>CM077647.1:114702609-120317609 GCA_039707465.1 Rhabdophis nuchalis
CCTTTCAAATCTGCCTGCTGCTATGGCTGAGCACACAACTGTTCAGGGGAGTGATAATCCTTCCTCCCCCCCTCCCCTCCACCTCGAGGGTGAGTACGGCCGCAGCCAGGGCCTCCTCCCTGCCGCCACGTGCTTCGTCCTTGGCCTCTGGGAAGGCCGTGAAGAGGACTGATAACGGGAGAACGAGCTCTGCTGCTCGGGTGGTCCCCAGGCCCCCACCTACGCTTTTGCCAGAGTTGCCCCCCCCAGTTCTGCCCATGGCCTCTCCTCAGGTGCGGGGGTGGTCTCCGGATGTCCCCCTGGGGTAGGAGATCCGCTCTGAGAGCGTGGACACCGGGGTTTCCGTGCCAGCCGGGGCTTCTGGGGCCTGTTCAGGCCCCGAGCCTTCCAGGGCTGGGCCTTCAGCCACCTTCACCCCCACGGCAGCTGGCCTTCGAGGTGAGGAAGGTTCAGGGGATGCCCTTTCTCCCAGCATACGGAGCATGATTGCTGCCGCTATTTCTCAGGGCATGGATGCGGAGTTCCATCGTAGGGCCCACCGGCCTATGTCTTCGACCTTGTCCAGGGAACTTTCGGTTTCCCTACTGATCCTGCTTCCCCCATTCATTCCCTCTACAGCGAGGGGCTTGAGTTGGTTGAGGAAGGGGAGCTCCCTGAACATGAGCTTTCTGAGGATGAGAGGTTGGACCAGGGGTCTACTCTTCATTCGGGCCTATTCAGTCCGGCCTTGTTTAAGTCCTTGCTTTTCAAGGCCAAGGCCACCACACACATGGGCAGGGCCTCTTCTCAGGCGAGCACTGAGGTGGGGTTAGAGGCCACTGACCGCGTGTTTGCTGAACAGTTGTTCAGCAAACCAAGTTGTTCATGGACCTTGTCCAGAAGCAGTGGGAGCAACCTACTGCTGTTTCCCCTCCCAGCAATGGGGACAGGAAGCTTTACGCTTCCACTTCCGAATTGGACACTTTTACAGTTTCCAACTGTTGACCCACCAGTGGCAGCCTTGGCCTCCCCAGCCCTGATTCTTTCTGAAATTTTGGAGGGCCATAAGGCTGAGGATCGCAAGGCTGAGTTGGTCATTCGGAAAACTCATCAAGCTTCGGCTTGGGCCTTGAGGGCTGCTACTGCGGCATCCTTCTTTAATAGGACTTCCTTACTTTGGTTAAGGCAATTGTAGGATAGGTTGGCTCCCAATGACTTCTGCCTTCATCAGGATGTTAACAAGCTGGTGGCGGCTCTGGAGTTTTCGGCTGATGCCACGCTTATGGCAGCCAAGTTCGCTTCATGAGCTATGGTCTCCAATGTTGCTTCCTGCCACCTTTTGTGGCTTCGCCATTGGCAGGTGGATGTCCGTTCTAAGTGGCGTCTGGCCTCCACTCCTTTCAAAGGAGGATCCCTATTTGGGGCCGCTCTTGACCCCATCCTGATTGAGACAAGGGTTAAGCAGAAGGTGCTTCCCTCGGTGACAAGACGCTCAGAGCGCCGGCACCAGCCCTATCCTCGGAGACAGTCCTTTTGGGCTGGGGACTCCGGTTTTGCGGCCGTTCCCTACAACCAGCACTACACTAGGCTGTTCGTCCCGGCGCAGGACAGGGGTCAGGACCAGTCTGCTGCCAGGGATAGAAATAGACAACAATCCAACCAGTCTCAGAATCAGTGGTCATTTCATGGCTCCGACAATCATTCCTTTCGTGGTTACCGATGACTCGCCTGAGGTGGGTCCCATTAGTGGACGTCTAATGGTGTTCGCACATCAATGGGCCGTTACTACCTCGGACGCCTGGGCTCTTCAAACAGTGGCCCAGGGCCTCACTCTGGAATTTCTCTCTATACCCCCGAGACGCTTTATCAGATGCCCGGTACCCAGGTGCCCGACCAAGCGTCTCACGCCAAGATCAGTCATCTCCTGGAGATCAACGCCATCGAGCGCGTTCCTCCGGGACAGACGGGTCTGGGTTTCTATTCCATCCTATTTCTGGTACCAAAGAACTCGGGGGGGGATGGCGAGCTATCCTCAATTTGAAATGGCTCAATTTTTACCTAAAATATCGCAAATTCAAGATGCAGTCGCTAAGGAGCATTTTGCATTTTGCTGTCCATACAGCAGGGCGACTTCATGACCTCTGTATATATATAAAGGAGGCTTATCTGCATGTACCTATCCATCAGGCCCATCGGCGTTTTCTGAGGTTCCATTTTGCCGGTCGCCATTACCAGTACCGGGCACTTCCATTCGGACTCTCGTCAGCCCCGCGAACTTTCACCAAGCTGCTGGCGGTCGTTGCGGCTTTCCTACGGTCGGTACCTGTACGGGTCAATTGTTATCTCGACGACATTTTGATCCTGTCATCATCCCGGGATCAAGCTTGCCTGGACCTTCAGACCACCATCGATGCCCTTCGGTCCCACGGGTTCATTTTGAACCTTCCAAAGAAGGTTGCTACACCTCGGGATGGTCATAGATTCGGACAGTTGCATCGTCTCCATCTCCCAAGAGAGACGTCACAGCATTAATCAACGAACAACACAAGTTCTCTGCCTGAGGTCGCCCTCCCTTGCCGTCCTCTCCCAGCTGCTCGGGAAGATGATTTCGTGCAATGAGGTCGTTCCCTGGGCACGTTTTCATGCCCGGCCGCTCCAGTGGTTCCTGCTGCCTTACCAGAGAAATCACACCAGCCACTCTCATGCCAGGATTCGACTTCCTCCCAAGGTGATGCGGTCCCTGAGGTGGTGGACATCATCCAGTCTTCTCAAGGGTTGCCTGTTCAAGGAGCCGGAGTGGGTCGTGGTTACGACCGATGCGAGCCTGTTCGGATGGGGCGCCCACTCCGAAGGTCTGGTGGCACAGGGCAGGTCGACCCCCCCAGGAGCTACGCAACAGCATAAACTGGCTGGAGCTTTGCGCCATTCGCCTGGCTCTTCACGAATTCCGGTCTGTGGTAGCCACCACACACGTTCTCGTTCTAACGGACAATGTGGCCTCCAAGGCACATGTGAACTGTCAGGGGGATACCCATTCCAGGGCCCTGTTGCAGGAGGCGGAACTTCTTCATTGGGCAGAGAAACATCTGTTGTCCCTCCGGGCGGAGCACATCTCAGGGGTCTCCACTGTGCCAGCGGACTGGCTGAGCAGGGCCACAGTGGACCAGACGGAGTGGCAGTTTCACCCTGCCCTGTTCCAGGACCTCTCACTCAGATTCGGCCTGCCCCAGGTGGACCTCTTTGCTCAACCGCACAATGCACAGGTGACGCGGTTCTTTACCAGGTTCCAGACATCAGGGGCGGAAGCCACGGATGCTCTGTGCAGCCTGTGGCCAGATGGTCTCCTTTATGCTTTTCTGCCACTTCCGCTGGTTCCCATTGTCATCCAGAAGATCCTGGCGGAATGGGCGGAAGTTCTACTTGTGGCTCCGATGTGGCCCAGACGCTTGTGGTATGCAGACCTCGTGCATCTCTCAGTGTCTCGACCACGGCGCATTCCGGATGATCGGCTCTGACTCTCCCAGGGGCCTATCGTTCACCCGAACCCCCAGCTCCTGCAGCTAGCCATCTGGCATGTGAGTGGTCTCTCCTTTTAAGCCTGCACTATTCAGACAAAGTCATTGCTACGATTCAGGCAGCACACCAGCCATTGATGAACCACATTTATGAGACCACTTGGCAAGTATTTTGCAACTGGTGCCGCGCTTCTGACGTGGAGCCATTGCAAGCGACCATACCACAGGTTCTAGATTTCCTGCAAATGGGTCTGGATAATGGACTGGCGCCCAACACGCTTCGTCAGCAGACAGCGGCTCTATCCACGGTGGTGGCCTGTGGTCATTCTCGTTCTCTGGCCCGTCACCCCAGGATACGGGCTTTTCTCAAGGGTGCCACTAACATCAACCCGCCGGTCGTGCACCGGTATCCCACATGGGATTTGTCGTTCGTGCTCCAAGCACTCACTTCGTCACCATTCGAGCCTGTCCGAACTATCAGTCTTCCCCTCTTGACCTTGAAGATGGCGTTTTTGGTGGCCATTACTTCAGCCCATCGGGTGTCTGAGTTGGCTGCGTTGTCAGTAAGGGAGGACCTCTGTATCTTCCACTCGAACAGAGTCGTCCTCCGTCTGGATCCAGCCTTCCTTCTGAAGATAAACTCCTGTTTCATAGAGCACAGGAACTGATTCTGCCGGATTTTCGCCCACACCCATCACGGCCTCAGGAACAGCAATGGCACCATCTGGATGTTCGCAGAGTGCTCAGATGTTATATTAAGCAGACGGCTTCCTTTCATCACTCGGAGGCTCTCTTTGTGTCGTTCCAGCCTGCCTCCATGGGTCTGAAGGTGTCGTCCAACATGATAGGGCGATGGTTGAAGGCCTGCATCGCCCTTGCTTATGACAGCCGTTCTTATCCTGTTCCCAGGCAGATCGTTCCCCACTCTACCAGGAGTGATGCCACATCAGCGGCTTGGGCGACCCAGGCATCTGTGGAGAACATTTGCAGGGCCGCAACGTGGTCGTCCCCATCACCTTTCATACGCCATTACCAGATTGACTCTTATGCTGAGGCTGAGGCTGCCTTTGGGCGGAGAGTGCTTCAGAGGGTTGTATCCACAACTGCAGCTCCTGACCAGCCTCGCCCCCGCCCCTAAAGGTTCACTGCTTTGGCATGTCCCATGCTTTGGATTCCCCAAAGCAGCGCACAGGAGAACGACTGTTGACTTACCTGAACGGTCCTTCTATATGCACTGTGAAGGGGAATCCTACCCCGCCCGTTCGGCTTCGGCTGTCGGGATCCGGACCTGTTTACCTACCTGGTTTGGGACTATTCACCGCACTTGACCTATTCCTGATCGGATTTCTGCATCTTGGACGGCTTTCCTTCGTGCAAAAACTGAGCATGCCCAGACTGAGGAGGCATGGTCTACAGTTTTAATAACTCAGTCTCTAGGCTAAAGGGCTAAGTTAAACCCATGCTTTGGATTCCCCTTCGCAGCGCACATAGAAGGACCGTTCAGGTAAGTCAACGGTCGACTTGTTAACAATTCAAAGGAAAAGCTACTGAAGTTAGGGTTTTTCAGCTTGGACTGAAGGAGGGTAAGGTTCTTCTGGTTCTTAGAATCTCATGCTCTTACATTCCTACTACCATTTTCAAGGTGATAGCCACTACTACCTGCCATTACAGGACATTTACTAGGATTCCAAAGCACCTGAGATTCAAGGGTGAAAAAGTGTTTGGGGAATGTGCTGCACAAAAGCACCTCTCTGCTATTTCTCAAGTCAAACACAACCTCTTTAAGGAGATGCAGACAAGTATTTTGCTCAGTTCTGCATGTGCTCTAAGTCACCGTTTTGCCTCAAATTCTTGTCCTTAGCATTTGCTGCCATTGAAATTACTGATCAGAAGGCTTTTTGGCTAGTAAGGTCAAGTCAGCAGAGAATAATTCAAGTACTCTTCCTCAGAGCTCACAGTTAAAAGAGATCCTAGCTGATATCCTTGACACTTCCCCAGTTATGAAACAGATGCCACCATGTGGTGGTGAACTGTTAATTGTTAGCAACCTCCTCTTCTAAAGTGTTTTGTCTTTAAATTTAAAGATTAAATTTATCTTACTCTCCAAATGGGAAATTATTACACTCCTTTTCTTCCCTCAAAACACATAAAAACAATGAAGCTACAAAAGCAGCAACAGCAGCAGTTAATTTCTGGATTGTCTTCAGTTCAGGCTCAACTGACCCATCTTTGCAGGCTTTGGTCAATCTCATAATTGCATGTTCTCAAGGCAGCCTACCTGCATGATGGATCATACATACTTCATGGTTTTTTTGTTCTGGTTTTGAGTCATCTGAGATTCTTTTTGGATTATTTTTCCCATAGTTTTGTAGGCCCTGTGATTCATTGAATAGAATGCTATAAAATTATTTTCCAAAAACAATTGCCTCAAAACAGATATGCTGCAGTGAATTATACAAAATGCAAATGTTCATTAAAATGTACTTACCATCCCAACCATAGACTACTCTTGGGATAACACTATTCAGCAGTATCCATTTATAGCATAGTCTCAGAAACCACACTGATTTCTCCTTCCAGTTGGGTTAATTGTTTTTATGCTGCTGTTCTGCTGTAAAAGATAATGAAAAATAAATAGTTGAGAATTTAATGTCAAAAAAATTCAGGAATTATAAATAGTTAAAATTGTGATGTTAATTTGAAGCAGAGAATAAGTAACAATAAATAGTACATATTCTTGAACCAACTCCTTGGTTCAAGTATATGTACAGGTGGATTTACATCATACAGTACAGCAAGGCATAATAGTATGTCTATTTTCAAATGAAGTGTTGTAAGAACCCAAGTATTCTTGAAGTAGCACTCATAGAAAGGGCATTGATGAAAATAGTGTTGCAACAGCATCTGCCCTTTTGAAATGTGGGCTCTAATATTCTAAAAATGATGCTTTTAAATTTTCGGATGATAATACACTTTTAAGAGGACAACATCATTCAAAACGACTCCTTGACAGGCTGGAACATTGGAGTAAATTCAGCAGAATGACATGACATAGCAAAAAAGGAACATATAGACAGAACTGGATGGAAACCTAGGATGTCTAATGGAACATCTGCGGAACATCAGCAAACTGTATGATGAAATAGCTAAAACAGCTTGCATAATCTTGGACTGCATTAGTAAAATGCCCTAAACTCATTACATGAAACTCCAATGTTATGGGGGTATGTAAGACCATACTTGGAATTCTAGCATCACATGAGATAAAATGGAGAAGCTGAGTGATTGCAAAGTTACCATAAATTACCATAAGGAGTCTGGATTATTAACCTTAAAAGAACTGGTCAGGATTGGCTTGCAAAGAGAAGACTGAGGAGGGGAGGATAGTCTATGCCTGAAGGCTCTCAGATAGGACTTTTTTGAAGTACAATAACACATTTTACTTGCTATTTTAATTTTAAATGTTTCTTTTTATTTTCTAGTGGAAGGTCATGGAGAGCTAGTTTGGTGTAGTGGTTAAGGCACCAGGTTATAAACTGGGAGACCATGAGTTGGAGGCAGGCAAGGCCAAACCACTTCCAAAAAATTTGCCAATGAAACTACAGGGACGTGTCCAGGCAGCCACCAGGAGTCAAGAATAATTCAATGTTTTTTAAAAAAAGGTTTTGATGTGACAGATGGTAAATATGTATTAGTACATTGATCACATGATCAGCATTCTTGTGCTTCTGAAGAGAGAGTTAATGGAGAACCCAGAAGTAAAATCACAAGGCACAGTCTGACAATATCTCGCTGAATGACTGACCAGCCAGAATAAACTCATTGTCACATAATTTTCCAGTTAATGATCATGGGTTTAATGATGAAATTGCTGGTCCAAATTGTGGTCACTAAGCAAAGACGACTACTGTCTTTTGCTATAGCCTTAAAAATTTTTTTGCAGATAAGAAACTCTTGTTTTCAAGCAATTAAGTGTAATTGCAGAAGCATGGTTGCTTCACAATTTTGTCTTGGCCTGAGTAATCTGTGCAGTCACTGGAGGAGACTTCTTATTTTGCTATTTCCCAGATCCTGATATTATTCCATGGTGGGGACAAAATATGCCATTATGGTAAGTCTGATTGCTAAGCCAGAAATGATGAGACCAATTATTCTCAAAACAAATGATGTAGTAAACAAATACCGTACATTTTTACAAAATATTATATATAATATATACATATATATACATAGCTTTATAGAGATAATATTTGCACATTAACATTTATAGTTGAGTTCTCTAGTTTCACAATTTCCAAGCCTCAAAGATAATAATAGCAAAGTAAATAAGTTATTTCTAGGGAATTAAATCACTTGTCTGCCAACATCTGTCTTGGATTATTTTAATTTTTAAAGCAGTATTGGATAGATCGTAAAATATCAAATTAGCAGAATTATTCAGGTCTAATCACCATTTCTAGACAGATATTCTAGTGACAATCTCAGGTTTGCTGGAATTTGATTTGATGGAATAACTATTTCTATTTGAAAATTTACCCATTGCCTTGAGTAACCTTTCAGTAATGGGAATACTGAATATCTCATGAAAAATTAAGAGCTCTCATTCATAGTTTCACAGGAATACTATCTTCTAATAACTGCTGAAACTGCTAAAATATTTGAGCCCAAAGGGAAAATTCATACAATATTTTCTCTCCTAGAAAGACAGAAAAATTATTATATGTTTGGAGAGAAATGATAAATCAAATTCATATCTGTACCAAGACTAATTTCACTCATTAACATTTTTTTTCTGTAATTATATGGAAGTCCTTAAAATAAAGAAGTTCTGTTCTTTTGCATTTCTATAATACATAATTGTTTGCATTGAAAGAAATTTCAACATGGTATTAGTGCATTAATATTAAATATTAAATTTTATATCTTCTTTCTTAGAAATAGATGATTGATACCCTCCAGCATAAGAATATCTCATTTAAGAAGTGTGGTTAAATTAAAATCAGATATGACACAGATTAGTTTCAGAATTGCACAATTGTAAAACTTCCATTGCCTTGGGTAATCCTTTGGTTGCAGGAGCTCTTAGAAGATTGTAGTCTTGTAATATGATATAATATCTAAATATGCATAAACTGATATTTTAGCAAATGGAATTTCTGCAATATATTGTTCAGCTTTGCACCAATGTGTAATCATGGTTTTGAATATTAGAATGTCATAAACATTATAAAAGCTTCTTTCTATAAATCTAAGTTAGAACATTTCTGGGCAAGGGTGAATTTGTAGCAATGTTTCCCAATTTGGTAACTTTATGATGTATGGCTTCAAATCCACCAGCCAACATGAAGTTGACATATCTTAAAATTGTCAAGTTTGAAAAACACTGTTCTAAAGTATCTCTTAGATTATATTTTTCAGAATGAAATAATAAAAGTTGCAGTCAGGCTCACAACTTACATCAGCTACTTAAAAAAAATGCATGTATTGATGCAATAGTATTGCTATTTATTATAGCTCTCTGTTTAGGTAAATTCAGTAATTCCGATTTCCTCAACTATGAGCAAATATACCTGGCTTTCCAGATATATTTTACATCAAGTTTTGTTTTTTCCAGCCAGAGTAACAATTAGGATGATAGAAATTAAAGTCCATTAAAGCTTTAATATTATATCCCTAATCATTGAGTGAAGACAATTGGTTCAAATATCTCCTTAGATGTTGGATCACTTAGAAAATGTTTCTCAGCTTCAGCAACTTTGAGATGAGTGGAATTCCCAGCCATCAAGTCCACATATTTTAAAGTCATTGAAATGATAAACACTGTCAGGACTTCTGGATAAGGATTGTTGAGCTAGCAGGTCATCAAACAAGCAGAGAAGATGATGTGGCCACGGCTAAAGTACCAGCAAGTAGACCAATCTCACAAAACCTCTCCCGATAAGGATAGGATAGGAGATCATTTGTTTATGTTCTAGATAGCTTCTCCTCACAAGGAAACCACTACTAGCTGCTTCCTGCAGATTTGAGGGAATGAAGGGAAGGTATCATTCACTCAACCATAGCTTTTGAAAGGACACTAGGTTTATTACCTCAATATCTAATTTTCAAAAATTACCTATCCCCTATAGAAGTATTAGAAAGCAACAAAGCAACAAGTCTGAAAAGCCACAGGGTGAGTTTACTTTCTTTCCAGAAGAAAAGAGAAATTACTTATATTCTTTAAATTACCTCATTCTTTAAGAATTGGAAGAATTTGAAATAAATGCAAAAAGCTAAATTAGACATTAATTTAAGAAATGACCAAAGTTCATAAATGACTCTAGGGACCAAATAAAATTTGAATATTAGGACTTTTGCTATAGGTTTTTGGAAATAATTATACTAAATAGCAACTATGGGAATTGTTGTTTAATCTAATTTAAGATTAAATTTAAGAATTTACAATTTCAGAAATTGCACATGGAAAGAGGGATTTCCAGGTACAAGGAAAAAGAAAAAAAGTGTCTTACTGTTTGTGTTTGACAGGAAGGAGTATGATATGATGGCGGTGGAGACCCCCAGACTGGTAGTCATGGGGGACTTTAACCTGCCATCGGCGGGCGAAACATCCGAGGCAGCTCGGGAGTTCATGGCTTCCATGATGGCCATGAACCTGACCCAAATAGTTCAGGGCCCTACTCACGAGGGAGGACACACGCTGGATCTGATTTTTGTCTCTGGGCAGTGGAGAAGTGATCTCGGAACAGGGGATTTAGCCATCTTACCCTTGTCATGGACAGATCACTCTCTCCTTCGGATGGACTTTCCAACCGTCACATCCCACCGCGGGGAGGCGGAACCGGAGATATCGAGATGGTTCCGCCCCAGGGGCCTGATGGACCCTGAAAGGTTCCAGAGGGAGCTTGGGCCAATACCTGTGTCCTTGCCCTGCGACTCGACTGAGGATCTAGGTATAGTGCGGCCACGGGGGCCTTGGACCGAGTTGCGTCCTTGTGGCCTCTCACGCGGCGTCGAATCACCCAGGCCCCCTGGCTTACCGAGGAGCTGCGGGAGATGAAACGCCACAAGAGATGCCTAGAGAGTAGGTGGAGATCCTCTCGATCCGAAGCTGACCGAACACTAGTAAGAGACCATATTAGGACTTACTTAGCGGCGTTAAGAGTGGCCAAACGTGAGTATTGTGCCACCCTTATCGCGTCTGCGGATAACTGCCCTGCCGCCCTGTTTGGCACTCCCTCCTTCACCAGAGGCCGCGGGAAGCCCCTTTGCAGGGTCGAGCAGAGGAATTTGGAGTTTATCTGCAGGATAAAATCACTCAGATTCGGAACGAGTTGCCCTCCACTGAAAGTGATCCAGTCAGTTTATCCGATGCTGGTCTTGAGATAACATCTTGGGAGGAGTTTGACTTTGTCACTACTGAGGATATGGACAGGTTGTTGAGGAGCCTTAGGGCCACCACATGTTTATTGGACCCATGTCCCTCCTGGCTTGTACTGGCATCCTGGGAGGTTACACGAGGCTGGCTCCAAGTCATTGTGTCTTTGAGAGAGGGGTTCTTACCTACTGCCTTGAAAGAGGCGGTGGTGAGACCTCTCCTCAAAAAGCCTTCCCTGGACCCAGCATTGTTGGAAAATTACCGTCCGGTCTCCAACCTTCACTTTCTTGCAAAGGTTGTAGAGAGTGTGGTGGCTCAACAGTTTCCTCGACACCTGGAGGAAGTTGATTATATAGACCTGCGCCAGTCCAGCTTCCGGCCCAGTCACAGTACCGAGACGGCATTGGTCGTGTTGGTCGATGATCTCTGGAGGGCACGGGATAGAGGTTGCTCCTCTATCCTACTCCTATTAAACCTCTCAGCGGCTTTTGATACCATCGACCATGGTATCTTATTGCACCGATTGGGGGGGTTGGGGCTGAGAGGCACCGTTCTGCAGTGGTTCTCGTCCTACCTCTCTGGTCGGTCTCAATGGGTGTTGGCAGGAGGGCAGAGGTCGGCCCCGAGGCCCCTCACATGTGGGGTTCCTCAGGGGTTGGTCCTCTCGCCACTTCTGTTCAATACCTATATGAAGCCGCTGGGCGAGATCATCCGTGGTTTTGGGGTGGAATACCATCTGTACGCTGACAACACTCAGTTGTACATATCCACCCCAAACCACCCCAACGATGCCGTCGAGGTGCTGTCCCAGTGTCTGTAGGCCATACTGGTTTGGATGGGTAGCAACAAACTCAAGCTCAACCCATCCAAGACCAAGTGGCTGTGGTTTCGGCACCCCGGTTCAGCCAGGTAAGTCCAACAATGGCCATTGGGGGCAAACAACTGGCCCCCGTGGAGAGGGCGCGCAACTTGGGTGTCCTCCTGGATTCCCAGCTGTCCATGGAGGACCATGTGACGGCCATGGCCAGGAGGATGTTTTATCAGGTATGCCTGATACGCCAGTTGTGTCCCTTACTGAACCGGGTGGCCCTTTGCACAGTCACTCAAGCACTCGTGACATCCCGGCTGGACTACTGTAACGCTCTCTACATGGGGCTCCCCTTGAGGTGCACTCCAAGGCTACAGTTAGTCCAGAATGCGGCTGCGCGGGTGATTATGGGTGCCTCAAGGCAAGCCCACATAATACCTCTCCTGCGTGAGCTGCACTGGCTACCTGTGGCCTTTCGGGTACGCTTCAAGGTGTTGATGACCATCTTTAAATCGCTCCATGGCTCAGGGCCTAGCTATATACGAGACCGCCTCCTGCCCCATACATCCCTTCGACCGATCCGCTCCCACAGAGAGGGTCTTCTCCGGGTACCATAGGCCGGGCAATGCCGGTTGGCGACGCCCAGGGGAAGGGCCTTATCTGTGGCAGGCCCAGCCCTCTGGAACGACCTACCCCCCGACCTATGCACCACCTCGGACCTCCACCTCTTCCGCCAGTGTCTCAAGACGTATTTATTCCAACAAGCCGGCCTAGCATAACCCCCCGTTTCTGACTTTTATCTGTTTAAATTTTAATTCTCAGGGTTTTAAAAGGGTTTTTTAGCACAGGATTTAATTTAATAGTTTTTTAATAATGTATTTTGTAATTTTGTATGGTTTTTAATATTGCCTGTGTGCCGCCCTGGGTCCTTACAAGGAGAAGGGCGGGGTATAAATTTGAAATTTTTTTTGAGATACTTCAAAAAAATTTGAAGAATGGGGACAGAAACTTGCAGTGACAGTGTCAGCAATCGTGTCTGCTCCTATGATGGATTTTAAAGATCTGCAGGATAAAGAGCTGAAACAAACCTTACCTGATCCAGAACTATATAAAGAAATTATTGAGATACTGAAAAATAAAAAATTGTTGAAGACAGAGGTGATAAAATTACTAAGTTTGTTCTTGTTCTGAAGATTGGAAGTCTCTTCCTTTCTGATTACAGTTTACATTGTTTTTTGCATTGTAAATAAAAATTTAAAAAATACAGTCTTTCTCAAACACATTCACCAGCCTAAGTTTGAATTTTGGGAATTAATTGTTCCAATTAATTGTTCCTCTAAACCAGACCTGGGCATTCTATGGCTTGCGGGCCACATCTAACTCTTTGGCTAACCCTATCTAAGCCAATGATGATGGTGACAATGGTGATGATGGGGACCATGGGGCAGTGAAGGGGATCATGGCAGCAGCAATGGGGCTGCGATAGCGGTGGCCCTGTTGGTTGGTCTCTACAACAGTCTCAGTTTCGCATATGCCCCTAGGAAAAATTAATTGCCCACCCTGCCCTAAACCTTCTGAACAAAGAATATTTCATTTTGACAAACATCAATGGTATCTAATTTATGGTATCTAATTTAACATAAACTGTATTTTTGAAATTAGTGGGGAGGCAACATCTACACATCAAGTCAATCGCTTCCACAGTTTTTCACTGCTTGAATACAACTATAAAAACAGAAAACAAAAGAAAGTATGTGACCACAAATGAAATAAAATAAGAAAATAATAAAAAGAAAAAAGCTAAATCCAACATAATATAAATGCAACATTAATTATGCGTATTTAATAATTTTTAAGTTTAATCTCTATTATTATGGTCACTGGTCACCATTTTATATGATTATTATGATTTTGATGTGTGCCTTTGAGACAATTTTGACTTCTGGCAATAGCTTGGACAAGTTGCAATTTGGGGGACAAGATTTCAGAAGTGGTTTGCTTCCTTTATAGTACAGAGAGAATACCTGTCCCAAAGTCACCCAGATTTGGGGGTAATACATCAAACAAGTAAATAAAAGTTCTTCACAAATAGACAAATTTGAAATTTTCAGAATGCCATTTATCAATATATTGATATTTTTAAATCCAAGTGTCCTTCCAAGAACACTTTATTTACTATACCTCATAGGTAACCATGGGATTTGGTTAAATTAAATGTATAGGGCCATGATGGCGAACCTATGGCACGGGTGCCACAGATGGCACACGGAACCATTTTTTATGGCAAGCGAAGTGTTGCCCTGTCAGCTCCAGTGCACATTTGTGTGTTGGCCAGCTGATGTAGGCCTTCTTTTGAGGCCGTTTTTTGCACTCTGAAGGCTTCAGGGAAGGTCCTGAAGCCTCTGGAGGTGGGTGGGAGGCTGTTTTCACTCTCCCCAGGCTCCTAGAAAGCCTCTGGAGCCTGGGGAAGGTGAAAAAAGCGTGCCAAAAGCAGGGGGTTGTGCAGATAGCATCATGGGTATGGCAGGCCCACACACGCCCCCTGCGCTCCCCCCGCTTTTGCCATGCAAGCCAAAAACGTTTAGCCATCACTGGTATAGGGTTTCCAGCACATGAAATTTGACAATGAACATTTTTTTAACATCTTCTGATAAATCCAAAAGATTTTTGATGCATGAATCTTTTTTTTAAAGATCATAAGGAATTTATTTAACATTTCTTAAAACTGAAAACCCTCTGATTCTCTTGTATACCAATATTTATTTTAATATATTGTTAGTTTTAATAAAGTTATTATTAAATAACTATAGTTATTATAAAGTTAAAATTATTAGTAAATCTAAATTGTTGCTTCAGCTTCTAAAAAAAAAAAATCTAATACATTCCAAACCTTAGGGGCTTTTGAGGCATCAATGTAGTCTAAATAATGTAGTCTAAATAAAGAGCATATCTAATACTTTAATATAATTCATTGCTATTCAGCTATTTTGGCATAAATATAATGTTTTTGTAATCTTTCAAACACTGAAAAGAATCATTAATTAACTGATTAAGGCTAACTGTCCCATTTTCAACCCCTACTTTATTTTAAAAAATAACCATTGTTTTGAAATAATTATTTCAAAACATGCATTTCTCAAGGGAACAAGGATCAGTTTGTCTTCCAGATATGTTAGACCACCTTCAGTGTTAAAAATGCTAGAAAGATAATAGTGTTTCTATTACATTTAGAAGGAACAATTTGCCAAGATTTTGAAAGTGCCAAAGAATAGCTTTACAAATGATCCCTAACAATACAAAATCTGTGTTGGTTTTGTAGCAATACAATAAAAATTTAGCAACTATCTCCAGGGATATAACTGAAAATTTAAAAATTATTCTCCTCTTTTCCATTTAATACGAAAGTCATAATTGATGAAAATAAGAATTTTGGAGTTTGACTGTCATAATTTATTTATTTTATTTTATTTATTTATTTTTCACATTTATAGCCCGCACCCATCTCACCATAAAGGGACTCGGGGCGGCGAACAGAGATTTAAAATCAATTATACATAAATACAAAATATTATTAAATAATAACGAAATTAAATCCATATCCTGCTTAACTTAAAATAAGTTTAAATTTAAAACCCAAATTACAGTTTTGATTTGTTATAAAATAATGGGTGTGGAGTAGATCATGCTAGGCCAGCCAGATGAAAATAATAAGTTTTTAGGTGCCGGCGAAACAAGTGGAGGTCTGTGATGGAACGGAGGTCGGAAGGTAGGCCATTCCAGAGGGTAGGGCCCACCATAGAGAAGGCCTTTCCCCTGGGAGCCGCCAACCGGCATTGTCCGGTCGACGGCACCCGGAGGAGACCCTCTCCCTGGGAGCGAGTCGGTCGAAGGGATGTATGGGGCAGAAGACGGTCTCGAAGGTAGCTAGGCCCATTTAACTTTCAAAATATCTTAATGTAAATCATGTAGCTATTCCACTTACAGTATTTAGCACTCTTGATATAATGTTCGTTTTCATATTTACTTTTCCCTATAATTCATTAATACAAGGATAAAAATACAGTATAAGTATTTTCCATTAATTTTTGTTAGCAATTTGAAATACACAAATACACCTAAAGGAATATTTTTCTATGAATAATTATCCCCATATTTTAATAGAATTTTAATAATATAAAATCCCAATTACATATTTCCATAGAAAGCTATTTATTCAAAAATATTAGATGTATTCCAATTTATTATCTCCCAAAACATTAGACACATTTCTATAAATTTTCCACAAAGCTACATTTGAAAGACCCAGAACATTATTTGCAAATAATCTGTGGTCAGTTACAGCTACTTTTCATGGAATTCTTTAAGACAAGCCAAGAGTTCCATTATCAAATTAAATATGAGAGAAAATAAGGAACATGATGAGTATCACAATACAACTTAACCGAGTCTCAGTATAATTCATTTATTAAGGCTAGAATAATATATTTTAATCGAAGAAGTAATACAAAATGGAAATGAGTTTTTATAGCTCATAATTCTAATAATTTAATTTGTACCACATCAAAGCAGGGATGAAGTTCTGGAGAACTGGTAGCAGAAATTTTGAGTAGTTCGGAGAACTGGCAAATTCCACCTGTGGCTGGCCCCAGAGTGGGGTGGTAATGGAGATTTTGCAATATCCTTCCCCTGGAGTGGTGTGGCAATGGAGATTTTACAGTATCCTTCCTCTGCCACGTCACCAAGCCACACTCACAGAACTGGTAGTAAAAATATTTGAATTTCACCACTGCATCAAAGATATTTTAATCCAGTGAAACTTGTATAGCTGTTTCATAATTCTCAATTATATGATTAAAACACCGTATCTATCAATAATCTAATTTTAAGTATTGCCATTCTTCCTTAAAGTCAGATAGTGCAGGATGAAATCTCTTTTCCCCCCCATTTTTTTTTATTTTTAAACATAAAAAACAAATAAAACATTCAATCATTTTCAACTTTGTATAGCATGTCGTTCGGTCACATCAGAACTGAGTTGCTTCCTTGCAGACATTTCATTACCCAAACTAGGTAACATCATCAGTGCTAGAAGGGAATGGTTTTTGTTTTCAATTTATATTCTAAAGGTTTCTCCTATCAGTGTCTTTATTACAGGTCAGTGACCCAGACTGCATAAAAATTTTTAAATAAAATTTACAAAATAGGTGCACAAAGATGGAACATACAGAATAAAATAAAATATACAAGATAAAAATTGACAATGAACCTATAGGCCATTCTGAACCAAATTAATTACTATATTAATTGAAATATTTAAAATATAATCCGAATGAAAATGAATATGAAGTTAAGATAAAATAATGTTCTTATTTGTCTAAAGTATAGTTGTTTTAGGGCTCAGTGGCTAAGACACTAGCATATCAATCAATAAGGTCGGCAGTTCGGTGGTTCAAATCCATAGTGCCACGTAATGGAGTAAGCTCTGGTTTCTTGACCCAGCTTCTGCCAACCTAGCAGTTCGAAAGCATGTAAAAATGCAAGTAGAAAAATAGGAACCACCTTTGGTGGGAAGATAACAGTGTTCTGTGTGCCTTTAGCATTTAGTCATGCCGACCACATGACCACAGAGACTTCTCAGACAGCGCTGGCTCTTTGGCTTGGAAACGGAGATGAGTACCGCACCCTAGAGTAAGGAATGACTATGTGCAAGGGGAACCTTTACCTTTATAGTTGTTTTCATATATCCTTTAGGATCCTTCAGTATCTTAATTTATGGTAGTTTTTAAAAAATCCTAGGCTCTTTGGTAGCCCTGCTCGTAGGCTGATGCTGCTTAACACCAGATGTACCCATAATAAGATTCTCCACCTAAAATATTTTAAAGGAAAAATTTGAGCTGGCTTGTATTATCAAAACTTATAGGCTTTCCGGTTCCGGCTCCTGCGGCGACGGGCGAGCCTAGCGCTCGCTCGCCGCTTTGTTTCTTCTTCTGCCCCCCAACGGGGGCGAGACTCCTCTTGTTTGAGGGTCTCCCGTAGGGCCGGCTCGTCGGGGGGCGCGCCCCCCACGGCGGTGGAGGAAGCGGCTCCCGGCGCGGCTCAGGTGAGGGAGAACATGCTAGCGGGGGGTTTTCCCTTCGCCCAAGGAAGACGGCGCCATTCACAAATATGAGGAGGGCTGATCGGCTCAGTCAGAAGGACTCCCGAGGCTTCAGCTGCGAGGAGAGAGTGAGTCTTTAAAAAACTTTTTTTTCCTGCTGCCAGCCAGACTGAACGGACTGGGAGGGGGGTGTTTATTTTTAAAAAAAAAACCCTCGGATTTAAGCGGCACGTTAAAATGGCTTCTCTGCAAAGGGAAAGCGGAAACTTTCACTCCGGACGGTCTCTAACAAGGGAAAGTGGAATGTGACTTTTTGCAACATTGTTTCTAGGTCTGGCTGAGTTTTAAAAAATTCTTTTTTTGCTACTCTCTCCCTCTGGCTGAGATGGGCGGTGGAAGTGGCTTCTTTTTGTCCCTGCCTGATTATTTCAACTAAGGAAAATTTCCAGCGTCCTTTGAAAGCAGGACTCTCTCTGGATTTTTGGGAAAAAAAAATTTCTTGATGGATTTGTGATTTCTTCTTTGGAATACCTTCGTTATTACTATTTGCTGACTTGGGAAATTGTGTCTCTTTTGGTTTCTGAATTGTTTGCAACTTCACGGCCCTGAACTGAACTGAGCTCCTGATCTGCCCCACCAGCCCCACCCGGAAAACGCCATCTTGGTGGCAGTGACTCTAACTTTTAACCATGGCACAAGAAGCAGCACTTGTAAATTTGGAACAAAGGATGGCTTCTCTTGAAACCTCTATGCAGACTTTGATATCAGAAATAAAGGCCCAGAGGGCTGAAAATAGTACTTTCAAAAAGGAACTATTGGATACCCGGAAGCAAGTGTTGGAGAATACACAGAAGAATGAAGAATTGGAAGGAGGGTTGGAGGGGGCTAAGGGAGAGATTAAAAATGTTTCTAATGAGGTGGGGGAAATAAATGGGCGTGTGTCTAGGATAGATATGGAAAGAATGACATATTTTTTGAGATTTCAGAATGTTCTTGAGGATTCTGGTGAATGCCTGCCTGATCTTATGAGTACAATTTTAGCAGACTATTTACAAAAACCTAAGGATGAGATCAGGGGGGACATTGACCTAGCCTATAGAATTAACTCTGCATATGCCAGGATGAATGAAGTGCCTAGAGAGATACATGTGAAATTTGTTAGAAGGTCAACCAGAGAGGAAATCCTGAAAGCGCAGAGAGAGAAACCTTTAACTTATCATCGAGAAACGGTCACTATCTTGAAGCAGATCCCTAGAAAAATTAGAGATTCAAGAAGGAAATTTTCCTTCTTGTCTAAAACCTTGTTTGATCACGGGATTTGGTTCAAGTGGATGACACCTGAAGGGATGCTGGTGTTCTGGGAAGGAGGAAGAGTGAGGATTAAAACAGTTGCTGAGGCGGAAGCCTTTCTTAAAAAACATTCCTCTGCCCTGGGGGAAGATCCAGGGGGGACGGAGGGGGCCACGGCTCCGCCTGCGGGGGGCCAGGGAGGAGAGAAAGAAGATACAATAGCCAAAAGACTTAGATCAAAAAAATAACTTTGCCTTGATTTTTTCCTGAACAATTTTGCATAATATTTCTATCCGGACTTTTTGTAAATGTCTGACAGCATGGAAGGGAGAATTTAGGTAAATGTACTTGCTTTCAACTTGTAGTGGTATGGAAAATGTTTTCTATGTTAACTTTTTTAATGTGTATTTTGAGGTCTCGGAGGGTCCGATGACTCTGACGTGAATGCTCTCAAAATTTCTTTGTAACCATTACCTTATCCTGTTAAAAAATGTAAAACCAATAAAACTTTTTCAATATAAAAAAAAACTTATAAATGTGACCTCCTGGGTTTTGAGCATGGCACAAGCCATGACCCCTGAGCATTTGGGAAAGGTGGCTATTATTTTGCAAAGGACTCATGGTTTTCAGATATGCTACTCTGTAGAATACTGGATGTGAAACCTCATTTAAGAGGTTGTGCTAGGAAACAAATCCAATTGCTGCTTCTGCATCTTTATCTGCACATAAAGTTTTGCTAGTTGTCTGGCAAGGGATCATTGCTTTAAAGCAGGGCATGCGTATTTCACTATCTTATTCTGGAAGAATCTTGATGGTTGATCAACTGTATGCAAGTCAGATTGCAACATGAAATTCAGAAATCCAGGGTTCCTCCAAATGTCTTCAGCAAATTTCCATGAGATGGAAGAAATACCATTTGTTCCAAATGCTGAATTAGCTGTATGCTGGCTTTATCAAATTAATTATTTATACATACACTTGCTATTGATGTTTTAACAATGCTTCAGCAAGTTGTTTTGCAGATAGTAGAATGTCCCAGAGATCTGGTACCATCTCCATGATCAAAGTCAAAGTTCGATGTCTCTCTAATCAGAAAGTAGTGAGGCTGAAAAATCAATGTCACTCTTTTGAGGTACAGATTAGGAAACAGATACTACAAATACTACTGCAACTCTATTGTCTTAGGTTATAACTAGCTATACCCGGCCACATTTTGCTGTGGCCCAGTTGGGTTAAATGGCCAACCAATCTGTGTGTAGATCTACGCCTGCACACATACACACAACCACCGTATAACTCCCAACCTACCTACCTACGGTATTTCTCCCTCTCTATCTATCCCTCTACCTACCTACCTACTCTATTTCTTCCTTTCTCCCTCTACCTACCTACCTACCTACCTACCTACCTATTATATTTCTCCCTCTCTATCCCTCTACCTACCTACCTACCTACCTACCTACTGTATTTCTCCCTATCTATCTATCCCTCTACCTACCTGCCTACTGTATTTCTTCCTTTCTCCCTCTATCTACCTACCTACCTACCTATTATATTTCTCCCTCTCTATCCCTCTACCTATCTACCTACCTACTGTATTTCTCCCTATCTATCTATCCCTCTACCTACCTGCCTACTGTATTTCTTCCTTTCTCCCTCTATGTACCTACCTACATACCAGTGGTGGGTTTCAAAATTTTTTAGAACCTACTCTCTAGGTGTGGCCTATTTTGTGGGCATGGCTTGGCAGTCATGTGACAGGGTGGGAGTGGCCAACTTGTAAAATGTGGTGAAACTCATTTAACAACGCTCTTGCTTAGCAACCAAAATTTTGGGCTCAATTGTGCTGATAAATTCTTTTTCTTTCTTTCTTTCTTTCTTTCTTTCTTTCTTTCTTTCTTTCTTTCTTTCTTTCTTTCTTTCTTTCTTTCCTCCCTCCCTCCCTCCCTCCCTCCCTCCTTTCCTTTCCTTTCCTTTCCTTTCTTCCTTTCTGCCTTTCTTTCCTTTCCTTCCCATTGGATTACTGGCAGCAGCAGGCCAGATTTACTTCTGGGTCCCCTCTCACCGGTTCTCTAAATTTCACCATCCGGCTCTTGCGAGTAGGTGCGAGCCTGCAGAAACCCACCACTGCTACATACCTACTGTATTTCTCCCTCTCTATCTATCCTTCTACCTACCTACCTACTGTATTTCTTCCTCTCTCTATTCCTATACCTACCTACTGTATTTCTCCCTATCTATCTATCCCACCTACCTACCTACTGTAGGTAGGTATCTACCTACCTACCTACCTACCTACTGTGTTTCTCCCTATCTATCCCTCTCCCTACCTACCTACCTACCGTATTTCTCCCTATCTATCCCCTACTTACCTACCTACCTACCTAACCTACCTACTGTATTTCTCCCTCTCTGTCTATCCCTCTACTTACCTACCTGCTGTATTTCTTCCTTTCTCCCTCTACCTACCTACCTATCTACTGTAATTCTCCCTCTCTATCACCCTATCTACCTACCTACCTACTGTATTTCTCCCTCTCTATCTATCCACCTACCTACCTACCTATTGTATTTCTCCCTCTCTATCACCCTATCTACCTACCTACCTACCTACTGTGTTTCTATCTATCTATCTATCTATCTATCTATCTATCTATCTATCTATCTATCTATCTATCTATCTATCTATCCCCCTACCTACCTTTCTACCTACCTACCGTATTTCTCCCTATCTATCCCTCTATCTACGTACCTACCTACCTACTGCATTTTTCCCTATCTATATATTCCCCTATCTACCTACCTACTGTAATACAATAATACAATAGCAGAGTTGGAAGGGACCTTGGAGGTCATCTAGTCCAACTCCCTGCCTAGGCAGGAAGCCCTATACCATTTCAGACAAATGGCTATCCAACATCTTCTTGAAGACCTGCAGTGTTGGGGCATTCACAACTTCTGGAGGCAAGCTGTTCCACTAGTTAATTGTTCTCACTGTCAGGAAATTTCTCCTCAGTTCTAAGTTGCTTCTCTCCTTGATTAGTTTCCACCTTCTTGTTCTGCCCTCAAGTGCTTTGGAGAATAGCTTGACTCTCTCTTCTTTGTGGCAGCCTCTGAGATATTGGAAGGCTGCTATCCTGTGTCCCCTAGTCCCTCTTTTATTAAACTGTATTACTTCCACTCTCTCTCTCTATGGGCCACCTGGGAGTTTGCTATCTCAGTGCCTTTTGGGCCCTAAGAGGCCTCCATACGTGGCTGAGGAAATGACTGTTGCCTGGTGGGAGGAGTTACAGGGAGGTGAAAACCTGATCAGTGGGTACATTTTACATTTGTGTACCTTGCATACGACACATATGTGCTAGGCACAAAATGAGTATGTATTCTATTATCGGAAGTCCTTGTGAACATTGTGTGAAAAATTGAGGTAAATCGGTCCAGTAGTTTTTGAGATTAGTGGATTCGTACAAACTATTTTACATTTTTATTTATATAGATAACAGAATCCTGAAAGCATGATAGAGTTTTCCTCTGTCCCCACTTATTCCAAAGAAAATTAAGGAAGGATAATCTTGATGTTATTTTTCACCCGTTCCTTTTTCTCAGAATGGGCTGATATTTAAGAAGAAATGTTCTTGCATTTTCTCTTAAATATTTTCTTGATACCCATTTACAGTATGCCTATTTAACACCCTGACTCCAATAATTAATTCCGAAAAACATTACAATAACTAAAGTTTGTCATTGTTTTAATAAGGAAATTTAAGACTCTTAGATGCTTACAGCTAATCCTTTAGCCTGAACTAGCTCATTTAGTAGATTGCTAATTCTTTTTCCAATATTGTATCTTCATCTTATGAGATCCTACCAGTGGTGGGTTGTAGACGGTACGCCCCGGGTATGGAACCCACCCACCCACCCGTCGTCCTTACCTGTCTTTAAACTCTTTGCGCTTACATGCACATGCACAGCACGTACAGTGCCTGTGCGATGCTCCACCGAGCAGCTGGAGCGTTGCGGAGGCTCATGGAGGCGTCGCTGGAGAGTAGGATGCATGTGCGTGCTACATGGGTGCTGCGAGCATTCATATAAAGGACATCAGGCCCCACCGCACCGTACTGGTTGCAATGGGATCCGGAACCTGCCACTAGATCCTACCTTTATTTTTCTAAGGGTTTTTTTTACATCTTTTTCCATTGCCTCAAATAATAATAATTTCTTAAACTTGTATGCTCAACAACTCTGAGTGACTCATTACAATCAAATAATAAAACTGATAAAACTTTAAAAATTAAGATAAAAGTTGGCCAGTGTGACAAAATGAGAAGTCTCACTCTCCCACATTGAAATCCTGGTTGAAAAGCCAATTCTCTGATACACTTATGAACAACAACAAATGAGGGTTATTCAGATCCTGGGGAGAGCCTTGTTCCAAAGGACAGGAGTCAGCCATAAAATCCTCTTAACTTCACTACCAGTTCAGAACCAGAAGCATGCATGCCCGCGCACCCACTTCCCTAGCATGTGGCACATCTGAGCATACTCAGAAGCTTCTGCGCATGTATAGTGTCCGTGATGATGTCTGGGCAGGTGGGCAGAGCCTCCCTCCGCCAGCACTACTGGTTTGCCTGAACCGCTGCGAACCGGCAGAATACCACCTCTGGCTGGAGTGCTATAAAGATGGCACATTTCCAGGGCTCTAGGAGATGGTATTGTATACTCCAAGGCAGGAGTCCCCAACCTGTGGGCTATGGCGCACTACTGGGCTGCAGTCTATCACAACTGGGCCCCACTCGTGTGACGTCTCAGGTGCTTGCAGCCCCACTCACGCGAGTAACGGTTGCTCGGTTCCCCCCTCCCTTCCGCTCTGGGCCACTAACCTAGAAAGGCTGGGGAACTCTGATCCAAGGAACACAGAGCATTCCAACCCTAAAAGATCGAATTGTCTGGCATGTGTTATGGAAGACATACATTCTCTCAAATAAGCAGACCTTTATACTATGTGGGGCTGTATAGTATGGATAACAAGTAGCATTTCATATCATACCCGGATGTAAACTGGTAACCAATATGGCTCATAAAGTAGAGATGAGGCCTTCCCATAACTGCTTGTGATGGTATGTGGGAATGATCTTGGGAGATTGGGCAGAGCTGGGGGGAGCTCACAAAATGTCCCTGTCTACTTTCAAGGGCTGTAAAGGTGGCAAAGGGGAAAAATGTACTTTTGCACTTGAAGACTGATGTCAGCCTTGAAAGATAATCCAAACAAGAAGTATGCCTAAATGAACTAATGCAAGTTTATTGTGAGGTTATATTAACACAATCTTACAAGACCTTTTGCTGTGGCTCTTCCCCCGTCTTCCAAGGCAATTGCTACATATCATTACAATTCTGAACCAGTTGAAGCTTCTGATTGTTTTTCAAGAATAGTTGCATATCGGGAGCATTGTAGTAGTCAAGTCATAAGATGATTAAAGTATTAGTCACTTAAGTATATGAAGTGTTCCTAATCTGGGAAAGGGTGAAGTGACATACCAGTTGTGCAAAAGCCTTCCTAGCCACAGATGACACCAGCTCTTTAAGCATCAACTATGAATCCATGAAAAACTCTGGATTGTGAATCAATCTTAAGTAGAAAGTGCTGCCATATGCAAGGTCAAAAATGAATATCCCCAACTGGTCTTTAAATTCTTCTTTTACTTTGTCCAGTAGTGGTAAAAAGCATAAAGATAAAACTGCTAAATATTTGGTTAGTATTTTCGCAAGATCTGTAAAACAAACAAGGTCACACAATATTTATTAATATATTATTCAGTTTTGCAAAAGTTGGTCCTTCTTAATTCAAAATGATATCAACAATGCATACAGGAAGAGATATACTAGATTTATGGGAAGCAAAGATTAAGAACAAAATTAATTTAAGGAGCTCAGGGTAATGATCATGAAAATAATCAGTAGCCAAGAAATGCTGATTGTTAGGAGAAAGAAACAGAAAACTGAACCATGAGCAAATGAAAATGACAGAAACCTGAATAGGACTATTTGAAGGCAACTTGGGTTTTTATTTATTTATTTATTTATTTATTTATTTATTTATTTATTTATTTATTTATTTATTTATTTATTTATTTATTTCGTAAAGCATGTATTAGATAACAGATATAAGTATGAACATGATTTGAATACATGAAATGGATACGAATAAAGGGAACATTAGGACAGGGATGGTAGGCACGTTGTTGCTGTTGTATTCTTCTTTTACTCTTGGAAATTCCAGGCAATATACAAAGATATCTCTCCCTTTCCCTCCTCACATAGTATACTGGGCTAAGAGAAGACGGGTTCAAAATCAGCTAGCTCTCATCAGGGGTGGGTTCCTACCGGTTTTACTACCGGTTTGCAACCCGTGTGTGTCAGATGCAAGCTGCATGTGCATGCAGTGTTCACTGGTTGCACATGCACAGAACAATTTACAGTGAACTGTGCACGCACAGTCACTAAAATTCAAAATGGTGGTGGCCAACCAGTAGTGGAACCGGGCCAAACCGGGAGCAACCCACCACTGGCTCACATGATGGCCTCAAGATTGGTCTTCCTAGTTCGGACCACTATATCAAGCACTCTGCCACAATGACTCTCAACAGTAAAAGCAGGCATAAAATCATGCATGATATGGGGAAAACAGTTCCCCCCCCCAAAATAGAACTTGAAACTTTAAGGAGTTTCCGAAATAAGGAACATATTGCAGGCTTAAAGAGTGGAATTGACTGCCAACAGAAATACTGATGGCCACCAAAATACAGAGTTTTAAAAGGGTACTAAATTTAGGGAATTAAAAGTCAGTGTTCCGTATTTAATCTCCCTGGAATCCTTTCAGTGTATTTTATCTACCAGCAGCCAGGGAAAGACAATGGAGAAGCCATTCAGTCTACACATGTGAAGTTTCATAATGCATCCGGCTACCCTGTGTGAGAAACTGAGCAGATCCAGCAGGACTCTTTCTCTCTTCTTACTATACTATTCTATGTGTTATGTCATGTTATACTATAACATGTTAGGTTATATTGTTATGTCATACTATAACATTTTGCTGCAAACCATGTTGCATTTAAATCATAATTTTTTCTTCCCCATTATACAAAAAGGCCTGACTAAACTTTGTGTTCTTTGGAAACAGGAAGTTATAATGGGATTTCAATTCCTTAATCTCCCATAGAATGACTCATTTGGTAAGCTTTGGATTCGATATATAGACTGGAGATTTCTCTGAATCAGCTCAAGCACTTCAACGATTAAACTGCATTTTAGGTAACTGGAAATTAAGCTCTTCTGCTGGTGCCCTCAAATGTTGTTGATGCAAGGATGTGTTATGAGGTAGAATTGGATTTGCTGATGTCATCCCGGTATAATTCCTTTTATAGGGCATTTCCCTTCCTTTCTTTATCAATTAGATTTAGTGCTCCTATGCTTTTTAAAATATTTGCTGAGTCTCTCAGGATTTTGAATACTTCACTTTTTGTAGGTCAGCATATCTGAGGCTGTTATGTAGCTAGCAGTAGGTTTCTGATTTTTCTGACACGAAGTATTACTAATATCAGAGGCATTTCTCTAAGATTTGATGCAGCCAAGAAACAAACTGTTGTCTCTTTTGGAGGCAACACCCAGCTGGACAGAAAAATCACTCTTTCTGCTTCTGGCAGTTTAAATACGTCATGAGATCTAATAAAGCACGTATTTCCAGGTAGTTACAGGTAAGGATAAAAAGAATGAACCCGAAAGAAATCTATAAAAAAGGAAATGAAACAAAGCATTGCTAACTAGACAGATCAATTGGATATATAGCATTTTGTGTGTGAGTTTCACCTCTCTGCTAGAAGACAAAGGGAAGTTGATCATAGCAGTGTATTTTGGAAGATATTGCTGCCTTCCGTGCAAGTTTTGTAGCCACTCTGTTGTGGGCACAGCTGTTGTTTGGGTTTGTAAAGAAAGAAAGTCACAATACTCATATATCTTCTTCCCTTAGTCAAAACTTGCTCTTTCCCACCATCCTTATCACTTTGTTTATTTTTTCCTTCGCAATCTTCACTGCAGAAAAATAGCAGATCTCCAGGTGCAGTATCTCCAGTCTGCATGCAGAAATAAAGTAGGGGAAAGTTACATTTGGGTGGGGGAAAGTTTTCTACTCCTTGCTACAATTTGTTTTATTGCAAAAATGGGAATTATTCTTGTGTATGTTGATGGATCTGACTTGCTTTTCTAATATTTTAAAGTATGACTTGTGACTTAAAAATGCTTATATAATATGCGTGAGATCAACAGGGACAAAAGTGTTGTGCTGCTGGTTTTCATAGGTACTCAAGTATCTGATGCATCACGCTGCAGTGTCCAACAATAGTCAGCCATCATTAATGGATTCCAGTTGCCCTAATACCATTTTTCCATTGTGGCAATGATGTAGTGAAACTTTTCACCATGTTCTTACTGACTAAAACTAGATCTTTGGGAGGCAATCACATGGGGGACAAAGGAAGCAATACAAAGACACAGTGAAAGTTTCCTTCAAGGCTCTGGATATCGACACTACCTCCTCGGAAACCCTGGCACAAGATCAATCAACATGGCGCACACTGATCCATCAAGACTACCAGACACGAGAGGACAGAAGAACAACCATAGCACAAGAGAAGCAAGCACTCCGCAAGAGTTGCAAATGGTGCAACAATGGTGCACATACGTCTGCCCGACATGTGGCAGAAAATTTTGTGCCCATGTGGACACAATGTGGATAGCCCACAACATGTTAGATATCAAGGTCCTCTTCGAACACAATGAACGAACATCATAGATTTTGGGAAAGAAGCCATGTTTGAAGGCAGAAAATGAATCTTCAATGACATGTGCTTCATGATCTTGCAATGCAACGCAATGCAATGCAACGCAATGCAATAGCAGAGTTGGAAGGGACCTTGGAGGTCTTCTAGTCCAACCCCCTGCCTAGGCAGGATTATACCATTTCAGACAAAGGGCTATCCAACATCTTCTTAAAGACTTGCAGTGTTGGGGCATTCACAACTTCTGGAGGCAAGCTGTTCCACTGATTAATTGTCCTAACTGTCAGGAAATTTCTCCTCAGTTCTAAGTTACTTCTCTCCTTGATTAGTTTCCACCCATTGCTTCTTGTTCTGCCCTCAGGTGCCTGAGAGCAGGGGTCCCCAACCCCCAGGCCGCGGACCGGTGCCGGTCCGTGGCTTGATAGTAACCGGGCCGGAGTGAGCGGCTGGACGGGGCGCTCCCCAGGGGCAGGATGGGGGCAATGGCCTGCATTGGGGTGGTTGGGGCACCACCCGGCCCTGCGCGGAGGGAAGGGGATGCCAGGCCCTCTTGCCCGGGGCGCAGCCCGCCCTTCCCTGCCCCAGCTGAGGATCCTTCGCCCGGGACCCCTGGCAGCTTTCCCGCCCGGTTGCATGCAAGGCACCCTCCCCAGGTTGTGTTCCCACAAGACGCGGGTTCCCGCCTTGGGTTCCACATGACTACTGAATGCACGTGACATGACTCACCCGCTGGAGGCTCCCACCGGTCCGCGGAATTTTTTTTACATGAAACTGGTCCCTGGTGCCAAAAAGGTTGGTGACCCCTGCCTTAGGGAATAGTTTGACTCCCTCTTCTTTGTGGCAACCCCTGAGGTATTGGAACACTGCTATCATGTCTCCCCTAGTCTTTCTTTTTATTAAACTAGACATACCCCGTTCCTGCAACCATTCTTCATATGTTCTAGTCTCTAGTCCCCTAATCATCTTTGTTGCTCTTCTCTGCACTCTTTCCAGAGTCTCCATGTCTTTTCTACATCGTGGCGACCAAAACTGTATGCAGTATTCCAAATGTGGCCTTACCAAGGCACTATAAAGTGGTATTAACATTTCATGTGATCTTGATTCTCTCCCTCTGTTTATGCAGCCTAGAACTGTGTTGGCTTTTTTGGCAGCTGCTGTACATTTCTGGCTCATATTTAAATGGTTGTCCACTAGGACACCAAGATCCCTTTCACAGTTACTGCTATTGAGCAAGGTACCACCTATACTGTACCTGTGCCTTGTATCTTGTATGCTGTAAGACGTTTGTCAGCAGCTGAATGTAGCGTGGGTGCTCTGTGGTTGTCAAGATTATTCTCAACAACATCCTTGAATGCTTTCAAAACTATTTTCTCTAGCCCCACTAACACAAGGGGACCAGACGTCCCACTTTTGGCAGTCCAGTCCAGATGTTTAACAATTTGTCCAGCATCCTGCGGCATTTTAAAAAAGTCCCAATTTTTGGAAAGAATGCACAGCAAGCTAGGGAACAGCGGGAGAATGGGAAGGGAATATACAGTTTTTGGCGGCCATGTGGCTATTTCGCCAAGATATGAGTACTATTTTTGCGTTCTGTGAAAATGTTTGTTGCTTCATATAGACCAAGTTTTAATCAAGTAACCCCCCCACCCCCCAGTCAATGGTGTCCCGCTTTACCAATGTTAAAATCTGGTCACCTTACACTAACAGATCATCAAACTGTTTCTCACTTATGACATATCTTATGTGTGGATAAACAAAAATGTCTTATTTAATCTTGGCATCAATTATTCTTGGAAACAGCTGTTTCAAATAATAAAAACCTTCACCTTCCTTCCTCACTTTCACAAAATCTTTCATCAATCCAAGTTTTATGTGAAACAGAAAGACTTTTGTGGGCTCAATAAGTGGTTCATGTGCCATTTTTTTCTGTCCTAAAACAAACTCTTTCATCATGGCTATTTTTTAAAAATGTAACGTGAATCTCTTGCATAGCTGTCGCTTTCACACACGTAACAACAGTACCTGCTATAAGTAAGCTGCATTCCAATCAACACAATCACTACTTTTAGATTTCTACAGATATCTCAGTTGTATTTGGTGGACAGGATGACAAGTTCCATGCTTTTGTGTTTCTTTCAACAGTATCCAACAGATACTGAAGAATGTACACTGAAAAAAACAGAAAATTTATATAAAACTGAATGTAGGCTAAATTACAGGTTATTTTTGTGATTAGCAATCAAATATTTATAAGAAACACCCAAAAGTGCTCGGGAGCAAAATATGTGCTATCCAGTGTACCTTAAACTGAGAAGTTGAAAAAACAAATTTTCCTCTCCCCAGGAAGTGCAAATCATCTGGAAGTGCATAGTCATCTGTTTATTGTTTTAATTGGTTTTTAAGGGGTTTAGTTTTTAGCATTTTGGGTTTTTAGCGCAGGGATAATTTGTTTAATTTGATTTTTATATATTTATGATGTATTTATGTTTGTATGTTTTTTAATTCCCCTGTGCACCGCCCCGAGTCCCTTTGGGGAGAGGGAGCGGTCTATAAATTAAATTTATTATTATTTATTATTATTATTATTAAATCACTTTCCTATTGCCTCCAAAATTATATGGGCATATCTTTGATATCATAAGTCTCTAAGTCCACTTTTTCATTTGACTAACCAGAAATACACTTTGGCCTGATTGCATGTGACTTTGAGGAAGGACTGTGGCTTTATAGCTAGGTTGAATACAGGATGCATAACCTGGTGGCTTCCAAGGTTTTTCAATTTCATTTCAACCCAAAGGCAGCCATGTTTACTGAGGCTTATGAGGTTTTTAGTTCAATCCATTATGGGAAAGACTTAGCTATCTTATTCCCATTCCTGTTAGTGGGAAATAATCACCACTTACAGAAAATAGCGATAAAGACTACATGCTTTATGTTAAAAATGAGAAATTGATGGTGATTGATATTTTCATTACTTCAAAATTAGATAGTATAACATATTTAAGGTGAAATGCATGCTTTATACAGTAACGATGGAGTTCTTGAATGGCAGCAGAACATTTTTTTGTGGTAGTGAAGGTAAAGACAGAACCTTCCACGTTCTATACGCTCTCCCTGCTGTAGCAGGTTTTGTTTACATTTTCTTTAAAAGGCTATGTAACAAGACATGACATGTACGCGTACACGTTGCATTACGCACAATGCTCGAATACACGCGGGAGCAAAAACTAGCGTGGAAGTGGTCGCTCCTTAGAAAGTAAGGCTCTTTTTTTCTACAGAAAGTTTCCAAAAGGATCGAGCCTTTCTCCCTCCCTCTTCTTCCCCCACCCCGTTTGCAACGTGTTGCAATTCCGTTTAGTATCGTCCCGGTTGCCAAACCGCTGAAAGTTTTGCCTCCACTTTGGAAGTCTTAAAGAAAGCTTCCCTCCCTCACTCCCCCCACCCCACCCGCCTCTTTTCCCTTCCGCCCACAACTGGCTGGGCAGCCAGTGGGGTTCGTGACGCAGCGTCTGAATTCTTAGAGGGCAGGGAGGGGCTTGGGGGGCTCTTTTTTCTCCCATCTCCCGGTCTTTCTCTCCCATCACCTTCCTAACGGAAGGAGAGTGTGGAGGTGGAAAGATACTGCGTCCAGACAGCGCGGCGACGGGGAGCCGGAAGATCCAAGAGGAGAAAGAGTAAAGAGGATCCAGCTAGCCTCATCGACTTGTCTTCTCACCTCGTCCGAGATGAAGCTTCCCAGACCCCCCTCTTCAACACGGCCTCGCCTGCTAAGTTACACCCTGGGCATCCTCTTCATCCTTGTGGTCGGACTCTACGCTCTTCCTTCAGGTATGTCCCGTCCCACCTCCCTCTTTCCAAATTTGCGGTGTTTTGAGATGGGTGTGGGTTGGGGAGAAGGCGATTGTAGCACACCCCGCATTTCTTTTTTCTTTTTCTTTTTAAAGGAATAGGATACCGAGTCCCCACTAATTTAACAAATTTCCCCACCATTCCTTCGTCCTTTTTGTTGGACAGTTGTACGGCCCTTGGGGGGGGGGGGTGCCTACGAGTGGTAAAGGAAGGGGAGACCTGAATGAAACCAGATGTGGCTTGGAATGGCAAAGGGAGGGGACTGGTTGGCGTGAACGACAGGCTGTTTTTTTAAACTTGGTTCTCTTGCCCCTCTCCAACAACAACACCAGCAACAAAAGCCATCTATAGTTGGAAGAGTTGCTTTTCAGAGTTGCTTTGCATTTGAACAAATTCTCTAGGAAGGGAAATTGGCACATAAAACTGCAATGAGTTAGATTTGGGAATTTCACTCTAGGACAACTGCAGTTTGGTTCCGCTGCTCTCAACGTGTCCAGGCATAATAAAACCCACATACATACAGCACCGGTCAGCCTTTATAGAGAATGCAAGTGTTAATTTTATTTATTTTGTTTATTAGATTTTTACGCTATCTTTATTACTTTATATGTAGCTCAAGGCAGGAAACATACATATTACTTCCTCATTCTGTTTTCCCCCCACAGCAACAACCTTGTGAGGTAGTTTGGGCTGGGAGAGAGTGACTAGCCAGCTTTCATGCTTGAGGGGGGATCTAGGACTCACAGTGCCCGGTTTTTAGACCAGCACCTTAATCACTACACCAAACTAGCCCCCCCCCCAAAAAAAACCCCCCCAAAGAGTTGTCCAAACACACAATGTTACTCATTTGTGCTGGAGAGGAAGGTAGAGGAGAGATATGGATTCCAAGATTTGTATTAAATTCTCAATGTCTGTTCTTATCCCCTCTCTCCTTTATTTTTCCTTGCCAAATTAGGGGGAAATTTAATAGACTAATCCAGAGACAGATCAACGGCATTTAAAAAAAATGCCTTTGCTCTCACTCCAGTTTTTACTGATCAAAACTGATGAAAATAATAGCATTGCAGTATGATGCCTATCTAAAATTACCCATGATCTTGTTTGTTGCAAAGACTTGAAATAATAACAGGTTAACATATATTACAATTTAAAGGAGGAGAGTACATTTGCCATGTCTATTTAAACATGTGACTTTGCCATTATTGGACAAATCTGACTCGTAATAGGAAGATTTGTAAGCCATGAATGTTACACCAATTTACTTTCAACCAGTCGGAAATGGCTCTATTTGTATGCAAAGTTATAGAAAAACCAAGTTGTAACTAATTTATTCTGATTGAAAGAGCTAAGAAAAACATCAATACAGATAGTCCTCGGTTAAGAAAGCAATTGGGACTGGAATTTGTGTACGATGGGGTCATAAAGCACAATATCACCTGACTGCATTAGTTAGCAGCAGGCAGTCCCAGATGCTGATGTAGCCCCAGGAATGTGCAGGCTGTTAAACGGGAAGAGGTGTGAGAAGCTGGCAAGGAAGGTCATAACTGATGATCGTGTCACCCGCCCTGGGAGATGATCATCCAAACTGCGATCATGTGACTGCTGAGATGGCTGGAACTTCAAGAACCAATTGTAAGTACCACTTGCTCAGGGCCGTGCTACGTTTGAATGGTGACTGAAGGAATGGGAACAAGGACCTCCTGCTTTCATAGCAATTAAAATAATATTCAGGTTTCACTACACTTCACTACAGCACAAAACAAGAGTATGAAAACTGGGGCCTTCAAATGTTGCTGAACTTCTTTTGTCTAGCATCTCTGGTCATAGATCATGCTGGTTAGATTGAATTTTCTTCAGAGAATCAAGAGATATATCCCTTTCCCCCTACTATCCACTCTTTTTTGAGTAGCATTTTGTTTTGCTATTGTTCCAATTGTCAATCCCTATCCCGTCTCTTGAATCTTTTTGTCAGAGTGTGCAGTGTGACTATTTTGAGACAACTCAGGAGCAAAATACAGTAAACAGGTTTGTCTTTCAAATAGTGGTTTATCTACAAGGACTACATATGTATATGTACTAGGCCAGTGGTGGGCAAACTCATTAGTCAACAGAGCCAAATATCAACAATACTACGTTCAATCGTTCAATACTACGATTGAAATTTCTTTTGAGAGCCGGAAGGTGTGGCCTGTTTTGTGGGAGTGGCTCAGCGGTCATGTGACTGGGTGGGCGTGGCCAACTTGGAAAATGTGAAACTCACTTAACAATGGTCTTGGTTAGCAACCAAACTTTTAGGCTCAATTGTGGTCATAAGTTCTTTCTTTCTTTCTTTCTTTCTTTCTTTCTTTCTTTCTTTCTTTCTTTCTTTCTTTCTTTCTTTCTTTCTTTCTTTCTTTCTTTCTTTCTTTCTTTCTTTCTTTCTTTCTTTCTTTCTTTCTTTCTTTCTTTCTTTCTTTCTTTCTTTCTTTCTTTCTTTCTTTCTTTCTTTCTTTCTTTCTTTCTTTCTTTCTTTCTTTCTTTCTTTCTTTCTTTCTTTCTTTCTTTCTTTCCTTCCTTCCTTCCTTCTTTCTCTTTCTCTCTTTTTCTCTCTTTCTTTCTTCCTCTCTTTCTCCATTTCTCTCTCTTTCTCTCTCTCTCTTTCTCCATTTCTCTCTTTCTCTCTCTCTTTCTCTCTCTCTTTTTCTCTCTTTTTCTCTCTTTCTTTCTTTCCCTCTTTCTCTCTCTTTCTCTCTCTCTCTTTCTCTCTTTCTTTCTCTCTCTTTCTCTCTCTTTCTCTCTCTTTCTCTCTTTCCCTCTTTCTCTCTCTCTCTCTCTCTCTCTTTTTCTTTCTTTCTTTCTCTCTCTCTCTATCTGCTTCTTCTGCCCATCTCTGTCACTCTGTGTGTGTGTGTCTGTCTGTCTCGCATTCAAGCACTTAATCACGCATTCTGTGTGTCTATCTTTCTCTCCCTCCCTGTCTCTCCCTGTCTCTCTGTGTGTGTCTGTCACTCTCTGATTCCCCCCTCCCTCCTTGTCTCTCTCTGTGTCTGTGCCTCTCTCTCTCTCTCTGTCTGCCCCCCCGCCCTCTCCGCAGAGCCTCCTCAGCCCAGCCTGCCGTGGTTACTCACTCGCTCGCCTTAGCCGGGCCCGGCTGCCCGCCCGTTGCGTTTGCTCACCCGCTCAGGGTACTCCCAGGGCTCGGTGTGGGGTGGGGAAGGAATGGCGACCCTCTGAATGCCGGTTCCCTCCAATCGCCCTGGAAGTAGCCTTGCTCGCCAGCCCGCTTGCCCGCTCAGGGTACTTCCAGGGCTCGGGGTGGGGTGGGGAAGGAACGGCGACCCTCTGGATGCCGGTTCCCTCCAATCGCCCTGGAAGTAGCCTGGCTCGCCAGCCCACTCGCCTGTTCAGGGTACTTCCAGGGCTCAGTGTGGGGTGGGAAAGGAACGGTGACCCACTGGACGCCGGTTCCCTCCCCCCGCCCGCGGAGCCTCCGCACCCCCTGGAAATAGATGAGTGGCCGGCATGCCACCTGGGGAGGCTCCGCGTGGGGAGCGAGGGAGGGAATCGGCGGCTGGTAGGAAGGGTTGCTCCGGTGGGTCCCAGGAGTCCCACCCTCGGCGAGGGTGGAGGAAGAGCCGCACTCGAGGGGCCAAAGAGCCGCATGCGGCTCACGAGCCGCGGTTTGCCGACCACTGTACTAGGCAAAGCCAGGCAAACAATCATCAACTATAGCACAGAACTACACAGAGAGAGAGAGATGTCCTCAAAGGGCCTCTCTTATATTACAGCCTCTTAAAGCTGTAGCAGTCAAATAATCCTGCTGACTTATTGTTACCATTGCATCATCGTTACAGTGTTACAGTATTACAACGTTACAGCAGATGGTCAGTTATTAAATCATTATCCTAGTGGTGAAATTCAATTTTTTCCCTACCGGTTCTGTGGATGTGGCTTGATGGTGGGGAGGTCATGTGACTGGCCATGGCCAACTTTACATGGCTAAGTCTAGAATGGTGAGCCACACCCACCAAGCCACACCCACAGAAATGTCAGAAAAGTTCAGCTGGCTAAGTCTAGAATTCAACCTGGCTGCTTCTCACCTCCTTCTCATGTTTGCTCTGTGTGTATGAGCCCTAGAAGGAGAGAAGCAGCCATGTTGAATGCTGCGGTAGAGAGACGCCAAACCTTTCTCCCTTTTTCACAGTGGAGCTGCTCAGAAGGCAGCTGCCCACCACAGACTCTTCCTTTATGATCCCCCCCTCCCTCCTGGGATTGTACCTCAAACACTTCGACCAGTGGCTGTCTTTTGAGGAGCATTACTGCGACGCCGTCCCTCTGGCTGCTGCTGGTTTCCTGGCTTGGTCCGGCCGCAAGCAGCACCAGCGTACAATGGGGGGCGGGGGTGCAGCCAAAAATGACTGGCAGTTGGAGGCTTCTCGGAGTGAACAGTAGCCAATGTCCCCTCCCCCAAGCCGTGAAGGTAGGTGAGCAAGGCAAGCGGGTGGTGGCTCCGGAACAAGGCTGGAGCTGGGGAATGGTGAATTCCCTGACCTGGGTGAGGCAGACGGTGAGTGGGTGATGGCTCCAGGACTCGGAATGGCACGTCTCTGGGCCCCAGACCCAAGACGAAGGGTGAGTGGGTGGCATGCATTGCTTACCTTTAGTGAACTGAGCGGGTGAGGTGACTGGCAAGGCAATTAGCTGGGCTGTGTGGCAAAGGCAACATATGTAGGGCAGTGGTGGGTGTGCAGGGTGAACGACTGGAAGGGGCAAGTGAGCAGCTGGAAGAGGTGAGTGGCGGGTGGGTGGGGCCACCAGGGGTTGTTTTTAGTGGTTCGGTGGACTGATTCAAATTGTCCCTACTGGTTTGCTCGAACCGGTCGGAACCGGTCGAATTTCACCTTTGCATTACCCTGGCACAATTGAATGTTCTTGTCCTGTTTCTGATTGTGCCCCATGTTACAGGCAAAGTAATAGTTGGTCTTCATATCTGGCTTAGTTGCTTTTCCTTTCAGCATATCACCACTCAATGGAGAAATATTTACCGATGAGGGCACTGAAGAAAGTCAAAATAGAGAGGACAGAGGAGGTGACAGATATCATTACAACCCAAGAAACAAAATATTAATGGAGAGGGGAAATGCAGGGAGAGAAATGGCTGAAGTGAAGGTTGGCTGTGACCAGGAGAACAGGATATATGCATATATGTCCCAATGCTTCTCAAACATACCTCTGATAACATTTGTTAAGAGTCATCTGCCTTTGCCACCAAAGTAATGTATGGTGAAGTATTACACAGTTTATACCGGTACAAACTGTATAACAAGGATAAGACTTTTTGTACAATGAACAATAACGTTAAGTTTCACTCATAGGCAAAGAGGGAGAGATGAAGACAGCATTGGAGAAAAAAACTGCTGGTGATCTCAGAGCAGGATTGTGGTTTGTTAAGTATTCCTGGATATTGCATAATGATAATCCATTCCCCCACCCCACCCCCTGGTCAAATTGTCATTGAGTCACAATTGGTAGATATGGTCAGTTTCCTTTTTATAAAAATAAATTTATTTATTTATTTTAATTATATTAATTAATTAATTAATTATGTATTATTTATTAATTTATTTGCTGCCCACCTCATGGCAAATGGCTCTGGGCAGTTTCCTGAATAATAAGTTCAGTTTGGCTGAATACTATATATATATATATATATTATATTTATATATAATACATATATTTGTTTTCGTAGATTTTCACGGGTGTAGGTATGCTGGCATAGCTGGCTTCGGGGATTTTCCCGTATATAAGGCATAGAAACGTTGTTGCAATGTTTCGACAAGATCTCACTTGTCATCATCAAGTATATATCTCACTTGTCATCATATATATATATAATAGATCGGAAGAAAATGAAATGAGCGTTTAGTTATTGCTATGCTTGGCCCTCAAAAGAAGTGGAAATACAAAAAAAAATGATATTGTTTCACTTTACATCTAAATCTATTCATTGGCTCTTGGTGGCGTCTGTGATCTCTCAGGGTCACAATGTACAATAACAAAAATCAAGGCTTTGCTTTGACTCTGAGTGTTCCACTGATAGCCATGGTCAGAGAGATGCATTCATCATGGACCAGCCAGGCTTCTTCCATAAATATCTATAAAACATACCTATTGTGCTATTTCACTTTGGACATTATGCAGAATGCAAAAAAAAAGTAGATCAAAGAAATTAAAAACATCAGATAAGGAAACACAGCTAAAACTAGTTTATACTAACACCCAGTCCCCTGAGACTAATAACAAAACCAGGGCACAAGGGACTTCTGGAAAATAAAAAGGGAATGGAGTGGAACTCTCTTGAGAAGGGAGAATGTAGCATAAGGCTTTATTAATTTATCTGTCCTAGATTTTTGCTATCTTCGTACAACTTGAATTTGTTCAATCCATTTTACTTGTTGTTTCATGTAGTATTTCTCAGATGCAGGCTTTTTGTTGCATCATGTAATTTGTCTTGAGATTCACTGCAAGCTGTTCAGTTATCTGCTATATAGCATCATCTTAATAGAAAAATAGGCACTCGTTTTTGTTCTCAAATAGTATATTTCCACTATCATCACAGTATCTCATACCATTTGTCCACAAATATATTATTAAGGGGACATCATACATTCTTGTGTTACTTCCTTCTTAAGATTGAACAATTTTCTAAGCATGGTTTGTTCTCTCATGTTTTATTTCCATCATATGCCACTATGATTGTTTTCAGCAATCAACTTCACATTGCTGATTCCCTAATTCAATCCTACTGTCTTCATCATATGCTTCTTTAAATCTACATTTAAATAAATGAATAAATATTTCTCTGTATATCTTGCTATATATAGATGTACAACATCTAAATTACTACCGTGTTTTCCTGAAAATATGACCTATCCCCAAAATAAACCCCAGCCAGATTCTCCACGCCTGTGCCTAATGTAAGTCCTACCCAAAAATAGTTAAATTAGTTAAGCCCCACTTACTCCATCCCGCCGCAACAAGGCAGGAGGGCGTGTGGCACCGCCATGAGGCGAGGCACAGGTGGTGGCCTCCACAGCTAGGCCACTTCCTGCTCGGTGATATCCTCCCACCCATTCAATGCTGCCAGCCCGCCTGCCTCTTCCCTTTCACTCCCCTCCTGAGATGGACTGCCATGTTACGGAGGAGGCTCAGTCTCATTACCCGATCCCCCTCCACTGTTTCAGAGCTGGGGGGAAGTGACATAGAAAGGCCATTGCCAGCGCGGTGCATCAGCTGTGTCTGCCGCTGGACGAACTTTCTTGGGTCTCCCTGCCCTGCAGATCATATGCCCAGTGGTGGTCACTGTCTCCTCCACCTGTCCTGTGGTGCCGCTTCATGCTGCCTGGTCCCTGTTCGTCATTTCAAAGGTAGCAGTTCTGGAGGCCCGCAACTCTAAAGGTGCATTTCAGTAGATGCTGGCTTTGCCTTTAGACAGGCCTGTTTCAGTGCCTAGAACCACCTGCTTTCCAGCTCCTTTCCACAGCCACGGAGCTGGAGACCTTGGACCACCATCGCCTAGCTCTCCTCGCTTCTCCAAAGCATTCTTTCACTAACCGGCTTTCTAGCTCCATTGCATTTCTCCACTGCTGCAGAGCACCACTGCCCAGGTCCCCTTGCTTCCCCAAGGCATTCCTTTGCTAACCTGTTTTCCAGCTTTGTTGCTTTCTCTGCCGCCACATGTAGGACAACAAAAGAAGTTTGTGGGACTAAAAAAAAAAAGTTCAATCAGACTTTCCAACTTCTCACAAAAAAAAAAAAAAGATTTTGCGAAATTGGAGGATCTGACTGAACATTTTTCTTCTCAGGTGCACAGCTCTGAGTGTCCATGCAAGGGTTAACTCAGCTCCGCTGCCCATTGGACTGAATTAAAATACTGAGTCCCGCCTTCCTTTCCCATGATCCTTCAGTTTCTTAATTCAGTCCAAGCCCTTCGGACGCATAGCTATTTAGCTTAGCAAAATTATAGATTTAAAAGTCAGAAATACTAGTTTTCCTTCGCAGCCTTCCTTTCTCCAACAACAGAAGCAGAGCCAACAGGAGCCTTCGCATTGCTGGGAAGCCAGATCGCTCATCGGAGCGGCGCGCTTCTTTTTCTCCCGCAGGGGGGGGTGAACGGAGCCCTTGCAGCCCTCGACATCGCCCTTCCCCCGCTCTTCACCGGCGGGACCGTCCGATTCCTCGGCGGTCTGCCCGGCACCAGGGAGATCTTCCCCAGCCGCCTGCAGCCCCAGAGAGCCGGAAAGCTCCGCGCAGCGTCCCACGTGTAGTGGACTGGGCGCGGCCATCTTGGATTCGCCGGGGGACCAATCAGGAAGCAGCCGGCACCATTTCAAACGGCGTTTTTGCCGCTTCTCCTCATTTCGTCTGAGGAAAGCAAGCGGCAGCAGCAGCAGCAGCAAGCAGCGGCTTTTCAAGCAAGTGCGACCCCCAGCCTCAACTGCGGCCACAGCTAGCCACAAGGAGGCCAGAGGACACGATCCGGCTCCCAGCGCGCTCTGCAGCAGCAGCATCAAGACATCAAAGGTCGTATCCCTCGCGCGCCCCCCCCCATCCGCCCATTCCATTGCCCCAGGCACTAAATCTTAGCCATGGAGCACCAGATCATAGCTGAGGGGCCTGAACAGGGGGATGCCACCTGGGAGGAGAGGCCCCTCATTAGGAAGGCGGGCAGGGTCGCTAGGGAGGCCATTAAGGACCTCAGCAGGGGGCCCTACTCCAGGAGGGATGAAGCAGGCCAGGATAAAGCAGAGGCCAGGCGCCATAAGGCCCTGGACCGCCAGTTTGATAGGGCCCAAAGGCAAACCATTGACATAGCACAGGCCCACAGGGAGGCTTCTCCCGAGCCTCCTGGGGGGAGGAGTTTGACCCAGGCTAGGGCCAACCCCATCTATGAGAGGGATCTCAGAGATTTATCCCTGGATCACTCTTCCCTTATCTCCCAATCTCCTTCCCACTCCATGGGGGGTGGGACTGACCTATTCAATTGTGAGATGGAGGGGGATGAGGGGATAGCCAACCCCATCCAGCCTGTAATACAGGAACCTCCGGCACCTATTCCAGAAGGGGTGGGGGGGCGCCCCTCAGAGGACCAGGGCCCGTCTCTCTCGGCTGAGATGAGACAGGTGATTAATGCAGCCATTTCCCAGGGCATTGCTCAGGGGCTCAAAGACCAGGCAGAGGCGCAACCACAGGGGCCCAGAAGTAGGCCACGCTATGCCAGGGCCTCCTCACCCCACCCTTCGGTGATTAGCGCCGAATCCATCAATAAGATAGATGACCTGGCGGAGCCTGAGCTCTCTGAGGATGAGGGCGTGACCCCGGACAAGCCTGCATTTTCGGGCTTGTTCCAACCTGCTTATTTTAAGTCTATCCTTCATAAAGCGAAGACCATCACGCGCATGTCGGTCACATCCTCTTCCTCTCAGGCGACCTCAGATCCCCAGGCCCCTACAGACCCTGAGGACCCCAGCGGGGGCCTCTTTGAGGAATCAGTCACCCCCCAGGACCTGATCCCTGCTCCCCAACTGTTTAGGGACGTAGTTCAGCGCCAATGGGTTCAGCCCGCTTCGTGGACTGCCCCGGGTACCAACGACAAAAAGCTCTACGCTGTAGATCCCAGCATGGAGGAGCTACTTAAACTTCCGGAGGTCGACCCTCCGGTCGCTGCTCCCACATCCAATTCAGTACTCCCACCAGACCTACTAGAAGGCCTTAAGGCAGAGGACAAGCGGACTGAGCGCGCATGTCACAAGACACACCAGGCGGCGGCCTGGGCCATTAAGGCGTCTACCTCGGCCTCATTTTTTAGCAGGGCATCCATAGCCTGGTTGCGCCAACTCCTCAAACGTCTCCCCCAGGGAGATGCCAGACTGCGTCATGATGTTAACAAGATCATGCTGGCAGCAGAATACACTGCGGATGCCTCACTTAACGCAGCAAAATTCGCTTCCCGGGCCATGGCATCCAATATTACCTCGCGCCGCCTCCTATGGTTGCGCCATTGGAATGCCGACATGCGCTCCAAATGGAAGCTAGCATCTGCCCCCTTCAAGGGACAAAAGCTGTTTGGGGAAGCTCTAGATTCGGTCCTAGTGGAAAATAAGGACAAGAAGAAAGTCCTACCCTTTGTTTCTCGTAAGACTGATAGGAGACCTTCATCTTTCCGTAGGCAAAATTACAGGGCACCGGAGGCTCAGCCTCCCGCTAACCCCTCCACGTCTTTCCAGCGTAGTTATCCCCAGGGTAACAACCGCCCCCAGAGTAGGCAACCCTTCCGGGACAGGAACAGGTACCAGCCCTACGCCAGGCGGCCCTTTCGTGGAGGTCAGGCCAACAGGCCTTTCCACCGCAATAAGTGACCATCACCCCTCCCTCCCCATAGGGGGCCGTCTCCAGCTGTTTGCCGATCGCTGGGAGGCGACCACGACAGATGCGTGGATATTGCAAACAGTTCGTCTCGGCCTCACCCTAGAGTTCGTTTCGCCCCCTCCCCATCGTTTTATCCGATGTCCCACCCCCAGGTGTCCCAACAAGAGAAACCTCATGGAGGCGGAGATCCGCCACCTTCTAGACATCAGGGCCATAGAGGTAGTTCCCCATGGCCAGGAGGGGGGGGGGGTATTACTCTATCCTCTTCTTGGTCCCCAAGAGCACAGGAGGAGTCAGAGCCATCTTAGATTTGAAGGCACTCAACTATCACATCGCCTACAAAAAGTTCAAGATGCAGTCTCTCCAGTCCATCCTAGGTTGCCTCCGGCCAGGGGATATGATGACATCTATCGACCTGAAGGAAGCCTACCTCCATGTTCCCATTCGACAGGAGCACCGCAGGTTTCTCCGGTTCTACTTTGCCGGACAGCACTACCAGTATCGAGCCCTCCCATTCGGGCTCTCCTCCGCCCCGAGGGTGTTCACCAAGATACTGGCCGCGGTAGCAGCAGATCTCAGGAGGCGCCCCATTCGACTCCAAATTTACCTGGACGACATCCTGTTACAAGCATCGTCGCGACAACAGGCCCTAAGAGACCTGCGCACGACCATAGCCACCCTACAAGAACTCGGCTTCACCATCAACACCGACAAGAGTCACCTGACTCCTGCGACGGAGGTGTTACATCTGGGGGCGGTGATCAACACGTCCACGGGTCTTGTCTCCCTGTCCCCGGACCGCATCGACAGCCTCAGATCCAGGATCCGACGGGTGCAAGCCTCCACGAACGTCCCGGTGATACTCCTGTCCCAGCTCCTAGGCAAGATGATATCTTGTCTAGCCATCGTTCCCTGGGCGAGACTACACGCAAGAGAGTTACAGTGGTTCCTTCTCCCATCCCAGAGAACCAACACCAGCAACTCCAGAGCCAAGGTCAGACTGCCTCCCAAGGTTCGTCGCTCCCTGCAGTGGTGGCTCTCGCCAGCACTGGAGAAGGGCTCCCTCTTCCAGGAACCCGACAGGCTAGTCCTCACCACAGACGCAAGTCTCTTCGGGTGGGGAGCACACCTCACCGAATCCATGGTGCAGGGCAGATGGTCGCCTCAGGACCTGAAGCACAACATCAACTGGCTAGAGTTGAGGGCAGTTCGTCTCGCTTTACGTCACCTTCGGTCGGAAGTGCAGGGCCAACACCTCCTAGTCCGGACGGACAACGTAGCGACGAAGGCGCACATCAACCGCCAGGGCGGAACCAGATCCACAGCACTGATGAGGGAAGCCGATGCTCTGGGCAGATGGGCCGAACATCACCTGGGCTCCATTCGGGCCGAGCACATCTCCGGAGTGGACAACGTTCGGGCGGATTGGCTGAGCAGGGCCACCCTGGATCCATCAGAGTGGCAGCTCCACCCAGACCTGTTCCAACAGATCTGCCACAGGTTCGGACTCCCTCTCCTCGACCTATTTGCCTCCCCACGGAACGCCCAGCTCCCACGCTTCTTCACTCGGTACCAGTCGCCGCTGGCGGAGGGAATGGACGCTCTCACCTCTCCGTGGCCGACCGGCCTCCTGTACGCATTCCCTCCAGTGCCCCTGCTACCACGGGTCATCAGGAAGATCCTGAGGGAGGGAGCGGAGGTCATCCTAGTGGCCCCATATTGGCCACGTCGGACCTGGTTCGCGGACCTTTCCAGCCTCTCCATCAATCCACCTTGGAGGATCCCACCACACGAGGTCTCTCTCTGCCAGGGGGCTGTTCTGCACCCAGAGCCTCAATGGCTCAATCTAACCGTCTGGCACTTGAGAGGGATCTGCTGACCCGGGCCCACTTCTCAGACCCGGTCATACACACCATTCAGGCGGCCCGCCGACCCTCCACCACCAGGATCTACGGAGCGACCTGGCAAGCCTTCTCAGGTTGGTGCTCCCGGCGTCAATTAACACCGCTCTCTGTCTCTCTCCCGCACATTTTGGATTTCCTTCAGGAGGGCTTTGAGAGGGGCCTCGCCCCGGCCACCCTCCGTCGCCAGGTTGCTGCCCTGGCCACGGTCCTGTCAGCCGGCTACCTCCAGCCTCTCAGCCGTCATCCCAGTGTGCGGTCCTTCCTCAAGGGAGCAACCAATCTCCGGCCACAGGTCATCCACCGCTACCCCACGTGGGACCTGACCACGGTCCTCAGAGGTCTCTCGGAACCTCCATTCGAGCCCCTACGCTCGAGTTCCCTCCGGCTACTATCATTCAAGACAGCCTTTCTAGTCGCAATTACCTCAGCACGACGGGTGTCAGAGCTAGCGGCGCTCTCGACTAGAGAAGACCTCTGCCGCTTCCTCAGCGACAGAGTAGTACTCCGTCTCGACCCATCGTTTGTGCCTAAAGTCAATTCTTGGTTCCACAGAGCACAGGAAATCGTTCTCCCGAATTTCTGCCCCAAGCCCTCCCATCCCAGGGAGCGTCGATGGCACACCCTAGACGTCCGTCGAGCGCTCAAGCACTACCTCAAGCGCACATCGGCCTTTCGGCGATCAGAGACCCTGTTCCTCTCGTTCCAACCGGCGTCCATGGGTCGTGGGGTCTCCTCGTCTACCATCGCCCGCTGGCTCAAGGCCTGCATCGCCCTCGCATACGAACATCAGGGCCGGACCAGGCCCCAGGGGCTCACGGCCCACTCAACCAGAAGTGCGGCCACCACAGCGGCCTGGGCCTCACAGGCTCCCATCGAGGAGATATGCAGAGCAGCCACATGGGCGTCACCTTCCCTCTTTGTTCGCCATTACAAATTGGACAAATACGCTTCCGCTGACGCTGCCTTCGGCCGTCGGGTCTTGCAAAGCGTAGTTGCTCAAGTCGAGTAGTCACACTGAGCCCATTCGGGCACCCTCCCTAGTGACATTTTGCTTGGGCATGTCCCTTGCATGGACACTCAGAGCTGTGCACCTGAGAATGACCATTGTCTTACCTGAAGGGTCCTTCTAGGTGCACAGCGATGAGTGTCCATTCCCCCCCTAATCTCTCTAGTTGCTTGTCTGATGTATTCACAGGGGATGAATCGCGTGGCGAACACAGTCTCAAGAGGACAGAACTTCATTAAGAAACTGAAGGATCATGGGAAAGGAAGGCGGGACTCAGTATTTTAATTCAGTCCAATGGGCAGCGGAGCTGAGTTAACCCTTGCATGGACACTCATCGCTGTGCACCTAGAAGGACCCTTCAGGTAAGACAATGGTCATTTTAGTCCCAAAAACTACTTTTGTTGCTCTGCATGTGGTGGAAATGGCAGCCCTATTTTACCGGCCTGCATCGCTTTGCGCCTCCCTTTGAAGGAGGAACGCAATGCTGGAAGGAGAAGTGGCAGAAAACGGAGCTGGCATTTGCAGACACGAGGCAATGCAGGCCAGTGAGAAGGTGGGGACCAGCAATTGCTGTGCAGTGCAAGGAAGGAAGGGAGAGAGAGGGAGAGAGCACACCGCTGCCAGCCCTCCCTCCCTCCCTCTCTCTCTCTCTCTCTCTCTCTCACATACACACACACACTGGATCGGTTCACGCTCTTGCTCTCTCACTTTGGTGGCGGCTGAGATGGTCACACTTCTTCCCCCCCCCCCTCCTCCCGTTCTCCACTTTTCCTTTTCCTATTGCAGTGCAGCATCCGGCATCTACTTTGATCGGTATGGTTTGGGAGATGGTCTCAGACCACAGTGGCGGAGAAAGCAGAAGTCAATCCCATCCACCAGACCAGCTTGGGGGTGGTGGGGTTGGATGCTGAGCAGTGCTGAAAACATCTGAAAGTGTAGTGTTCAAGCCCTGGAAGATTGTTTGAAAGGCACAGAGTTGCCTTGTTACTGGGAGAAGCTGTGTGTTTCTTTTAAGAACATGCTTTCCACAATCTTCCAGAGCTTGATTACACAAAGGTAACCCACTCAGCAGTCAAAACTTCAACAGTCCACTTTCAGCTGTTTGCGATGTTGATGACCTGGCTGAGGGGCCCTCTGATAAGCTGGTGCAGGGCACATGGGACAGCTCCGCACCTCTCTGCCTTGTTTTGTCCTCTATCCCCCACCGCCTCGCTTAATGGCTGTAGCACTGGTGCATCGCTCAGTCTCCTGCTTTGTTGTGGCAAGGAAGGAGAAGAACCAAGCCGGCAATCCTGCATAGGGTTGGTGGAGTTGCTGCCGCAAGGCCAGGCTGTTGTCAGCACACTGATGGCCTGGTTGCGGGGCCCTCTGGTAAACTACCCCCTGCGACCCCCTGCCTCACTTCATTCTTCACCCATCCACCACCTGGCTTCGTCCTGCAGCCCCCTGCCTTTCCTCCTGCTTTGTTGCAGCTGCCATAAAAAATAAAACCTACCCTGATGATAAGCCATGGTGCTTATTTTGGCAACCAGAAAAATATAAGAATGGGTCTTATTTTCAGGGAAACGATATTATGTGGATCTGTTATTGAAGTATTTTGCAAATTCAACTTGTATAAAATATGATTTATAATTTTGGCTAGCTATTGGAAGCAGTTACAGCATTGCCAAATGTATATCTCTTAGTTTTGATGAGTTTATGAGCCTATTCCAGTGATGGGTTCCAGATCCTGTTCCAACCGATATGGTTTGGACGGGCCCAGCGTCGCCCACATGGATCACCTTGTGGCTGCCAGCGATGCTTCCATAAGCCTCCGCAATGCTCCAGCTGCTCAGCGCAGCGTCGCATAAGTGCTGTATGCGCCATGCGTGTATGCAGAAGCGCCAAAAGGAATGTGCTTAATGTAGCAAATTACGATAGTAATAAAAACATTTTCATTCAGCAGTGAAGGCAGCAGGCAGTGTTTTTTTCCAGGGCAATATTTTTATAGTTTTGTTGTAGCTTTCCTTTTCTGTCACCTCAACCAGCTTCATTTCAATCATCAAGATATAAAGAAAACCTACCTGTAAAAATAGTTACTTGAATGGTCGTTTCTCCCCCCGCCCTCGCTTTCTGAGCCCAGATTTTTACAGGTTTTAAATTTAACCAGCCTTTCAGTTTTACATCTGGAAGATACCAGGTTCATCTTATTACCGTGTTTCCCCAAAAATAAGACAGGTCTTATATATTTTTTTAACACATGAATTATGCTCTTGGCCTTATTAGAGGGGGAAGGCTTATTAGTTTCTGGGGCAGGCGAGAAGCGAGGCGCACCTTTTAACTTTCCAGCTCCATCGCGTTACTCACCCTGTGTCCAGGGAAGTCGCAGGTTAAAAAAAACCCCTTCTCATGAGTTCTATCAAACTTCTTGAACTCATGAGAAGGGTTTCTCTCTTTTTTTTAACCAGCGGCTTCCCTGGACACAATGACGAGGACCAGTGTGGCGGACCTGGAAAGGTAAGAGGCGCACCTCGCATCCCAACCCCGCCAATCCCACCCCAATTCTCTTCCTCGCTGTCCCTTTCTGAGGAGTGACAGATTGGTGGGGGGGAAGAGCGATGCGCCCCTCTTACCTGTCCAGTCCCGCAGAATTCCTCGCTATTATGTCCAGGGAAGCCCATGGAAAAAAAAACCCTTCTTGTGAGTTTAACAAGTTTGATTGAACTTGCGAGAAGGTTTTCTTTTTCCAGGGGCTTCCCTGGACACAATGACGAGGACCACAGTGGAGCTGGAAAGGTAAGAGGTGTGCCTCGCGTCCCAACCCCGCCAATCCCACCCCAATTCTCTTCCTCGCTGTCCCTTTCCGAGGAGTGACAGATTGGGGGGGAGAGCGAGGCGCCCCTCTTACCTGTCAAGTCCAGCAGCATTCCTTTCCATTGTGTCCAGGGAAGCCCATGGAAAAAAAAACCCCTTCTCGCGAGTTCAAGACATTTGATTGAACTCGCGAGAAGGGTTTTTTTTCCAGGGGCTTCCCTGGACACAATGGCGAGGACCGTTGCGGTAGCACTGGAAAGGTAAGGGGCACGCCTCACATCCCAACCCCAACAATCCCACCCCAATTCTCTTCCCCGCTGTCCCTTTACCGAGGAGTGACAGATTGATGGCGGGGGGGGGGGGAAGAGCGAGGCACCCCTCTTATCTGTCCAGTCCTGCTGCCTTCCTCGCTATTGTGTCCAGGGAAGCCCTTGGGAAAAAACCTCAAGTTCAACTTGCAAGGTTTATTTTACAAGGGGATTCACTGGACGAAAGGGCGAGGAATGCAGCGGGGCTAAACAGGTAAGAGGCATGCTTCGCTTCTCCACCCCCACCTCTCATTCCTAGCTAAAGGGACGGTGGGGAAGAGAACCAGGCAGGCTGCCTTTACCATTGGGGCGAGGTGAGCGGTGTTTTTACTTGAGAGGGAACCGGCCTCTGTGTGTGTGTGTGTGTGTGTGTGTGTGTAGTTCCAAGAACTACACTCAATTTCGTGTGTAGAGTGTTTAGAGTCTGTCTAAAGATTAAACTTGAACAATTATTTCCCATGATTTAGAAACTATGCTTCTGTTGGTGCTGTATGAAATTACATGATGCATAAATTACATGATGCATGATCCGTACGGATCTGGATGGGCAATAACAAACTCAAACTCAACCCGTCCAAGACCGAGTGGCTGTGGTTCCCGGCTTCCCGGTTTAGCCAGTTGACACCACCGCTGGCCATGGGGGGTGAAAATTTGGCCCCCGTGGATAGAGTGCGCAATTTAGGAGTCCTCCTGGATTCCCGGTTGTCCCTGGAGGATCAGGTGGCGGCCAAGGCCAGGGGGACATTTTACCAGGTCTGCCTGGTCCGCCAATTGCTCCCCTTACTGGACCGGGAGGCCCTTCGCACAGTCACTCAAGCACTCGTGACTTCTCGTCTGGACTACTGTAACGCTCTCTACATGGGGCTCCCCTTGAGATGCACTCGGAGGTTGCAGTTGGTCCAGAATGCAGCTGCGCGGGTGATCATGGGAATCTCAAGACATTCCCACATAACACCACTCCTGCGCGAGCTGCACTGGCTACCTGTGACCTGCCGGGTGCGTTACAAGGTTTTGATGACCATATTCAAGGTGCTCCATGGCACGGGGCCTAGCTACCTTCGAGACCGTCTACTACCCCATACATCCCTTCGACCGACTCGCTCCCAGGGAGAGGGCCTTCTCCGGGTGCCGTTGACCGGGCAATGCCGGTTGGCGGCTCCCAGGGGAAGGGCCTTCTCTGTGGTGGGCCGTACCCTCTGGAATGGCCTACCTCCCGATCTCCGTTCCATCACAGACCTCCGCTTGTTTCGCCGGCACTTAAAAACTTACTATTTTCACCTGGCTGGCCTAGCATGATCTACTCCACACCCATATTTTTTATAACAAATCAAAATTTTAATTTATGGGTTTTTAAATTTAAATTTATTTTAAGCAGGGTATTGATTTAATTTAGTTATTATTTAATAATATTTTGTATTTATGTATATTTATTTTATATCTCTGTTCGCCGCCACGAGTCCCTTTGTGGTGAGATGGGTGCGGGTTACAAATTTGAAAAATAAAATAATAAATAAATAAATAAATAACTTTGAATTTATCCGTGTTAAATTAGTTATTTTTAGCCAATTTCTTTAATCTATAAAGATAATTTTGAAACTAATTTCAATGATTTTAGCTATCCATATAATTTTGGAACCTCTGTAAAGCATTCCAATTTGATTATGAGTTACTAATAAGCATTAAATATATGCTTTGATTAGATATAAAAGGCATCTTTTAAATAAAAGATTTTTGTTCAGAGATATGACAAAACTGAAAGAATCTTTTAGAAGCACTGATAAACATTTATAAGAATCCTTTTCAGGGAATCTGTTTTCCTCAGTTATTGATATAAGGAGCAAAGAGTTATTGAAAGTAAATATGGAGAGAAAAACGAGTGTCCATTTAAAAAAATTAACAGATTTCTGGGATTGTGCAAAAGTAAACAAGCTTATCCTTTTTCATATAAATATGGATTTAAATTTGTTTTAAATTTACATTTTATTTTAATAAGTTTTAGGGTTCTATCATTATTTTGTTAAATGCTTAAACACTAATTTTTAAAAGTGAGATATTTATTTATGTTTTACTTAATCCCAACCCCAATGAAGTGATTCATTTTATTAATGGTTGGTGATATTTCACAAATCAATTTATTGTTTTAGGAGATTGTGGCATTGCAACATTTGAAAACTCCTGACCTAGGCAATTTTCTGAGATGTCCTTATGGCTTTTGGTTTTCATCCCTACAAGAAAGGCAGCTTTGTTCTGCCAGAATGAATCGTAATGCTGTCACTCCAAGTTGATGAAGGTGGGAAATGCAGATGGGCTTTGATTGATTTTTGTTTAAGTTCAGGGATATGAATAGAAGGATGAACAGCTCCCCATTAATTTTTATTGTAAACAGGAGGACGGGACACTAACTAATTTAAGGAGGAAGCCTTTTGCTTTTTGAAGCAAAATAAAGGCTACGTTATAGTTATAAATAATTAACTTGCATGTGTGTTGGAAGGTGGCTTAATTCCTGAAAGAAATGACTTGTGAGGAATGATTGGGGAGGGGTGGGGATGGCAGAGGGAAACCATGTAATCTATAGGCCTTTGCCTTTCATGCTTGTGTGTGAGAGAAAAGACTAAATGTATTCAGTGGCAACATGTCAGCAGGAAAGCTGAAAGGAGATTGCTGAGATCATTCCCATCAAGAGAGCAGCAAACGTTTCCAGGTTGAAAAGGCTCTTAGAATTTCTATCCTGAAGAAGGGCCCAGACCCAAATAAAGGCAAGAAAAGGTTCTCTTGGTCTCCATAAAATCTCACAGAATATGGAAATGCATTCTTTTCCCATACAGGTATTTAAGAAAGGATACATTTATATACCGTATTTTCCAGATTATAAGACTGTTGTAGTCCTCGACTTGCGACCGGTCCTAAAGTCCTCGACTTACGACTGGCCGCAAGTCCTCGACTTAAGACTGACAGCCGGCAGCAACCCAGCTGCGCTCTGATTGGCGACTGGCTCCGGCAGGCTGACTATGTCTTCCTATAAATAGCTGTCAAGTGGGGAAAGGTGCTGAATTGTTTTCTGACTAGCTTTTATTGTTGTTTTACTAATAAAGAGTTGCTTAGCTTACCTCAGCCATCTCATGCCTCATCCTTAGCTCAAAAGCTAACACTGGCGATGAAGGTGGGATGCTGACAGTCTCAGCCTAAGCAGCTTCAAGATCCTCATCTATCTACACCATTTTTTCCATCTGCGGAAAGAACAAAGATTTGCCTCAGTTCCACTCACTATGGCTTCCTTGCCGCCTTTTGCGCCTTTCAACTCCGTGACCGAGACGGGGTGCATTTTTGGACTGTTTTGAGTGCTTTCTCAGGGTTACAACAACCACCAATTACCATCAGACTGAAAATGCAGCTTCTTTTTAAGCTCCTGTGCACCCAAATGTTTACCATGGCCAGAACGCTCGCATCACCCACGGCCGTTTATGAGCTAACCTGGGAACCACTCATCGCGAAGCTAAAAAATCACTACTCCCCAACGCCGTCCAGGATCACCCATTGCTATGCTTTCCAGCAGTGTGTGCAGAATCAATCAATTCCCACAATTACTGCGAATGGTGGCCTTCCAATGTGAATTCGTTGACCTAGATGATTCGCTAGTGGAGCAGTTCATCTGCGGGGTTCGCGATCTCTGCCTGAAATGGAGGCTGCGCGCCTGGGCGGACATTATGCTCCAACAAGCGATGGAAGAGGCCACAGCCGCCTAGCTTTCTGAACAGTCTACGGTCGAGACGCATTGTTTTCAGCATCTGATCGCTCCTGCACAGAGGGCATGCCTGATTGATGAGTTGGTCCCCCTGGACGACCTCAACGAGGACCAGGTGGACCGACTCAGGGCTATGCCTAGATGACCGCCTCCTTAGCAACTCCCTATCTGGGCTGTGGCAGAAACCATGCCTGAGCTGCCTGCCCATTTAAAGCCGCTATCTGCCACAGATGCAATAAGAAAGGCCACCTCACACAAGTCTGCCACATTGTTTTCCTGCCAGCGCCTCAAGCTGATTACCAACCGTCACCTCAGCCACCCATCCAGCAAGCACCGCCACGCCAACAACACCGGCCACCTCCACGGAGAGATGACTGCTACACTGTCAGCAAGAATATTCCTGACATCCCTGCAGTGTCAGTCAGCAATTCATTGGCTGACTCAAAAAATAAAACCTGATTCCTTGCTCCTTGAGGGCACGCCGTGCACCTTAGAGGTGGACTCGGGTTCCTCCCGCATTTTCATCTTCTGGTCCGAGCTCTCCAAGCTGATTCTATCGCTCTCCCAAAACCACCTGATGCCCCCTGATACCTCTTTGAAGGACTACCAGGAGACCATGATCTGTGGGTTGACTATGGGGAGTTTCATGGCAAGCTCCCCATTGTAGTAGTCGGAAAGCCCTTGCCCGCCTTGCTGGGGCTTGATTGGTTCCCTGCTTTGGGATTGTCTGTGTTAGGGGTACACCAGACCTCTGTCAACCAGCCTACCATAGAGGACATCATTTTGCACTATACTGACATCTTCGACGGTGAGTTGGGGGAATATAAGAGCTCCCCCATTTCCTTTAATCTAGACCCCCAGGTTGCCTCTTGCAGGCTTAAGGCTCACAGGGTGCCTTTTGCCTTGGGGTCGAAGGTTGATGCTGAGCTTGACAAACTGTTGGCGCAGGGAGTCCTGGAACCTGTCGACCACTCCAAATGGGGGACCCCCATTGTGGTACCTGTGAAGGCCGACATGTCCATTCAGGATCTGTGCCGACTATGAGTCAACCATCAACCTCGGACTCCAGGAAAATCCCTATCCAGTCCCTGTAGTGCACCACCTGCTCCATTCCTTGGGACAGGGCTGCATTTTTGCCAAAGTGGATATGGCACAGGCTATCAGCAGCTCCCGGTGGATGATAAGGCTGCTGCTGTCCAGACCATTGTCACCCACTAAGAGGTTTTCCGCTGCCGCAGGCTTCAATTTGGTGTTTCCGTGGCCCTGGGGATCTTCCAGAGCCTCATGGAGCGATTGCTCCATGAACTCCCTGGCGTTGCTCCATACTTCGATGATGTCCTGATCACTGCCCACAGCCGCTCAGGGCTCATCAAAGTACTTTGGAAGGTCCTCGACCATTTCAGGGGCGCGGGCTTGAAATGGAAGTGCAGCAAATGCTCATTAGCTGTGCCATGGGTGGAGTTCCTGGGCTTCTTGATAGATGCCCAGGGTATCCGTCCCACCCCTTCTAAGGTAGCTGCCATTAGGAGCAGAGCATTCCTTGGCTTCTAACTTTTTACGCGTCATTAGACAAGCTGCTGCATTGGTTGCTTGACCGATCCGTGGCCTGGCTCTAGGGCAACCACGAAGTGCATGCGTTCGCGGCTGTCAAAGCCATGCTTACGTCAGTGGCTGTCTTAGTCCAATACAGTGACACGCTGCCACTGACGCTAGCATGTGATGGCTCCTCTTTCGGTCTGGGGGTGGTCTTGAGCCATGTCCTGCCCAATGGCTCAGAGGCCCACATAGCTTTTTATCAACTTGTCCTCGGCTGAGAGAAACTACAGCCAGATCGACAAGGAGGCTCTGGCTGTTGTGTCCGGGATTTAAAAGTTTCACAACTAAACTAAAACTAAACTGTATGCATTTTACACTTTTCACTGAGCACAAGCCACTCCTTGGGCTTCTGGCTGGTGACCATCCTACCCCAGCCATTCTCTCTCCCAGAATGACTCGGTGGACGGAGTTCCTAGCAGCGTATTCTTATACGTTGCAGTACCGTCCAGGCAAGCAGCTAGGGCATGCAGATGCTCTCAGCCGCTGCCCCCTTCCTACAACAGACTCTGCACCTGTCCCTTCCTCATCTGTCCTCTTCATAGCCACCCTAGGCCTGCCACTCACTTCTTTGAATATAGTGGCCCATTCAGGGGCTGACCCTGTCCTGTCCCAGGTCTGCACATGGGTACAGAGGGGGTGGCCATTAGGGAAGATCCCTGAGGATTTTCGACTCTTCAAAACCCACCATTTGGAGCTCTCGCTCCACAGCGGGTGCTTGCTTTGGGGTGACCGGGTCATCATTCTTCCCTAAGGAGGGTAAAAATTAGCACAAAATGGGGTGTGCAGAGAGTTTGAAAGGCCTGCAGAGTACTCCTGGGGATTTGGGAGGGCAAAAACACCCCTCTTTTTGTGAAAAATGAGCTTCTTTTCACTCTTTTTGCCCTCCCCAGCCCCCAGGAACACTCTACAGACCTCGCAAACCCTCCGCGTGTCCATTTTTGCAACAAAAAAAGGAGGGGGGATGCATGGGAGGCCAAAAATGGTGCATTCAGTGTATAACATGCACCCAGATTTTCACCCTTTTTGGGGAGGAAAAGGTGCGTCTTCAACAGAGGCTGCGGGAAGCCCCTCTGCAGGGCAGAGCTGAGGAATTTGGAGAATATCTGCAGGATAAAATCGCTCAGATCCGGGACGAGATGGTCTCCATGGAAAGTAGTCTAGGGGGAATTCCGGAGACAGGTCTTGAGACTCCTTTTTGGGAGGAGTTTGACTCTGTTACTTCCAACGATATGGACAGGTTACGTAGGCGACTGAGAGCCACCACATGTTTATTGGACCCGTGTCCCTGCTGGCTTGTACTGGCATCCTGGGAGGTCTCACAAGACTGGCTCCAGGAAGTAGTAAATGCTTCTTTGAGTGAGGGGTTCTTGCCCGCTGTCTTGAAAGAGGCGGTGGTGAGGCCCCTCCTCAAGAAGCCTTCCCTGGACTCAGGATTATTAGTCAATTATCGTCCTGTCTCCAACCTTCGCTTTCTGGCGAAGGTTGTAGAGAGTGTGGTGGCACAACAGTTTCCCCGTCACCTGGAGAAAATTGACTATCTAGACCCATGCCAGTCCGGCTTCCGGCCCGGTCACAGCACTGAGATGGCATTGGTCGCGTTGGTAGATGATCTCTGGAGGGCCAAAGATGGGGGTTGTTCCTCCATCCTGGTCCTATTAGACCTCTCGGCGGCTTTCGATACCATCGACCATAGTATCCTGTTGCATCGACTGGAGGGGTTGGGGGTGAGGGGCACCGTTTTACGGTGGTTCTCCTCCTACCTCTCCGATCGATCGCAATTTGTGTTGGCAGGGGGGCAGAGGTCGACCTCGAGACCCCTCACATGCGGGGTTCCTCGGGTCGGTCCTCTCACCACTCCTGTTCAACATATATATGAAACCGCTGAGTGAGATCATCCGTGGCTTTGGGGTGGAGTACCATCTGTACGCTGATGATACTCAGTTGTACATATCTACCCCAAACCACCCCAACAATGCCGTTGAAGTGATGTCCCGATGTTTGGAAGCTGTGCGGAGCTGGATGGGAAGGAACAGACTCAGACTCAACCCATCCAAGACCGAGTGTTTGTGGTTTCCGGCGCCCCGATACAACCAGTTGATCCCATCACTGGCCATAGGGGGTGAACTTCTAGCCCCCGTGGATCGGGCACGCAACTTAGGCGTCCTCCTAGATACTCTGCTGTCTATGGAAGATCATGTGACGGCCGTGGCCAAGGGGGCATTCTGCCAGGTTCGCCTGGTACGCCAGTTGCGGCCCCTATTGGACCGGGATGCCCTTCGCACAGTCACTCATGCGCTCGTGACTTCCCGACTAGACTACTGTAACGCTCTCTACATGGGGCTCCCCTTGAGGTGCACCCGACGACTACAGCTAGTCCAGAATACGGCCGCGTGGGTAATTGTGGGTACCTCCAGGTACTCCCACGTAACACCGCTCCTGCGCGAGCTGCACTGGCTACCTGTGGCCTTTTGGGTGCGCTTCAAGGTGTTGATTACCATCTTTAAAGCGCTCCATGGCACGGGTCCTAGCTATCTGCGTGATCGTATCCTACCCCACACATCCCTTCGACCGATTCGTTCACACAGAGAGGGACTTCTCCAGGTGCCGTCCTCCTGGCAATGCCAACAGGCGGCTCCCAGGGGAAGGTCCTTCTCTGTGGCGGGCCCAACCCTCTGGAATGACCTACCCACCGAGCTTAGATCTACTACGGACCTCCGCTCCTTCCATCAACAATTAAAGACCCATCTTTTCCAGCAGGCCGGCCTGGCCTAACCTAATCTACCATACCAGCCTAGTTGTAAATATTACCTAATCGGGTTTTTACGTTATAAATTTAAACGAGATATTTTAACACAGGGTAAAACATTTAATTTAGTTTTATTATTTATAATTGTTATATATGTATATGCTCTTAAATTCTTGTACACCGCCCCGAGTCTCTTTCGAGAGAGGGGGCGGTCAATAAATCCAAATAAATAAATAAATAAATAAATAAATAAATACTCTGAAAAATATGGTAGTTTAGGACAGTGGTGGGCAAACTTATTAGTCAAGAGAGCCAAATATCAACAGTACCACGATTTAAATTTCTTTTGAGAGCCAAAAGGTGTGGCCTGTTTTGTGGGAGTGGCTCAGTGGTCATGTGACCGGGTGGGCGTGGCCAACTTGGAAAATGTGGTGAAACTCACTTAACGACGGTCCTGCTTAGCAACCAAAATTCATTCTTTCTTTCTTTCTTTCTTTCTTTCTTTCTTTCTTTCTTTCTTTCTTTCTTTCTTTGTTTCCTTCCTTCCTTCTTTCTCTCTCTCTCTCTCTCTCCCAATTTCTTTTTCTTTCTATTTTTCTTTCTCTTTTTGTCTCTCTCTGTCTATCTCTCTCTTTATCTGTCTCTCTCTCCTCCCTCCACCCATCTGTCATTCTGTGTGTGTGTGTGTGTGTGATTCCCTCTCTCCCTCCCTCTCTTTCTGTGTCTCTCTCTGTTTGTCTCTTCCTCCCTCCCCCTCTGTCTCTCTCTGTATGTCAGTCTCTCCCTCCCTCTCTCCCTCCCTTCCCCCCCCCCCCGAAGCAGTGGAAAGCCCGGCACGCCGGCCGGGGAGGCCACGGCTGCCTTCTCCCTCAGCGAGCGGGCGGGGGGAGCACCCGAGGCCGCGGCCATCCAAGCACCGCAGAGGCTGTCAGGGCGCCGCACGCACACCTCCGTCCCAGCCGCACGCGGCGGCCGGCCCCGGAAAGCACGGCTCGGCGGCCTCTGCAGGCGGCTGTTGCTGCTGCTGCCCCCGAGCCCTGCAACATACAGGTCCCGCAGTCCGAGCGTATCGGGCAGGACAGCCAGCCATGTTTCTACCAGGTCCCTCTTTGGCCCCTCGGGTGCGGCTCTTCCTCTCTCCCTCCCCCCCCCCCGCCCGGAGGCAGCGGAGAGCCCGGCATGTCGGCTGCTAGGGCTTCGGCTGCTGGGGCTCCGGCTGCCTTCCCCTGTAGCGGGCGGGCGGAGCGCCCGGGGCTGCGGCTGTGCCGGAGCCGTCCGGGGTGCTGCGCGCCCGCCTCCCTGGGCGCGCAGTGCCCGGACACCTCCGGCAAAGCCTCCCAGGCTCACCTGCGCTGGGACGACTCCCTGGGTCTCCCCCCAGGGAAGCGGGCGCGCGACGCCCGGAAGCCTCCAGCGAAGCCTCCCAGGCTCACCTGCGCTGGGATGACTCCCTGGGTCTCTCCCCAGGGAGGCGGGCGCATGACGCCCGGACGGCTCCGGCGAAGCCACAGCCCCGGGCGCTCCCCTCCCCCGCCCGTTTGCTCGCGGGTGGGGGGAGGGAAAGAGGAAGAGCCGCACCCGAGGGGCCAAAGAGCCGCTCGTGGCTCGCGAGCCGCAGTTTGCCGACCACTGGTTTAGGAGATTGTATATTCCTTCCTCCTTGTTAGGCAGATTTTAGTTTATATTCCTATCTCCTGAGGAAAACCAAAGAGGATTTTGACTCTTTTTAGATCTGTTCCTAGAGTGATAAGTCATCGTCTCTAGAAGTGACTTAACATCTTAACATTCTTTTGAAACAAGGGTCATGGAGGGCAGGGGAAAATTAAGTTGCTTTCCATGTGTGAAGACCTGAATCCAAATCTGGCAATATTTATTTACTTTAGAGCAGAGTTTCTCCATCTCAGCAATTTTAAGATGTTTGGAGTTCATGCTGCTGGAAATTCTAGAAACTGAGTCTTAAAGTTACTGAGAAATGCTGCTATAGAGCATAGAGAAGCAGTTTTATGCTTTAGAAATAACTATTTTTAATGTTGGGGCTTTGGTACATTCTCTTTCTTCATTACCATTTGGGGTACATGAATAAATAGTAAATACTATACGGATCATAACACTACTTTGAAAAAGTAAATTTATACATGGATATTTGGATACTAATCAGTAAAATCTGGGACACTTCTCACCTTATTGTTACAAACTGAGAGTTAACATAAAATAGGTTTTACAAGCGGCCTGGGAGTTTCTGTGAATTTTCTTTTTCAAGAAGGATCTACAAAATATGATGTATAATTATATATACATTATATATAAATTATATATAAATATACAACCAATTTCATTGTAATTTTAGTACAATGACAATAAATATTATTATTATTATAATTACAATAAATGCATCTAAAAAAGCAGAAAATATAAATAAAGCAAGGCAGAACAGGATACCTTATCTCTAATTCTAATATGCAACTTATATAGAATTATAATCAAATACAGGTAGTCCTCGAGTTACGAATGTAATGGTGTCTGCCAAGTATATTCATAACCGGAGAATTTGTAGGAGTGAATTATATAGCTTGACCGTGATCACTCTCTGCTTTTGCCTACGCATTCGCTAATCAAATACACAGGTTGTTAAGGGCACATGAGGTATTTCAGGGTGGGGAAGGCCATGGAGGGAGGCTAGTGCTTTCTCCACCTACTGAGATATTTCATACTCCCCTTCCCCCCAAAAATCCGGGTTATTTACCTTATGTAGATCTTGACAATCATGAAGCTCCACACTCCACCTTCTCTGCCATAGTTTTGCTTTAAGCAAAAGCTTATTGAGGCTTACAGGGACGAGATATTGTGTCCCTATACGTTCCAGTCATTTTTACAAAAAGCCTCTGCTGCTGTGAACTGAGCAGGGCTCATGCGTCCCTCCAGGCCTCAGTTCTCGGCCGCAAAGACTTAAGGAAAGGCCTTCTAAGTGCCAAAGGACTTGAGGAAAGGCCTTTGCCGCTGTAAACAGGCCCAGAGGGATGCATGCGCCCCTCCTGGTCTCTGTTCTTGATATCAAAAGGTTTTTGCAAAAATGATCAGAGCCTATAAGGATACAATCTCTCAGCCTAGAAGGCCTCAGCAAGTCTTTGTTCAAGGGTTTTTGCTTCGGTGATTCAGGCCTTTCCACCATTTGCAAAGCCTTTTGCTGCAGATCTCATCTAGGCTTCCATTTACAGAGAACAGAGGCCCAAAGTACCATGAGATCAGGCAAGATCAATAACACAACATCTCATGCTTCTGATTTCATGTGATCTTGCGGTATTTTATGCCTCTGCAAAGGCATCGAAGGCCTGAAGCATCAAAACTGAAAGCTCGCTAGATCTTCACAAGGTGAGTATCCACAGGTCTAGTGCCTGTGGCCACCCGGCATGGGAAGGAAATAGGCAGGGCAAATGTTGCAGAGCCTCTGCTGTTGTTCATAAAGGTGAACGACTGCTGTGATGCTGCAACATTTATAATTTCAGAACTCGGTCATAAGTACTTGGGAGGGCTATGTCATAACTTTGAACAGTGGCTAAGTGAACTGGGGATTACCTATAATATGTTAAAAAGTGGATTAAAAGTCCTCCAGTGAAAGGATACAAAATTGGTTCCATTGGAAAAAGTTGAGTCATGAATTTTAAACCACTTGGGGCAGTGATGGCAAACCTTTTTAGACTCATGTGCCATAAAGGGGGGGAGCGCCAGTGTGCTGCACCCATAATGCAATGGCCGCCCCCCAATGCACATGCACGCATGACAGGCGCTCCCCCCCATTTTTTACATGCTTCCAGTTTGCTCATGGCATCATTTTTAGTTCTCTGGAGGCTTCAGGGAAGCTCCTGAAACCTCCGAAGGGCTTCCGGGGGGAGCTGTTTTCGCCCTCCCCGGGCTCATATAAAGCCTGGGGAGGACGAAAAATGGCTTGAAAAATGGCTGAATCAGTTGGCCAGCACGCGCATGCATGCTGGCCAGCTGACAGGGCAATGTCTTGCGTGCCCTGCCAAATGGCTCCCCGTGCTACCAGTGGCACGTGTGCCATAGGTTCGCCATCACTGACTTGGGGAATCTCCATGGGCAGGGAATATATCTTGGGCACTGGTGATCAGTTTCACGGAGAAAGATTTTTCCATGGAGCAGAGAATTGTGGTTTCATGTGTTGTCTTCATCCCACAGATGGAGCTTCACTTGTTTGCGCAGCCCAGTTGCTGGCATGGTGCATATCTGGTCTGCAGACTGGGGGTTGGGGACCCCCTACAGCAGTCTCTGAGCTGTTTAAGTGTCAGCATATTGTCCCCAACAATTATTCCAATTACTTGATTAAATTTAAACATCATATTTAACAACTCTTCTGGTCATCCATTTCCAAATTGTATTACTTGGTTTCTTTTGATAAAAGAAGCAAAATAGAATTTATTTTAAAAACTGTACCATTTTAATGATAACTAAACATAAAAAGCTTTAGTAGTCAACATTCTGCTGTCATTTTTCTACTACAGGAGTGTCAAACTCACTTTATCAAGTGACGTATCAGGACTTTCCCCCCTCCCCTTTGCTAAAATGGGTGTGGGTGTGGCCAGCGTGTGACACATCCGGCACGCGGGTCAGGAGTTTGACAACCCTGTTCTTCTACCTTTGAGATACGGATGCTTCCTGTGAAAGAAAGGGAATCTTTTAAATCCAATTGTCAAACCTGGTAGCCATCTTTCACCTTTTGGATTTCAGGCCTGCCACATTTTCTACTGTGGGAAAATGGGAGGGGGGAATTATATAGAGCGTGGATGCTATGTAGCCATAAAAACATTCTTTCTCAGAAAGTCAAGGTCAACTTGCCCTGCAGCTGCGATGAGTTGACTGGAAAGCATCTCCAATTTGGATGGTGCCTAATTGGATCATGTGATGGACATGTGGGTGCTGGGCAGAGAATTGAACTTTCTTCTGGGTGGGGAAAACTTGGAAACTTTCGGGTTTTCCCAGATGTGCCAATATATGGCATCTCTAATAAAATGGAACTTTGAGGAAACTCAAGCCTCAGAGTCTTATTTTGTTAGGGGTGTCACTTGGATCCTTGATGCCAGTCTAGCCAACTGACTAATTTGTGTCTGTGGCCTATAATGCTGTCCATTGCTCCATCTTCATTTTTCCTTTAGTTTTCTCATCTTCCTCTACTTTCATTACCAGGTTTTCAAGATTGTTTTATTTTAATTACAGATGTTCCATTACTTATTTCATTAATCTCTTCTTCAGTTCCCAATCTAATCTGTTGTTTCCATTTTATTTGTCAAAGGTCTAAATTAATTCGATTTCTATAAATTGTGCATTATTATATTATTGCATAAGATGTCTCATTAAGCTTTTATATTCTTTATTCTTAACTGCATGAACTGTTGTCATTACATATATAAAAATATCTGATCAGTGAAAAATATAGTGTAGTCATATTACTTCCTCAAATCTAAAATAAAGAAAAGAAAAACAATGGGAAAAATAGACAAAAGGAATCATTTTGCTCCAGTCAAAAATTGTCAGTGTTCTTGGCTTATCTTATAATTAAATCCATTCAGTGTGCTATCTTTTTTCCTTTACAGAAAGAAAATATTGTAGCTAATTACATCCAATCTGAGCCCAATTGTATTCAATCCATCGCCAGAAGCTTATTTCTACTTGGATTCTTATATGTGATTCTAGGAGTCTTATGAAAAGTTATATTTGGATTGGAAGTATCAGATGTCTGGATTCAGGGCTCTCAAACATCATCCCATAAAGTGGACTCCATGTAGTGTCAGTCTTGAGGTCACCCTAGGCAACACATCTGGGTATTCCTGATGCAGATGTGGCAAAGTGTGTGACAACATTGCATTGCATAGCAAGGAAGATGAAACAGCATTTCATTGAACAAAGTGATTGAGCTGCCAATATCATAATTTCTCTCTGGTGTTTCTGGGCACTTTTATTGAAAGTAGTGTGGAAAGATTATGTTAGTGGTAGCTATAGCTGCTTCAATTTGGTATTCCTTATATGATAGATTTTAATTAAATAAAGCACAGATTGGTGTCTATTAGCAACTTCTGTATCCTGAGCCTGCTGGAATCTAACTTTTGCTCCCATGAGATAGTCAAGAAAAAATTAAGTCTGGTTGTCTGACATATTTCAGAATTTTGATCTCCCTTGAGAACAACAGCATTTCACTCAGTATTTTCATTAGAATATTAATCAGGATGAGATTATGATGCTGTTCTGCAAAATACCATAAATAATTGCCTTGAGGCAGAACAGCTGTTCTGCAAACTTTCATGAGGGAATTACTATCCAGCTGTCTAGAAAAGAAAATGGTATTTACTTCCTTGATAATTTTTATAGCAATATCAGTATTTGTAGCATGAGAATTTGCTGTGAAAATGGGTGTGTTTCTGGATTTTTCCTTTTTTAATTTTCCAATTAATATACTAAAGTTTAACTAGGAAATTTCCATAACAAATCATCTCTCTCTATGTTGGGGTGGCCTTCTCATTTCTACACTGATTTCTTTAGGTTGGCATTAAAACTAATGCTGCAAGAATTTAATTTAATAGAAATGATGCTGTTTTTAGGAGCCTTCCAAAAGGTCAAGATGGTTATGATGATTACACAATTGAAACTTTTAATGTATATCACACATATGTATATCACTTTTAATGTATATCACACATATGAAAAAGCGTGGAGGATTGAATTTTTGTGGGTGTGCTTATTATGTTAACTTTTTAAGCTCGTCTCCCAATAAAGAATTCCCCTGCCATTTTTTTAGGTAAAAGATGATTGTTTTCAAATTTCCAGGTACGAGTCTAAAATGATAAGGTGATAAAATAATCAGGTGATTAGACAACAAAACATGCTACCAGAAGTTTGCCAATCTAGACTGAGTAATAATATTTAAAAGTAAGAGGAGAGAAAAAAATGGAAGTGGAGAAAGAGAAAAGGAAGGGTAGGGCAAACAATTTATCTGAAGTGCAGCCTTCCCAGCCTAGTGACTTCCAGATGCATTGCAAGCACTCTTCTGCTCCTCAACAAATACCGTATTTTTCGGAGTATAAGACTCACCGAAGTATAAGATGCACCAAGGTTTTGAAGAGGCAAATTACAAAAAAAAGTAGGTAGGTAGGTAGAGGGAGAGAGAGGGAGAAAGAGAAATACAGTAGGTAGGGAGAGAGAGAGAGAGAGACGGGGGGGAGAGAGAGAGAGAGAGAGAGAGAGAAATACAGTAGGAGAGAGAATAGGTAGGTAAGTAGGTAGGTACCGTGTTTCCCCGAAAGTAAGGCATGTCTTATATTATTTTTAAGCCACTAAATGTGACCTTGATCTTATAATGGGGGGGGGGCTTATTGGTTTGGGCTTGCTAGTCGGCTGCTCTCTTGCGAATGGGCTTGGGGTTGAATGGCTGTGTTGCGCTGTCACAGCAGCAACACAGCAGCCATGAGGTGACCACGCTTGCAAGCAGCCGCCTGGCAATCCCCCTTTCCAGCCATGCAGAGGTAGGGGCATTCCGAAGGTGCTGAGCCGCGGGAGCACCTGTTTGCTGCCCTCCAGCTCCCGCGGCTTGGTGCCTTTGGAATGCCCCTATGTCTGCATGGCTGGAGACAATGTGCAGTGGGGGGTGTCTTTGGTTGGGGGCATCTGGCGGCTTTTAACATACACCCAGATCAAGGCGGCCGCTGAAGTCCAGAAGCCCGGCATTGAGGGAAGTTGAGAGAGAGAGAAATATATTAGGTAGGGAGAGAGAGAGTGAATAGGTAGGTTGGTAGGTAGAGGGATAGAGAGAGAGAGAAATATAGAGAGAAATACAGTAGATAGGTAGGGAGAGAGAGAGTAGTTAGGTTGGTAGGTAGAGGGATAGAGAGAGAGAAATAGAGAGAAATACAGTAGATAGGTAGGGGGTGAGAGAGTGATTAGGCTGGTAGGTAGATGTTTCCAGGTGCTGGAGAAGTAAATCACTGACAACCTGCAGCACCTAACTGTTCCTGCTGGCACAGCATTTGATCAGCATTTGATCCATGTAATTCTCATCAATCAGTTAAAGATCTTTCCAAAAGGGAAAAAAAAACCTTTTGCACTCTGCAAACCTCCCCAAAACAGCCCGTTTTTCATGAAAACGGGCTGGGTTTTTTTGCATGCATAGCCTTATAGAGGCTTATAGAGTGCTGCTGGGGGCTGGGGGCCAAAAGATGGCCCGTTTTAGGCACATTTCTGTCCTCCACAGTCCCCAGGAGCTCTCTGAAAACCTCTATAATGCTATATCCGGCCATTTTGGTGAAGGGCACGGGGCTTCAGGAGGCAAAAAAGTGTTGTATTCAATGTATAAGACGCACCCAGATTTTTAGCCTCTTTCTAGAGGGAAAAAAGGTGCGTCGTATACTCCGAAAAATACAGTAACTATTCTTAACATTTCTGAAACACATCAGGTTGGTACAGGCTACTGTACTTAACTGACTTCAGGGTTTATCATCTCATTTGCTTAATCTAGGTTTTTAAATTTTGATTCTTTGGTGTAAATGATGACCCCTATAAGAACTGTAAAATTATCATATTTTGAAATTAATTGCAAAATTGCAATAATAATGTTCATGTATAGTTTCTCCCATTTCTGTAACTTTGACTTGAAGGGACTGGAAAAATTCTTTATGGGGGTTTACATTTTTTCTAACCTTACATCTGAAATTTAAACAAGAAACCAACCAATAACTCTATCTGAGTACAATGTGTTCTGATATCTGTTAAGTAATAGACGCTATGTACTGCCCACTATATAGCCATATAAATTTATAAACGAACAAACATACAAAGACCCATAGTAACTTATAGTCAGATTCTTCACCAGGTTGCAAAGAAGAACTACAATGCAATAGTCCTAAAGAAAGGCATAATTACATGAGGAGCAAGATAGACACATTCCTTTTGAGGTCTGCCCGTGTTTGATCTTGTTGTATTTCATCTATTAAAGTTTTCATCTCCCTTAAAGACATGAATTTTACTATAATAGATCAAATAGAAGAAACAACTTCCAAATAGAGCCAAGATTTTACTATTCAGGTAATTAATTTTAGAACTCTTTATTAACCAAGTAACTGATGACTATTTTCCTTTTTTTTTCTCTTCAGCAAAAGGTCATGAAACTTTTTGGGGCTGTAATTTTCTAAGTTCTACAAGCTGTAATTTTCCAACTTTAGCCCTTTGTTTTTAGAGTAAGTTGATGCTTTTTTTGTTTGTTTTTTTGGCTCACTCACACTTTTTGCTGAGTTAGCTTACTGTGATCTGAAAGTTTCTAAAACCACAAAGCTAAGAATATAGAGCAAGTTGGGGAAAGCTAACTCTTCTTAAAATGTGCTGTCGGCCTTTGTTTGGAAGTGGAGTTTATGTTTCTCTTTTTGCTGCTTAAAAAAAAGATCCTAAAAGTGCTCAACTTTTTTTTTTTTTTTTTAAGATGGTGTTTCAGAACTCATATTTTCTGAGCTGAGAGCATATAACTAGCCAGAAGTCCTGCTAAGAATTTTCTTGGAAAAAAACCAGTTTAAGACAAGAAAGTTAATCATAGCATTAGTCATTCCTGGAAATTTGAACTAAAACACCAAGTAAAACATTATGAGAATATATATTTATTTGCAATCAAAGTACTATATATCATTCTCATTCATTGTCCCTACTCTCGGCATACTAACGTGGTCATTCTTTTCCAAAATGTTTGATTACAGATGTGGGACTATTGAATCTAGGATTTCCTACATCAAGACCTCAAAGGTTCTTTTTTAACCCCATTCTATGTTCTAAGGCTCTATTTCATATTTATCGTCTGCTTCTTCTTTTTCCCGTTTATTGTAATGTTGTAAATCTTGATATATTGTATTGTTTCAATGTAAATTTCAATACGGTAATATTTAATATAATTAACAATTATGATAATTCTATTATTTGCAACAGGTGTGTCAATCTCGAGGCCCGGGGGCCGGATCTGGCGCATAGTGTGCTTAGACCTGGCCCGCAGGGCCACTCTGGAAACAGCAAAGAACCAGCCCGCAGTGCCTCTGCCAGCAAAAATGGAGCTTGGGAGGATTGCCCAAGCTCCATTTTCTCTGGCAGAAGGCTGTAGGAGGCGATCACAGTCAAAAACAGAACTTGGAACCTGTTTTCACTAGCAGAGCCCCCGAGCCATCACAAGCGCCCCCGACACGAGTGACGTTGAGCTAGCCACGCCCACCCTGACCACATACCCTCAAGGTCAAACACAACCCTGATGTGGCTCTCAATAAAATTGAGTTTGGCACCGCTGATTTAGAATGTTTAAATTATTGAAAATAATTAATTATTGAAAATAAAAATATATCAGTATTAATTGTAGATAATCAATCAGATTATAGCTTGGAGGTCTTCGAGTCCAAAACCCTGCTCAAGCAGGAGACCTTATACAATTTGAGACAAGTGGCTGTCTGGTCTCTTCTTAAAAAAAGCTACAGTGAGAAGAACCCACAACTTCTGAAGGCAAGCTGTTCCACTGGTTAATTGTGCTTACTGATCAGAAGTTTCTCCTTAATTCCAGGTTGCTTCTCCTTGATTAGTTTCCATCCATTGTTTCATGTCTTGCCTTCTGGTGCTTTGGAAAATAAGTTGACCCCCCTCTGCTTCATAGTAGCCCCTCAAATACTGGAATACTGCTATCATGTCACCCCCTAGTCCAGTGGTTCCCAAAGTGGGTGGTACAGCCCTCCAGGGGGTGCTGGCACGACTTAGGGGGGGGCGCTAGGAGGCAAAGTGGCTGCAGTTTAGTTTAGTTTAGTTTATTTACATTTATATCCCGCCCTTCTCCACAAAGGATCCAGGGCGGCGCACAGGAAATTTAAAAAACATACAGAGTACAAAAATAAATACACAATTTAAAATATAAATTAAACCGTCTTATCCTATGCTAAAAACCCAATTTTAAAATACCCAATAAAACTATCTAAAAGTCCCCATGGGAGGTTAGGCTAGGGCGGCTTGTTGGAATAGGTATGTCTTTAGACATTGGCGGAAGAGGCGGAGGTCGGTGATGGTGCGTAATTCGGGGGGTAGGTCGTTCCAAAGGGCTGGCCCCGCCACAGAGAAGGCTCTTCCCCTGGGTGTCGCCAGTCGGCATTGCCCGGCCGACGGCACCCTGAGAAGGCCCTCTCTGTGGGAGCGTATCGGTCTAAGGGATGTATGGGGCAAGAGGCGGTCTCGCAAATAACTAGGCCCTGAGCCATGGAGCGCTTTAAAGATGGTCGTCAAGACCTTGAAGCGCACCCGAAAGACCACAGGAAGCCAATGCAGCTCGCGCAGGATCGGTGTTATGTGGGAGCATCTAATGGCTCCCATAATCACCCGCGCAGCTGCGTTTTGGACTAACTGTAGCTTTCGGGTGCACCTCAAGGGAAGCCCCATGTAGAGAGCATTACAGTAGTCGAGTCGGGACGTCACGAGAACTTGAGTGACTGTGCGAAGGGCAGCCCGGTCTAATAAGGGGCGCAATTGGTGCATCAGGCGTACCTGATGAAACGCCCCTCTGGCCACGGCTGCCACATGGTCTTTCATGGACAGCCGGGGATCCAGGAGGACACCCAAATTGCGTGCCCTCTCCACGGGGGCCAGTGTTTCGCCCCCTATGGCCAGAGTTGGAATAATCTGGCTGAACCGGGGTGCCGGAAACCACAGCCACTCAGTCTTGGCAGGGTTGAGCTTGAGTTTGTTACCACCCATCCAGATCCGTACGGCCTCCAAACACTGGGACAGCACTTCGACGGCATCGTTGGGGTGGTCTGGGGTGGATATGTACAACTGAGTATCATCAGCGTACAGATGGTACTCCACCCCAAAACCACAGATGATCTCACCCAGCGGCTTCATATATGTGTTGAAAAGGGGGGCGAGAGGACCGACCCCTGAGGAACCCCACATACAAGGGGCCTCGAAGTCGACCTCTGCCCTCCCATCAACACATATTGCGACCGACCAGAGAGGCAGGATGAGAACCACCGCAAAACGGTGCCTCCCAGCCCCAACCCCCCCAGTCGGCGCAATAGGATACCATGGTCGATGGTATCAAAAGCCGCTGAGAGGTCTAATAGGAGTAGGATAGAGGAATAACCTCTATCCCGCGCCCTCCAGAGATCAAAGGCCTCCTAATGCAGGGGGGCACTAGGAGGCAACGGGGGGGGGGCACTGAAGGCGAGGAAAAAAAGATCACTGCAGAGGGGGTCGCCCCTAGGTTGGTAGCCGCGCACCTCTCCCAGCCACAGCTTTCGCGGCTTCCCAGAGCGCCAAGAACCTGGTGCTCTCCTCTGCAATAGATGTCCAGAAGTGGCTTTGGGGGCTGTCGGACTGGAAACCCAAGCCCCATTAGCCCCCAAAGCCACATCTTGACGAAGAAGCCTAAGCAAAGGAGCCCTGGGTGGAGTAAGGGGGAAACCCTAGCAAGGACTGCTGGAGCTGCGTTGCCCCGCTGGGTTCAGGGACTTCTGCCCCTCGTACCGTGCTTTGCAGCTGCTGGAGCCCTGCACAGACCACTTTGCAGTGCTGGGAGGAATCCCTCCTCCCCAGAACCAGGTTGCCCAAAGAGGTATGTGCAGGGCTCTGGCAATTGCAAACCACAGCATGAGGGGCAGAAGTCCCCGAACTCAGCGGGGCAACACAGCTCCAGCAGAAGCAGTAGTTTCCCCCTTCCTCCACCCAGCCGTCTGCCTTCTCCTTTGCTTAGGCTCCGCGCTGGGTTTGGGAACTTCTGCCCCTTGTGAGGTGCTTTGCAGCCACCAGAGCCCCTCATAGATCTCTTCAGGGTCAACCTGGGGGGGGCAACCTGGTTCTGGGGATTTCCCCCCTCCTCCAAAAACCGACCGCCCATCTCTAGAGATCTTGCAGCTTTTTCAGGGTTTTTCTCTCTGGATGATCTTGAAAGCCTCCATGGTTGCTTTGGGAGGGGGCAGATGGGCAGCATTTCCCCCTGCCCCCCTCCCTGGGCACCTGCAGCCTTGGATCCTGCAGCTTTAAAGCAAGCCTTTGCACAGTAAAAAAATATTTTCATGAGCGTGAAAAGTTCTTAATTGCCTTGTCTGTGCAATTACTCTGATCGTCTGCAGAGGCATTTTTAAAAAAGAAAATGGTCTTGGGGGGGGGGGCGAAACGGGTTGCGCATGATGAGCTGGCGGCCGGGGGGCCATGAAGCAGCACCAGCCAGCATGTCCCTTAAGAAGAGCCCCAAGGGCAAGGGCAGCAGTGCTGCGCCCACCCCACCCCCCTGCCCACTGCCCAGCAACATGCCTCTGCCTCCTCCTCAGCAGGCAGCCCGGGGCGCGGGCATGGTGGCAACTGCGGGCGCCACTTGGCCAGGACAGGGGGGCTAGCCCAGCACCCACCCAACCTAACTACCACTTGGCAGGTGGGTGGGCGGGCGGAGGACTAGCGCTAACTCCCCTTCTGTTTCTTCTTCTGCGGGGGGCGCTGCCTTACTTTGACAGCCACCTCGTTTCCAATTGAGGGGTGGGGGAGAAATCCTCTGCATGGATCTCCCCAATTGGAAGGAGGAGGCTCCGCTGGTCCAGAGCCCATCCACAGGGGGAAAGATCCCCCTTGCATTCCTGATCTTCCTGGATGGGCTCCGGACCAACGGAGCCTCCTCCTTCCAATTGGGGAGATCCATGCAGTGGATTTCTCCCCCACCCCTCAATTGGAAACGAGGTGGCTGTCAAAGCAGGGCAGCGCCCCCCGCAGAAGAAGAAACAGAAGGGGAGTTAGTGGTAGCCCGGCGCCCACCCAACCCAACTACCACTTGGCGGGCGGAGGGCTGGTGCTAAATCCCCTTCTGTTTCTTCTTCTGCGGGGTGTGTGTGCTGCCTTGCTTTGACAGCCACCTCGTTTCCAATTGAGGAGTGAGGGAGAAATCCTCTGCATGGACCTTCCCAATTGGAAGCCCATCCACAGGGGGAAAGATCCCCCTCACGCTCCTCATCTTCCTGAGTGATCAGCGGCCGTGCAGAAACTCGCCGCTTTTCCACATCGTGGAAAAGATAGGCGCGTGCACGTCCCATGGAATTACAGCCCAAGTTCCCACCATTACGAAGTCTCCAAGACTGTAATTGGGCGGGCATGCGTGCGCCTATCTTTTCCACTGTGTGGAAAAGCAGCAAGTCTCTGTGCGGCTGCTGATGGTCCCTCCTTCCCCTCTGTCTCTCTCTCTCTCTGTGTCTGTCAGACTCTGATTCCCTCCCTCCCTCCGTCTCTCTCTTGCTCTGTGCCTCTCTCTGTCTGTCTGTCACTGTCTCTGTCCACAAAATACTGCATGGAGGAGCGCAGGCTCTGTGGTGATGGCAAGGCCATCCGCGGGTGTGTGTGTTTCCCTTCACGTTCCTCGTCTCCCCGGATGCCGTCTGGAACCATCAGCAGCTGCGCAGAGACTTGCCGCTTTTCCACGCCGTGGAAAAGATTGGCGCACGCATGCCCCGCCCAATTACATTCTCGGAGACTTCGTAATGGTGGGAAACCTTTTGTATTTTTGTATTATTTTGTATGTTATTTTAAATTCCTGTGCGCCGCCCTGGGTCCTTTTGGAGAAGGGCGGGATATAAATCAAATAAAACTAAACTAAACTAAACCTGGGCTGTAATTCCATGGGTCGTGCATGCGCCTATCTTTTCCACGGCGTCGAAAAGCGGCAAGTCACTGCGCTGCTGCTGATGGTTCTGGACGGCATCCAGGGAGATGAGAAACGTGAAGGGGACCCCGCCACCCGTGGATGGCCTCGCCATCAGCACAGAGCCCGCCGCTCCTCCACGCAGTATCATGAAAAGTTTTTCTTTACTTTGCAAGATGTTTCCCTGCACAGAGCAGCTGAGAGAGAGAAGTGGTGGAGCTGCCAGACTCAAGTAAGATGCGTGCCCCACCTCGCCCTATCCCCTGCCCCCCCAAATTATGCCTGAACATCTTACGTGAGGTTTCCTTTGCTGCCTGCGCATTCCGGATGGCCAGCAGCGGAGCCAGCAATCTGGCAATCGGCTGGCTGCCTCTAATCGGGCTCCGCGCCTGCACCTTCGCCTGACCGCGCTGGCCAAGAGAAAACAGAAAGCAAGTCTGTAGAGGAGGAGGAGGAGGGCACGTGACTCTGCAATGTGCACCGGGAAACTGGGAATTAAAGCATTTTCAGGTAGCAGCGCATGCTGGAACTGCATGCCACCTGAAACATGATGCACTGGTTTAGCCTCTGCACACACCCTTTTTTGAATCGAGAGGGGATCGGGGTGCTGCCACCCAAAAATGCTTTCATTGAGAAGGCTTTGAACGCAATTCCCTGGGCTGCTTCGGGAATCAGGCTCCATGTAAAACTGAGGATCCCCGCCGCATGGAATCACCCAAAAATGTGATGCGGGTGGTTGGAGCTACATTCGGAGTATAAGATGCTTCGTGAATCAGGCTCCGACTGAGGCAGCAAAGATGAATACTGGTGAATGCTGCTGGGAAAGAGGCAGAAAGGTTTTTTTCCTGATTTCCTCCCCCCAAATTAAGCTGTGTCTTATACTCCGGTGCGTCTTATACTCAGAAAAATACGGTAAGTATCTTAATTAATATTGATGATTTTGTATCATCAATATTTTGTACCTTTTCTTAATATCTCTGTTTCCTTTTTGAGATCTGATTTTATCCTTTTGCTATTTGTAAATACATCAACCATGATACATCCCTCCTTTAACTAAACAGTTCTTGCTGTTTTTTATTTGCTTATAGAATCTGAGTAATCTATATCTGTGTATGTAATTATATTTTGTTTTCTGTTATCTCCAACATGAAAAGGATTTGAGAGAGAAGCGAGAGTTGAAATTATTAAGTACAGGTAGTTCTTGACTTACAACAGTTCATTTAGTGACTGTTCAAGGTTATACCAGCACTGAAAAAGGTGATATTTGACCATTTCCCACATTTATGACTGTTGAAGCATCCCCATGGTCACATGATCAAAATTCAGATGCTTGGCAACTGACTCATATTGCAGTGTCCCAGGATCAGATGATCACCTTTTGCAACCTTCTGACAAGCAAAGTCAATGGGGAAGACAGATTCACTTATTGTATTACTAACTTAACAACCGTGGCAAGAAAAGTCATAAAATAGAGCAAAACTCACTTAATAAATATCTTATTTAACAGCAGAATTTTTAGGTTCAATTGTGTTTGAAAGTTGAGGACTACCTATATTCCATATGTTTATCAAACTTCGTTTGATAATATGTCATTTTATGTTTTTACCCTGCTTTGTGACTACCATACGCATCAATGAAATCCTAAATCAGCCCTCTCCTGTTCTCTGTGTTAGGCAGCTTGCTTCCTTGATATAGTTTTAGATTTGGAAGATCCAAAGACCAGCTCTCTCTTTGGTGTCTTGTACACATTTTGTTTCACTCCGGATCTTTTCCCATTCCATATTAATTTACTAAGAGTTTTTTGCCATATTTATTATCCTCTTCTAACTCTGTGCCAAGGCCAAATTTAGATGGCTTCATTTGTGAGGCATTTTGGGATATGTGTCAGGTAGTTGATACTGAATGGTTTTCTGTATTTGAACCAGTGGTGGGTTTCAAATTTTTTAGAACCTACTCTGTAGGTGTGGCCAGGGGTGGGTTTCTGAGGGTTCGCCTGGGATCGGGCGAACCCTTTCGTAAAATTTCCGGATCCCGAGCGATCCCTTTGGATCGTGGACCCGGAAGTAAGTCGCCGCTGGTAACTGCTGCTCCCAGCTGGGGCGGGCAGGCAGGAAAGCAAGCAAGGCGACTGCGCTGTGTTCTTTTTCTCTCAGCGAAGCGCCGCCTCCTCCTCGCCCATGCTTCGCTGAGGGAAAAAGAAGACAGCCAGGCCGGCTCTCCGAAGGGGTCCCCCTTTCCCCTTCTCCATGGGGGTGGGTGGTGGGGGTGGGCCGCTCACCTCGTCGCCCCACTTGAGCACGTCCTTGTGCCTCTCCCCGACGGCCCGGTAGATGTGCAGGAACTGCTGGATGCCATGTTTGCGCACGTGCTCCGCGTGCCGCTGCGTCTTCTCCCAGCTGAGTGGAGAGCCTTGTGACAGAAGCCCCATGGCTCTGCCGGGGAGAAAGAGGAGGCGAGCGGAAAAGGCAACCTGCGGCCGCTGCTGCCGTGACAACTCCGAAGAGCAGCGCTCGGGCCAGGAGCCGCCGGCCCAAAAAAAAGAAAGCACACACACACACACAACCTACTTCAGGCGGCGGGAAACACGCAAGGAGAATCCACTCGCGGCTAGGTGTAGGGGGGAAGAGGTGGCTGAGCAAAGGGAAGGGGGGGGAAAGGCGCTCCCGCCGCCTTCCCGAGCCTCCCGCTTTGCCAGCGGCCAGTACCCTTCGCAGAGGGAAAAAGAAGACAGCTGGGAGCAGCAGTTAGCGGCGGCGGTGGCAGCAGCAGCAGGGGCTGGGCCGGCCGGCAGGAAAGCAAGCAAGGCGACTGCGCTGTCTTCTTTTTCCCTCTGCGAAGGGTACTGGCCGCTGGCAAAGCGGGAGGCTCGGGAAGGCGGCGGGAGCGCCTTTCCCCCCCTTCCCTTTGCTCAGCCACCTCTTCCCCCCTACGCCTAGCCGCGAGTGGATTCTCCTTGCGTGTTTCCCGCCACCTGAAGTAGGTTGTGTGTGTGTGTGTGCTTTCTTTTTTTTGGGCCGGCGGCTCCTGGCCCGAGCGCTGCTCTTCGGAGTTGTCACGGCAGCAGCGGCCGCAGGTTGCCTTTTCCGCGCGCCTCCTCTCGTGCTCTCTTCTTTCTCCCCGGCAGAGCCATGGGGCTTCTGTCGCAAGGCTCTCCACTCAGCTGGGAGAAGACGCAGCGGCACGCGGAGCACGTGCGCAAACACGGCATCCAGCAGTTCCTGCACATCTACCGGGCCGTCGGGGAGAGGCACAAGGACGTGCTCAAGTGGGGCGACGAGGTGAGCGGCCCACCCCCACCACCCACCCCCATGGAGAAGGGGAAAGGGGGACCCCTTCGGAGAGCTGGCCTGGCTGATGGAGGGATCCTTCGGCTGCGCTTGGGAAAGTCTCCCGATTGAGATAGGCCGCCATTCCCCCCCCCCCAGGTCTCCTCAGGTAGAAGGTCGGTGCTGGAAGAGCGGGGAGGCTTCTGGCTCTGCGCCTTGCCAAATGGAGGGGACGGGGGAGGCTGGATGCGGGGGAGAAGCGATCTGTTTATTTAAATCGGAATTTCCTTGAACGGAGTTTAGGTGTGAGGCTTAGAAAACAGACCGGCAGCCGTCTGGTCCCTTCCCTGTCGCTGACCTACCTGAGGCTGGTTTCACAAGCCAGCAACCCTCCCTCCCCTCTTTCTGTACCATTAACTGAAATATATATATATATACACATATATACAAATTGGCCACTCCCACCCGGTCACATGGCTGGCAAGCCACTCCCACCCGGTCACATGGCCAGCAAGCCACTCCCACAAAGCAGGCCACACCCACAGAACCTGTTCCAAAAATTTTGAAACCCACCCCTCGGTGTGGCCTATTTTGTGGCTGTGGCTTGATAGTCATGTGACAGGGTGGGAGTGGCCACCTTTTAAAATGTGAAACTCATTTAACATCACTCTTAGCAACCAAAATTTTGGACTCAATTGTGATGATAAATTCTTTCTTTCTTTCTTTCTTTCTTTCTTTCTTTCTTTCTTTCTTTCTTTCTTTCTTTCTTTCTTTCTTTCTTTCTTTCTTTCTTTCTTTCTTTCTTTCTTTCTTTCTTTCTTTCTTTCTTTCTTTCTTTCTTTCTTTCTTTCTTTCTTTCTTCCTTTCTTCCTTTCCTTTCCTTTCCTTTCCTTCCCTTCCCTTCCCTTCCCTTCCCTTCCCTTTCCTTTCCTTCCCGTTGGGACACTGGCAGCGGGGAGCCAGATTTACTTCCAGGTATGCCGGTGGAACCCCCTCTCACCGGTTCTCTAAATTTCACCAACCGGCTCTCGCGAGTAGGTGGGAGCCTGCAGAAACCCACCACTGATTTGAACCTTCAGTTGTGATTGTAATATTTGTTGTTGTTTATTTGTATTTTCTCAGACTCTGGGATATTTCTCATCTATAACAATGATCTGCAGAGCTGCTTGGAAACAAAGGACTCTTTGGTGAAAATTTCTAAAATCTGTAATGCAAGTCTTCCTGCTCAGAAGTGGAAATGGGTTTCTAGGAATCGGCTTTTCAACATTGGAAACATGCAGTGCTTGGGAGTCTCCTGGAAGTCTGCAAACAGTAGTGCCACTACCCATGCATTGGCCACTTATGAATGTGACCGTGAATCTGTCAACATGCGGTGGAACTGTCGGAGTCTAGGGGACCAGCTTTCCCAGTATTTGAGCTCAAGGTTGGGGAACTGGTCACTGACACCAGCGGAGAGAGGTGACCAGGCTCGTGGAGGACAATGGAAGATCTATGGCCATGATGAAGATTTGTGCTCTAGGCCATACTCGGGTAAAGACTGAAAAATTTATGTTGTTTTTTCCTATCATTGCACATATCATAATTAAAAATGTTATTCTGCACTAACCAAATTTAATATCTTTTAGATATTTTTATTAAAATTATAAGCAAAAAATAAAACAGATATCATTGACTCTAATGCAGGGGTGAGCAAACTTTGCAACTTTAAGTCTGAAGGACTTCAGCTCCCAGACAGCTCCTGGAGCTGAAGTCTGAAGGACTTCAGCTCCCAGCAAAGCTGGCTGGAGAATTCTGGGAGCTGAAGTCCTTCAGACTTAAAGTTGCAAAGTTTTTCCACCTCTGCTCTAATGAGTACAGGTTAATAGCAATACATGCGTATGAGTTCAAGTTGTGTAATTTATCATTTTTACTTCCACTAGCCAACCCGCTAGCTGCCTTTGCATCTTGAAAGTAGAGCAAGATGTTGATAGACAGCATTACACTTAAATTGTCCAAGCATTATCAGATCATTGCTATAGCAACTAACAGGTAATTTCTGGGCTTTTAGATGTTCCCAAAAATTCCTTAATTTTAGCCCTGGCTAGCTAGAGTTACTAGGCATTGCTGTTTAGCAATATCTATAGGATTTAGAGGTAGCCAATCTTCACTATCTGGCTTAGATAATAATCTACTACTTAATTTTTTTTTAGTAAAAGTAGTCTGTATTGGTGGTTAGAGCAACATGTTATCAGTTAGTTTATACAGTAAATTCTTGCATTTATTATATGAATAAAGTCACTTTCAGTCCACCTTGGTCATATCCACTTTAGTTTAAATAGTTATGAGCAATATTTGTTGATAGTTCATTATAAATCTTAGAAAGCAAATATGGAAAAGTTGCTATTTCACTGATCTTTGAGAGACAAATAAAATACAAAACCACCACTCTGTTACCTGTTTTCACTGATTTTTCTCAAACTGAAATGGAAAGAGAACCAATCATAAATTCCAACTAATTTCTTCAGCAGTAATTGAAATTAAATTAAGATTGTTCAAGAATGCTACCAATCATAGCTAAATCTGCGGAAATAATACTTTAAAAATATTGGCTTCCTTGTTAAATTCTAGTTTTGATAGTGTAGATACACTAAAATCCCTACTGTTAACTTTGTAGGTTTCATCCATTGTCCCAAAAGCAACCTGAATAAACAATTCACACAATAGTATCAGAATAGTTTTACTTTCTTCCAAAGTACATATAAAGATTCAATCTGCTATTTCAAGATTTTCACTATAATTTAGAATTCCATTTTTCCAAAGGATGGATGAACTCCAAAGCCATTAACCGCCATTCATTCTGAATATCTCTTGCCATTTAAAATGAGCCTCAGCTTGTATGAGAAACAGCTGTATGGTGAACAAGTGGTTTCTGATCTGATTTGAATCCAGGCTCAGCTATTACACTAAATCCAGTCTAAAGAGAATGTTCTAAATAGAATGTTCAGAATAGAGTATTCAATGAATAGTTTGATTTCAAATGATTTAAATGCTACTAATTTATCTGAATGATGGGATCTATGAGTAGTTTAGTGAGAAGCCAAAACTTTGTCAGCAGACCATTGTGCATATTTTCTAGTTTTACAGTTATTTGACAATGTCAACATGTATATCTTGTATTAGAAAAGTAAAAAAAAGTTTATCTTAAGATAAATAGAAGAAAATTAGCAACATATCTCATGAAGTCTTTGACACCAAAAAGTGAACAAGGAACACTTGCAAATTTATTGGTCTAAAATGTTTTCCAAAACAAATGTATAAATGCAGATTTATTTAGTTTGGATTTAGTTTCTCTCAATCCAGAATTTGGGCAATCTGAATGCAGAATTTTATAATAATAATAATAATAATAATAATAATAATAATAATAATAATAATAATAATAATAATAATAATAATAATAATAATAATAATAATAATAATAATAATAATAATAATAATAATTATTATTATTATTATTATTATTATTATTATTATTATTATTATTATTTTATAATTTTAAGATTGATATTTGCATCATGACAAATGAATAACCCAAGCAAATTTAGATTAAAGCAATTTAATAATATGCATGGAATTGTAACCTACAATTGGTAAGATAGGTAGGAGTATTTTTCCCCAAAAGAATACATGGAGAATCTTCTTTGTTCTCTATTGTCTTTGCACATAGAGAAGAACTATGTTTCAAAGATTCAATCTCATTTAATTGTATTTTGTATTGCTGTGATCTATAACCCACCTATTAACACAAAAAGAGTTTTGTGGTATCTTAGTCTAATCAATTTTATTATCATATATAGCAGTAATAAAAGTGGATAATCTTTAAAGTTCCATAAAAGATTGTTTTCAGAAAAGATGAACATAGCACGCTTTCTGAAAACTATTAATTGTTCAGATACTGCCAAAACATAAACTGAATTACAGTGGTACCTCGGTTCACGAACGCTTCTGTTCACGAACAACTCGGTTCACGAACAGAGAAGTTCATCAAAATATGCTCCGGTTCACGAACTCCGCTTCGGTTCACGAACAGGAGCCGCGGCCATTTTAATGCTATTTCCTGGCTGTCACATGGTTGTGACTTCCTGTAGGAAGATCGTGGAGAGAAGGAGACACAGAAAAAAGTACACTGTGAGTACTTTCAGTGACTTTTTTTGATTTTTGTTATGCTTTTAGCACATGCAGATTAACCGGATTTACATTAAACCCTATGGGAAACTGTGCCTCGGTTCATGACCAATTCGGTTCGTGACCAGAGTCAGTTCACGAATTAAGTTCATGAACCGAGGTACCACTGTATAGGAGTAACTTTTCCAGTATTTAGCTATCATCATTCTTGATGTGAATAAATCTTTTTTTCTTAGAGTTAAGTAGCACATTTTCAAACACTACCAGGGATTGAGTTATCTGCTGAATGTTTATGAATTTAAGTGCAAATGGCTTACTTTTATGTTTTAACCATCTGCCAACTTGATTTTTTTCAACACGTATTGTTCTCCACTTGATGCAGAATTTATAGATTATATTGGAGAGTATGTGGGGAGACTTTTGTGGGCGGGGCAGGAGAGGGGGGTAAGTACAGTCATACATGGTTTGGAACAATCTTGGATTAATTTGAAATTAGGCAGCATAGGCTGATTATGGCTATCCATAAGGGAATTATTAAACTGGATTACAAAGTGTTGATTGCCAAACCTTTTGGTCAAAATTATAAACATTTCCTTTCTCTAGCAGAGGACAAATATGAGTTGTAGCTTTCTCTCTTTTTCAGAAATTTACACTATTCAAGGCAACTCTCATGGAAAGCCCTGCACCATCCCCTTCAAATATGATCATCAGTGGTTTCATGATTGTACAAGTATGGGACGTGGAGATGGTCATCTCTGGTGCGCCACCACACAGGATTATGGCAAAGATGAGAGATGGGGATTCTGCCCCATTAAGAGTAAGCTGCTTCCGGTTGTACAGATTTGTGGGCATATGACTCCCTAGGCTAATACTTTTCAGTTTATTCATAAGGACGTTGACTATGTGCAATTAAATGGATTCTTTCTTTCTTTTTACTAGAGTCCACAAGAGTTTGTATTGTTTCTCCTTTTCACAGCTAAGCTCCTAAGGCTTAGGGCTATGATTTCCTGAATAATTCTGCTACTAACAAATATTTATAGATTTTTCCTGGGGTTTCTTATTATTCTTTCCTCCCACCCTCCCATCAACTTAACTCACCTATATTGCTTTCCTATACTTCTTGCCTTTAGTTGATACTTTGTAAGTAGGCTCAAATTATATGTATGCATTTTCCTCTCGTGCTTGCTTTCTTTTCCTGCGTTACATGTCTGATCCTTCCCCTTAGTAACTAGAACAGTGAAATAGAACACGTAGAAAAGTGGTGTTTATATAGGCACTGGATTTGTATACAAATGCATATGCATATACAGGTTAACTTATAACTACAGTTCAGCCCCAAATTTCTACTGCTAAAGCAAGATAGTTGTTAAGCGAGTTGCACCCCATTTTATAATCTTTTTCCCACAGTTGTTAAATGAATCACATCAATTGTTAAATGAATCATGCAGTTTTTAAGAGACTTTGACAGAATCCAGCATGGAAAGTTACAAATGGTGATCATATGGTCTTGAGACACTGCAACTGTCATAGATAAATGCCAATTGCCAAGTGCCCAGATTTTGATCACATGACCATGGCGATGCTGTAAAGGTGGAAAGTCTGAAAAACAACCATAAACTCATATTTTTTCAGTGCTGTTGTAACATTGAATGGTCACTGAATGAATGACTTACCTATAGTTGTTATTTATTATTGTAATTGGAAATGGAAACTTGGTTGCTAATCGAAGCAGCCACTAAGTGAAAATGCAACTGTGCTTACAATCTTATTTCATTGTTTTACAGACTTGCTAAGATGAATAAATATGAGGATTGGTCACAGTGTTACTTTTTAATCACTGTTTCAACTGTGAACTGTTATTGTAGTCCTCACTTAATGACCATTTGTTCAGCCATCATAACATTGAACAAATGGTAATTATTACCAGACCTCCAAGTTACAACCATTGCAGCATCTCTACAGGCACACGATCAATTTGGGCACATGGCAGACTGCATTGATGATCACAGCATACAACTTCTGTCATCCACCAAGCTCCCTCCCATCTCTGCCCCTTTGGCTGCCTTGCACTCTGCCACCCCTGCCTCTCTGCTGCCCTTCTGCCTCCCACTTCACTGCCCATCTCCCTCCGTCCCTTAGGTCTCCTGAGGTGTCATGTCACAGAGGCCAGTAGCATCAGCAGTGGGAGGAAGATTGCGAAGGTCAGCTGGATGCAGCTGGGAATGGCAAGCGAATAATAGGTAGTGGTAGTAGTTGAGTGCACGGTGGCCAAAAGGGTGAAGGGGGAGTTGAAGTGGAGGCAAGCATGGTAAGAGGGCAGAGCCTGTCTGCAGAAGGATGCTCCCTGGGCTCGGCTGAGGAGAATGCAGCAGGACAGAGACAGCAATTCGTGCAGGATAAGCATGTGGTTCTCCCCTAAAAATGGCACCAACTCTTTGCTTAATGACTGTAACCAGGATTACCAAAATAGTTGCTAAGCAATGCAGGCCCATGAAGTTTCCCCTAAGCTTAGTGACAGAAATTCTGACACAAATTAGGATTGCTAAGATAGGACTATATGTCTTACAATAACAGTGAAAGCTTAATATCAAATTGAGCATTCTTGAAATGCATGCAGTTGCTGCAATCTTTATGAAAAATACACATAAGTTTATGCATTGTACATTATAGTCTTCTGATTTTCTTTTTTCCTTTTTTCACGTGACTCTTTCCTAGGCAACCATGGCCACACAATTTCTACATAAGCTGTAGAATGAATTTCCAAAAATGTGTAACTTTTCTTGAATCCATTTGCTAACTAAGGTTAGGACGTATTGTGTTAACTTGGAGTCACTTCCTTTTTGTCCTGTCCTCGTAGGCAATGACTGTGATACGTTCTGGGACAGAGACCAACTCACCAATAGCTGCTATCAGTTCAACTTCCAGTCCACCCTGTCTTGGCAGGAGGCTGGAAAGAGCTGTGAGCAGCAGGGGGCTGGCTTGCTTAGCATCACTGCGATTCATGAGCAGACCTACATCAATGGTAAGCATTGGAAATATGTACTTGAAACAGGTTCTCCTAGTAAAAGGGATGGAAAAATGTTTTGCTCTGCAGACTGACATCTTTACCATTCTTTCCATTATAAAGACTACCAATAAGTCACACACACATGCATATCCTGTTTCCCTCACAATAAGACCACCCTGGATAATAAGGCCAATCGGGCTTTTGAGCGTATGCGGTAAAATAAGCCCTCCCGAGAAAATACTTAAACACATGCGCAGCTTGTCCCCGCCATTTCCTCTGGTTGCTTGCTGCATAAAGAACATGAGGTGAGGAGGTAAGGGGGGGGGGAACATACCACGTCCTTACCTAAGGGCCACTCGCGCAACTCTAGCCACCACGCCCCTTCTGTTATGCTAATGGCCACCACAAAAAGAGTGGCAGGCCCAGTGACACGCAACACAGCAGGAGCCATGAGGTGACCAGCTCTCTGCCTCCTGCACCTCGAAAATAAGACCTCCCCGAAAATAAGGCCAATCACTTATTTTGGGGATCAAAAGAAAATAAGACCCTGTCTTATTTTGGGAGAAATATGGTGTGCACACACACACACACACACACACACACACACACCTCTACCTATGTAAAATATTGGAATATGCAATGTGAATATTGTAAAAGAAAGCTGTCCGCTGCAAATAGATGGCTCAGAAGAGAAGAGATTCAGAGAAGACTAGTTTGTGCTTGGTGTATAATGGGAAACTGATTATCACCAAGGTTTAACAAGACTATGGAGAAAAGTAAATGTTAGGTGCCATTATGGCTTAGTATGACTTGCGGTGGAGGATCTGCTCCTGTGACTTTCTATCTATCTCTGACTCTACCAGGACTGCTGACAGGATATGGTTCCACACTCTGGATTGGGCTTAATGATTTGGACCTCAATGGGGGCTGGCAGTGGTCTGACAATTCCCCCTTGAAATTTCTCAATTGGGAAAATGGTAAGTTGGACACAGAGACTGAAAACTGAATGAGATTATACAAATTTAAAAAAACACATATTTTACATATTAGGGTATAAATAGATCATGCTTATTAACTGTATAGATTCCTATTGTATAAAACGTTCTCTAGGATAATACAAGATATCACATTGGACTGTAAAAATTCAAATATGTTCCTTTCACTACCATCTAGGGGCTACTCAAATTATTGCATCCCAGATATAGCAGTCCACTTTGACTTAATTACATATACTTTTAGCATGATAGAAGTATATGTCATTAAGTCAAAGTAGGGCTGCCATATCTGGGATGCAGTAATTTGAGTAGCCTCTAGATGGTAGTGAAAGGAACATATTTGAATTTTTACAGCCCAAATGTGATATCGTTAGCAAACATTGGGTCAAACATGTCCTTTTTTCTCTACAGATGTACTGCTTGGCTTTAATGTACAATTTAAAATAATATGATAATAGTAATACGCATTTAAAAATCCATCCTTTTCAAGGAATGGAAACTTTGAAATAAGGGTAGCTAATTTTAAAAGTTAGTATTACATTTTGAAACGATGATGATATTTTTGGGGATATAGAGATCTTTACTTTTCTGTGATTGATTTATCCAGTTATTTTGCAACATTGGACAGAAATTGCTTTAACTTCCCATATGCAGCCTCATCTTCATCAGAACAATGTATATTTTTTTTCATCTCTGATAATAAAATCCGAAAAGAATGCCTTGCCAATTCTTGAAATTCAGAGTCGGTTCAAGATTGAATCCTTAATATAGAAAACATTCTTGGATTATGATTTTTTTTCTTTGAAGATTGGTTGTTGCAGAGGTAGGGTTTCTTCTTCTCTTATAGATCAACCTGATAATCCCAATGAAGAAAATTGTGGTGTGATAAGGACAGAGTCCTCAGGAGGATGGCAGAATCGGGACTGCAGCATTGCTTTGCCATATATCTGTAAGAAGAAACCAAATGCCACTTCTAATACATACTTCACAGGTGTGTAATTTGGAAAATGCCAAAAAATGAGACAATTTGAATATTTTAGTTTAAAAATAAACAATAATAATGCTGCAGAATATAAAATGTCTATGGATCTTTGCAGAAAATCTCACATAGGGTCTTGGTACTGGATAAATTGTATGGTAAATGAGGAAATATATTGTATATTATTGTAGGATTTTTGTATGACAGGATTAAATGAGTCCACAAGCTATGTGTCTAGCCTTTACCTTCTTACCTAAATAAATTGGCCAGAATAAGACCAGCTAGAGGTCAGTGCCTCTTTGCCAGAAAAATATATTCCACTCTAGCTTGCAAGAGGCTGCAATAGGGATCTACTGAAGAAAGCCATCAAAAAGGGTTGTCACATATCCCACTCCAAAAGGACCAAGTAATCCTTTCAGAGTGGGATATTTTCAGTGTGCTGAGATGCCCAGTTTAATTGCTCCTCACTTGTCCAATTCAGCAGAATGATTTGTACTCTTGAATGCTATCCAAGTTCAATAAATAATCTTACCCAAAGGGACAAATTGAAAATAAGTCCAGATAAACTGAAGATGCTATAAGTAAATAAAGAAGTGATCTGAGGGATTGAGGTAACCTCTTTTTAGACAGATTTGCATTCACATTGAAGGGGTAGGTTTGTTGAATGCGCTTTGATTCTCACTAGATTTTCAGGTAGCAGCCACAAATTCCTCTTACTATGCCTGGGGAAAGATGCCAATAGAGTTCCTGTCCTCATAACAAGAGTGGCAGATACCTCCTTCTGTTGTAGGAGCAGAGGAAAAATGAAACCAACAAATCAACCATCACCATTTACTAAGGGAGGACCCTGTCATCCCACCCGGGCAAAGTGCCTTTTGTAAAACTGTTCTGCATACAAAATCAGCCCTTGCCAGCCTGTGAAGAAATAAATTCAGTGCTGGGTTCCCAGCTCTTTTCACAAGATTCTTCTCAGCTGTATTTGCTGCCAGATTCTTTCCTGGCCTGAGGCTTAATTTTTCACATTGGTCTTCAAAGTGACAGCCAAAGATACTAAATTGGGCTCTGAATATAGATTGGATTTCATGACCTCTTAAATTTCTTTCCAGAGTTATGATTCTAAGCCAATTGCTATGGTTTCCTGAAATTAAAAGTTTTGCTTTTGAGTAGGAACACAGGCATTGCACTTTCTGGTAGCAGATTCTTATAGGTGTATTCACTTTGTGGTTCCAGCAATTGCAAGTCCCTACCATCTTCCACCTGTAGTTTTATAGGAGTTCATTAAAAATATGTAAACCATAAATGGAAAAGTTATATCAAGCTTGCCTATAGATCTTAGAGAAGTTCTCCATGAGGTTGATGCTCTCTTGAGCTATGGGCAGAAAGCTTGCAGTGCATGGTTGTATTCTTTCTAGCAGCCTAAACAAATGGGTTGATTTTGCAAAGAGCAGTTAGGATATTAGAACTACCACGGACCTCTGCTCCTTCTGCCAAAAAGTCAAAACCTATCTGTTCCATCAGGCCGGCTTGGCCTAATTTATGCTTCTCGCCCCAGTCTGTAATTTAAATTGTTTTATTTGGTCTTAAATGGGATATAGTTTTTAATATTTTTAAATTTTGTACAGGGTTATTTAATTCAATTTTAACTATGTATGTATTGTTATGTTTTTAGATGTTTGTTAATTTTTTCCTATACATCGCCCCGAGTCCCCTTGGGGAGAGGGGGCGGTCTAGAAATTAAATTAAATTAAATAATAAATAAATAGGAGCCCAGCCAGCTGCCAATCTTATGAAGATGACTGATCTCTGCAATATGAAGCACTCATGTAGGAAATATTTAGCTTTTCAGTGAAAAGTTCCATTTTCTTGCTCCATTGTTTAAGCTTCACAGTTAGTAGCAAGCTAGCACCAAGATGGTGGTCTTTGTGTAAGGACATAATAAGTTGGAGCAAGGTGCTGTATGGATAAGTCTGTCTTTTCCATGATAAATTTGTCCATTTCTTTTAATCAGCAGGAAAACTCACTTTCTGCAGCGGGTTCTCAGGCCCTGGATTGTATTTTCATAATCTCTCAATGTTTAAAAAAATCTGTAAGATCTTTTCATCAGGCTTTTATTTGTTAGATTATTTTAATATTTATTTTATTATTATTTTGAGGGTTTGGGTAGAGGAATATATTGAATGGTTTAGATTTAGAAGGAAGTACACAGGCAAAAGTCTGTGCTTGAGGCACCAATGTAAGGAATAAGAAGGGAGTAAATATGTGCATTTTGTTTGAAAAGAAACTATGGATAGAGGCTTTTAGTTTGAATCCTTTTATTAATATTTGTAATTAAAGAATTAGTGGGGTGGTTTATATGGCAGAAACTAAAGTTCTGTGCTAGGTTTATAGTACTCTGTTTTCTGAGTTATAGATCTTGGCTGTAGTCTCACAAGAATGTCCCATGGTTCTCTGAGTCTCTTAAATTTATGTACTATAATCCCAGTAGAATCTGAAGTGAAGATTGATTGTGATCCCAGCTGGCAGCCATTCCAGTCTAACTGTTATCGTTTGATAAGTGAAAAGAAGAGTTGGATAGATGCCAAAAAGACCTGCTTGCGCAGTGAAGGGGATCTGGTAAGCATCCATACCCTCTCTGAACTGGAGTTTGTCACCAAGCAAATTAAGCAAGGTAAGTAATAATTGATTTTATCATGCCCTCTGAACTCTTGTACCTTGAGGTATACTCAGAATTTTGAATTAGTATCCCAAGCATTGTCCTTAAACAGCGGCTATGCAATAGGTAATCTCATTTATGAAATGATTGCCATGGTGGCAGTCTAAGAGAAAAAAGAAAAGACTAGAAGATTGTTGATCACAATCTCTCCCTGTAATCATATTACAAAATAGGTAGATAATTTCTATGATAGAGTTTACAGAAAATAAGATGTGATTTAGATGTAGATGTTTATCCAATTAGTTTGCTCTGTGGGCAGTGGCTTTAAAATGGTGATACGTCCAAGTTGAACTTCAGTGACTTCATAAATACAATGCTCTTTGTAACAATATGGAAATTGTTTGTCATTGCCTTCCATGTTCCTAAAATTTCTAGGCTAACCTAGCCCTGATATTTTCTCATAGTTACACGTCCAAATAATAATCAGATTTGATTCTGTTTAGCATTTTAAAAAGAACCAAGTTTGACGTGACAGAATACTGAATTAAGCTAAAAGGAAATAGATACTTCTTATTCCCAATAAATCTTGATTCAATTAAAAATGTTGATTGGCTGGGATGTAGACTTGAATTGTCATTTTGACAATCATACTTTTTTCTGCATTTTTCTGCATCATACATTTTTCTGATTGCTGATTTTTGGGTCAGTTTGGGTCAGTTGAGGCTTTCCCTCAAAGATTAAATCAGTTTTTAAAAAAATCTAAGTTGGTTTTTTTATGATACTGACTGAAATTTCAGAATGAACCACTGTGTTGCATATTTGTGAAAAATCTTCCTGAAAAGAATAGGGAGTGGAGAGGATAAAGGCAATGATGAAATTGAGCTACGGTAGTTTGGGAATAAAGGTGATGATAAACCACAGCAGAGGAAGTTACAACTTTTCTGGATGCTACATCCAAATTCTAAATTCCTTGTTTTCATAGACGCTTTAATGAATTTAGCAGCATTTTGCTAATTTTTTCTTCGTTAGAGAGGGCAAGTAAATTAGAAAAGCGTGCCTCTTGTTTATTGTGTGATGTAGTGAATACAAATACAATTACTAACATATACACAGAAGAGGATAGTATAATCACTCTTCTCTTGTTCAATGTTGTGCCAGATGTTGAAGAACTTTGGATTGGACTGAATGATCTTCAACTTCAGATGAATTTTGAGTGGTCAGACAGCACACCAGTGCAGTTTACATTCTGGCATCCTTTTGAGCCCAACAATTTCCGAGATAGCCTTGAAGACTGTGTGACTATCTGGGGGCCGGTATGAGTAAAATTTTGGAAACCTTTCTATCATAAGAGAAATATATATATAATTTTAGCGCAGAGGACTCTTCATATCACTTGCATCAAAAAGTTAAAATAATACCATGTATTTGTAGGTGAATAACTATAACTCCTCATTAATGACGTTGTTTTTGGAATCTTAAGGGATCTTCACTTTAAACTCTTTTTCCTCCTTAAAACAGATTTGATTGTAAAGAAATTTGGAAATGACTTATCCAACTTTGTCCAAAACTATGGACTTAAATTATGTAATTTAAGACCTATTTATTTTCTTCACAGACAACTGAAGTAGACAAAGCTTTATAGGAGTCCATTCCAATTTTTTTTTATAGTTGTATCATCCAGGTCAGAGGTGGGTTGCCCCTGGTTCGGCCCAGATCTGGTGAACTGGTAGTTGCAGCAGTGAGAGGCTCCACCCACCCGCCCAGACTCTTCTGCACATGTGCAGAAGTTTCTGTCCATGCACAGAAGTGTTACGAGCGTGCACGCAAGCGTGCCCGAGCCAGTAGTAAAAAAATTGGCAACCCACCACTGATGCAGATATATTGATAAACTTAATTTAATTTAATTTAATTTATTACATTTATAAACCGCTCCCTCTCCCCAAAGGGACTCGGGGCGGTGTACAGGAAAATTAAAAACCATCTAAAAACATTCCATACATAACAAAATTAAAAACGAATTAAATTAGTCTGTACTAAAATTTTAAGAACAATTAAAATTATAGCCCATTAAAACCAAAGAAAACAATTTGAAAATACAGACTGGGGCGAGAAGCATAAATTAGGCCAGCCGGCCTGATGGAACAGATGAGTTTTTAATTTTTGGCGGAAAGCGCGGAGGTCTGTAGTCGTTCTAATATCCGGGGGTAGGTCGTTCCAGAGGGTCGGGCCCATCACAGAGAAGGCCCTTCCCCTGGGCGTCGCCCGCTGGCGTTGGCTGGTGGACGGCACCCGGAGAATCGGCCGAAGGGATGTATGGGGCAGGATACGATCCCGCAAATAACTAGGTCCTGTGCCATGGAGCGCTTCAAACATTTACTTACTTGCTGTATAACAGGATTAAATAACCCTTTTAAAACATTTAAAACAGTATGTTGCCTATAGCATTCCTTATGATTGCAAACATTTTGGTTTATGTTATCTGGGAGATTGTATGTAGAAGTAAAGTTGGTTTACTTGTTTTAAAAACTGATTTCTGAAACGACGATTGCAGAAATATGCCCAGGCATGTGCTAAACAGATCAGCATTGCAAAAGGCATTTTGGACAAAAATACAAATGGATAGTCCCATACAAAATAATAATAGTAATAATAAATTTTATTTCTATCCCGCTCTCTCTCCCCGAAGGGACTCGAGGCGGGGCAAAAGATATCATGAAGATTAAGCTAGATTATAAATTTTATACATTTTCATAAAATAAAGGGTTTGCAAAACTGTTTAAATTGTAAATATACAAGCTAAGATGCAATATTAATGTTTAGAATATTTAGAAACTGGACCCAACTGTGAAAGTAGCTTTTACTAAGTTGAAATTTATGTGCTTCCGTCCAGGAAGGAAGATGGAATGACAGTCCTTGCAATCAGACATTGCCTTCTGTCTGTAAGAAACGAGGTCGAGTAAGTCAGGGAAAAGAAGAGGACCATGGATGCAGAAAGGTAAAGACATTATACACACACACACACACACACATGCACGGTCAAAGGCAAAAGGAGACCCAGAAGCTGCATTTTGTGGCTCAAAGATTGGCATGTAAACTGTTCTGATTTATAAGTTGGTTTCATGAAAATTGAATGTAGAAAAGCAAGCATGAGGAATGCTAAAGCTTTTTTTCCCCTTCAGAAATCAGCAAGCATGCTTTCTGTCTAGTGTGGCTCAGCACACCTGCTGTGTAAACAATTTATCAAAGTTATTTTACAGCATGTGTTTCCACCCAATATTTACTCTCAACTGCCTCCCAGGCAAAGGACATTTTGAAATAGAGCATCTTAGATATCAGGGCCCAAACTGACACAGAATTATTGACAAAATAGAACTTTAAATTGGTTGGCAAAGAACAAAAACACTTTCCAAATCGAAAAATACCTATCAATGAGAGTGATACAATTTCTGAGAAAAGCCTATTCTAGAGCAAGATTCGAATTGTTGGATTCCAAGGACAAAAATGGGCACTTCCATCCCTTGCAATACCAGGAACGACATGGGGTTGGACTAGAAGACCTCTAAGGTACTTTCCCACCCTATATGATTCCTTTGCTTCCTTCCGTCTGCTGCTAGCATAGTCTTTCCCAGCCAAATAGTCTTCAGATGTGCTAGACTTCAACTCCCCTAATCTCATCCTAATGGCTAGGAAAGCTAGACTTCTATTCAACCGAATTGAGTCTTACCTCTGCCACTAACAAACAGGCAAATTACATCTGCTGAATTGACACAACTATTAGCTGGTTTTTAGATTGCCATCATTTTTGCATCCCCAATCACAACGGTACACAATGAGGATTAATTTAACATGTGCATCAACAGATTGTCACAGGGTAATTTTGTTCTTTGGGTGGGAAGTAAAGGTGGGGGAATAATTCTAACTAGTCTTACAAACCTTTCAGGTAAATATTACCATAATAAAACACCTACTGAATACTGGAAAAATACACATTTTCCCTTCGCTCTATAATTGCTGCAGAAATAGAAAGGCTGAAACATTCTGCTTTTGGTCAGCTGGAATGTATATGCTCCCTGCACATGGATAGGTTGCTGGGACACTGTAACTGGACACTATAAATCTCAACAAATAACATGCAGAAATTGTACTTTATTTCCCAAATGGCAAAGTCTTATGACCATATCAAAGAAAACAATGTAAAGGTAAAATTACATGGTCTATAAAATAAGTAAAAGAAACTAATAATAAATGTGCTAAACATAGAGAATCCATGTTCAGCTGAATATTTGTCTTTACCTGATACATCAACCTGTTCAATAAAGCATGTTTTTAGCTGAATAGTCTTGCTTATACACTTAACATTGAAAAAGGAAACTTACAACCCATGCTCAAAGTTACAGCAGTTGCAGTGCCTCTGCGCAGTCTTTTGTGGATGAATTTAGGTAGATGGCAACCTGCACTTATAACTGCATGTGCATTGCAACCCTACCACTACCTGTCCATCCCCCTGTCCCCCGTTCCCCCCCGTCTATGTTCTTTTGGCCACCTTACACAACAGCACATGCAATGGCAGTGCCAGGACTAGAGTGGAAGGCCTTTAGCAATCTCAACCAATTAACACTGAAAAATGCTGCCTCAAACGACACCACAGCTAGCCACCTCTGCACAAAGCCGCCCAGTTGCTCTGCACTCCACAGGCCGGTTGCATTCAGCTTGACCTTCACTTTTTTCCTCCTCTGCTGATAAGGAGGGCCTGGCTTATCCCTACTGTATGTGAGGCAACTGCTGGCTGTTCCAGGCCTTCTTCTATATGTGAGGCAGATGCTGGCCGCATTAGGCCTTCTTCCCGAGGATGCTTGCACCATTCTCCAAATCATGTGCCCCATTCTGTGTATGTGCAGTAGTCCTCAACTTACAACCACAACTGAGTGCAAAATTTCCATTGCTAAGCAAGACAGTTAGATGAATTTTTCCCCATTTTATTATCTTTTTTACCACAATTGTTAAGTGCTCTGCACTCTTGTTGTTAAGTTAGTAATATGGTTGTTAAGTGAATCTGACTTCCCCACTGACATTGCTTGTCAAAAGATCACAAAAAGTGATCACATGACCCTAGGACAGGGGTTCCCAAACTTGGCAACTTGAAGACTTGTTGAAGAATTCTGGGAGTTGAAGTCCACAAGTCTTCAAGTTGCCAAGTTTGGGAACCCCTGCCCTAGGAAATTGCAGCTGGCATAAATATGAGCCAGTTGCGAAGCACCTGAAGTTTGATGATGTGACCATGTGGATGTCACAACAGTTGTGAGAAAAACAGTCATATGTCACTTTTTCCAGTGTTTTACCTGTAGCTTCACTAAATGAATGGTTATAAGCCAAGGACTACCTATGCTCCTGCAAATTGTTATGAGACATTTGGCTTCTTATAGCAATTCTGATCAATTTCACTTCAGAATTGGAAAGTTTAGGATTGGATATAACTTCTCATTAAAACTTTTGTAACAGAAACTGGAACTGATTTGTGGTTATCATCAGCTTTCTTTGAAACCTCCCTTAATTATATTAGTTCTTCCCTTTTTTTCATTTTGAGTTACCTTGTTGCTCTTTAAATTCCTGTTTTATTTTCCTTTGCAGAAATTTTGCTAATTTTAAAAATGTGTGTAAGTAAACTTAGCATTTAAGCAATTAAAAAGACACAAGGAGGCCTACTAAGTAGCTTTGCCTCCAGGGTCACATAGGCACGGAACCCTCTTTGCTTGCATTTGTGTCTGTGCAGGGGAGGTGACTTCGTATAAGTAGCTGCACGTGGGAACTGGAACTATATTAACTTACGGTTTTTACACCTTCCTTATATATTTCTCCCAATTACCTTGCTTGGTGCCACCGGGCATTAAAAGTGACTTTGAATGAAAAACTTAAAAAGGATGTTGGGATTCTGAAAAACAAAGCATCAGCCTTTAACAACATTTGGGTAATGAATTGCTTATCTGTGGGATATCTCTTTCACCTTACTGTAAACAGGTATTTTGTAACTGGCTTGATCCATCATTGTGTCCATTTTGTAAGTGCAGCTATCTCTCTTAAGTTTTAAAAGTATGCTTGGGCAAAAAAGAAAAAAAAGATCTTTATGCCCACGTATCTTTCCCTCTCAATTTTATTTCAATTAAAAAGACTATCCTTATTCCCTTTTTGCCAAATTGGGGAAATGCATCCAAAAACACAGGACTCACCTATTTTGGCCTTAATGGAAATTCAAAACACATTATTTTAATCCAGTTTTTCCCATCTCCCAGAAAATTGTGATGACCCCCCCCCCCTTTCCCCCTCCCATTCTCTGTTAGCAGCAAAGTGCCTACACTTTTTTTTGTTTCTGTTTTACATGCTGCTATTCCCATATTATTCATTCTATTGCTGGCCCACAGAACTCAGCAGAAGCATCAGCAGTTTCTGTTTCTTTCCATATGATAACCAGGAGCACTTTTTATGAAAGCCCCCAACTGCTGGATGTCTATTTAGACTTCATAGGCAAGACTAAAAACCTGAATGAAGAAAGTGTAGCTTCCAAGATTTCTCTTACTTTTAAAATAATGACAATTCTTCAAAACCTTACTCTGAGCTAAACCAGAGGTCCCCAACCTTTGCAACTTTAAGTCTGAAGGATTTCAGCTCCCAGAATTCTCCAGCCAGCTTTGCTGGCTGGAGAAGTCTGGGAGTTGAAGTCCTTCAGACTTAAAGTTGCAAAGGTCGGGGACCTCTGGTTTAAACAATTTTTCACACAGCCAAGTGGAGTCAGCATTGTCTTAATAATCGACAGAGCTAGAAAAACAACTTCCTTTTAAATAGCTTTTTCCCCCTTCATGTATTGCCATACGTTTAATATATTTTAACCGCAATTTATGCCACTACAATTGTCCCAGAATTTCTCTTTTCAAGAATTCCAGGAAGCAATTCTCTAGGCAGCCTTTTAAGCTCACCACTTGCAAATGTATTTGTTTGTTTGTTTGTTTTCTGTCTTTATTGTTATTACAAATAATTCAGGGTGACAAACATATCCAGCACATCTTCCTTGTACAATTGTCCCCACAACAAGAGCACTCTTAAAGTGGGTTAGGTTGAGAGAGAGTGACTGTCCCCAAATCCACCAGCTCACTTTCACGACTAAGGTGGAACTTGAATAAAATCATATAAGCATAAAAACTATGGGTGTCACGAAGACCTAATTTAACTTGTTTTCAGAGTGTTAGATTTCCATTCTTGTAATTTCTGACTTTACCAAGCTGATAATCTACTATTTGGTTTTGTATATGAGATGATTCTATTTCATAAGGCACCTGAAATTTCTTTTTTGAGCCTGCAAATTTGCATGTCATTTTACTACTTGTTTATCTTTACTACTCTTTATCTTTGTTTGTTTACCCCACAAGTGATTGACTGGGTATATTTCTGCCCAACATGCTCCCATCTCATAGTTGAAACTGAGGGGAAAAATATGAGGTGAAGCGTTTTGGATTATTGGTCTAAATTATAGTATTTGGTTCTGTGGAAGGGCTGCCAAGACATGAAAAGAACCTGTGCCCCTTTTAGCCTCGTTAAACAATTCCATATGTTGAACCTCACAGTTCCCAAAATATAAATAAAAGGCTCAATTACATACAACCGGAAAAGATGTATCTGAGACCTGTAGGCTGAGGGGGTACAGGAAAGAAAAATTAGTGCTTAAGGGCAGTGTGGTGGGAATGGCATTGCTTAGATCAGGGGTGTCAAACTCAAGCCCCAAGGGCTGAATCCGCCCCATGGGGTGCTTAAATCTGGCTCGTGGGGCCGCCCTGGAAATAGTGAAGGATTGGCTTGCGGTGCCTCTGCCAGTGAAAATGAAGCTCGGTAGGGCCGCACGCTCCATTTTCCCCGGCAGAAGGTTGTAGGAAGCCATCGCAGCTGAAAACAGAGCTTGGGATCCCGTTTTCTCTGGCAGAGCGCTCGGGCCATGCCAGGCGTCCCCAACACAAGTGATGTCGAGCTGGCCATGCCCACCCTGGGCACACTCAGGTCAGACAGAACCCTGATGCGGCCCTCAATGAAAATAAGTTTGCCATCCTGGCTTAGATCCAAGAAAGGCATTGTGTAAATACTGAGAAGATTGTAAAGACATCACTTTCCCAGAGCTTTTGTTTTATGCCTGCCTGCTTCATTTGGAAGGCTCTTGGTGGCATACAACCATAATTTTTTATTTTAGTATTATTATAATATTTTTATATTGCTATTAATGTAATGACTTTCAATTAGAGGGATTAATTAGCATGTACGAAATGCTATATTTTGCAAATTGTGGCCTGCCTTACAAATCTTATAAGAAATTATGATGATGGATATAAACGTATTTGTTTATGTAAATTAAACTTAGCAGTTCCCATGTTCCTCTATGTTCTTTGCTTATCCTGTGACAGGTTTACTAGGCAGTGATGAATAATAGAGATCAGCAGCACAGAAGGAGCACTGTCAGTTGTACTCCCCTTCAGTTGTTCTTTTTAATTCTTTCCTGGCACTCTCTTGCTGGCAGAAAGTAATATTTCCATTGTTACTATCAATTATGGCTTGAAGGACTAGGAAGGACAAAAATTATCTGGATACTATTTTCAGCTACTGTAGGTTGCTGGAGTCTGTTTGTGCCATCCATTCTAACTTTGAGTTCAACAATATGCTAAGAATTACCAGATCTGGGCTGCAAAACATTGACCACAAAAATAGCAGGAACGAGATAAAGAAAATGATCAACCTCTCATCTTACGGCTGTCTAGATATTTGCAGCCCAGGTCTGGTAGCCATACTCCACATAGACAACAAGATAAAAATATCTCTTTGGTGTCCTTCTAAATAAGGTAGAAGTCTTTTAATAAGGCAATTTAGCATTTCATTCAGTTAAAAATTCTTGGAATATTTTCAATCTTTATTTTGTGAAAGAAGAAATAATGCAATTATTGATGCAGACATGTCAATTTGAAGACGATCTTGTTCTCTTCTGCTCAGGGTTGGAAATGGCATAGTCCATCCTGTTATTGGCTGGGGGACGACCATGTGATATACAGTGATGCTCGGAAAACGTGCATGGATTTTGGCTCTGCCCTAGTTACCATCACCAACAGGTATGTATCCCGCCATAAGTCACCAAGAGGATTTTTTGTATTGTGGCATTTAAAAAAAAACATTCAGGTAATGGTGAGATTGGCTTCTGGGTGCTCCAGTATAAAGCTTTTGAAGTACTTAACCATTTTCGCCTTGGTTGCCTTTGGAAGGAGTGTGGGCTACTTGGATATCCGAGATAGTAGTAAAATGGCAGAACCTCTGGGGAAAGATTAGGGTTGGAGGAAAAGGTGATTTATTCCTTTTTTCCTGGACCAGGTTTGAACAGGCCTATGTGAGCAGCCTCATCTATGGCTGGGAGGATGAATATTTTTGGACTGCATTACAAGACATAAATGAAACTGGTTCTTTCCTTTGGTTGAGTGGAGATGAAGTCACTTATACCCATTGGAACCGCAACCAACCTGGTAAAAGTTTAAATCATATTCCAAATCGTAAGAGTATAAGTATATACACTCTTATATACTTTGTTATGAGTACTGAATATAAGAAAAAAAAAACCAACTCTGATTTTGTATTTATATTGATGTGGTATATCAATATACAGTGGCTTTTTAGAAAAAAAATATTATAATTTTCATTATTAAACATTAATTTTGTGTGAATCAGCAATGAAAATGTTCATATTAAGAATTATTAAGAAATGGATACTACCTACTGTTTTAAGGGTCAGTATTGTACTGAATTACAATATAGCTCCATTTGAAATACTGTGCATTGTTCCGGTTACGTTATTTCAAAATCTTCTCTGTGAAACATCTTCTCCTGCAGTGGGAAATTCTTAGACTTTCTAGGGTTATATAATATGCTGCATGATTATCGATGTCTCCTTCTTAGATTATGATCACCTCATTTATTCCTGTACCTGATCCATCATATATAACATTCATTAGATGTATGATACTAACTACAGTCTCTAGCCATCTTCCTATAAAACGTTTGCAATCAATATGACAATAACATTTCAGCTTGAATACACATTTGAGAAGATCAGAATGGTATTTTGTGATTCAAGGAAGGAGAAAGGTCAGATTTTGTAATGGTAGCAATCTTGTGGTATTGTGAGTCAGAAAGAAAATATAAGCTTAAACCTTTTCTCTTGTGTATTTTCTTTTTCTCACAAACTTATTAGGTTATAACAAAGGTGGCTGTGTTGCTTTGGCCACAGGAAGTGCCATGGGCCTGTGGGAAGTAAAGAACTGCACTACATTCAAGGCCAAGTATATCTGCAGACAGAATCTGGGGACACCAGTAAATCCTGAACTTCCTTCACCACACCCTACACCCAGCCTCACTGGTACTTGTCCTTCAGGTTGGACCACCAGCTCCAAGCTGAGATATTGCTATAAAGTAAGTCCTGAGTAAAGGAAGGGAGCCAACCACCTTAGTGATTTAGAGTGATGCTTAAAAGTTTGAATGTTCAATATTCCTGCATAAATATGAACGAAAACATCTGTTCTCTATACAAGATTCTCTAATTTAGAGAACTAAATGAAACAAGTGAGTCAAAATATTAGACTTCTTATTTGTTGAGGAAAATGATTTTTAGGATTGAGGTTAGGTCTTTGACTTGGCTAGTCGAAAGATTAATTTTTTTGTGCTTTAATCATTCTTTGGTTGTATAATTTGTGTTTTGTGTTGCTGTTTTACTACATGACCCACTTTCTTTGGAGCTTCAGTTTATATACATATATTCTGTTTTTTTTTCTACAAAGCTGGTATAATTCAGAATTCATAGTTCTATCAATTATGGCAAGCCATCCTGGTCCTGAGGCAACAAAGTAGCCCCAAACTATGATGCTGCCATTACCATATTTCACAGATGGGATAAGGTTCTTATGCTTTTCCTTTTGCTAAACATAAAGATTTTCATTCAAGCCAAAAAGTTCTTTTTTGATCTCATCTATCCACAGGACATTCTTCCAATAGCCGCCTGCCTTATCCATGTGGTCTTTTTCAAACTAAATGGCTATCAGTATTCTTTTTGGAGAGTAGTGACTTTCTCCTTTTAACCCTGGTATGCAAGCCATTGTGTTCTTCTGATTGTGGTAACATCTGATTACCAACATTCAGATGTGCTAACATCTGATTACCATCCCATTGATTGAAAAACATGGCTCTAACATCTCCTTCAAAGGAACTGATAAATCCTAGAGGTTCTCCAGGGATAGTGCAGGAAGGGCTATAGGTGGGTATTTTCAAGTCCTGATTGGTCTGGAGACTGAGTAGTAATTTGTTCAGCCATGCCTCTCACTCCTTCCCTTGGCTCCCAGTTTCCTCTTAGTCTGGTCCAAAGGAGATTAGATTTCCTTGGCTCCTGAAAATTGAGGAATACTTTTAAATTGAATGATTGGAAAGTCTAAATTCTAATTTGACTAGCTGCTGGGCTTATTGGAGCCGTTCATCGTTGCCACCTGTTGGAATCATCAGGAGCCAGTTCGGCTGCCATTGCCAGTTTCCCTGCCATGTGGTGTCTGGGGTTCCCGTTGCAGGGAATGCCAGACCTTGGATACAGTAGCTCAGCTGGAGTTAGTATCCCCAGGGTCGGCCGGGGTCTGTTTGACAGGAAATGCTGGCTTCTAATCCTTCCAGAAGCAGAGAAGCAGCGGCCATCAGGCGAACACGAGGCGATGGTCATTTTGAGGGCTGCGAGGTTGGCTGCACAACAAGCAGATCGCAGAGCTGCTCAGAATTCGCTCCGGAAGATGGTAGACGCCTCTCCTTGTGACTGTGACACCAAGCAGGTTGTCAGAGTGACGCATTGCAGGAGGGCGGCCAGAGGGAGCGTCGCTGGATAAGCCACATGCATTTTAAGATGGCAGCTGCCAGAAACGAGCCTGAGCTGCGGCCTTCAGAAGCAAGCCAAGACCAGGGGGCGGAGGAGGAGTCCTCAAGGCCACATACCAGAGCACAAGCCACCAAGCCTTCAGCTGCTCAACAACCATCCTGGACCACCATTAGGGATGAGCAGCGGCACCAGTAGGCTATTGAGAAGAGGGTGGCCCGGGCAGAGAAACAGGTCTCCGGCCCATGGCTTTAGCCCCCTTCCTTCTCTATTTCCAGCTAGAGTTCAGAGGGGCTCCAGGTGAGATGTTTCCCCTTCTCCATCCCTGCCCCAAGGGCAATTAGGGATATGTGTGATCCCCTGGAGGAGACTACCTTCATCCCCAGCCCATTCTGGCTCCTCAGGAGCCTGAGCCACATGATGAAGATGTGCCACAGGAAGATGTGCCACACAGGCAACTGGTGTCGGCACTGTTTGCGGGGGGATCTTTATTTGGGGATTTGTTAGAGCTGATTCTTGTCGAAAATAAGGATAAGAAAAAGGTCCTGCCCACTACTCAAAAATGTCCTGAGTTGCGCCCAGCGCCTTACAGCCAGAGGCCCAATTTCCGGTCCACAGACTCAGATTATCATCAGCAGAGATATTTTTCAGGCAAGTTAGACAGACAGAATCCCAGACTGTTGTTTCAGGACAGGGGCAGATTCCAGCTTCAGTCCAAACAGCTCTTTTGAAAAGGGGGCGGTTGCCTCTTCCATAAGGGGAAGTGACTTGAACCCGAGCCTTCCCATAGGCGGCCGCCTGGCTCATTTTGCAAAGCTATGGGAACTAATCATATCAGATGCCTGAATCATCAGCACAGTGGACCTGAGAAGGACTCAGGTTGGAATTCCTCCCCTCCCTTCCAAACTACTTCAAAATCTTTCTAACGTCAAAGAACCCGGTAAAGCGTCAACTCATGAAGCTCGCTATTCGCCATCTGTTAGAAAGCAAGGCATTCGAACCAGTTCCACTGGCAAAACAAGGGTTGGGATTTTACTCCAACTTCTTTGTTGTTCTGAAGAGTTCAGGGGGGTGGAGAGCGATCTTTGATCTGAAGCTCCTGAATGCTTACCTGGTTTACAGACGCTACAAAATGTCCTCTCTAAGATCCACTTTGCAGGGGATCAGATAGGGGTATCACCTAGCGTTCTCCCTCCCTAAGTCAGGCTGGCTTCGGCTCCGAGGACATTCACAAAGGTCCTAGCAGCTTTGGCAGCTTACCTGCATTCCATCCCAATGAGGCTCCAGTGCTACTTGGATGACATCTTGGTCCAGGCCCAGTGACCCGCACAGACACTACACAATCTCAACCTCACTATCCAGACGTTGCAGGACCTGGGGTTCTCCATGAATTTTCCAAAGAGTCATCTGTCACCAACAAAAAAAGCTCTTACACCGGGGGGCAATTGTAGACTACAGGACAGTTCTTTTGTCTCCCAACTGTTGGTCCAGCCTCCAGAACATGATCTGACAGATTCACCTCAGACGAGTTATTCCCATTATAGACTTGTCCCGCCTCTTGGGGGAAATGATATAGTGCGTAGGGATTGTGCCTTGAGCATGCCTACATGCCAGGTCATTTCAGTGGGCTCTCATCTCCTACCAACATTGGCTCATGAACACCTTCAATATCTCTATCAAGCTATCAGCTCAGGTACGGCTGTTGCTGCACTGGTGGCTCTCCCCAGTGCTCTCCTAGGGGTTGGAGTTCAGGGAGCCGACACGGTTTACCATGATGACAGATGCAAGCCTCTGGCTGAGGAGCACTAATAGGATTACAGCTGGCATAAGGTCGTTGGATTGCAGCAGATCTGTGCCACAATATAAACTGGCTTGAGTTGAAGGTGGAGCAGCTGGCTCCCCAGCAATTTCAGTTGTCCCTGGTAAATCGATATATACTGCTTCTGACGGACAACGTTGCTGCAAAGGCACACACATCAATCAGCAGGGGGGAACTCACTCGAAGTCTCTCTGGGTCAAGGCACAGTAGCTTGGTGCACCTGGCCTCAGTGGTGGCAGAACACATCTTGGGGTCGGCCAACCATTAAGCCGACTGGCTCAGCCAGGCCACAGTAGACCACGGGGAGTGGCAGTTGCATCCCAGCTTGTTTCATCAGATTTGTCAGTGCTGTGGCACTCCCGTGATGGACCTCTTCGCGACCCCAGCAAACGCCCAGCTCCCTTGGTTCTTCTTGAGGTTCCTGATGAAGGGAGCAGAAGGAATGGATGCCCTCCAGAGCCAATGGCCAAGTGGACTTCTCTATGCCTTTCCTCCCCTTCCCCTCCTTCCAGGAATGATCAGGAAGATAGAGGCAGAGGGGACGGAGATCATCCTCCTGGCGCCACACTAGCCCAGGAGACCATGGTATGCGGACTTAGTGGTGTTGTCAGTCTCTCCCCCACCCCCTGTAGAGGATTCCACAAGAGGAGGTCTCCTTGTGCCAAGGGGTCTTGCAACACCCAGAACCCCAGTGGCTCTACTTGACTGCCTGGCACTTGAATTGAGCCTCCTGAGAAACGCCAACTTCTCCTCAAGGGTCATTTCGACCATTGAGGTGATTGTCGACTATGAGGATCTATAACTCCGTCAGGTGGTGCACATCAAAGAGGGTGGTAGCTGCCACGGCCTCAGCTCCTCAGCTCCTGGAATTTTTGCAGGACAGACTACAAAAGGAGCTCTCCCATAGTACGATCCGATGTCAGGTGGCAGTCCTGTCCACTATACTTGCTGGGGAAGGTCAGGTTTCCCTCTCACAACTCTCCATTATTAAAAGTTTCCTTAGGGGAGCGGCAAACCTTTGCCCTCCCACCGTCCATAGGTTTCCTACATGGGACGTGCCCTAGTCCTCCAGGCTCTCACAGGACATCCCTTTGAACCCCTATAAACTGTCAGTTTAAACACCGAATGCTCAAGGTTGCGTTTCTGAAAGCCATAACATCGGCCAGGCGCATCTCAAAGCTGGCGCTCTTTCATCATCTTGGCATGTTTCATCAGGATAGATTGGTTCTTAGATTAGATCCTTCCTTTCTCTCAAAGGTGAATACCCCATTTCATAGAGTTCAGGAGGTTGTGCTCTCGAATTTCTGCCTGGGGCTCACTCACGATAGGGAACGCCTCTGGCATAGGCTTGATGTCCATCAAACCATTGGATTTACCACAGGCACAAGTCTCTGATTCACAGAACAGAGGCATTGTTGGTTTCTTTCCAGGCATCTACCACGAGGACATGGGTCATACCCACGAAGATCAGTCATTGGTTACGGAGGGCGATTGTTATGGCTTATGAAGCTTCAGGTTGTACACCGCCTACTGGCATTACGGCCCACTCCACCCAGAGTGCTGCCACCACAACAGCTTGGTCTACTAGGGCTCCTTTCAAGGATATATGTAGGGCAGCCACATGGGCAACACCATCGCCTTTTATCTGACACTACCGACTGGATGCCTTTGCATACTTTGGGCGCATAGTTTTTTAGTAAGTCGTGGCCACCCTGGCCACTATGCACTAGGAGGTTTTACCCCTCCAGGGGACTGTAGCTTGGGTATGTCCTACCTGTGGCCACTCCCGCATTATCCCTGGAGAACAAACGTTGGTTCTTACCTGAACGTTGATTCTCAGGGAGGTCCGTGAGGTGCCACATCTCGCCATATTCAGATCTGTAGCATCATAGATTATAGAGCCTGGGTTGGGGGTGGTCTGGTTGTCTTCTTGTGTCCTTTCAGATCTATTTACACTGTTCCGATCTTGAGGAAAACTGGGGGCCAAGGGAAGGAGCAAGTGGCATGGCTGAAGGAATTATCACTCAGTCTCTGGACCAATCAGGACTTGATAATACCCACCTGTGGCCCCTTCCTCACCTCCCTGAGAATCAATGTTCAGGTAATAACCAACGTTCATTCACATATTTTTGCCCCTGCAGATATGTAGCTTTGGATAATTTTCCTCAATAAATGAACTGTCAGGGGCAAGAAATCAGGAACCAGGATAGAGTTCAAAAGAACTACAATTTATTTCATGTTATCTATTCACAAAAATCTGACTTACTAGCAGTGAAGGCCAGGTAAGAGTCAATGTATTTCAAAGGGGACTGGGGGCATCGAGATTCCAAACTGATGATTCCTTTTACTCTACCCTCAGGCTCAGCCTAATCATCTCCTATATGAATACATCTAAAGTTTTTAACTCATTTGTTTAACTAGTTTTAGAACTTGTGTAGAAAACTGGTCACATTTTAGGTCATATTTATGTAAATATATATTGAACATTCAAAAAGGTTAACAAACTTTATAAGCATCACTATATACTCATAATATTAAACAGAAAAACAATGATTTTAACTTGAACTGATTTTAATATAGCAGTTTCACAATTGAACATAAATGCTATAGTTTGAATGTGATTGTATTTCCTGGTTGATGTGATACAGTAACAGCATATTAGTTTTCTAGTCAGAGATCCTCTAGTTCTGCAGAATAGTGTGAAAATATTTGTACAAAAATGTGTTTTTGAAGCTTGCCTAGAAGTTGCAATTAATGTAAAATATAATAGGCAACTTGTTAGATAGTTGGAAACAGCAATTACTAGGGACATTATATTTGATAGTACTGGTTTATGCTGCTTTGGGAAGACTCCATGTTGAAGACTGCATCAGTTTTGTTCACCAAGATACAAAAAGATGTTGAACATGCAGGAAAGAGCAACAAAGATGATTAGGGGGCTGAAAACAAACGTTTGATGAACTATTGCAGGAACAAGGTAAATCTACTCTAATGAAAGAAGGACTAGGGGTGACATGATAGCAATCGAGAGGCTGTTACAGAGAAGAGGAGTGCCAATTTAAAGCACCAGAGGGTAGGACAAGAAAATAACGGAAAATTATCAAGGAGCTATCCAATATAGGACCAAGGAGAAATTTCCTGACAATGAGAACAATTAATCAGTGGATTAATTGTTCTTGCCTCCAGAGGTTGTGGGTGCTGCATTAGGTGGAGGTTTTTAAGAAGAGACTGGATAGCCATTTGCCTGGAATGCTATAGGGTCTGCTGCCTGAACAAGGAGGTTGGATTTAAAGACCTCCAAAGTCTCCTCCAACTTTGTTTTTCTGTATTGCAAACTGTCATATTTTTTCTACTGATTTCTAAATACCGTTCAAAGTGCTATTTTGGTTGGTTCTTAGGTACCTTCCTGAATATTCTCTCTGAGAAAACAACATAGGAGTTCTCATTATAGAGAGGTTAAATGGCAAAACTTCTAGATAATGCTTTTTCACTGTGGAACATTTACCACTTTTGGTCTGGTGTCCTTCCAGAACCTAGTTCAAACAGTGCTTTTCAAGAAAGTTTGGGGGGAAGATTAATGCACGGTGTTTGTATCATTGTAATGTACTGTATTGCTGTCCTTGTTTGTAAATTACCCATTCAAATTATAATAGTATATAATAACACCAAAAATAAATAAAAATAAAATAAATATAGAAGACTGTGACTTTAAATGTAAGAGCAAAGGATACCAGGGGATAAATTAACAGATGAGCTGAAAGAAAGAAAGAAAGAAAGAAAGAAAGAGGAATAGACATGTTTTATGACTATGAACTGAGGAGAAAGGTAATGGGTGTAATGAATAGATTTGTAGCTCTATCACACATTATTGTAAATATGGTTTTGGTTAAGTAAGAAAAAATCCAAACCACAATCAATATTGAAGGCTTTAGATAGAAAAAAAATACATGAGATTCACATCCTATCCCAAATGCCAACCAGGTCATGAGAAAACATGATGCTCCTTTTACATTTTCATCAAATTTTGCCTTTGTTGAGTCTTCAGGAGAAGGGATATTATTCCAATGGAGCATTCTTCTTTTAACGGGATAGGTTTTATTTTCCAGTGCAGTATTTGTGTGAGACATATCTTGCCATACATTTCTAACAAAAACCAGAGTCAGTCATGCTGCGATAATAACAGGGATAAATTCGTAAAATTACCCTTTCTCCTTAATTTTTGGACAGGTATTCAGCTATGATAAGCTGCAGGAAAAGAAAAATTGGATCACAGCACATTTGTTCTGTCAGGAATTAAAAGCACAGCTCTTGAGCTTGAGTGATTATGAGGAAGAACATTTTGTAGCCAATACCCTCAACAAGATTTTTGGGTGAGGAATAAATTAAGTACTTAAGTAATTTTGTGACTAATTAGAAAATGTATACTTTGGAGTTACAGGTTTATATACATTTGTGCATTTCTCTGTGCTCCTGAATATATACATGCATTGGCAGAGTATAAGGTAATTTTGCCCAAAGTTTCTATATATTTTGTAAATGCCCAAATTGACCTTACTTAAAAACATACCTTAAATCATGGCAATACTTTTATTTGGGGCAAGTAATTAGAGGAAATGAAGAAGAGGAAGAATTGTTCAAATTTTTCTCAACATCAAAAGCAAAATCAGAGTACTTCTCTTAATTATGTCAAATGGATTTTTTCATCTACGCAATCATCTCTTTCTTTTCCCTTTGCTATGACCCAGGGAGTCGGAACCTGACATTCATGAGCAACATTGGTTCTGGATTGGCTTGAATCGCCGTAGCCCTAGAGCTGGGGGAAGTTGGAGCTGGAGTGATGGTGTTGGAGTGAGTAGTGGATTTTCTATTTGAAATATACATGGAAAAGTGTAAATATTTAGACAGTATCTATTAGTTTGTTTATTTGTTGAATCAGCTTTTTTAAAATTACAAATTGAGCTACAAGCTGTTTAATATAGCATTGATTTTGTCTGCTTAGACCAGTGGTCGGCAAACCGCGGCTCGCGAGCCACGAGCGGCTCTTTGGCCCCTCGGGTGTGGCTCTTCCTCTCTCCCTCCACCCCCCCGCGAGCGAACGGGCGGGGGGGGGGGACGCCCGGGGCTGCGGCTTCACTGGAGCCGTCTGGGCGTCGTGCTCCCGCCTCCCTGGTGGGAGACCCAGGGAGCCGTCCCAGCGCAGGCGGGAGACCCAGGGAGCCGTCCCAGCGCAGGCGGGAGACCCAGGGAGCCGTCCCAGCGCAGGCGGGAGACCCAGGGAGCCGTCCCAGCGCAGGCGGGAGACCCAGGGAGCCGTCCCAGCGCAGGCGGGAGACCCAGGGAGCCGTCCCAGCGCAGGCGGGAGACCCAGGGAGCCGTCCCAGCGCAGGCGGGAGACCCAGGAAGCCGTCCCAGCGCAGGCGGGAGACCCAGGGAGCCGTCCCAGCCCAGGCGGGAGACCCAGGGAGCCGTCCCAGCGCAGGCGGGAGACCCAGGGAGCCGTCCCAGCGCAGGCGGGAGACCCAGGGAGCCGTCCCAGCGCAGGCGGGAGACCCAGGGAGCCGTCCCAGCGCAGGCGAGCGTGGCTCCACCCGCCCGCTACAGGGGGAGGCAGCCGAAGCACCAGCAGCGAACATGCGGGGCTGTCCGCTGCCTCCGGGCGGGGGAGGGGGGGAGGAAGAGAGAGAGGAAGAGCCGCCCTCGATGGGCCAAAGAGGGACCTTGTGGAAACTTGGCCGGCTGTCCTGCCCGATGCGCTCGGACTGCAGGAGCTGCATGTCGCAGGGCTCGGGGGGCAGCAGCAGCAACAGCCGCCTGCAGAGGCCGCCGAGCCGTGCTTTCCAGGGCTGGCCGCCGCGTGCAGCTGGACGGAGGTGTGCGTGCGTGCGGTGCCCTGACAGCCTCCGCGGTGCTTGGGTGGCCGCGGCCTCGGGTGCTCCCCCCGCCCGCTCGCTGAGGGAAAAGGCAGCCTTCCCGGCCGGCGTGCCAGGCTTTCCACTGCTTGGGGGGGGGAGGGAGGGAGAGAGGGAATCACACACACACACACACACACACACACACACACACACACACGCAGAATGACAGATGGGTGGAGGGATGAGAGAGAGACAGATAAAGAGAGAGAGACACAGAGAGAGAGGGAGGGAGGGAAACACACACACACACACACACAGAACGACAGATGGGTGGAGGGATGAGAGAGAGACAGATAAAGAGAGACACAGAGAGAGAGGGAGGGAGAGAGGGAATCACACACACACACACGCACGCACGCACGCAGAATGACAGATGGGTGGAGGGAGGAGAGAGAGACAGATAAAGAGAGAGACACAGAGAGAGAGGGAGGGAGAGGGAATCACACACACACACACACACACACACGCAGAATGACAGATGGGTGGAGGGAGGAGAGAGAGACAGATAAAGAGAGACACAGAGAGAGAGGGAGGGAGAGAGGGAATCACACACACACACACACACACACACACACACGCAGAATGACAGATGGGTGGAGGGAGGAGAGAGAGACAGATAAAGAGAGAGAGACACAGAGAGAGAGGGAGGGAGAGAGGGAATCACACACACACACACACACACACGCAGAATGACAGATGGGTGGAGGGAGGAGAGAGAGACAGATAAAGAGAGACACAGAGAGAGACAAAAAGAGAAAGAAAAATAGAAAGAAAAAGAAAGGAGAGAGAGAAAGAAAGAAAGAAAGAAAGAAAGAAAGAAAGAAAGAAAGAAAGAAAGAAAGAAAGAAAGAAAGAAAGAATTTTGGTTGCTAAGCAGGACCGTCGTTAAGTGAGTTTCACCACATTTTTCAAGTTGGCCACGCCCACCTGGTCACATGACCACTGAGCCACTCCCACAAAACAGGCCACGCCTTTTGGCTCTCAAAAGAAATTTAAATCGTGGTACTGTTGATATTTGGCTCTCTTGACTAATAAGTTTGCCCACCACTGGCTTAGACCAATTAGTCAAAAAATGTTCACTGAAACAGAAAAACCTATAAATTTTATAATAAGTCAAATAACATTCTCTCTATTCTATTCAACTTAGAACTAAGGAGAAATTTCCTGACAGTTAGAACAATTAACCTCTGGAACAGCTTGCTTCCAGAAGTTGTGAATGCCCCAACCCTGGAAGTCTTTAAGAAGATGTTAGATAGCCATTTGTCTGAAATGGTGTAAGGTTCCTGCCCATGCAGGGGGTTGGACTAGAAGACCTACAAGGTCCCTTCCAACTCTGCTATTGTATTGTATTGTATAGTATTCTGTATTTTGTACTCCAATGCATCGAACAAATTAAATGCCAATATTTACATGAAAAAAACCTGAAAAGAATTTGGGAAAATATAGGTTTTGCAGAAAGAATATCTGTCTCTTTTTTCTGACTGTGAAGAATTCTCACTATCAGATGTTTCTACTTTTGATTAATTATACTGGATTAAGATATGCCCATCCTGAGGCAAGCTCTGCTTTCATATATAATTGTTTATTTTTTGACTTGGTGAATAGTTTTCAAAATTACTTTAATAATTTAAAGCACAACATTAGAAAATATTTCATTTTTCTCATCCAAAATGTTCTAACCTTTGGACAACTTAGCATAACTCAGGAAAAGGAGGAAATAAAAGTATGCTGGCAGAGGATCAAGAGCAACCTAACTGAGTCTTTTTGCACCTACAGCCAAACATGATCTGAGGGTTTTTCTCCAAATCTCTTTGGAACTAACTGCTTCCCATTTGATTTTGGCCTCTAGTTTTCTTATCACAACTTTGACCGCAGTAATCATGATAATGACGACATCCGTAACTGTGTCGCCCTGGACTTGGCATCCTTGCAGTGGGTGCCTCTGCAGTGTGAAATTAAACTGGACTGGATCTGCAAATTGCCCAAAGGTGACTGGGATTGTAATGAGGAGGCAGGGAGGGAGCAGAATAAAAGAAGTGTTGAGATTGTGCAGAGCACAAGGTGTTTGAGATAAGGTTTGGACATGGTTTGTATTCTTAATTCCATTCTTTATTTGAGGAATTGAATGCTTATGTACTTACGAACACTATTAAGCATCTCTATCACAATTTTGCTGCTTATTTCTTCATTTCTCTATGTCTTTAAATATGAGGATTTATTAACTAATTTTAGTTGTGAAAAATGCCTACTAGCTGACAGTTACTTTTGAGAATCTCCGTCTAAGTAGACCATATGAATAATATAGTTACAGCTGTGTTTTTCAGACTGAGAGTTTTGCCCCATTTGATTTACAATGTTAACTTTTTTTTTATGACTGTCCTGAATTTTTAAAAAAGTAGTTTTATCCACTACACTTGCTTTTCTTGCTGCATTATTATGGAGTTATTGTCTAACTCACAAATTTATGTGGATAGCTCATTACTAATTGCTCTGAGATTTGCCAGTGAAGGAGATAGAAGAATCCATAATTATTTTAATAAAAAAGGAAATAAATTCACTTGCTTTATGGGCGTTTTAAATAAAGACAATTTGTTTTATTGCTTTCTTGAAAACAGTTTTATATGCTTGAGGGGCATATGATCATTCATTCATTCATTCATTCATTCAATAGGGACTGAGGTGAAAGAACCAGAAACAAGCATCCAAGGTGAGTATATCTAGTCCTATGTCTATATATCCTAATTCTGTTGTCCCCATTCCTGTAAAGTTATGTCCATTCTTTGATTTGTATACACAACAGATGTTTGTTCTGATGTATGCAAAGTAAAGATAAGTTAATATTATGCTTCAAGGATTTTATGAATAATGAATGTCAAGACTTAATATATAAATGCGGTAGAAACCCACAGATTCAGCAGACTATTGTAGTTGGCAATAATGGATTATGTTTCTTAAAAATAAATTATTTTTTTCAGCAGGTGATTGGTAAGAGTTTTTGTTAATCAACTAAAACTAGAAAGGATTTGATATCTAGAAGTTGGGTGGACTTGCAGAGGCCTAATGTGTATGACACAGTTTTAAGAGATGTGCTCTGTGGATTAAGTGCTCTGAGAAAGTGCAGGTCCCCAACTAAGTGACAAGGGAGGGAGCCAGTAATCAATGTCAAGAAGGCCCTACATCAAAAAGACAGATCAGTGCTTGAGGCAGCAGAAGGAAAAGTTGATTAAAATTGAAAGGGGGTGGTGGTTTTTGTGAGTATACACCTGAGCATATTATGATTATGGTTTCTGGAGTCATACGTGATCTGGGAAAAAAAGAAAAAGAAAAATAATTGACCGAAGCTGAACACAGCATTTATTTTTACTGTATAATATCAGTCTAATCCTCTGGCTCCAATATGTTATATTCAGCACAAATTCCATTTAATGTAAATGTTTGTGGGAGATGCAACTTTGATTATTCTTAAAACAGTAAGAAAGTTAAGTTTGTTGAAACTTCTGTCTTATGGGGCAAGAAGTGATTTTCTATTATGCATTTGATTTTGAATGTGTTTATTCTGAAACAAGTTATTGTGTTGTAGATTGCCCCAGCATGACATTTATTTTATTTAGTATGTTCGCTTTTATAGCTCTACTATGCAGGTTATATTTAATAAGTTTTATTGAGTGTGGATTACTGACCAGACTCAAAGAATTTGATTTGACATTTATTTTATCATGGGTGAGAAATATATTGCAATTGAAATCAAATTCCAGTCAATCCCACTCACTGTGTGCAATAGTGCTGGATGAAAGGGGTTATACTCTAACAATATCTGGATGGCAAGAAATTTATGGTCAAGATATTGTGTTCATAAATATTATATGCAAATGAGGATAATGTTCACCTACATTAGTTTATGAGCAGAAATTTGATATGATTTAGGTAAAACCTGCTCATTCACCAATACTTCAGGAATTTAAACTCTTCTCTTAGGAGAACAAAAAACAAAACAATGAAAGAATATCTAGCTAAATAAAAGAAATGATTCCTTCGATGATTACGGTATTTGCTGTATCATTGATTGTTGTACAGCTAAAAAGAAGACAGACCAGTTATTTTCTCATTTTCTCTGCAGGGAGTAATGAGTGGTTAAAGTTTCAGAATGGTGAATACAAGTTCTTTGATCACCATTCAACTTGGGTGCAGGCTCAACGGATTTGCACATGGTTTCAAGCTGAGTTGGTGTCAATTCATAGCCAAACTGAATTGGATTTTGTGGGCCAAAACTTGAAGAAGGTAGGACACTGTCTGAAATACGATGATGTGATGAATTCATGTCAAATAAAATTAGTCAAATTAGTATTGTGTTGTCTTAGGGACTGTAGGGGTTTTAAGATCAATCAAAAGACATTTTCATATTTCATCCATCCAAAACAAGTCTTTTATGGAAAAAATAAAAATGTAAGAAACACAAAAGATTTATAAAAAGAAGACTTAAGTAGTTTTGATTTCCTCTAGAAAACAAAATCTGTAGAGGATGAATTACCCCTCTGATAATACATCCATTTGCAAAGCAGCCTGTTACAAGAAGAGAGTATTGATGATTGATAGGATGGGAGGGTAGTCTGGAGGAAGACATCAAAAACAAGATTCTGTTTATATCATAACTTAATTTTGCAAATTTGTGTGGGATATAATTTATTTTTATTGCTTTTTAATTATTAAGAAAAAAGAAAAACACAAAGATAATAATTTGGAAATGCTTATATTGTGAAAGAGAAGAGAAAAAAAGACAATATAAAAGTGCTTTAACAAAAATAATAATGAAAAAATAGAACAAAGAAGCAAATAGTATCATTGTAATAGTAAATAGTTGCAACTTCATATTTGCTAAACTAAATTCAGTGTACTAATATAGTTACACAAGCATCATTTTAAGTTATCATATACATGTATTCTCTATAATGATATGAGATATGAATAAATATATTCATATAATGAATATATTTCATAATTGTTGTCTATACAAGTCTACATCTATAAACAGTTTTCTTGTAAGTAAGTGTAATCAAGCCTTCAATCTATTGACTAAAAGAGGCTATACTTTTATCTTTCCAATATCTTAGCCATAGCAAAAGCATGGAAAATCCATGTACATCATCCAAATTCCATATACTAGCGTTCAAAAGAACATTATCCTCCCAAAAAATTTAGCTTTTGTTGCACATATTTATACAACCCACCACTTTCTATCCAAACTTGGTAAATAGAGAATATTGTGGAAACATATGCTTTAAAGAAGCATTATCCTTACTACATCTTCAACCAAGTGCTGTTTTTAACAGTCCTTTTCTATATAAAAGTAATGGCAGTCCAATAAGTTTAAGTGTTCATAGTGTAGTGTATACATCTTTTAATTCAAACATGGCTAATTATGATTTTGACTTCTTATTTTAAGTTAAAAAAGAAAGCTATTTTTCCATTGATGTGTTATAGAACTGTACCTACTACTGCGATTGGTAAATAAGCACATGTTTTGAATATACAAGTTCTCAGATTCGGTTTCTGGCATTTTTAGGTGAAGGATTAAGGATTAATGTACATAATTATTTTTATTCTATGTTTAAAAGTACCTACAAAGAACATAGCACTAATGAGACCATGCCGTTGGAATGATCCTAATACTAATATCATTTTCCTAATGGAAGGGCCAGGTAACTTTTATCCATAAAGTGATCCTATTACACTGTATAATCTAGCCTTCTACATTAGGTGCATATTAGATGGCTTCAATGAGAACCTTAGCCAGACCAGTGGGAAAGCTAGCTGAACTGAGTAGAGTTTTAACTCAAAACATCTGAAGAATGCCAAACTCTGGAAGACTGCCAGATCTAATATGGAGTTTTTTTGTAGGTGATGGTAAAGTGTTTTTTTTAAATAAATACTGGGCTAGACAAAACAACATGTTTGGTATAAGAGAGCTTGCTGTGTGAAGTTATGGTTTCATGTATAGGTAAGCTATGTGGGGATTGAAGCTTACTAAGAATGAACCTGTGTGCATTTGCAGGCCGACTTTCATTGATATTTTACTCTACCTTTCTTAAGAATATACAAGGCGGTGTATGTAAGGTTATATAAAAGCATGTTGTTTGATCCTTGAAAATATAGAGAATTAATAACCTTAAAGAGAGATTGGTGGACTTGTGATTGAAGGTTGCAGTGTCAACAATTATTTAATAGTACCTGAGGCATGTTTCATCAAAAGCTAGAATAATGAAAGGAGGAGGCCCAGGATGGCATTTTTTTAGTCACAACAGGTAGTTTGACATTGGAGAGAAATGATTAGTTCTCTTATTCTCATTCTCCCTCTTACTCACCATGATATTTCTAATGCCAATATATACAATCCTTGACAAGTTTTCAAGAGGTCAGGAAGAACATTGGTGGATTGGATTAAACACCTATGAGAACGATGGACGGTTTCGGTGAGTTTTCTGTGTTCTTCATTAACACCTGTCACTGCTCTAGAAATGTTTTATTTCATGGCTTCACCTTTGCTTAAAATATAAAAGCCTCCCTCTGTGCCATTTACTTCCTTCAGGTGGTCTGATGGTTCTCTGTTGAATTTCATCTCATGGGCACCTGACAAACCACAGTTTATCAGCAAAGAAAGAAAGTGTGTGTACATGACGGCTAGCCGAGGTTAGTAGTAGATATTCATGGAATTGTTTGACATTCCCAAATGATAATTGATTTCTTTCTTGTGTACCTTTACTGTGTTTTTAGCCAGTTGGCATATGGCATAACACATGTGTCCCCAACCCCCAAGCCAAAGCACACTACTGGGCCTTGGGCTGTTTGGAACTGGGCTGCGAAAGCGATGGGCAAGCATCCTCACTTGCACAAGCAGCAGGCAAGTGTGAACTCCATTTGCATGAATGGTGGGTGGGTGCGTCCACCACTCGCACAAATGGAACTGCACATTTGCCCACACTTGCCCACTGCTTACACAGAACCACCCTCTCCTCCCCCTCACTGACCCAGACGTCTGCAAAGCTGGAAAGTTTGGGAACTCTGGCATTTCTTTGCTTTCTTTGTTCCTGATATTTCTCCTGAAGTTGGTGCTTGGTGCATGACAAAAAATCATGTCAATAATCCCATGATGTTTGTGGAAGCCAAGTTGTGACTTTGGCAGCAAGCGCAGCTATAGATGGGTGACCAGACTATTTAGCAGAATTTTTGCAAGGTTTTTTTTCCTGCAATGAAGACTAGCATATACTTTAGTAGATGTCACATATAAAATTGTGTAATGTAAAAAAAACCATGAACATAAAGCAATACGAGATTACATACTGAAGCTGGAGAGACTGACGGGTTGCTAGTTTAATTTGCATCATTTTTGCTCCTGCATTCTATAGGCAGCTGTGCAAAATTGTGCTACTTTATGGGCAACATAAAGGAATTTATCTGAATGTCATGGAAGGCTTGTTTAAAGAACCATAATTTACACTATAGATTCCTATAACATTTGCAAAAGAGGAGAACATGGCTTAACTATTTCAGTCAACTCTAAGCATGGAAAACTGCTGTATGGCAAAATAGATGGAAGGATAATAAATTGATCTTGCAAGAAATGTTCTCTAATGTTTAGGAGAATCCAAGGTGGTGAAATGTTTGTTTGACTGCAGATTCAAAATAAACCTTTAGCATCCATCATTATTGGGAAATTAAGTTCATTTGCCAGTCAGTATTCTGAACTTGCTTGTTAATCAATACAAAATTATGTAAGTGTCCTCAGTTTTCTTCTAAGCCTGATTATTGTCTGAATAAATAATAGCATAAAATGCATAAAGTAAAATTTATAAACATTTTCCAACCAGGAGAGATTGGGAGCATATTTTGCAAGGAACTGATTAAGAAATTAAACACTAAAAAGCCAACAGGTCAATTAATTATCCAAATGTTCCTTTCCTAACAGTTAATAGAACAGCTTCTTACCAGTTTTCCCAGGGAATATGTGCAGGAGATTGAGAAAGTTTCCTTCTTAAGAACCTTGGAGATACACTGGATTCAGAAAGCAAAACAAAGCAGCTGCTTTCTGTAATTTATCCTATTTCTTAGAACATACCCTGTTAAAGGTTTTTTAAAAGAATCTTGTTTTCTGTGGAGATAGTGCAAGTAAGGGCTTATTCTTACTCTTAGTAAGAATATTCTTACCCTAATATTCTTAGCTGGTAAGACCAAATCATTTTCATTTGTAACCTCTATGTGCAGAAGAAAGTAACCTTGCAGTCAATTTTAGGGAGCTTTATAAGAACTCCTTGTGAAATTATTTCTCCCTCTTTTACTCCTGCAGTTCTTTTTATGTTCCCTTTAGTTTTCCATCCTGTCTTCTTATAGACGCCCATGGCCTCAGAAAGCCTCTGGATACCTTGACAGAACATTTGAATAGTTGGGGTTGCCATTCTCAGAGCTTGGCCCTTCAAGCAGCAGCCTAGCCAGGTTATAGTATCTCCTGCCATAGCCCAGATAATAATTCTTCCCACTTGCCCAAGGGTGATATGGTGACATGGAAAGCAGCACTGATTTCTTCTATCATACTACTTTCTCAGATAATGCGGCTAATCTTGCAACTGTTTCAAGAGCTGAGGAAATCAAGGGGAAAGAGCAGTGATGGGATTCAGCCAGTTTGCACCACTTTGGGAGAACCAATTGTTAAATTTCTGAGCAGTTTGGTGAACTGGTTGTTGGAAGAAATCAGGGCAGAGAACCGATTGTTAAATTATTTGAATCCCACCACTGGGAAAGGGTATAATGGAAGATTTCCTCAGGAACCACTCACTATGTGGACATGAGTCCTCCAAATGTTTCTGTTTGACACAATCTTCCCTCAATCACTTATTTTTCAATTCCAAGTAATTGGCTGTATAGATGCTCAGGAAAATTAAATGCTGTCTTGTCCGTCCTCTTATAAATGTACCATTTGTCTACACGACTTATGATGGAGGAGGAGAGTGAGGGTCAAGAACTTTCTAATCCAACAAATTTATCAGTACTGAATATCGGTCATCAAGGCAAAGTAAGTTTTACCAAGTGCAGGAAAAGGTTCTTCCATTGCAGCTGGCTAAAGGCTAGTTAGCCTACAATCTCTAAGACTTTAAAGGTGCATTACTACAAGTAATTGTTGACTTACAACAGTTCATTCAGTGACCTTTCAAAGTTACAATGGCACATTTTTACAATGGCACAAAGTTACAAAGTCACACAACCACTGTCTAACCAGGGTCACATGATCAAAATTCAGATGCTTGACAAGTGGTTCATAACTAATAAGTTGCCATGTTCCAGAGTCATGTGATCAGCTTTTAGATGATGACAAGGAAAATCAATGGGGAATCTAGCTTCACTTAATAACCACATTACTAACTTAACAAATGCAGTGATTCACTTAACAACTATGGCAAGAAAAGTCATAAAATGGGGGAAGCTCACTTAACAAATGTTTCACTGAGCAGCAGAAACTTTTAGCTCAATTATGATCATAACTTGATTACCTGAACTTGCCCAATTAATCTCCTTGATTTCATGGACTGATGAGTTCAATGAATGGGAAAAACATCCCCATGTTAGATATAATGAGAGTTGGAGCCCCCCCCCCCCAACATTCTAGGTACTCTTGAATTATTTATATAAAGCTTCAACATGGGTAATCTCTTTTGTTATTAACATTTCTTAGGTTATTGTGGAACTGCAGTTTCCATTACATTTTTTTCTAGATAGGTTTTTTTTTAAAGGCAGCAATTTCAACAAATACATTTTTTTTAAAAATCCAATGATAAAAAGCTTGAAATGTTTTTTTCTTGCATTTTTCCCAAGTGCCCAAATTGGTATCCTTATCCACCCGGGAGAAACTTTGTGCAATGCACCAAGCTCATAGAAATGTCTGTAGTGTTAGACTTCTTTCCTGTCTGTTCTTATTTCCTTGCTAATAAACTACTATAGTGTCTTCTCTCCCCACTTTCCATCCTCTTTTTAACAACTGGAGTGCAATTAACCATTAATATGCAAATGTTTGTAAAGTTCCGTTCATTTATATTTTATTTTAGTGGTGTGGGCCTACATGGCTTTTCAGACACAGCAGGTAAGAGGGAAAACATCCCAACTTTCATATTTTGAGTTTTTCTCTGCCAGAATTTTAATACCAAGTCTTGGTAATATTTACTAGTACAGCAGTTTCTTTGAGAGAGCCACTGTGTCTGACATCCCTTGAATGAAGCTCATCATCATTTTTCCATCCTCTGCAGAAGACTGGGGTGACCAGAGATGCCTCACGGCTCTGCCTTATATTTGCAAGCGTACCAACATCACCACTGTGCAGCCCTCCTTGCCATTGCTACCTGTACCAACTCCTGGCAGCTGTGCCCAAGGCTGGCATGCCTTCATTAATAAGGTACTCTATTGTAAATCATTAAGGGGGGCAATTTGAGAGGAATATCTGTCTGTGTGTCCTGTTTGAGCTGAATATGTGAGTAGAAAAAGTAAGATTTGTGGAGAACAATGAAACCATTTCTTCACAAATATCCCTATTCAGGACATTTCCCAGAAAGTCTGAGTAGAGTTGCCCTTTCCCTACTTAATGTTTAGCATATAAGAATAAATGAGTCAAGGAGCCAGTGCAGTAAAATGGTAAACTATGGTCGATGAGACTTTTGACTGAAATCCTAGTATGGTTCACTCAATGTCAGTCATTACTGGTTGGTCTTCATCAGGGATCCCCACCCCCTGGTCCTTGGATTAGTACTGGCCTGGCATGCCAGAAGCAAGACCACACAAGCAAATGAAGCCCCACCCACAGGATGTAAAACACGCCCCCTCCGATCTGCGGAAAAACCTCCACAGAACCGGTCCCTGGTGCCCCCAAGGTTGGGGGACACTGGTCTACACTACCTCACTAGGTTGTTGCAGGAAGAAAAAGTGTTTTTAGAGAGAGGAATAATAAGAGGAGCAATAGTAAATTACTACAAATAAATCTGCATCAAAAGGATTCCTCCAAATCTTGATTTTTATTCTTTCTGTATGTTGTTAAAAACCATTTATAGTGCTTTAGGATCTATAATCAAGAAAAAGTGACATGGCTGGAGGCAAAACGGAAATGTGAAATTCAGAGAGGTACATTGGCTACTATCTCCAACCTCCTTGAGCAAGGTAAGTTTTATCCAAGGGTGTTTGGATACGTGTACATGGAGAGATGCTTGTTCCGCCTCTGAAAAGTGGACAGGTTTTGGTCCCAGAATAGATATGAGAGTTCTTCAATAGAAAAAATAATGATAAGGGAGAATGGTATTTTTCTTGGGAAAATTCACCTAATGAAGTGTCTGTGGGGAGTGAGAGACAGATAGGTAAACTAGTGTGGTGACCTCACAATGCAAGCTCTTTTTGTACATCTGTTGAGAGGTTACATGCACATAATAGAAGGGCAGAACTTACATTGCAACTACACAATTCTGCATCATCTCTTCTGAAATAAGGAATAATATCGCGATTGACTAAGGGTTTCAATAATAACTAACACAAAAGTGCAAGCTTTTCTTGTTGGCAATAGCTGTCCCTCTGAAAATGGTCTGTATCAATTTGGAATTTCCAGAACACTAAGATAAATAATGTTCCAGTTCACAGGAAGGGAAAAATAGTTTTTTTAATCAATGTGTGACAGGCAGAGATTCATCTGTTTCTTTCTTTGCCTCTTAGCATCATAGTAGTCTTTGGTAGGGATATCTGTCTTATCCCTGAACTGTTCTGAATTCAGATATATTCTCTGATAGAGTAGAATTTATTTTGTAGAGTTTATTCCAGGAATATCTGAAGTAGTAATAAAGAATAGAGGCCCCTAAAAATATAAATACTGCATTATTTTTAGCTGTTGAACAACTAAGATAACAGATTATCTATTCTAAACAAGACAATTGTAGAATAATTGTAGCAGTCTCATTATTACCAAAAGACCGCTCAAGTCTATGCCAAAAAGTGACAGGATCAGTACCATTTCAGTCCAGGCCAAACCTTTTTTAATGCTATGGTCCTAGCATAGATTCAGAGGAGATAACATTGAACAATTCTCAGGTGATGTCTTTGGCAGTATCAATGTTAAAATAGTATTCTGATGCCATCCAATGAAGTTCATCTATATAAATAAAAATGTAAAATAGTTTGTGCAAAGCCACTGATCTCAGAAAGTACTGGACCGACCGACACCAAATTTTCACACAATGTTCTCAAGGACTTCATATGTACATTTTGTGTGGCTGACACACGTGTGTCATGTGCAAGCAGCACAAACGTAAAAGGTACGCACTTCTCAGGTTTTCACCTCCCTGTAGCTCCTCCCATCCGGCTGCTTCTTATGAAGCAGCGCCTCTCACATTTCCAATGGTTGTTTCCTCAACAACCGAATAAGCCTCCAATGTTGCCACATTGCATGGAGGCTGTATGGACGCCTACTAGGCCCAAAACTAGGCATGGGGGGTAGGTAGCACACTCCCAGGTGGCCCATTTTTGGTCCCAGGAGGCTGTATGGATGCCTACTAGGCCCAAAAGTAGGCATGGGAGGTAGCACACTCCCATGTGGCCCATTTTTGGTCCCAGGAGGCTGTATGGACGCCTACTAGTCCCAAAACTAGGCATGGGGGGGTGGCACACTCCCAAGTGGCCCATTTTTGGTCTCAGGAGGCTGCATGGTAGTTAGGTAGAGGGAGGGAGGGAGGGAGGGAGGGAGGGAGAGAGAGAGAGAGAGAGAGAGAGAGAGAGAGAGAGAGAGAGAGAGAGAGAGAGAAATACCATAGGTAGTTAGGTAGGTACGTAGGTAGGTAGGTAGGTAGGTAGAGGGATAGAGAGTGATAGGCAAAAATACAGTAGGTAGGTAGATAGAGAGGGGGGGGAAATACAGAGGTAGGTAGGTAGAGGGATAAAGAGAGAGGGGGGGAGAAATGTAGGTAGGTAGGTAGGGGGATAGAGAGGGATAGGGAAAAATACAGTAGGGAAAAATACAGAGTTAGGTAGGTAGGTAGAGAGATAAAGAGAGAGAGAGGTAGAAATATGGTAGGTAGGTAGGTAGGTAGGTAGGTAGGTAGGTAGGTAGGTAGGTAGGTAGGTAGAGGGATAGAGAGAGAGGGAAAAATACAGTAGGTAGGTAGGTAGATAGGTAGGTAGAGGGATAGAGAGAGATAGGGAAAAATACAGTAGGTAGGTAGTTAGAGAGATAGAGGGGGGGAATACAGTAGGTAGGTATGTAGATGGTAGAGGGATAAAGAGAGAGAGAGGGAAAATACAGGTAGGTAGATAGAGGGATAGAGAGAGAGGGAAAAATACAGTAGGTAGGCAGGTAGAGGGATAGAGAGAGAGGGAGAAATGCAGTAGGTAGGTAGGTAGGTAGGTAGGTAGGTAGGTAGGTAGGTAGGTAGGTAGAGGGATAGATAGAGAGGGAGAAATACAGTAGGTAGGTAGGTTGAGGTTAATACAGTGGTTGTGTGTACGTGTTTGTGTGTGCAGGTGTACATCTACACACAGATTGGTTGGCCATTTAACCAGACTGGGCCACAGCAACGCGTGGGTGGGTACAGCTAGTGATGTATAAAATCTGTTAGCTTTTAATTCTCCTTTATCTTGAATGTTGATCAAGGACTGCGGTGAAACAGAGGTAACAAAGCCAGGGGAGGACAGCAAATCTTATACTATGGACAATGGGGAAAACATTAATAAAGGGAATAGTGGGATTCAACTTTTGAGTTCTTAGCTCCATTTAGAAAAACAGCAGTATATTCACTTTTCATTCCTTTGTTTCTTTCTTGCAGCTTTTATAACAACTCTTCTTCCAAATGTGACCTTTGATATATGGATTGGCCTCTATGATTTCAAGAAGGAATTTCTCTGGGTAGAATCTGAGGCTGTCAAGTATGTGAACTGGGCCCCTGGAGAACCATCTGGATATGGAACATCCATTGCTAGTGATCAGCCGGTGAGCTTAGCATAATTAAGGCTCTGGATTAAGTAAAGTACAGGAAACATATTCAGTCAAACAGGATTGCAATTTCTGTTCGGGCTTCCCTGCCAAAAACTGCAGAAGAAATCTCTATGTATCTCTAGAATGAGATATTCTGGCTTTTGAATTCTGACTTCTGAATTTTTGAAGTTGGTCAATGATAAAAGTGGCCTTTTGTGTGTTTTCATAAACAAATGACAATGTGTTTATTTCTTTTCAAACATTTGGCATGATTTTCAGAGAACATTTTTCTCTTCTCCCTAAATAAATATATAGTAAAAGTGGGTGATTTTTTTTTTTTAGGTGATCTCTTAAAAATATTAAAACTTGCAATTAGTGTTAAAACTAGCATATAGGCCAACATTCTTTTACTTACAGATTAACCAGCCACCTGTTTTTTCAAAGATGCTACCAGCACATCTTGCAACTCAGGTCCTCTTCAACCTACAATTGGCAATTTAATGACTGTTCAAAGTTATGAGAGACTCAGGAAAAAATTGCTTCCAATCTGTCCTTTCTGATTCTCTCATTATGGCCAAGATCATGTGATCATATTTTAGGCATTTGGCAACCTGTTTGTACTTATAACTGGTTTCCAAGAGTCCTGTGATTACATGATTGCCATTTACAATCTTCTTTGCTCGTTTCACCAGAAATTCAATGTGGAAACCTGCAAGAAAACTGCCACCACTTGTGGAAGGACTTCCCTTTCCCTCTTTGCAGGGAATGTTGGAGAAACAAAGATCTTTGGGATACAAACTTTTCTCCAAGCCAGTGCCAGAGATTCCCCCACACACCATGTAGAGGAGAACTTTGGCACTGGGCTGGAGAAAAGAAGCTCGCATCCAGAAGATCTGAGCTTCTTTCCAACCTTTCCAGCCAGAGAGTTAGCAAATGTGATCTTTCTAAAAGTTAGAAAGCTTTTTCTATCTTTTATATTCTTAAGAAAGATTGCACTTGCTAGCTTTCTGCCTGAAAAACTAATAAATGCAAAGTTTCTGAAGAGTAGAAAGGTTCTTCAAAGAAGATCCATGGAGATCTGGGATTCCTTTAATAGTTCCCTTCTGCACATGGAAAGGAGCAGATGGCCTGTAGTGGGCCAAAGAAACAAAGCTTGAATCTAAGTTTGTAAGACTCAGTGCAGGAATTCTCTTTTGGCAGGGCAGCTCTTTCTTTCTTTTTAAGAAGAGATTAGACAACCATTTGTCTGAAATGGTGTAAGCAGTGGGTTAGACTAGAAGACTTCCAAGGTCTCCTCCACCTCTGTTATTCTATTATTCTCATTGTATGACTTACTGACCTGAGTAGTGACTTAGCATTCACAGCTCAGAGTGCTGGGATTGCAATTGTTGAATTAAGTGGTCATATCGGCACCTACCACAATTACTTGCAACCAAAATTCCGGGCCCAATTGTGGTCTACTATTGGTAATGAGTTCCAATAGTAAAGATGAAGTAGCAGTTTGGTTCAGTTCATGTAGCATGAATTAAAATTGAATAGGATAGTTTGTGGTTTGACATACTGCAGGAGTCAGGTTATTGTGTCAACATATTGTATATACTACACTAGTGGGCTTATTTATTCCACAACATGATTATTGTTCAGGTATAACAGGTTATATGAAAACTACAAGTTGGTTTAGTGTTCAGTGTGTTGCTTGTTTTTGTGTTTCTCTGGAACCCATTGACTATTCTGCTTTGCCTATATACTTGTAATTTGCCAAGAGCAGTTTCATATGTGTCATGTTGCAGCAATCATAAGACAAGAGTTGGACAACTCAGTGTGGACACACTCAATCCATTAATCAAATCAATGTTTATTTGATCATAAGCCAGCAGACACTCAGAAAAATTATTGATGTTGTTCGATAGCTACCTACCCATTGTGATTGCAGATGTATGATTTTGATTTTCCTGGTTCTGTTTCTCATAGACCAACTGCGCTGTAATGTGGCATGGCCTCCCTTCCCTGTTTACAGGCCGTTGGGATGATAGAAACTGCCAAGAGGAGAAACATATTTTTATCTGCCAGAGAAGCAAAGGTAAGTTAGGAATAATGCAAGAATTATTGGCTTAAATTATGCTTAGCAGAGAAGATTTGTGATAATTTTGATTCCTTGTGCCAAGGATGCAGGCATTCATTTCTGTTGTGCCCAAGAGAGGAAGAATTATATTAGTCTGTGGCAACAACACAGATAAAAGAATCTGGCAGAATTTTCAAGACTGGCCAACTTATTATTTCGTAGGCAGCAACTCTGTTCATCAATTACATGCATGTTCATGAAAACGGCTGATTCTCATCACAGAATATACTCCAGAAAGGTTGATTAGTCTTAAAAATACTTCCAGACTCTTAATTTGTTTATTGTCAAAACCCATTAGTCTTGAAAATGCTGTTTTGTGAACACTTATTCAGGATGCCATGGCCTTTGGTTTCTCTCTGCAACATGTATCCGATGCATGAGTTCTATCCATTTTTCCTTACTCCAACTGATTAAGTATCAATTTAGATAGGGAGCAGATACATGCTTCCTAATGTTTTGTATTAACAATGAAAAAACAGTCTTTAACAACGGTCAGAATACAGATGTTAACATTCTTCTCTCCTTCATCCTCATCTGCCTTATCCTGATCTAACTACATAGAGGAGGAGTGAGGTTTCCTAACTAAACAATTAAATATAAATGTTTTAAATGAGGGAGTATAATAGTATCTATAAAAATATCTTGGTTCTCTCACCATCCTTATACAGTGGCTTCCAGAAAGAACTAAAGTTCTATTTCACAGAAATAATAAGAAAGTAACCCCAAAATATTCAGTTTTTAGTGAAATTGAATAAAACACAAAGAAACTACTTGATGGTGAGCAAATTGCTAGTAATTTTGAATAAAATCAATATTGCTTTGTTAATGGCTCTAAGGTATATTTGTGAAGTGTAACCAAGCTTTTATTTTCTTTCTCTCAAATTCTTCCTCCACATTCAAGACCCTACTCTAAACCCTTCTTCAACATCCTTCTCTCCTGTTCTAAACTCTACTCTTTCATATCTTAACAACACATACCGTGTTTTGAGGAAGCCACTCAGATGGCATGAAGCTGTGCTGTTGTGTGAGAGTCTTAATGGAAGTCTAACAAATGTGATGGAACCATTCACCCAGGCCTTCCTGACTCAAGTAGTCAGCAGCTTCCATACCCCACTCTGGATTGGCTTGTCCAATGAAGAGGTGAGTCAACTATATTTAGAAACCATAGCATGTAAATCAAACCTGCCTTGCATGTAGTAGATGCAAAAAAAATGGAAGCATATTTAGGAATCTGACATAGTCTTGAGTGTATGTGTTGGCTAAATCATTGTTCTGGAATAACAAATGATGAAGGTATAAAAAAGTAGTGAATGCTGACTGATTCGCATTTTCAAAACCTCCTATGGAGAACTATTATCAATGTGACTGTGTGTGTGTGCATGTGTGTGTGTTAGGTTTTTGAACTGATTAATAAATAAATCAGGGAGACTAGGATAGATCTATTTCGAGCTATTTAGCTCTCATCAGCTAGCCATACTCTACTGGGATTCGAACCAGGGAAGCATTACATGTGAGGCAGCTGCAATTGCCACCAGACCACTGGTTCTTATCCTGATCAGCTGAGACAGGAGGATAAGTATATACTTGTGTCACAACACCCTGTTAAGCCCCAATTAAGGGAGGAAGCATACTGCTTTCCTTTCCTTTATTTATTGATCAGCTTAATAAATATTCCTTTATTTATTGATCAGCTCAAAAACCTAACACACATATAAAAAAAGTACACAATGGAACTCATAGCTTTCTGTCTAGATGGTCTCTGGTGATGAGCCGAAAGGCAGAAAATGAAAGCACTATGCTTCCTCCCTTAATTGGGGCTGAACAGGGTGTTGTGACACAAGTGTGTGTGTGTGTGTGTGTGTGTGTATACACATACACACACACACATACATACACATATATACATATATATATATATGGTAAATGTATGCCATCAAATATTTGATTTGTAGCCAGATTGATTAGTCCAGTGTGGCAAAACTTTATATATATTGACTTCTTTTAGGGGAGACGTAACTATGAATGGTTTATAGATGAGAGCATTTCCTACACCAACTGGCAAGATGGAGAACCACAACAAATGGTGGGGTGTGCATACATGGATATAGATGGAACATGGAGAACTGCCACTTGCAACACAAAGCTTCAAGGGGCCATCTGCAAGTTGAACACAGGTAATTTACCTGTATGATAGTTATACAGATAGAGGAGGGAATGCTGAAATAAGTACTCTCTTCTCTCATCCCCTGAATCTTAATGAAGGGATCAGGGAAAAAATCATTTTGTCTTTTGTTTTTAATGGCTAAAATCAATGTAAGTACTTGCTAAGTTTCTTCTAACCAAGTATTCTGCTTCAGGACCCCTTTCTTCACACAAGTGGAGCTACAATGGAAGTTGTCCTAAAACAATAGAAGATTCCTCTTGGGTTCCTTTCCGAAACCATTGCTATGCTTTCCACATGGAAGTTATTCTAGGTCAGAAGGAAGCTGTGAAGAAATGCCAGAAAGGTGAATCTTGATAGAATTAATGGATTCTTGTCTTGTTGAAATTGTTGCATATAATTAAAGCATTGGAGGTCCAAATCCAGTGGCATTTTCTTTTCATGAAGCCCTGACCCAAAATAAATAGTAAGGTATAGAAGAGAATAGAGATGAGGAGCAATCCTCTCTCTTTTACTCTGCCTATTTTTATATAAATGCTATGTGACATTCTTTTATCTTTGGTTTGACATGTATGCTATTTCTTACTCTGTTTTTCTATTTCTTACACTGCCCATCAAAGATATCTAGCATATTTGGTGATAATTATTTTGTAGCACAGGGATCCCCAACCTTTGCAACTTTAAGTCTGAAGGACTTCAGCTCCCAGAATTCTCCAGCCAGCTTTGCTGGCTGGAGAATTCTGGAAGCTGAAGTCATTCAGACTTAAAGTTGCAAAGGTTAGAGACCCCTGTTGTAGCAGACATTTATTTAAGAACATTCTTCCAAAATCCCAATATTTTATTGCATTCTCACCAAAGATAAAAGAATATTTGCTTTGATTGCCAGCTCCTCAGCCTCATCTATATCCTCCCAACATCTCACTAAATATTGAGAAGATATGTGTGAGGTTCTTATTTGGGTTTGAGGCAACTAATTTAAATTTTCAGATGCAATTCCTGCATGGATATTCAAAAGAGGTTTTTTTTAATGCTGGATAGAGGCTGCCAAATGTTATTGCTTAGTTATTTCTACTGAGTCACAGACTCATTTTAGTCCTGAAATAGGTTTACCATAATTTCTTTCAAAATCTAATAAAACTTTGCAGTCATGCGATTATGTTCTGTTAATATTTTTTCCAAAAATTGATAGAAGTCTATTTGCAAATTACATCTTTTTTTTCTTTTGTCATATTGAATTGACATACCATCAAAGAAACCATGAGAATTGTTATTCCACTTTTTTTAGATTATACACATATAAAAACCGCCTTTCTTGCCCTTATAGGTGGTGCATGTTTTCCTCAATCTTGGGTCCTCTAGTAGCGGCCTGGGAATCTGAGGGTTCTGCGCAGGAGTTTAGCTGTTCCTAGCACTGCACTCTTGGACAAAGAGCTCTGATGTTGTTTCTGTGATCTGTTGGAGCCATTCACTAGTTGTAGCACTAGTTCATTAAGTTGTAGCACTAAGTGTTCCTACCACCACTGGTACCACTTTGGCTTTTACTTTCCAGATCCTGTATAGAATAACAGTTGGGAGGTTCCTTGGAGGTTTTCTAGTCAAATCTCTGTTCAAGCAGCAGCAAATGGTTGTCCAAACTCCTCTTCAAAATCTTGTGGTGGAGCACTCACAATTTCTGGAGGAAATTGATTAATTGCTCTCAGGAAATTTCTCCTATGTTCTAGATTGGTTCTCTCCTTGATTAATATCCATTAATCCACATTGCTTCTTGTTCTGCCCTCAGGTGCTTTGGGTCCTTTTTTAGGAGAAGGTGCGGGGTATAAATTTGATAAAATAAAATAAATAAATAATAATAGGTTGACCATGCTATTCTTTTTTTTATTTATTTTTATTAAATTTATACCCCGCCCTTCTCCTTGTTAGGACCCAGGGCGGCGCACAGGCATTATTAAAACCACAAAATACAATATCAATTAAAATATATTAAATTAATTAGACCCATGCTAAAACCCATGTTAAAACCGTACCAAATTAATTTATTTTTAAAAGTCAGAAGTGGGGGCTATCCTAGGCCGGCTTGTTGGAATAGATACGTCTTAAGACGTTGGCGGAAAAGGCGGAGGTCTGAGATAGTGCGAAGGTCGGGGGGTAGGTCGTTCCAGAGGGCCGGGCCCGCCACAGAGAAGGCCCTTCCCCTGGGTGTCGCCAACCGGCATTTCCCCGCTGACGGCACCCGGAGAAGACCCTCTCTGTGGGAGCGGATCGGACGAAGGGGTGTATGGGGCAGGAGGCGGTCTCGTATATCGCTAGGCCCCGAGCCATGGAGCGATTTAAAGATGGTCGTCAACACCTTGAAGCGCACTCGAAAGGCCACAGGCAGGCAGTGCAGCTCGCGCAGGAGAGGTGTTACGTGGGTTTGCCTTGAGGCACCCATAATCACCCGCGCGGCCGCATTCTGTACTAACTGTAGCTTTCGAGTGCACCTCAAGGGGAGCCCCATGTAGAGAGCGTTACAGTAATCCAGCCGGATTCTGTCATCCCTAGTCCTTCTTTTCATTAAATTAGACATACCCAATTCCATGCAACCATGTTTTAGCCTCCAGTCCCCTAATCATCTTTGTTACTCTTCTCTGCACTCTTTCTGTAGTCTCAACATCTTTTTTATATCCTGGCGACCAAAACTGGGTACAATATTTCCCTCCCCTATTTTTAAATATGTCAATCCTTTCTATTAATTTATAAGGTAAAATACAAAATTACAAAAGCAAATAATAGGAAAAATAGGGGAGGGAAAGGGAATAATGCAGAGAAGAAGGGAGAAAGAAAGAAAGGGCATTGACTTCTGACTCCTTTGGTGCAATAGAGTAAGAACTAACATTGAACTTCAACTTTTTACTTTTACATAATAGTATAAATTAGCCTTTTCTATAATAACAGATATAATCTATATATCATGTTCCAAAAGCGGGGGGAGTGCAGGAGGGGCGTGCGTGGGCGTGCCACACCCATAATGCAATGCGTGACCCCCCCAGCGTGCATGCGCGCATGACAATCACTCCCCCCATTTTGTGCATGCTTTTTTTGCCCTCCCCAGGCTCCAGAGCCTTTAGGGGAGCCTGGGGAGGGTGAAAACAGCTTTCCCTGCCCCCCTAGAAGCCCTCCAGAGGCTTCAGGAGCTTTCCTGAAGCCTCCGGAGTGCAAAAAACCAGCCCTATGAACAAACTGGAAATTCAGGAACGGACTTCCGGTTTTCTCATAGGGCCAGTTTAAGCCCTCTGGAGCCTTCAGGGACCTTCAGGAGGCTTCCCTGAACGTTCTGGGGGGCTTAAACCGGCCCTACAAGCAAACCAGAACTCCGTTCCTGAACTTCCGGTTTGCTCATAGGGCCATTTTTTTGCACTACAGAGGCTTCAGGGAAGCTCTTGAAGTCTCCCAGGGGGGGGGGGGGGCATTGAAGGCTGTTTTCATCTTCCCAGGCTCCTATAAAGCCCCTGGAGCCTGGGGACTGCGAAAAATAGCCTCAAAAAAGGCTAATGTCAACTGGCCAGCATGCACATGCACGCTGGCCAGCTGACAGGGCAATGCCTCGCTTGCCCTGACAAATGGCTCCACGTGCCACCGGTGGCATGTGTGCCATAGGTTTGCCATCCCGGATCTAGACTCATGGTGGCGCAGTCGTTAGAATGCAGTATTGCAGGCTACTGCTGACTGCCGGCTTTTGGCAGTTCAATTCTCACCGATTCGAGATTGATTCAGTCTTCCATCCCTCCAAGGTCAGTAAAATGAGGACCCAGATTGTTGGGGATAAGGTGCTGATTCTGTAAGCCTCTTAAAGAGGGCTGTAAAGCACTGTAAAGCGGTATGTAAGTCTAAGTGCTGTTGCTATGTGGAAGCCCAATAGAATTTTAGTTTTCTTATTCTCCACAACCTCCTCTAGCGTCTCCTGTCTGGACTTAGGAAAATCCAGTATATGTTCTGTGCAGATTCTCCTAGTTTTTGCTAGCTACTTGATTATGCTGTTCAGTGTATGCCAGCTACTTGTGTATCTGTACACACACACAGCCATCTTTACTACTGTTACTGCATGCATGAAATGCTTAAATAAATCTTATTCCATCTTTTCATATTCCCATATACAATGTAATTTGAAATAAGAGTTAGGGCTGTTAGAATAGAACAAATTTGATTGGACATTTGTCCCTTGTGTTAGTATGTCTTATCATTGAATCTGCAATAATCTAAATATATATTGCAAATATCTTTAATATTTTCTCCTTGAAAGCTGCCAGCATTTATGTTTATGATCTCCTAATATCAATTTCTCCTTCCCAAATGCTGTTAATATCTTTAATATTTTTCAAAAAAACTATATTTGACTAAATTTGGGGACTAAATTTAAACAATAATAACTTGAAATATATCTCATTCTTCTTTGGTAAATATAAATTTCCACATAATCCATCAATAATCTTTACACTATAAATTTTAAAGCGTTTTAAAATAAAAGTGCAAGCCATCTTGACTTATTAGTGCCTAGAGAAAAATACTATATCAAAATATTTTTCTTTATACTGTCTCTCCAAAAAGTTTCTAGTAACATAAAAATTAAAGGGAAATAGATCTTACATGTCTAAATAGTTTGTAACTTTTAAAGTGGATCTCTCAAATCTCCAAAAATCAATTAGATAAATGTACTGGATGGGTAGTAACAAACTCAAGCTCAACCCGTCCAAGACCGAGTGGCTGTGGTTTCCGGCACCCCGGTTCAGCCAGATAAGTCCAACTCTGGCCATTGGGGGCGAACAACTGGCCCCCGTGGAGAGGGCGCGCAACTTGGGCGTCCTCCTGGATTCCCAGCTGTCCATGGAGGACCATGTGGCAGCCGTGGCCAGGGGGGCGTTCTATCAGGTACGCCTGATACGCCAGTTGCGCCCCTTACTGGACCGGGGAGCCCTTCGCACAGTCACTCAAGCACTTGTGACGTCCCGGCTGGATTACTGTAACGCTCTCTACATGGGGCTTCCCTTGAGGTGCACTCGAAAGCTACAGTTAGTACAGAATGCGGCCGCGTGGGTGATTATGGGTGCCTCAAGGCAAACCCACGTAACACCTCTCCTGCGCGAGCTGCACTGGCTGCCTGTGGCCTTTCGAGTGCGCTTCAAGGTACTGATGACCATCTTTAAATCGCTCCATGGCTCGGGGCCTAGCTATATACGAGACCGCCTCCTGCCCCATACATCCCTTCGCCCGATCCGCTCCCACAGAGAGGGTCTTCTTCGGGTGCCGTCGGCCGGGCAATGCCGGTTGGCAACACCCAGAGGAAGGGCCTTCTCTGTGGCAGGCCCGGCCCTCTGGAACGACCTACCCCCCGACCTTCGCACAATCTTGGACCTCCGCCTCTTAAGACGTACTTATTCCAACAAGCCGGCCTAGGATAGCCCCCCGTTTCTGACTTTTTAAGGAAATTTGTAATTTGGTAGGGTTTTTAATATTGGGTTTTTAGCACGGGTTAATGAATTTAATTACATTTTAATTGATATTTATTGTATTTTGTGTTTTTAAGATGCCTGTGCGCCGCCCTGGGTCCTAACAAGGAGAAGGGCGGGGTATAAATTTAATAATAAAATAAATAAATAAATACTACCGTGTTTCCCCGAAGTACAACATGCCCTGCTAATAAGCCCAATCGGGCTTTTCAGAGCATGCGCCACAATAAGTGCCCCCCTGAAACTAAGCCCCCCCAACTATTTAAGCGCAAAAAGAGCCTGCCGCAAAAACAGCGGCAGGCCAGCAATGCAATTCCCCCCCCCCACCTGTTCCCTCGGGTGAAAAAAAAAACACCGCCCCCCATACCCCAGTTGTAAAGGCAGCTTGCCTACTTCCCTGCCCTCCCTTTAGCGAGGGGGTGGGGGAGAAGCGAGGCATGCCTTTTACCTTTCAAAAAACCCTTCTCGTGAGTTCTATCAAACTTCTTGAACATGCGAGATGGGGTTGTTTTTTTTTAACCAGCGGCTTCCCTGGACACAATAGCAAGGAACGGAGCTTGAAATGTAAGAGGTGTGCCTTGCAGCTCAACACTGTCTACCCCACCCCAATTGTAAAGGCAGCCTGCCTGCTTCCCCTCCCCTCCGTTCCTTCAGCGAGGAATGAGAGAGGGGGGAGAAGCAAGGGTGCCTTTTACCCAGAAAATAATAATCCCTCTCCCTCTAATACGCCCAAGACCATATTTCATGGGTCAAAAAAATGTAAGACCCTGTTGTATTTTCAGGGAAACACGGTAATATCACACATGAAATTGATGCTGTGGTGGATACCCAGCATGCCTTACAATTATTTGAATTTATTCTGGGCTGTTAAGAGTAAACTTTTTGTTGATTATATCTTGTTCCTTTTCCCTTCTGAGGGAAAAGGAAGCCATCAATGCCCATAAATCTCTCCCCTTTAATTATCCCCAAATTCTTAATATTCTTGTTCACTTCCTAACCAACTCCCAACCTTGTTCAGTTTCTGTGTAGGCATAAACATCACTCTAAGTTCCTTTGTGCTCTAAATGAGGAAAGGTTTTGCTGCCCAATTGGAATATATCCTTATCTTAATAAATTAGCTATCATTTAACTAAATTTCCTTAAGTCCTAATGCAAATTGAAGTTTTATATATTATACTACATCATAACTGGTCAATATAGTTTCCTTTATTATATTTTCCTTTGGATCATTCTTTTGGAATTATGCCTATTTTGATGTTCAAATTATTCATTTTGCCAACATCAGTGGGAATCTTCAAGTCTGCCAGAATATGATTCAAGTCCTGAATAATAGAAATTATCTCTGTTCCTTGTAGTTTCGAAGTTTCAATGGATATCTCCATTCATAGCAATTTTCCATTTTTATCAACAATTCTATTATAGGCTTGAAAGCAATTACATTTTGTAGAAGTTCAATGAATCTCTTTGTCTCCTCCCCATTTCATTTTCTTGTGAGGAGAAAATGAAGCCTGTGAGCTTCCTAAGAATTTTATCTCTGGTACATTAATTTAGAAACTTAATTACAATATCCCTTGATTTTGTTTAACTTTGCAAGCCTGGAATTTTGAATTCTTTGGGCATACTCTTTTCAGCCAAATGTAGATCGAGGAAGAGATTGTTACAATTTGTTCCTATATAATTTATCATGGCATTGTTCTGGTTTTTCATTGATGCCCTCAATGTAGAGGTTCATTTGCTGTAATATTCAGAATCTGCCAGAGGCATTTTAAGATCCATAATGTCTTTCTCAATTATTTTTTATGCTAGCTAGAGGTTGTTTTAGTACTTAAAACATTGGACTGACTACAGGTAGTTCTCAATTTACAACCACAATTGAGCCAAAATTTCTGTTGTTAAGTGAGACAGTTGTTAAATGCTCCATTTTATGACCTTACTTGTCACAGTTGTTAAATTAATCCCTCCAGTGATTAAATTAGTAACATAGTTGTTAAATGAATCTGGCTTCCTCATTGATTTTGTTTGTCAGAAGGTCACAAAAGGTGATTGCATGACCCAAGGACACTCCAACCATCAAAAATATGACTAAGGTGCCAAACATCTGAATTTTGATCACCTGACCATGGGAAAGCTGTAATGGTCGTAAGTGTGAAAAATGGTCATAAGTCACTTTTTCAGTGCTGTTGTAACTTCAAACGGTCACTAAATGAACTCAGTGAAATATTATAAGTCAAGGACTACCTGTACTTGTCTCAGCTATGGCTTATATCTTCTTTGGTAAAACTTTGAACTGTTTGCTAATTCTCTTCAGACATTACTTACCTGCTAAATCGTCTTTTACTGAAATAAAGGATTTCTCCCACTCCAGCTTCAGATGCTAAATAAATTAATGTAATAAATGCTCAATATAGTTAAAGATCTCTTTGGAATGATAGGATATCTCGGCCATAGACAGCAGTTTGTCCTCATCTTCCTCTTTTCAGCTGGAGGACTGCTGGTTATTTGTTTTTGTCTCTGACTCTTTTTGCTTCTTGAGAAGCACCTTTCCTGGACAGTTTGTATTTCTCAGTAGCTTTACAAGGGAATTTGGTGTGCATAAGCAACCGATAGTAGCTAAAAAGAGCAAGTTAAGTTACAAGCAGGGCATTCAGCACCAGTACAGCCATATATCCAACTTCAGCTTTATTTATTTATTTTATTTAGGAAATTTATTTGCCGCCCATCTCTTATCCAACAATTCTTTTTTAACTCTTTATCTGCATGAGAGTGTAGGATAATTTTAGCAAAATTGAAGTACATTAATTCATTACAAATTGTCATATTTTTCTACCTGTATTCCTGTAAAATAGATATTAATTATGTGTGTATTTTCTGTTAAGGAAATAAAGTAGGGAGTGTTTTTTTAGAATTTTATCACCCCCATCCTGAAATTATCTTTTGTTGCCAAGCTGCAGCAAGAAACACAAAAGGGAAGCTATCAAGAGAAATGCAAAGTAATAATAGAAAAGAAACGGAGAAATCTTTTTATTCCTACTTTGTCTCTGTTTTAATGCAAAACAGGATGCATGAATAATGTGTGGAATCTTTGATGCAGAAATTGTATCTTTTTCTAAGCTAAAGCTCTGCACCAATACTATCCAACAATATCAAACTGCAGTAAAATAAAAATTAAAAGAGGCTACGAGGGAACTTGGCTCCTGCATCTGTTTCTTAAAAAAGGGCAGCTTGAAGCAAATCAGAAAATTTCTGATTCAGTCCTTGTCAAAGAGGAAGATGTTTGGAAGCACAGTGTGGGCCTTTGATCAATTATTTTATGTCTAATTGGCAATAGGATTTCTTTTTAAGGAGTACAGCTGAGTAATGTATTTATGTATGTATGCATTTATTTATTAAATTTGTATGCCGACCATCTTGCTCCCAAGTGGCTCTGCGTGGCTTCCAACTAGAAGGCAGAAAACTGTGAGTTCTAGTTTTGTATTAGCCATGAAAGCCAGCTGGACGATTATGGGCAAGTCGTGCTCTCTCAGCCCAATCCACCTCACAGGGTGGTTGTTGTGGGGAATATAGGAGGAGAAAAGTATGTCTGCCACTTTGAATTATTTATAAAAATAATAAAGGTGGGATATGAAGGAATGGATGAATGAATAGCATATATGCAGTTGCTTGGTGGGATGGAATGGTGGTGAAAATCAAGGAATCATTTCACCCTAATGAGATTTGCCTATCCATCCATGCTGTCAGAAGAATAATACTGTGGACCCTGCAGTTAAGGCTGGCAAGGTCCCAGAGAAGGGCCCTTCCTCTGGAATGCTGTTTCCCCCAAGTGAAATCAGTCCTCAACCTTTTAGCCTTCTGAAAGGGCCTGAAGACCTGCCAGTGCCAACTGCCCTGGGACCCCAATAAGTGTCTGTTGCTCTCTTCTTTTTCATCTTAAATGAATTTTAAATGTATGGTCTTTATTTGTTTTTTTAATATTTTATATGGTGTTTTTGTTGAACGTTTGTATAATGCTTAGAGTTGGCTTTGATGAGATAGGTGGCACATAGGTTTTGACATTTAAAAAAACAATCAAAATCTGCAGGATGGTGAATATATCCCTTCCTTTTGTATCGGCTGTGATGCCCAACACTGAGATAAAAGAGATAATGCATTGATTATGATGCTGCCATTTTGTAGATTTTAGCACTCCCAGCAGATGCCCATTCTCTTTCTTGTAAACTTCAGTCTTATAGGAAGATTGCATAAAATTAATCAAATGCATTTATTCACCAGAATAAATATGCAATATATTTTAGAATTAAAAATAATGGTAAAATATATTGCATATTTATTCTGGTGAATATACTTCATAGGAGGAAAATGTTCCACAGAATTGTATAATTTAAGGGCCTCTGAACTTTGGCAAAGCTTTTCTCTCACAGGGAAGAATAAACTCTTCTGTAAATTTTTAGGCTGTTGCATCTCTTTTTTTCTCCACAGTTGGAGGTATGGTGCTGTCCATCCTAGATGAGATGGAGAATATCTTTGTTTGGCAACATCTACAAGTTTATGAAAGCCAAGCCAAAGGGGTATGGCTGGGGATGTCCTTTAATCCCAAAGGTAAATCAAGCAGAATTGAAGACTGCATTACTGTTTAACACTTAGACAACTTTGGTAACTTTGAAATTGATTTGCAGCAGTGCGGCAATATGCTATTCTGGTAAGTCATGTCTCTTTCACTAATCACACAAAGCATGTTTCTCCCTTCTGCACAGGGGGTACACTTGTTTGGCATGACAGCACAGCTGTAAACTATTCTAACTGGGGACAACATGATACAGGACCAAGCATGATCAGCCCAAATAGCTGCTATTGGATCCAGAGCAGCAATGGTGTTTGGCGTCTGGGCTCTTGTTCAAATGTAACCATGGGAGTCATCTGTAAGACAACTCGAGGTAAGGAAATGAATTAAGTTTGTACAGATAAAATCAGGGTAGGCTTTTAATGGTCCTAAATTGAACTACAGCACTGGAGAATGCAAACAGGAGCTGGAAGTTCTTACCCATCCATCTATTTTAGGGCAAAGACAAATGATAACAGATACCATTTTATGGTTAGAACAACTATTTTTATGGGGGGAAAGCAAATTTTTCATGAAGACCTACAGATGAATTTGAGGAGTTGGGGAATTTCAAGCACTAGGCTGATGGGTTTAGACAGGAATTATTTGGGTTGCATTGTTCTTTATTTTCCTGTAAACTGTGGTTGATTTGTGGTAGCCCTGAATTAGCATTATGTCTTTGATTGGGCCAATTGAAATTGAAAAAATCTGCAATATTTGTAGGTTTATGGAATTCTTTAAGAGGCAAAATGACAGTTAAAAGAAAAACCCTTGTTAAATAAAGGGAAGACAGTAAGTGGATTGCACATAATCTTTTCTATTCTGCCTGACTAAGCATTGTAGGAAATCCAGAAAGGTTTACATATGTTCACATTTTTCTAAGTTGGGTTAATTAAAGTATTACTCTAGTTTGTTTAATATTGTGATGGAGGACAAAAATTAAGGGCTCCACTAGATGTAAAACTGATCTATCTACTTGTTGAGTATGTGGCTAAATTGGAGATATATTATTTGAAATCAAGGCATATTTGATCACAACTCAGGTGATGCTATAGCAGAATATGAGTCATTATGGAATAGCTTGAACAGCATTGGAGAGGTAGGTCAAATGATATTGGGACAGAAGCTGACATTCTTTATTTCTTTGTATTTTCCATGGCAGCGAAAGGAAGCTCCATCTCCAAATCAGGTATGCTTTGTCCCTTTATCACAATTGTTGCCTAACCGAACACAGCTTTTAACACCACTGTTGAAACTAATAGGGTGAGAGTTGATCTAATTATACTATAAATACAAGGCCTTGCATATGACTGCCCAAATTATGTAAAAGCAGGTAAATAAAACTAATTTTAAAAAATTGTGTGGCAGGTATTTGAATCAGGTTGTTCAAGTGAACGATTTCCCCTACTTGAATTATATTAGATAAGCATAACAAAGGCAGACAGCATACCAGAAATAGACCTTCTTTAATTCTTCATCCTATCTCTTCTTTCACCCACTCTACCTCCGATGTGAAAGAAGCATTGACTTGAGAAGTATAATCAGGATTAGGTAATTTTGAACAGGACTGGAGAGTCCATTGACTTTACCAAAGAGGATGCTTTGGTAACTCTCCAGATTTTTTGGGGGGTGGGGCAGGGAAGTGAGACAAGTGGTTTGTAATTTTGCATGGATACTGCCATGGGATTTGTAGTCCCACCATGATACCTTGTATGTAAAAAGTTTGTAGAGCATCATTTACTACTGAAGAGAAAGTCCCTTAAATTTTATTTATTATTCTTTGAAAAAATAGTAGTATATGTTCAAATAATTGAACAAATTGAATCTAGCACATCTATACATAATTGCAGGTTATGGCTGCTTTGAGTAGTTTGACAAAGTCTATGAGTACACAAAGAATTTAGATGAAATATACACAGTTTCTGAATGGGTTGGAATTTCAGTTCTTCATCTCTTAGTGTTCATCAAGTTGTTGTTAATGATCAGTTTTGCACACAAAGTTATTTTGTTCACTCTTTTTTTTTAATTACTGTTTAGCTACAAAAATGAATCTTTCCTCCTAACTTTTCTCCTTTTACTGCAGCTTTCCTGGAAAACACAAAAACCATTGTTGTAGTCATCCTCTCCTCTCTAGCACTCTGTGCACTGGTAGCTGTGGCCTTCTATCTGTATAAGCGCCGGTGGATTTCAGAACGAGGGACATTTGAGAGTGCTCGTTATAGCCGCACCAACGCTAGTCCTAGTGAATCTGCTGAGAAGAACATCCTGGTATCTGATATGGAGATGAACGAACAACAAGACTAATAGTGAATCTGTCAAGTGTGGCAGTGGGGTAGGGATGGTGGGTGGTGGGAGAACGGGATGGGAGGGTCACAAGTACCTGTCATGAACAGTCTCAAAAAGAAGCCTCTCAGGAGAGGAGAACAGAACTGCTGAGTCAACAGCAGAAGGGTTGGAAGGCAGGGCAGCGACCCACTAAAGAGATGTGGAGAAATACTAAAAGGGGCTTTGTAAGAAATCCCAGTTTACCTTTGTCTACTCAGAGAAGAGAAAAATGATGGTTCATCTCTTGGAAGGAAAATCTCATTTTGTAACCTATAATCTCCAAGTAGCTGTACAACTTCTTCACATCTCTTTAGAGACTTAGTATGTAAGCATTTTTTTTCTCCGATAATAATAGCAAAACAAGTATTTTGTTGTATCTTTTCATCTTGCTCTTCCTACCCTATCTGTTTCTTTCTCTGATATGTCCTTCCATTACTTCTCAGAGCCATGTGAAAGGCCCTTGAATTCTTTTTGTTGAGACCAGATCTTCTATTCCACTGCTGCCCAGGGACTTTTTCTTTTTTAAGCCATGATACTATCATGAAACCCATTGCCATAGAAAGCCTTTTTCCAAACCACTGAAACCAGCATCAATGAACTTTCATATTTACAAGTGCCAGCTTCATGACAGAAATATTTACAGCAGTACTTAAAAGCTGGTGAATCCCTTTGAAATTTCAATATTTCTGCATAATGTTTTGACTCATCTATTTAATTGGTTTCTCTTTATCTAGTTTTAGGACATGTGGAGAACAGATCATGGTTTAGGTCATATTTATGTATAAATATTGAAAGGATTCACAAACTTTAAAGCACCAGTGTAGATATATTTATTAAATTTATGGGTGGCAAATAAATTTAATAAATAAAATAATAAATGAATGCTTCGGGGTGGCAAACAATATAAGAATGTTGAAATGTTTTGGCAATTAGAATATTTTATACAATACTGCATAAAAATGGCCAGAGTATTGTGTAATTACTATTCATTGATTAAAAAAACCCTTGTAATTAAGAATATGCAGAAGGTGTGGTGTTCAGATCTTTATATCTTTGAGAGAAGAATAATCAGAATGAGAAAGTTATACTGCAGGATTACATTTCCCCAGATGAAATAATGCTTGAGCACTTAAAATAAATGTGGGCAGCCAAAACAGTAATTGCCCTACGTAACAACAGAAATGAGAAACAATAATGCATTGTATAAAACCTGATTCAGCAGAAAGATATCATCCAGATTTTGGAACCCAGATGTGCTCAGAATCTGAGTTTCACACAATCACAAAATGACCAGCACAATACAAACTTTTGTGTGTGAGGGAGATATAGTGTATGCATGCATACAGGAGCATAGTTTGTATTATGTCATTTGGATTCCCTTCTCAATATTTTATTTATCCTCCTACTTTGGGCAGCCATGTTTCAGGAACAGAAAGCTGGTCTGTGAATTGATGTTCCATTCCACATGAGTTTAATCATTTGAAAAAAGTAAATCCTTTATTTTTATTTAAGAATAGCATATATAGGCTGCTGGGCAACTTAAAGTTTGGATACCAGATGCTAAGAACCAATGAAAAAATACTGTACCTGCTTAGAATAGTGGCTTTTTATTATAATAATAATTATTATTTACAGAAATAAAGAATAAAAGAAGCCTCATTTAAAACAGGGACCCTGTGAGAGCCATTCTATTTTACGTTTTCATTTTTAATTAAATATTTCTGAATGGTAACTGTGACAATGAAGTAGGGATAAATATTTTTACAACTTAGATACTTAAGGAATTTATTGTATATGAAAACAGATTTTTCACTTAAGCTGGATATTAAGTGTTTGTAAAAAAGCTATACCTATGACATTTAGACAGTCAAATACATTCCACACCAACAATAGTAAGGGAAATTTCAAAAGCAAATTAACTTTCCCGTTTTCCTTTATTTTCTCTTCATAACTGCCTGTTTCATGGGCAACTTTTTGATTTGTGTCTAAATATTTTTATATGGCTCTCTTGCTCAATATTTTTCTCCTCAGGGGATAATTTAAATCAAGATAGAGCATTTAGATGTTTCAGAGTCTGTCATTGGATGGGCAAGTTGCCTTTGAGCATGTGCAATTTTTTTTTCATCTCACTGATGAGACACACTGATGAGACATACAAACAGTCCTCCTGCATCTTAATAATGCTACAGCAGAGGTCAAGATTTAAAGCATTGGGCACCAAAGATTTGCCATTTTACTGATGAAGTAGAATCACTTTGCAATCATATTTAGGACAGGATTTCTGTGCAAATATCTTGTGGAAACTGACCATGTGTGTTCACAGAAATGGGTATTTTTTTAATAATAAGCACAGGTTCCTTCCCCAGGAACCGCTGGCATGATCGTTCAGTTTTGTTTAACAGGGGAATTGTCTTGAAAGCATCTCTTATGCCAGGTAGGCCAGCTAACATGTGTTCAAGGAGTAAGTGCAATAGCAGAGCTGAAAGGATGGGAAGCTTTTCAAGATCAGCCTCTTCATTCTCCCAGCTATTCAAGCTGCTGCTATTCCCTCCGTTTCTCTCTCTATAATGACTATACTGTAGCCATTATGTTTCTTATATTCTTGCTTATTATTTGCTTTCAGAGTAAATCAAGTGTAACTAGAAATTATTAATTCCATAAAGGAGGGGAGAAGTATCCTGCCATTAATGGAAGATTTTGAATATACTGGAAAAAATGTTTCAGATTAAATATTTCCTATTTGTTTTCAATAATGTGAAACGGTGCTAAAAAAAGAAACTGGCATATTTTAAAATAGATCACTATAGCTTTTTTTAAAAAAGTATTTTGAATAAAGCTTACTTTCCCATCATTTTCAGCAAAATGTTTCCCCCCCCCCCCCATGTTTTCAACAGTTACAAAGAATCGAAACAGTTTTTACCCTTTGTGATTTATTTTATTCTCTCAGGATGTATTACAATGCTGATCTTTGCTTTGATAAATATTGGGAAGATTCTCTTTTATATGACCTAAATAAGCATTGTTAATTTTTTCTCTGTAATGGAACTCAAGTTAGAATTCAAAATCATGAGAAAGATCTTTGTGTTATGGAATGTATGAAGCAGAACAATTTTAAAAAATCAGTATTATTTAATTCTGGTCTTAGCCAAACTTTACAATGTATCCCAATTTCAAACATCTATAATGGTATTCAACATTGCTCCTTTTGAATTATAAAGGTAGCTAATTAAGTCAAAATATAGTATAGAGAGAAATGAAATAAAGGGAAACTTACTAGAAATAGAGAACTAAAAATAGTCTCTAAAATTGATCCACAAATTATTCATATGATCCCTCTTTAGGAGAATAGTTAGAATAATTAACACTAAGGCATCAACTCTTAAAGCAAGACGAAAGTCAGAATGCCAGTGAAGCTTTAGATTATATTTATGAAATATGCTTACTTAGTCTTAGGTATGTTTATTTAAGTCATTCCTTTTCAGGGATGCAGTTGCAAAGGTTTTGATAGTATCATATATAGACAAAGATGAATTTAAAAAGAATTTAAGGAATTGCTATTCAGCACAGCTTTAAAAGGTTGCATCCTGGCTTGATCACTGAAGGCATTCACCGTTTATGCAGTGAAACAAAGAAATGAAGTTTCTCTGACAAGGATTCATGCATCTGTAACCAATGTGGTTACCAGTCTGTAACCAATCTGTAACCAATGGGGTATGTTTGAACTACAAAAGTACTTGAAGAGCTGTCAGTATTCTTGGATCCCTCCTGTGGGCATAGGGACTCTACAAAAATACTTCCTATATTTATAAATTATGTTCCTCGAGTTGCAAAATATGCCAATGTAACTTTTCAAAAGCTATCTCTAGGTTTAGAAGCATAATAAGTTCTTCAAATATAGCTTATTTTGGCAGCATGGAAATAATGGCAAGACTCTAAGGCCTCCAGCTGAGGCAAAATATCTGAGCTACAATTGTCAGTATTGTTACAACATTAAACCATCATGAACTTATGGCATGTGCTGTACTAAGCATGGAAATGAAACAGTCTTCACCAAGGGGGAAAAATCACCAAAAGATGTATAGCAAAATAAAATAGGTGATATTTAAAGAAAACTCTGTTTATCTCAAGGTAAAGAGAATTTACATCAAAACTGTTAAATACTAGACAGATGAAGGAAATACCTATTGGATTTTCATCCTTTTCCTAAAAGGGTGATAGTATAACAGTGGCATTTTATATAATTAAGCAAACTATCTAATCTGCAAAAAGGGTAAGGTGGTGATTGGAAAGAGAACAAAATATTGTGTATTTTATTAGGCTCTTGTGCCATGCAAATCATAGGCAAGATGTTCATACAACAGTACATCAATTCATTTACATCTGTGTCTCACGGATTGTTTTATAAGATGGGGCAAACAACTTTATTTTAATATACAGATTATTATGGTTCTTCAAGAAGCCTCTGATCCATAGCAAAGTTATGCAGATTGGCTTCTAAAGAAAGGGTAGAAAAACAGGAACCTAGTATCCAGAAGATTATTAAACTTCAGTTAAAAAGTACCCACAAACAAAACTAGCCATTGTTGATTGAGTGCCAGTTGCTAGCTAGTCAGTAGGAGATGTTTACACTTTGCAAGTTGCTGTTAACCCATGGTATTGAAAAAAAAAGTTAGTAATACAACTTAAGACAAGAACCGAACCACACAACAACCCTAGACCCTTAGAAGGCTTTAAATTTAAAAAGGTGACACTGAATATGAATGGTGCACATATTCATTTTGGCCTGGTGTTATCAACGGGTGAAAGTGGAAGGGTGTAGAGGAGAGTTCTGTCACATTTCTAAAGGGAATTTACTTCTTCAGATCCTGCTTCACAGTTCTTAGCCACTGTTGGCAGAATTGGTTGGATCTGCAGTAAATAAAATAAATAAATAAATAAATAAATACATACATACATTTTAGATTATTTTGCTTCATAAAACAGCAAAAATGTTAAACTTACTGAATACTGCTGTTGAAGAACGTAATAAAGTTCTAAACAATGTAATAAATTGTAGCTTAATTCTAAGCAGTGACATGGTCAATTAAAATTAACTGAATAGGCCAGGTAAAGGTATTTAGTTCCACTGTAACAAACCAGGACCATCCAAAAATAAGTGTCAGAAATACTGTTGCATTTGAATTTATTTATATTTGCAAAGGCCTCAATTAACTAGAATTGCTTAATGTAAGTAGTGAAAATATGTAGTTTGGGATATTGACCATATAAAAAATAAGGAATAAAATGACAATTCAGAAAAATTAGACTGACCATTAATTAAAAAATAACATGCATTAGTATTAACAAAATCTTCCTAAATTAGTAATAAAACTGTTTATGCATTCATAAACATTTATCACTTCATTATTAGTAGTTAAACTAAAATAACCTGGAATCCCAAAATAACAACTAGAATAATATACTTATTTATTTATTTATTCAATTTATATACCGCCCTATTTCACCTGAAAGGGACTCAGGGCAGTGCACAGAAAGATAAAAACTCCACAATATACAAAATATAAAAAACAATTAAATTGTACTTGTGACATGGTATATCCCAGTGATGGTGAACCTTTTTTCCCTCAGGTGCCAAAAGCACGCACTTGCGCAATATTGCACACACTTGGGTGCCCATCCCCATAATTTAATCCCCCCATGCCATGCCCCCTGTGCATGCATGCCTGATGCCCCGCCCTGCTGCATACACACACAGCTTTCTTGGAGCCTGGGGAGGGTGAAAACACCCCCCTCCCAGAGACCCTCCGGAGCCTGGAAACAGCCCATTTCCCAACTTCTGGTAAGTCCGGACAAAAAAACTGCTGAAAATCAAGGCCGAAAATCAGCTGGCCAGCATGTGCATGCATGCTGGAGCTGACAGGGCAACATCTCGTGTGCCCTCAGAAATGGCTCGCCATCATGGGTATATACTATACATATATGAATGTCACACATTCAAATTAATTTGTCAAAGTCAAGAGAATATTCCAAGCATTCAATCTCAGACTATACTGGGTATTTTTCTTAAATGTCATAAAATAAAGGATGCTTGTTTTGGCATATACATAGTACATTTCTCTAGATAACTGTTTATTTTATTTATTATCTTCAAGAAGATTATAAAGATAAGTTTCTGTCAGATGTTGACCATACAAAAAATAATGAACTACAGTGTTTTCTTGCTATAAAAAAGATATTGAAATTCTGCAAACAGCACAATGCATTTTTACTGATTTATGGATTTATACCAGAACACTCTTTATTTTAAATATATGCCCCCAACTTAGTATATGTAGTAATCATAGATATTATAGGATCCAATCTGGCTCATCACTGGAACCAGAGGTTACACACAACCAGGCATAATATAAATACTATATGTAGAAGTCCAAAACACACATTCTACATTCTGGTAGAGGGAAGTTCCTTGAGGATTGGCTCCAGCATGAATCCAAAAGCTGAAAAGACTAAACTTCTGACCAATGCAGATTGGATCCTGCAACATTATTCTGGGACACCTGTATTTGTCTTCATTCATGATATAGATATTGTCATTGCAATGATTCTAAAAACTAGAAAAAACTAATATCTTGCATGAATTGAAACCTAGGGAATCATGCTATTTTCTTCCTAATACCTTTATAGTAAGATTGCTGCCTTAACACAGTAGTATCCATATATACATAATCACTTAAAAAGAAATAAAGTATTTTTCCACAGTAATGGAAAAACACAGGAAGGATGCTGATGAAAGAACAGTGTCATCTGGAACTTTAATACAATTCTATAACTAAGCAGGATAATAGCCTGATATGAGCCTTGTTTAGAAATACCTTGTGTCCCAAAAGTTGTGGGCAGTAGCTGAAACTAGTGAATGAAAACTCTGAACAACAAAGAACGTATTCTGGATAAATGTGCATAATTATTGCCAAATGAAAAGGTCTGAAAGAAGCAGCACTGTAACACCTTTATTAAGATGCAGCTAAGTAGCAATCAAGGTTGAATATTACTCTGGTTTCCTGTGGGCATGGGGGTGCCTCCTGTTTTATTTATCAGGTAGGTTAGGACTGCATGGTTATCAAACTCCCTTTTAATAGCTCCAGAACCCTTGATTACAGAAACCTGGTGCTATAGTTTCCCACCATTTTAATGCAGAAAGCATTCAGGAAGTATAAAGAGTTTATATATATATATATAAACCAATCGGTTTAAAGTAGCAGAGCCAACATTCCAACCCCTCCCACCTCCACTTACAGAAAAACTGCCATTTCAAATACAGCTCATTTGCAAAAAAGCAAAAGCCAAAGCCTGATGATGATGGGGGTGATCCCATCGAAACGTTGCAAAAACACCTTTAATTTTACATGGGAAAAGACCCGAATAAACCAAAATCTACATATATATAGAATTAGAAGTATCTTTACGACGTTTCGATGAAGTCTCATTCATCATCTTCCGGCTGGTGCTTCCGGCTTGGTGCTTCCAGGAGCAATATATATATATAGCTCCTGGAAGCACCAAGCCGGAAGCACCAGCCTGAAGATGATGAATGAGACTTCATCGAAACGTTGTGAAGATACTTCCAATTCTACGCGGGAGAAAACCCGAACAACCAAAGACCCGCGAAAACCTCAGAAAACACACACACACACATATATATGTGTGTGTGTGTGTGTTAGTTTTATGAGCACATATCTAAAAAATCACACAACGTAATTCTTGGCTTGCTGTCTAGATGATCTCTGGTGATGAGTCGAAAGGCAGGAAAGGAAACAGTATGTCTCCTCCCTTAATTGGGGCCTAATAACAGGTTGTTGAGAAACAATTACATATATATATATGTATGTATGTATGTGTATATATATATATATATATATATATATATATATATATATATATATATATATATATATATATATATATATACACATACATACATACATACATACATATATATATATATATATGTTAACTTTTTTTAAGGGATGATTAATAATTTAATAGGTCTCTGTCTGGATGGTCTCTAGGTTGAGTCGAAGGGCAGGGAAGGTTGACAAGTTTGTCTCCTCCCTTAAAATAGGCCTAACAGGAAGCTGTAACAAAATATCCACTCTATATATATATTTTATGAGCTGATCAATAAATTAAATTAGAAGAGACCAGGATAGATCTATTTCAAGCTTATTAGCTCTCATCAGCTGGCCATACCCTTTACTGGGATTCGAACCAGGGCTATGTTGCATGCAAGGCGAGGAACCTCACACTTAATCCAAACCAGTTCCCCTATTACATCAGCTTAGACAGGGTATATTAGTATAGGTAATTGTTTCACAACAACCTGTTATTATTAGGCCCCAATTAAAGGGAGGAGACATACTGTTTCCCTTACTGCTCATCGGCTCATCGCTAGAGACAATCCAAACAGCAAGCCAAGAATTATGTTGTATACGTTGTTTGAATCCCAGTAAAAGGTATGGCCAGCTGATGAGAGCTAATAAGCTCGAAATAGATCTATCCTGGTCTCTTCTAATTTAATTTATTGATCAGCTCATAAAACTAACACACATATCTAAAATATTATACAACGTAATTCTTGGCTTGCTGTTTGGATGGTCTCTAGCGATGAGCCGATGAGCAGTAAGGGAAATAGTATGTCTCCTCCCTTTAATTGGGGCCTAATAATAGGTTGTTGTGAAACAATTACATATATATATGCTGGCATAGCTGGCTTCGGGGATTTTCCCATGTATAAGGCATAGAAATGTTATTGCAACGTTTCGACAAGATCTCACTTGTCATCATCAGGCAGGCTTGTGTCTGTTGATGACAAGTGAGATCTTGTCGAAACGTTGCAATAACATTTCTATGCCTTATACACGGGAAAATCCCCGAAGCCAGCTATGCCAGCATACCTACACCCGTGAAAATCTACGAACACACACACACACACACACACACACAATAATAATAATAATAAATAATAATAATAATAATAATAATAAATTTTATTTCTAACCCGCTCTCTCTCCCCAAAGGGACTCGAGGCGGGGCACAGGTAAATTAAGAACAAATAACATAGAACAAAGTACAAAATTAAAATCACATTAAATCATATCCTGCGCTAAAACAACTATAAAATACCAACTATCTTAAAAAAACCCTTAAACTAAAAACCCCATAGAAGAGAGACTACCCTAGGCCGGCCAAGCAGAAAAAATGTGTTTTTAATTTTAGACGGAAGGAGCGGAAGTCCGTGGTCGTTCTAATGTCTATATATATAATTTTTCATTTTCATAACCACATGTATACTATTACATAGCCAACATCATATTGTATTATTAAATGTTTACATTAATACACCTTACCATCAACTCCCAAAAACAATTATTGGCTCTTCTGCTCTCCATACACTCCATACACCATATTTGTACCCTATCCATCACTTTCTTCTCCCTCTCTCCCACGCCCTACCTTCTTTCTTCCTTTCTCTACTCCTTCTTCCTCTCCCCTTCTCTCTCCCTTTTCCACTCCTCCTTTCTCTTCTCCTCCTCCCCAGCCCTCTCTTCTTTCTCTCTCTTCTTCCCTTACCTTTCTCCTCTACTTCCTACTCTTTATCTCATTTACTTGGTGTATTTCAGCCTCTGAGCGATCTCCATTTTATGTTAATGGTATTTATAATTCCTTTTTAAGATACATATTTAATTTTAACATACATCTTCCTCCTCCTTTTTTTTAAAAGAGAAAAAGAAGTATACATGTATAGTCATTGTGCTTTTAGCCAACACCACCACTCCAGCCTCGTTTTGGCCGAGATGTAGACCTTGTTACAATTCCCAGCTATTTTCATCAATATATTTATGTAATTTTGCATCCTTACACACCCCCACCTTGTGATTCTGTCTTTAAATCTTGATAGTTTCCCATTGTAAGTATATTTAATGTTCCCTCTCCATTTTTCCATAACTTGGTTTAATTGTCTATAAATGGCAATCCTTACTGTTCAATGTTCATTACAATTCCCTTAATCTACTATATAGAAAAACAAGCGGTATATATCTCACTTTGTTCATCATCTTAGAAGTTCTATATATGTCCATGTTTCATATATTTAACCCATGCTTAATTGTCCTTCTATTGTCATATTCAATCAATTATCAACTCAGTTTAATTATCATGTATAAAAGGGAATCACAAACTTCTACTTTACAATCTCCCCATATCAATTTCATATTTGTCCATATTCCATATATTTTAACCTTTATTTAATTATCTTTCCAATCAGTTAGCAACTTAATTTTATTGTCATATTTAGCAGTAAAACCCTTCTCAGCTTTGTATTTTCCCATATAACAATTTCTAGTTGACTGGTTTTTTTCCTAGTAAGTCTTTTGTCCCACTTCTCTATTCCTGCTTTCTCCCTTTTCTTTGTTTTGACACGTCCCCTCTCTTCAATTTTCCCCAAACCACCGTCAAAGAAATCTTTTATATTTCCCTTTGTTGGGACGTAACCTTCTTCAATTTTCCTTATGCCACTGTCAACCTTTGAAACATCTTTTCTCTGCTTTTTATTTCCTTTTGTTGGGACACATCCCTCATTTTCAAATTTCTCTAGACCACTGCCAAACCCAATTGAATTTTTTGTCTGCTTTTTATTTCCAACCGTTTCTACCCCTTCATTATCTCTCCCCCGCTTCTTCCTTCCCTTCTTTAAATACCTGCTTCTCTGAATTCAGTATTCGATTTAGGCTTGATTTTAATGATTTATGCATATTTTTTATAATTTCACGTAGTTCTTCAAATTCCCACCTTTCCATAATGTCTAGTTCCAAAGTTACAGTTAATTATGCTGTTCTTATTTCAGAGTTCTGGTTCACCTTAAATTTATCTAATTCAGCTGCTGTGGAGAAGAACGACGGGAGCCATCTTGGGCTTTTGTTCTTCCTTAATATCCAGTTCCAAAATTGCACTTAGTTATACAGATCTTATTTCAAAGTTCTGGTCCACCTTAAAATTAGCTAACTCAACTAATATGAAAATGGAAGAGAAGCTGGAGCCATCTTGATCTTTTGCAGAAAAAAAAACACCGTAGTATTTTCTCAGCTCTTGACCTTGTTATTATTTTTCTCCTTGCCACTCTCCACCTCTTGTTGGCCACAGTTGCTCAAAATATATCAATTGGAACACACTTGCATACAGCCAAATCTGGGTATGTTTCTTTCTTCCTACTTTTCCAAGTTCTGATTTATGGTAGTTAGTTAACTAAAACTTCCCACACAGGCAAGAGTAGGTTATCAGTTGTCAGTGAGAAAATACTTTTTTCTTGATCTTTCTCCGTTGTTGCATTCCACCTCTTATTAATTGGAGTTGCTTAAGATATATTAGTTGGAAGACACTTGGACAAAGTAATTCCTTTGGAATGTTTGGTTTCTATTTCAAATCCAAAACCAAATTTAGAGTTTATATTTGAGTGGGTATGTCACTTCTCTGCTTTCTCCCTTTGTGTCTGAATTGTTTCAAATACATGTCTTTTTTGAGGGGCTAGTGCTTCAACCCTCCATTTTCTCTCTTTCCTTTTGCCAAAATCCAAATCTGTCTATTAATATTATTTGTGCTCTCAAGATTCTTTGCCTTTTTCAAGTTTTGATTTATGACTGTTAAATGATTTTTTTTACTGGTCTTTCAGCTTGACCTCATCCTCCTGTTCATTTACTTTGGCTGGAAGCCAGCTTCTTGTGCAGCCATGTGGCCGCCCCTACTCCAATTCAGAAGACAAATCTCCAACCTGTGAGGGACCTGTTGCCTCCCCCTGGGTCTGATGAGACGCTGCCCCTTCACCACCACCACCCCATCCAGGGGGGGTCTGATCCAAAAAAGGATCCCAGGAGTTAGTCAGACAGGGTTCATGTGAGGCTCTTCAGAGCTCACATCCCCCACAGCCGGGGCCCTAGGCTGATGTTATGTAACGCCAGGTCTGTGGTTAACAAAGCCCCCCTCATTAACAACTTGGTGTCGGAGGGGGATCCAGACCAGGTGGGAATCACGGAGACCTGGTTGGGCCACAAAGGGGGGTTACCTCTCATGGAAATGTGCCCACCAGGATACCGTGCATTTCATCAGCCGCGGGCCCGAGGCAGGGGTGGGGGGGGTAGCGGTTATTGTTAAGGAAGGTCTCGAGCCGAGAGAGACCACTGTACCACAGACCACCGGCTGTGAGTTTCTCTGCATGAGGTGGGGCCTGGGGAGGCAGTTGGGTGTGCTGATTGTGTACCTGGCTCCTCGGCAGCCCTGCCCGAGCTCCTCGAGGTGGTAGCCGAGGTGGCGGTGGAGACTCCCAGACTTGTAGTCTTGGGGGACTTCAACCTGCCATCAGCGGGCGAATCATCCGAGGCAGCTCGGGAGTTCATGGCCTCCGTGACGGCCATGGACCTGACCCAGGTAATTCAGGGCCCCACACATGTGGGGACACACATGCTGGATTTAATTTTTGTCTCTGGTCAGTGGACGAGTGATCTGGGTATAGGGGATTTAGCCATCATGCCCCTGTCATGGACAGATCACTCACTTCTCCGGCTCGACTTTCCCACTGCTGCACCTCACTGTGGGGAGGCGGAACCAGAATCTAGATGATTCCGCCCCAGGCGCCTGATGGAACCTGATAGGTTCCAGACGGAGCTTGGGCCATTACCTGTGGCTCTGACCCACGCCCCGACGGAGGACTTAGTGGCCGCATGGAATACTGCGGCCATGGGTGCCTTGGATCGGGTCGTGCCTATGTGGCCTCTCATATGGCGCCGAGTCACCCAGGCCCCATGGTTTACTGAGGGGCTGAGGGAGATGAAACGCCGTAAGAGACGCCTAGAGAATAGGTGGAGATCCACACGGTCTGAATCTGACCGAACACAGGTAAGACTTACCTTATGGCGATAAGGGTGGCCAAACGTCATTATTGTGCCACTCTTATAGCTTCCGCAGATAACCGTCCTGCCGCCCTGTTTGGGGTGACCCGCTCCCTCCTTCAACAGAGGCCGCGGGAAGCCCCTCTGCAGGGCAGAGCAGAGAAATTTGGAGAGTATCTGCTGGATAAAATCGCTCAGATTCGGAACGAGATGGTCTCCATTGAAAGTGGTCTAGAGGGAATGCCAGAGGCAGGTCTTGAGATACATCCATGGGAGGAGTTTGACTCTGTTACTTCCGAAGATATGGACAGGTTACGTAGGTGACTGAGAGCCACCACATGTTTATTGGACCCGTGTCCCTCCTGGCTTGTACTGGCATCCTGGGAGGTGTCACGAGGCTGGCTCCAGGAAATAGTGAATGCTTCTTTGAGTGAGGGGTTCTTGCCTACCGTCTTGAAAGAGGCGGTGGTGAGACCTCTCCTCAAGAAGCCTTCCCTGGACCCAGCATTATTGGTAAATTATCGTCCGGTCTCCAACCTTCACTTTCTAGCGAAGGTTATAGAGAGTGTGGTGGCACAACAGTTTCCCTGTCACCTGGAGGAAGTTGATTATCTGGACCCACGCCAGTCCGGCTTCCGGCCCGGTCACAGCACGGAGACGGCATTGGTCGCGTTGGTTGATGATCTCTGGAGGGCCAGAGATGGGGGTTGTTCCTCCATCCTGGTCCTATTAGACCTCTCGGCGGCTTTTGATACCATCGACCATGGTATCCTATTGCATCGGCTGGAGGGGCTGGGGGTGAGGGGCACCGTTTTACGGTGGTTCTCCTCCTACCTCTCCAGTTGATCGCAATTTGTGTTGACAGGAGAGCAGAGGTCGACCTCGAGGCCACTCACTTGTGGGGTGCCACAGGGGTCAGTCCTCTCGCAGCTCCTGTTCAACACATATATGAAGTCGCTGGGTGAGATTATCCGTGGTTTTGGGGTAGAATACCATCTGTACGCTGACGACACCTAGCTGTACATATCTACCCCAAACCACCCCAACGATGCCGTCGAAGTGATGTCCTGGTGTCTGGAAGCCATGCGGATCTGGATGGGAAAGAACAGACTCAAGCTTAACCCGTCCAAGACCGAGTGGCTGTGGTTCCCGGCGCCCCGGTTCAACCAGTTGATTCCATCACTGGCCATAGGGGGTGAACATCTAGCCCCCGTGGATCGGGCACGCAACTTGGGCGTCCTCCTGGATACCCGGCTGTCTTTAGAAGATCATGTGACAGCCGTGGCCAGGGGGGCGTTCTACCAGGTTTGCCTGGTGTGCCAGTTGCATCCCCTATTGGACCAGGACGCCCTTCGCACAGTCACTCATGCGCTTGTGACATCCCGTCTAGACTACTGTAACGCTCTCTACATGGGGCTCCCCTTGAGGTGCACCCGAAGACTACAGCTAGTTCAGAATGCAGCCGCGCAAGCAATATTGGGTACCTCTAGGTATTCCCACGTAACACCGCTCCTGTGCGAGCTGCACTGGCTGCCTGTGGACTTTCGGGTGCGCTTCAAGGTGCTGGTTACCATCTTCAAAGCGCTCCATGGTATGGGACCTAGTTATCTGCGGGATCGCATCCTACCCCACACATCCCTTCGGCCGATTCGCTCCCACAGAGAGGGACTTCTCCGGGTGCCGTCCACTAGGCAATGCCAGCGGGTGATGCCAGGGGAAGGGCCTTCTCTGTGGCGGGCCCGACCCTCTGGAACGACCTTCCCCCCGAACTTAGATCTATCCCGGACCTCCACTCCTTCCGCCAGCAACTAAAAACCTACTTTTTCCAACAGGCCGGCCTGGCCTAACCTACCGTACTTAGACTAGTTTTTTAGCAGAGAAATTCTACATTGGGCTTCAGGGATTAGTTTTTAATGTGGTAGATTTTAGCACAGGGTGTAAATTTAATATAGTTTTAAGTATTTATGTATTTATTTTGTGATATATTGTGTTTTTATATTTCCTGTGCACCACCCCGAGTCCCTTCGGGGAGAGGGGGCAGTTAATAAGTCGAATAAATGAAATGAAATGAAATGACATCTGCCTAGCTGGAGAACTTCTTGTTGAATCTCCAGAAGTATAAAGAGATTGACCCACTTACAACCATTTGTTTAGCAACCATTCGAAGTTACAATAGAATTGATAAAAATGGTGACCAGCCCTTGCACTTAGGACCCGAGTAGCATCTCCATGATCATGTGATCAAAATTTTGGCACTTGACAACCAGCATGTATTTATGATGGTTGCAACATCCCAGGGTCATGTGATCACCATTTGTAATCTTCCCAGCTAGCTTCCAACAAGGTAAGTCAAAGGGAGATGACAAATTTGCTTAATGGTACACAATATGGCTGAAGGATTTGACTTCCCTTATATTACCTAAAGGACACTGAATAGGTTGAGAATTGGAGTGCCTAAATGTAAAATTAATAGGCTCAGGTGGAGGTTCTTAGCGGATAACAACATGCTATGTAAATGTGGAGCCCATCATCTGATATGTAGCTACTACCAGAAACATATACTAATGATTTATTTCTGGCCAGTGACAGAGCCAAGAAGGTGGCTTCATTTTGGCAGTTTAAAGTTTGGTCTACACACAGAAAAAGATTAATTGAACAATTGTAGTAGTTTCCTTAACAACTCACTTAATTGAGATTCTGGTCTCAATTGTGGTCATAAGTCGAGAATTACCTGTAATATAAATCCTATGATAACTTAATATATAGTTGACTAGCAACCTTTTTTGACATCCCAACATATTGTCCCTAGGCACAAAAGTAAAGTATTTGTGTGCTCATAAGTTTGATTTCAATAAATTTACTTCAAGGTAAGTAACTACAGAAAATTGGGAACTATCACTGTTCTATAAAGATATTTCTAGCTTTCTAAAAACATACATAATCATATCTATGAATTTGATTATTTTAAGATTCCATAGATAATTGATAATGATAATTGATAATTAGTAATATATTACTAATAACAGTAAAGCTGAATAACAAGCATTCTAGTTGTTTCAGATTCTGAACTATGGCTTCAATTATTTGGGGAATTATAATTTAATTGTACATTGCACAACCTTTCTGGTTTTGTGAAGGGGAAGAGGGGATGGTTCCATGTAAGCAGGGAGCAAGTGTGTGCACAGGTCCATTAGAACAAGTGGTGGGCATGCACCCTCACTGCTTGCACATGCACCTTCTGCTCACACAAATGGAGTTGTGCATGTATAATTGCCCACCCAATGTGCGCACAAATGGACCTGCACGTGTGTGCTCGCCTGCCCATTGCTTCAAAAGCCCAGTTCTGATATGCGGTAGTAATAAGCCACGGCCCATGAGTTTGGAGGGGGGCCTGGCTTAAATTATAAAGAAATAAGAACAATTTATATCATAGCTGGTTTTGCATTATGACAGTTACTACACACATATTTTTAATTATACAGTTTTAAAATCTGATTTATTACACCAATAGTTGTGCTCACTCAGAACTATATTTTTCTACATATTTTGTAAAATTGAATATCTGAGAGACTAGAAACTTTATAAAATATAAACCAATGCTATCATCTATATAATTTTTGAAACAAAAAAAATCAAGCAATCTTAACAATTCACTGTGCACTGCACTGATTATTTTTGTAAAACACATTGGAAAATGCAATATTGGTTGTACTACTTCTAAATGGGAAGCGCTTCAGAATCCCATTTTCCACTCTCAATAGAGAGCTTCAAGAGATTGAAAAAAAACAGAAAGTCACATAAGATATAAGGTTTATTTTTACTATCTGATTTGATGCTAGAAGAGGAATTTATCATAATGATGCCATAAGTAAGTAGTAAACATAGTTAATAATTTTTAGGCACTGTAGGAAATAATGTTTAAGATGTTTAGAAACTTAAATAACATGCATCTTGCTGTAATCTTATATAAACCTACTTTGGTTTTCCTCTGTTCTAGGTTGACTTGAGAGCTAGGGAAAGAGAAAAATATTAATATACATCTCTATTAATAAACAGAAACATGATTTTCCAATGCTTTAATAATGTTACAGAGATAACTTGGAAAAAGTCTTTTAAAAGATAGAATCAATCTAAAATGAATGGAGAAAGCATAGTACTAAAATTTTAAGTACTGTACCCATTTAAATTAAGGTGCTGTAACATTTTATCCAGTTTACTGGAATTTTAAAAAAATGTGATTCCTTTGTGACTGGATAAAAGCTTATGTCCTAATACTTGTCTAGAGGATACTACATAGTCTTCCAATCTTGGATATTTAATAGTTGATATCACAAATGAGGTATGGATTTCTAATATCTCAATGGATATTGTTGAGGTATCTGAAATATTCAATTGTTCTAAATACAACAGTACTTTGTTGAATGAATACTTGGTCTATGCTAGGTATGCTGGACATTTGTGATACGTTAGGTGTTAATATTGAATGAAGCTTCATTACATCTACAATACTTTTCTAAAGCAGCACTATTTCACAAATGTGTGATAAATTTCCTAATTAAAAACAACTGTATATTACACAAAGATGTAAGCATAAATATGTATTATACAAAAAGATAAATAATTTGCACTATATTAAAGAATGTAAATTGTAAAAAATATGAGAGCCAGATTAAAGTTGTAGTGAAAATGCTGAATTTGAAACTAGTAGACTATGTTCTAGTTCTCCCTTAGGCAAGAAGGCCAGCTGGGTGATTTTGACACTGTCTTTCAGTATTATAGTTTTGGACAAAGTAGAAGACAGGAGCATAATTAATCTATGTACTGTATGTTCTATACAAAAATTTGGTTGTTTTTTTTAAAGAGATGTGTTCCTAATTACCTATACTCATTTAATCCAGTAATGACACAGGGAACCCTGAGATTCCTAGGCTGCTGTGAATAGATGTGATAAACACAAAATAAGTGCTAATTTTCCTATGTAAACAGAAAGAAAAAATATATATTATTCTAGCTATTACCCTATCTCTGGAGGCTTGATTGTAGTTTAATCTCATGAGTTCTGCAAACCTTTGCTCATATAGATGAAGCAGCAGTACAAGGTAAAGGCCTGAGTTCATCAGCTCATCCTGGGCCTATATGTTAAATAAGACATTATGAGTTTGTTCCACAAAAGAAACAAGTAATTTTCTCTTAACTGAGCATATTTCTGTTCTCACATAAACCATCAGTTTTAAAATTCCAGAGTCTATTATGCTTTTCTAACTGATCTTAATGACGTTTTCCAGACAACTGCCTTACCAGATGCGTCTAAAATGTTGATTGTGAATTGCAAGCCATCTTACTCAATTAGCATTCATGCTTCCTATCACCAAGCTGGTCAAGACCTGAGTGCCTACATAACTTCAATATGTTTGCACTTCAATGTGTGATAAATTAGTACAAATCCCATCATCCCATCTTCCACAAAAGAGAAATAGCTTGCTAGCATCAACACTTCCCACAATAATCTTTATGACAATAAAGATTATACTTTATACTTTATATTCATTGATCTCCAGCAGCAGTCCAGGCATCTCTTAACCCACTTGATCCCCTCAACTTTTCTATAAATCACAGACAGTGATTGGATCTGTGAGAAAAGAAAGGTTGTATGCGTGTCTTTTCTGTCCTCTTATTCCAGGTGACAATCAAGACATGCAGCAAACCATCAACAATAGGCAAGAAAATGGTAAATGTGGACCTGTCTACCCTAAACGAGTTCAAATCACCAGGACCAGATGGATTACATCCCAAGGTTCTGAAGGAACTGGCAGACATGATCTCAGAATCACTGAACTATATCTTTCAAAAATCCTGGGGCACGAGGGAGCTAGCAAAAAAATGGAAAAGAGCTGATGTAGTTCCTATCTTCAAAAAAGGAGAAAAAAATAGGTCAAAGAAACTATGGTCCTGTCAGACTGATTTCAATACCTGGGAAGATTCTGGGAAAGATAATCAAACAATGAATCAGCGAATACCTAGAAACAAACAAAGTCATAACCAAAAGCCAACATAGGTTTGTCAAAAGCAGATCATGTCAGACTAATCTTATTGCATTCTTTGAAAAAGTGACAAAATTAGTAGACCAGAAGAATGCTGTGGATATAATTTCCTTGGGCTTCACTGAAGTATTTGATAAATTACAACATACTATTTGAGTAAGATAGAAAAATGTGAGTTAAACATAATCACCAATAGATGGATTCATATCTGGCTACCCAATCGGACTCAACATGTAATCCTCAATGGAATTGGATCTATAGGGAGGGAAGTATTCAGTGGGATATCTCAAGGCTCTGCTTTAATACCCAGTACTCTTCAATATCTTCATCAATGATTTGGATGAGGGGATAGATGAGGAACTCATCAAATTGCAGATGATACCAAGCTGGCAGCAATAGCCAACGCTCTAGAACAGGGGTCCCCAACCTTTTTTTCACCAGGGACCGGTTTCATTTTAAAGAAAATTCTGCGGACCGGCTGAGTGGCTCAGCAGTCATGTGACTGGGTGGGCGTGGCCAACTTGGAAAATGTGAAACTCACTTAACAATGATCTTGGTTAGCAACCAAACTTTTAGCCTCAACTGTGGTCATAAGTTCTTTCTTTCTTTCTTTCTTTCTTTCTTTCTTTCTTTCTTTCTTTCTTTCTTTCTTTCTTTCTTTTCTTTTTCTTTCTTTCTCTCTCTCTCTCTCTTTCTTTGTCTCTGTCTCTCTTTCTTTCTCTCGCTATTTCTTTCTTTCTCTTTCCCTTTCTCTTTATTTCTTTCTCTTTCATTTTCTCTTTCCCTCTTTCTCTCTCTTTCTCTCTTTCTGTATCTTTTTCTGTCTTTCTTTCCTTTCTGTCTCTTTCTCTCTGTCTATCTTTCTCTCCCTCCCTCCCTCTCTCTGTCTCTCTATGTGTGTCTGTCGTCGTTGTCGTCCCCCCCCCCCCCAGCCTCCTCAGCCCGTCTGCAGTGCTTGGTCACTCGTTCGCTCTGTCAGGCTCCGTGGCTGGGTAGGAGCCGGGCTGCAGGGCTGGAGAGGAGGAAGAGGGAGGAGGGGGCAGCCCATTGGGCAGAGTGCGTGGGAGAACGCAGGAGGATGGTGGGGGCTCTTCCTCCACCCTCGTCGACAGAGGGACTCCTGTGCGCCGCCGGAGCAACCTCCCTGTTAGATTACGGCCACCAGTTCCCTCCCCCGTCCGCGGAGCCTCCGCAGCCCCTGGAAGAAAACGAGGGGCCGGCATGCCAGCAGGGGAGGGAATCGGAGTCCCTCCGTCGACGAGGGAGGAGGAAGAGCCACACTCCCAATGGCGCGAACAGCCGCGCCTGCGTTCTTCCGCGTGCTCTGCTCAGGGGGCTGCCCCCTCCTCCCTCCTCCTCTCCAACCCTGCGGCCCGGCTCCCATCCAGCCACAGCCCGGCACCGGTCCGCGGCCCGGGGGTTGGGGACCCCTGCTCTAGAAGATAGGCTTAAGATACGGAAAGATCTTGACAGATTTGAACATTGGGTGCTATCTAACACAATGAAATTCAATTCTGAAAAAAGTAAATTTTACGCAAGAAAACCAAATGCACAGGTATAGTAGAGATGGCATCTTGCTCAATAGCAGCAACTGTGAGAAGGATCTCAGAGTCCTAGTGGACCATCACTTAAATATCAACCAGTAGTATGCTGCAGCTGTCAAAAAAGCCAAAACAGTTACAAGCTGCATTCACAGAGAGATAGAATAAACACCACGAGAAACATCAATATCATTTCATAATGCCTTGGTAAGGTCACACCTGAAATACTGCATTCAGTTTGGTCGCTACAATATTAAAAAAAATTGATGGACTCTTCTAGTGAAGAGTCCTATGAGTCTGCCCTGGAGGAGGAGGGAGACCTTGAGGAAGCAGAGAGTCTGGTTGACCCCCAGGAGGTGCCTGGGTCATGGAGCAGTGGGGAGGATCAGGGGCAGTTTGTCCCTGATGCTAGATTACGCAGGGCTGAGAAAAGGAGGCAACAGTTACGTAAGAAGCAAGCTTGAAGGCCCTGAATTGGAATCAGCTGGTTGATGAGTGGCCCCTCCCAAGAGAGTTTATAAGGAAGGCTGTGGGGAGGGGTCATTTGCAGGGAACAACATTATTAACTCCTCCTTGGAAATTCTGGTCAGTCGCATCTGTAATTCTCTGCCTGTCTCTGTTACGTGAGTCCGGTCTCACAGCCAAGGAGATAGTGGCAAGCAGCCAAGGAGATAGTGGCAAGCAGCCAAGTGTGTGTGTGTGTGTCCATCTGTGGGGGTAGAGCAGGAACCTATGCAAACATTTTAAAAACGAATGGATTAGTTTTCTTCTTCTATATATATATTTTAATACTCTTACAATTCATGGACTAAACCTCTTTTCCACCCATTACTACGTGTGATCTTTAACTTTTTCTTTTTTCTTTTAAGAATTTGACTCTTTCTAACTTGAAACAATTAAGATACAAAAAGAAACAAAGAAATTGTAATAATTGTAACAACAGAGGGAAAGATGGTGCTGCTACTCGAAAGCTGAAGTGTGTGTTGAAAATAAAACACACTTACTTTCATTACTGATTATCCTCATTTGTAACTTCAAAGACTTGTGGCATGTTTAAACAGTGAAAAGTGAATTGTTTTTCACAGATGTTCTTTTGAAGTTTATCTTTACCCAGAGATTTTATTGTGAACTTATGTGTCAATTTATTAAAAACCTCTTTAAGGTAGAGTAGCAGCTTTCCTTCTTAACAACTGGAGAAAATGGCTTATTCTGAACAACAGAAAGAAACTGTTACTTTAAAAGAGATAATGTTTGCAATACAGAAATTTTCTAGTTCATTTGAGAAAAAATTAGATTACCTAATTGGAAAATATGATGAAAAGGATGGAGGTACATATCAAATTGAAAAAGCAGAGGTTAGGGTCCCAAGCACCAAAGAGAATAACTACTACAAAGGAATTAAACCTGTTGGTTTTTTTGATGAATGGTTTATGTCTGGCAATGGAAAAAGTGGAACATGGAAAGAGGAGTCAGATGGATGGGAACTCCACCTCCGATGGCAAGACAGAAGAAGAAACAACAAAAGAACTTATGGTATCAAAGAAAGAAAATTTATTAGTAACATCATCGATAACAACCCTGACAATTAAAGACAAGCTGATTAAGGAAGAAGGGCATCGAAATGACATGAAAGAATCAATAAATAATGAAATGCAAAGAGAAGTCCACACAAACTTGTTTAAGGATAAGACTAGAGGACTTATACCACAAATGGCAGAACACATGAGATTGTTTTACTACAGGAAAGATAAAGGTTAATAGATGAAAGTTTAATTCAAAATTGTTTAAGCTTAGGAAAATTTCATGACAAAAAACATGGTTAAAAAAACAAATGAAAATGATAATGTACATATATGTATTATTAAAATAAGTAGTAATAGGATATGAGTATTGAATGGCAACTATAAAAGGAAGATGAGTAATTGTTTGACTATATACAAAGATGAATAAAAAAGAAACTGTAATAAGGGATATAGATAAATAAAGGAGAGATAATGATGATAATATCTATATAGGTATGGGTATAACATGGGAAAATTGGATACAAACTTTAAACAGTGCTTGGAAAAGGAAGACTAGAAATGTTTTGTCACTAAATATTGATGTCTGGTTAGAATAGGTTATAAGGAACAGCATTGTTGGAGGATATTAGAATTAATAAATGAGATGCCAATACTGTATGTGGTTATGTTTTAAGTTTTGGTATGTTTTAAGATGAAGGACATGTAAACAATTATAGTTAAATAAGAATGGAAGTATGACATTTGACTCAATATACTTGAAATAATATGAACCTTGGTTGACTATGAAAGAGATGCATGAAAACATTTTGTAACCAACTGATACACTTTCTACAGCACGTAAGATGGAGGATTTTTGTGTTGTGTTTAAAATTAAAATAAATAAATATAATTTATTTTAAAAAATTAATCAGTGGAACAACTTGCCTCCAAAAGCTGTGCATGCTCCAACAATGGAATTTTTAAAGAATGGAATGGAATGTTTATTTGTATACCGCTCCCTCTCCCCGAAGGGACTCGGGGCGGTGCACAGGGAATATAAAACATAAAACATACAACAATATAAATATCTAAAATTAAATTAAATTACAATGACCCTGCACTAAAACCTAAAAAACCTAAAACCCTAAACCCCTAAAAACCCAATTAAAAATTTAAATGTACAGACCGGAGGTGTCAAGAAGAGATTAGACGCTATTTATCTGAAATGGTATAGGATTCCTGCCTGAGCAGGAGGTTGGACTAGAAGACCTCCAAGGTCTCTTCCAACTCTGTTATTCTGAATAAGTCCCAGCTTCCTATGGAATCTATCTGAATCCCTCTGTTGCCATCAGTGGACCAATGAAATAGGTTATGTCACCCTGCAGTAGGGAATAATAATAAAAACATATCTTGTTTATCAGAGCATGATTTGACCATGACATGGGTACCACAGACAGTTCTTCCAATTCCTGATCAATTGACACTGCTCCAAACTGAAAACAGGTACTGACCAATGTCCCATACTGGCCCTGGGATGACCTGGGTTACACTCATGGCTATCATGGTGGCAAATAGCCTCAGAACCATTCACAGAGAAGACAGCTTAAATTGCCCCTCAGAAATGGAATCAAGGAGCCCAAGCAGGGAGATCATCTTGCAGCAGAGAGTCTATAACAGTAGCCATAATCTCAACTGATGTCTTGAGAGCAATTTAATCTCACATGAAGTAACTTTTGGGACAGCACCTCTGAAAGCTATGAGAAATACCTCTCTATTGCCCCCGAAAGAGCAAAGAAGTAATTCTAACTAAAGTAGAATTGAACAAAGACTAATTGAGCATGTAGAACAACACAAAACCAATAAAATAAGGTGGTCTGCGTTGAAGTTTGTTCCAAAGAAACAGCATAACCATTACAAGTTGCCACTACTGCAATATCAAATAAAAGCACCTGCTCACTACAAGAAACAAACCAATAATAAATCACACAGATGCTATCATAACTGAAAGCCAAAGAATGCATCATCAAAATGGAAGATTAGGCTAGAAAATAAGATTAGCAAGCTGAGATCGGTTGCAAATTAGCTAGAACAAATTAAAAAAAAGAAGTGAAGAACAAGAAGACCAAAGAATGCCTAATCAAGAAATACCATTTAGAAACAAGGAAAATTGAAAATCATAAAGCAGCAAATGACAGCAATAGCGAAGAAGATAGAAGATATAAAGTTTGGATTTCTAAATATAGGTAGAATCTCCAATTTCATACAGTTTTTATCAAGGAAAGTGATCAAAGATATTTGCTTTCTTCAATAAAGGATGGATTTATCAGATTTCTTACCCGAGACTGTTGGTGATTCCTGTAGTAGTCATTCACATTAAAATCATCCAGATCTACAGTGAGAGTCTGCTTACAGAGTTCACAGGTTTTCACTGCACCAAGCTCAGCACCTAATCAACACAAATATTTTTTGCTATTTTATTTGTAAGAGATATTTACTGGAGATTAAATGGTTTAATATACTCTCTAATTATTTGATCAGTTCATAGCTATATATACAATTTTGTAGTCACAATCCCATTATAGAATTAGTATTTTGTTTAATGATGTTAACATATTGATATCCATTTTACAGCCTACAAGACATTTATTTAACGTATTTATAAAATTTATTTTACCACACAGTAACTCTGGGCAGCTGAAACATGCTTGTTATATACACATAATACGGGTGTGTGCCTTCAAATGATTGGAGCTACTTGAGTAGGTCCCTCCTATTTTCTTGGCATGATTTTGGAACTGATTTGCCATTGTCTGCTTCCTAGAGTGAGAAAATGTCTGGTACCAGATTACCCAAACTGGGACTAGAACTCTTTGTCTCCCAGTTTCTAATCTAATGTCTTAACCATTACACCAAATTGGGTCTTACTTATATTAATAGGGAAATATAATGCTTTTGTGTTGGAGGCAATTTATTGCACATTTTGAGCATATATAAAAAGTTGCTTAGTATTATCCTAATATGAGAAGTCTGAAACCGGTACCTGCAACCCTCAATTTTCTTTTTACTAATGGTTTCCCAAGAAAAAAAAGAAAAATAAATAGATAGAAATTTGTGATCTAAAATTCAAAGTATCTTCCCTTCAGTTAAATTCAATTGATATGATTAAGACACATTAAGCTCAACAATGGAAACTGTGTGCACCAAAAATAATTAGTTGAGGTGCTTTAAGCAGACTTACTTAAGCATGTACACTAAACTTAACCTGCAGTCTAAGTTTGGACTAACCAATCAATAAAAAATAAAATCAAAGTATCTGTAGCTAATCCGTACCTAGTTAAGATTAGCCTTGAATTATTATAATGATATATCATTATAATGTATTGAAAATGCTTTCATGGCATTTTTTAAATATGTGTGTAAGTCTAATACATACCTCACATGTTCTTGTTTCATTTTTTCTTTAGTTTTAACACACATATTACCCACACATTTATACATACACATCGGCATACACTGTGTGCACAATTATTAGTCAAGCTGTATTTTGGAGGATTAATTTTATTATTGAATAACTACAGTGCTTTCAATCAATCCATAATGTTAATAAACCTCACACCTGGATATTTAAGAAAGTAAAAGAGAGCTTTTGTAGGAGAATATCTACCGTGTTTCCCTGAAAATAAGACAGGGTCTTATTTTTGTTTGACCCCTGAAATAAGCGCTTGGCCTTATTTTCAGGGAAGTCTTATTATATTTGAGGTGGAGGAGGCGGCGAGCGTGGTCACCTAATGGCTGCTGCTGTGTTGCAATATTTTCAGGGAGGGCTTATTTTGGGGGAGGGCTTATTTTAGCGCATGCGCTCAAAAGCCCGATTGGGTTTATTATCCAGAGAGGTCTTATTTTCGGGGAAACAGGGTGTGTGAACAATTATTGGGCAAATATTAGTGTGCAGAATTATTACGCAACTAAATAAAAAATGAATTTTTTCCCATCTCACTCATTTATTTTCATCTGTTAAAGTGAGAATAATAAAACAACAACTCAAAATTTACAAACAAACAATTCTGACAATTAAAAAAAAATCAGTGACAGTTTTACTAACAGACATAACGGTAAACCTTCCATTCAGGGAGTCTGTCAATTTTTTGATCTGTTGACACTGTTCAGAGATGTGAACTATTTCCCTTCACCAAAAATCTTCTGTTTAGGAACCTGTAACCATACCTGATTTTATTTTAGCCTTTAGCCATGACTTTAGACATTCTTGATGGACAAATCGAAGACTTCCTCCACATCCACAAGGTTCTAGCAAAGGATTGGTTACAGAGCCTCCTGCAATTTGGCATATCCTACACTGATCTCCCTCCTCTTCAGGGTCTTCTGCCAGGAGACTGGAAATACAAGGAATTTTTCAATGTTGCAAAATTTGAATCCAAAGATCTGGAAGAATGGCATTTAAAAGTCCATACCTACAACAGGTTTGAGAATTATCAAAATAAAGGAGCAGTGGGAAGAAGCAATTAATTTTTTACTTTTCAATTTTCTCTTACATGCTGAATATACTCAATTTAATTATAATACAAAATTACAAAAGGAATAATGTCTCTTTTTTCAGGCTTCAATGAAATTAGCAGACAAAATTGTTTCTCAAAAACTAGAGAACTAAAGGGTCAGATATACCAAACTTAATTCGTACAAAACCAAATGCACAGTATAGAATAGGCGGTATCTGGCTCAACAGCAGTGGCTGTGAGAGAGATCTAGGAGTCCTAGTGGACAACCACTTAAATATGAGCCAGCAATTTACTGCAGCTTCCAAAATAGCCAGGCCTGAGCTGCATCAATAGAGGGGTAATATCAAGGTCACACGAAGTGCTAGTATTATTTTATATTGCACTGATAAGATCACACTTGGAATACTGCATCCAGTTTTGGTTACCACAATGCGAAAAACATGTTGAGACTCTAGAAAGAATTCAGAGAAAAGCAACAAAGATGATTAGGGAGTTGGAGGCTAAAACATATGATGACCAGTCTAATGAAGAAAAGGATTAGGGATGAGATGATAGCAATTTCAATATTTGAGGGGCTGTTAAAGAGAAGGGAAATCAAATTATTCTTCAAAGCAACTTTTTTTTTTTTAATTTGTAGACCGCTCCCTCTCCCCACAGGGACGCGGGGCGGTGCACAGGGAAAGTAAAAACAATAAATATACAAATATAAATACATAATATAAAAACAAATTAAATCTATTCCTGTGCTAAAACCCGTTAAACTAAAATACCCAGCAGCTATAAATAAGTTTAAAACCCCATAGAAAGAGAGACTAGCCTAGGCCGGCCAAGCGGAAAAAGTGAGTTTTTAATTTCAGACGGAAGGAGCGGAGGTCCGTAGTCGTTCTAATATCGGGGGGAAGGTCGTTCCAGAGGGCCGGGCCCGCCACAGAGAGAGCCCTTCCCCTGGGCGTCGCCCGCTGACACAGTCTAGTGGACGGCACCCGGAGAAGTCCCTCTCTGTGGGAGCGAATCGGCCGTGAGGATGTATGAGGCAGGATCCGATCCCGCAGGTAGCTAGGTCCCGAGCCATGGAGCGCTTTAAAGATGATGACTAACACCTTGAAGCGCACCCGGAAGACGACAGGCAGCCAGTGCAGCTCGCGCAAGAGCGGTGTAACGTGGGCAAACCTAACGGTTCCCATAATTGCTCGCGCGGCTGCATTCTGGACCAACTGAAGTCTCCGGGTGCACCTCAAGGGGAGCCCCATGTAGAGAGAGTTACAATAGTCCAGTCGGGATGTCACGAGAGCATGAGTGACTGTGCGAAGGGCGTCCCAATCCAATAGGGGGCGCAATTGGCGCACCAGGCGAACCTGGTGAAACGCCCTCCTGGCCACGGCTGTCTTTATTCTCTTTATTCTCCAAATACAGAACAAAAAAAAACATGAAACTTATCAAGGAGAAATCCAACCTGGACTTAAGGAGAAATTTCCTGTCAATAAGAATAATTAATCAGTGGAACAGTTTGCCTTCAGAAGTTGTGAGGGTTCTATCAATGGAGGTTTTCAAAAAGCGACTGGACAGCCATTTGTTTGGAACAGTATAGGGTCTGTTGTTTGACCAGAGGTTGGTCCAACTCTGTTATTTAGTATTCTGTAAGTTTTGTTTAATTAGGTTTAAAAATTAACTTAGTAATAACAGAGACTATCTGTAGATCATGGTTGAAATGAGGAGTCCTTGGTGCCCTCTGATAATGACATTGACATCTGTGCTATCACTGATGATGTTACCTGGTTTGGATAATGAAACATCTGCAAGAAAACAATCAAGCTCAAAAAGCACCAAGGATTTCTCAGAAAGTAACATAATTTTTATTCAAATTCTATTTATTTTTGGAAAGTTATAATATTGGAGCCTCTGAAGAATTTAAAGCCCTGTTAGAGAGCAGCAGAATTTTTTTCCCTTTATTTCTTTTTTTTTTTATATTGCAAAAGTTTTATTGGTTTTACAAATTTTTGGGATAGGGTAGGGTAAGGTGATACGAAATTTTTTTTTGAGAACTTTCACGTCGGAGTCGTTGGCCCCTCCGGGCTGCGTGGTAAGACATTGGTAATACATTGTTCATTAATACAACAAGGTGAAGATAAATGCGTAAATCATACATTCTAAATTATATGCTGGCAATCATGTACAAACATCCAGACAAAGAATTATACTATGTTAATAAAAAGCAAAGTCATTTTTTAGATCTAAGTCTCTTGGCAATTGTGTCTTCTTGTTCTCCTCCCTGGCCCCCAGTGGGCGGGGCCGTGGCCCCCTCTGCCCCTCCTGGATCTTCCCCCAGGATAGAGGAATGTTTTTTAAGAAAGGCTTCCGCCTCAGCAACTGTTTTAATCCTTACTCTTCCTCCTTCCCAGAACACCAACATCCCTTCTGGCATCGCCCACTTAAACCAAATCCCGTGGTTAAACAATTTTTTAGATAAGAAGGAAAAAATTTGCATTTTTATATTGCCCTAAATTAGAGGTGCTCAAACTACGCCCCCTGTGATGGATACATGCAATGAACGTTTGTGTTGCTGCAGAGAATCTCCCCTTTGGAGTCTTTTTGTGCGGGTTGGAGGGGGGGAATAATTCCAACTTGGGATCTGCTTCAGCCTCCTGGTGCAGGGCTTTGGGCAAAGCCTGGAGGGAAGCACTGCTGGCGCTGAAGAGCCGGAGGGCCTTGTTCCCGTGGGATTGCATCATAGCCTGGAACTAGCTGCCCATCTCAGCCCACTGAGTCTCCAGGTGCCAGTACCTAGCCTTGCAAGGAGTGGCTAGGAGGGGAGGGGCGAGTAGAGGCTGACGTGAGTGACATCAAGTTGGCCAGTTGACCACCTAGCCATGCCCACCCAGCTGGTCATTAGGCAGATCATATTAGTGGGCTGCAGAATTTAAAATTATGAATGTAGTAGTCCCTGATGTGTGAAAGGTTGTGATCTCTGCTTTAAAAAGAGATCCATGAAGCACTGTCTACTCTTTAATAAATCAGGTTGCCTTTTTGAAAAATAAGATTACATATCTAAATATATAAATTATTTTATAATGATTTTCTTCTTAATGAAATTAGGACAGAATAGAGTTCCATAAATAAATGTTTCTATTTATATTTTTGCTATTTGGAAAAATATGGATTTCCAATTTAGTTTTTTTTAAAACTAATTATAAAATTATCTCCTGCTTTTTTTAAATATGAAACTTCTTTGGCTTCCTTCTAGTTTTGCTTCTTACCTATAAAAGAACCCATATATTTTGTGAAATTATCAGTCATTTGGATTTAATTGTTAATTAAATGTTAATTGTTAAATAGTTTTGATTAAAAGATTGCATGTTCATAAGAAATTTAAGAAGACTCTTGCTACATTAAATGAAAGGTCCATATGGGATAAATAACATTCTACCTTACACATATGAGTTTGAAGTTACAGCTGATTCTGCATATTAAAGCAGAAAAACTAAACTGCCTGTGGATCCTGGAGAGGTAGGAGATAGATAACAAAAAACAAGTTGTAAAGGGAAAGAATATATGGGCACAATAGCAGATACTATTTATTTTTAAAATTTTACTCCATGTATTATACTTTATATTGCTGCTGTAAAGGTCATGTTATAATTTATATTGCTTTTTAAGTCCTATGCATCGTTTTCAAAAAGTATATAATCTTGTGGGTTTTGGAGTCCAGTGAAGACTGTACCTGGGTATGCCAATCAAGAATATTTTGTTGCAACTTTCTCCAAATGTTTTGGTTCCTTACTTAAGAGAGCACTTTTCCCATAATAGCCCATCCACTTCAGATCATTATACCATGATCAGTTTTAAAAAACTTTATTAATATGATCAAAATGTAATAGCTTTCATTATTGCTTCCTAGGAACTGGTATTCACTACACCCATCTATGACTGTGGAAGGAGGCAGTCAGGAATATTACCCATAGATAGTCTAAATTCCTTTTAAAATATCTACAATTTTGTTCATCTGTGATAATCAAGGAATGGAAAAGGAATAATGGTGCTACATATAATCCCATCAATAAAATGGGATTGGCATGGCTTGAGAACAAACAGAGAAACTAAAAGCAAGCCAGCCAATCTGCCAACCAACCAAAAAACTCAGGTTAGTCAGCTAAAGTTCCTATCTTGTCCCTGCTCCTGCTTTGCCATTCTGCTTGAAAAAGAGTTTCTGGAATTCAAATTCTTCCACACTGCATTACAATTTGGTATTGACAAATTATTAACACTTACGCATTCTGGCATTATCTTCAAAAGCAGCATGACTGCAAGATCACTTTTGGTGTAACAGACAAAAAATTGACAATCCCTTGTCAATGATAAAAAATTGTATACACTAAAAAGGGATTTTAAATATGAAGGACTTTAAAATTAAATTTTACTATAATACAGAACAAAAAATGCTTGCCAAATTCCAGAATTATATAAAGCAATAGAAGTAGCACTTAGACTTACATACCGCTTCACAATGCTTTATAGCCCTCTCAAAGCTGTGTTGTAACATTCTGTTCCCATGAAAATCTACGAATATTACACACACACACACACACCCCTACATACATACATATTCTCATAAATTCTCATAGATACTTATAGAAAATACACAGTAGACATATGTATATGTGAAAGCAAATTTATATAGACTTCTATAGTATATTTATATATATTTATACAGTATATTTATATCTTAGATATTTTTATAACAATCAATTTAATAATCAAGTTAAAAAAACATTACATATATTTATTTATATTTATATTCTTATAAGTAGACTTAAGGCATTAAACCTGCAATATAAGTATTATGTTATAAGTATTACTTATAATAAATGCAATATTTAGAAAACAAGAAGAAAACAATCAATTGATCCAGAACTATAGGCCAATCTCGCTGCTAAATGCTGACTATAAAATATTTATGATGATCATTATGGAAAGACTTAAAAAAATCTTAAATGAAATTATTCATTCGGATCAAAACAGATCCCTACCCAAGAGATAATTAAGAAATAATACAAGAATTATGACTTCATTTCCGGTTTCCGAAGGCGACAGACGTGCTTCGCGCTCTGTCCGTCGCTTGCTGTACCGGTGGGCTCGTTCGGGAGCACAGGAGATTCTGAGGGAGTCTCCTGCCATAGGGGCGGCTCGCTGGGAGCCCCCAGCCTGGCGGCGGCCGGTGGAATACTCCCAGCCTCGCCCTAGGAGCTGGCGAGCAGAAAAGGGGGCCAAACCTTGCCTCTTTGCCAGATGGATCCCGGGAACAACAAACAGAATGAAAAGAGTAGCTGAAATGCCGGAGGTGGAGGGCACTCCCTAATCTCCTGGGTTGCTGATGAAGGATAAGCGATAGGACACTGTAAGTTCCAGTTCAATCAATTTTAAATGGAGATTGGAGGGGGGAGTTTTTCTCGTTTAACCCCCCCTTGGACGAAGCGGCAATCAAACGATCCCTCTCCATTGGAATGGAGAGAGGAAAAGGATTAACTTGTTAACTATGGAAAAGAATTGTATCGTATCGCAGTTGCAACAATTTCTCGCGGAGCTCTTTTTAAAAAAAAGAAAGTAAATGAAACTTTCACTTTTCTTCCTGTCAGAAGGCGGGGCAAGATGGCTTCTCTTTTTTCTCTGCTTATAACTCCCTGGCATTGGTGAAGCTTTTCCCTCCATAATTACCATCGAAGAATTTGAAACTTTTTACTTTTAACATTTCTCCCAGAGACTCCCAAGTCTCTCCCAATACGTGGACTCCTGGATGCGGATTGCAAGATTTCTTTTTTTCTCTTAAGTGAACTCTTAAGACTGGACTCTCATTCGGATTACTCTGATACCTCGGACTGTCTGGGTGATCCATTTCTCCGGCGCCATTTCTTTACCAACTTAGAAATTAGAACTGACACAATGGCTACGGGAAAATCAACTTCCGCCCCGTCCTCAGCCATCTCCAGCCCGACTATGCAGCTGAAGGTTTTTTTCACTTCTACAGAAAGAATCTGCTAGAGAGGGCTCACAGGAACTGTCGGTTATAGAAATGTTTTGGGAAATAATGAAAAACATGAATGAAATGTGGAAAGAAATGACAGATTTAACATTAGAACTCAAGGAAACACAATGAAGTACAACGGAAAATAAACAAAAAATTGTGAAGTTAGAGGAGGGGGTGGCCAAGATGGGGGAAGAGGTTAAGGAGATCCAGAAGGAGAGTCTAGAATTAGGAGCTCATATGACTAAAATTGAATTTGAAATAATGTCTTTTTTTCTCAGGTTCCAGAATATACCAGAGTCAGAAAATGAAGAGCTCAAAGATGTTATGAGTACAATGTTAGCAGAATGCCTTAAAAGAGATAAAGAACAACTCTGGTGGGATATGGACCTGGTTTATAGAATTAATTCAGCCTATGCTAGGATGCATTTTTATTTTATTTTTATTTTATTCGTATTTATATCCCGCACCCACCTCCCACAGAGGGACCCGGGGCGGCGCACAGGAAAATTAAAAACAAATCAACTAATACTCAGCTCGGTATCGGGTAGTTCATGCCAGGCTGGCTAGATGGAAAAAACACGTTTTTAAGCGCTGGCGGAACAGGCGGAGGTCCGAGACGACACAGAGTTCGGGAGGTAGGTCATTCCAGAGGGTTGGGCCCACCACAGAGAAGGCCCTTCCCCTGGGCGTCGCCAACCGGCATTGCCCGGCCGACGGCACCCGGAGAAGACCCGCTCTGTGGGAGCGAATCGGTCGAAGGGACATATGGGGCAGCAGACGGTCTCGCAGGTAACTAGGCCCCGTGCCATGGAGCACCTTAAAGATGGTCATCAAAACCTTGTAACGCACCCGAAAGGTCACAGGTAGCCAGTGCAGCTCACACAGGAGAGGTGTAATATGGGACTGCCTTGAGGCTCCCATGATCACCCGTGCGGCAGCGTTCTGAACTAACTGTAACCTTCGAGTGCATCTCAAGGGGAGCCCCATGTAGAGAGCTTTACAGTAGTCCAGACAGGATGTCACGAGTGCTTGAGTGACTGTGCGAAGGGCGTCCCGGTCAAGTAAGGGGCACAATTGGCGGACCAGGCGAACCTGGTAAAACACCCCCCTGGCCACGGCTGTCACATTTTCCTCCAAGGACAGCTGGGAATCCAGGAGGCCAATAATTCGCCCCCCATGGCCAGCGATGGAATCACATGGCTAAACTGGGACGCCGGGAACCACAGCCACTCGGTCTTGGACGGGTTGAGTTTGAGTTTATTACTGCCCATCCAGATCCGTATGGCCTCCAAACACCGGGACATCACCTCGACAGCATCGTTGGGGTGGTTTGGGGTAGAGATGTACAGCTGAGTGTCATCAGCGTACAGATGGTACTCTACCCCAAAACCATGGATGATCTCACCCAGCGGCTTCATATACGTGTTGAACAGGAGTGGCAAGAGGACCGACCCCTGCGGCACCCCACATGTGAGGGGCCTCAAAGTCGACCTCTGCCCTCCTGTCAACACCAATTGCGACCGACCAGAGAGGTAGGAGGAGAACCACCGTAAAACAGTGCCTCCCTCCCCCAACCCCCCCAGTCGGCGCAATAGGATACCATGGTCGATGGTATCAAAAGCCGCTGAGAGGTCTAACAGGACCAGGATAGAGGAACAACCTCTATCTCGCGCCCTCCAGAGATCATCCACCAACGCGACCAATGCCGTCTCAGTGCTGTGACCGGGTTGAAAGCCGGACTGGCGCGGGTCTAGATAATCAATTTCCTCCAGGTGGCGGGGAAACTGCTGTGCCACCACTCTCTCTACAACCTTCGCTAAAAAGTGAAGGTTGGAGACCGGGCGGTAATTTACCAACAATGCTGGGTCCAGGGAAGGCTTCTTGAGGAGAGGTCTCACCACCGCCTCTTTCAGGGTGGTAGGCAAGAACCCCTCACTCAAAGAGGTGTTCGCTATATCCTGGAGCCAGCCTCATGTAACCCCCCAGGATGCCAGTACAAGCCAGGAGGGACACGGGTCCAATAAACGTGTGGTGGCCATTAGTCTCCTCGACAACCTGTCCATATCATCGGCAGTGACAAAGTCAAAATCCTCCCATAAAATTGTCTCAAGACCTGCTTCGGACAATCCCTCTAGACTACAATCAGTGGAGGGCAGCTCGCTCCGGATCTGAGCGATTTTATCCTGCAGATACTCTCCAAATTCCTCTGCTCTGCCCTGTAAAGGGGCTTCCCGTGGCCTCTGTTGAAGGAGGGAGGGGGTCACCCCAAACAGGGCCGCAGGGCGGTTATCTGCGGATGCGATAAGGGTGGCACAATAATCATGTTTGGCCACTCTTATCGCCACTAGGTAAGTCCTCAAGTGGGCTCTTACCAGTGCTCGGTCAGATTCGGACCGAGACAATCTCCACCTACTCTCTAGGCGTCTCTTGTGGCGTTTCATCTCCCTCAGCTCCTCGGAAAACCAAGGAGCCTGGGTGAGTCGACGCCATGTGTGAGGCCGCAAGGGCGTGACCCGGTCGAAGGCCCCCATGGCTGCACTGTACCATACGGTCACAAAGTCCTCAGTTGAGTCGCGGGTCAAGGATACAGGTAATGGCCCAAGCTCCATCTGGAACCTTTCGGGATCCATCAGGCACCTGGGGCTGAACCATCTTGGCATCTCAGGTTCCGCCTCCCCATGGTGGGGTGAGGCGATTGGAAAGTCCAACCGAAGGAGAGAGTGATCTGTCCATGACAAGGGTAAGATGACTAAATCCCCAGTTCCTAGATCACTCCTCCACTGGCCAGAGACAAAGATGAGATCCAGCGTGTGTCCTCCATCGTGAGTGGGGCCCTGAACTACTTGGGTCAGGTCCATGGCCGTCATGGAAGCCATGAACTCCCGAGCTGCCTCGGATGTTTCGCCTACCGATGGCAAGTTAAAGTCCCCCATGACTAATAGGCTGGGGGTCTCAACCGCCACCTCGGTGATCACCTCAAGGAGCTCGGGCAGGGCTGCTGTTACATAGCAGGGAGCCAGGTATACAATCAGCAAGTAATCCCCCCTCGAGGCCCAACCAGGTCTCCGTAATCCCCACCAGGTCTGGGTCCCCCTCTGACACTAGGTCATTAATGAGGGGGGCTTTGTTCACCACGGACCTGGCGTTGCACAACATCAGCCTGGGGCCCCGGCTCTGTGATCCTTGACCTCCTAGCCTGCGGAGGGAGCTCAGGAGGTTGGGGTGAGTGACCGTTTGTAACCAGTGGCCACGTTCCCCCAACGAATGATGGACTCCCTGTCTCCCGTTGCCCCTGCCCCTCCCCAGGACCGATTTGATGGGAAGACCCTCTGTAGGATCGACCCCCCTTCCCCCTCCTTGATGGATCTGTCCGTTTCCCTAATTCCGCCAGCCGGCCCTGTACCCTGACCCACACCTGACTGAGTAGACCCTCCTCCCACCCTGGGACCCCCTAAAATCCGAATTACATTTTTTGATAAAACTGGCTTGAAAAGAGATGTAAAATCAGTGTATAAGGGACACTTACCAACACAATGAAAAGAGATGGCATATATTTAGAAAGAAATAGAGTTGGAAATATTGTATATAGATGTATACCGTATTTTTCGGAGTATAAGACACACCCAGATTTTGAAGAAGCAATTTTTTTTAAAAAAGTAGGTAGGTAGATAGAGGAATAGAGAGGGAGAGAAAGAGAGAGAAATACAGTCGGTAGGGAGAGAGTAGTTTGGTAGGTAGGTAGATAAAGGGATAGAGAGAGAGAGAAAGAGAGAGTGAAATACAGTAGGTAGATAGGTAGGGGGAGAGAGAGCGTAGATAGGTAGGTAGGTACAGGGATAGAGAGAGAAATATAATAGATAGGGAGGGAGGGAGGGAGAGAGAGATACAGTAGGGAGGGAGGGAGAGAGAGACATAGGTAGGTAGAGGGATAGAGAGAGAGAGAAAAATAGAGAGAAAGAAATAAAGTAGATAGGTGGGGGGGGGAGAGAAGGTAGGTAGGTATATAGGTAGATAGAGGGGGGAGAGAGAGAAATACAGTAGGTAAGTAGGTAGATGTTTCCAGGTGTATTTATCCATGTGCTGGAGAAGGAAATCGCTGTGGCACCTAAAACTTTGTTTCTGCTGGCACAGCAGAGAATGAGAATGTAATTCTCATCAATCCCTCTAACTCAGGGGTTCCCAAACTTGGCAACTTTAAGACTTGTGGACTTCAATTCCTAGAATTCTCCAGCCAGTTATGTCCACAAGCTATACTGGTTGGAGAATTCTGGGAGTTGAAGTCCACAAGTCTTAAAGTTGCCAAGTAACTAAACTGCTTTCCGAAAGGGGGGGGGGGAGGGTTTTTTGCACTCTGCAAACCCTTTGCCCAGGCCCACTTGAAGAAAGTCCAGGACCTGTGGGATAGTGGCTTGTACCGGGTCAAAGTGGTTCGTTAAACACCACTTACAAAAAGCGCATCAGGTTGCACTGTATATGAGCTCCATGGAAGGTGGACGGGAAGCCTGAATAATCTGAATGACCCTGGAGGAAAAATTGTCTCGTCTCAGGATGCTCCGCTCAAGTGATAGGCGTCAACTGGAGCCATTGAGGCTCTGGATGCTCCAGCGACCCCTGGCTGAGGGAAATCATTTCTTGGGGGATCCTCCAGGGCCTATCCACTGATAGAGATTAAAGGTCGGCAAATCAGGGCCGCTGTGGCCAATGTGGGGCGATCATCACCACCTCCGCCTCCTCCCGCAAGATCTTTTGAATGACTCTGGGAATCAGGGCAAAGGCGGGAAGGAATAAAGGAGCCCCCAAGGCCATTGGCAGTGGAGAGCATCCACTCCCTCTGCGTTCTGCGAAAGAAACCGGGAATAAAACCTCTGAGTATCGAGGGGGTTTGCAAACAGGTCGACCTCTGGGCGGCCAAAAAGGTCCACAATTGCCCGGAAGATAGCTGGCTGCAGCTGCAATTCCGAATTGTCCACCTCGGTCCGACTGAGCTGGTCGGCCCTGACATTGTCCACCCCCGCTATATGTTCTGCGGTTATTGAGAGCAAATTCCTCTCGGCCCAAAGACCCAAGCTCCTGGCCTCCAGCATGAGGGCCTTGACCTGCCCCTCCCCTGCCTGTTACAGGAGCCTTGGTGACCATGTTGTCCTTGAGGACCAGAATATGTCTGCCCTTGAGCGAAAAGCGAAATGGTTTGAGAGCCAGGCGGACCGCCCTGAGTTCCAACCAGTTTATGTTGTAAGCTAGTTCCGCTTGGCTCCATTGTCCCTGTGCCATCTGCATATAAGGGAGACTAGTATAGATCTATTTCAAGCTATTTAGCTCTCATCAGCTAGCCATACCCTTACTGGGATTTTAACCGGGGCCGTATTGCATGTTAAGCAGATGCATGTTTTAGCCACTAAGCCACCAGGTTCTCCTCTGAAGTTGGGCACCCCATCCGAATAGGCTGGTGTCTGAAGTGACGGTTACTCCGTCTGGGATCCTGAAGAATTCCCCCTTGGTTATGGTAGATGATGTCCACCAAATCAAAGAGTGGGAGACTTCCGCTGGCAGAAGAACCTGGCTCTGGGAGCAGCTTATGAGCCTTCGCTGAAATGGCAAAAGAAACCATTGAAGGTCTCTATTGTGAAGACGTGCCCAGGGAACAATGCCAATGGCAGACACCATAGTGCCTAACAATTTGGACAATGTAGCTAAGAATACTCTACATTCCCTGAGAACTTGGAAAGCCAACTCTAGTTTGTCTTTCTGGCAATAGAAATACTGTGCCCGACACAGTGTCTATCAAGGCTCCTAGATGAATCAGCCTTGTGGTAGGCCATAGATAGCTTTTGGCCAGATTGATCGAAAACTGCCTGACGTCGCAGGGTCAACATGATAATGTCTAAGTCCCTTAGGGCACCACTTACAGAAGAGGACTGTAGCAATGGTCATCCAGGTAGCATTGGATTCGTACAGGTACCTGTCTCAGGAACCCTGCCAATGCCACCATCACCTTCTGAATACTTGAGGCGCAGATGACAACCCGAAGGGTAAGGCTCGGTAGTGGAAGTGGTGCCCAAGGTAACGAAACCTGAGAAACTGTCGGTATTCAGGGGCTATAGGTATGTGCAGGTAGCCCTCAGTAAGGTCGATGGACGTGAGGACATCTCCCTGCCTAATACCCTTTGAGTGCAGTGAATGCATCTTAAACCTACGATAACACACATAGCGGTCAAACTATTTCAAATCAAGAATAGCTCTCCAGCTGCCCAAAGCTTTTGGGATCGCAAAGAGAATGGAATAATAAAATGGAATAATAACACTGACCCTGTTAAACTGGAGGCACCAGTTGGATAGCCCTATTGTCTAATAGGTGTTGAATGGCTTCCTGCATAAGTTGCCTCCGAGTCGGGTTATTTGAGACCTGATGGTTGACCTCACCCACGCATTGGAGGTAGAGGAGTCCCAACGGTCCACGAAATACGCCAAGCATCCCCTGATGGGGAGAGAGCTGGGCCCAGAATTAATTCTTGCAGAAGAAGAGGGCCTCCTCCTCCTCCACCCCCTTGAAAGGGCTGTTTCTGCTGTCTACCCCTCTGCTGCCTATCGGGTTGATATCTCTGGCTGGGGGCGTAGCCTCCCTGGTACAGTCTGAAACCTGACTGAAATCAGACCCCCTAAAAGAGGATCCATAGTCCTGACCACGGAATGAAGAACCGTAGTCCTGACCACGGAAATTGGAGCGACGGGGGTAGGGCACCACCCAGAAATTGGCCTTCCTAGGAGCTATGGGAAGCACCCATAGCTCCTAGGAAGTTTGTCCTTATTCTCAATTAAAGAAAGGGTCAATAGCAGCGCCAAAGAGGGATCCTCCAGCAAAGGGGACTGATGCCAGGCGCCATACGTGGCGCACATCCGCTTGCCACTGCTGCAGCCAAAGCAACCTATGAGATGCTACTGATGATGCAATTGCCCTGGAGGCAAACCTGGCTGCGACTAAAGTGACGCCCGAAGAAAATTGGATGGCTGGCACCAGTTTGTTGATGTCCTGATGTGACCTGACATCTGCTATTGGCATTCGCTGCTGAAGATCCTGCAACCAAAGTAAAGAAGACCGGTTAAAGAAGGAGGGAAAGTGCGAGACCGGGAAGGTATTTTTTTTTCTTTTGAAACATTTTGTTAAAGAATTTTTTTTTTTAGTAAAACTAAAGCTTTTAATCTTGAAATAAGCAGCGGAATCTAATATGCTTTGAACTGGGAGGATTCCTTTTTTTCCTTATTATTCTGTGAGTGTGGATTGAAGCGTTAGTAACAAGGGTTTTTTTTTCCTTTGAAAGTGATTGGACTATTTCTTTTCCTTTTATGTTTTGTTACTTAAAATCTTGAATTTGGGATTATTTTCTAAATTCTTCCTATGACTTACTGCTTATTTTTAAAATCCAATAAGAATTATACTTTTTATTTTTATTTTTTTAACAATAAAGAAGGATATATTAAAAAGTGAAAATCTGCAACACTGCCACTGGGAGGTCAGAGGCTGGTCTTTAATCAATTTCATTGTAATTTTAGTACAATGACAATAAAGATTATTATTATTATTATTTATGAAACCACCTTTTTTTTATTTGAAGCAGCTGGTTGAAGGTGGTGAAATTATTTATTGAAACTTTCAGAGCATGAATTGTTTTTAACAGGTGCTCTTGGATAACTGACAATAATTATTATTATTTTTTGAAGACACAACACTACAGGATCAAAGTAACCCAATCAAAAGATAAAATAGGCCTGAGACCAGGGTGGCAGTGAGAACCAAATTTCATCACTCTTTGGATTTATAAACATGGTTCCATATCTAGAAGAGGATACTTTAGAAAATCAGAAGGCTTTGGCTGGAATCTTAAATTTTCTGAAACAATATGGAAGAAGAATTAATAAAAAATTGGATAAACTTTTGTTTATCACATCAAACCATGAACAGTTGGAGGCTCCAAGAACTAAAGAGAAAGAAGAAAATGTTGAAGATAAAGAGATATTCATTTTAGTTGAAGATAAAGATATGATAACGGAGAACTTTACTAATGGATCCAATGTGGGAGAAAATAAAAAAAAGGAAACTCTAGAGGAATGTGAGCCTCATTTTGGTCTTCAAGGAAAAGAGGGGGGGGGGAGGAAAGAATTGAAGATGGATGTAAGAGGAGAAATCTCTCCAGAAATACGTCTGATATTCAAAGATAAACAACGTGTAAATCTGGGGGGTGGGTTGGAACGGGAGGGGGGGAGGGTTAGGGTGGTTAGGGGAGGGAAATATATTTGTATAAGATTAGCTTAAAAGATGGGGATAAGGGGGTAATGCTATTTTATGAGAAATTTATATTATGTTGGGTGGGAGGAGGGGGGTACAGTATTGGTATTTGACTTATATTATATGTATGGGGGGGAATTTGTTTGTATAAAACTCTTTCAATAAAAAACAACAACGTGTAAAGACAGAAACTGGGCAGCAGTATTATTTGAGAGACATGCTGGACAATAAAGTGCAAAAAGAAGTTTATAAGAAACCTGGAAAGAAGAACAAAAAGAGACTGAGGCAGCAAATGGCAACAGAAATAAGTCCAACTTGCTACTGGAAAGACACTGGCTGATAATGAAAGTTGCTATCCTTTGATGACTAATAAGTAGATAGATTGTTTTTGATTATCATTGAAGGATTGTTAGTAGGTAAATAATTATCTACAAAAAAGAGTAACTAATAATAATGTTCTAGTTTAATGATATGTATGTATGTATGTACATGTAGGAAAGCATGAGTATGAGGTTGGACATAAACAATAAGACTTTTATTTAATCATGTAGGAATGTTGATGAATGTAGTTTAACAAAATGGGAGAGAAATTTAGCAAATTTTAGACTGTTTTAGATTGTTATTGAAGAATTACCAATGAATAAACAATGAGATAATAAAAGCAACGGAAAAAGTATAGATAATCTAGATTATATATATATCTTTTAATTATATATATATATAATTAAAAAAATATTCTCTCATATATATATATATGAGAGAATATTTTTTTTAATCAGCCCTTAAAAAAAACACCTAACATATATATATATATATATATATGTATGTATGTATGTATGTATGTATGCATGCATGCATGCATGCATGTATGTATGTATGTATGTATGTACCTATGTGTGTGTGTGTGTGTGTGTGTGCGTGTGTATATGCATGTATGTTTGGAATAGACAATGGATGCCATTATGTGGTTATGTTTAAGTAAGACTTGTCTGAAGAAGATAGACCAAATATGGAATATTAGAGGAGAATTCTGGTGTAATTATATTAAGATATATAATGAATCTTTTGATCTAAAATCTATAAAATGAGATTATTCATGAGTAATAATGGTTTTAGAAATGCACAAGAGTTATGTGTAACCAGTCAACATACTTTTCAAAGGATACAATGTAGAATGATGATTTTTCCTTTTTGAATTTTTGTTTTATTAAAAAATAAATAAAAATTTTTCAAAAAAAAGAAGCATGAATAGCTTTGTAGAGCACTCCGGCAGGTGTGTGTGTGTGCAAAAATGAGTAAAAAAACTGCCTGTTTTTCACGAAAACAGGCCATTTTTATGTCAAAAAAATTGCACACATAGCCTTATGGAGGCTTATAGAGTGCTGGGGGGGGGGGCAAAAACGGCCCACTTAAGGCTCATTTCTGCCCTCCCGGGCCCCCAGGAGCTCTCTTGAAGCCTCTATAAGGCTATGCACGGCCATTTTGGTGAAAGGGGCGGGGTTTGGGGAGGCAAACAATGCTGTATTCGATGTATAAGATGCACCCAGATTTTCAGCCTCTTTTTAGAGGAAAAAAGGTGCATCTTATACTCCGAAAAATACGGTATATTGTTAAAATGAAAAAATATGAAACAAAGAAGAATATGTATAAAATAAAGAAATGGAAAATGGAAAACCTGAAATCAGAAAAAAGAAATACTAATAACAGAAAGCTGTAAACGTGTCATGATTTTAATGTTTGGAAAATATCAAATAAAAAAAATTATTAAAAAAAGAAAAGAAAACATGTTAGGATTTCTAATGAAATTCACATGGTTGAGCTCAGTTTTCCTTTTAAAAATGGAAAGGTGCTAGAGGCAGATGGTCCCTTTAGTTACAATGGCAAAGGCATCAATTAATATTACATGAGAGAAGGCAATAGTAAATCATGTTTGTATTGTTACAATGAAAACCATGGATAGAATATATAAAATGCCTGATAATATAATGCTGTCCCTCAATTTGGATAGCAATCAATCTGCTACTCAGGAACAGCTGAGGATCTTTCAGAGTACTAATGGTGCTTATATGGTTAGATTAAATCTTTGGGACATGAAGTTTCCATTCAGAAAAAGAAACCTGCAAAGACAGAACTACAGCAGGAACATGGACTCTAAGAAGCACTAACATGAGAAAATTCAACATAGTGAAAGATGAATGAGTACAAATTGACGTCTTAGACAGTAGTGAATTGAGATAGATTGGGACTGGACTTTTTCATTTAGGTTACACTGTTTTACTCGACATGAAAAACAAAAAAGTGTTTCTTTTATAATTAAAAAAGGTATAGGAAGAGCAGTACTTGATTACAATGAAATTAATAGCAGAATAATGTTGATTAGACATTGTGACCAACCCTTCAGTCATTCAAGTTTATGCTCCAACCGTCAGTGCAGAAAAAGAGAAAGTTGATTAGTTTTACGGTGTTCAGCTTGAAATCAATAGACTATGCAAGCAAGCGGTGCTGCTTGCATGGTCTATTGGAGACTGGAATGCAAAAGTTGGAAACATGGAAGAAAAAAATGTAGTTCAATTGTATGGCATAGAATTGAACTACAAGAGACTGACTTATCAATTTTTGCATTGCCAACTATTTCTTCATAGCTAACATTATCTTCAAACAATCAAAATAATACATATATACATGCATATCACTTGATGGAAAAACATAAAGGTGATGGGGAAGTTCAATTATAGTATCAAAGATATGACCAGATGCTGACTGTGGAAATCATGAACTGTTCACGTGAATTTCAAGTTAAGCTAACACAGAAGAAGAAAGCCAGTCATTTTCCACAATATTATCTTGAGCATTTAACCCATCATTTTCAAGGAGATCAGTAGGAACTGTTTTGAAGTCAAAATACAAAAAGTGTGTGGTTATCCTGAACCTTTGCCTCCTTCCTACACTCAATTCAAGACTGCACAGTCTCTTGTCTTTGTCCCCTTTCTAGAATATGCTGCCTTCTTCCTCAGAAGCCACAGTGCTACTGCCAAGAATCCCCTCCACTCACACACACTCCTTCTTTAGCTGCATATTCCATCAGTCAAGAACAAGCAATCAAAAAAATTGGTAGATACTTGGAAATGTTATTTGAAAACTCTACGATGTCTAAAACTATAAATATCAGAATTATGCAAGCCATGGTATTCACTGTGGCACCCTACAGAAGCAAAAGCTGAACTCTAAATACTGTTGTTGTTTAATACTGTTTATTGGACTTATATGCCACCCTTCTCCCAAAGGACTTTTATGTACAACATAAAAATAAATAATACAAAAGTTAAAAAAGATTAAATAGAGAATCCAATAACAATAAATTAACAATTGACAGTTAAATCTAAAATAAATTTAAATTAACAATTCTAATTAATAATTTATTTTATTCAGGCCAGGCCAGCTTGCTGGAAAAGCCAGCTTTTTAGGGCGCGGAGGTCGGGAATTATGTGAAGCTCCGGGGGCAGCTCATTCCAAAGGGAAGGCACTCTCACAGAGAAGGCTCTCTCCCTGGGGGTCGCCAGCCAACACTGTCTGGCTGACGGCACCCTGAGGAGACCAACTCTCTGGGATTGTACTGGATGGTGGGAGGCTACCGGTGGCAGTAGATGGTCTCGCAAGTACCCTGAGCCTAAGCCATGGAGCGCTTTAAAGGTCATAATTAATACCTTGAATCGCACCCGGAAAACAACTGGCAACCAGTGCAGGCCACCTAAAAGGGGTGTAACATGGGAGCACCTAGGTACCCCCATGATAACCCACACAGCCACATTCTGGACCAGCTGAAGCCTCTGGGTGCTCTTCAAGGGTAGCTCCATGTAGAGAGTGTTACAGTAGTCCAGTCAATAAAGGACGAGGGCATGAGTTACTGTGCACAGGGCATCCGATCCAGGAAGGGGCGCAAATGACGTACCAGGCGAACCTGGTAAAAGCCCCCCTTTTCATGGCCATCAGGTGTTCTTCTAAGCTAAGCCGTGTATCCATTTCATTTCATTTATTCGACTTATTAACTGCCCCCTCTCCCCGAAGGGACTCCAGGAGGACTCCCAGATTGCAGGCCCTCTCCGAGGGGCTAAAATTTATCCCCCTATCACCAAAGATGGAACAAGGTGGACAAATCAGGATGATGGAAACCACAGCCATTCAGTCTTGAGCCTGAGCCTGTTCATCCCCATCCAGATCCACACAGCCTCCAGGCATTGGGACATCACATCAAGGGCATTGGTTGGGTGGCTTGTGGTAAAGATGAAAAGTTGGGTATCATCAGCGTATTGATGATACTGTACCCCAAAACCACAGATGATCTCTCCCAGAGGTTTCATATATATGTTGAACAGGAGAGGTGAGAGAAATTACCCCTGGGGCACCCCACAAGTGAGGGGCCTTGGGGTCAATCCCTGTCCTCCCGTCAACATAAACTGTGATCGATCCGACAGGTAGGAGGAGAACTACCGCAAAACGGTGCCCCCCATTCCCAACCCCTCGAGTCGTCGCAGTAGGATACTATGGTTGATGGTATCAAAAGCCACCAAGAAGTCTAATAGGACTAGGACAGAGGAAGAGGCCCACCAGAGATCATCAACCAACGCGACCAATGCTGTCTCCGTGCTGTATGGATTGAAACGGATCCAGGTAAGTAGCTTCATCCAGGTACTGGGGAAGCTCGATAGTTGGCTAAAGAAGCTGGATCCAGGGAAGGCTTCTTAAGGAGGGACCTCACCACTGCCTCCTTCAGGGCAGTAGAAAAGAACCCCTCTCTTAATGAAGCGTTGGTAATCACCTGGAGCCAGCCTTGTGTCAGCTCCTGGGAAGCCAAAATTAACCAAGAGGGACATGGGTCCAGCACACAAGTGGCAGCACTAAATCTCCCCATAATCCTGTCCATGCCCTCGGGGGTCACAGGATGAAACTCATCCCAGGATGAAACTCATCTCCACAAGAATTATCTCCGTTGACTCGCCCAAATCTACCCTGTCGGAGTCCAAGCCTGTCCGAATCTGAGCGATTTTATCCTGCAGATACTAAACAAATCCTTCCACCCGACCCTGCAAGGGGTCTTTCCCAGGATACAAAGAATATTGATGTCTTTGGACTTTGGTGTTGAAGTCTCCTGTGAACATCATGGGCAGCCAAGACAGCAATTAAATGAATCATCAAATGTATTAGTTCAGTTTTCACGAGACATAAATGCCCACGCTCAATTTATCCTACTCTGAATATATTATGCAACGGCCTAACTCTCTTGAGAACATTCTAATGTGAAGAAAGTTAGAATAAAAGAGGACAACCAGCAGCAAGATGGATGGATTCAGTTGCAATGCTCTCATCACCATTGTACCTTGTTACAATGGTGATGAGTGCTTTGCCAGAAGATGTGAAACATTAGATTAGACATAGATCATCATGGAGAAAATCTACCCATGTAGAAGAGCTGAAAACGACCTGTTGACACAATCAATAAATATTCCTGTAAATAAAAATATTCTATGGATTGCACATTTTAAGATTTCTGTACAAAAAAACCTAAAGGAGGTGAAGGAGAGTATCCATTATTTCCCAAACTCCAGTAAATTGAAGAATATGCCAGAATGATTATTCAAATATTGCACATTATACCATTTGAATCATTTCAAATGGTATAATCATTATGCAATAATACTCCTACCCAAAGTTGTATATTACAAAACAATATTTTGTTGTATGCAAAGTTCATTGCATCAAGGTTTGGAAAATCTAGTTTATTATATATGAATCTTTAGAAATGTTTCACCAAATCTGATCACTTATGCAGAATATCCTATTTCTCCACATTAAAGCTTACAGTTTAATAATAATAATAATAATAATAATTTTAATACTTATAAACCGCTCCCTCTCCTCATGGGGACTCGGGGCGGTGCACAGGTAGAATAAAACAATTAAAAATATACAAAGTTCTAAAACCAAATTAAACTTAACCTGTGCTAAAATTCCCATAAAACTAATTATGCTAAAAGCTACCCAATAAAAACCCCAAGACAGGGAGACTCTCCCAGGCCGGCCAGACAGAAAAAGTGAGTTTTTAATTTAAGACGGAAGGAGCGGAGGTCCGTGGTCGTTCTAATATCGGGGGGAAGGTCGTTCCAGAGGGCCGGGCCCACCACAGAGAGAGCCCTTCCCCTGGGCGTCGCCCGCTGACAAAGTCTAGTGGACGGCACCCGGAGAAGTCCCTCTCTGTGGGAGCGAATCGGCCGTGAGGATGTATGAGGCAGGATCCGATCCCGCAGATAGCTAGGTCCCGAGCCATGGAGCGCTTTAAAGATGATAATTAACACCTTGAAGCGCACCCGGAAGACGACAGGTAGCCAGTGCAGCTCGCGCAAGAGCGGTGTTACGTGGGTAGACCTTGCGGTCCCCATAATTGCTCACGCGGCTGCATTCTGGACTAGCTGAAATCTCCGGGTGCACCTCAAGGGAAGCCCCATGTAGAGAGAGTTACAATAGTCCAGTCGGGATGTCACGAGCGCATGAGTGACTGTGCGAAGGGCGTCCCGATCCAATAGGGGGCGCAATTGGCGAACCAGGCAAACCTGGTAAAACGCCCTCCTGGCCACGGCTGTCACTTGATCTTCCATGGACAGCCGGGCATCCAGGAGGACACCCAAATTGCGCGCCCCATCCACAGGGGCAAGATGTTCGCCCCCTATGGCCAGCGATGGAGTAAGCTGGTTGAATCGGGCAGCCGGAAACCACAGCCACTCGGTCTTGGTCGGGTTGAGCCTGAGTCCGTTACTTCCCATCCAGATCCGTACGGCTTCCAGGCACTGGCACATCACCGCTACGGCATCGTTGGGGTGGTTTGGGGTAGATATATACAACTGAGTGTCATCAGCGTATAGATGGTACTCTACCCCAAAACCACGGATGATCTCACCCAGCGGCTTCATGTATGTGTTAAACAGGAGGGGCGAGAGGACCGACCCCTGAGGCACCCCACATGTGAGGGGTCTCGCGGTCGACCTCTGCCCCCCTGCCAACACAAATTGCGATCGGCCAGAGAGGTAGGAGGAGAACCACCGTAAAACGGTGCCTCCCACCCCCAACCCCCCCAGCCGATGCAATAGGATACCATGGTCGATGGTATCGAAAGCCGCCGAGAGGTCTAATAGGACCAGGATGGAGGAACAACCCCCATCTCTGGCCCTCCAGAGATCATCAACCAACGCGACCAATGCCGTCTCGGTGCTATGCCCGGGCCGAAAGCCGGACTGGCGCGGATCTAGATAATCAACTTCCTCCAGGTGACGGGGAAACTGTTGTGCCACCACACTCTCAACAACCTTCGCCAAAAAGGGAAGGTTGGAGACTGGACGGTAGTTGTTCAAAAGAGCTGGATCCAAAGAGGGCTTCTTAAGGAGGGGCCTCACCATCGCTTCTTTTAGGGAAGCAGGCAAGGAACCCTCACTTAAGGATGCGTTGACAACCTCTTGGAGCCAGCCTCGTGTCACCTCCCAGGATGCCAGTACAAGCCAGGAGGGACACGGGTCCAATAAACATGTGGTGGCTCGCAGTCGCCCACGTAACCTGTCCATATCCTCGGAAGTAACGGAGTCAAACTCCTCCCAAACAAGATCTGTCTCGTGGCATCCCACTGGGCCATGAATGGGGGCTAGCTCGTTCTGTATCTGAGCGATTTTCTCCTGCAGAAAAATCACAAATTCCTCTGCTCTACCCTGTAACGGGGCTTCCCGCACCCTCTGTTGAAGGAGGGAGCGGGTCACCCTAAACAGGGCGGCAGGGCGGTTGTCTGCGGATGCTATGAGAGTAGCACAATGATGACGTTTGGCTACTCTCAGCGCCACAATGTAAGTCTGTAAATGGGCTCTTACCTGTGTCCGGTCAGATTCAGAACGGGTAGACCTCCATCTTCCCTCTAGGCATCTCTTGCGGCATTTCATCACCCGTAGCTCTTCGGTAAACCAAGGAGCCAGGGTGTTTCGGCGCCGCAAGAGAGGCCGCAAGGGCGCGACCCTATCCAAGGCTCCCGTGGTCGCAATATTCCATGCGGCCACAAGGTCCTCCATCGGGGCGCGGGTCAGGGGTACAGGAACTGGCCCAAGCGCCGTTTGGAACCCATCCGGGTCCATCAGGCGCCTGGGGCGGAACCAGATTGATGACTCAGGTTCCGCCTCCCCGCGGAGGGGAGCAGCGGTCGGAAAGTCGAGCCGGAGAAGTGAGTGGTCTGACCATGACAAGGGTGTGATGACTATGTCCCCTATACCCAGATCACTCTTCCATTGGCCTGAGACAAAGATGAGATCCGGTGTATGTCCACCCTCGTGAGTGGGGCCTTGAATTAGTTGGGTCAGGTCCATGGCCGTCATGGAAGCCATGAACTCCCGAGCTACCTCGGATGATTCGCCCACCGATGGCAGATTAAAGTCCCCCATGACTAAAAGTCTGGGGGTCTCAACTGCCACCGTAGCGATCACCTCCAGGAGCTCGGGCAGGGCTGCTGCTACATAGCGGGGAGCCAGGTATACAACCAGCAAGCCCAACTGCCTCCCTAGGCCCCACTTCACACAGAGGGACTCACAACCGGTAGTCTGTGGCACAATGGTCTCTCTCGGCTCAAGACCTTCCTTTACAATGACCGCTACCCCACCACCCCTACTTAGGGCCCGGGGCTGATGAAAAGCGCGGTAACCTGGTGGGCACATTTCAATGAGGGGAAGTCCACCCTCGTGCCCAACCAGGTCTCCGCAATTCCCACCAGGTCCGGCTCCCCCTCTGACACAAGGTCATGAACGAGGGGGGCTTTGTTGACAACGGACCTGGCGTTGCAGAACATCAGCCGCAGGCCCTGGCTCTGTACTCCCTGGCCACCTAGCCTGCGGGGGTTGAGGCACTTGACCAACGGCTTCGCGCCCCCAACCGGGAGGATAACACTTGTCTCCCCTCGGACCTGCCTCTTAAATTCTGGAATTGAAAAATGATGGTAGCATGAAATAGCTTAAAATAGTTCTAGATCAAAGATAATAGATTACTCTTTATACTTTAGCTTACACTAAACAAAATATATGTATCAATGTTCCCCCTCCACCCACTAGCTTTTACTCACCTCTCTTGCAACTTTTTCAGCTTCTCAGGGTCTGTTTCAGCTTTATTAATCTCTTTGGGGTTTATTGAATTACAAGAAGTAGTATTGCTTATATAGTTGTTTTGATTTCGCAAATCAGATACTGTCAGGAAAATTGGAACTTGATCAGGTAAAGGACCAGTCATGTGAAGATGTGCTGTGAAGTTTGTCCGAAAAAGAGATGGAGGAGAAGAATCTGATGATGAGGAACTGTGGGAATTCAGAAAGTTATCTTCATCATGAGAAGCAATGCTTGGAGATATGCTACTTAGACCATTGCTTATACTGTCCTCAAGCAGATTGCTATCATCTGTGGGTGACGAAGATTGGCAACTTTCAGCACCTGAAAAGGAATCCCTGATTCTTATGGGTGATAGTGGTCTGCGAGCAGTTAGCCTTGGATTTCCATTCAGTTCTGTGATTTGCACAGGACCCGTTGCAACATCCACACTGCCTGCCATGTCACTTCTGTTTGCAGTTTGTATTAAGGTACTTGGGACATTAATTGTAGAACGCATAGAAGGTCTTTGCACTGTTGATCTAGCAGAAATAAAACCAGCATAACATCTTTGATTGCTCTCAAAACTCTGTCTTTCTCTGCCATACACATTGCTCCCTTGCCAGTCTTCAGGAGAATTTAAATTACCAGGAGCTTCAACAGCTGCTGCACTTCCTGCTTGTGGAATTTTTGTATTAAATTCCAAATGTTCACTTTCATTTTTATGAGCCTCTTCCAAAAGGTTTTCTTCAAGAGAATAAGATTTTTTTTGATCTCTTACTTTTCTTTGTTCTAATGAATGTGGTTCAATAGCTGAGTCCACTATTACATCATGTTGTCGTAAAAATCTATGGGAAAATTCAGCTCTACTTCCATCACTCCCAACTCCAGTTTCACAATTATGTTGTTCCACTTGTGTTAAAGATATCGTACTACCTCTACTTTGATCAAGAAGAGCAGGTTTGTTAAGATCAACTGAAATAAGTTCTTGTTCTAAGGTATCGTTTTTGGTGTCTTCATTTATTCCAACAGATGCTTCTACATTTGAGCATAGTGCTGTGTAAAAATCATCTTCCTTGGACTTCAAAAGGGTATTTCTAATGGGTGGAAGATTTGAATTACTTGATTCATTTGATAAAGAAGAATTATTACCAGTCTGAATAGAAGAATCCACTGAATTAGCCAAGGGCTGCTGTGCTACTTTAAGAATATTTCCTTTCTTAAGATCGTGGTCTAGGTGCTTATTACTTATGTTTAATTTAGAGGACTGGAATATGTTCTTTTTTTCTTGAGGTTTTTTCTTTGTCTTCTCAATAGGACCATTTTTTTGTCCTGTGATATTTTGTGCTTCTGTATTGAAGAGAAAATTAGTGTTTATAATTTATTTGCCTATAGCCAATTTCTTGAACACTTATTAAATATAATCATTCAACAATGATGGAAAAAGCATTCTGTTTCTATATAACAGAAATGCAGGCTATATAACTTGATGAACAAATAGATAAACATTAAATTTTTGGATCCAAAAATTATTTATAATAAAATTCTTTAAATTGTTGTTTCATGTTTGAGATATTTTGACAAATGCAGTGAGAGAATAGGCGTATTTGCACTTACTTATCTCATACTAATGCTGGCTTAATTCTAAGCTGGTTTAAGAAAATGCAGCCAGACTTTTGCTTTAGCAATAAGATATTGCAAGGTATTCAGTGCAAAAAGTGGGTTACCATGTGCTGGGGCTTATACATTTCTGTTCCAGGAATGGCCAATTGCTTTATTTCTATGCGTGGATCTTTTTAAAATATATATTTTCATATTATGTTTCTTACTCTATAACTTGAGTGCGCGCGCACACACACACACATGTAAAGTTGAATGTACATATATAAGGATAAAAAACATACATTTATATGACAAATACATATACAGACAGAACAAGCAATTTTAAAATAAAGAAATGCTTCTTTCCATTCAGTACTTTAATCTCTAGCCTGTTCTACACTTCAAATATCACAGTAGATATTTTGTTTTGCATACAGAATGTTGCTGCTTTTAAAAAACACCACCACTATTTTTTTCTCTTCCTGAGTCCCAGTTTTCCTCCTAATCTTTTTTTTTCATGTCTGAGATAAATTGTTTTATCTGGGGTGGGTTCAGTCAAGTGAGATAGAAGAGTTTCTGAGATAGTCCATTTAAAAACTGGTTAGTTTTTCTATATTAAGAATTTTTTTTGCATTTAATTAATTTTAATTTATAGAAATGGTTGTACTATTTGATGAAGTATTTATATTTTTCTAAACATGACAGCAATTGAGGATTGCATGTAAAATTATATATTTGTAATTCTGCCAAATGATACATTGGTTACTGACCAAAATAAAGAAATAACTACTACAGTTCTGCCTCAAATCACTAAAGCAAAATAGTCTATATATCAGTGCTACAGGAAATGCTGGGGAAGTGTGAAAAATCATAGACTATGATACATAATTACACACTGCTGCTTTTCTCTTTATTTTTATATCCTTGCATACTGGGACTTTAATGGACCTGCCTTATTTAGAAACTTAAAGTAACTTTTCAGTTTAATCAACTTTGCTCATGTTTTGTCCTTTAGCTACAATTAACCTGACAATATTCTTTTTTATTTTATTTTATTTTTTTATTTATTCTTGTAAAAGACATAATTTTAAACATATTTGCCATCACAGCGCAAAAGAAACACAAGTAACCAAAATTAACATAAAAATCCTAATAGTAGGCATAATATTTATCCCCAGCATTTATGCTATATACAATCCATCTAGATAAGCTACCTACTTCATCAGTTCTTATTCATCATTAATTTTCCTATTAATATAGTTAACAAATATCCAAATTACTGTATTTTTCAGAGTATAAGAGACACCTTTTTTCCTCTAAAAAGAGGCTGGAAATCTGCATGAGTCTTATACATCGAATACAGCATTTTTTTGTCTCCTGGAACCCCGCCCCCTTCACCAAACTGGCTATGCCTAGCCTTATGGAGGCTTCCAGAGAACTCCTGGGGGCTGGGGAGGGCAGAAATTAGCCTAAAACGCCCCACCCCCCCCCAGGAGCACTCTATAATAATGTGACCAGACGTCCCGCTTTTGGAGGGGCAATCACGCTTTTCAAGAATTAGTCCCACGCCCCGCCGCCTCTTAAAAATGTCCCGCTTTTTGTCTGGAGAGGCGGCGGGGGGGTGGATGGGCGGCGGCCGCTCTTCATGCGCTGAGGTGGCCTGCGCCCAGGGCAGCAGCGTGGGCAGGAAGCGGTGGCCAGAGCAGGTGGGCGGGCTGGCGAGGGCCGGCGAGGGAGGAACGAGCGAGAAGCCAGCAGGCAGAGGAGGAGGAAGAGTATAGCTGCGCATGGCGGGGTGCGGCCCTGAACTTTGCGGTGTGCCCGCTCTGGCTGCCGCTTCCTGGCCGCACCACTAAGCACATGCAGAGCAGCCACTGCCCGCCTGCCCCCCCAGCCAACGAGGGAACCTCCTGAGGGAAGCAGCAGCTGCAGGGCCGGGAAACACCACTGAGCCCCCCCCCCCCCGTCAATGGTGTCCCGCTTGACAAATTTTCAAATCTGGTCACCTTACTCTATAAGCCTTCATAGGATTATGCATGCAATTTATTTGACACAAAAATGGCCTGTTTTCGCGATAACTTTCATTTTTGACCGCCACCCCCCCACCCCAGGAGCACTCTGCAAGACCCCCCCAAAGCTAGTCATGCTTTTTATTTGAAAAAAAATGGCTCCATTTGCATGGAGAAACGGACCATTTGGGGGAGGTTTGCAAAGTGTAAAAAAACCTCTCTAAGCTTTTTAACTGTTCCTGTGCCAGCAGAAACAAAGTCTTAAGGTTTGTTAGCGATTTCCTTCTCCAGGACATGGATAAATACACCTGGAAACATTAACCTACCTATCTACTCTCCCTCTCTACCTACCTACCTACTCTCTCTCTCTCTCTTTCTCTCTATCTTTCTACATACCTATCTCCCTACCTACCTACTTAGTAAAAACACACTCTCTCTCTACCTACCTACTGTATTTCTCTCTCTCTCTCTATTTCTCTCTCTCTATCCTTCTACCTACCTACCTACACACACACTCTCTCTCCTTACCTACCTACTGTATTTCTCTCTCTCTCTACTGTATTTCTCTCTCTCTATTTCTCTCTCTCTATCCTACCTACCTACCTACACACACATACTCTCTCTCCTTACCTACCTACTGTATTTCTCTCTCTATTTCTCTCTATCCTTCTACCTACCTACCTACCAACCTACACACACTCTCTCTCCCTACCTACTTACTGTATTTCTCTATCTCTGTCTATTTCTCTATTTCTTTATCTACCTACCTACCTACTTTCTCTCTCCCTACCTACTGTATTTCTCTCTATTTCTCTCTCTATATATCCCTTTATCTACCTACCTACCTACTGTATTTCTCTTTCTTTCTCTCCCTCTCTATCCCTCTATCTACCTACCTACTGTTTTTGTAATTTGCCTCTTCAAAACCTTGGTGTGTCTTATACTCCGAAAAATACGGTAAGCATGTATTATTGCTTCAGTCGTTGCTATTCCATCATTTCCGTGATTCTGAATCATTTTCCCCTTTAAGCAATTTTGTTAATCTGTCAGATTCTGCGTACTCATTGATTTTATTTATTACTGCCCCATCCGTTGGTATTTGTTCACTTTTCCACTCCTTGGCAAATGCCAATCTTGCCACAATAATTATATGCAATGCCAGAAATTATATATCCATACTAATATCTGGGGGCTTAAGTCCTAAAAGGAAGGTTTCCGGTTTCAGTTCCAATCGATATTGGGTAATTTCTATTAGCCACTGTCTTATCTTTTTCCAGTACCTGACCACCATCGGGCAGGTCCACCACTGATGAAAATAGGTCCCCTCCCTGTGGCTACATTTCCAACAATTAGGCACTGTCCCAGGGAACATTATTGCAAGTCTTGCCGGGGGTAGATGCCACCGATAAAGCATTTGTATATATTCTCCGTATATGAAGCTGCCATTGTCAGTTTCATGTTTTTAAACCAAATTTCCTCCCAGCTTTGAAAATCAAGCGTACGTCCTATGTTCCATCCCCAAGCAATCATACAATCCTTCACCACTTCCTCCCCCACATCTAATAACAGTAAATATGCGTAGCACTTAGAGAGCATCCCTTTCTCCTTCCCAAAAAGAACCATGTCCAATTCCGGTTTAAAGGGATATACCCCTTCAGCCTGCTGGTCATTTTTATATCTTGAAAATATCTGGGAATATGGCCACCAATCCATATTATATCCTTGCGAAACTAATGTTTCCCTGGTCTTCAAATTCCCCTGAGCATCTAAGATCTCCTCATACGTCAAGGTTTTCTCCCCTCTATATAGTGTTGGGTAGACGAGGACTTCCTGAATGGAAATCCAACACGGCACCTTCAAGTATATCTTCCTCCTTAAGGATTTTAATGATAGAAATAGAGATTGGACAGTGGCAGTGCCTTTTGGCTGGTATATATGCCCCCAACGTTAATCAAAGGGCCTTTTATGAAGATCTGTATGGGAGACTGGGGGAAGTGGAATATGATCATATCTGTCTAATGGGGAATTTTAATATGGTGGTGAATAAAACTCAGGATTATATCCAGGGGGAAAAACAAGGGGGCTTGAAAGAGATAAGAAAAACCCTACCAAGGATATGTCATAAAATAAAGGAGGAATTTGGTCTACAAGATGTTTGGAGATTACATAACCCCGGAAAAAGGCAATACACCTACTTCTCCCCCAGACACCACTCCTGGTCAAATTTAGATATGGCCTGGATGTCCTGGAATTGAGGGGAATGGTGTCTGGAATAGAAATTGGTACCAATGAATGGGCGGATCATAGTCCTCTAAGGTTGACATGGAAGATCCCTGGACACAGGCAAACTAGATGGAGAATGTGGGTGGGCGCTCTGCAAGATGAGGACTTTATGGGGACATTTAAAAAAGAGATGAGTTTTTTTATTCAAGAGAATAAAATTGAAGATACATCAATTTATAATACCTGGGGCATGGCCAAGGCAGTTATGAAGGGTTTATTGATTAAATATGGTGCTAATCATCGCAAGGCCGGAAGAATACAATGGAAAGACTTTTTGAATAATCAGAGTAGAGTTGAGCAGATAATGCAGGAAGGGCAGGAGCAGGAGCATTTGATTGAGGAAAGGACATTCTGGCGACACCAGATTAGCTTGCTAGATAAAGAAGAGTTAGGTTCTAAAATTAAATGGTGTAAAAAACATTATTTTGAGAATGCCAATAAGCCAGGCAATAATTTTTTACTAAACTGTATGAGAAAGGGGGAGAGGAGACACAAGGAATCAGACAGTTTTTGAGGAAATCTGATCTACCATAAGTCCCCGAATCTATGAAGCTGCTTCTTAATACTGATATAACGGAAGGGGAAGTAGAAGCGGCCATGATAAAACAAGCCAATGGGAAGACCCCAGGTATGGATGGCCTGCCAGTTGAATTATACAAGGGGATGTTTGGGGTACTGGGTAAATATAGGACAGAGTTGTTTAATAGAGTGACGAGAGATACACAGATACCTACATTGTGGTCTGAAGCATTTATTTCCATTATACCTAAGGAAGGGGCTGATTTGTCATTTATTAGAAATTATAGGCCAATCTCGCTGCTAAACTCTGACTATAAAATTTTTGCAGCAGTGTTAGCAGCGAGACTTACCTGTTTTCTTAATACCTTTATACACTCAGACCAGAATGGCTTCCTCCCAGCAGATCCCGAAAAAGATTAGAGAGGTGAGGAGGAAATATTCCTTATCTAAAAAATTGTTTAAACAGGGGATTTGGTTCAAGTGGGTGATGCCAGAAGGGATGTTGGTGTTCTGAGAAGGAGGAAGAATAAGGATTAAAACAGTTGCTGAGGCGGAAGCCTTTTTTAAAAAACATTCCTTAATCCTGGAGGATGAAACTGGAGGAGCAGAGGGGGCCACGGCCTCGCCCACTGGGGGCCAGGGAGGAGAACAAGAAGATACAATTGCTAAGAGACTTAGATCTAAAAAATGACTTTTTTAATGCAGTATAACTTTTGTTTGGATGTTTGTACACGATTGCTAGCATAGAATTTATAACGATGTATGCACTCCTATTCACCTTGTAGTATTATTGAAATATGTATTATCTATGTTTTGTCAAGAAGCCCCGGAGGGGGCCAACGATCTTGACGTTAAAGTTCTCAAAATATTTCCTTATTTCACCTTACCCTACCCTATTTGAAAAAATTGTAAAACTCAATAAAACTTTTTCAATACAGAATGGCTTCCTCCCCAACTGACAGCTATGGGATAATCTGAGGATGATTATAAATACCTGGCAATATTTTGAGGCCTGCCCTGATAAACAGATGGTAGAATACCATCAGTACGCTGACGACACGCAGCTGTACATTTCTACCCCTGGCCACCCCAATGATGCCGTGGAAGTGCTGTCTCGGTGTCTGGAGGCCGTGTGGGTCTGGATGGGGAGGAACAAACTCAGACTCAACCCGTCCAAGACCGAGTGGCTGTGGTTTCCGGCATCTCGATATAGCCAACTAACTCCATTGTTGGCTATTAGGGGCGAGTCATTAGCTCCCACGGAAAGGACCCTCCTGGACTCACGGCTGTCCTTAGACGATCATGTGATGGCCTTGGCCAGGGGGGCCTTCTATCAGGTTTACCTGATACGCCAGTTGCGCCCCTTTCTAGATCGAGATGCCCTACGCATGGTCACTCAAGCCCTCGTTATTTCCCGCCTAGACTACTGCAACGCCCTCTACATGGGGCTCCCCTTGAGGTGCACCCAGAGGCTCCAGCTAGTGCAGAATGCAGCCGCGTGGGGGATTCTGAGAGTTTCTCGTTACTCCCACATAACACCTCTCCTGCGCGAGCTGCACTGGCTGCCTGTGGTCTTCCAGGTACGCTTCAAGGTGGTAGTTACCATCTTCAAAGCGCTCCATGGCTCGGGTCCTGGTTACTTGAGAAACTGCCTCCTACCACATTCCTCCCTCCGACCTGTCCGCTCCCACAGAGTTGGCCTTCTCAGGGTGCCGTCAGCCGGTCAATGCCGACTGGCAACCCCCAGGGTAAGAGCCTTCTCTGTGGCGGGTCCGACACTCTGGAACGACCTTCCTCCCGATATCCGCACCATCACGGACCTACGCCTCTTCCGTCGGATGGTAAAAGCTCATTTCTTTCATCTAGCTGGCCTGACATAGATTAGGGAATATTTTAATTCGTTATTTATGGGTTTTAGTTATTTATTTAAATTTTAGCACAGCTCTACTGGTTTAATTGTTTTTTATATTTTGTATATTGTGGGGTTTTATCTTTCTGTGCACCACCCTGAGTCCCTTTTTTGGTGAACAGGCCGGTATATAAATTGAAATAAAGTAAAAGTAAAGTAAAGTAAAAGGCCGTAATTTTTGTTGATGCCCAAAAGGCATTTGAATGGGGTTTCCTGGGACTTTATGATCTCTCAGATGCATATGGATTTTGGTATGAAATTTATAGGTTCAATTCAGGCCATATACCGGAAGCAAACAGTGAGGTTACTGATTTATGGGGACCAAACAGAGAAGATTGAGATATATAGAGGCACAAGACAGGGTTGCTCCTTATTCCCACTATTATTTGTTCTGACTTTGGAACCTCTATTGAGAGAAATAAAATGGAATAATGAGATAAAGGGATTTGGATTAGACGGGAAGAGGTTAAGGTGTATGCCTATGCAGATTATCTGGCTTTCATTCTAGAGTAACCAAAAGAATCAGGACCGTACTTGCTACATTTAATTAGGGAATTTGGGGGTGTTGCAGGTTTGCTTATTAATGAAGATAAGACTAAAATTCTTGTTAAAAATATGACCCAAAAATAAAAACACCAACTTGAAGAACTAGTGGGTTTGACGATTGCAAATAAGGTCAAATACTTGCGAATATGGTTGACGGGGAGATGTAGTTTCATAAAGGAAGATAATTATGTTCACCTTTATAATCAGATGGTTAAAGATTTTGGAAGATGGAAGAACCTGCAACTATCCCTTATGGGGAGAATAGCAAGTATTAAAATGTGTATCCTTCCCAAATGGTTATTTTTATTTCAATCGGCCCCTGTGAAATTGGATAAAAAAAATTTCAATGAAATGGATAGAACTGTTTCGAAATTCATCTGGAAAGGCAAAAAGCCTAGAATTAAATTTAAAATGTTGCAGGAATCTAGAATCAGAGGAGGATTTGGTCTCCTGAACTGGCAGCACTACTACCAGACAGCATTACTAACTTGGTTAAAAGAGTGGATGACTCTGAGAAGAACACGGCTCCTGACAATTGAAGGCTGGGGCCTTCAGTATGGTTGGCATTATTATATTTGGCCAGGATCTGAGTGACCCAAACACTCTTATGACCATCTTATTCGTAGGACTTTGGGCTAGACTTGGGAGAACCTGTCAATATTCTATGCATTCTCTCTTGCAAAAGAATTTCTTACCAGATCCTCTAGCAATCTTTGCTATTCCCTGGAGCAGTGGTGTTTTCCTTCCTTTTCCTTCTGCTTTTCTAAAAGTTTCAGAGTCTGGATTTTCCAGCACATTTCGCTGGTTGATTTGTTGTCTTCTTGATAAAATTGGCTTTGGGAAACCTATTAAAAACATTGGTTTATTCATTCATTTGTTTTAGAAAGATTAAGATAAGGACAATCTTAAATCAAAGTAATTTAGAAACATTACCATATTTTTCAGAGTATAAGGTGCACCTTTTTTCCTCTAAAAAGAGGCTGAAAATCCGGGTGCGTCTTATACAAAAATGGCCATGCGCATACCCTTATGGAGGCTTCCAGAGAGCTCCTGGGGGCTGGGGAGGGCAGAAATGAGCAAAAAACAGAGCGTTTCCCCCCCCCCCAGCCCTCAGCAGCACTCTATAAGCCTCCATAAGGCTATGCATGCAATTTTTTGACCAAAAATCGGCTCATTTTCACAAAAGAATGGGCCATATTTTCCTCGCTTTGCCCCCCCCCCCGAGCACTCTGCAAGCCCCCCCAAGGCTATTCATGCCTTTTATTTGAAAAAAAGGGGCCCATTTTCACGAAAAACGGGCCGTTTGGGGGAGGTTTGCAAAGTGCAAAAAGGTTTTTTTCCCCCTTTTGGAAAGCTGTTTAGTTAGAGTGATTGATGAGAATTACATTGGTCAAGTACTGTGTCTGCAGAAACAAAGATTTGTTCCAAAGGTGGTCAGTGATTTCCTTCTCTAGCACATGGGTAAATACACCTGGAAACATCTACCTACCTACCTACCTACTCTCTCTCTACCTACCTACCTACTGTATTTCTCTCTCTCTCTCTCTCTCTCTCCCCCTCTACCTACCCACTTACCTACTTACCTACCTACCTACCTACCTACTCTCTCTCCCTCCCTATCTACTGTATTTCTCTCTCTTTCTCTCCCCAGCTATCCCTCTATCTATCTACCTACCTACTTTTTTAAAAAAAATTGCCTCTTCAAAACCTGGGTGCATCTTATACTCCAAAAAATACGGTAATTTCCTACATTGGAATAATAAATGTAGAAGGCTAAAAAGATTCTAATAATAAAGAATGCAAGATGCATTTGGAAAACACAGGGAAAGAAGAATGAGTTTGACTTTTTCCTCCTGAGAAATATTTGGAGTTCATACACAAAAATTATTTAGATCATCTTGTTATTAATCAGCCTTTTATGGCATTTAAATTTGCAAGAAGAATTTGAATTGTGCAAACAGATGAATCACAGTATGTTCAATCAAAATATTTTTTGAGTGTAGAATTAGTTGTATCAGGAATCCTAAATTTTTAGTAATAGTGGGTATACTCTTGGATGATTTCAAATTCAAACACAGAGTTATTTTCTTATTTTGCTTTAAAATACTGGTAATCCAAGAATCTCCTTATATGGAGTTACATTCAACTTTAAAAACTGCTGATTTTAAATCTCTGGCTTTGTTGTTAGCAGATGTGCAGATGTACCCATGAAGTATTCAACCACAAGGTTTAGTTTAGTTTAATCAAGACTGAATAATCACAATTTATTCTATATATGAAATACCTCTGAATGTAACTAATATTAGAAGAAATACACTCTCCAAAATAAATCCCCATGAATTCATTCTTCTGAACCTACTAGATTCCTGTAGCAGCTTAGCTATAGAGTGAAAGGTTGGGGATTTCAAATCTCTCCTCCCAGAAGCCTTCTGAGTTTCCTCAACACAGCTCCACATCCTACTTTGGTGTACTAGCTTGATAAATTTCTGCTATCTTCCAGAGAAAAATCACATCTGACATTTGTTCCTTAAATCAATAAATAATAGAAAGATATGCCTAATGTAACTTTTCTGGCATATTAAAATTTTACAAAATGAGGAAAAAATGAAATAAATTGTTTAGCACCACCTTCTGGTCTTGAAACACTGAGGCATATGGCTAGCTTCTTCTGCCCTAACCACTTTTTGGGAGATAGACCAATCCACAAAATAAAATCAATAAAATTAAACTATGAAAAATGGGAAATTAGAAAAAGTGTTTTTTTATATTAAATGGCAGAAGAATCGACTGCATTAGAAATAAAATAGAGAGTTGTTAAAACAATCTCAAAGAGAAAAATGGCATAAGACAACATTAAGGTGGCAGACCACTCTGGAAGAATCCAACTCTACTGCAAAGAAAATTCAAGGTGCATAAAAATACAACATTACTAATGTAGTGTAGAGAAAACAAATTCAAGAGGCAAAATATTAAATACAAACATGCAAAAGAAAATAACAATCTCCCATAATTTTCTGGGTAGAATTCTTTGCTTATCAGTGATCACTAAAACAACAGACTTCTGCTTGCTTTCTCTGTACTTTCTCCACAAAAATTCTTAAAGGTTTTTATTTTCCTCTTAATCTTAAAAAAAGTTGAAGAAATTTATCTCCTTGTCAACTTGACCCACATCTACTTACAACTGTTACTCCCAATGGCATCTCCCTGAAGAAACCACAGCTTCTTCCTAAGATGAGAGCAATTAGAGGATTTAAGAAGCCCTGATGGTGTAGTGGTTAAACTGCAATATTGTAGGCAAATTGCCCACAGTCTATAGCTTGATCCTGACCAGGCTCAAGGTTGACTAAGCCTTCCATCCTTCCAAGGTCAGTAAAATAAAGACACAGATTGTTGAGGGCAATATGCAAATAATGCTTATATTGTTAACTGCCCAGAAAGTATTGTAAAGTGCTATGGGGAGATAAATAAGTCTAAATACTGTTGCTATTACTGTTACAAACTTCCTGTCACCTTAGAGTCAAGATTGATTATTGTGCTATAAAGCTTTTCAGAACAGCCTTCTATTTTGTCATATCTAGACTAGGGCCTCTGCAGTGGTGGGTTCCGGATCCTGTTCCAACCGGTATGGTTGGAATGGGCCCGGCATCATCCACATGGACGTGCGCAGTGCACTCATACACATGCACAGCACATGCATGTGTCTTACCGTCCAGGGATGCCTCCGCAAGCCTCTGCGATGCTCCAGCTGCTTGGCGGGGTGTTCCGCAAGTGCTGTACACGCCGTGCATGTGCGCAGAAGCGCCAAAGGCTTTAAAGACAGGTAAGGAGCGCAGGCAGGTGGGTGGACCCTTAGAGCACCGTACCGGAACAGTACCTGGTGCTCTGGGCAGGCTTTGGTAAGCCTGTACTGGGGCATACCACCTGAAACCCACCACCAGGCCTCTGAGAGATATATCTTTCTAGTATTTGGGTGTTCACCATCTTCTGAATGGCTTATTTCACCTCATTTTATTGTCCTACTGAATTTGAGGTATTTCTGAATAGTCCCTGCAGAATGAAACGTATTGTTTTTCCATCACCTCTGATTTTATATTTATATTTATTGTTGTTGTTGTTTCCATAGTAATCCAGATGTTAGACTGGGTTTTGTAATTTTGTCTACCTACTGAATCCTTACCAAGGACCTGATATTTGGTGGCGTTACAGATATTGTTGCAAGATGGAAGCTGTTCCCAGTAAAGCCATCTTTTGCAATTGACTGAGTGTGAATTTGTCAATGTCAATGGTGTTCAATACATTTGGAAGATACCTTGGAGGTCATCTAGTCCAACTCCCTGCCTAGGCAGGAACCCCTATACTGTTTCAGACAAATGGCTATCCAACATCTTCTTAAAGGCTTGCAGTGTTGGGGCATTCACAACTTTCGGAGGCAAGCTGTTCCACTGGTTAATTGTTCTAACTGTCAGGAAATTTCTCCTCAGTTCTAAGTTGCTTCTCTCCTTGATTAGTTTCCATCCATTGCTCCTTGTTCTACCTTCTGGTGCCTTGGAGAATAGTTTGACTCCCTCTTCTTTGTAGCAACCCCTGAGATATTGGAACATTGCTATCATGTCTCCCCTAGTCCTTTAAAAAAAAATTAAACTAGACATACCCAGTTCATGCAACCGTTCTTCATATGTTTTAGTCTCTAGTTCCTTAATCATCTTTGTTGCTCTTCTCTGCACTCTTTCTAGAGTCTCCACATTTTTTTTACATCGTGGCGACCAAAACTGGATGCCGTATTCCAAGTGTGGCCTTACCAAGGCATTATAAAATGGTATTAACACTTCCCGTGATCTTGATTCTATCTCTCTATTTATGCAGCCTAGAACTGTGTTGGCTTTTTTGGCAGTTGCTGCACACTGCTGGCTCATATTTAAATGGTTGTCCACTAAGACTCCAAGATCTCTCTCTCTGTTACTACTATTGAGCAAGATACCTCCTATACTGTACCTGTGCATTTTATTTGTGTTGCCTAACTGTACAACCTTACTCTTTTCATCATTAAATTTCATTTTATTAGATAGTGCCCAATGTTCAAGTTTGTCAAGATTGTTCTGTATCTTAAGCCTATCTTCTGGAGTGTTGGCTGTTCCTGCCAGCTTGGTGTCATCTGCAAATTTGATGAGTTCTCCATTTCTTCCCTCATCCAAATCATTGATGAAGATGTTGAAGAGTACTGGGCCTAAAACAGAGCCTTTGGGTACTCCACTGCATACTTCCCTCCATGAAGATGCAGTTCCATTGAGGACTACACATTGAGTGCGGTTGGTCTACCAGTTATGAATCCATCTGGTGGTGATGCTGTCTAAGCCACATTCTTTCACTTTATCTAGTAGTAGGTTATGGTCTTCCTTGTCAAATGCCTTACTGAAGTCCAAGTAAACTATATCAACGGCATTCCTCTTGTCCACTAATTTTGTCACATTATCAAAGAATGCAATAAGATTAGTCTGGCATGATCTGTTTTTGACAAAACCATGTTGGCTTTTGGTTATTATTTTGTTTGCTTCTAGGTGTTCGCTAATTCATTGCTTGAGCTATGTTTATTTTTGAATTTTTAGCTGGATTTTTAAATTAAGTTTTAGCATGGGTCAAATTCATTTAATTTAATTTTAAACTTACTTGTTGTCTGTTTATTTATATTTTATTTTTATTCCTGTGCACCGCCCTGAGTCCCATTTGGGAGAGAGGGTGGTATAAAAGTATGAATAAAGTAAAGTAAAGATTATTTTTTCCAGAATCTTTCCTGGTATTGAGGTCAAGTGGTGCTTCAAGTGGTGCTCCAGTTGTTTTGAGATTGCACCCAAAGTGCCTATTTCTATTGGTACTATTCTTGCTCAATTTTGACACAGTCGTTCTATTTCTATTTGTATGTTTTTGTATTTTGTTATCTTCTCCAGTTTTTTCTTTTCTATTCTGCTATCTCCGGGCACTGTTCCTATCCAGACTTTTTTGACTTTCTTATCGAATATTGTTAAATCTGGGGTGTTATATGATGGGTGCCTGCTACTTGAACTCTAAAATCCCAGAGCAATTTAACTTCTTCATTTTCTATGAATTTCTTTATTTTACGATATCACCAGTTCTTTCTTGCAGTCAAATGATATTTCTTGCAGATTTTCCAATGCACCATTGTTGCTCTTTTGTTATGCTGTTGTTTGTAGTCAGTCTGGGCAATCTTCTTGCAGCAGCTTACAAAGTGGTCCACTGTTTCTTCAGCTTCATTGCATAGGCACCAATTACTATCAGTTGTTGCCTTCTCAATTCAGACTTTGTATGCTTTTGTCCTTAAGGCTTGGTATTGTGCAGCCAGAATTAGATCCTTGATCTCTTTCTTCAACTTTCCTGCTGTTAGCCATTGCCAGTTCTCATTATTATATGTTTTCCCTGGTATTTTTTTAATGTATGGTTTTGTAGTGCTTTGTCTTTCCATGCCTCCATTCTGTTCTTCATCTTTCTTGTAAGACAGTTTGATTTCTCCAGTAGTCAGTAACGCTTCCTGGTATACTAACTTCAATGCATCTTGTTCATTGTCCTTCAAATGTTCTAAAACCCTCTTTTTTCTTCTAATGTACTTCCACACTCACCTATTTGCCTTGGTAGGTAGAGTTAATGTCTGTTAATGTTGCTGTGAGGACATGAAGGACATGATTCATTATCATTATTTTTTCCTGTTTTCCTATCAATTACTTTTAGTTCTGCTTGAGTCCAATCCTCTATTCCAGCTGTGTATCTAGTGACTGGATTTCCTAGGGGTTGATTGCCTTGATGGTATTGAGTTTGGATGTTAAGATCCTTCACTCTATGTATTCACCTCTAATCTTTTTTCTTGACTTCAGTATGCTTGATGTTGTCAGCTTGAAGGAAATCCAGGTATTTGTAGTAATCATCTTCATCCAGACTCTTAATGTTATTTTCTGGGGGCATCTTGCCCTTCAATTTTCACTATTTTCCTTGTTTGATAGTGAGTGTGGCACATTTGTCCAATTCAAACTCTATGTCAATATCTTGGCTATATATAAGGAGAGTATTGCGCAGCGATTCTATTTCAGATGTTGTTTCTCCATACAGCTTTAAATTGTCCATGTAAAGGAAGTGGGATAGTCTGGCAGATGTTTTTAATGTTTGATAGCCATGGCTGAGTTATTTAATATTGTTGACAGAGGAAACAGTGCAAGGACAAATAGTAATGGTGATAGTGAATTTCCTTGAACTATTCCTCTCAATATTAACCTCTCCTAGTCTCTCACCATTGTCCTGAAACCGTGTCTTCCACTGTGCCATTGCTCTTTGCATAAAGCTTCTAATGTTTCTATTGATTCCTGTTATTTCTAGGCACTTTATTATCCAGTCACATGGCAGAGAATTGAATGCCTTTTTGTAGTCAATCTTTTTATATATATATATGTTTATTGGCAGTTTTTCTTTAACAACCACTGTTTTTTGTGGACAGTGTAATGATTGGGTTAACATATTTTTCACACAATGCTTACAGTAATAATACAATCACATATACAGAATTTTTATCTTCCAACTTCAATATATTATTCTATGTATCAATCTATATTATATTATTTTCCCAATTTATATTTATTTCTTTATTTTTCCCATTTGTTGGGTTCTTACCTCATTATCTTTAAACTATACTATTCTCTTTGATTTTTATCACTTTCTCCAAAAATATGTGTAAACATAAATAACATTTCTTCATACAATATACTTATTAAGCCTTAATATTTTAATATTATAAATATCAATCAGTGTTCCACCACATTTTCAATAACTCGATTTTCTATAAACACCAATAAAGCCATTTTTCAATAAGATTTAATCAGTCCCAAGATTATATCTGTCTCCTGAATTTATATTCCTTGAAAACTATGTTTTCAAATATATGTCTGACCTCATGTTAATCATAATAGATATACCTAGTATCCCAATATCTGAAAACTCCAGAAAAAAATCAATTGTTAATAAGATTTGGTCAATCCCCAAGTTATTCCTCCAAGTCCCTTAAATTTCTAATCCTTAGATGCTATAAATTTGGGCTTTTCAATCTTTATAATTTCCAATTTATACCTTCCCAATTATCCAGATTTTAATGTCTTATTTATCTTTTTTTTTTCTTTTTCTTTCCCCCCCTGTGGTGTTGATAACCCAAATTCAACTTAGCCAACCAAGTTTCTTCAAATCTTTCAAATCCACTTTTCGGTGTATAGGTCTAATAAAGTTTTAGTGTTTAATTTAATTTGCCTTAGGAATCTCCAAAAGCTAAGGAAATAATTTCCGGCATCCAAATCATCTACTAAGATAAATTCTAGGTCAGGTAGCTTTCCAGATGTTGTTTACTTTCTCTCATCACTTTCCTTTGAATTTTACACATAGCAGTAATCTTCTTCCTCCAGTAGATGGTTCCCTTGTTCCCAATTCCAGCCTTCAACAGAGTGTAAAAGTCAAAAACAGCTGATTGTCATCCAGTCAAGGGAGTTAGAGATAGAGTTTAGAAAAGCAATTTCTCCAAATAGTCACTTTTCACAATATTGTTTGGCTTTTCCAAGCCTTCTATGTTTTAAATCATCCTTTAGGTTTTTCTTTTACTTCTAAATATTTAATCTTCCTTTTTAGTTTTTAGTCTTTCTCCATAAATCCAATCACAGTTTTTTTAACGTTTGGAGATCATTTTTTGCAACTTTTAAGGTTTTTTAGGTTAAATCTCTAATGTAACAGTTGGACATTTTCTCATCCAGCTTCACTGCTCTGTCCATACACTGCTCCAGCACAAGATCTTAGTGCCCCGATTGCTCCAGCAAGTGACTGACTAAAAATGGCTGTCGCCCTGCCCCCGTTCAGGAGAGCGTTCTTCAGATCAATAAGGAAATTGTGGATTCCTCATGATTGATGAAGTGCCTCTCCTTTCTTCACCATCCTTCTAGGGCAGCTTAACCCTGTGGGGTCTCCCAGCAAGCAGTTGCCAGCTGCATTTCATGGAGCCCGGCAGAGCGCCACTATTTTCCAGCCATTCTCGCCGCAACATCAACCGGAAGTGTACTTCTTTTTGTACTGAATCTGTGCTACATTCAGTTGGTCTTCCTTCTCTTGTAGTTCTCCAAAACCATTTTGTCTATTAGGAGTTGATCTTTTGTTCCACTGCTATTGGGGCATTTTCCTTTCTGTACAGGTGGAAAGAACTTGTTTTCAACTAGACGCTGTTGGACTGCATCAGCTATCACATCAGTTAGCGATTTACAAGTTGTTAGTAAGCAAGTAATTGACCTGTAGTTGCCTGGTACTGCCACTTTTTCTGGATCTTTCATTATCAGGTAGCGTTTCCCCGATGTTAGCCACTCTTCAATTTCACCTCCTTGTAGTATGTTGTTAATCTGCTTGGCAACACCTGGATATAGACTAGTTAGATGTTTCAATCAAAATCCATGCAATTCATCTTCACCTGGTGCTGACCAATTCTGGTTCTTCCTTGCTCATTTCTCCGCTGTTATTATTAGTTATTTCATTTCAACGTCTGCATTTTTAAAAATTTCTTTGGGTTATCACCTATCTATATTCAGAACTGCACTGTTTCTTCCTTGTCAGGTACTGACGGATTCATTGCAATTTCTCCACTGATGGATTGGTAGAAATGTTTCTGATTGGATTGAAATTGGAGGTTCTGCCTGTAATTTGCAGTTTGAGTTTCATATCTGCTGATATTCTTAACTATAGTTGTTATTTGCTTCTTTATTATTTCCAGTGCTTTCTTGATCTTCCTTGTTTCTAAGTGGTATTTCTTAATTAGGTACTTTTTGGTCTTCTTATTCTTCAGCTTCTTTTCTTTAATCTGTTCTAGCTTGCTTGTGTCTGATCGCAACTTGCTGGTCTTATTTTCCAGTTTAATCTTTCATTTTTGTGGTGCACTTTCTTTTTTTCTTCTTTGTTGATTTTGCCTCTCAGATATTCAGTTGTAACTGCAGGTGCGCTGTACCTTAGTTGGTTTGTTTCTTGCAGTAGATTGGTGCTTATATCTGATATTGCAGAATTTGCATCTTTTAATGCTTGCGCTAGCTATTTCTTTGGAACAAGCTACAATGTAGGCAGCCTTATTCTGATCTTTTTGTATTTTCTGGATATTTGGTTATACTTTGTTTCAATTCTTTTACTTCCTTAGTTAGAGGCCTTTGTTCTTCCTGAGGCAGAAGAGAGGGTGCTTGGATTCCAAATGAAAACAACTGTACATCTCAACTGGATTTCTCTGCTGTCAATTCCCCCTGGTTTACCTCTATATTCTGAGTTTCTTCTGGCAAGGCTTTGATTTCTTTGCTCTGGGTAAACCTTTTCAGTTCTTCCAATTCTCTTCTGTGAGTAACTTATTTTGTATTATAAATCAACATTGATTTGGTAGCCTCTGTTCTATTATTTCTAATCTTGGATGTTCTTTTTAGAACTGGTGCATTCGTTTCAAATATCCTCTTGTTGTTGGACTTGATCTGTAATAACAGATCCTTATTTCTTTGTTTTCAATCACTGTATATTTGCAATGGGTAAATACCGTTTCTTCCGGTAGTCCTGCAGCTGCTGACCCTGGTTGCTCAACCAACAGTCCTGAGTCCTGTAGCCAATTTTCACTAGATATCCAGAAACTCCAGCATCTAATGTGGACCTTGTTAACTTGGGTTACTTGGGACAGAATGGCTTTCTGAAACGTATGTCTCACCATATTTTTTTATGGGAGAGACACTGTCTGACTCCTCTGATAAGACCTGTCCAGTGTGGTTGAATCTCTGGCATAGTTCTCATCTTCCTTAGAACTTGTTGGGGCTGAACATTACAGATGTTTAATGAATCCATATTAATTACCAAGCAAGATAATATTTGAAGTTAATAATAATAAACCCTATAAATATTCAAGCACTTTAACAAAGTATATTCAAGACTAATGGTATACAAGGTAACACATAAAAAGCTGTATTTGGGAATTTGGCATATTATTCAATTCTCTGAGAGAAAGATGAAGCAAAACTTTGAGGGGGGCAATGTATGTGGTGGCAGTATTTTATTTTTATTTATTTTTATTTATTTATTTTATCAAGCATGTATTAGATAACATATATAAGTATAAATATGATTTTGAATACATGAAATGGATACGAATAAAAGGGTACATTAGGACAGGGCTGGTAGGCACGTTGGTGCCCCTTACAGATCTCTTAGGAATGGAGTGAGGTCGACAGTAGACAGTGTAAGGTTAAAGTTTTTTGGGTTTGGAGATGAAACCACAAAGTCAGATAGAGCATTCCAGGCATTGACTACTCTATTGCTGTAGTCGTATTTTATGCAATCGAGTCTATTGTGTAAAATACCAGTATTATGAATAATTAAATAATTAATAATAAATTAATTATTATAAATATTATAAATATTATAATATTAGTAATTATAATATTAATATTGTATTATTTATATTTAATAATTAATTAAATTATATCAGTAGTGGTGGGGAGAAGTTAAATGAACTGACTTTACAGTGGATAGTTAAAACTCCTTGCTCATTGAAGTTTTTGCCATAAAAAGAGGAAGTTAAATTTACAAGACATAACACATGCACACTAAGAAGACGCACCCTTTACACCAGTGGGTCTCAACGTTCTTAATGCCGTGACCCTTTAATACAGTTCCTCATGTTGTTGTGACCCCGCAACCATAAAATTATTTTATGTTTTCAGCATTTTTTTGAAAATATGTTTTCCAATGGTCTTAGGTGACCCCTGTGAAAGGGTTGTTCGACCCCCAAAGGGGTGCCAACCCGCAGGTTGAGAACTACTGCTTTACACAAACACTGGCTTATGTGAGACTGGAAAATCAAATGCAGATAATGTTTCTGGTTTAAAAACTACAATTTGGGTTGAATTTTTGATGTGTGTCCTAAGACGATATGACTTTCCCCTCACCTTTTGTGCATTGGATTATAATTTAGTATCTTTATAAATGGTTTTCTTTCTCAATCCATTAAATTACCCCTAATACCGATAAAAGATGCCCCTTATATCTTTTCAACCTGTCTTCCAGTTGTAAGAATACCCTTCTTGCTACAGTCAGTGCATTTGAAAGGACATTTTATTTGCCTATTCTAATCACTTTCAGACATGGCTTATTAATTGCTTTTCAATTTATTATTATTATTATTATTATTATTATTATTATTATTATTATTAATTATTATTATTATTATTAATTATTATTATTATTATTATTATTATTATTATTATTATTATTATTATTATTATTATTATTATTATTATTATTATTATTATTATTATTATTTGGATCAACAAGTTCTATTGCACCAGATGAATTTCCTTCAATCCTTTGTAAAAGAAGTTTAACTATAGTTCAGAACTTTAAAAAAAAATGGGGCAGGAAATAAGCAGCCCAAAAATAAACAATAATTACAACTTTGATTTTAGAAATCCACAAGCAGACTAAGAGTCCAGATAAATTTTAAAAAGATCTGGAATTAATTATAAAAAATTCTTCCATGTAAAATTGCTCTCATTTTGAATTAAAAAAAACCCCAATAATAAAAAATTAAAAATTGTGAGGGAACCAGAAGGAACTAAAGATTACAATTAGAGGGGAACAGTTAAATTTGATTTAAAATTGCAGAATGAAGCAAAATAGCTAATTCCATGTAAGACTATGGATCATATTAGTTCAGAAGTGCATTATGTCTTATCATATTTTTCAGAGTATAAGACACACCTTTTTTCTTTTAAAAAGAGGCTGAAAATCTGGGTGCGTCTTATACATCGAATACAGCATTTTTTGCCTCCTGAAACCCCGTCCTTCACCAAAATGGCTGTGCGCATACCCTTATGGAGGCTTCCAGAGAGTTCCTGGGGGCTGGGGAGGGCAGAAATGAGCAAAAAACAGGGTGTGTTTTGCCCCCCCCCCAGCCCCCAGCAGCACTCTATAAGCCTCCATATGGCTATGCATGCTATTTTTTGACCAAAAAATGGCCCGTTTTCACAAAAAAAGGGCTGTTTTTCCTCATTTTGCCCCCCCAGGAACACTCTGCAAGCCCCCCCAAGGCTATTCATGCCTTTTATTTGAAAAAAAAACTGGGCCCATTTTGGTATCAGCTTCTGTTCAGCTTCTGTTCCAGCCTTACCCGTCCCATGCAGTCACCCACTGCTCAGCTAGCCTTTGCACTCAGCACACATCAACTGGAGCTGTGTGTGCTGATTCTTGGGTCTCCCCGAGTCCTGACAGCCTCACAGCTCCAGCTGACTCCTCTTCCCAAGGGTGCATGTTGATGCTTGGGACATTGAGTCGGTGGAAGTGCTGATCAGCTGGAGCTACATGCACTGATCTCAGGGCCTCAGCAGAGCCCCAGCAACATTGCAACATTGCAACTGACTCAACAGCTGACTCTCCCACAGACCTGTGTGGTGCCACCACTGCTTCAGCTCACTCCTCTACTACACACACACACACACACACACACACACACACACACACACACACACACCATCTTCTCCTTGCGGGCCAAATCTTAACACATCACAGGCTGGATCTGGCCCACGGCCCTTTAGTTTGACATGTCTGATCTAGAACACACACAAGAAATTGATGTCATGGAATAATCCACATTTAAAGATAGCAGGAAACATCTGGGATGACTATGTCAAATATAAGATAATACTTTGAAATATCTACTTCATAATATATACATACAACTGAAACAGATATTTACAAAACAATATGGCCCAGATGCTTTAGAAACATAAGAGAAATCTTGAAGAGATATATCTGGAATCTTCAGAGATACAATATTTTAAATGAAATCAGTAATTCAATTTTATATAGAATTGTGGAAAAAGAGAGAATGTTAGCATTTGTTATATACCTGACAAATGAAATACTACAAACATAAGAAAATTTTACTTGTTATGATTTAAGAATGATATTATATTATCAGAAATACAACTCTGTATCTACTGAACCCCTCAAAAGGTTTTTTTCAAAAGGTTGGGCATCAGGTTTCTCCCATTTTGGACATTCATATGCTCCATGCACTGATTCAAGATGTTGTCAGTACATTGGCCTCAGTTATCAAATCACCATATTTATGACATTGTACCTCAAATTGTCAATCAAAGAATCATTCCTAGTGGTTTCACAAAAATATGTTAAATAGATGATTTCTGTTTGGCAGGAAAGTGATAAGGTTTAAAATATTTTATGATGAGTAAAATATAGAAAGTTTGAATCTTATAACTTTTAAATTTGCTAAGCTCAAAAATAGGTTTTGGTTCAGTAGAAAAAAGTCTGTTCTTTATTTATGAACAGTATATCATTTCTTGCATAATGTACTAAGTGGAAATATGATATGGAATTATTCAAGTATCTTGATAAACTAAAGATAAGGTATAAATAGGAAAAAGAACAATATTATAAGATTTTCTGACCAGAAAAATCTGAAAAGCAGACCAACATGCAAGACTTCTATTCAACCTATATGGATCATCCTTGAGATGGATGAGTTGTCTAACTGTAGCTGTCCTCCAACTGAAGATGTTCCTGAAAATGCGTATCTGTAAATGAGCCTCAAGGAAATAAAAATACTGCGATTTGAGGCCTAAGTCACAGGACTTTCTCCCAACTTGTGTCTATTTGGGTCATGCTCCTTTAATTAGCTGGCTACAGGATGACAACTGAGTTGGCCAAATAGTCTTTTCTCTTAGTTGCTTTTGTATATTTTTGTAAGAACTGTACATATAAGCTTTATTAAGGTTTGAAATAGCATTTTGCTTCTAACTGGATGATTATAGCCATTATTACTACCTTTAATACCAATTAATAATTAATAACAACATCTGCCTATCTTAGATGGACTCAAAAGATGCCACATCCATTCTAAAAAACTGGATGACTGCAGAACCAACCTTAATAGCTGTTTTGAGATTCTCCCTAACATACTTCATCCCTACAGCCAATCTTTATCACCCAGGTCTTTTCTTAGCTTTTTTATCATATCCAAGTGTCCTTTGCAAGGGTAAAACCCTTGAAGTCCTTCAGTTTAATTTTATTAGACTTATTCTTGCAGTTATGAAATATATTAAAAATACTTTTTTTATATTTAGAGATGAGCTGGCTCTCTGTTGATGCTAGAGGTTGGTATGTTTCTTTAACTTACAGCTAAAGTTAATATTTCTTCCAATGGGTTTGGATCCAGTGTAAAAACCAGACAACTTTAAATCAGCTTGACTAAACATCTATTAACGAAGTTTACTCCCTAGGATTCTCTTCAGAGACCTTCTACCGACTAAGCAATGAAAACATCAGAATGTGTTTAAGTAACATATCTGCCACTTTGATGTTTAAATCAGCCTGTCTGGTTCAAAGCATGGGATTTTTTTCAGCTTCTACTCCATCACATTTCTGAAATTTCATCAGATCTTTAAGCATGTTGGATATACTACCCTATATCGTTTTGCTAGAATAATATAAAAATACTATGCCAGTGCATATGTCCCAAAGCCTTATGCTTCTTTTTATTCTCTCTATAGGGAATCCTGGATAAGTTTCATCTTCTATCCTAAGCTGAAGAAATTTTCTATTAGAAAACATGGCTTCTATTTGTTGTTTCTTTTGTCTCACAAAGGATCCATATATCCTCCTAGACTGTTCAATTTTGTGTTTCCATATTCCCTGTGATTTAAGAACTGTGTTATTTTTTATTTTTTTATTTTTTTAATAATTTTAAATAATTATTTTAAAATTTTAATTATTTAACACTTATAGTTACATATGTAATGTGTGTATGTTTGTGTATCCATATGCACAGATGTGCATAGTTGTATTTCACTTCTGGATAATCTTTTACTGTCACTGTCAGGAAACTGTATTAAAAAGGCATTTTGCATTAGCCACAACTAGATAGCACCTTTGCTGGAATCAGTGTTGCCTGTGGTTGTGCCTGTTTTCAACAAAGAACTTTGTTGAACTACTTAACCCCCCCCCCCCCCCCTATTACACCTCTTTGCCTGATGATTGAAGAATATTAAGAACTTTATGAACTTTATGAACTTCAAGGCCAGTTGCCCTCCTGCTTTTATTTATTTATCGATCTACCCTAACTCCGGACTTATAAATTAATTATGAATTAGTACCATCATACCATCATGTAAATTTTCCTGCTTGAAGTCCCCTTTCCTATGATTAGATCTGCACTGGACTTCTCATTCTCAGGGCTTTGTAATTAGATCTCCTTCCTGCACTTTATTATATTTACCATATCTCCCACGTACTCAAGGGCTACTCTACTCTCCCTGCGGGAGTCTCCTCCCGCACAGGTTTGGCCCTCACAATTAACGAGGGGCCACCTCAAGGACGGGCTTATTAGCCAGGAGAGGTGGGAGAAACATAAGCTACACAGATTTTTAGTTCGTTTTTTAAATCGGGTTTTAAGGGGCTCCAGGGTGGTGGGTGGGTTTAGTCACGCTGGCTCTACCGCAGGGGTCCCCAACCTTTTTTGCACCAGGGACCGGTTTCATTTTAAAGAAAATTTTGCAGACCGGCTGTGTGGCTCAGCAGTCATGTGACTGGGTGGGCGTGGCCAACTTGGAAAATGTGAAACTCACTTAACAATGGTCTTGGTTAACAACCAAACTTTTGGGCTCAATTGTGGTCATAAATTCTTTCTTTCTTTCTTTCTTTCTTTCTTTCTTTCTTTCTTTCTTTCTTTCTTTCTTTCTTTCTTTCTCTCTCTCTCTCTCTTTCTCTCTCTCTCTTTCTTTCTCTCTCTCTTTATTTCTTTCTCTCTCTTTCTCTTTTCTTTTTCTCTTTCTTTCTCTTTCTTTCCCTCTTCCCCCCCTCTCTCTTTCCCTATTTCTCTTTCTCTCTCTCTCTTTCTTTCTCTTTCTTTCTTTCCCTCTCTCTCTCTCCTTCTCTCTCTCTCTCTTTTCTTTCTCTCTCTCTTTCCCTCTTTCTTTCTCTTTCTCTTTGTCTCTTTTCTTTCTCTCTTTCTCTCTTTTTTCTCTTTCTTTCTTTTCTGTCTTTCTTTCTTTTTTTCTCTCTTTCTCTCTGTCTGTCTTTCTTTCTCTCTTTCTCTCTCTCTCTTTCCCTCTCTCCCACTTTTTTTTCTTTCTTTCTCTTTTTCTTTTTCTCTCTCTGTCTCTCTCTCCTTTGTTTGCCCATCTGTCACTCTATGTGTGTGTGTGTGTGTGTGTGTCTGTCTCACATTCAGGCACTTAAATCACTCATTCTGTGTCTCTGTCTATCTTTCTCTCCCTCCCTCCCACTCTCTGTCTCTCTGTGTGTGTCTGTCACTCTCTGATTCCCCCCTCCCTCCCTCCCTGTCTCTCTCTGTGTCTGTGCCTCTCTCTATCTGTCTGTCTCCCCCCCCCCCCAAGCCTCCTCAGCTCCTGGAAGTAGCCTGGTTGGCCCGCCAGCCCGCTGGCTGTACTTACTCGCTCACTCTCTCACCCATCCACCGGACGAAGGACCCTGATGTCCGGTGGGCGAGCAAGCAAGCGAGTGAGAAACCGCGGCCGGCGGGCCGGTGGGCCAGCGGATTGTTGGGTGTTGCCACAGCAACTTTCCTTACGCACCCGCCGGTCAGCTGGCCACAGTTACTCACTCGCTCGCTCAGCCACCGGACGCCAGGTTCCTTCGTCCGGTGGGTAGGTGAGCGAGCGAGTAACCGCAGCCGGCGGGCAGGCAGGTTGTTGGGCGCTGCCGCAGCAAGTTTCCTTGCCTGCCCGCGCTTGTTTGCTCGCTCGCTCACCCACCCACCGGACGAAGGAACCTGGCGTCCCCGTCCCCAGTCCCCGCCCGCCGCGCTCACTCGCCTTAGCCTGCCCCGGCCGCCCGGCTGCGTGCTCTGTCCAGGGGGCTGCCCCCTCCTCCTCCTCCCTGGCCCTGCGGCCCGGTGCCTACCAAGCCACGGACCGGCACCGGTCCGCGGCCCGGGGGTTGGGGACCCCTGCTCTACCGGATATAATGCTAGATCAGCCGAGAGCACCAGGAATGAGGGTAGAGGGTCCGATATTAAGAGGGGGGCAAGGGTTGATCCTATAGAGGGCCATTCCATCATGACGGTCCTGGGGAGGGGTAGGTATGGCGGGAGCCGGAGGTCATATCAAGTATCAGTGGGGGGCGTATCTGCTGCTTACAAGCGGTTGCCCACCCCGACCCCCAAGGCTCCTCCCGCAATCTAGGTGGTTGGGGATTACAGAGCCCAGGCCCTAGGCTACTGTTGTGCAACGCCAGGTCCGTGGTGAACAAAGCCCCCCTCATTTACGATCATATTGCAGAGGGGGACCCGGACTTGGTGGGTATCACGGAAACCTGGCTGGAGCATGAGGGGTTGTGCAACGCCAGGTCCGTGGTGAACAAAGCCCCCCTCATTTACGATCATATTGCAGAGGGGGACCCGGACTTGGTGGGTATCACGGAAACCTGGCTGGAGCACGAGGTGGGCATTTCCCTCGTTGAGATGTGCCCCCCAGGTTACCTGGCACTTCATCGGCCTAGGGCCCAGGGCAGGGGTGGGGGGGGTGGCGGTTATTATTAAGGATAGTCTGAAGCCGAGGGAGGCCACTGTGCCTCAGGGTGTGAATCCCTGTATGTGAAATGGGGACTTGAGAGGCAGTTGGGCCTGCTGGTCATGTACCTGGCTCCCTGCTACGTGTCAGCAGCCCTACCTGAGCTCCTCGGGGTGATCGCTGAGGTGGCGGTTGATTCCCCCAGACTTCTAGTCATGGGGGATTTCAACCTGCCATCGGTAGGTGAGTCATCTGAGGCGGCTCGGGAGTTCATGGCCTCCATGACGGCCATGGACCTGACCCAGGTAATTCAAGGCCCTACACATACAGGGGGAAACACACTAGACCTGATTTTTGCCTCTGGCCAGTGGTTGAGTGATCTAGGAGTAGGGAAATTAGTCATCGAACCCCTGTCATGGTCAGATCACTCTCTCCTTCGGCTGGACTTCCCAATCGCTACACCCCACCGCGGGGAGGCGGAACCAGAGATACCAAAATGGTTCCGCCCCAGGTGCCTGATGGACCCTGAAAGGTTCCAGATGGTTCTTGGGCCTATACCTGTAACCCTAACCCGCGGCTTGACTGATGCCCTCCGCACAGTCACACAAGCACTCGTGACATCTCACCTTGACTATTGCAACGCTCTCTACATGGGGCTCCCCTTGAGGTGCATCCGGAGGCTCCAGTTAGTCCAGAATGCGGCCGCGCGGGGGATTCTGGGAACATCTCAAAGTTCCCATGTAACACCTCTCCTGCGCGAGCTGCACTGGCTACCGGTGGCCTTCTGGGTGCGCTTCAAGGTGCTTGTCACCATCTTTAAATCGCTCCATGGCTCGGGGCCTAGTTATTTGCGGGACCGCCTCCTGCCACATACCTCCCACCGACTGAGTCGTTCCCACAGGGAGGGCCTCCTCAGGGTGCCGACCGCTGGTCAATGCCGGCTGGCGACGCCCAGGGGTAGAGCCTTCTCTGTGGCAGGGCCTGCCCTCTGGAACGACCTGCCACCCGAACTACGCACCATCACGGACCTTCCCCTCTTCCGCCGCTCACTCAAGACACACCTTTTCCAACAAGCTGGACTAGCTTAGAACTTAGGTCTTGGCACGATAGAGCTTCAGTTACATTAGAATAATTGATTTGATAGTTTTTCTTGGGTATTTTAGCACAGGTATATAATTTAATTTCTTTTTAACTTTTTTAATGTTGTTATTTATTCATTGTTGTTTTAATTCCCTGTGCACTGCCCAGAGTCGGTCTCGACGGAGATTGGTGCGGTCTATAAATCGAATAAAATAAAAAATAAAAAATAATATTTTTTATAATTAGGTAGGAATCCCTAGAGGAAACAAGACCTCTGAAATGGTTTTGGAAACCATCCAAGTAGAGGACATTTTCACTCTATCTTCTCCTGTAGATCTGACAAATGACATTCGTCAACTAATGCTAAGGCAAGAAGACACAACCATGCATACATAAACACAGAAGGGAAAAAAAAGCACACACAGAAAAACATGACAGCTGCTGTTGTGCTTGGATAAAATGAAATGAAATGGTATGGGATTAAGGTTAAATTTAAAGGCTTAGAATTTGTGCACAGTATTGCTATATAGCAGTGTTGGTAAACCTTTTCGGCACTGCATGCTGAAATGGGAGCATGCGCAAACATGTGCAGGAGTGCTGGAAACCAGAAGAATAGTTTCTCAGTCCGCATGAACGCGCTGTGAAGCTGAGCTTCCTTTTTCCAGTGTGTGCATGCACCTGTAACTTGGTCTTCAGGTTTCTGATGCGCATACATGTGCAAAGACAAGCTGGCCAGTGCACGCTGGAATCCAAAAGAGCAATGGGCGATGGCTGACATGCTCGGAGAGATGGCACTGTGTGCCTCTTCCATCACACATGCCATAGGTTCGACATCATGGCTATCAGTATTTTGTATATGATTCCAATATTTTTTTTTCCTTTTTGGAGTATGTTTTATTCTTTTTGCTTTAGGTTCTGAGTAAAGCAGTAAATGTCTTTCTACTCTTAAATTAATTTTGGCTGAGGATTTTTCTTTAGTGTAGACATTAACTAACCCACATACTGGAAAAAAGTTGCAATAAAGCCCATTGGATTCCATAGCAAGCTTCTCACATGAAATTGTTTAGTGTGTGGCTAATGCACAAAATATTCTGGCTTCCAAAGAATAAAGGAGGCTTTTGGAAGAGGTGAACTGTCTATCTACTTCAACCTGACATTGCTTTCCAGCAACTACGGGTAGTATGTAAAATATAGAGAGACAAGAGAGAGAGAGAGAGAGAGGAACCAATGAGAGAGACGTTCTCATTGTGCCCCCCCCTCCTCTCCGGTTTATGATTTATGTTTTGTAAGCAGTTGATAAATTAAGAAAGCACCTGATCTATTATCCTGTGGCAGATGAATTTGGTCAGGAGCCTTTGGTGAAGGATGACGTCAAAGACTTGATTCCAGAGCTATTTGCTTCTAAAGTATTAGGTGCAGTTGTGATAAAATTCTCATTGTTGTTACCAAATTGTACTGAATGTGATATAAGTATAAAAATATCAAATGCATACACGCAGAGTAATCATATTAATTATATTTACATTTACATTTAGTTTGAGAATAAGGCTGAATAATCACAGATCCCTTTGACTCAAACAAAAACTCTCCAATTTTATCATCAGGTTAAACTTGTTACAGTGACAAAATTATTAAATGCATGGGAAATTCTTATATTCAGATTATGCATGTAAAACTTTTTGATCTGAATTTTTTTTTCAGATCTTCATTCTGAAAGCGATTGCATACCCTACAGTAAGGAGGGTAGTATTTTATATATTTATCACAGTTCAACAAGAACTTTTTAAGGCAGAGGTCCCCAACCCCCAGTCTGTGGACCAGCACTGACTGTGCAAACAAGCAAAGCCCCATCTGTGGGATTTAGGCACACACAATACCATGTCCCCTCCGGTCCTTGGAAAAAAACTCTTTTTATGGAACCGGTCCCTGGTGCCTAAAAGGTTTGAGACTCCAGTTTTAATGGATTTTATACATTACTGTTTTCTCCAGGCTAATAGACTATATGATTGCTTTTTATTAGAAGACTCTTTTATCTATTTATATAACTCACAGTTTCTCACTCAGCCTTATTATAATTTCCTGTTTTGCTTGCTTTTACACTTATTACTATTACCTTTGACTTATTGCCAATAGTCTTTTAAAACTATTGATTTTGAGAGTAAATGTTTCTTTAGATGAATTAATGATTTTGGCCATTAAATGTATTATTTGCAAACAATATTTTCCACAATTCATTAATTTTAAAATCTTTTTAGTTCCACTCATGTGCATTACAATTTATTTTCCAGAATATTTTTCCATACATACCTTGCATATCTTTTTTGGGGCCAGACCCACTTTTTTCATTTTTTTTCATGCTTGAGCTTGGTTTTTGCTTCTGTTTAACAGATGCTTTGCCGATGGCAGGAAATTTAGCTTCTGATTTATTCCCATTAGATTTTACAATGGATTTTGGATCACTTCCAGAAATTTCATCAGACGGGGTCTGGTAATTTGAAAAGGAATACTTAACTATTAACAATATAATTAATTTTAACAGCCCAGATACCAGTATTATGAGAATTACTTTCTCTTTTGAGGAATTTCTTCTTCTGTTTAATTTTTATTGAGGCAAATGTAAGTCTTTCAATTAGGATTATGGCCTGGAAAAATTAAACTCCTTTTCCTCAAATGAAGAAATTTCCTGCCTCTGCCTCTGCAACAGATATTAATAGCATTAGAAATAGTTTGGCTCAAAATTATTTTTCATCTTTGTTTATGAAACTACTGTAAGTTGGTACATCTGCTGCAGCCCAAGTGCCTCTGTCTCCAATGTAGCATCCAAGTACATCATCTACTAATATTGCCACTGAGATTCATGAGATTAAACCCTACTATTTTTTTAAAGACTGAAGCAAAAATGTTAAATTGGAATGTAGCATTTTACAATCAATAATTTATCAATCAATAATTTAATTTGTTGACCGCTCCCTCTCCCCAAAGGGACTCGGAGCGGTGCACAGGGCAAATAAAACAATAAATACACATACACATAATAAAAACAAATTAAATATATCCCTGCGCTAAAAATTACCAATTAAAATACTAAAATCCCTATCTAAAATTATTAACAATCCCATAGACGAGAGACTACCCTAGGCCGGCCAAGCAGAACAAATATGTTTTTAATTTTAGACGGAAGGAGCGGAGGTCCGTAGTTGTTCTAATGTCGGGGGGAAGGTCGTTCCAGAGGGCTGGGCCCGCCACAGAGAGAGCCCTTCCCCTGGGCGTCGCCCGCTGACAAAGTCTAGTGGATGGCACCCGGAGAAGTCCCTCTCTGTGGGAGCGAATTGGCCGTGTGGATGTATGAGGCAGGATCCGATCCTGCAAATAGGATACAGCATCAATTTAATTTCCATTTAGAACCCATGTAGATATCAGAAGGATTCTTAGAAAATAAATAAACTGGCAGCTGCAACCTATTACCAGTATTTATTTAGAAGTGTGTCCACATGCCCAAAAATAAAGATATGCTAAATTGATAGACAGATGCTTTTAAGATGTTGAGCAGTCTAGTAATATTTGCCTTCTATTAAGTATTATAACTAACCACATCTTCCATTCTAGCCACATTGTAAGAATGTTTGTGATATATTTTAAATATATATATTTTCAAAATTCTAAATATGGTAAGTTTAAAAAGATGGGAATCCTCTACTCAAATTCAAAAGAGTATGTTGCAACCCAAACTACAGTTTTGTTTTTTTTAAATACTCTTATAAATATTCAAATTTCCTGTTCTAGAAAATTCATTCCGTAAAGATTGTCCTGGAGCTGCCTTGGTGCTCATATCCTTCAATTCTTACTCTCTCAAACAAGGCCACTTGGAAGCAGTTTGGAGGACATAGGCACCTCCATATTATTTAATCTGTCTATCAGAGCAAGACAGTAAGGATCAGAATGAGCAAAATACGTTCTCCTACCATAATATATTAGAATGAAAGAAACTAATAAAAACCTTCAATATCTCCTAGGTCCATTGGATCTGAGTGGCTAATAAATTCAAATTAAAAAAAACAAAATAAATGAACTTGGTCTAAACTTTCATCTAGAAAGAAATTGCTCTTATTTCTCCACTTGTAAGAAGTGAACAGAGCTGGTCAGGAGATGCAACTTTTCAGTATTGTGCAAATATGAACTTGAAGTTGATGGCTGAATATGATAAAAAAGATGAAAGTAAACTATGCATGAAACTATGCATGAAAATAAGTGAAATGCTTAACAAATGGTTCACAATGCCAAGCAGGGATGCACTACCTAGAATGTTAAATATATTTATAGATAAATGTATATGAATGTTTGTGGTGATTATATGTTAGAGATACATTTCCTGGGAATGTGAATGCATGTGTATTTCTTTAAGCAGAAGATGCAGTATTCTGATTTGGAGCATATGTTAGACTATGAGTTAATTAGAAATTTGAAAATTAACAAAGACAAAGACTGCATGATGCAATAAGAAGTTTAATCCTTTAAGTGACCAAGGTATTTGCTTTTCATTGGAAAATTGAATATATAATTGCAAGTTATACATAAATGATGAAAAATTAGACCAAATAAATGAACCTGTATAACATGAGGAAATGGAGATAAAATGTTATGTGCAAATGCTGATAGAAAGGGAGGAAATAGTGTGTCATCTGTTATAAAAAATAAATTTTAGTTGAAAGAAACAAAATATACTTTTTTTACAAAAGTTTGTTTTTACCCACTTTATAATGAAGAATTTTGGGGAGATGACTGAAGAGTTAAAGCTATGCATGAAGCAGTTTACAAATGTGATGAAAGCAATATTATGGAGAGGTATTGTGAATTGTGGATTTAACTGTATTTTCTTTTGCAATAACAATAACAGTAATAGAATTGGAAGGGATCTTGGAGGTCATCTAGTCCAATCCTCATGTTTATAACCTGTACTATTTTTTATAAATGATTGTCCTTTTGTTTCCTTATCCTATAATTTCTTTGCCTTTATTATTTCTTACTTCTTTTCTGTAACTTGCCTAACTTTGTTTAGCATGAAAGGCAACAAAGTGATTAATATGTTTAATATTTGTTCCTTATTTGAAAGGTTAAACCTATGAGAGATATATTATGTTGGCTTTGCTTAATTCTCTATTAAACAAGCAATCTTCTTTTCAGAACACAGGAGAAAGCCCCTCTAACAATTCTCTTAGAAAATGGAATGGTCTATACCAGGGGTCTGCAAAGTCGGCTCTTTTAAGACTGATGGACTTCAACTCCCAGAATTCCCCAGCCAGCCATGCTGGCTGGGGAATTCTGGGAGTTGAAGTCAACCAGTCTTAAAAGAGCCGACTTTGCAGACCCCTGGTCTATACTTTAGCAAATTTCACAAAGAAAAATTTCCAAAAAGTTATTGTTATTCCTCTTCATTCTCCTCTGGTGCTACCGCTTAGCTCCAATTCTCAGTAAGAATGTTACAAGACCTAAAGGGAATGAAATGTTTCTTGAATTGGGAAAAAAAAACCTGATTCTCAGTTATGGTCTTCAGCCATCACAATAATTCTAAGATGTACAGTAATGTTTTACATAGTAAAACTACTATGCTCCAGAATTTAAAAAAAAACACATTGACAGCTGATCCACCAGGATTATGAATTTTTAAAAGCTTCTTGAATCTTTATCAGAACATTTTTCTTTGCTACTTCACATCTAAAATTATCAAATACTTGCCTGTCTATTAAGAGGAAGTCTTGAAATCCATGGCCTTTCATATCTACGTACTGGAGAGATAGATGATACACTTCTCTGTCTCAGTTCTTGTCTGCTCTGTTCTCGTTTTTTATCAGACTGGTCTTTAATGTGGTCTTGTTTTCTCAGGCAAGCCTAATAAATAAACCATATATATATATATTAAATGAGTTGTATGTGGAGGCTTACATTCAAACAATAGCTAATCGAATCTGGCCACACATCCATAGCACCCTCTGCCAATTTTTCCCAATCAGAAGCTCTCCAGATTTCTTAAAGAATGTGTCATCCTAGTATCCACAGACAACCATGTTTAATTTGAGGAGGACTACTTCTGGTTCATGTACTTTGTAAGAAAATCAAGATACAGAAATAGAATTTATAACCTGATATTCTGAATCCATCTTGTGCTGCATCTCTCTTAGGTACTTAGCATCACTGATAAACTTCTGTCTTTCCTTTGCTTCATACATGGCAATACTTCAGGAAAACCTATAAAAATATATTCAAATTACATCTTTATTGCAGACACAAACCAGCATAAGAAAGGTAGTATACATTCATTTAAAAAAGAAAATGAATATATCAAATATATAAATATAAGAAAAATTATAAAGATCTAGAAGATATAAAAGATATCAGAATTAAAACTAAACATATTTATAAAAAGCAGAATCAAAAAGAAGGGAAAGGAGCAATAGAGGGTATAGGGGAGCCTAAAAGGTTGTATCAGGATTGTATCAAGTTACAAGCACTCTAACATGATGAACTAGGTGCATGTGTATATGCATGCATGTGTATGGATATATACTTTGTGTGTGTGTGTGTGTATGTGCATGTGTGTGTGTGTGTGTGTGTGTGTGTGTGCGCGTGCGTATGACAATGTTCATGACAATAACAGTGTTCCAGAGTAAAGGGCCTTCTATTTTTTAGGTATTTTTAGTTAATTAAGTATGCCATAGGGAGATAGAATACATGTTGGATTCACTGGCAATAAAGTTTGGGTCTTGGATAGATCCATACTTTGTGTTTGCTACACAAAAGTTTAATAAATGCTTTGGGCTGATAATATCTCATGATGACTAGAAGATTAGAAGCACAAAAATGAGTTTTTAGTTACCATTGCTGGTTTCCATATGAATTGACAATTATCACTCATAATTAATGGGGCAATACCAAGAAATTAAAAGAAGACAATCTGTAGCCAAAAGTCAAGTATGATCACCCACATTCTAGTCTTTCATAAACCCTGTCTCTACTTAGAGAGGGATATCAAAAATATTATAGGGGCTTGAAGGATTGTTCTTTAAAAAATGGACTGTAGAAGTTCTAATTGTGCAAAATTGGAGAAAGGGCTTACTATAGTTATGCTCCACAGATAAGTTGGCTTTTGGCTTGGCTTCAAATAATTTGAGAAATACAGGATGTAGTGCCCTCCCTTATCTGAAGGAATTTAGGATTGGCAATGAACTCATCTGTGCTTTTTCAACAACACAGTCCACCTTGGTTTTCCCGCCGCTGCCTCCCAATAAAATTTCTTAATCCTTCCCTTTCTGCATTTAACAGCTGTAAAATTGCCAGCAACAGTTAAAGGAAAGAAGTATCTCTCAAATAAAATATATATTGATTTGAACTTGTCTATTTAATCTAAAAGGGAATGTTATGTTTTGGGGTATTACATGCATCCATCTTCCTCTCTCCATCACCCCACTGTTTTCACCAAACTTTTTTCTAAAATTGCATCCACCCCTCCATTCATTGTGGCATTTCCCCCAAAGCAGCATTTATCATATCTAAAATCCAACACTTGCAGATATCTTAGATATCCAAAGGAGCCAAAAGAAGGATGGATCTAGATTCAGGTAACAGAGAGCATTTTGAAGAAAATCCTATGCAATCATTAGACATTAGAATAAATCCCAGATGTTGCCCAACTCATTTTATGAGACTCTGCTCTGTATACTGTAGTTGGAGCAAATGTGAGAGATATTATCCACAAATTAATAGTAAATATATTATTGAGGCTGCAAAGAAATTATTGACCCTGTGCTTGCCCAATGAGTTGTATACTCTTGAACAACACCTTCGGGTCAAATTCTATGGATGAAATAAGAGCAAAAATTGGGACTGTTTGATAGTTCTCTCCACAGCCCAAACATAATCATGTGTCTGTGTTTGGACAAAGTTATTTTATGTCTTTATGTTTTTTGCCATTACTGCTCTAGGTTCTTTTGCTTCATCTCCTGAAGTTGTTTAGTCTTTATATGCAGGACTGGCATACAGAGAGAGGCTACTCAGGGACAACCTCCTTCAATACTCTTTCACCTTTTCTGAGTTCTGGACTTCAGTAAGATTTACAGGAAAAACTGTCTGTAGACGATCTCCTACAGTCTGTTTAAAATGAAATGCTGGGCAAACTGTTCTTATGTAGGATGACATGGGTACAAATTGGTAGTTCCTGAATAAAATAGTCAAAAGAATTAGATAAGGCTGTTTCCCAATATTTTGATCTCTCACTGTTTCTTAACAATATTTATATAATGAAGAATCTAAATGAAATTGTTAAATACATATCAGCAATTTATAATTTTTATTCAAGAATTCTTATATATCTGAGTTGAAATTCCTTAAGCCTTGGTTTGATAGAGAATGCTAGAAGCTTAGGTTGTACTTTATAGTTATACTGTATAGATTTATAAACAGCCATTATTGATCATTTTTTTCACACAAAAATTAAGCATTTTTAAAAGTCAGCAACTAATAAATACAAATTTAAAAACTGAGGAAAATTTGTACAGGCAGTCAAACAGAAAAAAAATCATAGGTTTTATGAGTGGTGGGTTAGTAGTTACTCAACTATTAACCAATACTCTACTATTAACCAATTCTGTCTGCTTAATTGGTTGAACATTTTAGTAGTTTATTTATTATTTATTTATTAGTCAAATTTATATCCCGCCCTATCTCCCCTAGGGGACTCAGGGCGGCGCACAGAAATATAAAAATATAAAACAATACAATACAAACCGTTTAAAAATAGATTAAATTAAAGTTTGTGCTAAAATTTAGATTAAAAAGGGTTAAAATCAAATGAAATTAAAACTATATCTATTAAAACTAAGCCAGGCCAGCCTCATGAAATAGATGAGTCTTTAATACCCGGCGGAAGAGGCGTAGGTCCGTGATGATACGAAGGTCGGGGGGAAGGTGGTTCCAAAGGGCAGGCCCTGCCACAGAGAAGGCTCTTCCCCTGGGGGCCACCGATCGGCATTGTCCGGCGGATGGCACCCTGAGGAGGCCCACTCTGTGGGAGCGGACAGGTCTAAGGGAGGTATGTGGTAGGAGGCGGTCCCGCAAATAACCAGGTCCCGTGCCATGGAGCACATTAAAGATGGTTACTAACACCTTGAAGCGCACCCAGAAGGCCATTGGCAGCCAGTGCAGCTCGCGCAGGAGAGGTGTTACATGGGAGTATCGAGACACTCCCAAGATGCCCCGCGCGGCTGCATTCTGGACTAGCTGGAGCCTCCGGGTGCACCTCAAGGGAAGCCCCATGTAGAGAGCATTGTAATAGTCCAGGCAGGAGGTGACGAGCGCTTGAGTGACCGTGCATAAGGCGTCACGATCTAGATAGGGGCACAACTGGCGTATCAGATGCAACTGATAGAAGGCCCCCCTGGTCATGGCTGCCACATGGTCATCCAATGACAGCTGGGAATCCAGGAGGACACCCAGGTTGCGAGCCCTATCTGCGGGGGCCAATGACTCGCCCCCGATAGTCAGAGATGGAACCAGCTGACTATATCGTGACGCTGGAAACCACAGCCACTCGGTCTTGGATAGGTTGAGCCGGAGTTTGTTCCTCCCCATCCAGACACGCACGGACTCCAGACACTGGGACATCACTGGGACATCACTTCGACGGCATCGTTGGGGTGGTTAGGGGTAGAGATGTACAGCTGAGTATCATCAGCGTACTGATGGAACTCTACCCCAAAACCACAAATGATCTCGCCCAGCGGCTTAATGTAGATGTTAAACAGGAGGGGCGAGAGGACCTACCCCACATGTGAGGGGCCTCAACGTCGACCTCTACCCTCCTGCCAGCACAAATTGCGACCGGTCAGAGAGGAAGGAGGAGAACCATTGTAGAACGGTGCCTCTCAACCCCAACCCCTCCAGCCGCTGCAATAGGATACCATGGTCGATGGTATCGAAAACTGCTGAGAGATCTAATAGGACCAGGATAGAGGAATGACCTCTATCCCGAACCCTCCAAAGATCATCCACCAACGCGACCAATGCCATCTCTGTGCTGTACCCAGGCCGGAAGCCGGACTGGCGTGGGTCTAGATAGGCAGTTTCCTCCAGGTGCTGGGGGAACTGTCGTGCCACCACACTCTCAACAACCTTCGCTAGAAAACGAAGGTTGGAGACCGGATGATAATTAGCCAACACCGCTGGGTCCAGGAAAGGCTTCTTGAGGAGGGGTCTCACTACCGCCTCTTTCAAGACGGCTGGCAAGAACCCCTCACCCAAGGAAGCATTCACTACTCCCAGGAGCCAGCCTCGTGTAACCTCCCGGGAGGCCAGTACAAGCCAGGAGGGACACAGGTCCAATAAACATGTGGTGGCATTCAGCCGCCCCAGCAACCTGTCCATGTCATCGGGAGAAACAAAGTCAAACTCATCCCAATAAACGGTCTCAAGACCTGCCTCCACCCGCCCACCTGGACTAATCTCATCGGAGGTCAATTCGTCACGGATTTGAGCGATTTTATCCTGCAGATAACATCCAAATTTCTCTGCCGGCCTTGTATATATTTATATTTATATATTATATTTATATTTATTAAATTTTTATCCCGCCCTATCTCCCAAAAGAGGGACTCAGGGCAGCGCACAGCACATAAAAACCCACAATACAAATAGTACAAATTCTACAAAATTTAAAACTACTATTAAACAATTTAACCCGTGCTAAAAAGAGACATTTAATTTAAAACCCAAATCTAATAAAACATGGTTAGCAGTTATGCCAGAACGGCCATACGAAAAAAATAGGTTTTTAAAGTCCGGCGGAAGAAGCGAAGATCGGTGATAGTCCGGAGGTCTGGGGGGAGGTCATTACAAAGGGCGGGACCTGCCACAGAGAAGGCTCTTCCCCAGCCGGCATTGTCCAGCGGACGGCACCCTAAGGAGGCCCTCCCTGTGGGAGCGGACAGGTCGAGTGGAGGTATGCGGTAGAAGGCGGTCTTGCAAGTAACCAGGCCCACTGCCATGGAGCGCTTTAAAGATGGTCACTAAGACCTTGAAATACACCCGGAAGGCTACCGGCAGCCAGTGCAGCTCGCGCAGGAGAGGTGTTACATGGGAGTATTTTGAAACTCCCAAAATCCCCCGCACGGCCGCATTCTGCACCAACTGGAGCCTCTGAGTGCATCTCAAGGGCAGCCCCATGTAGAGAGCATTACAGTAGTTCAGGCGCGAAATGACAAGAGCTTAAGTGACTGTCTGTAAGGCGCCACGATCCAGAAAGGGGCGCAACTGGCGTATCAGGTACACCTGATAGAAGGCCCCCCTGGCCACGGCCGTCAGATGTTCATCTAAGGACAGCCGGGAATCCAGGAGGACACCCAAGTTGCGAGCCCTTTCTGCGGGGGCTAGCTGTTCCCCCCCGATAGCCAGAGATGGAACTAACTGGCTATGTTGCGGTGCCGGAAACCACAGCCACTCGGTCTTGGACGGGTTGAGCCGGAGCCCGTTCCTCCCCATCCAGGCCCGCACGGCCTCCAAACACCGGGACATCACATCGGCGGCATCGTTGGGGTCGTTTGGGGTAGAAATGTACAGCTGGGTGTCATCAGCGTACAGATGGAATTCTACCCCAAAACCACGGATGATCTCGCCCAGCGGCTTCATGTAGATGTACAGGAGGGGCGAGAGGACCGACCCCTGAGGCACCCCATAAGCAAGGGGCCTCGACGTCGACCTCTGCCCCCCCGCCAGCACAAACTGCGACTGGTCGGAGAAGTAGGAGAAGAACCACCGCAATACGGTGCCTCCCAACCCCAACCCCTCCAACCGGTGCAGCAGGATACCATGGTCGATGGCATCGAAAGCCCCTGAGAGGTCTAATAGGACCAAGATAGAGGAGTAACCCCTATCCCGGGCCCTCCAGAGATCATCCACCAATGTGACCAATGCCGTCTCCGTGCTGTACCCAGGCCGGAAGCCGGACTGGCGCGAGTCTAGATAGGCAGTTTCCTCCAGGTGCTGGGGGAACTGTCGTGCCACCACACTCTCTACAACCTTCGCCACAAAGTGAAGGTTGGAGACTGGACGATAGTTAGATAAAACATCTGGGTCCAGGGAGGGCTTCTTGAGGAGGGGTCTCACCACCGCCTCTTTCAAGACGGCTGGCACAAACCCTCACTCAAAGAAGCGTTAACAATTCCCCGGAGCCAGCCTCGTGTCACCTCCTGGGAGGCCAGTACAAGCCAGGAGGGACACGGGTCCAATAAACATGTGGTGGCATTCAGCTGCCGCAGCATCCTGTCCATTCCATCGGGAGTCATGGGGTCAAACTAAGCCCAGGTAATGGTCTCAAGACCTGTCTCTGTCATCTCGTCCGGACCAACCCAATTGGAGGCTAATTCGCTCCGGATCTGAGCGATTTTATCCTGCAGATAACATCCAAATTCCTCTGCCCTACCCTGCAAGGGATCTTCCCACGGCCTCTGTTGAAGGAGGAAGCGGGTCACCCTAAACAGGACAGTAGGGCAGTTATCTGCGGATGCAATGAGAGTGGCGAGATGTTCCTGTTTCGCTACTCTCAGCGCCACAAGGTAGGTCCGCAAATGCGACCTCACCCATGTCCAGTCAGATTCGGTGCGAGTCGACCTCCAAATGCTCTCTAGGCGTCTCTTCCGGCGTTTCATTTCCCTCAGCTCCTCAGAAAACCAAGGAGCCAAGGTAGAGCGACCCCGAGTGAGAGGCCGCAGTGGCACCATCCGGTCCAGGGCCCCCGTGGCCGCCAAATCCCAGGCGGCCACTAGGTCCTCAGTTGGGTCGTGGGCCAGGGAGTTAGGTATTTTGCCCAAGCTCCGTCTGGAACCTCTCCGGGTCCATCAGGCGCCTGGGTTAGGGTTAGGGTAAGTCCTTAAATAGGACCTCGCCTGTGTTCGATTGGATTCGGAACGAGTGGACCTCCAGCTGCTCTCTAGGCGTCTCTTGCGGCACTTCATCACCCTCAGCTCCTCAGAAAACCAAGGTGCGAGGGTGGATCGGCGCCGCATGAGAGGCCGCAAGGGCACGACCCGATCCAAGGCCCCCGTGGCAGCATTATTCCATGCTGCCACTAGGCCCTCAGTCGAGCCGCGGGTTAGGGTTACAGGTATAGGCCCAAGAACCATCTGGAACCTTTCAGGGTCCATCAGGCACCTGGGGCGGAACCATTTTGGTATCTCAGGTTCCGCCTCCCCGTGGTGGGGTGCAGCGGTTGGAAAGTCAAGCCGAAGGAGAGAGTGATCTGACCATGACAGGGGTTCTATGACTAATTCCCCTAATCCCAGATCACTCATCCACCGGCCGGAGACAAAGATTAGGTCCAGTGTGTGTCCTCCAGTGTGTGTTGGGCCACAAATTAATTGGGTCAGGTCCATGGCCGTCATGGAGGTCATGAACTCCTGAACCACCTCAGACAATCCACCTACCGATGGCAAGTTGAAATCCCCCATGACTAGAAGTCTGGGGGTCTCAACTGCCACCTCGGCGATCACGTCCAGGAGCTTGGCTAGGGCTGCTGATGCGTAGCGGGGAGCCAGGTACACTATCAGCAAACCCAACTGCCTCCCGTGGCCCACTTCACACATAGGGACTCACAACCGGCTGTCTGCGGCACGGTGGACTCCCTCGGTCCAAGACTTTCCTTGATAACAACTGCCACCCCCCCACCCCGCCCTTGGGCCCGAGGCTGATGAAATGCTCAGTAACCTGGCAGGCACATTTTCATGAGGGGAACTCCTCCCTCATGGCCCAGCCAGGTCTCCGTGATACCCATCAGGTCCGGCTCCCCCTCCGACACCAAGTCGTAGATGAGGGGGCTTTGTTGACCACGGACCTGGCATTGCATAACATCAGCCTAGGGCCTTGGCTCTGAACACCCTGACCTCCTGGGTTGCAGGAGGAGCCATGTGGATCGGAGCGCACAACCATCTGTAAATAGCGGGTGCGCCCTCCCGAACCATGATGGAATCTCCGTCTGCCGCCATATCTACCCCTCCCACCGACCGTCCTAATACTGTAACCCTCTCTGGAATGAACTATAACCTCCCCCCCAATATCTGAACCTGTAGCCTCCCCGTCGGAACCATTGGTCAACCTGGAGATATCTCTTAATGAGCTGCTTCCCTCATCAACAACCTTTAACCCCGAAGACCCTCCCCCCTCCCTGGAATCCCCTAAAATCCGAATTAACCCCCCCTAAAAAAAAACCTCAATTTCCTTTTTCGACACCTCTCAAGATTAAGAAATCCGTCATTGAGGCGGGCCCTCGTTAGAGCAGAGGGCCAAACCTGCGAGAGGGGGGACTCTCGCAGGGCGAGGAGGTCAGCTGCGGAATAAATCAGCTAGTTCATAAGTCTGTAGAGGAGAGCCGCCTTGAATAGATGTCATCAGCCCATAGTCACAAACAGGTAGGGTGGCTCGAGCTGAGTCAAACAAGCTTCCCGCGGCCTCTGTTGAAGGAGGGAGCGGGTCACTCTAAACAGGGCGGCAGGGCGGTTATCTGCGGATGCAATAAGAGCGGAGAGATAATTACGTTTCGCTGCTCTTATCACCACAAGGTAGGTCCGCAAATGCAACCTTACCTGTGTTCGGTCAGATTCGGAATGAGTAGACCTCCAGATGCTCTCTAGGCATCTCTTTCGGTGCTTCATTACCCTCAGCTCCTCCAAGAACCAAGGAGCCCGGGTAGATCAATGCCGAGAGAGAGGCCGCAAGGGCACGACCCGGTCCAAGGCCCCCATGGCCGCGCTATTCCAAGCAGCCACTAGGTCCTCAGTCAAGTTGCGGGACAGGGTCACAGGTATTGGCCCAAGCTCCATCTGGAACCTCTCCGGGTCCATCAGGCACCTGGGGCGGAACCATATTGGCGTTTCCGTTTTCGCCTCCCCGCGATGGGGTGTGGCGGTCTGGAAGTCGAGCCGCAGGAGTGAATGATCTGTCCATGACAGGGGTGTGATGACTATTTCCCTCAATCCCAGATCATTTCCCCACTGGCCGGAGGCAAAAACTAGGTAGTATATGAGCATTGTCACCAGAATCTATGAATTCCATTGTAGCCAGAATTTTCAGCTGTTAAAAAACTTCAAATTTATAGCCCACTTAGAAAACCAGAACAGTAGCTGAAGGTGATCTGAACCTACATAATAAATAAAAATGAATGCAGATGACCTTACAACCTGGCCTTTCTTTTTATACATATTGATTTCCCCAAACTGATTCTCCTTTATAAGTCCCAATGTTTAAAAAGAGTGATAAATCTGATCTGGCTAGTTATAAATGTTATTAAATTATAAGACAAACTTCTTGGAAATGTCTCCCTGGATAGATCAGGACTATTTCATGGTTGAGAGCATACAAACTTCTGAATAAATTCATTAACACAACATATTAATCTAAACCCTGTTTTTAAAAAATGATGAGACTTTAAAGATAGGAAACTAGAAGGAACAGAAAAAACTAAAGATTATAATTAAATAAGAAAAGACATGGAGCAAAACACTCTTAATTTGGATGGATACAAGGATATCTGAGCAGAATGCAATCAGAAGTTATTTTTAAGATTGCTTGCTATCATAAAATGGATTTAAAAGGTGTTACAGAAGAGGAACAGGCCTCACAGGACAAAATTGAGAAGGGGGCTAAGTGTAGATTTAAAAATGAAAGGTTACAATCAACCAATGGAAGTTGTGGGTGCTCCATCACTGGAGGCTTTCAAGAGGAGACCGGAGAGCCATTTATCTGAAATGATAGAGCCTCTCCTGCTCAAACAAGGAATTGGACTAGATGGCTCCCAAGATCCCTTCCAACTCTGTTATTCTATGTTCTAAAAAAGAATGATATGGGAAAAAGTTATTATACTGGATTTACAAATAAAACCATCTGGTGTCATAATAATTAAAAGTATACACAACTAAAAAATCAGAAGAGTGACCTGGATAATTTTCTAATTTTGGATTTACAAAAAAGACATTTTAAAGGTCAGAAGGAGCTTCTGATAAAAGGCAAAATGAAAACAAATCAAGTTCCAGGACACTATTTAAAGGGATTACCGTAATGAATTAAAGTGCCCACTTTAATGGGTGTGGGCTGCTATGGCACTCAGAGGGCAAGTTATTACAGGGGAAAATGCCTCTTATGTGTAGTACCAGTAGCATTTTCCAGGCTCCTGAGGTCACTCTCAGACCCTGGACAGCATACCCTTGAAGGCCCTGGATTCTCTGGTGAATGCCAGGTTGGTCAATAATAAGGTGCCCTTTAGCCAAAATCTCATTGAGGAGGAACAAGTTGACTTGGCATGTGTTACTGATAGATTCTGGAAGGAGGTGGGATTCCCCTCTTGAAGCTGTGCTTAGCCAAATTTAGAGTTTGGCACCAGGCAAGATGCCAGAGCAGGGGAAGTTGGGTGCCAGATCAATTAAATCAATCAATCAATCAATCAATCAATCAAATCAATACATCAATTGGTTAATCAATCTGGCATCTTACTCACTAAGCTACAAGAAGGACTGAAAACAATATATTGTATATAATTTAAACCCAAACACAGTCTTAGAGAACTACAACTCAGATATAATAGCACAGACTAGGCATAGTGATAGACAAGACCTGTCTCCTGGATCCCATAAAATGACATTGTTTAATAAATAGAACCTGGAATATTCCAATGCTCTATTAATTAATTAATTATTTAATTAATATCCTAACTAATTAATTGTAAATATATGGTCTCACAAATATCTACGTTCTGTGCCATCTAGGGCTGCATAGATTACCATCATCATTCTGAACAACAACCCAAGACCCATACGTAACCAGGCAGAAAATTGATAGAACAGAACTATGAACATCAATTGGCAACAAGAAGATACTGTGAAATCTTCATAGCCTTTAATTTAATCAGTTTCAACAAAGAAAGTAAATATTTTATACTAAGCAGGATAAAAAACCACAAGAGAATTCTTAGCAACATGGCACTGATAAATAAGCCATTAACAGAAATACTGAGATAAACCTCATTTACAAACTATTAAAAAAAAGAAACAACCAAAAATCAAAACAGAACTACACATGCTGTTCTTTACTACATACCTATTAACAAATACCCCAGATAAACAAGAACTAGCACCAGATAAACAAAAACAATAAAGAAAAAAACAACACCCCACAATTAAGGAACAAACAATACCTCAACTGAGGCTGGTAAGACAAGTTACTACATATAAACCACATTTCCACAAGGAGTTAAAATGCTACCTAGCCTGATAATGAATTTCTCTGTGAAGAGAAGCAAACTCAGAGAACACCAAAACCCAAGAGTAAATCTGATAAATCTATAAGTGATAAGGTCAGTAATTAATGAATATTGTATAAATGTGGCTACAAAACATGTTTAGCAATACAGAAGAAATACACTGAAGAGTTTTAATCATATAGACAGACTGAATGAAGACTGAATTGCAAAACAAATATATGAAAAAACAGTGCATGAGTCAAGAATTAGGGGAAGACCAAAAATATTGTGCTGGGATGGAGTTAACAGTTTCAAATGCCGAGAAGTAACAAGGAACAACATTCAATAATTGCAAAGTATGAAGCAGTGTTTCACTTATTGAAAGGTACATTGTTGAAATATCATCAAATTAAAATAAAATAAAATAAACAATGGTGAGAAAAGTTTGTTTGAAAAGATATTGTTTGAAGCATCTTGATTCTGTTCTAATTTACTGCATTCCTGGATGTTCTAGGATTAAAGGCAATGAATCATTGTCAGAAAAGTTTTGGGGAATTTAAAATTTAAATCTATGCTAAAATGATAACAATGATAAGAAAATCAGAACAACTTTATTCACTCAGCTCTTTAACTATTAGTTTAATTATTATCTGGGCAGGGTAACCTGGATCAGCTAAGAATACTGATATTCAGGATTGCCTGATTCAATTTGAGGATTGAATCCATAACTTTGTATGCAATTTAGTCTGCAAAAGTGTTTGTTTAATCTGACTCAGACTCCAAAGTTAGAAAAAACATGAATTACCATATTGTATAAAATACCATTTCCTCCCTCTTTACTACGACAGTGTTTCTATTTGCTGTGGAATTTAGTCGACTAGAATATAGTAGACTTATGACCACAATTGAGCCCAGGATTCCTGCTGTTAAGTGAAATATTTGTTAAATGAGTTTTGCCCCATTTGACAACTCTTCTTGCCACAGTTAAGTGAATCAATGCAGTTGGTAAATTTGTAACATGGATGTTAAGTGAATCTGTCTTCCCTCTTGACTTTGCCTCTCAGAAGGGCGCAAAGGGGGATCACATAACCCCTAGACACTGCAACTGTCATAAATATGAGTCAGTTGCCAAGCATCTGAATTTTGATTATGTGACCATGGGGATGTTGCAATGGTTTTAAGTATGAAAAATGGTCATAACTTTTTTCAGTGATGTTGTAACTTTGAATAGTCACTAAATGAACTATTGTACATCAAGGACTGCCTGTACTTTGCAGACAGAAATCTGATCATTCATTCTACTTCAGGCAAATGGCAGTCTGATATTAGTTATGTACAGAGGTGGTATTCAACCGTTTTGGATCGGTTCACCCAAACCAGTAGTGGAAATCGCGGGTGGGCCTATCCACCTGCCCCAGCTCGATGTCATCCTATTTAGGGACATTTTGTGGCCAGGCACATGCATGTATGGCATGCATGCGAGCAAAGTGCATGCATGGATGGGGCACATGCACATTTGTGAATCGGTAGGGAAGGTAAGTGAAAACTACTCTTGATTATGTGAGTCCAGTGATGAAATAAATGATTTTTTCTGAATCTATAGTATAGTCCTGATTAAGCAGCATATATGTGATCTCTTGTTTCTAAAACTATTAGAGAGATTCTATCAGAATGCAATGCACTTCTAATTCCTGTATTTTCTATTAATCACTATATGTGAACTCAAACATCTTGCAACCTTTTTATCAAAATTAAAGGGATTCAAAATAGTTCACTTTGAATTCAAATGGATAATGAGTTGAAACTTTGGATACCATGCTGCATGCAAACTGTTATAACTGCTGTCATTTAAGCTTTATTTAATATTTTCTCTGCCGCAAGGCTACTGATAGTTTCTATTTGCTTTTCTGTGTTAGTGGTTCTATTAATTCTAAATGCTCTTACGTTCAGGATCACTGCAGCTTTTGTTTCCCTCTCATTGCTGTGCTCTGTTGTGCAGAATTGATCCTCTAGAGGCAGGCTTGTCACTCTATGTAAAGTAGAAGGAAAGGCAAAAGGGGAAAAGGAAAGGTAATTAGAGAGGAGAGGAAAGGACATGAGAAAAATGGAAAATGATATTATAGACAATGCAGAGAGAAACAGAGTTGCATCTAAATACTTTGGTTCTTTGAAGTCCAAACATTCTGTTTCCTGGGCATATGTAATGACTTAACAATATACTGAGAACTATGATACGTCATAGGTGAGACCATTTGCCCTAACACAGAGATGGGTAACTAACTTTTTAAAATCTGGCACGGCTATATTTTTCCCTAAATAGTTTTTTCTTTGAGACTCCAAAGGATATGCACTACAATTTCATTGAATCATCAGAACCAATTTTTTTTTCATTGTGGGATGAGGGGCAGTACTTTTAAAATAAAAATTGGTAAGAGAAACCTCACATTTTGATCTTTACTTAAAAAACCTTAAAAATAAAAATTATAATCTTGAAATCCAACCATTCTGTCAATACATTTTACTTGTATAAATTTGTAGAATTCTGGAAATCTGGAGACTAGATTTACCAACCCCACCTTATAAAAATACTTCTATTCAGGCATATTGAACTTTAGTAAGAAATAATTTTGAATTTATATACAAGTCAAATAAGTGGATTGATTATTGTTTTTTGCATAAGAGGAGCTTTAAGTCAGTTTTGATTCCTAATGACTGTCTGGACAAATTCCTACAGCTTGTTTTCATATTGATAACTTAGTCTCTTTCATTAAAAGAATTTCTATGAATAATATTAAAAAATGTTGATGTTGGCTCATTAGATATGTGCCTCTGCACACATTGTGATCGGGTTCATATCTATAAAATCATGGTTTCTTTAACAATGGTTTATTGAATACAAACATTGTTTAGTTTATATAATTCATAAACTGTAATTTATAAATCAGAATAGTGGGTTCACATAACATGCTAAGCCAAAGCTAATATGTACCGTAGTTAGTGTGTGAATCAAGCCTACAGCTTTTTAAATAATCTACTGACAAATTGCAAATACATTGTTTCAAAAATAGAATTCCAGGTAAACAGAGATTCAGAAGAAAATGGATGTTCAATGCAGGTATCAACACATTTATTTATTAATAAATTTTATTGGCTGCCCATTTTGCCACAAGGTACTTCTGAGTGGCTTGCAATCTTAAAAAGGTAAAAACTACACTAAAAGACATAAATAAAATACTGTAAAGATTCAATTACTGAGCTCCAATTAAAAGATGGGGAGGGAGGGAGTAACCTATCAATCATCTCCCATGTGAAACCTCTCCATTGGAGTCGTAAGCCAACTGGCAGAGCCAGCTCTTTAAGCTCTTGCAGAAGAGCAGGAAAGTTAGAGCCCATCTCATTCTGGGAGCAAGATGTTCCAAAGGGCAAATGCAATGGCAGAGAAGACTTTTCTCCTAGACCCCACCAGCTGGAATACCTTGGATGATGGAGTCAACAGCATGCCTCCTCTGCTGGCATGGGTGGGGCAAGCCAATCCCAGTGGGATAAGATGGTCGCTCAAGTAGCCTGGACTGATGCCATGAAGGGCTTTAAGGGTGATTACCAAACACCTTGAATTGCACCTGGAAGCAAACTGGCAGCCAATGAAGGTCATGGAGCAGTGGTGTAACATGGGCCATCCTTAAACTCCAAAAACTGCCCATGCCATTACACTCGCACCAGCTGTAGCTTCTCAATGATCTTCAATGGTAGCCCCATAGAGATCACATTGTAATACTCCATCCATAAGGTGACTAGAGCTTGAATGATTAAGCACAAAGACTCCTGGTCCAGGAGAGGCTGCAAGTGGCACACAACCCAAAGTTGCGCAAAGGCTCTCTTAGCCATGACTGTCACCTGTTTTTCAAGCAGGAGTCCTGAATCCAAGAGAACTCCTATGTTGTAGATGGGATCCATCTGGGATAGTGTCACCCCATCCAGAACTAAAGATTTTGGGGCTCCATGCATGCAAAGCTAGGATTCAATCAAAGTCTGTTGCCTCTCTTCCAAGACCTCACAGCCTCCAAGCACAACCAAGCAGCAACATCACTTGGGTCATTATGGACAGAAATATAGAGTTGACTATCACAGCATACTGCAGATACTTCAACCCACGGTGATGGATGATTTCATGCACTGGCTTCATTAGATCAGAGGTGTCAAACTCAATTTCATTGAGAGCTGCATCAGGACTGTGTTTGACCCCAGGGGAAGGGGGCATGACCAAGGTGGGCATGGTCAACTCAACATCACTAATGTTGGGGGTGCCTTAGTGGTCTGGGCAGGGCTGGGGAGATCCATTGTCTCCAGTGGAGGAAGGTGAGACTAGGGAGAGCATCAAACTCTTGTCCTCCAGAGGAGCTTCACTGTCCCTCTCAAGCCATGCGGAGGGCACAGGCTGTGCAGAGCCCTAGGCAGCAGAGGGCAACCACCCAGCCCAGTTCTGGAGCTCCCAGGGCATCATGATCCCACAGCCCAGCCCAGCCCCATTTCCCCAAGGGAATGCCTGGTTGTGCTTATTTCCTCCTTAAGGCTGCTGCTGCTGTTTATGCTCTCCTTGGCCAGGTTATTCATGGTGTGTGCGGCAGGGCAAAGTGTGTGGGTCAGAGGGAGGCCCACTCCCTCTCCACACAAGAAGACCCACCTTTATAACCAAAGCATCCTCAGTGATAGGATGGGACACCACCAGGAAGGGTCAATAGGAGGAGACAAGGGGACGGCGAAAGGGCAGCAAGGCTGCTGGTGCCCAAGTGCTAAGGCAGGCCTTCCTTCAGATCTTACCTCCCTCTCATTATAATCTCCTCCCTCCCTCCCTCCCTCTCCTTTTTCCCTTTTCTTCTTTTTCCTTCCTTGCTCTCTTTCTTCTTTTTTGTCTTTCCTCTTTCCCTTTCTCCTTTCCTGTCCCTTCTTGAATGCTTGAATGCAAAAGGGAAAACATTTCTCGATGCCTCCTTACCTTGTGATCAAATGCCACTTTTGCTAGTAGTTTGTTTTGCTAGCACTGTGCAAGTAAAAACGGAGTTCAGGAGGGGCACATGTGCCCCTCTTGAGATTGATTTATAGCTGTAATGGCCTCCTGAAGCCCCCTGCTAGCAGAAATGGACCTTGGGAGAGTTGTCCACTGTAGATGTTAAAAAGGAGTGGAAAAAGTATTGAGCCCTGTGGCATGCCACAAGATATTGGTTGAGAGCTAAATCTTTCATTCCATATTAATCAGGGGTGGGCTTCAAATATTTTAGCAACGGGTTCTCTGCCTGGGTGTGGTCTAGTCAGCCTCCTGCACCATGGCAGGGCCCCCATTTTTACCCTCCCCGGGCTCCAGGGACTCTCTGGAAGCAGGAAATGGATCTATTTCCGGCCTTCCAGAACTTCCAGAAGGCCCATTTTTTACCCTCCTCACCAGGCTGCAGTGGATTTCCTCAGGCCTCCGGGAGGGTGAAAACGGTTTCCCCTGGGCCCTGGAGGCTGGAAACAGGCTCATTCCTGGCCTTCCACAGCCTCCCCGTTTTTCGCACTCCCCAAGCTTCCATGCAAGCCTTGCACTTACCTGGCAGCCACATAGACTCTGGGGAGGGGCGAGGCGGGGTGGGCAGAGCCAATCAGAGTGGAATTTGGGGATCTGCCAAACCACACAGAAACTTCGCTAGAGGATCACCCAAACCTGGAGCAGCCCACCCCTGCTATTAATAGTGATTGAGACCAGCCTTGGAGAAAGAAGCTGAATCAAAGCAAAATTGTGTCACCCGGCCCCAGCCCCAGCAGTCAGCCCAAAAGGATACCATGGTTAATCAAAGGGTGCTGCGAGATCAAGAAGAGCGAGGATGGTTGAACTACTTTTATCTCACCCACATCAGAGATCAACAAGTGCAACCAATACCATTTCTGTCCTGTAACCAGGTCTGAATTCTGACTGAAAGCAGTCCAGATAATCTGTTTTATGTAGAACTCTCTGCCAGGCAGCTATCTTTTCCACCATCTCCCTAAAAAGGATTGGAAACAGGATGAAAATTGTCCAAGCTGGTGGGGTCGTGTGATGGTTTTTTTAAGGACAAGGTAAACCAGGGCCTCTTGGCCCTCAAAATGTCTCCTCCTATAATGATTTATTAATCACTGCCTGAATCTACCTGCTAGTCTTGTCCTGGAAGCTTTTACCATCCAGAAGGAACAAGGATTTAACTGAAAGATAGCATGCTGACAGCATTAAACATCTTGTCCACTTCCTCAGGTCTAACGAGTCAAACCATTCCTAGATAACTGTGGAAGACCTTGTCCCAGGTATCTCACATGGAATTACTTCATGCATGAGATCTAACTGGGAACGAATACAAGTGAGTTTGCTTGTCAGTTGTTGAACAAATTCCTCTCCATGGCCCTGAAGATGATTACCCAACACCCCCACATCCTGTTCCAGTAAAGAACAGGCTCACTAAGTGACACTCTGAGGATACAATAAGGGCAGAGAAATAATACTGTTTGCTGCTCTTACTGCCATGATGTTGGCCTTTTATAGTTATAGTTTATAGTTAAAGAGTGTCCAGTGGAGTCATTCTTCGTCTTCCTCTAGCAGTGCTCTAGGCTTTTCTTAACCCTTTTAAAACCTGCAACTTCTCCATGAGCCACAGGGAGGATTGGGAACAATGGGTCAAGAGAGGCCACACAACCACGATCCTGTCCAAGGCCTTAGCAGCAACACCTCCAAGATATCCCCCAATTGCTCTGGAACCAATTAAAGTCCAGCAGCTGGCATAAGAGCATTTTAGGGATAATAGGACATGATCGGACTATGATAAGGGAGACTTTATTTGATTTTTGATTTTATTTTATTTTTATACCGCACCTATCTCCCCAAAGGGACTCAGGGCAGTGTACAGGAAGTTAAAAAGTAAAAACACAACATATAAATAAATACGAACATATAAATAAATAAATACGACTACACACAGTAAAATCTAATTAAATTTGAGGTGGCCTGTGCTAAAAATATCTAGAAAAATTATCAACAAATTAAAATCCATTTAAAACAATTTAAAACTCAGTCTCTAGGGGTGGTCTCGGGGACTAGGCTAGGCCGGCTAGATGAAAGAAATGGGTCTTCAGATGTTGGCAGAAGAGGCGGAGGTCCGTAGTGGTCCGGAGTTCGGGGGGTAGGTCATTCCAGAGAGCTGGGCCCGCCACAGAGAAGGCCCTGCCCCTGGGGGTCACCAACCGGCATTGCCCGGCAGATGGCACCCAGAGAAGGCCCTCTCTATGGGAGTGAATCGGTCGAAGGGATGTATGAGGTAGGAGACCGTCTCGCAAATAATTAGGCCCCGTGCCATGGAGCGTTTTAAAGATGGTTATCAGCACCTTGAAGTGCACCTGAAAAACCACAGGTAGCCAGTGCAGCTCGCGCAGGAGAGGTGTTACATGGGAATGCCGTGAGGCTCCCAAAATCCCCTGCGCAGCCGCATTCTGCACTAGGTGCTGTCTTCGGGTGCACCTCAAGGGGAGCCCCATGTAGAGAGCGTTGCAGTAATCTAGACGGGATGTCACGAGAGCTTGAGTGACTGTGCGGAGGGTGTCCCGGTCAAGAAAGGGGCGCAACTGGCGTACCAGGCGAACCTAGTAAAAAGCCCCCCTGGCCACGGCCGTCACATGGTCCTCCATGGACAGCCGGGAGTCCAGGAGGACACCTAGGTTACGGGCCCTTTCCACGGGGGCTAACAGTTCGCCCCCGATGGCATCAACTGGCTGTACCGGGACATTGGAAACCACAGCCACTCGGTCTTGGACAAGTTGAGTCGAAGTTTGTTACTCCCCATCCAGGCCCGTACGGCCTCTAGACACCAGGACATCACTTCAACGGCATCGTTGGGGTGGTTTGGGATAGATATGTACAGCTGCGTGTCATCAGCGTACTGATGGTACTCTACCCCAAAACCACGGATGATCTCGCCCAGCGACTTCATATAGGTATTGAACAGGAGTGGCGAGAGGACCGACCCCTGAGGTACCCCACACATAAGGGGCCTCGAGGTCGACCTCTGCCCCCCTGTCAACACGAATTGCGACCGACCGGAGAGATAGGAGGAGAACCACCGTAAAACGGTGCCTCCCACCCCCAACCCCTCCAGTCGGTGCAATAGGATACCATGGTCGATGGTATCAAAAGCCGCTGAGAGGTCTAATAGGACCAGGATAGAGGAACAGCCTCTATCCTGGGCCCTCCAGAGATCATCCACCAATGCCGAGATAATCTTAAATCCCCCACAGGCCATGTTGCCATTGCTCAAACAATAAAATTAAATTTGGTGTATGAACACTATCCTGATCTGGGATAGGCCCATGGCCACCATGGTGATCATGAATTCTTGGATTGCTTCCAAGGTTGAACCCAAGGATTGAAGTCTTCCAGAACCATAAATCTGGGAAACTCCTCCATCAGCCCTGAGATAGTCTCCAGCAGTTCAAGCAGGGAAGTTGTCACACAGCAGGAAAGCTAGTGTGCTAGAAACAACCCCAACCGATCCCGTGAGCTCAGCTTCAGAAACAGGGTTTCACAACTAGAAACCTGCGGAAAAAGACCTCTGAAGTCCAAAAGAAACTTTTTAATAACTGTCACTCCACTTCCCTTCCATTAGGATCTTGGTTGATGCCAAACCCAAAACCAGCTGGACATATCTCTGAGAGGAGAATCCCCCTTTTCACTCAGGTTTCAGAAATGCATGCCAGGTCGGCTTGCTTTTTCTCAAAATCCTCTACTTCAACTTGTTTAAAAGCTGATGTATAACAACATTCCAAAATATTGTATAGAAACATGATCTGAAATCCCTGGTCACTGGAGTGAAAAAAAAGTGGTAGAGTAACTGCCAATGATATATAATATACTGCCAGGACTAAAAGGAAAGAGTCTCTTCTGCTGCCTATGAGGGAGACCTAAACAAGTAAGGAAATCTTTTCCTATGTCCATATTGCAAGATGGATATCTCTATGTAGTGAAAAAGATAACACGATAACCTAAATGTTTTTTAAGTTGTGAGTTGTAAGTGAAAACTGAATTATTTTAAGATAAATGAAAATAGATTTCCGTTTTTATCTATGGATTAATTTGTACTTGTACTAAACAAAATAATAAAATGGGATAACCATAATTTGTTAAATCTATGTAGATCATGTAGATCTTTCATGGCCTTTTGTATTATCTAGCTTGATGTCATATTTGGGTGAATTCTATTATGATACTTTGGATGGTCCTAATAAAAAGATGGAAATGTTAAAGGCTGTATCAGGCTACAAACTGGGAGATCATTAGTTTTGCTTTAGGCCCAAAACCAACTAGGTGATTTTGGGCTAGTCCACTCACAGTCCTAGGAAGAAGAGGGCAGTGGCAAACCACTTTTTAAAATGATGCCAAGAATACAGGGACTTACCTGACTGATCCCCCAAAGTCAAAACAGACTGAAGGCACAACATAAAATGAAACTGGTTAACTGTCTGTACTGCGATCTCCCCCCCCCCCTCCACCACCTCATCAGGTGATAGTTTCCACTGGCTGCAGTTCCCTTAATATAGATACACATATCACTGAGAACGCAAAACGTATCAAATATGTGTTTTCTTAGTAGACATTTAATTAATGACACATTTTAACCTAGGGATATATGTGTACCTGTGTGTCTCGGTCATTAAGTCTGTTATTTTGAAATAAAACCGCAAGAATACCCCCATGATACTGGGAACAGAATGTAAGGGGTGGGTGGGGAAGAGATGTCTTTCACAAGCGATCCATAAGGATATGAAAACTGCCGCGCCCATCCCCAGAAATGGAATTGCGCCCATAATAGTAAGCAAACTGTAAAGTGTAAAAGTTAATCTCGCAATCAAAAAAGGGAGGGGCATTTTAAACATTTCGCATTTAAACAACTATGAGCTGATAATGACCTTTCGCCAAGAAACCTCTCACCTTCCTATTTTTCGTCTGCCTGCCTCGGGCGCCTTCGCGCTTTCTTTCTCTCCAAGCCGTCGGGTAGCGTCTACCCGTTTCCGTAGCAACCCTATAGTTCCGGTTTAGGGAACAGAGAACGAGCGAGCGAGCGAGCGTGCGCACTATGCCGTGATGGTAAAGCACCACAGAAGTAGGAAATTATAGATAATCTTAAACGAACTAAAAAAAAGAGAGAGCTAGTTTTTCCTTAGAGAAGCCATTTTTAATTCGCCTCGCAGACAAAATGTTTTGACTTTTTTAAAGGAAAATTTCCAGCGAGGAATTTAATTCACTGACTCTGATTACTGTGAATTTTTTAAGTTTAAAATGAGCCAATAAACAGTCATAGCAATAAAGGAGAATATTTGCAGCTCGGAGTTGATAAGGATCCTGGCGCTCTTTGAACTTCGTTGTTTTGTTGCAGACGTTTCACCAGGCAACTTCATCAGTGATAGATGCACCACCGTGCCTAACGTCCCTGTCCTACTGTCCCCATTTATTTGTACCCATTTCCTGTGTTCTTATTCATGTTTATTCTTATTCCTGTTATCTTGTACATGTATGACAAACTAACTTAACTAACTAAATAAAATAAGAAGGGAGTGCAGTTTGATGTTTGCATTCTTACTTTTCGTAGAAGCGATTGTGTGCGCCCCTACTGTAATTGAGATCGGCTGTGACAGCAGTGATGGCTTTCTTCGATTATTATTACTGTATCCAAGGTGGAGCCCGTGACTCATGTATTGAATGTTTGAGTCAACAACAAGCGTTATTATGCGCCAATCGAAGAGAGGGCGCCCAAGATGCTCGGAAGAGGCGCTTGAGGACCCGCGCCTCTTAGGGAGGAGGGCGGCGCCGAGGCTTATTTAACTGTCCGCAGTTCACGCGTTGATACTAGAGCAGCTGTTGTGTTCGTCATCGGTTGGTCTCGTCATCATGCGCAAAACAGGGACCCTTCCCCCGCTTACCCGCAGGCGGAGTGGGTGGCAGCGGAGGCGCTTCTTTGGATGGGTGTCGGGCCGTAAATTGGTCAGCCTTTGTGCGGGAACTCATAAAAGCCTTAATTAAAAAAAATATTGCAGAGGCGAAAGACAATCCGAGATCTCTTACAGAAATGCCTTGTAATTTTGCTGCTTTGGCATACCGTACAGTTGATCGATTGATATGCATGAAGTACATCAGTGTCTACTCTGTCAGCTGACATTCACGAACGATCCAAAGGTAGAAAACTGGCCAAAGTATTTCCTTTGGTGGAGAAATTAATACTGACCTGAAATGGTGAAAATTTGAATTTCGTTCCTCTAAATTTTTGATATTGCAATGATCAACTAGCTTGCCAACTGCCAAGTTCTCATACCAAATTTGTCCACTGTATGTATATACATATTAATGAATACAATGCAAATAAGAATCAAAGCATCTTTCCAATTCCTCATTCTTTTATCTATTCTATCCCAAGTGAGAAATTATTTATTTAGTGTATGCCATATCATATATGGATTAGCAATATATATTATCATTTCATCTAAAATAGTTAGAATTCAATAAAATGTTAAAAAGACCCATGCTCAAATATCTAGGCCATCTAACCATTGAAGCCCAGTATTGTTTATATTTAAAAAATTAGATTCTAGATTTATTTATTTTATTTATTTATTTATTTAAATTTATATCCCGCCCTTCTCCCGAAGGACCCAGGGCGGCGCACAGGAAAATTTAAAAACATACAAAATACAATAAATATAATTTAAAAACTATTAAATAACCTATCCTGCGCTAAAACCAAATTTTAAAAACCCAATTTAAAACTACCTAAAAGTCCCCATGGGAGGTTAGGCTAGGCCGGCTTGTTGAAACAAATATGTCTTAAGACATTGGCGGAAGAGGCGGAGGTCGGTGATGGTACGTAATTCAGGGGGTAGGTCATTCCAAAGGGCTGGGCCCGCCACAGAGAAGGCTCTTCCCCTGGGTGTCGCCAGTCGGCATTGTCCGGCCGACGGCACCCTGAGAAGGCCCTCTCTGTGGGAGCGTATCCGTCTAAGGGATGTATGGGGCAGGAGGCGGTCTCGCATATAACTAGGCCCCGAGCCATGGAGCGCTTTAAAGATAGTTGTCAGAACCTTGAAGCGCACTCGAAAAACCACAGGAAGCCAATGCAGCTCGCGCAGGATCGGTGTTATGTGGGAGCATCTAGTGGCTCCCATAATCACCCGCGCGGCTGCGTTTTGGACTAGCTGTAGCTTTCGAGTGCACCTCAAGGGAAGCCCCATGTAGAGAGCATTACAGTAGTCGAGTCGGGACGTCACTAGAGCTTGAGTGACTGTGCGAAGGGCAGCCCGGTCCAGTAAGGGGCGCAATTGGCGCATCAGGCGTACCTGATGAAACGCCCCCCTGGCCACGGCCGCCACATGGTCCTCCATGGACAGCCGGGAATCCAGGAGGACACCCAAATTGCGCGCCCTCTCCACGGGGGCCAGTGTTTCGCCCCCAATGGCCAGAGTTGGTGTAATCTGGCTGAACCGGGGTGCCGGAAACCACAGCCACTCAGTCTTGGCAGGGTTGAGCCTGAGTTTGTTACCACCCATCCAGATCCGTACGGCCTCCAAACACCGGGACAGCACTTCGGCGGCATCGTTGGGGTGGTTTGGGGTGGATATGTACAGCTGGGTGTCATCAGCGTACAGATGGTACTCCACCCCAAAACCACGGATGATCTCACCCAGCGGCTTCATATATGTGTTGAAAAGGAGGGGCGAGAGGACCGACCCCTGAGGAACCCCACATAAGAGGGGCCTCGAGGTCGACCTCTGCCCTCCCGTCAACACATATTGCGACCGACCAGAGAGGTAGGATGAGAACCACCGCAAAACGGTGCCTCCCAACCCCAACCCCCCCAGTCGGTGCAATAGGATACCATGGTCGATGGTATCAAAAGCCGCCGAGAGGTCTAATAGGACTAGGATAGAGGAATAACCTCTATCCCGCGCCCTCCAGAGATCATCAACCAACGCGACCAATGCCGTCTCGGTGCTGTGACCGGGCCGGAAGCCGGACTGGCGCGGGTCTAGATAATCAACTTCCTCCAGGTGTCGCGGAAACTGTTGGGCTACCACACTCTCGACAACCTTCACTAAAAAGTGAAGGTTGGAGACCGGACGATAGTTCTCTAATAAAGCTGGGTCCAGGGACGGCTTCTTGAGGAGGGGCCTCACTACCGCCTCTTTCAAGACGGCAGGCAAGGACCCCTCACTCAAAGATGCGTTGACAATGCCCTGGACCAGCCTCGTGTCGTCTCCCAGGATGCCAGTACAAGCCAGGAGGGACACGGGTCCAATAAACATGTGGTCGCCCTAAGTTTCCTTGACAACCTGTCCATATCCTCGGTGGTAACAAAGTCAAACTCCTCCCAAGAAGGAACCTCAAGACTAGTCTCGGACAGTCCCACAGGACCACTGTCGATGGAGGGTAGCTCATTCCGAATCCGAGTCATTTTCTCCTGCAGATAAATCCCAAATTCCTCTGCTCGCCCTTGCAGAGGGGCTTCCCGCGGCCTCTGATGAAGGAGGGAGCGGGTCACCCCAAACAGGGCGGCAGGGCGGTTATCTGCGGATGCAATAAGGGTGGCACAATACTCACGTTTGGCCACCCTAGATTGGCATATGCTCAGTTTACAGTTAATTACAATGTGATCTACAGTTTGATGTGGGACCCAACAGTCAAACTGAAGGAAGGAAACTCCGCCCCATTTATACAAAGAGTCCTGGCAGATGCTCTGTGAGGTGTCAATCCTGTTCAGGATTGTCCATTGCTGACATGGTTGTTCAAAGCCCGGCACCTTTTTTGTGGTGTCATTTGGGCGTTCAGCAACCCATTTTGCTTTCCTTTGGTAATCAATGTTAAAGTTGTTGGGCAGATATTGTGCAAGTGTCAGTGTGGATTTCCTGGCTTTGAGTCTTGCTGATAAATGAGGAAGGTTGGTAGGCGCTAATAGGAGTGAGCTGTTCATAACTTTCCTGTATTCCCTTATTAGTGTATCTTGCCTTTGTAAAACTGGAACTGGAAGCCAGCAAGACAGAGTGCTTATCATCGTCATGTCGTCATCGAGTCTGTCGTCTTAACTTCCTAGTATGGCAGCTGTTAAGTTCATTGGTAAGGTGGAACCACATAGTTAATGTTTTGTTGGTGCTAGGAGCGAGCCTTCAGTTAGTGAAAAAAATTCCCAAGATTTTAAGGTCTTTGGATAGGAGGCTGTCAGCTACCTCCATGTGTTTTTCTTTTACTGCTTTGGCCAAATCCTAATTGGCTGTGCGCTTGCGCGAAGATGGCCACTTGGTTCTAGAGCTCCGGATGGGCCATGGAGCTCGTTGGGGTTTTTTATGTGCCCCAGCCCTCCTAAACTTTTGTTGGCTGGGATCGATTGGGGACTCACCCTGGCATTCCGAGGTGAAGTTTGAGGCCGCTCGGGAGTCGCGGGAGCGAGGATGGCGCCGGCGTCTTCAGCGGTGAGAGCGCTGGAGTGAGGGTCGGCGTCCGCGGCTTCCGCATGGGGCGGGCGCTGGGCAGCGCCGCACCACCGCGCCACGCTGGAGAGGCCTGGAGAGGCCCGGGGAAGTCCAGGGAAGCCCGGGGAAGCTCGGGGGAGCGCCCTCCCCCCAGGGAGCTGCAGGAGACGGCGGACGGTGGACGGCGGTGAGAGCGCCCCCCCCGAGGGAGCTGCAGGAAGAATGGCGGATGGCGGATGGTGGTGAGAGCGCCGCCCCCCCCAGGGAGCTGCAGGAGATGGCGGAACGCGGATGGCGGACGGTGGTGAGAGCGCCGCCCCCCCCGGGGGGAGCTGCAGGAGAAGGATGGCGGACGGTGGTGAGAGCACCGCCCCCCCCAGGGAGCTGCAGGAGATGGCGGACGGCGGACGGCGGACGGTGGTGAGAGCGCCGCCCCCCCCCCCCGGGGGAGCTGCAGGAAGAATGGCGGATGGCGGACGGTGGTGAGAGCGCCCCCCCCCCCAGGGAGCTGCAGGAGATGGCGGAAGGCGGATGGCGGACGGTGGTGAGAGCGCCGCCCCCCCCCCGGGGGAGCTGCAGGAGAAGGATGGCGGACGGTGGTGAGAGCGCCGCACCCCCCCAGGGAGCTGCAGGAGATGGCGGACGGCGGATGGCGGACAGTGGTGAGAGCGCCCCCCCCCCCGAGGGAGCTGCAGGAAGAATGGCAGATGGCGGACGGTGGTGAGAGTGCCGCCCCCCCCAGGGAGCTGCAGGAGATGGCGGAAGGCGGATGATGGACAGTGGTGAGAGCGCCACCCCCCCGGGGGAGCTGCAGGAGAAGGATGGCAGACGGTGGTGAGAGCGCCCCCCCCTCGGGGGAGCTGCAGGAGCTGCAGGAGAAGGATGGCAGACGGCAATGAGAGCACCGGGAGTGGCGGTGAGAGCGCCGGGAGTGGCAGTGAGAGCGCCGGGAAACCAGTGGCGAAGGCGACGATGGTGGAGTGGCGGTGAGAGCGCCAAGGAGGAGAAGGCCGGTATGCCGGGGCAGCGGTGGATGCCGGCCGGGTCGCTGGATGCCGGGCTGGTCGGAGAGGCTTTTTAAGCTCTTGGAAGACCTTGAAGATCTTTGAACCTTCCTCTCTTGTGATCCTTGTGAGGCCTGTAAGATCTTATAGACCCATAACCTCTAAGACCTTTGGTTTGAAGCAGCCGCATTGAGACTCTGAACTTATCCCTCATCGATGCACTGGTGCACTTTATATTCACTCTCCTAGGTGTCACCTACTATGTACTTTAATTCTTTTAATTCCATCTATTTATGTCATCTTATGAATTGTATTGTCCCAACAATGCTCGTTTTTATCCATGACCCATTTTTATATGTTTATATTTTATAATCATTTTGTACTCTAGAACCGATTTGCTACGACTGCGAGAGTCCCCGCTCTCGCAGGTTTGGCCCTCCGCTCTAACGAGGGCCCGCCTTGATGAAGGATTTATTAATCTGGAGAGGTGGGCGAAGCGCGGCCTTAGGGGTTTTTTAGCTTTTAGATTACTGTCTATTTTAGGGGGTACCAGGGAGGGGGGAGGGTATAAACAGTTAGGAAGAGAGGGCCAGGCCAGCAGCCGACGGAGGGCAGCGAAAGGATCCGTGAGGGGGGGGAAACGCGAGTCGTCCCTAGGGAGGGCATTTCCATCCCGACGGTCGTGGGGAGAGGCAGGTCCGAGGGGAGGCAAGTTCCATCCTCCCGGTTGGGGACACGTGGCCGTTGGTTGCATACGGTCAGGTGTCACAACCCCTGCAGGCTGGGTGGTCAGGGAATACAGAGCCAGGGCCTGAGGCTGATGTTTTGTAACGCCAGGTCCGTTGTCAACAAAGCCCCCTCATCCATGACCTTGTGTCAGAGGGGGAGCCGGACCTGGCAGGAATAGCGGAGACCTGGTTGGGCCCCGAGGGTGGACTCCCCCTCGTTGAAATGTGCCCACCAGGTTACCGCGCTTTTCATCAGCCTCGGGCCCTAGGCAGGGGTGGTGGGGTAGCGGTTATTGTAAAGGAAAGTCTTGAGCCGAGAGAGACCGTTGTGCCTCAGACCACCGGTTGTGAGTCCCTCTGTGTGAAGTGGGGCCTAGGGAGGCAGTTGGGCTTGCTGGTTGTATACCTGGCTCCCCGCTATGTAGCAGCAGCCCTGCCCGAGCTCCTGGAGCTGATCGCTACGGTGGCAGTTGAGATCCCCAGACTTTTAGTCATGGGGGACTTTAACTTGCCATCGGTGGGCGAATCATCCGAGGTAGCTCGGGAGTTCATGGCTTCCATGATGGCCATGGACCTGACCCAATTAATTCAAGGCCCCACTCACGAGGGTGGACATACACCGGATCTCATCTTTGTCTCTGGCCAATGGAAGAGTGATCTGGGTATAGGGGATATAGTCATCACGCCCTTGTCATGGTCAGATCACTCACTTCTCCGGCTGGACTTTCCAACCGCTACTCCCCTCCGCGGGGAGGCAGAACCTGAGTCATCTATCTGGTTCCGCCCCAGGCGCCTGATGGACCCTGATGGGTTCCAGGCGGTGCTTGGGCCACTTCCTGTACCCCTGACCCGCGCCCCGATGGAGGACCTCGTGGCCGCATGGAATATTGCGACCACGGGAGCCTTGGATCGGGTCGCGCGCTTGCGGCCTCTCTTGCGGCGGCGAGCCACCCTGGCTCCTTGGTTTACCGAGGAGCTGAGGGGGATGAAACGCCACAAGAGATGCCTAGAGAGAAGATGGAGGTCTACCCGATCTGAATCTGACCGGACACAGGTAAGAGCCCATTTACGGACTTACATTGTGGCGCTGAGAGTGGCCAAACGTCATCATTGTGCCACTCTCATAGCATCCGCAGACAACCGCCCTGCCGCCCTGTTTAGGGTGACCCGCTCCCTCCTTCAACAGAGGGTGCGGGAAGCCCCGCTACAGGGTAGAGCAGAGGAATTTGTGACTCTTCTGCAGGAGAAAATCGCTCAGATACAGAACGAGTTAGCCCCCATTGATGGTCCAGTGGGATGCCACGAGATAGATCTTGTTTGGGAGGAGTTTGACTCCGTTACTTCCGAGGATATGGACAGGTTACGTGGGCGACTGTGAGCCACCACATGTTTATTGGACCCGTGTCCCTCCTGGCTTGTACTGGCATCCTGGGAGGTGACACGAGGCTGGCTCCAAGAGGTTGTCAACGCATCCTTAAGTGAGGGTTCCTTGCCTGCCTCCCTAAAAGAGGCTATGGTGAGGCCCCTCCTTAAGAAGCCCTCTTTGGATCCAGCTTTATTAACCAACTATCGTCCAGTCTCCAACCTTCCCTTTTTGGCGAAGGTTGTTGAGAGTGTGGTGGCACAACAGTTTCCCCATCACCTGGAGGAAGTTGACTATCTAGACCCGCGCCAGTCCAGCTTTCGGCCCGGGCATAGCACCGAGACGGCATTGGTCGCGTTGGTCGATGATCTCTGGAGGGCCAGAGATGGGGGTTGTTCCTCCATCCTGGTCCTATTAGATCTCTCGGTGGCTTTTGATACCATCGACCATGGTATCCTATTGCATCGGCTGGGGGGGTTGGGGGTGGGAGGCACCGTTTTACGGTGGTTCTCCTCCTACCTCTCTGGCCGATCGCAATTTGTGTTGACAGGAGAGCAGAGGTCGACCTCGAGACCCCTCACATGTGGGGTGCCTCAGGGGTCAGTCCTCTCGCCTCTCCTGTTTAACACATATATGAAGCCGCTGTGTGAGATCATCCGTGGTTTTGGGGTAGAGTACCATCTCTACGCTGATGATACTCAGCTGTATATATCTACCCCAAACCACCCCAACGATGCCGTAGCGGTGATGTGCCAGTGCCGTACGGATCTGGATGGGAAGAAATGGACTCAAGCTCAAACCGACCAAGACCGAGTGGCTGTGGTTTCCGGCTGCCCGATTCAACCAGCTGACTCCAACGCTGGCCATTGGGGGCGAACATCTTGCCCCAGTGGATGGTGCGCGCAACTTGGGTGTCCTCCTGGATGCCCGGCTGTCCATGGAAGATCAAGTGACAGCCGTGGCCAGGAGGGCGTTTTACCAGGTTCGCCTGGTTCGCCAGTTGCGCCCCCTATTGGATCGGGACGCCCTTCGCACAGTCACTCATGCTCTCGTGACATCCCGACTGGACTATTGTAACTCTCTCTACATGGGGCTCCCCTTGAGGTGCACTCGGAGACTTCAGCTAGTCCAGAATGCAGCCGCGCGAGCAATTATGGGAACCGCAAGGTGTACCCACGTAACACCCCTCTTGCGCGAGCTGCACTGGCTGCCTGTCGTCTTCCGGGTGCACTTCAAGGTTCTAGTTATCATCTTTAAAGCGCTCCATGGCTCGGGACCTAGCTATTTGCAGGATCGGATCCTGCCGCACACATCCACACGGCCGATTCGCTCCCACAGAGAGGGACTTCTCCGGGTGCCGTCCACTAGACTTTGTCAGCGGGCGACGCCCAGGGGAAGGGCTCTCTCTGTGGCGGGCCCAGCCCTCTGGAACGACCTTCCCCCCGACATTAGAACTACCACGGACCTCCGCTCCTTCCGTCTAAAACTAAAAACATATCTGTTCTGCTTGGCCGGCCTAGGATAGTCTCTCTTCGATGGGGTTGCCAGAAATTTTAGATGGGGATTTTAGTTTTTTAATTGGAATTTTTAGCGCAGGGAAATATTTAATTTGTTTTTAACTATATGTATGTATTTATTGTTTTATTAGTCCTGTGCACCGCTCCGAGTCCCTTCGGGGAGAGGGAGCGGTCAACAAATTTAATAAATTATTATTATTCAATTATTAAATGTTTCCAAATTTGTGTCCCCCGGTCACCAGCATTATCTAATATAAGTTGAATGATATATGTGCCTTTACATGGGGGGAGCCATGAGGGGAAAGTATTGTTTAATATTACCTTATTTTCTTTTCCCATTATTATCACTCATCATGCTATCAATTAGTCAATAGAAATTTTTTCAGGGGATAATGTGGCAGAGTTTCCCCATCTTTCCAAACTGTTTCTGCTGCAGTTAGGTCTATGAACACATTTCTGGTTTTGAGGCCTCATCGTAATCCTATTTCAATATAGCCTATAAGGCTTAGCACCTGGTCTACACAGCTTCAACCTTGTCAGAAGCTGGCTTGTTTCATGGGTAGATGTTAATCTATTATGGGACTTAGCCTGTTTATAATTAATTTTTCCAGGAATTGCAGCAGGAACTCAAAAGGGCAATTGGGCAGTAGCTTTCAACTCTGTCTAGTAGTTTGCCAGTTTTATTTTAGCTTTTTTGAATTCTGGTGTGAGGTAGCCATTGGAAATTAATTCTGAGATAAATTTACCAATCCAGTTCCGTGAATGCCTCCCAGGGTTTATCAAGAATTTTGGATGAATACCATCAAAGCCTGGTGCTTTACCACATTTCAGATTACCAATGACAATGTCAATTTCCTTTATAGAGAAGGGACTAGGGTGCTCAGAAAGTGTTCCACTTGACCATCAAAAAGTTGAAAGTGATTTCTTGATGAGAGTGCAGTGTCCTTTCACTATTTGAGCTTGAAAGAGAGATATAACTCAAGAGTATTTAGTCAGGAGTTTACATTGGGTGTTTGTTGTGTCAGTTGTCTAGCTCAGATTCCTTAAAGGTTCAAAGCTTTCCTCCTGGATTTGCTGATTCTGAGTTCCCACTTCTTACACTGAGCTGCATCTCTTGGATTGCTGTTCTGTAGGAGGTAGAGTCCTTTACTTCTCCAAATAAGAAAAAAGGGTAAAAACAACTGGAAACTGTTTCTTTGTTTTAAATATATTAAAAACAGGCAGTATAGGTTTTTTGTTTAATGCCTTGTTCGTGTTTAATGAAATGTAAAGTGTGAATTTATTTCTCTTTTAAACTTTGTAAGTCAGCCAAAATTCTGAATATAGCTTAGAACGCCTTTAAACTTCAACAACCCTTTGAATTTTCAGACATTTTTATTTCCAACTTCTATTCTAATTTATTATTTCTCATTATATATTATAATATTTCATATACTCATGCAGTTTTGTTGCTAGTAATATTTTTCATGCCCTCTACAGGCTTATGGCCTGTTTGATTTTTGGCTTATCCTCCTAGCAATGACATATAGAATAATTCAAATCTTTCCCTTATTATTAAAATAAATTTGGTTGACAAAAGATTAATCATTCAAAAAATTCACAAATTTCATTCTTCCCACATATCTGTGTCATAATTCTTGGAAAATCATAATTTATGAAATTTATGCTCCACATGGTTCTGGCTTGGAAAGAGTCAATAATAAAGGTATGAGCTATTTCTGATCCTATGACACATCCCACTGTTGTTTGCAATGGCTTTATTTAGAAAAGGGGTGTTCTGACTGCTGTTATCTGCTTCTACTTGAGATGTCATTCACCCTACTTTAAAGAAATCTCATTTAAATCCAAATTTAATCATTTCTATCAATCCACTGCATCTCAGCTGATATAGGTGATATGGTAAAATAATCTTGCATCGAGGCAAAGCATACACAGAACTTTGAAATGTTTCATGGAAAATAGAATAGTTTTTTTAAAATTTTGAAATGTGGACTATAGAGATTAATTATCATGGTTTCTGCAAGATCAGCCATTACTAGCATTTTTGTTTCTTCTTTTCATTTTAGGAGTAAAAATAGCAAAAACTTCCAAGGTCATGGATATTTTAACTTTCCCAGGTAACCACTAAAGGAATCATAACTTCCTTAATCAGGGTTTTTCAAACTGTGTTCCATCGAATCCTAGATTCTGTGAGAACTTTTTTTAACCATAATTTTTATTTTTATTCAGAAAATGGAAATACAAACTCCCAAAAAAATTTTTTGGGTAAAAACAAGACACCCCCCAACATTTAAAAAAAGTACATTTAAAAGCAAAAAAGAGAAGAAAACATATACATATATTACCCCTTCCCAATGAATACTGATAAATATATTGCAACAATATTAGTTTACCCCCTTATGAAAGAGGCCAAAAATTTAAAAACCTCTACATCTATTTGCATTATTTCACCTGTCATCTACCTCTTTCTATATTTAACAGACAAAGCAACAGCAAAATTAAACTTTAAAACCTTCTGTTACCAATCTATTATTGTATTTAACTCATAGGAAGTCTACTATAACTAATAATGTGGAATCCTTACCACATATCGGACATTAATATAATCAGGTGAGTTCAGAAGTACTTTATAAGAAAAGTCTAATGCTCTTCGGTTCGTAATAAAATATTTTGTGCTACCAGGCTTGAAATTCTTGGTTTGGATATTTAGAACTGCAACACTTGTGGTCAGATTTAGGTATTGGGTATAATTGTTTACCTGTAAACATTTTTTTTAATTTTAATCATAATGTAACACATGCAAACAACTTCTTTAAATTTAATGTAAACTTACTTTAAAATTGATTGTAAAAAATTTCAATTTTTGTAACTGTTGTCAAAGTCTGGAATATCTTATATGCTTCAGTTGTCTCAGTTACTAACTTTCACTAACTTTTAAGTTAATTCTAATTTAATTTCTATGGACCCCATCAAATATTTAAGAGGTTAAAAAGGATTTGTGTATAAGTGCACTTATCTGCCTATCGTCACTATCACATTTTAATTTTTTTCATTTTGTTGTTCAAATTTGTATTTTTTGGTTTTGGTTGTATTTTGAATACATACAATCTTTGTTATAAACAAACTTGCTTTGTAGTACACTAACTACAAAAGTTACAATAAAATCCTATGTTCATATGATAGAAAGCTTTAAGCCACTGCGCTGAGTTCTAAGTCCAAAGTAACTGTGCCTGCAGTTCCATATATTTCCTTGGAAGTAACACTAACCCTAACCCACTTAAATCAGTGAGATTTATTTCTGAATGAATATCATTAAAACTATGGTTTGCTTGAGATAATATACTATATTTATTCAAAATGTGATTTGCTTATTTGAAATTTAGCATGCTATTTAAAAACTGATTAAATTGTAAAGTACAATTTTCTGAGAACATACCCTATGCTTTTAGTGGTAAACCAAACCAAGTCTTAGTTATGTGTTTTAGATAAGCCAACAGCAGACTTAATGATAATATTAGGAGACTGTCATCCTATGCTATAATAGTTACTTGGGTTGGCTTAACTTCATATTTTGCATCTGTTGATGTCAGGCAGGAATTTGGGCAACAGCATATAGAATTAACTTGAATCAACATTCTTTTAAAAAGAAAATAATATTTAATGAATTCTTATGTTCAAATATGTACCCTGAATTTCCTTATGTTTGCTAGTTTCTTAAGCTGCATTTATAGAACATGCCAACTCATACTTTAATTTAAAAGGTATATTTGGTTAGATACACATCATAGAAGGGAGGCTAACAAATCATATTTGTTAGATTTAGGTCATGTCTTATGACAGACATAGGTTCGAATATAAATGAACAAACAAGCAAACCATGTTTTGGCTTAGCATATTTGCTGCATGTATCTGAATTTGACTGCGTTCCATTTTTTTTTCTTTTCCTTTTTCAGTAACACAATCCTAAATAGTTATATACAGTAGTTAAATCCAAGTTTATTTGACACTAGCTGTACCCAGCCACGCGTTGCTGTGGCCCAGTCTGGTTAAATGGCCAACCAATCTGTGTGTAGATCTACACCTGTACACACAAACATGTACACAAAACCACTGTATAACCCCCAACCTATCTACCTACCTACTGTATTTCTTCCTCTCTCCCTCTACCTACCTACCTACTGTATTTTTCCCCCTCTCTATATATCCCTTTAACTACCTACCTACCTACTGTATTTTTCTCTATCTTTCTCTATCCACCTACCTACCTATCTACCTACCTACCTTATTTTTCCCTCGCTCTCTCTCTATCCCTCTACCTACCTACCATGCAGCCTCCTGGGACCAAAAATGGGCCACATTGGAGTGTGCCACCCGCTGTGCCTAGTTTTGGGCTAGTACGCCTCCATGCAGCCTCCTGGGACCAAAAATGGGCCACATAGGAGTGTGCCATGTATGAGGGAACGTTGGGGGCTTATTCGGTTGCTGAGGAAATGACCGTTGGAAATGTGAAGGGGTGTGTGCATGATGCATCATAAGAAGCAGCCAGGTGGGAGGAGCTTAAGGGAGGTGAAAACCTCAGAAGTATGTACCTTTTACATTTGTGCTACTTGCACATGGCACAGGTGTGCCAGCCACAAAAACTGTATGTATGATTGTTTTGGAAGTTCTTGGGAACATTGTGTGAAAATTTGGTGCCGATCGGTGCAGTACTTTCTGAGATTAGTGGCTTTGTACAAACTATTTTAAATTTTTATTTATATAGATTATACCAGGTGACAGTTCATATTTTGAACTGTCACGATTTAAATGTTTGTAATTTATTGTATAAATCACCATTGACTAAGTTAGTAGTTAATTCCCTCTCTCTGCAAGGGAAATGGGCAGTTTCAAAATTTGATAAAGAAAATATATTTATTTATTTATTTTATTTTATTTGTAAACCGCACCAATCTCCGTCGAGACGGATTCTGGGCGGTGCTCTGGGCGGTCTAATTTAGAAGTCTCAGTTTATAAGTTTGCAAGTTACATTATAATTATTAGTATCTTAGATTTCATTTTGTTAAATGCAGAGCAATCTCAGATCATCCACTGAAAATTGGTGGTAAAGTGGCTGAATTTGATGGAGCAGGAAATTGCTTTTTAATTTAAAAAAAACTGGATATGTATGCAATAAGCTTTTTTAAGACAAATACTTTCTATCCTCAGTCCTGATAAGAAAATATACATAAAAAGTTTAGCAGCCATTTACACCAGTTTCATCAGGCATGCTTCCTGTGGCCCTTGACAATCCATATATGAGGTGAAGCTATGTATTTATGTCCATGTTTCTTAAAGATTATAGAAAGATTCCCTTCAAAGAGCTTTACAAGAGCAACTCCTAAAATAGGATAGAGAGGGCAGATCTGAATGTACTGCTTGCCTTTATCAGTATGAACCATCCACTACTACTGAGTTGCAGAAATAGATCTTGTCTCTCCCAAGTTTTGTTAAGCCCTTCTAATTGGTTGGTTTGCAGCAATTGCAATCAAGTTCTGCAGTAGTCATACTAGTCTGGATGATTGCCAATTCAACTCTACAGTGAATCCACTGCAATCCATACTGGGATTTTGAAAGTTCTGAGATGCTGGAAATAGTTAAAGAAATCAGGATCTTTTAATATCAAATCAACCAGAATGGATCAGTCATCCAGTGAGTTTCCATGGTTGAGGATGGATTTGAACACAAGTCTCTCAAGTCCTAGGCCAGGACCTTAATTATTATATCACACAGGGTTCTCAGTATTTTCCTACACACCCAAATGCTGTGCTTAACCAGAATATGGATTATCTTATTTTGCTTATTTTGTATCTCCATCTCAATTGATCTCGTAAGGCTATAAAACAGGGGTCGGCCCACCAAAGCCATTAATACAGCCTGTGCAGGACCATGAGGCTCATCTGACATCCCCCACTCTTTGGCCAAGTGCAGGACTTACCTTCGCGAGCCCCATGGGCTGGAACTGGAAGGTAAGGCAGCCTGCAGAATGCTTCTAGAGGCAGGGGAGGAGAAAAGCAAGGTGCACGGACGCCCAGGGAGGCCAAAAAATGGGCCCATTTTAGCCGTTTTTGTCCTGCAGAATGCTTCTGGAGACAGAGGACATAGCTTCACCTCATATATGGATTGTCAAGGGCCACAGGATGCACAGAGGCCTCTCAGGGCTTCGGCGCCCCCCATTTTTTACCTTCCATGAGAGAGATAAAGAGGGAAAGAGAGAGAGAGAAGAGAGAGAGAGACACAGAGAGATAGAGACAAGACAGAGAGAAAGAGATAGACAAAGAGAGAAAGGGATAGATATATAAAACTGAGTTTCCTAAAGCGGAGCACTAGACTAAACAACTGAAAAACCGATCTAGTAAAAACAAAAGTCAACCAAAAGAGCAACATGCAAATAAAAGCAATAAAACACTTCTAGGAGAAAAACAAATTAAAGTTTAATTTGTGTGCATTGTTTAATGGACTGCTAAATTGGCTAAGCCAACCTAATCACATGATTGCCTAGCCACACCCACCCACCCAGTCTGCCCCCCCCAACAGTCTGAGGGACCATGAATTGGCCCTGTTTAAAAAGTTTAAAGACCTCTGCTATAAAAGATGGTTTACTTTCGATTCAGCAAACTATTCTGTGCTAATCTTAGATTTTTTTAACTAGAAATGCTTTAGAAATCTTTTCATATCTCTAAATCTTGAGGACCAAACAGTTTTGAGAATTAAGCTATTAATATGGATTCCTATAGTCTTTTACTTTACTTTACTTTACTTTTATTAAATTTGTATACCGCCCTTCTCCCTTGCGGGACTCAGGGCAGTGAACAGGCATAATAAAACAGTAAAACATCCGATACAAAAATACATTAAAATACATTAAAATACATTAAAACTAATTAAATTAAGTTAATTAAATTAAAACTTTTTAAAGACAAGAGAGGCAACTGTTTCTGGTATGACTCTTCTGGGTTCATCCATTAGCTAAATTGGAATATTAAAAACAATGGTTTCCTGTAAAAGCCACAATGCTTTGTGGTATAGCATGTAAACATAACATGGATAGTCCATACATTGCATTAAGCCCATGAAACTGAACAGACTGTGGTGTACTCTTCATTCTGTATACATATATTTGTCATGCAAAAGGAAAGTTAAAGGTAATCTCTTTGCAATAGGTGGCAGAGTCGACACTGATGAATAAATGTAGATCAGTCATACTTCTTTCCTTGCTTCACTCTTTCCATAAGCAACAGGGGTAGAAGAGATAGATTCATTTCTATGAATCTATGATCATTTTTATAACACGATTACTTTGTGGTTTATAAGTCTCTGGACCTACTTCATTGGTTGTTTATAAATAACCTTCCTTTTCATCAAATGGTGCTCATTGTGATGGAGCAGAGGATATTCAGCACTTGGCTGTCTTTAAAGCAGCAAGGGCAAACATTAATTGCCTATTCAGCAAACAGAGAATGGCGGACTTCACTGTTTCCTGTATCGGACTTCACTGTTTCCTGTATGTCTTGCAGAAATAGTGGATCAAACTGCAACTACCAAAAGATAAAAAGAGACAAAAGATCAGCTAGGAAAATACATGTGATGCTCAAAAAATGAATATTCCATGGATCCAATGAACTACATTCAAATATTGATTGGCTGTTGTTCCATGATATGCTGAATTCTTAGGAGTGATTTTGACAATCCCAGTATTTTTCTAATTTAGTACATTTACGGTTTTTCAAATATTTTGTGTAATGCTCATTAAGAAAAACATAGCACTGAGTTTATGTCTAGTGTTGTTTAGTCCTGTCAGTATGTTTTTTGAAATTAATCTTATTCAGTTGAGGGATAAAAAACCTAGCATGTTCAGGCTTCCTGGTCAAATATCTAGGAATTATAGGGAAAAAAGAAGTAAAGGAAAAGATGTTTAAATCATGTTTCTTAACTTGGGATCCATTGCTTATATATAATCTCCATGGCAACCAGGAAATTGAAATAGGGAGCCGACCTTTTATGGCTGATTTCTGGATTCTGTGTGGCCAGCCCTGTTGCCTGCATATCCCCCAGGTTACTTAGCAACCTGTTTCTTTCTGCAGTCGCTAGGAAACACTGTCTATTGCAAAATGTGGTAGCTTCCACCCTCTTCTTTTTCAGGAAACCTGATATCATCATCATGTGTTCACTTTTGCTTACTTTATTATCTCTCTCCCTCTCTTTTAGCATGAAGAACTGCCAAACAAATCTATGTTCCATCTTTTTTTTTTACAGCTGATGCTATCCTCCTGTCTCTGATCAGATTACTTAGCGCTTTCCAAAAAGAAAAATACACATTACCTTTTTAAAAATGTTCCCTCTTGCTGCTTACTGATAATATTGATATTTTCTATATTCTGTAAAATCGCCATACTGTAATTTATTAATGTAGCTTTGCATATTTAGGACTCATCTTTGTATTAAGCCATCTAATGTTATACTAATGTATAACCCTGCTTGTTGAAGGCAGATTTTTATATTCAATATGCTATCTGGGAAGGGATGCTTAGGCAATGGAAACAAATTTATACTGAATGTTGACTATCCCTTCAGCAGTGGAGAAACCATCAATACAATTCCATTTCAGTCTGTCTGAATGCAACCCAGAAGTAATGGCTCCATGATGAGATAGGAATAAGAATGGTCTGAGAATATTTCAGAAAATGTTTACACTAACATTAAAATTCTCCCCAAAGAGCCTTATACAGTGCAACATTAAATTAATTGAAAGGGGTATACAAATAAAAAGCCATCAATCTTAAAGGATTGATATATTGAAAGTTTCCGAAACCAATCATAGTATATCTATATCCATATATAACTATATCTTTCTGGGCCTTTTTTACAGGGAAAATAAATAAAAAAAATAACTCACAGAACTTTGAGGAAGAGAATTTTGAACATAAAGGAGAACTCTTCAGACAAATAAATTGTCCACAAAATATTTTAATAAAAACCTGTGTTTATATGCAGAACCTTTATATTTCCATGTACAAACACTGCCAAACCATATACTACTTAATTTCTAGAGTGAGAATATTTTTGTGGAAAAAGCATACTAATTATTAGGTATACCAATAGGCTTTCTCATTCACTCAGTGAACGCAGATCTTAAGAATACTGGAATAAAAAATTGGGTTCTTTTTTATTTTTATGGATCTGTTTACACATTTGGCCAAAGCCACACAGTTCAGTGAAAGTACATCCACCACTCTTTCTCACAGCTCAATGCTCAATGTTTTTAAATTTTGTACTGTTGTTTTTTGTATGTATTTTAATTTCCTGTGCGCCGCCCTGGGTCCTTTTGGAGAAGGGCGGGATATAAATTTAATAAAATAAATAAAATAAAATAAAATAATGCTGGTCTTTAATCAAAGTTTCAGGCTTACTCTCCCATCTTATATTGGAGCAGACATCATTTGGAGGGAGGGGGGTTTGAACAAATTGGAAGTTAAAACTTATAATAAGGTTGATTATGAATTTCAGTTTCCATAAATCTCCAATGATGGCTACTCTAATCTCAAAGATCTATTAGGCTTAAACCCTTATCTTAAGCATCATAGTTGACAAGAAGTTAACCTGCACCTTTTTTATATAAAATTGACTTTTTGACTTGAAGTGAGGTGCAAATACTGGCTATGATATTGTATTATTTTTATCCCCCATTCTGATGAGCAGCTTTCACATGTTTATATTTCCAGATAAAATAGCTTTTTAAAGCATTTGAATTGAATCTTTTCCATACACAACAAAAAAATGGGTTTTTAAAGAGTAGAAGGATAATGAAGATTGCAATTTAAATCCTAAGAATCCACCTCTGACTGGGAATATTTAGCCTTGAAAAAAATAGGAGGGAAATATAGCACATATCAAATATACCACAAAGGAGTTACATAGTAGAAGTTCAAAACCTATTTGTTATTCTAAAGTTCAGGATGCATTTTCACAAGTCATTGTAAGTAAGATGCTAGCAAGAAAGTTTTGTATGGGAAGGCAAATTTTAATTCAATTATTTTAAAAAGTTTCCCTACAGCAGACATAATTACCCAATTTGCTGGATGTGTTGGAGCTAGGCAGCTTTCTATTTGAAACTGCTTTATTTGGATTTCTGCACTTAGCTGAGAATTTGACTTAATGACCTAAACAGTGTCTCCTAATTCTTTGACTTTGTGATACACAAAATATATAAAAATCCAAGGAAATTACTCTCTCTCATGTACGACATCAAGTAACACATTTCATTATTTGCATTAGCTATTCTTTTAGATGTACTGTATGTATAGCATAATCTATATATACAAGCTTATATAGAGAGAGTACATATGGCACAATTTTGTTTATATAAATCCCTTTAATTTTATTGATGGCTAAAGAATCTAGAATGCCATTAGTTTAATTATTCCAGTAACCACTCATATATAATTTAATTTTATTCAAAATTTTATTCATCACTTGCATTGTGTGTTTTTAAAATAATTAAATGCTCGTTATTTTTCATACCCAATTTATATATAGTTTCTGTGAATTTTATACGCTATTGTGAATTTTGCTATGCCATAAGACATACATTTTAATTATTATTATTTCCAAGGAAACTGATTCACATTGTTGATCAAGCAAGTGTATTTTCTTAGTCTTTTATCTCTCCCTTCAAATCACAGTGAAAACATAGCTCAAACATAATTGGTTTGTTTGTTTTATAATTTTTTTACAGTAGAAATTGTGAAACCAGACATTTAGGGCCATCGAGTGGACACACTGAATGTAGGCATTTATCAACACTTCCCCTATAAATTAATAGGTGATGTAACCAGGGTTACTTTCAATTATGCTTGCTGCCAAACGGAAGAAGTGATTTGTCAGATTGCAATTAAATGTAGTTCCAGCCTTCCTCTTTTATTTAATATCCTAGCTTTTCTTACTTGAATTTTGAAAACAAAATAAATCTGAAATGTTTAAAAATGCAGTCTAAAAAGATTCAAAACAAAAATTCTAAACACTTTTTTTCCTGTTTCTCCTTCCTGCAATGCAATTCAATCTTAATGGAACTCACCTCTCCATGTAAAAATGCCAGTTTTTGAGATGTAAAAAAAATCAGATAAAGATATTATAAAATCATTTTAGCCTTTTTGCACCCTTAATGTAACTTTATTTTAATTAGGAAAATTTATATGGTTACCCAACTCACTCTCAGTAACTCAGTAAGAAATAACATATAAGTTGTACAATTCAACTAAACAACAAATCTTTGCGGGGAGGGGGGGGATAAAAATCTTATCTTAATGTGATTGCATAAGTGTGCACACCTTAAACTTTGTTGAAACATCTTGTGATGTTATGAGCATCCGGTGTTTTGGGATAGGAGCCTATCAGTATGGTACATCTTGCTTTGGGAATCTTTGCCAATATTTCCTTGCAAAATTGTTCCAAAATTATCAGAGGTGGGGAGAAGCTTCTCCTGTGCACCATCCTTTTCAGGTAACTCCACAGAATTTCAATTGCGTTCAGGTCCAGGCTCTGACTGGGGCATTCCAAAATATTGATGATCTTCTGGTAAAATCATTATTTTGTTGATTTAGATATATGCTTTAGATCGTTGGCATATTGAAAGGTGAAATATCTTCAGCATTTTAGCAGAGGCCTGAAGGTTTTGTGCCATAATTGACTGGTATTTGGAACTATTCAAAATTCCCTCCACCTTGATTAAAGGCCCTGTTCCAGTTGAAGAATAGCAGCTGCAAAATATAATGCTACAACACCATGCTTCACTTTGGGCATAGTGTACTTTTGGTGATACACAATGTTGTTTTTGTACCAAACATACTTTTTGGGATTATAGCCAAAAAGTTCAATCTCGGTCTCATCAGACCATAACACATTTTCTGACTTGCTTTGTCAGACTTTATATAGGGCTTGCAAAATGTAGTGGGGCTTGGTGTTTTTGTGTGTGTAAATCTTGCCACCTTGCCCCACAGTCCAGATATATGAAGAATATGGGGCATTGTTCTCGAAGGTAGTACACAATCACTACTTTCCAGAAATTCCCGCGGTCCCTTTAATGTTGCTGTAGGCTTCTTGGCTGGCTGCCAGAACAATTTTCTTGTTTTTTCATCATTTTTGAGGGACATCCAGTTTTTGGTAATGTCACTTTGTGCCATATTTTTTCTACTTGTTGATGACTGTCTTCACACCTTCTGTTGAATAGCCAATACCTTGGAAAGTTTTGTGTATCCTTCTACTGACTGATGCCTTCCAACAATGAGATGCCCTTGTTGACCATGCTTTTGGTGTAGGAGGCACTGAGTAAATGTCAGAAAAATCCTACTAGCGCAACTGAACTTTATATGGGCTTAATCAGTGTCACTTTAATTGATGGCAGATATATACTATTATTTAACATCAATTTGGATGTGATTGGTTAATTCTGAACACAGGCACATCCCTACTTATAAGAGAGTCTGCACCCTTATGCAATTACATTATTTTATTTTTAATTTAGAGAGAAATACAGTAGATAAGTAGGGGGAGGGAGAGAGCAGGAAGAGGGATAGAGAGAGAAAAATAGAAAGACAGTAGATAGGGTGGAGAGAGCGTAGGTAGGTAGGTATATAGGTAGATAGAGTGGGGGGGGGAAGAAATACAGTAGGTAGGGGGAGAGAGTGTAGATAAGTAGGTAGGTAGGTAGAGGGCTAGATAGAGAACTAGAGAGAGAGAAGAAATACAGTAGATAAGTAGGGAGAGAGAGAGTAGGTGGAGGGATAGAGAGAGAAAAATAGAAAGACAGTAGATAGGGGGAGAGAGAGCATAGGTAGGTATATAGGTAGATAGAGTGGGGGGGGAGAGAGAAATACAAATAGGTAGGGGGAGAGAGAGAGTGTAGATAGGTAGAGGGTTAGAGAGAGAGAAATAGAGAGAGAGAGAGAGAGAAATACAGTAGGTAGGTAGGGAGAGAGAGAGGGTAGGTAGGTAGGTAGATAGATAGGTAGGTAGTTGTTTCCAGGTGTATTTACCCATGTGCTGGAGAAGGAAATCATTGACAACCTGTAGCACCTAAAACTGCTGGCCCAGCACTTGACCAATGTAATTCTCATCAATCCCTCTAACTAAAGAGCTTTCCGAAAGGGGAAAAAAAGTTTTTTTGCACTCTGCAACCCCCCCCCAAAACGGCCCGTTTTTCGTAAAGCGGGCCTGTTTTTTTCAAATAAAAGGCATGAATAACTTGGGGGGGGGCTTGCAGAGTGCTCCTGGGGGTGCCCCCCCCCCAAACAAGCAAAAAACGGTGCATTTTTCACAAAAACAGGGCATTTTTGTCAAAACAAATTGCATGCATAGCTTTATGGAGACTTATAGAGTACTCATGGGGGCTGGGGGATGCAAAACTGAGCAAAAAATGGTCCGTTTTTTGCTCATTTCTGCCCTTCCCAGTCCCCAGGAAGTCTTTGAAAGCCTCCATAAGGCTATGCACGGCCATTTTGGTGAAGGGGTGGGGCTTCAAAAGGGGAAAAAATGTTGTATTCGGTGTATAAGATGCACCCAGATTTTCAGCCTTTTTTTAGAGGAAAAAAGGTGCATCATGCTCTGAAAAATACTGTATATAGATAGATATAGATGGATGGATAGATAGATGATAGATAGATAGATAGATAGATAGATATAGATGATAGATATATTACAGACCATTCAGAAAAGTCTAAAAAAGAGTCTTGAAAGTTAACAAGGTTGATAGTATGTGGTGTATTATTATAGAATCCAGTTGATCTGTTTGGGATTCTGCGAAGCCTCTTCCCAAAAGGTAACAAAGAAAAGCAGTCATAGAGAGGATGTATATCGCATCTGAGATAATAATGAAGACCCTGGTCAAGCATTGCTTATATGCTATGATAGAAGGAAGTGAACTTCCAATAATCTTTTCTGCCATCCTCACCACTCTGTGCAAAGCCTTCCTGTCTGAAAAGGTAATACCTCGAAACCACACAGTAATACAATATGATAGGATGCTTTTAATCATCCTGCTACAGAAAGTGGTAAGGAAATGGAAGGAAGGCATGCTCTTCTCATATTATGCAGAAAATGCAGGTGCTGCTATGCCTGGTTCACCAGTGTCTCACTGATTGAGTGACCAAGCTAACCTGCTTGTCATCTGCACATACAGAAATTTGATATTACTAATTACCTCCATAGCTGAATTGTTAATACACAGAAGTGTATGACTATGCCTGCCTTTCCTGAAATTGACAATGATCTCTTTTGTTTTTCCTACCTTTAAAACTAGGCTGTTTTTATTACACCACTTCACCAAACCCTCTACCTCTTCCCGATCATCATCCTGAATAAGGCCCATCACTGTTTTATCATCTGCATATTTCACAATATGGTTGGTAGCAAACTTGCACAACAATCTTGAGTCAACAAGGTAAACAATAGTGGACTTAGGACCTAGCCCTGAGGATAAGCTGTGCTCAAGAACATGGTGTTAGAAATATTAGTCACAACTTGCACATACTAGAGCCTAATAGTGAGAATATCAAGAACCCAGTTGCACAAAGGAGTAATTAAAATCAAAAAGATCTAGTTTACCTACTAAATGCTGATGGATGATCATATTAAATGCCAAACTAAAGTCAACAAAGAACATTCATACATGAGTATTTCTTTTCTCTCAGTGCACCACCAAACTCATGGCGAACAGAGGAAATAGCATCCTCTGTGGAACTATTTGGACAGTAAGCAAAGAATCAAGTATCACTAATAAGCAATATTGTTTACCTGCCTAAGGGAACAGAAGTCTGACATCAATTCAACTGTACCTACCAGCTGAATCAAATAATGGAAGGACGCTGAATAAATAGTAAAATATTTATAATAAAATCATTTATCAGCTTTTTAAAACATTTCATAATGATGTGATCACCATTTCTAATTTTCCCAGCTGGCTTCTGACAAGCAGTAATTGGGGGAAGCCAGATTCACTTAATAACCACACGATTCACTTAACAACTGCAGTGATTTGATTAACAACTGTGGCAAAAAGGTCATAAAGTGACCTTTAAACAACTCACTTAACAATGTCTTCCTTAGCAACAAATATTAGGGGTTCCTTTGGGTTGTAAGTCAAGGACTACTTATACTTCTCTCTAATCATGTATCTCTTTAGTTATACACAGTTCTGTCTAGAATCTCTTGCTTGACTACTGGCCAGTGTACAGGAAAACCATAGGTTCTGTGTTTTGTGGAACTCTTAATCTGCATCTTTCATGCAATTACCCCTTAGCCCTCAGCTACCACCTTTGAAACCAAGCAGTTAATTGAGCATAGCCAGGGAGAGCTCTGGGGATGACTTTATCCCAGCAGAGTTATTAAGTTGAACAGGAGGGTTCCAGGCTTGGCTTTGCTTTTGACCTCCCTGCTTCTGCTTATTTTGGCTCCAAGTAGAGGGCTCCTCACTATTCTCTTTTATAATTTCAAGCATGGAAAGATGTTACAATATGGCATTCCATATTATTGACAAGATCAGGTGACAGTAATTTCAACCATCTGACTTCTGATTTATTGTTATTGCTGCCCTCTTAATTGGTCAGTAGATCTCTAGGAATCTGGTATTTTATGCACCTCTTATGAGAAACCTTTGATATCTGGAATATGTTTTAAGTTTTATGAGAATTTTGCTACCCTTTCCTTGCCTTTTCAAGGTGGCACCAAGCTGGTATGGTACAGTAATCTGGGATGGCATCTGGGGGTAATCATTATGAATACTGATTTTTCTAGTCTTAGCATTTGTCAATTCTTGTATGGACCTGGCTTAGTTTTTATTATTTACAGCTGCAGTTCACAGTTTTCTTGAGATATTCCCAACTTTTTCTTCAGTGACTAAAAGAGTTTTCACTGACACTTTGGCTCACAAATTAAAGCAGGTCCTATAGCTGAATACCATGGTCTTCTGATGAAGAGTGTCACCTCCCATTTAGAATATTGAGAGCTTAATCCTAAGTAATGGCAAATGTTTCTCTCTTAGGGTAGAAAGAGAAAATATCTGCTGCAAATTTCACATATGCGTCAGGAAGGGCTTCTAGCCAGTAAACTCTCAGCTCCATTCAGTCATCCTGACTCTACCTTGAATTAAGGAATTACAAGATTTTTTAAAAAAATCAATGGTACATAAGGATTGTATGATGGAATGAAACTGCAGGGAGGCAAAAAAGAGGAGCAGTGGCTGCTGGAATTGCAAAGAATATTTTAAAAAGAGCACAGTAGAAAAAGTGGGGATGGTAAAGATCTGTCTTCAAGGAGGAAAAGAAGGGGAAAAGAGTAGCACATTATAGGGGAAGTACAAGGCATAATTATGTCCTAAGTTGTAATCATGACTCTGCAAGGGTTGAAACTGGTGAGATAGGAATTTCTGATTCTCGTGCCAGAGAAAGCTGTTTTATAAACAAGACAAGGGACAGATGGTAAAGGCCTTCAAGACTGGGAAATGAGTAAGACGTTTGATTCAAAAAGGCAGCAGGAAGGCACTAAAGAGCCAAACCTTGGAAGTAAACATATATAAAGGACATGATTTCTGAATGTAATATGAAAGTCTTGAGTCTGCTTGGTGGAGTTTAATTCCAGTACTTTTTATGAAGCCTTGACAGATTCCAAATGAGGACAAAATTAAACACAGCTTTCCATTCTCTCAAAAGTTCTCTTTTCTTCCATTTGTTACTAAATGTCTACATTCATTTTAACAATGGAATCATCCCTGTTCAAATTGTTCTGCATGAAAGGAGGAGGAGGAGGAAGATTTTTTTCAGTTTGTAGCACTCTCCTAGTTTACCCTGCTAACTACAGGTAAAGTTTCTGTTGTAATTAATCCATGTTTGATTTTTACCAAAGCAAACAACAGAATTCTATTTTTAAAACAGTTAATAAAGAAAAAAAGATATACCGTATTTTTCGGAGTATAAGATGCACTGGAGTATAAGACGCACCAAGGTTTTGAAGAGGCAAATTACAAAAAAAAGTAAGTAGGTAGGTAGGTAGGTAGAGGGAGAGAGAGGGAGAGAAAGAAAGAGAAATACGTAAGGTAGGTAGATAAAGGGATAGAGAGAGAAATAGAGAGAAATACAGTAGGTAGGGAGGGAGAGAGAGAGTAGGTAGGTAGGTAGGTAAAGGGATATATAGAGAGAAATAGAGAGGGAGAGAGAAATACAGTAGGTAGGTAGGGAGAGGGAGTGTCTGTGTAGGTACGTAGGTAGGTAGATAAAAGGGGAGAGAGAGAAATACAGGTAGGTATGTAGGGGGAAAGGGAGAATGTGTGTGTGTGTAGGTAGGTAGGTAGAAAGATAGAGAGAGAAATAGAAAGATAAAGAAATACAGTAGGTAGGTAGGGAGAGAGAGTGTGTGTGTAGGTAGGTAGGTAGAAGGATAGAGAGAGAAATAGAAAGAGAGAGAGAAATACAATAGGTATGTAGGGGGAGAGGGAGAATGTGTGTGTGTACTGTAGGTAGGTAGGTAGAAGGATAAGAGAGAAATAGAGAGAGAGAAATACAGTAGGTAGGATGGAAGAGAGTGTGTGTGTGTACGTAGAAGTATATATATAGAGAATATATATATATCAGGGAAAGCCGGTTAGCTCAAGGCATAGGAAGGCTTGCCTGAAATGCTGGAAAGTGCCGGTTCAAATCCCAGTAGATGAAGTATGGCCAACTGAAGAAGGCTAAAAAGCCTGAAATAGATCTATCCTGGTCTCTTAATTATTAAATCAGCCCTTAAAAATCTAACACATACCTAAAAAAACAGCAGCAATCTTAATGGGTCTCTGTCTGGATGATCTCTAGGTTGAGTTGAAGGGCAGAGAAGGATGACAGTTTGTCTCCTCCCTTAAAACGGGCCTAAAAACAGGAGCTGTAAAAATATTCTCTCATCAATAAGAGTCCTGTAAAAGGCTGATGTAATCAGGGAAAGCCGGTTAGCTCAAGGCATAGGAAGGCTTGCCTGAAATGCTGGAAAGTGCCGGTTCAAATCCCAGTAGATGAAGTATGGCCAGCTGAAGAAGGCTAAAAAGCCTGAAATAGATCTATCCTGGTCTCTTAATTATTAAATCAGCCCTTAAAAATCTAACATATATATATAGATAGATTAGATAGATAGAGAGAAATACAGTAAGTAGGGAGGGAGTGTGTGTGTGTAGTTAGGAAGGTAGAAGGATAGAGAGAGAGAGAGAAAGGGAGAAATACAGTAGGTAGGTAGGTAGAGAGAGAGAGATTAGGTAGGTAGATAGGTTGATGTTCTCAGGTGTATTTATCTATGTCCTGCAGAAGGAAATCGCAGACAAACCTTAAAACTTCGTTTCTGCTTGCTCAGAAAAAGTTAAAGAGGCTTCCGAAAGGGGGGGGGGGGGGAGCCTTTGCACTCGGCAAACTTCCAAAACAGCCCATTTCTCCGTGAAAATTAGGCTGTTTTTTTTTTAAAAATAAAAAGCATAAGTAGCCTTGGGGGGACTTTCAGAGTGCTCCTGGGGGGGGGGGTAAAAATGAGCAAAAAACCCGCCCCGTTTACCCAGGAAGCCTCCATAAGGCTCGGCACAGCCAGTTTTGTGAAGGGGGTGGGGTTCCAGGAGGCAAAAAGGGGTTTTTTTGCGCTTTGCATACTTCTTCCAAATGCTCTTTCTCCGCGAAAACGGGGCTGATTTTCTTCAAATAAAAAGCATGACTAGCGGATTCCGGTTCCGGCTCCTGCGGCGACGGGCGAGCCTAGCGCTCGCTCGCCGCTTTGTTTCTTCTTCTGCCCCCCAACGGGGGCGAGACTCCTCTTGTTTGAGGGTCTCCCGTAAAGCCGGCTCATCGGGGGGCGCCCCCCCCACGGCGGTGGAGGAAGTGGCTCCCGGCGCGGCTTAGGTGAGGGAGAACATGCTAGCGGGGGGTTCTCCCTTCGCCTAAGGAAGACGGCGCCATTCACAATAATGAAGAGGGCTGATCGGCTCAGTCGGAAGGACTCCCGAGGCTTCAGCTGCGAGGAGAGAGTGAGTTTTTAAAAAAACTTTTTTTTCTGCTGCCAGCCAGGCTGAACGGACTGGGAGGGGGGTGTTTATCTTTAAAAAAAAAAACCTCGGATTTAAGCGGCACGTTAAAATGGCTTCTCTGCAAAGAGAAAGCGGAAACTTTCACTCCGGACGGTCTTTAACAAGGGAAAGTGGAATGTGACTTTCTGCAACATTGTTTCTAGGTCTGGCTGAGTAAAAAAAAATTCTTATTTTGCTACTCTCTCCCTCTGGCTCTGAGATGGGCGGTGGAAGTGGCTTCTCTTTGTCCCTGCCTGATTATTTCAACTAAGGAAAATTTCCAGCGTCTCTTTGAAAGCAGGACTCTCTCTGGATTTTTGAAAAAAAAAAAATTCTCTTGATGGATTTGTGATTTCTTCTTTGGAATACCTTCGTTATTACTATTTGCTGATTTGGGAAATTGTGTCTCTTTTGGTTTCTGAATTGTTTGCAACTTCACAGCCCTGAACTGAACTGAGCTCCTGATCTGCCCCACCAGCCCCACCCGGAAAACGCCATCTTGGTGGCAGTGACTCTAACTTTCAACCATGGCACAAGAAGCAGCACTTGTAAATTTGGAACAAAGGATGGCTTCTCTTGAAACCTCTATGCAAACTTTGATATCAGAAATAAAGGCCCAGAGGGCTGAAAATAGTACTTTCAAAAAGGAGCTATTGGATACCCGGAAGCAAGTGTTGGAGAACACACAGAAGAATGAAGAATTGGAAGGAGGGTTGGAGGGGGCTAAGGGAGAGATTAAAAATGTTTCTAATGAGGTGGGGGAAATAAATGGGCATGTGTCTAGGATAGATATGGAAAGAATGACATATTTTTTGAGATTTCAGAATGTTCTTGAGGAATCTGGTGAATGCCTGCCTGATCTTATGAGTACAATTTTAGCAGACTATTTACAAAAACCTAAGGATGAGATCAGGGGGGACATTGACCTAGCCTATAGAATTAATTCTGCATATGCCAGGATGAATGAAGTGCCTAGAGAGATACATGTGAAATTTGTTAGAAGGTCAACCAGAGAGGAAATCCTGAAAGCGCAGAGAGAGAAACCTTTAATTTATCAACGAAAAACGGTCACTATCTTGAAGCAGATCCCTAGAAAAATTAGAGATTCAAGAAGGAAATTTTCCTTCTTGTCTAAAACCTTGTTTGATCACGGGATTTGGTTCAAGTGGATGACACCTGAAGGGATGCTGGTGTTCTGGGAAGGAGGAAGAGTGAGGATTAAAACAGTTGCTGAGGCGGAAGCCTTTTTTAAAAAACATTCCTCTGTCCTGGGGGAAGATCCAGGGGGGACGGAGGGGGCCACGGCCCCGCCTACGGGGGGCCAGGGAGGAGAGAAAGAAGATACAATAGCCAAAAGACTTAGATCAAAAAAATAACTTTGCCTTGATTTTTCTTGAACAATTTTGCATAATATTTCTATCCGGACTTTTTGTAAATGTCTGACAGCATGGAAGGGAGAATTTAGGTAAATGTACTTGCTTTCATCTTGTAGTGGTATGGAAAATGTTTTCTATGTTAACTTTTTTAATGTGTATTTTGAGGTCTCGGAAGGTCCGACGACTCTGACGTGAATGCTCTCAAAATTTCTTTGTAACCATTACCCTACCCTGTTAAAAAATGTAAAACCAATAAAACTTTTTCAATATAAAAAGCATGACTAGCCTTGGGGGGGCTTGCAGAATGCTCCTGGGTGGGGAGTGGGGGCAAAAACCGCCCCATTTATCGCGAAAACGGGCCATTTTTGGGTCAAATAAATTGCATGCATAGTCCTATGGAGGCTTATAGAGTGCTGCTGGGGGCTGGGGGAGGGGGAAACGGCCCGTTTGAGGCTAATTTCTGCCCTCCCCAGCTCCCAGGGGCTCTCTGGAAGTCTCCAGAAGACTAGGCACAGCCAGTTTGGTGAAGGGGGTGGGGTTCGAGGAGGCAAAAAAAATGCTGTATTCGATGTATAAGACGCACCCAGATTTTCAGCCTCTTTTTAGAGGAAAAAAGGTGCGTCTTATACTCCGAAAAATACGGTACATGTTTTCCCTAGAAAGCATTACTTTCTCTATGATGCATCACTGAGTTTTAAATAGCTAAAATAGATGAATAATCTGTACTCTTGATGGTTATCCTCTACTGTACTTCATGAAACTAATATATACAATTTCAGTTTTGTGAACAATAGAATGGCGAAATTCCATCCTGATCACATACAGAAAGTATGTTTCTTCTAATTCTATTTTTAAAAGAGTTAATAAAGAAAAAAAGATATACATGTTTTCCCTAGAAAGCATTACTTTCTCTATGATGCATCACTGAGTTTTAAATAGCTAAAATAGATTAATAATCTGTACTCTTGATGGTTATCCTCTACCGTACTTCATGAAACTAATATATACAATTTCAATTTTATGAACAATAGAATAGCGAAATTCCATCCTGATCACATACAGAAAGCATGTTTCTTCTAATTCTTTTCTTTAACAAAGCAAATAACCATGTTTGGGAAGAAAGTTCCATATGAGATTATTTATTTCATATGATTAGTGTTAACTTGTATTTACACCCTTCCTGTGAATTCTTTCACATTCCACCAAGAAAGGAAAGAATGTAACTTTTTAAACAGATAGGGCTAGGAGTCACCCCCTCCCACAAAATCAACGTTATTAACACAATGATGGTTTCCCACAGAAAAATAATCTCAGAAATACATGAACAATAGATTATTGTTCTATTCTCAACAATAGAATAATTAAGAAATACAAATGATAAAACATAAAGATATATGATGCTCCAAGAAAGGGAAAATATTCCAAGATCCATGTCTCTTAGCATCTTTACTAAAATTATACAAAATGTCTTAAAAGTTGATCTAAACTATCCAATTTCCCAAAACTACATATCACACAAGGTGTGCTAAACAACCAGGTAGTGAAGAGACAAAATAATCTAAAACAATTAAGCAAGCTTGTAAAAAGATCTATAGTTCGGAGTTAGCCTTCACATGCAAATTGCAGATTGAATGTTTTTGTTACAAGTTAATATTGTGAAATTCAGTGATACTTTGGACTCAAGGACCATGGCTGACCATCACTATGAATCACTGTACATACATATTACAATGGCAATATGTATCTCAAATCTATCTGTCCTCAAGCAAATTGATTTTTTTTGGTCAGGGAGGTGAAGAAAAGCAAAACACAATACTCTTTATGTCTGTAGATTAATTTTAGTTGTTGCATTAGAGCAGGGATAGTCAACCTTTTTATACCTACTGCCCACTTTTGTATCTCTGTTAGTAGTAAAATTTTCTAACCACCCACCAGTTCCATAGTAATGGTGATTTATAAAGGAGGGAAGTCAATTAAATTAAAAAAAGGAAAGTGCTTCAGTATTGGACACAACCTTAACCGCCCACCATGAAAGCTGGAACTCCCACTAGTGGGCAGTAGGGACCAGGTTGACTACTACTGCATTAGAGTGAAATTGATTGAAATAAAACTATGTATAATAATATTACAAAGAAGTTAGTCTTCATTATCATTAGGAACGTATATACTTCATTCTGGATCCAAAGTTAGAAATGTTGTTCAGAGTGGGTATGGGCACTCATTCTGTATCTATCATTGTCTCCTCAGAAAAGTTGCAATTTTTCCTGGGATTACCGATAGTTGCAAGAACAAAGGAAAACATGCATTTGAATTAAGAAACTTCTGAAATGGCATTTTTAAAAAATACTTTCTTTAGGGAGGTGTCAACAGATGCAACATGCACACTCATGCACACTTTGAAACACCCTTTTGGCTGTGGATTCAAAGCATAGCATATATGTAATTACCAAGTATAATACTCATCTCTCAAATTGCTGGAGTTTCACATTTGCACCTAACAAATCGCAAACCTGTCCTGACAACATATTTTATTCTGTTGTGTTCTCATAATGTTCCCTTTGCTTTGTTTCTAACCAATGAGTATGATAGCTTTAAGTTAGTTTATTTATTTATTTTATCCTGCCTTTATTTAAAAAATAATAATAACGCAAGGTGACGAATATAACTAATACTCCTTCCTCCTCCTATTATCCCATCAATTTTGTGTGAGATGACCAGGTGGAGCCAAAGGCAAGATCAAACACATCAGTTCGGAGTTGCTACGCTCCCACAGGAGACCTAAGTCGAACCTCCATGAATTCTCCTGACTTATCCAGCACCCATTTACCTTGACTTTTAGTAGATCAGTTTCTTGTGTATTGGTTGCACATAATAAACTCCTGTTCCTGTTATTTGTGCCTGACAAACTTAGTTTTACTGATGCCAATTCTCTTCCTTATTCCAGAGTAATTCAAGGACAGATTCAAAGCAAAAGAGGGCTATCAATTACGATCCTAGCAATGACTAATATTGCATTCATACTCATTTTGTTGCAGGAGGGTATTTTTGGAAATAATTTTATTTTAAACTTGCCTTGTTTTTTCCTGATATAAAAAACCCCAGGTTTCTGGTATATCTGTAATCAAGTAGTAACATGTCTGTCCAAATATTAAACACTGTTTTAAGATATGAACAGCTTATTAGAACTTCTAAAATAATTCTTTGTCACCCTTATCATTATAAGTTAATACCTAATATAGGCTTTTACCTTAATTGAGTCAGCCCTGCTCTTTGTCTTGCTTCAGTAATGTTCTAGATGTCTTTTAAGTTATCTAGTTAGCTGCTGCAAGAAGATCACACAGACTGATTATAAGCAACAGCAGAACAAAGCAGACACAATGGTGAACGGGAAGATCTGCAAAAATACCATTTACCTGCAAGCAAAAATTGTAATAGAAAATGAAGAAGCTTCAGTTCTCTTGGACTTTAGAATCACAAACATCTGCCACATCATTCCACAGTCTTAACAACTGTTGATAAGAAAGACAAAAAAGTCTGGATTGCAGACAATACCTGGAGACAGGAGAATAGAAGAGAGAGAACTGAAGAAGATAACAAAACACAAAGACCTGCACATAGAAATAGAATGACTGTGGTTAAAAAACCCAGATACCATACTTAATGGTAATAGATGCCTTGGGTACAATCCCAAATATCTGGAGCACCATTTGAACACTACTAATATTGACTAAATCTCTATCAGTCAATTGCAAAAGGCAGCTTTACTTGAAACAATTTACATTATGCAACAATATATGTAACACAAACAAAAACATCCATAATTGCCTATCAGGTCCTTGAGAAGGATAGATAAAAATGGCAAGTCCAATAAACATCTGGCTATGTGGCAAACCATAATACATTAATATTATTAATATATAAATATCTGACTGTACAACCATCCATAAATAATAAAGTAAAATAGTAAGTATGGCTAATTGATGTGGCAATACAGGGATAATAGACTTGAACATAAAGAATTGGCAAAGCTCCTACACAAATCTGAAAATCAAAGATTATGGCATAAAATGTCTGTAGGAATCTCTGTAGTTTCTGACACACTGGATACATATAAAAAAAATATTGGATGGCATTTAGAAAATCTGTGCATTGACGACATTTTTATTTGTCAATTACAAAAGGCCACACTGCTTAGATTTACACATATATAACAATGATACGACATACCTATGAAGCTTAAGCTAAGTTAAAGAACTGGTACTGTGTTTTCCTGAAAATAAGACCCGGTCTTAAATATTTGGGGGCTCCAAAATAAGTACTAGAGCTTATTTTGTGGGAAACATGATTTCAGGGTAATCAGCTTGGCTGGGTGCTCCCCCCCCCTCCCCAGCATGTACACAAAAGGCAGAAATTCCATGAGGACCGATGGTATTCGGCAGCAGCTGTAGTCTGCCATTCCCAAGGTCGGCGCATTCTGGGGCTATGCAGCCCACACAGCAGTGACTTGATTCCCTGTCCAAGCAACAGGCAGAAGCAGAGGTGTGTGGGGAGGCACCACACGGGCCACAGGGAAGTCAAGAGTGGGCTGGACGGACTAGTCAGCCGTGAAATGATCATCTTAACACGGCGGCACTGGCAGCACATGGAAGCAGAGGCACGGGACGGAAGGCAGGCAATCCTAACGTGTTGTGCAGGCAAGCTGAGAGACGTGAAGACGAACATTTCACGGCCGCCAGCCCATCCCAGCCCATTGACCCCAGCCCACCGACTCTTGGATTTCCTGCGGCCCACAAAGCCTGTTTTCTCCCCTACATCTATGCCTTCATCTGCTGAAGCCACTGTGCAAAGATGAGCCTCCCATGGCTGTCTGCTGCTCTGGCCTGGCTCTCAGCTTTTCTGCAAGCACACGTTGCATCCAGTTTGCAAGCCTCCCCCAGCCTCTGCTGCTGGACAAGGAATCAGTTCACGGGAATCAGGAATCAGTGTGGCTGCTGCCAGACACTATTAGCCACATGTGCTCACCATCTCCTGTGCTGGCCACGTCTAACCCCTTCACTGGGGCTTATTTTGGGGAAAATATGGTAGCTGTTATTTCATATTGTTGTGTATGTAATAATAATAAGTCACTATTTTGACAGGCTTTGTGTGCTCTGAGGAAGATGAGAACTATGCCAAACATTCAATCACTGTAAATGCCAAATGTGAATTCAGTCTAAGCATCTGGTGGATCTGGCAACCTACCACAAGAACAGTTTTTTTCTGAACGCCATCACTCTGCTAAACAAATAATTCCCTCAACACTGCCGAACTATTTACTTGGTCTGTATTACTATTACTATTAATCTTCTCATCGTTCCCATCACCCATCTCCTCCCACTTATGACAGCATGACTATAACTTTGTTGCTTGTATCCTTACGATTTATATTGTTTCCTACTATGATTTGATTGTTTACTTGTACCCTATGACTATCATTAAATGTTATACCTTATGATTTGTGATGAATGTATCTTTTCTTTTATGTGCACTGAGAGCATATGCACCAGGCAAATTCCTTGTATGTCCAATCTCACTTGGCCAATAAAGAATTCTATTCTGTTGTTCTGTTCTGTTCTGCTATTCTATTCTATTCTATTCTATTCGAGAAAAGGAAGGGAGGCATGGGAATGCAATCCAACTGGGTGTCTGTTCCACAGAATCTTTAGGTATATAGAGTAGTGCAGCTCAGTATCTATTTCAAAACAATTCTCATAATTTGTTCATATTTTGAAGAATTGAATTATCACCTAGTTTATCCAGTCCACCCATCCCCAAATGGAATCTTACTAATCAGAGAAGATAATGACTAAAAATGTCTGTCTCTTACAAATATCTTTCTACTCTTCAAGCTGCAACATATTGTGGTGCAAATAGAAGTAAACAACTTTATTATAATTATGTCACACTGAATGGTTTGAACCTGGTACGTAATTAGTAATAGATGACTTACTGTTGTTAATCTCTTAATGTTGCAGAGTTTCTGATCCTTAACACTTTGACTATCATAAATTTTCCAGTAGTCCAAGGAATGTAATAATGGGAGACAAAACGCAATAGCTTCCTTCTTTGTTGTTGACTTTCTGTGTTGAGAATTGTTGTATGTCATGATAATGAACCTTCATTTATACATAGCGTGAAAGCTCAATGGAAAATACATTAGTGGGCAAATATGAAGAATTTGGACCATATATTTCATTTTATATAAACAATATCTTCAAATAGATACAGGATTGATTTTGCCCTTCATGGTAGTCATTAATCATTTATAATTCCTTTTATATTTAAAAAAAGAGGTTGATCTTCTGAGTTAGTGTGTTTTAATAAAACTACAGAGAAGGGAAGAGAAATGGCGCTCCTTTTGCTCTAGTTTTATTTGCCCCGCCCTGGTGGTTTTTTTATAAATATATTAATGGAGCCCAGTGGACATGCTTTATTTACATACTAATAGGTGAAATAGTCTTCACCTGCAATCCCATTATCTGAAATCTAGTGGTACTCCACTAAATTTTCATGCAGCTATAGTTCCAAACTGTATCTTTAGTATCCCATCTCAGTTTGTGGACTTGTCTTCTTTTCATGTATTCATTGCTTCGGCCAGATTACTTGTGGAACCTTCTCTTCCCAGTTATTTCTGCCCATTTCATATTCAGTTCAGCAGAATGGGTATGCTCCGAGTCTCAGAAGAAAAGTCCTTTCTTTTGCCACAACACCCACTTTTGGGAACATTCTCTTCCTGGAGATTAGGTTCGCCCTGAACCTATGGCTTTTGGTAAGGCCCCTAAAATCCTGGCTTTGTGTTTGGCCTGGGTTCCAGAATATTTGAAGGGACCTGGCTATGTGGATATTGGCTTGGTTGCTATGTATTTTAACTTTTGCATATATAGTTGTTAAATGTTTATTATTCCTCACTACTCAGTCACTGTCGAGATGGGAGGCTAAATAAATTGACTGATAGAATAAATCAGTCAATAAATTACATCTTCATTATGCAGGAGAAGTAATCTAGTGAGAGCATTCTCCAATAAAATGTTATAATCGCTGGACTATATCTGCAGAGACAGATCCTCAGTACTCTCTTAAATTGTTTGTTTTCTTGACGACATTTCATTAGTAGCATCATCAGTGCTAGCATTGATGATGTTACCTAGTTTGGGTAATGAAAGAAAACAAGAAAGAAAGGCAAGAAAACAAGCAAGTAAGCTCAGAGAGCACAAAGAACCCCTCATTTCAACCGTGAGCTACAAGTATTCTCCTTTATTGATATATCTGCAGTGACTATATTTTGGGGAAAAATAAAGGCAAAACTGAAAAGGGGACAAATCTGAAAGATGTTCATAAGGATAAAATATTTTAATTGCTTATGTTTATAAGTTTGTTTTGCAAAAGTAAATTCAACAAAACAAAAAAAAAACTAATAAAAATATCTAAAACAATATATGTACATTTATTTTTAAAAGACAATTCTATTTTTCTATTTTTCACGTAATATGAAAGATTGAGCATTAAATGGTACCGTTTGTAATAGTAAAAATTAAATGATCAAAATAAAGGGGAAAACTGAGTTTTTGAAAAATCTAGAGAAATGATATGTGATCACCGTAGCTATATCCAAGGGTTGGTTTAATGGGTATCTCAGTTTTGTTTGTATTAATGTTTTATTCCTGATTTTATTCATTGCCTTTTTCTTTTATCTATTGTAAGCATTTATATTAATTCACTTCACAAATACAAATGTTTTTTCCTTTTTTCTACTAATTTGATTCTCCAATTGAGAAGAAAGGGCTTTCCAAAATATTAAAGCACATCCATTTATAACTATTCCACAGGAATATATATAAAAACAAGTAGGTATTTTGATTTTTATATCTTCATGATTTGAGCCTCTGCATATTAGTAGGTACCCCTGAAAGCAATGGACTCACTAATCATTCTAGAAGCAAATATTAATTTTCTGGCTACTAAGACCATCTGTGATACATGTGATTTGTGTTTCTTACTAGACACAAACTGATTTAAAAACTAATCAGTGTGCAATGTTGGATGTGCATAGAAGAGGCACTGATTTGGTCATCACTCTGCAAAAATACATGACTAAACTTACCTAGCTAACTGAAGTATAATGTTGATTGTGATGTTGCTGCTGCCATTTTTATCTTGATTGAGCAATAGATAGATCCAAAATCCATTGATTCAATCATAATGATATTAAAATTACAATCTTTATACAAGTAAACATTGTTATATTGGGATAGTATAGAGGAATGCCCCTTCATGTGAATGCTGCAGGTTTTTTTGTGATTTTTAGAAATAAAATACGTTTACAAATTTTAAAAACATTATACAAAGCACTGAAAAAGAATAAGAGTTAGAAAGCAAAACAAAATATAGACAAAGGCAAAGAAATATAATTAAATTTAGTTTATATCAATAACATGAAGTATGTATCTTCACACACTTGTATCATTGCATACACATATGATAGAAGAAAGATTGAACAAACCTTTTGTTCTTTTAGCTTGTTATCTTTCTCTTTGTAGATCCCAGTTCTATTCAATTATAACTTTTTCAACATTTCGCTTCTTTTTAACCATTTAAACCTTGTTTCTCTCATTTCTTTTATATTACTGATCCTCATTAATTCTCTCTACATTATAAATTCACCCCAACATACTTTTTTCGTGTTTGTAGTCAATTTGCATTCATTTATCAACTTTTCATTTTTTATGCTCTCTCTTCTTGTTTTGAAATGCCATTTCTGGATTAATCCAGCTATTAGGCTCAATTTATTACTATGCTCTCCTGAAGTATTCAGCCCTCATTTTTATATAACGAACTGGGAACACTATTATCTCAGGGTAGGGATCAAGAGAGTCCACAGTGGCATGATCACTCACTTACATGTAGCCTGTCGATTGCAACCCCCCGCCCGGGTTTTTCAGATAGGTGCAGCTACAGAATTCAAAACTCCACACCACTCTAGTCAAGAGCTAAGAAATAATTAGAAACATAGGCAAACAAATTTAAACAGAACTCTGTGGCACATAAGATTCTGAGAGCACATATAGATCTATTGAATTTTATGTCACAGCAAACTTTGTTAGAACACACATTTCCTGCCTCACACGCTTACCTGATTGTCTCCACTTATTCAACTCCTTCTCAGTTAGAGATTTGTTAGAGGGACAGAAACTACTAAACTGGAATCCAGAAGGACTCAAAGAATAGGTAGGATTTACAAGCCCTATTTATCTCTAAAAATCATTGCTTTACAAGTATACCTCAATTTATGCCTGGTTGCTTGACAATTATTCAAATGTATGATGGATTAGAAAAACATTATGACCTGGTCCTCAAAGTTACTTCCACACTACCTGCATGGTCCTGTGATTGTATTTGGGCACTTGACAACTGACTTGTATTTATGATTGGTTGTAACATCCTGACTAAAATTCCCAGCTCAATTGTGGTTGTTAAGTCAAGGACTATCTGTTGATTTATAAGTCTATAGCTGTCGATTGGACTAAGGGATTTCCTGCATGTTCAGTGCCCTGTATCCTTTGGCTTTCTTCTGCTATTTCATCCTTAATGACTTGGTTCCTTCTTATCTACCTCCTGAAGGGATATTTTAACAAGATTTTCTCTTATGCACATCTGGTCCATTTTTAGTTTATGCTAACCTTAGCCTACTCTCATATTCCATATGCAGTAAGTAATCAAATAATCAATCAAACAAAAAAACCAGAATGTGGGCTCGGGGCCAGGGAGGAGAAAAAGAAGATACAATAGCCAAGAGACTTAGATCGAAAAAATAACTTTGCCTTGATTTTTCTGAACAATTTTGCATAATATCTGTATCTGGATTTTTTGTAAATGTCTGACAGCATGGAATTGAGAATTTAGGTATATGTACTTGCTTTTACCTTGTAGTGTTATGAAAAATGTTTTTTTTTGTTATCTTTTTATTGTGTATTTTGAGGTCTCGGAAGGGCCGACGACTCTGACGTGAATGCTCTCAAAATTTCTTTGTATCCCTTACCCTATCCTATAGAAAAATGTAAAACCAAAAAAACTTTTTCAATTAAAAAAAAACAAACCAGAATGTGTATCAATTAATACTATTGTATTTTGAATCCAATTTCATCCACAACTATTTTTTTTCTAAACTCAGTCTCCAATGTGTCAGTTTATGTTTACTCTTGTACATAGATGCATTTGTAATTCCTCTATTAACTCATGAAACCAAGCAAGTGTTTTACTGTGCTTATATGTTTCAAGTATAGAGGGCACAACAATCTTACATAATATGCACATTACTTTTCTGTAACGTTTACCTTTACATATTATCCTGCAAACAGTTTGCCATAATGCAAACCCAAGAAAAGACATAGGTACTTTACATGGTACTGATAGGTGAAGTGGGATCATGTCTACTCTAAATCACATTTTCAGCTTTGAAATGGAAGCACTGTTACCGCTTCTTCGTATAGTATTCTTCATATTAAAAGATACAGGTGCACTCTTGACTCACACATTAAACAAGCTGCATCTATTCTAGGAAAAAACCACACCCCTATTTTAACATTATTCTAGTTACACTATCAGTATTGCAGCTTTCCCATTTTTTAACATTCCCACAGGATTTGTAATTTCTTTTTCATTTAGACACTAATATTTACAGCATTCATTTCAATTCCATTCTTTTATGCATTAAATAATTCCTCTATCTGACATCTTATTTTTTTTTTTCAGGGTTCAATTTTACCCCAACACTGCATTCTTTTTATACTTTCTCTTCTCAAGATATTCTTCTTCCATTTAATCTTCAAAAGCTCTTTTGCTTTTTTTCAAGATTTCACTTGAGTAAAATAAGTGCACATACTTTTTTAAAAAGTTCTTAGTAGTTCATGTCTTATATAGCTCATGAAGAGAAAGCATATACATGTACAAATAAACTATGCTGAATGACATTAGAAATGGTTCATGATACTACTGCTTTTCATGGCTGTCTCACCTAACTTCATGTATTTATTTGCTTCCATTAGACATGTAGTCAGACTCTTGTTCATAAAATAAAGCAGAATGAATTTATTTCAAAATAATATATATTTTTTCATTCCACAATCACATCATAATGTAAAATGAATGAAAAAATTATTTAGGGAGAGGCCAGAGCATAATCAACTCTGATACCTTTGATGTTGGAATCTGAAAAATATTACCATGTGGGAGCCCTGTGATTAGCACAGTTCTCTGTGTGAAGTTCATGTATATTAAATCAGAATTATGGTGTGAAAATTAATTCTAGTTTGTGATTTTTAGAATGGAATAAGAAAGTGAAAATATTCTGATAATTTGGAATGTACATCCTCTCAAATTTGTCTACTCACATATCAAAATCAAACTTATTTTTTTAAATTGTTGCAGTCTAGATGGGACCCATTTAAAATTCAGAATGGCTAAAAGACATGGTAAAATATGTAACTATGCTACTGCTTCTATGTAGGAATGCCCTTTTTTGTTATCCACACAATATAATTACACAGTTTGTTTTTTTCCCCTTTTAGCAAGTTATATATATTTATCTTCATGTTCTAACAAGTTATTTACAGAGAAACTTTGTAGAAACTTTGAAGAGAGGTACTAGGGAAGAAAAATATATTAATAGATATTACTGGGCATGTTTATTTTGTATAGTAGTATTCTTCAACGTAAGTGTCATCCATGATGGGGATTACAATTTTGATAATTCCTAACTAGCATTAGTCTTTAGTAATACTGTCTGTAAGTGGAAACATTGCTGTAACTATTATGTTTGATCTCTGTAGCTGATCGGGGCTGAGCAGAAGGATTCACGCTTAATCAAACAATCATCACTTTGCACCATCTCCCTTGCACATTGCCAAAGAACTGATTGGCATGCCAAGAGCAGCAACCTGACACTATACCTGGCACCAAGCTTCCAGATAGCTTCTTCAGACAATGTTCAAGCTTACTGTTTGTAACTAGGGTGGGCCATTCACATCCTTGGTATGCCCCTGTCTGAGAACAATGAAAACTGTCCTCTGTAGGCTATCAAATGAGGACAACTACTATTCACTAAAATAATATGTTGATTTCTACATAGTTCATGTTGATTTTTCTGTATGCATTTATTGCATTGCAGTGGTCTTTCAGATCACTGCTGTCTAGTATAAACAGCAATAACAAAAAACCCTTGCTATCACTTCTAATTATATGCCTTTGAGGTTCTGCTTTGGTAAAGGTTATTGTCAGAGATTGGAAGGCTGAGTAATGATTGAGACACAGACACAAATGACTATGAGATAGTAGGCAAACCATACTGCAGCTTTTTTGAAAGCATTCAAAGGGACTCAAATCATTATGGAAAATTCCTATATATGAGCTAGGAAATTCCTATTAGTTTCCACTTGAGATTTGCCCAGCTAATACTAAAGATATTTTATTAAAATCTGTGTAGTTCTTGTCCGTTATGTAACATGACAGTTACATGTATTTACAAGGATATCTTCAGGTAGAAAACCTTATCTCCTAAATTGCAGCCAAAGTTTCTTATGCTATATATGCCAAATTATTACTTCAAATGAATCATTTTATTAAAGATTTATTAAATGTTACTTCAGTAAATTCTTTTTCTCATGTTATTTTTTCTCCCCAAACATCAATTGAATATAGGTAGTCAATGACTTATAACCATAATTGAACCCAAAATTTGTTACTAAATAAGCCAACTGTTAAGTGAGTCTTGCCCCATTTTACGGGTTTCTTGCTACAGTTGTTAAGTAAATCATTGCAGTTGTTAAGTTAGTTACGTGGTTGTTAAGTGAATGGGGCTTCCCTATTGACTTCGCTTGCCAGGTCATAAAAGATGATCACATGACCTTGGGCATTGCAACTATCATAAATATGAATCAGTTGCCAAGTGTCTGAATTTTGGTCACATAGTCACTTTTTTCAGCACTGTATAACTTTGAATGGTCACTGTGAACTGTTGTAAGTCAAGGACTCCTGTACTTATATAAAACACTCTGCATTATATTCTACACAGGTGGTGAAATGAGATCAACAAAAATGTATGTGAGAATATTTTTGGCATGTTAGCAATGATTATCAAAGCTAAATCCCACTACATTTGATGGAATTTTAGTGCATTTCTAAACAAAACTAATGGACTAGTAGTAGAGTTCCCAACCTGGTAATCCAAAACCCCCTCTTTTCTTTGATTCCTGCAACATTTTCAAACCTATTCTTACTATATTATTTCATTTCTCAAAATATTTTTTCTCCAGTTTTATTGCTATTGTTTGTAATAGATATAGTAATCTTGGCAGGATATTCATTTTTATGATGGCTATTCTTCCTGATAGTGATAGTTGTACATCTTTCCATTTCTAACTTAATATGTCTCATTAGTTTCATATAGTTGTCTTCTTTAATTGTTGCACATTTTGCTGTCAATACTTCACTTTTTAACTATCTATATATTAGTTCTTTCCATTAGCACTCTTTTTTGTTGATCTGTTAAATGTTTGACTAGAATCTTTGTCTTATCCCTATTTATTTTCAGTCCTGCCACTTCCCTATATTCTTCTATTTTTTAAATTAGTTTCGGTCCAGTTTCAATAGGATCTTCTAGTATGAAAACCAGATCATCTGCAAATGCTTGTAGTTTGTATCTCCCTTTTTGTACTTCCATTCCTTTTATTTCTTCCTCGTCAAATTTTTCTTCCAAAGTCAATATAAATAGCAATGGAGACAAAGGACATCCCTGTCTAGTGATTTTTTTAATTTCAAAGTTCTGTCAGGTCTCCATTTACTATCACCATAGCTAGTTGTTTGCAATATATTGCTTTAATCGTATTAATGAATTTCTTCCCAAAGTCTATATACTTTAATTGCAAAATCAAAATTGCCAATTTACATTATCAAATGCTTTTGGTGTCTCAATACCATTTGTTTTTCTAGATGCACCTCATAATACTCCAGTATATTTAAGATAATTTTTGTGTTACTTTTAATCTGTCTTTTTGGTAGAAATCCATTCTGATATGAATGTATAAATTCATTCAGGTATCTTTAACCTCTCTGCTATTATTGAGGCATGTATTCTATAATCTGCATTCAATAATGATATTGGTCTAGAATTTTTTATCTGTGTTAAGTCTGAGTCATCTTTCGGTATAAGGTTAATACTGGCTTCCTTCCATGAGTTTAATATTTTTGTTTCTAGTAGTACTTTATTATAAACTTCCACCATCACTGCACTTAGTATCCCTTCTAGTTGTTTGTAGAATTCTGTCGATAATCCATCAGGCCCTGGTGTTTTATTGCTTTTTTGTCTCTTAATAGCTTCTGTGACTTCCATCATGGTTATCTGTTCATTCAGCATGTCTTTGACAGTTTCTGGTACCTTAAGCAGATCAGATTGCTCCAAATATTGTTGTATTTTTTTCTTCCAGGACTTCCTCTGTATCATACAATTTCTTATGACATTCTTTTATAATAGCTTCCCCCCCCCCTCGTTCTGGTATTGAAGCATCCCTTTCTCATCAATTAGTCGATGTATCAACTTTCTCTCTCTCTCTCTCTCTTTTCAACAGCCAACCATTTAGGTTTGTTTGCATTTTCAAAAAAGTTTTGCTTTACACTTTTAATTTTATATGCCAGTTCTTCTTTTTCCAGTAAATTCATTTTGTGTTTTATTATATATTTGACTTTTCAATTCCTTTATTTTGTAGTTCTCTTGTAATTCCATTTCCAATCTTTTATGTTCTTCTTCTAACATTGTCTTGTTTTGTTTTCTCCTCTTATTTGTCTTTCCTATATACTTTATTGTTAGTCCCTATGTATATGCTTTAATGGTACTTCATACAGTTTGTAATGAAATCTTTTCCTTCTTATTCGTTTAAAAAATACAATTCTTTTTCAGTCTTTTGTGTAAATTCTTTTTCCTGCAATATTGCTTGATTTAACGTCCATCTTTTATTTTCTTTTTTGTTCCTTTCATATTATTTTCATCGGATTATGGTCTGGGTTCTATTTCTGTCTCTTGTACACATGCTTTCAGTTCCAGTGTCATCCATGTCATGGACCAGACCTATTCTGGACCAGGATTTATGCATATTTGAGTAGAATAATATTGATTTTTCTCTGCGTGTATCTCTCTCCAAACATCTTGCATTTCTAATTCTTCAGGTTTTTGGAAGTGTTTTCCTGGCTTTTTAAACCTATTTTATTTCTCTTAAAGTCAAGTTCTGTATCCACAATTACATTGGAATCTCCAACCACAGAGACATTTTCATATTCCAGTGCTATTATTTTCTTGTATAATTTCCCATAAAATTCATCCTGTTGGGTGCATATATCCCTATCAGCAAAATTTGTTTTTGATTTATCATTATTTCCACCATCAGTATTCACCCCTCTTCATTTGCAAAAAGTTGTCTAGCCTTTATTGGGTCACCTGAGTTCTCAGGAGTACAGGAACCAGAAGCACTACTCAGGTGACCCTGAGGACACAGATAAACCTCCAAGTACTTCAATAACCCTCTAAAAAGATGCAAATTACCAGCTGTCTGCAAGGAATATAAATCCTTCCATTCCCCACTATCCTGTCAGATCGTTGGGAATTCTTGGATGGGAAGCAAAACGTCTTCAAAAGAGAAAAACCAGAAAGTCAAGTTGCCTCCTGAGAAAGCACCTTTGGGTTATACCAGGAAGCGTTCAACTAGCTACTGAATATTATTCTTAAAAGTCCAGCTGAGTGCCATACAAAATTAAGCAATGTGTGATTCGTTTGTAAGAAAATTCAAACAAGAAATGTCATAGAGGTTTTACAAGGCATGTACACAGAATTCCTAAATCAGGGCTATATCTATAAAATCCAAGTAATTTGTTTATATCAAAATTGTGCTTATACTAAAATAATAATGAATTAAGTTGTGCATTTTGTCTTTGCCATTCTCTAGAAATCTGAGGATGTATGCAATGTAAACTCCCCATACATTTTAACAATCGTGAAAACCATAACAGTAATTAAAAGATATTCTGCTGACAAACATGCTTATGCCAAAACTTCAGAGTTTTGAGTTCTCGGAGTAATTTAAAATCCAGATGGGAATATACAATATTATATTATATATAATACTGAACGGTATATAGATCTCAACTACTTCTAGTCAGGTTCACGTAATAATGGAAGATCAGATCTATCATAGGTAAGAGGTTGGGTAGCCGCTCTTGAGTCAGGTGACTCCTATTTACTGACTGAATAAATACTAACCATTTGATGAATCTTTAATATTAACCTGTAGCTCTCTCAAAGACAGTCCTGAAAGTTATTTGATCCTATACATTCATATTATTGATTCTAACCCCCCTCTTCCCGCCCTCCCCTTAACTTTGTCAGGCACAGGTCTTCTTCTAGTCTTCCACTTCATTTCCAGTCCTTTTCTTTTCTGTCAGTTGTTTTTATCACATGTCCCGAAGACGAGAATTTCTTCTTTAAGGGAGCAAAAATTACAATTATTTAGTTCAGGACTAGCTGATTTAATCTTGCCTCCATGGTATTCTTGGTAATTTTCTTCAGATCCATAATTGCAAGGTTTTTAATCTTCTTTCTCCATGTCCATCTTTCACAGCAGTACACCCAAACAGACAAGAGTACTTGTTTATTTTCTCCTTAAATTTTTGCATTATTGCATTTTTCTTACAAATGGACGTTGCATTCAGACCGTATTTCGCTATACCAGATTCTATATTGGAAAACGAACGTGTGAGCAACTTACATCTTTAAATATTGCATAACCTCACCTTGCTATTAATAGTAATCTTTTCCCTTCCCTTGTGGAAATTCTGTTTTCTATAGCTCTTCTTCCCACAAAACCCCACAAAAATCCAAACCTTGAGAGAGAGAGGGGCGTGCCGCGAACAGGGCAAACGTGTGAAAGAAGAAGCACAGCCAACAGTAGAAGCGCCCCCGCGCGCCCCCTGTTGTTCACGGGTAGAACGTGGAGGTGGGGGGGGAGGAAATGTTGTCGGTGCTAGCCCAACCCACCACCTGTGTACGGGGCTATAGCTCCCCCTCCTTCTTAAGAGAGCGAGCGAGCGAGAGAAGCTCGCCACCCTTCCTAGGACATACAGTCTGACTTGGCAAACGCGTGGCGCGTGCGCAACCGTGCCTGCGCGCGCAGATCTAAAGAAGCGCGAGGCGGTGCCACCCCCCCCTCCCAACACCACCATCACTTCGTTCATTGGGGAGCCGCGCGTGCGAGCTGGTGGCGTGCGGCGCGCGCTCGCCTTTTGCTTCTCTGGTTCCTCCCGCTGTGTCGGTTGTTTTGTGAGGAGGAGCAGAGCGGCTCAATGACTGAAGACGGGTGGGGGGAGCGCCCAGCCGCCGCCATCATCACCGCCGCCGTCCCATCAGCAGAGCCCCCCGGTTGGCTTGCCTCTGAGGAAGACGTAGTGAGCCGCTCCTTTATCGAGATGTGGTGAGGCAGGCAGGAAAGACCCTCCCCCCCACACCTCTGCTTCGCAACCCCTCCCCCAAACTTCGGGACAGAGGACGGGAAGGAGGAGGATTCGAAGTTGCCGCGCCCCGAAAGGGTGCTTGGACAGAGCCCGACACCGGAGTAGGTGAGCGAGGAGGAAATCAACAATTTGGGATTCATTTCGGCTGACGCCCTGCCTAGGTAGGTAGGTAGGTAGATAGGAAGGAAAGAAGGAAATTGAACGCTGAATGGGTGTGCCATACTGACCTATGCGAGGTTGAGGGGAAAGAGATTCTGTCATCGTCCTTGATTCTTCTCGTTCCCCCCTCCCACCATTTCTACATCGTTGTATATTGATGTGGAAGGAAGAAATAAGGTTCCAGGACATGTATAATAATGAACTTCTACGTGTTAGTGTAAGCTTATAGCATATGTATACGGTATTTTGAATCAATGCTTTAATCTGCTACATAAAACTATTCCCAGAAAAGGACACACAAATCTTTAGAACATTGCTTCTTTATGAAGCTGATCCATGTTCTTAACTATAAATGATCTGAGATTGGGGATACTATTATGTTACTGGTGTGAAAAACTATTACATATTAATGGGAATAGTGATATTGTTATGCCTTGGGAAACATATTTTGTAAACAGAACTGCGGTAGGATTTTAGGAATCCTGTGCTTCCAACCTGTTCCAATACTAATTTGTCATTGCAAAACTTATAGAAAAGAAACCCAGTGCAATATTAGTGTGTTGTCCATGCACTGGAAGTCTGGATATTATAGGAGACACAGGGAGTTAATCTTTTGGTGGTGGGAATCTTTTACTGGGTGGGGAAATGGGTTTCATTTATAAAACTGTTAGGGCAGGAAGTGGTAATTGTTAGTTTACTGCTAACAATGCCAGAAAATTGGATAAAATGGTAATTTTTGAGAAAACATTCTGATTCAGTATTCATGTATAAGAGATGAAGCATATCAGCCAGAATGAGGGTTGCAATGTGTTTACCAGTTCAGTAGGTAGGTAGTACATCACTAACCAGTTCATAGGCAGTTTTTACTGTAAGTATAATATTGTATAGATTTAAATGTCATGTCAGCTGTGTATGGAGAATACAGGAGATTTTCAAATGAACATGATATGTATTGGAATGCAAAGGGCCATCTGTGATATATGTATGTATGTATATATGTCTGTCTGTCTGTCTGTCTGTATCTGTCTTCATTGAAATTGTGAAACTGTGTGGGCCACTTTAAGACTTGTTGATATTTATGTATTTAAAACAGATTTATTTTAGCCTAATAAATCTGTTTTAAATACATAAATTATATTGTCATTGTAAAATGCTAGAAAAATTAAAACATTAAAATTTAATCAGTCAGCAATTTAAGCCAGTTTAGAAATTTATGTTTTAAGGCCTTTTAAAAGATGTGACAGTAACAGTTCATCAGAATAACAGAGTTATTTTGGGATCTCTGGGGCTGCAAAGAAGGTTTAATTACTTGTCATCATCTGATGAGCCAGTGGAAACTATAGGTAGAAGCCTTCAGGTCACCTCAATGAACCATGGAAGGAGCTGGATTAAAAGGACAAAGTGTTTTCTGAGGTAATATTGAACTTAACAGTATGCAACAATTTATGTTTAGCAATAATTTTGCAGTTAATATAATGCTTTTATCATAGATACTGTATAATTGTATAATCTGTATAATCTTTTTGAGTACCAAATTTGGAGGTAGTTCTATGTAGAACACATTTAAAAAGTGCAAAACATTTTAAAAGTATGTTTTACACAAAGTATGTGTTGGAACAAAACATTTCAGCTCAAAAGGCTTACGTAGATGTGTTCTCTGACGGGCTTGTGCAAGTGCCATCTGTGCATGTGTATATAAAGACAACTAGGGCAGTCGTTGACATACAGTAACCATGCAAGCCTTTCAAAGGATGTGCCTAAACCAGTGCATTAAAACAGTGATTAACTTGTGCTAACATGGTTTGCAAAATGTGTCTATTTTGTATATGGTTCAAGAGCATATTAGAATCATGTAGCCTGGATTTTACCAACATGATTTTTTTAAAAATGATGCAGTTGATGTTGCAAAGTGATACTAAATTCTCCTATTCCTGGAAATTGAAAACAAATTTGGATCCAGAAACTGCTCCAAATTATGATCCAATCTAGAATAAGGAGATCTATTTTCACTTACACAATGGGCCCTTTCATTTTATCTAGGTTTACAGTTATTAATTCTCATTTCACAAACCTTACTGACTTTAAGTGGCTCTTCAGAAGGTATTTTATTGAAATTTTATGGAGAAATAGACTTGAGTGGTAGCACCTTATTCTTGAAATTACTCATGTGATCATCCACTGGTTTATAGTGAAGGATAACCTGTATGTTAATAATTTGGCGTTGCATTGCGTTGCTATATCCTGAGCTAAGCAGGAGATTGTATGGCACTGTTAGTCTGGTAATTCTGAAAAATTAGACGAGACGAAACACTACAATGAAAGTTACGGATTTACCCAGAACTCATCTGGCTCTATGTTACTTTCATCTGTAGATCTAAAGAAGCACATATAAATTTGTGGTTCCTCCTGGGCTTACAGTTCCTGCAGGAACAACAGGTGGAAGACATGACTAGGAGAGTCTTTGCCTAGTTTGTTGGTGCACCAATTTTGAACTGCTTTGGAATGCAAATTGGCTAATTGCATTTAAAGTTACACTTTGCTAACAACTTTTGGAATTGTTTGTCTTAAGTTGTGTTTAAGATACAGGTAGCTTCTCATAACCAACTGCCCTGTACAGTGACAGTTCCAGGTTATGTCGACATGCTGAAAAAATAACTACAACTGGTCCTTACACATTGCAACATATCGGCAGTCACGTGATTGAGATTCAGACACTTTACAACTGTTGCAGCATCCCATAGTCACATGATTGCCATTTCCATGCTTCACAGCCAGCTTCTGACTGTCAGTGGAGAAGCTTGTAATAAAATTGCAACTCATAGTCATGTGATATTTTGCTTAGCAACCATGATAGATACAGGTCACAAGTCTGTAATGGATACATGATATTTTGCTTAATGACTCCATGCTTAGTGACAGAATTGCTGGTCTTAATTATGCTCAAGGTCCTGGCCATTAAGTGAGGTCTCCCTTTATTTAGGTTTGAATGTGGCCTTGGTGTCTGAAGTTATTATGCAACTTTGTTAAAGAATTTACATACAAAAAAGACATTTTTCAGCTTTGTGGGATTGCAATTCTATTTGAAAATTGATAATTTTTAAAATTGTTTTGAAGCAAAATATTGATTGTCTACATTCATAATTGATCAAACTGTTATAAATGTTGACTGAAAATAATGGTTTCACCTGATTCCAGTGGGACTGGAATTGATCAGCAAAATTAGTAGTAAATCAGGCAATAACAGAAATACAATTTAGTAAAATGTGTTGATTCAGATTATATTGTTTTTCTAGCAATATAAATAATTGGGAATGAGACCATTGCTTCATTCTGGATAATTCTCATAAACTGTATTTGCTGAAATATGTATCTGTTGTCAGTATACTGGTGACTTAATCAGAAATAATCAATTTGAGGTTACTGACATGAAAACAGTTATTCTCTTTATAAAAAAAAGAATCTAAAGGAAGAATAAATATAAACCACAGACACAAATATAAGTCACAAGTTGCCAATTGATTTTGGAAATTTCTTCCCCACCACAAATATGTGGAAGTAATACACATAAATGTGCATACATGTGAAAAAATGTGTAACAGAGAGGTCATATTCCATAATTGGCAAGACAAGAAAAGTAAGTGTATTTAATTGAATTAGCAGAACACTTTTCAGTCTGGGTTCAACAAAGCTAGGCTCAACAAAGAAGATGGGTGATGTGGGTTATGATCTTGAAAATCTTACTGCGAATTGTCTTTTTCTCAGTCATTGTCCCATCCCACCTGGTCAGGCAGGGGAGGTATGTTGCAGATCTCAGTAGTTTAAGAATTGTGACTTGCAGAGTCCAGGAAGAAAAGCCTTCTCCAGGAGGAGAGCCTTCTTTGCAGTTGCCCCATCCTCTGGAACATTCCCCCTCTCCTCGAGGCAAGGGAGGTTCCTGCTTGTCTAATTCTTTGAAATATCTGAAGATCAGGCTCTGCAGACATCCTTGGGGCTCATACAAGAATATACAGCTATGGGGCTGGTTAGCGCCTTGAAGACCTTCCCAACTTTTAAATATACTTATATTTAGCTTTTATGTTTTAGATTTTAGTTGTACACTGACCAGAATCACTCTGTGAGGTTTTCTAAAATTGACATAAAGAAATAAATAAAATTGATTGCCCTTGTGGATAACCTTTGGAAGGCTTGGAACAAAGGTGATTTGGCTGTCCTGGATCTCTTGGTGGCTTTTGACATTATCAAGTACGGTACCTTTCTGGTCTAGCTTTGGGTGTTAGGAGGCACGATTTTACAGTGATTCATCTCCTTGCAGGATCGTTTCTAATCACTTCTGTAGGGGGAGGGCCCAACCTTAGGTTTCTACATTGTGGAGTGCCTCAAAACTTTGATCTCTCACTTATCTTTTTTTACATGAAGCAGCTCGACAAGGTTATTTGTTGTCAAGGGGTGCAATATCACTATTTTTATGATAATACAATTGTATTTTATCACCTCTACCAGATAAAGGAGATAATGCTGTTTAGATGGTGTCCCAGTGCCTGGAGATTGTAAGGGTTTGGATAGGGAGGTACCAGCTTAGAACTATCCTAGTAAGGAGGAATAGTTCTCGGTTTTTAAATCCCAGGCAAAATCTGTTTGGTTCATGATGGAGTTACAGTTCCCTTCACAAAACTAGTGTGAAATTTGAAGGTCCTCCTGGACTTGTAATTCTTGTTTAAGGAACAGGTTCATTCTAGGCATGGAAATTCGACATTGAGCTGCCCTTAAAGACTTTTCAGAAATTAGAAGTGATACAGAATGCAGCAGTGCATGCAATGTTGGGTATCTTCTGTTTTATACGTGTCATCCCACTCTTGCATGAGCTGCATTGTCTTTGACTCTTTCTGAGTGCAATTAAGGTGCTGGTTATCATTTTTAAAGCTTTACATGGCATAGTTACAGTATATGTGGGAGTGCTTCTCCCTGAGAATATCTGGCCATCCCACCAAGTTGAATAGAGTAGCTCCAAGTCTCTTCCTTTTAATACTGCCATTCAATAGACCTAGGAAAGAGTTGTACTGTAACATGCGCAATACACACACACACACACACACACACACACACACACACTACTGTTTACAGTTAATTATCCATTATCCCCATTTATAAAATAAATTGATCATCATCTGCCTAACTAATTAATCTGTTTCTAATACATATACCCCTACCATCACAGAAATAAACTCACCTTTCAGTCAAAATAGCAAAAGAAAAAGACCCCCTAGGATGAAAGAATTGATGGAAAATAGTAGTTGAATTGGGGAAGAAGAAAAAGGGAAAGGAGAAACCAAACTAGAGATGAATAAAGAAAAGGGTTTTCTTAGGAAGAGGGGAAAGTTCTGTTTTGAAAATTATAGAAATTTATCAGGCAAGTAATCTTCAGTGACATTCTTTTTTCCCCCCAGCAGTAGTATCTGCAGACATTTGCTCCTCTGCCCATTGGCTTGCTTTCAACAACCTTTTTTTATTCTCCATATTCTTGAATTAATAACTTTTTAACCTTCCCTTTACTTATAAAGGTAAAGGTTCCCCGGCACATACATGCTAGTCGTTTCCAGCTCTAGAGGTGGTGCTTATCTCTATTTCAAAGCCAAAGAGCTAGCGCTGTCCGAAGATGTCTCCATGGTCATGTGGCCAGCATGACTAAACGCCGAAGGCGCATGGATCACTATTACCTTCCCATCAAAGTGATCCCTATTTGTCTACTTGTATTTTTACATACTTTCGAACTGCTAGGTTGGCATGCAATTTAAAGGTACTAATGTAAAGAAAAAACTTTTGTTGCCATCACATAAACAAATGTTTTGGTAACAGGTTTTAGATGGTATACTGAAAATATTAGCTGTTTCTCTTTAAATAATGAATGTACACAGAAGTAAAAACAAATCTTAAGTATTTTACAGTTAAAGTTTTATTGAAATGGCATTTACTTCCGTGTCATTGAAAATTTATATATTTCTATTTCAAATTCTTGTTTGGAACTTGTCTTCTGTTGTTGCCTTACTTTTTTTAGACAAATCTCCCCATAAGCCTTATAGTAGTAAGTGGCAGTTTATAGATCTACTTAGAAATAAATTCCATGGATTAGTGAGATTTACTGGAAAATATTAAATCCATAGTGAATTCACAGAGTTCATGGATCCACAACTTGTGGGTAAATCATACCAACTTTGTGCACTTGTATACCCATTCTGATTATCAGTAGTTCAATTTGAAACTCAGTTGTACTTATTTTAAACATACTGATTTTAAGCTTATTTTAACTAATTTAATTTTGGGGAAATTTATTTGTTGAAGCAGCAAAGTTGAGTTTAGGATAATGAATGTATCCTGAAATTAATTTTTGTCTGAAATAAATGCTAGCAAAATCTCAAGTGTTTACTGATCAAATTCCTATAACTAAAACATTAAAGTCTGGATGTTTCCAACATTATTTCCTGATGTGTTTATTGAGATTCAACCAAAAGAGCTATACAAGTATCATGTGATACAAGCTTTTTAGTAGATAGAACTGCCATATATGGTGATTGTTAAAACAAAAGTAAATTATATGGAAGAATTAAAGAAATGCCTTGACTCTTCTGATTTCCCTCAAAGAGTAACTCACAGGATTTCTTGTTGGGGTTCTGCAAAATTTTTGGGTTCCATGATAAGTCACAAGGAGTTCCTTGGGAGATGATGATTTACTTGAAAAAAACAGAAACCCCACAAAAATGCTCTAACCTCCAATACTGAGATGACCTGTGGAACTATACAAGTTGAGGAGAGAGGAGTGAACAAGAAGAAAAGAAGGAAGATGCAGGAGATGGTGAGAGAGCGTGCATAAGAAAGACATTTGCCAGGACCTCCATGCTGGAGCTCTACTTGTTAGTGCATATCTCTGTTTCTACAAGAACAGTGGCCTGAGAACTCTGCTGGTTCAAGCACCAGTGGCGGCAGCAGCCATCCAGAAAAGTGGGGGGGGGGGGAGGAAAATGAGGTGGGGGTGTAGGAAGAAGTTTCATTCTTTATTTTAATTTTTTTTTTAAATTCACATTTTTTAGTTTAATACATTTATGCAGGCCCATATGAATATAATAATTTTGTAACTTGTGGCATATATCTAAGCCCCTAATACACTCTGAAGCCTGAAAAATATTTCAAGACTCAGAAGTTGGGAAAGGCTGCATCAATTAGTTACAACTAGGCATCGTAAGAAAAATAACTTGTTGAGTGTGTTACAGGAGATGTACAGCAAACAGTATGTTCTCATTCTCGATGATAAAGAGCGGGAGGCATCACCAACGGGTATTGTCACAGCCAATTGGTCCACAGACTGAGAGGAAGACTTTAAAAGGGGCTCCTGCTCCTCCTTTCCCCATTCCCTCTCAGTCTGTGGTCCAAGTGACTGGGAGGCTTCCTGCTCTTCAGATCGAGAAGTTGATGGAAAGAAAGAAAAGAAAGAGATCACAACTTAAGGATTGAAGCGTGGCTCCTGGGATTGCAGCAGCCAAGGAGATTGCGGGCTCGCAGCCTCCTTCGCGGAGAGCCGGATCGCCAGCGGCTGGCGACCGCAGCCACCCCAAGATCCGAATGGCAGGGCCGCGAGGTAAGTAACAGTGGCCCGATCGGAGGGGGAGAGAATCGAGTGCGGAGAAGCCTCCCGCATGCCGGGAGAGCCTTCCTAGCGGGGCACTGACCGGCGGGCCGCCTGATCTTCCCGCAACCGCCGGGGAGCCGAGGACATTGCCACCAACCCCCCTGCCTCTCTGCGCCTCGCGCCTCCCGCGAGGGCCCCCCCGCATCGACAGGGAGCGGGCGGCGGGCAACGGGCGCGTTACGGCGCGCGACGGGCGCGTTACGGCGCGACAGATTCCCTGGCGGCCTCTTGTAGCTCCACGTGCGGGCCGCCATCTTGGATTCACCACGTGGTTGCGGGCGGCCGGAAGTGGTGCGGTGCGCAGCCGAGGCAGCTCAGAGGAGAGCTTAAGGGCTGGCAATGGTTGATGACCGCTGGGAGCCGCACGGGCATCCCTATGGACTTGGCCGGCCGGGTGGACAAGAGGCATTGGAGTAAGGTCAAAATCCGACCTCCACCCCCCCCCACTACCCCCCCAAAAAGGGGGGGGGAAGAAGCCTGGGTGAGTATCTTGTGGCTTTCCCCTAGCAGGAGACTCACAGGAACTCTGGTGGGGTCAAGGGCGGTCGCCATTAGCCCCAGGGGCAGCACACTGACTGGTCACTAAAGGTGACATTGGTTACTAAGCGAGGACCGCCAGCTGGGCAGCAACACTGAGGCCTGCAAGCCTCATCAGGGCACAGCAGGAGCCAGGAGCAGGGTCCTTCATGAGTCACAGCTCCAGAAGGCTAGACCCACCGGCTGCAAGGGGGAGAGTACTCCTGGCAGCAAGCCGCCTGTCAGACCCGGACTAAGCGTCCTTGGAAGTTGGTGCGAATGGCTGTTTGATGGCAGGAGGACATGGGCTCCAAGATGGCGGCCCCCGGCTCCTCCGGGGACACAGCTGGAATCTGGTCCCTGCAGCCTGGCCTACAGCCCTGCCAGAGGCACAAGGGAACCTCCAAGAAGGTTAAACCCCTCCGGAAGGTCTCTTCGGCATGAGGAGTTGCAACATAACACCTTATACCGTCTCAGAGGGGAGGAAACAGATAGCTATTCAACATCTTCTCAAGGCTTCCAGGGTTGGAGCATAGCAACTCCTGGAGACTACTTCTGTTCCACTGATAATTGTTCTAACTATCAGATTTTTCTTCTCACAGAGCCTCAGTTGCTAGCAACAGCACGGACAGGGGAAGGGGCCACCTCCTCTCTCCTCTGAGGGGGCGGGAGGTCACCAGCCTGAAGGAGGCTAGAGAGGCCCCACAGCTGCACCTGGCCCTTGTCAGAGGTTCCCTGAAGGGAGGGGAAGAAATACCATGGCCGTAAGCCTACGGCCCAGAGATGAATTCAGGTGACAAGCAATTACAACGCAGCAAAAGACCTCGACTCCAGTACTGATAAATGGTTTCACTGGGTCAATATGTAGGACTTTCCCCCACTGGGGGAGAGGCAGAAAGGGGTGCCTGGCTCCACCTGAGAACCCCTCTGGTCATTCAAGGCTGGGGCGGGGACCAGGGGTGGCAGTTCCCCTGCACAGCACATGTATGGCGACTGGCCCTAGCTCCTATGGCAGGGAGGGTAAGGCCATTCCCTTGCTGAACTAGGTTTTCCCTTGGGTACACCAATGTTTCAGACATTGGGCCAAGACTCTGCGGCAGGGTTCGCCAGGAGTAGTTGGCTATCAGGCAGAGGGGTCCCCGGGGTGTGTGTGTTCCTGCCAGGCACAGGAGGCTCAGGCCTCAGATCGTAGGAAGGCTCAAATAGGGAAGGAAACTTCTGTGAGGTAACGGGTGTCTCCCGCCTCTTCTATCCTTCCGGTCTCCTCCCGTGTTTCCTATTAAGATGTCTAGTTCAATTTCATTGTAATTTTTACAACGACAATAAAGATTATTATTATTATTATTATTATTATTATTATTATTATTATTATTATTATTATTATTATTATTATTATTATTATTATTATTATTATTATTATTATTATTATTCAAGCCAAGTTGGCACTATGCCTGGAGACAACTGTGCGAGTGATAGCAACAGGACTTGTAGCCCCTTGTATGATCCAATGACAATAGAAATTATGCATACATATAGTTGCCATAGTCTACGGCCATACTACCCTGAACGCGCCCGATCCCGTCTGATCTCGGAAGCTAAGCAGGGTCAGGCCTGGTTAGTACTTGGATGGGAGACCGCCTGGGAATACCAGGTGTGGTAGGGAGACAGAGACAGGGCCCACGCCAAAGATCCTCCGGAGCGGATAACAGATAGTGGGCAATTTCTTCTTCAGGCCCAGTGCCCATCTCCCATGGCAGGTCACAGGGTGTCTTCCACCTGGCACTAAGACGCTGGTATCTCTCACTACACGCCTCTGATAATAGGCAAGAGTTTGTTTCAGGCTGGGTCAGGGTATTAGATGCAAATACGACCGCACCTGTCCCCTTAATCCCTTTTGTTGGTTCTACTTTCAGGAATACAGCTACTCCCTCAGCGGAGATCAGAGACACCAGGCGATAACAGACGAGTTTCAGGCAGGAGTAGCCTGGGCATTAAGAGCGGCTAGGACGGCCCCTCTCCCTTTTAACCTTTCTTGTCTGTTCTACTTTCAGGGTTGCAACAAGCCCCTACAGGGGGCATCAGAGGCACCAGGCTAGTACCAAAACGGTAGAGGCAAGAGCAGACACAGGTTTTCGACCATCAGAAAGACAGCTCCCTCAGAAGCGAGCTTCCCAGGTAGCAGGGAGGTAGGGCATCACTAACCACTCGGACCATGGATGTGAGCCTCTGGGGTTGGGGCGCACTAACGGGGTCAAAGATGGCACAAGGTCGGTGGCCCCCAGCAGACTTGCGCCACAACATAAACTAGCTTAGGCTAAAGGCGACGCCCTGCGTCAGGTCAGAAGGACCAGGTAAGGCCATGGGTTATTCCTCACAGACACATAGCAACGAAGGCACATGTCAACAAGCAAGGCGGACTCATTTGAGAGCCCGATGGATAGAAACACGCAGATTGATGACATGGGTGGAGAGACGGATCCAGTCCTTAGTGGCGGACCACATCCCGGGACAAGGGTCCACCAGGCTGAAGGACTCAGCCAGAGCACAGTGGATCACGGGGAGTGGAAGTTCGAACTGAATGCCTTCAGGCGAGTATGTTCCAGGTTTGGGACTCCAATGGCCGATCGGTCACGACGCCGGAGAATGATCAACTGGACTGCTTCATCACCGGATACCAGACGCGGGGAGCCGAGGACATGGATGCACTTTGCTGCCGGTGGCCGACCGGCCTTCTCTATACTTTCCCTTCCCTTCCCCCTCTCCAGGGCATGGTCAGGAAGATAGGACAGAAGGTGACGAAATGATCCGCATAGCCAGATTGGCCAAGGAGACCGTGGTACACGGCTCTGGGCCAGCTGCCCGTGTCAGCATCTTGGAGGATCCCGAGCGAGATAGTCCGGCTACACCAGGGGGTATACCGCCACCCAGAACTCGGGTGGTCGAAGCTAACTGCCAGGCACTTGAACGTGAGTCATGGCCACCCGGGAGGAGCTCGGCGGTCCTACAGGACCAGGATTGTAACACTACCGGGTCGGTGGTTGGAAGATGGTGTGACGAGGACTCAATCGTGGCACGGAAGCACCTGCGCTGCAGGTGCTGGGTTTTCGCAGAAAAGACTAGGCAAGGGGCTGGCATACAGTTCCTGACGCAGACAAACTGCGGCCCCGGCAACAATTTCCCCGGGGGAAGGGCTTCCTCCGATGGCACAGCAACCTTGATAGGCGCTTCCTCAAGGGAGCTGCCAGCAACTCCGCCGGTGGTGCACAGGTTCCCTTCGGGGGACCTGCCCTTGGTACTTCAGGCCCTAGCAGAGGTTCCATTTGAGCAGATCCGGTCGGTAGCCCGACACAGGTTAACTGGAGGTTACCTTCTGGTAGCCATCACATCAGCGAGACGTGCCTCTAAACTGAGTGACCGGTCTTCCAGGAAAGATCTATGCATCTCACACTGATGGGGTCATCCTACGACTAGACCTGACCTTCCTACCAGAGGTCCACTTCCTCTTCCGTAGGATGCCGGGACCGGGCTCCCGGATTTTGTCCATCCCCCACTCATGGTAGAGAGCGACAGTTGCACAGGTTAGGGAGCAGGAGGGCCCTTCGGATCTACCTCAGGCGAACGGCGGTTTCGCAGATCAGAGGCGCTCCTGGTATCATTCCAACCTTCGCGCCTGGGGAATAGAGTGACCCCAGCACCGTGAGCAGGTGGTTGAGGAAGGACATAGCCATAGCCTATGAACCCTAGGCCAGGGGACCCCTGCTGGGGGGCACGGCTTCCTCTACCCGTAGTGGGGCCACAACGGCCTGGGGGACCAGAGCCTCATCCAAAGATATGTAAGCGACATCGGATCGAGGCCACGCCCTTCAGGCACTACAAACTAGATGGCTACGTCTGGGCCAAAGCGGCCTTCGGCTGGAGAATTTGGCAGCAGGGAGTGGCAGGGCTGCCGCAACAGTTACATAAGTTCTCCCTCCCTAGGACGTTAGCTGGGGTACGTCCCGTTGGTGACACCTCCCGCTCTTTATCATCGAGAACGATCGTTGGTACTTACCTGAACGTCGGTTCTGATGATAAAGACGGGAGGCGTCACCTCCCACCCTAGTTTAGTTAGGGGCGGCGTGGACTTGTTTCTGGTTGTAAGTTTGTTTATTTCAGTGTGGCTTGTTCATGCGACATCGAGGGAATGGGGAAAGGAGGAACAGGAGCCCCTTTTAAAGTCTTCCTCTCAGTCTGTGGACCAATTGGCTGTGACAATACCCGTTGGTGACGCCTCCCGTCTTTATCATCAGAACCGACGTTCAGTTAAGTACCAACGATCGTTCCATATTTATTTGTTTTAGTACATGTTAATGTTAATTTGTACTGTAGCATTACCTTTCTGCTAATAATTTTATGAATTCATTTCAGCTAGGTTATTGTGTAGAATATGCATTGGTTTGGTGGTTCCAACATAAACTATCTATAAGCAACATTGCTGCTACTAGATCTCTCTTTCTATTGCATTTGAATCTGCTGAGAGTCCAGAGAAATAGCCAGTTCTGAGAGCAAAAACAGTTCAGGACACTTAGTTCTAGGGAATCCTCATTGCATGGAGGGGTTGCTGGGGCTGCAGCAAAACCCTGAAGCCGAGCTGTGTTACTGAGTATTCACCCACGGCCAGGCCAGGCCAGGCAAAGCAAGGCAAGTTGAACCCAGGCAAAGCAAGACGAGATGGCAAGCCGTCGACAATTGCAAACATGGCTGGAAAAAGACAACACCTGTTCCCAACAAGCACCCCTCCCCACTCTAAATCTTATTCCCCAGGTAAGCCTTGTGATGAGAGGCGGGGCACCCTCCTCCCAAGTCATCTGCCCTGCCCTGCTCCTGCCTCCATTCTCTGTGCTTGAGGATCGGGTAGGGGAGGAAATTGTTCTTTTTTGGAGCTCCTACTCCACTACTCTTTCCATCTCATCCCCCTCACTCGGTCATCCCGCACCTTTTCTCCTTCGTGGGCAACCCTTTCAAGACCTGAGGGACCAAGGATTGCCTTGTCCTGCTTCTCTGGTCATTCCTCTGGGGCCAGTTAGGCTGCACCATGCTCCTTCATTGTCCCTGACTCCGTCTTGTCATCTTCCTCAAATCCAGGCTCCAATGGGGCCATGACAAGAACTATGTTGGCCAAACAGGAAGAAAACTATCAACTATCAGAAGCGGAAACTAAGGGGTTTTTAGTAAAAAAATTAATTTATGTTTTAAGGGGTCCCAGGGAGGGGGAGGGTGAATCTAGAATTAGGGTGGTGGGTGAGGGGGAAAACCCACCAGGGAATGTTTTTAGGCCGGCTAGGGGCCTTGCGGGGAGGGTGTAGGGTCTAAAATTGGGGATGGGGTGAAGGTCTGTCCAAAAGAGGGTTATTCCATTTGCACTGTGAGTGGGAGGGGCAGGTATGGCAGGAGCCGAGGGCCATATCATGTAAGGGGAGGGCGCACTTGCTGTCCTCGAGCGGTGGCGCGCTCTGGCCTTCATGGCTCCCCTTGCGGCCCAGGAGGCTTAGGATCTCAGGGCCTGGGTCTTCGGCTGCTGTTGTGTAACGCCAGGTCCATGGTCAATAAAGCTCCCCTCATCCACGATCTAATTTTGGAGGGGTGTGCGGACCTAGCGGGCATTACGGAGACCTGGTTGGGCCAAGAGGGGGGGTGCCCCTTGTTGAAATGTGCTCACCGGGTTACCATGCATTTCACCAGCCAAGAGCCCAGGGTCGGGGTGGTGGGTGGTGGCGGTGGTTATAAAGGAGAGTCTGGATCCGAGGGAGACCACTGGGCCTCAGATAGCCGGATGTGAGTCCCTCTGTGTGAAGTGGAGTCATAGGAGGCAGCTAGGCTTGCTGATTGTGTACCTGGCTCCCCGCTATGTATCAGCAGCCCTACCCGAACTTCTCAATGTGATAGCCGAGGTGGGGGATGTTAGTCATGGGGGATTTCAACCTGCCATCGGTAGGTGAGACATCTGAGATGGCACGGGAGTTCATGGCCTCCATGACGGCCATGGACCTGACTCAGTTAATTCATGACCCCACCCACACTGGAAGACGCACACTGGACCTTGCTTTTGTCTCTGGCCAGTGGTTGAGTGATCTTGGTTTAGGAGAAATAGTCATTGAACCCCTGTCATGGTCAGATCACTCTCTCCTTCGGCTCGATTTTCCAACCGTTGCACCCCACTGCGGGGACGCGGAACCGGAATCGGTGAGATGGTTCCGCTCCAGGCGCCTGATGGACCCTGAGAGGTTCCAGATGGAGCTTGGGCTGATACCTGAGACCCTGACCCACGACTCGACTGAGGACCTGGTGGCCGCTTGGAACATTGCGGCCCCGGGGGCCCTGGACCGGGTCGTGCCTTTGTGGCCTCTCACCCAGCGCCGAACCACCTTTGTTCCTTGGTTTTCTGAGGAGTTGAGGGTGATGAAGCGTCGGAAGAGATGCCTAGAGAGTGGTTGGAGGGCCACCCGCTCCAAATCTGACCGGACACTGGTAAGGTCCTATTTGAAGATCTACCTAGTGGCGATAAGAGTGGCGAAACGTAATTATTTCTCCGCTCTTGTCGCGTCTGCAGATAACCGATCAGCCGCCCTGTTTGGGGTGACCTGCTCCCTTCTTCATCTGATGGCGCGGGATGCTCCCTTGCAGTGTCGAGCGGAGGGTTTTGGGCATTATCGATCGATCAGATTCAGGACGGGTTGGCCTCCGACTGGACTAGTTCCGACGAGCTGACGGAGGCAGGTCTTGAGAATGTCATCTGGGAGGATTTCGATCCTGTGACTCCCAAGGACATGGACAGGGTGCTGGGGCGGCTGAACGCCACCACATGTTTATTGGACCCGTGTCCCTCCTGGTTGGTACTGGCCTCCGGAGAGGTCACATGAGGCTGGCTCCAGGGAATTATCAACGCTTCTTTGAGGGAGGGGTTTCTGCCAGCTGCCTTGAAAGAGGTGGTGGTGAGGCCCCTCCTAAAAAAGCCCTCTATGGATCCGGCTGTTTTGGCCAACTATCGTCCTGTCTCCAACCTTCGTTTAATCGCGAAGGTTGTTGAGAGTGTGGTGGCACGACAACTCCCTCGGCACCTGGATGAAGCTGTCTATCTGGACTCACGCCAGTCCGGCTTTCGGCTTGGGTACAGCACGGAGACGCCATTGGTCGCATTGGTTGATGATCTCTGGAGGGCCCGGGATAGAGGTTTTTCATCTATCCTGGTCCTGTTAGATCTCTCAGCGGTTTTTGATACCATCGACCATGGTAGCATGCTGCACCGGTTAAGGGAGTTGGGGGTGAGGGTCACCGTTTTACGGTGGTTCTCCTATCTCTCTGACCGGTCGCAGTTCGTGTTGGCAGGGGGACAGAGGTTGATGTCAAGGGGCGTCACTTGTGGGGTCCACAGGGGTCGGTCCTCTCTCCCCTCCTGTTCAACATCTATATGAAGCCGTTGGGTGAGGTCATCTGTGGTTTTGGGGTGGAGTTCCATCAGTACGCTGATGACACTCAGCTGTACATCTCTACTCCGGACCACCCCAATGATGCCGTGGAAGTGATGTCTCGGTGTCTGGAGGCAATGCGAATCTGGATGGGGAGGAACAGGCTTCGACTCTACCCATCCAAGACCGAGTGGCTGTGGCTTCCGGCGTCACAGTATAGTCAGCTGATGCCATCTCTGACCATCGGGGGTGAGACATTGGCCCCCGCAGAGAGGGCTCGCAATCTGGGTGTCCTCCTGGACTCTCGGCTGTCTCTAGAAGATCACATGACAGCCGTGGCCAGGGGGGCTTTCTATCAGGTCTGCCTGATACACCAGTTGTGCCCCTTTCTGGATCATGACACCTTACGCACGGTCACCCAAGCCCTCGTCACCTCCCGTCTGGACTATTGTAACGCTCTCTACATGCGGCTTCCCATGAGGTGCACCCGGAGGCTCCAGTTAGTTCAGAATGCGGCCACGCAGGGGATTCTGGGAGCATCTAGATGCTCCCATGTGACACCTCTCCTGCGTGAGCTGCACTGGCTGCGTGTGGCTTTCCAGGTGCGCTTCATGGTACTAGTGACCATCTTTAAAGCGCTCCATGGCAAGGGACCTGGCTACCTGCAAGACTGCCTCCTGCTGCCAAATACATCCCACCGATCAGTTCGCTCCCACAGAGAGGGCCTCCTCAAGGTGCCGTTGGCCAGACAATGCCAGCTGGCGACCCCCAGGGGGAGAGCCTTCTCTGTGGCAGCTCCCGCCCTCTGGAATGACCTATCCCCTGGACTACGGACAATCTCGGACCTACATCTCTTCCGTCAGGCCCTGAGGATGCATTTATTCTGTGCTGCCGGCCTGTCGTAGTTTTAAAAGGATTTTAAAGTAATTTTAGCATGGGATTTTAAATATGTAGGCCAAATTTATTTAATATTTTTTAATATATTCTTTTAGATTTTGTATCACCAATTTTACTGTGGCTGTACACCGCCCTGAGACCCGAAAGGGAGAAGGGCGGTATACAAATCAAATAAAACAAACTAAACTAAACCAGACTGCACAAACCCTTCCTGGCTATCAAAAAACAAGACCTATTATCCCTCACGTCCATCCATGAAGATTCGGAAGGACACAAATTTGATCTAACTGGGATCACAGTTGTAATCTGTGAAATCAAGAAGGGAATTCAAGGTGAAATCAAGAATGGAATTCTTTGAAACCTGGGTTTCCACCAATGCAAATAAACAAGACATATTGACATTGACCCAGTCTACCAATCACCGAGAACAAAAAAACTGCATCAACAGATAGTATTTAAAATGAAAAACAGACTATGCAACAACAAAAACCACAACCTATCAGGTTATAGGAAATCGGACCACATCTCAGTAACAACAACCAGCTATTCAAACACACCATTACCAGATCATGACTCAGAAGTATCCGAACAAACAACACTAATTTACATCACACAGACAGTACTTAAAAGCAAAGACCATGCCTCAGTAACAGCCAATCAAACAGTCTGAAGTCATACCATGACTCTGAAGAAGCTGAACAAACAACCCCCACACTAATTTGCATCACATAAAACAGTATTTAAAGACCAGTACTTTGACAAACAGGCACAATTCAAAGCATGCTGATGATGTCTCCTTGAATGGTGGCGAAACATTTGCAAAAGCTGTACATTTCTACCCCAAACCACCCCAACGATGCCGTAGCGGTGATGTGCCAGTGCCTGGAAGCTGTACGGATCTGGATGGGAAGTAACGGACTCAAGCTCAACCCGACCAAGACCGAGTGGCTGTGGTTTCCGGCTGCCCGATTCAACCAGCTTACTCCATCGCTGGCCATAGGGGGCGAACATCTTGCCCCTGTGGATGGGGCGCGCAATTTGGGTGTCCTCCTGGATGCCCGGCTGTCCATGGAAGATCAAGTGACAGCCGTGGCCAGGAGGGCGTTTTACCAGGTTCGCCTGGTTCGCCAATTGCGCCCCCTATTGGATCGGGACGCCCTTCGCACAGTCACTCATGCTCTCGTGACATCCCGACTGGACTATTGTAACTCTCTCTACATGGGGCTGCCCCTGAGGTGCACCCAGAGGCTTCAGCTAGTCCAGAATGCAGCCGTGCGAGCAATTATGGGGACCGCAAGGTCTACCCATGTAACACCGCTCTTGCGCGAGCTGCACTGGCTGCCTGTCGTCTTCCGGGTGCGCTTCAAGGTGCTAATCATCATCTTTAAAGCGCTCCATGGCTCGGGACCTAGCTATCTGCAGGATCGGATCCTGCCTCATACATCCTCACGGCCGATTCGCTCCCACAGAGAGGGGCTTCTCCGGGTGCCGTCCACTAGACAGTGTCAGCGGGCGACACCCAGGGGAAGGGCGCTCTCTGTGGCGGGCCCGGCCCTCTGGAACGACCTTCCCCCCGACATCAGGACAACTACGGACCTCCGCTCCTTCCGTCTTAAATTAAAAACTTACTTTTTCCGTCTGGCCGGCCTGGGATAGCCTCCTTGCCTTGGGATTTTATAGAATAGGTTTTAGTTTAATTGGGATTTTAGCACAGGGTTTATTTAATTGGTTCTTAAATTTTGTTGGTATATTTATTGTTGTTTGTTATTTATTGCTTTTATGCTACCTGTGCACCGCCCCGAGTCCCCATGGGGAGAGGGGGCGGTCTAGAAATAATAAATTTCATTTCATTTCATTTCATTTCAACCACATTTCCAAACTCGGAGCTCAGCCCAACAGCCCAACTATGAACCCGAGCTACTTATATTCAAATACATTTCAATTGTATTACAAATTTAGCAAGGGCAGTGATTCACTTAACAAATGTGACAGGAAAAGTCATAAAATGGGGCAAAACTCAACAAAATTTCTCAGCCAACAAAGTTTTGGCTCAATTGTGGTGATAAGTTGAGAACTACCTAATTAGTCTCCCATAGTAGTAATGTATTGTAAATATTCAAATTGTAGCTTTCTTTTGCTACAATGTCTACAATTGTCTTTTGTAGACAATGTAAAATTACTTGCATTTATAAGTGGAATAGGAGAAAGGAAAGAAATTTACTTGTTTAGTGTTCAGTCTAATTTGTTTCCATTTAATATTAACCGAAGTAGTAAGAGCTCTACAGTTGAAAGAGTATACGTTTTCTGAATTCTCTCAGGGCCCATTTTTATTCATAGTTCCTTATGATATTACACTTTCCTAGATTCCTTTTTGGTAACAAATTGCTTAATCAGAGAAATTAATATTGTTAGATCAAGGATGCTAAATAATCTATCAAAGGATCATGGAGAGAGCTAAGTGTTTTAACAGTTAGGATAAATTGCAAGCAGATTTGGGGAATGGTCATTCCTTGGTTTTAAACATAAACCTTCTGAAAGACCTTCTACTTCTAGTGGGCTTTTCAGAATTAGAGATGACAGTTTGCAAAACATTAGGAACAGAGACTATCGTTCTTTATCAGAGAAATGGATAGTAACTTTTTCATTACATTAGTAGGTGGTTAGCAAGATGAAGAAATCTATACCAATGAACCTAGAAATAAACTGGGTGCTAAAATAAATGTATCTAGTTGCTATGAATAATGACCTAATTACCTAATCTATGCTCCCTACCCTTATTTGGTTTTATAAAATCTTCAGTGCCTTTGCTTTAATAGAAATATTATTTTACTTGAAACTGTTCAGGTCACTTAAACCTGCAGTTCGTAGTATCTCTACTCTTTGAGTTTTCTGGAATTCTTTTATATCTTTGCAACCGAATGCTGTTGGACATTGATGTGGGTTTTGCTAATCAGCCTAGAATTCCAAGCTTTGGTGCTATTTTGTTTATTTTATAAAGAAAATCCTTTAACATGCCTTGTGATGTGAAAGAAAGATCAGTAAAATTAGTTATTTCAGTTATTTTCATTAATAATCACAGCTGATTTGAGCTAATCATATCATATTTAAATCTCACAAACTTTGGAAATGTTCCTCACAGTGACATTTCCTCACTCAGATTCTAGAAGCATTTCTTGCCTGTTCAAAATAAAGTTATGAAATGCTCCATAAAAGTCATTGATGACTATCAATCTGAAAAGAATTAAAAAATTATTTTTAAGCCTCTTAGCCTCTATCATTCCACAATTAGATGTAGTACTGAAATGGAGTAGAATTGGGAAAATAAGGAACATTATAGAAAATACCTATCTTAAAATATACACAACATATAATCTCTTAAGAGGTCGGAAAGAACCCAGAACAACATCAGGGCTTCTGTATGTCTCTCTCATCCTGGCTATGCTCAATATTCACCATTCTACCACCTGAAAAATATTTGGAGTAAAATGAGATTTGCAGGAGAGTAACAAGTCAGAAGTCAACGTTGATGCTTGTTTTACATTTGTGAAAAATACCTGGAGGAATGCTGTACTGACAGATGAAACAAACATGAAAGTTTGGGGCCCTAGTTATGTCGGGAAGAATAAAATGCTTAAGAACTTCATACCATTTATCAAGGATGGAAATGGTGGTGTCATTGTTCAGGAATGTTTTGCTCCCTGCATAATTTGCCATCATTGAAGAAAGCATGAATTCTGCTTTGTATCAAAGAATTCTATAGAAGAATATCAATGAAGCCTTCTGTCCTTGGTGCTTCCTGAGCTTGGTTGTTTTCTTAAAACGGTTTTCATTTCCCAAACATCAGTTTTACCTACTTTGGGTAATGAAATGTCTGTAAGAAAACAACCAAGCTCCAAGAGAACCAAAGACTCCTGAGCTGCAAATATTCTCCTTTATTGGAGCCATCTGTCCATCAACTGAAATCCATAAACACAAGACATTAATCTTCAACATACCTGTACTAGCAAGTTTACAAAAGAATGGCTGAAGGTGAATACATCTACTGTTTTGGAATGGCAGAGTCAAAGTTGAGACCTATATGCCATGTACAGACATAGCTAAAAGTGTTGGCACCCCTGAAATTTTTCCAGTATTTCTCACAGAAAAGTATTGCATTAACACATGTTTTGCTATACACATGTTTATTCCCTTTGTGTGTATTGGAACAAAACAAAAAAGGGAGGAAAAAAAACCAAATTTGACATAATGTCACATAAAACTCCAAAAATGGGCTGTACAAAAGTATTGGAACCCTTAACTCAGTGGTCGGCAAACTCATTAGTCAAAAGAGCCAAATATCAACAATACCATGATTGAAATTTCTTTTGAGAGCTGGAAGGCGTGGCCTGTTTTGTGGGAGTGGTTCAGCGGTCATGTGACCGGGTATGCATGGCCAACTTGGAAACTGGTGAAACTCACTTAACAACGGTCTTGCTTAGCAACCAAAATTTTGGGCTCAATTGTGGTCATAAGTTCTCTCATGTCTCTCCAACTTTCTTTTTTTTTTCTTCCCTTCTTTCTCTTTCTCTCTCTTTCTGTTTCTCTCTGTCTCTCTGAGCCTGTCTGTCTATCTGTCTGTCTCTCTGTGGCTCTTTGTCTCTCCCTCCCTCTGTCTCTTTCTGTCATTCTCTGTGTCTGTCTCTCTCTGTCTCTCTCTTCTCCCTCCCTCTCTATCTCTGTGTCTCTCTCCCCTCCCTTCTTCTCTGTGTCTGTCTGTCATTCTCTCTGTGTCTGTCTGTCTGTCTCTCTCTGTGGCTCTTTGTCTCCCTCCCTCCCTCCCTCTCTCTGTTTCTCCCTCCCTCCTTCCCCTCTGTCTCTCTCTCTCTGTGTATCTGTCACTCTGATTCCCTCCGTCCATCTCTCTCTCGCTCTGTGCCTCTCTCTGTCTGTCTGTCACTGTCTCTGTCCACAAAATACTGCATGGAGGAGCGGCGGGCTCTGTGGTGACAGCGAGGCCTTCCGCGGGGGGAGGGGGTGTCCCCTTCACGTTCCTCATCTCCCCGGATGCCGTCTGGAACCATCAGCAGCTGCGCAGACTTGCCGCTTTTCCACGCCGTGGAAAAGATAGCCGTGTGCAATTACAACGCAAGTTTCCACCGCTACGAACTCTCCAAGATTGTAATTGGGCGGGGCATGCGTGCCCCTATCTTTTCCACAGCGTGGAAAAGCGGCAAGTCTCTGCGCGGCTGCGGATGGTTCCGGACGGCATCCGGGGAGACGAGGAACGTGAAAGGTACACCCCCTCCCCCGCGGAAGGCCTCGCCGTCACCACAGAGCGCGCGAGACAGTGACAGAGAGGGAGAGAGGCCCAGAGCGAGAGAGAGGCGAAGGGAGAGAGGGAATCAGAGTCTGACAGACACACAGAGGGGACAGAGACAGAGGGGAAGGAGGGAACCATCCGCAGCCGCGCAGAGACTTGCCGCTTTTCCATGCCATGGAAAAGATAGGCGCGCGCATGCCCCGCCCAATTACAGTCTCGGAGACTTCGTAGCGGTGGGAAGTTGCGCTGTAATTCCGCGGGATGTGCATGCGCCTATCTTTTCCAGTGTAGAAAAGTGGCGAGTTTCTGCACGGCCCCTGATCACTCCAGACGTCATCGGGGAAGACGAGGAACGCGAGGGGAACCTCGCGGATGGCCTCGCCGGCAGCGCAGACTCGCCGCTGCTTCACGTGGTATTCTGTGGATAGAGACGGTTGCAGGCAGACAGAGAGAGGCACACAGAGAGAGAAAGAGACAGAGGGAGGAAGGGAGGAAGGGAGGGAATCAGAGAGAGACTGAAGAGCCACATTCAAGGGGCCAAAGAGCCGCATGCGGCTCGTGAGCCGCGGTTTGCCGACCACTGCCTTAACTTAATATTTGGTTGCACATCCTTTGGACAAAATAACGAAAATCAATCGCTTCCTATAACCATCAGTAAGCTTCTTACACCTCTCACCTGGAATTTTGGACCATTCTTCCTTTGCAAACTGCTCCAGGTCTCTCTTATTGGAAGGGCGCCTTTTCCCAACAGCAATTTTAAGATCTCTCCACAGGTGTTCAATGGGATGTAGATCTGGACTCATTGCTGGCCACTTCAGAACTCTCCAGTGCTTTGTTGCCATCTATTTCTGAATACGTTTTGAAGTATGTTTGGGTTATTGTCCTGCTGGAAGACCCAAAATCTTGGACGCAAACCCAGCTTTCTGACACTGGGCCCTACAGTGCGCCCCAAAATCCTTTGGTAATCCTCAGATTTTATGATGCTTTGCACACAGTTAAGGCACCCAGTACCAGAGGCAGCAAAACAACCCCCAAAACATCATTGAACCTCCACTATATTTCACTGTAGGTACTGTGTTCTTTTCTTTGTAGGCCTCATTCCGTTTTCGGTAAACAGTAGAATGATGTGCTTTACCAAAAAGCTCTATCTTGGTCTGTCCACAAGATGTTTTCCCAGAAGGATTTTGGCTTACTCAAGTACATTTTGGCAAACTATAGTCTTGCTTTTTTATGTCTCTGTGTCAGCAGTGGGGTCCTCTTGGGTCTTCTGCCATAGCGTTTCATTTCATTTAAATGTTGATGGATAGTTCGCGCTGACACTGATGCTCCCTGAGCCTGCAGGACAGCTTGAATTTCTTTGGAACTTATTTGGGGCTGCTTATCCACCATCCGGACTATCCTGCATTGCAACCTTTAATCAATTTTTCTCTTCTGTCCACGCCCAGGGAGATTAGCTACAATGCCATGGGTTGCAAACTTCTTGATAATGTTGCGCACTGTGGACAAAGGCAAATCTAGATCTCTGGAGATGAACTTGTAACCTTGAGATTGTTGATATTTTTTCACAATTTTGGTTCTCAAGTCCTCAGACAGTTCTCTTCTCTTCTTTCTGTTATCCATGCTTAGTGTGGCACACAGACACACAATGCAAAGACTAAGTGAACTTCTCTCCTTTTTATCTGCTCTCTTTATATATCAGTAGATCCCATATCTACTTATTAGTATTCAGTGGCAAACAGTCAAAGAATCTGAAAAAGGATGAATATATTTTGATAGAATAGTAGGAAAGAATTACAAATTTAAGTCACCTGTGCATAGCCTTCCTGCTAAAGACAACTGGCAAAGTAATGCAGATTCTCTGAAGTCTAATAAAATAGAATAGATTTAAACACTCATCTCATTGTTTGGAATAAATTATTTCCTGCTTGAACTACAAGTACAGGATAGCTGTTTTGGTTCAATGTCCATTGTCTACATTTTTCCTGCACTTGATTTTTACTTCATAAATTAATGTTCCTTGAATTCTCCCCGTACATCTTTTTAAAACAGTTTTTATTAGTTTATAATGGAGCATACAAAGAAAATAAAAAAGTAAAGAGGGAAAATAGGTAAAGGTAGAAGGGAAGGAAAAAGTGAGGAAAGAAAAGGAGAAAAAGAAAAAAGAAAGGCATTGACTTTTGACTCCTTTTGGTGCGGTAGAAGAAGGCATTAACACCAAACCTCAACTTTTTACTTTGACATGATAGTATAAACTAGCCTTTTGTATAACAACAAATCTATCTAATCAGAAAAACCCCAAATCCAAGTTTCATTTTTCCCCATCTAAAGCTCAAAGTTCAGAAGTGATTTCCAAGTAGAAATAAAAGTATTTGTATTTTTTTCTTTGAACAAAGCAGTCAATTTAGCCATATCTGCAAACACCATATATTTTTGTAGCCCTTCACCCATTGTGGGGATTGATTTCTGTGCGTAGAGTAGTCTTGCTACCATTAACATATATAACATCAAAGTTCCGAATTTTCCCTCCAGGTCTTTTTCCATTAAACCCCCCAAAAAAGTCTTTGGTTTTCTCTTTATATTCACTTTAAGAATTTCCTGTATTAAGATATGAATCCTACTCCAATATTTCTTTGCTTTATATCATACATCCACTATAGATGATTAAAAAATATCCCTTCTTTCCATTTCCATTTTCAACATTCATTTGAAATGCTTTTATACATTCTTGACAACTTATCTGGAATTAAATACCAACAATATATCATCTTAAAGAAGTTTTCTTTTAAGTTATAGTTTAATGTACATTTCAAACCTTTATTCCACATATTCTTCCACTGTTCAAGCATTACATTATATCCAAAGTTCCTTGCCCAGAGTGCTTTACTTGTTAATTTTCCAGATTTAAATTCAATAACATTTTATAGACTTTAGCAATAATATGTTAATCACTACCATACAATAGGATTTCCAATTCATTTTTGACAAAGTTAAATCAAAAATTCTTTTTGTCTAATTTAAATCTTTCTTTTAATTGTAGATAGGTAAATCAATGGAAGACATGACCTTCTGATTCTGGTTCCTTGGATTTGAAGGTAGGGTCACCCAAGTTAAAAGATATTTTACCATAAGTCCACCAGTTCGGCCTCTTTTCTTAAAAAAAAAAAAGCTTCCTTTGGGGAAACCCAAAGAAGCACATTTGTGGAAAACCCTTTTTTATATTTATTCCAAACTCTCAAAATAGCACGTCTTGACAAAATGGTTGTTGAAATCAACATTTACTTTAACTTTATCATACTACTGGTAACCGTGCCAGCCAATCTTAATTCATGGCCTTCCAAGTCCAATAGTCCCTTAGTTTAAATGTTAATCCATTCTTTTAGCCAAACCAAGCAATAGACATCAAAGTACAGCTTCAAATTTGTAAACCCAACCTCCCTCTTTCCTTAGCATCTTGCAGTAGTCGATATCTAATTCTTGATTTGAATTCTTCTTGTACATCTTTGACAGATTGATGAAGAACTTTTAATTTCACTTATCTTTTTAGAAAAAAATCCCATACTTGTGCCAAGAATGTAGCCCTTTTTTCCATGAGGATACCTTGCTAGTGCTGTTATCATCTCTTGAATTTCCCTTGCATCCTGTTCTGACTTTGATGTAATCCATTTTTGTGACCCATTTCTATCTACTTGTTAAAATTTACTGTTATCACTGACTTTTAAAAATAACCTTAAATTTACAGGAACAAAGAAGTTCATGTCTGATTCACTGTATCTGGATGTCAGATGATTATGCTGTTTGCCTTTGCAAATTCATTAGTAGTCCAGTGTGATATAATGACTTACAAAACAAGTGGAAAATATAAATGAATATTTGTTTTTAACTTACGTCTGTCAAAAATGAAAACATCATGGGAATAAAAGTAGCTTTTGCATGACAATAAATTTGCTTTTACATTTACTCATTTTTCCCTACTTTTGTTGCAAGTTAAAGAAGGAAGGAAGCTAGATAGATAGAAGTACACAGATATTGGCATGGTGCCTGACGTTAGATACCTTTCTCAACCTCCTTCCATCTTTTTTTAAAATCTAAAAAGCCACAGTTACTCTAGGAATGTTGTAAGAAAGCAGCCTGCCAATAATTTCAATTGTATAGTATTATTCAAAGTATGGCTGTGCTACTGTTTTATAAAAACATTGCCTTAACAGCATGGCATATCCCTTTTATTTTCAGTACTTAAAAAAAATTTTTTTTTACCAGTGAGATACATTGGTTGACATTTTCAGTTAGCTACCTATTATAATACTATGGTTACTTTCTTAGTGATTGACAGCTCCCATATCATTTCTGCAGTTTGGATTTTTAAAAAATATTTCTGTTATACCACTATTGCCATTTTAAAGTGCATTCATACAGTTTGCAGATAGTTCCAAAAGGAAATCTTAAAACTTCTTTTGGATTTTACGACCCCAATTCAATTAGTCAGAAAAAATAACTCTTCCCTCTTCTAGCAAACTATCAGAGAATTAGGAAAACCAGTCTCCCCCCCCCCAACTTCCCCTCATCCAAAGTGTCAATTCAAGCCTGAGTATTTTAGAGGGGTGTACATGGACGATTATAGAAACATAAATGAGAGAGATCAACCTGGATCAACTGCAGAATTAGCTTGTCTGTGCAATTGATTGAATCCCTTAAGATGAACAAGGCTCCAGATACTGTGTTTTGCCTGAAATAAAAAAAAACATCCCAATTAGTTGGCGCCTCTGCTAGCATTCCTTTTTACATTCATAGATCAGATTAGTCATATTCTAAAACGTTGGGGGCTGGCAATAATAGTACCAATTTATAAAAAGGACAATGAGAACAATCAGTGCAATTATCAGCCTTTCAAATGTTGTCATGAAATTATATGCTAAATATTTAAACCACAAATTTTAAGACTGGATATAATCCAAGATGAGCAGGCAGGATCTAGAGAAGGGGAAATCAATACTACACCATATTTGATATTCCACCATCTTGCACAAAAATACACTCTTAAAAATAACTCCTCCTTTGTGACCTTTATAGATTTTAAACATGTCTTTGATTCCCTTTGCAGAAACACTTTTTGGAAAAAACTAAAAAATGAAATTATTGACAGGTTTTTCTGGTACAAAAATAACATAGTACTTTAAAAGTCCATATCTGGGGCAGTAAATGTTCAGATAAGAGTGTGATAAGGATGCATTCTTGCTTTCTCTGTTTTGAATTTACATGTGAATTCAGTGGTGGATTTTCTTTGTAACTCTTTCCTAAACTGGTAGGATGCAAAATTCCTATATTTCTATGCTGATTTTGCCCTTATAATATCACAAATATTGTAACAAAAGTGTAACAATGGCGATATACTGTAGACAGTATAATTTTGTATAGATTTTGTGATAGACAAAATCACCTGGTTTTTAATTTTGAAAAATCTAAAATTTCTGCCTTGGGTGTATGTTTGTAATTTTGCACCTTCTTCAGAGAATGACTGAAGCTGTGTCTTCTAGTTACGGGACAGCTTCATCTCCTCTTCTTGATCAGACTACACTCTGTCTGGTGACTTTGGAACTGTTTCCTGGTAATTCTGGGAGCTGGCTGCTCTCTGTTGATTTCCTCTGAATCTAAATCTAAGCCCACCATAACACTTTTTATCATTGGGCAGTAGCCAATTTCTGTGCTTCCATGAAAAAAATAAGGCATAAGTGGTTACCAAAATAATCACTTCTGTTTTATTAATCACTTCAAGTTTATTACATATAATGGAAAAAAATATTTGTACATGCTTGTGCATTCTCATATTCTAAATTTCCCCTTGCAGAGATTTTTGCAACATTATTCATGACTACTCTTTCAAATTCTTTTCAGTTTTTTTACTACCTTTATGTGTGTGTGTGTGTGTGTGTGTTAGTTTTTATGAGTGATCAATAAGTAAGTCAGGGAGACTAGTATAGATCTTTTTAGCTCTCATCAGCTAGCCATACCCTTAGTTGGATTTGAACCAGGGCTGTATTGCATGCTAAGCAGGAGCCTTAGCTATTAGGCCACTAGGTTCTCTTCCTGATCAGCTGAGACAGGAGGGTAAGTATATACTTGTGTCACAACACCCTGTTAAGCCCCAATTAAGGGAGCTGATCAGGAAGAGAACCTGATGGCCTAATGGCTAAGGCTCCCTCACATCAGCGTACATGAAAAGCAACATAATAATAATCCTAATCATAATAATGATACTAATAAGGGAGGTAGTATAAAGAATGATGATGATAATAATAATAATAATAATAATAATAATAATAATAATAATAATAATAATAATAATGTACACCAAGAAATTGCAGCTTCTTGCAACACCAGCGGAACTTCGCTATTCGGAACAACATACATTTTAAGAAGATACTTGGTCGATACCTAGGATGCTGGCAGCAACCCGTATCAACCATCAGAGCTAGTCAATGATATTTGTAAATGTTCAGTTGATTGAGCCTCATGTTTAATGAATAAAAGTTTATAATAAGAAGTGTGTGTGTTCGTAGATTTTAACGGGTGTAGGTATGCTGGTCTTGTTGTATTTGGGTCTTTTCCCGTATAAGATTTCCTGTGTAAGATCTTACATGGGGAAAGACCCAAATACAAAAGTATATAATACTTTATATATATAAAGTATCTTCATTGATATTGATTATAATTATATTGATTATATAATATGATTATTATTGATTATAATTACCATATTTTTGGGTGTAAAAGACGTACTGGAGTATAAGATGCAACAAAATTTTGAAGAGGCAAACTAAAAAAAAAGTTTGTGCACTTTGCAGACCTCCCAAAAATGGCCTCCCCCCCCCCCCTCAAAAGGGAATGAATAGCCTTTAGGAGGCTTATAGAGTGCTCCTGGGGACTGGGGCTGGGGAAATTGAGCAAAAAACTGCCCGTTTTCCACACATTTCTGCTCTCCCCAGTCCCCAGGAGCACCCTGAAAGCCTCCTGAAGGCTATTCACGGCCATTTTGGTGAAGGGGGCGGGGTTTGGGGAGGCAAAAATTGCTGTATTCAGTGTATAAAACGCATCCAGATTTTCAGCCTCTTTTTTTGTGGGAAAAAGGTGTATCTTACATTCCTAAAAATATGGTATATTGATGATGATGATGATGATGATGATGATAATAATAAAACAAATTTATCAAATAAGAAAACAATATGGCTTGGATTGATTACAAGAAGGCATTTGACTCGTTACCCCACAGCTGGATTAACACCTGTCTGGAAAACTTTGGAATTAGCAAAAATATCTGTACATTTTTTAAAGCAAATATGCAAAAATTGAAAACAGTTCTAACAACAAATGGGGAGAACATTGGTGAAGTCAACATCAGACCAGGAATCTTCCAAGGAGATTCACTTTCACCCCTACTGTTCAACATTGCATTAATTCCCCTGACAATAATCCTACAGAACACAAAACTTGGATACCAAATCTCAAGGCAATACGGCAAGATAAACTATCTACTATACATGGATGACTTAAAAATGTATGCGAAAAGCCCCACTGAACTTAAATCAATACTCAACACAGTTCAACTGTTCAGCAATGACATCAAAATAAACTTTGGACTTGAAAAATGTGCTATATTATCCATGCAGCGAGGAAAAATGGAAAAAACAGAAGGAATAGAACTGGGAAATGGAAATATAGTGAACGGTTTTACTTTACTTTTACTTTTATTAAATTTCTATCCCGCCCTATCTCCCGACTCAGGGCGGCGCACAGGAACTTAAAATTCAAAAATACAAACAATAAAAATTCTACAAAATTTAAAACTACAATTAAACAGTTTAACCCGTGCTAAAAAGAGAGAACAATTAATTTAAAACCCAGCTCTAATAAAATATGGTTGTAGCAGCTATGCCAGGCTGGCCATATGGAAGAAATAGGTTTTTAAAGTCCGGCAGAAGAGGCGAAGGTCGGTGATAGTCCGGAGGTCTGGGGGGGAGGTCATTCCAAAGGGCGGGACCTGCCACAGAGAAGGCTCTTCCCCTGGGCGTCACCAGCCGGCATTGTCCAGCGGACGGCACCCTAAGGAGGCCCTCCCTGTGGGAGCGGACAGGTCGAGTGGAGGTATGCGGTAGAAGGCAGTCCTGCAAGTAACCATGCCCACTGCCATGGAGCGCTTTAAAGATGGTCACTAAAACCTTTTTTTTAAAAGTAATTTTTATTAGTTTTACAATTTTATGAAAGGAAAGGGGTAAATAGGGTATTTTAACAATATTTTAGAGCTTCCATATCGGGGTTGGTGACCGCCTCCGAGTCTTCTTTCGAGGTTAAATTCATTGGAAAATAGAAAAAATAGGAAGGGGTACATACATTTTAAGTCATACGTTTCATAATCAAAAATCTCATACATTCAGTTATTTTGTTTCTATTAACATCCTTACAGGAATTACCGTACATTAAAAAAAAACACAAAAAAAGATCATTTTTGTGATCTGAGTCTCTTTGCTATTGTTTCTTCTTCTTCCACCCTACCAGCAAGCAGAGCTGCAGCCCCTCCCGTTCCCGTGTCTTCGTCATCTAGGATTGAGGAATATTTTTTAAGAAAGGCCTCTGCCTCTTCTACTGTTTTCATTCTAACTCTTCCTCCCTCCCAGAACACCAACATTCCTTCGGACATCAGCCATTTGAACCAAACCCCCTTATTATGTAATTTTTTCGATAAGAAAGAATATTTCCTTCTTATATCTCGGATTTTTTTCGGGATTTGCTTCAATATGGCTATCTCGTTTTGCTGATATATCAAGGGCCCCCCTCTTTGTGCTCTCAGGATCTCATCCCTTGTTGACCTTCTTATAAATTTAATGTGTATCTCTCTGGGTACATTATTTGTCCTGGCATATGCTGAATTGATTCTATATATCAGATCAATGTCCCCCCAGATGTGTTCTTTATTTTTTTTGGTATAATCTGCTAAGATCGTAGCCATTAATTCTTTTAAATTCTCTGTATCTGACTCTGGGACATTTTGAAATCTTTAAAAAAAAGACATATGTTCAAAATCAATTTTAGACATATGATCAGTAACATCTGTAAGTTCTTTTTTAAAGTCTTTTATCTCTTCCTTCATCCCAACTGCCCCTCCCTCCAACCCCTCAATCTTTTGCTTATTATTTGTTATTTCTCTTTGTGCCTCCAACAATTCCAATCTTGTGCTTAAGTTGTCTTTCCGAATTTGTTGTATTTCATTCATTATTTTCTGAAACATCTCGTCTACCGATGTTGATTTAGGTTCCTCTGCTTCTGTTTCTTTCTGCAGCATTGTGGTGATTTTTGTCTGTAACATAGGGCTTGATTTTGTAGACGATGGTGCTGAAAATGATTTGCCAGGTGGAGGCTTTCTTGTTGCCATAATTAAAGTTTTAAGTCTTTATGAAAAGAATTTTGAAAAAAATGGCGTTGGTGGGCAGACAGTCCGTGAAGTCCGAGACAAAGACAAAGCCTTGTTAAAGTTCAAATTATTTTTAGAAAGTCTAGGGAAGAAATCAAATTGTATTGTCCAAAAGAAAAAAAAACGGAAGGTTTCTCAATAGGAGAGAACACTGAAAGTCACTAGAGTAGGCTTTTAAAAATATATTTTACGTTATTCTTGCTTATCTTGTTAAGCTGGAGGAATGTTTGTAATCAAAAAACTTTCTCTTCTGGGAACAAAGAAGCGCCATCTTTCCGCCTTACTGGCAGCGGTGAAAGGAGTGAAAGTTTGTAACAAGTTCATTGTAATTGTAACAAGACTCAGATGGAATGTTTTTACAGCAATTCCTTGCTTAATGATACATTTCCTTTTACTAATAGTCAATCGGATGTCACTTTCACTCTCTCCCGATCGCGGGGGCGATTTCCAAATGCCGCTTTTATTTCCAAGGTTTTTTTTTCTCTAACTCCCCCCTCTATTTCTTCTTTTCAAAAATTGAATGTAGAAAATCAAAATAAGTAACTCACATTCCATATGTAACTAATCCGGAGTCTCGGCGCAGCCATTCAACCCCGGTATTTCTGCTCCTGTACGAAATCCTCCATCAGTTCTGGCTCCTTCAGCGAAGAGGAAAACATTCCCCAGGCACTCCGTTTCTTGGCTCCTAGGGCGCAGCGGGACGGCCCCCCTGACCGCCGTCGAAGTGGGGGTCTCACCGCAACCGCCCTTACGGAGAAATGCACCCGGAAGGCTACCGGCAGCCATTGCAGCTCGCGCAGGAGAGGTGTTACATAGGAGCACTTTGAACCTCCCAAGATCCCCCGTGCGGCCGCATTCTGCACCAACTGGAGCCTCCGGGTGCATCTCAAGGGGCGCCCCATGTAGAGAGCATTACAGTAGTCCAGGCGAGAAATGACAAAAGCTTGAGTGACTGTCTGTAAGGTGCCACGATCCAGAAAGGGGCGCAACTGGCATATCAGGTGCACCTGATAAAAGGCCCCCCTGGCCACGGCCGTCAGATGTTCATCTAAGGACAGCCGGGAATCCAGGAGGACACCCAAGTTGCGGACCCTTTCCGTGGGTGCTAACAGTTCCCCCCCGATAGCCAGAGATGGAACTAACTGGCTATGTTGCGGCGCCGGAAACCACAGCCACTCGGTCTTGGACGGGTTGAGCCGGAGCCCGTTCCTCCCCATCCAGGCCCGCACGGCCTCCAAACACCGGGACATCACATCGGCGGCATCATTGGGGTCGTTTGGGGTAGAAATGTACAGCTGGGTGTCATCAGCGTACAGATGGAATTCTACCCCAAAACCACGGATGATCTCGCCCAGTGGCTTCATGTAGATGTTAAACAGGAGGGGCGAGAGGACCGACCCCTGAGGCACCCCATAAGTAAGGGGCCTCGATGTTGACCTCTGCCCCCCCGCCAACACAAACTGCGACCGGTCAGAGAGGTAGGAGGAGAACCACTGTAATACGGTGCCCCCCAACCCCAACCCCAACCGCAAAGCAATAGCAAAGGATGATGCTTACAAGTTCCTAGGCATATTGGAAGCAGATAAGATCTTGAATGGAAAAGTCAGAGTCAACATAAAAGGAATACATCAGGAGGGTCCGCAAAATATTAAAATCAAAGCCGAATGCTGGAAACATAATTAAAGTTTTTAATACGTGGGCAGTTCCAGTGATATGCTCTTTAGCTGGAATCATCAACTGGATTCTGGCTGAACTGGAAAACCTGGACCGGAAAACACATAAACTTTTGAATATATACCACGCTTTACATCCACGAAGTGACATTGACAGGTTGTACCTGCCAAGAAAAATGGGGCAGGGGGCTATTGCAAATCCATCAAACTGTAGAAGAAGAAAAACGAAGTTTGAATGATTATGTGAACCAAAGTACAGAAAGATTGCTGTAGGCTGTAACAATGGAGAACAGCATAAAAACAACAGAAACAAAGGCGGAATATAAAGAAAAACAGCTGGATGACAGATTAAATAGATGGAAGACCAAGGCTTTGCATGGACAGCACTTGAAAAACATTGAAGGAAAATGTGATGACAACTTGATATGGACATGGCTTAAGATGGGAACTATCAAGAAAGAAACGGAAGGTTTAATACTGGCCGCTCAAGAACAAGCACTACAAACTAATGCCATGAAAGCGAAGATTCAAAAATCCATTGACAACCCAAACTGCCGACTTTGCAATAACAAAGTCGAAACTGTTTCACATTTAATATGTGAATGCAGCAAAATCACACAAATTAATTACAAAGCTATACATGACCGAGTTGCTAAATTAATCCACTGGTCATTATGTAAAAAATATGGTTTACCTGTATCCAGAAAGTCATGGGAACATAAAGTGGAAAAGGTTATCGAGAATGAGAGGGTGAAGATCTTGTGGGACTTTCGAATACAAACAGATCGTCATTTGGAGCACAACACACCAGATAGCACGGTTGTAGAGGGCCGAAGTGTACAGTTCATTGATATCACTGTTTCTGGAGATGCCAGGGTCGAAGAAAAAGAACTAGAAAAAATCATGAAATATCGCGACCTGGCCATCGAAACTACACGGCTATGGATGAAGCATGTCACAGTGACACACATTGTCATCGGGGCACTTGGCACCATGTCCAAAATTTTTACTAAATATATCAGCAAATTGCAGCTTCCTGCAAAATTTCCATTGGCATTTAAATGAGTTGCGCCCAATTTTACAACCTTTTTTTGCCATAGTTGTTAGGCATATTTCACCGCAACCAGGCCTTTCACACCCCAACATCTATTGCGCCACTGCGGTGTCTGGCCGCAAGCAGCTGTAAGCAGCCACAGAAGAAGTCGGGGAGCGATGCAACAGGTATAGGAGTGTGGGAGTCCTGGCTGTGATGGTCCTAAGGTAAGTGGATAAGACATCCCCCGAAATAAGACCTAGTGCTCATTTTGGGCCCCAAAAGAAAATCAGACCAGGTCTTACTATAAAATTCTATTTTATTGTAAATCTACATTGATAGAAATGTGAAAGTACCATGTTTTCCCCACAATAAGACCGGGTCTTATTTCCGGGGAAACATGGTACTTTTACACTTCTATTAATGTAGATCTACAATAAAATAGAATTAGCTCATCTGTTTGTGATTTCTATCTGATTTAACCTGCCATGCTGACAGTAATAGAGAGGTTAATGGCTTGCTTTCAATCACTCCTAAATCAGCCACTTCCCCTCTGGATTTACACTGACCTGCAAGTGAACTTCTAATTCTGTATGATACAATCAAGATCCTTATCTGTTTTTTTGTGTGACAACATTTTCGGAACAATTTCCTCACATTCTATCCAATAGTAACTTGGGAAACTTGTCCACAAATTATGAATTTAGTTCTTCAAAGAAGGTATGATGACACAAGAATATTTAATAGCCTAGATGTTTTTTTCAGCATCTTCAAATCAGGACAACTATAATCATTCTAGTAATCTGTTTTGCATTTCTTTGCCTGACCATTTGTATTTCCTTTCACTCTATTTGTATTTTGATGTAATCACACAGCTAACAAAGGTTGTCAGTTTTCAAAAACAAAAAACCTGTTTTGGCTTCCTTAACAATTGAAATTTGTTTTAAACTAACTAAATACTGCAATCTCTATTTAATAGAAATTGGGATTTGAATTACTGTTTACCTCATCTGGATTATTGCCCTGATATAATAATTTTTTAATTTCTATCCCGCTCTCTCTCCCCAAGGGGACTCGAGGCGGGGCACAGGCAATTAAAAATACAACAAATACAAAATACAAAGTTAAAAATAAATTAAATAAATCCTGCGCTAAAACCCATAACTAAAAATTACCCCTAAAAAAACCCTGACCTAAAAAGAGACTACCCAAGGCCGGCCAGACGAAAAAAGTGCGTCTTTAATTTTAAAGACGCACTTTAAAATTAAATATGGAATAATTACCAGTCTTCCTAGAACAGATTTGTCAGGAAAAGACTCCTTTGGTATGGTAAAGGGTCACTTTAGGGTTGTGACCTCACGTAACTATAACTACATGAAAGCTAAAGGTGGGTTTTTAAAAATAAATGTCTATGTTCCAATTATACAAGGCACATTACTGAACAAGAATATAGTTTTTAATCTTAGGGCTTCATTACAACCAAATATACCGATGATCTTAAAGCTCCATGTCAGAGCAGAATATTTTCCAGCCTTCCAAGGAGCTCAGTTTGTACCTACACTTAAAATTAAACCTAATTTTAAGGCCTCTTTTTAAGCTTCCCTTTGTATTCTAAAGTGCTGTTCCATGACTTTGATTTACTCACAATCACACCATCTGTTTGGATTTACACCTTTTCTTTTTTAAGCTATTTTTTTCAATTGGTCTGACTGCTGTAATCTTGATCAATAATTTAAATTCTTCCTGGAGCCAGGCACTTTACAAGAAATTAAAATCTTGGCGCTTTTTATGGACATGTTTGGGTCCATTGGAGGTCATGAACGTGCATTGATTAATCTTCAACACTGTGCTGTGACATAAAGATCTAAACAGATTTGTGAGTTTTGCTCCCAAATACTTCGCTATTCTCCTGTATCCACCTTATTAGGTACCATGGCTGTATAATAATCCCTAAATCCAGAAGGATATTATCTTTAGCCAGTTTTACAATCTACCAATAACTTTCTGAAGGGAGATATTAAAATATCCATTGCAGCCTGTATTGAAGGAACAATTGAAATGCTTATGTTATACAGTATTGTATTGCTTGTAATACACTGATGTTCAACAGACGTTACCTCTATTTTTAGTCAAGCACCTTAGAATTGTATTTCCATTTTAAATTTGCATATGCTTTTCTATGTAACAAACCGTTCAGGTATTCTTTATGGGAGCACAGTTAAATATATTCCTTCTTGCTCTTTCGAATAGAAGTTTTCAGAGGAGTTTTTTCTTTAGATCAGTGTTATCTATAAAGGTATAGTGAGATTGAAATTGAATATGCCCCATGTGATTGCTTCTCTCAATGTCCACAATCCCAGCACTCCTAATTTTAGTTGTTGTTATCTCATTGGTCATTAAGTAGATGGAGTCCAAGCTAAAGAGTGCTTCAGGGCAGTGGGGAAGTCCTTGGGAGGCTCAGGATAAACCATGTGTAAGTTTAGGATGCTGTAAACAAGCTTCTCTGCTCTTGGACTGAAAGTAATTCTGACTGAAACCCAAGTAGAATTGAAATTCTTTATAGTGAAAATTGTGTTTGGATTTTGGCAGGGAAGATTTTTACCCTTAGAGAAGAAAGGCTTATCTGGAGCAGAGTGCCCCAGAATAGAATATCAGAACAGGTTAATTCTCTATAATTTATATTTGGGTTTTAATCTGTGCAAAAACTTAATAACTATGATGGTTTGTGATTTGTCCACATTCATTTTCTAGTTTACCTTTACAAATGATCTGAAAAGATTAAAGGCAAATTCAAGGATTTTCAAGGTCAGTCTTTGAACTCTGGTGCTAAAAATCCTCCTTCACTAAAATATTGCTTGTATTTCTATTGTGGAGATTTTTACTTTGTTACTCTCTATGCTTGGGACTGTAAAATCCTCCATGACTGAAAAAGCTACTTAAATATCAGAACAATTTTCTTTTTCCAGCCAGCCACCCACAGGATAGAGAAGGTCTTCTTGACAGGTAGCAATGACTTGTGGCCTTCCTTCCTCTCATTCTCATTTACTTTTTACTTTTTACTTATTTTTTATTATACACCTCTCAAGGTTCCTCTCTGGGGGAGATGAGCAAGTCAAAAATATAATATAATATAAATAAAAAAATAAAAAATAAACTATAAAATAAAATGCTGGCTAGCTAGGTAGCTAGCTTAGCTTTCTGCTGAACAGATCCAAAATGTGAAATAAAGTGAATTAAAAAGCTAGTTAGCTAGCTTAGCTTTCTGAAGCCAGCAGTAAAGATTGCAGTATAGGGTGCTTGGCAATCAGTCATAAGTACAAACAGATTTCCAATTGCCTAGATCACAACCATGTGATCACAAAGGACCCTTCAACAACTATAACTTTAGGAATCGATCATAACTCCATTCAGCACATTCATAATTTTGAATGTTTACTGAATTATTGGTCGTAAGTCAAAAGCTACCTTTACAAATGTTCTCTTGGAAGACTAATAACCAATTAAACAGCATTAATGGAAATGTTCAGTGCTAATTCTTATGATTAACCATGCATGAACAAATACTTCTCTCAAGTGTGTAAAAAGAGATATATCTTAAATTATACATATAGAAGTTTTAAATCCATAGAAGGATTTTTTTTTTTTTGCTGAACAAAAGAACTTAATAATAATAATAATAATAATAATAATTTATTTTATATACTGCATCCTCTCCCCAAGGGGACTCGGAGCGGTGCACAGGGAAAAATTTAAACGCTATCAAATATACATACAGAATAAATACAAATAAAAACGAATTAAATTAATTGTCCCTGCACTAAAATCCCCACATTAAAACTAACGATCTCTAAAAAACCCTCATCGAAGAGACTAACCTAGGCCGGCCAAGGAGAATTTATTTTTTATTTATTTATTTAAATTTAAATAAAGAAGAAGTATGTTTTGAGTTTCTGGTGGAAGGAGCGGAGGTCCGTAGTTGTTCTAATGTCGGGGGGAAGGTCGTTCCAGAGGGCTGGGCCCGCCACAGAGAAGGCCCTTCCCCTGGGCGTCGCCCGCTGACAAAGTCTAGTGGACGGCACCCGGAGAAGTCCCTCTCTGTGGGAGCGAATTCGCCATGAGGATGTATGGGGAAGGATCCGATCCCGCAGATAGCTAGGTCCCGTGCCATGGAGCGCTTTAAAGATGACAACTAGCACCTTGAAGCGCACCCGAAAGACTACAGGCAGCCAGTGCAGCTCGCGCAAGAGAGGTGTTATATGGGTGTACCTGGTGGTTCCCATTATTGCTCGCGCGGCTGCATTCTGGACCAGCTGCAGTCTTCGGGTGCACCTCAGGGGGAGCCCCATGTAGAGAGAGTTACAATAGTCCAGTCGGGATGTCACGAGGGCATGAGTGACTGTGCAAAGGGCATCCCGATCCAATAGGGGGCGCAACTGGCGTACCAGGCGAACCTGATAAAACGCCCTCCTGCCCACGGCCGTCACTTGGTCTTCCATGGACAGCCGGGTATCCAGGAGGACACCCAGGTTGCGCGCCCCATCCACAGGGGCAAGGTGTTCGCCCCCTATGGTCAGTGATGGAGTCAACTGGTTGAATCGGACGGCCGGAAACCACAGCCACTCGGTCTTGGAAGGGTTGAGTCTGAGTCTGTTACTTCCCATCCAGATCCGCACGGCTTCCAGGCACTGGCACATCATCGCTACGGCATCGTTGGGGTGGTTTGGGGTAGATATATACAGCTGCGTATCATCAGCGTAGAAGTGGTACTCTACCCCAAAACCACGGATGATCTCACCCAGCGGCTTCATATATGTGTTGAACAGGAGAGGCGAGAGGACCGACCCCTGAGGCACCCCACATGTGAGGGGTCTCGAGGTCGACCTCTGCTCTCCTGCCAACACAAATTGCGATCGACCGGAGAGGTAGGAGGAGAACCACCGTAGAACGCTCCTCCCACCCCCAACTCCCCCAGCCGATGCAATAGGATACCATGGTCAATGGTATCAAAAGCCGCTGAGAGGTCTAATAGGACCAGGATGGAGGAACAACCCCCATCTCTGGCCCTCCAGAGATCATCTACCAACGCGACCAATGCCGTCTCGGTGCTGTGCCCAGGCCGGAAGCCGGACTGGCGCGGGTCTAGATAATCAACTTCCTCCAGGTGACGGGGAAACTGTTGTGCCACCACACTCTCTACAACCTTCGCCAGAAAGGGAAGGTTGGAGAAGGGACGATAGTTGGCTAATAGAGCTGGGTCCAGAGAGGGCTTCTTCAGGAGGGGCCTCACCATGGCCTCTTTAAGGGAGGCAGGCAAGAAACCCTCACTTAGAGAAGCGTTGACAACCTCCTGGAGCCAGCCTCGTGTCACCTCCCAGGATGCCAGTACAAGCCAGGAAGGACACGGGTCCAATAAACATGTGGTGGCTCGCAGTCGCCCACGTAACCTGTCCATATCCTCGGAAGTAACAGAGTCAAACTCCTCCCAGCCAAGATCCGCCTCGTGCAATCCCACTGGGCCATCAATGGAGACTAGCTCGTTCTGAATCTGAGCAATTTTCTCCTGCAGATAAATCACAAATTCCTCTGCTCTACCCTGTAAAGGGGTTTCCCGCATCCTCTGTTGTAGGAGGGAGCGGGTCACCCTAAACAGGGCGGCAGGGCGGTTATCTGCGGATGCTATGAGAGTGGCACTTGCAGTGCTATTACATATTTCAGATGGAATATTATAGACAAATGGCTGTCTTACCTGCTTTCACAGAATAATTCTTGATGCCTCAGATCAGTGCTTCCTAGTAATATAATATTGCTAGAATTTTGAATTTTTTCCCCCTCAGGGTATTTTTTTCATTTGAAAAATCAAGTAGATGGAACATTTATCACTTTAAGAGCATAGAATGTATAACTTATGAAGTAGCATGTAACATTTAGATATTTTGTATATTTATGAAATTGGATGTTACTTGGCTCTTAGGTGTTGTTTCTCATTGGGATTTTACTGTTGCTGCTTTAAAATTCAAATTGTTTTTCATCTTCTGTCTCACATCTCTGATTGTGGTATTTTGTAATAAACGTAAGAAGCTGCTTATTTCCCAGGCTGCAGCACAGTGCTTATGCCACAGTAGTAAGGTGATGGGAAAAGGCTAATCATCAGGGATCGGGTGAAAAGGACAGCAAATGAATAATGTTATTTGCAATTTTATAGTAGTTATTTAATTCATATTTGATAGAATGATTCTTAAATGCACATTGCCAGATTTTCTATTGAAAAATTTGAAAAAAGTCAGTTAAAGGAAAAGAGAACACATTTTACTCCCCCCCCCTCCAATATTATTACTGCCCAGGACATCCCCCTTTCTTTAACATTACACTATAGATTGCTAATCTTAGGTAAAACTAACCTTTCTATAACTAAAAAAAAATATCAGTTATATATAATTTTTCTTCTTCTTCCATTTAATTATGTTTACGTTATTCAAAATTGCCTGGAGAAGTCTCTGTAGTTTTTTTGTCAAGGTTTTTCAGAAATGTTTGCCATTACCTCCTTCCTAAGGCTAAGAGACTGTGACTAACCCAAGGTCATTTAGCTGGCTTTGTGCCTGGAGTTTTAGAACTCACAATCACCTGGTTTCTAGCCTGATGCCTTAACTATTAAATTTAATTGGTTCTCTGTGTATAACTTATTCCAGTGATGGCTAACCTTTTTTGGCTCGCGTGCCAAAAGCGGGGGGAACTCAGGGGGGTTGTACATGGGCGTGCCACACCCATAATGCTGTGTGCGTGACCCCCTGCTTTTGGTGCATTTTTTCCACCCTCCCCTGGCTCCAAAGGCTTTCTAGGAGCCCAGGGAGGGTGAAACAAGCCTCCTCCACACTTCCAGAGGCTTCAGGAGCTTCCCGGAAGCCTGCAGAGGGCAAAAAACAGCCTCAAAAGAAGGCCTAAATCATCTGGCCAGCGCACACATGTGCACTGGAGCTGACAGGGCAACACCTCGTGTGCCCTAAGAAATGGTCCTGCGTGCCACCTGTGGCACCCGTGCCATAGGTTCGCCATCACGGACTTATTCTATTTATCATAGTCTACATACAAAGAATAGCAAGCTCTTATACTGGAGATAGTATAAGGGCATGTTATTTCTCTATAATTTATCTTTGGGTTGTAATCTGTATAAAATCTTACTTAGTTATTTTGATTCTTCATTTATTTCTTCACAAATGGTTGGAAAATATTAAAGGTAAATCTAATGCATATGTTGATGCACTTATATTTTCAAATTGCATAACATTTCAGAATACAATCATAGGTATATCGCGTGCCAAAAGCGGGGGGAACTCAGGGGGGTTGTACATGGGCGTGCCACACCCATAATGCTGTGTGCGTGACCCCCTGCTTTTGGTGCATTTTTTCCACCCTCCCCTGGCTCCAAAGGCTTTCTAGGAGCCCAGGGAGGGTGAAACAAGCCTCCTCCACACTTCCAGAGGCTTCAGGAGCTTCCCGGAAGCCTGCAGAGGGCAAAAAACAGCCTCAAAAGAAGGCCTAAATCATCTGGCCAGCGCACACATGTGCACTGGAGCTGACAGGGCAACACCTCGTGTGCCCTAAGAAATGGTCCTGCGTGCCACCTGTGGCACCCGTGCCATAGGTTCGCCATCACGGACTTATTCTATTTATCATAGTCTACATACAAAGAATAGCAAGCTCTTATACTGGAGATAGTATAAGGGCATGTTATTTCTCTATAATTTATCTTTGGGTTGTAATCTGTATAAAATCTTACTTAGTTATTTTGATTCTTCATTTATTTCTTCACAAATGGTTGGAAAATATTAAAGGTAAATCTAATGCATATGTTGATGCACTTATATTTTCAAATTGCATAACATTTCAGAATACAATCATAGGTATATTGAAGAAATGTTCATTCATTTGGTTAGTGTTCATTTGAAGTATATCAGTTGGTAAGCATTCGTTGAAGTATATTAGGAAATTAGGTACCCAACATGGGTCCTTTTGAATTACTGTAAATCCCTTCATACTTTAGTTCCACTAGCTCATTTTTAGTTTCTAGTTTTTTATTAAAAAGTTTTTTTATTAAATGCAAATTAAAACATTGGACACAGTGTAGGCTGTCCTGGCAGAATCTATGCCATACATACTAAGATGAATCCAAATATTATAAGATCTGGGATAAATTTTATTGATGGTTGGAATATAAAAGGCCCAAAATAGACATGAGTCAAGTTTCATAGAATAGAGACTAGAATTATGTATGAAATGATAAATGCAAGAATGTACGAGATAAAGCACAAACCAACACGGTTGCAAATAGGTTACTTTAGTACAGTATGGATCAAATGTTAAAAAAAAGGGTGGCTACAGTGTATAACTGAATATCTCATTTTTAGTTTCAATAGCTCATCTATAGAAGATCTTTCATCACTGGTTGGTTTTTGTTTATATAAGTTTGGTGCTCCTGACTACCTATGTAAGACAAGGATTGTCTGCAATAAAACTCTAGATTGTATATTGTTAACAGCATGGAGATAACTTGCCAGTTTTACCTAATTTGCAGAATCCAATCATGTCCCAACTATTAAATAGATAAGGTAGAACAGAACCCCAAAATATCTAAATATTGTCATCTATACTTGGAAGATAGAAAATCTCTTATATAAGACTTCATTTAAAAACTATGGGGGTTTTAAATGTTGGATTTTGGATGTTACCTTATTAATGTAAATAGCTATTATAAAGATTTATATCTCAACTTTGCTCCGTATTGATAATTACCCAAAATTAGTTATGGATACATTTAATTCTTTTCTTTTTTTATATAGGTTCTGGGTCCTGCTGGTAGACTAAAACAACCATGTTTCGGAACAGTCTCAAGATGCTTCTTACAGGTGGTAAATCAAACCGTAAGAACAGATCCAGTGGTAAGTAAAAGGAGTGTCTTGATGCTATACAATCATCTTAATCCAAGGAATGAAGCTACTTCTAAGGTAGACCCAAGTAGACCTCATAGTAGCATTGTTGCTCTTGAAATAATGCTTGCTTTGCTTCCTATTCATTGATTCATTCATATGATGCCTCAATCACTGCCCCAAATACTGAAATATACTGTAGGTGGCTTATATATTTGGCTTAAAATAATTATAAAAATATTAGGGTTATCAAAACATAATTAAATGTAACTATATGTTGGGAATAATAACTAACTTAAAAGAATTAAAATGAATAAGTCATTAAACATTTGGTGGAAGAACCAAGTTTTATGAAAGCTCAATAGGTAAGGGTCATTGTTCTATAAGACAGACACTGCTACAGAGAAGGGATACCTCCTAGGTCAGGCAAAGTAACCATGCTTTATAGCTGGGATCTGATGTATACCAACTTTACCAGATTTTACAGCTTGGATAGAAATTATAGAAGAAAGACAATATAATCAGATCCTAAGTTATAAAGGATATTAGAGGGGACAATCAGTACTTTGAATTGCAATAATAATTCTTCTAGTAATTGTTCAGGTCATAGAATAGAGATGCTACATGGGCAAAATGTGGTGTAGCATAATTGCGTATAATGCTGCATTCTGGAACAATTGTAGCTTCTGGGTGTTCTTTGAGAGTAGCCAAGTGGAAGGTGACTAGAGTATGTGTGGTGGTAGAAGTTCCTCTCAATCCTGGAAAGGACATACTTTTCATATAAAATGCATTTGTGCAAAAACACTCATAGTCCTGGTTGCTACTTTGATCATTGAGTAGGAGTCAAATCTCCAGAAAAACTTTTAAGTTACACACATATTTTACTTAGGGAACTGCTACCACATCAAGAGCTCAAGATGGTAAATTCTTGGCTTGATATTTCCTTGAATCTAGAGCACTCAGTCTTGCTAGGGTTGAGACTCAGCCTGTTCCTTCCCAGGAGGAATGATATGATACACAGTTGGCAATATTAACATATCCAAGAACTTTGTTCACTTCCTCAAGGTTAATGAATTTTTCTTACATAATAGGGCAGGACCTTCTCTATTGAATTTGAAGGGAATTCCTCAGCTAGAGTCCAGCTTCTAATGAATCTGAGTAACTTTATCCATCAGATTCTTACACTATTCCTCAATATGCCCGTTAAGTTTTCCTCCTCTCTATTAATACCATAAGTTGTTTCAGAAAGAACTTTGGGATTGCAATATGCAAATGCAATAAGAGCAGATAAACAATTTTACCTTGCTATTCTTATCACTATTATGAAGGCCTTAATATGGAATTGTACAAGCATTCAATCAGTTTCTTTCATTGTCTTTCCCAGCACCACTCTAGGCATGTCTATTCTGATGTCGCATTTCCTAGAACTGTTCATAAAATCAAGAACTCCATCAGGATCAGTGTTAACGTAACCAGCTCAGACTTGAAGGACTCTGATACTGAGGAGTCTACTCTGGATGAACCAGACATCAGGAAGCATTAAACAATTTAGCACCTGAGGCTGACCCTGGCAGCTATCATCAGAAATATGCCTAGGCAGTTGATGAAAACCAGGAACTTGGGTGATGCCAAGCAGGCCAAAGTTCCTCCTTGTCTGGCATCTCAGCCTTTATTGGCTACCACTTAACAGAGGTTTTACATAAGACTAATTCCTTTGGTACAACCATTCAGTCTGAAGCTTTGTACTCTTTTTCTCCCAAAATTCTTATCACCATGAAACTGGACTGGCTGATGATCTAGATATAAAAACTAAACATGAACTACATATGAACTACGAACTAAATATAAAATGATCTAGATATAAAATCTAAACATGAACTATGTATGGACTACGAACTGATAATACTTCTGTCCACTGCTTTGGATTTCTCTGTTTGGAACTTATTTGTAAGCAAACTGACGTGTTCTTGGGATTCTGCTGAGGTGTTTGCAAACACACTCTGTCTTCTATTGCCTGTACTTGCTTTATCCAGAGCAAAGCCTTAACAACCTAACATCTGTGTATACCCATGGTTGGCCTGGAACAAGATAAGTATGTAAAGAAAGGCCACCTATTGCAATTCTATTGATTGCTGCTCACTCCAAAGATTGATCAGGGTTTCAAATCCATCAAAGAATCAGAAATCTCCTGATTATCATTTGAAAACATCAAGCACCCAGGGTGGAGCTATCTAATAGCTCCCGTTTCCTTGCAGGGAACAGCAGCACCAGAAAACTCCAAAATAATTAGAAAGTGGTCTGACCATAAGAGGGAATGGATTATAATGGTTTTAGCTCACTTTGCATTTCCCTTAAATAAAAACCAGATCAAGCTTGCGATCCTTAATGTATTTTGAGTGCTCAGTAATCTGGGACATGTCCACATGTGACCATTTTAATATAGGCCCAGAAGCCATCTAGAGTGAATAATAGGAAGAAAGAAGCTAAAATAAATATAAGACATAAGATATGTTTTCATATGACAGATCCATTAATATAATATTAAGAAATCAGGTTTAAGGTCTTATGCATACAAATTTGGAAGTAGAATATTGTGTTTCAGTTAAATAGTACCCAAAATATATATTCACCATAGACAATATTTGAAGCTAAGAGAGAATCTTGATGGTTCTAAACCTCATGTTGATTTGTAAAGGAAGATAAAGTTGTATAATATTTGTCTTCTTTCTGAATCTCTAACACTTATTATAAAGACAGAGTTTTTCCTATTTGGCCAATGAGACAGAAGACTGAACCTTTTACAGAGTTACCTCCATAGCGTAATATGATGTTTCAGTCAAGAATGTTATTTTCCTTTTAAGGGTCACATATCTTTGTTAGCTTTGTTAGAGTCAGACACAATTGTACAGGGGAACCATTTATCTTTAAAAAAAGTTGTTGCAAACTACCAAATATTCACAAAAAATGTGGATCCCAATCTTGGCAGTTATGCCTTCTTAATATTTTAGTTGTATGTAAAATTATTGTGACTCTTTGCATATGGGACATAAACATGCTGTAATTCTAAAATATAAATTCTTCGTAGCATTTCCCAAATAAAGCAACCAATATCAGCTGTCTGGGACAGTGAAAACCTGCTAAGATATTTCAATATTTAGTGCTATGGTCTTGTAATTCAACTTGACTGGGTTTATTATTTCAATAGTCTCATTATATACTTTCATGCTAAGAAACTGAACATATATGGTTATCAACAATTTGCATAGTTGAAAGCAGGATTCTTTAATACTTTGAATACACATTGAATCAATTTATTGTTTCTTTGTAGGAATGAATTAGGAAAGAAAATGGAAATGACTTGAATTTGTTAACATAACTGTTGAACTTGCTGGAGAACAAAGACTTTTTTTTTTTTTTTGCTTTAGTATACAGAAAGACTTAATTGATATACAGAAATGTTTAATAAAAATATATATCATCAACATGAGAAATATATAAATACATAAAATCCAGAAAAGAAAAAAAAGAAATAAAATACATACCTGCATACCTAAATCTCAGTTCTTAAGCAAAAACTTGAGCATTGAATAATAGTGATCATTCTGTTATACAATAAAAACCCAACTCATACATAAAGAGCATGGATTCATAACTGTAAATCTGGTTGGTGCTGTTGTTCTATTGTAATTTTTTCTGCTAAACTTTTTTGGTAAATCTTTATATATATATTTTTGGTAAGCGTATATATTTTTGGTAAAATCACATCTAATACACACTCAGTTAACACAGGAGCTCTCTGGGGCTGTATGCTCTCTCCATTACACTTTTCTCTACATACAAATGACTGCATCTTGAAGGATTCTTCTGTTAAAGTACTTAAGTTTGCAGATGACACAACAGTCATTGGTCTCATTGGAGATGATGATGAATCTGCATCAGGCTTGGGTAGTCACTACTGCTGGTTTGCTTCTGGATGTGCCATGCACACTAATGCAGTGCAATAAAAATTGCTCGGCGCATGTGCAGAAGCAAAGAGAGAGAACCGGTTCGAGGGCATGGCAGACCTGGGTCACTGCTGGTTCCAGCAACCCAGGCCACCAAATCTCTACTGGTTCGGCTGAACCGGTCCGAACTGGTAGGAATCCACCTCTGGTCTGCATATAGATGAGAGGTATAGCAAATGGCTCTGGTACAGCCAGAATAATCTGGTGCAGCCAGAACAATGTGGAGCTGAATATTCTTAAAACTGTAGAAATGGTAGTAGATTTTAGGAGCAGCTGTCCTGTTGTGCCACCTCCTGCAATATTAGACAACACAGAATCAATAGTAGAGATCTTCAGGTTTTTGCGTTCTCTAATCTCCCAGGACTTGAAATGGACACCTAACATTAGAAACATCATTAAAAAGATCCAATGAAGAATGTTCTTCCTGCGTCAACTCAGGCTGCACAAAGATCTGTTTATAAGAGGAATTATTGAGTCTGTCATTTGTATCTCTTTGCATAGCACCCTCACAGCACAGGTATGGACTTCAATGGATAGTTAGGATTGTAGAAAAACAACCGTGACCAGCCTGGCTTCCATTGAGGATCTGTATACTGTACGCATCAGAAAGAAACCTAAAAAAATATCTACAGATTCATTACATCCTGGACATAAACTATATCAACTTCTCCCCTATGGATGCTGCTATAGAGTATTGCATGCCAAAACAATTGGACACAAAAATAGTGTCTTCCTCATGCTATCACTCTCCTAAACACCTCTCACAGCACTATCTTATGCCTAAAGATATTTATGTAGTAGGCTGTGTTGCTATTATCCTCATCATCTTCTAATCTTTTTCCTCCCATACCAACACTTAACTGGGAAACACTTAACTCCCGCAACACTACTTGTATTCATAATTCTATGCAGAAATAAAAATAAAAATGAATGCTCAGTGATAAAAATTAGGACAGTTAAAAGCCCCAGTATCTTATCATAGTGGTAATTTAGATGTAAATCTGAAGATTTGTCATTTCTGTAAAAACATCTTTACTAATTTATAATATTCTTGAAGGATCTTTAAAATATGAACCTGGAACTCTTCTAAATACATCTTAGTAATACAATTCTTGGAAACAAAGTCATTGGGGTTTTAGCCATTCATTTATGTCACTATTATTATCTGTCTTGAAGAAAGATAATTTGAAATACTTATGTCTACAAATAGAGAAATTATTCTTGAATAATTGTTCTAGCATATTTAAAATGATTTAAACATCCCCAATTTTTACAAATTTTCATAAATAAATTAGAACTATGGGAAATGTAGACAGATGTTAGAGTATAGAAAATCTTCTTCATCCAAACCCTCAGTTTCCACCACTTAGCCTGTATTTCGATAGCATCGACCATGGTATCCTATTGCATCGACTGGAGGGGTTGGGGGTGAGGGGCACCGTTTTACGGTGGTTCTCCTACCTCTTCGGTTGATCGTAATTTGTGTTGGCAGGAGGGCAGAGGTCGACCTCGAGACCCCTCACATGTGGGGTGCCTCAGGGGTCGGTCCTCTCGCCGCTCCTGTTCAACACATATATGAAGCCGTTGGGCGAGATCATCCGTGGTTTTGGGGTAGAGTACCACCTGTACGCTGATGACACGCAGCTGTACGTATCTACCCCAAACCACCCCAATGATGCCATCGAAGTGATGTCCCGGTGTCTTGAAGCCATGCGGGTTTGGATGGGAAGGAACAGACTCAAACTCAACCCGTCCAAGACCGAGTGGCTGTGGTTTCCAGCGTCCCAGTACAACCAGTTGATTCCATCACTGGCCATTGGGGGTGAACATCTGGCCCCCATGGATAGGGCACGCAACTTGGGCGTCCTCCTGGATACCCGGCTGTCCATGGAAGATCAAGTGACTGCCGTGGCCAGGGGGGCGTTCTACCAGGTTCCCTGGTATGCCAGTTGCGTCCCTTATTGGATCGGGACGCCCTTTGCACAGTGACATCCCACTCATGCGCTCGTGACATCCCGTCTAGACTATCATAATGCTCTCTACATGGGGCTTCCCTTGAAGTGCACCCGAAGACTACAGCTAGTCCAGAACGGGGCCACGTGGGCAGTCCTGGGAGCCTCTAGGTTCTCCCACGGAACACCACTCCTGTGCGAGCTACACTGGCTGCCTTTGGCCTTTCGGGTGCTCTTCAAGGTGTTGATTACCATCTTTAAAGCGCTCCATGGCACGGGACCTAGTTATTTGTGGGATCGCATTCTGCCTCATACATCCCTGCGGCCGATTCGCTCCCACAGAGAGACTTCTCCGGGTGCCGTCCACTAGGCAGTGCCAGCGGGCAACGCCCAGGGGAAGGGCCTTCTCTGTGGTGGGCCCGACCCTCTAGAACGACCTACCCCCCGAACTTAGAACAATCACGGACCTCCGCTCCTTCCGCCAAAAATTAAAAACTTACTTCTTTCATCAGGCCGGCCTGGCCTAATCTATCCTATCCTAGGCTGTAGTATAAATTTAAGTTGTTTTAATAGGGATTGTAGGAAAATAGTGTTAAGGGTTTTAAAGGTTTTAAGAGTTTAAAATTTTAGCGCAGGGTAAATTATTTAATTCAATTTTGAATATTGTACTGTTGTATTTATAATATGCTTTTAATGTCCTGTGCACCGCCCCAAGTCCCTCCAAGGAAAGGGTGCGGTATATAAATCAAATAAATGCTAATGCTAATTTATTTGCTCCCCCATTGTTTTCTGGTTGTGTAGGTTTGCATCTTACTGGAAACCTGAGGGGAGGAATGGATCTTTGTTTCTACCATTTGAAAGTTATGTTTCCGCCTAGTAGGTCACCCTGCTTGACTTTGGATTACTTTCTAAGAAGTGCTTGACCATGGGCATTCTGTATCAAGCGGAGAGCCAACATACAGTGCACTCAGAAAGTATTCAGACCCACTTCACTTTGGTCAACTTTGTTATGCTTCAATCTGATTCTACAGTTGTTGAAATTCAACTATTTCTCATTAATCAACACTCAACACCCCATAATGATAAAATTTATTGCAACAACACCCCCCCCCCCCCCCCCCGGAAATACATAGACATAAGTATTCAGACATTTTGCAACAACACTTCAAATTTAGCTCAGGTGCTTCCCATTTCTCTTGATCATTGCTGAGAGATTTCTACATCTTGATTGGAGTTGACATGTGATAAATTAAATTAATTGTACTTGATTTGGAAAGGCACCCACTTCTCTATAGAAGGCCTCACAGCTGACAATGCATACTCTAGCAGAGCAAAAGCCATGATGTCAAAGGAACTGCCTGCAGAACTCAAGAGATAGGAATATTGCAAGGCACAGATCCTGGGGAAGGTTACAATAAAATTTCTGCTGCACTGAAGATTCCTTAGAGTACAGTGCCCTCCATAATTCTCAAATGGAAGATGTTTGGCATAACCAGGATGTTCCAAGAGCTGGTGCCCCAGTCAAACTGAGCAATAGGGGTAGAAGGGCCTTAGTAAGAGAAGTGACCAAGAACCTGACCAAGAATCTGTCTGCGCTCCAGAGATCCTATGTGGAGATGAGACAGTTCCAGAAGGACAATCATCACTACAGCTCTCCATTGATCTGGGATTTATGGCAGAGTGGCTGGATAAAAGCCTTTCCTCAATGCAAAACACATGAAAACCCACTTGGAGTTTGCAAAAATTTACCCAAAAGATTCTCAGACTGTGAGGAACAAGATTCTCTGGTCTGATGAAACACCAGTGGCCTCAATTTTAAATGTTATGTCTGGAGGAAATCAGGCACTGCTTATAACCTGCCTAATGTCATCTCAACAGTGAAGCATGATGGTGGCAGCATCGTGCGGTGGTAGTGTTTTTCAGCAGCAGGGCCTGGGAGACTGGTCAGGTTTGAGGGAAAACTGGCTAGAGTAAAGTGCAGAGATATCCTCAATGAAAACCTATTCCACAGTGCCCAAGACTTCAGACTGGGCCAAAGATTCACTTTTCAACATAACCATTCTAAGCACATAACCAAGACAATATAGGAGTGGTTTAGGGACAGCTGGTCACTGGTGGCTGAGCCCGAGCCCTGACTTGAACCCTACTGAACATCTTTGGAGGGACCTGAAAATGGCTTTCCACTGATGGTCGCAATCCAACCTGACTGAGCTTGAGAGGATTTGCAAGGAAGAATATCAGAAAATCCCCCAATCTAGTGTGCAGAGCTTGTTGTGTCATACTCAGAAAGACTCGAGGCTGCAATTGCTGCTAAAGATAGCAAACAAAATACTGAGTAAAGAGTCTGAATACTTATACCAAAGTGAAATTTCACTTGTTTTTTTTTCCTTTTACATAAATTTACAGAGATTTCTAAAATCCTGTTTCCTTTTTGTCATTATGGGGTAGAGTGGAGATTAATGAGAAAAAATAAATAAATTTCAGCCTGTAAAATTAGGCTGTCACATAACAAAATTGACAAAAGTGAAGGGGATGTGAATACTTTCTGAATGCCCTATAAGGAGATGTTGATTAATTGATTAATTATTATATTAGTCTTCTCTAATTATTCAGGATCTTAATTTGTATGATGACTTAGATCAGAACAGGTCAATCTTCCGTACCCTTTATTCCCTTGTGCTTTTGAAGTTGACTGTTGTGCCCTAACCTTTTATGTGTAGATAATCTTAAAATGTTGCAATAATATGCTGGAGGTATATAATTTAATTGGGGCACAGTAGTGGCTTAAATGTTAACCACAGAGTGGTTAAGACTGTGGGCTTCTTTTTTTTTTTTTGTATAACAATTTTTATTGATTTTACAATTTTATAACAGGAAAGGGGTGTGTAGGGTATTTAACAAATGTTTTAGAGCTTCCATGTCAGGGTTGGTAACCTCCTCCGAGACTTCATACAAAATAATTTCAATAAAAGGTGGAAAGAGATACATACATTTCATGTCATAGATTCCATGCATTCAATCATTTGTTCGTGTTAACATCCATGTAGGAGTTACAATACAAAATAAAAAAATCATTTTTGTGATCTTAGCCTCTTTGCTATTGTTTCTTCTTCTTCCTTACTGCCGGTGGGCGGAGCCATGGCCCCTCCCGTTCCCACAACTTCATCCTCCAGGGTTGAGGCATGTTTTTTAAGAAAGGCCTCCACCTCTTCTACTGTTTTAATTCTGGCTCAGCCTCCCTCCCAGAACACCAACATTCCCTCTGGCATTAACCATTTGAATCACACCTCTTTTTTATATAATTTTTTTGATAAGAAGGAATATTTCCTTCTTATTTCTCGAATTTTTTTAGGGATCTGTTTCAATATGGCAATTTCTTTTTGTTGATATATTAAAGCCCCCCCCCCTCTGCGCTCTCAGAATCTCATCCCTTGTTGACCTCTTTACAAATTTAATATGAATCTCTCTGGGTACATCATTTTTTTTTGTTTGAAAAAAGTTTTATTAAAACAGGTTTTCCCCCTTTTTATCCCCTCCCCACATATAATATAAATCACATACAAGTTATGTACCCCTCCCCTCCCCCCATCATAGAATAAAATTCTCAATCAAATATTAGATATTATACCCCCTCGCCTCCCGACAAACATAATATAAATTTCTCTTAGTATAATCTATATCAATCTCCCATTAACAGCATCTTCTAATTTAATTAAACAAGTGTAAATCATAGTCTGGGTACATCATTTATTCTGGTATATGCTGAATTAATTCTATAAATTAGGTCTATATCCCCCCAGATATGTTCTTTATTCTTTTTGGTATATTCTGCTAAAATCATGTTCATTAAATCTTTTAAATTTTCAGAGTCTGACTCTGGGACGTTTTGAAACCTTAAGAAAAAAGACATTTTTTCAAAATCCATTCTTGACATATGACCAGTAATATCTGTAATATCTTTCTGAAGTTCCCTCATCTCTTCCCTCATCTCAACTGCCCCTCCCTCCAACCCATCAATTTTTTTGTTTGTTTTCTGTTATAGCTCTTTGTGCCTCCAGTAATTCCAATCTTGTGCTTATATTGTCTTTCCGTATCTCTCTTATTTCCTTCATTATGCTTTGCAGCATCTCTTCTATTGTTGGTGGGGTGTCCTCTCCTGATGTTTCTGCAGTATTGTAGAAATTTTTGCCTGGTGTAAGGATGGACTAGCCTTTGTAGAGGGTGGGGCAGAAAGTGATTTCCCCAAAGGAGGCTTTCTCGCTGCCATTGTTAAAATTTTAAGTTCCTGTAGCAAAAGATGGCGTCGATGGGCAGTCAGTCAGTGAAGTCCGAGAGAAGGAAAAGTCTGTTTCAAAGTTCAAAATTTTGTACTGTGTAAAATCCAGAGAAACAATTGTATCATCCATCCATCAAGAAAAAAAAGTAAAAAGACTCGCAATGGGAGAAACACTGAGAGTCGCTTGGTTGGCTTTGATCTTGTAAAAGTGAAGGAATGTTCTCAAGTCAAAGAATGTTTACTGCTGGGAATAAAGAAGCGCCATTTTCCCACCCTGTTAGCGGTAGTGAAGAGTTAGCGAAAGTTTCATTTTAGCTATAGCGAGACTCGGATAAAAAGTTTCTATAGCAACTCCATATATGGTAACACATTTCCCTTTCTTTAATGTTAATTCGGATGTTTCACTTTCTCCTTCTCCCTGATCCCGGGGAGCATTTTAAAATGCCGCTTAATTCCAAGGGGGGGTTTCTGGCAACTCCCCCCTCTATTCTTCTTTTCAAAGAGTTGAGTGCATTAAAGTCAATAACTCACAGTCCGTGCACCTGTCCAGAGTCTCGGTGCGGTCCTCCAACTCCGGCGTTTCAGCCCGTTCTCCAAACTTTCGTTGTTCCAGCACTCCTTCGGAGAGAGGACTCTTCCCCTCGCATTCTGTCTTTCAGCTCCTGGAGCGAGATGGGCACGTCCCCCCGACTGCCGTCTGGGTGGGGGCCTCCCACAGCCACCCGTACGGTGGGGGCTCTCTACAGGAGCCCCCCTGCCCCCGAAGGCGCTCACCAAAAGAACCAAGCGGCGGACGTGTCAGAAAACACATCCGTCTTGTCCGGAAGCCGGAAGCGATCTTCCAAGACTCTGGGCTTCTTGATTGGAAGGTTGGCATTTTGAATTGCGACCCAAGCACTGTGCAATGGGGAAAACTCTTGCTGTTCCCCTGGCTCCTGTCAACCTAGAAATTCAAAAGCATGCAAATGCATGTAGATAAATAGGTAACCTTTTGGTGGGAAGATGACAGCATTCTGTGCACCTTGGCATATAGTCATGCTGGCCACCTGACCATAAAAGCTTCTTCTGAAATTGCTGGTTCCATTGGCTATGGAATACAGATCAGCACTGCCCCATACAGTTGGGTATGACTGGACATATAATCTTTATATAATCTTAACATGTCAGAAAACCTTGCTTTTCTTTATTGGGGGTAAATTTTGAATAATTCAGAAGAAGAAACGATTGTTGCTCCTTATTGCTTGCAGCTTGTGTAAAAAAAAAAGGAAGCTAGGCAATAGGGTAGTTCCTGGCTAAGCACTATCTTTACCTTTTTTCTTGATGTACCTGCTTCCCACTTCTGTGTTTTGCATAATTGTGGTGATTTAGGCCTGGCCTTGAGTGTAACTGAATAAAGTTTCTTGTCTCCTATTGGGTATTACTGCCATGAGGTTTTACTATTTTCTAAGCACCTTTCACTGGCCAGACTGAGGCTACCCTCTGCATATCAATAAAAGGGAAATATGGCACCAGTGTTTCTAAAAAATTGTATAAGGACAACTTGCATTTTTCTCAAGAAGTTTTGTTCTTAAAATCATTAATGGCAAGTTAAAGGTTAGTGCAATTATATTGTGTTTGCAGTGACTGAATAACCATACAGTCTCTCATATCACTGTAATATATTTGACATCATAGCAATTGAATGAGAGAATGGATAATGGCCTCTTTGTTAGGCCAGTTACCATGCATCATCTTATTTACAGTTATCAGTAGCAGAATTTCTGCTTAGTTCAGTTGTATATTTAGCCCAAGTGGTTGTAATACCACTTTTGTAAATGAGCAAGGTTCTTTTGAGAACATTTCCTGATACCTTCTGTATTCATTGTTCAGTCTCGGTGACATAGACCTTTTCAGTTGTTCTGTCTCTGTGACAATGGCTAGTTACAGTAGCTATTTTGTTGGCATTCAAGTTTCTTCTACTATACTACATACTCCTCAAAGAGACACTTTAAGCTAATTGAATTTCTTTATTCCCTGCTTATGGTTACATATAAACTATGCAGTTAATAAACAATTCCTAGGCTCCAACTCCAGGTGAGAATCAAAGACGGGGGAATTTGAATCTCTTCAAATCAACTTCAAATCGAAATCCTTTTAAAAATCACTTTCCCTTCCCCTGCACAAAGATGGACCAGGCAATTCATATTGAAAGGGCAGGGGGCATTGTCTCTCATTTTCCCCTCTCCCTCATTTGCAGATGAATCTGGCAACTTACAATGTCAGACTACCAGAGATATTTTTTTCTCCTTACATTCTTTCACTGCCACACTCAAATTTAGTTGTTTTGTTTCTAATTGTCCTTAGCTGTTATGTTTTATTTTAGTCTGCATTGTTAAACCCATTTTCTTTGACATGGTGTGAAGTTAAAAAGTTTGGTTTGAAGGGACAGTTTGTCTTTATCACATTTGTTTCCATTTCATGACATGGGAATTTTACTTCTGTCAAGAGGTACCATTGTTGGGCTGTACCTAATCATCAGTTGGCCTTTATGTAGCCATGGCAGTTGGAGATGATTAATCACACATTTCTTAGTTCTAGGATATTTCTGATTTGAGTCTCATGTATAAATGAAAGAAATCAAGATGTCAATTCTGATAACACCATATTTGTCCAAACCATTAGAAAATATTTTATTCATGAATCTGGAAAAGACCACTGTCAATCAAAAGGGTTGTGTATTACTGTGTATTCAAATTTGCCATACTGGGTATTAAAAGCTGTTAAATATTCATAGCCCTGTTTCATTAGATCAGATGGTAAACTCCTTTCAAGCCAGCTTATTGAAAATTCATGCTTTCTGAAGGTGATCAAGCAGATCTAAAATAAGAGCTACAATGTAATTGTTCTTAATAGCCACAGAATTTATAATGTACAATCATGAGCAGGCTTCCAAGAATTATATGTATGTTTAAATTAAAAATTTAGACTGTACATACAAGGATTAAAGTATGTCATTTTCCAGCTTACTAATCAAAAATGGGCAAATCTTTAGTACGTGTGACCGACTAAAGGTGTTGACAACCATCTTTAAATCGCTCCATGGCTCGGGGCCTAGCTATATACGAGACCGCCTCCTGCCCCATACATCCCTTCGTCCGATCCGCTCCCACAGAGAGGGCCTTGTCCGGGTGCCGTCGGCGGGTGCCGGTTGGCGACACCCAGGGGAAGGGCCTTCTCTGTGGCGGGCCCGGCCCTCTGGAACGACCTACCCCCCCGACCTTCGCACTATCTCGGACCTCCGCCTCTTCCGCCAACGTCTTAAGACGTATTTATTTCAACAAGCCGGCCTAGGATAGCCCCCCGTTTCTGACTTTTTAAAAATAAATTATAATTTGGGAAGGTTTTTAACATGGGTTTTAGCACGGGTTAACTAATTTAATATATTTTAAATTGATATTTATTGTATTTTTGTGGTTTTAATAATGCCTGTGCGCCGCCCTGGGTCCTAACAAGGAGAAGGGCGGGGTATAAATTTAATAAAATAAATAAATAAAATAAAATAAAGAGAGGTTCTACAGAACAGATGAGATTGCTGCAATTGTATTATCTACTGCATTGAATAGCATCTTATCTGAGGTGCTAGATTCCATTGCTGAGCTAGTGATTCTTGGGCAACCAATAGCAGCGATAATTTATTGCCTGAAGATACTGGGGCAGTTCAGGATTTCATGGCCACCATGACAGCCATGGGCTATCCAAAATCATAATGGGCCCAATACATACTGGGATTCATATATTCAATATAACTTTTCCTTGAGACCGTTAACACAGGAGAATGTTATCAGTTTGTTGTAGTCAGATGGCTTTCTTGTTACTTTTTTATTTATTTTGGTTTATAATTGTTTTGTCCTTCTTGTTTGTTATAATTAACACACACCCCCCCAGATGGTTGGGTGCAATACGCTGACTCTAAACCACTTAGAGAGGGCTGTAAAGCACTGTGAAGTGCTATAAAGGTCTAAGTGCTATTCTGTATTGTTTTTCTTTTTTTATTCGTAAATCTCCTACAATTATAAAATAATCAGATAATCTTAAAGTTAGATTTAATACCTAAATCAATAAATCAGCAAAATATTTTCCTGTGTTCAAATCATAGGACTATTTGAACATGACTGCAAAGAACCAGCATTATGTTTATCAGGGCTTAATTTTGCTAAATAGCATGCAGATCTAAACTGTGGAGGTATATTGAAAAAATGTGGTGTTTTTTTACATTCCATTGCAAAGATTCAGTAAATGTAAGATAATTTCCTTATTGTTGATCTTTAAAATATAATCAATAGAACTAGATTGCTACACTGAACACACACACACACACAAATCAGTACTTTTAATTTCTGTCTTTATTTTTACTCTAGTGAAAAGATTTTTATATACAGTTCTTTATAAAGATTACTATAATAAGCAAAAGTAAACAGAAACACTTGTGAATAGTCTCAAATAGAGATTTTATAATTAGTCATTTTGTGTACCATAAAGCATCCTTGGACAGGCTGCCACCTCCATGGTCCCATGACCACAGGTTAAGTGGATCAGCTTTATGACCACTTGTGGCATTTTGTGCCACCACGATTCACAGAAACACCAATTCAAATTAGTGGGTTTGCTTAACATCTGTGTAGCTTGTTTAACAACAGCAATGTTCAGCATTGCTGCAAAAAAGGCTAGAAAATTATTTCCAGTTTTGTGGATGCCTCAAATATGACCGTAATGATTTATGACTGTATTTAGAGACACCGTATCACCTCTCTAAAGTACTTGCAACCAGCCTTCCATAAAGCAGCTGTTGGTAGCCGTCATAACCTTAAACGGACATAAAATGACATGCTGTAAGTTACTGTACTTTTCGGAGTATAAGACACACCTTTTTCCCTCAAAAAAGAGGGTGAAAATCTGGATGCGTCTTATACACTGATTACAGCGTCTTTTGCCTCCGTCAACCCCGCCCCCTTCATCAAAATGGCTGTGCATAGCCTTTAGGAGACTTCCAGAGTGCTCCTGGGAGCTGGGGAGGGCAGAAATGAGCAAAAAATGGGTCATTTTTTGCTTGATTTTGCCCCCATCTCCCAGGAGCATTCTGGAAGCCGCCTAAAGGCTATGCATGCCCTTTTTTGACAAAAAATGGGGCTGTTTTTGTGAAAAAAGGGCTGTTTTTTGGGGGGGTCTGCAGAGTGTGAAAACTTTTTTTTTAGTTTGCCTCTTCAAAATCTTGGTGCGTCTTATACTCTCGTGTGTCTTATACTCTGAAAAATATGGTAAGTACTATCCATACTTTTATTCTGATTATGTTCATTATTTCATATTTCTTCGTGTCAATTCTCAGTCTCAAATTTAGGGCCTCATCCTTCTTCGATCCTTCACTAGATTTCTTAAAATAATTTTCATTTGTCAACTGTACTACAGTAACCTTCATGTGTTAATACAGTTTTCAGTAGTATCCATTGGACTGTATTAGAATTTTAACATGACTGATAAAGTATTCTGCGATCTATATGCTGCTTTTGGTGTTGGAGAATGTAATTAATAAGCTGTGTCTATACTTGCTATTTTATGATATTTATGGTCTAGCAGATGACAGCAGTTAGATGATCATGCATGATTTAAAAAAAAATCAAATCAGGATTTGACCTAAACACTACCCAGATGAAAGACTAGTAGGAAATCTCAGGCTGTAGAATGAAAAGTTGAAGAAGAAGTAAAAAAACAATCTCAAACTATTTCTATATTATTGCCAGATTTGATTAATGCTTTCCTTAATTGTAGTGGTATTCAAATCACTTTGTTTTTTGTTTTGGCTGAAGCAGTTTCTCATTTTTTAAAATAGTGCTAAACTGATCAAAGATCTATTTTTACTTATGAATTTTCACTAACAAATCTAGCATCTAGCAGTAATTACTCAGTGAATTTCTTACTCTGTATCAATTTATACATGATACATGTTAAATTAAACATTTTATAGAGTGTCTAGAAAATATATAGAATGCCAAAAATTGGATATCAACGTATGAAACGCTTAATATTTCATATATTTTCTAGGCATTCTATGCAGTGCCAAAAGGCAAACTGGCAAAGTATAAAATATGCCCACTGACATACCGTTCTAGCTTTCCTTTTTGCAACAAGTAGGTTAGTACTGGTCTTTTTCTGTTGTTTTTTTCCCAGTGAGAAAGCTTTATTGTGCATTCCTTATTTCATTTTCATATACATCTTTTCAGCCTAACCTTAACCCTAATCTTTTTCATGACACTCTTCATAGTTTGCTTAAATAGTTGCGTCATTCTGTGTAATGCATAGATACTGTATTATATCCAAGTATATAGCATATTAAAACAACACAGACAGTTCATACTTTGTCTAAAAATATCATACATTTCCTAGGCATTTTATACAATGCCAGTTTTTCATACATTGCTAGTAACGTATATATTAACAAGGCTAGATTGAAAAGCAACAGCACTATAGTGTGCACATCCTTGCATTATTATTTTGTTGTTTTTGTTTTAACTTTTAAATTAGCTGAGCATTTCTCTAAAATCGTATGTATGATATGTATCAATTTGTTCATAAGCCTACTAACACAATCTAGAAAGCATAAAAATTAAGCACTTAAAATTTTATAGAACTGTAACATTACCATAATTGCTTTTAAAGCTAATTATTATTATTTTGCTGGAAGGAATTATGTGCCAAGTTCAAATCACTAATCTTGGAGTTTTTGTTTTTCAGACTTTCAGAGAACATGTTCTCCAAGTTGGTAGAGACATCATCCAGGCATAGGTTAATTCTGTCCAGTATCCAATAGGATTTAGTCTACAAGTTGTTGCATCACAACTTCTGTGGTAGCTCCTCCCAGCTTTTAAACTCAGTCTATTCCTGGAATAGTGTGCCTTTTAATCTCTACTTTAAATAAATAAATTGGCTATTTTTTCCAACTCAAGATAAGGAATCAGCTCTACTCTGCTTCCATTTCATCTGGGAGACAGAGAAGCAACATGTTTCACGGCACTCCGCATCTTGTGTGTGTATGTGTCTCACGCAATGAAGCCACTCAGGAGTGTGAGGCAAAACTTACAACAACAAGCCCATGGGTGGCAACCCAGCGGCCTCTGTTGCCTTGAGCTGGTTGCCTATCCCTTGTAGCGATCTTCCAACACCTCTGCTGCCACTGCTGTCCTCACCATCGATGCAGTTGCTCCGCTGCTGCTGCCGCCACCTCCAAACATTGCTGCCTGCTCTAAAAGACACAACAAGGCTTCTGCCGCAGCCTCCAGCAACGTCAACAAAGCTGCAATCCAAATCGTTAAATCAGACAATCAGTGATCTCCAACTCACAATCTAGGTCCTCCAAGACACAGATTCTCAGTCAATCAGCAAAAGAGCCATCTAGAATCCACAACACACCTCATTCACTTGGGGGCAGATATAGACACAGAACAGGGCAGGGTCTTTCTCTTTCTGAAGTGACAGGTCAGTCTTCGGAAGCTGGCATCCACCATCAAAAGACAACAAAGGGTTCCCCTTCTCCAACTCTCACAACTACTGGGAAAATGGTCTCCTGTTTTTCCATAGTTCCTTGGTCCCGCCTTCACATTCGTTGGCTCCAGTGGTTCCTGCTCCCCTATCAGAAGTCCAATAGCAACTGCTCGTCTGTTCGGGTACACCTGGCACCAGAGGTAACACGTTCCTAGGGTAATGGTTGTCCCCCACACTGGGTCAAGGAACCCTATTCTGAGAGCCTCATTGCATCACTCTCACAACAGATGCCAGTCTCCTGGGATGGGGCGCCCAGCTTCATACTCACATCGCCCAAGGCTTATGGTCCTGATCAGATCTATACCACAGCATAAATTGGTTGGAGGTCCATCTCGCACTGCGTCATTTCCAAAATACTCTTGACAAATTCTCATGTGCTGGTCCTCACGGAAAACACCATGACAAAAGCACATATCAATCAGCGGGGAGGGACACGGTCCAAGCAACTAATGGAGTTGGCCTTTCACTTGGATCTCTGGGCAGAAACTTACCTTCTCTCCCTCTGTGCAGAGCACATTTCAGGAGTGAACAACACAAGCGGATTGGCTCAGCCGCACACAGATGGACCCTGCAGAGTGGAGCCTCCATCACTGCATCTTCAGGGAGCTGACAGGCAGGTACAAAATTCCAACCCTAGACCTTTTCGCCACGCAGTTCAACAATCAACTGCCAAGGTATTTCACATGTTATGCGACACCAGGATCCGAGGGCATAGACGCTCTGTGGTACAGGTGGCCACAATGTCTCCTGTACGTGTTCCCTCCACTTCCTCTGATCCAAAGAGTAATTGAAAAAATGTTGGTGGAGGAAGCAGAACTAATTCTCCTCGCCCTGGATTGGCCCTCTGTTCCTCCAAGTCTCTATCACAATACCCACTCATATGCCACTTTTTTCAAGAGCATGTACAATCTCAAGTCCCCTACCATACACAAATTTCCAACTTGGAAAATTGCTACGGTCCTGGACTCAGTCATGCAAGATCTCTTTGAACCCTTACGTTCTATCCTCTTACACAATCTTATATTGAAGGTGGTTTTTCTTGTAGCAATCACCTTGGCGAGGTGGATTTTGGAGCTGTCTGTCAGGCAGGACTTATGCATCTTCCACGCTGACAGGATCATCCTCCGCCTCAACCTAGCATTCATCCCAAAGGGAAATTTGGTCTTTCACAGGACACAGGAATTAGTCCTGCCAAATTCCTGCCCCAATCCATCTCATAGACTGGAACGTAAATGGCACCCTCTTAGTATACATCAAAAGGACGGCAGACTTTCATCGCTCAGAGGCCTTGTTTGTCAGATCCCATCCTGGTAGCAAGAAGGGATCCAAGGTTTCTTCCTCTGACATAGGGCGGTGGATCAGATCCGCCATCTTCAGAACTTACGCTGTACAGTTGCTGCTTACTCCTCCACATGTCACGGCTCACTCCACACGAAGTACGGCCACCTCAGCCACCTGGAATTCCCACCACCTCTATTTATCGGCCACTATAGACTTGACAGGTATGGATCAGCAAAGACTGCATTCAGAAGGCAGGTGTTGCAGCAGGTCCTCTCCGCACACGGCAACTGTCCTCACGTGGGGCTCACCCAGAGGGGCAGGACTGGCTTTGGTATGTCTCATGCTTGGATGATGTCTGTACCAACTTGGAGAAGGGGGTTAGGGTTAGGGTTCTTACCTGATACGCCCATTCTCCATAGCGTTGCTTGGAGAGTCCAAGGATGGGTAAATTCAGCCTCGCTGCCCTAGGACTGAGTATCAATTTGTTGACCACGCCTCCTTTGCCTCTCTGTGGTCAGTTTTAAAAACTCAGTCTGCCCGTAAGGACTTAGGTTGGGGAGTTCCCTGTTAATTTGGCTATTAGGCTGAATTTTCTCATCCTGGAACTCTCCAATTAGTTAGGATTTGTTGTTTTTTCGTACCTTTTTTATTTCAGTGAGGTTTTTTTTGGGGGGGGTGGGATTGTTGAATTTTTGTTCCAGCTGAGGGGCCTGTCCGGGGCTCTCCTGGCTGCTGCCGGTTGCAAGCAGCGGCTGTTGGGGTGACCACCTGTCCGGCGGCTGCTGGCGGGTGCGGGGTCGACGGGAGGCCTCCTGATCGCCCCGGCTGCCTTGAGCCGTCCGGAAGCCGCGAAGAGGCTAGGAGGTGCGGTGGGCAGCGTTTCCCTTCCCGGCGAGCGCGGCGAGGTGCCTGGCAGTGTGGAAGACTCGCCGCCGCTCAGGCAAGCCTGCCAGCGTGAACGGCTCTCCAAGCAGCAGCGTGGAGGCGCGGCCGCCATTTTAGATGCTGTCCGTTGCAGAAGGGGCATGAAAATTTCACGCCCTTTCTCCTGAAGGATTGCCGACATCAGGACTGGCTCGTGCGGCTGTCATTTTAGGCACCATTCATCAGTTCGTCGTCGGAGCGAGCAGACGTCTCCTTTAGTGGTCGTGTCTCCATCTCAGCACAGATCTCCGCTAGGGAGCGACAGGGCATTGCTTCCGTCACCGGCATAGCCATCCTCCTCCAACCTTTTGCCTCAGGGAGCCTATTGTTCTGGAAGAGCGGTGCAAGGGATGTCCTGGCCCTCATACCAGCCCCCAGGCCTCAAGCCCAGATCTGGCCTGTTCCCTTCCTGCTGCTGCGAACTTCATCTATGGACTTTGCTGTGGACTCTGCCAATTCAAAAATGCCAGAGGAAGGTTTGAAGGCACAGGAGGAGACGACTGGCCCTCCTCCCAAATGCAGCAGGCCAGATTCTCCACCTAAGGGAGGGAAAGGGCAGAAGGGACCTAAAGGGAAGTATCCCCTTAAGTCCTCTGGGGCTGGGGTTTCTAGCAAGCAGGTTTCCAGGAGGCAGGAGGGCTCCAGGGAGCAGGAGCTGGGCAATCAGGGGCCCTGCGTTTCCCTGGGGCAGGAGTCTAGGGATATTCCTTCACCTTCCAGGGCTGGGCATAGGGGCAACCCTTCCCCCCAGGATGACAGGTCTGATTATTCCTCAGAGGGGGATTCCTTGGGGGCCTCCCCGGCTGCCTCCCTGGGATACCCAGATTCCCCCAGTTCTTCCATTAGAGAAGACTTTGACCATGCCAGGGCTAAGGAGCAGGATGACATCCCTGCGGTCCAGGGGAGATGCCAGGTCATTGGGTCCATTCAGGGGCTATCCTTTCCACCAGCAGAACCTCTGTTCTGTCAGCGGAGATGAGGGAGGTCATCTCTATCGCAATTGCCCAGGGTATTGAAGAGGGCCTGCGCCAAAGGGCTCCCAGGGGTGAGAGCACCCGCAGGGCAGTACTTTGCCCGGCGGAGACTGGGGCGAGTTGTCGGGGCTCTGTAGCTTCCTCAGTCATGACAGAGGTGTCCTGGGAGGAGGACAACCCGGAGGGGTACCAGCTTTCGGAGGACGAGGATTTGCCTCCAGAAAAGCCAGCCTTTACGGGCCTGTTCATGCCCTCGCTCTTTAAGTCGATCCTCCACAAGGCCAGGGCTGCCACTGATCTGGCTCCATGACTCAGGGGACATGGTCACCTTCAGAGGCAGCCCACAATATCAACTGGCTGGAGCTGAGGGTAGCCAGAGTGGCCCTTCGCAGGTTTGCGCCTCTCCTGGTGGGTTGACATGTGCTCTTGCTGACGGACAACATTGCGACAAAGGCCCACGTAAACCGACTAGGGGGCACACGGTCCCGGAGGCTCATGGCAGAGGCGGAGACCCTGGGTCGGTGGGCGGAGTGTCATTTGGCGTCCATCAGGGCCGACCACATATCCGGCACCAGCAACATGGAAGCAGACTGGCTACGTTGCCAGGCAATAGACAACTCGGAATGGCAGCTGCATCCTGGCTTGTTCCAGCAGATAGTCCGAAGGTTCGGCCAGCCTCTGGTTGACCTATTTGCCACAAGGGCCAATGCCCAGCTTCCACGGTTCTATTCCCGCTACCACTCCCCTCAGGTGGAGGTGACGGACGCTCTGAGGTGCAGGGACTCATGTATGCGTTTCCCCCTTTGCTGCTCATCCTGCAGGTCATCGCCAAAATTCTGGGCGAGGGGGTGGAGATCCTTCTGGTGGCTCCTCATTGGCCCAGGAGGTCGTGGTTTGCGGATCTTCTCAGCTTGTCTGTGGAGCGCCCATGGAGAATTCCGCAGGAGCAGATCTTCCTCTGCCAGGGGGCCATTTGCCATCTGGATCTCAGTGGCTACAACTAGCAGTTTGGCACTTGAGGAGGAGCTCCTGAAGAAACAGAACCTGTCTGACATAGGAACCATCCAGGTGTCCAGATGGCCGTCCACGAACCGTATTTACGAGGCGACGTAACTCGCCTTTTCTACCTGGTGCAGGGCCCGGGGTATTGCAGAGGTATCAGCATCCATCCCACAGCTCCTCAATTTTCTCCAGGAGGGGTTAGACAAGGGGTTGGCACCCAACACTCTCCGTCGCCAGGTGGCTGCCTTATCCACCATCTTGGCGGCTGGAGCTCAGCAGTCCCTGAGTAAGCACACCGAGGTCAAGAGCTTTCTGAAGGGCGCCTCTAACATCCACCCTCCTGCCATTCACAGATATCCTTCCTGAGACTTGCCCTTTGTGCTGAGAGCCTTGACCTCTGCGCCTTTTGAACCTCTGCGCATGGTCTCCCTTCGCCACTTGACTCTAAAAACTGCCTTCCTAGCCATGGCAATTACCTCGGCTAGAAGGGTTTCCGAGCTGGCGGCTCTCTTGGTCAGGGAGGAACTGTGTATAATACATGCAGACAGGGTCGTTTTGAGACTGGACCCTTCCTTTATTCCGAAAATTAACTCTCAGTTCCACAGAACTCAGGAGGTTATTCTCCCTAACTTTTGTCCAGATCCCAGGCACCCTAGGGAATGCTCTTGGAGTCCCATGTTGGGAGAGAGGGCGGTATAGAAATTTGATAAATAAAATAAATAAAATAAGGTGGACGTTAGGCGTGCCATATGTATTTATGTCAAGAGGACTAAAGACTTGAGGCGTACTGAATCTCTTTTTGTGGTGTTTCAACCTGGGTTGCTGGGCCGCAAGGTTTCATCTTCGTCCATCAGCCGGTGGTTGCGGGCCTGCATCAAGATGGCTTATGAGCACCAGGGCAGGCCTGTTCCAGGCAGGGTGTTGGCTCATTTCACCAGAAGTGCAGCGACTACAGCTGCTTGGGCGACCCAGGCCTCTAGTTTGGACATTTTCAGGGCAGCAATGTGGACATCCCCCACTGCCTTCATTAGGAATTACAAGATTGACTCCTTTGCCTTAACCGAGGCTTCCTTTGGAAGAAGGGTGTTGCAGCTAGTTGCCTCGGTTCCAGGTGTACCTGACACGGACTCTTTCCTCCCTGGGACAAAATAGCTTGGGTATTTTCCATCCTTGGACTCTCCAAGCAGCGCTATGGAGAACGACCGTTGTCTTATCTGAACGGTCCTTCTCGTAGCGCTGCGACCCTTCCTGGGGTTGTGTCAGATCCTTTGTAATCTGTCTTGTTTTCCCAGACCGGACGTCCTGTTTGAGAGGCATTCGTTTTTAAAACTGGCCACAGAGAGGCAAAGGAGGCGTGGTCAACAAATTGATACTCAGTCCTAGGGCAACGAGGCTGAATTTACCCATCCTTGGACTCTCCCGCAGTGCTACGAGAAGGACCGTTCAGGTAAGACAACGGTTGTTCTCTGAACGGTGGAGATATCATTCAGCCCCACCCTTTTGGACTGTTGGCAGTAGGTTTACAAAGAGAGATAACAACTTTTTTTTTGAGCTTCAAGGCACAGCAGTCTATAGTCCACCGTCTTCAAAAGCTGGGAGGAGCTACCACAGGAGGTGTGATGTCACAACTTGTAGACTCAGTCCTATTGGATGCTGGACAGAATTAACCCATGCCTGGAGGATGTCTCCACCGTTCAGAGAACGGGCATATCAGGTTAGAAGCAACACCCATTTTAATATAGGTTTTATGTAATATCAAACAGATTCTTTTGATTTAAGTTGAAGCAGTTGCACATATTCATCAAATATTATCTTAATGAGATCTAGCAAGAAATGAAAGAATCACTGAATTTCACTTTTGTAATAGGAGAGCTGCCAGTTACTTCTTTTTCCAGAAGGCAATTTCGAAAGATCTGGGGCAGATGTGAACTGGCAAAGTGCTAAGTATCTCCTGCATCTCTTGACTACAATGGGAAGAGCCGCAATTGTGGTTGTTAAGTGAGGCAATCACTTGAATGTTTTACTTAATGAGTGCTACAATTACAGCCATAATTCCTGAATTGATTGTGGTCATAAGTTGAGGATTACCTTGTATGTTTATTTTTTTTGTATCAATATTTTAATATCAATAGCATGCAATGCATCTAGACTAGAACTTGTTTGGTTGATAGGCCTTTCTGGTTTTAGTATGGCAATTATTATGACTGGCCATATAGTCAACTGGATGTTTAGACTGGATTTGGCATTTTTATCCTTATTGAGTCCTTTCCAGTGACCTGGGATAGGTAAATTTGTTATTTGATTGTGTTAAAGGTATAATCGCAGGATGTAAACAAGTAAAGCTGCCTTTTGCTTATTATTATTGCTGTAAAATCTCTTCTTGAAGAATTTTTTTAAAGTATGAAAACTATAAATTAAAAGAAAAAAGTAAGGAAAATGAATAAATAAAAAACAAAGGCAAAAAAGCAGAGAAGGAAAAAAAGAAGAGCTATAAAGAGTGACTTCCAATTTTCTTTTCAGCAGTTATAAATGCATTTACATTTTATTCTGTACTAGCTATACCCGGCCACACGTTGCTGTGGCCCAGTCTGGTTAAAGGCCAACCAATCGGCGTGTAGATCAACACCTGCATACATACACACAACCATCGTATAACCCCCATCCTACCTACCTACCGTATTTCTCCCTCTCTATCTATCCCTCTACCTACCTACCTACCTACCTACTGCATTTCTTCCTTTCTCCCTCTATCTACCTACCTACCTACCTACTGTACCTACCTACATACTTTCTCCCTCTATATCTACCCCTCTACCTACCTACCTACTGTATTTCTCCATCTCCCTCTATTCCTCTACCTACCTACCTAGTGTATTTCTCCCTATCTATCTATCCACCTACCTACCTAACTACTGTATTTCTCCCTCTATCTATCCCCCAACTACCTACCTACCGACCTACTGTATCTCCCTCTCTATCTATCCTTCTACCTACCTACATACTGTATTTCTCCCTCTCTATCTATCCCTCTACCTCCTACCTACCTACCTACCTACCTACCTACCTACCTACCTACTGTATTTCTTCCTTTCTCCCTCTAACTACCTACCCACCTACCTACTGAATTACTCACTCTGTATCTATCCACCTACCTACCTACCTACTGTATTTCTTCCTTTCTCCCTCTATCTACCTACCTACCTACTGTATTTCTCCCTCTCTATCTATCCCTCTACCTACCTACCTTCCCTCTCTCTATATTCCTCTACCTACCTAACTACTGTATTTCTCCCTCTCTGTCTATCCACCTACCTACCTACCTACCTACCTACCTACCTACTGTATTTCTCCCTCTCTTTCTATCTCTCTATTTACCTACCTACTGTATTTCTCCCTCTCTATCTATCCCCCTATCTATCTACCTACCTACTGTCTTTCTCCCTCTCTATCCCTCTACCTACCTACCTACCGTATTTCTTCCTTTCTCCCTGTATCTACCTACCTATCTACCTACCTACCTACTGTATTTCTCCCTTCTATCTATCCACCTACCTACCTACTGTATTTCTTCCTTTCTCCACCTACCTACCTACTGTATTTCTTCCTTTCTCCCTCTACCTACCTACTTACCTACTGTATTTCTCCCTCTCTATCTATCCCTCTATCTACCTACCTACCTACTGTATTTCTCCCTCTCTATCTGTTTCCCTATTTTCCTACCTACTGTAATACAATAATACAATAGCAGAGTTGGAAGGGACCTTGGAGGTCATCTAGTCCAACCCCCTGCCTAGACAGGAAACCCCATACCATTTCAGACAAATGGCTATCCAGCATCTTCTTAAAGACTTCCAGTGTTGGGGCATTCACAACTTCTGGAGGCAAATTGTTCCACTGATTAATTGTTCTAACTGTCAGGAAATTCCTCCTCAGTTCTAAGTTGCTTCTCTCCTTGATTAGTTTCCACCCATTGCTTCTTGTTCTGCCCTCAGGTGCCCTGGAGAATAGCTTGACTTCCACTTCTTTGTGGCAACCCCTGACATATTGGAAGGCTGCTATCATGTCTCCCCTAGTCCCTCTTTTATTAAACTGTATTTCTCCCTCTCTCTCTCTATGGGCCACCTGGGAGTTTGCTATTCTCTATGTTTTGGCACTTTTAGGCTTCCATACGTTGCTGAGGAAATGACAGTTGAAAAGCAGCCTGATGGGCGGGGCTACAGGGAGGTGAAAACCTGATCAGTGGGTACATTTTACATTTGCATACCTTGCACATGACACACGTGTGCTAGGCACAAAATGAGTACTTATTCTATTATCGGAAGTCCTTGGGAACATTGTGTCAAAATTTGGTGTAAATCGGTGCAGTAGTTTTTGAGATTAGCTGCTTCGTACAAACTATTTTATATTTTTATTTATATAGATAGAGGATAGCGTGAGTCTCTTCTTTTAATATTCTATCCATTCTAATTGCTAAACCCATAAATCATAAGTTCATTTTTTTCTTTTTTCAGCAAAAAGTCCATAAAGTTTTTCCAATTATGAAATAGTTGGGTTTTTCCTATCAAGCAAATTTATTTTGCCATCGCTGCAAATTATTAAAATCATAAATTTGAAGTAGTTTCTAAATTTTTCTGATGTATTTTATATCAGGGGTCCCTAACTCCTGGTCTGCAGCCTGGTGCTGGGCCCCAATCAGTTGGGAACCTGCCCGCACAAGGGTCAGGTGAACAGTGTGCTCACACAAAGCTGCATTTGCGTATGTGAAACCATCTCCCCTGCCCTCCCCCCCCCCCCCCCACTTCAGAGCCAGACAGCTTGGGGATAACTGATTTAGATTATTGCTGTAAATTTTTAAACTTATTCAAGAGACAACCCATTACAGAAGGAAATCACAATATTTCAGTAATCAGAATTTTTTAAAAAAAGGTTTAGGTAAGTAGGTAAATAGGTGTGTGATGGCTGTGGATGAAATATAGATAGACAGATGGACAGATTGGACAGATGGGCAGGGCAGGGTGGGAGCAGAAAGATAAGCAACTTTAATGTCCCTAACAAGCATAAAAATCAGTTCCAAAATCAGTTACTATGTTTGTGGAAATTTCAGGGGTTATGTTAAAGAAAAAGTAGATAACTACTATCAGGCCAGCACAGTGAGAAAGAAGTGAATAATGATATCTATCAAGTACAGTAAATAGGATTATAAAGCAGAACATAGCCTGCCTTTGCTAGCATGAATGTTCCTTTGTGGTATATAATTCTGTAGAGACAATTAGGGTACGTGAAAAGAATATGAAAGATGATCATGAGACAGTAAGATGGAGTTTTAGATCTATTATTCTATATTGTCATCTCAAGAACTCTTAATTGCATGGCTTTAGGTAAAAACTAATATTAGAAATAGGGCATAAAAACTACATGAGGAGAAATAATTGTCAGTGGTCATCTTCCAAGTTAATATCAGATAAAAGTAAGCTCAGACAAGAAGATTTCAGCCAATATTTTAAAGTTACCGTATTTTTCGGAGTATAAGACGCACCGGAGTATAAGACACACCCAGGTTTTGAAGAGGCAATTTTTTTTAAAGTGGGTAGGTAGATAGAAGGATAGAGAGGGAGAGAAAAAGAGAGAAATACAGTAGGTAGGTAGGGAAAGAGAGAGAGTAAGTAGGTAGGTAGAGGGAGAGAGAGAGAGAGAAATACAGTAGATAGGGAGGGAGGGAGAGAGTGTAGATAGGTAGGTAGATGGATAGAGAGAGAAATAGAGATAGAAATACAGTATACTGTATAGGTCGGTAGAGAGAGAGAGAGAGTAGGTAAGTAGGTAGGTAGATGTTTCCAGGTGTATTTACCCATGTGCTGGAGAAGGAAATTACTGACCACCTTTGGAACAAATCTTTGTTTCTGCAGGCACAGTACTTGACCAAAGTAATTCTCATCACTCACTCTTAACTAAACAGCTTTCCAAAACTGAAAAAGCCCTTTTTGCACTTTGCAAACCTCTCCCAAATGGCCCATTTTTCACAAAAATGGCCCTTTTTATTTCTTCATATAAAAGGCATGACTATCCTTGGGGGGGGGGGGCGGGAGGACTTGCAGAGTGCTCCTGGGGTGTGGGTCAAAAATGAGCAAAAAAACGGCACATTTACCATGAAAACGGGCCAGTTTTTGGTCAAAAATTTTGCATGCACAGCCTTATGGAGGCTTATAGAGTGCTGCTGGGTGGGAGGAAAAAACGCCCTGTGGGGGCAAAAACGTCCTGTTTTTTGCTCATTTCTGCCTTCCCCAGCTCCCAGGAGCTCTCTGGAAGCCTCCATAAGGGTATGTGTGCGGCCATTTTGGTGAAGGTTTCAGGAGGCAAAAGAATTGCCGTATTCAATGTATAGGACGCACCGAGATTTTCAGCCTCTTTTTAGAGGAAAAAAGGTGTGTCTTATACTCCGAAAAATATGATATATTTTTACTTAAGCTGCTATAATTCTGGATTTGATCCCTCCCAGCTCCAGTAAATAAAGGAACTGTTTCCAATGTTCCCCAGAACTGTACGGTTCTGGGGCTGCCTGAGAAGCTCCAGATGCCCTAGCCCAGGGGTCCCCAACCTTTTTTTCACCAGGGACCGGTTTCATTTTAAAGAAAATTCTGCGGACCGGCTGAGGGGCTCAGCAGTCATGTGACTGGGTGGGCGTGGCCAACTTTGAAAATGTGAAACTCACTTAACAATGATCTTGGTTAGCAACCAAACTTTTGGCCTCAACTGTGGTCATAAGTTCTTTCTTTCTTTCTCTCTCTCTCTTTCTTTCTCTTTCTTTGTCTCTGTCTCTCTTTTTCTCTCTCGCTATTTCTTTCTTTCTCTCTTTCCCTTTCTATTTCTTTCTCTTTCTTTTTCTCTTTCCCTCTTTCTGTATCTTTTCCTGTCTCTTTCTTTCCTTTCTGTCTCTTTCTCTGTCTTTCTCTCTCCCACTTTTTTCTTTCTTTCTCTCTTTCTCTGTGTCTCTCCTTCATCCGCCCATTTCTGTCACTCTGTGTGTGTGTGTGTGTGTCTGTCTGTCTTGCATTCATTCATTCAATCACTCCTTCTGTGTCTGTCTATCTTTCTCTCCCTCCCTCCCTCTGTCTCTCTATGTGTGTCTGTCGTCGTCATCGTCGTCCCGCCCCCCCGCCCCCAGCCTCCTCATCCCGCCTGCCAGGCTTGGTCGCTCGTTCGCTCGGTCAGGCTCCGTGGCTGGATAGGAGCCGGGCTGGAGAGGAGGAGGAGGGAGGGGGGGCAGCCCATTGGGAAGAGCGCGAGGGAGAACGCAGGAGGATGGTGGGGGCTCTTCCTCCACCCTCATCGACGGAGGGACTCCTTGCGCCGCCGGAGCAACCCGCCAGTTCCCACCCCAGCCCGCAGAGCCTCCGCAGTCCCTGGATGAAAACGAGTGGCCGGCATGCCAGCAGGGGAGGGAATTGGTGGCCGGTCCGGCGTCGTCCAGGAGTCCCTCCGTCGACGAGGGTGGAGGAAGAGTCACACTCCAACGGTGCGAACAGCCACGCCTGCGTTCTCCTGCGCGCTCTGCTCAGGGGGCAGCCCCCTCCTCCCTCCCTCCTCCTCCCTAGCCTTGCGGCCCGGCTCCCATCCAGCCACGGACCGGCACCGGTCCGCGGCCCGGGGGTTGGGGACCCCTGCCCTAGCCCAGTCCCACTTGACCTCACCACCCTGCAATTCTTACAAGCCTGCCACCCCTCCTCCACTGCCCTAGCTGGCCTTTGCTACCATCTTCTTACTACCACTGCTGACAAGGCATGCAAGCCTTGGGCCATAAGGGCTAACTTTGCTCAGCGAAAAAGAAAAAAGAAAAGAAAAACACAAAGCATAAATGGGTCACAGTGCACTAACTGCTCCTTTGTGTTGCTCACCTCATTGGGGCTGGCTTTGTATTCAGAAAAGAGGAAGAAAAGCAGAAGCTTTTTTGCTCAGGAGGTCTTTGCAAAAGGACATTTTGATGTGCTTTGGTTTCTTTAAGCTGCTCCCCCCCTTTTTTTTTCAGTGCAGAGGCAGCCCCACACAATCCAGCAGTCAGGGAAGGTACTCATGGTCAACAACAGAAAGAAGATGATGTTAGGCAACTGGCAATGGCGCGCACAGCAGCGGGGGAATAGATGGAAGGAGATAGGTGCGAAAGTAGCACCCCTGTGATTGTAAGTGTGGTCAGGCTGCTAAGTGCCTGAATTTGATCATGTGCCTGTGGAGGGCTGCAGTGGCTGCCACTTTGGGAACAGGTCATAAGTCCCTTCTTTCAGTACTATCATAACGTTAAACTGTGGCTAAAGGATTGATCATAAGTCAAGGATCCAACACCTTAGTATTAAAATTTTAAATGGATGGTGGGAATAATATGTTTCTCTTGTAGTTGGCAAATCTAATAAATGTACTTCAAAGTTTTGTGATACTGGGCTATAACCATTTGAGATTTCTATATGCTTTATGTGAGCTACTGGAAATAAATGCTTAGATAGATAAGCCATTTTAATTAATGATTATTAAGGAATGGTTATTGATTTTCCCCTTAGTTCAAGCATGTATACTTGAGGAAAGTAACACTTTTGTTTTTGAATAATATATACACAGTTCCTTAGTTTATCAGTATTTGAGGATGGAGGTTTGTTCTCTGAGTTTGGGGTTGGTTTCTGAATGTTTTGTTACCAGGTTAGGTAACATCTTTAGTAGAATTTAGGAGATGTCATTGTCAATGTTCTTCTGTTCATAAGGACATTGTATGGTCAGTAGGTCTTGCGATGGTGAGGTGACGGCAAGTGAGGTTCACATCAGGTAAGGTTTTTTTTAATGTTGGGTGTATCAAGTGAGAGTTGTGGTGGCTCTTGTGATAGGTCAGGTATAGGTTCCCAGTGACAGTCATGTGATGGGTCCTGTGATGGAGACGTTATACAAGGTGAAGGTCATTTGGAGGTAAAGTGCTAGTTGGGGTGGTTATGAGGGTTGAGGGAGGGTTGGTGCTGTTTCTTGTTGATTGTGCAGTTGATTTGTGAGGGGTTTGTAGACTGGTTGTAGGTTGATGTGTCTGTTGATGGAATTGCTTGTGGAGTGCCAGACTTCGATAAACTCATGAAAGTGGCAGGTGGTAGCATGGTCGATGATTCTTGTATTGCTCCAATTGAATTGGTGTTATTTGGTGTCAGTGTGGATGGAGATTAGGGATTTGGGATCGTGGTGTTTGACTGCCAGCCAACGTTCATTGATCCTGTTTTTAATTGATGTGACATAGAATTGGTTGCAATTATTACAGTTGATTTTGTAAATTACATTATTTCTTTCTTCTGCATCTTGTCTTTGGTTCTGGATAATTCCTGGTGGAGCATGGCTGTGGGCTATGGCTATTCCTGGAGGTTGGAGAACTTGGCCTGTTACTTCTGATACCCCTTTTGTGCATGGTAGGGTTAGTTTTTGCATGTTGGTTGGCTGTGTGGTGCATCCCGCCTGGACTACTGCAATGCTCTCTACATGAGGCTGCACTTGAGGTCCACCCGGAGGCTCCAGTTAGTACAGAATGCGGTCGCGCGGGGGATTCTGGGAGCCTCAAGGTGCTCCCACGTGACACCTCTCCTGGGCGAGCTGCACTGGCTGCCTGTGGCTTTCCGGGTGCATTTCAAGGTGCTTGTAACCATCTTCAAAGCGCTCCATGGCACGGGGCCTGGTTACTTGCAAGATACAAAATACCTCCCACCGACCAGTTTGCTCCCACAGATTAGGCCTCCTCAGGGTGCCGTCGGCCAAACAATGCTGCTTGGCGACACCCAGGGGGAGAGCCTTCTATGTGGCAGCCCCTGCCCTCTGGAACGACCTACCCCCCCGACCTACGTACGATCACCGACCTGCGCCTCTCCCGTCGGGCTCTGAAAACGCACTTATTCCGTGTGGCCAGCCTGGTTTAGTAGCTTTTAATTGGTTATTTTAAATTGGTTTTATTCAACTTGGATTTTAGAACGGGCCCTAATTTAATTTAATATTATTTTAAAGTATGTTATTTATTGATGTTCTTATATATATATATTTATTGATGCCTGTTCACCGCCCTGAGTCCCGCAAGGGAGAAGGGCGGTATACAAATTTAATAAACCATAAACCATTGTATTTGGGTGCTATGTGTCAAAATATGAAGCTTTTTGGATAGCCATTGCAGAGAAAAATGTCAAGCAGTTGTTTCTCTTCTGCTTTTCTTATTGTTGCAGTGCTGCAGTGTGTCCCAGCCCTTCTGAAGAGGGTCTGGATCAGGGGTGGGTTTCAGCAGGTACGCACTGGTACAGGCGTGCCGGATGGTGAAATTTAGCATGCCTGAAGCCCATGGGGGCAGGATCGAAGGTTTGGCACCCAGAGTCAGTGCATGAGGGGGGCCAAGTCCTGCCGACCTCGGCTGGTCCAAGCAACAGCCGCTCCTTCACCCGCAGCTGCAGGGCAGATGATGGCTGCCTCCCCAGCGCAGCCGCCGTCTGCCCATCAGAGAAAGGCAAAGCCCCAGGAGAGGCAGGGTGGCCGGTTGTGCCAGATCTGCAGCACCGAGGCGGGGTAGAAGATCGAGAGAGGTAAAAGAGCTTGTTAAAGTAAAAATTTGAAGCATTAAAATTCAGAAGGCTGTACTGGTCATTAGCACCCTATCTGCATTAAAATCACCAACTAAAATCAGAGCTCATTTGGGAAACTGAAAAGTCAAATCCACATAAATCCTCAAATAAATCACGGGAAGAATCAGTTTATGTGAGGAAGGGGGAAAACATTAATAATAAACAAAAAATGTTAATTGTTAATCCAGAGGAAAAGTAACACAGGGTCAAGTTTTGGTTTAAAAAAAATCATGTAATGTTTGGAAGAGATCAAGTGATTACACCTTCTTATATAAATCCAATCTTTATACTAGATCATAGATCAATGATTCACAAACTTTTTGGTCTTGGAACACCTTTACATTCTTAAAAATGATTATGAAATCCAAAGAACTTTGATTTATGTTTTTTAATTGAGTTAATTTGTTACTAATTAGGTGTTTTTAAAATAAAAATATAAACAAGCAAAAAACTATGCATGCAATTTTTGTAAAAAAAATTGCATGCATAGCCTTATGGAGGCTTATAGAGTGCTGCTGGGGACTGGGGGGGGGGGGAGAACAGCCCATTTTGTGCTCATTTCTGCCCTCCCCAGCCCCAGGAGCTCTCTGAAAGGTCTCCATAAGGCTATGTCATTTTGGTAAAGGAGGCAGGGATTCAGGAGGCAAAAAAATGCTGTATTCTGTGTATAAGGGGCATCCAGATTTTAAGCCTCTTTTTAGCTTCTTATACCCTGAAAAATACGGTACTTAATTATTTATTTATTTGCAGCGTGCTTTGCAGCCTACTTTGCTGTGGGCCTACTCTATGCAGCTTGCAACAATAAAAAAGAAGAAATGAAAAGAGCATAAGCAGATCAGAAATAAAATAATAGAATAAAATACATAGTGAAAGAGAAGACAATGGAAGTACATCAATATGAACCAAAATGGAAAATAGTGAACGAAACAGGAATGGGAGTCTGCCAACAATCCAGCAAATACCTGTAGTCTGGAACTCCCCTACTTTATAAAGTTCTTTATGGCTGGTAAAGTATTTCCAACCATTGCAAAACGTTACCTACACAATCATATGATCACAATCTGGATGCTTGGCAACTGATGCATATATGATTGTTCGCCAGGTATCCTATGATCATGTCATTGTCTTTTGTAATATTCTGTGCCAACTTCCTTAGAAAGTTAGTGGGAAGCTGGTAGGAAATGTTGCAGGGTGATGTTACCTACCAAGAGGAATTCCTCTTTATCTCTGAAGGATGGCTGAAAGACCTCCATGCCAAAGGGTTTCAACTCTGTGGTTGCTTGGATGTTGGATTTTGGTTGCTAAAATCCAAACGGACATGGAACTGAAATCCTTTAGCAGGGAGCTCGCTAACTAAAATTCTTCTCCTCTCCCCTGGACATGCCACGCTGCCTACTTGGGACTTAATGACCCGCAAGATTGCTTAATGACTATAACTGGGAATGCTGAAATTGTTGTTACCAAGCAAAGCAATATAGTAAATATAACCTTGAATTGCCTTAATAATAAGCACCTGAATTGTAAATAAAATGAGAAATCTGATTAGATTACTTAAATGTATTGTTTAACCACTATCTTATTTTAGGGAAAATAATTAAAATACACTAGTTCAACTTTGGTCAAAACAACAGGAGGAAGCTATTTTGACAAAATAGGGGTTCAATTCAGCCAGATGATTTTGCAAATAGATATTTCTAATAAAAACTGGAAAACCAAAAGTGTTTTTACACATATCAATATTATTTAAAGCTATGGTCAGAACTCTTCTTCCAACCAGCTTTTTTTTCTGATGTTGGCCATCTACTTTTGGCTAATATCCATCTAACTGGCAAGTTTAACAATAAAAAGATGTCTAAAAAGGGAATTCCTCAAAATAGCAGAGGCACTAAACTTACACAAATCAATTAAGGACAGTCAAGACAGGACCCAGATTGGCAGTGAAGAAGAGATTGTGGTGATAATGGAAGAAAATACTTTGTTAAAGGGAACAAAAGCCAGTGGGCCCAAAGGTCTGTCTGCCCTCACCTGAAAAATAAACCTCAAGGATGATTCAGTAAGGAATCCAATTAAACAGCTTAGACAAGAATTAAATGAGGAATGGGATAAATCAATCACTTTATTTTGAAAGACTTTGGCAGATACGTTTGAACAATCAGGAGGTTGTGAGTTCAATCCTAGGTAGAGGCAGATGTAGGGTCTCCTGCTTGGGCAGGGGTTGGACTAGATGACCCTTCCAACTCTGTTAATCTGTAAAAAATAAAAGATTTTTCTTCTCAAATAACATCAGTTCTCCAGACCGGCAGCAAAGTCTATGATGCTACTATGAAAAATGACATTGAAAAAGTTCAAAAATGTCATTGATATTAGATTGCATTTGGTTGATGTACTGGATCAGAAGAAAAATCTGAGGGAAATCAGGCAAACAGCAGAAAAGACTAATTTAATTGGATATCTTATCTCAAAAGTGAACAATTTAAAATATTCACATAACAATAAGGTACACACCAGAGTCTTTTCTTTTAAAGCCAGTGAGTTGCAAAAACCAAGAGATATATTAATAAGATTTGTAAGGAACCAGGTGAAAGAATAATTCTTTGTAACAAGCTCATGGATTAAGATATAAATTGGGATAGTGTCAAAATTATTTTTTTAGGATATTGATCCTGCCATGCTTAAAAAAAAAGATCTTCAAACCTGTAACAAAAGAAAGCATAAAAAGAGAAATAAGATATAAGCGGGGTTCCATTTCAAACTAATTTATCAACCATAAAGAGATATTATTACTACACTCCAAGAGATGAGTAAAATCCACATACATTTCAATAATATTTAATAAAGAATTAATGAGTATGTCAGTTTAATAATCTAATGATTTAGGTATCAGACTAGAAGCCAAGAGACTGTGAGTTGCAGTCCCATCTTAGAAATAGAAGCCAGCTGGGTCACTTTGGTACAATCACATCCTCTCAGCCCAACCCATTTCACAGGATTGTTGTTGTTAAGGGGAAAATAGGAAGAGGTAGGATTATTAGACTTGTTCACCATCTTGAGCAATTTATAAAAATAATAAACATGGGGTATAAATAATAAATCTTGAGGGGAGTTTTACTACCTGTGGAAATGTTTAATATTGTCAAACTTGTCAATCTGGCTTGTATTAGTTGAAAAATAACTAAGACACAAAGAATGGCAAAGTATTATTGGAAGTAAATACAAAGGCAAGGCAAGCTAAGAAGGGGAACCTAGAAATCAATGTAGAACTCACTTAAATTAGTACGGTTAGAGGATCTAATCTATGAACAATGTTCACATGTGGTCTAAATGGGATGAGGGGTAAAAGTGTGAGTTAGGGTTAGGGTTAGGGAATAAATGTGGGTAATAATTGAAAAGTATGTCTGGGGAAGGGCTGAGGAGGTCTTCACTTGATAATTTTGTTTTGTAAAAATGGTAAACAAAACAAGAATAGCCAGTTAAAGCACCAGTGGGTAAGACACCAGGCTAGAAATTAGAAGACTGTGAATGTTAGTCCCACTTTAAACAAAAAAAGTTGGTGGGATGTCAGCCTCTATGATGCTTGCTTGCTATCAGATGCCATAGTAATGGGGAGGGGGAGGAATGGCATTTGGGTGGAGAAGCGAGCTGGAGGAGATGGCTAGCCTGTGTAAACGAGAAGGAGGTTTGCTCTCATCATCTACTGCACAGCTGAAATGACTTGTTTATACCCAGTCAAGGTCAACCGTCCCAGCATATCAAATGGGTGGAAACACCTGAAGATGCACCCCACATGACACCATTTGGGTTGGGGATTGGACATTCAGCCTGGGTCCTTGGGGGGAGGGATTTGGGAATACTTTCAATTTGTAACTTTTGTGCCTTTAGCCTCAGATCTTGCTTTTCTTTCGTTGCTATCATTTCAAACTCAATAAAATACGTCTTCTCTACGAACATGGAGTTGGGGTTTCCTTTCTTGGGTTTTGAATAGAGGCATGCCTGACATGAGAAGACTTTGGAACAGTCATGGTGTCTTAGCCCAATCTACCTCACAAGGTTGTTGCTGTGGAGAAAATAGGAGAACGAAGAAATGAATTTAAAAAATTATGATGTATGTATGTATTTTATCTAGGCAGGCAGGGCAGTGGGGAGGCAGACAGACAACAACAAGCATAAAAATCAGTTCCAAAGCCTTCTAATTGCAACTGCATTTCTACATTTGAGGAAATTTCAGAGGTAATGTTAAACAAAGAAAAAGCAAATAACTAGTATCAAACCAGCATAGTGAGAAAGACGTGAATAATGAGCTCTATCAGAGCAAAAAATTAATTGGGCAACCAGAGAACAATATAGGATGATTCCTTTAACTATAAGGCGATTAGGTACTGTAATTCAGTAAAAAGAAATAAAATTAATAAATATTAAAAATATTTCAGTCCGTCCATGAATATGCTACAAAAATGTACGGTATTAATCAGAAAAAATAAGGGTAAATGTTTTAGAAAGCATTTTTTTTGTAGAAGGATAGCCATTCTATTAAAGCTAATATACACTTTTTAGTAGAATAATTTGCAAGTTAAAAAATAATAAGAGTTTTTTTCAAGAAAATGGTAGAAAACAAACATGGTTAACTACAAGAAATTAATTTGCATAGATCAAATGAACAAAATCAAAATGTCTACAAAGAAGATGGATTTATCTTTTCAAAAATTAAGATTTCAATATATATTTTTATTAGAGAAATTAAAGGTTTATGAATAAATTATATCTATATAGATATAATTTATAAAGTGCACCCAGTTTTGGTCACCATGATGTAAAAAAGATGTGGGGACTCTAGAAAGATTGCCGAGAAGAGCAACAAAAATGATTAGGGGACTGGAGGCTTAAACATATGAGGAACGGTGGGATAAGAGTTAAGAATACATTGAAATATTTGGGGATAACACTTTCACTTAAAGTTAGAGAATTGAAAAAAATTAATTATGAGGTGATGTTGAAGGAAGTAGAGAGAAAGATAGATAAGTATAAAGAGATAAAGCTGTCTTGGTTTGGTAGAATTGCAATGTGTAAAATGATGTTGTTACCAAAGTTCAATTTTTTGTTTGAGATGCTACCACTAAATTTGTTAGAGAAAGATATAGAAGAGTATCAGAAGAAATTGGATAAATTTTGTAATGGTGGGAAAAAACCAAGAATAATGAAGAAAATGTGGTATCAAAATCAAAAAGAGGGTGGATTGGGAATTCCCAATCTACTTAATTATTATCGGGCGTATAATATTCGAACCGTGATAAAAATACTTAAAGGTGGAGATGGTCATTGGGGTGATCTGGAGCTAAAAGATATTAAGAGATTTGGGTCTATATGGTTTCTAGATAGAGCAAAAATAAAGGCAATTAATAGTTATTGGTTAAAGGGGCTGAGCAAAATTTGGAATAAATTTGTTAAAAAATTGATCCCGGATATAGCTTTCCTGGGGAAGACAACTGAAAGTTGGCCGATTAAAACTAATATAAGTCGGGATAAAGTAATTGAGGATGAAAATATAGGAAATATAGTAAATTGGTTAAGAGCTCTAGGAATTGAGAGTAGGAAAAAAAAAGTAATCCAAAGATTGGAGTTGAATTGGTTCGAAAAAATACAGGTAGAAAAATGGACTATGAAAGTAAAGGGAATATGTAAAATAGATAGAAATAAAACTAAATTTGAAAGTTTAGTATCTCAAATTATTAAAGATGAAATTGGGTTAAAAGGACTCGTTAGTAAGATATATAAGATTATAAATTTTGATGGAAATCCACAAATGGTAATGAAAAGGAACTGGGAGGAAGACCTTAAGATTAAAATATTGGATTTGGATTGGAATGAGAACTGGAAGAGTCGAATCATGAGAACTTTGTCTATAAGGATTAAAGAGCATAATTTTAAGGTTGTTTGGAAATGGTATTGGACCCCATTAAGATTATCATTGATAGATAAAAAAATGAGCGATAAATGTTGGAGATGTAATATGGAAGTGGGAACTTATGAACATATGTGGTATAAATGTGTGAAAATTAAAAAGTTTTGGCAGCAATTAGAAAAAATGATGGGTGAAATGATGAAAAGAATAATAATATTGAGATCAGAAAATATATTGTTATTGATAATTAATGAACCTGAGTTAACAAAACAGGAGAAAGAATTGATTAGAATTATGATTATAATGGGTAGGATTGTAATAGCAAGATATTGGAAAATAGAGGTAAATATTAAAATAGAAGAATGGTTCTGTGAAATGTGGAAATTAGCCTTAAATGATAAAATGACGTGTGATATTAAATTCAGAGAGGGGGTCTATAAAAAAGACATTTTCTGGAAGACTTGGAACCCATTTGTGGACTATGCACTTGGAACTTTGGATGCCTCGACACCTGTACCCAGGGAACGTGGATTTTGGAGATCTTAAAGACAATTGAAGATATCCAAAGAACCAACTCTTCCTTTCGTTTTGTATAGCACCTGGTGGATTATTGATTATTGTCAAAAAAAAAAAAAAAAAGTAAATTTTATGTGTAGATGTATAATTTGTTGAAAATTATAATAAAAATAATAATTAAAAAAAATAAAATAAACATATGAGGAACGGTTGCTGGAACTGGGTATATCTAGTTTAATGAAAAGAAGGAATAGAAGTGACATGAGAGTGTTATAGTGTTCCAATATCTCAGGGGTTGTCACAACGAAGAGGAAGTCAAGCTATTCTCCAAAGCACTTGAGGGTAGGACAAGAAGCAAAGATTGGAAACTAATCTAGGAGAGAAGCAATTTAGAACTAAGGATAAATTTCCCGACAGTATAAACAATTAATCAGAGGAATAACTTGCCTACAGAAGTTGTGGATGGATGTTTTTAAGAAGAGATTGGATAATCATTTGTCGTAAGTGAAGTAGAGTTTTCTGCTTAAGCAGGAGATTGGACTAGTCCAAGATCCCTTCCAACTCTGATAGGCTAGGCTAGGGTAGGGTAGGGTAGGCTAGCATATTTCTATGCTATTTCTATTCTATTTTATTCTATTCTATTTTATTCTAGTCTATATTCCATATTCTATTATATATGCATATTTATATTGGAAAAGAAAAGAGACAGATTTTAGAAATTGATAAATAGCATCCTAGCTTTTATTCTTAAAACAAAAATGCTACAAATTAGATGATTACAACTCAGAATTACTGACATAAACTATAAGTGAAAGGCAATAAAGAATAATAAAGGCTATATTACTAATATTTAAATAATAGTGTTTTTTTCTGGAAATTTTATGGAACTGTACAGTTCTAAAAATCCTGCAGTCTTGCAAAAAATAAAAAGATATCTAGATAAACTGAACTTCTGAACTTCTTTAGTCCAGAATGCGGCCGCGTGGGGGATTTCGGGAACATCTCGAAATTCCCATGTAACACCTCTCCTGCGCGAGCTGCACTGGCTACCGGTGGCCTTCCGGGTACGCTTCAAAGTACTTGTCACCATCTTCAAATTGCTCCATAGCTCGGGGCCTAGTTACTTGCGGGACTGCCTCCTGCCACATACCTCCCACTGACCGATTCGCTCCCACAGAGAGGGCCTCCTCAGGGTGCCGACCGCCGGTCAATGCCGGCTGGCGACGCCCAGGAGTAGGGCCTTCTCTGTGGCAGGGCCTGCCCTCTGGAACGACCTCCCCCCCGAACTTTGTACTATCACGGACCTTCCCCTCTTCCGCCGCTCACTTAAGACACATCTCTTTCAGCAAGCTGGACTAGCATAGAATTTAGATCTAGGAACGATAGAGCATCAGGTTTGTTATTTAATTTCTTTTTAACTTTTGTATATTTGTTATTTATTTATTGTTTTTTAAAGTCCTGTGCACCGCCCAGAGCCCGTCCCGACGGAGATTGGTGCGGTTTGCAAATCGAATAAAATAAAATAATAAATTCTCAATCAGAATCAGAAGTTGAAGAGGTTTTTTAAAATAAATAAATTCATTAAAAATCATTTGGCCCTTATGGATTAACACAGTGGTTGGCAAACTCATTAGTCAACAGAGCCAAATATCAACAATACAACAATAGAAATTTCTTTTGAGAGCCAAAAGGTGTGGCCTGTTTTGTGGGAGTGGCTCAGCAGCCATGTGACCGGGTAGGCGTGGCCAACTTGGAAAATGTGGTGAAAGTCACTTAACAACAGTCTTGCTTGGCAACCAAAATTTTGGGCTGAATTGTGGTCATAAGTTCTTTCTTTCTTTCTTTCTTTCTTTCTTTCTTTCTTTCTTTCTTTCTTTCTTTTTCTTTCTTATCTCTCCCATTTTGTTTTTCTCTCTCTCCCATTTTGTTTTTTTCTTTCTTTCTCTTTTTCTTTCTGTCTCTCTCTCTCTGTGTCTCTGTGTGTGTGTGTGTGTGTCTGTCTGTCTCTCTCTGTATCTCTGTCTCTCCTCCCTCCGTCCATCTCTGTCACTCTGTGTGTGTGTGTCTGTCTGTGTCTCAATCACTTAAGCACCCATTCTGTGTCTCTGTCAATCTGTCCCTCCCTCCCTTTTTCTGTCTCCCTCTCTCTGTGTGTCTGTCACTCTCTCTGATTCCCTCCCTCCCACCCTCTCTGTGTCTGTCTGTCTCTCCCTCCCTCCCCGTCTGTCTCCGAATCAATCCTTCCCTCTCATTCTCTCTCTGTGTCTCTGTGTCTCTCTCCCTCCTTCCCTCACCTTCTCTGTCTCTCTCTCTGTGTAGTGTATCTGTCAGTCTCTATCTGATTCCCGCCCTCTGTCTGTCTCTCTGTCTGTCTCTCATTCCCTCCCTTTCTCTGTTTCTCTGTGTGTCTGTCAGTCTCTCTCTGATTCCCACCTTCCCTCTGTCTCTCTGTGTGTCTGACACTCTCTCTGATTTCCTCTCTGTCTCTCTGTGTGTCTTATTTATTTATTTTTATTTTATTAAATTTATACCCCGCCCATCTCCAAATGGACCCAGGGCGGCGCACAGGGATGTTAAAATACATACAAAATATATAAAATTTAAAAAACTTATTCTAATAAAACCCTGCGCTAAAAACCGAATTAAAAATCCCAAATTTAAAACTGTCTAATCTGTCAGTCTCTCTCTGATTCCCTCCCTCCCTCTGTCTCTCTCTGTCTCTCTGCCTCTCTCTGTCTGTCTGGGAAGCAGCCGAGTGGCCGCATGCCAGCTGGGGACGCCACGCCTGCCTCTTTGGCCTTTGGGCAGCCACAGCACTTCCCAGAGGCTGAGGAGGCTCTGTGAGCGGCGCCCAGAAACCCTTCCTGCCCGCCCGCCCCACTGGCTCACCCACCAGCTGCTGGTTCCCCCGTGGAGCCTCCTCAGCCTCTGGGAAGCAGCCGAGTCCCCGGCATGTCGGCTGGGGAGGCTATGGCTGCCTCTTTGGCCTTTGAGCAGATGGAGCGCATCACCGGAGTTCGAGGAGTCCTGCCGTCGGCAAGGGGCCTGTCCTCCCGCAGTGGTGGGCAGGGGGGGTGTCTTGCGGCAGGGCTGCTCCGCATCAGAAGCTGCGGCCACCTTAAGAGCCACCGAGGCTGTCTGGGGACTGCATGCACACCTTCCTCCCAGCCCTGTGTGGCAGGCAGCCCTGGAACGTGCACCGCGGTGGCCTTCGGAGGGATCCAGTGGAGACGCGCCCAGCTGCCCTGCCCAACGCACCTACCAGGCAACCTTGGGCCGCAGGGGCTGCATGTCAGAGGGCTTGAGTGCAGCAGCAGCCTATGCTACAGATGGACTCTGCCTGTGGCTGGATGGATGAAGAGCCACACTCGAGGGGCCAAAGAGCCGCAGCTCGCGAGCCGCAGTTTGCCGACCACTGGGTTAACATGTGCATTTTATTTGGCATGTAAAATAGGCCTATATCAGAAATTTTGTCAATAAGCAATGTAGACTGCACAAATTCCAGTAATTACCGTATTTTTTGGAGTATAAGACGCACCTTTTTTCCTCCAAAAAGAGGCTGAAAATCTGGGTGTGTCTTATACATCAAATACAGCATTTTTTGCCTCCTGATACCCCGCCCCTTCACCAAAATGGCTGTGCGCATATCCTTATGGAGGCTTCCAGAGAGCTTCTGGGGGCTTGGGAGGGCAGAAATGAGCCAAAAACAGGGCGTTTTTGCCCCCCCAGCCCCCAGCAGCACTCTATAAGCCTCCATAAGGCTACGCATGCTATTTTTTGACCAGAAAATGGCCCATTTTCACGAAAAAAAACAGGCCGTTTTCCTCATTTTGCCCCCCCCCAACCCCCAGGAGCACTCTGCAAGCCTCCCCAAGGCTGTTCATGCCTTTTATTTGAAGAAAAAAAAACGGGCCCATTTTCGCTAAATCGGGCCATTTGAGGGAGGCTTGCAAAGTGTAAAAAGGGCTTTTTCCCCCCTTTTGAAGAGCTGTTTAGTTAGAGTGGCTGATAAGAATTACGTTGGTCAAGTACTGTCCCTGCAGAAACAAAGATTTTTTCCAAAGGTGGTCAGTGATTTCCTTTTCCAGCACATAGGTAAATACACCTGGAAACATCTACCTACTTACCTACCTACCTACTCTCTCTCTCTCCCTACCTTCCTACTGTATTTCTCCTTCTCTATTTCTCTCTCTATCCCTCCACCTACTTATCTATCTACACACACTCTCCCTACCTACCTACCTACTGTATTTCTCTCTCTCTCTCCCCCTCTACCTACTCTCTCTCTCTACTTACCTACCTACTGTATTTCTCTTTCTCTCCCTCTCTATTCCTCTATCTAACTAACTACCTTTTAAAAACATTTGACTCTTCAAAACCTGGGCGCGTCTTATACTCTGGTGCATCTTATACTCCGAAAAATACGGTAATGTCCTTAAAAATGGAGCTCCCTACAGACTTGTGAGAGTAGTACCGTATTTTTTGGAGTATAAGACACACCTTTTTTCCTCTAAAAAGAGGCTGAAAATCTGGGTGCGTCTTACACAACGAATACAGCATTTTTTGCCACCTGAAACCCCACCCCCTTCACCAAAATGACTGTGCCTAGCCTTATAGAGGCTTCCAGACAGTTCCTGGGGGCTGGGGAGGGCAGAAATTAGCCTAAATTAGGCCGTTTTTTGCCCCCGCAGCCCCCAGCAGCATTCTTTAAGCCCCCGTAGGGCTATGCATGCAATTTATTTGACACAAAAACAGTCCGTTTTCGTGATAAATGGGCTGGTTTTTTGCTCATCTTTGACCCCCCCCCCAGGAGCACTCTGCAAGCCAAGGCTAGTCATACTTTTTATTTGAAAAAAAACCAGCCCGTTTTCACAGAGAAACGGGCCGTTTTGGAGAGGTTTGCAGAGTGCAAAATGTTTTTTTTCCTGCTCTTTAACTGTTTCTGTGCCAGCAGAAATAAAGTACTAGGGTTTGTCAGTGATTTCCTTCTCCAGGACATAGATAAATACACCTGAAAACATCAACCTACCTACCTATTCTCTCTCTCTGTCTCTCTCTCTACCTACCTACTGTATTTCTTTCTCTCTTTCTATCCTTCTACCTACCTACCTACACACACACACTTTCTCCCTACCTACTGTATTTATCTTTCTATTTCTCTCTGTTCCTTTACCTACCTACCTACCTTCTCTCCCTACCTATCTCTCTCTCTCTCTTCCTTTATCTACCTACCTATCTACCTACATACACACACGCTACCTACCTACCTACTGTATTTCTCTTTCTTTCTCTCCCTCTCTATCCTCTATCTAACAACTTTAACTTTAACTTTATTTCCATTTCTATACCGCTCCTATCTCCCCAATGGGACTCAGGGCGGTGCACAGGAAAATTGAAAAGAATATAACAAACAGACAATAATAAATACAATCATATCATTAAAATGTAATTAAATTAGATGTGGCCTGTGCTAAAATATAGTTAAAACTGTTAAGACAAGTGTTAAAATTCAATAACTAAATCTGCAGTAATTATATCAGGATCTAGGCTAGGCCAGCCAGATGAAAAAAGTACGTTTTAAGCAATCGCCGGAAGAGGTGAAGGTCCATGGTGGTACGGAGTTCGGGGGGTAGGTCATTCCAGAGGGCTGGACCCGCCACAGAGAAGGCCCTTCCTCTGGGAGCCGCTAGTCGGCATTGACCGGCAGACGGCACCCTGAGAAAGCCCTCCCTGTGGAAGCGGATCGGCCAAAGGGAGGTGTGTGGTAGGAGGCGGTCCCGTAAATAACTAGGCCCCGTGCCATGGAGCGTTTTAAAGATATCTACTTACCTACTTTTTTAAAAAAATTGCCTCTTCAAAACCTTGGTGAGTCATATACTCCGAAAAATACGGTACTTACTAGCGGAATGTCACCATGTTGCCATGAGGCAGCCTTTGTAAAAAAGCTGAGCCTTGGATCACATCAGCCAGGCTCCTCTGCAAAAAAGAGAAAGATAGGTTGAGTGCTGCTGGTCTCTGAAGCTTGCTGAGGAGTAGACTGAGTTCTGCAAGTCCTTTGAGTGGCTGGATGGGAAGTTGGCCAAAACTTACAAACTATAACAGTCCTCTGCATTTCAGTAGTTTCTACTGTCCAGCTTTAGGCTCCCAGGAGTGGCTGAGTAGCCTGGTTGAGAGCAGGCCAAAGCCTCTGGGGTTCCTGAGGATCAGGAAGGGGAATATGGGGCACCTTGGAATGGCAGAAGCCATGTGCAGGCAGACTTGGATCCCCATTAGGCTTCTCAGGCCTTTGCTCAACAATCTGTATCGGGATAGCAGGAGGAAGTCGCTAAGTGAAGCCAACTTGCTTAATGACCACTTAAACCATTAATGACTCCATTATCATTGTCAGTTGAGGAGTATCTATATTTTAAATCTAATATATATGTAGTATTAAATATGAACTTGCTCAGGCACTAAGTTCTGCAAGAGAGGCCTGGGTAAAAATCTGTCAAAAGGGCTCATTGATCTAGTATGGTATATTAACCTTTTCTTGCATCATTACTAGTAGGTATAATATATTCCCTTAGGAATAGCATTTAATCACCAGCCTATCTTTAAAAAACAGAAGAATCTCTTTTGCCAATCATTTTATTGTTATATAATGTTTATATTTCTAAAATTTTATTGTTCAAATATTTTTATATTATTTATATATCCCCTTGAGTATTCAACTGGAGTAGAAAATTAGGATATACATCTGATAGAATGAATCAGTGGTGGGTTTCAAATTTTTTAGAACCTACTCTGTAGGTGTGGCCTATTTTGTGGGCGTGGCTTGGCAGTCATGTGACAGGGTGGGAGTGGCCACCTTTTAAAATGTGGTGAAACTCATTTAACAACACTCTTGCTTAGCAACCAAAAATTTTGGACTCAATTGTGATGATTCTTTCTTTCTTTCTTTCTTTCTTTCTTTCTTTCTTTCTTTCTTTCTTTCTTTCTTTCTTTCTTTCTTTCTTTCTTTCTTTCTTTCTTTCTTTCTTTCTTTCTTTCTTTCTTTCTTTCTTTCTTTCCTTCCTTTCCTTTCTTCCTTTCCTTTCCTTTCCTTCCCATTGGGTCACTGGCAGCGGCGGGCCAGATTTACTTCCAGGTACGCCGGTGAAACCCCCTCTCACCGGTTCTCTAAATTTCATCAAACGGCTATCGCGAGTAGGTGCAAGCCTGCAGAAACCCACCACTGGAATGAATACATAGCTGCCATTCTCTAATTCTTCTATGTAAATATAAATAATTACAACAAAATATCTTTGTTTACAGTATATGGTAATTCTTAAAGCTGGTAACTTATCTAAGGTTGAAATGTTTCAATCGTTTGGTCATTTGAATATACTCTATCCTATTAAGTGCTTTACAAGGTTTATGATATTAATTAGTTATTTTAATTATAAATGTTTTCTAATTAGAGAATTTGATCTAAATTGATATATTACCCATGCTTCATTTAGGCCTTTCTAATCTGGTAATCTGTGAGCAAAAGACGTGCTGAATTTTCCAAACTTGAATTTAAATTAGAAGAGAGTTCTGGCTTCTATCTGTGACTAGATTTTTTTTCTTCCTTTCAAATAGTGTACAAATAGTTTACTGCCATTTGATCACATTTCGTTTCAAACCATTTAGTCCAGGGAATTGATTTGTAAATTACTCATGAATATATGCAGAACATCTTTTTTTCCTCTCAAATGCAGCTAGAGAAATAAAGGGAATATTTACTTTCACATGGAGGCTTTTATCTCATACTTGTATCATTTGAAGAACTATTTTGTAAACCATTGTTATAATCCAAATGCATTATATTGTTTCAGTACAGTGGACAGCAGAGTTTATGTACAGAATATAGCACAGAATTAATTAATGATATTAACATTCTTTTATATATGTAATTTAAAATATTAGAAATAGAGAAAAAGTAGAGATTTATTCTATAATTATTAATTATAATTTAGAATATTGATCTTACAAAAGCATTAAATTATTTGACTTTTTCAAAAAAATTGAATATAATGTTGAGAAAAAAATATAATGTATGTATGCTTTATATGTTAGTAAAAGGAAAAACATATAAGATTATATTTACCAAAAATTAAAATACTAAAAATGCTTTTTAAAAAAGAAAAAGAAAACATAATACAGGATGAGAACCCAATATAGTACCCAGCAACTGGAGAGAAGATACCTATATGAACAATTCAAAATGGGGATGAAGTTAGCCAGATGTCTATGTAGCAAGCAAGGAAGAGAAAGGAAGAAAGAAGATACAAGACCAACTATATGGCACATCCTGCCATAGATTAAAAACATTTCGAAAGCAGTAGTTGGCAGCTTTCTAGATCTGCAAGTCATCTTGGCACACTGCCCAGAGGTTACCATATGAGGACAAATCATACATTGCAAAGATTGCTTGGAGATGGGATATACTTCTAATATATGCTAGATTTCCTGCATGGATTACTCCTGTGACTATCTAGGATAGTTGGGGAGGAAGCTAGCCCCAGATTGCAAGAACACAAACTAGTGGCCAGTCAAGGAGACCTGAACTCATTGGCATCATAACATTGCAATGAACAAGGACATAAGATTCAATTTTTGCAACTATTAAGATTGTTGGCCATGTAGGTGCAAAGATAGCTAAATAAATGATTGAAACCTGGAAATGAAACCTGGAAATGGGTCAATAGCTGATCTACTACTAGCTTATCAGATACCTAGGAGCCAAGGATGGCAGTATAAGGAAACAACTGCAAAGCACTAACCATCAACAAAATAATCAACCCATATGAAGGCACCAAATAAATATGATAAATAGAATAGTCCAGAGTACACATTGCGGTAGATGGAAGTTCCCTGAGAATGGATTCTAGCACGAGTCCTAGAAGAGTAAACCTTTGGACCAGTGATTGACCCAGATTGGATCTTTTAATATTATTTTGGGACACATATATATAATAATAAATATAATAAAACTGATATATGAGAGATATGGGTGCTAACGCTTGGAACAGTTTGGCTTTGGGAATCCTTCAGAGCATATGAGGCATCCACTTATAAACAACTACCCTTCTTTCACTGAAGCACTTGGGAAGGGGTCATTCCATGCAACCTACAATGTCAACCACCAATCAACTCAGAAATGGGCAGATGCATGGCAAAAGCATTCTGCAAACGTATTTTAAAGGTCTCAATCAATGACTACCATCTAAAATTGTGCAACTATAAAGTAGCTATGAGTGACATTGTCACTCTGACAATTATCACTTTGAAGAACTAATCACCCACGTAGAAAATGTTATTAGGACCCTTGTAAAAGAAAGACCAGAAAAAGGAAACTGGTGGAGGATAAAATTCAAAAGTTAAAGCCACGAACAAGCCAGAAGGAATTACAAATACTTGAACATGATGAAAGGTTTAGCATGTGAGACACTGCACCAAAAGAATTTATAGCAGCGATGGAATCTTTATTCAACAGAGTAGAGACAGAAGAGTCAGAAAAACATACTATCAGACTAAAAGTATCAGCAATGCTGGTCACACACCAACCAAATAATACGCTCAAGCCTTCGGAGCAACACATCTTGAGAACTCTGAAACAAAAGCAGGCATTATTATTTTACCAGCATATAAAGGCCATTCAACGGTGATGATGAACCACACAAATTATGAAAGCATTCATCCTGATCAATTATTCCTCATCATATAGGCCAGCAAAGACATCAGAGATGAGAACGATGGTTACACAATTGAATGCTTATCTTGGCCAACTCAAATAAACAAGTGTGTAACAAAAAAAATAATATTAGAAAATCAGAGCAACAGATACTGCCCCAGCTAGATTTTTTTTTCATAAAAAGCTTTTTATTACTCATTTTCATAACATATAACCACATATATATATACTATTACATAACCAGCATCGTATTATATTATTAAATGTTTACATCAATTCAACTTACCATCAACTCCCAAAAACAATTATTGGCTCTTCTGCTCTCCATACACCATATTTGTACCATATCCATTACTTTCATCTCCCTCTCTACCTCCTTTCTTCCCTCTGTCATCCTTCTCTTCTCTACTTCCCCTTCCTCTCTCCTATACTCTCCCCTTTCCACGCCTTCTTTTTCTCCTCCTCTTCCCCCCCGCCCTCTTTCTTCTATCCTCTTCTGTTCCCTTACCACTCCCCTTTACACCCTTCATCTCATTTACTTGGTGTATTTCTGCCTCTGAGCAAGCTTCATTTTATTTTGATGGTATTTATAATTCCTTTTCAATATACATATTTAGTTTTATCATATATCTTCCTCCTTTTTTAAAAGGAGAAAAAAGTATACATATATAGTAATTGTATTTGGGGGGGGGGGGAACTAGCCTATTTTTGGCCGAGATGTGGGCCTGGTTACAATTCCCAGCTATTCTCATCATTATATTTATATAATTATGCATCCTTATATGCCCCAAATTTGTGATTCTGTCTTTATAATCTCAATAATTTCCCATTGTAAGTATATTCCATGTTCCCCCTCCATTTTTCCATATCTTGGCTTAGGTTACCCTTTCGTCTCCTTTTTATTTCCTTTTGTTGGAACACTTCACCCTTTTTTAATTTTCCCTGTACCATTGTCAAACCCAATGAAGTTTTTTGCCTGCTTTTTATTTTCCACCATTTCTGCCCCTTCATTATCCCCCCTCTTCTTCCTTCTCTTCTTCTTTGACTTCCTGCTTCTCTGAGTTCAAAATTCTATTTAAACTTGATTTTAATGATTTATGCATATTTTTTATAATTTCACGTAGTTCTTCAAATTCCCACCTTTCTATAATGTCCAGTTCCAAAGTTACATTAGTTATACAGTTCTTATTTCAGAGTTCTGGTCCACCTTAAATTTAGCTTGTTCAGCTAATGTGGAGAAGAAGAGAAGTGGGAGCCATCTTGATTTTTTACAGAAAAAAAAACTTCGTATTTTCCCAGTTCTTGATTTTATTATTTTTTCTCCCTTGTTACCTTCCACCTCTCGTTGGTTATAGTTGCTCAAAATATATTAATTGGGACAAACTCGCATACAGCCAAACTCCGGTATGTCACTCTTCACCTCCTGCTTTTCTAACTTCTGATTTATGGCAATTTGTTATTTAAATCTTCCTGGTCAGGATTTCACATTCCATTTGCAGGCAAGATTAGATTATTAGTAAGAAAATGGTGCTTTTTTCTTGATTTTATCCCTTGTTACATTCCACCTCTGATTAATTGGAGTTGCTTAAGATATGTTAGTTAGAAGAAACTCAGACAAAGCAAATCTTCACGCTCTTTTCAAGTCCCAGACCAAATTTAGAGTTTGTGTTTGAGTGGGTTTGTCACTTCTCTACTTTTCTCTTTTCTGTCCAAATTGTTTCAAGCAAATGGCTCTCTTTTGGGCTAGTGATTCAACCCTCCATTTTTCAGCTGCTTTCTTTCTTTTTGCCAAAATCCCGTTCTGTCCATCTATTTACTAGCCATTCCCGGCCACGTGTTGCTGTGGCCCAGTCTGGTTAAATGACCAACCAATCTGTGTGTAGATCTACAGCTGCACACACAAACACGTACACACAACCACCATATAACCCCAACCTACCTACCTACTGTATTTCTCCCTCTCTCCCTCTACCTACCTACCTACCTACCTACCTACCTACCTACCTACCTACCTACCTACCTACCTACTGTATTTCTCCCTCGCTGTCTCTATCCCTCTACCTAGCTACTGTATTTCTCCTTGAATCTTATGGACAGAGTATTTTATGTCATAAAGGATGACATAATACCTGTGACCCACTGCTCTCTCTGTATACATCTACCTACTTTTTTACAATTTTTTACATTTCCGTTGCGTGTACCTGGCACAGGTGTGACATCTACACAATCTATATTTATCATTGGTGCTGTATTTCAAAGGAACGTCGTGTGAAAATTTGGAAGCGATCGGTGCAGTACTTTCAGAGATTACTGGTTTTGAACAATTGTAGGTTAATAGATCTTCTTACCAGGCTTTAATCTCGCCTCTGCATGCTCCTCTTCAGCTGCTTTGGCCTGAAGCCAGCTTCTTGTGCAGCCACGTTGCCATGCTGCTACCCCGACTCCGATTCAGAGAGGAAATCTGTGACCTACGAGGAACTTGTTGCACTCTCTCTTTGGTCTGATGGGACCCTGCCCCTGCTTCCCCCCCCCCCCGCGAGAGGTTCTGATCCAAAAAAGGATCTTGGAATTGGTTTGTCAGACAGGGTTCATGGGGGCTCATCAGAGCTCACATTCCCCACGTTTGCCCAGCTGGAGAGCTTCTGGTCGAATCTGCCCCAGCAAGATTTTATGGACTCCTCAAGATAGGGACTCCCCTTCTGACCTATTGAAGTACTACGAGAAACTGCCACCTGGCTAAATGGCTGGCACAATGCTTAAGCTTCCTGATCCCACTCTTGAACAGCCTGGTCACATCATCCACACAATTTTGATAAAACTACAAGGCTTAAATGTGGCTCCTGATGAATTCATAATCTCCTTTAAGGCATTGTCCCAATTTACATCCATCCCTTCTTACTTAGCATACGAAATAATAGATAAATAGATAGATAAAACTAGAAGAAGAATATATAACACAGATCAGAACAATCTACCCAGGACACAAATCATGAAGCTACGTCAGTACTGCCAACTTACCTTCTTCACGTTCAAAAGGGAAATGTATGAGCAAACAAAAGGACTGGCCACAGAATTCCTAATATCAGAAGTTATTGCAGAAACTGTCCTGTAAGAACAAGAACACTGCATTTCAAAACTACATGCCTAAATTTTGATGCTGCTACATGGACAACACTTTTTGTAATCATCATAAGAAATGCACTGAAAGACTTTCATATATCTTTCCAGACATACAATTCACAATGGAGGAAGAAACAGCTAGACAATTACCATTTTTAGATGTGCTTGTCAACAGGCACGAAGGCGGAAGCTTAAGAAACCATAGTTTATGACAAGACTACCAACATTCCATGCATTCTTAGTTTCAACAGTAACCATACAGTGTCACAAAAAGAGTTGTGTCAGAACACTAAATAGCAGTGTGCAAACCCGCTGTAGTACCAGCAAGCTAAGCGAGAGAAAGTACTTTGTGAACAATTCAGGCAGAAATGTGGACCCACAAGTGTTTATTACAAGATGTCTGTGCAGCAAGCAAGGGAGGGAAAGAAAGAAAGAAGATATAAGACCAACTATATGGCACATCCTCCAATAGATCAAAAATATTTTGGAAGCAGTAGTCAGCAAATCTGCAAGTCTAGATCTGCAAGTCAGCACGGCACACTGTCCTAGTGGCCAACCCAGATTGGAAAAATAATTACGTTATTGAGTTTCTAACTTACCCCAGTTTATATAACCGCTGTTTTACAATACAATACAATACAATAGCAGAGTTGGAAGGGACCTTGTAGGTCTTCTAGTCCAACCCCCTGCGTGGGCAGGAACCTTATACCATTTCAGACAAATGGCTATCTAACATCTTTTTAAAGACTTCCAGGGTTGGGGCATTCACAACTTCTGGAGGCAAGCTGTTCCAGAGGTTAATTGTTCTTACTGTCAGGAAATTTCTCCTTAGTTCTAAGTTGCTTCTCTCCTTGATTAGTTTCCACCCGTTGCTTCTTGTCCTGCCCCCAGGTGCCTTGGAGAATAGTTTGGCTCCCTCTTCTTTGTGGCACCCTCTGAGATATCGGAACACTGCTATCATGTCTCCCCTGGTCCTTCTCTTCATCAAGCTAGACATACCCAGCTCCTGCAGCCGTTCTTCATATGTCTTAGTCTCCAGTCCCCTAATCATCTTGGTTGCCCTTCTCTGCACTCTTTCCAGAGTCTCCACGTCTTTTCTACATCGTGGCGACCAAAACTGTATGCAGTATTCCAAGTGTGGCCTTACCAAGGCACCATACAGTGGCATTAACACTTCACGTGACCTAGATTCTATCCCTCTGTTTATGCAGCCTAGAACTGTGTTGGCTTTTTTGGCAGCTGCTGCACACTGCTTTATTTTTGCTTTATTTTGCTTTATTGTAAAGCATTTAAGTCCATTTAGAAGCCAAGCTGTGATTATATTTGCCATATTATGTGAGGTAATATATGTATGGGAACTATGCTTGCTTAAATTTTTGTTGTATTTATAGCAATAGCACTTAGACTCATATACTGTTCCATGCTGCTTTACAGCACTCTCTCAGTGGTTTATAAATGTCAGCGTATTGCTGTCAACAATTTGGATCCTCATTTTACCAATCTCGGAAGGAGGGAAGATTGAGTCAACCTTGTGCCAGTCAGGATCAAACTCCTGGTTGTGAGCAGAATTAGTCTGCAACACTACATTCTAATCACTGCGCCACCAGAGCATTTACCTTTATACAGCTAGTTCTCAGCAACTGCCACAGACAGCAAGTATTCACTGTTAAGATGGTGTTGAAAAAGAAACTTTGTGACCAATCTTCACAGCATCTCTCTCTCTCTCTCTCTCTCTCTCTCTCTCTCTCTCTCTCTCTCTCTCTCTCTCTCTCTCTCTCTCTCTCTCTCTCTCAATCATGTATTCACTATTACACTCAATTAATATATGTTTTCATGTGCAAAACTTTGTGTATACTGTTAATTTTTCCAATTGTTGCATATTTTTCAAATTTAAGTTCCCCATCACTTATTGTTGGAATTGTATCTTTCTTCCAAAAGTTTATGCTTTCTGATGTAAGCATATTTTTCAATAAATTAAAATGTTTCTTATAGATTTTTTCTAATATTATACCTAATAAGAAAAGCCGTGATTTCATTTAGAATTTAAATTTCAAATTTTCTGCATTTTTTACTGTATAAATCTTTCTTGTACTGCCCATTGGCATCTTTAGCATACTAGTTTGAGGTTAAAATATTTTCTGAATTTAAAGATCTTTTGGAAAATTTTGTTTTTCTATGTCTATTTCCATCTTTAATTCTTTTATATTTGATGCAATACTTCTTCTTGCCTCTTTCAACAGTTCGCTGAAATTGTTTGTTTCATTTTTTTCTGAAATCTTTTTCTTTGGGTTCTCTTCTGTTCTTCAGAATTGCTATAGGTCAGACATCCACTTTTCTTTCTTTTCTTTCTTTTAACATTAATCTGTAACAACATTTATAAATTCATCCAATAATCCCCCTGATTCTCTATCAATGAAATTCAGGACTTCCAAGTGATTCCTGATTTTTCCTTGAAAACTGGGTTTTATGCTCAAGATCATATAAGGCAAAGGATTAGCTTCCTTTTTCTACTTCAGTTTAACTTGAAACTTGCACATGAGCAATTTGCGATATATTCCGCAGTCAGCCCCTGGCCCGCATCTTTATTAGTACAGGTCTTCCACCTCCTTTTACCAATATTAAAGACCATCTGTTTTCTGCAATCTGTCAATGTTTTTATCTGTTGATACCCATATCCATAGTCATTGTTTTGGTTGTTGAAAGGCTGTGTTAGCAATGAAGAAATCACTGCATTGGTAGAAACGTAATACATTATTCTGTAGCTTTATTTCAGAACCCATGCAGTCCAACTACAGGTAGTCCTGGAGTTTGACTGTAATTGAGCCCAAAAGTTCTGTTGCTAAATGACACATAAGTGAATTTTTCCCTGCCACAGTTGCTAAGTGAATCACTGTAGTTGTTAAATTAGTAACACGGTTGTTAAGTGTACCTGACTTCCCCATTGACAGGTCTTTTCTGAAAATTGCTAAAGGTGATCACATGATTCCAGGATACTGCAGCTGTCATAAAGATGAGTCAGTTGCCAAATGTCTGAATATTAATCACATGACCATGGGGATATTACAATGGTCATAAGTATGAGAAATGATCATAAATCACTTTTCCAGTGCTGCTGTAACTTTGAATGGTCATTAAATGAACTTGTAAATTGATGACTACCTGTACAATTTCCACCTTAATATTTCCAACTTTGGCATTAAAATCTCCAAAAGCAAGCAGCATAATCTTGTTTGTTCTTTCAGTGTCAGATTGAATTTGATCATAAATCTATCAATGTCTTCTTATAAGTATAATCTTTATTGTCATTGTACTTAAATACAATGAAATTGATTTGAGCATAACGTTGGACAATCATTATACTAAAAGGTTGTATACAAAGTGTAATTGATACTATTTGATTATTGATTGCATTGGAGCCAAGTACTGTTCTTGATATGCCCTTCCTTATTGTGAAAATATCATGATTCCTTCTTGGATTTTCATTTCCTGAGCAGGAAACAATGGATTTTTTGACTGGAAATGTCCAGTTTCAATCCATTTCAATTCATTGTTGATGATAACAGTATGGCTGATTAATTGAATTTTCATTGTGTTGAGCTTCCCCATGCTCATGCTGTTAAACTTCATGTTTCCACTGTATTCTGGGAGGAGCTCAGATTTCTTTTTCTTTTTTGTCCTGGCAATGTGCTGATGTTTCTATGATTAGATGTTCTGAAAGTTTTAATCTGGCAAGTCATAAATTAGTACTTTGAAAGTTATTTAGCTTTTCTTCTTTATGTACATGTGACTTTCTTGGTAAAATACAGAAATGGTTTCCATATCTTTCTCTTTGTGATATGAAATGACCTCTTTGCTCTTGTCACTAAAGTGATCTGACTTCAGCATCTTCTTATATCTCTGCTTTCAGTTACATGGGTAAGTTGAATATTTGGGATGACCTTTACACCTCTAGGTGACCTGCTGGGAATGTAGGAATCCTAGTGGACAACCATTTAAATATGAGCCAGCAGTGTGCAGCAGCTGCCAAAAAAGCCAACACAGTTCTAGGCTGCATAAACAGAGGGATAGAATCTAGATCACGTGAAGTGTTAATGCCACTGTATAGTGCCTTGGTAAGGCCACACTTGGAATACTGCATACAGTTTTGGTCGCCACGATGTAGAAAAGACGTGGAGACTCTGGAAAGAGTGCAGAGAAGAGCAACCAAGATGATTAGGGAACTGGAGACTAAAACATATGAAGAACGGCTGCAGGAGCTGGGTATGTCTAGTTTGATGAAGAGAAGGACCAGGGGAGACATGATAGCAGTGTTCCGATATCTCAGAGGGTGCCACAAAGAAGAGGGAGCCAAACTATTCTCCAAGGCACCTGGGGGCAGGACAAGAAGCAATGGGTGGAAACTAATCAAGGAGAGAAGCAACTTAGAACTAAGGAGAAATTTCCTGACAGTTAGAACAATTAACCTCTGGAACAGCTTGCCTCCAGAAGTTGTGAATGCCCCAACCCTGGAAGCCTTTAAAAAGATGTTAGATAGCCATTTGTCTGAAATGGTATAAGGTTCCTGCCCACGCAGGGGGTTGGACTAGAAGACCTACAAGGTCCCTTCCAACTCTGCTATTGTATTATTGTATAATGTTGATATACGTTCCTGATGTATAATCCTTCCACTGCCATGATGAAGCAACACAGCAGGATTTGGAGGGTATAAAGGCATTATGCCAGAGTGAGGCAGGACTGTAGCCTTGCCTTTTAACTATAGAAATGTAATTGCTTTATGTCCAGGATAAATAATCCTGCTCAAATACGCCCCCCCCCCCCTCCCGGGACTAATGAATATATCACGTTCCTTTGTATTGCAGATTATGTAGTGTTACTGTGTGAAATACTAAGAAATTGAAAACTAGCCTTGTGTGCCCTAGCTGCCTATTTCAACAAGAAAGCTCTGAAGGCCAACTACTAGTAGTCCTCGACTTACAACAGTTCATCTAGTGACCGTTCAAAGTTACAACAGCACTGAAAAAAGTGACTTATGACAATTTTTCACACTTACAATCTTTGCAGCATTCACATGGTCATGTGATTTATATACAAATGCTTGACTACTGGCTCATATTTATGATGATTGCAGTGTCCCAGGGTCATGTGGTTACATTTTGTGTCCTTCTGATAAGCAAAGTCAATGGGAAAGCCAGATTCACTTAACAACCAGGTTATTAACTTAACAATTGCAGTGATTCACTTAACAAAGGTAACAAGAAAAGTCGCAAAATGGGGCAAAGCTCACTTAACAAATTTCTCACTTAGCAACATAAATTCTGGACTCAATTGTGATCATAAGTCAAGAACTATCAGTATATTAAAACTTATTTTTGCTAAGTGTTAGTATTTTATTATTTTTGTTTTTGATGTATATTTGATTTTGACATATCTTGCTGCTAACTGCTACAGGTTGCTTTGTTGAGGTTGTATGATATGTAAATGTATTTAATTATTGAAATCTGCAACAAGTATTTCTGATACAGTAACAGAATTACGTTAATGCAGTAAATACTTGTAATATTTTATTTTTCCTTTCCTCCTCTTGCTTTATAAATGGATGTGTTCTCTTTATTAATGAAAGAGGGTGAGAATATTAATGAGGCATATGGTGATAAATATTATTGACTAAGGAAAAAAAATAAAAAATCATGCCCTAGTTAAAAAAAAAACCTATGATGGCCACATTGAATTTTGTGTACATTTTTGCTGTACTGCGTGGTATGACAAAAGTGCCAAAGAAAGACATAAAATAAATCAGTTCTCAGAAGCATTTTCCCATGAGAAGGGGCTAACTCTTTGGAGTTCTAATTACATAAAAAAGATGTGATTAAAAATATAGAAACATGCAATAAACTTAAAAACAAATATTTTTCCATTCAGAAATTTCAAGTAGTCAAAATTGGATCCATACAATAACAATTTTACTTAAAAAGAGTTATAGAAAGGAAAGTACAACAATTTGTTGCTGATGGTACCCACTGACCGAGAATATACATACCATCTGTATGAGCCTTGCATAGTAACTTCTGAGTTCAACACAAATTGCCAGTTTTGACTTTTAAAGGTCTAATACTTAGCATTGAAATCTTGTAGCATTGCCTTTTCTTCTGAAAGAAAATTAAATGATTTTGAGCTAACAACAGCAATAATTAATGAGTTTACATTATTAAATTTGTGCATGTATATATGAAGCCATACGTATATGATACAATGGTTAACTTATCAGACTAGGAATTATGAGATGCTGAGTTACACTCTTGCCTTGTGTGACTGTTGGCAGTCACTTTTGTCATAAGGAAGGAAGGGGAGGGAAGGGAAAGGAAAGGAAGCAAGCAAAAAAATGTTTTTGGAATCTGTATCATGTTACAAATTTTACACATATTTTCTCAATGACTTTTTAAAGATCAAAACACTACTACTATTTTAAGTTATTTTTATTTAGTTTTTTAAGAATGACAGAGAATAACAATTTTACCCTGTTAGAGAGGAAAGAAAGAAAAAGGGATTAAAAAAAGAAAAGCAGTATACAGATTTTGAAAATAAATAGTAAGCTGTTTTAAAACTGTGTGTGTGTGTGTGTCTGAGCAGTGCTATAACATGTTTAGAAAGAAGATTTTGTTTTGTAGGATATGTTTTTTTCTTTTTCTATAATTAGAGGAATTGGGGTATCAATCATAGTTCCTAAGAAAAAATGTAAGCTTCACTCTGTGATGAGCCTTTCACTGAGCAACATGCCTTCTTTGATGTTCAGTTTTCATTTAAATTACGACAGGTCAGAAATTATCAAAAGACCCTGTTATTATGGGTCATTACTTTAAAATAGGCCTTGCTGTAGAACTTAAATTATTACATTACATTAGATTTAATGTACTTCAGTTTCTTAAAACTCAGTCTTTTGCGTATTTACAGCTGGTATCCTTGGAAGAAAATTACTATTTCACATTCAGGTCTCACTCTTCATCTTAAGTATACAGATATCCCCAGTTAATGTTGGCAATTAGGCCTGGAATTTCTGTTTCTAAGAGATGCAGTCTAAAGAACAATCTCATTTGGCCATGTAGCATAGTGACAGCAGTTCCAGGACTAACTGGTTGCCATTGTTAACAAAATCCCACACTGACATTAAGCAAGACATGGCCACCATTTGCAACTTGCTAGCTTCCCCATTTACTTTGCTTTTAGGAATCAAGCCAAGAAGGTTGCAAATGGTGACCATGTGGCTTCATGACTCTGTAATGTCCTAATTGTGAAGTGGGTGTTAACTATAATGGTTGGAACTTTGAGAACTGGTTGTAAGTACCACTATCTCAAGTTAGAACAATAGCAGAATGAGTGGTCAATTAAGGACAATTTACTTATACTTTATTTATATTTTACACTAAATTTGATAAAGTCTAATATTAATTACTATCATCTCCCTTTATTTTTTAATGTTCACACTTCTCTTTTGCACACCTTTTTCTAAAGGATACATTACCTATATGCAGGAATATATTTATTTATTTATTTATATATCATATTTAAAAACCACCCATCTTTCTCATTGGTTCATGGCTAACTTCATATCCTCCTTCGTAAACCAAAGGGAGAAACATGAAAAATTTTCAATCCTTCTCTTTCTCTACTTCCTCTAACAGGTATGCACTTGTTTCTGTGGAACAATATGCAGTTTGATTTTAAAACAATAGCATCATTAATAATCCCTCTTTGCTATAAACAAAATTTAATATTCATCTTAATTGGAGAGAAATGAAGATGTTCAGACCTCAAAGTAATATCTCATTGGGCATTTATCCAGCAAACTCTTTTATCACAAGATTTCTCTAGTTCTGCATCTTTTAGCACAATAAAGAGATGAAACCCAGTATGGACTAAAGAGGCATTGGTATTTTATACTCACAGAATTTAATTACTGTTTCTTGATTTTGCTTCTTTCTTCAAATTCTTCTGCTGATTATCTTTGCAGAATCTATTATGTCCCTGAAATACTGTATTTTTTATTCAATTTTCCATTAAAAAAGGTTGTTACTTAACATATTGCAAAATTTTATGTAATATTTCTCAGCATAACTGTTTTATACAATAATACAATAGCAGAGTTGGAAAGAGACCTTGGAGGTCTTCTAGTCCAAACCTCTGCCTAGGGAGGAAGCCCTATACCCGTGATGGCGAACCTATGGCATGGATGCCACAGGTGGCATGCGGAACCATTTTTTAGGGCATGAGAGGCATTGCCCTGTCAGCTCCAGCGTGCATATGGGCAATGGCCACCTGATTTAGGCCTTCTTTTGAGGCCATTTTTCATTTATTTATTTATTTTTATTTATTTTATTTAAATTTATATCCCGCCCATCTCCACAGAGGACCCAGGGCGGCGTACAGGAAATTTAAAAACACACAAATACAAAGATAAATATATAATTTAAAATAAATATTAAACATTCCCATCCTGTACTAAAACCAAATTTAAAATACCCAATTAATCTTCTTAAAAACTTGCAGTGTTGGGGCATTCACAACTTCTGGAGGCAAGCTGTTCCATTGATTGATTGTTCTAACTGTCAGGAAATTTCTACTCAGTTCTAAGTTGCTTCTCTCCTTGATTCGTTTCCACCCATTGCTTCTTGTTTTACCTTCAGGTGCCTTGGAGAATAGTTTGACTCCCTCTTCTTTGTGGCAACCCCCTGAGATTATTGGAACACTGCTATCATGTCTCCCCATGTCCTTCTTTTTATTATTTTTATTATTTTATTCTTTTTTAGCGCAGGGTAAGTTTAATTTGATTTTAACTTTGTACTTTGTTTGTTGTAATTTGTTTTTAATTTCCCTGTGCCCCTTCGGGGAGAGAGAGCGGGATATAAATAAAATTTATTATTATTATTATTATTATTATTATTATTATTATTATTATTATTATTATTATTATTATTATTATTATTATTATTATTATTATTATTAAATTAGATATACCCAGTTCCTGCAACCGTTCTTCATATGTTTTAGTCTCCAGTCCCCTAATCGTCTTTGTTGCTCTTCTCTGCACTCTTTCTAGAGTCTCCACATCTTTTCTACATCGTGGTGACCAGAACTGAATGCAGTATTCCAAGTGTGGCCTTACCAAGGCATTATAAAGTGGTATTAACACTTCCCGTGATCTTGATTCTATCCCTCTATTTATGCAGCCTAGAACTGTGTTGGCTTTTTTGGCAGCTGCTGCACACTGCTGGCTCATATTTAAATGGTTGTCCAGTAGGACTCCAAGATCCCTTTCACAGTTGCTATTATTGAGCAAGGTACCACCTATACTGTACCTGTGCATTTCGTTTTTGTTGCCAAATGTAGAACCTTACTCTTTTCACCATTGAATTTCATTTTGTTAGATAGTGCCCAATGTTCAAGCTTGTCAAGATCCTTCTGTATCTTAAGCCTATCTTCTGGAGTGTTGGCTATTCCTGCCAGCTTGGTGTCATCTGCAAATTTGATGAGTTCCCCATTTATTCCCTCATCCAAATCATTGATGAAGATGTTAAAGAGTACTAGGCCTAAAACAGACCCTGCATACTTCCCTCCATATAGATGCAGTTCCATTGAGGACTGCATGTTGCCTTACGCACAGTCACTCAAGCACTCATCACCTCTCGACTCGACTACTGTAATGCTCTCTACATGGGGCTCCCTTGAGGTGCACCCGAAAGCTGCAGCTAGTCCAGAACGCAGCCGCGCGGGTGATTACGGGAGCGCCTAGACACTCCCACATAACACCTATCCTGCGCGAGCTGCACTGGCTTCCTGTGGTCTTTCGGGTGCGCTTCAAGGTTTTAACGACCATCTTTAAAGCGCTCCATGGCTCGGGGCCTAGTTATATGCGAGACCGCCTCCTGCCCCACACATCCCTCAGACCGATACGCTCCCACAGAGAGGGCCTCCTCAGGGTGCCGTCGGCTGGACAATGCCGACTGGCGACACCCAGGGGAAGAGCCTTCTCTGTGGCGGGCCCAGCCCTCTGGAACGACTTACTCCCTGAACTCCGCACCATCTCCGACCTCCGCCTCTTCCGCAAGTTTATTTTATTAATAAAATAAAATTAAAAAAAAAACATGTTGAGTGCGGTTGATCAGCCATTTACGAGTCCATCTGGTGGTGATGCTGTCTAACCCACATTCTTCTACCTTATCTAGTAGTAGGTTATGGTCTACCTTGTCAAATGCCTTATTGAAGTCCAAGTAAACTATATTGACGGCTTTCCTCTGGTCCACTAATTTTGTCACATTATTAAAGTGCAGTAAGATTAATCTGGCATGATCTGTTTTTGACGAACCCATGTTGGCTTTTGGCTATTATTTTGTTTGCTTCTACATGTTCACTAACTCGTTGCTTGATTATTTTTTCTAGAATCTTTCCTGGTATTGAGGTTAGGCTGATGGGTTTGTAGTTTCCTGGATCTATCTTTTTTCCTTTTTTGTTTACCACTAAAAATATAATTGCACACAAATTTGTGAGATATCTTTCATTGGATAAAATGTTCAGGTTTATGAACTTGATACTCCACTCACTAACATCAGATAATTATTCCTTGAACCATTTATTGTATAATCCCCTCCAAATATAGATAGGCTGCAACTTAAATCTGTTTGTTTAGTAACTGTTTGTCAAAGTTACCACAGCACTTAAAAACAAGTTATGATGATTTTTCACACTTATGACCTTTGCAGCATCCCCATGGTCTTGGGATCAAAACTCAATGCTTGGCAATTGACTCACATTTATGATATTTATGAAGTCACGCAATCACCTTTTGTGTATTTTTGACAAGGCAATAAAATGGGGCAAAATTCACTTAACAATTGTTTTACTTAACAAGAGAAATGTTGGGCTCAATTGTAGTCATAACTCAAAGACTACCTGTATTTCTTTTTTAAGTTAAAACAAGAATGCAAAAGAACAAAGCAAAAATGGATAAAAGTATAAAAGAAATTAAAACAATCTGAGCAAACCAAAAACAAATGTTTGAAATGCAAATTAACAGACACACATTATGTAAACTCTCAGTCGATTGAGACAGAATATAAACATCTGAAAATATAAAACCCAGAATTAATACTTACAATAATTTGACTGAAATGGAACAATGCATTTTAAATAAAATGTTAATTTCTTTGTCTCCAACAACATAAGTACATTAAGGTAATTTTTAAAATGTTAGTTCTAAAATGTTACTTTTTGGTTGCAAATTAGGTGTAATTTAACCGTTTATTGAATTTGTTGGTTAAGTAAAATATGCAAAACACACACAAACGCGCGCATACACGCACACACACACACAGATAATTTTGAGGAAAAATAGAGAAGCAAACAAAAAAGGCTTTCTGGTAACCCCCATCTTTTTTTTAATTGCTTCTTGGATATTTTTATATTTTACTTTAAACATTATTATTTATATGTATTTGGAACCGTTCAATTGTTAATATTTTTTTAAAAAATTAATGGCAGTGCTCTATGTGTCTGTTTGCCTTGAGTCATGTGTGGATAGAGAGAATCTTGCATTATTGTCATATATAGCCACTTCACTGAAAAGAAAGTGCAGTTGTTCATGCATAACAAAACAACTGGTATGATCATCATAAAAATGTGACTGCTTTTTTTCAAAACAAAAATTAATAAAATAAACTTAATTATCCACTGTGTTAGATTATGGGTATCCTCAACCCAAAGGCACAAACTCATGTCTCAGTTTAATTGCCAGTCACATGGGGCTTTACTTTTAAAATGTAATATTACCTATGTTTTATTTTTATTTTAATGTTTATTTTTAGTTAATGTTTCAAATATCACCCAATTGCATTTTAATCTGGTTTTGGCTGTACTCAGGAATGTTGTGAATCTTCATCTGACCCTATGATGTGGAACTTCTTTCTGTTTAAAAAGAAGCAAAAAAGGGAGGGGGCAAAATTAGGATTAATCCAATTGTTAATTTTGAAGTTTGCACAGATGTTATTTTAAGCAGGGCAGAACGGTTTTAGCAGTGTTTCTTGTCTGCCTAGAATATGAAGTTGGGCTCCTATTTCTTACAGTAATTTTATGTAGGAAGATTAAGTAAATTCAGAGTTAGTTCATCATACTCATTATGGGGCAGAATTTGTAGTCCTTGTTTTTGCAGGTTTTATTAGTATTTAGAATTTCTCAAAGCATGAATAAAGAGAATGTAGACAAACAACTGTCATTTAGGAGTGGGAACCAAAGGCCAGATTATTGTTGAAGATGGGTCATTGAATTTGAGCTCAAAGGAAAGAGATGTTTAGGAATCTGTCTTAATATTCAAAGACTCTTAGTTGTTTTAATGGGGACTATCTTAAGTTACAATAAAAAGACAACTTTAGTTACATTATGAGAGGTTTCTGGGGGCAGAAAGGAGGAGCCTGCATCGCAACAATACGATGCTTTATCTCGCCGCTGCAAGATCATTGTTGATTGTTCTGCTGCTGGATGGTCCAATTGGACCTAAACTGTCCTGAATGGACAACGCAGATGAAGATGAATCTTTGGTGATCACAGGGATACCGCAAAGTCCCTGTTTGATCCAAAGGAAGGGCTTCAAATCTGCAGTAAACAGACAGCCCCCCCCCTCAGGCTGGCAAAGTTGCTGACAGCTCCGGAAAGAAAGAGACGGAAGTGGATTCTAGCTGGTGAGCTGTATATTGCCTTAAAAGAGACTGCTTTAAAAGAGATTGCCCATAAGAACTTTTTAAACTAAGCTGAAACTTAAAAACAAAACCAAAAATAAGTGGCGGAACTAACCACTGGAGGACTTGGTCAGCGAGTTATCACAATTTCTTTAATTGATATTTTAAATGTAACCTATGAAGAATTCTTAAAAGGAATGGAGTAAGTTTTTCCTCTTCTATTTTTTTTTCTTGTCTACAACCTATAAACTAAATCTCTTCCTTTTCATTAGTATGTGTGATTTTTAAATCTTTTTCTTCCTTTTACTACACTTAAGAATACTTAAGAATTTGATTTCTTTTTGAAACAACTAAGGTACAAAAAGAAACAAGAAAAATTGTAATGATTAAAACAACAGAAGGAAAATGGCGCTACTACTTGTAAGCTAAAGTATGTGGATTACAAACAAAATATGTTCATTTCTTCTATGGTCTATTTTGGCTTGGAATCTTAAAGAACTACAGTTTGCTCAAAAGTGAAAGGGGAATTGCTTTTCCTTTTCTTTACAAATGCTTTTTTGAAGCCTAATTTTAACTAGAGACTCTATTTTGAATTTGAGTTTGCTAAAAGCATTTCTTGAGCTAGAGTAGCAGGCCTTTTTTTCTCTTCAACAACTGGAGACAATGGCATATACTGAACAACAAAAAAAGTTTACCTTGCAAGAGATAATGGATGCAATGCAGCAATATTCTAATTCATTTGAAAAAAAATTAGAACATTTAATTGGAGAATATGAGGAAAAGGATGGAGTTACAAACCGTGTTTCCCCGAAAATATGACATGTCCTGAAATTAAGGCCATGACAGATTTTCGCATTGGGTAAAAAATATAAACCCTCCCCCCCAAAATAAGCCCTAGTGAAGGGGTGGAACAGGGGGCAGCCCTTCCCTTCCCTGGTCACCTCAGGGCTTTTTGGTCCCTTAATCAGATCAGCTGGACTGCTCCATTCACAAAACAGCTGATTCGAAGGTGCTGCTCAAGCCTCTGCCTCCAGCGAATGCCGGTCGCTTTTGCAGCCAATTGCGAGTGCAAAAGAAGCTGGAGGCCAAGCAACAAAGCCCTAATGCCTCATACCCTCCTTGCCTAATGGTGACAGTTACAGCTCGCAATTCCGTCCACAGAACAGGAAAAGAAGGCATGGAAATCCATACGCCTGGGACATTGGAAGAAGCCCTGTGAGGAGATGCTGCTGCCAAAGTGTAGGAAATCCCCCCGCCCCTGCAGATCATCCTTTCAAAGAGGAGTTTCATCAGGATGAATGAGACACAAATGCCTCATTCTGCATGTGGGGGGTGGGAGATTTCAAGTGAGAGCTGATCTGAAGGCTGTAAATCCCAACAAAGCTGCAGGTCCAGACGGGGTGTTGGGGAAAGTGGTAAAAACCTGTGCTGATCAATTAACAGGGGTCCTGACAGGGATTTTTAACCTCTCCCTGCAACAGGTTAGAATCTTATCATGCTTGAAAGTAGCCACAATTATCCCAGTTCCAAAGAAAGCAGCCATAAAAAGCTTGAATGACTATAGACCCATTGCACTGACGTCTATAGAGATAAAGTGCTTTGAGAGACTGGTCCTACATCACCTCAGGTCCTGTCTTCCACCAAATTTTCATCAACACCAGTTTGCTTATAGAAGCAACAGGTTGACAGAGGATGCCATCACCACTGCTCTACATATCGCACTGAGTCATCTTGAGAAATCTGGGAATTATGTCAGAATGCTTTTTATAGACTATAGCTTGTCCTTTAACACCATCTTACCGGGAATTCTCATTGAAAACCCACCTGAATTTCCCTCCCCTTACTTGTGAATGGATCAAAGACTTCCTGACGGATCGTCTACACAGGGTTGGGTCCTTTACATCTTCCACGCTGAAGCTCAGCACAGGTTCCCCTCAGGGCTGTGCTCAGCCCCTACTTGTACTCGCTGTATACATATGACTGCATATCCTCTGCTCCATCCAACATCATAATAAAGTTTGCAGACAAAAAAACGGTGGTGGGTCTCGTTACTGGAGGGGACGAATCAGCATACAGGGAAGAAGTCCAGAAGGTATCCGCATGGTGCTCAAGAAACAACTTGCATCTAAATACTAGTAAGACAAAGGAGATGGTGCTAGATTTCCAGAAGCACAGAGAGGAACCTGCCCCACTGTATATAGAGGGGGGCTGTGTGGAGAGGGTTTCCCCTTTTAAATTCTTGGGAGTGCTTATTAGCTAAGATCTCACCTGGAAAAACAACACGTCTCTGATGATTGGAAAGGCCCAACAGAGATTTCATTTCCTTAGAGTCCTGCAAAAAAAATCAGGTGGAACAATGGCCAATGACCTCTTTCTATTGGTCCATCATCATAGAAAGTGTCCTCACATATTGTATTACAGTATGGTATGCTGGTTTAACAGCTGCAGCCAGGAAGGCACTACAGAGAGTGATCTATTCGGCACAAGAAACCAATGTTTGCCCTCTGACACCACTGGATGACATCGCCAAATCTTGCTGCTTTAGCAGAATAAGGAAGATTCTCAGAGATGATTCACACCCTGGTCAGTGTCTCTTTGCACTTCTACCATCAGGCAGAAAACATCAAAGTATAGCCAGCTGAACAAATAGATTTAAAGATAGTTTCTATCCTTGGGCTGTGAGACTTTTAAATACAATCACAATCACTGCATGCACATGCTAGTTTTTTCTTTTTTCTTTTCTCTCTTTTTTTGTTTGTTATAATTTTGCACCAGTGAGAGTAAAACCAATTTCATTTGTTCATTCAAGTACAATGACAATAAAGATTATACTTATAAAAATAAACAAACAAGATATAATGTTTTAAGTGATTTGTTTATCTGAAAATTTATCCTTAGTAGGTATTTTTCTGATATATTTATTTATTGAATCTGTGCAAATTCGTTTAATTGGCAGTAATGTAGCTCTGTAAGGTGACTTATAAATAGTTTTAAATAACTAAACAAATAAATTACTGTCATGCATTATCTCACAAGGAACTGTGAGGTATTCTCACATGGAATTGATGTAGTTTTGAGATTGTAAGTAGCAGTGGAAATTCACTGGATTTCAAGAAATTATGAGGCATACTCTTATTTTGAAACCAAATATAAACTACTACAAAGAACTAGTCTTTATTCTGTCCTTATTCCATTCCTCATTTGAGTTCCATTCCATCAAACTCTCTTAATTGTCCTGCTGAAAGAGCTGAATATAAGTAAATGGCTGCCATTCTCTTCTGTGGGGAAAATGTTGCTCCTCTAGGCACTGCTTTTTCTGAAATAAAATAATCCATTCAGCTCCTAAACAGAGAATATCTATTTGGAACATACTGCATTTTATTGCAGAACATCAAGATGCAGAATGTACAATTTTGCAAATTGAGCGTTCCTTAGATCTTCTCAAAAGGACAGCTATTTTGCAAGTATATTATAAATACTAAAGTGTTTAACAATGGAGGCTATGTTAAATTTAAAAAAAGATTGATTATAATCAAATAAAATAAAACTGCTTGTTGCGAATGCAGTTGTGTTGTCATTTCTATAGGAAATGTGCTGCCCTAAAGCTTTTCATTCTGCCTGCAATCTTTTATGTGACAATTTTGCTACAGATGCCCTCAGGGATGGTACTGGTTTATTGTCATGCAATGGGTTAAAGAAGAATGAAAGTGGAACACAGGCGTTCTGCTGAGAAAACGTAAAGGCGCTGCCTGCAGCTGTATGGCTCTACGTAGGCACCTGTGGGTTTCAGTGTGTTTAATGCATAGACTGCAGTATGAGGCTATCACTGACATTTGCTGACTCCAGTATACTCCTCTGTCTGCTGCCCTGCCAGCTTCTGCACCATCCATGAGACAGGCAAAATGGTGCAGCATGTTTGAAGCTTCCTTAGGAAACAATAACCATCAGTATGCAGCAGAGGTAGGTGAATGGTTTTATTTAGCTGCAACAAAAAGAGGGAGTGTAAGACTTTCTCGTTTATAATGTTAACCAAAAATAATTCTAGCAATGCTGTCTTTTTCTAATGTTGAATTTTGTGACAGGTATATTAACAATATCTTGGTTATGTACAATAGATCGGCATACTACTTGTAAAACATGTAAGAGTATGTATTGGATAATTTATCTAGCATGTTTTAAAAGAAAGACTGTAAGCATGCAGTATCAATTTGATAAATTGTTATGCTTCTAATCACAATTTTTCTGAGATGTATGAAAGGTAAGAAGAGGTGAAAGAAATAGAATTTAATTTTATCATTTTGTGAATAGTGAAGGATTTTCTGTTGCATTGGCCAAGGGAGGACACAGCAATCCCAGAGAATGAATGCTGTAGCTATTTTTAACAGCTGCAATATCAGGTTTGCATTCCAAATGCTCGACATTTGTTTGACACTTGTTTTGTGTTTATGAATTATGTTTGATGAAAGAAATATAACCAGATCCAGCTTTGTTTTTTTTCAAAACAGATATTTTCAAAAGCTTTAAAAAATACAATAATTTACAGCAGCTTATAAAGTTACAATTAAGAAAATCAGTAGAAAAATAATGTTAACATTGGATTTAAATGTGTTTTTCTCTTATTTCAGCATACCTCACAAGCATTAATAGATGCTAGTAAGTGTAGTATGTAAGAAAAAGATAGCTAAACTGTTTGAAATGTTAATTAATTGTATTTTGAATGTAGCAGATTGTGGAATCTTCAGATTATGATCCACGTTTGCACATACATAATTGAATAAAAATGATTTAAGCAGTGCTGTGTCATTAGGCATAGGGATGGGAGGAAAAGGAATGCAGACACTTGAATTTTGCTCTTAGTAGTGTTCTGCACCTTAACATGTATAATATCTAAGATTAATTATGTTTTTGTGCAATGAACTATTAGTGGAATAAAAAAAATAGTCATATCAGAGATGGAAATGCAGTTTTTCAAATAACATTTTTGTTACTGACTAAATTATCGGATTTTTATATTATAAAGTATTAATACTTTTTTCATTTCAACACCACATATTATTCTATCACAAGTTTCCATCCTATATCTAGAAATTTGATCCTGCATGATATTATGTGGGCAGTATATTTGAATTTATTAATACAGAATATTAATATTATTAACTCATCCATTTATTTCAAACAGTGGAAGACACTTCCAGTCCCTTAAATTTAAATCACAGGCTATTATTGACAGAATTGTGGATTCCTGTTCTAGATTTAGATGAATATTATTACTTGAAGCAACATATATTTCCTCTGAATTGCTTATATTTGTTATAATTATTAAGACTGTCCCATGTGATAATTTCTGAATATGTTAGTGTCTCCAAAATGTTATGTAATTCTTATGATATGTTGCAGATGAAATTGATTATTGTACTATGATCGACTCTATAATAAAATACAATAAAGGATTAAATACTTCCCTTTCAAACCTCAATCTTTGTAAGAAATATATATTTCTTTTAGCCTCTAAAATATCAATGCCTTGTAATGACTTTCCCTCCTTTTTTTGTTAGACTGCACTACATTTAAGATGAATTCAGAGATGCTTTTTCTTCATAATGCACGGCTGATATTTCATATATTTCATTGTTGCCATGTATGTGCATGTATGTAGTGTCTTTAAAATACAGAATGTAAATGTATGTTTGAGACAGATTAAATGAGAAAAAATAGGATCTGTCAACACTGACACCTTTTTAATTGGCATTCTCACAGCAAGCTATTGCAGTCTGAACAGGTGGAGAAAAATGTGTGTTGGCCTTGACATATTTATTATAAGGCAGTTGAAGCAACAAAATATACTACTATACTAAATACATGAACATATTTATTTAGAATATTTTATGCTATATGTTTAATAGTTTATGCAGCAGTAGATTTTGTTTTGAAGTCATATAGTAAAAATCCATCATGTTACAGAATCTGCTGTTATTATGCCCGGATGGTTGTGCAAGTTAGTGCATATTTGTAACAATTTTGAAGCAGTCTAAATTGTTTGATGTAAATTGTTTGATGCTATACTTTGTTTAGTAGTTATTTTAAAAATAATCTAACATTCTAATAAAGAGATAGATAAAAGATATCTGGTTGATAGTCTTTTCATGGTGAAAACAAAATGGCTGGTTATTATTGCTGCAAACTGCAGATGAAAAACTGGCTGCAATTAAATATCTTTTCAGTGAGGGAAAGCAACAAGATATATAGAAAATATATTTGTAGTAAATATTTGCAGATAATAAGGATAAAAAAGTAGTTTCATTAAACTGTAACATTGCATGATTTAAGTACTGGAGTTGCATTTTAAACTTTGTCAAACATTATTTGGACTAATATTGTTTGTTTTATGCTATATGCTTTTATTGACTTTTTCAGAACAGATCTTTCCATTTAATTAAAATAAATTTTAGGAATTGGTGCAAGTAATATCCAAAATACTGTCTACTAATACACAGTATCTTGTAGGGAAAAGGGAAGAGCTTATCATACTGATACTTACACTTAGGGGATTGATTTTCTTTGGTTTATATATAGAAGAAAATTTGTTCTGAAAGTAGTCCCCTGGTTTTAAATATAGAAGGAAATTCATTATTGTTGGAGGGGGTATTTCTAGACCCCAGTTTCTAGCTGACTTTTAAAGTGATAGTTGTTCCTCTGCTCTGACTAAGCAAGTATAGATGATCATGAAGCCACACCCAGTAGCTTCGTAGCATTTATGTAACCTTATGTGGCAATCTCTGAATAATTTAATACTGTCTATTTCTAGGCATAGTCATATATTTCATTTTTGTTGCTTCCTAGATTGGTATTCAAGACTAATTTGTCTTAAGATATTGACTAAAGAGAGATTATCCTCAATTATTGATTTTAAGTGGTAATAAAAAATGTACAGTTCTAATTTAATTTAAGTAGGAGCAGATACCTTCTTTGTTGTATCTCTCTTTATGAGAGGGGATGTATTTGATTTGTAAATATATATTTGTTTATAGATTATGACAAATATAATCACTGGCATTTTCAGTTAAAAACACTGAGAGCAGGAGATAGGGGTTATTGTATTCTGATACTTTTAGTTACTAGCCATTTAAGGTGTGAAGATATGAGGTGATATGCCTTTCCCCCCATTCAAGCATAGATATCAAACTTTTCCTCTCACCATCTCCCAACTTTGCTAAAAAGTACAGCATAAGTTAGAGAAGAAATACATGATGAAACAAGGAACAGATGGGAAAATCCACATATATGTTATTAAAAATTATTTGTATATAGAAGATACTTTTGGATAAAACTCTGCTTCATTTAAGAAAACCATTATTTAAGTCTTTCATGTTATAATTCACAATGTTGTCTATGTATTTTTTGGAAGAAAGTGACTAGTAGTAACTCCTAGAAAATAAGCTGTGATTGGCTCCAAATATTGGTATCCACCTGAAACTATAGTTTGGATCTCAAAAAGATTTAGGATTTATTTCTTGAGTCTTATGTGGACTTTTTAAGATCTTCTTTGGTTTGGAAATAGCTCATTACTAGATAATAAACAGCTAAAGAGTTTCAGGTAGCAGAGTTACAAAACAACCTGTTCTTAGTAGAATACATTATAGCCACCAGAATGTATTGCTTTAAAATTATCTGGAAACATAAAGTCTTATGTGTGATAAGTTGTTATTTGTACTTACACCCTTAAGAGAGAAAGGGGGAGCAGTTATATCACTATTTTCTTTTCATGTTTGTAATAAAACATACTTGAATATTTTAACATGGTATATTCTTGCTTCATTGTTAATTTTATGAACTTTTTGATGCCTTTTTTTATTGAGCTCCCATGCTTAGTTTGTGAAATTAATATTTCTTAATAAATTTGTTTTTATGAATCAAGTTTTTATTAAACTGAACTTCTGATAAGCCCTTGGTTCCATAAACTAAATTATTATTTTAAAATCCCTTGAAGATTGAAAGGCACCTAAGGCTACAAACCTATGTATTCTTACCAAGAAATAAATTCCATTGAATGTGTCTATGAAGATTCTCAGTCATCCAGGTCATGGAAGATATTTCATTTCTCATCCAAGAAATTTCTGCTCTTCTTTGCTGAAGAAGCTTCTTGGATGAGAAGCAAAATGTCTTCAAAGAAAAAAGCCAGAAAGTCCAGTTGCCGGTTGAAAAAGCACCTTTGGGAGACCTATTGAATATGGTTGAACATTTATGTGTAGCTCCTCTTTCTCTCTCTTTAGTAAAGTTTCTTGTGAGTTAATTATAAACAAAAATTAAGAAAGTTAAAAAGAAAGAAAAGTGCAAAAGAGGATAAAAAAGAAAGAAAAGTGACTTTTTCACTTAGAAGTCATTAAAGGCAGTTTAATTCAGTGCTAGGAATTATTAGAAATTATCATGTCGGTATAGTCCGACCCTCAGTCACTCTATAGATGGGCACTCTCAATGCCCCTCAGGACCCTCTTTATAACATTGTGCATAATTCTGGAGGCCCAATATTGTATATTTTCTTTATGTTACTGGTGAGAAAAAAATTGCACTCAATTTTGAAGTGAAAAGATTAATAGGGATTTATTCTGGAGTTTGGTGATCTCCATATGTATTATGATGGAAAAAGTTAATTGAATGTCGCATAGGGAAAGACTCTTCAACTAACAATCAATTATGTAATGGTTGAGCTGCACAATTATTGTGTGGTTGAACCAATACATCTGCCGGAACATAGATTATTTTTTTTTTTAATATTGAAAAAGTTTTATTGGTTTTACATTTTTCTATAGGGTAGGGTAAGGGATACAAAGAAATTTTGAGAGCATTCACGTCAGAGTCGTCGGCCCTTCCGAGACCTCAAAATACACAATAAAAAGATAACAAAAAAAAAAACATTTTTCATAACACTACAAGGTAAAAGCAAGTACATATACCTAAATTCTCAGTTCCATGCTGTCAGACATTTACAAAAAATCCAGATACAAATATTATGCAAGATTGTTCAAAAAAAACCAAGGCAAAGTTATTTTTTCGATCTAAGTCTCATGGCTATTGTATCTTCTTTTTCTCCTCCCTGGCCCCCAGCGAGCGGGGCCGTGGCCCCCTCCGTCCCCCCTGGATCTTCCCCCAGAGGAGTGTTTTTTAAGAAAGGCATCCGCCTCAGCAACTGTTTTAATCCTCACTCTTCCTCCTTCCCAGAACACCAGCATCCCTTTGGGTGTCACCCACTTGAACCAAATCCCATGATCAAACAATGTTTTAGACAAGAAGGAAAATTTCCTCCTTGCTTCTCGAATCTTTCTAGGAATCTGCTTCAAGATAGTGACCGTTTCTTGTTGGTAAATTAATGGGTTCTCTCTCTGCGCCCTCAGGATTTCCTCTCTGGTTGACCTTCTAACAAATTTCACATGTATCTCTCTAGGCACTTCATTTATCCTGGCATATGCTGAGTTAATTCTATAGGCTAGGTCAATGTCCCCCCTGATCTCATCTTTAGGTTTTTGTAAATAGTCTGCTAAAATTGTGCTCATAAGATCAGGGAGGCATTCACCAGATTCCTCAAGAACGTTCTGAAATCTCAAAAAATATGTCATTCTTTCCATATCAATCCTAGACACATGCCCATCTACTTCCCCAACCTCTTTAGTAACATTTTTAATCTCTCCCTTAACCCCCACCAACCCCCCTTCCAATTCTTCAGTCTTCTGTGTGTTTTCCAGCACCTGCTTCCTTGTGTCCAATAGCTCCTTCTTGAAATTGGTGTTACCAGCCCTCTGGGCCTGAATTTCGTTTACCAAAGTTTGTATAACAGTTTCAAGAGAAGCCATCCGTTGTTCTAAACTTGCCAGTGCTGTTTCTTGAGCCATGATTAACTGTTAAAGTCAGTGCCAGCCAAAATGGCGTTTTCAGGGTGGGGCTGGTGAGACTAACCGGGAGCCAAAAGTTCAGATCAAGGTTGAAACGTTGTAAAATTCAGGAACCAAGAGAGAGACAATTTCCCAGCTCAATAGTTATAATAACGAAGGTAATCCAGAAAGGAATCACAAATCCAACAAGAAAAAAATTCTTCATTAATATCCAGAGAGAGTCCCACTTGTAAAGAGACGCTGGGAATTTTCCATAGTTAAAATAGTCAGGCAGGGACAAAGAAAAGCCACTTTCCACCGCCCATCTCAGAGCCCAGAGGAGAGAGTAGAAAAATAAAATTTTTTTTTAACCAGCCAGACCTAGAAACAATGTTGCAAGTAGCCGCATACCACTTTCCCTTGTTAGAGACAGTCCGGATTTAAGATTTCCGCTTTCTCTTCCAGAGAAGCCATTTTTAAGTGTCGCTTAAGTCCGAGGTTTTTTTTTTGAAAACAAACACCCCCCTCCCAGTCCGTTCAGCCTGGCTGGCAGCAAGGAAAAAAAAAAGTCTTTTTAAAACTCACTCTCCCTCGCAGCTGAAGCCTCGGCGAGCCTTCCGATCTCTTCCGCTCAGCCCTCTACATTAAAGTGAATGGCGCCGACAGCCGTTGGCGAAGGGAGAACCCCCCGCAGCATGTTCCTCCTCACCTAGGTCGCGGAGGGGATCGCTCTCCCCACCGCCGTGAGGAGAAACGTCTCCTCCGAGCCGACCCTACGGGAGACCTCCGGTAACCGGATGTCTCGCCCCCGTGGGGGGGCAGAAAAGGCAACAAAGCGGCGAGCGAGCCCCAGGCTCGCCCGTCGCCGCTGGAGCCGGAACCGGAAGCCGGAACATAGATTATTTATTTGTTAAAACTATTTGCTACCTATTCTAGGCAGCTTACAACAATAAACATGAACAAATGAAAAGAAGTGTAAACAAAACAAAACAAAACTAAAAATACAATAAAATAAGTAATGAAAAAGTAGACAACAAGAATACATCGATATGATAATAAAAAGTGGATGGGTAGAGAGCAGAGAGTGAAGAGGAAGTAAAATCGGCCATCAATCAGCAACCACTTCCTAGTGTGGAACTCCCCCTTTTGCCCCAGGCCAATTGGCAGAGGTGGGTCTTCAGGTTCCTGCAGAAGGATAAGAAGATTTTTCTGCTAAAGATATGATGTTTCAGTAGCAGAGAAGTCTCTTCTTCTGAATACCAGTAGCCAGAATTCTTTGACCAAAGGGATCTGTAGTAGGCCCTCTCTGCTGGCATGAATTGGACAGGCTCATCCTAATGGGATAAAATATGTAATCAGGAGTCAAGCTCAACATATGGGAGGCTTCACATTATCTTCATCACCATTGCTGTAACGTGAGTAGTTTTTAAACTGTTTTGGCCATTTTAAAAAGAACAGAGATACTTACCGTGGCTAGACTAAATCCCTGCACCTTCAGCAACTTTTAGCTGTTGCAATCAAAATCATATTTGCTAAATACCATTCATATGGTGACACCATCCTATTAAACTAAATTAAAAACTGAGATGCTGCAACTAAAAGCCAGATTTCACACCAATCATAAACATGGACTCTGACAATTGGGAATCTAGTAATCTGGTTAGCAAAATACTGTTTAAAATAGGTACAGGTGCCAGGAAAAATATCTATCTTCAAGTCCTTTGGCACAGAATCTGATTTGATTGACAAATTATATATATTTTTGATAAGCATTTCACAAACCTTAGAAAGCATCAAAATAAATCTATGCCGATACAGATATGATTTTTTGGGAATGGGATGTGTTCACTTGATCAGGATGAAAAAATCAGTCACAAGCAGCTTACCCCCATGTAATAGAGGCATGAATCACAGCAAACAAGTAAACACTTAAAAAGTGTCTTAAATAGCTTCTGGACATAAAACAGGACTCAAAAACGCCCGAAATAGATACTTATTCAGGTTGATAATATTGACATTTACTTTTTTTTTTTTTTTTACTACTGTAGTCCTTTCATGATACACGAGAGGATTCATGCCACTTGGATAAGTGGAATATGTACAAGGAGGAGAGAAAGAAAAAGTGGCTGTAAAGCATGATGTCATGTGATTGTATTGGTTAGTGATGGCAATCCTGGTTATTGTAATAACCAGGACTGCAGGTCATTAAGGTGGTATGGAGTGTATGCGGAAGATGCTATGGGCTGATGCTATGGAATGTGGTCAGGTGGACTGGTGAGTATTGGATGTGTGCCACAGACAGTTTGATGAGTGGTAGAGATGGGAATGGCATGCAAACTGCAAGCTCCTGCTGGTTTCCCTATTAACTTTGCTTGTGTGAACCCAGCAGAGAAGGTCATGTGATTGTAGAATGCTGCAACTGTGTAAATGTGAGCCAATTGCCAGTACCCTTCGGGGAGAGAGAGCGGGTTATAAATAAAATTTATTATTATTATTTATTATTATTATTACCAAAATCATGATGAAGTGTGAATAGCACTCATTCTCTGAAGAATTTCTAATCTAAAATTTAGATAGGATTCAGATGAAAAATATTGTATTGGAAGATGAACAGGAGATTGTTTTCTTGATGATTTTCCTAATCTTTCACTAGCTTTCATTATTATAATTTAAGGAGTAGCCAACCTGATTCCATGTAGATGTTTTGTACTGCAATTCCCATTATGCTTGTTAATGGGCATATTTTTGAATCTGGGAAGAACTGAAGCTTCAAATCTAAGCTTTCTGTAAGTGATAGGTTACAGAATTTGGTATAACCATGCAAGATTATGTTTGAGAGATCTGCTTCACAGTTTTTCTTTCATGTAAAACAATTGAAGAAGTTAGGTATCTGTTGTTGTTCTCTCTGCTACTAACCAGGTGCAAAAACCACTCTGATTTAGATGACATGTTGAAAGAGATCATTTTGAGGATTGGACTGAAATAGGCCCAATATGGGCAAACAAATTGTAAACAGATATAATAAGGGTAGGTCTATGCAGTTTATTTTGGTTGGGTTGCACTCCTAAAAATGAAACATAAAGTTTAGAATTCTTAGAAATCTAGATGGTATCTGTAGTTATATTTTCAAAGTGTGGTCCTACTGAAAATGAAAAAGATGGTTCAATTAGGACTTTAAGTTGGATATTTCAATACTCTCTCAGTAGAGTTGCCTTTATAGAGAGTTTGGAAACTACAATTTGCATAAAATGCAGCTGTATAACACTGGAAATACAGTAATAAGGCTGCGTTTCATGCATGTACATCAATTGGCTACCATTTTGCAGAGGTATTCAAAACTCAAAGTACCAGAGATCGCCTTTAAAACTATCTCAAAATACTGCCTCAAAGTGAACTAACAACAGGCCTGTTTCTGTATATGATGTATTCCTCAAGCAATTGTTCTAATTGGGCACCATATCCTTTTGCAGGCCAAAAATTGCACTGTTCTTGAGCTAATTGTTTTCTTCTTTTCTGAAACTTTTGATGGAGAGCTTTCAAAATACCCTGCTCATGACTGACAATCCCATAGTCATTCTTGCACTCTTGATTCTCTCTTTTCTTGGAAATTGACATTATTATTGTTTGTTTCCATGAAACAAACACATTTGATATTTCTTCCAACAGTTAGATCTTTTGAAGGAAAGAGTGAAGCCAACAATTTACTTCTGACAAGGTATAATGTGCTTTAGAGACTGCAGTATTCATTACAAATGTGCAACTGCTTCAAGTTCTTATGCAATGTTATTCCAATATGTGTTGCATTCTGCTTTGAGCTAGGTACAGATGTGCTTATTAAGCTGGTGAGTATTGTGACACACCTTTCACTTTGCACTGGCTTTGTTTGTCTATCAGTGCTAGGTATTCATCCAAATCCATGATTGTATTCACCACTATAAGACAAATTTCTTTGGCACATTCATTAATAATTTTTTGAAATTCATAGTATTCAATCATTTATATCTTCCAGAGACTCAAGGGTGACAAATCAGCTGCTAAACATTAGTTGGATTTGTTGTTGGCAAGTAGAGTCTTGTAGTTCCCACCCATTCATAAATTTGGGTGTGCCTATATTATAAGCAGTTCATTTCAGTTAGAGTTGTAATATTGCATGCACAAGATGATGATCACAATGGCAATTTGGTCTCTTGTTGCTCTCGCATCCATGAATGATTGTTTGAAAATAACTTGCTAATTAGAAAATAGATGAGGACTGATTTATCCTTTCTAGTGGGTGAACACTAAGTCAATTGATGTTTTACCTGGTGCTGAAATAAACTGTTTCCAGATTTTAACTGTTACAAATAGTAGTAGGTGCAGCCATTGTCATTCCTCTTTCCTGTATAAAGTTTTCCAATCATTATTTTTTCCTTGCCAGTTGTTAGCAACACGAAAATTTACTTCACTAACGTGGCAATGGAAAGAACTCAATCTGTACTTGTTTGATTACTTTCATTTTTCTTATTCCTGAAAGTGACAGAAATGCTAATTTACATGAGACTAATTGAAAGTTTCACAATAGTTTTGGAAGCTATGGTTTCTATAGCTCAGCCAATACCCTCATTTTCAGAGGAGCACAACACCATCCAGTTATCATTGTCTGGTATGTGGTCATGGACATTTTCAAATCCAGTGAGTAATAATTCTGATTATGCCACAGTTGAAATTTTATTTTAAAATAGTTCACGATAAATATTTTATGATGTCTGACTTGGAACTTAGTTCACATATTCCAAGTGGCCACTTTAAGTTATTTTCCTAGTTTCATAATTTAGTCTTTAGCTAATCATATACTTTTCTTAGTACCTTGCTGATGTTGGCTAAAACATTATTCTCAAGGTGAATTTTCATTCCCATAGGTTTATGCCTCCTTTTTTGTTCAAACATTATTTATGGCATCAATTTATGAAATAGGATTTATTTCCTCAAATTTATAATTTAAGATTAATTAGCTTGAAATGTGGTAAGGATTATTTTAAATGCTTATAGGAGATGATATAATGATAAGAACCAGTATACCGTAACTTCAGCAGCTGAGTAAGAAAAATGGCCAATTAGAGTGGAGATGCTGCTGCACTGGTAACTGGCAAACTAGTGACAAACTCGATCCAACAGAATCTCCTTGGATTAAGAGGGGATGAGCGAATCCCCACTGGTACTCTGGATAGCTGCTCCTAATGAGAAGACCTGAGGATAGTGGTTGCCTCGAGGGTTTGAAAGCTTGGAGGTGATAGAAACCATCAATCTTGCAACTATGAATCTTCAAGGATGCAGATTCATTTGCTAATCTCCTTTGAATTTGCAATGATTTTATAATCAAAAGACATCTTCTAAATAACAAGGCTGAAAAACTACCTGGTGAATAGAATTTCATCCCAAAATGGAATAGTTAGCTAACAGTTTAAAGGATTTAAAGAATATAAAACAAATGGTAAAAAACTAAATAAGAATTTAAGCTAAGACAATTTTAAATGAATCAGACAAATTTGGAATCTTAGAATATTTGCTTTCTAAAAAATTGAGTAAATAATGCAATAATTCCTGGGAATACAAATTAATCTATCAGAAAGAGATCATTGTCCGAAAGTTGAAAACAAAGCAACAATAAAACTTGAGATTCTCCTGGGTGCTGCTTTAAGAGTCCAAGCATGGGTTATCATCTGTCTATTTGGCCAGAGACTGAGAAGTGAAAAACTTTGGCCACATCTCTTTCTGTCGGCTGAGGCCTCATTTTTTTCTTCTCAGTCTGGCTAGAGAGACACAATTTCTCATTATCCATGATTGGATTCTTTAAATTAGCAAAAATAAAAGGCTTAGAACAGCACCAAAAGGACAGAAAGGCTAGTTTGAGCTGGAGGCTCCCCCCCACAGTGGCAGCGTTCAACTTCATCGCTGCACTGTTTGGCACTCCTGAAATTTGCAAAGCCTCGGAGGGAGTGCCAAAGCCTCTTTTTGTGCCTTTTTTTTAACTCCGTGAGGGAGCAACAGCCTTATCAAGATGATCTTCACTCTGCTGGCTTTTCAAGAGACTGGGTCATCGTGCTCAGCGTACATCATCGAGACCCGAGATTCTGATACAGATTACAGATTCTCTGGGGTGCTTGCAAACCATGTTACCGGTTTCGTGCCACTTTGTTTTGGTGGCTAGCATTCACAGTGAGTGTTTCTTTGCAGTCCCTTTATTGCGTGAAAGTTCAGACAAAGATGAATTTCATTTATTATCTAGCAGTGCATTTAGGGGTTTCCTTCACAGGCTTGGGATTTGCCTTACCTTTGCTTGGCCACTAGAGCAGGAATAAAGATTCAAAGTACTAATGACTGTTTTCAAAATGGTGGACCATTCTTTGCCTGCAAGCAGCAGCCCGACATCTTCTAGAGGAGCCTCAGACAAGTCCCACGCCCCAGATTCAAGGTGGGGCCTCATCAGCTGCTGAAAAGGAGGCAAAAGGCATCGGAAAAACAGTTCTCCAAGGCCCAGAAGCAAGCAGAAACAGACAAGGCCTCCAGGATTCCAGTGAGTAGGCCTGAGATTTCCTGCCCTTTGAAGACAGAACTGCCATCACAGATTCTGGAAGGTAGTCAGCTGGATTGGTCACCCAATGATACTAATGAGATACACCGCTTTCAGGCAGCTTCTTATGAGGAGGATTTTGTTCCTCTTTCTTGCTTAGCATCTGTAACTTTAGCACCTGCTTCTGCTACTAGACCTTCTGCTCCATCAGCTACCTTTACTCCCACAGCAGCGGGCCTCCTCTCTGCTAAGGATCTAGACCCTGGTCTCTTTCAGGAGTGGTGTATCATTATTGCTGAGACCATTACAGAAGGCATAGAGTCTGCATTGCTCCAGAGAGGCTTTCCAAACCATCTTTCACCAAGGCTCCCTCACTTATCAGGCCTGCAATTACAGCCTCCAGTTAGTTTGTCTCATAGGATGCCCATTCTCCCCCTTCCCTTCGTAGTGAGGTTTTGATCATGGGGGACAAGGAGCCAGGGGAGCAGAATCTATCGGAGGATGAAGGCCTCATCCCAGACAAGCCTTAGTTCACAGGGCTGTTTTGTCCCACCCTATTCAAGATCCTACTGTTTAAGGCCAAAACAAGTTAAGGGGACCAAAGCACTGTGAAGAGCCAATAGTATTTTTTGAAATAAAAGTTTATTTGTGAGCCTGGTAGGTTGAGGATTATTGGCCTGCAAAAACAGCATGGTGCTATCTGTTACAGGAATGTGGGCAGAATTTTCTTTGGCTTGTCTTAATAAGACAAATTAGGTCTCATGGAGCCTAAATGTTTCTGTGGAGGGAGGATTTGTGGACAGTTGTAAGCAATCCTCCAGCAGATCTCAATAAGCAGGGGCAAAGACAAACTGAAAAAGCAGTAGCCAGCATAATTTTGTGCTTGAAAGATAGTCAGGTAATACATGTGCATGGGCTTACATCTGTTAGAGAATCCTGGATGCCCTTATGCAGAATTTATATATAGGGAAACTGCAAGCAGCAAAGTTACTCTTACCAGAAAATTTTATAGAGCAAAGCTATAATCTGGAGAAAGTGTATCAGATCACTTCCAATTTATGAGGAAAATCTTCCTTGAGTTAGAAGAGCAAGGAATGGTGTTTTCAGAAGCACATAAGTGCATGTTGTATTGTGTTTATAATAAGCCTTGAGTCCATGAATTAGTGTGATTTAACTATGAATTATCTGACTGGGAAACTTTTGGAAGAAGAACATAAAAGATTAGAAAGAAACAATAATAATTTGCAGCCCAGTCAGAACCAAACTGTTTTCCAGTGAGATAAAAAGGTGGAAGAGAAAGTCTGAATTGTAAAATGCTGTTTCTCATGTGGATCTTCTCAGCATATCTGGAGAAATTGTCCAGTAAGAATATTAAAAGATTGAAGCAGGAGAGACAAAGCACAGAGATAGAAGCAAGAAGACACATCATTTTCTGTGGTGAAGGCAAACAACAAAAACAAAAAAGACATGCGTTTGTTGGGACAGTAGGGCAAGTGGACTTATTGTAAATAACCCAAAACTATTTTCCTGTCTGGGGCAGGTAGTCTAGAAATTCATAAGCCAAATAGTAATTATTCTTCTGTACAAGGAAAAGGAACAATATATGAATCATGTATCGGTAAATTGTTTGATAAGGTTTTATGTGAACCAGATTTAAATCACAATTTGCTAAATGTGTATGAAGTAATTTTTGCAAAGGGTACATGCAAGGTTATAAAGAATAATGGTAGGTGCACAAAGTTTGAAACTGAACAATTTATATATTTTGAATCACAAGGAATCTGGTGGCAGTGCAGAAACAATGTTTTCTAGTGAACCAAAGCATAATGGGTGTGCACATTTGTTGTACAGAAGGTTGGGTCGTGCAAGTTTTAAACTATGGCAGAAAATGCCTGATCTGGCTGTAGTTTAAGTGTAAAAGATTGTGACAAATTTTTGGATTGTGCTATTTGCAAAGAGACCAAATCAAAAATATATCTTATCAGCAAAAGAAATGATAAAAAATATGAAACAAATTTTTAGTAATGCTGATTTAATTGGCCTTCTATCCCCATCAATGGGAGGGGCCACATTTGCTTTGGAAATTTTTGATGATTTCTCATGATATGGGTTTTGTTATTTATTAAAAAGCAAAACAAGTGTTTCAAAATTTAAGCAATGGGTTATGTTTGTAGAAAGGAGGTATAACCAACGTGTGTCAACTACAAACAGACAGAGGATCAGATTTCATGTCTAATATGTTTCAGCAATGGCTGAGAAAGAAAGACATAAAACATTGAAAAACCAACCATGACATTCTGGCAGAGAATGGAGTTGATGAGCACAGGAATGGGGTATTACAAAATATGAAAGATGTGTTACTGGCATATGCAAGAATGAGTAAACTGTATTGGGATGAGGCAATCTTAATTGTCAATTATTTGGATAATAGATCTTTGCAGTTCAGCAATTAATCAAATTCCATATAACATGTCGTATGGAAGACAACCATCTTTGGCACATGCTCCTTTGGCAATGCATAGGTGCACATTCCCAAAACTGTTAGAAAAAAAGGAAAACTAAAGACAAGGAAATTAAAATGTATATGTTATCAATCTAGATCAAAGGCATATAGGTTTACAGATGGACACAAAAATGTAACTATTACACATTTTACAGATTTTTTAGAAGTTAAGAATTTGGAAAAGGTATATGCCAGTACTGAAATTTTAATGCTGGTTAGTCAGAGGTTTCCAATGGATGAGCATTCACATGGATATGTTGATCAAAGATCTGAAAGTGGCTCAGGTTCTGAGAATAGCTCAGATAAATGCTTAGAAAGTGGGATCTCTATGAAACAGGAACAGTTTGTTCCAAGGAAGTCTGAAAGAGTAAACAAAGGTATTCTCAGGTGCACAGCTCTGAGTGTCCATGCAAGGGTTAACTCAGCTCCGCTGCCCATTGGACTGAATTAAAATACTGAGTCCCGCCTTCCTTTCCCATGATCCTTCAGTTTCTTAATTCAGTCCAAGCCCTTCGGATGCATTTCTTTTGAGCTTAGCAAATTTAAAAGTTAAGCATTAGTTTTTTTACTTTAGTTTTCCTTCCAAGCCTTCCTTTCCACCGACAGCAACAAGCAGAGCCAGCAGGAGCCTTCGCCTTGCCGGAGAAGCCAGAACGCTCACCAGAGCGGCGCGCTTCTCGTTCTCCCGCAGGGGGGGTGAGTGGAGCCTTTGGAGCCCCCAGGAAGCATCGCCCTTAGCCTGCTCTACACCGGCGGGGCCGTCCGAAGCCTCGGCGGTCTGCCCGGCACCCGGGAGAGCTGCCTAAGCCAGCTGCAGCCCCAGAGAGCCGGAAAGCTCCGTGCTGCATTCCACGTGTAGTGGACTGGGCGCGGCCATCTTGGATTCGTCGGGGGACCAATCAGAAGCAAGCCGGCTCCATTTTAAACGGAGTTTTTTTGCCGCTTCCTTTTTTCGTTTGAGGAGAACAGCGGCGGCAGCAGCAGCAGCAAGCAGCAGCGTTTGAGGCAAGGAGCGGCCATCACCCTCAACAGCGGCCACAGCCAGCTCCGAGGAGGCCAGGAATTTTGGATTCGGCTCCCAGCGCGCTCTGCAACTCATCGATCAGGTCGTATCCCTCGCGCGCCCCCCCCCCCGCCCATTCCATCGCCCAGGCATTAAAGCCTTGCCATGGAGCACCAACCTATAGTTGAGGGGCCTGAACAGGGGGATGCCACCTGGGAGGAGAGGCCCCTCACTAGGAAGGCGGGCAGGGTCGCCAGGGAGGCCATTAAGGACCTTAGCAGGGGCCCCTACCCCAAGAGAGATGAGGGGGGCCAGGATAGGGCAGAGGCCAGACGCCACAAGGCCCTAGACCGCCAGTTTGATAGGGCCCAAAGGCAAACCATTGCCATAACACAGGCCCACAGGGAGGCCTCTCCCGAGCCCCCTGGGGGGAGGAGTGAGACCCAGGCTAGGGCCAACCCCATCTATGAGAGGGATCTCAGAGATTTATCCCTAGATCATTCCTCCCTTATCTCCCAATCTCCTTCCCACTCCATGGGGGGTGGGACTGACCTATTCAATTGTGAGATGGAGGGGGATGAGGGGATAGCCAACCCCATCCAGCCTATAATACAGGAACCTCCGGCACCTATGCCAGAAGGGATGGGGGGGCGCCCCTTAGAGGACCAGGGCCCGTCTCTCTCGGCTGAGATGAGACAGGTGATTAATGCAGCCATTTCCCAGGGCATTGCTCAGGGGCTCAAGGACCAGGCAGAGGCGCAACCACAGGGGCCCAGAAGTAGGCCACGCTATGCCAGGGCCTCCTCACCCCACCCTTCGGTGATTAGCGCCGAATCCATCAATGAGATAGATGACCTGGCGGAGCCTGAGCTCTCTGAGGATGAGGGCGTGACCCCGGACAAGCCCGCATTTTCGGGCTTGTTCCAACCTGCTTACTTTAAGTCTATCCTTCATAAAGCGAAGACCATCACGCGCATGTCGGTCACATCCTCTTCCTCTCAGGCGACATCAGATCCCCAGGCCCCTACAGACCCTGAGGACCCCAGCGGGGGCCTCTTTGAGGAATCAGTCACCCCCCAGGACCTGATCCCTGCTCCCCAACTGTTTAGGGACGTAGTTCAGCGCCAATGGGTTCAGCCCGCTTCATGGACTGCCCCGGGTACCAACGACAAAAAGCTCTATTCTGTAGATCCCAGCATGGAGGAGCTGCTTAAACTTCCGGAGGTCGACCCTCCGGTCGCTGCTCTAACATCCAATTCAGTACTCCCACCAGACCTACTAGAAGGCCTTAAGGCAGAGGACAAGCGGACCGAGCGCGCATGTCACAAGACACACCAGGCGGCGGCCTGGGCCATTAAGGCGTCTACCTCGGCCTCATTTTTTAGCAGGGCATCCATAGCCTGGTTGCGCCAACTCCTCAAACGTCTCCCCCAGGGAGATGCCAGACTCCGTCATGATGTTAACAAGATCATGCTGGCAGCAGAATACACTGCGGATGCCTCACTTAACGCAGCAAAATTCGCTTCCCGGGCCATGGCATCCAATATTACTTCGCGCCGCCTCTTATGGTTGCGCCATTGGAATGCCGACATGCGCTCCAAATGGAAGCTAGCATCTGCCCCCTTCAAGGGACAAAGGCTGTTTGGGGAAGCTCTAGATTCGGTCCTAGTGGAAAATAAGGACAAGAAGAAAGTCCTACCCTTTGTTTCTCGTAAGACTGATAGGAGACCTTCATCCTTCCGTAGGCAAAATTACAGGGCACCGGAGGCTCAGCCTCCCGCTAACCCCTCCACAGCTTTCCAGCGTAGCTATCCCCAGGGTAACACCCGCCCCCAGGGTAGGCAACCCTTCCGGGACAGGAACAGGTACCAGCCCTACGCCAGGCGGCCCTTTCGTGGGGGTCAGGCCAACAGGCCTTTCCACCGCAATAAGTGACCATCACCCCTCCCTCCCCATAGGGGGCCGTCTCCAGCTGTTTGCCGATCGCTGGGAGGCGACCACGACAGATGCGTGGATATTGCAAACAGTTCGTCTCGGCCTCACCCTAGAGTTCGTTTCGCCCCCTCCCCATCGTTTTATCCGATGTCCCACCCCCAAGTGTCCCAACAGGAGAAACCTCATGGAGGCGGAGATCCGCCACCTTCTAGACATCAGGGCCATAGAGGTAGTTCCCCATGGCCAGGAGGGGGGAGGGTATTACTCGATCCTCTTCTTGGTCCCCAAGAGCACAGGAGGAGTCAGAGCCATCTTAGATTTGAAGGCACTCAACTATCACATCGCCTACAAAAAGTTCAAGATGCAGTCTCTCCAGTCCATCCTAGGTTGTCTCCGGCCAGGGGACATGATGACATCTATCGACCTGAAGGAAGCCTACCTCCATGTTCCCATTCGACAGGAGCACCGCAGATTTCTCCGGTTCTACTTTGCCGGACAGCACTACCAGTATCGAGCCCTCCCATTCGGGCTCTCCTCCGCCCCGAGGGTGTTCACCAAGATACTGGCCGCGGTGGCAGCAGATCTCAGGAGGCGCCCCATTCGACTCCAAATTTACCTGGACGACATCCTGTTACAGGCATCGTCGCGACAACAGGCCCTAAGAGACCTGCGCACAACCATAGCCACCCTACAAGAACTCGGCTTCACCATCAACACCGACAAGAGCCACCTGACTCCTGCGACGGAGGTGTTACATCTGGGGGCGGTGATCAACACGTCCACGGGTCTTGTCTCCCTGTCCCCGGACCGCATCGACAGCCTCAGATCCATGATCCGACGGGTGCAAGCCTCCACGAACGTCCCGGTGATACTCCTGTCCCAGCTCCTAGGCAAGATGATATCTTGTCTAGCCATCGTTCCCTGGGCGAGACTACACGCAAGAGAGTTACAGTGGTTCCTTCTCCCATCCCAGAGAACCAACACCAGCAACTCCAGAGCCAAGGTCAGACTACCTCCCAAGGTTCGTCGCTCCCTGCAGTGGTGGCTCTCGCCAGCACTGGAGAAGGGCTCCCTCTTCCAGGAACCCGACAGGCTAGTCCTCACCACAGACGCAAGTCTCTTCGGGTGGGGAGCACACCTCACCGAATCCATGGTGCAGGGCAGATGGTCGCCTCAGGACCTGAAGCACAACATCAACTGGCTAGAGTTGAGGGCAGTTCGTCTCGCTTTACGTCACCTTCGGTCGGAAGTGCAGGGCCAACACCTCCTAGTCCGGACGGACAACGTAGCGACGAAGGCGCACATCAACCGCCAGGGCGGCACCAGATCCACAGCACTGATGAGGGAAGCCAATGCTCTGGGCAGATGGGCCGAACTTCACCTGGGCTCCATTCGGGCCGAACACATCTCCGGAGTGGACAACATTCGGGCGGATTGGCTGAGCAGGGCCACCCTGGATCCATCAGAGTGGCAGCTCCACCCAGACCTGTTCCAACAGATCTGCCACAGGTTCGGACTCCCTCTCCTCGACCTATTTGCCTCCCCACGGAACGCCCAGCTCCCACGCTTCTTCACTCGGTACCAGTCGCCGCTGGCGGAGGGAATGGACGCTCTCACCTCTCCGTGGCCGACCGGCCTCCTGTACGCATTCCCTCCAGTGCCCCTGCTACCACGGGTCATCAGGAAGATCCTGAGGGAGGGAGCGGAAGTCATCCTAGTGGCCCCATATTGGCCACGTCGGACCTGGTTCGCGGACCTTTCCAGCCTCTCCATCAATTCACCTTGGAGGATCCCACCACACGAGGTCTCTCTCTGCCAGGGGGCTGTCCTGCACCCAGAGCCTCAATGGCTCAATCTAACCGTCTGGCACTTGAGAGGGATCTGCTAACCCGGGCCCACTTCTCAGACCCGGTCATCCACACCATTCAGGCGGCCCGCCGACCCTCCACCACCAGGATCTACGGAGCGACCTGGCAAGCCTTCTCAAATTGGTGCTCCCGGCGTCAATTAACACCGCTCTCTGTGTCTCTCCCGCACATTTTGGATTTCCTTCAGGAGGGCTTTGAGAGGGGCCTCGCCCCGGCCACCCTCCGTCGCCAGGTTGCAGCCCTGGCCACGGTCCTGTCAGCTGGCTACCTCCAGCCTCTCAGCCGTCATCCCAGTGTGCGGTCCTTCCTCAAGGGAGCAACCAATCTCCGGCCACAGGTCATCCACCGCTACCCCACGTGGGACCTGACCACGGTCCTCAGAGGTCTCTCGGAACCACCATTCGAGCCCCTACGCTCGAGTTCCCTCCGGCTACTATCACTCAAGACAGCCTTTCTAGTCGCAATTACCTCAGCACGACGGGTGTCAGAGCTAGCAGCGCTCTCAACTAGAGAAGACCTCTGCCGCTTCCTCAGCGACAGAGTAGTACTCCGTCTCGACCCATCGTTTGTGCCTAAAGTCAATTCTTGGTTCCACAGAGCACAGGAAATCGTTCTCCCGAATTTCTGCCCCAAGCCCTCCCATCCCAGGGAGCGTCGTTGGCACACTCTAGACGTCCGTCGAGCGCTCAAGCACTACCTCAAGCGCACATCGGCCTTTCGGCGATCAGAGACCCTGTTCCTCTCGTTCCAACCGGCGACCATGGGTCGTGGGGTCTCCTCGTCTACCATCGCCCGCTGGCTCAAGGCCTGCATCGCCCTCGCATACGAACATCAGGGCCGGACCAGGCCCCAGGGGCTCACGGCCCACTCAACCAGAAGTGCGGCCACCACAGCGGCCTGGGCCTCACAGGCTCCCATCGAGGAGATATGCAGAGCAGCCACATGGGCGTCACCTTCCCTCTTTGTTCGCCATTACAAATTGGACAAATACGCTTCCGCTGACGCTGCCTTCGGCCGTCGGGTCTTGCAAAGCGTAGTTGCTCAAGTCGAGTAGTCACACTGAGCCCATTCGGGCACCCTCCCTAGTGACATTTTGCTTGGGCATGTCCCTTGCATGGACACTCAGAGCTGTGCACCTGAGAATGACCATTGTCTTACCTGAAGGGTCCTTCTAGGTGCACAGCGATGAGTGTCCATTCCCCCCCTAATCTCTCTAGTTCCTTGTCTGATGTATTCACAGGGGATGAATCGCGTGGCGAACACAGTCTCAAGAGGACAGAACTTCATTAAGAAACTGAAGGATCATGGGAAAGGAAGGCGGGACTCAGTATTTTAATTCAGTCCAATGGGCAGCGGAGCTGAGTTAACCCTTGCATGGACACTCATCGCTGTGCACCTAGAAGGACCCTTCAGGTAAGACAATGGTCATTCCTCCAAGAAGATTCACAACAGATGAGGTGAAGGTATGTGTCATTTTTGTTGACCTTGAAATTGCCAGGAGGTATTGGGTTTGCCTCAGGGGTGGGTTTTTGCTGGCATTACTGCCGGTCCAGTGCACGCATGATTTGGTGCATGCGTGATGGAAGCATTTGCGCAACTGGCACTCACTCCGCGCACGTGCACAGTTGCCTATAAATAGAACACTAAAAATGTTAAAAATATACACTGCGGCAATCAGCGAAACCGTTTTGGGGGCATGGTGAGCCTGCCGTCCCTACTGGTTTGACAGCCCAGTCGCAATTGCCATTACTAGTTTGCCTGAACTGGTAGCAACCCACCTCTGGTTGGAGGGTATATTGTAAGTCAAAAAATAAAAATGTACAATCATTGAAGGATTTCAATACTGAGGTGAAGGGAGCTAGACCAGTGTTTGAAAGCACAACATGTGTACAAATGGCAATAGGCAAGTTAAAAATCAGAAGCAAACATGTTCACATAAAATATTTTAATGTCAGAGAAGCAGTGAAAGAAAATGTAATAGATCTAATTTATTGTCTTTAGGAAGATAGTTTGGCTTACCACATGACAAAGCCATTGGCTATACAGAAACACAAAGATCTTGTGAAACAACTTGATTTAAATGCTGTCCAGCTATAAATTGGAAGGTTGTTAAGATATTGCAGTGAAGAGTTGGACAATGAATAAGAACACACAGTTATAGCTAAACTGGTTGAAGAGAGCTGGCCATTGCATGAAGCAATCTAAGCTGTGATTGATTGCTGTGAATGTAAAGGAAGAGTTTCCCTGTTTTCCACCTTTTCCCTCAATGTGCTGGGTGTACTATCTGTGATTTTCTGATGGTCCTGCTGTATTGATTTACTTGATGATGCTCTTGTTTTTCTCTCTTATTTACTGTAAATATATTTATTTATATAAACCACAAGTACTTGTCAGTGTTTCTGATTCCATTTGGACACCAGCTGCACAATTCCATGATAACTTTATTTAGTTTCAAAGGATTAATAATATAGTAAGCACTAACTTTTGGAGTTCTCTCATTAGTCCAAGATTGCAATTGTCCATAGAGATCATACAACTTGCCTTTAGAATAATGTTGATAGATTTATTATGTAACTGTGAACATCCTGTGAGCAGAAGTCTTCTGGTACATCATTGATGTAGAGATTAAAAAGTACTGGGGCCGGGAAACATCTTTATCTAACACCATTGATATTAGGTATGTAGTGTGTTGGGTACCATTTGCTGTATACTGTACTCTTACACAATGCAATAATACTTAAAAGCTTAAAAACTCTTTGAATTTTCATTTTCTATTGATCCATTCTCCACATAAATCCTAAAACTAGATAAAAAGAACCCACTTAAAGAAATAAGACAAAAACATTTTACTTATTGAAGAAAATTATTCAAAGCTACAGAACATATCTCTGTGTAGCAAAAGCATATGAACCTTTGCTTTGCAAAAACTGGTTTGCCCTATTTGCACAGCAATGAGTGCATCAAATGTTTCCAATAACTGTTATTACCCTGCACATTGGCTTGGAGCAATTTTAGCCTTTTTCCTTATAGAACAACTTCAACTCAGGATTATTAAGGGGTCTTCCTTATATGAAGTACCTTTTAGGTCATTGTACTACGTTTTTATAGGATTTAAATTAGGACTTCTACTTGGCTATTCCAAAATATTAACTTCAATTTTAACCATTCTTGGGTCATATGATTTGTGTGATTTGGTCATTTGCTGCATCACCCACTTTCTCTTGAGCTTTAAATCATGAATAAGATACCTGACTTCTTCCTATAGAATTTGCTGATACAATTCAGATTTTAAAGTTGCATCAGTGATAGCAAGCTATCCTGGTTCAGAGGCAGGCACTAAACAGGTCACTTGTGAAAAAATGCGCTAAAGAAGAGGTTGACATACTTCTGCCGCAAACATAATGCTAGAGGTTCACCTAGCTCCATACATTTATAGTAGACTTTTCCTCCTAGAACCATATTTACTCAAAAGGAAGGTGACATTTTCACCCTGAAAGAGAAGGCTGAAAAAAGATACAGAATTACAGCTAATCCTTGCTTAATGTCCAATCATTTAGTGACTGTTCAAAGGTGAACAGTTTACAATGGTGCTTAAAAAGTGGATTTGTGGGCGTGGTCACATGATAAAAATTTGAGTTTGCTGCATTTACAACTACCCACTACAGCTCCCCCAGCTGATTATTGTTGTCTTTGGCTGCCTTCCCTCCACTGGGCTCACCATACTGGCATGCAGGGAAGCACAGTGAAAATTTTCCATATGCCAGTGATGTCAATTCGGAGTATGAGGATGATTTTAACAGATAGTGATGAAATCACGAGCAAGATGGAGTTGGGAGAGTGTGGGTTGCTTCTTATTTGGTAAGTGGCCAATGGAACATGGCATAAGATGGGCAGGTGCTTCTTGCTGCAGTGTAGCTCAGAGTCTCTTTGCCATGAAATGGTTTTGTGACTACTTGAGGCAAAAAAACCCAGAGGATGCATCCAGAAGCCCCTGAAGCCATGGTGTGGCAAGCAGCACCAGAGCCTCACCATGGCTTTGGGGACTCCTGGATGCTCTCTCTGGATTTTCTTCTGTCTCAATTAATTGCAGAACCAGAGCCACATGGCTTGAAGATTTCTGAGCCATCTTTGTGCACTGTAGCAATAGTGCTTATTGGTGTTTTTCAACTCAGGAATTCCATGCAATGCTTCAGGTCTTAAGGCAGCACTTCTCAGTGGAAGTAAGCTCAGCAAAGGGTAGGAATTATATGATAGTCATACAAAGGACAGGGAGGACAGTTCACTTTAGGTAATGGCGAGAGAATACAGTGGCCTATTTAGGCTATGCAGGGCAGCCAAAAAAGATCAGGGATTGTGGGGAGGGGGATATAGATGGTGGAGCTGCTGAAGGACACTAGTCTTTTGCCTTAGAAGAACCAAGGGCTAGTTTTACAATTATGGTACTATTACGGTATATATTCTATTTTAGTTCAATCAGAATAGAGCTGGAAGGGACCTTGCTCAACCCTGTTCAAACAGGAGATGCTATACCCCTGATGGTGAACCTATGGATGCCTGCCAGAGGGGACAAGCAGAGCCCACTCTGAGGGCATGTGCACTGTTGTCCCAGCACAGTATGCCATAGGGCAGGTGTTGGCAAATCAAAGGCTCTTTCGTCCCTCTGCTGCAGCTCCCTGTCAGGTGATCCCACCACTGGCTGGCCCTGCCCCTCACTCTCCCGTCCCAGTCACCCCAAAGGAGTCTTTGAGGGCTGAACATTGAGAGGCTGAACATTGAGAGGTACAGATTTCCTCTGTCTTCTGCATTCCCACCCCATGCTGAAGTGAACCAAATGGGCCAGGGTCTCCCTTCCCACTAATAAAGTGGCCCCGCCGAGCCTGCTTGCAAACTCCACCAAGTGTGGCTCCAAACGTTCGGTTTGCGTGACCGTCCTGACCACTGCCATGGTGGTGGGGAAGGTTTGTACCCTACCTGCTCTGCTCTTGCTGGCCAGAGTTGGGGCTCTGCGCTGCTGCCTCCCCGATGGAGTGCCACATTTGTTTGCTTTCTGGTCATCTGTATTGAGGGAGCTGTGCTCAGGCTGCCCGGACCCCCACTGTAGGAGAAGAGAGGGAGTGGGAAGGGGGGTTGTCTCCCCACAGGACCCAGGTTGGAGTTGCCTTATTTTGTGAGGATCTCTAACGCTTGGCTTTGCCTGCCAGCCTCCACTCCCCTTCCACAGCCCAGGTGGTTGGATTCACATGACACGTGAAGCTGGGCAGGAGAGGATAGATAGGTAGGTAGGTAGTGCGTAGATAGGTAGATAGATAGATAGGCAGGCAGGCAGGCAGGTAGGTAGGTGCATAGATAGATGGATAGATGGATGGATGGATGGATGGATGGATGGAAAGAGAAAGGAAGGGAAAGAGAAACAGAGGAGAGGGAAAGAGAGAGAGAAACAGGCAGAGAGAAAGAGAACAATAGGAAAGGAAAGAGAGGGGGAAAGAAAAACGGAGAGGGAAAGAGAGGGAAGGAAAGAAAAACGGAGGGAAAGAGAAAGGGGGGAAAGATGATATTACAAAAGTTTTTATTTTTTATTGTTGATTAATATTTCAAAAGCAGAAAAAAATGAAGGGGCATAAAAGTGCTTGGGGCACGTTTTTCTTATCACAATTAGCTGAACTTTGCCTTGTTTATCATTATTTTAGGTAGTAAAACCTCATTATTCAGGTTAAATTGCTGTGTTGGCATTTTGCAATAAATAAGTGGGTTTTGAGTTGCAGGTTGTGCACTCAGTCTCTGAAAGGTTCGCCATCGCTGTGCTATACCATTTCAGACAAGTGATTGTCTAGCCTAATCTTCATCATCCAGTGATGAAGCACCCACAGTTTCTGACAGCAAGCTGTTCCACTGGCTAATTAAGTTTCTTCTTAATTCCAGGTTGCTTCTTTCCTTGATTAGTTTCCATCTGTATTTTCTCATCTTGCCCTCTAGTGCTCTGGAAAATAAGTTGATCCCTTCCTCTTTGTGGCAGCCTCTAAAATACTGAAATACTGCTATCATGTCCCTCTTAGTCCTTCTTTTCTCTAGGCTAGCCAAACCCAAATCCTGCAAGCCTTTTTCATGTTTTTTCTCCAGGGCTTTAATCATTTTAGTTGCTAAGAAACAGGTAGCAATGAATATAATATTGAGCGTAGATAATTTTTTTCAATAGATATTCGATTGGTCTTGGGGAGGGGCAGGGGCGGCGGGAGACAGGATGTCCATCATGGGTTGGAGGCTCGTGGTCGCTGGTTACGAGCGGTCGCTTGCCCCAACCCCCTGTACTCCGCTCGTGGGCTAGGCGGTCAGGGACTACAGAGCCGGGGTCCCAGGCTGATGTTCTGCAACGCCAGGTCCGTGGTGAATAAATCCCCCCTCATAAATGACCTCGTGTCAGAGGGGGACCCGGACCTGGTGGGAATTACGGAGACCTGGTTGGGCCCCGAGGGGGGTTTACCCCTCGTGGAAATGTGCCCACCAGGCTACCGTGCATTTCATCAGCCCAGGGCCCTCGGCAGGGGTGGGGGGGTGGCGGTTATTGTTAAGGAAAGTCTGGAGCCAAAGGAGACCACTGTGCCTCAGACGACCGGTTGTGAGTCCCTCTTCGTGAAATGGGGCCTAGGGAGGCAGTTGGGCTTGCTAGTTGTATACCTGGCTCCCCGCTATGTAACAGCAGCCCTGCCCGAGCTACTCGAGGTGATCGCCGCGATGGCGGTGGAGACCCCCAGACTTATAGTCATGGGGGACTTCAACCTGCCGTCGGCGGGCGAAACATCCGAGGTGGCTCGGGAGTTCATGGCTTCCATGACGGCCATGGACCTGACCCAAGTAGTTCAGGGCCCCACTCACGAGGGAGGACACACGCTGGATCTGATTTTTGTCTCTGGACACTGGATTAGTGATCTCGGAACAGGGGATTTAGTCATCTTACCCTTGTCATGGACAGATCACTCTCTCCTTCGGATAGACTTTCCAACCGTCACACCCCACCGCGGGGAGGCGGAACCAGAGACACCGAGTTGGTTCCGCCCCAGGCGCCTGATGGACCCGGAAAGGTTCCAGAAGGAGCTTGGGCCAATACCTGTGTCCCTGCCCCGTGGCTTGACTGAGGATCTAGTGGCCGCATGGTATAGTGCGGCCACGGGGGCCTTGGACCGAGTTGCGCCCTTGCGGCCTCTCATGCGGCGCCGAGTCACCCAGGCTCCTTGGTTTACCGAGGAGCTTCGGGAGATGAAACGCCGCAAGAGACGCCTAGAGAGTAGGTGGAGATCTTCTCGATCCGAATCTGACCGAACACTAGTGAGAGACCATATTAGGACTTACTTAGTGGCGCTAAGAGTGGCCAAACGTGAGTATTGTGCTACTCTTATCGCGTCTGCGGAAAACCGCCCTGCTGCCCTGTTTGGGGTGACCCGCTCCCTCCTTCATCTGAGGCCGCGGGAAGCCCCTCTGCAGGGTCGAGCAGAGGAATTTGGAGTATTCCTGCAGGACAAAATCACTCAGATTCGGAACGAGTTGCCCTCCACTTGTGGTCCAGTCGAGGCGTCCAGCGTTGGTCTTGAGATTACACCTTGGGAGGAGTTTGACTTTGTTACTACCGAGGATATGGACAGGTTGCGGAGGAACCTTAGAGCCACCACATGTTTATTGGACCCGTGTCCCTCCTGGCTTGTACTGGCATCCTGGGAGGTGACACGAGGCTGGCTCCAGGGCATTGTGAATTCATCTCTGAGTGAGGGGCACTTTCCCACCGTTTTGAAAGAGGCGGTGGTGAGGCCCCTCCTCAAGAAACCATCCCTGGATCCAGCTTTATTAGAGAACTATCGTCCCGTCTCCAACCTTAACTTTTTAGTGAAGGTTGTTGAGAGTGTGGTGGCTCAACAGTTTCCCCGACATCTGGAGGAAGTTGATTATCTAGACTCGCGCCAGTCCGGCTTCCGGCCCGGTCACAGCACCGAAACGGCATTGGTCGCGTTGGTAGATGATCTCTGGAGGGCACGGGATAGAGGTTGTTCCTCTATCCTTGTCCTATTAGACCTCTCAGCGGCTTTTGATACCATCGACCATGGTATCTTATTGCACTGATTGGGGGGGTTGGGGCTGAGAGGCACCGTCCTATGGTGGTTCTCGTCTTACCTCTCTGGTCGGTCGCAATGGGTGTTGGCAGGAGGGCAGAGGTCGTCCCCGAGGCCACTCACATGTGGGGTCCCTCAGGGGTCGGTCCTCTCGCCACTCCTGTTTAACACCTACATGAAGCCGCTGGGCGAGATCATCCGTGGTTTTGGGGTGGAATACCATCTGTACGCTGATGACACTCAGTTGTACATATCCACCCCAAACCACCCCAACGATGCCGTCGAGGTGCTGTCCCGGTGTCTGGAGGCCGTACGGATCTGGATGGGTAGTAACAAACTCAGACTCAACCCGTCCAAGACCGAGTGGCTGTGGTTTCCGGCACCCCGGTTCAGCCAGATAAGTCCAACACTGGCCATTGGGGGCGAACAACTGGCCTCCGTGGAGAGGGCGCGCAACTTGGGCGTTCTCCTGGATTCGCGGCTGTCCATGGAGGACCATGTGACGGCCGTGGCCAGGGGGGCGTTCTATCAGGTACGCCTGATACGCCAGTTGCGCCCCTTACTGGACCGGGGAGCCCTTCGCACAGTCACTCAAGCGCTTGTGACATCCCGGCTGGATTACTGTAACGCTCTCTACATGGGGCTCCCCTTGAGGTGCACTCAAAAGCTACAGTTAGTACAGAATGCGGCCGCGCGGGTGATTATGGGTGCCTCAAGGCAAACCCACGTAACACCTCTCCTGCGCGAGCTGCACTGGCTGCCTGTGGCCTTTCGAGTGCGCTTCAAGGTGCTGACGACCATCTTTAAATCGCTCCATGGCTCGGGGCCTAGCTATATACGAGACCGTCTCCTGCCCCATACATCCCTTCGTCCGATCCGCTCCCACAGAGAGGGTCTTCTCCGGGTGCCGTCAGCGGGGCAATGCCGGCTGGCGACACCCAGGGGAAGGGCCTTCTCTGTGGCGGGCCCGGCCCTCTGGAACGACCTACCCCCCGACCTTCGCACTATCTCGGACCTCCGCCTCTTCCGCCAACGTCTTAAGACGTATCTATTCCAACAAGCCAGCCTAGGATAGCCCCTACTTCTGACTTTTAAAATTAAAATTAATTTGGTATGGTTTTAAAATGGGTTTTTAGCACGGGTCTAATAATTTAATATATTTTAATCGATTTTGTATTTTGTGGTTTTAATAATGCCTGTGCGCCGCCCTGGGTCCTAACAAGGAGAAGGGCGGGGTATAAATTTAATAAAATAAAAATAAAAATAAATAAATGTCTGTGAAATAGTTCTTGGCAAATTTTCTCAGAAATGAGAATTGTTTCTAGGGGCTGATCCAAGGCCACTCAGCAGTCTTTGCACCTAAAATGGGATTAGAATTCACGGTATCATAGTTTCTACCCTGATGCCTGATGAACAATTATTTTCTGAATTGTTACTGACTTTGAAATTTGATTAATAAATAATGCATTTAAAATTAGTTGCATTTTGATGGTCAGTTTGGTCTGGGTCCTACATTGTATGATGTTTACATAGATATGTTGTTATTAGTTATTACCAGTGAGCATCATGCCTTACATAAAAAATAAATATTTCTGATTACTGAATGCTTATTTTAGTGTGATGGAGCACTTTATAGAATGATTAGATGATTCTCAAATGTAGATTTATTTTAATATGTTATCAGCTATTCCTTTGTGCTTTGGAACCTATGAGTTGAATAAGAAAATAACTGGTTTACTTCAGACATTTATGGAGAGATCAAGATAAATTATTTTTATGGTTTTAAAGTTACTATGTAATTGAGGCACTAAGAAATCAATCATAGAGGCATTGCGATTAGAATGCTTCCATTCCACATAATAGAATTTACTATTGGCAACTTGAATTGTTAGAATGGCCATCACCAAGCTGGCTGGTCATGGGATATCACTCTTTAGAGCTATGTCACTCAGTAATGGAAATTTGACCCCAGTTACAGTAGTTAAATGAGAACTACCTGTGACTAATTAGGCTGCTGTCTTTTAAGAGATAGTAATAGTGGAAGAGAAATTGTATTTGCCTAATCTCTCTTGTGTTGCTTTGGTTCTCATGTAGATGGAGGAAGCGAGGAGCTACAAGATCGAAGGCAGGCAAGCATAGATTATTGTCAGAGTCATCCTGGACAAGGTAAGTAAACAAATGAATTTCAGGTGTTCTTGCATTTTATTTCATATGATATGTTTAATATTTATTTTCATTTGAAAGTATAAGCAATAATTCATGTTCTAAAGACATTCTAACTTTCAAAGAGAGAAATAAATTGCTGTACTTGCTTATCCCAAATTCTTTCTCCTAAACAAGAAAAATGTATTTAATCAATCAATCAATCAATTAATGAATGAATCAATCTTGTCCCCCCCCCCCCTTCTTGCCAGGAGGTGACTTTATTGGTAAATACATGGGCTTTATTAAGAATATCTCAAAAATAACTAAACATGCAAAAGATCACAGTAAATTGAATGTTGGTAAGCTATGATTCTTGAGAAAATAGCTCTTGATAATACAGCTCAATTGATCTGTCTTGAAATTAGTGGAGTATTCTGAAGATGAAATATTCTCTCACTTCACTTAATCAGCTATATTTCTGTGTTCCTCTTTCTATGAGTTTTAGGTTTTTAGCCAGCTACTTTCTACCCTCTTATAATGCCCACTTATTACCTTATAGTTTCATATAACATTGTCTTGAAGAAAATCTATATCTTATAAAATTGAAGGCATCTATCACTTAGAAACAGTTAAGAGAATCGGATTTCAAGGCATGGACTTCCATATGTGTATTTCTGTTAATGTTTCTTGAAAATAATTTATGAAAAGATTAAGGTAAATAACTTCTCTTTAACTTTTTTTTGACCCTTCTCAATAAAAGTTGCATCTATCCTTTCGTAAAATATCCAATTTAATCACTTTATAAGGAAATCATATAATATCTTCTCAATAATGCACTTGTAATGTAGTTTATGGAATGTGCCTCTTAATAGTTAACAAGAGGAGCTATATGTTTGATAAAATAACTACTTACTTGAAATATTATTCCTATTCTTAGATATCAAAAAATACAAGCACTTATATTCAAATATATTATCATATACACACAACAATAAAAAAGTCAAATAGTGGGTAAGCATGGGGAGAAAAGAAGAACTGGTTTGGATATTATAAAGTAAAGACTGTAAACTAGAAGAGGATTAAGAACTATATTACTCCCCCCCCCCCCCCCGATTGCCATTACAGTGGGAAAAATGTAGAGAAAGTTCAGAGAATAAAAGACCATTTTCTCTAAAGTTCCTCTCCTCAGAAACATCTCCAGAAACATTCAGATAGAATGCTGTACAATCAGGCCAGAAACGTATTAACAAGGGAGATCAGAGCAGCTAAAAGAAGCTACTCTGAAAAGCTAAGGAATCAGTTCTGAACAAATGAACCAGCAAACATGTTGGAAAACTCTTCAAAATATCTTCAGTTACAACAAACCTTCTTCCCAAGCAGAAGGAAATCAACAACTGGCAGGTGACTTGAATGTTTTTACTGCAGATTTGAGAGAAAACTACTGCCACCAATCTCCACAATCCCCATCTCAGACATACTAACAACAACAGCTAAGCCTCCTACAACCTACTCTGTTCAATTGGGCCCACCACCTCTGGTGATAACAGAGAATGAAATGCAAAGCCTATGTCACAGATAAAAGCCAGGAAAAGTACCAGGTCCAGACAAGGTAACTCCTTCTTGCTTAAAAGCTTGTGCTGACTAACTGGCCCCCATCTTCATCTGCATCTTTAATAAATCAATAGAGATGTGCTGTGTTCCTTCTTGCTTCAAGCGCTCTATTATCACCCCAGTGCTGAAGAAACCCTCCATCAAGGAACTGAACGACTACAGACTGGTTGCTTTAACATCTCTAGTTATGAAGACCTTTGGAAGACTAGTTCTTGGCCACATGAGGCCCATCATGGATCCGCTGTTAGACCTCTTGCAATTTGCTACCGAGCAAATAGATTGACAGATGATGCTGATCTGTCGATCTATTTGCTCAGTAATATGACTCTGCACTACTTTCTACAACATCTTGAATCTCTATTCAAGACCTATGCAAGAGTTGTCTTTGTAGATTTCAGCTCAGCATTATCTGGAATGAATCACCATCATTCCAGATATTCTTTTAACTAAACTAAATCAGTAGCTGTACCTGCTCACACTTTAAATGGATCATAAGCTTCCTAACAGACAGGAATCAACAGGTGAAACTAGGCAAAATCACATCAGATACCTGTACAATTAGCACAGGAGCCCCCCAGGGCTGTGTGCTCTCGCGACTTCTCTCTATACACCATTGACTGCATCTCAAAAGACCCCTCTGTTAAAATACTGAAGTTTGCAGATGGTACAACAGTGATTGGTTTCATTTGAGACAACAACGAATCTGCATACAGATGGGTGGTTGAACAACTAGCCTTGTGGTGCAACCAAAACAATCTTGAACTAAACACATTCAAAACCATAGAAATGGTGGTAGGTTTTAGGAGAAACCCACCTATACTACCACCTCTTACAATACTAGACAACACAGTATCAACAGTAGAGACCTTCAAGTTTCTAGGTTCCATCATATCTCAAGACTTAAAATGGACACCTAACATCAAAAACGTCATCAAAAAAGTGCAACAAAGAATGTTCTTTCTGTGCCAACTCAGAAAGCTCAAATTGCCCAAAGAGCTGCTCAGTCCTACAGAGGAATTATTGAGTCTGTCATCTGCACCTCCATAATTGTCTGGTTTGGCTCTGCAACTAAACAAGACAGACACAGACTTCAACGGATAATTAGATCGGCAGAAAAAAACAATTGCTACCAACATGCCTTCCATTGAGGACCTATATACTGCATGAGTCAAAAAGAGGGCTGTGAAAATATATACAAGCCCCTCGCATTCTGAACATAAATTGTTTCAACTTCTGCCCTCAAAACAACGTTATAGGGCACTGCACACCAGAACAACTAGACACAAGACAGTTAGCAACATTTTGTTGTCTTGAATCTGAAGAAGAAAAAAGATGAGAAAAGCATAGAACTGGAAGGTAGGAGGTTGGAGGTAGGAGTATTATTTGCTGACTTAAGTTGATTCTGAAGAGTTTTCTTCCTGCAATATAGCTGGAAAAGCTAAAAAAAAATAATTCTCTTGGCTCAGTCATGGACTGGTGTGTTTTTACAAATTCTGGAATGGTTCACATCATCTGATCAATATCTGAAGATTAGCTATTATAATTCTTCTGGATAAGAGATTTTACTTTTTTCCTGTCATCCCAATTCTTATATTCAGTTGTCTTATTTCAACAACATTGCTGCTTTTATCTTTTGCCTGCATGTTCCTTAATTCCAAAGAGAAAGTATAATTTGCAGAGATATATTATTGAGATTGTTTCAAAGATAGGTTTGAAGAAGAAGATAGATTAAATTTGGAACACTAGATAAGAATTTTGCAGTATTGATATGAAGAAACATGATGAAACCTTTGATTTATAAATTTACAAAATTATATTATTATTTAATGATAATCATTTCAGAGACGCATAGAAGCTATGTGAGACTGGCGGGTATGCTTTCTAAAGGATGTATTGTAGAGTGACGATTCTCCTTTTTATCTTTACTTTCCTGTCTTATTGGTGCAATGCCATCTTATACTTTTGTTCTACACATAAAAGATTCTAAAAACAATCAATTAAATTTGAGTTGAGATATAATAATTGCAAGAATGGATATGGAAGAAATATATGGATTTTTGTAATTAACTAATACAACTTTAATGATTTCTAATTTGTAAGGAAAGATGATATCTTGCTGGTGGAATGTCATTTTATATTTTTGATTTTACATATAAAAGGATGTTTTGACAATTAATTAAATTGAGGCTTAGAATTAATAATTGTAAAATTAATATGGAAAAAATGTATGGAATTTTGTGATTAATTGACATAATTTTTATGATTTGTAATTTGTAACGAAAGATGGCTTCTTATGTTTTTCTTTTTTGAATATGTCTGCCTTATTTGTGGTTTCCCCCCCCAAAATAAATAAAAAAACTTTTTTAAAAAAAGAAATTTGCTAGCAGCAAAATTCAGTCTCTCATAACAGTGGTAAAGAGATTCCTTGATGACAACACAAGATTGGGAAACAAAAATTGGAGAATGCTACAATGTATAATATTCAAAGCAAGTTTAACCCAAATTTAAGCAGGATTAATTTCCTTACATAAACCAAACTGCACACAGTCTTAGGAATCTTAGGCAATCTAAGACAATCTTAAAAAATTAAAAAATGGATTTTGAAGAAAAAATTTCAAAATAATTAAGATGATGATGATGATGATGATAGTATGGTTCGTTGACATTGCAATACCTCATGATGCACGAATTGAAAATAAGCAGCAAGAAAAAATCACAAAATACCGGGACTTGCAAATTGAAGTTGAGCGACTGTGAAAGAGAAAGTCGTGTGTTGTCCCGATTGTGATTGGAGCCCTTGGAGCAATACCTAGGGGGCTGCCTCGCTATGTGGAGGTTCTAGGTTTGCTGGACTTGAACATTCTAACTCTACAAAGGGCCACCCTGCTTGGAACTGCTTATATCCTCCGAAGTTACCTTGACAGTTCCTAGGTCCTTGGTTAGGACTCGAGCTGTTGAGCTACCAATCAGCCCCAAAAGCTGTGAATCTCACCAAAGATTAACCACAGAAGAAGAAAAAGAATCATCATCATCACCACAAATGTACAAAGCATAATATAAAAATACTAGCAATCTGCAGTTGAGAAACAAAATCACAGAGGGGAAAAGAGAGAGGCAGTCTTTAGACATGTTTTCCTAAAATATTTTTCATTTTAACTATTTTTTATGATTACATTTTTACTTAAAGTTTAGCTCTAATGTAAATGTATCATTTGCCATTTTTGTTTTTCCTTTTTACATTTTACTTATTCAATTAAAAGAGTTATACTTAACTCCTCACTATTTGCAAGGCTTAATTGTTTCCTTAAAATGATAAGCAAGACATTTCTATGATTTCATTTTCAAATACTTTGTTTCTGTTGATACGTTTGGGGAAAAAGAGGTATGTAGATGCCACCCCATCATTCCTGTGATTGTGCTGTAATATTGGCTTCTGAAGCTTAAATTTCTCTAAATGCTTCTATGTTCTGCAGAGGTTGACTTATTTAAATAACTATTGTTGACAGGTTGCAGAAAAGACTAACAGACTCACTATTATCTGCCCAACATTTTTTAAATCAAAAAGATGGTTTCAAATACTAAACCTGAGTAATTGAATCAGCACCATTTATATGTTATCACCACTTTATAATGCCTTGGCAAGGCCACACTTGGAATACTGAATCCAGTTTTGGTCACCACCAAACAACATCTTTAAGATGTTGGTCACCACCAAACAACATCTTTAAGATGTTGTAAGAGTGCAGAGCAACAAAGATGATTAGGAGACTGGAAGCTAAAACATATAAAGAACGGTTGCTGGAATTGGGTATGTCTAGTTTAATGAAAAAAAGTGCAGGAGAAGGACATGATAGTAGTGTCCAATATCTCAGGGGCTGCCACAAAGAAGGGGGAGTTGAACTATTCTCGGAAGCACCTGAGGGCAGGACAAGAAGCAATGGGTAGAAACTAATCAAGGAGAGAAGTAACTTAGAACTGAGGAGAAATTTCCTGACAGTTAGAACAATTAATCAATGGAAAACTTGCCTCCAAAAATTGTGAATGCTCCAGCACTGGAAGTTTTAAAGAAGAGATTGGATAACCAATTGTCTGAAACAGAATAGAGCGGTGATGGCAAATCTTTTTGAGACCAAGTGCCCAAACTGCAACCCAAAACCCACTTATTTATTACGAAGTGCCAACATATCCATTTAACCTGAATAATAAGGTTTTAGTTTAGAAAAAACAACAACTCATATGTGATTAACATCTTTTCTCTGAAAAAAACCTATAATAACAGCACTTTCAATGATACAAATGACTTTTTATTGAAAGGTAAAAGTTTGCATTTGGCATGCTTTTGATTAATGTGACTTTTGCTGATAATTTTTCTAACCTTGGCTCATACTTTGTAAGTTTGAGAGCAACACATGCAGCACTCAGGTTATCTCTTAGTGACTAACACTATTAGTTAATTAGAAATGGATATTCCCTGAATCATCTAATCTACAGCATTGATTCTCATTTGGGGGTTCCTTTTGAATTTGCTGACCACCAGCGCAAGTAGGAGTGAGAGAAAGCAATTTCACAGAAGAGGGAATGGAAAGGGCTATGGAACTGTTTGTCTGGGGAAATATGCACCCACTCCCAGACCCCCTTGGGATCAACCAGGACACCTGCAGCCTTCCCCTGCCTCCTCAGGCATTGGAGTGTGTGGGGGGGATGCTTTTCAAGGAGCCACAAAGGGGGGACGGGGATGGGACTGAGAGCTGGTTTCTGTCTCATAAGTAATATTTGGTCCAGAACCAATCCCAACATGAAGGTCTTTTATTTGTTACTTGTACTCCTTCTTTTTGCATTTTTACCAGGAAAGAAATTACATTTCTTATTATGTCATAGCCTTGTTTTAACTGGGTTTTTAGTATTGGTTTTAAATTACGGGACGAATTATTTAATATATTTTAATATGTATTCTTTTTTGGTTTTCTGTTTTTACTGTGGCTGTTCACCGCCCTGAGTCCCGAGAGGGAGAAGGGCGGTATATAAATCAAATAAATCAATCAATCAATCAATCAAATAAATGTAAAAATAGCTCATAACTCATCTTTCTAAACAGCTATTATCATGTCTAAAAGCAAGATACACTTCTCCATCTTTTGTATGGAGTACCATTTAATCCAGAGCCTTTTAATTCCAGAGGTCCAAGTTTAAAGAATAGACTTCTGGAATTAAAGCTCCATTTTTTAGTTAAACGTAATTCACACCTGTTTTGCTTTAAACAAATAGCTTTGAACAGTTTGAACGACTGACAGTGTCCTCCAAAGTTCTGAAAAGTATATCATTGATTTTTCTTTGGCATTTAAACTAGATATCCAATGTAAAAAAGTGCATCAAGGAAGGACTAGAAAGCCAATTTATACTGAACTTATTTGTTTTTTTTTAATGTACTGTCTATGTAATACTTTGTCTTTCCATGTCTCTTTTCTCTTCTTCATCTGGCCTTTTTTAAGACCATTTTGGTCTTTCCAGTACTCAGTAAGCCTTCCTGATATACAGGTAGTCCTTGCCTTACAACAGTTCATTTAGTGACTATTCAAAGTTACAACAGCACTGTTGTAACAAAGTTACATCATGACTTATGATGGTTTTTCACTGTTACAATCATTGTAGCATTCTCATGATCATGTGATCAAATTTCAGATGCTTGGCAACTAGTTCATAGTTATGACAATTTCTATATCCCAGGTCATGTGATCATCTTTTGCGACCTTCTGATAAGCAGTCAGTGGGGAAGCCAGATTCACTTAACAACTGGGTTACTAACATATCAACTGCAGTGATTCATTTAACAACTGAGGCAATAAAGATCATAAAATGGGGCAAAACTAACTTAACAGATGTCTCCCTTAACAGAAATCTTGGATTCAATTGTGGTCATAAGTTGAGGACCACCTATACTAGCTTTAGTGTATCTTCACTCTCTTCACTATCCTTCAGATACTCTTCCAATTTTTCTTCTTTATCTGTCTGGTCAAAGACTGTCAAAGAAATATTTGCAACATTCCATACCCACCTATTTTCCTTGGTAAGTAGAGTCTGACCACTTCTTTGCATGGATGAAGGGCATGATTCATTGTAATTGTTTTTCTGGTCTTTCTATTCAAGCTTTTCAGTTCTGCTTAAATCCAGTCCACTATTCCAACTGTGTATCTAATGTCTGGAATTGTCCATGTGTTAATTTCCTTGATGTTGTTTCTTCCACTGAATTTGGACTTTCCTACCAGTAAGTTAGACTCAAATAATTTTTTTGTATGAGAAGCTAAAAGTTTACAAACAAGCAAACAAACCAAACAACCAAGACAATCCAGTTCCAAAGGTACTTGAAAAAGTACCTTTGGGACAACCAGGACCTGGATGACTGGGAATCTCCATAGACAATAATGGCGATTGTTGTCTCATGTAATGCACAACCTGTTAGAGTTTGCAGCAAGCAAACAAGTAAATAATTGAGCAGGATTCATTTATGTAACAAACTTCTTTATATACAATACCATATAGCAGAAGCCAGAACCAGAACTCAGAATCCAATAATCACAGAAGCTATAGAATCACAGAAGCACCCCCCCCCCAATGAATCTAAGCTACACCCAAGCTCTGAGCTGTCTGGGTCACCAAACAGTCCCAATTGGCTGACCTGTTACCATGTCTATTCCAATTCACAAACCCTTATATACTGACACAACCAATACTTACTAGAAATTCCTGCCTTTAATATTACTGTAGGCCTCCTAGCAACCTGTCAAATCAGATTTCTTGTTTTTTCATCAATTTTGGGGGGGGACATCTAATTCTTTGAAACATCACTGTTATCCAATATTTTCTCAACCTGTTGATGGCTATCTTATGCTTAGAAATTTTTTAATACCCTTTTCCTGACTGATATCTTCCAATGTTGAAAGCATCCCTTTGATGCTTTGCAAGCTCTTTGCAGACCATGGCTTTTGCTGCAAGAGACAACTGAGAAAATGTCAGAAAAATCTTGGCTTGATCCAAGTCACTTTTAACTGATGGCCGGTGTATACCAGCTACTATTCAATATCAGTTTTAATGTGTTCTGAATACAGCCATATCCATATTTATAACAAGGTATGCACACTTATGCAAACAAATTACTGTTTTTTATTATTATAATACAATTATTATTTTTTTATTATTCCCACCCCAAAAAAATCTCAGCCTATAAGTTATATTAAAAGTGGGGGTAAATCTGATTTATTTTGGTCTGATTTTTTTTTTTACACCTCAATAATGTGACATTTTAACAGGGTTGTGTAGACTTTTTATATCCTCTGTATTTCAAATCATTCAGTAATATATCCTACTGTTTATGCATGGCTTTCTTTCTTTTTGATGCCAAAAACATAAGCTGAGCTCTCATAAAATGTACTGGAATTCCTTACTGTAGATAAGGAAACATCAAGAGTTAAATTGATTCAGAAAAATGCTGTTTAGTTCCTGATTACTACATCTACATCTTGTAATACTAACAACAATTCATTGTCTCCATCTATTCAGTCTCTACTTACTCTAACAATTATAAGATTATGAGTTGTATAAGTAGGAGCTGTCACTTCCATGTCTATTATGTGGTTAAGCAAAAAACTAGAAATATAGTGTGTGCCTATTCTTGAATATATTTTATGAACTGAAGAGTGGCAGATATATGTTTTCTTTGAAGGATATTTATATCTCCATACTTAAAAAATGATAACAATGGCATATAGCTGAAAGATTTTGAGGAACTTTGCCAAAGTTTCTTTTGGATGAAATTGTTTTATCCACATTTGGGAGTTAAAAAACCTCATGAATATCTCAAAGAATTAAGATATCTTCATCTGAGCATACATTGAGGCAGTATTTTAATATGTCCTTAGAACACATTTTTGTTTTGTTAAAAATATTTTACCTTTTAAAGGAGCTATTCAGATGGCTAATATTACTTGAGAACATTTTTATTTGATCCCATAACTAACCTTGAATAAGGTTATGTGGAAGTATAAGTTGTTTGTTCCAGGATTTTAATGGTTTTTTTTATTTTTCCCTTTCAAATTCGTTCATAGATATACATTCTTATAATTGCTATTTAACATTTGTCTACTCTTCATAGTCTCTATATTCATTTTTACAAACATATATACAATACAATTTGGGTCATTTTCTTGTCACCTCGTGCCGCCATCTTGCTTTGCAACACTTTTCTCCTTCCATCTTCTCAATCTCCTTTCTTTACCTTATTCCTTCCGCCTCCTTCTTTCTTTCTTTTTCCCCTCTTTTTCCCCTCTCCTCCCTTCTCCTCTTTCTTACCCTCTGTCTTACTCTCCTATCTTATTCTTGTTCGGTCCAGTTTTCTTACTTGTTTTTGCCCCCCCCCCCCCCAGCCCCCAGGAGGACTTTGCTAGCCTGTCAAACTCTCTACATGCCCTTTTTTCACCAAAAATGAGGCACACAGAGGGTTTGGGAGGTCTGCAGAGTGCAAAATCCTTTAAAAAATTTTTTTACCTCTTCAAAATCTTGGTAAGTCTCTTATACTCTGGTGCGTCTTATACTCTGAAAAATACAGTATATTCTATGACAGTTTTCTGCTTCGTACTAACGCTTCGTACTAGACTTTTTAAATTTACAAATTTTCATCTAGATCTAGATAAGGATAAGTCTCATCCTTTTTCATTTCTTTTTCCATATCTTCTTTATTGAAATCCTCAGGTAAATCTTTGAAACTTAAGTTATTTTTCCATATTTCTGAATAGTTTTGACTAGTTCTAATTTGGGTTCCAATTTACAGTTCTGTCTCCTGAAGACTACTTAAAACAATGTCAGATGTTCTCTCTTCAGTTCTTAATTTCTTAATTTTGATGTTTTACGGAGTCATTATTTTATTATATATCTAATTAATATCAATCAGCCTTGAGAGAACTTGAATTTTGCTTTTTAATTTTGATGTATTCACTGAATTAAAGTAACAAGATTATTTCCCTTTCTGTGCAACTCTTCTGTCAGCATTTTTTTTAGTTGAGGAAATGCAAACAAGCTTGTTTTCTTCCATTTTGAATTCTTCTCTGCTATGTTTTGTCCTACTCAGATTAGGTTAGTAACTTAAAGTATACTTTAAAATAATGGTTCTTTTTAATGCCTAGTATTCTTATTCATTAAATTAAAAGGATTAAAACATTAATATGGAATTATTTGAAAGTTCAGTAATATTCATTTACATAGAATATAAATGCTTGTTCTTAATATTAGTTCTTACATTTAAAATTAAATGCCATTTTCATTATTAAAATAAAATGGAACATTTAATTTAACTTTGTCCTTATGTTAGAGCTCCCTCTTGTGGCTAAAAATACATGTTAAGATTTTTAAAAAGCAGTTTTAGCTATTATGAATAATGTACTTTGAGTGATGCCTGTCAGATTAGAACAAACAGAATAGATCAGTACAGAGAAGATATCTCCAAATTAAACTTTAGCCATGCAAATGCACTGAAGTAGTTTGGAATCAAGGTATTGATGCCTTTAAATTTTTCAATTAAAAAGTCAAAATAATAAAAGTAATAAGTAATTTAATTCAGACTATGGTGCTCATTCCCCAGCCCATTAAGCTCCATTTGTGTTCAACACATCACCCAAACTTCAGTGGCAAGGGAATAAAATTTACTATGCAGTAATATCTGTGCTGTTACATAAACTATCAAAAACTGTTTGCCTATGACTGAATTTTCATATAACAGCTCTACTTTTCATCGGTGACTTGCTTTTATCCACCCTTCTCCATCTAAAGATTTTGGCTTCATGAAAGAAAAGGCAGCACAATACAGGTAGTCCTTGAGATATGGCTGTAATGGAACTTGCCCATTATGGTTGTGGGCTGGTGATGGCTGTTAAGTGAAGCAGCTCATTTAACTGTGGCTGTGGTTCCCGGCTTCCTGGTTTAGCCAGTTGACACCATCGTTGGCCATGGGGGGTGAAAATTTGCCCCCCGTGGATAGAGTGCGCAATTTAAGAGTCCTCCTGGATTCCCGGTTGTCCCTGGAGGATCAGGTGGCGGCTGTGGCCAGGGGGGCATTTTACCAGGTCCGCCTGGTCCGCCAATTGCGCCCCTTACTGGACCGGGAGGCCCTTCGCACAGTCACTCAAGCACTCGTGACTTCTCGTCTGGACTACTGTAACGCTCTCTACATGGGGCTCCCCTTGAGATGCACTCGGAGGTTGCAGTTGGTCCAGAATGCGGTCGCGCGGACGATCATGGGAATCTCAAGACATTCCCACATAACACCACTCCTGCGCGAGCTGCACTGGCTACCTGTGACCTACCGGGTGCGTTACAAGGTTTTGATGACCATATTCAAGGTGCTCCATGGCACGGGGCCTAGCTACCTTCGAGACCCATACCCCATACATCCCTTTGACCGACTCGCTCCCAGGGAGAGGGTCTTCTCCGGGTGCCGTTGACCGGACAATGCCGGTCGGCGGCTCCCAGGGCAAGGGCCTTCTCTGTGGTGGGCCCTACCCTCTGGAATGGCCTACCTCCCGATCTCCGTTCCATCACAGACCTCCGCTTGTTTCGCCGGCACTTAAAAACTTATTATTTTCATCTGGCCGGCCTAGCATGATCTACTCCACACCCATTGTTTTTATAACAAATCAAAATTTTAATTTATGGGTTTTAAATTTAAACTTATTTTAAGCAGGGTATTGATTTAATTTAGTTATTATTTAATAATATTTTGTATTGACTTCCGGTTCCGGCTCCAGCGGCGACGGGCGAGCCTAGGGTTCGTCCGCCGCTTTGTTTCTTTTCCTGCCCCCCCACGGGGGCGAGACGCCCCGTTTTTTGGGGGTTTCCCGTAGGGCCGCCTTGCCTGGGTTGCTCCCCCCCACGGCAGTGGGGAAGCGACCCTTGTCTTCGGCTCAGGTGGAGGAGGACATGCTGCGGGGGGGTTTCCTTCGCCAAAGGGAGACGGCATCGTTCACTAACATGGAGAGAGCTGATCGGAAGAGTCGGAAGGCTTCCCGGGACTTCGGCTGCGAGGGGGAGAGTGAGTGATTTAAAACTTTTTTTTCTTTGCTGTCAGTCTGGCTGAAAGAACTTGGAGGGGGGTGCTTGCTTGTTAAACCCCCCCTCGGATTTAAAGCGGCACTTGAAAATGGCTCCTCGCTGCGAAGAAGCGGATATCTTCAATCCGGATTGTTTGCAACAAGGGAAAGTGATCTGCTGCTTCTATTGCAACAAAGTTTCTAGGTCTGGCTGGCTTGAAACAATTTTTTTTCCACTCTCTCCTTCTGGCTTTGAGCTTGGGCGGTGGAAGATGGCTGCCCCTTGTCCCTGAATGACTATTTTACTTATGGAAAATTCCCAGCGTCTCTTTGTGATTTGGACTTCTTCTTGTTACTAAAGAAGAAGAAATTTTTTTTTGGATTTGTGATCTCTTTTCTGGAGTGCCTTCGTTATTATAATTATTGATCTGGAAAACTGTTTCTCTCTTGGTTCCTGAACTTTACAATCCTGATTTGAACTTTTGGCTCCTGATTTGCCTCAACAGCCCCACCCAAAAAACGCCATTTTAGTGGCATTGACTTTAACAGCTAATCATGGCACAAGAATCAGCACTGGCAAGCTTAGAATTAAGGATGGCTTCTCTTGAATCTGTTATACAAACTTTGGTGCAAGAAATCAAGGCCCAGAGAGAAGAAAATATCAACTTTAAAAAGGAGCTATTGGACACACGGAAACAAGTGCTGGAGAACACACAGAAGAATGAAGAGTTGGAAGGGGGGCTGGCGGGGGCTAAGGGAGAGATTAAAAATGTTACCAATGAGGTTGTGGAAATAAACGGGCATGTGTCTAGGATTGATATGGAAAGGATGACATATTTTTTGAGATTTCAGAATGTTTCTGAGGAACCTGGTGAATGTCTCCCTGAACTCATGAGCACAATTATAGCAGACTACTTACATAAACCTAAGGATGAGATCAGGGGGGACATTGACCTAGCCTACAGAATAAACTCTGCATATGCCAGGATAAATGAAGTACCCAGAGAGATACATGTTAAATTTGTTAGAAGGTCAACCAGAGAGGAAATCTTGAAAGCGCAAAGAGGAGGTCCGTTAATTTACCAACAAAAGGAGGTTGCCATCCTGAAGCAGATCCCAAGAAAGATTAGAGAAGCGAGAAGGAAATTTTCCTTCTTGTCCAAAAAATTGTTTGATCACGGGATCTGGTTCAGGTGGGTGATGCCCGAAGGGATGCTGGTGTTCTGGGAAGGAGGAAGAGTGAGGATCAAAACAGTTGTTGAGGCGGAAGCCTTTCTTAAAAAACATTCCTCTGTCCTGGGGGAAGATCCAGGGGGGGCAGGGGGGGCCACGGCCCCGCCCGCTGGGGGCCTGGAAGGAGAGATAGAAGATACAATTGCCAAGAGACTTAGATATAAAAAATAACTTTGCTCTGATTTTTTGAGTAATATTGTATAACATGTGTATCTGGATTTTTGTAAATGACTGACAGCATAGAACTGAGAACTTAGAAATATGTACTTGCTTTCACTTTGTAGTGTATGAAAAATGTTTTTTGTTAATGATCTATTTTGAAGTCCCGGAAGGGCCGACGACTTTGACGTGAATGCTCTCAAAATTTCTTTGTATCCCTTACCCCACCCTATTGAAAAACTGCAAAACCAATAAAACTTTTTCAATATAAAAAAAATAATATTTTGTATTTATGTATATTTATTTTAAATCTCTGTTCGCCGCCCCGAGTCCCTTTGTGGTGAGATGGGTGTGGGTTACAAATGTGAATAATAAATAAATAATAAATAAATAATGACTTTTCTCCCCAATGTTGTCATTAAATGAATGTGTCTGTCATTAAAAGGAGAACAGGATGCCTTTCATATCTGTAGCTTCTCAAGGACCAGCTAAATCTTTCCAAGGATTTGTCTTTCTATTACTTTAGAGGATCATGTTGATCTCTCAAACTTTTTTTTTATCCTACCCATATACCTTTAAATACTCTAAAGTACATATATTAGTTCCTTCTCTGAAATAGCTTGAATTAACCTTCTGGCCTTTTACCTGAACCTTCCAACTTCAGAGAAAATGCATCAAGTCTTCCAATGCTCCTTTCAGGTTTTTGAATGCCTCTATGCCTCTTGTCTTCTTTTGATGTCTAAATGCAGATAAATTCTTGGAAGCAGCTGAGAATGTCCATGCATATTTCTTCCTTTACCAATTCCATTTCTAATATGCACATAGCCAGTCTAGTTGTTTGGCCTTTTGAGCAATGAAATGGGTTTGTGAGGAGACAGAAACTAAATACCCAAATTCAACCTACTTTGCAAGAAAACTGCTGTTACCGTTCCCATCTTCATATTTAACGGAATGTGGCTTCAGTGCTGTAACTGATTTGCTATTGAAGAAAAGAAAATGACTGTGTATCACTGAACGAGGAGACTTGAGAATGAAGCTGACTAAATTGGAGCCTAATATAAAATCTCTCTGCAGCAGGCATCAAAGCACAAGGATCTCACTAACATAAGTATACTAAAGCGGCAATCCTACCACATTTTCCCGGGAGTAAGCCGCCTTGAAGACAATGGTACTTACTTCTGAGTAAATATGTATAGGATTGCATTGTAAATATGATCTTGAGGTGAGTTCAAATTGTATTTTGAATTTGTTAGGTACCTTTATTTTAATACGTATAGTAATTCATATGATCAAAATATTACAGGAAAAGCTTTCATTAAAATTATTTAGCATATTCCCAGTTCTCTATTATATGTTTTGAAACTTTATTTTCTGTTTTTTCATATCCCTTCATACTATTATTTTTTAAGTTCCTCAGTACTTATACCGTCTTTTGTTCTTTTATTTTTCTCTTTCATGGATGCCATGTTCTTTGGAATCTTGTTTAAACCAAGTTAATGGCCTTTTAGGCTTCTTCTGTGTGAGTAGGAGTTCACTTTTTAAATAGTAAGAATTGTATGTCACGGGGGTGGAGGGAGATCAGGATTTTAAAGATGCTTAGGTTGGGCATGGCCAAAAAAAGGTTGGGAACCACTGGTCTAAATAAAATACCAATATGTGGGAAAAAGACATACATACACATATACAAGCATGCGTGTGAACACACACAGACACACACACAGACACACAAACATATACATTAAAAGTAGTTTCCAATTCAGGATGGTGGAATGAAAATTTTGCAACTGCAAATGTTCTTTTGTAGTAGATTCAATTTCATTTTTAAACGATTTCATAAGTTCACAAGCTAAAAGCTAAAATATAAATAATGGATACTATGAAGATCCATTTTGAAAGTGACGAACAGGCATATTCAGACCAGATTGTTGCACTGCAGATTCCTTATTTGTAATTATGGGTTTTGTAATAGATATAAACATTATCTGTCAACAAGCAGTATTTGTGCAGTAATACCAGAAACTATATTTTTTCTTTTGGAACCTGTTTTTCTTCTTTTGGAAATATCTGTTAACAAATTCTTTAACCAGAATCCAAGCATTTAAGAATTTGCTATGCAATGTCCTACTTAGACACTGAACCAATATTACCTGAAATGTTATAAATAAAATTTGAAATTGTTATGACAGATCCTTACTCCACCAAATTTCTATGACTAAACGAGTCATAAGTCATCCCAGTTGTTCTCCCAATTGGTGGAGATAGCAGCCAGACTGAGTTTATTCTGTGTAATATCCAATTGGATTGATTGTACAATCTGTGATGTCATCATGGTTCCGCCCATCTTTAGATGCAATCTATTTAGGACTAGACGTGAGAATTGATCTCTCCTCAATTATTTCCAAAACTCATCTTAATTGGAATTTTTCAAAAATATTTTTTATTTAAATTGGTCCGGAATCAGTCTGCTCTGCTCCTACATCAGATCAAGCAGGGGACTTCCCAACAGTCCTGGGCCACTCGGCCAGACCGGGCCTTTGGCTTGGAGGTTACAGGGAAGTGCAGCACACACGAGTTCGCTTCGGAGTACTTGTTACCATCTGCTGGCCGGCATGGTTCTCCAGCCTTTCTCCTGGCTCACAAGTGAAGCTCAGAGACATTGATCAGGGCTGCCTCTTCACTCTCTGGCTCTCAACATTGCTGCAGGCGTTTAAAACACCGTGGGAGGGGTTTTTGGCATTGCAAAAACCTCCAGACATCACCCAAAAACGCGCAACAGTGCAGGCGGCCATTTCAAGCGGATTGCGAACCGGTGATGCGCCTGCCATTTTTCAACGGCATGAAAGCACAGAGGTAGCTATTTTGGAGCTCACACCATCACTGGAAGCTACAAGGAGCTGGGCAACCGGGTGAGAGAGTTCCAACGATCCATTTCGGCTTTATCCTTTGCTGCTTATTGTGGCCCTGGCCTTCATGGTTTCCTCAGGCACTGGTTCTGTGGCCTTGTTATTTGCCCCTATTTCTGACAAGGATCTAGAGGAGGCAGGTTCTTTGGGCATTAGGCCAAGCTGCAAGAAGGCAGTGAAAGAGGCGGAAGATAAAAGGAATGCAAAGACCTCCAAGGCTTCTATTAGGGCAGAGGAATGTAGGCAGAGGGCCTTAGGCAAAAAATTCCAGAAAGCCCAAAGGCTGGCAAGCCAGGCCAGGTCCTGTTCCCCTCCTGCTACAGTGGATCAAGCCAACCCTGATCCTTCTCTTCCACCTCAAAGCCTGGTGGAAATTTGTCCTTCTATTAACAAGTTATCCCCTGATTCGGATGAGGATCTCTTGGCATCCTTCTCTGCTGACAGAAATTTTTTTTGATGTTCCCTTAAATCGGGACCACTCCTTTGAGCAAGGGGACACAAGCCAGGCTCCATCTCACTCAGGGTGCAATTTGCCACATGCCTCAATATCAGCTCCCACAGATATGGCTTCTTATAATCTCTGAGGCAACTAAGCAAGGCATTGCTGCAGGCCTGCAGCAAAAGTCTTCATCCAGTTCCTTTAGCAGAGATAGACATAGATCACCCAGAGTCACTCAGGGGACCCTTCTATCTTCCTCAGTTAGTCAGGCTTCTTTCTTTGGAGAACGAGAGCCTCTTAGAGCCTCTGAATTGTCTGTTGATGAGGGCGTAACTCCAGACACTCTGGCCTTTGCTGGCTTCTTCAAGCCTGACCGGTTTAAGAGCGTACTATTCACAGCAAAAAAGGCAGCGAACCTAGGCCAGCCCCCACAGGCTCATGCATCGGAACCGGCCACAGGGAATCTGCCTAATTCCTATTTTACTGAGCCAACCATTGAGTCATACCTTCTCCTAAATTGTTTATGGACATTGTCCATCATCAATGGGTTTCCCTGTGGGTGGGGCCTTTACCTACCAATTTGGACAAATAGTTGTATAATATAGGGCCTGATCTTTCCAAGCTTCTAGATGATCCTTCTGTTGATGCCCCAGTTGCGGTTCTCTCTTCCCCAACTGTAGTTGCTGGAGGAGGTCCTCAAGCCCAAGGACAAGAGATCAGAACAAACCTTAGTCAAGGGATATCAGGCAGGTGCTTGTATGGTGCGCGTTGCCACAGCTATTTCATTCTTTCCCATGGCAGCCCTGGTTTGAATCCAACAGCTTCAGGAGCAGACTCTTTCCAGGGATAACAAATTCCACCGGGATCTCAACAAGATAGAGCAGTCATAGAATATGCCTTGGACACATCTTTAAATGCTGCTCGGTTTGTGTCCAAGTTAATGGAGTCATCAGTTACTGCCTGGTGACTCTTATGGTTGAAACCATGGCAGGCAGACGCTAGAACCAAATGGCGCCTGGCTGCCTCCCCCTTCGCGGGCAACCAGCCGTTTGGGTGTCTCTTGGATCTCTACTTAACCAAATCCAAGGAGAAGAGAAAGGTCCTCTTGCCCATTTACAAGAGACAGGAGAATAAGGGCTTTTATAGATCATCTCCCTTTCAGGGTTCGGACAGGGGATTCTCCTTCCCCTGTCCACAATGACCTACTCAACCCAATAGTACACAACAAATAGAAACAACCAGTGTTTTTCCCTGAAGAAGTCGTACTGGGGGCGGGGGGGAATCACCAATTCAGACAGCAGAAGTGACTGCCTGGACCTGATTCCCATTGGGACTGCCTAGCCCTGTTTTCTCACTGATGGGAGGAGTCAACAAAAGATGCTCGTGTGCTCAAAATGATTCATTCTAGAATTCCTCTCCAATCCTCAGGAGCACTTCGTGCAATATCTTGGACTGCCAAAAGAGGTTACTGATGGAACAGGCTATGCAGCATTTGCTGGAGGTTCAGGCAATCCAGCCAGTATCCCCAGACCAGAGGGGACAGGGGTATTATTCTCACCTGTTTGTAGTGCCAAAGGCATCAGGGGGTTGGAGAGTGATTCTAGCCCTAAAGTCATTGAACCACCACATTGTTTACCAGCGATTTAAGATGCACTCATTTTACACCATTCTAGAAGGCATCAGAAACGGTGATTTCCTCACCTCGGTGGATCTGACCGAGGCATATCTTCACATCCCTATATTCACAGATCACAGAAAATTTCTCCAGTTCTTCTATGGGAGGAGGCACTTCCAATACCGGGCCCTCTCATTCGGACTCTCCTCCGCCCCAAGGGTTTTCCCCAAGGTGTTGGCAACCTTGGCAGCCCATCTCAGGGCCTCCCCATCAGGATACTCTGCTACCTGATATTCTTCTGTTGTCCAGGTCAGCTCGACAGGCAGACAGGAACCTCTCCATGACCATCCAAATTCTACAAGACCACAGGTTCGTGGTAAATCTAACAAACAGTTACCTCATTCCTGCAACGTGGATTTTCCACCTGGGGGCCATCATAGATTCTGGGGAAAGCAGGGTCTATCTCTCCCTAGAACATTTGGTGAGTCTGCAGGAACTAGCCAGGAAGGTACGGAGGCTTCACAAAGTCCCTCTTCTCTTACTGTCCCAACTGTTAAGGAAAATGGTTTCCTGCTTCAGCATAATTCCTTGGGCAAGGCTCCACAGCTGACCACTACAGTGGTTCCTGATCCCCCATCAAAAATCCAAAAGGAGCTGGTCCCCTTACTGGTTCCTAGTTCCCCAGGAAGTGAAAAGATCTCTGGAGTGGTGGATGTCCCCTGCCACATCGCAAAGGACACTGTTCAGGGACCTGACACACCTCACCCTGACAACTGATGCCAGCCTAGGAACATGGGGGCTACATTTGCAGAACCTCAGAGCCCACGGCCAGTGGTCCGCAAACGAGCACTAAAACAGCATAAACTGGTTCAAATTGCAGGCAGTCCAATTAGCTCTCCTCCAGTTTCAGGACTTAGTCATACTAGTCCTGACCGACAACACAACAACCAAGACTCATATCAATTGGCAGGGGGTGGGTGGGTGGGTGGGACCCGATATTGGGCTCTCAGGAAGGCCAATCTACTATGTCTCTGGGTATAATCCCATCTAGCATCCCTCAAAGCATCACATATCTTGAGGGTCCTGAATGTCCAAGCAGATTGGCTCAGCTGCTCTCAGACCAGGTGGATTGGAGCATCCATCCAGACCTCTTCTATTGTCTGACTCTCTGGTATGGTCATCGATTTATTTGCGACCTCTATCAACAACAAAGTCCCCAGGTATTTCTTGAGGTTCGCAGACCCAACAGCGGAGGATGTAGACGCTCCCAGATGCCAGTGGCCTTGCGGCCTCCTGTATGCGTTTCTACCGCTCCCACTCATTCAAGGGAGGTTTGCAAACTGCTGGAACAGGAGGTGGAACTTCTATTCCTAGCACCCCACTGGCCACTCCATTCAAATTTTGACCTAGAGGATGCCATGTGCTTTGCCCTCAAAACCTTCTGGATATAAAACTGAACATAAAAGTTCATCTTCTGAACATGACAGTTAAAAGTGCAAGAAGCAAAGGAAGCAACAGATAATATTGTAATCTTATCATCCATTTTTCTTTTCTGGAACTATTGTCATTTTGTCAGAGAAACTCTTAATGCTTTCCTTCTTCTCCATCTTTCACCTGCATTTTTAATCTTATACTAGATTTCTCTGATAGTGCAGATGACATAACTTGAGAGGAGACCTATGATTAATTTATACTCTACTACTATGCATTAACTTCTTTTTTCAGGCTGTAGTGCTGGGATGGCGAACCTATGGCATGCGTGCCACAGGTGGCATGTGGAGCCATTTGTCAGGGCACATGAGACATTGCCCTGTCAGCTGGCCAGCGGGCATGTGCACGCTGGCCAGCTGAGTTCAGCCTTTTTTAAAGCCATTTTTCACCATCCCCAGGCTCCAGAGGCTTTATAGGAGCCTGGGGAGGGCAAAAAGAGCCCCCCCCTGTCCCCCAGAGGCCCTCCGGAGGCTTCATGAGCTTCTCTGAAGCCTCCGGAGCACAAAAAACCAGCCCGATGGGCAAACCAGAAGTTCAGGAACGAACTTCCTGTTTGCTCGTAAAGTCTTTTTTTGCCCTCCGGAGGCTTCAGGGAAGCCTCCTGAAGGTCCCTGAAGCCTCCGAAGGGCCTGGGGGGGAGGCAGGGGAGGCTGTTTTTGCCCTCCTCAGGCCCCTATATAGCCTCTGGAGCCTGGGGAGAGTGAAAAAAAAAACATGCAGAAAATGGGGGGGGGAGCATCTGCCATGCACGCATGTGCACTGGAGGGATCGTGCATTGCATTATGGGTGCGGCACACCTGCGCATGACCCCCCCATGCACTCCCTCCACTTATGGCACATGAGCCAAAAAAAGTTCGCCATCCCTGAGTTTAGTGAGTCATGAAGTTTAGTTTTAGCTCCTTTTATGCCATCTTGCTCTGATATGATGCAGCAGAGAACCAATGATTATTACTGGCATGATGCAGCAGATTACCAGCATAAGGATTACTCTTGGTTGCATCATTGATTCTGTTGAGCCCATTGATTATCCAAATCTCCATCTAATCCTTCATGACAGGATTACAATTTGCTTTTTCAATCTAACTCGGTACACTTATTTCAGTACAGTTTATTTTTTATCTTTCTTTCCAGGCAGAGTAACCTCCTTTTTTCATGAAATACTATTATTTGTGTGATATTGCAGCCCAGCCCAGTGGAAACAGTGTTATTATTGCTCCCATCTTCATTTAGTGCCCATCTCTTGTTTTCTCTAGAAGGGTGGAAGCTGATAAGATTGAAGGAGAAAGACAATCTATAAGCAAAGGATAGAGGGCAGAAATTTTAAAGCAAAGAAATCACATGACTGTTGACTCAAATAGACAGGAGGAATAAACCTAGCCGTTCAAACCTTGGGACTACCATAGATAAATAAGTGATTCCCGGATGTTGATTGGACTGATTTGCATGTTTTCTTGTTTTCTTTGTTCTGAGTGTAATTTGTTTCTTCAGTTTAAGATTGGGACATTTCCGTTCAGTTCTGTGTCCCATTGATTGTTGTCTTAGCTTTATTATTGTGTCAAGGATACTTTCTTATTATATACCGGTAATCCTCAATTTATAATTATAATTGAGGACAGAATTACAGTTGTATATGTTATGCTGATCATTAAGGTCACCATGTGACCATACCTATTTTATTACCCTTTTGGCAGCAATTAAGTGAATCACTGTGGATATTAAGCAAATGCTACAGGTGTTAAGTGAATTTATTGTCTGCAATGGATGTTTTTAGCTGGAAACCAAAATAAAACACTAATTTTTGACAAAAAAAACCTTTGTAAATTGTGGTCATGTGGCCACAGGATACTGCCAATGGCTATAAGTGCAGGCTGGTTGCCAAGCACCCAAAATACGAACACATGATCACAGGCACCTCTCTCCTTGGCTGTCATGAACTTCAAATCTGGGTCATAAGTAACCCTGGGTAATCCATCATAACATTGAATGGTCGTTAAGCTACCAATCTTACATTGAAGACTGTCTGTAGGACTAACTGTAGTGCCCCAGCCTGTCTTCATGGTATTAGAATATAACTCCACTTAGACAAATTGGTACCTCTAGAATGGAGAAACAACTTCTATTTAATAGTTTGCTATATGTTTCATCATTCGACTAGTTTGCTATATGTTTCATCATTCGACTGTCCTTTGCAAAGTAATATCCTTTTCTTTTAACTAATAATCAATTGGGCACAATGGCTCAGTGCTTAAAATGTTGAACTTATCAGCTGGAAAGCTGACAGCCCAAATTCGAGACCTGAATGCCTCACAACAGGTGAGGTCCCATTCCTGCCCAGTTCCTGCCCACCCAGCAGTTCAAAAGCATGCAAAATGCAAGTAGATTAATATATACCACTTCAGTGGGAAGCTAACAGTGTTCCATGCACCTTTGGTGTATAGCCATGCTGGCCACATGACCTGGGAAATATCTTCAGACAATACCCCCACCCCCCAGCAAGCCCCACAATGGGACTCGGCACCTGCACTTTGCCACCCTGTGCTCCTATACCTCCCCTCTGCACTCTGCTGCTTGGCTGCCCTGTGTTCTGTCCTACACTTCCACTGCCCTGCCTCCCCTTCACTCTGCCCTGTATCTTTGACATCAGCTGTGAGAGGAAGAAGATGGTCAAGGTGAGCAGGAGCTTGAATGAGACAGTGGGAGTGGCAGAGTGCAGGTGGCAGGATCAATGAAGCATGGGCAGCAGGGGTGGGGGAGTGCAAGGTGACCAGAAGGGCAGAGATAGGGAACATGGTAGATGGCGGAAATGCAAGTGGAAGTGAATAAGGCAGAACAGGAGAAGCGTGAAGTCCTTGCAAAACAATGGTGCAATCTTGGCCTAATAACAACTAGGGTTACCAAAATTGCCATAGCAAAGTGATGCAGTCACATGATGGTTTGCATGATGACTGTATCTCTTAGCAATTGAAATTCTGCTCCCAGCTAGGGTTGTTGAGAAGTACCTGTATCTCTGTTAAATTTGTTCAGGACATGTTGTCTTGTTCTTTTTAAACTGATGAACTATGATATTTCTTAAGGGCAAAGTACTATTTAGGTGGTTTTTCCCCCTGAATGCAGTTTCAGAATTTCATTGGCATCTCTTTACTGTATCGGTGTTTTCTTGAAGTAATATTTTCTTCCTTTCATTGTCTCAAAGGCTGACTAACTAAGACATTTCACATTTTTCAAAATGGGTTGAGAATAAATCAGTTATCCAACAGTGGTTTATCTGTTGGTCAAACCACCATTGGAGTGTTATTTGGCAATGCACTTTGTTGCCATTTGACATGTGTGCAGAAATATTTTTTGAAGAATATTTTCTTTTCTGAGATCTGTCTAATGGTTACCTGATCTCAATTTTATTCACTTTTAAGATGTTAGCTGAATAATTGGTTTCAGTATGAGGTAATGCTGGCACATTTTTCTTTCCTCAGTATTTTCCCATTATCATTTAAGTCTGCTACCCAGTGCAATTTGTGCTGATCACCCATTTACGTAACAGACAGAAGAACTGTTTTCTTACCTTTAATAGTAGTAGTTCAGGTCAGCACAACTTGACACAATCTCTTGTCTCCCTGGATAGAGTTTGAAACAGTATGATGGTTTTATTTGTGTTGATAATTGAAACTCATTCACATATAATGCTATGAGATAAGGAAGGAAGCTGTCAAAAATCTTTGTTCTGGAGTATTTTGAATTTGCTGTTCTGTAGTTACAGAGCCCATATATATCATATATACCTTCCTCTCCTGTGGTCCTGTGAGGCCTGTAAGATCTTATAGACCCATAACCTTTAAGATCCTTGGTTCGAAGCAGCCGCATTGATTGATACTCTGAACTTATCCCTCATCGATGCACTGGTGCACTTTATATTCACTCTTCTAGGTGTCACCTATTATGTATTTCAATTCTTTTAATTCCATCTATTTATGTCATCTTATGAATTTTATTGTGCCAACGATGCTCGATGTTATTCATGACCCATTTTTACATTTTATGATCATTCTGTACTCTAAAACCAATTTGCTACGACTGCGAGAGTCCCCGCTCTCGCAGGTTTGGCCCTCCGCTCTAACGAGGGCCCGCCTTGATGAAGGATTTATTAATCTGGAGAGGTGGGCGAAGCGCGGCCTTAGGGGTTTTTTAGCTTTTAAATTACTGTCTATTTTAGGGGGTACCAGGGAGGGGGGAGGGTACAAACAGTTAGAAAGAGAGGGCCAGGCCAGCAGTCGACGGAGGGTAGCGGAAGGATCCGTGAGGGGAGGGAAACACGTGTCGTCCCTATGGAGGGCATTTCCATCCCGACGGTCGTGGGGAGAGGCAGGTCCGAGGGGAGGCAAGTTCCATCCTCCCGGTTGGGGCCACGTAGCCGTTGGTTGCATACGGTCAGGTGTCACAACCCCTGCAGGCTAGGTGGTCAGGGAATACAGAGCCAGGGCCTGAGGCTGATGTTTTGTAACGCCAGGTCTGTTGTCAACAAAGCTCCCCTCGTTTATGACCTCCTGTCAGAGGGGGAGCCGGACCTGGCAGGAATAGCGGAGACCTGGTTGGGCCACGAGGGTGGACTTCCCCTCGTTGAAATGTGCCCACCAGGTTACCGCGCTTTTCATCAGCCCCGGGCCCTAGGCAGGGGTGGTGGGGTAGCGGTTATTGTAAAGGAGGGTCTTGAGCCGAGAGAGACCGTTGTGCCTCAGACCACCGGTTGTGAGTCCCTCTGTGTGAAGTGGGGCCTAGGGAGGCAGTTGGGCTTGCTGGTTGTATACCTGGCTCCCCGCTATGTAGCAGCAGCCCTGCCCGAGCTCCTGGAGGTGATCGCTACGGTGGCAGTTGAGACCCCCAGACTTTAGTCATGGGGGACTTTAATCTGCCATCGGTGGGCGAATCATCCGAGGTAGCTCGGGAGTTCATGGCTTCCATGACGGCCATGGACCTGACCCAATTAATTCAAGGCCCCACTCACGAAGGTGGACCTACACCGGATCTCATCTTTGTCTCTGGCCAATGGAAGAGTGATCTGGGTATAGGGGATATAGTCATCACGCCCTTGTCATGGTCAGATCACTCACTTCTCTGGCTCGACTTTCCAACCGCTACTCCCCTCCGCGGGGAGGCGGAACCTGAGTCACCAATTTGGTTCCGCCCCAGGCGCCTGATGGACCCTGATGGGTTCCAGGCAGCGCTTGGGCCACTTCCTGTACCCCTGACCCGCACCCCCATGGAGGACCTCGTGGCCGCATGGAATACTGCGACCACGGGAGCCTTGGATCGGGTCGCGCCCGTGCGGCCTCTCTTGCGGCGGCGAACCACCCTGGCTCCTTGGTTTACCGAGGAGCTGAGGGTGATGAAACGCCACAAGAGATGCCTAGAGAGAAGATGGAGGTCTACCCGATCTGAATCTGACCGGACACAGGTAAGAGCCCATTTACGGACTTACATTGTGGCGCTGAGAGTGGCCAAACGTCATCATTGTGCCACTCTCATAGCATCCGCAGACAACCGCCCTGCCGCCCTGTTTAGGGTGACCCGCTCCCTCCTCTACAGGGTAGAGCAGAGGAATTTGTGACTTTTCTGCAGGAGAAAATCGCTCAGATACAGAACGAGCTAGCCCCCATTGATGGCCCAGTGGGATGCCACGAGACAGATCTTGTTTGGGAGGAGTTTGACTCCATTGCTTCCGAGGATATGGACAGGTTACGTGGGCGACTGCGAGCCACCACATGTTTATTGGACCCGTGTCCGTCCTGGCTTGTACTGGCATCCTGGGAGGTGACACGAGGCTGGCTCCAAGAGGTTGTCAACGCATCCTTGAGTGAGGGCTCCTTGCCTGCCTCCCTAAAAGAGGCTATGGTGAGGCCCCTCCTTAGGAAGCCCTCTTTGGATCCAGCTTTATTAACCAACTATCGTCCAGTCTCCAACCTTCCCTTTTTGGCGAAGGTTGTTGAGAGTGTGGTGGCACAACAGTTTCCCCGTCACCTGGAGGAAGTTGATTATCTAGACCCGCGCCAGTCCGGCTTTCGGCCCGGGCATAGCACCGAGACGGCATTGGTCGCATTGGTTGATGATCTCTGGAGGGCCAGAGATGGGGGTTGTTCCTCCATCCTGGTCCTATTAGACCTCTCGGCGGCTTTTGATACCATCGACCATGGTATCCTATTGCATCGGCTGGGGGGGTTGGGGGTGGGAGGCACCGTTTTACGGTGGTTCTCCTCCTACTTCTCTGGCCAATCGCAATTTGTGTTGACAGGAGAGCAGAGGTCGACCTCGAGGCCCCTCACATGTGGGGTGCCTCAGGGGTCGGTCCTCTCGCCTCTCCTGTTTAACACATATATGAAGCCGCTGGGTGAGATCATCCGTGGTTTTGGGGTAGAGTACCATCTCTACGCTGATGATACCCAGCTGTATATATCTACCCCAAACCACCCCAACGATGCCGTAGCGGTGATGTGCCAGTGCCTGGAAGCCGTACGGATCTGGATGGGAAGAAACGGACTCAAGCTCAACCCGACCAAGACCGAGTGGCTGTGGTTTCCGGCTGCCCGATTCAACCAGCTGACTCCATCGCTGGCCATTGGGGGCAAACATCTTGCCCCAGTGGATGGGGCGCGCAACTTGGGTGTCCTCCTGGATGCCCGGCTGTCCATGGAAGATCAAGTGACAGCCGTGGCCAGGAGGGCGTTCTACCAGGTTCGCCTGGTTCGCCAGTTGCGCCCCCTATTGGATCGGGACGCTCTTGCACGAGCTGCACTGGCTGCCTGTCGTCTTCCGGGTGCGCTTCAAGGTTCTAATTATCATCTTTAAAGCGCTCCATGGCTCGGGACCTAGCTATTTGCGGGATCGGATCCTGCCTCATACATCCACACGGCCGATTCGCTCCCACAGAGAGAGACTTCTCCGGGTGCCGTCCACTAGACTTTGTCAGCGGGCGACGCCCAGGGGAAGGGCTCTCTCTGTGGCGGGCCCAGCCCTCTGGAACAACCTTCCCCCCGACATTAGAACAACCACAGACCTCTGTTCTGCTTGGCCGGCCTAGGGTAGTCTCTCTTCGATGGGGTTAGTAATTTTAGATGGGGATTTTAGTAATTTTTAACTGGGAATTTTTAGCGCAGGGATAATATTTAATCTGTTTTTAATTATGTGTGTGTATTTATTGTTTTATTTGCCCTGTGCACCGCTCTGAGTTTCTTCGGGGAGAGGGAGCGGTCAACAAATTAAATTTATTATTATTATTATTATTATTATTATTATTATTATTATTATTATTATTATTATTATTATTATTATTATTTGTATACGATAAGCATTTGAAGAACTATAGTTACAAGCAAATAGGGAGTTCTTTTTATGCTGAACACAGTCCTAAAGAAAATTTGATTTCCTATACTATAGAATACAATTGAGGGTGTAAATAAAGCTTTGTGGAATTAATACAATTTCTTAACAGATTGAGAAAGAAGTTAGCTTCTTAAAATGTTTTTCCTAATTTAGTGTAAAGTGTAAAGTCATTAATATATTAATACAATTTTTTTGAAATTATTTGTCTTAGGTGGCAGTTGTGCAGAGAACGATTGTGCTTTTGAACCAGAGTATGCTATCCCAACATTTACAGTGCCTGAAGGTATGCAGCACATTCGAATTATGGAAGGCATGTCCCGCTCTCTCCCATCTTCCCCATTACTAACACATCAATCTATCAGTGTTCGACTGCAGCCTATGAAGAAATTGACTGGTAAGGAACTTAAATTAATAAATTAAAATTGTTGAATAAAGATTCTCATCCTCAATTCCCCCCTCCCAAAACTGCACTGATGATTGCCTGACTTCCGTAGCTTACGTTAATTAGAGTTCTAATGTATTTGTCCTGTATCTGTTTTACTTTTGTCAATAAAACAGGTGAACAAGCTAGCTATTATAATGTTTTGCTGAAGACCCAGTCAGTGAATAATTGTGATTCTAATTTGATATGCATGACACAGTGATATTAGTTTTGCCTACCTAAGTTCTTCGTACAGTAATAGGTGAGACCTAAGCAGCTGTATTCATTATTTTAAATCCAGATGTGTAGATCAACTTGCTATCTTTCTAACCTGAACGTTCATATATGAAGGGATGCAATTTAGAAGGATATTGCTCGGAATTTCCTAGCGTATTCTTTGGAGTGACATCTTGTATTTGGAAATCGGAATTTCAGGATATCTATAGGAACCATGGTGCGATTCCTGTTTAGATGTGGTACCAATCATTTAGTAGGGCATAAAGTAATAAACGGGATAGAGCCCATTAGAATGGGTTGCCACATACTACATACTACCATAGTGGAAAATAGCATATAACAATGAGACGCAACCTTTTTTCCCCACAGATAGTCTTAAACCTTCATATAAGAATGGTCTGGAATTATGATGGCCTTGGAAAGTGTGCTTTATAGCCTATAAAGCACTTTTGGCCATCAGAAAATGTCTTGCAGTCATGTGATCACAATTTGAGCACTTGGTAACCTGTTCTCATTTATGACTGGTTGCCAAGTGTCCTGTGATCATGTGATCACAATTTGTAATCTTGTCTGCCAGCTTCTCTAGAAACTCTATGGTAATGCCATCAGGGAACGTTGCTAGTTGCTGCCACCTATAAAAAGTACTCTCTCATATCTGGGGGCTCTTTCAGCTTTTCAACTGAAGCTCCACCAAAGGAATTCCATACATGCACTTTCATCCAGGTCCTAGAGATGAGAGAGAACCAAAATACCAGCAGAGAAGTAATGTGGGAAGATGAAGGATACAGGATGCCTCAGGTAGGTGAGGGAGCTAGTGCAGGCCACATTTATTGTGAGTACCTCTTTGCTCAGGAACTGAAAATCCTGTTTGGATTTTTGGATTTTTGCAAAGAGGACTTTTAGCTCCTGAGAAGATTGGACTGAAGGGGCTTTTTGCCTAATGCTTAAACATTCTTAAAAAAAAAAAGAATATGTAAATGAGGATTCCCTCTCTCATTTGCTCCCTTATCCAATTACTTTAGGCCTCTCCCCATTTCATCAAGATCTGTAATCTCTTTTACATAACCCTTTCCTGCTATCCTATATCTATTGTACTGTAGTTTTTATTTTTTCTGCTCTATTCTGGAAGAATTTTAATCTATGTCAATGAAATAATATTTTACATAATCAGACGAGGATTAAATAAACAAGTTACCTAGTTTTACAATTTATTTTAATTAATACTGAATATTAATTGAGTTAATTTAATTTTTCCCTCCTGAGCTTGGCCTTTTTCTGGAGTTTGGCTTTGGGCAGGTGCATTCATACATAGACAAAGACACAGAGTACATATTTATTGAGTAATTGGAATGAAGAACAAAGGTTTTTATTACATTGAGATTAGCAAACCTATTTTGAAAATATGGGGGGAGTCAATGGGGCACTAGATTTTTGTTTGACTTACATTTGTTTCTTTCTGTTTTTCCCAGTGAGTTGCAGGATGGGATGAGGTGGGATCATATTTATTTGAAGAGCATTCAAGCAGATGATACATCTAAGGAAGCCAACATATGATAAATGTATTTATAAGCTATATATATAAATCCAAGGACATTTAAAATCTGATTGAGGGTGATACATTCAATGGGAATAAACAAATTATTATGATTATTTAGATAAACAGATGTACTGTATTTCTGATAATTGAAAGACAGATCAATGTACATGGATTTATCCTGTACAGGTTAGGATTACATATCCTTGAAGACCTAGAGTTGCTGTTTGGATATCTTCTACTCTGTTTTAATGGCCATCTGGTATTAACTACTTTAGAGCAACCACCTAATGATTGATGCAGGATACTACCCTTTTTAAAATTGTGCTTTTAATATGTTTTTCTAGTATTTTATTTTTGTTAATTTCTTTGTATACCATATGTTCATCAGTCTGTCATGGCTCCAGTTGAATCATCTCAGAAAATAACTTGGCCCCATTTTCATTTCTACCATATTACTATATATTCTAGCAATCACTCATTAGATCAGTATTAACTGCCATAGGCAGTTGTAAGCCCATCCATCCTCCAGTCCTGACAGTATATAGCATATTCACTGATGTTGTTCCCATGGTCTCAATTTTTCTTTCTCCTCCTTCCACTTTACTTTATCACATCATTCTATCTACCTCTTTCCCCTCTCCTTCTCCTTTTCTTTCTACAAAATTTGCAATAATTTTATAACTACATAACTTCTTAGTCCTCAATTTATGACCACTCATTTAATGCAGGGTGGGCAATTAAGTTTCTCAAGGGACTATATGAGAAACTGGGACTGTTGTGGAGATCCAAACCAATAGGGTTGTGAAGGTGCATAGGCACAGATATGCACACATCTATGTAAATTGGGGAAAAAATAGTTCCCTTCAAAATAAAAGAAGTGAAAATGTATTGTGTGCATGATATACACTTATTTACATTTGATTTCTAATTTCCAATTCATCATACATGGGCTAGACAGGCACTGCCCGAAGAGCCAGATGTAGCCCAGGGGCTATAAAATGCTCAGGGTTAAAGGCAATTCAAATGTATGAAAACATTGAAAAATATGGCTTCAACAGTCCTTGGGCTTACAATTATTACAATGTCTCCAGGGTCAGGATCAAAATGGGTGTGCTTGACAATTTGATAGATCATGTCAGAGTTATGTGATCACCATTTGTGACCTTCCCAACGGGCTTCTAATAAGCAAAGTTAAATTCAACTTAATGACCATGGCAAAAAATGATCATAAAATTAGGCTTGACTTAATTACCACATTGCATAATTGTGGTATGCAATTGCATCCTAGTTGTGGTTGTATGTTGAGGACTGTGTGTAATGCTGCTCTAAAACAAATATTATGAAAAAAACAAAATTATCAACAGCTGGTGATAATTCAATGTGATAATTCCTTCCAATCTATCTATCCCAGTTTTTGAAATTCCTTGTTTTCTTCATATAGGAATAGGTTAGTAAAATGTAAGAGGTATTTTAGCTTGACTCCATAATTATGCCTCTGGGCTATTTTCTTTGAATACTGCAAAACATTTTTGTTTTTGGCTCTCAAATGACAGTGATTTAGATCCCACATTTCAGGATTCATAACATTCCAAGGCAGTGTAGAAAAACATCAGAAGTCTTCAGAGAAAATCATAGTGTCCATCTATGTTCTTATATCTTTCCTACAGCGAAGTACATTGAAATGAAATCAAGTACAAATATAAAGTCAATGAATGCAGTGTGTAATGCAGAACCTGGCTCAGAGAAATATTTTGAGCCAGGTATTGCTGTATAAGATTGTGGCCAAAGCAAAGTATCCAGCAGTAAAATTAGCCTGCTCAACCACAGAAATATCCTCTGAATTGATCCAATTGCATGGTTTATTTTAAAAGATTTTTACATAAAATTTATTTACTATTTGCTTTAGAAACTGATTGGCCATTAGTTAGCAGATAAATCTCAATTGTGTTTTGCAGATGGGAATTATGATAAATTTTAGTCTTTTGATGTATACACAGTTCTATATGTATAGGTAAGCAATGAAGCATATGCAGGATTCCATCATTACTTTATAAGTCTTAGCAATGATTTAAAAATCAGTGGAACTTTACCAGTCTTAATTTGTTTAACAGAACTTGACTGGTCTCAAATGAGGGGGGGAGGGGGAAATGTAAATCTTCTTTTATGTATTGAATTGTAAAATAACCTTCCTCCCATCCTCCCTCACCCTCTTCTGATTTGAGATAAGATAATGAAAGAGACTTACTTGTAGTGAGATAATAAGGATGCAGTATTTGATCTATGTTTATATAATTTCTTGTGAGTGGACTCCTGTGATCACTGTTCTAGCGATCATGTTAAATTTGGCCCTATATGATTTTCATTTTATTTTTTACTATACAACATTAAGCAATGCATATTCTAATGCCAGACATAGACTTACAATGGCCATGAAATCAATAAAACCAATCTAAAATTCTTGTGGCACCTTGAATTCCATGCAGATTGATGGTGCTTTTGGCATTTGCGTTTAGGAAGATTATTAGAGAATTAATTCAGTAATTAGATGCACCAATTGAAGTAATATTCTAAGTGTGCCAAATGGTTCCTTGTTAGCCATCCCACTTCAACCAAATTCTTTGATTTTGAACCTGACTCAGATGGAATTTGCCTAACATCTGGAGATAATCTGATCCTGATAAATTCAATTCAGACCCCACTATTGATACCATGTTTTCCTGAAAATACAACCTACCCAGAAAATTAGCCCAAGCTTGATTTTCCTGCCTGCACTTAATATAAGCCCTATTCAAAAATTAAGCCCTAGTTAAACCCTGCCCAACTCCATCCCACAGTCTGGGTGCTCAGGGCCACAACAGGACAGGAGGGCACATGGCACTGCCATGAGCTGAGGTGAGACAGGTGGTGGTGGGGAACTGCCACATGTGCCCCCAGTTGCATACATCAGAGCCCCTGCAGCATGGCCACTTCCTGCTTGGTGACTTTCCCCACCCATTCAAAGACTTGTCTGCCCACCCGCCTCTTCCCTTTCACTCCCCTCTCGAGCCAGACTGCCATGCTACAGAGGATGGGTGGGGGAGGCTTGGTTGCCCTCTACTGTTTCGGAGCCAGGAGGAATGCCAATGAAAAGCCTCTGCGGCTGCGTATCAGCTGCATCTGCCCCGGAGGGGCTTTTTTCTTTTCCCCTCCCCGCTCCTCAGATGACCTGCCTGCTAGTGGCTGCTGCCTCCTCCTCCACCTGCTGTTTCAGTCCTATGGCACCACCTAATGTTCCTGGTCCCCATTCACTGTTTCAAAGGTAGCAGTTCTGGAGGCCTGCAGCTGTGCTGCTGTGTTTCAGTAGATGCCAGCCTTGCCTTGAGATGGGCCCATTTCAGTGTCTGGTGCCCTTGGGGGCGCTTGCCTTGCCACCTACTTTTCAGCTCCATTGCATTTCTCTGCTGCCATCAACAAAGGAAGTTTGTGGGACAAAAAAAACCCCAGTTCAATTCGACTTCCCAGCATCATGATACCTTTTTTGTATGTGTGTGAGAAGTTGGAAGAGCTGGTTTAACTTTTTTTAGTCCCACAAACTTTTTTTCTTACCCTGCACAGGGCGAAGGGAAACACAAGCGAACGAGAAAGCAGGTTAGCAAAGGAATGCTTTTGGGAAAAAGCGAGGGGAGCTGGGTGGGCTTGTCTCTCTCCAGTAGCTGCCCAGAAGGAAGAGGAAAAGTGGCCGAGTGAGAAGTGGGGTCATCTTGACTGGCCAGGCACCAAAGCCCCATCATCACCAGAATATTTTATTCCATGTTGTTTTTATGGTTCTCCTAATTGAATTTTTTTTTATTTTTCTACCATGAATATTTGAAAAAAAGCTGATAAAAAGCAGACACACATTCTACCCCTAGTGCCATTATTTATAGTTAATTGAGAGGAGGTGTGGGTTGGTGATGCAGGTGGATATGTTAAGCATATATTAGTGCCTACTCATGAAGTAAATTTAATACTACTTTTCAGTTCTTTTGTAATAGAGTTTATGGATTGTCCTTAGGTATTTTTTGTATGTTGTGTTTTCATTTTCAGGCGGTTAGCCAAATACAATAATTTGCAATTTATAGGTGTATTATACATATGATTATCATATTACAATTTCAAATTTCAGAATTTTTAAAAAAGAAATAATTTCATTGAGTTCTAAAAGTGATGACAAATGCAAAAACTGGTATTATGAACCTGTATATCTTATGAAAATACTTTAAAATTAAGGGTAATTTTTTTGTTACATTATTAATAGGCAGTTGAAGTGAAACCATTTCTGCTACTTCTTTGTTGAATTCATTTTCTTTGTTGAGTGTTTTCATGGCTGCTAGTTGCCTAAAAAGAAAAAAAGGAAAAGGAAAAAAGAAGTTCTAGTAATTCCTTTTGTTACATAGTATGAGAATATATTTATCTTTATCTTCAGTTGTTCCTTTCATCATTTTTTTGTAAAGAGAGTAATAGAATAAAGTTGCTGACTTTTAAAATGCTTCATAATTGTTTTATAATGACAGATATTTTTACTAAATCATTTATACATAGACTGGCAGTTTATAAAAGAAATTATTGCTCTTTATTATTTTTCTTAATGATAACTACAAAGATTATATATAGTCCTCAATCTACTGGTGTAATGTTGGTAATGATGATAAAAAAAGTGATTTATAACAAAATAACAGAGTTGGAAAGGACCTTGGAACTCTTCTAGTTCCATGGTGGTGAACTTATGGCATGTGTGCCGGAAGCGGCATGCAGAGCCATCCCGCGCGTTCTTCCGCTTTCCTGTGCCAATACGTGCCTAGGTCAGCACAGACTCAAAGCTGCAGAACTAAGCCATGCCCAGGCTCCAAATGGTTTCAGCTCCCATTGGTTGACTTTATTACTAAGTCTTCCAAGTCATGAACTCTGTAACACACTGACATATTTGCATCATCCTGTCGTCAGAGATCATGATTTATTACCTTTCCAGGTGGTTTCAAACAAATAATGTTAATAAGGGAAGCAGGATTCACTTAACTGCATGATTTACTTAAAAAGTACATGATTTGCTTAATAACCATAGTAATTCACTTAATGACCATAGTAAAATGGTTGTAAAATTAGGTCTGTTTATGTGTTAACTTGTTTAACCATAGCATTTCTTAGCCATCAAAATTCTGGTCCTAATTGTGGTTGTACTTTTCATTCATACCTTTATTTTAAATTAAAGTTTTTTATTTTTTCATATAATAACATATAACCACATGTATACTATTACATAACCAACATCATATTGTATTATTAAATGTTTACATCAATTTATCTTACCAACAACTCCCAAAAGCCAATTATTGGCTCTTTTGCTCTCCATATTTGTACTTTATCCATCACTTTCTTTTCCCACTCTCCTCCTCCTCCCCAGCTCCTTTCTTCCCTCTGTCATCCTTCCCTTCTCAATTTCCCCTTCCTCTCTCCTTCTACTCCCTCCCCTTACCCTCTCTCCTATCCTTCTCTTCTTCCCTTACCTTTCTCCTCTACTTCACACTCATCTCATTTACTTGGTGTATTTAGCTTCTGAGCGAACTCCATTTTATGTTGATGGTATTTTGTAAATCCTTTTCAATGTACATATTTATTTTTCTCCTTTTAGTAAAAGAAATCCACAAAATAACAGAAAAGTATACATATATAATTATTGTTTTTTTAAACCCCATCTCCGCCACCCTAATTTTGGCCGAGCTGTAGACCTGGTTACAATTCCCCATTATTTTCATCATTATCTTTACATAATTATGCATCCTTACATGCCTCCAATTTGTGATTCTGCCTTTTTATCACAATAGTTTCTCACTATAGTTATATTTCATGTTCCGTCTCCATTTTTCCTTACCTTGGATTAAATTACCCTTAATTATCTCTAGATAACAATCTTCGCTGTACAATGTTTGTTACATTTCTCTTAATCTAGTATAAAAAATAACAAGTGGTAAACATCTCACTTTGTTTACCATCTTAAAAGTTCTATATATGTCCATGTTACATAGTATATTTTGACTCATGCTTAGTTGTCCTTCTATTGTCATATTCAATCAATTTGCAGCTCAATTTAATTATCATCTTAAAAAGGTGGCTCACGCACCTCTGCTTTTCAACCTCCCCATATCAATTTTATATTTATCCATATTCCATATATTTTAACCTTTATTTATCTATCTTTCCATTATCATATTTAACCAATTAGCAACTCCATTTTATTGTCATATTTAGTAATAAAGCCCTTATCTTAGCTTTATATTTTCCCCTGTAATAGTTTCTAGTTATCTGGTTTTTTCCTAATAAGTCTTTTGTCCCACTTCTCTGTTCCTGTCTTCTCCCTTTTCTTTATTTTGAATAAATAAAGATTTATTTATTATAAATAAAGATTTATTTATTATAAATAAATAAATCTCTCCAATTTTCCCAAGATCACCATCAAAAGGATATTTTATATTTCTCTTTGTTGGGGCATAATCTCCTTCCTCAATTTTCCTTATGCCACTTAAAACCTCCGAAACTACCTTTGTCTGCCCCCCCCCCCCCCTTTGTTGGGATACCTCCCCTTTTCACAATTTTCCCTACACCACTGCTGGGACCAATAGGGTTTTTTGTCTGCTTTTTATTTCCCTCCATTTCTATCCCTTCATTGTCCTGCCCCACTTCTTCTTTGAATTCTTCTTTAGATATCTACTTCTTTGGATTCAGAATTCTAATTAGGTTTGACATTAATGATTTATGCATATTTTTTTATAATTTCACATAGTTTTTCAAATCCCCAGTTTTCCATGATGTTCAGTTCCAAAGCTACAGTTAGTTATACAGTTCTTATTTCAGAGTTCTGTTCCACCTTAAATTTGTCTACTTCAGTGGCTGTGGGGGAGAATGATGGGAGCCATCTTAGTCTTTTATTCTTCCTTAATGTCTAGTTCCAAAATTGCAGTTAGTTATACAAGTCTTCCACCTTAAATTCAAACGGGAAGAGAAGCTGGGGCCATCTTGATCTTTTGCCGAGCGGAAAAAAAAAGAAGACCCTTTTTGTTCTCAGTTCTTGCTTCTGTTATTATTATGTTATTATTTTTTTCCTTTCCGGGTATGATCGCTTGTAGCATCAGCCAAATTCGGGTATTTTTCTTTGCCTCCTACTTTTCCAAATTTTGATTTATGGCAGTTGGTTAATTAAAACTTCCCGCACAGTCAAAGTTAGGTTATCATTTATCAGTAAGAAGTGCATTTCTTTTTTTTTTGGAGTTAAGGTATATTAGTTGGAAAAACTTCAAACAGAATAAATCCTTCAGAATGTTTCTATTTCAAATCCAAAACCAAGTTTAGAGTTTATATTTGAGTGGGTTTGTCATTTGTCTGCTTTCTGTCCGAAATTGTTTCAAATAAATAACTTTCGGGGGGGGGGGGCCTGGTGTTTCAACCCTTCTTTCTTTCTTTCTTTCTTTCTTTCTTTCTTTCTTTCTTTCTTTCTTTCTTTCTTTCTTTCTTTCTTTCTTTCTTTCTTTCTTTCTTTCTTTCTTCTCTCTCTCTCTCTCTCTCTATCTCCTCCCTCCCTCCCTCCCTTCTTCCCTCCCTCCCTCCCTTCCTTTTTGAAAAAAATCCTGATCTGATCATCAATATTATTTATGTTCTCAAGATTTATTTGCCTTTTCCAGGTTTGATTTATAGTTGTGGGTTAGATAAATATTCTTATTGGTCTTTCATCTCTTCCGCACTCTCTCGTTTCTTGCTTTGACAAGAAGTCAGCATTTTGTCAGCCATATTGTCGCCCCGACTCTGATTCATAAGGCAAATCTCCGACCTGCGAGGGATCTGTTGTCTCCCTCTGGATCTGATGAGACACTGCCCTCTTTGTTCCCCTTCATACCTTTTTTTACTTAGCAATTTGAGTTTGATTAATTTAAGATTGTGTTTTTAAATTGGTTTTAGTAAGGGTTTTTTAACTGGATTTAGATCAGGGCAATCAATTTAATATATTTTTAATTGTATTTTAATTGGATTTTATGCTCTATCTTATTGTTCTTATTATTGCCTGTACACCGCCCTGAGTCCCGCAAGGGAGAAGGGCGGTCTAAAAATTTAATAAATCTAAATCTAAAATCTACAGAAAAGTTAAATAACAAAATTAATCAAATCCAAATGAATTTTATTGGTCATGAGATTATTGATTTTAAAATCCATGTAGTTATAAAAACTTCCTGTGAGAAAGTTCCTCCTCCTCCAGGATGAAGTCAGGAAGAAGGCCTCTTCTGCATATTTCCAACCAATACAGTCCTGAACTTTCTTTTGCCAATTTGGCCCATAATACTTGCTGATGTCATTGATTCATCTTGTTTTAGGTCTCTTTCGTGGATGCTTTTTATCAATTCAATGACTGCCTTGGTCCACCTTCTTGCTATGTCACCAGTCCATTTCCATTTCAATTCTTTTACTCTCTTAATGATGCCATCATCATACTCTAATCCATGTGCAGGTTTCTCTATCTTGTCTTGTAATGCTGGGCATGTATCTTTCCATGACTCTTTGCATCACTTTTAGCTTTTACATCAATTGTTTGGTTAGTGTCCATATTTCACTGGTGTATATTATAACAAATAGCACACACTGATCGAAAACTTTTGTCTTCAGGAATGGGCGGTGATTGTTCTTGAAAATTATGCTTAACTTTCTGAATGCCTGTCAACCACATTTAACATGCATTCAATTTCCTTTTTTGTATCACCTTCCTTGACCTCCATTGGCCAAGGTATATGTAGTGATCTACTATGTCTTGTTTCTTCTCCAGATATAATTATTTCCCTCTGATGAAATTATTAAAAATACCTGGCTCTTTTTCAGGTTAATTTTTTAAAGCCAAACAGTTCTGCTTTGTGCAGCTTTTGTATGTGTCTTTGCAGCTGTTCTGGGTCTTGTGAAAAGAAAACAATACCATCTGCAAATCTTAGGTAATTGAAATAGGCACCATTGATTTTTTGGGAAGGAACAAAAATCATTAGCTATGCTAACACAACACACTTCAATTTATTGAAGTCTGGTATTCTACTAAAGGAGCAATTAACAAGCATATTGATATAGATCTAGATCCAACATATGAATATATAAGACCATTCCTGACCATTTTGAACAACTTTTTGAACAACTAATCAAAAAGAGAACCAATTAGCTGCTCAGAATTTAAATATAGCTCCAAATAAACAACCAATTAAATGACCAACTGACCACACCAACACATAATACATTTATAAGCTAAGGAGAATAGGACAAGACAATCATGATGATATTACCTAATCTAGTAACGAAATGTTCAGAAACTAAATTGAAACAAGCTTGGAGAGCAAACCATTGCCAACATCTAAAACCTGAGCTACAAATATTTTCTATTATTTCAAAGTTATATCAGCTTAAACTCCTTAAACATGCACTCCATTAGGAGACCTTTGCAATCAGACAATCATTGACCTGTGAACAACTACACTTCCTCCATGAGTGCCTTCGGAAAAAAAATTACCAAAAAGCTTAGGCTACAGACCTCCAATTAACCACCCACAAGCATGGAAACTAGCCTACAAAAAGAGGTATAATGATTACTGATGCACACAATAGTCTGGAGAAATTCCAACGCATCATCAATAAACAAAAAAATTGAATAGCACAATTAGAAAAGATCTCACAGAAAAATTGGAAAACACAACCAACATGATATCTGACAAACTCTAGACCAGAAAACATGATATCCTATTAAAGAAAATAGCAAAGATCACTCCTAAACAGCAAGATGACAATTCAAATTCATGGATCAAAAACTTGTCCAGTAGACCATAATCTGAAAATAAAAAGGCCATCCTCATAAAAGGCCTTAATTTCAACTACAAAACTACAAAATCAATTGCAGTGGTTCTTAACCAATTCTATGTGAGACAAACGCAATTGAAAACAAAGCTTCATGAATATCAACTAGCAGTTAAACGGCATAACCAAAAATTTCTTATCAAACCACATTGATAATAAACAATACCAGTTTGATTGCAAAGGAAGAAAAATAATAAGCCATGCTAACACCTGACACACACATGAATTTATTGATGCCTGGTATTCTACTAAAGGAGCAATTAACAAGCATTTTGATCTACTGTAGATCCAACATATGAATATATAATAACCCATTTGAACAAGAGAACCAATCAGCTGCTCTGAATTTAAATGTAGCTTCAAAAGAACAAGCAATCAAAAGACCAATTGACCACACTGGCATACAAGACATAAACTAAGGAAAATAGGACAAGACAATCTTTTTGATGATGTTACCTAATCTGGTAACGAAATGTTCAGAAACTAAATTGAAACAAGTTTAGAGAAAAAACCACTGTCAAAACCCATTGACTTTTATTCCATCTTTTGCCCAGTCTAGTTTGTGAAATACTTCTTCAAGGCAGGCTGAGAAAATGATAGGTGATACTATATCACCTTGTCATACACCTCGTTCTATGTTGATTTTCACTTTAAAATCATTAAGGCAAATTGTTCGCATTGTTTTTTCATATATTAATTGTAGTAATCTTATGTAAGCAGTACCTACTTCTTGCTTGAGCAATGCCTTAATTATTGCTTGCTGGAATACTTTTTCATAGTCAATGAAAGCTATGCACAGAGATGGTATATTTGTTGTGCCTTTCAATTATTTGCTGAACAACCTGGATGTGATCTTTTGGGCTGTAGCCACTTCTGAACTCTACCTGCTCCTTTGGCTGTGTATCATTTAATGTTCTCAATACTTTTTTTGCTATTATCTTGGTAGAAACCTTGTAGATCAGGGGTCCGCAACCTTTTTTGCACCAGGGACAGGTTTCATTTTAAAGTAAATTCTGCGGACCGGCTGGCCTAGAGGAGAAGCAGGGCGGGGGGAGGAGTTGGCTCACTCGGCCCTCTAGGGCCCTTTCTTTCTTTCTTTCTTTCTTTCTTTCTTTCTTTCTTTCTTTCTTTCTTTCTTTCTTTCTTTCTTTCTTTCTTTCTTTCTTTCTTTTCTCTCTCTCTCTCTCTCTCTCTCTCTCTCTCTCTCTCTCTCTCTCTCTCTCCCTCCCCTTCTCTCTCCCTCTCTCTCTCTTGCTCTCTTTCTTTCTTTCTTTCTTTCTTTCTTTCTTTCTTTCTTTCTTTATCTCTCTCCCACTTTTTTCTTTCTATTTTTCTTTCTCTTTCTCTCTTTTTCTTTTTGTCTCTCTCTCTGTCTATCTCTCTCTTTATCTGTCTCTCTCCTCCCTCCACCCATCTGTCATTCTGTGTGTGTGTATGTGTCTGTCTGTCTCTCTCCCTCTCTGTGTCTCTCTCTGTTTGTCTCTTCCTCCCTCCCCCTCTGTCTATCTCTACATGTCAGTCTCTCCCTCCACCCCCCTGGAAGCAGCGGAAAGCCTGGCATGCCCGCAGCGAGTAGGCGGAGGGACCACCCGAGGCTGCGGCAACCCAAGCACTGCCGAGGCTGTCCGGGTGCCGCACGCCCACCCCCCTCCCAGCCTCGTGCGGTGGCCAGCCCCAGAAAGCGCACCTCGACGGCCTCTGCAGGCGGCTGTTGTTGCTGCTGCTGCTGCCCCCGAGTCCTGCGACACGCAGCTCCTGCCGTCCGAGGTCGCCCAGCAGGCGCATCAGGCAAGACAGCCGGGCACGTCTCCACAAGCTCCCTCCAACGGCCACCGAGGCGTGCCCTCCAGGGCTGCCCGCCACACGGGCTGGGAGGGAAGCGGGCACGCGGCGTCCGGATGGCCCCGGCGGCGCCCAGGCAGCCGCAGCCCCGGGCGCTCCCGCCCACCCTCTCACTCGTTCGCTACAGGAGGAGGCAGCCGCAGCCCCTCCAGCCGACATGCCGGCCCCTCCGCTGCCTGGGAGGGGAGGGAGGGTGGGAGAGAGGAAGAGCCGCACCCAAGGGGCCAAAGAGTCAACCACTGCTCTAGGACCTCCAACGGCGCGAACGGCCGCACCTGCGCTCTCCCGCATCCGGTGTGCGCTCTGCCCAGGGGGCTGCCCCCTCCTCCTCCTCTCCGCCCCTGCGGCCCGGTTCCTATCAAGCGGACCGGGGGTTGGGGACTCCTGTTGTAGATGATTTGTAGAAAGCCTTGGTGAAAGCCTTGTAGATATAGAAAGCCTTGTAGATGTATTGGGTGATAGTTCTTTAAATCATCTTGGGCCTCTTTCTTGTGTATAAAAATCACTTCAGCATTTTTCCATGCATCGGGTATTTTTTCTTGATCTCAAAGACAGTTTTGCTAGTATCTTTTGTAAACGGTGACCACTAGCTTTCAGTATTTCCAGTGTAACATATTTCCTGAAGCTTTGCCGTTTTTCACTGATTTTATGGCACTTGATACTTCCTCCACTAGGATATCTGGCATTTCTTCTTTAATGGGTATTATTATTTTTGAGTGATCTTTCTCTTTGTATAGCTGGGTAAATTTTTCCAATTATTTCTAACATTTCCTGTCTTGTTCTACATACAACTATCTTCATGTTTTAATGCAAAAACCCCTTTTCTTGTATTTATCATCTTGCATTTTCTCTTTTCTTCAATTGTCTTTTTCACAAGCTTCATGTTAAACTGCAATTTTTTGGAAATATTTTCTTATAGTCTTGCAAAGTTCAATGTACTCAGCTTATTAGTGAAACCAGGTTTTTCATTGTTGTCATTTTTCATTAAAACCATCAGATATTTATGACTATACAAAGTGTTTTTCCAGTGGTGCTGTAGATGTAGCAAATTCAAGGATAGTTTTGACTATTTGTTCATTTTGGTCCATAATGTTAATCTCTTCCAAATCTTTCAATAGAGCAAAGTGAATTGATAGATTAATCTCAAAATCACTGTTCTCCTCTAACTGCTTATCATTATTTTTGTTTTCATTATGTTTTCATCATTTTTATATGGTCTTTTCGACAGTCTATCTTCACTTTAGCTTATACCATTCTATATATTAGGGGATTGGAGACTAAAACATATGAAGAACGGTTGCAGGAACTGGTTATGTGTAGTTTAATGAAAAGAAGGACTAGGAGAGACATGATAGCAATGTTCCAATATCTCAGGGATTGCCACAAAGAAGAGGGAGTAAAGCTGTTCTCCAAGGCACCTGAGGGTAGAACAAGAAGCAATAGGTGGAAACTAATCAAGGAGAGAAGCAACTTAGAACTGAAGAGAAATTTCCTGACAGTTAGAACAATTAATCAGTGGAACAGCTTGTCTCGAGAAGCTGTGAATGCCCCAAAACTGGAAGTCGTCAAGAAGATGTTGGATAGCCATTTGTTTGTCTATAGGGCCATATAGTGATGGCGAACCTATGGCACGGGTGCCACAGGTTGCACACGGAACCATTTCTTAGGACACGCGAGGCGTTGCCCTGTCAGCTCCAGCATTCTTGTGTGTGCTGGCCAGCTGATTTAGGCCTTCTTTTGAGGCCGTTTTTCGCCCTCTGGAGGCTTCAGGGAAGCTCCTGAAACCTCTGGAGGTGGGGAGGGGAGGCTGTTTTCACCCACCCCAGGCTCCTAGAAGGCCTCTGAAGCCTGGGGAGGGCGGATAAAGCATGCCAAAAGCAGGGGGTTGTGCACATAGCATTATGGGTGTGGCACGTCCACGCACGACTCCCCTGCGCTCTGCTCTCTCCGCTTTTGGCACACGAACCAAAAAAGGTTAGCCATCACTGGTATAGGGTTTTCTGCCTAGGGACGGGGTTGGACTAGAAGACCTCCAAGGTACCTTACAACTCTGCTATTATATTGAATTGTAATGGTCACTTCCAATGTTAAAACGATTGTTGACAGTACAATTACAGAATATGGTTTTATCACTTGACATGATGTAGTCAATTTCAGGACTTTTCCCGAAATAGACTCTTTCGTGTCCATTTTCTGCTAGCTTTTTTCTTGCAAAATGACTTCATGATATAAAGTTCCTGTCCTTTAGCAAAATCTGCTAGTCTGTCACCTCTATTATCTTGCTCACCACTTCCATACGGGCCAGTTGCTATCCCCCCAAGTATAGTTCTCCCTATTCTTGTATTAGACACCTATTAGAATTTTGTATTGTTATTTTTCTTTTCCTTGAAAGCAGGCCACATCGTTGTAAAATTCTTCGGCCTCATCATCATTACACAGTGTGTAAGCTTGGATTATTTGAAGCTTGTATTGTTCATTCAATTGAATGATGCATTGGGTTATTCTGTCTGATATACTTTCAAATTTTACTATAGAGTTTTTCAGGTTTTGTTGATGGGAAAACTACCTACCCCACTTCGTCCATTTTCCGTACCTCTAGTGTAGAGTAAATGCCCAACTAGTTCAACTAAATTTTCACCTTCTCATCGTTTGTCCATAATCCAATGATATTCTAATACATATTGTTGAGTTCAGTCAGAAGTTCTTCTAGTTGAGCGTCCATTTTCATTATTCAAATGTTGACTGTTCCTATGTCCAAAGTCCAAAGCCAGTCTGATTTAACACGGTGATTGTTAGCACCCTCTACCTTCAGACAGGTGTTCCCGCTGCCATGGATAATGGCCCTAGGGTCTCTGGGGAATGAAGGTCACTATTGAGGTTGTATTGGCATGTGGAAGGAATAGATCATAATCTGCCATGCTGGTCCAATGCGGGTTGGCAGATGTGAATGGTGTTAGTCTGGGGCAGGGGTCTGCAAAGTTGGCTCTTTTAAGACTGGTGGACTTCAACTCCCAGAATTCCCCAGTCAGCCATACTGAGTCAATTAATCCAAAAATTCATCCGTTGGTAGAGAGAACAGTCTAGGTCACAAAGAGATGTTGGTAATTTTCCATGAAAAAATAATCATTTAGGAACAAAGGGCAGCCATCTTCCACCGCCCAGTCTGAGAGCCAGCAGGAGAAAGTGACAAAGAAAATTGTTTCAATAAAGCCGGACTTAGATACATTGTATAGAAACAAGCCGCGGAGCACTTTCACTTGTTCCGCAAAGGTCCGGATGAGAAATATCCGCTTCCTCGGATCGAGGAGCCATTTCTAAACGCCGCTGTTGTAAATCCGAGGGGGGGTTTAGCAAACACCCCCCTCCACGTTTCTCTCAGTCCAAGCCGCCAGCAAAAATAAGTTTAAAGTCACTTACTCTCCACCTCGCAGCCAAAGCCCCGGCAAAGCCATCCGACTCGAGCGCTCCGCTCTCTTCAAATCCATTATTTGTTACCGTTCTCCGTTGGCGAAGGGAACCAAGCCCCCCGCAGCATGTCTTCTTCCACCTAGACTGAAGACAAGGACCGTTCCCCAGCCGCCGCCATGTTGAACCAGTCCAGGCAAGCCGGTCCTACGGAGGATCCCCCCAAAAAAGGGGCACCCCGCCCCGTTTGGGGCAGAAAAAAAAAACAAAATGGCGGACGAACCCCAAGGCTCGTCCGTCACCGCCAGGAACAGGAACATATATCATATTTTTATTATGTATCTAAATGTATGTCAAAATATTTACGTTTTTATTATATATTATGTTCCAATATGTGTATAGAGATAAAGCAAAGTACAGTATTTTTCAGACTATAAGACACATCTAGCTTTTGGGGAGGAAAACAAGAAAGAAACATCTGCCTCTGCCTCTGCCTCCCAGCAATTTGCTTCCTTGCAGTAAACAGTTAACAGCCTGGTCAGCTTCAGCACAGACTGATTTAGCATGAGCAGCTGGTTGGTGGTTGGATCTGCCTCCCAGAATACCACCTATCAGCTGTTCCAGGCTGCGGGGATCACCACCACCCATTGCCACCATCACCATCAATGGCTGCTGCTGCATCTGTGTGCTGCAGTTTTGGCCCCTACATACCCCATTTTCAGCCTCCATGTGTCTCATTTTCGGCCCTTTTCGGCAAGGATAGGTGGCGGTGGCAATCTCTGCTGTTTGGCCAAAAATGGGGTGCACAGAGGATATAAATAGCACACAGGCTGAAAACGGGATGCAGGGAGGGTGAAAATGTGGCACACAGAGACAGCTATGGGTGGCAGTGATGGGTGGCAGAAATCCCCGCAGCCTGGAACAGTTAATAGGCAGTATTCCAGGAGGCAGATCCAACCACCAATCAGCTGATTGTGCTAAATCAGGCTGAAGCTGACTAGGCTGTTTGCTGTTTGCTGCAAGGAGGCAAATTGCTGGGAGGCAGAGGCCGAAGGGTTGGGGCCAGTGAGCATAGGGCTTTCGCAACCATTGCTGTTCAAGAAGCACAGACATTTCACCCCTTTTTGTGTGTGGGGGAAGTGTACCTTATGCACCAAAAATATGGTATATTTAGTATGTTTTGATATGTAGAGAGGGGCATTTGAAGCTCTTAATTGATAACTTTATAAGACCCTCCTCCCCTCCTTCTCATCTTGTGACCTGTGGCTGACTGGGGTGGGACCAGGGAGTGCACACATGCAGGGAGACCCTCCTCAAGCATGCGCTAAAGCGCAGCAAAGGCATACACAGCCCAGCTGACCACTTGCTTAAGGAGGGTCTTAACAGGATGCAAAAGAATGCGGCTTCTCTCCTGCAACAAGGCTCCATCCATCGCTTTGCCATGTCATCCAACCCCCCAACCCTTCTGGCAGCACTTCGGCCAAGCACGGAGGACGCAAGCTCCAGTCCAAAATGACAGGAAGCGAAAGCTGTCTTATGTGCAAATGTGGCACAAAGGCAGATACAGGGCCATTTTGCTCCTGCACTTAGGCTCCAGTGACCCTCCTCTTTCTTCCCCTCCTTCTCTCTTGTGTGTCGGGAGGGGAGGACACGGCAAGGCGATGGCCGGAGCCTTAGTGCAGGACAGAAGCAGTCCTATACCTGCCTTCGCACCACATTTGTCATGTGACTCAGTGGGAGTGAGTGACATTGAATTGGCCATGCCCACCCAGGTCTTGTGGCTCCCTGTGTTTTGTTTTCTGTGGGAAACGGATCCAAATGGTGTTTAAGGTTGCAGACCCCTGTTCTAGACTCTTCATGCTAAAATTATGAGTGCTTGACTAAAGATATTGATTAAAAAGTCCTGTCAGAAAAGTAGTTCTTCTTTAAGCCTGCTAGGACCAGATCACACTGCTTTGCTAACAGGGTCCATTCAAAATTAGGGATATCAAAATACCTAAGGTAGGTTGGTGATTTTTTGTTCCTTGCAAGAAAGATGAACCCATAATGCTGGATTTCATAAAAAGACTGTAGGATGTATTAGTTGTCTCTGTCAAATTTGGAATGTAGCCAATTTCTTTGCCAAGCAACCTAGAATCCTCAAAGGATTGCTGGGGGTGGAAATGGAGAGAGGCATAAAACACAAAAATAGTTTGCTGTGGGTGGAAAATGCTAGATGAACATATAAGATGTGTGATTTTATGAAGAAACTGTGAAATAAGCTGCATCATAGCATAAAGATATAAGGATAAATCTGTAATTATTAGCTCCGTATCCTCACCTTTAAGGGCAAAAATGTTTGTGCCTTTTTGTGAGGTGATTGTCTAAGACAAATGGCTGGAAATAATAGAATTGGTGTGAGAATCTGATAAGAAAATGTCATGCTGGAAAAACACCACCATTTTAAATATGGATTATTCTGTAGACAAGTACAGTGTTTTCTTCAACAGCTTTTATATAATCACTTGCAATATTTCTACGGAAAATGTATTGTGTCATCTGTAATGTTCCTATAGAAAAAATGTTGATATTAAATGGGAGAGCTTATGCTGAGCAACTAAAGTAAATTCCTTGCTTAAACTGGTATAGTTTTTCAAGGCACACAAATAACTTGAGTAAGGGAATAAATAGAAATATACCATGGAAAATATTATAAATATTGTATCATATGAGTATGACCTGGAATTTCAGTAACTGCTTCTAATTTGAAAACCCATGTGCAGTTACATGAAATTCAGAGGTGGATTCTCCTGATGTTTTAGTTTGCTCTTGTCTAGGATTATTTGTCAGATGCTTTGCAGGAAATATTTTTTATTAATTAATCATTTATAAATTTTATTTATTTATTTATTTATTTAATTAATTTTATTACATTTATATCCCACCCTTCTCCGCAGAGGACCCAGGGCGGCGCACAGGAAATTTAAAAGATATACAAAATAGAAAATAAATAAATAATTTAAAATATATATTAAATAATCCCAATCCTATGCTAAAACCAATTATTAAAAACCCAATTTAAAACTTTTCTAAAAGTCCCCATGGGAGGTTAGGCTAGGCCGGCTTGATGAAAAAAATATGTCTTTAGACATTGGCGGAAGAGGCGGAGGTCGGTGATGGTCCGGAGTTCAGGGGGTAGGTCGTTCCAAAGGGCAGGGTTTATGTTATTGGATTAGAAAAATAAGATGTAAATTAAATGGTGTATGTAATGAAAAAAGATCTTACAACTGTAGCCTGGTTGGAACATTTTGTGTAACTTAAGGCTGTATAGATCTTGGATTCCACAATCATAAAACTGATAGCTGAGACAGTAACTGTAAGACAGGCATGTCCAAAGTCCGGCCCGGGCGCCATTTGCGGCCTGGGGGTCGGTTTAATACGGCCCTCCAACAGCCCTCCCTGCTCTGTGTAAATGTGGCCCTCCCTCCCTCCCTCTGTCTCTGGGGCTGTGTGGCTGGGAGGGAGGTGGACGGAGGTTACGGACGCCTCCTCCCGTAGCGGGCGAGGGAGCAGGCGGGGTGAGCACCCAAGGCTACCGTCATCTTAAGCACCACCGAGGCTGTCGCCCGGCAGGGGCGTCAGGCAGGGAAGCCGGTCGCGCCTCCATTGCTGCACGTTCTGGGGCTGCGAAGCTGGGAGGGAAGTGAATGCGCGGCCCCAGAACGTCCGCTTGGCGCGTTCACCTCCCTCCCAGCCACGCAGCCCCAGAACGTGCAGCTCCCGCCGCACAAGGTCGCCCGGCAGGGGCGTAAGGCAGGGAAGCCGGTCGCGCCTCCATTGCTGCACGTTCTGGGGCTGCGAAGCTGGGAGGGAGGTGAACGCGTGTCCCCAGAACGTCCGCTTGGCGCGTTCACCTCCCTCCCAGCCACGCAGCCCAGAATGTGCAGCTCCCACCTCACAAGGTCGCCCGGCAGGGGCGTCAGGCAGGGAAGACGGACGCGTGGCCTCAGAACGTAAGCCGTGGTGCCTGCCAGAGGGAGCCGCGATGGAGACGCGACCGGCTTCCCTGCCTGACGCCCCTGCCGGGCGACAGCCTCAGTGGTGCTTAAGATGACGGTAGCCTTGGGTGCTCACCCCTCCTGCTCCCTCGCCCGCTGCGAGTGGCGAGGGAGTGACTGACAGACACAGAGAGAGACAGAAGGGGAGGGAGGGAAAGACAGAGAGACAGACAGAGACAGAGAGAAAGAGAGGGAGGGAGAGAGACACAGATAGAGAATGAATCGGAATCGGATTGAATCGGAGACAGACGGGGAAAGAGGGAGAGACAGACATACAGAGAGAGGGAGGGAGGGAGAGAATCAGAGTGACACACACAGAGACAGGGAGGGAGAGACAGATAGATAGAGACTGATTAAGTGAGTGAGAGACAGACAGACAGACAGACACACACACAGAATGACAGAGAGAAAGAGAGAAAGAGAAAGAGAGAAAGAAAGAAAGAGAAAGAGAAAGAAAGAGAAAGAAAGAGAGACAGAAAGAGAGACAGAAAGAAAGAGAAAAAGAGAGGGAGAAAGAAAGAGAGAGAGAGAGAGAAAAGGAGAAAGAAAGAAGAGCGAAACAGAGAGAGAAAGAAAGAAAGAGAGACAGAAAGAAAGAGAAAGAGAGAGAGAGAAAGAAAGAAAGAGAGAAAGAGAGAAATGGAGAGAGAGAGAGAGAGGAAGAAAGAGAGAGAGAGAGAGAGAGAAAGGGAGACAGAAAGAGCGAGAAAAAGAGAGAGAGAGAGAAAGAGAGAAAGAGCGAGAGAAATGGAGAGAGAGAGAGGAAGAAAGAGAGAAAGAAAGAGAGACAGAAAGAAAGAAAGAGAGAGAAAGAAAGAAAGAGAGAAAGAGCGAGAGAAATGGAGAGAGAGAGGAAGAAAGAGAGAAAGAGGTAGGTAAGTTTTTTTAAAATTTATTTTCAATACATTGTGAAAACTCAACTGTCATTTGATCTTAATGTTATGAAATGAAAAGTATGTCATTTGCAATTAACTTGGCATAAAATAATTTATTTGCATTTAATTGTAATGGTTCAAAGAATGTTCGGCCCTCCACCATGTTCACTTCATCCAATCTGGCCCTCTTTGAAAAAAGTTTGGACACCACTGCTGCAAGACAATGAATGGAACAGATTTAACATGAACCTTAAAATACTTGTACCAGAGAAGGAATGTTGAGATATTATAAGAAAACATGCTTCAATTCATGGATAGGGAAATCCTAATGAAACAATTAGATATATTTTAACCAAACTGATTGAGCCTAGAGGTCTTAACAACCAATTTATTTGCTTGCTTGTTGCATAGCTTTTATGACTGTCCATCTTATGTGTCATACCTCATGGTGGCTTACAATAATAGTAAAAACTCAAAAGCAATAAAACCAAAACCTGGTGCCACAACTAACACTTTTCAGTAATTAACAAATTCTTAATATTCTGAAAAATGCTAAGATTCAATCTGCTCCAGTTACTAAGTCTAATTTATCCAAATATTGTAGTCCTGGAAGGAAGAAAGGATATAATACTGGCAGGACACAAACAATGAAGCAACTTAAAAATTACAGCACTGAACAACCAGTCAAGAACCCCATGTATGATCAGTTAGTAAAGCTCTGTCATTGGTCACATATGCAAACTTGCAAAAATGAACACAAAGAAAGACAGGTCAATATCCATAGACAATAAAATATGAAGTGCTTCGGCTATACTGTATATAGGAACATGTTATAAAATCTAGTACTGCTTCAAGGGAGAACAAAAACAAACAGGAAGGAAAAAATCCTGTTCTTATCATTACATACTACATTCATTAAAAATCTTCCTTTGGAAGACCTGAAAGTTATGCATCTGCTACTATAGGTACATCAATAACAAACATTTAATCCATTAAAACCACTGCCCAACTCTTAAGTCTTTATTGAGTTCGTAAGATTTGAGAAATTTTGGAAATTTTGAAAAAAGCTTGAAAGGTTTGTGTACCTAAGCACAAAAAGGAACCAAACTAATCTCCATCCAAGTCTGTCTGCCTATCACAATGATTGTATTCTCTTACCTGTTTTTCTCTTTCTCCTGTCTTACCATATCCACAGCTATGCCTTTCCATAAGAAGCTACAATTGGTCTCTTGCAAGTTTTTTAACTCTCATATTCAGGACCACAAGCAGGAACTTGTTTGCCTATAGTGTGGTACACCAGCACATAAACATTCACTTGCTCTCTCTTTCCATATAAATCTCACTCAACCTGAGTGCCTCCCAGAAGTCCGTACCTCAAATCCTAAACTTTTAGTGCTGGCTTGGGAATGATTGTGCTGGCTTGGGAATTGGTCCAGATTTATATAGGGCCCAAATACAGAAAAGTTGTTCAGACTATCATTTTCTCATATTTGGGTTTCAGTCAGCAGGTATTTTTGATACCAAAAGATATTTGATTTTGTCAACATTTTATTGAATTTTTCTTTCTTTGGCAGCAGTGCTGTCAATATACAAAGGAAGGTTTATTATTTTTCAACAGATAAAACAAGATCTTTTCTTTTCCTGATGCTAGCATGTATCCTTAGAATGCCTTTGAACCATGATAGTGAACCTATTGCACGTGTACCACCGGTGGCACATGGAGTCCTCAGTCTGGTATGCATGTGTGCGCTGGCCAGCTGATTTTTTTGGCCTTCCGGAGGGCCGGGGGAGGCCATTCTCACCCTACCCTGGCTTCAGGAAAGCCTCTGGAGCCCAGGGAGGATGAAAACTCTCCCTCTGTGGGGGGCGCATGCACATGTGCAGGTGAGTGGTGGTAGTGGTCATGTGTGTATGCGCAGTGGATGAGCATCTGCCTACGATTTTGGCACATCTTTAGAAAAAGGTTGGCCATCACTGCCTTAGAATGTATCCTTAGAATGTATCCTTAGAATGCCTTAGCCCCATGATTGCGAACCTATGGCACACATGTCACAGGTGGCACACGGAGACATTTCTGAGGGACGCAAGGTGTTGTCCTGTCAGCTCCAGCATGCATGTGCGTGCTGGCCAACTGATTTTCTGCAATTTTTCGCCAATTCACTGAAGCCTCCAGAAGGCGAAAAACTGCCTAACACGCAAACTGAAAATTTAAAAACAGACTTCTGGGTTGCCCATTGGGCCGTTTTTCTTCCTCCGGAGGCTTCAGGAGGTTTTCCTGAAGCCTGCGGAGGGCAAAAAATGGCCCAACGTGCTCCCAACTCTTTTGGCACATCTCAACAAAAATGTTAGCCATTACTGCCTTAGCCCATTGAAACTACTTGAAGATCTGGATAGAGAGAGGATCCATGTTCTGAAGTCTTACAGAGATTTGGAATATCTGTTCCAGAATGCATATGTAACAAAACTGGAAGCATTTTTTCATGAGACATTCTCACATAAGCATAGTCAAGAATGGACATAGATTAAACATCTAAGTCCATGTCAGATATAAAAAGCAGTGCAAGCAGATTGAGGAGTATTCTTCTCTATTTACAAATTGTGGAAGTGAAGAAGAGGCGTTTAATATTTTGTTGTTTATCTTACAAATATCTATAGAGATTGATAGATTTATTTAGTTAGAAAGAGTCAAGATAGTTATTCATGGCTGCCAATTGGTACATACTCATTCATTGCATTAATATTCTTTGCTTTAATACAGAGTACCTAAGGCAAGATTTCAGTTTTATGATGAGGCAAAGAAAATGTATGGGTCTCTTGGAGGCACATTTCTGTACAGTGAGATCTTGAAGATCATCCTGGCAAGCACTTTCCTATTCTGCTCACGTGTGAATGGTACTGCAGATTTTAATATCAATAAAATAAAGTGTTCAGTATTTGATGTCATCAAGAATTCAATCCAGAATACACAGCAAATTTGGAAACTACCAATTTGGCTACCTTACCGACTTTGGAAACCAACCAATTCATGCACCATTAAATACTGCATTTGTATTAATCGTATGCTCAATCTAAACATTTAAAATGATTATTTAGGAATTGATGTACGTACTCATCAGAAGAATCTCAAGCACAGCTTGGCAAGATTAATCTCTTTATTTCAGACAAGAATGACATTGTATCTACACAGAGAATTTATGCACTGTAATACATAGAGTTCAAAACATTTATATATGCCTCTAATCCACAGTTTAGGCTCTAGGTTTCTTCTGTCACATTTTTGGGTAAAAAGGATACTTGATCATTATCTTGGTCTCCTTTGGAAGCACCTGGCTGATGTTAACATAACAGTTCTACTATTTACTTATTAAAATTGCCCTGCATATTCATTATAATAATCACCTGAAGGTGCCATTTATGCTTTATATATCAAATGCCCAGTTGTACTAATGTTTCACAAAGTCTCTTGCCTTTCAAAAAAGGAAAGCTAACTTTGTCTCAGTTTATTATATTTTATATAGAGTTGTTTTGTCATATCAAACAGAATTTTGTGCTATGGAATATTTTTTCTGTCCCCGTTGTTTGCTATGGAATCACCTTTATATTACATAAGAATTCATAATGTTTTGGTGGTTTAAAACAATGGTTTTGGTTTAAGAACAGGATACTTCCACCAGTTTATCTTTACTTGAGTGGTTGATGCCGTAGTTCTCATCTACTCACACTTTCTTCAGAGGTTTCATTACTTGGATTCTGATGTAGCCCCAGTGATCTATGTTTTCCAGACAAGCTGAACAACACCGTGGCTCACTTAATTTCTTTCCACAGAGCCTGCTTACTTCGTTTCTATATGCAGCTTTTGATTTTTGCCTGAAACATAGATGGAATCCTAGATCACAGCCAAACTGTTTCTGCCTAACCACTGTGGGAGGAGCTTTTGTATTTTTTTAAAACCTTATTGCTGCTACTTCAATATTCCCAGGATAGTTTTGCTGTTTGAGATGATTATGCATGTGACAGTTTGTTTTGATTGTAAATGAAGGCAGCATAGACATTATAGAGAGATGGTAAGTGTTTATTGCTTTTTAATATAAGCCATTCTCGGAATTCATGTCATATTTCTATATATGGTAGTGCTTCCCCCCTGTTGCTATGACAACAACAGCATTGCACCATTCATCAGCTCTGTACTGGATTGCATTTCTAGCCTTTCATGTTACTCTTGAATGTTAAGGAGCACATAAGTGAATCATTCACTTAGCTATACTGCGCCATTACCTATTTGTCCCTTCTATAATTTACTCTGACAAGGTATAGTGCAAATTTAAGAAAGAAACTGTGATAATACTGAACTTATCTCCAGGGAGCTGTAGACTCTGTATTCTGTATGGCAGTCCAGGAAGAAGGATTATTTAGTACTGAAGGACTTAATCGAGAGACAAGGTTGGCATTCATTTGAGATATCCTAAAACTGACCTTGAATTGGATTTTATTGCTTGGAAGCTATAGCAGCACCATAGGAAGCTTGGAAGCTATAGCAACACCATAGGAAGATTGGTTTGGAGGATGGAACATGTCAACATACGTAACTTCACACGGATGCTGGCAGCAGTGATATGGATCTAGTGACAAGGACACTAAAAGGGTGAATTGATGGAAAGGTTACCCATGAAAATAGATTTTTTTTGGTCTGATTGTCAGAAAAATGTATTCTATTAATGATGAAGAAGAACTGAAGTCCGTAAGTATATTAAGAGGAAAATTGATGCCTTGTATATACCATGGATTATCTTTTAAAATTATTTTTGGCCTGCTTCATTTGTAAAAATCAGTGTAGAAAAAGAGATAATTGTCTCTTGAAAATTAATTAACAGAGACTACCAAGAGGCTGCTGTTGTCAGTCAGATGTTTCATATAGGTTTTAAATGTTTATTTGTAGCTTTATATAATGCATTTATTTTTTCCTCTGGAATATTTATATGAAGCTCATATTTATATGAACAATAAAATAACAACTTAAACAACACACACACACACACACACACACACACACACACAGCTCTCCAGATTTTTATTACCAGAAAAGGGGAAAAAAGACAATGTTAGATACTTGAAAATTGTATGTATATCACATCACAATAATTTCAAGCATCATAGTTAGGTATATTTATGCTATAGATTTTGATATAATCAACATTTTTATTGCAGAAAAATGTATTAAATATGCCTGTATTACAGCTTCAGAATCTATGTTTCTACTCATATGTTTATTTGCTTATTTCTTTTTGTTTAGAATAGGAATCTATTCTTCTGTTCGTGAGCTACATATAATATTTGAATTTTAAAAAAAGATTTGAGATTTTTGAAAATATAAAATTCATCTATTTTCAGCTGAATTTAGTATGCATAATGGGAGTGATATGTCATACACGTATCAGCTTAAGAGAGGAAGAGAAATTTTAAAAAAGTTGAATTCTAATGCTTTTAACTATAAATTAGCATAAACAAACTTTACAGCTATTGTAATTCTTAATATTTGAGGATTATGAAGATCCAGCTCTAAATCAACTCATACAGAAATACAGTGATAAATTATACATGGTATTTTCCTTCACAATATTTTAGAGTTTGGAATTAATTTTTAATTTCTTTTCTTAAATAGTCATTTCTTCCTTACAGCAAAAATATTTTTGTTATTCAGCAACCAAAATATACATATTATAGACTTCATAGCTTTGAATTGGGAAAACTATTATCTATATTCTTCTTTCAAAATCTTTCAAAATTAAATCTCATTTTTGGACCAAGATAGTATGTTATTACTGGCAGTTACCACTACTAGCCGAATTATTGTTGTACATTCATTGTATATATTTGATAAACACTGGAGTTATGTTACTATTTACTGTGATGTTGAAATGGTGAGAATCACTGAAAAAGGAAGGTCCCAAGTCTTCTCATTGGCATTCTACTACCTTTAAAAGTGACCTTGATTATCACAACTTTCACTGTTATCCCTAGATCCTTGATCATATATATATATATGAGAGAATATTATCATAGCTCCTGTTCAGGGTCCCTTTAAGGGGAGGAGACTTAACGTCATCCCTCTCTGCCCTTCGACTCAACCTAGAGATCATCCAGACAGAGAACCAATTAGATTACTGCTGTGTGACATTTTTTAGATATGTGTTAGATTTTTAAGGGCTGAAAATAAAGAGACCAGGATGGATCCATTTCAGGCTTATTAGCCTTCTTCAGCTGGCCATACTCCTTCTACTGGGATTTGAACCGGTGCTTTCCAGCATATGAGGCAGGCTTCTCTATGCCTTGAGCTATCCGGTATCCCTGATACACCAGCCAATTTACAGGACTCTTAAATGAGAGAATATTATCACAGCTCCTGTTCAGGGTCCCTTTAAGGGGAGGAGACTTAACGTCATCCCTCTCTGCCCTTCGACTCAACCTAGAGATCATCCAGACAGAGAACCAATTAGAATTCAGGGAAGCTCTTGAAGCCTCTGGAGGTGGAGGGGAGGCTGTTTTCACCCTCCCCAGGCTCCTAGAATGCTTCTGGAGCCTGGGGAGGGTGAAAAAAGCGCGCCAAAAGCAGAGGATTGCCCATATAGCATGCACGCCCACGCATGAGCCCCCCGCTGTGTTCCCCCCGCTTTTGGCACACGAGCCAAAAAAGGTTAGCCATCACTGCTATATATTCTAAGTTGATCAAGAATATTTATAAATTTTGACAAATGTAATAATGAAAGAATAATTAAATAGAAAATAATTATTTCAAATGATACTGTGAGCTTGAGTGAAACTCAACTGTATGCAAAATAAGAATAATGTAACATGTGCGGCACTGCTTTGGAGGAAATGCCTTCCCTGCTTGATTGGATTAACTTTCTCTAGGAACTAGGATAAATAATATAATTAATCCCATTAAAAAATGTGGGGCCAACCCATCTATAGGGTCATTAGTCTTTGAAATATAATTAGCAAACTTGATTTATTTTCTGAATCAAGAAAATACATTGGTAGAAAAACAAGAACTATTTAGACTTTGCTCATCCACTAATGATAGGAGTATGGTATTACATAATTTGGATGGGGAAAAATCCTACCAGGCATAAACCTTTTTGGCTTATTATTTATTCATTTATTTATTTATTTTTCAGATTTATAACCCGCACCCATCTCCCATAGAGGGACCCGGGGCGGCCTGATGTGTGTGTGTGTGTGGGGGGGGGAGTGGGGAATTGGCCCATGCAAATTGAGCTGTGCATGTTGTGCCAACCTGTAGTCGAATTGTGCACGTGCGCGCCTACCTGCCACTTGTGGCAGTTGAACTGCACACATGCATGCTGGCCTACCACTAGCTGCGTGCACACGGGTTATGGCCTGATAATGGGCCATGACCCAGGGGTTGGAGTTCCCTGCTTTACAGGACTTTGTTGATTTTAGTATTACTTTGGATTCAGTCTCTAGATAAATCCTGCAGAAAAAAATTAAGACCACACCAGATAGGTGATTGCTCTTACTTATTTATAAATTACACAAGAATGCTTACCTGAGGATTAGATACATGGCCCTCTCTCTAACCACATAAAGAAAATAAACTAGTTTGCATATTAACATCCTGATCGTTCAGCTTTTTATGTTAATTTATTAGGTAAGTCTTTTAAAAATTTGATCTTCATGAACATATTAGTTGGGAGGCATCTACAATCTTACTGTATATCGTAATAACAATGTGGTACTATTGCAGCCTCATGTCTGCTTCAGAAAGCTGAAAGGATTGTTAATATTGTGCAACTACTTATCTTTTAATCATAATCTATTTTTATCTTTTCCAAAATATTAGGGATATGACCAAACTGTTTTGTTGGTGGCATTATCAGATTAGATTTTTAATTGTGATATTTCATGCTGCAGGAAGCAAAAAAGTTCAGGTTGATTATATGATCTTATTCGCCCAAAGAACTATTTTTGCTTATCTATTTGGAATAGTTGGCTTTATTGAGATTTTATGTGTGATAACTATGTTTTACATTTATTTCCTTCTGAATATTCAGACGACTATTTTTTCTTTGGTTATTTTTGCAAACTTTGCTAGATTATACAGAGTAGATATGCTTTAAATCCTCTCTCCAAAAAATTGTCCTCTATTGGGATAAGGGGATGTGGTGAAGAGTTGCCCTCTTAGTGTTTTTTACTAAATGCCTCTAGTATTCCAGTCTTACAGGGGACTGCTTTACATAAGAGTCAGATTGCTCTTGAGTTTATGGTCAATTCAGGGAAGAAGCATTTCTTTCAATCCAGTGAGTATGCTAAGGATTTTGAGGAAACCAGATACCAATTTGAATGTTTACAGGATCATTGCAGGATGAAAGCAGACAAATAGAAATCTTGGAGGGTCATCATCTGGTCCAGTGAAGAGGAAAGTCATTATAGGATGTATGGAGGAAGAGAGGAAGGTTGATCCAAAGTTTTAAGGCAGATGAAAAACTGCCTGTATTTACAAGAGGTAAAGATAAAGTGAGCTTTTTATCTCTTCCATATCTTGCAGGAGAGTGAAGCTTTGAGGCAGGAGGCCCACATGCGTTACCTAGTGTGGTTGTATGGGGTCTTTGCCAAAATTCAGTATGATACTTTCCAGAAAGAACTCAGGAAGAACTGCCCTTGAAAGAGGGGCAACTGTGACTAGATAATGACAGCTCAGATTTGGTTGAAGGTTGCCTTGGGCTGGACTCATTGCAGTGGTGGGTTTCAAATTTTTTTAGAACCTCTTCTGTAGGTGTGGCCTGCTTTGCTTGCTGGCATTTGACCTCAGGTAGGAGTGGCTTGCTGGCCATGTGACCGAGTGGGAGTGGCTTGGCAGTCATGTGACCGGGTGGCGTGGCCAACTTGTAAAATGTGGTGAAACTTACTTAAAAACGCTCTTGCTTAGCAACCAAAATGTTGGCTCAGAAACTCTGGCATTTGAAGCACACAAGTCTTAAAGCTGTCAAGTTACAAGACCCTTGCACCCCTAACCCTTTAGAAAAAAAAAAAACCAGGGATGTTCAAACTTGGCAGCTTTAAGACTTGTGGACTTCAACTCCCAGAATTCCTCCTCTCGCTCTTCATCTGGATGATGTGCGGACAGGTGGGGGGAGGGAGTTGGAACTGGTTCTAAATGGCACTGTAGATTTGTGGAATTTCTTCTATAGAAGAGGTTAGAACTGGCAGGAACCCATCCCTGACACATTAATACTAGTATTAATGCTGCCAAAGGAGAGTATTGCCTTGTGAGTAAACTCCAACACCAATCCAGCTTTGAATGCAGTAGTTTGGCATGCACATATAATGGGATCATTGCCAGACCACACTTCTGCTATTCCTAGAAAAGCCAGTATAAAAACAGCAGCAGCCCTGTCAATTTTATTCATGAGTAGAATCATATAAATTGATTTATTAACTGAGAGGATCATAACATCACACAATTTGAACATTTTTGTAGAGAACTTTTCTCCTTTTAAATGCTATTTATTGTTTCTCTAACTAACTACAAATGTATTAGATGTGCTGTAAATAATTTTTAAAAATTCACATATTTCCAAAATACTTTTTTTCAAAAATGTTGTATGAACTAAATAAAAATATGAATTGTAGTATATTAATGCTTATTCATTATTAAATATAAAAATGAATAGTTGCAGTATGTAAATATCTTACAAGGCATTAATTTGGAGAGCCTAAATCTGTATATATAAAAGTGAAATACCACTCATGCATCATCATGAAATCTCCAGAACTGTAAAGCCTACAAACTTGAAATTTGGCACGCATGTTCCTCTTCGCTTCTAGGTGCTCCCTAAGAAAGGATTTTTCGAAATGACCATCAGATCATTAGTATTTCTTATATTATTATTAACATATTCTGATGCTAAGGAGTTAGACTACGCCCCATCTGAAAAGAACTCTGTTCCAACTGCCACTTGGGCTTGGACATGGGCAGTGTGTGGCTCATCTGCCCTGTGGGCTGGGAGCATAGACATTCTACTCCCCTTCCCCACCTGAAAAATGCTCTGATGCTAAGGAGTTAGACTGAGGGATAGGAGAGGATCAATGGGGCCAATGAGGGAAAGAAGGAGATAAGATAGGAGAGGCCTCTGTGGGGCAAGCCTGAGGGAGAGAAGGGGATAGGAGAGGAAAGGCTTCTGTGGGGCAAGCCTGGGGGAGAGGAGAAGCTTTTGGGGGCAAGCCAAAGGGAAAGAAAGGGACAGGAGAGGCCGATTGTAACTACTCATTAATTTTCAAGCTGTAAGTGTCGATTTATCAAGCCGGATCATATAGTTTCATAGCGAAGCATGGGTATCCAGCTAGTAATTAATGTTTTTTCATCCATGTTTTGTTCCATATTATTACATTCTTTTACAGAAAAGAGTTCATTCCATTGTTAAAGGGATTTTGATTTAGACACTGAAAATGGTATAGCTGGGGAAATTCTGCCAACTATTGAACTTTGTAGTATCTTTTAGTAAAACCATAATTGTTATGTAATGCAACTAGTAATTCGCTCTTTTGTATGTAATACATAAATTGGCTTTTTAAGAGGTATATTTACAGCAGTTTGTGGACAGTTGTATGAAATGGCACATCTTTATTTTAATAAAAGTTTCTTTCTTATCTGCTAACTATTTTACAGAGAAACATCATTTTCAAGATCAATGAATTTTGATAGATACATGATTATGTCAACAAAAATTGATAGAATAATAAAAATGCTGGTATTGAAAATATCCATTTGGCCATCAAGTCCAACTTGTATTCCACACAGGAATCCTAATTAAACTATTTAAAACAAAGAGTCATTCAGCCTCTTGTTAAACACCTTGCTACCAGATTGATTGAACTGCTCTTACTGTTTTACTTTTTTCAATATCCTTGTTGAATGTCATTATCCTTATTATTTTTCTCCATACATTTAGTTACTGCAGTATTATGTTATAATCGATAGAGAGGGCACTAAGAGGTGAAGCTCTGTGAGACATATTAAATAAGAGGTTAAAGATTAGGATTTCAGAAAGCTCCAAGATTTACATAATGTTTGGGGGGAAATCAGGAGTCTGATCCATTTCAGATGTTTTTATAAAGATATAAGCTTTTGTAAGCTATAGGCCAGCGATGCTCCCCCCACTTATGGCACGCGAGCGAAAAAAAGGTTGTAAAATGGAACAAAACTAACTTAACAAATGTCTCACTTAGCAACCAAAATTTTGGACTCAATTGTGATTATAAGTCGAGGATTACCTGTAATTGCCTTTATGGAAATGAATATGCAATTAATTTACACCAATCTGGTCTCTGGAAAAAAAGAGACACATCTAGGTCATGGCTTATTCACAACCAGGCTGTGTGAGGAGTAGGTTGGTGTTTGCAGCCCCGCTCGCAGCTCTGCCTGCCACTCATGTAGCCCTGCCTGCCACATTCGCAGCCCTGCCTGCTGCTCATATATGTGTGCGTGCCCCTTGCACAAAACCATTCCCGCTCCCTACCTCTGTGCCAGGCCACCAACCCGGAAAGATTGAGGAACGCTCATCTAGATAACCAATTTTGGTAAAGCTCTTACAGGGCACTTGTTAGGACTTACTTATCTAGGTTGCTCTTACTTCATTAGAAGGTTTCTCCACTTTTCTCGAGCTTGCTGTAGTCATATTATTTACATTTTTAGCTGGCAACACGTAGGACTTTCATAGAGCAGATGGTTCCTGGTTGTTTTTTCTCTCACTGAAGAGAAGATTGTTCTAGAGATACGTGTAGCACAAGTCATCTGGCTAGTGGGTTCTCTGCAGTCCATTATGAAGATACAGATCATGTGGGAAATCAGATTCCTGAGAGGCTTATTTGGAATAAGAGATTTATTTATTTTATTTATTTATCAAATTTATATCCCGCACCTATCTCTGGATTGGACTCAGATACCAACTGTTAGTTCAACTCAGCTTTAAAAAGTTGACCCTGAAGCAAGTGAAGAGAGGTGGTTTGTTCCTGATGCTCCTAATGAATCTCATGAGACAATGGTATATCAGCTGAGAGTTCATTCACAGTAGGAATTCTGGATTTATTCTTTCCAATTATTAAGGGGCTGAACAGGTTTTCCTTTCTTGATTCCTGAAATTAAAGTTTTCTCTATAATATTATCTTGTTTTGTCCATTCTGAGTACCTTCCTGTTCACTCACTACAACATGCTTTAAATGGTTGGGCAATGGCCATTGCTGATCTGTTGGCAGTTTTCACAATAATGACCACTTTTCCAGCAAGATTCTCAATACCATCATCCACTACAATAGAAGCAGTCAAGTTTTTTTTGAAAGTAGGAAATAGAGCACTTCTGTAAGGAAAAAAGTCCTGCTTGATGAAGTCTGTTAAAAGCAGTCTTCGGAGGTTCTAGTCCTTGCACGTTTCCCCCATTTTTCAGCCATGGTGTGTGAAACAGGTTTTCCTTGCTCTCCTGCAAGTTTCCCAGTAGCTTTTGCAAATTCTTTCCTTTTCCCGAGCAACTTAAGAAATAATTCTTTTTCCCTTGAATTTTGTCCAAGCCGATCATCTCTCTTTAACCTTTTCAGATGACTTTTAGTCCTCAGGATGATGTCATCAGAAACTTCTGAAATTTCTGCAGGCAATTCTTTATGGGTTCTAACTCTTGAATCTTCCCTTCATTTTCTGCTGTTTTTGCTTTGAGAGCCAACTGTAACAAATTGGCTAATGTGCACAGCTTCTCCAGCCATTTTTATCAGACCACTTCACATCCACATATTCATCCAAAATCAGTTAACTTAATCTACTGACTGATCTGAAAATATGTAGTCTATGTTTATGAAAACAGGTACCTAAATAAGAACATCTGTGGGTCACCAAAAGAGATACAATAATACAGTGTACAAGTTTTTCGGGGAATCATTCACAATAATACAGTGTACAAGTTTTTCGGGGAATCATTTTCGGGGGGGGAAAAAAACCCTGGGTCCTAACAAGGAGAAGGGCGGGGTATAAATTTAATGGGGGGAAAAAAAACTATGTTGCTGCAATTTAGTTTCCTGGTTTTTAGTACTTTTCTTACTTCATCCTGCCCAGTTTCCCATAGTTTCTTGTTTTCTACTGAGAAAGAAGAAAAAGGAGGGAAAAAAGTAAGCAGATTTCTTTTTTTCACAGGTAGTAAATGCTATCGGTGGAGCAAATAACTTTGTTGAATATAAATCAGTTTATCCAATTAGAATTAAATGTGGCCTACAGTTCAATACGGTACCCATTTATCCAGGATTAATTCCAATTACTCTTAAACAGAAATATATTAGATTACACAATGAATGTTAAATAATTAGTACAGAAGATCATCTTTACATTTGAATGATTTGATAATATCTGCCAAGAAAAAATGATGTAAAACTTTCTTGTTTGGTCTCACACGGGAGTTTGAAAACTAGAACCATATTGCTACCCATGGTGTAATATGGAATTCCATGGTGGAATTCTAACTAAGAAAGCAAGTAGAGTTTGCCACAGCAATGTGTGGTCATTACATAAATCAGATTTCATCCATGATTTATACCAACCTTACACCAGCATGCTGCTTTCCAAACAAGACTGAAATCACAGATCATAGAATTCCTAGCTAAAGATTATCTAGAAGGTATCAGATTGGCAAAGCTGGACCACTTATCGTATTTTTCGGAATATAAAATGCACCGGAGTATAAGACCCACCAAGGTTTTGAAGAGGCAAATTACAAAAAAAGTAGGTAGGTAGATAGACGGATAGAGAGGGAGTGAAAGAAAGAGAAATACAGTAGGTAGGTAGGTAGACAAAGGGATAGAAAAAGAAATAGAGAGAGAGAAATACAGTAGGTAGGTAGGGAGAGAGAGAGTGTGTGTGTGTATGTAGATAGGTAGAAGGATAGAGAGAGAAACAGGGAGACAAATACAGTAGATAGGGAGGGGGAGAGAGAGAGAGAGCAGGTAGGTAGGTTGATGTTTCCAGGTGTATTTATCCATGTCCTGGAGAAGGAAATCGCTCACAAATCTTAAAACTTTGTTTCTGCTGGCACAGAAACAGTTAAAGAGCCTTCCGAAAGAGCTTTCCGAAAGTGTTTTTGCACTACAAACCTCCCTAAAACTGCTAGTTTCTCTGTGAAAATAAAAAGCATGACTAGCCTTGGGGGGCTTGCAGAGTGCTCGGGGGGAGGGGGGGGAAATGAGCAAAACCCCGCCTCATTTATCGCGAAAACGGGCCATTTTTGTGTCAAATAAATTGCATGCATAACCCTATGGAGGCTTATGGAGTACTGCTGGGGACTGGGAGGGGGGGCAAAAAAGGCCCCATTTAGGCTAATTTCTGCCCTCCCCAGCCCCCAGGAGCTCTCTGAAAGCCTCCTACAGGCTCTGCACAGCCATTTTGGTGAAGGGGGTGGGGTTCGAGGAGGCAAAAATGCTGTATTCGATGTATAAGATGCACCCAGATTTTCAGCTTCTTTTTAGAGGAAAAAAGGGGCATCTTATACTCCCAAAAATACGGTATTATAATCTTTGTATTAAAATTAATAATGAACTTCTTTAAATTAAAATGTTTCTACTATTTTCTGCTATCTCATGTAAAAAAATATCTAAGAATGACAGATAAAATCTCAGTTATTACAAATCATAAGACGAAGAATTACACAACAAAAACAATACAAGATCTTTTTGTAGAGATGGGAAGAACCCATGTGGTTATGGTGGGAGGGACTCTGTATCTGGGAGTTTATCATCTTTGGGTGACGTTGTACTACTATCTGATGTATTATCTGGGAGTTCATGGTTCCTGCTTGAAGAGCAGAGAGCAGTTATGCCTAGGAGGGCCTTTGTTTAACTTTGTGCTGCTAACTAAATATACTCTTTCCTGGATACTAGAGACCCTTTGCTGATATTCACCCTTGATCATATTCTGTTTGCACTTTGCAATATGCTCTACATGGGACTCTCCTTGAAAAGTATCTGGAAACATCAGCTGCTGCAGAATATGGTCGTAGAAGCAATCTTGGGTATCCCAAGGACAGTGCATGCAACACCGATGTGGAATGAGTTGCAGTTGGTGCCAGTTTGTTTCTGGGTACAATTCAAGATCATAGTTTTGTTCTGTTTATGACTTTAAAACCCTGACATGGAATGAAGCCAGATGATTTATGAAACTATCTTTGCCACTATTACATCAGCCTTTCCCACTCAGTGAGGTATGGAGGGTATGTTGTGGACCCCACCATTAAAGGTTTTTGAGTGATGGTGTTCAGGAAAGAGAGCTTTCTCTGCTGTTGCCTTTGCTCTTTGGAACATTCTCCCCAAAGAAGTGAGGTTAGCCCCCACTTCTGGCCTTTCAGAAAAGTCTGTAGACCTGACTCTACCATTTTGGTTGGAGTTCAAGCTTCCTTGAAGACCCTCCCCCATCTTTTTTCCTTTGACTTTATATCTTTGCCTTTCAATATTCATATGTAATTTTTATGTTTTTATATTTTACTTATACACTGCCAGTCAATTTCTGGGAGAGATAGGCAGTTTCTAAATTGATAAAATAAAAACAAAATAATAATAAACCTATCACTTCCATAAAAGTTAATATCTGGAACTGGATACAAGAAATGATAAGATAATTTAAGAGAAAAAACCTGTCTGGCTTAATCAGTTTTATGGTGTATACCAATGTTTGCTAAAGTATCAATTTAATACGCAATCATTCATTTGTAAATAAATCATTCTCCTGTGCGCTGCTTGGAGAGTCCAAGCTTGGAGACTCCCCCCTCTCGCAGGGGTGGCCCGCTGTGCTATCTAGGGCACACTTCAATGAGGGACTAGTCAGTCAAGAGAAGTGGAAGAAGCGCAGACTTAGGTTTTTTTTAGTAAATTATGTTATTCGGCTTTTAGGGGGTTCCAGGGTGGAGGGAGGGTTTAGGCAGTCTGAGGCTAGGGCGAGTGTCAAGTCAGCTGGCGGAGTAGATATGGGAGTGGATAGGTCCATTAAGGCGGGGGCAGCAGGGGCCGATTCCATGGAAGGTTATTCGATCAGTACGGTCATAGGGAGGGGGAGGAGCGGTGGGGGACAGATATTCCATCACCGGGAGAGGGGGCGCGGCCGCTGGCTTCAAGCGGTCACCCGCCCCAACCCCCGGGCCCCCCTCTGCGAGCTAGGTGGCCAGGGTTTACAGAGCCAGGGCCTTAGGTTGATGTTATGTAACGCCAGATCCGTGTTTAACAAAGCCCCCCTCATCGGAGAACAAAGCCCCCCTCACTGGCCATAGGGGGTGAACATCTGGCCCCCGTGGATCGGGCACGCAACTTAGGCGTCCTCCTGGATACCCGGCTGTCTATGCAAGATCACGTGACGGCCGTGGCCAGGGGGGCATTCCACCAAGTACGCCTGGTGCGGCAGTTGCGTCCCTTATTGGACCGGGACGCCTTTCGCACAGTCACTCACGCGCTTGTGACATCCCGGCTGGACTACTGCAATGCTCTCTACATGGGGCTCCCCTTGGGGTGCACCCAAAGACTACAGCTGGTCCAGATTGCGGCCGCGCGGGCGATCTTGGGAACGTCCAGGTTTTCCCATGTAACACCGCTCCTGCGCGAGCTGCACTGGTTACCTGTGGTCTTTCGGGTGCGCTTCAAGGTGTTGATTACCATCTTTAAAGGGCTCCATGGCACGGGACCTAGCTACCTGTGAGACCGCATCCTACCCCATACATCCCTTCGGCCGATCCGCTCCCACAGAGAGGGACTTCTCCGGATGCCGTCCACCAGGCAATACCAGCGGGCGATGCCCAGGGGAAGGGCCTTCTCTGTGGTGGGCCCAACCCTTTGGAACGACCTACCCCCCGACCTTAGAACAACCACGGACCTCCGCACCTTCCGCCAGAAATTAAAGACACTCTTGTTCCATCAGGCCGGCTTGGCCTAAGTTATTTACCTAGCCTACAGTCTGTACCATAAATTGTTTTAATTGGGTTTTAGATGGAATCATGTTTTAACATTTTAAATTTTAGCACAGGGATAATTTATTTAATTTGGTATTAATTATTTATATTGTGATATTGTGTGTTTTAATTTCCTGTGCACCGCCCCGGGTCCCTTCGGGGAGAGGGTGCGGTTATATAAATTCAACAAATAAATAAATAAATAAATAAATGTGTAATCTTCAGTCTATTTGGCTAGAGACTGATGAGTTAAAAGCTTTGGCCATGCCTCTTCCTTTGGCTGCTTTCTCAGTTTTTCCCCCCAGTCTGGCTAAAGAGACTACTTTATTTCTTCTCCTTGTTTGGATTCTTTAAATTAGCATTTGTATAGCTTTGGAAATCAATGCCAGGTCTAATTAGATGGGGAGGGGGCTTCTCTTCCCATCTAAATTTCAAAGCAGCAGCATTAGAAGTGATCACTGCCGCCATTAATGCCGGCTTAACTTTGGAGCTATTTATAATGAGAGAACCTTCCAGTCTTCACAGCCAGCCCCCTGCAGTTGCAGGCATCTTAGTGTTCCAGAGGATCATCAATTCAGCGTGCAGCTGAACTGTGGGATTCTGCTCCAGCCTGCAGTTTCTGGAGGCAATTGCAAACCACAGTGAGTTGCATCCAGATTAATGGTTAGCAGTCATTTCATGTCATGAAGGTGCAGGCTACCTTAAATCCAGCTTATTGCCCAACATTGTTTAAAAGTGGATTCTTACCAGGCTTGGTTTTGCCCAAGTTTTAAGTTACTGCCAAAGTTTCAGGAGCACTAACAATCATTTTCAAAATGGCGGATTGTGCCTTGCCTGCAAGCAGCAGTCCATCTGAACCTTCCCCCAGACAGCAGAGGTCTTCCTCAAAGGGGCCCTCTGGTAAATCACAAGCCCCATCTTCAAGTTGAGCTTCTTCAGATGCTGAAAAGGATGCCAAGAGAGGCAGAAGGCATTGGAAAAACAATTATCTAAATCCCCAAAACAGGCAGAAGTTGATAGAGCCTCCCATCCTTCGGTAGGGATCCCTCACTTATCTAGTCTGCAATTGCAGCCTCCAATTGGCTTACCTCATAGGCAGGATGCCCATCTCCTCCTCTTTCTCTTTGCAGAGAGGTCTCAATCATGGATAATGAGGAACCTGGGGAGCAGGATTTATCAGAGGATGAAGGCCTCATCCCAGAAAGGCCTTCTTTCACAGGGCTGTTTTGTCCCACCCCATTTAAAACCTTACTCTTTAAGACAAAATCAGCGGCCAATATGGGGATAGGGGATAGACCCACAGATTCAGCTCCAGTTCCACAGGATCCTAATTCCCTTCTGTTCACAGAGCTGGTGATGGAACAAGATGTCATTCCTTCCCCTAAGTTATTTATCGGTGTCATCCAGTGACTGTGGCACCAACCAGGTGCCATTGCAGCCCCTAGTGGGATTGATAGGAAGATAAATGGTTGTAGGCCAGGACTAGGTGAGACATGATAGCAGTGTTCCAATATCTCAGGGGTTGCCACAAAAAAGAGGGAGTCAAACTATTTTCCAAGTCACCAGAGGATAGAATAAGAAGCAATTGGTGGAAACTAATCAAGGAGAGAAGCAACTTAGAACTGAGAAGAAATTTCCTGACAGTTAGAACAATTAATCAGTGGAACAGCTTGCCTCCAGAAGTGGTGAATGCTCCAACACTGGAAGTCTTTAAGAAGATGTTGGAAAGCCATTTGTCTGGAACGGTATAGCGTTTCCTGCCTAGGGAAGGGGTTGGATCCAAGGTCCGTTCCAACTCTGCTATTGTATTGTATTGTATTGTATTGTATTGTATTGTATTGTATTGTATTGTATTGTATTGTATTGTATTGTATTGTATTGTATTGTATTGTATAATTCAAGGAGTTCCTTAAAATTCTAACTGTGGATGCTCCTACCTTAGCCTCCTTGTCCTTCCTTCCTTCCAACACAGCAGAAGGCTTAAAGGCACAGGATAGGAAGTCAGAGCTGTCTTCTTACAAGACTCACCAGATGGCTGCCTGGGTGATCAGATCAGCTACATCAGCTTCTTTCTTCACCAGAGCTTCATTACTCTGGCTCTGTCAAATGTGGGCCAGGGCTTCTACAGATGACACCAGGTTACTGCAGGACATCAACAAGTTGATAGCAGCTGCTGAGTATTCAGCAGATACCACCCTCAACACAGCCAAGTTTGCTTCCAGGGTCATGGCATCTAACATAGCCTCTCGTTGCCTCCTGTGGCTCTGCCACTGGCAAGCAGACATGAAGTCTAAATGGAAGTTAGCTTCTGCCCCCTTTAAGAGTGGCAATCTCTTTGGGGAGGCACTAGGCCCTATTTTAGTAGAGGGTGAGGACAAAAGAAGAACTCTCACACACATGTATAGGGTGGATCGAAGGACCACTCTCTACTATCGCAAGCAGTCCTTTCAGGGCCCAGAGACAGGGTCTCTACCTTAGGGGTTAGGGAATGTTAATTTTAAAAATGGGGATTTTAGTGCAGGGACAATTAGATTTAATATGTTTTTACTGTATTTATTTATGTACATATTTTATGTTGTTTTAATTTTTTCCCCCTGTGCACCGCTCCGAGTCCCCCTGGGGAGAGGACGCGGTATAGAAAAATAAAAATTATAATAATTATTATTATTATTAGTTTCCCATCATATTAGAGACCTTACCCCCGGTTGGTGGACTGACCTCAGGATAGGTCCTCCTTCAGGGATAGTGCCAAAGCATTATGAATAAGTTCAGCACATTTCAGGAGACACAGAAATATGTCCACCTTTATGCTTATAATACCTGGGAATGTTATGCCCCATCTTCCTCTCACTTGCAACAGTGGCTTTCCCCTCCCAGTTATAGGGGTGTTGTAGTTGCCTTCAAGACTTAGATACTCACAGGAAGAGAAAACATAGGGATGATTCAATGAATCTGGAATAGACACATGTAGAGATCAGGAGGATTGGTTTGGTTTGGTTTATTGGATTTATATGCTATCATTAAGGTTTCTAAAATATAGCAGCACAAGATTGGGGAAGGCTCCATGGCTGTGTCCAACCTCTTAAGAGGCACCAATAGAATTTCAAGAAGAAAGGTTGGGTAGAGAAAGTGGCAACATATCCCATGCTATACCCCCCCCCCACCGCCCCTTTGCTCTAGTAAAGACAATGGAGCCAACACTGGAGATGACTCTGTGCAGTCACAACGGGATGTGTGTGTGTGTTCGTGAGTGTGTGTTCGTGTTCATGCACATTCCAAGAGTTGTGACACCATTTTACCATGATTCCTGACATAGAATTGCCAGAACCATCACAACAATAAAAGTAATGGTCTCTTTTACAGATAATGAGTTGATTTCATGAGATTGCTCAGACACTTGTGATTCATTTTTTGGGGGTTGAATCACAGTGTGGAATGCCATATATTTCAACTGGAAAATTAGATTGTAAGGCTATCATTCTCCAGCTACTAAAATACATCAGTGCAAATTACATACAGGCTAGAAAAAAGGATAAGTGGTGGAGGAAAGAAGGTAGTGCTGGGAAATTAGCCATATTAGCTGCTGTACCTAAATTCCAGTCCCCTTATTATGAGGGTGGTGCATTTGTCCATTCAATATAATTAATAATGCACAATATTTATTCCAGAAAGTAAATTGGGATTACTTCAGATATTTTGAACTTTTTATTTATTTTTTTATTTTAATCGTATTTATACCCCGCCCTTCTCCAAAAAGGACCCAGGGCGGCGCACAGGAAATTAAAACATACAAATATAGACAAAATTTAAAATTTAAAAAACTATTAAATTTCCCCTGTGCTAAAATCAATTTAAAATCCCCAAATTTAAAACTGTCTAATAATAGTCCCAACGGAGGTTACGCTAGGCCGGCTTGATGGAAGATATTTTGAACTTAAAATGTAATCGTCCTCAGAAGACCATGATCATGATAAACATGATAAACAGAAACGCCCTGGGCAACATCCAGTTTTCTTCTCTCTCCCCCCAATTTATTTATTGCATTTATATCTTGCATTTATTGCAAAAGCTGCCGTGGCACAGTGGTTAGAATATAGTACTGCAGGCTACTTCTGCTGACTGATAGCTGACTGCAATTTGACAGATAGACTCTCACCAGATTGAAGGCTGACTCAGTCTTCCATCCTTCTGAGGTCGGTAAAATGAGGAGCCAGATTGTTGGGGGCAATATGCTGATGCTGTAAACTGTTTAGAGGGAGCTGTAAAAGCACTGTGAAGTAGTATATGTCTAAGTCCTATTGCTATGTGTATAACATTGCAAGCAGCCCAATTCTTAGGGGCTTAGCATGAGTACTATCAGTAGGACATTTTACAATACCTATGGTAATTCTAAAAACAAAACAACTTTGAGAATATTAAAAAAACAACTCAGGTAAAAATCAATAACAACAACAAATACTGTATTTTTCAAAGTATAAGACGCACCTTTCCCCCCCAAAAAGAGGGTGAAAATGTGGATGTGTCTTATACACTGAATACAGCGTTTTTGGCCTACCAAAACCTTGCCACCTTTGCAAAAAATGCATGTGCAGATGGTTTGGGAGGCTTGCAAAGTGCTCCTGTGGGCCGGGGGGGAGGGGCAAAAACAATCAAAAAATGGACCGTTTTTGCTTGTTTTTGCTCCCCAGTCCCCAGGAGCACTTGACAAGCCTCCCAAAGCTCTGCATGAAACCCCCCCTCCCCTTTTTGTGTGTGGAAAAAAACACATGAAGAGGGTTTGGGAGGCCTGCAGAGGGCAAAAACGTTTTTAAAAAATTTACCTCTTCAAAATCATGGTGCATCTTATACTCCATTGTGTCTTATAGTCCAAAAAAAATCTGGTAAGATGCTTTCCAGAACAACTTGATCTTTAACCTGTCTGAATACAATTAGGGACATCCATAGAAAGACAGTCCCACAGAACCAGCTAGATTGAAAAACAATCCCTCCTAGCTTCACATTTATCATACTTGAGGGTGATAAACATGAGGGTATTTGTGGGGAGGAGGGAACATGATGATGGCATATGCATTAAGTGCCATGACATACAGTACAGGTGGACTTTACTGTAGATGATTAAATTATCACATGGCTATCATTTTGCTCCAGTGGTTTGCTATTGCTGCTGTTGATACAAATATCCCTCCCAATACCTATATTTGAAGAAAAGGAAGAGTAAGCACAAAAATAAATTATTAAGTACTGACTTTAATAATTAATTTAAATTACCTACCTGGAAAAATAGGATGCCTGCATTTACAACATTGACTGATCTCCATATATATCAGAGGTGTCAAACTCAAGGCACCTGGAAACAGTGAAGGACTGGCCCACAGTGCCTCTGCCCATGAAAATGGATCTCAGGAGGGCTGCACACAGCCCTTGCGAGCTCTGTTTTCACTAGCAGAGGGTTTCAGGAGGGCGTTGCAGCCGGAAATGGAACTCAGGAGACCGTATTCACTGGCAGAGTACTCAGGCCACCACAACCCTGATATGGCCCTCAGTGAAATTGAGTTTGATACCCCTGATCTCTATTCTATATATAACAACTGTATTATTATATACAGTTTCTGTATATAATAACTGACACATATTATATACAGAAACTTCTCTTACATACATGAGCACAAGTATATAGGCCTTAGCCTCCCCAGTTTCTTTCTTACTCCTAACTGGAAAAAGAGGATAACAGGGTGTGATAGTTTCACTGGAGAGAAAGGTGAGGATAAAACTGGAAAGAGGAAAGGAAAAAAGTAGGAAAGGAAGAAAAGTTGTTACAAAAGAAGAAATTTCAGTCAAATTGATCAAGCTTAATTTCAAGAGCATCTAGACTTTTCAACAGTGATATTTGTCAGCATTTTCATCTCTTGTTTCTTCCTTTCTTTTCAACAATTTTTTCTATTCTTATCAGACCACTCCCTCAATTTACAGTGATCTGGGAGGGAAGGTGGAATAATCACCCTATTGGATATTTATGATAGAAAGTTAATATCCATTTTATTGAAAACACTTTTAGCAAAGGTTGGACTTCAAAAATTTCACCAACGGGTTCGCTGCCCTGTTGCTGGGGGAGGTGTCGCCATGGTGAGCATGGCCTAGTTGGCCTCCTGCACCATGGTGGGCGGCGTTTTTCGCCTTACTCAGGGTCCAGAGGCTTTTCTCGAGCCTCTGGGAGGGCAAAAACTGCTTCCCCTGGGCTCTGGAGTCCGGAAACAGTCTGTTTCCGAACTTTTGGAACCTCCATTACATCCGTTTACCTCTGCTCAATGCAGGCCTTGCACTTATCTGGCATGATGAACAGGTAGTGTGGAGACTCCTGGGAGGGGTGGGGTGGGGGCTAGCATTTGGGGTTTTATCAAACTGGGCAGAATCCTTGCTAGAGGATCGTTCGAACCTGTATGAACCCCCAGCAACCCACCCCTGCTTGCAGCCTGTGAAACGCCAAGTGGTTCTTTTTATCAGCAAGTCATTTTGTTAGAAAAATATAAAAATCAGAAAAATAATGCTGCCTTTCCAATCATCATTAATTATAAATAGACAATTAATCTTTTCCTGGAAGAGTTCTACCTTCTAAGTGGTAGCTTGTATTTGGTAGCTTGTATTTGGTAGCTTCACCCCTCCCAAGTGCTCTAAAAGAAGAAGAACCACTTTCCAGGATGGATAACGTGCTTTGGAAAGAGCAGGATAATTGTACTTTTACACATCTGGAGGATTGCAGGTTGAGCATCAGCAAGGCAGAATCAGTATAACATTGCCTTCCTCAAATGCTGCTTGTTCCCTCTCTCCCACTATATCTCACAGTCATCATGGTTTGCCAGTCCTATCCCTCATAAGAGAACTAACTCTGTCCTGGTCCATGGTATCCTTGCCCTAAATAGTTAGGCCCCATTAACACATCAATAAACGTTTGCTATTCAAACTGGACCCCAGGATCACTTCTGCTCTGCTCATGACAGATCAAAAGCTTTTTACATTATTGGGTATTTTAATACAGCTAAAAGAACCAACTCTTTTAATAGAGTGCTAGAGCAGGGGTCTGCAAAGTCGGCTCTTTTAAGACTGGTGGACTTCAACTCCCAGAATTCCCCAGCCAGCTATGCTGGGGAGTTGAAGTCCACCAGTCTTAAAAGAGCCGACTTTGCAGACCCCTGTGCTAGAGGAATGGAATTTGGAGCAGGATTTATACAATTTTGTAAGCAACTTTACCTTTCAGATTTTTTTTCTAGAGAATGCAAGAATATTGTGTGAGTAACAGCACTGGACTGATTTATTATATTTTATATTAAAATGTTACTCAGGTGTTTGCAGATGGGAAGTGCTAAAAGCAAAGTTAAACATGGAGTATTTTAAAAAGTTGGATGAGTTCAAAAGGAGGGGGAAAGAGTTTGTGTATGTAAATTGAGTAATCAAAAATATGTGTCAAGGACAATTAGATTACTTAGTCCTTTTTTATACAATTTTTTAATTCAAGCGTAATTAAACTGTAATGATAACATTCACGCCGTTATCAGGCGGGCCAGCCCACGGATAGGGAGAAAAGAAACACGACACCATATCTTCTCTGAAATGGGATGGAATTGCGCACAGACAAAAGCCTGCAAGCCCTTTTTTTAACTTTATCAGAAGGCAGGGTTAAGCATAGATTGTCATAGGTAAACAATACATAAATCATGACCATAAAAGGAAATCAGACAGTAGAAATAGGCGTTACATGCTGTTTGTTGACAGTTTGCACGTTGTACGTAGTTAGCACGTTGCAAGAAGGTGGGAACTTTTCTCCAAGGTGTTAGGTGTCAGGGCATGACTAGTGACTTTTCATGCTAGCTTCCATGTTTGTGTCCAACCGGCCAAAACCAGTCTGCACTAACAGAAATGCTTAGCACGTGATGCAGCGTCATAACGCAACATCTCCTCTGTTTTTATTTTTTCAAAAAAGATGTTCTTCATCACCATACAGCAGCCTGAGGGGAGGCTTGATTCGATGTTTGGAAATTACCTCTTCCTCCTCATCGCTGCCCAAGGTTAACGGTTTCTTCTCCAGGGAATCTCCCTGGGGCTCAGGAGCATACTTCTGTTCCCACAAAGCGTTGATGTGAGCTATAGCTCGTTTCTCAGCAAACAAAGATAAACTATTAGAAATTGCACGAGCAAGAATAGGGAAAACACAAGGTAAAACAATACATCCTAAAGCAATCATACCAATTAAAGCTACAATAGCTTGCAAACCGGGTAATTTTGGAAACCATGAACCAAACATTTCTTTTAAATTTAAACCATGCCAAGTTTGTACAGGCACATGAGCAATTTTTACCAATAAGTAATCAAGAGCTAAACGATTCTGCATAATATATGTTCTAGACTTTGCACTTTCTTGGGCTAGATGTTGTAAAGCTAATACTGTTTGATTTGTTATAATTTCAATTACAGCTTGAAGGCGAATTATTCTATTAATCATGTATATGGGAGTGCGATATCCATATGTGCCATCCTCTGCCCATGTTGCTGGGCCATAGACGGCAATTATGCATTCTGGAGGCCAATCCTCGTCAGTCCAATCTCCTCTATGAATGACTTTTGTGTCTATTATGTCTCTGCGGTCTCGCACATTGCCTAGTTCTTCGTAGACTGGAACTCCCAGATCTTGTCGTTGTCGTAGTGGGAGTAGGAAGAAACCAGGGCGAATGGTAGATAGGACGCAAGACCCATACCAGTTTGATGACAATTTGTTGTAAGCAAAACGTCCACAAACCCAATACAGTCCATCTGGGGTAGACCAAGCAAGGTCATTGTTTTCTGGCAGTGTCAAGAATTTCATGTCAGCAATTTTCTCCAAAGATTTGTTAGGGGCTTTTGTGCAGTTAGCCAGTTTTGTGGAAGAAGAAAGGTGATGTTAATGGGATTGCAAGTGTATTGGTAACAGTCAGCTGATGGGGATAGTCTTGTTATGTACAATTCCTATCTTTTTCTTGTTTTGGAATGGTGTCTGGCGGAACAGTGAGTAAGTGATTTTGATGCAAGGTACACAATATGTGGTATCTCCAGACAGCACATTGCGTTTGGCTGTGTGAAAATGTTTATCAAGGTCCTGTTGCAGCCGCAAAGGGACTGGAGGTATTGTAAAGTCAGTATGTTGATGTAGTGCTTTGGTACCTGATGTTGTTTTGTTGATGTCTTTAGTTGAAAGTCCTTTACTGATCTCGATGGTTGTCACAAGCAGCAGTTGAATCTGGAGAAGTGACAGGATCAGAAGAAGATGTATCTGCATCTTTGGTCTTTTGTGGCAGATGACAGGGACGGACGTGTCGAGCAGGAATCCACAGAGTCTTTTCAGGAAGGGCGACGGCAGCGTAGCCACGCCCCCACGTGATGAGCTCTGCAGGTCCTCGCCAGGTCAGGTCAGGTAGGCACCGATAGTAGGCAAGTGGTCGCTGATGTTCAGCAGAGGGAGAAGAAGAAAAGTGACGACAAGCAGCAGACAATCCAGGTTGACCAGTCAGGTTTAGAAAATTAAGAGTATAGAGACACAAATTAAGAGTGTCTTGCACAGCTGGGAGGCCAGGGGCTGTTTTCCCCCGTGAGCCAATGTAACGGTCAAGAGCATGCTTTAAGGTTTGGTTTGCTCTTTCAACCAAGGCTTGTCCTTGGCTATTAAATGGAATACCAAATTTGTGAATTATGCTCCATTTTTGACAAAAGGCAGCAAATGCAGTGCTTGTATAAGCAGGCCCATTGTCTGTTTTAAGTTCGTTTGGGCGTCCCAGCGTTGCAAAAGTGCGAATACAATGATTAATTACATGTTTTGTAGCTTCGCCCCTTTGAGGGGTAGCCATGATGAAACCTGAATATGTGTCAATAGAAGCAGAAAGCAGAAAGAAAGGGATTTTTAAGAAGCAGAAAGAAAGGGATTTTTAAGTGAGTTTCACAACACACCCACATTTATCTACAAATAATCACATTTCACTTTATGTATGCTTTTGTCGTATCTTAAATGAGTATGGTGGAAGACCGTAGTCATTTACAAAGAAAAATTGGTTGGTATATAAAACAGTTACTTTTTTTAGTAACATAACTGTATGGAATGCTTAGAAATCAGTGTAATGCTGGAAATAACGAAACAACTAACACTATGTGTGAAACTGTCAGTCAAATTCATATAGTATTGGAGAGTTACTAGTAATATTGTGATCTCTTCAAACCTTCATATAAGATTTTCTTCCATCATTTGTTTTTTATAGTTGCCTAGAAACTTCAGTCCTATAGTTTTTTTCACTTTCACTTTAAATATCACCTGTCTCATTGGTTTCTGTGTATGCTGGGAACTGCCTATTTAAATATGTGTAACTAAAATAAGTTGAGTTGCCCTTTTCTTTTTTCTATTTCTCTGTTGAACTTTAAAGAGAAACAAAGCATAACTTTTGTGAATGAAAAGTGAAAGAGCATTCTGTGTGAACATTGTGACTAGCTTGTGTACCAATTGAACAAAATTCAAATGTATGTCAAGTGATTCAACCCAGGAAATATTGCAAAGTTCAACATGGTCCCTGTTACCTCAATGTCCACAAAAGCAGGTGGAATAGTAGTTGTGCTGAATGCTATGTATATTCAGTACAAAATTGTTCAGTGAATTTTTAAATCCTGATTCCCAATGGTTGTACCATGAAAAAGTTGGGAAAGAAGGAACAATGACAAGTTCAGTACAGTACAGGCCATATTACAGTACAACAACAGTAAAAATGCAATGCTCTGCTTTTATCTTGTAGTATCTTCCTGTGCAAATTATTGTCTTTTTTTAATAGTAAAGCATATTTTTGTCATCCATTTGTCACATTCAGTGTACATGCTTTACTGATTTTCCCAAATCCTAACCTACCACTCCCTTGAACTCTGCCAGGGATAACAAAAGTGAAACTTCCAGACAATAATCCCCTTTTATTTATTTATGATTTAGATTTAGATATTTAGATATTGGAAATGCACTCTAGGTCTCAGTTATTATTTATTTATTTATTTATTTATTTATTTGATTTATAGACCGCACCCTCTCCCTGGAGGGACTCGGGGCGGTGCACAGGACTTTTAAAGCATATTTATAAATACAACAATACAATATTTAAAATCGAATTAAATAATTTACCCTGTACTAAAATTTTAAAATCTTAAAACCTTTAAAACCCTTAACACTATTTCCCTACAATCCCTATTAAAACAATTTAAATTTATACTACAGCCTAGGATAGGATAGATTAGGCCAGGCCGGCCTGATGAAAGAAGTAAGTTTTAACTTTTGGCGGAAGGAGCGGAGGTCCGTGGTTGTTCTAAGTTCGGGGGGTAGGTCGTTCCAGAGGGTTGGGCCCACCACAGAGAAGGCCCTTCCCCTGGGCGTCGCCCGCTGGCACTGCCTAGTGGATGGCACCCGGAGAAGTCCCTCTCTGTGGGAGCGAATCAGCCGCAGAGATGTATGAGGCAGAATGCGATCCCGTAACTAGGTCCCGTGCCATGGAGCGCTTTAAAGATGGTAATCAACACCTTGAAGCGCACCCGAAAGGCCACAGGCAGCCAGTGCAGCTCGCGCAGGAGTGGTGTTACGTAAGAGAACCTAGAGGCTCCCAGGACTGCCCGCACGGCTGCGTTCTGGACTAGCTGTAGTCTTCGAGTGCACCTCAAGGGAAGCCCCATGTAGAGAGCATTACAATAGTCTAGACGGGATGTCACGAGTGCATGAGTGACTGTGCGAAGGGCGTCCCGATCCAATAAGGATCGGGCGTACCAGGCGAACCTGGCATACCAGGCGAACCTGGTAGAACGCCCCCCTGGCCACGGCCGTCACTTGATCTTCCATGGACAGCTGGGTATTCAGGAGGACGCCCAAGTTGCGTGCCCTATCCACAGGGGCTAGATGTTCACCCCCAATGGCCAGTGATGGAATAAATTGGCTGTACCGGGATGCCGGAAACCACAGCCACTAGGTCTTGGATGGGTTGAGTCTGAGTCTGTTCCTTCCCATCCAAACCCACACGGCTTCTAGACACCGGGACATCACTTTGACGGCATCATTGGGGTGGTTTGGGGTAGATATGTACAGCTGCGTGTCATCAGCGTACAGGTGGTAATCTACCCCAAAACCACGGATGATCTCGCCCAGCGGCTTCATATATGTGTTGAACAGGAGCAGCGGGAGGACTGACCACTGAGGCACCCCACATGTGAGGGGTCTCGAGGTCGACCTCTGCCCTCCTGTCAACACGAATTGCAACCGACCAGAGAGGTAGGAGGAGAACCACCGTAAAACGGTGCCTCCCACCCCCAACCCCCCCAGTCGACGCAATAGGATACCATGGTCGATGGTATCAAAAGCCGCTGAGAGGTCTAACAGAACCAGGATAGAGGAACAACCTCTATCCCGTGCCCTCCAGAGATCATCCACCAACACGACCAATGCCGTCTCAGTGCTGGGCCGGAAGCCGGACTGGCACGGGTCCAGATAAACCATTTCCTCCAGGTGCCGAGGAAACTGTTGAGCCACCACACTCCCTACAACCTTCGCCAGGAAGTGAAGGTTTATTTATTTATTTTTCACAAAGGGACTCGGGGCGGCGAACAGAGATTTAAAATCAATTATACATAAATACAAAATATTATTAAATAATAACTAAATTAAATCAATACCCTGCTTAAAATAAGTTTAAATTTAAAACCCAAATTACAATTTTGATTTGTTATAAAATAATGGGTGTGGAGTAGATCATGCTAGGCCGGCCACATGAAAATAATAAGTTTTTAGGTGCTGGTGAAACAAGCAGAGGTCTGTGATGGAACGGAGGTCGGGAGGTAGGCCATTCCAGAGGGTAGGGCCCACCACAGAGAAGGCCCTTCCCCTGGGAGCCGCCAACCGGCATTGTCCGGTCGACGGCACCCGGAGAAGGCCCTCTCTGTGGGAGCGAGTCGGTCGAAGGGATGTATGGGGTAGAAGACGGTCTCGAAGGTAGCTAGGCCCTGTGCCATGGAGCACCTTGAATATGGTCATCAAAACCTTGTAACGCACCCGGTAGGTCACAGGTGGCCAGTGCAGCTCGCACAGGAGTGGTGTTATGTGGGAATGTCTTGAGATTCCCATGATCACCCGCGCGGCCACATTCTGGACCAACTGCAACCTCCGAGTGCATCTCAAGGGGAGCCCCATGTAGAGAGCGTTGCAGTAGTCCAGACGAGAAGTCACAAGTGCTTAAGTGACTGTGCGAAGGGCCTCCCGGTCCAGTAAGGGGCGCAATTGACGGACCAGGCGAACCTGGTAAAATGCCCCCCTGGCCACGGCCGCCACCTGATCCTCCAGGGACAACCAGGAATCCAGGAGGACTCCTAAATTGCGCACTCTAGCCAAATTTTCATTCCCCATGGCTACGGACCTGGCGTTGCAGAGCATCAGCCTGGGGCCGCGGCTCTGTAAACCTTGACCGCCTAGTCCCCGAGGGGAGCACAGGGGGTTGGGGCAAGCGACCACTTGTAACCAGCGGCCACGATCCCCCAAGTTAAGATGGACACCCTGTCTTCCACCGCCCCTACCCCTCTCTAGGACCGTATGGATGGGAAATCCCTCCGTAGGAACAACCCCTCCCCCTCCCTCCTAGTTAGACCAATCCTCAATCTTACTCCTAATTTTGTTGGTCGGCCCTATGTCCAGATCCCCTACTGACTGATTAGGCCCTCCCCCCACCCTGGGACCCCTTAAAAGACGAATCAAAAATTTGGACAAAAACCCCCTAAGTTTGCGCTTCGTCCATCTCTCCGAAACTATAAGTCCTTCTTCGAGATGGGCCCTTGTTAGATTAGATGGCCATGCCTGCAAGGGGGGAGATTCTCGCAGGCGCAGGAGACCTTGCCTCGAATAAATGATAGGGTAAGGTAAAGTTGTGAGGGGGTACATTTTTGGCCAGGGAGGGAAATTTCATAAGCACGACTTTGATTAATTAGAGAGGGTAGAGTGAGGTGTAAATCTGATGACATAGAAAATCCTTTTGGTAGGGAAGAATTAAGATCTGTCCGAAAGACTGATGAGGGGGGAATAGAAGATGACATAATGAACACAACAGCCTTCAGTCAGCGTGGGTGTAGTGTGGTCAATTGATGTGTTGCACTGTTCGGTGGTTAACGTCTAGGCCCGTGCTATCTCAGTTTATGCCTTCTCTGCCATAATGGACTCACTGCACGGATCTTCCTGGGCTCTCCTTGGTTACTTGGCTCCTAGAATTCTCGACCTCATGGCCCGGTTGTCCAGCCCATTTCTCCAACCTTTCAGTTCCTTCTACTTTCTCTGTATTCTTTACTGTATCCTCCATCTTCAGAATTCTCCAATTCTTTTCATCCTTTCTTTCCTTTCTCTCTTCCTTCTTTCAATTCCTTCCAACTTACTTTGGTGAACCAAGGAGCCTGGGTGATTCGACGCCACACGAGAGGCCGCAAGGGCGCAACCCGATCCAAGGCCCCCGTGGCCGTGGTACTCCATGCCGCCACTAGGTCCTCCATCGAGGCGCGGGTCAGGGTCGCAGGTAGTGACCCAAGCTCCTTCTGGAACCTTTCCGGGTCCATCAGGCACCTGGGGCAGAACCATCTAGGAGTTGTAGGTTCTGCCTCCCTGCGGTGGGGTGTAGCGGTAGGAAAGTTGAGCCGGAGAAGTGAGTGATCCGACCATGACAGGGGTATAATGGCTAACTCCCCTATGCCAAGATCACTCATCCACTGACCAGAGACAAAAATCAGACCCAACGTGTGTCCTCTCTCGTGTGTGGGGCCCTGAATTACCTGGGTCAGGTCCATGGCCGTCATGGAGGCCATGAACTCCTGAGCTGCCTCGGCTGATTTGCCTACTGGTGGCAGGTTGAAATCCCCCATGACTAACAGTCTGGGGGTCTCAACCGCCACCTCAGCAATCACCTCGAGGAGCTTGGGCAGGGCTGCTGTTACATAGCGGGGAGCCAGGTATACAATCAGCAAGCCCAACTGCCTCCCTAGGCCCCACTTCACGCAGAGGGACTCACAGCAGGTGGTCTGTGGTACAGTGGTCTCTCTCAGCTCAAGGCCTTCCTTAATAATAACCGCCACCCCCCCCACCCCTGCCTAGGGCCCGTGGCTGATGGAACACGCGGTAACCTGGCGGGCTTAGTTATCAGTGATGTGGAGTGTTAAAACCAACAAAACCCTAACCAGTCATGAAACATAAAAATAGTTGAAAAAACATGAAAGGGCATCTCTCTTTCTTCTGAGTTCAGGTTAGAATTTTGGAATGAGTGTTTGTTGCAAATTTAGAAAACTTGGAATATTGCTTCAAGTTCAGAATGTTTTGCACAGCTATGCTGTTTATGTGTATGTGTCTTTCTTTTTATAGGCTTGTGTAAAGCATTTGAAGGGGATCCTTTGCAAAGGGCTTTGGTATAAAGGAAACAGGCTTTTAAAGCATTATGGCAACTGCATTCTTCAGAAAGTTTACTTCAGAAAGTTTTCTTCAGAAAGTTTACTCAGATGCTTTCAAAATTGCTCTCTTGTGTTTTCAATTGTGTGTAAATTCACAGACACCTGCTCCCCTGAAAATCTGAGCAGAAATTTTGTCTCCATGTGCACTCATACTTGCAGCTAACCTTCTACAGCACACAGATTTTATAAAATATATTAAAGGTGGTCCTCGGCTTATGGCTACAATTGAGCCCAAAATTTTTGTTAATAAGTGAAACATTTGTTAAGTGAATTTTCCCTATTTTACGACCTTTTGTGGCGCAGTTGTTAATTGAACCACTGCAGTTGTTAAGTTACTAACAGGTTGTTAAGTGAATGTGGCTTCCCCATTGACTTTGGTTGTCAGAAGGTCACAAAAGATGATCACATGATCTTGGGACACTGTTATCATCATAAATAAGAGTCAGTCCCCAATCATATGAATTTTAATCATGTGACTATGGAGATACTGTAATGTCAAAGGTGAAAAATTATGATAAGTCAGTTTTTCAGTACTGTTGTAACTTTGAATAGTCATTAAATGAACTGTTGTAAGTTGAGGACTACTTCTACTGTTTTAATGCTTTGAGAAACATGTTTCTTTCAAGCTAGGTGCTTTGAAAAGTGTCTCTTTCAAATGCCTTGCATACTCCTGTTGTCTAACTCTTTGTAATGCACCAAACACATAAATATATTAATCATTGTTACTTAAACATTATTACTCAGTAATAATATTGATAAAATGCTTGCACCTCACAACAGTAGTCTAAATAACCTTAATAAGATTGATAATGAAACACAATCAGTTAGAAAACTTCATTGCAAAATATAGAGATCTACCTATGCACACTTCGTTATTCTGCGTTGTATATATTTTTAAAATGGCAAGACAGATTTAATGGAGTATTAATGATAAAATGTGACAAGATGCTTCATAGAAAAGAACCTAAGTGATGAGAAGTGTAAGTTTTTGCTGACTGTTAATACAATTTAAACCTCTTAGCCTATTGGCAATATCATGGTTGATTTTACGAAGAATAATATCTGAATTGGGAAGCAATGTAAGAAAAAATCTTGATTGAAATTTGCCAGTTTGTGCCATTTATTTACTTACTAAAATTTATACACCATCCATTCTCAAGATCTCCCTTAGCTAATTTAGAAAGTGTTGCAGAGTTCAATTAAAACTGTTATCATTGTGTCACATATGTCAACCTCCTTACTGTGTAGCAATCTTTCTGTCAGAGCTCCTTGATTCTGCGGATAAACTGGCAATGGAAATTTCCAGACTTATGGACTATTCCTTCTCAGGATGTGGAATTGGGAGTGGCTTGGGAGTTCATGGCTACTATGACAGCTGTAAACCTATCCCAAGTCATACAGGGCTCAGTGCATAATAGCGGTCATATGTCTGACCTGATTTATCTGTCAGAACAGTAGCGAGAAGTTATTGACTTGGGGGAGCTGAAAACTGCTCTGTCATGGTCAGATCACTCTCCAGCAGTTCTCTGTCACCACCCTCCATCGCAGAGATTAGATCTATTATCTTGATCTGTCTTCAGCAACTAACCTAGTTGTAAAAAGAGCTGGAGATCGTTCTGTTGCTTGAGCTTGAGGTGTTATGTGCTTTTATTTTTAGTACTGCAAGTATTTTATTTAGTTTCCTTTTTTTTTTTGTAAGCTGCTCAAAGTCATGTCTGTGACATGGGCTGTAATATTAAATCAACTTTAAGAAATTTATCTGTCCCTCTTGCTAGAGATTGACATATTATGCTACTATCTTCTGAAAATATGAAAGGATAATTGGTTACAATCTGCTACAAATCTCTACAATATATGGAATAGTTCTAATTTTATATAAATTTCATTATTGTTTTAAGAATCAATTACAGGAATGTCTGCATTAACAGATAAATATTAAAGAATGAATATTTATCTCTACTTAAAACTATTATAGTCTGATCACATTTTTCTTATAATTCACCTTTATCCCACCTTCCTTTCATATGCTTAGATAATATTGAGGGGTTTATTCTTCTATAAAAATATACATGACTTTATAAAATATTTTAAAAATAGAAAAAATAATGTTAGCAATAAAGGGACCAATAATATACGGCAATGGACAACAGTAACACAACAGTAAAAGGTATGGGGCAGGGGTGGGCTGCTGCTGGTTTTACTACTATACTACTACTACTATATACTGACCCTGTAAAATGCTTAGAGAGCACTGTGAAGCGGTACATAAGTCTAACTCAATGGTAGTCAACCTGGTCCCTACCGCCTACTATTGGGCATTCCAGCTTTCATGTTGGGCGGTAGGGGTTTTGTCCCATACTGCAGCACTTTCCTTTTTTTAATTTAATTGACTTCCTTACTTTATAAATCACCATTATTGTGGAATCTGTGGGTGGTTAGAAAATTTTACTACTAACAGAGATACAAAAGTGGGGGTAGGTATAAAAAGGTTGACTAGCCCTAAGTGCTATTGCTTATTGCTACTTGTATTCTGTCCACTTTAGATCTTATGTTGCCACTTTAGTTGTGTAATCACAAGTCTGTATACCTTTTGTGATGTGGAATTTGGATTAGGTGATATAGTCTGGTAGGATTTGCACCAAGAGATGATGGTATTAGCATCACGAAAATTAGATTTGATCCGAGGGACACACAATTCTCTCTCTCTCTCTCTCTCTCTCTCTCTCTCTCTCTCTCTCTCTCTCTCTCTCTCTCTCTCTCTCTCTCTCTCTCTCTCCTTGGGCAATCATACATACATACATACATATACGTGTGTGTGTGTCTGTGTATTATTTGCATAATTGGTCAAAAAAAGTATATATATACACAAAGTGCACCATTTATATAATGAAATTCTGGCACATAATAACAACAAAAGCTCACTGAATATAATAACTATGAATAATTCTTTAACCAGATGTTTTGAGAAATTGTGAGAGATATTTTGCAGCAGTTTAAATTTGTTAATGTAGGCCATATCTTTTCTATCAAATGGATAGTTCCTTCTTTAGGCATAAAATATAAATAAAAAGTGGAGCTGATCTTGGCTTGATAACTGATTTCATATACCATTACTGTACATTCACATTCATTTACATTCATGTCCTTTCTTTCTATTTTTCTCTTAAGCTCCATTAAGGAAAGCCAAATTTGTTGAGAGCCCTCGAATTCCAGAATCTGAGCTTGGCTCACCAACACTCAATTCAACACCAAAACTGGATCTTGATGCCTACTGTCCTGGTAAGCATGCGGACACAATTCCTATGCATTCTGAAAGGAGGAGAGCGGATCTTTTTTATTTCAGAAAGATTTGCCTTTCTTACATTTTTTTTAACTTGAAAATTGGCAGTTTTTATTTCTGGCAGATAGAAATTGTCATATGTGACAGTTTTATTTTTGAAAACAGTTGTAACTTAATATTTGTTACTTTGCAGATTTAAATTAAAGCTTCAAACTCAAAATTTCAAAACTTCAAAATTGGAACAAATAACAATATTGCTTAGATGGCCTAAGGCCATGGTTATTTATTCAGTTAATGCACATATATAGTATTTTGGAACACTGACTTATTACAAGGACTCCCTAAAACTTGTGTCTCAAGCTTAAGATATGAAACACTAATATTGAAAATAAAGGCAGAACAGTTTTATTTTATTCTTACCCAGAAAAGGAGTTGTAACATGCTTGTAACACCATGCCCATCAAACCACGGCTACAGAACCAGTATTAAAAAAAAATGAATCCCACCACTGCTTATATTGTACAATATTGATATTTATAAAGGATCATATTTTAGTTCAGGGTTGAAAGGAGGTGTCCTTAATGCTCTGAGAGCTTGGTTATTTTCTTGCAGACATTTCATTACCCAAACTAGGTAACACCATCAGTGCTAGTAAAGAGTGGGGTTGAGAGCAATTTACTAGCACTAATGATGCTACCTGGCTTGGGTAATGAAACATCTGCAAGAAAAGAATCATGCTTAGAGAGCACCATGGACCTCTCAATAGTGATATTGTGATTTCTGAAACTATCTGCAAAAATAGGATACACAAAGACCCAATTCGTGAAGCTTTTGGGGGATTTTGATTATTATCATGTGTAAGTGGTTTAGCCATTTCTCTGCTTCACTTTCATTTTTAAAGAAATGAGTAACACTAAAATTGTTATGTTTTTCATAAAAACTTTTCCCGGTCTAACAAATTCAAGCAGTTTCTTAGGGCTTTTTGAGGACTAGAGAATTAAAAGAAAAATAACAGTGTAATACAAATAGAAAATGTATGTATTTAGTTAGACAGAGGATTAAGGGAATTTCAGAATCTTTTTCTTTTGCTATTCTAGAATGTGATGTGGTTGCCACTAAATTTTCTTTAATAATCTCTTTACTATTCTGTAAAAAATTAAACATATTTAATTCTATAATATCCTTGACTTACGTTATGCTGTGCTGAAGTTATCACCATTAAAAATATGTTTTGTAAATCAAATAAATAGCAATAAAATAAAATTGCAGCAACAGCTTTGCTTTTCTGTAATAATCAACTATTGTGAATTTAGAGTACAGCTATTGTCAACAAAGATGATAATCTGTAATTGTGGAGATGAAGATTCTCAAAGTTGAGAAAAAAATCATTTATATCATGGCATACTTCTTTGCTAGCTTGTACTAATCATATTTGCCCTACAACCACAGTTCCAAATAATAATTTTATCTTGGTTGGAAATTTTGATTTGCTAAAAGAATAATTTATCATATTTGGTTTCATAGGCTGTTGGTTTATTCAGTTTTCTTTCCTCTTGCTGAAAGAAAAGGATAAGGAGCTTATGAGATTAATTTATGTAATAAGAACCCATAGTTTGTTATTTCTGATATTTGGAACATTACTTTCCATGCTTATTGAGATTAATTTTTGAATATGAGTTCAGAAAAAAAGATACCAGCAGTTCAGTTCTGCATTGTTTATTTCCTTAGTTGCTTGTATATTTCTAAACTTCCAATACCAAAGCCCTGAAAATTGAAACCAGATTTTGCTTATCTCCCATTGATATTCATTGACTGGAACTCAATACAGTATCATATATTACCTGACAGTACGAGAAAATCATTCAAAAATAATTTATTTTGATATAAATTAGATAAAGCCTTTAGCAATGAGGAAGGACAGTTCTATTTTGCTTTCATTAATTTTCTCTTTTACTGATTTTCTAAATATTATTGAGCTACAGTTTAGTTGCATATCAAGAACTTTTCAGTGCTTCAGGTTTAAATCCAAAATAAGGTCTTTCAGTTGGTCTGGGAGTGCAAATATAGAATTTGTTTGCAAATGTTTATATGAGCCATATTTTATCTTTGATTTAGCACATTTTTCTAGATAGCTCACTCTTCAGATAAGAAACGTTATGCATTAGATTGAATCTTTGTTCAATCTGAAAAATATAGGTAGTCCTTAACTTATGACCAAATTGAGCCCAAAATTTATGTTGTTAAGTGAGACAGTTAAATGAGTTTTGATCCATTTCATGACTTTTCTTGCCACAGTTGTTAAATGAATCACTACAGTTAAGATAGTAACATATTTGTTAAATTAATATAGCTTCTCCCTTGCCTTTGTCATAAAAGAAGATTATATAATTTTGAGATACTGCAGCTGCCATAAATATGAGTCAATTGCCAAGTTTCTGAATTTTGATCACATGACTGTAGGAATGCTGCAATGGTCATCAGTGTGAAAATGGTCATAAGTCATTTTTTTCAGTGCCGTTGTAATTTTGAATGGTCTCTAAATGAACTGTTGTAAGTTGAAGATTACCTGTGCATATTTGCAACAAATAAATAAAATTAACATAAGAGTAGGGAAAAAATCCCTCAAGGTAAATCCAGCTTGTGCTTATATAGTCACATGTATGTATTCTTCTTCATAGTAATACAGAGGGCATCAGTTATTGCCTTTTTCCTGGAAATGTTCTCAATTTCCCAAACTAGCTTATAGTTATGGCATTTAGGGGTGAAGTTCCATTTACAGTATTACTTGAAAGTTTGTGAACTGTTTGGAATTTTCAACATTTCTGCATAGATATGATCTAAAATGTTCTGATCTAAAATGATCTGTTTCCCACGATAATCCTAAAACTACATAAAGAGAACCAAATTAGATAAACAAGTCAAAACAATATATTTATTTATTGAGGAAAAGATTCAAAGCTACATATGTCTATGTGGAAAAAGTATGTAAACCTCTATGATTATTAGTTCATTTGAAGAGGAAGTTAGAATCCAGTGTTTCAAACAATGAGATGATGGTCAGATGTGAATGTGGAAGATCCTGCCTTATTTAAAAAACACAATTCTGGATATTTAGTGCCAAAGTCGGATCTTCACAGCACAGCTAACAAAGAAGATTTCTGAAACTTCTGAAAATAGTTGCTGATGCTCACGAAACTAGAAAAGCTTATAAATTATTGTCAAAGTGTTTATATTCTACTAGTCATCTTTCAGGCAAATAGTGAAGGCAACAGTAGCAGTATTATAAACCTTCCCAGGACTGATTGATCAATTAAAATCAAACCAAGAGCAAGACATTCCAGGAGATCTCCAAAACCCGCAGGATAATATCTAAAGAACTAATAGTATATGGGAAAGACAATGAGAGAAGGGACCAAGAAATGAGGATTATATAAGAGGCAGCCTAGCCCAAAGATGGATAATTGGTGGAACAGAGAGACCCAGAAGAACCACTCCCTAGTTTCTCAGGCTGTAAAAGAGACAGTGGGGGAATTATACTTTCAGATTTGCAAGAGTGTAAAATTTGGCTTTACAATAATGCAGAATTAGCTCATCTGGTTGTGTTTCCTGTCTCGTCTATTTAATAAGGCTGAAAGGAACTAAAGGCCTGTCTTACATTGACAAAGCTTAATGTTCATGAGACCACCATCAGAAAAACATTGAACAGCAATCATGTGCATGGCAGGTTGCAAGGAAAAAACCACTGCCTTTAAAAAAAGAACACTGCTCTGTTCAGATTGTGAAAGACACAATGGATAATCCAGCAAGTTATTAGAAGAGTATTCTATGGATGGACACCAAAATAGAACCCTGAAGTTTAAATGAAAAGCATTATGTTTGCTGAAGGGCAAACACTGCATCCCAGCATAAGAACTTACCCAATCTGTGAATGTGGTGGATCACAACAATTTGTCATTATTGATACAACTATAAGTTTCAGTAAGAGAGCATCATAGTGGAAATGATTGATTGACTAAATAGATCCCTTCTCCAATGTTGGTGAAGATAGTGGCCAGACTGAGTTTACTCCGTCTAGTATCCAATTGGACTGAGTCTACAATCTGTGATGTCATCGTACACTGATAGCTCCTCCCAGCTTTAGACTCAGTCTAAACGTCTAGACCCAGACTAGACGTGAGAATTGGTATCCCCTCAATTAATTGCAATACTTGTTTAAATTGGAATTTTTCACAAAAAAATCTTTTTAACTTTCTTTCTGCATTGAGTATGCCTGCTCTCCTTCAACACCGGATCAAGCAGGGGACTTGCAAACAGTCACAGGCCATTTGGCCAGACCGGGCCTTTGGCTTTGAGGCTACAGGACAGTGCAGTGCAAACAAGTTCGCTCCGGAAAGCTCATTTGCACTAGCTAGCTGATGTGCTGCTCCAAGCCTCTCTCCTGGCTCACAAGCATAGCTCAGAGGCTTTCATTAGGGCTGCCTCATCAGATCCTCGGATCTCACCTTCGCCGCTGCCGTTTTAAAATGTCTGACTTTTTGGGTACCAGAGGAGCCTCCTGACATCATCCGAAGGTGCAGAAAAGTGGCAGCGGCCATTTTGAGGTGACTGCAAATCAGTGGTGCGCCCGCCATTATTGATTGGCATGAAGACTTGGAGGCAGCCATTTTGGAGCACCCACCATCGTTGGAGGCTTGATGGCAGCCTGCAATCAAATGAGAGAGTTCCAGGGTCCCTTTCAGCCAATCCTTTTGCCGCTAATTGCTAAAACGACTCTAGGTCTTTATGGCTACCTACTTAGGACCACAGTTGTGTACAAAGTTTCCATTGCTAAGCAAGACAGATGTCATTTTACTACCTTTCTTGCCACAGTTATTAAGTGAATCATTGCAGTTGTTACATTAGTAACACAGTGATCACATGACCTCGGGGCGCTGGAACTGTCATAAATACATGTCAGTTGCTATGCATCTGAATTTTGATTAGATGACCACAGGGATGCTACAATGATCCTAAAAATGGTCATAAACCACTGCAGTAACTGAACAGTAACTAAGCAAATGGTTGCAATATATGTAGTTTTGAATCATTTTCCTGAGAGAATTACTCATTTAGTTTCCAGACCGCTTTGTTTTTCCTATTACCAAATAAAAAGTATGGGAAGAGATTTAACTAGAGGTGGGTTTCAGCCCGTTTTGACCTGTTCAGGAGAACCAGTTGTTAAATTTTTGTGCAGTTTGGAGAACTGGCTAATTGCACCACTGGCTGGCTGTGCCCACCCTGCCCTTCCCAGTCACTCCTTATCTCACCTTTCCCTCCTTGGCCACAGCATAGCAACTGCTGTTCTCTGGTTCCCTTGCTTATTAGCTCGCTTGCCTCAACCATGTGGTCCCTGTGGCCCAGCCCACTTGCGTGCCTTCGCCCTGGCCTCCCACGTGGCCCAGCTACTGCCAAGCTCTCCTTCTCCATTCTCTGCTGCCTCACACATGGCCCAGCTATCTGCCTGCCTGGTGAGACTTCCTTCGGCTCTTTGCCAGTGTGAATGGCCTGTTACAGGGCTTTCCTAGGGCTCCCCCGGCCTATTACAGGCTGAAATGGAGATCCTTTGGCCCATGACTTTACAGTACTTATTTTCTGAAGAGCTGCAGAAGAGGCTGAGCCACCTGGCAGAACAGCCAAAGTCTTTCATTCAGGAGCCAGTGAAGCTGTAAGAACATGAGATGTAAGGAAAACAGCTTTCCCCCTCTAAATAAAAGACTTTGGCTTCTCTGCAATGAGGGCCTGCAGGTCTAGTTTTACCCAGTCTGGTCAGACTTAGTTTGGACCAGTCTGCTTGCTGCTGACTGGCTAGTTCGAATGACCTGCTTCAGGGATTGGAGTGTGACAGCCAATCAACAAAGACCTTGCAGTTCAGCCCAATGAGACAAAGCAAGCAACCTCCCCTTTGATTGGCTGCTGCTGCCGCCGTCTCAATCCCAGAAGCAGGTGGCAGCTATGGCCCAGTCCAGGTCTACGCCTGCTGGTCAAATGGCCCCAGCTGAAGTCTTTTACTCAGAAGCTGGTGAAAATGTTTTCCTTAGATTTCATATTCTTACAACTTGTTCATTATCTGAATAAAACACTTTGGCTTCTCTGCCAGTGGCATCTGCCCCCTTACTGAAGTCCGTACTCTTCCTGCTGCTGCTTGGCCTCCTCAATGTGCGAAAGAAGGAGATGGTGGTTTTGTTCACTGCCTGTGAGTTTGTGGGGTGAGCAGCTGAGCAAGCAAGCCAGGATCTCCCAGCTGCCTCTAATCTGCAGTTTACTTGTGATCATGTTTACTCATGAGCATGGTGCTCACAAGTAAACTGCTGATTTGAGGCACTGATGCGGGTGTTACACCTGAAGGGCCAGCAGTCTTTGGTAGAGGCAATGCCAACTCTGCTCTGCTGTGCTAGGGACCCTGTCAGCTTTTGGGATTGCTGCTCTTCGTATCCTGGCCAAAGCCGTGCAGGAAAACTCCCTGGGGTGTGATGACGTCCAGGTGGGTGGACGGAGCCTCTCGCCACCACCGTTACCGGTTCGCCCAAACCAGATAAAACCAGCTGAAACACACCACTCCATTAACCCTAATATACTGCAACACCTTTAACAATTGTTTTTGAAGAAAAGTTTAGGAAAATTTCTTACTCTTAGGACTTTGTAATGAAGTGGTTGAAAATACAATCAATGTATTTTTCTTTGCCAATTTTTTATTCCTTTAAATATGAACCTTTCAGATCTCTTTTATGTACCACTGCTAATAATTGACCAATATTATTTAGTTTGAATATTGCCAAATTTTGTTTTATTTTTTAAAAACTTAGTATAATTTTTGTGTTGATTATTTAGTTATTACAGTTTATTTTTGGCTTTTTTATTTTTGCATGTTTCTTTCTTCATTTAACTGGAATTCTGGTCTTTGACAGTAATCTGATATACTTGTGCTTTTGACTTTCCAGCTCAGATTTCTTTTTTTGTAGAAACTTTCCTTGCTTCTATGTTGAGAGAAGGCTGCTGATTCTACTGTTCTTTCTCACTATCATCAGAGAATGGTCAGACTTTTTCAGATGTAGTGTATAATTTGTGCAATTACAGAGTTTCATACAGAAACATATGAAGATATAAATAACATAAGTATATATCCATTTTGATCTAGTGATCAAGGTCCAGGCTAGAAACCAGGAGACTATGAGTTTTAATCCCACCTGTTGGATATGTTTGCTATCTTGAGTTATTTATAAAAATAATAAAATTGGACTAAAAATAAATAACAGATAAAAATATGTTGGGATGTGTTAGTATTTCCCCTTTTTCCTTCAATGTCCCATCAAAGCAAATTGTACATGACTGATGATTTCTATAGTATGAATCATTTCCTCATTTTTAAAATATATTTTAAGTTATGTTTACCTACTAATTTATCCCAGAGCTATAATTGCACTCAACAATGAACTAAACTTTACTAAAGGGCCACCATCAGTGAGCTATTGGACAGTGCTACTTGGTCTGTTGTGTGGATGTTTGGATGGTTTAGGGGGAGGATTCTTTTGGTAGCTGGGAGTGTGTTTGGGGATTGTTATGTGTGTTAGGCCTGGTCTCTGGGTGTTATGTGAATTTTGTTGTATGTTTAAACTGTGCATATACGTACAATGACAGTATTATTAAAAATAAAATACTTTTATTCCCTGAGTTATTGCAACAAGTGCTCTAAATCTATTGTTTGTCAATTAAGTTCTTTAATATCTTGAACAGCTTCAGGCTGTTGCAGATGTAAGAATCTCATTAAAGCTTTATTTAGCTGCAGCTCTGAACTTTGACTAGTTGCTTGGAAACCTCATGTAGGCTGTGTACAAAAAGAATACAATGCAGACAGAGAAGGCTTTTTTAAAGAACTGATCTATTTTCAGCTATTTTCTGAAAGATTCTGCTATTCTTCTGCTTGTGCTGCTACAGTATTCTATTGGCAACTCCTACTGATGTAGTACCATATATTGATTTTGTAAACAAAATTTTAAAATACAGATCAAATAATAACCCTAATGAATATCAACAATATGCCTATGAACAAGTCACTTTCAAGCAATAAATACTAATCTCAAGTTTCATCCGCTTCAATCAAACAAACAAACAAACAAATCTTTATTTGATCATAGATCACCAAATAAAACATAAGAATCATGGTTAGTTAAGATAAAAGAAAAAAATACAATACAATACATGGTGAGATTCAAATAATTTAACAACCAGTTCACTCAGGGTCAGGTTGCCTGTCATTGGAGGCATGACCCAGCCCCCAACTCCACCGCACATATGGGACGAGCCTCCTGTGATGGGCAACCTGACGTTGGGCGAACCAGTTGTTAAATCACACCCTCCCCACAATCAAAGTGGATCCTGGGTGCTGTGCTGCAATGGAGAAATGGAAAATGGAACAGCGAGCACCAGGGGGGGGGGGAGGAGCAAGGAAAGAGGCCTCCTTCCTTCCTTCCTTCCTTCCTTCCTTCCTTCCTTCCTTCCTTCCTTCCTTCCTTCCTTCCTTCCTTCTCCATTGCAGCATAGCCCCACAGAGCTTGCCCTACCACCACTGCCCAGGTGCCTCCGCTTCCCCCAAGTATTTATTTGCCTACCTGATTTCTTCTTTTTCTCCAAGTTTTTTATTTTATTTTACAATATATTCATATCAGTGCATGAACAGTGTGGCATCTGGGTATCATACATTTTAGTGCAAATAAAAATAGTGCTATTAATCATATTCGTTACATTTCTCAAGCTTATGTAGTTTTTGTTATTAATACACATATTTGTGTTAAATTATAGACTTTCATTATTTAATTATTCAGTGTTTCAATACATTATTCCAATGCCCATCATAATATTGTTTAAACATACATATTAATACCATCATTCAATTTCTAATTTTCCTTCTTATTATTACTTTTGTCTTATTGTATAAAAATGTGTATACTAATATTCTCTCTTATTTCTATCCCTATTCTAACTTTTAATCATGCCACCATTATATTTAAGAACAAATCCTTTTCTTATATTGAAAAAGTTTTATTGGTTTTACAATTTTTTCTATAGGGTAGGGTAAGGGATACAAAGAAATTTTGAGAGTATTCACGTCAAAGTCGTCGGCCCTTCCGGGGCCTCAAAATACATCAATAACAATAAAAGAAAAAATTATTATCTTAACACTACAAAGTGAAAGCAAGTACATATACCTAAGTTCTCAGTTCTATACTGTCAGACATTTACAAAAAATCCAAATACAAATATTATGCAAGATTAATCAGAAAAAATCAAGGCAAAGTTTTTTTTTTTTGATCTAAGTCTCTTGGCAATTGTATCTTCTTTTTCTCCTCCCAGGCCCCCAGTGGGCGGGGCCGTGGCCCCCTCCGTCCCCCCTGAGTCCTCCCCCAGGATAGAGGAATGTTTTTTAAGAAAGGCTTCCGCCTCAGCAACTGTTTTAATCCTCACTCTTCCTCCTTCCCAGAACACCAGCATCCCTTCAGGTGTCACCCACTTGAACCAAATCCCATGATCAAACAATGTTTTAGACAAGAAGGAAAATTTCCGTCTTGCATCTCTAATCTTTCTAGGGATCTGCTTCAAGATGGCAACCGTTTTTTGTTGGTAAATTAACGGACTCCCTCTCTGCACTTTCAGGATTTCCTCTCTGGTTGACCTTCTAACAAATTTCACATGTATCTCTCTAGGCACTTCATTTATCCTGGCATATGCTGAATTTATTCTATAAGCTAGGTCAATGTCCCCCCTGATCTCATCCTTAGGTTTTTGTAAATAGTCTGCTATAATCGTGCTCATAAGATCAGGGAGGCATTCACCAGGTTGCTCAAAAACATTCTGAAATCTCAAAAAATATGTCATTCTTTCCATATCAATCCTAGACACATGCTCATTTATTTCCACAACCTCATTAGTAACATTTTAAATCTCTCCTTTAGCCCCCACCAGCCCCCCTTCCAGTTCTTCATTCTTCTGTGTATTTTCCAGCACCTGCTTCCGTGTATCCAATAGCTCCTTCTTGAAGTTGATATTTTCTGCCCTCTGGGCTTTAATCTCTTGTACCAAAGTTTGTATAACAGTTTCAAGAGAAGCCATCCTTTGTTCTAAGCTTGCCAGTGCTGTTTCTTGTGCCATGATTAATTGTTAAAGTCAGTGCCACTAAAATGGCGTTTTTGGGGTGGGGCTGTTGAGGCAAACCAGGAGCCAAAAGTTCAGTCCAGAGTTGTAAAGTTGTAAAATTCAGGAACCAAGAGAGAGACAGTTTTCCAAATCAATAAGTATAATAACGAAGATACTCCAGAGAAGAAATCACAAATCCCCCCCCCAAAAAAATCTTCCTTAATATCCAGAGGGAGTCCAAGTTGCAAAGAGACGCTGGAAATTTTCCATAAGTAAAATAGTCAGTCAGGAACAAAGAGGGGCCATCTTCCACCGCCCAAACTCAGAGCCCAGAGGAGAAAGTGGTAAAAGAAATTGTTTCAGCCAGACCTAGAGACATTGTTGCAAACAACCACAGACAACTTTCCCTTGCTGCAAACAGTCAGGATTAGAGATTTCCGCTTTCTCTCCACGAGAAGCCATTTCCAAGTGCCGCTTAAGTCCGAGGGGTTTTTTTTTGAAAACAAACTCCCCCCTCCCAGTCCTTTCAGCCTGGCTGACAGCAGAAAAAAAGTTTTTTAAAAACTCACTCTCCCCTCGCAGCTGAAGCCTCGGGAAGCCTTCCGACTGAGCCGATTAACCCTCTTCATTGTTATGAATGGCGCCGTCTTCCTTAGGCGAAGGGAGAACCCCCCGCAGCATGTTCTCCCTCACCTAAGCCGCGCCGGGGGCCACTTCCTCCACCGCCGTGGGGGGGGGGCGCCCCCCGACGAGCCGGCTTTACGGGAGACCCTCAAACAAGAGGGGTCTCGCCCCCGTGGGGGGGGGCAGAAAGAGAAACAAAGCGGCGAGCGAGCGCTAGGCTCGCCCGTCGCCGCAGGAGCCGGAACCGGAAGCCCCACAAATCCTTTTCTATCCATCATCTCTTGCCCGTTTTAAAGCTTTATTTGTTTGTTTTTTAATTCATCTCCCATTTTCCTCTCTTGAATCTTTATCTATCTGCATCTAAGTTCTGACTATTCATTTTAAACATTTCTCCCATCTCTGCCCTTTTCCATTGTCTAGCTTCCAAAATATCTATCCCTGCCCCTATCTCTCTTTCAAAAATGACTTCTTGTATCTCTGGTTCCCTTTTTAAATCTCTTAAAATGTTTTCCCCTTGGTTTATTTCATCAGTCATTGTTGTTTTTATATTGTCTACTTTTTGTCAGCTTGTTTTGTTTGCTGGTTAATCTGTTCTGCTTTTTCATCTGCTCTTCCAGTTAAGTTTTACTTTTCCTGGATGTCTTCATTACTCATTGTCCTTTGTATAATATTTGCCAGTTTTTCATCCATGCCATGTATTAAGTTCTTAATCTCCTTGTGGATTCTTATCAGAATGTCCGTGATGTTTTGAAACATTGACACCATTTCTTCCCAAATTCAACTCATTTCCTCCTGATGTAGCATCTTGTCTTGTTTTAATAAGTCCCCCTATTGTCCAGTAACCCAAAAACCATATATTGAAGCCTAAAGTCACTCCCCAAAAAGAATTCAATTTTTGTATTCCATAGTTAATCAATCTGGTTTTTTAGACAATCTCAAAAGCTTTCCAGAACCTCCTTAAATCCCCTTTATGCATTCAATCTTGTATCATAGCATTCAAGGGTCTCTTTAATGAAAAAATCTTGTTTATTCGTATATTTAATTCTCCAATAGTCCGTAGGTGCATAAAACATATCCTTGTCAGAATTTTCTAGGATTAAAGAATATGTTATGCTTTCATCAGTAGACGGCACTCTCTGTTTAGATTTCAATGTTAACCAGTTTAATAAATCAAAATGTAGAGACAAACTTAATTTTTTAGGTAAATAGTTTCAGTATTTTTAAAATGCCTTACAGAGGAACGCCTGCTCAGTTTAAAAGTCCAATTTTCTGTATTTTTAACAGGTCCCCCCCCCCCTTAATTCTTTTCTTTCAATTCTGAAGTTTTTTTTCAAAGTGCTTAGACACTGCTTTAGCAAATAATTGTGAGCCTCTTTTCCTGGATTATTTCCTTTTGGGATAAGTTTTAAATAAGAAAAGTTCCAGACACTGTTCACTAACTCTGCTCCAGCACGAGTCTTAGGTGTTCCTCAGCTGCCCCAGCTTTGTGGCACCCATCTTTAGGCTGCCTCTTCTTTTTGTCATGGCCGAGATGGAAAAAACTCCTGGGATCCAGCAGGAGAGTTTCAACTCTCCAACGGTCTCACAGGGTGCCCCTCTTTGCTTCACCGCCCCTAGAGGGTGGCTTTGGCTCCTTTTGAAGCCCACCAATGGTGAGAACTCAGCATGGGAACGCAGAGACCCACCTCTCATGTCCAAACTCGCTGTGACTTCAAACGGAAGTCTCCCAATGTCTCTTGCCTACCTGATTTCCAGCTCCATCACATTTCTCCATCACATTTCTCACTGTTGTGTGCAGGAAAACAAGTTTGTGAGACTAAAAACAAAGTTCAACCAATCAATCCCAACTTTGCAAGGATTTTTTTTCTGTAAGAAGTTGGAATTGATTGGTTGAACTTTTGTTTTTTTAGTCCCACAAACTTTTGTTTCCCTGCACACGATAGTGTAAAATGTGACTGAGCTGGAAATCAGATAGGCAAAGAAATGGTTGGGGGAAGCGAGGGCATCTGGGTGGTGGTAGGTGGGGCAAGCTCTTCTGTCTACAAAAACCTTGTCTGTGATGGCTGATGCTGAAAGGCACAGAAAGAGCTGCTGGGAATAAGCCAGTTGGCCTGTGAATTGGGAATATCCTTGCATCAATAAAAGGGGGAAGGTCGCTAATTGAGGGGCAGGAAGCCTTGCTATGCTCGGCAAGGGGAAAAGAAACAGCAAGAGCAGCCCCATCTTTCTCCAGATGTTTTAATGAAAGGCAGCGGCAGCTTGACTGCTTCCTTTCCCTGCCCTCTTCCGCACTGGAAACCAGCTGTCAGCCACACACCCAATTGCCCATTCACCACCACCACCACCACCACCACCCGCTCTCTCTGGGTTTAGCTGGTGCCACAGTCCATCACACAGGCCAGGAAAGGTACAGTCCATCAAAAGGCGTATGGCGAAGTGGCAGCGGCGGCGGCTGGGTATGCTCGGCGAACTGTTTGATGAACTCATGCAGGCATATATAGAGTGTGCCCAGGCGGCAGATGTGGGCCAGGAGGACAGCCTTGCTCAGGTGCAGAAATGTGGCAGCTCTGGGGACACCTGCAGGAGAAGAGGAGGAAGGGTGCTGCTCCAGGCCCATAGAGGGAAGGAGGGCCTTTTCCCCTTGCCCCACCACCATGCCCACTTAATAATAATAATATAATAATAATTTTATTTTTCTATACCGCGTCCTCTCCCCAGGGGGACTCGGAGCGGTGCACAGGGAAAAATTAAAACAACATAAAATATATACATAAATAAATACAGTAAAAACAGATTAAATCTAATTGTCCCTGCACTAAAATCCCCATTTTTAAAATTAACATTCCCTAACCCCTGAGGTAGAGACTAACCTAGGCCGGCCAAGCAGAAAAAGTGTGTTTTTAATTTCTGATGGAAGGAACGGAGGTCCGTAGTTGTTCTAATGTCGGGGGGAAGGTCGTTCCAGAGGGCTGGGCCCGCCACAGAGAAGGCCCTTCCCCTGGGCATCGCCCGCTGACAAAGTCTAGTGGACGGCACCCGTAGAAGTCCCTCTCTGTGGGAGCGAATCAGCCGGGAGGATGTATGTGGCAGGATCCAATCCCGCAGATAGCTAGGTCCCGAGCCACTTGCAGGCCACCGCCACAAAAAGGCTTCCTGCGCAGCTCCAGCAGCAATTCATGGATCATGGTGCCGCACGGGGACCAGGCTTGAACCCCTCTTCACATGAGTCTCAATGACACCTCTGTCCTCCTTAGGGCAGAGCTGTCTCCGGGTGCTAGATTGGCTTCCTGCAAAGCCCTCATGTGCCATGGAGCCCATCTGAGGCCTCTTTCACCTGAAGCGCTGAGGCGCTTCAGGCATGTAGCTTGGCTGCCTGTTTAGTACTTCCTGCCCTGCTCTCTGGACCCCTTGTCAGAGCTGCCTTGGGGTTTAGTCTGCGCCAATGTCACTTATTAGAGGCCAATATGCTGAAATGGCCTCAGGAGAGGCTGGGCGAGGAAAGGAGTCGCTGTGAAGGGAGGGGAGAGCTGTGAGGCAGGACTGGGCATGGTGATTCAGCTGGTTTGCCGAACTGCACATAATATTAACAACCAGTTTGGGGAAATCTGTGTGAATTGTCTGAATCCCACCACTCAATCCAATGCCATCCAATCCATCTAAAAAGGATTAGATCTAATGTAGTATACCGTGCAGATTATAAAATAATACTCCACTGTGGTCAAGAAGATAAAATCTGATTGATCTGATGATAACAATTTGAGATAAAACAAATCAGATTGAATAGGATACTTAGTAAATAATGAAAATCATAATTACTAGTAAGCACTTGCATAAAGAGGACAGTAGAAAAACAACATGTTCCGTCAATTCATTGATCAACTTATTCCTCTGTGAACACAGTCTCTATTTGAAGGGGACTTTGTGGTATCATCCTTTGGTAATGACTGTTGGGAGGGCATTGAATCTGGCTAAGGATAAGACTCTTCTGAATTTTGGGATTTATACTACTATTTAACTGGTTGGAGGAAGTGTGCAGAATGGCTCAAAATGGTGTTTCTGGCTAGAGCTGGAAAGTTTGCTTGCAGCTCTAGATCAAAGGCCTACTGTTTGATATCAGCTACTGTACCTACATAGCCCATCAATGTGATGACTGGCCATGAACAGCCATAAAGTTGCAAAATGGCAGTATTGCTTGGCTTCAGGAACATTGTAAATATTTGGCTATAATTAAAGAAGCCAAACTATTGGAAAGAAGGAGAGCTTAAGTCAATAGAGGAAGATGTACTGTAAATCCAGGCAGAAGTTTCAATTTTAAGGAAGCAAGGGACAGCATTTGAAATGCAACAGAGTGCTTTAAAGATGGTTCTCAAAAATTTGGACTGAACTCTTTCCAAAGAAAGGAATGATGGAGGGGCCCAACTGAACCCTAAAATGTAGCTGGGCTCAGATCTTAGCTGAAAAGATTTTAAACACTGAAGGCAAATGCTGAGCTCTTTTGGAGAAACAAAACGTTTGCAAAGGCAAAAATATTTTTTATGCATTTAAAGAACATAGTTGGTACAATTCCCAATAGCTTGGAGAGAATCCTCAGATGTTTAAATGTCTTGACTTGTTCCAGTAAATGGTTAGTTGCAAGAGATGTTTCTTAGGCTTAGCAAAAATTATGACCTTAGTTTTGGAGTGATTAACTTCTAGATTTTTGGGGGGCAGTGTTCAGGTAGTATACGAAGACAATCTATGTTTGAGAAAGCTGCACATCATCATCTGCATACAAAAGATGTGTCTGTTTTCCAATTTTGGTGGATGAAAACATTGACTATTCAGTTTGTCAATAAAAGAACTAAAGAGGAGGGAAGCTAGAATACATCCTTGACTCATTTTCCTTTTTAATATAAAGTTCTTTGGATTGGTATCCTTAGGCACTGCATTGGACAAATTGTACAAAATGTTGGTCAGTGACCATAATAAAAAACTATATCAGTAATAAATCTCCTCACTCAAATAGCTAGTCAGTGTGGAGGGGCTCATCTAATATGGAAAGATCCTCTGTCTTGGACTCGTAAAGAATGCAAAATAGCTTTCCAAATTTTCATTGGCTTGGCAAGTATGTGATGTGCTATTTATATGGTCTGATAGGATATCCCAGAATAAGGACAGACTTTTTAACAACTAGAGACAATTAGTATTAAGTTCATTGAAGTTTTCCTGTTTAAATTTTCAACAGATAATATAGATATGGGAACGTTTTTTGTGATACAGCTTTTAGAAACTGACTAAATGTTTTTGGGAGCCATAGAATTACAATTAAACTTAATTGTTTGAATTTAGTGTGTTTTTTGATACCTTGATAGTGAAATGTTCTTGAAGACTTTAAATAAGAAAAATATAATAGGTGCACTGGGTCCTGTCAAATTTCTTGCAAGTTCAGCATGAGTTCCAACACTCAAAAAAATTTAGCATGTTGCAATATTTAGGCTCTTCCTTTAGTATCTACCAATGAAGAATATATAAAAACAGAAATCACTGCTTTAAGGAGAAAATTTTATCTTTAGTAAGGGAAGATGATTATTGTTACAACTTCGATTCAGTTTATAGAGATAATTAAAGCATGCAATTTTGCCAATAATCTAGTATTGGGTTAAATCTCCCAGGCCAATATGAAAGTTCTCACAGTGGAGAACTTTCACTGGAGCGGCTCCATTTATTTTGCATAGATTAAAATTATTCTCTATTCTTCCTAAGTAAAATGAAATTCCAACAAATCACAAGTTACAAGTTCAGTGAGGGGTGCTTGGTGTTCTCTGAGCTTCGTTGTTTTCTTGCAGATGTTTCATTACCCAAACTAGGTAACCTCATTCAGTGATAGAAGGGAGTGGGGTTGCTGTCATTTTATATTTTAATGGCTTGCCCTTACTCTCTCCCCTTCTTTTCCTCCCTCTCTCATCCCTCCCTCTAACATGTGAAATTAAGAATATTGTGCAAAAGTTTCATACTCAACTAGTGGTATTGTAAAAAACATGATTGCTTTATGCATACTGTTTCCCACTTGGAGTATTTTATTTTAAAAAAGAATATTTTACAAGTTTAATCAAATACATATAGATGCATAGTAATATATGCACATTAAACAAGTGAAAGGGCCATTCCATAAGCAAACTATCTTGCTCAGTGCCTTTTTTTCTAGAAAGAAGTGTTGAGCAAACACATTATTGCTGCTGATTTAAATGTACTTTAGGAGACTATCTGCTGTCTTTTCTATGAACATTATTTGTTTGTCTAAAAATGATGCAGCACTGAACAAAACCTTCCTGGAAAACAAAAAAGGGATGCTGCATTTGTATTAAGATCACAAAGGCTACTTCACATGAAACAAAAGATCTGAGCTATTCCATTTCCTGATAAAAATATAATATAAATATCTTTTCAGCCTGCTTTCTGTTGTTTTGCCCATCTAGGCCAGAATTATCTTTCAGAAGAAGTGGGACAAAGATATATATCTAAATTTGTATTTGCCCCCTTGTATGCAATTCAAGAGACATGGTGGCTCAGTGGCTAAGACACTGAGCTTGTTAATCAGAAAGGTCGGCAGTTCAGTGGTTCGAAACCCTAGTGCCGCGTAATGGAGTGATCTCCCATTATTTGTCCCAGTAGTTTGAAAGCACTTAAAAATGCAAGTAGAAAAATAGGAACCACTTTGGTGGGAACGTAACAGCGTTCTGTGCGCCTTCGGCATTTAGTCATGCAGTCACATGATCACAGAAACGTCTTCAGACAGCACTGGTTCTTCAGCTTTGAAACAGAGATGAGCACTGCCCCCTAGAATCAGGAACGACTAGCATATATGTGCGAGGGGAACCTTTACCTTTACCTTTATGCAATTCTTATGCTAAGATTGTAAATTGCATGCTTTAATTATTATAAGTGGTCCTGGATATATAGCAGAAAAGTAGCAAATAATAAATATTTACATTTGATATGTTATCTAAAAGAAATTTTTATAAACAGATGTATGTAGGAATAATTTTGTCTCAGAATCTATATAAATATGTCCCAAATTTAAAATTACATGGCTTGCAAACACTAATAAAAAATCTACTTTTGGGTAATTACATTCTAATAAAATTTTGAGTATACTATAGGCAAGCCTATAAAACATATGGCTTATAGGTTTCATGCTACCTGCATATTGCCCTGCCAACGTTTATTGAAATTCAATAAATCTGCCACTGCCAAATGCCTTTTTTATAAACTTCTGTCATATAGGTACTGTCGAGTACCTATATTACAATGATAGCTAATCTTTTCTGCATCAAGTGCTAAAATGGGAACATATCCAATCCTTTTTGGCACTGAGTGTCAAAGTGTGTGCAAGCGTGCAAAGCACACATTCACACCAAAATCAGAAAAGCACCGGCCACCTACTCTTCCAGTTTCTGGCATGCATGCACATGTACGTGCAAAGACCAGCTGTCCAGTGTGCCTGTGCCGGCTCCACCTGGCCTTTTGGGGTCCTCTTCCTCCCTACCTGCCACCTGCCCATCCCCTGCCCCCTATTGGGGTGGTGGGACATTCCTACCGATGACCCGGTTCTGCAGCCCCGGACAGCGAGAGAAAATTGGGCTACCTGCCTTCGGCTGGAAAGCTGGAGCCCCTTTCCGACCTTGGCGGTTCCTGGGGCTTGGGTAGTGGGGCCAGCAGGCAGGAGAGCTTTGCTTCAACTCTGACCAGGATGAAGCACCGTCCCCAGCCCACCACGAAGAAGAAGCCAGCGCAGTCCCTCCCCTTTCATGTCACTTTCCGGCTAACGTGCCTCTTACCCCTTGGGAGAGTCTCCATGCTGCACTCCTGGGGCAGCTCGTCTCCCCGACAGTGTCTCCTCCTGCTTTTCATGCTCCAGCATCCCAGCGTAAGAACTGCAGCATAAGAACTGCCGGTATCCCGCCAGCATCCCGGACACACAGCAGTGCAGTGGGCTGAAGGACTGGGGCCATGCAAGAAACCCGCTCGGGCAGGGAGGGAGGGAAGCTCTGGCCCACCTGTCCTGGCTGGCAGCTCTGGTCCTCTTGTGGGTTCCCGCTTGCGCACTGGCCAACTGATCTTTTGGTTTTTGGCGTTCTCGTGTGCAAGGGCCAGTGCGCCAGAACCTGGAAGAGCAATGAGTGATGGCTTCACGTGCCCAGAGAGATGACTCTGACTGCCACTTCCGGCATGCATGTCATAGGTTTGCCATCATGGCTATATTATCTCCACACCTCACTGACACCATCAGCTGGACTGCTACTGTTGTACCACTAGGTGTTGAATACCTAGATAGCATGACCATTATTCCTAATTCCTTTTAATTTATCAGTGTAATTATTTCCGATCCATAAATTAGGCCAACCTGGAATATAATGACCCAACAGCACTTTTTCATTTAAAAAGCATATCCTTTAGCCTATAATGTGCAGAATATTTTCAGTGCCACAAGTGCAAGATTATACTTTTATATATGAAAAAATATAGGATATAGTTAAAATCCTTTTTCTTGTTCCATGCAGGTGAAACTGAACAGGAGCTGGGACCTCCTCCCTCTGTAGATGAGGCAGCAAACACACTCATGACTCGCCTTGGCTTCCTTTTGGGAGAAAAAGTCACTGAGCTACAGGCAGGGAATCAGTATAACATGGAAGGACAGGAAGACAATCAGGTAAGGTTAAAAATTTGTATATAATTATAATTATTTCATTGTATTCTAAAATTACATGCTATGATTCAAATCTCATCTTGTATTAGATGTATGAAAATCATACATATTGGTGATGAACTAGAACTTGTCAGGCAAAATCAACTAGAAGAAGTCCACGAACTTTCAAGAATCACCGGACTGACTGCATTCCCAAGTGAACTGGTAGATAAGGGCTGCACTGTCTCACACTCTCCTTCCCTTGGCCTCTCTGTGCTCATACCACACTACCACACCTCTCTTCTAACTCATGTGTGACCTGTCCAGTGATTTTGACAAAGACTGGGACTAACTGAACTGTCATTATTAAGCAATATGATCATGTGAGATCATGCTTTATGACCACATTGCTGAATAACAGCAATGTGGTGTCCCCCCCAGCCCGCCCCCCAGCAGTACTCTATAAGCTTCCTAAAGGCTATGCATGCAATTTTTTTTGACAAAAAACAGGCCCATTTTCATGAAAAATGGGCCTTTTTTGCTTGTTTTTGGGCCCCCCAGCCCCCAGGAGCACTCTGCAAGTCCCCGTTGCACGATACCATTGTGCCTAATAAACATGAGAGGTCTTCTATGGGTACTACCCACCTGGAGTGCGCCCTACAGACTAATTTTTGTAGATTAGGCCTACGTTCTTGAGACAGAAAAACCACCCCACCCCTGAGTCTATTATTGCTCCTAGGTGCAAAATTCTTGTGGTGGGTGCTAATGATGAGGTGAAGGTCCTGAATTGCCTGATCGTAAGAATGGGCCTGCACTAAAACATAATCAAGGTAGCATTGGAGCCTTACCGGGATGGAACTAAGGTAACCTGCCAATGCTGCCAGAACCTTGGTGAATGACCTTGGGGATGAAGCCAGCCCAAAGAGCAACACCCAGTATGGATAATGAGACACCTCCTGAGCAAACCTGAGGTATCTGCGGTGGGATGATAATACCAGGATGTATAGATACGCTTCAGTGAAGTCAATGGAGGCCAGATAGTCTTCCTGTCTGACGCCTTGTAACATGGATCAAAATGAGACCATTTTAAAACATCTATAAATAATGTACCGGTTCAGATGTTTCAGATAAAGGATCACTCTACACATGCACACGCACACAGACACACACTGAACTCTTAGGGACTATAAAGAGGTTGGAATAAAATCTCAACCCCCGCTCTATTGCTCAAATTTCTAGTAAATGACAAATTGCGAGCCTTACAAGATTACACTTTACAAGGTTCCAAGAAGAAGGGAAGGACCTGAAGAGATTTGGGGGAGGAGAGAAATTCTAATCTGAGGCCCTGTTGTACAGTTTTGAGGCCCCAAGCTTTGCTTTCCCATTGTGATGCAAAGTGTACAGGCGGACACCTATGGGAAGACTCATTTCCCTCTGTGGAAGGGGCAACTGCCTCCCCAATGAAAGGGCCGTTTGGACTGGCCCTGGGTTCTGTTCCTTTCAGGGAAGTAATTCCTATTTTGGAATCGATCTGCCCTGGGACCATAGTACCTATTCTGATGGAAGTCAGGCTCCCTGGGATTGAAAGAGGGTCATCTGTGGTAAAGAGCAGATCGGTTCTCCTGTCGCTTTGTTGTAGTGGGAAACACCTTCTTTTTGCCCAAAGAAGGTGTCTAGAGGCTACAGACAAAGCCTGAGCAGCAAACTTGACGAAGTCAAGAGTGGCAGCTGCAGAAAATTGTGTTGCAGCAATAATTTTACTAAGGTCTTTCATCATTCAAGTGTCTTCAGGTGGAATGCGCTCCTGCAGTTGCTGCAACCACAAGAGGGTAGTCCTCTTAAAGAAGGAAGCAGCCGCTGCTGATTTTATGGCCTATGTTGAAGCCTGGAACCCTTTCCATAAGATGAGTTCCACTTTTTTATCTTCAAGCTTCAGCTTGTCCGCTACGTCTCCTGAGACAACAGCGGCAAAAGATGACAGGGCCACAACTGGGGTATCAACAGAAGGAACCTGGAGCGCTTGGGAAAACCCCTGATCTAAGTTATAAAAGTGTCTGTCATTCCCCCCTGGATTTGGGAAATTTCCTGGATGAGCCCACTGATTCCTCACTACCTCTAGAAGTAGAGGGGGAACAGGGATCTCCTCCTTATCCATGGCAGCCTTAGCAAATATTGTCTGGGACAATTCCTTGCGGGTATCAGTGGATGCAGTCGTGGAGTCTCCACCCAACTTAGTGGTTGCCTTAGCTTTGCCCAAAATTTGTTTGAAAGAGAAGATGGGAAGAGTCCGTAAAAGGCCAGAGTGTCTGGTTTTGCTGACTCATCTTCAGACATCAGTAAATAATGTACAGACCCCTCACTAGCCACAAGGGGGACCCTATTCTACACTGTCCACCTGTCTGACTCACCACGACAGCCCTATGTGTGATTGAGGCTGAGTGTCTTTGCACTCCTGAACCTGAGTGCCCTGTTGCTTTAAGCCTGAAGCAATGCCCTGAGAAATTGCTGAGGTAATTATTATTTGAAGGCTCAGCGGTAGATGTTCCAAGGCCTCAAGGTCCTCATAAGGGTCTATAGGGATCTATAGAGCAGGAGCCTGAGGGGGCAGGGCAACTGAAGGAAGGAAATCCCAGAAGGTTCCCTCAAGGGGATCTCCCATTACGCCACTGATGGCCGATGGAAAAACTGATGGTGAAGGGGAAATGTCCATCCTTCTGCTTCTAACCAGGGAAGGCTGGGGAAGATGCTTGGATTCAAATATCTCTGAAAGTTTGTCGGCCTCATGATTCAACAAAATGGCAGCTGCACTGGTTGTCCCAAAGTGGCCACCCGACTCTCTGACCGTCGGCAAAGATGGCCCACCAATCTGTGGCACCAGGCAGCCAATTGCACGATAAGCGTCATTGGCGATTCTCCCTTTAAGGGCCGGCAATGTTTGGCCAATGTCTGAAACCTGGCGGCACTAAATGAAAGCCAGAAGACCTGCGCGCTGCGGAGTGGTGGCTGGCTGACTCGCTTCAAGCCACATCGCTTGACAAACGGCTTTCCTGAGTGCAGGACTACAACCGCATGAGCTCCAATGTACTTTATTCCAGCCAGTTGCACCAACCTCAAATCCGATTATCTTCGCTGTGGGTGACCAGATCCACAAGCCGGACTGGCGATCTGGCGCCTGTCAAGGGAATGTGTTAAATGCCCCCTCTTTGCTCCTCGCACTAATTTGGTTGAATTTTAATGTGAAATCCAAATTTAATTTTAGAGACAAAACAGCCAATTACAGAATTTAATTTAAAGCCTAATTTAAATTTGAAAAACAGTTTTAAGAAAGCTACAGTAAAGAAAACGAATTATCAGCCTATTTGGACCATAGACTGAGAGGAACTGGGCAAAAGGAGTAGAAGTGTGGCTGAAAATACTTTCTCTCAGTCTATTGACCACTGATAACAGCCCAATTGTAACACCTCCCACTCCCTTCATGGAGAACAATGACTTTATTTTATATGGAGCCCAGTTTCCTCTCTCAAGTTGTTCTTCAAGGAAACCAAAAAAAGGTCAAATAGAGTTGCTTTTAATTTTCAGCGAAGTTGCACATTAAGCAAGTTTTTGCTGACTGAATTCAGAGACATAGTGTCATTATCATGAGGTTTTTATTCTTTTGCTATCCTGAAATATTTATCTTAGCTTGATGAAATTCAGACAAGTTAATTTCCCCCCCAGATTTTTCTCTACAGATAGTTCAGAAGCTTTTTTGGGGAGGAGCGATAGCTTGTTAAACAGCAAAACAAAAAAGACTAAACCCCACTTTTCTATATTTGGTTTTTGTTTAACCCTGGAAAAGGTATAGGTATAAATCTTTATTACGGTCAAAGACCAGCAATACACATTACATTGAACAATATGTTAAAAAGTACTGACATTAAAATATAATTAAAAAGTGTTGAGGTTAAAAGTGGAAAATAACATACATGTTCTCAAATTGTTAGGGTCACTTCCTGGTTTACCTGGGTACAAAGCCATTAAGTATGGGAGTAAATACAATGGTCCAGAAATTGTTAGAGATGTGTCCAAATAATTGGTACAAGATGACAACTATACTTCTGTAACCCTGGAAAAAGTGCAAAACTATTTTAAATTCCAGGCGTAGCTGAGAAATTCATTTATTAGAAAATAGAAGAGTAATTGTATTGATTTAAAAAAAAAAATTATAGTATAGATACAATATTTTGTAGTTCAGTTTGTAACACACTCTTTCAATACTAATGGAGTTTTGTTTGATTTGAGAGAGAGGGGTTTACATTTTTCTAATTTTGGTTTTAGTCTTTTTTATTTTTATTTTGGGAGCTTCTTACATTAAAATATCATGAGCCATTTTTCTCCCTTTGAATGTACTGTATATTTGTCTATGTATGTATCTATGCATTATATATTTGGGTTCTCATGGATTTGTGGAATATAGAAGGCTGTAGTTATCTCACATAGACAAGAAATAGGAATATGGAGAGAATTTTTAAAATCTAAATAATGGGTATCACACAATCTTAATTCATAAATAGCCAAAATATTTGATAGAAATACAATTATTTTATTTTTATTTATTTTAATCACATTTATATCCCGTCCTTCTCCACAAAGGACCCAGGGCGGCGCACAGGAATTTAAAAACATACAAAACAATACAATAAATACAGAATTTAAAAATATATTAAATTAAATTATAATCCTATGCTAAAATCAAATTAAAATCCCCAATTTAAAACTATCTAAATAGTCTCGATGGGAGGGTTAGGCTAGGCCGGCTTGCTGAAAAAGATATGTCTTTAGACACTGGTGGAAGAGGCGGAGGTCCGTGATGGTACGGAATTCAGGGGGTAGGTCGTTCCAAAGGGCAGGGCCCGCCACAGAGAAGGCTCTTCCCCTGGGTGTCGCCAGACGGCATTGCCCGGCTGACGGCACCCTGAGAAGGCCAACTCTGTGGGAGCGGATCGGCTGAAGGGATGTATGGGGCAGGAAATGGTCTCGCATATAACTAGGCCCCGAGCCATGGAGCGCTTTAAAGATGGTCGTCAAAACCTTGAAGCGCACCCGAAAGACCACAGGAAGCCAGTGCAGCTCGCGCAGGATCGGTGTTATATGGGAGCATCTAGAGGCTCCCGTAATCACCAGCGCGGCTGCATTCTGGACTAACTGTAGCTTTCGAGTGCACCTCAAGGGAAGCCCCATGTAGAGAGCATTACAGTAGTCGAGTCTGGATGTCACGAGAGCTTGAGTGACTGTGTGAAGGGCAGCCCGGTCCAGTAAGGGGCGCAGTTGGCGCATCAGGCGTACCTGATGAAACGCCCCCCTGGCCACGGCTGCCACATGGTCCTCCATAGACAGCCGAGAGTCCAGGAGGACACCCAAATTGCGCACCCTCTCCACGGGGGCCAGTGTTTCGCCCCCAATGGCCAGAGTTGGAGTAATCTGGCTGAACCGGGTGCCAGAAACCACAGCCACTCAGTCTTGGACGGGTTGAGCTTGAGTTTGTTATTACCCATCCAGATCCGTACGGCCTCCAAACATCGGGACAGCACCTCGGCGGCATCGTTGGGGTGGTCTGGGGTGGATATGTACAACTGAGTGTCATCAGCGTACAGATGATATCCCACCCCAAAACCACGGATGATCTCGCCCAGCGGCTTCATATATGCGTTAAACAGGAGGGGCGAGAGGACCGATCCCTGAGGAACCCCGCATAAGAGGGGCCTCGAGGTCGACCTCTGCCCTCCTGTCAACACATATTGCGACCGACCAGAGGGGTAGGACGAGAACCACCGTAAAACGGTGCCTCCCAGCCCCGACCCCTCCAGTCGGTGCAATAGGATACCATGGTCGATGGTATCAAAAGCCGCTGAGAGGTCTAACAGTACTAGGATAGAGGAACAGCCTCTATCCCACGCCCTCCAGAGGTCATCAACCAATGCGACTAATGCCGTCTCGGTGCTGTGACCGGGTCGGAAGCCGGACTGGCATGGGTCTAGATAATCAACTTCCTCCAGGTGTTGCGGAAACTGTTGGGCCACCACACTCTCAACAACCTTCACTAAAAAGTGAAGGTTGGAGACCGGACGATAGTTCTCCAATAATGCTGGGTCCAGGGACGGCTTCTTGAGGAGGGGCCTAACTACCGCCTCTTTCAAGACGGCAGGCAAGGACCCCTCACTCAAAGATGCGTTGACAATGCCCTGGAGCCAGCCTCGTGTCGTCTCCCAGGATGCCAGTACAAGCCAGGAGGGACACGGGTCCAATAAACATGTGGTCGCCTTAAGTCTCCTTGACAGCCTGTCCATATCCTCGGTAGTAACAAAGTCAAACTCCTCCCAGAATGGTGCCTCAAGACCAGCCTCGGACAATCCCACCGGACCACTGTCGATGGAGGGTAGCTCATTCTGAATCTGAGTGATTTTGTCCTGCAGATAAATCCAAAATTCCTCTGCTCGTCCCTGCAGAGGGGCTTCCCGTGGCCTCTGGTGAAGGAGGGAGCGGGTCACCCCAAACAGGGCGGCAGGGTGGTTATCTGCGGATGCAGTGAGGGTGGCGCAATACTCGCATTTGGCCACCCTTATTGCCACTAAGTAAGTCCTAATATGGGCTCTCACTAGTGTTCGGTCGGCTTCGGAGTGAGAGGATCTCCATCTGCTCTCTAGGCGTCTCTTGTGGCGCTTCATCTCCCTCAGCTCCTCAGTGAACCAAGGAGCCTGGGTGATTCGTCGCCGCAAGAGAGGCCGCAAGGGCGCGACTCGGTCTAAGACCCCTGTGGCCGCATTTAACCATGCGGCCACTAGGTCCTCAGTCGAGTCGCGGGGCAAGTCCACAGGAATTGGCCCAAGCTCCCTCTGGAACCTTTCCGGGTCCATCAGGAGCCTGGGGCGGAACCATCTAGGAATGTCCGGTTCTACAAAATAGAATATTTTTTATTAATAGTTATTAAGTTGTTTATTATCTTTTTTGCAAGATAATACAATATTTCATTTCTGTATTATTAGTGATACCAGTTTGCATGTGGTAAGAACATGTAGTAAGGTTGTTGATAAATTATCCCATCAATATAGAATTATCCTTGTTTTGAATCTATTGTATTGATTACCAGTAGACTTCTGAGCTCTCTTTTGATTGTTCCTTTAAAAAGACCCACATGGTACATTGTCATGTCATATCAGATAATGCCTTCCCCAAGTAAGATCTGCCTAATTTGTTTGGATATTTAAGGAAGGGCTGTGAAAAGTCCTCCCTTGGGGAACACACACTAAGCCACGAGCTTTCTTACCTATCTTTCTCCCCAAAACACCCACACATCTAACATATTTTTTCCAGAAATATGAGCAGTTCCAACCCTCTTTGCTTTTAAAGATACCATGGTTTCAGCGAACCTTTGGCCCATTTGAGTGAACATCATAGTGTGTTTTATTATTTTGTTTCTTATATTGAATTATTTTTCTTATTCTTATAATTATTAATAGATAATAAATCATTTAAAATGTGCTATTCTAAAATAAAAATTATCTTTACTTATTTTGCTGCAAATTAGAAGTATTAAATATATCCACAATACTCAAAGAATAAAATTGTTATTTTGTTACATATAATAAAATACATGAAGCCAGCACTCTAGTTTCATATATGGTATTTTATTATATATAGGAACTCAGTAAAAATTCATAATTTTTAAAGATATTGAGGAGAAGAAAGTATTCTAATGCTACTGGTTTCATCTTGTGCTAAGTTTGCTTTTTGTTATTGAAATAAGGCATTTTTCACATGTTCTGTATCTAAAGAGCAGAAAAATGATACAGTTTATAAAGAAATAGAAGAGTAAATCTGTGTATCAATTTTCCAATAGTATAATATATTTATGATTATATCCAGTGAATTCTTCACTGTTATAGTGAAACCCCATAAGCTTTATTGTGATATCTGTGTTCCTGCTTCCAATTTTCCAGACTTCAGCAGTTTCCCAGCGAATAAGTCCTTGTTCCACACTGACCAGCAGTACTGCTTCACCACCTGCTAGTAGCCCTTGTTCCACCCTCCCTCAAGCTAGTGCTAAGGATGTTATAGCAAAGGACTGCAATTATGGAGCTGTCACAAGTCCTACATCTACTCTTGAAAGCAGGGATAGTGGCATCATAGGTGAGTCTTAGATATGCACAGAATTATTTTAAAATTCAGCTATACAGTATTGGGTGTTTATATTTGCAGCATCCTGAAGGGAATTGGGAAAAGTGGAACAAGTATGGGAAGTTCTTGGTACTCTCTGAGGTTGGTTGCTTTCTTGCACACGTTTTATCACCTAAACTAGGTAACAGCATTAGTGCTGACATTACCGTATTTTTCGGAGTATAAGACGCACCAAGGTTTTGAAGAGGCAAATTAAAAAAAGTAGGTAGGTAGATAAAGGGTTAGAGAGAGAGAAATATAGTATGTAGGTAGGGAGAGAGAGTAGGTAGGTAGGTAGGTACGTAGGGGGGTATAGAAAGAAATACAGTGGGTAGGCAGGGAGAGAGAATAGGTAGGTGGAGGGATGGGGGGAAGAAATACAGTAGATAGGTAGAGGGATAGAGAGAGAAAGAGAGGGAGAAATGAAGTAGGGAGAGGGAGAGGGAGAGAAATACAGAAGGTAGGTAGGTAGATAGAGGGATAGAGAGAGGGGGGAGAAATACAGTAGGTAGGTAGGTAGAGGGGTAGAGAGAGGGATAAATACAGTAGGTAGGTAGATAGGTAGGTAGAGGGATAGAGAGAGAGAGAGGGAGAAATACAGTAGATAGGTAGGGAGAGAGAGAGAGAGTAGGTAGGTAGGTAGGTAGGTATTTCCAGGTGTACTAATCCATGTGCCGGAGAAGGAAATCACTGACAATCTGCAGCATCTCAATTTGTTCCTGCTGGCACAGCATTTGATCCACGTAATTCTCATCAATCAGTTAAAGAGCTTTCCAAAAGGAAAAAAAACCCTTTTTGCATTCTGCAAATTTCCCCCAAACAGCCCGTTTTTTTTACAAAAATGGGCCCTTTTTTCAAATAAAAGGCATGAATAGCCTTGGGGGGGGGGGGGCTTGCAGTGTGCTCCTGGAGGGCATGGGGGGACAAAAAAGAGCAAAAAACAGTCCATTTTTTGCGAAAACAGGCCTTTTTTGTAAAAAAAAAAGCATGCATAGCCTTATGGAAGCTTATAGAGTGCTGCTGGGGTTGGGGGGGGGGGGCAAAAACCGGCCCATTTTTTGCTTGTTTCTGCCCTCCCCAGCCTCCAGGAGCTCTCTGCAAAGCCTCCATAAGGCTAGACATGGCCATTTTGGTGAAGGGTGGGGTTTTAGGAGGCCAAAAATGCTCTATTCTATGTATAAGATGCACCCAGATTTTCAGCCTCTTTTTAGAGGAAAAAAGGTGTGTCTTATACTCTGAAAAATACGATATCTATTTTGGGTAATGAAACAATTGCAAAAAATAAAAATGACTTGTCTAAAATCTTTCTGCTTTGAATAACATTTTGGGAGGTTTTTAGAAGTTTTGTTAAGGACTGAAGCTGAGATTTTCTGTAAATGAATTATGCTACTGAGACTTAATGGTGCTTTGGAGAAAGAAATAATCTTTTGGGGGGGGGGGGGTTGTCACATATGAAACAGTTCCCAAGATAGAGCAAGGAACTGGTCTTGTCACTAATCAACATTTTTAAAGGGAAAAAGTCACCAAAGCCTTTTCTACATTCAAAATCCTGATAGAAGGATATTCAAGAGGCAAATCAGATATAAATGGAGATAAATTCCAGTTTCCCGAGTTGTGTACCAAACAAGAAACAAATCAAATGAAAGTTCAACATAAGAATTGCTTCCACTCATAATTGAGATGAAGGAACCAGTGATGTGAAATAACGTACAAAGTAGAATGTTGAATGCCTCTCAGAAGTTCTGCAATACTGTCCTTTTCAAAGACACTCAGAAAGTTTAAATGAGTCAATATTGTTATCATCCAGTCTTCTGATGGGGAGACAGGGAGAACATGGAATCAGTGTCAAATGAACTTAGAAAATGATTCAGTTACATGCAATGTAATCTCAGTTAAGAAAATAAAACACTGCTTGGTAGAAAAGAATTAATAAATCTCTAAAATGGGTGCAAAATGTTTGATAAAGTGAATACAATTCTTTCCTGCATTATCTTAAATCGGTGAACAGCAGCAAAATCTAAAAAAACAACATAGTTGAGGTGGTCAATTTCCAATTCAATGATGAACCAGCTCTGGACTTGTTCCAGGGGATATTTTGTTGGTTTCTAGAAAAAAAATTTCTAAACCAGAAACAGTTTAAAGTCCAAAATGTTGAATTGCTTTTGAATTTAGCTACTGTAGTTCATTCCATAGGACTTTTTGGAACTCAAATCTGAAGTGTTATAATCCTGTCAATTATTAAAATGGAAATACATTTTCTGTATAACTAGTGAATTAAAAGTAAGAAAAAACATTGGAAAAGCTCAAGTTAAACATGAGGAAAAACGTGTATTTTGAAGTTTAATATTTAGAAATTTTAAAAAGGTTTGTCCAAACTCAGTTTGAAAAGTCCTCCTTTTGGAAGCTTGGTTAAAAAAAGATCAATTTGTTTTTGCCAGTTAAGATGAGAAATATCTTATATTGAGGTCATTAAAAATATTAAATAAAGTTGGTTGATGTCTGGGCCAGATAATAATGGCTTGTGAATATATTTTCTGTCAATGTCAAAATATAAGTATTGAAGATCAGATGACAAATGCAATATCATGATAGTACATGAATAAATATGAGAGCTCTAAAAGTCCTATTTGTAGCAATTGTTGCATATAGCAATTGATAAGTATGTTCATCCAATATAATCAAAATCATTGCATGGAACCACGCAGTTTTGTCTTTTCTCAAATGACACAAATTTCCTTTTGTCTCCTATTAGACCTCACCTGTTATTAGTCACCATTCATCTGTGGTATTTCCTATATATCAGGCTTCTGATTCCTCTACAAAGGCAATCACAATGCAGAGGCAATCATTGAACTTTTTCTTATATAATGCAATGGCAAATCACAATATTAATAAAAAGCCACTAGATAGATTGTTACAATAGTAGAAGGGAGGATATAAAGAAAAAAGTGATCAAGAATAAGCTAGGTTTTTAAAATTTATTAAAATATAAATAGTTAAATAAAAATTATAACAATTGCTATATTTGTTTCATCTGTAAGTAAGTAAAGTACGGCCATACCTGTAGATTTGATATCTGAAAGATTCTAATAACTACTATTTAACTAACTAGTAGGATTCCTTTTATTTATATGAGGAAAAGAAGTGGGGGAGGGAAGGGAAGGGGCGTTAGTCCTACCTGAGATGCCCTTTCTCTGAGTAGCTCCGGGAGAGTGCAAGAATGGGTTGTCTTATCTGTTCTGCTTAGAGATTGAGCTGTCAACTTTGTGGCCATGCCCCGTCATCACCCTCTCTGGCCCAGTTTCAGCGAGGAAATAGCTGAAATAAAATCTCAACAAGGTTAAGAGATAGTTCCTGGCTTCCGATCAAGTGGTCACCAGAGTGGGGTTGCACTCTTCCGGAGCTACTCAGAGAAAGGCCAACGCCCCTTCTCTTGAGTGCTTCCAGGAGCGTGCAAGAATGGGACATACCAAAGCCAGCTGATCTAAGAGTGGGACGCCACTTGGTTGGAAATCCTCGTATCCATGTGCACTCGTTGCAGGACCCTCCATCCAAAGGATGTTTCTGCCAAACCAAATATGTCCAGTTTGTAATGGCGAATAAAGGGCAAAGGAGAAGCCCATGTCGCCACTCTGCAAATTTCTTCGATGGATGCTTGCATAGCCCATGCTGCTGTTGTTGCTGCACTTCTGGTACAGTGAGCAGTCACCCCTCTGGGAGCTGGTAAGGCCTGAACTTCATAAGCCTTAGCGATGCAAGCTCTCAGTCAACGGCTAATTGTCGATATAGTTACCTTGGAGCCCATCAATGCAGAGTGGGAAGACATAAACAGTGCCTCAGTCTTTCTAATAGAGGAAGGCCTCCTGATGTAAATTCAGATGGCTCTCCTGACATCCAAGGTTTGCCATTTCTTCTCCAGAGAATGACTGGCAGAATGATCTCCTGGGCCAAGTGTTCACCTTGGGGATGAAGGAGGGATCCATCCTGAGGACCACCCTGTTCTGATGAAATGTACATAAGTATTTCCTGACTGAAAGAGCGGCCAGCTCCGAAATGAATCTGGCCAAAGTGATGGCCACAAGAAACATGACCTTAAAGGTCAGGAAACCCAACCTGAAATGGTTCAAATGGTGCGGAGGTTAGGGCTTGTAGGACCTTCGATAGGTCCCAAGGTGGGTACCTGTGGATCGCAAGCGGGTTCAGGTTTACTGCCTCCCTGATAAATCTCTGAATGACAAGATGGTGAGCCAGAGATTCCCTTTCCCTACCCGTCAATATTGTTGCAAGGGCCGCCACTTGCCTGTGAATGGTGTTATGTGACAGGCCTTTCTCCAGTCCTTCCTGGAGAAATTCCAGGGCTTTTGAGGTGGGAGTAATATCTGCCTTAAGGCACCTGTTGGTAAACGCTGCCCAAGTAGAATTGTAGATTCTGTTTGTGCATTGCCTTCTAGAGGTCTGAATAGTCTGTACACCCTGGAGGAGAATATGTCCTTCCTCAGGAGGCTCCTCTCAAGTGCCAGATGGTCAGTTGGAGCCACTGAGACACTGGATGGACCAATATCCCCTGGCTGAGGGAGATTCTCTCCTGAGAGATCCTCCAGGACCAAGATACAGAAAGGCCTACCAGGTCTGCATACCATAGGTGTCTGGGCCAGTGGGGAACAATGAGCAGAATCTCCTCCCTCTCTTCTGAATAATCCCTGGGATGAGGGGAAGAGGGGGAAGGCATACAGCAGTCCTTTGGGCTATGGGTTGCAGAGAGAGTTGGTCCCTTCTGTTCCCAGTGTTGCGAACCTGGTGACATATCATGGTAGTTGAGCATTCAGCAAGGAGATGAACAGGCCTACAATAGGCTGACCGAAATCCTTGAAGAGATCTGGATGTAACCTCCATTCTGAGTGGTCTATTGTGGACCTGCTGAGGTACTCTGCCTGCACATTCGCTATTCCTGCAATGTGCTCCGCTTTGAGAGAGAGGAGGTGTTCCTCCTCTCACATCCCCAATTGTTCTACTTCCATCATGAGGACTCTGGAGTAGGCGCCTTCCTGATGGTTGTTATGAGCTTTGCTAGTCACATTGTTGGTAAGAAGGAGAACATGTTGTCCCTGGATTATGTCTTTGAGTTGTCGAAGGGCCAAATGTGCCGCCCAAAGTTCCAGCCAATTGATACTGTTGTGCAGGTCTTCCTGAGATCAACAACCCTGGACTATGTGAGACTGGAGATGGGAGCCCCAGATGAATAGACTGGCATCAGATGTAATTGTGATGTGGCTGGGCTCTTTGAAGGCACATCCCTTCAACAGTCAAAATGAACATCTGATCCAAAATACTTTTTTTATTCCAAAATATACCAATAAGATTGGAGAAAGATTATTTCAGAAATTTGAATAAAACAGTATCTAAATTAATTTGGCAAGGAAAGAGACCTAGAATCAAACTGAAACTCTTACAGGAATCCAAGGAAAGAGGAGGATTTTGACTGCCCAACTGGGAAAGATCTTACCAAGCTGCAACATAAACATGGGTAAGAGACTGGATAAGACTAAAAAATAGAAGGCTATTAATATTGGAAGGCCATGATATGCAAATGGCGTGGCATGCCTTCCTATGGGACAGAAAACACAATGCTCACCAGTACTCTCAGAGGCACCATATAAGATGATCCCTACTTGATATATGGATAAGAATCAAACAACAAAATTACAAGGAAATCCCAAATTGGTTATCGACTGTGGAGATGTTTGTACATCCAAACTTTATTAATTTAGGGAAAGGACCAGGGGTGGGTTTCTAAGGTTTCACACGGGTTCCCGCGAGCCCGTTGGTCAAATTTACCGATCCGTAGCGATCCCTTTGGACTGTGGACCCGGAAGTAAGTCCTCCGCGTTCGTCCCCGCTCCCCCGCTGCCCAGCCAACGCTAAAATCGCTGGACGCTGGGGGCTTGGAACTCGGAGGGGTGCCCGGGACGCGTGCGAAGATTGCCTCTCCGTGCCGCTTCTCACCGCCGGCCAGGGAGCTTAGCGCCAAGCGGCAATGAGAAACGGAGAGGCGCAGGCTGTGCGCAAAGTTCGCATGCTGCCCCTCGCCTCTCTGCTCCGCTTCTCACTGCCGCCCAGGGAGTTTAGCACCGGGGCGCGTGAGAAAGGGAGAGCCGCAGGGCGTGTGCGAAGTTTGCATGCTGCCCCTCACCTCTCCGTTTCTCACACACCCCGGCGCTAAGCTCCCTGGCTGCAAAGGCCGCATGGCGCAGGGCTTCCCGGCGCTTCCCAGCGCTAAAAGTTTAAAGCGCTGGGGGCGGGGGGGAGCCCGGCGCCCTGCTGCCTTTGGGGCCAGACCGGCCATCGGTAAACTCGCCAGCCTGGCTGCAAAGGCAGAAGGGCGCCGGGCTCCCCCCCGCCCCCAGCGCTTTAAACTTTTAGCGCTGGGAAACGCCGGGAAGCCCTGCGCCCTGCTGCCTTTGGGGCCAGACCGGCCATCGGTAAACTCGCCAGCCTGGCTGCTAAGGCAGCAGGGCGCCGGGCTCCCCCCCGCCCCCAGCGCTTTAAACTTTTAGCGCTGGGAAGCGCCGGGAAGCCCTGCGCCCTGCTGCCTTTGGGGCCAGACCGGCCATCGGTAAACTCGCAAGCCTGGCTGCAAAGGCAGCAGGGCGCAGGGCTTCCCGGCGCTTCCCAGCGCTAAAAGTTTAAAGCGCTGGGGGCAGGGGGGGAGCCCTGCGCCCTGCTGCCTTTGGGGCCAGACCGGCCATCGGTAAACTCGCTGGCTGCAAAGGCCGCATGGCGCAGGGCTGGAGAGGAGGAGGAGGGAGCAACCCCCTCAGCAGAGCGCGCAGAGTGCGGCTCTTCCACCCTCGTCGACAGTGGGATTCCTGGCCGCCGATTCCCTTCCTCCCTCTACAGCCGGCATGCCGGCCACTCGTCTTCCAGGGCTGCCGTTCCACACACACACACGCTTCTCAGCTCCAGGCGGCGGCAGGCTAAGGTGAGTGAGCACAGCGGCCCCGGGATGAAGAGGCTCCGCGGGGGACGGGCGGGCGGGCGGGCACGACGACGAACAGACAGAGAGAGGCACAGACACAGAGAGAGACAGGGAGGGAGAGGGGAATCAGAGAGTGACAGACACACACACAGAGACGGAGAGGGAGGGAGGGAGAGAGAGAGACGCAGAAAGTGATTAAGTGCGTGAATGCGAGACGACACACAAACACAGAGTGACAGATGGGCGGATGAAGGGGAGAGAGACAGAGAGAGAAAGAAAGAAAGAGAAAGAAAGAAAGAAAAAAGTGAGAGAGAAGAAAGAAAGAGAGAGAGAGAGAAAGACAGAGAAAGAGAGACAGAAAGGAAAGAGAGAAAGAAAAGAGAGAGAGAGAAAGAGAAAGAAAAAGAGAAAGCGAGAAAGAAAAAGAAAGAGAAAGAAAAAGAGGGAAAGAAAGAGAAAGAGAAAGAGAGAAAGAAAGAGAAAAAGAGAGAGAGAAAGAGGGAAAGAGAGAGAGAAGGAAAGAAAGAGAAAGAAAGAAAGAACGTATGACCACAATTGAGCCCAAAAGTTTAGTTGTTAACCAAGACCATTGTTAAGTGAGTTTCACATTTTCCAAGTTGGCCACTCCCACCCGGTCACATGGCCGGCAAGCCACTCCCACCCAGTCACATGGCCAGCAAGCCACTCCCACAAAGCAGGCCACACCCACATAACCTGTTCCAAAAATTTTGAAACCCACCCCTGGAAAGGACATACTAAATGAAAGAGGTGAATTAAAATCTAGAAAAGAATTATACGAGGAAGGAATAGAACTAGAATGCTAGGCTTATCTACAAATTCAGTCTCGATACATAAAAGATAAAAAAGAATGGGGCATCAAGAAAGAATCTACAGAACTAGATAACATTTTATTAGGTAAGGAGGAGAAAATGATTATACCAAAATTATACCAAGACTTATTGGAATATACAGTGGCAGAAGAGCAGGTAAAGGAAACTATGCTGGCATGGAGTAGTAAATTTGGTTATAACATAGATTTGGACAATTGGCAAGACTTATGGGAAAGAAATAGAAAGTTAACCTTAGCCATCTAGTATAAAGAAAACTTATACAAGATGTTCTATAAGTGGCACATCCCACCCACAAGTTTAGCTAAAATTAATAAAAAAATTATCGCTACAATGTTGGAAAATGCAATGTGGTGGGAGTGCTCGAAAGCTAGGGCCTTTTAGCATCAGATAAAAAAGTGCTTGGAAGAAATGTTAAATCAAAGGATAGAGTTGAGGCCAGAACTAATAGGGATTACAAAAGGAAAATATAGCAGAGGTGGATTATATTTAATGTTGCATATTTGTGCGAAGACTAGTCTTCGCACAAAACTGGAAAAACAAAGAGATTCCCCCAGAACAAGAAATAATCAAGAAGATACTGACATGCACAGAAATGGACAAGCTGACTCTAGAGCTCAAAGACAAGGGTGAGATGGAATATGAAATCTGGGACAAATGGTACTAATGGTTAGAATCGAGGGGAAAAGTAATGACAGAAAAACACGGATAAGTTAAGAATTGGAAAATATGGTATTAATATTGTATGACAGGTAGGAATTGGATATGTATATGTATTGATAGTAACTACACAATGAAAGGGATTAATAGGTACGTAATTTATCTGACTACACATGCCTATGTAATAGTTATAAACTGTTATTGTAGTAAGATCAAAAAATTCTATGGAAATGATTATGCCAGAAATGTCACACTATGTCCAACGTTTTTAATGTTTACCTAATACAAACCTTTAAAAAAAGGATAACGTGTTGTAGTAATGCCCTGAGAAATAGCCTGGGAAATGAATAATTTTATATCTCCAGGCAAGGGAGACATTAAAGAGTTATTTTGGCGAAGCGCAGCTGCAGTATGTGTAAAGGTAGCCTCTGGGACTAGCCTTCTAACCCTGGAGACTTTCTGGTGTTAGAAGCCTGAAAATGGCAGGAATTTGCAGCATCTGTCAAAGGGGAAGCTTAGAATTTTTGACAGTTGCCTCACAGCCTTAAGAAATTGTTTCTTTAAGGCCTTTTGGAATCTTTTTCAGAAGCCTTGGAATGCCCTTTACTGCTGGAAGCCTTAGACCTCGACTTTGCCTTCCTGGAACATGAGGTTTCCACAGAAGAAAAGGATCTTTCAGGGAGCAGAGCCCCGTCTTCTGGTTCTGCAGCTCTGTCCTCCATTTTGTCTCTAAATAAACAAGGCTACAGCTGGTGCTGTCTGCCTGCTGTGTGGATTATACCTAGCCGAGGCTAGGCAGGGACTCCAAGTCTTTCTAAGCAAGCAGGATGTGAGGCCATAGCGGTAGACAGGGAGGAAAACTGCCACAATTTAACACATCTCAACAAATGGGTATGCCTAGCCTAGACTTGGCAGAAACTCCATGCCTCTATAGAGGCTCTCGCAATTGCATTTGAGGCAGTGACGGCTTTATTTAAAAGGACCAGGAAATCAGGCAGCTGTAATCCCCTTTAAACTGATTTTCTAGCCAGGCTAGGGTGCCATCTGAATCACGATAAAATTGGGGTAAAAACCTGTTCCTGAGAGTGCAACAAGTCCTAATCAAGTTGACACATCTGATCTACGCATAGACCGAGCCGATACTGGGCCAGAGAGGGTGACGATGGACCATGGCCACAAAGTTAACAGCTCGATCTCTAAGCAAGACAGACGAGACAACCCGTTCTTGTACTCTCCTGGAAGCACTCAGGAGAATATGATATATTTACAGGATGGGAAAGCAAAGTGTCTCTATTTTACGTATCTTGAAAAACCAGTTTTAGCAAAGAACCAAGACATTTCTGATTTCTCTTATATTATTTGTTGCATTTGGATGGTGCAATTGCTACATATAGGGCTTTTGGGGCTTTTATATTTATTCATGTAGTCATAATGTTGCATTTGTTGTCTGCAATATAAATACCCAGTTTCAACTCTTCCATAATATCGATTTTACTTGGTAGAATAAATGCTACATACTGTGTATATATATATTTGAATTTGTTATATTCATGTTTTGGTAATGCAAATCACAATTAGGTTAGGCAAGAGTTTACCATGAGATTGAATATTTAATTTCTACCGGAATGTAAGGAGTATTCAAGAAAGAATATAGGATATATAATGAATTATTGCATCTTTTACGTTTCTTCTTGGTTGGCCTTTTCACCCACCAGATTCCTAGATTAATATGGAAGCCGTTAATATAGAATAGAGACAAGAAGGAGCAACGAATACATTCATACTGTCACAGACAATCTTAAAAGAAAAATCCATAGTATTAAAACTTGACAATCATAATCTATCATCTGCAAAGTCACAAAAATGAAATGATTTTTTTGTTACTCATTGTCTTTTATTGTTCGTTGCAGCAACTTTGACAAGTTATTCTGAAAATGTGGATCGTGCTAAATATGGAGGGGAAAGTAGTAAGGAATTAGGATCTGGAGGAAACCTGAAGCCTTGGCAATCTCAAAAATCCAATATAGATTCCTGTTTATATAGAGTAGATGAAAACATGACAGCTTCTACATACAGTTTGAATAAGATACCTGACCGGAATCTAGAGACTGTTTTATCTCAGTCAGTACAATCCATTCCACTTTATCTCATGCCACGGCCCAATTCTGTAGCAGGTAAGAATCTTATCCAGCAGGTTATAATTAATTTTCTTTGTAAAATGGTTGGACAAATTATTCAAGTGTAAGTATAAGATTATACACATTTTATAAGTTATTCTATCTTATTCTATCATTTGATTGCTTGATTCTAGATTTTTGTTTATACTGAAGATTTGTTTGTCCCTCTTTGAGGGAGATGTGTGGTATAGAAATATGATTAATTAATTAATTAATTAATTAACGCAAAGCAAACCAAAAGCTCCATTGCTGGTAATATCAGAACTATCTGGAAAATACAACCCTTAGCAATCCTGTATTGGTATCACAATCCATGAAAGCTTCAGGTGATAGCCATATAAGCCTATAAAGTTAATCGTGATAAGAGAGACACTTGTAATTACCTGTTTTAGACTTTAAACTTGGTGATCTTGTGGAAAAAATATATTTATTTATTTATTTATTTTTCACATTTATATACCTCCCTATCTCCCTTGTGGGACTCAGGGCGGTGCAAGGGAGTAATAAAATACTATAACACTAAATGCAGTAGAGATATATTAAAAATAAATTAAATTAGAAACCCGTGCTAAAAACATAAAAAACCCTTGCTAAGATCAAATTTAAAAACTATGCCAGGCCGGCCGCATAAAATAAGTGTGTTCTTAATGCCCGGCGGAAGAGGCGCAGGTCCGTGGTTGTACGGAGGTCGGGGGACAGGTCGTTCCAGAGGGCGGGGGCTGCCACAGAGAAGGCTCTCCCCCTAGGAGTCGCCAGCCGGCATTGTCCAGCAGACGGCACCCTAAGGAGGCCCTCCCTGTGGGAGCGGACAGGTCGAAGGGATGTGGTAGGAGGCGGTCCCGCAAATAACCAGGTCCCTTGCCATGGAGCGCTTTAAAGATGGTTACTAAAACCTTGAAGCGCACCCGGAAAGCCACAGGCAGCCAGTGCAGCTTGCGCAGGAGAGGTGTTAAATGGGAGTGTCTTGGGGCTCCCAAAATCCCCCGCGCGGCCGCTTTCTGAACTAGCTGGAGCCTCCGGATGCACCTCAAGGGAGCATTGCAGTAGTCCAGGCGGGAGATGACGAGGGCTTGAGTGACCGTGCGTAGGGCGTCACGATCTAGAAAGGGGCGCAACTGGCGTATCAGGTAAACCTGATAAAAAGCTCCCTGGCCACGGCTGTCATATGGTCATCTAAAGACAGCCGAGAGTCCAGGCGGACGCCCAAGTTGCGGGCCCTCTCCGCGGGAGCGAATGACTCGCTCCCGATAGCCAGAGATGGAACCAACTGGCTATATCGTGATGCCGGAAACCACAGCCACTTGGTCTTGGATGGGTTGAGTCGAAGCCTATCCCTCCCCATCCAGACTCGCACAGCTTCCAAGCACCGGGACATCACTTTGACGGCATCGTTGGGGTGGTCAGGGGTAGAGATGTACAGCTGAGTATCATCAGCGTACTGATGGAACTCTACCCCAAAACCACGGATGATCTCACCCAGCGGCTTCATATAGATGTTGAACAGGAGCGGTGAGAGGATCGACCCCTGAGGCACCCCACACGTGAGGGGCCTCGACGTCGACCTCTGCCCTCCTGCCAACACAAATTGCGACCTGTCGGAGAGGTAGGAGGAGAACCACCGTAAAACGGTGCCTCCCAACCCCAACCCCCCCAGCCGGTGCAATAAGATACCATGGTCGATGGTATTGAAAGCCGCTGAGAGGTCTAATAGGACCAGGATAGAGGAACAACCTCTATCCTGAGCCCTCCAGAGATCATCTACCAACGTGACCAATGCCGTCTCTGTGCTGTGCCCAGGCCGGAAACCGGACTGGCGCAAGTCCAGATAGACAATTTCCTCCAGGTGCCGGGGGAACTATCGTGCCACCACACTCTCAACAACCTTCGCAAGAAAGCGAAGGTTGGAGACCGGACGGTAGTTGGCCAACACAGCGGGGTCCAGGGAGGGCTTCTTGAGGAGGGGTCTCACCACCGCCTCTTTCAGGACGGTCGGTAAGAACCCCTCGCACAAAGAGGCATTAACAATTCCCTGGAGCCAGCCTCGTGTAACCTCCCGGGAGGCCAGTACTAGCCAGGAGGGACACAGGTCCAATAAATATGTGGTGGTGTTCAGCTGCCCCACTATCCTGTCCATGTCATCAGGAGTCACAGGATCGAACTCTTCCCAAACAACAGTCTCAAGACCTGCCTCAGTCAGCCCGCCTGGACTAATCCAATCGGAGGCCAGCTCGTCCCGGATCTGAACAATTTTATCATGCAGATAACATCCGAATTCCTCTGCACGACCCTGCAAAGGAGCTTCCCGCAGCCTCTGGTGAAGGAGGGAGCGGGTCACTCTAAACAGGGCGGCAGGGCGGTTATCTGCAGATGCGATAAGAGCGGAGAGATAATCCCATTTCACCACTCTTATCGCCACAAGGTAGGTCAGCAAATGCGACCTTACCCGTGTCCGGTCAGATACAGAGCGAGTGGACCTCCAAACGTTCTCTAGGCATCTCTTTCGACGTTTCATTGCCCTCAGCTCTTCAGAAAACCAAGGAGCCAAGGTAGATCGGCGCCGAGTGAGAGGCCGCAAGGGCACGACCCGATCCACGGCCCCCATGGCCGGACTATTCCAGGTGGCCACTAGTCCTCAGTCGAGTCGTGGATCTGGGTCTCAGTTATTGGCCCGAGCTCCGTCTGGAACCTCTCTGGGTCCATCAGGCCCCTGGGGCGGAACCATCTTGACACTTCTGGTTCCGCTTCCCCGCGGTTAGAAAGTCAAGCCGGAGGAGAGAGTGATCTGACCATGACAGGGGTTCGATGACTAAATCCCCTAACCCAAGATCATTTAAACCAATTATTATTTCTCTGATAGTTATTCTACTGTCTTGAATTCACTTTTTAACTAATAATTTTATTAATGTTTGCAAAGATAATAGTAGTGCAAGCTAAGAAAAATTGTAAAAAGAAAAAAGGGGTAAAGAGAAAGAAAAGAACAGAAATAGATTTTAAAATCTCCCATCTCCTCCCAGACAAGTATAAAGTATAAATAATGTCAATAATTTAATGTCTTCTTTGGTATTTCAATAAAAGAAAGAAAAACAATTTATTCTTACCTTATAATGGAGCAAAACTCAAATTTAGTTCCTATTTACTATCTATGTTAATGTTTTCTTTAATAAATTAGTGTTTTTTCTAGAGAAAGGTATTAAAACAGAATGTTTAATTTTTTAAATTTAAGATCAAATAAACAATTAGCTCCCTTTCCTACGTTTCTTCAGTTATTATTTGACTAGATTTTAATTCTCTATTTTTAAATATTTGTCTTTCTTTTTAAGAAAAAATAATCAAGAAATGTAATATCTTTATAGCACTTATAGCAATAGCATTTAGACTTAGATACCACTTCATAGTGCGTTTACAGCCCTCTCTTAGCGGTTTACAGAATCAGCATATTGCCCCCAACAATCATTTTACCCACGTTGGAAGGATGGAACACTGAGTCAACCTTGAGCCGGTGAGATTTGAATTGCAGAACTGCAGCTAGCAATCAGCTGAAGTAGCCTGCAGTCTGCACTCTAACCACTGCGCCACCTTTATATTAGATTATGTATAAGGTAGAATCATTTAAGTTCCACTGAAATTAAAGAACCCAAATGAATGAGTATAAATGTTTTAAGGAAAATAAAGTGAGCCTCTAATTTACAAAATTTTACAAATAAGAGTTGCATAATTAGAGCTATAATCAAAATAAAGACAATATTTAGTATCAGATTTAAGGATTTTGATTTATACTTTCTATAATATATTTATGAATATATCTGATTATCTTTTATGGACAGCCACCAGCTCAGCCCACTTGGAAGATCTAGCTTACTTAGATGAACAGAGGCATGCTCCTCTACGGACATCTCTCAGGATGCCTCGTCAAAGTATGGCTGGTACTCGCACACAACAGGATCTAAGAGGTAGAGATAATGTGATTCATGTCTTTCATCTGTTCCTACAAATATTTTGGAAATATGCTCCTCCACTGTTAGTTGTGGCAGCAATCTTCCCACCAAACCTATTTTAATAAATACTGAAAACTGAATTTAGCACCCTTAATATAAAATATAATCACTATTGTCTAGCCACTCTCCAGAGGACAATTGGGGAAGAAATGGAATATTGAATTACATCTGAGATGTTTGTGCTATGTGGGAAAAACAAGTTATAGTATTTGTTGTTCTTCATGGTGCATGATTTTAAATCCCATTACTGTTAGCAAATCAAAAGTGGTTTATAGTCTTCAGATTAGAATGACTCAGAAATGTGAGTGAATAAAAACATAATAAACAGTAAGAAGGATACTGAAATGAAGAAACTGAGGTAGGAAGGTGAAATTGAATCCTTCAGACTCTGACTCACAGCTCCTATGACTTGGTTTCCAGTTTCCTTTGCTCCTTTCTGGGCTAGGTAGGAACAAAAAGAATATAAAATATTAGTGTTAGAGCCAGTTTGTAGCAGCAGTCTTTTTCTTTTTAGAGACACAGCTATTGCTTGTTCTGAGATGAGAGAATATTTCTGTTCTGCAGGGGGATTCCTAAAGGAATTAATCTTGGTAAAAATTTCTAGTAGAGTAAGATTATTATGATTTGTTGCACAGTCAACCAGGTGTTGAGATTGGGTTTGGCATTTTTGTCTACCTATCACGTACTTTCCAAGTACATTTATTTTTATTTATTTATTTAATCATATTTTTATACCGACCCATCTCCACAGTGGAACTCGGGGCGGTGCACAGAAGATAAAAAGTAAGAACAACAACATACACACCGTATAAATACAATCCACAATTTAAAACCGAATTAAATTAAATATAACTGTGCTACATGAAATAGGCAGATCTGGATGTTTAATGATGTTACAGATATCATCAGAGGATGTAAGCCATCTTTTACAATTGACTGATGGTGAATTTGTCAATATCGATGATGTTCAAGTGATGTTCCAGTTATTTTGGGATTGCACCTAGGGCCCCTATTACTATTGGGCACTACCTTTGCTTGCTTTTGCCACAGTCATTCTATTTCTATGTCTTTGTATTTTGTTATCTTTTCTAGTTCCTTCTCTTCTAGTGTGCCGGGTACTGCCATATCCACTATCTAGATATTTTTGTATTTTTGATCAACAATTTTTAAGTCTCGGGTGTTATGTGGCAGATGCCTGTCTATTTGAATTCTAAAGTCCCAAAGCAATTTAGTTTCCTAATTTTATATGACTTTCTCTATTTTATGATCCCATCAGTTCTTGCTTGCAGACAAGTGATATTTCTTGCAGATTTTCCAGTACACTGTTGTTGCTATTTTGTCATGCCATTGTTTGTAGTCCGTCTGTGCAATCTTCTTGCAGTAATTTACCAGGTGATCCACTGTTTCTTCAGCTTCTTTGCATACATAGTACTTACTGTCTTTTGTTGTCATCTGAATATGTTTTTGAGAATTATATTCATGTCTAGAAGAAAAAGTTTATATGTCTGTGGAGATTGTTAGGTCATAGTTGTCTCAAAAGTGCTTTTTCAAAAGGCAACTGGACCAGGTTTTTTTTCCTCGAGGAAGAAGAACAAAAATGTTTTTGTTCTTCAAGAAAAAATAAATAGTCCAGTTTCCTTTTGAGACAAGAAGCATTATACTTCCCTAGCTAGTAACTGTTGTGGAATGCTGAATGTCTTCTTTATTCCTTTGCAGTTCGTTTTGCGCCTTACAGACCTCCCGACATCTCTTTGAAACCTCTGCTTTTTGAGGTACCTAGCATCACCACAGAGTCCGTGTTTGTTGGCCGTGATTGGGTGTTCCAGGAGATTGATGTACATTTACAGAGTACTGATGCTAATGTGAACAGAGGTGTGGTAATAGTTGGAAATATTGGCTTTGGCAAGACAGCAATCATCTCTAGGCTTGTTGCACTGAGCTGTCATGGCACACGAATGAGGCAGATTGCTTCGGACAGCCCCCATGCATCCCCAAAACGTAAGTGAACCATTACATTCCCATATAACAATTGCATATTATATGAACTTCATATTCATATTTGCAGTAAATATTTCAATTTTAGTTTTATAGCAGCGCGAGTTGAAATAAATGTGTGCAACAGTTCATTTATAGCTGTGCATGGTGGTAAATTAATTTAATTGAAACAGTTAAGTGCCAAGCTTACGCAGTGAAAATAAATGTTTTTATTCATTTTTTATTTTATTTTTTTAAATTTATACCCCGCCCTTCTCCAAATGGACCCAGGGCGGCGCACAGGGATGTTAAAATACATACAAAATATATAAAATATATAAAATTTAAAAAACTTATTCTAATAAATAAACCCTGCGCTAAAAACCGAATTAAAAATCCCACGTTTAAAACTGTCTAATAGTCAGTAGTGGAGGTTACGCTAGGCCGGCTAGATGGAATAGATGTGTCTTCAGACACTTGCGGAAGAGGCAGAGGTCGGAGGTGGTGCGGAGTTCAGGGGGTAAGTTGTTCCAGAGGGCTGGGCCCGCCACAGAGAAGGCTCTTCCCCTGGGCGTCGCCAGTCGGCATTGTCCAGCCGACGGCACTCTGAGGAGGCCCTCTCTGTGGGAGCGTATCGGTCTGAGGGATGTATGGGGCAGGAGGCGGTCTCGCATATAACTAGGCCCCGAGCCATGGAGCGCTTTAAAGATGGTCGTTAAAACCTTGAAGCGCACTCGAAAGACCACAGGAAGCCAGTGCAGCTCGCGCAGGATAGGTGTTATGTGGGAGCGTCTAGACGCTCCCGTAATCACCCGCGCGGCTGCGTTCTGGACTAGCTGCAGCTTTCGGGTGCACCTCAAGGGGAGCCCCATGTAGAGAGCATTACAGTAGTCGAGTCGAGAGGTGATGAGTGCTTGAGTGACTGTGCATAAGGCACCCCGGTCCAGTAAGGGGCGCAATTGGCGCATCAGGCATACCTGATGAAACGCCCCTCTGGCCACGGCTGCCACATGATCTTCCATAGACAGCCGGGAATCCAGGAGGACACCCAAATTGCGCACCCTCTCCATGGGCCCCGGTGTTTCGCCCCCAATGGCCAGAGTTGGAATAATCTGGCTGAACCGGGGCGCCGGAAGCCACAGCCACTCAGTCTTGGACGGGTTGAGCTTGAGTTTGTTACCAGCCATCCAGATCCGTATGGCTTCCAAGCACCAGGACATAACCTCGACGGCATCGTTGGGGTGGTCTGGGGTGGATATGTACAACTGAGTATCATCAGCGTACAGATGATATCCCACCCCAAAACCACGGATGATCTCACCCAGCGGCTTCATATATGTGTTGAACAGTAGGGGCGAGAAGACCGACCCCTGAGGAACCCCACATATGAGGGGTCTCGAGGCCGACCTCTGCCCCCCTGCCAACACATATTGCGACCGACCCGAGAGGTAGGACGAGAACCACCGCAAAACGGTGCCTCCCAGCCCCAACCCCCCCAGTCGGCGCAATAGGATACCATGGTCGATGGTATCAAAAGCCGCTGAGAGGTCTAATAGGACTAGGATAGAGGAATATCCTCTATCCCGCGCCCTCCAGAGATCATCAACCAACGCGACCAATGCCATCTCGGTGCTGTGCCCAGGTCGGAAGCCGGACTGGCGCGGGTCTAGATAATCAACTTCCTCCAAGTGTCGCGGAAACTGTTGAGCCACCACACTCTCAACAACCTTCACTAGAAAGTGGAGGTTGGAGACGGGACGATAGTTCTCTAATAATGCTGGATCCAGGGACGGCTTCTTGAGGAGGGGCCTTACTACCGCCTCTTTCAAGACGGCAGGCAAGGACCCCTCACTCAAAGATGCTTTGACAATGCCCTGGAGCCAGCCTCGTGTCGTCTCCCAGGATGCCAGTACAAGCCAGGAGGGACACGGGTCCAATAAACATGTGGTAGCCCTGAGTCTCTTTGACAACTTGTCCATATCCTCGGTGGTAACAAAATCAAACTCCTCCCAAGATGGTGCCTCAAGAACAGCCTCGGCCCGCTCGACTGGACCACTGTCGATGGAGGGTAGCTCGTTCCGAATCCGAGTGATTTTCTCCTGCAGATAAATCCCAAATTCCTCTGCTCGACCCTGTAAAGGGGCTTTCCGCGGCCTCTGTTGAAGGAGGGAGCGGGTCACCCCAAACAGGGCGGCAGGGCGGTTATCTGCGGATGCAATAAGAGTGGCACAATACTCACGTTTGGCCACTCTTATCGCCACTAAGTAAGTCCTAATATGGTCTCTCACTAGTGTTCGGTCGGCTTCGGAGCGAGAAGATCTCCATCTGCTCTCTAGGCGTCTCTTGTGGCGCTTCATCTCCCTAAGCCCCTCGGTAAACCAAGGAGCCCAGGTGGTTCGTCGCCGCAAGAGAGGCCGCAAGGGCGCGACTCGGTCCAAGGCCCCCGTGGCCGCACTTAACCATGCGGCCACTAGGTCCTCAGTCGAGTCGCGGGGCAAGTCCACAGGAATTGGCCCAAGCTCCCTTTGGAACCTTATCGGGTCCATCAGGAACCTGGGGCGGAACCATATAGGAATGTCCGGTTCCGCCTCCCCGCAGTGAGGTGCGGCAATCGGAAAGTCGAGCCGAAGGAGAGCGTGATTTGTCCATGACAGGGGTGTGATGACTAGATCCCCTATTCCCAGATCACTACTCCACTGTCCCAAGACGAAGATTAGATCCAGGGTGTGTTCGTCCTCGTGGGTAGGGCCTACAACTACTTGGGTCAGGTCCATGGCTGTCATGGAAGCCATGAACTCCCGAGCTAACCCAGAGGTTTCGCCTGCTGACGGTAGGTTAAAGTCCCCCATGACTAACAGTCTGGGGGTCTCAACCGCCGCCTCGGCTATCACCTCTAGGAGCTCGGGCAGGGCTGTTGTTGTATAGCGAGGAGCCAGGTATACAACTAACACGCCCAACTGCCTCCCTAGGCCCCACTTCACAAGGAGGGACTCGCACCCGGTCGTCTGAGGGATCGTGGTCTCCTTTGGCTCAAGACCTTCCCTAACCATAATCGCCACCCCCCCACCCCTCCATAGGGCCCTAGGCTGATGGAAGGCTCGGTATCCTGGTGGGCACATTTTTACGAGGGGATGTCCTCCCTCGTGGCCCAACCAGGTTTCCGTAATACCTACCAGGTCCGGGTCCCCCTCTGACACAAGGTCATGGATGAGGGGGGCTTTTTGTACCACGGACCTGGCGTTGCATAGCATCAGCCTAGGGCCCCGGGTCTGTGGTTCTTGCCCACCTAGTCTGCGATGGGAGCATGGGAGGTCGGAGCGCGTGACCGCCTGTAACCAGCGGCCACAGTCCTCCAACCGATGTCCATCCCTTCTCCCACTGCCCCTGCCCCTCCCCAAGACCGAATTGACGGAGAATACCTCAGTGGAAACGGCTCCCCCTTCCCCCTCCTCCGTTTCTCTACTTCCGCCGGCCGGCCTTATAATTTGGCGTCCCCCCACCTGACTATCCCCTCCCTCCTCCCTGGAACCCCCTAAAATCTGAATTAAAAAGTTAAAAAGGAACCCCCTGAGTTTGCGCTTCGCCCACCTCTCAGGAGCAATAAGTCCATCCTCGAGGTGGGCCCGAGTTAAACTAGGGGGCCAAGCCTGCGAGAGGGCAGAATCTCGCAGGCAAAGGAGGTCACGCCTTGAATACATTTCTAGGGAACACGAAGGCTGCATAGACTAGGGGAACGTAATTGCAAGTTAATGTTAGAGTTAGAGTTAGAAAGAGTCCAGATAAAGTGCAGGTGTAAAGTGGCAGTGTACAGTGCAAATAAACATAATAGGAGATGGTAAATCCATAGGGGTAGGAGGGGTAAAGTCAGATAGTCCAAAAGAAAGTCCGGCAGATGGGAAAGATCGCAGTTCAGCCCCTTTACAGGGCCCCATCCATCTGCCCTCTTCAGCCACACAGGCCTCAGTCTGCATTTAGTGCCGTGCAGCTAGATGGTCCACTGCACGGCCTGATGGTAAGTGCTGCCATGTGCAGGCTTGGCTTACCTCCTCCAGTCCCATGCACTCACTCCCAGTCCTCCTCGGCCAAAGTTCCACCATTCCACGATCCGGCTGCTTGGCTGCTTGGCCTCCTCTCCTTCCATTCGCTCCTTCTTTCCATTTATTCACTCCTTCCTTCCGCTTCTGTTTCCACTCCATTCCTTCTTTCTCCTTCTCCTTTCTCTTTCCAATCTCTCCTCTCCTTCTTTCCTTCTTCCTCCTTTCTCCTTCTTTCACCTTTCCATCCCCTCTCCTCACGTTTCCTCTCTTCCAGTCTCTCCTCTTCCAGTCTCTCCTCTCACATCCTCTCTCCTTCCTCTCACCTCCTCTCTCCGTTCCAGCTTCTCCATCCACAGCCGTTGTTCTCAGCCGCTCCAGCCCCGGATCAGGTAGGGAACACTCGGGTCGGGGTTGGATGTAGGCTGCACGATCTACCATCCACTCGTGCAGCCCGATGGAAAATCCTCCCTTCCGCCTGGCCGTTCGCTTGCCTCCAGCGTCCCGGCTTCACAGGCCTGCCTCCTCCTACTTCCTGGCAAGCCGAACAGGCCGATTCGGGCCTTCTCTTCGCCTCGCCGTCACACACTCGGCTCGCCCTCCGTCTCCAAAACGGCCCGGTGTGATGGCTGGCATGTAGCCTTGCTGGGCCAGCCCTCGAAGATGGTCAGTGAGGGCTGGCGACATTCCCCTGGGGCAAAACAGCCCCCGGCCCCCGTCCTGCCTTCAAACTCGGACCTCCATTTTGCACATGCGCAAACTCATTCTCACTCATTCAAATGCAAGGAAATCACAGTAGCCACCCCTGAATACAGAGTTGTCCTTTTGGAAATCTCCTTTTCAAAGGCATACTCTGTGAAAGGTTCAAGCCTTAGGACAGCAATCTCCAGCTTGAGTTTGATGGCCCAGTGGGAGAGGAACAGAGGGGAACTGACCTGTATAAGCAGTGGGCCGGTGAATGCATGTGTATGTGTTGGCCTGCACATGTGCGAGTAGAGCTATGCATGCGTGCTGGCCCGCTACTTGCATGGCTCACTTCCAAACTGGCCACAGCCCCGGTAATGGGCTGCTGCCCAGGGTTTGGGGATCCTTCCTTAGGAGACTTCTTAAGTTATATGAAATACCCAAGAATGTAAGTTGGTAAAATAGTGGAGATTAATGCTACAACACCTTGGTGATATGGCTGGATTAATTTTTAATTTTAATATGTTTAGTCAAATCTGGATTAGATTGGATTTGGGTTTGGATTCAGCTTTTCAGCTGTTTGGGGACTGTGCTACAAGCTACTCAGGACATTTCATCAACTACTAGGGTTGCATTTGTTGCATTGTCAGGCCCATGAGCTAAGTATTGGAGATAGGTATGGTGGGCACATGTTGGAGATAGGGTTTTGAGACGGGACTGGGCAATTCTGAGTCCGGAGAACAGGCTGGAGGGGGTCAGAGATTGAAGGAATGGTTAGAATAAACAGAAATGTGCCATGGGCTTGGCATTGATCACATTAGAAGATTGGATTATGTCCTTGTCATGCTGGGATGAGTGGGTGGGTGTGTGGGTTGGATGGATGTCACTTTGGTTTGTTTAATCTACAGTTTTATAAAATGGTTTAGTAACATTTATAGAAAATTATGGACAACATTACCATTCATCTCACTTCTCCCCCACCTGCCACCCCTCTCGGTAAAGAGATGGCAGGGAAGGGAAGCAGCTAGGATTCTGCTGCCATTGGGATGGGGTGGGAAGTGTTGGGCTGCAAGGCATGTGTCCTACCTGAGACTTGCAGCTCCGTTGCGTTCCTTGCTGTTTTGTCCAGGGAAACACCTTGTAAAAAAACCCTGCGAGTTCAAGATTGAACTCATGAAATTTTTTGTCCAGGTTTTCCTGGACAAAATGATGAGGAACGCGACAGAGCTGCAAGTCTCAGGTAGGACACATGCCTTGCCCCACACCACCTGCCATAAATGAGTCTTTGTGAGATTTGTTACACCATTGCCTTGCGGAGCAGGACTCTGCAAGGCTTGTGTGTTTACCCACACGAATGGCAGGTTCGACATATCAGTGCAGCTGCGAGTGGCATGACGCCAGCTGTGCCGATATGATGAAGCTCGCGGTGGTGCTGCTGTTTGTGTATACAATGACACAACAAGCCTTGCAGAGTCCTGCTCCACAAGTCGGGGCGGGACACATCAGGGCAGAGCCAGTCAGCCGCTCGGCTGATGCGAAAAACAGGGAGGGGAGGCGACGGGAGTGATGTGACATCAGTCCCACATTTGCTGCTTCCTGCACCACCAAAATAATAAGACACCCACCTACCCTCTTAATAAAGCAAAGGTCATATTTTGGGGGACAAAAGAAAATAAGACCCTGCCTTATTTTCAGGGAAACACAGTAGTATTTTTAAAAAAAACACCATTCAGAGTAATTAAATGCTACATGATGTTTCAGAGACTAATCTTTTTAAATATGAGTTATAGAAGAAGAATCCAGAGCAAATTCTTTCTTCACAATTCAGAATAATAAAATAACAGAGTTGCAAGGAACCTTGGTATTCTGGTCAAACTCACTGCTCAAGCAGGTGTAGGGGACTCTGTAGCATTCCAAATAAATGGCTGTCCAATCTCTTCTTAAAAACTCACATGATTCCTTATGCTAACTCATATTTCTATCTATATATGTTGAATAAGTTTAGGATTTTCTGCCCTACCATCCTTCACTTAATTTAACCACAAGCATTGCCATTCAACTCTATATCCTTAAGAGACCCGATAAAGTTTAATCTGTTCCTATTCATCTACATTGCAGATGTTGATGCAAATCGAGAACTTTCCCTTACTCAGCAACCCTCTGCTCACCCCTCCATTACCAGTGGGAGTTGTCCCGGAACACCAGAAATGCGCAGACGCCAAGAAGAAGCTATGCGAAGACTTGCTGCTCAGGTATAAAATGGTTATTCCATTAAATGTTTTTTTTTTCATTCAAGAACCAAAATCTGAGTCTGCCTTCATGGCACCAAATGTGGCAAGGGAAGTTGCTAATATACTTTAAGCAATTATACAAGAACAAAACAGATGCCAGACAAGGCCTTTGAAAGCATATATTTTAATATATACACACATAGCTATCGGCAACAATCTCTTCACACACATGCACAAATGCACAATTTCTTTGTATTTATAAATTATCCTTCTGTTAGATTCCTCACACAAATGCACATATACTCATATACATACACACAAATTCTCCCTCACCCATCTAAGGGCATACACACACACACACACACACACACACACACACAGAGCCATACTTTTGTACTTTCACATATTTTCGTACTTTTGATTAAAAAAGAAACCGCTTTATCCAGACCCTGCAGTACTGAATTGGGTGCAAGAAGCTCAAGAAGTTCTATCTCCTTCTTTTTTTTCTGGAATTTGTGAGCCAGCCAGGTCTCTCTCTGTCTTTGCCTGCAATTAACCATTTGTAAATGGATCTAGATAATGGGAGAGTCCAGCAAAGCCAGGAAAAAATAATTTCCAAGCAGCCAATCAGAAGCAGAAAGGTTTCCCTATGAACTTTTAATAGGGAAGGGAGATAGCTCCATTCTCCTGTGTGCTGATGTGAGAATCCAAAGTGTGGTTTTTGACTCCTCCTTCTTCCTTTTAGAGACTAAATCCACTAACTTTTTCTATCACACCTCTCCTAACTAACTCCCAGTTTGATTCAGTCTTACATCTGAGAGACTTGTGTGTGGTTAAACTAGTCAGAACGAAGTTTTGTGTTTACTTTGGATTCTCAAGTGAGAGAGATTATCAGCGTTTAGTAAGCAGCCTATTTCAATTGGAAGCATCACTTCTGGGGCACTTGACTGAAAAGTGAGGTCTATTACTTGTGAGAAAGTTAGCTGTAGAGTTCTAGGAAGTACAGGACAGACAGCTAAGGTCGGGAACAGCCCAATGCAAGAAATCCCAAGGGAAGCCAAAAAACCACCTGACGGGCGCTGGAGGAGATTTAACAAGAGAGAGAGGCTCTTGAAGCAAGCTCCGGCAGGAGGAATCTTCAGCAGGAGGAAACAGCTGGCTCCCTAGTCTAACAGCTGACTACTTAGTCTAACTGGCAGCCGCTGCAACTAGTTAGCAGCTATGACCGGTGCTGCTACAAGAAAAGAAGCGGATTTTCCAGGCACAGCCACTGAAAAGAGAGTGCTGGCTAGCCAGATTGCCTGGCAGCCCTACAAAATTTAAGGGACTGGAGCTGCCATTTCCAGCTTCCAACCCAGCTGCCATTTCCGGCTTCTTCCTAGAAGAACCAACATTTGGCACGCTTTCCTCAGCAGACAGCCTGTTGCTTTCCAGAGCGCTCATGAGAAAGGTTTGATTGGTGCTCCAAGGATGGAGTGGACCCCATCTCAGTTACGAAGGCCCATTTCTTCAAGATGGGCTAGACAAAGGACTATCCCCAAACACCATTCGCAGACAAGTCTCAGCACTGGCATTGCATTACCATGCATCTAGATTCCCTTGTGCACCATCCCATGGTGCACAGATTCATTAAGGGAGCATCCAATTTAAAGCCTCCGGTGGTGCACAAGTATCCCACTGGAGACTTACCCAAGGTCCTGCAAGCAATCTCCTTGGAACCCTTTGAACCATTGAGAGGGTTGTCCAGAAAGTGCATGCAAACCTGGGAACTCAAGACCAGAATAGCCAGGACCAGACCCACCCTTAGGACAAGCCAGCTTTGATATATCCCATACTTTGGATTCTCATGTTAGCACATTGGAGAAAGGGTGTTGGTATTACCTGACATGCTCCTTCTTGATGTGTTGATGTGATAACCCAACCCCACCCTGGCAACCATCTGGTCCTGAGTCCAGGAGGGGAGGACAACAAGATAAGGAATACGTCAAGTCATCTGCTACATCTTCATCAAACTGGTAGTTAGCCAGGAGGGGCATGGTAGAAAAAGTTAGTGGATTCAGTCTCTAAAAGGAAGAAGGTGGAGTCAATACCCATACTTTGGATTATACATCAAGAAGGAGCGGGTCAGGTATGACCAACATCCTTTTTGCTTTCTTCAAACCTGGGAAGAAAAAATCCTGGCTGGCTTTTGCCAAGTGAGAACTAGCCACCTCAGTCATGGAATAATGAATTAGTCATTTGAGAAAAATGCAAAACAAAATGCAATTAGGATTCTTTATTAGGAACTTTATATCAATGATTATTCTGAGCTATTTTTTTAAATTTTGTATTCCTTTATTACTATATATTTTGTGTTTATGCAGTTGCCTTGCTGCTCACAGGGACCCAATTTCCTGTTTCTTTGACCTTTTAATGATAATCTGGTTGCTCACTGTAATATACATGTACAGAGACCCCCTCTCACTGCCCAGAGCCCCTCTCTGAGTGAGAGTGTGTGTGGGCGAAGCGCGGCCTTAGGGGTTTTTTAGCTTTTAAATTACTGTCTATTTTAGGGGGTACCAGGAAGGGGGGAGGGTACAAACAGTTAGAAAGAGAGGGCCAGGCCAGCAGTCGACGGAGGGCAGCGGAAGGATCCGTGGGGGGGGGGGGGAAACACGTGTCGTCCCTATGGAGGGCATTTCCATCCCGACGGTCGTGGGGAGAGGCAGGTCCGAGGGGAGGCAAGTTCCATCCTCCCGGTTGGGGACACGTAGCCGTTGGTTGCATACGGTCAGGTGTCACAACCCCTGCAGGCTAGGAGGTCAGGGAATACAGAGCCAGGGCCTGAGACTGATGTTTTGTAACGCCAGGTCCGTTGTCAACAAAGCCCCCCTCATTTATGACCTCCTGTCAGAGGGGGAGCCGGACCTGGCAGGAATAGCGGAGACCTGGTTGGGCCACGAGGGTGGACTTCCCCTCGTTGAAATGTGCCCACCAGGTTACCGCGCTTTTCATCAGCCCCGGGCCCTAGGCAGGGGTAGTGGGGTAGCGGTTATTGTAAAGGAAGGTCTTGAGCCGAGAGAGACCGTTGTGCCTCAGACCACCGGTTGTGAGTCCCTCTGTGTGAAGTGGGGCCTAGGGAGGCAGTTGGGCTTGCTGGTTGTATACCTGGCTCCCCGCTATGTAGCAGCAGCCCTGCTCGAGGTGATCGCTACGGTGGCAGTTGAGACCCCCAGACTTTTAGTCATGGGGGACTTTAATCTGCCATCGGTGGGCGAATCATCCGAGGTAGCTCGGGAGTTCATGGCTTCCATGACGGCCATGGACTTGACCCAATTAATTCAAGGCCCCACTCACGAGGGTGGACATACACCGGATCTCATCTTTGTCTCTGGCCAATGGAAGAGTGATCTGGGTATAGGGGATATAGTCATCACGCCCTTGTCATGGTCAGATCACTCACTTCTCCGGCTCGACTTTCCAACAGCTACTCCCCTCCGCGGGGAGGTGGAACCTGAGTCACCAATTTGGTTCCGCCCCAGGCGCCTGATGGACCCTGATGGGTTCCAGGCGGCGCTTGGGCCACTTCCTGTACCCCTGACCCGCGCCCCGATGGAGGACCTCGTGGCCGCATGGAATACTGCGACCACGGGAGCCTTGGATCGGGTCGCGCCCGTGCGGCCTCTCTTGCGGCGGCGAGCCACCCTGGCTCCTTGGTTTACCGAGGAGCTGAGGGTGATGAAACGCCACAAGAGATGCCTAGAGAGAAGATGGAGGTCTACCCGATCTGAATCTGACCGGACACAGATAAGAGCCCATTTACGGACTTACATTGTGGCGCTGAGAGTGGCCAAACGTCATCATTGTGCCACTCTCATAGCATCCACAGACAACCGCCCTGCCGCCCTGTTTAGGGTGACCCGCTCCCTCCTTCAACAGAGGGTGCGGGAAGCCCCGCTACAGGGTAGAGCAGAGGAATTTGTGACTTTTCTGCAGGAGAAAATCGCTCAGATACAGAACGAGCTAGCCCCCATTGATGGCCCAGTGGGATGCCACGAGACAGATCTTGTTTGGGAGGAGTTTGACTCCGTTGCTTCCAAGGATATCGACAGGTTACGTGGGCGACTGCGAGCCACCACATGTTTATTGGACCCATGTCCCTCCTGGCTTGTACTGGCATCCTGGGAGGTGACACGAGGCTGGCTCCAAGAGGTTGTCAACGCATCCTTGAGTGAGGGCTCCTTGCCTGCCTCCCTAAAAGAGGCTATGGTGAGGCCCCTCCTTAAGAAGCCCTCTTTGGATCCAGCTTTATTAACCAACTATCGTCCAGTCTCCAACCTTCCCTTTTTGGCGAAGGTTGTTGAGAGTGTGGTGGCACAACAGTTTCCCCGTCACCTGGAGGAAATTGATTATCTAGACCCGCGCCAGTCCGGCTTTCGGTCCGGGCATAGCACCGAGACGGCATTGGTCGCGTTGGTCGATGATCTCTGGAGGGCCAGAGATGGGGGTTGTTCCTCCATCCTGGTCCTATTAGACCTCTCGGCGGCTTTTGATACCATCGACCATGGTATCCTATTGCATCGGCTGGGGGGGTTGGGGGTGGGAGGCACCGTTTTACTCCTCCTACCTCTCTGGCCGATCGCAATTTGTGTTGACAGGAGAGCAGAGGTCGACCTCGAGACCCCTCACATGTGGGGTGCCTCAGGGGTCGGTCCTCTCGCCTCTCCTGTTTAACACATATATGAAGCCGCTGGGCGAGATCATCCGTGGTTTTGGGGTAGAGTACCATCTCTACGCTGATGATACTCAGCTGTATATATCTACCCCAAACCACCCCAACGATGCCGTAGCGGTGATGTGCCAGTGCCTGGAAGCCGTACGGATCTGGATGGGAAGAAACGGACTCAAGCTCAACCCGACCAAGACTTTCCGGCTGCCCGATTCAACCAGCTGACTCCATCGCTGGCCATTGGGGGCGAACATCTTGCCCCAGTGGATGGGGCGCGCAACCTGGGTGTCCTCCTGGATGCCCGGCTGTCCATGGAAGATCAAGTGACAGCCGTGGCCAGGAGGGCGTTCTACCAGGTTCGCCTGGTTCGCCAGTTGCGCCCCCTATTGGATCGGGACGCCCTTCGCAAAGTCACTCATGCTCTCGTGACATCCCGACTGGACTATTGTAACTCTCTCTACATGGGGCTCCCCTTGAGGTGCACTCGGAGACTTCAGCTAGTCCAGAATGCAGCCGCACGAGCAATTATGGGAACCTCAAGGTTTACCCACGTAACACCGCTCTTGCGCGAGCTGCACTGGCTGCCTGTCGTCTTCCGGGTGCGCTTCAAGGTTCTAGTTATCATCTTTAAAGCGCTCCATGGCTCGGGACCTAGCTATTTGCGGGATCGGATCCTGCCTCATACATCCACACGGCCGATTCGCTCCCACAGAGAGGGACTTCTCCGGGTGGCGTCCACTAGACTTTGTCAGCGGGCGACGCCCAGGGGAAGGGCTCTCTCTGTGGCGGGCCCAGCCCTCTGGAACGACCTTCCCCCCGACATTAGAACAACCATGGACCTCCGCTCCTTCCGTCTAAAACTAAAAACATATCTGTTCTGCTTGGCCGGCCTAGGGTAGTCTCTCTTCGATGGGGTTAGTAATTTTAGATGGGGATTTTAGTAATTTTTAACTGGGAATTTTTAGCGCAGGGATAATATTTAATCTGTTTTTAATTATGTGTATGTATTTATTGTTTTATTTGCCCTGTGCACCGCTCCGAGTCCCTTCGGGGAGAGGGAGCGGTCAACAAATTAAATTGATTGATTGATTGATTGATTGAGATGGGTGGTTAAGAAATATGAAATATAAATAAACATGATAATTTGCTGTAATTTATTATATTGCTACTTTCATTCTCTTTGGGAAATTGCCTAACATACCTTGCAGTTCTGACATTAGAGAAATAAATAGGCGTGGGGGAAAACCCCCCCCCCCCCAGATCATCTGCTTTCTCTCTTTGGAATAAGGTATGAGAAGAAAATTAGTTCCTGAACAAAATATAGCTGTGATTTCTTACAAATATACCCCCACCTCCACCCATGTCAATGGGTGGTTGCAATAGTATAGTGTAGGGAAAGGGATTGTGGATTATTAACATCCCTCTGTGAGTCAACCTGTCAGAAATGTGTTCTCTAGCACCAAGCTTTTTCTATATTAGATGACAAAAAATGTTAATTTGTGGAAGGGAAATATATTAAATGTATACAGCTGCAGTAAATCATAATTTATAGGTTGTTTTAAAAATAAAATAAAGTGATTAATATTTCAATTCAATAAAAACAGAATAAGATAAATAGTTAATTTTGTTTTTTAAAGAATCTTTTCTATTTTTTCTCTTTTATATTAAAATTTGGTGACAGCCTTTTGAAGGACTCTAGTGCTTATCTATTCTTTAGGGACAGAGGCAACAATGGCCTCCAAGTAGCTTAGTGTCTCCTAAAATATTTATGATTTTTTTTTCATTTAGTTTTAGAAATCTAAAACAAAATTTTGCTGTTTATTTACCAAGTACTATTTCCAACGAATAGGTTAGACCTATTGGTGTTTGTGTTTTGAGAGTTGTAAGTTTTATTTACTTATTTTTATATTTCTTTTTTTCCATTATTTAACTTGACTCCACAGCAAATTTGATTTGGTTATAAAAAAAATTAAGAGATACGGTATACTGTATATAAAAGAGAGTACAGCTGAGTGGAAAACAGAACCAAAAACTAAAGGCACAACCTAGAGTTTATAATAATAACTCTTTAATATTTCTTTTTAGATCCTATTAAGTTTCAGATATTTGGCAGACCTCTCTCTTCTTAATTAATTGAATGAAACAAAACAATTTTTTTATTTAATATGTATGTACTGAGAAACTGATGTTTGCTTCCTTTTTTCTAGGTTGTTGCATATCACTATTGTCAAGCTGATAATGCCTACACCTGTCTGGTACCGGAATTTGTACACAATGTAGCAGCCTTGCTTTGCCGTTCGCCCCAGTTTGTTGCATACAGAGAGCAACTGTTGCGTGAACCACATCTACAAAGCATGCTTAGTTTGCGATCCTGTGTTCAAGATCCTCTTGCATCTTTCCGGAGGGGAGTCCTAGAACCCTTGGAAAGCCTTCATAAAGGTAAGAAATTAATTCCATAACTATAAATGGCCACATAATTGCTTAAAACATGTAATTTTGCATATATTTTTCTATGTCTCTCTCACAAACTCTAGAACGGAAGATCCCAAATGAAGACTTTATCATATTGATTGATGGCTTAAATGAAGCTGAATTTCACAAACCAGATTATGGGGATACAATTGTATCATTTCTCAGCAAAACCATTGGAAAATTTCCATCCTGGCTGAAGCTAATTGTAACAGTTAGAACAAGTCTACAGGTAGATATAAGCTATGTCATATATGATCATTAATATGATGAGCATCTATTTGTGGAAAGGGCGATTTATGCCCATTTCCATAGTAGGTCAGGAGGTATGTGAAATATAGAAATAACATTATTATCCTGATAAAAGAGATACTATGTGTAATTTGTTGATCTCTTAGAAAAAAACAGAAGATAGACATCTGCTATCATTTTTTGAAACCAAATGTAAATGTAATGTGATCATTTTTAGATTCATATGAGATCCAAAGCTAAAATGTGACCTTCCCATGATAAATAACTATTATAACTCTGTTTTCTGCAATCTATAAAATGTTACTGATCCATATGGTTGGATTTCCGATTTCCTGTGTTTCATTATAAACTGCTCTTGAAATTATTCTGTTTCTCAGAAGAACCAATTGATGCAGTGTAAACAATTCAGGTTTTTTTTTTAAAAGACAAGGTCCTTTTTGGACCTATTATTAGTCTTCTCATTCATTTCCAAGAATCATGAAAAATACTATTATATTTATTTGTTGGATGCTTGCTGTATTAACAAATGGTTTTTTTCCCCACGGAGCTGTGCAGTCAAAGATAAATACAGACTTAATAATACAAAAAACAAAAAGGTTTTGGCTGATAGTTGAGCAACTTAGAGTTCAGTTGAAAGGCTCTGAGAAACAAATTGTCTACAGCAGTCTAAGAGTTTAACACAAAAACATTAGTCCATCAATCAAAGTGCTGAGAAGCAAAGCAGGAACACAGATCCAAGGTGAATGAGTTATTCCCAATGAAGGGACAGCTGTTGATGGCTTCTCTTATATAGCCAGATATAGGTATAGCTCAGTTGACATTTTTGTTTACTGCTGAAGTTGCTGAGCAGAACATATTTTCTTGGCTTTCTGAAGTTGTCATTGCATCTATGATCTCTTCCTCATGACTCTTTCCATATCCTCTGCTACTGACCTTCTATTGAATCATCCTCAGATGAATAATATCTGACAATTCCTGATGTTGGCAACTTGATGATTCTGGTGAATCTGAGTCCATAACAAAATTGTCACCCATTTATGACTCCCATCTCCAATACCTGGATGCTTAACTTTCTGCAGTAAAATTGCTGACCAAGCACTATGTTGATCGGATTTGCATCTATTGACCTTCTGTAACAAATCAGGCAGCATTTTGGGAATGGCCTCTATGCCCAAACACATTTCCTGAACTTCAGGAATGAACTTATAGGTTTATTATAATTTGCAATTCTCAAGAAGCCTTGTATATGTTTCTTATTTCTTTGCAGAGGTAATACTTTGGATCGTGTTGGATTCCATTGCAATTCCAGTTATGGATACTGAGTATCTTAGATATTATATCTTTGTTAGGCCAAAAGCACACCTCTCAAGCTTGACAAAAAGAGAATGTTCACAAGTGCATTGTGGAATGACTCACATGATCTTCACGGACTTGGTTCCTCTAAAGAAATCAATTTATCATCCACGTTTATCATCCGTGGATGTTGTTTATAGATGTTGGGCACTTTACAAATATTCATAGTTTCCATATTTGGTCTGAAATACTACCTTAAATTCTTTTAATTTTATTATATACACAATCCATTTTCCATTAACCAGTGTGTCATCAGGGTACAAATATTTTGTGCCAACATTAAAATATACAATCTTATTCATTATTTAATCCTATCTAATACTATAACAATCCCATTGTAATTTATTTAGCTCTATTAGTTATATTAACTATGAATACATTTTCTATACTTTAGATAACTTGTTTTAATTTTTATTAATTTTTATGTCTATTCTGTAACCAGCAATAAAAAGATTTCCAAATTGTATAATAATCAGTTTGTTCTTTCTCTTTGATAGGCAGTGTCAATTTGTTCATTTCTGCGCATTCTAATATTTTCCTAATCACATTCTTCTCTGTAGGGATCTCTTCACTTTTCCAATTTTGTGCAAATACAATCCTAACTGCTGTGATAACATGAATAATCAAACATACATTTTCTTTACTACAATTTTCTGGTAAAAATATTTACCAGAAAAATATTTCATGTTTTAAGTTAATATATTGTTGTATCATCTTTTCCAGTCACGTATGTGTTTTATACCAATTTTTTTTTTTTGCTTCTGTGCAGGTCCACCACACATGATAGTATGAGCCTGGTGTCTGGTAGCATTTCGGACATTTAGCTGATTTGTCTTTAAACATCTTCGCCAGTCTTGCCAGTGGTCTATGTTATCTATAAAACACCTTATACAAATAATCTTTATATGCAGTTGACATTGTTAATTTATAATTTCTATCCCTTAGTTGCTGCCATTTAGTTAGTTCTATCATATAATCAAAGTTTTTAGCACTTAAAAATCCCATTTTAACTTGCATATCAATTGATATGTCTAATATGAACATCATGAGAAAAGTCCCCATCACTGGGAAATCCGACAGGCTGAGAAAAAGAGATGCTCTTCTGTCATATATCTTGTGTTGTGGAACTTCTTTCACAGACATTTAACTCATCTTACCTTAGCTTCCAAATGCACATTAAAATGGGTTTTTAAAAAATAACTATATAACTCTAGATAATTTTATATCCTGCTCCACTCAATCAATGGTATATGTGCTTTTACAACTCAGATATTGAGGAATACATCCTGGTAGAGGAAATTAATGCAAAATTTCTATTGCTAAGTGAGACAATTGTTAAGTGAATTTTGGCCCATTTGATGACTTTAATTGCCACAGCTGTTAAGCGAATCACTGCAATAATTAAGTTAGTAATGTGGGTAATTGAATCTGGCTTTCCCACTGACTTTGCTTGTCAGAAGATTGCAAAAGGTGATTATTACATGAGCCTTTTGCAATCATAAGTATGAGTCAGTTGCCAAGTAATACTTGACCAGGACGATGCTACAATGCTTGTAAATCTGAAAAATACCCATAAGTCACTTTTTTCAGTGCTATTATAACACCGAACAATCACTAAATGAACTGTTGTAAATCGAGGACTACCTGTACTACTCAGTTCCCTTAGAAGCAACAATGCAAATACCTGTAACTGAGACATACTTGCATCTGATCTATTTAAGGGCAGCCATGAACAATCAATTGATGTGTCTAAAATGAACATCATGAGAAAATTCCTCACCACTGAGATCATTCATTAATAATAATAATAATAATAATAATAATAATAATAATAATAATAATCTTTATTGTCATTGTAATAATATTGTAATAAAATTACAATGAAATTGTAATGAGGCACTCCTGAAGCCAAGTTATATAAGATTCTGTCTATGTGTCTGCCTGCCAGGCTATATATGTCTGTCTGTCTATCCATCTATTTATCTACCCATACTATAACCAACTTTGGATAAAATGTCCTCTAAAGAAGGCTGAAGTTAGCTGGCCAGTGTGCACATGCATGCTGGCCAGCTGTCTGACAAACACGTGCCATAGGTTCACCATCACAGGACTAGTAGAAGGTACTTTGTACTATTTTCAATGCAAAGGCTTAATAATAATTAAAATAAAGAAAACGGTGATTTGGTCCAAGCGTAAGAAATCCAGTATATATGGTTTGGGATGCTACTTGGGAGGTAAAAAATTGCTAGTATTTATACAGTGAGATATGTAAGCTCTCTTCAAATTCTTTGTTATTCATTGTTTTCTCTCTCTCTCTCTCTCTCTCTCTCCTTTAGGAAATAATAAAGTTATTGCCCTTCCATAGGATATTCCTGGATAGACTGGAAGAAAATGAAGCTATAGATCAAGATCTCCAAGCTTATATACTACACCGAATACAGAGCAGCTCGGAAATACAAAATAACATCTCCCTTAATGGCAAAATGGACAATACAACCTTTGGCAAACTCAGTTCTCATCTCAAAACCCTGAGTCAAGGATCATACCTATACCTTAAGCTCACATTTGATCTAATTGAGAAGGGCTATTTGGTGTTAAAAAGCTCCAGTTATAAGGTAGTGCCTGTCTCCCTTTCAGAAGTATATCTACTGCAGTGCAATATGAAGTTCCCAACGCAGTCTTCCTTTGACCGGGTAATGCCTCTTTTAAATGTGGCAGTGGCATCTCTACATCCTTTGACAGATGAGCATATTTTTCAGGCTATCAATGCTGGGAGTATTGAAGGTACTTTAGAATGGGAGGACTTTCAACAAAGAATGGAAAATCTTTCTATGTTTCTTATCAGACGCAGAGATATGACTCGAATGTTTGTACATCCTTCATTTCGAGAATGGTTGATTTGGAGAGACGAAGGAGAAAAGATCAAGTTTCTTTGTGATCCTAGGTAAGTAATAAGTAACTCAATTCTGCAATGAAAGAAAGCATTTTAAAAAATGAATGCAGTTGCAATTTAATACATTCCTTGAAAGCTAATATTTTCTATAAATGTGTCAAATAAAATAATCTTTGTAATGAATATTCTTCTGATATCAAATTCGCTTGATTTCATGTTAATGTTTCTTTGGAAAAATTCTAATAAATCAGCAATTATGCTTAGTTATCATTTCTCTTCTATAAAATGCTTCTTATGGTGGCAGCCATAAAGGTACTTTTGGAAACAACTTAAATTTATATCTGAGTCCACATTATTAAGATGGCGCATCTAACAACTTGATTTTTGAAATTACGCTAACCTTAATTTTGTAATACTATAAATAGCCATGCCACCCAATAGCTTATATTTCTCAGTGTCAGCACTCTTTCACCTAAATTAAATAACAATCTGCAAAGTACAATTTCAAGCTGCTTCTTTCTCTAGCACTTTGGAACACTGTTTTTTGTTTTACTGGACACGTAAATTTAGATATATTTTTCTTCCATTGTTTATCTCAATTGTCCAAACTGGTATTGTCTGAAACAAAAAATAAACTTCTAGGTAAAACTTTTATTTTAATCACAGAAATTATGTCATCAATGATTATTGTAATTTTTCCCCATCTTGACGTGACTCTTTTAATTTCCTATATGTCTTATTTGTTTGAAACTACATAAATTCATATTTGTTAAATTAATACCCAAGTAATTTACTTTCTTCTCAATCATGAAACCCATTTTGTTCATCACTTCTATTTGATTTTGTGTCTTTATATTTTTGCTAATATTTTTATTGTCTGTTTATTTATTTTAAAACCAGCTAGTGCACCAAATTCTTTTAATTTTCTCATTGATATTTCAATTCTGTTTAAAGGATCTTCTAGTACCAAATCATCTGCAAATCTTTGAATTTGTCTAATCCTTTTTTCCAATTACTATCCTCTCATCTTGCCTTATATTGCTATTCAAAGCTTCAAGAAACCAAATAAACAATGGGGGGGGGGGGTAGGGTAGGATTGAGATTATGGGCAGCCTTGTCTTGTTCCTGTTGCATCTCACAAAGTTTTGTTAAATCTCCGTTATCTATACTTTATAATCTCTGTGTGTGCATCAGTTTCACCCATTTTATAAAATTCTATCCAAGGTTCATATTGTCTAAAAGTTTAAACATTTAAGATCAATTTAAATTGCCAAAGACTTTGCATCTAAAAAAAAATTAATGCTTCCTGTTTTTTGTTAACTTGTTCCAAATATTCTGTGTCATATATAATTCTGACATGATCTTTTAATTGCCTTTAATGTAAAATTCATAAATAAGCTCTTGTAAAATTATTTTCAATCTATCTGCTAAAATTATTGTAAATAATTATAATCATTGATCAGTAATGATATTGATCTGTGGTTCAATGTAAAGGTATTAATGCATGTAAACTTGGTACTCTGGCATGTTACCTCCCTGTAAGATAGAATTCATTTTATTTTGGAGAGATTCTAAAAATGTATTTTTAAAGTATTTGTAATAAGAACCTGGTAAGCCATCTGATCCAGATATTTTTCCTGATTGAATCTTTTTTATAGTTTAAGAGACTTCACATCTGTTTGGTTCTCTGTAGACCTTGGTAATTTTTTTAAATTTTAAAATAATCATCTATCATTTCCAGGTGCATGTCATATACTTTGTACAAGTTAGAATTGTACTGTTTTTGTATAACTCCATTGTCTGCTAATACAGAACCCCCGCTTCAAGTTTCAAAATCATCTTCTTTTCATTCTTTTTTCTTAATTTATACACTAACTCTGCCTTTGCAGTTTATTGATGAAGAGTGGCTGTCTGGAGATTAATTGAGTCTATTTCAACTTCTGCCTTCATTTGGAGGAAGGCATCTACTACTAGTCACCAGCTATACCCAAGCTATGACACCAGTTCCTCACCTCAGACACAATTAGATTGCCATAAATCATCCCTGGAAGTCCATTTCCACAAAAATTATCATTAGTGAGATTTAAAATGATTTTAAAAATATTACTAGTTAACTCAGGTTCTTTCAGATGAACAGTTAATATAACCAAAACATTATATGAAATCATCAAGTAGGATTCATTTGTGTATCAAAACAAACAAACGACATTTTTATAAGGATCCAATCTAAAAAATGGTTCCTGGACCCTAGGATACAAAAGTATAGTATCTTTTTAAAGCATGATGTACCCTCAATTAGCCTTCAAATTAAACTATTGCAGATAATTTTTCATTATTGTTCATATTTGATTATTAATACATTTTGGAGGAGTATAACTATCCAATTGAAAGTTCATAACATTTATATCTCCATCAAGAATTAATTATCCAAAAATAGTAAATAATTTTGGAAATTATTTATAAATTGCTTCCAGATTATCTTTCATGGGGTCATTAAAGTTTATCTTAGCAATATGAAAAACAGATATCTTCAATCAGCCAATAAAGCATCATTCATTATCTAAAAATGCTTGAACCATAACATCATATTTTGGCATTTTTCTAGTCATTCTTATAAAAGAAAGTTTATTTTAAAATGATGCCCAGAGTGGTGGTGGTGATGATGATATTAATATGATATCAGTATAGAAACACACACATATATATATATACATAAATATTCAAGTGGTTTGTGTTATGGAGTTTTTGATACTCATGAGAGTGAAAGCAAGTTGCTTCCTAGAAGCTAGCTGCTCCATTCTCATTATTATTTTTTCAATTTATGTCTGAGAAAAAGAGAATATATTTGATGTAGTAGTTAAGGAATCATCTATTAACTAGGAGACTGTGAATTCTAGACCTGCCTCAAGGCATGTTGCGAGCTGGCAAGTCATTCTCAGTCCTAGGAAGAAAGCAATGGCAAACTATTTGCAAAAATGCTGTGAAAAAAACTTGCAAGGACTTATTCAGGCACTTGTCAGGAGCTGACTTGAAGGCACAGAGAGAGAAATACCACTGAAGTATAAACAATCAAAAGAAGTGTTAATCTATTCATTAGTAGCAAGGTCTAAAATCTTTACTAATCTTTTGATAGGATTGAAATATCAAGTATATATACACAAATCATTATTCTGCTCTACAAGAATTCAAAGAAAATTACAAGCAGGGGGCACAAATTACAACCAAGATAGTGAAGAAGAAAATCACATTTGAAAGTTCATACTTGATAAATGTATTTTTCATGTTATAAATGTAATTCAACTTACATATCAGTGATCTTATTCAGTCTATAACAAGGAGATTATTTTCATGAAATTAAAAGTTGAATAGCATTTGATTTCAGTTATGTGAAATTCAATTTATTTAGCAAAACTTTCTCATATAAATAAATTGTATAAATGAGAGCAATACTTTTCTAGGATTTGGCTGCTAAATGTCATTACATATGTTGAAGTTATACCATTGGGTTCCTTTTCCCATTATGTTTGTTCTCTCTTTCTCTCTCTCTTTCTCTCTCTCCCTCCCCTCCCCTCCCCTCTCCTCTCCTCTCACCTCCTCTCCTCACCTCTCTCCCTCCCTTCCTCTTTGTCTCTGCCTCCCCTCTCCCTGCCCCTCCCTCTCTCTCTAGGAGTGGTCATACTTTACTTGCCTTTTGGTTTTCCCGTCAAGAGGGAAAACTCAACAGGCAGCAGACGATTGAATTGGGCCATCATATTCTCAAAGCACACATCTTTAAGGTAGGCAGAAAAAAATGGTAACATCTTTTTGTTGGATTCTGTGTACTGGTGTCTATTGCTATTATAATAAAGCATAAATAATGTTTACCTTCTGAGTTGTATATTGTAGTTTAGTCAGTTAACAAGGAAGGTAAAGTTTCCATTCTCAGATAGCTCACTACCAAAACTATATAACAAGGAAAGAGAAAACTTGCAATGTTCCTGTTTTCTGTTGTTATCAGGCATAGCAAAAAATAATGCTAAATCTTTGATTGATACAATTTCATTCATTATTAAATCTTTCTCATTCAAAATGTAGAAAATGGAACAGTAGATAGATATACTAAAGGACAGTATGAATTATTATTCTTATCCCACCTCTCTTGTGAATCTGGTGAGCAAGATTCACAAAAATCTTGAAAATAATGTGTGTTTGACTTGGAAATTGGAGATCCTCTTCTAAAAATGTGTTATAATTGATAAATCCTCAAAGTATTTTTCCATGGTTGAAATATAATTTGTAGATCAGAAATAATTTTATAGGCTTTTAGTAAAGCCCAAGATCTTAAAAAAAAAAGAAGCATTAAAACTGTCATAAAAATGTGTGTAGGAATCTTAATTTGAGAGAGATGATCCAATGCTAAACAGTCACACCTGTCTGATTATTTTCATATCTGATTCAAGATTAGAGAGGTAGGAAGAAAAATTACTAAGTGACAATAGAAATGATCATTGATACTCTGGCTTTTTTTGGTTTGAGCATAGCATTTAAAATATTTTATCTATTACTGTATTTTTTCAGTGTCTTAAAGAAATTATTTACTTTTAACTTTGAATTACTGCTAATAGATATGAGATATTGTTCATGAGGTTTAATTACAGATGAAAATAAATGCTTTGAGTTATATGCTGTTTATCTTTTTCAGGGGCTTAGTAAAAAAGTTGGTGTTTCTTCCTCAATTCTACAAGGGCTTTGGATTTCTTATAGCTCAGAAGGTCTTTCCATGGCACTGGCTTCTCTACGCAATTTGTATACACCCAATATAAAGGTACTAGAAATGGAGATTGCCTTTTAAGTTCCAGATGGTAGAGACCAAATCCTCTTGTGATTTTGTCAAAACAGCAGCTTTGAGTTTAAATAGAAACTTGGGTTTGATGTGAAAACTCTATTAATGCCAAGAGATGCTCTCTCTTAGAAAAAAATATGATAAAATATTTTTAAAACCAAGACAATGATAGGTAGACAACGTTTTAAGTGTAGGGTCCTTTTGTGGAACACATTATCCTCTATATCTTCTGCTCAATCCAGAGTAGAGCAGGTTATCTATTCTACTCATTTCATTAAGCAAAGCCAATGTTTTGATAGATGTTCCTATTGGAAACAACAATCCTTCCCACTAGTTTAGTATACATTATTGTCATTGCACCTTGTACAATGCCATCTTCAGCGTACATTATAATTATAAAAATAGAACACAAACACAAATCCTTCATATTTTATACAATTGAATTGAAAACCTGATATTTTACTAATATTGCACTATATAGTAGAATTCAATATAGTTACTGCCCTGGGATAGAAGTTGTTTTTATTATCCCGCACCGTCTGCCAGATGGTAACACTTTTGGTTTTGCCTTGATCTGGAAAACAAATCTCCATTTAGTTGTGTATAGGTGTTTCACATTGCATCAGAACAAAATGGAGAATATCCTTGTTTGGCCTCCTTCAGGTAACCTGATTCGCTTTTGTTTCAGAAACAGGTAGTCCTTAACTTACAACTACAATTGGGGTCAGAACTTCCATTGCTAAATGAGTCTGTGCCTGATATTTTATGATCTTTTTTTGCTGTAAATGAACCACATGGTCATTAAGCAACTTCAGCTTCCCCATTGACTTTGTTGAAGTCAGCTGGCATTACCTGGCCCTGGGACACTTCAATCAACATAAATACAAGCTAGTTGCCAAGCATTCAAATTTTGGTCATGGTTCCATGGGGTTGCAGTTGTAAGTTTGAGGATCAGTCATAAGTATAAGAATTAAACTTTTTTCAGCACCATCATAACTTTGAATAGTTGCTAAGCAAATGGTTCAGAGACTTTACAAAGTGAAGAATTACTTATAGCAGAAATTTAGCAAGATTTATTTTTATATTCCAATGAATTATCTTTTCATTTTTTTTCTTCCCTTTATTTCTATCAAGATCTATCAGTATGATAAATTATGATTTCCATATATTTGAAGATATTTCTCCAAATTATCAGTTTTCTTATTTCTCATGACTTTTGTCAACTGTCTTTAATATATCTTTGTTTGATATAGTTAATGTAAGTTGTTGTATTTTATCTGTTCGTTCATTCATCTGATTTAGACAACTCCAGCCAAACTCTAGGCAGCTCTTAGTATAGCAACAAATCACAAAATATATAATCTATGTAGAAAGCATTAAATGAAATGATAAATCAAGCTATCAGTACAGAAGTATATATTACACACCTACCAAGGGACTGCAGCTCACCTTGCTCTGGGTCTGGGAGGAAAAGCAGACACTTCAGAACACTGTTAATGTGGAGCCTACATGAATTTCAGGGTGATTTTCATTCTAGAAGGCAGATGCTGTGACAGAGAAGTCATGCTTTCTGGGTCTCAGTAGGTGACACTGTTTGATTGAAGGAACCCAGAGCATGCCAACCCCTGTTGCTTTGAATCAGCTGGGCAGTCTCTACAAGACATAAATAGTCCCTCAAGTAACTAGACCTTAAGTCATGTAGGGCTTTATACCTCATAACCAGCACCTTGGATTGCACCCAGCAGCAAGCTGGCTACTGATGCAATTGCAACACACTGAGGTATATCCATTACTGGTCCATGCCACTATACTCTAGTTGAAGCTACCAAGTGGTTTTCAAGGATAGCTTCATAGAGCATATTGCAACAATAGAAAATTTTATTAATTCATGTATTAATTTTATATCTTGCCTTTCTAACAGCAAATGGAGCTCAGAATGTTAGGAGATAAAAAATAATATTTCTTCACAATTCATCAATAATTTTAGGAAGCAAAACAAACAAGAATGGTCAAATCAGTATATTCTCTCCATTCTGATGCTAAAGTTGTTCTCAACCAAGTCCAATCTGTAACTTTTTGTGTGGATTTTTAAGAAATAATATATGAACATTCTAAAAAATCTTCAGAGCTACATACGAGACTGCCTCCTGCCCCATACATCCCTTCGACCGGTCCGCTCCCACAGAGAGGGACTTCTCCGGGTGCCGTCGGCCGGGCAATGCCGGTTGGCGACACCCAGGGGAAGAGCCTTCTCTGTGGCGGGCCTTACCCTCTGGAACGACCTGCCCCCCCAAACTACGTAACATCTCGGACCTCCGCCTGTTCCGCCAGCGCCTTAAAACACTTCTGTTCCAACAAGCCGGCCTAATACTGAGTTTTTAACATTGAAAATTTTAATTAGAGGTTTTATAAGTTGGTTTTAGCACGGGATCATTATTTAATAGCTTTTAATATGGGTATTTATATGTATGTTTTGTTTTAAACTACCTGTGCGCCGCCCTGGGTCCTTTTTTAGGAGAAGGGCGGGATATAAATTGGATTAATAAATAATAAATAAATAAATAATAATTCTTTATCCCAATTTATACCTATCATACATAACAAATTTTACACTTGCACCTCTTTTATTATTGTTGAGGTTTTTTTTTACAAATCTGTAAAGATGTTTTAGTGAGAAAGATAACCCCATGAATGTATATATTGAAGAAGGCTAGAATACTATTTGTCCCTTTCTTTCTATGCCAGCAGTAATATTTTAAAAACATTTTCTATCCCTTTCTTTATAAAGATCTAGCAGTTCTTGAAATTTATTAAGTTCACATATACTGTATGAGTTATACACCGTCACAGAATTCTATCTAAAATCTGACTAAATCAATCTAATGGTAATCATTTGGTCTTATATATTAATTTTATTAAAATTGTAGGCTGGAAGCAGATTGGCAACCAGTGGAGATTATGCAATAATAGGTGCCCTCACTGCCTGCACAATTGCATTCTGGAGCAGCTGTAACTGGTGCATGTTATTGTTTCACCTTTCCTAATTAATTTCCTATGCAAAGCTTAAACCAGGAGCAGAAAGAATGAGAGAATAATTTTTGAACTTTTATTTGGCTTTTTGTAAATTTTTCACATAAACTGAGAAGAATATAATCTTAGGATAAAATTGATCAGAATTAGGTAGAACCTATTCAGGACTTCGTACAGTCCACAGATTTTTTTCTAGACTCCCATTATCCATGTATAACATATGACTAGGCACAGCTCAGGCTACAATCTGGAGTCTTGGGCTAAGATGTTTGAAGCCCCTTCTGAGTTTTCTTATATCCAGATTCACTATGTTGTTTTTTTAATCTGCTTCTTTAAACCTTTCAGCGGGTTTGCTTTTGAATAATATTGTATTTTTTCTTTAGTTGTATTGTGAGCCCTCAGTGCCTTTTGGAGTTGGATGGCACCTAAATAAAATGAATTACATTAAATGTATAGATAATGGTTCAAAGAATTGTAGCTATTAGTGAGTAATCATTTATTACATTCATCTTTATTCTTCTCATTCTAGTTTTCCAAAGAATTGGTACCCAATTCAACATCAACTATGGGGAGAGTTGGTACCAAAAACACTGAATTTTCAATTCAGAAAATCAAATTTTCTCAGGTATTAGAAATCTGGAGAATATTGCTCTAATATATTACTACTCTGTTTCTTGTTGCATAGGTCAGTCGTCTGCTGATCTTGGGAGGTGCCAACATCAATTACAGGACTGAAGTGCTAAACAATGCCCCAATTTTGTGCGTCCAGTCTCACCTTGGTTACTCTGAGATGGTGGCCTTGCTGTTGGAGTTTGGAGCAAACGTTGATGCCTCTTCTGAAAGTGGCTTAACATCTCTTGGTTATGCTGCTGCTGCTGGATATTTAAGCATTGTGGCACTTTTATGCAAGAAAAGAGCCAAGGTGATGAAGGGGTTGGAATGGGTGACTGCTAAGTTGGCAAAGCTATCTAGAACACTAAAGTGGGATTGGGGTATGATATGATAGAATTGCTCTTTAATTTATTTGAATCAGAAGAGTGACTATATTTCTCTGATTAAACAACTAGTGGAAGAATAAAATATTTAGATATTAGGGATGTGGATTTCATATCTAAATCTGAAAAGGTGCTGTGGAGCAGGCATGGGCATACATGCTATTAACAATGATTTAAAACAGCTGCATTTTTTTGTGGTCATCTTTGATAATCTTGCAATAATATATATATATGTGTGTGTGTGTGTGTGTGTGTGTGTGTATGTGTGTTAGTTTTATGAGCTGATCAATAAATTAAATTAGAGAGAGACCAGGATAGATCTATTTCGAGCTTATTAGCTCTCATCAGCTGGCCATACCCCTTACTGGGATTCGAACCGGGGCTATGTTGCATGCTAAGCAAGTAACCTAGCACTTTAGCCAAGCTGGTTACCCTTATTGCATCAGCAGAGACAGGGTATATTAGTATAGGTAATTGTTTCTCAACAACCTGTTATTAGGCCCCAATTAAGGGAGGAGACATACTGTTTCCTTTCCTGCCTTTCGACTCATCACCAGAGATCATCTAGACAGCAAGCCAAGAATTACGTTGTGTGATTTTTTAGATATGTGTGTTAGTTTTATGAGCTGATCAATAAATTAAATTAGATAGATCTATTTCGAGCTTATTAGCTCTCATCAGCTGGCCATACCCCTTACTGGGATTCGAACCGGGGCTATGTTGCATGCTAAGCAAGTAACCTAGCACTTTAGCCAAGCTGGTTCCCCTTGTTGCATACACATACATACATACATACATACATACATACATACATACATACATACATACATACCTACCAGTTCAGGATGAGTAACAGGATGTGACATGCTATTATAGAGCATGTGGCTGATTGAATTGAGAAGATCTCAGCATTATTTGTATAAAGTGGTATTATAAACTGTTTTCAGCTACTTTGAAAAAGCTGAGGATCCAAACTGAAATGCAATCTGTACAATACTCTGGTGAATTGCACATGTAAGAAACACAGTACATTGGGAACTAGTATTTCTCCAGTACGCAGCTTAGAGAATGCAAAGGGTTAATTTCGGTCTGCTTGCCCAGAGACTAAATTGAAGAAATTTGGCCATGCCTCCTTTTTCACTCAGCAGCGTTGGCCATTTTGTTTGGTTGTGAGCCTCATTGCAAGCTGGGCTTCGGCAGGATCAGCAGCGTGACACTTTCTTGCTGAGCTATCACTGCAGGCAACACTTCTGATTCACTCACAGAGCTTTTATTGTGGTCTAACTTCACCTCTTGAGCTACCAGGAATGCTGGGCCCCTTACAGGTTTGCCTGTCTGTTCCCATTAGCAATTCTAGCAGTTTATCAAAGGGAATGGCGGAATGCACCACTGCTCCAGTCTCTGGGGAAGGGGTTTCCCCTGGGAGCTCCCCCTTGCGGACCTTGCCTTCCACCAGGTTGGGGAGGGCCACCACTAGGAGTGTGGCCAGCAGATCTAAGACTGCCTCCTCATTAGCTGTCCATTTCTACCCCTGGCCACCCCAATGATGCCGTGGAAGTGTTGTCAAACTCAGACTCAACCCATCTAAGACCGAGTGGCTGTGGTTTCCGGCATCTCGATATAGCCAGTTAACTCCATCGCTGGCTATTGGGGGCGAGTCATTAGCCCCCGCGGAAAGGGCTCGCAATTTGGGCGTCCTCCTGGATTCGCGGCTGTCCTTGGACGACCATGTGACGGCCATAGCCAGGGGGGCTTTTTATCAGGTTCACCTGATACGCCAGTTGCGCCCTTTTCTAGATCGGGATGCCATACGCACAGTCACTCAAGCCCTTGTTATTTCCCGCCTGGACTACTGTAATGCTCTCTACATGGGGCTCCCCTTGAGGTGCACCCGGAGATTCCAGCTAGTGCAGAATGCGGTCGCGCACGGGATTTTGGGAGTCTCTCGGTACTCCCATGTAACACCTCTCCTGCGCGAGCTGCACTGGCTGCCTGTGGCCTTCCGGGTGCGCTTCAAGGTGTTAGTAACCATCTTTAAAGCACTCTATGGCACGGGTCCTGGTTTCTTGAGAGACCGCCTCCTGCCACATACCTCCCTTCGACCTGTCCGCTCCCACAGAGTGGGCCTCCTCAGGGTGCCATCAGCCGTTCAATGCTGGCTGGCAACTCCCAGGGAAAGAGCCTTCTCTGTGGCGGGCCCGGCCCTCTGGAACGACCTGCCCCCCAATAGCCGTACCATCACGGACCTACGCCTCTTCAGTCGGATATTAAAAGCACATTTCTTTCATCTAGCCAGCCTGATATAGACTAAGGGTATAATTTTAAATTTTGATATTTAACGGTTTTAACCTTTGTATTTCTAAATTTTAGCACAGATCTAATAATTTAATTGCCTTTTATATTTTGTATGTGTTGTGGGTTTTTATCTTTCTGTGCACCGCCCTGAGTCCCCCCAGGGAAAATAGGGCAGTATATAAATTGAATAAATAAATAAATAAAAATTAGCGGCTGCTGATAGGGAATCCTGACACAAACATCAAGCCCCAGCCAAGAAAGCCTCTAAGCCCCCACGTTCGACAAAGGCCACTGACCCTTGTCAAGCTGGAGAGACTGCTGTCTCTTTCCATCCAGGGATCCCCTTTGAGGGTGGCCAGGGACTGATCACCGGATAATATTCAAGTGCAAGGCCTCTCTGCTGAGGATGTGGGTCTGGGACCTGGCTCCATGCCTAGTGCTTCCAGCTTAAGCATAACTCAGGCCTCCCAAGCCAGGCACTCTATCCCTGAGGCTAGGCGATGACCACATCCTGACACTCCCGAGGGATTTCAGGGACCTCATTTCTGCAGCAATTTTGCAGGGAGTGGACTCCAAAATTTGCAGGAGGTTCAGGACTTCGAGATCGAATCCTAGATCCACCCCAGGCCCAGTGAGGGACCCCCCTTCTTCATTGCCATCAGTCCACAGCAAGGACCAGCTGCTGGGAGACGAGGAACAGGGGGATCAGGAACATCTAAGGGGTATTTCCTGATTCTTCCAATCAAACAGAGAGTATGAGAATGGAGAATATGAAGAAGATGGTGAAGTGGATGCACTGGGAGCTAGAATTGTCAATATTTCAGAAGGCAACTGCTACCTAACACTAAACATAAGAAACAAAAGGAAAAATGTTAGAGTTTGGTTTTCATTTTCATCACTGTTTAAATATGAAATCCATAGAATAATTTGGGTGGCTTGTAAATAATTTTACTGTCAGTAAATTTACAATATCAGTTAGGACTAGGATTCCCATTGATAAATGATACAGTTATAAAATATCACCATCCACTTAGCGATGGCAATCCCTTGCAATTGCAGTTGCAATTGTCATTAACCAAATCCCACAGTTGTTTGGCAAGGCAACTTTCTGCCATTTTCCAACAACCAAAGTTCATGGGGAAGTCCTACACTGCGAAACAGTTAAGTAGCTGGTGGTGGTGATGAGGGGGGTGGGTGGGGAGAGGAGGAGGGAAAGGGAGGATGCACAAGGAGCTGCATAAGAGGTGTGAGTCAAGAAGGGTGTGCAAAGACCCTTGGGTTCTTTGCACACCCTTGGGGTTGAATAAGGAATCAAGAAGGGTGCAAGAGTTTAGCACAAGTTGGGGACAGGATGGGAGTGTGGGTGAGGTGCAGATATAAGTGTAAACCTGTTGATAAACACACAGATCACAACCATATGTCCATAGCCAAACTTCCAACAACAGGGCATAGCTACCATTTGCTGTTGTAACTTTGAACATTTGCTAAATGAATGACCGTAGGTAAAGTATTACTTATATTATAGAACAACTATTTTCAAAGGACACCAGATTTTAGGAATTTATTCTGGCTAATTCTGCATATATTTAGCCAGAGAAACATAGAAATATTTATATATGAATATTGCATTAAGTAATGATAGTTACTGAAACAGTTTAATTTTAATTGTGGTTTTCCTTTTGTTGCCAAGGTGGATCACTTGGACAAGAATGGTCAGTGTGCATTGGTACATGCAGCTCTTAGAGGCCACCTCGAGGTTGTCAAATTTTTGATTCAGTGTGACTGGACAATGGCTGGACAGCTACAAGGAGTGTTCAAAAAAAGCCAGGCCATCCAACAAGCACTCATTGCTGCTGCTAGCATGGGATATACTGAGGTAAACTGTTATGTAGTCTTGCTGAATGGCTAGGTAGCCTTCAAATTAAATATATTTATTCAAGATCGTGGTTAATAACTCTTTATTGAAGTTTGAAAGAAGTGAAATAATTACCACTATTCAGGGAGACTGAAATATGATGAGCATAGTTTTAAAACTGGATGAAGAAACATTGATAACTTAAACTATGCCAATAACATTACTTTAAAAAATGATAAAAATGCAATTGATCTTCCTCTATTTTAAATTGTATAGTCTGCTTTTATGTTTTCAACATTTTATTTGAAACTAGCCAGAGTCCCAGAGGAAGACTGGCATTTTCTGAACGTGATTGATTGATTAGTTTAAAAGTTCTAGTAATGAAAGTCAGCAAAAGGGGGGTGGGAATGGGAATAAGATTAAATGTAAAGAAGAACAAACTAATGACAACACATCCTACAACCAACTTTAAATTGACAATGAAGATAATTGAAGTGTGGACATTACCTGTCTTTTAGGATTGTCTATCAACAGTAAAAGAAACAGCAGTCAAGAAGTATAACAAAGATTAGCACTTAATAGTGTACCAGTTAGGGCTTTGAAACAATATTCAGATACGATGTTATATCTATACTTACAAACATCAGAATCATGCAAGCAAAAATTTTTGTTGTGACAATCTGAAAACAAACATTAGATTTTGAAAAAGCAGAATAGGAGAGAATTAGTGTTGTTTTGCATTTGGGCGTTAGAGAAGGCTTCTGAGAATCCTATGAATAACCAAGGCAAAAAAACCCAAATTGACCATATAACAAATCAATCCAGAGTTTTCACTTAAGGCACAAATGATTAGGTCAGTAGTCGGCAAACTGCGGCTTGTAAGTTGCATGCGGCTCTTTGGCTCCTTGAATGTGGCTCTTCAATCTCTCTGATTCCCTCCCTCTGTCTCTCTCTCTGTTCCTCTCTGTCTGTCTGTCACTGTCTCTGTCCACAAAGTACCGTGTGGAGCAGCAGCAAGTCTCTGCGCTGCCGGCAAGGCCATCCGTGGGGGACAGGGTCCCCCTTGCATTTCTTGTCTTCCCAGATGGCGTCCGGAGTCAGCAGCAGCTGCGCAGAGACTCGGCGCTCCTCCACACTGTGTAAAAGATAGGTGCGCACATGCCCCACAAAATTACAGCCCAAGTTCCCGCTGTTACGAAGTCTCTGAGACTGTAATTGCATGGGGCGTGCGTGCATGGCGTGAAGGAAAGACGAGGAACGCGAGGGGGACTTTGCCTCCCACGGATGGCCTCGCCGGCAATGCAGAGACTCGCTGCTGCTCCACATGGTATTTTGTGGACAGAGATAGTGACAGACAGACAGAGAGAGACAGAGGGAGGGAGGGAATCAAAGAGACTGACAGAGAGAGAGAGACAGAGATGGGGAGGGAGGGAGGGAGAGACAGACAGACAGACAGAGATACAGACACACACACAGTGAGTGAGTGAGACACACACACACACAGTGACAGAGAGCAGGGGAGGGAGGGGAGAGAGACACCGGCAGGCAGAGGCACACAGGGAGAGAGAGGGAGGGAATCAGAGAGAGAGACTGACTGACAGAGGGAGGGAGAGACAGAGAGAGACACAGAGAGAGAGGGAATCCGAGAGAGACTGACTGACAGAGGGAGAGAGAGGGAGGGAGAGACAGAGAGAGACACAGAGAGAGAGGGAATCCGAGAGAGACTGACAGACACAGAGAGAGGGGGAGGGAGGGAGAAACAGAGAGGGAGGGAGGAATTATAGAGAGACTGACAGATACACAGAGTACAGAGTACAGAGAGAGACAGAGGAGGGAGGGAGAGACAGACAGAGAGGCACAGAGAGGGAGGGAGGGAGGGAATCAGAGACAGGGAGAGGGAGGGAGAGACAGACAGACAGAGAGACAGACAGAGAGAGGGGGGGGAGAAACAGAGAGAGACGGAGAGACAGAGAGAGGGAGGGAAGCAGAGTGAGACAGAGGGGAAGGGAGAGACAGTCAGAGAGAGGGGGAGGGAATCAGAGAGAGGGAGAGAGGGAATCAGAGAGAGACTGACTGACACAGGGAGGGAGAGACATGTAGACAGAGAGATACAGACACAGAGTGAGTGAATGAATGAATGAATGAGAGACAGACAGAGGGGGAGGGAGGGAATCAAAGAGAGACAGAGGGGAAGGGAGGGAGAGACAGTCAGAGAGAGGGGGAGGGAATCAGAGAGAGACAGAGAGGGAGGGAATCAGAGAGAGACTGACAGACAGAGAGGGAGGGAGGGAGAGACACACACACACACAGGGACAAAGATGGGCGGAGGGAGGAGAGAGAGATATAGAAAGAGACAGACAGACAGAGAGAGAGAAAGAGAAAGAAAGAGAAAAAGAAAGAAAAAGTGGGAGAGAGAGAGAGAGAGAAAGGAAGGAAGGAAGGAAGAAAGAGAAAGTGGGAGAGAGAGAGAGAGAGAGAGAGAAAGAAAGAAAGAAAGAAAGAAAGAAAGAAAGAAAGAAAGAAAGAAAGAAAGAAAGAGAACTTATGACCACAATTGAGCCCAAAATTTTGATTGCTAAGCAAGATCATCGTTAAGTGAGTTTTACCACTTTTTCCAAGTTGGCCAAGCCCACCCAGTCACATGACCGCTGAGCCATTCCCACAAAACAGGCCACACCTTCTTTTGGCTCTCAAAAGAAATTTCAATCGTTGTACTGTTGATATTTGGCTCTGTTGACTAATGGGTTTGCCCGCTACTGGACTAGGTTCATTTGGAAGAAAAGAGAAAAGGGTGACCACTGACCAGTAGAATTGTGAAAATCAATTACAGGACAGTGGATGCAACATTTGAAGACCTGAAGATAGATCATCCTGGAGGACTATTTGTGTGAATTAACATTAACTTTAAATCTAGCAATCAGATAATGACCACTTTGCTAGAGGAGACATCAAGAAAAAGACTTGTGGTCAAAATGATCAAATCTTAAGATCCTGGTACTGGAATATATATAAGGAATATATGCCAATACACAATGCATGGGCCACATGTGGCCCTAGACAAATGGCATGTGGCCCCCCAAAATAACAAAAAATATAAAAAACATTTGTTATTTATATACATTAACTGTATTATATATTTTATATGTGGCCCAAGTCAATTCATTTTCACTCAGTACAGCACAGGCGAGCCAAAAGGTTGAGCAACTATGATATATAGAGCTTTAAAAGTCAGTATTTTAAATATTGACAAACATTTTCTCTTTTAAAATTAATTTTAATTAATATTTTACATAAATAAAAGATTAATACAAAAATATACAAAAGAAAGAAAGAAAAGGAGATGGGAAAATTGCAGAAAAGAATAAAGTTAAAGAAGGGAAGAAAAAATAAATGATGTCCACTCCTCTTTACAAAAGTTATAAATTAATTCATTATTTCACTTTCCTCCTTAATACTACAATAATTCCTTCAGACCCTTATTCAGTCTGTTTTTTCAATCATTAAATCTAGAAATCACAATTTCACTTTCTTCCATTTTCCATAAAAAGTCTATAAAAGGCTAATATATATATAGTCTTGTCCTGACCAAACAGGTCAGTTTTGCCTTCTCTGCTAAATCTACCATCTTCACAATCCATTTTTTCCATTGTGGGTACTTCAAAACTTCTCCATCATGGGTGTATACTAATCCTACATACATATACATTCATACACACACAAACTGTTTATAATTAACTATAAATACCAATAAAAAAGTTTAGCTTTCAATTCAATATTAATCTTCAAAATTCTTTATATCATTTTTTTTTGCTTTTCACAAATCTACCATGTGTGGTAAAATGTTCATGTTTATTACAATTTCAACATTAAGTAGAAGTACCTTTATGCCTATTAGATAATTTCTCTAGTGTCATATATCAGCAATATATCATTTTGTAAAAGTTCTCTTTTAACACAACTTTAATTTCAGTTCCTTTAGACACAAATAGACATGCTTTCCCATTAGTCTATTTGTACGTTGTAGCTAAAATTCTTGCCTATTTTATCATGTAGTCTTTCACTTATTCCTCTTCAATTTCAAATTTCAACAAAAATATATACATTATTGCAGTCAGATGTTCATTATTTGTACACAGGTCAATTTTCAAATTCTATCTTGTATTGTTCAATCACTATAACTATATTCCTGCATTAAATCTTCATCTTAATTATGCATATGAAAACTATTGAAAACGAAATCCCTCTGCAATTGTTCTCTTGATTTCAACTTGAACTTTTGTTTTCCTTTAATAATGAGTTGTGATATGTTGACCATTTTTCTTTGCCTGCGGTTTATTATAAAATGCTTTCAGTGCTGAGAACATAAAGGTATCTGTGGATGCAACCTGGGTTTATATTTATTCCATAATCTTAATGTGGTATTTCTCACATAATTATTTTTGAAATCTACATTAACTTTATTGTACCATAAAACCCCATGCAATGCAAAGCTGGCATTGTAAAGCTTTAATTTGCTATGAGACATTTTTCCTTTTTGGCGATCGCTTTAATTCTTTCATTTTCATTTTTATCTCCCATCATTTTATCATTTTGCTGTATAAGTTGTATACAGCAAATTTATAAGTTTCATAAATGCTTTAATTGCAATCCAAACTATGTTTATGTCTATGCCTTTATTTAATTTCAAAGCATTTTAAGTTATCTACAGTACCTCAATAATTGATTATTTTTGTACAAAGTTTCATTTAGCCCCTATCTGCAAATTCTGCCTTTGCTGTTATACAGTATATTAAAGTCACTGATCTTAAAAGATTTTGGTAATATCTCCACTTTATTAGTAGATAGCATATATATTAGAAATCCAGAACATATCTATTTTGGAAAAAGATCTGTGACTTTCAGAAAAATATTATATTCTTCAGAATCATCAAATTTACTTACCTCATAGTTCATCTAGAGTACAGATTCTTCAATTTTTTTATACATGTTTTCTTGCATATTTGTACATTTCCCTCCATTCTCTGATAGTAGCCAGATGTCTTAATTGATGCAGACAAGATACAATTACTGATGTACATTTCCCCCCTAATTCTTCAAACTTCCTTTGTAAAGACTGGCATAATCTCTTATTTCTGTTTTTTTGAGTTTCTGATCCTTTAATGCCTTCTTCAACTTTTGCTGCTTTTCTAACAGAAGGTATATTTTTCTAATTTATAATCCAGAAAGGAGAAACAAAAATTAAAAACAGCCTTTTTTTCTCTGTCTGCCACTCTTTAATTCCTTTTGGCACACTATACTACTATAATCACATGATCTTTCTGTTTCCCTTTTCTACTTAATCTTTATTTAGCAGAATGATTAAAAGCAATCATTCTTCTTAGAAATTTTAAATAATTCCCTTTTCCATGGACCTGCATATTATTTATTTAATTTAAAATACTTTAAATAAGGCAATATCCAAAATTAACTGTCCCTTTAGTCCATTTTTAACTTTTGCATTGCAAACACACAGCAAGCTTTTTGGCTTTTAATCCTTTTAAAAGTCTTTATATCCTTAATTTCCTTTAATTTTTCCCAAGGATATAAGGTACATTCCAGTGGTGGGTTGCCAATTTTTTTACTACTGGTTTCAGCATGCTCCTGGGCAGGTGGGCAGAGCCTCCCGTCGCCACCACTACTGGTTTGCCTGATCTGGCCCGAACTGGAAGTAACCCACCTCTGGTACATTCACCCAGATGGCTTTGGGATCTCAGTCTCTTTACACTTTAAATTTTCTCTATCCAAAAGTGTTTTAGAAAATGGATTGGACAAACCTTGTCTTTTAAGCAAGCTTTGATTGAGCAATCTGTTTTCTCCTTGGACTTTCAGCACTCTTACTTGCCTATAAGAACCCTCTGGATCTTCATTTCCTCACAAAGATCTCAAGTGAGCAATTTCACAGCTTTCTCCTTGTCCAGAGAAGCTTCATTTTCTCAGGCTCACTGTCTGGTTGTCAGTCTTTGCTTCTGCATCTTTGCAATAGATGGAAAAATCCTAGCTGCATGTTTTTAACCAGAAGTTTGAATTGATCACTCATGACTAAGGTATAAGTGATTAATTTACTAATGAGAATTTCTGACTTAAAGTTTAATTTAATTTAATATTTATTTGTGACTTGCTGCCCATCCACTTCTTTGTCTTGGCCCCATTTTCCTTTTTGGAGTCCAATCCAGTATGCCTCTCAAGACATAGCTTTGACACACCCACTCACCCTCAAGTAAGGTTCCCCCATTGTTAACTAAACATAGATAATTGTATCAATATCTTAGATTCCCAGGAAAAAGTATGTTAGCATATTAATGAAACAGAACATAATGCTAGCCAGAATATTAAACATATCATACTTCATTTTAGTAGAAAGTAGATCAAGAAAGTATTATGCTAACCTTTTAATTTTTACATTGTTCCACTGAGCATATAAAGTGCATTTGTCTCATACAGACAATTATTTTAATGGTGCCAAGTAATTTGATTTGTGTGTTGTTTTGGAGGGGGGTGCGCATGCGTAAACTTATTTCATGAACTGACAAGATTCTTGGTTTTTAGATTGTGTCCTACCTGCTTGATCTCCCAGAAAAAGATGAAGAGGAGGTGGAGCGAGCACAAATCAACAGTTTTGACAGCCTTTGGGGAGAGACAGGTAACTTTTTTAGCTAGAATGTTCATATCTCTTGGGTACATAGTGGATTTATTCAAAGAGATTTGTTCTGTGGGAATTCTTTGCAGTGCCAAAATTGCCTGCCTACCATATTTTTCGGAGTATGAGACCCACCGGAGTATAAGACGCACCCAGGTTTTGAAGAGGCAATTTTTTTTAAAAAGTAGGTAGGTAGGTAGAGAGAGAGAGAGAGAGAGAGAGAGAAAGAGAGAGAAATAGGTAGGTAGGTAGACAGAGAGTGTGTGTAGATAGGTAGGTAGGTAGGTAGGTAGGTAGAGGAGGAGAGAGAGAAATACAGTAGGGAGGGAGGGAGAGAGAGAGAGAGTAGGTAGGTAGGTAGGTAGGTAGAGGGGGAGAGAGAGAGAGAGAGAGAAAGTAGGGAGGGAGGGAGACAGAGTCTGTAGGTAGGTAGGTAGGTAGGTAGGTAGGTAGGTAGGTAGGTAGGTAGATAGATAGATAAAGGGATAGGGGGAGAGGGAGAGGGAGAGAGAGAAATACAGTAGGTAGGTAAGTAGGGGGAGAGAGTGTGTGTAGATAGATAAGTAGGTAGAGGGATAGAGAAAGAAATAGAGAGAGAGAAATACAGTAGATAGGTGGAGGGGAGAGAGTAGGTAGATAGGTAGATAGAGGGGGGAGAGAGAGAAATACAGTAGGGAGGGAGGGAGGGAGAGAGTGTAGATAAGTAAGTAGGTAGAGGGATAGAGAGAGAAAAATAGAGAGAGAGAGAGAGAAAGAGAAATACAGTAGATAGGTAGGGAGAAAGAGAGTAGGTAGGTAGGTAGATGTTTCCAGGTGTATTTACCCATGTGCTGGAGAAGGAAATCACTGACCACCTTTGGAACAAATCTTTGTTTCTGCAGGCACAGTACTTGACCAACGTAATTCTCATCCATCACTCTAACTAAACAGCTTTCCAAAAGGGGAAAAAACCCTTTTTGCACTGTGCAAACCTCCCCCAAATGGTCCGTTTTTCGCAAAAATGACCCGTTTTTTCCCCCCAAATAAAGGCATGAATAGCTTGCAGAGTGCTCGGGGGCGGGGGGGGGGGCAAAACGACAAAAAACAGCCCGTTTTCTTCGTAAAAACTGGGCATTTTTTGGTCAAAAAAATAGCATGCATAGCCTTATGGAGGCTTATAGAGTGCTGCTGGGGCTGGGGGGGCAAAAACACCCTGTTTTTTGCTCCTTTCTGCCCTCCCCAGCCCCCAGGAGCTCTCTGGAAGCCTCCATAAGGGTATTCACGTGGCCATTTTGGTGAAGGGGCGGGGTTTCAGGAGGCAAAAAATGCTGTATTCGATGTATAAGACGCACCCAGATTTTCAGCCTCTTTTTAGTGCGTCTTATACGGTCATTTTCTTAATTTTGGGAGTGCCAACATGAATTAGGAAATACAGGTTTTCATTTGTTTGCTGGTTAATTAGATAGCTAATATATTAATTAAATAGCATATGTTCAAGATTCATAAGCAATATCCAATATATTGAAAAACTAGTACCCTTAGGATTCATACAGATATAGATAGATCTATTAAATAATAAATATTAATTTTTCTGTTAGATTAATTTTCCGATCAGTAATATTTCTAAAAACTTTTAAATATCTTGATTTAAAAATGTACTTTAATTTTCAGTCTTTTTCTGTAATCATTCAGTTGTATAAAAAAGATGAATCTTATTCTGGTATAATATTATTCATAGTGTGAAATACTAGTCACATAGGCATACAAATAATCCTCAACCTACAAATGTAAAGGAGCCTGCCCATTATAGTTGCACATGGTGACATTGGAGATGTTGGATTCTAAAAGGAATCAGACAGGCAGCAAAAAAGCTTTCCACAAGGAATTGTCAGAACACTGAAAATGGCAGCTTTCATTGTTTCTACCTCAATAAATTGTATTTCCCCAGACCTATTTTGTGGATATATTATTTTATTTATTTATTTTTATTTTATTTATTTATTTTTCCTGACAAGGACCCAGGGCGGCGCACAGGCAATCTTAAAAACCATACAAAAATACATTATTAAAAACTAATTAAATTATATCCCATGCTAAAAACTCTTATAAACCTTACGAATTAAAATTTATCAGAATAAAAGTCAGAAACGGGGAGCTATGCTAGGCCGGTTTGTTGGAATAAATACGTCTTATTTGTGATAAATAAATTTATTCATTTATCACATTTCTATACCACCCATGCTAATCTAATCTTCTCTGTATCGTTCCAATTTTAGTATATGTGCTGCCGAAGCGAGCACTCCACCCATTTCACTTAAATGATTTATTGTATTTTTCAGTTGTTATAGATTCATTTGCATTCCTATCTGGCATTATTAATTCTTATCAGTGGGAGTGCTTTTAAATGACAGAGCCTTTTCCCCCTAATTTTACCATTAACTTAAAATGAGGTTAGGGATTTGTAGGCAGGATATTTCTAGTTTCCTCACGTATTTTCTATTGAAAGTTGGGATAATTGATCAACCACTTTAAGCCTAGTTCATAGTTTATACCTACATGATTGTAATATATGAATAATAGAGTGTGTCTGTATGTGTGTTTATTTGTTTTAATACTATAATCCTGCACAAATTTACATAGGTTTATAAAGCATTTTTAAAAATTTGAAAAAAACCATGAAATACTCCAATCCTGGATTTCTTCCATAATTGCAGTATTATATTGTGGTATGTGCACCCAATGGTTAAACACAGTTTCATTTTTCTTTTTTTCCCTTTTGCTTTAGTATATAAAAAGAAAGGGGAAACAATCCAAAGAATCCAAAGAAGAAAACAGGAGAATAAGGGCAGAAAACATAGTACATTATATAATTCATTGTATACTAAAGAAGCAAATTATTAAAACACTATTCATTGCATATATGTGTAAAAGGGGTGGGTTGCATCATTACAGTGCAACACTGTTTTTGTCATTTTGTTTAAAATCCTTCCATCCTGCAGATATACTTTTTAATTATCCTACAGATAATTTTAAAAAAAACTCATTTAAAATAGAGCATTAAAGTGCCCAGTAATTTGTGTATTATTTCATTCCATGCTAATTAACTATAATTTTAGATATTGATACATTCCAGAATGTTAGCATACAATTCAAAATCTTTTATTCTATATTATTCTTTGCAAAACCATATTAAGAAAAACATGGAAATTAAATTAAATTATTATGGAAGAAACCCACATTATACGTCTCTTATTTTGTATTTTCAGAATAATGCTCTTGAGAGCTGATCCATTGTCAACATTCTATATAGATTTAAAAAAAATTAAATTAATTTCACCTTAAAGTCACATTTAAGACAATAGTAATATTCCTAACAATAGGTTTGTTAAAGTAAGTATAATCATCTTTTTGCTTCCAAATATTTTAAATAAATAACATCACTCTTTCCAGTTAAAAAGGATTTAGCTCTTCCTTTGGATGAAAAGGGAAGACAGGACGAGAAAAGTATATTGGCTAAATTCGCCGTGTTGAAATATTTGTAAAAATATTAAAGTCAGGTTATAAATAAAACAAATAAATAATAAAATGGCTGCTGAACTCTAGAGAAAAATTGAGAAAGAAGAGGCTCAGAATAGCTCAGCCTTGACTATCATGTCCTTAAAGAGCAGTGAAGATTTTGGACAGGCTTTCAAGACTCTATTAATGTACCCTACAATAATAAAGTAGCATTCTTGGAAATCTTGCCATGAACTTGCTTACCTTGAAAGATGGACTGTCAACATGGGCAGCTAGGTGCCTCTTCATTTCAACTTGTCATACACAATAATATTTCTTTGAATTCTATACACACATTGTAGATTTGGAATTATGTGAAGCAGTCAGTAAGTCATTAGGTGAGATGACACCTAATAGCAGAACTATTACATGTCCTATTGTACTCTCTTAGAACTACCTGTAAAAGAAATTGTCTTATTTTGCATTACGATCCTGCATATATAACCACTGTACATATATATTATATATGTATTTCTTCAAGTTTCAAAAATACAAAGTATCAAAAACAGTTTCCAAATTAAACATACAAAACTTTTTAAAGCGGCAGTATTCTGACTTTAATACTGATAGTGATTCAGAGTGCTTGCTAATAACGAAACCAAAGGATGTTTTAATTGTATATATTGATATTTAATTTTTATCAGTCAAAATTTTTCTTACAATAACCTAGAAATTTGTCATAAACTGATTGAAAATATACCTCTGTTGCACTATGAATTTTAAAGTTTTACCTCCAAACCAGAATTATTCCAAATAATAAGGTTATCACATCAGCAGACATCAAAATTTTACTGCCATCTTAGCACTGCAGCCTTTAATGCTGCAAAAGTATTAGTCTTATTACTAAAAAAAGGAATTGCCCCTATTTATTACAAGTAGGCTAGCAAAATTGATGTTAACCCTCAGGAAATGTGCTGCACTTCCTAAAGAAGTCCAAATGACTCTGAACCTGGGAATGTTCAAGATTCCAGGTAAAAATCTTCTCATCACTGTCACATAAACTGAGAATCCCCACATATCACAGTTGTCCTACTGCTTAGATGTGGGGAAATTAAATGAGGATTGGCAAGATTTATTACAACCATCTGACGGTGAGACGGGTATTGTGTCTAGTATTGGATAATAAGGAGAGTGAGGTGTCCAGGTAGCTGAGGGTATTAAGAGATGGAGGAAAGGGTAATGATAATATGGAGAGGGGAACTTATGATGAGGGGAGGCTTAGCTATTCTAGAGAGAGGGACATTGAACATTTGTTTTCATTGTTAACAAGGCTTCTCTCATCATCTTTTCTTGTCTCCAGCTTTCTTTATTTTCCCCTCCACTATTGAGTTCATTTCTTCTTTCTCTCTTTACCTGGGTTAGTTGATTGTATGACTGGCTACAAACTCTTACTAGCTATGGTTGCACTACCAACAGCTAAATTTTCCAGGTGTTTCTTTAGCCTCTTCAGCTTAAGTTCCAAGATTTTCTTTACACTGCCTACTTGATGCTCCAAAACTAGGGAGGCTTACAGATAGTCCTTGATTTACAACCAAAATTGGAACTGGAATCTTGATTGTGTGAAGCAGTCAGTAAGTCATTAGGTGAGATGACACCTAATAGCAGAACTATTACATGTCCTATTGTACTCTCTTAGAACTACCTATAAAAGAAATTGTGTTATTTTGCATTAAGATCCTGCATATATAACCACTGTACATATATATTATACAGTATATGTATTTCTTCAAGTTTCAAAAATACAAAGTATCAAAAACAGTTTCCAAATTAAACATACAAAACTTTTTAAAGCGGCAGTATTCTGACTGAAGAGAACAAAAGGATGGGATTCTTCCACATTTTATACTTTTTCTTCAGCTCTATGAATTTAGATTCATGTCTAGATACATTCTTTGGTTTGATCTCAGTTTGTGTGCAATAGAAAACAGATGTACAAAATTTTCTAAGGTCATAGCAGATTGTTCTGAAGTCAAAGTATTTCGTATTAGAAAGGAACTAGGAATTAGAAAGACTATTCTGATGTTAAGACATGCCCAGTGAATTTGGACTGGGACATTTTGTGGTCAGCATATTTCAATCCTGACACATTCTGTGTCCTATAATGATATATATATATTTAAGTAAATCATTATTTGAATTTTGATCCAGATTTAAAAATGAAATGCATTTTAGTTATCAAGTGTAGCTTGTCATGCAGTTAAGTTTGAGAGAAAATCCAGGAATTTTAATAGCTCCTCAGCACCATCAGTTGAATTTGTTCTCTTTTAAAAAAAATATTTTTAAGCTCCCATGTGTTATAAAAATCATCATAAGTAAATAAATACTCCTTTCTGAGACAAGAAATTGAAGTGCATATCAATTGCGGTAGGTTTCGCTTTATTGAAATTGTTCATCAATAATACTGCATTGAATTGTCAATACTATGAGAAATAGATTCACTTTTGAGGAGATGATGAAATTATCATGCAGTGTTCATTTATGTCTCATAATTTTATATCATAGAAACTACATTGTATTCTAATACAGGAGAAAAGTTTTGGGAATGTTTAAAAACAAAGAATTATCTTACTTTTGAAACTATTTTTATGGATAAAATAACATAATCTTAGTAGCTTTTAAGGCTGTAGAAAAATAATTTTTTTCTGTTTGCTCCAACAAATGAGCTCTAATTCCAGTTTAGAAGTATTTTTATGTACATATATAAACTATTAAATTACTTAGAGTTCTACATGTAGCAGAACTGAAGAAAAACTCTAATTATCAGCAGTGCCAAGGAATGGAAATTCTTGCAAAGGGACAAAACTAAATAAATGTATTAAAGTAAGAAGTATTACTCATTCTCCAGTAGTTGCTTCTAACAAGCTAATCTTTGAAACGTTTCGGAAACTATATCCAGAAGCCATTCCATTTTCCTTTTATTCCTTCTTTTTTCAATTTCTGTTCTTCTTAAAGTAGATTGAGAGTCTGTAATCATTTTTTTCTAATCAGTCTTTTATCTCTTCAGCTCTAACTGCTGCAGCAGGAAGAGGCAAGTTGGATGTTTGCCGTCTGCTTCTAGAGCAAGGAGCAGCTGTAGCCCAGCCCAACCGACGAGGGATTGTTCCTTTATTCAGTGCCGTTAGGCAAGGCCATTGGCAGGTAACAGAATAAGAGGGAGGGAAAGGCTGTTCCCTATTGTATTGTAATACAGCTGTACTGCTGTAATAATATGTATACTCTGTATATTTTGGGGACCACATTTGTTATTTTCATAAGCCAGAGTATGTGAGCATCTTGTTAGTAAGAGTAACATGAGAAAACTGTAGGGAATTGTCCAGTTAGTCTCCAAGAATTATGTATGATTAAAAGGAAGGGGAAAAAAATAAGGACGTTTTAGGCATGTTGGAATGTCCTAGAAACCTTGAGGCCATTTTTAATGAATTCATTCATTGCTATAGGATTTTTTAAAGGATATAGATAAATTCATTCATTTATTCATTCATCCATCCATTTGAAGGTAATGGGCTCTATCTTCTTATTTGTTATTTGTTTACTACATTGCCATCTTTATTTTAAAAAGGATATTTCTCTTCCTTTAAAAAAAAGGATATTAAACATTTTAGTGACAAACATTTTAGAGATAAGCAAAACAGCCAAAAAAAAAAAACCAACACCAAAAAAAAAACCTCAAATAAAGTGAAATAAAAAGCACAAGTGAATAAACAAAATATAAAATATCTTGGTATTATATACCTCTAGTATATCATTAATCATGAATATATTACAATGCTTTAAGAAACTAAGGCTTTAAGCATAGATAATCATCCAATAAATCTGTAAGCTATAATAGCCTGAGACTGAAAATCTGTTCTGATTTAAATATCCCATTAAATTGAAATCTAGACTATACATTGAAAATTTTTAGGTATAATACAAATCCAAATATTGAACTATAGTCTTGGAAATGTTTCCACTTTGTATTAAATTCCATTACAGATTTACTTTTAAAGTACAAAGTTATTTTGCAGGTAAAAGCATAGTCCTGTAACTTAGTAAACTATTCTTTCTCCATAGCGCTGCTTGGAGAGTCCAAGGATGGGTAAAATCAGCCTCGCTGCCCTAGGACTGAGTGACAATTTCTTTGACCACGCCTCCTTTGCCTTCCTGTGGTCAGTTTTAAAAAACTCAGTCCGCCCAGTAGGACTAATATTGGAGGGTTCTCAGGGATTTGGCAATAGGCTGAATTTATCCAGGGATTCTCCAAACAAAATACAATTTCTTAATGGGATTCAAGATCAAGAATAAAAGACAGAAGAGTTAAAGTCTGTAAAGTTTAAACAAAAGTTTATTGCCTGAGGGAGAACGGAGCGAGGCTTCTGCTGGTCGCAAGCAGAAGCCGATCGAGGATCATCTGTCCGGCGGATGCCGGCGGATGCGGAGCGGTGGGAGGCTTCCTGCTGGCTCCAGCTGCTTAAATTAAGTAAATGGGGGTTTTGAAAAAGTAGAGCGGAAAACGGCGTTTCTCAGTTCCGCAGGACTGCGGCAAGCCTCGGAGCTGTCAGGAGGTTGCCAGGGAAACCGGCAAGCTTCATAGGCAGCGCAGAGGCGGCCACCATCTTGGAAGGCTCAGGGAGGCTGCGCGAAGGCGCGGCCGCCATTTTGGGCACTGGCAGAGCCACGAAATTTAAAGTGAACTGTCAAAATCGAACGTTCCTTTCGCAGCATGTAATACCAATGAAACAGCTAACTTATACAGAGCTAATTCTGCATACATTGATGTATGTAAAAGTGAAGTGATGTTTCAATGGTAAAACAACCCATTTGTCTCTATTATTCATAATAAATTTAATCTTCTTATATTAAAAATCCCATTATTGCATCTCTATTACTACATTCAAATTCTCCACCCATTTAATCATGCAATCTTTTATTTGTTTGGATTATGAGTTTTATCACCAATAATTTATGAATCAAGCCTAACTCATGTTCAAAATTATATATTATGAGGTTTTTGAATTAAGTCAAGTCTCTCAATATCCCCCCTTGTTTCTATAATTGTTTTAGTGCTATTCTACTTATTTGAAGATACTGAAATCAACCACGTAAATTAGATTATTCTAAAACAAAACTTTCAAAAGATTTTATTATTCTCTTATTAATAATTCAAGTTTACAATCTACTGAATTATTAACTTACCACTGAATATATATTTTTTTAGTTTTTGCCTCTTCATTGAAGTAGACGTTTAAAAACAACTTGGGGGGTCTGAGAAAATCTGGACACTCTTTTCCTTTATTTTTCATAGTCATTCATGATCTTCTACATATTGTTTATTTATTTACACAAATAGCTTTCACTTAATTCAGACCACATGGAAATCTTGCCCCTTCTGTAGAAGCAGCCAACCTCTATACAATCGGTTCTGAAACACATGTTAAGCAACTAGCATGTTTGGAATTCAAACGTGCTAATCCACCTCACGTAAATCTTATAAAGTTCAAAATATAATCCTTGGTTTATTATTGGTTCATTATAGGTAGTCCTCAGATAATCCTGGCAGTTGCAGTTGCTATAATAACTTTGGACTGCACACATTAAGAGAGAACCTCATATGACCATAATATGGAAAGGCATTGGGTTATATGTTCACTCGAATTGCTTCAAATCATTCAGTAATATATACTCCTGTTTTTTCTGTGGCTTTTTCTTTCTGATGCCAGAGAGATAAACAAATCTATCAAAAATACTTGATTAGTACCCCATATCATAATGAAGCATCAGAACTTAATTGATTTGAAAGAAATTTAGTTCCCAATAACATTTTAATATTCTTATGTAATTATAGTAGTTCATAAAATCTCTATCTCTTTGATCTGGAAGTTCCTTGAGTTAATCTTACAATTATTGGATTTTGATCAATATATTATTCAGAATATAACTTGGGGCAATTATTACTTTTCCAGATTCAGTCTGAAAATGTCTTATAATATATTTTTCTTATTCATTTTGGATTTGTTTTTGTAGCATCTATGGTAAATGTTTATTTGCCTATAACTGATAGTGTTAAAGGTTTTGTCACAAAAGATAAACTTTTCCTATCAAAGATGGCTCCTTCAATTAACTGATGGTGATTTTTTTCAGTGCCAATGGGGATCAAGTAGTGTTACAGATGTTTTGGGATTACTTCTATTTACAGAGCTTTGTATTTTTCTTTTATTCTTCTGTCTCCAGCAGCCTTTTTTTATACAGTTTTTAATATCTCTTAACGCTAAAAATCCAGAGCACTGTAGCTTCCTTGTTTTCTATTACTTTATCTATTATAGTCCCACCAGTATTAACAGGCAAGTTATATTTGTTGCAGATAATACAATACACCATTGTTGCTACGTTGTTTTTACTTTACTATTATTTTTAGTCTGTCTGTAAAATCTTCTTGCAGCAGCTAACTACTGTAGTTGGTGCACTGTTTCTTCAGCTTGTACTTGCTACTCCATTTTAATAAAAGTAACCCCAAGTGTAGCACATTCAGTGGGACAGGGCTCATTCTGTACAAGCAGTATTGAAGGGTCCTTTCATCGGAAATGGTATAGGGCTTCCTGCCTGATCAGGGGGTTGGGCTAAAAGACCCCCAAGGTCCCATCCAGCTCTGTTATTCTATTACACTATTCTGTTGTATGCACTTTGCAGCTGGCTGACTCTTGCATTAGGTAATTCTATGGCTTCATCTTCAGAGCAATGGCAACTGTTGATTACTGGCCTATCCAATCTCTCTGCCTACTCAGATGGCAGTCCATCTGGTTGTACTGGGGCTGGCTGCTTTTGTATATGGGCCCTTCTAGAACTGGCTCTGGCTGCGTATCACCAGGGTCCTCCAAAGAGTCCACCATGATAAGCTGTGTATGTTGACAACGTTGAGCAGCGATTCTATTTCAGATATTATTTTTCTATACAGCTTCAGGTTGTCTATGTAAAGGAGAGAGACTGACAAATGTTTTTTATGTTTGCCTGACATATTCAGTATTGTTGCCAGAGGAATCACTGCAATAATAAATAATAATGGTGCTGGTGAATTTCCATGAAAGATGTCCTCCTTGATATTAACCTCTCCTAGTCTATTACCATTTCCATGAAAGACAACTTTGTCTTTCATTCTGCCATTAATCTTTGCACAAAGCTTCTGCCTTTACTTGATTATCCAATCACATGAAAGAGAATCAAATATCTTCACATAATCAATCCATGCTACATTAAAGTTGATCTTCCTTCTCTATCAGTTTTCCAAAATCATTTTGCCAATTAGGAGCTGATCTTCTGCTCCTCTGCTGTTTGTGTGGTGTCTTTTTTTCTGCTTGGGTAGATAGATGCTGTTGGACTGCATCAGCTACCACATCAGTTAGCAATCTGAAAGTTGTAGGTAAGCAGGTAATTAGCCTGTAGTTGCCTAGTGCTGCCTCTTTTGATGGATCTTTCATTATCAGATAGGTTTTACCAGATGTGTACCAATCTTCAATTTCACCTCTTAATTTAATAATTATTAATTTAGTAATTCTTGATGAAGGTATTTTTCCTTTTTTTCCTTTTATGTATACTGAGAGCATATGCACCAGACAAATTCCTTGTGTGTCCAATCACACTTGGCCAATAAAGAATTCTGTTCTATTCTATTCTATTCATTCCAAATTTTTTGGCAATCAGTGACTATAGATCAATCAGACTTTTCAACCCAAAACCATGAAGTTCATCTTCACCTGAAGCTGACCTTTCATGCTTTTTCTCCATCATTTCTGTTGTTATTACAAGTTCGGCTTCTTTTATTATTCTTATCCACCTCTTATTTCCTAATTTAATCCTTGTACTTTTGGGGATTGTCTGATTGCTGCACTGTTTCTTCTTTGTCAAGTGCTATTTGTCAAGTTCATTGCAGTATCTCTATTGATGGATTGGCAGAAATATTTCTTATTATCTGAATTAAGGATAATTCCAAATGTCCAATCTGAAATTCTTAATTTCTTTATTCTGTTCTATTTTAGATGATAATTTATCATATGTAACATTAGCATTTAGCTTAAAAGAATTGAATTTTATTTCCATATCTTCATTTTTTTGAATTATATTTAAAAGGTTATCTTCTATTGTATGAAACCCATCTGGAAGAAATTCTTAATAGAATAGAGTAGAATAGAATTTTTAGTGATTTAGTTATTTAACTATATCAAAATAGAAAAAACTAATACAAATATACAAAAAAACCCCAATAGGTCATGTTCATAATAATTTATCACTGCTACAGTTAACCACAATTTTATCTAACTATTTTGTTCTCTTCAAAAATGCCTTTGGTAGAAAAAATGTAGTCTTGCTATTAATATGTAAATTTGTTCCCTACTAGATGGCTTTGAATATACTCAACTCTGCCCTTACGGCTGGAATTAGGATAGATTTATTCATCCCCAGGGACATTTCAAAAGTACCGCATTTTTCGGAGTATAAAACACACCAGAGTATAAGACGCACCAAGTTTTTGAAGAGGCAATTTTTTTTAAAAAGTAGGTAGGTAGATAGAGGGATAGAGAGGGAGAGAAAGAAAGAGAAATACGGTAGGTAGGGAGAGTAGGTAGGTAGGTAGATAAAGGGATAGAGAGAGAAATAGAGAGAAATACAATAGGTGGTAGGGAGAGAGTAGGTAGGTAGGTAGATAAAGGAATAGAGAGAGAGAGAAATAGAGAGAGAGAGAGAAATATAGTAGGTAGGTAGGGAGAGAGAATGTATGTATGTATGTATGTAGGTAGGTAGGTAGGTAGGTAGGTAGAAGGATAGAGAGAGAAATACAGTAGGTAGGTAGGGAGAAAGAGAATGTATGTAGGTAGATAGGTAGGTAGGTAGAAGGCTAGAGAGAGAAATACAGTACATAGGTAGGGAGAGAGTGTGTGTGTAGGTAGGTAGGTAGGTAGGTAAAGGGGGGGGAGAGAAATACAGAAGGTATGTAGGGAGAGAGAGAGTGTGTAGTTAGGTAGGTAGAGGGATAGAGAGAGAAATAGAGAGAAATAAAGTAGTTAGGTAGGAAGAGAGAGAGAGTGTGTAGGTAGGTAGGTAGAAGGGTAGAGAGAGAAAAAGAGAAATACAGTAGGTATGTAGGGAGAGAGTGTTTGTGTAGGTAGGTAGGGAGAGAGAGAGAGAGAGAGAGTAGGTAGGTAGAGAGAGAGAGAGTAGGTAGGTAGGTAGGTTGATGTTTCCAGGTGTATTTATCCATGTCCTGGAGAAAGAAATCACTGACAAACCTTATTTGTTTCTGCTGGCACAGAAACAGTTAAAGAGCAGGGGGGAAAACCCTTTTGCACTCTGCAAACCTCCCCAAAACAGCCAGTTTCTCCTCAAAAATGGAGCCATTTTTTTTCAAATAAAAAGCATGAATTGCCTTGGGGGGCTTGCAGAGTGCTCCTGGGGGGGGAGGTTTGGGGGGGTCAAAAAGAGCAAAAAAACGGTCCATTTATCACAAAAATGGGCCGTTTTTGTGTCAAATAAATTGCATGCATAGCCCTATGGAGGTTTATAGAGTGCTGCTGGGGGCTGGAGGGGCAGAAAACAGCTTGTTTTAGGCTAATTTCTGTTCCTCCCAGCCTCCAGGAGCTCTCTGGAAGCCTCCATAAAGCTAGGCTCAGCCAGTTTGGTGAAGGGGACGGGGTTCCAGGAGGCAAAAAAAATGCTATATTCAATGTATAAGATGTACCCAGATTTTCAGCCTCTTTTTAGAGGAAAAAAGGTGTGTCTTATACTCTGAAAAATACGGTAGACTGTATCTATTTCACTTTGTGGCCAAGAACCCTTTAGATTAGAAGAAATGGGATAGCTCTCATAGTCAATAGAACAGTGAGAAAAGCATGTGATGATACAATCTCAAAAATTACAGAATAATCTTATTTGAACCCAAGGCAAACCAACATTAAGTAATCCAGATGTATGTTCCAATCACTGATTCAGAAGAAGTTGAAGTTAACTATGGTTCTATAAAGACCTATATCACTTCTATAGCTAAAACCAAAAAAATATATAGAGAATTAGAATACTAAAATAGGAAGTTGAGAGATAACCAGAATAACAGGCAAATTTGGCCTTGGAGTACAATCCAAGAGGTGACTCTGCTCAACACCAGACTCAGATTCATTATGTGCAGCAAAGATGGAAAAGCTGTACACAATCTGTAAAAACAAGATCTGGGGATGACTATGGCTCATATCATAAGCTTCTTATTAAAAAGTTCAGAGTTAAGTTGAAGAAAGTAGGAAAAGCCATTCACGTATGACCTAAATTATATCCCTTATGAATATGCAGTGGAGATGATGAATATATTTAAGGGATTAGCTTTGGTAGTAGCTACTGAAGAACTATGGACGAAGATTCATAACATTGTGCAGGAGGCAGCAATTAAAACCATCCCAAAGAAAAAGAAATGCAAGAAAGCAAAATGGCTGTCTGATGAGGCCTTATAAATAACTGAGTAGAGAAGGATAGCTAAAGGCAAAGGAGAAAGGGAAAGATATATCCAACTGAATGCCAATTTCCAGAGAATAGGAAGGAGAGAGAAGAAGGCATTCTTAAATCAACAGTGCAAAGAAATAGAGAAGATAATAGAATGGGAAACACCAGAGATCTCCTCAAGAAAATTGGAAATATTAAGGGAATCTTCCATGCAAAATCGAACACGATGAAGAATTAAAATGGTAGAGACCTAACAGAAGTAGAAGAGATTAAGAAGTGATGGCAAGAATACACAGAAGAACTATATAAGGAAGATCTAAATGTCCCTGATAACAATGGGTATGATTGCTGATATCTAGCTAGACAACCTGGAGTGTGAAATTAAGTGGGCCTTGGGAAGCATTTCCAAGAACCAAGCTAGTATTCCAACTGAGCTATTTAAAATCCTAAAAGATAATGCTACTAAAGTGTTACAATCAATATACCAGCAAGTTTTGAAAACTGGCCACAGGATTGGAAAAGATCAGTTTACGTTTCAGTTCCAAAGAAGGTCACTGTCAAAGAATGTTCAAATTCTATACAGGTGTGCTCATTTCACATGCTAACACATTCATGGTCAAAATTCTACAAGCTAGATTTCAGCGATATGTGTACCAAGAACTACCAGAAGTATGAACTGTTTTGAAGAGACAGAAGAACTAGAATTAGATTTTGGAAATAGTAGAGGAGTTGCAGAAAAACTTCTGCCTCATTGCCTACACTGAAGCCTTTGATTAAGTAGATTACAACAAACTGTCAAAAGTTCATAAAGGGATAGGAATACTAGGCCACCTTATCTTTCTCCTGAGAAACCTGTATGCAAGTCAAGAAGCAACACTTAGAATCAGACATGAAACAACTGAATAGTTCAAAAAAGGAAAAGGAGTATGACAAGGCTGCATATTGTAACCCTGCTTATTTAACTAATATGCAAAGAACATCATTTGAAATTTTAGGCTGGATGAATCACAAGCAGGAATTAAGATTGCCAGGAGAAATATCGACCACTTTGGATATGCAGAGTTTGGTTTGGCAGCAGTGGCATGTGTGAAAAGAAGGAAGCTCCCAACCATTTCCACTGCCACTCTGCATTCTGCCCACCTGCTCGGCCGCCCACCCACCTGGCTCTCCCTCCACTGGGAAGTCTCTGGCCATCATCATTGCTCTATGTGCAACCCCTGGCTCTCACTCTGGCTGCCCATGGTGAGTTGTGGATTGATCATGTTGAGTTGCCCTGTGATGACTAGGTAAAGGTCAGCTAGCAGAAATGACTTGGCAGTGGCGAGCTGGCTGCACTGAGCTGGCCATGCCGAGTTATCCTAGATCCTGGTCTATGGGATCAAAAAGAGTTGGATACAACTAAGCAACTAAACAACATCAGTTTATTTCAGTAAGTCAGCATTTATATCTTCACAATTTGCACTATATGTGATCATTGGGACTATTTTGGTGTTATATATCTTTATGATTGGAAGTAGAGAACCCACATAACTATGGTTGGTGAATTATCTTATGGCATGGGCACATGCTGTAGCCCTTAAAGTTATTCTTAAAATGAGACAGTTAGGAACCTATTTCTGTGAAAGCCAGTCCTAAGTATAAGTAGAATTTGACTTGTTGTATACATTCCCTAGACCCTAGCATTAGGCAGAAGTTTCAGTATAAAGCCTTGATTAAAGAGAGGAGGCTGGAGTCTATGCTTAGGTCCATAAGTTTCTTCCAAAGCAAGTCCTTGTTTATTAAATCAAATATTGTGATGAAGTCTGTTAAAGTAGTAAACAGTTGATTTCCTGTATATTTTTCTACTAGATGACATAAAATGAAACTGTTATCAATAACCAGACCCAAATCTAATTTGCTCTTTGGGTAGCAAGTTCTTTTCAATTACCAGCCTCAAACTAATATAAAAGATATTGGGCTATGATGTCAGTTAGATTAATTGGTCTATAATTTGAAGGACCAACCTTACTAACCTTTTTATAAATGATGACTACAATAGAGAATTCCCAACCAGCTGGAATTTGGCAGGAATTATTTATATGAGTAAATAAGCCTACAGGTAAGAAAGTCCACCAATCAATGTGACATTTAAATAACAGACTTGGGTAGAAGATCTTCTCCAGGAGTGGTAAATCATTTTGGGCTTCCTCTAATCCAGTACAACTTGGGTCAGTGAATAATTGGCTGTAATATTCCTTCCACATGTAGGCAGGTATAGGAATGTTCAAGGAGAACCTATATTCCTGCAATGTTCCTGTGACTGAGTGCCAGAGGAAGGCTAATTCTTTGTTTACCAGAGAGAGGATAAATAGTGAGACTTCTTAACACCTGATAGTTTTGTTGTATTCTTGTCAAAATGAAAGTATGGTAATATAATTATCATTTTATGGATGGTTCCCTGCTAAACACATAGCTATTCTTTTTCTTAATTAAACTAGTGAGGGCCCTTTATCTGGGATCTTTTTGTGATGCCTTTTCAGTTAAGAATTTTCTTAATCCTACATTTTGCTTTTCATGGGCTATAGGTACAGATACTATATCTTTGGAAGGTGAAGTCACTGTGTTTACTGGAATTTGAATTTGATATTTCATATATTCAAAGCCTCCACAAAACATCCACTCTGGCACATTTTATCTTGGTGGACCTCTAGATTAGTTGTCCCCAACTTCTGGGATGCGGTCTACTACCAAGTCGTGGCCTATTTGCAACCGGGCCATGAGAATGGTAGGCTGGCGTACACACGCACGCAGCTCAACTTGTGCAAGCAGTGAGCCAGTGTGTACATGCACACAACTCAACCTGCTCAAGTTGAGTTTTACATGCATGAAAACTGGCCTTACACAACGGCCCGATTTCCCTTTCTCCCCCAGCTAGGCAACCAAATCTTAATTTTATATTTTTAGCACGGGTAAATATTATTTAATTCTATTTTAATGTATGTATGCTGTATTTATTGTATATTGTTTTTAGCTTTGCCTGTGCACCGCCCCGGGTCCCTGTGGGGAGAGGGTGCGGTTAATAAATTTCAATTTCAATTTCAATTTCAAACCACAAAGGCTGGGGACCACTTCTCCAGATAATGTATCAATTTGATGTGCAGTCTGAGTGCCTGCAGAATTTAATAGCATATGATTGATGATTGCTATTTCCCTTATGTAAAAAGTACACAATTGTGCTGTAGAAGCAGAAATTCTTTGCAATGAAAGAAAATTACAGAGGAATCAAGCTGTATTTCCTCCATCTTTGATTCTTCCTTATTCTTCCTACTCATTTTGGAAAAATAATACTTTATTCTATGCCCAGAATTTCTAATTATTAAATTAAAACAAAATTTAAAATGTTAAAAGTGGGTAATATTAAAAACAACATAAAATTCAGTGATATTTAAAACAAAATATATAATAGCCAACTACTACTGTCTGAGAAGAAAAATAATCATAAACAAGCACTCAGTATTATTTTTAACAAATATCAAACAATTAATTCACAAATAATATTACATTTGATTGCCATTAAAAATATTCTCTATTGGAACTCCTATAGTTGAAAAAATAATAAAACAAATTGGCAAATGTATATTAAATCAAAGCATATAAAATAGTAAGGGCCAGAAATATACAATATATTACCAAATTAATAGTTTCTAAATGTACATTCGGGAAAAAATACATCAAAATAATATTCATTTTACGTTTCTCAAAAAAGAGTGATACTATTAAGTCTAACTTAGCTCTTTTTCAATAGTTCACTTTAGAAAGTAGTAAACAGTTGATTTCCTGTGGTTAGTTCTGTGATAAGTTAAAAGAAGACCAACAAGCTAATGAAATAGTAAGAAAACCTGAAAGAAATAAGGAACGTAAATCTATTTTCATAAATCCTTATGTTGAAGTTTCTGCATGTGGTTGAAGAAACAATATTAGAAAAAGTTATCTACTTGAAAGTAGGGTACACTGGTTGAAGCAAAATATATTTAAATAAATAAACAAAATAATAATATTCAGAGACAAGTAAATAAAAATTAATAACATTATTAGGAATACAGATAATTTAAAAATGATTTGTATTTTATAATCAAGGTAAGTTTCACTTTAATTTTATTATATAGAAAGAGAATCAAAAACAAAAAAGTAATCCTTACTGTGTTGGTAAAATAACTGTTTTTTAATTATTGTCCTTGTAAATAAACAATGCAATTCTAAATATTAATAAAACAAAGATGATAAGCTGTTAAGCAGGAAAAAAACCTGCCAAAGTCAACATAGAAAGTTAATCAGTATGATAAGCTATCTTCTGAAATGTAAGAGTCATAAATCTAAACAAAGGAATTTCAGTGGAGAAGGAGGAGAAGGGGGTTCAAGAGAATTCAGATTCTTGATATTTAAATTAAACCTGAAGATCTATCATAGGAATCTCTAATCAACAACAAACCACAATAATTACAAAAGCATTTAAACATTTACAAACCTCTCGGCTCATCCACTAGGAATAGCCCCCACAAAAAACGACTCTTCTGCTAAATTCTTGAACTTAGCTGCTTAGAATACACCTTTCTACAATTAGGGGGAAGCTCAGACTCTGGGCTGTAGATTCTGGTGGCTCCTAGTAACTGGCATCTTGAAATTTAGTTTGAATTGTTCAGTCTTTCTGTGTTTTAGTTAAAAAACATTTAATGTATTTTTGAGTCACAGAGACCTAAGGTATCATGCAAAAATGAGTGGAATATATCCCACGTTTCTTTGCTGTTTTTTTACCATTGCCCTGCCTTTGGGTTCCTTAACCCCCTCCAGAAAAAAGTTAATTGCAGCCAACAGCCATCAAAAGATTGTCATTTTTAGCAGAAGAATCCATGGTACTTCTAACATGATATTTATGTAGATGGTTTTTATCCAGTATATTCTTTATGTGTTTTCAGATTGTGGATCTCTTGCTCACCCATGGTGCAGATGTTAATATGGCAGATAAACAAGGTCGGACTCCTCTAATGATGGCAGCTTCAGAGGGGCATTTGGGCACTGTGGAGTTCTTATTGGGACAAGGTTAGTGTTGAAAAATTATAACATTAAGACCAAATCTTCCAGAATCTTCCCGTTTTTATAAATAATTTTATTCATTTTGTGATTCTGTACCACATCATTCATATGCAAAAGAGTAGAGATATGATTGACTGAGGCCAGAAGAGTTTATTTCAAGGTGAAAACATTTTCATTGCAATTGGGAACTGCCTTATTTTCAGGCAATGGTTTTATGTTTTGGAAATATTTTGGATATTTTTAAAAACAACTTTTCAACAATTTATTTTAATTTACAACACATACTTATGTGTTTCACAAATCTCCAGCTACCTACCGCATCTATGTAGAAACCACTCTGTTATTTTTCTGATCACATGCTACTCCAAATGTAGATCATCCTCTGCTGAATATTGTTATCGAGGAGATTAGATTATCAGTAATAATTTGTATTAAGAGATGACAGCCACTGTGGCTGTCCAGTCTTAAATTTTACAAGAAATGATGTAAAAACACTCTTCGTTATTGTATTAATCTTCTGTGGGATAAAGATCTCTCTATCCATCTATATAGCTGTTTTAAAATGGACAAATAAATGGATGCCAAATAAAAGGCAACAATCAGTATAGTCCCCAGCCCTATGCCTAAGCTTGAATTCTGATTGAAAAGATAATTCATTTCTTCTGGTATGCTCTGTAGGTGACCAGTGAGCATAGTATGAATAATAGCAGAGAATAAAGCAGATGACCTTAATGGAGAGAGGGAGGATCTATTACCAAGGTGACAAGGAAATAAAAATTATTTAAGCTTAGATGAAGCGAAACTGTATGAAAGTTTCTTAGAAAAATACACCCTGAATTATATTCAAAGATGTAAAAAGGAGAAATAGAAGCACATTCTAACTTGAAACTTCTGGGACTATAGCCGTTCTTAATAAAAAGCAGTTTTAGGTACATATGATATCTGATTCTTGTCTACAAAAGAGAAAGCAATAATTTCCAAAAGAAGTTGAATTCTGGGAAGGCCTTTTAAATCTGTAGGAAATATCCCTTCCTAAAGCAAAACATTGATAATCACCTAGAACCAGCCCATCGTATGTACGTACGTATGTACGTACACACACAAACACACAAACACACACACACTCCATCCCCCCCCCCCAAACCCCAGGAGAAATACTGTATGAATCCAAGCCACAAGCAGACGAAGAATGCCAGAGAGAACCCTGCCTCCTTGGACTCCACAGGCAAAACTGAATCCCAGGTAATACAGCACTATGCTGTTTCAGCCATTACATGGAGTCAAAAGATTGGTGAATTTAATTTACTTTTATCAGCAAAGAATTGTGCCAACCGAAACTACATATGATCTCTGCTCAGAGGGGGTGCTTTCTAGCTTAAATAAGACCATTGAATGCATTTCATTGATGCAATAAGAGAGGGAAAGTGTGCTAAATCTGTTTTATTGTCATGATGTAGGCTCAGATTTGAATTTTTCCCATTTTCACTTCTCGTATTTCCAAACCAGCATTCTAGTTGTTTTTGTTTTTGTTTCATCTGTCTAAAGTCTACAATACGCAAGCCAGCCATTCAAATTGGTATACAGAGGGAAGGCACTCAAAAACAATTTCCCATAATCTCCGGTTGTTATGTATACTGTGAAATCACTGAGACTCTCACCAGGCATTTCCAGAATCGATCTAAATTCATAAGGCCCTGAGATCAACCTTTGTAATCTTCAGTTTACCTCACAAAGATCATGAGCAGCAGTCAATCTTATCAGCCTTGAGTCATTTCAATTAAGTAGCCCTATAAATTGAATAAACTATTATTACCAGGATTGGGAAATTATATAATCATGACACAGGGCTAGTTATAATGTTGTCCCTCTCTAGATGATAATTCACTAGCTCCAAGGCACTGATAAGGTCTAGGTATAATCATTAAATGTGACTTGCCTGGAGTTTCCTGGAACAAACCCATATAATTATGGTGACCATAAAATCTTTAGCTCTTCTTAAACCACTCTCTAAAGCATGAAAGTTGAAGTCATCAATGCCAGCAAGAGGAGCATTTCAACATACATTGGGTGACCAATTAAGCAACCTGGGCAGAGATTCTTTTGGGCAACAAGGAAGTCAATGGATGAATTGGATCTCAGATTTTGCCTCTGCCTTGGCAATCTCATAAGTAGGCTGAGAAAATATGCAATTATACATACATCAACATTTTCCTTGTGGGGAACAAGATGATATTATATATTGGAAAGAACAGTTGGCAAGATTTGGGATGCAGGTAAGGCTTGGTGAACCATAATGGGTTATGCTAAAGGCTTCGCTATTCCTGAGTTGCCCAGTTGATACTGTTACCCAGAGAGGGAGAAATTATCATTTGTGTGGCTGTATGTTTTATATCTCATTTTTTATCTCTTAATCCCTATGTTTTGTTTAATGGTTATATTCTTCTCTTTTATCCACCAGGCCCATTTTGTTTTTTTGTTTTAATGCAAGAATGATTTAACTGAGATGCTTCTGGCAAATTTCAGATTAGATAGGACAACTAATAATCAGATAACTTTGTCTCATTCTTAAGAATAAGCAAAAATGGAGAAGAATGTTACAAGAATTTTGTTCCAACATATGGTGAAAAAATTGTGAAGCCATTTACTGACCATAAAATACTCTATAAGCTATTCCAGCAAGCTATTTGGTAACATTTTTTCTCTACAGTATCTATCAAGCTAATATAAGCAGTATTTCTTGTAAAAGAGATACATACATCCCTAAATAAGTCCAAACCTTTATGAAAGATTGCTACAAGAATGAGATGTAAATCATTTTACCTTGTGCAAGCACTTAAGCAGCTTTGCTTTTTTCCTCCAGGCTCCTCAATTTCCTTAATGGACAAAGAAGGACTAACTGCTCTTAGCTGGGCTTGCCTAAAAGGCCATCTTTCAGTAGTGCGAGCTTTGGTAGAGAGTGGAGCTGCTACAGATCATGCTGACAAAAATGGCCGTACTCCATTGGATTTAGCAGCTTTTTATGGAGATGCAGAAGTGGTAAGTTATGATTATTTTTATTTCTTGTTTGTTTGTTTATTATTCTATAAAAGATAATAATTCATTTCATTTCTTTATCACAGCCACTGATTCATATGACATACAGACACTGCCATAATATTGGTACCTCTCCACTATCCCTCAAATAATCTCAGTTTGCAGTAGAATAAACTGAAACTAGCCCCATTCTTCATTCCATAGTTCATAGTGCAGGAAAAATGGACTATGTAATCTAATATTTTCAGCTGCATCTTATAAAATGTAAAGAGGAATTGAAACCTATGACACCTCTGTCAATTTTTCATATTTAATTTAATATGTAGAGTTAATTGGGTTACTAACTGTCTTCACACACCGCATAAATGGTCAATATTGAAAAGCGTATATGCCCTTTAAATGTTAACTTCAACATTGGATTGGAGGGCTAAAGAACAGGAACCGCATGAAGTTACATTGTCAGCAATAAGCCTTGATGACTCATACAATACTTCAAGTATATTGTAAACTCCAGTTTTCTGCACCATTTTTGTGCAACAGGTTGGTCAGTTTGACAAACTGGTCTGGCTTGTCATATTCCTTCAATTGATATCAAAAGAGACATCAATCTTAGTGATGTAGCTAAACCTATATTTAGAAATATAGCTTACAAATGATAAAAAAAAACATATACAAAGAAATCTAATAAATACAAAAGCCAAGGCATCTCACATTTTATCCTCAACCATACATACAGTGACCTCTATGTGATGCACCACTAACAACCTAGCCTTACTGTCTGGAAAAAGCCAGGTTTTTCAGCTTTCCAGAAAGTCAACAAGATCAGGGCCATCTGAATATCTAGGGAAAGTGTTTCACCAGGCAGAAACCATTACAAAGAAGGTATGTTTTTTGGATTCTACAAGACATTAATGCTTTACTGATAAGACTAGTTTAGTTTATTAGTTTATTCAAATTTATAAGCCGCACCCATCTCACTACATAGGGACTCGGGGCGGCGCACAGGGAATATAAAATATAAATACACAAATATACAAAAATAAGACGTTCAATTAAAACTCAATTAAATTACACCACCCTGCGCTAAAACCTATATTAAAACCCCTGAATTAAAACTTTGGTAGCTAGAGGCAGTGCAGTGTCAAGTAAAATCATGCCAGGCCGGCTTGTTGGAAGAAGTGCGTTTTTAACCGCTGGCGGAACCGGCGGAGGTCCGAGATGACACAGAGTTCAGGGGGGAGAGCGTTCCAGAGGGTTGGGCCCATCACAGAGAAGGCTCTACCCCTGGGCGTCGCCAACCGGCATTGCCTGGTTGACGGCACCCGGAGTAGCCCCTCTCTATGAGAGTGTATCAGTTGTAGGGACGTATGGGGCAGTAGATGGTCTCGTAGGTAGCTAGGCCCCGTGCCATGGAGCACCTTGAAGATGGTCATCAAAACCTTGTAATGCACCCGGAAGGTCACAGGCAGCCAGTGCAGCTTGCGCAGGAGCGGTGTTATGTGGGATTGCCTTGAGACACCCATAATCACCCGCATGGCCGCATTCTGAACCAACTGCAACCTCCGAGTGCATCTCAAGGGGAGCCCCATGTAGAGAGTGTTACAGTAGTCCAGAAGTCACGAGCGCTTGAGTGACTGTGCGAAGGGCCTCCCAGTCAAGTAAGGGGCGCAATTGGCGGACCAGGCGGACCTGGTAAAACGCCCCCCTGGCCACGGCCGCCACCAGATCCTCCAGGGACAGCCGGGAATCCAGAAGGACTCCTAAATTGCACGCCCTCTCCACAGGGGCCAAAACTTTGCCCCCCATGGCCAGTGATGGTGTCAACTGGCTAAACCAGGAGGCCGGAAACCACAGCCACTCGGTCTTGGACGGGTTGAGTTTGAGTTTGTTGCTGCCCATCCAGATCCGTACGGCCTCCAAACACCGGGACATCACCTCAATGGCATTGTTGGGGTGGTTTGGGGTAGAGATGTACAGCTGAGTGTCATCAGCATACAGATGGTATTCTACCCCAAACCCACGGATGATCTCACCCAGCGGCTTCATATACGTGTTGAACAGGAGTGGTGAGAGGACCGACCCCTGCGGCACCCCACAAGTGAGGGGCCTAGAAGTCGACCTCTGCCCTCCTGTCAACACGAATTGCGACCGACCAGAGAGGTAGGAGGAGAACCACCGTAAAACGGTGCCTCCCACCCCCAACCCCCCCAGTCGGCGCAAAAGGATACCATGGTCGATGGTATCAAAAGCCGCTGAGAGATCTAACAGGACGAGGATAGAGGAACAACCTCTATCCCGCGCCCTCCAGAGATCATCCACCAACGCGACCAATGCCGTTTTGGTGCTGTGACCGGGCCGGAAGCCGGACTGGCGCGGGTCTAGATAATCAATTTCGTCCAGGTGGCGAGGAAACTGCAGTGCCACCACACTCTCTACAACCTTCGCTAGAAAGTGAAGGTTGGAGACCGGACGGTAATTCTCCAATAATGCTGGGTCCAGGGAAGGCTTCTTGAGGAGAGGTCTCACCACCGCCTCCTTCAAGGCGGTAGTCAAAGACCCCTCACTCAAAGAAGCGTTCACTATGTTCTGGAGCCAGCCTCGTGTCACCTCCCAGGATGGCAGTACAAGCCAGGAGGGACACGGGTCCAATAAACATGTGGTGGCCTTTAGCCTCCTCGCCAACCTGTCTATATCATCGGCAGCAACAAAGTCAAAGTCCTCCCATAAAATTGTCTTAAGACCTGCCTCAGGAACTTCTTCTAGACTACTGTCTGTGAAGGGCAGCCCACTCCGGATCTGAGCGATTTTATCCAGCAGATATTCACCAAATTCCTCGGCACAGCCCTGCAGCGGGGCTTCCCGCAGCCTCTGTTGAAGGAGGGAGTGGGTCACCCCAAACAGGGCCGCCAGACGGTTATCTGTGGACACGATGAGGGTGGCACAATACTCACGTCTGGCCACCCTCATTGCCACTAAGTAAGTCCTCAAATGGGCTCTCACTAGTGTTTGGTCAGATTCGGACCGAGAGGATCTCCACCTACTCTCTAGGCGTCTCTTGCGGCATTTCATCTCCCTCAGCTCCTCGGTAAACCAGGAGCCTGGGTGAGGCGACGCCGCGTGAGAGGCCGCAAAGGCGCGACACGGTCCAAGGCCCCCGTGGCAGCACTATACCATGCGGCCACTAGGTCCTCAGTCGTGTCGCGGGTCAAGTCTACAGGTGCTGGCCCAAGCTCCATCTGGAACCTTTCAGGATCCATCAGGCGCCTGGGGTGGAACCATCTAGGTGTCTCCGGTTCCGCCTCCCCACGGTGGGGTGTGACGATTGGAAAGTCCAGCCGAAGGAGAGAGTGATCTGTCCATGACAAGGGTGAGATGACTAAATCCCCGATTCCGAGATCACTTCTCCACTGGCCAGAGACAAAAATCAGATCCAGCGTGTGTCCACCGTTGTGGGTGGTGCCCTGAACTACTTGGGTCAGGTCCATGGCCGTCATGGAAGCCATGAACTCCCGAGCTACCTCGGATGTCTCGCCCGCCGATGGCAGGTTAAAGTCCCTCACGACTAATAGTCTGGGGGTCTCAACCGCCATCTCGGCGATCACCTCTAGGAGCTCAGACAGGGCTGCTGTTACATAGCGGGGAGCCAGGTATACAATCAGCAAGCCCAACTGCCTCCCTAGACCCCACCTCACGTAGAGGGACTCCCAGCCGGTGGTCTCTGGAACAGTGGTCTCCCTCGGCTTGAGACCTTCCCTAACAATAATCGCCACTCCACCACCCCTGCCAGAGGCCCGAGGCTGATGAAATGCATGGTAGCCTGGTGGGCACATATCCATGAGGGGTAAACCTCCCTTGGGGTCCAACCAGGTTTCCGTTATTCCCACCAGGTCCGGGTCCCCCTCTGACACTAGGTCATTAATGAGGGGGGCTTTGTTCACCACGGACCTGGCGTTACAAAACATCAGCCTAGGGCCCCGGCTCTGTAATCCCTGACCACCTAGACCTCGAGGAGAGTACAGGGGGTTGGGGCGAGTGACCGCTTGTAACCAGTGGCCACGATCCCCCAACTCTTTATGGGCACCCTGTCTCCCATCACCCCTGCCCCTCCCCAGGACCGTACCGATGGAAAAGCCCTCCATAGGAACAACCCCCCTCCCCCCTCCTTAATAGACCTCCTAGTTCCGCCGGCCAGCCCGGTACTCCGACCCACTGCTGACTGCCCAGACCCACCCCCCACCCTGGGACCCCCTAAAATCCGGATTAAAAATTTAAATAAAACCCCCCTTAGCTTGCGCTTCGCCCACCTCTCAGGAGCAATCAGTCCATCCTCGAGGTGGGCCCGTGATAGATCGGGGGCCACGCCTGCGAGAGGGGAGACTCTCACAGGCAAAGGAGATCACGCCTTGAATACATAAATTAAGTAAAACACGAAGGCCGTAAAGCCCGAGGGGAATTTGGTCGCAAGTCTGAATCATAGTCAATGGAGCACATCCATTCTAATGGATTTGGAATGATGAGTAGAAACAGCTACCAATAAACAGCTACCATATAAGAAAATCTGGCATATCATGTAAGGATTTAAAGAACATAACCAGCATTCTATGAATCTGAAACTTCAGCTTAAACATTGATTGTTTCTGGGTGATGCTGACTTAGTTGTTTGTTTATTTATAGGTTCAGTTCCTGGTGGATCATGGTGCCATGATTGAGCATGTGGATTACAGTGGGATGCGCCCCCTCGACAGAGCAGTGGGCTGCCGCAATACTTCTGTTGTAGTTACTCTCTTGAAGAAAGGAGCCAAGATAGGTAGGAAGGACACAAAGGGAATAACCTATCTTTCATACCTTTCTTGAATATGAAAACACAGTATATTCCTGTGAAACAGGCATAGCCAATTTCAATATGCAGATGCTTAGCATTTCCATATGTGATGATTGCAGTAGTGAATTCATTATTTAGCTCTTACAAACTAAAGAATGGTCATTGTCTAAAAATGAAAATCTAAACAACTGTGTTATGCTGGTATGCTGCCTACCCTACTCTGTAGATGTTTGTAGATTTGAGCATTATCTGCATATGCCTTTGTCTCTTAATTCTTGCATCACAAAATTTGCTGCTGCTTTGCTGCCTGCCTCTCACTGCTGCTTTTTCCTTTTTTTAAAATTCACCTTCATCCATTTTTTCTCCCTCTCCCACAACTTTGTGTTTTCCTCCTATCTTCCCCGCCATCTCCCACATCCCCCAAAGGCTGTCAGACACTACCAAGTCGACCAAGAGGTATATTTCACTGCTGTCATCATCAAACTTGGTGGTCTAACAGCTCTACCTTTTCTCTTCTACAGTTTTGCCTGCCTATGTTCCATTCCCCACTTTTAATTTTTCTTACCTTCAAATAATTTTTTTCTTACTGCTGCAGAGAATAACTTGAATGCAAGACTAAATTCACTTTTAAATGCTGCAAAATATGTAAAACACTGCAAATTTGTTTTCATTGAATCTTCTGAAATGCTTTTCTATGATGATAAGAACTTCAGAAGCTGATAATTTACTGAGGGAAAAACTCATTCTGAAATTATTTGTTTGTTGTTTTTGTTTTTGAAGTGCAAAACTGGACTTTTGAACTGCATCAGGAGAATGCACTTTTACAGATAAAAATTTAGTTTGAATCAATTTTTTTCAGAAACACTGAGGTTTTAAAAGATTTTCACATGGTGACACAAATATTGACACAGAAAATTTCAGATATATATCTGTATCAGAATTTGCATTGCACATCAGTTAATTTATGTACAATGATATGGATATTAATTTTAATTCTATTTAATATTACTTGTTCTTACTCATTTTTCTATAATGTTTTCTTGGTAATGCCACTCTCTCTTCAAATTTATGACTTGTTCTAAAATTAATTTAATTATAATATTGCAAAGTATTTTATTCACTTATATTTACAAACCCAACTTTTTTGCTGGGACAAAGTTTCTTCTTGAATTGACTGTAACAAGTTGTTCTCTCCATCAGAAATTATCTGCCCAGGATGTTTTCTCATTTTAGCTTTCCTCCACTGCCACCTTTTGCATTGTATGAGTTTTTTACCCATCATGCATCCTGTACACTACAGGTCCAGCAACATGGGCAATGGCCACTTCCAAACCAGACATCATGGTCATCCTGTTGAGCAAATTGATGGAGGAGGGAGACATGTTTTACAAGGTAAGATGGAAGCTGTGATTTTATATTTAATAATTGACCTTTTGTGTTAAAAAAAAGAGAAACATTTATCATTATTGTTTATAGAGCAGTGAAAATATATACCAGAAATCTTCAGAAATTTTAATTCATAACATAAGCAGTTCTGGCAATATTTTGAACTGTTAAATAAACTACAATTCCATAATTTTAAAGCTAAAAAGATACATTTATAGCCTAAATTTATAACAATATATGTAAATTTATGTATGTACATGTGTATTTAAAGCATTTATATAGTTAAACAATTTAGCCATTTATCCTCTGCAGGATGAAGGCCTCTTCGCATGTTTCCAATACTAAGTTAAACACTATATTTGCAGAGTTGATGACCCATACAATTTTCTGTGATCACTGGGATAAATACATTCTTTGATAAAATGCAAAGGGCCTTTTAATTGTTCATAATATCTATGATAGTTACTCTGTGAAAAATTGTCCAATCTGAGCAAGAGAGTGCTTGAATTCTCTAATATCTGAAATAGCTCTCTGGAATGCAGGTGGTTTTCTTTATTCTAAAAGTTAAGATTGGCGTATATTTTATTTATGAAAAAAATAAAATTCAACCCAAATTGTATATAGTTCAGGCTGAAGTTATGCATAGACATAATAGTCTTTATATCTAACCATAATTAAATCATAAAGATCAGACTGAATTTCTCTCTACTAATTTTAATTTCTCATTTTCCTTCTGCAAACCATAATCATAATTTAAACAACTATGACTAAAATTTTCTTGTGTTCTTCTCCTGGGGAAAAATCAATGCTATAATCATTAATCCTTTTATAATTTTCAGGCTGCATTATTGTACTGTACACTGTGTGGACCTGCTTGTAGAAACCTAAGTTAGCCTAGAATGCCACTGTGAGAATTTTATTTGCACTTGCAAGACAGACCATATTGTATTTGATCTCAGCCTGACTCATTCCCAGTTTGTTTCTATTTGTTTCTGATTTTGTCCTTTAAACCCTGTTAGACTGGAGTGTCTCAATAATTACATCCTCCCAATTGCCTAAGAATGTTGCTCCATTTCTGCAGATTTTATTGGTGCCATCTTCTGATTTCTTCTTTTGACAAAATGCTTCCTGGTGAGGATTAAGGAAGAGATATTTCTCAATTGTGACTTCCAGATTATGGGATAAATTTGCTTCTAAAATATACTGAATATATTTTCAGTATAGAATTCTTAATTCTATACTGAATTAATTAATTTGCTTTCATTGCTCCTTTTTAAAAATGGTGTTGATAATATATTTTATTATGTTGTTTAAATCTGTAATTTGGTAAATAGTCTTATAATTAAATATACCAGATTCCCATCATAATCATTATTTCAAGCTAGTTAATAAACACTATTTATAAGAAAATCTGATTAGCACTAATCTTTTATTGCCAGTGCAGGTTAAATCTTTAATCATATTTAAAGCTCTTAGGAGAAGAATATAAACCATCATTTACATTAAGAAGAGTAAGACTGAGGTGGTGTGAATGACTTTAGGCTGTTTGTTGTCCTATTGTAATAAAGTTGTGAAAATTAGAATCATTCTATAATTATTTCTGTTTTTAGACCATTTTTCTATAAGTACCAGTGAGTGACCTCTAAAATCATTCAGCCATTTTGAAGCAATATAAAACCTATTATCATATTTTATTTCAGGATCTCTAATTCTTCTTAAAACTGCTTTTATGATGAATGTTCTAATAAAAAAATGATTAACACACTTGCCTTGTAAATAGAAGATTGAAAGTTCAAAACTAAAGAGAAAATTCTTTTTTAATTACTATTTTTCCCCACAAGCTTTCTGCTTTTCCCCATGTTCTTTGGCAAAAAAAGAAGTCTAGTAGCATACTGTTTTAGGTTTTTTGCAATTACCTGAGGCAGTGATGGCTAACTTTTTTGCCATCATGTGCCAAAAGCAAGGGGAGTGGAGGGGAGTCATGTGTGGGCATACCTACACTCATAATTGTGTACGCGCAATCCCCCTGCGCATGTGCATATGACTCCCGCCCTTGGTGCATGGTGGACCCGTTTTTCCCCAGGCTCAAGAGGCTTTCTAGGAGCCTGGGGAGGGCGAAACGACCCCCCCCCCCGGAGGCTTCAGGAGGTTTCGCCAAAGCCTCTGGAGGGAGAAAAACAGCCCAACGAGCAAACTGGAAGTCCAATTCCCTAACTTCCAGTTTGTGTGTTGGGTTGTTTTTCGTCCTTCAGGGAAGCCTAAGCAGGGCGAAAACGGCTGAAAATAAATGCCAAAGTCAGCTGGCCAGCACGCACTTGCACACTGGAGCTGGCAAGGCAATGCTTCGCATGCCCTAACAAATGGCTTCGCGTGCCACAGATTCGCCATCACGGACCTAAGGTATAAGAGTTTCACCCACAGTTTATTTGGCTGTTTGGAAGCTCATTTCAGGAGATTGTAAAAATGATTAAATGATACACTGCTGAACCTCAGTAAAGCAAACAAAAAAACAAACAAACAGGAGTACAGGGAAAATTAGAATCTCTCAGAAAGTTTACAACCTTTATATATTACTAAATACTATTTTTCATTTGTTAAAAATAGTTTTTCATGAGAAATATTGTATTTATGTTAATTTCTAATGAAATTAATGTTATTTTTACATGGTTGAATAAAATATTTTCTTGAATGCATCAATTTTAATTTTTAATATGGTGAATATTGATAAATGTAACTCATACAGTTTAAAGCTCTTTTGGACTCTTCCTCTGTAATTTTTAAAATTGGAAGGGAGTCCAGAAAACATAACTTTTAAGAAACACAGTTTAGAAGATGCAATCCTGTTCTAGAATGCTATAAAGAAAACATTCAAAGAAAACATTTAAATTGCCTCCCATCAATCGTCAGGAAAGAGTTTAGAAAAATCTTATTCTCTGCTTTTATTCATAATGGTTTTCTCCTGAATCCTTGTGACCTACTTATTTACCTTCTATATTTTTCATTGTTCTACTGTAGCAGTGATAGCTAACCTTTTTCTCCTTGCATGCTCGTGTGTGCATGACCACACCCTTAATGCAATGCATCCCGCCCCCCTGTGCATGTGCACATGACTCTCCCCCAGTGCCCCATTTTGGGCCTAGCAGGCCTCCCTGAAGCCTTCTGGGATCAAAAACATGGCGGGCGGGGGTACTGCTCCCCCACACACATGTGCACGTCTCCTGCATATGCAGCAGAGACCCAAAAATCAGCTGGCCAGCGAGTGGCACGTGTGGTGAAGCTGAGCTGGGGAGACAGCTCATGTGCCCTCTGAGAGGGATTTGTGTGCCACCTGTGGCATGTATGACATAGGTTCGCCATCACAGTAATACATCATTTCCTAACCATTGCCATGTTTAAAAAAATAATTCCTCATTATTGAAGATTTCCTAGAATCCATGAGGAGTTCAGTTTATCCTCTTTCTCTCCCAATATTTCTCATTAGCATGGCTGATGTTCCATTTTCTTATGAGAATCAATCCAATGTACTTATCATAAGTCATGTTAGCTAACTCACTATTACAAAGCAAATAATTCAAAGCTATTTGCTTCACTACCACAGGTAGTCCTCGAATTAGGACTGGAACTTGTGTTGCCAAATTTTCCAGTCCTTAAATAATTATTACATGATCACACTTTATTTTATGACCTTTTTTCAATGATCATTGCTAATTATGTGGACATTAAACAAATACAGATTTTTCCATTGAGTTTGCTCGCTAAAAGTTGGTTAGGAAGGTTGTGAATCATGTGTCCCTGGGGTGCTGTAATTGTTGGAACTACATGCTGGCTGAATTGCAATCCCGTAATTACAGAGATGATGCAGTGGTCATAAGTGCAAGGCCAAATCGTAAGTCACTTTTTTCAGCACCATCATAACTTTGAGCGGTTGTTAAACTAACAATTATTACTCAAGGACTAACTGTAGTTATACATTAGTTTCGTGATAGTGAACCTATGGCACGTGTGCCATAGGTGGCACGTGGAGCAATTTCTGAGGGCACCCGAGGTGTTGCCCTGTCAGCATGTGTGTGCTGGCCAGCTGATTTTCAGCTGTTTTTTGGCCTTCGGAAACTTCTCTGAAGCCTTCAAAGGGTGAAAAAGAACCCAACACACAAACCGGAAATGAGGAAGGGAGCTGCCAGCACGAGAGGCAAGGAGAAAAAGCAGCTTCCTTCCCTCCTGCTGGCTCCTCTGTTTCATCCCCTCCCCTGTGCTATCAAAGAGGATCCTGCCTGGTCGGTGCAATCCAAAGGGAAATGAGGAAGGGAGCTGCCAGCACGAGGGAAAGACAAACAGCAAGAAAAGAAAAAAAAGTGCCTTTTTTCCCTCATGGTGGCTGCTATGTTGCCCTTTTCTCCATTTCAGTGCCACGCCATGGAGTCTGCCCCACCCACCATTGCCCAGGCCCTTGCTTCCCCCAAACATTTCTTTGTCTACCTGATTTCCCCTCTGTCTCATTTTTCCATCGCGTTTCTTGCCATTCTGGGCAAGGAAACAAAGTTTGTGGGACTAAAAAAAACTTTCAATCAATCAATTCCAATTTTGCAAGGTCTCCCCCACCCCCCAAAGTTGGAATTGATTGAAGTTTTTTTTAGTCCCACAAACTTTATTTTCCTGCACACAATGACAAGAAACGCAATGGACCTGGAAATCAGGTAGGCAAAGAAATGTTTGGGGGAAGCGAGGGTCTGGGTGATGGTGGGTGGGGCAAGCTCCATGGCGTGGCACTGAAATGGAGAAAAGGGCAATAGAGCAGCCACTGTGAGGGGGGAAAAGCCACTTTTCTTCTTTTCTTGCTGCTTGTCTTTCCCTTTTGCCAGCAGCTCTTTGTCATTTCCCTATGGATTGTAGCACCCAGGCAGGATCCTCTTTGGTAGCGTGCGGTGGTGGTGGCAGGAACAGAGAAGCCAGCATGAGGGAAGGAAGTCATTTTTTCTCCTTGCCTGCTGCATGTCTTTCCCTTGTGCCAGCAACCCCCTTCTGCATCTCTGTATTGACTGTAGTGCCCAGGATCCTCTTTTGATTGGGAGTGTATGGTATATAACAACCTGGCTCACACCGCATGGAGTAAAAAGGGCCCAATCTTTACACAGGAGAATAAGAAAGGAATGTTTTTTGATGCAGGAGCATGCTCGAGCATCCCCCTCCCTCCCATCTCTGCCCGTTTGTGGCAAAGCAACTTCTCCCCTCACTGAATGTTATCCAAGGGGAAGCAGCCAGAGCAGGGAGTGGCAGGGAAGCATTGCACAAAAATGTGCGGTCGGCAGAGGGGGGGCATTAAATTATGGGGGTAGGCATGCGAGACCCGCAACAGCGCGTGCGTGCGTGTTTTTTGCACTTGAGGTGAAAAAGGTTCGCCATTAATGCACTAGTCCTTTGTTTATATCAACCTGGCCTCCTTTCCTGTATTTAAATCTTGCTTTGGAATTGAATTTTCATTAAGTTTCATTAAGAGAATGATTCGATAAAGATCTTGGGTAAGGAATCTTGCCATTTCTGAACTGCAGGGAAATCATAGTCCAGTATGAAGATGTAGTACGTCAAACAAAAAATATTCTTCATGGTAAGTGTCCAATATTCCATTTTCTCCACAGAAATAATAATTGTTGCCTTTTCTCTGCTAATCCATTTGCCTATTAGTTAGTTCACCTTTTTGTGAGAAACAAATAACAATTTCATAATTGAAAACTATATAACAAGAAACCATGCACTGCAACTTAAACCATAGACCAGAAAAGATTATTAGGCAATTTTACGTGTCTGTTAGGCACATGATTTTGGTTAGAGTGAAGCATATGCTAAATAATGAAAATTATTGGGAGTTATTGCTTATTCTAACTTATTTTCCTTACTTCCTTACATAATACTTTCTTAATATGTATAATCATTCAACAACAAGTATCTCTTAGCAAATTGATTCTCCAATAAAGCAAGAAATATAAAGGTATGCAGAAAAAGAACCTGAATTGTTTGTAAGAATAGAGCTTCTATTAATGATCACCAAATTGATAAAAGTTATTCTTTAAGGAGAATAACTGATATTCCTTGTTTATTTCTAGAATGTTTTACAGGCACATTCAGTTTCTTGATCTATAACTCTTACAACAGTCAGATAAAAAACTGAATGGTACATTTACTGTTTGACATTTTATTAGAAAGGGAAAGTGAAAGAAGCTGCCCAACGGTATCAGTATGCTTTGAAGAAATTTCCCCGAGAAGGGTTCGGAGAAGATCTAAAAACTTTCCGGGAGCTGAAGGTGTCACTCCTTCTCAACTTATCACGCTGTCGGAGGAAAATGAATGTAAGTGCCCTCCTTCTTACAGCTTATTCCTGAATGTGATCCTTTCCCAGCTTCCTTTCCTGTTCCTAATCACTTCCTAACCAGACTCTTACCTATATTCCTAGAATAGCCTTAAAACCTCCACCTTTTTGTAACTTGGTTGTCCTTCACAGAGCACTGGCGTTTTCTAATTCTGAAACAGCCAAGCAATAGTTTAGAATTTATTTCAAACAATGAAAAATTCATCAGTTTATGACTACAGCTTCCTTTCATTTTTCTAAAAAATATTTGTGCATGTGCAAATTGAAGGATGCTGGTAGATATAAAATATTGTCTTTTCCTTCTAAAGCTCTTGCTTTCTCTTAGAACAGTGACTCAGTCTCAAGATGTATAGGTTACACACTCCTTACACACGACAGTCTTTATGCTATTCAAAAGCCATTCTTTAAAACAACATAACATGTGTGTTTGTGTGCATATAGTGGAATATGGCTGTGAGAGAGAAAAAAACTTTTTAGGTTAGAAATCACATAATAATGACTTAGAGATTGAGATATATAACAACAGGTTAGATTTTAAACAAATGTAAAAATAACAAGAGATTTTACAGTTGCTGCCTTGTACACTTGGTTAGCTATGGTAGAACAAACTCCTGGATTACATGGGCCAAGGGTCCAATCCAGTAAGGTACTTAATATTACAAACCTATATGGTTTGGATGGGTAGTAACAAACTCAAGCTCAACCTGTCCAAGACCGAGTGGCTGTGGTTTCCAGCACAGATGAGTCCAACACTGGCCATTGGGGGCGAACAACTGGCCCCCGTGGAAAGGGCGCGCAACTTGGGTGTCCTCCTGGATTCCCGGCTGTCCATGGAGGACCATGTGACGGCCATTTTATCAGGTACACCTGATACGCTAGTTGCGCCCCTTACTGGACCGGGGGGCCCTTCGCACAGTCACTCAAGCGCTTGTGACATCCCGGCTGGATTACTGTAACGCTCTCTACATGGGGCTCCCCTTGAGGTGCACTCGAAGGCTACAGTTAGTGCAGAATGCAGCCATGCAGGTGATTATGGGTGCCCCAAGGCAAGCCCACATAACACCTCTCCTGCGTGAGCTGCACTGGCTCCCGGTGGCCTTTCGACTGCGCTTCAAGGTGTTGACGACCATCTTCAAATCACTCCATGGCTCGGGGCCTAGCTATATACGAGACCACCTTCTGCCCCATACATCCCTTCATCCGATCCGCTCCCACAGAGAGGGTCTTCTCCGGGTACCGTCGGCCGGGCAATGCCGGTTGGCGACGCCCAGGGGAAGGGCCTTCTCTGTGGCGGGCTCGGCCCTCTGGAACGACCTACCCCCCGACCTACGCACCACCTCGGACCTCCGCCTCTTCCGCCAACGTCTTAAGACGTATCTATTCCAACAAGCCGGCCTAGCATAGCCCCCCGTTTCTGACTTTTATCTATAAATTTTAATTTTCAGGGTTTTTAATGGGTTTTTTTTAGCAAGGTATTTAGTTTAATATGTTTTTAATAATATACATTGTCTTTTGTTATGGTTTTTAATGATGCCTGTGCGCCGCCCTGGGTCCTAACAAGGAGAAGGGCGGGGTATAAATTCGAAAAAATAAAATAAATAAAACATATATCATCAAAATTATGTTATTAACTCTAACTTAGTTGAGAAATTCTTTTATTTTAATGATAGTGCAACAAAAAGTTCAAATAGAATTAGATATACCTATTTCTATCTCTTATCTACAGTGCAACAAAAAGTTCAGATAAAGTCAGATACAGCTACTTCTATCTTGGAATTTTAATTTAATTCTAAGAAATGTCATTTAAAACTTTTAAAGTCATATTGTTTGAATGGTAGGGTTATACAATGTAAGCTTGCCTATGCTGCCCATTTTGCCATGTCTTCCCTTCTATATACTACTGGCCACACAAGTATGGAACAACTACCTAGATTGTTGTTAATGTGTGCACTTCTGTATAAAGTTAGGATCCTTCACATAATCATAAAGATAATTATTAGGAATTACTGATAATGTCCAGATTATATAATATATCCCTACATTCCTGTCACCTAATTCCTTCAACACATGACAGTTCAAGTGAGGCAACCCTAAGAATATGGGGGAAACGATATATATATATATGTGTGTGTGTGTGTTCTACAACTTGTTCATATCAATGGTTAGTATGAAGTCATAAATTATTTCAAGTTATTAGTTTTGAAGCACTAAGAAAATTGCAAATTAAAAAAATGAAGTAGATTTTACTATTTGTAGGGCAGAATAAATGATGATACATGGACTGGATGTATGCCCAAAGAACAGATTTAACACTTACTGTCCCAGGTTAGGAACAGATAATATCTAAAAAAGTTGGATCTCTCGATACCAGCTGCCTGATATTTTGTTAATGTTGGATAGTACTCAGTCCGCTTACAACAATCTATCGATTTTATTTCTTTTCTTCCCAAATTCTCTGTGTGTTTTTTCATTGACTTATCTACGCACCTATTGTAATGGCAGGATTTTGGAATGGCGGAGGAATTTGCTACTAAAGCACTGGAGCTGAAACCGAAATCTTATGAAGCTTACTATGCAAGAGCAAGGGCCAAACGCAGCAGCAGGTGAGAGGAGAGCCAGAGAGAAATGAAGGTTTGGGTGTCATACACTCCTAAAAATGTCCTGATCCACATAAGGAACAAATAGCAAGAATATATTTGAGGAAGAATATAATTATAATCCAAAAACAACAGATTCAGATGCTGCTCTAGCCTGTCATCAAGTTGAGCACCTTCCATAGTTTCAGCTATAGTAGCTCTTTAAGTTTTAACTTAACGTCCTTATAGAATATTGTGCTACTATTGCCTTTATTCACATCATAATAACATGCATCAGCATGGAGAATTATTTTGTGGATTAATCAATAACTTGCTCTAAGTATAAGACTACCCGTTATGTAAGAAGGTTGAAAGCAGTTGGATCAAAATATACACATGCTATACACACAGTGTATTGTGCAAAAGTTTTAGGCAGTTGTGCAAAAGTACTGTAAATTAAAATGCTTTCAGAAATAGAAATTTTAATAGTTTATTTTTATTAATTAACAAAATGGAAAGTAAATAAACAGAAGAAAAATCCAAATTAAATCAATATTTGGAGTGGCCACCCTTTGCCTTCAAAACAGCACCAATTCTTTTAAGTATACTTGCACACAGTTTTTGAAGAAACTTCTTCAAGGTTGTTCCAAACTCCTTGGAGTACTAACTACAGATCTTCTAAGGATGTAGACTGCCTCAGATTCTTCTATCTCTTCATGTAATCCCAAATGGATTCAATAATGTAGAGATCAGGGCTCTGTAGGAGACAAACTATCACTTTCAGGACTTCTTGTTCTTTATGTTGAAGTTAGTTCTGAATGGCATTGGCTATATGTTTGGGGCTGTTGTCCTGCTGCAGAATAAATTTGGGGCCAATCACATGCCTGATATATGGCATGATTGATAAATATCTGCCTGTATTTCTTAGCAATGAGGATACCATTGATCCTGACAAAATCTTCAACTCCATTTGCAGAAATGCAGCCACAAACTTGCAAGGAACCTCCACCATGCTTCACTGTTGCCTGCAGACACTCATTATTGTATGCTTTCCAGCCCTTTAAACTGCCTCCTGCTACAGCCAAATATTTCCCATTTTGACTCATCAAAATATAGAAATAGATGGGTGTACTTGGGTCTGGTTTCTGCCAATTCTATGTTGATGGTACTGCTGGACATCTTCTGAAGGGAAAGTGAGCATGATGTGTTTGTCATCTCTTCATTAAGTTTCCTTGGCCAACCAGTGCATCTGTGGTTCTCGACATTGCCCATTTCTTTATGCTTCTCCAAAAGAGTTTGAACAGCACATCTTGAAACCCCAGTCTGCTTTTAAATCTTTGCCTGGGAAAGGCCTTACTGATGCAGTATAACTACCTTTTGTCTTGTTCCTGTGCTCAGCTATGACATGAAACTGTCCTCCAAAACTTCACCTTAGTAGCAGAGTTTGTCTGTTCCTCACCCAGTTTTAAGCCTCCTACACAGCTGTTTCTGTTCCAGTTAATGATTGTGTTTAAACCTACATATGAAATTGAAGATCATTAGCACCTGCTTGGTACCCTGTTTCCCTGAAATAAGACCTCCCCGGATAATAAGCCAAATTGGGTTTTTGAATACATGCGCTAAAATAAGCCCGCCCCTGAAAATAAGCCCTCCCTGAAAATATTGAAACACAGCAGCAGTCATGATCACACTCACTCCTGCACCTCAAAAATAATAAGACCTCCCCGAAAATAAGGCCAAGTGCTTATTTCGGGGGTCAAAAGAAAATACCCTGTCTTATTTTCAGGGAAACACGGTATAATTGGTTAATCATTCATCTGAGTCTAGTTGCACAAGATCCCTGACTTTGAGCAAGTGTAAGAATTGATCCTGGTTTGAAAGCAAAGGGTGGTCACCCCAAATATTAATTTGCTTTGGATTTCTCTTCTGTTCATTTACTTTCCATTTTGTTACTTGATAAAAAATAAACTATGAACACTTTTATTTCTGAAAGTATTCTTAATTTACAGCATTTTTGCATAACTGCCTAAAACTTTTGCATAGGTGTGTGTGTGTGTGTTTGTGTGTGGGTGTGTGTGTGTACGGCCCAGTTCATGTGCTTAAAGTGGGATCACATTTCAGAATACTGAAATTGCTGGAGAGCTTTATCTTTCAGAAACTGCTTTTGATTTGATCAGAGTAAGATAACAAGAGTGTGCTTTCTGAGATTGAGCTGAAAATCCCACGGTTGAATTCCTTTGCTCAAGAACAGCCCATTAGATTGCTAAATACCGTTCTCTGGGTTTCTCCTAGATTTAATTAAACTTCATTCCACAGTCAGAACTCTACTAATTGCAAGTTAGTGTTATAGTTTTCCACATTTATGCTGTTTTATTTGATTTTTCCAGAGTTGCAATATGTTGTTCAAACAGTTAACACAATTAATTGCTAGGACTTCCCCTCATTCAGATTCTTCTTGTCTTGCCTCCCAGTATCAACAGTCAGTATAGGTCAAACTGTAGGTGTTCAATAGTTGTTATGTTTTTAAAACACATTTGTGTGTTTTAAAAACTGAGCAAGAAAGCAAAATGCATGAAAAGTATAGAGATAAATAAATTTCTATCAATCAGAAACATACAACTAGATTACTATTTGGTTCAAAATCTACCAGTGTCCCTGTAAATGACAACCCATCTCCCTTGAAACTTCCCACCCTTCTGTTCCTCATAGGATAGGCAAAGGCTTATGAGGGATTATTTTTTGTCAGACACTCTCCTATCCTTGTTCTCTTCATTTCCAAGAGAGCAATATTCAGAACAGAATCCACTGGCTGAATACAGATCAGAGTGTGCTTTTTGTCTGGACCCTTAAACTGGCATATGCTCAGACCTAAAATAGTGGAGAAACAGAGCTTCTGAAATATCCCAATATATTGTCTTTGTTCCCTTATCTCCAAGAGTGCAATCTTGGAAATGCTGTCTGTTTCTTCATCTGGATAAATAGAAGAAACACACAAGGCTGAATTATTTTGTTCATAAAATTTGGAACTCCTCCTCCTCAAGACTAGTTACAATTTTATGCATACCAAATTCATATTAAAGCCATTGTTATCCAGAGTAAATTTTACTCTCTTGTTTTTTTTTTCATTTTGTCACTTTTTGAATAAAATAGGCAGTTTTCAGCAGCACTGGAGGATTTGAATGAGGCCATCAAACTTTGTCCGAACAACCGAGAAATCCAGCGGCTCCTTCTGCGGGTAGAAGAAGAGTGCAGACAGACACAAGTGCAACTACAACAACAACCCCTTGCAGCATCTGAATCAGAAACACAGCAAGAAGAGTTGTATGCAGTACAAGATATCTTGGAAGAAGAATATCTTGAGCAAGATGTAGAAAACATTTCTGTTGGCTTGCAGACAGAATCACGACCTAGCCCAACATTGCCCATTATCCAAAGTCCACCCTCTTCACCTGCCCATCGGGACTCTGCTTACATCTCCAATTCACCACTTGGTTCACATCAAGTCTTTGACTTCAGATCAAATAATTCTGTAGGATCACCAACAAGGCAAGGATATCAATCCACCTCACCAGCACTTTCTCCAACACACCAGAATTCTCATTATAGGCCTAGTCCACCACACACATCTCCTGCTCACCAGCCCTCCTCTTACCGTTTTAGTCCACCACCAATTGGTAGCCAAGGGAAGGATTATCAAAGCCCACCTCCTTCACCCCTTCGTAGAGGCCCTCAGTATCGAGCCAGCCCTCCTGCAGATAGTGTGAGTGTCTACAGAGCTCAGTCCAGTTCACCAGTACGATATCAGCAAGAATCCAACATCACTCAACTTCCTAGTCGGCCTAAGTCTCCACTTTCTAAAATGACACAGAGATCTTTCCAGATGCTTCCACTACCTGTTGCAGTTCCACAGCAAGGACTTAGGTTGCAACCTGCCAAGGCACAGATTGTCAGAAGCAACCAGTCAAGTTCAGCTGGGCATTGTAGTACTGTAATCCCAACAGGAACATATGGCCAAGTATCCCATTCTGTGGCCAACAAGTTTCAGTCTTCATTAGCAGAAATGGCTGGGGGCCAAAATCGGTTGGTGTATCAGACCTCTATTGGGGGAATAGTGGGAGATGGGCGACCTGTGCAGCATGTTCAAGCCAGTCTGAGTGCAGGGGCAATCTGTCAACACGGAGGGCTGACTAAAGAGGATCTTCCACAAAGACCTTCCTCTGCTTATCGTGGAGGGATGAGATATAGTCAAACCCCACAGATTGGGCGGAGCCAGTCAGCTTCTTACTACCCAGTCTGTCATGCAAAGCTTGATTTGGAACGTTCCTCTCTACCCTCTAGTCAGCTTGGTTCTCCTGACATATCCCATTTGATACGAAGGCCCATTACAGTAAATTCCAATGAAATAAAGCCTCATCCACCAACTCCAAGACCTCTGCTTCATTCTCAAAGTGTTGGTCTCAGATTTTCCCCTTCTAGCAGTAGCATTTCTTCTACTCCCCATTTGACTCCCCCATTCCGACCTTCTGCTTCTGTTCAACAGATGGAGATTCCGCTTAAGCCAGCATATGACAGATCATGTGATGAGCTTTCCCCAGTATCTCCAACCCAAGGTGGTTATCCCAGTGAACCTGCTCGCTCCAGGACCACACCTTTCATGGGAATCATAGATAAAACAGCCAGGACTCAGCAGTATCCTCACCTACACCAACAAAGCAGAACCTGGGCTATATCTTCAGTGGATACCGTTATAAGCCCTACATCTCCTGGAAATCTTCCTCAGCCAGAAACATTCAGCCCACCTTCTTCAGTCAGCAGCCTTGCCTTTTATAACAAAACTAACAATGCACAGAATGGCCACTTGTTGGAGGATGACTATTACAGTCCACATGGGATTTTGGCCAATGGCTCCAGAGGAGATCTTCTAGAAAGAGTTAGCCAAACTTCTTCATATCCTGATGTTAAGGTGGCCAGGACACTGCCTGTTGCACAGGCATATCAGGACAACATCTATAGGCAACTTTCCAGAGACTCCAGGCAAGGGCAGACATCCCCAATCAAACCAAAGAGACCATTTGTGGAGTCTAATGTTTAAAATGGATGTGTCTTGGAGTAAGAGCCTTTTATTTTTTAGCACATTTTTCCTGGCTGAATTCACATCTTATGTTGCTGTTTTTTTCTTCCTTTCTAAGATTTGTATTTACTAGCAGACTACCACCCAGGGGATATCCTGTGTTTTCTGTATGATAATGAGGCAGTCCAAGACATGCTCCAAATTCTCTTCTATACACAGCTGACCTCAGAGAAAGCCAGCACCATACAATTTTCAGCTGCCAATTAGTTAATTAAATGTACAGTATGGGGGCTGAGTCAAATTCCGTACACACTCAAGGGAAGTAACCAGCTCTTTGAAGAAAAGTTTTAATTTCAAAATTGAATTGATTTAAACACAGTCTGACCATTTTTTGTGTACTGACCTTTATTTTTGCTGGGAAATTACACTTTTCAGTTGGTGTTAGCTCATTATGTCCAAAGACGTGTTAATTTGTGAGAATGAGGGATCTTTGTTTTTAGTATTAACAAAGAGCTATGCATAAAACCCAGTCTGCTTTCTGATAGGGTTGCACTTTTTAAAAAAATCATATTTATTCTTAGCATCTTCCCTTTACCCTTCTATTGGTACTAGCTTTGAAAAACAGTTTGTTACTTTTTCCAAGTCATTGAACAAATATTAGGAAGAAATTAAAGTTTTCTCCACTTCAGCCCAATAGTCAGTGCTGATTTCATTCTCTATCTTAGTTATCCAGTCCATTTTCTAGTGTATATCTTCAAATCACATTGTAGACATGTTGATAATCAGTAAAATTCATTTTAAAAAAGAATTAATCAAATGCTTTAAAACATTGGCTCTTCAGATGCTGGATTATATTTTGCACCATCTCTGATCATTGTTTATGTTTCCTAGAGGTGTTGGAGCACTGTCTGGGTATCTAAAATTAGAAAACTCAACTTTAAATCATAAAGGAGGAACTGACTGAATGGTAGTTTTAATTCCCCTGTCCTAAGTTTAGCTTCCTGGACTACACATGGACAGGTTTTCCTGCATGAAAAACAGGATCTCAAGGGAGAAAATAATAATGTAGCAAACACTTTATGCAAATATTCTCAATCCATACTATTTCCAGGAAGCACTTTCAATTAGCTCACAAAAGCTAGAATTGGGAAGGTGCCAGGAAATCAAGGGATGGAGAATATGCTATGAATTTATATGTGAATCAAGAAACCAATTGCATGGAGAATTCATCTCCAAGGCAGAAACACAAATTAGACCAAAAAAGGAAACATTTTGCCTTTTCTGCATTTTGGTCATTCAGAGTATAAATGGTCTTATCTTCTAAAAATCATATTTTCTTTAAAAATGTTTTTCTTCATATCACAGTATAGTAGCATAGAAGTGAATAGCTAGGATCCTGACCCTGTTTTTGACAAACTACCGCCCTGAGTACCGCCCTGACAAACTCACCGCCCTGAGTCCCAGAAGAGAGAAGGGCGGTATAGAAATTTAAATATTAAATATTAAATTAAACTATCCTAATGGTTTTAAAATACAGAACACCTTCCACTGTGCTTTATGACACTATTTTTTAAAATGCTGTATTCAGAAGTTCCTTCATATGAATTGAAGTGTATGATAAAATATGTTTTTTTCTGTCTCCTGAAAAGGTTCAGAAAGGCAAAGAGATCAATGTAACAATTTTAATCACTATTTTCTCTAGTCATTTCTTGTATCCTTATTTTAAGTTGGCATATTTCTCTGAGTAAAATGTAGCATCTCCAAAGTTACAGGTAATCCTTGACTTACATTCATTTAGTGACCAAAGTTACAATGGCACTGAACAATGTGATTTTTTTCACATGACTGTTGCAGCAGTCCAATGATTATGTGATCAAAATTTGGCATTTGGCAACTGGCAAGTATTTATGTTGGTTGCAGTGTTCTTGGATCATATGATCTGCTTTTGCCACTTTCTGACAAGTAAAGTCAATGAGGAAGTCAGATTACTTAACAATTGTGTTACTAGTGTAACTAACTGCAGTGACTTTACTTCCTAACTGTGGCAAGAAAGATAGTAAAATGGAGCAAAACTCACTTAATAACTGTCTTGCTTAGCAATGGAAATGTTGGGGTCAATTTTGGTCGTAAATCTAGGATTATCTGAACTTTTACTTTGATTTTGATTCTTTCTAACTTTTTGCGCACATTTTTCCCCTCTTGAATTGGTCACAGTACAAAATTTGCTTGCTAAATAGAAAATTGCTGATTTGATTGGTTCATGTTATGGCATGCTGGTGTCAAAGAATCTCAGATATTTGCTAATGCTTTTTTTCAAAGAGCTGGGGGCATTCTTCAGTTTTTATTTAACTGAGTAAAAACCAACAATAGTGTTCTCTCTTTTCTTTCAGTGTGAATGTGTATGTATGATGCAGGAGTGTGAGAGAAGTGAAGGAAAAGTTTCATAAAAAAATATAAAGATGCAACTCTATATTTGCTTTTTTTAATGATCAGAATAGACAAAGCCACTGCTGTTTTTCTCACATATTTCTTTTATCTCCTCGATGGTTTGGATTTTGGGTCTTGTAAAATTTCCTCCTGCTTTATGAAAAATGGTTATTTTCAATTTTAAACTCTTTAAAACTGGAATTTTCATCAACAAAGTTGTGTTTATCAGTGATTTATTTTGAAAACATTTTTGCACTTGTCTGGCTTATATCGTGGAAAAGCTAGGCAGAGGAGGGTCAGATTGTTATGTTCTGATTTTGAGCCTTTATATAGTTGCTTGTACCACAGTGCATGTGATCAGCATAAGTGCACTGAGATACAATCCACTCTTTCCCGGTAAATAAAGTTAAAAATAATTAATAAACCATCTCTGTCATATGGAAGGTGGAATCCTAATGCAACTAATAATAATTTTAAGATTTTAATATTCATGAATGAAAACTCATAATTTTGGATTTGGCTTCATTTTCACTGTCACAGGGTTCGCTGTACCATAATTGTTTACATTTAGCAGTTAGTAAAAGAAATGGCATACTCATCCAAAATGAGATATCTATTACTGATATTGGGCAAATTTTTCTCTGTCCCTTCTTAACAGTACTGTGTTGTGATTTCACAGGATTCTTGCACTGATGGATTTGCCACCTGTTCTCTGTAAATTGGGTGCACTTTATAGTTGCATTTGTTTCTATGATCAGTAATGGTTATTTAAACATAAATGATACCAACATTACAAAAAGCTCTTGTCGTTCAGTATATATTTTTTAAAAAGAAGCAATGATTCAAGGTATACAGCACAAGTACTGACATTGTATATAAGCCTCAAAAGTTGAAATCATTTTTAGTACAAACAGAAATATATGCTGGGTTCTTCCAGCAATTCTTTTTAGGTGCATCTGAGGCTTAATTGCTGTGCTTTCAGTTACCAAATAACCATCTCACATGAACAAAAGACAAATTTCTCTGAAGATCTGCCAGAGAAGAATTCTCAGCTTAGTTCTTTATTGCTTATCATATACTGTCTTGAGATATAACACAGCACAAAATAATATATTTAATTGTCTTTTAATTCATCTTTCAAAGGATTTTTTTAAACTCAGGATAGTTAAGAGAGAGTGGCTAATACCACATCACAGATTGATCTGCCATGCTGCTTTTTTGTTTGTTTAAAGACATGCAAAAGTATTGTACTAATATTTTTTATTTATACATGTGTGCACATCACATGCCTAAGCTGGAGTTTCCGAACTATTTTCTATGAAATCAACATACCAAATAAATCACAGCCTCAAGTCCTATATGACTTTTACTGTGAATGTATGCTTGCTTTACCAAATCCACCACATGGTGTTACTTGGGCTTTGCAGAAAGTTTTTTTGCTCACTGGATATTTTCGTGAACAAAAATATAGATGCTAATTTATTGTGCATCTGGCTGTCAAAGATGTACCAGCTGATTCTAGAAAAGATATGAAGTCTAAGCAGTCTTAAGCGAAATTGAATTCTTTCTCCCTTTCCTAAGATCATTACAAAAATTACCTCTCCAAAATCATCAACAGAGGCTTCCTATTAAATGTAAAACAGCTTAACTGGCAGAAAGAGGAAGCTACTTCCTCTCTCTGTCTTCACTGGTCCATCTTAACTGCTTAATCATATTTTTAAAATGGGCATGCTAATTGCATTCACACATTAATTTTGTCTTGTTTGGCCCCTGAATTTGCTTTCTAGAGGACTATGGAGACTTAGTACTGTAATGCTGACTTCTAAGAATTCGAAACAATTAGGTAAGCTGGGTCCAAGTAAGATTGCTATCAGGTCCTAAGAATCATGTAGAAATCTTAATACATGTTAAGTTTGGCTTGGCTCCAGGGGAGAGAGTTGCTAGCTTGGTAAATGGCTCAATTATTTATTCTTATATCAAAAGTTTCTTTGAGGCTTTCAAAAATATCGAATATCTGGAAATATAAATTATTTTGCTGTTTTAGTGAAGTAGAAACTATCATGGGGAGGGCAAAGAGGGAAGGTAGTATGTTTATTTTTTCAAATTTTATTACAAAATGTGCTAAAAGAAGAAACAAAAATGCATCCATTTTGAAATTCCAAGCTGTTCACTTGGCCTTAGACAGAATTAACAAGTTTCTACTGTTCATGATCATCTAATAAAAACCGAAGTGCCAGCTTTTCTGCACCTTACATTAAAAAAAAACACTTTGTGCCTAGAAATTTTTCTTCTCTCCTTAAGGTAGCCCATAGTAATTTCTTGAATGGAAAGCTGCATCTCTCTCCCCATCTTGCATTACTTAACACTGGAGTTTCAGGACCTTCAGCTATTTAGAGTTCAGCTTTTTAAAAGGGCTTAGAGGGGTCAAAACCTAATATACTTCTTTTTACATGTTGATGCCTTCACTGAATTTATGATTGCTGTGAAAAGGGAAGGACAAACCTAAGGCACAAGCACAAAGGGGTAGATAGCTAAACTGCGCCTCCCCTCCCTAATTACTTGAATATCATTGTTGGATTATTATTGTTCCCCTAACAAGAAAAATCATATTAAGGGCTGAAATTTCATAGCAGACTATTTTGTGTAGTGGTAACTGAATTAACTTATAGAACCTCAACACAGTATTATCTAATTGCTATTTCAAATTGGGACCTTGATATAATATATGAATATGCACTTGTTTGAAATTCAGACTGCTTTTGCATTTCGAACAAATGCATATTCAAGAGACTTAATAAAATGGAATGAGCTTCTACACTTTTCTGCTTGCTTGGAAGTCTTACTTGGAAGTAAAAAAATAAAAAGGGAAGACGCTTAGATGCTTTTTGCTTGTTGCTATCACAAAGACTATGAGAGAACCAAGGCAGTTTGACTTTGTTCCACCTGAACATTTACCAGATCTTGAGATCATTTCCTACCATATTTACTGTTACTAATCATTCTACAGAGTGCAAGGCATTAATATGTTTAGATAAAAGATATGTTTTCAGGAAATGAATGTTTTGCTTTCAAATATGTTTCTCATAACAATTTCTTTCCCATGAAAAGCGAGACATTTTGCCTGCCTTGTCTGCCTCTGTACAGCAACACACATTCCTTTGTATTAAATCTTTCTGGTTTGCCAACTTGCTGGAAAGATACTGAGTTCCTTTTCCTTTTTTCTATCAGTCTGATGTAAAGAATTTCCCTGTACAGTATAATATTCAATTGCATGTTCTGTTCTCTTACTGATATATTGAATCACCACACAGTTGTGATCTTTTATTGCAGGGATGCTGCACAAATCCCTGCAGTCGGTTGAGACTTTTGGCCACCCCTGTATAAAGGAAAGAAATATGTTTCTTTCCCTTCACTGTATTTGCTTGAGCAGAGTTCTATTGTCTGTACATGTAAGCTGTGAGATAGACGTGGAAAAAGTTCAAAAAGAATGCATTATCCTCAGCCCCTCCCTAATGTATACAGATTGTAACCTGTACAATGAACTGTATGTATTAAAATGTACTTATTTATAAATGGTTAATACTTGGAAATGGTGGTTGACTACTGTGTTCAACACATCTATTTTGACACTTCATGGAGTGGAAAAAGCACTCTCTGCTAATTTTTCTATCTCATTTTATCCTTTAATTGTTGAGTTAACAAATAACCCTTTATGTGTACTTTTTGCAATGTATCACTCTCTTGTTACAAAGGCTCTATTTTGTAGCATTGGTTCAAAGGAACGCTTTTCAGAGCAGAATACCTTATCTAGTTCAGACTTTTTTATCTCATTTGGGATGGATATAGAATGGAACATGTCTGAAGAAATTCCAATCTGTTTTACTGACATAACTTTATCCAATATCAATCAATCTCTTGCATATATTAAAATACTAGATTTGTCTTTGTTTTCAAAAGACAACTGAAGCATAGCCATGATGGAAAAAAATTAGCAAGGTTTTTATTTAATGGGACTTCATAATGTTCTGAAGTACATATATTTTAATGATTATTATTAATCCAATGAGAAATATGCTGCAAGTATTTTATGAATATTAGATCAAATTTCTGTGTAACCTGTTGTTAGTAGAAATAATTTTGCACAATTAATCAGTACTAGCCATGTAACAGCCTATCAGGTTCACTCAATCCATTCTGTCCAACTTCTATATATGTATAAATACTTCGGAAATGCGGATCTGGATAACAGTGCATGCAGATTCTGTACTAGCTTGATGTTTTCTAAAGTTGAAAAAAAAGCTGATATCAAAGATGTCATATTCCAATATGTTCCAATTTGAGCATTATCTTGGGAGGTGCAAAATAGATTGTTTCTCTTCCAGATGTGTACCAAATGAATTTTCAATCCAGTCACCACAGATCTTTGTTCTATTGGCCCATTTGTAAATACAAAGTCATGTGAACACACATCTTAGTATAACTATTTAATCATAAAATAATGTATGAAGAGTTGTAGTTTATTTTTAAAGTAGTAAACATTTGGATAATAAGGGGAAGGGTATAAGAATGAAAAACAAGCATAATTCTGGGATATAAATAGACAACAACCTCTCTCTTTCTCTCTCACACACAGTCTTTATAGGAACAAAGACTAGTTCTGAGATTATTTTATAATAGAAAATATAGCACTACAGCATTGCAGTATATGTCAATTATGAATTCTACATGTTCTTCAGAAAATCATATGACTATTTCTTCATACCCACATCTGGTATGAATGTATTCTTTATTCCCTACATAGCCTTTAAAATAAAATATAAGATTTTGGGGGTACTAAACTTTTTTGCTAAGTGTGCAAACATCTGAGTTATAATCAAATTCTGGATAATCAAATTTAATGCAATATTAATGTTTAATTAAAACACATTTACACTTACAGTATTTGGTCCCAAATAACTATCAGATTGAGATACAAAAGGGCTTGCTGTGCTTTGTAACATTAACCACAAGCAACTGAAAAGTTTCAAGCAACTTACTTGTTGATATCAAACTTATCTACCAAACAAAAAGAATATTGCCAATATAAAAAAATAAATTGTTTTAAAATACTATGCGATATATAGTATTTGGAGAGAAAAAATCTTCTCAAAAATTTCTAGAAAATGAATGTTTTCATATGCAATATGAGACCTAGCATTTATTTAGTATTTTCAGCTCCTCAGAACATGGGTGTCAAATCTTTTGGCTTGCCTGGGCTGCATTGAGTGTAGAGGAGTTGTTTTGGGATGCATATAAAATATATAACATAGGTAAGTATATAAACATCACATTTCCTTTATTTTAAAATACTTGCATTACCTTGTGGGCCGCATTATTAGCTTTCCAGCTATTATTAGCCATTGATTGGACATGCCTGTCTTGGAGCCTTAGTTAAATTATTCTTGCAACCACTTTATCAAAATGCAGGTAAATATTATTCTATTATTATTGCTGGTGAAATGTAAATGAGTTCAATAAGATGACAAGAAAATTAAATATGATGTTTTGTAATCGTGCACCTGCTCACATCCATTGGCTCATTTCCATTTAAAAAATAGCAATCTGCTTATTTTTAAAGATCAGTATGTTAAGGAAAGGCATTTTCCTCAATATTAATTAGGGAGCATTCGTATCATCAGTCTATAGTAGTATTCAATATACTACTACTTAGGGAATATTACGGCACTCCAAAATACACCATTACTCAGAAAAAGCAGCAGGCTGGCATGACTTTCTCTGAAAATTGAATTTTCTCATATTATTTCTCATATGAATACAGGTTCTGAATTTCAAAATTTGAGCTGCTGACTTTCAAAAGTACATAAAGAGTTCTGTTTTTGAGTTACAACCATTCTACAGGACTGATTTGAATTAATGGTGTGAATTTTTGAATAAAAGCTTTTTAAAAAAAATCTTAGGTATAGCAATTTATTTTATTGCTATTAAAATATCCACTATTTTTTATTAATACAATATTTTTAATTTATAGTTATTCACTTGGCTAAAGCTGAAATGATGTATTCGTTTATTCATTCAAATATTTTATTCGAGATAATATACTCTAAATTACTAATTGCCACAGAGCAGGAAAAGGACATGAGAAGCTCTCTGCCCCCATTCAAAAATAAATATTTGGTCGATCTGCCTATGCTTTTTGAGGAGTTTTCCTCACAAAACTCAGCATGCATACCCACATGCTAATCCAAAGCCAGGATAGCCAAGCTAAAGTACATGCCTTTAGCCACTAAGCAACATACCAGAGTCATAGAGAGGGACAAGGCCAGAAAAATAGATATATGATGATTACAAAATACAATTTTAATCTATATATTTTGAATACATCATTAAGCATCATTTTCCGCTAATTGAATGAACTGATGACTTTTAAACAAATGCATTTCTACCTGTAAAATGAATTGCCGTCTCCTATGGGTTATATAACAAGAGTCTTCTCTTTCCACCAGTAAATGTCCTTAAAAGATCATTGTTTCCCCCTGCAGTAAATTCCTTAAAACGTGGATGGAGATAGCATAGAAATTTCCATAATCATAGCAGATATTTGACTCTCCAATAATATCAGAGGGCTGAGTCTTTCCCAAGGATCTGGAACAGTCAGATGTTGATGGTTGATGGTGTTATAGGTATAGTTGCAGGATGTAAGTTGTTCCAAGTAAAGCCGCCTGTTGCAATTGACTAATAGTATTTTTGTCAGTCCCGATGGTGTGGTACTCCAGTTGTTTTGGGATTGCACCCAAGGCTCCTATTCCTATTGGTATTATCTTTGCTTTTTTGCCACAGTTGTTCCTATTTCTAGTTGCAGATCTTTGTATTTTGTTATCTTCTCCAATTATTTTTCTTTTCCTTTGCTATCTTTGAGTAATTAGTACTTTTTTTCTTCTTATTAACAGTTGTTGAGTCTGAAGTGCTATGTGGCAGGTGCCTAGGTTTGAATTTTACAGTCCCACAGCCTTCATTTTCTATGACTTTGCTAAGTTATGGTCCCACCAGTTCTTGCTTGCAAGAAAATTGTATTCTTGTAGATCTTTCAATGCACTATTGTTATTATTTTGTCATGCCATTGCTTGTAGTAAGTCTGTATGATCATCTTGCAGCAGCTAGCAGCTGTTTCTTTGCAGAAACAGCACTTGCTGTCTATTGTTGTCTTCTCAATTCTGGCTTTGTATACATTAGTTCTTAAAACTTAGTTTTGTGTAGCCAGAATTAGCCCCTCTGTGTTTTTATTCAATTTTACTGCTTTTAGGAGTAAAGGTTTTGTTTGTAAAGATCTCATTATTATCTGCTTTGTGTACTATCATGAGCCATGGTGTTGCAGTGGTTACAGTCCAGTACTGCAGACTTCTTCTGACTGCCGGCTGCCAGCAATATGGCAGTTCAATTCTGACCAGCTCAAGGTTAACTCAGCCTTTCATCCTTCCAAGGTCGGTAGAATGAGGACCTAGATTGGTTGGGGGCAATATGTTGACTCTGTAAACTGTTTAGAGAAGGCTATAAAGCACTGTAAAGCGGTATATAAGTCTATTGCTATTTTGTATTGCGCTGATCAAGTAATACTTTGTCTTCCCATGTCTCTCTTATGTTCAAATTTATTTGCTACCCATCTTGCAGTTCAAAGTGACTTTTAATGCACATTCTTTAGTGCTGAGTTTATTTGCTACCGCTGCCTAGCAGTTCACAACATCACATAAATATTTGATTCTGCCAGGGAAAAAGCAAGTAATCTTAATTTGTGAGGCCCAGTTATGTCTGTATAGCATTGAATAGAGAAATCTGATTCTAAGGGCCAGGTATGATTTACATACAAAACTAACTTTTTTCTATGTAAACCACAGGAATCAACTGTTTCACCTAGATCAGGGGTCTGCAAAGTTGGCTCTTTGAAGACTGGTGGACTTCAACTCCCAGAATTCCCCAGCCAGCACAGCTGGCTGGGGAATTTTGGGAGTTGAAGTCCACCAGTCTTCAAAGAGCCAACTTTGCAGACCCCTGACCTAGATCAGTGATGGCTAACCTTTTTTGGCTCACGTGCCAAAAGCGGGGGTAATGCAGAGGGTTGTGCGTGGGCGTGCCACATCCATAATGCTATGTGCACGACCCTCTGCTTTTGATGCACTTTTTTCACCCTCCCCAGGCTCCAGAGGCTTTCTAGGAGCCTGGGGAAGATGAAAACAGCCTCCCCCCCCCCCCCGAGGCTTCAGGAGCTTCCCTGAAACCTCTAGAGGGCAAAAAACGGCCTCAAAAGAAGGCCTAAATCAGCTGGCCAGCGCACACATGCAACCTGGAGCTGACAGGGCAACGTCTCACATGCCCTAAGAAATGGTTCCGTGTGCCATCTGTGGCACCCATGCCATAGGTTTGCCATCATGGACCTAGATGTTACACCAGGGCTTGGTCCTGGGATTCTGTAAGATCCTTTTGCCAAGGAAGAAAATACAGCTGCAAACATGTGGACGTTACAGTATACAATTTCACCAAGGAAACAGCTTAGAAAGTCCTGTACACCAAGACCAATTCCTTTGAAGTACCTGAGCTGCCTACTAAACTGTATTCTCTTCCATTTCCTGATCCTTTTATATTATCGACCAAGAAATGCTCTGCAACTTTCTCTTCCAGAGCTTTCTCCCTCTTATCATTATCATTTTTCCCTCAGGTGCAGGGTTCACTTTTCAGATCAACAAGCACTATCTTATACAATCAAATGCGGCCTCTGGATCTAACTGGGCATTTTTCACTTTTTGTCTTGCCATCTCTTATCATGGGATGGAAACAAGCCTATTCTCTTTCTCCATATCTTCACTGCTTAAGTTTTGTCATTTCTTCCCCATAAATTCTATAAAAATAGGGGGTGTAGAAACAATAAGTAAGGATAGTATGTCAAATGAACTATTACTTTTTGGCATATCTTAAATTTTATAATTTGGAATGACATTTATTTATCTTGTTTGTCTTGGGGCTTTGATGCTCCATATGATTTTTTAAAGTGAAGCCTTCTGTTGTATGAGTAAACTACAGATGAATTTCTTTTTAGATTTTTAGATTTTATTTTTGCCATAGGTTGTAAAGAGGATTAAAAAAAAAAAAGAATTACCATGTTCCTCAATCTGAATCAGTACTGTAATGCAGGGGTCTCCAACCTTTACAACTTTAAGTCTGAAGGACTTCAGCTCCCAGACTTCTCCAGCCAGCAAAGATGCCGTATTTGATTGTATAAGATAGTGCTTGTTGATCTGAAAAGTGAACCCTGCACCTGAGGGGAAAATGATAATGATAAGAGGGAGAAAGCTCTGGAAGAAAAAGTTGCAGAGCATTTCTGGCTGGAGAATTCTGGGAGCTGAAGTCCTTCAGACTTAAAGTTGCAAAGGTTGGAGACCCCTGCTGTAATGGATTGAAAGGGAAGATTTTGATTCTATTGGGAACCCATATTGACAATTTCCAACTCCAGCAGCCCAAACAATTTCTCACTGATTGGTTGGTTATCTTTCTCTTTGCTTCTTTGTGTTTTCTGGAAAAAGGGAAAGTAGAGGGAAAAAACACAGAGAAGAACCACTTGGAGTGCATGGGATTAATCCTCAGGAGCATATTCTGTAGGTTTCTTTCAGATCTAAAAGCATCATTTCATAACACTTTCACATTCACGCAAAATTTATAGACAATATTAATTTGGAATGGGGATCTCATGGGACAAGATTTAAGAGCTCCAGACTCTTTGGTTCACTATAAAATTACCAATAGGCAATCCTGTAGGAAGAAAGAAATGCTAATGAATTTAGAAATGGGGATACAGAATATTCTAATTTGTCTGGCCAACTTTATATCACCATATTTGGCCACTAGAGGTCAGGGAGGATTCACAAATACGAGTTTTGAATTCTCAGATTTGGGTTTTTTTGTGAAGCAAGATTTCTATCACCCTTTGATCATACATCTGAAACTTAAAAATTCTGACACTTAAAATATTGAAGGAAAATAGACTGAGGAAAAGTGAGTTGGAAAAGCATTTAAAATGAATAATTATTTTAAAAAATATTTTGATATTAAAAATGGGAATATTGGAACTAAATGCATTATGGACTTAAGACTTCACATTACAGTGCAAAAATATATATTTCTTCTTAATGAAACTTAATCCAGGGTAAATTATGCATAGAATAATATTTTGCATGAGGAAAATGTTTACAAGCAGTAGGATAAGGGTTAAAGGAAAAAGGTTTTGGTATTCTCTAAACATCAGAATCTAGATAGTGATAAATTTCAATTCCATGTCCATAAATTCCTATAAAAGTATTACCCCAAATCACAGTCATTTTAGGTTTCTACTCATACAATAAAACTGCTTTATTTCCAAATGAAGGTAATTATTCTTCAGCCCCTGAAATTTTCATCCAGAATCTATTTATTTATTTTATTTTATTTTATTAAATTTATACCCCGCCCTTCTCCTTGTTAGGACCCAGGATATGCTTCCCATGCTTGTCAAATGGCCTATTTAGAACAAAAACTTGCTTATAAGCACATGCATTCATCTTCAGAAGGTCCTTTTTTGGGCACCAAACATGTTGTATCTCTAGATTTTTGGCTCTGGAATCCGAGTTACCTGTGTTCTCTATATATTTGTTTAAAACCACAAGATCTGGGATGGGAAAATCTGGATAATCATAGGCAAATAGCAAATTAGAGTTAGGTTGTGTTTGGGGGGGGGGGTATCTCTTCCCTACTAAATAGTTGTCTGGATTTTTGAAAATCTGGAAAAGCTTGGCAAGATAACTACCCCTAGGTCAAACCCAAATGTTTGGTCACTGAACACTGAAGAATTGCCTGACTTTTTTTTAGCAAAATCACATGCACAGTACTGCATCCAGCTCTGCTCACAAGGATACAAAAAGATGTTAAGACTCTAGAAAGCATGCAGAGAAGAGCAATAAACATGATTAAGGGACTGATGGCTAAAATATACAGTATGATGAACAATTTCAGAACTGAGTAGGTCTAGTGCAATGACAAGAAAGACTAGGGGTGACATGATAGATGCTTTCTAATATTTGTTTCTGAGGCTGTCACAAAAAAAGAAAGTGACAATCTATTCTCCAAAGCACCTGAAAGCAGGACAAGAAGCAATGGACAGAAGCTTATCATAGAGAGATCCTATCTAGGAAATTTCCTAGCAGTGAGAAAAATTAATCAGTAGAATGCCTTGCCTTCAGAAGATAACTGTTAATCTGTATCTCCTGCATAGATCAGGTTTATAGATTTGAATCTTTGCCTTATCAAAACTTTTTAAGGATAAGAGCATGATACATCGATCCTCCCCCCTCCTCATTTTAATTTTGCATCCTCATCATAATGCCCAGTTTCCTGTGGCATCAAGATACTGCAACAACCATAGAGGATGCTGCCGATCCTCTATCTAGTTCATTCTCAGGCTAATGAGGAGGCAATTCACAATCCTCTTTAGGTGTTCATTATTAAAAGTGGTGTTTTTCCTCTTATACTGGCACAATCTTGCCATAATACCAATGTACAATTCTTCACTGATAATATGATTGTTTATATAGTCAAGAGCTAGCATCTACCCAGCTCTCTTTGGCTGAATAAGTCTCCTGTAGTACATTCCCTTTTGCTCCTACTGAGCACTGGCCTCTATAGAGTCGTTGGATACAAGATGAGTGGCAAATAAATGTTCTAAATAAATATAATTTATTTACATTTTTGCTTGAGCTACAAGACAAAGCAGACAAGGATATTGTCAGCCAGGATATTTTGGGTAGGTGATGAGGTGTTGTGTTCTCTATTTTGAATATGGAATATTGATCTTCTAAGTAATTGGTATTGCCAGGTTAGACATCCATATTGTGATCAATAGAAGTATTTATTTTCCATTGAATAGCTTGCTTTGACATGCAACATGCTATAGAAATGGACTGGTAGTTGGAAAAGAGTGGTGAGGGAGAAACAGTTCATTCAGAGGATTTACTATGCTGCATGGCATGATCCCAGGTTGCAGCTGCTTTACTCAAATTAGACTCAGATTCTCTTTAAACTTTTATTGGAAAGAATGTAAGACTTTTTTTTACAGTGTGCTTAAATTAGCCGGTCTGTACTCATGAAAATGTCATGACTTCTGTACTTGGCATTTACAGGATTACATCATCACCCACATCTTATTTTGGAATGCCAGCAGGAGGAGTTTTGGAACCTTTTTTTAAAAAAAAGATATCTTGGGAAAGAAGTCTCTTCACTGATGAAATGTATACCTTGTCACAATCTGATGACTCTGCAAGTATAAGAAATACAGAAATATGTGTTGTATTGAGACTTCTCAAAGGAGACCTCCCTGTTATTGTTTTTGTTATGATAACTGCTTTTCACATATTTGGGACATCTAAATGCTGATTCTGTAGAATAAATAAAATTCATCCTTATTCATAATAAGCATCATTGTATTAATAATGAGTATTCTGAGAAAAGATGTCAACATCAGAGTAATCATGTACCAAAAAGTAAATGTGAAGCTTATTTGATTTATGGAAATGTATTTCTAGATGATGCAGATGTATCTGTTTTTAATCTTTGAGAGACCTATTAAAGTTCCCACACACAAAACTGGATTAAATTTGAATATTAAGAAATGAGAGACGGACAAGAAAAGGCAATGGGGGTTATAGGAAGAATTTGATAGGACTATTAATCTTCTGGGAGGTTAATAGTTCTGCACCAAAATAAAATATTCCAGCTGACTGCTGACCAATGGGAAAAAATGGATACAGAAGAAGGGGCTCAGTTTTCCCTAGCAATGTTCTGGAGAGTAGTTGGAGAGTGTTTTTTTTTTTTGTGGGTGGGTGGGTGGGTGTCTTTTATGCATATTAGTGAGCTTCAATTATTATTGCTGTGAATTTATATACTGGTGTTGTAATCACAAGAAGGATGTCTGAATGTGTTCTACATGATATATCTGTGCAATATTCATGTAACTGAGTTTTTGATTAATAAACATTTGCAGAATCTTCCTGTCTGAACTTATATACTATCAGGCACAAAATTTCAGGACATGAGATTTTATCACTAATGATGGGCAAAACAAGAACCAGGTTGTTGTTTTTTTTGAAGGTAGGTAATAGGACAATACAAAACAATTCTGACAATTCAGCACAAGAAGAAATATGTGTTAACAAAGCTATGTAGCTGTGCTTTTAGAACTAATTCATACATTTCACTAAACCACAATGTGGCTTGCTCCACTTTAACAAAGTGTGGTATGTGAACATAGCCATTATTGTTTATATAGAACTAGTCAACGATTATAGACTGATGTTATGCATGAACTAAGTTCAATGAGTTGTTCAACCAACAATGGTTAAAACTGTGGCTTAGTGTGTTGTGTGATCTCTATATGAGTTACTTTAATACGGATCAAGTGTGGAATCAAGAAACCTCTATTTCATCTATCAGTCATATCTAATATGCTGCTTGGTTCTTATTCTCGTCTCGTTTATAGCTAAAAGGATAAATAATTGTTCTTATTCAGTTTCACTGGTTCACAGTGGTCACCTGTTGACATCAGTGGGTATGAATGACCAGCTTTAAAAATCATGATGTTTTCTATCTCAGATTTGCTTGATCATCCATATTAAAGAAAGGAGAAATACAATATGTTGGACCAGGATAATTTCTCAGTCTTGAAGATTTAGTGTTACTTATATCTAGCTTGTGGGGCAACATGCATCCAAATTCTCCAATATGCAAAGGAATAAATGTACGAAATGGGATTTGTCCACTTATGTCACTACTGTGAGAAACAAATTATGTACTGAAATAGGCCTCATCCTGAAGCAGAAAGCTGTCTTCTTAATTTAATACATTTAATAAATCATGGTTCAGCTAACCATGAGCCAATGTCCAGTGCAAACATGTTCAAAATATGGTGAAGCCGGGTGAATTTATTGAGTTTATTTATTATTTCCCTAGCAAGCAACTGAAAATGTGCTTGTCTGCATCTCTTGAAGTTTCATACTTTGCTGATAGTACCATTCAGCTGTCTTGGCAATCAGGTCGGCCCTGATACTTGGGGTTGGGGAGAATGCTTGGGAATTTTAAGACTGTTTACTGGACAGCTGAGAAAAGAAATCTGAAAGTAACCTTCCATTTTTAAAAAAAATTTCAAGAAACGTGCATGGATATAGAATGAGATAGTATTAACATCTTTTACAATGTCTTCATATGCAGATATCTGTATATAGTCATCTGAAAAGCAAAAGTCTTTTAATTCAGTTTTCAGGACAATGTCTTTACCAAACATAACTATCTGAAGAATGCCTGCAAGCTGAAACTTTTCAAACGGGGTCTTCTTATGATCAATATCATAGATTTTTTTAAATTATTTTTAAAGACTTTCATGTGCAGAATTATCTTTCAGGGAACTGTTTTTTTCTGCCATGTTTGTATCATATTCAGACTTTAAATGTGAGTTTTTACTTGCATTTCAATAGGTGTTTTTTTACTAGTAATATATTTTGAAAAACTATATAGTTATCATTGCTGCTTCCACAAATTAGGGTATCAAATGAGGCCATCATTGAGGAGGTATTTTATAGCAAGACATATTTTATAGCTGTATCTTGGAATATGCTTCAATATGTGGCATAGTAAGGGTTCTTGGTAAAATGAATCCATACATAATTTATATTGACTTCAAGAAGTAAACATGCAGTAAAATATTTTCCATTTGAACTACATTACTTCAAATAAATAATTTAACAATTTCAGTTAAATATGTCACCTTAATTGGCCATAAGTCAATTAAATAAATGGGTGAGTAATCTAAATAAATAGTACAAACTAGAGAGGCCATACAAATCTAATCTAATCAATAAATTAAAGAAACAATTAAATAGCAGCTCCAGAGAACTAGTTACTATCCAGGATGAAGCTGGACACATGGCAAAAGTAGTTCTAGCTTCTGGAATTGCTGCACTTTTAATTTCCATGGCATAAAGTTAATTATTGGGAAGGCCTAGAAAGGATTGGAATGCAAGCTGTGCAGTTTGACAAGCTCAATCATCAATGTCCCAATTCCCTTCTTTTTAGCCTGTGCTGGCTAGGCAGAACATTTTTTGTTGGTAAGTTGATTTAAAAGACCTCTTAAGTTTGGAACAGCTATGGCCAGAGAGAGGAAATCTTGCCAAATCTTATTTTTATCCTCCTCTTGAACAGGATACTCTTGTATCCTCCTCAATTTTGTAAAAATAAAATTGAAAGAGCAAAAATGATTCAATGGACACTGACTGGCCCCTTTTCTAACTGCTCCTGGTTAATAACTAGAAAAATAAAGTTCTTTCTGGATGATACAACATGCCAGAGCATGGCTAAAAAAACCTAACAACCTCAACTATAATTACAGTATGATTAAAGTGCACCGACTTAACTGCAATTTGGGCCTTGCTATGTTCTAAATCAAACAACAACGTGCCTTAACAGGTTGTCAACACTGAAATAGTAAATATCTTCCATATTAGTCATATGATAAATTTGTAATTTATTCAAATATTTAAACTGCATCAAATCCTTTTTGTTATTTTTAAATAAAAATGGTCTACTTTCTTTAAAATCATTTTCTTCAACAACTAATTGATATTGGTTTCAGAAAGGTTTATTCTGCATCCTCCTGTCCATATTTGAGTTTGAGTTCATATTTTAAACATAAACAAGTTATTTCAAATCTTTTCCTAATACACAGCCTAAAAATGGGGTTTTACCGTAATTAAAAAAAGAACTCATTTTATTAAAACTCTTTTAATATTTAATGAATCATTCTTCAGCTGGCAAGGACACTCATCATTCTGTTTTATCTCTATTATCTGGTCATTTCTTAATGATATTATCCATAGCTTCTGAAACAGAGCTAATATTGGCAACAGTCAAATCAGAGGGATGATGAGTAAAGTGATGAGGGGAGAAGCATGCAGCTGGAGACTTCAGCCTCTCCTAGCAGAAACCACTTCCTAGCTCAGTGAACATAGATGCCTTGGGCTTTTACTGTTCCTGCAGAAATATATATGTATATTTAGGACACACTAATCTAGCATTCTTACAAACATTTTCTGATTTCAAAGATTTTTCAGACAGTATGAGCACAATAGCAACCACTTCAGCCAACAATTTTACAATTAAAAAATGAATACACACACACACACTATTTTCAGGTATATCTTTCTAAAGAGTAGGTGGACAATTGGGGGTCATCTGCAGCTCCAAATTTTCTTTTTGTGATTCTCAGAGCCTCCCTTGATCAAGATTGGTGAAAACAGCCAGCACAGTTTCTTACTGTATGGAAATGAAAAACAAACTTATTTACCATGAAGCAGACACACCAGAGCTTAAAAGACCAAACAAACTCCCCCCCCCCAAAGAAAAACACTCCCCCAAATCTAACTCTACCAACAAGGTTTGCCGTCCACAACTAAAAATGATAAATGAGTTAAATTATCTAATAAAAAGTTGCTTAGTCCTGTTGTTAATAGGAATTCTTGTTATTCCTCCCGTTAATAAATGAGAGAAAATATTTGATCTACCAAAAGATGACAAATAATATACTGTAGATATCTTTTAAGAAGTAATGTCCACTGAGTTCAGTATTGGTAGCTCAAGAAAATGCACAAATATGAACTTGGTCAGCTTGGGAAGCACCATATACCTTCTAGTGTTTTCTAATAGCTTCTAGAATTATCCAACCATTTGTTGCAATGTCACAGTGATGAAGAAATATCCGGGTGATGCCAAAATGTTTATAAGTCAGTGATGGGGAGATGTTATTAATTAGCTGTAAGTAAAATGTTTATCTTCACATGCTGCCAAGAATTTCTGAAAATACTAATACATGAAAATGTTGCAACCAAATCGGGGTTTTAGTTTACTTTAAAAAATAATAACAATGCATTACAGTAGTATATGCTTTTATATATTGCCCTTCAATCAACTGGTTGTCAGGGCAGTTCCCATCAAGATAAGGTTTAAACCAATGCTTCCATTTATTTCTAAACTAGCTCAGTCTACTGTCTTCTGAGAAACATTGCTTTGGTGTTTGTTTGGAATCTCTAAAACATTTCCAGTATTTCACAATTGCTGTACTGTTAAGGTCTAGCAAGCTGAAAGTTTCTGCTTTTATTCAAGGTGACTATTCCATCAGAAGAACTAAAAGATAAAGTACCAAGAACTCAGAAATTTAGGCATATCCCAGCCTGTTTGGTCTTTTCTTATAGTGCTAATTTACGTTCTCCTTTATGGGCATTTGGCTGGCTTTCAAAGCCAACGAAAGGCTAGCTTAGTTAGCAGTTGGATGAGAAATTACTAATGAATCTCAGATTTCTAAATTAGACTTAGAAATCCAAAAACGTGCCGGGAAAAAGTAATGCCAAGCTATTTTTGTTCTATTGTGAAACAACTACATGGGCTGCCTATAAAGTCAGCATCTCAACTTCTAAAAAGCCCTTAACATTTCTCTTTCACTCGCAAATTAATTTCCTTTCTCATATAGTTGTTTCCACTTTCTTCAATTATCCTCAGTCAAAATGCTAAATTAAATGTTAAATCAAAATTGCAAATTAGAACCAAATAAAAATAAAAATCAAGTAAAAACAAAACAAGATAAAATATTTCAATGGCGGTGGGCTGATCAGTAGATTAAAAAGTCTGTCTAATTTTATAAGCTTTGTGAGAAAACATAGGCATATTCAAGGATACTATATGATATGGATCTGATAACAATTGTACATAAAAAAGATCAGAATCAATGTTTTACCAGATAAAGAGTAATAATGCAAGTTCTTATATTCTTATGGAGAGAACAATGTAGTAGGACATGAACTGTTGTTTCAACAGCCTCTTGTCCATAGGAGCAAGGTCTCAGCTCATAGAGAACCTTTTTGTATCAGCACTCCCAACGGAAGAGCATTGAAGCATGATAAAGTTAGTGCTCTTTAGAATTTGGAAACAATTGGCTGATTTCCAAGGAGAAATTGTGGCTCTGCGAAAAGCAGAGACAACAACTACCATGACAGAATGAAGAGCCAGTGAATAGATGGAGTCTTTCTACTTCCTCTCTGGAGAAGGACTTCAGATCGCTCACAAGTGTTCCAGATTGCTGTCCTTACAAGGAGACTGCAAGACAATGATTTCTGGTGGGTTTCGAGTTCTAGGAGAAAAAGGAATAGTTGTTCAAATTGCAGCTGGCTCCTTTAAAACTGGGTTTGCATACTTCTTTTTCTAATCACTTTTAGAAATTGCTTGTAACTGTTTTACAGTTATTATTGGATCAACACGTTTGACAGCACTGGGCAAGTTTCTTTCGGTCCTTAGCTAAAGATCTTTCAAATACAAGTTTAAGGATTTAAAAAGTAAAGGAATAAACAACAAAAGGGTGTTTAGGATATTGAATTTAGAAAGTCACAAACGGACTTAGGGAACAGATAAATTTGAAATAAGATTTTGGCATTATAAAAAATCTCCCTTATAGGAAGATTCTTTTATTTTATTTTATTATATATATTTATATATTTATATATATATCTTTAAAAAGATATATATATCTTTAAAATTGAATGATAGAAAGAACTAGCAGGAATTAAAGATTAGAAAGAAAGGAGAGGAATATTAAATTCAATTTAGAAAAGCAAACTAAAGAAAAATATTTTAATGTGGGAAATATTGAAGAATATTTTTGAATAACTGACTCCATAATTTGAACGGTGTCTTCCTCTATAGATAGACTGCAAAGGTCCTATGGAAGAGGAACAATATTACTTGACATGGACCTAAAAACGACAACTAGAAAAATGACATGGGATGAAAAAGAAATCAGCTAATGTTTTCATAATTAAAAAGAATAAAGATATAATAAGCTAAGAGTGTGACCTGGGTAATTTTCCTATATTTGATTTAGAAAAGAGGTTTTCTAAAGTTGAAGAGGGAACTCTGGAATGCACGTGTGTCACCTGAAAGGGGGAGACAGACCCAAACCCCAAAGTCATTGCCTGGGAAGTCAAGCAGGCAGGCAGGCCATTTCTAAAATAAAGCAAGTGCAAATGATTTGTAGACAATGGACAATGGGAGATCCAGGGGGGAAAGGAAAAGTTTTCCTATGCTGTTTATGCATGAAAACTTCAGAACTAGTTTTTCTACTTCTCTACCCATATAACGTTTCAGTAAAGCTATACTCCTGGAGGGAAAAAAATGTCTTTTGCTGTTTAATGTAGTGTGACAGTTGACTAACTCAATTCTCACAGTAATAGCCTACCTGGATTCTACAAAGAGGTCAACTTCAAGATATTATGCTATGGCCAAAGACATGGAAGAAAGAAGCAGGGAGAGATCCTGGCTCAGGAAGAGCCAGTGCTGCCTTAGGCTGAAGCTAGAGCACAGGCCGCTGGCACATGCCTAAAACCAACACCCAAGAAGTCCAAGCAATCACCCGTAGTCATGAAGGAGTGAGTGAGAGATGCTTTATACCAGAAACCAAAGACACACTGGTGACAAACATGGGCAAGGCAGCAGAGGCCGCAGACCTTCTTCCTGCCAGAGTCAACATGGTCTGAGGCAGCAGATGGAGAGCAAAGCAGCTAGCTGAATGGGATGACCCTGCCGAGTGGAAGACCCTGATCACCATCCACAGCCCATACATGGAGCAGCTGAGAGAAAAGTTTGGAGGGATGGAAATTCATGCCGCAGCAACACCAGGAGCCACGGCTGCTGCTGCAAGCCCAGGAGTAATGGAAACCCCAGGGGCCCTAGTAACTCCTTCTCCTATCTTTCAGCTGTGGATGTGGTCAGAGCAGGCAGCAGAGGCCTTCGCCACAACTCCTAGACAGTTTGAGAGCAGGAAGAGTGCCAGCGACCTGCCTAACCAAACCAGTGAAGTTAAAAGCCGGGACCCACACTAAGACTATTTGATTTATTGTGGTCCCTGAGATGACAGAGATCATGGTCCTAGATCTGTTGTGGTGGAAAAAATAGAGCCCATCTGTCAGTTGGGATAGATGCAATGTGGTGGATGCAATGGAAAGTATCCAACTGACGTAAGTTGGGAAAGTGCTAAGAAGCTGCCACATGTTTGCAGCTAAGAAAGCGAAAGTGGAATCTGCCAATAAACTAGAGCAGTGATGGCGAACCTTTTTTGGCTTGCGTGCCAAAAGCGGGGGGAGTGCAGGGGGGGCGTGGGGGGGGCGTGCCACACCCATAATGCTATGTGCATGACCCTCTGCTTTTGGCACACTTTTTTCACCTTCCCCAGGCTCCAGAGGGTTTCTAGGAGCCTGGGGAGGGTAAAAACAGCGTCCCTCCCCCCTCCAGAGACTTCAGGAGCTTTCTTGAAGCCTCCAGAGGGCAAAAAATGGCCTCCAAAAAAGGCCTAAATCAGTTGGCCAGCACACACATGCACACTGGAGCTGACAGGGCAATGCCTCGCGTGCCCTAAGAAATGGCTTCGCGTGCCACCTGTGGCACCCGTGCCATAAGTTTGCCATCATGGAACTAGAGGGAAGTGGCAGCTTAGAACTGCTGATTCCCTAGGAATAGCACAACCTGACCAAGGTCTTTGGTGAAAAGAAATCCAACACACTTCTACTCCACCACCCCACAGATTGAGATTGTGCCTGCCAAAGCCAAAACTATATTTGATGACACCTGGGGAGATGGAGGAGCTTTGCACATTCATAGACAAAAAGTTGGCCAGGGGCTTCATTCAACTGGACTAAGTCAAGGATGATGGAGTGCTTTTCAAAGAAAAAAAAGATGGGTCTCTTAGGCTGTGCATCAACTATATATGCTTAACTGTATAGGCATGGAGTACTCACCCCCTTTAATGAAAAACATGTTGGCCTCTCTTGAAAAGGGGAGGATTTTCACGAAGTTGGACTTAAGAGAGGCATACTACTGAGTGAGAATTAAGACAGGGAATGAATAGAAAACTGTGTTCAACTGCCCTCTGGATTGCTACCATTTCCAGGTGATGCTACAGGGGACCCAAGTGCTGTTCATGCAGCTAATAAATAAATAAGTCCTGCATGAGCACCTATACATGAAGGTCTTTGTGTATCTGACCAATATATTGATCTACACCACAACCAAGAAAGAGTATGAGAAATTTGTCAGAGTAGCTACGGAGGGCTCAGTTTTTCATGAAGTTGTCCAAGTGTTATTTCCACAAAACCATGGCGACACCCAGGGGAAGGGCCTTCTCTGTGGCGGGCCCGGCCCTCTGGAACGACCTACCCCCCGACCTTCGCACTATCTCGGACCTCCGTCTCTTCCGCCAACGTCTTAAGACGTATTTATTTCAACAAGCCGGCCTAGGATAGCCCCCTGTTCCTGACTTTAAAAAAAAAAAAAAAAAATTATAATTTGGGAAGGTTTTTAACATGGGTTTTAGCACGGGTTAATCTAATTTAATATATTTTAAATTGATATTTATTGTATTTTTGTGGTTTTAATAATGCCTGTGCGCCGCCCTGGGTCCTAACAAGGAGAAGGGCGGGGTATAAATTTAATAAAATAAAAATAAAATAAATAACATCCATACCCCTAGGCTTATTCAGAGGTTCTATGCCTCTGACCCTGATAGGATGCTTGTTCGTTTCTTTGCTGAATTAATCTTCTTTATGGACTGTCAATATGTCATGGTTGACTCGCTATGCATCCCTGCTTGCAACCAGATAATGCTAATGGGAGGGGGGGAGGCATTAGAATGTAAGAGAGGTTTCGGAGGGAAATCTGGAATGCAAATGTGCCATTTGGAAGTGTAAGACAGACCCAAACCCCAAGATCATCACCTGGGAACGTTTGAGCAAGACAGGCTGTTTCCAAAATAAAATAAAGTAAATGAAATTGATTGGTGGACAATGGTCGGGGGGGGGGGCTCTATATTGTTTGTGTGCAAAAACATCAGAACTGGTTTTTCTACTTCTGCACCCCTATGGTTTTTCAGTAAAATTATACTCTTGGAAGAAAATGTCACAAGATTCTTTGTGCTATTTAATGCACTGGGATAGTTGACATATGAGATGCCACACTTACTTCAATGTCCATCAACAACCAACAGTGTAGCTACTCAATGAATGGTCATTACAAAGAATGACAAGTGGGCAAGAAGCCTTAAACTGCCATCACAGAAGGCATCAAACCAAATAGGGCTGCAGACATTGAACAGCTTCACCCTCTGTGAGAGAATCTGCCTTTCCTCTCATCAGTTACTGCTGGAAAATAACCAGAGATATCTATGGGGAGCAATGGTCTAAAAAGTCAGGATGGTAGTTGTACAATTGGAGTCCAACTATTTACTGTTACGTCTTCCTAAAAATGGGTTAGCTTGATTGCATGATAGTGTTTGCCATTTTGATGTTTTTGACCCCTCCTCTGCAGACACACCCGGAAATAAATGCTTTGCTAGAGCAATGTTAACTAAAAAAAAAGTTTGCTGTTCAGTGTGCTATTTGTGCAACATTTCAGGCTGAAAAAGAAGGAAAAATGGATTACATAAGGAATCTAACTTGGTGGCTGAGACCTGGGAGCTGGAATATAGAGGGAAAACCAAAGCTGTCACAGGACATTTTTTAATGTTATGTAACCTTATAAATGCTGCTTTCCCCCTATGGCTGGATGACAGGAAGAAGCTTACAGCTTCTCAATGACAAAAAGTGTTTTTATAGAAAAAAAATCCTAAGAGAATCCTGCTTCTGGCCAATGGAAATTTCACAGGCTTTTAAGGAAAAAAGATATATCAATATAATTAGGAGCAGAACAGAGAAACACTTTGATGGATATATTATTCAGACTGGATGTGAAAAAGGCTAAATCATAACATGGCAAAAAATCATTGCCTCTGGCAGCCATTTCTACAGCACATCTAATTTCAAGGTAGCCTCATTCCAGGGCATTTGGGGACAAGTATTAAGAGGAAGGCTGGAAAGGCCAGCAGGAAAAAACCACTGAGGAGCAGTCTGGTCCGTTGTGGCATAAAGGGGCAGATGTCAGCTGCTGCTCCTGGGGAGCGGGAGAAAGATCATAATAAATCTTGCCACTACTATGAATATGCTTTGCATCTCATTCTTGGCCTACAAGTAAAATTTTATCTTAAAGGGCCTTTCTAATGTTTCTAAGAAGCAGAACCTCTCAGCTCCTTAAATCATTGCCTTTGGGGCTTCTACTTCCAGTACTGGCTTAGAGAAGCCAGACAGAAGTAATGGCTGTCTTTTGTTATACTGGTCCCACAATCCCTGAAATAAAGCAGAGCTCTCTGATGGGGTTAAAAGCACCAGCTAAATTGAGGGGACCAGAAATACCTGAAGAGACCAGAGAGCTCTTCAAGAAAATTGGACATATGAAGGGAATGTTTCATGCAAAGATGGCCAAGATAAAGGATCAACATGGGCAGGGACGATAACAGAGGCAGAAGAGATTAAGAAGATGTGGCACAGAAGAACTGAGCTTAACATCCCTGATAACCACGGCGGGGCGGTCACTGACCTTGAGCCAGACATCCTGGAAGTCAAATGGGCCCTAGGAAGTCTGAGTAACAACAAAGCTAGTGGAGAGGACAGTATCCCAGCTGACATATTCAAAATCTTAAAATGCAGCAAAAGTGCTACACTCAATTTGCCAGCAAATTTGGAAAACTCAACAGTGGCCACAGGATTGGAAAAGGCCAGTTTACTTTCCAATTTCAAAGAACGGCAATGCCAAAGAATGTTCAAACTATTGCACCATTGCACTCATTTCACATGCTAGTAAAGTTATGCTACAAGCTAGGCTCCAGCACAGAGGTGGGTTCCTCCCGGTATGGTATGGTACAGTATGCCTGACATAGTAATGAAAATCTGGTGTATCAGACAGGACCAGTAGCGATGGTGGCCTGGCCATGCCCCTATACCAGTGAAAGAAAGAATATCCCACCATCTTGGAACTGCGCCACGCTGGGGAGTTCTCCTGCTTGAACACACCTGACAGCAGCAACAGCAACAGCAGTGGTAGAGCATTCCCCCAGCCAAATCAACTGCAGTGGCACCAACGGGCAGCAGGAGAAGGAAGAAAGTGCTCCAGGAGGGCAAGCGGTACATGTGTGCAGCAGCCTCACGACATCCACCTGGGGCCTATCCTTCTGGAGCACTTTCTTCCTTCTGACACTGGCAAAAGAAAGAATATCCCACCGTCCATTGGTGCTGCCATGGTTGATTCAGCTTGGAGAGTGGCCCCCAAAGGCAGAGTATGCTCCCCCACCACTGCTGCAGTTACTGCTGTCAGGCACATCCGCGCAGGCGAACTCCCTAGTGCGGCACAGTTCCAGGATGGCAGAGAGACAAGGCAAGTTCTCCCCCCACTGCCGCCATTTGTCCAGCGGGCTGCCGGGCCTATCCACACAGAGGAAGTCATGTCAGTGTGGAATCTTCACCCATGGGGAAGAGGCAGCCTAGCGCGAAGTCCTTTCCGTCACCTGGCATGGCTTCTGTGCGCTACTGTGTTCATGGTGGGTGATCAGGAGAGGGTGGGATGGGAACCACTCTCCTGGGTTGAGCAATAATTTCCTGGGCTCAGCTCCAAAGAGCCTTGTGGGTAAAATGAGCCACCTCTGCTATCACTGACAGAGCGGAGATTAGGCTCTGGCACAATAAAACTGAAAGGCAGGTCGGTCTGTGAACCAAACTGCCACTGATGTTGGGAACAGCCGCACCTGCTCGTGCATGCCTCCCGCAAACTGGCAAAGTATATGAGCCTGGAAGCAAGCGCAGCAACTCGCACGTGCTGCCTGCCAGTTGGTAGAACTCTCCACTCAACCAAGCTGTCAAAATCAATTAAAAAATGCCTATTGCCTGCTCACACATGCCTTCTGTGGCATGCCCAACACCTTCGAACACTGGTCAGGTCACCCAATGAGTGGCAGAGAAATTTGGCTTTGGCAAAAGGAAAAAAAGCCATTTGAAATTAGCCCTCTCTGCTGCTCTTCTAAAAAGGTGGGAACCGTGGTCAGGAGATAACAGGACAACTAACCATATTCGGTTAACCCCCAGAGCGGGAAGAGGCTGAATTGGGGGCTCTGTGAGTTGGTTTGTAGGACACGGATGGCCGTGATCATAGGATTTGTTGGGCGTCGGTTTTCGTTCATAGAATATATCTATGAAAATAACTGCAAGGGATGTTTTTGTGTATGAGAGAGGGGGGAAGAGAGAGAAAGAGAGAAGTAAGAGAGAAAGAAAGAGAAAGGGAGGGAGGGAGAGAGAGAGAAAAAGAGACACAAAGATAGAGAAAAAAGAGAGAGAGGCAAAGATAGAAAGAGAGAGAGAAAAAGTGAAAGAAGGAAAGAAGAAAAGAAAGAAGAAAATGGGAGAGAGAAACACAAAAAAGAAAGAGAGAGAGAGAAGAAAGAAAGAAAGAAAGAAAGAAAGAAAGAAAGAAAGAAAGAAAGAAAGAGAAAATGACCACAATTGAGCCCAAAATTTTGGTTTCTAAGCAAGAGTGTTGTTAAGTGAGTTTCACCACATTTTACAAGTTCGCCACACCCACCCAGTCACATGTCTGCCAAGCCACGCTCACAAAATAGGTAGTAACATTTTTTGAAACCCACCCCTGCTCCAGCAGTATGTGGGCCGGGAACTGTCAGAAATACAAGCAGGATTTTGAAGAGGCAGAAGAACTGATGATCAAATTGCCAACATACACTGGATCATGGAGAAAGCTAGGGAGTTCCAGAAAAACATCTACTTCTGCTTCATTGTCTATGCTTTAGCCTTGAATCACAAGAAATTGTGATAAGTTCTTAAAGAGATGGGAGTACCGGACCATCTTATTTGTCTCTTGAGAAACCTGTATGTGGGTCAAGATGCAACAGTGAGAACTTGTAAACGGAAATTGGGAAAGGAGTCAGGCAAGGCTGTATACTGTTGCCCTGCCTATTTAACTTATATGCAGAGCTCATCTTGAGAAAGGCTGAGCTAGATGAATCGCAAATTGGAATTAAGATTGCTGGGAGAAATATCAACAACCTCAGATATGCAGATGATACCATTCTACCATGGGCAGAAAGTGAAGAGGAACTAAAGAGCCTCTTGATGTGGGTGAAGGAGGAGAGTGCAAACATTGGTTTAAGAAAACTAAGACCATGGCATCTGGCCCTCTCAATTCCTGGCAAATAGATGGAGAAGAAATGGAGGTGGTGACAGATTTCATTTTCCTTAGCTCCAAGATCACCGCAGATGGGGACTACAGCCAATAAATTAAAGGGCACTTGTTCCTGGGGAGGAAAGCTATGGCAAATCTAGACAGCATACTAAAAAGCAGAAACATCACCCTGCTAACAAAAGTGTATATAGTCAAGGCTATAGTTTTCCCAGTTGCAACTTATGGCTATGAAAGTTGGATCATAAGAAAGGCTGAGCACCAAAGGATTGAGGCCTTTGAACTATGGTGTTGGAGAAGACTCCTGCGAGTCCCTTGGACTGCAAGGCAATCCAACCGGTCAGTCCTAGAGGAGGTCAACCCTGACTGCTCTTTAGAAGGCCAGATCCTGAAGAGGAAACTCAAATACTTTGGACACCTAATGAGAAGGAAAGACTCACTAGAAAAAAGCCTAATGCTGGGAAAGATTGAGAGCAGATAATGAGGTGGCTGGATGGAGTCACTGAAGCAGTAGGCATGAGCTTAAATGGACTCCGTGGGATGGTAGAGGACAGAAGGCCTGGAGGAACATTGTCTATGGGTCGGACACGACTTTGCAACTAACAACAAACTGAGGGGGCTTGCTGAGGAAGCTTTTATTGCATAATTGTATAGAAGTCCTGAGATAATTATCCATTTGATAATTATATACAATGGACAAGAACCCTGTTTTGGTACTGGCTATGCTCTGTAAAATGGAAGGAAATACCAAGCAATACTTGTCTTTGAATGTGGTTTCCTCACTCATAAAGCTTAAACTTAAGTAACCTTTCATGTATACTATTTAACATGATTAATCTAGAGTTCACTGGTAATTGCTTACAAACTATTTCTGTTATCAAAATGTTCAGTTTCTTATATCTCTCATTGTTAAATATCTCATTCCATTTTCAAGCCATTCTTATCTTTACGGAGCCTTAAAAGCAATGCAAGGGTTACAAAATACTTCAGGAAGATGAGAAGAACTGTTTGCAATAGCAGAGTTTGGTCTTGGCTCACTCATCAATTCCTTCTGTAGATGGTTGGAAGGTGCAGAACACAATGTTTGAGGTATTCCAAACAAGGAGTCATATTCTGTACATATCACATCTTTGGCTATGGGCCACAGGTTCTAAAGTAATTTATGCTTGTTTCATATATATATGGGTTGCAATTAAGAAAAGGACTTTATCCATCTTTAGGGAATCTGAACCTTGTACAATGAAATCAAAGCAAAATATGAAATGACTCCTTGGGAGGGTGAAAAGATTATTACTGTGCAAGAAAGCAATAATTAACCTGTTATGGATCAGAAGCATATTAGTATTTATGGTTATTTGGATAAGAGGTATGATTAGGATATCATAGTTAAATTAGATAGTAATACATTCAACGTAACTTCACTTATCAGTCTTCAGGTCTAGTGGATAAAGTCATTCTTTTAAGATGAAATAATAACCCATAACACATCTCGTGAGCTCATTAAAACTGGAACATCCTGAAATAACACCAGACTCTTCATATCAGCTTGCTGCATGTCTGCAAAGTTAAGAAAGATGGGCATCATATACATATGGTATGAGTCACGCATATCTTTATTATCTTCAAATGCCTTTGTCACATTTCTTGTTTGACTTTGCCCCTCCATTAAGCTGACCTGGCTTCTGGGCTCCATAAAGGCAGAAGAAGCCTAGAAGACCAATGAAGAATATAAGAAATATATATAAATAATAAAATAAAAGTTAAATAGTAGGAATGTTTGCTGCTTTGAATTATTTATAAAAACAACAAAGATGGGTTTTATTTTTCTTGTTCTATTGTCGTAAGCATCTTTCTGGTTGGAAGCAGCCTATCCCAATTTTCCCTATCCAGACAGGCCTTCCTATCTACCCACTCATCAGCAAGCTTTCAGATCTATTTCCTGCCCTCCAAGAGAAAGCAGAAAGAACATAGGGGAAGATGGGATAGCGACAAAATCCTGATGAGATCCCCAGTATGGGCTCTCCGGTTTAACTTCAAATGCCATCTGGGTGTACAATTCAGATATGGTCAGACACATTGCCATAAATAAAATTCAGAGAAAGACAATAAAGAGGACCATGGACTGAAAACTAAATTTTACTGGAAAACACTCAGGAAAGATATCATAGGAACATTACCACATTTTTCAAATACCAGACGAGTAGTTATATAGGTCAAGGCTGAATTTTCTCTATCCCTGGATGGTTTTTAAAAGAAAAGAAGGCACATTTCTGTTAAATCCTAATAATAAGAGCACTGGAATAAGTTATTGCACAAGACAGTTAACTTCCCTTCAGTGGAAGTTAGGTAGAGTATCCCTGTGAGGGAAACTTTAATTCCTGCACTGAGTCAAGGTCTGAACTCTTAAAGGACACCTTCAAAGATTCAACATGATTAGCAAGAATGGTGAAATAGATTCAGGGTGATGTTCTCTATATGTACCTGCAGGAATTCTTTCAAACTGTTGTTCTGTACAATTGGTGTGGCATTCTTATGCACAGTTCTTTTGCATAACCAGGCATTATGGCAGCTAAGAGCATTTCTCTACTAAATCCTTAAGCTGTTCTTGAACTGTGCTGATTACCTCTAAAACAGTTTAAGGAAAAAATTATCCAAATTTAGGTCGTAATGGGTCGAACCAGGATGTATGTTATCACACACAAGTGTTCATTGAGTTTTCCTATTGCTTTCTTTAAAATGATCAAAAGCACCATTACACCATGCTGCAAGCTCTACCCCGTTTTGTTGTGTGTGCATGTGCTATCTCTGGTGCCATTACTACCTACCAACCAACCAGCCAACCAACCAACCAACCAACCAACCAACCAACCAACCAACCAACCAACCAACCAACCAACCATTTCCCTTGAAAATTAGACCTACCTCAAAATAAGGCCTAGCCTAATTTTTAAGAGTGCAGCTAATATAAGACTTACCCCCACCTCACCCAAATAAGCCCTAGCAAAGGAGCGGGTGGCAAGCACAGGAGGCAGTGAGTGTGCATGGGCCAACAATATCAGGCAGTAGCTGCAGCCTGCGCAGTGCAGGTGAGCCCTGTCCAAGCAGACAGAGGCAGAGGTGGGGGGGGGGAGGCAGGTTATCTGAACACGCTGTGTGGGCTGCATGGAAGCTGAGAGTCAGTGGGCCGGAATGAACAGGCAGCCATGGGAGGCTCATCTTTGCATCTCTCAACTTGCCTGTGGCCCAGGCAGCACATCAGTAGCACCTGCCTTCCGCCCCCTGCCTCTGCCTCCGTCTGCTCCCGGTGCCACCATGCTTCTAAAGCAGGATGTCTGGTTGGGCCGATCTGATTCTTGGCTTTTTTGCAGCCTGCGCAGCATGTCCAGATCACCTGGCTCCCCCCAGTGCCTCTGCTTCCATCTGCTGCTTGGACAGGGAATCAAATCACCTGCACTGTGCAGGCTGTGCAGCTCCAGAGTGTGCCAATCAAGGGACTGGGGGGCTGCAACTGATCTCAGAAACCATTGATCACCATGCGTTTGCCACCTCTTGTGCACATGCTGGGAGGGGGGTGGACACCCAGCCAGGCTGGTCACCCTGAAACTGTGTTTCTCCAAAAATAAGCCCTAGTCCTTATTTTGGAGCCCAAGAAAATATAAGACTGGGTCTTGTTTTCAGGAAAACACGTTACCTGCCTACCTACCTAGAGAAGTATATAGTGCATACAACTTTGAAAAGTTATTTAATTTATAATTAATATAATAATTACATTAGTTTGGTGTAATGGTTAAGATGCTGGCTTACAAGCTGTTGGAGATTATGAGTTCTAGTCCTGCTTTAAGTATGGAAAAACTCATACATGGCTTTGAGCCAGTCATTGTCTCTCAGCGAACCTACTTTATAAGACTGTTGTGGGAAAAGAGTGTTGGTCTGTTTGCTGCTTTAAGTTGCAAATGAAAAAAGAAAGAAAGAATGGGAGATACATCACACACACACACACACACACACACCTGAATCACTGAAATATACATTTATGCAGACACAATGACCAGCTCTAAAATAAATGTTCCTTTTTGTATTGCAAGTGACTGCAAAAATCATAAAATAAAGCATGTGTCAGGCAAGAATAATAATTATGATGCTTTTGAGACCCTGTTTTTCAAATGTTCCTACAACAGAGATTAGGGATTTCCAGGAATCTACTACTCATTCAAGTGAGGAAGAACTCTACCTTTGCATAGGAGTCAATAAAGGGACAGGTTCTGTCTAGGAGAAAGTAAAACATAGCATTCAAAAAGCACGCAAGACATTTGGTCCAGCATTAGCTGGAACAGATTATTTCCAACTCAGAGCAGGAAAACACAGACTAGTGGTGAGCAGAAGGGGAGCATTGTTGAGGAGGGGAAATCATTATGAATCCATTGGTGAGGGAAAGAGAGAGAGGTTAGGTATCTCAACCTCATAGCTGAAGAAATCCTCCTTTGTCTCTACCGGCTCCTCCCTTCATATCAAGTGCCTGACTTGAAAAGGTGGCTGGTTGCAATGATTACACTCTGTTCCTAGATGAGGAAATTGCAGCAATGAGAAAAGTCTCTTCCACACTCCCAGGTCCTGGGTTCTTTTTCCCAAAGGCCACCTGTCTTAATCCTAGCATTTTGGCAGGAGGAAAATGGTCTCAGAACCTCTTTAGCTCTACCAAGGAGCTGCAAGGGGTATAAATGTGGATTCCTGATGATCTTCCTGTTTTCTCTGATGTTAGCTTAAATTTTAGAGCCACTGCTCAATATAGGAATATTACTGGATGGCATCTTAATCCTTTCTCTTTATTTTAGGAAGCTCAGTTCATTAGTACACCTAACTGGACTTGCAAGATGGTTGTTTGAGGTGTTGGTCTTGGGCAATGATGGCTAACCTTTTTGGCACCATAATGCAATGTGTGTGAACTCTCCGTGTGCCATGCCCCCATGCATGTGTGCACAGCCCCCCATGTATGCTTACCAGCATACACATGCGACCCCTTGCATGTGTCCCACCCCCTGCACATGCACACACGCCCCTCCGTGTGCCTCCCACATGTCCACATGCTTCCTGCATGCACCCCGCCCCTGTGAATGCATAGCAGAGACCTAAAAACCAGCTGGCTGGTGGGAGGCGCATGCGCATGCGCATGCATGGTGGATTTGAGCTAGGGTTACTGCTCGTGTGCCTACAGACAGAACTCTATGTGCCACCTACCCTAGATTTGCCATCCCGGGTCTTGGATATCTAAAGTGCAAGAAGGTGGAGGAAAAGATTGCAATGTAATTATGTATAGAATTAAAACTGCTCAGTGAAATCTTTAAATTCCCCACCATCACATCCCCCTTCCCCCAGCCAAAAGGAATTCGGGGGATAGGCTCAGGAAATGCTTGGGCTGCAGAATCTGCAAGTCTGGATGTCAAGTCAGCAATTCTTGTGTCTTAAGTTAATTATCTGTTTTGATCGCCCTTGTTTGTTTTTCACAAGCAGGGAGGAGGAGCTGCCTTCTGAGGTGATTTTCTCCCTGAAGTCCTCTCTCTCTCTCTCTCTCTCATCTTCCAGGTTGGAAAATACAGTTTTGAAAATAGGTCTTCATTTCATGAAAAGGGGTTTACTCCGTACTTCTAATTTTGCTATTTATCATTCTCTACTCCTGAACTAGTTAGCAAAGACTTGAGGGTGTTATTGGAATAATTGCTTCCTCCCTATCCCCAGCTTGTCCAGTGGGACTTCAGCCTACTTGCTGAAGCTGCTACATCAGAAGTAGTTTCAGCATACGACTGGCTCAAGGGCCGACTTCATTCAGCAGGAAATTCATGATCAGACTGATCTGGGCATGGAGAAATTCTCTGCAATTCTAATATCGCTTCCCGGAGAGACAAAAACTTTGAGATAATTCTTCCCAGAAAGAATTAAAATCATTTCCTGATATTTTTTTGAGAATGTTGCTATCAAGCAGATCTGTTGAACTCTTTAACTGAATAGTGAGAATGGAAAATGGCCTGAGCTTTTGACATAATCATATTAGTGTTTTTGCTTACTAAAGAAAACAAGACCAACACATCTTGTTTTCCAGGGAGCCAAGAAGTGATTAAAGTAGCAGGTACACGGGGCTGGTGGAAAAGAGATTGACTGAGCAGGGTCTAGAATTAACTTGAGAACCTACTCAAAGGATTGGCAAATAAGTTGTTTTTCTCTGTCACCATTGCATCATCACCAAGTAATTCAAGTGAGAAAGCTATGAGGGAGGGTTGGAGGTCTAATACTATAAATACAACTTCACAAAAAAACAGGACTGCTACAACAGATTTCTACAGTATTTTTCAGATACAATTAGTTACATCTGCTAAGTTGGGCAGGGATAGCCATAGAAGGGGTCAGAATGGAGGCCCCATCCATCTGATTAAAGTCCTGCCCCATTTTTTACACGCAAAACGTGATTCAATTGCCACCATCTTGATCCATCTTCATGTGACTGCCCCTGGAACTGGGAAGCCTATTGTAGGTAACATATGGTCCAGTTTGTTAAATTTTTATTTCTGTTTGACTAGCTATTATAAATCTTTTTCTATCTTTAGGGCTGAGACAGGATAGCCATAGTGTCCAGCAGAGGAAGGCAAGACCAGGGAGAGCACCAAACCTTTAATCTCCAGAGCAGCCTCACTGTCTTTCTCAGGCCATGTAGAGGACCCCCGGATGGCAACATGGGCTGTCCAGAGCCCTAGGCAGCAGAGCGCAGGTACCCAGCTCAGACCTCAAGCTCCCAGGGCACCAGGACCCCATAGCCCAGCCCAGCCCTACGTCCTCAAGGGGGTGCCAGGCTGCACTAACCTCCTCCTTGAAGTTGCTGCTGCTGTGCTTACTCTCCTTGATCAGGTTGCTCATGGTGTGTGCAGGAGGGCCCACTCCCTCTCCATGTAAGGAGATCTGGCTATGTAACCAAAGTGTTCTCAGTGATAGGATGGGAGACCATCAGGAGAGGTCAGGAGGAGGAGACAAGGGGATGGCGAAAGGTATCGTTTTACGGTGGTTCTCCTCCTACCTCTCTGGTCGGTCGCAATTCGTGTTGACAGGAGAGCAGAGGTCAACTTCAAGGCCCCTCACATGTGGGGTGCCACAGGGGTCGGTCCTCTTGCCATTCCTGTTCAACACGTATATGAAGCCACTGGGTGAGATCATCCGTGGTTTTGGGGTAGAGTACCATCTGTACGCTGATGATACTCAGCTGTACATTTCTACCCCAAACCACCCCAACGATGCCGTCGAGGTGAAGTCCCAGTGTTTGGAGGCCGTACAGATCTGGATGGGCAGTAATAAACTCAAACTCAACCCATCCAAGACTGAGTGGCTGTGGTTTCCAGCACCCTGGTTTAGCCAGGTGATTCCATTGCTGGCCATGGGGGGTGAATTATTGGCCCCCGTGGAGAGGGCGCACAATCTAGGGGTCCTCCTGGATTCCCGGCTGTCCTTGGAGGACCATGTGACAGCCGTGGCCAGGGGGGCGTTTTACCAGGTTCGCCTGGTCCGCCAATTGTGCCCCTTACTTGACCGGGATGCCCTTCACACAGTCACTCAAGCACTCGTGACTTCCCGTCTGGACTACTGTAACACTCTCTACATGGGGCTCCCCTTGAGATGCACTCGAAGGTTGCAGTTAGTTCAGAACGCGCGGGTGATCATGGGAGCCTCAAAGCAATCCCATATAACACCTCTCCTGCGCGAGCTGCACTGGCTATCTGTGACCTTTCGGGTGCGTTACAAGGTTTTGATGACCATCTTTAAGGTGCACGGGGCCTAGTTACCTGCGAGACTGTCTGCTGCCTCATATGTCCCTACGACCGATTTGCTCCCACAGAGAGGGTCTTCTCCGGGTGCCGTCGGCCGGGCAATGCCAGTTGGTGACGCCCAAGGGAAGGACCTTCTCTGTGGTGGGCCCAACCTTCTGGAACGACCTACCTCCCGAACTCCATGTCATCTCGGACCTCCGCTTGTTCCGCCAACGCTTAAAAACGCATTTTTTCCAACTAGCCAGCCTGGCATGAACTACCCGATACCGAACTGTCTATTAGCTGATCAAAGTTTTAATTTGGGGGTTTTAAATTATGTTTTAGCACAGGGTTGGGTTTAATATTGTTTTTAAGAGTTTTTGTATATTTGTATTTGTTTTTAATTTTCCTGTGCGCCACCCCGGGTCCCTCAGTGGGAGATGGGTGTGGGATATAAATACGATAAATAAAATAAATAAAATAAAAAGTTAGCAATGATCACATTTGTGTGAAAAATGGTCATGTCACATTTTTCAGTGCCATTGTAACTTTGAATGGTCACTGTTATAAGTCAAGAAGTATCTTCATTAGTTTACATATGGGAATATATGAAATTAGGTAAATTGAGTAATCTTTTCACCTGTTGTATTTATTTATTTAGTTGCAGGATTCTTACAAACTTCACAACCCCTTAACATAGATTAGACTGCTGGAGAGTAGAGGAAATTCATTCAGTAAGACCATTCTTTCCAAAAAATGCAAAAGTAATTTAAAAGAACAGCAATCAGTTTTTCTCTAAGAGAAAGTGACTATGAAGACAAATAAATCACAAGAAATGTGATAGTTTCCAAACTATCTTAAGAGAGATTAGGTATGCAGAATAAAATGCAGCCTGTATGTCTGTATGTCTGAAGACCCCTCCTTCTTGAAAAGATCTTACATGCAGATGCATTCAAGTAACCCACCCTTAAAAAATTGCTGAAAAATTTGGGAGAAGTCAAATTTTCCAAACTAAGCTTGAAAGAGCGATGTCATTCCAATCTCCATGCAGATCAGCCAAGTGGCTTACTATGCTTCCAAACATGGCTCCCCTTGCACAGATGTGCTAGTCGTTCCTGACTCTAGGGGGCGATGCTCATCTCCGTCTCAAAGCTGAAGAGTCAGGGCTGTCCGAAGATTCTCCATGGTCATGTGGCCAGCATGACTAAATGCTGAAGAAGCATGGAATGCTGTTATCTTCCCACTAAAGGTGGTCCCTATTTTTCTACTTGCATTTCTACATGCTTTAGAACTGCTAAGTTGGCAGAAGCTGGGACAAGTAATAGGAGCTCACTCCATTATGTGATGCTAGGGATTTGAACTGCCAAACTGCCAGCCTTTCTGATCAACAAACTCACCATCTTAACCACTGAGCCATCGTATCCCCCCCCCCTCCCGCAACAGCTACCCATGTCCTAATTCACTAGTTTTCATATTCTCTATAGTTTATAGATTCAAAAACATTCTGGAATATTATGACTTGTGCCAACAATTTCTTAGGGACGTTAACTAGGAGAAGTATTGGTTTGACAAATATTAAATTTGAATCTAGGACTGTGGCAAGGAAGCTGCACTACAAAGCAACCCAGATCAAAAGGTATGTGAATGATTTAGCATTTGGAACACTGCAGAAGAGCAGACTTTTTTGTCTTTAAAAATAGCAACATTGTTTGAGTATTTCTGTAAAAATGCCACATTGAGGAAAAGGAAAAGGAGTGGAAGGAAGCTGTAGGCTTATCGGTCAAAATCAGTTCACAGAAAATAATTCCTCTCAGGTTTTTCATTTACATAGAAAACTATTGAAATGCCTTTGTTAGATCAGACAAAGGATTCCGACTCAGGTATGGTCAAAACAACAGGAACGTTTATTCACACTATTTACAACACACACAAGATTCAACTGGCAAGATTTCTTCTCTGGCAACCTCTTATATAGAGTTACTAGGCAGGAAAACTACTAGCAAGCAATTGCAACATTGTAACTCCTTTCCAGACAGATTCCAGTCAGCTCGTCTCAGTCAATTAATGCAGCTGCCGGATCTGTTCCGGAATGCGGTGACTCACAGGTTATCAGACTTGCTGTCTGGGTTGTAGACCTGAGGACTCAACACTCCTTCCCCCATAGTCAGTACGCATGTGTCCAGGCTCTCTGTCCATCACAGTACATGCGCACGCGTATTCGTTCAGATAGGCGGGGCGGTGTCGGGTCCGCCCCGAACGCCTTAGTTCCTGCGGAGAGTTCGGCACGGGCAGCAGGTCCTGTGGAAGCTCCTCCCTGCGGGGAGTGGAGCTTTCGCCTACGTCACCACGGCCTGCCCCCGGAGGTGGAGTCGCCGTAGCTGGAATTGGCGATAATAGTAAGTCCGGGCGAGGGGGCGTGGCGACCGGGCTTGAGGTAGTTGACGGTTGCTGGCAGGCAGCATTCTGGTAGGGTGGGCCTCCAATGGGCGAGGCCCACAGCTCAGTATCAGGTTGAGTGGAATGGTCCTGACGGCCTCCCCAGACGTTGCCTGCCGAGGAAAGGCCTGGACAGGCAAGGGTCTCAGAATTTCCAAACTGCGGCTTGGCTTGAACAGGGAACAACGGCCCAATGGGGGCCAACGGGCAGCAATGGCCTGGTGTGGTGAAGGCTGTCTCGGGCAGGCGGCGCCTCAGTTGATCCAGGTGGCGCCGCCACTCAGATCCATCGTGAAGGCCGACCCTGTAAGAACAGGGGCCGGTTAAGTCCAAAATGGTGGCGGCAATCCATCGTGGCTCCCCTGAGAAGTTCCTTGCCCAAACTAGGTCCCCAATTTTAAATAAGCGAGGGGCAGAAATCTGCAGGTTGCTCCTCTGCAACCCGTCGTAATCGGGGTGCAGTCTGTCCAGGGTGGTCCGCAAGCGTCGGCCCATCAAGAGCTCTGCGGGGCTTTTCCCTGTGGCCGGACAAGGTGTGACATGCTGTCCCAAGAGGTACGCAGCCACCCTTGCCTGCCAGTCCCCTTTATCCAAACGGGCCAAGGCTTCCTTGGCCGAGCGGACTGCTCGTTCCGCGCGTCCATTAGACACCGGGTGATAAGGGGCAACCGGCGCGTGGCGGATCCCTTGGGTGGCCAGAAAATCCAAGAAGGTGGAGGACTGAAATTGGGGCCCGTTATCCGACACAATGACGTCCGGCAACCCGTGGGTCGCGAACAGGCGGTGCAAGGCGCGCACTGTGCTCTCCGCTGTGGTGGAAGCCATGATAATCACCTCCACCCAGCGGGAGAACGCGTCCACCACCACAAGGAAAGTCTGGCCATGGAAGGGACCCGCGAAATCCAAGTGGAGCCTGGACCATGGGCTCCTGGGGACGTCCCACTCCCTCGGCGGGGAGACCGGCGGGGCCGGCCGGAACGATTGGCAGGAGGAGCAGGCGGCCACCCATTCCGCCACTTCAGCATCCATGCCTGGCCACCAGACATAGCTCCGGGCTAAAGCCTTCATACGGACGATGCCTGGGTGGTTGGTAAGAACCATGTGTCTGAGAGGGGAAGGGACGATGACCCGATCTCCCCAACACAAGCACCCGCAATGGAGCGAGAGCTCCAGCTGGCGTGACTTGTAAGGCCGAAAGTCTTCGGCCACGCTGCCCGAAGGCCAGCCCCTCAGCACCCATCGGCAGACCTGGGCGAGGATGGGGTCTGCGTGGGTGTGAGCGGCGACAGCGGATGAGGACAGGGGCAAGTCCGACTCCGCGACCATCAGGACAGAGAGGGCAGGCACAGGGGTCGGATCCGGCCCCGGGAGAGGGCAGCGGCTCAGGGCATCAGCATGCCCTATCTGCTGGCCAGGACGGTATAGCAGCGTATAGTCATACGCTGCCAGGAATTCCGTCCAGCGGGTCATCCTGGGAGACAGGATGGGGGGGGTCGGACGGTCACCGGCCAACAGCCCAAGGAGTGGCTTGGGGTCCGTGACAACAGAAAAAGTCCGCCCATAGAGGTAATTGTGGAACTTCTTAATCCTGGACACTACAGCCAAAGCCTCCTTGTCGATTTGGCTGTAGTTTCTCTCCATTTGAGACATTGTCCGGGAGTAAAAAGCAATGGGGGCTTCCGAGCCGTCTGGAAAGACGTGGCTAAGGACAGCCCCCAGGCCAAAAGGGGAGGCATCGCATGCAAGCGTCATAGGAAGCCTGTCATGGTACTGGACTAGTACCGCATCTGATGTGAGCATGGCTTTGACAGTCACGAACGCATGCGCTTCGCGGCTGCCCCAGCGCCAGGCCGCAGATCGGTCGAGCAACCGATGCAGCGGCTCGGCTAGCGATGCCTTGTGGGGAATAAATGGCGCGTAGAAATTTAAAAGGCCGAGGAATGCCTGCAGCTCCGTTTTGGAGGCAGGAGTGGGGGCTTTTTGGATGGCCTCAACCTTGGAGGGAGTTGGGTGGATTCCTTGGGCATCAATCATGAAGCCCAGGAATTCCACCCTCGGCGCAGCAAACATACATTTGCTGCGCTTCAACTTTAAACCCGCGCCCCTGAAAACTCTGAGGACCCTCCGCAACATCTTGGCGAGTTCTGATATGCTGGAAGCAGCAATCAGGACGTCGTCAAAGTATGGTACAACGCCAGGGAGCCCATGGAGCAGTCGCTCCATGAGGTTCTGGAAGATCCCCGGAGCCATGGACACACCGAATTGAAGGCGGCGACAGCGGAAAGCCCTACGGTGGGTGATGATGGTCTGCGCCTCCGCAGCCTTGTCGTCCACCGGGAGCTGTTGGTAGGCCTGCACCATATCCAGTTTCGCGAACACTCGACCCCGTCCCAAAGAGTGGAGCAGGTATTGCACTACCGGAACCGGGTATGGGTTCGCCTGAAGCCCGAGGTTGATCGTCGACTTATAGTCGGCGCAGATCCTCACGGACCCGTCGGGCTTAATGGGGACCACAATTGGGGTCTCCCATTTTGCCTGATCGACGGGTTCGAGCACGCCCTGCGCCACTAATCGATCTAATTCCGCTTCAACCTTGGGCTTCAGTGTGAACGGCAGCCTGCGGGCCTTCAAGCGGACAGGAGCAACCTGGGGATCCAGGTTTAGGGAAACGGGGTGCCCTTGTACGTTCCTAGGCTGCCATCGAAGACGTCATTGAACTCTCTGATCACTACGTCTACCGGAGAACTGGCTGGCACGCTGTGTACTCCTTGGACTGACAGTCCCAAGGCCAGAAACCAGTCCAATCCGATCAAGGCAGCTAGGGATTTGGCCACAACCAAGATGGGAAGGGATCCATGGAAGGAGCCGTAGTCTACCCTCACTCTATGCAGTCCTAGAATGGGGATTTGCGAGCCCTGGTAGTCCTTTAGGATTGTTGCCGTGGGGCTGAGATCTCGCTTCCTGAGCTGGGGGCGCAGCTTAATTAATTGTGCCCAGGAAATAAGCGATCTAGAGGACCCGGAGTCTATTTCCATTTTTACACCCACCCCCTCTAAGCAAACCATTGTTGACAGTCTCATACTCTCTGCCTGGTCGTAGTTTAGAGCTGGGGGCATCTCCGACAGCACGAAGCAGTCAGTCGGCTGTGGCTGGTAGCATCTCGAACGCTTCTGCGACGCTTGTTGTCCTGGTGGAGCGGCTCTGGAGGCAGCAGCTGAAGTTGTCATTGGTGCGGCAGCACAACACACGGCTGCTAGGTGTCCTTTCCTGCCACATCTGCAGCACACCGATGCCTTGAAGGGGCACTCAGGTCTCTGGTGGGCACCTCCGCAGCCTATGCAGTTCCCGGACTTCTGCTGGGGCGCGAATGCGCGATTACGCACATGCCCGGTCACCCTCAAGCATTCCTCTTGGTCTTCCTCCTCCATCTCGTCTAGCGGGGCTATCTCGTCCACTAGACACGCTCGCGGGGTGGGGAAGAGAGGAGGGCGCGCGCGGCCCATGTCAGATGTGGAAATCTCTGACAATTCCGCCGCACGGGCTTCTTCCACCGCTTGCTCGAGAGTCAGTACAGTTTTTGAGAGCAAGCGGCGCTTTAGGCGGATGTCTTTTACGCCGCATACAAACTGCTCCAGCAGGGATTCCTCCAGGACGCCTGCGGGGAACTCGCAGGGAATTGCGGTGGCTCTCAATTTCTGAAGGAATTCGGCTACTGATTGTTGCGGTTGTTGCACACATTGCCTGAATGCGTAGCGGTGTGCTATGTGGGAAGGTACAGGCGCGTAGTGTGCTCTCAGGCGGCCCAGGAGATCGTCCCAGGGCACTTCGTGTACCGCGGCGGGTGCTGCTATGGTTCGGGCGGTAGCGAACAATTCTGGGCCGCCGCACTGGAGGAAAAGGCTTCGCTTCCTTGCAGGCGCGAGTTCACCGTAGTCACTCGCTATCAGGAAGCACTCGAAACGGGCTAAGAAGGAAGCCCATTGTTCCTTCATCGGGTCGAACTGCGCAAACGGAGGCATTGTCGCCATGGCCATGATGGGGCTGTGCGTTGTTCTGCGCTCGTTGGGTGAGGCTTCGTTCCCCGTTGCGTCTAAAGACACGGCCTGAATCCCATCCTCATCGCCAGTGTTAGATCAGACAAAGGATTCCGACTCAGGCATGGTCAAAACAACAGGAACGTTTATTCACACTATTTACAACACACACAAGATTCAACTGGCAAGGTTTCTTTTCTGGCAACCTCTTATATAGAGTTACCAGGCAGGAAAACTACTAGCAAGCAATTGCAACATTGTAACTCCTTTCCAGACAGATTCCAGTCAGCTCGTCTCAGTCAATTAACGCAGCTGCCGGATCTGTTCCGGAATGCGGTGACTCACAGGTTACCAGACTTGCTGTCTGGGTTGTAGACCTGAGGATTCAACAGCCTTCTTAGCTCATTGTAAAATGTTACATGACTTACATTGTATGGAGCCTCTCCAGACAGAAAAAAAATTGACAGTCCAGGCTAGGCAATACTTTTGATGAGAAGTTGAGACCTATTGCATTTTTCAGAGTATAAGACGCACCTTTTTATCACCCCCAAAAGATGGTGAAAATCTGGGTGCATCTTATACCTGAATACAGCATTTTTTGCCCAAACCCCAACCCCTTTGCAAAAATGGACATGCAGAAGGTTTGAGAGGCTTGCAAAGTGCTCCTGGTTGTTGGGGAGGGCAAAAAGCGAGCACAAAATTGGAATTTTTGCTCATTTTTGGCCCCTTCCAGGCCCCAGGAGCATTTCACAAGCCTCCCAGAGCTCTGCATGGCTTTTTTTTTTTTAAATGAGGCGTGCAGAGGATTTGGGAGGCCTGCAGAGCACAAAAACTTTGTTTTTAAAATTACCTCTTCAAAATCATGTCTTACGCTCTGGTGCGTCTTATAGTCCAAAAAACACAGTAAATAATATTGCATGGCAGTGTTTCTCAACTTGTGGTCACAGGGGGTCTGCAAAAGCTTGAAGAAATGTTATGATTTAAATCTTAATTCTTGGTGGTCCGTAGCCCTGGACCATGGCCACAAACGGTATTTAAAGGGGGTCTGTTGTGAAGAAAAGCTAGAGAACCATTTCTATAGGTTAAACCAGAGCCATTATGTGGCTTACTTTAAAAAAAGAACAGAGAAAATAATGCTCTCAAAACCCACCATTATTCCTATCAACATTTCAGCATGAAATCTTGAACACTGATTGTGTGCCTTTATGTAAATGACAAGTGGAAAGTATGCTATAATAGGACTTTCTCAGCAAATTTTAATTAGCTCTGTCCAAGAGTGGCAGACCTGCCCCAGTCTGATCCCTTAGGAAAGTAAAACTCTCAACTCCATTGAAGTGAAAAGGCACTTTTATTAACAGATGCTGGTTGCAGGAGAGTCAAGTGGAATCTAAAATTCCCACTTGCTAATACAGGACTTAAACCCCTTGTTTTCCCAAACCCTCCCCTCATGGTCCATCATGCGTAGCCAATCCAGCACCACCAAGATTTTATGAGAAACTTTGAAGTGTTTGGGTTAGTGAAATTCCACACTCAGGGCAAATGGCCTTGAAGATGCCAACCGTCTCTACTCTTCCTCAATTGTCAATTCCCCCTCCTAATTTCCCGCCATAAATGTATACAACACACTACCCATTTGTCGCCCCCCTCCCTTTGATGAGAGAATGCCAAGCTGAAACTGGTAGTTCTGACATGCTGCACCCCTTGACAGGGACATTAAAGATGAACAGAAAGACACAACATAAAGGAGAGATAGGGTAGATATATAATTGGAGTAGTGTACTTATTCAGTTTATCTGGATATTTGAAGTTTGAAGTTCGGTTGCTTTTATTTGTTTAAGTTCCACCATTAAATTTCTGAAAGAAGGAAGTCCTTTCATGTTACTAAATACTAGATTTTTCCTCAGTGTCTACAGGCCTAAATTATTCTTATTTTCAAAATGTTGTTCCCTCTCAATTCTGAGTAGTTAGGGTTGTGGTGGTAGAATTGGGCACTGTGCAGATTGAGTTTCCAGTTTCAGTAGGCTACAACCAGGTGAGGGTGCCGAAAGGATTTTGGCAGTTTGAGTTCAACTGTGATTGGGTTGATGATTCTCTTGATGGGGAAAGGGCCAATGTACTTAGATCCCTGTGTTTTTTTTTAAATAATAATTTTAATTATTTTTCATAAACACAAGTAGTACACATTTGACAGAAAACCACATCAAAAAGCCATCTTTCATTATGAGTTACCAATTTTTAAGTATCTATTAATTTATCACCGATTTCTATAATTTTCTTCAATAGTATCACTTATTTTTCATGTGAATTATTACAATTCTTATATCTTGACCCTGATCTTACTAGTTATTTTAACATCCTTTTATATGTAAAGTATGACTGTGTAGTGGCATTCTATTTATAAAACCAATAAAGAAAGAACAAAAATAGATTTAAAAAATAAAAGTCCAATCTAAATTGTATCCTCTAAAAAACATGCTAACCGGGCATTCACAAATTCTGTGCATCTCTAAAATAGTTATTATTTATAAGTAATCTCATTTTATAAATTTTAAATCTGAGAATTTATCATATACCTTAATATCAATATCCCACAGTTCTTATCCAATATCTCAACATCGATCTATTTCTTCTTAAAAGTATCTTTAAACTCTGACCATCTGTTTAACATCCCTTATTTGCTCCCAATATATCAATATAAATTCCATAGTAATAAAGTATAAAACAATCTTAAGTTTTACAAATAGTTATTGACTAACTAATAATTCTTCATCAACATTCTATAACCATCTAAGTGATTAATTAATTGCTAATCATCTAAATATAACAATTCTCATTATCAATCAGTATTAACTATCATTTTCCCATTACTCTTAATATGACTCAAACTTGTGTTCTTGTAATTAGATAAGTAAATATATATTGTTAACTAAAACATTTATTGTGGATTAATCTTATTATAAGTGTCTATAATTGTTATTGCCTATCAAATTAGCCAATAGTCCTTTGATGATATTTTGAACACAGTCTGACTGGTCATTAATCATCAGGGGATAGTAATTTTCCTTATCAGCCAGTGTCTTTCCAGTAGTAAATTAAATTTATCTCTTTCACTATTTGTGGTCTCCCTCTCTTTATATTTCTTTTTCCGAGTCTTTCATCAGCTTTTTGGGCACTTTGTTATCCAATTTAACTATCAAATCATAACGCTGACCAGCTCCTATCTTTACGTATTGTTTGTTTTTGAGTATCATAGTTGTTCCTGGAAAGATTTCTCCTTTTTCTTCTTTTCTCTTTTCTTCTCCTTGGCGGTCGAACTGGGATCCAAATTCCAGATTCTCTTTTGGAATTTCCCCCTCTTCTATGTCTCCAGCGTTTAATGGATTAACATCATCATCATTTTTGCCTTTTTGTCGCCCTTCAGAAGCTTTTCCTTCGTGTCAAACAGGGGTTTTGCGAGACCCCTGTAATCAGCGAAGCCAGCTTCCCAGTTGCCATCCCTCCAGGACGGTTTAGGTTCCTATGGAACCAAGGGGGCAAACAAAAGATCAACCGGGGTCTCTGCTGTTTAGAGACCTCCGTTTGTGTCGGTGTGGTAGTTCCACCCTTCTCCCTAGATCCCAGTTTTTTAGAAGGCTGCCTGGTCTGTAGGTATTTGTTTGACAGGTAGACCCAGTCTCCTATTTAAAATCTATTGGGCTTTGTTCTTTTTTTATCTTTGTGTTTTTTAGAATTTTCTCTTGCTTCCAATGATTTCCTGAGAACAAACCATGTATTTTGCAATTGGGTAACCTAGTCATTTAAGGATGCGATGGGGGAACGGGGTGTCTTTTCATCCAAGAAGCTTCTTCAGAACTTCAGAGAAGCAAAACATCTTCAAAGAAAAAACAATGATCTGGATAACTGAGAATCTCTACAGACTTTTATCTATATAATTTGGGATGAACACACTTTGAATGGTGTGGGAGTAGGAATGGATTTCCAGAGGGAAAACAATTGCAGACTATAGGAGCTAGGAGCCCTACTCAGGTAACCCTGAGGACATAGATAAACCTCCAGGTGACCTTACCGACTCTAAAAGAATGCAAATGACCAGTTGACTGCAAGGAATATAAATCCTTTCATTCTCCACTACCCTGTTAGAGCTGAAGAAGCTTCTTGGATGAGAAGCAAAATGTCTTCAAAGAAAATATGAGAAAGTCCAGTTGCCTCCAGAAAAAGCAATTTTGGGGCAACCAAGACCTGGATGATTGAGAATCTCTACAGACTTACTTTCAAGGCAGTGTCATGGGTCTGTGGTAGTGGCTTGGTGAGTTTTATGGTGGGTCCTGTGGTTGTCTTCTGAACTGGTCAATTGGACCTACACTTGACAGTCCGATGCTCGTCCTTTCCATACTTGAAGCAGGCTGTGAAGCATTGCTGAGGGCTGTGGGCATCTGTCTTCACTTTTGGGGTTTCCTTCTTCTTCAGAAAGGATTTTCATCAACCTCTTTCTGGGATCATGCTTGTCGATCTCTGCTTCCTCAGCCAGGCTGTACCAGTCATTATAATAATAATAATAATAAAGTTGAATTTATTAACCGCTCCCTCTCCCCACAGGGACTCGGGGCGGTGCACAGGGAGAATAAAAACAATAAATATACAAAATACATACAATTTAAAACAGATTAAACTAATTCCTGTGCTAAAATCCCTTTAACTAAAAATCCCCACTAAATATAAATAAACATTAAAAAACCCATAGAGAGAGAGACTACCCTAGGCGGAAAAGATAAGTCTTCAATTTCAGGTGGAAGGAGCGGAGGTCCGTGGTCGTTCTAATATTGGGGGGAAGGTCATTCCAGAGGGCCGGGCCCGCCACAGAGAGAGCCCTTCCCCTGGGCGTCGCCCGCTGACAAAGTCTAGTGGACGGCACCCGGAGAAGTCCCTCTCTGTGGGAGCGAATCGGCCGTGAGGATGTGTGAGGCAGGATCCGATCCCACAGGTAGCTAGGTCCCGAGCCATGGAGCGCTTTAAAGATGATAACTAACACCTTGAAGCGCACCCGGAAGACGACAGGCAGCCAGTGCAGCTCGCGCAAGAGCGGTGTTACATGGGTGAACCTAGTGGTTCCCATAATTGCTCGCGCGGCTGCATTCTGAACTAACTGAAGCCTCCGGGTGCACCTCAAGGGGAGCCCCATTGAAAGTGGGAGGGAAACCCCTGAAGATACAGGTGTTGTAGACCTTGCCTGTTAACCTCTCTTTGAAACAGCCAATCAAAATGTCTTGTGGCCAGTTGTTCAGCTCACATGCCAGATCACAGAAATCTTGGGTGTACTCAGGTAAGCTCGTTCAGCCCCAACTAATGGTCTTGTTATAGTCTCTAGCTTTTTAGTCAGCGAGGAGGTACTCAAGGCACTTGCGAGCGCCATGAATTGGTTAACGTTTCTCAACTGGTGCATCATCTTTGTGAAGGGTGACCATGCCTCAACTTGCCACCCTCTGCGGCTTTTGGGGGGCTGTGTTCCTGCATGTAGGTCCAGACCTGGACCAGAAAGAACTCTAATTGCTAGGGATCTCTGTCAATTTCATGCCCAGTGGTGAGGTCTCGCATCTTTTCCTCACTTGTGTGATCCCCACAGGGCCCCCACACTGAGCCATTCCTCCAGGTGTTTTTTATTTTTTATTTTATTTTATTACATTTATATCCCGCCCTTCTCCGCAGAGGACCCAGGGCGGCGCACAGGAAATTTAAAAAACATACAAAATAGAACATAGATAAATAATTTAAAATATATATTAAATCCCAAACCTATGCTAAAACCAATTATTAAGTAAAAACCCAATTTAAAACTTTTCTAAAAGTCCCCATGGGAGGTTAGGCTAGGCCGGCTTGATGAAAAAAATATGTCTTTAGACATTGGCGGAAGAGGCGGAGGTCAGTGATGGTCCGGAGTTCAGGGGGTAGGTCGTTCCAAAGGGCAGGGCCCACCACAGAGAAGGCTCTTCCCCTGGGTGTCGCCAGTCGGCATTGTCCGGCCGACGGCACCCTGAGAAGGCCCTCTCTGTGGGAGCGTATCGGTCTAAGGAATGTATGGGGCACGAGACGGTCTCGCATATAACTAGGCCCCGAGCCATGGAGCGCTTTAAAGATGGTCGTCAAAACCTTGAAGCGCACCCGAAAGACCACAGGAAGCCAATGCAGCTCGCGCAGGATTGGTGTTATATGGGAGCTTCTGGTAGCTCCCGTAATTACCCGCGCGGCTGCGTTTTGGACTAGCTGTAGCTTTCGAGTGCACCTCAAGGGAAGCCCCATGTAGAGAGCATTACAGTAGTCGAGATAGGACGTCACGAGAGTTTGAGTGACTGTGCGAAGGGCAGCCCGGTCCAGTAAGGGGCGCAATTGGCGCATCAGTTGTACCTGATGAAATGCCCCCCTGGCCACAGCTGCCACATGGTCCTCCAAGGACAGCCGGGAATCCAGGAGGACACCCAAATTGCGTGCCCTCTCCACAGGGGCCAGTGTTTCGCCCCCAATGGCCAGAGTTGGAGTAATCTGGCTGAACCGGGGTGCCGGAAACCACAGCCACTCAGTCTTGGCAGGGTTGAGCTTGAGTTTGTTACCACCCATCCAGATCCATACGGCCTCCAAACACCGGGACAGCACTTCGGCGGCATCGTTGGGGTGGTTTGGGGTGGATATGTACAGCTGAGTGTCATCAGCGTACAGGTGGTACTCCACCCCAAAACCACGGATGATCTCACCCAGCAGCTTCATATATGTGTTGAAAAGGAGGGGCGAGAGGACCGACCCCTGAGGAACCCCACATAAGAGAGGCCTCGAGGTCGACCTCTGCCCTCCCGTCAACACATATTGCGACCGACCAGAGAGGTAGGACGAGAACCACCGCAGAACGGTGCCTCCCAGCCCCAACCCCCCCAGTCGGTGCAATAGGATACCATGGATAGAGGTCTAACAGGACTAGGATAGAGGAATAACCTCTATCCCGCGCCCTCCAGAGATCATCAACCAACGCGACCAATGCCGTCTCGGTATTTTGACCGGGTCGGAAGCCGGACTGGCGCGGGTCTAGATAATCAACTTCCTCCAGGTGTCGCGGAAACTGTTGGGCTACCACACTCTCAACAACCTTCACCAGAAAGTGAAGGTTGGAGACCGGACTATAGTTCTCTAATAAAGCTGGGTCCAGGGACGGCTTCTTGAGGAGGGGCCTCACTACCGCCTCTTTCAAGACGGAAGGTAAGGACCCCTCACTGTAAGATGCGTTGACAATGCCCTGGAGCCAGCCTCGTGTCGTCTCCCAGGATGCCAGTACAAGCCAGGAGGGACACGGGTCCAATAAACATGTGGTTGCCCTAAGTTTCCTTGACAGCCTGTCCATATCCTCGGTGGTAACAAAGTCAAACTCCTCCCAAGATGGAACCTCAAGACTAGTCTCGGACAGTCCCACAGGACCACTGTCGATGGAGGGTAGCTCATTCCGAATCTGAGTGATTTTCTCCTGCAGATAAATCCCAAATTCCTCTGCTCGCCCTTGTAGAGGGGCTTCCCGCGGCCTCTGGTGAAGGAGGGAGCGGGTCACCCCAAACAGGGCGGCAGGGCGGTTATCTGCAGATGCAATTAGGGTGGCACAATACTCACGTTTGGCCACCCTTATCGCCACTAAGTAAGCCCTAATATGGGTTCTCACTAGTGTTCGGTCGGCTTCGGAGCGAGAGGATCTCCATCTGCTCTCTAGGCGTCTCTTGTGGCGTTTCATCCCCCGGAGCTCCTCAGTAAACCAAGGAGCCTGGGTGATTCGTCGCCGCAAGAGAGGCCGCAAGGGCGCGACTCGGTCCAAGGCCCCCGCGGCCGCACTTAACCATGCGGCCACTAGGTCCTCAGTCGAGTCGTTTGGGCTTCTGCAGCCACTGCAGCTACAGGTCCATCCACCATTGTTGCCCACTGTGGTGGATACGGTTACGCCATTGGTTGCTGTGGCTGTGTGTGGTTGCTTGTCTGATTGGGAGACTTGAGCAAGGGTTTCATGTGCCTTGAGGTTTTTGAAGGCTCCCTGCATAAATTTGATGGCTTGCTCCATCATCCATTTGGTTCAGCCATGCTCTCTTCCCATCTCTTCCTCTTCTCTTCCAGTCCTTCCAACTCCATCTTCTATTCCCACCTGAAGTGGTTGCAGTTTCCATGCATAAAGATCATCCTGAGGGCTTTTCTTCCCAATCTTCCTTTCACCTGATGCCCAGGGATCACCTGGGTCTTGGTGGGTCAACATAGCTCTTTGTGTCTCTCATCCATTTGGAGAGATCTATCCATCACCATTCAATCTCTTCCTAATCGCTCACATTAACTGACATTGCATGCATGGTCCCCATGGTAGATGTGATGCCCTCTTAACCAAAATTGCAGATTCTGCTTAATGTCAGACCTGCACTGTCTAATCCCTTAGGGAAGTGAAACTCTTGACTCCATTTGAAGTGGAAAGCCACTTTTACTAAGAGATGCTGATTGCTGGAGAGTCAAGTGTAATCTAAATAAAGAAGTAATACAGAACTAAGACCCCTGGTTTCCACAAGTCCGTTCCCCATGGACTTGTCCATGCATAGCCAATCCAGCACCACTGAGATGTTATGAGAAACTCTGATGTGTTTGGGCTGGTGAAATTCCACACTCAAAGCAAACAGGCTTGAAGTTGCCTGTTCCAGCACAAACCAGATTTTCTGATCTTCCTCAACTATCATTTTGCCCTCCAATTTTCCCACCATAAAGGTGTACAACAAACTGTACCATTTGTTCCAGTGGTGGTATTCTGCCAGTTCTTAGCGGTTTGGGCAAACCAGTAGCGGCTGCTGCTGGAGGCTCCGCCCACCTTCCCCGACATAATGCATGACCTTCAGTGCATGCGCAGAAGGTGGTACGTGCGAGCTTAGCAAGTGCATGCACAGGCATGCTCACATTTGAGAACCGGTAGCAAAGGTAAGTGAATCCCACCACTGATTTGTTCCCCTCTCCTCCTCCTTTAGATCAGGGGTCTCCAACCTTTGCAACTTTAAGTCTGAAGGACTTCAGTTCCCAGAATTCTCCAGCCAGCTTTGCTGGCTGGAGAATTCTGGGAGCTGAAGTCCTTCAGACTTAAAGTTGCAAAGGTTGGAGACCCCTGCTTTAGATGACAGGACACTGCAGAGGCGCCAAGCTGAAGCTGTTGGTTCTGACAAAGAGCAACATAACTCCTCCATTTCTTTCATTGTAATTTGACTTGTTTCTTCCCTGAGGCAAATCAACAAATGTCTTATGATGTCCAATGTGTAAATATTCTCTGTGATTAGTCTTTTTATTAGCCTTGTCTATCCTACAGCAGGCTTTATCTTCTCAGGAGGTATAACTGTATCAGCAATCTTTATCTAATTCTACCAAAGTGTAAATCAATCAATTAAATCAAGCGTAAAGCTGTAAAATTACAGATAGTCTTCAATGTATAACCACACATTTACCAACAGTTCATTATGATGGCCTTGGGGTGACAGGGTGTTGTGTTGCCCTTGGGAAGGTGCGCCTGATGAGGAGGAATGACTTGGTTTCCAACAGACCTAAAGTTTTCCTGGGCAAGGCAATAAAAACACCAACTTCCAGAAGCCTCCCTTCCAATCACTTTTTCTCTCAGGCAAGAAAACAACAGTTGAAACAACAATTTCAAAGCAAGCAGGTGATCTTTCCTGTAATTCATGATGGTCAGTAGCTGAGCTATTGCATTTTCATTGCCATTAATATCTCTGCTAATAAATCTTGCCTTGGAGTATAAAGTCTATATTTCTATTACCTGTCATAAACTTTTATGCATTAATCAATATTAATAACCCTGAATTGCAGAAGTACAGTACATCTTAAAATGGAATTTCTCTGGTACTTTAACCTTTGCCATATTCTTACATTGGAGCAATATTGCAAAGTGACTGGCAATGCTGCCTTTCTTTCATGGGTAACATGGGGGGAAGCAGTTGCTAAAACAGTAGGCATTGTTGAGATAAAAATGATGATCAGATACAACAGTTGGCAAATGTGGCTGAATGCAAATGGTATGGGGGGGGAGGGGAAGTGTAGGTTCTTCTATCTGGAAAGTGGAAACAGGTCTTCTCTTCTGTCCCAATCAACCTCAAAGTAGCTCACAGAATAGAAAAGGAGCTGGGACATTTTCCATGCCTCTTAAAACAGAGGAAGGTGGTGGAGGGAGACTTTTAATCTAATATGTCAGCTTTAATAAGCATTCCATGTGTCTAGAGAAAAAAGGCAGCAAGCAGAGGGAGTTTCTGAAGAGCCCTTGACTAAACAAAAGGCAAAATTTCTTGCATGTTGCAGGGAAAAAGTTCCTGTCAACTATTAATCATAGACACAACTAGAACAGCATGGATACAGCACAGCAAACAAAGTTTAGGACAACGTTCTTGTGGTCCAGCTTCTCCAACTGCATTATTGTGATTATTACTATTGCTGCTGTGGTCATTATTAGATTTAATAATAATAATAATAATAATAATAATAATAATAATAATAATAATAATAATAATAATAATAATAGTTGAATTTATTGACCGCTCCCTCTCCCCACAGGGACTCGGGGCGGTGCACAGGGAGAATAAAAGCAATAAATATACAAAATACATACCAATTTAAAACAGATTAAATTAATTCCTGTGCTAAAATCCCATTAACTAAAAATCCCCACTAAATATAAATAAACATTAAAAAATCCATAGAGAGAGAGACTACCCTAGGTCGGCCAGGCGGAAAAGATGAGTCTTCAATTTCAGGCGGAAGGAGCGGAGGTCCGTGGTCGTTCTAATATCGGGGGGAAGGTCGTTCCAGAGGGCCGGGCCCGCCACAGAGAGAGCCCTTCCCCTGGGCGTCGCCCGCTGACAAAGTCTAGTGGACGGCACCCGGAGAAGTCCCTCTCTGTGGGAGCAAATCGGCCGTGAGGATGTGTGAGGCAGGATCCGATCCCGCAGATTTAAATTTTACCTTTCTGCCAATAATGTACCTTTAATTTCAGGCTTGTGTTATAGCCAGGATTTTGTTTATATTTATTTAAAAGACATCTCTACAAGTCTATATTAGGAATCACAACCTTTGGCAGTCTGTAACATAAAGTAACATTAAAAAAACAAACCCAAACCTGCCCTCCCTTTGGTAGTTGCTCCTGTTTCCCTGCTTCCTCCTCCACTACCACCTCTTTGGTTGCTTACCTTCAGCGGCCCCCAGCCAGCTGCCTCTGTTGGGAAGTGGCTGGCTGGCAAAGAAGCCTCCCAGCTGCTGCCTTTTTGCATACCAGCTCTCAAAGAGGCCAGCAGCTGGCTGCAGCCACTGAAAAGTCCTGCAGTTGGTGAAAAAGTAGCTGCCATTGCCACAATCTTCTTCATGTAGGTGCATCCTATTACCTTGCAAGTCTAAGTGGACTTGCAAGGCAATGGGGTGCATGTGCATGAAGAAGGTGGAAGCGACAGCAGCCACTTTTTCGCTGACCAGAAGACTTTTCAGCAGCCAGCTGCTGGCCTCTTTGAGAGCTAGCTTGCAAAAAAGCAGTGCAAGCAAGCGGCGACCCGGTAGACAGGGTGAGCAACTGGTGACAGGGGGACCAGCCGGCCATCACTACCGGTTCTCCAAACTGGGCAAAATTTCTGCTACCAGTTCGGGTGAACTGATGCGAACCGGCTGAATACCAACTCTGATCTAAGCCTTAGATAACAAAATGTTTATTTTCCTGCAGTCTTGGCTATTTAATAAAAGAGTTTGCTAGAGCCTTTGCTCCCTTTCAATAAGACATTTAGAAAACTCATACAATTAAAATGTTGGCCATTTGGAAGCTCTCATAATGTGCTTTTATTTATATTTAGTATGTTGTATGAGGCCAGTCTTCTATTTGGCAAATCATGGTTCAAAGTTTAACATGTTTTGGAAATCCCAGACTTGATTTATTCAATAGTGATTACAATACCAGAAATATCTAGCAAGCCAACCACATCTTTTGTGGATCCGATCACAATTCGATGGTCAATAGACCTGGCCAGTAGGTTGCAAAAGATCTCCCCTGCAAATTAGCAGGAAGAGAAACTTTGTCTCTCAATAGGTCTATCTGCAATGGTATTATCAGTCTTATTCAGAAAGTTCAGACTGACACATCCATGTCCCTAAATCCCTTTTTGTCTTCCCAATGCATCTGCAATATTTATGTTTTTTTATGTAACATATTTGATTTTACAGTAGTATTTTTAGTGTTTTTGAAAAGAACTTTTGCTTAGTGCTATTAAACTATGAATAATATATACAATAATACCAGTTTTGAAGTTGATGCTAATTTCATAGAAGCAGATTAATGGACATCATATGTATTACCTCATCACACAGAATGCAAATTTGATTATTTGCTTCTTTGTGTGATGATATCCATCATGTCACTTCTCCTCTTATTTCCCTTGCAGCCATCCATGCAGCTATACTATGTTTCAGTTGGAAGTTCTTGCAATGAAAGAAGAGCTCCAAAGAGATATCTTTTATTAAAATCATGGCAAAGAAATGGAAACTTCTATTCGCCAATTTGTAGTATTAAGTCTGCTTCTATTTCATTGAGAGCACATTAGTATAAGTATGTACGTATAAATCTTTATTACTGTCAAAGACCAGCAATATACATTCATTGAGTTATATCTGTGATTTTTGCCCTTGAGATCCACATCAAAAGAAAACTATCCCATTCAACTATGTATTTTTACCTAGCAATAAAGAGGTGGGTTGCTCCGGTTTGCCCAGATCTGGTGAACCTGTAGTGGTGGCGGCGGGAGGCTCTGCCCACCTGCCCGGACACTTCTGCATGTGCACAGAAGTGGCCCGAGTGCACACATGCACACAAGCAAACCAGTAATAGAAATAATGGAAACCCACCACTGAAGCAATAGTATACTAATATTCTTCTCCTGGTTGACTTTAACACTTCCATTCTCAGTGGCTCCGCAATGGAACTGGGTCAGTGCATAGTCTGAAGGAGTGATGGATCATTCACCTACATCTTGATAATCTGAAAGAAGAAAAAAGAAAATTGCTGATCAGCCTAAAAAACAAAGCAGCTCAACAATCCACTATGAAATTGCCATTCAGGGCAATGACCAGCCATTGAAGCAAAGGGGGAATGCTAAGCACTGTAGCTGGTTGGAGCTGGGAATGTCATTAGATGGGAAAAGCACAGTAGAATAACTGCTCAGAAGACTTACAGTAAGCTAAAAAATATAGGTGAAGTGTGATAGGTTGTGCTTGGAGGATTGTGCTCTTGCTTAAAGCCAAGGTTTTGGACACTCCCGATGCTCCCTGTGGTTCAAAGAGGAGTTGCACGTTTTGAAAATGTTTAAGAGGTATCTAAAGCATGGTTGGAGGAAAACAATTTGACTCCAATTTAGAAAAGCTATTAAAGCCTACTTTGTGGTGGTAAGAGCAGAAAAACAGCATTATTTCTCCACCCTTATTGCATCTGAAGAATGTCATCTACTGGTTCCATTTTGGATAACCTGATCTCTTCTTGGACAAGAGGGCTCAGGTGATCATCTCCAGGCCCTCCAGCAAATAAATTTGCTGAAGTTGCTTGGATATCTTTCAAGCTGACAAAATCAAGGGCACTGAAGTCAAGAAAAAGATTAGAGGTGAATACATCAGAAAAGTGAAGAAGCTTACTAAATACTGGAGAAACCAAATTGGCCTACAAGAAAAACCAAATGAAGAACAGAATGGAGGTATGGGAAGACAAAGACCAATACATGCACATGAGGGGTCAAATGCATCATCAGTCTTATCAGTCTTCTTATTTCCCACCAATTTCCCTTGGCCATTAATACTTCAGATTCTTGTACAGAGCTGAAGATTGCAATAAATATTTATTCTCATTTGAACTGCCTAATTCTCCCGATTTCCCTGGCTATTACAAGTGAAAAACCTAACAAAGAAAATACCCTGAAATTTTGGAAAAACTTGTGGAAAAACAACAAGAAACACAATGGGAATGCAAAGCGGTGAATCAAGCAAGTTGAAAGCACTGTGAAAGTAACTAGAATGGAAGATGTTCACATAAAAATAGAAATGGTGCAAAAATAGGCAACGGTTAAGAATTGGAGTGCGCCCTTTGCACAGTCACTCATGCGCTTGTGACATCCCGTCTAGACTACTGTAATGCTCTCTACATGGGGCTCCCCTTGAGGTGCACCCGAAGACTACAGCTAGTTCAGAATGCGCCCGTGCGGGGAATCTTGGGAGCCCCAAGGCATTCCCACGTAACACCGCTCCTGCGCGAGTTGCACTGGCTACCTGTGGCCTTTCGGGTGCGCTTTAAGGTGTTGATTACCATCTTTAAAGCACTCCATGGCACGGGGCCTAGTTATCTGCGGAATCATATCCTACCCCACACATCCCTTTGGCTGATCCGCTCCCACAGAGAGGGACTGCTCTGGGTGCCGTCCACTAGGTAGTGCCAGCAGGCGACGCCCAGGGGAAGGGCCTTCTCTGTGGCGGGCCCAACCCTCTGGAACGACCTACCCCCCGAACTCAGAACTATCACGGACCTCTGCTCCTTCCGCCAAAACTTGAAGACGTACTTCTTCCATCTTGCCGGCCTGGCCTAATCCACACCATCAAGCTTGCAGACTGAAGCCCAAATTGTTTTAATTTGGATTTTAAGGGGTAAGAGTTCTTAGGATTTTTAGCACAGGATTATTAGTATTTAATCTGTTTTTAGTATTTATCTATTGCTATGTTTTTATATTTCCATTTTAATTTCCTGTGCACTGCCCCGAGTCACTTCGGGAAGAGTGGCGCGGTTTATAAATTTAATAAAATAAATAAATAAATTAATTAATAAATAATAAAAATGAGTTGCATGGATTCTAATTGAAATCACTAACAAGTTTGCATGCAAGATTAGGCAACCAGATGAATTAGGTTCTAAAAACACCAGAAAGGGAAAAATGGCTAACAAATGAAAGAACTATTTTGATTCAGAAGAATTCAGAAAAGGGGAATAAATCTGAAAATTACAAGCCTATAACTTGCCTGCCAACAACATAAAAATTACTTACAGGCCTTATTGCAAACCAAATTTATGGATATCTGGAAAACAAAGATTTGCTGCCAGTGGAACAGAAAGTGTATTGTAAAACTTCAAGAGGAACCAAATGCCAATTGATGATTAACAAACTGGTTTTAAAGGATTCAAAGAAAAGACAAACAAATTTGTTCATGGCCTGGATTGATTATAAGAAAGCATTTGATTCTGTTCCCCACAGCTGGATAGAAAAAATACATAGATGTTCTTTGGAATTAAGAGCAACATCCAGAAATTCTTGAAGACTTCCAAGCTATGGCAAATTAAACTGATGGCTTGTGGAGAAGAACTTGGTGAAGTTGAAATCAAACAAGGAATTTTCCAAGGTGATTCATTGTCACCTCTGTTATTTGTACTATTGATGTTACTAACAAACATTTTGAACAAAATAAACTTTGGCTGTGAATTGGCAAAAAAAAGGGTTGAAAATTTCCCATTTGCTCTACATGGATGATTTAAAACTGGAAAAATAAAAGCTGATTTGAACTCATTGCTGAAAGGCACTGATAAGTTTAGCATAGACATTGAGATGCAATTTTGCATTAACAAACATTCAACAATTGCTGTTAAGACAGGAAAATTACCGTATTTTTCAGAGTATAAGAAGCACCAGAGTGATTCAACAGGAAGTTCTCCAGCTGGACAGATGTGGGGGATGTGAGCTCTCACATGAACCCTGTTTGACAAACCTACTCCAGAGATCCTTTTTTGGATCAGAACCCCCCTGGAGGGGGGCGAAAAAGGGGCAGCGTGTCATCAGACCCAGAGGGAGGCAACAGGTCTCTCGTAGGTTGGAGATTTGCCCTATGAATCGGAGTGGGAATGGCAGCCTATAATATGCCTGCAAGATGCTGACTTCCACTCAAAGCAAATGAACAGGAGGGTGAGGAAGAGATGAAAGACTGGTAAGAACATTTATCTATCCCACAGCCATAAATCAAACCTGGAAAAGGTAAAGAAATCTTGAGAGCATAAATAATATTGATGGTGAAATCAGGATTTTTTTCAAAAAGAAAGGAAGGAAGGAAGGAAGGAAGGAAGGAAGGAAGGAAGGAAGGAAGGAAGGAAGGAAGGAAGGAAGGAAAGAAATGGAAGGTTGAAACACTAGCCCCCCCCCCAAAGCTATTTGTTTGAAACAAATTTGGACTGAAAGAGAGAAAGCAGAGAAGTGACAAACCCACTAAAATACAAACTCTAAATCTGGATTTTAAATAGAAATCAAACATTCCAAAGGATTTACTTCGTTTGAACATCTTCCAACTAATATATCTTAAGCAACTCCAAAAAACCAAGAAAAAAACACTTATTCTTACTGATAACTGATAACCTAACCTTGACTGTGCAAGAGGTTTTAATTAACCAACTGCCATAAATCAGAATTTGGAAAAGCAGGAGGCAAAGAGAAATGTAGTGGACTCTGGCAGTTTGCTAGTTTGTTCCAAGTAGAATATATTTTGAGCAGCTATAATCGACTGGAGGTGGGGATGGCAAGGGAAAGAATAATAACAGAGTCAAGAACTGGGAAATAGGAAGAGTTTTTCTTTCTTCCTTTTTTCTCTCTGCAAAAGATTAAGATGGCCCCAGTTTCTCTTCCGGTTTCACAATAGTTGAATTAACTAAATTTAAGGTGGACCAGAACCTTGAAATAAGACTTGTATAACTAACGGCAATTTTGGAACTGGACATTTAGAAAGTGCAAAAGACCAAGATGGCTCCCATTGTTCTTCCCCACAGGAGCTGACGTAGATACATTTAAAGTGGATCAGAACTTTGAAATAAGAATTGTATAGCTAACTGTAACTTTGGAATTGGACATCATGGAAAACTGGGAATTTGAAGAACTATGTGAAATTATAAAAAATATGCATAAAACATTAAAAGCAAGCCTAAATAGAATTCTGAACCCAGAGAAGCAGATATAGAAAGAAGAATTCAAAGAAGAAAGGGGGTGGGGGCAAGACAATGAATGGGTAAAAATGGAGGGAAATAAAAAGCAGACAAAAAACTCTATTGGTCTTGGCAGTGGTATAGGGAAAATTGTACAAATGGGAGGTATCCCAACAAAAGGGAATAAAAAGCAGACAAAAGAGGTTTTGGAGGTAGTTAGTGGCATAAGGAAAATTGAAGTAGGATATTATGCCCCAACAAAGAGAAATATAAAATATATTTTTGATGGTAGCCTGGGGAAAATTGAAGAGAGTGGATGTGTCAAAACAAAGAAAAGGGAGAAGACAGGAAGAGAGGAAGACAGGAGTGGGACAAAAGACTTACTAGGAAAAAAATCAGTCAACTAGAAATTGTTATATGGGAAAATATAAAGGTAAGAGAGGGCTTTATTTCTAAATATGACAATAAAACAGAGTTGCTGACTGGCTGAATATGATCATGGAAAGATAGCTAAATAAAGGTTAAAACATATGGAATATGGATAAATATGAAACTGATATGGGGGGGTTGTAAAGCAGACATTGTGATTCCCTTTTATACATGATAATTGAACTGAGTTGAAAATTGATTGAATATGACAATAGAAGGACAACTAAGCATGGGTTAAAATATATGAAACATGGACATGTATAGAACTTTTAAGATGATGAATAAAGTGAGATGTTTATCGCTTGTTATTTTATATAATAGACTAAGGGAATTGTAATGAACATTGAACAGCGAGGATTGCCATTTATAGACAATTAAGGGTAATTAATCCAAGATATGGAAAAATGGAGAGGGAACATGAAACATACCTACAATGGGAAACTATTGAGATTTAAAGACAGATTCACAAATTAGCTGGGAATTGTAACCAGGTCTACATCTCGGCCAAAATTAGGCTGGGGAAGGGGGTGTTTAAAAGCATAATGACTATGTATGTATACTTTTTTGTTCTATTTTTTTTTAAAGGAGGAACATACATGTTAAAATTAAATCTGTATATTGAATAGGAATTACCGTTGTTTGGAGTATAAGACGCACCCAAGTTTTGAAGAGGCAATGTTTTTTTAAAAGTAGGTAGGTAGATAGAGGGATAGAGAGGGAGAGAAAGAGAGAGAAATATAGTAGGTAGGTAGAGAGAGAGAGAGAGTAGATAGGTAGGTAGAGGGAGGGAGGGGGGGGGAGAGAGAGAAATACAGTAGGTAGGGAGAGAGTGAGTGTAGATAGGTAGGTAGGTAGGTAGAGGGATAGAGAGAAATAGAGAGAGAGAGAAATACAGTAGATAGGTAGGGGGAGAAAGAGAGTAGGTAGATAGGTAGATAGAGGGGGGAGAAAGAGAAATACATTAGGTAGGTAGGGGGAGAGAGTGTGTAGATAGGTAGGTAGGTAGAGGGATAGAGAAAGAGAAAGAGAGAGAGAGAAAGAGAGAGAAATACAGTAGATAGGTAGAGAGAGAGAGTGAGTAGGTAGGTAGGTAGATGTTTCCAGGTGTATTTACCCATGTGCTGGAGAAGGAAATCACTGACCACCTTTGGAATGAATCTTTGTTTCTGCAGGCACAGCCCTTGACCAACGTAATTCTCACCAATCAGTCTAACTCAGGGGTCTGCAAAGCCGGCTCTTTTAAGACTGGTGGGCTTCAACTCCCAGAGCTGGCTGGGGAATTCTGGGAGTTGAAGTCCACCAGTCTTAAAAGAGCCGACTTTGCAGACCCCTGCTCTAACTAAACAGCTTTTCAAAAGGGAAAAAAAAACCCTTTTTGCACTTTGCAAACCTCCCCCAAATGGCCCATTTTTCGGGAAAATGGGCCAATTTTCTGCAAATAAAAAGCATGACTAGCTTGGGGGGGGCTTGCAGAGTGCTCTTGGGGTGGGGGCCAAAAATGAGCAAAAAAACAGCACATTTATCACGAAAACGGGACTTTTTTGGTCAAAAAAATTGCATGCATAGCTTTATGGAGGCTTATAGAGTGCTGCTGCAGGCTGGGGGGGGGGCAAAATGCACTGTTTTTTGCTCCTTTCTGGCCTCCCCAGCTCCCAGGAGCTCTCTGGAAGCCTCCATAAGGGTATGCATGCGGCCATTTTGGTGAAGGTTTCAGGAGGCAAAAAATGCTGTATTCGATATATAAGATGCACCGAGATTTTTCAGCCTCTTTTTAGAGGAAAAAAGGTGCATGTTATACTCCAAAAAATACGCTATAAATACCATCAACATAAAATGGAGCTTGCTCAGTGGCTGAAATATATCAAATAAATGAGATGGAGTAGAGGTGAAACGTAAGGGAAGAAGCGAGGGTAGAAGAGAGGGCAAGGAAGGGGGAAGAGGAGGAGAGAAAGAAGGAATGGAAAGGGGAGAGAGAAGGAGACAGGAAGGGGAAGTAAAGAGAAGGATGACAGAGGGAAGAAAGGAGGGAGGGAGGGGGAGGAGAGAGAGGGAGAAGAAAGTGATGGATAAGGTACAAATATGGTATATGGAGAGCAGAAGAGCCAATAATTGTTTTTGGGAGTTGATGGTAAGATGAATTGATGTAAACATTTAATAATACAATATGATAGTGTCTATATAATAGTATACATGTAATTATATGTTATGAAAACGAAAAAATAAAAAACTTTATAAAAAAAAGACACACCCAAGTATAAGACGCACCACGATTTTGAAGAAGTAAATTATTTAAAAAGTTTTTGCACTCTGCAGACCTCCCAAACCCTCTGCATGCCTCATTTTTTTGTGAAAAATGGGGCACGCAGCGAGTTTGAGAGGCCTGCAAGTGTTCCTGGGGGCTGGAGGGGGCAACAATGAGCAAAAACCAAGCCCATTTTTGCAAAAACGGGCCCATTTTTGGGCAAAAAAGGGCATGCATAGCCTTTAGGAGGTTTGTAGAGTGCTCCTAGGGGTTGTGGGGTGCAAAAATGAGCAAAAAACAGCCTGTTTTCACTCGTTTTTGCCCTCCCCAGACTCCAGGACCCTCTGCATGCCCTTTTTTGTGAAGGGGGTATGGTTTCAGGAGGCCAAAAATGCTGTAGTCAGTGTATAAGATGCACCCAGATTTCCACCCACTTTTTGGGAGGGGAAAGGTTCATCTTATACTCCAAAAAGTATGGTAGTTGAAGATGATGGATTTGAATTTGATAATGAAGAGCTGATAAAAACAGTAATACCAGAAAAAGGATACAAGTACTTAGGAATTTTGGAAGGCTCTGACCTGTTGCACAATGAAGTCAAGGAAGCTACATTAAGTGAGTCCAGAAAATTTTGACCTCAAAGCTAAGTGGAGGAGATAGGCAATGCCTGTGATACAGTAATCAGGTGGAATAATTGATAGGCTCAGCTAGAACTTGATAACTTGGATTGAAAGGCAAGAAAACTCATGCGCCATGCTCTGCATCCAAAAAGTGATATCGATTGTGCTTGCCTAAATCTCAGGGTGGCAGAGGACTCTTACAAACTGTGGAAGAGGAAAAAACCAACTTAAATGACTACATAAAAAAGCAAAAGAGCCTCTGCTGAAGTAGGTGAACAAGGGAAACCTCTTGAAAACAATGAGATTGAAAGCAGAATAACAAAATGACACCAGGTTTCTAACTGGAAAAAGGAGCCTATGCACAGTCAATACCTGAAGGAATTGAAGGAAAAGTAGATAAAAAGCTAACATGGAGACAGTTAAGATCAGGGGGCTGAAGAAAGAAACTGAAGGCTTCATTTGACTGCCCAAGAACAAGCCCTGCAGACCTGTTACAATTCCAGTAACAACGGCAAATGTCGCTTATGCAATGAGAAAGATGAAAGTGGATCACAATATCAGGGGCTGCAGAAAAATCTTACAAACTGAATACAGTGGTACCTCGGTTCACGAACTTAATTCGTGAACTGACTCTGTTTGCGATCCGAATTGGTCGTGAAGCGAGGCACAATTTCCCATAGGGTTCAATGTAAATCCGGTTAATCCGTTCTGACCTTGTTTTTTGGTCGTGATTCTTGAACTGACTCTGTTCGCGAACCGAATTGGTCGTAAACAGAGGCACAGTTTCCCATAGGGTTCAATGTAAATCCGGTTAATCCGTTCTGACCTTGTTTTTAAAATGTCCGCGGCTCCTGTTCGTGAAGCGAAACGGAGTTCGTGAACCCGAGCATTTTTACGAACTTTTCTGTTCGTGAAGCGAGGGTGGAGTTCGTGAAGCGAGGCGGAGTTCCTGAAGCGAGGCGGAGTTCCTGAAGCGGAGCATATTTTTACGAACTTTTCCGTTCGTGAACCGAAACGGTGTTCGTGAACCGGAGCACATTTTTTGGAAAATTTCTGTTCGTAAACCGAATTGGTCGTGAACAGAGGCGTTCGTGAACCGAGGTACCACTGTATCTATAATGTCATGATTGCGTTGCCAAAAAATACATTTTGCCAGAAGTTTAGGTTTGAATGCAACAAAAATTACTGGAAACACTAAATTAACAAGGTTCTTGAAAATGAACAGGTCTGGATACAATAATACAATACAATAGCAGAGTTGGAAGGGACCTTGTAGGTCTTCTAGTCCAACCCCTTGCGTGGGCAGGAACTTTATACCATTTCAGACAAATGGCTATCTAACATCTTCTTAAAGACTTCCAGGGTTGGGGCATTCACAACTTCTGGAGGCAAGCTGTTCCAGAGGTTAATTGTTCTAAATGTCAGGAAATTTCTCCTTAGTTCTAGGTTGCTTCTCTCCTTGATTAGTTTCCACCCATTGCTTCTTCTTCTGCCCCCAGGTGCCTTGGAGAATAGTTTGACTCCCTCTTCTTTGTGGCACCCTCTGAGATATCGGAACACTGCTATCATGTCTCCCCTGGTCCTTCTCTTCATCAAACTAGACATACCCAGCTCCTGCAACCGTTCTTCATATGTTTTAGTCTCCAGTCCCCTAATCATCTTGGTTGCTCTTCTATGCACTCTTTCCAGAGTCTCCACGTCTTTTCTACATCGTGGCGACCAAAACTGTATGCAGTATTCCAAGTGTGGCCTTACCAAGGCACTATACAGTGGCATTAACACTTCACGTGATCTAGATTCTATCCCTCTGTTTATGCAGCCTAGAACTGTGTTGGCTTTTTTGGCAGCTGCTGCACACTGCTGGCTCATATTTAAATGGTTGTCCACTAGGATTCCAAGATCCCTCTCACAGTTGCTACTATTGAGCAAGGTACCACCTATACTGTACCTGTGCATTTTGTTTTTCTTGCCTAAATGTAATACAATACAATACAATACAATAGCAGAGTTCAAAGGGACCTTGTAGGTCTTCTAGTCCAACCCCCTGCATGGGCAGGAACCTTATACCATTTCAGACAAATGGCTGTCTAACATCTTCTTAAAGACTTCCAGGGTTGGGGCATTCACAACTGCTGGAGGCAAGCTGTTCCAGAGGTTAATTGTTCTTACTGTCAGGAAATTTCTCCTTAATTCTAAGTTGCTTCTCTCCTTGGTTAGTTTCCACCCATTGCTTCTTGTCCTGCCCCCAGGTGCCTTGGAGAAAAGTTTGACTCCCTCTTCTTTGTGGCACCCTCTGAGATATCGGAACACTGCTATCATGTCTCCCCTGGTCCTTCTCTTCATCAAACTAGACATACCCAGCTCCTGCAGCCGTTCTTCATATGTCTTAGTCTCCAGTCCTCTAATCATCTTGGTTGCTCTTCTCTGCACTCTTTCCAGAGTCTCCACGTCTTTTCTACATCGTGGCGACCAAAACTGTATGTAGAATCTTACTTTTTTCACAATTGAAAAATTGATCTTGTGGGACTTTCAAATCTAAATAGACAAGACGTCTGACATGACATCACTATTGTGGAAAAGAAAAAAGTCTAGTTCACTGATATTGCAATACGAAGTAATGAACAAATTGAAGACAACAATTAGAAAAAATAATGAAATACCACAATCTGAAATTTGAAGTTAAGTGATTGTGGAGGAAGAAATCAATGGTTGTATCTATAGTAATGGGACCCCTTGGAGCAATACCCAAATGACTGTCTAGATTCATGGAAATTTAAAACTTATTAGACCTGAATATCCTGACTTTGCAATAAACCATCTTACTCAGAACTGCCTATAAACTCAGACATCACTTTAACCATTATCTTGATTAGTACTTGAATTGTTAAATTTTACTAGAGTGTGAATTTAATAATAATGATAATAATTCCTCATCCTGCCTTTATGCTACCAAATAGGCAATTAAGCTGCCATGGTTGAGCCTGGACAGCTATCCGGTGTGGTTCCTATGGTTATGGGATTACTGTCTTTGGATCAGTAGTGGCTTAACCACCATGAACCAAGCCAGGCACTTATCATCACTAATGATGAGAAGAAATAAAAAAAATCCAGATTGGTTGTTGCCTGGGTCAAGGGCCATGTCAGATCCTATGGCTCCTGGACATCTGTTGAAAAAGATGCTACAGGGCTCAGTTGTTACTGCCAGGGCATGCAACTGCAAGCAAGTGAAACAAAAGTGCAAACAACAACAGAAGAAAATTGAGAAATAATCAAACATTACTACCAGGAAGAATCAACATCCGGGGATTTAAAAAAAGACTGATGCAACAGTGGAAAGAAAAACACCTGGAAAGTGATGTAACTGAGCAAAGATTAATGGATCAAAGACGTTCCATCATCTGTAATAAAGTTTTCACAGATGTGGAAATGCAACCTCTAGAAATATTGGCTAAAAAGAAAACAACAAATAACAATAATGAACAAGCTGAAGAAACTGCTCCAACACCTGAACCATCAAGAAAGAAACAGAAGGTTTAATACTGGCTACTCAAGAACAAGCACTACAAACAAATGCCATGAAAGTGAAGATACAAAAATCCACTCTAAATTGCTGACTTTGCAATGACAAAGTTGAAATTGTTTCACATTTAATATGCAAATGCAGCAAAATTGCACAAACTGATTACAAAGCTAGACTAAGTTGCTAAATTAATCCACTGGTCATTATGTAAAAAATAGGATTTACCTGTATCCAGAAAGTCATGAGAATATAAAGTGTAAAAAGTTATTGAAAATGAGAAGGTGAAGATCTCGTGGGACTTTCAAATACAGACGGATCATCATTTGAAACACAACACATCAGATATCACAGTTGAGGAAAACTGAAATGTAAAATGTATTGATGTCACAGTACCAGGAGGCACTAGAGTCGAAGAAAAATAACTGGAAAAAATCACGAAATATTGCAACCTGGCCACGGAAACTATGCGATAATGGATGAAACATGTAACAGTGATACCCATTGTCATCCGGGCACTTGGTTCCATGTCCAAGAATTTTATAAAATACATCAAGAAATTCATGCAATAACAGCAGCGGGACTGCAAAAAACTGCTTAAAACTCTTCATTTATGGCTTGGAGTCCCACATATCTAGTATTATCAGATATTGCAATCAAAAGTAATAAGATAAAGATTAAAAAATTTTACTGTCAAGTTAGCTGCAGTTTCTTTTCATTCCATTGTCTTATGACCAAATGCTTTTGCTCCAAAGTTTGTTCTTTGATTCACTAAAATTTTCCTCCAAATGATATTGTGTACATGATGCTTCATCTGGCATGATTTTTTTTCCAAAGTAATCTTTCTAGCTATCATTTGGGGGATTCATCCCATTCTTGAGAATATCATGCATAGTTCAGAAAACAAACTGATGGATCATCAATCAACCCAGAGTTTTCACTTGAGGCCTAAAAATTGATATACTATCCATTTGGATATAAAATCCAGTGACCCAACTCTCAGCAGAATAGTCTAATGCTGGAAAGAGTGAAAGGAAAAGACAAGAAAAAGATGCCCAGAAGCAAGGGGATGGATTCAGCTACAGTGGGGATTAGTGTACAGTTGGAGTTTTGAAAGAAAAGTTTAGGGATAGATTGTCATGGAGAAGAACTAGGAAAAGTTAGGATTTAGTGTTTTTTTAAGTATTAGCACATCTTGGCATAATTTGTATAACTGAAAAAATGATATTATTGCTAAACATTTGTATGGAATGCACAGCAACACATTTAATGTTGGTAAACTCCATTCAATTTTTGTGGGCTCTACTCACATGTATTTTCAATTAGACAATAGATTTTTCCTAAGGTTCTTATAACTAATTCTCCTGAGTTTGTCATAACTCATTCTCAGTTCCAAAATGTTTTTATGTATCTTTTTGCTGCTTTTTGTAACAATCAGTTTCCTTTTAGATAACTCTTTAGATAATTTTTTCATACTGTGTATCAATGTGTTCTTTGGGTACTTTTTTTTGTAACTTTACTGATGTATACGTATGTAAAAATGTTCTACCATTAATGGTCCTCTTAAAAAGAGGTTTTCCATCAAACATTTGAAACATTACAATAAACTTTTCTGTGAAGTATAAGGTGTTGCAAGAGTTTTATTACATTTACTGTTGTAATGCATTTGCTGTTGCTCTTACACAGTCTTCCTAGTGAAGTGGTTTATAAATTCATAACTACAGTGATCCCTTGTTTTTCGCGGTTAATGGGGACCGGAACCTTCCGCGAAAACTGAAAAACCGCAAAGTAGGATTCGCACCGGAAACTTGAGTTGGTGGACATCGTTTAAAACAAGCACTAGGGGGCGCTTGCCTCCTACCGATGCATTTTTTTTCTATTCTGTATTTTTGAAAAACCCGCGAAGCACTGAAGCCGCGAAACATGAAGCCGCGAAAAACGAGGGATCACTGTATATAAATAAAAGCATGTATATGGACTTTTTTCATTTTCACAATTTGGTGCGTGCACTTTTATTTGTCCAGTCGTTATGTAGAATATAGACATTCCTTTTATGGAAACAGCTGAGTTACCTCCAATCTGTTTTCAAATTCCAATATAAATGCTGGTTTTAACATTCAACCTTTAATTTCTCAATGGTTTAGAATTGCCTTCCCATGTATGAATCTTACTATTCAAATTACTTATATGGCGAGGTCAATCCACCTCTTTGTCTTGGCTCTACTTGCATTTTTGGCAGCACCTAATAACTTTTCCTCATCAAGTGGGGATCTTAATAGTTAACATATTTATGAAAACTAATTTGGTGGTGTGGCTAATGGCACCAGGCTTGAAACCTAGAAAGGAAGCGAAGCACAAGCCAGTTAGGTGACAGGTTCAATGATTTTCTCTCAGTGCTAGGAAAAAAGCAGTGGCTCTGAAAATCTGCATGCAGTCCTCCACAAGTCAAGGATAATTTAAAAATACATACAGTAAACAGAAAAAAGTTAAAATTGCACAAATAAACAAATTATTATGGTAATAATTGTTCAAAAAGATATTTGAAGGATAGTGAACTTGTTAATAGCTACTATTAAGATAAAATGGGAAGGTTGTATTGGAGAGCAAAAAAGTATTTAAAACTATAAGGACAATGAAATAGGTTATCAGAAAGTTCATAGTCAAATGTACGAGGTTGTGAATTATATAAAATGTTTTTCTCAGATTGGATGCAATTTAAAAGGAAAAAACACTGATATTTCTAAGAGAGAGCATAGCAGTTACATCACCCTGAAACTTGTTCTAGCCTTCAAATGCCAATAAAAAATATTGCACGCTAATTAAGATCTGTACTTTATACAACTGGGAAAACTGGGTTTTCCCAGTTGCAATGTATGACTGTGAAAGTTGGATCATAAGAAAGGCTGAGTGCCAAAAAATTGAGGCCTTTGAACTATGGTGCTAGAGAAGATTCCTGTGAGTCCCTTGGACTGCAAGGTGATCAAACTGGTCAGTCCTAGAGGAGATCAACCCTGACTGCTCTTTAGAAGGCCAGATCTTGAAGATGAAACTTAAATACTTTGGACACATAATGAGAAGGAAGGACTCACTGGAGAAGAGTATAATGCTGGGAAAGATTGAGGGCAAAAGAAGAAGGGGATGACAGAGAATGAGGTGGTGGATGGAGTCACTGAAGCAGTTGGCATGAGCATAAATGGACTCCAGAGGATGGTAGAGGCCAGGAAGGCCTGGAGGAACATTGTCCATGGGGTCGTAATAGGTCAGTCATGACTTTACAATTAACAACCACTTTATACAGCCTGATAAAATTAACTTTCTATGCAAATTCTGTTAATTTATCTCATTAATTCCATATCTCTTCTCCAAAAGAGATCTATTTACTCTTATATTTAGCAATTATTTGGTCTCAAGAAGAAAATGGTAAATATTTTTCATCTGTTGAGTTTGAGTCACAGTGTACAGTGTTCAACTAATTCAAATTTTCAAGAGGTCGCACAACAATAAAGGACTTGTGGGACAAAATGTGCAATAGAAAGGAAATAAGATTGTCATCACTATTATTAAGCTTGCTTTTCTCTAGCTTTTGTTTAGACAGCCCCAGCAAAATCAATCACACTTGTTTGTGTGCTTATCCAAAGTCCCGTTCATTTCAATCAGTTGGCTTTAAGTGTGGAATGAGTCTTCATTTCTAGGAAGATAGTGTTTGAAGTTGAAATTGAAGTTGAAGCTTAATATTGCCTTCTTGACCCCTGGACCATCCTGACAAATAGGTCATTGGCTGTTGCTTCTCAATGGTCTTGGTCTTTTGCTGCTATTGTTGAGTGCAAGTTTGACATGTCATGAGGCCTCTCTCTTTCCAGATCTTATTGTGACTGAGTGGGTCAACCTGGAGTGCATAGCCTAGACCTGGATGGAGGAGTTATTTCCTTTTGGGAGATGTGTCCATCTGAGTTTTGAATATAGCCAAGGCAGATGATGATGGTGATGGTGGTAGAATGTTATTATCACTGAGGAAGCTATCTATGATGCTGTCTTTCAGACCCTCTATTTGTGAAGATAGGTTCCAGGAAACAATTAGAACTGCTACTGCAGTACATTCTCCCTGCTTGAGCTGTTTGATTCTATTGCTAGATTGATAGTGGATTTTCTTATGAATAGCAATCATGAACTTAATTCATATCATCAAGAGAGCAATGCACATAGATGGCTACACATTGGATCTGGTCTTCACAAGTTTCAACATGATTTGGTGTTTGAGGATATTAACATCTGCCATGATCAGGTTGCATCTGATTGCTTTTAGTGGCAGCTCAATTGATGTTTAGATTAGCACATGGAAAAGTAGGTGATTGTGATTTTACATCAGATTGCTTTTTGTTAGAGATGTCTCTCCTAACTGGTCAGGGCTACATGGGAAATAATGTGTGGTTAAGTGCAAACAATGAGAAAACATTCTTGAAAAAGGAAGTGGTTTTACTTACTTTGAAGGAGATAATAGTGTGCCCCCTCCACAAGAAATCAGCAATGAATGCTGAATACTCAGTTGAGTTTCAGATCTGGAACATTACTGAGGTAGTATGTTCCACATGTGGGACTGGTGCAACTATCCTATTCCTTTCAGATCTATTAGCAGGTTTTCCAAGCATCAATCATGATATCCTGCTGCAGTGACTACAGAAATTGTGGGCACTGTGATACACGGCTCTCCTCTCTTCAGGGGTCAATTCCCTTTGATGTTGCAGAGCAGAGGAGAGATCAAGCTAAAGGATTTAGTTTAATCCTTCAAGTCAGAAGAAATTGAATTTGGAATTTGTATGCAATTTGGGAATTTCCTTGATTCATCACTCTTGTTTGACGAGCAGGTTGCAATTGTAACTAAGAAGGACTTAATCCAGAGCCATGTTGTGCACCAGTTATGCCTATTCTAGATTGCAATCTGCAATATCACCTCCTACAATATACCAACTTGGGGCTTCTCTTGAAAATCTCTTAGAAGCTACAGTTGATCCTGAATGCCATAATTGGGGCGAACATCTGGCCCCCGTGGATCGGGCACGCAACTTGGGCATCCTCCTAGATGCCCGGCTGTCAATGGATGACCATGTGACAGCCATGGCAAGGGGGGTGTTTCACCAGGTTCACCTGGTGCACCAGTTGCGTCCCCTATTGGACCGGGACGCCCTTCGCACCGTCACTCATGCGCTTGTGACGTCCCGTCTAGACTACTGTAACGCTCTCTACATGGGGCTCCCCTTGAGATGCACCCGAAGGCTGCAGCGGTTCCAGAATGCGGCCGTGCGGGCAGTTCTGGGAGTCACTAGATACTCCCACGTAACACCACTCCTGCGCGGGATGCACTGGCTGCCTGTGGCCTTTCGGGTGCGTTTCAAGGTGTTGGTTATTATCTTTAAAGCGCTCCATGGCACAGGACCTAGTTATTTGTGGGATCGTATCCTGCCCCATACATTCCTTCGGCCGATTCGCTCACACAGAGAGGGACTTCTCCGGGTGCCATCCACTAGTCAATGCCAGCGGGCGACGCCCAGGGGAAGGGCCTTCTCTGTGATGGGCCTGACCCTCTGGAATGACCTTCCCCCTGACATTAGAACGACCATGGACCTCCGCTCCTTCCGCCAGAAACTCAAAACCCACCTGTTTCATCTAGCTGGCCTGGCCTATTTCCATGCTTCCCGCCTCAGTTTGTAATTTTAAATTTTAAAAGAGTTATTTTGTAGTTGGATGGTCTAGAAAATGTGTGCATATGCATATTCCCATGCATATGCATTAGTTTCAATTTTTATTCATGTCTTAAAGCAGCCAAGTCAATGTTATTCCTTAAGGATAAGAAAAAGGGAGCACTATACTTTCAAAGAGTTTGCTCTGTATTATAAAACTTGTTGACATATGCTAGAAACATTTCAAGATTTGCATAGCTGTGCTTGGATTTGCCAATAAGAGAATATTATCAGATAAAATCATTCTTAGTATTTGGACCAAGGAACATGTTTTCTGTAATTAGATCAGTGGTGGGTTTCAAATTTTTTTAGAACCTACTCTGTAGGCGTGGCCTATTTTGTGGGCATGGCTTGGCAGTCATGTGACTGGATGGGAGTGGCCAACTTGTAAAATGTGGTGAAACTCATTTAACAACACTCTTGCTTAGCAACCAAAATTTTGGGCTCAATTGTGATAATAAATTCTTTCTCTTTCTTTCTTTCTTCCTTTCCTTTCCTTTCTTTCTTCCTTCCTTTCCTTTCCTTTCCTTCTTTTTTTTTTTTTTTATATTGAAAAAGTTTTATTGGTTTTACATTTTTTAACAGGATAGGGTAATGGTTACAAAGAAATTTTGAGAGCATTCACGTCAGAGTCGTCGGACCTTCCGAGACCTCAAAATACACATTAAAAAAGTTAACATAGAAAACATTTTCCATACCACTACAAGATGAAAGCAAGTACATTTACCTAAATTCTCCCTTTCATGCTGTCAGACATTTACAAAAAGTCCGGATAGAAATATTATACAAAATTGTTCAAGAAAAATCAAGGCAAAGTTATTTTTTTGATCTAAGTCTTTTGGCTATTGTATCTTCTTTCTCTCCTCCCTGGCCCCCCGTGGGCGGGGCCGTGACCCCCTCCGTCCCCCCTGGATCTTCCCCCAGGGCAGAGGAATGTTTTTTAAGAAAGGCTTCCGCCTCAGCAACTGTTTTAATCCTCACTCTTCCTCCTTCCCAGAACACCAGCATCCCTTCAGGTGTCATCCACTTGAACCAAATCCCGTGATCAAACAAGGTTTTAGACAAGAAGGAAAAATTCCTTCTTGAATCTCTAATTTTTCTAGGGATCTGCTTCAAGATAGTGACCGTTTCTCGTTGATAAGTTAAAGGTTTCTCTCTCTGCGCTTTCAGGATTTCCTCTCTGGTTGACCTTCTAACAAATTTCACATGTATCTCTCTAGGCACTTCATTCATCCTGGCATATGCAGAATTAATTCTATAGGCTAGGTCAATGTCCCGCCTGATCTCATCCTTAGGTTTTTGTAAATAGTCTGCTAAAATTGTACTCATAAGATCAGGTAGGCATTCACCAGATTCCTCAAGAACATTCTGAAATCTCAAAAAATATGTCATTCTTTCCATATCTATCCTAGACACATGCCCATTTATTTCCCCCACCTCATTAGAAACATTTTTAATCTCTCCCTTAGCCCCCTCCAACCCTCCTTCCAATTCTTCATTCTTCTGTGTATTCTCCAACACTTGCTTCCGGGTATCCAATAGTTCCTTTTTAAAAGTACTATTTTCAGCCCGCTGGGCCTTTATTTCTGATATCAAAGTTTGCATAGAGGTTTCAAGAGAAGCCATCCTTTGTTCCAAATTTACAAGTGCTGCTTCTTGTGCCATGGTTAAAAATTAGAGTCACTGCCACCAAGATGGCGTTTTCCGGGTGGGGCTGGTGGGGCAGATCAGGAGCTCAGTTCAATTCAGGGCTGTGGAGTTGCAAACAATTCAGAAACCAAAAGAGACACAATTTCCCAAATCAACAAATAGTAATAACGAAGGTATTCCAGAGAAGAAGTCACAAATCCATTAAAAGATTTTTTTTTTTCAAAATTCCAGAGAGAGTCCTGCTTTCAAAGAGACGCTGGAAATTTTCCTTAGTTGAAATAGTCAGGCAGGGACACAGAGAAGCCACTTCCACCGCTCATCTCAGCGCCAGGTGAGAGAGTAGCAAAAAAAAAAGAATTTTTTAAACTCAGCCAGACCTAGAAACAATGTTGCAGAAAGTCACAATCCACTTTCCCTTGTTAGAGACCGTCCGGAGTGAAAGTTTCCGCTTTCTCTTTGCAGAGAAGCCATTTTGACGTGCCGCTTCAATCCGAGGGGGGTTTTTTTAAAAATAAACACCCCCCTCCCAGTCCGTTCAGCCTGGCTGGCAGCAGAAAAAAAGTTTTTTTAAAAACTCACTCTCTCCTCGCAGCTGAAGCCTCGGGAGCCCTTCCGACTAAGCCGATCAGCCCTCCTCATTGTTGTGAATGGCGCCGTCTTCCTTAGGCGAAGGGAGAACCCCCCGCTGGCATGTTCTCCCTCACCTGAGCCGCGCCGGAAGCCACTTGCTCCACCGCCGTGGGGGGGGCGCCCCCCGACGAGCCGGCCCTACGGGAGACCCTCAAAAAAGAGGAGTCTCGCCCCGTTGGGGGGCAGAAGAAGAAACAAAGCGGCGAGCGAGCGCTAGGCTCGCCCGTCGCCGCAGGAGCCGGAACCGGAAGTCCCTTTCCTTTCCTTCTTGTTGGGTCACCGGCAGCGGTGGAGCAGACTTACTTCCGGGTCCTCTGGTGGAACCTCCTCTCACCGGCTCTCTAAATTTCACCATCCGGCACTCGCGAGTAGGTGCAGAAACCCACCACTGAATTAGATGTAACATATTGACTAGAAGACATTCTCTGTGTAACAACTGTTTTAAAATCCCCGAAGTACTTTTTCAAAGGTTCCTATCTGAGCAGCGACAGCTGAACCTTTACAATGCAATAGCAGAGTTGGAAGGGATCTTGGAGGTCATCTAGTCCAACTCCCTGCCTAGGCAGAAAGCCTTATACTGTTTCACTTACACTTTTGCAAGTGTAAATCTTTTTCATGATGAAGGAATGAGCCCACAGTGTCTTATCATCCGCTACACACCCAATCTGCATAGGGTTGTTCCCTAAGCAATCTAAAGGTTGACATAACAGGATTTTTAAAATCATTTTCTAATTTATGTTTTCTAACTTAAGTCATATTGTGTCTTTGATTGAGAATATTGAGATGCAATATTAAAAATGGGAGGAAACTTCAGGAGATAAAGATTTAGAAAAGACTAAATCAGAAAAAATTAAGGGAAGATTGATAAACAACAAATGATGAAAAATATAAAATTATATGAAATATACTCCTCCTTAAAGGGAACTTCCTTGGGCAAAGCAATCATACTTTTGTTCCCAAAAGGCTCCTGTTACTTATGTTCAATCATTCATGTCATTTGCTCCTTGTTTAAAAAGATGGAATAAAACTAATTTTAAAACACTATGGAGGGGGCACTTTGCTATGCTGGACCTGAGTTGAAAAAATCCATATTTTTTCTACCAGATGGCAGCAAAGTGTTCTTCATCTCAATGTTACTTGGATTTAAGCCACATTCAGAGGCTTAACCTCTGAGTTAAAAACACATATGTTAGTATAAGATTTACTATATGGTAGCCTATAGAAAACAAGGGAGTGACTTTTTATCAATTGGAATGAGTGAAGAAATTGGCAATAATTCTGAAGGATAATTGCTGTGACTAGAATATGATCAAAAAAGCAAATCAGAAAACTAGATATATAAACATAACAAAAATGTGGCCAGATAGATAAGAATAAAAATAAATAAATTGAGAAAACTCCAGAATTGGAAAGAGAGCTAGTTCCTTGAGGAAGTAGAAGAAATAAGTAGAAACACCAGCATTATAACAAAGGAAAACACTGTGCAGCATTACAAACTCTCTTTATTAAAAAAAATTATGACAACATTTGCCCAGGTAACTGTTTGGATAGTACTTTCTTTTCCCAAATGCAGAGAATAAGACAGTCTCTTCTTTACTATTTCTCCGAACAAAATATTATAAAACTATTAAGGAAAAACAAAATGGGTGTCTAAATGATTTTTCTATGTTAGCCATCCCAAACATTTAATTAAAGGTCAGCATAGGAATGGAGAATCTCTTTTATTCATTAGAAAGTGTTATCTGATTAGTCTAAAATTACAGAATAATATATCTAAAATCTGTAGTAGGACAATAGGTTTCTTAGGCCTAACTAAACGGGCACAAGCAAATATGTAAGATTTTCCTAGAAATCTTTATTGGGGAGATAGCATTGTAAGAAAGCAAAAAGCTATTCAAATTATGGTTAGAAAGTCTGCATTCCATGCATTGTCACTGGTAGTTACTGCAAGCATCTAGATCAGGGATGTCCAGCCTTGGCAACTTGTGGGTGTTAACTCCCAGAATTCACGAGACAGTTATACCAGTTGGGGGATTTATTTATTATTTTATTTATTTATTAAATTTATACCCCGCCCTTCTCCAAATGGACCCAGGGCGGCGCACAGGGATGTTAAAATAGATACAAAATATATAAAATATATCAAAATTTAAAATACTTATTCTAATAAATAACCCTGCGCTAAAAACCGAATTAAAATCCCAAATTTAAAACTATCTAATAATCAGTATGGAGGTTACGCTAGGCCGGCTAGATGGAATAGGTGTGTCTTCAGACACTTGCGGAAGAGGCGGAGGTCGGAGATGGTGCGGAGTTCAGGGGGTAGGTCGTTCCAAAGGGCAGGGCCCGCCACAGAGAAGGCTCTTCCCCTGGGTGTCGCCAGTCGGCATTGTCCAGCCGACGGCACCCTGAGGAGACCCTCTCTGTGGGAGCGTATCAGTCTGAGGGATGTATGGGGCAGGAGGCGGTCTCGCATATAACTAGGCCCCGAGCCATGGAGCGCTTTAAAGATGGTCGTCAAGACCTTGAAGCGCACCCGAAAGACCACAGGAAGCCAGTGCAGCTCGCGCAGGATCGGTGTTATGTGGGAGCATCTGGGGGCTCCCGTAATCACCCGCGCGGCTGCGTTCTGGACTAGCTGCAGCTTTCGGGTGCACCTCAAGGGGAGCCCCATGTAGAGAGCATTACAGTAGTCGAGTCGAGAGGTGACGAGTGCTTGAGCGACTGTGCGTAAGGCACCCCGGTCCAGTAAGGGGCGCAATTGGCGCATCAGGCGTACCTGATGAAACGCCCCCCTGGCCACGGCTGCCACATGATTTTCCATAGACAGCCGGGAATCCAGGAGGACACCCAAATTGCGCGCCCTCTCCACGGGGGCCGGTGTTTCGCCCCCAATGGCCAGAGTTGGAGTAATCTGGCTGAACCGGGGTGCCGGAAGCCACAGCCACTCAGTCTTGGACGGGTTGAGCCTGAGTTTGTTACCACCCATCCAGATCCGTACGGCTTCCAAGCACCGGGACATAACCTCGACGGCATCGTTGGGGTGGTCTGGGGTGGATATGTACAACTGAGTATCATCAGCGTACAGATGATATCCCACCCCAAAACCACGGATGATCTCACCCAGCGGCTTCATATATGTGTTGAACAGTAGGGGCGAGAGGACCGACCCCTGAGGAACCCCACATATGAGGGGTCTCGAGGCCGACCTCTGCCCCCCTGCCAACGCATATTGCGACCGACCAGAGAGGTAGGATGAGAACCACCGCAAAACGGTGCCTCCCAGCCCCAACCCCCCCAGTCGGCGCAATAGGATACCATGGTCGATGGTATCAAAAGCCGCTGAGAGGTCTAATAGGACTAGGATAGAGGAATATCCTCTATCCCGCGCCCTCCAGAGATCATCAACCAACGCGACCAATGCCGTCTCGGTGCTGTGCCCGGGTCGGAAGCCGGACTGGCGCGGGTCTAGATAATCAACTTCCTCCAAGTGTCGCGGAAACTGTTGAGCCACCACACTCTCAACAACCTTCACTAGAAAGTGGAGGTTGGAGACAGGACGATAGTTCTCTAATAATGCTGGATCCAGGGACGGCTTCTTGAGGAGGGGCCTTACTACCGCCTCTTTCAAGACGGCAGGCAAGGACCCCTCACTCAAAGATGCGTTGACAATGCCCTGAAGCCAGCCTCGTGTCGTCTCCCAGGATGCCAGTACAAGCCAGGAGGGACACGGGTCCAATAAACATGTGGTAGCCCTAAGTCTCTTTGACAACTTGTCCATATTGTGGTTGTTAGTCCACAAGACTAAAGTTGCCAAGGTTGGACCAGCGGTGGGTTGCTCCCAATTTTACTACCTGTTCGCTGCACGCACTTGTGCAGAACAATTTACAGTGAACTGCACACACATGCACACTACTAAACAACATGCCAGCAATGACAGCGGCGACCAGGAAACTGGTTCAGGGGTATGGCCAGCCTGGGTGGCTGCCAGTTCTGTGACCCAGGCCAAAATACTACTCCTGGTTCAGCTGAACCAGGAACAATCCACCTCTGGGTTGGACACCTCTGATCTACCAAGGGTTCTGGGGAAAAATGGAAAAACTGCTTTCTCCTTTCCCCACTGAAGGGCAGAGGAATTATTTCCTGACAATTCTCCAGATGCAACAAAGAATAGAAAGCAGCAATACCTAGTGAATATTGCATTCATAACCGGGGTCTGCAAAGTTGGCTCTTTTAAGACTGGTGGACTTCAACTCCCAGAATTCCCCAGCCAGCTATGCTGGCTGGGGAACTCTGGGAGTTGAAGTCCACCAGTCTTAAAAGAGCCGACTTTGCAGACTCCTGAAGAAAACATTTATAACATGAAATATGATATTAAACTGTTGATGATGCTGGAAGAGAAAGATTTAGGTAATATTAGAGCTTTCTGAATTTGCTTTCTTTTAAAACTTGATTTGATTAATATAATTACAGCCTTGTAATACTTTTTCACAAATCGTGAAACAGAATTACTATCTAATGTGTTTAATATTGCACATATTTAATAATACTTACTGAATTGCACTATTTAATGAATTCGTTCAATCTGACACTTTTAAATCTTAAATCCAAACTATATTTATTGCCTTAATAGACAATCTCCATTTATCAGGAGTGGAGAATGCAGTTATCTAGGTTTTGTAAAATCTCTCCACAAATTCATCAATGCCAGAATTAGACCCATGACTCTCATAACCCCAATCATAACCCCAATTATTCACTATTTTAAAAGATCAAGCTTACTTTTAGTGACCTACTTTGACAACTGCTTTGATCACTTCAGACAGAAAATCAGTGTATAAATGATACAATAAGTTAACAGGATTTATTTCAATTCAACACGCTAATTGCTTACTTCAGAAATGAGACAAAATACACATTGTAGTTAATACTTTGAGATACAACTCTCAATTTTAAGTGGAGGTGAGAGTTAATGAGTTAATGAGGGGGGGTGGGTGTAGGTGCATGTGGCTTCCTATCCCACTCATAGATAATTTACTGGCCATAGAGGCACAAGTGGCAACATCTCCCTCTTGGTTTCTTTCATTCTAAGGGTCACAAATGGCAGAGAGAGGAATGGTGTCCAGTCCTGTGGGGTGTGTGTGTGTGTGTGTGTGTGTGTGTGTGTGCTTAACCTCTGAATTAAAAACACATATGGTAGTATAAGATTTACTATATGGTAGCCTACACACACACACAACACCAACTTGACGACACTTTGTGTGTGAGTGTGTATAAGAGCTCATTTGCTTATTCTGCAAAAGACAGTATAGAGCCGTGACGGTGACCCTGTGGCATGCAGAGCCATATCTGCTGGCACCCGAGCCATCAGCTCCAGTGCAGATGTGTGTGCCAGCCAGTTGATTTTTGGCCTTCCAGAGGGCTGGGGGAGGCCGTTTTCGCCCTCCCCGGGCTTCAGGAAAGCCTCTGGAGCCTGGGGAGGGCAAAAACACCCACCGGGAATTCGTTTCTGGAGGCTTTCCTGGAGCCTGAGGAGGGTGAAAATGACCTCCCCCAGCCCCCCCCTGGAGGAAATACCAAGCTCAGCTTGGAGGCGAACAGTGTGGCATGCATTGGGGGGGGGAGTGTGTGGGAGGTTGCATACACCTGCATGTGGGGGGGGGCTCTTTGCATTATGAGTGCTGGCATGCACACATGCTGTTACACATGCGCCCTCAAATTTTTGGCACCCAACAACAAAAAAAGGTTCACCATCACTGGTAAAGAGCTTTGCTACCCAACCTTCACAAATACAACTCTGACCTTCAGGCCAAGGGATCGCTGGCAGGAAGCAATCGCTTTCAGATAAGCGGTTTCTCCTGGTGGATTGGGTAGGGATTCCCAACTGTACACCTTCAAGTTGCCAGAAGCAACCCTTTTTCATACACAGAGCTAAGTCAGGACTCTTTGCACCTGGAACAAAGAACAGGCTGGAACTTCCATCCTTTGTGTCCCACTCAGTAGGCTACTTGATTGATTTGATTTGATTTATTTAGATTTATAAAACTGCGCCTCTCTCCCCGAAGGGACTCGGGTCGGTGCACAGGAATTAAAAGACATATAATACATAACCATCAATAAATATTAAAACCCAATTAAATAATGTTCATCCTGTGCTAAAAATCTTAAAATCTTAAAAACTATTTCCCCCTAAGATCCAAATAAAACAGATTAGGCTTCAGACTACAGGCTAGGTGAGATGGATTAGGCCAGGCCGGCCTGATGGAAAAAGTAGGTCTTCAACTTTTGGCGGAAGGAGCGGAGGTCCGTGGTAGTTCTAAGTTCGGGGGGTAGGTCGTTCCAGAGGGTTGGGCCTGCCACAGAGAAGGCCCTTCCCCTGGGCGTCGCCTGCTGGCATTGCCTGGTGGATGGCACCCGGAGTAGTCCCTCTCTGCGGGAGTGAATCGACCGAAGGGATGTATGGGGTAGGATACGATCCCGCAGATAGCTAGGCCCCATGCCAAGGAGCGCTTTAAAGATGGTAATCAGCACCTTGAAGCGCACCCGAAAGGCCCCAGGCAGCCAGTGCAGCTCCCGCAGGAGCGGTGTTATGTTCGCGCAGGAGCGGTGTTACTTACCTGACTACTTATTTAAACATTGGCTAAGTGACAGTATTTTTATTTTATCTATTTATTATTAAATTTATATTGCTGTCTATTCACCCATGGCAACTCAAGGTGGCTTGCATAATATAAAAAAACACATCTAAAATCACCCCCACCTCCCGCTCCAGCGACAGCCGATCACACGAGCCATTTAATGGGCTCCATCCTGCTCTGGGTTCCCCAGGCCTGCTGGCAGAACCAGGTCTTCAGCGCCTTCCAGAAGAGTGTTAGAGTGGGGCTGTTTTAATCTCCACGGGAATGATGTTCTGGAGAACGTGAGCCACCATGGGGAAGGGCCTTCTTCTGGGTCCCACCAGGTGTACCTCCCTTGGGGATGGGACCTCATCATTCCCTGCTTCCCCGCTCTGATGGGTCGGGTAGATGTGACCGTCAAGAGACAGTCCCTCAGATAACCTGGACCCAAGCGAGGAAGGGCTTTAAAGCCACCACACAACCCAGGAGGCTGTGAAGAGGATTTAAGGCAAGGCATTGGATTCACAGGTGAAAGGGGGGAGGGGAGTTTGTCAGGGAATTTTGAAGAAATAGAAGGCACCCTCCGTTTGCTGGCTGAGACACAGGGCTCGGGGCAGGAGGTTCGCTTTGCAGTCTGTTCTTCTTCTCTGAAGTCCTTCCAACTGCCCATAAAGCTTCTGCTGCTTCCCGCCTGACCATAGCCCTTGGTTTTCCCTGAAAGTGCGAGGTGTGGCTTTTTCTTCCCTTCACCCCCTCCCGCTGAGGGGGCTTGGGCAAGGCGAGGGGCTGTCCTTTCAGAGGGTGATTTGCCGCCGCCACCGCCACCGCTGGTATGACGGTTACAGTTACAGAGTCTCTGCTGAAAGGCGGGCAGGGCAACCGAAAGCCGAGGCAGCCTTCCCGTTTATCTCCTTCCAGCTAAGCGCGGGGAGGCGCTGTGGGCAGGGTCTGAGGGGAGAGCGGCGTTTATAATCTGGTGCTCGCAGCGACAGTTCTGCGCCTCCTGCCAAGATGCCTCCGGTGGCGGGTTTCTTCCTCGCGATCTGCGTTGGGGTGGCATTCGCCTTGGATGCCTCCCTGATGCCTCCTAATCGCAACAAAACCGAGGAAGGGGCTAAGCTGTTCGCAAACGATTATAACACCGCCGGGGCAATTGTGTTCTTCGAAAGCGTCTCCGCCAGCTGGAATTACAACACCAACCTGACAGACTACAACGCTCAGCTGCAGGTAAGAAAGCAGAGGTCGCTCCTGACCTGGCGCTGTCTCCCAGCGGGCTCCTGTTGTCCTAAGGGCAGGGCAGGACCGGGCTGGATCGGGGGCGACAACGGGGAGGGAGAAGCTCTCGGTCGCCTCTCCAATACGACTTTTCTTCTGATATTATTCTCAGCCCATTTTCTCACTTGTCGCTATTGTCATTCAAAAAATGAAAGGTCATAAGAGAGATTTCTCTCTCCTCTATAGACCCTTGGATTTGGTGGCGATGCTAAATGTCTACACTGTTTTACACGTGCATTTGGTTTCCCCCCAAATCCTTAGCACTTTACCTATTAGTGCAATTGTGGTTGTGTAATGAGAAGCCCTTTCTGGCCTCTAAGCATGTTAGTCTTCCATTTTTAAACTAAGAAAGCAGTTTGCTTAAGGTGACTTAACTTCACTCATTTGCATAATTTATATCCTACTTCTGTGAAGGTTTCTCAGAGAAGATAGTAAAGTAATAACTGTTTTAAAATTAATAAAATAATAAAACATAGAAAAGCATACCAGATAAAACAGCAAAATATAAGTGATCTTAACTTTAGCAATTTTATGAGAAATTCAGAATCACCTTATCACCAAACTTACATGAGTTAGCTCACCTTCAGCCATTAATATCTCTGCCCAAAATAACACCTAACTCCTTCTAAGGAAGCTTTAATGCTTCTTTCTCCCTTCCTCGAGCTCTTTCAGTGTCAGAATAGAGCATCTGAAGGAATGAAATTGTCAGAATTATAAAAAGCAGTACATCGGTTAACTGACAGGAACAACAATGACCCCATATTTAATTTCCAGAACCCACTGCTGTTTTCAGGGCCACAGATTAGATAGTTTCTAAACTGTAAGTTTAAACAATAAAACAAATCTACAAATAGGAGAATCAAAACAGAGGAATAGAGTAATTCTCCTGTATAAATAGGCATACATATATTGGTATCTTTATAGTTTAGAAAAATATAACAAGATTGCCAGAAAAAGCATGAACTCTGAAATAGGGAAAGTGGATACAAGATTTTTGTCATCTTCTCACTCCCTCATGAGATAAGCTTAATTTACACAAAAAAACCGCACCCATTAAAAATGATTCAGTCAAAGGTCAAGGAAATGAGTAAAAGCCCCCCCCCAGCACATCCATTCTCATTATACACCTGCCAACCAAAATCTAAAGATCAGCACTTGATAAACTCATGAAATAAATTTTAGTATAAACCATCTAAAATTATTTTTAAAAATAATTCACCAAATATAAAGGAAATAAGCAAATACCCCTAGCATAAACAAGAAAGAAAGAAACACTACCCCAATTAAGCAGGAGAAACACTACCCCAAGCTATTGTACTCCATATAAAAAACCAAGAAGCCCCTTAGACTTCTTGTACTGGATATTACTTATCTTACCAATGAAATGTTTGCAGATGAAAAAGCAAGCTCATAAGTCTTAGAAATTGAAGTTATCTAATAAAATTTGATGGCAAGACATCTAGGATGGACAAACAGATATTATATGGTCACTGGACTAAGATTGTAATAATAAATTCTTCTTCTTGATAAACAGATATGTTTTCTATATATTCACATGGGCCAATTTAGAAAGATTTAAGAAGGGATAGGCAGAAGGGAGCTATGGGCAGTAGAGAAAAATTATTCCCATTATCTTGTGTGCTTTGTTGTGTGCTAATGGATTTTGTTTTATTTATTTACAGATCTCATTCTTCCAAAATAGATAAATGTATCTAGAGAATATCCTGTCTCACTTCAGTTCTCACAATTCAACATCATATCTTGGTGTTGAATATTGGATGTCAATAGATAAGCTTAAATATTAAGCAGAGCAGCAGACTGTTCTACTACTGGGTGGCAATTACTTCTGGGCATCTAGAGTATAGTCCAGGAGCCACTAGGAATTATTAACTAACATTTATCTTAAAACCAATCTGTAAAGATTGGTCTTTTCATGTAAAGTGAAGGAGATATTACTCCAATTATGTTTACAAGAAGCAAGTGACTGCTTCTAATTTGAGTTTCACGAAATATTCTGCAGTTATGATTTAATATATCACAATTGAAGATATATTTTAGTAGCAAAGTTGAAAGGCTTACAGATAAAATAAAAAAAATGTGGATTGGATTTACTATAGCAGGGAGCCCCATCCCCAGTCCATGGGCCAGCACCAGTCTGCGACATGTCAGCAACTGAGCCGTGAAAATAAGAAAAGCCCCATCTGTGGGATGCAGCAGCACACAAAACTATGACCCCCTCCTAGCCATGGAAAACCTTTCTCCACGGAACCAGTCCCTGAAGCCTAAAAGGTTGGGGCTACTGTTCTATAGGATGAGATTGCAACTAGACAAGTAATTTAGGCTGCTTTGCTAAGCAGACTTTAGGGTTTTATTCTCTCCCCTGACTTATCTCCTTTCCAGACATTACTATGTAAAATTTGTACATGAGCAAAGGATGTAATATTGCAGGAAAGAAAGAAAAAAGTAAGTAGTCAAGGATTGATTAGAGGTAGCCCTTCTGCAGTGATGTTGTGGTAGAAATACAGTTGAATTATTACTAGGGTTAACTAATGGATGGGAGGCACAGTAGCTCAGTGTTTTAAAATATGCTGCCAAAGATCTACACTCCAGCAATTTTATCACTGTGTGAGAGAGTGAACTCCCATCATTTGCCTCAGCTCTGGCCAACCTAGCAGCTTGAAAGCATGTAAATGCAAGTAGATAAATAGATACCACTTCGGTGGAAAGGTAACTGCGTTCCATATTCCATTGTATGCTTCGCACTACAGCATCATGTCATGCTGGACACATGACCATGGAAATATCTTCGGACAGTGCTGGTTTAAAGAAAAGGAGATGGGCACTGCCCCTAAAAATAGGCTACAGCTAATGGAGTAAAACCCGCAGGGACTCCTTTACCTCTTACCTTAATTAATAGAAGGGTTGAGTCTTGGATCACAGCAGAAGAGCTGGGTTGTGTAGTTGTTGCATAATACAGGGACCCCTGGTGAGTTTTGTACAATTGAGGACAGAAATGGTGGGATTTAAATGCTGGTGCTTCTGCTTCTCAAGTATTTATTTAAAAATGATAATTTTTATTCTGTTTCAATTTGACTCTAAATATATAAAAGAGTAGCAAGTAGCTTTCTTTTAACCCTTTTTGGCATTAACAACTTTGAAAAGCGTGGCCCAACATGGTGAAAGACAATCAGCAATGTTTCTAAAACCAGAACTTTAAATTTAGAGGCAGTTCTCCTTTAAAGTGGCTAGAAATTTTATTTTCTTCAATTGTGTGAACTGTGTTATCTATAGTCTACACAGAGGACAAACACTTTAAATGTATGATCCAAATTACTTTAATGATTTTTGGGAAGAAATTTTAAAAGCCATGCTTACCTAATGAGGTAAGCCTAACCATAATTAATTGTGGCTGCAATGTGTTTTAAATGAGAGACATAAATTATAGTAATCATAAATATTAATCCATAGCAAAGATCTTGGTATCAAAATAGTAGAGATTTTTTTAAAAGAGTTTAAAACTGAAGCTTGCTATCTTTCAATCTGTAGACTATCTATATATTTCCAAATCGTAGCTAGGGCTGGTGGGCTGCCTAGCCAGGTGCCTTTCTGATCTGGTATTCAGAAATGTAGTGTTTTGGCAATAATAAGAAGCAGTAAAGAATAAAAGACAACAAAAGCACATTGTCTCCCAGATGAACAAAACAATACTTATTTTGCATGTGGTTGTATGTATGATTTCACCTGCTTACATAAATGTCTTAAAATGATGCTACCTTAGGCTAAAAGAGGTTGGCACACCTGAATAATTCTGCAAGCAATTTCTTGATTGTTTGACTTATCATCTCCTACTCCATATTATTTCTTTCGCCATATGACATAATACCAGATTGTATTTATCCCTACGATTTTTTCCAACTTGAGTATGTTTTGAAAAGTGGCACTTGAGCTGTCAAGCAAAGAGACACACAGTTCCTGTTTCCTGTGTCCTGTTTGGCTTCCTTACTTTTGTTTTCTGTATTATACACATACAATCAAAAGAGCGCAATATAATAAACTTTAATGAAATAGAATGCTAAAACAAAGCTGAAATATCGGTGGGCGAATCATCCGCGGTAGCTCGGGAGTTCATGGCTTCCATGACGGCCATGGACCTGACCCAAGTAATTCAAGGCCCCACCCATGAGGGTGGACATACACCGGATCTCATCTTTGTCTCTGGCCAATGGAAGAGTGATCTGGGTATAGGGGATATAGTCATCACGCCCTTGTCATGGTCAGACCACTCACTTCTCCGGCTCGACTTTCCAACCGCTACTCCCCACTGCGGGGAGGCGGAACCAGAGTCACCGATCTGGTTCCGCCCCAGGCGCCTTATGGACCCTGGTGGGTTCCAGACGGCGCTTGGGCCACTTCCTGTACCCCTGACCCGCGCCCCGATGGAGGACCTCGTGGCCGCATGGAATACTGCGGCCACGGGAGCCTTGGATCGGGTCGCGCCCTTGCGGCCTCTCTTGTGGCGGCGAACCACCCTGGCCCCTTGGTTTACCGAGGAGCTGAGGGTGATGAAACGCCGCAAGAGATGCCTAGAGAGAAGATGGAGGTCTACTCGATCGGAATCTGACCGGACATAGGTAAGAGCCCATTTACGGACTTACATTGTGGCACTGAGAGTGGCCAAACGCCATCATTGTGCTACTCTCATAGCATCCGCAGACAACCGCCCTGCCGCCCTGTTTAGGGTGACCCGCTCCCTCCTTCAACAGAGGGTGCGGGAAGCCCCGCTACAGGGTAGAGCAGAGGAATTTGTGACTTTTCTGCAGGAGAAAATCGCTCAGATACAGAACGAGCTAGCCCCCATTGATGGCCCAGTGGGATGCCGCAAGGCAGATCTTGTCTGGGAGGAGTTTGACTCCTTTTCTTCCGAGGATATGGACAGGTTACATGGGCGACTGCGAGCCACCACATGTTTATTGGACCCGTGTCCCTCCTGGCTTGTACTGGCATCCTGGGAGGTGACACGAGGCTGGCTCCAAGAGGTTGTCAACGCATCCTTAAGTGAGGGTTCCTTGCCTGCTTCCCTAAAAGAGGCTATGGTGAGGCCCCTCCTTAAGAAGCCCTCTTTGGATCCAGCTCTTTTAACTAACTATCGTCCCGTCTCCAACCTTCCCTTTTTGGCGAAGGTTGTTGAGAGTGTGGTGGCACAACAGTTTCCCCGTCACCTGGAGGAAGTTGATTATCTAGACCCGCGCCAGTCCGGCTTCCGGCCAGGGCATAGCACCGAGACGGCATTGGTCGCGTTGGTTGATGATCTCTGGAGGGCCAGAGATGGGGGTTGCTCCTCCATCCTGGTCCTATTAGACCTCTCGGCGGCTTTCGATACCATCGACCATGGTGTCCTATTGCATCGGCTGGGGGGGTTGGGGGTGGGAGGCACCGTTTTACAGTGGTTCTCCTCCTACCTCTCTGGCCGATCGCAATTTGTGTTGGCAGGAGAGCAGAGGTCGACCTCGAGACCCCTCACTTGTGGGGTGCCTCAGGGGTCGGTCCTCTCGCCTCTCCTGTTCAACACATATATGAAGCTGCTGGGTGAGATCATCCGTGGTTTTGGGGTAGAGTACCATCTTTATGCTGATGACACTCAGCTGTATATATCTACCCCAAACCACCCCAACGATGCCGTAGCGGTGATGTGCCAGTGCCTGGAAGCTGTGCAGATCTGGATGGGAAGTAACGGACTCAGACTCAACCCGACCAAGACCGAGTGGCTGTCCGATTCAACCAGCTAACTCCATCGCTGGCCATAGGGGGCGAACATCTTGCCCCTGTGGATGGGGTGCGCAATTTGGGTGTCTTCCTGGATGCCCGGCTGTCCATGGAAGATCAAGTGACAGCCGTGGCCAGGAGGGCGTTTTACCAGGTTCGCCTGGTTCACCAATTGCGCCCCCTATTGGATCGGGACGCCCTTCGCACAGTCACTCATGCTCTCATGACATCCCGACTGGACTATTGTAACTCTCTCTACATGGGGCTCCCCTTGAGGTGCACCCGGAGACTTCAGTTAGTCCAGAATGCAGCCGCGCGGGCAATTATGGGTGCTTCTAGATCCACCCACGTAACACCGCTCTTGCGCAAGCTGCACTGGCTGCCTGTCGTCTTCCGGGTGCGCTTCAAGGTGTTAGTTGTCATTTTCAAAGCGCTCCATGGCTTGGGACCTAGCTACCTGTGGGATCGGATCCTGCCCCATACATCCTCACGGCCGATTCGCTCCCACAGAGAGGGACTTTGTCAGCGGGCGACGCCCAGGGGAAGGGCCTTCTCTGTGGCGGGCCCAGCCCTCTGGAACGACCTTCCCCCCGATATTAGAACTACCACGGACCTCCGCTCCTTCCGTCTGAAATTAAAAACACATCTTTTTCGCTTGGCCGGCCTAGGATAGTATCTTCTGATTGTTTAGGGATTTTTAGTAAATATTTGGGAATTTTAGCGCAGGGTTTTCTGTTTAATATGCCTTTTAGTTAGTATTTATGTACGTTTATTGTTTTAAATTTTGTATTCCTTTTTTAACTGTTTTTAATTCCCTGTGCCCCGCCTCGAGTCCCTTCGGGGAGAGAGAGCGGGTTATAAATAAAATTCGATTCGATTCGAAATTCGAAATATGTTGGGCATAAGATGGATTAAGTACACATTCAGATGGCAGCCCCCCTCAGCCTAGCTAAGTTAAATGGAACTGAAGCCCAAATGGTTCCACTTAACTCCAGAATATTCTTCCTTTCCATCTGTTTCTTTTCTTTCTTTCTTTCTTTTTTTGGTTGGGACTTAATCCAACAGAAAGAGTTAAAAATGTTTGTGGTATACCTGATATATAATAAAATACAGACATCCAACTTTTATAGTCATAATATGGCAGTACTCTTATTTTCCCTCCTATATAAGGCAAAATCAGCAAGCCAATATAAACAAGTGTGTTTTGTACAATTTGGCTTTTCTTGGCATATATTCAACATTGAATTAATTGAATGCACCCTTAACTGGGGCTAATAAATGTAATTTTTCTTATTATGCTTGTTTGAAATAAGTGTACATACCTGCACTTTCTTTACTATTTTCCTCCTGTGACATAGATGCAAGAAGGTAAAAATAATGCTCCAGTTTTCAACTAATAAAGGTTTATTATTGCTTAACCTTGGCAAATTCAGCTTTGTTTATAGTTTTGATCAGAAAGCCTAGGATTCTAATATCTATTGATAGAATTTGCCTTACTTAGGCAGTTTACAGATTGTCCTCTATTTACATGGTGTTTTTTTTTAACAAAAATCAGAAATAGTCTGGTTGATACTTTGCATATTATTTATGCATGCATAGCCGTAAACAGCTTCACTCTGTCCTATATTCCCAGAAAGATTTAAGAAGTAATTTGAGAATAACTTTGCAATTCCTCTGAACTGATCTTTTTTTCCCTGTACCTCCTTAAAGGTTTGGAATGTGGTTAATATAGTGTATACTATACATTTAATCTTGAAATAGGCATATACTGTGCAGAACTAGAGTTCTAATCAAAATGTCAAATGTAAAGAGTATAGAAGTTTAAGTTTATTACATTTATATACCACCCTATCTCCCTGATGGGACTCAGGGTGGTGCACAGGAATAATAAAAAAAAAACAATAAATACAATAGAAATATTAAAAATAGATTAAATTTAGAACCCGTGCTAAAATTATCATTAAGAACCCTACTAAAATCCCATTTAAAACTATACCAGGCCGGCTGCAAGAAATAAGTATGTTTTTAATGCCCGACGGAAGAGGTGCAGGTCCATGATAGTACGAAGGTCGGGGGCAGGTCATTCCAGAGGGCAGGGGCTGCCACAGAGAAGGCTCTCCCCCAGGGAGTCGCCAGCTGGCATTGTCCGGCAGACGGTACCCTGAGGAGGCCCTCCCTGTGGGAGTGGACAGGTCGAAGGGAGGTATGTGGTAGGAGGCGGTCCCGCAAGTAACCAGGTCCCATGCCATGGAGCGCTTTAAAGATGGTTACTAACACCTTGAAGCACACCCTGAAGGCCACAGGTAGCCAGTGCAGCTCGTGCAGGAGAGGTGTTACATGGGAGTATCTCGAAACTCCCGAAATCCCCTGCGCGGCCATATTTTGCACTAGCTGGAGCCTCCGAGTGCACCTCAAAGGAAGTCCCATGGAGAGAGCGTTACAATAGTCCAGGTGGGAGATGACGAGGGCTTGAGTGACTGTGCAACTGGCGTATCAGGTGAACCTGATAAAAGGCCCCCCTGGCCACGGCTGTCAAATGGTCATCCAAAGACAGCCGAGAATCCAGGAGGACACCCAAGTTGCGGGCCCTTTCCGTGGGAGCTAATGACTCGCCCCCGATAGCCAGAGATAGAACCAACTGGCTATATCGTGGTGCCAGGAACCACAGCCACTCGGTCTTGGACAGGTTGAGTTGAAGCCTGTTCCTCCCCATCCAGACTCGCACGGCCTCCAAGCACCGGGACATCACTCTATGAAGTAATTTCATAGAGGAAATCAGTCATTGTTTCATTGATTCTCCCTCCCATGCATTAAATACATTTTTGCATTTCTAAATTCATTTAATAGAATTACAAAAGGAACATTTTCATTGAAAATGTTTCCTTCAACAAACAGGAGGTTTTGGGACTCAATTCTGATATATGCTTCATATAGTCAGCATTAGAGAAAGCTAAAAAATGGAAACTGGGAAGAGTTGGGTAAAAGATAATTGTTTATTTTTGAGGATTCATGAGAGAGTCACCTGAGAGTCAATATCTATAGAGAGGAGTTTGATTTAACATTTGCCAACAACTCTGCAAATCAGAACAAAATGTTTTGGAAATGTATTACCTCTTCATGGGTTTCCTGCAGAAAGGATAAAACTGAAGGGAAAATCCAGTAATGAAACCAATGAGCTAGCTAGAGAAGGTGGAAGCAATCTGCTTCACTACTCCATCAGCTGAAAAATAGAATCTGGTTCCTGATACTGAACCTAAGAATAATGATTGGCAATCTGCATTGGTAGCCTCCCCTCTCAGATAGCTATCTCAAATCTGATTTTGAAGCATTAAGAGCATACCCAATGGTAAGAAACATTAGATACTGATGGAAGAGAATATGTGTAACTCAGGGTTGTACTATGGCAGGGGTCTGCAAAGTTGGCTCTTTTAAGACTGGTGGACTTCAACTCCCAGAATTCCCCAGCCAGCAGCTGGCTGGGTAATTCTGGGAGTTGAAGTCCACCAGTCTTAAAAGAGCCAACTTTGCAGACCCCTGTACTATGGGATCCTTGAGGCTCTCTGAGCCTGGTTGTTTTCATGCAGATATTTCATTACCAAACTAGGTAAAATCATTATTGTAGAAGGGACCAGCCAATTTTAGTGTGGATTATCTTGGTGGTTCCTTGATTGGGCTGCTTCTTGCTTTTAACTTGTTTGTCTAAGTTGGTAGCTGCTTGATTGAGGTATTATTCATTTCTTATTAATGGTTTAATATTTATTTTGGTGTTAATCTCTGGTCATCTGGGATTGATTGCTGGTGAGAAAATGTTTGGATTTGTTGTTTTCTTTTTGTCTCTTTTGAACAGAATATAGATGTTTTTCATCTCTATGTACTTTTTGGTAGCTGATTTGCCTGAGTGCCAGGCTGAGTGTGATGAATGACCCCATAATGCAGGGGTGTCAAACTCGTAGCCCGCAGGCTGAATGCGTCATGCGCTGGCCATGCCCATACCAGTTTTAGCGAAGGGAGAAAAGTCGTGACATGTCATATGATGAAAACATGATGCCATGAATTTGACACCCCTACCCTAATGAAGGAACTTTAGCTAAGGATTCCCAGTAGAAAGGCAAGAATATTAGAGTAATTTTAGACTTCAGCAGAAAAGGTTGCTCACTTGGAACTTTCTCTAGAGCTGCAACTGCTATGCTACCTTAATTCTTGTACATCTGCTCTGGATGGACCAGAGCAGGTATAAATAATCTGGTACTAGATGGTTTAGGGCAGGGGTCCCCAACCTTTTTGGCACCAGGGACCGGTTTTCATGTTTAAAATATTCCGTGGACCGGTGGCGGGGTCAGCCAGCGTAGAGTGGGACTGGGGGAAAAGGGGAACAGGCCGTGCATGTGCAGGTGGGGTGTGTGTGAATCGGCTCACTCGCCCCTCTCGGGCCCCCAACGGCGCAAGCGGCCACGTCTGTGTTCTCCCGCCCCTGGTGTGCGCTCTGCCCAGGGGGCTGCCCCCACCTCCCTCCTCCTCCTCGCCGGCCCTTTCTAAGAGTTGTGCTGCTCACTGCGGCCCGGTTCCTATCAAGCCACGGACCGGCACCGGTCCATGGACCGGGGGTTGGGGACCCCTGGTTTAGGGGACTGTTTTCAGAATCCCTTTCCACTGTCCACACTGGCTGGAATCAATGGAAATTGAAAGCCCAAACATTTAGAAGTTACCAAATTTACTAATCTAATTGACCAAATTCGATCACTAGTCAACAACTTCATAGGCACATCCATGTATTTTTATTTCCAGAGAAGAAAAGAAGAAGAAACTATTTATTACTTTAGGATTAATGTATATGCTGCAAGAAGACTGATGGTTTATGTGAGAATATCTATGTAAAATGTCCTTAAACTAATTATATATTGGAAATTGCTAGAATCACCTGAAGAAATATTTTTATGAATAGCTTGCTGCATTGAGATGGTACATGCAGATGCTATTTGAAGAAATTATATCCCATAAAATGTCTATGTGAGATAAGAGACTTAAATATGTATTTATAGAAATGGCTACAGCAATAGATGTCCCCAACTAAGGAATGTTTCATCCTCAAAGTATTTCCCTCCTCTTTTCTTTGTCTAATTTCCTTAGTCTTTGGGAAGTTGTTTTAATGAGAGGAGGAGCTATTAAAAGCCTTTTTTTCATTTTAAGGAGAAAATAGTATCCCTGCCTATACCAAACAGATCTTGCGTTCCACATACTTTAAGTGCCAATATATCCAGAGAAAGAATGTTGAGATACATTACTTTGCTTAATATTTGCAGAGAAGAGATTTCATGACTGATTCATTCTTGGTTGTAAAAGATTCCTTCTGGTCCACCAGATTGGCTGTTAGCCTTGAGGGGCTGTCTTCCACTACAAAAATGTGGCTTGGTTCACTTTAATAAGTTACCTTATTTGCTCCACTCCAACTGCCTTCGCCATGTTTGCATATCATTATTTAATCATGTGGACATTACATAATGGGTGAGCCAGTTACATAAGTTGTGATCACTCAAAATTTCCAGCTGGAGATTCTTCTGGACTCCAAATCAGAAAACCCAGTTATCCTTCTTTTTCAGTGGTCTGACCCAGAATGCTACATCAGGGAACACTTTGGCCTGAGCTTCAGGCTCATCTCATGTTCTTTCAATTTATGGCTTTAATCCAGGACATGTCTTACTTTGTTCGGTGGTTTGGCTCAGGCATTGCAGACAGTGGAGGGTTTAAACTGTTTCAAGGGAATATATCCAATTTTATGCTAACTACACATACAAACCATTGGTTTTAATTAATAGATTAATTTAACACTAGCATTCAGTATTCTGATTGGTAATTAAAATAAGGTAATGTGGTCTTGTCACACATTAACAGGAAAGTTAGAAATAAAAATGAATCATTTATAAATAAAACTTTAATAAGTTCCAAAATAATCAGTCCCTTAATGTATTTTAATTAAGCCTGTTCTGAGTTTTGGTTTGCTTTTTTTGCCTTGTCATCCCTAAGGCTCTAAAGAGCTAAATGCTCTTTAGTATTTGCTGCCAAATTTTCACAAACACTTAGCCTAGATGTTTAAAGCACTCAATTATGTTTAAGGCATTATTTCTTATCAGCATCATGCATCTAACCCTTTCACAGTTCTAAAAGTGAATCAGCAACTTCTCCAAGCATGTACCATGGAAAAAACAAATCAATTTCAACATATGTTCCAAATAGCTTTGTTTTCCTCTCCTATTACAGATAGCAGCTTCCTTGAAGGAGCAAGAATTCACAGAACTTTGGGGGGAGAAAGCTAAGGAAAATTATGGTGACACCTGGCAGAACTTTAGTGATACACAACTTAAGAAAATAATCAGCTCCATTCAGACCTTGGGTCCTTCCAATTTACCAATGACGAAGCGGCAAGAGGTAAGAATCAGTATTTTAGAAAGAATTGTGAGTTGGCAATGAGAAAAAGATTATAGGCTAAGGGATTCTGAAAGTACATACTGGTAGATAATATTCACAATAACATACTTCAGTCTTGGCTACATTGAGTGGTTATGAGGGAAGCATTCTCATATATTTGAAGAGTAATTAGCTAAAGAAATCTGACACATTCTTTTATTTCTGACTCCAGAGCGCATACACAAGAAGGAAGCTGCACTTGCTTTTTTTGTTTATGCTCCATTTTGCAGGCATTCCCAGTGACACATTTCTAAAAGCAAACAAACAAACAAAATGCCAGAATGTCAACTCAGAAAAGTAATGACAAACCTCTCCTACAGCATTGCTTATGTGTGTGTGTGTGTATGTGTTAGGTTTTTTGAGTTAATCAATAAATACATCAGGGAGACTAGGATAGATCTATTTCGAGCTATTTAGCTCTTATCAGCTAGCCATACCCTTACTGGGATTCGAACCAGGGAAGTATTACATGTGAGGCAGCTGCAATTGCCTCTAGACTACTGGTTCTTATCCTGATCCGCTGAGACAGGAGGATAAGTATATGCTTGTGTCACAACACCCTGTTAAGCCCCAATTAAGGGAGGAAGCATACTGCTTTCCTTTTCTGCCTTTCGGCTCATCACCAGCTCATCTCAAAAAACCTAACACACATATAAAAAAAGTACACAATGGAACTGATAGCTTTCTGTCTAGATGGTCTCTGGTGATGAGTCGAAAGGTAGAAAAGGAAAGCAGTATGCTTCCTCCCTTAATTGGGGCTTAACAGGGTGTTGTGACAAATATATATGTGTGTGTGTGTGTGTTAGTTTTATGAGCTGATCAACACACATATCTAAAATATTATACAACGTAATTCTTGGCTTGCTGTCTGGATGGTCTCTAGCGATGAGCTGATAGACAGTAAGGGAAAGAATTACGTTGTGTAATTTTTTAGATATGTGTGTTAGTTTTATGAGCTGATCAATAAATTAAATTAGAGACAGACCAGGATAGATCTATTCCGATCTATTTTAGCTCTCATCAGCTGGCCATACCCTTTACTGGGATTCGAATCGGGGCTGTGTTGCATGCCAGGCAAGGAGCCTAGCACTTTAGCCAAGCCGGCTGCCCTATTGCATCAGCTGAGATAGGGTATATTAGTATAGGTAATTGTTTCACAACAACCTGTTATTAGGCCCCAATTAAGGGAGGAGACATACTGTTCCCTTTCCTGCCTTTCGGCTCCTGTGATCCCATCGAAACATTGCAAAAACACCTTTAATTTTACACGGGAAAAGACCCGAATAAACCAGAACCTACATACCTACAAACCCGTGAAAATCTACGAAAACATGTATGTATGTATGTATGTATGTATGTATGTATGTATGTATGTATGTATGTAATTGTTTCACAACAACCTGTTATTATTAGGCCCCAGTTAAGGGAGGAGACATACCGTTTCCCTTATTGCCTATCGGCTCATCGCTAGAGACCATCCAGACAGCAAGCCAAGAATTACGTTGTATAATATTTTAGATATGTGTGTTAGTTTTATGAGCTGATCAATAAATTAAATTAGAAGAGAACAGGATAGATCTATTTCGAGCTTATTAGCTCTCATCAGCTGGCCATACCCCTTACTGGGATTCGAACCGGGGCTATGTTGCATGCAAGGCGAGAAGCCTCACACTTAAGCCAAACCAGTTCCCCTATTGCATCAGCTTAGACAGGGTATATTAGTATAGGTAATTGTTTCACAACAACCTGTTATTATTAGGCCCCAGTTAAGGGAGGAGACATACTGTTTCCCTTACTGCCTATCGGCTCATCGCTAGAGACCATCCATACAGCAAGCCAAGAATTACGTTGTATAATATTTTAGATACGTGTGTTAGTTTTATGAGCTGATCAATAAATTAAATTAGAAGAGACCAGACCTGATGAAGCCTGCCTTATGATGACAAGTGAGATTTTGTCGAAATGTTGCAATAACATCTCCATGCTATATACACGGGAAAATCCCCGAGGCCAGCAATGCCAGCATACCTACACCCGTAAAAATCTACGAATACATATATACATACATACATACATACATACATACATACATACATACATACATATGTTTTCTGAGGTTTTTGCGGGTGTTTGTATGTAGGTCTTTGGTTGTTCGGGTTTTCTCCCGCGTAGAATTGGAAGTATCTTCACGACGTTTCGATGAAATCTCATTCATCATCTTCAGGCTGGTGCTTCCGGCTTGGTGCTTCCAGGAGCAATGTGAGATCTCAGCCGGTTCCTCTTTTTAACTACCAGTGGGGGTGTGACCTGATTGGGTGGGAGCTTGGCTGCATTCTGATTGGGTGGAGGTGTGTTCTGATTGGTAGGGGGTTTGGTTGTGCTCTAATTGGATGGGAGTTTGGCTGTGCTCTGATTGGATGGGGGCGTGTTCTGTTTGGGTGGGGGCCTGGTTGTGCTTGTGTTAGTCCGAGTTGCAGAGGAATTTGACCTGGTGAGCTGCGTTACTGTTATTTGGCTTCGCGTTTGTGGTCGTGCCACATCTCCGTGGTGGGCATCAGTTTGCTTCATGTATGGATTGGAGGGGTTTAAAGTGGCTAATAATGCAGCTGTGGTCTGGCTTCTGGTTTGTGGTCGGGCTTCTGATTTGTGGTCATCATTGGTGTGGGTTTGGGTAAAAAGCACGCAAAAAGCAAACCCAAACCCACACCGATGATGACCACAAACCAGAAGCCAGACCACAGCTGCATTATTAGCCACTTTAAACCCCTCCAATCCATACATGAAGCAAACTGATCAGCTCATAAAACTAACACACACACACACACACACACACACACATATGCTTTCGTAGATTTTCACGGGTGTAAGTATGCTAGTATTGTTGTTTTCAGGTGTTTTCCCGTGTAAGCATTACACGGGAAAACACCCGAAGACAACAATAACAGCATATATAGAGGGGGGGGGGGGGAGAGAGAGAGAGTTCACGAAGTTGCAAAGAGTCAAGAATGACTTAAAACCACATACATATACATCTGTGGGTCGGGACCCCTTTGGGGGTCGAACAACCCTTTCACAGGGGTCACCTAAGACCATCGGAAAACACATATTTTCAAAGGCCATAGGAACAGAGACACCAATTTAATGGTTGGGGTCACCACAACATGAGGAACTGTATTAAAGGGTCGTGGCATTGGGAAGGTTGAGAACCACTGATATACACAAACCAAATAATATAAATATAGATGGAGTTCTGATTTTGCACTGAGGGAATTAAAAAGATTGTGTGAGACCATAAATAATCCATCTAGCTAAATAATATTAAACATATTTCTGTTTAACTGAAAGACAAAGCTTGCAAAAGAAGAATACATCTGGAGGACTGAAGGGTCTCCCACTGATCAACTAAATTGTACTCCCCCTGCAGAAGCCATTTGTGTTCTTTGTGGCCTGTGCAATCACTTCCCTCTGTCATTTTATTGTTTTTATTGCCTCCCTTTTACTCCTCTTTCAAACCAGTGGTCAGCCAGAAATTAGCTTCCCTTCATAATAATTTTCTCCAGTAACTTTCTACGTATTTGCCTTCACCAGAAGCTGACATTCTTTTTCTGGTGCTGCTCTCACTGTATCTTATTTTTTAGTGATCTTCTTTCCATTGTAATGGCCATGTTGGTATGCATCATCACCTTTTCAGATTCTTTCAGTACAAATCTTTGCCCATGCATTATTTCTATGAGGAAAAAGACATTTTATATTATTTTACTGCCCCTTCACATTCATTTCAAGCTTTAAAATCTTCCTTTAATTATTCCTTAGTTATTTCAATATTCAAATTACCAAATGTTCTCTAGGGAATCAAGTGTTGTTAAATAAAGCAGAACATTCCTCTTTTGCAAACTGCTTGTTCTTGAGATCTTTAAAGCCTAGTTTTTTCAGAAAATCTTCTGTGTTTGAAAAATATTTTCCATCTCCATCCATCCATCCAATCTATCTTCTCAGAAAATCCTGGGCGATATATATATGCCTTCTTCCTAGGGCTGAGAGAGAGATTAGCCTAAAGTCACCCATCCAACTTTGTGCCTAAGGCAGAACTAGAAATCACTTTCTTCCAACTTTTTGCCTGATGCCTTAACCAATATGTCAGAGTAGTACGCAGTGGTAGCTGCTTAAAATTTCTATCATATAAGAATGAATAAAACCAATGCTGGAAGCTTGTTTCTTTAATGTGTCAGTTTTTAATTTCATATTTAAAATAAAAATAATTATCAAAAGTTCAAGAGGGACAGCTAACTTGGCACGTTCCTATGGCAGTACAGTGTTTATCGTAAAAGTGATGCCTATAGACTATGTAGTGTAAATATGCATGTTGTAAAATTAGATTGTTATTCAAACCTGTACTTTTTAATGCTAATTTCAGTATAATACTATTCTAAGTGAGATGGACAACATCTACTCTGTTGCCAAGGTTTGTCCACCAAACCAGAAACCCTCCTGCTGGGCTTTAGAGCCAGGTATGTACTTCCTTCTCTGCGTTAGCCCAGCTCATTCTTTGCAGGTGTTTTGCATGCTTCCTATTATTTTCTGGACCATGAAAGCATCCTTATACATGAATAATAATAATAATAATAATAATAGTTAAATTTATTAACCGCTCCCTCTCCCCACAGGGACTCGGGGCGGTGCACAGGGAGGATAAAAACAATAAATATACAAAATACATACGAATTTAAAAACAGATTAAATTAATTCCTGTGCTAAAATCCCATTAACTAAAAATCCCCACCCCCCAAAAAACCCTAAAGACAGAGTAGTTATCCCAGGCCGGCAAGGCAGAAAAAGTGTGTTTTCAATTTAAGACGGAAGGAGCGGAGATCCGTGGTGGTCCTAATATCGGGGGGGAGGTCGTTCCAGAGGGCTGGGCCCGCCACAGAGAGAGCCCTTCCCCTGGGCGTCGCCCGCTGACAAAGTCCAGTGGACGGCACCCGGAGAAGTCCCTCTCTGTGGGAGCGAATCGGTCGTGAGGATGTATGAGGCAGGATCCGATCCCGCAAGTAGCTAGGTCCCGAGCCATGGAGCGCTTTAAAGATGATAATTAATACCTTGAAGCGCACCCGGAAGACGACAGGCAGCCAGTGCAGCTCGCGCAAGAGCGGTGTTACATGGGTGTACCTTGTGGTACCCATAATTGCTCGCGCGGCTGCATTCTGGACCAGCTGAAGTCTCCGGGTGCACCTCAAGGGAAGCCCCATGTAGAGAGAGTTACAATAGTCCAGTCGGGATGTCACGAGGGCATGAGTGACTGTGCGAAGGGCATCCCGATCCAATAGGGGGCGCAATTGGCGTACCAGGCGAACCTGGTAAAACGCCCTCCTGGCCACGGCTGTCACCTGATCTTCCATTGACAGCCGGGTATCCAGGAGGACACCCAAATTGCGCGCCCCATCCACAGGGGCAAGATGTTCGCCCCCTATGGCCAGCGATGGAATGAGCTGGTTGAATCGGGCAGCCGGAAACCACAGCCACTCGGTCTTGGTCGGGTTTAGCTTGAGTCCGTTACTTCCCATCCAGATCCGCACGGCTTCCAGGCACTGGCACATCACCGCTACGGCATCGTTGGGGTGGTCTGGGGTAGATATATACAGCTGGGTGTCGTCAGCGTATAGATGATACTCTACCCCAAAACCACGGATGATCTCACCCAGCGGCTTCATGTATGTGTTAAACAGGAGGGGCGAGAGGACCGACCCCTGAGGCACCCCACATATAAGGGGTCTCGCGGTCGACCTCTGCCCCCCTGCCAACACAAATTGCGACCGGCCAGAGAGGTAGGAGGAGAACCACCGCAAAACGGTGCCTCCCACCCCCAACCCCCCCAGCCGATGCAATAGGATACCATGGTCGATGGTATCGAAAGCCGCCGAGAGGTCTAATAGGACCAGGATGGAGGAACAACCCCCATCTCTGGCCCTCCAGAGATCATCCACCAACGCGACCAATGCCGTCTCGGTGCTATGCCCGGGCCGAAAGCCGGACTGGCGCGGATCTAGATAATCAACTTCCTCCAGGTGGATATGAATATAAAGTTGATTTATAGTAGATTATAGTTTCTAAGACTGCAAACAGTGAACCTATATGTTTTAATTACATAACATTTTATATGAAGGTACTCCTTGCCAATTGCCTTGCTCTTTGACTTTTTAAATTTACAATGGCACCGAAGAAGTAGATATACAACCTGTTTTCAAACTTGCAGCCATTGCAGTATCCTGAAGTCACATGATCTTGATTTGAGGCCTTGGCAACTACTGTGCATTTATAACAGTTACAATGTCATGTGGTTACATGATCACTATTTGTGGTCTTTAACAGCTGGCTCCCAACAAGCAAAAACAATGAGGAAATCAGCAGTAATCTGCAAGAAATGGTCATGTGACATTGTGCTTAACAGTCATGGGTGATTTGCTTAATTATCACAGAGGAACTAATGTCAGTTGGGCACAATCTCATGGTGTTTCTCTTAAACACCATGATACTTAATGAGTTGCTGGTCCAATATCAGGCATGAGAGCTATCCACCGTTGCAAAAATACTTAAAAACAATGTGTTATTATCATGCTACTTAGCAAAATGTAAATATGTGATATTATTCTTTAAGAATGAAATAAACGCACCAAAGAAAAAATGAATAGAATAGAAATTGAGAAGTCTAATTTGTAATCTTATAAACCATATCCTCCCTTGAGTTTCAATCATGTATTTTGCCATAAACTGAATCTGTCCTTACAATTACTCAAAAGTAACTATACTAAGGTTTTTGAAGCTAGCATACTGTTAGAAAATAGGTTTTCCATTGCCAACCAATATAGAATTAGTATTTCCTAATTTGGAAACCCCAGTCTCTTACTTTTCAACTAATATCTACCGTAAAATTTTTTTGATAACAAATCAAATTAGAGAATAAAAAGAGACTCATTTTATTTTACTGTTTATGGAAATGCTCAGTCATCTGGATCAGGGGTCCCCAACCTTTACAACTTTAATTCTGAAGGACTTCAGCTCCCAGACTTCTCCAGCTGAAGTCCTTCAGACTTAAAGTTGCAAAGGTTGGGGACCCCTTATCTGGATCATTATTATCCCAAAGGTGCTTTCCCAAAAGGCAAGAGGACTTTCTTGGTTTTTTCCTTGGATGGTTTTGCTTCTCACCCAAGAAGCTTCTTCACTTCTGACTGAATAGTGGGGAATGGAAGGATTTATATTCTTTGCAGCCATCTGGTGATTAGCACTTTGAGGGTTGGTCAATAGTTATCTGAGACTGTATCAGAGTGTAAAGGGGTGTGGAACCTTCATGGGACTTCAACAACTCGTGTTGTACACATGAGACAGGTGTCATATCCTCCCCCTCTGTGGAGAGAAGGCTGTTCAATTTTAATATACAGATAGTCTGACTTACAACCGTAATTGAGTGCCCAAAATTTACATTGCTAAGTGAAACATTTGGTAAGTTAGTTTTGCCCCATTTTGTGACTTTTATTGCCACAGTTGGAGTGAATCACTGCAATTGTTAACTTAGTAACACAGTTGTTAAGTGGCTTCCCCATTGACTTTGCTTGTCAGAAGATAAAAAAAACTAATTATATGAATGAACCCAGGACACTGCAACCATCATAAATATGAACCAGTTGCAAAGCATCCAAATTTTGAGCACAAGACCAAGGGAATGGTGCAATGCTCATACGTGTGAAAAACCATCCTAAGTCACTTTTTACATTGCTATTGTAACTTTGAACAGTCACTAAATGAATGGTTGTAAGTCGAGGACTACCTATAGATGGCCTCTTTAACTCTTCTTTAACCCCTCAGTCCTCTCCATCCAGAATGTGGATTTTGCTGCCTTCAAGAGTGGCCTTTTTCTTTCAAATGTGGATGGACTGCTGAATCTTGTCCTCGTGCGTTTGTTTTCCTATGTTGTGCCATGCATTTGTGAAGTGTTTGTTTTGTTTTCCTGGTGTGCAGATCTGTCTCACTGCAGTTTTCTGCAGTTTTCTCCCAGCTATTTGCCTCATTTCTGAAATATAATCCCAATTGTTTTGAAACAACAACAATCCTTCTTTCTATCTATATAACTTTTCTAACAATTTTCTGATAGCAGCCCTCTAGTGTTTAAGGTAGGGAACAAAGTTGCTTATCTGTAATTGTTGTTCTATTAATATATAATCAGTACATTAGCACATATAGTATACCAGAGCAGATATAGTTGGGACTTTCTAAAAAGGCTTGCAAGATTACAAGCTCTTCATGCGCTCCTTGCCTATGTTCAGTAATGTTTCATATTGCTCTGCTACTTCTCGGTATATTTTATCAGAATCCCAAACTTCAAGTAGCACTTACTCAAAAACATGTAAGAAAACAGCTAGAGTTAATGAGATAACATCAGTGATGAGAATCTAGACACTAAATTCAAAAAGTAATGATGGCTTTGATCGAATAGCCACAAGAATCTCTGGAACACTAATCACTTCAACCATGATGTTTAAAAATATTGCTTCCTGAGGAAAGACCTTCTGAGTCTAGTTCTTATCAGCTGTGCAACATGGGTTCCCCTAGAAGGCTGTTGCTTTATACCTCTTTAGAAGAATATTGCATGTCTCCAAATCTTCAAACTCTAGCATGATGGAATTATTTAATGATACTAGTAAACTACATTTCTTGCTGAATGGGTCTTTTCTTTAAGTACATAGAGATGTAGAAAAGTTAGTGCAAATTCTGGTGGCTTTTTTGATGTTGCTTGGATTTTGTTCAGTTGTATGATGCTTTAATGAGTTATTTTATATCTCTTCTTTTTCCATGCTCCTCAGAAATTACAGAAATTATGGCCACTTCTCGTAGTTACAAGAAGTTGCTTTATGCCTGGGAAGGATGGCATAATTCTGCTGGCAATCCCCTGAGATCCAAGTATGAGAAATTCGTTTCACTGAGCAATGAAGCCTATAGAATGGATGGTGAGATGTTAAAAACCTAGTCAAGGGATGGGATCAGTGCTATCTGGATTGAAAATCTGCCTTCAGTCAAACAGTTGAAGCTTTTTAAATTCAAACTAAGAAACCTCAGTGTGATTGCGAAAGAGGCATATTATAACCCTCCATAAATCTAACACATTTTCATGGGCCTTTACTCTTATATTTTTTAAACGAATTGTTTGTTTTATTTTCCATCCATTGCCATTCCAAAATGAAACTATTATGAGTTAACCATTTTTTAATCAATGTATCTGTTACGTTTTTAGTCTCAACACCTTTCCATTCATTTTAAAAGTATTCAAGAATATGGCAGACATGTGATCAAGTGCTTGACCCTGATCACTATAACGAAATTCACATTCATTTGGGAAACTACCCAAAGTTGGTAAGACAGCTGCCAGCATAAGAAATTATTGATATTCTGAAGTCGATTTGTTAACTTGTTCATTCTCAACAGCCTAACGTCAGGTACAACAAACCAGGTCCACATCTGAAGGTCCAATTAATCATATAATAATTTTATAATAATTATAATAATAATAAATAATAATCAACTGGATTATTGCTAAAAGTACATACTTGGAATTAGATAACAGCATTTGATTTAGTTCATTAGTAGCTATGTGGGAATTTTAGGCTGTTTCCTCTTTTTACCTCCTCTCTCTCCATTTTGGCAACTCCTTCTCCTACACCTACTATAAGTACGTTTAGAAATATTTGAAAAAAACTGAATTTGGATACAGAACTGGGAATTTTTTGGCTTCTGAATTGGACTGGTTCAATTACATTATAAATGGTGCAGAAAAGTCTAGGAGATGGATTGTTCACAACTATGTTCTGTAATTCTAGAGTAATTATGGATAATTTAAAGAGCTTGTTTGTATTGTAAGAACTGTATTTATGCTGAATACTCTATTGTTTTTACATTTAGGATTCCAAGATACTGGGGCTTATTGGCGCTCCTGGTACGATTCACCGACATTTAAGGAAGATCTAGAGCAACTTTACCAACAGTTGGAGCCTCTCTATCTAAATCTCCACGCATATGTCAGAAGGAAACTATATGACCAATATGGCTCTAAATACATAAACCTGAAGGGCCCTATTCCTGCTCACTTATTGGGTAAAAAAAAGTTTGTGTGTGTATAATAGAATTGGGATCAGGCAGGGAAGCATTGGGAAAATCCTTAATATCCCACTGTATTCTACACTAGCAAGAGGCCATTTTTGGAACGGAAGTGGGCTGAATAAGAGACGTCTGAGAGGAAACAAGTCTTATTTTTATTTTTAAACTCAAATAACAAAAGCAACCTGAAATTGTTTTTCCAAATTTTGGCAGCAAAATGCTTGGATTTCAATCACATATCTTGGGGCATTGGAGAGCAATCTTGCTAACTTAGTATCTTCGTAATGGATTAGACCATAACTCCTATTATCTATTCATATGTTGGATGGTGATAATGGAAATAATGATAAGCTTTCTTTAAAGAATACCATATTTTGATGGGAAGAAAAACACAAATAGAAAAGTTAAAACGTAAAAGAACCAGTCTGCTATAGTGGTTAAAGCAGAGGTCTCCAACCTTTGCAACTTTAAGTCTGAAGGACTTCAGCTTCCAGACTTCTCCAGCCAGCAAAGACCCCTGGATTAAAGCATTGGACTAGAAATTTTGATGCCAGAAGTTCTAATCCTTCTTTAGGCATGGAAAGCTGACTGACTCACAGTCACCCTCTTTCAGCCCAACCCATTCACAGATTGGTAGTTGATTTATTACATTTGTATGGCTGCCCTTCTTAAACGATTTGGATGACCCACAACAGGAATAAAACCAGTAATTATAAAACATGAGATAGTAACATGATAAAACAAATTCTCCCTTTAAGATTCCCCCAGTAACCTCAAATTATCCTCATTTCATTCTTTCTATTCTTTTCAATTCTGTCCTATTCCAACATCTCCACAAAAAATCAATTCTTGATGGCCTTCTGAAAGGCTACAGGTGGGGAACTGCCAAATTACTAGGGAAGGGTGTTCCATAAGATAGGGATAGCTACGGATGAGGCATGCTTCCAAAATCCCACTAAGTGGCAGAACTTTAGCAAAGTGATTTGAAGCTTGCCTATCCTATCTGATTCAATAGGATCAACAGATGTTCTTAGAGGGAGGCAGTCCTTCAAGTAACCAGATCCTGTGTCATGTAGGGCTTTTTAAAACAAGCACCTTGAATTGCACTTAAAAGGAAACTGATGTCAGTTTTCAATACAATAGAGGTATAATATGGGTGAATCTATGAACATTTGTATTGCTGCAGTCCTTGGTGCTCTCTGAGCTTGCTTGTCTTCTTGCAGATGTTTCATTACCCAAACTAGGTAACATCAGCAGCAGCTGCAAGAAAACAGGCACGCTCTGAGAGTATCAAGGGTCCTTCATGTCAATCCTGAGCTCCTTTATTGGTACTTGTAATGGTATGTCATAGAAAATGTGTTGCTGCATTCTGGATCAGTGTAACTTCTTTTTAGTCTTTTATATCAACCACACTGCAATAATCCAGACAGGAAATTATTAAGCCATGAGTGACTGAACAAGGTTGTTGTGTAGATAAAATAAAGGCGGAAGGAAGGAAGGAAGGAAGGAAGGAAGGAAGGAAGGAAGGAAGGAAGGAAGGACTATTTATGCTACTCTATGAATATTTTAATCTCCTTTCTGGGATTCACAAACTTACTACAGCCAATGGAGAAGATGCATTGGAATAATATGGGGGAAAGGCTAGGAGCCTGAATTATATATGTATTCAGTCTCTGTGGAAACTGACACATTTTTACATGCCAATGTTCCCATGTAAAGAGTTTCTAAATAAAGAGGTCCTATGAGCTTTGGAATTTCAATGCTTGCCATTGAAAATCTAGTAACGAGAGGAAGGGTTTATCTTTTTCCTAGTTGTGCATTTTCTCCAGAGGCTGCTAAGCTTCCCTCTGGCTGTTGTTTATATAACCAAACTGTCACATGCATTCATGGAATTAACATAGTGCCTCCTTTGACTCTTATTCTATTGGCTGTTTCCCTCCAGCCTCTGTGCCAAATAACACTTTCTCTCTAATTTTATGTATAGCCATTCCTTCCCCCTTCAAGCTGTTGGTTTTATTCAGCTAAACAGTGCTGCTTTGCCCCCTGCAGGTAACATGTGGGCCCAGCAATGGAACAACATTTACGACATGATGGTGCCTTTTGCAAATAAGCCACATCTAGATGTTACCAATACCATGAAACAGAAAGTAAGGACATTAGTGTTATGGTTTTATTCCATTCCCTTTAGCTGCAGCTGTTAGCAGGAACTGAAACGGAAAATGCCCATATACACAAATATCGCTATTGATACTTTTTCACCCAGCAGTGAGATGATTATTTGTTCTCTGAGCAAGAATTGGAATAATAAATATCTACTAATCTGCTAAACTAATAGCATCAAAAAGTGACAAGACAGGTAGGCGTGACTGAAGTGCATAAATGAACCACAGCTCTTCTTCCAGTGCAGCTTTCTGTACTATAGATATTTTTCAGTGCTGCTTCTCTAACATAATTGCCAGGTGTATTGTAGCTCCAGGTTCTTCATTTCAAGGTCTGAATTTCATGTTAAATTTTCAGAAGGACTGTCCAAGATTACATGCAAGTGCTATGCAGGAGTAATGGTGATATTCATACACGTCCTTGTCTTTAATAACACCTTGGGGGTACAGTCTTTAATTTAATTTCTTGACACAACTATTCAAAAGAGACAAATATGGTAGTATTTATGCTCAAGACCTAAGATATGTGGCAAGTCTCATCTCATAGTACAGAAGACTAGTAGGCTGTCTCCTTCAAATTCTTAACTATGCTTCTCCTCTGTCCCACTCTGTAACTCTTTTTTCCTAAACAATAGTTCTCCATGACATTCTAAAGCTCAAGCAACACTTGCCTGTATAATTTATTATGAGAATACTTGAGTGACCCGGGATCAATCCCTAAGAACAATTTCCAACACATTTGTGCTATCTAATGCTTCGGATGGGTCCTTGCCTTTCCTAGAACTGGAATGCAACACACATGTTCCGGGTGTCAGAGGAGTTCTTCACGTCGCTTGGCATGTTTGAAATGCCACCTGAATTCTGGGAGAAATCCATGCTGGAGAAACCAACAGATGGGCGGGAGGTAGTGTGTCATGCATCGGCATGGGACTTCTTCAATCGCAAAGACTTCAGGTACATACTGCATATGATGGAGACTTGCCATGCAAAGGCAAGTGACCAGTGAAAAGTATAACTATAAAGTTAATACTTAAAATATATGCTTTTTTCTAATATGCAAGGTTTGATGCTGGTAAAATAATGAAGATCCCTTTAGGTGAAAGATCTCCTTTTCCAAATTTTGGAAATGATTAGGATGCTGTGGATTTAAGTAGAAGATGTATTAGAGCAGGGGTGTCAAACTTGATTTCATTGAGGGCCACATCAGGGTTGTGTTTGACCTCAGGAGGCTGGGGTGGGCATGGGCAGCTCAATATCACTCATGTCGGGGACACCTGTGCCCAAGTGCTAAGGCAAGATTTCCCTCAGACCCTACCTCTCATTCCTTCCTTCCTTCCTTCCTTCCTTCCTTCCTTCCTTCCTTCCATCCTTCCATCCTTCCATCCTTCCATCCTTCCTTTTCTACTTTTTCCTTCCCTCTTCATTCTCATTTCATCTTTCTTCCCCACTTTCCTTCTTTTTCCTTGTCTTTCCTCTTTCCCTTTCTCCTTTTCTGTCCCTTCTTGAATCCTCAAATACAAAAGGGGAAACATTTCTCCTTTTGTTTTGCTTTTAGTTTGTTTTGCTAGCTCTTTGCCAGCGAAAATGGAGTCCGTTTTCACTGGCAGAGACTGCAGGAGGCTATTGCAGCCGAAAACGGAGCCTGCAAGGGAACTGTAGAATAGCTGCTAAACTAGGCTCCTAACCTAACATTTACACAGTGTTATTTTGCACTATGCACTTATAATCATTGCTTTGCCCACTGTACCTTACCCCTACCAAAAATATTAAGCACAATTCTGATCTATCAAAATATAGGCTATCTCTCCTCTAAACTGTAATTTCTGTTCTGCTTAAATCCATGTATAATTTTTTTCCTCTACCCTGCCCCCTGTGTCAATATCTGGAAAAGGTACTTGGCAAAGTGATGTTAGGACAATATTACTTTCTCTTATATTAAGAATGCAGGAAAAGGGATTAATTTATCAAATCTCAGAATTCTGCTTGTGTGAAAGAACACAATTCCTTAGTCTCAATGTGCCACAAACCTATGCTTTCAAAGGTAATCACTGTCAAGTCAAAGCCAAAATCATAATCATCATCTCTTCTGTCTCTTTCACTTTTTTTCTATTCTTTCAGTGAGGTGTTAGACAATACTTTTTTAATGAATGGCTGAGGGATGAAAGGGGGTTGTCTAAAGTTGTTCTAAATACTCTTTAAATTACATATTTTCTTCAAGGAATGATAGCAAGCCTAATTCTGGCACAAGAAGACTTGGTCCTTTCCGGCTGTTCTGAGGTTATCAGCAAATGTTCCAGGTTACAAAAGCAATTGATGCTTTGATAGTATATTGAGATACAGTCTTTAGTGAACACTTGCTTCCCTGTTCCCTGTCCTGCAGGATAAAGCAATGTACAACAGTTACTATGGAGCAACTCTTTACAGTACACCATGAAATGGGGCATGTTCAATATTACTTGCAGTATAAGGACCAGCCAATAAGTTTTCGCAGTGGGGCCAACCCTGGCTTTCATGAAGCCATTGGAGATGTCATGAGTTTGTCTGTTTCCACTCCTGCACATCTCAAGAAAATTGAGCTGCTCACCCATGTCACTGAAGACAGTGGTAAGTGAGCATACAATGGTTGGTGACAAGACAGAAGAACAAAACTAAAAAAGTTCATGGGAGATGTTTTTCATACTGGGTATGATAAATAATTGTTATGAACGATTGGAAATCAGGTTTACGGCTTGCCCACCTCTCAGTTCGAAAGTATGCAAATGTGAGTAGATTAATAGGTATCACTCTAACGGGAAGGTAACAGCATTCTATGCGCTTTTGATGTATAGCCATGCTGGCCACATGACCGTAGAATTTGCCTTCGGACAATGCTGGCATCTTCAGCCAAGAAATGTAGATGAGCACCGTGCCCTAGATTTGGACTGGCAGGGAAACCTTTACCTTTTTTGATCTCATCCTAGGGAAAAAAATGTACTGAATCATAAAATATGCCATCTCATCCCTATTGCTTTAGGTCAATGAAAACAAGTGTGCACATGGGTTTGCATTTGTGCACATGCACACACACACACATGCATGTGCACACACATACGCATACACACATGTCCACATTGAAAGGAATTGGAATAATGCAGTGTAGAGCTACAGATGTAGCTGCTGCTTCTCTGTATATTGGAGCAAATTATTTTTCCTAAGGTAAAATATACTGTAGATGTTTGTGCCTTTCCCAGAGGCACTTGGGTCTGCTCAAGCTTTTCAAGCAACTGCTCTTAGCTTGTAAGAGAGGGAATCCACTAGTTTGTTCTCAACAGAGAATTCATCTCTATAGATTGCTAATCTATTCTTACTTCTTTGCCATCTTCTGGGTATATAAAGGTTTTTTAAAAACTCTCTTTTAGAGTGGGTCAAATTTTTCAATGTTCAATTTCCAAACATTAGAGGTACTCAAAAGTTGTGACATGCCTTGGGGATTGTAAAAATACTTTGGTTACTTCAATATAATTTAGATATACTTGGAAAGTAACTACATAACTATCGTAACTTTTTAACGTTTTGTTAGTTTCACATTTTTGTTTTCCTTAATTCCTTGCAGACAGTGATATCAATTATCTTCTGAAAATGGCCCTGGAAAAAATTGCCTTCCTACCCTTTGGCTATCTAATTGATCAATGGCGGTGGGACGTCTTCAGTGGACACACCCCTCCAAGCCGCTACAATTTTGATTGGTGGTACCTAAGGTAAAACAGCCTCAGCCAGGCAAATAGAAAATTGCCATAATGGGTGACCAGCAAGCAAAGCAGCAGGTTTAACAAATATAATCCTCCAGCCTAGACTCCTCTAAGTATATTGAATTACAACCTCCATCATGTAACTCTCTAGTGGTTGTTGTTTTATCTATGGTTATTATTTTTATTTAATGTTGTTTATTTTAACTTTTTGAAACCACCAATCCTCTGTATCCATCCCTCTGACAAACGTCCCTCTGACAAATATAATTTCTATATCTAAGAATATAGAACAAAACCTGCCAACAAAAGTTCATATAGTCAAGGCTATGGTTTTCCCAGTTGCAACTTATGGCTATGAAAGTTGGACCATAAGGAAGGCTGAGCACCAAAGAATTGAGGCCTTTGAACTATGGTGCGGGAGAAGATTCCTGCGAGTCCCTTGGACTGCAAGGTGGTCAAACTGGTCAGTCCTAGAGGAGATCAACCCTAACTGCTCTTTCAAAGGCCAGATCCTGAAAATGAAACTTAAATACTTTGGCCACCTAATGAGAAGGAAGGACTCACTGGAGAAGAGCCTAATGCTGGGAAAGATTGAGGGCAGAAGAAGAAGTGGATCACAGAGAATGAAGTGGCTGGATGGAATCACTGAAGCAGTAGGCATGAGTTTAAACAGATTCTGGGAGATGGTAGGGGACAAGACGACCTGGAGGAACATTGTCCATGGGGTCACGATTGGTCAGACATGACTTCGCAACTAACAACAACAAAAGAATATGACACTATAAGAAGAGAAAAATCTGAAAAGATAAATGAACTGAAAGTGTTATTTTATTTGAAGGCAATAGGGAGAACTGAATGCAAAGTAGCTGTTTCTTGCAATATTTCAATGATTGCCATTATATCTACATATACCCTTTGCCTGAATCTGAAGTCTGCTTGTTGTTGGGAAATGTTGTTGTCCATTCCTTTTTTGTCGAATGGTTAAAGTAGTTTTTTCCCCCCCAGAACAAAATATCAAGGAATTTGTCCTCCTATTGCAAGAAATGAAACAAACTTTGATCCTGGAGCTAAATATCACATCCCTGGCAACACACCTTATATCAGGTATTGGAAGCTGGAAAAAGGAAAGGTGTAAATATGAAATTTTAGGAAGTTTTATTGGGAACTGGGAGAGATCGATTCATGCTTTGATTTTTCATGAGGGAGTTAAGAAGGCAATAGAGATTAGTAGAGCTGAAGGTTTCAGCAAACAGCTTTAAAAGATCTACCAATTTTATCTTTTAAAGTAGAGAAACTCTAAAACTACAGCTAAACTACATCATAAATTGTATCCCCAGTACTGTCATAATAAACTCTTGGCACAACTATCAATCTTTCTAGGTTCTGCTTGAGAATATCTGACTGTTCTTGAAGAATACCTCTGCATGCCCACATTCCCATCATTTTTATGTTATAATTTTTATATATTATCTGAGAGCACATTGTCAAGATCTCCTAAGCAAAATTACTTTATGCTTAATCTACCCTTCAACCACATTCAGTATGTAAGAGTAGTACCATTAAGTGAATTAAAGTATAGAAAGAAAGATGAGGTTTTCTTACTTCTGAAAATTTATATCTCATCTTTAATAATTAGAGTATATTATTTGTAATTGATGTGTTATTTCTGTTTTCCAGAATTTGAATATTTTCAGTCTAAAAGGATTATAATATGTGTTTATATATTGTATATTTGGTAAAAATTATGGATTTTTTGCTTTGGACAGGTACTTTGTCAGCTTTATTCTACAATTCCAATTCCACAAAGCCCTTTGCCAAGCTGCCAATCATACTGGTGATCTTCATACATGTGACATCTATATGTCCAAAGCAGCTGGACAGAAACTCAGGTAAAAGCAAAGGGAGAGAGGCAACTGACAAAAAATATACATACTTTATTTCTAAAAGAGTATAGATCTTCATACTTTAGCTAAGGATGTATCAATGTTTTCCATTCCTGCCATTCATTCTAAAATGGCAAGAGGGATCATTTTCAAATGCCAAAATCAAGACAAAAAGCTGCTCCATTGAAGATCCAGGATTGCCTTATCAACCTAATCTTGTTATCAAGTGTCAGCCCTATAGGGCATATACATCATGAAAACAATGCAATTTAGGTCCAAAACTACTTTTATTAGAACAGTTATTGTAACATAATTTTACACATCTAAATGTGCTTCCCTCCCTTCCTCCCTTGAACCTGTGTGAATTAGGGAAAGGTCTGTTTGAGGCATTTTTCCAAGTTAATTTCTTGGTTTAAGCAATGCAAGTCTGGTCATTGCTTTGGTAATGGAACTTCCAACTATCCTTCAAGGCCATTCTTTATGTCCTCTACAACAATCATTCAAAACTGAACAGAAGTTATGCTACTACACAATCTTTTCCTTAACAACAATGATCTTTTAGACTTTAAAAAAAATATGCTGGAAATTTGGCAATCTGATCTTCAGGGGAAGAGTTTCTGTAGATTATGAGAATTATAAAACATCTCAATTGTTTAATCAATTTTATCATCATAATGGTTTAGACAAAATCAGGATATTGTGAAGATAAATTAGCATTGCAAATTCAATATCTGTAAAAAAAAACCCACAAAAAAACTCTTTCTGCTATGCCACCTGTGTCATTTTAACAATTTAACTGTGCCACTTCTAATCTCAATGGTTCTATCTATTGACTCTTCCTTTATCTTCACTGCAGCGAGGCAATGAAGGCAGGATCTTCCCAGCATTGGCAAGATATTCTCCAACAGCTCACTGGTACAAATAAAATGGATGCTTCAGCATTGCTTGAATACTTCAGACCCGTTATTAAATGGCTACAAGAAAAGAATGGGGAGAACAATGAAACACTTGGCTGGCCAGAATTCGATTGGCGTCCTCCTGTCCCTGAAGGCTACCCAGAAGGCCTTGGTAAAGTTTTCCATGCATAAAACCTTAAGCAACATCCATTTTAGAGAGAATAGATTGAATCAGTGGTAGGTCCCTTGGACAGGTTCGGTCGAACTGGTACTGGTTTGGTGGCCTGGATCTCTGGAATAGAATAGAACAGGGGTTCCCAATCTTTTTGGCACCAGGGACCGGTTTCATGTAAAAAGATTCCATGGACCGGTGGGAGCCTCCAGTGGGTGAGTTGAGTCACGTGGGCTGCTCGCGCGTTTGTTGGTCACGTGGAACCCGAGGCGGGAACCTGCGTCTCATGGGAACGTGACCCGGGGAGGGTGCCTTGCGTGCAACTGGGAGGGAAAGCTGCCAGGGGTCCTGGGCGAAGGATCCTCGGCTGGGGCAGGGAAGGACGGGCTGCATCCTGGGCAGGAGGTCCTGGCAGCCCCTTCCCCCCATGCAGGGTCAGGTGGTGCCCCAACCCCCCCATGCAGGCCGTTGCCCCTGTCCTGCCCCCGGGGAGCACCCCAGCCAGCTGCCAGGACACCAGAGCGTTTGCTACACTTTCCTAAAGCTACTCTCTCTGCCGCTCACTCCAGCCCGGCTACTATCAAGCCAGGGATCCTGCAGCCACCGCTACCAGTTCACCCAAACCGGAGAGAACCACCTCTGATCATAACTAGTATAATTTTGGTACAATTTGGGATCTTGGTGGGTCTCTTTTTACCAATTAGGCGTATATTGATAATAATTAAACAAACTCAACTTCTTTTTCCCAGTGACATTGATGTTATGTTTAAACACATATGTATACTTCTATATGTGTATACTTACACATTCATCTTTCTATCTTCCAGATAAAATAACTGATGAAGCTGAAGCTAAAGCATTCTTAGAAGAGTACAACCGTACAGCTGAAGTGGTGTGGAATGCTTACACAGAGGCCCTTTGGACGTACAATGTCAACATTACTGAACACAACAAACAGATTATGGTAGGGAAGTCCATACTGTAAACTAATCCTTGCAGGAAGTCGAAAAGAGAAACAGGCAAAGCAGATAATATTCCAGGCTTAAAAGAGTGAAATATTTTGCTTATGTTCTATTTATTATAACTGTCAAATATAGAGACACATCAAGATATATGAATACTACATTGAGCTATGGTGGCACGGTAGATAGAATGCAGTACTGCAGATTACTTCTGCTGACTACTGACTGCTGGCTGTCAGAAGTTTGGCAGTTCGAGTCTCACTGGCTCAAGGTTGACTTAGCTTTCCACCCTTTCAAGGTCAGTAAAATGAGGACCCAGATTGCTTCAGGCAATATGCTGACACTGTAAAACACTTGGAGAGGGCTGTAAAGTGCTGTGAAGTGATATAGTGATACTGTGCTGTGCTGTGAAGTGATACAGCACTGTAAAGTGCTGTAAAGTGCTGTGAAGCAACCTAGGTGTCCTCCTGGATACCCGGCTGTCTATGCAAGATCATGTGACGGCCGTGGCCAGGGGGGCTTTCCACCAAGTACGCCTGGTGCGGCAGTTGTGTCCCTTATTGGACCGGGATGCCCTTCGCACAGTCACTCACATGCTTGTGACATCCCGGCTAGACTACTGCAATGCTCTCTATATGGGGCTCCCCTTGGGGTGCACCCGAAGACTACAGCTGGTCCAGAATGCGGCCGCGCGGGCGATCTTGGGAACGTCTAGGTATTCCCATGTAACACCGCTCCTGCGCGAGCTACACTGTTTACCTGTGGTCTTTCGGGTGCGCTTCAAGGTGTTGATTACCATCTTTAAAGCGCTCCATGGCACGGGACCTAGCTACCTGCGAGACCGCATCCTACCTCATACATCCCTGCAGCCGATCTGCTCCCACAGAGAGGAACTTCTCCAGATGCCGTCCACTAGGCAATGCCAGCCTAATGCCTCTGTGGTGGGCCCAACCCTCTGGAACGACCTACCCCCCGACCTCAGAACAACCACGGACCTCCGCACCTTCCGCCAGAAATTAAAGACACTCCTGTTTCATCAGGCCGGCTTGGCCTAGGTTATTTACCTAGCCTACAGTCTGTACAATAAATTGTTTTAATTGGGTTTTAAATGGGATTATGTTTTAACCTTTTAAATTTTAGCACAGGGATAACTTATTTAATCTGGTTTTAATTATTTATATTGTGATACTGTGTGTTTTAACTTCCTGTGCACCGCCCCGGGTCCCTTTGGGGAGAGGATGCGGTTACATAAATCCGATAAATAAATAAATATATAAGTCTAAGTGCTATTGCTACTATTGCTACCCTTCATTGTACTGTAAGCTACAGTGCAACTGGTATTTCTTATAAAGACCTATTTGTTTAAGAACTTCCCCCCACATAATTTTGTATTTTTCTGACATTATTTTTTGAAGTAATTTTTGCTAACTTAACCACCAACACCTCCTCCTCCCTCCCTCCCTCCTTTATTGTATTGTAAATCACTGAAAACTGAATGGTGAAGATTTGGACAGAATGTCCAAACTAGTACATTCTTGCTACATCTCACTTGTTCCCAGTACCCCTCGATTCTGACAACTTCTTGTTGTTGGAATTGTACTTCATATATAACTATGCTAGCATAATATTATACCCAAGGGTGGGTTCTGGCAGTCACTTCTGCCAGTTCGCTCATGGGTACGCTTCATTCACACGCATGTGCATGCACAGTACAATGAAAATTGTTCTGCACATGCGCAGAAGCAAAAAAACAAGATGGCGTATTAACATTTTTATTACTTTGGATCAAAGAGCGCCTGTTCTGTTATCCATCTTCATTTTTTCCTGTCCCCTTTGTAGTTGGAGAAGAATCTCGCAATGTCAAACCATACTCTGCAAAATGGATTAAAGGCTCGGCAGTTTGATTCCACTGATTTCAAGGATTTCAAAATAAAACGTATCCTGAAGAAATTAAGTGATATTGAGCAGGCAGCCTTACCTGAAGCAGAACTGAAGGAGGTGAGATTGAAGGGAGATACTATTTATAGTGCTTTATAAAATTTTTGAATTGCATAATAGTGGAAGTTTGTAATATTTTGCTTTTACGTGTAATGGATTCTTTTGTTCTCATTCTTAATAACTTGGGCCTATTCAGTATGCCAATGACATCCCTCTTCTTCCTCAAATTCCCCTGATGCATGAAATCCTTGCTAGTGAATTCACATAAACAACTCGAGTTTCTAAGATTTTAAGTAATTTATAAAATAATAATAAAGCAATAAAAAAACAATGAAGTAGCTCTTACAGTAAATCATATTTAAAGCTGCCAATCTGATGGAAACGGGACATATCTTCAGTGGCCTATTGATAATGTGGTATTTTTATATGATATTATATTTTTATCATATTGCAAACATTGAGGAATTGCTGGGTTTCTGATTGAAGACTATGCTAGAATTCAGTCGAGGTGAACTTATTAGTAGCTGTAGATAATCGCTTGATAATAAAGGAACAAGAAAGTCTGTTATGAATGAGTATTTCTCCAGAAGGACACAGTAAAAGGTATACTACTAGGTTCTGTTACACATGAACAGGTTTTTATTCCATTATTTATTCTGTTTGCATCACAAATTCAGCATAATTAATTCCAGCCATTTTGTTGTCACAAATATTATCCTATGGTATTATTATATTATTATTATTATTATTATTATTATTATTATTATTATTATTATTATTATTATTATTATTATTATTAAAGTAAACATTGAATGGTTAAGGAGTGTCATTATCATCCATTTTGATCAATGTCATGGTATATAATATGTTTACCGTTAAAATCTTTTAGTAGAAAGAGTTGGTCAACTTCCAACTAGTTCAGACATAAACCAGTTTCTATACTGTATGGTAGAATAATCTTATTTCTTTCAGTATAATCAACTGCTCTCAGAAATGGAGACAATATATAGTGTAGCCAAAGTCTGCAGAAAAGACACAGACTGCAAAGCATTAGATCCTGGTAAGTCCCATCACGGTCACATACTTTTAATGAATAGTCTCTTATTCTTCCACCTTAATTTCTTGAAATTCGCCTGGAATTGATAAAGACATGAAATGTTGGCGTTACAAATTTACATTCAAAGATCACTTTGGCACCATGAGAAGCAGAATTTAGATTTCATAAAGAAGACAGAACTGAAAATATACTTTCCCCACTGCAGGACAGCTTTCCATGACCAATAACATGGAAATTTAACTGTCCATCCCTTAAAAGGTTCAAATCAGGAATGTTGTTATCACACAACAGATCCCACATATTTTAGGCATGCAACAAAGGAGGCTTTTAAGTCGTTTTGAGTCAGTGGAACTCTTTGATGGAACAATCCATCTTCAACAGAAAAGCACCCAGATGTTCAGTAAGAAATGAATTGGGAAAATATTAGTAATGTTGTACTAATTATTATTTTGATGTTTGTGAGGTACATCTTGCTCATGAAAACAAAATTGGATTAGATTGTTGTATTGTTAGCATTTTCTAAAATATGTAGGGGAATATATTTCACTGCACTGGAGTTCTCTTTGAGAAGAACAAAGTGTGCAGAAGAATTCAGCTTTTAAAATGCAGAGAGCCCTCTCTCAGCTTAGTGGCCTTCAAATCTGTTAGTATAATTCCCATTCCTCCCATACAAAATATGCACAATGAGGGGAATGCAAAAGGTTTATCTGGGAGATAAGGGTCTAATTATAAACATTATTAATATGTGCACTGATTCCTCGTTCAGACCTTACAGATACTATGGCTACATCAAGAGATTATGATGAGCTTCTTAACATCTGGAAAGATTGGCGGGATGCATCAGGGAAGGAAATCCGAAGCCGCTATGAGAGATATGTAGAACTGAGCAACACAGCTGTCCGATTAAATGGTAAAGAAATTTAATAATGTGATCAAGGAAAAGGTGGTGACTCAAAAGCTGTAGAGCCAACATAATTAAAAACAAAACTCGATAGCTAGAGTTATTATGGAAATACTGATGGTGTAGGAAGAGCCAGTTTGCTCAAGTCGATAAGGCAGCAAGGTAGAAATCAGGAAACTGAATTTTCCAGTTCCACGCTTGTCATGAAAACTAGCTGGGTGATCTTGGGGTAATCACTCACTCTCTCTCAGCCCAACCCACTCACAGGGTTAATGTGAAGAAAATAAGTAGTATTATGTATATTTGCTGCCTTGAATTATAAAAAGTATTAAATGTGGAAAATATATAAAATAATATATAAATAAAATAAACATTATCCTAGAACAAAATAAACTTTCCTGACACTTTCAAGCATTGCAGTTGTAACTATAGTAGTTTATCATAGAATAATCACAGAAATGGCATATACTCTAAGACAGGGGTCCCCAACCTTTTTGGCACCAGGAACCGGTTTCATGTAAAAAAAATTCCGTGGATCGGTGGGGGCCTCCAGCGGGTGAGTCGAGTCACGTGGGCCGCGTGCGTGTTCGGCGGTCACGTGCAACCAGGCGGGAAATCTGCCAGGGGTCCCGGGCGAAGGATCCTTGGCTGGGGCAGGGAAGAAAGGGCTGCGTCCCGGGCAGGAGGGCCTGGCAGCCCCTTCCCCCTGCTCAGGGCCGGGTAGTGCCCCGAACCCCCCCAATGCAGGCCGTTGCCCCCGTCCTGCCCCCGGAGAGCACCCCGGCCAGCCGCCAGGATAGCAGAGTGCTTGCTACACTTTCCTAAGAGTTGCACTACTCTCTCTGCCACTCACTCCAGCCCGGTTATCATCAAGCCATGGACCAGCACCGGTCCGCGGCCCGGGGGTTGGGGACCCCTGCTCTAAGATGTCATTTCACAATAATGATTTTATATAAATTAGCCAGTTTTGTTAAAGACTAGATTAATCTAGATGTCCACAGATTGCATATTACTTTGTTTCAGTTGCAAACTGTTAGGCCTGGTCAGGATGAATGATTTTGGGTGTCAGAAACTGTCCTCTAGTGCCTCATAACCAGTTTCATAGTTTAAATAAAGGGGTCAAAATCAGTTTTTTTCTCTTTGCTATATGAAGTATATGAGGTATATGAGAAAAACAGTAGAATATATTTTTGCATATACTGTATATATGCTGTCTCATAATATTAAAAAGCTTATCTAGGCTCACAATATACTGTATGTATGTATATGTATAGGACATACAGACAAAGGTGCTTACTGGAGATCTTTTTATGAAACTCCAACTTTTGAAACTGACCTGGAGAACATCTGGCATCAGCTTCAACCACTATACTTTAATCTGCATGCTTATGTACGTCGGGCTCTATACAAAAAATATGGAGAAAAGCGCATCAACCTCAAAGGGCCAATTCCAGCTCATTTGCTAGGTAAGTCTTTCCACCCAGGGCTGCTCTGAGCCATTAGGCAATGGGAATGCTGAGCAAATTCCCAGAAACTTCCTACATTTCTGTAATGTTTGCAGACCTGGTCCATTGGAGACCTATTTCCAATTGTTGGAAGTAGTAACAGAGCTTAGTAATCAATTTTTGCTTTTCAGTTTTTCTTAAGAGCTTTATAACAAAGGCAGGCAGTGATCCATTAATAAAGTGCTCCCCATAGGATTTGACTCAAGATTGATTTATTTAGTATCTGACAAATACATGGAATTATAGTAGTTTAATTGAAAAAATCAGATATTGGACCGATGTAGGCTCTTGATCAAGGGATGCGGTGGCTCAGTGGCTAAGGCGGTGAGCTTGTCAACCAGATAGGTCAGCAGCTTGGCAGTTCGAATCTCTAGCACTGCATAACAGAGTGAGCTCCCGTTACTTGTCCCAGTTTCTGCCAACCTAGCAGTTCAAAAGCAAGTAAAAAATGCAAGTAGAAAAATAGGAATCACCTTTGGTGGGAAGGTAACAGTGCTCCATGCGCCTTCAGCTTTTAGTCATGCCAGCCACATGACCACGGAGACGTCTTCGGACAGCGCTGGCTCTTCGGTTTTTGAAACAGAGATGAGCACTGCCCCCTAGAGTTGGGAACGATGAGAAAATATGTGCAATGGGAAACTTTACCTTTTTAGGCTCTTGATGGACATTTGGACACAATGTGATGGATATTTTGTTAAGGAGCACCACAGTCACAGTGAGGGGTAGAGACAATGACTCTATCCTGAACAATGACTCAGGATCATGAGTGTTATACACAAGTATAAATGGATCCATAATCTGGATGAATTCCAGGTTAAGATACTCTACAGCAAGAGTTTTAGGAGGAGATAGAGCTTTGAAGAATCAAGTAATAATTGGAAAACTGCCAAAACATATCAACCATGCTGGAGAAAACATGATCCAGCTCCATTTTATCATGTTCCTTTGAAGTCCAATATAAGCAGCAATACTATGATAGCAAGTCCACAATATAGATGGGATATTCACCTTTGAAATTGGTAGGTGGCAGTTTTCAGCTTTTTTTCTCTATAATTCCCACTTTTTTTTTCAAATATAGTAATTTGAGTGTACTTAGAGAAGTAAAATATAAATTGCATCTATTTTAAAAAAATCAAATAAATGCTTAAAGAATAATGTGTCTATATGAACATTCAAGGGATAAATGTAATTGGACATAAAACTATTTTATATGTGACAGCTATAACAGCACTGCACATACCTACCTGGATATCATAAGCCTAACATTTCATTAGGTTTTAACTCCTCTTCAAACACAGAGATCTTCCCTCATTGCCTCATCTTGTAATTTGATTTACTTCCCTTCCTGTGTATTTTCTGGTTACTTATTAACCAACTTCACTTTTTATTTTTAGGTAACATGTGGGCACAATCATGGGCAAACATTTTTGACCTTGTCATGCCCTTCCCTGATGCTACCAAAGTGGATGCTACTCCAGCAATGAAACAACAGGTTTAAACATTAGATTTTATTCAATTGTTACTTGAAATGTTTTCTCATAGGAACTGAACATAATTCTTTCCTGCTTTAAAAAGTTGTTGTTGGGCATGTCTTTTTTTTTTGTTGCTTATGGTGTAGCTCTAAGCGGTCACATTCCAATATTCTTCAATTTTATATATTCAAGCAAACACTTAAGAGCATGTTTCAAATATATATGCTTTTGATTCATTCTGGATTTCTACATCATGTAGAAATTTTGCCATGTTTTAGTGAATAATCCACACTAGCTGATTTTAGGGATTGTGCTAAGCCAAATTCAGACAAACATTAATTCTATATCTGAATCCAGCCACTCACTCTTCCAGCCCTATTGAATGCAGGAAGTTGGAAGGGAAGTTTCAGTTGGATCTGAGCCTTAGTACTACTAACCATTGTTGCTTCCAAATCTGCTTCCTGATGTTCCTAAAATATCCTTTGAATTATGTTCTATGAATCTGCTTTGAACAGTAATATATCTGCATTAGTACAAAAGAAAAAAAACCCATATATTAATTAAATTTTTCCAACTGCAACTCAAAAACAAGGGAAATAAGAACTTCTTTCAGAAGTTGTCTTTAAAATTCAAAATATGACAAATCTCCATTGGAAGGACTTCCCACAGTCAAAATTGGCCCTGAGAATGTATCTTGTGTTTTTATGTTAGATGTTGTATGATATTAGATGATGTAATCAAGAATGAAGTCTAACTAACTTAGTTATAGATTATCAAAATATAGCAGAGCTGGGGAGCTAGACCCTCTCTTGGGCCACCTTTTTTCAGTGGAAATCTGGAGCAGAATATATACTGTATGAGGCATATGGCTGAAATCAAAAGCAGTGGGGCCATTGCTATCTATCTTTTGAAGCCAGCTAGAGTGATAATTCCAGAGGTGGGTTGCTTCCGGTTCGGCCTGGATCAGATGAACTGGTAATAGCAGTGGCAGGAGGCTCTGCCCACCTACCCAGACGCTTCTGCGCATGCACGAGTGAACCAGTAGTAAAAAAAAAAAAAAGGAAACCCACCACTAGATAATTTGGTTTCAGTTCCTATGAATGGACACATTTTTGTGAGACTGAACTGGAGTTACAAATCTTAGGAAAGAAGGCAAGAGAAATCTGGCTTTTGGAGATACTTTCTCCTTCTAGCTTTCAGTTCTGCACTGCCAGGAAGCTATCCCTGTTTTGAAATCACTGTCTTTAGTTTGCTCTGCACTGCACAGTTAATAGTCTATAGTTATCTTCCTTTTTAATGCGGTATTTAAGATTATCTTCAATTCAGTGGTGGGTTCCGGATCCCATCATAACCGGTACGGTGCAATGGGGGCAGGCGTCCAACACATGAATGCATGCAGCACATGCACACACATGTGCAGTGCATACATGCATACTTACTGCCTGTGATGCTCTGTGATGCCTCCGTGATGCTCCAACTGCTCGGCGGAATGTGCTCCATGTGCAAAAGCCCCGAAAACCTCAAATACGGGTAAGGAGCAAGGGTGGCTGGGCCCTCCGGGTGGGCCCTCCAGAGCTCCGAAATGGTAGCTGGTGATCCCAGCAAGCACCGGTATGCTCATACCGGGGCGTACCAGTCGTAACCCACCACTGCTTCAATTACAGCAAGAAGAACAAAACCAGAAAGAGTGATTTGCTACTGTCTTAAAATATGTCTTGTTCTCAGACTCCACTTTGCCAACTTTTTAACTTTTGGCACATTTGCTCTCTTTTCCATAGGGCTGGACCCCACTAAAGATGTTTCAACAATCTGACAGTTTCTTCAAGTCACTGGGACTTCTCCCTATGCCACCTGAGTTCTGGGAAAAGTCTATGCTGGAAAAGCCATCAGATGGGAGAGAAGTCGTCTGTCATGCTTCAGCCTGGGACTTCTACAATCGCAAGGACTTTAGGTGATTGCACATTGAATTAAATGGATAAAGCTTGTGAAAACCAGGGAGACTTCATTACAAGGGCTTATTGTACTTAATAATATGTTTATGGTTTGTTACTTAGCAGTATCCCTTACTGCATTTTACTAGGAATTGTAGTATAAGCTGGTGCTCCAGGGTGACATGAGTAACATTTGAGATTAATTTTACCGTTTGTACATTTCAAAGTATGTCCCAGAGTGACATAATGTTTTTCACCCTGTAGGTCTCTCTAGAACAGCTTTCATATTATTTTCATATAGCAAACATTGTTGGCCCTGTTTCTGACTTTATGTCCACACACTAATCTCATATTACAATATCACATGTTGATATGTCAGTGGTCTGTAAAGAAATTGCTTCTTAATACATTTTGTGAAACGTTTCTTAAAACAAGAAATCTCTCTGGGTTGAGTTTAGTAAGAGATTTGATGGCCTTTTGAGGTTACAGTCTTGTAATTACTGATGAAATGTGGGATGTAGATACTTCTTCCAAATATTACATGATAACTTGGCCCATGTAGCTGGCTATATTTGGGCACAGGAGAGAATGGGTGTGTATTTCTTTGTTGTACTTTATGACTCAGTTCAATGCAAAAATCATTAGGAGACAGTGTTCTGAAAGCATCTTTCTGAGATAACCTTATACAATACAATACAATAGCAGAGTTGGAAGGGACCTTGTAGGTCTTCTAGTCCAACCCCCTGCATGGGCAGGAACCTTATACCATTTCAGACAAATGGCTGTCTAACATCTTTTTAAAGACTTCCAGGGTTGGGGCATTCACAACTGCTGGAGGCAAGCTGTTCCAGAGGTTAATTGTTCTTACTGTCAGGAAATTTCTCCTTAATTCTAAGTTGCTTCTCTCCTTGGTTAGTTTCCACCCATTGCTTCTTGTCCTGCCCCCAGGTGCCTTGGAGAAAAGTTTGACTCCCTCTTCTTTGTGGCACCCTCTGAGATATCGGAACACTGCTATCATGTCTCCCCTGGTCCTTCTCTTCATCAAACTAGACATACCCAGCTCCTGCAGCCGTTCTTCATATGTCTTAGTCTCCAGTCCTCTAATCATCTTGGTTGCTCTTCTCTGCACTCTTTCCAGAGTCTCCACGTCTTTTCTACATCGTGGCGACCAAAACTGTATGCAGTATTCCAAGTGTGGCCTTACCAAGGCACTATACAGTGGCATTAACACTTCATGTGATCTAGATTCTATCCCTCTGTTGATGCAGCCTAGAACTGTGTTGGCTTTTTTGGCAGCTGCTGCACACTGCTGGCTCATATTTAAATGGTTGTCCACTAGGATTCCAAGATCCCTCTCACAGTTGCTACTATTGAGCAAGGTACCACCTATACTGTACTTGTGCATTTGGTTTTTCTTGCCTATATGTAGGACCTTACTTTTTTCACAATTGAATTTCATTTTATTAGACAGTGCCCAATGTTCAAGTTTGTCTAGATCCTTCTGTATCTTAAGCCTATCTTCTGGAGTGTTGGCTATTCCTGCCAGCTTGGTGTCGTCTGCGAATTTGATGAGTTCCCCATTTATCCCCTCATCCAAATCGTTGATGAAGATGTTAAAGAGTACTGGGCCTAAAACAGAGCCTTGGGGGACTCCACTGCATACTTCCTTCCATGTAGATGCAGTTCCATTGAGGACTACACGTTGAGTGCGGTTGGTCAGCCAGTTGCAAATCCATTTGGTGGTGCTGCTGTCTAACCCACAATTTTCTACTTTATCTAATAGTAGGTTATGGTCTACTTTATCAAATGCCTTACTGAAGTCCAGGTAAATTATATCAACAGCATTCCTCTGGTCCACTGATTTTGTCACTTTGTCAAAGAATTCAATTAGATTCGTCTGGCATGATCTGTTTTTGACAAACCCATGTTGGCTTTTGGCTATTACTTTGTTTGCTTCTAGGTGTTCACTTATTTGTTGTTTAATTATCTTTTCCAGAATCTTTCCTGGTATTGAGGTCAGGCTGATGGGTCTATAGTTTCCTGGATCTGTTTTTTTCCCTTTTTTGAAGATGGGAACCACATCTGCTCTTTTCCAGTCTTCTGGCAGTTCCCCGGTGCTCCAGGATCTCTGAAAGATATAGTTCAGTGGTTCTGAGATCTCGTCTGCCAGTTCCTTCAGGACCCTGGGGTGTAATCCATCCGGTCCTGGTGATTTGAACTCGTCCAGGGCAGACAGGTGCTCACTTACCATTTTCTTCCCTATTTCAACTTGTGTTCCTAATCTGATTTTTGTGGTGCTGTTTTTGATTGGTTGGACTGTTTTATCCCTTTGTGTAAAGACAGATGCAAAAAAAGAGTTAAATAGTTCTGCTTTCTCCTTGTTGCTTATCATCTTCTTGCCATTTTCTCCCAGCAGTGGACCAATTGTTTCCTTAACCTTTTTCTTATTTTTAACATGTTGGAAGAAGCTTTTTTTATTATTTTTTACTTTTTTGGCAAGCCTTTCTTCATTGCGAGCCTTAGCTTTCCTCACTTCATCTTTACAGGCTCGGGCTATTTGCTGATATTTTGCCTTGGTTATGTCCCCCTTTTTCCACTTTTTATATTTATCCTTTTTGTCTTTCAATTTGTCAGAGAGTTCTTTATGCAGCCATGCTGGTTTCTTTTGGGAACAGTTATTTTTCTTCTTCATTGGTATTGCGCTGGACTGGGCTTTTATAATCTCATTTTTCAAAATTTCCCAAGCTTCCTGAGTTGTTTTCCCCTTGAGGATTCTCATCCATGGAATCCTTCCCAAGCTCTCTCTGAGTTTATTGAAATTAGCTCTCTTGAAGTCTAGTTTGACTTTGTTCAACTACTTTTGTTTGCATAATGTTGAATTCCAGTATTTCATGATCGCTTGCCCCCAAAGTTCCTGTAGCTTCTACACCTTCTATCATTTCCTCTCTGTTAGTGAGAATTAAGTCCAATATTGCTGATCCCCTTGTTCCCTTCTCTACCTTTTGGGAAACAAAGTTGTCTGCTAGGTTTCTTAGGAACCTGTTGGATCTTCCACTTGGTGCAGAGTTTGTTTCCCAATTGATGTCAGGGTAGTTAAAATCTCCCATTACTATTGCAGTGTGCTTCCTACATACCTTAGTTAGCTGGTTAGCAAAAAGTACATCCACTTCCTCTGCTTGGTTGGGTGGTCTGTAGTATAGACCTATGACAATATCATTCCCCCCCCACCCTTTAATATTGACCCAAATACATTCAAGATAGTTCTCATCATTGTTGTGCTCTATTTCTGTAGAGATGTAATTATTTCTTATATATAGTGCAACTCCACCTCCTCTTTTATTTTGTCTATTTCTTTTAAATAATTTAAATCCTTCTAGCTGTATGTTCCAATTGTGGGTTTCATCCCACCAAGTTTCTGTAATGGCAACAATATCGTATCTGCCCTCATTTACTTGAATTTCTAATTCACCCTGTTTATTCCTCATACTCTGTGCATTGGTGTATAGACATTTGAGTCCATTTTGATTGACCCTGTGTTTTCTGTCTACGAAACCTGTGTTATGCCTGACTATGGTTCTCTTTGCCCCTATTTCTTTGCCACTTGTATGGTTCATGTACATGGTATGGCACTCACTGTTAATTGTTTGGTTTTGCTTGACAGCAGTGTTGGTAATATTACCCGCACCAATATCTATGTTACATGCACTGATAACCCTATGAATTTTAGTTTGCTGGGGACAGAAATATTCTTTATCTATTGATTCTCTGTCCCCACTATTCAGTTTAAATGTTTAGCCAGGAAATCTGTGAATTTAGTGCCAAGTAACTCAGTCCCTTTCTTGGATGGGTGCAAACCATCTCTTTTGTACAGTTTATCATTGGACCAGCTGCAGGCATCATGACTAATAAGACCAAAGCCTTCCTTTTTACACCACTCCTTTAGCCACACATTAAACTCTGCTATGCGCTGGCCCTTTCCTTTTTGTTCCTTGTATACTGGTATGATCTCTGAGAAGATAAGCCTACAACCTGTACTACTAAGTTCGTACCCCAAACTCTGGAAATCATTCTGCACAGAAGCTACATCTTTTTGGGACAGATCATTTGTGCCAAGATGTATAATAGTATCAACTTCACAGTCCTTACTTGCATTCTTGACTATCTTAAGAATACGCCTCTTGTCTCTGCTGGCTGTAGCACCCGGTAAACATCTGACATCTTTCAAAACCTCCATATCCTTACCTAAGTTTACATCTCTTACGATTGAGTCACCAATCAGGAGGTGACTTCTCTTTTTGGGTACCTTGCTCTTGTTGTGTGACTGATGCATGATCCCTGGTTCACACTTTTGCATTTCTGAAGTAGGTTCTTCACTTTGGACCACAATCCCCTGCTTATTTGAGTCGTCATTATTACCCTGACCTGTCACTTTAGTGTCCCCATTAAGATCAGCAAGGGCGCTATATCTGTTATGCTGGGACACAGCAAAAGTTTTGTGTTTGTGGGTCACAGCTCTCACCCTGCCAGATCCCACAGTTGTCCAGGCTGCTCTTCTTCTGTGGGATCTTTGCGGTAGAGGAGGCTGGTAGTGTGGCATCTCCACAGGGTGGAATGGCCGAATTGGACACTTAATTTCTGCCTGGAGATCACAAATTACAGATTCAAGATATGTGATGTGTCCATGTAGTCTATTAATTTGTCTGCAAGGGGGACAGTATCCAAATTTGAAAAGAGTACTGCGGAAGACAGGTGCAAAACAGTTATTACATTGATAAAGAACAAAGAAGCCTGTAACTGACTGTAATCAAATAATTATAAATACCACTGCAATTAGACCAGGTGAGACAAATTTACGTTCTACCTATGGTTCTCTAGGACCTGGATTGTGCAGGTTATTTTATAAACTACTGAGATATTACTTGGTTACTCCATTCTTTTCAAGAGATTCTTCACTTCATTATTATTATTTTCTTGTTTCAGGATAAAACAATGCACTGTTGTGAATATGGATGATTTAATAACAGTTCACCATGAAATGGGTCATGTCCAATACTTTTTGCAATATAAAGATCAGCCCATTTCTTTTCGTGAGGGGGCCAATCCAGGATTCCATGAAGCCATAGGTGATGTTTTGGCTTTATCAGTGTCAACCCCAAAGCATTTGCATAAAATCAAGCTGCTTGAACAATTAGAAGACAACATTGGTAAGCAAATAAGGACACTTTATTACAAGGTAGATCTATCAATTTAGTTTTTAAGAAAAGTTCAGCACTGATGCATCAGATTCATGGTATCTTATAACCCATTAAGACTCATTCGTGATTTGGATAGAGACATTTATGTTTCTGAATCAAATTCATCTTGTATGTTTCAAATACAAAATATTAATTGTGCTGTTTTTCATCCCATGCTGGTTTTTAATATTAGAGTGAGATATTTTGAATTAAATATTTAATTGCAGACAGATTAGCTTTTGGGGATTGTGTGTGTGTGTGAGAGAGAGAGAGACAGGGACAGAGACAGACGGAGAGAGAGAGACAGAGAGAAAGAGGGAGTGACAGAGACAGACAGAGAGACATATAGAGACAGAGAGGGACACAGAGAGAGACAGAAACAGAGACAGACATAGAGAGAGACAGAGACAGACAGACAGACAGACAGACAGACAGACAGACAGACAGACAGACAGACAGACAGACAGACAGACAGACAGACAGACATATGGAACTATTAAAATATTGCAACATTGTAGAATTTGCCAATTAAGATTAGGGGCTGAAAGGGAAAAAAAACATAAGTCATGAATCAGAGTAGAGGCAGTAGAAGAGATAAAGTACAAGACTTGCCAGGAACCTTGATCTGTTATAAACATTTTCTTCTTGGTCAGAGAGTGATATCAACTACCTGATGAGCATTGCACTGGATAAGATTGCTTTCCTGCCCTTTGGCTACCTGATCGACCAATGGAGATGGAAAGTATTTGATGGGCGTATTCCAAAAAATGAGTACAACCAACAATGGTGGAATCTCAGGTGATTAATTTGCAACTGTCTAGTAAGAAGATTGATATTTTGGTAACAGAACTAAATATTGAGAATTTACAAAGAAGTGGACCAAGTCTGCCCCAAAACTACAGAAATTGAAGTGAGAGTAAACATAACCATAACTGAATTATTTCAGATAGAGTTAAAGGTCAAAATATAATAATTTTGCCTTACTTTTAGGGGGCTTCCTATGATAATACTTGGAAAAGTATTCCCCTTTCAAACCTATCCTGTGCATTATTTTTGCTGAAGGAATTCTAGAAGATTTAAAAAATTCATTTTCATTCATTCATTCATTCATTCATGCACTGCCTATCACTGATAAAAGCAACTCTGGACTGAAAATATTGTTCTTTTGGGGACAAATCATTTATATAGTTTATGCAACAACATGTGCATAATGATTCTAAAAGGTCCTAAAGGAAAAAGAAATTCGGAAGGCATTTTAGTTTTTTACATAAAAAGAAAAAATAATTATTTTTCAATCGTGTAAATATAGCTCTTGAAACTATTTTATTTTTCAAATTCCTTAATGAATATTATCCTCTCTCAATGTACCTTACCTGTAGATTGAAATACCAAGGTTTATGTCCTCCTACACCAAGATCAGAAAAAGATTTTGATGCAGGAGCAAAATTCCATATTCCTGCTAATGTCCCATATGTCAGGTAAGGAGATATTTTTTGCTGGCTTGTGTACCTCTGTGACTTATGAAATGTTACATCACCACTTTTTCCTAGAATGGTCTTCACCTCCCCTTTTATCTCTCCCATTTCTCTTCCAGGTACTTTGTCAGTTTTATAATCCAATTTCAGTTTCACGAAGCTCTGTGCAAAGCTGCTGGCCATACTGGACCTTTATATAAATGTGACATTTATCAGTCTGAAGCAGCTGGGAAAATCTTAGGGTGAGTATGCTTCCCTGAGTTGTGTAAATTTTACATTTTCTTAGGGTTTTAGGTTTTTTTTGCAAATATGTCAGATTCATCAAATGAGACTTTTTAAAATTATGTACTAAAATGTATTTCTCTAAACATGTATATTTAAGCGTATAGTTTCCGTATTTCTCTAATACAATGTATTTTGCATATTATTTTCATAAATATTAAGGTTTGTACTAGTTTTCCCCTAGTACATGATACATTTTTCTTGGCAACTGAATTGATTTTGGCAAACAATTTTTGATTTTGTAATGATTTGAAAATGTATACAAATTAGCTTTCAAATGCAATTTTTAAAAACATTATTTGCTAAACCTTCAGCAGCATCCTTATAAAGAGTGGTAAATTTGGCTCAGCAAGGCAAGTGACTGAATATTAGAAAAGGACAAAAAAAATCATTAGGCATTTAATTGTCTTGAACTGCTATTGAATGATACTTAGGGAATTTTCTGCCTCATTCTAAAATAAATTAGCAAGTTTGGTTAATTATAGGTTGCTCCAAAGATTGGGGAACTGATGCTAATCAAATTGAGACAAAACTAGCATTTTAAATTTGAAAGTTATCGATAAAGGTCTTGGCCATTTACTGGTGGGTAATTTCAATTCCAATTTTAATAATAATAATTTTTTAAATAATTTTTATTTGTAAACCGCGTCCTCTCCCCAAGGGGATTCGGAGCGGTGCACAGGGAAATTAAAATAGCTATAGAAAATACATAAATAGAATAAGTAAAAACAAATTAAACTAAAATTATCCCTGCGCTAAAATCCCCAATTATAAATTAACTAAAATCCCCTAACACCCTATTAGACGGAGACTAACCTAGGCTGGCCAAGCAGAAAAAGTGTGTTTTAAGTTTTTGACGGAAGGAGCGGAGGTCCGTAGTTGTTCTAATTTCGGGGGGAAGGTCGTTCCAGAAGGCTGGGCCCGGCACAGAGAAGGCCCTTCCCCTGGGCGTCGCCCGCTGGCATAGCCTAGTGGACGGCACCCGGAGAAGTCCCTCTCTGTGGGAGCGAATCGGCTGCAAGGATGTATGGGGCAGGATCCGATCCCGCAGATAACTAGGTCCCGTGCCATGGAGCGCTTTAAAGATGATAACTAACACCTTGAAGCGCACCCGAAAGACGACAGGCAGCCAGTGCAGCTCGCGCAAGAGCGGTGTTATGTGGGTAAACCTAGAGGTTCCCATTATTGCTCGCGTGGCTGCATTCTGGACGAGCTGAAGTCTTCGGGTGCACCTCAGGGGGAGAAATCCAATTTACTTGGATTTCATTCTGATGTTTTAAATCATCAAGCTTTAAACCATTATTTGTCAGATAAGGATGTTTTATTTTCTGGTATAGTATGCTATTTCAAACTGACAAGATACACATTGAGTATTGCCATCACACAACTAAACAAATATCTATTGTTGCAGAGAGTTCAAAATATGAACCAGCTCATACAAGAGACTGGAAGACCATTTAATTTGTCTTCTTTCCCAAAACTTCAGCTGATCCCCAACTGAAATAACTCCCAACTCAAATAACACCAATAAATCATATATTCTGAATTTGTGCTATTTCAGTAGTCAGCAATGAATAAACTTGTCTAATAACAAACAAGTATCCTCAGGTGGGATGTCAGTTACAAAAACAAAAGCAGATTGTAACAAAAATGCTGAGATATAAAAAGGCAGCATTTGGGTTAGATTAAAAAAAAACTATACAAGACAAAGAAAAGGTTCTCATTAAGAATTATGGAATTTTCATAAACCAAGAAAGCGAAAAATACCAAAATTTCTACTACTAGGTGAAAATCTATTATGTAGATTTATAAATAAAGGATGATAACAGGAGGGAAAGCTGTTAAACTCACATCCTATGCAAGCCTTTTACAACTTTGTTAACTTAAAAACTAAAGACGTGCAAGTGATTCCACCCTTAAAAGGGAAAAATGGGGTTGTTTGTAATGACAACGCTGGTCAGGCCAATCTCTTCAATTCATTTTTTAGTTCGGTTTTTGTGGACAGCAATGGTTGTAGTCCCTCATTCATAAGTCAGGCCACAAATAGTTATATCAAATTGCTGATTATTAAATTTACAATAGATAATGTTCAATTAGCATTATATAATTTAAAACCAGCACTATCCACAGGACCAGATGGTTTATGTGCTTTTTTCTTGAAAAAGCTTGCTACCATCCTAGCTGAACCTTTGTGTACAATTTTTGAAGTATTGTTTTGAGCTAGTTCTCTGCCTTTTTATGGTCACCAGCTATAGTTATACCAATTTTTGAAAAGGGTGACCCTAGTTCAGTTGAAAATTATAGACCAATCTCTTTGTGTTGTGTTACATGCAAAGTTATGGAATCAATTATAAACCAGTCCATTGTTCACCACAACAACTGGCTATCCAACAAACAGTTTGGCTTTAGGAAAAACTCATCGTGTAATCTACATCTTTTGCACTGTAAAAACATCTGGACTACTTGCCTTGATCAAGGCAAAGCTGTAGATGAAATTTACATATCTTTTGTAAGGCTTTTGATACAGTAGTACATGATAAACTGCTGTTGAAATTAAACTCTTATGACATTTCTGGTCCTTTGCACGTGGATTGCTTCTTTCCTGTCTACTAGACTGCAGAAAGTCAAAATAGGAAATTCACTGTCTAATCCTGCATCAGTTAACAATGTGTTCTGCAAGGCAGAGTCTTAGGTCCCATACTTTTCTTGCTCTATATCAACGATTTATGTGATCAAAATTAAAAGCAATTGCATCCTTTTTGCCCATGACATAAAATTATTCAATACTACAGATAATTCTATTGTTTTGCAAAATGATCTCAACTATGTGTCTGAATGGTCATCTATTTGGCGACTTCAAATTTCAATCAGTAAATGCTCTGTCTTATATATTGGCAAACATAATCAGAATGTCAAGAATAAGCTAGGTGGCATTGAACTAACTGATGACCCTCCCTTTGTCAAGGACCTAGGTGTACTTATCTCTGATGATCTATCCTCCAAAGTTCACTGTAAGAGCGTTGCTAAAAATAATTAAGAATTGTAAATTTATTTTTGTGCAGTCTTTTTTCCTGGAAACATTGTATTGTTAATTAGCGCTTATAAAAATATGCAAGACCAATCTTAGAGTATTGTTCAACTGTTTGGAATCCCCACCATACATCTGACATCAGTACAATTGAGCAGGTTCAGAAGTATTTCACAATAAAAGTCTTGCATTCTTCTGTGCACAATAGAATTCCCTATGCTGCTAGACTTTAAATTCTCAGTTTGGATAACTGTGTCGCTTGCAGTCAGACCTAGGTATTATATTCAAAATTATACATAGTAATGTTTTACCTATAAATTTTTTATTTATTTATTTATTTTATTAAATTTATACCCCGCCCTTCTCCTTGTTAGGACCCAGGGCGGCGCACAGGCATTATATAAAACCATAAATACAATATACATCAATTAAAAATATATTAAATTAATTCACCCGTGCTAAAACCCGTTATTAAAACCGTAACCAAATTATAATTTATATTTAAAAGTCAGACGCGGGGGGCTATCCTAGGCCGGCTTGTTGGAATAAGTACGTCTTAAGACGTTGGCGGAAGAGGCGGAGGTCCGAGGTAGTGCGAAGGTCGAGGGGTAGGTCGTTCCAGAGGGCCGGGCCCGCCATAGAGAAGGCTCTTCCCCTGGGTGTCGCCAGCCGGCATTGCCCGGCCGACGGCACCCGGAGTAGGCCCGCTCTGTGGGAGCGGACCGGACGAAGGGATGTATGGGGCAGGAGGCGGTCTCGTATATAGCTAGGCCCCGACATTTTTTTTGCCAATGACATTTTTTTTGTTTTATTCACAATAATACGCACGCTAACAACCAACCGCTTTAAACTTAACGTAAATTGTTCTAAACTTCACTGTAAAAAATATTATTTCTGTAAGAGTTGTCAAAGTCTGGAATGCTCTACATGATTCAGTTGTTTCAGCTACAACCTTTCACAGTTAAAGTCACAAATTGACTTCTGTGGATCTTACATCATACTTAAGTGGTTAGTAGAGGGAGCGTGCGTAAGTGCACTTATGAGCCTATTGTCCCTGTCACTGTATCGCTATTCTTTTATTCTTGTTCTCGTTTTTGTTTGACAAATTCTAATAAATAAATAAAATAAATGATACACAAAGGGCTTTTTAGATTGCCAATGGGGATCTGGCTGGCTTCTGTAAAATACAGAATTCTATATAGATGGGCCTTTAGCTTCATTTAGCAAAACAATGTTATGTTTCTTGAGGGAGCAAGGCGCTCACATGCACATCTTCTATAAACAAATTTTTTTTGCAGGGATGCCTTGAAGCTGGGCTTTAGCAGGCCATGGCCTGAAGTTATGCAAAATATTACAGGGCAACCCAATATGTCTGCTGAAGCTTTGCTGACCTATTTCGAACCATTGACACGGTGGCTCATTGAAAAGAACAAGGAAAATAATGAAACTCTGGGTTGGCCTGAATACACCTGGCAGGCTTATGCAGGTATTTCAAAGTTTCAACATTGGTATTTTCCAGAAATGAGGACTGGAGGGGGGAGTTTCCACATAGACCCTTTAAGCTTTCTGCTGATTGTGGATAGTGAAATAGCAAGGCTACAGTGGGAACAAATGCCCTCTTTTTCATTCTTCCCCCTATACCACGCTTCTGCTAATTTCTATCCTGCTTAGGTTTTTTTTATTTAAATGCAGCTTAGTTTGATGCTATGCCTTCTAGGATGAGTTTACTTAAATCCATTCATCTATGTTTTTTTCTTGGTTCTTAGGTGAACCAGAAGTCAATTTCCTTGGGATGTCACTGAGCAGCAGTCAAATAGAAGCAGGACAGTGGATCTTGCTTGCAATTGGGCTTATTCTTCTGATTACATTAGCCTTGGGTGTCATATGCATAAGAAGAAGGAAATCCTTCAGATCTAGTTCAGAAATGGAATTGAAATGAATTGAATGTGTTTAACCTGTTTTCTACTATGCCTCCAAATGAGTGTGAAAATGAGTTGAAGAAAATTTTGTATGTATATATGGCTGAATGAGAGAGACCAGATATATCTGCATTTAGAATAGAAACTAATATTGCTTTTGTGAGTGCGTATGTATTATGTAAGATAGATTTGAGTGTCCCTAGAGAGAATGTGAGCATGTTGTGTTGCATACGTGTTCTATGGCTAATTTGCAGATATATGACTGGGGAGTGTATGTGTGTATCCTATTTGCAAGGAATAATTGGAATGTGGATAGCTATACATTTGTGTTCACTTACCCAACTGAAAACACACCCATGAGGGGCAACTTTATACAAACAGGGCAAATGTGCCAACAAAAGTACTTGACTCTTCTAATAAATTCAACAAACCTTTTGATTATGCAAGAGCCAAACCAAAAACATTTATTTATTATAAATAATACCTGGATTTTTGAACAAGGGGAAAAGAAGAAGGAAAAATGAAGCAATGTAATCAAATTGGGCTAATGGGTAAAGCTGTACTGTTTAAATCACTATTGACCCAATGCCTTTCTTCATATATTCATTTGAAGAGCTGGTAAATTCCATCAGGCTTACTGTAACTCAGGCAGAGAATATATTATCTAACAAGAGCTGTGTCAGATTTCTTCAGACATTGAACAGATGTTTTTATGTGATCATGCCAGGAAGTTTTTAAAAGACTGTTTTGGTGCATGAATGACAATTAAAACGAAACAGTCTCGTTATATTCACTGTCTCTTTCATTTCTTTGTGAAAGAACTAAAAGGAAGAAATTATGAATGGATTACAAGACATTTGAGGAAAGGAAATCACGCTTCCAAATGTATGCTACCCTATTAAAATATCCATTTTATAGCTTTTGACTACACCAGGGGTCTGCAAAGCATAGCTGGCTGGGGAATTCTGGGAGTTGAAGTCCACCAGTCTTAAAAGAGCCGACTTTGCAGACCCCTGGACTACACCAATGCATCTGATAGATCGGATAGATATAACTAGGAAAATGAGTAATCTAATATGATAATCTCTATAATGATCATTAGAACATTAATAAACATTAATTTCAGTAATAAATTTCATTCGGTATAAATGGCAGGCTCTGAATCTATCACTAAAATAAAGCTGAATGTCCAGGAGGAGAGCATTTTGTAACCGGTCAGCCAAAATAAAAGAGCCTCTCCCATTTCTTTTCAAAATCTATAACCCCTCAGTAGTGAAGAGCAGGGCGAATTAGAATTTGCATACCAGCACCTTGAAGTCAGGCAAAAAAATTATTAGAAACTAGGGTCGTTCTTTGAAAATCAATGTAATATACTGTGTATAGCAGGGATCTCCAACCTTGCAACTTTAAGTCTGAAGGCCTTCAGCTCCCAGACTTCTCCAGCCAGCTTTGCTGGTTGGCCTGGTGTATAGTATTCCTTATAAAATACAAGTGCAGAATTCTTTATTTCATGCATATCATGTCACCTCGCATAATAGAGTTGTAATCAAGATGAAAAGTTGTTGCATAGACGCGGGGCAAAAAAGAAAGGGGGTTCTTCCGCTCCTTGCGCGTGATGCACTTCCTGTTTGCGGCTCTGCTAGAAACTGGAACTGCTGCTTCTAAAGCGAAGGGGAGCAGGCCGCGAGAGGAGACTGGTTTGCTGCTGTCGCTGTTCGGAAGACGAGCGGGACACAGTAAAACATGGTGGATTATTATGAAGTTCTAGGAGTGCATAGACGTGCCTCACCAGAAGACATTAAAAAAGCGTACCGTAAACTGGCGTTAAAATGGCACCCTGACAAAAATCCAGATAATAAAGAGGAAGCAGAGAGACAATTCAAGCAAGTTGCTGAGGCTTATGAAGTGCTGTTGGATGCTAAAAAGCGGGATCTCTATGACAAATATGGAAAAGAAGGATTAAATGGAGGCAGAGGTGGATGTCATTTTGACAGTCCATTTGAATATGGTTTTACATTCCGTAATCCAGAGGATGTCTTCAGGGAGTTCTTTGGTGGAAGAGACCCATTCTCTTTTGATTTCTTTGAAGATCCTTTTGATGACTTTTTTGGTAATAGAAGAGGGTCACGTGGAAACAGAAGCAGAGGTGGTTCATTTTTCTCTGCCTTCAGTGCATTTCCTGCCTTTGGGAGTGGTTTTTCTTCCTTTGATACTGGTTTTACTTCATTTGGTTCTCTTGGCCATGGAGGCCTTACTTCTTTCTCCTCCACATCATTTGGTGGTAGTGGAATGGGTAATTTCAAATCTGTATCGACTTCAACTAAAATAGTTAATGGCAGAAAAATCACTACAAAGAGAATTGTTGAGAATGGACAAGAAAGAGTAGAAGTTGAAGAAGATGGCCTGTTAAAGTCTTTAACAATAAATGGTAAGGAGCAGCTGCTACCCTTGGATAACAAGTAATTCATCACACGCATTTAACAGAAATGTTAAGCTATAACAAGCACCCTTTGCAGATTAACAGGAACATATTTGAAGATTTCAGACGAACTTTCATTATACTATCTGTAAACTGAAGTATTTATAAATGGCTCATCAGAGCTCATACGTCAGACTTTTTGCATTTAATTGCCAGGACCAGATGAAGAGGACCACTTTTTGTCCTTCAAATTGTTATAAATTTCTGTATGCACTTTGCTTTATATTAAACATGATTCTCAGTAAACATCCTACTTTAGTGTTAGGGATGAACTGTACACTAATGTTAGCGTGAATCTTATTTTTTGCTTTTTTAAAGGTTTTGACATGAGCCAATTAATACTTTACTGTGAAGTTAACATTTCTGAGGCAAATTTAATTACATGTGTTCAGAATTTAATAGTGAATAATGTTAATATGTTACTGATAGTGCATTTCTGGTTTAAGCAAATTAAGGCTGTTTTCTAGTTTTGCATGATTGCTGGCAATTTAGTACATTTTGATATAAATGTGTAATGTTTAAGCTAACAAGTTAAAACTACTGAGCTTATGTATGTTGTCATTTTTACTAAAAGGTTAAAAATGAATAAATGCTGATTGTTAAAAAAAAAAAAAAAAAAAAAAAAAAAGATGAAAAGTTGCCTTACCATACACTATTGAGGAGGCTATCAAGGGTTTGGTGTGTTTTTTTAACCCTTTTGCCAAAGGCATATTCAAGCTGCATACTTGTTTATCCAGTTCCTGGCTTAGAAACTATCCCAAAGAACCTCTTTTTATTGGGGATTCAGCCCCGATGAGTTTGTCCCTTGTCTGATCCATTGTTAGATGCACACATCTGCACAGATTGACTGATTCAGTAGGAAAACTCAGAGCTGCACACCACCAGCCTAACAAATAATTGGGAAGAAAGACATTTGAGTGCATCCCTGCAGAAGAGGAAATTTACTTGAACAACAGAGCAAATATTCTAGGAAAGCAAAAGCAGGAAGGAAACACCAGAGGTTAACAGTCAGAGAGGCAAAGAGCAAGCAGATTGAAAGGTGAAGAAGGAAGGAGGAGGAAATTCTAACTCTTCATCTCTACTGCACTGCCTCTGGTGGTCAATACAGTGTGAGGTGCTGTAGAGTCAGTGCAACACAAGTCAGATTTCTAACAACAATTCCAATCCCAAGTGTCTGACTAATTGTACCCAGGATATTTTTCAGAAATTAAACAGCATAGGGATAAAATAGAATAGAGTGTAGTTTAATAATTAGGGCAGTGGATATTTATTTCCCTGTCATCCACTGGCCTGCAAATAAGATGATAAGATAAGATAGGTAAGGTGGGGTGGGGTGGGGTGAGGTGGCCATTATTGTCACTTTTTCTGTGAACACACTGGTGCACATTAAAAAATAAAATTCTGATGCTCACTCTCAAAATAAAATAATGATATAGACAGATAGACAGACCGACAGAGGCAGATAGATAAATACTGTGCCTCCCTGAAAATATGACCTACCCTGAAAGGTTTTTTTTACATGTGTGCCCAATACAAACCCTATCCCCATATTAAGCCCTAATTAAGAACCCACCCACCCTGGGGTGCAGGGGGCGGGGTAAGGTCCACTGGTAAAAATTAAGCTAGTAGTGCATCTGCCCTACTTACCAAGCCTCATATACCCCAACACCTGCCTCACCCTGCAGGCCCACTTCTGTGGGCACTTGCCACTGCTCGCAGGTGTCACCCCTGACCTCTGTTTTGCCATCAGAACCTTCCAGAAAGCCCTCTAAAACCCAGAAACAAGGTCTGGATTGATGTGCATGTCGCCCCAGGACTAGGTTTCACTGTCAGAGCCTTCTGGAAAGCCCTCTGCAGCCAATAACAGAGCTCCAGATCAATCGACAATAATCATTAAGATTTGTGATTGAAGACTTTTTTGGCATCGACAAAATAATGGCAGTCTTAAAACACAATGGGACCACTGCTGGAAAGGAAAGAAGAATAGGGGAAGATGGACAATGAGGACAGATTTGCTAAGGGAGAAAGAATTTGTTATGGGACTAAAAAAAGAATTAAAGTTCTTTTGTAAGGAAAATAGGCGGGAAGACTCCTCACTACAAATTATATGGGACACTATGAAAGCCGTTATAAGAGGGTATACAATAAAAATTTTGGCGCATAAATGGAAATTGGAAAGAGAAAAAAGGGCCAAAATCTTTGAAGATTTACAGAAGGAAGGGAGGGCACTGCAGGTAGATCCAGGTAATGAGAATATAAGAGAGAGAAAAGAACTCCTTAAACATAAACTAATGTTATTAGATCAAGAAGAACTGGCGAATAAACTCAAATGGGGGAGGCAATACTTCTTTGAGCATGCCAATAAAGCAGGTAAGTGGCTTTCCTATAGACTAAGAAAAGAGGCAGAAGCAAGAAAAATAGACGTACTGCAAGATGAAGAGGGAACTCTTGTGGGGAACATGGAAGGGAAAAAGAGAGTGATTCAAAACTTTATACCAAAAGAAGAAATACATGAGGAGCAAGTAAGGATATATTGTGAAAGTTTGAAATTACCTAAGGTATCAGAAAAGATGAAAAATATTCTCAACGCAGAGATTAAAGAAGGAGAAATTGAAATTGCGATTAAAAAGCAGAAATGTGGCAAATCACCAGGACCGGATGGACTGCCAGCTGAATTATTAATCAAGAGAGGTGGTTGAAACGGAACCTAAGGGGATTTTTAATTAGATTTTTAGTTCGGGTTTTAAGGGGTTCCAGGGAGAGGGGAGGGCAATCCAAAACTAGTTTGGTGGGTGAGGGTGACCACCCACCCGGGAATTCTCCCAGGCCGGCTGACGGTCTCGACGGGGAGGGCATAGGTCCTGGAAGTGGGGAGGGGGGGAGGCTCTGTTTAACAGAGGGCAATTTCATCAAGACTGTGTATGGGAGGGGTGGGTATGGCGGGAGCAGAGGGCCATATCACATTAGTGGAGGGCGCACCCACTGCTTGTGAGCGGTGGCGCGCTCCGGCCCTCATGGCTCCTCTTGCAACCTAGGGGGTTTGGGATCGAAGGGCCTGGGCCTTCGGCTGATGTTGTGTAATTTATTTATTTTATTTATTTAAATTTATATCCCGCCCTTCTCCACAGAGGACCCAGGGCGGCGCATAGGAAATTTAAAAAGCACACAAAATACAATAAATATAATTTAAAAGCTATTAAATAATCCTATCCTGCACTAAAACCAAATTTTAAAACCCAATTTAAAACTACCTAAAAGTCCCCATGGGAGGTTAGGCTAGGCCGGCTTGTTGAAACAAATATGTCTTGAGACATTGGCGGAAGAGGCGGAGGTCGGTGATGGTACGTAGTTCAGGGGGCAGGTCATTCCAGAGGGCTGGACCCGCCACAGAGAAGGCTCTTCCCCTGGGTGTCGCCAGTCGGCATTGTCCGGCCGACGGCACCCTGAGAAGGCCCTCTCTGTGGGAGTGTATCGGTCTAAGGGATGTATGGGGCAGGAGGCGGTCTCGCATATAGCTAGGCCCCGAGCCATGGAGCGCTTTAAAGATGGTCGTCAAAACCTTGAAGCGCACCCGAAAGGCCACAGGAAGCCAATGCAGCTCGCGCAGGATCGGGGTTATGTGGGAGCATCTAGTGGCTCCCATAATCACCCGCGTGACTGCGTTTTGGACTAGCTGTAGCTTTCGAGTGCACCTCAAGGGAAGCCCCATGTAGAGAGCATTACAGTAGTTGAGTCGGGACGTCACGAGAGCTTGAGTGACTGTGCGAAGTGCAGCCCGGTCCAGTAAGGGGCGCAATTGGCGCATCAGGCGTACCTGATGAAACGCCCCCCTGGCCACGGCCGCCACATGGTCCTCCATGGACAGCCGGGAATCGAGGAGGACACCCAAATTGCGTGCCCTCTCCACGGGGGCCAGTGTTTCGCCCCCAATGGCCAGAGTTGGAGTAATCTGGCTGAACCGGGGTGCCGGAAACCACAGCCACTCAGTCTTGGCAGGGTTGAGCTTGAGTTTGTTACCACCCATCCAGATCCGTACGGCTTCCAAACACCGGGACAGCACTTCGGCGGCATCGTTGGGGTGGTTTGGGATGGATATGTACAGCTGGGTATCATCAGCATACAGGTGGTACTCCACCCCAAAACTACGGATGATCTCACCCAGCGGCTTCATATATGTGTTGAAAAGGAGGGGCGAGAGGACCGACCCCTGAGGAACCCCACATTAGAGAGGCCTCGAGGTCGACCTCTGCCCTCCTGTCAACACATATTGCGACCGACCAGAGAGGTAGGACAAGAACCACCGCAGAACGGTGCCTCCCAGCCCCAACCCCCCCAGTCGGTGCAATAGGATACCATGGTCGATGGTATCAAAAGCCGCCGAGAGGTCTAATAGGACTAGGATAGAGGAATAACCTCTATCCCACGCCCTCCAGAGATCATCGACCAACGTGACCATTGCCGTCTTGGTGCTATGACCGGGTCGGAAGCCGGACTGGCGCGGGTCTAGATAATCAACTTCCTCCAGGTGTTGCGGAAACTGTTGGGCTACCACACTCTCAACAACCTTCACCAAAAAGTGGAGGTTGGAGACCGGACAATAGTTCTCTAATAATGCTGGGTCCAGGGACGGCTTCTTGAGGAGGGGCCTCACTACTGCCTCTTTCAAGATGGCAGGTAAGGACCCCTCACTCAAAGATGCGTTGACAATGCCCTGGAGCCAGCCTCGTGTCATCTCCCAGGATGCCAGTACAAGCCAGGAGGGACACGGGTCCAATAAACATGTGGTCGTCCTAAGTTTCCTTGACAACCTGTCCATATCCTCGGTGGTAACAAAGTCAAACTCCTCCCACGAAGGAGCCTCAAGACTAGTCTCGGACAGTTCCACAGGACCACTGTCGATGGAGGGTAGCTCATTCCGAATCCGAGTGATTTTCTCCTGCAGATAAATCCCAAATTCCTCTGCTCGCCCTTGCAAAGGGGCTTCCCGCGGCCTCTGATGAAGGAGGGAGCGGGTCACCCCAAACAGGGCGGCAGGGCGGTTATCTGCGGATGCAATAAGGGTGGCACAATACTCACCCTTGGCCACCCTTATCGCCACTAAGTAAGCCCTAATATGGGTTCTCACTAGTGTTCGGTCGGCTTCGGAGCGAGAGGATCTCCATCTGCTCTCTAGGCGTCTCTTGTGGCGCTTCATCCCCCGAAGCTCCTCAGTAAACCAGGGAGCCTGGGTGATTCGTCGCCGCAAGAGAGGCCGCAAGGGCGCGACTCGGTCCAAGGCCCCTGCAGCCGCACTTAACCATGCGGCCACTAGGTCCTCAGTCGAGTCGCGAGGCAGGGTCACAGGAATTGGCCCAAGCTCCCTCTGGAACCTTTCTGGGTCCATTAGAAGCCTGGGGCGGAACCATATAGGAGTATCCGGTTCCGCCTCCCCGCGGTGAGGTGAAGCGATTGGAAAGTCCAGCCGAAGGAGAGCGTGATCTGTCCATGACAAGGGAGTGATGACTAGATCCCCTATTCCCAGATCACAGCTCCACTGTCCCGAGACAAAGATCAAATCCAGCGTGTTTCCACCCTCGTGAGTAGGGCCTAAAACTACCTGGGCAGGTCCATGGCCGGACCTGATGTCCCAGTGCCTAGAGTCCATGCGAGTCTGGATGGGGAGGAACAGGCTTCGACTCAACCCATCCAAGACCAAGTGGCTGTGGTTTCCGGCGCCATGACATAGCCAGTTGGTTCCATCTCTGGCTATTGGGGACGAGTTATTAGCCCCTGCGGAGAGGGCCCGCAACTTGGGCATCCTCCTGGATACTCGGCTGTCCTTAGACGATCATATGACAGCAGTGGCCAGGAGGGCTTTTTATCAGGTTCGCCTGATACGCCAGTTGCGCCCCTTTCTGGATCATGACATCCTATGCACGGTCACTCAAGCCCTCGTCGTCTCCCACCTGGACTATTGCAACACTCTCTACATGGAGCTCCCCTTGAGGTGCACCCGGAGGCTCCAGCTAGTTCAGAATGCGGCCACGTGGGGGATTTTGGGGGCCTCTAGATGCTCCCATGCGAGCTGCACTGGCTGCCTGTGGCTTTCTGGGCTTTCTGGGTACACTTCAAGGTGCTGGTAACAACCTTTAAAGTGCTCCATGGCAAGGGACCTGGGTATTTGCAAGACCGCCTCCTACCAAATACCTCCCTCCGACCAGTCTGCTCCCACAGATAGGGCCTCCTCAGGGTGCTGTCAGCCAGATAATAATAATAATAATAATAATAATAATAATAATAATAATAATAATAATAATAATAATAATAATAATAATAATAATAATAATAATAGTAATAGTAATAGTAATAGTAATAGTAATAGTAATAGTAATAGTAATAGTAATAATAATAATAATAATAATAATAATTATTATTATTATTATTATTATTATTATTATTATTATTATTATTATTATTATTATTATTTTAATTTATAACCCGCTCTCTCTCCCCGAAGGGACTTGAGGCGGGTTTATGTCGGCTGGCAACCCCTAGGGGGAGAGCCTTCTCTGTGGCAGCTCCTCCCCTCTGGAATAACCTACCCCCTGACCTACGCACAACCACGGGCCTGCGCCTTCTCCGCCGAGCCTTGAAAACCCATCTATTTTGTGCGGCCGGCCTAGCGTAGTTTTTTAATTTGCTTCTATTAGGGGTTTTACAGGATATTTTAGAGCAGGCTTAGTGTTTAATCTATTTTTAGTATATTTATTGTATTGGATGTTTTACTGTTGTTTTTATTACTGCCTGTTCACCGCCCTGAGTCCCGAAAGGGAGAAAGGGCGGTATACAAATTTGAATAAACTAAACTAAACTAAACTAATTATACAAAGAAATATACAATATATTATTGTTAAATATGAAAGACTTATTCAATGGGGTGTTAACTAAGGGTGCGGTCCCCCAGTCGTGGATGGAGGCCTACATTATGCTGCTCCCCAAACCAGATTCTGATCGAACGTTGATCAAAAACTATAGACCCATCTCATTGCTCAATACAGATTACAAAATATTTACGTCAATACTAGAGGAAAGATTAAAGATTTTTCAAAACGAATACATCCACCAAGATCGAAATGGATTTTTGCCAAATAGATACCTTAGAGATAGTGTTAGAATTATTATGGATACAATGGAATTCTATGAAACACACTCGGATAAAGAAATGTTTTTGATGTTTCTGGATGCGCAAAAAGCATTCGATAGAGTCAATTGGGACTTTATTCTGTGGCAAATTGAGGAGATGGACTTTGGACCTATGTTTTTACAAGCTATTCGAGCACTCTGTAAGTCACAATATGCAAGAGTGTTAATTGACAGTGAAACAACAGAAGAGATACAAATAGATAGGGGGACAAGGCAAGGGTGTCCGATGTCCCCACCGCTGTTTATTCTAACATTGGAACCCCTATTAAATAAAATCAGGCAAGATAAAGGAGTAAAAGGAACTAAAATCAGAAAAGAAGAATTCAAATTATAAGCGTTTGCGAACGATCTTGTTTTTATATTAGAAGACCCAATAAATCGGGGCCAAATTTGCTAACAAATATTGAGGAATTCGGTGCTGTAGCAGGTCCGCAAATTAATAGAGATAAAACTAAATTGCTAGCAAAAAATATTAAGGGGACACGGCTCTTGCAAGATTAGAGAGGAAATTTTTTAATAAAATGGACCAGATAACTGGCAAATTCATTTGGCAAGGGAAAAAATCGCGTATTAAAAGAAAAATGATGCAGGAGCATAAAACAAGGGGAGGCTTGAGGCTTCCAAATTGGAGTGGTATTATCAAACCTCTTGCCTGATTTGGATAAAGGACTGGATAATACTAGAGAGGAAACGCATACTAACAATCGAAGGATACAATTTACAGCAGGGATGGCACTACTTTCTTTGGCCAACAAAAGAAGGTCAATACAAGTATTTTATGTAAGGGGATGTTTGATTAAGATATGGGATAAGACTAAAGTATAGTAATCGATGTATAGTAAGACTCCATACTGGATCGCGACTCAAGCAATCATGTACCCAACTTTACATAATTTGTGACTTATAGGGAACTGCTGGATGGCGGAGGTAATCTTAGGTCCAAAACAGATTTAAAATTACGGGGAATTAATTTGGACTGGTGGGCATATACGCAAATACAGTCAAGATACCAGAAAGACAAAGCTACATGGGGAATTTTCACTTCCCCACAAGAATTCGATAAGGCCCTTTTGGAAACTAATAAAAAATGTATTTCTAAAGTATATAACCTCTTGCTGACACAAAATATAGGTGACAAAATCATCAAAGACTCAATGATAGTCTGGGGGAGAAATTTCAGATATTCACTGGATCTTGAAAAATGGCAAGAAATATGGAATAAAACAGTAAAATTAACGATGGCAGTGCCTTTTAAAGAAAATATGTATAAGATGCTCTACAGATGGCATATACCACCAGCAAGAATTGCGAAGATGTTTCCTGGAACGCCTGAAGAATGCTGGAAATGCAAGTCAGCCAGGGGCACATTCTACCATCAATGGTGGACATGTCCACAAGCCCAAAGATATTGGAGTAGGATAAAAGATTGGCTTACGGAGATTATAGGAACCACCTTTCAATTAAAACCTGAGACTTATTTATTGGGGATAAACCCCAGAGGCATAAGGAAGATAGACTGGTATCTTTTCACACACATTACCACTGCAGCCAGAATAGTATACGCACAGTTTTGGAAAGGGAAAGAACTACCAGCAGACCAACTAAGTATCAACAATATCTTCTGGGGTGCTGAATGCGACAGACTAACATATATTCTTAAATATATGTTAGACAGGAAGCAATATTTTATCAAAGTTGGGGGAAATGGTATGACTGGATGGAGGTAAAGAGATTACGGGATGAGAGATAGGGAAGGATATACAATGTAGATATGTAGATAGTAAATAAAATGAATGTATGGAGCAGTGGCAGTTATGGGGAACTGATAAATGTAAGATATAGACAAATAGAAATATCTGGAATATTTGGAAATGGTATATAATAATAATAATAATAATAATAATAATAATAATAATAATAATAATAATAATAATAATAATAATAATAATAATAATAATAATAATAATAATAATAATAATAATAGTTTAAAAAAATTAATTTATAGACCGCTCCCTCTCCCCAAAGGGACTCGGAGCGGTGCACAGGGGAATTAAAAAACATACAAACATAAATACATCATAAATATATAAAAATCAGATTAAACAAGTTATCCCTGCGCTAAAAACCCAAAATACTAAAAACTAAACCCCTTAAAAACCAATTAAAACAATAAACAGATGACTAACCTAGGCCGGCTAAGCAGAAAAAGTGCGTTTTTAATTTTTGATGGAAGGAGCGGAGGTCCGTAGTTGTTCTAATTTCGGGGGGCAGGTCGTTCCAGAGGGTCGGGCCCGCCACAGAGAAGGCCCTTCCCCTGGGCGCCGCCCACTGGCATAGCCTAGTGGACGGCATCCGGAGAAGTCCCTCTCTGTGGGAGCGAATTGGCCGCAGGGATGTATGGGGCAGAATGCGATCCCGCAGATAGCTAGGTCCCATGCCATGGAGCGCTTTAAATATGATGACCAACACCTTGAAGCGCACCCGAAAGACGACAGGCAGGCAATGTAGCTCGCGCAGTAGCGGTGTTACATGGGAAAACCTAGAGGTTCCCATAACTGCCCGCACGGCTGCATTCTGGACAAGCTGAAGCCTTTGGGTGTACCTCAAGGGGAGCCCCATGTAGAGAGCATTACAGTAGTCCAGTCCATTACAGTAGTCCAGTAGTTTTACCATATCTGGTAAGATGGTATATGATGTTACTTGGTAACTGTGTACTATATGGTGGGTTGGGTTACTCCCAGTTGTGTTTCTGTAGTTTTATCTTGTCAATGTCTTATTTATGTTCTTTGTTCTGTTACTAATTTACAATAAAATTATATATAAAAAAAGTTTGAACACCCCTGGTTTGTTTTTTTTAAAGGGTTAGGGGTGCAAGGGTCTTGTAACTTGGCAGCATTAAGTGCTTCAATGCCAGACTTTCTGAGCCAACATTTTGGTTGCTAAGCAAGAGCGTTGTTAGATGAGTTTCACCACATTTTACACGTTGGCCATGCCTACCCAGTCACATGACTGCCAAGCCACTCCCACCCTTTCACATGGCTGGCAAGCCACTCCCACAAAGCAGGCCACACCTACAGAAGAGGTTCTAAAAAAATTTGAAACCCACTACTGTACTGCTTGTACATGCTCCTAGCATGCTAAGAGCTTGCCTATCTTCTATTGCTGTTAAATTACCAGCCCGTCAGTTTTGCTCAGAGAACAAATAATTCCTCTCAACTCTATGGCTGCAATGAACAGCCAGATCTGCAACGCCAGTCCTGAAGCATTTCTGAAATGAACAAATATCTTTTGGGAAGGGGGTGGGGGGGTGCAAAGGACTGTAAGGCAGAGAAGATATAGTGTAACAAATGTTATTGCATCCTTCTACTATGAATATAAAACCCCAACATGGACATTATTTCTAAATGTGGTATGTGCTAAATAGATTCTGGCCACTGTTTTGCCTCCTTAGGAAAGTTCAAACCCAAACATTGTTTAAGAAAATGTTGCCTTTAGAGTCAGAAACACAATAAAATTTCAAGATCATGGGCTTGATTTTAGTAATCGGCTACGTGGAGAAGAGCTTAGTACTATTTCTGAAATGTTAGTTTGCTTCTGTTGCTTCAGTGTTTTTTCCTGCATGCATGATTGAAAAGTATAGCTCTTGCTACTGCTACTACGACAGAAAGTGCTGATAGAAACAGGATGCCCTGCAAGCCGCTTTTGATCACCCTTGTAAAAAAATGGACCTGTTCTTAATCCTAACAGCTTGGACTTGATCATCAGGAGGATTACACAAATGATTTTCCTGGGGTTTGTTGATTAACAGTACTTGTGGGGGCAGGGCAGCAGGACTGCCACCATATGGCTATTCTAGAATAAATTGTGGGGCAAAGATATGTCTCCCAGAATAACATCTGCAATCACCATGTTTACTTTAAGGCAATAGTAAAAACTAAACCATTATGAAAAGAGAATAAAAGTGGTCCTATAGAGTTGCTTTTTGAAGCATAATCCTAGGTAGGCCAACAATTTCATCAAAGGAAAAGGAGGGATGCATGCACACACACATGCATTCACATTCACTCTTTATGAATTTTCTTCACTTTCATGCAGGTGGCTTATCTATATTCACCGATAAAAAGCTATCATCAATATAGCTCCCTGGATGAAATTGCTTATGAGCCTGAGCTGTCCCCTTCCCTCTAATGGCTGAGGCTTGGCTAGCTTTGCAAACCCCGCTCACAGCCAAGCAAGAAGCAATGGGAGGAGGGAATAGGCTGGAATACCGGAGAGGTCTAAGGGGTGGGGGAGATGAGTGCAAAGAGCACTGACCCAGAGAGACCTGAGACTCAAGGTCACCAGCTAAGAAAGAGCCTGTTACCCAAACAAACTGAACTGAATAGACAGTGTTGATTGGAGGGAATAAAGTGACAATGGAAGGACCAGGAGGAAAGGAGAATGTTTAACTCTGCTATTTGGGTGTGAAACTGTTAGAATTGGCTTTGCTTTTCCCATATCCGTGTTGGCTCAGTAAAATTATACTCTTGGAAACAAAAATGTCCTAGGAATCTTTATTTGTTGCATGAACCAAGTTGAATTATTTATTCCCTTTCTGACTTTGCCCAAAATAGATAATTAAACCAGAACTGTTGTATCTTTTTTTTTAACTTTTGCATATAATTTTTATTTAAAACTTTTTACTGCAAACTAGTACAAACTAAACTTTAAGAAAAAAGGGGATAGCAAGAAATAAAGAATGCAAGAACAACAACAAAAAGATAAGTAGAAATAGAAAAAATATAATGAATAAAAAGAAAAGATATAAAGAAGTGACTTCTAAGCTTCATCACAGGTATAGACATATTTAGTTTTCATGCCCTAAAAGGTGATAAACACATTTCTCTTCATCCATATACCATCCCTTATCTATAAGCAAATTCATAAAACACCAGCTTTTTCAATGGCTTCAAGGGTTTATAATGTAATACAATACAATAGCAAAGTTGGAAGGGACCTTGGAGTCCAACCCCCTGCCTAGGCAGGAAACCCTATACCTGTGATGGCAAATCTATGGCACGTGGCCACAGGTGGCATGCAGAGCCATTTGTCAACTGACCAGCGTGTATGTGCGCGCTGGCCAGCTGAATTCACCCTTTTTTGCATTCTTTTTTCACCCTTCCCAGGCTCCAGAGGCTTTATAGGAGCCTGGGGAAGACGAAAAGAGCCTCCCCCGTCCCTCCCCCCCAAGGCCCTCCAGAGGCTTCATGAGCTTCCCTGAAGCCTCCGAGCACACAAAATGACGTTCCGATGAAACTGTAAGTGATGTCTGATTTGCTTGGAGCATCATTTTGAGTGGTCCGGAGGCTTCAGAGATCTTCAGGAGGCTTCCCTGAAGCCTCTGGACCGCTCAAAACGATGCTCCAAGCAAATCAGACATCACTTACAGTTTCATCGGAACGTCATTTTGAGTACTCCGGAGGCTCCCTAGGCCCTCCGGAGGCCCTCCGGAGGCTTCAGCGACCTTCAGGAGGCTTGCCTGAAGCCTCCGAGCACTCAAAATGACGTTCTGATGAAACCGGATGTGATGTCCGATTTGCTTGGAGCATCATTTTGAGCGGTCTGGAGGCTTCAGGGAAGGCTCCTGAAGATCTCTGAAGCCTCTGGACCACTCAAAACGATGCTCCAAGCAAATTGGGCATCACTTCCAGTTTCATCAGAACGTCATTTTGAGTGCTCGGAGGCTTCAGGCAAGCCTCCTGAAGGTCGCTGAAGCCTCCGGAGGGCCTCGGGGCAGGGGGAGGCTGTTTTCGCCCTCCCTAGGCTCCTATAAAGCCTCTGGATCCTGGGGAGACTGAAAAGAGCATGCAAAAAATGGGGGGGTCACACCTGTAGTGCACGCATGTGCACTGGGGGGTAATGCATTGCATTATGGGTGCGGCACACCTGCACACGCCCCTCCTGCATTCTCCCCCACTTATGGCACGCAAGCCAAAAAAGGTTCGCCATTGCTGCCCTATACCATTTCAGACAAATGGCTATCCAACATCTTCTTAAAGACTTCCAGTGTTGGGGCATTCCCAACTTCTGGAGGCAAATTGTTCCACTGATTAATTGTTCTAACTGTCAGGAAATTTCTCCTCAGTTCTAAGTTGCTTCTCTCCTTGATTAGTTTCCACCCATTGCTTCTTGTTCTGCCCTCAGGTGCTTTGGAGAATAGTTTGACTCCCTCTTCAAAGCACCTGAGGTTTAATAAATCTCTTTTGTAGATCCAATAAGAAAATATTTTCCAGGACATTTTCTTGGTTTGCCATTTGCATTTCCTCTTTAAGTTTTAAAATTTCAAGCAGTTTCTTGTGTATACCTCATAAGTGTCCTTTTCCAAATCAATCTCCTGGGGAGTTTCTCTCTCTTGTCAGACAAATTTTACTCTACATCTGATATTTCCTTATCAATTTCTTTTGGAAATAGACTATCCATAGATTCAGACTCTGATTCTGCTAATATTGTAGCCTCTTATTTCTGGCTCCATTATTCAAATATCTTCTTTTCCAGTGTTACAACATTTGTTATGCACCACACAACACCAAAGGCAGGCTTAGTATTTTTCTCTTCTACTTAGAATCTTGAATTCCTCTAGTGTCGTAAAATCATAAAGTCGTCTTTATTATCTTAAGATATATTATGATTTAAGAATAACCTAAGATAGCCAAAATAAACTGTTTTTCACAAGAGGCTTTTTTTTTTTGCTAATACCGTAATTTTATAGTAAAATTCAATATTCCAAATTTAACAGGATTTTTTATCCATGTATTAGATCAAAATCATACTTAGCTTTTTGCTGTTTGTTTCAGATTCTCTGAGTTCTTAAGCTTATAATTAATTTTGTTCATAGTTGAAGATAAACTCAGCTGGTGATTTTTCAAACTTACTCCAAAGGTGTCTGATAACTTTAAGATGGTTAATAAACAATTTCTGAAAATGATTTAGAAAGCAAGGCTTGCAAACTTAGTATCGTTTAAAAGTTTCCACCATGTAATCGCTTCATCTCTTGACACTCAAATCTGTGAATGACTGATTTGTAAGGAGCAGCCATCTGGGGCACATGTGGGAAATCACATGTTTCCCCCCCCCTCAACTAGAGGCCTACTGGTCTTAGCTGCAGTTTTCAGTTTTCAAAGGGAATTCCTCAGTAGGCCATGGCTCCTCAGTCATATACGATCCACTTGGATCATCCTGGTCCTATTAGACCTCTCGGCGGCTTTTGATACCATCGACCATGGTATCCTATTGCATCGAATGGAGGGGTTGGGGGTGAGGGGCACCGTTTTGCGGTGGTTCTCCTCCTACGTCTCTGGTCGAGCGCAATTTGTATTGGCAGGGGGGCAGAGGTCGACCTTGAGGCCGCTCACTTGTGGGTTGCCACAAGGGTCGGTCCTCTCGCCTCTCCTGTTCAATGCATATATGAAGCCGCTGGGCGACATCATACGTGGGTTTGGGGTAGATTACCATCTGTACGCGGATGACACCCAGTTGTACATCTCTACCCCAAACCACCCCAACGATGCCGTCGAAGTGATGTCCCGGTGTCTGGAAGCCGTACGGATCGGGATGGGAAGTAACAGACTCAAGCTCAACCCGTCCAAGACTGAGTGGATGTGGCTACCGGCGCCCCGGTTCAACCAGCTGATTCCATCGCTGGCCATTGGGGGCGAACATCTGGCCCCCATGGATCAGGTATGCAATTTGGGCGTCCTTCTAGATGCCCGGCTGTCAATGGATGACCATGTGACAGCCGTGGCAAGGGGGGCGTTTCACCAGGTTCGCCTTGTGCGCCAATTGCGTCCCCTATTGGACCGGGACGCCCTTCGCACAGTCACTCATGCGCTTGTGACGTCCCGTCTAGACTACTGCAACGCTCTCTACATGGGGCTCCCCTTGAGATGCACCCGAAGGCTGCAGTTGGTTCAGAATGCGGCCGCGCGGGCAGTTTCGGGAGTCTCTAGATACTCCCACGTAACACCCCTCCTGCGCGGGCTGCACTGGCTGCCTGTGGCTTTTCGGGTGCGTTTCAAGGTGTTGATTATCACCTTCAAAGCGCTCCATGGCACAGGACCTAGTTATTTGCGGGATCGTATCCTGCCCCACACATCCCTTCGGCCGATTCGCTCACACAGAGAGGGACTTCTCCAGGTGCCGTCCACTAGGCTGTGCCAGCAGGCGACGCCCAGGGGAAGGGCCTTCTCTGTGGCGGGCCCGACCCTCTGGAATGACCTTCCTCCTGACATTAGAACGACCACGGACCTCCGCTCCTTCTGCCAGAAACTCAAAACCCACTTGTTTCATCTAGCCGGCCTGGCCTAATTCCAGTTTTCCCACCTCAGTTTGTATTTTTAAATTTTGTGATTTGGTTTTATGGTTGAATTTTTAATTTTTATAAATTTGTACAGGGGTTTATTTAATTCGATTTTAGTTATATGTATTATTGATTGTATGGTTTTAATTTGTACCTGTACACCGCCCCGAGTCCCTTCGGGGAGAGGGGGCGGTCTAGAAGTCCAATAAATAATAATAATAATAATAATAATAATAATAACTTGCCATGAGATATTCAGGTAAAGGGCTTGCTGAAATCAAGATTGTATTATGTCTACTGTTCTGTTCTCTCATAGACTTCGAAGGAAATTATGCAGTCAAAAATTGAGATAGGCTACTCTCAAAATATTTGTTCTTGATAAATTCTTGCTCACTTCATTATTTTAAAGATTCTTACAAATCAATTCCTTTGTGATCTGCTCTAGAATCTTTTCAGTTATCATTCTTAAAGTGCTTATTCTATGAAACTTTCCCTTCTTTTTGAAGTTGGAGAATTTTCTGTCCCGAGAAATTTGGCACTTCACTCATGCTCTAGGATTTTTCAAAAATAGTTTTATAAAGGTTGTCTCAAATTACACTCAAAATAAATGAATATTCTCTCAATCACAGCCATGCATTTTTGTAAAATTATTTCCTTTTGCTCTTTATAATTATGTCATGGGGGGGAGAGAACCTTCTGTTGGAGAATAATTCCATCTTTTTCACAGATGTTAATAATAATAATAATAATAATAATAATTTTATTTTTAAACCGCACCCTCTCCCCACAGGGACCCGGGGCGGTGCACAGGCAGAATAAAAACAGTCAAAAAATACATACATTTCATAAAAAACAATTAAACCAACCCTGTGCTAAAAATTCGCTAAAAAATGTGCTACCCCATTAAAAAACCCCAAAGACAGAGAGACTATCCTAGGCCGGCCAGACAGAAGAAGTGTGTTTTTAGCTTGAGACGGAAGGAGCGGAGGTCAGTGGTCATCCTGATATCGGGGGGAAGGTCGTTCCAGAGGGCCGGGCCCGCCACAGAGAGAGCCCTTCCCCTGGGAGTCGCCCGCTGACAGAGTCTAGTGGACGGCACCTGGAGAAGTCCCTCTCTGTGGGAGCGGATCGGCCGTGAGGATGTATGGGGCAGGATCCGATCCCGCAGATAGCTAGGTCCCGAGCCATGGAGCGCTTTAAAGATGATGACTAACACCTTGAAGCGCACCCGGAAGACGACAGGTAGCCAGTGCAGCTCGCGCAAGAGCGGTGTTATGTGGGTCGACCTAGTGGTCCCCATAATTGCTCGCGCGGCTGCATTCTGGACTAGCTGAAGCCTCCGGGTGCACCTCAAGGGGAGCCCCATGTAGAGAGAGTTGCAATAGTCCAGTCGGGATGTCACGAGAGCATGAGTGATTGTGCAAAGGGCGTCCCGATCCAATAGGGGGCGCAATTGGCGAACCAGGCGAACCTGGTAAAACGCCCTCCTGGCCACGGCTGTCACTTGATCTTCCATGGACAGCCGGGTATCCAGGAGGACACCCAAATTGCGCACCCCATCCACAGGGGCAAGATGTTCGCCCCCTATGGCCAGCGATGGAGTGAGCTGGTTGAATCGGGCAGCCGGAAACCACAGCCACTCGGTCTTGGTCGGGTTGAGTCCGAGTCCGTTCCTTCCCATCCAGATCCGTACGGCTTCCAGGCACTGGCACATCACCGCTACGGCATCGTTGGGGTGGTTTGGGGTGGAAATATACAACTGAGTATCATCAGCGTAAAGATGGTACTCCACCCCAAAACCACGGATGATCTCACCCAGCGGCTTCATGTATGTGTTGAACAGGAGAGGCGAGAGGACCGACCCCTGAGGCACCCCACATGTGAGGGGTCTCGGGGTCGACCTCTGCTCCCCTGCCAACACAAATTGCAATCGGCCAGAGAGGTAGGAGGAGAACCACCGTAAAACGGTGCCTCCCACCCCCAACCCCCCCAGCCGATGCAATAGGATACCATGGTCGATGGTCCATGGTCCATGTTGTGATGGATTCAATGAGCAGCCTGCATTCTTTTTACTTTAATTTTTTATATTAAGTTTTCTGACACTTCTCCACAGTTCCAAACTATCTCTTGGTCTTTACCTAGTACTGAAATGCTACCCATATATTTCTGACTGAGCAGAAAACTTACAATGATATTGACAGCCCCATTGCAAACTGTCTCCTGGCTCTTTGACCTCTTTTCCCAGGTACTGCTAATTTTCTGGTTTTCCTCAAAGCAAAGTCCAGTCATGCAGCAAACCTCTGGTTATCCTTGTTAATCTTGGACTAAAGGAGGAAATGGCTTAGGTTTGTGTCAGTCATGGGCTGGGAATGAGATAAAAGCAACATGGGGATGGAGAATAGAAAAAAAAAAGTTGCCAAGGAATGTTTGTGCAATTATTAGGTGCAAATGGGGAGATGTTCTCTCTGAATTTGTCTTGTGTGGCATCCAGATTTCTGTTTCCTTATCTTTTCTAATTTTCACTAAGATTTTTCTTTTAAAAATGCTTTTCAAATTGGCTCTCTAGTATCTTCTCTTTTGTGGATTTATATTCATCCTTGGGAACTTCTCTCATTTGTTTTTCCTCTGTACAATCCTCATAATTGTCCTTAATTTATTACATCCTGCTTTTCTCCAATTCAATATAAGCTCGAAATAGATCTATCCTAGTCTCCCTGATTTATTTATTGATCAGCTCATAAAAATAACACACATATTAAAAATTAAAAATTAAAAACAATCACACAACAGAACTCATGGCTTTCTGTCTAGATGGTCTCTGGTGATGAGCCGAAAGGCAGAAAAGGAAACAGTATGCTTCCTCCCTTAATTGGGGCCCTAACAGGGTGTTGTGGAACAATTATTTATGTGTGTGTGTGTGTGTGTGTGTGTGTGTGTGTTACATTTTTGAGCTGATCAATACAGCCCCGGTTCGAATCCCAGTAAGGGTATGGCTAGCTGATGAGAGCTAATAAGCTCGAAATAGATCTATCCTAGTATCCCTGACTTATTTATTGATCAGCTCAAAAACATAACACACACACACACACATATATATATATTTGAGCTGATCAATAAATAAATCAGGGAGACTAGGATAGATCTATTTCGAGCTTTTTAGCTCTTATCAGCTAGCCATACCCTTACTGGGATTTGAACCGGGGTTGTATTACATGTTAGGCAGAAGCCTTAGCCACTAAGTCACCAGGGTCTCTTCCTGATCAGCTGAGACAGGAGGATAAGTATATGGTTGTGTCACAACACACTGTTAAGCCCCAATTAAAGGAGGAAGCATACTGCTTTCCTTTTCTGCCTTTTGGCTCATCACCAGAGACCATCTAGACAGAAAGTTATGAGTTCCATTGTGTACTTTTTTTTATATGTGTGTTAGGTTTTTGATCAATAAATAAATCAGGGAGACTAGGATAGATCTATTTTGAGCTTTTTAGCTCTCATCAGCTAGCCATACCCTTACTGACTTTCTGTCTAGATGGTTTTCTGTCTAGATGATCTTATCTGATCAGGATAAGAACCAGTGGTCTGGTGGCTGTTACAACTGCCTCACATGTAATACTTCCCTGGTTCGAATCCCAGTAAGGGTATGGCTAGCTGATGAGAGCTAAATAGCTCAAAATAGATCTATCCTAGTCTCCCTGATTTATTTATTGATCAGCTCAAAAACCTAACACACATATAAAAAAAATACACAACAGAACTAATAGCAGTGATAGCAGTGTTCCAATATCTCTGGGGTTGCCACAAAGGGAGGGAATCAAACTATTCGCCAAAGCACCTGAGGGCAGAACAAGAAGCAATGGGTGGAAACTAATCAAGGAGAGAAGCAAGTTAGAACTGAGAAGAAATTTCCTGACAGTTAGAACAATTAATCAGTGGAACAGCTTGCCTCCAGAAGTTGGGAATGCCCCAACACTGGAAGTCTTTAAGAAGATGTTGGATAGCCATTTGTCTGAAATGGTATAGGGCTTCCTGCCTAGGCAGGGAGTTGGACTAGATGACCTCCAAGGTCCCTTCCAACTCTCGCTATTGTATTATTGTAAACCCCTGTTCTATACAGAAAAGCACCTTAATGTTTGGGAATTGCTGAAACACAAGAATCCTATCATTTTCAAAAACAGCAAAACTATTTCTCAGTGAAGACTACTTTCTGGGATCGAGTTAATATCATTTATTTGTTTGTTTATTTATTTGCTTACTTATTTACTTATTTGTTTGTTTGTTTATTCTTCTCCATGGGAAAACAGTTCATTAATACTCTACATAGGATGGCTGATGAACTAATAATTGATAGGATATGAATAATAATAATTGAAGCAACAATTGATAAATCTCCCTATCAATCATTATCAATTAGTTCAACTAATGTGAAGGATAGGACATTGTTATAATTTTACAATACAAGCATAGTAAATAGTAAATCTAGTTTGTCCCAAGCTTTCTAATTTGCTAAGTCATTTATGATCTTATACCCAACCTAATGTTTTGCCCTTTTTTCATTTCTTTCATTATTTAAAAATACAGGACTACAAGTATTAATTTGGGAGAGGTAGGTTATATATATGACCTTTTTTGGAGTGGCGTCCTTTTTTCTACTTTAGTTCTCTTCTAGGAAAACACAGGGTGCAAACTAGTGTGGCTAATATTTTTACCTCCTGAACTAGCAATCATAGTTTATCCCCTCTGAGACCCTTCTAACACATCTACTCTACAAATTCTATCCACACTAACTTTAAGGCAAAGACTTTTGGGCTGAAACATCTGATTTAATTCAGGAGAGAATTTGTAAACGTGCGCACGCGTGTACACACACAACCACACACACTGCTTTTTGTAATCATGCCTAATTAAAAATGTAGGAAAACATGAATGTTTGCAAATCATTTTGGCTGATTCTCAAATGTTGGCACCTAAACTCAGACAGTTATACTATAAATTGCCTCTTCTATTATCAAGAAAATAAAAAAATATTCCACATTAAACATTTTAAGAAGCCTATCAGAGTTGCAGCTTGTACCCCAATGCATTTCAGCCTACTGTGTTATTTTAATTCTGGAATTACTGTTCCTTTTATGAATGCAAAGATATCTTCTAGCATCCTCCCTCCCTCCCTCTCTCCCTCCCTTCTTCCTTTCTTCCCTTCCTTTCCTCCCTCCCTCCTTCCCTTCCTATCCCTCCCTCCCTCCCTCTCTCTCTTTCTTTCTTTCTTTCTTTCTTTCTTTCTTATTTAACAATCCTTCTCACAGTATACAACAATAAATTAAAATATGAAAACAGTAAATATAACTATTAAGAGTTTGTTTGTTTGTTTGTTTGTTTGTTTATTGCATTTGTACACTGAGAGCCACGTCTACAGTGTAGCTTGGCTGCCTAAGGTTACTAGTTTGCTTAATTCACAATCATGTGATATCCAGGGTGATGGAATGGGAGGGCTTGATGCCACTAGCTATCATGGTAGCCAGCTGATGGCAGCCTTCTCGCAACACTGAGTCCTCCTGCCAACTCACTGCCATCTCTTTGCAGGACGTTTTAACACTATAAATTCACTGTGGGAACGCCTTGCTGGGAGTGCTGGATGGAGTACTGGATGGGCAGAAGAGAGAGCAGGCTGTCAGTGGGGGGTGGGAAGTCAAAATGGGAAGCCCTGCAAGTTTTATTTTAAAGCCATGTTGCTTAATATTTGAGGGTGTCTTGCTCAGAAAATAAGAGCTGCTTTGGGAAGCAATGGGGTGGGATGTCAGGTGTTGTTTTTTTTTTAAAACTAATATTTGAGTTGCATTCAAATTCTTGCCCATCAAGCAGATTGCAAAGTTTGCAGCTGCATTTAGTTGTAGGTCTGATGCACTATGGAAATTGGACTGCAGGGAGAGGAAAGTTTGGGGTCCAAACAGGAAAAAAAAAACCAGTTCTCAGCATTATTCTTTTCACGGCATCAGTGTCAGCTTTGGGGGGAACATTGCTGTCACTCTCCACCAAATGCGCTCTACACATGACAGGGAAAAATCATGAAGGACCCACTCAGATTTGGGCAGAAAGCACTCTGCACATGAGCAGAAGTTCCAGGAAAGCACTCTACACATGACTAGTGGTTAAAATCAGCACCTTGAATTGGACCTGGAAATTGAGTAGCAATCATGCAGCCAGAGGAGTACAGGTGTAACATACACTGTTCTATTACTGTTTGCTTTGCTGCATTTTGTACCAGTTGAAGCTTCCAGAAACACTTCAAAGGCATCCTCATCTATAGAACATTGAAGTAGAGCCTAACTAGAGCATAAATGATTGTAAGAAGGCCTGCCTTAAGACAACCTAGGAACAGGCACAAATGGCCCACAACCAAAGTTTTGCAAAGACCCCTTGGCCATAACGGCCACCTGTTCATTTAGCAGGAGTCTAGAGTCTAGACACCTAGACTGCAAACTGAATCTATCTGGGGAATTGCAATCCCATCCAGCTGCAAAGTTGGCATAGTCCTGGACTCAGAAGGCCCAAACCCAAAGCCAATTATCTTGCCAGGATTCAACTCAAGACTGTTGTTTCCCATTCAGACACTCCCAGCTTACAGAGCAAGAGACCCATTGCTTAGTTTGCCAGGTTGATATGCAGTTGGATAGCATTTGCGCATTGATGATGCATCATCCCATGATGACAGATGAGTTCACCAGCAACTGCAAGTAGATGTTATAAAATAAAGGAGCAAGTACAAAATCCTGTGCCATCCCATATAGTAGGGATTGTGGGTGGGACTCTCCTTCCCATCATCACTAACTTGAATTAGTACAGAAAGAAGGAGTGAACCAGCACAACACCATGCCATTGTCACCATCTCTCTGAGCCCATTCAATTCATGGTTGATGGTATTGAAAGCTGCTGAGAGGATACATAGAGCAGTAATGGATTTACTCTCCCACCTGACCACACTAGAAGTCATCCATAAGCATCAGCAATGCCATTTTTGTCCCATACCCAGGTCTGAATCCTGACTGGAAAGCAACCCAGATAATCCACTTTCTCTAAGGTCCTTTGAAGTTTCTTTACCATCTTCCCTAAAAATGAAGGTTTCATATTAGATGAAAATTGTCCACAATAAAGGAATGCAAAAAAAAAAAAATACTCACCTCCATGACACCCCCCAAGACTGTTTTAATAAATCAGGAGGGGAATGGATCTAAAGAGCAGGTGACCATGCTCACAATCTTCAGGTCCAACAAGGTATTGAGAGTCAGTTTGGTGTATTGGTGAAGGCATCTGATAAGAAACCAGGAGATTAAAGTTTCTCTCACCTTAGTCACAAAGCTAGCCAGCTAAAATTCGGCTGGGCCCTTTCTCTGAACTCTAGGACAGAGTCACTGGCAAAAGACTTCTGAAATCTTGCCAAGAAAATTGCAGGAACATGTCCATACTTGCCAAGGCTGAGCTAAAGACAAGAAAGGACAAGCAAAGAAAAAATGCACTAATGTAATGCCTGAAAAACTACACAGAACAAACACAAGTAAAATGTCCACTTTGGTGAAGCTGAGAAGAGACAGAGGGCAGGACAAGAAACAATGGATGGAAACTAATCAAGGAGAGAAGCAACCTGGAATAAGGAGAAACTTCCTAACAGTGAGAACAATTAACCAATGGAACAGCTTGCTTTCAGAAGTTGTAGAAGTGCTTCATACCTGAAGATTTTAAAGAAAAAATTGGATATCCACTTGTCTGAAATGGTATAGGGTCTCCTGCTTGAGCAGGGGGTTGGACTAGAACACCTCCAAGGTCCCTTCTAGTTCTATTCTGATTGAACTGCTGCTAACTCCCTCTTAAAAATCATTTTGGAAGTTTCTGCTGTCCCCTGGTATAAAGCTATTCCAAGAGCCAGGGAGATCCTTGTAATTACCGAGATGAATTACATGAGACGATATTAGTAGACTTTGTCACTCTCAGATCTGAGGCAATTGACAGCTCAATATTTCAATATTTTTCACAAGAAGGGATCTACAAAAGATTCTGAAATACATCTCCAAGCATTTAACAGGACTGCCCAAGATAATCACAATTCCAGGAAAAATATATTTATACTCTACTCAATGCTTTCTTGCATGTGAAAAGAAAATGGACCATAAAGTAGTTAGGTCTCAACTTTTTAGAAGTATAAAAGGTGTTACCTCTAAAACTGAAGCCTAGAGTCAAAGGGATATTTATTAGATTTTACTGTTACATTGCAAAGTTCCAGCCAATAACCTGACATTTTGCTTTAGCTAAAGTTTCCAGATACTTTTTTAGAGCAGATCTATTGCTGAAGTAATATAAATTCACCTGGTTATGACATATAAATGTGGCAATTTGTGCTTGGAATAGACTACACATCCTGATGCCTTCCATAGGTTTTGGACTCATAAACTCCAGCCAGCATGTGAACAACTAGGGATTGTGAGGTTCTAGTCTAATGCATCTGGATGACATCATGCTGCATAACCATAAAGATATAATTCAAATTATTTTTCTTTTAGTGTGTAATATACTTTTTATAAGTGATAAATTTCCACCCCTATTAAGCTGATTACTAATGTTCAGTTTGAGAAGAAAGCATATTGACCCACAATTATGACAATTAGGATTTGTAGGAAACATTTAACCTTATCCTTTTTTATGTATATAAAACTGTTTTATGATCCTTAGGATCATCTGCATGGAAACCCGGTTCCCATGAAAGAGGTTTTCTTAAAAAAAACATGTCAAACACAATATTGGAATAAGCCCTAAGGCCAATGACAGCATTATTACAATAGTTTTCGTCCACTTAGTTTGTTCTTCTATAAGGTGGTAAGTTAATTGTGAAGAAGCGCTGATCTTCTCTCTATCCCTGAAGTGATTGGAATCTTTTGTTTGTTCCATTTTCTTTCCCAGTAGCAAACAAGTGGCTACTGGCAAAATGCCAAGAAGCCCGGTTTGTAAGTATAGTCCAGAGTGAATCAATGTCTGCAAACCTTGTAAACGTGCTTTCTTGTTTCTCCTCTTTTCACTGCCCCCCTCCTCCCATTCATGCTTTTTCTCCTTCCGCCCCCGGATTAGCAGCCAGCAATCCAGGTGGCATTCTGTCCAGGAAGGGCTCTTCAGCACCACAGCCTGGGAATAGCTCCTGCTTTCATCGACTCCAAACGCATTCTTGCCATCCGAACATTAAAGAAACAGAAAGAGGGAGCGACAAGGAGACCCCTCCCAAATGCGTGCGTCTCTCCTTGCAAGCCCCAATCTTTTCTTCAGCTTCTTCCGCGTTGAATTATAGACCAGAGAGACATTTCTCTTCCCGTGAGTTTTTTCGGTTCCATGTCTATTTAGGATCCCAAAAAGAGAGAAGGGAGGTGGCCGCTGGTTATTGTCAGATTAACAGCTGTTGCTGCTGACAAGTCTTTGAGACAGCCACATATGGAATGGGACACTGATGACTAAGCATCATCATTAAAAAAAAAAGGTAAAGGAAATTGCCCACCCCTTTTCCTCTGGCGTTTCTTTCAACTCTCCCCCTCCTGCCCTTGGTGAAATTGTATTGGTCGGGAGCTAAAGAAAATTAAGGGAGGGATATGGGTACAAGGGGGGAGTTTTTGCTCTCTTCACAGCTACCAAGCAGGAGAGTACAAGAGGCAAGGGCCTATTAGCTAACTACCCCTTGGTTTCTCAGAGCAGAGCTCAAGCTTCTTCCACCCTTCTACTCAAAATCAGAGCATCTTACTGAAGAAAGTGGCATTTCTCTTTCCCATTGGATGTGAACAAAAATTTGAAAAATGCCTGTCAGGAGGGGGCATGTGGCCCCTCAGAACACCTATTTGGATACTATCATCAGGAAATTTGAAGGACAAAGTAAGTAGTATATCTCTCTTGACTTTCATTCTCTGTGTTTGTTCCGCTTGAAGGTCAGAACTAGCATTGTAAATGCTCTATTTTTTGCCTGTCAGCACTGTTGTGAAGTGTGCGTCTGGAAATGGAAAGCTTAGTGATGGGATATATTAAGAGTGTTGCTCAATTACTTCTTGAAACTTTGTGAATGTCACAAAGAGTAGTCTATTTCCTTCAGTGTTATTAAAGTCATATCTATGTCCAGCAAATTGTAAAACTGTATGTGCATTGATATGTAAAAATATCAATATTTTTACGTATATTAAGAGAACAATCACCAGATTTATAAATCTTGAATTTATCAACAAAATAGAACTTTTCTTCAAAATCACTTTTTCATATAGCTTGTTCACTGGGAATTTGTGAAATGAATATTATTTAGAGAGCAGGAATTCACTTGATAACATTCCAAATATCATGTTTTCCTTATTAAAAAATACTGTTGTTCTGTCAGAATGAGATATTATGGCCCATATTTGTTTAATAAGTGGTAAGCATAACCAAAGTTATTTCCAGCAATTATGTATAAAATTGTAGCATAAATTTGTTAAAGTTTACACCATAAAACTTCAACTATCTGAGCATTCTGTTTACATCATGTGTTCTGTGGCTAATAGAAATCAGTTTGCCCAGTTCCATGCATTTTTACTAAAAATGAATTTTTGTATGCATACACACAAATACTTTATTATTCTAGATTACATCTAGTTACATTTAATAAGTATATAAATAATGCTTTTCTAAAAGTGATAAGATAAAGTATTGCAAGCAGCAAAAGTAACATAGTCTATAGAACACTTCACTCTTGCAATATTGTCCACAAGTGTACCTAGAGAACAAAATAATCCAAATTCCGAAAAAGTCTATATTGACATAACTGGATCTAAGAGAGGAGCTAAATATACAGCCATCTTCTCAGTGAGCAGTGTCAGGCAAGCCACTATTTCATTCTCAGCTTTGTAGCTTTAAAATGAGAACAACATAAAGTTAATTTATAGGTATGTTGCAAATCTAACAAACTGCAGAATTATTCTATCAATTTTATATACATACTGTATTGAAATAATATTTCTATTCATAGCATCTCCAATTGGCATAGAAATAATTTTGGCACCCATTCTAGGACAAAATAGTTGGCTGTCTGATAAAAGGCAATAGTTGTTGCTTTAAAGGAACATATCGTTAAACTACAGAGACACTAATAACAATCATACTGATAGAATAGGTACCTTCAACTCAAATTAGATCAATTGTGCATTTGTTTTCATTATGTCTGGAACATTACCCGTGGACCAATGTTAGTTGGACTGAAAAAGCCAAAAGGACGGGCCAGATTAATGCCTGGATGGGACATCAGCAGGAAACCCCAGGCAGTGTACTGCTGCCAAAGGAAATATGTAATTACCAAGAATCAAGTTCAAGGGAATCATTACTTTGTGTGACCATATTTATAATATATTTTAACTTAAATAGCTTGTCCCATTTTTCTACTCAAAAAGCATGAATCAAAAAGGTAAGCCTATTTCAAATCAGTGTGGCTTGCTCAGGGACATTATGTAATTTATCTTACACTTGTTTTTGAATAGTTTTTAAACAAGTTGTCGCTTTCAGTATACATACATTTCCCTTTGATATATACTTACTGTATGTAAACCTTAACAGAGTAACAGTACTTGAAATTTTAAACAAAAAAGCTACATTCCTTCTTTGAATTTTCATCCTTTTTAAAAAAAGGAACACAAAACAGTATTCTTTAACCCATTACATAAAGATAACTGGCTTTTGTTGACTAATATTGATGTGTATTTCAACAAGATATCTGTACTTTCATCCATTTGCATTGGGGGCTGAATTTAGAATAATATCATACATTAAGATTTTTAAAAAAAGGATTTCATCTGGAAATTTGTATCCATTTATTTTTTTTATCAGCATCCCTTTTAGTTGATTAGACTCAATTATTTTATGTCACATTTGAAGATTCTTAGACTGCATCATGGAAATATCTTTGTATCGGGCAGCATTGAGGATGCTCTACAAGTTGGCAACTTATTTTACTTTACTTAGTAGTAGAAGTAACAAAAAACAAAACAAAAAAGTAAGAAAAAAATACAACAGAGAAGAAAACAAATGTTTCCTAATAAAGCTTAAGCAAGCCTACTTTGAAAGAAAAGTTAACAGGCAAAATCTTGCAAAGTAAAATGAGGATTTCTTCCCAATCCATACTCACTTAACCCTGAATATCTCCAACTCAGACTTGGGTGATTTAAAAGCAAATGTAGGAAGGTCTTAAGTGGTATAATGCTTTAAAGAAAAATGTTAAAGCACCCTGATATGTTCCTAATAATCAGTCTCATTTAGTAATCTAACATATGTGTCTTGTATTAATTGAAGTTTTCAAACAGTTTTCAGGGACAATCCTGAAGACAAGGTTCTCTATCATCAAAATCTGGAGGTTTCTCTCTTTGCCCCAGATGGAATCGCAGCTGGAGATAAGGTCTCAAATGGACCTCTTATCCTAATGGAAAAATGGATGGCTAAGGCCTCAAATTGAGCATTGTTTAATGCTACTTTGGAATTCCATAACTCTGGATGACAAGTGGTGAATGGCTTCTTTGAGGAGGCATTATTTTCACCTGCCTGAAGAGTTTCTGCTTAATGGTCTGATGATAACAAAACTTTGGGAATTCCTAAATATAATGGGTTGTGAGGTTTTGACCAAGGGACTATCCACACACTATTGAAAACGCAGACTAATTACTTCCACAAGTTTGATCTTTGGAATCTCCTTGAAAAGTTGTTTCAGGTCCCCGCAGAAGCCAGGCAGCTTTAGAGGGGAAAACCATTTCTGTAGGATAGATGAGAGACTGAAAAATGGCAAGGTATGAGTGGTCTAATATAACTTTAGATCTACCAAATCAAGGGGATTCTTTAGAAATTAGGAGTGGTTTTGATTTGATGAATATAAAGCTTCTGTAGAGGATTAAGGAATGAATTAAGAAGGCATTAAGGAGGTAGATAAGGGAATGAAAAAATGGCATTGGAAAAGTAGAGAGGAAATAGAAAGAAAGAAAAAAGGTTTAGCCCATCCCCAATACAATTGTTCTGGCCTCTTTTAAACAGAAAGCATGCTATAGATACTTGTTTTCCTTGAATAAATGTATAGGCATCAAGCACTTCGTAGTGGCAGAATCTTTATATAACTTGCCATTCCTGCTGCCAATCTCTCCACACAAAACCATCCACTTTCCTACTCATCCATTCCGCTTTAAACTGTAATTCACTGAAATATTGGAAAGCAATTTAATCCTTTCCTGGTGCCTTTGCCAGGATAATGTGGAGTTAGCCTAGCTAGTTTCTCTACAGCTGCGTAATGGCAGAGGAGTAACATATTGCAATTGCTTGAGAAAAAGGTAATGACACTCAAAATAGTGTGTTCAGAAAGCACGGCTGCCTCTATGACAGGGATCTGCAAAGTTGGCTCTTTTAAGACGGGTGGACCTCAACTCCCAGAATTCCCCAGCCAGCATAGCTGGCTGGGGGTTTCTGGGAGTTGAAGTCCACCCGTCTTAAAAGAGCCAACTTTGCAGATCCCTGCTCTATGAGAACAGCAGGGATGCTCCTACAGACATTGAGGAGATGCATTTCTGGATGCTATACTGGACCAATACTGTGACACTTCCAGCTACCTCTTCTTCAACATTTGCACCCAGTTATTTTTAAAATAGGCTTATTGAATAAACAACTCTAATGCAGAAAAACACATTTTTATTAAGTCCTATCTATCATCCATAAATCCTCTCTGTGGAGATTAAGAATCCATTCAGCAACGGGAAGTGCAGCTAGAATTTCACGGGAATTCAAATATTTCAATTTTTTATTAACAGAATCTTTCTCTCCTCACTTATTTAATTCGTGTTTTCAAGTACCTAGTGATCTAGTAGTTAAGGCACCAGGCTAGAAACTTAGAGCCTGGGAGTTCTAGTTTCATCTTAGCGTGAAACCAGCTGGGTGATTTTGGGCAAGTCACATTCTCTTAGCCCAACTCATTTCACAGGGTTGTTGTTATAGGCAAAACAGGAGTAAAAAGGAGTATTAGGAATGTTTCCCATCTTCAGGTATTTATAAAAATAATAAAGATGGTATTAAAAAAATCTAAATAAATAAAATGATGGGCTATTTTTTGGATTTTTATAATGGTTTTTTACATGCTTTTATTCTTGTTGCTCTGAACCACCCATACATATAGAAAAAGGATGGGTGATCATGTCAGTGTATTAATTAAATTAACTAATAAAATATATTTAAAAATACAGCACATAGAATAGAATAGAATAGAATAGAATAGAATAGAATAGAATAGAATAGAATAGAATAGAATAGAGCTGGAAGGAACCTTGGAGGTGTTCGAGTCCAGCCCCTTGCTCAAGCAGGAGAACCTATACCAGTGATGGCTAACCTTTTTGTTGTTGGGCACCAAAAATGCGAGTGTGTGAATGCGATAGTGCCGGCATTCATAATGCAAAGTGCACCCCCACATGTGCATGTATGCACATACACACACCACTTCTCCACCCACCATGCATGCCACACTGCCGGTGCGCTGCTCACCACCAAGCTAAGCTTGGAAAGCCTCTGGAGCCTGGGGAGGGCAAAAATCACACCTACCGGAAGTTCGGAATTGGACTGCTTCCATTTCCAAACGAGGACCATTTGCGCTGGAATTGACATAGGGCAATGGCTCGCATGCCTGCAGAGATGGCTCTGCATGCCACCTGTGGCATGCGTGCCATAAGTTCGCCATCATGGATCTATACCATCTCAGACAAGTGATTGTCCAGTCACTTCTTAAAATCAATGTAAGATTCTTAAGAATAATATTTTTCTTAAAATCAATGTAAACTGTGCAAAGACAATAAAGAATTTCTAAGAATTCAATTAAAAGCATGTTGGATGTGCAACATGTGATCAATGTCCAAAATATCAAAATATTGGTGCTATTTCATCATTGTAAAAAGGAAACTCAAGTTGTACTCAACCACCAATGATATTATGGATGTATTTTTGAAGTTTTCTTGGTAACAATATAGAATTATAAATTATAAAAATTATTCAATATAAAATTATTTGTTACAGTCTTCTTAAAGGATGCTTTTTAATTTTCTGCCCTATCCTACAGCTTTGTTATCCTCTCCCATCCTTCTATTCAAAGATTAATTCCTACTTTGAACTGCTCCTACTTGGCTTCTAAGCCAAACAAGCCCATCCAGGTTTTGCTAGATAATTGTGCCACTACTGGAAAATGCTTCTGAGCTTCTATTTGCATTTTACAATAATTTTTAGAGCAAGGCCTCAAATGTGGGAGACTTTCTGTCTTGTGCCAAAGATTCCTCAATGCATTGACTCCTGTTTCTGTATATATTTGGTGACAATCAGGGGAAGAAGAAAGCTGCTCCTGCTGCAAATTCACTTAGAACCAGAAATGCACAAATTGCTGCCACATCAGTCCTTGTGAATGGTATATCCCAGGTCTTTCCAAATTTGAAAGAGCACTTTCAATCAGAAAATTGTACCAACCTGCTATAAATATTTTAATTCTAAGCATGTTTAACAATAATTACTTCTTTTAGATATAGTGAGCCTTGCTTTTTTGATTAAATATTTTTTGAGAAATCAAGCCATAAGCTAGCTAAATCTTGATAATGTGCCTAGTCCAAATTAGTTCCCTTCAGCCACAATCTGTTCTGATCATATCTGAAAAAATGTATTTCCCTTGGGAAAATTGCAAGAATCGCAATCACAGCCTTTACAAAATAGAGAGATTTGAAAGCCTTATATATTCTGGAAACTGTCTACTTCTTAACTTAGAGAACATCAGAGCTAAGTTATGGGACTCCTTTCAGTGCCAGTGCTCAACTCTGGAATGTGTGAAGTGATCATAAAGAAGAGAATGACTCACAGCACAACAGGGACAGGCTACAGTGCCTTTTCCGTAGCACTGTGTTATCACGACCAGAATTCACACATGTGGGGGGAAAGGTTTCAAAGCAGAACCCATAAAATATTAGATGCCTGATTCAGAGTGAAGAAAGAATGAGAAAGAACAAGAACAACAAGAAGAAAGACAGGGAGACAGAGACAGAGACAGAGAGAGAATGAAAGAAAAAAGAAAGAAAAAGAGGGAGGAGGGAGGGAAGAAAGGAAGGAAAAATTATGTTTTGCACAATTAAAAAAATCTAATATTGACTCAAATTATTATTTTCACTACTTCAGTAGCATTGCTTTAGGAAAGGCAATTACTCAACCTGGGATAGGAATGGAAACAAAATATAATGAAAACTAGAAAAATTGCACTACAGATGGATGCAGTAATCTCGAATTAATTAAGGACTGTGCTAATAGCTACCTGTGCTGTATATCTTTCTATGACTATAAAAACAGAAGCTAATATAAAAGAGGTACTAAAGCTGAATACCATATTTTCATTCAGTTGACCTCAATAGGACATTTTCAAACACATCATTTAGCAATAGCACTTAGACTTCTATACCGCTTCACAGTGCTTTACAGCCCTGTCTAAGTAGTTTATAGAGTCAGCATATTGCCCCCAACAATTTGGGTCCTCATTTTACTGACCTCGGAAGGGTGGAAGGCTGAGTCAACCTTGAATAAGTCAGGATCAAACTCCTGGCAGTAGGCAGAGCCAACCTGCAAAACTGCATTCTAACCACTGTACCACCACAGCTCTTCATAATCATTCACATATTATGCTAAGGTTTATGGCACATCCTTCCTCTAAGGAACTCAAGGTGCTTACTTTCTTTCTCCCGTAGTAATAGCAATAACATTAGGCTTCTATGCTGCTTGACAGTGTTTTACAACTCTCTCTAAGCGGTTTACAGAGTCCCTTTGGGGAGAGAGAGCGGGTTATAAATTAAATTATTATTATTATTATTATTAGCATATTTCCCCCAACAATCTGGGTCCTCATTTTACTTCAGAAGAATGGAAAGTTGAGTCAACCTTCAGCCGACGAGAATCAAATTCCTGGAGTGAGCAGTGAGGTAGTCTCCCTCCCATAAAAGTAGTCCATAATTTACTACTGGTCACTTAGTGACCATTCAAAGTTATGACAGACCTCCATAGGAATATTTACAATCCAGTTCCGAAATTATGAGAGCTGCCCTCTCCCGTGATATTTGCTTAACATCCACAAAACCAATGGTCATAAAATCAGATTGGTCATGTGATGAGCTAAAAAAAATGTGGGATAGATTGCATCATCACCAGATGGGTTTGCAACTGGCTCACAAACTGCACTCAACATGTAGTCCTTAATGGAACTACATCTACGTAGCGGGAAGTAAGCAGTGGGGTGCAGTAGGCCTAGTACTCTTCAACATCTTCAGAAATGATTTAGATTAGGAAATAGAAGAGGAACTCATCAGATTTGCAGATGACACTGGCAGGAATAGTCCCAGAAGATAGGCTCAAAATCCTGACAGAGTTGAACACAGGGCCCTATCTAACAAAATGAAATTCAATGTAGAGAAAAGTAAGGTTTTACACTTAGGCAAGAAAAACCAAATATACAGGTACAGATTAGGTGAAACGTGGCCCAATAGCAGTAACTGTGAGAGGGATCTTGGAGTCCTAGTGGACAATCACTTAAATATGAGCTAGAAGTGTGTGGAGCAGTCAAAAAAGCCAATGCAATCCTAGGTTGCATTAACAAAGAGAAATAATCAGGATCTCACAAAGTACCACTTTATAAAGCCTTAGTAAGATCACTAAGAATACTTAGAATACTTCATCCAGTTTTGGTCACCATATTATAAAAAAGATTTTGAGACTCTAGAAATAGTGCTCAGAAGCGCAACAAAGATTATTAGGGGAGTGGAGGCTAAAACATATGAAAAACAATTGCAGGAATTGGGTATGTCTAGTTAAAAGAATTAGGGGCGACATGATAGCAGTGTTCCAATATTTGAAGGGCTGCCACAAAGAAGAGGGAGGGTCAAGGTATTTTCCAAAGAACTAGAAGGCAAGACAAGATAAGAAACAATGTATGGAAACTAATCAAAGAGAGAAACAATCTAGAACTAAGGAGGAATTTCCTAACAATGACAACAATTAACCAGCTTGCCTTGGTTAATTGTTGCCCTTCCGGGCAGCCGGAAACCAGCGGCTGTGGTTTCCGGCTGCCCGATTCAACCAGCTCTCTCCAACGCTGGCCATAGGGGGCGAACATCTTGCCCCTGTGGATGGGGCGCGCAATTTGGGTGTCCTCCTGGATACCCGGCTGTCTATGGAAGAGCAAGTGACAGCCGTGGCCAGGAGGGCGTTTTACCAGGTTCGCCTGGTACGCCAATTGCGCCCCCTATTGGATCGGGACGCCCTTCGCACAGTCACTCATGCCCTCGTGACATCCCGACTGGACTACTGTAACTCTCTCTACATGGGGCTCCCCTTGAGGTGCACCCGGAGGCTTCAGTTAGTTCAGAATGCAGCCGCGCGAGCAATTATGGGGACCACCAGGTTTACCCACGTTACACCGCTCTTGCGCGAGCTGCACTGGCTACCTGTCGTCTTCCGGGTGCGCTTCAAGGTGTTAATTATCATCTTCAAAGCGCTCCATGGCTCGGGACCTAGCTATCTGCGAGATCGGATCCTGCCCCATACATCCTCACGACCGATTCGCTCCCACAGAGAGGGACTTCTCCGGGTGCCGTCCACTAGACTTTGTCAGCGGGCGACGCCCAGGGGAAGGGCTCTCTCTGTGGCGGGCCCGGCCCTCTGGAACGACCTTCCCCCTGATATCAGAACGACCACTGACCTCCGCTCCTTCCGTACGAAATTGAAGACCTATTTCTTTCGACTGGCCGGCCTTGAATAATTCTCTCTGTCTATTGATTCCAAATGTATTTTAATGGGTTCTTAATCAGTTTTAGCACGGGTAACACTGTTTAATTATGTTTTAAGTATGTATTTTGTATTTATTCTATATTGTTTTTAGTTTCTCCTGTGCACCGCCCCGGGTCCCTGTGGGGAGAGGGTGCGGTTAATAAATCCGAATTTGATTTGAATTTGATTTGATTTTGAGAAATTGTGGGTGCTCCATTACTGGAGGCATTTAAGGAGAGACTGGACATCCACTTGTCTGGACTGGCATAGGATCTCTGGCTTGAGCAGAGTTTTGGACTAAAAGACCTCCAAGGTCCCTTCCAACTCTGTTATTTTGTTCTATTTTATAACTGTCATGACATACAGCCATAATAGATATGTTGCATTATGGTTGTAAGTTGAGGGCTATCTTTAGTTTCATCCTAAATTATAATAACCTTATTATCAGAACAATCTTATCAAATAGACTGTGATGGGGAAATAATAATAATAATAATCTTTATTGTCATTGTAAAAATTACAATGAAATTGGTTTTATAATTAATTGGAAATAATGGTGACTGGCCCACAAGATCATCAAGTCTACTCCATGCCAAAGGGGAGGAAAGGAGCCTGTCAGATAGTTATGAATGGACTTAATTGGGTTAAAATAGAATTACTCATATCCTAGGGCAAGGCCATTTTTTTTCCTGATATTAAATAATTAAATTCACAAATTTATATCTACTGCATATAAATTTGGGAAAGTTAGAAATGATTCTTGGTTGCTGACCTATATTTTCTCTTGTTTTTTAATTTTCTTTTTCAGGCAAAATACTAAATTTATTCAATACAAGAAAGAGAGAAACAGAGGAAATTACCAGACTAGATATTGCATGTTGATGAAAACACTATTTCTGTGGAATACATTTTGCAAGTTCCAATGTGGTTTCAAATGAGACAAATTCAATCACCCCTTTCTAAGAGTATTAGCTGTTATCCATTACAACCATTGACAGCACTTGAAAAATGATGAACTTCTGTTTCATTTAAAATCAAGAGTACATTAATATTTTATAAAAGTCTTATATCAAGTATGACAGGTTCTCTCGAAAGTCTTAAAGAAAATTGAGAAAAAGATTTGAGATATGAATTTAACAAATCTAATTGCAAGTTTCTATGGCACCTAAATCTATGTCATTAGTTCTTGTTTATACACAATTTATTTTAAAATTCTGTACATTTTTAGTTTTTTTCTTGATTATTTTCTTGTCCAATAACACAGCTATAAAAAAGAAAGAAATTGTAATCTATATCTGTATCTCCAAACCTAGTCAAACATACTAATTAATTAAACTAAACTGGGCATTATGATTTGGCTCATAAATATGTAGTCTTTAATATTAAGACCACATTTATTTATTTATTTATTTATTTATTTTATTAAATTTATACCCCGCCCTTCTCCTTGTTAGGACCCAGGGCGGTGCACAGGCATTATTAAAACCACAAAATACAATAAATATCAGTTAAAATATATTAAATTAGTTAACCCGTGCTAAAACCCATGTTAAAAACCTTCCCAAATTATAATTTATTTTTAAAAAGTCAGAAACGGGGGGGCTATCCTAGGGCGGCTTGCTGAAATAAATATGTCTTAAGATGTTGGCGGAAGAGGCGGAGGTCCGAGATAGTGCGAAGGTCGGGGGGTAGGTCGTTCCAGAGGGCCGGGCCCGCCACAGAGAAGGCCCTTCCCCTGGATGTCGCCAATTGGCATTGCCCCGCCAACGGCACCCAGAGAAGGCCCTCTCTGTGGGAGCAGATCGGACGAAGGGATGTATGGGGCAGGAGGCGGTCTCGTATATAGCTAGGCCCCGAGTCATGGAGCGATTTAAAGATGGTTGTCAACACATTGAAGCGCACTCGAAAGGCCACAGGCAGCCAGTGCAGCTCGCGCAGGAGAGGTGTTACGTGGGTTTGCCTTGAGGCACCCATAATCACCCAGTTGTTCGCCCCCAATAGCCAGTGTTGGACTTAACTGGCTGAACCGGGGTGCCAGAAACCACAGCCACTCAGTCTTGGATGGGTTGAGTTTGAGTTTGTTACTACCCATCCAGATCCGTACGGCCTCCAGACACCGGGACAGCACTTCGACGGCATCATTGGGGTGGTTTGGGGTGGATATGTACAACTGAGTGTCATCAGCGTACAGATGGTATTCCACCCCAAAACCACAGATGATCTCATCCAGCGGCTTCATATAGGTGTTGAACAGAAGGGGAGAGAGGACCCCACATGTGAGGGGCCTCGGATAAGTTTAATTTTAACTTATCAGATAATCCCGAAATAGAGTATTTTAATAGTACAGTATTTAACAGTTTATGTAACAATCAATTATACCATAAACATCAAGCAGTATCTGTATTAAAAATTACTTTTACACATCAATGTTATTGTACAAACATTATGGCAAAGTTACTAACACTTACTAACAATAAGTTTTAATAAACATATATTCAACAGCTCTTACAAACACCACAACCTTTAGTCCTAACAGGTAATCATATTTCTCAATTTGCATTCAATGAAATCAGTATGGGTTGAAGAATTTTTTTTGAGCTCACCTTACCATCAAATGGGCTAGAATTTCTCACATGTTGATTTGTGTCTCTTTAGATTTAATTAGTAATAATACTAATAGTCTCTCTGTTCATAATTAGTAATAATACTAATAGTCTCTCTGTTCATAATCAGACTCATCCAAGCTATTAAAAAAGTACACCAAAGTACAAAAAAAAATGGCAAAGATTGTAGAAAATAAGGAACATATATTTAATAGAGATAGCTCTGATGCCATGAAATAAGGAGCAAAAGCATTGTTTAAGTCCAGATATGCTTCCACACAATGTTTGGAAGCATCTTAGAGAGATACTTTCTTAATTCACTGAACTATAAGGAGGAGGAACAACAACAACAATAACACAATCATATTTATAAGATTCCATTATTACAGTCAGTCTCAATCTAGATTTTTACTTTTCACTGGGTAAACAGAAAAGATTGGGAGGAAGACAAGAAAGATAATTGCCAAAATTGTCTTTGAAGAAGTCTCTTAGTCAATCCTAACACAATGAAGACTGCCTTGCAACTGTTATAACATAATAGTTGTATATCATGGTAATTTGTCTACCTCAAAATAAGTACTGTTTCTCCAAGAGGACCTAGCCAAATATGTCTGGGAAGGCCTATCATCCATAATTGATTTGTTTTTCACAAAATTGGCAAAACCATCGTATCCTATCTATAAATTTTGTATAATATTTTTGTTCATAGGAAACCTGCTACAAATCTATTTAATTAAAAATATTTGTCTGCAGGGTGGGCATAAACCCGGATGGCTAAAAGTCAAGTCTATATAGTAACCTCATATTCAGAATATCTCATCACAAACAAACATTTTGCTGATTTTCAGCATATTTCCTATGCATCATGTTAGATCAGACAAAGGATTCCAACTCAGGCATGGTCAAAACAACAGGAACGTTTATTCACACTATTTACAACACACACAAGATTCAACTGGCAAGGTTTCTTCTCTGGCAACCTCTTATATAGAGTTACCAGGCAGGAAACTCCTAGCAAGCAATTGCAACATTGTAACTCCTTTCCAGACAGATTCCAGACAGCTTGTCTCTGTTAATCACTGCAGCTGCTGGCTCAGCTCCGGAATGCGGTGACTCATAGGTTACCAGACGAGTTGTCTGGGACATAGGCTTGGGGACTCAACACTCCTTCCCCCATAGTCAGTGCGCATGTGTCTAGGTTCTCTGTCCAACACAGTACATGCGCACGCGTAGTCATTCAGATAGGCGGGGCGGTGTCGGGTCCGCCCTGACCGTCTTAGTTCTTGAGGAGGCTCCTCCCTGTGGGACACGGAGCCTTCGCCTACGTCATCGCGGCCTGCCCTCGGAGGTGGAGTCGCCGTAGGCAGCAATGGCGACCCTAGCAAGTCCGGGTGAGGGGGCGTGGCGACCGGGCTTGAGGTAGTTGGCATTTGCTGGCGAGTATTATTCTGGTAGGGTGGTTCCCCGATGGGCGAGGCCCCCAGCTGAGAGTCAGATTGGGCTGTGAGGTCCTGGCGGTCTCCTCGTGCTGTTCCCGCCGATACGAGGTCTGGACCGGCTAGGGACTCCGGGGTTCCAAACAACTGCTCGGCTTGAGCAGAGAACAATGGCCCAACGGGGGCCAACGGGCAGGAACGGCCTGGCGTGGTGACTGCTGTTTCGGGCAGGCGGCGCCTCAGTTGATCCAGGTGGCGCCGCCACTCGGATCCATCCTGAAGGCCGACTCTGTAAGAACAGGGTCCGGTTACGTCCAAAATGGTTGCGGCAATCCATCGCGGCTCCCCTGAATAGTTCCTTGCCCAAACCAGGTCCCCAATTTCAAATAAACGAGGAGTGGGAATCTGCAGGTTGCCCCTCTGCAACCCGTCGTAATCGGGGTGCAGTCTGTCCAGAGTGGTCCGCAAGCGTCGGCCCATCAAGAGCTCCGCGGGGCTTTTCCCTGTGGCTGGGCAAGGTGTGACATGCTGTCCCAAAAGGTACGCGGCCACCCTTGCCTGCCAGTCCCCTTTATCCAAACGGGCCAAGGCTTCCTTGGCTGAGCGCACGGCTCGTTCCGCGCGTCCATTAGACGCCGGGTGATAAGGGGCGACCGGCGCGTGGCGGATCCCTTGGGTGGCCAGAAAGTCCAAGAAGGTGGAGGATTGAAATTGGGGTCCGTTGTCGGACACAACGACGTCCGGCAACCCGTGGGTCGCGAACAGACGGCGCAAGGCACGCACCGTGCTCTCCGCTGTGGTGGAAGCCATGAGAATCACCTCCACCCAGCGTGAGAACGCATCCACCACCACGAGGAAATTCTGGCCATGGAAGGGACCTGCGAAATCCAAGTGGAGCCTGGACCATGGGCACCTGGGGGCGTCCCACTCCCTCGGCGGGGAGACCGGCGGGGCCGGCCGGGACGATTGGCAGGAGGAGCAGGCGGCCACCCATTCCGCCACTTCAGCGTCCATGCCGGGCCACCAGACATAGCTCCGGGCCAATGCCTTCATACGGACGATGCCTGGGTGGTTGGCATGGAGCGACTGAAGAACCATGTGCCGGAGAGGGGAAGGGACGATGACCCGATCTCCCCAACACAAGCACCCGCAATGGAGCGAGAGCTCCAGCTGTCGTGACTTGTAAGGCCGAAAGTTTTCAGCCACACTGCCCGAAGGCCAGCCCCTCAGCACCCATCGGCAGACCTGGGCGAGGACGGGGTCTGCGCGGGTGTGAGCGGCAACGGCGGAAGAGGACAGGGGCAAGTCCGACTCCGCGACCATCAGGACAGAGAGAGCAGGCACAGGGGCCGGATCCGGCCCCGGGAGAGGGCAGCGGCTCTTAGGGCATCAGCATGCCCTATCTGCTTGCCAGGACGGTATAGCAGCGTATAGTCATACGCTGCCAGGAATTCCGTCCAGCGGGTCATCCTGGGCGACAGGATGGGGGGTGTCGGACGGTCACCGGCCAATAGCCCAAGGAGCGGCTTATGGTCCGTGACAACAGAAAAGGTCCGCCCATAGAGGTAATTGTGGAACTTCTTAATCCCGGACACTACAGCCAAAGCCTCCTTGTCGATTTGGCTGTAGTTTCTCTCCGTTTGAGACATTGTCTGGGAGTAAAAAGCAATGGGGGCTTCCGAGCCGTCTGGAAAGACGTGGCTAAGGACAGCCCCCAGGCCAAAAGGGGAGGCATCGCACGCAAGCGTCAGAGGAAGCCTGTCATGGTACTGGACTAGTACCGCATCTGACGTGAGCATGGCTTTGACAGCCGCGAACGCGTGTGCTTCACGGCTGCCCCAGTGCCAGGCCGCGGATCGGTCGAGCAACCGATGCAGCGGCTCGGCTAGCGATGCCTTATGGGGAATAAACGGCGCGTAGAAATTCAAAAGGCCGAGGAATGCCTGCAGCTCCGTTTTGGAGGCAGGAGTGGGGGCCTTTTGGATGGCCTCGACCTTGGAGGGGGTTGGGTGAATTCCTTGGGCGTCAATCATGAAACCCAGGAATTCCACCCTAGGCGCAGCAAATGTACATTTGCTGCGTTTCAACTTTAAACCCGCGCCCCTGAAAACTCTGAGGACCTTCCGTAACGTTTTGGCGAGTTCTGATATGCTGGAAGCAGCAATCAGGACGTCGTCAAAATACGGTACAACGCCAGGGAGCCCATGGAGCAGTCGCTCCATGAGGCTCTGGAAGATCCCCGGGGCTACGGACACGCCGAATTGGAGACGGCGACAGCGGAAAGCCCCACGGTGGGTCACGATGGTCTGCGCTTCCGCAGCCTCGTCATCCACCGGAAGCTGTTGGTAGGCCTGCGCCATATCCAGTTTCGCGAACACTCGACCTCGTCCCAATGAGTGGAGTAGGTCTTGCACCACCGGAACCGGGTATGGGTTCGCCTGAAGCCCGAGGTTGATCGTCGACTTATAGTCGGCGCAGATCCTCATGGACCCGTCGGGCTTAATGGGGACCACAATTGGGGTCTCCCATTTCGCCTGATCGACGGGTTCGAGCACGCCCTGCGCCACCAATCGATCCAATTCCGCTTCAACCTTGGGCTTCAGCGCGAACGGCAGCCTGTGGGCCTTCAAGCGGACTGGAGCAACCTGGGGGTCCAAATTTAGGGAAACTGGAGTGCCTTTGTACGTTCCTAAGCTGCCATCAAAGACGTCGTTGAACTCTCTGATTACTTCGTCTACCGGAGAACTGGCTGGCACGCTGTGTACTCCTTGGACTGACAGTCCCAAGGCTGGAAACCAGTCCAATCCGATCAAGGCAGCTAGGGGTTTGGCCACTACCAGGATGGGAAGGGATCCGTGGAAGGGGCCGTAGTCTACTCTCACTCTGTACAGACCTAGAATGGGAATTTGTGAGCCCTGGTAATCTTTCAGGATCGTCGCCGTGGGACCGAGATCCTGCTTCCTGAGCTTGGGGCAAAGCTTAACTAAATGCGCCCAGGACATGAGTGATCTAGAGGACCCTGAATCTATTTCCATTTTTACCCCCACCCCCTCTAAGCAAACCACTGTTGACAGTCTCCTACTCTCTGCCTGGTCGTAGCTTAGAGCTGGGGGCATCTCCGCCAGCGCGAAGCAGTCGGTCGGCTGTGGCTGGTAGCGTCCTGAACGCTTCTGCGACCCTCGTTGTCCTGGTGGAACGGTTCTGGAGGCGGCAGCTGGCGTTGTCGCTGGGGCGGCAGCACGGCACACAGCTGCTAGGTGTCCTTTCCTGCCACATCTGCGGCACACCGATGCCTTGAATGGGCACTCTGGTCTCTGGTGGGCCCCTCCGCAGCCTAGGCAGTTCCCGGACTTCTGCTGCGGTGTGAATGCGCGATTCGGCACGCGCCCGGTCACCCTCATGCAGTCCCCACGGTCTTCCTCCTCCAGCTCATCCAGCGGCGCTATTTCGTCTACCAGACACGCTCGCGGAGTGGGGAAAAGAGGAGGGCGCGCGCGGCCCATGTCGGATGTGGAGATCTCCGACAATTCTGTCGCGCGTGCTTCTTCCACCGCTTGCTCGAGAGTCAGGACAGTTTTTGAAAGCAAGCGGCGCTTTAGGCGGATGTCTCTTACGCCGCATACAAACTGCTCCAGTAGGGATTCCTCCAGGAAGCCAGCAGGGAACTCGCAGGGGATTGCGGTCGCTCTCAATTTCTGCAGGAACTCGGCTACCGACTGTTGCGGCTGTTGCACACATTGCCTGAATGCATAGCGATGTGCTATGCGGGAAGGCGCCGGCGCATAGTGTGCTCTCAGGCGGCCCAGGAGATCGTCCCACGGCACTTCGTGCACCGCTGCGGGTGCTGCTATGGTTCGGGCGGTAGCGAACAATTCAGGGCCGCCGCACTGGAGGAATAGGCTCAGCTTCCTGGCAGGCGCGAGTTCGCCGTAGTCGCTGGCTATCAAGAAGCACTCGAACCGGGCTAAGAAGGAAGCCCATTGTTCCTTCATCGGGTCGAACGGTGCAAACGGAGGCATTGTCGCCGTAGCCATGGTGAGGCTGTGCGTCGCGCTGCGCTCTGTTGTTGAAGTATTCGTTACCCGTTGCGTTCTAAGGCCACGGCCTGAATCCCACCTTCGTCGCCAGTGTTAGATCAGACAAAGGATTCCAACTCAGGCATGGTCAAAACAACAGGAACGTTTATTCACACTATTTACAACACACACAAGATTCAACTGGCAAGGTTTCTTCTCTGGCAACCTCTTATATAGAGTTACCAGGCAGGAAACTCCTAGCAAGCAATTGCAACATTGTAACTCCTTTCCAGACAGATTCCAGACAGCTTGTCTCTGTTAATCACTGCAGCTGCTGGCTCAGCTCCGGAATGCGGTGACTCATAGGTTACCAGACGAGTTGTCTGGGACATAGGCTTGGGGACTCAACACATCACATTGCTTTAATTTTTTTGCTGTTTATGTTTCCAAAATGCAGGGTTTTAAAAGACAAATTCCACTATGCTCCTTTAACATTTTGCATGTACAATTTGTGTACAACGCTCACTATTGTGCCTTTTTCTGGCCCATTTTGTTATTGCAGATTTTTAATTGACAAAGGGCAAAGGCTAGTGGCTTGAAAATATTCTTAATTATCTTGTACTCTTCCTCCAGAGCCAGATACAGTATAATAAAATTAAATCTCTCAATTAGTCAATACCATATCTGAGCAGCTTAAAGTTCTTTTCTGCTATTTTAAGAAGCACAGAATAATTTGTTTCTATTCATCCTCTTTATATTGTTCATAATTGTACAGATCGCTATCGTGCACCCGTCAAAGTTCTGCTTAATAGCTTGTTCACGGAATACTCAATAGATTTCCTTCTCTCCCACTTTCTTTGTGTTTAACATTAATCATGAATGTTCTCTATATAACCATTAAACACTGTATTTGAGCAGCCACAGTGGTCAATCTGAAATTATTGATGTTCTTCTCTTTTAAGGAGAGTCCATGCACATCTTAGTGCTATCTTGATTAGTTCAGTGAAGAAAACAAGTCGGCATTTTAGAACTACAAATCTTAACCAGAAAAGCACTGGTGTCCTCATAGGTATTATAGTAATCTGGCAGCAGATGAGAGTCATGACTATTATGTAAAGGTTGAAGAATATCATTTCTTCAGCAGATCCAATAAAAAAGGTAGTAAAGTGAAATTGTATAGAAAGAAGCCGTAGCTTTGGAGATATTCATATTTTGAATATGGAAGTTCCTATAGCATCCGCCCTGTTTGGGGTGACCCGCTCCCTCCTCCATCTGAGGCCACGGGAAGCCCCTCTGCAGGGTCGAGCAGAGGAATTTGGAGTATTTCTGCAGGACAAAATCACTCAGATTCGGAACGAGTTGCCCTCCACTTGTTGTCCAGTCGAGGCATCCAGCGCTGGTCTTGAGATTACACCTTGGGAGGAGTTCGACTTTGTTACTACCGAGGATATGGACAGGTTGCGGAGGAACCTTAGAGCCACCACATGTTTATTGGACCCGTGTCCCTCCTGGCTTGTACTGGCATCCTGGGAGGTGACACGAGGCTGGCTCCAGGGCATTGTGAATTCATCTCTGAGTGAGGGGTACTTTCCCACCGTTTTGAAAGAGGCGGTGGTGAGGCCCCTCCTCAAGAAACCATCCCTGGATCCAGCTTTATTAGAGCACTATCGTCCCGTCTCCAACCTTCACTTTTTAGTGAAGGTTGTTGAGAGTGTGGTGGCCCAACAGTTTCCCCGACATCTGGAGGAAGTTGATTATCTAGACCCGTGCCAGTCCGGCTTCCGGCCCGGTCACAGCACCGAAACGGCATTGGTCGCATTGGTGGATGATCTCTGGAGGGCACGGGATAGAGGTTGTTCCTCTATCCTTGTCCTATTAGACCTCTCAGCAGCTTTTGATACCATCGACAATGGTATCTTATTGCACCGATTGGGGGGGTTGGGGCTAAGAGGCACCGTTCTACGGTGGTTCTCGTCCTACCTCTCTGGTCGGTCGCAATGGGTGTTGGCAGGAGGGCAGAGGTCGGCCCCGAGGCCACTCACATGTGGGGTCCCTCAGGGGTCGGTCCTCTCGCCACTCCTGTTTAACACCTACATGAAGCCGCTGGGTGAGATCATCCATGGTTTTGGGGTGGAATACCATCTGTACGCTGATGACACTCAGTTGTACATATCCACCCCAAACCACCCCGACGATGCCGTCGAGGTGCTGTCCCGGTGTCTGGAGGCCGTACGGATCTGGATGGGTAGTAACAAACTCAAACTCAACCCGTCCAAGACCGAGTGGCTGTGGTTCCCGGCACCCCGGTTCAGCCAGATAAGTCCAACACTGGCCATTGTGGGCGAACAACTGGCCCCCGTGGAGAGGGCGCGCAACTTGGGCGTCCTCCTGGATTCCCGGCTGTCCATGGAGGACCATGTGACGGCCGTGGCCAGGGGGGCGTTCTATCAGGTACGCCTGATACGCCAGTTGCGCCCCTTACTGGACCGGGGAGCCCTTCGCACAGTCACTCAAGCGCTCGTGACATCCCGGCTGGATGCTCTCTACATGGGGCTCCCCTTGAGGTGCACTCGAAAGCTACAGTTAGTACAGAATGCGGCCGCGCGGGTGATTATGGGTGCCTCAAGGCAAACCCACGTAACATCTCTCCTGCGTGAGCTGCACTGGCTGCCTGTGGCCTTTCGAGTGTGCTTCAAGGTGCTGATGACCATCTTTAAATTGCTCCATGGCTCGGGGCCTAGCTATATACGAGACCGCCTCCTGCCCCATACATCCCTTCGTCCGATCCGCTCCCACAGAGAGGATCTTCTCTGGGTGCCGTCAGCGGGGCAATGCCGGTTGGTGACACCCAGGAGAAGGGCCTTCTCTGTGGCGGGCCCGGCCCTCTGGAACGACCTACCCCCTGACCTTCTCGGACCTCCGCCTCTTCTGCCAACATCTTAAGACGTTTCTATTCCAACAAGCCGGCCTAGGATAGCCCCTACTTCTGACTTTTTAAAAATAAATCAATTTGGTATGGTTTTAATATGGGTTTTTAGCACGGGTCTCGTAATTTAATATATTTTAATTGATATTGTATTTTGTGGTTTTAATAATGCCTGTGTGCCGCCCTGGGTCCTAACAAGGAGAAGGGCAGGGTATAAATTTAATAAAATAAAATAAATAAAATAAAAAATGAGATATAAAGGAGATAGAAGCAAAAAAGACATTATTATGGAATTTGATTATAGACCACCTACTCTAGTAAAAGATTTTTGATAACATATGGAAAAGTCCCATGAATTTCTTATCTCTTTTACTGACAACTTCATTTTTCAAATAATGTCAAAAGAATCAATGTGGTCAACTCTTCTGGTCCTAGCACTCACAAATAAAGCAGAATTGATTGGCAAACTCAAAGTGTGAAGCATCTTAGACAAAACATTGTGTTGTGTTGGAGTTCAAAATAACAAGGACATGAAAATATTTCCAAAAGACAGTTTTTAGTAAAATGGGACAAAATGTAGGTAGCCTGCACTGCCTTGACATGTTAAAGAATAAATATAAATAAAGAAGTCCAAGAGGGATGAAGGACTCTGAAAAGTGCAATACTAGATGCAAGAGATAGATGGTGTATTCATGAAGAAATAGAAATAGGGATAAGAGGCCTATTGATGAACAGCAAGCACACTGACATAAGTTGAGAAGTAAAAGGAGATGTACAGGAAATGGAAGCAGAGGCTGATAACTAAGGACACTTACAAACTATTAATTTGTATAGTCAAGGCTATGGTTTTTCCAGTTGCAATGTAGGGCTGTAAAAATTGAACCATAAGAAAGGCTGAGTGCCAAAGAATTGAGGCCTTTGAACTATGGTGCTGGAGAAGTCTCCTGTGAGTCCCTTGGACTGCAAGGCAATCAAACCGATCAGTCCTAGAGAAGATCAACTCTGACTGCTCTTTAGAAGGCCAAATCCTGAAGAGGAAACTCAAATACTTTGGCCACCTAATGAGAAGGACGGACTCACGAGAAGAGCCGAATGCTGGGACAGATTGAGGGCAAAAGAAGAAAGGGATGATAGATAATGAGATGGCTGTATGGAGTCACCAAAGCAGTAGGCATGAGCTTAAATGGACCCCAGAGGATGATAGAGGACAGGAACAGCTGGAAGAACATTGTCCATGGGGCTGTGATGAATCAGACATGATTTCGCAACTAACAACAAAGAGGGTAGAATTTGAAAGACTGAAGCCTAGGGAATAGGAAAGCATAATCTAATAAAGGATTGTCCAAAATAAAGGAAAAACCAAGGAGGTTGTTAATTTATTAAGACAGGGAAGTAGGGAAGTAATAATGAGGAGCTATAGGACTGTTTAATACCTTCTATGTATTTATCTTTTTTTAGAAGGTGGAGCCAATCTGTCAAAAAAGTGTTTAAGGAAAGTATGCAGCATTTAGAAAAAGATATCACAATTTATCACAAGTCAGCTCAGAATGAACTTATTTTATTACAAAATGATTAGTTTGAGAAACCACAAGGCAACACAAAAAATGTAATGTATAATGTACCAAGTTTCTGGAAGGTGTTTGATATAGCCTCTCATTATACCAAGTTGTTTAGATCTACTGTGAGCAAGGTGTCATTTATTTATTTCTAAATAAATCAATAGATTACTTTGTGAATACAATGGCTAAAAGCAGGTCATGTCTATTATGGTCTGGAACAGGGGTTGGGAACTATGGCTCTTTTATGTTCTGTGTACTTCAACTCCCAGAATTCCTGAGCCAGCACAATATGCAATCTATGGATCTGCAACCAGGTGAACAATTACACACAAGATCCTTGTAAATAGTACTCTCCTGCCCTGGGGAGAAGCATCAAGTAGGATCCTGCAGTAACATAAAAAGTAAGAAAAGTCATTACAATGACCTGAGCTGTTATGTCAGGAAAGGTTTTCCTAGAAGTGGTAGACTGCCCCTTGTTAGAAGTTTTAAAATTCTCAAATTATGTGTTGAAAAAAGGTTGGTGGCTTCCTATTTTGAACAAGGGATTGGATGACTTAAATTATCCAAGTCATATGGACAATTAAACTATAAAGTGGAGAAACTGCTGTTTTGAGGGCATGTATTAAAGAGCAAGATTGCTCTTCTAGAAATCCTAACCTTATCACTACGATATTCAAAATATTGAATAATGAAGTAAAAGTAACATATAAGAGTAGCTATTGCTGCACCTAACAGTATACATTTTTATAGGGGATCCACCAGATCATTTCCAAAAGTCCATGCGGTAATCTTTGACTTACAACCACAATTTATCCAAATTTTTCTGTTGTCAATTTTACAACCTTTTTTACCATAGTTCTCAAGTGAATCACTGCAGTTGTTAAATTAGTAAGAGGTTTTTAAATGAATTTGGATTCCCCACTGACTTTGTTAAAAGATGATCACATGACCCCAGGACACTGCAATGGTCATAAATAGTTGCCAAACGTCCTAATTTTGATCACAAGACTAAGTATGAAAAAAACAGTCATAAGTCACTTTTGTCAGTGCCATTGTAACTTTTAACAGTCACTATGCAAACTGCTGTAATTTGAGGACTATAACTGTACATTCTTATATTCTGCAATGTATCCTCCAAAGTCCCACAAACATAAATTGTTTACCATTCAGAGCATTTGAATATTGATCAGGGATCAATCATAGAGACACAAATGACCATTTCTGTATGAATCCTAAGAAAAGAAGTTTTGTAATATTGCTAAAAACCACCACAACTTGTTCAACACCTAATAGTTCAATATTAGACAACAAAGGTGTTTCCATATTTTTCATCAATTTACCTGAAATAGACAAGAATTTAATTGATCTTTTTAAAGAATTGCATTACATTTACTTTTTTAAAGCTTTATGTCTTCAGTAAATTTTGAGTTGCTCAGTGACCTTCCTGCTGGTTTTGCTGTTTGTTATATATGTAATTATTTTTAACTATTATCTTAGTAATTACCTTTGTGCAGGGGTGTCAAACTTAAGGCCCAGGGGCACTTACATCTGGTCAGCGAGGCAGCCCTAGAAACAGCAACGGACTGGCCTGCTCTACCAGCAAAAACGGAGGGGGCCCTCCCTCCCTCCCAGGCTCTTGCCACCCTCTGCCAGTGAAAATGGAGCTCAGTGGGGGGCAGTAGCCACCCTCTGCCAGTGAAAATGGAGCTCAGTGGGGGGCAGTAGCCACCCTCTGCCAGTGAAAATGGAGCTCAGTGGGGGGGCAGAGCTCTGTTTTCACTGGCAGAGGGTGGCAGCCATCACGGCTGAAAACAGAGCTCGGCAGCCTGTTTCACTGGCAGAGCAATCGGGCCACCACCGACATCCCTGACACAAGTGACATTAAGCTGGCTATGTACACCCCTGCCATGCCCACCTCAGCCCCCAATGTCAAATATAATCCTGATGTGGCCCTCAATGAAATCAAGTTTGACACTCCTGCTTTAGTGTTTTAACAGTTTTATCATTAGTGTTTTAATGATATTGATTATCTCAATTATTCTTACATGTTTTAACATGACAAATATTTCAATAAACAATTGAATAAACTTATCCTTCCATTATGCTGATGCTAACTATGAATTATACATATTATAGTACAGTATGTGATGGATGCGATTAAATTTTTTAAATTTTGCATTTTGTAATATTTGTTATGTTTTAACTTTCCTGTGCGCCGCCCTGGGTCCTATTTGGAGAAGGTGCGGGGTATAAATCTAATTTTTTTTTAAAATGCTGTTGTTTGAGAGAAGTTTCTTTTAAGACTAATAAAAATTCACTGAGCATACAGATAGACCTTGACTTAATAACCACAAAAGAGCCTGGAATTTTAGTTGTAAGTAGATGCAGTCGTAAGTCAGATTACCGTGTGACCTGACTCAATTTTATGACTATTTTATGACAATTATTAACTGCAAGATTCATGTAATTATAAATGCAGATATACCCATTCATATACCCAGCCTAATAAGTGGTTTTTGTCAGAAAATGGCAAATCACAAAGAGGTGACCACAGGTCACTGAAACCAATCATAAATCCAGTGCCAAGTGCCTGAAATATGGCCATGTGACTGCAGGAATAGCGCAGCAATCATAACTTCCAGGATGGGTTATAAGTAACTTATTTTTTCTGTCATAACTTCAAACAGTCATGTCGTTAATCAAGGATTACCTGTACATCAGAGACAGGTTTATTTTTTTAGTTGTTCATCACTGAGGGCAATTCTGCATTGCAGACTAAGTTGCTTGTCTCCCACAATGCTCCCAGCTGTTTCTTAAGTCAACTTCAGAAATCCTAGATTGTAGGGGATTAGCAACGGGGTTTGCTCAGTATGGACTGTATCCATTACAACAGGGGTCCCCAACCTTTGCAACTTTAAGTTTGAAGGACTACAGCTCCCAGAATTCTCCAGCCAGCTTTGCTGGCTGGAGAATTCTGGGAGCTGAAGTCCTTCAGACTTAAAGTTGCAAAGGTTGGGGACCCCTGCACTACAAGATGCAGGTGGTTGTTCCTATGATGCTTGTCCTTCCCACCATGTAGGAAAGGGAAGCCTCGATTGTCACTGTTTTTCCAGGACCTCCTTGCTTTTCCTTTTAGGGGTTCTTCTCTCCTTAATAGTCCTTGCACCTTTCCTTGGCCTTTGCAGATGTTTGCACATATAGATGCCTTCCCATTCCCTTCCCACATTATGTCATTTGAATCTATTCTGACTTTTTCTTTCTCCCTTTATACCATTCCTGTTTTGATACATAGTAATTAAAGGGACAAGTTGTTCTTTCCTGATAAAATCACCCTTACATAAATGGAAACTTTGTAGCATCGTTCATAGGAGCAAAAAAGTAATGTTCCTATTTGCAACATAAATATACATATTGTAAAAGTAAGGGAAGAGGAACTTCATAGTCCTCCATTTATGACCACAATGGAGCCTAACATTTCTGTTGCTCGGAGAGAGACAGCTGTTAATGAGTTTTGCCCAATTTTACAACATTTCTTGCTATAGTTGTTAAGTCTATCACTGTAGTTGTTAAGTTAGGAACAGGCTGCAAAATGAATCGTGCTTCCTCATCATCTTTGCTCATCAGAAGGTTACAGAAGATGATCACAGGGCCCTGACACATTGCAATCATCATAGATATGAGTCAGTTGCCAAGCCTCTGAATTTTTATCACTGTGGGTATGCTGCAGCTGTCAGAAGTGTGAAAAATGGTCTTATCACTTTTCCAGTGCCATAGTAACTTTGAAAGGTCACTAAATGAAACATTGTAAGTCAAGGACCAGGAGACAAGAAAGCAAGGCACGTATACTACTACATCCATCCTGGTCAGAAATTGAATCCATGTCCACTCTGAGGTGTAAGAATTTGGAAGGAGCACAAGTCTCTCTAGCGGTAAGGACAACAAAGTGATTTAACAGGCGGCTGATGGGTCAAGCACATAAAAATGCAGAGAACGTAGTAGAGAACATAGGTCAAAATGGTTGCCCAAGGCATCACCAGTCACTGGGAGGGGAGGGTCATGCACCCAATCAGAATTAAGGCTAGTCCAAAAAAACAAAAAAAGCACTGGAGACTATCCGAAAGGCTTAAGAGGGCTCAAGTTAGAAAACAGTGTTTTAAAGTCAAGCTTTAAAAACACAGGTGTGGAGTGCATGGGCAGTGGGCTGGGAGAGGAAAGAGGACAGCATCATCAATTTCTGCATTCTAGCAAGCAATGGAGATCCATACTAGCAACGGGACAAGCAGAAAGTGTCACTCTACCACCTGTGGGCTTCTTTTTCCTTGTCTCATCTGAACATGATATTTATATAGTATTTAGTTAGGCATGGCTAGATGTTTGGGGGTGTTGGGTGCCAGTCTCTACAACAGTACCCATGATTAGGGATTTGAAAGAAACATGGTCCTGCTGGAAGCAAATCTATTTCTTGCAGCAACAGTAATATTGACCTTCTTTCAAAAAAACAAGAACAAACAACAAATATGATGAGGACAGAAATCTGTTCCCTCCTTCTCAGAACAAGTGAATCACTCCACTCATTTGTACTGTACCTGCAATCTAGCCCGCAGCACAGACGCCAATGTTAAATTCTCATTCTCTGGACACCGAGGCCTTCAAAAACTAAGATTTTTATATAATTGGCTGTGACTGTAATGTTGGCAAGTCAAGAGGAACAGAGGAACTTCCTTAGCAATCTGATGTGAATGAAAGAGTGAGTTGCATTTATTTATTTGTATTCCGCCTTTATTAGGTGGAATACAAATTTATTTATTTCTATTCCGCCGACCGAACACTAGTGAGAGACCATATTAGGACTTACTTAGTGGCGATAAGGGTGGCCAAACGCGAGTATTGTGCCACCCTCATTGCATCCGCAGATAACTGCCCTGCCGCCCTGTTTGGGGTGACCCGCTCCCTCCTTCATCAGAGGCTGCGGGAAGCTCCTTTGCAGGGTCGCGCAGAGGAATTTGCGATTTATCTGCAGGAGAAAATCACTCAGATTCGGAATGAGCTACCCTCCATCAACAGTGGTCCAGTCGAGCGGTCCGAGGCTGTTCTTGAGACACCATCTTGGGAGGAGTTTGACTTTGTTACTACCGAGGATATGGACAAGTTGTCAAAGAAACTTAGGGCTACCACATGTTTATTGGACCCGTGTCCCTCCTGGCTTGTACTGGCATCCTGGGAGGCGACACGAGGCTGGCTCCAGGGCATTGTCAACGCATCTTTGAGTGAGGGGTCCTTGCCTGCCGTCTTGAAAGAGGCGGTAGTAAGGCCCCTCCTCAAGAAGCCGTCCCTGGATCCAGCATTATTAGAGAACTATCGTCCCGTCTCCAACCTTCACTTTTTAGTGAAGGTTGTAGAGAGTGTGGTGGCTCAACAGCTTCCGCGACACTTGGAGGAAGTTGATTATCTAGACCCGTGCCAGTCCAGCTTCCGACCCGGTCACAGCACCGAGACGGCATTGGTCGCGTTGGTTGATGATCTCTGGAGGGCGCGCGTAACCTCCAGCCTCCGGCCTAGCGTAACCTCCATTACTGACTTTTAGACAGTTTTAAATTTGGGAATTTTAATTTGGTTTTTAGCGCAGGATTTTATTGGAATAAGTTTTTTAAAATTTTATATGTTTTTGTATGTATTTTAGTATTCCTGTGCGCCGCCCTGGGTCCGTTTGGAGAAGGGCGGGGTATAAATTTAATAAAATAAAAAAATAAAAATAAATAAAAAATTAGTTCTACAAATAACTCAAGGTAGCAAACATATTCAATACAGTTTGGATGGGGAGTAACAAACTCAAGCTCAACCCGTCCAAGACCGAGTGGCTGTGGCTTCCGGCGCCCCAGTTCAGCCAGATAAGTCCAACACTGGCCATTGGGGGCGAACAACTGGCCCCCGTGGAGAGGGCGCGCAACTTGGGTGTCCTCCTGGATTCCAGGCTGTCCATGGAGGACCATGTGACGGCCGTGGTCAGGGGGTTGTTTTATCAAGTACGCTTGATAGGCCAGTTGCGCCCCTTACTGGACAGGGTGGCCCTTCGCACAGTCACTCAAGCACTCGTGACATCCCGTCTGGACTACTGTAACGCTCTCTACATGGGGCTCCCCTTGAGGTGCACTCGAAGGTTACAGTTAGTCCAGAATGCAGCCGCGCGGGTGATTATGGGTGCCTCAAGGCAATCCCACATAACACCTCTCCTGTGCGAGCTGCACTGGTTACCTGTGGCCTTTCGGGTGAACTTCAAGGTGCTGACGACCATCTTTAAATCGCTCCATGGCTCGGGGCCTAGCTTCATACGAGACCGCCTCCTGCCCCATACATCCCTTCGACCAATCCGCTCCCACAGAGAGGGCCTTCTCCGGGTACCGTCGACCAGGCAATGCCGGTTGGCGACGCCTAGGGGAAGGGCCTTCTCTGTGGCGGGCCCAGCCCTCTGGAATGGCCTACCCCCCGAACTACGCACCACCTCGGACCTCCGCCTCTTCCGCCAACATCTCAAGACTTATTTATTCCAACAAGCCGGCCTAGCATAACCCCCGTTTTCTGACTTTTAAATGTGGATAAATTTTAAATTCTTAGGGTTTTATAATGGGTTTTAGCACGGGATATAATTTAATAGTTTTTTAATGATATATTTTTGTATTTTGTATGGTTTTTAATATTGCCTGTGCGCCGCCCTGGGTCCTTGCAAGGAGAAGGGTGGGGTATAAATTTAATAAAATAAAATAAATCCTCCTATTTTCCTCACAACAACCAGGGGTGGGTTTCTGCAGGTTCGCACCTACTCGCGAGAACCGGTTGGTGAAATTTAGAGAACCGGTGAGAGGGGGTTCCACCGGCGTACCTGGAAGTAAATCTGGCCCGCCGCTGCCAGTGACCCAACGGGAAGGAAAGGAAAGGAAGGAAAAAAGGAAGGAAGAAAGGAAAGAAGAAAGGAAAGAAGAAAGAAAGAAAGAAAGAAAGAAAGAAAGAAAGAAAGAAAGAAAGAAAGAAAGAAAGAAAGAAAGAAAGAAAGAAAGAAAGAAAGAAAGAAAGAAAGAAAGAAAGAAAGAATTTATCATCACAATTGAGTCCAAAATTTTGGTTGCTAAGCAAGAGCGTTGTTAAATGAGTTTCACCACATTTTAAAAGGTGGCCACTCCCACATTTCACATGACTGCCAAGCCACGCCCACAAAATAGGCCCCACCTACAGAGTAGGTTCTAAAAAATTTGAAACCCACCCCTGACAACAACTCTGTATTGTGGGTTGGGCTAAGAGCAAGGAACTGGCCCAAAGACACCCAGCTGGCTTTCATGAGTAAGGCAGAACTTGAACTCATGGTCTCCCACTTTCTAATTTGGTATTTTAATCATTAGATCAAACTGGCTAAAAATATCAAACATATTACAATGAAAGAGACTCCAATGCATTCAGGTAAGAAAGTGAAGAGGGAACAGATTTTTTTTTTAAGCATTGCAATTTTTCATGGATAGAGAACAAGGCATAGAAGTAAACCACCACATGTATTAAATCAATCAGGAAGATAAGCAAAAAGCATTAAAAATAAATTAATACAAATCTGCAAAAAAAATCTGCTTAGGAAAAACAAATTAACAAGACTGCTGTATAATTAATGGTCCCTAATTTTTGGTTATATTTATTGAGCTGTCTGCAAAATGGAAGCAAGTGTTCTGCTCAGCCAATCTTGCATGACCATGAGTCAGAAAAGAATTATTAATCCAATGGCCTTGTCCTATAAAAACAGCATTACTAAAAGACATGTAAAACAATTTATGTGTCCTTCAGAGACATGGGCAAAGGCATTCTTGAGCTGGAACATTGTGAAATCTTCTGGCCTTATATCAGGCCAAAGTAAAAGCTGTCCTGTGAGATGGATAAAGGATGTTTGCTAAGCATATTACATGAGAAGGTGATATCCTAAAGACAGCATGCTAAGGTGTAGCATGGCATACCAAGTAGGGGCAAGACCTGCAGAACACCTATATCAAGGGCCCTTTACAGTGATGATTTTGTGAATCACAATGTTGTGAATCACACAGTTGTTAAGTAAATCCAGATTCCCCAATGGGCTTATTTTGCCAAAAATTAGCCAAAAAAAAGAAGATTACAAATCATATTGTAGGTAACTTTTTCCAAGACTGATATAACTTTGAGCTGTCTTTAAAAATATGGTTGTAAGTTGAGGAGGACCATATGTTATAAATATAATATGATAATATATAAAAGGAACAATAATGGCAATTAGTTCAATACTATTCTGTCATAAGTGAACAAAAAAAAATAGAAATACAAAATCAAGGAAATTGAGAAAATAGGTCATGGTCAGACAAAAATGTTAGAAACAATACTGCATTTAATTTCTAATCAATTTTACAATATTTTGGAGGGGAATTACATAACATTTAAAATAGGTTAGAGAACAGAGCAAATTTGTTTAATTGCTTGAAACTACAATTGCAATGTGATTCTATGTTGAAACTATAGTTTCCTGATGTTGTCATGCAATATCCAAATGAAAAATATATTCAGCAATTTACAGTATATAAAAAGGAAACATGTACAGTATATAATATGTACATTAAGTGAAATATATATGGAGATAATTGTAAATTTTCATGTGAATTTATTTTTTAAAAATCCATTTCTACTTTGACCTTGTTCCTGGGTTAAGACTTTGAATATTGGATCAGCATGTAAGAGAAAATTAATCCATGGACTAAGCTTCCAAAGTAATTGACATAATTCAGGCTTGAGTGTTTTTTTAAATGAGGAATGTAAATTTTAAATTTTAAAAAAGCAGTTGAACTCAGGAGTTACCTAAAAAAAATGGCAACAAAATTCTCAAAAGGTAATTTTTAGTAATACAGTGAGGCGAGTGAGGGAACACATTAGTAAATGCACCTTCCATTAACACATTATGATCATACGTGTCATACTTGTCCTATAACATTGGTCCATTCTACATACCAGGTATATAGAAAGATACTTCTTTTTATATATCAGGTTCTCATTGTTCCAGGAAGCGGGTTGATGTAAACTGCTATTTGTTCCCTCCCTCCATTTTATTCTGGTTTGGTTAATGGTTTAATGGTAATCCTTGGAATTTTCTCCCATTTTCCTCCTCAGATCGCAAGTTTATTATTGCCAATGCCCAGATGGAGAATTATGCTATCATTTACTGCAATGATGGCTTCTGTGAGATGTTTGGCTACTCTCGAGTGGAAGTTATGCAACGGCCTTGCACCTGCAATTTCCTCACTGGGCCTGACACCACACCCAACTCCATTGCCCAGGTGGGACAAGCGCTGCTTGGATCCGAGGAATGTAAACTGGAGATCATCTACTACAGGAAAGACAGTAAGCATTCATAACATTTCTTTATTTCCTGGCCATTTTCTTTTTTTAGGATTCAAGGGCCCTTTTTTGACAGTATTATATGGTTTGGACAGCACTGCAATATTAAAAAAAAACACTGCATAAATATCTAATGAACACGGAGTGCAAATATTACTGTATAAAATAAATGCGGCTTGAAAACCAGTATTGAAAATCCAAAATGAAGATGGCTACTTTATAGAGGTTTCTAAATTATGGCAAAAGGAGGAGTGATTTTACTATGCCCTTATGTCTGTTTTTAATAACTTAAATAGCCTCCTATACTTTTTAAGCTAAGAAAAAATCTGTAGCCTAAAATCAGAAGATGGCAAAAAAATCTTTGCAAATGAATCAGCTGTGGCCATAGTTTAGGTACAATAATATTATCAATCCTGAACAGTTATTTAACTTCTAGCTTAGTTCCACAGAGTTATTTTAAAAGTTCCTGTCTCCTGGCTGTAGTAATGAACCTAATGTTTTGTACCAGCAAGAGGTGACTAATTTGCAACTTAACTAGTTCCTCCCCCATTACTGCTGAACAAGTACATAAAACACAGAACATAGACTCATAGGACTGAAATGAACCTCAGAAGTCTTCTAGCGCAGAGATCACCAACCTTTCGGACCTCAGGGACCACTAAATTCCACTAATATGATCTGCCTAATGACCAGATGGGTGTGTGTGTGGAAAGGTGGCCATGTGACTGGGTGGGCATGGCCAACTCAATATTATTCACATTGAGGGGCACCTTGACAGCCTCTACTCACCCCTCTCCTCCCAATCACTCCCCGTCTGCCTGTCCGGGCTCTTTAGGGCCCCAACAGGAAACAGTTGCTGGAGCTAAACAGCCAGCATGAGAAAGAGTTGGCAAAACAGCTTGCTCAGTTCAAATTGGATCTGACCAAGAAGGAGGCTTACCAGAAGCATCTCATTAAAGATTATGAGCATAGGCTTTCCATGCAAAGGAAAGACCTGCAGGAGTACAAGACCAGGTACTGGTGCCTGGGCGCTCAGCAGGCTGAGACGGTAAACCAGTTTCGGGCCATGATGCTGTCCTACTGGAACAAGGCCCTCCATCTCTTCACCACCAGTAGCACTTCCCTCCAGCCTTCGTCCAAAGCCCTGCACCAGGAGGCTGAAGCAGACCTCAAGTCAGAATTTCTGCCCCCCTCCAACCTCCACAAAAAGACTCAGAAGGGTTCTCTGCAGCAACACAAATGTTAATTGCAGGGGCCATAGTTTGAGGACCCCTGATTTAGTGCAATATAAAAAATGTAAATAATTTTTCTGTGGACCACCAAAATTTTCTCGTGGACCACCAGTGGCTCATGGACTACCAGGTGGTGACCGTTCTTCTAGAATAACCCAATGCTCATGGAAGGAGACTTATACTATTAGTTTAGTTTACTTTATTGTCACTAAAACTTGTACAATGAAATTAAATGCCATCTTCAGTGTACATCATACATAAGAAAACTATAAAATAAAACAAAAACACACATCCTTCACATTCTATGCAATTGAATTAAAAATTCCTGATACCGCATTAATATTGCACTATACTGTAGAATTCAATATAGTTACTGCTTTGGAATAGAAGTTGTTTTTCAGCCTATTTGTCTTTATTTTTATTATCCTGTACCGTCTGTCAGATGGTAAAAGTTCAAAAAAAAGGGGTGCTCAGGATGAGATGGATCTTTAAGAATGGTTTGAACTGGCTTCCGGTTCCGGCTCCGGTGGCGACGGGCGAACTTAGGGTTCGCTCGCCGCTTTGATCCTTTTCCTGCCCCCCCACGGGGGCGAGAAGCCCCTTGTTTGGGGCTTCTCCCGTAAAGCCGGCTCGACAGGGAAGCCCCCCCCCCACGGCAGTGGGGAGAGCGACCCTGCTCCTCGGCTTAGGTGGAAGAGGACATGCTGCGGGGGGTCTTCCCTTCGCCAAAGGTTGGCGGCACCATTTAACTCCATGAAGAGAGAAGATCGGAAGAGTCGGGAGGCTTTTCGGGACCTCAGCTGCGAGCGGAGAGTGAGCGTTTAAAACTTTTTTTTTGTGTACTGTCAGCCGGGCTGAAAGGGACTGGAGGGGGGTGTTTGTTTAAAAAAACAAACCCTTGGACTAAAAGCGGCACTCGGAAATGCCTCGTTGTGAGGAATCGGAAACTTTTAATCTGGATGGTCTTTAACAAGGGAAAGTACTTTGTGGCTTGTTTGCAATTATGTCTCGAGGTCTGGCTGAAACAGTTTCTTTTTTGCTTTTTAACCGCTTTCTCCCTCGGGCTCTGAGTTTGGGCGGAAAATGGCTTCTCTTTGTCCCCGACTGACTATGACCTATGGAAAATTACCAGTGTCTCTTTGCAACTTGGACTTCCTCTAATTATTGATGAAGAATTTTCTTTTTTTGGATTTGTGTTTTCCTTTCTGGATTGCCTTCGTTATTATACCTATGGAGTTGGAAAAGCGTTTCTCTGTTGGTTTCTGAATTTTGCAACTGTACAACTTTGAGAACTCTGGACTCCTGATCTGCCTTACCAGCCCCACCCTAAAAACGCCATTTTACTGGCACGGATTTTAATAGCTAAACATGGCACAAGAAGCAACGCTCGCAAGCCTTGAACAAAGAATGACTGCCCTTGAAACTGTTATACAAAATTTGGTATCAGAAATTAAGGCCCAGAGGGCAGAAAATGTCAACTTTAAAAAGGAACTATTGGACACTCGAAAACAAGTGCTTGAGAATACACAGAAGAACGAAGAATTGAAAGGGGGGCTGGAGGGGGCTAAGGGAGAGATTAAAAATGTTTCTAATGAGGTTGTGGAAATAAATGTGCATGTGACTAGGATTGATTTGGAAAGGATGACATATTTTTTGAGATTCCAGAATGTTTCTGAGATGGATGGTGAATGTCTCCCTGATCTTATGAGTACAATTATTGCAGACTATTTACATAAACCTAAAGAAGAGATCAGAGGGGACATTGACCTAGTCTACAGAATAAATTCTGCATATGCTAGGATGAATGAAGTACCCAGAGAGATACATATAAAATTTGTTAGAAGGTCAACCAGAGAGGAAATCTTGAAGGCGCAAAGAGGGAGTCCTATGATTTACCAACAAAAGGAGATTACCATCTTGAAGCAGATTCCAAGAAAAATTAGAGAAGCCAGAAGGAAATTTTCCTTCTTGTCTAAAACATTGTTTGATCATGGGATCTGGTTCAAGTGGGTGATACCCGAAGGGATGCTGGTGTTCTGGGAAGGAGGTAGAGTAAAGATTAAAACAGTTGCTGAGGCGGAAGCCTTTCTTAAAAAACATTCCTCTGTCCTGGGAGAAGATCCAGGGGGGGCAGGGGGAGCCATGGCCCCGCCCGCTGGGGGCCCGGGGGAGAAGGGGGAAGATACAATTGCCAAGAGACTTAGATCTAAAAAATAACTTTGCCCTGGTTTTTCTTTTGAGTAATATTGTATGATATTTGTAATCTGGATTTTTGCAATTGACTGACAGTATATAACTGAAAAATTTAGGAATATGTACTTGCTCCCAGCTTGTAGTGTTATGTGAAATGTTTCTTTTCTTTCTTTTTAATAATGTAATTTGAGGTTCCGGAGGAGCCGACGACTTTGACGTGACCACTCTCAAAATTTCTATGTAACCCTTACCCTACCCCACAAAAAATGTAAACTCAATAAAACTTTTTCAATATAAAAAAAAAAGAATGGTTTTTTTTTTTATATTGAAAAAGTTTTATTGGTTTTACATTTTTTAACAGGATAGGGTAATGGTTACAAAGAAATTTTGAGAGCATTCACGTCAGAGTCGTCGGACCTTCCAAGACCTCAAATTACACATTAAAAAAGTTATCATAGAAAACATTTTCCATACCACTACAAGATGAGAGCAAGTACATTTACCTAAATTCTCCCTTCCATGCTGTCAGACATTTACAAAAAGTCCGGATAGGAATATTATGCAAAATTGTTCAAGAAAAATCAAGGCAAAGTTATTTTTTTGATCTAAGTCTTTTGGCTATTGTATCTTCTTTCTCTCCTCCCTGGCCCCCGAGCGGGGCCGTGGCCCCCTCCGTCCCCCCTGGATCTTCCCCCAGGGCAGAGGAATGTTTTTTAAGAAAGGCTTCCGCCTCAGCAACTGTTTTAATCCTCACTCTTCCTCCTTCCCAGAACACCAGCATCCCTTCAGGGGTCATCCACTTGAACCAAATCCCGTGATCAAACAAGGTTATAGACAAGAAGGAAAATTTCCTTCTTAAATCTCTAATTTTTCTAGGGATCTGCTTCAAGATAGTGACCGTTTTTCGTTGATACGTTAAAGGTTTCTCTCTCTGCGCTTTCAGGACTTCCTCTCTGGTTGACCTTCTAACAAATTTCACATGTATCTCTCTAGGCACTTCATTTATCCTGGCATATGCTGAGTTAATTCTGTAGGCTAGGTCAATATCCCCCCTGATCTCATCCTTAGGTTTTTGTAAATAGTCTGCTAAAATTATGCTCATAAGATCAGGGAGGTATTCACCAGATTCCTCAGAAACATTTTGAAATCTCAAAAAATATGTCATTCTTTCCATATCCATCCTAGACACATGCCCATTTATTTCCACAACCTCATTGGTAACATTTTTAATTTCCCCCTTGGCCCCCTCCAACCCCCCTTCCAGTTCTTTATTCTTCTGTGTGTTATCCAGCACTTGTCTTCTTGTATCCAACAACTCCTTCTTGAAGATAGTACTTTCAGCCCTCTGGGCCTTTATTTCTGATACCAAAGTTAGTATAGAAGTTTCAAGAGAAGCCATCCTTTGTTCCAAATTTACAAGTGCTGCTTCTTGTGCCATGGTTAAAAGTTAGAGTCACTGCCACCAAGATGGCGTTTTCCGGGTGGGGCTGGTGGGGCAAACCAGGAGCTCAGTTCAGTTCAGGGCTGTGAAGTTGCAAACAATTCAGAAACCAAAGGAGACACAATTTCCCAAATAGTAATAACGAAGGTATTCCAGAGAAGAAGTCACAAATCCATCAAAAAAAAATTTTTTTTTCAAAAATCCAGAGAGAGTCCTGCTTTCAAAGAGACGCTGGAAATTTTCCTTAGTTGAAATAGTCAGGCAGGGACAAAAGGAATCCACTTCCACCGCTCATCTCAGCCAGAGGGAGAGAGTAGCAAAATAAATTTTTTTAAAACTCAGCCAGACCCAGAAACAATGTTGCAAAAAGTCACAATCCACTTTCCTTTGTTAGAGACCATCCGGAGTGAAAGTTTTCCGCTTTCTCTTTGCAGAGAAGCCATTTTAACGCGCCGCTTAAATCCGAGGGGGGGTTTTTGAAAATAAACACCCCCCTCCCATTCCGTTCAGCCTGGCTGGCAGCAAGGTAAAAAAAGTTTTTTTAGAAACTCACTCTCTCCTCGCAGCTGAAGCCTCGGGAGCCCTTCCGACTGAGCCGATCAGCCCTCCTCATTGCTGTAGATGGCGCCGTCTTCCTTAGGCGAAGGGAGAACCCCCCGCTAGCATGTTCTCCCTCACCTGAGCCGCGCCGGGAGCCGCTTCCTCCACCGCCGTGGGGGGCACGCCCCCCGACGAGCCGGCCCTACGGGAGACCCTCAAAAAAGAGGAGTCTCGCCCCCGTTGGGGGGCAGAAGAAGAAACAAAGCGGCGAGCGAGCGCTAGGCTCGCCCGTCGCCGCAGGAGCCGGAACCGGAAGTCAAGAATGGTTTGAACTTACTTACGGCAGCGGGAGCTACAAAGCTCTTTCAAGGAGGGGAGACAGCAACCAATGATCCTCTGGGCAATGGCGTTAACCCTCTGGAGCACTGTCCTATCTACCACAGTGCAATTAGCAAACCATACACAGATGTAGTAAGTTAAAATACTCTCTATAGTGAAATGGTAGAAGATCACCAGCAATTTTTCAGTCAGTTGTTGCTTCTTGAGAAGTCTCAGATAGTACAAACTCTGCTGGGCCATTTCACCAGTGCTGCGATGTGAGCACCCAAAAGATAGTTGTCCAATCTCTTTTTAAAAACCTCCAGTAATAGAGAATCCATAATTTCTAGAGGAAATCATTGATGAAGATGTTGAAGAGTACTGGGCCTAAAACAGAGCCTTCAGTAAGGCTCTTCAGTAAGGCATTTGATAAAGTAGACCATAACCTACTATTAGATAAAGTAGAAAAATGTGGGTTAGACAGCATCACCACCAGATGGATTCGCAACTGGCTGACCAACCGCACTCAACGTGTAGTCCTCAATGGAACTGCATCTGCATGGAAGGAAGTATGCAGTGGAGTACCCCAAGGCTCTGTTTTAGGCCCAGTACTCTTCAACATCTTCATCAATGATTTGGATGAGGGGATAAATTTGCAGATGACACCAAGCTGGCAGGAACTCCAGAAGATAGGCTTAAGATACAGAAGGATCTTGACAAACTTGAACATTGGGCACTATATAATAAAATGAAATTCAATTGTGAAAAAAGTAAGGTTCTACATTTAGGCAAGAAAAACAAAATGCACAGGTACAGTATAGGTGGTACCTTGCTCAATAGTAGCAACTGTGAGAGGAATCTCGGAATCCTAGTGGACAACCATTTAAATATGAGCCAGCAGTGTGCAGGAGCTGCCAAAAAAGCCAACACAGTTCTAGGCTGCATAAACAGAGGGATAGAATCTAGATCACGTGAAGTGTTAATGCCACTGTATAGTGCCTTGGTAAGGCCACACTTGGAATACTGCATACAGTTTTGGTCGCCACGATGTAGAAAAGACGTGGAGACTCTGGAAAGAGTGCAAAGAAGAGCAACCAAGATGATTAGGGGACTGGAGGCTAAAACATATGAAGAACGGTTGCAGGAGCTGGGTATGTCTAGTTTGATGAAGAGAAGGACCAGGGGAGACATGATAGCAGTGTTCCAATATCTCAGAGGGTGCCACAAAGAAGAGGGAGTCAAACTATTCTCCAAGGCACCTGGGGGCAGGACAAGAAGCAATGGGTGGAAACTAATCAAGGAGAGAAGCAACTTAGAACTAAGGAGAAATTTCCTGACAGTTAGAACAATTAACCTCTGGAACAGCTTGCCTCCAGAAGTTGTGAATGCCCCAACCCTGGAAGTCTTTAAGAAGATGTTAGATAGCCATTTGTCTGAAATGGTACAAGGTTCCTGCCCACGCAGGGGGTTGGACTAGAAGACCTACAAGGTCCCTTCCAACTCTGCTATTGTATTATTGTATTGTATTAAAGCCATTCCATTGATTGATTGTTCTCACCAACAGGAAATTCCACCTTAATTTTAGATTGGACTCTTTGATAAGCTTCCATCTATTACTTCTTGCCGTGTCCTCAGTGCTTTGAAGAATAGTTTGATAGTTTTACATGGTCTTGAAACTATCCCTCTGTTGATGCAACCTTAGGATTGCATTAGCTTTTTTGGAAGCTGCAATGTATTGCTGGCTCAGACCAGAGGTGAGTTTCTGCTGGTTTGCTTGATTGGGCAAACTGGTAGTGGCAATGGCAGGATTCTCCACCCACCCTCCCAGACACTTCTGTGCATGCGCAGAAGCATCACGCAAGCACACGAGCCACATGCACAAGCAAACTAGTAGTAAAATAAATTGAAATCCACCAGTGGCTCATACCTAAGTGGAGGACTTCTAAGGGATCTAAATCTGTCTTACAATTGTTACTATTGAGCCAGTTACCACTGATTTTATATCTGTGCATTTATTTTTTCTTGAATCTACCATCTATTTTCCCCAACTTAGTGTCATCTGAAAATTTGATCTATTTTTAATATACCCATAATGGCTTCTATTGTCTTGCTTGTTTGTAGGTACTTGCAAATACAATGCTTTTCTTTTCCAGGATATTCTCAGATGTCCATCTATAGTTTCCTGAATCTACTCCCCCCCCCTTCTTCTTTTTTTTTTTTTAAAAAAAGGATCATATCAGCTCTTTTCCAGACCTCTAGCAGTTCTCCTGTGCTCTAGGATCTTTGAAAAATATTGTTCAATTGTTTTGAGATCACATCTCCCAGTTGCTTCAGAATCCTGTCCTGGAGATTTGAACTTGTCTAGAGTGGATCTTATCATTTTCTTGCCTATTTTGATTTATATTCCTATTCTCTCTTCTACAATGCTGATTTTATAGGTTGGGCTGCTTTTTTTCCTTTTGTGTGAAAATAGATGCAAAGAATGAATTAAACAAGTCTGCTTTCTCCCTACTATTCATCACCTCTTTGCCATCTTTTCCCATTAATGCACTAATCATCTCCTTTACTTTTTTCTTGTTTCTTACATTGAAAAATCCTTTTTACAATTATTTTTGTTATCTGTTCATTCTAAGCCTTAGCTTTCCTGACTTTGTCCATGCAGATTCAGGTTATTTGCTGATATTCTGTTTTAGTCATATGTCCTCTTTCCATTTTTTAAAATACTTATCCTTTTATTCTCTCCATTTGCCAGGAAGTTCTTTATGCAATCTTGATGGCTTCATCTGGGGTCTCTTGTTTTTTTCTCTCTGTGGTATTGCATTAAATTGGACTTTTATAATCTAATTTTTCAGAGTTGTCAGAGCATCTCGAGTTGTTTTTTCCTTTAGGATTTCCATTCATTGAACCCTTCCTAAACCCCTTGTTTGTTGAAGTCAGCTCTCTTAAAGTCTAAAACAATCATTTGGCTATGTTCAATTACTTGTGCTTGCATTATGTTGAATTCTAGTATGACATGGTCACTCTCCCCCAAACTTCAATCCCCTATATAATTTCAATTTTGTTAGTAAGAATTAAATCCAGTAGAACTGACCCTCTTGTTCCCTTTTCTACCTTTTCGATGACAAAGTTGTCAACTAGGCTTATCAGGAATCTGCTTGATCTCCCACTTGGTACACAGTTTGTCTCTCTGTTAATAGCAGGGTAGTTTCCTATTAATACTGTGGTGTGTTTCCTGCACACTTTAGCTAATTGATTAGCAAAATGTCCATCTATTTCCTCTACATGGCTGGATGGCCTGTAGTATATTCCTATGGCATTGTCATTCTTTCCCCCCCCCCCTTTTATATTAATTCACATGCATTCAAAGAGCCTTTCAACCTTGGCTTTACACATTCCTGTAGAGGTGTAGTGATTTCTTAATATAATGTAACTCTATCTCCTCTTTTGTTGGGTCTATTGCATTTGAACTTTTAATATCTTTCCAGAAGTGCATTCCACTCATGAGTTTCATCTGATCAAGCTTCAGTAATGGCAACTATATCATACCTGCCCACATACAGAACTTCACGTTCATCCTGTTTGTTCCTCCAATTTTGAGCATTAGTGTTTAGGCTGCCTGAGGCCTGAGGCCTTTATGGCTACATCTACTGTTTTATATATGAGTCCCCTTCCTTCCCAGCACTCCACACCTAATTGTTTGTTTGGTTGTCTTGGGGTTTATGCTTGGGATCATTAGGTCCTGAAGATCCTAAAGATTGGTCACACTTTCCCTTTAGAGCTAAAGCCTTTTAAATCCCTAAGGCTAGTTGTTTTCCAAATACATCTTCCTGGTTCTTATGCAGTGCAGCCCATCCCCTACCAAAAGCCCTTCACATAGTTAATGTAGATTATAGTCTAGGAATCTGAAGTTATCTTGACAGCACCAACCTTTAAGCCTGTGGTTTACTTCTAAAATCTTCCAGCCCCTCATTAGATGTTGGCCTTCCATTACAAGTACAGATGAAAACACCATCTGTGCTCCTAATTCTTTGGCTTTCATGCTGGGGTGCTCATAGTCCCTTGGTATTTTCAGATTCTTTGTTGTATCATTCATCCCCACATAAAAGAGGAGAAAGGGATAATAACACCAAAAATACAACTTACTGCTTTAATACTACTTACTTCTCCTGAGTATTTTGCCTTTCAGAGCAACATGAGTCTTTCAGTTTGAAGTTGTCTCTTCCTTGCAACATAATGAAGAATAGCATGGTGCCCACAGCTCTCTCTATAGGAGCCCAGTCATCACCTTTCTTGGCACCAATCCTGTGGCACCTGGCAAATGTTAGCAACAGATATCTTTCCAGCATGATATTGCACAATCCACTAACCTTCCTACCCAGGGACTGTATGGAAAAAAGTCAGTGTTCTTTGCAAAGTAGTGAATCCAGTGCAGAGTTGAATCTGAGGTGGCAATGCAAGTTTGTTGAGGATCAGTCAAAAGTTAATTTCCTTACAACCTATATGACAGCTGAGCTTGACAATGATAGAGTGCAGCAGCTTTGAGGTTAATTACAAAGTAAGTTCAAAGCAGGGACAAGAAAAATTGCTGTAAGTAGTCGTTGCTTCTGCTGCTAAACACCAAACCTGCAATCTTGTGAGTTTTAGTTAATAATCCAGCCAAAGGCCAAAAATCAGCATGTCCCTCTTTCATGGAGACATGATATATATTTGCAATATCAATTCATCTGTTACCCTGTGCTGAATGTGTGAATTATACTACTCCATAGAGTGATATTATGTTCCCCAAAACAATGTCATTTGGACGTACCTCTTTTTTGCATTACAGTTTAGACATCTCTGTCATTTGCTGACTACATTGCAAGTTAAATGTTCATGTTAAAAAATCATTTCCAGGGGAAAGGTTTGGTTAAAAAAAACCCTACACTTTTGTCCATCAAGTAATAGAGATAGCATCAAACAGAGGTGGAATGAGGCTTGAGCAATAAAAGTAAAAAGAGAATTCATAAAATGGAGAAAGTAATCAATGGAACCTGAACGGAAAAGTCTAGCCAACTGAAAAAGAAATATTAATGTTAAGAATAGCAGGACCAACAGTAGGTGCCTAAATGACTAGGAATATCACGAAGTCAGAGAGCAGTGAGAATAATTGAAACTTGTGTGGTTCATTGGATGGGAATAGATGCTAAGAATTATTTTAAAAACCCAGAAGCAGATGTATTTTAAACATTGCATAGATTAGTGCTATCCATAGCCCTTTGGAAACAATAATGACTTTAATAATTGAATATGCTTACCATGACAGTAGGTAGATGTTAAATAAAATAACCCTTTGCTGTTTCTATTTTATTCTTTAGCCTTTTTTTTAACCATACTTCATAGGATTTAGCCAATAAACCAGTCATCAATTTTATTGCTCTTTTCTGTACTCTATTTACTCTTAGCATATTTCTTGAACAGTATTATGGTGACCCAAACTAGATACAAATGTTTTTTATCTTGCTGCATAAAGCAGAATAATCATCTCCTGTGATGTCAACACTATATTTCTATTGATGCAACTTAATATTATATTGGCTTTTTTTGACAGATATCAAACATTTCAAGTTCATTGTTTATTAGAATCCAGAAAAATCACAATATTGCTGGCTAGAATTGGCACTGACTATCTTGCATCAATGCATCTGGGTTTTCTTATTTAATGTAGAACCCTACATCTCTTACCACTGAACAGCAATCAGTGATATGGGAATAGGACCTGATGTGGAAGTCTATCAAGGTTCTTTTTAATCTTGAGCTTGTTCTCTGAGATGTTAGCAATCCCTTCCTCTTTATGTCATCTGCTAATTTGATGGGCATCTCTTTTAACATCTCATCTAAGTCACTTATAATAATGTTGAAAAGCATTGGACGTAGGAGAAAATCCTGAGGTACTCCACTAAGGATGAGTTGTTTAATCAACTCTAAATTTATCTGATAATAAGACAACCTATCCTATATTGTTCCATTTTATCAAAAAGGAGGGTATAGTCAACTGTATCAAACTTCTTATTGAAATCTAGATACATTACACCTACAGCATTTCCTTGATCCAGGAATTTGGTAAGAAAACCAATCTTTGTCTAGCCTAGTGCAATCTTTTTTACTATCCAAGTTTCTGATATTGTTTCTTTCTTTCTAAATATGTTACTTACAAACTCTACAGTTTGATAATACTTCTTCATCTATTTTGATTTGCATTTCTCTTCTGCATTTCATGGTGGATCTTCTGACAGGTTGGACAGCTGTTTTGGATGAATGAAAAAAAAAGGAATTAAACTTTTCAGCTTTCTCCTTATCATCCATCCTCATTCTCTCAAACCTGAAGGCTGAGCCTCCCTCCCTCCCTTCTTCTCTTCTCTTCTTCCACACATACTTCAATAATACTGTTTTGTTTTGTTTGCCATTCATTGCAATCATCTTCTATTGTTCATAGTAACACAATAGTTAAATGTATTCCAAATAATTTTGAAGCATAAATGCCGTGTTAGGGCTATTTGATGAAAATAAATTAGTTACGCTGCTTTCAGTAGTTTTCTATTTTTTCATCTGAAATTCAAGAGAGAGTTGATCTTGCTGCAGCTGATCATGATCCTTTGGTGAGTAATCTCAGTGACATAAAATATCCGTTTATAAGCGGCTAGATATTACAATTGTGTTTAAACAGTTTGGCACATCTTAGGTATGCATCTGAAAAGCAAAACAAACAAACACTTTTTACAACATGGGAAACTTGTAGTGTGGATTGCAAACATGTGATCTGTGGAATATTGGCGATATTCTATATGTGTGCAATTATCTACATTGATGTTTCTGGGACCTGTTTGCTTTATATTTGACTATTTCATGCCAGTCACATTAAATTGACTAGTTTCCCAAGAGGTGTTCAGCCCAAATGAAATTACAACACATCACTTATTGCATTTATACAATTATCAGAAAAAAGAAATTAGACAGAAGAAAAGGACTAATACAGTGGGTCTCATGATTTGTAACCCACATGTTTTGAAAGTATTTGCTTTACAAGAAGTAATTAGGGCCATGCAGGAAACTCTCATGCTGGATTTGTGTTCCTGCGATATTTTTATAAAGCTGTGAACCTGCTATTTCACCTCCATTTAGAGAAAGCTTTGTAGTACTAATTAAGTAAGTGGTTCATGACTACCCTCCCCTGTAAATACAGAATTGAGCTGCTCTCTTGGGAAAGTTCCAGAAAGCTGATTTGCATAATAATAATAATAATAATAATAATAATAATAATAATAATAATAATAATAATAATAATAATAATAATAATAATAATAATAATAATAATAATAATAATAATTAATTTTGTATACTGCGTCCTCTCCCCAAGGGGACTCGGAGCGGTGCACAGGGAAATTAAAACATATAAAATATATACAAACAATAAATACAATAGATAAAAGCAGATTAAATTGATCGTCCCTGCGCTAAAAAACCCCATTAAAACTAAATTCCCTAAACACCCCAGAGGTAGAGACTAACCAAGGCCGGCCAAGCAGAAAAAGTGTGTTTTCAGTTTTTGACGGAAGGAGCGGAGGTCCGTAGTTGTTCTAATGTCGGGGGGGGGGGAGGTCGTTCCAGAGGGCTGGGCCCGCCACAGAGAAGGCCCTTCCCCTGGGCATCGCCCGCTGACACAGTCTAGTGGACGGCACCCGGAGAATGTTCAGGTTTTGAAATATGTGTCCATGAATGTATTAGTTTGCAATAATTTTCTGATAAAAAACTGCATTTATTGGGGCAGTAAAAGAGCACAGATATTTTAATTCTAGCCATGTTGCCCTCTAATTCAAAATTGGTGTTTTGTTATCATCTTTGATTTTTGATAGCTGAATCTACTTTGCTGTCTGGATCTACTAAAATCAGAAAAAAGAGAAGTCACTATTATTTTGATATCCTGGGAAATCAAAATAGCTGATCCATTCTGGTAATCCACTAAGAATGCACTGCACAAAAACATGCTATTGTTTCTGTTAAAAACATGCGATCTCATATGACTCTATAGAACAGGCAATTGTATATCACAATGCAATTGTCCAGGCAAAAAATTGGCTAGTTTATACTGATGTAATGTCAGTAAAGATGCAATGAAATGAAAATCTGAGCAAGGTAATCTGCCAGCCATTCTTTTAGCAAGATCGCATGCTCATCATTGAGTAGAATGTTATTGATATCCTTCTGGTAATCATGCATGGACTGAGGCAATTCACACATGAGGTTCAGGAAATACCCACAGAGTACATGATACTATCACAAAGCTTTTCATAGCAAAATCTCTTCTAACACAAGTAGTAGAACCCAGGAATTGTGACCCTAAACAGAGTTAGGGAATCTTTCTAGACTGAAGCACATTTAAAACGGTGAGGACATGGGGTGGATATACTCACAAAATGAGTATTTGCAGATGGCCTGCCCATTCTCAAAGTATCTGATATGGGAAAGCATAAAATATCCATTTACCAGTATGAAGTTATGTCCTACTATACTCAAATATCAATTAAGATATTCTCTAATAATCTTGTACATCTGTGACTAGAGGGTAATATCTACTTTGCCTGCTTTTAATTTAATTTTTTTTAAAATTAGATGGGGCAGCGATCCTTGCAGGCACCAAGTGTAAGAACATAACAGATTCCCCTTAGGAATCCTGGATTTTAAAATCTGACAATACATATATTAATTTCTTTGCACATAAAGATTATTGATTAAAATTACTTTGACCACAATATGCAAACAGAAGACAGGACAGGCATTCAAGCTATTTTGCTCTTTAGGGAAGAGTCTAGATAATGTTTCTCAGCTGGCTTTGGAATTCTGGGAGTTGAAGTCCATAGGACTTAAAGTTTGCCAAGATTGAGAAACACTGGTGTTGTGCCAAAGACCTAATCCATATGGTTGTAAATTACTCATTATTATATAACAGCTTTTTCCCATTTGAATTTTCCAGCTGTGCTGGATTCCAATTTTAATCATTCCCAGCCAGCATGACCAGTACCGGTAATTAAGCTTATTGTTAGCAATGAGAGAGTAGGCCAATATTTATGGAAAGTTAGGATTTATGAAAGCCACTAAAAGCTAGAGCTACAGAATTGCAAAGTTGTAGGAAGACTTTGGCCCATTTTGAGAGGTGAATTTTAAATTAGGAGTGCAATTTGATATGCCGGTGGTCAAATGCTTCTCACTATCATTGGGATCCTCTGGGAGTTAGGGTTTTTTTAAAAATCTACTATAAACTAAGCTTGCAAGAAGAACTTGGAGATAATATCTGGTAATAAACAGGTCCCCAAAAACAGGAATGTAAAGGAATGAAGAGAAAAAAAGATTTCAAAGTAGATTTAAGAGAAAGATTAATAGTTCCATTTTTAATTTGCATATTCTCATGTCCAGCTTTTAGAAACAGCCAAATCAGTTTAATACTGATGATACAGATAAATACATTGAAACAATGCTGATCCCACGGAAGGGGAGGAGGGTGAAAGCTTTACGATGATGTTATTTTATGTTATTAAAAGCTAAGTGCTTGTCTCCTTTTCAAGGTCAAATGTGAAAAGAGGGGTGGCTCCTAGTTATCCCTATGAACCAGAAGCAAAGCCACTTGACTGAGGGGATGGGCCTATTTTACTCTAAGGCCTCAGTTTAAATTAGGTTCATGAGGAGAAAAAGTATGTTAAGTCATTGAATGAATCACGTCCCCAGCTTCTATTTTTGATTGAGATGTAGCATATGATCAATTAGGGAAACCAAATAAAATAAGTGTAGTAGTGCCAATATATAGTCAATGTATTCCAGTTCAACTGCCATGAACAGCAACAGACTACACCAGACTAATTATATAATTACACCAGACTAATTATACGACACTCTGCAAGCTAAAATGGCATGAGAACATTGGAATTAATAAAGGCAATGTTTTGAAGTAGTAAACTGAACAAAAGTGATTTAGAATATAAATATTAAAGAATAAAAAATAACCATAATCCCAGAATGACTCAATTATTGACCTTATTTTATAACAATAAGTAATTAAACTGTCATTCATTTACTGTTCATATGATGAATACAACAATTTTGCTTTTGACTTCATGTTGACATATGACCATGGGTTCTTCAGACCTAGAATGACTAGGTTTTACAAAAAAAATACACACAAACTCTTTTGATTGTAGCAGATACAATTGGCACAATTTTTGAAGTTCTGTAACTCATAAGCTCATGAAATAACATATAGAAAAAAGAAAAACTATTGTGGTTGTCTAAGTTTAATAGATTTGAAAGCATTAATGAAGACATTATTTCTTCTTTCAATATTCCGCACATAACTACAGATCCCAAATGCAGATCTGTAAAAAATAATAATAATAAAAGATATTACAGTCTATCATTTTTAAAAACAATGTATATAGGCCGGAATTTCACCCACTCATGATATTGCTATGACTATATCACAGCCAGAGGTGGTATTCAGTAGGTTCTGACCAGTTCTGGAGAACCAGTAGCGGAAATTTTGAGTAGTTCAGAGAACCGGTAAGTACCACCTTTGACTGGCCCCGCCCCCATCTATTCTCTGCCTCCTAAGTCCCAGCTGATCTGGAGGAAATGGAGATTTTGTAGTAACCTTCCCCTGGAATGGGAAGAGAATGAAGATTTTAGAGTATCTTTCCCCTGGAGTGGGATGGGACAGGAGATTTTACAGTATCCTTCCCTTGCCACTCCCACCAAGCTCTGCCATGCCCACTAAGCCATGCCCACAGAACTGTAGTAAAAAAAATTGAATCCACCACTGATCGCAGCTATTAATGCTTCTACATTATCAGCTTTCTTTGGAAGTAATATTCTATCAAGATTGTTGTTCAAACGCTGTCAATTAAACTTACTTTACAGATTTGTTTTAAAACAAATGCCAACAATTTATTTTTTTAAAGAACTGCTTTGTGCCTACAAAATCATGCTATTTGACATTCAGAATATATTCATGCTCCTCCATCATTCTTCCCTTTAGTCATCTCAGACTTGCTATTCATCCAGCTGCTTTCCTGAGTTCCCAATCTTCTGGAATATGATACTAATGCATGTGATGCACTGGGAAGAGCTGAGGTAGGAAAGAGCTAGGTCAGAAGATGCTTAAGAAGAAACAACAGAAAAATCTAGCTAGTACTGAAAATAAATTTTAATCTGCTGATCTGTTGGGTGAGGGTGGGGGTGATAGTGGAGTTATCAGTGGATAGTGGAGTACTCTACTCAGTAGAGACTCAAAATCCAGCTAGATTTTTTTTATTTGAAGGATTTCTCTCTTTTTTTGCATCATCAAATAACTACATGAACACATAAGGAAACACATTATTAGAAAGTAACATATCATTTATCATAGTAAATTTAATTTATCATTATGTTTATTTGCTTGCTCTTTGGAGGCATATTCATAGCATATTTATATTCATGGTTGGGGTACAATTGTCATTATAAAGCATGTGATTGCTTTTACACTTCTCTCTAGCAAAATAGGAAATATACAAAATAGTATTTAATCATTGCCCAATCCTGAGTTACCACTAAATCTGGAGTTACAAAAATCCCTGACTTCTGTCCTACACAAAAAGAAAAATAATACATTTTGTGGTCTCCTGTTGTTCCTTTCAATTAAAATAAGTGGTTACTGTGGTAGGGAAAGCCAACAAGATATTAGGCCTCTGTTGTATAACCTGAGACAAAATAATGTTTCTAGCAGATGAATATCTATAGCAGGAGTTAGCAAACAACACCAGGTATAAATTGACTGAATTTCAGCAAGACCATTTTGATTTCTTTCTTCTTTTGAGTTTTTGGGCAGTTTGAAAAATTGATCCTAATCCTGCTGTTATTCCAAGACTCCTTTCTCTCCACAGTGTAAAGAATATGGCCTCTAAAATTGTCCTGCCATTCTTGTGAAATCATAATATTTCTGGATGGCCAACTGTGGTGCTTCTGAAAGTTGAAAGGCTAAATTGTGACTCTGAACCTTCAAACATGGCCTGGTCCCACACTTCAAAAGGGGTGCCAGGAGGTAGAGTGCCTTATGAGAAAATGGCTTGCTTATAAACTTTGTAGAATTCCGACATTTCATATTGAAATATCAACCTTTAGTGAGATAAAATGTTAATAGTAAACTGAGAATGCAGTAAGTTTTCAGTTTCTTTATCAAGGAAAAGGAAATAGAGGCATGAACATATCAACTGATTATATGGAAGTAGATCATTGCTATGATAAACTGATAAGAGCAGTGACTTCAAAATTAGCCATTGTGGATAGATGTTATAAGAAAGAAAGAAGGAGCGACATTGTATTTTGAATTACGTAATCATTACTGCACGCATTGTTACTTGAAATAACATAATAACTATTGGCCATTTACATCTACATTTTATAGAGGTAAATTTATGATATGTTTTGGGAAATAAAGAGAAAGATAATTCTCAACTGAGATTTGCTAATTAATGTCTTGGCAGCAGAGGCCAATACACAATGGCATAAAACAATCCTCACCAGTTTGCTTTGTGATAAATTGATATTTTAAGAGTCACTGCATTCAAAATGGCTGCCATTTTATAAATAGGCAAGTTCCTGACCACCATACTGTATATTTCAGCGCACATAAATTGCTCTTAAAATATCAAATGTACCCAGTGGCCTGATTCAGAACAGTTTATAGCTGATCCATAGAGACCTGGGAATCAACACGTTTTTATTGTTCTCCAGCTCACCAGCACTTAGCTGAATGGCAGGAAACCAACAGCTTTTTCTTTATTACTGATAATAACAGAGAAGCAATTATCTGTATCAGGTTCATTGGCTTTAATCATTTTCTCAATCTTATATTGTGCACATGTGTATGAGAAAAAAATAGTGTGTCTCCTAGTGAGCCCCAAATCATATCATTTGGAAGACATGATACTGAGTCTTTGGAATGTCCCACACTCAGTAACAATTCTCTTTAAAGCCATATAATTATTATTAATCAGAATTTGAAAAAGAAAATAATAATCTAGAAATAACATAAAAATTTGCCTTGTGAAACAGACTTTACATTAACCAGATACAGTTAAGCTTGACTGTCACAAAATTATTTTCATGGATGGAGATGTTGGCCAGATTTTTCATCCCAAAACCTGGATGAATGGCATAGTTGATTTTTCTTTTTTTATTTATTTATTTATTTATTTATTTAATTAAATTTATACCCCGCCCTTCTCCAAATGGACCCAGGGCGGCGCACAGGGATGTTAAAATACATACAAAATATATAAAATTTAAAAAACTTATTCTAATAAATAAAACCCTGCGCTAAAAACCGAATTAAAAATCCCAAGTTTAAAACTGTCTAATAGTCAGTAATGGAGGTTACGCTAGGCCGGCTAGATGGAATAGATGTGTCTTCAGACACTTGCGGAAGAGGCGGAGGTCGGAGATGGTGCGGAGTTCAGGGGGTAAGTCGTTCCAGAGGGCTGGGCCCGCCACAGAGAAGGCTCTTCCCCTTGGTGTCGCCAGTCGGCATTGTCCAGCCGACGGCATCCTGAGGAAGCCCTCTCTGTGGGAGCGTATCGGTCTGAGGGATGTATGGGGCAGGAGGCGGTCTCGCATATAACTAGGCCCCGAGCCATGGAGCGCTTTAAAGATGGTCGTTAAAACCTTGAAGCGCACCCGAAAGACCACAGGAAGCCAGTGCAGCTCGCGCAGGATAGGTGTTATGAGGGAGGGTCTAGGCGCTCCCGGAATCACCCGCGCGGCTGCGTTCTGGACTAGCTGTAGCTTTCGGGTGCACCTCAAGGGGAGCCCCATGTAGAGAGCATTACAGTAGTCGAGTTGAGAGGTGACGAGTGCTTGAGTGACTGTGCGTAACGCACCCCGGTCCAGTAAGGGGCGCAATTGGCGCATCAGGGGTACCTGATGAAACGCCCCCCTGGCCACGGCTGCCACATGATCTTCCATAGACAGCCGGGAATCCAGGAGGACACCCAAATTGCGCGCCCTCTCCACGGGGGCCGGTGTTTCGCCCCCAATGCCAAAGTTGGAATAATCTGGCTGAACCGGGGTGCCGGAAGCCACAGCCACTCAGTCTTGGACGGGTTGAGCTTGAGTTTGTTACCACCCATCCAGATCCGTACGGCTTCCAAGCACCGGGACATAACCTCGACGGCATCATTGGGGTGGTCTGGGGTGGATATGTACAACTGAGTATCATCAGCGTACAGATGATATCCCACCCCAACGAATTTTAACATTAATGCATATTATTGGCACAAAACCTATAGTCTTCATTTATGACTTCAGAATTCCTATTATGTCTGTACTTCATTTTGTCAGTGGCTGGTAATAGTTGAACACATTATTAGGCAAAGGGACCAAGGGACCCTATTCGTGTTCCACAACACACTTTACCTAAACAAATCTAATTTGAAAGTTGCGTAGTACATTAAAATATAAACTAATCATATGACCACAAAAAGACAAAAAAGATGCCAATTTTTTTGTGGGCTTAGCATATTGTGCATGTATATATTGTAGTTTAAGTTATTTTATGTGATTAAATTTGTTGCGTATAGCCATAGCATTTTATGTGACAGGTCATTGGTGCTCTCTAATCTTGGTTCTTTCCTGCAGACATTCAATTATCCAAACTAGATAATATCATCAATAGCACCAGGGTCAGCCCCATTTCATCCCTGAGCTACAAATAGTCTCCTCTATCATTATTTTATGTGCCAAACAGAGTGTTGTGTTCTTGCATGGCATCAGGAGTTTCCATTCCCATTGTGCTAAGGTTTATCTTTTAGGGCAGATATGGCCTTCATGATTGCATGGCTTCCACCAGGCTATCCTGACATATATGTGATTAAATGCATGGCAAATCCCACTCTTGACAAGTATGCTCAGTTGAGTTACTATTTAGAATCTGGATTTTTTTTAAAGTTCCTCATCAAAGAGAAATCATTCCTTGACATTTAAATCTGTGTTTCCACAAAAGGGTAATGCTCAGTTAAAATAGTCACCACCTGAAGAATGTATGACTATATGATCACAGTTAACAGTTCTGTTGAAATCCTGATTGTTTGGTAAAAAAAAACAAAAAAAAAACCTGAAATTGTGAGTATCATCGTATATGTGATAACCTGCAAGAAATCCAGAAAATTCCCTGATTTAAAACAGCTAAGAACAATGAATCTATATTAGAGTAATTAAAACAGCATGCAATAGAATTTAATTTGAATAGCAATAGCATTTAGACTTATACAGTATGCCACTTCACAGTGTTTTACAGCCTCTTTAAGCAGCCTACAGAGTCAGCATATTGCCCCCAACAATCTGGGTCCCCAACAATCTGGGTCCTCATTTTACTGATTTCAGAGGGATGGAAGACTGAGTCAACCTTGAGCCTGCAAGATTCAAACTGCCAAGTTGCAGTCAGCCAGCAGTCAGCAGTAGTAGCCTGCAGTACTGCATTCTAAACACTGCACCACCATGGCTCTTATATACACATATATACAAGTATATATAGGTAAGCTAAGAGATTTTATGTACCTAAAACTTTTACTGAACCGAATAAAAGGAAAATACTGCTGTAATATTAGAAAACTGAGACAACTTAAAACTCACCCTCCTTCATAGGTTGGGGATGAGATAAAGGTAATGGCATGCTGAAAATGAGAAAAAGTGTTGTTAAGGAATGATTGTTCAGTTGTTAAATGCCAGAAGGAACACAATCTTTATGTCAACTGAGATGAAGCTGGAATCATCAAGGGAAACTGCCTGTTTGGTAGCAGTTTCATCCAATTTGGAACTTTCCTATGTACAGTAAGAAGTGAGGCTAACTTGACGTTTATTATTTTGGCATTCTCTCCATCTTTTCTTTGTTTAGTTGGCTTGTTATATCAGCTGTTTTAATGCTTGTTCATTAATATGGTCTTATTTTTCTACAGTTGCATTGATTTTATGGATTGATTTTATTTTTGATATTTAGTGTAAACTTAAATTGAACTCATTGGTGCTAATGGGAGTCCATATTTGGGAGAGGGCAGGCAAAAGGTATTAGACTGATGTCAGGAGCACTGCAGCTTTGAATTATAAGACCCATTCACTTTTGGTCTAATACCTTTTGCGTGCCCTCTCCCAAATATGGACTCCCATTAGCACCAATGAGTTCAATTTAAGTTTACACTAACACGAAAACCAGTGGAATTTGAGGTGTGATGTTGCTATATATCTTTTATTATTCTAATAGCAACTGAATTTCTTATTGGACATAGAAAGGATTACAGTGAAATTAGATTCTATGAAGGAAGGGAATAAATTATTCTGTGGTTAATCTTTGGTGAGATTCACAGCCTTTGGAGCTGGTTGGAAGCTCAGCATCTCGAGACCTAACCAAGAACCTAGGAACTGTTAAGGTAACATCGGAGGATATAAGCTGTTCCAAGTAAGATATTGCCATATTAAAGCAGATCCCAAAAAAGATTAGAGAAGCAAGAAGGAAATCTGGTTTTGGGGTAGAATACCATCTCTACGCTGACGATACGCAGCTGTATATATCTACCCCGAACCACCCCAACGATGCCGTCGAAGTGATGTCCCGGTGCCTGGAAGCCGTGCGGATCTGGATGGGAAGGAACAGACTCAGACTCAACCCATCCAAGACCAAGTGGCTGTGGCTTCCGGCGTCCCGGTACAACCAGTTCACTCCATCACTGGCCATAGGGGGGGAACATCTAGCCCCTGTGGATGGGACATGCAATCTGGGCGTCCTCCTGGATACCCGGCTGTCTATGGAAGATCAAGTGAAAGCCGTGGCCAGGGGGGCGTTTTACCAGGTTCGCCTGGTACGCCAGTTGCGTCCCCTATTAGACCAGGATGCCCTTCGGACGGTCACTCATGCCCTTGTAACATCCCATCTAGACTACTGTAATGCTCTCTACATGGGGCTTCCCTTGAGGTGCACCCGGAGACTGCAGCTAGTCCAGAATGCGGCCGCGTGGGCAATTCTGGGTGCCCCTAGGCATTTCCACATAACACCGCTCCTGCGCGAGCTGCACTGGCTGCCTGTGGTCTTTCGGGTGTGCTTCAAGGTGCTGACCACCATCTTTAAAGCGCTCCATGGCACGGGACCTAGCTATCTGCGAGATCCCATCCTACCCCATACATCCCTCCGACCGATCCGCTCCCACAGAGAGAGACTTCTCCGGGTGCCGTCCACTAGGCAATGCCAGCGGGTGACGCCCAGGGGAAGGGCCTTCTCTGTGGCGGGCCCAGCTCTATGGAACGACCTACCCCCCCGACCTCAGAACAACCACGGACCTCCGCACCTTCCGACAAAAGCTCAAGACTTATCTTTTCCAACAGGCCGGCCTGGCCTAACTTACCTTCCAGCCTTTTTAGTCTGATCATCTAAATTGTTTTAATTGGGTTTTTTAAGGGGTTAGGTTTTAGGATTTTAGCTTTTTAGCGCAGGGATAAATTGTTTAATTTGATTTTATATATTTATGATATATTTATGTTTGTACGTTTTTAACTCCCCTGTGCACCGCCCTGAGTCCCTTCGGGGAGAGGGAGCGGTGTACAAATTAAATTATTATTATTATTATTATTATTATTATTATTATTATTATTATTATTATTATTATTATTATTATTATTATTATTATTATTATTATTATTATATTCTCCTTCTTGTCTAAAAAGTATATAAAAACGGGATCTTCAATTTGTGCATCACCAGGTATTGCAATGTCAATGAACCATACTTTTTTCTTTTCAACTATTGTTATGTCAGGTGTGTTGCAGGCCAAGTGCCTCTCAGTCTAATTCTGAAGTCACAGAAGATCTTGACTCTCATTCTCTAAAACCTTCTCAACCTGATGGTCCCATACTTTTTGCTGTACTCAAATCCAAACTTTTGGCACAATTTCCAGTGAATGATCTTAGCAACGTGGTCATGGCGTTGTATGTAGTCAGTTTGTGAAATTTTGCTGCACCCACTGATCAAGTGGTTGACTGTCTCATCTTTCTCATTAGAGAGGCGACATTTGCTGTGGGTGATACATGTTGAATTTTTGCCTTCATGCAGTTTGTGGCTAAGGCTTGTTCTTGAGCTGCCAAAATAAAGCCATCTGTTTCTTTTTTCAGTACTCCTTATCTTAACCAGTTCCAAGTTTGCTTTTGGTCAGCTTTGCCTTCAATACTTTTCAAATATTGGCCATGCATTGCTTTGCTTTTCTAATTTTCAGCTCGCTTCTCAATTACTTATTTCTTATATTCAGCTTTTGACTTACCATATTTTTCGGAGTATAAGACACACCAGAGTATAAGACGCATCCAGGTTTTGAAGAGCAAATTTTTTTTAAAAAAGTAGGTAGGTAGGTAGAGGGATAGAGAGGGAGAGAAAGACAGAGAAATACAGTAGGTGGGTAGGGAGAGAGAGGGAGTAGGTAGGTAGGTAGGTAGGTAGGTAGGTAGGTAGGTAGGTAGGTAGGTAGAGGGATAGAGAGAAATAGTGAGAGAGAAATACAGTAGATAGGTAGGAGGAGAGAAAGAGTAGGTAGATAGGTAGATAGAGGGGGGAGATAGAGAAATACAGTAGGGAGGGAGGGAGTGTAGATAGGTAGGTAGAGGGATAGAGAGAGAGAGAGAAAGAGAGAGAGAGAGATACAGTAGATAGGTAGGGAGAGAGAGTGTGTAGATAGGTAGGTAGGTAGGTATAGGGAGAGAGAAATAGAGATAGAGAAATACAGTAGATAGGTAGGGAGAGAGAGAGTGAGAGAGTAGGTAGGTAGATATTTCCAGGTGTATTTACCCATATGCTGGAGAAGGAAATCACTGACCACCTTTGGAACAAATCTTTGTTTCTGCAGGCACAGCCCTTGACCAATGTAATTCTCATCAATCACTCTAACTAAACAGCTTTCCAAAAGGGGAAAAAAACCTTTTGCACTTTGCAAACCTCCCCCAAATGGCCCCTTTTTCGGGAAAATGGGCCCTTTTTTTCAAATAAAAGGCATGACTAGCCTTGGGGGGGGGCTTGCAGTGCTCCTGGGGGAGGTATGACTAGCCTGGGGGGGGTCAAAAATGAGCAAAAATGGGACATTTATCGCGAAAACGGGCCATTTTCTGGTCAAACAAATTGCATGCATAGCCTTATGGAGGCTTGTAGAGTGCTGATGGACCCTGATGGGTTCCAGGCGGCGCTTGGGCCACTTCCTGTGCCCCTGACCCGCGCCCCGATGGAGGACCTCGTGGCCGCATGGAATACTGCGACCACGGGAGCCTTGGATCGGGTCGCGCCCTTGCGGCCTCTCTCGCGGCGGCGAGCCACCCTGGCTCCTTGGTTTACCGAGGAGCTGAGGGTGATGAAACGCCACAAGAGACGCCTAGAGAGAAGATGGAGGTCTAGCCGATCTGAATCTGACCGGACACAGGTAAGAGCCCATTTACGGACTTACATTGTGGCGCTGAGAGTGGCCAAACGCCATCATTGTGCCACTCTCATAGCATCCGCAGATAACCGCCCTGCCGCCCTGTTTAGGGTGACCCGCTCCCTCCTTCAACAGAGGGTGCGGGAAGCCCCGCTACAGGGTAGAGCAGAGGAATTTGTGATTTATCTGCAGGAGAAAATTGCTCAGATACAGAACGAGCTAGCCCCCATTCATGGCCCAGTGGGTTGCCACGAGGCGGATCTTGTTTGGGAGGAGTTTGACTCCGTTACTTCCGAGGATATGGACAGGCTACGTGGGTGACTGCGAGCCACCACATGTTTATTGGACCCGTGTCCCTCCTGGCTTGTACTGGCATCCTGGGAGGTGACACGAGGCTGGCTCCAAGAGGTTGTCAACGCATCCTTAAGTGAGGGTTCCTTGCCTGCTTCCCTAAAAGAAGCTATGGTGAGGCCCCTCCTTAAGAAGCCCTCTTTGGATCCAGCTCTTCTGAACAACTATCGTCCAGTCTCCAACCTTCCCTTTTTGGCGAAGGTTGTTGAGAGTGTGGTGGCACAACAGTTTCCCCGTCACCTGGAGGAAGTTGATTATCTAGATCCGCGCCAGTCCGGCTTTCGGCCCGGGCATAGCACCGAGACGGCATTGGTCGCGTTGGTTGATGATCTCTGGAGGGCCAGAGATGGGGGTTGTTCCTCCATCCTGGTCCTATTAGACCTCTCGGCGGCTTTCGATACCATCGACCATGGTATCCTATTGCATCGGCTGGGGGGGTTGGGGGTGGGAGGCACCGTTTTATGGTGGTTCTCCTCCTACCTCTCTGGCCGATCGCAATTTGTGTTGGCAGGGGGGCAGAGGTCGACCGCGAGACCCCTCGCATGTGGGGTGCCTCAGGGGTCGATCCTCTCACCCCTCCTGTTCAACACATACATGAAGCCCCTGGGTGAGATCATCCGTGGTTTTGGGGTAGAGTACCACCTGTACGCTGATGATACACAGCTGTACATTTCTACCCCAAACCACCCCAACGATGCCGTAGCGGTGATGTGCCAGTGCCTGGAAGCCGTACGGATCTGGATGGGAAGTAACGGACTCAGGCTCAACCCGACCAAGACCGAGTGGCTGTGGTTTCCGGCTGCCCGATTCAACCAGCTCATTCCATCGCTGGCCATAGGGGGCGAACATCTTGCCCCTGTGGATGGGGTGCGCAATTTGGGCGTCCTCCTGGATGCCCGGCTGTCCATGGAAGATCATGTGACAGCCGTGGCCAGGAGGGCGTTTTACCAGGTTCGCCTGGTTCGCCAATTGCGCCCCCTATTGGATCGGGACGCCCTTCGCACAGTCACTCATGCGCTCGTGACATCCCGACTGGACTATTGTAACTCTCTCTACATGGGGCTCCCCTTGAGGTGCACCCGGAGGCTTCAGTTGGTCCAGAACGCAGCCGCGCGAGCAATAATGGGGACCTCTAGGTTCACCCACGTAACACCGCTCTTGCGCGAGCTGCACTGGCTACCTGTCGTCTTCCGGGTGCGCTTCAAGGTGTTAGTTATCATCTTCAAAGCGCTCCATGGCTCGGGACCTAGTTACCTGCGGGATCGGATCCTGCCCCATACCTCCTCACGGCCGATTCGCTCCCACAGAGAGGGACTTCTCCGGGTGCCGTCCACTAGACTCTGTCAGCGGGCGACGCCCAGGGGAAGGGCCTTCTCTGTGGCGGGCCCAGCCCTCTGGAACGATCTTCCCCCCGATATTAGGACAACTACGGACCTCCGCTCCTTCCGTTTAAAATTAAAGACACATCTTTTTCGCCTGGCCGGCCTTGGGTAGTCTCTTTTAAAGTAAGGGGTTTTAGGGGCTGTTTTAATTTAGTTTATGGGTTTTTAGCGCAGGAACAATTTAATTTATTTTTAACCTTGTATTTTGTTGTGGTCTTATTTGTGTTTTAATTTGCCTGTGCCCCGCCTCGAGTCCCTTTGGGGAGAGAGAGCGGGATATAAAATTAAATTATTATTATTATTATTATATTATTGCTGGGGGCTGGGGGGGCAAAAACACCCTGTTTTTTTGCTCATTTCTGCCCTTCCCAGCCCCCAGGAGCTCTCTGGAAGCCTCTATAAGGGTATGCACGTGGCCATTTTGATGAAGAGGCAGGGTTTCAGGAGGCCAAAAATGCTGTATTCAATGTATAAGATGCACCCAGATTTTCAGCCTCTTTTTAGAGGAAAAAAGGTGCGTCTTATACTCCGAAAAATACGGTAGTTGTATTCAAAAGGCTTCCTTTATTTACTTCCTTAATCATTGATTCTTCACTTTTCTGGATGTAATCATTCAAGCTGTGGCTTTCTTCTTCCACAGTCTGCTTTACTTGTAGGAGTCCTCGACCACCTTCTGCTCTTGATAGATATAATCGGTCAACATCACTTTTAGGGTGCAAAGCATGATTCATTGTCATAAGCTTCCTTGTTTTTCTGTCCAAATTGTCCAACTCCATCTGGATCCAGTCAATTATTATTGTTGTTGCTGTTGTTGTTATTATTATTAAATCTTTGGTTAGATTCACAGCCTTTGGGCTCGTTAGTCCTAACCAAGGCTCGAGCCCTAACAGCTCGAGTCCTAACCAAGGACCTACGAACTGTTAAGGTAACATCGGAGGATATAAGCTGTTCCAAGTAGGGTAGTTTTTTATAGAGTCAGAATGTTAAAGTCTGATAAATTTAAAATTTCCAAATAGTGAGGTAGCCAACTGAATATTTAAAAATGCATTACAAATACCATTGACTGGTTGATACGGCTTGCTGCCAGCATCCTAGGTATCAACCAAGTGCCTTCTTAAAATATAAGATGTTCCAAGTAGCGGAGTTTTTTGCAGTTCTGCTGGTGTTATTGTAGGAAGCTGAAATTTGCTGATGTATCTTGTAAAATTCTTGGACATGGTGCCAAGTGCTCTGATGACAGTGGGTATCACTGTTACATGCTTCATCCATAGTCGTGTAGTTTCATTGGCCAGGTCGCAATATTTCATTATTTTTTCTAGTTCTTTTTCTTTGACTCTGGCATCTCCAGGAACAGTGATATCAATAAACTGTACACTTCGGCCCTCTACAACCATGATATCTGGTGTGTTGTGCTCCAAATGACGATCTGTTTGTATTCGAGAGTCCCACAAGATCTTCACCTTCTCATTTTTGATAACATCATCATCATCATCATCATCATCATCATCATCATCATCAAATTGATAAATTTATTTACTTATTATCTTACCATGGGATTATTCTATGTGGCTTATAGCTGCATGCAATAAAAGAAAGAAAGAAAAAATGTAAAATAATAAAACAATGAAACAATGAAAAAGAAAACAAGAATACATCGATATAATAATGAAAAGAAGGATTGGAGGAGAGTAGTGAATAAGGTGATCTGCCATCAATCCAGAGCTACCTCCAGCATGGGGTTCCCCCATTTGGTCTCCAGATAGCTAGCAGAATCAGACTTTAGGCTCTTGTAGAATGTTATTGGGTTGGAGTGTATGGCAGAAAAGGCTATCCTTTCTGGATCCCAATAGTAGAAGTTCTTTGATTGATGGAATCCAAAGTAGGCCTTTTCTGCCAGCATGAGTAGAATAATATGGCTCATTAGATAGCCTGGAACTTTGCCATTAAGTAATAACCAACACCTTGAACTGTAATAGTGCAATTCATGGAGCAGCGTGATAATATGGGCCATCCTAACATGGGCCATCCTAGGAGCCACAAAAACTGTTCTTGCTGCAGCACTTTTCACCAGCTGAAGCTTCCAGATGGATTTCAAGGGTAGTCCCATGTAAAGCATATTGGAGTAGTGCAGACAAGAGATGACTAAGTGTTCTGACCTAGGCTTCAGGCACAAGGTAGAGTCTTGGTCCTGACAATACCTCTTTTATTAAATGAATGTGAATTCCTGTCATTCATTTTCAGCAAGGCTTGGCAAAAAGTCTTTCAAAGGAATATTTATAACTTATCTATCTTGGAAAGCTGCCATGTAAATATATTCCAAATTGGGTGCTTGTCAAGGAAAGACTGGGCATAGAGTCTCTGAGATTCACGGACAGACCTTCACACTCCTGAAACAAATCTAACAATCGAACGAACGAATTGTTTCCTGCAAAAGCCCACCCCACTTTCGCTCCTCTTTTATTTCTTATAGGAGGGGCCAATCACCTTTCACCTGTGACTTTACTCCCAAGTCTACCCTGATTTCTGTGTTGTTCATTCCTTCTGGCAGCTCTGCGCATGCACATGTCACATTGGGAACAGGTAGCTGTTCCTCTACCTCACTACTGTCTAGCTCCATAGACCCCTGATCACTGCCAGATGGGCTCGGCCCCATCTCTGCCTCCAAAAGCCCTCATCTGAGCTTTCCCCAGCCTCCAGGACTGGCCCTGACCTCCTCAATGTCCAACTCTGCTGGCAGGTCACAACACTAAGGCTGGAATAACTAAGCACAGGAAAGTCACTTTGTGAGAGAAAGGGATGGCATAAACGTTTAATAAATAAATAAGTCATGATACAGGAAAAGTCATAGCTGGTACATAAAATACAGCTCTGCAAAAGCTCTCTTAGCCATAACCTCCACCTAGTCTTTGAACAGGAGATGTGAATCCAGGAGAGCCCCTAAATTGCAAACTGGGTATGAAGCGAGTAATGCAACCCTGTCCAGAGCTAAGGATGATAAAAACTCAGATCCTGAGTCACCATGGACCCAAAGTCACTCAGTCTTTCTACAGTTCAGTCTAAGTCCTTTATCCCCCATGTAAGTCCCTACAGTCTCCAGGCATTGTGAGAGGGCAGAGATAGCATCACTTGAGTCACCAGGTTGGAAATGTAGAGCTAAGTATCATAAGCATATTGATATCTTGACACATGGTAATAGAAGAGCTCACCCAAAAGCTTCAGGTAGATTTTAAATAGGGGAGGAGAAAGTACCAAGCTCCAGGGGATACCTCAAGGGAGCAGTTGGGGGTTGGATCTCTCACTCACTATCAACAAGGATTGGGATTGACCTTGGAGAAAAAACTGAACTGGCACAAAATTATGCCTCCTTACCCTGACTTATGTAGCCAATCCAAAAGGTTATCATGATCCATGGTATCAAAGACTGCTGAGAGGACAAGGAGAGTGAGAATAGTTACACTACCCCCATCCTGCTCCAACCAGAGATCGGCCATGAGTGCAGCCAAGGTTGTCTGTGTCACATAGCCAGGCCTGAATCCTGACTGAAAGGGGTCCAGAAAATCTATTTCATCCAGGATCCCCTGAAACTGCCAAACCACTTTTTCTACCACCATTCCCAAAAAGGGAAGATGAATGTTTTCCAGGCAGTGGAGTGATGTTTTTTTAAGCAGAAGATAAATCAGAGCCTCTTTAAAATGTCCCAGGAATGTCCCCTCTCACAGTGAAGAATTTATCACTGTGTGAATCCAACTGCTGGTCGTTGTCCTGGAGTCTTTCACCAGCCAGGAGGGATAAGGGTCTAATTGACTGGTGGTTGCATCAACAATGCAGAGGACTCTGTTCATTCTTTAGGTCCAATAGGGCCAAACTGTTTACAAATTACAAATTACTGGGAAAGGTGTCTCCCTAAACATCTTTTATGGGCTTGTGCCATGCAAGGGATCTTAGAATGAATCAGAACAACTTTATCTGATAGGTGTTCAACAAATTCTTCTGCATGGCCCTGAAGATGATCAGGCGAGCCTCCCCTGGGACAGATTGAATGATCTACAACGGTTGATGGGCAACACACTGCAGATGCAATAAGAGCAGAGAGACAGTGTTATTTCGCTGCTTTTATGAAGTAGGCCTTAATAGCAGCTCCAAGATGTGTCCAGTCAGAGTAATCCTTCCATTTCCCCAGTGGAAACATCTATTAACCCATTTCAGAACCTTCATTTCCTCCATGAACTATGGGGAACTGTTAGCAACTCTGGGTTCAGAACCAGTGTTGCAACTCTGGGTTCAGAACCAGTGTTACAACTCTGGTCTCATAATACGGAATGCTACATAACTTCTTAAGAACATAGGCTCATATATATTGTCAACCCAATGTAAGGCTGCATATCCTAACAGGAACTATGAAAATGAAGGATCATGAGACCCACATAGGCACAATTCTATTCAAAGATTCAGCAGCCTTTTGGTTCCAAGCCATTATTAAGGCTTTGACAGAACCATGCAGCAAATCCTTCGGGATCCCTAGAGGAATCCCTAGTTCCTCTGGAAGCCATTTAAGTCTATCCATCTGCAAGGACAGACCACTTTAATGGGTCCAGTCTTCCTGTGGAGGCGTACGTTAAAGGAGAGTTTCAGGGATACTGTGGAGAATTAAAACCTGATCATCAGTGGAATCAAAATATTATGCTAGAAGCATTTCTGGAAGAATGAAATGGTCAGGCTGAAATAGCGATTATATGCTTCAGTATTATGGAAAAGCACATTAAAGGATTACTGTTCAAGGATTTGGACATATTTTACTATTGAAGTTACTGGGTATCACTTGAACTATATTGCCTAGACTGTCAAGAAAAGAAAGAACATATTTATAAATAAAGGAAGAAAAAAGTTAGCAAAATTGGGAAAGGGGATGATATTTGCATTTTCATATCCCTTATACTTTGAGCTTTTTGAGTCATCACTTTTACAAAATTATTAGCAAAAAGGAGAGAGGAATTGTTAAAGTCTGGTGATTTTATGCATGTGAAGATGAGTATTGCTTCTTTGTAATAGGGATCATAGTGCTATTATTTGTGTGTGTGTGTGTGTGTGTGTGTGTGTGTGTGTAACCATCATTTTAATCCTTGTTCTATTTACTTGTGAAATAGTATTTGTGTAATAAACCTTAGTGTAAAAAACACATACATCTGCTGATTGATAATGGTCTGGCAATCATGATAAAACAGAGTTATAGAAAATGGGATTGGCTATTCTATTTCCTCTTCTTTGTGCCTGATTTTATGCAAAAGAGATTTTTTTTAAAAAAAATAACTATATGATCTCCAGAATTCGGCAAAGACCCATTGCACACCTATCCCATTTACTTGCCAAATGTTGTCTGTCGTGAAATTCCAGTATTACAAAGACTCTTTAACACTTGGCTGGCTGACTATCATAACAAATTTGCAAAGCTATTAAAAAAATGAAGAGATGGTGTGAGGTAGCACCTTGGCTCTGTGTGTTTTATATGCTAGACGCTAAAGATGATGGATTGGGTGGGCAGGGAATTGTGACTCAGCGAACATCAAACATTATGTACACACAATTAAAAAGTTGGAACATGCAATCTTCCAGTAGGAATATGAATGCTTGCATATACTGTATATACTTGTTTATTTAGAGTCTAACAGCCTGTATGGTTCAATTAAAAAGATATAAATATTTTCATTCTAAAACATTCTTGAGAATGAGTCTCACAGAGACTCATTGATACACTGAACTGAAATATAGGATGGGTGAAATAGTTCATTTCCAGTCATAAAACAATTGCCATGGTTGATAAGCAAAACCATAATTCACTATGGGCCTGTTTTACCAAACACCAGAAATAAACGCTAGTTTTTGGCAAAATCACAAAATGCAGACATGTGACCATGGGACACTGCAAGCAACTGTAAAATTGCTTTTTTGTCAAATACCTGAAATGTCTTACAGTGAGGATGGGGTGACCATTGTAAATTTGAATGTGGCTTATATGTAGACCCCAAATACGTCCACCATAGCTTAGATAGGATGGTAAGTGACTAGCTGTAAATTAAGGATACCTTTATACGCATGCTTTCTAGCAGGAATGACAAATTATAGTACATGTCTCATATAGCCCATACTCTATATTTAAGTCCCCAGGAAACCAATATAGGAAGTCCTCAACTTACAACAGTTCATTTAGTGACATTCAAAGTGACAATGGCATTGAAAAAGTGATTTATGACCATTTTTCATACTTACCACCATTGCACCATTACTGTGATCACATGATCAAAATTTGAACGCTTGGCAACTGGCATGTATATATTTGCAGGGTCCCAGGGTCATGTCATCACCTTTTGTGACCATCTGACAAGCAAAGTCAATAGGGAAGCCAGATTCACTTAACAACCATGTTACCAACTTAACAACTGCAGAGAATCACTTAACAACTGGGGCATGAGAGATTGTAAAATGGGGAAAAATTCACTTAACAACTGTCTTGCTTAGGAACATAAATTTTGGGCTCATTTGTGGTCACAAATGAAGCCACTTCTGATAGTAAATCAAGGAATACCTATATTGAAATCTGTAAGGAAATTTTTGCAAATTTAGTTCAAGTACAGCATTGCCTAGGCCTGTTGGTCAGAGCATATTGCTAGGAGGATAGTAGTCAAACGTCCAATGTAGTTCTATGTTTGCTCAGAAGTCAGTTTAAAAGTTCTAGGATTCTACAAGAAAACAAGAAGGGCATTTCTTCAGCATAATTTCATGGATGTCCAAAGAATGCTAAGTCTTAGAATTCTGTTTTTGACTCATATCACATTTCTTGCAATTTCAAAGCTTCTTCCCTATTGTGTTTGGCCATACTAATCCAGCTAGTTGTCATTTAGAGATCAGATAAATTACATGAATTCTTCTATCAGCACAGTGTAATTTACAGAGGATGTGGCAAGAAAAGGGTGGAAATGATTTGAAATTTTCAAGAAAATAGGAGCCTCAATTGCCATAGATGACAGAAAAGGAGCCTATCAGGTAATAGACTCGAGAAGGAGATAAATGAGAATGTGATTCAGAACCCAAAGGTTAACACAGGTGAAATTCAGCAGTTTCTGACAGGTTCTGGAAAACAGGTAGGGGAAATTTTGAGTAGTTCAGAGAACCAGCAAGTACCACCTCTGGCTGGCCCAGAGTGGGGAAGGAATGGGCATTTTGCAGTATCCTTCCCCTGTCCACAAAGCCACGCCCACAGAACCAGTAGTAAAAAATTGTGAATTTCACCACTGGGTTAACAGTGTTTTAAATGAGCATTCCCTTGAAAGTTTTCTATTTCATATAACTCTTGAAGTCAGCAGTAACTATTGATCATATACATTGTACCAACTGGCTAACATATGTGAAAAACAATAAATCAATATAAATCCAGGAATGTAAAAAAATTAGGATGTATTTTAGCTCCCCAAATACTCCTGAAATTATCATGCTTGAGAAAAAATTAATCATAAAGAGTTATTTAATCATGAAACAATAGAGGCAATATTCATCACTGGATTTCATATAATTTCTCATGGATTAAATAGATATCAATTTTCTTATCAGAACCAATTCATTATGTTAACCAGTTCAAGTACACAAGAATTTATCTATCACTCCTAATTACTGGTAAATTAATAATCTCCATAAAGAAGTTATTCTATCTCAATTTTTTTTGCATGTCCCCTGCCCTAATCGTTCGTGTGTGTGTGAGTGTGTGTGTATTTTCTGAAAGTAGTGCCTCTGCTGGCAGATAGTTGAATGCCAGTAACATCTACTATTTTTGTATCTTTGAGGATGCCTAAATTTCTATTGTAACTTTTAGCTAAAACAAGAAATAAATTATTTAGAAAACTTCTGATCTGATACTTTACAATACCTAAATATCTTCTTTTAATTTAATCCCAGACGTTTATTCCATTGAGTTACATTATCCCATTCTCTGTTCCCTCTCATTTCTCTGTCTCTTGTCTCTCTGTCTCTCTCTGTCTCTTTCTCTATCTCTCTGTCTCTCTCTCTCACACACACACACAAACACATACAGCAAAAACAAGTAACTGACGTCACTATAGGTTTTGAAATTCTGAGACACTGACCATCTGCTCCTGATTATAAGAATCTGAGCCCTTGCAAACTGTGTGGAATGAAGCAATCTCATCTACTGTTGCACAAATGATGGATGAGATAAGAAACCCTGCCAAGGAAAGTATGGAATCAGCACTAGCTTGTAGCAGATGATACTCTAATCCTTGTTTTTGAGCAACTGCTGTAGATCAACTGAAATAAGAAATATTTGCTTACACAACCAAGACTAAGCATCACTGACAGAAGTCAGGCTGATCTAGGAGGGCACATTTCTAATAAAAGGAACATTCTCTCTTTATCTTTTCTCACTACATTCTAGGATAAAGTCATTTCATACATTAACATTACTTAGAGACAGGTATAATATTTTTTGAGTGTCTATATTGTTTTGAATTACATTTGAATTACACATCCTCTGCAATGAAGTTTTGGTATCTCTCTATGTCTTATCCATCATTTATTGTCTTATTGGAAGAGGGAGGAGGGGGGGAGGAAGAGGAGGAGGAGGAGAAAGAAGAAGAAGAGGAAGAGGAGGAGCAACAGCAACAACTACTCATAAGAGGAAAGACAAGTGTATGGGGAAAATTAATTTACTGTGGAAGACACATTGGAAAACAGAACCCTCTCTCTATTACTTCAGTCATGAACTCATCTATTGACTTTGAACGATTTGGTTCATGGTCTCTAATCTAAAATGGGATGCCATTTCTGTATTCCTGTTCTATATATCAATGAAGTCTACATATATTTAAGGGATTAAGTCTTTGTGAATTCCTGTATGAACGGAATCTCATGAAAAAATATGTTTAGCAATATGTTCATCACTTGTGAGAAATTAAATTAAAAATATATGTTTAAGTATTTATATACAATTGTGTGCCCTTTTTACATTGCGGATTACTATGGATACAAAGGAGATCGAATGGACTTACGAATTTCATTGCTTCTGTAAATTGGAAAAGTAACATGGATCAGAAAAAGACAGAACTGTTTATGTGAATATCGGGTATTTTGAGGGCAATGGTGAACTATTTGGAGGCAACAACACTTTCCAATTACTGGTCATTATGTGGATCATGAAGCAATTTTATCTCATCTTATAAGATTGTCCTGTATACAAATAGAATTCTAGCTTCCTAAGAGATTTGGCTTTATACAGCCATAAAAATTTAGACAACGTCTATTACTTTATTTACAGTCACAACAAAGAAGTCACTTGAACAGTGGGAATGAGTAGAGAATACTATAATTTTTATCTTTAAGACTATACCCAATCTTAGCCAGAATAAACTGATTTTAGTCAAGATTATTTGCTTCTGATATGGTAAAGACTGAAATATAGATTTTGTTAATTTATAACTTAATACAACTTATTTTTTCTCATGGCAGCATCACGCATTCATTGTTTAGTGGATGTGGTCCCTGTAAAGAATGAAGAAGGAATTGTCATCATGTTTATTTTGAACTTTGAGGACCTGGCAGTTCTCATTGCCAAAAGTGCCCGACAGAGTCTACACCAGCGTCTCACCCAAGGATGGCATACAGGTGAGAGGTCCATAAGAGGCCAGTACCCTTTATCCTTAAGCAAGCATATGCGGGACTTGGGGACCACGGAGAATAGGGCGGTATATAAATTTAATCAAATCAAATCAAATCAAACCAGTGGGAAGCTGAAATTTACAGTATATCAATGGAAATTTTAGATTTTCTCTGGAACTCATAAGGCATATGGTTTAAAGCATGGGAAAGAGTTCTATTTTTATTGTCCACTGCATTTTAAGAAAGCTGTAATTATATCAATAGTTGTGGGAAAATGTTTTGTTTGCTGTTTCATATTCCATAATTAGAGACAATAAGAAGGAAGCACGTAGCCATGTAGAGACATCTAATATAATAATTCTTTAAAAAAAAAGAAGCCAAAGAAGACAGAGAAAGAAAAAGAAAGTAAGACTATTATGTAATGGACAACCTTCTTAATATGAATATAGTTTTAAATTGGCTTGGTGTGACTTTCTACAGATGTACAACACTTTGGATCTGAAGTAGAGAATGTGCTTAAGAGTGGTTATAGAACATATTCTATTCCTGCCAGCATTTTCTTAAGAAACTGCATCTTTTCTTGGGTTCATATGGTAATTGCAAAGACCACTGGTGGGTTTCCTTTTTTTATTTACTACCGTTTTGCTCATGTGCATGCATGCGATGCTTTTACGCATGCACAGACGTTTCTGCACATGTGCAGAAGCATCCGGGTGAGTGGGCAGAGCCTCCCACTGCCGCCAAAACCAGCTCGTCCGATCTGGGTGAACCAGGAGCAATCCACCTCTGGCATAGACCAAGGAAATTTATGTCAAAAAAATGGATATATAGCTCATGATTCCTCTTACATGACTCAGGAACAGACTCAGACTCAACCCGTCCAAGACCGAGTGGCTGTGGTTTCCAGCATCCCGGTACAACCAGTTGACTCCATCACTGGCCATAGGGGGTGAACATCTAACCCCTGTGGATGGGGCACGCAACTTGGGCATCCTCCTTGATGCATGGCTGTCCATGGAAGATCAAGTGACAGCTGTGGCCAGGAGGGCATTTTACCAGGTCCGCCTGGTTCGCCAGTTGCGTCCCCTATTGGACCGGGGTGCCCTTTGCACAGTCAATCATGCCCTCGTGACATCCCGACTGGACTACTGCAATGCTCTCTACATGGAGCTCCCCTTGAGGTGCACCCGAAGGCTTCAGCTTGTCCAGAATGCAGCCGCGCAGGCAGTTATGGGAACTTCTAGGTTTTCCCATGTAACACCGCTCCTGCGCGAGTTGCATTGGCTGCCTGTCATCTTTCGGGTGTGCTTCAAGGTGTTGGTTGTCATCTTTAAAGCGCTCCATGGTACGGGACCTAGCTATCTGCGGGATCGCATCCTGCCCCATACATCCCTGCGACCGATTCGCTCCCACAGAGAGGGACTTCTCCGGGTGCCATCCACTAGGCTGTGCCAGCGGGCGACGCCCAGGGGAAGGGCCTTCTGTGTGGCGGACCCGACCCTCTGGAATGACCTTCCCCCCGATATTAGAACAACTACGGACCTCCGCTCCTTCTGTCAAAAATTAAAAACACACTTTTTCTGCTTGGCCGGCCTAGGATAATCAACTGTTTTTTTGGGGTTTTTAATGATTAATTTTTAGTCTTAATATGGGATTTTAGTGCAGGGTTAGTTTAATTTTATTTTATATTGTACTGTTTGTGATTTTATACGTATTTTAAATTCCCTGTGCCCCGCCTCGAGTCCCTTCGGGGAGAGAGAGCGGGTTATAAATTAAAATTTATTATTATTATTATTATTATTACTTCTCTTCTCCAGATATGAAATATTGCTTATTATTATATTGCTAAACCCATATTACTTATCTTGAAAATATATCCTAAAGAAACATAATATTTACCTTGTAGAGTAAATGTGCTTTTCTCACATACCTAGAGTATCTGGTAAAATGGAACTTAAAGTGGATAGGGTTTTTTTTCAATTTTTTTAATTTTATTCAACAATTAAAATTAAACAACTCCAAAAAAATTCACAGAAACAAACAAAAAAATGAAGAAGGAAAATATTAAAAAGTTCATTAAAAATACAAACACATATACACATATTACCCTCCCTAGTTGAATACTGATAAATATATTATAATATTAGTTTCCCATCCCTTACAAAACAGGCCCACCATTTTCTTTTCAAACCTCTAATTCTGTTTACAAATTATTAACCTGTCATCTATCTATTATATTAATGGCCAAATAGTTAACATGTTGAACAACTGATGAACAAACAAAAGCAAAAACTATCAAAAGTAAACTATCAAAACCCTCTGTTAGCCAACTACTATTATATTCAACCCATAGAAATTTTACTCACAGCTTCTTATCTATTCCAAGTCATCCTAACAGTTAACTCTGATTCATCCTGAATCAAATATCAATAATTGTTCCTTAAAACCTCCTCTTATTAATTGTTGTCTGGTTAAATAGATTTTCCAAAGTCGATCTATCATCCAACTGAAAGGTTTTCGAGTTAAGTATGATAAATCCATTCCCCAATCTTCGTCAATCTTCTTAGAGAAAACCAATTCAATCTCAGCTATTGTAAAAAAGTGCAGGACCTGAACTTTGGGAAGACATGCACAATCCCTTCGGTCAGTTCTAAGTCATTTGCATCTCTTTCCATCTGAATCTACCACTTTCAAATCAATATTTATTGTGAATCTTATTTAAATTCAGTTACTTGCATTTGTATGTTTTTTGCAATCATTATTATTTTGTCAAAGTGTTTTTAAAAGTTTCAACTTGAGTTTGCACATTACCAAATGTTTGTTTGTTTGTTTACTATATGCCACTTTTCCTTTTCTGTGATGCATTGTTGCTTTGGTGTTACTTGGCAATAGAGAGATAAAACTCCTCAGAGTTTTATATCCTCAGAGGGAGATCCTCAGAGGGAGGATATTCCTCAGAATACAGAAGCAAGGAGAATATTTTTAGATATTTCAGATTCAGTCCAGGATAAAAAAGATTTTTGAAAAAATAATCACTTTTTTCCCCAAGTCAAATGTGAATATCCCTGTAGTGAAAATCCAATATAGATGTAACTCAGATCCCAAAATTTCCACAATTTGCCATGTTTTTCTTATGGCAAACGAAAGTTTTCCAAAAAGAAGTCAAAGGAAAAGAATAATAAATAAATAAATAAAATCCAGTATTCAACCAGCTAGTCAACTTTCAGAGATAAGAAGCAAAGCAAAACAAAAGCTTAAAAAGGTTTAGTTAATACCCAGGGATACTTGTGAAAATGGTTTGCCTAAAGGAAAAAGATGGAAGACCTGCTTTTCTACCATGCCCACTAAGAACTGTAATCTTCAAGACTCCTCACTCCTGGTGGGTACATGATTGTCCAAAAACCATCTTGAGTTATTCCTAAGCGGTCCCATTCACATCCAAAGGGCCCACTGCCAAAGAGCCAGCAAAGAGTCAGCTTTGGCAGCAAAATGAGCAAATCATCAGCAGGAGAAAAATCTCCTTATTGTATAGCCATCTTGTAAAGCAGGGGTCTCCAACCTTTACAACTTTAAGTCTGAAGGACTTCAGCTTTGCTGGCTGGAGAATTCTGGGAGCTGAAGTCCTTCAGACTTGAAGTTGCAAAGGTTGGAGACCCCTGTTGTAAAGGAATCCAGTGGATAAATGGTTCTTGAAAAACAATTAAAGCTATAAGAGTGGTACATATTGTTGATTCCACATACTCAATGGAGCTGTAGTTGGAAATTCAAGAGTATGTAAAGATACGAAGGGACAGTAGAGAGCAAACTGCAATTACATTATAGAATTTTTCATTACATCTCCAGGGCCATCTTTTCAAGCATGGATATGTCTCTCACAGTTGATCAAGTGGTCGACTGTCTCATCTTTCTCATTACAGAGACGACATTTGCTGTTGGTGGTAACATGTTGAATTTTTGCCTTCATGTAGTTTGTGGCTAAGGCTTGTTCTTGAGCCGCCAAAATAAAGCCTTCTGTTCTTTTTTCAGTACTGCTGATCTTAACCAGTTCCAAGTTAGTTTTGGGTCAGCCTTGCCTTCAATACTTTTCAAGTTTTGGCCTTGCATAGCTTTGCTTTTCCAATTTTCAGCTCGTTTCTCAATTACTTCTTTCTTATATTCAGCTTTTGACTTAGTTGTCTTTAAAAGGCCTCCTTTATTTACTTCCTTAATCATTGGTTCTTCACTTTTCTGGATGTAATCATTCAAGCTGTGTCTTTCTTCTTCCATAGTCTGCTTTACTTGTAGGAGTCCTTGACCTCCTTCTGCTCTTGGTAGATGTAATCGGTCAATATCACTTTTAGGGTGCAAAGCATGATTCATTGTCATAGGTTTCCTTGTTTTTCTGTCCAAATTGTCCAACTCCATCTGAGTCCAGTCAATTATTCCTGCAGAGTATCGAATCACAGGTATAGCCCAGGTATTTATGGCTTTTATGATGTTTGCTCCACTCAATTTGGACTTCAATATCTTGTGAATTCGTCGAATGTACTTGGTTGAAGTTAATTCCTTGACTTTATTATGCATTAAGTCAGAGGCCTCTAAAATCCCCAAGTACTTATAGCCTTCTTCTGGTTTTACTGCCTTTATCATTTCTTCATTCTCAAGTTCTATTCCATCATTTTCTATGACCTTGCCTGCTTTGGTTGCCATTGTTGCACATTTGTCAATTCCAAACTGCATACCAATGTCTTTTGTGCTTTCAATTAATAAATTCAGTTCAGCTTTTGTTTTATCAAACAGCTTCAAATCATCCATGTACATCAAGTGCGAAATTTTCAATCCTTTCTTTGCAAGTTCGTATCCACAGTTCATCTTCTTCAAAATGATTGTTAGTAGTAGCATTAAGAGTATAAAAAGTAGGGGTGAAAGGGAATCACCCTGGAAAATATCTTGTTTAATTTCAACTTCACCCAGTTCTTCTTCATTAGCCATAAGTTTTGTTTTCCAGAGATTCATTGAAGTTTCCATGAATTTTTGTATGTTGCTGCTGATGCCAAAGATTTCCAGGCATTTCTTGATCCAGCTATGGGGAACTGAATCAAACGCTTTCTTATAGTCTATCCAAGCCATGAACAGGTTGGTTCGTCTTTTCTTTGAATTCTTTAGGATTAGCATGTCAATCAGCAGTTGGTCCTTTATTCCTCTTTGTTCCACAGCCACTTAACTTCAATTTGCAAGTCCTGGTACTTTGTGATTTTTTTCTTGCTGATTATTGTTGTTGTTGTTGTTGTTGTTGTTGTGTTAATCTTTGGGGCTGATTGGTAGCTCAACAGCTCGAGTTCTAACCAAGGACCTTGGCACTGTCAAGGTAACGTCGGAGGATATAAGCTGTTCCAAGCAGGGTGGCCCTTTGTAGAGTCAGAATGTTCAAGTCTGGCAAACCTAAAACCTCCACATAGCGTGGCAGTCCCCTAGGTATTGCTCTATTATTATTATTGTTGTTGTTGTTGTCATTATTATTATTATTATTATTATTATTATTATTATTATTATTATTATTATTATTATTATTATTATCTGTCCTCACTGAAACTTTCATTTATTGTGACCTTGTAAATTTTTTGCTTGTTTCTTTCCCTGGTCTGTTGACAGATTTGGCAGTTGACAATTCATATTATTTAATTTATTTCCTGATTCCAGAAATTGGCTTCAATCTCTCCCTCTCAAAGCTATGATCACTAAGATCTGTAGATCACATGACTCATCCAAAGTTTCCATTATGAAATTTGAAATGCACATGGTTGACAATTCTATATGACTAACACATATTGTGAAAATAAAGATCTGTTGGAAAAATATTGCAACGGAAAAACCAAACTTTTTGTTGCTGGAAAAAGTAATTTCATACATGTGTGCTTAAGGGTTTTTGTTTTGTTTTTTTGCATTTTTCAATGTTACTTTTGTTGCAGATGCAAAGAAAGCTAAACAATGTTTCATCCTTTCTCCCCACTTGTCCATTTCGGTTTTTTGTGTCCTTCTTTACCTGTTTCATATATCTGATAATCATACTTTAAGAGGACTACAAAGAGAAGTCTGCCGAAAAAACAGCTGCTGGATTATCCTTAACAGGCCTACAGTATATAGATAGGTCTAGGACAGGGGTAGTCAACCTTTTTATACCTACCACCCACTTTTGTATCTCTGTTAGTAGTAAAATTTTCTAACCGCCCACTGGTTCCACAGTAATGGTGATTTATAAAGTAGGGAAGTCAATTAAATTTTAAAAAGGAAAGTGCTTCAGTATTGGCCAAACCCCTACCGCCCACCATGAAAGCTGGAATACCCACTAGTGGGCGGTAGGGACCAGGTTGACTACCACTGGTCTAGGACAATTTGCTGCGGCCAACTTCACAACTTGCCATGGGACAAGAGTTCCACTAATATTGAAGAAATAGTGGCAATAAGGAAACGATGCCAAATGAGAGACAAAATGAAATGTGAATGACAAAAGTTAAAATATTTTTAAATTATTTTAAATAAATTAAATTGTTTCATTATCCCATGGCAAGTTGGCCATGGAGAGTTGGCCATGGAGAGTTGTCCTAGTCTGATATAAATCAACTTTCCTATCTTTCTATGCTGCTTTGCCAGGTGTCAGCTCATTGTCCAGGCAGAGAAGACAAGGGGTTCCTCATGCTCTTAAGCCTTATTAAGAGAAAGGCACTTAAAGGCAGATTAAGAAATAATGGGTGGAAACTTGTTAAAGAGAGATCCAACCTAGAACTAAGGAGAAATTCCCTGATAGTGGTAACAATTAATAAGTGGAACAACTTGTGGCTATGCCATGGTTGGAGGTTTTCAAGAAAATTTTCGACAACTATTTGTCTGGGATGGTTTAACATCTCCTGCCTTGGGCAGGGGGTTGGACTACAAGACCTCCAAGGCCCCTTCCAACCTTATATTTCTATTCTATTCTATTCTATTCTATTCTATTCTATTCTATTCCACTCACTCCACTCCACTCTACTCTACTCACTCCATTCCACTCTACTCACAGACTCAAGCTACTTTTGCCAGATCTATTTACTTGCTTGGTGAGAATTACTTTGGTGTTCTTGATTTTGATTTGTGAGGCTTCAAAGCATGTTTTGTTGTCAAACTCTAACTCTGGCTATTCATGAGAATAAATGTCTATGTCGTTGGAGTGTTTGTTTTCTGAATCTAACTAGTGACTTCCTACTTTTCTGCCTACAAGGGTCTCTGTCATAAAACTGAGCTCAGGCCTGGGACTTCATCAACAGGTCTATGCATTTTTCTTGGAAAGAACATGTAAATGGTTCTCCGTTACTGCTTCTTTTTTCACTAGGCAAAGTCATCCAGATGCTGCAATCTGTTAAAATACTTTGACTCCTAGAATGTTCAAAAGGACTCAAGGAAGGTGCCAGCTTAAAGAAACAGTTAAAAAAAGAATTAGATAAAGAAAGGAAAACAACATCAATGCCATATATAATTATATATACGATGAGAATATCAGTTGTGTTTTGTTAACCTGGGTGGAAAAATTCTGAAGGTGCAAGACTTAAACACTGAGTGTAGCAGAACAGAAAGTACATTAGGAGGTTAGTGGAGCCTTACAACTAGCTAGCTACCTCCTATTAGGAGAAAAATCAGTGAACAAATGCTCTGTCTAGGTGTGCCAAAGAAAGAAGGGCAATTGAATTGACCTGAGATTAATCAAAGGCTTATTGGCACTACTTGGTTTTCCCATTACTAGAACAGGCTGGGAAGACTTTCTAGAAGGCAGAAATGAATAACATTCATCACTATTAATTCTCCAATCAACTACAAAGCAGTCTCAGAACAAATTTCTTCTCCCCTCTCCTGATTTCCCAGCTCTGTCACCTCTAGTGCTCCTGTTGAGTTGTCTAGAATATCTCTGTTTGCCACATGCTAATTTCAGCACTTCGCTGGCTACTTGGTACAGGAAGAACATTTCTTCTACAGACAAAAGTTGTTATGCAATTTAATGTTTCTTTATCTCTATTTACTTGCATTGCTGACATGCAACTGTGCCTAAGATTTCATTGCTTGGTATCAAAAAAAATGCAAACCCAACATCTAGCAGAAATTATTATGATAATGATTGGTTGCACAGACAGACAGACAGATGTTTAGCCTCTATTTGGCATTTTTATCCACTTTGCAAATCCTTCCCAAGGACCTAGGATAGGCAGATGCTATTGTTTGATGGTGACATCAGTAAACATCTGGCTGACTGTGCAACCAGCTATAATTATACAGAGCTATGATTCTAGAAGTACATTTTATCAGAAACTCGTGCTATACAGGTTTCAGAAGAAGAGTCAAACTAAGAGAAAATTAAATCACAGAATGTTTAATGGTACATCATTTTATAAAAAATGTCTTTAAAATTATAATTTAATGTAAATTTTAAACCCTTCATCAACATATTGTTCAAGCATTACATTGAAGCATTATATTATATTCAAAATTATTTGCCCATGGGATAATACAATGCTTCACATACACCTTCTCCAAATTCAAACTAAATAATATGTATTACCTTAGTAGTAATGTATTTGTCATTATCACAAAGTACAGTTTCAATTCATTCTTTGCAAAGTCAAACTCATAACTTTTTAAATCTAATTTAAACCTTTATTTCAACTGTAAATATATAAACCAGTGATAAACATGTCCTTTTGACTCCAACTCTTTTTTAGATTTGTGGGTAGATTCATGTATACATTCATACATACATACATACATACATACATACATACATACATACATACATACATTGAACAGTCTGGCCTCACCATCATTTCTTTTCTTAAAAAAAAAGAAGCTTCCTAGGATGACACCCAGAGAACCTTCTTACTTTATCTATTCCAAACCTTTAGGACAGGGGTGTCAAACTTGATTTCATCAAGGGCCGTATCAGGGTTGTGTTTGACTTTGTGTATCAATTAATAGAATACGGTGTCATGGAGAAGGCTGATCAGGGATGGACCAGATCACACCCATAAGCATCTCTCTTACACTATTTTGCTATGATTTTCCCTCCAAAGTACAGGATTAAAATCTACATAGAATTTCTGTAATATTACATGAGAAAGACCTTGAGAAAGGGGTGAAGAGATGCTGCCTAGGGAAGCAGGCCCCAAGTTTTGCAACTTGGTGGCCTGGTTTGGAGGGGAGAGGGGAAGTGGGCTGCGTGAGTGTTAGGCCAGTGTGCGCATGCAGTCACAGCCCTTACACGAGCAGCAAGCCGGCATGCAGATGCATGAGTGTCTGTCAGCCTGCTGCTCATACAAGTTGAGTTGCATTGTGTGAGCACACTCTGGCCAGCCACTCACACATCATGGCCTGCCCGACGTCATTTGTATCAGGGGTGCCATTGGTGGCCCGAGTGCTCTACCAGTGAAAACAGCTTGGAAGGACTACATGCGGCCCTCCCAAGGTACTTTTCGCTGGGAGAGGCACCACGGATGGACCAGTCCTTCGCTATTTCCAAGGCAGCCCTGTGGGCCAGATCTAAGCACCCCACAGGCCAGATCTGGCCAGCGGGGCTTGAGTTTGACACCCCTTTTTTAGAATGACATGCCTAACTAAGTGATTATTGAAATCAACATTTATTTTACTTGGCTTTCTATTTGCATGCCAAGCAAATCTTAACTCACGGTCCTCCAAATCAAGTAGCCTCTTATTCTGGAAAGTCACCCACACTTTAAGCCAGACTAAATAGCAAGCATCAAAGTGCCATTTCAAATCTGGTAAACCCAAATTCCCAAATCTTTCTTTAGCAACTTGGAATAATGTATACCTAATTCTTGGGGGGGGGGGGTGTTTTTCCCCTTGCCATATAAACTTAGAAATATCCGTTTGCCACTGCTTAAATGGAGTGTTGGTTACAAGTATTGAAGTAGGAAAAAATCTACTGGAGTAGGAAAAAATCTACTACCGACATCTGTGATGTTTCTCAGTAGGAAAAAAGGACAGGACTTTCCATATAGTATTTAGCATTTTCCATATAGTATTTAGTAGAAGAGAGAATGGCAGTTAAGCATCTCTTGTAATTCATGGTAATCTGCTGAAATGCCCTCTTTTGAGGATTACTGAAGATGCAGTGCCTGCCCCTGTGGGGCATATGTCGCAAGGACATGCCATCATCAGTGATGTTCTAATTGCTGGATGTAAGAGGTGATTACTGCAGACTAATCCCCACACACTCTGAGTTATCTCAGCACAGTTATAGAGCTCTTGTTTACATTGATTATTATCATAAGTAGCAGTGTTATGGCTGATACAGTCTAACATGAGAAAGCAGTAGCAATCACACACAACTAGTAGTATCAATAGCACTGCACTCCTTTTAATTAGAAGAAGATGGACAAAACAGGAGATTTACTCATAATCAGTAACCAAGTTCTTTCGTACTTATATGTATCAATTAATAGAATACGGTGTCATGGAGAAGGCTGATCAGGGATGGACCAGATCACACCCATAAGCATCTCTCTTACACTATTTTGCTATGATTTTCCCTCCAAAGTACAGGATTAAAATCTACATAGAATTTCTGTAATATTACATGAGAAAGACCTTGAGAAAGGGGTGAAGAGATGCTGCCTAGGGAAGCAGGCCCCAAGTTTTGCAACTTGGTGGCCTGGTTTGGAGGGGAGAGGGGAAGTGGGCTGCGTGAGTGTTAGGCCAGTGTGCGCATGCAGTCACAGCCCTTACACGAGCAGCAAGCCGGCATGCAGATGCATGAGTGTCTGTCAGCCTGCTGCTCATACAAGTTGAGTTGCATTGTGTGAGCACACTCTGGCCAGCCACTCACACACCACAGCCCAGTACTGAACAGCAGCCTAGGGAGTGGGGGACCCCTGGCCTAGGGATAGGAGAGTTTGAAAGGACAAATCTTTTGCTATCTCTTTTACAGCCTGAAAAGTTAGGGATGGTCCTTCTGAGCCTCTTTCTCCACCGATTATGCAGATGTAGGCTACACCCTCTCTTAAATGATCATTCCCTAGATAGCAACTTTTTGCCGCATTTCTCAAGGTATTTTTCACATTCCATTGCAATGTATGACAAACAGCAGCTGTTTTCTCCATAGAATAGACTAGCATCCTGGCCATGGTCAAGTTATTTAATTAAGAAAATGATGCAAGGGGAAAAGAGGGCTTTAAAAGCCCTCCCTTAATGCAATCATCTTGATTTAATCTGGGCACACCAATGGCTGATATTAATGAAAGAAAGGAAAGAGAAGAGAAGAGAAGAGAAGAGAAGAGAAGAGAAGAGAAGAGAAGAGAAGAGAAGAGAAGAGAAGAGAAGAGAAGAGAAGAGAAGAGAAGAGAAGAGAAGAGAAGAATACTGAACACAGTTCTTCAGTTTTTCCTCTCATGAGAGACTATCTGAGGAGTTGGTGCAAAGCAAGAACATAGATTATGATGTGCAGTGAGATTCTTCAAAGACTCACTTGACAAAGAAGAATGTATGTAATAAATGTGCAAATGGAAATCGTACTGCTGGTTAGAAATAGGAGTGGGTGATGGATTTATGAGGATTATAGAATTTTTCTGCGATTCCAGGACAGAATGATAGCTAAAATCATAATCCTTGCAATCTATGACAAACTGCGGGTGTTATCCATAAAGCTCAAGTGGCATCTTGCCCACTTTATCCACGCTGCAAGTAAAAGTTAATTAATTTTAAAAATAATGATGCATTAGAAGAGAAAGCAATTGAAATTATAATAGAAGCAAGGGAAATATGAAATTTCATTTTAACTCACCAACAATTGAGGCGGCTGTTCTGAAGACAGTCTTCACGTAAAATATTCTGGATATAATCTTCCATACCAGGGGTGGGTTCCTATACCGGTTGGTACTAGTTCGCGGCATGTGCGTGCCATGCGTGCCATGCATGTATTGCTGGCGCATGCACAGTTGAGTACATATTGTTCTGCGCATGCGCAGAAACATGCCAGCAACAGCATAAGAGATTGGGGAACCAGTTCAGGGGCATGGCCAGCCTAGGTTCTGCAACCCAGGCCACAATTCCACTATCGGTTCAGCCAAACTGGGCCGCACCAGGAGCAACCTACCTCTGTTGCATACCATAGGTTTCAGGTTTTCCAAAGTGAATCACATTTTACAAAGCCATGGCACTTGCAATTTCAACATTACTTTAGATCATAGATTTGATCAGGCAAATATTCCTCTTATGTCAAGGTCTTAGATTTTATGACCCAGATGTGATCAAAGACTGCAAACGTCATGGTTAAGGACTACATAGATATGGAAAACTTCATAGATGTGGAGACAATATTTTCTGGTTTGTAGTGCTCAAGGGTATATTTGTTTGTTTGCATCCTGCCTGTATTATTTTTAGAAATAACTCCAGGCAGCGAACATAACCAACATACCTTCCTCTTCCCATTTTCCCTACAACAGCAACTTTGGGAGATCCATTGAAGAGAGAGAGAATGACTAGTCCTAAGAAACCCAGCTGGCTTTCCTGTATATGTATACAAATCTGTACCTTGAACTATATACACTCTGTGATAGTGGATTGCAATAATAAAATATTTTCCAGTCTTAATGAAACATGGAATATGGACAGCTTTTTAAGAATATTTGAAGAGAAAAAAAATATTTATAGAATGTTTTCTAGGTTTGAAAAAAAAAGAATTATAATTTTTAATGTGGATTAAAAAGTAGATGGTCCCAATAAGAGACTGTGGATGGTTCTATCTGGGAATTAAAACCAGTATTTTGAGAAAGACTTTTGAAATATCTCATTAATGGTAAACAGACTTCTAATGCTTAATCATCCATAATCACAAGGATGACTTACATTTAGAAAGCTTTTAAACAAATGAATAGAGATACTATTCCAGAACCAAGCTGTTATTCAACATACAAAGAATGAAATTTTCCGCACCATAGTATATATTTTTAATATTGCAAGACAAAGATATTTTCTGAGAATGTAATTAATCATTCACAAAATAAAAAGTGAGGACAGAGAATAAGAAAGGCATTTTATGATTTGGTTAAATGCCTTATTACTCCTGTAGTAAGTACAAATGTTAGACAAAAGATTACTATGAACAATAAGAATACTGTGGCATATCTAATATTACTAATGTACCAACTCTCAGGTTGCAGGATGGAAACTCTATATCAGCACGTTTATCTACTGTGTGCTAGCTTTAAAACGAATAGGCAAATAATATGCTCTCTCTAAATAGGCAAAACAAGAATTCTAAAAAATTTCTCTCTGACATTTACAAATATTTTTTTAAAATATAGTATTGCCTTTTAAAAAAAAAAATATCCAAATGCATACAATCTAATTACTATAAATTCAGCATAGATTCAGGGAATATTCCACTTGAAACATGAAGTGAATTAGATAGATTCCAGTTATTCAAAAAAAGAAGTCATAGTATTTAAAAAAATGACAATATTTGGTCGCTACAAACAAATTCACAGGAAAATGCCTGTATGTTATTACATGTTTCCCATCTTCCCCCCAAGATAATTTATTGCTATTCAAGATCTATGCCTTTCTTATTTTATTCTAATGAGCCAATCCATTCCAGGAAGGATATTAGGCTGTTGTGGTAAGTGGACCAAGATCTCATATTGAGCTTCATGATGGAGTGATAATCTGAAGCTTTAAGTTTCTCTAGTCCAAATCTAGCACTGTAGCTGGTACATTACACTGATGAGTGATTATATAATTTGGTTAGTTATTTTTCTTGTTTAATAAGGTTGATGCAAATAATCATTCAATTTTTTACAAATAATACATCACTATCACTATCGCTTTTTCTGGAGAATTGCACTGCAGTTGCATGTGGTGGCATATTTTGATCTTACGCTCTCAAGAATAAATAATCAAAGAACAGTCCATATCTCTAAGGGGGAAAGTAGTTAGGAAAATGCATGATAAATTCATCATGACATCATAATACATTACTGTAGCCATGTGTCATTTTGAAATTATTGTGGCATTTTAGGATATAGTTGGGAAAATTCACTAGTAAGATGAATTGAACAAGAATTAGAATATATTGCTGAAGTGAGCTGAATCTAAAGTAGATCAGTTGTACTGAAATTGTCTTGTAATTATTGTGAAATGTTAATCACAATTAAATCCAGTTCATTTGCTTGATAATAATATGACTAATTTAGATTGGATTACATCTAAAATAACATATTAGTTAACAGCTATATACCAAGAAATGCCTGGTCCAAAATCACCTATGCCAGTGGTGGGCAAACTCATTAGTCAAAAGAGCCAAATATCAACAATACCACGATTGAAATTTCTTTTGAGAGCCAGAAGGTGTGGCCTGTTTTGTGGGAGTAGCTCAGCGGTCATGTGGGTGTGGCCAACTTGGAAAATGTGAAACTCACTTAACAATGGTCTTGCTTAGCAACCAAACTTTTGGGCTCAATTGTGGTCATAAGTTCTTTCTTTCTTTCTTTCTTTCTTTCTTTCTTTGTCCCACTTTCTTTTTCTTTCTTTCTCTTTCTCTTTTTCTTTCTGTCTCTCTCTCTCTGTATCTCTATCTCTCTTTTCTTCGTCCGCCCATCTCTGTCACTCTGTGTGTGTGTGTATCTGACTCGTATTCACTCACTTAATCACTCATTCTGTGTCTCTGTCTATCTTTCTCTCCCTCCCTCCCTTTCTCTGTTTCTCTGTGTGTGTCTGTCACTCTCTTTGATTGTCTCCCTCCCTCTCTGTCTCTCTCTGTGTCTGTGCCTCTCTCTGTCTGTCTGTCTCTCTGCCCCCCCCAGAGCCTCCTCAGCCCCTCGAAGTAGCCTCGCCCGCCTGTCCGCCCGCCGCACTTGCTCACACACTCACCCACCGGATGCCGGTACTCTCCCCCCCCCCCCAGAGCCTCCTCAGCCCCTGGAAGTAGCCTGGCCCCCCGCCCGCTCCACTTGCTCGCTTGCTCACCCACCGGACGCCAGTTCCTTCCCCCCGCCCACAGAGCTTCTGCAGCCCCTGGAAGTAGATGAGTGGCTGGCATGCCAGCTGGGGAGGCTACGGCTGCCTCTTTGGGCAGCCACTGCGCTTCCCAGGGGCTGAAGAGGCTCCGTCGGGGGAGGGAGGGAATCGGCGGCCAGTAGGGAGGGTTGCTGCAGTGGCGTCCAGGAGTCCCACCATCAGCAAGGGTGGAGGAAGAGCTACATCCCTACAGCCGATCCGCTCCCACAGAGAGGGCCTTCTCAGGGTGCCATCGGCCAGGCAATGCCATCTGGCGACACCCAGGGGAAAAGCCTTCTCTGTGGCAGGCCCTGCCCTTTGGAACGACCTTCCCCCTGAACTTCATACCATCTCGGACCTCCGCCTCTTCCGCCAGTGTCTAAAGACACATCTTTTTCAGCAAGCCGGCCTAGCCTAGCCTCCCACTAGGGCTATTTTAAATTGGGGTTTTTAATCTGGTTTTTAGCATAGGATTGTTTCTAGTAATTTAATATGCTTTTAAATTTTGTATATTCTGTCTTATATGCTTTTAAATTCCTGTGCGCCGCCCTGGGTCCCTCGTGGAGAAGGGCGGGATATAAATCGAATTAAAATAAAATAAAATAAAGGGGCCAAAGAGCCACTTGTGGCTCGCGAGTCACGGTTTGCTGACCACTGACCTATGCTATTATATCATTAGATAGCCTATGGCCTTGATGACGAACCTATGGTATGGGTGCCACAGGTGGCATGCGGAGCCATTTCTTAGGGCACCCAAGGCATTGCCTGTCAGCTCTAGCATGCTTGTATGTGCTGGCCAGCTAATTTAGGCCTTCTTTTGAGGCCGTTTTTCGCCCTTCTGAAGCCTCTGGAGGTGGGGGGAGGCTGTTTTCACCCTCCCCGGGCTCCCAGAAAGCTGCTGGAGCCTGAGGAAGGTGAAAAAAGCATGCCAAAAGCAAGGGGTCACACATATAGCATTATGGGTGTGGCATGCCCACGCACGACCCCCCTTCGCTCCCCCTGCTTTTGGCACGCGAGCCCAAAATGGTTAGCCATCACTGGCCTATGGTAAACCTTCTCCCTCCCTCCCTCCCTCCTTCCCTCAGCTCTCTGCCTAACCTACAGAACAGTTGCAAAAATAACTAAGTAGGACAAATGTTTTGAATATACAACCAAATGGGATATTGTGAAACAAATTTAATCCCCAACCATTGACGGAGAGTAAAGCAATGTTGGGGAGAAACTATATTGAGTAAATACAATAATGTGGCTATCAACTATTCTCAGCCCTTTCTCTTTACTTTTACTTTTCTCTTAATGAAATGCATTCTCGTGGCTGCCTTAAAACCCAGAAGGGATTTCTTAAAACTGAGGAAGCTGAAGCCTATGCCCAGTTTGAAACAGAAGACGAGTAGGGCCTCAGTTGGAGAATGCATCTGTTTGTAGCTCACCACTCAGCCTGAATCTAACAGTTGATTTCCCTGGGATTGCAAAGGTCACTTCCTGCCAGAGGCCTGGGTCAGTTCCACCGTGCAGATAGTGCCACCAGTCTCCCTTTTGAAGAAACTGGAGAATACAGAATTTGGGCTCAGAGGAAATTCAGAGAAAGGAGAGGAATCTGGAGCAGATTGAGAGAAAGCATGTACAACCATGTCCCATGGATCTGTTGCTAATTGTTCTTATCTCTTCTCTGTATACAGGCTGGCAAAAGATGGTCAAGCAATCCCATGAAGTGCTGTTCCTTGATTTATACATTGATTTCCAACTGGAAGTCACAGCAAGGCTAGTGATTTTGAAACAAGAAAGTTATCAGATCCATGCATACCATTTTAGACAAATATGTCTTTTTTTAAAAAAAATTAGAATGCTTTTGGACAGTTCCCACCACTGCAAAAATGGACTGGGTATCTAATCCTTTTTCTGTAGTTGACACTGTCATTTCTTTCAGCCAGTGGGCTGAAAACTAGGCTATCTAATGGTATGAAAAGTCATCTACCTTAGTATTCTGGTTCCTTTAAATCAGAAGGAATAGAAACGGCAGAAAACAACAAGAATAGCATTACCTTCTTCCTCCCAAATAACATATTTTTATAATTCTAAAGTTTATTTTAAGTATCTTCAAATGCTTTTAGGCATATTAGATTCCTAGAACAAACTGTCCATCATGCCTTATTCATTCAGAAATGGAAAGTTTTGTAACGTACAGTAGTGACAAAGGGAGTTATGGGATAGTTCAAAAAGTGCATCTGTAGTAGAAAGGAAAGAGAATTTTTCCTGCAAATAGAAGAAACAAAAAGGTAATAAATAATGGCTAATTAATAAAGGATGAAAGGAACAAAGCAAATGACTGTGGATCCAGCCAGGGTAATGAGGCAAAAAATCTGGAACATAATGCTAAAAATCTCTAGGAGCTGAATGTTGATATGGAAAGAGTAATAGAACACAGAATCAGGTCATTATTTGTTATTTGCTTTCTGAGGTGACCAAAGAGGGCTGAAATGAACCTATCAGTCCATAATATCAAGGGTAACACAAGGATAAAATAGCCATTTGTCTGTGCAAAGCCTGGACATTCATTGAATTCAGGAGAAAATACCATTTATCCTGTAATAGTCTAGAAGGCTAATAAAATTAAAGATGTACTTTTAAGAAGATTAAGAAGAAAATAGATTTTTAGAATATTTTTAGTAGTTTGGCAAAAGTGTACCGATACCGATATTATAAATATTTCAAAACTATAGACCTAACTGCAGATTTCATTTCCCCATTATAACAATTAAGCTAAGTGGTTTTTAAGGCCAACTGAGATAAAATTTGCAAACGAACATTTCTCTGTGGATGCAGAATGGAAAATGTATGTTGAATAAGTAAACAAACAAATAAGGATATTGTGAGTGAGAAGCATGCCCAAGGCCTGCGGGCACATTAAGGAGTGGGAAGCAGAGCACAGGTTGCTTCAGGCAGTAGGGAAGGGAGTAGTTGGGAGACCCAGGGCAAGTCGGGTGTGAGCTGGGAAGGTGCTACGATGTGAACCAGGCCTCTCAATGACTCCTCTACCCCTGAGGCACCCCATGCTCCAGTTAAGAACTTGCATTGTTACTTAACAACCTCATTGGGGAGATAGGGATAGGTGCAGTTAAGTGAGGTGACCACATGGTGCCTTGTTTAACAACCATCACCATTTAGGACCGTAAGGGGTAAGCTTTGTTAAAATTGTATGTTGAGGAGTACCTGTAGAATGTTTTCCCATCACTTTCATAATTATTTTTCATTCAGAATTCATTGGAATTTTGATAGACTGGTTGATTCCAAAACCATCTTTATAAATACCTTGAATATACTTCTATTACAAAAAATGCAAATAGTTTATTTCTTTTCTGGCTATTTTATAAGATAGGTTTGAGCTGTATATATGTATTGGACTTTAGTATCTATGGACTGAATGCTTTTAGTAATTACTATTATTGTTTTCATTATTTTTAAAAAATTAATATCAATGATTATGTGGGCAATTATTTTAGAAACCTGAGGAGTTTGTTCGCCCTTTGATATTACATGCATTTCTTTAAATCCATTTCTTTAAATAAAAAATGGTTACAAATGGAGATACAAAATAAAGTGTAATGTACAATATTGTTTATTGTAAGAGCGTTTTGATCATATTTCAAAGCATCAAAATTCCACAGAAGGAAGAGATACTTCTCTATAGCTCAAGGCTTTTACCAAACGAAGGGAAATCCCACCAACCTATCTATTTAAAACTTTGATCTTATAGCCTTTAAATCGTCTGACCTATCCATTTTTCGGTAAAAAAAACCAAACCCCAACAACGTTGAGTTGATCTGCATAATTAAGTTTAGGCATCTTCATTTGCAAAAAACCTAACTAGAAAAATATTTTATTTTTTCCCCCCCAGAAAGTTCCCAAGCCAAACTCAACCAGAATTCCACAGCAGATGCAAACCTCATGAAGTATAGGACAATCAGCCAGATTCCACAGTTCACCCTCAACTTTGTGGAATTCAACCTCGAGAAGCATCGTTCAGGCTCTACCACAGAGATTGAGATAATCGCCCCGCACAAAGTAACAGAACGCACCCAGAATGTAACTGAAAAAGTCACTCAGGTATGTGGCTTCTGAGAGGTAGCATGAAGATGAATCACTAATAGGGTGGAGGAAGGCAGATTCAGCTGAAAGAAAATACACACATAAATAATCTAAACATAAATGTACAGCAGTGCATTTTAAATTGCTTTGGATACAGTACAAATATGCCCAGGTAGTATTTCCCCCCTATGTATTTATGACATTATTATTATCTCACTCCCATCCCACAGCAGTAGATGTTGAACATTTTACCTCTTCTTTTGGCTCTATTTTTGTTATGGATATGACTTAGCATGGTTCTTAAGGATGATAATGTCGTTACGGGTTGGATACACACACGCACTCATGCACCCATGCACACACACAGAGAGAGAGAGAGAGTACATGTAGATTTTTAAAAAATAAAAGATAAATCTAAAAAGAGAGAGAGAAAGAGAGAGAAGAAAAAAGAGAATGAAATGTAAAGAAAAATGCAAAAAAAAACAAAAAAAGAGAGATTACTAAAGGAATTATTTCCAATTGTCTTTTCAACAAATACCTATCATTTTCCCTCCCTCCCTCTTAACTATTTCAGTCCTTTTTATAATCCTCATCTTTTTCAATCATTAAATCCATAAACCATCATTTTACTTATTTTCTTCTTTTAGTAATAAGTCCATAAATGTTTTCAGAAAAGCACTTACTATTTTCTTCCTGACCAAACAGGTCAGTTTTGCCATTTGTACGAGTTACGTTGTTTTCACAATTGATTCCTCTACGGGGGAATTTCTGTACTCTTCCTTTGCTTCAGAAAGAATAATCTAAATGATAGGTTTACGATAAATACTTTATTTTGGACATTGCTGGTTTTCTTCTGCTTCAACTTAAGACGGAGCTTGGACATAAAGCAATTTGTCCTTTGTGTACAATCACTTGTGTCACATCTTTGCTATGACAATTGAACACTCCTATCTTATATTGAATTTAGTCCTTGACTTACTACCCTGTTTCCCTGAAAATAAGACCCCAAATAATAAACCCAATCGGACTTTTGAGCGCATGCGCAAAAATATTGGAACACAGTAGCAGCCATGAGGTGACCATGCTCGCCACCTCCTGCACCTCAAAAATAATAAGACCTCCTCGAAAATAAGGCCAAGTGCTTATTTTGGGGGTCAAAAGAAAATGAGACCCTCTCTTATTTTGGGGGAAACATGGTAAGTAGTAGCAATTATTAAGCAAGGCACCCATATGAATAATGTATTGTGTAAAAAAGTATTTTCTTCAGCTGGGTTGAATCTCTGCCTTTGGTTTCTGGTAAATTCATAGTAAAAACAGTATACATTATTTCACTGTAATAACCATTATTGGATGTACAGCTACACAAAAAATAGACTCATTCTGATCTAGCCTATATTGGGTTTTGGATGTAGGGTGAACATATGTCTATGATTAAAACCGAGGAGAGAAGACATAGTACTGAAGGTTTCTCCAACATTACTACTAATATTCCCATCTCCCCTTCATATCTCTATAATATGTTTCTGAGTGGAACTTATTGGGCATAGGTCATCAATATGGACTTGCTGCTACATTTTATGAGAAACAGTCCCAGTGTGGCCCATTTAGGGGGAAAGTCCCACAGATCACCTTAGCTCTACTCTCTGCAGTTCCCTGAATTTTTGTGTTGAGAATGAGTGGTAATTCCATGACCTCATCTTCAGTGAGCAACAGTAGATATATCTGCTGTTTGCTGTTTTGTCCTACACCCTTTGCCTGCTCAGAGGCAATCAGTCTGATGGTGCTGGAGCTGGCTACTTGTCATCTGTCAGCACTTCTGAGCTGGCTCTGGCACAGGCTGCTTGTCACTGGTCCTTTCCTTGACTCTGAATTCACTGTGATATCATGCAAAGATTTAGAGGCAAAAAGAAGAGGACAACTAGTAGCCAGGTGAAGAATGATGGGCACACTTAGAAACTCCACAGGACTAGGATGGGGAAAGATAATCATGGAGAAAATATATTGATGTGATTACTGCAGTTAACATAGATTTAATTCCATCAACATCAATCTTCTTCTGCATAGGTGTTGATTTCAGTGCCACAATAGCACTAAGCACAATAGCAATTGCATGATGCAATTTCTGAGGCAATACAAAATATCTGGGGGTGGGGAAAGTTACAGGATGTGCCTATAATCCCAGAAGGGGTTGTGGGTGACCTGATGGGGTTCCCACTCAGTGCTGCCTCAGTAGGCTCCATTGTGGTCCGGGGCTTGACTGTGATGATGAAGCTGGCAGAGGGCTAGCCACTCGAGTTGCTGGTATAGAGGCTTGATTCATGGGGGGGGGGGTGTCAAGGTCAGCTGGATCAGGATAGCCCAGGTCCGCTCAACCTGGCATGCTCACTCCAGGCTCTCCAAGGTCAACCTGGCAAACCTCTCTAGCAGGCCCTCCAGGGTTTGACTGTGGACCACTGTCCAATATTTCCAGTCCATTCATGGATGGTGGTCATTGACTCCTGCATCGAGGTCACTGACAGGTCTCTCACCAAACCCTGGACCGAGCTCCTGCACCTGAAGTTTTCCTCAGCCTGGTAGAGATTCCATTCAGCAAAGACTTTCAGCTGGGTCGTCTGGAAAGTGATCTCGGCCACCCACTGTCTTTCAACAGGGGTCTGCACATCCCCCAGGGAGGAGGAGGTGGCACCCACAATTTCCTCCTCTTTATTTCTCCATCAATCTTCCCTGAGTCTTAACTGCTCCCACAAAAGGTTGGGTGAGCAGCCAGGGCTCAGGACTCCAGAGAGTGGCTCCAATTCTATTGGAGAATTTGGAATTAGGAGAGTTAGTTTGATGTCAGTGTCCCAAGTAATGCCCACATAGAAAACCGAACTCTGAGGCAGGAGGGTTCCTCAAAGTACAGTTTATTAGATATTTCATATTGGCACAACTGGTGAAAGCCAGTTCTGAAATTTCCCATGTCTTTCACCTAATTAAAAGTAAAGGTTTCCCCTTTCCCCATAACTCCTGGTCATGCTGTCCAATCCAGGTGCTTGGTTACTTGCTCCTCCTCTGGCCAGCCACCTGTGAGAATTTCCTTGGTTCCAATGAAGGAAAACTTCATTGTTTTGGCTACAAAATCCCATCTAACTATTCCCTCCCTCCCACTGTTGTGTGGTAACCCTCAAGCCTCCAAGATGGCTTCAGCCAGATTCACCTCAGGGCTGACATGTGGACTTTGCTGCTTCAAAAGAGTGATCTTTGTCTTTCAAATGCAGATGGACCACTGAGTCTTGTCCTGAGGGGTTTGATCTCCTATGTTGTGCCATGTGCTTAGAAGTGGTTGTTTTGTTTCACTAATGTACAGATCGGCACATGTATCACTGTATTGTATTGCATATATCACATCACTCTTCCTTTATATCTGGATGTTTTATCCTTGGGGTGGACACATTTCTAGTGTATTCTTGGGTTTAAAATATACATGTAGATTGTTGTATTGGTTGAAAATTCTCCTGAGCTTTTCAGATATTTCTGCCACATATGGAATGACAACATTGCTACGTTTGTTGTTCTATTCTTTGTCGGTAATGGAGGAGCTCCTGCTGGATCTTTTTCTGGATTTGATGAAGGATAACCACAAGATCTAAGTGATTTCTTGATGTGTTTTAGTTCTTGTTCTTTTCCTTTCTTCCTGATAGGCAAACTTTCAGCCTGGTGGTGTAGAGTTCTGATCATCCCCATTTTGTGCTCCAGTGGGTGGTGTGAATCAAAATGTAAACTTATCCCTCCATTCCCCCTCCCCAATCACAACTAGTGAAGCTTCTTGGATAACAAGCAAAATGTTTTGTTCTTTTTCCTCAAAAAAAATAAATAAGCCCAGTTGCTTTTTGAAAGAGCAGCTTTGAGAGAGCTCTAACTTAGATGACTGAGAATCTCCACAGACACTTTTCTTTTTGGCTTACCTTATAAATGGACCGCTTTAGAAATCTATATTATTGGTAGTATTTATTTCCTACAGAGCCCACCCAATGTCTTTTCTTCTATTTGTTCATGTGGGAGTCTAATTAAGATGTTATGGGTTTCCATATAAGCTGCCTCTTATCTTATAAAAAATGATTATTATTTCATTTCATATTTTTAAATTAATGTTCTGTCCCTCAGGACCATGATTTTAAGAATGAAATAATATAATACTATAATGCAATCCTCAAACCAATAAATACTCTTTTTTATGAATCTCGGGATTTTTCTTACTATTAAAATGACATGAAGATATTTTTCTATTATTTTCTATTCTTCCTTAACCCCAAGCAAAGCATATAAATTGTATCTTTATACAAATATGTTATTTTTGGATAGACTAATATAGCTGTTTTATTTCAATGTCATTCTCTCTCTCTCTCTCTCTCTCTCTCTCTCTCTCTCTCTCTCTCTCTCTCTCCCCTCCCTCCCCCCCTCCCTCCCCCCCTCCCTCCCTCCCTCCCCTGGATATAGCTATCCTGAAATTGTATATTGTTTTTTTTCCCCTCTGATAGGTCCTATCACTGGGAGCAGATGTCCTCCCAGAGTACAAGTTGCAGGCACCACGCATCCATCGATGGACCATTCTGCACTACAGCCCCTTCAAAGCAGTATGGGACTGGCTTATCTTACTGCTGGTCATCTACACAGCTGTCTTCACTCCCTACTCAGCTGCTTTCTTGCTCAATGAAGACCAGGAGGAGAAGCAGACAAACTGCAGCTATTCATGTGATCCCCTCTATATAATTGACCTCATTGTGGACATCATGTTTATAATTGACATTGTCATTAACTTCCGCACTACTTATGTCAATATGAATGATGAAGTAGTCAGCCACCCAGGAAAGATTGCTGTCCATTATTTTAAAGGCTGGTTTCTCATTGATATGGTTGCTGCCATCCCCTTTGATTTACTCATCTTTCGCTCTGGATCTGATGAGGTGAGATATACATTATCTTACACACTGAGGATATATTTGACAGCATGTGATATTTGTCAGTTGTCAGGTGAATATATTAAATATGTCATGGATTTTTAGAGGGTTGAAGAAAACTTCTAGAGGTGGATGTGCCAGAAATCATTTTGCTTATAAAACCTTTACCATCAATAATTTTTTTAAATTTCAGATTGCACCACAGATGTGTTAATCATGTATTTTTTCTCAGTGACACTAATCAGGCTATGTGGTGTGCTCTGAGCTTTTCAAACACCAGTTATTGATATAATGCCAATTACAGAACTGATAATGCACCAATACCTAGATGACTCTGGATAAGATGAACAAGGTTTGTAGGCATTGTTGGGATTTCTGGATGTTTTAAATACTCTCATCTAGAAAGAAATCTACAGCTTATTTCTTAATTAAAAATCTTAGAAAATTCTGACCTTAAGGAATTGCTATTAGAAAATAATAGTAACATCTCATAAAATCACAGATGCCTTAAAATGCAAAAAAAAAGTAAGACATATTTTTCATACAGTGCATTATACAATGCACTGTATTTTAAATGACATTATGTTGATAGTATCTATCTGGAAAATATTTCCTCTTTAGGCTTTTTTCCTCTTTCTTAAAAAAAAAGAAAAGAAAAATGCATTTGCAAGGCAAGTATGACATTTTCATGCATATTTTAGGTTGATTCAGCATGTGCCTATTAAAGATGGAAATACAATCCAGAAGTCCTGCCACTAATTCATTGTTTGTTCTTTGCTTTCTGCACACTTTCTTTCTTTTTCCTCTCTAGACAACAACTCTGATAGGGCTTCTAAAGACTGCACGACTCTTGCGCTTAGTGAGAGTGGCCCGCAAGTTGGACCGCTATTCAGAATATGGGGCCGCTGTACTCTTTCTGCTCATGTGCACATTTGCTCTCATTGCCCATTGGCTAGCCTGCATTTGGTATGCTATTGGCAATATGGAGCGGCCATATATGAAGCATAAGATTGGATGGCTGGACAACCTCGGTGACCAGATTGGCAAACCCTACAATAACAGTGACCTCTCGTCTGGCCCTTCCATCAAAGATAAATACGTGACTGCCCTCTACTTCACATTCAGTAGTCTTACCAGTGTGGGCTTTGGCAATGTCTCACCCAATACCAACTCTGAGAAGATTTTTTCCATCTGCGTCATGCTAATTGGCTGTAAGTGATTCTGAACCTTCTCTGTAAATTTAATTGTATCTCCCTCTCAGCAATAGCAACATTTCATTTTTCTTTAAACATTTCTTCCAAACATTTCTGAGATTTCTTGGTATGAATCCAAAGACTGCTCTTCCTTTGAGATACAGTGTTGGTGATATCCACTGAGGCAGATAGCTGAATCGCCATAAATAGCTTGAAAGATTCAGCATAGGAAGAACCAGCTACATCTAGGCTGTTATCAGTTCTCAGCTTCTGTAAAGGAAGGTGGGAAAGAATCCTCACAGTAGCATATAGAGATTATGAGCACAAAACAAAAGTTCGGTCCATATAGTTAGTAGACAAATGCAGGTTAGAATCCACATTTATTCATGATCTCTGCATCAGGCCTGTGTATTTTCCCATACTGACGATTTCCCCCCCCAGTACATTCTAAAGCCAAGTTCAGAACAGGACTACAATGCCCATTGCATATGCTGCTACACTTAACAGAAGTAGCACAAAATATCTAGTTCATCTTTTCCACTCATAACAACATTCTTCTTTTTCTTCTCAGCTAATGTTGAGCTCTTGAATTTTTCTTTTTCTTTTTAATGATGTAATTATTTTTGTTGTTATAATTTTTTAGCAAGGTCAGGTCAAGTTTTACCTCAGAATTCCCCCTTGACTTTGGCCTCAAGACTTTCCCCTTGGAATTATTAAGGGAGAAAGCTCCCTGTCATGGACATTCTCTGTGTAGGAATGTGCGTGTGTGTTTGTGTGTTTTCCTCTGTGTCTAGCAGAGAACAATTGTGCAGTCTCCTGCACATATTGCCATACATTTTCCACATAATACATCACAACTGTCTTTGGAAACTAGTATATCAAGCCTCTATATCAGGTACTTCTTATGCTGTCTGTCAAAACAGCCTCTCAAAATATTTATTATACCTCCATTCTGAATGCTTCATTATTATATCATTGAAGGATGGCTCAGTCTATCATATCACTGATGGATGTGTTCTCCCCTTCATGTCTAGTAGTTGTATCTCCTGCCTACTCTAGACCAAAAGTGGTTCTGCTGGTGAGCTGACATTGAGCAAATATGTAACTGTCATCCATTCAAGATACATCAAACTTGGAAACCAAAGACATCTACATTAATAATATTTTTATTATAAAGTTATAGTACAAAATATTGCTATTCTGAATGTGCTTTCTCCCTCCCTCCCTTTCTTTTCATAAGAACTTGGGAGATTCATGTCTGAGATGCTCTCTTGCATTTCATTTCTGCCCTAAACTCAGATTTCATTTATCTGACCCTTGTCTTGGTTGTGGCTCTCCCTCTTGTTTCCCAAGGTTCCTTCTGCTCATTACATTAATGGCCCTGAGATTCAAGAAATGAAATATAAGTATTCCATCAGTCATGCTGTGGACTAGAAATACCATAAGAAATATTGACCAAAATGATGCCTGGTTCTCAGATGTCAGTCTCAAATCTCAGTCTCAGATCTGAGTTATTCTAATTGGTTCTGATAGGGATCTAAACCATTTTTTCAACTTTTCAGGACATTTGCCGCTATCTGGAACATTGCTAAGACCCTTGGCTTCCTAGTTAAAGATTGGTTTCCAACAATTAGCAGTCTTAGCATGCAGTTTTATACAGCCACATTCAATGTTATCTAAACAGCTACTTAGTATAAATAACTAAAGGATCTTGATTTTGGTCTTCAGATTTACCCTCTTGGATTTTCTGGCAAGAATCCGTCTCTCATCCCTTCAATACCAGTTGTCAAAATCCTAGGATAACTATGGTCAATTAATTATTGTAGCTCAAGCTTTATAGCTAGCATCTCAAATCTTCCACTTTGGTAGTGAGAATGTATTGTATGCTCAATTTCCAATGCAAAAAATCTTAGCCAATCCAGGTAATTAACAAAACTTCTCTCTCAAGTACCCAAGGGCTAAGAGAAGATAACTACCTGGAAAATGAGTACTCTCATATTGCCATCTGAAGAAATATTTAAAAGATAGCTTATTCTTTTAGCGAATAACTCAAACAGTGAATCCAAGATAATAGTTCTTCTCCTGTTATTTTATTATACCAAAAGAGGATATCCTTTTCTGAATGTTTGTGATTTTACTTGATCTTGAGCAGAGGTGAAATTCAACAGGTTCTGAAAGGTTCTGGAGAACTGGTAGTGGACATTTTGAGCAGTTCGGAGAACTTGCAAATACCACCTCTGGCTGACTCCAGAGTGGAGTGGGAATGGAGATTTTGCAATATCCTTCCCCTGGAGTGGGGAGGGAATGGAGATTTTGCAGTATCCTTTCCCTGCTATTCCCACCAAGCCACGCGGTAATAAAAACATTTGAATTTCACCACTGATCTTGAAGCATGCATGGTAGCACTAGTATATATCTTATATTTTTTCAGGAAAAACAATGCTTGGCAATGCTCATGAATGCACCTTTTTCATATTTCCATCAAGCTATAGTATATCTCTACAAATACTTGTAATTCATGATGAGCAGAATACCTTATCAATTCCAATTATCCTTTCTCGGTTTTCTTTAACTCTGTAGATTACATGCATGGCACACACAGTGTCTTTCTACTGCTATAAGGCATAGTAAATAACCTGGATGTCTGCAAGTTTATGACATTCACAAATCAAAGATCCAGTTTCTCAAACTTATCCTTTCTTCAAATATAGGTAACTTGTGAGAAAAGTCATAATCTCATTTTTAGATGCTTAACTTCATAGAGGCAAGATATGATTTCCACAAGGAAAAACTTTTCTACCATATGATAGGCAAAGGGACTATAAAACTGGCTTCTCAAAATATTTTAATTCATATATCGTCAGCTTCAGGTTATGCCCTTTGTACTATTGCACATAAAGCCACTGCTCTTAGGTGTATCCAGGCATTACTACATAACATTAATCATTCCTGTTCTCAGATCCCAATTTTAGATATAGTGAAGGTGTCCCTTCTATGGTACAGCAAAATATTTAATCTACTGTAGGATGGGACAGCCATTTTCTTCTATAATAATAAGAGACATGTAGCTGAAAACTGACCTCACAAACAGTGCTCAGCAAATCCTTCATGTCCTCCAAAATCACGGATCCATCCAATTGTCTTTCATCCATACAAACATAAATGTTGGTGATCATGAAAGTTTGATGAGGAAGCTTATAGACTAGAATAGTGATATCTAGGGCAGGATGAAAACCATGAGACTATTTCTGCTTTCTCCTCCTCCTCATTTAAGCAAAATTATTAAATCATAGCTATCTATGGAAATTCTCAGTCATCCACATCAGGTTATCCCAAAGGTACTTTTTCCGGAGTAAGACTGGACTTTCTTGTTTTTTCTTTGAAGGTGTTTCACTTTTTATCCAAGAAGCTTCTTCAGCTCTTACTAGGTAGTGGGGAATAGAAGGATTTGTATTCCTTGCAGACAGCTGGTCATTTGCATTTACAAAGTTGTTGAGGCCCAACAGCCTATGCCTGTCTTCAACACAGGGCAGAAAACATCCTGCAGCCAAGAAGGCTCCACACCCATTTACACTACTTGGGTTATCCTGAAGACACAGTTAAACCTCCAAGTAGCCTCAACGACTCTCTAAAAAGTGCAAATGACCAGCTGTCTGCAAAGAATATAAATCCCTCTAATTCCACCATCCAGCCAGAGCTGAAAAAGCTTCTTGAATGAGAAACAAAACATCTTCAAAGAAAAAACAAGGAAGTCCAGTTGCCTCCTCAAAAAGCACCTTTGGGAGTAGGTCATGGCAGCACTAAATAAACAATTTGAACTATTCATAATGTTCAAAATGACCAAGGTATTTGAGGATTTTCTTCATTATCAAGGTAGTAAGATTACCATGGAGAATTTTAATTTTCAAGCAAGCACAGAGAGCACCAAGGACCCCAGAATGTTAACTGTCATGTAGTATCTCCAATAAACAAAACTTTCTCAGTCTTATTTGCCTTGTCTGAGAATGATACTAAAAACTGGGAAATTATGAGTTTAATTAGTTTGAGTTCTGCCTTAGCCATGAAAGCCAGCTGGGTGACCTTGGGCCAATCACTCTCAACCCAACTCATCTTATTTCCCATTATTATGGGGAAAATAGAAGGAGGAATGTGTGTTGGATATGTTCACTGCCTTGAATTTGGGAGGATACAAAATAAACAAACAAACATTTCCAGATCTTTTCAATTATCCCCAATATTATCCCCAATGTTCTTTCTATGAATATTAGACTCAGGCAATCCATCATACTGCACATTTTATTTATTAAATAATTATTAATCAAATAAACAAACATTTTCATAGATGGCACAGGATTGATCATTTCACCTCCAGTGTCAAATGTCCTCAAATATATTTTGAGGTGTAGTCAGTGCAAGATACATTTCTTTGTTTTTTGGACTGGAGCCTCTTTGGTCTATTTTCACTTATTCTTCTACTAATGAAAGCTATTTAAGACTACATTGCTAATCCTATCCTTATTGCGCTACTGTAGAATAAAAGCATGACTAGCACCACTTTTCTCAGACAAATCTGGAGCTAATGAAATTTAGTACTATAGATTGACTTTTCACCTCTCCTCAATGATAGTCTGTTCTTGGTCTATTTTTTTAAAGTTTCTTTTGGCAATTTCAGCAATGCCAGCAACACCAGAGTTAAAAATATGCTAACACTCATCAACATAGTGGAATTCAAAATCAGTATTTGTTGGTTTCTTCAGCAATCTGAAAGCCTCTTATTATCCATATTGAGCCCCTGGCTACTTTGAACTCTTGGCTACTTGCCAAAGCCAAGACATTTTATAAATAGTGTCCAATATTCTTTTTATGAGCAAGAATATTTCTGACCAAAAAAAAAGATAGTGTCCCTTTCTATTGCTGTCAGTAGATGCTGTCTCTGAAGTTTTAGAGAACATATGATCTCAGTAATTTCTGTACTGTCTTGAGAGAGAAAGAAGATATTTTTCTGATATATGAACATGAGTAAATGTATTTCAGCCAAGTATTTTGATTCAGCTTGATAAGGGAAGTCTTGCTGGAATTCTTCCTGCCTTGACAGAGGCTAATTATTTTTCCAGGGATTTACAGTATCTTCTAGACCAGTGATGGTGAACCTATGGCACGGGTGCCACTGGTGGCACGCGGAACCATTTCTTAGGGCACACGAGGTGTTGCACTGTCAGCTCCAGCGCGCATGTGTGCTCTGGCCAGCTGATGTAGGCCTTCTTTTGAGGCCGTTTTTCACCATCTGGAGGCTTCAGGGAAGCTCCTGAAGCCTCTGGAGGTGGGGAGGGGAGGCTGTTTTCACCCTCCACAGACTCCTAGAAAGCCTCTGGAGCCTGGAGAGAGCGAAAAAACGTGCCAAAAGCATGGGGTCACACACATAGCATTAGGAGTGTGGCACGCCCACACACGACCCCCCCCTGCACTCCCCCCCCCCCGCTTTTGGCACACGAGCCAAAAATGTTAGCCATCACTGTTCTAGACTCATCCAACTGTTATTGTGCTGATATAAGAGTTATGAAGAGGGGCTTTACATCATCTCAATAATAGCTGGATGACACTGGAAGAGGCTATATGTCATGAGGGAGGAAATAGTGTGAGATATGCAATTAACTCCCATACATATTAATATACTGTAGTTCATATTAAATCCATTTGAAACCATTCAATCTGCCTCTCATGCACATACCTTCACAAAGGTATACATACTACCACATACTGTAACTACCTATAAATATAAGAGAGGGAGGAGGAAGGGAAGGAGAGAGAGAGATTTCATTTGTTCATTTGCAATAGAGAAATGTAGTGGGACGGCTATACAAATAGACCTTTGTCAATATATTAAAACTGTCTGTATGACTGTGTTTATAGCTGTCTGGCTTTTCTGTCCGCTGCTGTAGACAGTATTTAATTCTCTATTTCTTTTCATGCCTGCTCTGTCTAAGAAAATGCCAGTCCCTTGCTTCTCTATCTTTACAGAAGAGTCATATCCAAACCAAACAGCCAGATAATTAAGAGATACTTAAATTGCTTATGTGTCTGCATTGCCATGTCCTGCTGCATTTTTTATGAAGCTTAGGATGAACCTCATAGTCACATATAACATTTGAGGAAATTAGGAGAGCCTTGAAGCAATTGTTACAGTAGTAATGCAGCTATGATAAAAGAGTCAGTCAAAAGGGGAGTTCTGCTCCTTCCAACTACTTAGCAGTTTGCCCTGCTGGACAAAGAACTATTACACTCAGTAAGGGAACTCCTTTACCCCCATTTGGCTTTTAGTTTTCATGGTGTAATCACCATAAAAGAGTTGGGCCATGCAGCATCTGTTCAGCCTGCAATGGCATTAAATGAGGTCTACTTACATGTGTGCTCCAGCCATAGCAAGTTCCCTGCAGTCACATGGTTGCCATTTGCAACCTTCTTTGCTGGCTTCTGACAAGCAAAGACATTGAGGAAGCTGGCAGGAGGTTGCAAATGGTGATGATGTAGGCATTTAATGATCCATAGTGATTTGCTTAACAACAGGAAGTGGAAGTGTCAGAATTCCTGTCCCTAAGCAGTTGAGACACATGGCATTATGTTTTATGATCGCATCACTTAGTGATGGCAATTTCATTTGCCATCGTTAACGGAAGATTATCTGTAGTGAATTCTCCATCTAGAATAAACTGCCCAAAGTCATCTCACAGGGGAGATAGATAGACATACACACACACACACACACACACACATACACAAACAAGTAGTAAGATAAATTGCCCACTCAGTTTCAGAAAGGACATTTCTGTCTAACTGCAGTCAACTCAACTATAGAGAGGGCCTCTGCATTATTTTATTCTAGAATAATGGAGTAGAAGGACAAACAACTCATACACAACTTTTATGATATCTCAATAACAAAATTTTGCCTTGTACCTGGACCCTGGCAGGTGTTTTGTGAAATAATTGACATGTGCCTTTCAAAGGCACTGTGCAACTAGGCACAGTTTTTCTGTACTGAACCTCTCAATATTGACAATTGTCTTCTTGTTTCAGCTCTCATGTATGCTAGCATTTTTGGCAATGTTTCTGCCATTATCCAGCGCTTGTACTCTGGCACAGCTCGCTACCACACCCAGATGTTGAGGGTCAAGGAGTTCATCCGTTTCCACCAAATCCCTAATCCTCTACGCCAACGCCTTGAAGAATATTTTCAACATGCATGGTCTTACACCAATGGTATTGACATGAATGCGGTGAGTAAGAAAAACTTGAGTTTTAGATTCTTGGAGTATATGCATAATTTTGGAAACAGCCTTGGGTTGGGGCTTAAATGAGTATTTATATATTCCATTTCAGTTGAAGATCCTAACATTTGAGAAAACAATTACTGTAAGTTTCAGTATACTATTGGGATCAATCTAGACATAAATGTTATAAACTATTTCACGATACAACCATTAATAATATTTTTATGATTTAGAGTATGTCTGTCTCATTAATGAAATTTGGTTGCACTCAGAACATTTTACATGTGGCTGCTCTTGAAAAATATCCAGAAGTTTCAGCTGGAACAGAATGCAGGGGTGTGTGGACAGCTGTGTGTCCTTAAAGCACCACATGTCAGAACTTTGTTATACAAGCTGCATTGATTCCAGGTCCAATTCAAGACACGACTTTGATATTTAAAGGCTCCATGGCATGGTGCTGGTTTATTTTAGGGACCAATTCTTCCCATTATATCTGCCTATCCCATCAAGTCCATCAGAAAAAGGTATGTTGCAGCGCCCATCTGCCAAAGAATTATATCTGGTAAGTGCCCATGAAATAGTCCTTTTCTGTCATGACATCTACCTTGTGGAAAATTAGCCCTTCTGAAGTGAGACTGGCTTCATCTCTGCTGACCTTACAGAAGTCCCTCAAAAAATATTTGCACCAATAGGCTTGGGAGTTGCAAGGAAATGGTGATCCCATGAAGTGGCTTCATTATTTGTAATATCTCCTAGTCTTTTAATAATTATTTTAATTTTTGTATTTAGTGAATGTTTTTAAACACATTTAATGGTTTCATTATATGTCACCCAGAGCCACGTTTTGTAAGATGGGATGGGTAGCCATTTCAATATTATACATCAACAAATATATAAATAAAATTTATCTGTTTTTCACTATTACATGGATGATATTGAAGGAAAATAATTTAATTTGCAGGGACAGTTCATGAGGGAGAAACACCTATCAAATTAGAATGTAATGTTCATCGGAGAATAGCAGCAGACTAATCCTCAATTTTCTTCATTACCTCATGGGTACATGTGAACTGGAAATTAACCTCTTTTTGTGCCACTATGCTTGTTGCTACCCCATTCCAACAATAGCAATAGCACTTAGACATATACAGCTTCATAGTGCTTTACGGTACTCTCTAAGTGGTTTACAGAATCAGCATATTGCCCCCAACAATCTTGGTGCTCATTTTACTGACCTCAGAAGTCAGGTTTGAGCCAGTGAAGATCGAACTCTTGGCTGGGGGAAGAGTTAGTCTGCAATACTGCATTCTAACCATTGCACCATCACAGCACAATGAGGTGGCAATTATGGCAGTTATGATTCTAAGATAGACCCTTTTTCCCAATTCTGAGCAACAGGCTCCCAGACCATATTAATTTAGCTTTTTCTTCTCATAGCTAACTTCTGAGCAAAAACCTGACAGAACAGTCTTTAAATGAACTAATGGTTGTTTTAGTTACATTGTTGGAAAAAAGAGATTGATAGCAATGTTAAAGCAACATTAAAATTGTTTTTTAGTCACTGGGTATGACTAAATAATGAGGTCTAGATAGATAGATGACTTTTATATAAATCCTAAATAACTTCAGGATTGACAAAAGTTATTACCTGGAATGAAACAAGGTGAAAATTGTTAACAGTTGAGCATTCCATCTTAGAAGTTTAGTTTCTAGAAGTGATAACTGAATCTGGAAATATTTTAACAACTCATGAATTGTCTGATACTTCAGGTTCAACTTTATTTATAGATGGCCTTTTTCTGGTTTAATTCTCTCCGTCAATACAACAAACAATATTATAACAAACAATATAATATTACTCTACAGAATATGGGTTTGAGATACAGGAAGATTCACAGAATTCATTTGCTTATCTGTGCTTGTTTTCATTTCACTCAGGTGCTGAAAGGATTTCCTGATTGCCTACAGGCTGATATCAGCCTCCACCTCAATCGCACCCTTCTCCAAAATTGCAAGGCCTTCCAAGGAGCTAGCAAAGGCTGCTTACGTGCCTTGGCAATGAAGTTCAGGACAACCCATGCTCCCCCTGGTGATACCCTGGTGCATTATGGAGATGTCCTTACCACTCTTTATTTTATCTCACGTGGCTCCATTGAGATCCTCAGGGAGGACATAGTAGTGGCCATTCTAGGTGAAAATTTTTCCAGGATGGGGGATAGTTTTAGAAAATGGGGGGGGGGGGAGTGGATTCATTTCAACCCACTGGTTCCTTTTTCAGCAAGTAGAGGTTGATCATCAGACCATTGAGGAACTATCAAATTGTAAATTCTGTCCCTCCATTTTTCCTTAAGGGAGAGTTCCATTAACATACTGAAGCTGAAAAAAGCAACCTCTTTATCCTATCGACATTTGGCAAGAACTACTTTTGGTGTATATGGATTCTCCTTCTTAACCTGTAGCCATCCATATTTTGTGTGTGTATGTGTAAAACAGAGGTGGGTTCTTACTGGCTCGGACTGGTTTGGCTGAACCGGCAGTGGTTTGGCAACCTGGGTTGCCAGAGCCAGCAGCAACCCAGGCCTGCTACGCCTCTAAACTGGTTGCTCGGTCAGCGTGGCATGTTTTTTTTTTTTCATTTTTAAATGTTCTGCACATGCGCAGACCCATTTATGGGCAAAATCGCACACATACTGCCAGCAATAATGTGGGCAGCAATATATATATACAGTATCTATATAGATATAGATACTGTATATATATATATAATAGATATAGACATATAAATAAATCTTACTTAGATAAATTCAAAATATGAAAGAAAAGAATTAATATATTATCTATTCATTTGGTAAAAGGCTAACAAGAAATGGCAGCAATGCTCATTATTATTTTGGTTTTATCTTTTCTAGCCGCAAAGTGTTTCACTAAATAATTGTAAAAAACAATTTTTGCAAATTGCAAAAAACAAAGAGGCAGGATTGAATGCTGAGGTTGACAGAAACATATATTAACTTTGATTGAGTTTAAATCTTCAAAGCCAAATGAATTGTACTCTAGGATTTCAAAGGAACTAGAAGAGGTCTGGCTGCATCATTAATAGGTATTGAGAAATCTTGAAGAAGGATCAGTTGATGGAGAGCAAATTTTATCCTAACCTTCAAAAAGGGAGAAAAGAAAAATGGGGAAACCACAAACCAGATAGTCTGACATGATTATCCCGAAGTTTCTAGGGCAGATAATATAGAGATTGATCTGTAAGAACATGTAAACAATGTATAAGTAGTTCTCATTTAGTGACTGCCTTGTTTAACAAGTTAAAGTTATTTGTTGCAAAAAATGACCAAACCTTACATTTATGACCTTTGCAGATCTATAAAGCCATGGGAAACTCAAATAAGTTCATAAATATAGTTATGATTGTTTCTTTTAATAACTGAGTTGCTGGTCCCAATTGTGGTAACTAAACAAGGTAATGACCTGTAGGCATTACCTAGCACCATTATTTAGTCAATAGCTAATTTGGTATAGTAGTTAAAAGCAGCAGCTAAAATTTGGAGGACTATGAGCTCAAGTTCTACCTTAGGTATCAAGCTAGCACAGTGATCCTAGACAAGTTACTTAGCCCTTCCAAACAAAACCCTTTAAAACACTACCAACAAAACTGCAGGGACTTGTTCAGACAATCACCATGACCTTGACTTGAAGGCACACAAAAAAAGAGAACGAGACCAATCATTATTGAATTTGTCAATATAGTCTTTTCAGACTGAGCTTATTGCAATTCATTTTTGTTTGGTAATTTGCTTAACGTATTCTGAATATGCTATAGCTATAATACTCTGATTTCAACAAAAATAGTCTGATAGTCATTTTAAGGAGAAAATTACAATTCAGGAAAGGAATGAAAGAAAATAAGATGGGCTAAGTTATTATGTCAACTTGGCTGAATTGGGATAGAAACTACAAACAACAACTTGGAGCCTTTGTTTTGCAAGCTGCATTTTTAAAAGGTTATTTAAGGCAAGGGTGTCAAACTGGATTTCTTTGAGAGCCGGATCAGCACTGTAGTTCTCCTCCATTAGCCAGGGGGCAGCAGGGAGCGGGGGGAGGGGAGACAGGACGGACCCCCTCCTGTAGCACTTTACCAGCCAAAACAGGGCAGATTCTAATATGGGGGGGGGGGGTATATCCCAACAATTTGGCAATTGAGCAATTCACTTATCATGGCTACACAGACAATTTCCACAGATACCTAAATTTGGATTTCTACATTGAGCAAGGGAGTAGGAGACAGCAATTTAAATAAGTGCTTCCCTATCTTTAATAAGTAGGCTATGGGATACCTGAGAAACAAGTACTTTATATTTCTTATATTTATTTTTAAAAATACTTATCAGAGGTGGGTTGTTCCTGGTTCGGCCCGGATCGGGCAAACCAATAGTGGCGGCAGCGGTGGGAGGCTCTGCCCACCCACCCAGATGCTTTTGCACATGTGCAGAAGCTTCTGTGCATGCACAGAAGTGTTGCGAGCAAGCAAACCAGTAGTAAAAAAAAAATGGGAACCCACTACTGATACTAATGAATAGTTCTAATCTGAGTTGCAAATGTAAAGAAGTCACCATTTGTATGTGTACAATTTCCTGTAATATTTCCAGTGTAATGTGTCAGTAGATATCAAGGACCAGCCAAAGGAGCGACTGAACAATTGTTCTAGTTCAAAATAGCAACAGCAAAATTACTATACTTTAATAGGAGTTTATATGTTGTTTAGGAAAGAATGACATCTTTGGAGAGCCTATCAGTCTGTATGCCAGACCTGGAAAATCCAATGCAGATGTGCGAGCCTTGACTTATTGCGACTTGCATAAGATTCACCGGGAAGACCTCCTGAAAGTTTTGGACATGTATCCATCCTTTTCAGATAACTTTTGGAGCAATTTGGAGATAACATTCAACTTGAGAGATGTGAGTATCTAATATGGGAAGATGGAAAAGATTAGAGAGAAACATTTTTAAAAGTTTAACCAAGGCCATACCCATATTAACTCCTTGTACCTAAAGTGACCTGAAAAAGGAGTTGTATTAGAAGAATTAAGCATAGTTTGTCTTTTTCTGGCATGAAAGTAGGTCACATTAACCTAACTAGCAGACCTTTGGCTACATAAATAATTTTTACGATGTTCTACAGCAGTGGTTCCCAAAGTGGGAGGTACCACTCCCTGGGGGGCAGTGGGGGGCACTTAGGGGGGTGCTAAGAGGCAAGGGGAAAAGCAGGGGGGCATTAAGAGGCAAGGAGGGCAGCAGGGGGACGGTAAGGGGATAATCCGAAGGGGACATTCTCCCAGCAGTGTCTCAGGCAACTTTCTCTCTTGCCGTGCAAGGAAGCAAAGTCAAATTTGTTTATTTAACCTCCTGCTCCAGCCTCCCCCGCCCTATAACCATATTTTTTGGAGTATAAGACACACCTTTTGTCCTCTAAAAAGAGGCTGAAAATCTGGGTGCGTCTTATACATCGAATACAGCATTTTTGGCCTCCTGAAACCCTGTCCCTTCACCAAAATGGACACGCGCATACCCTTATGGAGGCTTCCAGAGAGCTCCTGGGAGCTGGGGAGGGCAGAAACGAGCAAAAATCAGGGCGCTTTTTGCCATCCCAGCCCCCAGCAGCATTCTATAAGCCTCCATAAGGCTATGCATGCTATTTTTTGACCAGAAAATGGTCAATTTTCACAAAAAAAGGGCCATTTTTCCTTGTTTTTGCTCCCCCCCCCCCCAGGAGCACTCTGCAAGCCCCCTGAAGGCTGGTCATACCTTTTATTTGAAAAAAAGGGGGGCATTTTCGCGAAAAATGGGCCGTTTGGGGGAGGTTTGCACAGTGCAAAAAGGTTCCCCCCCCCCTTTCGGAAAGCTGTTTAGTTAGAGTGATTGATGAAAATTACATTGGTAAAGTACTGTGCCTGCAGAAACAAAGATTTGTTCCAAAGGTGGCCAGTGATTTCCTTCTCCAGCACATGGGTAAATACACCTGGAAAAATCTACCTACCTACCTACCTACCTAACTACTCTCTCTCTCTCTCTCTCCCTACCTATCTACTGTATTTCTCTCTATTTCTCTATTTTTTGTCTCTCTATCCCTCTACCTACTTGCCTATCTACACTCTCTCTCTCCCCCTACCTACCTACTGTGTTTCTCTTTGTCTATCTACCTATCTACTGTACCTACTCTCTCCTCCTACTTATCTACTGTATTTCTCTCTCTCTATTTCTCTCTCTATTTTTCTCTCTCTATCCCTCTACCTACCTACCTATCTACACTCTCTCCCTCCCTCCCTACTGTATTTCTTTCTCTCTCCCCTCTATCTACCTACTCTCTCTCTCCCCCTACCCATCTACTGTATTTCTCTCTCTCTCTATTTCTCTCTCTCTATCCCTCTACCTACTTATCTATCTACACACACTATCTCTCCCTACTTACCTACCTTCTGTATTTCTCTCTCTCTCTCTATCCCTTTATCTACCTACCTAACTACACACTCTGTCTCCCTAGCTACCTACTTACTGTATTTCTCTCTCTCTCTCTCTCCCCCTTTACCTACCTACCTACCTACCTACCTACCTACCTAACTACTCTCTCTCACTCCCTACCTACCTCCTGTATTTCTCTCTCTTTCTCTCCCTCTCTATCCCTCTATCTACCTACCTACTTTTTAAAAAAACCTGGGTGCGTCTTATACTCCGGTGGGTCTTATACTCCGAAAAATATGGTACATTAAGATCCCCGCGCTTTCCATTTCCACTGGAAGCATGCAAGCCATGTGAGTGAGCAGGCGCACGAGACCCCTCAATGATCTGAGGGGAGCCGGGAGTGCCAAATTGCACTCAGCTGTCCTCATTCCCTCACGGCTAAGGGTGGGAGCACCTGAGATGCCGCTGGGAAAATGTCCCCTTTGGATTGCAAATTTCAAGGGAAAATGTAGCTGCTGGAATCGGTGCGCCTGCAACTTAATGCTCTCCAAGAAGCCTGCATTACCGAGAGCAGCAGATGCAGCAGCAGCGAGCACCACTGCCACCACCACCCCCTCCGGTGTTCAGCATCCTCCTCAGGAGCCTCAAGTTGTAGCCATTTGCATGTCTCTCCCGAGCTTCTCTCAGGAGGTGAAATGGCAAGCACCCTGCTGGCAGAGCCTCTGGGTGAAAGCCAGCTCTCGAGGTAGGAGGCAGAGATGAGGCCTGAGGCTCACTTCCCTTTCTCCTTCCTCCAAGAGCTGCAGGTGGCAGGGAAAACGAGGCTTCTTTGCCAGCTTCTCAGCTGGCAAAACAGAATTTTTTGCCAACTGGAAGGTATGTGTGTGTGAGAGAGAGAGTGGAGACGAGAGAGAGAGAGAGAGAGAAAGTAAGAGTAAGAGTGAATAAAAGGAAGGAAGAGGGAGGGAGAGAGAAAAAGAGAGAGAGGCAAAGAGAGAAAGAGAGAGAGACAGAGAGAGAGAAAGAAAGAAAGAAAGAAAGAAAGAAAGAAAGAAAGAAAGAAAGAAAGAAAGAAAGAAAGAAAGAAAGAAAGAAAGAAAGAAAGAAAGAGTAAGTGGAGGAGAGAGAGACAAGAAAGAAAGAAGAAACAAAGGAAGGAAGGAAGAGAAAGGAAGAAAGGAAAGAAAGAGAGACACACACAAGAAAGAAAGAATGGAAGGAAGGAAGAAAAAGAAAGAAAGGAAGGAAGGAAGGAAGGAAGGAAGGAAGGAAGGAAGGAAAGAAGGAAAGAAAGAAAGAAAGAACAAAAGAAAGAAAGAAAGAAAGAAGGAAAGAAGAAAGAAAGAAAAAGAAAGAGAACTTATGATCACAATTCAGACCAAAATTTTGGTTGCTAAGCAAGAGCACTGTTAAATGAGTTTCACCACATTTTACAAGTTGGCCACTCCCACCAGGTCACATGACTGCCAAGCCATGCCCACAAAATAGGCCACACCTACAGAACAGATTCTAAAAGAATTTGAAACCTACCACTGGTATATATGTATGTTTGTGAGGGAGAGAAAGAATAATTAAGGTCATTGATCTAAAGGTGAAAAACTTTAAATAAAAGACAAAACTGTTTATTATCCATTTTGGGTTTCTTATAAGAACATCTTTTTGTGTAAGTTTGTAATATCTTAATGATATCTGTTGCAGTTTCATGCTTTGTGATAATACCTTACTGAGATTACGTCTTTCAATATCTACACAGGAATTATCATCTACTAAGAACAGTGAAGTAGTTACTAAATTTTACTGAATTTACTAAGTAACTAGTTACTAAGGGTCTTGATAAATGACTTTCACTTTGAAAACCTGATATCACTGGATCATGTTCAACAATTTTGTTGAATTAACATTAACTAAAAATGTTTTTAAATTGGATTTTGAATAAATGTGCAATTAATTGTTACAGTTTTGAATTTTACTATTACTATCTTCCTTCCATTGTGCAAACCGCCCAGTCACATGACCCCGTCCAGCCATGCCCACCAAGCCATGCCCACAGAACTGGTAGTAAAAAAAATTGAATTCCACCATTGGGTGGGGGCAACTGAGGATCAGTTTGTAGCACCAAGGGGGCGGTGGACTGAAAAAGTTTGGGAACCACTGTTCTATGGTGTTACCCAACTATTCAAAGCCAAAGCATTTTTATGCATTTATGCCAGTGGTGGGATTCAGCTAGTTCACACCTATTTGGGAGAACTGGTTCTTAAATTTCTAAGCAGTTCAAAGAACCAGTTGGAAGAAATCTCATTTCACTTACCATGCTTACCCAGCTGGTCATTAGGGCAGAGAACTGGTTGTTAAGTTATTTAAATCCCACCATTGATTTATGAATAATGTTGGGAACAATTTACTTTTATGTTTTTTCTAAAACATGCATATGTAAATATTTCTGACCTATTTGACTACTATTAGGATAATTATACGGAGTTTGGATTGTTCTAGCTGCTCAGAACTACTTTTTCCACCATATTTTAAACTTTGCCCTGTTTTTTTCCCTTCAGGCAGACAGTATCCCTCGTTCTTTCCTCAGTGAAGACTACACATGCAACTATCGCCAAACACATCATCATAAACATTCCCCCTGCCAAGCTAACAAAATTGGTGAGTTAGCCTCTTGGAAATTACACTAAATTCTGGCATTATGATTAGGAGGAAAGTAGGTAGTACGCTACTGCCATCTTGTGATTCTTTCCAAAATAGTCTTTTTCAATCTGGGCCCTCTGAATGTGCTGAATTGTACATTATCTCCCAGCGAATGCAGTCCCTGGGCAAAGGAACTGTAGTAAAATAACATCTGGAAAATCAGGCTTTCTACTATAAGTACATGAAGACAAATCAATCCCTTCGGCCACTCACCCAGATTTATCACCTATAATTTATCAAGTGTAATTTGGAAGGCAAAAATAGCTTCCTAGTGTGCCTCTTAGTTATGCTCTGGATTAAAGAAGAAAAGAATTATGTTAGGCTTTGGCTTTGAATTCATTTTTATGTGAATTATAACCTTCAGGTCTCTACCTGTAAGACATGATTTATCTCATTCATTATCATCATATCTGATGCATTATTTGGAGATTATTTAATAAGGCATCTAAGACTACAAGGAAAAATAAAGGAATTCTTCCATTTAATTGTTGCTAAATACAATATATTAATATATCTGGACAATATATTTTCCTATTATTAATCCCTATGCAGAAATACTCTATACATTCTCTGCTTATAGTTGGCTTAAAGATTCTAGAAAGACAATATTATTCCAGTTGTTATTAAATTGACCTGCACAAAGTATATGAGTTTTGCTGATCTATATATTGAATGTTAAGTCAACATATTTTATATTATTCATCACCATACAGGATATTAAAATATGAAGATGTTTTTATGGCATAACTATGCCCATTGTATTTGTAAAATTTTGAGAAATTCTATCAGTATTTAATCATTTAATTCTCAGATCATGTGAGGCTTTTGTGCATTCTTTATGCTTACTACAGATTCTGATAGCATAGATGCAGGCAACTCAGACTTGGAGCAATGTCATGGATACTCTGAATTTACACCAGTGCAGCATCCTGACATGCACAGCACCACAACATCCTGCTCCCAAATGAGTGAAGAGGAAGCCAAGATGCCCAATCCCATCCAGGTTGATCCTTTCATAGATACTGAAAACAATGATTTTGTCCCGACTGTGGTAAACCTGGTCACTGATGGCACGGAGGCCAGTCAACTGGTAACTGAAGAAAATCTAGCCTACGCAGGTATGGGTAACTATTGCTCATGTAGAGTGTAGAAACTAAATAATCTGTTTGATTACAGGTTTATGATTAACTAGTATGGCTGGTTCAATAATCTTAATTTAATAAACATGCTAATTTTGAGAATAGAGAAGAATTAGTGTAGGACATAACACAGTTGCTTGCCTCATGAATATTACATTCCACAAAATTTTAGGAAGCGAGTAGTTTGATTCCTGGAGAAGAATTAGTGTGACTAAAATTTTCTTATGCACCAAAAATCATAGACAATTTAACTTATTCTTGTGTACTTATGTGGGGAGCAGAGAGAGAGAGAGAGAGACCCACTAAATAAGGTGGTTTCAAAGTTTTTCAGGGTGCAGAACCAATTTACCTTTAATAAAACAAATAAATCTCAACACCCTTGATCAAAAAGTGTGGTGCTTCTGAATATCAGCTGACAAGTGCTATACCTTAGCGCAGGGGTTCCCAAACTTGGCAACTTGAAGACTTGTGGACTTCAACTCCCAAAATTCTCCAGCCAGCAGAGCTGGCTGGAGAATTCTGGGAGTTGAAGTCCGCAAGTCTTCAAGTTGCCAAGTTTGGGAACCCCTGCCTTAGCATCTAAAGGTGTGGATGGGGACTCTGCAGGGGATTAAACCTTTTTTTCCCCTTTAGTTTCTTTCTGTCAGATCTTTGAAGGTAAGCTAGGACAGGAAGAAGATTTCATAAGAACAACAGGTCATCTACTGACATGTTCTAGGATGCAATAACAATTTTGAAAATCAACAAGTTTTTCTCTAGCCCTACGCTACACAGAATCAAGGTGGACTGGTTTTGAATGTTTTCCCCTTTCCTAGGACTGACTTGTCTTTTATTTTCTTTTAACAGCTATTGCAGACTTTTATCAAGGTTATCAACCTGCTTCGTCTACACCTGTGGAAATTTTTCCCCCTTCCCCCCTTGTAGAAAAGAAACTCCTGTTCCACATGGGACTATGTTTTTTAAAAAGCACACCTTCTATTCCAGGAATTAAGACTTAGCCTCTAGCAGAGAGGATTCTTTCTTCCCAAATTCCTCATTGAGAAGATCCCCTCCCTACTCTTAATCTCATGGAATCTATTCAACTTTTATAGTTTTGTTAAATCCAGTTTGGAAATCCCCACAGTAGATTCACTTAAGATTTTCAGATATCCAGCAAAAGAAGGGGCTGTCCTCCTTATCCTCTGTCTGGCAAGCATAGCCTTAAAGTCAAGCATTGTCTGGCTTTTCAATATCTAACAAGCTTTCTTTCCTGAGTAGCATTTTTCTACAATGCTGCATTTCTCTAATAACTATTAGCTTATCCTAATAATAATAATAATACCCTAACTTAATAAGTGTTAACAAGTTCAACTCTTTGACCTAAAATTAATCCTTTGCATTAGTATAATTTATTTTAGGAGCAGAATACTTTATTGATTTTACCATATCAAACTATGACCATTGCCATAGTAAAATACAACAAAATGAGATAAGATACAGCAAAATGTGATAAAGTAGGCTATGGTGAGATAAAATAGACTAAAATATAATAGGTAACATAAAGTAAAAATAAAAGAGTAAGATAAAAGTAAAGTAGAATGCAAAGATGGATAGTGAAATGAATCCTAAAGTTCAGAAACAGCGTGTGTTTAAGTGAATTCATCAGTTTCACATGAGATCCCCAATGTGTTTTATAAAACATATTCTTTATTGGACCGCTCTGACTATAAATTGAACAGTTCTAGTGACTACATTGATATTTGTGTCCTGAAAAAAATAAGGCAATCTTTTGGGACCCATTTGTGGTTCTGTTGAATAGTCTCTGTAAGACTTGAATCCTAATTGAATAGGAGGATATGTGTCTTCTGTTTCTAATGTTCCACAAATGCACATTCTCTCAAGATAAGGGACTTGACTTCCCTATTTGATCATAGAATCTAGCAGCTTGAATCTTTCTCTGGGAAGAGCTATTTATGATACTGAGTCAAATCCATTGTCAAGTATTTTTCTCTTTGGAAGGTCATTTTATTTTTGGCCAGTCATTTCAACAACTTTTTGTTTACAAGTGACTTAATATTAGTTTATCCAAAGAGTTTATCCAAAACTCTTTTCTGAATATTGTCCTGGCCTGATGGCAGATTGATGATAGATATTGTGCTGAGAGGCCACACTGTGAGACAATTTGGAGAAGCTGATTGATCCATGTGGTAGGTTGAAGTATGCCCATCTGTTCTTTAAGGTACATTTGTGATACTCCGTCAGGTTCCTCTTAGAGAAATATAGATTAATAATTAAAAACTTTCATTACTGTTAGACTATAGATGAAGGGCTCTTTCTGCTTGTACTGCTACTACAGATATATTCCTATCGGTCCCTAGAATAGTTCTTAAAAAGCACAGCTAATTTTGTTCAAGTAAGGGTACCTTTGATAGGCCATATGTTAACATTGATACAATTTATGCTTTGTGGATCTTTAAAATACAAAGCATTTTAGATGCTTTTAGTATTTAGATGCTTGTGGTTGTCTTTGGACCTACTCCTAAGTAGGTTGTCTCCTACTTAGGAGTATGCCATCAGAGCCATGTCACCTGCATCCAACAGAATGTCGAAATATCTGTTAAAGTTCTTTGGCATGTGGCTATTAATAGAATGGAGAAATCCCAAGATGTCATTAACATAAAGATTGAATTGCATCTGGGCCAAGCAGGATCCTTGTCTGACACCTTTGGAAGTGGGCCTTAACTTGCTTAGTACCCTTCTATGCTACTGCCAGAAATTGATAAGACCTTAATCAATTATGTACTGAAATATTTTGTCTTGTAACTGTCTCTAGGATATTCATGCCACTAAAACAAAAGTCTTTATGATACTGGGAATCAGTATACAGTACATATACAGTACATATATACACTCATGTAGGCTAAGTCCATTTTTTGCAGTTTTTCACTGTACTTTTTGTTGCAAATGCCAAACGTTAAACAATTAATGGGTTCTCCTCTCCCCATCACCATTTGTCCTCCTTTTTCTTTCTTTTCAGGTATCGAGTTAACCTAAATGTACCACCAAAACAGGGTTGGCCAGTCCTTAATATAGCAGTGATGGTTAACTTTTGGCACCAAGTGCTGAAACTGGAGTACATGCGCATGCACTCATACCAGAGCTCCAGAAACCGGAAGAGAGCAGCTGGCCAGTGCACATGCCCACAGAGAGGGCTCTGTGTGCCACCTACGCCATAGGTTCACCATCACGGTTATAGGGATTAAAATCAAGGAGATCAAAGACAAAAGAAATGCCCATTGGTCTCACTTTCAAAATCACTTTTCCTTTCAATAACATATATGTGCTTATCAAAATGTCCAAAAAGAATACAGATCAAAGTACCAGTATTGATCTTTTGAATATCTTCAAGGGGCCCCCAGGATATTTTCCTCTTCAGACACAGCTGGCAATGAGGAACAAACCCGTTTTAGCAGCATTAAATTTTTTTGCAGCCCTTGAGATACAGCAAAAGCCATGATATTTTGTTTCATACTCCAGAAATGGGAGATGACTAGCATAAAGATTTTTTTTTATTTCCTCCCTACAGCATACTGATACAAGTCTTTATATATCTTTTTGTACAGTATATAATCTTTAAATCAATAGGACAAGGCAAACTGAGGAGAGGGAATTTTGAGAAGCAATATTCTAATGAAATTTAGAGAACATGACTTTGAATGATTAAGTCCAATCAAGGATAGGACTAAATACAACAACTTACACTACTTCATGAGAAAGAGGCACTTAACATTTTAAGAATTATAAATGGGAATCATTTTAAACCAAGTATACTTGTGACATGATATTTAGGTACTGCTGACATTCATCTGGCTTTAGTTCAAAAATAGACATGCTGAAAAGGGGTACCCACTGTGCAAAACTACTGTGATTTCTAAAAAAACCCAAAGAAACCTGACAGGTTTTGCCAAAATAAAAAACATTTAAACAGGCCTTCCATTGATCTTTTATATCAACTCTAATTATTGTAATTCATTAATCATTGTTAGTTTTAGTGTTTTATACTGTTAGAATAAATTGGTTTATGCTAACTGGTTTAATTGGTTTTATCATGTTTTTAAAATGAAAAATGATATTATGCCATATATATATTGAAACAAAATCATACCCTTTTAATTACTTGTTAATTTATTAAATTTGTTTGCTGCCCTTCTCGCTGCAAACTGACCCTTATAATATTAAAAGCAATAAAACCATAAAAATATGTGTGTATAATACCTATAGAAATACAATTAAAATGCAGGGTGGGAGGGAGCAGGATGGATGGGGGGGGGCGGTATTTGCTATCGGTCCAGCATGATACTCTGCTGCTTGCTTAGAGCCCCAAGCAAACTGACAGAGCGAGGTCTTCAGGTTCTTATGGAAGATCAGGAGGGTGGGAGCAGATCTCATCGCAGAAGGCATGAAGTTCTAAAGAATAGGAGTCACAAGAGAGAAATTCTTCTTCTGGATCCCCAGCAGCTGGAACTCCTTGATCAACAGGGTCCACAGCCTGCCTCCTCTGCTGGCACAGAAGAGGCGGGCCATTGGGTTGAAACGGCTCCTCAGGTAACACAGACCCATGCCATGCAATATTACATAGATAACTTTTTTCTTTCAACTCCCAGCAACATCATTGGATGTTTCCAACCTGTTCACATTCTGGGAGAAAAAAAAGCCCAGTCTCTTGTCGGAGCCTTTCCAGCACATCTCCTTGGTACATAGCCCACTGGGCACACCTCTAAACCCTGAGGATGGACCACGGCAGATTGAAACAAAGCTGGAATGCCTGCAGGCACAGCTTAGCAGGTAAATTCAGGCACTCAGTGATTTGAAAATAAGAATGTTCCAGTTCTAATAGCTTTGGAATTCAACAATGCATCCCGAATTCCTGAAAGTAATTGGGCATGAGAGATGATGCTGCCGAGTTCAGCGCTCTCGTCTCTCCTATTCAACAAATGTATGAAGGTTCTGGACAAGTTCATCCTTCACCATTATCAATTTAAAAATGCAGTGAATGACTTATCATGGTATCTGGAGTCTGTGAAGGGCTGGATGGGAAAAACAGGTTTCAGTTAAACCCTGACAAGACTGAGTGAGTTTGAGGCCTGCTGGTTCTAAGACTTTACAGTTGAGGTATAGTTTACATAGGTTGAGGTAGTTCTCAACCTATGACTACAATTGTGACTGGAATCTTGGTTGTTAAATGATGTAGTCATTAAGTGAATCATCACATGATTGGACTCTTTTCGCCACAACTGTTAAGAAAATCATGTGGTTGTGAATCTGGCTTCCCCAACTGACTTTGCTTGTCTGAAGCTGGCTAGAAAGATCACATATCACAATTGTGATCTCAACTGCTACTGTCATTAATGTCAGCCAGTTGCCAAGCCTCCAAATTGCAATCACATGACTGTCAAGAGTGATGTAATGGTTATAATTTTGAGGACAGGCCATTTGTTATTTTTTCCAAGGCTATAATAACTTGAAATTGTCATTAAACAAACAATCATAAATTGAATACCATCTATACCATTTTTGGTGTTGAATGAGTTTCCAGTACCCCAGATGAACCAGCACAGCAACTGAAGGTCCTCTTGGAATTACAACTGCTCCTGAAAAATAAATAGTCAAACTTAGTGCCGTGATAGCTTTTAAAAGGTGTAAATAAAGCTCAGTTTTTAAAGGAAGATTCTTGGGGTTGCACACTGTAGGAGGAGAGCCATATTAGCCTATGTATAGCAAAAATTAGGAAACTCTGATATCATCTTTACCAACCAAAACATTTTATTAAAAGGCATACGTTTTCAAAAATGTATTTTTCAAAAGAATAAAATAGAAAATAACGTTTTAATCAGATTATTAATTGAAAAAGGTGTTACCAGACTTATGATTTTTACTGTTGTATAGTTTGAAAGAGTTCTATGCTAACTCTTAAATCAATCTTCTGTACTGCCTCAGAAATCAAAATGCCTCAGGAGAAAATACTATGTTCTCTCATATAGACTAGAATCCAGGATGTCTTCCGACATTAATCTCATTCTGCAGCTGCTACAGCGCCAGCTGTCTCAAGTGCCACCTGCATATAGTTCCATCTCGCCTTCCTCCCGTAATTTGTCTCTGTATAGCATGAACTTAAGGAACACAGAACCTGATCCATCCCTGGGAGAAGAGGAACTGACTCCCCTGAAAGAGGTAAGATGAAGGCATTAAAAAATTGAAACATTCAGTTTTTTGGTTTTTTAAAATATGAGGGTTTTTTTTTAAAAAAATTGAAACAATGCATAAAAACTAAAGAAGAGAAAAGAGAATAGAAAAAAAGAAAGAATATCCAAAAAAAAGAGAAAAGTGCAAACAAAAAAAGGATACAGCTTTATGGCAAATTTAAAAAATACATTGAACTCTTATTCTATAATTAATCTTACTACTTTAATCCCATGTAATTCTAATAATCAAATCCCAAAATCATAATTACATTTCTGTTAGTTTCTTGCAAAGGGTTCCAAAGTAGCTTCATTAACAACTCATCACTATGTCTTAAAATATAGCCAGATATCCCTTCATTCCATAACTCATTCCATTTTCTATAAATTGGTCTGTAAACTTCAGCTTTCCTTATTAATCAGCAAAGATCCAGTAAAATAGCAAAAATACCTAATAGCATGAATATATAGATTTCTTTTCTATTTATCTATGTTCACTTCATCCCTCTCTTAACAATTAAGCATTACAAAAAAGAATTTTTTTAAAAATATTACCAAAAATAAAAGTTTTAGCTATCAAAAACTAATCCATTACCCTATGGTAATCCATTACCCTATGGTACCCTCTGGCTCCTGTTTCCTTCTAGTATTCTTTCTTATACTGTCAAAATTCTCATCACCTTTGAAGTTCACTTGTAAGTAAGTAAATCCAATAAATCTCTTACATTTCTGTTCGAAAGAGTAATCCACAATGTCTTTTTAAATTTTTTCAATAGTCAGTCCTCTCCAGAGAGATTTAGTAGTAATTTCTGATTCCAGTAAAATAGTAATAGTCTTTTGTAGTAATTTCTGATTCCAGTAAAGAATTTTAAAAAATCAAGCACTTCACAGGCTACTAAATCAAACATTTAAAATAGACATCTTGTTCTAGAAATTGATTTTTAAGGTTTTGTTTTATCATTGATATATAAACAAGACAGCTGTCCCACAGAAGATATTCTTCCTATTCAATCTTTTAAAAAGAAAAGCTACAAGTCTTTTCATTTCCTTATTTCTCAACTTTTTATGAGGCAAGCAAAGTCAATAAACTTCTCAACTGTTTGAATTAACAAAAGGGGGGAGGGGATGGATGGGAAGAAGAAAGCTATATTCTGTAGGAAGAAAACTATTCTGCCTCAAATGTGTTATACTCCGCTCTCCCCCCCGCCCAAATTTTCTGCATTTTATCACTTGTTTGTTCAATGCAGGGACCCATACCAATTATATGCATAGTACAGCCGGTTTTCAGGGAGATGTGCCCAATATTGCAACCTTCTTTGTAACAAAATAAAAGAGGACATTTGTATTGTAGTTCTGAAAATACGTTTAACTCTAAAGTAGCTAGGAACAAGCTCATGATTTTAAAGTTTGCCTATAATAGTAGCCACCAAAGTTCAAGATTTCAGAATTATTTAATTTTTTAAATGGTTTCTCTTCACCACAAGCTCATCATTTTTCAGTTTGACTTCTCTTTAAATTGCACCTCTAGAAAGGTATATGCATGTGGGTTTTTTGGTTATATGCAAATAAATAATATGATGTTAGTTCATCAAATCTTCACTTTATATTTATAGTATGCAAATGGAGAGGTAAAAATGGTCATCAAAATTGGACCATTTTGCCACCAAATTTCAGCTCACCATCTGAAATTGCTCTGGTGGCAAGACCCACATGTAGCCCATAGACCAAGGGTAGTGTATATCTCTTTAATTTTATTACCATAATGCTTCTCTAACTATATTTCTATAGTTATGATAGATTCTTAAGGACTGAATTTTCATGTTGTTGTTGTTGAGATTCTGTGTCACACAAATATGTTACTGGAACTATGATTTTATTTTTCTTTCCTCACTAGATTCCAAATTATTGTGAAATTGGAAAAAAAACAGTAAAATCTAGGAATTTGTTGTCAAGTGGTTTACCTCTGTCACTGGCTTTAAATGATACTGTAGCAATCAATTCCCAGCAAGAGCTTTATCCACAGTTCCTGTCAAAACAAGAACCTCACTGGAGGATACCTAATAACCAGAAACTTTTTCAAGGATCTCGTTTCCATTCTCTCCCTGAACACCTTGAGGCAACATCTGAGCATTTGGACATTCAGAGACATCTCTCTGACCCACTCCTTCCTATAGGTTAGGAATCCAAGTGCACAGAAAGCCAAGCAAAGAGGAGCTGGATTGAGAAATCATTTAGTTTAGGGTTTACTGCTTACACTTGGAGGACATTTCCAGCATACTGTAATAACTATGTTCTGCTCTCTGAGAAAAGGGCAATTTAAGAGAGAATTGACTTCATTGATTTCTAACAGAGAAGTCGAACATCCCTCCCACCCCTTTCGAAGAACAATGACATAAACATGCTGATAGACTTCCTTGGTTGCATAGCTGTTGCATTTGTACATCTGCAAATGCTCATTCTGTGCTTTTCTGCTAAACAAGAAAGCACAGAACAAGATGTAAGATCAACCAATCAGTGTGGAGGGCGCGCACCTCTGCAAAACACAATTGGAATTTGGGAGGTGTGTGTGATAGCATGCCTGCAGCCAACTGTAACCTACACACCATCCACTTCACACCTTAGGTATGCTGTGACACTATGTGCAGTTGTGAGCAAGTCTAAATCAACTCGGATTTGACATGCATTAACAGCAGACCCTATGAATGCTGAAAGTTTTACCTATCAGTTTTTGTAGATACCTAATAATAGTGAAAAGAGGAAAATTTCTGTAAAATAATAAAGAAGTAATACTAAATGTGGCCTGGAGGGGAAATGGCTAAGAACTTCACAAAATTATCATTGGGTTGGAGGGTACCAGGAATGGATATTTCTTTTGTTAATAGTTACAATTACTATCTTAGGATTTTATTAATTATGTGTAACCTAGGAAGGATGATATAATTTTTGCATACAATGATTTGTCCCAAAAATAAAGTGAGATTATAAATTCTATTTTTTTCTTGTAGGGATGTAAATATAAGGAAGACCATTCAATGAAAGTATAAAATATGCAGTGTAGTCTTTTGTAGAACTATGAACTGCATATCTGATTGACTCTGCTTTTGTTAACAGCCTTTTTTAGTCTCTCTTCTATGACACTCTCCCCTTGAATAAATTAAGATATACACTCTGGTCTGTAGTCCCAGTATTTGTTAAAAAGGAGAGTCTTGCCAAATTTAGTTAAACTAAAACATTAAATAAGGCAGAGGAGCACATTGACAGATGATGTAAATTTGTTGTATAGTAGTGTCGGATCTTAAGTATCCTGTAATAAACACTGTTGAGCATAGTCTCATAGAGAAATATTTTCCCACATTCTATCTAGTAATCTATAAAGTGGAAGTGACGTTTCTCTCCCAAGGCTCAGAAAAGAGCCAGGAACAATAGTTGAATTCCAGAAGTATCTTTCCCAGGTTTTTGCAACAGTCAAGATTTATGTAGATTTGCATTATGTTTTAGGAAATGTGGAGATTACTATTATGCATTTGCAACAAAACAGTTCCTTTTGGATTAAAACTACCCCAGATATTGCTTAAACCACTATGCAAAATATATGTATAACACATTTTGTACAAATTTGCCTGATATAAGCACAATTTTAGAATATCCTCTAAGAAAAAAAGTAAATCAGATTACACTTTTTGTATAAGAGTGTCATCTTCCTTTTTGATGACGTTATATGACAGCACTGCATAAAGAATTATTGTACCCAAATCCTCTTCCTCTCCACTAAATGCTGCAATGGTGTGAGGTCACATCCCCAGAAAAATATATTAAATCCCCATTTTAAGTAGCAGGGGGGAAATATAAGCATTTGCCACCCCCAAAATGTTAATTACTTTGCTAATAAAGATTATTTTGACACCTACTGTGGCCTGGTGACTACCTCTCTTTAAGATAGAACATGATGTGTACTTATTGAAAAGAGTTGGTTGAAGTAGGATAATGAAAGCAGAACATCCATGGTATATGCCTAACAGTTTTAAGCCAGACCCTTACACCCTGTACTTCTGGACAATTGAATAGCAGTTGTTTAATCAATGAACAATCTATTCCCATGAAAGTCCAAGATGACAAATATCCTTACTACTTTCTCAAAACAAAAAATAAGTATTGTACAACATATCAAATTCCTGGTTACAGTTGATGTGTGATTGTTCTGAGAAGGTTAAAGATGAAGGAAAGAAGAAAACTACAGAAAAAAGAAAGATTTTCTTTCTGACATTGTAACATGGGTGATATTTTTTGTTATTAATAATTAAATAAATAAATATTAAATATTGTCATGCAAATGCATTCTACGCAAAAAATGGAAACATAAACTTTCCGATATATTATCCCATACTGCAAATGGAAACTAACAAGTAAGGCCTTACTGTAACAAGTAGAAGGAAAGTTGACGATGACATTAGTGGACAAAAGACACACAACATACCGTAGCTCTTTTTAACAATAGAATTTCAAACTGCAGGGTGAGAGAAGACGACTTAAACAATCCTGTAATCTACTTTACACATTCTATGGAAATATAACTCTTCCAAACAATATTGAAACTTCACAATAGAGAATTTCAGTCATTCGATTTCTTGAAATTATTTAGCATTATTATATTATCTGTAAACTGTCAGTATCTCAATTGTTTACATCCATAAGACAAAAGTTTATAGAATGTAGTATCAAATAAAAAAATAAATTAATGCTATACCTGCCAGCATAGCAGCAGATTGTTAACCCCTAAAGTATTTCCAATTTAGAATTGATTTAAAGGATTGACTAAATAAATAGCAGTATAGGAGTCAACAAGACTTCTGGATTGAGAAGATAAAGTCACAGTTCCACTAGACATACCAGACCAGGAGATCAACTGCATCAAAAGTCTGAAACTACTTAATAGATAATAAATAAACTGAGTTGGGATAGTAGCTACAATAATAGAATCTTGCAAATCTGATTCTGCTAGTCATTTTCTTCCTTGTTATAGTACAGTGAATTAGGCTAACTGAGTCTGCCTAAAATGGTTCCAAATGTTATCTCCCAGTTCTGGACTTTAAAAATGTTCAGCTCCTTTTGTCTAGACAATAGCTCCTGCATATCTCTTTTGAGATCATCTTCCTTATTTTCTACACTAAGGCAGCTTCTGAGAAGTCCTGTTCCAAAGTACTCCCTGAAAACATTATGGAAGAAGGAACTTGAAACATCTCCTCTTGCACTGACTACCTAGTTGAGGTAGATTAACCAATTTCATTGTAATTTTATTACAATATTATTACAATGATAATAAAGATTATTATTATTATAGATTCAAGCCATGTAAGGAGCTACAGAATAAGATTCTAATGAGTTAAAATTGGACCCAGAAAGCTACTAGCACCTACTGCAGTTATTATAAAATGGATGTTACCCCGCTAAATTACTTTAGACCTGTGTCAGCCCTTCAAGGTAGGTGAAAGCAAGAAATAGATACCATAGGGATCCCAAGAATGCTCTTTTATTGTTGTAGGGTAAAAGGCCAGGTCAACTTTTTCTGTATACCATTTCATACTAAACCAAATCAAAGTGAGGTTATTTCTTTCTTCTATTGTGTTTTATTTCTGACCCTGTAACCTCTCATCAATATCCAAGTTTTTCTTTTAAGAATTCTTGCTATGTTCTGGGCTAGCTGCCATTTCTAAATCATCTTTGAAGATAGCTCCAAATAAGTAATTTATAGTTGTGTAAACACTTATTTATTTAATCAATTTATATAGCCACTCTACCTGGCACACAATTCAGAATATAAGTCCCCACTGAATGGGCTGCCTATTCCAAAAATGGCTATATCTGGGCATTTATTGAACTGTTGGCACGTACCTCCACAGAAAACAAAATTTCTAAGAGTTTGAAGAGGAGAGGAAAGGACAGTCTCCTAATTAAAGGGTAAAGACACAAATGTTTTAGCAGCAATAGATTTAACTTTAAGGTCCTATTGCAGAGATGTTACCAGTTTCTTGCTCATGGCATCTATGTAAACACATGAGGATGCTATTCTTTCTCAATTGTAAACAGGGTTGGATCATGACTCTGTCTTTCATTGTATACCTACTGTTGTAGCTCCAGCCAATGATGGGCAAGGTTCCAGCCACCCTTTCTATTATTTTAATGGAATTTTTGTTCTGTACTTTCTAGTTTGGGGCAAGGTTGCTGATGTTCTGTCAGAAGAAATCCAAGCTCTCAACTCCCACCTTATTTCTCTTTCTTATTCCCAAATGGATAGAAAGGAACTGGAGGGGAAAATTTGAAAGCAAGGAATTTACCACACATCTTCTATTGCTATGATAAATGTGTGTACCTGATTATTAAAATGGTGTTGTTCAAGATATTTCTTCTCTTTGTTTTAATAAATTTTGGTCTCCATTGATTCAGATATTTACCCTTTTCTAAAGGAATAACCAAACAACATACATTAGATGTTAAAGCAAACAGCAGATAACTATATTACTCCATTTGATTTTCTCCCAATCCATGCTCTATATGTATAACAAGAGTGCAACTAAGACTGATAATTAATCTACATTCCAGTTTAACGCATTATGTGAAACTCTTGGTTATCCAATGTCATGCTGAAATTAGTATCTATGGGCCAATGTGTTAATATGGAAAATTGTTGTCCAATCTCTTCTTAAAAACCTCTAGTATTGCCGCATTCACAGCTTCTGGAGACAAGTTGTTCTATTGATTAATTGTTCTAAATGCCAGGAAATTTCTCCTTAGTTCTAGGTTGTTTTACCTGTAAAACATGTAAATGTTAAATATGAAATGAATTGGGGGGGGGGAATCAGGTTATATATATATATGAAAGTAAGAGGAGTATTAGTAGATTTCAATCAACCATTTCAATTTATTTTAGTCAAAGACCAATACAGATAATAAACAAATAAAATTTAAGACAACTAAAAATACATTTGTAAAATCACCCAAGTAGCATTTAATAAATGAGATCCAGGATGTAGCCTATATTAAATTATAATGTAAACACTAAAATTATATTAAGTATGATATCTAAAATTACAACAAAGCAAATGTATTTAAAGCCATTAATATTAGATAAGTGATCATATCTAAAATTTGAATGAGTTAAAAGAAGCACGTTGCAGGATGGGATATTTTGAGGGATTTTCTGTACTTCTTTAAAAACTTGGCCACATGCACTGTAACAAGAGGTACATTGTATATAAGCAGCATTCTAGACATAGGCTGAATCTGGGTAACCAGATTAATTAGAGCAAGAATGAAACTGGATCTGATGTCTCTTTAAAGGAAGCAATGGAGTAGGACATGTTCTATAGTTTCTATCTTTCTGGAATCACAGGTTTCTAGCCAATGCAACTGTTTTTACCATCAATACTGCAGAGGGGAGATATGTCATTAGGCAAGAGAGAAAGTTCTCCAATGACTAGGTATTTGAAGTTAGTGTAAGGTACCTGGTAGCAGTGACAAGATATCTGTTGTGCATTGGTAACAGGAAGCATTCCCTAGACCTGCTTGCCTCTCTATATCCTTTTCAGGATTTGTTTTGCCTGATCATATTCCATCTTCAAAACTGTGGAGGGAGAATAGCTTAAATTTGAAAGATTATATTTAACAGCCTTGATCCATTTGTCCTGAATAAGTAATCGTGCTAAACCTTGAGGAAATAACTTTAACCAAAGGAGGCTAGACACACTCTGAACTCACCTTTTATCATGCCAATCGCAGATATTTTTTAAAGACAAAGTGAAGTATGTGGAGAACTGCTCTGATTAATTTAGATTTTACCCTTTCCAGAGAGGTGAAAGACAAAGCTGGGGACCAACCAGAGTCCCACAAAGGAACTGAGTAGAGGTTCAGCCTGAAAGAGTTTTACGAACTGGAACATAATATTCTCCCTTGGACTGAAAAACATTAAGGATGGCATTGGTAGATCTTTTTCCAGTAGCAGCAGCATATTCACAGTGGGCTTCCCTTAAGCCAGTGATATGCATAACTACTCCTAAATACTTAAAGCCTGTCCCTTGCTCTATTTTATGGCCATTAATGCTCTGTAAATGAAGTTTCAGCCTTTTGGCCAAAGCCATAATCTTGATTCTGACAATTTATTTCCAGATTATCATTGTTACAATATTGGAACAAAATTCTTAGAGCTCTTTTGAGATTTATTGATGTTCTGGAAAGTACTACATCATCATCTACAGAGGAATGCTATAGTCTCCTAGTTTAGGGGATGGAAATATGGATTGTTTAGACATCTCATTGTAAAGTTGATATAACAATTGAAAGGCGTGGGGGGAATTCATTCCTGTTTATCTATTTTTGAGCTGTAACGGGTTTTACGAAGAACTCTTGCATATTTCTCCTAACCTTAAAAGTATATTAGTGTGTAGGGTACACATTAAATGAAGAAACCAACAACTAATTGATGCAACTTTCTGCTTTTCCCATAATTTGGTCTGGAATGAATAATCAAAAGCTGCTTTAAGATCAATAAAGGCAGCATGCAATAATACAGCATTGCTAGTTGAATAATTTTTAACCAAGTGCTGTAAGCCCAAAGATTAATGGTTCCTTTACTTTTTACAAAGCCAACTTGCTCTTCTGCTATAGGTTTCCCTGATCCAGCCAGTCTTTAGGTTTATCTTGGAGGTGATTGGCATAAAGGTTGCTGATGACATTAATCAAGTTAATTGGCTTGTAGTTAAGTCATCTCTCTTTCTCTTCTTAAAGTTTGGCACTAAAATTGCCAGGGCCCTAGTTCTTAGGGATGTATCGTGGTATTAATATGGGTGCAAAATGATGCCAATATTGGAATTCATTATTCTTATTATTTTTCAATAATTCTGAGGGAATAAGATACAAGCTGCAGTATTAGTATATTTGAATAAAGGTGATTTGATCATGCAGAGTTGACTTGACAAATACATGCAAGGAAGTGAAGATATAGATTTAATTATGAACAGAAGATCATTCATAATTACAGTTATTTGTATATGACATGAGAAAGAAATGAATCAAAACCCAGGATGATCTGAAATTAGAAGAGGAATGCTAGAAGTAGTATTGTGCAGATTCTGTAGGAATAATGAAATGTCAAAAAAGGAAACCAAAACGCATGCTACAAATGTTTGTTTCCAAGAACAACAATTGAGGAAAAGAAAGTAATTACATGTTATTCAAATGCTGAAAAATAGTAAGCCTTAAGGCTTAGGATATATTTGGGGTAATTAGAGAAATGTTAATATCAGGCTTGACAATTGGAGGGACACAACTAATATTCTTCATAAAAAGAAAAAAAGGTGAATTATGCAGAGGGATTAATTTGTTTGGCAGGATTCTGTTCTGAAGCATACACAAAAAATGATGAAAAAATTGCATTACAAATGCAAATATTTTACTCTTCACAATGGAGGTTGGTTTCTGATTATATGAAAAGTAGTATGTGACAGAAGTAGACTATGCATGAGTAGAAATGCCATGATTAGCAGAAGGCTCAAACCTGATTGGAGAGTAAGAGATGTGATTTTTAATATATTCAGAGATAAAGTGTTTTGATAGCGGCATTAAGGTATTTTGCAAGGGGGCAATGGGCAAGTCACTCACTCTTATCCCAACCCACCTCAGAGAGTTGTCAATGGGGAAAATAGGGAAGATACATTATGTAAGTTTGTCACTGCTACGACCCAGGTGGTCAAAGTAAGTCAGGCTTCTAGAGAGTTCCTTATTCCTTTTAACAAATGTTCCAAACAAAGGCCCTCCAACGACCGTTAAGGCTCCATCCCCACAATATCCTGAAGGCAGCCACCCTCAGTCTCCCAAACACAGCACTTGTAGTACAAAGAAAGCCCACAGGTAGAAGCATGCTCACAGGGCAAGATCCAGAGTTCTAAATCCAATCCACAAGACAGAGTCCAGGCGCAAGACAAGGGCAGTCCTCAGGACAAGAAACAGGTCCCAGACAAGAAGCAGTTCCACGGGTACAGTGAAGCAAAGGCAAAATTCAGGCTACAAGATTAGGACTACGTACACATCAAAATGCAGAGACCAATTCTCCAAGTGAGGCAAGGCAAATAGCAACAGACACAAGTGTAAGCCAAAGCAAAGAACTGTTCCTGGCAAAGACTATCTTCTTGGGCTTCTCCATAAGTTACTCCCCTCCAGGTCTTCCTTGTGAGGAGGGGTGGCTTGCAGCTCTTCTCTGAGTTAGCCTCCACTCAACTCTCCTTGCCCTTGGATCAAGTGGAGTAGACAGCTGTTCCTCATCAAAGAAGATTAGTACCTTTGCCTATTAGGACTACTGATGGTCAGCAGCTGATCTTCCAGTGTATGCGCAGGGAGGCAGCTCTCCATCTGGTCAACCACCTCCACCAGTGCCTCCACCACTGGGACAACATCATCCTCAGCCCCTGGAGTGCCTTCTGTGTTGGACAGTCCCAATTTCAACTTCTCCTTCAAACCAGGATCTGAGGGGGCCAATGACAATGAATTATTTGTAAAGTAATAAAGGCAGGATTTTTTTAAAAAATCTAATTAAAATAAAATAAAAATAAATAAAATTTCTGAGCTTTGTCTAACAGTATCTATCCTAAAAGGGAGCAACCATGTTGGGTTTCTACAGATAACCCTCATCTTAAAACCATTCGTTTAGTGACTATTCAAAATTAAAACAGCACTGGAAAAAGTGACTTATGGCCATTTTTCACAATCATGACCATTGCAACATCCCCATGGTCACGTGCTCAAAACTCAAACAATTGTAGTGACCCAGGATCATCTGATAACTTTTTGGGACCTTCTGACAAGCAAAGTCAATGGGGAAAGCGAATTCACTTAACAACTGTGTTACTACTTAACAACTTCAGTGATTCACTTAACAACTATTGCAAGAAAATGAAGCAAAACTCACTTAACTATCTTACTTATCAACAGAAGTTTTGAGCTATCTATATGTATGAACTACTGCCCCATTTTCTCTGAGTGTGTGTGCTTTAGAAATCCAATCTAATTACAAGATCAAGTGATGGACATACAAAACATTAAACAGCCACATACTCAAAGGGTCTTGCAGGTCATCTTGGGCAGTGATGGGTACTAAGCCTGGGGTCAAAACCTGGACCAACATGAGCGTAATAGGGCCCACCAGGACTAATAGTGATAACTACATTGTGCCTTCTTGAGATATACATTATAGTCAAGACCACTGTTTGAAGATATTTAAACATAACTCATCATTATTATTTAATTTTTATAACAGTTGTGTCCAACCTGCAACCCACATGCAGCCCTGGACAGCTAGTAATGTGGCCCCACAAGATAATAAAAAAGATAAAAGATAAAATAAGCTCAACAGAGACTTCATTTCCTTAGAGTCCTGCGGAAAAATCAGGTGGAACAACGGCTGATGACCTCTTTCTATCAGTCCATCATAGAAAGTGTCCTCACATATTGTATCACAGTGTGGTATGCTGATTTAACAGTTGCGGAGAGGAAGGCACTACAGAGAGTGATCAATTCGGCACAAGAAACCATCGGTTGCCCTCTGACATCGCTGGATAACATCGCCAGATCTCGCTGCTTTAGCAGAGCAAGGAAGATTCTCAAAGATGATTCACACCCTGGTTGGTATCTCTTTGCCCTTCTACCATCAGGCAGAAGATATCAAAGTATAGCCAGCCGAACGAACAGGTTTAAAGGTAGCTTCTATCCATGGGCTGTGAGACTTTTAAATTCAACCGCAATCACTCCATGCACATGCTAGTTTTTTCTTTTTTCTTTTCTCTCTTTTTTGTTTCTGTTATAATTTTGCACCAGTGAAGTTAAAACCAATTTCATTGTAATTTTTACAATGACAATAAAGATTATTATTATTATTATTATTATTATTATTATTATTATTATTATTATTATTATTATTATTATTATTATTATTATTATATACATGAACAATATTATATATTTTACACGCAGCCCAAGACATTTCCTCTTCTCTCAATGCACCCCAAGCAAGCCAAAAGATTGGACACATTTTCTAGAAATTTTGGGCTTGGACAATCTGGAATTGCTCCGCCTGCGGTCGGACCTAAACATAGTACACAAAATTGTCTGCTGCAATGTCCTACCTGTCAATGACTACTTCAGCTTCAACCACAATAATACACAGGCAAACAATAGATACAAACTCAAGGTAAATCACTACAAACTCAATTGCAGAAAATAGGACTTCAGCAACAGAGTGGTCAATGCCTGGAATGCTCTACCCAACTCTTTGTTACATCCTCAAACCCCCACAGTTTCAACCTTGTACTGTCTACGTGGACCTCACCCCATTCCTAAGAGGTCCATAAAGGGGACATGCATAGTGCACCAGCATGCCTTCCTTCCCTGTCCCCATCTATTTGTATTCATTTCTTCCATTTATATCCATGTTCATATTTATACCTATTATCACCTACATGATTGACAAACTAATAAAATTATATATATAATTTTATTATAGAATTTATAATTTTATCAGCTCAAAAAACCTAACACACACACACACACACACATATGTGTATGTTGGTCTTGTTGTATTCGGGTGTTTTCCCGTGTAAGAATGAGATTGTCTTTCCAACATTTCGGCAAGATCTCACTTGCCATCTTCAGGCTTTGGTCTGTGGCTGCGTAGGTGCCGCCCTACGCAGCCACAGACGGAAGCCTGAAGATGGCAAGTGAGATCTTGCCGAAACGTTGGAAAGACAATCTCATTCTTACATGGGAAAACACCGGAATACAACAAGACCAACATACCTGGACCCAGCATTGTTAGTAAATTATTGTCCTGTCTCCAACCTTCACTTTTTGGCGAAGGTTGTAGAGAGTGTGATGGCACAACAGTTTCCCCGTCACCTGGAGGAAATTGATTATCTGGACCCGCGCCAGTCCGGCTTCCGACCCGGGCACAGCACCGAGACGGCATTGGTCGCGTTGGTGGATGATCTCTGGAGGGGCAGGGACGGGGGTTGTTCCTCCATCCTGGTCCTTATTAGACCTCTCAGCGGTTTTTGATACCATCGACCATGGTATCCTATTGCATCGACTGAAGGGGTTGGGGGTGAGGGGCACTGTTTTATGGTGGTTCTCCTCCTACCTATCCGGTCGGTCGCAATTTGTGTTGGCAGGGGAGCAGAGGTCGACCTCGAGACCCCTCACATGTGGGGTGCCTCAGGGGTCGGTCCTCTCGCCACTCCTGTTTAACACATATATGAAGCCGCTGGGCGAGATCATCCGTGGTTTTGGGGTAGAATACCACCTGTACGCTGATGATGCACAGCTGTACATATCTACCCCAAACCACCCCAACGATGCCGTTGAAGTGATGTCCCGGTGTCTGGAAGCCGTACGGGTCTGGATGGGAAGTAACAAACTCCGACTCAATCCGTCCAAGACCGAGTGGCTGTGGTTTCTGACGTCCCAGTACAACCAGTTGACACCATCACTGGGCATCGGGGGTGAACATCTAGCCCGCGTGGATAGGGCACGCAACCTAGGCGTCCTCCTGGATTCCCGGCTGTCCATGGAAGATCATCTGACGGCCGTGGCCAGGGAGGCTTTTTACCAGGTTCGCCTGGTACGCCAGTTGTGCCCCCTACTAGACCGGGACGCCCTTCGCACAGTCACTCACGCACTCATGACATCCTGTCTAGACTACTGTAACACTCTCCACATGGGGCTTCCCTTGAGGTGCACCCGAAGACTACAGCTAGTTCAGAATGCGGCCGCACGGGGGATCTTGGGAGCCTCAAGGCATTCCCATGTAACACCGCTCCTGCGCGAGCTGCACTGGCTGCCTGTGGCCTTTCGGGTGTGCTTCAAGGTGTTGATTACCATCTTCAAAGCGCTCCAAGGTACGGGGCCTAGTTATCTGCGGGATCGTATCCTACCCACACATCCCTTCGGCTGATTCACTACCAGAGAGGGACTTCTCCGGGTGCCGTCCACTAGGCAGTGCCAGCGGGCGACGCCCTTCCCTGTGGCGGGCCCAACCCTCTGGAACGACCTACCCCCTGAACTCAGAACTATCACGGACCTCCGCTCCTTCCGCCAAAACTTAAAGACGTACTTTTTCCATCTTGCCGGCCTGGCCTAATCCATACTATCAAGCTTGCAGACTGAATGCTAAATTGTTTTAATTTGGATTTTAAGGGGTAGAGTTTTTAGGATTTTTAGCACAGGGTTATTGGTATTTAATTCCTTTTTAACATTTTATTGTTTGCTACGTTTTATATTTTCCTATTTTAATTTCCTGTGCACCGCCCCGAGTCCCTTCGGGGAGAGTGGTGCGGTATATAAATTTAATAAAATGAAAATACCTACACCCGTGAAAATCTACACATACATACATACATACATACATGCATGCATACATACATACATACAGGTTTTGGTTTACGAAAACATATATCAGTCAGTCTCCCTGACTTATTTATTGATCAGCTCAAAAACGTATCATACACACACATACACACACACACACACACACACACACACACAGAGATTAACAGAGTTGGAAGGGACCTTGGTCATCTAATCCAACCCCTTACCCAAGCAGGAGACCCTACATCTGCCTCTACCTAGGATTGAACTCACAACCCCCTGATTGGGAGGCGAGAGCTCCACCTGGATGGGAAGTAACGGACTTAGGCTCAACCCGACCAAGACCGAGTGGCTGTGGTTTCTGGCTGCCCGATTCAACCAGCTCTCTCCAACGCTGGCCATAGGGGGCGAACATCTTGCCCTTGTGGATGGGGCGCGCAATTTGGGTGTCCTCCTGGATACCCGGCTGTCTATGGAAGAGCAAGTGACAGCCGTGGCCAGGAGGGCGTTTTACCAGGTTCGCCTGGTTCGCCAATTGCGCCCCCTATTGGATCGGGACGCCCTTCGCACAGTCACTCATGCCCTCGTGACATCCCGACTGGACTACTGTAACTCTCTCTACATGGGGCTCCCCTTGAGGTGCACCCGGAGGCTTCAGTTAGTTCAGAATGCAGCCGCGCGAGCAATTATGGGGACCACCAGGTTTACCCACGTTACACCGCTCTTGCGCGAGCTGCACTGGCTACCTGTCGTCTTCCGGGTGCGCTTCAAGGTGCTAATTATCATCTTCAAAGCGCTCCATGGCTCGGGACCTAGCTATCTGCGAGATCGGATCCTGCCCCATACATCCTCACGACCGATTCGCTCCCACAGAGAGGGACTTCTCCGGGTGCGGTCCACTAGACTTTGTCAGCGGGCGACGCCCAGGGGAAGGGCTCTCTCTGTGGCGGGCCCGGCCCTCTGGAACGACCTTCCCCCTGATATCAGAACGACCACTGACCTCCGCTCCTTCCGTACGAAATTGAAGACCTATTTCTTTCGACTGGCCGGCCTTGAATAATTCTCTCTGTCTATTGATTCCAAATGCATTTTAATGGGTTCTTAATCATTTTTAGCACAGGTAACACTGTTTAATTATGTTTTAAAGTATGTATTTTGTATTTATTGTATATTGTTTTTAGTTTCTCCTGTGCACCTCCCCGGGTCCCTGTGGGGAGAGGGTGCGGTTAATAAATCCGAATTTGATTGATTGATTGATTGACCTATATAACAAACAAACCAAGCTGTACCACAACAACAAAAAAGGATGATATATACCCAGATTAAATCAAAGGAAGGATAACAGCATTCGGCACAAGAAATTACACTTGTATTAAAAACACTATTTGGCTACTATCATTACTGCATTTTTCTATCCAGTTACTATGACTCTCGCATCAGGCCGACCTTTCCGACTCACGATGAAACTTCCTAGATCGTCTCAAACGCTCGGAACAAACGACATTCAGAGAAACCAGTTCTACATTTCTATCTCTACGTCGTCGTCTTCTTTTTATGAGAGCGACTAACTAAATCATACTTGATACGCTCAAATGCAATGAAAGAGGCGGGCTTTATCCAAGAACGACAACTTCCTCCGCTAATGGTTAATTCCGCGATAACCAATATGTAAATCTTCTTCGGAGGTTGAGCGAGAGGGAACGTTTCGGAAAACCAATGGGAAGCCTTGGAGTTGAGGAATGGCGTGGTCCGGGGCCAATGAGAAACCAGAGTTTGAATAGGGTGAATGGAGGAGTAGGGTTAGCCGTCGTCGTTGTGTGAGGTGAAGAAAGACTGTCGGGAGCGATACCTCGGGAGGAGGTCGTGTGGGGCTGACGAAGTAAAGCCTTCCCGCCCGCCATGTCGTTGCACGGGAAGCGCAAGGAGATCTACAAGTACGAGGCGCCATGGACCGTCTACGCCATGAATTGGAGCGTCAGGCCCGACAAGCGCTTTCGACTTGCCCTCGGCAGCTTCGTAGAAGAGTACAATAACAAGGTGAGCCGACCTGGCAGGGGTCAGCGGGCGAGGGGAAGCCCCCGATGAGGCTGGGCTGAGGGTCAGGCTCCTCACTGCAGCGCATCCCCGGTCAGTCCTCACCGCCGCCAACGGCCCAGTGAAAGGCAGCGAGCGTCGGAAAGAGTGGGAGGGGAGGGGAGGGGAGTGTGCGAGAGGCGGAGCTGCCCCGGGGAAGTTTGGTTAGGTTTTTGCCCTGGGAGCATCTCTGCCCCTTCCAGTTGGTGCCCAGGCTGCTTGCTGCGCCGCGGGCAGGGAGCCGTTGGGATATTTCGTTGCTCTTGGTGTGATGAAAAGAGGAGGAAAAAACTGCATCTGCGCACTTTCTGCCTCTCTAGGAAATGAGGAAGGAATACGTTCATTTTCAACCTTGATGGCTTAGAAGTTTGTAACAGATTAACAGAGTTGGAAGGGACCTTGTAGGTCATCTAGTCCACCCCCAACCCCACTCAAGCAGGAGACCCTACAACATTCCTGACAAATGACAGTCCAGTCTCTTCCTGAAAGCCTCCAGTGATGAAGTTCCTACAATTTCTGAAGGCAACTTCTGTTCCATGGGTTGATTGTTCTCACTGCCAGAAAATTTCTTCTTATTTCTAGGTTGAATCTCTCCTTGGTCAATTTCCATCCATTGTGCCTTGTCTGGCCTTCAGGTGCTTTGGAAAATAGCTTGACCCTCTCCTCTCTGGCAGACTCTCAAATATTGGAAGGCTGCTATCATGTCTCCCCTGGTCCTTTGCACTAGACTAGCCATGCCCAATTCCTGCAATCATTCTTCATATGTTTTCGTCTCCAGTCCCCTAATCATCCTGGTTGCTCTCCTCTGCACTTTTTCTAGTATCAACATTTTTTTATAGTGTGGTGACCAAAACTGGATACAGTACTCTAGGTGTGGTCTTACTAGGGCTTTATAGAGTGGAATTAGTTTTGTTGTTAAGATAAGTACACTGTGTAAAGTTTGCTTGAGATATGCCTGCTACATGTTCCTTCACTATTTTAGTTTAGCCAAGAGCCCTGCTTAATTTATTACAATGTTGGCCAAGTTGATTCATTTGGGAAACGCACATGCCTGAACTGGAGGTCTATAACTCCCTCCCTTGCTGTTTTCTTGGAAAGGAAAGGAAAGGAAAGGAAAGGAAAGGAAAATTTAAATTTACAAGGTTATTTAACTTGTGTATTCTGTTTCAGGAAATATTAAACAGTCAACAGTATTCTAATAGTGTTAGTGTGTGATGCTCCATGGAGCTTCCCAAGTTACCCAAATTGACTGCCATTGCCACAATTGTGGCAGTGAATTCTTGGGTCTATGTAGCAACAAAAAAAAACCTTCCTTCTGTTGGCCCCTAATCTCTCTGCAGATTAATTTCAATAATTACACACTGGAAGAAGAAAAATATGTTCATTTCCATGTTATTTACACCATACATATTTCTGTTATGTCCCCTTGACTTACTTTGTTCCAAGATAAAGCTCCAGTTACTGTGATCCTTCCTCATATAGGAAGTATTCCAGCCATTCTAATCTTTGTAATAGTCCTATTTTGCACCTTTTCTAATTCTGTAGTATCATTTTCAAAATGTGTCCGAAACAGTAGCTAAGGTGTAGTCTTACCATAGGTTTATATAAAGGGAATATTATACTGACAATTCTATGTTTAGTTCTAATAACTCCAAGTTGAATTTTAATATTTTTATAGCAGCTGCAAACTTGGTTGATATCTTCATTGAACCATCCAACCTGACTCCAAGATACTCTTTTTGGAATTCATTTTAAATTTATGTGCCAACATTCACCCATTTATTTTTAGTGAACTGCATTCATCATTCTGAAGTCCATTCATCAGGATTGGAAGGTTGCTTTTGGAATATGATATGAATAATGTGATGTGTAATCATTTATGTATTCACCATGGTAACTTGAATGATCAGCCCTAATTCCAGATATTTTTATTCAAATAAAAAGTACAAGTGCTTACACCAATTCCTTACCGGAGAACTATTCCTGGAGAAGTACTCTTCTCCGTGTCTTTTTTGACATTTTCAAAGAAGCTGGAAGGTTAGTGAGAAAAGACCTCTTTGGTTCCTTTTCAACAAGACTAGTCCTATTTATTGTTTTTCCTTTAACAATTATTTCACACACACACACCCAGAAACCATTCCAAAGTTCCTTTGTTGCCTCTCAATCTTCTTAGAAAAATTGGGATCACATTTTTCCAGTCCTTTGTTTAAAGGTATTGTATTATTTTTTGTGAAAAATTGGCAGTGTTATATTTAAGCACTTCAAGAGTTCTTAGATTGGGGTGTCAAACTCAATTTTATTGAGGACCACATGAGGATTGTGTTTGATCTTGGAGGGCAGGGGGCTGGATGTAACCATAATTGCGGGGGGGAGGGACAGCCGGGGTGGGCATGACACAGGACCACACCTCCACATAAATGGTTTAATACATTTATGAAAATATAGGCATACATTTCTGTGATTTTGGGGTTTTTTAATACTTACTTGATCTATTTGATCATCTTATTAGAGAGAGACCAGATTAAAAAACTGTCTCTATAGGAAGACTAGAACTATAAATTATTAACATGGGCTATAGTAGCAAAATACTGCAAGTTTGACATGTAAAATATTTTACCTTTCCTCCCTTTTCTAACCTTCTGAGTCAAGGGCAGCCTCCCTTCAGCACTCTGAGGGTCCCCTTTTGGGCCTGGAAGGCCTGGAGCACTCTAGTGGCAAAAACCGGTTGCAAAGGGACGCACCTGCACCCCATTTTCGCTAGCAAAGGCACCATGGTTTGGTCCTTTTGTTATTTCCAGGCTGGCCCCATGGGCCAGATCTAAGTGCCACAAAGAAGAGGGAGTCAAACTATTCTCCAAGGCACCTAGGGGCAGGACAAGAAGCAATGGGTGGAAACTAATCAAGGAGAGAAGCAACTTAGAACTAAAGAGAAATTTCCTGACAGTTAGAACAATTAACCTCTGGAACAGCTTGCCTCCAGAAGTTGTGAATGCCCCAACCCTGGAAGTCTTTAAGAAGATGTTAGATAGCCATTTGTCTGAAATGGTATAAGGTTCATGCCCACGCAGGGGGTTGGACTAGAAGACCTACAAGGTCCCTTCCAACTCTGCTATTGTATTGTATTGTAAGCACTCCATGGGCTGTATCTGGGCCGCAGGCCTTGAATTTGATACCCCTCTCTTAAATAGATACCATCTGGACATTGGAATTTATTTAGTTTTACTTGATCAATTTTGCTTGTAATCATTTTTCCATAGCTGTGTTAGTGTTTGTCCTGCAAGCCTTTCATTTTGGAACTTCTGAACATGTAGGTGAAAGATGTACTGGAATAGGAATGAATGTGTGTGTGCGTGTGTGCACAGACAGACAGACAGACAGACACACATACATACACTTTTTTTTCTCATAGGTTCAGCTTGTTGGGTTGGATGAAGAAAGCTCTGAATTCATTTGCAGAAATACTTTTGATCACCCCTATCCTACTACCAAGCTCATGTGGATACCAGATACCAAAGGAGTTTATCCAGACCTTTTGGCAACCAGTGGTGACTATCTGCGTGTGTGGAGAGTAAGTAGACCATTTAGGAAATAATTCTTTTATGCTTTAATTTAAAATACATATATTCAGCATATCCAAGTATAAAAGGTTTCGCTTTTGAAGCATGTAACTTGAAAGTTTTCATAGATTTATCAGAATATTCTTACAATATATTGGGATATTAGTAACACTACAGCTGTATCTCAAATATAGCACTGTAATCAACAGATTGATAACAATTCAAGTGATAATCATTTCACCTGTAAGCTCTTCAGTTATCAGTAAAAAGAATGAATCCTCAGCAGTTCATCAGAAATATATTACAAATAACCTGAAAATCTGTCTTCCCTAATGTAATGATATATGGATTCTTATTTGGAAATAGTGCAGAAATGCTTGGAACTCTCAGGATTCAAATTCTGCTGTAATATTGAACGCCAGACCTGTATCATAACCATCCTCATCCACAATTGTGGATGCGATGGTAGATCAGGTTCACATTTCCAAAATCTGGGTGGCATGGAGAAAGGGGAAGTTCATCTCTCAAAAATCTCCTACCCCACCTCCAGGTTTTCAGTTTGTCCCAGGATGATGGTGAGTGGTAGCTATTGTTATCCCTAAAACTCGGCTGGCATCGAGGAACAATGCTCTAGATAAACAGATGTGAGAACTTGTTAGTGCGATTACAGTGATCCCTCGTTTTTCGCGGTTAATGGGGACCGGAACCTTCCACGGAAACTGAAAAACCGCGAAGTAGGATTCGCAATACACTATACCGGAAACTTGAGTTGGTGGACATCGTTTAAAGCAAGCACTAGGGGGCGCTTGCCTCCTACCAATGCATTTTTTTTCTATTCTGTATTGTTGAAAAACCCGCGAAGCACTGAAGCCGCGATAAATGAAGCCGCGGAAAACGAGGGATCACTGTATACATGAAGGGGCTTTTGGGCTAGCTGCTGGTATATCATTCCCCATGTTGCAAAGCAGGATCCCCCATCATGGCTGTCAAACTGATACTAGGGAGCTTCAACTTGCCTGTCCTGGCTGAAAAGTCTAGAACAGCTCCAAAGTTCTTGGCTGCCATGACAATGCACCTGGATCAGCGTATTGGTTTATGGTTTATGGTTTATTTAATTTATATACTGCACCCTTTCCCAAAAGGAACTCAGGGCGGTGCACAGGCAATTTAAAAACATATATAAACAACAATATACCAAATATAAAACCAAATTAAATTAATATCCCTGTGCTAAAAATTTAAATATATTAAAACAATATCCCTAAAACCAATTTAAAACAATTTAACTGCAGACTGTGGGCTAGGTGATGTAAGTTAGGCCAGGCCGGCCTGTTGGATTAAAGACCCAACACCTAAAAAGGATCATATGCCAGATCTGGTTTTTATCTTGGGGCAGACAGAGCATGATCTTAAAAGGGGCAGGATAAATGTTAGCTCCTTGTTGTGGCTAGATCATCATGATAGCTATAGAGCATCATGTTGCAACTAACCCACCCCTAATGGAGAAGGAGTTGTTAGAGTGGCCGACTTTGGGCACCAAATGGATCCAGTACATTTTTAGAGGGCCCAGGGATCTAAAGAACAGCTCAGTTGAAATCGTGGTTGTCCAATAGAACAAACAGATAATTAGAGGCTTAAGCAGGTTGCACTAGGGCGGTCTCTCCCTAAATTCACTATAGCTCCTTGGTTTATGAGTAGCTCAATGATATGGAGCAGCAGTAGAGACGCCTAGAGCATTGCTGGAATACCTATTTTGAATCTAGATAGACTTTAATTAGAGCTCATGTCAAGCAAACACAGTAGCAAATCAAGCAATAAAAAGACACTAATATTATCACTCCTATTGCATCTGCTGAATGCCCCAGAAACTTTTTAAATTGACTTGTTCCCTTTAAAAGAAAGATGGTCATCAAGAACATTTAAATGGGCAATATGGCAAATATAACCACTCAGATTTTAATAGAATTAGATTCTAATTGGATGGTGCTAGTAGAGGTGATTACAACTTTGTCTTATAAAGTGTTCTGGCATTGATTTGAATATGTGAATCCTAAGGAAATTACTATGGCTCTCTATAATGTCAGTTCTGCACTTTGCATTTGGATCCCTGCCCCTCATGATGCCTCTTGTAAAGTGGCAGAATACTAAATTTCAAGTATTAATGCTGCTTTGATTGAAGAAATGCTCCATTAACATAAGAAGATACAATATGCTTCCTGCTCAAGAAGCCTCTCTCAACTAAATTATTGTGAACAATATAGACCTTGTGGAGTGCCTCAGGTCTTTCTACTCTCTTAGCTTCTTTTATATAGAAAAAGTTTTATTGGTTTTACATTTTTTAACAGGATAGGGTAATGGTTACAAAGAAATTTTGAGAGCATTCACGTCAGAGTCGTCGGACCTTCCAAGACCTCAAATTACACATTAAAAAAGTTAACATAGAAAACATTTTCCATACCACTACAAGATGAGAGCAAGTACATTTACCTAAATTCTCCCTTCCATGCTGTCAGACATTTACAAAAAGTCCGGATAAGAATATTATGCAAAATTGTTCAAGAAAAATCAAGGCAAAGTTATTTTTTTGATCTAAGTCTTTTGGCTATTGTGTCTTCTTTCTCTCCTCCCTGGCCCCCCTCGGGCGGGGCCGTGGCCCCCTCCGTCCCCCCTGGATCTTCCCCCAGGGCAGAGGAATGTTTTTTAAGAAAGGCTTCCGCCTCAGCAACTGTTTTAATCCTCACTCTTCCTCCTTCCCAGAACACCAGCATCCCTTCAGGGGTCATCCACTTGAACCAAATCCCGTGATCAAACAAGGTTTTAGACAAGAAGGAAAAATTCCTTCTTGCATCTCTAATTTTTCTAGGGATCTGCTTCAAGATAGTGACCGTCTCTCGTTGATAAGTTAAGGGTTTCTCTCTCTGCGCTTTCAGGACTTCCTCTCTGGTTGACCTTCTAACAAATTTCACATGTATCTCTCTAGGCACTTCATTTATCCTGGCATATGCTGAGTTAATTCTGTAGGCTAGGTCAATGTCCCCCCTGATCTCATCTTTAGGTTTTTGTAAATAATCTGCTAAAATTGTGCTCATAAGATCAGGGAGGCATTCACCAGATTCCTCAAGAACGTTCTGAAATCTCAAAAAATATGTCATTCTTTCCATATCTATCCTAGACACACGCCCATTTATTTCCCCCACCTCATTAGAAACATTTTTAATCTCTCCCTTAGCCCCCTCCAACCCTCCTTCCAATTCTTCATTCTTCTGTGTGTTCTCCAACACTTGCTTCCGGGTATCCAATAGTTCCTTTTTGAAAGTACTATTTTCAGCCCTCTGGGCCTTTATTTCTGATATCAAAGTCTGCATAGAGGTTTCAAGAGAAGCCATCCTTTGTTCCAAATTTACAAGTGCTGCTTCTTGTGCCATGGTTAAAAGTTAGAGTCACTGCCACCAAGATGGCGTTTTCCGGGTGGGGCTGGTGGGGCAAACCAGGAGCTCAGTTCAGTTCAGGGCTGTGAAGTTGCAAACAATTCAGAAACCAAAAGAGACACAATTTCCCAAATAGTAATAGCGAAGGTATTCCAGAGAAGAAGTCACAAATCCATCAAAAGAAATTTTTTTAAAAAAAATCCAGAGAGAGTCCTGCTTTCAAAGAGACGCTGGAAATTTTCCTTAGTTGAAATAGTCAGGCAGGGACAAAAGGAATCCACTTCCACCGCTCATCTCAGCCAGAGGGAGAGAGTAGCAAAATAAGAATTTTTTTAAGCTCAGCCAGACCCAGAAACAATGTTGCAAAAAGTCACAATCCACTTTCCTTTGTTAGAAACCGTCCGGAGTGAAAGTTTTCCGCTTTCTCTTTGCAGAGAAGCCATTTTAACGCGCCGCTTAAATCCGAGGGGGGTTTTTTTTAAAAAATAAACACCCCCCTCCCAGTCCGTTCAGCCTGGCTGGCAGCAAGGTAAAAAAAGTTTTTTTAGAAACTCACTCTCTCCTCGCAGCTGAAGCCTCGGGAGCCCTTCCGACTGAGACGATCAGCCCTCCTCATTGCTGTAAATGGCGCCGTCTTCCTTAGGCGAAGGGAGAACCCCCCGCTAGCATGTTCTCCCTCACCTGAGCCGCGCCGGGAGCCGCTTCCTCCACCGCCGTGGGGGGCGCGCCCCCCGACGAGCCGGCCCTACGGGAGACCCTCAAAAAAGAGGAGTCTCGCCCCCGTTGGGGGGCAGAAGAAGAAACAAAGCGGCGAGCGAGCGCTAGGCTCGCCCGTCGCCGCAGGAGCCGGAACCGGAAGCCTCTCTTAGCTTCTTTTGTACATCTCTGAAATCAATTGTGGGAGCTCACCTATTGTCACAGAGTCTGATATTATGGGTATGCAAAAGATGTAGCAGCTGCACATCTTCGTTATGGACTAAGCAGATGATGCAGTAGAAATAGGGATCTAGTATCTAGAGGCCGTCAAGCTCTGGATATGGAGGAAGAGAATCAGTGGATTAGATTTTTGTGGACATTTTTTTCATGGGTTTAGATGGTTCAAAACTTGCAGTAAGTTTTTATTTGCTTAACCTTAGTTTCATTGAATTCACTGGATTCATCCAACAAGCCATAGGATAAAGTAGGATTTAGAATGGTTTACAAATAAACATTTGAATCTGTACTTAATTTAATTTATACTGGAGAAATTGATTTATTTGATATTGCTATATATATATGAACTACTGTTATCATTTTATAACATAAGTATATACACTAATTATTCTATTTACGCAACTGATCATATGTATTTGAATCTGCTTAATTTTTTAATATATATTTTTTGCTTTACCCTTAAAAATTGTTAACATGAAGTGTGTTAACAAATAACTCTGAGTGGCTAATGACAGGGTTATTGTTAGTTTATTATTTATTATAAAATAATAGTCAAAACTAACTAAAATATAAAATCTGAAAGAACTCCTAAGGGGAAAACAGATCTAATAAACTAAAAACGCTATAGGGTCTCCAGCTGACCCCCTTGCCTGGGAACACATCCAGATATTGAAGGTTGCTGAGAGTTTTCAAGGAGAGCCAGAATGGGCACACTAATCTTTCCTGGTCTTGCCAAAGATAATCCACAAGCACAGTCAGTGCTGTTTCAGTCTTATACCCAGCTGAAAGGGGTCCAAATGATCTGCTTCTTTCAGAATCATCTGAAGCTGTAGTGTGATCAACTTTTCCACATATTTTTCCAAAAAGTGCAATTTAGACACAGGAAGAATTTGGCATGTTCCAATGAAAGCTTCTTGGGGTAAACCAATACCTCTTTCATCATTGGCAGATTTCCCTCAGTGATAGATTCACCACCACTAAGCTGCACGTTATTTCACAGAAAATCTTAGTATCCAGGTGCATGGCTCTAATATACAGGTGGCAATCTTGCAACTCCAAAATTCCTCTCCACTTCATAAAAGCTAACAGGAACAAGAGCTAACTCATCCCAAATAACAGAGCTATACTAAGTCTCAATTATTTTCATGGGATTTGCCTCAATGCCAGGGTTTAGTTTGGAGCAAATATCTTTTTCTGAAGATGCCTAGAATATTCCTTAAAGCAGCTCTGAAAGAGAATCTCCAGTTCTCCGGGAAGGACTGAGCCTTTCTAAACAGGACAGCTATCCACAGAGTATTTTACCATTTTTGCCTCCATGACGTAGGTCTTAATAATGGCTGTAGTTCGTGTTTCATTGAGTTCATTACGCCTCATTGTCCTCCAGTACTGCTTTCAGGGTCTTTTCTCATATTTTCATCTCCTTCCACTCTTCTATGAACTAAAGGGAGTCCTGGGATTCACAGCTGGAGAAAAGCCACATAGACATGATCTGATCCTAGTTCACAATCACCTTCTTATTCTAGGCAATGACTGAAGCCACAGTCAAACTATGCACCAGACCTGCGGGAATACTCTTCAAGCTCCCTTTGGAACCAAATAAGATCAATCAGTGTTCAAATAGACTCAGCCTCTCTACAGCAGAGAGCAACATCAAGGCAATCAGAAAGTGATCTGACCATTAACAGGAAAGAAGTGGTAAACTCCAGTTCCAGGAAGATTAATTTGTTGAGCTGCTGCCTTGAGAAGAAAATTAGATTTTGTCTATGATCACCATTACGTGTTAACCCTTGGCAACATGCATCAGATCCAAGACTGTCCTATTGGCCATGAACTCCCAAACAATCTCATACATTGCCCTCAAGAGAAAGCAGTTTGAAGTGCCCTAAGACCGTAATCCTCGGCTGGATTACTGTAACGCTCTCTACATGGGGCTCCCCTTGAGGTGCACTCGAAGGCTACAGTTAGTTCAGAATGCGCCCGCGCGGGTGATTATGGGTGCCCCAAGGCAAGCCCACATAACACCTCTCCTGCACGAGCTGCACTGGCTGCCTGTGGCCTTTCGAGTGCGCTTCAAGGTGTTGACGACCATCTTCAAATCGCTCCATGACTCGGGGCCTAGCTATATACGAGACCGTCTCCTGCCCCATACATCCCTTCGTCCGATCCGCTCCCACAGAGAGGGTCTTCTCCGGGTACCGTCGGCTGGGCAATGCCGGTTGGCGACCCCCAGGGGAAGGGCCTTCTCTGTAGCGGGCCCGGCCCTCTGGAACGACCTACCCCCCGACCTACGCATCATCTCGGACCTCCGCCTCTTCCGCCAACGTCTTAAGACATATCTATTTCAACAAGCCGGCCTAGCATAGCCCCCCGTTTCTGACTTTTATCCATACATTTTAATCTTCATGTTTTAAAATGGTTTTTTTAGCACGGGATTTAAATTTAATATGCTTTTAATAATGTATATTGTTTTTTGTATGATTTTAATAATGCCTGTACGCCGCCCTGGGTCCTAACAATGGAGAAGGGCGGGGTATAAATTCGAAAAAAAGAAAAAAAAGTAAACCTGGGGAAGTTCATGATCAGTCAGGCCATGCAGTCAAGGAACTTAGGTAGATAGATTGTTACACAACAGAAATCTGCTACAGACACCATTACCTGGGGGGGGGGGAGCGACCTTTTGTGGGGGGGCAGTAATTTTTTATTTATTTTGAAAAAAACCCCACAAATAAGGCAGACATATTCAAAAAAGAAGAACATAAGAAGCCATCTTCCATTACAAATTATAAATCATAAAAATTATATCAATTAATCATAAAGTTCCATACATTTCTTCCAGGTTAAGTGGCCTTTCATGACAGCAGAGGGCCGCTATTCTCATAGCGGCCAGGGCGCAGCCAGCGGGGCAGGCAGGGGTGCTCTGAATGCGCTCAGAGGCAGCCTGGGGCCAGGGCAGTGGCGCGGGCTGAAAGCGGCGGCCGGAGTGGGCTGTTGGGCAGATGGAAGGGGTGGGCCGGTGAGGTAGGAGCAAGCCAGCAGGCAGGCAGGCAGCAGGCGGAGGAGGAGGAGGAGGAGGAGAGCTGTTCGCAGCAGGGCTGCAGCCGGAGCCCGCGCAGCCCTGAACTTTGCACTGCCGCGATGCGCTGAGAGCGGCTGGCCAGGAGCCTCACCAGCTCTCAGTGCAGTGGCAGCGCAAAGTTCAGGGCCTCACGGGCTCCAGCTGCAGCCCCGCCGCGAACAGCTCTCCTCCTTCTCGTCCTCCACCTGCTGCCTGCCTCCCTGCTGGCCCGCCCCCCCCTCGCCGGCCCGCCCCTTCCGACAGCCCGCTCTGGCCGCTGCTTCCTGCCTGTGCCGCTGCCCTGGCCCCAGGCCGCCTCTGAGCATGTGCAGAGCGCCCGCCGCCACCCCAGGGAAAAATCTTGACTTTTTAAAAACCCCGTGGGACAATTTCTTCAAAAGCGGAACTGTCCCGCCAAAAGCAGGATGTCTGATCACCTTACTCTAGAGCCCAATTTAACAAAGGCATTACCAAAATACCTCACCTAGCATTTGCTACTCTCTCATCTTTGGTCTGGGCTTTTGTGTGAAAGCATTGTGAAAAATTATGCTACTGAAAATATTTATTTGCTTTTGGTTGGTAGATGTTGACGATCTGTTTAAAAAAATAAGGTAGATCCTAGAAGTCTTATGTTTATCCATATTTCATGAATGGATGGCAAAAATAATATCTATATTTTTGAGATTATTTTCCTTGCATTTGTGGGATTAAAAAAACCTACAAAAATGTGCCTTAAAAATATTGAAGTTTAAATCTTGTGAGATTTTAGGAGAAGATTGCTTACAAATAGTAATTTATAAATCAAAGGTAATTGCACGTAAAAAAAGAAACATTCAATTTATCATAATCGCTATCAATAATAACCTGAATATATTGTTTGTCAATGACCTTTAAAGTCCATTATGGCATGGGTCCAGGATATCTAAGGAGCTGTCTTGCCCCAAAGGGGTTGGCATGTCTCTAACTGAAAGGACCTATTGCAAATCCCATTAGCCAAGGAATTTCATCTGGGTCTAGAAGAGCCTTCGCTGTTATGTCCCCTGCTCTTCTCCCAGCACATGAGATTTAGCCCCACCTTTCTGGCCTTTAGAAAGAGCCTTAAAACCTGGATTTGCTTGTCGGTTTGGAGCCCTGATGGAGAAGCTGTAGGCTGCAGTTGGTTGATGCCAAACACAAGAAACCAGTAGCCAGAGTTCAAAGCTACAAACTGATGATCTGTTCCACATCACCCTCAGACTTGGCCTGGTCATCTTCTACAGTTGTTGCAGTGATCCGGAAGGCACCACCACTGCTCTGGTCTAAACTCACAGTCTTTTACTCTACAATTAATCTTTTGTTATTTTAATTAGTTTCTATATTTATAATGGCTTTTTATATCTCTATTTTTATTATATTGTAAGTCACCTAGAATTGCCCCAAATAGCAAAATGGATGGTATACATGTCCTCAACCTATGGCCACAATTGAGCCCAAAATTTCTGTTTTTAAATGAGACATTTGTTAAGTAGGTTTTGCCCCATTTTATGACCTTTCTTGCCTCGGTTGTTAAATGAATCACTGCAATTGATAAGTTAGTAACTTGTCTTTCCCCATTTAATTTGCTTGTCAGAAAGTCACAAAAAGGGGTCACTGACCTTGGGATACAACAACGGTCATAAATATGAACCACTTACCAAACATCTGAATTTTGATTACAGCAAAGTAACTGAAAAAATGGTCATGTTACTTTTTTCAATGGTACAACTTTGAATGGTCACTAAATAAACTGTTGTAAGTCAAGGACTACCTGTATAAATTGAATTTAAAAATGAATAAGAAACTTTAAAAAGGAAATCAGATTTAGATTAAATTATAGCCAAGAAGATCTGACATTTTGTCAAAATGATAAAAGCAGCATTGCACCATTATGCAAGTGCCTTTTGTATGTGCACAACACAACACTGTTCTTGTCATTTGCTGCATTCATTGCTTCTGCTGATACCTCTAATTAAATCTAAAATTACAAGAAATAAATGTATTCATGCAAATGGATTTTCTTCTATGCCCCCTCAAAATCTATTTAAGGGTTCAAGGAGAAGTATGACTCTTTTGCTATAAGGAATTTCTTCCAATTTAACTAAAAACCTCTCCTGAATTCTGTACTTTAGTATAATGAAGAATCCAATAATTGCAATGGGAAAACTATATACTGTCTCTGCTGTTACTCTCTGGATGCAATAAAATGTGTGCAGAGTTATGAAAAAGCATGAGACTTTGGAAGAATGACCATTTCCCTAAGTTTTAGGGAATCCATATTCTTTTAAATACTGGTATGTAAATTAACTTAATGTGATGACAAGAATTTGTTGATATTTTTTATTCAGGTGGGTGAAACAGAGACCAGACTAGAATGTCTGCTGAACAACAATAAGAATTCTGATTTTTGTGCTCCACTGACCTCTTTTGATTGGAATGAAGTTGATCCTTATCTGTTAGGTAAGATCCAATTACTATTGTAGCAGAATGATGGTAACATGATAAAAACAACTAAAAGTTCTATTTATAAATTAAAAGTTAATAGCGTAAGATTTACCAAGAGGATTAAACCAGACTGGAAAGAGCTTTTTCTGGACATTATGACTTTTTTGTTCAACAGTACAAACTTCATGAAATAAAAAGATTGCTCTTGACCATAACAAATACTGGAGAGATTTACTATAGATAAACTTCAACTTACAATTACAATTGACCCTAGAATTTGGATTGTAAGTTGTTATAATCATTAATTGAGGCATGCTGAATGACCCCCATCCTAGCTCCCACCACTGCCATAGTTAAGTGATCATATGGATCATTAAATTATTGTATGAGGATAATATGCTGGAGGCCCAGCATGCATTGGCATGTGGAAACTATTGTGGGCTGGGAGACTTTGAACAGCTAGGGCCATTAATGTATGGACCTCCTCCCCCCACCTCTCCCAGAAGTCTTGGGCATTCTCCCAGCCCAAACTTGCTAGTCCATTTACTTTCCCTTTCTGTGCAGCTACTGACAAATGTGCTCAGCTGATGCACGGTGCAGGTGCTATAGAAATCTAGCTAGTGTAATGCTTAAGACTCTTTCTACCTTTGGAAATGTCACCACATGAGCATCAGCCTTTATGATGTTTTGAAGCTCTTTCTAGTTTCAGAAACATTGCAAAGGCTGGTGCTCATCTTATGATGTTCCCCGTCAGAAAGGGCCTCAGTACATTATGAGATGATTGAGAGTCATTGTAATGTTCTAAGTTTCTTTCTATATTCGGAAATATCACATTGGCTAGCTTTCTACAATAACTCTCCTTCATATCAGCTGGAGGCGCTTATCAGCACCTGCATGGAAAGGGAAAGTAAGTGGACGTATGCGGTTGGGCAAGGAGAAGGAGATGGATGGGAGGCCTACACATGGGTGGGTTTAGCCAGCTGAGACCTCTCAGCACATGGCAGCAGGAATTTTGCAGCACTGTCATGGTCATAAGAGTGGGCATGCTGTCAAGATCTGAATTTTTGTTACATAACTGTATTGTAGATTTTAAGACTGCAGCAGTCAAAACTTCAGGAAGTGTTGTATGTCCCTTTGTTCAATGCTGTGATAATATCAAATGGTCACTGAACAAACAGTAAAGGACTAACTATATGTACTAGCTGTCCTGTGCAGATATCTGTATCTTTTACTGTTAGCCTTTTTAAAATTACATTCTCCAATAAAGAGACCTGAAAATACCAAATAATTTTATTGTAACCACTCTTTTCTTTTGGCAATTCTTTGTCGGTACAATTATCAGCTATTCGGTCAAAATAATTAAGTACCACCTTTTTTAATTGTCAAATATTAAACAGAAAAATGACTTGTTTTGGTGGGCTGCTTTTATAATTGCATAACGAGTTCCTTTAATAGCTAAGGAGCTAGAACAGAGATGTCCAAACTTGGGAACTTTAAGACTTGTGGACTTCAACTCCCAGAATTCCCCAGCCAGCATAGCTGGGAGTGAAGTCCACAAGTCTTAAAGTTCCCAAGTTTGGACATCCCTGAGCTAGAACCTTCTTGGTTTTATACTTTTTCTCCCGTTTTATTTGAATTCTCATTAAGGCTTTAAAATTGAAGTTTATACTAGCGAATTGCATTGATGCAAAAATGAATATATGTAATTTTATTATGGTATAGATTATTGTTGATTAAAATTTGCTTTTATTAATACATATTAGTTCAGGTCTAATATTTTGATCATATAGGCAGTTTGATTAATTTTGATTAATGACAGTTTAAAAAAATAATTTTTAAAAAAAACCTGATAGTTTGATTAAAACATTTTGACTGCCATAGAGGATCCAGGGATTACAGTAACATTTTACAAAATAGTTAACAGATACAGTGAAAGAACACCTATCTCCTGTAAATTAAGGAGATAGGTGTTCTTGAGGTCTAGGAGTAGAAATTTTATGTAATGGTCCATATTTGTATTGTATTTTATTGCTATTTTAAGAAAAAATAGTTCTAATATATGTTTTTCCCCCCTTTCCTCTCAAACTATGCCAGGTACTTCTAGCATTGACACAACTTGTACTATTTGGGGTTTGGAAACTGGTCAGGTCTTGGGAAGAGTGAATTTAGTGTCTGGCCATGTCAAGACTCAATTGATTGCCCATGACAAAGAGGTGATGGTGTATTATTTTTATTTTTCTGTAAATATGTGCAGTTACTGAAAGTTTAAAAAATACAATCTATACGTTGGAACTAATCATCTAGGAGCCAAGGTGGGTTGTGTTGCTGCTATTAGTAATGCATTTATTTTCCTTTTAGTAATTCATTGATAATGGGGAATCAATACAACAAAGTAAAATATTTTGCAGAAGGAGAGAGTGTTATTCCTAAAGCCCTATTTTGTGGTAAGCATTGTCCTCTTTTAGGCTAAAGCAAATAGTTTGTTGGACATATCTTCTTTGCTCCTGCCTTTGCATGAAAAATTAAAGTGGGACAGGAATCCTTAATATGGGAAGCATCGTATTTTATCACGTTCTGCTGTTGGTATCTGAACAGGTTTATGATATTGCATTCAGCCGTGCAGGAGGTGGGAGAGACATGTTTGCTTCTGTTGGTGCTGATGGCTCAGTGAGGATGTTTGACCTCAGGCACTTGGAACATAGCACTATTATCTATGAGGATCCTCAGCATCATCCTTTGCTTCGCCTTTGCTGGAATAAACAAGATCCTAACTACCTTGCGACAATGGCAATGGATGGTATGGAGGTGAGACTCATATGTGAGAAAGCCTAGTACACTTTGTTTCTGAGTGTATAGAGAGTATGGTAAACTGCTTTCCAACTACATAGTGAAAGCAATAGAACTACAGCTTTTGCTACATGGATTACTGAAAATTTTCTTATGGGCCTATAGTTCCATGAAGCAAAACAATCAGGTAGATGAATATGTTAATTACAAGATAATAGTATAATATAATGAAATGGACAGTTAGAGATCTTTATGGTTTGGTGAGATGAGCTGAACTGTCTTTGCTGCTGCTGCTGTAATATTTCTATAAGTAGAACCTATTTTTAGAAATAATGAATGACTTGTATTAGTTTCTCATTTAAAATAATAATAATATACTGATAGTCTAATATATGAATTGCATTAATGAGTAGTTATACATTTTGTGTTGTGATTTGTTATCTAGACCAGCAGTTACCAACTGGTGATCCATGAACTACTGGTGGTCCACAACATTTTTTTTAGTGTTTTACAGAAAAATTATTTACATTTTTTATATTGCACTAAATCAGGAGTCCTCAAACTACGGTCCATGGGCTGGATATGTGCAATGAACGTTTGTGTTGCTGCAGAGAGTCTCCCCCTTCTGGGTCTTTTTGTGCTGGTCATAGGGGGGCAGAAATTGCAATTTGGGGTCTGCTTCAACCTTCTGGTGAGGGACTTTGGACAAAAGCTGGAGGGAAGTGCCACTGGTGACGAAGAGCCGGAGGGTCTTGTTCCAGTGGAACAGCATTATGGCCTGGAACTGGCTGACCATCTCAGCCCACTGAGCCTCCAGGTGCCGGTACCTGGCCTTGCACTCCCACAGGTCTTCCCTCTGCTTGGAAAGCCTATGTTCGAATCCTCAGTAAGATGCTTCTGCTGAGCCGGCTTCTCAGTCAGATCTAATTTCAACTAAGCCATCTGTTTTGCCAACTCTTTCTTGTGGTAGTTGCTTAGTTTCAACAACTGCTTCCTTTTGGGGCCTAAGGAGCCTCGGTGGGCAAGCAAGAAGAGACTGGGAGAGGTGAGTAGAGACTGGCAAGGCACCCCTCGATGTGAGCAACATCGAGTTGGCCACACCCACCCAGCCGGCCAAATCATATTAGTAGTCCACATGATTTAAAATTATTAATTTAGTGGTCCCTGAGGTCCATTGAATTAAAGGTTGGTGACCACTGATCTCAAGTTCTTTGCAAAAATTGTCTATAATCAGGAGATATTGTGACATGTTTATATTCATTATTAGAAAAAATGCATTTTTCCATCACTTGGAATAAATATGTTGACTTGACAGCTTGTTTACAGTGTGAATGCTCTGAGCACATGAAAGACTGGGTAATGGAACAGATAAAAATAAAATCTAAAATCATTTATTTAGAATTAATGTTTATAATTATTTTTTCTTCTAAGGTGGTGATTCTAGATGTCAGAGTTCCTTGTACACCAGTTGCCAGGCTGAACAATCATCGAGCATGTGTAAATGGTATTGCTTGGGCTCCACATTCTTCTTGCCATATCTGTACAGCAGGTAAAGATGGATTGTTTGTATTCCTCCCCTCTTTGGACATTTAAGAAGTGATTGGGATTTACAAATATTTACAAATATGTGAACATAGGCCTGAAGTATTTACATTCTTGTATATAATTTGAAGGCTAATAAATAATACACCAAAGAAATCAAAGGAATGAGATAAGACAAAAAGGAAATATATTTAATCATAATTTTGTTGATGGCATTTCATTAGCATCAACAAAATTGTTCTGACAAAATTCCTTGCTTTCTCCACATACATACCTCTTATTGTAGATTTCTTCAATTCTGGTTTTTGTAAATCATTAACTCTATTCAACCACAGCTTTTTTGGTTTTCACCTTTGCCTTGACTTATTCACCTGACTTGAAAACACATATCCTGTGTCTGTCACAATGCTTGTACCTATACTTCCCAATTTTTGGTTATTATGATCTCTTGTACTTTTACAATCAGAATTTAATCAATTCCTTCCCTGAGCATGCTCAACAAATTAATTTATTTTTAGAGGGCATTCATGCTTGATCTTTTATTTTACATAAAGGAGTAATAATGATTTTTTTCCAGTAATTAGGCCCAGATGTAGTCTTCATGTACAAATTAAACAAATCATATGGTGACCCCTTAAGCATAATCTTCAACTTAGAACCAAAATTGAGACAAGAATTTCTATTGTTAAGCAAGGCCATTGTAAAGTGGCTAACACCCAATTTTACAACTGTTTTCTACAATTTGTAAGCAAATCACTGCAATTGTTAAGTGAATCATGTAGATGTTAAGTGAATTCAACTTCCCTCATTGACTTTACTTCTCAAAAGCTGGCTGGGAAGGTTGCAAGTGGTGATCACATGATTGTGGGATGCTGCAATCATTGTAAATGCATGCCAATTGCCAAGCAGCCAAATTTTGATCAGGTGAGCTTGGGGATGATGCTACCAGGATGCTGGTCCATCAGTGTGAGCATCAGTTGCAAGTCACTTTATTCATCACTTTCATCATTATAACTTTAAATAAGTAAGTATAATCTTTATTGTCATTGTACTTAAATACGAAAATGGTTGCTAAATGAATGGTTGTAAGTCGAGGACTATCTGTATTTATAATATATTCTATTGATGCCATTTACAATTACAATCTTAACATATTTCAGCATTCTCACAATTTTGACTAACTTTGTTTTCATCATCATTTCTTGATCACTTAATATTATAACATTTGTTTCAAATTCCTTATTTGACATATTACTTTCATACAGATAAACATCTCTTAAGCATTCCTTCTTTTACTTCCATTTCATCCTAATAATTTCATTGTCTTTTGAAATTGTCATTCTACTTTAGGCTTTACATTTTTCTCTAGATAGACAGACAGACAGACAGACAGACAGACAGTTTCACTCTAGGTTTTATTTCTTATTTCTGTCATATAATTTTTCCAACATTCACCATCAATTTTAATGAGTTGTTCCCTATTCAGAGCTTATCCTTGTTTCTTTCACTAATTCAGTCCATCATAAACAATCAAATCAATCACGCTTTTTCATTTCTTTTTCATATGTATATGTGAGATTTATACTTTAAACCACCTATTTGAACCAACAGTTTTTTCTAAGGAAATATTCCTCAGGCCCTGTTCTCATTAAACCTGAGTCCCCAAATTCTCCATTTTCAGTTAGAAACATAGAAAACTGATGGCAGAAAAAGACCTAGTAAGTCTATTGAGGATTTTTTGTTTTCTTTTTAATTAATTTATTATTTTTAAATTGTTATGTTAGTTTTATTTTATTTTTTATTTTACTATTTTTTCATTTTTGTTGGATGGTAGACATGTTTTTATCCTAAGCATGTTTAAACTCAGTAAACATATGATTGACCCATTACCTCTACTGTAAATTGGTTCCAAGCTTCCACTACTCTTCCGTAAAGTAATACTTTCTAACATTATTTTTTAACTTCCCTCCTGTTCAGCCTGAAGTTATGCCCCCGTGCTTTTTATTTTTGCTGTACATTGAAAATATTGCCTTCTAGAATCTTATTCATACCTTTAATTTTTGTTGCCCAACTCTGGACTAACTCAGTCTTATCAATATCTTATTTAAAGTAAAGTCTCCAGATCTGGACACAATATTCCAAATGGGAGCTCACTAGAACTCTATGTAGGATTAAGGCCTCCTTTATTCTGCTGGTGATGCCTCTAGTGATACATCCCAGATATATATATATTTGCCATCACATCTGCTTGGCCACACAATTTACTCATTTTTCAGTCATCTGCTATGAGCACACTTAAATCCTTTGTTTTTGTTTAACACTGTATCCCCAATATTATACCCTGCCAGAGGATTCTTTTTCCCCAAGTATATGATCTTACATTTAGAATTATTGAACTACGGTTTCCATATTTTGTACCAATTTTTGCAACAATGCCAAATTGTTTTCCATGTTATGAATACCCCCCAGGAACATCAACTCTATTACATCTTTGTGTCATCAGCAAAAAAATAATCTTTCTGTTGTATCACTTACAACACGTTGAATAGAACAGGATTTAGGATTGAGCCTCTCATTTCGAAATTTTGTAAGTCTCCATTATAAAAATCTCTGCAGCATCGATTGTTGAATAATTATCCTTAAAACAGCATTCATCTTGCCTAGAAAATCTAGTCCATTCTTCATCAATTCAATTATCTCTTACCTGTGTTACTTACATTCATATTCCTTTCAATCTTTTCTGGAAAATCTATAATTTTCAAACTAAGTACTGTATTTCTTCTTCATATATGAAGCAACAGATCAAATTAAAATTAAAATCAAGTCCAGCTGTAATTTTCTGCTTTGTATATTGTCCTGTGTTTATTTCAGTTGTGGAACTGAAATATATGGACTTCATTGTGGTAAAAATGAAAGTAGCTTGGAATTCAATAGTAAAAGAAAGAACAAAGCAATTTAATTACTATTATTTTATCTAATAAAAATATTTAAATATCTAACAACCAAAAAAAAATACTTTTCAGGATTAGCCAGATACCATCACACATATTTGATAGCAATGTCACCCACAACTTCTCAAGGCTTTCCCTCTCTAGTTTGGAATACATGGATAAATTACCTGCAAGCAATTTTTAACTAAATCTGTATTTCATCTTTGACAGCGGATGACCATCAAGCTCTCATTTGGGATATCCAGCAAATGCCTCGTGCCATTGAGGACCCAATCTTGGCTTACACAGCAGAAGGAGAAATTAACAATGTACAGTGGGCATCAACCCAGCCGGACTGGATAGCTATCTGTTATAACAACTGTCTAGAAATCCTGAGAGTATAAAGATAATTAGGCTATGGGAAATAATGAAGCAGGATGGTAGTCTTTCAGTCTTCTAAAGTTAAGAACAAAGCTGCATTGAAACAGTGTCACTAGCTCTTATTAACTTCTTCCAGGAAGACTTACAACTGGAGTTAATGAATATATACGATGAACTTCTTACCCATTGTTTCTCTCTCTTACCTTCCCCACTCCATGCCAATGACTTAAAAATGCAGGGATATCCTTGGTGTTTTAGATCGTCTCAGATTTTATCAACATGTTCAATTAAAGTTATGTATATATTATGGCCATTTGTGTTGAGCATTTTTATTGCAATGGCACTGAATGCCAATTAATATTCTACCTGAAATAATTTGTTATAGATGCCTAAAAGCTATTCGTTGTTATACGCATTATAACAATACCTTTTATTAAATATTATATTCTTTTTCTCTCCCTCCCTGTTTCCAGGCAATTTCTTTGATACCAGTTATGAGGCATTATAACTATCGGTTTGTAAGGGCTTCTATGCAACTGAGCTCTGTTTTTTTAATATTGTTCTTTGCCTATAAGCAAGCACTTGTCCTTTTAGGACTTGTTGGAGAATACATTTTGCTCCTGCAAAAATGTCTCAAATTGAAGCTTTAATTTGCTATATTAGATAATCATCTATATGTTGTCACTTCTCTCCAACTAAAGACTCTTCAAAAGTAATCGAAGTTATAAAACTGTGGGTATTTGGATACATACTTAGTATCTGATTGCAAAAGTGCATTTAGTTTTAATTGTACATGTGGGTGACCCTTATAACATATTATTTACTAAAATGCAGGAAACACTTCAGCAACTAATGGTTTTTACTGTTCTAATAGATGAGCATTTTCTTGAGAAGTTTTGCTTTAAACTTTCAACAGCAGTTTTTATATCACTTTTCTTAGCAGTGATACAATTATGCAAAACAAACAAAAATATTTCCATAAGGCAGCAAAACTTATTATACACATGCTAAAATGTTGAAAATCTATGTTAATATGGGATGGTGCTTTTTTTCTGAAAACATGAAAAATGATAGATACATGCAATTTACAGAAAAAATGTCCAAGCATTTCGTGTATGTTGCTTCTTATTCCCATATCAAGCTGTTTTGATAATATATGTATGTATGGTAACTCTTCTCTGATACACTAAAATGAGTATTTGTGATTGATTCTTTCTCCTTCACAACAGAATAACTTATTTAGGTTTTAGAGAAGAGGTCATGGTTTCATATCAAACAGCATTTTTCCACAGTAACTTGAGGGAGGTATGAGCAGAAGATCTTTTCAGATTAACTACCAATCATGTATATAGTAAAACCAACTGTGACAAGACTATTAATTATTTGTCTAATATGTGAGTATAGTTCAGCTGAGAGAAAATATAATTGATATATACATAACTATACTGGTCTAAACACCATGGGCATAAGATGTATCTTAGACCATGGGTGTAAGATGTATCTAGTGAAGGAGTCAACATGCAGATCTAACATGCAGTGTTAGATTGTCAAGTGATAAATATGGATTTGTGATATCTGTTTTACAAGGAACAATGTTCTTATTGTACTGGATATTAAATAATATGGGCTTTTGTTTTTACTACCAATTCTGAACTGTGACATGTTATGTACTCCCAGTGTGATGATTCTTAAAGGTGTGAAATTTGTAGCATGACTGTATAAAGTTCCAAACTTCTTGTTCTTTCAGTGAGCAATAGGACTGATTTATGTTCCACTCCCAGGTGTTGCATATATTTTCTAAACCAATATTGTTAGGCAAAATTGTTACTAATCTTATCTTATGTGGCAAACAATGGTTAATATTGCATTTTTTTGATTTTTATGGAAAAATACATGAAATGGATTTTATCTTGATTTAGGGCACCAATTTCTGAATTGTATTGAATGCTGTACAAATTTTAAACAGTTTTTTAAAAGGTTTGAAGTAGAATGCTGGAATTTTTAAATTGTCAATCTTGCTTCCTCTGCATATTTTGGTTTGTTCCATTCCTACTTCCTTATGTGAATTCTGCCTTTCTTACGTTTTAATAAAATGGAACATTTCTAAATTATTCATGATGGTATAAAATGAAAAAAGAGATTAATATACATATAACCATTTTATTTACTGAAAATTTGGTTGCCAGGGGGGAAAAGGTAGTATAGAACAGGGGTCTCCAACCTTTGCAACTTTAAGTCTGAAGGACTTCAGCTCCCAGACTTCTCCAGCCAGCTTTGCTAGTGGAAAATTCTGGGAGCTGAAGTCCTTCAGACTTAAAGTTGCAAAGGTTGGAGACCCCTGGTATAGAACACAGTATACATTAGCCTACAGCTATTCAGAAATAGGCCAAAATCCTCAGTTACACTGAATAAAGCTGCATAAATAAAAGTTGAAGTTTTAGTAAAGCTTTTTTTTACATTAAAAATAGAACTATTCTTGACAACCCAGTACCATATTAAGATTCAAACTGAAATTGGTAATTGAGACAAAAAATACAGGCACTATGGCGGAGACCAACTGAGAAGTACCAATCCAGTTAAAAATTTAGTTTGGATGATGACTTATTTTATCTCTACCAGGAAATCCAGCTTCAAAAGAATTTTGTCCTTGTGACTCTAAGCCAAATTTTATTAGCACTGAGGTGTACATGCATAAAAGTTTTTTTTTAAGTGCTAAAAACCTAAACAACAAGTGCAGAGAGCCTCTGCCAGAAAATTGTTTAACTTGGAAAAGTTCTGTGACAATAATCATTTGGGTTGTTACAGGTTTTCTCTGGCTCTGAGATTTTCAAACTTCTACCACCTTTTGAGCCTCTTAGTTAAGAACCACCTGGATATCCATCTTACAATCATTTGGATAGCCCCATCCCAACAGAAGCAGGTAGAAAAGAGTTTCTAAGATTACCCATGTCTTAAGTGATCATTGCATACTTCTGACTTATTTTTGCAACATGAATACAAGAATAGATTGGTATTGAAGGATTTCCCAAATATCTGCATATCGAAGACAGTAAAGGTGGGATATAAATCTAAAAAATAAAAATAGTACCAAGGTAGATTAGATGCTACAACTTCAGCTATACTTAAGTCATAGAGAATTGTCATATGGTACAGGGTCTCCTGCTTGAGCAGGGGGTTGGAGTAGAAGACTTCCAAGGTCCTTCCCAGCTCTATTCTGAACTGAATTGATTCTACATTTTTTCTCAAGGGTGGTAAACAATAGATACTAGAGGAAAAGTTGACAGAGCAGCATTAAAATGCTGTTCTGCCAGGCAGTGTGTGTCCCTTAAACAGTTTCAGGACCATTGTCCTGTCCTGCACATAACAAATGTGGAATGTTCATTCAGGTTGGGTCTTGCTACGGCTTTTTTTTCAGATTTGCAACTTTTGTTTTTTTATTTTAAAATATATTGGAAAGCAAAATCAAGAGAGTAAAGAAATAAAGGAGGAAAAATAGAAATAAAATCATGAGCTATACAAAACTGAGTAAAACTTTAGTAACATTAGATTAATATTGCATATAAAAGTGATCTTGCATCAATTTAGCACTTGAAAACCACTATTGGTTAAGGCACTTGGCTAGAAAGCAAGGAGACTATGAATTCTAGTTCTGTGATAAGCATGAAAATATTAGCAGGGTTACTTTGGACCAATTACTTTCTCTCAGTCAAACTAATTTCACAGAGTTGCTGTGAGGGAAATAGGAATGAGCGTCAGGTATGTTCACTACTTTTGAGTTATTTATAAAATCAAGGTGGAATTAAAATAAATCTAAAACTATGATAAGAAACTGTCAATAATTAATAGTCTATCTTATCAGGCAAGATCTTACATTTTACACCCTTTTAAGGTTAAGAAAAACCTGGGTTAAGAAAAGCCCAGATTTTGACACAAAATTATCTGCAAATAATCCATAGAATATATCCAGATCAGATTTGGGCAAAATATATAACGGTACCCCCAATATATAAACTAGATAAGGGAGTGGAACAAGATGCCAGAAGGCACTAACAATTGTCAAAATAACTACATGGTAATCACCGGGATCAGAATTCTAGTCCATGAAGTTTGTATTCAAGAACTAATGTAAGTGTTCATAAGATCCTCCTCAGAGAACTCTCAAAGGTGCTTTTTCAAAAGGCAACTGGACTGCTTTTCCTTCAGGAATAAGATTTTTGCTTCTCATCCAAGCTTCATTATTTGTGACTGGATGATGGGGGAATGGAAGGATAGGTTTCTGTAGCCTGCAAATTTTCTGGAAAATCATCCATACTCCCGCACTATTGGAAGGTCATTCCCAAAGTGACCGGGAATCTCCATAAGGCACTCCTCCGAGAAGAGTTTCACACAGGCCCGGATTACTACATTGCAGAAGTCTATCACGTTACAATCGACAGAACGATCCCTCTCTCGCTCCTGCTGCACTCCAGTAATTGGCAGCTGAACATCTCAGTAGCCCCGCCTCTCTGACTCACTCTTCTTTTTTTCCTGAGAGTGCGCACGCGTGCTTTTGCGCCGCGAGGGAATCTTTTTAGTTTCCACCGGAGGAACTGCGCGTGCGTGAGCGCCAGAGGCTTGCATAGAATTTCAGCGCGTTTCTGTCGCTGAAGGAAGAAGTAGGGATTCATCGACGGAAGGCGAGCGGAGGAGGAGCCGCCGCTTGTTTCGGGCCTTGGGACGGAGGTGGCTGAAACGGGTACCTGGACAAAAGCTTTGGTATGAGGAGGAGGCGGCGGCGGCGGCGGAGGTGGCTGCTGTGAGGGCGGAAGGAAGAAGAGCGGAGCCGGAGGAGAAGCGAGGAGAGCCGAGAAGCGACGGGCGCGCCTCTGCCAGCCCCGCCGCCCCGACCGCCAAAATGGGTAAGGGACACGGCTGGTCCTGGCGGAGGGTCGAAGCATCTGGTCAACCCCGCTGGATAAAAGGAGAAGCTCAGCGGTGCTAACGGCTTGGCCTTGTTGCTGGTTGTGCGGGAGAAAGTTTAATAGTAGTAGTAGTAGTAGTAGTAGTAGTAGTAGTAGTAATAATTATAATTATAATTATAATATAATAATAATATAATAATAATAATATGCATTTTAAATGTTCAGTTGGCTGAGTTTCATGTTTTATGAATAAAGTAAATAATAATAATACCATTAGCACCAGTCAATGGTACTTGCAATGCATTTTTAAATGTTTCAGTTGGCTGAGTTTCTTGTTTCATTAATAATAATAATAATAATAATAATAATAATAATAATAATAATAATAATAATAATAATAATAAGCTTCGTACATAAGAGCTCTGACGCGAGCGATCTATAGTCCTGCCTTGGGTTAGCAGCTTTTCCTGAAGCACTCGTAAACTTTGGGAGGCTCACAGAGCGCTGCTGCATGCTAATGGTTTTGTCTGACAACCTTCTTGTTTTTAATCACAATCCAGCGTTTGAATCGTGCATGATGCCGGCAAAGGGGTGGGTGGGTGTTGCTGAATATTTTGCTTCCTCTTCAGTATATCAATGACTACTTCAGCTTCAACCACAGCAATACACAAGCACACAATAGATACAAACTTAAGGTAAACCTTACCAAACTCAACTGAAGAAAATACAACTTCAGCAGCAGAGTGGTCAATGCCTGGGAATGTGTTACCTGATTCATTGGTTTCTTCCCCAAAGCCCCACAACTTTAACCTTAGACTGTCTACTGTTGACCTCGTCCCACTCCTAAGAGGTCTCTAAGGGGCATGCCTAACGTCCCTGTCCTAACAACCCAGTCAAGGCTTATAGACTTGTAGCCTTAGAAAGTGTTTGGGAACTTTCAGTGGGCCAGATTTGGATTTGTGCTAGCATTCCGAAACCCATTAACAAGAAACTAATGCAAATATTTGTTTGGTGCTTTTTAAACTTGGGAGTTGTTCTCAGTATCTTAACAGAATCAAGTTCAAAATCCTTTCATCCAGAAATAAATACATGCCAGGTCCTCCTCTTCTGAAGACAGGAAATATTTACTCATTTTAATGTTGAAAAAAGTTGAGTATATGAAAATAACCCAGAGATCTACTGATATAATTATCTGCCCTGTTCCACCACTCTGTACATGGGCATTGGGATATGGATGCTTCAGTATGCAGAAGAGCAGTTGCGCTTGTTTTCATATTCTGTGGTTAAAAAAAAATCAATTTATAATTTTTCTTTGATGGGGATCTATTTTATTATTGAAAAGTGCAATGACCAAATGAAGTCAGATATCAGTGGTTGCTAAGGCACTCTCCTTGCATACTGTGATGGCATTTACAATTTCTCAAAATTAACGAGAAGTAAATTGGATGAAATCTTATGAAGTAATGTAATTCTCCACATCCTATCTAATTTTATATTATTTCCCGTGCTAGTTATTATTTGTAAATAAAAAAAGGAATTGATTTAGTTTATACAGACTTGACTTCAGACCCAGAATGACTTTGGCTGTCCTCCTTACACACACGCGCACACACGCACACACTGCATTTAGAAAGTATTCAGACCCCCTTTAATTTTGTCAATTTTGTTGTGCTACAGCCTACAGTTTCTACAGTTGTTAAAATTTGTTTTCTCATTGATCTACACTCAGTCCCCCATAATGACAATAAATTAATAAATTTATTGGAAATTTATTAAAAACAACAAACCGGAATATCACACTGGCATGTGTATTCAGACTCTTCACTCATAGTTTGTTGAAGCAACTTTGTCAGCAATTACAACCCTGAGTCTTTTAGGATACAACACAACAAACTTTACATGTTTTTGCATGATTTCTGTCATTCTTCCTTGCAACTCCTTTCAAGTTCAGTCAGGTTGAATAAAGACAATTGGTGGACAGCCATTTTCAGATCCCTCCAGAGATGTTCAGTAAGGTTGAAGTCAAGACTGGCTTGGCTACCTTAAGACATTCAGAGAGTAAGGGATTCCTATGTTGTCTTGGCTCTATGTTTAGGATCATTGTCATATTAGATAGTGAACCTTTGGCCCAGTCTGAAGTCCTGAACGTTGTGGAACAGGTTTTCATTTAGGATATCACTGTACTTTGCTTCATTCAGCTTTCCCTGAATCCTGACCAGTCCCTGCTGCTGAAAAGCACTCTCACAGCATGATGCTGCCACCACCATGCTTCACTATTGGGATGGTATTAGGCATGCGATGAGCAGTGCCTGGTTTAGAACTGTGGCCAAATCTTGGTTTCATCAGACTAGAGAATCTGTTCCTCACACTGAGAGTCCTTCAGGTGCTTTTTTGCAAACTCCATGCTGATTTTCATGTGTTTTGCACTGAGGAGAGGCTTCCATCTAGCCATTCTGCCATAAAGTCCAGATTGGTGGAGAACTGCAGTGATGGTTGTCCTTCTGGAACTCTGTCCCATCTCCACATGGGATATCTGGAGCCTCAGGCAGTATCCATTGGGTTGTTGTTACCTCTTTTACTAAAATCCTTCTCCTCCTTTGCTCAGTTTGACAGGGAAACCAATTCTTGGAAGAGTCCTGGTTGTGCCAAATCTTTTCCATTCGAGAATTATGGAGGCCTCTGTGCTCTTAGGAATCTTCAGTGCAGTAGAAATTTTATTGTAGCCTTCCTCAGATCTGTGCCTTGTAATAATCCTATCTCTGAGCTCTGCAGGCAGCTCCTTTTGACCACATTGCTTTGCTCTGCTACACTCACAGTATGCATTGTCAGCTGCAAAAAGGTGTGTGGCTTTCCAAATCATGTCCAATCAATTTAATTTACCACTGATAGACTCCAGTAAAGATATAGAAACATGTCAGCAATGATCAAGACAACTGGGAGGCACCTGAGCTAAATTTAAAGTGTTGTTGCAAGAGGTCTGAATATTTATGCCAATGTGATATTTCAATTTTTTCTATTTAATAATTTTACAGATATTTTTAAATTTTTGTTTTCACTTTGTCATTATGGAGTACAGAACGTAGATTCATGGGGGGGGGGGGGATTCAACAACTGTACAATCAGAATCTGTCTGTCTGTCTCCCCTCCCCCCCCCTTTCAGGTTTGTTTGTTTGCCTTTGACTTTACCAACCAATTAACATTTTCTTAGAGCTAGCTGATATTAATACAATACAATACAATACAATACAATACAATACAATACAATACAATACAATACAATAGCAGAGTTGGAAGGGACTTTGTAGGTCTTCTAGTCCAACCCCCTGCGTGGGCAGGAACCTTATACCATTTCAGACAAATGGCTATCTAACATCTTCTTAAAGACTTCCAGGGTTGGGGCAAGCTGTTCCCCTGGTTAATTGTTCTAACTATCAGGAAATTTCTCCTCAGTTCTAAGTTGCTTCTCTCCTTGATTAGTTTCCACCCATTGCTTCTTGTTCTGCCCCCAGGTGCCTTGGAGAATAGTTTGACTCCCTCTTCTTTGTGGCACCCTCTGAGATATCGGAACACTGCTATCATGTATCCCCTGGTCCTTCTCTTCATCAAACTAGACATACCCAGTTCCTGCAACCGTTCTTCATATGTTTTAGCCTCCAGTCCCCTAATCATCTTGGTTGCTCTTCTCTGCACTCTTTCCAGAGTCTCCACGTCTTTTCTACATCGTGGCGACCAAAACTGTATGCAGTATTCCAAGTGAGGCCTTACCAAGGCACTATACAGTGGCATTAACACTTCACGTGATCTAGATTCTATCCCTCTGTTTATGCAGCCTAGAACTGTTTATGCAGCCTATTTCTTTTAAATAATTTAAATCCTTCTAGCTATATGTTCCATTTGTGGGTTTCATCCCACCAAGTTTCTGTAATGGCAACAATATCATATCTGCCCTCATTTACTTGAATTTCTAATTCACCCTGTTTATTCCTCATACTCTGTGCATTGGTGTATAGACATTTGAGTCCATTTTGATTGACCCTGTGTTTACTGTCTACGTAACCTGTGTTATGCCTGACTATGGTTCTCTTTGCCCCTATTTCTTTACCACTTGTATGGTTCATGCACATGGTATGGCACTCACTGTTAATTGTTTGGTTTTGCTTGACAGCAGTGGTGATAATATTACCCGCACAAACATCTATGTTACATGCAATGATAACCCTATGAATTTTAGTTTGCTGGGGACAGAAATGTTCTTTATCTATTAATTCTCTGTCCCCACTATTCAGTTTAAATGTTTAGCCAGGAAATCTGTGAATTTAATGCCAAGTAACTCAGTCCCTTTCTTGGATGGGTGCAAACCATCTCTTTTGTACAGTTTTCATTGGACCAGCTGCAGGCATCATGACTAATAAAACCAAAGCCTTCCTTTTTACACCACTCCTTTAGCCACACATTAAACTCTGCTATGCGCTGGCCCTTTCCTTTTTGTTCCTTGTATACTGGTATAACCTCTGAGAAGATAAGCCTACAACCTGTACTACTAAGTTTGTACCCCAAACTCTGGAAATCATTCTGCACAGAAACTACATCTTTTTGAGACAGATCATTTGTGCCAAGATGTATAATAGCATCAACTTCACAGTCCTTACTTGCATTCTTGACTATCTTAAGAATACGCCTCTTGTCTCTGCTGGCTGTAGCACCCGGCAAACACCTGACCTCTTTCAAAACCTCCATATCCTTTCCTAAGTTTACATCCCTTACGATTGAGTCACCAATCAGAAGGTGACTTCTCTTTTTGGATACCTTGCTCTTGTTGTGTGACTGATGTGTGATACCTGATTCACACTTTTGCATTTCTGAAGTAAGTTCTTCACTTTGGACCACAATCCCCTGCTTATTTGAGTCGTCATTATTACCTTGACCTGTCACTTTAGTGTCCCCATTAAGATCAGCAAGGGCGCTATATCTGTTATGCTGGGATACAGCAAATGTTTTGTGTTTGTGGTTCCCAGCTCTCACCCTGCCAGATCCCACAGTTGTCCAGACTGCTCTTCTTCTGTGGGATCTTTGCGGTAGAGGAGGCTGGTAGTGTGGCATCTCCATAGGGTGGAATGGCCGAATTGGACACTTAATTTCTGCCTGGAGAGCACAAATTATAATAAAATAATAATAATAATAAATTTGAATTTATTAACCGCTCCCTCTCCCCACAGGGACCCGGGGCGGTGCACAGGAGGAACTAAAAACAATATAAACAATAAATACAAAAATATATACTTTAAAACACAATTAAACAATATTATCCCGTGATAAAAATAATTAAAAACCCATTAAAATACATTTACAATCTATAGACAGAGAGACTATCCAAGGCCGGCCAGTCGAAAGAAATGGGTCTTTAATTTCGTACGGAAGGAGCGGAGGTCAGTGGTCGTTCTGATATCGGGGGGAAGGTCGTTCCAGAGGGCCGGGCCCGCCACAGAGAGAGCCCTTCCCCTGGGCGTCGCCCGCTGACAAAGACTAGTGGACGGCACCCGGAGAAGTCCCTCTCTGTGGGAGCGAATCGGCCGTGAGGATGTATGGGGCAGGATCCGATCCCGCAGGTAGCTAGGTCCCGAGCCATGGAGCGCCTTGAAGATGATAATTAGCACCTTGAAGCGCACCCGGAAGACGACAGGCAGCCAGTGCAGATCGCGCAAGAGCGGTGTAACGTGGGTGAACCTAGTGGTCCCCATAATTGCTCGCGCGGCTGCATTCTGAACTAACTGAAGCCTCCGGGTGCACCTCAAGGGAAGCCCCATGTAGAGAGAGTTACAATAGTCCAGTCGGGATGTCACGAGGGCATGAGTGACTGTGCGAAGGGCGTCCCGATCCAATAGGGGGCGCAATTGGCGAACCAGGCGAACCTGGTAAAACGCCCTCCTGGCCACAGCTGTCACTTGCTCTTCCATAGACAGCCGGGTATCCAGGAGGACACCCAAATTGCGCGCCCCATCCACAGGGGCAAGATGTTCGCCCCCTATGGCCAGCGTTGGAGAGAGCTGGTTGAATCGGGCAGCCGGAAACCACAGCCACTCGGTCTTGGTCGGGTTGAGCCTGAGTCCGTTACTTCCCATCCAGATCCGCACGGCTTCCAGGCACTGGCACATCACCGCTACGGCATCGTTGGGGTGGTTTGGGGTAGATATGTACAGCTGGGTGTCATCAGCGTACAGGTGGTACTCTACCCCAAAACCACGGATGATCTCACCCAGCGGCTTCATATATGCATTAAACAGGAGAGGCGAGAGGACCGACCCCTGAGGCACCCTGCATGTGAGGGGTCTCGGGGTCGACCTCTGCTCTCCTGCCCGCACAAATTGCGATCGGCCAGAGAGGTAGGAGGAGAACCACCGTAAAACGGTGCCTCCCACCCCCAACCCCCCCAGCCGATGCAATAGGATACCATGGTCGATGGTATCAAAAGCCGCCGAGAGATCTAATAGGACCAGGATGGAGGAACATCCCCCATCTCTGGCCCTCCAGAGATCATCTACCAACGCGATCAATGCCGTCTCGGTGCTATGCCCAGGCCGAAAGCCGGACTGGCGTGGATTTAGATACTCAATTTCCTCCAGGTGACGGGGAAACTGTTGTGCCACCACACTCTCGACAACCTTCGCCAAAAAGGGAAGGTTGGAGACTGGACGATAGTTGTTTAAAAGAGCTGGGTCCAAAGAGGGCTTCTTGAGGAGGGGCCTCACCATGGCCTCTTTTAGGGAAGCAGGCAAGAAACCCTCACTCAAGGATGCGTTGACAACCTCTTGGAGCCAGCCTCGTGTCACCTCCCAGGATGCCAGTACAAGCCAGGAGGGGCACGGGTCCAATAAACATGTGGTGGCTCGCAGTCGCCCACGTAGCCTGTCCATATCTTCGGAAGTAACGGAGTCAAACTCCTCCCAAACAAGATCTCTCTCGTGGCATCCCACTGGGCCATGAATGGGGGCTAGCTCACTCTGTATCTGAGCGGTTTTCTCCTGCAGAAAAGTCACAAATTCCTCTGCTCTACCCTGTAGCGGGGCTTCCCGCTCCCTCTGTTGGAGGAGGGAGCGGGTCACCCTAAACAGGGCGGCAGGGCGGTTTTCTGCGGATGCTATGAGAGTGGCACAATGGTGACGTTTGGCCACTCTCAGCGCCACAATGTAAGTCCGTAAATGGGCTCTTACCTGTGTCCGGTCAGATTCAGAACGGCTAGACCTCCATCTTCCCTCTAGGCATCTCTTGCGGCGTTTCATCACCCGCAGCTCCTCAGTAAACCAAGGGGCCAGGGTGGTTCGCCGCCGCAAGAGAGGCCGCAAGGGCGCAACCCGATCCAAGGCTCCCACGGCCGCAATGTTCCATGCGGCCGTGAGGTCCTCCATCGGGGCGCGGGTCAGGGATACAGGAAATGGCCCAAGCGCTGTCTGGAACCCATCCGGGTCCATCAGGCGCCTGGGGCGGTACCAGATTGGTGACTCTGGTTCCGCCTCCTCCAGCCGGTAGTCTGAGGCACAATGGTCTCTCTCGGCTCAAGGCCTTCCTTGATAATGACCGCTACCCCACCTCCCCTGCCTAGGGCCCGCGGCTGATGAAATGCGCGGTAGCCTGGTGGGCACATTTCAACGAGGGGAAGTCCTCCCTCGTGGCCCAACCAGGTTTCCGCAATTCCTACCAGGTCCGGCTCCCCCTCTGACACAAGGTCGCTAATGAGGGGGGCTTTGTTGACAACGGACCTGGCGTTGCAAAACATCAGCTGCAGGCCCTGGCTCTGTATTCCCTGGCCACCTAGCCTGCGGGGGTTGTGGCACCCGACCGTTTGCAACCAACGGCTACGTGCCACCAACCGGGAGGATGAAGATTGTCTCCCCTCGGTCCTGCCCCTCCCCACGACCCTCTGAATTGGTATGCCCTCCTGTGGAACGACTCGGGAATCCCCCCTCCTTTCGGCACCTTCCGCTTCCCTCCGTCGACTGCTATCCTGGCCCTTGCTATTAATTGTTGCTTCCGTCTCGATCTGTCTATATCCGCCCCCCTCCCTCGAACCCCCTAAAAAAGATAATTTAAACAATTTCCTAACTAAAAAACCCCTGAGGCCGCGCTTCGCCCACCTCTCCGGATTAATAAATCCCTCCTCGAGGCGGGCCCTCGTTAACGAGGAGGGCCAAACCTGCGAGAGCGGGGACTCTCGCAGAAGCATAAGGTCTGCCATAGAGTACATAATCATAATTATAGTATATAAATATAAATATATAAATACATAGACACATATAAATACATAAATATATAAATATATAGATATAAAAATATAATACAACTATAAATACGAGATATAAAATGGGTCAAAGTTAATTATGGGGAGCATGTTGACAATTTGAATGGTAAAAATAGATGTTAAGAGTAATAATTAAATAATTCACATGCACAGTGAGATATAGTCCGGCTTGATCTCAAAAATTCATCGCAGATGTTAAAAATAGTCAATCAGTCTATCAGTCCGGGTGGGGGGGGGTCAAGAATATAATTTGGGGAATAGTTGGGGATGGAGGGGGGGGAGGGGGCAGTCTCTGGAGCCCAGATTTTTAAAGGGCTCTTCTGGTCTTGCATCCTCTCAAGAAAAGGCCAGGCCAAGACGTTCCTCCTACTCCTGGCCAGGCCCTGGTAACAGTTGTTATAGGCCTCGGTCATCCAGTTCTTATAGGCCTCGATCATACCACTGCCAAGAATCACCAAGCTCCTCTGGTCTCCAGGATTCATCTCCTCCTGGAGACCTCGGGCCTCGGACCTCGGGCCGACCACTCTTCCGTCTTGCAGGCCCGGCCTCCCCACAACCAGCGAAGCCCCCGTTCCGGCCATCGGCCCATCCAGAGGCTCCAGTGGGTGGATGATGTCACACAGGATGCATACGCCACGGCCATTAGTTCAGATCTTCCAGCCGTTCTTTCTGCTGCCCAAAAAGAATCTCACCTCCTCCTAGAGGCCTCGGGCCGGCCGCTCTTCTCCCAGCCCGGCCCGGCCCGATCCGGTCTCTCCTCCATTTCCAAACCTCCCCGATGACCTCCAGCTCAGTAGCTCACCCCAGCTCGGCAACGCGGCTCCGTAGATCATCCCAGCGCCGTAGATCATCCCAGCGCCGCTCTAGCCCCTGCCACCACATCCTCCTGGCCTCAGCTCAAAAACGGCTTCGAATCGGCACTCACATCGGCTTTCGCATCGACCTCCTTCTCCTCAGGTCTGCGTTCCGGCTGCCACGTTTCCGCCGCCATCCACGCCCGGCGTCCTCAGCGTCCTCGGCGATATCTCCGCCGCTGTCTTACCCTAGAGAGCCGTCCAGATCTCAAACTATTGCTAGGGTAAGCAACTCACTGGGCCCGGCCCTTAGGAATGGAAAACAGACCGGGCTGCATGTTTTTATAAGCCAACAAGCTCCAGGACCCAGCGGAGCTCAGAGGCAGACCGCCATCTTCGCGCCTGCGCAGTCTTGATTCAAGACATGTAATGTGTCTATGTAATCTATTAATTTGTTTACAAAGGGGACAGTATCCAAATTTGAAAAGAGTACTGCGGAAGACAGGTACAAAACAGTTATTACATTGAACTTTATTAGTTATTACAATATTAAGCCACTTATTTCATAGTCAGTGCCTGTACACATTCCATTTGTAAAATTGTAGTGAATTTAGTTCCAGTTTGCATCATTTAATTTTATAAATTCTCTTTTGAAAAATAATGTTTGTTAGTATCAGGGCTGGTGATTGCTTAAATCTTTTCACCCTAGCCATCTCATTAGCAAGAACAGATAGTATTCGTTCTGCTTTTGCTTAGATTGGATGAGGTGATGGCAAAATAATGTTTTGTAAGTATATTACTTATGCTTGCTTATCTGGTATGTAATTTACCTAAAAATATTTGCTATAGAAATTGGAGATCCCATATGAGTAGGCTACATATGTGCATCTTCTTTTATAACAGGTAGGAGTTTTTTAAAAAACAGTCATGTTTTCTATAAATTAGATAGTAAATATAACACTATCCTATCTATACTTCTGGTCTTGTAAAAACAAGAGACAAAGATATTTAGCATAAGTTCCCGTTGTTTTAAGGACACAGCACTTTAAACAATTTCACTTTTCTTTTGTGGAAGCAATTCAGACTGCTCAGATAAATATTAATGGAGCTATTTGTTTTAAACTTAAAATAAAGTTTTCCCACTTTATGCGTAACTTTATATTATTTTCTACACTTATTTAATCAGTTATTAACTCATTCTGAGTTTATTTAGGAATCTTTGATGAAGCATTTTGTCAAAGGTCTTTAAAAGTCAGGTTGTGACCTTGTCTGCTACAACAAGTCTGCAACATTTTTTCTCATAGTAATTGATGTAGTCAAAGAAAAAAATTAATAACTTATAATTTCTTTTATAGAAACTACACTTACTTTCCTGCAGCAAGACTTTTCTTCTGTAGTGTGATCTTTCTGGTTTTAATCATGTTTTCCATGTGAGACACTATCTTGTTTAAAATTATTCTGTCCATTTTATTAGAGTAGAGAGAATAAAGTTAAGTTTCTGTTATATGTGAAGTGCAGAGTACATGGGATAAAAAGCAGATCGTATCAGTTGAGGTTTCTAAACTATAGAATGTATTGCTGATGGAGAGTTTCCTTGTTTCTTACTTTCAGCTATTTCAGATTCTTTGATCACTGATCAGACACATTTGACTAGTCACTACAAAAATACTGTAAACAAATATAAACAATATACTTGCAAAAGACCCTAAAATTAATTGGCCTGTAATATTTTAAAATATTTAGTTTCTTTCAAACATGCTATGTGTGTTCTTTAATTGATGTTAGCTACTGATGGATGCAGCTAACAAACGCAGCTATTCCACCTGCAAACATAAATATGATGGCCAACTTGTTGTAACTACAACTTGTTCAGCGCTGTCATAAGTTTGAACATTCATTGAATGGGTGTTTATTAAGCAAGATAAAAAGGTAAATGAATCCCTGTGGATTTTACTCCGCTAGTCATTGCCAACTATAGGAGGCATTGCTCATCTTCATTTTAAGGTCATTCAATCAGCGCTGTTGGAAGACATTTCTGCAGTCATGGCCAACATAAAGTCATGGAGCGCTGTTACCTTCCCATCAAAGTGGTACCTATTTATCTACCTGAATTTGTGTTCATGTGGTGGTTGCCCGCCCCCGTTGCACTGTACCAGTTTCAACAGGATCCGGAACCCACCATTGGCGCACGCCCACCAACGCCTTCAGATATGATATACTGACATTAAACGAATAGGGAAGAACAAGAAATGCAACAGGACAAATCTAGGCTCATCTATCTATACCATAAAGTTGCCAAAAATTGATGGCTACATGATAGACAAGAAAATATGAGTAAAAATAATAACAAAATACATCCTTTCCTCTAATGATTATACTATGTTGAACTGGGATTTAGAAACAAAATTGACAACAACTATTAGATACTTTGCATGAGGAATTGAATCATGTGATTGGATTCTTTGCTTTATTAGTCTCCCTTTAATATTTCTCTGCTGGGGAAAGAGCAAGTGAAGCAATTGCCAAAAAATTCATAACAGGCTTTGCCCTCCCCTTCTTTTGTGGCATCCTCATTGTCTGAGTTTTCAGAGAATTTGGGAGGGATGGAAATGAAGCCAGTTCAAAGGAATCCGCCCCCATATCTTAAGTAGCCGTTGGAGCAGGTGCTGCTGTCTGGAAAATATCTAGATGATCAGCATGTTCCTCTCCCACCTCTCTCAGGAAGTGAAGGCCGGAAACGGATGGTTGGACTGCATCAACTGCCATGTCTCCCTCCAGAGGGTCCCATTCTGTCTGGTTAGCTCCTTCACTTTGATTCCTTGGGCGGTTCCGGTACATGGAAGGGAACTGGGAGTTTGGGAGGCTATGGCTTTTCTGGGAAACACTAATGGGATTGCCATACCAAGTCAGGGACATACACATATCTGGTATTTTCCCACGAACATTTGAATTCAGGGAAGGGGAAATCCTTGATATCCGCAGCTATTTTATGTCTCCAAAAGTCTTTTAATGTTCTGATGTTCTTAAACACACACACCCATGTCCTGCTGTCTGATTATCATGGCAAAGTAGCAAAACTTCCTCCCTCAAAGGTGCAGGCAGGCACCACTATTCTATGAGCTTCAAATTCCTTTCTTCCACTAAAAATAGTGGAGAATAAAGGCACATAGTATTAGTGGGACTCCCTAGATCAGGAGGGTCAAACTTATGGCCCATGGGCCAGATACGTCGTGCACTGGTCATGGCCGCCCTCGTTTAGCGAAGGGGGGAAAATCGAGATACGTCACATGACGACAACATGATGCCGTGAGTTTGACATCCCTGTCCTACAGTATCCATCTAGGCCCATGAAAATTAGTCAAGAGATTGCTTTTGGCAAATAAATTCTGGGATATTGGTGCTGCCCCCAATACCTCGATAGCTGCTTCTGCAGGAATTTGCCAAAAGTTTAAAGGGTTGTAAAATCCTTGCAGTAACCAGGGTCTGGGGTCTTCATTATTACACAGGTTTATGGGACACTGCATCCGGCATGAATTTCTTTGGTACATATGTAATCTAAAGTCAAAGCAAGAGAAAAAAATGTCTCCATCTTTCTTTCCTCAGGTAAAATGGCTTAGGCTATTGTAGCATTTCCATTTCCATATTCTTATGGTCAGCATTGACCAACACACCCCTTCTAAGAAATGTCTCTATTGGTCAAAAGCTCTTTTAACTTCTAACAGTTCTTTATTTAAAATGTCTTATTTTTGTCATGGGGAAGTGAATGCTCTGGAGTAAAGATGGTTTCTCTCCCTGGGGTGGGGGGACTTCTGTAAGAGTACTGCTCCTGTAGCCATATTGAAAGCGTCAATATGGACATTAAATCTCTTGAATGGGTTGGGGTATTTGAAGAAAGGGCTGTTGTAGCTGTTTTAGCTCTTCAAATGCCACCTGCTCTATGTTTGTCCAAGCAAATTGAACTCTCTTTTCTCAACAGTTGAATTAGAGTTTTAATTTTATATGCAAAGATAGGAATAAAAGTTGTAAAAGTTCGCAAAGCCTAAAAAAAACCTCTGAATGTCCTTTACATTTTTGGGAGCCTGCCATGGGAACACTGTGTACTTTCTGGGGATCCATTTGAACTCCATCTATGGAAATGCAGTAACCCAAGGAATCTAACTGTTGCAAATACTTTGTGATCTATTTGGTCCCATGGATTAAAATCCCAGCAAAGAGGCACTATCCCATGTCAGCTAAGGAACCGTCAATTTTGAAGCAGTATTTCAATTCTAATCTGCAAAAGCATTTTATTAGACTCCTAAAGTCAACAGCTTCTTTGTCCATAAGAAGCAAGATCCTGGTTCCCTGAACCCATTCAGTGGGGTCCCAACTACAAAGTGCTTAACGTCATAATAGTGAGAGACCATTATCTAGTACCAGTCATATTGGACATTGGATAGATTGCAAGGTACACATATTTACCAAGTTGATCCTTTGAAATGCATATGGTCTCAGCAGAGTCAAGGAGGAGTTGGATTTTTTGACAGCATTTGATAAGTTCAAATACACAATTTGGGTTAGTAAGTTATGGTGTAGTATTTTCTATATTTATAAATCAGATTTTTTTTAAAGCATAGACTGTATGTGTGGGAAAGACTGATGCTTCCTCTTCCCCAAAGTCTGCGGAGTCTCTGTACTTAGCTAGCAACTTCGCCTCTTCACCCCAGGATTTTCTTTTGCTTGTTTCAAAAGGGCCATAGCTTGTACACAATGAAGTGGAAAAAGACATAGTCTCACAGTTTATTACAGGATTGTACCAATCCCGATACGATTAGGATGTGAAGGTGGTGCATGCATGATATAAATAGGCAACTGTTCTATATGCTTTGCAACTGATAGTTGCAGGGGGACTATAGTTTGTGTAATTTGACTTTTTTTAAGGGCTGACCATCTATTGTTTCTACTTTCACAGGAATAGTAAGCCTTATGGAATCTGCAATGTTTCAGAACTGTTGCTAATTCTGTGAAATTAGCAAAGCAGTTACTCCAGAGTCCACTAAAGGCTTGAGCATAGGATAAAGTCAGAGTAACAAAAATTTTCAGCAATTTACCTTGATTCGGATGGAATCAAGCCTATTTAGTGATTGAGTAGCCCCTCCTGTGAGCTCTTGCAAGAGGGGCTCAGCACTTTCTGAACACTTTGCCTTCCCTAATTTCTATGGATTCCTTTCTCCCCAACTCAGTCTCAGCCACATGAGTGGGGAGAAAGCCCAATAGTGAGACTTTGAGCTTGCTTCTTTCTGATTTTCTCCACACATGAGTCGAGGATTATGTAAACCTGATCTAAATTCTGGGGAACTCCTTTTAGTGTTTAGCTCTCATCTAAACTGACCAATCAGGCTGCTTTGTTCCAATCCAGGTCTCAAAGCAGCTGGGCTGTTTTTTCCTTGAGGAAGAAGAATAAAATGTTTCACTTCTATTCCAAGAAGCTTCATCAGTTGTAATGGCGGGGAAATGGAAGGATAGGTACTGACCAGTTGAGACTGGATGTGCCTGAGATACTGCTATAATCTTTTTTTTTTTTAAGTAAAAGTTTTATTGGTTTTACAATTTTTTAAGGGTAAGGGTATATAGGGTACAATAGAAACATTTTAGAGCTTTCATGTCGGAGATGGTCTTTTCCGAGGTTTCATATAAAAACATTTCAATATAAGGTGGAAGGGTATACATACATATTATATCAGGAATTCATGCATTCAATCATTTGTTTTTGTTAACATCCATTAAGGAATTACAATATGTAAAAGAAAAAATCATTTTAGTCATCAGAGTCTCTTTACTTTAGTTTCTTCTTCTTCTTTCCCGCCGGCGGGCGGAGGCACGGTCCCTCCCGTTTCCATATCTTCGTCCTCCAGGGTTGGGGAGTATTTTATTTTTAAAAAGAAAAAAGGCTTTCGCCTCTCTTTATTATTTTAAATCTTGCTCTACCCCCCCACCCGGAGCACCAGCATTCCTTCAAACATTATCCATCTGAGACAGATCCCTTTTTTTTTTCTACAATTTTTTAAAAAGAAGAAATACTTCTAAAATTTTCTTTTCTGGGATCTGTTTCAAAATGGCCTTTTTTCCCCCTTGCTAATACATCAGATGCCTTTCTCCCTGCGCTTCCAGTATCCCGTCCCTTGTTGACCTTCTTACAGCTTTAATATTTATCTTTCTGGTTATATCATTCCTCCTGGCATATGCTAAAATTATATATTCTTTACTTTTTTTGGTGATACTGCTATAATTTTGATAAAGGTTAAATGCCATCTTGGATGGAGGATTAACCTCAGCAAGAAAATTTCTACTTTTTAAAATAACTCATAGATGTTGAATCAAAGGTATTTGTACCGCAATTTAATTCTAATGTGTACATTTTACTTCAATCAGTAACGTGCTCACAAATAAGCCCTACTTGTAACTGCAGGGGAAATAAAACAAGGAAAGAACAATAAGGAAAAAACTGTAGTAACAAAGACAAGTTTGAGAAAGCTGCAGAGAGAAAAGGGCAAATTCATTTATTTAGTTATTGATCCAGTCCTGATCCTGATACAAGGAATTATTTAAAACACTAAGAAGGCATATTTTCATAGGGATCAATGTGCAGAACTTGGTCTCAGTTTAATTTTAAAAAATGAAAAGGGAATTGGTAACTAATGATATTTTCACATACAGCACCATGTCCCTGTCCAAAATTGGAGTCAGTATTTTTCCTCTACTGCAGCTGCTCATACTGAGCTAATAATAGCTTCTGTTGAATTAAGCTTACTACATAATATTCATAGAATAGAACCAGAAGAAAGTTGGAAGGGACCTCAGAGATCTTCTAGTCCAACCCCCTTCTTAGACAGGAAATCCTACACCACTTCAGACAAATGGTTACCCAATCTCTTCTGCTAATTTCAACTCTGGCATTTTGAAAATCCCCTGGAGAGAATATGACTAGACTTTTCTTAGAAATAGATAAAAAATGTAGTACTGCCCCATTGGAAGCAAAGCATAATATATTCAATTCTCTCCCACCCACCCCTCCCCAAAAGCAACTAACAGGGAACCTGCCAGTTATCATCCAGACATATTTTGAATAAATTAGAAAACTGAGAGGAAGAAACAAAACTCTTCCATCCAGAGCAGGATTTCAAAAAGGATATAACACAGTAGAAGATTGAAGGTTCTTATTCAGAAATATACCAAAGACAAGCAAAACAACACTGTAGTCCCCTCATTGATATTCCTTCTGCCTTTAATTCAATTGACACATCTCAACTTTGAGAAACACTAACTGGGACAGACCTCAATGGGCCTCTTCCTAAATTAATAATTGAATTACATATTGAAATTACAGCCAAAGTAAGAATGAGTCCACAAGAGTTCTTGTCAGACCCTATTTAGTTGATGAGGTGAGACAAATAGGTCTGTTTACTTGCTCCTTTCTTATTTAACTTTTATATTAATAATATTGTAGTGGCCATTGTCACATAGTTTTTTTCCTCCCTCTCACTTAATGGTTGGAAAATTTCCAAGTTAATATATGCTGATGGCATGATCCTTATTTCCTATCCAAGACTGGCTTTAGAAATTTATTGGCTAGACTAGCTGATTATTCTGAAGGAGCTGAGGCCTGGAGGTGGGATGAGAAGTCTTGGTCATGTGCAGAAACAATCTAAGTAAATATGTATTGGATTGTTTATGAATAATTCAGTCTCTTATAATATTAATGATTAAAATGTGTTAAATTACAATAATTTCCCAGGTGCACTTAAATAAAACTGGATTAGAAGAATAAATGTGTTCATTTTTTTCAATACTAACATATTGACATTATGCTTTCTCTTCATATTATTCTACAAGTAGCACTTGTTTAATTTGGTTAGCACTTATCTAAAACAAATACTAATTTGTAAATTTTATTTATTGATCAGATTTAGGTACTGCCCATTTAACTCTCAGAATAATCATTTCATACTGTACTATAACTTTGTCATAAGTACTAATTCCCTTTTCCTCAATAATATAAAGTGGAGTGTGGCTTTTAAAACATGAGAAGAATTTCCTGGACAATAGCATTCCAGCAAAAGCAGAACTATTTCTCTAGATCTACTGAATATTTTGCAAAAAAAAAAACCTGCCTTTCAGCAATATTCAATGTTGCCAAGCCTTCATTTATACTCATTTCTTAATAAACTTTCCAAAATCATAAAGTTTTACTCTAGAAGTTGAATTAGATCATAGTATTTCATCTTATGCAATATATAGCACATAATCCAATTACCCTAAATAAGGAAATATTTTTCAAAATTACATTTTATTATGCTGATATTAATTTCAGTTTAACATGAATTAGAAGTCATATACTATCATCAAGATCAGCATTTTCTAAAAAGCATGAAATGTCAGTTAAAAAATACCATTATTGCTATATCTTTAAAATGTTTTAATTACCTTGTGTTCTTTGTTTCTCAGAATACATTTTTAAAAGATTCCACTTAATAAACCTCAAGAGCTTCAATCAAAAAATAATAACTTAATCAAAAGTAATAGCTAAATTTTCCTTTTAAATTAACTGAATATTAATTAGTTATAACTATTTTACATTTTTTACAAAGATGTACTTGTGTCTACAGGAATTTTGGTATATGGTTCTGCAGAATTTTCCTTCATGTTGTTTAACATTAAATTAAATAACTGGAAGTAATCCATCATCTGTTTGTTTGGAATGAGATATTGCTGATATGTTGATGGCATTCAAATATACCTCACTACTCTGGACCAAGTGAGTGATGATATTGAGCTCTCTTTTTTCCTTTATTTATACATAAGCAAAACAAGTAAATAAAATACAATTATATTAGTAAACGTCTATGTATATAAATTTTTATACAAAATTTCAATACAGAAGGACTATATTTTTTGTAATTCTCAAAATATCTACATCTTAAGTAACGTATTAATAAATTGCAGATAACACAGTGTCTTCTTCGCAATAATTGGAGCCATAAACCTTGGATGGACTTTCTTTGTTACTAACGGCTGTTGTTTGGGGAACTGAAGGTGACTGCCCCCAGCGTGGGATGGAGCCACCCTCAATTCCCCTAACAACAGCCCCTATATAACAAAATCCACAGCATAAGAGCATACTCACAGGGCAAGGTCTAGGGTCCCAAGTCCAGTCCACCAGGCTAAGCAAGTCCATGAGGCAAACTGTAGTCCACAGGACAAAATCAAGGCACAAGACAAAAGGCAATTCTCAAGGCAAAGCTAGACAAGTCAAAAGCCAAGAGAGCGTAAGCCAAAACAAACAATTGTTCCTGACAGACTCATTCCCCGTGGCTTCTCCTTAACTCAGTGCACTCTTGTGAGGAGTGGTGGGGCAACTTTCTCCCAAGTAGCCGCACAGTCCTCTGAGCTTGCCTTCAGTTTCTATCCGGTCGACCACCTCCCCCAATGCTTGAGAGGCCTTGAGATTGTGATGACATGGGCAGGAGGGCAGAGGTCGGCCCCGAGGCCTCTCACATGTGGGGTTCCTCAGGGGTCGGTCCTCTTGCCACTTCTGTTCAACACCTACATGAAGCCGCTGGGCGAGATCATCCGTGGTTTTGGGGTGGAATACCATCTGTACGATGACGACACCCAGCTGTACATATCCACCCCAAACCACCCCAACGATGCCGTCGAGGTGCTGTCCCGATGCTTGGAGGCCGTACGGGTCTGGATGGGTAGTAACAAACTCAAGCTCAACCCGTCCAAGACCGAGTGGCTGTGGTTTCCGGCACCCCGGTCCAGTCAGATAAGTCCAACACTGGCCATTGGGGACCATTGGGGGCAAACATCTGGCCCCCGTGGAGAGGGCGCGCAACTTGGGTGTCCTCCTGGATTCCCGGCTGTCCATGGAGGAACATGTGACGGCCGTGGCCAGGAGGGCGTTTTATCAGGTACACCTGATATGCCAGTTGCGCCCCTTACTGGACCGGGGGGCCCTTCGCACAGTCACTCAAGCGCCTGTGACATCCCGGCTGGATTACTGTAACTCTCTCTACATGGGGCTCCCCTTGAGGTGCACTCGAAGGCTACAGTTAGTGCAGAATGCGGCCATGCGGGTGATTATGGGTGCCCCAAGGCAAGCCCACATAACACCTCTCCTGCGCGAGCTGCACTGGCTGCCTGTGGCGCTTCAAGGTGTTGACGACCATCTTCAAATCGCTCCATGGCTCGGGGCCTAGCTATATACAAGACCGCCTTCTGCCCCATACATCCCTCCGTCCGAACCGCTCCCACAGAGAGGGTCTTCTCCGGGGACCGTCGGCCGGGCAATGCCGGTTGGTGACGCCCAGGGGAAGGGCCTTCTCTGTGGCGGGCCCGGCCCTCTGGAATGACCTACCCCCCAACCTACGCACCACCTCGGACCTCCGCCTCTTCCGCCAACGTCTGAAGACGTATCTATTCCAACAAGCCGACCTAGCATAGCCCCCCGTTTCTGACTTTTATCTATAAATTTTAATTTTTAGGGTTTTAAATGGGTTTTTTAGCACGGGATTTAATTTAATATGTTTTTAATAATGTATATTGTCTTTTGTTATGGTTTTTAATAATGCCTGTGCGCCGCCCTGGGTCCTAACAAGGAGAAGGGCGGGGTATAAATTCAAAAAAATTAAAAAATTAAAAATAAATAAATAAAATGGAATGGATCAAAACAATTCAGATGTAATCCTACCAAAACCAAATTGTGAGTAGTCAGTAGATAGCATCAGCCCCAGTATAGTAGGTTTTTTTGGATGGGCTCGGGCTGCTTCCACCTTACAAAAAATGTGATTTGGGACATTTAGTTTAGGAGATCCTTTGATCTCAATTTTTGAATTCATATTTTGATCACCACTCAGTTGGAAATGACCTGGAAGTTATTTTTGCAAAATGTTGCATTGATTATTGGTGGATGTTTGGGTCCAGTTCATATAGCAGGTCATTAATCCCACAATAGAGGTGGGTTCCTACTGGTTTGGACAAGTTTGGCCAAACCAATAGTAACTTGGCAGCCTGGGTCGCTGGAACCGGCAACGACCCAGACTTGCCATGCCCCCGAACCAGTTCTTGGTTCATTTTATTTTTGGCTTCTGCACATGCACAGAAGCATGTTTTTTTACTGTGCATGCATGCGCTGCGCAACTACGAGCAAACCAGCAGTAGCGGCTGCCAGAAGCCACTCTGCCTCAAAGAGTATTGTAGCAAGATATTTCAGACAATATCTTGCAAGAATTGAGTCTGCCTGTCTGAAAGAGATCCTAATTAAATTTTCCTCCCTCCAAAGGTTTATGAAATGTAAGAATGGCATGACTGATATTTAATAGCTTCACTTTATGAAATGTTCTATAAACAAGTTAAAGCTATTTTATTTACTTGGGCTTTTGGTATCAGCTGACTGATTATAGGCACCTTTTAAAGGTGTTAACCTTGATTTGAATATAACTATTTTTAACTTCTCATTTCTGTTGAGTAGAATAGAATAGAATAGAACAGAACAGAACAGAATAGAATAGAACTTTATTGTCACTTTAAATATATACTAATCAGCATTAAAATGAAATTTTGTTGCATTCAGCTCTCAAAAAACAACCATTATGCATATACATACATACATGACACAAAAAAGCATAACCCTCTAGTTCGAAAGTATACATACATGGGGAAAGAAAAAGAATCCTGCAAGTTTACAAGACAAATGGCATAAGGAACAAAGCTGTTGATGTTACATCATACAGACTCTTGAGACTGGAGCAAGTTGCAAGTATTATAAATTAAAATACATTAATTTGACATTCTTATAAGCAGCAAATGATTTGCTCTCGGTGTTCCTAAATTTCTGTGGTTGGAGCAGGCATTGCCCACTAATTTATGGCTGAATTTCTCATTTAAAAGAAGGGTAGGTACAGCTTTCACCCTCTATTTTGTTAGATGTACATGCTGTGATTAGGTAATCTATAGTAGTCTATAGACTCAATTTATATAAGAGCATTAAAGCCTAAATGAAATAGCATTTGGTGTTTCTTGTTGCATGCAGAATTTGCTGCCTTCTCTAGGTAACAGGCGGCCCTTTGGAGCCAGGTCCCCCCAAAGATCTGGATGGCCCCCGTTGTGTTGTTGTTTAGAACAACCGTCCCCAACCTTTCCAGTTTGGTGGACCAATGGGGCGAGAGAGGATGGTTCTGTGTGAGCGGGAGGCGCGCAAACTCTCACACCAACTCCATTTGCACAAGCAGCAGGCACATGCATCCTCCACTTGCACAAATGGAGCTTCGTATGATCACGGGTGCACCCACCACTTGTGCAAATGGAGCTATTAGTGAAATCTAAAAAACTTCTGGTGGGGGTCATGTGACTTGGATGATCATGGCTATAGAAACTCACTTTAACAATATCCTGCTGGAGCAGGGGGTTGGACTAGATGACCTCCAGGTCCCTTCCAGGCCTGGATTGCTGTGCTCTTTCAAGGTATCCTCTGAAGCTGTGTCTAGTGCCAGATTTGTGGTCCTTTTTCCCTCCCTCCCTCCCTCCCTCCCTCCCTCCCTCCCTCTTTCTTTCTTTCTTTCTTTCTTTCTTTCTTTCTTTCTTTTTTTCTTTCTTTCTCAGCACTCCCACCCACCACCCACCCCAGTTTTGGCCTAGCAGGCCTCAGGGAAGCCTCCTGGGAGCAAAAACAGACCCCAAATGCTAAAAAAACGTTTTAAAAAAAGTTCCTACTATTGCGCAGCACAGCTGATCATCAGAACTTTTTTTTTACTTTGTTAAGCATTTTTTACTACCAGTTTGAGCGAATAGCAGCATTTTTTACTACCAGTTTGGGCGAACCAGCCTGAACGGTAGGATTTAACCCCTGATTTACATGCTCGTTTGCTGCTTGGCCTGGTTCTGGTTTCGAATGGGCCGCAGCCTGGGGATTGGGGAACCCTGTTTAGAAGACCTCTGAAGATCTGGCTCTTCATCCAAGCCTTTGCCCAGGAATGTAAAGTTTAATATATTGTTGATATTATTTTGAAAAATTATATTTAAATTAAATAATATGATTATTTTATCATTGTATAAATGACTATATACCAGTGATGGCGAACCTTTTTAGGCTCGCATGCCATAAGGGGGGGGGGAGCGCAGGGGGGTCGTGTGCCGGCGTGCCACACCCATAATGCAATGCGTGCCCCCCCCCAGTGTGCATGCATGCATGACAGGCGCTCCCCCCATTTTTTTACATGTTTTTTTCGCCCTCCCCAGGCTCCAGAGGCTTTATAGGAAGTGACCTCCGGTTTGCTTGTAGGTTCTTTTTTAGTCCTCTGGAGGCTTCAGGGAAGCTCCTGAAACCTCAGGAGGGCTCCTATAAAGCCTGGGGAGGGCGAAAAATAGCTTTAAAAAATGGCTGAATCAGCTGGCCAGCACGCACCTCGCGTGCCCTGCCAAATGGCTCTGCATGCCATCTGTGGCACGCGTGCCATAGGTTCGCCATCACTGCTATATATATTTTAAAAATAAAACAGACATATTATATAAAGTAGCTACCGTACTTAGTGAGACAAGAAAGAAAATACAAATAATATCAAGAAAAGAAAAAAAGGGGGAATCCAAAAACTTTGGGAAATCTAAAAAAAACCCTCATAAAATACAAAAACTATAACTATCCATAACTAACAGAAAAAAATTATCTAAATTACATCTCTATTTACATATCTACATTTAATTATCACGTAACCATGGGATGCTGCAAATGGCCGTAAATTCAGCTGTGTGTTTGTGAGCACACAAAGGATGCAGTTACACGGCTGCAGGAGAGCCACAAGTATTAGATACTCTGGTCCAGGTCATAAGTCTCCTTTTCAGGTAGGTTGTAACTTCAAATGGCTGCTAAGCGACCAGTCATAAACTGTGGACTGCCTGTGTAATGTAGTGATGATTAGACCCAATGCAAGCAGTAGAAGGGAGAAAAATTAAAAATGATCCTAGCCAATCTGAGGGGAGATTAGTACATTGCAACATATTGGACATGCACATAGTAGAAATATCCTGAGAGAAGGGTTTTGTTAATATAATATGATAAAATATTTATTATCCTTTGTTTCCTTGCCAGATGTTTGGGGGAGATTGTTAGTCATAATATAAATAATTGTAATAAATAATAGACAAAATAAAGTGGGGGTAGGAAACTTTCCTTTCTAAAAATAGGCCAGTCATTCAAAATCTTTGCTTTCATTGTTTCAGATGAACAGGAGGCTTTGAATTCTATCATGAAGGACTTGGTTGCCCTCCAAATGAGCCGGCATCCCAGATTGTCTAGTTTTGATAGCATGAAGAACAAAGATTCCTCACATTCCAATAGACAGGTAATACATTCCTGATAAGTAGAACCTTGTTTATCATTCGCTAGTTGAAACATTGCTCAGGAATTAACTCCTCCAGTCACATTACCTTTCAGCAGCTAGACCCAGAGTTCTTAGCAATCTCTGTGGCATATTTTACTCCGCTCCAATGCTTTGGTGAACCCAAAGATTCTATCATACTTATTTTCAATTTGGAGGAGATAGTGTGTGTTATCAAAGGTAATTCAAGAGAGATGGATAATGCTACTAGCATGCACTATGGTCAAGTTATAGCTGTGCCATTTCTGTTTTGATGTCCTGATCTTCTTTCCAAAATTGTCCAATAAATTCTATATTGAGAGCTGTATAAAGCTCAGGTAATTGGGAATTTTATCATGACAGAATATATTCCAGATATTAATTACTCCATTCTGTCCACAAATGCCTCCACAGACAAACAAATATCTTCCATCCCCCTCTCTCCATGCTCAGATACTTCCTACCAGTGTACCTTTAAGGTTGTTTCACAAACATACTCCATCCATTCGACACACTCCCCCTACACTTCTCATTCACATATCATACAACTGACTTTTTTCTCTTCTAAATAAATAATTGAGAGTTTTTTTTCCCTTTTTAAGAAAAAACACAGTGCCAGCAACCAAGGTCTTCTGAACAACCTTATGATAAGAAAACAAAATAGTCTTGCAGTAGAGGAAAAAAAGACACAGGTAAAAAAAAGGTTTTCTAGTATTGTGTGTTTAGCCAATAGTATAGCTTTTAAATAATGCAAATAACATTAATTTGAAAAAACTAAAATGAAAAGTAGATTTTTTCTGAATTTCTCCGACTAGAAAAGCATACCTTAATTTCAGATCTTGTGTTATATCCAGAAGTAAATATGTGAGACTCAAGACTCTGTCTTGATAGAACTAATTGTTAAAGGTAGAAAGCAGGGTTTTATTCATTCATTAATTTATGTGGCTGACCATCTCACTGAAGGAATTCTGGGAAGCTAACATTATTATATAACATCAAACTAATGACAGCCAGGGTACAAAATCAATTTGATACGTATGAAACAATAGCAAACTCTAATTAACAGTCTGACTCTAATGCCTGGGAACACATCCATGTCTTTAAGGTTTTCTGAAAAGCAGAGGGTTAGGGCCATGACACAAAGGCCTGCTGCCTGGATCCCACAAGGTGATAACTTTTTAATTCATAGGCTAGTACCATGCGTATCCTAAATCTACAGGATGGTTAGAAACAAAAGAGGTCCCACAAATAACCTGGCCCTATGCCGTCACGAGCTTTAGGGGGACAGACAGTCTCTTGGATTGCACCTAGAAACCCAGGTAATTTGAAGCCAGTATAGCTAATTGTAAAAGTGTACAATGCATTGTGGTACACAAAAGTGCACCACAATGCATAGCTGCCAGCACTGCTGCATTCTGAACCAGTTACATTGGTTGCCAGTCAGCTTCCAAGTGCAGTTCATTTAGTTATTACCTATAAAGCCCTGCATGACATGAGAATCTGTCTGTCTCCAATTGTCTCTGCCCACTTGGTACATACCGGAAGAGTGGTCTGCTCCACATCCCTACTATTAAACATTGTCATCTTAGGTATTCAGGAAATATACCTTCTCTGTTTTAATCCCTGCATTCTGAAGCAGATCCCACTCCCTACCCCAAGTTACAGGCAGTGTGCCCTTCCTCCTGGCATCCTGGAAGGCTCTTAAACCTGACGTTGGTCTCAGGTCTAGAACTGTGTATTTTGGGGGACCCCGTTGTGGTTTCTTGTTGTTACAATTGTTTTAGCCTGGCCTGTCTGTATATGATTTTAATTGTTTTTATTGGGTTCTATGCTGGGCAACTAGTAAGAAATTTAAATGATAAAATATCCTCTGAGATACTTTTATTATAAACTGAATAAAAATTATCGAAGTATTTAATTGGCAATATGAATACTTTTGTTTCGGCAGAGCGACATCAGGATAAAGTTTGAACATAATGGGGAAAGGCGGTAAGATTTTGATATATATTTTTGGTTGTTCCTTTTTACATACATTACTGCAATTCAGATATACAGTCAGGATTGTATATATTGGGACAACACTACATTTTTTAGCATTTGGCCTCTGTATACCACTTCATTTCATGTGAAATGAAACCCTCAATATATGAGTGAAGGGAATACTTCCAGCTTTAATTTATGGGGTTTGACAAAAATGTGGCATTAACTATTGAGAAATTACTGCTATTTTAATACACTCACTCCCATTTTTGGTGGCTTATAAATAATGAACTAACATAACTATCAATACAAGGATTGTTTTTAATACTTGGATGAAAATCATTTGCAGTCAGTGACTGCCTGAATTTCTGGAACCCACCCACATGAGAAATGCTGAATTTCCTCCTTTGAGATACTTTACTGCAGTTGCCTTCAGCTGTTGTTTGTTTGTGGATTTTTCTGTCTTCAGTCTTGCCTTCAGTAAGTGAACCTTCTATTGCACCAAGATCAGGTGACTGATTTGGCCAGTGAAGAATATCCCTTTCTTTTTTTGCCTAGAGAGAGAAACTCTTGGGTTGCTTTTGCTACAGGTTTTGTGTCATTATCCATCTGCAATAGAAAGCGTCATGCTATTAGTTTTGCAGAATTTGGCTGAATCTAAGCAGAATACCGCCCTGTAGATTTCTGAATTCATCCTCCTATTTTTATCAGCAGTCAAGTTATCAATAAATACCAGTAACCTGGTTTCACTGACAGCTATACATGACCCTGTGATAACATGGCCTCCACCATGTTTGGCAGAGGATGTGGTGTGTTTTGGATCAAGAAATGTTCCTTTTCTTCTTCAAACTTTTCTCTTCCAATTCCTTTTGGTACAAGTTAATTTTCATTTCATTAGTCCAAAGAATTTTATTTTATCCAGAATTGGGCAACTTTTTAGGTGGCAAAGTCTAATCTGGCCTTTATCTTCTTGAGTTACTAGTGCATTTGATTGTAGATTTTGACAGTGATGTGCCTGCCTCTTCAAAAATGTTCTGGACTTGGCTTAACATTATGAAAGAGTTTTCTTCACTACTGACAGAATTCTGTGGCCATCCATTTTAGTAATCTTCCAGGCCTTTTGGTGATGCTGAGCCTTTCAGTTCATTCCCTCTTTTTAAGAACGGCAAACTGTTGTTTTGGCCAATCCTAATGTTTTTGCTATCTCTCTGATGGATTTATTTTATTTGTTTCAGCCTAACAGTAGCCTCTTTTACTTACATAGGAATCTCTTTGGACCACATATTTGTGTGTGTGTGAGAGAGATTTCTCAATGATTTAACAGTTGCACTTTTGTCAAACCCCTTGAATTAAAGCTAAAAGTCTTCACTTTGCTCACATCTTGAATGTTTCATTTCAAATTCAATGTGTGGAGTACAGAGGCCAAATGCCAAAAAAATATATCATTGTCCAATATAGACTAACCTGACTCTATGGGCATCATATTGTTTAAGCTGTGTCAGATCTGTAACAAAACTTTTGGGTTTTTTTTACTTTACAGTTAAATAATTTTAAGAAAATACATAAATAACAGAATCCAAGGTGGAGGGACTGCCTGTAAAAATAAAGTAAAGAGAATTTATTAATATTAGCAAAGAATGGTTATGTTAGCAATTTAGAAGAAAGGAAGAAAAAGGAGGAAAAAAGTTTGATACACTGTCCAAACCATTTTGATACATGAAATATATAGAGCCCACTTTGCTGCCATAATCAGTATTTTGGTGTCCCATCCAGAATTATCCCCTTTACCCGGCCAGTCCGCTATGAAGATGTTCAGCAGAAAGTGAAAACAGCTTTTGGGCAGCCACTGGATCTCTACTACATGAATAATGAGGTAGTAAATTACACTATATAGTGTGTTTTATTCCTTTCTAAAAGGGTTAAGTTTAGTTCCAACAAAAAATAAAATAAAAGCAATAGGCTGTGCAAGCAACTCGGAAGTAAACCCCTTTGTTTCAGGAGCAATCAAACATGCAAGTGCCTGATCAGAAAATGTAAAATTGTGACATTTCCTAAATAAAATAGAACATTTGTCAAAGTTGTATTGATTTTAACTAAAACTGAAATAATTTCAGTTCCTGATTTTTCAGGCAGAAACTAATTATATTTACAGTATCTTGTCAAAAACAAGATACTTTATTTCATTTAAGGGAATTTTACCAAAGAGAATAATTAATTTTCAAATAAATGGAACAATTGAGAGGATCACTACATTAATTATCCTTTCAGGAAATATTGGAACCAATCAGTTTTCAGTTTTCTGTCTATATTGAAAGTCCTCTAAATGTGTTGGGAATTCATCTGCTTTTTACATTTTGTAAAATTTAATAAAATTATTATGAAACAGATTCTCTTCTAGCATGTATAGTTGAGGTAAGACAGAAAGTGTCAAGTTGAGAAGTCTGCTTCACTTATTGGGTGGGGAGGAGTATTATTGGATAGTACATGGAAACCAGCTTGAAAATTTGAAATTACTAAACTGATTTTTAGTATTAAAATTAATTTCATCTCTCTTCCTCACTGTTCTTACAATAAATTCAAATGGATATAAGGTTTTCTGGATATCAGTTAGGGAAATGCATGTTGAAATAATTGTATTAAAAAGGTGATAATTGAATTGTTTCCTTCATGCAAAATAAAAACAGTTTGAAATATATCTGAAGTAACAGTTTTGCTATTTTATAGCTTTTATGTTTTCCTTACATAAACTCTGGTTATTGCAAATCCTTATAACATAAAGCAGTTTAAGAGTAAGTGTTGCCTTGCTGTCCCCTTGTTCAACAAGTTGTCCCTTATTGCTATTCAGAATTTAAAATGGAATGAAGTGAAAAAAGCAAACTCATTTCTAGGGATCATTAGGAAGGGTATAGAAAATAAGTCAGCAAGTGTCATTTTGCCTCTTTATAAATCTATGGTGAGGCCCCATCTGGAATATTGTGTACAGTTCTGGTCACCATACCTTCAGAAGGATATTGTGGAAATGGAAAAGGTGCAGAGGAGGGCAACCAGAATGATTAGGGGGCTGGAACACCTTCCTTACCATCTGAGGCTGCAACGGCTGGGCTTCTTCACTCTAGAACGATGGCACCTGAGAGGTGACCTGTTTGAAGTCTATAAAATCATGCACGGTGTGGACAAAGTAGAAAAGGAAAAACTGTTTTCCCTATCGCACAACACTAGAACTAGGGGGCTCTCCATGAAACTTTTGGGAGCTAGACCTCAAACAAATAAGAGGAAGTACTTTTTCACCCAGAGGATCACTGCTCTATGGAACTCCCTGCCAGAAGTAGTGGTGACAGCTGTCAGCCTTGACACCTTTAAGAAAGGATTAGACGAGTTCATGGAGAACAAGGGTATCCATGGCTATCATTATGGATGCCTAAGGACACCCTCCGGGTTGGAGAGATAGCCAGGATATTTCTCAATGCCATTTGCAGGGAATCATAAGCAGGTGAAGACATCTGCTTGGGAAGACCCTGAAGCAAATGGTGAGCCACTGTGTGAGACAGAATGCTGGACCAGATGGGCTGTGGCCTGTTCCAGCAAGGCTATTCTTATGTTCTTATGAACTTTTACGAACTCTTTTGTCTTTATCTATTCTTTGCAGTTATCTATTCCTTTGAAAAGTCAAGATGACCTTGATAAGGCAATAGATCTATTAGACCGAAGCTCAAATGTGAAAAGCCTTAGAATATTACTGCTGTCTCAGGATAAAAATCATGTGAGTAAAAGCAATGTAATCTATTTCAGTTTCACATTTGTTGTGATCCTCATGATAAATTATTGGTCATTAACTGGTATTAGTTACTGACTCACTAAAAGATTCTTTACTACACTGCTTAAAGCAGAAACAAAGTATCACATAATTTATTGGTCTTCCATCCTATTTTTGGTCATCACTGATTGTTCATCTTGAAGTTGTTTATAAGGAAATTACAGGTTGTGATAAATCTCCAAGTATTGGCATGGTATGAATTCCTGACTAGAAAGCAAGAAAAGTATTTTTAACGTCAAAACTTGCATTGAATGATTGATTAGTTTTCAGTTTTCTTTCCATGGTTTCAGGTTATGTTCTGATCTTTAGTTCATACTGATACATACATTTAAAGCCTTATTAAGTTTTGAATCTCTTAATAGTTTAACTATTAATTGCATATTGTAGAATACATTAGTTTGATTTCATTAACTTTTTTGTTTGCTGATAACATTAATTTTAGGATTTATGAGAATTATAATCTCCAAAAATCTCGAGGATAGCAGATTAATTCCTCCCATCGTAATAGAACTAGCTTGGCAATATAAATGCTAAAATAATTTAACATTTAACATTTGATTACATATTTTTCAGTGTTTAAAAAAGTATTTTTCCTTGCTATTGAAAAATGCAATTTTTACTTATAAGGACTACAAGTAATTTACCAATTGCTTCTACTAGTGCCTTCCAAATTTCAGATAATATTTAGACTGTAAAGTACTGAGAATTCTGTTTCAGAATACTTTTGAACCTCAGTTTGAATTTATTTATACTTAATAAAATAAAAAATAAAAACTTGCAGATATATCATAGGATCTCTGCTAAGAATATATCCCTCATTAATTTTAATATTATAGCGAGGAATCCTTAGTAAATGCAGTTAGTTCTGCACTCAGAATGTGCATAGCCTTTTGTAAATACCTAAGGGTGCATTGTCTTGTCAGGTCTTTAACAAGTTGTTGTAGTCTATAATTCAGATCCAGACTTTCATACCACTCCAGCTATGCTTCCTATCCTTATTAATAAAATTAATATTCTGAATTTACCATGATATAATTTAGCCCTCTGACACAAGTAGGAATAACCATTTTGATTTTACTTTTAGTTACAGATTAATAATGCCATCCTGCTTATTTTTTTCATTCTTGTCATTGTTTTAAAACTAAAACATTCTAATCTTCAAATGCTAAATTGTTTAAACCTTACTGGCCTCACTTTGTTTTTAACAGATCAGTCTCTCATCCCATTCAGGGATGCCAAAGCAAGTCAGAATCAAAACTTCCCAATCTATGGGAGATGTAAACACTGCCTACCAGCCACTTGAAACCCGAAGCAGACACCTGTCCATCAGTGAGTGTATTAATCTGTCTCTGTATTAATGTCCATAAATAATATTGAGCTCTGCAAACTTTTTATTTGTGGTTATCTTCATGTCCTGTTATTAGCTACCCAGCTGTATCCAGCTCCTGGACAATTGTGTGCATATAATCCTTTTCGTAATTTTCCTCCTCTCTTGTGCTATAAATTCTACATTTCTTTTTTCATTCTATGTACTTTTGCCTTCTTCACATCTCTTACTATTAATAGTTATGTGAACTAAAAATTATGGCCTTGCAGCTATTTCCATCCATATCCATTCTGAATCACATCCATAAAAACTGAAAAAAATAGGACAACTCCTTTCCTTGCTGTCTGTTTCCTTTCCAGTTGCTGTTCTATTCATAACTTCCTGTCTTCCAGTGCTAGCTTTGTGAATTTTATTTAATTTCATATGATATCATACCTCCCATCCATAGCATCTGTACAAAAGTATAAAGCAATTAAATCGTTAATTATAATGCCCTTTGAAGAGCATTCAGTTACATGTCAGCATTTGTACAGATCATGTGGAGTTACCAGGAGTGTAGTCTTGTCCTGTTACTTGGGAAATGTTTCAACCTATTGAACCTGAGGAAATGGACAGGACTCTTATGTCTATGAACTTGGCCATTGTTTTTAAGCTTTATACTCCACTTTGCTGACTAAGACTCACCTTGGAGGTGAGATGTGGATAGGTTGTTGTTGATGAATTCATTCTTGAAGAAGGGAGCTGTTCCTCTGCTTCTTAAAGACTGCATATCCCCCCTTTTTCCATTTACAAAGTCACATCACTCTGCATTGTCAGAATGCTTGTTTAAATTATCATCAGGTGAATCACGCACCCAGAATCTTTTAAATATTTCTCTTATTGTAAGATCCTTTGTTCAAACTGTAATCCCAATATTGGTCCACTGACCTTCTACCCACTAAAAGTGGTGCATGTATTTTGTTTGAAATGCATCAAAATGTATCACTTCCTTTTCAGATGTCCTTTATCTTGGGCAGTCATTTAATAAGCATAATTAAATCTTCAGGCACTCAAAATACAGGTCGAAGTTCACCCCCACCAGGATATGTCCCAGAGAGACAGCAGCGAATTGCTCGCCAGGGGTCCTATACCAGCATAAACAGCGAAGGAGAATTTATACCAGAAACTAATGAACAAAACGTAAGTTCAAAGAATTAATCGATGTAAAAATATTTATACAATATATACTTACCCATATAAAAAGTGAAATTAAAAATATGTTTAAAAAGTAAATCCTGCAATGTCAATTGATTTCCTCAAGTGAACTTCTTATATGCTACATAGCAAATTGTCTTACATTCAAGTAGATCAAAGCAAACCAGTAATCTTTCTCCCTTCGTACTATATTACCATTCATGCCAATTGGCAATAGCTCTCTCAATGTCATTTGAGTTTCTCTTATTTTGCATCAAGAATGTACCTTTTTCTTTATACCAGTGGCTACATTTGACATTTGGTAGTGTGTTGGGAGTCATTTACTTCCAGACAATGGCTTGAATTTGGATTAAAATTAGATTGGATTTGGTTACTTAAATGAAGTTAAGGTGAGTATGTCCTGGATATTTATATTTCCCTATTCCGTTACAGTAACAATTATAATTCAGCATCAATTTTGGAAAGTGTTTGGAAACTACCGTCAGATCTTTAGGAAGTCACATAAGGCTTTGGGCTTCAGAGTAAATTATGTGGTGATATCAAATCTTAAACATGGGACCTTCTGCATGTTACATAATTGTCTTACTAGAGAACTACGGGCCCTGCCCAACATGTTTAATGTTTTCAGGTGTATGAAACTTGCATTTTATATAGTATTAACTTTTTTTTAACATTATGATTTAATCTTAACTCTAGGAATTGATTCTTTGTTTTCTCATAGAAATGTTAACATGGGAACCATTTATATATTGCAAGTGGGGATATTGGTTATATACAGCCAGGAAATTCATATATCATTAGGGAGATCCTCCCAAGCTTCAGTTTCTTCCATTTTCCCCTTAAGCCAAGTATTATCAATTAAAAGTAAAGGGATGTTGGTGTTCTGGGAAGGAGGAAGAGTAAGGATTAAAACAGTTGCTGAGGCGGAAGCCTTTCTTAAAAAACATGCCTCAATCCTGGAGGATGAAAGTGGAGGAGCAGAGGGGGCCACGGCCTCGCCCACTGGGGGTCAGGGAGGAGAACAAGAAGATACAATTGCTAAGAGACTTAGATCTAAAAAAATGACTTTTTAATATAGTATAACCTTTGTTTGGATGTTTGTATACGATTGCTAGCATAGAATTTATAACAATGTATGCACTTCTCTTCACTTTGTAGTACTATTGAAATATGTATTATCTATTTTTTGTCAAGAAGCCCCGGAGGGGGCCAACGATCTCGACGTGAAAGTTCTCAAAATATTTTCCTATTCACCTTACCCTACCCTACCTGAAAAAATTGTAAAACTCAATAAAACTTTTTCAATATAAAAAAAAACAATTAGAAGTAAGAGTCAACATAGTTTTTACAATTACCTGCAGTGGGAAATTTTCACTCTATATTTGATAGCAAAATTCAAGACTCCCTTCACCCCTCTGGATGACATGCCAAAAATTGCTGGGTTCCTATATTAACATTCAGTGATCTGCTTTTTTGCTTCTTCCTGTGATCCTGGTCAGTATGGTTGGAAGGTATAGACTGCGTTGATATCAGGAAGAAGAAAATCTCTAGTTTCTGAGGTCCACTGTCATTTAGAACCTGACAGTATTACATAGCGTTGTTAGGAGAGAATTTCTCTCCCATTGCTAGGAGATACATTACTTCAAGGTTGTTGAGAGAGTGTAAACCACAAGTCTCCTTTCTTCTTCCCATCAGTTCAGTACTTCTGCTCAAGTTGTTAGAAGGGAAGAAGAAATCTAGTCGTCCTCCTCTTCCTGTCTCTTGGCACCATTGATTGGAAAAAATGTGTATATGTAGAAGAAATGGATGGGAATGCATAAGTGTTCCCCCCTCCCTTCAGGAACCAGTGAAAAAATGTTTTGACTTGGGTGTTTGCTACTTACAAGCTATAGCAGTGGTGGCTAACCTTTTTGTCCTCGCATGCCAAAATCGCACATACGCAATAGCATGCATGCACGTGCCCACACCCATAATGCAATGTGCCCCCTCTGTGCATGCATGTATTTATTTATTTTATTTATTTTATTAAATTTATACCCCGCCCTTCTCCAAACGGACTCAGCTCCCACACTTCCCCCGGCTCCCATTCAGGCGCGTGACCCCCATGCTCCCCTGCACTTGCACGCAACCCCCCTGTGCCCTGTTTTGAGCCTAGCAGGCCTCCTTGCAGCCTCCTGGAAAAAAAAGAGAGGCAGGGGGGGCTCTACAGCCCCATGCAACCCCCTGTTGCTTGCATGCCAATGCAACACACACACCCCGTGCATGCACACACATCTCCTGCATGCACAGCAGAGACCTACAAATCTGCTGACTGGTGGGAGGCACCCGTGCATGCGCAGTGGAGCAGAGCTGGGTGGCAGCTCACATGCCCACAGAGAAGGCTCTGAGTGCCACCTATGGGTGGGTTTGCCATCACGGGACTATAGTTTTTCTTATGGTGATATTTCCACTAATATAATAGATGGAAATACTATCAATTGGGTATGTCACTGGTTCTAGAAAATGTCCCACATAGTTAATCTTTGACAGTTTTAATGAAATTCACTTAAAATCTCTTAATTCAATTTTGCATTTTGTCCTTTCAGCTGTAGGCTAAATTTAACAGCTTTTTGTAATCTTCTGTTCTAGATGTTGGATCCCTTAAGCAGTGCTGAAAATTCCCTATCTGGTAGTTGTCAGTCCTTGAGCCAGTCAGGAGAAAGGTATTGACAGCAAGAACTATTGATAGGAATTATGTAGTAATTTCAACTTTTCTCTCTATATATAATGTGTAAAATTAAAAAAATGTAAAATGAAACAAGAACATCATACAGACATAACACTTTGGAAATCACGTAATATTATGTTCTTCTATTCCATTTTTTAAAATAGCCTTTCATTCCGAAAATCCTGCATGTCCAGAGCCCAGAGCTTTCCAGATAATAGGCAAGATTTCTCAGGTGAGATGTTATCTACACTGATAGTTGCTGGCAAATAAAAGGAACTGGAGAACTTTCATATTTCAGTTGTATGTTTACTGCGTTTACTTTTTTCTAAACAAAGATGTTTACATATGCAGTTGGTATGTTTCCATCAGATGTTAGCAACCACCGACTTTGCTTATCAGAGTAGCAGAGATGGTTAAAAAACTAAATCACGCCTGTATTTCTGATTCATTTTTTACTGTAACAGTTTGAATATAGTGATTAACAATCATTTTGGTCTAGTGGTTAAGGCACTAGACTAGAAAGTGGGAAACCTTTAAAGTTTTTTTTAAGGGAGATCTTTAAGAAGAGACTGTCCATTCCATCTCCCCACCCTCCTACCTCCCAGCCAACCTGTGGAGGATAACTACAATGCTGATTCAGCCCTCGAAGAAATCCAGTTTGACACCCAAGACCTCCAAGGCCCCTTCCAACTCTGAGTTCAAGTCCCGCCTTAGCTATGAAAGCCAGGTTGGTCACTATAGGCATTGGGCCAGTCACTCTCTGAGCAGGGTTGTTGTGTATAGTTGTTGTGGGGAAAATAGGAGGAGGAAAGTGTGTTGGATATGTTCATCGCTTAGGTAAATAGTTGAGTGGGTGGGTGGGTGGGTGGGTGAGTGGGTAGACGGACGGATGTGCGAAGCCTGAACTCCCCAACGTCAAGCCTCCCACTTCACTTCCCATGGACCTCTTTTGGAGGTCTTCTTCCCATGGTGAAGTTAATAATTTCTCTTTTTTGTCTCTTCATACCATCTGAGGAAAAATACATATTTTTAAAAGGGTTTCTGTGTGGATGCATGTTTGATAGTATAAAATGTTTGCTTCTTTATTGTAGATCGTGAGAATCAAATATTTGATAAAGCTGAGAAAGGTGGGACTTACCCTCGGCGTTACCATGTCTCTATGCAGTACAAAGATTACAATGATGGTGGGTGTGCAATCCCTTTTTAAACTTAATAATAGGATTACTACTTCACAACACTCTATAAAAGCCTTCTGTTTCACCACTTGCCAACCCCTTTTCTCCCCTCATCCTTTTTTAAATAGCTTGAAAATAGGAGGAGGAGGCGGCAGGGAAAAATGTACCAATAAAACAGCTTTGTCTCCTTGTTTTACTGCAGTAAATTTACTTACAAAAGAGAGAGTATGACAGAGCGAGAGAGTTAGAAAAGGAGGACTATGTCAATTCAAGATGTGGAGCTCCTGACTGTTCCAGGGTTATAAGAGGATGAAAACAACACCTTATAAGCAATCTTTTTTTGCTATCTCTAAAATAAATTCATAATTTATTGGGCAACTAAAAACACATTCATAGATGATTCTGTGAGGAAACCCATTTTTAACAGCAAAAAGACTTTGGTTTTACTCTCCTGCACCTGCCAATATATATGGCACATTGTTAAGATTAACACAAAATTATCGTATTTTTCGGAGTATAAGAAGCACCGGAGTATAAGACGCACCAAGATTTTGAAGAGGCAGATTTTAAAAAAAGTTTTTGCACTCTGCAGACCTCCCAAAAACAGCCAGTTTTTTGCAAAAATGGGCCCATTTCCCCCCCAAAAGGCATGAATAGCCTTTAGGAGGCTTGTAGAATGCTCCTGGGGGGTGGGGGTTCCCAAAGACGAGCAAAAAAAGGGCATGAATAGCCTTTAAGAGGCTTAGAGAGTATTCCTGGGGGCTGGGGAAGCAAAATTGAGGGGGGAAATTGCCTGTTTTTCACTCATTTTTGCCCTCCCCAGCCCCCAGGAGCACTCTGAAAGCCTCCTAAAAGCTATGCATGGGCATTTTGATGAAGGGGCGGGGTTTCGGGAGGCAAAAAATGCTACATTGAGTGTATAAGACACACCCAGATTTTCAGCCTCGTTTTTAAGGGTAAAAGGTGCATCTTATATTCTGAAAAATATGGTAGTCTGAACACTCTTAAGGTAGAATTGCTCAGTGTCTGTCCGTTTTTATTCTTGCACAGAAAATAATTACATTTGATTTCTTGTATTTTCATTGAACGTACAAATGTTAATGCCACCTCTGTTTTATTGTGTTAAGCCTTTTGAGTGGAGTATTTAGCTGGTTTTCATGGTAATTCTTAACTATTCAGGCCGGAGGACATTTCCCCGCATTCGGCGCCAACAGGGCAACCTCTTCACACTGGTACCATCAAGCCGTTCCTTAAGCACCAATGGGGAGAACCTTGGTCTGACGGTGCAGTATCTAGACACCTGTGGGCGTATGTGGAGTGCTGAAAGCGAGAATGCACTCACTGTGCAGGAGAGAAACATCCCAACTAAATGTAAGTTGATGCTTCCAAATACAGGAATATTTACTAATTCCTTCAAAATGGACCATAGTAAATATTTGGCATTAGTTTACTGCCGAATGCTATGTTGCTTACAGTAATTTTTTATTTTTTTTAAGGGAATATAATTCATAATAGCAGCTTCCCTACAGGTATAATTCCTCTTTTACAGGAATTACTCCTCACTTTTACAGTGGAAATTTTGTCTGATTGGAAAAGCAACATTTGTGTGAAGTGCTTTCTCTTTTGAAATAATAGATACAAAGCTTTTTATGGAAAGGCTATGTTAATTAAAATTACACACTTTGTGATTTGTTGTGTGTTCTGTAGACTGAGAACGGGGAGTTTATTTCAACCATATTCCAGTGTGGGGTTTTGAGTAGCTAGGATAAAAAATGTAAGGACATTTCCTAAATAAAATAGAACATTTGTCAAAATCCACTTTTGTGCTTAAAAATAAAAACTTATGCATCTCAAAACAAGATTCTCTGACTAATTTACTCTCAGGTAAGTATTCTAAGCATTGCATAAAACTAGAAAAAATGGTAAATGCAAATACCTAGAATGGCCAGTACATCAGTGCAGAAACTATCAGGCAAAATTAAAATAAAATTTAGTGAGTATTCTTTAAATTCTATGCAACAGGGGTAGAAAAACAAAACGTTGTTGCTGAATATGGTAATTCACTGATAATTCTGGTAATAATGAAGCTTACTTCCAGAAACTAGAAATGGTAACTAATCTTGCCATCAGATGTGGATCCCAGCAATAGTAAGAACATTGCAGGTGAACAAGCTGCTTCAGGGCATTGCATGCCAAAACAACTAGACACAGGGACAGGTTTTGCCCTTGTGCCATCACTCTACTGAATACCTAATTCCTACATACTCTCTAATGTCTTAATACACACTTCACATCACATATCTATGTTGTATGACTGCAGTATTATTATGCTTTTCATCTTCTTTTCTGGCTCTTATTTATATCATTATGATGGTTATTATTGCTCTTATTTATATCATTATGATGGTATAAGACGCACCGGAGTACGCATCCTGGTTTTGAAGAGATAGATTTTTTTTTAAAGTAGGTAGGTAGATAGAGGGATAAGAGGGAGAGAAAGAGAGAGAAATATGGTAGGTAGAGAGAGAGAGTAGGTAGGTAGGTAGGTAAAGGGAGAGAGAGAGAGAGAGAAATACAGTAGGTAGATAGGAGAGAGAGAGAGAAGATAGGTAGATGGGAGAGAGAGAGAAATACAGTAGGTAGGTAGGTAGATGTTTCCAGGTGTATTATCCATGTGCTGGAGAAGGAAATCGCTGTGGCACCTAAAACTTTGTTCTGCTGGCGCAGCACTTGATCAATGTAATTCTCATCAATCCCTCTAACTCAGGGGTTTCCATACTTAGCAACTTTAAGACTTGTGGACTTCAATTCCCCGAATTCTCCAGCCAGCTATGTCCACAAGCTATGCTGGCTGGAGAATTCTGGGAGTCCACAAGTCTTAAAGTTGCCAAGTAACTAAACAGCCTTCCGAAAGGGGGAAAACAATCCTTTTTGTGCTCTGCAATCCTCCCCAAAACGGCCCGTGTTTCACGAAAACGGGCCTATTTTTTTTTTCAAATAAAAGGCATGAATAGCCTTTGGGGGGCTTGCAGAATGCTCCAGGAAGGGGGGGTGGCAAAAATGAGCCAAAAAAGGGCCCGTTTTTCACAAAAACGAGCCATTTTTAGGTGAACAAAATTGCATGCATTACCTTATGGGGGTTATAGAGTGCTGCTGGGGGTTGGGGGGGTCAAAAACCGCTCCGTTTTAGGCTCATTTCTGCCCTTCCCAGCCCCCAGGAGCTCTCTGGAAGCCTCTATAAGTCTATGCACAGCCATTTTGGTGAAGGGGGTGGGGTTTCGGGAGTATTTGATGTATAAGACGCACCCAGATTTTCAGCCTCTTTTTAGAGGAAAGAAGGTACGTCTTATACTCCGAAAAATACGGTATACTGAGAGCTCCTACATGGGAAACACATTCTTTGGTGTCTAATTGCTCTTGGCCAATAGAGCATCCTATGCTATCCTGGCCTATATCCCAGCTTTCTCCAACCTTCCCAGGATGGCAGCCTGGCGCAAGAGGGGAAAAAGGGGGAGAGAAGATGGTTTTATGTGAGGGGCAGTGCACGCACCCACTTCCCAGGTGAATTGGGCTGCTTTTGTGGGCACCCGTTGCTTGCGTAAGGGGGGGCTGCATGTGTGTTGATACCAGCCCGCCACTCATGTGGCCCAATTGTGAATGTCACTGACCACAGGTTGGAGATTCTTGCTATGTCCTATATCCCATCCTTGACTTAGGATCACAATTAGGACCAGAATTTCCATTGCTAAGCAAAGCAATTATTTTGAGTCATGCCAAATTTTACAACCTTTTTTGCCACAGTTAAGCAAATTATTGTAGCTGTAAAGTGAATCATGCATTTGCTCAATGAATCCAGGTTCCCCCATTGACATTGCTTATCAGAAGCTGGCCAGTGATAGCATGACCCTGAGATGCTGCAACCATCATAAATACATGCCAGTGGCCAAGTGTCTGAATTTTGATCACATGACCATGGGGATGCCACAATGGTTGTAAGTGTGAGGACCTGTTGTCACTTGTTTTACTCCTGGTGTAAATTAGAACAGTTGCTAAATGAATGGTTGTAAATGAAGGACAACTTGTAGTCATTCTTACTATCCAGAAATTGAAATATGGGACAGGAAGCAAAGACTTCATTGAAGGCCTTATAGTAAGCAGGCAATAAAGGCCACAAGTGTTTTATTTTCTTTTTTCTTTTCTGTTTATTTTTCTTTTCCACTGCATAAATGATTATAATTATATTTCTTGTCCTTCTTTCTCAAGGAAAATAGGACAAGAAGGACATGTGAAAACTGTGAGAAAACACAGACCATAATCAAGCAGGATTGCTTTCTCCTGTAGTTTTTCTCTTTTCTGTTGTTCTTCAATCTTAATTTATTTCAGTTATTTGTTCTAGAAAACTTCAAAGTATTTCAGATGTGTTTGCCCACTTTACAAAGCAAGGGAGAAGATTAGAGAATACAGAATCATTTTTTTAAAAAAATGGAGTATGCCTTAGAAATGCAGGAAGAAGAACAAGGTGAAGCCAGAATATTCAAGGATACAGTTTCCATTCAGTCTGCATTGGGATCAAGTAGAGACCGGAGGTTAAAAAGCAAAACTGGTCTAAAGTGAATGGGGAAAAAGAGTTGAGCGCTTTATGGGTTTGATTAACATTTTAAAGATTAGCTTGTGAGCCACTATATTTCAACATTGGAAGATTCTCCCATCTTCATATCAGGAGAAATATACAGATTTTTTGTTTAAACTATGGTGGTAACCTTTAATCTTATTTAGCAATATCCATACATCATGCTGTCCCTCCTTTGCTTACACTGGTGAGGCCTCAGGCATATTAAGGTCATTGAACAATATATTATTGAACAGATGTACAGATGTTGTATTGTATTGTATTATTGTATGTATTCTGCAAAGCATTTGAGAACTGCAATCCTATACAATCCTGCAATCCTAAACTTGTCGGGGAGTAAATTTCATGAATTAAATTAGATTGGGAATTTCAGTTGTAATACACTATTAATTATAATTTATAAAATAATTTAACATATAATCCAGATGTGGTGGATTATAATTCTCATTTTTGCAGTCACTGGCTGGGGACAGTGAAGGTTGCTGTTCAGTGTATCTGGAATTCAATTTTGCAGTTGTTGTTGTTCAATGTACCAGATTTCAGTAAGGTTAAATAAATTGCACAGTTATTTATGTGAGCATTATACAAATAGTTTTAAATTTCATAAAGAAATGTTGCCAGATTTCAATACTTTGCAAACTTTCAATTATTTCCAAGAGGAAATTCTGGACGTTTACCTATGTGGATAAGTTTATTTCTGTATTTCTTGCTCATAGTTAAGATCAGAATTTTCTTCTTTTTTTATAAGCAATCAAGAATGGCAGCTTAGCCTACCTTAGAAGATTCTTTAAAGGCTACTGGTAGTCATTAACAAGAGTGCCAAGATATATAATTATTTATGTGAGTAGTTTGGGGATGTTGGGATAGAAAATTAGTGAAATGCTGATGTGACTATGTTCCTGGGCAGTAGCAAGAATCAATTAAGTGCAGCATTATTTTAAGTTATGTATTTACATGTCACAGTTTTCAGCTGAGATATTAGACTCTTGTAATTTACATATGGGAAACATTTTTATCTTTCTTATTTCTTTAGCAATTAAATTATCTGATATAAATCAGTATTGTTGATGCCAGTGTTAGGATAGGATTGTAATTGGAAAATGACTTGTATTTGACAGCTCCAAGCGCTCCAGTCAACTGGCGACGAGGGAAGCTCCTAGGACAAGGTGCCTTTGGTCGGGTATACTTGTGCTATGATGTAGATACAGGCAGAGAACTTGCAGCTAAACAGGTCCAGTTTGACCCAGACAGTCCTGAAACAAGCAAGGTATTTCTAAACACTGATACTAAAATTTCTCAGTTTCCACTTTCCTGATCTGTAATGCAAAACTGCAACCCAAGGGTACAATTACTCATGGCACAATTGAACCATTTACTTAGCTTTTTAAAAAAATTAAATTTCTTGTTAGAATTACTGGCTTCTTAGTTGTTCTCCTATCTGCCTCTCTTAGCAATGGCATTTAGGCCTGTTTTCTCCTTATATTTACTGATGCATTGAGAGCAGGATAAAAACAATGCTGCAGTGGTGCTTAAGAGTTTGTGAATTCTTTCTGAATTTTCAATATCTCTCCATAAATATGAGCTAAAACGCAATTTATGAGCCACCCAAGTACTAAAACTAGATGAAGAGAACCCAATTAAACAAATGAATGAAAAACATATTTTTTCATGTATTTATTGAGGCAGATTATCCAAAGCTGTATATTGGGTGAGAGGGTTCAAAATTAAAAAGTTCACAAACTTTTAAGTCCCACTGGATATTGATTTGCATCTAATTATTGTGTTCTGACTCCAAGCCTCCTATGGTTAGAGAGATAGGGACAAGTTAATAATTTGCTTAGGAAAGAAATGCAATACAAAGTGTAAGGAAATTTGTAGGGTTTTTTTCCCCCTTTAGATTTTTTATTAGTTATCAAAAAATAAAGTACAAAGAAAAATGAAAATAATGGGAAAGTAAATGAAGAAAAGGGGATGAGGAAAGGGAAGTTAGGTGAAAAGAGGGAGGAAGCATTGATTTCCTACTTTTTTTTAGCACAGTAAAATAAGATAACACATAGCCTCAACTCTTTGTTTTTACATAATAATATATACTAGCCATTTCTCTAACAACAAATCTGACTAATCAGCAAAACCAAAAGTCAAAGTTTCATTTTCCCCCATCTCAAATACAACGTGTAAAAGTGGTTTTCAAGTGGAAACCAAGTTAGCTGCATTCTTTTCTTCAATTAAAGCAGTCAATTTAGCTGTCTCTGCTAACTCCATTAGCTTTAGCAGCCAGTCATCCATTATAGGAATCAAAGTATCTTTCCATTTTTGTGCATAGAGCATTCTTGCTGCTGTCAGCATCTATAACATTAAAGTTCCATTTTTTCAAGATCTTTGTCCAATAAGCTTAACGTAAAGCCTCTAGCTTTATGTTCACTTTAAGTATTAGGATGTGAACCATACTCAAATGTTTCTTTGCTTTGTCTCAGATCTACCCTGGAGGGTAAAAAGTTCTTTCTTTACATTTAAATTTGAAATACCTATATATGTTTTTGACAATTTATTCAGTGTTAAATATCCGTGGTATTTAATCGTTTTATTTTAAAAAATCTTTTAAATTATAATTTAATGTAAATTTGAAACCCTTTCTCCATGTATTTTCCCATTGTTCAAGCATTGTATTCAAAAAATGTTTTCCATTCTATCATACAATGTTTCACATAGTCATTCTCCAAATTCAATAACAGTTTATAAACATTAGCAATGATGTGTTCATCATTACCAGATAGTAAAGTTTCCAATTCATTTTTTTGCAACGGCAAATCAATAACTTTTTAAATCTAATTTAAACATTTCTTAAATTGTAAATAATGATGGACAAAATTTGTTGTAGGTTTTAATCAATGTTTTGATGGTGACTTGGCAGTCACCACAAAAATGATTACATGATGTCTTTATTTCTTGTAGGTCTGTTTTCTTTGCTTGAATTTATTCAAAGCACCCTTGCTCCAGGGCTGAACAGTGTAGCTATAGAGAAGGTGGCACTTTTATGTCATTCTTTCTGTTAAACATCTAACCAGTATAAACATGATGTTGAGATCTAGGATTGTGATTTATTGTATCCAGAGAAGCCAGCATCATAGTTCTACGTTTACGAATGTGTGTGATTATAAATGGGCACAGTGAATTCTGGACTCATATATAGAGATGGCAAAACAGGAGAAAAAGTTTGCATGTATCTGATAACATTGTGATTTATTAAGACATAAAAAGCATTTTCAATAAGGTACCAATACCACAATTATGTCCTAAAGATTTCTCTTTTTTTATTCAACTTTATTAAGTTTCAAAGAGATGCAAAATTAAAAATTAAAAAAAAAGAGGGGAGGAAGGGACACAAAATTGTCCTAAAGATTTTTCTGAAGTTTAAGGTATTTTTAAAATGAATTATAAGAATCCCTAATTTATTTAAGTGCTTTGTGGTGATACTGTTAATGCCTACTTTTACTATAGTATAAACTTTCATTAGAATGTAATGTTCCCCTATTTTTAAAATGAAAAGTTACCTGCAGAGATATAACTGGATCGTAAGTGAAAAAATTGTATTTTGTGAAATTGCAGGCTTAATTGATCGATTGAAAAAGCCATGTAGTTTAGCAATTGGATAGTGTTAATGGTTACATCAATAATAGAAATGAATCAGCAAGGGAATAGATGAATGGCATCTTATGCCATGCAAACATTAGAATGCAAAGTTTAATGTTTAACCCTAACTACCTAAAAATGACCACTTTTGCAGTTACATTGTAGACTATCCTCCTTGTGGAGTAGGACTTAAGATTTCATGTCAGATATGTCAGTGTATTGTCCTTTAAAAAATAGCAATATTACTATATTTAATTTCAAATGTGTAGGATGTGGAGAAAGAAGATGAAGTCTGATTATCCATCATTTATTAGGTTGAGGTTGCCTAAATTTTACCTTCACTAAAAAGTGGCATTTATGTGGAGGTCATTGTCCTATATCTTTCTCAAGGTAATCTGGCAATTCTTATGCCTGTAGGAAGTGAGTGCTTTGGAATGTGAGATTCAGCTACTGAAGAACCTTCAGCACGAGCGGATTGTTCAGTATTATGGATGTTTAAGAGACCGAGCAGAAAAGACCCTGAGCATTTTCATGGAGTACATGCCAGGGGTAAGAAATCTATAGATTCTTTAGAAAGTAGTTTTAATCCATCTCAGATTTCAGTTTGTTAGAAACCCAGTTTTGTGTAATGATTAAAGGCACCTGGCTAGAAACCTAGAAACAATAAGTTCTGGTTCTGCCTACTGCTCAATTCCAACTGGTGACTTTGGGCCAGTCATTCTTGTTCTGAGAAATAAGCAATAGCCAAAAATCTTGCTAAAAGCACTAGATGAACTAGGCAACAGGCAGTCACTAGGAATCAAAACTGACTTGGAGGCACAAAAATATAGATGTGAAATGTGTGTGTGTGCGCGCATGTGTGGGTATATATATGTATATATAAATAAAATATTTCCTCCTTTTCCTGTGAAGGGTTCTGTCAAGGATCAGCTGAAAGCCTATGGTGCTCTAACGGAAAATGTTACTCGAAAATACACTCGGCAGATTCTTGAAGGAGTCTGTTATCTTCACAGCAACATGATTGTACACAGAGATATTAAAGGTAAGAGATCCACCCAAATCCACATGGATTCATATTTTCTATATGTTCTGTTATGCTTATTTATGTCATAGATGAGAGGAAATAAATATTGGCTGTGTTTTCAAGGTAGCATTAGTATCTATATCCTAATACTATTCAATAAATGAGCAAATATAAATACTATTAATAATAGATTAGATGCTATTGAATTCATAAACATATAATTCTCCCCAGAATTTGTTTTCTGGTATACTTGAAAATTCACATTATAAAATAACTTGGTTTTGCTTATGGGGAAAATGACACCTATATATTCTGCAATATTATAATCATTGAGAAATGACGAATAGAAGACATGTTGATTAGATCAAGGAATAGTGCAAGAGTGGTAACAAGATCTGGAAATAGAACATGTTATATTATTAATGCAATAAGGGATGAAACTTATCTTTTCCTCTTGTATCTTTATTAGTCAAAATCATCCACTCTTTACCCAGTTACTGTTCTTTGTTTCCAAAAGTATAGTTTGCAATGAATAGTTTCTATAGGACAAGTAAATAGCATAACATATTATTTTCACTTGAAAAACTACAGGAGGTATTATTTTTCATATTACAGTCTCAAACTAGATTTGGGAATATTAAAAATGTCAGGTTTCAAGTGTAACAAGTAACTCCCTTGGTATATTACTCATCTGACATTTAAAAAAAATTTTTTTTTAGAGGATAGGAGCATAGTTACGGTTAGAAAATAAAAATGGTTCACAATTGCAGTCTGCAGGGGGAAAAAGACAAAATCAAGCTGGAGCATTGGCAAGGAGCTTGTGGAAAAAGGAAAAGAAATCTAAAGAATATGGTAGAGACCTTCTCATCGGGTTTGTTTAGTATTTTGGGACTAGCTACAATAGTTACTGCAGCTATTTTATGATTACCTAGGTTAAACCTTCAGGGAGACATTTTGTTGAAGTAAACACCAACATTTGAAATATTTTCACTAATTTAAAAAGATTGGTTATGCAATGTGATGTTCTTTGGGTCATAGTATACAGTAATGGACTGAGAAAATGGTGGCTTGGGTGTATCTTTAAAAAGAAGCACCTTCACCTTTAGAATTTAATATTGGAAGGTGGCTGGAGTGACAAAATAATTTGCATGGAACTCACGTCATTTTAAACTAGGTTCTAGCTATGATGGTTTATAAATCTATACTTTGAGTTGTATACTTGAGCAGCTTCTATTTCTTTTCTTTTTCTCCGTCTCTACACTCACTTCAACTCAGGAGCCAATATTCTCAGAGACTCTGTGGGCAATGTGAAGCTTGGAGATTTTGGAGCTAGCAAGCGACTGCAGACAATCTGCATGTCTGGGACTGGTATCCGCTCTGTCACGGGAACTCCTTATTGGATGAGTCCAGAAGTGATCAGTGGAGAGGGCTATGGAAGAAAAGCCGACATCTGGTGAGAAATAGCTTCATGCAGCTTGCTTAATGTAAAGCAGGGGTCTCCAACCTTTGCAACTTTAAGTCTGAAGGACTTCAGCTCACAGAATTCTCCAGCCAGCAAAGCTGGCTGGAGAAGTCTGGAAACTGAAGTCCTTCAGACTTAAAGTTGCAAAGGTTGGAGACCCCTGATGTAAAGTTTTCTACTTTCTAGAAAAGGGATTTTCTGCCACAATATTCTGAACCATTTGGCATTTTATTAATCTTTTTTTTTCTGTAAACTGTAATGAGTTTAACAGGCTAATTTATTGTTCGCCTCTCTCCTTTTTTACCTCCTCTTTTTCCCATTGCTTTTCAATGCTCTGTGTTCCTGCATGTTGCTTTGGTTTTCTGCACAACTTTGCCTTCTTTTGTAATAGCTCAGAAATCATCCAAGCATGCTGATGCCTCTCTTCTCTGCTTCTGCCTTTTGCAGTGGCTCATTCTGTCAGCCAGCAACTACCTTATTATTGGAAGAGGAGATGCTGATGAGAGTTGCCATAACCTTCTGTGTAAATTTGACTTTTTTTAAATCACTAAAGCATATTGTCTTATCAAAGCTTTTTCTGGGTAGTTACTTTTGTAACAAGAATCTTCCATATCCCTATCAGTTAAAATGGAGAGAGATTACAACAGCAGGAACAGCAACTCTTGGCTAGTGTCCTCCGAGTACTTTACAAAATCTCTAAATAATAAATATGTCTTGGAGTTGCAGAGGTGGACAGGAATGTTTGCTTCTTGTTTCCTCAGTATCCAAGCACAAAAGAGCCCACACTAAATAAGCAGAACACACCATGTTTTAATAAACTAAGGAGCATGGTGGCAATATGATCATGGTACAGATGGGTCAGTCATAATAATTGACTATTTCAGGAGATCAAACTGGGGATGATAAATAAATTGGTTTATTAAATGTAACATGCTTACGAAGAAACGAAAAGATTTATAAATGTGGCAATCTCATCAGTGAGCATTGCCAAAAAGAAGCAGGACTGCATGCAATCGCAGGTTGCCCATCATAAAATGTATTTTTTAGATAGTCTTTTAATCTGAAAGCCTGCAGGCTTTCTAGCATAGTCTGTTTGTATTTCTTCCGTTGGATTCAATTGGTTGGGGACAGCTGCTTTAAAACACCAGTATAAACTGCTAAATTGTGATGTGTTGAAATACAGTTTCTGTATTCACTGATCAAACATAGCACACAAGCTTGTCATTATAAGGCATCTGCAACTGAAGAATAGCAAGCTCTAATTAACTTTTTTTTTCAGTCAGAGATTAATAATAATAATAATAATAATAATAATAATAATAATAATAATAATAATAATAATAATAATAATAATAATGTTGAATTTATTGACCGCTCCCTCTCCCCACAGGGACTCGGGGCGGTGCACAGGGAAAATAAAAGCAATAAATATACAAAGTACATACAAATTTAAAACAGATTAAACTTATTCCTGTGCTAAAATCCCTTAACTAAAAATCCCCACTAAATATAAATATACATTTAAAAACCCATAGAGAGAGAGACTACCCTAGGCCGGCCAGGCGGAAAAGATGAGTCTTCAATTTCAGGCGGAAGGAGCGGAGGTCCGTGGTCGTTCTAATATCGGTGGGAAGGTCGTTCCAGAGGGCCGGGCCCGCCACAGAGAGAGCCCTTCCCCTGGGCGTCGCCCGCTGACAAAGTCTAGTGGACGGCACCCGGAGAAGTCCCTCTCTGTGGGAGCGAATCGGCCGTGAGGATGTATGAGGCAGGATCCGATCCCGCAGATAGCTAGGTCCCGAGCCATGGAGCGCTTTAAAGATGATAACTAACACCTTGAAGCGCACCCGGAAGACGACAGGCAGCCAGTGCAGCTCGCGCAAGAGCGGTGTAATGTGGGTGAACCTAGTGGTTCCCATAATTGCTCGCGCGGCTGCATTCTGAACTAACTGAAGTCTCCGGGTGCACCTCAAGGGGAGCCCCATGTAGAGAGAGTTACAATAGTCCAGTCGGGATGTCACGAGGGCATGAGTGACTGTGCGAAGGGCGTCCCGATCCAATAGGGGGCGCAATTGGCGAACCAGGCGAACCTGATAAAACGCCCTCCTGGCCACGGCTGTCACTTGCTCTTCCATAGACAGCCGGGTATCCAGGAGGACACCCAAATTGCGCGCCCCATCCACAGGGGCAAGATGTTTGCCCCCTATGGCCAGCGTTGGAGAGAGCTGGTTGAATCGGGCAGCCGGAAACCACAGCCACTCGGTCTTGGTTGGGTTGAGCCTGAGTCCGTTACTTCCCATCCAGATCCGCACGGCTTCCAGGCACTGGCACATCACCGCTACGGCATCGTTGGGGTGGTTTGGGGTAGATATATACAGCTGAGTATCATCAGCGTAGAGATGGTACTCTACCCCAAAACCACGGATGATCTCACCCAGCGGCTTCATGTATGCATTAAACAGGAGAGGCGAGAGGACCGACCCCTGAGGCACCCCACATGTGAGTGTATTAGGAATGTCTTTCCTGGGAAGCAGTTTTTCTCATGGTTTAGAGTTCTTTTGACAAAGAATAAATTTAAAAAACAGCTTCATAACACATCCAGGTATGTATTTGTACTGTTGAGCAGCATTTGTTTACAGCATAAGGTAAAGTAATTTAGAAGATAAATCATTTTTATTGATCTGTGTGGTTAGAATGATTCGTTCATAAAACTTTTCCTTTAAGAAGGCTTGCATTATTGGGCTGTGTTTATACTTTTTTGGAAACAAGCTGCCATATGAACATTTTCATTTCATTTCATTGTGACCAGCACTTCTGAACCTGTTTACTTCTGCTTCTCTAATAAACACCGTTCTTGTGCCTCCTTTGGTTTTACTGACTGTAGTCTTAACTTTTCATCAGGGTCTTTTTCTTCCCTCCCTGTTTTTTTTCTTTCAGCATTTTATTTACACACTCAAGGATCTTCAGCACATATCTTTATTTAAGATTTTGTAAAATAAGAGTTAAAGTCTATTAAAGTCTGTCCCGTCTAAAATGTTAAACAGTCTGTTATGTTTTCAAAGTAGCACAACACCAGTTAACTATTGCGAGAATTATGTGATACTTCGCATTTGAAAATAATGAAATTTAATGAAGTTTAATTTTCTTCCAATTTGTCTGGATAATCCAGCAGCACAGGGCTAATGTATTTTAAATGCAAGTCCTTCTAAGAAAGACAATATAATAAAATGAGGTTTATTGTTTCAGTTTTCCCCAATTCTCATTGACAAGCTCTCTTGTCCGGGGATATTTTAAAATATTTATATATTTAAAATGCAAATAGAAAAACATTGTTGTAAATAATTTTCCTTATAGGTCTGGAACGGTGAGTGATTAGTTTGCTAGTTCCAGGTAAAGTCTTTAAACAAAGCTTTCTGTGATAGTCCTGTTCACTTCATTTTACTGTTCTATATCCTTGACTCTTTGCAGGAGATATTGATTTTCCAAGTGCTACTCTAGAAAAGTAAGCAACTCTATCAAAAGCCCATATAATAGTTACTTCATATCATTGTTGGCTTCCCATTTTCAGAAATGTGTTTTCCAAAACTAACAGGACTAAACCTGAAAGGAACCAATGGACCTTGAGCCGACAAGTGTCTGTTTCCAAGACCTCACTGCCCTTCTAGGCATTCTGTTGTATAATCTAGCTGCCTAGGATATACATCTAGGAGAAGAAAGAATACCTTTTAGTTGTACTGTCTCGGTTTTCTTTTGTATTCATGTAAACCCCATGAAGAAATGGGGCTAACTGTTTTGCTGAAAGTGATTTAAAATTGCTGAGATCAATTTTCCTCCTTTAGAGATTTTTAATAGCCATTTTAATAATTTAATAGCTATTGAACCATTGAAGCTTAATAACCATTGAAGCTTAATAGCCGTCGAGGAGCCAAATATCCTTTACTTCAGGGGTCTTCAACCTTTGCAACTTTAAGTCTGAAGGACTTCAGCTCCCAGAGTTCTCCAGCCAGCAAAGCTGGCTGAAGAACTCTGGGAGCTGAAGTCCTTCAGACTTAAAGTTGCAAAGGTTGGAGACCCCTGCTTCACTTAACAAAATTTAAAAAAAATCAGAGCCTTTCAGATCTTTATATGATGAAAAATTATTCCTAATATTTGAAGTTCTGGACTTGCTTGATTTTGTTTCTTTCAGTAATCCATCTACACAGCTTTACTGTGCCATAATTTCTCATTTTTATAAAATTAATACCCAGTAATGCAATCTCCCTTCGATACTGGGCTGTAGCTTTTATGCTTTTTTAAGGCTAATTAGAATATATGAATTAATTACTTCATCAGTATATAGCAAGATGGGAGTGTTCAGGCCTGCAATTAAGGGACAGTGAAAATCTGGCTTATCTAAGGCTTCAGTTAATATAGATGTTGATAGGTACCAAAGTGCATCCTGTCTTAAACACTTTCAGGATAGGTATTTATTTTGAAATAACTTTTATGGGTTACATTTCACAGTGAATGTTAGCATGGATGAGCAAATATTTATTTAGTTTATTTATAAACAAGTTTATATAGTTGCCCCTCTCACTGAAGGTGGCTCTGGGAGCACAACAAACAGGCAAAACTACATACAAAATCACAAATATAAAAAAAATAAAAATCAAATAGCAATAATTACATAAACAGAAATACAAAACAGGGAATAAAAGCAGTGAGCACAGCAATGGAGTCATCTAAGCATGTCTCTGGTTCCTGGGAGCCCCAGGCCTGGTCAGATAGTCATGTCTTGAGACCCTTTCAGAATATAATATGGGTGGAGCCAATCTAATTCTGGATAGGAATAATGTTTCGTAAGGCAGGCACTATGGCAGAGAAGGCACATCTCCAGGAGCCCACCATATATAGGCCCGTAGCTGATTGTACCTGCAGCACAGGCCTCCTAGCCACAACTGACACTTGCTCATAGATCAGGGGTCATGAGTCTAGGTTATCCAAGTTGCACATAGGATCTGTATGTATGTAACACAATCCAGTACCAAAGATGGCATGGTCTTTGAAACAATGGGCCCCAAAGTCCAGCCATTCAGTCTTGCCAAACCATCCAGACCTTCACAATCTCCAAACATTAAGATAAGAATTCACAGCTTCACTTTATTTGTCAGAGGTGGAGATACAGAATTGTATATCATATGTGTACTGATGATATCTCAGCTAGTGGGATGGACGAGTTCACTCAACAACCACACATAGATATTTATGAGAGAGAGGAGAAAATACCAAACCTTGTGGCACCCTACAAAGCAGAGGCTGAGGGAGGAGGGACCTCTCCTTCCCAATCATCACCAATTGGAATCAAACCAGGAGGAAAGAGGTGAACAACAACATGCCCTCACCCCAAATCCTCTGAACTGATCCAGAAGGATATCATGGTCAGTGGTATCAAAAGCTGCTAAGAGTTCAAGTAGGTCGTGGATACCTCTTTGATCCCATAGATCCCATCTAAGCCAGAGGTCATTCAAAAATGCAAGCAGTGCTGTTTTCGTCCATACCCAGATCTTAATCATGACTGAAAGGGATGTAAATTCACTTCTTCCAAAGTCTTCTGAAGCTGCAGCACAACTACCTTTCCCCCCAAAATAGAGGTGATATATTGAATGAAAGTTGTCCGGGATGGTAGAGTTCAGCAATTGCTTCTTGAAGAAGGGGTGAATCTAAAAGGTAAAATAACAATCCCTTCCCTCAAGAATTAATCATTGCCACAGCCCATTCACACAGCATATTACCTCGGCTGCTTTAACAAGCCAGGATAGGCATGAATCTAAAGGGGGGAGGGAGTCTACTCATAGTCCTGAGGACCCTGCCTACTTCCTCAGGTCCAACAAGTTGTTTGTGTGTTAAATGTGTATGCTACCCATCTTATCTAGAGGTGATTCTAGGCAGCTTATAACAAAATAAAAGCAGCAAGATAAAACATTAAAATGGTTTTTAAAATATTAACATTAAAATTGACACAATTAACAAAGATGGCAAGAAGAGAGCAAGATGCACACACGGGGTAGAAAAGAGTATTATCTTTATCCATTAACCACTTCCAATATAACACTCCCCAATCGGGGCTTGGGGCCAATTTGCAGAGCCAGGTTTTCAGGTCCTTTTAGAAGGGCAAAAGGGTGGGATCAGATCTCACCTCAGGGAGCATAATGTTCCAGAGGACAGGAGCCACAGCAGAAAAAATTCTTCTCCTGGACCCTGCTAGCAAAATTCCCCTTCTAGTACCACAGGTGAGATGGGCCAATTTCAACTTTATGTAGTAAATAGGAACCATTAGTGCTTTCTTACTTAGTTTCTGGAAATATTAGCAATACAGTATAGATGTATATACATGGATACTGATACGTTCAATCTGAATTTCTTGTAATTGATTCAGTGAGTGCTAGTGCTTTTTTGGTTTTCAGAGAATCAAGAAATTTGATAGCTTCTGTTACACTTACTACTGGCCAAATAAGGAAAAGGAATCATTGTCCAATTCCTTAGTAGATGCTTCAGGATTGAAAAATGTACTCAAAAATATTCCACCCACCTTCATATTGTAACAGCGCTTATGCTAACTGCCCAAAAATAGTTCAGCACATCCCAGCATAATGCAGATTATGCTGCCCGAATCCCTGGCTGAAAGTAACATATTGAAGTCTTATTCTTGGTTAGGATCCTCCAAGATCTCAGCAGAAGTTCAAATCCCCCTCATTGGAGATTTTCTCTTTGCCAGTTGATTTTTTTTTAGTAGTAAAGTATATAACAAGTTAAATCATGTTACAGTTCGGGGGGGGGGGGAATCGATGCCTTCTATCCATTTTTAGCTTTTAATATTTGAACTTAACACTTTACATCACCATTCCAAAATCTTGAATGATTTCATTCCTATTCAATTTTGCAGCACTAAAAAGGAAGCCAAACTTGGTTGTTTGAAAGAACATCTGCTCCTTTCCTCAGTTCCGCAACACAGACCTGTAGTCCCAAGAGAATTAATCATTGGTGTGGCAGTGGTATTTATCTCAGAATCTTTTACACAGATGATTGGCTTCAGGTTGACTCCGTTTTTACAAACAACATTTTCACCCGCTTACACTTCTTTCCCTATCCTGGGTTTGTCTGTAGATTGGGGGCAGGTTCAACTTCTGTTCCATGTAATACCTCCTTTTATAGAAGTGATATTGGATTCATTATGTTGCCAGACATTCTCACCCAAGGACAGAACAAAGATAATTGTAGCCATACATCTTGCATGCTGCTGCTAATTCATAGACCGAATGAAATGTCTTCTGAATCTCATGGCCTTGAGTGACCTCTGTGTGTCAAGCTCTCCCCAGTAAATCAGATATTAGAATTAGGTGACCGAATTGTACTTTGTTTGAAGGCTTCAGCAATAGAATCTTAAAAGTCTGATCTCCTGCCATTCTTTTTACAGCCTGACTGGTTAGATAGGTTCCCTTATGAGTTTCTTTCTTTGTCCATTATGCAGCTATGGGCTGTACCAGGAGTCCCCTGCCCCCAGGCTGCAGCCCACTACTGGGCTTTGAGCCTTTCAGAAGCAGTGGCAGGAAAGCATGTGCGTGCATCCCTACGTGTGCAAGTGCGGGCACACACACTCCACTTGCACGAGCAGGTTGGAGAATTCTGCTCTAAACCATGATTTTTCTGATTGTTCCTTAGACAGTATCTCTTTTCCCAACTCCCAAGGTAATTACTATATATCATTACACTAATCTGATTGCTTTCATATTATCTTTATATATGAATTCAAGTACTGATTTGTCAGGATCTTCATTATCTCTCAAATCTGATCAGATGACACTTCTTGTTCTCTGCCTCCTGTGGTGGATGTATCATAGTAAACACGTGCATCTGAATCCACAAAATATTCAAAAGTTTTTATAATTACAGATAAGCAGCCTGCGGATTCATGGAGATATCAAAATTACTCTGGAATTATGCAGAGCAGATTTTGACCACCTCTGTGCCATTTCATGAATACCGTTATACCCCATCTCAGGTTTTTTAAGACTAAACTTCCTTTAATTTTTTTGTACATGCTACAATAATAATAATAATAGAACAGAACTAGAATTAGAATAGAAATAGGATAGGATAGGATAGGATGGATTGAGAAGAGTAGAAGAATAGAATAGCTTATTGGCATGCAAAGCAACAGGATAATAATAATCATATTAATGATACCAATAAGAGAGAGTAGTAAAAAACTTGGGAAGGATAATAATAATAATAATAATAGTAGTACTGTCATACAACATGGGTAAATATACTTAGGTATTAAACAGCACTGTGAGAATTAGGTGTTCAGCAGAGTAATACAGTGAGGGAAGAAACTGTCCCTGTGTCTAGTTGTTTTGGCATGTGATGTCCTATGGGGGGTGGGGGGTGTTAGGAGCTTAAACATTAAATCAAGGATGTGAGGGGTCTGTAGATACTTTAGTCCTCCTTCTGACCTACATACAGGTCTTCTATGGAAGGCAGACTGGTTGCACTTGCTTTTTCTGTTGGGCTCTGTAATGCAGGGGTCTCCAACCTTTGCAACTTTAAGTCTGAAGGACTTCAGCTCCCAGAATTCTCCAGCCAGCAAAACTGGCTGGAGAAGTCTGGGAGCTGAAGTCCTTCAGACTTAAAGTTGCAAAGGTTGGAGACCCCTGCTGTAATGGGTTAAATGCTGTTATGAGAAAATAAATAAGACAGATAGTTAAGAGGTACGGTTAGTCCTCTCTCGGTTTTTAGTATCTTTTCGTATTATAATAATGATTATAATGAGTTACAAAGAGACTTCTCACCAAGTGACTTTGAACTCTTTTTCCTGTGTTTTCTCCTCCCAGGAGCCTTGCCTGTACTGTTGTGGAAATGTTAACAGAGAAACCACCCTGGGCAGAATATGAAGCTATGGCAGCCATTTTCAAGATTGCTACACAGCCTACTAACCCCCAGCTTCCTTCTCACATATCAGAACCTTGCAGGGACTTCTTAAGACAGATCTTTGTGGAAGCCAGGAAGAGACCTTCAGCCGAAGAGCTGCTCCAGCATCATTTTGCCCAACTCTCCTACTGAATTACCATCTCTGGAATAGCATTCCATTTTTAGATGATCCTGTCATCTGAAGTGTTGTAGCCTATATCAGAGAATCCATTCCAGAATGCTGCCAGATAAACATTCTGTTTGCCTAGTAAGATAGGGTGCAAGGGCAATGCAAAAGTCAGCCAGTTTCCTTTTGGTATCTTCATTTTGAGGGATTGAGGCTTTCCTCTGTCACTACCCAGGTGCTGACATGGTATTTGCATGTGGCTAGGAACAATCTCAAGTGCTTCGTTTGAATATAGATCTATCTCTGAAACTTGTGAAAACGAAAAAGGAGGAAATAGACTCTGAGAACTGCTAAAAACTACAAAAAATGTGTATTGGGCTCTTATTATCACTCTGTTTTACAGCTTTTCAGGTTGCAGGGTGTTGTTTCTACTTCTCTCTAGCCTATATCCTATATCTATGTTCCTGGGTGATGAGAATGGAGGAGGGGATTCCCATGGATCAAAAGTACAAGGGAATCTAGTTAGAATAAAGGTTCCTTGTATGAAATAAGAAAACCAAGTTCCATTCTGGCAGGATTGTCTAAAGGTGTAATGCAGAACTATGTGTTCTGTATCTATGCAGTAATCACGGGCTAACACAATTTTTGTCTAGCAAAAAAAAGAAATCAGTATTGTGCAGCTCGACGTTTTTAACTTCTATTTTTTTAAAAGCACTGTTTAGTTTTTATGGCATCAGAGAAACTAGGAATCCATATGGGAGATATTAAGAATATGTAGAAATTAGAGGGAGCTGAGCAAGGCATAGTGCTCCTTCTATGAATATCAAAAGTCAGTAAATAAAATGAGGAATGTATATGGAATTTTACATTATTTGCAGAATTTATCCAGATTGTAGAATGTGCCATTTTATGGATTGTGTTGCACAGGGTATCATACAATAGATTGTGGCGAGAGGACTATTGTGAGAAAGCATGGTATCAATGTGCTGCCTTTAGTTCGGTGTTAGTTGATAAGATAACAAATTCCCTTCTGTAGAGTTATACACAGTTAGGATATTATGCTACAGTTATAATTGATATGAAAATATCTTAATTATTTTGAGAAATTCAGTCTTGTATACCTCCATTGGCAGCTCATCCATCCAAATCCCTTTCACAGGATAACCTGCCCCCCCTCTCAAATTTCTAACCAAAGATTATTTCATTGTTGCCAAGATTATTCTTCAAAGAGAGGCAAAGTGTTACTGCTGAGCCCAAACAGGATTGTTCATACTGAACAGAACTACCTTTTCCAGGTGCTTGTAATGGAAAAACTGGGGCATGGTGAAGGGATATTGCTAATCTGTCTTTATTCATTCTGGGTTTTCTGTATGCTCTTCTGATCTTTAAAAGAATAGCTTCTAAAGTTTGAGGCCATGTTTTCCCATAGTTCTGCAGAGCCGCAGTCTGTTGATCTGGATTTTTCTGGATTTTTCCAGAATTCGGGGGTTTTTTCCCCTTAAAAAACTTCGTTTTTCCAAGAAGCACTCCTATCAGATTTAACGGAGTACAGTCAGAGAGCTAACTTCTTGATCTCTCAAATGTTTGGTTGACAACAGCATACCTTTATTATATAAAATGTTGGATTAAAACTAGATACACTCAGACAGGGCCTCTATGAGATCTATGAGTATCTCCGTTATCCATTATGTAGCAAATCATGTACACTCAAGGAGCGTTAGGACAGATGAAGGACGTGACTCTTGCTGCTTTGCCAACAGCATTCTGCCACTTGTGACACTTCAGGTGTTTACTGTTAACTTTGCAAAGTTATATTCATCTACCTTTGCTCTAGCCACCATCTTGTCAAAGGTTTTACTTCTCTGCAAAACTGAGACTCATCTGTCACTTTATACAAAGTTGCACTTGGTTGCTTGTAACAATATTGCAATCTACCTACCTAGCCTCCGGTGTTAATGAAAGTAGGGGGGGGGGGGCAGCCATGCTTTCTGTTAATCAGCAGCACTTCTTTTAAAGCAGAATGCAATTGATATGCAGATAAAAGCAGTTCTTTCCTGCTGTTTCCAGCCTTGTAGCTGTGGCAAAGACTTGATGTGCTCAAGTTTTCTGTCATATTTACTTAAGAATGTCTATAGCTTTATAACAAAGTTATATAAAGTGTCTGTACAATGTAAAAATGCTACCATGATTTCCTTTTTTACTTCATTTGCCATCTATAGGTTTGGTTTGTTGCCTTAAAAACACGTATGTTCTTTTTCAAGACAACAATGTTGAGTTACGGCGTTTCCTTTGATTTTAGCAAATAACCAGCAACAGAGTTGATCCCTCATCTGTTTTTGAGAATATGATATGTTCCTTGGCTCCTCGCTGGATGGATAAGCATAAGAAATAAGCCAAAGTGTTATTCATATGGTCAGCAGTGCACTTTTATAAATATATTTATATCACTTTCTTATTAAGCATTTTACTTCATGTAAAGAAATTATGATGTCTCATATTTTTATTTATGCCATACTTGTTTATGTTTATGTGTACAGCAATTATTATGGGATGGGGTGGGAGAAATTGACATCTTTGTGATTTTTTAAAAAGGGGAAAGAAGCAGCTGGTTTTGCAAAGATTTTGATTACTGTTTATTACAAGATGTATCAGGTCAAAATACCTTTTTGTTTCCTTGCTAATTTGGGGGGGAAAGAAAAGTAAATGTAATAGAATAGCAATATAGAAATGGCAATTTGGAATAATAGAAACCCACAAATTATATATATTAGAGACCATCAGCCTCATGTATTCCTGTTGATGTAACACACACAGTCTTCATTGAGCTTATTGCCATTTCTCCACAAAACAACTGCACTGTTTTGCAACAGTGAGGTTGCACGGTTCCAGTGTGATCTCATTTTAAGATAGATTTCACAAGTTGGTCTCACAACTTTTGTATATCTATTTCTGTGGTATTTAAGCCTCTTTTTTAAAAAAAATAAACAAGAAATGGCTTACTATATGCTGTGTTTACTTGCAGTAGAATGGTGTGTGTGTGTGTGTGTGTGTGTAGTGTGAATAGCATACAGATAATCTGAGAAAGAAGGCCATGATGTGGGAAACAGTCTTTGCAATATCTGAATTGCTAACATTGATATACTGCTACTCAGTGCAATAAATTTGTCCCTGAAATTTCATCTGGATAATATTCACTGGAGTTTTACAACATCAAATAATTCAGGAGTGCTTACTTCTAGGTAAATGCATAAAGAATTATAGCCTTAAAAATGTCCCTTTTCTTTTGTAATTTATCTTTTATGCCAACTATTTCCAGACTTTCATTATTTTTGCTTTATAAAAGACCCCTTAGGAATTTCTCTTGTGAACATTTTATGGTCTCCTGAGGAATTCGTCATGCAGATTTGCTTTTGGAAGGTTTCTGATTCTCATCAGTGCAAATGAGAGAGAGAGAAATGATATTTTACTAATTCTTTCACAGAACTGTAATTATGAGCAAGGAAACAAAGATGGGTTTAGGCTTGGTACGACGATTCTGTATACTCCAGTTTCACCAGCCACTTTTCTGCTAAACAGCATTCATTTAAAATACCTATTGTATAGAAACTATTGACTTCAGACAAGATATATCTTATTACCTTTCCTGAATTGCCGCCTCATATGTGGGCTAATTTAATATATGATTTGGAAGTTTGACAAATAGCAAAAAATATAGATTGTCTTGTTTGGTGATACATTTCTGCAAGATTTCACAGCTAAGCTGACATCCTCTTCATATCAGACCTTTGAATTTATACCTTTGAATGTGATATAGTATGTCTGACTTTAACCAAATTTACCCAAGAAATTACTGAGATTGGATAATTAAGTTTGAAGCCTTCAGTATATTTTACACTGCCAGTGCTAGAACGAATATTTTAATTTAATTAAACTCAGAGAGCTTTGTAGAACGTTCTGTGATTTATCATTTGGACCTGGAGTATACAGAAGACCTTGAAGTACTTGTCTGTTTCTAATTTTTATGAATTTCTATAATGACTGAGGCTTGCAGTGCAAAGCCAGGCCAATGTGTAACTTTTATTTACAATAAAATATAATTTTCAGCTAGTTGTGTGTGCTACTACATCTTGTATTATTGGAGGTTGCTTGAAGTGGAAGCTTCAATAGTTCCATTTTGCAAAAACACACTATGAATTCTCAACATAGCCATACTGGGATTGTGAAAATTGTCTCACACTTTTTAAACTCAAATAATAAGTTACTTCATCAGATGTTTTCTTTGAAATCCACAACCAGGGAAGCAAACCTATGTGGGTGTGAATTGTGGGATTTGTTTAAATGTGAGAAAAGTATACTCAGCACTTTAAAAGATGCTTATCATCTCTCATACCCTGCTAAGCACATTTTTTTGTATTTTCTGGAATGTAGGCACCAAACACTATCTTTTATTAAGGAAGACATGTTTTAAAGCTGCTGAACATGCCATCTGACATGTTTTATATGAATTGTGTGTGAGCCACAGCTTTTCTTCTAGCCAGTGATATTAACACCACCTGGTTTTTTTAATGCATACAATGATGACTGGATTGTCTCTCATGCAGAGCATGTTTCTTGTTCAGCAAGAAATCTTTTGGAAACTGAAATAGAAGTTGCACATTTTCATCTCTCAAAACTTTCATAAACGACATCGAAGAGGAAAAGCTCAGAAAACCTATATTACAAAAATAAGACTGCAGCTCTGGACACAAACACCACAAGTGTACTTCAGCTTATCACGTACCACTGAAAAGGCAGATATAAAAGATAGACACTGAATTCTTCCCCAGAGTTTAAGGCTGAATGGATAGAACAGAGCTGATGAGAACTAGGATGCAAGGTCTGCAGACCCACATTCATCAGAGTTTTGGACTAATATGCATGCTTCTATAACTCTTAAACCAATTTTAGCTCCAGGACTCTAAATGTCCAGGGTGTCTTATATGCCTCCTTGAAATTCCAAAAGTTTTATTTTCTATTTCATTGTGTAGAATTTCTAAAACTTGAATATATACATCTTTACCCTAGACCTGTGTATGGAGTCTGCAGCAGAAGCACACATTCTCCCCATAAGAAAAGAGCTACGTTTAGGATTCTAAATAAATTCACAGTCAGAATTCAATATGTTGCTGCCTATTTGCACAATTTGTTTATCCAAATGGCCAGATATTGGGAATAGATAATGCTTCGTCTCCTTCAAAACTAACTGTAAAAATAATATCTTAAAATTGGCTAAAGCCTGTTGGAATAGTTTTTTCTACTTGAACTTCAAAAGCAAGGAAACCAACATCCAGGTCAACCTATAAGGATGCTGATTGACCTGCTAAAAGGGTGACTGTTTGTGTCTTATATTGAATAGTGTGTAGTCATAGCAGTGGTGGGATTCAAATAATTTAGCAAAGAATTGAGCATGGGTCTCTACCCTAATGATTTCTTCCCATAACCAGTTCACCTAATTGCTTAGAAAGTTAACAACTGGTTCTCCTGAAGTGGTGCGAACTGGCTGAATCCCACCACTGAGTCATAGACTTTTGACCAAGGAGATGTACAGGTGCGAAATATCACATTTACAGCTTGCTAGTCAAACTGTTTAGCTACAATCCTGGTTGCAATTCCATTACTAGTATGACCTGGTCCTTTTTATAGCATTAGTATTCCTGCTTTTCAATGAGTAAAGCAAAATTTCCCATTTTCAACATGTCTTGGTAGTTTTTTGGATGCTTAATTCTTTCCACAGCCCATTAAAACTATGGTTCATTTCTGCTTAGTCTTCCCTGCTCCTAGCCATCTTACAATTACCATTGCTCTCCATCAGCTCAATTCATCCCCATATCAAAGATCTCAAAGTGGGGAACTATAGGCTACGGGTCATGCTGTATCTGTACCATTTTCCACCTCTTTCTGCAGCCAGAGTTGCTTGTGCTGCTTGCGCCCAAAACCTTCATCATAGTTGCCTTTGCTCTTGAACAGCTGCTGGTAATGTGGCTTGCAGTAGAATTCCCCATGGAGAGCTGCATAACTACCCAAGCTGAATAGAAATAAGAACATGTTAGGGCTCACTAGGAAAGAGCTGAAAAATGCAAGAAAACTAGTATAATGGCAGTTACATTATGAAAACAAAGCTATGAGTTTACTACTGTGTCCTTCCTGAGAATTTGCAACATAGCATCTTTCAGATTTTGCCGTCATGTGTACTAATAGGAGCATGAGATCTACCCTACAGAGGAAGCATAATTATTGTACTATACCAAAGCCAAAAAGCTGTGAAGTCATTTAAATGTTTAAATGCCATAAGTGCTTGTTTCTTCTGAATGCAGAAAGAAGCCTAATTTAGACCTGTTTTTTCCACAATTCCTACTAAGCTTAGAAAAGACTTTTTTGATGCAAGCTCAACATCCAAATGGGTTTCTTGGCAACAGCACAGAACTATTTGGCCATTACTTTTTTCTAGGGTAATTTTCAGCTTCAATTTCCGTTCAGGTACAAAGAATGCCCCATCTCTGCTTAACTTTTTCAAGATCAGGTGAGATCATCTGCAAGTGGATTTTTTTTAATCTCTTATAGTGAAGTCTCCTGATTCAATACAATACAATACAATAGCAGAGTTGGAAGGGACCTTGTAGGTCTTCTAGTCCAACCCCCTACGTGGGCAGGAACCTTATACCATTTCAGACAAATGGCTATCTAACATCTTTTTAAAGACTTCCAGGGTTGGGGCACTCACATATTCCCACATATTCCCTTTGTATTGCTTCCTCCCCAAAGGAAAAGGAAAGGTGCTCACTTTTCCCTTACCTTAGCTTGGTGTGGCAATGCTTACAGCAAAAGCAGTAGTTATGGAAGACAAATTTATCAGCCACCAGGCGCTCCATGGGATAGACAGTTTTCTGACAGGCACTGCATGTCTCTTTCACCTGGGCCTTCATGCTGAATGACTGGATGACAAGAGTAAAAGGTGATGTTGGTGAAAGTTCCAGAAGAGGAGGCAGCAAGGGAAAAAGAACAATGTACAATTACCAGTGATTTAATTATAAAGATACAATTTCAAAGCAATTTGAATACAGCATACTTGACTCTTTTGCCAAGCTTCCTAACTTCAGCTATAATAATAATAATAATAATAATAATAATAATAATAATTTAATTTTATAACCCGCTCTCTCTCCCCAAGGGGACTCGAGGCGGGGCACAGGCAATTAAAAATACAAAGAACACAGTACAGAATACAAACTACAAAATTAAAAGTAAATTAAATTATTCCTGCGCTAAAACCCATATACTAAACTAAAAATTACCCCTAAAAACCCCTAACCTAAAAAGAGACTACCCAAGGCCGGCCAGGCGAAAAAAGTGTATGTTTAGCTATGTTTAGCTATTAGCAAATAAAAGCAGTCTTAAGAGGCACCCTGGTTTAATATTAAGTACTTTAACAGCTGAAACAATCAGTAGTTTATGGAGAATGTTCCAAATCTAAAAGTGCAAGACACCGGAATTCAGAATGAAACATTTAACATTAGCAATAGCATTTGGATTTACATATCACTCTGCAGGGCTGTACAGCACTCTCCGAGTGGTTTACAGAGTCAGCATATTGCCCCCAACAATCTGGGTCATTTTACTGACCTCAGAAGGATGGAAAGCTGAGTGAACCTCAAGCCCTGTCAGAAGCGAACTCCTGGCGGTGGGCAGAGTCACCCTGAAATACTGCACTCCAACCACTGTGCCATAAATTTTTATTTAGTAGAAACCAAAATGCTGTTGAAAATCATTTTAAAGGACTTATCACAAGTACAATCCTCAATCATAATTTTCACGCATTGTGTTTTTTTTTTAATTTAAAAACATGAAAATCCATGTTCTGAATTCAACTGGTAGTTAGGGAAGATGCCTTTGAAATACATCTAAAAAGAGAGCTATCAACTTGCCTTTCAAAACTGAGGTTTAAAAATAATAAAGAGATGTCTGAGGGTGAATTATTTTATTGCTATTTTCATATGTTCTATAAACATAGAACTGAGTCCCTATCGGGAGAGGGAGCAGTTTACAAATATTAAAATTGAATTGAATTGAAATATGTTGCACACCGGGATGCAAGAATGTGATCTGAAGAGATGATAGGCATTGCCTTTGACAGCTCTGCTCAATTTGATAGGTACATCAATTCTCAGCATTTAGGACCAGGATAGCCTAGTAACAGTGATTCAGTGATTCACATAGTTATCATTTCACAGTTAAACCAGTGTATCTTACCTGATACTGGCTATCCTTAAAGGAAAGCAGTTAGAATGAGAAACTGCAGTTAGCGGCAATCTTCTCACTTGTATTTTGACTCAAGCAAAACCCTGATTATTTCATTAATATCTGTGCTTATTGAAATATTTCAGTTTATGATTAAAGAAAAGCTAGCAGAAACATTTTCATTAATACAATGAATGTCCAAGGATCAAATGCAGTATTTCTCAACCTTGACACTTTAAGATGTGTGGATGTCATACAGTATTTCAGAGTTCCCCAGCCAGTATGAAGTCTCCTTTCAGAATGTTGAATGGGGAATTGTGGCAATTGAAGTCCACACATCTTAAAATTATTAGATTGAGAAACACTCTTCTAACAGAACTACTTGGCTTCTAAGTAGGATTTCCAAGTAGAAATCCCACCCCTCCAAGCTTCCATTTTGGCCTGCAAACTGCCAGGCGAGGCCTGCGCAGGGCTAAACGGAGGGGAGGAGGGGCGAACTCACACCTCCTAACCTCCATTTTGGCTGGCAAAGTGCAGGACGAATGTTGTAGAGTCTCTGCAGTTATTTGCAAGGGCAAACCACTGCCATGGTGCTGCAAGATTCATAGATTTGGGACTTGTATATAAACACTAGGGGACGCTGATTGCATAACTTTGAACATTTGCTAAGGGAACACTTGTAACCCTGGGATTACCTGTAGTCACAACTTTTTCAAGTAATAGTAGCCTGAAAGAAGAAAAAGGAATGATAAATACCTTGGATCTCTGTACAATAGATGCCCCCGTGTTGCTCTTTGCTTCCTAAATAAAGGAAGGAGAGGGGAAATAAAAATTAATCTTCTTCTTGCATGGCAAATCATATTTATAGATTTGACTACAAACTGCAGTTTATTTGTATTATATTTACTGATATGCTGATTTACTAACAAGCTAGTACTTTTCTTTAACTCTTTCTTTAGTTGTTTGAATATTGTTAATCAAACTAGAACAATAATAATACAAGAAAAAAAGATTCAGAAACATCAGAGAGATGTTCTATTGCTTTATAAAATATGAAAAAAAAGAAATAGGGGGGGGGGGGGAACTAATATATCCACAAGTTACAATGTGGAAAAATATATTCAGGTGAATTTGTACAATCACATTATCTTCAAATGAATTGTTTGCAAATATCTCAACAAAATATATGGAATGAAATAGATACACTCCCTGTGATATTTTCTGTATAGTGCTCTGATGCAACTTTTTGTGTGACACACAAAAAGATGATCACACAAAAAGAATTGCATTAGGAACACTATTTGGCAGGGAGAGAACCCACTGCAGTACCCAGCAAGCCAAACAGCTGGAGATCAGGTACCTACATTAACAATTCAAGCAGAATGGGTACCCACAACCATTTGTCACAAGATGTCTGCCCAACACAGTGGGGAGAGAAAGGAAGAAAAAGGTACAAGACCAACCACAAGGTACAAGACCAACCACATGGTACACACTGCCATACATCAAAAATATTTGGGAAGCTGTAGAATGCAGTTTCCGAGATCTGCATGTAGGCATCACACACCGTCTAAAGGCTATCATACGAGGACAAATTATGCATTTCAAAGATCGCTTGGAGGTGGAATATACTTCCAATGTAATCTACCAAATCCCCTGCATAGATTGCCTCTGTTACTATGTAGAACAAATGGAGAGGAAGCTAACCACAAGAGTGCAAGAACACAAGCAAGGGGTCAGATGGAGAGAGACCCAAATCATTGGTAGCCTCACACTGAAATGAACAAGGACACACATTCAGAATTGAATATGTGTCCTTGTTCAATTTTGCGACATAGACTGTTGGATGAGCAGGCACAGAAACAGCCAGGGAAATGATTGAAGCCTGGGAAATAGGCCCCTTGTCAGTCAACAAGAGTGCTGATTTACCACCAGCCTATCAAATACTTAGAAGGTGAGGGCTGAGCAGCACAAGCAAATGACAGCTAATGACTTAAAAGCCAGCCATCAGTACATCCCAATCAACATCTAAAAAGCCACTTCCAGCAAGCATTATAAATAACACAAACAGAACAGCACACATTCTGCTGGAGAGAAGTTCCCTGAAGATGGGCTCCTGCAAGAGTCTGAAAGCTCGGAAGACAAAAACCTCTGGTCCCAGTGACCAACCCAGATTTGATTCTGTATTTTTCTTTCTTTATACCTATATTTTTCCCAATGAGAAAAGTATTTTCTTCAATAGACTTTATACATTAAGTTTTCCACCATGATGAACATGTTGTAATTTAAAGTACCAAGATAAGAATAACATAGATGTGCTTGGTTCATATATAGTGCTAAGTGAAAAGTACATGCAAACCTAGCCATTGGTTTAATATTCCTGTATGAAAAGCATAGTTTAAACAAATGACATGGTGCAATGTACAAACAATATTATTTCCCCATTTACTCCTCTATGAAGTAGCAGTAATTCTTTAATTTAAAGATACTGATTTCTGTACGTACATTAGAAGAGGCTGTACTGGATTGTCCCTTAGCTTGGAACATTGTGCTCTATTCTCACCCACACGCGCTAATTTCTTCACTTGTTTAGGCTGGCTAATTCTTCAATATGGATATGGCTTATACCTGAGGAGAAAAGAGAAAGAATTAAGTTATTAGAATATTATTCTAGAAACTCGGATATTTCTCATCTTTCTGAAATGTAAATTCCAGATAACAAAAAACATCGTGCACAAATACTGCTAGTTTTATTGTACTTCATTTCCTTTTCAGACTAATTGCAGATCAAGAGATTTTTTTTAAAAGATATTCTGAATGCAATCTCATACCTAGTAGAAATGTGTTAAGATGGCATTATTTTTAGTATATTTACAAACATAAGAATATGAACGTACCTCAGTATGTAACATCTATTTTAATATAGTCATTGATACATATATTTTACAAAAACTATTCTTGAAATAGTAGCCATCAATATAATTTAATATGCAATATAACTTAACAAAATAAATTAGTGTACCTATGTTCTTTAAATCTCTAATATATAAGATACGTATGTATGCGGGGGAGTTGTACATGTGTATTAGAGAGATTCACATTTTTCCCTAAAGCTGAAGAAGCTTCTGGATGAGAAGCAAAACATCTTCAAAGAAAACAAGAAAGTCCAGTTGCCTCTTGAAAAAGCACCTATGGGGCAACCATGACCGGGATGACTGAGAATTTCCATAGACAATTCTCCCCTAAGCTTTCCTTCTTTCTGCCCAGAAAAATAAAATTGTTGGATTCTCCTACCCAGTTTCCATTTGTTTGTGTCTTCACTGCCACTTGAATCTTTCCTGTTCATGTACATTTACACTTGCTAGAACATGCTTGCCTCTTGGTTCTGCAAAGCCTGTATGCTGCTTAAGAAATGGCCCTGATTCATTTCCGTTCCCCTTTGTGGTTAGCTTGTTATTTCCTGCTTTCTCCATTTAAGGACATGCCAGGTACCCATAAGAGGGTTAAATTTTTCATATTGAGATACTATAACCATATAAGCAAAGGGCAAAATGTCCTCCCCAATTTGACATGCTTGAATTCACACCAAGGCAGCCATTGCAAGTTATTTGGTCATTGACACTACCATTAAAACTGTTTTGAAAACCGACAGTGCATCAGGAATTATGTTTTCTAAAATAAAGCAAAACGATAATTCTGTTATAAACAATCACTTGGGGTCTGCTAGAGAGTGTATTGGGAAATTGAAATGATTTGATGCTACTTTGCCCTTATTTTGGTCCTGATGACAAATTTGTCTCCATTAATTCTTTTGCGCAGTTTGTTGTAGTACAGTGTAGAAAAAAGTCTGCCCTATATAGAATCCAGAAAGTTGTTGCTAGCAACTGACTTATATGATCTTGGATAAAAAGAATTTAAAGGCATCTCTAATCTTGTATATATTTTTGTTGGAGGTGTATGGTGCTGCTCTTGGTGTAGATATGGGGCAAAACAAGGACACATTAATATAAAGCAATCCTACCATACATTGCCGAATTCACATTGACTTAAAACTGCCAGGGTTTCAGTCACTCATTAACTGCTACTATGGACTTCCTAGGAATGTAATTACATACCTAATTATCAAGAACTCACAGACATTTCTATCTAAGACTTTTTTCAGTCTTAGATAGAAGTTAGATACTTATGGTAGATAAAATTGAGTTTAATTTCTCTTTCCATGTTCTAGATTTATAACCATTAAATTTTATAGTTACTGGCAACAATTTCATGTATAATAGTATGCAGACAAGTAGTCTTGTTTCCATGATCTGTTCCTGAGTGTCAATTTTTCTCAAATTAGGGTTCATGGAGAACTTGGGCAAATTGATAGCTATTTGTTTGTGTATTTGTACCGGTATCTACATAAGAGTGTGTGTGTGTTTGTGTGTGCGTGCGTGTGTGCATGCAGAGTGATACTTCACTTTCATTTGATACATTTGAATTTCAAATTGGACCTTCCAATTTATATAATTGGGATGGTCTGAATGAGGTTTCCATTAAAAGAAGTGTCTGTTCACTGTCCTATGAGGCTTTAGTCCCAGATATAAAGGCATTCAATTTTGATAATAGTGATAATAGTGACTTTTGTTAGAAAGTTATTCATTTTCTGTTGAATTCTTTGAATTCCTAGCTTTAATTATAAAATTAAAGTATCAAAATCCAGATTGTATTATTAAACACATTGTGTAGGTAGTTCTTATTTAGGGACTGCCTTATACAATGAGAATCTGCAATTATAACGGCGATGAAAATGTAACTTTGCAGCCAATCTTTATTATTTATTTAGAACTGCAGAAAAAAACAATTACTGCCAACCTGCCTTCCATTGAGGATCTTTCATTTTGCTAAACAAATAATTCCCTCACCAATGTCAAACTATTCACTAAGGCTGCATTGCTATTACTATTAGTCTTCTCATCCTTCCTATCACCTATGTCCTCCCACTTAAGCCACTTATGGCTGCATGACTGTAACTTTGTTGCTTGTATCCTTACAATTTGTATTGATGTTGATTGTTTCCTGATTGCTTATTTGAACCCTATGACTATCATTAAGTGTTGTACCTTATGATTCTTGACGAATGTTTCTTGTCTTTTTATGCAAACTGAGAGCCTATGCACCAAAGACAAATTCCTTGTGTGTCCAATCACACTTGGCCAATAAAGATTCTATTCTATTCTATTCTATCCTATCCTATCCTATATTTACTATGTTTGCAGGTCTGTAAAGCAAAGGGAAGTTGAAATAAATTCATAAGCAATCAATCACAGTTTCATTTAATAATGGAGTTGCTTAACAACGGAGTTGCCCGTTCCAACTATAGCCACTAAATGAGTGATCAATATAAGAATGTGTGCTGCCATCAGCCTCTTTCATTTTCTCTTTTCTCCATTAAGTAAGGGGAGGCAACGACTTTATTATCACAGTTTTTCTGGAATTTAAGGCACAAAATCCCAAGTTCCTATTACATATCCCTACTTGAGATAGATACTGGATAAGCAAAATAATTTCTGTTCCTCGCTAGCTAAGATTCTTTTTATGCCTTTTGTAAGGGTTTTTTCCCCACCTCCAACACATAGTACTGTGAAAAAGCTTAAATCCAAATGGCGTTCCTAACAAGAATTATACTAGCTGAATTCCCTAATCTAGCATTGTTATCATGCATAGGTTTACAATACCCTCAGTTGACTAGTTCATACAACAATGTTGTATTATACTGTATATGTACTCACAGATAAGCCCCCCAAAATATATTCAAAAATACACCTACAAAATCGGGTTCAGGTTATCTGTGGATCAAAGTTCAGGGTTTTTTAAAGCCCATCACAGCCTTAAAATTATGTGGGTTTTATGAATTATATTGCAACAATTAGCAGTTTCCCACCTGTTGCTATGGCTAAAAATTCAAGGCTTATCCATGGGAGGTAGATTTTTTATGGTACTTTGGTTCTGAGGGTCAACTTATCTGCAGATAGGCCTATCCAAAATAATATATGGTAACTACTTTACATCAATAATGTATAAAATGAGTGCCCATCGACACCACTACAGACACATTGCTGAATAGATTACAATGTCCAGCAAACAATTTTTCCCTGTGAATATTCATGACGTGGTATCTCTAGTGACTTGAGTCAGGGAAGACTTTCCAGGCTAAAACTCGACTGGAGTGAAAGCTAACCTTTCACAAGGACCCTATTTCCGCTGGGATAATCTCTTTGGCAGCAATCCCTTTTCTAGTCCATTTTTGGCAGAGGAACATTTTTTGGCTGAATGAAAGGCTAAAGAGAAAGTGACAGCTTAGCTGTTATATGATAACTTGCCCAAAAGCTATTATTCTGACTCTCTAGCCATTGAATAAATGACTAGAGAGTTGCCTAAAAGATAAAAACATCTACATGTAAAGGATTACAATTCCAAATAAATGGTACAAGATAAATCATTCAGAAAGCAATGAAAAGCTGGACTATATACCAAGGGAGCAGAAGAAATATATGACTATCAAATATACTACTACTAAAGTGCATTCTTCTAACAGAAGAAAGAGTTATTGGAAAAAAAACACAGTGCAGAGAAGGACTTTGCTGTTTCCTCTATTTTTTTCACTTTTATTGTCAACAGAGAATTTGCCTTTTCTTCATAAGAACTGTTTTACATATTCTTAATCTCTAGACAAATAGCCTGTTCTAAACAAAAGCCAGCTAAATGTAACTGAAATAGGCATACCTCACCTAAATAAAGTTCACAAACTAATGAACCTGCTCCTTTTTTGCACTAAGCATTCAGCCCATTTGGTTATTACATAATCTAAATAAAGCAATCGCTAAAGATAAACCGGAGCTCCTTCATTGGCTTCATCAGTGATATTAATGATAGCGACTGCACCAATCACAATGATGTTAAAATAACTATTGTCATAACCATTGTGATTATGTTCTTGAAATCTGATAGCTGACGCCATGGAGCTTACATCATGACATATTGCATCATTTGTTCTCCTTTCCTTTTCTGTGGAAGCCCATAATGTTGCAAGACATCCCAAGGGAGCCAGCAAAAAGTGCAACATTTCAGAATTTCTTTAAAATTAAACTAACTCAGGTGAATTCTAGAATCCCATTCATAGCCTCAGAAATGAAAGCCTTTTATTCTACAATTTTTTGAATATTATGTAATAGAGAAAGAAGTTAGTACTTCTAAGTATCAACACCAGAGGTCCTCAAACTACGACCATGGGCCGCATACAGCCCAATGAAGCCATTAATCCGACCCACACAGGACACATTGCCCCACCCACTTACTGGTGCCCACCCTTCAGCCAAGCACAGAAGTTATCTTCACAGCCCTGTGGAGCCCTGGAAGATAAGGCCAACATTTTTGGCCTGCAGAGTGCTACTGGAGACAGGGAAAGTGAAAAACAGGGAGCAGACACCCCAGCAGGCCAAAAACAGGTCCGTTTTACCATGTTTTTGTCCTGCAGAGTGCTACTGGAGGCAGGGGAGGTGCAAAATGAGGCACACAGAAGCCTCCCAGGGCATCCACACACTCTGTTTTTTATCTCTTCTGCCTCCAGAAGAGAGTGACAGACAGAGAGAGAGAGACAGAGAAGGAGCGAGAGAGAGAGATAGGGAGAGGGGAGAGGGAAAGAGAGAGAGAGAGAATATAAATATATTCTCCCCCCTCCCTCTCATATACCGTATGTGTGTGTGTGTGTGAGACACAAGTGTATGTGTATGTGTATGTATGTATGCGTATGTATGTATGTGTGTGTGTGTGTGTGTGTGTGTGTGTGTGTATGTATGTATGTGTATATATATAATTGTTTTCACAACTTCCTGTTAGGGCCCCATTAAGGGAGGAGACATACTGTTTCCCTCTCTGCCTTACGGCTCATCACCAGAGACCATCTAGACAGAGAACCATGAAATTATGTTGTGTAAATTTTTTTTAGATATGTGTGTTAGTTTTATGAGCTGATCAATAAATTTAAATTTGAGAGACCAAGATAGATCTATTTCGAACTTATTAGCTCTCATCAGTTGGCCACACCTCACTGGGATTCAAACCCCACTGGGATTCGAATCCCAGTGGGGTGTGGCAAACTGATGAGAGCTAATAAGCTCGAAATAGATCTATCTTGGTCTCTCAAATTTAAATTTATTGATCAGCTCATAAAACTAACATATATGTATATATGTTATATATATATATATATATATATATATATATATACAAAAAAACAAAGGCCCAGGCCTGATGATGATGGGGGTGATCCCATCGAAACGTTGCAAAAACACCTTTAATTTTACATGGGAAAAGACCCAAATAAACCAAAATCTACATATATATATATATATATGAGAGAATATTATCACAGTAGAAGGAGTATGGCCAGCTGAAGAAGGCTTAATAAGCCTAAAATGGATCCATCCTGGTCTCTTTATTTTCAGCCCTTAAAAATCTAACACACACACACACACACGTATGTATGTATGTATGTATGTATGTATGTATGTATGTATATATATATAGCGAATTGTCCTAAAAATGTGAGTTCCAGATGTGTAGTTATAAAAGAAACAGACATATATTTAAAATATATTGCTCACTGAGCTTTCGTTAGCAACTGCTAACATCGTCAGAGTGTAAAAGCCACGCACACAATGGCTAAATTGATTAACATTGTATAAAGGCAAGTATCTTTTTATGGCTTTTACACTCTGACGATGTTAGCAGTTGCTAACGAAAGCTCAGTGAGCAATATATTTTAAATATACTTTATATTTTAAAGTTCCGGCGATCATCATGTCTGTTTCTTTTATATATATATATATATATATTATAAATATATATAAATATATTTTATAAATATATTTTATAAATAATTTAATTTATTGATCAGTTCATAAAACTAACACACACACACATATATATATATTCCTGTGAACTTCAGAAGAAAAGATTCTTGCTAGACCATATAAACCGGGATCTACTCAAACTCCACCTGAAACTCAGCAACAAAATCCACCCAGCACTCTGGGACAAACTAAAACAACTAGCCTCCTGGAGAGCTGAAACAGAAACCTCCTACAAGACAGAAAAACACACCAACAAACTCCAAAGACTAGAAAAACAGAAGCCCAACTCCTCCCCACAGTAACTCATGAAACAAACAGTACACAACATATCAGACAGAAGCCTCACCACAGCTGAAACCAATGTCCTTTCCAAAGGATTCAACTTTGCAGTCGCCTTAAATGTATCCCTACAGAAGACATTATATGCGGAGTGGAAGCTTCACTCACCAAAATCAACCCAGATGAAGCCAATAAAATCAGACTTGGAGTTACTAAGTGCTCTGTTCCAGCAATCCACCCAGAAACAACTTACATGCAGAAGAAAGGAAAGCTCTCTTTAACCTGAAGAAGGACAACAACATCATCATTCTCCCAGCAGATAAAAGGCAACGCCACAGTGGTGATGAATACATCTGATTACCACACCAAACTAGCCAACCTACTCCAAGACCCTGCCTACAAACCTCTAAACAAAGACCCCACCACCTATCTGGAAAAAACCACCAAAGCCAAATAAAAGCCTCTCCCATCAGTGAAGAGATCCAGCAAAGAATCATCCCCAGAGAGAAATCTTCCAGATGCCCCAAACTCTATGGCCTCCCGAAGATACACAAAGAAGGAACACCACTCAGACCCATAGTCAGCTCCATAGGCTCACCTCTACAGAATCTTGCCAAGTTCCTCGCAAAGGAATTACAACCCTACGCAGAATCCATCAACTCACATGTACAAAATTATTTCCACTTCATAGAAACAATAAAAAAACAAAATCTACAGCCCAGCGATCTACTCGTGAGTTTTGATGTCATATCCCTCTTCACCCAAGTGCCTATAAAAGAAGCCTTGACAGCCATCCAGAACAAATACAACCCCCCCCAAGCGCATCCTGGATCTGACCAACCACTGTCTAACCAACACATACTTCATTCACAATGGCCAAAGATACAAACAGATAGAAGGAGCACCCATGGGATCACCCCTCTCACCGATCATCGCAAACATATACATGGAACACTTTGAAACCAACGCCCTAGACAAATCTGAACACAAACCCAAACTCTGGCTCAGATATGTAGATGACACTTTTGTAATTTGGCCACATGGGAAAGAAAAACTGGACAACTTCCTCACACACCTCAACTCCCTACACCCCAAAATACAATTCACCATGGAAACAGAAGCCAACAACCAACTCCCTTTTCTGGACGTCCTAATCTACAAAAAACCTAATGGCTCCCTAGGACACACCATCTACCGGAAAAAAACACACACCAACCGCTACCTAAATGCACAATCCCATCACCACCCTACACAGATAAACTCTGTAGCCAAAACCCTCATACACAGAACCAAATGCCTAGCTGACAAAGACCATCTGAAAACCGAAATACACTTCCTCACAAATACATTAATATCCAACGGATTCCGAAGAAAAACAATCACCAAACTAATCCAACAAGAGACACCCCCCAGGAACCAAGACAAAGAACAGGAAAATGGCATTGCCCTCATCCCATACATTAAAGGTACCACAGACAAAATCAGCAAAATTCTCCACAAGCACAACATCAAGATAGCCTTCAACACCGACCAAAAAATAACCAATATCCTAAGGAACCCGAAAGACAAGATCCAGCTAGAAAACCAAGGAGTCTACAAAATTCCTTGTAAAAGCTGCCCTGCCACTTACATTGGACAAACCAACAGAAGGATTAGTGCACATATTGCTGAACATAAAAATGCTTTAAAAAATCATCTTAATACCTCATCTCTCTATCAACATTTCAAAACTACAGGACATGACATTGACTTTCAAGGAACTAAAATGATCTCCAAGGCGGAACAGCTCAACAGGAGAATAATCAGAGAAGCCATTGAAATAGAGAAACAGTCTAACAGCATGAACAAACGTGATGATACCTCCCGCCTACCAGACATCTGGAAGCCAGCATTGACCAGCAGACGAGCCCCACCCTCCACCCAAGCCGTTGAAATTCAAAACAAGGAGAAACATACAAATGAGACCAATCAGCATCAATCTACCAGTCATGATGCAGCTGCACAGCCAATCAACCCACTCACAACAATAGTCAGCACTCCACCCACCCCCACCAAGATTGAAAGAGGGGCGATGCCTCCGCAGTCACAGTCACAGACAGAAGCCTGCCTGATGATGACAAGTGAGATCTTGTCGAAACGTTGCAATAACATTTCTATGCCTTATACACGGGAAAATCCCCGAAGCCAGCCATGCCAGCATACCTACACCCGTGAAAATCTACGAAAACACACACATATATATATGTATGTATGTATGTATGTATGTATGTATGTAATTGTTTCACAACAACCTGTTACTATTAGGCCCCAATTAAGGGAGGAGACATACTGTTTCCTTTCCTGCCTTTCGGCTCATCACCAGAGACCATCTAGACAGCAAGCTAAGAATGTGAGTTCCAGATGTGTAGTTATAAAAGAAACAGACATGATGCTCTCCAAAACTTTAAAATATAAAATATATTTAAAATATATTGCTCACTGAGCTTTCGTTAGCAACTGCTAACATCGTCAGAGTGTAAAAGCCACGCACACAATGGCTAAATTGATTAACATTGTATAAAGGCAAGTATCCTTTTATGGCTTTTACACTCTGACGATGTTAGCAGTTGCTAACGAAAGCTCAGTGAGCAATATATTTTAAATATATTTTATATTTTAAAGTTCCGGCGATCATCATGTCTGTTTCTTTTATATATATAAAATAAAATATATTTAATATATAAAATATATTTATAAAATAAAATATATTTTATAAATATATTTTATAAATAATTTAATTTATTGATCAGCTCATAAAACTAACACACACACACACACACACACACATATTCCTGTGAACTTCACAGGAAAAGATTCTTGCTAGACCATATAAACCGGGATCTACTCAAACTCCTGCGCGAGCTGCATTGGCTGCCTGTTGTCTTTTAGGTGTGCTTCAAGGTGTTGGTTATCATCTTCAAAGTGCTCCATGGCACGGGACCTAGCTATCCGCGGGATCGCATCCTGCCCCATACATCCCTGCGGCCGATTCGCTCCCACAGAGTGGGACTTCTCCGGGTGCCATCCACTAGGCTATGCCAGCGGGCGACGCCCAGGGGAAGGGCCTTCTATGTGGTGGGCCCGACCCTCTGGAATGACCTTCCCCCCAAAATTAGAACAACTACGGACCTCTGCTCCTTCCGTCAAAAACTAAAAACACACTTCTTCTGCTTGGCCGGCCTGGGGTAATTGAACTGTTTTTAGGGTTTTTAGGGGTTTAGTTTTAGTTTTAATATGGGATTTTAGCGCAGGATTTTAGTTTAATTCATTTTAATATTGTATTATGTTTGTGGTTTTATACATGTATTTTTTAAATTCCCTGTGCACCGCCTCGAGTCCCTTCGAGGAGAGAGAGCGGTTTATAAATTAAATTATTATTATTATTACCATTAATTTACCAATGACTAGTTAATAGAAACAGAAGTTAGAAACTCGACTTCCAGTTGTGTTTCCAGTGGCACTTGAGGCGAGGGCCGCAAGCTCTGTGGCCCTGCCCCAAGCTCTCTCTGTCAGAGGGCTCCAAAAGGATTCATAGCCACCCTGTAGGGGTGGTGAAGTAAAGAGGGGCACGTTGCAGGTTGAGGAGAGCCGCATCTCTCCTCTCTGACTTGGAAAATCCCCCTCATTCAAAGACAAGGAGCAGGGACAGTCAACATGACTGCCATAAAGCTGGGGACAGCTGAAACACCTAAGAAAGTGAAAGGAGTGAAGAGAATGAACAATGATTGTTTCTGGGTGAGATTATTCTTCTTCTACTTAAAAATTAACCCCAAGGAAAATAAAAAATCCAAGATAAAAGAGTCTAAAAAGATAATTGTTCAAGCTGTGAAAATAGGCACTTCCGAGATCTATGTTGTGAAGTAAGACAAAATCGCCATCTACTGATGAAAGGAAGAGTAACTCCTAAACTTCTGGAAATTTACAGAGGAGGAAAGGAATATCTGATGTCCGATGGAGTGTTGTGACCTTTGATTGTTTATTGTCTTAGATTTACTAGAGGTGGAAATAAGAGAGATATTTCATAAAAGACATTCTGGGTAATCAGAATAAAAGACCAAAATCATAGAGCAGATTCAAAGAATTTGGAAAATAGCTTGGACTATTAGAATATGGAGTAAATGTTGTAACTGGCCCATCTAAAAAAATGACTTTGGTTTGAAATAAATGGCTTTTAACTGAAACTAACATCTGCTGGAAATAAGGCAGCATGGAAATCTGAAAGGAATGTGCTATCTATGAAGAATTGGAAACCTATAATTTTGAACTCTTTTTGAAATAGATTGAGAATTTTACTATTTAATGTACTACAAACAAGGAAAAAAACATGAAACAGAAAAACCAGTAAATGAAGCAAAAGCTTGATGAAGAGGAAGACCAGACAAATAGCAAGCAAAAGAAGTGAAAAGAACAGATGAAGTGTCAACAAATAAATGAAGGACTGGAGCAAAAAATAGGACTGAAGCACTAGCCAATAAAGGAAGAAAGATAGAAGAAAATAAAACAGATAAAGCAACAATTGGATGGACAGGAAGATATCTTTGATAAGGAGATTGATATTATAGGCAGTTGGGAGAACTGCCAGCATAAATTTGTACTGGGAGAAAGGCTTAGACTGAACAAGAAATATAGAGATAGAGATAAAGATGAGGAGTGTGGGAGGAGAGTAAAAAATGGATAAAAATTGATGCACTGATGAGGATAAGGGATGATGGATAGAAAAAATTGCCTTTTAAACATTAAGGGAGCTTGTTGTAAGCTGATAGCGGCAGAAATAAAATTAGATAGGGGAAATATTAGAATATATATTTTAACAGAATAAACAAAAATAATAGAAAGATTAGAGGTTTATTGATGTTAGGCTTTTTTGTCGTTGCTTAAATAATATTATGAGAAGCACCTAAGTTTGATAAATGTGATAAAGATTATTATTATTATTGTAATTTGGATTAGTATGAATGATATCCAGAATAAACACTGTCCACACACAATGTGGATTTTTTTTTAAACAGCTTTTTAAAAATCAGTCTTGAAGATGATACGATTATTTTTACTCTTTGCAAACCGAAAAGGAGGGTAGATATATGGGCTACATAGTACTTTACAAAGGTATAGCATATTTCTGCCATTTCTATCAGTAATCAGCTGTTCCAGGATATTAAAGGTACACGAAAGTAAAAAAAAAGTTAGAAGCTCAAAAGTAAGAGAATGATTAACTACACAATGAAGGTTTATTAGTATGAATAAATAAATATTATGTGGTTATTATCAATGATATGAATATTATTATTACTATTATTATTTTTCAAAACTAACTTTACTCAGACAACACACTGTTCATATAGATAATGAGTTTTTATGTTTACTAAAGAAAAATGTATACATAAAATATTTTGTAAATGCTAGTGTGCATTTGCTCCCACACTCTCTAGGAAACAACAACTCTGTGAGACTGACTGGACTGAGAGCAAGTGATGGATCCAAAGTCACTCAGCTGGCTTTCATGCTTAAAGCAGGACTGGAACTCAGTTTTCTGATTTCTTGCCTGGTGCCATAACTACTAGATTAAATTGGCTTTGTACAGATTATAACCTTTCTATTTATTTGAAATAGAAATGCAATTCTACATAGAATTGCAATTGTAATATGACTCCTCAAGGATAGTGTGAAATTGAACAGATTTTTGGATATTTTTTTAAATGCCAGTATTTTGACTTGTTAAATTCCATTACTTTACCTGTTTTGTGTACCTGTGTTTTTAAAAATGTAGCAATTGGAGAAACCTACAAATACTCATTGAATCAATCAAATGGGAAAGAAGGTGCAACACACCAGAGTAAAATGTGGCTGGCCAGTTTTGTTTCAATATATTGTACAACTATAGCCATAGGATATCCTGTTTACAGCCCAAATCCCCCATCCTAGCCTTGAATTGAATTGAATTGGATTCCAGTTCAGAACCAGAAACTGGTACTCAAGACAGTCTGAGCAGCCAACACTTCTGTTTCCAAATCACCAAACTACAGCAAAATTCCCACAGAGTTTTTTCTTCAAGTGAAGCCAAAGCAAATATAAGCTGATCAAAGAAAGGCCAATTCCATCCCAAAGGAGCCCAGGAAGCTACTTTGATGCCGTGCTCCCTGTTATCAACACCGTCATTCATTTGACTTAGACGGTTGCTTCCTGAGATAAGGACCAGAGGTCTTAGAGTGAACGCCGGGTTTTTATACAGCACCGAGCACTTTACAAGTCATTCAAGAAGGTAAGGCTCAAGCAGCCGGGGTGCCGCCATCTCTTCGCTTTGAAAGCACAAATGCAACAGTTATTCTTAGCCTAGCACCTCTCCCATCCTTCTCCTCCTCCACAGCGCACCAGTAGGCACACCTCTTTGCGCCAGTGCATGCAAGCAGGGGAACCAAGGCAAAGTTCCAGGTCCGCTCTCTTTCCCGAAACCTGGAGCCTACCGGGCGAGCCTTTTGCCCCACCAACCCCAAACAAGGCCTCTTTTGCATCTTGCCCTCTCTGCATCCGCCGCGCCCGCCAGTCCAGAGCATCTGGCCGCTGCAATCGGACATTCGCCACTTACCAAAGGGCGTCGCTGCGCGCCGAGACCCCAACTGTCCCAACGAGGCCGATCTCTCGGCGCACCTCTGCTCGCTACTGCTTCCAAGGAAAGTGGGAGACGCCGGCGCTTCGCCCCCCTCAGCACACAAAGCGCGGCACTGCTTGTTTCCTCCTTCGTCTCCTTTGTGTGCGAGTGCGCGCGCAGCAATCTCTCAGCCCCTCGAGCTTCCCATCCTACTTCGCTCTTTCTCTCCCCACCTCTATCTCTCCCCTCCGACTCCGCTGAATCCCCACTGATTATTGCCTTATTCTTCCTCCATCAAAAGGAGGGCGCGGAGCTGCAAAGGGGATGCGGTCGGGGGATATGTCTGAGTGTGTATATGCGGGAGAGAGATCGGGATCCACGCGGTAGACAAAAAACCGTCTGGGTAGCCTACCGTGGAGATCAAATGTCGCTCTGAGAAACAGTAGTTGGCAGTCAAAAGTTCTTGAAGTCCAACTCCGAATCTGGCCAATCAGATGCCCTTCCCCGGAGAAGCTCCCCAGCAAAGAGCGGAGGCCCAGCAATGATTTTGGAATGGGGCATCTAGTCCCTTGAAATCGCCTACGTCGGTCCCTCTGAACAGGTTATTTGGAAGGATATATCTGTTGACTAACAGTATCAAGTGGCTACACATTCCATAGGTCCCACTAAAGGTGCATTATTTGGCAGTCTCCAAACAATTCCTAATCCTGAAGCTTAAAGCACTGAAAGATCACACCTACAGCTTCTGGACATTGGGGACTTTTAATCACTGTCCTATGATCTTTTCTCATTGATTTTTTTTTGTTAGATTTATATTCTCATTGATGTTTCTCAGGTGCTCAAGAAAGTATATTAAGTTAGCACATCTTTTTCCAAATTTTTGCCCACCCCACAACCCAATCACCTTCCATGGCTGAGGGAGAGCTTAAATTGGGATCTTCCTGTTCCTAGCCACCTTTACCATTACACTATATTGTTTTTAAAACTATGTTACTGTCTATAAAACATCCAGTTATTTGTTAAAAAAAAAAAGCACTTACCAACACAAGTAAAAATGCACAACATAAGTCTTTCCACCATCTCTGAAATCCAACAGAAAAATGGATTGTCCAGAGAATGAATACCTGTGTATGTCTATGGAGATTCTCAGTCATTCAGGTTATGGTTGTCCCAAAGGTGCTTTTTCAAGAAGCAACTGAACTTTCTGATTTTTCTTTGGAGACATTTTGCTTCTTATCCAAGAGAAGAGCTGAATAAGCTTCTTGGATGAGAAGCAAAATGTCTTCAGGAAAAATCAGAAAGTCCAGTTGCCTCTTGAAAAAGCACCTTTGGGAATACCTGTGTAATTTCTCCAAAATTCCCTATCACATTAACTGAATATAAGAATTTAATATGTATTCCTTGATCAGGACACATATGATCTAAAATTGTACAATCTAAAATAAGTGTAGAGGAACAAGACAAGAAATGGAATTTGAATTTATTTATAAGTTGAATTACAATATATTAAAATTAAAATAACCACCACCATCTCACCCAAATTAGCATATTCTAGTTCTGCAGATTTTATCATAATTACAGCCCGCTCACACCAGCATACTTATCAAGTGAGATAGATAGATGCACTTCAACCGCGAATGACTCTGACAGGGCATATGAACAACATAACAAGGAATAAAAGCTTCATGCCTGCAACATTATTCTGTGGTTTTGCTTGGCTGATATTCTACTAATAGGCAACTGCACCAATATGTGCCTTGATTAAACACAGTAGCCCTTATATCTGTCTGATCCTTTTTGATCAGGTATTTGATTCAGTTTTCCCCCTAGTATGCTAGTGATTTATGTATCTTACTTTATCTTAATGGTAACCTCAATGTAACTTTATTGATTTGAGCTATATTTCTGCTATATCTGAGAAACAGTTTCACCAAGCAGCCATAACACCTTTCCCTTCAAAGACACAGAAACAGAATTGCAAATGTCTTTTCCCAAAACTCACAACTTCTTGAGAAAGTTTGCTATCCAAACAGACTTTCTTTCTGGGAGGATATCATTAGTTAGGTGGTATGCTTTGCATATTCCTATACTTTATATCCTGTAAATAAATAATCTGTCTGCTACAAAGCATGCATTGTTCCAGCCAAATTCCAACTTTCATGCAGAATGATTCAGCCTCCAATATCCCCTTTTTGCTTTAGTTTATACTTAATTGATTAATAACTGAAAGCAATATAGAACTGTAAATGACACAGATATTTTTTAACATTTTGATTCTTTAAAAAAAAAAAGCTATGTTTTCATCTGAAATGACTATAAGTCTTGGTTTATTAAACAATTCTCTGTTACTTTGTACGTTGGCTGGCATTCACAACAACTGTGTACTTATAAACTGTCCAGATTTGTACTGTATTTCAATTCTGTTAACAAATCAATTATCAGTGAGTGAAATCCCAGTATGGACATAAGGGCAACCTAATAATGCTGAGGAAGGAAGTAGTGATACTGCTGCTATGCTGGTATCTTAGCAATCATAGCTACTAGGAAAAGCATATATCCAGAAAAAGGTACAAAAATGATAGAATGCTTTACTCCCCTGGTACTCAAAGCACCTTGCCACCAGCAAATAAATCAGCACTCGTGAAAAGGATCAGCTGCTGATAGAATCTGGGCATACTTATTTAAGAGACGGAGCCTCCACCGTTGTACAGACAAAGCGTGGAAGAAAGAAGGTCCATCAGAAGAGCAGCTGGTGGAGAATAAGGGAAGATCCAGATAGAAAATAAACTTGGCAGTTGGTGTATGTAGACACTGAATCTGGATGCCTAGTAGGTGTTAGGAAGTGAAAGAGAGAGAGAGAGTTTAGTCAACACAAGTATTCACAAATAGCAAAGGAGTGGGAGGGAGACAGCTACCACTGCTACATTCAGCAAGAACTGTGCTCTCTTATCTGTTATTTTAGCTTGGGGAGGGGGTCGTTTGCTCAATCTCTGGGGCTAACACGGTACCTGAAAGAAAGAGGACTTTGAATTTACAACTACCTCGCCTATCTATCTATCTATCTATCTATCTATCTATCTATCTATCTATCTATCTATCATCTATCTATCTATATTGGGGGGGAAATATGCGCAGTATCCATCTCTACAATGTAGATTGCTAATTCCAACTGAAACATACCACTGAGATTTTCTTCATCCAGTAAATGTGTTGACACTTAACACACATCATATTTGTATGTTTGTTTCACATATCTGCAAAAATTATATTCTAGAAAGGAACAGGGCCAGACCAGGGGGTGGGGTGGGTGGGTAAATAATTGATTATAATAAAGTGCCTGCAGTTAAAAAGCACCTTTTTATAAAATTAATTGATCCTCCATCTGCCTACCATTCTCTCTCTCTCTCTCTCTCTCTCTCTCTCTCTCTCTCTCTCTCTCTCTCTCTCTCTCTCTCTCTCTCTCTCTCTCACACACACACACACACACACACACACACATACACACACACACACATTCCCTTTCTTTTTCTAGCAGAAAGAAAATGGCAGGGAGGGAGAAGGAAAACAAACAGAACCGAGATGCTCTAAGGTAAAGGATCAATTGCACTTGAAAGGGAAAAGAGGGACCCAGCCGGAGAAAACTATGTTACAAGATATGTTAAAATTCTCTAGGCAAAATGCCCTTTACCACAAAACCTAATCTTCAGGATAAGTTTCAAAGCATCCATTCGTTTCAACAGATTATAGAAAGTAGTCTATAATTATTTGCCCTAACATTTCTCTGCCTATTTTCCCACTGATGTGAATGTGCTTGTTTGCCTGATTGCTGGATATAGGCTTAACCACACAGTACATGTTATACATCTCCACAAGACTGAGACTTGTCTCATGGTCACATGCAAATTGGGTTACCTCTCTAAGGATTATAGTTTTAAAACAAACTGAGGACAAGGTGATGTGTGAACTGAGGCTGAAAAAAGGGCATGGTTTGCCCTTGCAATCTCCTTGGAACTTGGAGAAACTGGATCAAAGTGGAAGGACATTTTATTCAGAAGACTTTTATTCTGTAGAAAGAGATAAAATGTCTACGTTGGAATTTGCGGGTTTTGGATTTTATTTTCTGACTGATGCCAAATCTCATCTTGTAGTTATGAATCCAGGTGTTTGGTACAGGCCTTCTGATATATATAGTGCCTCAATATCCATAGTGATTGATGTGCTGTGGTTGCACCTATATTTAACGGTACAGATAGTACTGAACATATTGAACTACTACAGATAACCCTCAAATTATTACCACAATTGAGCCCAAAATTCCTGCTGCCAAATGAAACATTTACATGAGTTTTGCCCCATTTTATGATCTTTCTTGCTGCACTTGTTAAGTGAATCACTGCAATTGTTAAATTGGTAACACAGTTGTTAAGTGAATCTGGCTTCCCCACTTACTTTGATCACATGACCCTGGGGATGCTGCAATGGTCATGAGGGTAAAAACAGTACTTTTTTCAGTACTGTTGAAATTTTGAAAAGTCGCTAAACAAACTGTTATAAGTTGAGCATTACCTGTATTATTATTCATAAATACAATTTAGACATTGTGGATATTGAAACATTATATATCAACATTTCCCAACAACATGGATTTCAAGCAACCAATATCATCATCATTGATGTCAACATAATATATAGTGTGATTGTTTATTTGCCCATATCTACTTTGCCTTTGCATCTGCAAGTCAGAGACATAGCCGTGGCACATACAGCTCCTAAATATACCCAAAATTTCATAGCTGACCTAGAACAACACTTTCTTAACTCTTACCCCTGAAGCCTCTCTTTTACTTAAGATTCTGTTATGACATTTTAAGCAACTGGACCCTAGAAATCCATGTCTTATTAAATGACCTCAATAACTCCTACCATTTTCTTCCACTGTGATAGGCATTGTTATGTGCCAACAATGCTCCTCTGGATTCTATTTAAGATAAATGAAACAAACATCTATACTCAAGTCTAAAGTTTGAAATTTATATTCAAAACAAGGACAAAATAATATTAGGACATTTCAGCCTCCCAGGAAGTTCTACGGCAGATCTCAAAGTGATTGTTTTGGAAAGGTGGAATCTAAACAATATCTTCAAGGGATAAATGGTTACTTTCTCATACATCAAAACCTTTTAGATTATTTTAGATGCAATATCCCAAAGGTGTTTTTTTCAAAAGACCACTGGATATTTCCTTGAAAACGTTTCGCTTCTCATCCAAGAAACCATTTCAGTTCTGACTCAGTTCAGTGGGACAGAGATATGGAGAACCAAAGGGCTTCTGGAGGTAGAAGTTTAAACTTCTAGTCTTCCAACCTACAGGCTTGCCTGTGTATATCTAAATGTGTGCCATCAACTTACTGATGCTATTTTGTGACCACATAGAGAGATTTGCTCTAGGACATTCTATTTCCAATGTGGTTCTTCAGTTCTTCCAAAGATGCATCTATTGGCACTCATTTTATTTGAGACAGTTTAACTGTTGTTAGAGGCATCTTTAGTAAACATTTTGTAAGGTCGACAAATTCATCTATTTGCTTTTATTTTTCATCATGCATGTGCAGAACTTGCAGTCATTGATTCCATTTTCCCTATTACCCACTACTACCTTTTTTGATACATTCATTTTTTTTCTAATCATAACCCTTATTATTACAGGTTATTTAGTATTTGCTGTGAATCATTCAAGTTTAAACTAACAACTCAGCATCATCTACATATATTCAACCAATACACTTCAGACACCACTATCAGTATTCCTTATATAGTACATTTATTAAGTTAAATTAAATGAACGTCACATATCCTTTCCTTACTTCCTGCTCAGTGTTGAACCACTGGAATAATGTTTAGGGAGATAGTCAATCAGGTCATAGTTGTCCTTTTTCAAGAGGCAACTGGGTTTTCTTGTTTTTCTTTGAAGAAGTTTCATTTCATTTCTCATTTCTCATTCAAGAAGCTTATAAGCTCTTGAAGAATCTTCTTGGATGAAACATCTTCAAAGAAAAACAAGAAAATCTATTGCCACTTGAAAAGGTTAACATCTACATGAAGCCGCTGGGCGAGATAATAATAATAATAATAATAATAATAATAATAATAATAATAATAATAATAATAATAATAATAATATCTAATTTATAGACCGCTTCCTCTCCCCGAAGGGACTCGGAGCGGTGCACAGGGGAATTAAAATATACAAACATAAATATACAAAAATATAGATAAAATCAAGATTAAACAATTTATCCCTGCGCTAAAAACCCGTGGTTTTGGGGTAGAATTCCATCTGTACGCTGATGACACCCAGCTGTACATTTCTACCCCAAACCACCCCAACGATGCCGCCGATGTGATGTCCCGGTGTTTGGAGGCCGTGCGGGCCTGGATGGGGAGGAATGGGCTCCGATTCAACCCGTCCAAGACTGAGTGGCTGTGGTTTCCGGCGCCGCAACATAGCCAGTTAGTTCCATCTCTGGCTATCGGGGGGGAACTGTTACCCCCCGCAGAAAGGGCCCGCAACTTGGGTGCCCTCCTGGATCCCTGGCTGTCCTTAGATGAACATCTGACGGCCGTGGCCAGGGGGGCCTTTTATCAGGTGCACCTGATATGCTAGTTGCGCCCCTCTCTGGATCGTGGCGCCTTACAGACAGTCACTCAAGCTCTTGTCATTTCTCGCCTGGACTACTGTAATGCTCTCTACATGGGGCTCCCCTTGAGATGCACCCGGAGGCTCCAGTTGGTGCAGAATGTGGCCGCGTGGGGGATTTTGGGAGTTTCAAAATACTCCCATGTAACACCTCTCCTGCGCGAGCTGCACTGGCTGCCGGTAGCCTTCCGGGTGCATTTCAAGGTTTTAGTGACCATCTTCAAAGCGCTCCATGGCAGTGGGCCTGGTTACTTGCAGGACCGCCTTCTACTGCATACCTCCACTTGACCTGTCCGCTCCCACAGGAAGGGCCTCCTTAGGGTGCCGTCCGCTGGACAATGCTGGCTGGCGACGCCCAGGGGAAGAGCCTTCTCTGTGGCAGGTCCTGCCCTTTGGAATGACCTCCCCCCAGACCTCCGGACTATCACTGACCTTTGCCTCTTCCGTCGGACTTTAAAAACCTATTTCTTCCATATGGCCGGCCTGGCATAGCTGCTAAAACCATGTTTTATTAGATCTGGGTTTTAAATTAACTGTCTCCTTTTTAGCACGGGTTAAATTGTTTAATAGTAGTTTTAAATTTTGTAGAATTTGTATTATTTGTATTGTTGGATTTTAAGTTCCTGTGCGCCGCCCTGAGTCCCTTTTTGGGAGATAGGGCGGGATAGAAATGTAATAAATATAATAAATAGGTACATTTATGACACTGGTAGAATGCCATTTGTTCTCATAAATGTTTTATTTCCAACATATATCTTCTCCTCGTGCATAAGTCCATACTCACTTTATCTGTGCTTTCTCTAAATCCCAGAAACATGAGACATTGTTTCTCATATTCAAACATTTCTTAATGACCCGCTGAAGGGTGAAAATGTGGTCTGCCTGCCTGAATATTAAATATATTTATGTATTTAACAAATCTCTACAGTGCCCATCTCTGGCAAAGTGACTCTTATCCCACAAGGAATTATTCCCATGCTTATGCTAGAACAAGAAAAAAATAACTCTTGGTCTTCTTTAAATGTATTTAAATAATGCTTTAATAAATACTCTTAATTCTCTCTGTCCTATGAAAAAATGATTCCTTCACAGAATTTAGTTTTCAATCTCCTGTTTATCCATATTGCCTTTTCCCAAAAAACCTGTCATTTTGTCTGAATGCCTCTGAAAATGTGGCAGTACTTAAAGTCACATCCAATCATTGCAGAATAAAGCAAAACTACTGCTTTCCATAGTTTGAAAACTCTTTTGAAATTGCATTTTCCTTTTTTGCAACCATATTGAATTGCTGACTCATATTCCCTTTGCAATCAACAACTGTTCTTTCTTATAAAAAATTACCACATCACATATCCTCCTACATATTTGATTTTTATTTTCTAATAGAAGAACTTTGCATTTGCTTTTACTAAATTCCACCTCTTGAAATTAACCTCATGAAAAAGATCTGAGGATCCTATTAAATTGACTTCCAGAATATATGCTTTCTCCAATGTTTGCATCAACCGGTATTTGATAAGTATTCCTTTATTAGATCCTTAACATATTTTAATACATTGCTGTGAAGTACAGAACACAACACAGCACTGAACCTCGTGACTCCCAACTCAGTGATACACTTTGATTTGATTTGGAATAATTAACACCTTGTGTATGATTTTTCTATCAGCTGTGTGGACCTCAACAACATTCTCATGCCCACACTTAACTACTTCGTAATTAGAATTTTATTCTTAGATCCAGATAGCTCTGTGCTAGTTTTCCTGATACCATGCTGGGTTATTTGTATATTCTGTTCCTTGATGACCTAATCTCCTAATGTTAGATCACCCAGAGCAGGGCAGGCTGGGAAATTCAGGGAGTTGAAGTTCACTCATCTTCAAACTGCCAAGGCTGAGAAATGTGGTTCCATAGAGAAAAACCTACTTAGGCTTCGGCCTCCATGTGATGTGGGGAGATATGGATAAGAAGGCAGTCCTTTTGAGTTGGGCCCTATATTGGGGGAAATTCTGTTCTTGAATAAATATTTGACTCCTGGATGATTTGACTCCATATAAGTTTGGAAGAAGATGTATGCTCTGGCTTACAAGTGCGGGTAGTTATATTCAAACTCTAGATAGAAACACTCCTTGTTTTCTTAAAGCAAAGCTTTAAGTCTCAAAATTATCTGACACAGTCTCTGATGGATCAGCTGGAGTAAGGATCCAGAAATAGCTAAGGCAAAGGGAAATATGTTTCAGCAACAATTGCATCAAGAAGGATAAGTAAAATTGTCAGGCTAGTTATATGGAATATTGCAAGATTGTTTTTCATTTTTTTCTGTTGACATTATTTCTAATTTTACAAAATGACCTCTTCCTGGCGATATAGATGATTACAATCCTGCTAGCATTTTATGAAGAAGCTCTAGTTGTTTTGATCTAACCCATAGATTAGATTAATTTAATTCTAAGGCCAATTGTGGTGTTTATACTGGCCTTTGGTAATTTTATTGTTTACACTGAGTTTTTACTTTTGGTTTTATCTATTGCACTTGACTTTGTTATAGCCTACAGGGTCCAATTTGAATGAATGAATATATGAATGAGTCTTAATTATTGTATGCGAAATTAATTTCTCAGAATTTAGGAAAGAGAATATTTTCAAAATATTATAGGGCTGTAATGCAGTAACTTTGCGATCCTCCTAGATCAGAAAAAAACTATTAATAACTTTCCTACTGCTTCAAAGAGGGTCAATAAGTGAATCAAAGAATCCTTGTCTTAAGAAGTTTACTTGTACATTTTGGGGAACACACCTCTGTTAAGAGACACAAATCTGCAGTTTTCCAGATTAACTAACCTAATCTCTTTTCTCCTTTCAGTTATTTGGTTAATAAGTCTGTAAGAATATAGGCTTCTTGGCTTTAAATGACAACTAAGCGCTTGACAATATGTGATGGTTTTTGAGACCTGTGAACAACAGATTCAACCATTCTGATCTACCCCAAATTTATATAATTTCTCTTCCATTTCTCTTTCATACTGTTTATATCAGTACCTTTTAAGGTGTGATTTTAGTGGCACTGTATCTTTATTCCATCTACCATTTATATTATCTTTTCAAACCCACATTAAACATTATTTTTATATTACTTCGTTTTTCCTTTTGTTAATAATGTTGTTTTTAAATTATACTCTGTGATATTTTTCTGGCTTTCAAAGAAAGGCATGTTTGAAAGCCACAAAGATCAGGAGATGATATTATACAAATTTATCCTTTTCTTATATTTATCAGCAAGGCACACAGGTTTTGGAGGTTCTGTCTTACACACCATGATAAGGTAGGAGATTGCCATTTAAAGATATTGTTTGTAAAGATAGATGATACTAGCAATAACAGCTATAACACCTACATTAAGGCAGGAATGTAAACCATGGTGTACAAAAACAAATAATTCCTAGAAAAAAGAGACTTCTAACTAGTGTAGAGTCTTGGTTCTACAGTTATGATCATTTTATTAATATCAATCATTCATTAACAGATTAACAGAGTTGCAAGGGACCTTGCAGGTCATCTAGTCCAACCCACTGCCCAAGCAGGAGATCCTACATCAGCCTCTACCTAGGTTTGAACTCACAGCCTCCTGCTTGTATCATTATGCAGGAGATACTAGCTGCAAATGTTGAGCTAGCCAGATAATTCCACTTGTAATTTGTTTCTGGCTATATATAAAATGGCAACTCTATTTCTTTTCAAACAAGATAATTGGTTATGTTTTTTTTCTTTTTATTTACTAGTGTATATGCATGATATCAGGTGTACTTAATATTAAATAGGCAGATCTGTATATAATCAATGTATTGCATATGTAATTTTAAATGTCTGCTAATCACATTTTTAACGTTTTTGATCCATACTTTATCTGTACATCTATATTTACATGGATCTTAGAATCTCTTGAAATAGTTTCCTGTAATTTTTAAAAAAATCCTTCCCATCTTGTGATCTGCTCCAAGCTTATATTATTTTATGTGGCTTTCCATGGGAAATTTATTTAAGACCTCGGAATATAGAAATTATTTCATTTTAAAAACTTTTTTGTTTCCCTGATATGTACCTAGACAATGGGACACCTAGCCACTAGAGCCAATGCATTTATATGTATGTACTAGCTATACCCGGTCACACGTTGCTGTGGCCCAGTCTGGTTAAATGGCCAAGCAATCTGTGTGTAGATCTACACCTGCACACATACACACAACCACCATATAACCCCCAACCTACCTACCAACTGTATTTTTCCCTCTCTATCTATCCCTCTACCTACCTACCTACTGTATTTCTTCCTTTCTCCCGCTATCTACCTACCTACCTACTGTATTTCCCCCTCTATCCCTCTACCTACCTGCTGTATTTCTCCCTCTCTCTCTATTCCTCTACCTACCTACCTACTGTATCTATCCCCCCATCTACCTACCTGCCTACCTACTGTATTTCTCCCTATCTATCCCCTATCTACCTACCTGCCTACCTACTGTATTTCTCCCTCTATATCTATCCCTCTACCTACCTACCTACTATATTTCTCCCTATCTATCTATCCACCTACCTACCTACCTACCTACCTACCTACCTACCTACCTACCTACCGTATTTCTATCTATCTATCTATCATCTTTCTTTCTTTCTTTCTTTCTTTCTTTCTTTCTTTCTTTCTTTCTTTCTTTCTATCCACCTACCTACCTACCTACCTACCTACCTACCTACCTACCTACCTACCTACCTACTATATTTCTTCCTTTCTCCCTCTACCTACCTACATACTGTATTTCTCCCTCTCTATCTATCCCTCTACCTACCTACCTACTGTATTTCTCCCTATCCCCCTACCTACCTACCGAGGGAGACCGCTGTGCCGCAGATAGCCGGCTGTGAAGCCCTGGGTGTGAAATGGGGCTTTGAGAGGCAGTTGGGCTTGCTGATTGTGTACCTGGCCCCCCGCTACGTCTCAGCAGCCCTGCCCAAGCTCCTCGAGGTGATAGCCGAGATGGCAGTTGAGACCCCCAGACTATTAGTCATGGGGGACTTTAATCTGCCATCCGTAGGTGAAGCCTCTGAGGTTGCTCGGGAGTTCATGGCCTCCATGATGGCCATGGACCTGACCCAAGTAATTCACGGTCCCACTCACACCGGGGGCCACACGCTGGATCTTGTTTTTATCTCCGGCCAGTGGAGAAGTGATCTGGGATTACGGGATCTAACGATTACACCCCTGTCATGGACAGATCACTCTCTCCTTCGACTAGACTTCCCAATCGCACTGGCTGGAGGGGTTGGAATTGGGAGGCACTGTACTGCAGTGGTTCTCTTCCTACCTCTCTGACCGGTCGCAATGTGTATTGACAGGAGGGCAGAGATCGACCTCGAGGCCCTTCGTATGCGGGGTACCTCAGGGGTCGGTCCTCTCACCCCTCCTGTTTAACATCTATATGAAGCCGCTGGGTGAGATCATCCGTGGCTTTGGGGTAGAATACCATCAGTACGCTGATGATACTCAGCTGTACATTTCTACCCCTGGCCACCCCAACGATGCCGTGGAAGTGATGTCTCGGTGTCTGGAGGCCGTGCGGGTCTGGATGGGGAGGAACAAAATCAGACTCAACCCGTCCAAGACCGAGTGGCTGTGGTTTCCGGCATCTCGATAAAGCCAGTTAATTCCATCGCTGGCTATCGGGGGCGAGTCATTAGCCCCCGTGGAAAGGGCTCGCAACTTCGGCGTCCTCCTGGATGCGCGGCTGTCCTTGGATGACCATGTGACGGCCGTGGCCAGTTTTTTTTTTATCAGGTTCACCTGATATGCCAGTTGCGCCCCTTTCTAGATCGGGATGCCCTACGCACGGTCACTCAAGCCCTCGTTATCTCCTGCCTGGACTACTGCAACGCTCTCTAGATGGGGCTCCCCTTGAGGTGCGCCCGGAGGCTCCAGCTAGTGCAGAATGCGGCCACGCAAGGGATTCTGGGAGTCTCATGGTACTCCCATATAACACCTCTCCTGTGCGAGCTGCACTGGCTGCCTATGGTCTTCCGGGTGCACTTCAAGGTGTTAGTAACCATCTTTAAAGCGCCCCATGGCACGGGTCCTGGTTATTTGCGAGACCGCCTCCTGCCAGACACCTCCCTTTCACCTGTCCGCTCCCACAGAGTGGGCCTCCTCAGGGTGCCGTCAGCCGGTCAATGCCGGCTGGCGTCTCCCAGGGGAAGGGCCTTCTCTGTGGTGGGCCCGGCCCTCTGGAACGACCTGCCCCCCGATATCCGTACCATCACGGACCTACGCCTCTTCCGTCGGATGTTAAAAGCACATTTCTTCCATCTGGCCGGCCTGACATAGACTAAGGGTATAATTTAAATTTTTTGGGATATTTAATTGTTTTAACTTTTAAAACATTTTAGCACAGATCTAATAATTTAATGCTATTTTATATTTTGTATGTGTTGTGGGTTTTTATCTTTCTGTGCACCGCCCTGAGTCCCACCAGGGAAAATAGGGCAGTATATAAGTCGAATAAATAAAATAATAAAATAAATACCTACCTACCTACTGTCTGTCTGTCTGTCTGTCTGTCTGTCTGTCTGTCTGTCTGTCTGTCTGTCTATCTATCTATCTATCTATCTATCTATCTATCCTCCTACCTACTTACCTACTACATTTCTTCCTTTCTCCCTCTACCTACCTACCTACCTACCTATCTACCTACTGTTTTTCTCCCTCTCTATCTATCCCTGTACCTACCTACCTACTGTATTTCTCCCTATCTATCCACCTACCTACCTACCTACCTACCTACCTACCTACCTACTATATTTCTTCCTTTCTCTACCTACCTACCTACCTACCCACCTACCTACCTACCTACCTACCTACCTACTGTATTTCTCCCTCTCTATCTATCACCCTACCTACCTACCTACTTTGTTTCTCCCTATCTATCTATCCACCTACCTATCTACCTTATTTCTCCCTCTCTATCTATCCCTCTATCTACATACCTACTGTAATACCATAATACAATAGCAGAGTTGGAAGGGACCTTGGAGGTCATCTAGTCCAACTCCCTGCCTAGGCAGGAAGCCCTATACCCATGATGGTGAACCTATGGCATGGGTGCCACAGGTGGCACACGGAACCATTTCTTAGGCAATGCGAGGCATTGCCCTGTCAGCTTCAGGGTGTATGTGTGCCCTGGCCAGCTGATTTAGGCCTTCTTTTGAGGCCATTTTTTACCCTCTGGAAGTGGGGGAAGGCTGTTTTTACCCTCCACAGGCTCCTATAAAGCCTCTGGAGCCTGGGGAGGACGTAAAAAGCATGCCAAATGCAGGGGGTCATGCACATAGCATTATGGATGTGGCACACCTGTGCACATTGCCCCTGCACTCCACCTGCTTTTGGCACGCGAGCCAAAAATGGTTAGCCATCACTCCCTATACCATTTCAGACAAATGGCTATCCAACATCTTCTTAAGACTTGCAGTGTTGGGGCATTCACATCTTCTGGTGGCAAGCTGTTCCACTGATTAATTCTTCTAACTGTCAGGAAATTTCTCCTCAGTTCTAAGTTGCTTCTCTCCTTTATTAGTTTCCACCCATTGCTTCTTGTCCTACCCTCAGGTGCTTTGGAGAATAGCTTGACTTCCTCTTCTTTGTGGCAACCCCTGAGATATTGGAAGACTGCTATCCTGTCTCCCCTAGTCTCTCTTTTATTAAACTGTATTCCCCCCCCCTTCTCTCTATGGGCCACCTGGGAGTTTGCTATCCCATTGCCTTTTTGGCCCTAAGAGGCCTCCATATGTGGCTGAGGAAATGACTGTTGGTGGGAGGAGTTACAGGGAGGTGAAAACCTGATCAGTGGGTACATTTTACATTTGTGTACCTTGCACATGACACATGTGGGCTAGGCACAAAATGAGTACGTATTCTATTATCGGAAGTCCTTGTGAACATTGTGTGAAAGTTTGGTGTAAATCGGTGCAGTAGTTTTTGAGATTAGTGGATTCGTACAAACTATTTTACATTTTATTTATATAGATGTATGTATGTATGTTTCTATGCATGCATGTATGTACTTACGTATGAATGAAAGAAATAATGTAGCCCACACACTGGGGTTAAGGGAGGACCACAGGATTAAAGCATCTCCCTGAAGATAGGTAGTGGTAGACTAAGCAGTCTAAATTAAGGAAGGAATTCCTGACATAGTCTGTAAAAAACAAGGGGCTTCTTCTAGGATAGTTTGAGACTTCCAGCCTTAGACCTAAGCCTTTCATTGAATGCTTACTTATTGTCCATTTGTTTAACTACCATAGCAAAAAAGGTTGTAAAATCAGATCTGGTCATGTGATGATGACTAACTTTATGATTGGTTGTAACTTGAGGAATAACCATATGCATGCATGTATGCATATATTTATGTATGCATGTGCGTATGTGTGTGTATACATGCATACACAAAAACAATAACAATAGCATCTGTAATTATTTACATTTCATATTGTAGTACATACTCTTATTTGTAAATCATTTAAATAAATAAGAAAAAAATGGTTTATTGAACCTTTGTAGATTTAGTGAAAATATATGATAATATATTTTTCAATCGCCACACCCCACCGTGGGGAGGCGGAACCTGAGATTCCTAGATGGTTCCTCACCAGGCTCCTGATGGACCCGGAAAGGTTCCAGAGGGAGCTTGGGCCAATACTTGTCGCCTTGCCCCGCGACTCGACTGAGGACCCAGTGGCCGCATGGCTGAGTGCAGCCATGGGGGCCTTGGACCGAGTCGCGCCCTTGCGGCCTCTCATGCGGTGCTGAATCACCCAGGCTCCTTGGTTTACCGAGGAGCTGAGGGAGATGAAACGCCGCAAGAGACGCCTAGAGAGCAGATGGAGATCCTCTTGCTCCGAAGCCGACCGAACACTAGTGAGAGCCCATATTAGGACTTACTTAGTGGCGATAAGGGTGGCCAAACGTGAGTATTGTGCCACCCTTATTGCATCCGCAGATAACCGCCCTGCCGCCCTGTTTGGGGTTACCCGCTCCCTCCTTCACCAGAGGCCGCGGGAAGCCCGTCTCCAGGGACGAGCAGAGGAATTTGGGATATATCTGCAGGACAAAATCACTCGGATTCGGAATGAGTTGCCCTCCATCGAGAGTGGTCCGGTTGGATTGTCCGAGGCTGTTCTTGAGACACCATCTTGGGAGGAGTTTGACTTTGTTACTACCGAGGATATGGACAGGTTGTCAAAGAGACTTAAGGCTACCACATGTTTATTGGACCTGTGTCCCTCCTGGCTTATACTGGCATCCTGGGAGATGACACGAGGCTGGCTCCAGGATATTGTGAATGCTTCTTTGAGTGAGGGTTTTTTGCCTGCCGTCTTGAAAGAGGCGGTAGTGAGGCCCCTCCTCAAGAAGCCTTCCCTGGACCCAGCATTATTGGAGAATTACCGTCCGGTCTCCAACCTTCACTTTTTAGCGAAGGTTGTAGAAAGTGTGGTGGCCCAACAATTTCCACGACACCTGGAGGAAATTGATTATCTAGACCCGTGCCAGTCCGGCTTCCGACCCAGTCACAGCACCGAGACGGCATTGGTCGCATTGGTGGATGATCTCTGGAGGGCACGGGATAGGGGATGTTCCTCTATCCTAGTCCTATTAGACCTCTCAGCGGCTTTTGATACCATCGACCATGGTATCCTATTGGGGGGGTTGGGGCTGGGAGGCACCGTTTTACGGTGGTTCTCGTCCTACCTCTCTGGTCAGTCACAATATGTGTTGGCAGGGGAGCAGAGGTCGGCCTTGAGACCCCTCTTATGCGGGGTTCCTCAGGGGTCGGTCGTCTCGCCCCTACTGTTCAACACCTATATGAAGCCGCTGGGCGAGATCATCCATAGTTTTTGGGTGGGATATCATCTGTACGCTGATGATACTCAGCTGTACATATCCACCCCAGACCACCCCAACGATGCCGCCGAGGTGTTGTCCCGGTGTTTGGAGGCCGTACGGATCTGGATGGGTAGTAACAAGTCTGAGTGGCTGTAGTTTCCGGCACCCCAGTTCAGCCAGGTAACTCCAACTCTGGCCATTGGGGGCGAAACACTGGCCCCCGTGGAGAGGGCGCACAATTTGGGTGTCCTCCTGGATTCCCAGCTGTCCATGGAGGACCATGTGGCAGCCGTGGCCAGGGAGGCGTTCCATCAGGTACGCCTGATGCGCCAATTGCGCCCCTTACTGGATCGGGCTGCCCTTCGCACAGTCACTCAAGCACTCGTGACATCCCGACCTAACTACTGTAATGCTCTCTACATGGGGCTCCCCTTGAGGTGCACTCGAAAGCTACAGCTAGTCCAAAATGCAGCCGCACGGGTGATTACGGGAGCCTCTAGATGCTCCCACATAACACCGCTCCTGCGCGAGCTGCACTGGCTACCTGTGGCGTTTCAGGTGCGCTTCAAGGTTTTGACGACCGTCTTTAAAGCGCTCCATGGTTTGGGACCTAGTTATATGCGAGACCGTCTCCTGCCCCATACATCCCTTCGTCTTATCCGCTCCCAGGGTGTTATCTGCTTCTCAGGGTGTCGTCGGCCGGGCAATGCCCTTCGTCTTATCCGCTCCCAGGGTGTTATCTGCTTCTCAGGGTGTCGTCGGCCGGGCAATGCCGGTTGGTGACACCCAGGGGAAGGGCCTTCTCTGTGGTGGGCCCTACCCTTTGGAACGACTTACCCCCTGAACTATGCACCATCTCAGACCTCCGTCTCTTCCGCCAGTGTCTTTAAGACACACCTTTTCCATCAAGCCGGCCTAGCGTAACCTCCCATTGTGACTGCTCTTAGTTAGTTTAATTTGGGGGATTTTAATCGATTTTAGCACAGGGTAGGAATTTAATATGTTTTTAAATTTTGTATTTTGTAATATTTGTTATGTTTTAAATTTCCTGTGCGCCGCCCTGGGTCCTTTTGGAGAAGGTGCGGGGTATAAATTTAAATAAATAAAATAAATATGAATAGGCTTGAATTGTATAATGTCACGCACCAATGCAGAGGTAAATGTTGGTTGCTGGATAGAATAATATATGATGACAGTAAAGGATGTATGAAAATAACTGGAATGTTTACCTAATGGTTTTTAGCAGAGTAAGATAAGGAAGTAAGTCGAGTAAGCGACTTGGTGGCTCAGTGGTTAAATGCTGAGCTTGTTGATAAGAAAGGTTGGCAGTTTGACGGTTCGAATCCCTAGTGCTGCACAATGGAGTTAGCTCCCGTTACTTGGTACCAGCGTCTGCCAAGCTAGCAGTTCGAAAGCACAAAAAACAGGCAAGTAGAAAAATAGGGACCACTTTGGTGAGAAGGTAACAGTGTTCCATGCACCTTCGGCATTTAGTCATGCTAGCCACGTGGCCATGGAGAGGTCTTCGGACAGTGCTGGCTCTTCGGCTTTGAAACAGAGATGAGCACTACCCCCTAGAGTCAGGAACAAGTAGAACATATGTCCGATGGGAACCTTTACTTTTACCTTTAAGAAAAGGAAGTATGCCCCCTGGTTGTTTAACGTGTTTCTGGATAACTATATAATGATTTTTTGGGGAAAACATTAAAGGAGATATGTACATACACATGCTCTTAATATCATGATATTTTGACAACTTTGTAATAAATCTTTGATAAATTATATGCTAAATTGAGGAGTAGAAATGTGAACACTGATATCAAAAGCCAAGGAAGTTGCCTTTGACAGGGAAAAATAGAACAAATAATCACAAGTTATACAGAAATGGCAAAAAATAGAGTAAGTAGATAAATCTATGCATCTTTTAAAAAAAATTACTAAAGATGGAAATGGGGACTTTTAAGGCATATGGATGTTGGCAAACGTAGAAAAAGATGAGAAGTTTAAGAATGAAAGGCAATTATAACGTGCTGTATAAACTAGTGGAAACAAGAATGACTTGTAAGGATGAAACATTTATTTGGGTGACAGGGGTAGTATTAACTATTTTTGTTATGTTTTCTTTTCCTATCTCAAACCTTGATTTTCTTTGGTTTACTACTTCTTACTACTTTTCTATACTGCATAATGGTCTTTATACCAAAAGGAATAGTATGATGAGTTCTCGACTTACAACCATTCATTTATTGAATATTTGAAGGTGCAATGGCTCTTTAAAAAGTCAGTTATTAACATTTTTCGCACTTATGACTGCTGCAGCATCCCCATGGTCATGTGATCAAAATTCAGATGTTTGGTAAATAGTTTTCGTATCGCCTTGGGATCCCCTTTTGTGACCTTTTGACAAACAAAATAAATGGAGAAGCCAGATTCACTTTGTTGTTGTTAGTTGCTAAGTCATGTCCATTGCAACCCCATGGACAATGTTCCTCCAGGCCTTCCTTTTCCTATGCCATCCTCCAGAATCCATTTAAGCTCATGCCTACTGCTTCAGTGATTCCATCCAGCCACCTCATTCTCTGCCCTTCTTCTTTTGCCCTTAGTCTTTCCCAGCATTAGGCTCTTCTCCTGTGAGTGCTTCTTTCTCATTACGTGGCCAAAGTATTTGAGCTTCCTCTTCAGGATCTGGTCATCTAAAGAGCAGTCAGGGTTGATCTCCTCTAGGACTGACTGGTTTGATCACCTTGCACCATAGTTTAAAGGCCTTAATTCTTTGGTGCTCAGCCTTTCTTATGGTCCAACTTTCACAGACAGGCATTGCAACTGGGAAAACCATAGCCTTGACTATATGAACTTTTGTGCATATAGAATGACTTTACAAATGTGTTATTAACTTTAAAACTGCAGTGATTCACTTAACAATGGAGGCCAGGAAGATTGTAAAATGAGTCAAAATTAAAAAATGTCTTATCGATTATTTTACTCCCTTTTAAAATTGGGTAAATAATTTAACAAATATCTTGCTTGGCAAAATAAATGTTGGGCTCAATTGTAGTCCTAAGTCAATTGTAGGAAGGCCCTCCTCTCCCGAGAATAAAATATTCTACAGAATAACAAAAGAAGCAGAATAGAATATTTCCCCTAAGAAAAATCTACTAAACAAAGGCAAAAAGCAGCTCCAGTCTTTCCTCCATTCAAACAGCCTGCATGCAGCAAAGCTTAAGGAAACCAAGTTTCATTCATAAAACAATATACATTGTAAAACTAGACTTGGCCAAAGGGAGCTCCAAATAGATGGCAGAATAGACCAGGAGCTGAAACTGACTATGCAAAAGAGATTAAGTTGGGGGGTGGTGAGGAGTAATATTTATATTTTCCCTTTGCCCTTAAGGCGAGTCATGACCCCACATGCCACAATAGAAAATCTTGCAAGGACAATTAAAATATTATATCCAGTCTAAAGAACATAAAAGGAACCATTCTCTTACATATACCAACACCAATAACAAAGAACTCGGAGACATATAAAAACTTATTAACTCACAACCCCAATTTGCTAGCTGGCCCCAGAAATGCTTGCTGTTGTCACTGCTGTTACAAGGCCAATAAACCTCCTTTCTAACTGCCTCCAACTTATTTTTCCTTTGCCTGCATCTCTATCCTGGCTTGGAATAAGATATGGACCGGATGAAACTTCCAATATAATGATTACCCATATGCGATGTATGCAATATTTTTCATTTAATAATAGTATTGTTATATAATTATTTCACATGTTTTAAAATAAGAAAAAAATGTGCCAGTAGTATAGCTCTCTAGAGATTGCATATGATACTATTATTCTGTCTTATGCAGAGTACTGTTCAATATTTTCATAAATGACTTAGTTGAGGGAATAGAAGTGGAACTCATCAAATTTGCAGATGACACTAAGTTGGCAGGGGTAGCCAACACTCCAGAAGACAAGTTCAGGATCCAAAAAGATCTTGACAGATTTCAACAATGGCCCCTACCCAATAAATGAAATTTTATGTGGAGAAAAGCAAGCACTTTGGTAAGAAAAATCAAAGGAGCAAATACAGATTAGGTGAAAGAGTAACTGTGAAGGAGACCTTGCAGTTCTAGTGGATGATCATTTAAATATGAGGCAGCCTTGCTGCAGCCAAAAAAGGCTAATACAATTCTAGAATCAAAACACATGAAGTATTAGTACCACTTTATAAAACCTTAGTAAGACCACACCGGGAATACTGCGATCAATTTTGGTCACTTTTGGTTAAAAAAGATATTGAGACTTTGGAAAAAGGGCAGAGAAGAGCAACTAAGCTGATTAAAGGTCTGGAGACTAAAACATATGAAGAGGTTGCATGAATTGGATATGGATAGTCTAGAGAAAAGGAAGACTAAGGATAACATGATAGCAGTATTCCACTATTTGAGGTGCTAACACAAAGAAGAGGGGGGATGAACTTATTTTCTAAACCACCAGGAGGCAAGACAAAAAACAATGGATGGAATCTAATCAAGGAGAAAAGCAACATAGAATTAAGGAGAAACTTCTTAAAGGTGAGGACAATTAACCAGTGGAAGAGGTTGTCTTCAGAAGTTGTGGGTGCTCTAATACTGAAGACTTTTAATAAGAGATTGGACAGCCATTTGTCTGAAATAGTATAGGGCCGTGATGGAGAACCTATGGCACGTGTGCCCGAAGTGGCATGTGAAGCCATGTTGCCTGGCACGCATTGTGTCAGCTATTCCTCTTTCTGGTTTCTGGCACACATGTGCCCATGATGATTAGCTGGCCTTTGTGTGTTTGGCAGTGCTGGAAACCAGAAGAGCTGGTCTCCCCCCTCCCCCCCAGTGTTAGCATGCACACTGGCCAGCTGATTGGCACGTGTGCATGCGTGGCAGTAACTGGAAGACTTGCCATGCGCGTGCCAGAACCAAGAAGTACATTTTTTGGCACGTGTATGCCCCTTGGACAACTCCTCTTCCTTATTGTGGCTCAGACGAGGCACACTTGCTCCCTTTTCAGCACTTGGTGCTGAAAAGGTTCGCCATCACTGGTATAGGGTCTCCTGCTTGAGCAGGGGTTGGGCTAGAAGACCTCCAAGGTCCCTTCCCGCTCTATTGCAGTTAATAATTTTGACTTGATTCCGTAGAGATCTGCAGCTGGGCCAAATGGTGTGTGGAACCCTTTTTGTGTCCCCTCAGAAATCTCAGCAGAATTTGGTAGCATCAATTTTGATAAGTTTTTGGACCACCTGCAAGGGGCCCAGGAACAGAGGATCAAGAGTACTGCTTGATTCTTTCTATTCCTTTCTGGGTGGGCAATTCCATTTGGCATTGATGGGATAGGAGAGATCAAGCCCTTAAGCACTGTGACACCAAGCACCATGTAGTTGCTGAGATAGGGAAACACTGTTCCAGAGCATCTGTAAAATTCTCAAATAAAGAAACATCTAAATAAATCTCCAGTTGAGATTTATTTGGATGAATTTGGATTCTTCTGAACTGTTAGAAGACTTGTTTAATTTATATTGGGGCTTTTCCTGCGTTTTCCCTTGCAGGCAACTTAGATCCTGAATGTAGATCAACCAGTCCATGGCTGAAATTGCTGTCATTTAGAGACCATTTAGATTTGGAAGGGACCTTGTAAGTCATCTAGTCCAACCTCCTGCTCAAACAGGAGACCCTACACCAGGGGTCTGCAAAGTCGGCTCTTTTAAGACTGGTGGACTTCAACTCCCAGAATTCCCTAGCCAGCTATGCTGGCTGGGGAACTCTGGGAGTTGAAGTCCACCAGTCTTAAAAGAGCCGACTTTGCAGACCCCTGCCCTACACCATTCTTGACAAATGACAGTCCAGTCTCTTCCTGAAGGCCTCCAGTGATGAATCTCCAACAACTTCTGAAGGCAACTTCTGTTCCATGGGTTGATTGTTCTCACTGCCAGAAAATTTCTTCTTATTTCTAGGTTGAATCTCTCCTTGGTCAGTTTCCATCCATTATTCCCTGTCTGGCCTTCAGATGCTTTGGAAAATTGTTTGACTCCATCTTCCCTATGGCAGCCCCTCAAATATTGGAACGCTGTTATCATGTCTCCCCTGGTCCTTCCCTTCACTAGAATAGTCATGCCCAGTTCCTGTAACCGTTCTTCATATGTTTTAGTCTCCGGTCCCCTTATCATCCTGATTGTTTTTCTCTGCACGTATGGCCTTTGGACAGCAGAAACGTTACGTTTTCCTGCTTGTTTTAAAGAGTGGGACATGCTGTTGGCCCTGGTAGCGAAGGAAAGCGGCAGAACCGGCGCCACCCGAAAGGGAACTCGGAAGCGTTCAGAAGGTGCTACTCTTCAAAGAGGTGGACCTCTATAAGGCGTGACAGAGGGTAGGATAGAGCGCCGCGTGCCCAGGGGGAAGAACGGCCGGTAGTCGCTTCCGCAAGAGGAGGGGCCGCGTTGAGAGCGCTTCGGAGTCCTACTTCCGTGAAGGATTTGATTGCCATGGAGGAGACTCAGCCTGTTTGTAGCTTCCTCTTCAAAAAGCGTCGTTCCGCGCCTGGGAGGGCTCCACGTAAGAGGCCGAGCAGCGACCCCGGTGAGAAGCTGCTGCTCTCAGCCTCCAAATGGCATTTGCGGCTGGATGGTGACACGGCGGGTGGGACGCGGTCAGCTTGTGCCCTGAAATCTCACGCTCCTGAACCAATGGAGTAAGAGGTTATGTAGCTTTGGGGATAAGAGTGTCTGTAAGCCCCGAGTTGCATAGCCTTTTCCATGACAACCTGGAACGCATGTCTCTTTCACAGAAAAAGAAGCAGCTTCCCCGCTGGATCTTCTTGCCAAGGGTGTAGCTCGTCCTACAACGTGTAAACATGTACTTTTCTTTCATCCTTGCCATTGCCCATTTATTACTCGATGATTCGAGTAATGTTAAGAGTGGATTCCGTGGGGAATATTGTCAGGATTAGTTATCCCAAGCCTTAGCAGTTACTTTCAAACTACTTTTAAAAGTTAAACTACTTAACTTTTAAAATTGAGTAAATTAATAAAAGATACCATAGTTTTAACTATGTTCTATATGGAAATGCTTGTTCTCATTTGTCTTAAATTGCTCTAAAGAAAGTGAACAATTATTATTTGAAGGAGAGGTAACCTTGCTTGTCCTTTATGAGAACAGAGCAAAAGTATAGTCTCAGGTACTGGAAAAAAATTGCTTGGCTTTGTTTTTAATAATTGGAATGTTGTAATTGAATATAAGGATCATTTGACTAAGAGGCAGCTAGAGGCAGCTGCACTCTGCTAGTGTTCACTGCTAAATGTATTATTTTCCAATGTTGTACTATTTCCATCTGCTTAAAGGTAGCAGTGGTGATGAAGGCAGCACTGTAATCAGGAAGGAGAGACGAAAGGAAGTTTCCAACCCCATGATTCAGAAGGTGATGTATGCTACATATCAATTATCTCAAGTACATATGGATTGCCTCTTGTATATTTGTTGATTTGATAGTCTCATACTCTCGTTTTCCAGACGAAGAAAAGTATGAAAACGAAGACTTCCTATGAGGCAAGCAGTAGTGATGATGATAATAAACCTGAAGGAATTGGAATTGCATATAAATCAACACGATCTGCGGTATGAATATTCTTAAAACTGTCGGCTGTAGTATATTAGATAATTTCTGATAGATTGTAAGAGTTTTGTTTCCCAGCAATTAAACAATTGCAAGAAAACATGAGTTAGTGTTAATGGGGTTTCACAAGATCTTTACCAACATCTGGTGACCATTTTAACAATTTTGTAATGTAACTCGGATGATACATACTTGTACAAAATGAGATTGCCATTTAGCAATCATTGCCTGAATCAATTTTACATCTCATTTTACTTTTCTTAACTGCTATTAGAATCTTATTTTAAAAAGAGCTAAATTATGTAACCCTGAAATTTAGCCATTCATCTGCTAGAATTCAGCTTTTTGGTAATAGGTTTAATTATGTTAATAAAGACAGAGATTCATTTTCCTTTCTGTGCTACTAATAGAGTTTTCATATTTCAGAAACCTGTGGGTCCAGAGGACATGGGTGCAACAGCTGTATATGAACTGGACACTGAGAAGGACAAAGATGCCCAAGCCATTTTTGAACGCAGCCAACAAATCCAGAAGGTACATATTTTTCAGAGTATAAGACACACTGAAGTATAAGACCCATCTAGCTTTTGGGGAGGAAAACAAGGGGCGGAGGGAAATCTGCCTCTGCCTTCCAGCAATTTGCCTCCTTGCAGCAAACAATACAGAAAATTTACACTGTTTGTGGTGTTACATTTCAGACTATACTTGTACAGATGGTGTTAAAATTGATGTGGCTTTCTTGAAGTATATATTATTCTGCTATTTAAAAGAAGATACAATAGCACTGGGCCTCTTCAGATTAAGCATTTATTTTAAAACGCTTTTTAATTTTGTTAAGTTGTCTAGAACTATAATAAAGCAGTAAGTAATAAGTAAATACTTAAAAATAAGTAATTTGAACATTCTATAGGCATTTATAGTTATTAACTTACCTCCTGGCAGCAAACAGCCTGTTTCAGTTTAGCTTGATTAGAAGAAAAAAAAAATCTGCCTCTGCCTTCCAGCAATTTGCCTCTTTAACTTTAACTTTAATTTCATTTCTATACCGCCCTATCTCCCGACATGGGACTCAGGGTGGTGCACAGGAGCTATAAAATATAAAATATAAAAGTACAAACAATCAAATAGTTAAAATTAAGATTAAATAAGATTAGACCCGTGTTAAAACATTAATTAAAACCCAATTAAAATAGTAATAGCTGTACCAGCTATGCCAGGCCGGCCAAATGAAAGAAGTAAGTTTTAAATGTCCGATGGAAGAGGCGAAGGTCTGTGATTGTGCGGAGATCTGGGGGGAGGTCGTTCCAGAGGGCGGGACCTGCCACAGAGAAGACTCTTCCCCTGGGAGTCGCCAGCCGGCATTGTCCAGTGGACGGCACCTTAAGGAGGCCCTCCCTGTGGGAGCGGACGGGTCGAGTGGAGGTATGTGGTAGTAGGCGGTCCTGTAAGTAGCCAGGTCCGCTGCCATGGAGCGCTTTAAAGATGGTCACTCAGACCTTGATGGTCACTAAGACTCTTTGCAGCAAACATCAAGTTTCACTTTCAGTTTAAGCATAGAACTCCCAATGACCAGCTGTTTCAGGCTGAAGGGATTGCCATAGCCTATTGCCATCTCTGCATGCCCCATTTTCTTCATTTGCTGCAAGGAGGTAAATTGTTGAGAGGCAGAGGCCAAAGGGTGGGGGCCGGTGGATGGACGGTACTACATGGTGTATAAGACACACCCAAATTTGCACCCTCTTTTAGGGGGGGGGGAAAGGTGCATCTTATACTCTGAAAAATAGAGTAGGTATCTACACAATTGTCTTCATTTTTTCTTTGCTTAAAGTCTTTATGTATTGACAAGTAATCAAAGGGTAGACATGTCATACTGTTTATATATATTGATATTTAATATTTTTTCTTTAGTATTTCTTCTGCTTCGAAGTCTACTACCAGGATTTTCAGATGATTTGTAACATGACTAGCATCTCTTTAATCTTGCTTATACTTTTATTTTTGTTTCCATTTCTCACTATGTTTCTGCTGCTGTTCCAATTTATTCTGGTATCTGTTTTCAGTCTTGTGTGGCCTGAAAGAGGCTTTAATGAGCAGCATAGCAGAGAGATATCTGCACTTTCAGAAAATAGACTGCTTTTTAATCATTTTGAAGCACGCACAGTACATTTATTTATGATTGATTTAATTTGTATGGCCACCCATTTCACTTATATGACTTTGGTAGATGATCATATAGGAGCATGAATTGCCTTGCCAGTTATGTGTTTTTCTATTAAGGAACTTCAAGGAAAGGAAGACGATAAGATTTATCGAGGAATCAATAATTATCAAAAGTATGTAAAACCAAAAGATACATCAATGGGAAATGCTTCTTCAGGCATGGTAAGGTAAGGAGAAAATGCAATGTTCATTCCAAGAAAAAGTATATGTAATTAGCTACCTGAGGATGCATTTCATGGTATGGGAAAATTTGTCAGTTTAATTCATTTTTCTATCTGCTAATTATTTCTGTTCACTGTTTGAAATAGATCATGATATCTTATGAAACCTTTTATTAACTTGATAGTCTATTTTTAACAGTTTTGTAATATTTGTAAAGAATGACCTTCATATTCTAAGAAGAAACTAGATATTTCCAGTTTTAAACACATGAATGTAAATCTCATATGTAAACATGAAACCAGTGATTTCCTGAAAATGTTGCAGGAGAAGCAACAACCTAACTTTCTAGTATGTTGACTCTGTTGTAAGATGGGAGTTATCATTTTTGTATGTGATAACCCTGCTTTTCAAAAGTCAGGGTGTCTCTTTGATTGAAAAAGTGAGTCTGATTATTCATCAAATCATTGTGGTCTTCCTCAAATCTTACTACTTTGGTGGCATTCGTGTATTGCTATAGATGCAACCCTTTTTAGCATTTACAGTCATTTAATCTTTTATTAAGTTTTTGTTGTTTATTTCAGGAAGGGACCAATCCGAGCCCCAGAACATCTCAGGGCCACAGTGAGGTGGGATTACCAGCCTGATATATGTAAAGACTACAAGGAAACTGGGTTTTGTGGCTTTGGAGGTAAATGAATTTTTTATATACTTTCTGATTGTTTATTGATTTGAATTAGTTGGCAGCAGAACAGAAATCGTTGACACCATTGTTAAGTGTTCCTTTTTCTTCCCTAGATAGCTGCAAATTTCTCCATGACCGATCAGATTATAAGCATGGGTGGCAAATTGAGCGGGAACTGGATGAGGGACGCTATGGACTTAATGGTATGACCAATCCCCTTTCTTCCAGTATTCAGCAAATGTAACTGTGATGAAAATAATGTATTTCAAATTCATATAAGATATGACAAATAGCAGGTGCAAGGTTGGGTGGAATTGATCAAATATATATATATATATAGGAATGAGAAAAAAATGTTCCCTTCTATTGAACACTGGTATCTGTGCTCATGTGTATGTAATTGTAGAGTTTGGGTATATGTGTGCAATGGGGACTGAAAGTTATATGTATGGATTCATATTAACACAGATTGAAAAATGAAAACATTTGGAATTATCTATATAGGGAAGAGATACATTTCTCTTGATTTAATAGGAATTTTAATACAGATTTTAGGTTTTCAAACTCGTAACTAAATATAAATTTTGTAGCACAATGTAGCCATATTTATATTTTCTGGTATCTTGATTGATTATATTATATTTTCAGAATATCAATTCTTTGATAACTTCAAGAGCTAGAGCCAGTTGTGAACTGGGGTTTTTTTGTGTGCATATGGGCTGTCTTGCCTTAGTACAGTTGGCTTACATATATAATTTATATCAACTATTTTGATAGCATGTGATGGTAATAAGCAAGTAAATTCTCAGCAGAGGACAAATATGCATGTTCCTTCCTCCTTCATCTGAGAACTGTGGGAGGGAATAGAAGCCAACTGTCTTAAGTGATTATTTTAGTAAAATTATTTTTATCCAACTTGTTAGTTACCCATTTTGGCAAGAACAACTGCCTACATGGAGTTGGTAGAAGATAAAGCATGTTATTGTTCTTAGCAGAACAATTTAGCAGGTACTTTTTCTTTTATACAGATGATGAAAATTATGAAGTAAGTAGTGATGATGATGAACTGCCTTTCAAGTGTTTTATTTGTAGAAGCTCCTTCAAGAATCCTGTGGTAACCAAGTAAGATTATTTTTTTTTTTAATGCTGACATTTTTTTAAAGTGATCTATGGTCTTTAATATGGCAGTTTTGAGACTGGCGGGTTGTCTAACTTCTATACCTGTGATGGCGAACCTATGGCAAGTGTGCCACAGGTGGCATGCAGACATTTGTCAGGGCACGCTAGGCTTGCATGTCAGCTGGCCAGCACACATGCACGCGCTGGCCAGCTGACTTTGGCCTTCTTTTCAGGCCATTTTTCGCCCTCCAGAGGCTTCAGGGCTGGTTTTAGCCCTCCGGAGCGTTCAGGAGCCCTCAAGCGGCTTCCCTGAAGGCTCTGGAGGGCAAAAAATGACACTACGAGCAAACCAGAAGTTTTGCATAGCATTATGGGTGTGGCATGCCCGCACAAGACCCCCCTGCGCTCCCCCTGCTTTTGGCACGCGAGCCACAAAAGGTTCACCATCACTGATCGATACAATCACATGTAAAAAATCACCTAGTATTTATATATAATATGCCAAGTTAAAAATATTGATCGCCCTAAAGAGGTACTAATGTTGTTCTTAAGAAATGTACATTTGAAGTGACTAAAATGTAAGATTTTCTTGAAAATGAAGAAACAAAATGCCACTTCTCTACTAGAAATTTGCAGCAATTGTCTTATGTTGTCTTAGGTGTAAACATTACTTTTGTGAAAACTGTGCCCTACAACATTATCGCAAGTCTCAGCGATGTTATGTATGTGATAAACAGACTAATGGTGTCTTCAATCCAGCCAAAGGTATTTGGCCCATATTTCATTTTTAACTGGAGCGGGTGGGGAGTGACTGGACTTGGTTTTATGACTTTTTAAATGTCAATTAAGAGAATGCTACAGTTGTTAAGTGAACCTGTCACAGAATTGCACAGCTGGTGTTCAAATGGAGTCAGAGACACTGACATGAATCAGTTTTGTATAAATATATTTACAGTAAATAAAGAGGCAAACAGCATCATCAGGTAAGTCAACACAGCAAGAACATCATGAGGTAAATCAGAGTACACACAGCACAGTGGAAAAAGTTGGGAAACAAGGAAATTCCTTTTTCACTCACAGCAACCAATCACAGCTCAAACTCCCTCATTCAGTAGCCAGCTGTCTTCAACCAATTAGCCATAACTGTATGTTCTTAGTCATTGTCCAATTATTAACTGCTCCAGAGATTAAATTTTAAATATCTTAACAGAGCCCATTATTTTTTATGGAGCAGTTTTTGCTAAAACATTGAAGTGGACACTGGTTTCGGGGTGGGGAGTAGTAAATCAGCCATGTGACTGCAGACACTGCAAACAGCTGTAATTGTGGGTGGCAAGCACCCAAAACACAGTAATGTAACTGCAGGGGTGGCCAATGTTGGAAATTTGAAACTAGATCACTCGTAGCTTTTGGTGGAGTCTGTCATAACTTTGTACAGTGACTGACAGATTGTAAGTCAAGGGCAACCTATACAAACAAAATATTCTCTAATGATAAACCTCAGTTTGTATATTTTATATAGTTATATTTAATTTTTAAAAACGTGTATGTGCTATGTGTAAAACCTATTGACAAAAATATTTGGAAAAAGCCTTCAGATTTCTGTATTTCTCAAAATGTTTCCTTAATCATGACTAGAAATACATTTAGGAGCAGGTGGTTTGCATAGTGACATTTTCATGAGCACAAGGGATAGATCAGCAGAAGAGACCATCTGCATATTCTGTAAGATACCTCTGGTCACTGATTGTAATAAGTGATTTGATATGATTTATCTCAGTCAAGACATGTATTAAAAATAACAAAGATATGCAATTTTCCATATTAGTCAAATTAATTTTTACTCTTAAGTCATGGGTGTCCAGCCTTTTGGCTTGCCTGGGCCATATTGAATGAATAATTTTCTTGGGTTGCATATAAAATATATAGCTAATGCATATAAATTACATAATGTTAAAGGTTTATGATCTTACGAGGCCTTTACTACTGTTCAGAGCTGCATGCATCCTGTAGGGCGAACAGGTCTGCTCTAAGTAAAAAGTGCAGCTCGATGCAGTTCCAAATAATTAAGTGAGGTAAATCAGAACTTTGGATTGCTAATGTAGGCAGCCTCAATTTTCATAATATATTTTTGTTCTATAAGGAATATTTGCTTGAAAAGATCTTTAAAATGTTTTTCCCTCTCCCAGGGGAAGATCCATTATTAGTAAATGAATTTGAAAAAGGGGATTGAGAAATAGATCAGCTAATCTTACTATTTTAAATGCACATTGTTCCTGAGCTTAAGCGAACTAATTCAATATGAATATAACGTTAAGAAGATTAGAATTACATCTCTAAACCTGTCTAACTCATTCAGTTTTTTTCTGAGTAGGGAATTGTGTCACATACATAGAATTCAGTATGTTCCTCAGAAAATAAACCAAGTGGTTTGGATAATTTGTATCGATCATGTTATGAAGTATTACTTTTTTTGTCTTGGATTTTGTTTTACAGAATTGTTAACAAAACTGGAAAAGCATAAGGCTGAAGAAAGTCCCCTTGAAGATGCTGGAGAGCAAGATTAACATTTTTTTTTACCATTTTCATGCCTGACATCCTCCAGAGAAATAATTTGATTGCAGAATAAATAATTTATAGAAAAATAAATTGATCCATCATGCTTTGTGCTTCAATATACATTCCAAACAACTTTACAGACCAAGGCATATTACTGATCGTAAAGAACATTATGAAAACAAAGCAATTCATTATTTTTATTGCTTTAATGTATTGGGGAAGGGGGAGGGGGGAAACAAGGAAAACAAAAAACTGTACAAAAACAGCAGCTCATAAACTTTGTATTTCTGGAAGTTAAAGGAAATAGTTCTTCCTGTGCTCAAACAACTTCTGTATTCTAAAAGGAAATAACTAGCAGAAATTAAATTGGCTGAACATCTCTCATGTTGCTTCTTATAACATCTCCAATTGGTCTTTTGTGGCTTGGTATAAAAGTTCAAGACATTTCAAACAGTCCAAAGTAGTTAGTTATCTTGTGATTATAGTTTTGTTTTAAGTCTGTGTTCTACTTATTGGGCACTATACTAATTCCAAACCTTGTAATATTTCTACTGTTACCTTTTAGGTTTCAATAGCAAAGATATCAATTGGGCTTGCTAGCCTATTGAGAGGCTTCTATTTTATTTTTTTAATTACAGGGAGTTCATAATGGGCAGCGTTTATTGAAGAACATTGTGAAAATGCAGAACATTTTTATCGGCAAGAAATGCAGCTTAAGACATGAATACTTACAATCTGCAAATGCTACAGTTTGCCAGAAAAGTTTTGACTCAATGTTTGATTGAACAACAATGATTAAGTATATAGAAGAATGAAAGATTACTACACAAGTTGGGATGATTCATTATAGGAAGGAATTCCAAATTACCTTGTTAAGATACAAATTAAAGGTATCTTCATATTCTAATCCTATGTCAATAGGGTTACTTCCTGCTACTAAGCAATTCTAAGATTTTTATTGGGTTTTTTTTTTTAAGCGCATGGCACTCAGTTCCTTGGGATCACTGGAAAACCTACAAAAAGATGTTGGCTTCATTAAAAAACAATTGAGCACATATATTTTATGTCTTGGAACCAAAATTCAATACAATATTGTTAATTTTTTCCTCTCAAAGCCCAGGCTTTATTTTAATGCAAATGTCAGCTAAAACAACTTCCTAGGAAAGAAACTGCAGTGTAATGAGCAGATTGCTTTGTAAAAATATTTCACAATGTTCTAGTGATAACCTAGAATTCCCAATCATCCATCTCAAGTTGCTCCATATTGGAAGCCAATCCAAATATATGGCTAGGATCTTGTGTCTGCGTCCCTTCAAAACTGGTAATTGGCATGACAGGATATAGCAGTTCAGGAAGTGCTTCAGATGCCCGATGTTTGATCTGGAAAATGGGAAAGTATAAACATACCTAGAATTAAAAAATGTGATTAGATGCAATTGGACTCAGTCTAAGTTTATATATAACTCCATAGTGTCACGTTTTATACATAGGTAGTCCTTGACTTGTAAACCCGCAATTGAGCTCAGAGATTTGATCAAGCAAAAAACATTAAGCTGCACATCACATGACTGCCTACATGATTGCTTTGCTTAACAACTGCAATCCTGGCATTCCTGGTTATGGTCATCATGCAAGCCTACGGATTGCGAAATGGACAAAGTCCCAGGTAAGGAACATTAGATGCTTTGGGTGGGTGAGACACTGAAGTGCTACCCAGGAGCTGAAAATTTTCCTGCTGAAATCCAAACTTCAGCCCCTGAGCAAAGAGACATTTGTGCATAGCATGTGCTGAGGTTCCCCCACCTGCCGAGGCATCTTTACAACACCATCTTTCTATTGCTTGTTTTTCAGCTGCCGTTTGTCTATTGGAGCTGGCTACCAAAGGATGCACGGAAGGAAATGTCTTCAATGGATTGCAGGAACAGAACTTGGATCCTGAAGATCTGATCTCCTACCAAAGGAGGACAGGCCCTCTTGGGGTGTGGAAGTAACTCTTTCAATGTGGTAGAGAAACAGTTCAGATCATCAGGATTTCAGCTCTATTTCACTACCCCTCAGAAGGCATTCAACTCCTCTTGGCAGACAGCTCTTTCAACCAACCCCAACAGGTGAGAAGGAATCTTCTTGGCAAGCAGCAATAGCTTGCAATCTTCCTTGCCGGCTGCTTCTCCATTGCTTTAAGACTGTAAGTGCAAATAGACAAGCACCTTCATTGCAATCACATAGACTGTGAAGAGGGCAGAGGCGTGAAATTTTATATAAAATCCTTTCCAAGGCTATCAAAGACTATAACTGGTTGTTCTTTGCACATACAGGAATAGGAAATAATTTAGCATCCTCATTATGTTGATAATCATTGAATAAATGAAGCAGAGTTTTACCTCTCATCCTCTTATAACTACTGAAACAAATACAGCAGAGTTCTTGGTTTCATCTTTTCTTGATTACTTTGGATAACATACTCTTGCTGAAAATGCTGGATTACATTAGAAGTTTGTACTAAACAGCAGATTGATGAACCCTAAAGGCACTTTAGCTCTTGGCAATTCTGCCAAACCTTTGTGGATTGTGTACAGTCAGACAGAATCAAACCTTTTTGATTGTTGGGAGTTTGGGCTGAAAAGAAAATCTGCAAAGATCTTTGGGGAGGGATGAAAGGATGGCATACTGCTTTTTACTCATCTGCACAGCCTGCCATTCTTCCCAGTGCTTTCCTTACCTCCCCTTGTGAAGCCAAGGACTTCACTGGTAGCTGCTAAGGAGAAACACTATTCCTAAAAGAGCAGAGAGAAATGGGCCAATTGGACATATTACACCTGAAACCAAGGACACGAGTAACTGTAACTATCCAACCAGCCTATCTTCTTGCTCAGAACTTTCCTAACACCTCCTTCCTGTTAGTCTTTCCGCAAAACCATTTCTGAGAGGAAGAGGCATGACTGGTCCTTGTCTCAAATAGAACATAAACATTTTAATCCAGATACAGGTCATTAGAAACCAGCTTTTCTGTATCGGAATATAAAATTTTATAAGAACCAAAGAGTACACTTAGCTACTATCTCCATCCCCTACAGAAAGTCAACAGAAAATATGGATTTGATGATGGAAATTCCAAAATTCTGGATCTCCAAAATATTTGCATTTTTACAAATGGAAAAAAAAGACATGATTCTGCAAAAACATAATTCTTGTTTTAAAATTATCTATCTATCTGGTTCTTTCTGCCTACTGCCCCAAATCAGAAAAAGCTGACTTCCAACAACAGATATCGGGCCCACAACATGCCTGACACCACAAAGTCATGATCCAGTTGCCAAAATCAGGCTGGAAGCTTTGCCAGAAATTTGGGTTCAAATACAAGCAAAAATTACTGGGAACACCAAATTGACAAACTTTTTGAAAATGAACAGGTCATGATCTTTTAGGGCTTTCGAATCAAAACAGACAAGACCTCTGGCCCACACATGCCTGACATCACTATTGTGGAAAAGAAAAAAAGTCTGGTTCATTGATATTGCAATATTCCGACTTTGCAAAAAAAAACCAAACCCCACCTTACTCAGAATTGCCTATAGACTCAGATGTTAACAGCTCTAAGGTTCTTGGTTAGGATTTGAAATGTTAAATTTTTACCAGTCCCAGTCTGTGAATCAAAAGATTAACCATAATAATGCAAATTAAATTCAAAATTTCAAAATAGCTTGATACTGTTTTGTTTACATATTCACAGAAATGGTTCTGAAGCAGCTGTGCATTCTTATCTCTTACTTACTCTCCATTAAAATAAGTGAGAAAAGGATAAAATATGTTAAGGCAAGTGGTTGAAACTTACCTGTTTGAAAAAAGAATGGTTCAGCAAAGCGTTTGCACTTGGCCTGTAGATATATATAAAAAAAAAAGGTTGTACACCGGCATGTAAAAGTTGCAGAAATTGGAGAAGATCCAGAAACTTCTCCCTTCAGAATATATATATATATATATTCATCAATAAAGTCCTGTAGAAAGGATGATGTAATCAGGGAAACTGGTTAGCTCAAGGCATAGAGAAGCCTGCTTCGAATGCTGGAGAGCACCAGTTCAAATCCCTGTAGGGAAGTATGGCCAGCTGACGAGGGCTAAGGAGCCCGAAATGGATCCATCCTGGTCTCTTAATTAATTATTATTAATCATCCCTTAAAGAAATTTAACACATATCTAAAAAGACAGCAGCAATTTAATAGGTCTCTGTCTGGATGGTCTCTAGGTTGAGTCGAAGGACAGAGAAGGATGACAAGTTTGTCTCCTCCCTTAAATAGGCCTGACAGGAAGCTGTAACAATATATCCACTTCATTCATATATATATATATATATATATATATATATATATATATATATATATATATATATATATATATATATATATATATATATATATATATATATATATATATATATATGCGTGTGTGTGTGTGTTAGTTTTATGAGCTGATCAATAAATAAATCAGAGAGACTAGTATAGATCTATTTCGAGCTTTTTAGCTCTCATCAGCTAGCCATACCCTTACTGGGATTCGAACTGGGGCTGTATTGCATATCAGGCAGGAGCCTATAACCATTCAGCCAGCCAGGCTCTCACAATTGCATCAGCTGAGACAGGAGGATTAGTATCTATAATTATTCCACAACACCCTGCTAGGGCCCCAATTAAGGGAGGAAGCATACTGTTTCCTTTTCTTCCTTTTGGCTAATCACCAGAGACCATCTACACAGAAAGCCATGAGTTCCGTTGTGTGATTTTTTTAATATGTGTGTTAGTTTTATGAGCTGATCAATAAATACTAGTCTCTATACTAGTCTCCCTGATTTATTTATTGATCAGCTCATAAAACTAACATATATGTGTGTGTGTGTGTGTGTGTGTGTGTGTATAAGATTCAAATATGGGAAAAATATGGCTGAGAACAATATCAGCATCAAAATGAATATATTTGAGCTTTTCCAGGAAGAAAAGAAGTGTCTAGGGAGCAGCAGTGAATACTCTGCTCTGACTCTCTGAGAAAAGCAAAATAAGATACTTCCTTCAGTTTTGGAAAGCCAATGTTATATTAGCAGTTGTTACCTGGCAGTATGTTATTTGCCCTCAATTGGTAGAATGAATAAAAGGGTATTTTCTAAGGCAGGTGATATAATCAGAGCCCTTCATTCAAGCTCACATTCTGATTGAATAAGCAATTTTTTCCTAAACATAGTGCTTACTAGATTTTCTTGTCAAGACCCTGGAGGAAGAGTGAGATTTAGCCTCATCTTCTACTGATAGTGACCTGAACAATGTTTACCATTCACAATACGGAATGAGTACTATCCACAAGTTACCTCTTAGCTAGGCACTATCTCACATTAGAATAAATCCATACATCATATTAACTAAGAGACATTGGTCAGAGAGTAATTGAATGGAGGCAAACAAATACAGTATTTTTCAGAGTATAAGACGTACCTTTCCCCCTGCCCCCCCAAAAGAGGGTGAAAATCTGGGTGCATCTTATATACTGAATATAGCATTTTTGGCCTCCTGAAACCCCACCCCCCCGCATCCCGTTTTTCACAAAAATGGATGCACTTGTAGAGTGCTCCTTGGGGCGCATGGGGGGGAGGGGGGCGACGACAACAAAAACAAGCAAAAAAACGGCACATTTTTGGCAAAAACAGGCAATTTTTGGCAAAAACAGGCCAATTTTTGGCAAAAAAACCCATGGCATGCATAGACTTTGGAAGGCCTGCAAAGTACTCTCTGCATGCCCCTTTTTCACATAACAATGGGGCATGCAGAGGGTTTGGGAGGCCTGCAGAGTGCTCCTGGGGGCTGGGGACGGCAAATCCCCCCCCCCTTTTATTTATCTCTTCAAATTTTGGAGCATCTTATACTCCGGTATGTCTTATAGTCCGAAAAATACAGTAGCTCAATTCTGATTTTATTTAATTACCAAACCACCTGATTGGTAGAGGAATTCATTTGAAAATTCTATAATCAGTGGGGCAAAATATCATGCATGGAGTGCATATGAACACCTAATTTCAGCAAACCAATAGTAGAATTTCCCCCCTGGAAAATGGCTTTAGTTGTCATTGATTCTTGGAGTTTGGGGCAAATTTCAGGGAGGAAAAATCACTATGTTGTTTGGTTTCCTAGTGATATATTTATTCTTCTCTTTGAAATATTTTTGTAAAATTATTCATGAAGGAAACCAGACTACATTGGCATAGGACCTGGATATATGAGAGCTCACCCTATCCTCAACTGTTTATCCCCAACTGATAGACAGCATCCAGAATAGCAGATGCTTTCCAGGTTATCTCTAGTGAATATTGTCATCTTGTGGGAACAAGGAAGCATGTCTTCTTTGTTGTGATCCCTACCCAGAAATTCTCCCAAAAATGCAGCCAGTTCCCTCCCTTTTGGGGATCTGAAAAGCTTTGAAGACCTACTGTTAATGTGTTTCTGGGCCCATATTGTGGTTTTTTGCCATTCTTATGACTGCTTCAGTTTTGGCTGCCTAAATTAGTGCAGGTCTCAAGTGTTGTTTTTGGATTTATCAAGCTGCTTGCTGAGCAGCTGCAAAAAAAATTAAATGGTATTCTGTTTCCGGCTTCTGGACGCGACGGACATGTTCCAGACACGTCCGCCACTTGCTTTCTCTAATGGCACCTTCGGGGGCTCCTGTAGAGAGCCCCCACCGTATGGGCGGCTTGCGGTGCAACCCCCACCCCGACGGCGGTCGGGGGGCCCGTTCCCGCTTCGCCCCAGGAGCTGGAGAACAAGATGCGGGGGGAAGACTTCCTCTCGCCGAAGGAGCGCCAGAACAGCAGCAATTGAAATGCGGGCTGAAAAGCCGGAGCTGGAGGAGGCACCAAGGCTCCGTTGCAACTGAGTGGCTGGTGAGTTTATTTTTTGATTTTGATGCTTTCAACTTTTTAAAAAAGGAAGATTAGTGGGGGGAGTTTGCAAAAAAAAAAAAAACCCTCGGAAAATAAGTGGCGTTTTAAAATGCGCCCGGGGCTCAGGGAGAGAGAGAAAGTAACATCCGATTCTTAACTAGTAGAAAACGAAAGTTTTACCATATATGGAATTTAGTTTAGTTTTTTTAGTTTTATTCAAATTTATACCCCGCACCTTCTCCAAAAAGGACCCAGGGCGGCGCACAGGAAATTAAAAAAACATAACAAATATAACAAAAGTACAAAATTTTAAAAAGCAATTAAATCATAACTTGTGCTAAAATAGTATAAAATCCCCCAAATTAAAATCTATCTAAAAACAGTCAAAACGGGAGGTTATGCTAGGCCGGCTTGTTGGAAAAGGTGCGTCTTAGGACGCTGGTGGAAGAGGCGGAGGTCTGAGATGGTAGGTAGTTCGGGGGGTAAGTCGTTCCAGAGGGTAGGGCCCGCCACAGAGAAGGCCCTTCCCCTGGGTGTCGCCAACCGGCAATTGCCAACCGGAATTGCGGTTGATACTTTGTATCTGAGTCTTGTTATAGGAGAAATGGACTTTCATTAATTCTTCGCGACCGCCAAAGAGGCGGAAAAAATGGTGCTTCTTTGTTCCCAGCAAGAAACTTTTCTTTTTGATGTTTGAGCATTCCTTCAACTTTACAAGAGTGTAAAATTTACATACAAGCCAACTCAAGTGACTCTTGGGATTTCTCCCACTGTGTGCCTTCTTTATTGGACTGATTGAAAAACTTTCCCTCTCTGGATTTTACGAAAATTACACTTTGAATTTGGATACAGACTTTTCCTTTTCTCCGATCTCACGGACTGCTCGCCCACCAGACGCCATCTTATTTACAAGAACTTAAAACTTTCACCATAACAGCAAATAAACCTCCATATGGGAAAACTCTGTCCGCCTCTGCTTCTGGAAAAGCCAGCCCAACACAGCAGCAACCTAAAATTACTTCAATGATACAGAAAGAAGCAGCTGGAGAGGACACTCACTAATCACCAATAGAGGAAACCCTCCAGAATATAATGAAAGAAATAAAAGAAATCCGGAAGGACATGATTAGAACTTTTGGAAACACAGAGAACATTAATGGAAAATAAACAAAAAATTGATGGTTTGGAGGGTGGGGCAGTTGAGATGAGGGGGGAGATAAAGGATTCTAAAAAAGAAATTGTGGATCTTGCTGGTCATATGTCTAGAATGGATTTTGAAAGAATGTCTTACTTTTTAAAGTTTCAAAATGTTCCTGAATCAGATTCAGAAAATTTAAAAGATTTAATGTGCACAATTTTAGCAGATGATACTAAAAAGAGTAAAGAATACATCTGGGGGGACATAGACCTGATTTACAGAATTAATTCAGCATATACCAGAATAAATGATGTACCCAGAGAGATACATATTAAATTTGTAAGGTCAACAAGGGATGAGATTCTGAGAGCACAGCGAGATGGCCCTCTGATATACCAGCAGAAAGAGATTGCTATCTTGAAACAGATCCCGAAAAAGATTTTAAAAAAATTGTTTAAAAAAGGGGTGTGGTTCAAGGGGTCAATGCCAGAAGGAATGTTGGTGTTCTGGGATGGGGGGAGAGTAAGAATTAATCCCAGGGGTGGGGCTGGGGGTGGCGGAACCCAGTGTTTATGCTGATTTGATTGTTTTGGTGTATGCATGCACATTGTTAGTGCAGTTATACACTAATGTACTTGTTAATGGTCTTTGCTGCAAAATTGATTTAATAATTTACTGCAATTCTTGATCCTTTAATTATAAAAGCTATCTTTTTGTCAATTTATGGTGATGGTTTTTATTAGTGTTGGTGTTGTTGACCTATGAGTGCAGGCAGTTCAGACTTCAAAGTTTTTTGGGTGAACCCTTTGAATTCCAACCAAACAACACATTGTCTTTCTTTTTGCTAATGCAGCAAGTTTTTTAGTGGAGAGGAGAACCCTATTTTTTTTAAAAGGGGGGAGAAGTAATTTTAAATATATTTTTGAAATAATTTGTATCTGAATGAACTGCTCAGCCCATTTTCTGCCAAGCTGGTTATTATTGTATAGCTTGCCTTAGAGGAAGCTGAAAGAAATGTGGGAAATTAACATATTCTTTAAAAAAGAACATAAATTTTCATCACTGATTCCAAGAGCAACCAATTCCACAAACATATAACATGTTTAATCATCCTAAACCATTCAAAACTTGCTCATTTGGCATGGAGAAACTGATTCAACAGGGATATAATATTTATATATTTTGCAACACTTTGTATTCTGCTTCCAACTGAATGTTGTTGAATATTGTAGCTCTGATTTTAGTTCCACCACTTCACAGATTACCATATCCCCTGAACTTTCACTATACCTCAAGTCTGGGTTCCTTTGCAAGCACATTTCTACAAAGTTGTGAAAATATGATGAGAAAGTACGGTGGTAAGGGTGCAGTGCTGCTTCACCATTAGAGGCTCTAGCATTGCTGGCTGCCATGCCTTCTCCAAGACTACTGCTAGCCCCAGAGCGTGATGGTTTCATAGTCAGCTCCTCTGGAGGAATAGTAGTTGTGTCTAGTAGACAAGGGACAGTTCCATTGAGTTTCTCCAAAAGCATCTGAAGCATGAGAATAAAATGTATGGTGAAAAATATCACATTACTATAGAGCATAATTCTAATGACTCTGCTGTCATATATACAGTCAGGGACTGAAGTGAAAGGGAAACAAAAAAATCTCCCTACTTGTGTTGCAGGCATATCTTTGAATGGAACATGGCCATTTGCTAGCTCACAGGCTGTTATTCCTACACTATAGATATCAGATTTTGCATCATAGCCTTGTAGGTTCTAAAATCAGAAAAGAAAAACAGTATTGAATTATAAATGTTATTCAAGTTACTCAATTCAAATTTATATTGAAAAATATACAAGCTAAGCATATCATAATTACCCCTAAATCAATCCATTCATCAATCAGACAATGTTTTTATTGTATGATCAATGTCAGAGAAAAGATTTCTTAAGAATGAATAAGAGATATTAAAACTTTTACAGTCCGAATACCAAATAATTTTAAAAAGACATTATCTGAAGCTGTTCAGAAATAAATTATAAAATAGATGGTGAAAAATGTATGCCATGCACACCTAAAGGTTGAGAAACAATACTAAAAAAATACTAAAAAAATTAACATACCTGCTGCAAAACCTCTGGACTAAGCCATGGTAGAACTTTGATGCTAAATTTGGGAAAATCATGAACTACTTTGAGACGCTGACCATGGCTGATCATACTGAGGTTACTGCGCAAGCCAGAAAGATATACTTTTCCATCTGCAGATATCAAGATATGACTGGCCTTCACACTCCTGCATGCAAAAAGGACAGAGAGTAAACAGCCACAAACCCCCATCAATCCAAACCAATTCCATTTTATACCAAGAAACAAAAACTCTGGAATTTGAGACAGAAGATATTGTTGAGAAGTTCAGCAAATATTTGTGCTGTGGCAATACTAATCGAACAAAAAGCCAAAGTTGGAAACCGTTATTTTACTAGTTAATATTTACAATTATCTTTCTTACCTATGAACATAACCCATATGGTGTATATAATCAAGAGCTTTCACTACCCCTTGAAGGATGTAAGCCATAGCTAATTCACTCATACCATCCATAAAATGTGTACGTATTAAATCTTTAGCAGAACCTTTAAAAAGAGAATACAATATTATGATTTGATACAGTCCAGAAAATCTTAATAGACATATCTTCTATTATCTATAAAAATCAGAAAGACAAGAAGCCATTAAATGTGAAGTTGTAATTCTACTTCACAAAAGACTCTAAGATTTCTCCTTCTTTATGAAGGCTATTTTCTACATCAGCATTGGTGAGAATGAGAGAAACCAGAGACTTTCATAAGGATCAAAAACCAATGAGATATGAAATCTACTGCTGGACTAAGTTTAGGAAGATTTAGGTTCAAATTACTATTTAGTTATGAAGCTAAGCTTTGTGAATTGGGCCTGTCACTATTACACTAACATTAATGTTCAGAGCAATTTTTTGAATCAAAATAAAGAACCATATACATTGAAATGAAGTACTTAGAAAACATATAACAGAAAACATATAACATTTATATTTAATCACGTGGTATGAAAGTCTTCTTGTGTCCTTCAATCTAACCTCTATATAACTCTTCTTGTGTCTCTCAATCTAACCTCTTCCACTCTCCTACTGTCAACATGATTCACAACCAGGACCTTCTTACTTTGGATTACCAAAAAGTGACTTGGTAATAGAGCATTCTGTTTTTGCTTGCACTGCTTTAGAAATATCTGTATTTTAAAATACTTGGCTTTCAAAAAAAATCTATCAATGTACATTAATTTGAATTTACTAATAATTAGTTAACATAAAAGCAAAATAACTATCTCTGTTTAGGCAATTAATGCAAAATCTAGTATATGGAATAGAAACATAGCTTTAGGAGTAATTTTATTTTAATTTAATTAATTACTATCAATGCCTGAATATGCTTTCATTACATGAAAAAAATCCTGTGTGAAAAGAACAGAAAGATCCTTTCTATTCTTACTTACCATATGCCATGAATGATGTAACAACCCATAGTTCATTGTCAGCTATGAAGGCTGCTTTATATGGTACTAAGTTGGGGTGGCTGAAGAATTTTGAGACATGAAGCTCACCCTGAAACCCAAAATGTAACAAGATATTATTGGCAAATCTGATGTGGAATAAGATATGACAATCCAGAGGGAATTAAATAATAATTAGCAATAAAGTATAGTATTCTGTTAATAATTTATTCATTCAGATTTTTAGCTCGCAATCACATTTCATGACACTTTAGTATTAATGGCAGAGGCAAAGAAGCACTACTGAAATGAATAAAATATTATACTTTTTTCCATTAACATTAAATTGTCCCCTTTGGGAACAATACAGGACCAAATGGGCTTCATTCATAATAATTCTTGTGTTGTACTATACAACTGCCATATATTAAGCTGGGTAAGAACTAAGAACACTTCTAGGAGGGACCAACCACACAAATTTGGCATGATTGCTAGTTTTACCTGCAAAAATGCTACCATCTCATTGGTGCAGGCCTCTAAGTTGACTCTCCGGACAGTGACAAATTCCCCACTTGGTTTATATTGTGCCAGATTCACAGTCATTAATTCCTCAAAACCTTTTCCTGAAAAAAATATGTAGTACCTTTACAATACTATTTCAATCAAAATGAGACATGTAATATTTTTTGCACTTATCCATTTTGAAGGCTTAATTATGGTAGAATTCAGGGAAGTCATCGCCTTACTAGAATAACAGAGTTGGAAGGGACTCTGGAAGTCTTCTAGTCCAACCCCCTACTTAGGGAGGAAATGATTATCCAATCTCTTTAAAATTTCCAGTGTTGGAGCATTTACAACCTCTGAAGGCAAGTTGTTCCACTGATTAATTGTTCTATCAGGAAATTTCTCCTTAGTTCTAAGTTGCTTCTCTCCTAGATTAGTTTCCACCCTTTGCTTCTTGTCCTACCCTCGTGCTTTGGGAGCTTGACTCCCTCTTCTTTGTGGCAGCCCCTGAGATATTGGAACATTATAACACTATCATGTCACCTCTATTCCTTCTTTTCATTAAACTAGACATACCCAGTTCCATCAACCGTTCTTTGTTTTAGCCTCCAGTCCCCTAATCATCTTTGTTGCTCTTCTCTGCACTCTTTCTAGAGTCTCAACATCTTTTTTACATTGTCGCAACCAAAACTGGATGCAGTATTCCAAGTGTGGCCTTACCAAAGTATTATAAAGTGGTATTAACACTTCCCTCCATGTAGATGTAGTTCCACTGAGGACTACACATTGAGTGATGTTGATCAGTCAGTTACAAATCCATATGGGGGTGATAATGTCTAACCCATATTTTTCTATTTTATCAAGTAGTAGGTTATGGTCTACTTTATCAAATGCCTTACCGACGTCCAAGTAAATTATATCAACAGTATTCCTCTTGTCCACTAATTTTGTCAACTTGTCAAAGAATGCAATAAGATTAATGTGGCATGATCTATTTTTGACAAACCAATGCTGGCTTTTCGTTATTACTTTGTTTGGTTCTAGTTGTTCTCTGATTTGTTTCTTGATTATCTTTTCCAAAATCTTTCCTTATATTGAGGTTAGGTTTGTAATTTCCTGGATCCACCCCCCCCCCTTTTTTTTTGAAGATGGGAACTACATCAATTCTTTTCCAGTCCCCTGGTGCTCCAGCATATTTGAAAGATATAGTTCAGTGGTTCTGAGATTTCATCTGTCAGTTCCTTCAGAACCTTGGGGTGTAATTCATCTGATCCTGGTGATTTGAACTGATTTAGGGTAGACAGATCCTCACTTACCATTTTCTTCCCTACTTTAATTTGTGTTCCTAATCTCTTTTTTGTGCTGTTTTTGATAGGTTGGACTGTTTTTTCCCCTTTCTGTAAAGACAGATGCAAAAAATGAGTTAAGTAGTTCTGCTTTCTCCCTGTTGCTTGTCACATTCTTGCCACTTTCTCCCAGCAATGGACCAATTGCTTCCTTGATTTTTTCTTGCTTTTAACATGTTGGAAGAAGCTTTTTTCATTGTGAGTCTTAGCTTTCCTCACTTCATCTTTGTGGATTCAGGCTATTTGCTGATATTTTTGCCTAGTTATGTGGCCCCCTTTCCACTTTTTATACTTGTCCTTTTTGTCTTTCAATTTGTCAGAGAGTTCTTTATGCCACCATGATGGTTTCTTTTCAGAGCTGTTATTTTTCTTTTTCATTGGTACTGTGCTAGACTGGACTTTTATAATCTCATTTTTCAAAATTTTCCAAACTTCTTGAGTTGTTTTCCCCTTGAGGATTCTCATCTATGGAATCTTTCCCAAGTTCTCTCTCAGTTTATTGAAATTAGCTCTCTTAAAGTCCAAGGCTCAAGGTTTGACTTTGTTCTATTGTTTGTCCTTTCATAATGTTGAATTCCAATATTGCATGATCCTATGATCCTAATTCCAATATTGCATGATCCCAATATTGCATGATCCCCCTAGGTTTCCTATAGCTTCAACACCTTCTATCATTTAATCTGTTAGTGAGAATTAATATGGCTGATTCCCTTGTTCCCTTCGCTACTTTTTGGGAAACAAAGTTGTCTGCTAGGTTTGGCAGGAACCTGTTTGATCATCCGTTTGGTGCAGTTTGCCTCCCAGTTGATGTCAGGGTAGTTAAAATCCCGCCATTACTATTGTGATGTGCTTCCTCCATTCTTTAATTAACTGACTAGCAAAAAGTTCATCTATTTCTTCCCTTTGGTTGGGTGGCCCATAGTATACACATATGGCAATTTTTCATTTCATTTTCATTTTTCTCCCTTTCATATTGACCCAAATGCATTCAAGACAGTTTTCGTCATTGTTGTGCTCTATTTATGTAGAGATGTAGTTATTTCTTACATATAGTGCAACTCCACCTCCTCTTTTAGTTGGTCTATTTCTTTTAAATAATTTAAATCCCTCTAGATATATGTTCCATTTGTGGGTTTCATCCTACCAAGTTTCCGTAATGGCAACAATATATCTGACCTCATTTACTTGAATTTCTAATCACCCTGTTTATTCCTCATTTATATTTTAAAGCTCATTTCTTCAATCACTGTTTTGCTAATAAGTTAAGGCATTTATTTATATTTTTTTATTACTTTAATTTGTTGATTTTAGTTAAGAAGGTAAATCAATAATTTGAGAATAAAATCAATTCCCAATACTCTCCTAGTTGTCCACATTTTCCCTCCTATTCATTTCTTCTTTCAGTTTGGGGTCACTTGTTCTTCAGTATTCTTCATTTTCTTTTTTTGGGTAACAATTTAATTTTATTCCAAAGATTAGAATCCAAGATAAAATATAATATGAACAGAGACAAAAGAAAACCTGGCTTGTCAGCTTTGTAACTGACAAGCTTGGTATTTTTAACCACTGAGTCATTGTGCCCATGTATTCAAACTAAGAGATATGTTAAAATATGATGGTGTGGCACTTGGTAGCTAGCTCATAATCCCAACACAGTTTCCCCCTCATTTTGTTTCTTTTTCCTTGTCAACTAATGTAGGGCTAGGGGGCATTAGAGTTCTATATTAATATTCTTGATTACAATTACTAAATAATTTCATGTTATTACCATGCAGCTAAATTTAGTGGGGTTAATTTAAAATATCTGATGAGAATTTAAGTTACTTAACCATGTCTTTAGATTTATAACAAGTTTGCGATTACAGTGGCCAACATTACCTATTATGGTCAGTAACTCATAACAACTGATGTCAGGCAGATAACTGCTCATGTTGTCCCTCTTTGGGGAAGATGTTATTGACTCTGAACTTGCCTCATTGGTCTAGAAAATAAAAAGTAAGAGAAGGAAAATATTATATAATTTGTAAAACAATATTGCATATATTTGGCAATATTTATATCAGTAGAGAGAAACAGAAAACATATCCTTTGCTGAAGGTGGTATCATGTCTAAAACGTTTTTTTTTAAATTAGCTGTAAAATGCTATCCAAATCTTAATACAATGTTTGACTGCTGAATCTGTCACAAGAAGCATTTGTTCTTCAAAATTGCTATTTCAAAATAGACATACACATCTTTATTATTGCTCAAAACATGCAATTCAATATTTCTAGTTATATATTTGTAAGCCCAGGTTTGACACATTATATAGCTTTCAAGAGTACTAGAACAATTTATCTGCCCAGTTCTGCAGAATAGTTCAAGTCCAAACTTTATCAAGATAAAATTATTCAGAAATCAAGATATAGCAGTTTCTCAGTGTAATGTAGGAAGACCACTAACCTCAAAGCTGACCACTCTCAGCTAGGTGGATCAACAGATTAGGAGATTCTATTACTATCTCAAAAATGCTATATTCATTATATTTTCTTTGCAATATAACCCAAAAAATGTAACTGTCTTCTCCTTTTAGTATCTCTCCCTTTTTAAAAAGCACAACATATTTTGAGTACGCTTAATAAACATATAATAGCAATATTTTATTTAAAAAAGAAAGGAAAATACTAGAAAGGAAAACTTGCAAGCAGAACAGGAACTCAGGTTTAGGAGCAGAATAGATATTGTCTAAAAGCTCAATTTAATAAGTTTATTCAAACTTTACTGAGTCCAATAAGGCTTAATCTGCTAAATATATGTTCAATTCCAGCCTAAAATTCTTTTTAAAAGTAGCATTCACACTAAACAAATGTAATTCAACTTTTGTTCTGCACAAAATCATAAAAATAGCACGTTATTATTTACAGAAAAATATAGTTTTCAGCAAAATTGTTAGCTCTTACAAAACATCATAAACTAATTTCTAAATTGCCACGCAAAAAAAAAATCTGCTTGAAAAATTCTATTCATGCAGAGGAAAACGCTTGATGTTTTATAAACATTAAAAAGTTTGAAATTAAATTTTTACTTGTGATATAACTCTTCCAAATAAATCAAACCAGGCTGTTCCCCAATGATTTCAACACTGGATCGTTTTTGGTGTAAAATGGCAAACAAAAAGCAAAGTAATTTTTCATTTTACAAGTGTCAGCTTTTTATACATTGAATTTGGTTGAATTGGTTTTGATAAAACTTGTTTGGAAAATGTGATGTAATACAAGCAACTAATGTGCTGGAAATACCAGATCAAAAGCTAGGGGGGGAAAATGATACACATTTGTGATTTTTAGAATTGGCTAAATCTTCAGCATCATATCTCAGTTCTCCCTTTGTTTTCCTATAGTTATGTTATAATTCCCTCACCTAGATTTTTCTAAAGGTTCAATTACTTTTTACAGCAATAGTTTTGACACATTAAAAAGTTCTTTGTTCAAACAATTCCATTTATTGTTACTGTATCATGGAAGATTTCTCTTGAAAAAAATGTCTTTTAGAAAATATCAAGATTGATATTTCCCAATACTCTTCCCAAACATCTTTACCCTGAACACTTTGAATTTTTATTGATGACATCTACAGCTCATCACTGATAAAGGAATAATAATGGCTGAAAATAAAGCAGCTAATGGTTTTATGGTATTATAAACATATCTATTCACATATCTATTCACAATTAAGTTATACTAACTGAATGTAGATTTCTCACATATAGTTCTATATCATTTATTTGGGAATAAATCTAACTGAAATCAATGGAATTTTTAAGAACACAAATCTGAAATTGCACCATAAACTCTCAAATATTCTATGTAATTATTCATAAATATACAAGTACTATTCCTAACCATTAACAAACAGGAGTTTTTCTGAATCTGACCAAAATTACAAAACATTACAGCAATGTTAATTTGTCTGGGCATATCTTATTTGTATTTGGTTTATTATTATTTTTTAAAGAGCAGATTAATTATTTCTCTTTTATATTTTACTTTTTAAATAAGCATTATAACAATTATCAGTATAAAGGAGACCTTATCAGATTAGCTATTTGTGAGTCCAAGATTCTTGACCAAAATAAAATACATATGCCAATCACCACAACTTTATTTCCAGGGTGAAATCTTGTGCTACACATATAAAGCTAAAACATTTGATGTTTAAATAAGATAAAATGAAAATAAATTTAAAATGTCTACAAGGAATAGAATAAATTTCCATGCAATAGGCCACAACACCACAGCCTATGAAAGGCACTTACTTTTCTCCGAGAATCACCCGGAGGCTGCTCTGGAGTAAAGAAATTTATAATTCGACTTTGTTTTTAAAACAGATACTCATTAAAAATATATTAGAATTAATTGATAAATAAGAAATAAAAAACCAACCTCAAAATATGTGGTTCAAATTAACATCTCTGATCCAAAATAGTACATTCTTGAAAAATATGTAACTGTTATGTGTGCATTTATTTTGTATACAAAATAAAAAATATTCAAAATATACATATGTACATGCTCATCTGGATTATAGATAGATAGATAGATAGATAGATAGATAGATAGATAGATAGATAGATAGATAGATAGATAGATAGATAGATAGATAGATAGATAGATAGATAGGCAAGCATGTAGGAAATTTTGGGTTTTGTTCGCCTCCTAATCCAACCTTCTAGAATGTTTAAGTGTCTGTTTAACTGTCTTGTATACCGTATTTTTCAGAGTATAAGACATACCGGAGTATAAGACGCACCCAGGTTTTGAAGAGGCAATTTTTTTAAAAAGTAGGTAGGTAAATAGAGGGATAGAGAGGGAGAGAAAGAAAGAGAAATAAAGTAGGTAGGTAGAGAGAGTAGGTAGGTAGATAAAGGGATAGAGAGAGAGAAATAGAGAGAAATACAGTTGGTAGGGAGAGAGTGTGTGTATGTAGGTAGGTAGGTAGGTAGATAAAGGAATAGAGAGAGAGAAATACAGTAGATAGGTAAGGGAAGAGAGGGTAGGTAGGTAGATAAAGGAATAGAGAGATAAATAGAGAGATAAATACAATAGGCAGGTAGAGAGAGAGTGTGGGTAGGTAGGTAGATAGAATGATAGAGAGAGAAATATAAAGAGAGAGAGAAATACAGTAGGTAGTTAGAGAGAGAGAGAGAGTGTGTGTGTAGGTAGGTAGGTGGATAGAGAGAGAGAAATACAGTAGGTAGGTGGGGAGAGAGAGAGAGAGAGAGAGTAGGTAGGTAGGTTGATGTTTCCAGGTGTATTTATCCATGTCCTGGAAAAGGAAATCGCTAACAAACCTTAAGACTTTGTTTCTGCTGGCACAGGAAGAGTTAAAAAGAGAGTGTTTTTGCACTCTGCAAACCTCCCCCAAACGGTTCGTTTCTCCGCGCAAACGGGGCTGTTTTTTTTCAAATAAAAAGCATGACTAGTTTTGGGGGGGCTTGCAGAGGGCTCCTAGGGGGATGCCCCCCCCCCAAAATGAGCAAAAACCCAGCCCATTTATAATGAAAACGGACCATTTTTGTGTCAAATAAATTGCATGCATAGCCCTATGGAGGCTTATAGAGTGCTGTTGGGGGTGTCAATAAACAGCCCGATTTAAGCTAATTTCTGCCTTCCCCAGCCCTCTTGAGCTCTCTGGAAGCCTCTATAAGTCTAGGCAGAGCCATTTTGGTGAAGGGGGTGAAGTTCCAGGAGGCAAGAAAATGCTGCATTCGATGTATAAGACGCACCCAGATTTTCAGCCTCTTTTTGGAGGAAAAAGGGTGCATCTTATACTCTGAAAAATACGGTATATCAAAAGCAATAAGCAATACTATCATACCATAGCCCAGGAAAGAAGTTGCAGGTGAGCTACCAAGCAGACTATCTCTTGAAATCCATTTGTCTCTGATCTCTTTACTTGGCTGGAAAGAGGAGACTGTCTATAGAAAATACAAAATACTTGCTTTTTCTTCTCACCTCACCCAATTCACAGAATGTAGTTTAAAGAGAAAGAGATTTCAAGACAGTAAGCTGTTTGCTCTACTACAGATTGAGAGCAATGTGATTGTGCCAGTAGCAGGAAAGAGTCAAGCAAAGAGACATTTCTCTGCAGTATTTGTTTGCTTCCCCTGACATACCCCTGTCCCCGAACAGCAGACATTGGAGAAAAAGAGATATCAAGAGAATTCTGTAAGCTGTTTTCATAGTGCACCCATAGTTCCAATCTCAAATTACCAGCACAATTATATTACTTTTGATATGCAGAAGTGCAAAAAACGTACTTTCTTGAAATTATTTTCTCTCCAATCTCTTTTTTTCTGTGGGAGCAGGCATAAAATCAGGCAAAGGAGAAATTGTCTAAAGGAATCATTTGTTTTTGTTCTACATAAAGGAATTGCTTGTTTTCTTACAATTCCTTTCTCTCCAATCTCTCTACTCTGTAAAGGAGAATAAAGAAGAAAAAACCCATATATCAAATGCAAAACTACATGTACAGGCTGCAATGGTGATCACATCACTGAGGATATTATGGAGATCCTGAATAGGCTATAAAATTCTTTTTTCCAAAACCATCATAATGTTGAATGATTGCAGAACAAAGAGTCAGTAAATGACAATACATTCCTCACATTTTATCTGCCCTCCATTAAATGCACACATTTTCAAAGTTGCATTCTTTCTTTAAGAAAGAAAATAGTTTGCGGTTTTTGCTTGCAGACTTCAAACCAAAAAGTAATCCTCATCCTTAACTAAGGAAGGAAGAAAGCTGCAGAGTAAACATGATGAGAATCTCAAATTTCTGTCACCGACTTATTAGACACAAGCATGTCGTCTTCCGGGTGCGCTTCAAGGTATTAATTATCATCTTTAAAGCGCTCCATGGCTCGGGACCTAGCTACTTGCGGGATCGGATCCTGCCTCATACATCCTCACGACCGATTCGCTCCCACAGAGAGGGACTTCTCCGGGTGCCGTCCACTAGACTTTGTCAGCGGGCGACACCAAGGGGAAGGGCTCTCTCTGTGGCAGGCCCAGCCCTCTGGAACGACCTCCCCCCCGATATTAGGACCACCACGGACCTCCGCTCCTTCCGTCTTAAATTGAAAACACACTTTTTCTGTCTTGCCGGCCTGGGATAGCTACTCCTCTGTTTTTAGGGTCTTTTGGGGATTTTTAGTTAGATAGTTTTAATGGGTATTTTAGCACAGGTTAATTAATTTAATTTATTTTTAATGAAATATGTATATAGTCATTGTTCTTATTTCTCCTGTGCACCGCCCCGAGTCCCTGTGGGGAGAGGGTGCGGTTTATAAGAAATAAATTATTATTATTATTATTTATTATTATTTATTATTATTATTATTATTATTATTATTATTATTATTATTATTATTATTATTATTATTATTATTATTATTATTATTATTATGTCCTTTATCCACTTTTTATGAGGAAAAGGAGCTTTTTGGAAGCTTAGCCAGTTCTTCAATTAATAGTAATATTAGGTAGGTTGAGAAGTCCAAAATTAATTACATGAAAGAAACATTTGCTTCATAACAGGCTCTAGCTTCGTGTTAAAAATTATTAATCTATAAAAAAAAACCAAGGAAAAGAAAAAAGAAAAAGCATCAATTATTCCCCAGAACGTAAATTCAGTAATTACTATTTCCAGATCTGGAGATTCAATACTGCCCTTATAGTATCCACTGGTAGATATATACTTCAAAATCTTGATCTCAATTACAAAATATAAATTAGTGACTTTGTACCAATTTATGGCAGTGAAAGCCACAATAAATATATACTTGGAAATTGCTTTATGAAAGTTATTTTTGTTTAGTCATCTGATTATTTTTATTGAAGCCACTCAAGCAGGGTTATTTTCAATCCTTTTGGACAGAAAAATGTTAGGAAGCATGGTCAGTGCTTTATTATTGATACTGGAAACAATATCAATTTAGTTCTCTTCTCTTCTATATTTTAAGCAACATTAATTTATTTAATTGGTTTATAAGGTCACTCATCTCAGTACATGACTTTGTGGGGTTCACAACACTAAAATATATATGCAAATACAAAATTAATTAACCTAACTCATTCTCTCATCATATTTGTTAAAAGTACTCAAAAAGTTTTGCTATCAATATCAATTGATAGCAAAGATACATCAATATCAAGATACATCAATATCTTCCCAACAATACCAAAACGAATGGCTATTATCACTTTTAGAATTCTAAAGGTTATTGGAAGATACTGATTATCTGGCAGATGTTCTATCATCTACTTGGTAATTTCATTTTTTATTAAGTTTTAGGAACAGCTTCTTAATTTTTTATTTAAAGACTTTGTAAAATTTATAGATATGACCTACTTGACAAAGTTTGACATATGGTGTTAATGTGAATTATAAACTAACACAGATAAGAAAATAGCATAGCAATCCTCAATTTAACAGCCATTTGTTTAGCAATCATTCAAAGTTATAATATCACTGAAAAATAACTTTTGATTTCACTTATGACTATCCCAGCATCACTATGGTCATGTGATCAAAATCTGGCTGCTTGGCAATCACCATGTATTTACAATGTGATTGCCATTTGCAACCTTTCCGGCTGGCTTCCGATAAAAGTCAATGTGGGATGCTGGAGTTGCTTAACAACTGCAGTGATTGAATGGTGGCAAGACTGATATAAAGCCAGGTGCAATTCTCTTAAAAACCTCCTTTCTTAACAATGAAAATTCTGGTCTCAACTGTGGTCATAAATCAAGGAGTACCTATAAGATACAGCTGTTAATCCAATAGTTGGAGGGAATAATACACAATCCCCAGATGCTGGAATGGAGTAAGACTGGAGTCCAAGGACTGTATGGGTTGATGGACTGGAGGTGGAAGGTGAGGCATCTGTTTCCTTGTTTTTAGTTTCATTACTATTGTGAATTGCCAAGACTTGGTTTTTTTTAACAGGTGATATAAATAAAGCTTAAGAAGGGCATAAATAATTTAATACTAGGGTTTTTTGAACTTCAACAGTTTCAAGTATTCATGAACAAATATCTCCTTTTTCACCATAACGCCCCCTCAGGAAAGACTGTTAGGGGAAATTCTTTTTTTAATGAATAAAGGTAATCTTCGAATTACAAATGTAATAAACCTGCTGATTACATTTGTAACCTGAGGATTCATTTGACTGAAACACGTTAAATAAAGGTGATCACCCACTGGCTTCTGAATAAAAGGCTTATCTGCCATGTGGGTCAGCCTCTTATAGAGCTCTTTGAAAATTAAGTACAATAAAGCTATGGGAAATCAATTGGGGAGGAGTAAGTGGAATCCGGGATGCTAGCAAAGCAGATCCAGTCTGTGGAGACATGGCAGGATTGGGGGTGGGGGGTAAAATAGGCAGTGAACATGATGCAGCATTTCTACGGTTAGTTATAAGGACTGAGTGGTAAATACTTTTTTGGAAGGGGTCATAATTTTGAACGGGTGCTAATTGAACTGTTGTAATTGGAGGAATACATGTATCACTCTTTTCTATACTCATGTCGACCTTGTTTGAAGACATGATTTCTTCCCAAATATTAGACTAAATGCATAGATTACAACTCGCATAGTTTCAAAATGTATAGATTAGTATTTTTCCTGTGCACATTTAGATGATCAATCCAAGACTTATATCATCCTGCAAAGATCTAAATTATTTTAGAGAAATTCATTAGAAATCAAGGATAACTACTAAGGAATTCCCAGTGAATGCTGCAATTCATTTTTTTCATAAGAGATTAATGTGAGAAACCTTGAATTCCATCTGCAGATTTTATAAAACAGATTCTCAAATGAGGCCAATCCAATTTTGTAACTTTCACAAAAATAATTCAGAATGGCAGCTTGTCTATTGCAAATACCCAATTTATCTTCATTATACTGAAAAATAGGAAGGAGGAAAAAATGAATATTGTTTAAGCACTTACCTCCAAAGAGTTCCAATTCCCTTAAGCCCTCAAGAATAAATTTTTCAGACATCCACCGCTGTAAAAGAAAAAACCCAAAAGGTAATGTGAATTATCATATTTCTATAAGTAAAAGAGGAAAAAACCCACTATGATCCTTAAATGTATAATATAACAATAGAGAAATGCTTAGAGATAACATAAGTCATAATTTGTTTAGCTTGTTTTTACATGTCCATTGGATAAAATGACCCTTTATGGTATCTATTTACAAGACAAATTTGAAGTATTTTTTATAAATTCTACACACTTTTTCTAGGTCATATTCCAATCATTTTATACAAATTTATATATGTTCTCTTTTAAATTACAACGTATTGTAAATTTCAATCTTTTTAACCAGATATTTTCTCACTATTTCATTGGTATATTGTGTCTAAAGTTCTTAGCCTACTTTATTATACAGCCTTTCATGTATTCATTTTCTGCTTCAAATTTCAATAAGTTTATATATTTTAATAATTATATTTCATTCTTTGGCCGTAGTTTAAGTTAAAATTCTGCCTTCCACTTCTCAATTCCAAATGATTATTTATTCATCAATAACACTAACTATTTATTTATTTATTAATTTAAGAAATTTATATGGCTGCTCAACTCATAGGTAGTGTCATTTGGTGAATTACAACATTAAAAAGTACAGGGCAAAAATCCCACACAATCCCATCTTCTTTCTGTCCCTTCACTCCCCCACCCCCCCATTATTTTGACTGCTCAAAATAATGCAGTGTGTTGAGTTAGTAGCTCAATCCTATCATTACTAGAACAGATTGAAATATATCCAATGAGGTATAAATAACTAGAATTACATTTTGTGATTGTGTGAATCCCCCTCCCAAAAAAAAAGAAAAAAGAAAACAAGACACTTTCTTGTTAAATTTTGTTGAAAGTGATTGACACTCACCCTAATTCGTTCTGGTTTACTTACAAGGAAAGACATGGAATCCACACGTGACAATGCTACTCTTCAGGCATGAAATTGTTAAAGTGTCCTAATAGAAAGAAAAAAAAGCAAGGGAGGTATCTCAAAAAACTGAAAACAAACATTTCTACCAAATCTCTTACTGTTTTGCTTCAAGTTAATAAGTTAAGTAAATTGGTTGTATTAAGTGAATTGGATATTTTTTATTCTATATTTATAACAAAAATTATCCAAATAGAATCTATTATGGAAAGACACAATTCTCTTGAATTGTACAGTTCATTTAACATACTGCAGGATTTTTTAAAAAAAATCCAGACATGGTGACTTTCATTATATCAGAATTATTTACATTATTGCCTATAACTTGGTAACTAGGTTAAATGTGTTGTGCGAACTGTGAGAAATTTTATATCTAAAAATAAAGCAGTTGGGTGTATGCATATGTGGATTTTTCCCTTTCCACTAGTTTGATTTTTAGCTCTGTGCTTTTCCTAACTACTCCAAACTCTTGTGTGCTTCACTTCACTATTACCAATAGTGACTTTGGATAGCTATTGGGATTGGCACTCCAAGGGGCTGTGAATCACAGTAGGTTGCATGTGGAAAATAGTCTCCTCAAGTATACATGTATACCCCAAATTAACAGAGAAGTAGGGGCAAGGAAAAGGGAACTTCAGCTTCACATGTTTCCCCAGTCTTTCCATTGGGAAGGTTGTAGGGTGCCTGGATTTAGATGGATGGATACCTGGTTTAGGTGGGATTGAAAAAGTGAAATGTATAGGATTTATGTAAAAATGATGGACTAAGATATGAGATGAAACTAGTAATTTAATTTAATTTGGAAAAACAAAGGTACTTTCATAAAAGAAAGTGTCATAAAAGAAAAAAGAAAAAAGCCTTAAAAGAACTACTTCCTTGAAAAGTTAAGTTGTTATTGAGTATATGGATATTTCTAGAAGCTTAAATTGAAAGAGTCTACTTTACTATAGTTGTATATGTATGCATATTGTAATTTTATGTTTAATGTAAGAAAAGTTAAAAAGATGAATTATGCTGTTTTGATAATCTATGAACCCTACCGACTATGGGAGTAGAAGCCAGTTTGAAATTAAACCATCTTGAATCTCAATCAAAGATTTGAAGACTCTCACCCAGTCTATACCTAGCAAAAGAACCTTTCTCCAAGAAAGATTTGCATATCCCATGTGGAATGAAGAACCTGCTTTCAAGATGGTGGACATAATTGAAACTACAAAAATAAGTATGAAAAATTGTCCAATATATCAATATAGAACCAGAATGGACACTTAATAAAGAGACTTGAATCTACTGGGTACAGAGGTATGGTGAGGGTTAATGGAACCCTGGTTCCCCACAATAATGCTAACAATTGTCTTTTGATTCAATTCCATTTGTCCTGCCCACAGATTCTTTGGAGAATAGCTTGAATCCCGCTTCTTACCTCTTACCCTTGAGATATTGGAATACTACCACTCTTAGTCCTTCTTTTCATTTAACTAGACATACCCAATTCCAGCAACTATTCTTTGTATGTTTTAGCTTCCAGTCCCATAATCATCTGTTTTGCTCTTCTATGCAGTTTTTCTAGAGTCTCAACATCTTTTTTACATCGTGGCGCCCAAAACTGGATGCAGTATTCCAAATGTGGCCTTACCAAGACATTATAAAGTGGTATCAACACTTTATGTGATCTTGATTCCATCCCTCTGTTAATGCAGCTTAGAACCGGGTTTGCTTTTTTGGCAGCTGCAGTACACTACTGTCTCATATTTACAATAATACAATAGCAGAGTTGGAAGGGATCTTGGAGGTCTTTTAGTCCAACCCCCTGCCTAGGCAGGAGCCCTATACCATTTCAGATAAATGGCTATCCAACATCTTTTTAAAGACTTCCAGTGTTGGGGCATTCACAACTTCTGGAGGCAAGCTGTTACACTGATTAATTGTTCTAACTGTCAAGAAATTTCTCCTCAGTTCTAAGTTGCTTCTCTCCTTGATTAGTTTCCACCCATTGCTTCTTGTTCTACCCTTAGGTCAACACTCCAGAAGATAGGCTTAAGATACAGAAGGATCTTGAACAACTTGAATTTTGGGCGCTATCTAACAAAATGAAATTCAATGGTAAAAAAAGTTCTGCATTTAGGTAAGAAAAACAAAATGCACAGGTATAGTATAGGTGGTACCTTGCTCAATAGCAGTAACTGTGAGAGGGATCCTAGTGGACCACCATTTAAATATGAGCCAGCAGGTGCCTTGGTGAATAGTTTGACTCCCTCTTCTTTGTGGCAACCCCTGAGATATCAGAACATTGCTATCATGTCTCCCCTAATCCTTTTTTTTAATTAAACTAGACATACCCAGTTCATGCAACTGTTCTTCATGTTTTAGTTTCCAGTCCCCTAATCATCTTTGTTGCTGTTCTCTGCACCCTTTCCAGAGTCTCCACGTCTTTTCTACATCTTGGCAACCAAAACTGAATGCAGTATTCCAAGTGGTGTTAACACTTCTTGTGATCTTGATTCTATCCCTGTGTTTATGTAGCCTAGAACTGTGTTGGCTTTTTTGGCAGCTGCTGCACACTGCTGGCTCATATTTAAATGGTTGTCCACTAGGATCCCTCTCACAGTTACTACTATTGAGCAAGGTACCACCTATACTTTACCTGTGCATTTTGTTTTTCTTACCTAAATGCAGAACCTTTTTTCACCATTGAATTTCATTTTGTTAGATAGCGCCCAAAATTCAAGTTGTTCAAGATCCTTCTGTATCTTAAGGCTATCTTCTGGAGTGTTGGCTATTCCTGCCAGCTTGGTGTCATCTGCAAATTTGATGAGTTCCCCATCTATCCACTCGTCCAAATCATTGATGTTGAAGAATACTGGGTATTCTAAATAGAGCCTAGGGCTACCCTACCCTATACTTTCCTCCATATAGATGCAGTTCCATTGAGGACTACACGTTGAATACAGTTGGTCAGCCAGCTACGAATTCATCTGGTGATGATGCTGTCTAACCCACATTTTTCTGTGTTATCAAATAGTAGGTTGTGGTCTTCTTTATCAAATGCCTTACTGAAGTTCAAGTAAATTATATCCACAGCCTTCCTCTGTATCACCAATTTTGTCACTTTGTCAAATAATGTAATAAGATTTGTTTGGCATGATCCATTTTTGACAAACCTATGTAGGCTTCTGTTTATGACTTTGTTTGCTTCTAGGTGTTCACTGATTGCTTGATTTTCTTTTCCAGAATCTTCCAAGGTATTGAGGTCAGACTGATAAGTCTGTAGTTTCCTGGATCTATTTCTTTTCCCTTTTTTAAAGATGGAAATTACATCAGCTTTTTCCAGGCCTCTGGTAGTTCCCTGATGCTCCAAGATTTTTGAAAGACATAGTACAGTGGTTCTGAGATCACATCTGCAGTTCCTTCAGAATCTTGGGGTGTAATCATCTGGTCCTGGTGATCTGAATTTGTCTAGGATAGACAGGTGCTCACTTACCATTTTCTTGCCTATTGTAACTTGTGTTCCTAATCTGTTTTTTATTATGTAGTTTTTGATAGGTTGGACTGTTTTTTCCCTTTGTGTAAAGACAAATGCAAAAAAGGAGTTATATAGGTCTGCTTTCTCCTTGTTACTTTTCACCTTCTTGCCACTTTCTCCCACTAATGGACCAATCATTTCCTTGACTCTTTTCTTAATTTTTAACATTTTGAAAGAAGCTTTTTTTGTTATTTTTGCTTTTGTCGCAAGTCTTAGTTCATTTTAAACCTTAGCTTTCCTCACTTCATCTTTGCAGACTTGAGCTATTTCATGATATTCTGGCCTAGTTAAGTGTCCCTCTTTCCACTTTTTATGCTTGTCCTTTTTATCTTTCACTTTATCAGAGAGTTCTTTATGCAGTTATATTGGTTTCTTTGGGGAGCTGTTATTTTTCTTCTTCATTGGTATTGTGCTAGATTGGGCTTTTATAATCTCACTTTTCAAAATTTCCCAAGCTTCTTGAGCTATTTTCCCCTTGAGGATTCTCATCCATGGAATCCTTCCCAAGCTGTCCCTAAGTTTATTGAAATTAGCTCTCTCAAAACCCAAGTTTCTAGTTTGACTTTGTTCTTTTGCTTGATCACTCCCCCCCACCCCCAAGGTTCTTACTGAATGATGAAACTACATTCAACACCTTCTATCATTAAATATCTGTTAGCGAGAATTAAGTCCAATACGCTGATCCTCTAGTTCCCTTCTCTACTTTTTTGGAGACAAAGTTGTCTGCTAGAATTGTCAGGAACCTGTTTTCTCTTCCACTTGGTGCAGAGTTTGTCTCCCAATTGATGTCAGAGTAGTTACCATTACTATTGTGATGTGCTTCCTACATACCTACAAAAGTTCATCTATTTCCTGTTTGGTTGGTCGGTCTATAGCAGAGATGGCGAACCTATGGCATGTATGTCAGAGGTGGAAGACAGAGCCCTCTCCATGGGCACGCATGCTGTCGCCAGCTGCTCTTCCAGGTTTCATTGCACACATGTGTGCCGGCCAGCTGGTCTGGTGTACGTGTGCACTGGCCAGCTGCTCTCTTCCAGGTTCCATCATGACCATGCGAAAAGGTGCCGAAAAGGTTAACCATCGCTTGTCTATAGTATACACCTATGGCAATGTCATCCCCTTTCCCTTTTATATTGATCCAAATGCATTCAAATAGTTCTCATCATTGTTGTACTCTATTTCTGTAGAGATGTAGTTATTTCTTATATATAGTGCAACTCTACCTCCTCTTTTATTTGGTCTGTTTCTTTTAAATAATTTAAATCTTTCTAGTATATGTTCTATTTGTGGGTTTCATCCCACTAATTTTCCATAATGGCAACAATAGCATGTCTACCTTCATTTACTTGAATTTCTAATTTACCCGTTTATTCCTCATACTCTGGGTGTTGTTGTGTAGTTCTTTTTGACTAATCCTGTCAAAAAGAACTACACAAAGTAAACTACAATTTACTTTCTACATGACCTTTGTTGTGCCTGACTTCTCCTACTTCCTTACTATCTGTTTGATTAGTGCACATCGTATGGCACTATTAAATGCTTCATTTTGCTTGACAGCAAGATTGACATTCTTACCTGCACAAACATTTATGTTACATGCACTGATAACCCTATTCATTTTAGATTGCTGGGGAAGAAATTTTCTATATCAATTAATTCTGTCTGTTTAAATGCTTCTCCAGAAAATTTATGAATTTAATGTCAAATAATTCAGTCCCTTTCTTTGATGAATGCAAACCATTTATTCTATACAGTTTTTCATTGGACCAGCTGCAGACATTGTGAATCATATAACCAAAGCCACACATTGAAGTCCATTATATGCTGGCCTTTTTGCTCCTTATGTACTGGTAAAACCTCTGAAAAAGTAAGCCTACAGCCTAACATACTAAGTTCCTGCCCCAAGCTCTGAAAATCATTCTGTACAGAGAGTACATCTTTTTGGGACACATCGTTTGTACCAAGATGTGCAATAGCGTCAACATCAGTCTTTATTGACATTCTTGATTACCTTAAAAATACGCCTCTTGTCTTTGCTGGCAGTAACAGCTGGCAGACACCTGACCTCTTTAAAAACTTCCATATCCTTTCCTAAATTTATATCCTTTGCAACTGAATTATCAATTAGAATGTTGCTTCCCTTTTTGGATACCTTGCTCTTCTTGCATGACTGATGTATAATACCTCACACTTTCCCCTATCTAAAACAAGTTCTTCGTCTCGGGCCACGATCTCCTGCTCATTTATTGTCATCACCTTGACCTGCCACCTTAATATCCCTAGTAAGGTCAACAAGGGTACTGTATCTGTTATGCAGGGACACAACGAAAGCTTTGTTTGTGATTCACAACTCTCACCATGCCAGATCCCACAGTTGTTCATATTGCCGTTCCCCTGAAGCATCTTTGTGGTAGTGGGGGCTTATAGCAGGGCAGCCCAATGGAAAAATTGGCTGAGCTGAACATCTAATTTCTGTCTGAAGAGCAAAGACTCTAGGTAAGTGATCTATGTAGACTCATAATTTATTTATAAATAAGACAATATCCAAATTTGAAAAGAGTACTGCATAAGACAGCTGCCACACAATATTGCACTAAACTAAGCCAGACATTCTAAAATAAAATAGGATTGCAATCTCAGATGCACTTACGACAAATGTACTGCTGCTGTTTTACATTTTTAGCTGCTTCCAGGTGCTTACCTTGCTCCACTGGACTTCTCCTCAATCCCCCTGAACTCACAACGTCCCAGCAGCCTATGGGAAATGCAAATGCAATCAGCATCTCAGCTTCCAGTTGCTTACCTTGCTCCACTCGACTTCCTCTCAGTCCCCCTGAACTCAAAACTTCCCAGCAGCTTCTGGGAAATTTGAATGCAATGCAGATGCAATCAGTAGCTCAGCTTCCAGGTGCTTACCTTGGTCCACTGGATTTTGTTTCAGTTCCCCTGAACTCACAGCTAGTAGCTCTCTTCCCAGTAGCCTCTGGGAAGTTCAAATGCAATGCAGATGCAGTTCCTTGTTTTCCTTATGATGTTACAAATAGACAAAAGGTATGGTTATAAACTACATCCATTAATAGTGCACATATATACAGTGTGTGTGTGTGTGTGTGTGTACACACAAGGAGATGATTGCGAGAAATTTTATATCCAAATATATTTTATTCTTTATAGTTTTTCCATCTTCCCTTAAAATATTAACAGAACCTACAATGGCCTGAGAAGCCACTAGATAACTGACCGTCAAGCTGAAACAATGTTAATCAACTAAAATTAGCAAACATCCTCAAATAAATTGCCCAGATCTAATCCACATATCAAAAGATAAGGTCTGCAAACAGTGTTAATTAAATTAGGTCTCCCAGAGGAACTGCATGTTCACAAGAATGAACATATGAACATATCTACACACAGAGACACCTCAAGTAATCAGTATTTGACACCCGGGACAAGCTCCCCCTATAAAAATCTGCTGCTGTACCCCATTTCTCTGCAGCCAGTCCCTAAATGCAAACTGTCTTGCTTTTGGGGAATAAATATTTCTTCAGTTGTCTGGATGTCATTTTTATTTATCCTTGTGCAGCCCCAGCTCCAGCTGGAACTCCAAATTATTCTTCTGACAGAACTCAGTCATTACTTTTATTTTATCAACAAGCCAAATATAATAACAAGCAAAAAATAATAATGCAGGATTACAGGTTTCTGTAATCCTGAAAGGGCTGTTTTGTTCCTAAAGGGAGAATAACAAATAGCATCTGCGGCGTCCTCGGAAGAATAGAGGGTGATCCACTGACAGCTAACAAGCAGGGGGAGAAATGAAAGAAGAAACGGCCACCGCCACCCCGGCCGCCAATGCGAGATGGTCGTTGTTGGGATGCCAGATGCCACACTTGCCCCAACCAGGCAAACGGATGTATTCTCGATTCAGCAGCGGCTTCGGAGATGCTTTTAGCATCCACGGGGTGGCTGCCGGCGCTGTTTTATGACTCCGGACAAGCATACAAACGCGTACAAGTACGACTCTATTAGTGTAACATGAGATACCTCACTCGGACGGTCGGCCTCCTCTAAAGACCTCCGCATCCAACAAAAGAGGAACCCAGACAGAAAAAATACGTTTGAAAAGAAAATCGCGCGAGACTGGGAAAATCGCGAGGCCTCCCTCCCCCTCTTTAACTCAGCCTCCGCAGTGCCCGCGAGGCCTCAACTCATCTCATCTCCGCAGATTCCCGCGGCAACCTGGAGAGACGTGAGTCACCTGCGCGCGCATCTCTAATGGCGTGGAGCAGGTTGCGATTCTTTGGAGGTTAACTCCGCTTCCAGGATCCCTTTGTCCCCCCTTGGCCAATCGTCACAGCCCGAGGCTCGAAAAGAATCGGAAACTCGACAAATCCCGAGGCGGGCTGACGGCCCCAAAGAGAGAGGAAAGTGTAGACCCAACATCTTATAGCTTGAAGTTAGGACTTTCGGTTCTGAGAAATCTTCTGAAAATAGCAAAATATATTTTGGCCTCTAATGTATGTTTCTATAAATCGGCAGAAATGTAGCAAGAAAAATAAAATTTCATGTTTGTTTCTTAATGAGAACATTTTAACTCATTCTCTTCCATATTTGAACAATTGATCTGTCTGACCTCATCTATTTGGCTTTTCACCAGGCAAGGCGTTTGTAAAATAAAACAAAGGTTAAACCACGAACTTCGTGCAATGCCTGTCCAAAATAACATAAGGTTGGTTGGAAATTAATAAATAAAATGCAGTGATTAAATGGAGAATAATATTGTGATTGCTGGTACTAGGTATTGCTGCATCCTTTTTCTCTTATCTTCTCTCCTGCAATATGCTTTCATCCTGTCCAAAGCAAAAAAGAAAACTTCTACTGGTCTTTTTGCTACATCTCAAAAACGAATCCTGCATAGTTGTTGCAATTATATGAACTGCCTTGCAGGCGTGTGTACTGAAGGGGACTCTTCCACTCTTCGCAAACGGCAAACTGATCACCTTATCACACTTGCTGGGATGGAAAGAAGTGAAGGCAGCTAAGACGATTATTGACCTCAGGGAATATTTTTCAGGATTCAACGTTCAAATTAAAAAAGTTGGGCTCTTCTCCATTAGACAAATGGCACTGGAGGGGAAATTCCTGCAAGACTGCTGTACCTCTGCAGGTTATGAACCAACTTGTGCAGAAGTCTATTTTAGACATTGGCTGTTACCTTCCCACCAATTTATCTACTCGCATTTGCATGCTTTCAAACCACTAGGTGGGCTGCAGCTGGGACAAGGATGAGAGCTTACTCTGTCACACAGCACTTGTGTATCAAATTCAGGTTGCCAACTTTTCAGCTAACAAGCACAGTGTAACTATTTGAGCCACCGTGCCCCCTTGGTTTATATCACAGGAATAATATAAACTTCATTCAGATAACTGAACAGCATATGGTCAAATTAGCATCTTCTTGCCACTTCTTGTGAGGATCAGAAAATGCTGTAAACATCTAGCTTTTCCATTAACAAAATAGCAAACCATTCTGCTTTTGGTAACTGCACAATTAGTTGTCCATATTTTGCTGGACAAATGGGAATTATCATTGTTCCCACATGGCTATCCCCTTCCAGCACATCTGGTTTTACTGATGTAAGACATGTATTCATATCTTGACTGATCATTCCAGTGCTCCTTCCCAGTAATACTGGTAGAAGGGAGCTTGGGACTACAAACGTGCTTCTTAAAAAATCCTTAAGTACCCAACTTCAACCATGACACATGATCTCTCCCACCAATATGTCACAGATCATGGGAGAATATTTCTCACATGAATGTATTGGATTTATCAATACAACTCTTTATATTGTATTCATTCTGGCAACTGTTACTTATTCTTCAGGATCCTGCTTCAGGCAGCTATATCCAGTATCAAAGGTATGTCCCAATACAATTTATGTAATAGAGTGCTAATTCATTTTCTGATTACAGGCAGCAAGCAAAAACAACGTTTTCAAAAGCATATCAAAAACTAATCTGATTTTTCTTTAAATTTTTGGGAATCAGTATCTAAGAGACATTTAAGTACACATTCATAAGAACATAAGAATAGCCTTGCTGGAACAGGCCACAGCCCATCTGGTCCAGCATTCTGTCTCGCACAGTGGCTCACCATTTGCTTCAGGGTATTCCCAAGCAGATGTCTTCATCTGCTTATGATTCCCTGCAAATGGCATTGAGAAATATCCTGCCTATCTCTCCAACCCGGAGGGTGTCCTTAGGCATCCATAATGATAGCCACGGATACCCTTGTTCTCCATGAACTCATCTAATCCTTTCTTAAAGGTGTCGAGGCTGACAGCTGTCACCACTACTTCAGGCATGGAGTTCCATAGAGTAGTGAACCTCTGGGTGAAAAAGTACTTCCTCTTATTTGTTTGAGGTCTAGCTCCCAAAAGTTTCATGGAGTGCCCCCTAGTTCTAGTGTTGTGCGATAGGGAAAACAGTTTTTCCTTTTCTAATTTGTCCACACCGTGCATGATTTTATAGACTTCAATCAGGTTACCTCTCAGGCGTCATCGTTCTAGAGTGAAGAGGCCCAGCCGTTGCAACCTCAGATGGTAAGGAAGGTGTTCCAGCCCTCTAATCATTCTGGTTGCCCTCCTCTGCACCTTTTCCATTTCCATAATATCCTTCTGAAGGTATGGTGACCAGAACTGTACACAATACTCCAGATGGGGCCTCACCATAGATTTATAAAGAGGCAAAATGACACTTGCTGACTTATTTTCTATACCCTTCCTAATGTTCCCTAGCAATGAGTTTACTTTTTTCACTGCTGCGGCACACTGGGTTGACACCTTCATTGAGCTGTCCACCAGGACACCAAGGTCCCTTTCCTGGTTAGTTGCAAGTTCAGACCCCATCAGTTTATAGATATAGTTGTGTTTTTTTGCCCCAAAGTGCATCACTCTGCACTTACTAATGTTGAAGCTCATTTGCCACTGGTTTGCCCACTCCCCCAGTGTCAAGAGATCTCTCTGGAGCTCCTCACACTCTCTGTTTTTACTACCCTGTATAATTTAGTGTTGTCGGCGAATTTGGCTACCTTGCTGTTTACTCCTACTTCTAGATCATTTATGAAAAGGTTGAAAAGCAGGGGTCCCAGTACTGAACCTTGGGGGACCCACTCTTTACCTCCCTCCACCTGGAGAAGTGTCCATTTAATGCTACTCTCTGTTTCCTGTCCCTTAGCCAGTTGCTAATCCATGACAAGGCCTGTCCCTTTATTCCATGACTGGCATTTAAGAGCCTTTGGTGCGGGACCTTGTCAAAGGCATTCTGAAAGTCCAGATAAACAATGTCAACTGGATCTCCCTTGTCCACGTGCTTGATGACACTCTCAAAAAATTCCAGCAGATTAGTGAGGCATGATTTGCTCTTGCAAAAGCCATGTTGGCTCTCCTTCAGCAGCGCCTTCTCTTCTACGTGCCTATTAATTTTATCTTTTAAGATGGTTTCCATCACTTTACCTGGGACATTTGTCAAGCTGACCGGTCGGTAATTTCCTGAATCACCTCTGGATTCTTTTTTGAAGATAAGTGTTATATTCGCTACCTTCCAGTCATCTGGCACAAGGCCTGATTTGAGGGAAAGATTATATATTTTGGCAAGGACATCAGCAATTTCATCTTTAAGTTCCTTGAGAACTCGTGGATGGATGCCATCTGGTCCTGGTGATTTGTTAGTGTTTAGTTTAACAAGACATGCAAGGACCTCCTCCCTGGTTATTTTTATCTGGGTTAGTTCCTCAGTTTCCCTCCCTACAAAGATAGGCTCTGTTTTAGGCATGTGATCTCTGTCTTCTTCAGTGAATACTGAAGCAAAGAATTCATTGAGTCTCTTTGCAATCTCTGTTTCCTCCTTAATAATCCCTTGCCTTCCATTGTCATCTAATGGTCCAATGGCCTTCCCAGTTGGGTTCTTACTTCTAATGTACTTAAAGAGGTCCTTGTTATTTCTTTGAGTGTTTTTAGCTAAACGCTCCTCAAAGTCTTGCTTTGCTTTCCTGATTGTTGCCTTGCATTTGTTCTGCCAGAATTTATGTTCCTGCCTGTTGTCCTCGTTTGGAGAAGCCTTCCATCTTTTAAATGAGCTTTTCTTGCTTTTGATCACTTCCCGAACAGCTCCTGTAAACCAGGGGTCCCCAACCTTTTTTGCACCAGGGACCGGTTTCATTTTAAAGAAAGTTTTGCGGACCGGCTGAGTGGCTCAGCAGTCATGTGACTGGGTGGGCGTGGCCAACTTGGAAAATGTGAAACTCACTTAACAATGATCTTGGTTAACAACCAAACTTTTGGGCTCAATTGTGGTTATACTTTCTTTCTTTCTTTCTTTCTTTCTTTCTTTCTTTCTTTCTTTCCTTCTCTTTCCCTCTTTCTTTCTTTCTTTCCCTCTTTCTCTCTCTCTTTCTCTCTCTCTGTCTGTCTTTTTCTTTCTTTTTTTGTCTCTCTCCCATTTTTTTCTTTCTTTCTTTCTTTGTCTTTCATTCCCTTTCTCTCTCTCTCTCTCTTTCTTTCTTTCCCTCTTTGTCTTTCTTTCTTTCTCTCTTTTTTATCTTTTTCTTTCTCTCTTTTTTTCTTTCTCTCCCTTTTTTTCTGTTTCCTTTCTGTTTCTGCCTTTCTCTTTCTGTCTGTCTTTCTCTCTCTCCCACTTTTTTCTTTCTTTCTTTCTGTCTATTTCTTTCCCTCTCTCTTTCTTTCGCTTTCTTTCTTTCCCTCTTTCTTTTTCTTTCTCTCTTTTTTTTCTTTTTTTCTCTTTCCTTTCTGTCTCTCTGTCTCTCTCTTTCTGTCTGTCTTTCTTTTTCTTTCTCTCTCTCTTTCTTTCTCTCTCCCACTTTTTTCTTTCTCTCTCTATCTCTGTCTCTCTCCCCTTCGTCCGCCCATCTGTCACTGTGTGTGTGTGTGTGTGTGTGTGTGTGTCTGGCATTCACGCACTTAATCACTTTCTGCGTCTCTCTCTCTCCCTCCCTCCCTCCGTCTGTCTCTCTGTGTGTTTCTGTCACTCTCTGATTCCCCCCTCCCTCCCTGTCTCTCTCTGTGTCTGTGCCTCTGTCTGTCTGTCTGTCGCCGTCCCCGCCCCGCCCGTCTGCCCGCCGAGCCTCCTGCGCTCACCGCCGTGCTTGGTTGCTCATTCACTCGCTCAGGCTCCTTCCAAGAGCTGAGAAGCCTCCGTGTGTGTGAGAGAGAGAGAGAGAGAGAAACGGCAACCCCTGGAAGACGACGAGTGGCCGGCATGCCGGCTGTGGAGGGAGGGAGGGGGAGGGAGGAAGGAAGGGAATCGACGGCCAGGAGTCCCACCGCCGAGGGTGGAGGAAGAGGCGCACTCCAAAGGCGCGAACAGCCGCGCCTGCGTTCTCCTGTGCGCTCTGTCCAGGGGGCTGCCCCCTCCTCCCTCTCTCCAGCCCCACGGCCCGGTTCCTACTAAGCCACGGACCGGTACCGGTCCGCGGCCCGGGGGTTGGGGACCCCTGCTGTAAACCATATCGGAGTCCTCTTGAACCTGCCGGTGCCCTTTTTCCTTTTAGGTATACATTCCAATTGGGCCTCTGTTATTGTTTTTGTGAGCAGCCTCCATGCCTCATGGAGTGTTTGGACTTTCTCAATTCTCCCTTTCAGCTTCTTTTTTACTAGTTTCCTCATCTTCAGGAAATTTCCTTTATGAAAATTTAAGGTCTCTGTGTTAGATTTTATCGGTGATTTAGTTTCAGTTGTGATTCAGTTTATGTTGTTTCATTTAAGATTTGGTGAGTGTAATAAAAGAAGCAGCTACCACACAAATATTTTTCATACTAGATGATCTAGAAAAATATTCTAAAACTAAATTATATAGATTGTTCAATAAACTCACTTGCCAAAATTAAAGGATGAACATACCATGATATTTATTATTAAATATAATCCTTAAAAATCCAAAGATGCAGGTAATTATTAAATTAGAAAGATTAATTGATGATGCTTTCAGACAACAAACATTAAAAAAATAAAATATAAAATGCATAGCAGCAAAAACTTTTTTACAATAAAATCAAGTTAAAAGGTTTTATTTTTGTAAAAACACATCTATTTTAGTGGTTGCTTAAGATCAAATAAGCCAGTTCCTCCCTTGACGACTTTTCCTACCACTAGGCAAGCAGAAGGAGACAGAAGTTCATCATGGGATCCTAGAAGAAAAGAAAGAATAATGATCTTTTGGGATATAAAGTTTCTCACTTTTGCAAAAAGTGCATTTTGAAAGGGAGAGTAGGAAATCTTATCCGGAATGGGGGTAAAATGTTCCAAATAGCAGGAGCCCATATTTAACTAATATTCAATGCTTGGAACTATTTTTAAATCCCATCTTTCTTTTTAGTCACTTGAAGACAGTCTTTCCTCTCTGGTAATGCTCTCCTCTCTGTTTTTCCTACATACAGTGGTACCTCGGTTCACGAACTTAATTCGTAAACTGACTCTGGTCACGAACCGAATTGGTCGCGAACCGAGGCACAGTTTCCATAGGGTTTAATGTAAATCCGGTTAATCAGTTCTGATCTTTTTTTTTTGGTTTTAATTCTTGAACTGACTCTGGTCGCGAACCAAATTGGTCGTGACCCGAGGCACAGTTTCCCATAGGGTTTAATGTAAATCTGGTTAATCCGTTCTGATCTTTCTTTTGGTTTTAATTCTTGAACTGACTCTGGTCGCGAACCAAATTGGTCGTGACCCGAGGCGGAGTTCGTGACCCGAGACGGAGTTCGTGAACAGAAGCGGAGTTCGTGAACCAGACTATATTTTTATGAACTTTTCTGTTCGTGAACCGAAGTGGAGTTTGTGAACCGGAGCATATTTTTATGAACTTTTCTGTTCGTGAACCGAGTTGTTTGTGAACAGAGGCGTTCGTGAACCGAGGTACCACTGTATATAACTCTATGAAGTCAGTTGGACTGGACCAAAATTCCCAATAGCTTTCATGTCTAGGAGTGGACTAGAACTCAAAGTCACCTGGTTTCTATTACTGCACCCTAGGTACTATATCAAATAAACAAATTTATTACTGAGATTATGAGATTTATCATAATCCATGATAAATACCAGTATGGGAAGTCGTGCTGCTGTATGTTATGTCATGTAATGTATGTTATGTGAGTCTTAGCATCAGTGTTCTCTAACACAAATGCCCTGCTTCCAACAAAGAGTTGTAACAGATGGCAGTATTAACATTTGGCAATAATTCTAACATAAGTGGAATTGTGTATCACTATCTATTCTAAGAGTTATAGGCAATTATGATAGTGGTATGAAGAAGAGCTCACCCTCTGCCATGATTTCTGGATCTGAGGAACATGTGATTTTAAAAGACACAGACTGTCTCCCTTCCAAAGACTCCATTTTGCATACCAATATTTTTGGTAAATAAGCTTTCTTCAAGAAAAGTAGTCCTTGGGTAATGATAGCAATTTGGATTGGGAACTCTGTCACAGTCATAAAAATGATATTACTGAAACAGTGATTTCAACTGCAGTTTTTAGGTGACTCCTGTGCAACTGTTAGGAGCAATGCCATATGGTTGCTATTTGCAACCTCTGGTCAGCTTCTCCATTGACCCTGCATGTTGGAAGCTGACAATGAAAGTTGTAAATGGTGATCAGATCAAAATGAGATGCTGTAAAGGTTACTCACTTTCCAAAGGCCCAAATCACAAAAACATAACCGCAGGGATGCTGAGATAGACACAACTGTGAGGACGAACTATAAGTCTCCTCATTCAGTGCCACTGTAACTTTGTAACATTGTAACAGTCACTGAACAGTGATCATTAATCAGGAACTACCTATATGTGAACCTTCCATCACTATTTCTTTTAAAGAACAATGTTCACATCTTGTTAATTTGTGAAATTGTAGCTGCCTGGAATTGGATGTTTTTAATTTCAAACAAATAAAGCAAAATATGAGTATGGAAAAATAATTTTTCATCAATTAAGAATTCAAAAATTTATCTTACTATCTAAGCTACTATTTTCATAATAATTGGAAGGTACTTACCCAACATAGTTGCTTCTTTCAAAAACTTGTAGCTTGTCTCAAAAGTCATTTGTTGCAAGGGGGATGAATTGGACTGCATTCCATACCGATTCAAAGGTTTGTAAACACCTTCAAAGCACATGTAGTCTGACACCAAGGAGAGATGTCGAGGATCAACCACAATTCCTGTCAATAGAAGTATCAATGCCTCTTAAAAGTGGTTTACAAACAAATGCACAAAGTTCATGCTGCTGACTCAATTATATAATCTGAAATGGTTTAATCTTTAAGACAAGTGAATGAAGTCTACATTGATCAGCTATTATGTCACCTGATCTGTACAACATTCTAGATATCCTGCGTGATGGAGAACATTGACAATTGAGAGATTTCTAGACTGATAATTACTGTCTTTTGATTAATATAAGATTCTGTTCTGATAATAGATGGAATTCAATATGCCACTATATTGAATATTAGTGAAATAAATATGGATTGTTAACTTCATCATCTGTGCTGTAAAAACATTCTCTGAATGAAAAGCTTTATATAGGCCAGTAGTTCCCAATTTATGGTCTGTGAAGTTACTACAAAATATTTTTTGAATGGGCATCAAAATGTGGCAAATTTCAAATCTTTGAATAGTGATATAATACCAAAATAAAATAAATATTTAATAACTGTTAGCCTAAGCAGAATGAATTGCTTTCAAGCCTGAAATTACAAACAATGCTTTATATATACTATCAGATTCAGCTGATATTATATAAAATGGTATACCATATGCAGCAAACACATCTTTAATCTCTTTCTCAAGGATTTTCAAAGCAGCTTCAATCCCATAGGTGTTAGCCATTGCATGGATATCATTGCAATAAAGTTTATTCATATCAAAAATCTAAAAGAGACAAAGATGACAAATGTGGGAAGGCATAGTGAAACAAACTATATCATCCACACCAACTTACTAGAGAAAGACAGAATTGAATATTAGCAAACAAAAATTATAGCTGAAGAAGTACAATATGCAACTAGACAAAATGCTTCTGTAATGAAGCCTGCAAGATTCTAGAAAAGATTGCTCAAATTCACATATATTTTTCTTGTTCTCTTGCTCCTAATTGCAAACACATACCTCTCTATCGTCAACCTTAATTCAACTACTCAGTGAAAAGTAAAAATGAAGTGAAAGTTTCATAACACCTCTCAATTGTATAGTGTATTTCAGAAAGCTGTGCAAATTATTTGCTTCAATTCACCCTTTTCTTCAATTAATCTTTAAATACACACAGCAAAAATACATGGAAAGTAATTGTAACAATTAGATAGGAAACAACAACAACCAGAAAATGTGTTTAATGTATATTGGTCTTTCTTTTGTAAACTAATATTCTCTATTGCAGGGACTCTATATTCAATTATCAAAATCTTCCATTTGTAAACAGATTAAAGTTCTGAAATCAAATATTAAAATATATAGGCAATTTTATATGTTACAGCTCCATTTAAAGCCAAAAGCGAAAACTTTGTCAAAATTTAAAATACATGGCATGCATAATTTCTATTATATTAGTAGCAATTTTGATTGATTTCACTAAAAATGTTCTTCAGTTCTTTTTCTGTGAAATCAATAAAAATGCTATCAATATCAGGATTACAAAAACCATGGACACATGTCAATTATCTTTCAGCTTTGCCAAAGTATTTTAAATATGTAAAAAACATTACATGGTTGAGATTTAGAATAGCAATAACTGTCATGCACTGTGGATTTTTCTGCTATTTTTTCCTCTCTGTGACCCTATGGAAAATATAGAAAGCTTCCTTATTACATACATCAGAATAGTAGAAGAGCTCAGGAAGATTTATCCCTTCTGTTTGCAAAGTGAGCACCACTTCTCCGTTCTTGTTGTTGGTTTCATTTAAGAGACATCGTGTTATTCCCTTTGTCTCCTGGATGACAGCGCTATTTGCCAGAGATGTCACAAGTGAGGCAAGATCAAAGTACTCCTTTGTCAGTGAAAGCCTTAGTGAAACCTACAAGACAATACTTTCTGGTTATGAAAAGCTTTCCATCCATTGTGAAAAAGCTGTTCAACTCCTAACCATCACAAAACCTCATCTTAAACTGAAAAATTCAAGCATAAATGTTCTTGTATGAACAAAAACATAAACAATGAGCAATTCCTTTAGCTCATAAGTCATCTGAAGTTTCCTCCTTTGGATCAGATTTATTAAAATAAAGATTTGTTGATATCTGAGGACATTTCACTATTATTTTGCTCGATAATTAAGCAATAATATTTGTTACATAGGTGCTGTATTGCAAATTTGCAAACTAGTAATTTTTGCAACATCTGGAAAAAGTTATGACATGTGCATATGGAAACAAGGGTTCAACAGCTTAGACAAAACTGAAATAGTGAAATCCCTGTACTTGAGATACAATAAATGTTTCCCCTAAGATGTCTGTGTGCACATTACTCACCAAACCCACACACACAGGACAAAGTTGAATGTACCAAAAATAATACTAATAGTTAGGCACCATAAAACTTCAGGCTTGTAACACACAAGAGGTCCTGTACAAATCTGTCCCTTCAACTTAACTGCAGTAATAAGGTTCACCTCCAATGTTCAGAGTGAGCAGGAATTCCAAGGAGATAAACTTTTGGTAAGAATAGTAGATAGGCAGACTTGGAGTTCTAGCCATCATGCTGTGTGGATGAGGCCCAGCTAGAGATATGCCAGTTATAACCCCAGGCCTTCTTGCATCTAAAGGAATGTCTCTTCCCTCCCTCCAAAAATGGTTTAACTAATATTCATTGAGTTTCAGGCCATATAAGCTCCATGATTCTTGTTACCTTTATAAAGATGTCAATTTCCAAATCAATGATGATTATAGTTTAAATGTTCACAATAGATCCAGAGAAGAAGAAAACAGAAAAAAATGAAGAGAGAAAAATGCTTTCTTTCCTTCTTTCTTTCTCTTTCCTTCCTTTCTCTCTCTTTCTTTTGCTTCTGACTCTGTCTCTCTTTCATTACAATATCAAATAGCAAAACAAGAAAAGAAAAATAAATGCTTACAAAATATTGATCCCAATCACCTGCAAGTTTATGTTATAATCTAAAAGCATGGATAATAATGTAGATGAAATGTTCTTATTCTTATTTCTTATTTTAAATTTATACCCCGCCCTTCTCCAAATGGACCCAGGGTGGCGGGCGCACAGGAATACTAAAATACATACAAAAACATATAAAATTTTAAAAAACTTATTCCAATAAAATCCTGCGCTAAAAACCAAATTAAAATCCCCAAATTTAAAACTATCTAAAAGTCAGTAATGGAGGTTACGCTAGGCCGGCTAGATGGAACAGATGTGTCTTAAGACACTTGCGGAAGAGGTGGAGGTCGGAGATGGTGCGAAGTTCAGGGGGTAAGTCGTTCCAAAGGGCTGTGCCCGCCACAGAGAAGGCTCTTCCCCTGGGTGTCGCCAGTCGGCATTGTCCAGCCGACAGCACCCTGAGGAGGCCCTCTCTGTGGGAGCGTATCGGTCTGAGGGATGTATGGGGCAGGAGGCGGTCTCGCATATAACTAGGCCCCGAGCCATGGAGCGCTTTAAAGATGGTCGTCAAAACCTTGAAGCGCACCCGAAAGACCACAGGAAGCCAGTGCAGCTCGTGCAGGATTGGTGTTATGTGGGAGTGTCTAGGCGCTCCCGTAATCACCCGCACGGCTGCGTTCTGGACTAACTGCAGCTTTCGGGTGCACCTCAAGGGAAGCCCCATGTAGAGAGCATTACAGTAGTCGAGTCGAGAGGTGACGAGTGCTTGAGTGACTGTGCATAAGGCATCCCGGTCCAGTAAGGGGCGCAATTGGCGCATCAGGCGTACCTGATGGAACGCCCCCCTGGCCACGACTGCCACATGGTCCTCCATAGACAGCCAGGAGTCCAGGAGGACACCCAAATTGCGCGCCCTCTCCACGGGGGCCGGTGTTTCGCCCCCAATGGCCAGAGTTGGAATAATCTGGCTGAACCGGGGTGCCGGAAGCCACAGCCACTCAGTCTTGGACGGGTTGAGCTTGAGTTTGTTACTACCCATCCAGATCCGTACGGCCTCCAAGCACCAGGACAACACCTCGACGGCATCGTTGGGGTGGTCTGGGGTGGATATGTACAACTGAGTATCATCAGCGTACAGATGGTATCCCACCCCAAAACCACGGATGATCTCACCCAGCGGCTTCATATATGTGTTGAACAGTAGGGGCGAGAGGACCGACCCCTGAGGAACCCCACATATGAGGGGCCTCGAGGCCGACCTCTGCCCCCCTGCCAACACATATTGCGACCGACCAGAGAGGTAGGATGAGAACCACCGCAGAACGGTGCCTCCCAGCCCCAACCCCCCCAGTCGGCGCAATAGGATACCATGGTCGATGGTATCAAAAGCCGCTGAGAGGTCTAATAGGACTAGGATAGAGGAATATCCTCTATCCTGCGCCCTCCAGAGATCATCAACCAACGCGACCAATGCCGTCTCGGTGCTGTGACCGGGTCGGAAGCCGGACTGGCGCGGGTCTAGATAATCAACTTTCTCCAAGTGTCGCGGAAACTGTTGAGCCACCACACTCTCTACAACCTTCACTAAAACCTTCACTTGTTAATATGTTAGTCCATATATGATATGCTAAATAAATAAGCATGGATATAAAGACTCAGTTTTCTCCTTAGGAACTAGGAGACTGAGGTCTAGTCCTGTTTTATATATTAAACCTGATGATTACTTTGGACCAGTCATTCCTTTTCAGACCTAGGAAGAGAACTGGCAAAGAACTTCTGCAAAATGCTGCTAAGAAAACTAGAGGGGGCAGTTCCCAGGAGTAAAAAAATGTCTTGAAAGAACAACTTTATAGCATCTACAACATGTGACATATAAGTGACATATTATACTATACTACTTTATATGTATTTACAATTTACATGCATACTTGCATTGTGGCACATATATTTCTATTTTTTTCTGTACGTGGCTTATCAGAAATTGAAAACAGGAATAATAGATAATAGGAATTTTCAGGTGGATTGTGTCCAATTAGGGTAGTGCACTGGTGTGCTACACTACAAATGAGAGTGTGTTGTATAAAACTATTTTCATCAGATGAGCATCCCAACTTGCACTTCTGACATAGGGATTAAAAATTTGCTAAATAATAGGTATATTAGGATGTTTAACAGATTCTACAGACAGCCTAATATGGAAAGTCAGCAGACCAATTTTAATGGGTGCCTGATTTTATAGCTGATGTATAAGCAATGTAATTGAATAAGTATCTACTCAGGAAAAATAATAATTACACGCACATTCAAAAATATTGAACTAATTCTGGAACCCAACACTCTTTTTCTTCTCTGTTTCAATAACTTTACCTCACACCACAGTTCATCATCAATGTCATATGTGTATTTTTCTATAGCATCATGGCTTTCCAATACAGCATTAATTCTATGCTGTGCCATTTCATTCCATTCCTTTCTCTTGCTCCGAATCCTTTGACTAGAGGAAGGAGAATAAAGCTCATCCTGGTTTTCCAGTGCCTCAAGATTTTTTTCATCTGGTGCAGTCATTTCCTGATCTGGACTGTCATCATCATCACCCATTTCATGATCATCCTCACTCTCATAATCAACCTGAAAAGAAACATACTTGAATCACATTCAGTTTCACTAAACAGGAAAACAATGTCATTGGTACTTTTAAAACCATTCAAGTCTTTTGACGGTTTTTATTTCATCCTCCCATCCATCTCCAAAATGCAATAAGACCAATACAAAAAAAGGATGTCACAAATTGTAGGTACGTGTGTGTGTGTGTGCGCGCGCACACGTGCTCACATTTGCAACTTGGTATGGAAGGTAAGTGAATACTACCCCTAATGCCAATGTCATTTAAACTTACACAGACAAATATCTGCAGTAATCTGTGGGTTTTAATGTGCAAATCGACCGTTGACTTACCTGAACGGTCCTTCTATGTGCGCTGCGAAGGGGAATCCAAAGCATGGGTTTAACTAGCCCTTTAGCCTAGAGACTGAGTTATTAAAACTGTAGACCACGCCTTCTCTGTCTGGGCATGCTCAGTTTTTGCACGAAGGAAAGCCGTCCAAGAGCGCAGAAGTCCGATCGGGAAGAGGACAAGTCCGGTAACAGTCACAAGCAAGGTAGGTAACAAGTCAGGATCCTGGGGCGTGGTTATGGCCGGATGAGGTGAGGACGTTTTCTCCACCTCGTAGGGCTTTTTTTTACTAACAAATGTGGATTAAAGTGATTAAAACGCGCCGCTGGGAGCTGGAAATGTTTACAGATGTTTTGGAAGGTCGGTGTGACTTGTAAATTGCTTTTTCAAAGTGATTGAACAACCCGAACTGCTCGAATTTCAAAGTTTTGTTTCTCCGTGGAGCAGAGGGTTGGGTGAGCGGCCGAGGTAAGGGGGGTTACCCTTTGTCTCTGGCAAAGATCATTTGCATGCTTCTTGTCTCGCTACAAGGCTATAAACACAAGCTGAAGTTTAAGAAAGAAGGAAGTTGGTGATGGCATGTGGATTATAACTCCTTTGAACTTTCCAATTCTTTTAAAGTGGATTGTGTGAGCTGAATGTAGCGGACAAGCTTTTTGGATTACACTTAAAATGGAGGCTTAAAAGTTAAATAAACTGGGGAAGCTCTCCTAGGCTTTTTTTTTTTGGCTCCTTTGGTGCATTATAAGCCGGCTTAGCCTTATCTGATTCGGGACACTGTTTGCCCTTATTCTTCATAAAAGACCCTCTTGGCAAAGAAATATAAATATTAAGTTTGTCTTTGAACTGAAATGTCGACTCAACAGCCTTCAGAGCTGGAACGGATCTTCGGAGCTTTAAATACAATTGGCGAAAAATTAACCGGACTGACGGATCATGTGGCGAATTTGACATTGGAAGTTCAAAAAGCTAAAGAACAGATAAGTGAATTGAATGTTAGTTTTGTAAAGCAAAACGCGGAGGTGAAATTTATTAAAGATGAAATTGAACAAATCCATGCACACGATGCACAAATTGATCGTAAGATGGAAGGAATTTTTTATAAAAACCAGCAACAAGATAAGAGAATTAGTCTTTTGGAGGAAGACGCTAGAAAATTCAATATTGTTATACGTAATATTCCAGAAAATAGATCGGATGATTTGAAGCAGAGGGTGCTAAAATGGTTGAATGATTTTGGATTTGAATATACAGCAGCAAATTTAGTAAGTGTTTTTAGAATTGGTTATAAGAGGCAAGGTGGAGCGATTAGAAATGTTTTAGTAAGATTTGCAAACCTTGGAGATAAACTAGAGGTCATGGCAAAAATAAGAGAACTGGAAGGTGTTCCTAAGTTTGAGGAGAAAGAAATCCAAGTTTTTCCGGATATTTCCAGGGAAGACAGAGCTTGGAGATATCATTTGAAACCAGTTACAAAGCTCTTGAGAGATAATGATATTAAGTACAATTGGAGGCCACTACAGCAACTTAAATTTTTTTATAAAGGAAGGATGCATACTATTACTCCAGAAACAGATGTATTAAGATTAATTCGGGGGCTTGGGCTGATTGAGAAAGAGGAAGATTTGGTAGAAATTAAAGATTATATGCTTAAGACGGGTGGAGTACAAGAGGAATCCCCAATTTTGGAAGAAAGAGGTGCAATTGGCGGCCAGGATCCCAAGAGTTTAAAGAGAAAAGAAATTTCCCCGGCAGTTTCTGAGTATAAGAAAATTCGTGAAGATACTGAACGAACGCCAGACAAGATGGAGGATCTTAGTAAAAAGCAGGAAGCTGAGTCCGGGGCGAAGCCAGTCTTGTCTTCTTTTTTTGAAAGTGGAATTTAAAGAACAGCCCGAAGAGGTGATCCGACCATCGGCACGTCCCACTCCCCCACACTCTTTATATAGAGGCGATATCTGATTGAGGATGTGGGGGATGAAGATTGCTTGTTATTTGTTGTGGTTGTTGTGTTTGATATTTGAGTTTTATGTTTATGTTGTTTGTTATATGTTGTTTGTGGAGTTTTATGTTTTTGTATGTCTTTTTTGTTTGGTGTTTGGTGTGCACATAAAGGAAGAGGAGGGGTCAGGATTAAAAAAGTTACCGCTTAAATGCGGTTTATAAAAATAATGACATGGAACGTGAAAGGTACAGGCAATCATATAAAAAGGAAAAGATTGGAACTTAAATTTAAAAGGGATTCTCCAGATATATTATTTTTGCAGGAAACTCACCAAAAATCTGAGGATTTTAATAGAATGAATATTAAAGGTATGCAAATTTATGAAAAATCTTTTGGGACTTCCAAAGCTAGAGGAGTTGCGATATTGATATCAAATAGGGTATACTTTGAGAAAAAACAAGTAATTAGAGATGAGGAAGGCAGATATTTAATAATTATAGGGAATATTAACGAGCAAAAAGTGACATTGGTTAATTTATATTTACCGAATGAAAAACAAAAGGGATTTTTGGATAAAATTACTAAGATTTTGGAAACAGAAAGTGAAGGGAAAGTAATTGTGGCGGGAGATTTCAATCTAATTAGGGATAGAATTGATAGTAATAATCCCACCCGCTTTAGACAAACAAATAAAGGGGAAATTTTAAATAAATGGATGTTTCAAAATAATGTGGTAGATGTTTGGAGAGAGTTGAAAGGCCCTGAAAGGGTGTATACATTTTGTTCTAAGGTACATAATACTTATTCAAGGATTGATTATATTTTTGTTTCTAAAGATTTGCTGAATAAAGTAGATAGAATAGATGTGGGAATTTTTAAGGATTCTGATCATGCAGAAGTTATGATGGAAATAGATTTTAATTTTGAGAAAAAGGAAAGAGGTTGGAGATATGATGAAAAATTGTACAAAAGGGAGGAGGATAAAATATGGATAATTAAAAAATGGAAGGAAAGTTGGGAATTGAATGATAATGAAGAGGTTAAATTTGAAATTGTTTGGGATACCATGAAAGCCATATTTAGAGGAGAAAGTATTAAATTGTCAAGCAGGAAATATAGAGAATACAAAGCTAAAATTGATCAGGATACAAGACAAATTAAGATATTGGAGAACCAATTCTCACTTACGAAAGATAAAAAATGTTTGGAGGAATTGACCTTATTAAAAACTAAATTGATAGAAGAAGATATTGAATTGGTTAAAAAAAATTTAAGATATTTGAATAGGGATTTTTTTGAATTTAGTAATAAAAATTCTAGGTTATTGGCAAAGATGGCGAAAAATAAAACTCAAAAGAGAGAAATTGGTTCTCTGATAGATGAAAAAGGTACAAGGTGTTATAAGAGATTGGAGAAATGTGAAGTAGCTAGGAATTTTTTTCAAAAATTATACTTAAAGAAATCAATTGATTTAGAAAAATTGAAGAATCATCTTGGAAAATATGGTATGAAAATAGATCAAACATACAAAGACTTGATGGAAAGAGATATAACACAGGAGGAAATCAACGAAATAATACAAGAGTTAAAATTAGGGAAGACCCCAGGAGAAGATGGATTACCTGCTGAATTTTATAAAGATTTCAAGGAACTAATAGTACCAAAACTGCAAAAATTATTCAATGGAATTTTACATGGTGGAGAAGTCCCGATGTCATGGAATAAGACAGTAATATCTATAATTCCTAAACCGGATAAAGATCTTGAGAGGATCGAGTCCTATCGACCTATTTCTTTAATCAACCAAGATGCTAAAATATTTACAGCTATTATAAGTAACAGATTAAATAGTTTTATAGATAAATATATAAGTTATAACCAAGTAGGGTTTGTTAAAGGTAGATATATGAGTGATATAATTAGAAGAGTATTGAATATTATAGATGTAGCAGAGAATAATGGAGATGAATTAGGTATAATATCGTTAGATATTTTTAAAGCTTTTGATTCTGTACAATGGGATACTATAAAAGTAATTATCGAGGCATTAGGCTTTGGTAATAAATTTATACATGTTATTTCAAAACTGTATCAAAAAAGTAGTGCAAAGGTAAAGGTGAATGGAACAATGACGGAAGAGATTAAATTGGAAGCAGGCACGAGACAAGGATGTCCCTTGTCTCCAACATTATTTTTGTTAGTTATGGAAGTTTTGATTAAATTGATAGAAGCAGACGAAGAGTTGGAAGGTTACAAGGGATATAAGATAAATTTGTATGCGGATGACACTTTGATTATTTTGAAAGATATAGAGAGAGATTTAAAGAGGATAAATAAACATTTGATAGAATTTGAAGAAATGACAGGTTTAAAGGTAAATTGGTCAAAATCTGAATTATTAATGAATAAAGATGGTAAGGAGTGGGAGAGTATGCAAGAACAATTTGGGATAAGAGTTAAGAATACATTGAAATACTTGGGGATAACACTTTCACTTAAAGTTAGAGATTTAAAAAAAATTAATTATGAGGTGATGTTGAAGGAAGTAGAGAAAAAGATAGATAAATATAAAGAGATAAAGTTGTCTTGGTTTGGTAGAATTGCAATGTGTAAAATGATGTTATTACCAAAGTTTAACTTTTTATTTGAGATGCTACCATTAAATTTGACAGAGAAAGATATAGAAGAATATCAGAAGAAATTAGATAAATTTTGTAATGGTGGGAAAAGACCAAGATTAATGAAGAAATTGTGGTATCAAAACCAAAAAGAGGGTGGATTGGGAATTCCCAATCTACTTAATTATTATCGGGCGTATAATATTAGAACTGTGATAAAAATACTTAAAGGTGGAGATGGTCATTGGGGAGATCTGGAGTTAAAAGATATTAAGAGATTTGGGTCTATATGGTTTTTAGATAGAGCAAAAACAAAAAAGACAATTAATAGTTATTGGTTAAAGGGGTTGAGTAAAACTTGGAATAAATTTGTTAAAAAATTGATTCCGGATATAACGTTTTTGGGAAAGACAATTGAAAGTTGGCCGATTAAAACTAATATAAGTAGGAACAAAGTAATTGAGGATGAAAATATAGGAAATATAGTAGATTGGTTAAGAGCTTTAGGAACTGAAAGTAGGAAGAAAAAAGTAATTCAAAAATTGGAGTTAAATTGGTTTGAAAAAATACAGGTAGAAAATTGGACTATGAAAGTAAGGGGAATATGTAACATAGATAGAAGTAAAACTAAATTTGAAAGTTTAGTATCTCAAATTATTAAAGATGAAACTGGGTTAAAAGGACTCGTCAGTAAGATATACAAGATTATAAACTTTGATGGAAATCCACAAATGGTAATGAAAAGGAATTGGGAGGAAGATCTAAAGATTAAAATATTGGATTTGGATTGGAACGAGAATTGGAAGAGTCGGATTATGAGGACTTTATCTATAAGGATTAAAGAACATAATTTTAAGGTTGTTTGGAAATGGTACTGGACCCCACTAAGATTATCACTGATAGATAAAAAAATGAGTGACAAATGTTGGAGATGTAATACGGAATTGGGAACTTATGAGCATATGTGGTATAAATGTGTGAAAATTAAAAAGTTTTGGCAGCAATTAGAAAGAACGATGTGTGAAATGATGAAAAGAATAATAATATTGAGACCAGAAACTATATTGTTACTGATAATTAATGAACCAGAGTTAACAAAACATGAGAAAGAACTGATTAGAATTATGATTATAATGGGTAGAATTGTAATAGCAAGATATTGGAAAATAGAGGTAAATATTAAAATAGAAGAATGGTATTGTGAAATGTGGAAATTAGCCTTAAATGATAAAATGACGTGTGATATTAAATTTAGAGAGGGGGTTTATAAAAACGATATCTTTTGGAAGACTTGGAAGCCATTTGTGGACTATGCACTTGGAACTTTGGACGTCTCGACGCCTGTACCGAGGGAACGTGGATTTTGGAGATCCTAAAGATAATAGATGATACTTGAAACCAACTCTTCCTTTTGTTTTGTACAGCACTGGGTGATATATTGTAAAACAGTATAAAAATTTCAATAAAAAAAAAAAAAAATAAAAAAAACAAGTCAGGATCCTGAACAGCCGAAGCTGAATGGGCGGGGTTGGATTCCTCTTTGCAGCGCACATAGAAGGACCGTTCAGGTAAGTCAACGGTCGGTCTCCTGTGCGCTGCTTTGGGGAATCCAAAGCATGGGACATGCCAAAGCAGTAAACCTTCAGGGGTGGGAGCGAGGCTGGTCAGGAGCTGCAGTTGTGGTGGCAACTCTCTGAATACTCTCCACCCAAAGGCAGCCTCTGCTGAGGCATAAGAGTCAATCTGGTAATGGCGTATGAAAGGCGACAGAGATGACCATGTCGCAGCTCTGCAAATGTCCGACGTGGCAGCACTCCTGGTAGAGTGAGGGATGATCCTGCTGGGAGTCGGGCGCAAGCGGCTGTCATAAGCAAGGGCTATACACGCCTTCACCCAGCGCCCTATCGTGTTGGAGGATACCTTCAGGCCCATGGAGGCAGGCTGAAATGACACAAAGAGAGCCTCTGATCGCCTGAAGGAGGCAGTCCTCTTGATATAACGATGGAGGACTCTACGAACATCCAGGTTGTGCCACTGATGCTCTTGAGGTCGAGAGGGGTGTGGACAGAAGTCTGGCAGGATCAGCTCCTGCACCCTATGAAACATGGTATTAATCTACGGAAGGAAGGCCAGGTCAAGGCGGAGAATGACTGTTTGGATGAAAAACACAGAGATCCTCCTGAACTGACAAGGCAGCCAGTTAAGACACCTGCCTGGCAGATGTAATGGCCACTAAAAACACCGTCTTCAAGGTCAACAATCGAAGGCTAATAGTAAGAATTGGTTCAAATGGTGTCGAGGTGAGAGACTAAAGAACGAGGGACAGGTCCCACATCGGGTACCGGTGCACCACTGGCGGGCTGATGTTAGTGGCACGGACACCCGCAAGGGGTTCACTGCCAACGTGCGGCACCAGCTGCAGAAAGCACGCCAAGTGGCTTCGTATATGTGGTTCGTAGACGGGCGGTGGGCTGCCTGAATCGTATCAATGACTCTGTCCGAAAAATGTTGTTCTAGAAGGAGAGTCCGCTCACATGCCACACGGCTAGCTGCAGGAGCTGGGGATTCAGATGAACGAGGGGCCCCTGTGAGAGGAAGATCCGATCGCCACGGGCGAGAAATGGACAGATGTATGAGGTCCGCATACCACGGATGTCTGGGCCACATTGGTGCAACAAGCAAAACCTCCGCCTGTTCCACCAGGATCTTCTGGATGACGATGGGAACCAGCAGAAGCGGTAGAAATGCATAGAGAAGACCCTCCGGCCAGGGGCTGCGGAGAGCATCTGTGCCCTCCGCTCCCGGGGTCTGGTGAAGAATCGCGTTAGCTGCGCGTTGTGCGGTTGAGCGAAGAGATCTACCTGGGGCTGGCCAAATCTGTGAGCCAGTTCCTGGAACAGGGAGGGGTGGAGCTGCCACTCCGCCTGATCCACCGTGGCCCTGCTCAACCAATCCGCTTGCACATTGGAGACCCCTAATATGTGGTCTGCACGGAGAGACAACAGGTGCCTCTCCACCCAATGATGCAGGCGCTCCGCCTCCTGCATCAGGGCCCTGGATCGAGTGCCCCCCTGGCGGTTCACATGTGCCTTGGAGGCCACATTGTCCGTGAGAATGAGGACATGAGCAGCACGTACCACAGGCTGGAATTTGCGAAGGGCCAGATGAATGGCTCGAAGCTCCAACCAGTTTATGCTGTTCCGCAGATCTTGAGGAGTCCACCTGCCCTGCGCCACGCGGCCTTTGGAGTGAGCGCCCCAGCCAAACAGGCTTGCATCTGTTGTCACGACAATCTGGTCCGGCTCCTTGAACAGACAACCTTTGAGGAGGCTGGATAACGTCCACCACTGTAGGGACTGCAATATCTTGGGGGGAAGATGAGTCTTGGCCTGAGAATGGCTGGTGTGATTCCGTTGGAAGGGAAGCAGGAACCATTGGAGCAGACGGGCATGGAACCGTGCTCAGGGAACTACGTTGATGCACGATATCATCTTCCTGAGTAACTGGGAAAGGGTAGCTAGGGAAGGTGACCTCAGGCGTAGCACCTGATTGGCCAGGCGCTGTATGCTTTGACGCCTCTCCTGTGAGATGGAAACGATGCAGCTGTCCGAGTCTATGACCGTCCCTAGATGCAGAAGGGACCTGGTAGGACGAAGATCACTCTTCGGGAAGTTCAAGACAAAACCGTGAGCCTGGAGGGCGTCGATGGTGAGCTGCAGGTCTTGGAAAGCCTGCTCCCGGGAGGATGAAAGCAGCAAAATGTTGTCGAGGTAACAATTGACTCGTATGGGCACTGCTCTCAGGGAAGCCGCGACAACTGCCAAAAGTTTGGTGAAGGTCCGAGGGGCCGACGACAGACCGAATGGGAGGGCCCGGTATTGGTAATGACGGCCAGCGAAATGGAATCGCAGGAACCTTTGGTGCGCCTGATGAATAGGCACGTGGAGGTAAGCCTCCTTTATATCAATAGATCTCAGGAAATCGCCCTGACGTATCGAATGCTCTTTAGAGATTGCATTTTGAATTTTTTATATTTTAGATAGAAATTGAGCCGTTTCAAATCGAGAATAGCGCGCCATCCCCCTGAGTTCTTTGGGACTAGAAGCAGAATGGAATAGAAACCTAGTCCTGCCTGCCCTTGAGGAACTTCCTTGATAGCATGGATGTCCAAAAGGTGACTGATCTCAGCATCCATAAGACACCGCTTGGTTTGGCATCGTGGCACCGGGCATCTGATGAAGCGTTTCGGGGGCATAGAGAGAAATTCTAGAGTGAGGCCCTGGCTCATGGTTTGTAGAGCCCAGGTGTCCGAGGTGGTGAAGGCCCATTGGTCGGTGAACGACACTAGACATCCGCCAATAGGGCCAGCTGCATGAGAGTCATCAGTACCTACGAAAGGAACGACTCCCAGATCCCCGAAATGGTCGCCTAGCCTGGGATTGGTTGGGTTACTGCCTATTCCTATCCCTGGTAGAGGACCAGTCCTGACCCCTGTCCTGCGTTGGCACATATGGGCTGGTGTATTGCTGGGCATAGGGAACTGCGGTAAGCCCGGAATCCCCGGCCCAAAAGGACTGCCGACGAAAGTAGGGCTGGTTCCTCCGGTCCGAACGCTTATTCACTGAAGGGAGCATCTTCCTCTTGTCCCTAGTTTCAATCAAGATGGGATCAAGAATGGCACCAAAGAGAGACCCCCCTTTGAAAGGTGCCACTTAGAGCGGACATCCGCCTGCCAATGGCGAAGCCAAAGGAGGCGGCGGGAGGCCACATTAGACGCAACCGCTCGGGAAGCGAACTTGGCCGCTGTGAGCGTGGCATCTGCTGAAAACTCCAGAGTCGCCACCAGCTTGTTAACATCCTGGTGAAGACGGAGGTCCTCAGGGGCCAATCTAGCCTGCAACTGCCTTAACCAGAGTAAGGAAGTCCTATTGAAGAAGGATGCCGCCGTGGCAGCCCTCAATGCCCAAGCGGAAGCTTGGTGAGTCTTACGAATGACCAGTTCCGCCTTGCGGTCCTCAGCTTTGAGACCCTCCGATATTTCAGAAGGAATTAAAGCCGGGGAAGCCAAAGCTGCCACCGGTGGATCAACGGTTGGAAATTGCAAAAGAGTGTCCAATTTGGATGTGGAAGCATACAGTTTCCTGTCCCTGTTGCTGGGCAGGGAAACAGCAGTGGACTGCTCCCATTGCTTTTGGACCATATCCATAAACAATTTGGGGCAAGGTATGAGATCCTGTTCCCTGACCTGTTCTGCAAATAGATGGTCAGTAGCCTACAATCCCACATCAGTGCTCGCTTGGGCAGAGGCCCCACCCATGTTGGTGGAGGCCTTGGCCTTAAACAACAGGGACTTGAACAGGCCTGGGGCAAATAATCCAGAATGCAGGGTAGACCCCTGATCCAGATCTTCATCATCAGAAAGTTCAAGGTCAGGAATCTCCCCCTCCTCAACCAATTCGAGCCCCTCACTATAAGTAGAGTGGACAGGCGAGGCAGGGTCAGCAGGGGAAACCAAAAGTTCCCTGGACATGGCCAAATGTGCAGGGCGATGGGCCCTGTGTTGCATCTCTGCATCTATGCCCTGGGAAATGGCAGCAGCGATCATGCTGCATATGCTAGGGGAAAGGGCCTCCCCTGACTCCTCCTCAGGTCTAAGCCCTGTGGGGTGAAGGTGGCTGATACCCCAGGTCTCAAAGGCCTGGGTTCTGAGGTGGCTCCAGCCAAGCCCGAAGATCCATGAGCCCCAGGAACCACCCCCGCAGACTGATCTCCCATCTCCATAGAAACATCAGGAGACCACCCACGCACCTGGGGCAATACCACGGGTAAAAATGGGGGGGGGCAGCTCAGGTTGAAACACAGGGGGAGCCCTGGGGACCACGTGGGCCGCAGTGCTAGGCTTTCCCTTATACCCCCGTTTTGCGGCCTTCCCAGCAGCCACAGACGAACCACGCGGTGGGAGGGAGGAGACCCTGGCCGTCGCTCTACTCGCCCTCGAAGTAGAAGGGGGAGGGGGGGGGAAGAAGGACCAGCACCTTTGTTAACTGCCAGTTGCTCAGCCATAGTAAGGCAAGAGGATTTGAAAAGGCTCAATACCAGAAGAATAGTAAACCTGATATGAATTAGCCAGCCGGAGCGAGGCCTACAAAATCACAGCGCAGAGACAGAGGAGGCGAACTGTCCACTTCCACCACAGGCGCGACAATGTGGTTCCACAAGAGGGAAAAGCCAGATCGCACCTGCGCAGGAGATCCTGGTGCGAATTTCAGCGTCCAATGGCTGTCATCGGCAGCGAAAAACGGCGCCAAATTTAAAATGCGACCCAAAATGGCCGCGCCGAAGCGCGTACCAAAAAAACCGCAGTGGAGCCAAGGCAGCCGTGGCTAGAGAAGCCACTCTTAACACCGAAAAGCAGTCCGTAATACTGCTCTCCCCCTTCACCATGAGGCAAGCCTAGAACGCTGAGCCGAATGAAACGGAGGGGGGGGGAGGGGCGGGCGCGAAAGTGCAGCGCGCCACAAAGCCCCTCGTCATTCCAGCTATAAATGCGGATGGCTCCCGAAAGCAAAGGTGGCGAACCAGCCTCCAACCATGGGACAAAGCTTGCAGGCAGCGAACCAGCCCGGCTAGCAACCAAATCAGCGAAGTTACAAGCCCCCTCGGCCACTGAAGCCACTAGGAGCGAAAATAAGGCGTAGAGAACTTACAGTGAAGCCTCAGAATCACAGGGACATCCAAAATCTTCAGAATGCAAACAAAAACCTCCAAATATTAAAATAAATAAACTGTCTTTTCCAATGTATCCTAGAGAGAAAAATTTTGTGTCTTTAGGCTGGACTGAGTTAAAAAAACTGAGCATGCCCAGACAGAGGAGGCGTGGTCTACAGTTTTAATAACTCAGTCTCTAGGCTAAAGGGCTAGTTAAACCCATGCTTTGGATTCCCCAAAGCAGCGCACAGGAGAACTGATCAATTTTCAGGTAGTTCTAACAAAGATTTCCAGATCTTGCCTTAACTTCCACAGTTTTATATAAATGGTTAGCTGTAACTATTTCAAGATTTCTTTATAATGTTCTTTTGATTTCTAAAGTGAATTACCTTCCTTTTCAAGTTCTCAGATAGTTGCCTTAGAGAAACATTGTCATTGAAAGGGAAAAAATAACGATAATAATAATCTATAAAAACAATCAGAATATTATGTAGTTTTTACCTAGCTACCAATATACTAGACCTAAAAAGCTAGTAACATTCTGTGTACATATATTTTATATGTACATATATTTTAAAATAGCACCGAATCAACTGAAAGGTACTTCAAATGTCTGGCATATTCACAATTTCTCATTTTGAATTTATAACGTAAATTTATTTATTTTTATTTATTTTATTTTATTAAATTTATACCCCGCCCTTCTCCTTGTTAGGACCCAGGGCGGCGCACAGGCATTATTAAAACCACAAAATACAATATCAATTAAAATATATTAAATTACTAGACCCGTGCTAAAAACCCATGTTAAAACCATACCAAATTAATTTATTTTTAAAAAGTCAGAAGTAGGGGCTATCCTAGGCCGGCTTGTTGAAATAGATACGTGTTAAGACGTTGGCGGAAGAGGCGGAGGTCCGAGATAGTGCGAAGGTCGGGGGGTAGGTCGTTCCAGAGGGCCGGGCCCACCACAGAGAAGGCCCTTCCCCTGGGTGTCGCCAAACGGCATTGCCCCGCTGACGGCACCTGGAGAAGACCCTCTCTGTGGGAGCGGATCGGACGAAGGGATGTATGGGGCAGGAGGCGGTCTCGTATATAGCTAGGCTAGTTTTCATCCAAATTTGCAGAAATGTGTTCTATGTGTGCTAACTCTACCATGCAGAAGTTGTGTCAAGTTCAATTACATTTCATCAAGAATGCCTAAACTTTTGCATTAATAGAGATATTGGGCTTAACTTTCTGTAGCTTATTAAATCCATCATAAATCTTCATCTGATTTATATATTTATATATCGTTATTCTAAATATATAATGCGAAATTCTGATTAGACTACATGCACAGAGTAGACTTCTGTTTACTTTCTATACCTTTCTATATCCCCACGTTCTTTATAATTAAGGTTTGTTCAAGTATATGAGATTAACATTCTTTTCAATACAGTAATCCCTCGGTTTTCGCGGGTAATCGGGACCGGACCCGTCCGCGGAAACCGGATTTCCGCGAAATAGGATTCGCTAGGAAACTTGAATTGGTGGACATGTTTAAAGCAACCACTAGGTGGCGCTTGCCTCCTACCAATGCAAAAAAAAATTTTTTTTTGTATTTTTTACAAATCCGCGAAGGACTGAAGCCGCAAATAACGAGGGCGCGAAAAACGAGGGATCACTGTATGGAGATGATTTCTGCCTTTTCTTTTATTTGAACAGCCTATCTACTCTTTTTCACCTACTCAATATCCCATATTTTCCACAGGAGAATATGCACTTTTAAATAGCATGACCTCTTCACTTTTCTATAAGAACCCTGAGTGTGAAATAGGTTGGACTCAGGCAAGTTTTCACAGTTTAGGGTAGATTTGAACTTGGAACTTACCAATTCTATTCAAATACCTTTATCACTACATGTTACTAGCTATCTACTAAAATCAAGTGTTGCTTGTTTGATATTGTTTAAGTGAATTAATTGCATGTTTCTGTGATGAACTGATTTTTTAATGGCGTTTATTAAAACAAAACAAAAAATCTATTATTACCTCATCTTCTTGATTTTCTTTTCTTTTTGTATCTGTAGCATCAGCATCACCTTCCGTCATTCCATTATCAGGAAATCTGTCTTCTTCAGTTTCAGCTTCATTGTCCTCCTATGTCGGTAGAAATAGGAATCCTTTTACTACATACCGTGTTTCCCCAAAAATAAGATGTGGTCTTATTTTCTTTTGATCCCTGAAATAAGTACTTGGCTTTATTTTTTGGGAAGTCTTATTATTTTTGAGGTGCAGGAGGCAGTGAGAGTGGTCACCTCATGACTGCTGTTGTGTTGCAATATTTTCGGGGAGGGCTTATTTTCGGGAAGGGCTTATTTTAGCGCATGCGCGCAAAAGCCCGATTAGGCTTATTATCCAGCGAGGTCTTATTTTCAGGGAAACAGGGTAATATATTTTCTTTTCTTAACAGATTTAAAAGTAACCCTAGTTAACTGAAATATCACAGATCATCATTAATCATTAAGTTTCTCTTCCATAGCTTCCTCAGCAAGCATCAATTTTGTCTTTCTATACTACAGTAGTTGCTACAGAAATGTGATAGGTGACCCCCGACTCTGGTTTGAATTGTTTTATAATTTAATAAGCTGTGTACCCAAAATTAATATACTATGTAAGCATATGTAATACTAGCTATACCCAGCCACGCGTTGCTGTGGCCCAGTCTGGTTAAATGGCCAACCAATCTGTGTGTAGATCTACACCTGCACACATACACACAACCACCATATAAGCCCCAACCTACCTACCTACTGTATTTTTCTCTATCATCTATCTATCTATCTATCTATCTATCTATCTATCTATCTATCTATCTATCTATCTATCTATCTATCTATCTATCTATCTATCTATCTATCTATCTATCTCTGTACCTACCTACCTACTGTATTTCTTTCTTTCTCCCTCTACCTACCTACCTACCTACCTACCTACCTACCTACCTACTATATTTCTGACTCTATCTATCCCCTATCTACCTACCTGCCTACCTACTGTATTTCTCCCTCTCTGTCTATCCCTCTACCTACCTACCTACTGTATTTTTTCTTTTTCCCTCTATCTACCTACCTACCTACCTACTGTATTTCCCCCCCTCTATCCCTCTACCTACCTGCCTACTGTATTTCTCCCTCTCTGTCTATCCCTCTACCTACCTACCTACTGTATTTCTTTCTTTTCCCCCTCTATCTACCTACCTACTGTATTTCCCCCCCCATCCCTCTACCTACCTACCTACCGTATTTCTTGCTATCTATACACCTACCTACCTACCTATGTTATTTCTCCCTCTCTGTCTATCCCTCTACTTATCTACCTATTGTATTTCTTGCTTTCTCCCTCCACCTACCTACCTACCTACCTACTGTATTTCTCCCTCTCTATCTATCCCCCTATCCACCTACCTGCCTACCTACTTTATTTCTCCCTCTCTGTCTATCCCTCTACCTACCTATCTACTGTATTTCTCCCTATCTATCCATCCCCCTACCTATACACCTACCTACCTATCTACCTACCTACCTACTATATTTCTTCCTTTCTCCCTCTACCTACCTACCTACCTACCTACCTACCTACCTACTGTCTTTCTTTCTTTCTTTCTTTCTTTCTTTCTTTCTTTCTTTCTTTCTTTCTTTCTTTCTATCTATCTATCTATCTATCTATCTATCTATCTATCTATCTATCTATCAATCATCTATCTATCATCTATCCACCCAACTACCTACCTACCTACCTACCTACCTACCTTATTTCTGCCTCTCTATCTATCCCTTGGGGGTCATCTAGTCCAACTCCCTGCTAGGCAGGAAGCCCTATACCCATGATGGCGAACCTACGGCACGGGTGCCACAGGTGGCACACGGAACCATTTCTTAGGCCACTCGAGGCATTGCCCTGTCAGCTTCAGTTTGTATGTGTGCCCTGGCCAGCTGATTTAGGCCTTCTTTTGAGGCCATTTTTCCCCCCTCTGGAGGTGGGGGAAGGCTGTTTTCACCCTCCCCAGGCTCCTATAAACCCTCTGGAGCCTGGGGATGACGTAAAAAGCATGCCAAATGCAGGGGGTCATGCACATAGCATTATGGATGTGGCACACATGTGCACATCGCCCCTGCACTCCCCCTGCTATTGGCACGTGAGCCAAAAAAGGTTAGCCATCACTGCCCTATACCATTTCAGACTAATGTCTTCAACATCTTCTTGAAGACTTCCAGTGTTGGGGCATTCACAACTTCTGGAGGTAAGCTGTTCCACTGATTAATTGTTCTAACTGTCAGGAAATTTCTCCTCAGTTCTAAGTTGCTTCTCTCCTGGATTAGTTTCCACCCATTGCTTCTTGTTCTGCCCTCAGGTGCCTTGGTGAATAGCTTAACTCCCTCTTCTTTGGGGCAACCCCTGAGATATTGGAAGGCTGCTATCATGTCTTCCCTAGTCCCTCTTTTATTAAACTGTATTTCTCCCTGTCTCTCTATTCCCCTATCTACATACCTACTGTAATACAATAATACAATAGCAAAGTTGGAAGGGACCTTGGAGGTCATCTATTCCAACCCCGCTGCTCAAGCAGGAGACCCTATGCCGTTTCAGACAAATGGTTTTCCAGTCTCTTCTCTCTTCAGTGTTGGGGCATCCATAACTTCTGGTGGCAAGATGTTCCACTGGTTAATAGTTCTCACTGCCAGGAAATTTGCCCTCAGTTCTAGGTTGCTTCTCTCCTTGATTAGTTTCCACCCATTGCTTCTTGTCCTGCCCCTCAGGTGCCTTGGTGAATAGCTTGACTCCGTCTTCTTTGGGGCAACCCCTGAGATATTGGAAGGCTGCTATCATGCCTTCCCTAGTCCCTCTTTTATTAAACTGTATTTGCTGTCAGATGGGTGATTCTTTGTTACAGTTTGGTTCAGTTAGTATTAAACAGTTTAAAGCAGCTGCCTGCCTCCTTTTTTTTTACCTCAGAGAACAGTCCTGAGCAGAATTTCCCCCCCCCCCCTCTATGGGCCACCTGGGAGTTTGCTATCCTCTGTGCCTTTTTGGCCCCAAGAGGCCGCCGTATGAGGCCTTTTCCAACACTGACAGTTGAAAAGCAGTTTGATGGGCGTGGCTACAGGGATGTTAAATCACATTTCAGTGAGTACATTTTTTTGTGTGTAATTTGTACACAACACATGCATGCTAGGCACAAAATGATTAGCTATTCTATTATCTGAAGTCCTTGTCTACGTTGTCTGAAAGTTTCATTTAAATCGGCCCAGTAGTTTTTGAGATTAGTGGATTCGTACAAACTATTTTACATTTTTATTTATATAGATATGTGATAAGCCCCATTTTCTAGTAGAGTATATTCTGTCCTTCGAAATCATCAGATTAATTGAAAGGCCTGAATATATAGAATTCATCTTTTTATTTCCCAAAAGTGGGGAGGAGGATTATCCAAGATTCTCCTTTTTGTACAGGAGCATAATTGGTGAAAATTACTGTTTTAACCAGTTAAGTTAAAAGGCTTAAGAAATAGAATTTAGCCACTAGGTAATGTTCTGATTTTCTGGTTTCCCCAATTTCAGATTAATCTTTTGCCTGAATCTGCAACACAATTATACATCTCTAAAAAGAGGCTGACTTCACTTACTGATGATCAGTTGACCAAGGGCATCTGATTAGCAGCACCTGCCTACTTAACCTCATTCTACATATTGAAGCAGTAAGGGTATATTTACTTTTTCATGGTTTCCCCATTTTGGCTTTCTTTTTGTAAAATAAACAATGACATGATGTAATATATCATGCGTTGTTCATTTGAGATTATATTAACCCACTTTTGAGAACTGCCAAGAACAGATGGTTTTTATATGTCCTGATATATAAAATCATAGAATCATAGAACTTGGCTTGCCCATATTGTCTGTGTTTCCCCCCAAATAAACGTATTTTGGGGGCCCCAAAATATAAGATCGGATCTTATTTTCAGGGAAACATGGTAGCAAATCGCATACACATTCCTGTTGATGTTTTAGCAATGTTTTAGATTTTAAGGCAGTTTTATTTTTCTTTCTAGATAATGTTTATCCAGACAAGACACATTTTCTATATCATTATACAATGATCTGAAAATCTTCCTTCTCCTCCTGCATTTGAGTAAGAATATTGTCATTGAAAGTCTGACCTAGAAGACCAGAAATATGGAATATATATATATATATATTTATATGCTTCATTAATACGTAAATATAGTATGTAATGTAATTGTGAAACATTTTTCAAAAGGTAAATTAAATTACCTTTAAATTAAATTAAAAATAAGCTTGATCTTTAAAAAAGAGCATATATATGTTCATGATTTGAAGAGAAACCAGCTAAGTACTCTTGAAGAATTCACGTATGTAAATATTGTTATATATATTACCATACTTCTATAGACTACATAGAGTACAAGCAACACAGGTATATTTTAAACACATATTTATATCAATGTAATTTTTTCATTCAGCTTATTAAAGTTTTAAAATATTAGTTCAGCTAAGGGTCTACATCTTTACCTGATCTTCTCGTGAAGCAACAATTTCTTCCTCAGCTTCTAAATCTTTCTGAATTGCTTTTCGAGTGCTGACAGTGTTATAAGATGCCAACTTTAAACTCTTCCTTTTAATTGTTTCCAGCAACATTTTAAAGAATCTGGGTGGGATGGATAAGAGAAATAGAATACTACTTCTGGATTCCAGATTATAGAATGTTACAACATACTTTCCTAGATCCATCAATTCAGATGATAAAGGGAATCTCAAGTAATTTTGTAACAACATTATTATTTATAATATTATTCATTTTTTAAAACACAATTACAGTGGTACCTCGGATCACGAACTTAATTGGTGAAACGACTCTGGTCGCGATCCGAATTGGTTGTGATGCGAGGCACAATTTCCCATAGGGTTCAATGTAAATCCGATTAATCCGTTCCGACCTTGTTTTTTGGTTGTGATGGGAGGCACAATTTCCCATAGGGTTCAATGTAAATCCGGTTAATCCGTTCCGACCTTGTTTTTTGGTCGTGATTCTTGAACTGACTCTGTTCGCGAAGTCAGTTTCCCATAGGGTTCAATGTAAAGCAGCTGAGGGGCAATGGAGCAAACCGCGCGCGGCTGCCAGCATGACTTTCGCCCGTCTCTTTCTGGGCTCTGCGAGTGAGGAGGACAGGTGTGTGTGTGGAAGCGAAGGCAGGGGGGGAGACCCCGCCCAGCTTTAAGACCCCGAGAACTGGACGGATACACCGAACAGAGGCGCACCAGGAATTCCCAGCCCCAGAGGGCCATGCCCCAAGGAGGCCCATAGAAGCAACCAGCCAGGGCTGTTTCCCCGCAAGAACCTCTTGCCCCACCAGCCCCAAACGGATCGAGGGACTCACCGAAGCAAGAAAGCTGCAGGGCTCCGTTGTGGCCGCTGGTGTCCTGTAGCTTGAGGTTGCCGCTCGGGGGGCTTTTGCAAGAGCTGCGCTGCCCGTAGAGCGGTGGCGGCGGTCGGGAGCGCCAGCCGGAATGTCCGTCTGACTCTGGCGCTTGGGGCTGTTGTTGCTGCCGCCGCTGCCGCCTCCTCCTCCGCCGTTCCCAAAGCTTTGTCCTTTGCTGGCAGGAAAGCGGAGCTGAATTTCGGCGCTTCTGCTTCTCGGGACGCTTCTCGAGAAGGACAAAGCTTTGGGAACGGCGGAGGAGGAGGGGGACGGACATTCCGGCTGGCTGTAGCGGCTCCGGCGCTTCTGAATTTCGTCCCCAAAGCTTTGTCCTTCTCGGGAAGCGTCCCGAGAAGCAGAAGCGCCGAAATTCAGCTCCGCTTTCCTGGCCAGCAAAGGATAAAGCTTTGGGAACGGCGGAGGAGGAGGGGGACGGACATTCCGGCTGGCTGTAGCGGCTCCGGCGCTTCTGAATTTCGTCCCCAAAGCTTTGTCCTTCTCGGGAAGCGTCCCGAGAAGCAGAAGCGCCGAAATTCAGCTCCGCTTTCCTGGCCAGCAAAGGACAAAGCTTTGGGAACGGCGGAGGAGGAGGGGGACGGACATTCCGGCTGGCTGTAGCGGCTCCGGCGCTTCTGAATTTCGTCCCCAAAGCTTTGTCCTTCTCGGGAAGCGTCCCGAGAAGCAGAAGCGCCGAAATTCAGCTCCGCTTTCCTGGCCAGCAAAGGATAAAGCTTTGGGAACGGCGGAGGAGGAGGGGGACGGACATTCCGGCTGGCTGTAGCGGCTCCGGCGCTTCTGAATTTCGTCCCCAAAGCTTTGTCCTTCTCGGGAAGCGTCCCGAGAAGCAGAAGCGCCGAAATTCAGCTCCGCTTTCCTGGCCAGCAAAGGACAAAGCTTTGGGAACGGCGGAGGAGGAGGGGGACGGACATTCCGGCTGGCTGTAGCGGCTCCGGCGCTTCTGAATTTCGGCGCTTCTGTTTCTCGGGACGCTTCCCGAGAAGGACAAAGCTTTGGGGACGAAATTCAGAAGCGCCGGAGCCGCTACAGCCAGCCGGAATGTCCGTCCCCCTCCTCCTCCGCCCTGGCTGGTTGCTTCTATGGGCCTCCTTGGGGCATGGCCCTCTGGGGCTGGGAATTCCTGGTGTGCCTCTGTTCGGTGTATCCATCCAGTTCTCGGGGTCTTAAAGCTGGGCGCGGGTCTCCCCCCCTGCCTTCGCTTCCACACACACCCATCCCCCCAGTCAGCCCTCGTTTATAATGCGGAGTTCGTTTTTTTTACGAACTTTTCCGTTCGTGCAGTGAAACGGTGTTCGTGATCCGGGGCACATTTTTTGTGAAATTTTTGGTCGTGAAGCGAATTGGTCGTGAAGAGAGGCGTTTGTAATCCGAGGTACCACTGTAGATATTTTTCTCCTATTCTGAAGTCCAATATTTTTTTAAATCCTAAGAGAAAAGTACTTCAATAATATTAAAAAAAATTATTCCAGTAATAATGATACCATTTTAAAAAGTTAATGTTTAAGAGCATATCTGTACTTAAGGTATAAATCAGTAACTAGCCTCCAATCTTAAATAAATGGACGAGATAGGGGGTAAAGTGAAGGGGAGAGGACTCTGCTCCAGTACTGCTCCTGGAGATAGAACAATCCGCCATTATCTTGGGTCTTAAGTTGGAGAGCATCACGGTTGTGATCAGATATCAGCGAACAGAGAGGCGATGGACTGCTATTGTTTGACACTGAAAAGGCTGCCAAATTATCGTTGCTAGTGTTGCTGGAACACAGGCTGCCACAACCTCTCCGTATCGAAACCATGTGTGCAGTGCCGGAATGGTGGCAAACCGACCTCCCAAAGGCGCACAATCTGCGGCCGTTATGATGTCACATCAATTTTGGCGTGAACGGGAAGCCACTCCCTCATCAGCCGTCAACACAGTGCGAAATTGAAAAATGTAAGCAAGATGGCCACTGCAACGAACGAAGAAGCTGAAAGTCAACCCCAAATATGGCAGCTGCAATGGTGGCAGCGATGGCGGCAGTGGCGCAATGAATTTATCAAGGGGACTGACTGCACTTCTCCAAGTGGATCGCCCCCACACCAGCTGAACACGAGAGTGGCAAACCGCCTCTCAGCCATGGCCAATAGAGCTCCAAGATAAATCACCATGAAAAGTCAATCCTTCTAACCTTTCTGCAAACGATTGGCGAATCCGATTAATGTGGCCACTGTCCGTCAGAACGGAATAGCCTGCTCTGTGCATCCCCAATAAAATAATAAATTTATCCAAACTAATAAAAGATTTATAAATATCCAAAAAAGCAATTATTATGAGTCAAAATATTGTCTATTGTCCTAGAGAAATATTTATGTCTCTTCAGGCTGGACTGAGTTAAAAAACTGAACTCTTCCAGTCAGAGGAGGCATGGTCAACAATTCCACAACTCAGTCCCCAGGGTAATGGACAAAGTTAACCTATGCGTGGATTCTCCAAGCAGCGCACAGGAGAATATAAGGTTTCCACCTAAGCCCACAAACATACTGATGAATTTCAAATCCTCTTTCAGCAACACAATGGAAGGTAACCATTTTGGTGGAGCAATATGTTTTCTGTGATACCCATGGTATGGCCATGTGATTGAGGTGAAAAAGGAAAATTGGCAGTGATAAGAAGTAAAAAAGTTACAGTGGAGATATTCTTTCTCTGGTCTGGACTTGATTTCTTTGTTCTCTTGGCATCTGAGCAGATTTTGGAAACCTGTGCATTGCACTTCTATACAAATTTCACTATACAGGCAGTCCTGAATGTGTCAAGTAAAAAGAATGGTAAAGTCTTCCCATTAATATTAAACTTATTTATGGCAGAATTTTCCAAAATCTGTGGTGCTGTGTCTCTGTAAACTAATACATTAATTTGTGTGGAATCTCCTTCCCCAAAATGAGTAATGATATTGATGATGAAACAACTGAGAGAGCATGCCTAAGAAAGCAGTGGTTACTTAAGATAATCAGCTCAGTGCTGTATTTTCTTCCTGGCTCCAAGGAGCTGCTCCTACCCAGAATTGAAACTTTTACTCTCATCAGCCATGCACACATATGCAACTCCTTTCAAGGCGCCCTAGGAGTGAGAGCTCAGCAAACTCCTGTCTTCAATGCTTTGGGCTCCCAGGAATTTGTGATGACCCTCATGACCCCCACAATTTCCTCCTCACTGACTGGTATCTTCCAGTGTTTAACAATTGGAGACTTGGCAGGAGAAGATACTGACCTTGTCTCCACAAAATGTAAGATGTCCCTTGGCTTCACACATTTTTCTTCTTGATAGCATTCATAAGGCAGGAAACTAAATCTGATGGTGTAGATGCGATGCTTACTTAATTTCCCTTCCAAACACAATGATTCTTCAATATTCACTTTATGTAACACCTGAAACAATTTAAAAAACAAGTGTCTATGAATGCTAACAATTTGTAACATCATGCTTTCTCACTCTTTAAATCAGAGGTGTCAAACTCGATTTTATTGAGGGCTGCATCAGAGTTGCCTTTGACCTGGGTGTGTGTGGCCGGCTCGATGTCACTTGTGTTGGGGGCGCCTGTGGTGATCTGAGTGCTCTGCTAGCAAAAACAGCTTCTGAACTCTGTTTTTGGCTGCACCGGCCTCCTGCAACCCTTGTTGGCAGAAGCACCACTGGCTGGTTTTTCCACTGTTTCCAGGGTGGCCCCGCAGGCCAGATCTAAGCACACCGTGGGCTGGATCCTGCCTCTGGGCGTTGAGTTTGACACCCCTGCTCTAAGTCATCTGTCTACATCACAAATTTAAAGCTGGAGGAGGAATTTTGCACTCTCATGCGATCTTCCTACTCATGAACTAAATATTAAGATTCAATTGGGTAAGGAATCTCAAATTCAAGTGATTTACAGCATAGCAAAAAAGGGGTCTATAAGTTTTCACTTCCCCATTTGCCTCAATTAATTCCTTATTAATGGAAATTCAATCTTATCTGGTTTAAAAAACAAATTTTAAGTAATGAACAGAAATTATTCTAATTAACATTTTCATTTAATACCCATTAACTATACTTCCTTTGTACTGAGTCACTACAAGCTTCATTGCTGGGAATTTATAATCAGCCTCTGCAAAATTAGGCAAAACAAAGCTAGAATATTACTATAAAAATGTGCACATGCAATAGGGAAATGAAAACCAATTAAAGGTCATTAGTCCAAATCCTAAAAAATAAAAGAAAGGTTGACTGGCACATCACAGTGAATAAAAATCGATGATTTAAAAAAATGGATTTTTAAATTTAAATTTGGATTTTATTTAAATTTGATTTTTTTTATTTTTATCAAATTTATTTTAATAAAATGCTTTGGTAGTAAAAATCTATCTAAATATAGCTTTCTATTTAAGATACATTAATAATTTACTTTATTCAGCATGAAATGGAGCTTATTTATGTAGCATGAGTCTGTATATTCTGCAATATTTACATTTTTGTTAAACTCCTTCAATGAATCCAAGCTCTGCAAGCTGAGATAACATGCACTGCATTGATGCACAGTAACCATGAGATAAGTTTCACAGTAACCATGAGATAAGTCATAAAACAAAGTTCAGGAACATTTCTTTATCCCATTGTTTTGCAAATCTATGTACACTACAAATTGTATGATTCTTTGAAGAGAAATGCATCTGTACCACCAGGCTCTAAGGGTGAGGACGAAGGGAAAGCCCTAAAAATGAAAGTGATGCCTTCTAAGCAGCTTATAAACATAATATTAAAGAGCCCCTGTCATTTCAGATCCATCATGGCAGCTCGTTAGTGGGCATCCACTCACCTACTGTCTGCCACATCACGCATCACCAGCTGTCCCATTAAACTGAATGGGACTATCGGTGACTCAACAGTGGGTCAGAGGAGGAGCCATTGCAGGACAGAAATGAAAGCTGCTTTTTAAAAAAGCAGATTTAAACTGAGTTGATTTAAATCAAGCCTTTTTACTAATTTAAATCATTTAAATCGTGATTTAAATTGACTTGATTTAAATAAAATCCACCCTGTGGCACATCTTGAGGAAACTGCAACCATTCTGCAGAAAGTAATATGAAGGAATCCTATTTACTTAAAAAAAACCCACACCCTCAGAGCTGATATGATTCTTCCACCTATACAGGACTTACCTCACCTAAGCACACTCTGCTAAGCTTCTTCTTGAGCCTTTTCACCTTTTTGTGAGCTTTCTTGATATTAAGGACAGGAATGCTCATCATGGGAGTTTTGATATTAGCACTAGCTACCATCAGAATCTCCCGCAACCTTTAACAAAGAAGTATTGCACATTTAGTTACAAAGATAGTTAATACTCAGCAAAATAAGTGACTAGGTTCTTACCTGGTCAGCTTTATTCTCTTATAACTAAGATAAACATTCAAAGTCTGACTTTGTCTGCTGCCTTCAGTATCATTAAACAGGGCTAAAAACACTCTCCCTAGAAGGCAAACACTCATTTATCTAAGCAAGAGAACTATCACAATCTGAAGAAGCAAACTAATAACAGCAGCAGAAAGTAAGGCAGTATTCTACTTTTCTACTAAATAAATCAAAGCAGCATTCAGTGGTAATAAACCTGAATCAAATAACCTTTTTAATGGAGTTCTTATACAATATTCTATGCTAAGAATCAACTGTAATCAAACCAAATTATGAGTACTTAATTTAATGGGTGTTGGGCACTATTAAGTTTAATAAATTATTATTATTATTGCTGTTCTTGTCATTGAAAGCTTGAGACAAGATATACTTTCCTCAATTATCTCAGGATTGAACAAGATTTGTTATTTTGGGCACTATTAAACAGCAATTACTCACTATTAGTCTTGCTGGCTAGGATTCATAAAAACTATAATTTATCAATATCTAGAGAACTATATTTTGCACATCCCAAAACTAGTCTATATCATTAAACAGCAAAACCATTTTGTCATGGTACATAATGGAAATACTCACTTGTTTGTGGCTTAGCTGTTAAAAAGGAATATTTAGGATAAGCAGACTCCTAGGTCTCATGTCTTCTACTTTTGTCCCCATTATACAATTGGTAATGAAGCATGGGATGTATGCATTTTGGAACAGAGAAATAATTTTAAAAAGACGAGATGCTATCTTACCTTGGGATACCAAGGGTAACATTCATTTCACCCCTTCCAGCAAAGTGAAAGGTATTCAGGGTCATCTGGGTGGAGGGTTCCCCAATACTCTGAGCAGCAAGAAGTCCCACAGCTTCTCCAGGATCACAGAGTGATTGTTGCCATTTTAAATAGAGCAGTTCCTGTAATCTAAAGACATAGTATTATCATCATCTGTTTGTGTAAAATAAGTCCATAACCTGGTGGCTAAAATTTTACTTTCTAATATAGAGTCCAAATCGCATCCACCCACAAAGGACAAGACCTTAAAGCAGAGGTCCCTAAACTTGGCAACTTTAAGACTTGTGGATTTCAACCCTCAGCTAGCTGGCTGGAGAATTCTGGGAGTTGAAGTCCACAAGTCTTAAAGTTGCCAAGTTTGAAGACCTCTGCCGTAACACTTTGTTTCCCTATTTATACATCAAATCATGTTTCATCTGATTAATTTGTTTCTCATATTTTAACCTAACCCTGACCTAAGAGTAAGCCCCACTGAAATTGGCTTGGCTTATATCCAAAAAGATTTTCTTACTTTATTTAAAAAATGAATAAACACACACTTCATCTTTATGTTTTCTCTCTCTCAAAATTTAATGCATCATCACCTCTTTTTAATTTCCAACTTAGAAAAGTGATTAACAACAATCACAGGCTCTTCATTACAACAGTTTTTCCTTAAAAAGGCAATTGTATGGAAAGAAAGAAGCAAAGATGAAATTCATTACTTACTTTCTGATTGACAAAATTTTAACAAAAAAAGTTTTGCTTGTTAAAACAGCTTATACCCTTACTCTTTTAGATTTGAGCAATCTGTTTAGAGATTAAAAGAATTTTTAACCTGATGAAAAATCTGCTAAAATAATAAATTGATTGATACAAACTGAAAATCTCAACTCAACGAGGTTTTATGTTATTATTCTATGATAGAAATCCAATATTTCTTAGGATAAAACATAGGTGTAACATGCTAGACTCTAAACAAGAAGCATTGGGGTTAATAGATCAACATAAATGAAATTACTACCTCTGTGAAGAAAGTTCAGATTTGCTATAGTTAAGTTCATTCCGAGCATCCCACTCTCCAAGGAAAGTCTTAACTTCATTTTCAAATGTTTCAGACACTGATGCAAAATAAATATCTGGCCGCCAGACTGAAAGGCTAGGATCAGGACACTTTGCTGCCCTCTTCTGATACTTTCTGCGGGTTTTTTCATTCAGTTCATACCACATATTTAACAGCTGTTAATATGCCAAAATTAAAAAAGGAAGTTAACATTTAAGACAGGTGAATTATTTATTTGAATATTACAATATAGTTCAATAAGTAATGAAAGATATATGTATCAATTATGGAATAACCTTAAGAGCTGCAGGACCTCGGCCATTTACAGGTATTCCTTCTGTAGACATTTCAGCTTTTAAATCAGCCAACATTTCTTGGGAAAACAGCAAAAAGCCTCCTTTCCTTCTCAAAGAGTTTTGATGCTTTACTTGCCATCTCTTGACTAATTTAAACTGCTTAGATGCTTGCTGAGGATTCATTTTTGGCAAAACTTCATCTAAATGCTTAGATTTCCATATCACCTATAACAAATGCACAAAATCAAAGTTTTTGAAGGTTGAGAATCCTCCCATTTTTCAAAGTATAAGTATATTCCCCATCAATATTAGTTAAAAATTTTCAGCCAGAAAGCAAGATAAATATAAAAGAATGCCCTCAACCCAGTGATGATACAAAAGTACTCATGGAAAACCTATATATAGCCTATACTATATATAGTATCCCATGTATCCATACTATATTGGAATTTCATGGGTCCCGAAGCCCATGAACTTCCAAGTAACTCCAACTCCCGATTTCAGAAATCCCAAAGCACCAGAAGATGTACAGAATTAACCACAACCCTAGCAGTGAAGTCAGCAAGGTGTGCGGTATACCAGCAACATCTCCTAGTTCTCCATGAAGCTGAACTTCAAAAAAAGGCATCAGATCCAGCCACCTCCAGGGGAGGGTGTCAGGTGACAGTCAAGTTCCCCAGAGACTCATTGCCATCTCACTCCTTAGTCTTAAAGTTAAGACTGGGAAAGTATTTAAAACCCAGCTAGTCGCCTTTTGGTCCTTCTGACCTGATCCTACCAAGTCTCAATAATGCAAGTCAGATTAATTTCAGCTTGTGGCCAACAACTTGAACTATCCAGCATGTAGGCTTTCAGGGGAAGCTAATGAGTCAAAAGGGAGAACTAGTTTATAAGTACTACTAGCTATACCCGGCCACGCGTTGCTGTGGCCCAGTCTGGTTAAATGGCCAACCAATCTGTGTGTAGATCTACACCTGCACACACACACAACCACCATATAAGCCCCAACCTACCTACCTACCTACTGTATTTCTCCCTCTCTATCTATCTATCCCTCTACCTACCTACCTACTGTATTTCTTTCTTTCTCCCTCTACCTACCTACCTACTGTATTTCCCCCTCTCTATCCCTCTACCTACCTACCTACTGTATTTCTCCCTCTTTCTCTATTCCCCTACCTACCTACCTACCTACCTACCTACCTACCTACCTACTGTATTTCTCGCTATCTATCTATACACCTACCTACCTACCTATGGTATTTCTCCCTCTCTGTCTATCCCTCTACTTACCTACCTATTGTATTTCTTGCTTTCTCCTTCTACCTACCTACCTACCTACCTACCTACCTACCTACTGTATTTCTCCCTCTATCTATCCCCCTATCTACCTACCTGCCTACCTACTGTATTTCTCCCTCTCTGTCTATCCCTCTACCTACCTACTGTTTTTTTTATTTCTCCCTCTATCTACCTACCTACCTACTGTATTTCTCCCTCTCTATCCCCCTATCCACTTACCTGCCTACCTACTGTATTTCTCCCTCTCTGTCTATCCCTCTACCTACCTACCTACTGTATTTCTTTCTTTCTCCCTCTATCTACCTACCTACCTACTGTATTTCCCCCTCTCTATCCCTCTACCTACCTACCTACTGTATTTCTCCCTCTCTATCCCCCTATCCACTTACCTGCCTACCTACTGTATTTCTCCCTCTGTCTATCCCTCTACCTACCTACCTACTGTGTTTCTTTCTTTCTCCCTCTATCTACCTACCTACCTACTGTATTTCCCCCTCTCTATCCCTCTACCTACCTACCTACCGTATTTCTAACTATCTATCTATACACCTACCTACCTACGGTATTTCTCCCTGTCTATCCCTCTACGTACCTATTGTATTTCTTGCTTTCTTGCTACCTACCTAGCTACCTACTGTATTTCTCCCTCTCTATCTATCCCCCTATCCACTTACCTGCCTACCTACTGAATTTCTCCCTCTCTGTCTATCCCTCTACCTACCTATCTACTGTATTTCTCCCTATCTATCTATCCATCCCCCTACCTACCTACCTACTATATTTCTTCCTTTCTCCCCCTACCTACCTACCTACCTACCTTATTTCTCCCTCTCTATCTATCCCTTGGGGGTCATCTAGTCCAACTCCCTGCTAGGCAGGAAGCCCTATACCCATGATGGCGAACCTATGGCACGGGTGCCACACGGAACCATTTTTAAGGGCACGCGAGGCATTGCCCTGTCAGCTTCAGTTTGTATGTGTGCCCTGGCCAGCTGATTTAGGCCTTCTTTTGAGGCCATTTTTTGCCCTCTGGAGGTGGGGGAAGGCTGTTTTCACCCTCCCCAGGCTCCTATAAACACTCTGGAGCCTGGGGATGACGTAAAAAGCATGCCAAATGCAGGGGGTCAGGCAAATAGCATTATGGATGTGGCACACCTGTGCACATCGCCCCTGCACTCCCCCTGCTATTGGCACGTGAACCAAAAAAGGTTAGCCATCACTGCCCTATACCATTTCAGACTAATGGCTATCCAACATCTTCTTGCAGACTTCCAGTGTTGGGGCATTCACAACTTCTGGAGGCAAGCTGTTCCACTGATTAATTGTTCTAACTGTCAGGAAATTTCTCCTCAATTCTAAGTTGCTTCTCTCCTTGATTAGTTTCCACCCATTGCTTCTTGTTCTGCCCTCAGGTGCTTTGGAGAATAGTTTGATTCCCTCTTCTTTGTGGCAACCTCTGAGATATTGGAAGGCTGCTATCCTGTCTCCCCTAGTCCCTCCTTTATTAAACTGTATTTCTCCCTGTCTCTCTATTCCCCTACCTACCTACCTACCTACCTACTGTAATACAATAATACAATAGCAGAGTTGGAAGGGACCTTGGAGGTCATCTAGTCCAACCCCGCTGCTCAAGCAGGAGACCCTATATACCGTGTCAGACAAATGGTTTTCCAGTCTCTTCTTAAAAACACATCCAGTGTTGGGCCATCCATAACTTCTGGTGGCAAGCTATTCTACTGGTTAATAGTTCTCACTGTCAGGAAATTTCTCTTTAGTTCTAGGTTGCTTCACTCCTTGATTAGTTTCCACCCATTGCTTCTTGTTCTGCCCTCAGGTGCCTTGGAGAATAGCTTGACTCCCTCTTCTTTGGGGCAACCCCTGAGATATCGGAAGGCTGCTATCATGTCTCCCCTAGTCCCTCTTTTATTAAACTGTATTTGCTGTCAGATGGGTGATTCTTTGTTACAGTTTGGTTCAGTTCGTATTCAACAGTTTAAAGCAGCTGCCTGCCTCCATGTTTTTACTTCAGAGAACAGTCTTGAGCAATATTTCTCCCTCCCCCCCTCTCTGGGCCACCTGGGAGTTTGCTATCCCAGTGCCTTTTTGGCCCCAAGAGGCCGCCGTATGAGGCCTCTTCCAACACTGACAGTTGAAAAGCAGCCTGATGGGCGTGGCTACAGGGAAGTTAAAACACATTTCAGTGGGTACATTTTTTTGTGTGTAATTTGCACATGACACACGCGTGCTAGGCACAAAATGAGTACCTATTCTATTATCGGAAGTCCTTGGCTACATTGTGTGAAAGTTTGGTGTAAATCGGCCCAGTAGTTTTTGAGATTAGTGGATTCGTACAAACTATTTTACATTTTTATTTATATAGATTGTGATAGGATTATGCCAGTAATGAAGGTTCTGGAAAAAGTATTATATCTTTCCTTCCTCTCATTTCTTTCATATCTCATAAAGAAAAATTCTGATTCTTTTATGAGAAGGTCTAAAATAGTCTTATATTTCTTACTTTCATAATAGCCTAACATAATACACTTTCGTACTATATCCAAACATACCTTGTGATTATCTGCAATGAAAGGAAATTGCTTGGGTTGCAAGTACTGTGTCTTAGGGATATCCAGTCCATCTTCTCCATAGAGAAATTGAACCACACTGCCATCACTATCTCGTACAGACATGTCATAATGAACAATCAGCCCTTCTAAATGCTTTATGATACACCTATTTGAGAACAACCACACATGAAGGAAAAGCCATTTAGAATTATACAACTACACACAATCCGATATCTCATTTTTGTTTGTTTTTTATCTTAAAGCTGCTTAAATTAGGCAGAAACTCCATAACAATTTAAAGGAATTTAAAATACATTTTTACCTTTGAAGGTATCCTGATCGGCTGGTTTTAACTGCAGTATCCACTAGACCTTCCCTACCAGCCATACAATGGAAGAAGAATTCCTAGAAAACATAGATCCTCTGTGAGTAAAATACACTTTTACCTCATGAGCAGATAATAGCATACTAGCCTTTTAAAAAGCCAATGAAACAGGAACTAAAATTATGACTTTGAATATTGCATATTTTTTGATAAACATATTGTATGATAGAAACAAATTTCAGAGAAGAGGAATCAGTATGTGTTAACTTACTGAAGGCTTGATGCCAGTAAGAAATCTACTAGCTACAAATCCTCCTGATTTGGGGGAAAAGTCATAAGGCTGGAAACATGGCAATGATTTTCCAGATGCCATCAAAGGAGGCCTTCGACCTTCTAACTCAATCTGGCCCAGCAAGCAAGAAATCTTCAAGGCAAAAGAAATAACAAAGACATAAATATTAATGTAAGAACACCATAGCTATAATTAGATAAACCTCTTCTAGGCACAATAAATGATTAATTTTCTAATATAACAGCATCAGACAGAAATGAACCCTTAAATATTGTTTTAATGGCTTTATACCACTAATAAATAAATACATACCTGCATAGTATTCACAGTAGAGCCTTTGGCTCCTGATTGTACCATCAACTGCAAATTATTATCCGGGAAACTTCGGTGAAGCCCAAGAGGCATGCACACCTAGAGGTTTTAGCAAAAATAAAAGTTAGTCCAAGCCATTGCAAATCTACCCAGAGATCATGGGAGATCAGAGAGAAAAATGTTCTAATTAGGTATCACAGAAACAAATAGTCAAAGAGCAATATTTATCCATATATCTGAACTATAGCCAGAACTATTTCAAATTTTTACAATATAATTTTAATTTTATTGGATGTTTTAAAAAATAATGGCAAAGATTAATACAAATTGAAACAAAGGTAAGGAAAAAAGACTAAAAAGAGAACACTAAATTAAAAAATAGAGAAAATATAAGAAAAACAGAAAACAAAAAAAGATACGAAGAATTGACTTTATGAAAGTTGTAAACACAGTTGTAGACTTACCTGTTTCTCTAAAGTTATGCTATAAGTCTCTTCCTTCTATAATCTATTTTATCTAATCATCAAACCTATTCATTTATTTCTGTTTTACTCAAAAATCTATAAGGGTTTTTCAGTCAGTGATAAATGTAAATTCTGTTTTCTCTGATCAAATAGATCATTCTTGCCATTTCATCAAGTTCTATCATTGTCACCAAATATTTCTCCAGTGTAGTCAAATTGTATTGTCAAATCTTTCCATCTTTGTCCATTAAAACGTAGCTGTGGTTATTTTATATAAAAGCAAAGTTCTATAACTTTTTTGCAACTATCTATCAGTCCACAGAGAAAAAATCCTGGTTTCAGTTATATATTAATCTTTAAAATCCTCTAAATCAGTGTATGCATTTGAGCTTTTTTGCACATTCATAGAACACAGAGCAGATGTTACGTTACTGTTTGAGTCCCCTACAAGATATATAGCTCATAAAAATATACATATTTTCCACAAGGCAATAAGCACTTTCTATTAAAAACATTTCCAAAATCTGAATTCAAGCTAAAAATGAAGTATGAAGTTTCTCAAATTTATAAAACAAACCTTGTTGATCTCATTGTTGCAACAGTTGACTTCTTCTTTGAACTTTAAATCAATCATGTTAAAATCTCTCTGGTCTTTCTGAAGATGGGCATCCTGCCATTTACTTCGAAGTTCTTCATAGGATGAGGTTTGGGGTAGGTTAAATGCAGCTCTAATGGCCTGAAAAGTTCAAAATATATATATATATATATATTTTAGAGAACATAACACTACTTTCTTGATGAAGACAGATCATTCACCCACCAATACTCCAAAGCATGAGCTTACCTTTATACCACATTTGGTACTTTCCTTAATGATGTTGCACCTCTTCTGATCTGCCTTATGTTTGACCAAAATATCCTCAACTCCTAGAATAGAAAGATAAAGAATCCTTTCATTTGAGGTTTTAGAAAAGCAATGTATTTTGTTTTTATTATTGTTAATGTTGTAAGTAAGCCACCATGATTCAATCTGCATTACACCAGAGGGGATATAAATATTTGCAATAATTAATGCAATGATGATAAGCAAATTCATGTAATAATGCCTCTCAGAGTCAGTCTGGAGAGAGCAGCACAAAAACTTAGTAATAAATAAATAGAACATACTCTCAGATTTCTTTTTGTTTATTAATATATTTCTAATGTTTTGTTGCATAATCTTTGACAAATTATTTAAGCAAAAATCACACATTTTTCCATGTTTTGTTGTTTTGTCATTACTGTATTATTTTCCAATTTTAAAATATGTTTTCTGTTATGCTTCCTTTGCTGTATTACATAGAAAAGTTTCTTTCCACAGAAAATATTCTTCCTCCTTGCAAAATATTAACATAATTGCTGGAAGTAGCTGCTAGAGCTTCAAATCAAGGAAGATTATGTCACTGGCTTATAGTTCCTCAGTGGGGAAACTGCCATCAGTCACATCTATCAGGATTGTTTCCCCAGTTGTTGTATAACTTGTTTAAACTTAGAATCTCCTAGTTCTTCAAGAAAGGATCCTGCAATTTTTGGCATCAGGATGCAGCTATTTGTTGGCTCTATATTTGTTATAAAAGTTTAGAACCACACATACATAACAGACACACAAACAAATGAATGGATAAATACATGCAGAATGTCTGTGGTGACATCAGAGCTATGTTGCCTGGGATATGAATGTGTATGTACAGGAGGCAATGTTATTACCAAGACAACAGTCACACAAGTGGGGCTTAAGCCCATTTCAATAACTAATTTAAGAAAATGCCTTAGGCAGATCCCTCTGTCATTCACAAAGTTAAAGTGAAGGAGAGAGAAGCATATTTAAATTTGTGATGCAATGATAAAGTACCATGTCCCATGGCTATCTTGCTTAGTGACCACAATCCTATTGCCGTTGTTAAGTGGTGATCATAGACTGTTAAGTGAGGACCTCCACACAATCTCCGGCTGGCTTCCAACAACCACAGTCTGAGGGTAAACAAGCAGAAAGTTGCAAGTTTCAGATGGTTGACAAACAGACTGACAGCCAGGCAAGTATCTTTTAACCAGGCATAGAAGGCTGTGCGGATAGCAGGTGCGATGCAAGAGAATATGGATGGTTGCCAGACTTCAGCAGGTGTGCAAGAATGCATCAGTGGCTGGCTGGGTGTAAGGGTGATGGGGATGAAACTGGCTGTCAGGTATGGGAGGGTGCAAACATGCTCAGTATGGCATAACACAAGCAGGCTGGGAGTGATGTTACCAGTTGGGGCAGACTTACCCAGCAACTTGTGACCTTCCCCATTTGTTTCCCTATTGACTTAATTTTGGGAAATTGGTAGGAATGATCACACATGGCAATCACATGACATGAGATGCTGTAATCATCCTAAGCACAATGGTTGCTAAGCACCTAGATCACAAACATCTGTGCGCAGAAACTGATAGTACAGCTTATTTAGCACAATTCTGAATTGTCACTAAATGAGAGGTTGTTAACTGAGTACAGTCTGTATATGGAATTGGTTGCTTAGTCTGATCTACCTTGCAAGTCCTAAAGTCACGACAGTAATTGGAACTGGGATTGCTCTCACTAAGCAATGTGGCCATAACATGTGACATGATGTGGCCACATTGCTTAGTGATGATAATCCAGGCAATCTTGTTGTCATCATAACGCCAAATCACACGGATCATAAATTGGGAAGCGGAGGGAATCAAGGTAAGGAGTGTGGGGTGCCCTCGGTGTGTGTGTGTGTGTGTGTGTGTGTGTGTGTGTGAAAGAGATCATGGGTTACATGCTGCAGGCCACATGTAAGTTGGTGGGTGCTGCAGTGTGGCCGAAGCTCAGGGATAGCAGGAAAAGAAGGTCTGGGATGTGTGCATGTCTGACAGAGAAGAGCACATGGTGCATGTGCAGAGAGCTGGGGAAGGAAGGGACTGGTGGGTTCGAGATCAGGGAGATTGAGGAAAGAGGGCACCAGTGCAAGTGAGTGAAGTGGTTAGAAGGGTGTGGTGAATACAACAAAAAATAGTGGATTTGGGGGAGGGGAGGTTTATCAGAGAAACTTGGGCCCTTCCCTGTCATCTTCCTCACTGACTCCGTGGGAAGTAGCAGAGAAGTTTCTGCCTCATTTTTTTACCTAATTCTTCTTACTCTTTCGCATAATGTTGCATAATGTTGCTTACCCCAGTTTCAAGGATGAGAAGGATTAGTTTTACTCACCCATTGTAAAACCCCTGTAGAACTGCAGGTAGGCAGTGAAGATTCGAGCCAGAGCAGTTAGCAACTTTCCACTGGTCTCACCCCCATAAACCTCATGACAACAGTGGACTAAACCATAGGCAGTGCTCCCATACTGAGCTTTATCCAAGACCCCACAGAGCAATTCTCCATTTCTAATAAGAACCTGCAAAAGAAATTAACATTAAATCTTGCCTACATCTAGACTGAAGTTATTCAGATTCATTCATACAAATGTGTATACCTATTTCTATTTTGCATCAACAAACAAATGCTCCAGTTTTTTTAAAAAAGCCTGAAGAACTAAACAGATAACTGCAAAATAACGATTAATGAAACAGTTTCATTTTAATAATGGAACAGATTTTTCACCCAGCTGGCTGGTAAGCAATTAAATTAAACGGATGATGCCTTCCTCCAAATTCTGCTAAAGTTTCATGTTATGGCAGACAAGATCCAAAACACTTTCAGGATAGATTTCAATAGCCATAAAGTCCATTTGGCTAGTGCCAATAGCTTGCATCTTTTCCATATTTGATTCCTACCTGAGATTCACACATAGAGTCAAGATCCGATCTATGAATTCTACAGGCAGATGCCGTTGTCCAGGCTTTTTGGTTGATCTTAGCTTTCCCAGATAGATTTAATGGAATGTGATCTTCTGGGATTACATTTAATAACAAAGTAGAAACAACCTACAGAACAACACAGGACACAAATATAGCTTAAACATGGAAGACATACTTCTATATTTATATGCATATTTTTCATCTGAGAAGAAAAAGCAGAGCAAAACACTTATCAGGGTACATCAATAATAAATCATATAAGGGCAACAATGCTATTTCAACATGGAAAGTCATTACAAAACACCTAATATAAGAATGAAAACTACAAAACAGAAAATGTGAAATCTACTCACAATTGGGGAAAAAATAAGGGGGGGAAAATGAAACAGACATGATGGGGAATAGGAGAAGGAAAAGCAGGAAAATATGCGAATAAGAGGCTGATAATATCAGTAAAGAATGAAAGAACAGCCTATGCCCCTCCTTCAGTGCAGAATGACTTTTGCCCATCTCTTTCTGGGCTCTGCGCCTCTGCTTGTTGGGCCACTTCCTGAAGCTGACAGCTCTGCAGCCAGCTGCTTTGCTTTTTCCCTCTTTTTCCTCATGGGAGGCTTGCATGGTGGCACCAACAGCAAGTGGAGAAAAGGGAAAAAGCAAAGCAGCTGCTGTGGAGCTGCTGGGTTCGGGGAAGCAGCTCAACAAGCAGAAGCGCTGCGCCCAGAAAGAGAAGGGCAAAAGTGCAGCCGGACATTTCTCCCCCACCCCTGCAACCCCTGCACCGCCACTCATGCTGGCTACGCCCATCCCCCTGCACTTATATTCAGTGTAGGGGTAATAGTAGACCCACCCCAAAAATATTATGGTAGGGCTTATTATTGGGGTGGGTTGTGTTTTTGGAGAAACACGGTAAGTCAGAACAATGTAAGAAATATTCTCAAGAGTCAAGATTGAGTGTAAACACACCAATACAAAACACATACATAACGAAGAATGAATTTTTTTGAATTTGGAAATAAAGGGTTCACCAAATACTAGGCTTTGGTGATTGGGTAAGCAGCATTCCATTTATATATTTTTTTTAAAAAATCAAAATATTTTTAACCTACCTGCTTTCCTGTCCATAAGCATCGTGGCTTTATAATAGCTGGAGATAGCAGTTTTACTTTTCCTTTTTTGTCCATCAGTCCTTGATACACCAGTTCAACATACTGCTCTCGAGTGAAGAAACAGCCTCGAGTGGTCATTCTAGTACCAGACACCATATGATCTTGAATCAATCCTGCCAAGGGTTTCCCATCCTGAGGAATGAGGTAAATACATTAATAGGTTCAGTAGTGGCTCCTAAAAAACCAAGGGAATAGTCTGTGAATGGTTACTCAATATGTTTACTCACTGTTGTATGCTAATAACTCTTGAGCATATACAAAGTATGGACCTTACTCAATTTCTTTCTTGGGACAAGCTATGGGCTGAGTATTGTGGATGACTTCAGATTACTCAAGGGACTATTATTTATCTAACTTTTTTATTTTTTCTAGCATAAAGAAAGTTGCTACTTTTTGCAGGGTAGCTGCTACCCCTCACCTAATGCCTATGGTCTGATTCTCAAGTACTTATTGAAGGCTACCCAAGGAAGAACTCTGACTTTTTGGCACTCAAAACAAATGCTCATGACAAAAAGGGTGAAGATAGAAGCTGCTACTGCAATTTGTTTGGTTGTGGTGTTTTTGTTTGGTTTGGTTTTTTTCTTTGGTTTTGTTAAACAAATTGGAGAGTGCTAGAATTTTCATACTACCAAATATAGCAACTGCTTTTTTCCCCTCCAACTATATGGAGGTTTTTATGATCTCTTAGTTTTTTATTTTTCAGGGCCTTCAATACAAGTATTTGCATGCCCCACAAGATTCAGTTTTATGCCCAACCTGCTTTCAAGGACTCTCACAAAAAGTCTGACACATTCAGCCGTTTTTTTACATAGCAGAAACAAACTAATGTAGGATTTAAAAGGTTTTAATGATTTTAATATAACACCCAGTTTTAAATTTTACTGTGGTATTAATTTCATCACAGAAAGGGGAGAGCGTAAGTGCAATACAAGATATGTAGTCCCCATAGAGAAGAACACTCTCCAATTAGAAGAACTACATGACCAAGGTTATGCAGACACAGAAGCACTAGCCCAGAGTTTTATACATCACAACTGTGTAGTTTATTTGGAGCGCTGTGCGGGAAGATGATTAAGGCCACGTCTCTCCTGACGATCTAGAGCCGTGATGGCAAACCTATGGCACACGAGCCATCGCCCCAGCTCAGCTCCACCAGGCATACATTCGCACCTCCTGCTGGCCAGCTAGTTTTTGAGTCTCTGCCACGCATGCTCCAGGCGCATGCGGGAGATGCAAGCACAGGGGTTGTGCACGCATGCACAAGGGTAGGGCACGGAGGGTTGTGTGCACATGTGTGGGGGTTGCAGGGTGTGTGTGTGTCACACACGCATTGCTTTGCGGTTTTGGCACGCAACGACAAAAAGGTTAGCTATCACTGACCTAGAGTGTGATACCTTTTCCAGGTGATACCAACTGACATTGCTGATATGCCACCATATGTCCCATAGCATTCCTGATTATGCAAAGCTAGAAATATTTAAAGGAATTAAAAAGATGCTTCCTCCAATAAAATTGTATATGAGTAACCAATATCTTTAAGCTTTGAATTTATTTCTATCCCACAAGATGTCTCACTTGCTACATAATCTTTTCAACAGGAGCAGTGCCAAAAACATAAGGGTGAATCAGACTACATTGTGACCAGATCAGAATGGGCTACATTAGACTACATCATATAACCAGTTGCAAGTAGGAGATTGAGTGTATTGCAAGGTATATGGATCAGAGAAAAGATTCTGGTGAAAGGCACTGCGATGCAAAGCTTGAAGGTCTGACTTAGGATCACCTAAGTCATCTGAGGCTCCCAAAACCCCAGAAGTCCTACTAAAGCATTTGTTCCAGGAAATGTGCAGAAGAATAAAGATGAATTCTGTTTACTAAATCCTGGAGAACTGCAAAGATAGATTTTAATGGCTTTTGAAGCAATAGTCCTCATAGCAATTTAATTTTCATATTTAGGCTCCTGTAATTATTATTTAGCTCAATTTATTATATTCTTATTTTTTACTTTCTGCCTCACAGCAAAGTGATGATTCTCCTAAAAACCAGTTACCTGTGTTCCTGAGAAGCAGAAATAGCTAATAACAGCAATCTTGCAAAATGGGCTGGCCACTGATTTTATGCTATTCAAAATGGCCCATGGCTGTGAGGAATTTCCAGGCCTCTATTGCTTTAACCTGACAATTCCTTGAAAGTAAAAGTAGTGTGGAAGATATAAGGGAACTGCCAAAATAAGCTGCAGAACAAGCCCCAGTACTCGATGAAATTGGCTTACTTTGTGATTTCTTGGGATAGGCTGGCTGCAAAATCCAGCTATAGATTGACTAACTCCTCTAGCTGACATTTGATCTTTTTAGAAATTGTTTCCAGTTGAGTGTAAGACTAAACTGTCTTTTCAGATATATATTTTGCCCTCTAAGAGGTCAAAAGGAAAGGAAAGCAATTTCCCGAAGAAGTGGGAGTGTTAGCAAGATAGAAACAGAAGGAATGTGCAGCAATTGAGGGCTTGAAGATCTCTCTTCTCAGTATCTTATAGAAACATTTATGGCTACACAACTAATTTTTTTAAATTAGGACAATAATTCCTTTTAGAGGATATCAACAGTAGAAGGACAAGAAAGTAACTTGAGCCTTTCTAATTATGAAATGTTTATTCTTATATCATCTATTATTTATAAATAATAATAATAATAATAATAATAATAATAATAATAATAATAATAATAATAATTTATTACATTTATAAACCGCCCCCCTCTCCCCGAAGGGACTCAGGGCGGTGTACAGGAAAATTAAAAAACTATCTAAAAACATACAAGACATACAAAGTTAAAAACAAATTAAATTACCCTGTACAAGAATTTAAAACATTAAAATTATAACCCATTAAAACCAAATCGATAATTTGCAAAAAACAGACTGGGGCAAGAAGCGTCGATTAGGCCAAACCGGCCTGATGGAATAAATATGTTTTTACTTTTTGGCAGAAGGTGCGGAGGTCCGTGGTCGTTCTAATATCCGGGGGTAAGTCATTCCAGAGGGTCGGACCCATCACAGAGAAGGCCCTTGCCCTGGGCGTGGCCCGCTGGCATTGCCTAGTGGACGGCACCCGGAGAAGTCCCTCTCTGTGTGAGCGAATCGGTCGAAGGGATGTATGGGGCAGGATATGATCCCGCAAATAACTAGGTCCTGTGCCATGGAGCGCTTTAAAGATGATAATCAACACCTTGAAATGCACCTGAAAGGCCACAGGCAGCCAGTGCAGCTCGCACAGGAGTGGTGTTACATGGGAGTATCTAGTAACTCCCATAACTGCCCGCGTGGCTGCGTTCTGGACCAGCTGTAGCCTCCGAGTGCATCTCAAGGGGAGCCCCATGTAGAGAGCATTGCAGTAGTCCAGACGAGACGTCACAAGCGCATGAGTGACCATGCGCAGGGCGCCCCGGTCCAATAGGGGACGCAACTGGCGCACCAGGCAGACCTGGTAGAATGCCCCCCTGGCCACGGCTGTCACATGATCTTCTATTGACAGCCGGTAATCCAGGAGGACGCCTAAGTTGCGTGCCCGCTCCACGGGGGCTAGATGTTCGCCCCCTATGGCCAGTGATGGCGTCAACTGGTTGAACCGGGGAGCCGGTAGCCACAGCCACTCAATCTTGGATGGGTTGAGCTTGAGTCTGTTCCTTCCCATCCAGATCCGCACGGCTTCCAGACACCGGGACATCACTTCTCACATATATATATGTATGACCATCATTTTTTCTTCCTTTCTTAAAATATACAAATATAAGTGTGTCCTTTTGTCTATAGTGTACACAGAATAAATAATTATGCAATGAGCTTTGATTATTGGATTTTGGATCCTGCCCTTGATTCTACAGTAGGGTGATGAGGATGATTATTATTATTAGGCTAGAGACAACAAATTACTTCTTTGCCAAGATCTAATGAATCCTGACACTGACAAGCTATCAAAATCACCATTAATTAAATTCAAAATCACTAAGTGGCTGAAAACAAATATGGAAAATGGCATGCATAATCAAGAAAGATTTGTAGAATGTTTAACAATTTACCTTAGGAACCAGATACTGTTCATCTGTACAGGCCAATATATAGGCTTCAGCTCGGCCCAGCTCATTCTGAGGGAAATGAGCATTCATCTCATCACCATCAAAATCAGCATTATAGGCTTTGCAGTTGGCATAGTGAAGTCTCAGGACTTTCTCTCCAGGCAGGATTCTTGCTCGATGGGCTTGGATGGAGGGTCTGTGAAGAGTGGGTTGTCGGTTCAGCAGAAGAACATCACCATTCTTAATATGGCGGCATACCTGACAAAAACAAAGTTCAATTATATAAATATTTCCTTTCAAAGATAATTAGACATTGCAGTGGACTAAAGGAAAAAGCAACAAAGGTAAACTGATATAAACTCTCTTTTCCACAAACAAATCTAGAGTGCCCGTTCAGTCAACTGATTATGACATTTTTCATGCTGGTGTATAAGACAGGACTTCCTCCTCATTCTACTTTTTGAAAGAATAAACTGACCTTCTTGTGGCTGGATCTGATTTCCCCTAATTCTGCTTCAATGTTAAGAAACCTAGAGCTAGCAATAAGCTGAATAAAATTATTTAGCAAGGCTTTATTTCAGCTTATCCTGAAAACAATGACAAGCTTTGTTCATCATGAATTGGAAAGGTTATAAAGTGCTAATTAAAGCATAGACAAAAATATCAAAAAGACAAAAATAGAGGAATACACAGGAAGGATTGCCTGAGTGATATTCTTTGCCCTTCCTCCTTCCTGGCAGACCCTCCCAAAATCAAAAGATTAATAGTGGCATGTGAAGGAAAGAAAACACATTTGAGGAGGACAGAAAATATGGAAGTAATATCCCATTTTCAGCAACATAATGCTTTAAGTCCTCAAAGTATCTGAGAGTTTATTCTGGCCCAATCCGTTCAAAGTAAAAATGTGAATTAGAGAACACACACACAATTTTCAATGTTTCTCTTTCATGTAACAATGGAAATTTCAATGGAAGAAAATATTACATTTTCATTCTATCATATTATTACTCAAATATATATATTGGTAAAACTTGTAATTCCTTTTCTAAAAACTATTAAAAATGTAAAATGTATAAATTTTCATAGTTGATAGCAATATAGTGAAGCTTAATAATTATGATACAATGAAACATTCTTAAAGTTGAACTCTCTTCCTAAATTGTCATTTTCTATTCAATATTAATAACTTTTACATTTCTATAAAGTATACTAAAATTGCTAATTACAGAATACTTCATAGTTGTCACTGAAAGCAATATAAGCTGTGCTACACAAAATCTAAAATAAGCTTATAGATGAAAACTACATGATACAGAATTTAACATGGAAACAGTTATTTGTGCTTGCAACACAATGAAAATGTGAGTTTTTCTTCATACAAAGTTTTAACATTTAACATTTGGATCTCTGATTTAGAATTTGCTGTTACTGTTCTACTTGGATGTATGATTTATATTGTGTGATTACTATTATTTAACTTTAAAGATTAATTGGATTTTACTTTTTTGTTTTGTTACTTTTCTTTTTCGTTTCTTTTCAAAAATTTTAAAATCATTTTAAAGCAAACCAGTTTCAGTGTTTATTCATAAAGGATTTTATCGGAAATGTGAAGACCATCAGTTAATTTTTTTTCAGGCATTTTGAGAGCTTTCTATTTTAAATCTAACCATGTCTTTCACCTATATACTATATATTAGATTGGTTTGAAGACAACGTTATGCCAATAGTTGTGCCAACATAACTAAAAAAGAAGGTGGCCAACATTCTCAACACTTGAGAACTCTAGCGCCAAGTAAGCTACAGCATCAAGTTGCTCAGGAGATAAAGCAGATATAGAGGCTGGTACAATAGCAACAATACCAATTGATCCCTAAGTCCCAATTTCAGAAACAGGCTCTTACGTCCAGAAATGAGAGAATGGCCTTGGATGAAAATATCAAACTCTACTGCACTGACACAGCATTGTGGATGATACGCCACAAAAAACACAGATGGATTCAATTCTGTGAGGTGAGCTCTCCCTTCCCACTCAAGCAAGTTTGGGTTGCACACATTAGGTTGGCTTTCTTAATAAGATAACAGACAAGACAAACCTTAAAATATTAAAAAAGATACTTAGCGTATCTTATTGCTGCAAGACAGACTCATGAATCTACTAGTCCATGAAGCAAACTCCACCATCCAGTCTGCAATGCACCATTAGTTGGAATTTGGGAATTCAAAACCTCTCTTATTCATAAACATTTTGTATGGCTTTAAAGGATTGTTCTCCTATCAGGGATATGTAAATTAAGCTCTGTGGGTCCCTAGATGCCCAACCCTCATAATTAGACAGTCAAACCTACAGATATGCAGTACAGTACAGTAATCAAACTATCTAAAGCAAACATCTAAGCGAATATACTGGTAGTCCTCGACTTATGACCACAACTGAGCCCAACATTTCTGTTGCTAAGTGAGACAGTTAAGTGAATTTTGTCCCATTTTGTGACTTTCTTCCTATGGTTGTGAATCCCTGCAGTTGTTTAGTTAGTAACAGTTGTCAACTGAATCTGGCTTTCCCGTTGACTTTGCTTGTAAGAAGGTCAAGGTGATTGATTACATGATTCTGGGACACTGCAACCATCATAAATGTGAGTCAGGGGCCGTGTCTTAATTTTGATGAGGTGACCATGGGGATGCTGCAACAGTCATATGAAGAATGGTCTTAAGTCACTTTTTTCAATGCTGTTGTTAACTTCGAAAGGTAAGTTAAGTTATGATTGTCAGAATCTCTACCGTATACCTTGATATAAATAATATAGATGACTAGATTTCAACACCACTCACAATTTTTATTCCTGGTTTTGGTGCTCCGGTGGAAGGGGTTAAAAGTTGCTTAGCTATGGCTTCCCTCTGAGTCTGGCTTGTTGTGCTCAATATTGTGCGAGACCCATCTTCATTGATAATCATGGAAGCCCCAGGGTGCTCATTTGGCCCATTTATGACTGCTTGCCTCAATTCTTGGACATTCCAGGGAGTGACAGGTTGAGGATAGGTCAATCTGGTGGCAAATACCTGCAAGAGAAGAAAAGAGGCAAAAAAAGAAAACATTGTGTACATTTTCTTCACTCTAAGAAAAATACAGTCATCCTTCTCTTGTAGGAATCACTTCCACTGTCTAGATTCAATATTACTAGTGAGGATTATTAATTCTCATAAACCTCTGATTCTCATGCATAACAGACATTAAGTCTAAATATGGTAACTGCACCCAGCTGTACTTATTTCTGGTTGTGGCCATCTGCCTTCCCATATTTCCTTCTTTTGTCTGCATTTCTCTCAACATTTTATCATTTTTTAAATATTCCTGGCAATAGTTTCCAAATAGGAGAGACAAAGTTTTGGGGAGACAAGGAACAGGAAGCTTTAAGATAAAATAATTGTTTTCTTAATAAGAAGAATATATTGGAATAGGAAAATATAATAAAAAATAATGTTTCCTTACCATAGGAATGCCAATTTCATTGGTCTGAATGTACATGTCAGGGCAAATGACTGACCGGGCAGCATAATCCACTCTCTTTCCCATCATATGTTTACGAAACAGGCCATTCTTTTTTTCAAGAATCTTTCAACATAAATTTAGCAGCAAGGATAGCAAAAAAGATACAAACATAAATGGATTCATATCACTTTGAAGATTCTGAAATATTATCTTTCTAGTAGCAAAATTCAGAGAAATGCTTTTAAACTTTACTTTCAAGTACGTGAAACTGCAGGAGATTATCTGATTTAAGGGTAAAATAAAAATTAGCTATCAATGTTATTAACATGTGCTTTGTGGAAATTATGTGAGAGATGGGACTAATGAAACCTAACACAATTCTGATTGTCAGAAATTCTGTGGCTATTCAGTGTGCTCTATTTGGAATGTCTTTTCATGAAAAAATTGACATGTATTTTGGGTGCCAAAGAAATAAATTGTTGGCTTTCTCTTGCAAGAAATCAGTAATTTAATCTTCAATCAGTTTAGTTACAGGAAAAGCACTCTCTTGCTTTTCCCATTAGCCAGCTAATACAAAAAAGTTCAAAAATTTTATATGTGGCGGAATGCAAATACATGTGTCTATTTGCAAGAGGGGCATAAACACCAATAACAAATGTGATCCTTGGGCCAAAAGATCCATCCATTCCTTCTCTAGTCTCCAATCTAACGACTAGAAATCCTGATGTAAGTCATCTGTCATAGGTTGCTTTATGTGATATTTGGGTGGTATCATAACAGTAGTTCTCAGTTAAGAAAAAAACTTGGCAATAGGAACCTATATTTCGGAACCATTGCAAATCAAAATCAACTACTGTAACGTACTGCATATGGAAACATTTTTAAAGAAAGTCTGTAACTCATAATGAATTGAGAACATAGATACAAGTTCATGTTAACTGGGGTTAGATCCTAAAACTATATCACTAGGTTTAGATTCAATTTCTAACTTTAAAGCACTTGATAATTAAATGCTTGAATGGCTTGAATTTGGATATCTGAAACAAGGCTAGATCCCAAATCAATCTACTCATCTCATGTTAGTACAAAAAGCAATACTTCAGATATTACAAAAGTGCAGTTGATTAGGATTACTAAGAGAACATTTTCCAGTGCTACACTACTTACAAAAATTTTGCAGGTTGACTCTTCTGATAATTATTCAATTCCATAATATCTTTGTCATTTAAAAGTTCTACGTTAATTTAGCTGCTCATTTTTGTTTCCTAACAAATTTGTTCATTACATTGTATATTTCTAAACTTATATGAACAATCTTGGAAGTGTTTTTCTAAAGGATAATATGCAAATACAAATAATATACTGTATAGGTATATTTTAAAAACTTAATATTTTTAAACATCTTCATAAATCTCACCTGTCGTACACCAGGGTATTTTTCAGATATGAGTTTATCCATGTCACTGTCAAACAAAATATTAACATGGCTTTGAAGACGAATCCAACTGTTATAAAGCTTATCTGGAGTAGTCTGCCCAGGAATTGTTGCCAAGACAGAATGGTCTAGAAGTTCCAAGGGCTTGTCTATTATCTGTAGAACATTAAAAAATCCAGTTTAAAAATGGGGGGGGGGGGGGGAGGGGGAGAGAGAGAGAGAGAGAGAGAGAGAGAGAGAGAGAGAGAGAGAGAGAGAGAGAGAGGGAGAGAGAAACTAGTTAAAAAAAGAGGGAGAAGGATTCATAGCCTTGACTTTACAAAGAGTGCGAACAATGGCTGAAGAATTTCAGCAAGATCTTTTTGCTTAAAAGATGAAAAAGTAAAGCTTGGTCATCAGTGTTTGGAATAATATTACTTTTTTAAATACCCAGAAAGCTGGATAAAGTCTAAAAATTTTACAAGGTTACTTCACCTAAATAGCTTTGTTTTTTTCATTATGAAGCACTAAAGCAATCTTACTGTCTTGAGATCTCCATTTTCTGTCTGTAACGAGTGACTTTGCTCTTGAGCAATGAAAGCCAGAAGCTTCCGAATGAGGAGGGCATCCTTCATAACAGCTTGTAAATTCACTGTTTGGCCATTTGCAAACATCTGATCTCCAACACAATTCACGGGACGATATCTATAGATCAGATTGCACTGGTTATCCTTGAAAATATTCTCAGTAAACTGGGCATCATAAATATAACTGTTATAATAAAAATGCAAAACAATAGTATTACCTGGAAGGTGGTACAACGAGTTTATTTAGGAAAAACATTTCAGGATTGAAAGTTGAATCACCAGTGACTGCCATCCCAGAGAAAAGCTTGCAAAGGAAAAACCCTGAAAATGGAAAGAACTGAAATAACCAAGATGCATTCTATCACTGCTGTATTTCTCTAGAAACTTTTTATTTGATTTACATGTCAGAAGCCAAATGTTACCATACATACTTATTTGAGTGTATCTATTTAGATGCTCTTTTCTCTTTTTTATTTCTATTTTATTTGCTGGCTAAAGTTTGCATATTTTTTTTAAAAATGAAGTGGAAGTCAAACATTAGCACAAAACTCAAATATAACATTTCAGGATGTAGAGGTAATCCTCGAGTTGTAAGAGTTCATTTAGTGACCTTTCAAAGTTACAAAAGCACTGAAAAAAAGAGTCTTGTGGCCATTTTTCACACTTATGACCACTGCAACATCCCCAGTGCCACATCATCAATATTCCAGTGTTTGGCAACTGACTCATATTTCTGACAGTTGCAGTATTCCGGGGACATGTTATCATGTGAAATTCTGACCAGCAAAGTCAAAGGGGAAGCCAGATTTACTTAACAATTATGTTACTAACAACTGCAGTGATTCACTTAACAACTGTGGCAAGAAAGGTCATAAAATGGGGCAAAATTAACAAACTAACAAAAAAATAAGACATTAACAAATGTCTTATTTAGTCACAGAAATTATGGACTCAATAGTGGATATAAGCCGAGGACTATCTAGAGCAGGGGTCTAAAACTCGCGGCCCGCGGGCCAATTGCGGCCCGCAGGACGGTATCTTGTGGCCACCGCTGTGATATTAAAATATAATATTAGTGCGGCCCGCAGGGGGAGTGAATCCCTTATGCGGCCCAGTCTCACCCAGACTCTGCCTCCAGTGGCCCCCAGGTAAATTGAGTTTGAGACCCCTGATCTAGAGTTTCTTAATTAATTAAGAGTTCAGTTTTGTATTTTAAGCATTCATGTGTACTCTAACGCCTAGATTTGCATAGGCTCAATTATAGATTTCATAGATATATTCTACCCATAGAGTAATTCAGTGCTGGCTGTTATTTATAAAACACTTCATGGTTCAGGATCTAAATATTGTTGGGGTTGCCTTTTCTCAGCAGTATCTGCCCATCTACTGGAATGAGGGAAGTTTCCCTTTAAAGTTCTGCCCCTTAAGAAATGTCATTTGCAGAGATGCCAGTTCATTATTTCTGAATCACTATCCCCTTTTCTAAAACAGCATTCTCCCAATATAAGACATGCTCTGATCCTGTTAGCTTTTCCCTAAGCCATTAAGCTCTGGCATTTTCAGTGGGCACTTAGTGCTGACTGAGTCATTTTCTCTTGATGTGGGTGTTGCTATAATTATTCCTAGGGAATGGGATGTTGCTGGTTGTAAAGTTATTTTATTGTCATTTTGTTTATATTGTTATATTTTAGTTATAATTTTATTATTATTTGCTGAGATCTAGAAACCCCTCGGAATTATGCATAAGGTAGTTATTATACAGCATGTAAAGTTACTAAAGTAAAATAGATCACAGCGTTCAGTATTTTTTTTTTTATAAATTGAAAAGAGAATAGCAAGCATTTTTAGTAATTAATTGGGAGATTTTAGCGCAGGATTAACTGTTTAATTTGTTTTTATCTTATATTTATTGTTCTTATTTTTGTATTTTGTTGTTTTTATTGTTTTAATTTTCCTGTGCCCCACCTCGAGTCCCTTCAGGGAGAGAGAGCGGGTTAGAAATAAAATTATTATTATTATTATTATTATTATTTATTCACTCACCCTCATTCTTCCACAAAACTTCAACGTGTTGTTTGGCAGTCAAAGGTGTCATGTAGCCTCGTTTTCCCAGCTGAGTTTCATCTACAGCTAAGAAGTTTTAATTATTGTATGTTTTGACATCTAGCACAAGATACTTGAAACATTTTCTGCATTTAGTTTTCTCTAGGTATTTTCAGTCAATAGACAACTACCGTCTTATATTACACAACATTTTCAATTTATTGTGATTTATTTATTTATTTCTTGTGAATAAACAACAGTTGTGTGACTATGAGCCATGCCATCAAGTACCATGATAATCGAACAAGTACGGTTCATGTACTGTATCAAATAAAAACCTGAATTATTCACATTTTGGGTTCACATGATTTGCAAAGACAATTAAGTGTACATTCCTTATATGGAAAAGATTCTAAATTCATGAATAATTGCTGGGTGGATTAAGATTTGGCTGTTTTCAGATATAATGCTGCTTAGGGTGCTTGCTTTGGTCGTGAAACATGACATCGGTCATTGCGGTTTGTGAAACCGCAGGTTTATACCTATCCCATTTGGTTGCTATACCAAACTAGACAGTTTGTACCTGTCTGATTTGGTACAGCAATCAAACAAGTCAGGTACTGATTCTAATGGATAATTAAGAGTGCAAAGAACAACTGCAACCAGGCTGCCTTTTATAGAAGGCCTTATATTGCACAGGTCAGGAAGGCTGAGAAGATATTTGCAGACCCCTCACATCATGCATATAAACTCTTTCAGTTCCTCCCCTTGGGATGCCACTACAGAGCATTGCAGACCAAAACAACTAGACACATGGATAGCTTTTTCCCTTGGGCCATCACTCTGCTGAACACCTAATTCTCAGTCATCTCTGTTGTCTATATGAATTAAGAATATAGTATGGCTGTAGTTTATTATTTATCATTCTTATTAAATTCTTTATTTCCCCCCTCTTATTGGTATTATTATTTTGAATATCATTATTCTGTTGCCTTGCAAGTACGCTGAGCATTTCTGCACCAGAGACAAATTCCTTGAGTCTATAATCACATTTGGCCAAATAAAATATTCAGTTCAATTCAAATACGTTTTATAAGTGAGAAATCTCACTCAGGCTAATTTTAGCGAAGACTGGAAATCTATGGGATTTGGAACTAGCTTTAATTCCACTAAATGTCCTCTCACTCTTAAATTTGAGAAAGCCCAGATAAATTGCGTCTTGAAATAATTTATAAATTCACCTTTTATTAAAGTATCAATAACTTTCAATTAATTTTTAACTTAAGACACAGAAAGCAGTTTAAAAGTTGTACCTACATCTACATGGCATATTCTATAACTGTTCTGGTATGACAAAAATATTTCTCAATAAGAACTTTTGTGATCTATGTTTGTGTAATATACAACAAAATACACATACTTGCTACTTCCTCCACTATTGTCTGTTTGCCTGACTTCTGAGTTACGACAGTGGGATAAGTTACAGTGAGCTTGCTGTTATGTTCTTTGCGAACAAGTGATCTTCCTGCTCTTGAAGATGGAGAAAAACAGAAACATTGACTCAACATGAGGACATATCCTCATGGTGCTTAAACTTGTGGGGAAGGGAAAAGGAATAAAAATGCCTAGAAAACGAAAAAAATCTTACTTGCAGTTTGGACATTTCTTTGAAGTCATGTGTAATTTCCAGAATTGAGAGATAATTTTACTTCTACATTCACATACGTTTTTTACCTACAGCAAGAATGAAAAGCAAAGTTCTAGAAATTATTCTGTATATGAAACACAAATTTAAATACAGTCGTGAGCATTAACAAGAACAAACCTAATTTAAAATTTCACTCTGTAATGAATTAAGAAACCTCGAATGTCACCACAAGCATTTGTTATATTGATCCATGAATACATTAAAGAGAACAGCAGGCCTTCAACACTTATTTTCTATTCAGTGTTGAAGCATCCACAAAGCTTTCCATTTAGTCTCACATAGGCTTTATCTCCTATGAACAATTCATAGCCAGTAAAATTCTAGATTCATTCTTCCTATTAGCTAGGACTTCTGGTCTAAATATTATCTAGCAAACCAATATATGCCACCTACATCCACTAACTAGGCAGTGACCCTCACAAATGTTAAAGAGATAATAGGAAGAATGAATCTATGATTTTCCTGCCTGGAGACAGAAAAGTCTGTTTTCTTTTCTGAGAAGCCTGCAATTATACTGCATTACTTTTGCAAAGGATGAAATTAAGGAATAACAGTTTGGCCTCGAATTATGAAATAAAAATGTCACACGTTAAAGCAGAATAAATGGCATTTCCATCAAAAACCACTGATTCATAAATTAATGGGAAATGAGAAGAAGCTGTTCTTTAAAAGTAGTGTAAATAATTGCATTACATATTGATTCTTCTTACTTACATGTGCACTGTAGCCCCTAAACTGATTATTCTGGAGCATATTCTTTGCGTGGAAACTTAACACTTCTTCAATGTCATCACCAACTGCATCTGAGCTTTCATCTAAAAACTGAGAGAATTATGACATTACAGATATATGAAATACTGTCAAAACAGATTAAGCAAAATAAAACTTACCCTATTCAGGACTGCTTCAAGATCATGGACCTCTTGAATCAATCCTATTTCTAGTAGCTTTAGCTGATTTCGTAATAAATGAATTGCAGCTCGTGGACATGTTAGATGGCAACAATTCAAACAGGAACCTCGCATCAGAAGGAATAATTTCTGCAAAATAAGAACAGTTTATTTATTATCCTGATAATTCACATGTGTTTGATACCATGCCAATGTTATTTTGTTATAATATTACAACAGAGTTATTATTATATATTATCAATTATATAATGATTAATTCACTGCTATACACATGACATAATTATGGCTTAATATACTTACATCAAAAAAGAGAGGATTATAAACAGTGAGGGGTAGTTCTATGTGACCTAGATGACCAGGACAATTGTTGAAATCTTGCAGGCAAGTAACACAAACTTCTTTGTTGTCAAGCGGACCCAAAGCCAAATCATATAGTCCATTTGGGGATGGAGTACCCGCATTATCAAGAAAAAGAGGATTGGTTATAGATTTTACACTCAGTTTCCTAAAAGGGAAAGCAAAGGGTGGAGGGGGGGGGGGGAGAGAAACAAAGAAAGTGCCATGGAAATCTTAAAATTCATAATTACATTTCACAATATAGAGTTCAACATGTATTACTTTCCTAGAAGTTTTACAGCTTTCATTATAAACTCAGAAATTATTTATCCAAAACAGCAATTGTGAGATATTTGCTCTTTATTAACTGCCTAAAAAAAAGGAACTGCCTAAAAAAAAAAAAAAGAAATCCACTATGCAGCAGATTTGTTGCATAGAACTGACCTATAACTGGGTATATGACTATTAACTCAAAGCATATACCATGTTTCCCTAAAAATAAGACAGGAAGGTCTTATTATTTTTGAGGTGCAGGGGGCGACGAGCATGGTCACCTCATGGTTGTTGCTGTGTTGGCAATATTTTTGGGGAGGGCTTATTTTCGCGCATGCACTCAAAAGCCTGATTGAGCTTATTATCCGGAGAGGTTTTATTTTTGGGGAAACAAAATACTAAGAATTTTTTTTAATATTTTGATGCACAGAGAACCAAGTCAAATTCAACAACCCCAAAACAGCTTAACTGGATTGCTAGATAGTATACATTTTAATACCCTCTTTACACATTTTTATCAGAATTGTTTAATACTATTTAATACTCTTCCTAACTATGATGCCATCTAAGTACTGTAGTATGCCCCAGCCTGAAACCAGATTGAAAAGAGTTTAGAATAGATAATCCATATCTTCCAGGACTATAATCCAATCACCTTCTCAACAACATTCACTGGAAGAGAAAGGTTTGAGATTAGATCCAGAACATTTGGGTTTAGTGAAGGTTTCTTGAGGATAAGTATATCACCACTTCTTCAAAGAAGTGCCCCAAAACAGCATATACTACCACATGGATCCAATGCCGTCTTAACGCATAGGCCCGTTGGGCATTTGCCCGGGGGGGCCACGATCATAGGGGCCCCATGCGAATATATTGTAGGGTTTCGGAAAACCCATATAAAATTTAGTATTATTTTATAAAAATCTCATAATTTTGTGTTTATATGCGAACGGGCCCTTTAAGTTTATCAATTACTTCCAACCTTGAACCTGGACCAATGTTCAGGAATGTCATTTACCACATTCTGTAGATTGAGGTTTAATCCCTATAATTATTTTCCCTTCAAAGAAAAGCTTTATGGCAAGTTAAGGAAATTTTGGGCCCGGAATAGCAATGCCTGTGGCTGATGGGTAAATAAAACCTGTTTTCCCTGTATGTCCTTGTCTTGGCCGGTTAGAAAAAATTCTCCCCTCCTGTTTCTCCCTAGCTGTTCTACGGGCATTGTAGTGAAGTGAAGTAACTCCGCCCAATTTTTTTGTTTTTGTAAATATCATGTGTAATACTATAAAACAGGGGTCCCCAACCTTTTTTGCACCAGGGACCGGTTTCATTTTAAAGAAAATTCTGTGGACCGGCTGGCCTAGAGGAGGAGAGGGGGAGGGGGAGCATGCGCACGTGGGGGGGGGGGAGTCGGCTCACTTGGCCCTCTAGGGCAGTGGTGGGAAAACCTATTAGTCAATAGAGCCAAATATCAACAGTACCACTACTAAAATTTCTTTTGAGAGCCAGAAGGTGTGGCCTTTTTTGTGGGAGTGGCTCAGTTGTCATGTGACCCGTGGCCAACTTGGAAAATGTGGTGAAACTCACTAACGGTCTTGCTTAGCAACCAAAATTTTGGGCTCAATAGTGGTCATAAGTTCTTCCTTCCTTCCTTCCTTCCTTCCTTCCTTCCTTCCATTTCTGGCTGGTCTTTGGTCTTCTGAAGATGGTAAAAATGGATTTATGGGCACTCGTTATATATAAAGGCAGCCCATGACTCTTTCGGATGCTGGTTTGAATCCAGGAAATGACTCAGAGGATGTGATTCCTTTGAAATGACCGCTGGGAGAAAAATAGATCTTTAACCTGGTTAACTAAACAGGTAGCTTGAGGTGGAAGGAAATAGGAAAATAGATTTCTTCCTTTCCTTTCCTTTCCATTCCTTTTCATTTCATTCCTTTCCTTTCCATCCCTTTCCTTTCCATTCCATTCCTTTCGATTCCCTTCCTTTCCTTTCCATTCCTTTCCATTCCTTTCCATTCCTTTCCTTTCCTTTCCATTCCTTTCCATTCTTTTCCTTTCCTTTCCTTTCCATTCCTTTCCATTCTATTCCTTTCCATTCCTTTCCATTCTTTCCTTTCCTTTCCATTCCTTTCCTTTCCATTCCTTTCGATTCCCTTCCTTTCCTTTCCTTTCCATTCCTCTCCATTCCTTTCCTTTCCATTCCTTTCCTTTCCACTCCTCTCCATTCCTTTCCATTCCTTTCCATTCCATTCCTTTCGATTCCCTTCCTTTCCTTTCCTTTCCATTCCTCTCCATTCCTTTCCATTCCTTTCCTTTCCATTCCTTTCCTTTCCATTCCTTTCCATTCCTTTCCTTTCCATTCCTTTCCATTCCTTTCCTTTCCATTCCTTTCGATTCCCTTCCCTTCCCTTCCTTTCCTTTCCATTCCTCTCCATTCCTTTCCATTCCTCTCCATTCCTCTCCTTTCCATTCCATTCCTTTCGATTCCCTTCCTTTCCTTTCCTTTCCATTCCTTTCCTTTCCATTCCTTTCCTTTCCGTTCCTCTCCGTTCCTTTCCATTCCTTTCCATTCCTCTCCATTCCTTTCCTTCCTTCCATTGCCTCCCTCCCCCTCCCTCCCTTCTTTCCTTCCTTCCCTCTTACCTCCATCCCTTTCTTTTTCTTTCTTTCTTTCTTTCCTTCCTTCCTTCTTTCACTGCTCCCTTCCTCCTCCCTCCCCCTTCTTTCTTTCACTCCCTCCCTCCCACCCTCCATTCATCTTTTTTCCTATTTTTCTTTCTTTCTCCTTCTCTGTTTCTCTCTCTCTCTCTCCCCCCCCCCATCTGTCACTCTGTGTGTGTGTGTGTGTGTGTGTGTGTCTGGGTGTGTGTCTGTTTCCCCCTCTCTCTCTTTCTGTCTCTCTAAGTCTGCCTCTCTGTGCGTCTGCCATTCTCTCCCTCCCTCCACCCGGGGAAGCAGCATGTCGATTGCGGAGGTTATCCCGCAGCGAGCGGACAGAAGACCCAAGCTGCGGCTAGTGCAGGCGAGGAGGAGGGGCCAGCATGTCGACTGGGAAGGTTATCCCGCAGCGGGCGGGCGAAGGACCCAAGCTGCGTGCTGCCGAAGCCGTCCGGGGCTGGGCGTGCGGCGCCCGGATGGCTTTGGCGGCACGCAACTTGGGTCCTTCGCCCACCCGCTGCGGGATAACCTCCCCAGTCGAGATGCTGGCCCCTCCAGGAAGCCCCGGAAAGTGCAGGGCGCTGAGGTGGCCGTCGGAAGGAGGCGTGGAGGCGCGCTCGCCCATCCTCTGCCCAGGGCGCTGCTCCCTCCTCCTCGCCGGCCCTGCGGCCCGGTTCCTATGAAGCCGCGGACCGGCACCGGTCCGCGGACCGGGGGTTGGGGACCCCTGCTATAAAACATGTAAATAAAATCTCTTTTCTCTGTTTTTTATGTTTAATGTTGATTATAGTTGCAGCTGTACAGCATGTTTTAACAACAATTTTGTTGAAATTAGTATAGTGACAATAAAATAAATAATACATTATTTTTAATATTATCAACCATTTATTTTTTATTCCTGCGGGGGGGGGGGGGGGCAGCACTCTTTCTTTGCCCAGGGGCCCAACACTATTTCTATGCCCAGGGGCCCAAGATGGTGTAAAGACGGCTCTGCATGGATCAAAAAGCATGTCTCCTTCCAGATGGCCTTTATCACCCAGACAGACATAGATCTAAGATAGAGGTGACAAAATTCATCAGTATAATCCTATTTTTACCAAGAAAACCACTGGATAATGGTAAAACAATTCATGAGGTTGTGCTGTATTATGGGCCCCTTGGATCAGCTGGGGCTCAACATGTTATTGAGGATGAGCTGGAAATCTTTTGAAATACTAATGGTGTTTATGTTATGACTTGATTAAAACCTACATGTTATCTATTCGCTGATGGTTGATGCAAGAAAATTTAAAGTTGTAAAAACAAAATTACAGCAGGAATATAATGTAAGAAGCATGAATATGTGAAAGTTGAACATCGTTTAAAATAAAATGAATCAACTGATATGTTAGTATCAGCAAATGAAATGGACTGGAATTGGGCACTTTCAATCAAAAGATTGTAAGTTTGCTACAGTACTTAAGGCATGAAAAAGAAAGAAGCAACAGCACTGATTTCATAAAAGGGATAAAGCAAGCAAAGTATTTTGTGCAATCAGTCAATGACTGAATATCAACTGAACTTTGCAAATGACTCTTTAGAATAGTAACTGTCCAGGTTTATATTCCAACCACTGATGCAGAAGACTGATACCCTCTATTATGGTCAAACGAAAAACGTCAAGAACTGTCCTCTACAAAGAGGAAGCGAGGGTCTTCCCAGCATTTTCTGATATTTATGTTGCACTTCATCACGCCGCCCTGGGTCCTTTTTGGAGAAGGGCGGGATATAAATTGAATAAAATAAATAAATAAACAAAAAATCTACAGAATGGATAGCATCTGATCGCTGCCTGAAGCGGTCTGTCAGTGATTCTTAACCTTAGCACGTTGAAGATGTCTGGAACTTCAACTCCCAGAATTCCCCAGCCAGGAATTCTGGGAGTTGGGAGTTCCAGACATCTTCAACTTGCCAAGGTTGAGAATCACTGGGTCTGTCCGCTCTGCCGCCCGAATTTACCGTATCTCTGCATCCGTATACATCCCGAACGACAACCCCGTCAGGCGCCTCCACGGCACCTCCTTTGCAGCCATGACTCCGATCGTCCAGAAGATCTCGGGCAACGCCGCCCAGATGATCGCCAAGCAGGGTCAGAAGGATCCCCGTCTCGCGCTGGCCGCGTGCGATCGGCGCAGCTGAGGACTACTAGCTTCCGCTTCCGGTCCCTTCCACATTTTGGCTGCAGGCGGGCAAGTTCCGTTATGGCGGCTTGGAGGTTGCGGCTGTGTCCGTTTCCCGCCAGAGACTTGTTGCAGAGAAGACGCGTCGTTTCGGGACCATCTGGCTCTTTTAGAGAAGCGGGTGAGAGGTACGTTGGGTTGGGTCGACGCGAGACAAAGGTGTCCCGTGAATGACTTGGAAAGGTCAGGCTCTGAAAGTAAATGCCTGTATTCGAGGTTGCAGCAGTAATATAATGAATCGGATCGCATCCGTTTGATAGCCTTGGAATGCCCATACGCGAGGCTGGATGGCAAATCGTGCTTAACATTGATATTTCATCGTAATTACATTTTATGCGTCCCGCTATATTAGTTTAAAAGTAGATAATCTGAAGCTTTCTAGGCGTTTTCAACTACAATGTCTCATGAACTACAACGTAAACCAAGGGAAGAGAATCAGAAAGTTCTAGCCTTTAACTTTGCTCTAAAGCAAAGGTGTTTTTTTTCTGGGCATAAATAATAAAGTTCGTTTTAAAAAATTATGATGCAAAAAAACAAAAGATGGTACGCAGAAGATAAATTTTAAATTAATATTAAGTACAATTATTACTGCCCAATATATTCAGTACATTTCCCCTCTTCGCATTAAAAATTGTAACAAAAAGAGCTCCTAAAAACTCTACTCAATGGTTCTTGGGTGTGCATAAATCTTTATGACGTTTTATTTATTCAGCTTCTATATACTGTTACAAATTCCACTGCCTGTTGTAAATAATTATTTCAGAATATTGCATCCCCACAATAAGAACATAATAACTTAATCAGAGAAGTGATGAGTCCCAAAGGTCAGTCCATTCAAGCATAGAATAAACAACTTTATATTTGAGATGCTTTAATCTTGATGATTTCACTTAACAAAAGATTAAATAATTTTACTTTATTTAATATTGGTGAGTAACTGAGAATATCTAGTACATAGGCCACCTGAGAAAGATCTTTCTTTCATGATTTTCTAATAATAAATGATTGCCTAATCAATGATTGGAGGATATTAGATGAAGCCATTACTTGCTAGAAGTACTTGGATAAATTATAAAGACCTGTCTCAAAGAAGCCAACATTTTGTTTACTTTCTATTTGAGATACAGTTTTTCAGAAATAGATTGGAGTAATATATCACAGCCATAAGATGCTTTGATTTTAATTGAAAATGTTGCACAGACATAGTCTCTGTATTTCAAGAATTATGCTTTATAATACTGTATGTGTAGCAGTAAACCATGGCAAACGAACCATGGCTAAACATTGTTAATACAATTGTTTTAAAATGTATTTCTGAATATTGAAACTTGAAAAAGAAGCAATCTTACAATATTATATTTCATTTTTCCAATGAATATGTCAATTAGGAATATTGGTTACAGTGTTGGATTACAAACCAAGAGGTCCAGTTCTTGTCCTCTTTAGGCAAGAAAGTCAGCTGGGAGACTGTGGGCCAATCATTCTCTCCGAGCTCAATCTACCTCACATTATTAGTGTAGGAAAAATAGGAAGTATAATAAATGTATAGTATCATAACATACATGTATGGATATATTCATTCATCCATATATATAAATTTTCTTAGGTATTATTCAGAAAATGCAACCCTTCCAGAAAAATACCCCATCCTGAAAGGTATGATATTTTGTTGTGTTCATTCGTGTACCATTAAAATGCATATTTGCAAATGCTAAATTTATAATTTCAATTAATATATATCATATAGTCTATATTTGAAAATAAATCTGAAGACCCTGGATTTGCTTTTGAATGAATTAATCTTAGATAGAACAGCTTTTTTATCTGGCAAAATTTGCTTCTTATACAGACAACACTTACTTAAAATTATTGTTTTGATATAGTCGAGTTTAATGACTAATATACGGTAATTCCATTCAGAATTAAAATTTTAATAGTTAAACATTTTCCAAATGTATACAGTTTAATAAGTTAGTTATAGTTGTTTTTGTTTTTCATAATTGCAGAAGAAACTGTTTTCCTTCCAAGAAAAAAAACCTGGTGAGTTAAATTCCTTTTTGTCCCAGGAACTGTATTACTATCCTTTCATGGCAACTTATAATAAATTTAAAATAACCATAAGCCATAAACATAAATAATAGCATACAGCTTTACAGAGCCTTTGTGAAATGATTGAGAAATTTTCTCATTAGCCATCAGGAATTTATTGCATATGCTGGATCAATTGAAGTTCATAAACATTTTGTTACATAATTTCTTGCTTTAGGATATCTGTTTACTGTAGGGAAAAACATTCCTAGATGCTATCCCAAATGTTTAACGTGCAGTTATAAGCAATATGTGAATATTTGGTTGTGGGATTACCGAGTTCTAAAATAACATGATATCTTCTTGCAATTTTCTCCCTTTTTTTAAAAAAGCAATTTTATTGGTTTTACAATTTTATAAAGGGAAAAGGGTATATAGGGTACAATGGAAATATTTTAGAGCTTCCATGTCGGAGATGGTGATCGTTTCCGAGACTTCATATAAAAACAATTTCAATAAAAGGTGGAAAGCGGTACATACATATTATGTCATAAATTCATGCATTCAATCCTTTGTTTTTGTTAACATCCATTAAGGAATTACTATATATATTTAAAAAAATCATTTTTGTGATCTGAGTCTCTTTGCTATAGTTTCTTCTTCTTGTTCCTTCCCACCTGTGGGCGGAGCCACGGCCCCTCCCGCTCCCATATCTTCGTCCTCCACGATTGAGGAATGTTTTTTAAGAAAGGCTTCCGCTTCTTCAATTGTTTTAATTCTTACTCTTCCCCCCCCCCCCCCTCAGAACACCAACATTTATTCAGGCATCAACCATTTGAACTACACCCCTTTTTTATACAATTTTTTGGACAAGAAGGAATATTTCCTTCTTATCTCTCGAATCTTTTGCGGGATCTGCTTCAAAATAGAGATCTCTTTCTGCTGGTATATCAAAGGGCCTTCTCGCTGGGCTCTCAGAATCTCATCCCTTGTTGACCTTACAAATTTAATATGTATCTCTCTGGGTACATCATTTATTCTGGCATATGCTGAATTTATTCTATAAATCGGGTCTATGTCCCCCCAAATATATTCTTTACTCTTTTTGGTATATTCTGCTAAAATTGTGCTCATTAAATCTTTTAAGTTTTCTGAATGTAATTCAGAAACATTTTGAAACCTTAAAAAGTAAGGCATTCTTTCAAAATCCGTTCTAGACATATGACCAGTCATATCTGTAAATTCTTTTTGAAATTCCCTTATCTCTTCCCTCATCTCAACTGCTCCACCCTCCAACCCATCAATTTTTTGTTTATTATCTATTATTGTTCTTTGTGCCTCCAACAGTTCCAGTCTTGAGCTTATCATGTCTTTCCGGATCTCCTTTATTTCCTGCATTATGATTTGAAGCATTTGATCTATTGATGCTTGCTGAGTGGCCTCTCCTATATCCTCTTTTTGCAACATTGCAGTGGTTTTTATTTGTTGAGGGAGAGGACTGGCTCTTGTAGAGGCAGGAGCGGAAAGAGATTTTCAAATCGGGGGCTTTCTTGCTGCCATTATCAAAGTTTTAAGTTCTTATTATTAAAGATGGCGTCTGGTGGGTGAAACAGTCCGTGAAGTCCAAGAAAAGACAAAGTCTGTATCAAAGTTCAAAATGGGGGCTGTATAAACTCCAGAGAAACAATTGTAAACTCCAATCCAACCAAAAAGAAGAGCACACAATGGGAGAAACACTGAGAGTCACTTGAGTTGGCTCTGCATATAAATTTTTTAATCTTGCAAAATTGAAGGAATGTTCAAATCTCAAAAAAGGTTTTCTACTGGGAACAAAGAAGCACCATTTTTCCGCCACTTTGGTGGTCTTGAAGAATTAATAAAGTTCCATTTCCACTCTAACGAGCCTCAGATACAAAGTCTCAAACAGCAATTCCATATATGGTAATACTTTCGCTTTTAGCTTATAGAGAGTCGGATGTTAGCTTTCTCTCTCTCCCTGAGCCCGGGGAGCATTTTAAAACACCGCATTTTTCCCCGAGGCGGGATTTCTACAAATTCCCCCCTCTATTTTCCTTTTTAAAAAGTTGAATACATCAAGCCAAAAACTTACAGTCCACAAAGTTCTGAGCCTCGGTACGGTCCTCCAGCTCCGGCATTTCAGCCCGTCTTTTAAACATCCGTAGTTCCAGCGCTCCGGCGAGAGGACTTCCCCCCCCCCCCGCATTTGTCTTCCAGCGCCTGGGGCGAAGCGGGAACAGCCCCCACCGACCGCCGTCTTGGTGGGGGCCTCCTGCCACCGCCCGTACGGTGGAGGCTCTACAGGAGCCCCCCTGCCCCCGAAGGCGCCCACCAGAAGAAACTAAGCGGCAGACGTGTGGAAAACACGTCCGTCGCGTCCGGAAGTGATCTCCCAATTTTCTCCCTTTTTAAAGTAGTACCAGATCAAAATAAGATGTGAGTTGTGCCTAACTATAACACATGCTCTCCTGTTTAAATGTGGTTGTGCATGTTACCATAGCCAGGCCGTGTCAAACATATCTACTATAAATGCAGTTGTCATTCCTTTGACATAGGTGGGTGTTTGCAACCTGCGGCTCTATGGGCCCCTTGCTTTGGCTCCCTGCCAAACTGGATTCCACCACTGGCTGGCCCTCACCTTCCCAGTCACTGGGGGTGATGGTGTCATGAGTAACTACAAGTTGGCCACACTCATCCAAGTTTTGTGAGGGAGACCACTGTACCACAGACCACCGGCTGTGAGTCCCTCTACGTGAGGTGGGGCCTAGGGAGGCAGCTGGACTTGCTGATTGTATACCTGGCTCCCCGCTATGTAACAGCAGCCCTTCCCGAGCTCCTTGAGGTGATTGCCGAGATGGCGGTTGAGACCCCCAGACTATTAGTCGTGGGGGACTTTAACTTGCCATCGGCTGGCGAGACATACGAAGTAGCTCGGGAGTTCATGGCTTTCATGACGGCCATGGACCTGACCCAAGTAGTTCGGGGCCCCACCCACAACGGAGGACACACGCTGGATCTGATTTTTGTCTCTGGCCAGTGGAGAAGTGATCTCGGAATTGGGGATTTAGTCATCTCACCCTTGTCATGGACAGATCACTCTCTCCTTCGGCTGGACTTTCCAATCGCCACACCCCGCCGTGGGGAGGCGGAACCGAAGACACCTAGATGGTTCCGTCCCAGGCGCCTGATAAATCCTGAAAGGTAGAGCAGTAGGTGGAGCTTGGGCCAACACCTGTAGCCTTGACCTGCGACATGACTGAGGACCTAGTGGCCGCATGGTATAGTGCTGCCACGGGGGCCTTGGACCGTGTCGCGCCTTTGCGGCCTCTCAGGCAGCATCGCCTCACCCAGGCTCCCTGGTTTACCAAGGAGCTGAGAGAGATGAAACACCGCAAGAGACGCCTAGAGAGTAGGTGGAGATCCTCTCGGTCCGAATCCGACCGAACACTAGTGAGAGCCCATTTCAGGATTTACTTAGTGGCAATGAGGGTGGCCAGACGTGAGTATTGTGCCACCCTCATCGTGTCCGCAGATAACCGCCCGGCGGCCCTGTTTGGGGTGACCCACTCCCCCCTTCAACAAAGGCCGCGGGAAGCCCCATTGTAGGGCCGTGCCGAGGAATTTGGTGAATATCTGCTGGATAAAATCGCTCAGATCCGGAGCGGGCTGCCCTCCACAGACAGTAGTCTAGAGGAAGTTCCCGAGGCAGGTCTTGAGACAATTTTATGGGAGGACTTTCTTTGTTGCTGCCGATGATATGGACAGGCTGTCGAGGAGACTAAAGGCCACCACATGTTTATTGGACCCGTGTCTATCCTGGCTTCTACTGGCATCCTGGGAGGTGACACAAGGCTGGCTCCAGGACATAGTGAACGCTTCTTTGAGTGAGGGGTTTTTGCCTACTGCCTTGAAGGAGGCGGTGGTGAGACCTCTCCTCAAGAAGCCTTCCCTGGACCCAGCATTATTGGAGAATTACCATCCGGTCTCCAACCTTCACTTTCTAGCGAAGGTTGTAGAGAGTGTGGTGGCACTGCAGTTTCCTCGCCACCTGGAGGAAATTGAGTATCTAGACCCGCGCCGGTCCGGCTGTTGACCCGGTCATAGCACTGAAACAGCATTGGTCGCGTTGGTGGATGATCTCTGGAGGGCGTGGGATAGAGGTTGTTCCTCTATCCTCGTCCTGTTAGATCTCTTAGCGGCTTTTGATACCATCGACCATGGTATCCTATTGCGCCGACTGAGGGGGTTGGGGGTGGGAGGCACCGTTTTACGGTGGTTCTCCTCCTACCTCTCTGGTCGGTCGCAATTCGTGTTGACAGGAGGGCAGAGGTCGACTTCTAGGCCCCTCACTTGTGGGGTGCCGCAGGGGTCGGTCCTCTCGCCACTCCTGTTCAACACGTATATGAAGCCGCTGGGTGAGATCATCCGTGGTTTTGGGGTAGAATACCATCTGTACGCTGATGACACTCAGCTGTACATCTCTACCCCAAACCACCCCAACGATGCCGTTGAGGTGATGTCCCGGTGTTTGGAGGCCGTATGGATCTAGATGGGCAGCAACAAACTCAAACTCAACCCGTCCAAGACCGAGTGGCTGTGGTTTCCGGCCTCCCGGTTTAGCCAGTTGACACCATCACTGGCCATTGGGGGCGAAGTACTGGCCCCTGTGGAGAGGGCGCGCAATTTAGGAGTCCTCCTGGATTCCCGGCTGTCCCTGGAGGATCAGGTGGTGGCCGTGGCCAGGGGGGCGTTTTACCAGGTCCGCCTGGTCCGCCAATTGCGCCCCTTACTTGACCGGGAGGCCCTTCGCACAGTCACTCAAGCGCTCGTGACTTCTCGCCTGGATTACTGTAACGCTCTCTACATGGGTCTCCCCTTGAGATGCACTCGGAGGTTGCAGTTGGTCCAGAATGCGGCCGCGCGGGTGATTATGGGTGCTTCAAGGCAATCCCACATAACACCGCTCCTGCGCGAACTGCACTGGCTGCCTGTGACCTTCCGGGTGCGTTACAAGGTTTTGATGACCATCTTCAAGGTGCTCCATGGCACGGGGCCTAGCTACCTATGAGACCATCTGCTGCCCCATACGTCCCTACGACCAATACGCTCTCACAGAGAGGGTCTGCTCCGGGTACCGTCAACCGGGCAATGCCGGTTGGCGATGCCCAGGGGAAGAGCCTTCTCTGTGATGGGCCCAATCCTCTGGAACGCTCTTCCCCCCGACCTCCGTGTCATCTCAGACCTCCGCCTGTTCCGCCAGCAGTTAAAAACGCACTTCTTCCAACAAGCCGGCCTGGCATGATTTTACTCGAACACCGTACTGCTTTTAGTTACCAAAGGGGTTATTCAGGGGTTTTAATATGGATTTTAGCTCAGGGTGGGTTAATTTAATTTAGTTTTTAAAATGTTTTATTTTTGTATATTTATATTTTATATTCCCTGCGCGCCGCCCTGAGTCCCTATTTGGTGAGATGGGTGCGGCTTATAAATTCGAATAATAAATAAATAAATAAAGTTGAGGACCCCTGGCCTAGTACAACTAGGACCTAAGTACATAAGCTTACCTTCTAAAGTAAGATATCTGCTCTATACAAGATATTTTTAATTAATTAAGAAACTACTACTTTGCACTAAGGAGGAGTTTCACACTGGAGGTAGTTGCTGGATTGATGGTGTGCTCCACTTCCCAACCTTGCTCTCTGCTGTCGACCCATCCATCTTTTTGATGTATCGGTTTTCATGTTATATTCTTGTGTTTCTTTTTCATTGTTTATTTTATGGATTCTATTTACTTCTTTTTTCTTTCTTATCCTCCTATTTTATTTCTGTTTATTTCATTTTCTTCCTTTTTACTATTACAATGCCTAAAGTAGCCCATGTAGGTGGCAAATAAATTTGACAATTAAATAAATAAATTTAAATAAAAGCTTATTAATTCAAGCTTGTTTATTGACGATTGAATAGGTAGGGTTTGGAAGCATTGATTTAGATCTCTGTATCCTTGAACTTTTGTTCAGTAAATAACATGTTTCTGTTGAAATCAATATACAAATTAAAAATAATACTGCAAATTTAAACTTTTAACACATTTTGCTTAAAATTAGGGATAAATCTGCAGTTCTTCAGGCACTTGCATTAACTGTAAACAGGGTAAGTACTACAAAGCTTCATTGTGTTACTAGTCCTTTTTTTATATGAAATACCCTAGATATTGCAAAATATATTTTTATCTATATCATATGTTGCCTTTAATATTATTTCATGTTACATGTATTCCTTTATATGAAGGGGGGGAATATATATTTCAGCTAAATAAGTTTCAAATGTAATATTATGTCCAGTGTTAAAAAAAATTTTTTTCTTCCGTTATAAACAGTAGCATAAAGATGTTTATAAACTATTAATTTTTGATAGCTGCAGTTTCCTTCTGAGAAAAATCTGCCTGAATATTTTACAGAAAGTTAATTCATATTGCTGATTATCCTAAAATATTTGTCTCTCTTATCAAGGCTTATTTTACAAATGTACAGTAATAATAAGTATACAGTCATGAGTTTTTCTTAATAAAAGAGCTTTCCAATATTAAATTATTTGATAAACTTAATATCAGTACAGCAGAAAGATGAATTATTGTTCATTTAAACATCATCTATACATTAAATGCTTTTTCTTCCTCCTTACAGGATATTACAGCTGTTCCCTATACGTTTCAAGATGATCCTTATCTTATCCCGAGAAATTCTTCAGAGCATGTAAGTGACTCTTCTGAAACTTTATTTGCCAGAAGCAAGAAAACAATGGTTTATTTCCCAGTCATTGCTATTTGTACATATTGGAAGAGTATAGACTTCCATTATTTCTAGTATACTTTTGGCATTCTAAATTCACTTATTTTACATAGACTTATTTTACACACAGTCTACTAATTGAGGCTCAGCTGGAAGAGGAAAAGCTACATCTATCGTCCCCATTGTGTCATATGCAAAGCTGCTTACTAAACTTCATATAATATAAACCAAGAAAAAAATAAGTAAAAAATTAGATGTTTACTAGATGACCTTAATGTTAGTAAGAAAAATGTATTTGATTATAGGGGTTACATGTGGTCCTCTATTTAGGACTACGATGGAATTAGTTGTAAATTATTGTAGTCATATGTTAAGGTATCTGATCAGTCTGAATTTTATGAATACTTTTATGACAATTGTAAAGTGAGTCAACTTGGTCATTAAACAACTCACATTGAAGCTTATGGTTGTTAAACAAACCATATAGACATCTTTTTTGCTTTTTAAAGTTCATTGCAAACTGGTCATATGGCAATTGAAAGGATTCCTGCCAATAAACAATGTTGAAAAAAATGCGGCCAAACACAAATTCTGGTTCCAATATTCCAAAGTAATACAGGTATATTCTTTTCACAGAATTTCTTTTCCACGTCAAAAGCATCAGGTCAAAATGCAGCCAAATTTGTTATTAACACACATCCTGAACTTTTTGAAAAAGACTATGCTGAACCTCACATTCAGGTAATATTTGCACTCTTTATGTAATATGTAATTCACATTTATTACATACAATGATATATTTCATATGCACTGAACAACATTACTTCCTCAATTAATCTATTGCTTGAATAATATACACTTAAGTAATTTAACTTGAATGATAATTTTTCATAATTTTTCTGCTTTGGCACAGTCCTTTGTTCTGTACCATGATAAAGGTAATTAAGGTCCTTGTCCTCTTTGCTATATATACATTATTGCTTGACTTAGCATAATTTTATGTTGTGCTACTATACGCATTTATGTTTAAGAATGGATAATCTGGCATTATTGTAAGAACTTTACTTAAGTCTCTCCCTAGAAATTCAGAAAGTAATAAAAAATCACTAGTGGAAAAATCAAGGTTTGAAGAGCAAGGTCACTTTTACCACGAACATAAGAAATCTTAATAACAAACAATATCTGCTTTCAAATCTAACAAATCAGATATTACACACACCACAGGGTCTAAATCTGCAGTCTTTCCTCTGTGCTTAAAAAGTTTAACTTGCTGGGTGTAGCTGCCACAATTAGCTGTTTGCATATTTTAACTCTTCAGAATGGAGGATATCTGCAATGATACTCATTTTGACTGGAATTAGGGTGAAGCTTGACCCAGCAGAATGAGAAGCAAACACCACACACAGTTACAGTAACTGTTTCCAGATGAAGTCCAGGTGTTTCTCTTTCCCCAAAGCATGAGACTGTTAGTCTGTTGTGTCATGCAAGCAGGAGAAAGAGTCATAAAATTGAACAGTGCATCTAATATATATAAGATAGCAAGAGAGCTAATCCTGCTTCATTGTCCTTATTGTCAGAGTAAAGGTCTGAATATGGATTTCTGCCTGAGTTTGGTTATGCATAAAATTCTGTCATTGCCTATCAAGATATCATTTGATTTACTGGAATTCCTTAGTGGTAGAGCACATTAAGATGCAGGTAACTGAGAGGGAGCCACTCAAGAACAAAGTGGTTTAATATCAAATTTAGTAAATTTGTTTTTCAATGTATTCTTATTAGTTATGTTTGAAATGGCAACATTCGATTTAATTTTCAGTATGACTACATATTGAGGCATGACATTCCACTGGGAATGGTTACGGTAAAATTAGAACCATTATAGTACATAGATATGTTTATGACTAAGACTTTTAGAAAGCTGAGACTTCTGTTTATACAACCTACTGTTTTCAAATATCCTAATTATTTAAGGCAGAGAACGTAAGTCCCAGGCCCACTGAAGACATCTGTTCCTAAAATTGTTGCTATTTTCAAGACATGCATCCATCAAAATTAAGGAAGTAGAAACATGCTACTGCTCCCAATCTGAATCCCATCCTCCTGTTTTTCAATGAAAAAAGATAATAGATTTTGGAATGATAAAATAATTAGACATACCAGCCTCCTTGCAAGTTGCTAAATTTCTAATGTTAACTTTGTAGAACATTTGATTCTAATTGCATTGTGTTGTTCCCTTTAGAGTCTTATGCCAGAAAAGTCGGTGTTGCAACTTGATGAAGTGAGTGAAGTTGCATTAAAAAATCTAATTCAGCTAAGAAAAGTAAAGGCATCTGTGAATATGTATGATCAGCTTCTACAAGCAGGTACTAGCCTAAACCAACAGTTACAATAGACAGATTTGGGTGGATATAAGCTATTTTAAATTTGCCAAGATTTAACCTACGAGAGTTAACTCATTAGTAAATACTTATAAAATGAGAGCTATTATATAGTCAAAGCTATTTTGAAATATTTATTCAATTTTAATAATAGAAACAAATTCCATTTCCCCCCAGTAATTATTTATTTTGAAAAAACACAAATAAGGCAGGTATATTAAAAAAAACACATAAGAAGCCATCTTCCATTACAAATTAGAAATCATAAAAATTATGTTAATCACAAAAATACATGCATTTCTTCCATATTAATTTTGCAATTATTATATCTCAACCTCAATTTAATTAATTGTCAGTACATCCTTTTATATATAAAACCAGAAATATAGAATGGCATTCCACCAGCAAAAAACCATTTTCCCTTACAAATTATGAATCATGAAAGTTGTATCAGTTAATCACAAAAATCCATATATTTCTTCCATATCCATTTTTGCAATTATTATATCTCAACCTTAATTTAATTTATTATCTTTACATCTTTTTATATGTAGAAGAAAAGTATAAAATGGCATTGCACCAGTAAGAAAAGAAAAAAAAGATAAAAAGGGAAAATCATCACTCTACAATATATCCTTTAGAACAGGGGTCCCCAACCTTTTTTGCACCAGGGACCGGTTTCATTTTAAAGAAAATTCCGCGGACCGGCCGGCGTAGAGGGGGAGCGGGGGGGAGGGGCAACAGGCGGCGCATGCGCACGCGGGTATGTGTGTGTGTGAGTTGGCTCACTATCCCCTCTAGGGCCCCCAATGGTGTGAGCAGCCGCACCTGCGCTCTCCTGCCCCTGGTGCACGTTCTGCCCCGTCCTCCCTCCTCCTTCTCTCTGGCCCTGCGGCCCGGTTCCTATCAAGCCACGGACCGGCACCGGGCCACGGACTGGGGGTTGGGGACCCCTGCTTTAGAAAGCATACCAACCAGTCTCACATAACCTCTCTGTGCCTCTAAAATGATTGTTAATAAATAATCTCATTTTATAAATTTGTAAATCAGAAGTTTCATCATGTGCTTAATATCAGAACTACGAAATTCTCATCTAATGTTCCAAATTTAATCTATCTTCTTCTTCATACCTATCTTTAAAACAGTGCCACCTAACAGCATCTATTTTCTATTCTCAACAAGCATACACATATACATATAATAATATTCTAAACCCATCTAACTAATTATTAATCATCAATATATCAATTTCCAATTATCAACCAGTATCAATTATAATTATTCCGCTACTCTAGAATAGCTCCTAATTTCTATGTTAATAGCTCTTCAATAATATCAAAAACAGTCTTGAATTTATTTATATCTAATCTCCTAAATTTCTACAAATACATAGAAAGATAAGTATATATCATTAAACTATAACATTATTGTTAATTAATCTTATTATAAATGACTATTAATTAACTAATAATCCTTCAATGATATTCTAAACACTAACTAATGATTAATCATCAAGGATAACAGCTTTCCTTGTTAGCCATTGTCTTTCCAGTTGCATATTGGGATTATCTCTTTTGCCATTTGAAACCCCCATATTTTTTTTTAGTCTTCTTTTTTCCAAATTTTTTATAAACTTTCTTCCGCATTCTATTGACCAATATAACTCTCCAATAATACCACCGTCCGGTTCCTATCTTTAAATCTTGCTTGTTTTTAAGTGTCAGATGTAATTCTGGAGAGGTTTCTCCTCTTTGGTTCATCTTCAAATCTTTCTTTTTCGCCTCTTTTCCTTGGTAACCACGCTGAGACTCAGGTTCTTCAAATTCTCCTGTAAAAATTTCTTCATCTTCTTTATTTCCATCTGGAATACATATCTGTTTATCTTCCTGCTTTTGTTCTCTCTCTTTAATTTCTAGGATTTCCGGTTGGTCATAATCTGGTATAATAGATGAAAATCTATCCAATGCATTGTTTATTCTTGTAGTGTTTTCTTTCAGTAATTTTAAAATTTCAACCAGAACCTTCTGATTTTCTGAAGTGTTCTCATCAAAATATAATGCCATGTTGACAGCTCCAGAAGATAATAAAAGTTAGTCCTTGACTGCCACCTGGACTGTAGCCTGTTTTATTTTATTTTAGTGTTTCCAGTTATCTAAAAGCAAATACTGTGACCTTGAGTTTCATAATAACCAAACAACTACCTTTAGTGGCAAAAAAAAATTTAACTTTTCAATGGGCAGTTCGTTGTTTTTAGGAAAAAAATTAGAAAGTGTAATTCTTATTCAATTCTAAAAATGCACAGTAAATCTTCAAAATTAGTTATAATTTTGGGGGCCAGGGAGGAGAAAAAGAAGATACAATAGCCAAGAGACTTAGATCAAAAAAATAACTTTGCCTTGATTTTACTGAACAATTTTGCATAATATTTTCTGGATTTTTTGTAAATGTCTGACAGCATGGAATTGAGAATTTAGGTATATGTACTTGCTTTTACCTTGTAGTGTTATGAAAAATGCTTTTTTTTTGTTATTTTTTTATTGTGTATTTTGAGGTCTCGGAAGGGCCGACGACTTTGACGTGAATGCTCTCAAAATTTCTTTGTATCCCTTACCCTATCCTATAGAAAAAATGTAAAACCAATAAAACTTTTTCAATATAAAAAAAAAAAAATTAGTTATAGAAATAGTCCAATCTTCAAAGTTTTAAATAGGAAAAAATAAAGAGAGTAGAAATGAAACCAGAAAGTCCAATCAGTTCTAAAGGGAAAAAGAAAAAGCTTTGTTCTGACGCTTCAGTCCACAAGTTCAGAAAAAAATATATTTAAAAAAACCCAGAAACCTCTCAGTTCAGAGCCTGTTAAATTAGTTCCGCCGCTTACTTCATAGTTAAGGGATTTAGTTACTAAAGAAAAAAAAGTTTTTTTGAGCAAAATGATTCAAAGAAAAGTTAGAATACCTTCCCGGCCAGCACTTTCACATCAGCTTCCTTCCTTCCTTCTACCATGTTCAACGCCTATGTTCCCGCAAAGGGGGGGGGGGCTGCCTTTTTGCCGCCTTGCAGGATCTCTTCCCTTGGGTCAAAACAGGGGTTTGCATAGTTTTCTTATTCCACAAAGCTTTTCTTATTCCAGGTAGTCCTTCACTTTTAACCACAATTAGGCCCAGAATTTCAGTTATTGAACAAAGCAGTCATTAAGTGAGATGCAACAGGACTGCTCCACTCAAGAACCACAATCCATCTTATCCAAAGCTATGGTAATTGCAATTGGTCATTAAACAACCAATTGTAAATTGAGGATTACCTGTTCTGTTTGTTATGATACTTCAAGTTTAATAATTTATTAATATGTTTATATATCAGCTACTTCCACTGCTATGATTTATATAGTTCATGTTTTTTGCATTTGCAGGAACAGGTATACCTCTGGAGACCTCGAACAGTCTTCTAGATCTTCTATGTTTTTATGGAGATAGAGAACCGGATCAGGAGAATGATAGCAGCTTAGAAAAACAAGTAAATAAGGATGGATGGTTTTTCAAATAAGGCTATACCTGCTATGTATAAAACACAAACAGTACTTTGGATATTTCTAATTGCTGTAAAAGGGAGCTAGGAGCCAACCCTGTAGTTCTAGTTTTTATAATAAGTCTAAACAGAGAATTAGAAATAGTTGTTTTGTGGGACCTTGAACTTTGTATAAAGATATTTTAAACGCCTAGTTTAAGAAAGAATTGTGTTGGGCATAGATATACATTTGCTAGAAGGTTAACACTTGAAATTCTTATGCAGGAAGAAACTCCGCCAAGAAGGCAATTGGCAAGGAATTCTTCTAATCCCCAATATATTACCTGGAGGTATGAAATATACTAGCAGCAATGCCTTTGCATGTATTTTAATTGGAAATCCAGGATTTTTCTTATATATTAAGTAGCCTATTCAAAAATGCATTAAACAAATAAATGCTATATAAAAAGTAGCTTAAAATAACCTTTGAATATTGATTTGTATTTTCAGACTTGCAAGATTTGATTAATGCAGCTTTACAATTAAGTAGAACTAGTTTACTTGATTGTGTTTTCTGTCTGATCTATCTTGCTGACATCAGTCTTGCAAATATGAAACTATTTCCTATCATCACTTTTATAGCCCAAGAAACTAAGGAGAATCCCTTCTGAGCCACTTGCTCCACTCACTACCCAGTTGCAGGTCATTCCCTCTGTTATCTAATTGTTCCCTAGGCAGAATCTCTGTACCCTCTCTCTCAAGGTCTTTCCCATATAGCCATCCCAACCTTTTCCCCTTGGCAGCCCGGCCTGGAGGGTGGGTGGGTGGGTGGGTGGCAGGCGCATGGAGCTTCATGTGTGAGTGACGGGAGCTTGTGTTCATGTGTGAAGTTCCACTAGCTTGAGCAGAGGGTGCTCATGTGAGTGGAGATAGGAGGTTCATGCACATTTGCCCATCACTCGCATGGCCCGGTCCAGTAGTGAGCCGCAGCTTGGGGGCTGGGGATCCTTGCCATATACCATTACAGTTTGTGAGCATCTGCAAAATTTTGGACAAGTTATGTAAAATAGATCCCCAACTGGCAGACCATTACCCATGCCATAGCCCATTGGGAACCAGGCTGCTGCAGCAGCAGACAAGTGCACAAAGAATTGAGGAATTTAGGTTGTGTGTGCAAAACCATTCCCCCCATTTGGCAGAACCAAAGAAAAGGTTGTGGAGCCCTGATCTAAAAGATTGAATTATGGTTATTAGATTTCTATCTTGCCTTTGTTACTTTATCAATAACTCAAGGCAATGAACATGCTTAATATTCCTGTTTCCTCCTATTTTCCTCACAGTGGGCTGTCAGAGTGACCAGCCTAAAGTCATCCAGCCAGTTTTCATGCCCAAACTGGGCTTAGAAGTCTCAAGATCCTGGTTTCTAGACCAGCATCTTAACCACTACATCAAATTGGCTTTATGTTAAATTCCAGAAGAAAAGTGAGATACAAATATAGTAACAAAAATAATCTTGCATGTTCTTGTGTATGAAAAAATACAGCTACCAAATTAGATATTTTATATATTACTCACAGTTTGTCAAAATTTGATGTATAATGCTGTGCATCTTCATCCACAAAGATTTTATATTTTGAAAAAATAAACTATGTGCCATGATTAATTATATAGCAACTATATAATAGGCAGATAGGCATGAACATATCATAGTGCATTTTATAACCACACATTAGAGAACATTATTGTGTCAGTTAGTATGTTATCTTTTCTAAATTCTAGGGAAAACAACAATGCTGAGAGAGTATTTCACCTAATGCCAGAAAAAAATGCACACTCCTATTGTACAATGATCAGGGGAATGGTGAAGGTACAATTGGAATCTTTAACAAATTTGCTCCTCTTTTTTCCTTCAAGTCAATATATTGATATTTTATTCATTTTTGTCATTACAAGCATGGAGAGTGCGAAAAAGCTTTTGACATGTATGCTGATTTGGTGAATAAAGATCTTAAGGGTAAGCTTTGGATATTATTGCGTTGAAAATGTGCCAATAAGAAAAGCTAGAAATAAGCTGTGCATACAGAATTGTTCTTTCTACAGCATAATTAATGCACTCTTTGCAAGTAGTTTGTAGCTTTGCTTTATATGAAAATGATAGATGCTGTATTAAATGATAACACAGAGAGTTTGATAGTACAGATAGTCCTCACTTAATGACAATTCAAACAATTCTTTAACATTATGATAGTGCTGAGCAATGGTACTTAGCTCAGTCCCCAAAGTTATGGATTGCAGGGTGCACTTCAACATCACCCATCCTATTTCCCCCTTCCTCTGCCCTTTTGATCCCCAGCACTCCTGGCCCCTACCATCCTGTACTCCACTGCTGTTTTCTTCAAGACTTTGGGAAGAAGGCCTCATGTAATCAGCAGCTGCCTTTCAAAGAGCTGAGCTAGCCATGTCTTGTCAGCAGTGGTAACAGGACACTGGCAACTAATGAATCTGCAAGGATTCCAGAGAGAACTAGGGTTTGTTCCTGAGGGTTTACAGTATGTCTTCATTGCTGTTTGGAATGAGAGGATGGATGTGTATCCCACCCAATCTCTCCTGGGGATCCCATTGCTGTCTGAAGCAGCTGGGGAAAGTGAATGAGAGAAGAAATATCTAGAGGTCCACAAAGAATGAACTTTACCAACACAGGTCAAGCTACTGTTTAGGCCTAAATTGTGGCAAAAAGCAGCAAAGCAATACTATTTCACTGCTCTATTTTCAAATTGCCATTCAGCAGTCTTGTTTCAGGTGACTCAAGATCTTCTAGGCAACTGTTTATCTTCAAGGCCAAGCAGAAGAAATTTCAGAGCATCTGTTAAACAAAATCAAATTCATTCCCAGTTAGCTGCCAACCTTGATGCAGGTCTTGTGGAGATGTCTGTGGAACAGCCCTGATAACTGAAAGTCGTTTTAATTTGTTGGGCCTGAAAAAGAAGATATGGTCCTTATGACTATGAGTTTGGCCACCTGATAAAGACCCTGAATGAAGCAGTTTATCCGGACTCTGAGTGAGGATTCAGACCTTTCAATAGCTTTCATTCTTTGATACTATGAATCAGCTTTGGGGATTGAGAGTGGGCAGAAAGGTGAGTCTTTTCTGCTGAAACCCCTCTGGAACAACAAGCCTCCTGAGGTGATGTTACCCCCAACACGCATGGCCTCTCAGAAAGCCCTTAAAACATGGTTGGGGTTTTTTTCAACAAATTGGGGACACCTGGTAATGTGTTGGCTATGTTATATGTAATATTCTCCCACTTCTGGTCTTTTTATATGTGTTCATTGTTTTAATTGGTTTGTTTTAATAGGAGGCTTTATTGCCGCTATGTGTGAGATGGTCACATGTATAGATTATTTATAGATGATTATCTACAAATATGACAAATAAGTGGCCAAGTTTTTAGTGAGAAGAGAGGGGAGAAGAGAGATATAATTGATTACATGGCAATTCTGCATGTGGTCTTATTACATGTCTTCCCTCTCTAGATATAGTACAGTATTTCTGATCATTGGAGATTTCTTTGCAGCAATGATGAATGGCGCAGGGGTACGGACCTCAGCTGAATCATGGGGGCTGAGTGTGAGTTATCTGTGTCCCACCATTGCTGGCAAGTGGCTGGCTTTCTGGGACCTGGCTCACATGAGAATTTCGCCTTAAACTGAGCTGCTCTAGACATACTGACTGCTTCAATCATAATACAAATAATATGTATGCTATTTCTTTTGATATAACTGGATTTCTGTTTGTTTCAGCTGATGTGAGCACCTTCAATACACTGATCCTAGCAGCTGTAGATGTTAAGGAAAAATACATTGAGAAATGGGCATGTATTGAAGTAAGGAGAAACTGTTGATTTAAACTTTTCCATAGTAATATTTAGCTGAAGTTAAATCCTTTTATGTATTATAATTTATTATTAATTTTTTTTTCTTTCGAATTTATACCCCGCCCTTCTCCTTGTTAGGACTCAGGGCGGCGCACAGGCATTATTAAAAACCATTACAAAACAATATATACTATTAAAAACATATTAAATTAACTTAAAACCCGTGCTAAAAACCCTTTAAAACCCTAAAAAATTAAAATTATAAATATAGTCAGAAACGGGGGGCTACGCTAGGCCGGCTTGTTGGAATAGGTATGTCTTAAGGCGTTGGCGGAAGAGGCACTTTTATAGTATGTATCACCCACATTTGCTCAATTTTTAAAATATTCTATGTTTATATACTTAAATACTGTGTAATCAATTCAAAGGCTTTAATAATATCAGGGAGATAGAGTAACTTCTTTTATATAATAATCAGTACAAGTGAAATTACTGAAATTACAGTATGTGGCATATGCATTCAATGCATGTGAGGAGGAGAGGAGTTTTGATTGTGTATTCATGATATTTTAAACCTCCCCATGGCACTCTTATATCTCACTTGTATAAACAAAGGAGCTACTCAAAACTACTTCTTGGGGAAAAAAGGCTCATTTAAAGCAATACCCTTTGGTTTAATGAAATTTGATTTCCAAGTAGTTTCCAAATGACTCAAAGAGACTGATTACAAAAAAATGGGGGGGGGGGGAGGTTTCCTATTTCTGGGGAGGAGCTTCCTCAGGTTTACCTGGTGTCTACATTACTTTCCCTTCAAATGTGGGCAAACATCTTTCTTGGGTAGTATTTTTAACACTTAATTTAACTGATTAATTTTGTGCTATATTCACTATTGGGAGAGTGTTTCTGCCTATTTTATCAGTTTTACTTTCTACATACATTCTAAATGATCAATGTAATTATAGAAGTATGTGGTTCGACAGTATTCTAGAATGGTATTAAATAAATGCATGTGCAAATGCTAAGGAATTGTGTAGGGGAAAAGATGTAAATACAGAGTTTGAAGGAATGGGGACATTGTTTTTACATAAAAGTTAAAACAAAATCTTGATATTTTGGTTAATAGGACTTGCTGAGGCAGATGGCTGAACAGGATATACAACCAAATCTGCTAACTTTTAATTCTGTCCTGAAAGCATTGAAACAATGTGGTAAGGTACCACGGGCTAAGGCTAGACTGATCTTGAATGAGATGAGAGCACTAAATATAGGTAAGAATTTTCTGTAATCTGTAAGATTAATTCAATACACATTTTCTGTATTAAATCTTAGTAGTAATATTTATTTAGAGATAATCCTGTAAGTAGAATTATATTTTGAATTATTCACCCATTTTGACCTGCAAAATTATTTGCTTAATTGCAAATGTTTAATAATAATAATAAACTTCAGTAAAATTCCTTATAAAAGGACATACAAAAAATGTTGAGACTCAAGAAAAAGTGCAGAGAAGAGCAACAAAGATAATTAGGGGAATGGAGGCTAAAATATATGAAGAACGGTTACAGGAACTGGGTATGTCTTTTTTAATGAAAAGAAGGACTAGGGTAGACATGAAAGCAGTGTTCCAATATCTCAGGAGTTGCCACAAAAAAGAGAGAGTCCAGCTATTTTCCAAAGCGCCTGAAGGTAGAACAAGAAGCAATGGGTGGAAACTAATTAAGGAGAGAAGCAGTCTAGAACTAAAAACATTTTTTCTGACAGTTAGAACAATCAGTAAAATAACGTGCCTCCAGAAGTTGTGCAAGTTCCAACACTGGAAGTTTTGTAGAAGAGATTGGACAACCCTTTGTTTGAAATGGTATATAGGGTTTCTTGCCTGAGCAGGGGGTTGGAATACATGATCTTCAAGACCCCCTTCAAACTCTGTTATTCCGTTATGTTATTCTGTTAAAGAAATAGTGCCTTAAAGGGTGAGTGTAAAGCAACATAAATTTAACCAAATATAAAACATGACCTTCTAACATGAGACCAAATCCCCCATCTCCTTCCTAGTTTTTAGTATAGTCCCTCAGGAGCTCTCAAAGGTTGCTTCCATTAAATCTTGAAGGAGGAAAGAGAAAATTCCTATGTGGAAAATACAGTAATCCCTCGTTTTCCGCGGTTAATGGGGACCGGAACCTTCCGCGGAAACTGAAAAACCGCGAAGTAGGATTCTGTATATCTATACCGGAAACTTGAGTTGGTGGACATCGTTTAAAGCAAGCACTAGGGGGTGCTTGCCTCCTACCAATGCATTTTTTTTCTATTCTGTATTTTTGAAAAACCCGCGACGCACTGAAGCCGCGGAACATGAAGCCGCGAAAAACGAGGGATCACTGTAATCTGGTTTATCTTTAAATTATATCAAGTCATTAATTCAGATGTTACCCCTGATATGAAATACAGTGTAATACATTTTTGCATGTCAACCATGATTGTGATTTGTTATATTTTATTTCAGAACCTAGTCTCGCAACATATTACCATTTGCTGTGCATGTCACATAACATTGGTATGTAGCGTCTGTTTTTATAGTCTTACACATTTGTGTAAAATTCTGTTGTAATAATGTACCAATTTCATTGTAATTTTTACAATGACAATAAAGATTATTATTATTATTATTATTATTATTATTATTATTATTATTATTATTATTATTATTATTATTATTATTATTATTATTATTATTATTATTATGTATCCCCTAGCTTTTGTTGTATAGAACCTGCTTCGGATTTGCTCTAAATGTGTGGATCTTTCTGTTTCACCTGAGTTTGGATCTTTTTTCATACCAAACTAAAATAAAATGTTAGTAATATTGAGACTCTTTTTAATTACATTATATTTAGCAGAAATATGTGATGTATGGTTCTGAAAGGCCTTCAGAGACAATTAATTAGGATAATTAACCTGTCCATTTGCACTTCTGTGCCTGATTTTATATGTACTAGTTTGTTGTTTTAAAGCCTCATTACCTTGAGTCATAATAACTAGACAGAATTTGCGGTGATAGGAAGTCCGTTCAACTGCAATCATAATTCTCCAGTGTGCTGCTTGGAAAGTCCAAGGATGGGTAAATTCAGCCTCTCTGCCCTAGGACTGAGTGACATTTCTTTAACCACGCCTCCTTTGCCTCATTGAGGTCAGTTTTAAAAACTCAGTCCGTCTGTAAGGACTAAGTTTGGAGAGCTCTCAGTAATTTGGCAGATAGGCTGAAACTCTCCAAGCAAAATTAGCGTATAGTGATTAGAGTAGTTTAGGATTTGTTATTTTTGTTGTTTAGTCAAGTTAGTTTAGTATAAGCTATTGCGAATCTTTTCCTTGCCTTTGTACAGCTGCTGAGGTGTCTGTCCGGGATTAGCCAGCTGCCAGTCGCACGCAGCGGCTAAATTGGAGCAACCACCTGTCCAGCGGCTGCCGGTGGGTGCGGGGACGGCAGGAGGCTTTCTGTGCGCCTCCGGCTGCCTTAAAGCCACTTGGAGCTTGTAAAGAGACCTGGGCTTTGCAAGCGGCATTTTCTCCCCCCGGCAAGCGCAACGGTCCTCAGCGCGCGAAAGTTTCGTGCACTCTTTCGGAGGCTCTGCTGATATCGGAAGTCGCCCGGGCGGCAAAGCCCAAGTCGCAACCGCCATTTTGAAGCCGGCGAGCGCAACTGTTCCCCTGAGGGTGCAAAAGCTTCAGTGCGCTTTCCAGGAGGCTCGACAAACATTGGAAGACGCCAGGACAGCAGCACGAAGTTGCGGCCGCCATTTTGAAGCTGGCAAGCACAATGGTTCTCAGGTGGGCACAAAAGCTTTGCGCGCTTTCCAGGAGGCTTGGCAAGCATTGGAGGACACCAGGGCGGCAGCGCAAAGTTGCGCCCGCCATTTTTAAAGCCTGAATAGCCATTTTTAGTCTCTGACAAGACAAAGAGGCAAAACTTCGACTTCGAGGCAAAACTCTGACAAGACAGAGGCAAAACTTCGACTGCGCTTCCACCTCAGCCGCAGATCTCCGCAGGGGAATGCCTGGTCTTGTTCGGGGCACCATCAAGACCTCCCTCCATTCTCCTCACATCATCGGAGCGTTTTCCTCCTGTTTAGGAGAGCAGCAGAGGGGTGTCCTGGCCCTCATACCAGTCTCAGGACTAGATCTGCAGGCGCCTTGAAGCCGTCTGGCCAGTGCTGGGTCCTTCTCTGCTGCGGTTTTCTTCTCATCCATGGACATTGCTGCCTGTATTCCATCAACAAGTTCCAGGATGGCAGAGGAAGGTTTGGTGTCACAGGAGGAGCTGGCAGGCCCTTCTTCAAAATGCAGCAGGCCCGATCCTCCACCCAGAGGGGGGAAAGGGCAGAAGGGCACTAAGGGAAAGTGTCCCTTTAAGTCCTTAAGGGGCAGGGTTCCCAGTAAGCAGGTTTCCAAGAGGCAGGAGCCTCCTGGGGAGCAGAGGGGCAGAAACCAGGGCCCCTCCATTCCCCAGGTGCATGAGGCTAAGGAACATCCCTCACCATCTAAATCTGGGGCAGGGGAGGACATCTCCTTACATGAGGAATGTTCCTTTTCCCTGAGTGATGAGGATTCATAGGCTGGTCTCCAGAAGCTTCGCTAGGCTACCTGGATTCTCCCAGCTCTTCCATTAGGGAAGAGTTGGAATCCTTGCAGGGTAATGCACAGGAGGAGGCTTCCTCAGCTCCTGGAAGGTGCCAAAGCCATCTGATCCATTCCAGAGCTCCACCTACAACAGGCAGAACCTTGGTTCTGTCTGCAGAAATGAGGGAGGTCATTGCCATTGCCCAAGGCAGGTGTCAAAGGGCACCCAAGGGTGACAGGCATCACAAGGCTAGCCACCACCCAAGTAACTCCAGGGATAGCAGTCGTGGTTCTCCCGCTTCCTCGGTCACGACAGAGGTGTCCACTTGGAAGGAAGAGAACACAGATGGTTTTGAGCTATCGGAGGATGAGGACTTGCCTCCTGAAAAACTGGCCTTCACGGGCCTGTTCAAACGATCACTCTTCAAGTCCATCCTACACAACGCTAGGGCTGCCACTGACCTAGGCCCCATCAAGGCCAAGGATACGATTGCTCCATCCACTTCTGCAGACCACAAGGTGGGTCTCTTTCAGGAAACAGCTCCTGAACCTGAACTAATTCCAGTTCCTGACCTGTTCATGAACGTGGTTCAGCGCCAATGGGCGCAACCAGGAACTCTGGCTAACCCCAGTGGGGGAGACAAGACCTTGTATGCCCTGAAGTCCAAACTGGAGGACATCCTTAAGTTATCAGAGGTAGATGCTCTGGTGGTCTCATTGACCTCCAATTCGGTGCTTCCGGACAACCTATTGAAAGGTCTAAAAGCAGAGGACAAGAGGGTGGAGAAGGCAGGCCATAAAACGCACAAGGCGGCTGCCTGGGCTATCAGGGCCTCCACATCCGCCTCCTTCATTAGGGCTTCCTTATAGTGGCTATGTCAGTTGAGGTCCAATCCCCCTCAGGAGGTTTTCGCTGGTGTCATGACCTCACAAAAATCATCACCGCGGTTGAGTATGCAGCAGACGCGTCTCTGAGCGCAGCGAAGTTCGCTTCCCGCACATTGGCCTCCAATGTGACTTCATGCCGCCTGTTATGGCTTTGTCCCTGGCAGGCAGACATGAAGGCAAAATGGAAGCTGGCTTTGGCCCCATTTAAGGGTGGAAATCTTTTCTGGGATTCCCTGGATACGTTTCTGATTGAGACAAAAGATAAGAGGAAGATCCTACCGGCTACCCTTAAAAAACAGGGCAAGAAAGGTCCTGGGTCCTTCCGGAAACAGTCCTTTCGGACCCAGGATAATAATCAACCCTCTACGTCCTATTCATATCAAAAATCCTATCCCCAAGCTTATGGTAGGAACCAAGATAGGTCAAATTTTGGGTTCCGAGGTAGACAACAACAGGGCTTCTTTCGGAAGCCTTTTCGTGGCGGAGTCAACTTTCGTCATTTCAAATGGGGAAAATGACCAGCACAGGATCCCTCCCATCGGGGGCCGGCTGCAGCTGTATGTGGACCGATGGGAGGAGATAACCACGGACTCGTGGATCCTCAACACCATCAGGAACGGGCTTCTCTTAGAATTTCTGTCCTTTCCCCCACGAACATTCATTCGTTGTCCCCTACCCAGGAACCCCCTAAAAAGGATTCTCATGCAATCAGAGATAAATCACCTCTTAGATATAAATGCCCTAGAGCCAGTGCCACCGGGCCAGGAAGGAAGGGGGTTCTACTCCATTCTCTTTCTGGTCCCCAAGGGCTCGGGCGGATGGAGCGCCATCTTGGACCTAAAACGCTTGAATTTACATCTGGCCTACAAGCGGTTCAAGATGCAGTCTCTCCAGTCCATCCTGGGCTGCATAAGGCAGGGGGATCTGCTGACCAGCATAGACCTGAAGGAGGCTTACCTCCACGTGCCAATTCATCTGGCGCACCGCAAGTTTCTGCACTTTTATTACAACGGGAGGCACTACCAATACAGGGCCCTTCCCTTCGGACTATCGTCTGCGGCCAGGACATTCACCAAGATCCTAGCAGCCTTAGCAGCTCATCTCCGCACTCATCCGATACGCCTGCAATGTTACCTCGATGACATCAACGTCCAGCCGTCGCCAGGCCGTAAGAGACATTTGACTCACCATACATACGCTCCAGCAATGGTTTTTCGGTCAACCTGAGGAAGAACCATCTGTTGCCCACCACCCGGATCCAACACCTGGGGGCGATCATAGACTCTGTCCTGCAAGGTGTTCCTGTCCCTGGATCGACTAAATAACTTCAAAACCAAACTCCAGCTGTGTCGACGAGCCAGGTCGATTCCGATTGTCCAGCTTTCACAGCTCCTGGGCATCATGATCTCTTGCATAAGGATAGTTCCCTGGGCGAGACTTCATGCCAGGGAACTACAATGGTTCCTACTTCCTATGCAGAGGTCCAAGATCAGCAACTTGCAGAGGCGGGTTCAGCTCCCACAAACAGTGTTTCGCTTCCTCAGATGGTGGCAGTCGGCGTCAGTCAAAAGGGGTTCCCAATTCAAGGAACCCGACCGCATCGTGGTTTAGGTTTTAGGTTTTATTCAATTTCTATACTGCTCCTATCTCCCCAGCGGACTCAGGGCAGTGCACAGGAAATTAAAAATGACATACAAACACCCAATAAATACAGTCGCAACATTAAAATACAATTAAATTAAGTAACCTGTGCTAAAATGTTAGCTAAAAATATTCAAATCCACTACCTTATCAATTAACATTATATCTAATCTAGACCTCGGATGCCAGCCTCTACGGGTGGGGGGTGCATTGCCAGGAACAACTGACCCAGGGGAGGTGGTCACTAGAAGAGGCAGCTCACAACATCAACTGGCTGGAGTTGAGAGCTGCCAGACTAGCCCTTCGCCGATTCTCGACTCACGTGCTGCCACGTGCTGTTGCTCACTGACAACATTGCAACAAAGGCCCACATAAACTGGCAAGGGGGCACCCTCTCCAAGAGACTCATAGTGGAGGCGGAGTCCTTAGGACGGTGGACGGAACGCCATATTGCATCAATCATAGCCGGTCACACCCCCGGAAACAGAAACATGGAAGCGGACTGGCTCAGTCATTAAGCAATCGACAACTCCGAGTGGCAGTTGCATCCAGACTTGTTCCAATGGATAATTCGGGATTCAGCCAGCCACAGGTTAACCTATTTGCCACACAAGCCAATGCTCAGCTTCCACGGTTCTGTTCCCGTTACCACTCTCCTCAGGTGGAGGGGATGGATGCGCTGAGGTGCAGGTGGCCTCCAGGCCTCCTGTATGCCTTTCTCCTCCTAGCGGTCATTCTACAGGTCATCACAAAAATTCTGGGGGAGGGGGCGGACATCCTCCTTGTGGCCCCTCTGGCCCAGGAGATCCTGGTATGCAGACTTTGTCAGTCTCTCCATCCAAAAACCGTGAGAATTCCTCAGGAGCAGATCTCCCTCTGCCAGGGGGCCATCAACCACCCAGAACCCCAGTGGCTTCAACTAGCCATCTGGCACTTGAGGGAGAGCTCCTGAGGAAACAACATCTATCTGACAAGGTCATCAAAACTATACAAGCATCCAGACGACGCATCTATGACGCTCCGTGGCTCACCTTTTCCACCTGGTGTACCGCACGTGGCATTGTTGATGTGTCAGCATCCATTCCGCAGCTTCTCAATTTCCTCCAGGAGGGTTTGGACAAGGGGTTGGCACACAGCACGCTCCGTCGCCAGGTTGCCGCTTTATCTACCATCCTGGCGGCAGGTGCTCAACAGTCCCTGAGTAAACACTCTCAGGTCAAGAGTTTTCTAAAGGGCGCTTCCAACATACGCCCTCAAACCATACACGGGTATCCTTCCTGGGACTTGCCTTTTGTACTGAGAGCCCTGACGAATGCGCCTTTCGAGCCTATTCGAACGGCCAGTCTTCGCCACTTGACTCTTAAGACCGCCTTCCTAGTGGCGATTACTTCTGCTAGGAGGGTATCCGAGCTTGCGGCTCTCTCAGTCAGGGAGGAACTGTGTATAATCCATGCAGACCGGGTCATTCTGCGGCTTGACCCTTCCTTCATACCAAAAGTGAACACTCAATTCCATAGGACACAGGAAGTGATACTTTCTAACTTTTGTCCAGACCCCAAACATCCTAAGGAACACTCTTGGCATAAGTTGGATGTTAGGCGTGCCATACGCATTTATGTCAAGAGGACCAAGGAATTCAGACATACAGAATCGTTCTTTGTTTCCTTTCAACTGGGCTCGCTGGGCTGTAAGGTCTCATCTTCAACCATTAGTCGTTGGTTAATTAAAATGACTTAAGAGCACCAGGGTAGGCCTGTACCCGGACATCTGACAGTACACTCTACTAGGAGTGCTGCTACTACGGCTGCTTGGGCAACCCAAGCCTCCATTGTGGACATTTGCAGAGCAGCGACATGAGCGTCTCCCGCAGCTTTCATCAGAAATTACAAAATTGACTCCTTTGCCTCAGCCGAGGCCTCATTTGGAAGGCGTGTTTTGCAACAAGTTGCCTTGGCTCCAGTCGAACTAGACACTGACTCTTCCCTCCCTGGGACAAGATAGCTTGGGTATGTCCTATCCTTGGACTCTCCAAGCAGCGCACTGGAGAATGACTTTTGGCTTACCTGAATGGTCCTTCTCGGGGCGCTGCAGGAGAGTCCAAGACCCGCCCAGGGTTATCCTTGTGTCCACGAGCTCCATCTTTCCTGGAAGTATTAACTGGGCGTCCTGTAACGTGGAAGACATTCGTTTTTAAAACTGACCTCAAAGGAGGCGTGGTTAAAGAAATGTCACTCAGTCCTAGGGCAGAGAGGCTGAATTTCCCCATCCTTGGACTCTCCCACAGCGCCCCGAGAAGAACCGTTCAGGTAAGCCAACGGTCATTATGAGTTGCAATCATAAGGAAAATTACTATTTATAATAATCTGTTTATAATTTGCCACTTAATTTATCTGTTGTACCTGACTTCATAGCCCAATCTCATTTTCACAGAAACATATTTTATCTGCCTTTTAATTACAACAGTTCAATGAAAATTTAACTCTTAACTCTGCTTTTTGTTGTACAGCTGGATTTACTGATTCCCAGTCCCATGTGCTATATGCTATAGTAAATGAAATTGAAAGAAAAACAATGGAAAGAAAAACTTTTTGTCCTCAGGATCCAGATGATAGTATGTACTTTTTAAAAAATTTCATGGCATTTTTGCATAGGGCATGACTAATGTATTACAAAGGAATTTTTTGAAACTATATGAAATTTAGCTAATAAACGCCAATGTTCTTTGGCATTTGTTTCATTAAGTAATTAATTAATACATACATCAATTGTGTAAGTAATGTAAAACAGTATTTGTTATCTGCCTCCTAGAAGATTTTGAAAAGGAGGCTAGGATGTTAAACAGTGAATCCATTTGATAGAAAGAGGTATCAAATAATGAACTAGTTCTTGATATGGACTATATAATCTAGTCATTTGGTACCTTGTGGTACAACATCACTTTTTTATGCTTACAGTTGTGATAAAGCCCTATGATCCAACTCTTGTCCTTAAATTTCATCTGAAATGCCTTTTTCTCACTCATATTTTTTTAAAAACTTCCCTTGAGCTTGAAGGGAAAATGAATTATTTCCATAGTTTGAAGACAAAATTCCAGACCTCTATTTTGAATAAAAAGGCCAATTCATATGTACCTATGATTCAGCATACATACTGGGCTTATTAATATAGTCAAGCCATACTGAAGTATTTCCAAAATCCACATGCATGAGTTTCAGAAAATTCTAGAGAAAACACACCTTCACCTGTAAAAAAAACAGTAGAATACTTTAGCTAACACATATTTTCTTCCTTATATTTGTATTTTAACCATTATCATTTCCCGCCAGACATTAGATTTGGTTCTGCACATTACTGTCTATTCCTATAAAGGAGAAAGTAAATTTAGAAACCAGAATTAGCTCATTGTTTAAGTGGCCAATGTAGTTCCAATTCTTTTAAAAGCTTTTGGGACCTCTCTTATTTTAAACCGTAAAATAAACCTTACAAGTTATCATTTTTTAAATTCCGCATAGCAAAGCAAATCACAAAAATGTCCAAAGCACCCAAAAACAGTCATTCTCTCAAAAATCCCAGGCTTCATCTTCTCAATGTCATCACAGCACATTCAACCATTCAGATTCAGCCCCCAGATGGAAAATGACTTATCCTTTCTCTAATCAGACTGTAGGTAGTTCTTTTCTGAACCATAAGTGTACTAATGTTTTCTTCTCCGTGTTCCAACTTGTGCTAGCTCTCTTTTTTTTTTTCTTATGGGCTTCATGGTTCAGCCCTAGATTGCAATTTGTGAGTGGTCTAGCAGTACATCATTCCTGGCTTTCTGGGCAATAGGAGGATAACTCCTGTTGCTGTAGGCCTCAGTATATCTCAGATACCTTCGGCTGCATTTATGTGCTTAAGCATACTGTACTTGTTTGATTTAAGGTTAGTCTGTTTGGGGAATTTGGATGTGATGTTTTATTATTATAGTTTAATCAGACTTAACATACTCAAACCAGTTAGTTGTAGTTAATACAATAAAATATGGTTTAATCAAGCATGAAGTAATGGAATATGTTAGCATAGTCTTAGTGTTCAGTATTCTCTTCTCAACAGCTCATCAGGATGTGTTACTTGTATTCTGTGCTCAAATTAAATACTTATCATATTTTTTGGAGTATAAGATGCTCCGAAGTACAAGATACATCTAGCTTTTGGGGAGGAAGACAAGTGGGGGAAAATCTGCCTCTGCCTCCTAGCAGTTTGTCTCCTTTCAGCAAACAGCAAACGGTACAGAAGATATACACTATTTGTGTTGTTAATTTCAGACTATACTTGTACAGATGCTGTTAAGATTGATGTGGCTTTCTGGAAGTAAACATTATTTTATAGGCATTTATAGACTTACCTCTTTATAGCAAATAGCCTGTTTCAGTTTAGCCTGATTAGAAGGGGAAAAAATCTGCTGCCTCCCAGCAATTTGCCATTTTGCAGCAAACAGCAAGATTCACTTTCAATTTCAGTTTAAGCACCCTTCCCAATGATCAGCTGTTTCAGACTGCAGGGATTGGTGGGAAAACTCATTAGTCAAGGGAGCCAAATATCAACAGTACGATTGAAATTTCTTTTGAGGGCCAAAAGAAGGTGTGGCCTGTTTTGTGGGAGTGGCTCAGCGGTCATGTGACCAGGTGGGCATGGCCATTTTGGAAAATGTAGTGAAACTCACTTAACTACGGTCTTGTTTAGCAACCAAAATTTTGGGCTCAATTGTGGTTATACATTTTTTTTCTTTATCTCTCTCTCTCCCACTTTCTTTTTCTTTCTTTTTTCTTTCTGCCTCCTCTCTTTCTTTCTCTCTCTCTCTCTGTCTGTCTCTCTGTATCTGTCTCTCTCTCCTCCCTCCACCCATCTCTGTCACTCTGTGTGTGTCTTGTCTGTCTCTCACTCAATCACTCTGTCTCTGTCTATCTGTCTCTCCCTCCCTCTCTCTGTTTCTCCCTGTCACTGTGTGTGTCACACTCTCTGATTCCCTCCCTCCCTCTCTGTCTGTCTCTCCCTCTTTCCCCGTCTGTCTCGGATTCAATCCCTCCCTCTGTCATTCTTTCTCTGTGTCTCTCTCCGTCTCTCTCTCTCTTCCTCCCTCCCTCTCTCTCTGTCCGTCTCTCTGTCTCTCCCTCCCCCCTCTGTCTCTCTCTGTGTCTGTCAGTCCCTCCCTCTCTCCCCTCTCCTCCCCCCCCACGGAAGCAGCGGAAGGGATGGCATGCCGGCTGGGGAGGCTATGGATGCATTCTCCCGCAGCGGGCAGGCGGGCAAGCGAGTGAGTGAGTGGGCGAGCGGGTGGGGCGAGCACCCGAGGCTACCGCCACCCTTAAGCGCCGCCGAGACTATCGCCCGGCAGGTCGCCCAGCAACGGCGGCGTGCAGGGAATCCGGGCGCGTCTCCACCGGCTCCCTCCGACAGCCACCACAGAGCACGTTCTGGGGCCACACGGCCACCTCCCTTCCAGCCATGCCTGGCGGGCAGCCCCAGAACGTGTGCCGTGGTGGCTGTCGGAGGGAGCCGGTGGAGGCGCGCCCGGCTTCCCTGCTGGGCGACCTTGGGCAGCAGGAGTGGAGCGTCACAAGGCTCGGGGGTAGCAGAAGCAACAGCAGCCGCCGCCTATGCCGCAGGCGGAGTCTGCCCGGCGGAGGAAGAGGGCCAGGGGCCAAAGAGCCGCTTGTGGCTTGCGAGCCGTGGTTTGCCGACCACTGCCATAGCCTATTGTCGCCTCCGCAAGCCCTAATTTCTCCCTTTGCTGTAAGGAGGTAAATTGCAATGTGCTAGAGTTCTTTGACTTGATACACATGTTAAATTGTTATTGAGCACTTTGAATTTGTTTCAATAATCCTAAGAAATCCTCTTTTGGATTGCTAGAGAATGTCCAAAATTAACGATCGCTACTTCTTCTTTTCCAGTCTACTTCTTTCCAAGTGCAATGAAAACAGTAAGTGGACTTGATTTCTGTATATTGAGGTAGATACACATTCACATTTGTTTAAATGTAAATATATATTTCAATACCTTTCTGGCTATTTATGTATTAGCTAGATTTAAAAACAATTTTTAAAATGGTATATTCTCTCTAGTAACATATTAGAGAAAACGTGTGGAATAATCTTAAAATCCAATGTGAGATCACCAAAACTTTGCTGTTCTTTTAACCTTACCTGCCACCTATCCATCATCTTAAAGATATTAACTTGTAACCATTTATAAAATATGAATTAGGATTTTGTGCTTCTTGCTAAAATTGGAGAGAAAAAATGTTCTGTGTAGCAGAATACCTATTTGTTATATTCAAGGATTCATATTTTGTTCCTTTATTGCAGTGTCTGGAACTGAAGGATGTTCAACTTGCGTATCGGCTACATAAAGTGGTGGAGAAAGCAAACAACAGGATAATGTTGGGAAATATGACACAGAAGAACTTTTATTAGTAATTGTTATTTTATCATTCATAATTATAGAATTTAATTATCAACAGTTTCAACTAGGCTGGAAGAATAGAAGTGAAATAGATTTATTCTTAACTCCTGAATGTTATTGAATTTATTTGTTAATTACATGTATATTTCATTGTTAAGTAGCCTCAGCAGTTCACTGATAGACATAAACAAAATTGCCAGAATAATAAATATTTTAAAATAAAACAATAGAATAACAACAATAAACAATGAACAGCATCAATCCCAAACTGCTCTAAAAAAGAGCACTTTTTGCCAAAGACAGTTAGGGAGCATTTTGAATTGCAATCAGGGGTCCATTTCAAAAGACCAGTATGGCCGCCAAGAAGTAGCATCACTAACATTCTCCTCTCCCCCCCCCCCCCCCCCCCCCCCCCCCCCCCCCCCCCAAAGTGAGGAACCATAGGATGCTTTTCTTGGAACAATTATGAAGGGCAGGCAGATTCTAGGTATTTCTATGTTCTGAAAGTAATTTGGTATCAAGCCATAGAGCCTTGTAGGTTAAAACAAAATTTTAAATTACATCCAGAAGTTTATTAGTAACCAGTACAGGGCCATAGGAAGGTATAATGTGCTCCCAATATTAATAAGCACAGAAGCCGCTGCATTTTGGACCATCTGCTATTTTAAGTGCTTTCTAAAGGCGGATTAAAGGATGGTATGTTACAGTAGTTCAAAGAAGTGATGAAGACATCATTAACTGTAGAAGGTCCTCCTGCCCCAGGTAAGGCCCACAACCCAAATGGAGCCATGAGTCCAGGAGGACTCTAAAGTTTCAGATCTTGCTTCTCCATCAGGAAATAATATTGGAGCAGCCCTGATTATGTCAGATCTAAAAGGTAGAGCTCATATTAGAATGGCTACTGTAATATAACCTTAGAAAGAAGAAAACAGTGATCTGATTCCAAATTTATAAGTGAGGTTTTACCAGCAGATGATTTTAATTTTGTTAGGTAAGGCTAAATAATTTATACTATCTACTGCATTTTCTTCGAGGTTCAAAACATTAAGATTTTATTTTAAGTTACAGCTGTTTGATAAGTGAGAACAGAAATTTAGGAAGATTACATGGAAACGTTTTTCATTTTGAAGTTGATGGTGTTTTAATAACTATTTCTTTTTTTTTGCCATAGTATGTCATTTTTTGAATTGTTGGCTATGATGGAAAACCTTGATGTTTTGTTGAAGTGGTATAAAGAACTAGTTCCATCAGTAAGTATTATTTTTTAATTTATTTTTTGTCACTTTAAATGTTTAAACATCAGTGACTCAAAACTCTGATTATCCAAAATTTTGCATTTCTTATTCAGGCATTTTACCCAAATATTAGAACAATAATGCTGCTTCTTCAGGCATTGGACTCTGGCGATTGCTTGGAATTGATTCCTCAGCTATGGAAAGGTAAACTATACTTTGTTTTCTTGTTTCCAATGTCATAAGCAAGTCATCTTCCCAATTTAGTCAGAAGAACCAGTATTAGGCACATTTGCCCCTTTGAGCATCAGTAAAATTTAAATATGTCTTCAGATCAGAACCACATTGTAGTGTTACTAGCTTGAATCAGGAAAGTTTTTTACCATGGTGCTTCCTTCTGAGACTGGAAATTTATTGTTCAATTTACAAACTTGTTACTGCAGTTTGTAAAAATTTTAAACATTGTTAGTTATTCCAGTGACAGATCCAATTGTAGGAAAGAAAAACTATTCAGAATGGATGTGTACCGTAATAATGTCATTGCTCATCAAAAATAAAGTATCTGTCACTTTCCCATTAGCTTAATTTTCATATAGTCTGTACATTTTTCTGCCTTTGTGTTTTACAACATATCTGTAGCCATACAATACTAGTTAATTGGGCTCAGTTGAATTTAAGGATTGAACATCCATATATCTGTTTCAATTAAGTCCCTAATTTAATTGATCAAGAACTGTTTGTAGTTATTTATTTCTGATAACTTTTCTTTCCTGTTCAGATATTAAGCAATTTGGATTTAGTCTCAGAGACACTATTGTACAAGAAGTTCTGGCTCTTATGGCAAGAGACATACAGTCTCCAGAGGTAAGTCTTGATGGAACGTGGGATATGGAAAATGTTATAAAAATTGCAGAAGTCAAAGGCATGAATTAACTAGTGATTAAATGAATCCAGGAGGCCTGCCCTTACTATTTCTTATTGAAACAAAGCATAGAAAAATGTTGCAGGATTAATTTTCAGTTGATGGAATAGCAATAATATCTATGCTTGCAGTAAAATAATACACATTAGGGAGGTTCCTCTATTTTCTTAGCAGAGCAAGCCACTGAAAGAAATCTTATTCTTTTCCCCTGCTTCTTCACTTGGCATATCTCATCTTTATGCACCTCAGATTCCTAGCACGTAGCTACCTATTAATAGAAAAAGTATAATGGTTAATTTCATCATACAGTAATCATTTCAAATCTAGAATAACAGAAAAGCCCAGTGCATGCCAAAAAGATATGGAAAATATATTTATTTATAATACATTGACCCCCAAGCTTTTGGGAACCAGGGACCAGTTCCATGGAGGTTTTTCTGAGAACTAGAGGGGCCATGGTTTCACATGCTGCCTGCATCCCACACATATGTGGATGGGGCATTCATTTGTGTGGCCCAGTGTTTGGTATGCCATGGAGCACTGCGGTCCATGGCCCGGTGGCTGGGAACCCTGTAATATGTAACTACCATACAACATTATAAAAGGAAACCAATATAAGCACCATATAGCATGTTTATATAATATTAAAATTCTCAGTCCAGTATCCTTTAACTATGAAACTGTGCATCATAGGGCAACAGTTTTTAAACCATTGTACCTTAAATGGGCTGGTTTATAGAATGTCCAAAATCCAGGACCCATAATTTCCAAAGGAATAAAATTTGAGAAAATTATGGCTGCTTCAGTGCTATTTGGCTGCTGCTGTGGTGACATATTTTTCATTTTCAAAATTCTGTGAGTTTCCTAGTTAGTCTTGCAATCCTCTTGCTTCCTCTCCCATCCCACCCACAGCAACCATTTCCTTGCCTACTGGAAAGGGAAGGAAGGGAGAAAGTGGGGAAACTGGCAACTACTCAGAAATCGCTCCTGCTCCTACTCATTTTTGTCTATCCTTGGTCATTCTGTTTCTCTATTTAAACAAGAAAATCCATCCGAAACAATGACTATGGGAGCATAGGTTGTCTAGTATAATTATTAAATTAATTAAAATATGTAAAAAGTAAAGCTAATTTAAATGAGTGAAGAAAGTTAAAATGAATTCTGCCATTTAAGAATAGCAAATACACAACCATCTTAATTATATAGGTTTACTGTTGTCTATATAATTTTGAAGTCGTAACATCAGGAAAGCTATCCTTTAGTAGAAAATATGCAAAGTAGTCCTTGCTTAATGACCCTAAAAGGGACTGGAGTTTGTTTTTGTGGAGTAATTATATGACCCCACCACTTAACAACAGCAGTTTCCTTAGTCCCAATTGCAGCTTTCAACTCTGCAGTTGTTACGCTAGAACCTCACACTTTTCCTGCCGTACTGCACTTTAATTCCTCCCACTTACTTATTCTCCCCCATCTCTGCTTTTTTGCCCACCTTGAACTCCACCACCTCACCACCCTATATTCCTTTGCCCCTGTTCCCACCACCTCAACTGACTGCGATCTTCCTCTTACTACGGACAAGATATGCCTCGCATGGTCCTTCATGAGACAGCTGTTCAGGATGGTTTTGCACAGGCAGCAGTTGCCTTTGTGAAAGCAAAGGCCCAGGCTGGGTGCACCTCATCAGTGAGAGTAACAAGAGGGCAAAGATAAGCTGGGGCGTTGCGCAGTAGGCAAAGAGGAAGGTAAAGTGCCGAAAAGGCAGAGATAAGGGACAAGATAGGCAGGAGGAGGAGTTAAATTGCCCTCTGGTTGTAGATGCAGGTGGATTGCCAAGCACATAAACTTTCAGCAAATGACCATGGGGGGGCCATAAATTCATTTGTAATCAGTCATAAACTGGACTGGTTATAGCGTTCATTTACTTAATGCAATAGTAACAGTTGTTGAAGGCAGGGTCATTAAGCGAGGACTAGCCGTAAATGAGTTGTTTAGTTGCATTGACCTGAAAGAGTTTAGTTGTCACAGGGACAAATTAACCTCCTTGCATCCTGTAAAGTCTTAAGATGGTCTTGGTGTTCTTTGTGCTTTTCAGAATACAGCTGGGTTGAATTGTAATTCTGTAAAGAAAGTGCTGTATACTACAGCAGGTGTACCTAGAGTTGCCAAGCACTACTTTAGCTTCATATCTGCTAGATTGCTACTGTTGGCTGCAGGTGCTGAGTATCTTATTATTTTACAGACCCAAGCTGCATTTGCTGACTGTGCTGAAAATATAAAATTTCTGCATGACTTAAAGAGCAAGAACATGCAACTTCTTTGGAAAGACACTTCTCTTAATAACATCACAATACTTTTCGCCAGAGCTGGCAAAATGCAGGAAGCTTGGTAAGACCAAAAGAAAAAAGAGTCTCTGCCAATAATTTGTATTTCATTCTGGAGATAAATCTTGAAATAAAACAACTTATCCCAGGTTCCTGAACCATAGAAGTCAAGTCTCTATCTAACTCAATTATAGTTATCATCTTTTGACTTTGACCCATTTATTCAGTGCAGAAGCGGAGTAAAACCTTTTCTCTAAAGAGCCTTAATTGAAAACTTAAGCCCCAAAGTAGATTGTGGAGGCAGAGAGAGAATATAATGATATCTAGACCTTAAGTTATTGTTGTGTTTTCTTTTTCCTTCAAGCAGTTCCTGGAGGAAGAATATAGCTAAAGGCATGGACCCTGATGTTAAAGTTTAAGGTTGCACCAGTAAAGTCCAGTAATATGTTAATGCTAATGACTGGCTATCTCACTTCTTTTGCTTCACTTTTAGACTAAAAGCAGTTATATGTAGCATCTGGGCAGAAAAAAAACCCCTTTCTAATTGGCAGTATTTTTTACCAAGATAATAGAGATATTGTGGGCTGTATGAGATAAAGGTTTTTTTTCTACTGCTGGAAAATGTCAATTTGTTCTAGGGAGAGGTGGAAGTGAAGTTGCTACCACATTTATAAGCCAGTTTCAGCTTTATGACTATAGATGTTTCCAAAGGCATTCACCAATCTTTATCTATAACCCAACAAGAAACTAGTTTTTATAGTACTTTTTGTTCCACTATATATGAACTGTTGTTAAAATTACTTAAATTCCATATTCTGTGAACATTTTTTTCTTTTCCTAAGTAGAATTCTATTTGATTCAATAGGGTTTTTTTCATTTTGAGTTATTAGCAGTTAGAAAAAAAACATTTTCTGTTGGGATTTTGGATTTCCCTGGAGAATTAGTTGTAAGTCTTTTTTTTTTCATTGACTACATAACCTATATTGTCAAGAGACAAGATTTGGAATTATATATACAGATAGTTCTTGATTTACAAACCTTCATTTAGTGACTGAAATAAACTGCATTGCAAAAAGTGATATATAACAGGTCCTTGCACTTAATGACTCACAACGTTCCCAAGGTAACATGAACAAAATTTGGATTCTTGGCATTTACAATAATTGCGGTATCCCCTGGTCACGTGATCATTTGCAATCTTTTCCTGCTGACTTAAGACAAGCAAAGCCACTGGGGAAGCCGCATACACTTAATAACTGCTTGATTCATGTAACAACTACAGGGATTCATTTAAGAACTGTGGCTTTAAAAGGTAAAATTGGGTGCGACTCACTTGATTTAACAACATAAATTTTGCTCTCAGTTGTAATTATAAACTGGGGACTACCAGTAAGTCAAGCCTTTTGATGGACTTCGGATCATATTTTTTTCATCTCTGCATGCAAATGGTAATTTTTATTTCTTTCCTCTCCAAATAGGAACATGCTACAGCTTTTTAAAAAATACTCTCAAGTTCCCAGGTAAGCTTGCCTTTTAAAGTTTGCCCCCGAAAGTCCTGAAAATAAATGTCAGTCTTTACTTTCCCCTTGATTTGATCTGTTCATTAGCATTCAGGCTCACCAGACCTGGTGGGTATTACGGAAACCTGGTTGGGGCACGAGGGAGGTACTCCTTGTTGAGATGTGCCCCCCAGGTTACCTGGCACTTCATCAGCCAAGGGCCCAGGGCAGGGGTGGAGGTGTGGCGATTATTATCAAGGAAAGTCTTAAGCCAAGGGAGACCACTGTGCGTCAGGTAGTCGGGTGCGAATCCCTGTATGTGAAGTGGGGACTTGGGAGGCAGCTGGGCCTGCTGGTCGTGTACCTGGTTCCACGCTACGTGTCAGCAGCCCTACCCTTGAGGTGATCGCTGAGGTGGCAGTTGTTACCTCCAGACTTATAGTCATGGGAGATTTCAACCTGCCATCGGCGGGCGATTCATCTGGGACAGCTCGGGAGTTCATGGCCTCCATGACGGCCATAGACCTAACCCAGGTAATTCAAGGCCCCACACATACGGGGGGAAACACACTAGACCTGATTTTTGCCTCTGGCCAGTGTTTGAGTGATCTAGGAGTAGGGGAACTAGTCATCGAACCCCTGTCCTGGTCAGATCACTCTCTCCTTCGGCTGGACTTCCCAACCGCCACACCCTACTGTGGGGAGGCGGAACCAGAGATACCAAAATGGTTCCGCCCCAGGCACCTGATGGACCCTGAAAGGTTCCAGATGGAGCTTGGGCCTATACCTGTAACCCTAACCCGCGACTCGGCTGAGGACCTAGTGGCAGCATGGAATAGTGCTGCCGCGGGGGCCTTGGACCGGGTCGCGCCCTTGCGGCCTCTCACACGGCGCCGATCCACCCTGGCTCCTTGGTTTTCTGAAGAGCTAAGGGTGATGAAACGCTGCAAGAGATGCCTAGAGAGCAGGTGGAGAGCCACTTGCTCCGAATCCGATCGAACACAGGTGAGGTCCCATTTAAGAACCTACCTAGTGGCGATAAGAGTAGCGAAACGTAATCATCTCGCCACCCTTATCGCATCCGCAGATAACCGCCCTACCGCCCTGTTCAGAGTGACCCCCTCCCTTCTTCAACAGGGGTCTCGGGAAGCTCCTTTGCAGTGCAGAGCAGAGGAATTTGGAATCTATCTGCAGGACAAAATCGCTCGGATCCGAGACGACTTAGCCTCCACTCCGATAAATCTGGGCAGATCATCCGAGACAGGTCTTGAGACCGTTTTGTGGGATGAATTCAACTTTGTTACTTCCAAAGACATGGACAGGTTGCTGAGGCGGCTGAATGCCACCACATGTTTATTGGACCCGTGTCCCTCCTGGCTGGTACTGGCCTCCTGGGAGGTGTCTCGTGGCTGGCTCCAGGAAATAGTGAACGCTTCTTTGAGTAGGGGGTTCTTGTCAGCCATCTTGAAGGAGGCGGTGGTGAGACCCCTCCTCAAAAAGCCTTCCCTCGACCCAGCGTCATTAACTAATTATCGTCCGGTCTCCAACTTTCGCTTTCTTGCGAAGGTTGTTGAGAGTGTGGTGGCACAACGGTTCCCTCGACATCTGGAGGAAACTGACTATCTAGACCCGTGCCAGTCCGGCTTCCACCCCGGGCACGGCACTGAGACAGCGTTGGTTGCGCTGATAGATGATCTCTGGAGGGCCAGAGACAGAGATCATTCCTCTGTCCTGGTCCTGTTAGACCTCTCAGCGGCTTTCGATACCATCGATCACAATATCCTATTGCACTGACTGGAGGAATTGGGACTGGGGGGCACTGTACTGCAGTGGTTCTCCTCCTACCTCTCTGGTCGATCGCAGTTTGTATTGACGGGGGGAGAGAGGTCGACATCGAGGCCCCTAATATGTGGGGTGCCTCAGGGGTTGGTCCTCTCGCCCCTCCTGTTCAACATCTACATGAAGCCACTGGGTGAGATCATCCGTGGTTGTGGAGTAGAATACCACCAGTACGCTGATGATACTCAGTTGTACATATCTACCCCCAACCACCCCAGCGATGCCATCGAAGTGATGTCCCGGTGTTTGGAAGCCGTGCGGCTCTGGATGGGAAGTAACAAACTTCGGCTCAACCCATCCCAGACCGAGTGGCTTTGATTCCCAGCATACCGACATAGCCAGCTGATCCCATCGCTGGTTATCGGGGGCGAGTCACTAGCCCCCGTTGAGAAAGCCCGTAACTTAGGCGTCCTCTTGGATTCGCGGCTGTCCTTAGATAGCCATATAGCAGCCGTGACCAAGGGGGCTTTTTACCAGGTACGTCCCTTTCTTAACCGGGATGCCCTCCGCACTGTCACTCAAGCACTCATGACATCCCGCCTAGACTATTGCAACACTCTTTACATGGGGCTCCCCTTGAGGTGCATCCGGAGGCTCCAGTTGGTACAGAGTGCGGCCGTGCGAGGAATCATGGGAGCCTCTCGATGCTCCCATATAACACCTCTCCTACGCGAGCTGCATTGGCTACCGGTGGCCTTCCGGGTTCAGTTCAAGGTGCTTGTCACCATCTTTAAATCGCTCCATGGCTCGGGGGCTAGTTACTTGTGGAACCGTCTCCTACCATATACCTCCCACCGACCAATTCGCTCCCAGGGGGAGGGCCTCCTCAGGGTGCCGACCGCTGGTCAATGCCGGCTGTCGGCGTCCAGGGGTAGGGCCTTCTCTGTGGCAGGGCCCACCCTCTGGAATGACCTGCCCCCCGACCTTCGCACTATCACGGACCTTCCCCTCTTTCGCCGCTCACTCAAGACTCATTTCTTCCAGCAAGCTGGACTAGCCTAGAATTTTAGACCTCATATACGCCAAAACTCCAACCAAACTAGTAAATGGTTAATAGGTTAATGGGAATTTTAATACAAGTTAATTTAATTAATTTTAATTCTTTTATTGTATATGCTATTATTTATTATGGTAGATTTATCTGTACACCGCCCTGAGTCCATTTCGATGGAGATAGGCGCGATTTACAAATCGAAAATAAATACATAAATAAATAAAATAAATTTGACTCTTAGTTTTCTCCAGTGTTAGAATGCCGCTTTCTGCCATGCATTGTCCTGTGCTGGCCCAGTTCCATCACCAAATGTCAGCTTGTCATTTCCTCAGATGGATTGGTGGTTTTGTTAGCAGAGCAAGCAGAGCTATCAAGGGAACTGCTACAATTGTAGGCACTATGACGTTTAAATCTTCTACAGAAATTTACCTCCACTGCTTGAATACTGAAAGTTTAATTAGCCTTTGAAGCTTTTAATTCACTTTTAAAGACGTCTGTCTTTTGGTTACTGCAGAGAAGTATGATCTGGACAGGGAATGTATATTTGTTTAGCTGCTAATAGTTAGCATTTGGGGGGGAAATAACCATATCCACAAAAAACTTTTGTTGCAGCATTATTAATTTCTGATCCAAGCTGTCACTTTCTTGGATCAGCAGTTTGAAGCCCTGAATTTCTGATGATGTAGAATAGATAAAGCAGTGACCTTTATACTGTATATCATAAGTTCAAGAATCAGAAGATAGTAGCACAAGCCTTATTTTAGCAGTTTTTTATAACAAATATATAATTATTCAAGTTAAACTTTTCTGTCAATAGATGTGTCCCTTTGTCAAATTAAGATTCACTACTTAGACTTTTTAGGAAAGCTGCTTTGATTGGATAGATGCCTGTTCATGGAACTCATCTAATTACTTGGGTTATGAAGAAGTGGTGCCTTTCATGTTGTTTACAATAAATATTGGGTTATCAGGTTCAGAAATTTCTCACCTCGGGTTAGTTTATTTTATTTATTTATTTAACTTGTTTTCCCAATTTCCCCTAAAGGTGGCTTACCATCTCTAGATAGTTACCAGCATAATTTGGCGGATAAAGTATTTTCCCATCAAACTATGTTACAGATGCCACTACAGTATCCATATCCCTTTTTCTCTTATGCAGTGATTTGACAGTGAAAGAGATGCTCAGTTGTATTAAACAAAATAGCCAAGCGGATAAAGCATTTGAACTAGTAAAGCTGACTGCTGAATATGGTATACAATCAACGTCAGTGCTCGCCAAGACAACTCTAGAAGAATTTGAACTTTCTGAAGAGCAAAGGTAAGTTTCAGCAAGTATGTAGCTGTGATGTACTGCTCAGAGCACCTGGGATATATCACAGAAATTCACTGATGTAGTCATATTCTTGACTATTTTGTTTCATTTATTTGAATTCATACCAGATGTCTGCAGGAATTTGAGGCAGAGTACATCATCTTTCTCCCTTTTTCTGGCAGCACTTTAATTGGCAGTAACCTTCTAGAGATAGAGATAGAGAGACTAGCACAAGCCTTCAAGTGAGTTTCATGCCTTAGTTCAGTTTCCCCGTCCTAACTGAGATATTTTGATCAGTATATCATATTCTTTCTTATGCCCCTTTTGAAGCAGACATTTTTTGCCAATAATAAAATTGTAGTTGTGCCAGCAGTTTGACAAATCTGTAATTGTACTCATGTGGCTTTTTTCTTTTCTTTTTCCAGGCAGACTCTGATTGATATAATAGAAGGAAACTGTGGTTATAAATAGGTGTCAGAAGAGAAACTACTTCCTCTTTTCTGAAAGAAAAAGCAACTTACCTGATTTCAATACAGCTGTCAGGGAGTGGCCCTGAAAATCTCTGTGAGCCTTGTACATAACTGTATTATATTGGTGGTATTATCATGTGGATTCCAATCTGATGGCAATTGGTAGGAAGTTCTGGTTTCACCTGTTTTGGAGTGTTTGTTCTCGTTCTCCGCAACCTCAGTTTTGAAAACCCAAATTGTCTCCAGAATCATAGAATTATTTTCTTATTATATTGCATCTACATTTTCCTTAGGCATACAATCAGAAATAAAGAGTAATCCACTTGCCTCTTTTCAACAGGTGTTTTTTTTATTAAAACTAAATTTGTTGGAACTGACTAAAGAGCTTTAGAATGTTACAAACTTCTAAGGATGTTTTTTTTCTTTTATATATATCAACACTCTAAACAAATAGCCCAGAATAGAAATATCACCATTGTTAGAATAGCACATATTTGTATCAATGTCACAATGTAGTTCTGCAGATTGGTTAATTTTGAGAGCAGTGTGGTGTAGAAAGTATTTTTCCCCTTAGTTAAGTACACATTTGATTTGGTGGTGGATTTACATGTTTATTTTGGCTTGTTTTGAAAAACAGACTGATTTTGAAAATAGATGATTTGTGAGTACATTTTTTCTGTAGCAAGGAATTCTAGGATGGTTTACATTTCTTCCTTGCTCCTGTAGGCAGAGTCAAAAATGTAACTTTGAGGAAGGAGTACTCATCTCTGAATTAACTACGAAAAGTCAATGGAATTCCAACTGTGATCTTTATTCTTCTGGAATTTATAGCAGTTGTTGACTTATGGCCCAACATAGCTTGCTAAAAATATACAAACAAAATATCTCTTACTTAGACTTCCTCATATCCCAAGTAGGTTTGACATTCTACATTTGTCCAATTAATAATGTTCCTTTACAAATGCTCTCTTGAGTTTTGGACAGAATAAAAACAGGTGAGGCTCTGAATCCTGAAGAACAAGAAGTTAATTTTTGTACAAAAATATGATCAATATGGAGAATTATGAAAACGTTCATCATGCTATCCTTTTTTTCGATGAGAAAAAAATACCTTTTTCCTGAAAGCAGTGGCCACCTCCCAAGAAGGGAGATGTGTTCAAAACCAAATGCAGATCCCACAGATGCCACAAGTGGCAACTTGTGTATTGTACTGTAGAAAAACACTTCACAGAAGTTGTGGAATTCCCAACATGTTATCTGGAATAGTGAAGAGTAAAACCCTACTAGTTAAGAATATTGGGTCATTGATTCAATCACAGCCCTTTTCAAGACCAAACCAGGAAAATATTTATGCCTAAGACAAAAAAAAAATCTTATAAAGAAAACTCAGTGCTGTTATACCAACAGCATAAGAGCAAGATGACAGGTAAACATACTTTGTGGACTCACAGAAAAATGTAAAAGTAATGGCATTCTAACTAAGGGGAAAGGGTGCGATATATAAATCAAATAAACTATAACTATAACTATAATTGCTAGTCAGCCAGATATTGTTGTAATTGACTATTGGCTTACCTGAAGGGTCGTTCTCTGTGCACTGCAAAGAGTGTCCAAGCATGGGTTAAATTCTATCACACTGCCCAAGGACTGGATTGAAATTTTTGGCCACGTCTCCTGGCTTCCTGTAGCTTCACTTTTTCAATGGAGGCATGGTCCCGTTGGAACTCAGGTTTACATGGATGCAAATCCTCCAGTGGATAAGGAAGTAGTCTAGTCCAGCGTTTTTCAACCACTGTGCCGTGGCACACTAGTGTGCCGTGAGATATTGTCTGGTGTGCCGTGGGAAAAATTCCAATTTCATCCGTAACATGCGGCTTCGGCTCACAAATATGAACAATTATAAAATACTTATTATAAAGTATAAAGTATTATAGTAATTATAAAATAATTTCTTTGTGTTTATTTGATTCCTATTCAAGAGAATTACTTTATATATAGTCAATATAGGCACAGAGTTAAAAAATTTTAACATTTTCTAATGGTGGTGGTGTGCCTCGTGATTTTTTTCATGAAAAAAGTGTGCCTTTGCACAAAAAAGTTTTGAAAAAAACTGGTCTAGTCGAAAGTTAGTACCCCAGGGTGGGGTTGGACATTCCTTGCAGTGCATCATTGGGTAAGCCAATGATCATTCTCCTGTGCACTGCTTGGAGTGTCCAAGCATGGGACATACCCAAGCTAAATGTCATTAGGGTGGGTCAAATTTGAAACTCAATTGTCACTAGAAAGAATACTCTGCAAGCCCCATCTTCCAAATTCCACATCCACAGAGGCTTCCACATCCTTGACTGAAGCCTAAGTTGCCCAGGCTGCTGTGGTGGCTGCGCTCCTGGTCGAGTGTGGTCAATCTGGGTGAGCCTGTCTGCCCTGATGTTCATAGGCAAGCAAAATACAAGCTTTGAGCCAGCGCCCCAGGATGGAAGAGGAAACCTTGTGCCCCATGGTCACTGGCTGGAATGATACAAAGAGCATCTAAGTGTTTGAAGGAAGTTGTCCCCTTCAGTGCCCTGCATACTTCAAGGGTATGCTACCGATGCTCCCGAGGACGACTGGGTCTGGGACAAAAGTCTGGCAGTCCTGGGCTCTGTGGAAGAGCGAATTAATTTTTGGCACAAATGAAGGATCCTTTGAAGGACCACCCTGTCGCTATGAATCAGACACAAGTCCTCCTTAACCAACAGGGCCTCTAACTCCGAAATTATTCTAGCTGATGTAACAGCGATGAGGAAGGAAGTCTTAAGAGACAATTGTTGAATGGATGAAGTCCTAAGAGGTTTGAACGGAGCTAGGAAAGCTTCCAGGAAGCGTAACGATGCACCACCTGAGGTAGTAAGTTCGAAGCTCCCTTCAGGAAGCTGCATATGCTCGGATGATGGCTGAACTGTTGGTGAGAGCCCGTTGACAAGATGGTGGACAAAACTGACCTGCCATCTTAGGGTATTTGGAGCGAGCCCTTGATCAAAACCTTGGAGAAAATCCAAAATCAGTGGGAGAGATGACATAAGAGGGTCCTGGTTACGGTGAGTACACCAGTGGGCAAGGGCGCCATAGATTCTGGTAGTGGAAGGTTGCCTGGCCACCTGGATAATACAGATGATCTGGCTGGAGAACTGGGCCCAAGTCAGGAGATCTCTCAAGTGCCAGACGGTCAGCTGGAGCCACTGGGGCTCTGGTTGACGAATGAACCCCTGGCTGAGAGAGACCAACTTCTGCGAGATTCTATGGGGCCCAGCGATGAAGAGGCTGGTCAGGTCTGCAGGCCCTTCTCGGCCAATGAGGTGCCACTAGAAGAACCTTCACCTGCTCCACAAGTAGCTTCATGATGACTCGAGGAATCAGTGGCAACAGAGAGAAGGCATAGAGAAGGCTCGGAGGCCAGGGGCTGTTGAGGGCATCCACTCCCTCAGCTTGAGGAGAGTGATACCTGGTGAAGAAGCGAGACAGTTGACAATTCTCCAGTGTGGTGAAGAGGTTGACTAGGGCCTGGCCAAACCTCTGTGACAGTTGTTAATAATAATAATAATAATTTTATTTATAAACCGCCTCCTCTCCCCGAAGGGACTCGGAGCGGTGCACAGGGAAATTAAAAAACAAGTACAAAATACATAAATAGTTAAAAAAGAATTAAACACATTATCCCTGCGCTAAAAACCCTCTATACTAAAACTAAACTATACCCCCTAAAAACCCAGTTAAAATGGAAGACTAACCTAGGCCGGCCAAGCAGAAAAAGTGTGTTTTTAATTTTTGACGGAAGGAGTGGAGGTCCGTGGTTGTTCTAATTTCGGGGGGAAGGTCGTTCCAGAGGGCTGGGCCCGCCACAGAGAAGGCCCTTCCCCTGGGCGTCGCCCGCTGGCATTGCCTAGTGGACGGCATCCGGAGAAGTCCCTCTCTGTGGGAGCGGATCGGCCGCAGGGATGTATGAGGCAGGTGCGGGTGTAGGCGCCACTTCGAGTGGTCCAGCTCAGCCAATCCGCTTGGACGTCTATGCTGGAGATGTGCTTTGCCCTTATAGAAGCCACATGGCACTCTGCCCACCTTCTGAGTGTTTCCGCCTCTGTCATCAGTGAGCTGGATCTGGTGCCCCCCTGGCAGTTGATGTGCACCTCCATTGCCACATTGTCCATCAGGACTAGAATGTGGCAACCCTGCACCTCTGACTGGAACTAGCATGGCGCAAGGCGAACTGCCCTCAGCTCCAATCAGTTGATGTTGTGGGATAACTCGTAGACTGACCACCTCTCCTGCACGAGCTTGCTGCCGAGGTGGGCCCCCCATCTGAAGAGGCTAGTATCCAACGTGATGATCACACGGTTGGGCTCTTTTGTCAATGCCATCGTCTGTCACCATCTGAGGAAACAAAGGGCATTAGGCAACAAACATACCTTGACTTTGGAGTTGCTGGCATTGGCCCTCTGCGACGGGAGGAGGAACCACTCCAACTCTTGCATGTAGCCTTGCCCAGGGGACAATTGCTAGGCACAAAATCATTTTGCCAGCAATTGCAACAACAGGAGTGCTGCAATGGACTGTGACCGCTGAACCCACTGCAGAAGAGCTTGAAGGCTGTGGATTTGCTCCGGCGACAGGAACACGAGGCAAGACGACGTGTCAATCACCGCTCCCAGAAGAAGGATCTTCCTGGAAAGTGACAGATGGCTTTTTTTGAAATTGATGGAAAACCCGTGATGTCGTAGGGTGTCCATGGTCACTTGAAGGTCTTGCTGTGCCTGCGCTATTGATGACAACTATGTCAAGATGTTGAGATAACAGAGGAAGCAGATGGGGCGCATCCAGAGGTATGCCACCACTGCGGCCAGGATCTTTGTGAGGGGCTGATGACAGACAGAAGGGTAAGGCACAGTACTGGTAATGACATCCCGCATAGTAAAACCGCAGGAATTGCCTGTGGCCAGCCTGATTGGGATGTGGAGATAAACCTCCTTCAGGTTGATGGAAGTCAGAAGGTCCCCTGGTCGAATGCAGCCCAGGATTGACTGGAGGGATTGCATTTTTAACTTTTTGTAGGCCAGATGGTAGTTTAGACTTTTTAAATCCAAAATGTTCCTCGACCCTCCTGAGCTCTTTGGCACTAGAAAGATGGAATAAAACCCCCTCCTCTCCTGACCTGGGGGAACCTATGGCCCTTATTTCCACAGATGTTGAATTTCGGCCTCCATGAGACTTTGTTTGGTGGCACGCCTGGGGGTAGGGCAACAAATGAAGTGACAGGGAAGAGGGAAGACGAATCTAGGGTGAGGCCCAGCTTCACTGTAGGCTTGTTAGCCAAACTGCCTCGAAATGGCCACCTGTGGAAGTGTTAGTGACTCCTGTCTCAAAACGGTTGTCTATCCTGTGCCCGATCCGCCCCTTGGGGGTAGGGGACGCTAGAAAGAAGAGGAAGTGGCTTGCAAATCTAATGCTTGAAAAGATTGGGGAAGGAAGGGGACCTACAGTCAGGTTTGCGGGAGACCGAAGGCATCACCTTTTTCTTATCCTTATTCTCAAAATTGGGTCTGAGGATTCTCCAAATAGCTTTGCCCCCTTTGCTCCATTTAGACCTCATGTCCGCATTCCAATAGCAAAGCCACAAGAGCTGGCGAGAGGTAATGTTAGATGCCAAGGCCCTGGACCCAAATTTCATCACATTGAGGGATACATCTGCGGTATACTCTGCTGCAGCCACTATTTTCTTAATATCTTGGGGCAGCCTGGTGTCCTCCGGAGGCAAACGAGTGAGAAGCTGACGAAGCCAGGCAATGGAGGCCCTGCTAGAAAAGAAAGCCGAAGTACAAGCCCTGATAGCCCATGCCGCAGCCTGGTAGGTCTTGTGGCAGCCTTTCCCCGCTCGCTTATCCTCCACCTTAAGGCCCTCCAGCAGCTTGGGTGGGAGAAGAGACGTGGAGATAAGAGCTGCTATGGGGGTGTCTATTGCAGGGAGCTTGAGATCCTCCAGGCTAGGGTCAACGGCATAAAGCCGCTTGTCATTGCCCCCTGGGATAGCCCAGGTACCTTGCTGCACCCACTGGCGCTGCACTACATCCTTGAAAAATTTAAGGGCTGGGACAAAGTCCCAGGCCTGAATGTTTTCATCAAACAGTCCCATACTAGGATCAGAGGGATCGGTGATCCTGTGGTCAGCTGGTGGGGAAACCTGGTGAATTATCACTTTAGCCTTATGAAAAATAATTTGAACAATGAGGTTTTAAACAATCCAGCAAAGGCAGGTCCTCCTCCAAAACAGAGCCTGTGCTAGCCACTAAGGGAGGAGGCTAAACACGCCCACATTCTCAGGACCTGCTTCTATGCCCCTTGGCTAACCTATTGTCACATTCTTTCATGCAATGCCCTGGGAGATTGCCATGGTGATTACCTCCCGCATCTCTGCTAATAAGGATGGGCCCTGGTCTTTCATCGGGTGGTCCCCACCCTTGTGGCAGTGGAAGATGGGGTCCTATGGAGCACTGGAGGAGAAGGAGAAGGGGAATTCTTGTCCTTCGTAACATCACAGCCAAAAATATCTGCTCCCTCCCCAAGGTAAGGAGAATGGGCCTGGAGTCCCCAAAGGATCTATCTGGGGACAAACCTTGACGATCTCCCCCGCAGGAAGACAATTCAGATGGATCAGGCCCCTGGGGACTCGATGAGCTTGAGCTACAGTCAGTCTGCCTTTGGACCCTGCTAGTTTGATGATCTGGGGCCTTCTGGTGCCTGGAGGCCTTGCCTGTAGCCACCTGTCTGGGATAGGGGTGCTGCCTATTTCCCTTAAGGGCCTCCCTAGCAGTCCTGCCTGCCTTCCTGGTGCAGGGTCTATCCTGGCCTGAGGTTGGGCCTTCAGGCTCTGGAGCTTCCATGATGGCCTCTTCTATTGCTGCCCGATTTGGCAGCTGAAAAACCTCCAAAGGTGAAAGGCAGTTCAAGATGTGTGTGGTGAAGCAGATTCCAAGAAAAATTAGAGAATTAGAGAAGCCAGAAGGAAATTTTCCTTCTTGTCTAAAACATTGTTTGATCATGGGATCTGGTTCAAGTGGGTGATACCCGAAGGGATGCTGGTGTTCTGGGAAGGAGGTAGAGTAAAGATTAAAACAGTTGCTGAGGCGGAAGCCTTTCTTAAAAAACATTCCTCTGTCCTGGGAGAAGATCCAGGGGGGGCAGGGGGAGCCATGGCCCCGCCCGCTGGGGGCCCGGGGGAGAAGGGGGAAGATACAATTGCCAAGAGACTTAGATCTAAAAAATAACTTTGCCCTTGTTTTTCTTTTGAGTAATATTGTATGATATTTGTAATCTGGATTTTTGCAATTGACTGACAGTATATAACTGAAAAATTTAGGAATATGTACTTGCTCCCAGCTTGTAGTGTTATGTGAAATGTTTCTTTTTTTTCTTTTTAATAATGTAATTTGAGGTTCCGGAGGAGCCGACGACTTTGACGTGACCACTCTCAAAATTTCTATGTAACCCTTACCCTACCCCACAAAAAATGTAAACTCAATAAAACTTTTTCAATATAAAAGATGTGTGTGGTGGAGGGAGGGTGGCAGCCCTACTCACCACCGCACCAAAGGGCAAGCTTGCACCAGCAGGTCACAACGCTACCTGAAGAGGGTCGGGACAAGTCTGGTGGGTCACAGGCAGGCACACAGCAGGGTGGCAGCAGCCAAGGCCTCTAAAAGCCACTCTGATCTGAGGCGTCCTCTGATACCTTCGGCTGCTAAACCCCCAGGAATTAGCCAAAGAAAATGGCTGCAGGAAGTGTGTCAAAATGGCTGACTGAGGCCTTCCCAAAATGGCACTGTGTCAAAATGGCCACATGAGACCTTCCTAAAATGGCCGTGCCCAGTAAGTCATGCAGCCTGACTTAGACCTTCCCAAAATGGCCACCCCTGGCAGAAAACTTACTGCACGGTCTGGAAACTTGCCACTGGTCGCGCTGAAGATGGATGGGGCGCCGAAACCTCGGACAAGCCCATCGGTGAAGAGAAACAGTCCTAGCATGAGGCAGTGCCCCACAGAAGGCAATAAGGCCACTGGGGGCTGAATGCTAGCAGCTCCACCAGAGAGGTAAATACAAACTATCAATAAACTAAAACAATAGGAAAGAAGGAAGTAAATAAAAGTAAAACACTCTTAAGGAGCCAAATACGATAAGAAAAGAAAAAACACTCAAACTAAGCTATAGTAAAATGTGTCTTGATGGGCTTTGGACTGAATTGAAAAACTGAAGCTACATGAAGCCAGGAGGCGTAGCCAAGAATTTCAAACCAGTCCTTGGGCAGTGTGACACTTTAACCCATGCTTGGACACTCCAAGCAGTGCACAGGAGACTATGCAGTCCTTGGTTCTCTCTGAGCTTGGTTGTTTGTTTGCCAATGTTTTATTGCCCAATTAGATAATTTCATCAATGTGAGTGAGTGGGGCACTTCCTCATTGGGTGCCTAGCTTTTGTTGGGACTAAAGAAGATAACATCACTTAGGTACCAATTTCTTTGTAGTTATGGAATCGATAAAACTATGTTGGTTCCACGAAATAAACATTCTATTTTCTTGGTAGTTCATCTGCTCTACGCTACCATGCCTTTTAAGTTCATTTCCTGTTCCCCAAAACTAGCATCTTTAGGGAAGGTGGGAACCACCAGGGTAGTAAGGAGCTCTGGTGGTGCAGTGGTTAGAATGCAGTATTGCAGGCTAACTGCCTAGAGTTTGATCCTGACAAAGCTCAAGGTTGACTCAGACTGTTGGGGATATGCTCAGATTTGTAAAATGCTTAGAGAGTCCTGTAAAGCACTATGGGGTGGTGTTTTAAGTGGCAATCAATCGAACCAATCAATGCTGTCCCAGTTTGTCCCAGTGTCTAGAGCTGGAGTGGGTTGGAAAGGGAGTAAAAGATTCAGGCTCAGTTTTTCCAAGACCAAGTGGCTGTGGATTTTGGTTTTACCCAATCCTAGATAATTTCTATAGTCAGTCACAGAAGGACCATTTTCCATCCAGGAGAAGTGTACAGATGGAATTTTCTTGAGTAACAGATTGAACAGCGTGTGGCAACTATAGTTTGGAAGATCTTTGCAGAGGTTCTTCTTTACCAGTTACAACTGGTACTACAACTAGGAAACCCTCTAGTCCAGTGATGGCTAACCTTTTTGTAAATTGTGTGCCTTTGTGCTATTGCGCCGATGCGCATGCCCATCCACAATTCAATGTGCCCCGCCCACTTGTGCATGCACGCAGGAACCCACACACACACGCCTGGAAGGGGGGGGCAGTTTTCACCCTTCCCAGACTCCGAAAGCTTTCCTGAAGCCTGGGAAAGGTGAAAATCAGCACCAACGAGCCAACTGGAAGTTTGGAAATGATTCATTTCCAGCTTGGGAGGGGGAGGGCAGGGGAGGTCATTTTTGCTCTCCCCAGGTTTCAGGAAAGCCTTGTCTGGAGATTCTCAGTCATCCAGGTCATAGTTGTCTTAAACGTGCTTTTTTTCTCCCCCTCTCTCCCATTCTATCAGAACCTAACCTTTCATTCTCCCAAATCCAGTCTCAACTGTCGATCGATGCCTACCCTTCATTCACCTGCCCCCGCCTGCTATCAGAACTGATGAAGCTTCTTGGATGAGAAGCAAAATGTTTTCTACTTTAAAGAAAAAGGCCCTGTTGCCTTTTGAAGAAAAAAAGCACCTTTGAGACACTTTACTTTGAGAAGCTTCATTTAGTCCAGTATACAGCAACATGAACATTAATAGATATACCATAGCATGCCACATTAACACCTAATGAGTTGAGCTAGTTGCCAGTTAGTTTCTGGGTGTAAAGGAAGACACTTTTTATCATATATAAATCCTTTCCTGGCATAGGCCTGGTTCTTTGAGGGGTCATTTATTTTAAATAATTTTCCCGTCCAGAGTTAACATTAGACAAATATTGTCATGTGATCAAGCCCAGGAAGGGGGACATGTTTGTCAGTCCACTTTCCCTCTGGAATAATTTCTCCAGACACACAATTTAATTTACCATCATTTAAAAATGTCTCTTTGAGGCCTTGAAGTGAGCATGTCCTAAAATTGAATTGGTTTTCTTTCAACATTTTTGTGTTTTCTTCTTTATAATTTTGCATTGTTTTCATTGCTGTAAGCCATCCAGATTCATCATGTAGTCAGGTGGCATTATAAACCTTGTGCAACTGGACAGTATTGGCTATTGAATATTTATACGTAGTAGGCTTTTGTGTGTGCACCTTTGAGTGAATTTTGACTCCTGATGAGTGCCTGGATAAATTTTTGCAGTTTTCTTGGCAAGGTGTTTCCCCCAAAATGGTCATTGCTTTCTTCCTAAGGCTAAGTGTATGACTGGCCCAATGCCACCCAACTGGCTTTGTGCCTACATCAGCACTAGAACTCAGATCTTCCAGTTTCTAACATGATGCCTTAACCACTAATTTAGTCAAGAGAAATATTGGTGATTTTGAGAAGGGTTGGTTGATGTTATAATCTAAGGAGAATTATTCTTGAAGTGTTCCACAAGAAGTCCAAAGAAGATTGCCAGAAATGCGGATGAAAGTATGAGTGAAGACTGCAAAATTGAGGCACTGCAAGAACTTTCCTACCCTTTGCAAATATTTCAGAAACTAAAGATAGATAGATGGAATGAATGTTGGTCCTACCTGAACACTGTTTCTCCTCAAATGGGAAGAGAGAAGAGGTCTGGCAATGTAAAGTAGAAATTGGACTCCCTACTCTTTCAAGCATCTCCTTACATATTCTGAAATTTGCACATCCCTTTTTCTTACTATCAGATACTGGAAGCCACACCACACATGTAAACGGATATAGCAACATTTCTTCAGAGCCATGGGATTCTCGTAGACATGGCCTCAACTTATTTCAAGACAATGTAGTTTATCTTATAGAGTAGATTTACTCAGAATTTGTTCTCAATAGAAGAATATTACCTTATATTTTGGAGTATAAGACACTCCGAAGTATAAGACGCACCTAGCTTTTGGGGAGCAAAAGAAGGGAAAAATATCTGCCTCTTGCCTCCAAGCAATTTGCCTCCTTGCAACAAACAGCACTAACAGTACAGACAATATACACTGTTTGTAGTGTTTCAGACTATACTTGTACAGATGCTGTTAAAAATGATGTGCTTTCTGGAAGTATAGATATTCTCTGCTATTTAACAGAATAGCACTTTTTAAAACAATAGCACTGGGCCTCTTCAGATCAAGCGTTTATCTTAAAAAGCTTCTTCATTTTGTTAAGTTGTCTAGAATAATAATAAAGCAGTCTTTAAAAAATAAGTCTAATAATTTGAACATTCTATAGGCATTTATAGTTGACCTACCTCCTTGCAGCAAACAGCCTGATCAGCACAAGAAAAAAAAATCTGCCTATGACTCCCAGCAATTTGCCTCATGGAGCAAACAAGTTTCACTTTCAATTTCTCCCAATCACCAGCTGTATCAGGCTGCAGGGATTGCTATAGCCCAGTGGTGGGCAAACTTATTAGTCAACAGAGCCAAATATCAACAATACCACGATTGAAATTTCTTTTGAGAGCCGGAAGGTGTGGCCTGTTTTGTGAGAGTGGCTCAGCGGTCATGTGACTGGGTGGGCGTGGCCAACTTGGAAAATGTGAAACTCACTTAACAATGGTCTTGGTTAGCAACCAAACTTTTAGGCTCAATTGTGGTCATAAGTTTGTTCTTTCTTTCTTTCTTCCTCTCTTTCTCTCTCTCTCTCTCCATTTCTCTCTCTCGCTTTCTCTCCCTCTATCTCTCGCATTCTCCATTTCTCTTTCTCTCTCTCTTTCTGTCTCTTTTTCTTTCTGTCTCTTTCTCTCTCTTTCTTTCCTTCACTCTCTCTCCCTTTCTCTTTCTTTCTTTCCCTCTTTCTCTTTCTGTCTCTGTCTCTCCTCTCTCTCTTTCTGTCTCTTTTTCTTTCTGTCTCTTTCTCTCTCTCTATTTTCCTCTTTCTCTCTCTCTTTCTCTCTGTCTCTCTTTCCCTCTCATTCTCTCTCTCTTTCTTTCCTTCCCCCTTTCTCCCTTTCCCTCTTTCTCTCCTCTCTCTTTCCCTCTTTCTGTCTCTTTCTCTCTCTCTTTCTCTCTCTCTTTCTCTATCTATCTGCTTCGTCTGCCCATCTGTCACTCTGTGTGTGTGTGTGTGTCTGTCTGTCTGTCTCTCATTCAAGCACTTAATCACACATTCTATGTCTCTATCTTTCCCTCCCCCCCCTCTCTCTGTCTCTCTGTGTGTGTCTGTCACTCTATGATTCCCCCCTCCCTCCTTGTCTGTGCCTCTCTGTTTGCCGGTCTGCCCCCTCCCCCCCGGAGCCTCCTCAGCCCAGCTCCTCACTGGCTGGCCTTAGCCGGGCCTGCCCAGCCGCCCGCCGCGTTCGTTCGCCCGCTCAGGATACTTCCAGGGCTCGGGCTGCGGAGGGAATGAACGGCGTCCCTCTGGACACACGTTCCCTCCGAACTCCCTTGAAGTAGCCGGGCTCTTCAGCCCGCATTACTTCCAGGACTCGGGCTGCGGAGGGAATGAACGGCGTCCCTCTGGACACACGTTCCCTCCGAACTCCCTGGAAGTAGCCGGGCTCTTCAGCCCGCATTACTTCCAGGGCTCGGGCTGCGGAGGGAATGAACGGCGTCCCTCTGGACACACGTTCCCTCCGAACTCCCTGGAAGTAGCCGGGCTCTTCAGCCCGCATTACTTCCAGGACTCGGGCTGCGGAGGGAATGAACGGCGTCCCTCTGGACACACGTTCCCTCCGAACTCCCTGGAAGTAGCCGGGCTCTTCAGCCCGCATTACTTCCAGGGCTCGGGCTGCGGAGGGAATGAACGGCGTCCCTCTGGACACACGTTCCCTCCGAACTCCCTGGAAGTAGTCAGGCTCGCCAGCCCGCGCTACTTCCAGGGCTCGGGCTGGGAATGAACGGCGTCCCTCTGGACGCAGGTTCCCTCCCCATACCCGCGGAGCCTCCGCACCCCATGGAAGTTGATGAGTGGCTGGCATGCCGCCTGGGGAGGCTCCGCGCGTGGAGCGAGGGAGGGAATCGGCGGCTGATAGGGAGGGTTGCTCCGGCGGGTCCCAGGAGTCCCACCCTCGGCGAGGGTGGAGGAAGAGCCACACTCAAGGGGCCAAAGAGCCGCATGCGGCTCGCGAGCCGCGGTTTGCCGACCACTGCTATAGCCTATTGAAGCCTCGCTAGCCCCCACCCCCCCACCCCTTTGCTGCAAAGAGGTAAATTGTTGAGTGGCAGAGGCCAAAGGTTTGGGGCTGATGGGTGGGTGGATCTACATTCAGTGTATAAGACACCCACATTTTCACCCTTTTAGGGGGACGACGAAGGTGCGTCATACTCTGAAAAATACGGTATATTTTTTGGCATAGGAATGGAAAAGCTCTCAAACTGATTCATGGGGGGGGGGGTAGTGGTGTTGCCTTTAATGCTCAGGTAAATAGCTTTCAGGGCTTATGCAGAATTTAGTTGGGAGAAATTTTTGTGTCAAAAATCATAAAGAAAAATGTGTAAGTATATCATTGCTAAAAGCACACACTGAAAATCTGTCAATACCAAATAGGAAATATTTATATTTCCACTTTGGAAACAGATAAAGGGAAACTGACAGATTGTTTCCACCTAATTTTATGCATTTTTCATCTGCTTCTGACACAATTTGATTGTGTTTTTTAAAAATCTATCCAAGCAGCAGTGAAAAATAAATCGTTTAAATATCATTTATTTAATTGAGCCAAATGGCAAATCAGTAAGAGGTTATAAACATTATTTTGGTGGGTTCACAAGCTCAATCAGTAATACCTGGAAACTGTGTTATGTAGATTAAAACAAAAACAAAAACACATTCCAGACATGATAAATGGCTGAAGGAAAAAAATGCAAATGCAACAGGTGCTAAGATTTATAAGAGTACTAGGAGATGGAACTTTTTTCCCACAATGACACTTGAGTTGCTTGCATGGTTTGGAACCAATTTAGGTCTCCCAGTACTGTTGCAAATCTTGTACGTTGGTTGACTAATGTTAAAGATATAGGAGTCCTGCATAGCTGGCTTATATTAATCGACCTGAGTTGTTCCCAAGCCCACAGCACTAGCATAAGTAGTCAGGATATCCACCACTTGTTTTGTTTCCAAGGTCATCCGAGCTTCATTCAGCCAGTCTTGTGCCACCCTTCTGGGTTCTCCTTTCAGCTGATTGATGAATTTAGCTGCTAATTCTAAGTCTCCATGTTCAATGCAGTAGGAAGCATAAGAGAACAACTTATATGTGTCCAGGTCTTCGGGGCCAAGCTCAGTCGGTGGCTTCAGCTGCTGAGGATAAAACAAGAGAAGGGACTGCAGATAAGACAGAAAATATTGATACAAGCTGTTTCTTGTTTCATCTATCAAAGCCACTCTTTTAGCCAGCTTCTGGACTGTGTGAAAGCGTGCCCTTAGTGCCTCTTGTGTGTATACCCCACGACTGAGTGATTCTTGAGGAAGGGAAGCTGTTAAGGCCTGGGTGAATTCATCATCAGGACAGCTGAGTTGGATGGACTGTACTGCATCCTCCAAAGGTTCTGTGGGACTATCACCAGCAGCAGTTTCCATGCTTTGCTTTAAAGCTTCAACTGAAAGCCACAACTGATGGGCTTTCCTGGCTTCTTCTGCAGCAACCACATGGCCTGTAATATAAAATCCCATACATTTAAAGGAAGGAAAATCTAGAATGCATAAACATGTTTATTTAAAGCTTGAACACCTTCTAAACCAATAGATACAACCAAATGTATAATGCAGCTCATAGCATCTTACAGTAAAGCTAAGCCACTGACACGAAGAATGAAGAAATAATTTTCTTTCACTATAGCAAAATAGTGTTTTTGAGAGGCGAAGCTACCTGAAAATTGCCTAGCGACTGGGCTGATGCTATTCTGCCCTGTTAAGACTCCTCCCTGATCAGACCAGCTGTCCAGTAAGGAGGAGCAGCAGGAAAGCAGGTGGTGGCAGTCGAGGGAGTGAGAGTTGTTCTGGAAGTGAGAAAGGTGGAGGTTTCTTTTACTTGGTGGAAATGAAGCAGCTGGAAGCAGCCTAAGGCTAAGAAACAGAAAACTTCTTCAGCAGTACACCTCAACTTGTAAAATGCTTTTTAAAGCTAAAATAAAAATTCTGATGGCTTGACAATTGGCATGTATTTGTTTCATTTTTATTTTATTTGCATTCTGTGTTCATTTTTTTAAATAAACAACTCAAGGTGGCAAACATAATACTGCTTTCTCCTATTTTCTCCACAACAGATATGTGAAGAGAATTGGGCTGAGAGAGTGATAGAAACCTGGCCTTCAGGGTTAAAGCGGGACTAAAACTTCCAAGTGCTCTGCTTTATAACCAGATGTCTTAACCTTAGGTGAGATGTTAAGTAACATCTGGCCTGATAGCAGCAAGTATGTCAGTGGGAGTGTCCTGCAGTCATGTGATTCCATTTGTGACTTTTAGCCAACTTCTGACAAGCAAAGAGGGGAAGCTATTTGCTTAACTGTGCGATTCACTTAATGTTAATGCAAAAGGAAAATAAGGTGTGACTCACTTAATGACCACTTTGCTTAGCAACAGAAATTACTGAATAGTAAGTCACAGATTACCTGCAGTGATTTAGTATACAATTTAATTCTTCCACAGAGTTTGAAAATTTCCCATTGGAAATGAAAGAGCAATACAGAAATCCAGCCTGTTTATAAATATTATTTTAAATATTATTTTACCTATTAACTCAGGATAAACTTTCTGGTACAGAACTAGATTGCTAGAATGGAATTACCATCTGTAAAACAAGTAGATAAATAAATAAGCCACCCAGATTTTACTAAAGATGGCACATTCCTGCTACAACTTTACATGCCGCACTCACTTTCAACTGCCTGTTCGATTCCTCTCAGCCTGGCGTAGGCTGTATTGATATCCAGAGTGAAGTTGTCAATCTGTTCCTGATGAAGACGTTTATGTTGAAGTTCTTGTTCAGTGAGTTTTTCAGATAAATTCTGAAAGAAAGAAAAATGGTGAAAATGTGTTCACATTATGAGGGGCAAAGTTGGTGCTCGCTGAGCTTGGTTATATTCTTGCAGACATTTCATTACCCAAACTTAGTAACAGCATCAATGCTAGTCAAGAGTAAAATTTACTCTAATTTTATATTAAAGCAGCTTGCCCAGTCAAAGACCCCTCATAAGCTACAAGTATTTCCTTTATTAGTGTTCTCATTGTATTATGTCCATGTATGCAAAACATCCTTATATCCATAATTTTCATGCACTGAGTAGACAGTCTTAAGGGAGAATCTTCTGACATTCAACAGAATACATTTTTTATTCTCCATTTATTCAAGAGCACTAAGAAGCTTAATGGCGTGGAGATACAACTTAAATTTCTATAAATACAAGCCAGTAGAGACTTGCCATGTGGAGCAGAAGAGCAAATTAAGAAAACAGATTGAAAATTTCATTTGAAAGTTGTCCACTAACATCGATATTTCAAAGTTCTGAGGCTGCAAAAGCAAGGTTATTTTATTTAATAATAAAATAAAATTTAATTTATTTAATAATAAATAAAGGTTACTACACCAAGATTGAACAGAGATAATTTCCCCAATTTGTAATATTTTATAGCAATATTCATCTCAAATAACTATTCCCCAAAGGAAAAAAAATGTTAAATTCATTATTAAATATTTCTGGGAATGTTTAAAAAAACAATTATGAAAGATTGTATTCTACCAAAAGATTTTAAAAAAATTTACTCTGTACATTATCTGCCACTTCTCCCCACCACTCCCTCACAATTTACCATCCAGGAATATACCAGTATTCTGAATATTTAGAATTACATCATGAACTTGATAAAGGAAATTCCAAGTTATCCACAGATGAATATACATCTGAATAGAGATGTACATGAATCAGCAAATGTACATAACTGGCTGAGGAAACCTTTCCCTTTTGTCTCTCTCCACCTCCTTTGCATGGCAGTAGGCCATACTACTCACTGAGTTTCCCAATGCTTTCCTTTTAGTATCCTTTTAGCTGCTATACTTCATAGAATTCAAGCCCAGCTTATCTGTTTCTCTCCAGCAGCTTGTTTTTCTTATCTCCCTTTAGACACTGTCACTATATTATTCAAATCCAATAGAACCAGGTTTTCTCATAATCTTCCTAGCCCCCTCATTTCCCTTGTGCACATTTTTCTGCTGCTGTTGCTGTCTTTCCCCAGCCCACAAAAGACATCTACCCAGATTTTGGTATTTAAGACCCATGCCCAGACCAAGAATGCTTCATGTCCATGACAAGGCAAAGCAGGTTTCTTTCATTATGGATACGCACCACTCAACACTTGCTGCTCCACAAAACTTCTATGCACAAAATGCACAGAACATTTTGCTATTTCTCAATTTTGAAGAATACTTGCACATAGGTGAGTTCAAAGGAGATTGTTGGTGTCTACTTGGATTAGGCAAAGCATTAAAATGTGGTACTTTACAATGGATTAGAAAGTATCTGAGAATGCTGGAAAAAATGCTTTCACATTTTTCTTCTGTGAAAAAAATTGGAAAAAACATGCACTGCATCTTTCAAAGACTCAGCATGGTTACTTTAGGGGTTTACAAGATATTGTTACAAACATGTACTTTAGAATTTCTCCCTGAACTGCTACTAAACCAAAGCAGATAAAGACCTAAAAGAAGCCATCCTTTCTTACAAAGTACTCCCCTAAATGTCTTCTGCAGTCCTAGTATTTTCTTATTGCATAATAAGAAAAATTTCTGAGAATGAGAGAAGCACTGTACTTAAAGAACCTTTCACTATAATAAAGCAAACTCTCACCTGGTCAAATTGTTGCTTCAGTTCTAGTTCTTGAATTTTGATAACATCTCTTAGGTGATCAGCATGTGCGGCAGCTTGTCGGCGTAACTGAGTTCGCATTTCACTTTCCATAACTGCTTGAGCTTCTTCAACCTGTTAGAAAAAGCAACGCCTTGTAAAGTGGTACTAACACTTCATGTGAGCTTGGTTCTATCCCTGTTAATGCAGCCTAAGATTCTATTAGCATTTTTGGCAGCCGCAGCACACTGCTGGCTCATATTTAAGTGATTGTTCACTATGAATCCAAGATCCCTCTTACAGTTACTGCTATTAAGCCAAGTTATAATCTATACTAGTGATGACGAACGCTTTTGGCACCAAGTGCCAAAAAGGGAACATTTTGCACACACACACGCTCATCTGGGCCACAACCAGGAAGAGTTGCCCAGGGCTGCCTGGCAAGTCTTCCGGTTACTGCTGTGCTGTGCACATAATAATAATAATAATAATAAATTGGGATTTATTAACCGCACCCTCTCCCCACAGGGACCCGGGGCGGTGCACAGGCATAATTAAAAACAATATACAATAATACAAATATTTCTTAAAATCGAATTAAATAAATCTACCCGTGCTAAAAACATAAATTAAAAACCCATTTAAAATTTATAATTAAAAGACAGAGAGAACTATTCAAGGCCGGCCAGTCGAAAGAGATGGGTCTTCAATTTTACACGGAAGGAGCGGAGGTCGGTGGTCGTTCTAATATCAGGGGGAAGGTCGTTCCAGAGGGCCGGGCCCGCCACAGAGAGCGCCCTTCCCCTGGGCGTCGCCCGCTGACAAAGTCTAGTGGACGGCACCCGGAGAAGCCCCTCTCTGTGGGAGCGAATCGGTCGTGAGGATGTGTGGGGCAGGATCCGATCTCGCAGATAGCTAGGTCCCGAGCCATGGAGCGCTTTGAAGATGATAACTAACACCTTGAAGCGCACCCGGAAGACGACAGGTAGCCAGTGCAGCTCGCGCAAGAGCGGTGTTACGTGGGCAAACCTAGAGGTGCCCATAATTGCTCGCGCGGCCGCATTCTGAACTAACTGAAGCCTCCGGGTGCACCTCAAGGGGAGCCCCATGTAGAGAGAGTTACAATAGTCCAGTCGGGATGTCACGAGGGCATGAGTGACTGTGCGAAGGGCGTCCCGATCCAATAGGGGGCGCAATTGGCGAACCAGGCGAACCTGGTAAAACGCCCTCCTGGCCACGGCTGTCACTTGCTCTTCCATAGACAGCCGGGTATCCAGGAGGACACCCAAATTGCGCGCCCCATCCACAGGGGCAAGATGTTCGCCCCCTATGGCCAGCGTTGGAGAAAGCTGGTTGAATCGGGCAGCCGGAAACCACAGCCACTCGGTCTTGGTCGGGTTGAGCCTAAGTCCGTTACTTCCCATCCAGATCCGCACGGCTTCCAGGCACTGGCACATCACCGCTACGGCATCGTTGGGGTGGTTTGGGGTAGATATGTACAGCTGGGTGTCATCAGCGTACAGATGGTACTCTACCCCAAAACCACGGATGATCTCACCCAACGGCTTCATATATGCATTAAACAGGAGAGGCGAGAGGACCGACCCCTGAGGCACCCCGCATGTGAGGGGTCTCGGGGTCGACCTCTGCTCTCCTGCCCGCACAAATTGCGATCGGCCAGAGAGGTAGGAGGAGAACCACCGCAAAACAGTGCCTCCCACCCCCAACCCCCCCAGCCGATGCAATAGGATACCATGGTCGATGGTATCGAAAGCCGCTGAGAGGTCTAATAGGACCAGGATGGAGGAACATCCCCCATCTCTGGCCCTCCAGAGATCATCTACCAACGCGACCAATGCCGTCTCGGTGCTATGCCCGGGCCGAAAGCCGGACTGGCGCGGATCTAGATAGTCAACTTCCTCCAGGTGACGGGGAAACTGTTGTGCCACCACACTCTCAACAACCTTCGCCAAGAAGGGAAGGTTGGAGACTGGACGGTAGTTGTTCAAAATAGCTGGGTCCAAAGAGGGCTTCTTGAGGAGGGGCCTCACCATAGCCTCTTTTAGGGAGGCAGGCAAGGAACCCTCACTCAAGGATGCGTTGATAACCTCTTGGAGCCAGCCTCGTGTCACCTCCCAGGATGCCAGTACAAGCCAGGAGGGGCACGGGTCCAATGAACATGTGGTGGCTCGCAGTCGCCCACGTAACCTGTCAATATCCTCGGAAGTAACGGGGTCAAACTCCTCCCAAACAAGATCTCCCTCGTGGCATCCCACTGGGCCATGAATGGGGGCTAGCTCACTCTGTATCTGGGCGGTTTTCTCCTGCAGAAAAATCACAAATTCCTCTGCCCTACCCTGTAACGGGGCTTCCCGCTCCCTCTGTTGGAGGAGGGAACGGGTCACCCTAAACAGGGCGGCAGGGCGGTTTTCTGCGGATGCTATGAGGGTGGCACAATGATGACATGGCGATCAGCTGACTGGTGCCAGAAAATAGAAGACCAGCTCTTCTGGTTTCCAGCACTGCCACATGCAAAAAGGCCAGCTGATCGTCACGTGTGCCTGTGCGCCAGAAACCTGGAAGAGGAACAGATGCCGCCGCGCGTGCCAGGCAACATGGCTCCACCTGATACTTCGGGCACACATGCCATAGGTTCACCATAATAGATCTATACCTATACATTTGATTTAAGTTTAAGTTTATTATATTTATATACCACCCTATCTCCCTGACGGGACTCAGGGCAGTGCACAGGGAATAATAAAAACATAGCAATAAATACAATAAATATTGAAAATAAATTAAAAGTAAATTAAATTTGGAACCCATGCTAAAAGTTATCATTAAAATTTGTCTTGCCTAAGGGTAAAATTTCATTTTCTTACATCAAATTTCATTTTGTTAGATAGGGCCTAGTGTTCATATCTGTCAAGATCCATCTGGATCTTGAGCCTATCTTCTAGGGTGTTGGCTATTCCTGCCAGCTTGGTGTTATCTGCAAATTTGATGACTTCCCTTCTATTCTCTTCATCTAGATCGTTTATGAAGATATTGAAGAATACTGGGTCTAAAACAGAATCTTGGGGTATTCTACTGCTTATTTCTCTCTATGTAATTGTAGTTCCAATAAGGCAGGGATATCAAACTCAAGATGCTTAAATCCGGCTGCAGTGTTGACCTGGAAATATCAAAGGACCGGCCCACAGTGTCTCTGTGTGTCCCCCCGCACCCTGTTTTGGCCGACAGAGTGCTTCAGGAGGCCATCCAGTCCAAAAATGGAATGGGGCCCATGTGTCCCCCCGCGCCCCATTTGGCTGACAGGGTGCTAAAGGAGGCCATCTGTCCGTTTCCCCTTCCCGGACAACCCACGGAGAACAACAATGCTGATTCCGGCCCTTGAAGGACATCTTTCGGAAATTTGACATTCAGTTTGACACCTTTGCACTAAGGACTACATGTTGAGTGTGATTTGTCAACCAGTTACAAATCCATCTGGTGGTCATGCTGTCTATCCCACATTTTTCTAGCTTACCAAGAAGCAGGTTGTGGTTTACTTTATCAAATGCCTTTCTGAAATCCAAGTTGGACCACTAATTTAATTACTGTCAAAGAATGAAATAAGATTTGTTTAGCATGATCTGTTTTGATATGTTGGCTTCTAGTTATAACTTTGCTTGCTTCTACATGTTGGCAGATTTGGTTTTATTATTGTTGTTGTTATTATCATCTTTTCCAGGAGCTGGAAAATGACAGACTGACTGGTCTGTTTCTTGGATCTGTCCCCCTAGCCACCACTTTTTTTTTTTTGAAGATGGGAGCTACACCAGCTCTTTTCCGTTATTCTAATAGTTCCCCATTGCTCCAGGATCCTTGAAAGATATGTTTCATGGTTCCTAGATCATGCCTGCCAGCTCCTTCAGAACTCTGGGATGTAAATAATCAATTCCTGGTGATTTGAATTCGTCTAGAGGGAACAGGTATTCTCTCTCCATGAAAATGTGTGAGATCATTTAATGGTGGCTGCTACTTGAAAAATGATCTTTGTAAGAAGCTAAGGTTTATGAAAACAAAATGATTACTTGAAATATAAAGCAATGTTTTAACCAGATATATAATCAAACTCTTCACACGTTTAGGAGGACAGGCCACTGTATGAAGAGCATAAAAACTTTTAAGAGGAAATTAGCTTCCCTGATTCTGTCAGTCTTGATTTTAGGACTTAATTCCTACAATATCTCCCAATTCTAGAAGGCCAAACATCATGCAAAGGAAACTTCTATGGTTGCTATCCATCTGCTTTGAATGTGTTTGATAAGCTGTGAAACTTACTTTTTTATTCTTGAGAAATCATCCAACTCTTTTCTTTTAAACAGCTGACACATGAGAATGGGTGTGCACTTTTTTTTCTGAGTTATCTATTATACACTGCTTATTCTATCTCAGGTTCGTCAGACACTCCAGTTAATTCCACTAATGCATTTATTTGGCAATACATACTAGAAGCTGGACTTTGTGATAAAGGTACATTCCAAATAATGCAAACACTGTAGCCTACTTGAAAATTTGTACTCAAAGCTATCTTAAGTAAATCACCATTGTCTAGAAATCTACTTTAATGCAGTCTTAATAAGCAAATAAGCCAGGGGTGAAACCCAGCAGGTTCTGACAGATTCTGGAGAACCAGTAGCGGAAATTGTGAGTAGTTTGGAGAACCGGTAGCGGACATTTTGAGTAGTTTGGAGAACTGGCAAATGCCACCTCTGGCTGGCCCCAGAGTGGGGTGGGAATGGAGATTTTGCACTATCCTTCCCCTGCCACAATCACCAACCAAGCTACGACTACAGAACCAGTAGTAAAAAAAATGAATTTCACTACTGAAATAAGCACTAAATAAGAATCAATTGCCCCAATTGTTGGCCAACACTGAACGGACAACTTAAAACCATGCTAGAAAATTAAATGCTAGTTCTCATCTTCAAAGAGCTCCATGGCTCGGGACCTAGCTATCTGCGGGATCGGATCCTGCCCCATACATCCTCCCGGCCGATTCATTCCCACAGAGAGGGACTTCTCCGGGTGCCGTCCACTAGACTTTGTCAGCGGGCGACGCCCAGGGGAAGGGCCTTCTCTGTGGCGGGCCCAGCCCTCTGGAACGACCTTCCCCCCGATATTAGAACAACTACGGACCTCCGGCCCTTCCGTCAGAAATTAAAAACACACTTTTTCTGCTTGGCCGGCCTAGGTTAGTCTCTACCTTAGGGGTTAGGGAACGTTAATTTTAAAAATGGGGATTTTTGTGCAGGGACAATTAGATTTAATTTGTTTTTACTTATTGTATTTATTTATGTATATATTTTATGTGTTTTAATGTTTTCCCTGTGCACCGCTCTGAGTCCCCCTGGGGAGAAGTCCCTCTCTGTGGGAGCGAATCGGTCGGGAGGATGTATGGGGCAGGATCCGATCCCGCGGTATATAAAATAAATTATTATTATTATTATTATTATTATTATTATTGTTGTTGTTGTTGTTGTTGTTAAATACTCATTAGTTACCTTCTTTTCCTGTTCAATTTGGATTTCATTCTTATGACGTTCCAATGCCTTTGCTACTGCTGACTCAAAAGCTTTTTTCTCTTCCAGTTTTTGTTTTTCCAGAGCTGTTTTAATATGTTCTTGCTCTCGGACTTTCATATCTACCAGCTCCTTATTTAGCTGGTCTATACGGCGGTGAGCATGAGCAATGAGAGAGTTCAAGTCATCTGTTGTCAGCCGGTCAGCTGGAGAAAACAAGATATTTAAACAGATAAAAATTGTTAAATCTTCACATATTACTTAACTGCATAAACAAAGTGAGATTATTTCAACTTTTCTCAACCTAATGCCTCCAAACAATTTAAACTTCAGTTCCCAATCCTTTCTAGCCAACATGTAACTGAGACCTGAAATCCAACATTACTAGGAAAAAGCAAGAAAAATCTGATTCAAAATTCTCTACATTTCTTACTGATGTACCAAGTATTGTAAAGTACTCGAAGAATTTTTTTTGTAGCAAGAAGCAGTATAGGAATACAGAGCAAAACAAAAGAATTACTCTATGTTCTTGTGTATTCTGGAAACCAAAGCATCAGTAAAATCTATTCATTCAAAAAGATTTTGGGTACAAAGAACAAAAGGAGTACAGTGTTTTTGCAACAGTAAATAAAGTATTCATTAAATGAAGCTTTTCTCATCTGAGTGCCCAGTTAGAGGTAGGAAAAATTGATTTATGCCATTTGTTAAACATTCAGAATCCTGAGTGATTATACATGAAATAAAAGAAAAAAACACTCACAAGGCTCAAATTATTTTACATAGAGATCTTTACAGTAGGGATAACCTAACAACTCCACTACAAAAAATAACACACAAAAATAAAAGCATTAATATTTTAAAATATATTTAACTACATTGCTGAATAAGTTTATTGATTTAATTAGCCACCCAAAAAAACTTTATAGAACTTTTAAAAGTGGTTGTCTATATTCAATAAGTTTTGTGGCATTCTATCACATATGTATGTATGTATGTATGTATGCATGCATTCTTAACATTCTTAACATAAACAATGTACAAAACAATTTTTAAATGTAAAGAAAAAATGAACAGAACAAAAACAAAATGATTGCTTTCTGACAAATCCATACAAATTATTTATATGTACATAAACATACACACCTAAACTTTATAAAATAAAAATTTGTAAGGAGCTCAAGAAAATGACTATTCATGTTGGAGCACAAATACATGTAACTGGTTTATGCTCACAACTGATTTGTTATATTGAATATTAACAGTTTAAAAAATGATTATGTAAGTTTTAAGAAAGCTAAATGTTTAAATTTAAATGAAATGTATATGTATGTATGCCATTTTATTCTCATGTTAAAATAAACAAGAGAAACGTGGTTTATACAAAGCACAATTGTGTTACGAACTCACCTACATCAGTTATTTCTGTAAGAGAAAATGAAGGTATGAAGAAGTTAAACCAGATTCACAGTAACAGATCAATGAGTTCTTACAAGTATTCAGAAGCAAAGAATATAGATACAACTGCAAGGCTTGAAAATTAATAAAGAAGATAGTTAAAAATTCAAGGGTGATACTAGTATGTATTTATAGCTGGGCTTCCTGCTTTCAAATGTGTGTGTATATATGAAGGAATTCCAGAATGCCAGGTGCAATCACTGTTTATCAATTCATTCTTCCTACTAACTCAGATTAACTTTTGCACTTTTGTTTTAAAATCTTCCTGCTTCTCCCTTCAGTCCTAATTTCTGGATACTGCAACATGATAAAGGAAAATCATACATAATCTCCTTGGCATTTGGTTGCTCAATCATGCCTTTTTCTTTCTATGGACTATATATTTATGTTTATTTGCCTAATATTTTACTTGATTCATTTATTTGGGAATGGAAGAAAATAGTACACATCAAAGTAGAGAATGTATTATAATTGCTTTCTTAGAACATTAATCTGAAGTAATTATTTGACTTTATATTCTCAATATCTGTCTGCATTTCCCAGTTAGATCACTTAGAAGGCAGTTTTTCTTTCATATGTAGTTGAGTGGTCTTAGTTGTGATTGAGTCATACAAGCTAAAATGTGCTGAAAATCACCAATGTTATATGCTTATCGTAAACAGTAATGTTATATATGTCATAAGTATTACCAAGGCTGGTAACTGAATATACTCTACTCTTGCCTTATTGAAAATCGCAATGGACAAAATCTATGAAAATATTTATGGGGGTTTCTAGGGATGAATTTTGCATATGGAAACTTGCCATTTGGAATATAAGGGGAGTAAATGATAAAGGAGAGCTAGCTTGGGGTAGTGGTTAAGACATCAAGTTAGAAACCAAGAGATTCAGTGGTGGGATCCTCCCAATTTAACAACCGGTTCAGTGATCACACGATTTGCGCACACACAGTTTGAAGAAATCTTCCGGGTTTCTTCGGAGGAGTAACACAGCTGATTCACACGGAAATCTGCTCTGCTGCATGAATCCACTGAGAAGATAAAGGTAGGAAAATAGCAGGGGCAAGCAGACGGACCCATCTGATTGTCAGGGCAAATGGGTTCACTCCCAGCTGATCGTCGGAGCTACCAGTTCGCTGAACCGGTCTGAACTAGTAGAATCCCACCCCTGAAGAGACCCTGATTCCTAATCCCACCTTAGACACAGAACAAACTAGATAACTTTGGACCAATAATTTGTTCTAAGCTCCTGGTAAGGGGCAATGGCCACTTCTGAAATCTTGCCAAGAAAACTGCAGGGTATAGTTCAGGTAGACACCAGGAGTCAACTTTGATTTGAAGGCACACATACACACACAAATGATAGAGCATGAACGAAGAATGAAGTAAATTAGTAAACTGCTTGTCTATGAAAATAAAGGGAAAGAGAAAAAGTGATAGATCTAAATGAAGGTGGTCTTATCTTGTGGAAGATCACATATGAGATTGGGAGAAAATTGTGCAACATTACACTAATCCAATCCAGGGGGAAAATTAGATAGGATAGGAGAGCAAAGAAAAAATAACTGCTATGTAGAGACGTGAGGATAAATGAAAATGGTTACCATCTGAACAAATCTGGTTATAAAAGCTTCATCTGTTTTAAATCATAATTTAAGCATGTTGTATATACATAACAAATGAATAACTCTAAAATTATAACACATTACGATGAAACATTCAATTAGTGTAGATTCTCAATGTAGAACAGATAATTTTTTTTGCAACAAAAAAGGGAAATCCTAGAAATAGATTGAAAAAAAGAAAAGAACTAAAAGAAACTAGAGTGTAATAAGTCAACGGTATGAAGAGAATGTATGATTCCTGTATGTGGAAGCAAAGAACACAGATTAGTTCGCCAAAAAATAAAAAATAAATAAAAGTAGATGTAAAGAAAGTAGATGTGGAAACAGTTGGGAACATGGTGAAAATAATAACATTACAAGGTAGCACAGAAGTGTATGGAAATAAATTAATATGACATACGAGAAAGGTCTTGATGAAGTAAGAAAAAAGAAAGAAGGGCTAGCCTTCAGAAGCCCTTAAGAAGTTATGGGTGCTCTATCACTGGAGGCTTTTAAGAAGAGACTGGACAGCCATTTGTCTGGAATGCTATAGAGTCTCCTGCTTTAGCAAGGGGTTGGACTAGAAGACCACCAAGGTCTCTTTCATATGTTATTCTGAATTAAGAATGAAAATGATTACACGATTTGGGTTGAAATTGAGAGAATGCAGAAGGGGGTACTTTCAAGATTTGTATTCAAATGAGGGTGATACTTTGAAGAGTGGAACCGAAACGAATGTAGTAACAAAAATGTGTAAGTAATAAACTATGAAAATATGAAAAATGGTACCTATTAACTGTAGTTAAGCAGGGAGATGACCTTGAAGGAAATAGGCAAGAACTATTACTTATGCAAAGAGGGCTGAAACATTTAAGTCTGAGAAGCAAAATATTATTCAGAAGAGACACATGCAGGCTCATCCATTATTTATTGAGTTATAAGAGAAAGGGGAAATAAAGGCTAATCAGGGCTAGATTGCAGGGTTGTGTAATGCTAACCTATCTCAATAAAGTACCGTATTTATCGGCGTATAACACGCACTTTCCCCCCCTGAAAATAGGGGGCAAATGATGTATGCGTGTTATACGCCGATATGCGTGTTATACGCCGATATAAGGTACATGGACCCGGGAACCGTGGACCCGGAAGTAAGTCCTCCACGTTCGCAAGGTGGCTGCGCTGTCTTCTTTTTCCCTCAGCGAAGCGCCGCGGCCGTCCGCTCTCTCTCTCTCTCTCTTTCTCACTCTCTCTCTGGCGGGCAGGCAGGAAAGCAAGCAAGGCGGCTGGAGGAGAAGGAGGAGGAGATGACGGCCCCGGGGGCACGGAGATCTTCCCCGCGGCGGGCGCCTCCTCCTCCGCTGGCAGATAGAGCAAGGTCGAGGGGCTTCCCCCCTTTCCCCACCTGTTTCGCCGCCGCCGCCGGTTCCAGCAGCAGCAGCAGCAGGAGGAGGAGAAGGAGGAGGAGATGACGGCCCCGGAGGCACAGAGCTCTTCCCCGCGGCGGGCGCCTCCTTCTCCGCTGGCTTCCCCCCTTTCCCCACTTCCCGGCTGTTTTGCCGCCGCCGCCCCTCGGCGAGCTCCCGAGGTTTGGAAAGAGCCGGGAAGTGGGGAAAGGGGGTTAGCCCCTCGACCTTGCTCTATCTGCCAGCGGAGAAGGAGGCGCCCGCCGCGGGGAAGAGCTCCGTGCCTCCGGGGCCGTCATCTCCTCCTACTTCTCCTCCTGCTGCTGCTGCTGTTGCTGGAACCGGTGGCGGTGGAGGCGGCGAAACAGCCGGGAAGTGGGGAAAGGGGGTTAGCCCCTCGACCTTGCTCTATCTGCCAGCGGAGAAGGAGGCGCCCGCCGCGGGGAAGAGCTCCGTGCCTCCGGGGCCGTCATCTCCTCCTCCTTCTCCTCCTGCCGCCTTGCTTGCTTTCCTGCCTGCCCGCCAGAGAGAGAGTGAGAGAGAGAGAGAGAGAGAGAGGGAGGGAGGGAGGAAGGGAATCAGAATCTGACAGACACAGAGAGAATGACAAAGAGAGACAGGAAGGGAGGGGATAGCGATTTCTGAGTAAACTTTTGTAAAAACAGAATATCCAAGTTTCTTTGTTAAAACAGTTGCTTTTACTGTCCTTTTACATTATTTACCTTATAAGTGGTAATAATATTAATAAAAAAAAGTTCTGAGCTACCCTTATTTTGCTTCAAAGTTCTTTATTTGAAATTTAATTTTTTCCCCTGAAATTTCCCTCTTAAAATGAAGGTGCGTGTTATACGCCTGTGCGTGTTATACGCCGATAAATACGGTATATAGTTTTATTTTTCGTGAGGAGTCAGTTTGCTGCTCTGGTCTATGCTGAAGTGTTGACAGGGGCTGATAACTGGAATATAGTTCTCTTATACAAAAGGAAAAGTAACATTAACATTAGACATTTAAATGAATAAGCCTGTGAAATATGACTAGGAAAGTATCTGGCAGAAATCTTATTGAAAGTGTAAAAAAAAATACAATGAAAAATATTTGAGAACTGCAGTGTGCTGGCAGGGAAGGTTCAGATAAGATTTTCGCTCTGCAAAATTTTTGAGAAACTATGGAAATTTCTTGATTTAGAGAAGAATACTATAAAGTGAAGTTGCTTGAATTATGGAACATTTTGTGTGAATATGAAGGCTGGTTGCCAAAAGCAATAATAATGGCATATGAAGAAAATAAAGCATGCACAAAATAAGTAAAATATATGATATAATCTGATAAATATCTGATAAACAATCTGATACCAAACAAGGAGTAAGAAGAGTAGGACATGTATTGAGTGTTTTGATGGAACAAATATTCAAGAAATTCTTGTGGGATATTCAAATATGTTACTTGGGTCATGAACAAATACACAATAGATCAGGGGTGTCAAACTCATGGCCCGCAGACCAGATGCATCATGCTCTGACCTCACCCATGCCCATTTTAGCAAAGAGGGAAAGTCACGTTATGTCATGTGACGCCACTATGATGATATGAATTGGATACCCCTGCTATTCATGGTATCAGGTTCAATCCGTGACATAAATATCATTCTTAAAAAAAACATGTGCAAGCAGGTAGTTCAATTTAATTGATGAGCTTGCACATTATTTATTTGGTTCTATATTTTAGTTCTCCAAATAATTTTTGGATGAGTATGAGTCTGTTTGTTTATTAAGTGCAAATGTACACCTTCTCACATTTAAGGTGTATTTAGCTATGGCAGACTATTTTATTGCTGATGTAAAGGAAAATGTACCCATATCAAACCCAAAAAAAGTATCCATGATTAAGAGTACACAAAATTAAGTACGCATCAATTTAAGAAGTTAACAAGGAGAAAGTGCTAATAAAGTTAAATCAGCCCCCAAAATCAAGCATTCAAATGGAGATGTTGGTCCTGACATCAGCTATTTATATATTTTATTATCTTACTTACTTAGCCCCTTCCAACCAGTCTGAATGTCAGGAGTAACACTATCCAGCTCTTTCTGAAATTCTTCTCTTGCTTTGGTTACAAGATCATGGTACAGTGTTACTATTTTAGCTTCTGACTGTGCTGCTTGTACCTACAAAAGAAAAAGAAAAAGGCTTAAAATCTCAAGTAGGTGTTCGGTCAGTAATTATGTAAAAAAATGCCTAGAGTAGAAACAGGCAGGAATAGAAATATCCAGTAAAAAAACAGTTAAGCAATGATTCAATGGGCACCATTTATCAATTACTTCAGCGCTTTTTTTTTATATTCAGAACTTCTGCATTATTAGCCCAGCTGAATATTAAAGTTGAGGTTGAATAAAAAAAATGTCCCTGGAAGCACATCAATAAACAGAGAGGCAGGGAAATTCTTCTGCAAAACACCTTGAACTTGTTTTTATGATTTATGATATCATAAATTTATGATACAATGTGAATTTATTTGAATATATTTATTTCAAAACAGAAATAGAATACTTAATATTGCCTGACATGAAGAAGATAGTAAGACAGCAACATTATTATTAGAGTATCACAGCTTCTACCAATTACAGCAGTCATAGTCAAGTCTCTTCACTCTGATTTGATTTTCTCATCCCACATATAACAGTCAATTTTCAGAAAAACATCACATGGGCAAATTGTCCATTTCTGAAGGTGAGCTAGAGGATTCATTGAGAATGATGAAAATAATTCATTCTCAAATGATTTCTCCAATATTCCTATTGTCTGAATAGGACCTCTACACCTACCCAAGACCTGGTAATTTAGTTGCCCATTCCAGGACTACAGAGAATATGAAGAAAAAAAGCCAGATTGACTATTTGTATCTCTGGTTCTCAGAAGGGTAATCAATCCTCTACCCCTCCCCCCACTCCGGCTGATATATCTTAGCTTCCAACTGGTGGAACTGAATGGAAGTTCCTTACAACAAATAAGATTGATTCAATTCCTCCACAGGGAAGACATGAACAACCATTTTCTATAGTTCTATGAACTTCAGAGCAGTTCTGTGTGCATAGAAACGACTATGTATCTACACAGGCAATCATTCAAATAGCACCAGTTTTAGTTAAGGAATTCGGCTTTTTTGCAATCTCTCATATGTTCCCAGATCTTGTCCTAGGTTCTAACTCTCTTAACCTCTGACTGTTTTAAAAGAATTTTAAAACCCCTTTGTTAGAAATATGCAAATTAGAGATAAGATACTAATAACAGAAAAATGCAAAGGCAACAGTAATTATCCAATAATTCATAAAAAAATAATTGAAAAAAGGAAACTGAATTTAGTTTCCATTTAATGTACTTCTCAGCAAAATATTTATTTATTAAATGTATTGTGGTTTATTATGGAAAAATATATTAACTTATTTCTAAGATATTAACAAATAAATTAATTCTCAGTATTGAAGTTCACTGAAATATCCCTAACATCAGTGAAAATCTATAAAACTTAATTTTGTATGAGTTTACCTTTTTGACTACATTGTCCAAGTCAGTGATCATACGATGAAGGTTCTCTTCTGTGCCCTGTATGTGAGGTTTCACTCCAGGTATACGAGATTTCTTGGCATTATCAATCACACCTTTCATTTTTTCTATTTCATCTCTAAATGAAACCAGAATCCATCAAATATACCAGCATTCATTGTTTGTTCAAGCAAAAAAAAAAAGATGAAAATCAAATCTGTCACTGCTATATGCATTATCTATAAAACAGGAGTTGTTAACTTTTTTAGGCAGCAGACACAAGTTCACACAATATCCTAGGTGCTAAGATGTAAAAATGTTTAATAAACGAACATTACAACATTTACATATTTTTATGCATCAATTCCCCTGAAATTGAGGTAAGCATCATCTCTACCAGTCTATGGAAAGTCCCTAAAAACGTTTTTCCAGCAATCTTAGGGATTCTAAAAAGACAGTCTGCGAGATGGTTGCAATCTTTAGAATAATGCCAATTTTCCTGAAATCTTGTTTTTTATTTCTAATTGTTTTTTATAAGTATTTACATTTGTTTTAACTGATTTTGATGTATACTGCTTAGAGTCACATGAGATTGTGATGAGAAGCCATATAAATTTGCTTCAATTAATAAATAAATGCTTTTAGGCTGAATAAAATCTCTATAAATAAAATCTCATATGGGAACAAAGATCTTGTCAAATAAAGTAGTATGAACATTAAAAAAATTAAATAATAAATTCTTTTTTAATGAAGTTAATTGAGCATTATTGACAGGTAGTTCTCAGACTACTCTTTCAGTGACCATTCGATGTTATGGTGGTTCTGGATGCATAAGTTGCACTTACATGGTCTTTAAAGGACTAGTCCATATACCTGCGGTCACATGATTATGATCTGGGTGCTTGCACGGTGACAGCTGCAGCATCCCACAGTTATGTGATCGCCATTTGTGACCCTCCCTGGTGGCTTCCTATGAGTAAAGTCAAGGGGGAAGCCAACAGGAAAGGTAGTAAGTCACTTCAGTAAATCTCCCCAACCCAGCAGCAGTCACACATAGCCTAGCAAATGCTTGTGTTACCAACCATTGTGCACCCTTCCCAGACTAGCAGCAGTCAGTGCTGTGCACTTACAGCACATTAGAAGTCACTGGTCATATCTGATTCAAGAACAGCCAATTACCTACCCATCAACCTATTTGCATTGTATCAGATTTGCAACTTCCTGATGGGTTCCCCATGGAATGTACTTTTTGGAAACCAGCGGGAAGTTGCAAGGAGGTCCTCATCTAGCAATCTGCAATCCTCACTTAATGATGGTAACAGACTACTAACATTGCTGTCACTATGGAATGCAATCAAGTGACATCTTGATATAAAGCTGCATTGTTGTGACAGAAATTCCAGTCCCAATAATTGTCATTAAGAGGTATTGCACGCCTAACCCTTATATGATTAAATTATATAATTTCAATGGAAAAACTGAAACTATTAATTCCAGCCACTGATTAGAGTTTACCTGTAACATCAGCCCAGAGTTTGCTTAACCATATTTTATGTGGAAGCAACACTGCCTGGAGTTATCCTTTAAGCTATAAACAGTTTAGAAACCAAAACAGCAGGGAATGTAACATGCTAACTCCAATTCAAATAAACTTTAATTCAGTTCATTGTATAAACTCAGTTACTGACTACTGAAACTAAAATCTAACACAAAAGCTCTACAATTGTTATTTTTATAGTACAACATTTTAAACAATTTTTAAATACAAAAACTAGAAAACTCACTTGGCCTTTAATAAAATATCTGCAGCTTCATCCACAGCTTTTCTACGATCCTTCAATGCTTCCTCCAAAGTTCGCCACTGAACTGCCTTTTTTTCACTTGGAACCTAGCAAAATATTCAAGATACCCAATCATTTTCATTATTATTATCATTTTCATTTATTCATTTTCATTTTTATTATTCATTACTGGACAAATTCCTTGTGTGTCCAATCATACTTGGCCAATAAAGTATTCTATTCTCTTCTGTTGTTCTGTTCTAACTCTACTGTACTCTACTTTACCACATCAGTGGCACAGATTATCCAAACCTTTGTCGATGTTCTTTTAGTAGAGTATAAATGAGCTAGCTAACTAGCTAAGTGGCTTTTCTTTCAAATCAGACAGTCCCTAATCAACAAATTTGCACTGTCTTGGTTCAAAATATATCTTCAGAGCACAACACTGAAAAAGATGCATAAGAGTACTTTAATACTGAGCATTTAGTTATGCTAAATGAAAAAAGCACATCAGTACGTTGCTTTTCCCAGGCATAATTGGGACCAGAATTGCTAAGCAAGGTGGTTGTTAAATGAGTTTTGTTTATTTTTAACTTTTTTTGCAACAGCTGTTGAGAGAATCACTAAAGTTGTTAAGTAAAACCAACTTCCCCATAGATTCTGTTTGCTGGAAACCAATTCAGAAGGTTGCAAATGATGATTACACGATTCTGTGATGCTGCAACAATCCTAAATACATTCTGGTTGCCAAGAACCTAAATTTGGATCATATCACCATAGGGATGCTGCAACTGACATATGTAATGACCAATCACAATTTACTTTTTTCAATGCTACTTTCACTTTGAATAGTCACTAAACTAATTATTATTAAGTACAAAACCATCTCTATTAAGTTTTCATCCCTCTAATAGAAAAACACTCTTTCTAAACCAGAACATTATACTTTCAATTAAATATATACAAAATCAAATATTACAGGAATGGAACATTCTAGAGAATCCTAGAGTATGCTGATCTGATTCTGACAGGTGTAGTCCAAGTTATATTTTTCAATAAGAAGTTTGTGATGTTTTACACAAAAGATTCCCTTTTCCTTAGTTCAGGGGTCTGCAAAGTCGGCTCTTTTAAGACTGGTGGACTTCAACTCCCATTGAAGTTCTGGAAGTTGAAGTCCACCAGTCTTAAAAGAGCCGACTTTGCAGACCCCTGCCTTAGTTACACACTTTGCATTGCTGGGGGCAATTATTTTCTTCCAATTAATTTTTTATTTTCAAACACAAACACACACAAATCCTCCTTCATTACATCTTGTAGAAAGCATGTCAATTGGTTACAGATAATCTTCGTGCATTACACAGTCATTACTTATATTTCATAGTAAATGGAATATTTTACATCAAAAATCTTTATGTATACCATCACTATAAGACAATTCTCATTTAACTACAATTATTTAAACGTCCTTTTGCCTAAAATAATTCGTACCTAAAAGCACAACCACGTACTGGCATTCCTTAGCTATTTCAAGAGTCCTCCAATAACTTTACATCTTTATAATTATATTCTAAATAATAGTTGTTTAATACAGTTTAGTCTTTTTTCACTCACTGTTTAATATTTTGTATCCAAGTTTTTTATCAAAAACCGGTGCATGTATGTGTGTGTGTGTACACACACACACCTTGTTTCCCCCAAAATACGACATGGCCTGAAACTAAGGCCATGCCGCATATTTTGGGTCGGCAACAATATTAGCCCACTCCCCGAAAATAAGCCCCCTGGAGAATCCCCCCCTCCAGCCAGGCAGAGCACCACTCGCCGACCTAGCGGTATCCCGAAGGTGCCAAGCTGCGGGAGTGCCTGTTCTCTGCCCTCTGGCTTCCACGGCTCAGCGCCCTCGGAATGCACCTAGCTCTGCATGGCTGGAGAGTGGGGTTGCACGAGCAGCTTTTCAGATCCCCACTCGGGCGACTCCAAAGCTCATGATGCCCTTTACCCGTAGAGCCCGCCATATGGCTTTCTTCCGGCAGTTGCAGCTCTGGGAGCGGGATAGTTTAGGTCCGAATGGACCGTCCAGTGGTAAAAGTATTGACGGCGATCTCGCAGCATCGAGATTGCACGACATTCCATCGTGACGTTGGCTTCCAATGCCCGCATGAGGCAATTATTGAAGTGCCACTGAATAGATTTTATCCATTTGCCTTTTCCTGTTTTTTACAATGTTGCCACAGTATTATCATCTGTGCAAACAAAAAACTATAAGATCATCAGATGATCATTACAGATTATCTTCATTTAATGTCCATGCATTCAGCCACTATTCAAAGTTACAATGGCGCTGAATGAGGGATATTTAAGACAGGTCACATCATTCCCGTATCTAATCACAATTTGAGTGCCTGGAAATTGGCTTGCAATTATAACCGTTGCAATGTCTAATGATTCTGTGATCACTATTGTGATTTATGATTGCATTGTTAGCAGTGGAGTTTCTGATCCCAATTATTGTTTATAAGTGAGGACTACTGTACTGTTAAATAACTTACATCACACCTCTGTATTGGTTTTGGTCTCTAAAGATGCGTGACACATTTAGCAACCTTTCCTTAGTGATTAAAAACATTGAATAAAACTTACAAAAATGTAACATATAATAAATATAAAACATGTGCACCTCAGAGTTATCCATAGCTTCTTTCAGTTTTTGAGCATGAAGATTGACCGCCTGGACAGCAACTTCCTGGAGAGTAACTGCTTGCAAAGTGATATGAGCAGTGCTATTCAAAGCACTTTCCAAGGATGCTGCAAGGGCTAGAAAGGGAAAAGTGAAAAACTAATTCATTTTATTGATCATTAACCTTACATAGCTAATTTAATTTTCTAGTTAATATATTTTTTCATAGTTCTCTTAAAAAAAAAAAAAAAAACAAAGATCTGGCATTTGATTATAATTTTTCATGAAACGCAAAACTGGCAGTGTGGTTAAATATTTGAAGACAAATCAAGACCAGAAACCAGATTTAAATATTTAAAATTGGCTGTCTGTCATTCTGATTTACATTAAAGCACTAAAGTTCGAGATTCACTCATCGTGGCTTTATATTTATGGAATACTTCTACATACTAGTCCATGGTTCCAAATTATATTTGGCACACAACTTTGCCACCTCATAAGAAACAATACAAATTAAACCAAATAAATGTATATTAACATAATCCATAAATCTATTTTTAATCAGAATATCTTTAAATGTTATAAAACGAATATGAACCACATAAATTAATTACCTTTTCAGGGGGTAAAAATCAACAATTCCATTAAGATTTATTTTAGAGCTACTAAAATTAAAATCATGTTTTTGAAATTGTATAAAAGCAGCCATAATATCTACCCACATACCCTTAATTCTAATTTGTTCCTCTTTTTCTTGTTGTGCTAGACGAGCTGCAACCTCTTCAGGTGGCCTTTCTTTTACAACAGCATCACCATGACGATGTCCTTTACCTAGGTATAGATATTTTTAAGCACAAATACTGAAAGGAAAACCAAGATTAAGCACACCTTATTTTTAAGAAAGTGACTTCTGTGTTAGATTTCTATAATGGCCTGAGTGCTTGAAAAGCATTTTGCAGGTATATTAAATGTCCTCCCAATACTTTGTCTGAAACCAATTAGGAATGAGTGTTTGATGACTGAATTATGCCTTCAATCATTCAAATGGAATTAACACATACATTACACAAAAATCTTGAAATTATAGCGTGAACAACAGAGATCCACATTTCTGCTCACCCTCAAAATAGTATGAAGACACATTACAGCATTTAAGACTATTCTGGATCTGGGGAGACAACAGTAAAATCTATGGATTGACACTGAGCTTTGTAGAATTCAGACGTATGGAAAATTTCCCATTTTTTGTAACACCTGACTAATGAAAGAAACAGGAATTGCTTTTTTGATGGTTCTTCTGGTTCTAAAATAAAATTCAGGTCTGTGTTTTCATAGTGAGGATTTAAGCATCTCAATCAGTTGATCAGTTTGATCAGCTAGTCCAGTGATGGCGAACCTATGGCATGTATGCCACAGGTGGCATGTGGAGCCATTTGTCACGACACCTGAGACAATGCCCTGTCAGCTGGCCAGCGTGCATGCGCGCGTTGGCCAGCTGAATTCACCCTTTTTCATGCTTTTTTCACCCTCCCCAGGCTCCAAAGGCTTTATAGGAGCCTGGGAAGGGCGAAAAGAGCCTCCCCCCCAAGGCCCTCCGGAGGCTTCATTAACTTCCCTGAAGCCTCTGGAGGACTCAAAATGACACTGCAAGCAATTGGAGGTCACTTCCAGTTTCGGCAGTGCATCATTTTGAGTGCTCCAGAGGTTTCAGGGAAGGCTCCTGAAGGTTGCTGAAGCCTCCGGAGGGCCTGGAAAGCCTCCGGAGCACTCAAAATGATGCGCCGCTGAAACCAGAAGGGCCTCTGGGGGAGCAGGGGAGACTCTTTTCGGCCTCCCCAGGCTCCTATAAAGGCCTCTGGGGCTTGGGGAGGGCGAAAAAAATTGGGGGGGGGGCAATCTGTAGTGTGCGCATGCTCCCCCCCTTATGGCACGCGAGCCTACAAAGGTTCGCCATCGCTGAGCTAGTCACTAGTGCCAAAATGCCTGGGAAAGCCTTACAAAATGTAAAATTTATCTAAGAAAACATACTAAAAACAGATAGAAAAATATCAAAATCCTGATAACCACATATTTTAGCTTAGTATGAAAGACAGTAGCAGCAGCAGATCATAAAAACCTTTATGAATACTACCATAATCTATAAATGTATTCCTTTTTTGAACCTTTCGAACCTAAACATTTGATAAGGTCAGAAGAAATCAATGAAGTAACCTCAGGTAAAGATCCTACCTATATACTATCTGCAATTGAACAATTGTTTATCTGGATAAAATAATAAACGGTATTCTTTCTAATTGGTATTGAAACTGATTTTCTTATTAGAGTCCATTTTCAAAGAAGACATTCATTAACTTAAAAAAGTACACATCCAAGATGTAGGGGGAAGAATATACCAAAGTACATCTTAAATTTCTTTCATTATGACATCTAAACACTGTGACAGATACCCCGAATTTTTACCAAATTACATAGAAGAATTTCTTTTTCAATAAGATTTCATTAAAGAGATTTTAAAATGTTACAAAAATAGTAAGTAAAAGTGTGTGTGTGTGTATTTCAAGTCACATTCATGTTAAGTTCTTCTAAAGAAGAAAATAAAAAGGATGAGGCAAGTATTATCAAGAAAAGTAGTCAGAAATAAAAAGAAAATACTTAAAAAAATATTTATAGTTTTTATTTTCTCAACTTTGTATTTTATTGCTAAAGTTTCCCCCCAAAAACCCTAGGATATTTTATTGAGATTTTTTTAACATTTCAAATTTAAACTGAACAATAAACCCAATAATGAGGCTCCTCTCCAAAATGGCTGCTGACTGGTAGACCGCAGATCCCTGTAGTAGTACTCAGAAGGTAACTAGTCTTTTAATCGTCTTTTCCTCTGGGCAGAACATTTTTGTAAGCAAGCCTAGGTTTTAACTTCGATTTTGTTTGGTTTGGTTTTTATCTTTAAAACTTGCTGGTTGAATGCTGATTTATTTCAACCCCATGCTAGATTTTAATCTGTTTTTTTTGCTTCCCCCCCCCCCCCACCTTGATTTATTTAGCTGTTTTCATTAATTCCTGATTATTTGTATAAAAATCACAAAGTGTTCCTGGATAGTGGAAGCTTTTTTACTTGATTTACATTTTATTGGACATTCACTGCAGAGATTTTTATTATTTTACCAATTTGCATAGCGTTTGGAGCTTATCTTTCTCAATCTTTCTTTTAATTTTGGATCAAAATCTCCAGAAAATATCTTCCCTGCTCCTCTCTCTATTTCTTTATTCTGTTTTGAAGAACTTTCTTATCTCCTATATAGAGCAACAACAGATTACAAACAAGGGAGTGACATTGACACTTGAAAAAGACCGTTTGGTAAAATGCAATTCCCTACTGAAAGCTTTTTTAAAAAGTTAACAATTGTGGAAAACATTTAGAGGCATGTAAATGTAGATACAGTATTTTTCGGACTATAAGATGCTCAAGACTATAAGACGCACTTAGCTTTTGAGGAGGAAAAATATCTACCTCTGCCTCTCATGAAAATTAATCCTCTTAAACCAATTGATATCTTAGATATGGAACAAAATTATTAATCTTCACATCACTAAGCATCTCAAGAAAGTAAGTACAATCAGTAACAAATATTAAAAGCGGTTATACAAAACCTTCAGAATATTAAACAAGTCATATATCAATTGAGGAATTCTTGCTCAAAGAGATGGCAAGAATCTTGATAGTTAACGTCCACATATAATGGGTCTAGCTCTGAATTTCCATAGTTATATTTGTTTCAGAATTTTGCAGATAAACAAAAGATACCTAAGTCAGGAGGTTTTTGCTGAACGTGACTTTTGTTGCATTCCTCCTCCTGCTGCATTCCTGGAGCTGGTACTGACAATGCTTCACCTGTTGCTGAGATTATGTGAGCGACTTCTGAGCCTGCTGTAAATATTGATGATACATAGACTTAAAGGGTTGGATGCTGAATGACTGAACTATCTTCTCGGGGATGTGATCCAATAGTTAATAGCCAGATCACTATCTTTACAAAACTTTTTTTTAAATAGCACCGATTTTTATCTTAACTTTCTTTTCTGCTACTACCACTCCTCTTTCTTTGCTTCAAGGTGGCCTTTGGAAGCAAATTTGAGGCACAGAAGAAGCTCTGTCAGTGTGGAAAGCTTGAAACAAATTATTGAAATGCAAAGGCAACCTTTTTTCTTAATATTCCAATTGCGATCTAAATAGCATATAAATAGAACAAATCAAGAGCTTTAAAGACCAAGATTTGGGATTTCAGACTTTTTCCATATGGAAATAAAAAACAGGCAAATCTTTACTTTGCACATAAAGGATTCAAAATTAATAATCAGATAGATATAGGTGGTACTCTTTTTCCAGCAGCAGTTAAATTTTATAGAGCTATAGTAATCTAATTTTACTCTATTCTGTTTATAAAAATATGTCCCATGCTTATCAATTCCTTTTAATATTTTATTTTAAACTAGAGATTCTTCTAATAACTATTTTGTATATGAGGCCACCATATACAAAATACAGAATACAGAAATTGATTGCGACTAAAGTTTGGAAGCAAATCTCTAGTCCTATTTGTTCTTAGAGAAAAATTCAACTCTTCCTGTAAAAAGCCATAGGAAATTATGGCCTACTAGCCTAATCACCAATGACAACTACTGTAATTTGGAGAAAGCTATTTCTAAAATAAAGCAACATGTTTTAGATCTTGATTAACAAACTGATTGATCTAATGTTCCAAATTATCTTAAAGAATTTTATCTCAATCCTTTTGTTTTATTAATTATTTGAAGAAGTTTTCTCTACCATGCTGAAAAGTACCGTATTCATATTAGCAAGATTTAATGACCTGCTAACAAACATGTGGAAGGCCAGTTTAAAAATATTTCCCAATGAGATCACAACTGCATATGTTCAGAAATAGTCAAATCAGTAATTCATGTTCTCTTGTACATTCCCTTACTTCAATATTGGAAAGTGATTCTAATATGCTCTCCCTTCCTTGGTGAGTATAAGGATTACTGCTAGTTTAAGTGCCAAACTATACACTTTATATCAGCAGGTTTCTCTACTGATATTTCTAAATTTTCTTTTATGATAGCTGCTGTAAGAATTGCCTAGATAATCCAAAAAGATTCCCAATACTATTTAATTTCTTATTCTTTGTATATACATATAAAATACTTTATCTTATTTAATTAAATTTATTCAATCTATTACATATATTCCTTCTCTTAATTTATTTAATTAGTCTAAACAATTTCTAGGTATTTTCGCTTTTAATTTGTTCTTTGACTATATATTCATAATTTTCTGAACATTTGTGATTCTTAAATTTGTTACATAACACTGCTAACATTTAATAATTTTATACATAAAATATTTTAAAGCGTATTTCAACAACAGATGTTATCAGTAAGCACTGAATATAAAAGGACATGCAGGTGTTTATACTCAAAAGAAAAATAGATTAGAGCTAGTTTAAAACAACAGCTAGTTTCAAACATTGAATCTTTCATAAATAGGACACTGCTGCATAGTAGGATTTTAGGACAATAGTCTGTTGTTACCTTCTTTTTCTTCAGTAGTAGTTGAAGTAGTATCCGTTTTGCTCTTTGGAGATCTCACAACTGCTTGTTTAGATTCTTTCTTTACTTCTGCTACAGAAGAGATATTTAGTGGAGCTGACTGTATCTGTGGGAAAAAATATTTATTTATATTAGTTAATAGGCTTACTTGCTATAATTTTAATTTTTTAAAATTGTGCTTCATTTCTACTGAGAAAAAGAAAATTCCTCTTGCTTTCTCAGTTCTTAGTAACATGACATAACCATCATGAATTTCATCTTAGCTACGAAATAAATAAAGTTCAGAAAGAAACAATTTCATTTTCAAGGATAAAAACTGAATGCTAAAATTGAGACAAGCTAAAAGCTTACAAACTAAGAACAGTATCAGAACTTCAACAGAACTACATTAAAGGGGATTCTCAAAATCAAATAATCTTTTTGAGATAACCTTTATACATTGTAGAAAAGAAGGTGTGTGTGTGTGTGTGTTTTCGTAGACTTTCATGGGTGTAGGTATGCTGGTCTTGTTGTGTTTTATAAAATTACAAATCCTAAAAATTGGGGAAACAAAGCTTATATTTTCTTCAGAAAAAAACCCTTACTGGTTTCTTTGGTGTTGAAATATTAGAAGGAAGAGGACCCAAAACTATTTCAAACAAATCGCTGGAATAAGGGATTGTCTTCTCTACATTTTCTCGGAAGCGTGGATCATAATTTGCATATAAAATAGTTCCACCTATTCCTCCACCAACAAACAAAACACTGGCACCAATTATTTTCCCTGCAGAGACACTGTTAAAACAAGAAAAAAAGCCTTTTAGATATGTATTTTAAAAAAACAAAACGAAAACTATCAGATATATGTTAGAAAGCCTTACACTCTTCCTAGGCTAACTTCTTGTTTACAATAAAAAACCTTAACTATCTCCATGTTAGTATCAATATCATATATCTTTGAATGCAAATGAGAGAAATTTCAAACTTCTATAAATCATGACATAAATGCTATTCTCAATAACATATAAAATATTATCCAATGTATTATAACTAAGGTTAGATTTGAAGATAAAAATCTGCTTGGGAACATGTCAGAAACTTCCCAAAGCAGCTTCTTCTTCAGGACAGCACAATTGCTCTTTGCAACATTAATAAAATTCAAGGTAAAGTAGGATTTTTTCCTTTCTCAACTTTAAACACATAACAGGCAAGCTGTGAACAGTTTTCCCAAACATAATTTATGAGTACAACTGGCCCTTGATTTAATGATGGGTTGGTTAGCAACCATTCAAAGGTATGACAGATCTCCTCCCCCAAAAGTACTTAAAATCCAATTTCAAGGTTACAATGGCAGCATTATCCTGTGGTCATGAGATTGCATTTTGGGTGTTGGCAACAAGCTGCCCTTGATGGCTGTTTACAGCATTCTTTAGTTATATGACCATACTTTTCAATATTTTTTGTTGGTTTTCAATGTTTATTTCTAGTTTACAGGAAAAAGTGCCCAATGGGTATTTTGGATTCACTTAATGACCACCATGTTTGCTTAGCAACCACTAAAAACATGTCATAAAATTGAGCTTGGTCACATAGTGACCTATTTAATGACATCAATGACTTACGGCTATAATTCTCGGCTCAATTATGGTTGTTAGTTGAGAACTAACTGTATTCATAAGAAATAATTGGCTGTTGTGTTTCACTGGTTCTTCTAAAGTAAGTTCTTGTAACTTTTCTATCAGAAGTTCCTTTGCATTAAAGTATTCAAAGAGCATCAGTATGACACTAAATATAAATTCCCTTGTATTGGAACATTCACTAGCACCCACTTCCTTTAAGTGAAAATAATCAGTAAATGGAAAAATAAGAATATGGCAGAAAACTTATTACAAAAAACATTCATTAGTTTCTAATTTTATTTCTTCTAAATTATATTTCACAAAATTACCTGAAGGTAAATAAATCTTTACGAAAAGGTAAGGTAAGGTAGTATTAAAATAAAGCACACATTATCTTGCTACCGTAACTTCAAATGGTTATAAAATGACAAGTTCTTAAGCAAGGACTGTGTATATGAGCTATGAAGATTGTTTTTTCCAGAAAATATATAATAATGTTGGAAGGATGATAATATTTACTTTTAGTTAGTTTGTCTTATCATTTTTTTGTAACTTTGTTTTTATTTTTTGCATTCAGTAAAGGAAGATACAGAAAAATGTGTATCCAAAGCATTGCTGTATCAAGAAAAATCCCCCAGATCTCCCAGCTAGCATAACAATTGTGCAGTATAGAGGAAGGCTCCTCATATCTCTATTGAGAATTAATTTTAAAAACCCTTTTATAATCTACATACCCAGGTTCTCTAGATGAGGCATATCCACGAGACAGCCGTGAAGAACGGAGTGAACTTTTACTACAAAGACAATTCTAAAAAAAAAATACAATGTTATGAATAATGATACAATTCAAATTCATTTCATTTATCTCGTTTTACTAATTTTAATATTGTTATTACAGCACCCTTGCAAATAATTGTCTATTTATTGGCTTCTGCCTACCTTAGTTTAACTTCTGTGAAGATTATGTATGATATTTTGATAGCATAAAACCACAAATACAGATTTCTTTCACCCCTATGACCTGGAAAAATTTGCTAGGGAAGCTATGAGCCATGTGGCGCAATAGTTAGAATGCAGTATGTGGGCTATTTCTGCTGTCAGCTGCCTGCAATTTGGCTGTTGGAATCTCACCAGGCTCAAGGTTGACTCAGCCTTCCATCCTTCTGAGGTTGGTAAAATGAGGTCCCAGATTTCATTGTAATTTTAGTACAATGACAGTAAAGATGATGATGATGATGATGATGATGATTATTATTATTATTATTATTATTATTATTATTATTATTATTATTGGAGGCAATATGATGACTCTGCAAACTGCTTAGAGAGGGCTGTAAAACACTGTGAAATGGTATATAAATCTAAGTGCTATTGCTATGAGAGCAAGAACTTAATCTGATTAAGACATCAGATCAAGAACTGTAATTTCCATCCCAGATTCAGAAATCTCTTTGGCAGCTGGTTGTTAACCAATTTCAGTGTAATTTTATTACAATATTATTACAATGACAATAAAGATTATTATTATTATTATTATTATTATTATTATTATTATTATTATTATTATTATTATTATTATCATTATCATTATCATTATCATTATCATTATTATTATTATTATTAATTTATAATCTTTTTAATGCCTTGCTTACATTCATTTAAAGTACTACAACACAATCTATGTTAGTATATTCTAGTTTTCCCAAGTGTTTCCCAATGGTTCAAAATAGAGCAACTATTTTATTTATTTATATTAAATTTATATCCCGCCCTTCTCCAGAAGGACCCAGGGCGGCGCACAGGAATTAAAAACATACAAATATAACAATATAAAATTTAGAAAGATATTAAACTTCCAACCTGTGCTAAAATCAATTAAAATCCCCAATTTAAAACTGTCTAAAAGCAGTCACAGTGGAAGGTTACGCTAGGCCGGCTTGATGGAAAAGGTGTGTCTTTAGACACTGGCGGAAGAGGCGGAGGTCAGAGATGGTGCGTAGTTCAGGGGGTAAGTCGTTCCAAAGGGTAGGGCCCGCCACAGAGAAGGCCCTTCCCCTGGGTGTCGTCAACCGGCATTGCCCGGCCGACGGCACCCTGAGAAGGCCCTCTCTGTGGGAGCGGATCGGACGAAGGGATGTATGGGGCAGAGGCGGTCTCGCATATAACTAGGTCCCGAGCCATGGAGCGCTTTAAAGATGGTCGTCAAGACCTTGAAGCGCACCCGAAAGACCACAGGAAGCCAGTGCAGCTCACGCAGGAGCGGTGTTATGCGGGAGTATCTGGGGGCTCCCGTAATCACCCGTGCAGCTGCATTTTGGACTAGCTGTAGCTTTCGAGTGCACCTCAAGGGAAGCCCCATGTAGAGAGCATTACAGTAGTCAAGTCGGGACATCACGAGTGCTTGAGTGACTGTGCGAAGGGCAGCCCTGTCCAGTAAGGGGCGCAATTGGCGCATCAGGCGTACTTGATGGAAGGTCCTCCATGGACAGCCGGGAATCTAGGAGGACACCCAAATTGCGCACCGTCTCCACGGGGGCCAGTGTTTCGCCCCCAATGGCCAGAGTTGGAGTTACCTGGCTGAACCGGGCCGCCGGAAACCACAGCCACTCAGTCTTGGACGGGTTGAGCTTCAGTTTGTTACTACCCATCCAGATCCGTACGGCCTCCAAACACCGGGACAACACCTTGGTGGCATCGTTGGGGTGGATATGTACAGCTGAGTATCATCAGCATACAGATGATATCCCACCCCAAAACCACGGATGATCTCGCCCAGCGGCTTCATGTAGGTGTTGAACAGGAGGGGCCAGAGGAGCGACCCCTTTGGAACCCTGCATAAGAGGGGCCTCGAGGCCGACCTCTGCCCCCCTGCCAACACATATTGCGACCGACCAGAGAGGTAGGATGAGAACCACTGAAAACGGTGCCTCCCAGCCCCAAGCCCCCCAGTCGGTGCAATAGGATACCATGGTTGATGGTATCAAAAGCCGCTGAGAGGTCTAATAGGACTAGGATAGAGGAATATCCCCTATCCCGCACCCTCCAGAGATCATCCACCAATGCGACCAATGCTGTCTCGGTGCTGTGACCGGGTCGGAAGCCGGACTGGCGCCGGTCTAGATAATCAATTTCCTCCAGGTGTCGCGGAAACTGTCGGGCCACCACACTCTTACAACCTTCGCTAAAAAGTGAAGGTTGGAGACCGGACGGTAATTCTCTAGTAATGCTGGGTCCAGGGAAGGCTTCTTGAGGAGGGGCCTCACTACCGCCTCTTTCAAGACGGCAGGCAAGGACCCCTCACTCAAAGAAGCATTCACAATATCCTGGAGCCAGCCTCGTGTCGTCTCCCAGGATGCCAGTACAAGCCAGGAGGGACACGGGTCCAATAAACATGTGGTAGCCTTAAGTCTCTTTGACAACCTGTCCATATCCTCGGTAGTAACAAAGTCAAACTCCTCCCAAGATGGTGTCTCAATAACAGCCTCGGACAATCCGACCGGACCACTCTCGGTGGAGGGCAACTCATTCTGAACTCGAGTGATTTTATCCTGCAGATATATCCCAAATTCCTCTGCACGTCCCTGCAAAGGGGCTTCCCGCGGCCTCTGGTGAAGGAGGGAGCGGGTCACCCCAAACAGGGCGGCAGGGCGGTTATCTGCGGATGCAATAAGGGTGGCACAATACTCACGTTTGGCCACCCTTATCGCCACTAAGTAAATCCTAATATGGGCTCTCACTAGTGTTCGGTCAGCTTCGGAGCGAGAGGATCTCCATCTGCTCTCTAGGCATCTCTTGCGGTGTTTTATCTGGCTACTGTCAAGCATTATCATGTTTATATCATTACAATATTAAAAATCAAACTAGTTCTCAATTTTTAAGATCACTTTAAAGCAGAATGATACAATTTAAATAACTGGGACCATTTTTTATTTTTTACATTTAAGCACCTATCTTTTAAAAAATGAAGAGAGTTCATTCATTCTTTTGTTTTGCATAACAAAGCAAATTTATGTTAGGAAACTCTAGTCCAAGGGTGCCAAACTGATGGCCCACAGGTCAGGTGTGCCAAGTGCAGGTCACGCCCATCCTAGCTCCGCAAAGGGGGAAACCATTGCCATATGTCACATGACAATGTGATGCTGCAAGTTTGACACCCATGGTCTAGTACAGTGGTTGGCAAACCGCGGATTGCGAGCCGCATGCAGTTTTTTGGCCCCTTGAATGTGGCTCTTCAGTCTCTCTCTGATTTCCTCCCTTCCTCCCTCTCTCTCTCTCTCTCTCTCTGTGTGTGTGTCTCTCTCTGTCTGTCTGTCACTGTCTCTGTCCACAAAATACCACGTGAAGCAGCGGTGAGTCTCTGCGCTGCCGGCGAGGCCATCGGTACATTTTTTTAATGTACTGGCTATGTAATGCCTTGTCTTCCCATGTCTTCTTTCTGTTCTTCATTTGGTCCTTTCTGTAAGGCATTTTGGTCTCTCCAGTATTCAGTAAGCCTTCCTGGTACTAGCTTCAGTGAATCATCATCACTGTCCTTGAAATATTCTTCCAATGCCATTTTTTCTTCTTCAGCTACCTGATGGACTTCCAACATTGCATGGCCGCTCATTTTCCTTAGTAACTAAAGTCTATCAACATTACTGCATAGATCACTCATGATTCATTGCCTTTATTTTTCTGGTCTTTATATCTAGGACCCTTAGTTCTGTTTGAGTCCAGTCCACTATTCCAGAGGTGTATTTAATGACTGGAATTGATCAAATCTTGATTGCCTTGATGGTGTTTCCTCCACTGAGTTTGAATTTTGACTTTAAGATTTTCTTTACTTGATATATTCACTTCTAATCTTTTTCTCGACTTCAGTGTGCCTGATGCTGTCAACTTTTACGGACACTCAAGTATTTACAATGACTGCGTCATTCAGACTCTTAATGGTATTTTCATAGTGCATCTTGATTCCTTTAGTTTTCACTATGTTTCCTCATTTGATGATAAGCATGGCCCATTAGTCCAGTTTAAACTCCATTGCAATATTTAAGCTATGTGTACGGATAGTGTTGAACAGTGATTCTATTTCAGATGGTGTTTTTCCATAATAGCTTCAAATCATCTATGTAAATAGCCTGGCAGATGTTTTTGTTTGCTAGCTATGGCTCAAGTTAGTCAGTACTGTTCACAGAGGAATCAGTCCAATGACAAACAAAAGTGAGTCTCCTGGGAAAATTCCTCTTGGTATTAACCTCTCCCATTCTATCACCATTGACCTGCAATTGTATCTTCCATTGTGCCATCGATCTTTGCACAAAACTTCTGATGTTTGTACTGACTCCTGTTATTTCTAAGCACTTGATTATCCAATCATATGGCAAGGAGTCAAATGTCTTATTTGACATCTCTCTCACCATGGGGCTATTCTAGGGCAGGGGTCTCCAATGTTTGCAACTTTAAGTCTGAAGGACTTCAGCTCCCAGACTTCTCCAGCCAGCAAAGCTGGCTGGGGAAGTCTGGGAGCTGAAGTCCTTCAGACTTAAAGTTGCAAAGGTTGGAGACCCCTGTTCTAGGGGACTAGAGTGTGTTGCATTTTTCTGCTCTCCAAAGATACAATTGATTAGAATTCTAAGATATTCTAAATTTAAAAAGAAAAACAGTAATACCATAAAGGCTTATTTTGCACTAAACAGAATATTAGAATAAACTAAACTAATGCATTGGATGTTTTTAATACTAGAATAAAGTTGTGGCATACGCTAAATCAAATTGTTTCTTCAAAAGTATGGGTGAGATGCACCTAAATCACCTCTACCTGTTTCACACCTTTTCATAAAGGAACAGATCCTCCAGATTACACATTCTTTCTCTTCCTAAAAAACAAATACTGAGAGCAATACGAAATTTTAAGAAATTGCTTTTCAAGCAAGGTCATGTACTTCTATGTTGTCACAAAGCCTGGGCCCACAAAGACTGTGATTAGCATGGCTGGCTGGATGTTGCTCAGCTGCCTCTCACGACAACACACGACAATACAGTGGAGGAGGTCCTTGAAATACACCAAGAGCTTCCAGGAGTTACAAGGCCGTGCTCCGAATTAGAGGTGACCCAAGGAGCCTGCCAACTCCGTAGGCCCTGGCCCACCATCTAGCAGGCAACGAAATTTGTGATCCTGTCCGGTCGGCTTTTGAGGCTCTCATCTTTCTTGTCTGTCACAGAAGTAGTAGTAACCGCAAGCCGAGGGAATAAGAAATTTCGGAGCCGCCTCCGCTGGAAAAAGGGGCGCCAGCCCGCACTGCCTGATGGGAAGCGGAGGCTTCATTTAAGCGCACGCCACGCGAACGTATTTCCCTGATCTCCTGCAACGGAGGCGACCAAGGAGTTCCCACATTGTCACGCTTTTTCCTCACGGCCACGGTTAAGCCGCGCTGGAATCAAGAGGCCTCTTCCGTTTCTCCGGCCAATTGGTTAACGAGAAGCGGGCGCCCGTGACAAAAAGGCTGAAAACTGGGATCGGAGCAGCGCCCGAGGCACCAGCTCTCGCTCGCTCGCTCGCTCGCATTGCTCACCTGAGCCGCTGTGGTGGCCACGCGCTGACAGATCCGCAACATGATGATGCCGAAAAACGACCGCCGAAGCTTAAAAAAAAAAAAGCAGTGTCGCGAGCCACCGCCTGCCTGCCCCCGCAGTGACAAGCGGCCAGGCACGTTAACGAGGAGGGAGGAGCTTGAGTTTACCAATCAAAATGGACTAAACGGCGAATATGCAAATATCCTCCCTCTATCATACAGAGACTATCATGGCGGTCAATTGGAATACAAAACGTCATCAGCCACGCGTACTAAGAAGCGCGGAATGAGTCGCTCTTGGGCCTTGGGCTCGGAGAATGGTTTTGGCGCCATGCCTGTTTTTTTTGGGGGGGGGGGCATCATATACATATATATATATATATATATGTCGATGTCAATAGCCTTGCAAAGTGTGCTGCTGATAAAGGAGGAAAGCAAAAAATAAAACGTGGAACAATGTTGTATTGGAATGCTATTTATTCTAAACATGGGCCTGTACCACAGCATTTTCATGGAAGTTATAAAAAAAGAGTCAAAAAATTAATTATGTTCATGTTCAGGCTTAACATAAAACACGGCCAGTATAATGTCTTCTGTTAAAAGATATAAAAAGTATACCACTCCACGTGTTACAGATAGGAACATGTTTTGTTCAATTTATGTTGTTTGAACCCCATAAAATGCTATTGCTTTTCCCTTCACCTATTCATTTCATGTAATAATAATAATAATAATAATAATAATAATAATAATAATAATAATAATAATAATAATAATAATAATCTTTATTGTCATTGTAAAAATTACAATGAAATTGGTTTTAACTTCACTGGTGCAAAATTATAACAGAAACAAAAAAGAGAGAAAAGAAAAAAGAAAAAACTAACATGTGCATGGAGTGATTGCGGTTGAATTTAAAAGTCTCACAGCCCATGGATAGAAGCTACCTTTAAACCTGTTCGTTCGGCTGGCTATACTTTGATATCTTCTGCCTGATGGTAGAAGGGCAAAGAGATACCAACCAGGGTGTGAATATGTACAATATGTATTGTATGTATATTTTAAAAAAACAGCAGTATCAGGTGGCAGGGTATAAGAACTCACTAAATCAGAGCCAATGGGTAAGGCACCGGACTATTAAGTGGGAGACCATGAGTTCAAGTCAAGTCTTACCCATGAAAACCAGTTGAGTAATCCTGTTCCAATCATTGTCCTTCAGCCCAATCCTCCTCACAAGATTGTGGGGAAAATAGTAGCAAAATGTATTTGGATATGTTCGCTGCCTTGCTTACTATTTGTAAAAATAATAAAAGCAGGATAAAATAATAATAATAGAGACTATGACATAGTACATCATGCTAATCAATTGAATAATTTAATGACACTTAAAAAATGCCTGAGACTTCATTTCATATTGAGGAAATAACATACTAAGTGTGCATCAGATTTGGATATTCAATAATTTTGAATGGACAGCTATGTAAAAATAGTCCCAACATAGTAAATAATTGCTTATACTATGTACCATGTTTTGTTTAATTGAGATTTAGTGAATAAGCCAGAATAGTGACTAGTGAATAGCATTTATACAATCATTTATACAACACACTCAGCCAAAATAAAAATTAGAGACTAGCATAATAACTGTGGACCAATAAATCAGATAAATAAAACTAACAATATTCGTGGATTAATTTCCAAAAGAAATTTCCTGACGCTTGTAGGAAAAACCCCAAACCTTTGGGATTAACAAATTTATTTTCAGATAGTTTTTTGTAGATCGTGTCAAATAGATGGATTGAAGTTCTATATGACATTTTATATTTAATTAAATTATAGGAGAATTTTATGAGTTACTGTGAGAATTGGCAGACAAATATATACGCTAAAGAACACCTTCAGCTAACTCAAAAGGCAGTAAGTCTACAATCATGAGTTTTTAGTCGAGTAGTTTACACGTTATACAGGTTATTACATTTGCCATTATTTTACAACATAATGTGACAAAAAACATCCTGATTTTTTACAAGCAATGGATGAAAGCGACAGAATGTCGCGTAAATTCATTTTCGCGTTTGCTTAGTATTGACTCCCTACAGTTGCCGTAGCGAGGCAGAACGGAGTGCAGGGAAGGAAGATGGCTGCGTTTGCTGCGGTGCGGCGGTTTTCAGGTCAGTGGAGGAGAGGAAAATCCAAACGGAAATTTCTTGGGTCTGATGTTTCAGGACGAGTAGAGGAACGAAAAGAGATAGCTTACTGCTGCGAAATCATTGAAGTCATTATAGATGCCCCTAAATTTGTGTAACTGTATATTTGTATGCAGGGACGATACTACCTGGGATACTGTAGAGGGGTGGAGAACTATTGCCCCTGTATGACCTGTGGACATCCAAAGCCCAGAATTATTAGCTCTGCTGCCCCACACATCTTAATGTTTTGACACAAGACACAATCTTGAAACAGAATGCATTGCTTATTAGATTTATTACTTAGGAGTAAAATGTACAAGGGAAATACGGGAAAATGAAATTATTGAAAATGGAGGGGGGGGGGGGGAATCCAAGTCTTCGTATCTATTCTACTCCCAACAATTAATATGCCAAAGTATATATAAAGAAGCAAATTTATTAAAATCAAGTATAAACTCACATTGGCTTCACACAATGTTCTAGGATATAATTTGGTTTGTTTGGCTTTATTTATGGCAGTTGAACCCAGTCAAAATTAAGAATACCATTGCTTAATATGATGTGAAAACATAAAAGGAGTATAGCTATAGAAAGCTATAGAATAAAATATTGCTGTTAAACAGCTTAGTGTTATTGGCTAGTTCCAAATGGTATTTATTCTAATAAAATCAAAAGTATATTTTGAATTGTGAACCAGCTTAATAATATTGTAAGGTTTTTTTTCTTTCATGCATGGCTTTGCTAGCCATAAATACTGTTAATTGCTTAATTTAGCTGTTTAAACAGGAAATAACCATTTCCTCTACCAATCTTGTTTTTAAAAAAAATAAAAAACAAAAAAATCCTGTCCTGAAGACTGAATGTGCATTATCATTACTATATATCTAATTGATATCTCTTGACAATTCACACTTTCTTCAAATCTGCTCCATTGTCATTAAAAATTGTGGCTTCTGAATACCATTCTGATTCTTAATCAAGATAGAATAATTACTTCACATCACCTCAAAATTCCTAAATGGGCAATAGTTATGCATGGTAATCAGGAAGTTTTTGAAACTTGTGCTGAGTTCTTTTACCCTGTTGCTCATGTTCTGTTTTGGTGTTGTTGGTTTTTTTTGTAGGAGTTTTACGATCTTTTTGCTCTTTGGTCCCTTCAGCCTACAGTGGCTCATGCAATGTAACTCCAATTTATCAACGGTCTTCATTTCATATTTCTCAGAGTCAGATATCCACAGGTTCTATCAAAAAACCTTTTTTATCTTTAGGCAGTACTTCATCTGGACTTTCCTTTTCTATAACAAACAGGTAAGTGTTGTTTAACAAAGTTGAAATTCCATAAATATGGATTTAGTTTCTTCCTTTATGATTATTTCTTTATTTAAAAAGTGTATAAGGTTTCTCATCTTATGAAACAGAGCTCTGGACAGCTAACAGCAATAATAAAAACACAGTGATAAAATAGTCCAACAAGCAAAAAAGAAAAATGTAGCACCTAATCCAGCAACTTCCATCCAACTGCACAGTCTTCTAGGCTTTAACATTGGTATCCCAGTGCCAGATTTCTGGAAAGCTAAGAGTGTGGAGACCTGTTGATCTAAAGGCAGGCAATGTTTTGTAATGTCAATATGTAGTAATGCAGTACTACATATTCTACCATCTTTTTCTTTTCACTATTTTCACAGTCCGGTTTGTAAGATATGCCTGTTTTAATTTCAGATTTATAATAATGGCTACTCATAATGTCTTTTGTTTGATTTTAGTTTGTATGTTAAGCAAATCCAGCCAATTGTAGCTTATTCCATAAACCCCAATTATATAAAATATGGTTAGTACAATGTTTGAATCAATACATTATTTATGTAATGAAGCAGTTCTTGATCACAAAAACAAAAGCCCACCCCAATATTCTATTACAGGACTCTCAGCTCTCAGGCCACAAACTGGTCCTTGGCCTGTTAGGAACTAGGCTGCATGAGTGGAGGAGAACTGGGGACCAGTGAGAAAAAGCAAACAACACCCCCCCCCCCACACACACACACATACAAACACCAGTCGATTATCTTCCATGAAATCGGTCCCTGGTGTCAAAAGGTTTGGGACACTATTCTATTAGATATTCCATTATCGATTTGCTCCATACTGTATTTAAGAATTGAAAATAATTCTACTTGGCAAAATAACAAGAACTCTACTTAGATTTGACTCCCCATAGAGCTGGGGTGTCAAACTTGCAGTCCATGGGCCCTGCGTCCCAGCCCTGCCCAATTTAGCGAAGCATGGAAAAGGCCTGATATGTCATGTGACACCGCTGTGATGCCACGAGTTTCACACCATGCTATAGAGCATAACAATCTTTAGGCATAGTAGCCCATTATAGTGATAGAAGGCCTACATGGAAGTTCTATTTCTAAGAGATATTGACTCCATTTGTCAGGAAGTATTGCAGAAAGAATTTGAGGTATGCAGTCAGGTTCGATCATAAATATGATTCCATTATGAAGAATTACTGTAAGAATGAGGGACTAATAAGTCAGGAGAAGTGGCGAAAGCGCAGGTAGCAGAGGTCGACCCCGAGACCCCTCACATGTGGGGTGCCTCAGGGGTCGGTCCTCTCGCCTCTCCTGTTTAACACATATATGAAGCCGCTGGGTGAGATCATCCATGGTTTTGGGGTAGAGTACCATCTCTACGCTGATGATACTCAGCTGTATATATCTACCCCAAACCACCCCAACGATGCCGTAGCGGTGATGTGCCAGTGCCTGGAAGCTGTACGGATCTGGATGGGAAGAAACGGACTCAGGCTCAACCCGACCAAGACCGAGTGGCTGTGGTTTCCGGCTGCCCGATTCAACCAGTTGACTCCATCGCTGGCCATTGGGGGCAAACATCTTGCCCCAGTGGATGGGGCGCGCAACTTGGGTGTCCTCCTGGATGCCCGGCTGTCCATGGAAGATCAAGTGACAGCCGTGGCCAGGAGGGCGTTTTACCAGGTTCGCCTGGTTCGCCAGTTGCGCCCCCTATTGGATCGGGACGCCCTTCGCACAGTCACCCATGCTCTCGTGACATCCCGACTGGACTATTGTAACTCTCTCTACATGGGGCTCCCCTTGAGGTGCACCCAAAGACTTCAGCTGGTCCAGAATGCAGCCGCGCGAGCAATAATGGGTACCGCAAGGTATACCCATGTAACACTGCTCTTGCGCGAGCTGCACTGGCTACCTGTCGTCTTTCGGGTGCGCTTCAAGGTGTTAGTTCTCATCTTTAAAGCGCTCCATGGCTCGGGACCTATCTGCGGGATCGGATTCTGCCCCATACATCCTCCCGGCCGATTCGCTCCCACAGAGAGGGACTGCTCCGGGTGCCGTCCACTAGACTTTGTCAGCGGGCGACGCCCAGGGGAAGGGCCTTCTCTGTGGCGGGCCCAGCCCTCTGGAACGACCTTCCCCCCGACATTAGAACAACTACGGACCTCCGCTCCTTCCGTCAGAAATTAAAAACTCACTTTTTCTGCTTGGCCGGCCTAGGTTAGTCTCTACCTCAGGGGTTAGGGAATGTTAATTTTAAAATGGGGATTTTAGTGCAGGGACAGTTGATTTAATTTGTTTTTATTGTATTTATTTATGTATATATTTTATGTTGTTTTAATTTTCCCTGTGCACCGCTCCGAGTCCCCCTGGGGAGAGGACGCGGTATAGAAAAATAAAATCTATCTATCTATCTAATCGCTAAAAACAAACATAATTAATGAGATGCAAATGTGGAGGGATTGCTTTTTTCAAGAATTCAATTGTATGCTTTGTCCACTATAAACTAGATTGTTTTTCAGTATCTGTATGACAAAAATAATTTTAGAAAGACATTTGAGAACAGAAGGCAATGTTTTGAATAGCCAGTAGAATCGTTGATGTACATTTTCTGTGCTACTTGGGCAGGAATTAAATTTTATATTATATAAATAGTGAAGTGGTTTTATATTTTCTTGATTTGAAATAAATATTAGAGTGGCACCTCTGCTTCAAAATATCCTTCATCAGCAAGCAAGGACAGTCATCAGTTACAGCTTGCGAAAAGGAAAAAGAAAAACTGTGAAACCAGTAATTAAGAGATTTCTCCGATTGCACTGTGGCCTCTGGCTAAGAAGAAGGGTAAGAATGTTTTCTTCAAACATGGGATTTTTTAATGCGAATGAGTCACCTTTATTCTGTTTATAAAGATATATAAAACAATCAATACGAAGAATATACCTCCCTTTATAGAGGTCTTAACAATTTGTGTTTTTACATATAGGCATCTGTTTTTTGAGATTTAAATCTTTTGTTCTTTGATTGATAGGCTGGCTACAAGAAAAAAGTGTGGAAAAAAAAGGCTAACCGGATGAAGCGCTTGCGGGAACATGTATTCTGCAACAAAACACAAAGTGAGATGCTTGATAAAATGACTACTTCCTTCTGGAAAAGAAGAACATGGTACGCCAATGATCCCTATCAGAAATATCATGATCGTACAAACTTTCACTTGTGAATTGTCAATTGCAATTAATCATTTTATCCTACATTTTTAGCAATCATGTAGGAAGCTTCTATTAAATTACTTATGTACAATAACAAATTAAATATTTATTGGTGTGTTTTATTTGCACAAACTGATTGATATAGTTTATATGATTTACCATGGTCTCAAACATCACAATCCAAATATTGTGCATCAGTATTAATGACTGTCTTTAAATCCCGCTTTTAAATAAGAATTGCAACTTTGCTCCAACATTATTTTTTTATTTGGTTAGTGATTTATGTGATTGCCCAGCTCAAATTAATAATTTTGGGCAATTTTCCTGCTTCTGACTAAACATGTACAATTTAAACAAGTGCTCTTGGAGAGTTATGCCTTCAGTGTTATTTTTTTATTTATAAATATTAAAGACAACAGATTGCTCTCTTATCTGAAAAAAATAAGGCACGCTAATCTCACTATTTTCTCAATTATTAATTATTTAAAGCTCAGAAAGATATACTTCAATAATTATCTCCAAAAACAGGGCTTAGTTTTGAGTGACAGAATAATTAATAGAAGGTCACCAACTGAAGTTCAAATTGACGAGAAACTTGAATTTAACTTTCTATGGTCATGGTTTGAAACTAATCAGAATGCCAGAATACTCTGAGTATTCTTTAGTATCTCTGAGAGTTCTTAAGAAGCCTTTCAATGACAGCATAAAAAGTATTGAGGAGATAGAATATAAAAAAAAGAGAGAGCACTACAACCGTACAATTAACCATAATTTTTATTTAGTTTTTATTGTTTTAAATGTGTTTTTTATTCTGTAAGCCACCTTGAGTCGCCATGGTCGAGTAGGTGGCAATATAAATTCAGTCAGTAAATAAAGTAATATTATTGAACAGAACAACCATTTCTTTCAGAAAAAAAAGTTTAAGACTTTCAGTGTTTATCAAGCATAACAAAACATTGACCTTTGAAATACTGTTGTAGTCTCTGATCACACGTTATTCTTTAGTGCTCTATGCAATTTGCTATGACTCAAAAGGGGGAAAACTCCTTAGTTATCCAGATTAATCTCAGATGTTAACATTAATGTAACTTTCCAAATACAGATATGTACCAAATATAAAATGTTAGTGCAAAAAAGAAAAATTTTGTACGTTTAATATATTTATCTTTCAGAGCACAGCTTGATAGTAGACCATGTACACTTGGCTAGGGATCATCCAATATTGTATTTAGGATTTGTTTTCTTTTTCTAAATAATACCTTATTTAACAAGAATTTTATTTCCTCTTTCCACATATATTCTGTTTAATTTTTGTTTACAGATTTTGTCTTAAATATGGAGCTGCTTTGTGCTTTTGAGGTGGATTGGGCTGAGTAAAGAGTGACTGGTCTAGTCACGTAGGTGGCTTTCATATCTAAGTCAGATTAGAACTCACAGTCTCTCGGTTTCTAGCATGATGCCTTAACCATTAATTGCATAAGAAATTGCCTTTGAGCAGGCAAAAACTTTTTCTCCATTTGCCCTCTTTTAAATTTTCCTAATTGGCAGCAGCAATTTCAAATCTTTGGTAGCCTTTTGAGCATCTCAATCTTCTATATGGACAGTATATCAATGATGTCAATGTGTTCAGTAGGCAAAAAAACATGCTCTCACCGAACATTGCTTTTTGTGTCTCAAGATGAAGGTTCAAAGACTAAGGCAAATATACCAACTTTAGGACCTAAGCAACAGATACTGGTCTGTTTATTAATTATCAAAAAACCAAAACTTAATGATCTTTTCAAAGAGATCTGCTAAGTATAAATATTCATGGCAAATTAATGGGAATGTTATAGAACAGGTCCAGTCTTTTCAATATTTCAGAACAGTTATTGACAGGCACTTCAAGGCCCGAATTCAGTTTTTAAAAGAAGGTAAAAAGGAGTGCAGCAGCTATCTTAAGGCTTTTCTGTATGAAAAGAGGTAATCATATACTAGGCTGACTAATAGTGTTTTTCTTCAAAGCAATAATACAGCTAATTTACAAATGTGCCTAGAATATAGCCCTATTCAATCAGCTACTCTAAGAGACACAATTTCAGTTTCATGATGAACTCCAGACATAGGCCGAGAATGAAATGGGTTAAGCGTGTGTTAGCTATTGGCTTAAATTAATTCTCAACCCACAAGGTTTGGTAACTCTCTTAAAAATAAATTCTAGACTTGATGGTACCGTGAACTTTCCCCTAATGCATTGATCTTAATAATTTTTAAAAGGCCAATTAATTATTTAAGCAACATGCTAAAAAAGAATTCCAGAATGATTTCATCGAGATCCACCTTATTTTATATCAAACAATCCCTAAAAAGTATTGCACCTGCCTACTATTTGTTTAATATTACCTTTTGGTATTAAAATGCCAAAAGACATTTTACGTTGGTCTCTGAAATACCCTTCAATTTGCCTTTTGAAGGGAGATTTGTAACCTAATGATATATATATCGTCATATATTATCATATATATGATAAATGAAAGATGACATATTAAGGTACAAAGACTCCTTTCATAAGACAGGTGGAAGGGGGTGTGGGTGTGTAATGTCCAATTTATGACAATATTTAGCCAAGATTGAAGATGATTACATCAACCTATTAATTAATCAGGAGGCAAAGATGTCATCTAGCATAGTCAGACTCAATATACTGGCTAAGACAGAAATAAACAACTGCTTCAAAAAGGGTAAATCTAAATATTCTATGTATCATATTTAGTTGATCTTGAGATATTTATTTTTATGGTCTGACTATAATAATAAACTAATTACAGATTATGGATTTAAACCATGTAGTTATTTCCTCATGAAAAATAATCTGGATTAGATATTTGGTAAATGTGAGGTATTGTAATACTGTGCTAGGCTTGCTTTTGCAAAGTGGCAGCAGGTAGCAACCTTAGCTATTATGCAGCTAAAATGAGTCAGCTCTAGTTAGTACTTGGATGGGGGATTACTGTGCAATTCTAGGATGGTGGCTAGATTGAAAATTGGAAATACAGTTTGGCATGAAGGCAAAAGTATTCTACTTTCACTGAGATTTAAAAAGCAGTAGGGCGATGGCCATGTAGGCCCCTAGACACAGGGCAAGGGAACCTTTTTCCTTTATATATTGCAAGCTTCTCTTAGTCTCAGTTCATTTTATAATACTAAAACTGCTACAGCAGGAACACACAGGAACACACATGGAATACATCAGATATTCCTGATACGATCCAGTGATGCCTCCATATCTGCAGTTCGATTCAGTTACTTCAGACTGAATGATGTGGAAATTGGAGTTGCCTTGGATGCACATTTCACTTCTGATATTGATCCAAAAAATACTGGAAAATTGAAATAACTATTCATTAAATGTGAACAGTAAAGCACATCATTATATGGAATTGTGAAAATATAGTAGCTCCAGTATTTTGGTAGAAAGTATGTGCCTTGAGTTTTCAAATCCCCAAAACTATTGGGTTTTGCTACATATATCTAAAAATTTATTATAGCAGCCAGGACCAATTTGTTTTCCACAATATTGCAGATTAAAAATTAAGTAGAATGGATTATTATGTAGCCATTCATGATTCTTACTGAGCTATATAGAGGCATACAGTTCAGCTGCAATTAGTACATTTGCTAGATACAATTAATTTTACAATGAATTCATATGAGAGATAAGGCAATTTCAATAATTTCACTTCAGTATTTACAAAACAAAGTCCAGAGCAATCATATTTTAATAAACAGCTGATCAAAAAGACATTGATTAGCTTTAAGTAAAATAAAGTGTCATAGAATTTGAGAAGAAACATATCTTTTTGGCATAAATGAATATAAATTTATCAATTTTTCTTTAAAAAAAATCAATTACATATAACACAATGGCAAAACTCTTATGTACAATAATAGCAGAGTTGGAAGGGAGCTTGGAGGTCTTTTAATCCAACCCCCCACCTAGGCAGGAACAAATTTGTCTGCTACTGTTTCATACAATAATAAAGTAGGTATATATCAGTGGTGGGTTTCAATTTACTTACTCCCACCATTGCCACTACCGGTTCGCCCGATCCAGGGCGAGCCAGCAGAAACCCATCTCTGGTATATATGTATGAGAGAGACAGACAAAATATACCTATAGAATCTTAACAAATATGTAAACTGACACATCAAAGATTTTGATATACCTGTCCTATGACTTAATATTTTTTAATATTGCCATTTAAATTCTTGATTTACTGATTGAAATGGCAACAGGTCCAAATTTGGTTTAAAAAGGAAATAATTGTTTTATTATTTTTTCATATAGTGCTATCAATGTGTTGCTGATAAAACAATGGGAATATATATTTTTTTGCATTTTAAAAGCATTAGGAAGTTTCGACTTAATACTGAAGAATGCTAGGAAAAATCCTATATATTTACTTCAGATATCCATTTTATACAGTAAGGTTGACCATGGAGACTAAAATACAGTCATTTCAGAATCTCGCTTGAAAGAGATTAGATTAGTGCTGTCATACACAATCTATTTATCCTCAATGTCAACATGTTTATGTTCTACAGTACTTTTGTTTTTAATGAGATAGCTACAAAGGCAAACACAAATGTTTATACTATAATCTTCAAGATTTCATGCTTTACACATATAGGAGACATCAATCCAAAGCTAAAATACATCAATCCTAGTATGTTTTCCTTGTTTCAAACTTTTCTATAATTACAAATGTACCATTTAACTACAGACTCTTGCAATCTATACCAGAAGCTATATTACTGCTGAAATCTGTGAACTTCTCTAAATTAAATGCTAATGTGTGAGCTGGGAGAATGACAGGACTAAAATCATATGGGTAGAGGACTGATTTGCACCCAAAACTAATTATGACTTGCATTTTAGCATTCATTACTGCAACTGTAAACATGCTTCAGACATGTCACATAATTGCCCATTAAAATGGTCAACGTCAGATAATACTGTACCAATGTGTTTTTATACAGTGAATTTCTTAATAGCACAATTCCATCTCTATTAGTGTGAATGCAATGTCTACCCGATTTCATAGTAACGACATCAGTCTTAAGAAAGTTTTGGCATCAAACCAAAGATTCATCAGTGGTATAGTCCTATAAATATGTTTCTCATCTCTACATTTCTAAGACTGCAGTGGGTCTGTTTTTATACAGATTTAGTGACAGAATATACAGTAACTAACTCCATAAATGAATGCACAGAAGAAATAGTAACATTTAGATTTGTTTTTACATTTTCACTACGTGTACAGTCAAAACAATTAATCTTAATACATCATTCACAGTCTGAAAAATCTGTGGCCCCTATTGGTCCACATTATACTTATTATTATTAACCAATTTCATTGTAATTTTTACAATCACAATAAGGATTATTATTATTATGAAGCCCCAAAATAAATATGATTTTGAAACATAAAAATTCATTTTCTAAGTTCATTAACAGAGATCATGTAATAGTTAATAGTTACAAATACTGAACCCCATCACTGTAAAGGGGGGGGGGCACACTATTCTGCAAAGAAATCGAAGGGGGATCAAGAAACATTGCTTCTGCTAGTGAAAAATACAGTATAACGCAACACAAGTGGCAGCATAGGAAAGGAGAGCAAGAAAGTTCATTTCTAAAATGCTACAATATCACAAACATCCCTCTCACCACTGTCCCCTCCCCCCTCACATACAATAATGTAGATCTTTTAAGGCAGAAGAGAGGCATTCTGTGGATCTTGGTGCTGGATGGTTCATCACACGCTTGTGGCTTCAGTGGTAGAAGATGAGGTACTTTTTTTCCTGAAACGAGGTCTAAGGCTCCTAGGCGGTGCCTGCCAAAAGCGTAACAAAAAATGATTATCCCATGCATACAATTTGAACAAAACAAGTTAATGTAATATTTAGCAAGTATGAAAAATCAGCTCTAAAAAACAACCTGGATTTTCAGGAAAATAGGCTGAGCAAATGTTACTCTTGGTAAAAACATAATCCACTGGCAAAAGCTAATTAAAGATATTATGTTTACATAATGTTGCATTGTTTTAATTTACCATGTATTTGTTGGTATGCATTTTTATCCTGCCTTTCTCCAGGAGTTCTCCAGAACAGCAACTCTTTATTGCCACATAGCAAACTCAAATAAAGTTTTAAGTTGAGGATAGGTGCCTGGCCTAAACTTACTCCATTAGTGACCATGGCTGATTTGAACCTGTGTCTCCCCAGGATCATGTTAGTTCCTTATCTTCTATTCCACAATATTCCCACTGTAGTGCCAATTTAGATTTTCAGTGATAGCTTGAAGCAATTAGGGATGAAGCATACAGTTCAAACTTAATAGGCTGGCAGTTTATAGCTACACAAACATTTCAGTGGAAATAATGCAGCATGCTTTAATACCAAACTGGATTTTGCCTATGCCCAAATGTTCTTTACAATCTGAATCAGCATTCCTACATCTGCTCTGCTAGAGGACACAGTGAATTGTAAGTCACATAATGAATATGCCTGCTGCTATGGTTCTGGTACAATCAAAGCATATCTTTTTAGATCTCCACAACTCCATTACAGAATCTTCTCTCTCCATAACTACATTCTTCTGTGACTCAGAAGTCTATTATGTTTCATTCAATATGTCAGGCTGATTACAGCCCATTAAAGAGAAAAAAAATAGCCATCATTGCTTTCTAACGTTTAACATATTTTATTCTAACACTGTAGCTACAGTTTAAGATATTGAAAGATTTGGTTGTCAAAGTTAAAAAGATGGTATGTAAGAAAACAAGCAGATAAGCACAGGACTGTCATAATGTCTGAATAGTATTGCTCATTTTAATTTTAAACAGTATTAATAATTCACATGATTCAATGGGCTAGATTAAATATTACATTAAAACAGCATTTTCTTGCTTAAATTGATGGTTTTTTTAATCATACAAATTTCATAAATAATACATACATAAATACACCTATTTTCTAAGCCTTTCCTTTCCCTATTTATCTATGAGGACATGCTACTTTCATAATCAAAGGCGGACATTCCAGCTGTGGAGATAATTGTCTGCCTCTATCCAAAACTAAGAAACAAATCACAGAAGTCCTGCAAAAAGAACATGTTATTACAAGTGTGGCTTTAAAGCCTATTTCCAATGTGGAAGTACCTCAATGATTGGGTCCTTTGGGGGGGAACTTTTAAGCTTGGATATGCTATCCAATGTGACATTCTCTTCATTCTCTGACAACACAATGTCAGTTGGTTTAGAGTTTGCTTCAAGTGGCTTTTCATTCTTTGCCTCACCATCTAGTTGAACCACTTATAGCATCCATTTAACATCTAAATAATGAAGAGAAACAGGACATGGAAGATCACAGAAAGTGGTCAGTAAACTGACTTTCAGCAGCCATTGTCCAGGCCATGCTTTCTCCAGGGACAATATGGAGTCAAATTACATGTGATTTATCAATCATTTAAGCTGTCTGCTGTTTAGTGATTAGTTGGTTTAGTTATTAAAAGGGTTTAGCTTTCCTAAGTTTTGTGTTTAACTCCAACTCACATAATCTCCAGGAAAAATTGTTTACTCATTGAATGGCAGGAGTCCCCAACTTTTTTTGCCACTTGTTGCCACAAATGTTAGCATACTTGAAAATCAAATATCATAAGGGTAACTGCCACAATAAGCATGGGCAACAACAAAATATCAATTTAATAGAAAGCAAGTTAATGAGAATGTTCCCTCCTATCCTGTCTAGCCCTCAGTCCAGGCTATCTTTTCTTTTCTGGAGAAGTGTGCATGTTTTTAAAAAAATGGTTGCAGCACTGAACCATTTCCAGACAATCTGTAGCAGCATCTTCCTTCCTTCGTTTCTCCCTTCCTTCCCTCCTTCCCTTATTAAGCCCCTACCACTCTGCCTCAACTAAGTTTGCTGAAGCCACAAAGCTGGAGAAAGCCTGCACACCAGAAGGGCCCTCACTATTAGTACACTTCCCCAGGAACACGCCAGGACACATAATGTCCTCCTCTCTACTTATTAAATTTTGTTTTCCTTGCAGCATAAATATATGATAAACATGATAAAGCAAAGTTGTAAAAAATAATGAACAACTTACAAAGCATTATAAAGAACTTTGCTGTTTTATAACTATGTAAAGCAAGCTCAATAAAAAGTCTCATGTTTTGTTATTTAATTAAGTTACAATACATCTAAGCAGACTTGGCACATCTCAATTAGTCGATAGTACGTATTAGATTTTGTCAATGTTTTAATGCATGCCTTATAGAAACAGCATTATAGACATCCTGATTGGAAGAAAAACTAAAGATGTATCTATAGTCATTCTACTGCTAATCAAACAAAGACAATAAAGATTATCTATACCACACGCAATAATTGCATATATGTATGCATACTATATATATTACGAGTTAAGAGTAAGCATTTCTTAGTTATATAATGCATTCTTATGCATTCCTGTTTGGTAGTTACTCGTGCAATCAGTAGCACTTACATCAGAGTTCCAAAATAGGTATAGAGGGAAGGAAAGAAAAACAATAAAAATAATGAGCAAGAAAGCATTTGCTAGCATATGTAGCCATATTCCTTGGCTCAGAAAAGTTTTTGAGCATAACAATGTTTTAATAGTATTAAATATTTAAACATTTTTCAATTGATTGATTTAGTTATAGTATATAACTATAAAGTATATAATGTGATAATTATACTAAATAACTTTATATAATTTTAAATAATATAAAATTCCAAAGATTTATGAAGCAAATATTCAATTCAGGAATCATAGGGACACAAAAATGTCACTTAAAATAATTATAAATTGTAAAACCACCATAAGTATTCTGCTGATATTAAATACAAACAGTCACAGAGTTGAATTTGTCCTTATCAGACAACACAAGCAGATGCTGAAATGTTAAAGCAGAAGAAGCCTTAGGATATCAATAAATACATGTTTGCTTTCCTACACACAATGTTGAAAAATAAAGTTTCCAAATATAAAGGTATAAAATACAGATGCAGTACAAACATTAAAGGTAATACCTTTATTCCAAATTAACACTTTTCCCTTTTTAGTTGATTACAGCACACAACTTATCTTTAAAATAGGGATGAGGAACCTGTGGCCCTCCAAATGTTACTGGAAATATCCAAGAACCGAAAGTAGAATTAATGACTTATAGCAAGAGATACTAGGAACTATAATTCAACACCTTTTTTAAGGTTGCAAACCCCCAATTTCTACCCCTAGCACCCACAGCTCATTTTTGGTATCAATCTCCCTATATGATAGGACCTAGTTTGCATAGGGGACTAAGGATAAAAGTCTTACAAAGACTTACAATTCACTACGCTTCTTAAAAAACCTGACTACCCCAAATCAAGCTGAATTTCTTCCAGGGAGGTTAAAGGGCAAATAGAAAGCTTCTGGCAGCCTGATCATTAAAAGTCCCCTCCCCAATTGCATGTCCCCTACCCAGTGGCGTAGCGTGGGTTGTCAGCACCTGGGGCAAGGCAAGTAATTTGCGCCCCCTAACCCGTGGATTTTAGCACTCGGGGGAGGCAGCTCTTCTTGTGGTGTCGAGCGGCGAGCCCACGCACCTCCCGCGAGGATCCGGCGGGCAGCCGCTGCCCAAAGGGCTCGGCCATCCGGGTCCGACACTCGTTGCCTCGCCTTGGGGAGAAGCGGGCGCCCTTTGCGTGGTGCGGGCCTGGGACACCCAACGCTCCTTTCTACGGAGGGCGACGGCCCGAAAGCCGGGGCAAGAGGGTCTTCCCGGGCCGCCGCGGGGCCGAGGTCGCCGCTCCTCTGGCTGGCTCGGAACGGAGGAGTCTTCCAGGGTCTCCGCACGGCCGTTGCTTCGAAAGACCTGCGCCTTTAAGTCTCGCCTGGCCCCCTCGGGTGGCGCTGGCGGGTGCGAGGAGCCGGCGCTGGCCTCAGCCGGGGGATGGCCCGGGAGGGTTTGGCCCCTACTGGCCGCTGTTCGCTCCCTGACTCTCGCTGGCCCAGGAGCGCCCAGGCGCCGCCACCGCCAACTCCAGAGACCCGCGGAGGAGAGCTTCCGAGTCGGGTCTCTGGAGCGCGCCCCCCCAGATGTTGCGCCCGGTGCGGCCGGCACCCCCTGCACCCCCCACGCTACGCCTCTGCCCCTACCATACTGGACTAAAATGATACATCTTGCCTATTTTACTGATAACAAATATGGAGCACAAGGCTTTTATTCCAAAGGAAAATAAATCTGTAGCACAAACTTGAAGGAAAGAAACAAACCAAACAGAACAACAAGAGATATAAGCAACTGAAATTTGAACCCCATGCAAAGCAGACTACTTCATGGAAAGACCTAGCATAACCATTTTATAATAGGCATCATTTCCATTGAATTATACAGCAAATTATATTTATTATAAAAAATAGAATAAGTGTGTTATTTTGTAATTTTATATGTGCTATGTGTTACATATGTACTGGTGAGCATGTGTGCCCACGTGCGTACATACATACACAAACACACACATAGAAGCAAGGTTTAATTTGTTAGAATTGGTGTAGCTCCCCACATCACAAATTGGCATTGACCTCTGCCTGTTGTTTTTTTCCAGTGCATGTGGGGAAGGGACCAAATGGGAGCTAGCCATATTAGTATATGATGAAGGATCAATACCAATATTTTATGATCAGAGAGGTTTCATCTTTTTCCTCACTGAGTAATTCTTCTAATCTTGAATGTCAGCTAAAAAACCCACATGCTGCCAAATTATAATTTTGGACATTCCGTTTTGCCCATCGATTAAAAGGGGATACTCTTCCTTCATCAGAGTTTCCAGGGACCAATGGCATCCAGATCTGTTTATCTCATTTCCATCATATTCAGTTTGGGGCTAACATCATTCCCCATATTATTTTCAACTGGAAAGGGTAAAAAAGGAGTTAATTGATTAAAGTGGTAGGTCCCTGGAAATAAAAAAAAGAGGCTTTGAGAAAGGGATTCATACAATCTTATTTTGGTTCCACTGGCTGTCCTAATTTAGCCTATTAGCTAGTCAAGGTTTGGTCATTCCTGTCCAAAATGATATTTCCTTAATATGAGTTCTTCAATATGCTATTTCAGCAATGACAGCAGCTGGCTAAGATTGTCTGAGCCAATAAACTAAGTGAGGTCACTTATTTCTTGCTTTTGGCAAAAGTTCATAGCAAACAGTGAGTTCAAATTTACGGTAGCCACATTCAATTAATTACTGCCACAAGAAATGTAAAACTGGGTTGAACATGTGATGGACCCATTTTATGAACATTGCAAGTTGCGATTGTAATAGCCAGGCTCCCTTATGATCATAACTCAAGGACTATCGATATCAAGAGACAGCCTAGTAAGTCAGCGTGATTTAGGATTTCTTTGAACAACATTCTATCGGAGGTTACATTTGTTGACTAAAGTTACATTTTCTTATTCAGTGAGAATCACATCAAAGTAAATCCTAAATTTAAATTTTATATGTACAAAAAACCTAACAGTGTTATTCAAAACTTGTATGCAAAAAAAGCATTTCTCAGCCAGAATTGCAAACTGTAGCTCACAGGTAACTATCTAAATCAGTGGTAGTCAACCTGGTCCCTACCGCCCACTAGTGGGCATTCCAGCTTTCATGGTGCGTGGTAGGGGTTTTGTCCGATACTGAAGCACTTTCCTTTTTTTTATATTTAATTGACTTCCCTACTTTATAAATCACTATTACTGTGGAACCGGTGGGTGGTTAGAAAATTGTACTGCTAACAGAGATACAAAAGTGGGCGGTAGGTATAAAAAGGTTGAGTACGCCTGATCTAAATCACACCAATAACCATTTAAGACTGAATTGTTAATATTAGGATACAATATTACAAATATAATTCAGATATAAACTGCAAGAATTAATGCTTATAAAAGACATACAGACTGCATAAAAATAATCCATACTCACCTTGCACAATTTGACAAACTGAACAACATGTATATTCTGAAAAAAAGAGCCACATATTTAAAAATGCTTTTTTTCATATGTGGAGTCCTTGGTTCTTTCTGAGCTTTATTGTTTATTTGAAAACATTTCATTCTCCAATGGTTATACCATCAGTGCAAGTGAGTATGAGGTTTTCTCCCTATTTATATACAGTAATTTGCCTTGCTAATTTTAGTGGGATTATTGTTTTGTTCTTGGTAATTTTTTTTGTTAGGGTATTGATTCCTACTTGATGTTTGTCTGATGTTGATTCCTACTTATCCAGATATTGGCTACTGCAGAATATGTCTCCCCCCATCCCCACCCTTTTAGCTTTTTATTGTCTCTTTTGGTTTGTATGTATGTATGTATGTAATGATATGTGGGAATGACTTTGAGAGACAGGGCAATGAGATACCATCAAGAAAACAGTTAACGGGCAATTTAGCATGCCACAAAATGTAAATGGGTAAGAGGTTCAGAAGAGACTCTCCCTAGTTTTGAGACTGTAAAGGGGATAGAAGAAGAATACATAGGATTTTATTAATGTAACTTTATGTTTCCTACTACATGTCCCTAGTAAGGCTGACATCAATCTTGTAAATCTCATAATGTCTTTTAAAGACAGGGTTTTTTTTTGGAAAGGCTGATCCCCAGGGGACTTCACTATTCACCAAACACCTTGCAGCAGCATTTTTGCAACATCAACAGCAGGTAGATGCATGGATGACCAATTTTCAAAATGTCATTATATAATTAACCCAATATCTGAGGTAGTATTTATTTCAAGCTGCAACAGCACCTGCAGAATGCTGAATTTTCCCACTGAATGCACTTAAGTAAATTTGCTAAAGGAAGCAGTGGACAAATGAGCAATACCATTCATTGTGAGGGTTCATCTATCCTTCTATTTTACCGCCATTGGCACCAACTTTTTTTTACCAAGGATGTAACAATGCATGTAGCAGCTATATTGGAGGAAAAGAAAGAAGCCCCTGCATTCTGCTCATGGCTACAAAGACCCGAAAAAGTGAGTGTTAGAGATCATTATCCATTTAAAGGTATTTTAGATATAATAGGCCAACTGTAAAAGGCATTCATCTTTACAAAACTAAAATTTAGAAGTGTTTGCAGCCTAATCAGAATGAAAGATGGACATGAATATTTGTACAGCACTCAATACAAAGTATGTTAGGTTTGAATACGCAGTGATGCCTGTCAGCCAAGTTAATCATGAATAAAATATTTTCAGATGTTTTAGACAAATACATTGCAGTATATTTAGGTGACACTTTGGTTTATTCTGAAGATCCTTCCTTGCATGTCAATCATGTCAGAAATATATTGAAAAAAACTATAAGGAAAAATCTTTGCCAAGTTAAAAACAAAAGTGCATTTGACCTACCTCAGTAAGACTATTTCAAACACGTAATTTTAAGTAAAGGGATACAGATGGATCCGGCAAAAGCATAGAAACACCCATAATGTAAAAGATGTGCTACATTTTTGGTCTTTGCTACCTTCTACCAGAACATGACTAGGATACTGTTTCCCCGAAAATAAGACCTCCCCGGATAATAAGCCCAATCGGGTGTTTGAGCGCAAAAGCCTCAAAAGCCCACCCCAAAAATCGGCCCTCTCCTAAAATATTTAACTGCCTGCGCAGCTGGTGCCCGCCATTTCCTAGGGCGAGGGAAATGCCCCATGTGCCCCCCATGCACCTGCCATCCATGCAAATGGCCTCACGGAGGCTGTGCCCACAAGCTCTAGCTACAGCACCCCTTTTCTTAGTGGCGGCCGCAAAAAGAGCTGCAGGCCCAGAAATATTAAGGCTGGCTGGCAAGAGCATGCCAGAAACAGAGACAGAACCTCCGGCCCTCTCTGGATCAACTGATCCACAGGCCGAGGTTAAGGGGCCTCCCACACCTCAAAAATAATAAGACCTCTCCAAAAATAAGTCCAAGCGCTTATTTCAGGGGTGAAAAGAAAATAAGACCTTGTCTTAAAACATGGTAGGGATTTGCTGGTGGTAAAAATTCCCTTTCAGCAATGCAGACACTTGCTGGAAGGAATTGCCTATACAAATTCCCACAGATCATATGCATTTGACAAATCAGGCACACTTTTTCTTCCATTTGATTTTTACGTCTTCTACATTACAGGCTCCCAAAACAAATTTCTAAATATCCTCTCAAATAAACTGGAACATAATGTGCCACAGTCACCCACGAACAATGTTCCAGTCATACAACATTTAATCAAACAATAAATGAGGCCCACCTGAGACGGTGAACCAGAAAGAGAGATTGTTGATTTATTAGGGATTGGGATTACTGCATAGCAATATTGGATACTTATGCCAGAACCCCAATGGATGACCTCCAGGAACCAACAGTTGTGTCTTTCATGGTAATAGGAGGGCAGCTATTGCGCAACAAATATCTATATATTCCTCTTCCCCTAAGGCAGTGCTTCTCAAATAGTGGGGCGGGCCCCCCAGGGGGGGCGCGAGGCTCCGTAAAGGGGGGCGCGTTTGACCTCGGCAAAGGATTTAATTTTTTTTAAATTTCTAATGCACTTTAAATCTTTTCTGCTACAGTTAATAAAGCTATTCTTTGTTGTAAATTGATCCACATTTCTTTCTTTTTTTATTCTCATACGTTAATAAGGATACAGTGTTATGCAGAGGTGTACTTATAACAATTTTATAGACAAATGATACTATTTACAGTCGTGCGGGGGGCGCGAAATGTTTTCTTCTTCCTAGGGGGGCATGACAGAAAATAATTGAGAAGCACTGCCCTAAGGGGAGTAGTATGACAGCTGTGCCATAACAACAAAACAACAGGACACTGCTGGAGGGGTGTGTGTGAGTGTAGGTGTGGGTGTAGTGTGTAAAACCCAATATATAGATCTCAGTGAGTTCTGGCGGTCTTGCCCCTGTGTAGACATTAAGGATTGTGTTTCATATCTGTCTTTCAGTAAACCCATTCTTGGTAAACCCATTCTTGCCCTTCACACAGTCACTCAAGCACTCGTGACATCCCGATTTGACTACTGTAATGCTCTCTACATGGGGCTTCCCTTGAGGTGCACTCGAAAGCTACAGCTAGTCCAGAATGCGGCCGCGCGGGTGATTACGGGAGCCTCTAGATGCTCCCACATAACACCGCTCCTGCGTGAGCTGCACTGGCTACCTGTGGCCTTTCGGGTGCGCTTCAAGGTTTTGACGACCATCTTTAAAGCGCTCCATGGCTCGGGACCTAGTTATATGCGAGACAGTCTCCTGCCCCATACATCCCTTCGTCCGATCCGCTCCCACAGAGAGAGCCTTCTCAGGGTGCAGTAGGCCGGGCAATGCCAGTTGGCGACACCCAGGGGAAGGGCCTTCTCTGTGGCGGGCCCTACCCTTTGGAACGACTTACCCCCTGAACTACGTACCATCTCAGACCTCCGCCTCTTCCGCCAGTGTCTTAAGACACACCTTTTCCATCAAGCTGGCCTAGAGTAACCTCCCATTGTGACTGTTCTTAGATAGTTTTAATCTGGGGGATTTTAAACGATTTTAGCACAGGGTAGGGATTTAATATGTTTTTAAATTTTGTATTTTGTTATAATTGTTGTGTTTTTAAATTTCCTGCGCGCCGCCCTAGGTTCTTTTTGGAGAAGGTGCGGGGTGTAAATTCGAATAAAATAAAAAAATAAAAATAAATGGGTTGGATTATTGCAGCAACCAGTGACTCTGTCACAGCCCTGGGACCATTTCTCCTAGATTTTATCACCAATCTTCCCCCAATGCAAAGATATATAAGCATACTAGTAGTAGTGAATTTATTTATGTCTTGAAAAGGATCTCCTAATGTCCCAGGAAATGGCTCGGCTTCTTTTGGACCACATGTCTGAAATTACATGGTTGAATATTTGGTCAACCATGTAATTTCAGACAATGGAAGGCCCTCTTATTAAATATTTTTTTTAAAAATTGAGGGATTCTTGGTGCTCTCTTGAGCTTGGTAGTTTTTTTGCAGACATCTCACTACCCAAACTAGGTGTAACATCATCAGTGCTACTTCATGTTCTTTTCCATGTATCATCTGGCCCCTAACAGAGAATCTGAAATGGTTACTCAACTGTGACAAGATGTAATATTTCATATCGGCAAGGCAACTGAACTGATCTTATTGCTCTTCCTTACAACAATGCAGCACACGCCTCTACTAGTATGTCTTTGTTCCAAGCAACTTTCAGATTCCATTATCAGGTCTTGCCAACAATCATGCACAAAAACACCATCCCTTATGCTTCACATTTTCTGCACAAGAGGCAAGCTGCCTAAAGCCTCTTAAAGAACAACTTGAACTGGTAAAGGGCATGTACAAAAAAGCAGCAGATGCCTATAAACAAAGAGAGGGCTAGAACTGCAGAAGGGGATTTGTCGTGCCTTCCCACTTTTTTCTTTTTAAACTCCAAAAGGCCTTTCAAGAAATTGGATAAAAATGTATTGGGTTCTTCCCAGTGATTAAGCAAATAAATCCAGTTATACTCAAGTTGCAATTGGGAATTTTCATCAATGAAAGTTCACCCTGTTCCGTTACTCTTTATTGGTGAAAGAGGCTTCCCCCTGAATTTTGCATTCACAGGTAACACTCCCCTCTTATACTGGTAAATGGGGAGGGAAAATATAAATTGGAAGCAATTCTAGACACAGAGGAAAGTGGGTAGAATACTTCTGGATTCAGAACTGCTGCAGATGGTAACCAAGACTAGAAGGGCTTTTACCCAAATACATAATATGCTCCAATTGCACTAATTCCTAGATCAGGAGGCACTGCTCATTGTCACTAAGTCATTTCCTGATTGCATTTGATTAGTGTATAAAGTACATAGATGCATTTTACACAGGGTGGTTCTTGAAGAGCATTTGGAAGTTTCAACTTGTATAGAATGCAGTGGCACTTGTAGTAATGGATGCTTCCTGATGTATTTACACAATATCTCTGCTTACAGGTGCAATTCAAATGTTAGTCGTTCTGTTTAAAACCTATATGGCATGTTGCCAAATCTCATGTAAGCAAAACAAATCTGCTCCAGGTCCCATTGGTGAAGCAGTGTCAAGTGCTAGACCTAGAGAGCATCCGTTCTTTCTCATGGTGCCTGTCTTGTAGAACAGCCTCCACCCTGAGTTGCAGACAGCTCCAACCTTGGCAATAGCAAGAGCACTTAGACTAACATAGCATTTTACAGTGCTTTACAACCCTCTCTAAGCGGTTTGCAGAGTCAGCATATTGCCCCAATTTGGGTTGTTTACTTACCTTGGAAGGATGGAAGGCTGAGTCAACCTTGAACCTAGTAAGATTTAAGCTGCCAAATTGCAGGCAGCTGGCAGGCAGCAGAAGTAGCTTGAAATATTGCACTCTAATCACTGCAACACCATGACTCATTGCTACTTTTTATCTCTGTTTGCTACCTAGAGATCCTTTAATATAGTGTTTCTCAACCTTGGTAACTTGAAGATGTCCGGACTTCAACTCCCAGAATTCCCCAGCCAGCAAATGCTGGCTGGGGAATTCTGAGAGTTGAAGTCCAGACATCTTCAAGTTGCCAAGGTTGAGAAATACTGCTTTAATGGAAGGGCAGCTCTATAAATTTGTTTAATAAATCAATAAAAATATATGTATAACAATCTTTTTTTTTTGTTCATTAATTTATCCTTTTTACATTTTATACTCTATCTTTAAATTTGAAACCATAGTAGCTTTTGTTGGATCGTAACAGAGGTGGTATTCAGCAAGTTCTGACCAGTTCCAGAGAACTGGTAGCGGAAATTTTGAGTACTTCAAAGAACTGGTAAATACCACCTCCCACTGGCCCCGCCCCCATCTATTCTCTGCCTCCCGAGTCCCAGCTGATCGGGAGGAAATGGAATTCTGCAGTAACCTTTCCCTGGAGTTGGGTGGGAATGGAGATTTTACAGTATCCTTCCTCTGCCATGCCCAACAAGACACGGCCAACAAGACACACCACACCCACCAAACCACGCACACAGAACCAGTAGTAAAAACATTTGAATCCCACCACTGGATAATAATTACCATAATATAGTGTAAGGGAAAAGCGTTTTCGTCTAGCACTTTTATGAAAGAAAATAAAAATTAGCTTTATTTAGGAAATAATAAGTTATACGAGTCTATCTACAGCTAAGCCTGTGGAGTGATCTCTTCTAGCCTGAACTATCAGAAAGAAAAGAGAACTGAACTGAAAGAGAAACTAACAGGCTCAGGAATATCCAACAGATGACATGTTATATAGAAATATATGAAGAAAGAGAGAAAAAAGTGCAGAAATGTTCTATGCTAAATATTTTGGAACTAGTTTATTAACAATCAATAGGTTCAAGGTTGAAGAAACCTAGCCCAGCAACATTAACATGTAATGTGACATTTTCATGCAGTTTTGTTTAATGTAAGTGACATCTCTGTTCCACCTTTTTCCAAAGAAAGAAAAATTAACCTTATTACCATATTATCCTGGGAGGGATAATAGATGCAAAAGATGCTGCACAGGTCAGGAAAGGCATGTGTTATGGTGCTGTACAGGTCAGGAAAGGTGCTTGGGTGTGTGCAAGAACTTCCTTACAGATCAGAAAGGTATAAGAGCTTGTAGCATACTGGAGGTCAGATACAATGAGCAGACATGTACAATTCATTGGCAGGATGCAAGTGCAGAGTGTCTGGAGAGACATGAATGGGGGAGACTTAACTGAGCAACTTGCAACCTTCCCTACTAACTTCCCTCTTGCTCATGCTCCTTGCAAACTGAAGCATGGGCAATCATGATTAAGTTCGTGCTTCCTGCCAGCTTCCCTATTGATTTGTGGGGGCACTGGAAATGACAATCATATCACCCTGGCTGACCACAACAGCATGGTAGTGCCAAATCTGCAGCAGCATAGCAGTGGCTCTAAAAGGGCCACAAGCTTCCCAAATTTCATTCTGCAGGAGCAAGGGTCCCAGCATTGTGTAAGTTAATCTGTTTGAGGTACCTTGGTTCAAAAAAATGATGCCTTGTGACTCACAATTTTGCCCAACTGAAGATTGCAAAATCATTCTAAAAATGTCCTTTTAAAGTATATTTGAAATTGGAACTATATGGGCTTGGGTGTACAAAATTCAACGTTATTGTGTCGTCGTGTGTTCATTTTTAATAATTGATGATAGGAGGAAATTTTACCAATTAAGTCTGCAGGCAACTCCTACTAACCTGAACGTCCAATACTGTCTGATGCAATTTTGGAAGTTTTCGACTGACTCTGCTTGCTACTTGCCCGTGTGGAAACTGATGGGGCATGAGAAAGTGGAATTGCAGTGCTGCTGGTCTCTCCTCTGATTGTAGTAAGATCTTGCATGCTAAAACTCCGGAGCCTCTCTGACAGCGCTCCTTGACCCTGTGAAAAATCAATTGTGACACATAATAACTTTTTCATTCGGAATAATAGGTATTTGTGAAGAAAAAGAGAGAAAGAAAGCACACATTGAAAATCCATTATTTTGAGTGACAGATTTTGACATACTTCATCTCTCCTTCAATAAAATGGTTTATTTTTTTAATTGTCATGTTTTTATGCATATTAATATATATGGACATTTTATTCATCCTCATACTCACATAAAAGTATTTCTAAAATCCCTTTTGAGGGGCAACTTGTATTGTAAAATTTTGAGAAATTTACAGTATGTGAAAGAATACTCCCAAAAGAACAATTTTCTTGGCAGAGAAAAAGCATTCTCTTCCAAAGTTTCAACTCCCCTATTTTGTAGCTACCAGGACTCTGTTTTTTGAGCAATAATGGCATTTCTGGGATTCATCTTTTCTTGCTAGCATTCTTGAGGACATTATAAGCAGGCTGCATTCTTACTCCCTTCTGGTATATTATCACCCATAAACTAGCTGGGGAAGGAATTTAAAAAAGCTCATTAGATCATAGGTTCATTTTGTTCAGAACCTTCTATATCTCATTGATTGGTGATTTCAAACAGGACGCTTTCTCAACCCCTCTGGAGATGCTGGGGACTGATGTACAAATGGTATGCTCCACTACTGAAGAATTGCTTTTTCACATTAAATGGATATAGAATTGTGGCTACATTTAGTATATTGGGTTAATCTTTGTTTCAGTCTCTTAATGCACACTAGAATATCCATTTCCAAATCAATATTCTTAATTATGCCTCTGTAAATTTTGTAGAAGTATTTTTCTACATAAGATTGAAACATTGAATATTTAATACTGTTGTTCCTCCTTAGACCGATTTAAAAGAAGCTCAAGAATCTTATATTCTTGAGCTTCCCAGTATCAAGCATCCACTAACAGAAAACTTGATTATTACTATCATTCTTCTCCCATTAAAAAATGGGTTTAGTTGTAAAGGAACATATTATCCACAGTTGATATTTCTCAAGTAGTGTAATAAATACAATATACATAGTTTTATTTTCATATAAAGATCACATTCTATTTTTCTCAAGTGGTCATGATCTGAAAATACATAATACAGGTGTGTCTTTCAGCAATGATTTAACATCTTTTGCTCTGCAATGGAGATGTAGAAACAATGGTTTTTTATATTGTATATAAATGATTCTAGATAATTATGGTGTTTCAGAGACTAATTCTTGAATAAAATTTTATTTAAAAAGATGGGAGGGAAACATGAAAAAATTCTTTTAGCAAAACAGTTAGAAATACAGAACTATTCAAGACATTGGCAGGATTTGAAAACAAACTATAATAAAACAACAAATATAAGATTTGTGTGTGTGTATTAAAAATAGGAAAAAAATAAACGGGATTTATGGATTTAATGATAAGACATGCTAGAAGATGGAAAGAAGGGACCACTAATGTATCCTTAGAGAGAAAGGATAAAATATATAAAATATCATTGCTATAAATATGAGAAACCACTCTTAAGATTTTTTTCTTTTTCTCTCTCATATTTTATTTCTCTTATTTACTTAACTCTTTTCTATAACTTTCTTTTTTATTTAAATTTGTAGTGCTTTACTTTGCAAATTACTTATTTAATAATTAAAAAAATACATACAATACTCTCGAGCAGATAGCAATAGCACTTAGACTTATATACCGCTTCACAGGGCTTTACAGCCCTCTCTAAGCAGTTTGCCGAATCAGCATATTGCTCCAACAATCTGGGTCCTCATCTTACCGACCTCGGAAGGATGAAAGGCTCAGTCAACCTTGAACCACTCAGAACAGAACTCCTGGAGTGAGCAATGAGTTAGCCTGCAATACTGTATTCTGACCACTGAGCCACCACAGCTCGTCACAATATGCTATTGATCTAGTAGTAATAAAGATGTAACTGATGTAAACAGGTATCAATTTAATAAAATACACACAATGACTGAGATTCAATAAAGACAATAATAATCAAAGACATACATTTGATTTAAACATAACATACTTTTAGCTAACTGATTTCCCCCTCAATCATGTTTTAATCTGCAATAGATTTTTCTCTGACTCAGTTATCCTTGGGCTTCAGTCCCTGAGGGTTCCAGTCAGTTAAATTTGGAGGCTGCTTGGGACATGGTAGATATGCTGGTTTTTCTTCTTAGCTTCCATTCCCAATCTCTGCTTTAGTTTTCAAAACAACAAACCATTTTCTCTAGCAGAAAGGGAGGAGTTTAAGTAATCTGATTTTACAGGTAAGCCAAAACATGCTACTATCTTTTTTACAAGTCTAGTTTCATTGTCTGTGATGAATTAATGTGGATCGAAACAAATGTGTTTGCTGTCAGAGGAGTTGACTGACTCATTCACCACACGTATCTCTTTTAAAAGATTATGGGGTTAGCAAAATACTGCTCTGTCTGCTAGGATGGCCATGCTAAGAACTAATCCTTAACACAACATACAGGCAGTCCTTCGACTTATGACCATAATGGAACCTGCCCATTACAGTTGTAAATCATTATGGTTATACAGCGGGTCACCAATATGATCAAACCAATGTTATGCCTTTTTGTTTTTTGCAATGGTTGTTAAGGCACTGCTGCTGTCATAAAGCAACCACTGTGGTCATAAAGCAACCATTGCTCACTATAGGACATTTTTGCTGAAAACTGGAAGACACTGCAAACAGTCATGAATGCAGCCAGCTGTTGAGCATTCGACATATGGTCATGTGATTGGAAGGCATTGCAACTTCAGAATCAGATCATAAGTACCTTTGGAGGGAGTCCATCATAACTTCAAATGGTTGCTAAGCAACCAGTTATAAGTCGGGGACTACCTGAATGTAGAACATGCAATTAGTTAAGCATATATATAGATATCTCTGTGTGAAATATCTATTCATCAATGGTAATTTCTGTGCTACTGTTGTCCAAAATAGTTTTGTTGGCAATATTTTTATTTTTTTAGATTCACTTCTTGCATTGCTGTAAAATTATTGATCCCTTAAAATAATTATCTGAACAACACATCTGTCATTCTATCTTAAAGCCATATTTCTGTGGGATAAGACTCCAGGACACTAACTTATTGTGGTGGGCTTCTCAGAGCTATTCAGTCAGTTTTGTGTTCAAATCAACATTTCTATAGAAAACAATGTAATTTCTCATAGATGCATACCACAGCAGAGCCCACTTTCTCTGAGAGAGAGAAATGGGATTCTCTCATCAACAGTTTCTTAGGAATACCATTGGATGAAGAGTTTGGTGTTAACAATGCTTCAATGCCCCTCTCTGAAGATCTGTGATTAATGTGAACAGCTTTTCAAAGTCTAAAGCTTCTAAGACAATACTACAACTAAGAGCTGCTTTCAGCTGCTAAAACTCATCCTGGCAGTTCTCAGTTCACACCTGCACATCTGTTTCTTTCTTCACTAAATCTAACAAAAAAAGGTATATTTTGGTTGTACTTGGAACAACTTCAGGAAGTAATTGGCTGGTGCCAAGAACAACTGAACATATTTTTTATTAGTTGAAAGGTAAGTCTTGATGACATATTCTCATTGGCCATCTAGTATCTGAGGTAGGCTAAATTATTCAAGCCAACTGAATAGGGATTCTAGCCTTCCTGATGCATTGAAACACCACCTCAGATATTACAGATGCTCTTCCCAGGTGGTCACATTTTTAGCCTACCTGACAGGGAATGCTCCCAACATCCATGGCTCCTCATTTCTTCTCCTTATGTAATTTTTTTATGATAGCATGTAGCTTCCATACCAATCCACCCAGTTAATTCCCTTTTTCAAAACTAGCTTTTAAACCCTTGTCTACTGGGGGCAAAAATCCAAATGACCACTTGGTGTCAACCAACATAGAAAAGCCCTAATTAAGTAACTGCTATATTGAATAGTCAATCAGTGGATCCATTGTTTCATGATTTTTTTTTAAAAAAAATCAAAAGCTAATGGTAAAGACAGAAAAAGATTAAAAAATAATTCGGAGAGTAACAAAGCAGTGTGCTTGCTAATTAAAGGATAATTTTATTTTCTTATTTATTTGACTGATCCCAGGGAGATTAAGACAGCATGCAGAACATGACATAGACTGCTGATATGGTGAATGATACTGGATGCGAGTAGAGTTTTAGTTAAGTGAACCACAATCACAGCCCTTAAAATAATGCCCTTAAAACTATACAAATAACAATATAAACCTATTTTTACATGATACAGAGTAAGCCATGTGGAGGAGGCAGCAAGTTTTAGGACAGCATAACTTTTTGCCAGCTCCAAAACAGGAAGGGAACATGGTAGCTCCATTGGTGTGGCCAAAGATAATATCTGTAATTATTCAACAATGAACAGAAATGGACCAATAATGTTGATTAAGAATGTAAGCAGTGAGCAACTAGCTTTGGTGAAAAGTCTTACAAAAAAGTCTTATTTTGCACTACAGGTAGCCCTTGATTTATGACCACAATTGAGTTCTGAATTTTGGTCCTAGGTCACTGCAGTCATAAGTCAAAACAGCATGTGATTAGCAGCATTTTATAGCTGCTTTTATATCAATCAATTTGTGGGCAAATCCAGCTTATCCAATGCGTATTTCTTGCCAGAAAGTGGCAAATAAGTCACAAAACACAATTCTGTAATTCTGAAATGCTGCAACTGGTCATAAATGTGAGGCAGTTACCAAGCACCTGAAATGCAATCAAATGACTGTGGTAGTGATGTAGCACTTATAAATTTGAGGATGGACCCAAAGCCACTTCTTTTGAGTCTTTTGTATCTTAGGCAACCAGTCCTAAGTTGAGGATTACCTATAGCTGAAATTTTTGAACGCTCTCCCATCATACCAGATGCTGATATAATGCACTCCAGCCACTCAATAGGTTACCAATAAAGGGATAACCATGGCTGCTAAATATTTCAGTCTCAAAATTATCCTTTGCTCTTTACATCTTGAAACAAAGATGTATGTATTTTTTGCATCCTGTGTTTCTTATTCACTATAAATCTATATCAATTAACTATGGAACAAAATACATGCAAATACACAAAAACATGGACAGAATTAGTAAATGCTATCATCACTGTGATTATTAATAAGAAAGCAAAATGATGCCAGATATTACATGAAATTCTTAGGAACCTATGTTTACCTGGGCATCATCATGGTTGAATGGTCTAGGTAGGACTTGCATTTCAGTAAACATGCATTTAAGTTGTTAAATATTACTTGGGAAAAATATTACTTAAATGAAAAATACTTTCATTTAAACCAAACACCAAACTGTTAGTATTATGTTAGAAATAACTTTCAAGAAAATGTATTTTTGTTTGGTATGTATAACTAAAAGTACATATTACATTAAATCAACTTAGTCTTTTTCTACAAGTATTTCATTAAATAAGCACTTGAAGTATAATATCGGTCTGTATAAATTTCTTGATATGCCCCCAAACCTCTTTGAAGTTCTTCAAGATTGTACCACCAATGCTTAGAACTGAATGGTAGTAAGTAAATTTTGGTGATGTGATTCCCACCCCTTTTTAGAAATAATATAGAAATAAATGCTTTTCACTTCTATACCTTAATGGACATATTTTGCTTTGAGCACTTCCCCAAAACATTAAAATGTTTCCCCAGATGTGTTGAACAATGCAAACAAATAATAAAGTTTGTACATTTTTAATCACAGTCTTTACATAGAAGAGTCTTTAGAGATGTAGCTAAAATATTGTTTCAGGTGGGTTTTTCCCCCCAGTAGGAATTGATCACTAAGTTACGTGGGCTGTGTAGCACAAGGCAAAAACATATTTTAGAGTGAATGGAGGCACATATATAACAACTTTCTACAGCTTCATAAACCAGATGTAAATTTTCTTGGGAGTGCACAGCAGAAAAAAACTATAGCTGCTTTAAAGAATTGCAGATATGCTATATTTGACATGCATGTGCTTCAGAGCACCTTAGGTGAAGCTCTGCACGAACCCTGTGTGTTAAAATCTACAGAAGTGAAACCATGTAGCCACTGAATGACTAAATAATCTGTCATAATTAAGATGAAATTGATATAAAAGTAGTAAACTATTCCTATGTTAAAGGGCACACCTGCAATTTTTGTTATTACTGATAAAGTCATAGTTTAAAGCTGAATGGATCAAAGAAAGCAGAATAACAATGTTCCACATTTTACTCTTGATAGTGTTTGTTTTAGTAAAAAAAAAAAAAAGACATTGGCAAGCATGCTGGTCTTGCTTGATAACATGTAGATTAGTTTAGAAGTTAATAGAAACCTTCACAAGGTTACCTGCCCGTCTTTCAGATCCAAATGCAAGAGTAAATGAAGGAGCTGGGTGATCTAGCAGGTAAAAAAAAATCCCACTGTGGCAACATATAAAACAAATGTTAAGATTGTTCTACAAGTATGAAGTCACAGGTGAACCTTGCTGTTGAAAAGCTGTATATACCATATACATACACCACCTATTCAAGGCCTTGCTGTTGTCATTGCAGAGTGCTATGTGTATATATTGAGTGTTGACCTCCGCTCTAGGAGTTTTGTAGAACAATGAACAGCTAATTTCTCTATATCGTGGGTGTCAAACTCACAGCGTCATGTTGCCATCACATGATGTTTTCCCCATCCACAGAGTTGGAGTGGGCATGGCCTGTATGTGACTCATAGGGCCCGCAGGCCACCAGTTGGACACCCTTGCTTTATATGAAGAGAAACTATGTAATATAATGTATTTCAAATTCCACAACTTCTTCTAAAGGCCACTCAAACACTAAACGGTACACAGTTTAGATGTGAAATAGTCTTATCTTCATAATAATAGAAAAACAAAAACAGCTTAAACAACATCCTAAAGAGTAACTTAGTTCTATATTTCATATCAATCTTATTTATCCTCTAATTCCAATTAATACTTTTCTTATAACTATTTATATAAATAACTTAATTAGACCATTAAACCTCTTCTCCCTTTGAAAGCATTGTCTAGCAAACATATTCCTTTTGCCCAATGTTTAATGATCAGGATCATCTGACATTTAATTGTTAACAAGTTATTAAATCAATGCAATAAATCAACTGAAATTATATAATAATAATAATAATAATAATAATAATAATAATAATAATAATAATAATATTGCTTTACTTGATTTCTTGATTTATCCTTGATTTATTTATGACCATTCATTCAGCAACTGACTGGAATGGCTTTGAGTGCATGGAGCCTCAAGGATCCGAGATCATGCTTAGTTCAGAAGGAGTTGCATTACCCTATTCAAACCCATTTCATATCTTAGGAGTTCTCCTGGACTCATGTCTGAGAATCACTAGGACAATTTTAGCACAGCTCCAGTTTGTGCATCAGTGGTAACATTTCCTGGATCATGGCCTCCTGTGCTCAGTCACTCAAGCCCTAGTCATCTCTCATCTGGATTACTGCACTGCATTCTACATGGGGATAACCTTGAAATCCATTTGGAAGCTTCAGCTGGTGCAAAGTGTGGCAGTGAGAGCAGTCTTTGTGGCCCCTAGGATTGCCCATATTATATCTCTGCTCCACAAACGTCACTGGCTACTTCCTAATGCAGTTCAGGTGTTGGTTATGATCTTTAAAAACCTTAATGTCATAAGTCCAGGCAACCTGATGACCATCTTGTTGTCCCACTAGCAGAAGCCCACCTACTCATGCTGGCAGAAAGGGCATCCTGTGAATCCTGTTGGTCAAAGAACTCCAACTATCGGGATTCAGAAGAAGAGCCTTCTTTGCTGCAGAACCCACCTTTTGTAACATCTTGCCCTCCAGGGTAAGATCTGCTCCCACCTTCCTTTTCTTCTGCAAGAGCCTGAAGGCTTGGTTCTGCTGACTGGGCTGGGTTCCACACTGGAGGTAGCTGCTGGATTGACGGCCGACTCCACCTCCCATCCCTTTCTCTCTGATTTCCACCCATCCACTTTTTTGGTTATCATATTGTGTATTCAGATTGTTTTCTTTTTCATTGTTTGTTCTATTATTTTACTTCAGTTTTGTTTACATTCTTATAATTTCTTCCCCTTTATTGTTGTAAGCCGCTTAGAGTATTCCATGGTGAGATAGGGGGAAATCTAATGTAACAACAATCTGGCTGACTGTGCACAGTCAACCTGAACTCTTCAAAATTACAACAGTACTAAACAAAGGGACATGCAACTCCCTCCTGAAGTTCCAAGTCGCAGCCCTCCTGCTGCCATGTGACAAAATTTGGCGCACTTGGCAGCGTGCCTGCCTTCATGAACACAGGAGCACTGCAATTTCCCCTCATGAACTGGGAGGCCTTGACCTGCTAGGCCCACCAGCACATCAGCCTTTCCCCTGCCCCACCACTCTCCAAGGCTTAAATCTTTTTTCTGCCCAGCTGCTCAGCTGCACTTATCTTCATTTTCTGTACAATTGCTTACAAGTGCACCCTGCCAATGCAAGGTACAGTGACTGCAGAAACCTAGCCAACACAATGTTTTCAGAGATAGAGGCTCAGAATATTGCAAGGGCTGGTGTTATCTTTCTGCAGTAAATGTGCATCTCATTGGCTGGGGATGCTTGTCAACAGCTACCTGAAAAGGGAAGGGAAGTTGAACTACACAACTGGATGTTGAGAAGTCCCAAGTCTTTCAAGAAAGGGATGTGATGGAGAAAAGGTCCAAAGCTTCTGGGAAAGGTGGAGTGGGTGGATGACCCACCTGCTGGTGAGACTGCTAACCAAGGGCTCCTAACCCATAGTAAAGTTCCATGTACTGGAAGGCATAGCCGGGCAAGACCTGGCCTGTGGCAGATTCCCACATACTGGTGGATCTACCTGGCTGAGGCCTTCTGGTCTGTGGCAGGTTTCTGCATGTGCATGGAGGGTGCTAGCTTCCCAGAGCTTTTCTCACCCCAAGGCACGCTGTGCAGTTGTTTAACAATTGCAATAGGGGAAGCTGGGATCGTGGTTGTTGAATGAGATGGTCACATGGGCACCTAGTTTAACAATTGCAATGTCTTATGACCCAAATTGTAGGCACAATTGTTCTTCTAAGACTATTTGTAATAGTTCATTCTCCATTATCATGTAGAGATTGTAAATGTACATACAATAATTCCTATCTTTAAAGAACCTCATTTTTAGCACAAAATGTTCTGTTCAGTTTTTTATATTATTTGGGAGTTTGTATAAAATCAATTTAGAGTTTCCTTACTTTAATTCAATAAAAAAGAAATAGGCTAAGTGAAGATTATACTTTTTTGAAATAGAAATCCCTGAAAAAGAAAATGAAATGATTCCAAAATCTCTTAGGTTTATACCTCAAGCCACTATATTTGTGGGTGCATTTTGTTATTTGTGGAACTAGCTATAAGTTTTCCTAAGTATAACACTACATTTTTCTGTCAATCACCTTGCAAAGAATGTAATTCTTAGAACCTAGTATCTATGTGTACTGTGACATTTATGGCCTTCCATGTTAATGGCAAATGGCTTTAGAGCTTCTGATGCTAAGCATTGCTCATAAGCCATTGTTTGAACATTCTCACAGCCAAAGAAAATTGTAATATTAAAGTAATTCTCATATCCTGAATTGTCCTACTGGTTACCTTGGAAGCTGCCATTACAGCAGCTGTGGCTGCAACATTTAGCCCCCGTTTCCCAAAATGCACCAGCGCATCATAGCTGCGACCTTTTGCTTGGACTAAGCAATCATCTATTTCCTGTCAGAAAGAAAAAAAAATCCACAATCAAACTCAAAAGAGTTCAAATAAATTTGTCTTTTTCTTACTTATCAAAAGTAAGATGTTTCCATGCCTGCCCTAAATATAGATCAAAACAGTTTAAACAGGGTGTGATTTACCTAATCATCCACCTTCCTCATTGATATAACAATTGTATGAGAGGAGTTGTGATAATTTTATAATAAAAGAAATATGCAAATTTGGGAAACTGATTTTCTTCCACTCCTTTTTCAGGATGACCTCTAAGTCATAATTTGTTAGGTTTCGGCTTAATATGTTTACACGATCCAAACCACTGTAGCTTGGTGACCATACTTTACTACTTAAAGACTAAACCAATTTCGTTGTATGCATGATGTACAATGACAATAAAAGCTTTGAACTGAATATATCAATCTATTTGAAGAAATAAAATGAATAAGTATTCAGCTCTCCCTATTCATGTTTTTAATACAAAATAGGGATATAAACTTGCAATGTAGGCCCTAATTAGAATGATAATATGAGTAAAAAAACCACCAAAATTATTTTAGATGTTTAGGGAACACTTGACTCCAATACAAATACTCAGGAGGTTGCTTAACACTCATTCTGAGGAAGAATAATCCATAAATTATATCCAAGAGAAAGCACTATATAAAAGTGCTGTTAGGTAAATTACTTTCCAAAATGGTTATAAAAATCATTGCAAGCCACTACTTGTTTAACCATTGTCTGGTAACTAAATCTAATTAGCTGACTTCACACAATACTCGAAGTCAAAACAAAACCAGCAATTTATTTACTATCAACTTGCTAACTTTTGCAACCTCTATTTGCTGGTGACAAATGGGGAAAGACTATCATTGGTCTGTCAATGTGTAGATTGCTGAATTAAAAGAAATGAAGGATAACAAAGGGGTACATGAGCTCTTGATAATCTTTTCTATTTTTGTGTCATAGTGTATTGGATTGTAACTCCCATAATTATGGATAGGAATTAAAGAAGCTGTAGCCCAATGTAATATAATTGAAAAATACCAGGTTGGAAAAATTTGCATTAAAATCTATTTCTCATATGAGCTGTTCTTCAAGATTTCTAACTGACTGCTCCAATTGCTTTTGAAACACTTGTTAAAAAAATTTCTATAGAGCCAATAGTTTAAATCATTTATTACATTGAGAGTCATCCCAATGGGGAACTGCATTTTTTTAGTTCTTATCTGTAAAAACAAGTCAATCTAGAAAAAAGAGTAACACCTACTGAAATGAAACTATTCTTCCTGAAAGGAATGCAAAAAGTGTAAGTAATATTATACAGTCAGTAGTGCTATCCTACAACTGATTCAATAGTTGTCACCCAATTTGATGAGGCTCGCTAATGGTTAATGGCATCACCGTCTAAGGATATTCTTATTCATAAGCTTATCTTACTTTATGAAAAATAATGCCACTGACCTTTTCTTTTGAAGATAAAGTTGGGTGTACAAATTTCCTATATAGAAGACTGGAGCCCTTTGTGTATGGAGACAATAACCAAGCTACAAAGGCTATTTTGAGTTCATAATAAAATGGGAACCTACAGAAAAAGAAAATAATATATTTTGGTGTTCTTTTTAAAATCATGTTCCTTGAGAATTTACTGAGAAAGTAAATTTATAAATGTTTGAATGTGTGCATAGATGTTGCCATCCAAAAATATTTTCATTTGCATTTTTGCTTTTGCTAATGTCTTTAAGTGCATCTTCATGAATAACAAAGTCAGGAGTCCCTGTTCAATCCCTCTACCAATACAATGAAGATGACAATAGGTATCTATCCTCTCTTCTATTTGAGAATGCCATGTGACGTTTCACTGTTCATTCATTCTAAGCATCAATGGTTGTTTCCAGCCTATATCCCTTGACAACTTGCACAAATATTCTCTCCAGACTAATGCACCCAGCCTGTTTCATGGTACCAATATTCAGTTCCACATTTCTTACAAGTTCTAGGAGAGCAAAAGCGAACAGAGTATCTCATATATTCTGATGTTCAGTTAAGCAAAGCCAATTGTACAAGATTACAATGAGCGGAATCCTTGGCCCTCAAATGACACCTGGGTACTGATAACAAATGAGCAAGAAATTATAGGTTTGGTTTATTTTGTAGGCAGCTAGATGATACACCTTTCTCACAATTCCACCAGTAAATGTACTGTTGTAATTCTCATAAAGTTTGTTTGTTTGTTTATAAAGTTTATTGACTACCTATCTTACCTGAGGGTAACTCTGAGTGGCTTAAATATGCAGATTAAAAAATGGCAAGCAAGATATTCATGCCTGATAATTTATTTTGGTTTTTCTCTAAGATCCCTGTTCTTATCTTTCTTCTTATAACCCCATTCTTGTCTTCATATTCTTTCTGTATTTTTTTTATGCATCTATTTAGGGCTTTCCCTGACCCAATTTTAATATAGGAAATGAGCAGCCATTTCTAAATTCCTGAGAATTTAGAAACATTCTCTGTGCTCTAGTTATGTTTTAGTATATCAGCATTCAAAGATACATATATGTATGTGTTTATGTTCTTTTTATCAGCAGGAAAATTCAGAATTCAGACATTTTGCAAACCCAGACATGCTTAATTAAAACATGAGCCCACATCTACCTTCTTCTTCCTTGGGTCCTTCTCAACCTCTTTCACCTACCTGCCCCTTTAAATTGTGGAATTATTTTTACTATCTCATATGCTTTTTACTATTGCATATGCTTTTATCCTTGAGAAGATGTTTCTTCTTTCTTTGCTTGACTGTTGTAACACAAATATAATTGTTGTCCACCCCAAATGATTCTATTGATATCTTCCCCATCTATATGCCAGAACTGCATCTTCATAACATACATCCTCCCAAGACTTGTAATTTTTCCCAATAAATGAACTTTGATTCACAAACTGGTGGTAGTTCTATATAAACCACAAGTTTCTCAAGGATGCTAATGATTGTTATGTTTACAATATTCAAAGTGGATTCCAGAGAGCAACAATCAATAACACTGACATTCACATTTGGCATTCCTGAAAGAAAGTGTCAGGCTTCCAGGACAGGTATTCCAGCCACCTAATATCATTGGGTGCCTAACACTATCTATAATGTATGCCTGTGTGTTTCCATGCTCTATTCTACTTTTTTTCTGAAGAACACATTTCAAAGGATACCAACCAGCAAAGAAAAATGTCTGTGAATGTCTCTGCTGTTGTGAAGAGTGCAAATATAATCCAGTACATCATCCATTTCACCTGAAAAGAAAGAATAATTAAAATTTTATCTCATACTTACAAATTATATAGGTGCTATTTCCTTCCTTCCAGACATAGTGAGATGGTACTGCTTCAAACAGATTCGTACTCAATAGTAAAAGCAGAACCAAATTTATTTATTTATTAAGTTTTCAACCATTGTTTGTGTGGGAGTCAAAAATGGCTTAGAATTTTTCTATTCAGGAAACAAAGGATCATGTAGCAGAAGTAATTCTGATACAGCATAAACACAGTTATAAAAATTATTCTGAATCTACTTTCTAGCAGTTCTCACTATTTAAAATTAAATTTTTCATTACAAGCTATCTTTTCATTTCATAAAAAAACTACAGTTGCTATCAGGGGTTGGTAAATCCCAAGTTACTTTTAGTCTGTTTCTCTGTCTTCATTATGAAAACAAGTCTAGGATATTATTACAAAATAGTAATCACTACAATTATGGATGGAGATCTATACAATTTCATATAAAATGAGTGCCTACGCTGTGTTCCAGGTATAGTTGTATCTGCTATGTATGCTTCAATGGCCCAGCATTTTGTCCTTAAATTAATCAGTAAATAGTACATAATTTTAATTAGCCAGAATGTTTACTTTAGAAAAAGGAACCAATCTTGTTTCTCCTGTGCCCCGCCTCGAGTCCCTTTGGGGAGAGAGAGCGTGTTATAAATTAATTAATTAATTTATTTATTTATTTAATGTTGCAGCTACAGTGGAAGATAAGGTTAAATCATCTAAAAATTAGCTAAAAAATGAAATTACCAATTAAAATGGAGGGGGCGGGGACATAGTAATGATTTGACATACTAAGTACACAGAAAAATAATAATATCTGAAACATGTTTTCCCTTCTAAAGAGTGAAATAACAATTGTTAAAAGGGATACAGGATACTCCCAGAAAGACTACTTACATATTCTTTAATATCCTTTGATTTTACAGCTTTGTAAGAGTAATAGGCAGGATAAAGAGTGCCAAATATTAGCCTGAAAGAAAAATGAAAAAAAAAAGTCACAGGAAATACTATGGGCTGGAAATACCAGAGTATGATGATTACATTTGATTCTATAAAATCGATAGCATTTATATTAAAAAACTTGTTCTCTTGATTTTAATGGGATCTATTTCAAATAACTTTAAGTTATTTCTTCATTATTTGTTTAATGTTTCTTTTTGAATGAAATTCTCAGTTGATCACATAGAAAAATATAAATTTAAACAACACATTTAAAATCTGCCCTCCCAGTTAAAATACAGATTTACAAGATCAAGCCTCCCATCTGCCTAAACCACTAGTGCATCTCATTTTTTTCCTCATTTTTAAATTTTTATGTTTAGAATAAAAAATTTATTTTTTAACATTTACCAAAAATTTACAAAAAAATGCAAAATAGAAAAACATATAAATATATGCAAAACAATAAAAATACAGTTGCCCAATTTAGCAATAACAACAAAAGAACAACAGATATGGTTGGATAACCAGAATGACTTCTCACAACTAAAAACATAAACTAAGAGCCTCAATACTCAATGAATTGAAACCTGATGTACCCATACGAATTAGTTGCTTATAGCTATAGATTTTATATTGATGATTATAATAAAATATTATAATAAAAGTCTTCTAATCCACCCCCCCCCCCAAGTAGGAAACCCTATAACAGGGATGTCCAAACTTGGGAACTTTAAGACTTGTGGACTTCAACTTGCAGAATGCTATGCTGGCTGGGGAATTCTGGGAGTTGAAGTCCCCAAGTCTTAAAGTTCCCAAGTTTGGACATCCCTGCCCTATAACATTTTGGACAACTGGCTATCCAGTCTCTTCTTTAAAATCTCCAATGTTAGAGCACCCACAAAGGCAAGTCATTTCGATTGATTAATTGTTGTCAGGAAATTTCTCCTTAGTTATAGGTTGCTTCTCTCCTTGATTAGTTTCCATCCATTCCTTCTTGTCCTGCCTTCTGGTGCTTTGGAGAATAGGTTGACTGTCCCCTCTGCTTTATGGCAGACCCTCAAATATTGGAACATTGGTATCACCTCTAGTCCTTCTTTTGATTAAAATAGACATACCCAATTCCTTCAATTGTACTTCATATATTTTAGCATTCTGTTTCCTAGCAATCATCCTTTACATACAGATCTTTATATGCATATAATATATATATATGTGTGTGTGTGAGAAGGGTATATATTATTATTTTGCTCTAATAACTGTTTGATGTTAGTTTGTTTTACAATTCCTTTGTTTGAATATTGTTTACTTCTTGATTATTGGTCTAATTATTATTGGTCTGATATTGGTCTATGCTCATCATGGTTTTGATTGCTGGTGGGGAGGTGTTTTGATGGTTTGGTTCCTTTTTTGGCTTGTTGATTATCTTTTGAACAGTATGTAGATGTTGTTTATATCTATTGATGGCCAATTTATCAGAGTGCCAGGCTTCCAGGAATTCTCTATATTTTGACTTGGCTTGGTCAAGAATGGTCACAGTTTCCCAGTTGAAACTATGGTTAAGTTTGTCCATATGTTGTGGAATTAAAGAGTTTTTATTATGTCCTCTGACTGATACTTGGTGTTCATCGATACTCTCTTCTCTCTGCTCTCTTCTGCCAGTTTGTCCTACATAATGGCTTTTGCAATCTTTTAAGTATGAGGACTCAGACTTTAAGAAACCACACTTCATGTCAGAGAAAAATGCTCATCATCAGATCAATGAGACATTTCTTCATCATAACCAATGGTGGGAAAAGAAATTCAGCTTTTATCCAAACAGTTTCTTTCTTTTAAAGATATTCTCTTTCCACTAATGGCACACATTCAGAATTATTTAAGGCAAATTAATTATTTGTGTAGCCTACTCCATTAGCAGCTTTCCTTTTCCTTCTTTCATTTTTTAAGTCACTATAAAGATTCACAGCTATTCTCTCCCTTATCTTTCTCTGAGTTGCTTTAACAGAGTCTGGGAGATGGGATGAGATTTCTGAAAATGTAGTCCCCAGCAAGAGAATTAAATCAGAGTGCTGGGCAGTAGGACTACAGATTCCAGCAACTCAGAGAAAGGGAGGGGCAGCATCAGAAAGGAGACTGGAGGGGGGATTTTTAAACAACTGAAAAGAGGTAAAAAGGACAATTCTGCTATAGGGAATGAGGCTAGAATCTTTCAGAAAGAGAGACAGATTGCCATCACAAGGAAGAGTGACTACTGTATTTTGGGCTGATGATGGTGTCCTAGCTGCTATGAAAGTGTGACCATCTTATCCCAAAGCAAGGTTCCAAAGTGGCTGTTTCCTTGGTCTGGTAGAGCTTCCTGGCTAGAAAAACAGGCCTCTCACTGGGTTTGCAGAGGATTGGTGAGGGACCATTTGAACAAAGAACAGTCTTTGATACCTATGTGCATGATTTAAATGAAAGCTCCAATGGAAGCATGGACCTTTATGCTTGGCGTTGTTGAACTGAGCCACGTGGGAGGTATTGGACCAATGTTTCTAGTTGAGCTATGTTGTTCACGATAAGGCTTAATGTTTTATACTACTGTGGTATTTAATCTTAAGGGCCACCATTTTAATGTGTTTGTTGTGTTGTTGTCTGTAGTTGCGGTTTTATTTTATTTTAAGGACAATTTTAATGTACACACTGTATTACAATCTAAATTTTTATTGCATTGGTGCTTATTGCTATTATCTTTAATTGTTGCTGGATTTTAATGTAAGAACAACTATTTTAATGTGCTTACTGTGTCACTGTCTATATATTATTGTTTATACGTTTATTGCACTGGTGCTACTTGTTATCTATAATTTCTGTTTAATTTGATTTTGTCTTAACAGCCATTATTTTAATTAAAATCCCTAACTGCCTCCAGGATGTATTGGAGTGCCTGGGCCAGGCAGGCCAGTCACCTGGGGAAAGGGATCGAAGGGATCAATTGCTAATAGCCCCTTGAGGGAAGCATTACATTTGTTGTCATTTTTTCAAACTACCCCTATTTTACAATTAATGAGGTACAAGTATGGAAAACAGAGGGCAGTAGATTATGCTAAGTATTGAGAAGAGAAACCAGATATTAATAAATATAAAACAAAGAATATTTTTTCTTAAAATATTGATTTGTCCAAAATAATAGAGAAGGTTTATGGAATTGTAGTAATCAATTCACACTATTAAATCTCAACTAAACTGAAAACATTTATTTAAAATAAGAGACTTTTATGTTTATTAGAATACAGCTGGAAGGGATCTTGGAGGTCTTCTAGTCCAATCCTCTACTCAAGCAGGAGACCCTATACTCGGGATGGTGAATCTGTGGCAGGTGTGCCCAAAGTGGCATGTGGAGCCATGTTGCCTGTCATGCGTGCCATCGCCCATTCCTCTTCTCGTTTTCTGGCATACATGTACACGCACTGATCAGCTGGCTTTTGTGTGGCAACAGTGCCGGAAAATGGAAGAGCTGATCTTCAATTTTTCAGCATGAGCATGCGTATTGACTAGCTGATTGGTGCATGTGCATGCGCAGCAGTAACTAGACTTGTGGAAACAGGAAGTTCATTTTCACAATACGCATGCCCACTGGGCAGCTCCTCTTCCTGGTCAGAGCATAGACAAGTGCACATGTGTATTTAAAGTGCTCCCTTTTTGGCACTCGGTGCCACGTGTGTGCTCCCTTTTTGACACTCGGCGCCAGAAAAAGTTTGCTATCACTGTGCTATAGCATCTCAGGAGAAGGGAATGCTGTTTTTAAAGATGTGCAGATAAGATGAAATGTAGCCCAACATTATTTTTTATTATTTAGATCATATGAGATCATTATAGCAAATGACAGCCTCAGACATACTTTGGTGCATAATAGTATCAAGTATGATTGGAGAGAATGAGCATTTTTATGAATATAAATATTATGAATTCAAACTGCATGTTATAATACAAAGAACCAAGACATAAAAGCTTCAGAGGATTTTAAACTTAGGTTATTTTCTCAGCTTCGTTTAGAACTATCCTGAGAATAAAGTTCTAGTGACCAATTTTAACCAGCAGTCTTTCTCAGAATATTATAAATGAAAATGAAGTTTATTTAACTACTAATGCTGACCCATTGGAGGGACTGGAAAAAAGAAAATCAAGTAAGTAATTTAGCATAATTTTCCCAATCTAAAGCATTCTACACGTAACTAATTGTACCATCTATCACTATCAGCCAACATAGTCAGTGCCTGAAATTCCTCCAGGTCTTCCAGTCAGACATGCAAAAATAACCTGAAGACAAATTCTGACCTATTTGAGGGAAAAGAGCAGAAACAGAATGCATGACCAGTCCAAACAGGAAACAGGGACCAGAAAACATAGGTAATCACAGAAAAATAATTCAGGACCATGGACAGATCTCAACGAGACAAATGGAATTAAACCTGTCTATTTGATCTAACCACACAATATATTCTGTTAAAAAAAAAAAACAATTTTGTTCAGATTTTCCTTTCTTTCTTATTGAGGAATGGAACACCTTAAGGATATACAGTAATCTAATGGCTTGTAATTTATATGCACATAAATATAACTTCTTTCACTCCTCTGAAACACACATAGAATTTCAGCAGTTTCCAACATTATTTTTTATTGAAGCTTAATAAAAAGAAACCAAGGCTATCATGAAGCAGACAAAATAGGGAAAGATGTCTTACAGTAGATAGTTGGCAACTCCAAATCCTGTACTATAATAAGAGGTCCATGTTTTTAATTTAGGCCTACACAGCTATAGTAATATAATATAAAAATATAAATTGATTTATTCATTTGAAATTTAACCTCACTTAATGTTTATCCCAAACCATCTGAGTTTAAGTCCTGTGATTACTGCAAGTTAGAGTTAAAGTTAATTATTTTGTGCTTCTGTGAGTATTTGCACATCTGAGAAGTGCAAAATCATAGAACTAATGATATTATTAAGAATCTCTTGCTGCGGAAAAAGTTAAGGACATTACAGCAGAATCATTATGGAGAACCATAATTAAAGTTCTTTTATTAAACAATTAGAAATACTGCTAGAGTTCTATCATTCAATTTATGTTACCTCACTATATTTCCCATTATTATTCCATATTATTGTGCATTTTCTCTTTCTTTGTACTATTTGTAGTATTATAAATACAGCTTGCATTCTGAGGCATATTGTCATCAAGCAACAATAGCTTATCACATCCTTATCCAACTCAATCATTTTATGATTCTACATGGGAATTAAAAACAGCCTTTTTCCTGCACATGCATAATATTCCTTACTGTTGCTAAATCAACGCCATCTTTAGTGACTAGTTTGCCATCTGCAACTATTCTGTAATAATCAGATTATAGTTTTCTTGCTATCAGGGAGGTATCACAATAAATTGAATAACTCTACAACAAATGTAGTTTGCAAGATCTACTTGAAAGGCACGTGCAAATGAGGAAGTCAAGAAAGTATATATAGATTCTTCATCATCATTCATCACCATTAATATCAAAACTGCCTAAAAGTCCATTTACAGACAATATGATGAAAGAAAGTATTCCTGCTTATCTTTCCTTTTAAATTATTTAGCATTTAAAAGCTAACTTGCTGAATGTGACATCAAAACATACCAGCACATATTAATCTACATTCTCTACACCAGCACATATCAATCTACACTCTTTAGTTTACTGAATAAACTAAATTTGTCCACAAAATTATTCTTCTCAAGGAAGAAGCTGAGGGCAATCTCTTTTTACTACATCCTAAAGTAAACATTCACATCAGCTGCCTCCAACCTTTCCAGCTTTGCAAACCACGGAGGTGGGGGAAAGGGATTGTTTGACCATTTGTAGTTGCACAAATGGAGGTGCACCAGTGGTGCAATTCAGCCGGTTCTATCTGGTTCAGGCAAACCAGTAGTGATGGTGATGAAAGGCTCCGCCCATCCACCCGTACATCATGATGTCCCATTTTTGATGCTCTGCGCATGCACAGGTCACATTTGTAGCTAAAGTAAGTTGATTTCATCCCTGAGCTGCACATCTGTACGCGCTCGCCCACCATGGCCTGTTCTGAACATGCCACGGCCTGGCAGTGGGTTGTGGCTTGGGGGTTGGGGACCCTGATCCATAGTCAAGAGGGTTTTGATTTAAATTGATCTGGCATTTACTGTAGGGCCATTTGCTATAAAAATGCAAGGTTATGGCATGAACTCAAAAGGAAGGGAGGAGATATGTATTTGCAAAGCCTGCATAACAAAGATAAAGGAAGAGGGAGTGTCAACAGGTCAGACCCCCTTCAATATAGAAAACAAGAGCTGTCTGTCAGGCATATCATACAAGTCATATTGCGAAGATAAGGAATAGAAAACTTGCTAAAAGTCTTCTAGGATGCCCATTAGTTAATTTTTAGGAATAGGGTTGAAGTAGAGCTTGTTAGGTAACTTTTGAAGTGATTATTAGTTAAGACTTAGAAATAGGGATGGCGTGGAGCCAATGGAGAACCCTTTAGATCAGGGGTCCCCAACCCCCGGGCCGTGAACCGGTGCCGGTCTGTGGCTTGATGGGAACGGGGCCGCAGTGAGCAGCGCATGCATGCTCCGCCTGTTCCCCCTCCCCCCGCTCCACCTCTACGCCGGCCGAGCCATGCACAACTCTTAGAAAGGGCCGGAGAGGAGGAGGAGGAGGGAGCAGCCCCCTCGGCAGAGCATGTGCCGGGGGCGGGAGAGCGCAGGCGCGGCTGCTTGCGCCGTTGGGGGCCGAGAGGGGTGAGTGAGCCAACTAACACCCCCCCCACGCGCGCATGCGCCACCTGTTCTCCCTCCCCCCAGCTTCCCCTCTACGCCGTCCGAGCCATGCCCACCAGTCCGTGGAATTTTCTTTAAAATGAAACCAGTCCTTGATGCCAAAAAGGTTGGGGACCCCTGCTTTAGATAACTTTCAAAAAACCTATTAGACCAGTGTTTCTTAATCTTGGCAACGTGAAGATGTCTGGACTTCAACTCCCAGAATTCCCCAGCCAGTGAATGCTGGCTGGGGAATTCTGGGAGTTGAAGTCAGGACATCTTCACGTTGCCAAGGTTGAGAAACACTATATTAGACAATGTTTGCTTATCCCATTTTGAAAAACTGTATGAAAGTTTGTTAAATCCTTTGTTCTGGGTCCTGGCATTTTGCTGGCTGGGATCCCTTTTGCTATAAAGCTTCAATAAAAGAAAATCAATCTGGCACCTAGTGTCTGGTAGTCCATCGGCTTTGGTACCAGGCTAACACTTGAATTTGAGAACAACAAAAACAAATTGTGAAAATCTGCAATTTACATAGCATGCAGTAATCAGTCTGTAGTAGTATGAAGGCAGGCTGACTTTACAAGAGCATTACTTCCCTTTTTCATTTGGAAGACATAATGCAAAAGCCAAAAAAAAAAAAAAGAATAAAAACTGAGCTTTTAAATGTAATGACTGCCGGTAGTAAAATATGCATATCTTTCTATGTTAAATACAATATGTCAAGTAGCTAATATTAAAACATGGGTTACAAACTAGTAAAAAGATAAAATAAACCCTTCTAAAGTTTAGTTTAATTCTTTTTTAATATTGTATTGTCTGTAGTTTTATATGCATTTTTAATTTCCCTGTGCCCCGCCTCGAGTCCTTTTGGGGAGAGAGAGCGGGTTATAAATTAAATTATTTATTTTTATTTATTTATTTATTTTATATATACTGTAGTAGTATCACTTTGTTATTGGCTGCATTGTAAAAATGATTCAATCTTCAATTATATTCAACTAAAAGTAACCTGAAAATAGATAAGAACAGTAGAAAAACCACATGAGAAGCAAGATGCCATTTCAATACAAATTAACTGATATCTCAAAGCAAATTCTGTGCATGATATTCTTTTTTTAATGTATATATTTATTATGTTATATCAATAGGAATAAAATACAAAAGAGAAAAACCAAACTGAAAAAAACATATTTGGGTCAAATATCAATGATACATTATTTTATTAAAAATTACATTTTATTTTTAAAAAACTGTAATGCAAAGTAAATTTTAGTCCATTAGTCCATACATTCTCCCATTTATCTAGCATTCTACACACACAAAAATGCCCATTTTACCCTGCAGTCTTTTACATAAGCATCTTCCAGGTTCATCTTGAATAATATTTTATATACTTTAGCAATCAAAAGGTCATCTCCAGAACATAAGCTGATATCCAATTCAGTTTTAACTTCTGTGAAAACAAAACTTTTTAAATCAGATCTTTCAACAATGCTATAATATGTAAACCAGTTCCAAACAAAACCTTCCCTTAATAATTGTACCCTTGTCTTTTTCATAAAGCCTTCTTTTTCAAATGTCATATGTCCTGAAATATCATCTCCTTACCTTCCAATAGGATCTCTGTTCTATGTAGTGCTTCATGAGGTGATAACCAAAGTGGCATTTTTTCAGCCAGTCTTATATTTCCATCATACATGCTCATTTGATTGCCTAACAATGATTCTTAAACCTAGGGTTAATTTTTATTTTATCCTACCACAAATGGGCATCCCACCCAAATCTCAAATCATATTATTGTGTAGGTTTTGATAATGCTACAAATTGTTCAAGAAATTGCCTTTCCACTGGCACCACAAAGTGCTGTGATCTGAACATGTTAAAAGTAACCTTCCTGACAGCACAAACCAAAAGGGTTCAAACTGAAGTCTGTTTCTAATTTAAGACCTGACCCAATTAAGTCAAGGTCAAGAAAATACCAGTTATCAGACCTTGTAGAAAATGGAGAACAGGTGAAAGGATTGGCCATTGGAAAGTGATAGATAGTGACCTCAGATAACCCTGCCTTCTTGGTATATTTGAGAACTAGGGACTCATCTTAACATTTATCCTGTATCTTCTTTCTATAATGTCCACAGACTTGAATTACACTTACTAAAATGGAACCTAATTAAAACTGATGGGTTTTTTTTTACATTTTATGGCCCAAATCCTCAGCTTTATTTACAAAAACAACCAATATGTTTAAAAACTGTATAAATATAAGTTAAATACTTGAGAAATCTACTGTCAAAACAAAATAACAATATGTGCAGACTTTCCTTTTTGCTTTTTAAAATGCAGAATGTTTGTGAGAATTGAATAAATGGTATAGGCTAGAATTGTATTCATCCATGTATCCTAATGAGAAATTTGGAATAATTATTACTAACATGACATAGTTCATGCTGGACTAACATTCATCCTGCTAGTAGCTAGGATTACTAGCAGTTAGCATGGAATGTTGAGATGAAATAATTAAATTCGGATATTTTAACATACACATTCTATTTCTTAAACTCTTGCTGCAGGAAAAGTCAATAACATTGAGATTGGAAACTATATTATTATTGATAATTAAGGAATTAGAATTAACACAGTATGAGAAAGAATTGATTAGAATTATGATTATAATGGGTAGAATTATAATAGCAAGATACTGGAAAGTGGAGATGAATATTAAAATAGAAGAGTGGTATTGTGAAATGTGGAAATTAGCCTTAAATGATAAAATGACATGTGAAATTAAATTTAGAGAGGGTGTTTATAAAAAGGGTGTTTTTTGGAAGACTTGGAAGCCATTTGTGGACTATGCACTTGGGACTTTGGATGCTTCGACACCTGTACCCAGAGAACGCGGATTTTGGAGGACTTAAAAGACATTTGAAGATACCTATTTTTGAAGAACCAAACCTTCCTTTCCATTGTATAGCACTGGGTGAAATATTGTATTGTATATATTATTTTTGTTATAGTGTTTATTAAAATAAAAAAATTTTTTTAAAAAAAAGGAAAAGTCAAATATATTGCTTAATCATTTCAAAAGAGAAAAAATAAATTTAAAAAGTAAGATTATACTATTATTTTTCTCCTATTTCAATGGCAAACAGTAGTTAGATAAAAATAAAAGCTAACATATAAAAGAATTTGGAAGGGTGGGGAAATGAATACAATGTCTTGGAAGAACTTAAATATTCCTCCAGATTCTGGTTCTTGATTGGCAGGAGAACTACAATGATCTGGCCTTCAAAGAAATCCAGTCTGACACCAAAGAATTGTGCAATTCTTTACAGGTTATAGACCCAAAAGTGCCCTGAAGACCAGTAATAAGTTTCTCTGAGGTAAAAGTTTCTTCATGAGCCTGAGAAATGTTGAGACTAGTGGCCTGTAAAGAGAGCACAATGCTGTTTGCTATAGGAATGGGAGCAGGATTTCCTGTACCTCCTATTAATAAGTCAAATTATCTCTCATGGGGCTTAAAAATGGAGATGTTTCTGCAGAGGAAGGATTTGTGGAAATTATAAGCAATCCTCCAGCAGATCTCAATGAAGAACAGAAAAGGCAAAATGAAAAAGCAGCAGTCAGCATAATTTTGTGCTTGGAAGATAGACAGGTAATGCATATGCGTGGGCTTACATCTGACAACTATTTGGATTGTGCTATTTGCAAAGAGGCCAAATTGAAAGTATACCCTGTCAGCAAAACAAGTGAAAGAAAATCTGAAATAATTGCTCAGTTAGTGTATACCTCTATCACAATCAATGGGAAGGGCCAAATTTGCTTTGATAATTGTTGATGATTACTCAAGATATGGTTTTTGTTATTTATTAAGAAGCATAACAGAAATGCTTAAACAATTTAAACAGTGGGTAATGTTTGTAGAGAGGAGGAATAATCAAAGTGTATGTCAACTGCAAATTGATAGAGGAACAGAGTTCACGTCTAACATGCTTCAGCAGTGGCTGAAAAAGAAAAGCATAAACTATAGAAAAGCAAATCCCTACATTCCAGCAGAGAATTGAGTTGCTGAATGCTGAAATGATATATTTCGGAATATGAAAGATGCATTACTCGCAGATGCAGGAATGAGTAAGCTATATTGGAATGAGGCAATTTTAACTGCCAATTATTTGATCGATAGACCATACAGTTCAGTATTTAATCAAATTCCACATTACATGTTGGGTAAAAGACAATCAGCTTTGGGACATTTAAGAATTTTTGGTAGCAGTGCATGGGTGCACATTCCCATAGCAATTAGAAGGACAGGACAGCCAACAGCAAGGAAATTAGAATCTATAGGTTATCAATCAGGATCAAAGGCATATAGATTTACAGGACACAAAAATGTTATTATTTCACATTCTACAAATTTTTCAGAACATGAGAATTGGGAAAAGGTACAGGACAATACCAAAATTTTAATGCCTGTTAGTTAAGAGATCTCCAGGATTCATACAGGCACATTGAACAAAAATTCGGGATTAGCTCAGGGTCTGAGTAGAGCTCAGAGAAATGTTTAGAAAGTGAGATCCCAGTAAAACAGGGACAGTGTATTCCGAGGTCTGAAAAAGTAAACAAATGTGTTCCTCCAGAAAGATTCACAGTTGATATGCTAAAAGTATATTTTTATGGGTCTCGATATTACCAAGAAATATTGAATTTGCCTATGACAGAGCAAAAGAAATGTAGAGTCTACTTAGGAGTAGAAATAAAGAACTAATTAGGGGTAGAAATAAGCTACCGGGATGAAATGCTCTAAGTCGGTGTTTCTCAACCATGGCAACTTGAATTTGTCCGGACTTCAATTCCCAGAATTCCCCAGCCAGCATTCACTGGCTGGGGAATTCTGGGAGTTGAAGTCTGGACATCTTCAAGTTGCCATGGTTGAGAAACACTGCTCTAAGTCAAAAGAAGAAATTCTGTTGAAGAATTTGGACATTGAAGTGAAAGGACCTATACCAGTGTTTGAAGATAGTATGGCATGTACACAGATGGCAACAGGTGAGAAAATTAAAAAGCAGAAGCAAGCATGTTGACATAAAATATTAAATAGTCAGGCAAACAGGATCACCATCAGATAAATTAACCCAGCAGGAACATCATGAGGTAAAGTACAGAGTACACCCAGCACACAGAAGGAAAAAAGTGGAAAACAAGGAAACTCCCCCTTTACACTCACAGCAAACAATCATAACTTAGATTGCCTCATGTAGTATGTTTATTCGGATTTATACCTATGTTTATTCGGATTTATAGTAGCCAGTTTTTTTTCAACCAGTTTACCATATTTCCTTGAAAATAAGACCTACTCCCAAAATAAGCCCTAGCCTGGTTTATAAATATGCGCCTAATATAAGCCTACCCACAAAATAAATCCTAGTGAAGATCATCAGCCCAGGGGAGGGGTGGGTGTGGCCAGCAGGGATGGGTGTGGCAGGGGCTGACAATGTCTGGCAGCAGCCGTAGCCTGCATAGCATAGGTGAGTTGATTACTTGTCCAAGCAGCAGGCAGAGGTGAGGGGGTAGGTAGGCAATCCAAACACACCATGTGGGCTGTGGGAAAGCTGAGAGGTGGTGGTCCAGAGTGGGCAGGCGGCTGTGGGAGGCTCGCCTTTGTACAGTGGTACCAGCAGCAAACATACAGAGGCACGTGGGGAAGGCAGGCGATCTTGATGCTCTGTGTAGGCTGCAGGCAAGCCAAGAGACAACAAGATGAGCGTCCCATGGCTGACCACTCCCTCTCCTTCCCAGTTGTAAAATATATTTATTTACATAAAACTACAAGTACATGTCAGCATCTCTGACTTCATTTGGACCCCAGCTGTGCAATTCTCTGATATACTTCATCGAAGAATCAGTACATGCAAAGAGGATAAAATGCCATAAAGAATTAATCTATTCATTTATTTACAAGCAGTAGATTCGATATTGAACTCTTTCTCAGCCCAACTTATCTCACAGGATTGTTGCAGTGGGGAAAATAGGAGGATATGTCAGCTATGTCTAGTGTCTTGAAATATTTGTAAAAATAATAAAAGCAGATTACAAATAAGATTAAAAAATAAGTTAATGGATCCATAAACAATATATATACTCACTTCCAAGACTATTGGATGTTTAAATAACATTTGATTGAAGTTTGTATTTTTCTATAAGTATATTTGACAGCAATAGATTAATAATCTAGTCTAACAATGAAAGTGATATTGCCTCCAAATTCTCTCTAATGTTTGTACCTTACGAGATATTGAAAATTCTTATGTAAAGAAAATGCAGCAGAGTTCATCTGATATAATCTATAAAGTGTCAAGGGACTTTCTATATGCCATTTTACAATGCCAAATAGAATATCCCAGCCCTCAAAGAAGAGGATGGCTTCACTTCAGTCTCAAAATGCTCCAAGCAGTAAAGCCATTACATTTTAGGGGTTGATGTCCACATAATCTGTAAGATGCTCAGGATAAAGAAAGTAAATGTATGCAGAGGCACCTTTGAGCACATGCTATATGCTCCTCCCTATTTGCAGGAACCTGATGGAAGACCTTTGAAGTAAAAAAAGGACTGATCTAGATTCCCCAGCATTGTTCTTATACATTCAAGCTATTTTGCATAATCAAGAGAATGCCTCACATTTTTATTCTTCTAAGTCATGATGTAACATCTCAAAACAAGGATACATTTTCTTTCAGTCAATTGTATCTAACAAAGAATAATAACGCACATATAATGCTCCTTCCTCCCTACACATATAATTTGCAGAAAAGATCTCATGATAATCTTTCTTTGGTTTGCCTTTGTTTCTCAGAATTCCATTATCAACTCACGTGTTTTCACCCAACCTTCTTATAAGGGGGAAAAACAGCACCTCTAATGTACATTTTCCAGATGTTGTAAAGTAAGCCTGGGCTTTTCTTAAAAATAAAACCAGAAAGTATATTAAACTATGAAAAAGATGCAGGAATAGTCTTGTAATGTTAAGCAGTGGCACTATGTAAAATTTGAGGGAAAGGGAGGAAACTGGGGGAAAAACAGCTTGGCAGCAACAACTGAAATGTTATCACATTGTTTAAATCATAGATCAGCAAAACACTTCTATCGTTTAAAAACAGCTATATTTTTTAACATTGTTCACTCTAATAAAATTCACATTCAACCACAGAAAGTAGCAGCTGCAGATATATCAGTAGAACTTGCCAGCTTCTTTCTTGCAGCCTTTGGAATGCTTTGTCACTAAAATGTATGATCTGTCATTGAAAGGCTCTTGACTTTTTCAGAGAGGAAGTAAAAAAATCAATCTCACCATCCTATTGCCTTTGAAACTGCTGGGCAGTGACTGGGTCTATTGGAGAGAGCTAATTCCACTAATTTTCCCCAGGCCCTTTGGGTGAATTGGATTCCAACTCCCATCACTCTAGCTAGCATTTATGGCCCAGACACATGGGAAGAATGTCAGGTTGAGGGATATTCAATCAATATAGTTCTAACAAACAAATAAACAAACAAAAACCAAAGGCATTGGACCTCCAACATCAAAGAGTCCTCAAAATTTCAGTAAGCCTTTCATTCAAAAAGAATCATCTACAAGGAAAATTTGCTCTAGATGGGTGGGTGTGTGGGTGTTTTTGGTTGTTTTTACCTTTTGGAGCACAAATTATTTCCATTTGTGGTGGATCATTTTTTTTCCTGCTGCCTGTCTCTCCTAAGAAAGCCTTAGTTTTAGAGGGTTCTATGGAAATGGTTTCTATTGTTTGTTTCCCAGAGAGAATGCCCAAAATTCCTGTATCGCCGTGTCTCCCACCTTCCGTGAAATAGCAGCCCCCCACCCGAATCAAAAGTCGACGCCCCTCCTAGACTTAGGCGTCCTCGATATCGGTTCTTTTTTGTTAAGAGAGAAAACCTCATGCATTTTGTTAAGTGAACACTAATTTACAAGAGAAAAATTCAGACTTTTTTCCCACTCCCATCGCTCAAGGACCGTTCCAGATAGCGCCCTCTGGCAGGTGAGACAGAAATAGTTAATGCTAATAACAAAGCGGCGATTTTCCCTGCCCTTTTTCGAGACTCGCTTTTTCCTTCTTTCCCCTCTCCCCAGACCCGGTTGCATTTGCCAAAGGGAATACCGAAAAGCCGCATTCTTCTGTTGCAGCTTTAAACGGACCCTTCTACCTCTTCCGTCGCACATGGCTAAATCTAAGGTACGAACAGCCGTCGCTATTTCAGCCCGTCAACCATTATAGTACACATTTCGCTGGAATAAAGAAATTTGCTTTAAGTCTTACGCTGGTCTCGACTGTTACTCAACATAAGAAAAAAAGAGACGGGCGACAGCGCACGAACTACTAAATTTAGATAGCTGGTGTGCCTGAGCAGATATTATTAGCCGTCGCATTCGATGAAAGCTACATGCGCACACAAATGGGCAGACTCCAACCGCACCACCAAAGCTGTTTTCACTGTGCAAAGACCGCTCTTCGGGGAAACCCGCAGGGCGAGGCCGATCCAAGTTGGTACTCACACCACTAGCCTAGAGATGATCCAAGAAACCATGGCGCTGCAGGACTCCGGTGAAGAGCAAAACGGGGATAGATTGCCCAGGTTCGAGTCGGTCCGCCCGCAGTCGCTAGAATGAGTGGAGCAGGCGTCTCAGCCATTCGGCATCCAGCGCGCAGCCTCACTAGGGAGCGGCCGGAAACAGTAGCAGGCACTTGCTGAGATGTGGGATCCTAACCTCGCCTGCAAGGCAGGGACAGCTTTAGCACCTGTTCTCGAGATCTCTGTCTGTCCCCCTGCTATGCCTCTTCCTTTGAGAAAAGGCGCATCGCTCAAGTGGTCGGTCCTCAGATTACCACCCTTTGCCCGAATTGGAGATGGGCAACGAAAACAAGCAGCCCCTTTGCTTTCATGACTGCAGCACGTGGCCATCCCGAAGCAATTGATATGCCCGACTGAGACAACCATCATTATACAAAGCTATAAGTTGTTTTAAACTTGGCTTGTTGAACGACGTTTACCGCTTACCACCTACACATTATCAGTTATGCATGGAAGTTACTATTACATGCTTCTTAGAGATAACTCCAGTACTACAATCTCTAAAAGCACATGTTGGATTTTTATGCTAGGTCATAGTTTGTCAAGCCATTGTAAAGTATAAGGGACAAATGACATGGGTTTTGTTGTTTGTTAACTAACATAGTTACCTTGTATTTTAATTTGACTTATTTTCTCTGTTTTAAAATGATGTTCAGATTTATTAGCTTTTAGCATTCCTAAACCAATCAACCTTTTCCCTTACAATTACACCCCTTCTGATGTCAGACCTCATTTTAATGAGCATGCATGATATGGGATACAAATATGTAACATGTTTGACTCAGTGGTGGGTTGCTCCTGCGCCTGCTGCTACGCATGTCCTGCCACCACTACTACTGGTTCAGCTGAACCAGGCCAAACCAGGAGCAACCCACCACTGATTTGACTACATGCAACTGATTTCCTATGCAAAGGGGAGACTTTTATTCTGTCCAAGGTATCTTATCAACAAGATCATAGGAGTATATGGAATCATGTCAAAATGAAGGTGAACACTTTGGGTTCTGGTGAGCTGTGGCTTGCACTCACTATGACTTTGATTTCTCTGGCGTCTGTGGCAAAAGGCTGATGTCCAGGTGTCTTATCAGATTCCAGGGCTGGAAAAAGCCCAAGTCAGTTATGACATTTATTACTTTTTAAAAGTTTTTTTAACAGCTAATTTATCTCCTGTGTGACCACAGGTCGTTCAAGCAACGGAAGCTGTGCATCTCAACTAGTCTATCCAAGTGAACTCCCAGTGAAGAAGGTTTGCATATCCCAAGTGTGGAAGGAAGAACCTGTTTTCTTGCTGTTGGACTTTACTGGATATGGAACCTGAGTGGAAATCTTACTAGATGAGTGTTGTGTGCTAATAGAACTTTCTGGAACAAATGACTGGAGATTGTCTTTTGATTCAGTAGATTTTGATAGGAACCTGTGCAGAGAAACTACAACCACTTTGGGAAGACTTCTGCACACTACTGAAAACTCTACAACAATGAACTTGGCTATTCTTTTCCTGCTGATCACTATAGATGCTGCACAAACTGAATACCATTTCACTTACAAGATTGGCATTACTGGACTACCATATGACTGATTGACTTTGTCCTAGGACTGATGCTATATTAGCTTAACAGAACATTGGGATGGTGTATTGGTTTGTATATATTTGTCTCTTTTATTATGGGATTTTAGTAATTTAAATTGGGAATTTTAGCGCAGGGATAATTGTTTAATTTGCCTTTTAGTTATTTATGTATATTTATTGTATTGTATTTTTAATTTCCCTGTGCACCGCTCCGAGTCCCCTCGGGGAGAGGGAGCGGTCTATAAATTAAATTATTATTATTATTATTATTATTATTATTATTATTATTATTATTATTATTATTATTATTATTATTATTATTATTATTATTATTATTAATGTAATTATTTGTATGCTTTAATTTTTTATGTGTATTTCTTGTTCAGGTTCCATGTATTTGAAATGTATTTATAGATTAACTATGCCTTAGGGAAAACCATCTGGTGAACCTCAAGGGAATATTTACAGAAGACTGGATGTAGCGGTTTGTGGGGATAGTAACTTATGGGGATAACTGACCTTGAATTTACATTTTCTTTCTACAAAAGGATTTCTTGCTCCATAGCTCAGAGAGAATGTATAGCATGGAATATGTAAACAAAATGGTCAATATTACAACTAGGTCACCCATTGACTTTGAAGGCTATTTTTCTCTCTCTGTCTTCAAATGCCCCCTACCTTGCTGTATGTTTAGAGCCAGCAGATTTCTAGGTGTACAGTATATACCACCTATGGAGAGCATTCATTTTTGTTGGGAGTTCGTTAACTCTTCATGGACCATTTTTTTCTAGATGTATCTTATTTCTTTAGGATGATATAGGATGATCTATACTTCCTGCATATATTACACATCTCTCCACACAATGGTCATTTTTGTTGGGAATATGACATACTGAATTTGGACTTTTAATGTCTTTGCTATGTTAGTACAACTTGTGCTCTGGCTTTCCTGAACTCTAAGCAACCTTTTCCCTTACAATTATGCTTCATCTGACATCATTAATGAAAATGTGTGATATTATGGGATACAAATATGTAACATGCTTGACTACATGTAACTGATTTCCAATGCAAAGGGGAGGTTACTTTTATTCTGTCCAATCAATTTTCCTCTTGCATTTTCTTTGTTTTGTTAACTATAAAAAGACGGGAAACGTCAGGCTCAAGGTGCTGTCTTCCTTTTTCATAGGGAGATCCCAATTTATCAGGGTACCCTAATAATAATACCCTTCTTTTTAATGATCTTCCAACTCAGTTGCTTATTGGAAAGGTAAGCCAAGGCAGAACCTAGATTTGGCTTTCAAGTATTAAAATTGCATTTATACATCACTTTCAAAGCTGGCTATCCACTCCTAGCTTCAGATAATGGGATTTTCTCCTAGGATTTTCCCTTTCTTGTGTGTCCATCTTTTGATGTCAAGGGTATATCTCATAATCAGTCTGTGCATTTTTCTTATTAAAGTTATTTTCATAGTCATTCATAGTCGCTGCAGTAAAATGTGCCTGTTTTTTCTCTGCCTTAGTTCAGCATTGTACTAAAAGTTATTTTAATGGCTGCAACCATTACTTCTGAAGCTCCAGCCTGCATAATCTATCTGTAAAAGAAAGAGACAGCAGGTTCATGGTAGAATCCTACCACCATTTCAGGAGCAAAAAAAAGCCATGTGGTCAGTAGGTAGGAAGTTAATCATGTGAGTGGCATGAAGTGCTTTATTAAAAATGAAGATTGTATGGAATTAAAAGTAAGAAGCTCATCATTTAGCCTTCTAACAACTAGGCATATTGTGATTGCTCATACTTTCACTGGCAGCTGCTTAAAAATGGGAAAACACTCACACTCACAAGGCCAGAGATAGATATTACTGGTAGTCATTTTCTGAGAGCACTTATAACTTGATCTCAAAACTCCAAGAGGGAATTTGGAGGGAAATGAGATGATCCTTTAATAATCATGATCTCCAGGGTGCTAGCTAAGCTTCAGTATTATTCCTCCAAGCACTGGAAAATCTTCTGCCAGATGTGATGTTCCTTTTATTTCAGACTTCCATCCTCAAGTTTTGCTTGTGCAACCCTCAGGAGAGAGCTGCAAAGTCTTAGAGATGGGTCCATCCTGTTGTAAATCACATTAGAAACATCAGATGGGAGAGCTGTGGGTTGTAAATACTATATACAATGATATTAAAAGTATTGTTTTTGTCATGTATGTAATTATATCATAATGTATATTAATTGTGTAGTATTTGTTTAGTGTCTGAGATGTGAGTCTCTTGAAGCCTTCCTTGTTCCATTTAGGGATGGGTAATATTCCATGGAGCCTAGCCAGACCTTTCAGCATATCTTCACCAAACCTACACCCGCTTCTCCACAACCAACGATGTTTGTATAATTGGAGAACCCTTATCCCAGTGCTGGGATTCAGCCGGTTCACACTGGTTGGAGAGAACTGTTTGTTAACTCTTTGTGGAGTTCTGTGAACTCCAGGTAGCCTACCTGCCTAATGATTCCAGTAGCTCACACACACCTCAGAAGTCCCTGCTTGTTTGTAATTAACCAAAGGAAGGGAAAAGAAAAAGAAGAAGCCATTTCCTCAGCAGAAAAAATCTACCCCCTTTAAAACTTGGGGGGGAAATAAAGTATAATAATAATAATAATCTCCTCTTGGCTCCCCAGCCCTACTTCTTCCTGCGATTCTTCTAGACTTCTACCCTTTTCCTCTTCCTCTAGTTCCGGTTCCACTTCCGTTGTCCTAAAGTGGTAAAAAATCATTTTTTATATGATTCAAATTAGTTTCTTAAGCAAGTGATGTGTAGATATGGATTCCTATTTTATTTTATTAAATGGGTGGAAATGTAGTGGGGGAAAATTCCAGCCAGCTTACCTTAAGAGAGTCAAACATCCAAACAGCAAGAATAAATCTTTATTACGGTCAAAGACCAGCAATACACGTTACATTTAACCATATATTAAAAAATACTAACTTTAAGATATAGTTTTAAAAATGTCAGCATTAGAAGTGGAAAGTAGCATACATGTTCTCACTTTGTTCAGGTCATTTGCTGGTTTACCTAAGTGCAAAAGCGTTAAGTATGTATGTAAAAACCATGGTCCAGAAATTGTTAGAGATATGTCCAACTGATTGGTCCAAGATCACAACTATCCTTCTATAACCAATTTTTTTCTTATGGACATTGCGGAAGCACAGAAGTTTGCCACTGCATGCGTAGTAGCCAGGTTCGTGTCCTGGAGGAGGAGGTCCAGATAAAAATTGTCTGCCCTCCCTGGTAATCTCTCTAATAAGGGGAGAATATATGCAGACCTGCAAGCTCTGTATAGCTCACAGCGTAGTAGAACGTGTGAGATATCTTCCTCTTCTCTTTTACCACATATACAAACCCGTTCTGCTATAGGTGTTCTCTTATACCTGCCCTGGAGAAGTGCTGAAGGTAGAATGTTAAATCTGGCTCTGAAGAAAGCTATTCTTTGTTTTGGGAAGATGAGGTCATTTAAATATCTTGCTGATTCCCACACACCCTGTTTGATTCTGTTCCTATTGTGGAAAGGCAATCTATTTAGTTCCTCTTGGAACTCCTTGTCCTTCATTCTATTAATTACTACTTGCTTCACTTGATCAAAGTCCAGGGACATTAAGAGTACCGGTGAGAGCCCATAAGTGCCCAGCTTGTACTCAATTGCCTGATTCCAGGGGGAGGGGAAGTTGTCAATCAACACTAGTGGGGAGAGCCCCTCTGGAAAGAATTGGATTTTAAGCCAATGGATGATCATCATCTTCCAGATTCTTACCTGAATTTGAGGCATACCTGCCTCAATTCTTAACTGGGCATTTGGAGTTCCATTGGGTGCAGCTAAGATGGCTCGCAGGAATTTAGATTGTATGGTTTCTATCAAGTCTTTCTTTATGAGGATTCCTGTTTGTGCCCCTATTTGTGCCAATGTTTTGACCTCAAAAAGTTTTAGGGCAGCGGGTACTAACTGGCCGCCACCTGTGTAAAAGAAATGTTTAATTGCATTTGCGGACCTAGTGGCTACTTGAAAAATATTATCAGGTGTGCCTTCCATGCCCCCTGGGCATGGAAAACCACCCCCAGGTACCTAAATGTTCTAACCTGTTCCAGACTATGTCCTTCTATTTTCCAGGGGTATTGGCTAGGTCTTTTAGCAAAAACTAGAATTTTTGATTTCTTAAAGTTCAGGACCAGCTTGTTTTGCCTGCAATAGTTAAGTGTTGCCCAGATGGCTCTCTTCAGTCCTACGGGGGTTTGTGAGATAATAGCGGCATCAGCAGCATATAAGAGAATTGGAACTTTGCGTTGTGTTAGGCTAGGGCAGTGCTTCTCAATTATTTTCTGTCATGCCCCCCTAGGAAGAAGAAAACATTTCGCGCCCCCCGCGCGACTATAAATGGTATCATTTGTCTATAAAATTGTTATAAGTACACCTCTGCCGAGGTCAAACGCGCCCCCCTTTACGGAGCCTCGCGCCCCCCCTGGGGGGCTTGCCCCACTATTTGAGAAGCACTGGGCTAGGGGGATGGAAGTCAGGGTTCTGTAGGAGATCAACCATAGAATTGATATAGAAGTTAAAGAGGGAGGGGACAGGATGCATCCCTGCCGTACCCCTTTTTGTACCCTTACAGGGCCGGTTAAACTCCTTTGGGGGTTGCATCTCACTCTCAAAGTGGAGTTGGCATACAATTTTTGTATGAGGAAAAGGAGGCATTTGTCGATGGTGGTGCCTTTTAATTTATCCCAGAGGGTAATATTGAATCAAAGGCCTGCTTAAAATCAAAGAAGGCCACAAAAAGAGAGGATTTTTTTTACGTGTGTATTTTTGTACTAAGTGGTGGAGTACCAAGATATGATCCACCGTTGATCTTCCTTCTCTAAATCCGGCCTGTTCATCTTTGATTATCCCCCCTGAAATTAGCCAGTCCTGAAGTTTATTGTTTAGATGTTTGGCATACAATTTACTAATAACGCTCAGGAGACTAATGGGTCTATAATTGCCTGGGTCATTTCTATTACCTTTTTTATGTATTGGTATAATAATTGCTACTCCCCAGTCTCTTGGCATATGGCCTGTTTTATCTATAAATGTAAACAATGAAGCTAAAAGTGGGGCCCACCAACTGGCATTCTTTTTTATTATTTCTGGCAGGACATTATCAGCCCCAGGTGCCTTATTGGCCTTTAGGGCTCCGATCAACCGGGATATTTCTTCTGGTGTGACAGGGGGCCAGCAAGGAGTTTGGTCCGAACTAGTTTGGCTCTCATTGGTTACAACGTCGGGATCTGTGTAAAGCTCAGCAAGATAGTAAGTGGTCAAGTGACAACCAAGAATCCTAATTTTAAAAAAGGATCATCCAGGTGCAGAATTAGGCTACAACATACAACTATATGTTGTAAATGAATCAGTGTATCACACAAACCAACTAAAGCCTCCCCCCACAAAGCATTCTCAGTAAACCAAAATTCTATCTCTCTGCATTACCAGAAAGATAGAATCAAGATCACATGAAGCATTAATGTCACTTTATAATGCCTTGGTAGGACCACACTTGGAATAATGCATGCAGTTTTGGTAGCCACAATGTTAAAAAAATGTTCAGACTCTAGGAAGAGTGCAGAGAAGGCCAACAAAGATGATTAAGGGAATGGAAGCTAAAAACATATGAAGAGTGGTTGCAGGGATTTGGGTGATATTCATTTATTTTTTCTCCACAAACTTAATGAGGTTTGTGTCATAATTTGTAGGATCCAGCCAGCACACAAGCAAATAATTCAGCAGGATTCATTTATAGAAGAAAATTCTTTCTATACAAGAATATAAAACACGATGCACGTATACAATACCCATGCAGCTCTTGCAACGTGGTAAAGAGAATAAGTAGCAAGTACAAGGAACAAGAACCAAGAATAATCATGCAAGGACAAATGAACGCTTATATACACAGAACAGTTAAGATAAGCCGCACCAGGCTCCGAGCAGTCTCACATGGCTCACAACAAATCCTGTGTCTCAGTCACCAAACAGTTCTCATTGGTTGACTTGTTGTTATGGCTATTCCAGTTCATAATTGTTTTAATACACTGACAGTTTGAATGTGCTTTATTATATCTAAGGCAAAATTCTCCAAAGTTTTTAACATTTTAAATTTGATTTAATTCCACATATTTAGAAATATTCTTAGCAGACAGCTGGTCTTTTGCATTCTTTTTGAGTATCTTTGATAAACTTGTAAGTTTACCTGTGTCCTCAGTGTCACCTGAGTAATGCAAATTGGTACCTTCTTGGCTGCAGGATGTTTCCCCCCCCTCCCCCTGGCCTATGTCCCTTGGGGATGAGTCTGTGTTGTCTGCATCTCAAACTGAAATGCAAATCATTCCATTCCCCATCATCCAGTCAGAGCTGAAGAAACTTCTTGGATGAAAAATGAAACACCTTTAAAGAAAAACCAAGGAAGTCCAGTTGCCTTCTGAAAAAGCACCTTTGGGGCAACCATGACTTGGATGATTGAAAATCTCCATAGACATTTTAAAAGTTAAAAGAAAATTTGAGCAAGGGGGCTGGGGGCTCTATATTCTTTTAGTATATCACTTTAGAATGTTATATATAATAATAATAATAATAATAATAATAATAATAATAATAATAATAATAATAATAATAATAATAATAATAATAATAATAATTTTAATTTATATACCGCATCCTCTCCCCTGGGGGACTCGGAGCGGTGCACAGGGAAATTAAAATAACTATAAAAATACATAAATAGAATGAATAAAAACAGATTAAACTAGATTATCCCTGCGCTAAAATCCCCAAATATATATTACCTAAAATCCCTTTCACCCTATTAGACGGAGACTAACCAAGGCCGGCCAAGCAGAAAAAGTGTGTTTTTAATTTTTGACGGAAGGAGCGGAGGTCCGTAGTTGTTCTGATATCGGGGGGAAGGTCGTTCCAGAGGGCCGGGCCCACCACAGAGAAGGCCCTTCCCCTGGGCGTCGCCCGCTGGCATAGCCTAGTGGACGGCACCCGGAGAAGTCCCTCTCTGTGGGAGCGAATCGGCCATGAGGATGTATGAGGCAGGATCCGATCCCGCAGATAACTAGGTCCCGAGCCATGGAGCGCTTTAAAGATGGTCACTAACACCTTGAAGCGCACCCGAAAGACGACAGGCAGCCAATGCAGCTCGCGTAAGAGCGGTGTTATATGGGTAAACCTAGAGGTTCCCATTATTGCTCGCGTGGCTGCGTTCTGGACCAGCTGAAGTCTTCGGGTGCACCTCATGGGGAGCCCCATGTAGAGAGAATTACAGTAGTCCAGTCGGGATGTCACGAGGGCATGAGTGACTGTGCAAAGGGCATTCCGATCCAATATGTAGAAAACTCGCCTCCCTTTTCTGTCAGAAAGTTGCAGCCTGTACCGTATGGGTATCAAATGTTCTTTTCGCACACTCTGTATTTCCCAATGTAGTTCTTTCAGCACTGGTGTACTTGTGGACTGCAGTCTGGGATTGTTCATTCAAGATAATGCTTATTTAGCATGGGTTAACATAGCCACATTTTTTCAGCCTGAAGCTACGATCACATTACCAGCTTTCTGAAAGTACTTCCCCCTCTTTTTTGTGGTAATATAACTGTGTTTAACACATGTTATGCAATACAATTAATTGCAATAATATATGTAATACCTTTTTTTTTCAATTGCTACTTATGGGTGATTAACTTGGATTCTGAAAAAGGGAGATAGGAGAAAGATGGATGCCTTTAAATTATGCTGGAGATGACTATTATGCATCCCATGGACTGCAAAAATCACAAAGAAGTCCCAAACTGAATCTCACAGAAATTTTTAATTTAATTTAATTTTTAATTTATTTGATTTATAAACCGCAACCTATCTCTCCGAAGGGACTCAGGGCGGTGCACAGGAAGTTAAAAACAAGTATAAAAATAAATAAATAAACACACCATACAAAATACCCCACAGTAAAAACTAATTAAATTTAGGAAGCCCTGTGCTAAAAATTTAATACAAATCCCACTAATTAAAAACCTCAACCAATTTAGAACACAGTCTTTATAAGATGGGCCCGAGGGCTAGGCCAGGCCGGCTTGATGGAATAGGTGCATCTTCAACCGCTGGCGGAAGAGGCGGAGGTCTGTGATGGTCCGGAGTTCGGGGGGAAGGTCGTTCCAGAGGGCTGGTCCCGCCACAGAGAAGGCCCTTCCCCTAGGGGTCACCAACCGGCATTGCCCGGCCGACAGCACCCGGAGAAGACCCTCTCTATGGGAGCAAATCGGTCAAAGGGATGTATGAGGTAGGAGACGGTCTCACACATAACTAGGCCCTGTGCCATGGAGCGCTTTAAACATGGTTATCAACACCTTGAAGCGCACCCAAAAGGCCACAGGCAGCCAGTGCACTTGGCTCCTACTGAAATATCAGTAGGAGCCAAGATCGCCAAATGCTATTATTTAGTTTAACCATGTCATGCAAACTATGAATCATCCTGAGTGTGATCAGAGGCAAAATGAGAAGAGGCTGCTTAGTACTCACTGGCTGGACGCTATAAAGGATGACACTGGGATGATCTGGGTAGATCTGAATGAGGCGGTGTGAGGCAGAAGGGCATGGAGAGTGCTGATCCATAGAATGATTGAAGTTTGAACACAACTGAATGGCTGATGGCAATAACTCCATTTTATGCTTAATGCACTTATTTTCCACTGCACATTTTGAGAAGTTTTACATCAAAATGTATATTATTCTTTGTACTGTTTCCATCTTCCCTTAAAATATTAACAGAATCCACAATTGTCTGAGAACTGATGTCTCCTCAAGATAATTGTCAGCCAAGCTGATACTAAATTAATCAAGTAAAAATAGAAAATGGGAGAAAATCTTTTACTGTAACTTTCTTAAAGCACCAAATAAGTTACCCTAATCCACATAGCAAAAGATAAGGTCTGTAAATACAAATAAGAATTAATTCAAAACTCCCAGAAAAACTGCATGTTTACAAGAATAAACACTCCCACCACCCCTTAAAATCAGCAGACATTTCCATGCCCAGGACAAGTTCCCTTATAAAGTGTTACTGTATCCCATTTTTCTGCAGCTGCCTCTGAAGGCAAACTCTTTGCTTTTAGGAATAAATTGTTTTCTTTCCTCACAGCTGTCAGGATCTCATTTTTATTTATTCTTGCACAACCCTGGCTTGAATTGGAACCCCAGATTGTTCTTCTGACAACACCCTTCTTGGAGTCATTCAATATTATATTGCCAGAAATGTGCCTCTCGTCCACCAGCAACATTATTATCCCACTGGCTACTCTCCTACATATCAAAGGCCATTTTTAAAAGTGATCTGTAGTTTTTGGATATAAAACAAGTCCCTACTGAGCAAATTTATATAATATGTGCAGAATATGGCAAAGGCAATGTATTAACTCAGTTAACAAATCCCTTCCCATTGACCTACTCCAGGTTTTGATTACTGGTGGAAATTGGAAACATGATGTTGCCACCTTTGCAAAATGGCTGCCTGTTAGTTAAATGGTGCCACTGCTAGTTTTTGTATAATAAATATTGGAAGGTTGATGAATAATCTGAAACTTTATGAAGGGATTGATGTGCTAGACAGTTTGGGGACTCCTATCATGCAAGACACTCCCTGGAGTCACCCATTTTTGTTTAGAAGTAAATGTCGTCAATAACCAGGAAAGCCACCATTTTTATTTCTAGAAAAGCTTAAGTATGTTTGGAAATACAGATAATTAAAGTCTGACTCATTGTGCTAGCCGACATTTAAAAATTAGAACCAAAACATTGATTCCATTCTAATGGCCCATATAAAAATATAAAATGTTAATTGGACCAAGAACTTGGCCAAATACAGAAAAAAGCATCAATGGACATATTGGTGCTTCTAAGTACCATGTTGGGGACTGTAAGCCTAGGCAGTTTCTTCTTTTTAGTAAGGTAATTTTCTCCTTGAAATGCAACCTTTGCGCTATTTATTTGTTACTATTACCATTTCTATTACCATTTCTATTTGTTACTATTACCATTTACTATTACCATTTCTATTACTCCCAGTTGAGATTGTAATGAAGCATTAAAAGCTCTTTATCAAAATCCAGTTAGTGCTTTAAAAATCTGTATAATGCTACCGGGATATGTGCAATCAAAAAATGCATTTGATGAAATCATAGGTAAATCATACATATTTTATTTTGTTTGACAATATACTAGATTCTCTTTATTATGCCAGAGATGTTTTGACCTGACATACCATTGATGAGGCAAAAAGGGTTAAAAAAAATATTTCTGAACATAAGCGCACAAAAAATAGAATATATACAGGAAAAACTTCTGTAGGAAGATTTACATTATAAAGGCATGAATTGCCTATGGCAAGATGAATCCAGCTGTGCAACTGCTTTTCTTTTAGCTACGAAGTGTAGCTAATCTTGACTGCATAGCTTCAATATCTTCCTCTTCATCATCTACAACAGCTGCTGTGGCCCCTTCAGGCTCCTGCTCTGGAAGGGCATCTGTAACCTTACTTGGTGCTTTGCCCAAGGCTCCTGCAGAAATAAATCAAAGCAAGCAGCTTAGCAGCAAAAAGAAACATCGAAATATATAAGAATCATCTTAAAAGCAGTTTGGTTTAAAGGTTAAACCACCAGGCTACAAATCAGGAGACAGTGACTTTTAGTCCTGCCTGACTGGATGTATTTGGGGCAGTCATTCACTTTCAGTCCAATCCACCTCACACATGATTGTTGTGGGGAAAGGAGGAAGGAGTATGAGAGCTATGTCCACTACTTTGAGTTATTTATAAACATAATAAAGGTGGTGGTGGGGGGAGGGATCTGAAAAAACTCTTTCCAGTATAGTTCTTGTTTAATATTGTTCAAAGGTTAAGATCAACCTCATTCTGTTAATGGACCAGTTTCAATTAAGTGTTGTTCTCCACTGCAGAAGATACATTTGGAAGCTATAAGCAACCCAAAGAAACTAGGGGCCTTAGATGTCCAGGCAAAACAACCTAAGCAACTTTAGGATCTATAACAGTTAAAATTAAACATGCAACACTTGTAAAAATCTGACTGAACTTAATGCTAACTTCACAACCAACAAACTGACAGAACTATCTGTTTTATTGGAAGCTGCCATTCTCACCCCCCTCAATTAATATAATTTGTTCTGAGTACAACTCAGTTCATCCATTTTTATCTTTAGAACTATAGTCTGCCATTATCAACAACTTAAGCTTTGGAAGTTGAGAATAAATTTCAAATTAATTAATTCATTATATGTGGATAGGATTCAGTGAAAGAAGCTTGCTGCCCAATGTGCTTCATTTGAAAGGAACCAATGATAATGCATTCATTCTAAAAACAGTGCCTATTAATCTTCAAAATCAAAAATTTAAATGTATCTTGGGATGAATCCAACTATCCAAATAACCACATGGTGTAAAGATGGCATGAGTATTTGAGCAAAGAAGCTCGGAAAAAAAAAAGTAGAAAAAAGCATGTCGACGGTTCCCTAAATTGGCCTTTTATATCTCAACAAACTGGAAAGGACTTACTATGTGTGAACCAAATATTATCAAGACAAAGATCATTATGAAGCATGAAAAGAACATCTGAAAACCAGGACAAATAGCAGAGAATATATGTATGTAGCTCAGGGTAAACTGTGGAGTCATTGGTCCTCTCTGAGCTTAGTTGTTTTCTTGGTTGATCGTTGTTCTGATAGTTGATTGCAATAATCCCAATGAGCAGTATTAACATCAGGATTAATAATAGATTAACAGTCATACAATAAGCAATAGCCTTATCAAAGAACTACTAAAAAGAAAACAGCACTCCCACCAATGCAAACAAAACAAGCCATCACATATAAACAGAGAGCAAAACCCATTCCTTTCTACTACTGAAGATGTTACGTTGTTGAGTAAAGAAACATCCACAAGAAAACAACCAAACACACAGAGCAACAAGGACTCCATAACCAGGATAGACCTAGACCAAGACAGAAAGCTAATAAGAAATGAAGAATATTCATAAGGAAAATGCTTCATTGGCAAGAAAAATCTAAAAAAATAACTTAGTTTGCTTAAATTTTTTTAGCAACATTAATATTCATGCATTCAAGATGAAGTGAAAATGATTTTCTATGTATTTTGCTTATATAGATTATATTATTTTTTATGATTGTTATGTTATAAAATACTTTTCATAACACATTGTTATAAGAATCTTCTAGATCAGTGTTTCTCAACCATGACTATCTTAAGATATATAAATTTCAGTTCCCAAAATTTTTCAAACAACACAGAAGTTGACGTCTTTAAAAGAGGACTAGAGAAACACTAGGGAATGTATGATTCTTATTGAAATGACTGGATTAATTTAAGCAGCTGTTTTTGCCTATTATTATTTGTTACATGCTTTAATAAAAATGTCTTGTTTGGAATATATTTTCCTACTCCTTGTTTTTTTTACTACTAAATATACTGCAGCCTATCAATAAAGGGTGTGAAATTTCTGTAGGGAATAAATTCATATTAGAACATAATATTAGGTCAAAATGGAATTGGATATGTACTTTAAAGGAATGCAGACTGTTTCTAATTTTAAAATCGCAATGTTATGAAATTTTGACTCTCACCACCTCTATCAGAGAAAACACAGCATGATAATTGATAATTGGAGACACTGAACAATATTGCCCAACTTTTCCCTCACAAAACAGTTTCTGACATCCATACAATCACCATGATTGCAAGAAATATAATAAATTAATCTAATAAAATATGCTTGTGTAATGTAAATTCTGAGAGAATGGTTAAAATCAATACAAGCAGAAGATGTTTTAAATCACATATGTATACTAGTATTTAATTTAAATTTAGAATTTACTTCAGCTAACAAAACTAAAAATGAAATTTTAAATTAATCAAAGTATTGGCATGGCAAAGAAAAAAGAGCTGTATATCCATTAACAAAATGTGATTCCTAGTAAAGCTGTATGGACATTTATGCCCCCACTCACCAGCAGTAATTTCAAACAAAATTTTGTCAATCTCTAGCTCTGCTTCCTCTTCCATTTCTTCTTGGTCTTCCATACTTTCAAAAGTGTCCTCTAGCATTTCTTCTATGATACCTGCCTAAAGAATATGCAGAAATTAGATTATAATGTTATTTATATGTACATGATAATAAGAAACCAATCCTCCCAATCACACCTTTAAAAGATCTAACTATACCAAACTAAGTTCACCAATTCAATGGACTGGAATGTATGGCAAGCATTTGCTCTGAGCTGATCTTAAATCTACAAAGGAAAAGGGCAGGTGAGAGACCATGAAATCAGGAGACACAAATAGAGAATCCATATTCTAAATCTATTTGCATTTCTCATATAGTTTGTTACATTTTAAATTTATAAATGATACACCCATTAAACTTTAATAAACTTTTAATCTCACCTTCATCATTTCTTTGGACAGCTCTCTCATTGTAGCCTGAATTTCAGGGATTTTTACTAGGTTTTGCATAGCTTTCATAACTTCTGTGCTCTTTTGCAGGGAACCAGCTACTCTCAGGACAGCTGCCAAGAGAAAACATGGAACGTTTTAAATCAAACTGAGATCAATGGAAGAACATCTTTGGCATCAAGATTGTCATGGCCACCCAGATAAAGCCTCCTATTTAATTCAGAGGGGAGTGAGGATACTCAAGATTACAAAATAGTAATATTTTTCCTCATAGCTTAGCTTTATAAAAATCTATAAGAATGAATATGTCTCTAAACTTCCAGCCTTTTTCCAATTGTTCTGTAATACATTAAATTGTACAACCAAGGAAAAATAATATTCCATAAATACAATAATGCAAAACAACTATAAAGTGCTAAACGTGGTTTATTTTGCCCTTTCAGTAATATTTTCAACAACTAAGATAATAAATGAGCAATATTAACATTATTTATTGTACTGGTAGATGGATTGTTAAGTAAGAAGTAGAGTCTGTAATTTCTAGAAATATTACATGCTATTTTGCAATCTAGAATTACTTTTGACAGAAAATACTACATTTCTGACCCCAACTGAATCTATTTTTTGACAACTTGCCTGAGGATGTTAATTGGGCTGCTTCTGAACCTCTCCCTCCCCCCCCTCCCCCGGGTCGCCCACCTGTGGAATGTGTTAAAGTCTCTGGTACACATTTCAACTAAGCACATTGCAAGACAAGAATGCAGGTGGAAGAAAATCATGAATCCTTGGTGTCCTCTGAGGTTGCTCTTATAGAGTTAGAGAGTGGGCCTTTTCAGTGATAATCCTCCCCCAAAACTAAAATGTTCTCATTAATTATATGTTTGGTACCATCATTACTGTCTTTTTAGTGCTAAAGACATTTTCATTCTCCCATGTGTTTCAATAGTATGTTCACCCTACCTTTAACTTAAAAGCTTGGTTTAAATTTTTTAAATTTACTGATATCAATTTCATTGTAATTTTATTTTATTTTATTACAATGACAATAAAGATGATGATGATGATATTTATCTTGCTGATATTATTTTGCATCTTCCAACTGTAGTATAAAATGTATGTATTGATTTTTTAACTTATTCTCTTGAATTGTAAAGCTGATTTTTATTTTTATTTTAAATGGGAATTTTTAAATGGGAAGTGATATAAGTGCGGCATTATGAACTAGGAGTACTGTCTTTCTTATTGGTGCTAGTCTAATTTATTTCCCTTTCCAAATTGTATAATCTATGATGACAAAATGGACATCTCAATTTAGTATAAAATAAACCCCTTCTGAATTCCAGTATGACAAACTAACATTCAAACTTTTGGAAAAACATCTTTTAAAAAGAGAATATGGATAACTTGCAAATGGAAAAAATACGATTGGTCTTGGGGAGGGGCAGGGGCGGTGGGAGACAGGATGTCCATCGTGGGTTGGAGGCTCGTGGTCGCTGGTTACGAGCGGTCGCTTGCCCCAACCCCCTGTACTCCGCTTGTGGGCTAGGCGGTCAGGGACTACAGAGCCGGGGCCCTAGGCTGATGTTCTGCAACGCCAGGTCCGTGGTGAACAAAGCCCCCCTCATAAATGACCTTGTGTCAGAGGGGGACCCGGACCTGGTGGGAATTACGGAGGCCTGGTTGGGCCCCGAGGGGGGTTTACCCCTCGTGGAAATGTGCCCACCAGGCTACCGTGCATTTCATCAGCCTAGGGCCCTAGGCAGGGGTGGGGGGGTGGCGGTTATTGTTAAGGATAGTCTGGAGCCGAAGGAGACCACTGTGCCTCAGACGACCGGCTGTGAGTCCCTCTTCGTGAAATGGGGCCTAGGGAGGCAGCTGGGCTTGCTGGTTGTATACCTGGCTCCCCGCTATGTAACAGCAGCCCTGTCCGAGCTACTCGAGATGATAGCTGCGATGGCGGTGGAGACACCCAGACTTATAGTCATGGGGGACTTTAGCCTGCCATCGGCGGGCGAAACATCCGAGGCAGTTCGGGAGTTCATGGCTTCCATGACGGCCATGGACCTGACCCAAGTAGTTCAGGGCCCCACTCACGAGGGAGGACACACGCTGGATCTGATTTTTGTCTCTGGACACTGGATTAGTGATCTTGGAACAGGGGATTTAGTCATCTTACCCTTGTCATGGACAGATCACTCTCTCCTTCGGATAGACTTTCCAACTGTCACACCCCACCGCGGGGAGGCGGAACCGGAGACACCGAGTTGGTTCCGCCCCAGGCGCCTGATGGACCCAGAAAGGTTCCAGAGGGAGCTTGGGCCAGTACCTGTGTCCCTGCCCCGCGGCTCGACTGAGGATCTAGTGGCCGCGTGGTATAGTGCGGCCACGGGGGCCTTGGACCGAGTCGCGCCCTTGCGGCCTCTCATGCGGCATCGAGTCACCCAGGCTCCTTGGTTTACCGAGGAGCTTTGGGAGATGAAACGCCGCAAGAGACGCCTAGAGAGTAGGTGGAGATCTTCTCGATCCGAAGCTGACCGAACACTAGTGAGAGACCATATTAGGACTTACTTAGTGGCGCTAAGAGTGGCCAAACGTGAGTATTGTGCCACCCTTATCGCGTCCGCGGAAAACCGCCCTGCCGCCCTGTTTGGGGTGACCCGCTCCCTCCTTCATTTGAGGCCGCGGGAAGCCCCTCTGCAGGGTCGAGCAGAGGAATTTGGAGTATTTCTGCAGGACAAAATCACTCAGATTCGGAACGAGTTGCCCTCCACTAGTGGCCCAGTCGAGGCGTCCGGTGCTGGTCTTGAGATAACACCTTGGGAGGAGTTCGACTTTGTTACTATCGAGGATATGGACAGGTTGCGGAGGAACTTAGAGCCACCACGTTTATTGGACCCGTGCCCCTCCTGGCTTGTACTGGCATCCTGGGAGGTGACACGAGGCTGGCTCCAGGGCATTGTGAATTCATCTCTGAGTGAGGGGTACTTGCCCACCATTTTGAAAGAGGCGGTGGTGAGGCCCCTCCTCAAGAAGCCATCCCTGGACCCAGCTTTATTAGAGAACTATCGTCCCGTCTCCAACCTTCATTTTTTAGTGAAGGTTGTTGAGAGTGTGGTGGCTCAACAGTTTCCCCGACATCTGGAGGAAGTTGATTATCTAGACACGCGCCAGTCCGGCTTCCGGCCCGGTCACAGCACCGAGACGGCATTGGTCGCGTTGGTTGATGATCTCTGGAGGGCACGGGATAGAGGTTGTTCCTCTATCCTTGTCCTATTAGACCTCAGCGGCTTTTGATACCATCGACCATGGTATCTTATTGCACCGATTGGGGGGGTTGGGGCTGAGAGGCACCGTTCTACGGTGGTTCTCGTCCTACCTCTCTGGTCGGTCGCAATGGGTGTTGGCAGGAGGGCAGAGGTTGTCCCCGAGGCCCCTCACATGTGGGGTCCCTCAGGGGTCGGTCCTCTCGCCACTCCTGTTTAACACCTACATGAAGCCCCTGGGTGAGATCATCCGTGGTTTTGGGGTGGAATACCATCTGTACACTGATGATACTCAGCTGTACATATCCACCCCAGAACACCCCAACGATGCTGCCGAGGTGCTGTCCCGGTGTCTGGAGGCCGTACGGATCTGGATGGGTAGTAACAAACTCAAACTCAACCCGTCCAAGACCGAGTGGCTGTGGTTTCCGGCACCCCGGTTCAGCCAGATTACTCCAACTCTGGCCATAGGGAGCGAAACACTGACCCACGTGGAGAGGGTGCGCAATTTGGGTGTCGTCCTGGATTCCCGGCTGTCCATGGAGGACCATGTGGTGGCCGTGGCCAAGGGGGCGTTTCATCAGGTACGCCTGATGCGCCAATTGCGCCCCTTACTGGACCGGGCTGCCCTTCGCACAGTCACTCAAGCACTCGTGACATCCCGACTCGACTACTGTAATGCTCTCTACATGGGGCTTCCCTTGAGGTGCACTCGAAAGCTACAGCTAGTACAGAATGCAGCCGCGCGGGTGATCACGGGAGCGCCTAGACACTCCCATATAACACCGATCCTGCATGAGCTGCACTGGCTCCCTTTGGTCTTTTGGGTGCGCTTCAAGATTTTGACGACCATCTTCAAAGCGCTCCATGGCTTGGGACCTAGTTATATGCGAGACCGTCTCCTGCCCCATACATCCCTTCGTCCGATCCGCTCCCACAGAGAGGGTCTTCTCCGGGTGCCGTCGGCGGGGCAATGCCGGTTGGCAACACCCAGGGGAAGGGCCTTCTCTGTGGCGGGCCATTGGGGGCGAACAACTGGCCCCCGTGGAGAGGGCGCGCAACTTGGGCGTCCTCCTGGATTCCCGGCTGTCCATGGAGAACCTTGTGGTGGCCATGGCCAGGGGGGCGTTCTATCAGGTATGCCTGATACGCCAGTTGCGCCCCTTACTGGACTGGGGAGCCCTTCGCACAGTCACTCAAGCGCTTGTGACATCCCAGCTGGATTACTGTAACGCTCTCTACATGGGGCTCCCCTTGAGGTGCACTCGAAAGCTACAGTTAGTACAGAATGCGGCCGCGCGGGTGATTATGGGTGCCTCAAGGCAAACCCACGTAACACCTCTCCTGCGCGAGCTGCACTGGCTGCCTGTGGCCTTTCGAGTGCGCTTCAAGGTTTTGACGACCATCTTTAAATTTCTCCATGGCTCGGGGCCTAGCTATATACGAGACCGCCTCCTGCCCCATACATCCCTTCGTCCGCTCCGCTCCCACAGAGAGGGTCTTCTCCGGGTGCCGTCGGCGGGGCAATGCCGGTTGGCAACACCCAGGGGAAGGGCCTTCTCTGTGGCGGGCCCGGCCCTCTGGAATGACCTACCCCCCGACCTTCGCACTATCTCGGACCTCCGCCTCTTCCGCCAACGTCTTAAGATGTATTTATTCCAACAAGCCGGCCTAGGATAGCACCCGTTTCTGACTTTTTAAAAATAAATTATAATTTGGCAAGGTTTTAACATGGGTTTTAGCACGGGTTTAATTAATTTAATATATTTTAATTGATATATATTGTATTTTGTGGTTTTAAATAATGCCTGTGCGCCGCCCTGGGTCCTAACAAGGAGAAGGGCGGGGTATAAATTTAATAAAATAAATAAATAAAAATACTCAATTTCCATTTGAATAATTTTAAAAATGCTATTTAACTTTCTTCCTGCCCAAACAAAAGAAAAATTAGTGCTCTGAATTTAATAGTCCCTAGTTTTCACATTGTAATCCATGATCTTTATTATTTGCTTAATTAAGGTCAAAGGCTTCTTTCAGAAGAATTATCCTGATTATACAAAGAGCTAATACGCCAATCATACCACTGCATTCTAGCACAGATAACTTGAAACTGATTAGTACCTCTAAATGTGTTTGTTCCTTTTCAAAAATCCAGTTAATAATGTGAAACTAGGATAGCTCAAGCGGAATCTTTCTATGCTGGTCATCTCTCCAATAAGACAACTCTGATGCAGGACAGCACATGTGCACACAGTTTAGAAGGACTATTTTTAATTCAAAACACTATGATTGATTTTGTGAGTTGGTGTATTAACCTTATTACATTTTAATTAATGTATTTTATTAATAATTCTATTAATAATCTCTATATATGACTATATATATATAATGTTCATGACCCCAAAAATAACCTTACCTAGTTGGTTCTTCATTCCCATCAGGGCTGAATTCATGTGGGCCCTGGAAGCATACAGTTTACTCACAGCCTTGCGTGAACGGATCATTTCCTTGGCCAGGATAATACACACGTCTTTTTGCCCCTTTTTTGCAGCATCTTTAATGGATCTTTTTACCTTTTCTTCTTCTCTCTGAATATCTGAATTCAAGAAAAATATAAATAGGGTTTAAAAGAGTTTATTTTAGGATTTTAGAGAGGAATATTTCCTGACATCACATTAACATGGGAAAAACAAGTGATATTTTCTTGTCACCAAGCTGTACTCCAGCAACAAGATTTACCATTAATAATGAACATCCTTTCATATATTCTTTCATCTCATCAAAAATGCTCTTTAATCTTTCTAAGAATATGAAGTGGGATTTAGTAGCTATGTTGTCTGGCTTCTTAAGAGACATATTCCATCTTTTTCCAAGAGTTCAAGTTAGCTTACATGGGGATTTCTCTTTATTTCATCCTCTTAATAATGAATCAGTTAAGTACTTAGGCTTAAATAGAATATTGCTAAAGTAGGCTTGAAACTGGGGCTCTCAAGTCAGAGGCCAATCTTAGCTACCATTTCTCATGGTCTCTTAGATCTTAATATCCAACTGTGAAGTCTAATCTGAATTTTTCAAAAAATATTTTCCAAGAATATATTGACACATTTTAGATTATTTTGGAAGAATTTAATGGCCACCAATATCTAATATAAGCCTTGAAGAATTTAACAAGGGTCATGGTCGGGGCTATTTTAACTGGATCACCTGAGTGCAAGTTGTGTTTTGTTCCAGTTGCCCTTTAGTCAGAGAAGTTTATACAAAAAGGCAGCTATGTGAAATAATCTAACCACTCTAGCATAAAACATATGGAAGCTGTACTCACAACAGATAACCGAAAGTTAATTTTATACCACTAACCAAATTAGAAAAAGGTTATTAACGTTACCACTTAACGTTACCACTTAACGTTATCACTTAACGTTACCACTTTCAGAGAAAAAGTGTGGGAATACAGACCTCTAATTTGTCTATCAATCACCCTCATTTCTTTCCGTATTTTCAGTGACCACTCATTGACCTGAAGATATAAATATTAGAAATAAGTTTAAGAGATTGAGCTCAAAATTATGAACTTTTGTTATTCAGGGAACTTTTTCCACTTCTCCAAACCTAGTCCTTCCTCATGTTTTTATTACAATCATTTGAGGAATGAGGCAAATTATAGGCTAAATGTCTAGAGAGATATTTTTTATAGAAAGCAGCAATAAAACTGTGAGGCTACTATGATGAAATCCAACAAGTGTCAGGGTTTGACAACAAGACTTTGAGAGACCAATTTTTGACTCTGAGGTCACAAACACTGAAAGGCTGTTCTTTGAGGCACAATCACATAAATAACAATGCCACTTTATAATGGAGCGGTCTCTCAGTGTAGCTTACACATTTACATTTGTTTATCAAATCAGGATTATTCTTTAGGCATATCCAAATATATATGTGAGGTAGAATAATCACCTGGGGTTTACAAATTTTGACGTCGTCAGAATTTGTTGGATTCCGTGAATCTCAATACACCAAAAAAATAAATAAATAACCATAATAAAGGGTTCAGGGTTGCACGAGCCTAGCCAATTGCTTGGTTTGCACAGTCACTTGTCTGGTCCCTTACCAAAGAGAGGATATGAGACGTATCGGATGTTACTGACCCGAGGAAGCGTTACGGAAACAAGGATTTTTTCCCCAGTAAACAATGCAAGCAATCCTGGTTCCAAATTACCTTTCAACAAACGCACAAGAACTACGCTCGCTGTGTGGGAGGATGTACCTGGGCAGTCGCCCCTTCCTGTCCAACTTCACTAAGGCTCACACGGGGAAATGTGGGGAAATGACTCCGCTGCTCTTAATAGAGAAGTGAATTAAAAACAGGCGACGGGTTGGCCCGCCAGCGGCAATCCCAACTAGACACATTCCGTCGCCAGGTCCGGCTGCCTGCCTTTCAGACCTTCCCGCTGTTCATCCTCCACTTTCGGCCCATCCAGTCCCACCTTTGGTCCCCTGAACTTCTCTCCCACGACCATTACCAGATCTTTGGGCGGCTTTTCTGGCGTCTTCCCAAACAAGCCCATCTCCAACAGTTCTAACTCGGGTTTTTTTTCCGGCTTCCGGTCCCGGCAGCGCTTTCTACGGGACAAACAGGAAGTGGAGTAAAATAGAGAGAGAGGAAAGGGTAGAGTGATGATCCTCGATAGCGAGGCTTCGCGCTTCTAATACATTCAGAAGAACACCAACAACACCCCCCCCACACACACACAGTTACCCAGGGAGGGAGGCGTCTTTTAATGTTGGCAACAGCAGGGAACCTGCCCCCCCTCACGCCTCCCCGTCCCCGGGAGAAAAGGAGAAGTAAGACAAATGTTTTACAGAGGGAAAAACTTGTTTGTGTTAGTCTTCCAAACTGCAGGCGGTTCAGGATGTTGTAGTCAACGAGATGAGTTAATACTGCAATTTAGTGTTGGGAAGGGCTCACCTGGCAGGGTTTTCAGTTCCTGTGAAATGCTAATCACAACAGTCGGTCGATGACAGCAAAAAAGTTTCCACAGCTCTGAGGTACAAGATGATGCTGATGATGCTGAATAAAGAATAATTAAAAAAAAGAATTCAGACTGACAGGCGCTTGGCCCACAACACCTGATATAACAATAGTTGAAAAGAAAAAAGTTTGGTTCATTGACATTACAATACCTGGTGATGCATGAATTGAAGATAAGCAGCAAGAAAAAATCACAAAGTACCGAGAATTGCAAATTGAAGTTGAGCGACTGTGGAAAAAGAAATTGTATGTTGCCCAGATAGTAATTTGAGCAATACCTAAATGCCTATCTCGTTATTTGGAAACTCTAAATTTATTGGACTTGAACATTCCGATTCTAGAAAAATCCAGCCTACTTGGAACAGCTTATATCCTCCGACGTTACCTTAACAGTTACTAGGTCCTTGGTTAGGATTCGAGCTGTTGAGCTACCAACCAGCCCCAAAGGCTGTGAATCTCACCAAAGATTAACCACAGAACAATGTGACATGAACATGGCTTAAGATGGGAACTATCAAGAAAGAAATGGAAAGTTTAATATTGGCTGCTCAAGAATAAGCACTACAAACTAATGCCATGAAAGTGAAGATACAAAAATCCATTGACAACCCAAACTGCCAACTTTGCAATAACAAAGTCAAAACTGTTTCATATTTAATATGTGAATGCAGCAAAATCGTACAAACTGATTACAAAGCTAGACACGACTGAGTTGTTAAATTAATCCACTGGTTATGTAAAAAATATGATTTACTTGTATCCAGAAAGTCATGAGAACATAAAGTGGAAAAAGTTATCGAAAATGAGAAGGTGAAGATCTTGTGGGACCTTTGAATACAAACAGATCGATATTTGGAGCACAACACACCAGATATCACGGCTGTAGTGGGCTGAAGTGTACAATTTATTGATATCGCTGTTCCTGGAGATGCCAGAGTTGAAGAAAAAGAACTAGAAAAAATAATGAAATATCAAGACCTGTCATTGGGGCACTTGGCACCATGTCCAAGAATTTTACAAGATACATCAACAAATTGCAGCTTCCTACAATAACACCAACCGAACTGCAAAAAACTGCGCTACTCGGAACATCTTATATTTTAAGAAGATACTTGGTTGATACCTAGGACGCTGGTAGCAAACCACATCAACCATTAGCACCAGTCAATGGTATTTGTAATGCATTTTTAAATGTTCAGTTGGCTGAGTTTCATATTTAATGAATAAAGTAAATAATAACAATAACAACAACAATAACTTGATTGAAACCTAGGACTCTGGCAGCTACTCGTATCAACCATTAGCAGCAATTGATGATATTTGTGACACATCTTTCAATGTTTGCTTGACTGAGCTTCATGTGTAATTAAATAATAATAATAAAAATTATTATTATTATTTATTGTCAGTGCACAACATACCATGCAAAGAGATTGATTGAGCTCTCTCAGTACACCACGCAACATAATACAACTCAGTGAAGAAGAAGAAATTTTAAAAAAATCTCTAACCCAATAAATCATATTAACAAACACCCAGTCCCATTACACCAGGGTGAACATGTTACATGTTGTGCCAGTCCTGCAAGTCCATTGTACTACTTAGTTATGATGTTATTTCGCATTCAGGAGTTTGACAGTCCATGGATAAAAATTATTCTTCAGCCTGTTTCTGCAGCTGGCTCTGCTTTTATATCTCCTTCCCGATGGTAGGAGGGTAAAGAAGTGCTGACCAGGATGTGAGTTGTCCCTGAGGATTTTCCTCACTCTTTAAGGCAGCGAGTCCTAGCGATCTCATCTAGTGGTGTCAGAGGGCAGCCCACAATGTTTTGTGCTGTGCTCACCACCCTCTGTAATGTTATTCTATCCGCAGCTGTCAAGCCAGCATGCCATACCATGATGCAACCTGTATAAAGGCGTATAAAGAGGAAGCTGTGGCAGAGGCAGAGAAAGTTTGTAAGTCTTTTCTGAATAGGTAGGAGGCAGCTATGTGCCAAATAAGACATTGTGAGATTTGTGGACCACAGAGAATGGAATTAGCAAAGCCTCTCCCCATTACCTCAGAAGGTAATTAATTTACTTTCTACCTCAAGATGTCAAACCGGTCAGTCCTAGAGGAGGTCAACCCTGGCTGCTCTTTAGAAGGCCAGATCCTGAAGATGAAACTGAAATACTTTGGCCACCTAATGAGAAGGAAGGACTCACTGGAGAAGAACCTAATGTTGGGAAAGATTGAGGGCAAAAGAAGGGGACGACAGAGAAGGAAGTGGCTGGATGGAGTCATGAGTCGGCATGAGCTTAAATGTACTCCAGAGGATGGTAGAGGACAGGTAGTCCTGGAGGAACGTTATCCATGAGGTCGCAATGGGTTGGACACGACTTCGCAACTAACAACAACCTCTTTTGGGAGAGGCAACCCTTTGCTGCTGTGCAACAATAAAGGTGCCCAGGTGAAGGAGATTTCTCCCGTCCAGTGATTTATTTGGTCAGTGATTTATTTATTTGTTTCTAGGCTAAGTTCAGATAACATGATACATTATGAAAAACATTAGCTATTTATAATGGTATCCAAGTTTTCTCAGTAAAACTCCAGTATTTAGTTCTTTAGCTTTGTACTTTCATAACCTCTTAAAAAAAAATTAAAACCAAGTATATTTATAAGGAATAAGAGCTGAATGAACAGTCAGCTGTGTAGTGATGAAGAGGCTGCTCTCCACATTCAGAAAGTTGAGAGTTCAATTTTAGATAGCAGAGGATGTTTCCTGGCACCCGAAGAAAAACATCTGCTGTGAACTCGTCATAGGTGTCAGGAAGGGCATCTAGCCATAAATGCCTAGATCCATCCAATCATGCTAACTCAACTTAAATTAAGGGATTACAGGGTTTTAAAATAGGGGTGGAATAAGAAATTCGAATGGCCAATGTAAATTTAAAATAAATTTGATGAGAAAAAAACCATAGGATATCTTAGCTGTATTTAAGAATTGTATTTTTATTCTTTAAGTAATTTTATTAAAGATAATTACAGTAGTAAAAACTAATACAAACGAAAAGAAAGAGAAAATAGAAAAGTCAAAGGTACAAAGGGAAAAAAATAGGAAAGACATAAAGAATAAAAATAAAATAAAAAATAAAAATATATAAAGAAATGACTTCCAGACTTCATCACAAGTATAAACAATTTAGTGACTTTTCACCTCTTTTTAAATTATAACAAATGATCTCTTCTTTCAGTATCCCATCTCTTATCTATAAATAAATTTATAAAGCATCATTTCAGTCCTAGTTTAACTATCAGACAAACCAATTTTATATTCATTCCTTTTACTTCTAAAAATCTTAAATGTTTAGTATTTTGAAATAATGTCATTTCTTTTTTGTCCCTTCTCGTAAAATTCTTCAATGCTTTAATAATTCTCTTCTGTAAACCCAGCATATAAAAATTATCTGGGTTATTCTCTTGGTTTATTATATGTATATCACTTTTAATTATTAAAATATCAGACAGTCTCTTTATGATGTCCAGTGTATCATTTTTCTTCATTTTTGTATCCTGTCATTGTTAAATCTACTTTCCAGTCAGTGTCTTTCTTATTCTTCTTCCATAACATCATTTAGACAGTCTATCTATAAAGGCAATATTACTGTTGACATTTGATGTCGATTTCTGATTGTATTTTCTAAAATATCCTTCAATATTATCAATGTTAGTATGTTTTGTGCCATTTGTATAGGGGTTGCGTGTTTTGCTTTAATCAAGCAAAACACGCAACACCTTTAGTGTCCAATTTTTAAAATCTTATTTATTAATTCAAAACCACAGCATTTTCCATCAGAAAGGATTCTTTATAATTGTAAAAACTTATTTCTTAGTCTGACACTTTCTAAAATTGAAATTTTAGTCAATCTTTTGCCTTTTATTGTTTTTAAAGTTCTTAAGCTTGTAGTTAATTTTTTTTCCATTAAGAATTTGAAGCAAACACATCTGGTGTTTTCAGACTTCTTGTTCCAAAGGTTCCTTAATAGCTGAATAATAATAATAAGCAATTTTTGAATGTGACTAGAAAAAGAAGTATGTAAACATAGTGCCCTTTAAAGGGTGTTGATCAAAATTTGAGGAAGATGATTATTCCCTTATCTCTCAGTGCTGAAAACCTTCCAGAGACTTCTGTTTTGCAAGGAGCAGCTATATGGAGCATTTGTAGCAGATCTCTGGTGCTCTCCTTTATCTGGAAAGTCAATCGACTTATTGGTTCTTCATTCTTCATTGCAGTTGTCAGGCTACCTTTTGCAGAGCCCTCTTCAGTTCCATTTCTTCTTCTGGAAATATTTTTAATTGATTCTTTACCATCCAGAAACCATATGGAACAGGGCAGAACTTTCTGGATCATCAAATTCCCATCCAATCATATCAGCTACACTAAGCTATATAGTATCAGAAGACATTGATACAAACATCCCAAAATGTCTGGTAGAATAGTTAAATACAGTGGTATCATAGTAAATCAAATATATTTGATTAAAATTCATAATACCATGAAAATACAGTTTTTCAACTCAGCTTCTTCTTCAACTGCAGCCAGTATCTCAGTTCTCTTTGATTTCCAACACTTTATATTCAAAATAACAAAGCACTTTCTTCTAACTGTTGCACCTTGCAAGCTGAAGTTTATGAATAATAGACTGAATTTGTACTAATTGGAAGTTTTAGCAAGAGTCTAGCAGCTTTAAATCACTGCAAACTGACAATAGCAACAATAATCATGTCATTTTTCCTGGTTGCTTCTGATACTTTGTTTCTTTTGTTGTCCTGTACCTCTGTGTAACTTCAGAGTAGTTCATTTTTCTAATGGAGGAAAATCTTGCATTACTCTGCCTCTTTTTCTGTTTCCTTTGATTGTCTATTTTATTTCACAAGACTTTCAAAATAAAAGGTTGTTGGTTTTGCAGATCCTGCTCATAGCAACAACTAACAATCAGATACATTAAGAACATGAATTTTGAGGCAAGACACTAGCACTTTGTTTTCTTTTTCATTATGGAGAAGATTTGTTTTACCATATCCAGAATAGCTTGAGCATGATCACCACAAAATGACATTTTTTCACTCTCCTTCAGCAATTTAAGGTCAATGGAAATAAAGGGGTTGAAGAATGGGAAGCATGGTAGGATGAAAGTTATTTTCATCAAAAACAAAATTAACAATGCACTGCTAGGCAAGTGAATAGAGCAATCAGAGTTTTTAAAAAAAAATCTGCATTGGACTATCCGCCAATCCTTGAGTAAACAGAAAAGTATGCTGGCATAAACTATGCAATCCCTTTGTCAATCCTTACTCTGCCATAATAAAAAGCTAATGTTCTCATGGATTTGAGGGTTTTGTTTTGTTATTTGTCAGTGAGGAAAACTACTACAATTCTCACTGTCGCATAGCTTGGGTAACAGTTGGAAAGTTTAAGGAATGGTGGGCTTACGTACGTGCAAGTGACTGAACTTACAGGTAGCTACTAACTATGCGGGGGCGGGGAGATATGAAGAGAAGCAGGAGACCTGTCCTGATGTTTGTATTAGTAGCCCCTGCTCTGCATCTGTGATTTGTTAGGCAATTCTGAACATTCATTTAACACTAAATGTTTTCAAAATAGTTTGAAAGATCATTAACATTTGTATAGGGAAGAACCAAATTTGGTAGAAGTTTTTAGAGATCTGGGACTGCCTGGGTCCAGCAGTTTTGAAGGCCACCAATATCTGCACAGCTTTACTTTGTATACCTGCACCTTAGCCTACCAAGCCAGCAGAGGTGGGTTTCTACTGGTTCTGCCTGGTTTGGCCGAATAGGTAGTAATTCAGCCACCTTTTTTTTTTAAATTCGCATTTATACCCCGCCCTTCTCCAGAAAGGACCCAGGGCGGTGCATAGGAATTAAAACATACAAGTATAAACAAAATATAAAATTTAAAAGATATTAAACTCCCCCCCTGTGCTAAAATCAATCTAAAATCCCCAAATTAAAACTGTCTAAAAGTAGTCCCAATGGAAGGTTACGCTAGGCCGGCTTGATGGAAAAGGTGTGTATTTAGACACTGGCGGAAGAGGCGGAGGTCAGAGATAGTTCATAGTTCAGGGGGTAAGTCATTCCAAAGGGTGGGGCCCGCCACAGAGAAGGCCCTTCCCCTGGGTGTCGCCAACCGGCATCGCCCGGCTGACGGCACCCTGAGAAGGCCCTCTCTGTGGGAGTGGATCGGACGAAGGGATATATGGGGCAGGAGGCGGTCTCGCATATAACTAGGTCCTGAGCCATGGAGCGCTTTAAAGATGGTCGTCAAAACCTTGAAGCGCACCCGAAAGGCCACAGGTAGCCAGTGCAGCTCGCGCAGGAGTGGTGTTATGTGGGAGCATCTAGGGGCTCCCGTAATCACCTGCGCGGCTGCATTCTGGACTAGCTGTAGCTTTCGAGTGCACCTCAAGGGAAGCCCCATGTAGAGAGCATTACAGTAGTCAAGTCGGGATGTCACGAGTGCTTGAGTGACTGTGCGAAGGGCAGCCCGGTCCAGTAAGGGGCGCAATTGGCGCATCAGGCGTACCTGATGGAACACCCCCCTGGCCACGGCTGCCACATGGTCCTCCATGGACAGCCGGGAATCCAGGAGGACACCCAAATTGCGCACCCTCTCCACGGGGGCCAGTGTTTCGCCCCCAATGGCCAGAGTTGGAGTTACCTGGCTGAACCGGGGTGCCGGAAACCACAGCCACTCAGTCTTGGATGGGTTGAGCTTGACTTTGTTACTACCCATCCAGATCCGTACGGCTTCCAAACACCGGGACAACACCTCGGCAGCATCGTTGGGGTGGTCTGGGGTGGATATGTACAGCTGAGTATCATCAGCGTACAGATGATATCCCACCCCAAAACCACGGATGATCTCGCCCAGCGGCTTCATATGTGTTGAACAGGAGGGGCGAGAGGACCGACCCCTGAGGAATCCCACATAAGAGGGGCCTCGAGGCCGACCTCTGCCCCCGTCAACACATATTGCGACCGACCAGAGAGGTAGGACAAGAACCACCGTAAAACAGTGCCTCCCAGCCCCAACCCCCCCAGTCGGCGCAATAGGATACCATGGTCGATGGTATCAAAAGCCGCTGAGAGGTCTAATAGGACTAGGATAGAGGAATATCCCCTATCCCGCGCCCTCCAGAGATCATCCACCAACGCGACCAATGCCGTCTCGGTGCTGTGACCGGGTCGGAAGCCGGACTGGCGCGGGTCTAGATAATCAATTTCCTCCAGGTGTCGCGGAAACTGTTGGGCCACCACACTCTCTACAACCTTCGCTAAAAAGTGAAGGTTGGAGACCGGACGGTAATTCTCCAATAATTCTGGGTCCAGGGAAGGCTTCTTGAGGAGGGGCCTCACTACCGCCTCTTTCAAGACGGCAGGCAAGGACCCCTCACTCAAAGAAGCATTCACAATATCCTGGAGCCAGCCTCGTGTCGTCTTCCAGGATGCCAGTACAAGCCAGGAGGGACACGGGTCCAATAAACATGTGGTAGCCTTAAGTCTCTTTGACAACCTGTCCATATCCTCGGTCAAGTCAAACCCCTCCCAAGATGGTGTCTCAAGAACAGCCTAAGGACGATCCGACCAGACCACTCTCGATGGAGGGCAACTCATTCCGAATTCGAGCGATTTTATCCTGCAGATATGTCCCAAATTCCTCTGCACATCCCTGCAAAGGGGCTTCCCGCGGCCTCTGGTGAAGGAGGGAGCGGGTCACCCCAAACAGGGCGGCAGGGCGGTTATCTGCGGATGCAATAAGGGTGGCACAATACTTACGTTTGGCCACCCTTATCGCCACTAAGTCCTAATATGGGCTCTCACTAGTGTTCGGTTGGCTTCGGAGCGAGAGGATCTCCACCTGCTCTCTAGGCGTCTCTTATGGCGTTTCATCTCCCTCAGCTCCTCGGTAAACCAAGGAGACTGGGTGATTCGGCGCCGCAAGAGAGGCCGCAAGGGCGCGACTCGGTCCAAGGCCCACGCGGCCGCACTCAGCCATGCGGCCACTAGGTCCTCAGTCGAGTCGTGGGGCAAGGCCACAGTATTGGCCCAAGCTCCCTCTGGAACCTTACCGGGTCCATCAGGAGCCTGGGGCGGAACCATCTGGGAATCTCAGGTTCCGCCTCCCCGTAGTGGTGTGTGGCGATTGGAAAGTCCAGCCGGAGGAGAGCGTGATCTGTCCATGACAAGGGTGAAATGACTAAATCCCCTATTCCCAAAGCGTCCAAACTGCTTCTATCGGTGGCACCAAAGTGGCGCCATCTTGTTTTTTGCTTCTGCGCATGTGTAGAAGCAATTTTTTATCTACTGTGCATGCGCATGTAGTGCGTGCATGAAGTGCTTCCCTGAGCAAACTGGCAGTAAAAGAATCCGGAACCCATCCCTGCAAGCCAGCCTATTGTGATTTATTCAGGGATGCTGATCAAAGATTATAAAAAAAATATCAAATTTATTCAGCAAATCATGCTTAAGCCATTTATAACTTCAAATGGCTATGAACTCAGTACGTCTTTCCATGATAAAAGCCTCTTACGACTAATCTCTGTACTTTAAATGTACACCACTTTTAAAGACACGCTTTGCTGATTTTCAGCTATAATGGAAAAGAATACAACCTGCCAGATATTAATAGTAAAATACAAACGTACAGATATCAGCATAAAGCTTTTATCTGGCAAATAACATGTTAAATTTGATGCTGGGGAAGAAAATGCTAGAAATGAGACATTAAAAATAGGTGAATTCTGAATAACAATTTCTATCAATTATGGCAAGAGATTTGCTCATCTGACTTTCTATTTTTCAGGAGTCAACGTCAGAGAAATAAAAAATAATAGTGGAATAAGCTTTATTTGATATACATGAGATGAACACGGCAATTTAAAGAATAATAAGAGACAGATTGGAAATGTCTGGGGGACTGGGAAGGTTTGTCTGGAAGTGAGTTTGATTTTTGTATTTTTTGCAGAAAGGCTATAATATAAAGATAGCAATTTAACACAAAAATGTTAAAATGATTAATACTGAAAATTATTGCTCTTTTAAATAATTTATTTTTGTGAATTTGTTTTTAAATGTGTACTTACAAATAATACATTATTGAACAGAGGTATGCTGAAAAAAATCTGAAGAAACATATAAATAAAACAATTATTTTTGTTGAAATTTCTATGTTCACCCAAATCTTATGTTAAACATTGCAGAAATATACTTTTGAGGACAAACATCTGGTTTTTGTGCTTGCAAACAAAAATTAATATTAATTTAAATGTTCAAATGTTGTAAAGGAAAGCTATAACTCTACTAATACATATTCATTATTTCAACATACAAGGCAACCAAATGATTCTGTCATAAACATTAGCATCATGTTTATTTTACTTCACTGCACTAACATTTAAACTAAAACTTCAAACCACACGGTCTGTTTGTGACTAACATTTAAATGGCAAGCAGTAATACATAAGAAGTTACAAAGGAACATTATTAGTATACAGTTAAGACAGGCTGTGATTTGATAAGAGCTGATGATGTACATATGGCTTCTTTTTCTTGTAAGATGCCCATCTACAGACAGGGCAGCAATGTCGCCCCCCTACTAGCCACATCACAATGCAATTCTGGTGAAAGACATGGCCACATGGTAAGCCCATTAATAGACACCCATTTATGAAATTCTCTAGACATACAACACATTCGGTACAGTGCAACATACCAGCCGGCCAAGCTGACCAGTCAGGCTCCAAATCATCTCTAGTACTGTATGATTCATATGACTTGGCTTTGGCACATGAACAGGTCTCAGCATTGCAAAAAACTTCTCCTTGGCAAGGATTTAGAAGGGTTCTTCTCTCATCCTCAAATAACTCTTTATCATTATTTGGAATATCTTTGCATTCACTATCTGAGTCATTTTCACTTTGGGAGAGTTCCATCATTTCCTCTTCTGAGTGTCCATCAAAACATTTAAATCGCCACACAGGTAAATTTTTGATATAATCAGTTGGTATCAGAGGATGAAGCCACAAATCAGGGAAAGCTAAGCGGTCAAGAAAGAGATCTGGGTCTTCATCCCAGTCAGATTCAAAGGGGAAATGCTGAAAAGATGTGATTGGATGGAATAGATAACTGGTGTACCAGTCCCAAAGGCTTGACAGCCACTCTAAGTTATTGGCATTTATTTCATCACTGTTATTATGTCGTCTTTTTTTCTCAAAATAATCAATTAATAAACCATGTCCCAGATATGTGCTGAGGAACAAGGCAGGGTGTGATGAGTAGAACATCCAGTCAGCTCTTACCCACGAAGCAAGGGTTGTTGTATTAGAATAACGGAACAGTTTTAAACTATATTCGTAGAAGCTATCTAAATAAGGTAATTGCAAAAAACCCAGAACTGGTAGCCAGGAAATGATTAAAAGAGAATTGTAAGTCCCTAGAGTGCTTATAAGAATAACAAAGCGCTTTATAGTAGCACCTTGGGTGATAAATAAGTCCATCCATGCCATCAAATTAACTAAGACTAAACTTAAAACAAATAAATCATTAACTTCAGGTTGTAAAGATCGCAGGAAGGAGTCCATAGCATGAAGTGATATAAATTCACCAGTATTATTTCCATATCTGTAAATACCTTCAGGAGTTCTAAGAATATAAGATGGTGTCTTATAGATGCCCATTTCTGCAATGTGACTCTTGTTGTCCCAGTTTTCTACATTCACAAAAATAAACTCAACTCTGCCAGTAAATTTCACACTTAGTGCAGAAAAGAAAGCTGGAGGCTGGTCTAATTTAGCAAACAAATATATTTTCACTCTATACTGGTAACTTTTATTCCATTCTTCTTTCAGGTGTTCTGATTTGAATATTGTTTTGATTCGAGAAGCAGCATGGGCTGTTATCCATTTGAAAATATGTTCCGTTTCAATTTTACGTCCATTATATTCTTTAAGCATTACTTTCCCTTTGGATGTACTTGTTTGTGGAACTGACATAATTAGCGTAGACCTTACCCAACCTCTTCTTCTGCAGTATCTACAAAGAAAACATTCAGTTAAACTAAATAGTAGTTTAAAAACACTTCTTATAGCTTAATGATATATTAATCTGTATTAATCTGGAGATGTAACATTTCTAATATATGCAGGTCCCCATTAATAGTCATTTCAACAGAACTGGAGAAAACCCCACAAAAAAATTGAGTTCAGAATTCCTGAATTTATTTAATTGGAGTAGTGAGTAGTTTTGTTATGAAATGGGAAGGAGTAAACTGTTGTCCACGACTTGGCAAATGCCTATTTTCAAAAACAAACTTACCTTATTAAAGCTGTTTAAAAAGTGGAATATATCATAAGAATAGAGACATGGCAACAAGGATTCAAAACAAGGCATTAAGGAAGTATCAGGGAGCTGACAAAGACAAGAGGAGGATGGGAAGAGAAGAAGAAATGAAAGGTGCACAGAAAAAAAATAGGGAGACTGGGAGAAATGGTTACAGTGAAGTGCAGCAAAGTGACTACAGTAATGGAGGAAGGAAAGGCAGCAGCAGGCATCAAAACCAAGATGTCTGAATTAAAAAGAATACTTCGGTAGCTAGATTCCTGAAAAGAAACTGAAGATGAATATAATCAACCAACCCCAAACATGCTCAGCTATAGAAGGGTATGAATAGAGGCACTGAAGAAATGAGGAGAGACATAACTGGGATGAGAGCAACATTTTGGAAGAGCACAGAAAATACATTATGGGGCCTGAATTGGGTGCAAAACTGTTGTCGTACATTTTCAATTTTTCAAGGGAAAATGAATTGGAGAAAGGATTAAATGATCAAAGAAGGTTGAATGAGATAATAATGGTCCATGAGCCATGAAGTAATCTTATTTTCTTCTAAAAGTTGATTAATGCTGAACTAAATTAGTGGCATGCTGACAGATGAACATTGCTTTTTTTTTACAATTCGGAATTGCAATTGATAATATCCCCTTAATGGAAAAATAACTCTTCCCCTCTCTGAGACCATTCCAAAATCTGATAACACTACAGGTTTCCATCCAAAACATAAAGAAATAGCAAGGATCGCTTCATTCATTCTTGCTATTTTGGATTTCTTCCACAATCTCATAGAAGATCATATCTTTAACCCTGGCACATCTTCATGTCTGGAATAATGATGTAATACACAGATAAAGGACAATATGGCAAATAATCCTTATTGTATTTTGCTTTGGTAAGAGTCCTTGTTGAAAGTCACGTTATTTAGTCAATATTTTGAAACACAGAATAGTTTCAAAGATAAATGGTAGTTTGCTTGATTCTTAATAAAAAATTAATACTGCAACCTAAAATTTAATTTCCAAAATTTGATACTGGTAAAGTGTAGATGCCTATTACTTATCACCAAACAATCCCTTCCCCATTATTTTTTCTTCTAGTTGGCTACAATATTTCTGAGAACATACCTGGGGTCACTGGAACAATTAAAAGTGCCTGTACGTATACCAAACCTTGAAACTTTTTTCACCATTTTTTCCCAGTGAACTTTTCCCATTAAAGGGCTCCTGTCATTTGCTATGACCTATATTAAAAAAAGAAAAAGAAAATGAAGCTTAAATGATCAAAGATTCTACATATTTTATAATAGTCTATCTTAAAAATGCCTCTGTATGCTAATGTCGTTGCATAAAGATGAGCCTCCCGCTGCTGGCCGCCACTCTAGTCACTGCGACTTGGCTTTCCTATGGCCCCTCCGGATTGTCTGCCTTCCCCCCATGCCCGTGCCTCTGTCTACTGTTTGCACAGATACTCAACTCACATGTGCTGTTTGGGATGTGGCTGCTGCCAGACACCATCAGCCAGCATGCACTCACCACCTCCTATGCTTGCCATGCCCACCCCCTTCCCTGGGGCTTATTTTTGGGGGAGAGTTTATAGGTGCACACATAAAAAAACAGGCTGGAACTTATTTTCAGGGTAGGTGATATTTTCGGGGAAACATGGTAAATTAAAAACTATCGATTCCAATTCAAATATTTGGAAAAGCTCTTCTTTATTTAACAGAATAATCTAGGTGTCAACATAGGGAAGGATGAATGGAAGAGCACTAACTATTTTTAATGAATACCACCCTGGAATTTTTTATGAATACTATACTGCTGTTTGCAGTATGTTTTTTTCTAAGTTTAAAACACTTTGATTTTTTCTGAACAGAACCTGGGCTGTTGCAGTATCTTTTATCTCTCCATACTTAGAATTTTCTATTAATCCCTCCTTTAAAATGAAGCATAATCCCTAGTGATTAGATGAACATGTCAATGTTACTTCATTGGCAATAACTTATAATTGATTTCTCATTCTTATGGAATTCTTTTTTCAACTTCCTTAGTCTAGCCAAGAGGGTTGGGATTTTCTGGCTTGCCACTGATTTTTTTTTTAAATATCACTAATGAATTATTAAGTAGTATTATGGAATCTTCAATTGTCTTCATATTCCTCACGAGTTGAATGTTTTTAATACTGCCAACATTTGTGCAAACTAACATCCTTACAAAAAGTACTTGAGTTAAATGGAATAATGGGAAACATTTCAATACCTTGAATCAATATCAGTTTATAAAACATTGAGATATAATCCTCCATTTTCAGAGCACTATAAACTTACTCAAAATGAACACATGTAATACCTGTACTAGCCAGATGCCATCTTTTGTGTCTTCTACCAATTCATAAAAGTGCATTTCACCACTGAAGTTTGTACTGGAAACAGATTCAGAGGCTTCCTCTTCCTTGAGAGCAGAATAAAGTTCACCTTCCATAAGGTCTCCTGAAAAATAAAACAAAAGGTACCAGTAGAGTAACTCTAAAGGTCATTAGTCAAAAGGGCAATGTCACAAAAAGTAAATCAAGATTATAAATTATATTTTAAAAGAGCTGGTGAAAAGCTAACAAATATATTTGTTCACATCTTATTTGGTAATTATAGTGGATCTAACGATCTGCAGATACCTGATGATTCTTAATTATTTTATTACGCTATAAAATTAATGTCTTCCAACATAAGGCAGAGCAATGAGATTCAGGTTGGGAGAGGGACTTACACATGTCTTTCCCCCTAATCTGGGTAGGTTGAATTTATCAATTTAGTAAATTTATATAGTTGACCATAGGGGTATGTACTAGCACACTGTACTTCAAAACCTCTTTGGTTAGTTAATCTGGTTTAGACATGAAATTGGAGTCATTTTACTTAAAAATTGCATCCTGGGAAAAGGGATAGTTCTGTTTCATTCATTCAGATTGCAGATGAAGAGAACATACCCATATTTAAGAACACGGGTCTTAATATGTCTATTCCAGATAGAACCTTCCCCCCTGAAGCAATTACACCTAGATACCTTGAACCTTAGGTGGAAAGGATGGACATTCCAGGAAGGGATTGAGTAAGTTATGGGTTTGTGAGAAACACCTGAAGGAGAAAATAAATAATCAAACAGCTTGGCTTAACAAAATTGCTTAGAGATGCTTAAATGTTTAGCCAAATGCTTGAAGCTATAAAAATTCAAGTAGCTTACTAAAGGCTGAAACTGCAAACCCCTAGGACTAAGTATTACTGGAAGGGAATACTGACTCTCTCTGTAGGGAAAGGGAGGGAGTACTGGCTCCCTCAATAGTACTGGCTAGGCATCAAGCTTGCTGACAAAATAAACCAAAGACTAAAAATATAAGTTTGCTATGAGTATGGTTTTGGGTGAATCTGTTGGTAAGGAATACTATCTTTTTCCTGTAAAACAAGATTACTATATAAACTTTGCTTCATCCTTTTCTTAATGGACAGAACTTTGTATTCTCCCCCATATGCAGCTGAAAAAACCTGGCTCCAGAAGATGGTGTATCTCCACTGGTCAATTGGGTAGGGGCTATCTCTTTTTATGTTACCCAGACAATAATTACTTCAAACATCAACAATAATCTATATTATTCTATAAATATATATTTATATTTATTCAATTTATACCCCGCCCTTCTCCAAACGGACCCAGGGTGGCGCACAGGAAAATTAAAATACATACAAAACATCATATAAAATTTAAAAAACTAATTCAATGGATCCTGTGCTAAAAACCAGATTAAAATCCCCAAATTTAAAAACTATCTAAAAGTCAGTATAGGGGCTACGCTAGGCCGGCTAGATGGAACAAATGTGTCTTAAGACACTTGCGGAAGAGGCGGAGGTCAGAGATGGTGCGAAGTTCAGGGGGTAAGTCGTTCCAAAGGGCTGGACCTGCCACAGAGAAGGCTCTCCCCCTGGGTGTCGCCAGTCGGCATTGTCCGGCCGACGGCACCCTGAGGAGGCCCTCTCTGTGGGAGCGTATTGGTCTGAGGGATGTATGGGGCAGGAGGCGGTCTCGCATATAACTAGGCCCCGAGCCAAAGTAGAATGTTTGTTTAAAACTTTATGGCAAGTAAGGCTAAAATCTATATTCCAGAAAATATTAATCAATGTTTAGCCGATCACAGAATCAGAGGCCAATTCTCAAGAATATCACCTTTAATAATACATGGGCTAATTCTTTCTATCTGGTGTCCTTTTCTTTGAACTTTTCCTCACTGAGCAATGCTGGAGGTGAAATAGAACATGGTCTGGAGGCAGAGATTTCTGTGGTGAACCCCACTGTTAAAGAGTCTTTCCACAAAGTCTATGGCACCATTCCATATAATTGCTGCCTATATTTTTTACAATATTACATTTTAAAAAGTTTTATTGTATTATGATTCTTCATTGTACTCTGTTGTAAATTGTAGAAAGTTATTTAAACTTGGTGATGTGTAAGCTAAATAAATAAATAAACCTTCATTTTATTTTCCATGAAATAATCCAAAATCTTATGTGGTATCATGGTATAGTAGCAAAATATGAAAATTCCACATTCAAATGTCAATCTAGACATGAATTTTGTGAGTAGTTTAAGCTACCTTCTCTTGGGCGTAATCCCATCCATCTCTAGTACAGTATAAAATTAACTTGAAAATATTTTACTGTTATCTATTAATTTGATTTCAACTTACAGAGATTCCAAATATTTACATATAACAAAAATGCTAAAGTATTCCAAGAAAAGATAACACTTAAAACACAAACACTTTAGTAGATTTTTAAAGCCTTCTTAAAAGACAGACAAATAACGTAGATGGAAGTGCATTAGGCAACAGAACATGTGAATATAAATATTAAATTTCAAGTAAGAAAAAGCCTCACAGCAGCTCTTTGCTCATTAAGAAGATTGTCACGCCTTGTCATTCCACTATTTGTTAAATGAACAAATATAGAGTGAACATGTCAGTTACATGATCACTTGAGCCTATACGTTTTTCCAGATAGAGGGCTTCTAATTTCATCTATCACAATGCATTATGTAGCTATTCCATCTTTCTCTGGACAAGAAGTTTATAAATAGAGGACAGTATCTGGAGAAATGGTTCCCAGTTTGCAGTCTATGGACTACTGGTGATCCACGAGAGTACTGCAGATGGTCCATGGTTTGGCAGCACAAGTAATGCAATATTATCATCTCTACTGGGAGGCCTACAACAGATAAATGTGTTGTGATGAGTACAATGCATCGATGAGTGAGCAGATTACAAATGCAATTTCTACTAATTTAAATAAATTTTAAGTGTACATTAAACTCCCTATTAGACAGGCTTTATTAAAGGTTTTTGCTTACTTGATGGCCTGCAAAAGCTTTAGATGATGATACAGTGGCAATGGCGGTGGTGGTGGGAACAGGTTGTGAATTATATATCTTGACCCCTTTTAATTATTTAGAGAAATTTAAAATTAAATAAGGCATGGTAATTTTATAGTAAAGCTCTCATCTAGAAGTAATCTTTATATTCTCAGAGTATGCAAAGTAATAAAATTGTTAAACAAGCCCAAAAATTTTAACATTCTGCATCGACACATCCCCTAAAATCTGCTTCAGCATTTGTTTCACCATGTGAAAAATCCTGGATTAGCCTGAACTTTATATTAATGGAAGGGGTGAAATAAAACAATCTACATGGAATTTCTTGGGAATAATGCAATTGCTGTAGAACAGAGGTATCAAATTTCTTCGAGGGCAGGATCATCCTTGTAGTTCTCCTCTGCAGAGAGGGCGGGGGGCAATATGGTTGTCTCCTGCAGCACCCTGCTCGTTTTCGCCCTCCATGGCCTCTTGCAGCTCACTGCTAGCTGAAAATAGGCCATACAACCTGTTTTCAGCCTGTTTCCCAGTCTGCTTTTGGCCCATTTTTGGCCGGGAGAGTGCTGCAGGAGGCTATGGAGAGTGAAAACGAAGCATGTGGTGGTGGTGGTGGTGTGTGTGCAGGCAGCCCATTTCAGCCACCAGAGGCACTGTCAGGCCAACCCTTTGATATTTCCAGCCCAGCACCGTAGGCTGGATTTAAGCATCTCACAGGCCGGAGTTTGACACCTCTCCTGTAGAGCAAGAAAACATACACTGAGCTTTAACCCTATATATTATTTCATGAACACGAGTGTCTACAAACATACTTTCCTTCCTCATTTAAATATAAATGAGGAATTATCTAATAGAGGGGTATCTCAAGGCCTGGGGGCCAGATCTTGCAGGGTGCTTAGATCTGGCCCTTGGGGCTGCCTTGGAAACAGCAAAGGACCAGCCCACGGTGTCTCTGCCAGCAAAAACGGAACTTGGGAGGGCCATGCACAACCCTTCCAAGCTACACACGACAGGTGCCCCTGGCACAAGTTACATCAAGCTGGCCCTGGCCACATCCCATATGTATCTCAAATGATCTCAGGAAATCATTACATTTAAGGCTATTCTGGTGTCAAGAAAAAGTTATACTTTCCTTCTGCGTAATTAAAAGGTTGAGTAACATACTTGTATTTTCTACAATTAAAAAACATTCTTTATAGTAGTAAATAGTAACAAAGGACACTGGAAATCAAAAGTTACTCTATGAACAAAAGAAGTGTTCCAAATTCTATCCAGTCTGTGCCATTCCTCCTCTCATGTAAGTGCCTCTCATAGCCACTCAGCATTCCACAACCTCTGATAATGCTGAATGTCCATTAGATCAGGGGTCCCCAACCTTTTTGGCACCAGGGACCGGCTTCATGTAAAAAAATTCCGCGGAACATTGGGAGCCTCCAGCGAGTGAGTCGAGTCACGTGGGCCGTGCGCGCATTCAGCGGTCATGTGCAACTGGGCGGGAAAGCTGCCAGGAGTCCCGGGTGAAGGATCCTCGGCTGGGGCAGGGAAGGACGGGTTGCATCCTGGGTAGGAGGGCCTGGCAGCCCCTTCCCCCCATGCAAGGACGGATGGTGCCCCGAACCCCCCTCAATGCAGGCCGTTGCCCCCGTGTTGCCCCCAGGGAGCGCCCCTGCCAGCTGCTAGGATAGCAGAGTGTTTGCTACACTTTCCTAAGAGTTGCGCTACTCTCTCCGCCGCTCACTCCGGCCCGGTTACTATCAAGCCACGGACCGGCACGAGTCCGCAGCCCGGGGCTTGGGGACCCCTCCATTAGATTGTTTTGGGATTTTCTATTGTGATTTTTTCCCCAATGCTTTGTGGAACTTTGTTCTTCTGATAACTTCTTCATCTGAGGATATACTCAACAATCCTACCCACAGTCTTAATATCAGAAAGAGGGGTAGTGTAATTAAGAGTTACAATGTTATGCAATTGGGAATTCTCCTATTTGGGATATTTGCTTTAATTCCTCTTTCCTATGGCTTTCATCCCTCTTTACTAGTTGATTCAATATGTATGTGACATCTATTTTGGTGCTTTTAAAAATTTATTTTTCTATTTATATAGATCTTGAGATTTCCCAAGCCCTAGAATTTTTTTGTTGTAGACAGTACTTATAGAGACTTGAATTCACTATTATTATATATGGCTATAAATTTCATTGCACAACATATGTTAAAGACAGAACTAAGTATATCATAGAAAATTATTCCACACATTCCTATCTATTCCAGCTATTCTATTTTTAAGAGTAGATAATACTAGAATATGAATGGCAGTAGCAGAAAAATGTATAAAAATTGAAAAATTGTCTTATTGCAAAAAATGGTTCACTTTTATTTTTGCAGCATAGCAAAGTTCAGACTACATAAAATTATCAAACTAGGATCTAAACTAAATTATGCTTATTAGATTGAGTAAATATCTGCAAGATATCTTGTTCCAATTTTTATACATCATTTAGAAAAGGTTATAGCTTGTGAAATATAATTTAAAAATCAGTTGAAATATCTGATCTAATCTATTTCATTATTTTTATTTATTAATTCATAAATCATATTTATAAGGCCATCTGACTCCAGATGAATCTGGGTACAGTCAACAATAAAACCTAAATATAAAGACAATTAATCATAGAAAGCAATGATTAACATGGAATAATCCATTTCTAACTTTACATATGCAGATTTTCCTTGAACCATTTATTTGTTTAAAGGCCAATCTTACTGTTAATTGCATATGAGCTACCTACTAGTCTTATTTGTATATAAGGAAATATATTTCAGGTGCATTATGGCAATATTCTTATCTGGTCAGAGTCTATTTGTATCTGCTTTCAAATATTAATGTTAATTCTCTCTCTAGGATAAGCATCTAATTTTGATTACTGTCCTAACCAATATCTTAACAATTCTAACAAAGGTGTTTTAATTTTCAAATTATAAACTTGATTCAATTTCTAAATTTCTCTATAAACTTTGATCAGTTTCATGCAGCTGTGCATTGATTTAAGTATTGCTTTTCATTTTCAAGCAGATTAATACATTACTATCATGTTGCATTCAAAAGTCCCATTATATTTAACAAATCTTATTTTAAAGTAAATGTGGTAGGAGTTGCAGCCCAACTCTTTGCTAATCTTAAGAGTATCTATATAGTAGGTTAATTCTCTTCAAAGCATTCTGTCTTTGCATGTTCAGAGATCAGAAAGGAGACAATGGTGGCAAGGCACTATTTTGCAGAGAAATAGAGATAGCAAGGAAGTAGTGAGCCAAAGGAATAAAGATGAGAAATGAGGTTTTCTTTCTTCTTAATTCCTTTTTCAAAGAAGCATAACTATAGTATTAATAGGAACCCTTGACTATTGCTTCTAAATTAGAAGTTACTAAATATGAAGTCAACTTCTACCTAGAATTAATCCAGGATGACCTAATTGCATATCACAGAAATCTGAATGAACAAAGGAAATTGACTTTGTACACCAAGTATGATATGCTACAATCTATTGGAACTTTATTTCACTTTCCAATGGTTCTTCAGTTTGAAGTTATGTATCAGATTACTGACTCTTGAAATAATAGAATATACATGGTAAATAACACAACATTTAGTCTGTAGTTATGCATTTTTTCTTGCTGAATTGAGGTCTGGGTCCGAAATGCTACTGTCCTAGAAAGAAGTCACTATCTGTGCCAAATTGTTTTTATGTTTTCATGACAACCATCAAAGGCCAATGATACAATGAGACTTTCATATTGGATAGGATTTTGTGCTGTGTAAGAATATGGTAAGAGTGAATGGGTGTGCATTTAGGCCAATTTTATTTTCGTGTATACATAATTATCAGACTGATTACATGGAAACATAGATTCAATTTCTCCTTTTAGGAAATTTAGGTGAAAAACTGGACAGAATGAACTGATACGTGATGTGTATTGGACTGTGAGCCAATCAAATGAACTTCACTATAGTCAAACTGGAGATACTGGTACTCAATTGACAGGAAAATGATCTCTGACTTGTGATCACTGGTGCATTATTGCATTTTCAAGTGTTTCTCTTTAGACTTCCCTTATACTATTCATGTACCATTACTTAAAATGTCCTTTTATCTGCTTTGCCTGTTTTAGCCCACAAGGTCAAAGCCATATAAAATACATTTGAGAATAAATAGGCAGATTATAAAGCTTTTTGTTTCTTAATAATATATATCTAACCTGAACTCCAATTATAGTTGAAAAGCATATAATACATGTACATATAATAAATAACAATATTTCAAGCACAAAATTGTATGAACATGTTACCATTAAAATACCATTCTGTAAGATATATGTTTACTTAAAGAACTGGTTATGTAGTCTTAACGTATTTATGAATATGAACTCTAGAAGTATATGATAAATATAATCAGAATTATTAATATATATTAATATAATTAATAATTAAGAGCCATGGTGGCGCAGTGGTTAGAATGCAGTATTGCACGCTAATTCTGCTGACTGCCGATTGCCAGCAGTTTGGCAGTTCAAATCTCACCGGCTCAAGGTTGACTCAGCCTTCCATCCATCCGAGGTTGGTAAAATGAGGACCCAGATTGTTGGGGCAATATAACTGATTCTGTAAACTGCTTAGAAAGGGCTGTAAAACACTGTGAAGTGGTATAAAAGTCTAAGTGCTATTGCTATTCCTATAATCAGAATTAAAATATAAAACATGGATTGAAAACATATCCCAATAAAGATAGAATACATATAAGATGGCCAAAGTTCAACCACGCATATTTTCAAGTAAGAAACTGACAGAAATCTTTTCCCTCAGTGTGTTATTATTTCATCATTGACAACTCACTGTGGCTCTTGATTACATGCCAAAATGTACAGTAATAAAAATATAGTCTCCCCAGATATAAATAGTTACTCAACTCTGAGCTAGATGGGACAATGGCTGTACCTCATAATTGTGTTCTTGTGAATTATTTTCTTTTAGTTCTGAGGAAATAAATCCTAATCTTATTTTTAGTTAGGGACTGGTATTGTTCTCATAGTTTTAATGTGAACAAGTTAAAGAAAGCAACTGAAGGATTCCCAAGAAGGATTCATGTGCCCTGCTATCAAACATCAGGAGCCCACAAGAAAAATATGCACTACTCACATTCTTTAACAAGGAATGAAACTGGGGAGGAAATGGCTTAGTGCAGGTGGCTAAATGCCCATCCATCAAAGCTTAGTCTGCTTTTGTAGAAACATTTTGCACAAGTTTATTCACAGAAAATTTTGACTTTTTGTGTGTATTTCCAGCAGTTCAAATCAAAAGGGGCATTAAATGACCAGAGGGAAATGATGTACTTGCTACAGCCTAAGTGGCCAGTCAGTGTGTGAATGGGAAGATGATATCCTCAACTGTATCATATCCAGCATCATGAATGAAGTTTTGCACACCATTTATATAGCAAAACTTGTGAGAAGAGGAAAAACATTGCTTTTGATCTGGAGCTAAATATAAATTTGGATGCCTCCAGAAAAGACTGGTTATAAAATCAATGCCTTTAACAACAGTTAGTAACCACTTTGTGTGGCTGTTGGTGGGACATGAAGAGCTTTATTATAAGGAGGAAAGTTGTAATATTGTTGAATGAAACACTAAATTCCAGGCAGTCAAAATAGTAATCTATGCAACTCAAAGAGAGATATATGTAACTTCTGTGAAAACATCTCATAAGATTTCCTGGTCTATTGAAATAGTGCATAATTTTATGTTACCCACAAAATATTAACTAATTTATGTTATCATATTTGCAGCTGCATAACAAATGCGAAGCTTGAAAGTATGCTTGGAAGGAGAAGATATTTGCTTTGAAGTGTTTACTGGCAGTCCTCAACTTAATGACCACAATTGAGTCTAAACTTTCTGTTGCTAAGTCAGATAGCTATTAAGTGAATTTACCCCATTTAGGACCTTTGTTTGTGTGTTAAATGAATCATTGTAGTTGTTACCTTAGTCACATGGTTGTTAAGTGAAGCTGGCTTACCCAATTACTTTGCTTGGCAGAAGGTTGCAAAAGGTGATCATATAACCCTGGGACACCACAATTGTTGTCAATATGAATCAGTTACTAAGCATCTGAATTTTGATCATGTGACCATGGGGATGCTGCAATGGTCATAAGTCACTTTTTTCAATGCCATTGTAATTTGGAATGGTGACTAAAAGAACTGTTGTAAGTTGAAGACTACCTGTACATCTTCAATACATTTCTCACTGCTCAAAAGTATTCAAGCAAACTAATGTACACTTTTTAAAGATTTGTATTTTATTATAGTCTTCAACTTATAACCACGATTGAGCCCAAAATTTCAGTTGTTAAGTGAGACATTTGTTAAGTGAGTTTTGCCCCATTTTACAACCTTTCTTGTTAAGTGAACTACTGTAATTGATAAGTTAGTAGCCTGGCTGTTAATTGAATCTGGTTTCTCCATTGACTTTGCTTGTCAGAAGATTGCAAAATGGGACCTTGGGACACTGCAACCATCATAAATATGAACGAGTTGCCAAGTATCTGAATTTTGATCATATGATCATGGGGATCATGCTTTGTATGCAAAGGGCACAATTGAAAAACAGTCCTAAGTAAATTTTTTCAGTGCCACTGTAACTTTGAACGGTCACTAAATGAACTGTTGTAAGTCAAGAACTACTTGTACTTTACAATAGTTTGGTGGTTTTTTTTGAGAAAAGCCATGTAATTTACTTAATTGAAGAACTTAGTAATACATTTAAACACATTTTTGAATATCTGTTAACTTAAATTTGAACAGTTTGTTTGCAATGAGAACTTGAGCATTTATTTGGAAGGGATTGTAGCAGTATCTATTGAGTATTTTCACCTACATTCAGAAAGCATTTTTGTCCTTTATACTTCTGGCAGTATTTATTTTCCATCCTGCTTCTCCCTTGCACTCAGAGATACACTTCAATAATTCCTATTGAGTGACAATGCATTTCAAGCCTGAGGTCATTACTAATTTTATTGAATGTCTTCTATTCTCTTAAGGCACTTGTCACATCATAAAAGTCTGCAAATATATTTAATGAAGGAAAAAAATGTTTGGGAGTGAGAGAAGAGACAGCAACATTGAAAGATAAACCTTCGTGAACATACTCTCCTTACCTGATTTCTCAACCAGCTCTCTGACATCTTTTTTTTCCAGAAGCCCTGAGTACCCAAGTCCCCTGCATTCCAAAATGGTCTTCAGCTTTTTAAAACTCAGTGCCACTGGGTCCACCAACTGGGTGGCAAAGAAGCCAGTTTCATACCATACAATGGCTTCAAAAAACCTGGCCAGAATAAACAAGACCAAAAAATAAAGAAGCAAGAAAAACAGTTTCAGCCACATTTTTCTTGTGTGTGGATTTTCGACTCTCAGAAGAGAGTCCCTCAGTCCTACAAGAGAGAGAGAAAGAGAAACGTCCTGATGGAGGAAGCAAAGGGAGCCAGGCATTCTGAACACTTTGGGTTTTGTCCCTAATATCAGGATCTTTCCCTTTTTCTCCCCCTTTGGAACAGAATATGAACCGGTCGGATGGATAGTGAATAGAAGACCTTGTCTGGAGGCACCTAGGAGGAAATACTGGCACTGGCTTAAGGCAGCCAGGGAGTCACCTCTCCTTTCAGACCAGCTGATGATAAGGCAGAAATACAGACTGGTGGTGGTGCAATACAACTTTACCGTGAAAAGGTGCTTGAGGAGGAGGAGGAGGAGAAAGACTGGAAAGCTTTTCAGGGATAAAAAAGGAGGGCCGCTTAAAGGGAGAAGGAATTCTGGACGGCGGCAGCGAAGGGGGTGATTTTGCGTTAGAGGTGTCAACTGGGTTATTGGGGGGGGGCTCGAAAGGGAAGATAAGACCCGAAAGTGGGATGGGGGGCGCTCCTCGGTGGGGGGTAGGGAGCAGAGCCGAGGAAAAGGGCAGCCGGACTGGGCAGGGCGAGGCGCCTCGCTTATTACCCCTTCACGGGCAGACGGCGGTCCTACTTCTGCGGGGACCGCTGGCGGTGACTTGGCTGGGCTTCCGCGTGCCCCGTCGTCGTCGTCGCCTCCCCGCGGCGGAGCAGAGCCCGAGCCGGAGGAGACATAACAAGTGACGTCTACAGCCGCGGACGGCCGCAAAGGGAGGGGGAAGGGGAGGGATGTGGATCCAGAGAGCCGGAAAGGAAGAAGAGATCTAAGCCAGCCGAGTAGTTCTTCCTTCCTGGGCGACCAACTACGGCGCTCACCCCCGTGACTAACCTGGGCGTTGCTCCCCGCGGGTTTGTTTACCTAGAAAATCTGCCGCTCGGTCAAGTTGAAATGCCTTATCGCCGTGCGTTTAGCGCAGGCCAGGAAGCTGGCCGCTTGCTTTTTAATCTGCGCGCGGCGATTGCTAGAGACAAGCGATTGTTTCCTTTCCACCCACTTTTTGTATTGGTAGAGAAAACAGCGGGAGCAAAAAGGGCCAATGGAGCAGTCGGTCCTCTCTTTCGGTTCTGCAGTGCCTATACCAGTGATGGCTAACCTTTTTTGGCTCGTCGTGTGCCAAAAACGGGGGTAGCTCAGGGGGGGGGGGGCATGCGTAGGCGTGCCACATCCATAATGCTATGTGCATGACCCACTGCTTTTGGCGCACTTTTCGCCCTCCCCAGGCTCCAGAGGCTTTCTAGGAGCTTGGGGAGGGTGAAAACATCCTCCCTTCACCACCTCCAGAGGCTTCAGAGCTTCCCTGAAGCCTCCAGAGGGCGAAAAACGGCCTCAAAAGAAGGCCTAAATCAGCTGGCCAGTGCACACATGCACGCTAGTGCTGACAGGGAAATGCTTCGCGTGTCCTACGAAATGGTTCCGCGTGCCACCTGTGGCACCCGTGCCATAGGTTCGCCATCACTGCCCTATACGAAGGTCGGTTTAGTCGGAAATGGTACCTACTAAATGCACTTACATTCCGAGCTCTACTTCATTCTCAAACGAAAATCTGCAGGACAATGTCGGGGCTAATGTTAATTAACATTAAAATCATGTTTCCTAAGAAGAAATATAGAACTGTGTATTATACTAATCTCTTTTTCCCCTCCCCGGAAATCAAAAGAAATATCCTTGTAAATCAATCATGCTGTATAACATAAGATTATAGTATAACAGTATTCAGTATTAAAATTCTATATAACAACCTCATTAAACTATTTGAAACATAGCACTTAATCATTGATTTATTAAATAAACCATAATTGAATTCACAACTTTCTAAGCCAGTAACCAGATATATTGCATACACTTTTCAATGACTGCCTTCTAAATAATCCACAATCACATAAAGCCACATACAGTTTAGCAGTGGTTGACAGAGTCGTACAATATTTTCCCACCATGTTTCTGTGACATCAAATACAGAAAATTGCAATTTTAACACATTAAGAACAATGTATAGGCCTGTGATGGCGAACCTATGGCACATGTGCCACAGGTGGCACACAGAGCCATTCGTCAAGGCACTCGAGGCTTGCCCTGTCATCTGGCCAGTGCACATGCTCTTGCTGGCCAGCTGACTTCGGCCTTCTTTTGCAGCCATTTTTCGCCCTCTGGAGGCTTCAGGAGCTTCCCCGAAGCCTCTGGAGAGCAAAAAACTGCCCCTACAAACAAACTGGAAATCTGTTCTCAAACTTCCGGTTTGCCCATAGGGCCAGTTTTTCACGCTCTGGAGGGTTTAGGGAAGCTCCCGAAGCCTCCAGGTGGAGTGGAAGAGGCTGTTTTCACACTCCCCAGGCTCCTCTAAAGCCTCTGGAGCCTGGGGAGGGTGAAAAAAGCACGTCAAAAATGGGGAGTGCTGGTTGTGCGCGCATGCGCACTGTGGTCTTGCACATAGCCTTATGGGTGTGGCACGCCCACGCACAACCTCCCCTGCGCTCCCTCCTCTTTTGGCACGCAAGTCACAAAAGGTTGGCCATCACTGGTATAGGCTTTTTACATGTTGAGTGAATACAAGATGAAGACAATACTTGCAGACAGCAAAAAATAAACAAAACACTGTCAGGGCAGAATTATACTCTGACTAGTTGTAAATAGAGAAAGGCCTTAATTCTTTAGTTAGTGCTATGTTTAAACTAGTTCAGCATCTTCCTGGGACTTTGTTCCACTGCAGTTTCAAGTTATACAAAATCTGTTGGTATTGTCACCTATTATTACAAAGAAAAGCCAGGTGATAGGCAACTGAACTGGTAATGGTACTAAATGAATAGTATGTACAACTGGTTCTCAGAGTTCTGACCATTGCAACACCCCTGTGATCACAATTTGGACAACTGGCCAAGGTTTCCAATTATTGAAACATCTGTGGTCATGTAACTGTGATTAAAATTTTCTCTGCTAGCTTCCACAAAATGAGTTGTATGTGAGGTCCTTGTTTAACAACCCACACGGTTAACTAAATATAGATTGCTGAGTAGATATTTGGATAAAATCATACTACAAAGTTGCAATTCTATGGACTACCGTATGCTAAAGTAAACAAAACCTTAAAAAAACAAGTTTTAGAATTGTCCTAAACTAATAGCAACCTAGTAAGACATAATGAGCTTTATATAAAAATGGCAGGATACAAATAAATATATCAGTTTGCTTTCAGAAATTGTGGGTGCTTCATCACTGGAGATTTTTAAAAGACTGGACAGTCACTTGTCTGAAATGTCATAGGAGGCTGAACTAGAAGACCTTCAAGGTCCCTTCAGCTCTGTTCTGATTGAATAATGAATCATTTGCATGATATACACACAATCACTTCAATTTTTCAGCAATGGTGTGCTCCCGTTCATTTTATTAAATAATATCATATATCTAGGGAGTCCTTTTTCAGTAGTAGCAACTGCCTTCTAAGACCTGGATAGTTCCCACTCTGCTATTATTCAGGAGGGCAATGAAAACCTGGCTCTTCACCCAAGGCCACATTGGAATCTGACCCATACTTTCTCTGCTCTGTTATGTTTGCATCTTCTATCCATTTTATAGTAATTTGATTGTTGTGGTATTGATAGCAGTTGAGCAACGTACAAATTTAATAAATAATAATAGGGCAGGCCAAGGTCACACACTGCAGTAAAGCACACTGTAATTTGACTAATAGTATCTACGAATTCAGCCATTAAGGTTTGTAAATGGTGGTTTACTACTCAGCATGTAAACCTAACCAACTGGGAGTTAAAGACACGGTTAAAGACAAAATTTTATTTCAATGTGCACTTAATCTGGTTTGAGGGTCCCTAGGGAGGACTCTTGTATTTTCTCATTTTGTAAAACTGCAGCATATGGCCTGCACTGAAGCATGGTCAAATAATATTTTTTTTTTACAAAAGTGAATTAAGTAACAGTCATTACAAGTACTAATGCTTGGCGGAAAAGCAAAGATAACTTAACTAAATACAGTTAAGAAAAGTGCAACGAAGAGGATGAGAAGAACATGATTTCCTGAATCTACTCTATGAATCGATTAGATTTTATTTTATTTTTAAAAAGGGGATTCCTAACAATAGTTCAGTTCGACGAATCCACTATTGAAGGTTTCATGTACCTAGCTCAGATCAGGAGGGGAAAAAAACACAGTCCCTCCGTGTTGCCTGAAGCTGACCTGATCATTTCGCGACGGAAGTTTAAAGGGAGAAAGACCTAAAAAAAAATCGCTTCCGTTTTGTTAGGGGCATCTCGTAAACGCATCGAACTCCCGTTAAAGAGCCCCATTGAGGGAAAACCCCTTCACAAGCAGCCCATCAAAACCATGAGATCCTGTAGAAACAGCCGTGTCTCGGAGAGCTCTTCGGGCGCTCTCAAATCCCGCTTGAGCGAGATCAGTCTTAGCTGTTTAAGCTGTTGCCTAGCTTGAATGCGGAATAGCAGCGTGAAAAAAATAAGAGTCGGCATCCTAGATAGACACAACACCTTCACTTAATTTGAAATTAATTTTAATTTTTAAAAAATCAAATAACATTTTCGGTGGGGAAAAAAACACCCCGTGATTTTACTTAGGATTTGTTGGTAGCTATTATTTATTCAGACCGGCAGCATTTCTTGTAAGATTTTCCAAGTATCTCATGAGCAAGATGTTTTAGGGGTGAGCAAGGAGCATCTAAAGGTCCCGCAACGGTCATCTTGCAGCCCCTTCAAGGGTGTCGGAAGAGTTCGGATCAGTTTCTATTTCTAGTCGTAAACTCCCAGGTTCCCCTTGAAGGACCTCCGGGCTGTTTACAGCGCTGCCTGTGACGCATCCCCAGTATTTAGCTGGTGGACCTCAGCTGTCCTTCGCGCTGCCTGCAAAAACAACAACTCGCCAACCTGGTCCGCTCCGCTCCTAGGTTCTCTTCCGCGGAGCTCCTCCGTTGAGCGTCCTCTGGCCGAGCCGTACTGCCTTGCTTGGTGGGCGAGGGGACAAGCGGGCGCCGGAGGGAAAGACAATGGACCAATGCGTGACGGTGGAGCGCGAGCTAGAGAAGGTGCTCCAGAAGTTCTCCGGCTACGGGCAGCTGTGCGAGCGGAGTTTAGAGGAGCTGATCCAGTACGTGGCAGGGCTGCGCCGAGAGATCCTCCAGAGCGAAAGTATGTGCTGCTCGCTCCCTTTCCTCTTCAGAGTCAGCGGTTCCGAAGTGCTTTTTCCTCCCGAGAGTTGTGCGGGTAGAAATTCAGCCGGTGAAGCTTGTCTTAAAAAGTCGCCTGTTTCACAAACCGCACCACCGGCGTTATCTACTAGAATTGCCATTGAGCCTTTGCTCAGCAGGGAATTGTAACTAATCCCAGCTTTTTAATGAATGTGTCTGTAAAGTGTTCGTAAAATATTGGCCGGGGGGAGGGGTATTATACCTTATTAGAAGTACTCTTTGAAAAAGCTGGTGGACGAAAGAAAAACCCTTATCACCAATGTTTCATAATTTTTCCTTTATCGGGACTGCTTGTTAAAGAAATAGGATCAGGGTTTATTAGGCAAGATGGCAAATCCCCATACGTCCTATTCTAGCTGCTTTATTTGTTTTGTCCCAGTCGTCTCGTATGTATTATTGTATTTCCTTATCTTCTCAAGCTTTATGAATGTGTCATCTCTTCCTTTAAATTTGCTTTTAGTCATGTGACCTGCTGTGTTTTCAGTGTAACAATTCTGTCCATTTCTTTTTCATTTGGTTTGAGCAGATTCATTCTCGGAACATTCTGTAAAAACAAACCCTCTTTTGCTTTAGTTATACTTTCTTATAGTTGACTTTAATTTTGTGTATAAGATCCCTCTTTCAAGTGCACTGCAGTCTGTCCCTCCCAATGTTGGTCCTTTACTTTTCCATTAGTTAGAACTGTCTGAAATATGTTTCAAACATTTAGTACTAAAATAATACAATTGTATCTTCAGTTTCTCCCCACCCCCCAAAAGCAGGAAAAAAAATCTCAAAATACATATGACTGATGATGTAAAATTAATTGGGCAGGATGTGATTCATATATCTTCTGACAAATTCAACATCCCTACACAAATTTTCCTGAAAGGCCATTTTGAGAACGAGGAAGATGGTAGTGGGGTCAGCATTTATTCATTCTTAACATTGTTGGTTAATAAATAGTAGAGTTTGTTAGTCTTTCAAGTGTGTGTGATTGTGTGTGGCCTTCATACTATCTATCAGAGGGTTATTTCATATTTCTCACTGGCAGGATTGGGTCCAGGAGCCCCTAATTGCTAATTACCAGGTCTACTCCATAAATCTATTGATTAGGATACATTTGGAATAGCTTTAAAAAGCTTTTTTCTTAGGCCATTAGTCCATTTAAAGAGACAGTATGGAGAAAACAAAAACTCAATTTATGTACTTGTGGATATGAAGTATTGGAATACAATGTTCAATACTTTCTGGCAAAACAGGCAGACGCCTGTTACATATTTGAGGTTATTGAATTAACTGACAAGCTAAACCAAAATTGCAAATGGTTAACTCTTAGAAAAAAAATATCTGCATCAATTATAAGAACATATAGAGAAAAAACTAAAATAACATGGTTTTTCTTCCTTTAGCTGTTGTTCTAATGGAACAAAGATGAATAATAGTTTGCAGGATTGATCCACAGCACCCCATTCCAGTTGATAATTCTGATTAATAATTTGAAGTGAATTTAGAAAAAGTGAGGTCTGCTTAAAGGAGCTTGTTGTTTCTTAAGACTAAGATGTTGAATAGATTCTTAACATAGTTTGTAAATAATCTGTAGTAGTAATGGCTAATATACTTAATATATACCGGTATTAGATACAGTGCATTTAATCTGAGATTATAGGTTTTACCTGATAGCTTCAAAAGCTAACTACAATAATAATAATAATAATAATAATAATAATAATAATAATAATAATAATAATAATAATAATAATAATAATAATAATAATAATAATATATTATATTTATAAACCGCACCCTCTCCCCAAAGGTACTCGGGGCGGTGTACAGGAAAATTAAAAACCATCTAAAAACATACAATACACACAAATTAAAAGCGAATTAAACTACCCTGTACTAAAATTTAAAACCATTAAAATTACCACCCATTAAAACCCAATAAACAATTTGAGAAAACAGACTGGGGCGAGAAGCGTAAATTAGGCCAAGCCGGCCTGATGAAACAAATAGGTTTTTACTTTTTGGCGGAAGGCACGGAGGTCCGTAGTCGTTCTAATATCCGGGGGTAGGTCGTTCCAGAGGGTCGGGCCCATCACAGAGAAGGCCCTTCCCCTGGGCGTCGCCCGCTGGCTCTGCCTGGTGGACGGCACCCGGAGAAGTCCCTCTCTGTGTGAGCGAATCGGTCGAAGGGATGTATGGGGCAGGATACGATCCCGCAAATAACTAGGTCCTGTGCCATGGAGCGCTTTAAAGATGATAATCAACACCTTGAAACGCACCAGAAAGACCACAGGCAGCCAGTGCAGCTCGCGTTGGAATGGTGTTACATGGGAGTATCTAGTGACTCCCATAACTGCCCGCGCGGCCGCGTTCTGGACCAGCTGTAGTCTCCGGGTGCATCTCAAGGGGAGCCCCATGTAGAGAGCATTACAGTAGTCCAGACGAGATGTCACAAGCGCATGAGTGACCGTGCGAAGGGCGTCCCGGTCCAATAGGGGACGCAACTGGCGCACCAGGCGAACCTGATAAAATGCCCCCCTGGCCAATACTTCTATAGCAATAAAATGCCTTTGTATTCATATTCTGTAATCCATTGTTCTGTTGTATAGGTCTTTGAAATTAAGATATGAAGTTTGGGTCTTTGAGATGGTTCTCATAATGCAATTAATTTTTAATTTTTCTTTCTTCTATTTAGATCCAGATGAAGATGTATCAGGTACAATATCACTTGTTATGACCCAATGTTGTAAACGAATAAAGGACACAGTTCAAAAACTGGCTTCGGATCATAAGGATATCCACAGTAGTGTTTCTCGTGTTGGGAAAGCAATTGATAAGGTATTAGTATTAATTTTAAGCATCAATTTCAATTCAATTTTAATTTTAATTTATTGCAGTCCTAAACCAGTACAGATAAAAAAATAAAAAATAAGATAGAATTAAAGTATATATTTAAAACACCCTAACATCTACAAATGGGATCCAGAATATAACCTATATAAAATTATAATATGAATATTAAAATTATATTAAATATGATGTGTAAAATGAAGAAATAAACGTATCATTATTAATATCCACAAAGTAATATCTAAACTTTAAATGAATTATAGTTAAAATGCATTTCAAGATATTGTCCCATCAGAGTTCAACAGATATTCTGTGTTGCTGCATAAAACCTAGGTATATGTGCTGTAACCAGGGGTACTTTGTCTTTGAGCAACATCTGGGTGTAGGCCAAATCTGGGCTATCAGGATATGTACTAATCAAAGATAGTATGAATCTGGTTCAGATGTCTCAATAAGAGAAGCAATGAAGGAGAACATAGAATATTTGTAGCTCTAGTTGAACTGTGAGGCCCTTGATACTCTCTGAGCTTGATTGTTTTCTTGCAGATGTTTCATTGCCCAACTAAGTGATATCATTAGTGCTAGTGTGAGCAGGGTTTGCTCTGGGTTTATATCGAAGGAGCTTACCTATTAGTGTTGGTGGGAATGCTCTTGGTGGTTCCTGGATTAGACATTGTTTATTGTTACTGTCTTTATTAGATTGTTCCTTCATTGCTTGATTGTTGGTCTAGTATTATGCTTGGGGTTAATCTCTGCTTATCTGAGTATTGACTACTGGCAAGGAGGTGTTTTGGTATTTTAGCTTTTTGATTGTCCCTTTTGAATGATATGTAGATGTTTATCTCTATATGCCTGTTGATGGCCAATTGGTTGAATGCCAGGCTTCTAGGAATTTGCTAATATTTTTGAACTTAGCTTGGTCTCGGATGCTCAGTTTTCCAAATGAAGCCATAGTGGAAGTCTGTCCATGTATTGTGCAATTAGGAGTTTTCATCGTATTTTCTGATTGCTAGTTGATGTTCGTGGATGCTAGTCTTCTGCTTGTTTGTTCTATATGGTGCTCTTACAGTCCTTCTGTGTGCTATAAATCAGGGGCAGCCCGGATGCATCACTTGCTGGCCACGCCCATGGTTGATTTAGCGAAGGGAAAAAAGTTGCGATATATTACACGATGACAATGTGATGCCATCCCTTTGACACCATTGTATAAATGATTCCTGTTTCTTTTTCTTTTGCTACTACTGGGTCTTTTGGTTTACTTAAGATGTTTTAAATTGCTTTAGTTGGTTTGTGTGTAAAGTTGATGCCATGTAGTTGTAACTGTTGAGTGTTTCTTAAATGTTTTTGATGTATGGCAATATTATCCTTTCAACAGCTTGCTTTGGTTGTAGTGTAGTGGATTAATGGTCAAGCACTTTTTTGTAAAGTTCTGTGGATATCCATTTCCCCTCCAATAATTTAATTCTTATATTTTAGGGTTTGACTGAAACTAATAAGAATATTAAAAATACCATGTCAGCTACAGCTCACATAACCTCTGCCCCCATTCCAAATCTTCAAATGCTTTAGTTTTGTTTCTGTTTTATTTAATATTGTCAGAATGTAACAAATTTTAACTAATTTCAACTGAAAAATTGAAGATGGGAGATTATGCACAGATCTACTATTATTCATATTCATCATGGTATTTGTCTCAGTGTGATATTTGAATATGAATTCAGTAGCTGAGCTGGTGCACTCCATATTGGTTCACCTTCACAATGGAGGGTAAGCAATACAGTAATATAATATAGTAAGCAATAGCTAAAAATGTTTTGCCTCTCTTACTGCCATTGTTACTTTAGCTATTTCTTCTTTATCTCCTGGATTTCCTGAATAAAACAAGGATAGGTATCCTTGATAACAGTAGCTGTTATCAAGGGCTGTTTTGGAGTGATTTCATCAAGAGCCCAGCTTACTTTGCATTTCCTATGACCAACAAGTATTTATTTTGATAAGTTTGCCTACTAAATTTTTTGGAAAACTACTCAACTCATCTCGGAAACTATTGGATCCATAATATGCTGGAGGCACACCAATTGAATAATATAATCTCATTTGTGATCTGAAATTCCTTCTATCAAATTCTATAACAAGATCACAAGACACATGTGAGATAAATAGTAGTAATATTTTGTCTTACAAGATTAAGTAAAAAAAGTACAATGATCCAAAAAGCATTTTTACATAGGAGACAATATTTGGAAGCAAGTTCAACTATGTCCTATAGTATCTCCTGCTGCAGTTCGACCTCTTCCACAATGCCTTACATAAACTAAATGCGAATGTAGGAATTCTTCAACTCCTATATTTATGGGGATTGGGAAAATGAGTTTGGAGTCTGTTCTGTCTATCTGCAGTTTTAAAATATGGTTTGAATATAGGAGATACAGTAGTTTGGTAATGGATGAAATAGTTTGAAAGTTGGATAGTTTGAATATTAGCATCTGAATAAAATCAGAAAAAAAAGTTTCTTCTAGACTTAATTATCATTTTTTTAATTTACAGAATTTTGACTCTGACATTAGCAGTGTTGGAATAGATGGATGTTGGCAGGCTGATAGCCAGAGGATTCTGAATGAAGTTATGGTTGAACACTTTTTCCGGCAAGGAATGTTAGATGTAGCTGAGGAGCTTTGTCAGGTAATTGCAGCCAGAATGTGGAGGCAAAATAAATTATTTATTTAAGAACCATAAATGATATTAATGTGAAAAATACTCTGATAACTAATAGACATGGACTATAACTTTTTTTTTCCAGGAGTCTGGACTTTCTATAGACCAAAGTCAAAAGCAACCATTTGTAGAGCTGAACCGAATATTGGAAGCACTTAAAGTTAGAGTTTTGAGACCTGCATTGGAGTGAGTTATTCAGCTGTTTGGAAATGCTTTAGATAAAATCTAAGAGATACTGAAATATTTTCCTTTAACACATTTGTGTATGTTGGGGTTTAGAACTAAATAAATGTATACAAAATCTCATATATCCTGCCTCAACTGAAAGATAGAGCTTGGATAATTCTATTAAGTAGCAGGAACTATCTTTTTTTCATAGAATATGGCATTTTCTGAGTAAGTAATCAGTATTAGTCAAATAGTACAGTACACTCATGCAATATTAAGCTGAGGCCTGCAACTGAGAACTGACTAACTAAAGATAAAATGATAGCATGCCCTTCAAGGTTGTGCTGTGTTGGTATTCTGAGTGCCGTATATGGTTTTCCCATTTACTTTGCTTGTTGGAAGCCAGCAGGAAATTATGAGGAGGTCCATGCTCAGTGTCTCACAAACCTTGCTTAACAACAGCAAGGGGGACTGTGAAGATTGCCAGGTTATTGAGCAAGCAGCCACATGATATATTGCTTAGCAATGAAAATTCTAGTCTCAATTACCATCGTCGGTTAAGGACCACCTGTTACCTCTGTTCTTAAATTTCTAAAAGAAGTTGGTCCCCATGGAAGCCTGATATTAGGCTACTCTTTATTGCAAATTATTACTTTTCATATTGTTCCCTAAGTTGTGAATTGCGCCATTCTGAATTACTTTTTGTATTGTGGGGTATAATAAGCAGATATATACAGAAAGAAAAAAGTGTTTTTGTCTTTTTCTTTTTTTCAAAATTTTCTCTGCTTTGGCAGTACAGGTAGTCCTTGATGTATGACCACAATTGAACCCAAAATTTATGTTGTTAAGTGAGACATTTGTTAAGTGAATTTTGCCCCATTTTATGACCTTTAGTGCCTCAGTTGTTAAGTGAATCATTGCAGTTGATAAGTTGATAACCTGGTTGTTAAGTGAATCTGACTTCCTCATTGATTTTCCTTGTGAGAAGATCACAAAAGGGGATCATATTATCTTGGGACACAGCAGTTGCTATAAATATGAGCCACTTGCCAAGCATCTGAATTTTGATCACATGATCATGGGGATGCCGAAAGGACAAAACTCTGAAAAACAGCCATGTCACTTTTTTCAGTGCCATGGTAACTGTGAACAGTCATTAAATGAACTGTTGAGGACTACCTATAAATGCCATTACTTCACAAATAGCTGTATTTTCTAAGAAAACATTCTGACATTCCTTATGATATAGTAATTATTTAGCATCTCCCCTATATTTCATGTGCCCGAGAGAGTAAAAAAAACCCATACTTGAGCAAATATTTAGGAAAATATGATAATTATCCAGCTTTCTTCTCTCTTTATTTGATATTATTAAAATACACTTGGAGCCTTGTAACTGGTAACAGTATTCTATGCTACTCTCAGTTTCTTACAAGGCTCCTTACTAACTTTAAGGATTCCAAGGATTTCTTAAGTTCTACTACACTACATCAACTCTTCTGCTCTGGAACAGCAAGAATTGTACTAATGTTGCTTAGAAATAAATAAACAAACAACAAACAAACAAACAAACGGTATGGGCAGAGAAATTCATGTTCCTCGGAGAAAGAGTTGAACTAGTTACTCTGCTTCTGAATTGCTAGTACAATTCTTCCATAGGGACAAAATGAAGCAATTCCCTGCTCTCCAAACTTGTTTTTAATGCATTCTCCAGACTTTCCCAGAGAGAGGGTCTCAATATGCGTGGAAAAGAAACTTTTGTTTTGATATCCTCAGGACTCCTGGGAGAAGATATCCAGTAGAACTTCAGCAACTTTCATTTAAGCTGAGATGTATCAAACCACAACTGATCCTTCTTTTAATTACAGTTTTGGAATTGATGAACAAGGTTGTAATGAGATTAGAATAATAGATTAATAGAAGTGAAGGCCTCTGAAACTGATAATGATTACCATTACAACTCTGTTTTGGAACCAGTCCTGCAGGACTCCTGCATTTAAGCCTTGCTCCAAATAAGAGAGTGTTTTTGGGAAGTCTCTGTAGAAGCTTAATGTTTACTTATTATACATTATCTGAGCCAATATACTAATAGTTTGTTATTACATAGTATTAATAAATGAAAGTGGAAAAAGGTCTTTTAACAACCTTGAGATAAAACAGCTATTTGTTTAGAAAGTATTTGTCAACTCCTTGCTCATGTGGAGGTCAGCTTGGCATATTATGATCCAGTGGGGGAAATGTCAGCTTATTGCTGTTAATAAAATACCTCTATCTAGTTTCCTAGAGACCATTCATATTTGGAAGAAAACTGTAAGTAAGTAGTTTTTTTTTACAAAACAATGAAATTTCTCTGGAACTCTGACCTGGATCTAACTGGATGGCAGCTACTGGGAGCTGTTAATCACAGTTTCTATTAAATGCTTTTTGAATTGTATTGCAAAATATTAACATTAACTTGAAATTTCATTTTACAATCTAAATCCAAGATCTCTACATTTGTAGAAAATAGTATTGTTTACTGCTTGCTGGAGGTATACTAGTGATATAAGAAACATACTAAATAATTTTATTTTAGTTTGTAGTAACCTCAGGCAAATGTAAAATAGGTATAAACCATTATCCTAATTACTAATTTTCCTGTTTTTCTTTTCTTAAAATTAATTATCCCATTATTTCTTAGGTGGGCTGTTTCGAACAGAGAAATGCTTATGACACAGAATAGTTCCTTAGAGTTTAAACTACATAGATTATATTTTATTAGTTTATTAATGGGTGGAACGGCAAATCAGAGAGAAGCATTGCAGTATGCAAAAAACTTTCAACCATTTGCTCTCAATCACCAGAAAGGTAAGCAATATGAAATACTATATGCTAGATACCAAACATTATTTAAGTTAAAAGCTGCATGTATTGAATTCTCTACAAATATTTTACTGCCCTAAATAGTTTTGTTGCCTGTTTACAGGTTTTTTAAATTTTTTAATTTATTGACAAATATTAGTGCTTTTGTATAAAACTTTAGAGACAGAACACATCTAATTATGAAATCTGTTTTTAGAATACTTTCCCCCAAGGATATTTTTTTTTGTTTCTGAATCTGGTTTAGCCAACCAAAGGTTCAAAGAGTGGTGGTTTAATGGCTTATTCATGTTCTTCGGAATAAATCTTTTCTCACTGCCAAATTATAATAATATTTTTTTATTCCTGCCCATTCTTGAAAATATTTTGTTTTCGAGCTAAAAAGAGGGGCTACTCTTGATTAAATAAATGCAAAACTACCCTTGTGAGTCACTTAGGTTCCTTTAAGAATTAAACAACTATTCATATACTGTATTTTTTGGTGTATAAGATGCACTGGAGTGTAAGATGCACCAAGGTTTTGAAGAGACAAATTACAAAAAAAAGTAGGTAGGTAGATAGAGGGATAGAGAAGGAGAAATAGAAATACAGAGAAAGAGAAATACAGTAGGTAAGGTAGAGAGAGTAGGTAGGTAGGTAGATAGATAGATACAGGGATAGAGAGAGAGAAATAGAGAGAGAGAAATACAGTAGGTAGGTAGGGAGAGAGAGAGAGAGTGTGTAGGTAGGTAGGTAGGTAGGTAGGTAGGTAGAAGGATAGAGAGAGAAATACAGTAGGTAGGTAGGTAGAGAGAGAGGTAGGTAGATAAAGGGATAGAGAGAGAGAAATAGAGAGAAATATAGTAGGTAGGTAGGGAGAGGTAGGTAGGTAGGTAGAAGGATAGGGAGAGAGAGAAATACAGTAGGTAGGTAGAGAGAGAGAGTGTAGGTAGGTAGGTTGATGTTTGCAGGTATATTTATCCATGTCCTGGAGAAGGAAATTGCAGAGAAACCTTAAGACTTTGTTTCTGCTGGCACAGAAATAGTTAAAGAGCAGGGGAAAAAACCCTTTTGTACTCTGCAAACCTCTCCAAAATGGCCCATTTCTCCATGAAAACGGGGCCATTTTTTTCCAAAGAAAAACATGAATAGCCTTGTGGGGGGGGCTTGCATAGTGTTCCGGGGGTGGTGGTCAAAAATGAGCAAAAAAGGCCCATTTATTCCGAAAATGGACCATTTTTGTGTCAAATAAATTGCATGCATAGCCCTATGGAGGTTTATAGAGTGCTGCTTGGGGCTGGGGGGGGGCGGGGCAGAAAAACGGCCCATTTTAGGCTAATTTCTGCCCTCCCCAGCCCCTAGGAGCTCTCTGGAAGCCGCTATAATGCTAGGCACAGCCAGTTTGGTAAAGCAGATGGGGTTCCAGGAGGCAAAAAAATGCTGTATTTGGTGTATAAGACGCACACAGATTTTCAGCCTCTTTTTAGAGGAAAAAAGGTGCGTCTTATACTCCGAAAAATACGGTATGTCACTAAATATAACTGCTTGTTTTTGAAGTGACTGTTTTTTATGTAACTAAAAACCTCTGTTCTCGGCGTTTTTGAACAGCCCAGACCTGTCTTTGAGAAATTTTGTTGCACTTGTTCATTTTCAGATTGTGCATCAGAACTAAAAAATAATAACGATTAAAAAAAATAGAGCTTCTTGAAATGTTCTAATTGTCTGCCCAATGTCTGGTATAGGTAAATGAGAAAACAGAGTCCAATAATATTTGGGCTACCTCGAGAATTCTAAAGGTACAAATCTTGATTGTAATTATAAAAATTAAGCTACATAAAAGAACACTTTTGTTTTTCTTTCTAAAGTGCCATGTGGGGGAGATTAAAAAAATGACTTAAGAACTTTTAAGTGCCAATTCAAAAAAATACACATCCAAAAAATCATTATCAATAATTGAAAGAGTCAAATGATGAGATATTGTTAGTGAATTATCAATTTTTACGTGTTCAATATATATTAAAGTTTTTAGAATAAAGACTATATAATTGTATGTGTCCGTTATAAAATAATTAAATTACATTTTTAACCTTTTGCAGATATTCAAATTTTGATGGGAAGTCTTGTATACCTGAGGCAAGGAATTGAAAATTCTCCATATGTCCATTTACTAGATGCAAATCAATGGGCAGACATCTGTGACATTTTTACAAGGGATGCTTGTGCATTATTGGGCCTCTCAATTGAATCACCTCTTAGTGTTAGGTATGGCTTTTCATGTTACATGCATATTCAGGTTGAATTATCTACTTATTTCTCTTTTTAACAAAATTCTATGACATCCAATTCCAAATATATTACCAAAAATAAAATCCAACCCTCTACTACAAATTAACATAAACAGTATACAAATCTTAAAGTCCTAACTAAAAAAACCTATTTTGAACCCTTTCTAAATTGAATAAAAGGTAGTTTTAGCCTCATATTCAAGAACAAATAATTCCACATCAGAATTAAAGCTAGTAGGCAATTGTATTTTTGACAGAATCTGAAAAAACATGTCATGCTATGTGGATGCTGAGTATGACAATCCTTCAAGGTTTATTTGATTCTAATTAACTCTGCCATTTCTAGCAATAGGGAATATGTGCCTTTCTAATAGGTACGCTAGGTTGATCAAAGATTGTGAAATCAGTTGATGTATGTATTTTTAAAATCAATTTTAATCAAGTGGTTACTTTTCTGCCTGCTGCTTCGGAGAGCTGTTTATGGTTTGAAATAGTTGCAAGCCGTTTGTTCCAGAAACTGCCTGGAAAAGACCACCTTTTGCTTGGATTTGTGAGGTTTCATAAACAGGCTGCATTTTGTGAAACTGAAAGAGTTAAAGAGTTGGGTACTGTTGCCATCAAGTGTTGTTTTGATACCCTTCTGTCCCGTCCTAGAGAACTGTGGTATGATGTGCCTTAAGCAAGTTTTGCAATGTGAGAAAGTTGTGACTATGTATTATGCTGTATTCTAAGTTATACTTTGCTATTTTATCTATTCTATTGTTATTAAGTCAGACTTGTCAAATCCACATGAAAATAAGTTTGAATATTATTTCCCTCCAAGCGATAAATGCATGCATATCATATATTTATTTTAATACTTATCAGTAGTCACACTCCTGAAGCAAGGAAGGGGCCAGATAGTGATAATAATAAAGCAACAAGTAATTTTAATTTAACAAGAATTAAAAATTACTTGCCTATATATGAAGATAGAATAGATAGATAGAATATTTATTTCTATAACCGCGTCCTCTCCCCGAGGGGACTCGGAGCGGTGCACAGGGAGAAATTAAAACAACATAAAATATATACATAGATAAATACAATAAAAACAAATTAAATCTAACTATCCCTGCACTAAAATTCCCATTTTAAAATTAACATTTCCTAACCCCTGAGGTAGAGACTAACCTAGGCCGGCCAAGCAGAAAAAGTGAGTTTTTAATTTCTGACGGAAGGAGCGGAGGTCCGTAGTTGTTCTAATGTCCAAGATACACCAAAATCCATCGGACCATAACCATTTTATACCAACAATCCGTCTCTCACACAGACTGTTTTTCACATTGGACTCATAAATACATAAGCATAGATTCTCTTCCCTCCTTTTATAGAAATAAAAAACAAAAGTTTGGAAAAGAGATAAGAGGAAAAAATAGTTGCCCTAATAGGAGATGCAGGAAAAGGAGGGCAGGCAAACTGAATGGAACTGAAGTAAAGGAAAGAAGTACCTGTACAGAAAAGAAATAAAAATAAAACAAAAATGCATGTTATAAAATAATTACATTCATCTTGCAAACCACCCCTTTCAAGCAACTGCTGATCTTCAGCCTATTCTCAAATTCATTCTAACTCCTTAACACTAATGTCTGTTTAATTTATTCTCCCATTCATTGTGTCAGTATCTTTCTCAACAAATGTAAGATAACACCCAATTCATGGCTAATAATGGGGGGACCGGGCAGGGTGGGGAGAAGGGAATCTTTCTTTTGGGTAAATACATGCTTTAGTAAATTTAAGGGACGCTTCACAGTATTAAACTTTAATATTTTGCTTTCTTCAGCTTTTCAGCAGGTTGTGTAGCATTACCAGCTCTAATTAATATAAAAGCTGTGATAGAACAAAGACAGTGCACTGGTGTTTGGAATCAGAAAGATGAATTACCAGTGAGTAATTTTTTGTATCCCAATAGGTATTTTTTTTTAACCTGAAGTAGGGAGTTATTTTCAAAATGTAAATATTTGGAGTAGAGCTTTGCACAAATCACACTGTAACTTTTATTTCTCTTAAGAATGCCCCCAAACCAAGGTATTTTAGCAAAATACACTTTTAGAATAATGAATGTTTTATTTTATTTTTATTATGTAATGTGATCAATTTAATTTACAGGTAAGCAACCTCTGGAGTTGTTTGATAATAGTGATAAGTGGTTCTAACATATTGGCACTGTTAGAAGAAATGTCCATCTGGTTCAGTTCCAAGTGGGGAGAAATACACTGGAAACAGGGAGGCTGATTGGAATGAAGCAGAACCATCAAACACATGGTCCTGATACAGTTGACCACATGGAGTGGACTGTGGGGGTTATTTATACCCTCTCTGAGCTTTGAACTTGAGCTTCCTGTTCTTGTGGCAAGAGCATGTATTCTATTGGTTGCTGTCAGACTCCTATGGGGCTATGCAGAGGTCACAGCTGAGGTTGTCTAAGTTTGGTTGAAACGTGAAGGTTGAAGATGTAATGAAGAGGCTTGTGTTCTGTGGGCAATTCCTATTGTGTCTTAATGGCTTTGTTCTGGTTTGGATCTTGAGTGAGGGCTAATCCCATCACCCCGAGGCTGAAGGTCTTTTGTCTTGTAGATAGGATGGCCCAGTTCTTCTTAATGAGCACCAAATTGGGTCCATTTCAATGGAGAAGGGCGGTTCTATAAATCTAAATAAATTAAAATTAATTAATTAAATATCTGCTGGGGACAGGGAGCTGGGGCTGAGTTTCTGCCTCTCTTAAGATTTCCATTTCTCTTTTAGGGAAAATATAATATTCTATCTTTTAAAATATTTCTCAAAATATGTCATTCTTCTAGAAGGGGTGGTGCTAACTTTCTACAGTACAATTATCTTTATAATAAAATACATATGGGAGAAAATCGCAGATGTTAGTCATTTAATAGAAAGATCCATATTGCTGGAACACCTTGTTCAAAGAGGCATCTTAATTTATTATTTTAGATTTATTTGTGAATTATTTAAAGAAGTGTAGTGATTAAGAAATACATGTTTTATAGCCCAGAAGTTATGTTTGATATTTATTTTATGGATATTAAAATAAATGAACGTATTTGTTTTGTTAGTGTTTTGTCTAGATTTTGTTTTATTATTTAGCACTATTAATAAGTCTTGTGAATGCCAGTTTAGTTTATAGTTAAAGATACCAGGCTGGAAGAAGGAAGCTGTGAGTTCTATTCCTACTTTAGATATGAAACCATTTAGGTGACTTTGAACGGATCACTTTCTCTCAACCGTGAGAAGAAGGAAATGGCAAACCATGTCCCAAAAATGTTGCCAATAACAAAAAGGTTTGCACTTACTCAGGTAGTCATCAGGAATCAAGTCTGACTCAAAAGTGCATGTGTACACACAAAAACATACCAGGCTTCTGGTGGAATTCGCTCATCCTAAATTGTAAGCAATAGTTCAAACTTTTGATGATTTTAAATAATAGAGGAAAGACAAAAAGAGGAATCCAGGCAAACCAAGTAGATATGTGCAGTTGCTTCCACTGCTCAATTAAGGTATGGCACGGTGTTTACAGCCATTATCATTTATTGAGGTATTGGGTTATAGAAGTGAGGTGATAGAAAGTCAAAGTGTCTTTCCTTATATTAATCTCGTGAAGAGACAACTAATACAGCCATTGCCTTTTTTCAAGCAGTATAGTACAGTTATGTATCCTTATTTTACATTACAGTGGTACCTCGGATCACGAACTTAATTCGTGAAATGACTCTGGTCGCGATCCGATTTGGTTGTGATGCGAGGCACAATTTCCCATAGGGTTCAATGTAAATCCGATTAATCCGTTCCGACCTTGTTTTTTGGTTGTGATGCGAGGCACAGTTTCCCATAGGGTTCAATGTAAATCCAGTTAATCCGTTCTGACCTTGTTTTTAAAATGTCCGCGGTTCCGGTTCGTGAAGCGAAACGGAGGTCGTGAATCCGGACATTTTTACGAACTTTTCCGTTCGTGATGCGAGGGCGGAGTTCGTGATGCGAGGCGGAGTTCGTGAAGTGAGGCGGAGTTCGTGCAGCAGAGCATTTTTTACGAACTTTTCTGTTCGTGCAGCGAAACGGTGTTCGTGAACCGGGGCACATTTTTTGGGAAATTTTTGGTCGTGAAGCGAATTGGACGTGATGAGAGGCGTTCGTGGTCCGAGGTACCACTGTACTTGGAAAATGCCATTTTGTGGCAAGGAGAAAACAAGGGATGTTATACATGTCAATCATGGGGCTTTTTAACTTTCTTATGAATTGCCTGAAAAACCTGTGGGAAGTGGAAAGCAGTTGAAGCATTTCCAGTCAATTATGATCCTTTCCAATCAGTTATGATGCTTCCCAATCAATATGCCTGGGGGGATATTATATAAATCATTGATTTGAAGCAGTTAGTAATTGCATTTTTGTTTTCTACAGATTGAAGTGGACCTTGGCAAAAAGTGCTGGTATCATTCAATATTTGCTTGCCCCATCCTTCGTCAACAAACAACAGATAACAACCCACCCATGAAGCTAGTTTGTGGTCATATTATATCAAGAGATGCTCTGAATAAAATGTTTAATGGCAGCAAGTAAGTCAACATTCAATTCACAGAAAATTGAATTAGTTTTTAATTTAATATATATTTCGAAATGAGTGTGAATTATAACAAATATTGGTAAGAAGACAAAAAGAAATCTTTTGAAATCATCTATTATAGCAGCATGTGAGAAGATTGTCTTGCTATTTGATTTTATAGAAACTTGCCTAGTGTTCTGTAAGTTTTTTGCCTCCCGAAACCCCGCCCCTTCACCAAAATGGCCGTGCACAGCCTTTAGGAGCCTTGCAGAGTGCTCCTGGGGGCTGGGGAGGGCAGAAATGAGCGAAAAATGGGCTATTTTTTGCTCATCCCCAACCCCCTGATCTAAAAGATTGAAACAACACATTAATTACTAAAATAGCTAAAAAAGTAGCATTAATTATTTTTACCAAATTACACACAACAGCAATAATATTAAAATAAATGCAAGCAACCAGCCCTAGCACACCCCACTATAAATATAGCCAATGCTATATATTTTACTTTATTAAGTAAAGCTGTCTCAGAGTCACAAGTGCTGAATGAAGTTGCTGTTTGGAAAGCAACACAGGAATTAACCAGCTGAGGCAACATTGTGCTTCATTAATATTAGCAGGAATGTAATTAAAAGTTTCTTAAACACAGGTAAAAAAACCCCATCCTTGCAGGAGCCAAACATGACCAAAATGAAAGGAAATCTCCTCAAAAGCTGTACAGTTTAAAGCAGGTAAACTAATATGAAAACAGTGAGGCTTTTTACTTGAAGATGTACAATTAACTACTTTAGCACATGTTATATTTTCAGGAACTGCTATTATCGGAGTATATAAAGCAATTGCATCAGGGGGAGGATCATAGGCAATCAATCCCTAACTAGATATAGTCTTATAGTTAAAGTTTCCATTCAATAACAATCTACTCAAACCAGGTCAGGGTTTTTCACATCACTGGACAACTGGTCTGACAAGATCGTATTGGCCGCTGCGCTGTCTATAAAGTTACTTTGGCCATTTCTGGAACTGGATTTAGGGACTGGTACCACGACATCCTTAGCTGGACGGACACAGCATGCTTGAATCCACAAGGATCTGTAGAAGCAAGCACAACATATCCTCGTCTCCCTAGAATGGGAGGCAAACAAACCTTTTTAATCTATTATATTACTCACACCAAATTAGCCAAATTGGCGTACGCCAAATTCACAAATTCAACAAATTGATTGATTACTGATTGGGTACCCAAGAGCCCCCCTTTTTTAATTTGTTTGGGAAGATAGTCCGAAGACCACATTCCACAATGGCTTGACCTGTGGAATTGTAAAAAAGCCCAAAAATTAAAACAATGTTGCAAGTTGTACAAAATTACAAAAAGGCCAATGAAAAATAGGCTGTGCCATTATCAGTTTAAAAAAAAAAAAAGATTTGCCCAAGGCAAAAATGGCTAAAAAAAGATGGGAAATAACATGATTAGCTGTTTCTTCTCGTTAAGGTATGGCCAAAAACACTCCTAAATAGGTAAAAATGGAAACATGAATCTACTTCTAAGGAGCCAGAGAGGAAACATAGGTGACATCCATTTGCCATAGCTGATTAGAGGCCAAACCACGGGGATTAACTTCCATGTCCCCAGAGTGGGATGCCCCAGAACATTGGGGACTGGATGAAACAATTTTCTTGACCTGGTCGATTGGAATATCGATGAAAAAAATAATGCTTAAAAAAGAAATCTGGGAAAAAAATCCATAAAACATGAACAGCAGCATCTGATCTGCATACCTGTTGCTTTAAAAAAAAAAGGCCCTGAAAGAAACAAACGACTGTGTATGTGAGAAACAGAATATAAATGCTTTAGGTCTTATAATACTTGCTGCAAAGTTAAAAACAAAGCCATAAGATTAGAATCCATCCTGGGTGTGATGTAATAAAAAATAATTCTGTTATTATAATGCTGTTGAGAAAAGCAGACAATTACTACTGTATGGCAGTGTAGGACATCTTAAGCAATTGCTCCTCTTGCCCTCCCTCCATCCGAAATAAAAACTTGCGAAAGCAAAGAAACGAAAGCAAGAGACGAACAGGGAAAGAAGTCATTAAACACGTAAGCCAAAGAATCTTTAGGCAAACGATATGAAATACAGCCCACGTAGTCAGTTAAAGCACACTGAAGAGATAAGTTATTCTGAAAATGAAATTAAAAATCAGATTTTGAAATAAGAAAAAACAATATTAATCAAATCAGTCCAATTTCCCAAGTCCATTGATTCAGCAATGGCCTAAATAAACGGCAAAACATTTTAAAAGGGATCTTTTCATCTTGTAATACAGATAACGTTTAAAAAAGATCAAAAGAGTTAGCTAACAATTTATATGATTCACAAAAGGAATACTCAAAATCTCATTAATTTTTTCAACTGTGGCAAGGGCTGCGAAAAAGAAACAAAACATTGCAATAAAATCACCGGACTTTTCCTTTTCCCACCAAATCAAATAAAACTAAGTAAATGTCAGTAAAAAAAAAAAAAAAACAGACAAACACAAGTAAGGGTCTCAGACAACTGCCATAAATTAATTAACAAAATTCCTTCCTGTACATTTGAACAAAGAAAAAAACTGGAGAAAGAAAAGGTTATAACATTTCATACATTTATATTTTTTTCCGGAACAATCTGCAATTTGTAAACACATCATTTTACATTTCTAAAAGCCAATTAGGTGTTATCTTTTGGGGTTCCAATTAAAACATCATCCATGTAATGATTTCCTAAAGCTGATTTACAAAAAAGATTCAATTCTGCAACATAAATCTGACACAAAGAAGGACTAAATAAATATGTCAACCAACAAAATAACTTTGAATACTTTGCTTTTAACTTCGACCCTGGATAGAAAGGGCTTCTGGGAGACTACAGAGGCTGTTCCTATATCTTGACACGCTTTAATCATATCTGCCAAATCAAGATTGTTCCCAAGACCAATAAGGTATTCGGAAGTAGCATTCTCCTTTGCTAAAAACATCAACAACTCTATCTGATCCTTAGGGTTAACAAAGTCAGAGTAAAAAACCCAATTTCTTGATCAGGGGGAGGTGGAGAGTGGGAAGCGGCAGGCACAGAGAAGACGGACTTTTCCTGACCAGCAGGACAGTCAAACTTTTCCTGAAAAATGGGACAAAGAGAAATAGAGGAAAAGCAATCCTTTAAGCCAATTACTTCATGATCTTGAGGAATCAATTTAGGTGGACAGATAGAAAACATATTTTCTTTATCCCCTCCCCCTTCTTTTGCTAACTGTTCCTCTGACCATGGAGAAGCAGAAGAATGTAAGGAGCTGAAAGTCCAATTAAAAATGATTTCGGGGAAGAATTTTTACTTGATTATAAGTATCTGTAGTCAATTGATGTCCTGCCAAAACTTTAGAGCCAAATTTTTCTACTGCTTGACTGGACTGAGACCAGAAATGTACTATCTTTACTGAAACCTGGGGTTCAAAATGTAAAATGTTCCCTATCTCTCCAGCCATCTTCCTTATGCATGCCCCAGGTGTTGTAACACCTGACTTCTGTATCAAGAATTTAAATTCTTGTACAATTTTGCCACTGGTGAGACAGATTGCAACCCACACCTACCTTCGTGTAGGACGAAAGCATGCTTTGGGGTCTGTTCCAGATGAAGGTAGGTAGGTTGGCAGTTGCTTCCCCCATAGGATGTCCTTGAATCCTGGGTTTCAGCACGAAAATGTAGGGTTCAGAAATCCATCAAAGCAGGTAGTGTCCAAAATGTCTGTCTGCCTTATGCAGAATGTATTTGATTTTTATACAGTTTTAACAAGCAAAGCAAAAGCAGGGGTAGCAACAGCATCTTATTGGTACATTATCCTTGTCCATCTCTTAAGACCATCCCAGCCAAGGCAAAGGCTTCACATATCCAGAGGCCCCTGGTACTACCTGATACTAATAAACAGTTGAGGTCATAGATGTTGAGATATTTGGTCACTGAGCTCATGGCCATTCTGCGCATGTCTGTAAATAACCTTTCCTCTCTTCCCACATCTAGTTCTTCTAATTAGGTGAGCTCATAGGTATTCAACGTAACAAGCTACTGAGGTCATGGTAACTTACCACGCATGTCTTTATATAATGTTTCCTCTATTCCTCCAGAGTTCAAAGTATGCAAGCGAATTATGATTTCTGTCCTTAAATGTAGGGAGAACGTTTGACAGAGCAAACATTGGCTTCTAACCAAAAGTGGAGTTGCTTGCAGCACATTCTCAGAGTGCAAAGAAAAAAAAGCCATTGTACCTGGAGGGATTCAGCCATCTAGATACTGTTTACTAAATAGTTGGATTGGAAATATTAATGACAAGGATAGAATAGCAACTATGATAAATAAAGAGAGAAATGGAGGCTGTTCTCTTTTGGATCCTGCTTCTTTTTTTAGTCACATTTTCTTTATATTGTAGTGCAGAAAAAGTACTGGAGTGTTCTTTTTTTAAGTTGAGATTTTTGAAAAAGTATATTTCCCTTTAAGGAATCAGACCATTTGCCCATTGAGCCTAGTATTATCTATATCCCAGGGGTCAAACTCGTGATGTCATGTGACTTTCCCCCCCTTCACTAAACGGGATGGGCATGGTCAGTGCATGATACATCTGGCCCCCAGGGTGCAAGTTTAACACCCCTGATCTATATTGACTGATAAGTCTGGAATGGTTTAGGATAGATATATAAACAACAGGGCATATTATACAATGCAAAGCAATGCAATAGCAGAGTTGGAAGGGACCTTGGAGGTCTTCTAGTCCAACCCCCTACCTAGGCAGGAAACCTTATACCGTTTCAGACAAATGGCTATCCAATGTCTTTTTAAAGACTTCCAGTGTTGGGGCATTCATAACTTCTGGAGACAAGCTGTTCCACTGATCATGTTTTATAAGGCAATCCATTATAAAAATCTCACTTCCACATCCTTCTTTCACATAATGGGTTAAACGGCTTTCTCATCACTACTGCAGGAAATGAAAGCAAAATCATTTTTTTAATTACTTTGATAATTTCTAGGGCATAATTGTTTTCATAGAGGACTTCAGAGTGACTTAGTCTTTCATTACTTATAATAGTAAAGACTAGTAGTATCATGAAACTCATTTAAAGGAAGAATAACTCTTCCCTTCAAAAAAAAAATCAGGAGCCCAAAGTTTAAAAGTTTTTTAGAATGTGCTAAAGATGATAGCTTGTATTTGAAATGATCCAAGGAATGTATTTAGTGAAGCTGTTGTACCAATAGGTGTCACATGATCCTGACAGTTGATTCTAATCAAGATTTTAGTGCTGCTTTTTGGCCAGAAGATGTCTCTGTATACTTCTCAATATCTCATTTTGTCATTTTTACAGCAATCCTAAATTCTTCATTCTACCTAATTATTTTTTCGGGTGTAAGGTTTTCCATCTACTTAAGAGATCTACTTAAAATCTATTAAATAGACATGGTAGAAGTTGTATTTGATAATTTTCTTCTTTGTCAGTTTTAACCCTGATTTTATATTGTAAATCTTGGTCTCTAGTTGTTCTTTGACTTTTTGTTTCAATATTGTTGAATCACAAACCAAATATTGAAGTGAGATAAGAAATGTCAAGTATTAGTTATTTAAATGTGTTATCTTCAAGTGTGGCTATTTACATGCCATTTTGCAGCTAACTTTAATATTTTCTTTATTCTTAGATTAAAATGTCCTTATTGTCCTATGGAGCAGAGTCCTGGGGATGCCAAACAGATATTCTTCTGAGGACATAAATTATGATATGTGTGTGATCTGGAAAACTAAAACAGGCAAATGTTCCACTTTATGCTGTACATACAAAGGAGAATTCTTGTGTTTTATATGAGTCTGATGCTCCAGAAATTTTTGCCAACATTTATTGCAGATGTACAGATTGGAAAAGCTCCAGATGTAATATCTGTTATAGGGCTTTTACTGTAATCTTGGTCGTCATATCTGATCAAGATACTACACCAGCAGTCATTCAATGCAGATTTTTTTGTACTTAATTCTATGGAGACTTTGCTTTATAAAGTAGATACCAGTCACCATATAATTCTAATATTTGTCCTGCTGTTATCATTCTGATTGATTATTGTCATCATAAAGAATGTAAAGGATTTTTTTTCATTAGCATGTAAATAATTAAGAGAGGATTTCAGGAAAAAAGTTAAAAAATTGAATAGTGGATATACTTGTATTTCTCTTATTATTTTTCCAAGTCAGAACTTTGACATTTTCAGAGCTTTTCTCTTCCAGTTGGAACATTTTTTCCAGCTTTTAAATTCCACCTGAGTTCTACCTAAATGTGCTTATGTATAAATTGCATAATATTTACATAAGCATAACAGATTTCCAATCATTTCTGATTTAGAAAAATAGCAAGTGAATAAGGTTTTCTACACTTATGAATTTGTTTCAGTTGTTTTCATCACCAAGAGTTCTTTGGGTATCTTGAGAGTATTCAATACCACAGAGCTCTAGAATGGAAAGTTTTTCTAGCTAATACTTGTTCTTCAGGGTTGGTTTTTTTTTTTTAGTTATACTGTAATTTAAGGTTTGATTTCAAGATCAGTGTCTTGTTGCTGTACAGTTTACTAGACATGATTGTTACATTATTTATAAAGTTATCAGAACCAAATACACTGTTGCTAATGTTCATTGTTAAGAAGAGGAATAGAAGATGTTTCACTAGTCTCTTTATCCCAAGTTTGGACCTCCATCTTAATAGAAATAAATATATCTTCTGTTGTTAAGAGCGTTGTGCCAGTGACCATGTCCCCTTTAATATCATGATAATATCACTTTATTCTTAAATTTATTATACTGGTGACAAAGCAAATATCTAGATTAGAAACTTTAAACTGGATTTGATCATCATTCTCTTTATCTGGGGAATCTTCAGTATCATAGTCAGGAAGAAGAAACATTAGTAGATTCTTATATCCAAAGTCTTGCCAATTTGCAGTGGCCTGGATTCTCTGGGAAAAGCTAGGATAGGTAAAGGATTATGCATTTGTACTATAAATAATATCCAAAGTGAATATATACTTATAAATTTGATGGGCGTTATAGCAAATGTCATGTGTGCATTCATTGCATTGTCCTACAATAAAGCAGAGGAACTATTCGATATTTATTGCTACCAAGATTCCATCTTTCTATGGCTGGATACTAAAATAATTAAATCTACTGGCCCAACGCATTACACAAAAAATGTTCATAAAAGGTCTACATGTTCTGATAATTTGTCATAGTCCCAAAGAATATACCAATGCAACATGACACTATTGTTCAAATAGAAAAAAAGAAGTAAAACTGTACACTGTATTCTCTGAGTTACTTCTATAACGTGCTTCTATAGAAATTTAATAAAGATAATGAGAAACAAGTAAAAGTGTTTTCTGTTCAGGTTCAAATCTCAATGAAGTTGCTTTTATTTAATAAGGGAACTGCACATATGTGAGTCAAATATATTCTTCTACTCAGTGTCATAAGAAAATGTTGAAAAGTTAGCACTATAATACACAACTGTATTCAAGGGGAACATTTATATTGTAAGGATATTTTGCAGACATATAAATAATTTCATGTATGTGGGCCATCAATCTCAATAAGTATTGGGGTTTTGTAAATGTTTGATAGAAAACTCTGTTTTCTTTTTTAATCTAAGAAACTATGCTAGTTTGCCTATTTTATACGTAAGGATTGATATCTTCATACCAAAATATAAGGACTGATAGCATTTTAGTGGACTCCAAAACAAAAGTGGAGTTTATTTTTCCTCAGATCACTGGGGAATGTATTAGTTCCTAGCCATTTCATTCTGGGAGGGATGGCTGCACTATTTTTAAATCCAGGATTGGAGTTATACCCCATCAGTTGTATGGTGGAATGGCATGAACTGTGATGTTCTACACTTTTTTAGAATTCATGGTTATGTATGAATTATTTTTGAGCCTTTTTATGAATCTTACAGTTTGAAAATCCTTTGCTTTTGTTTTTCTTGAAAACAGTATACTAGAAACAGGTAGTTTATTTTAGCAAACATTTCCCAATTACACAGCCCATTTTGTCCTTGAGACCGTCACTGATATGATTGACATATGAGGAAACTACTGTCACTCTGGGGAGTGACAATAAAAACAATGCTTACAAACATGTTTCATAGTTATAACATGTTTGTGAGTTGTGTGCCAGATCAGTATTTCTCAACCTCAGCAAATTGTGAGGACTTCAATTTCCAGAATTCTGTAGCTAGTATCTTGGTTGGGGAATTCTAGAGGTTGATGTCTATATATCTTAACACTGTTGAGGTTGAGAAACACTATGCTAGATTATCATATTGCAAATAATTTATTCTCTTTGCAGTACGTATGAGCTGAGACTGTTTTGATAGCTTTCTGCTGGTACAAAAAAGATACAATGCACATTTGAATCCATGAATGGGGATGGTCAATAGGTAGAGCTCTACTGGGCTTATTACGCTGACAAATAATGTATTATGTTACATAGTTACTGTAATGAGTATAAAACGTTTGCTAAATGTATTTTGCTTGATCTTATTGCCTCAATAAAATTTCTATGAAAACAACAGTAGGTGCTTGGAACTGATAGCATCTGACTTGGAAAGTCATTACAGTCCTTATATTTTAGGTATCAAATAATTTCATGTGAACTATTGAAGTTGATTAGCAAAATGAACTTTCAATATGAAAATTGGCCTGATACCTTGCTTCTGTGTGCCTGCTTTTCATTTCTGGCTTGTTCTTTCGGGTAATTGAGCATACAAATATCAGATTTTTATTTTTTATTAAACATGTACCTACTTTCATAGATTTCTTCCACACTATTTAATCTGGAATTACTTTACTATTTTCACTTTTCGAGAGTATTATCTAAACCAGTGTTTTTTAACCTTGCCAACTTTAAGATGTGTGGATTTCAAATGTTGGCTGGGGAATTCTGGGAGTTGAAGTTCACATATCTTAAACTTCTCAAGGTTGAGAAACAGTGATTTAAATTATATTCTCATCCAATAATATATATCCTTCATTTTCCTTGCGGTTCTGGGGTTTTATTTGTTTTTGGGGGGGCGGGTGGTAGATTACAATAAATTTATGTGTTGGAGTAATCACTGCAGGGTGGCAGTGGCAGTGGCAACATGAGCTCTTGTCAGTCAAGCAAGTCTGTAAGAACTCAATGCACATTCTGTAAATCGTTCAAGAATTTTTTTCATTCCATTGTTTTTTAATTAGTGATTTGACTTTTTAATTATTGTTCATGGAATGGCATAGTGTAATAATATTAATAAAATATATATTTATAATACCAACATTGCATAACATTAATTTAAAAATACTGTTTAACAACATTTAAAAAAAACTTTCACTACTGAACAGGTTTTTCTCTTGGTTTCCAAAATAATTTTTCATATCACATGTAGGAATGAATATTCAGCTACTATTTTAAAAGCTTTTTTTTCATATATAGATCTATTTGCATAAATAGCAGGAATGTTATGTTTCTCCTCCAGCTACTTACAACATTTCTTGCCTACAAGAAAATAATGTACTGTAGCGCTGTGGAGGAAAATGGTTTCTTTGTGATGGAAACCATAACCACAGCAGTCTCCCTCTATGTTATGCTAAATAAATTATCGTTTCAAAGCCTTCCACATAGAGAATTTCTCATTTACAGAATAGGCAATACCAATCATAATAACAAGTTCAAAAGAAAGTAAAAAAGATGGGTAGCCTCTATGATTATTGCTGTTTCTAAGAAATCTTCCCCTCGCACATATTTGTTACTTGTTACTTGGCGACAAGCAAGATAATTGAGCTCAGTCTATATTGATTTCTTGGATTTAAACACATAATTCAATTACCTTTGTTTCTTCCTTGCTTTTCAGTTTAAGTGACTTAAATGTTTATTTTCAAATTAATTAGAACATATTTTCTGTATGTATAAGTTGGTTATAAATCTTGTGAGTGATTTTGGTGGAAATAAGAGCTCCGGGAAGGATCACCTTTTCCTGTAAGGGTGAAAGGGCTTTTTAAAGTATGGGAAAGTAAATGCTTTAATAACTGTATGGCATTCATAGTAATGACTCTTGTCCTACTAAGAACCATTTGAATGTTTTACTTAGCTTACCGTATTTTTCGGAGTATAAGACGCACCTTTTTCCCTCTAAAAAGAGGCTGAAAATCTGGGTGCGTCTTATACATCGAATACAGCATTTTTTTGCCTCCTGGAGCCCCACCCCCTTCACCAAACTGGCTGTGCCTAGTCTTGTGGAGGCTTCCAGAGAGCCCCTGGGAGCTGGGGAGGGCAGAAATTAGCCTCAAACGGGCCGTTTTCCCCTCCCCCAGCCCCCAGCAGCACTATATAAACTATATAGGACTATGCATGCTATTTATTTGACCCCAAAATGGCCCGTTTTCGCGATAAATGGGGCGGTTTTTTGCCCCCCCCTCCAGGAGCATTCTGCAAGCCCCCCCAAGGCTAGTCATGCTTTTTATTTGAAGAAAATCGGCCCCGTTTTTATAGAGAAAGAGCAGTTTGGAGGAAGTATGCAAAGCGCAAAAAAAAACCTTTTTGCCTCCTGGAACCCCACCCCCTTCACCAAACTGGCTGTGCCATTATGGAGGCAGCTCCTGGGTAAACGGGGTGGGTTTTTTGCTCATTTTTTACCCTCCCCCCAGCACTCTGCAAGGCCCCCCCCCCCAAGGCTACTTATGCTTTTTATTTTTTTTAAAAAAAATAGCCTCATTTTCACGGAGAAATGGGCTGTTTTGGAAGTTTGCCGAGTGCAAAGGCTCCCCCCCACCCCTTTCGGAAGGCTCTTTAACTTTTTCTGAGCAAGCAGAAACGAAGTTTTAAGGTTTGCAATTTCCTTCTGCAGGACCTAGATAAATACACCTGAGAACATCAACCTACCTACCTAATCTCTCTCTACCTACCTACCTACTGTATTTCTCCCTTTCTCTCTCTCTCTCTCTCTATCCTTCTACCTTCCTAACTACACACACACACACACTCCCTCCCTACTTACTGTATCTCTATCTATCTATCTATCTATCTATCTATCTATCTATCTATCTATCTATCTATCTATCTATCTATCTATCTATCTATCTATCTATCTATCTATCTATCTACTTCTACCTACACACACACACACACACTTCCATCCTACCTACTGTATTTCTCTCTCTCTATTTCTCTCTCATCCTTCTACCTACCTACAGTACACACACACATTCTCCCTCTCCCCCTACATACCTATTGTATTTCTCTCTCTTTCTATTTCTCGATCCTTCTACCTACCTACCTGCACACACTCTCTCTCTCCCTACCTACCTACTGTATTTCTTTATCTTTCTATTTCTCTCTCTATCTTTCTACCTACCTACCTACACACACACACACATTCTTCCTCTCCCCCTACATACCTACTGTATTTCTCTCTCCCCTTTTATCTACCTACCTACCTACCTACCTACCTACCTACCTACCTACCTACCTACCTACCTACCTACACAGACACTCTCTCCCCCTACCTACCTATTGTATTTCTCTCTCTATATATATATATCCCTTTACCTACCTACCTACCTACTCTCTCTCTCCCTACCTACCTACTGTATTTCTCTCTATTTCTCTCTCTCTATCCCTTTATCTACATACCTTACGTATTTTTCTTTATTTCTCTCCCTCTCTCTCCCTCTATCTACCTACCTACCTACCTACTTTTTTTTGTAATTTGCCTCTTCAAAACCTTGGTGCGTCTTATACTCCGGTGCGTCTTATACTCTGAAAAATACCGTATTTAAATGTTTTTTTTAGGTTAACTATGGATCAGATAGTCGTGGATAGAAATTTTAATCAAATGTTAAATCCTCTGTGAGACTATTTTTCTAGCGACATCTATCTCTTGTAAAATCCTACAGGCATATCTGTTGGAATTTAATGTGGTAATTTAAGATGATGTAATTGCTTCATAGTAGGAATGCACAAGTAGCATCATTATTACTCTTTTTTTTAAAAAAAGATGTTTTTAATACATTATATTAAAAGATTGACTGTATAAAAAGATGAAAAAAGAATTTTAAGATTTTTTAAAACATAAACCTGTGAAATTAAAGATTGTTTAGCATGTACTGATTTTTTTTCTCATCTGAGTTTCTAAAGATCCTTTTTTGTTAATTATTTGTCCTAACATCCTTTAAATACCATGATTTAACTCTGAGTTTGAACCCTTGTAAAAGTTCAGCTGATTGCGCCAGGAGTTATCTGATTTTCTTGTTAAATGTTGATGTAACATTTTGACAGTCTCAGATTCATACATTGTAAATGATACCATCTTTAGTAGTCTGTCCTGTGCTATTTCCTTTTATAATATAGAACAGAGTCACCCATAGGTTATACTCTCAACAGATAATATAGTTATTCATTCAGAAAACTAGAATTGATGATAGTTTCATTGGATATTGAAAAGGCTGGTAATTGGTGTAGTTCCAATTTTACAATAAGTTTTGGCCAGATGCAAATTTCTTTTTCCTATTATCTGAATTACAGGGTTGTTATATGTTGATTATTGTAAAAATGTTTTGTGAACTATCAAGGATGCGTTTTATCTCTTATATTTCTTACAACAGGTAATCAGGTATTCTGGCTTGAATTATACTGAGTTATGTCATGATATATGTTTGATAATTATGAATTATGAAATACATTAACACAGTAAATAATTTGATAAACCATTATATTACTGAACTATTTGAAATAAATAAATAGCCTTAAATGCATCTAGGGAAATCTGTCATAACTGGGGATTTAGTTGGCATTTGTGGAGGAAAGATGGTGATGAGGAACACCACCCCTAAAGAGCTCTCTTAGAGAGGCTCCTTCAAATTTGGTGGGATTCAAATTTGTTTACTACCGGTTCTGTGGGAGTGGCTTGGTGGGCGTGGCATGGCTTGGTGGGCATGGCAGGGGAAGGATACTGCAAAATCTCCATTCCCTCCCCACTCCAGGGGAAGTTTACTGCAAAATCCCCATTTCTTCCCGATCATCTGGGACTTGGAAGGCAGAGAATAGATGGGGGCGGGTCCAATGAGAGGTGCTATTTGCCAGTTCTCTGAACTACTCAAAATTTCTTCTACTGGTTTTCCAGAACTGGTTAGAATCTGCTGAATACCACCTGTGCCTTATACCGTTTCTATTTTCTGTTATGTTTTATTCTAACTTAGTACTTTTATTCTGCTCCTATATACATTTTTTTAATCTTAAAAACTACCTGCTTCAACCTTCTAAAACACAGAGCAATGAAATCAGAAAAGAGGAATGGTTGTCATCAGTAGAAGGAGGAAGAAAAGGCAGGCCTTACATTCTGCAACAAAGGCTTCATCGAAACCCCTGGAAAAGATGACAGTTGCTAGATATATTGCAGCCAAGCAGATTTGATCTATGTAATATAAGCTCTCCGCTTGATACTTTAGAATGGGACCTCTAGCAAGAGATTGAAAGACAATAAGATCTCTCATCACCTCTAAGAGGACATTCCCTCCCCGATTCCCTCCCAGATTCATGCCATTTGCAGCGGCAGCATGGCTTACTTCAAGTGGACCTGAGATTCTAGATATAAAATATGTAAAAAATGGCAGTCTAGCAGATTTTGTAGGCAGACATAGTGAAGGAAGAAAGCAGGATTCAGCTTACGTCAACTGTCCCAACTTGATCAATTAGAAAAGAAAGACTCTTAGGCCCATGGCTAGCCAAAGCAGAGATGGTATTCTGCCGGTTTGCACCAGTTCAGGCTAACTGGTAGTGGGGGCGGCGTGAAGCTCAGCCCACTCATCCAGACATCACGGAGCTTCTGTGCATGCACAGACCTGCGCACACTTCTGCTAACGAATCAGTAGTGAAAATGAGGATACCATTACTGAGCCAAAGGTATACTATGCTAAAGCCAAATGGCTATAGAAAAAATGAAGTTGGATCTGAGGTTTTCCTGTCCAATTATATGATTAACTTTGTCATGTCTCCTTACACCCTCTGGTTATTAAGAAGCATCCAATTTGGTGCTAACAAATCGTTCTGGAGACAGTTCCTGTCTTTGCAGATGGCATTCCTTTCTTAATCTTGAAGTAGTCGGTGTTTCTAACGGGATGGTGCTTCTCACAGGATGGTACGAGGCTTCGTTTCATTTCCTCATGGTATCCCCTGGCAACCCTCTCACTCATTCCACCGCAGTTTCCTCCCCCCCCCCCCCGCGCTTTCTGTGGCAGGCTGGCAATGGCAAGCTGATTGCAGTGTATAGCTTAACAGCAGCCCTGACAGCTTCTTTTTAAAAAATTGATTGATATTTTTTTTCAGAAATGTAGTCTTAGTTTTCTAAATTGCCCGTTTCCTCCTCTTACAACATACCTAACTCTAATTCCATATAACAAATTGTATAGAGGAACTTTCTTAGGCAAAGCCATTTTTCCTTCTTTTAATATTCATTACTTAAAACAGACCATAAGCTACCCACTATCTTTCCATCAGCATACATGCTTCTTAAAATTCATTAATTTCCCTATCTTTAGCAACCATTCTCTCCCAAAATATACACATTTAATTGCTTACTTGTTTTTCCCATTTACACATAACTGACACTTGTTCATCCATTGTCTATGTAAAATACAACCACATTGGTTTTGACACAGTTATGTTCATTATATAAAACAGGTAGTCCTCAAGTTGCAACCATAATGGAGTATGCCAATTAGTTATAAGTACAGCAGTTTGATAATATATTTCCCAATCAGGCAGACCCTCCTCTTTCTTTGGATTCTTGTAGTAATTTTAATTTAATTCTGGATCTCGATTGTAAATAGAGAACTACCTGTACATGTATCTAGGGGTGGGTTCCAAATTTTTTAGAACCTACTCTGTAGGTGTGGCCTATTTTGTGGGCGTGGCTTGGCAGTCATGTGACAGGTGGGAGTGGCCACCTTTTAAAATGTGGTGAAACTCATTTAACAACACTCTTGCTTAGCAACCAAAATTTTGGACTCAATTGTGATGATAAATTCTTTCTTTCTTTCTTCTTTCCCTCTACGCTGCTTAGAAACCATCAGTCGTTCTTGGTTTCAATAAAAACTTGTGAATTTTCTCAAATGAGAAAAAAACCCTTGACAGGTATATGTCCAATATATGATTCAGTTCAAGGTGTTGGTTTTGACCTGTAAAACCCTACATGGCACAGGGCCAGGCTACCTATGAAATGGAACCATTTTTACCTTGTCATATCAGCCTATTCAATCTGGACAGATATAAAGATACATTGTGGTGGGGTCCAGAAGGAGAACCTTTCCTGCTTCCTTGCTCTCCCACCTCCACTTTAGAACATTCTTTCACCAGAGAAGAATGGACAAGAGAATGGGCCTCCATTTTCCTGGCCTTTGTGACTCTTCAGTCTCGCTTGGAGCCATTGAGCTGATTACTGCTCTGGAAGCCTCCTATATTTTTTAATTATATTTTAATGTCAAATTTTAACATTGGCTCCACCTCAATTTTGTATGTTCAATTTTTATCTTTTTAACATTTTATTTGTACACCACTCAGGGTCTCTCTGTGAAGAAGATGGGCAGTTCCTAGATTAATAAATAAATAAAAACACGTGTCCACAAATATTGTTAATATCCTCATGGAAGCAGTGGATAATTTGCAAAAAAAAATTTCAGATAGCAGAGAAACATGTAGAAAGCTTGACTTCTAAAATCACGTATTTCTGCGTCAGAATTGCAGAAGACCCTACCCAAGCAGGAGACCCTACACCATTTATGGCAGAGGTCAGTCCAGGTTTTCTTGAAAGCTTCCAGTGATGAAGCTCCCACAACTTCTGAAGGCAAGCTGCTCCATTGGCTGATAGTTCTCACTATCAGAAAATTTCTCCTTATTTCTAGGTTAAATCTCTCCTTGATTAGATTCCATCCATTATTCCTTGTTTGGCTTTGAAAAATAGCTTGACCCCCTCCTCTCTGTGGAAGTCCCTCAAATATTGGAACACAGCTATTATGTCTTCACCGCTCTTCTCTACACTAAAAAAAGTGCAGAGAAGAGAAACCAAGACATGATAGCTGTGTCTCAACATCATTTTTATAGTGTGGTGACCAAAACTGGATGCAGTATTCTAAGTATGGTCTTACTAAGACTATATAGAGTGGTATTAGTACCTCAATTGATCTTGATTGTATTCCTCTGTTAATGCAATTTAAGATTGCATTGGTTTTTTTGGCTGCCGTTGCACACTGTTGGCTTATATTAATTGGTTATCCACAAAGACTCCAAGATCCCTCTCACAGTTACTGCTATTAAGCCTAATTTCACCCAGTCTGTATGTGTACTTTTGGTTTTTCTTGCCTAAGTGTAAGACTTTACTTTTCTGTACATTGAATTTCATTTTTTAGATAGGGCCCAGTGTGTTCAAGTCTGTCAAGATCCACCTGGATCTTGAGCCTAACATCAGCCTACGCCTACCCTATCAATAGGGTATTGGCTATTCCTGCCAGCTTAGTATCATCCACAAATTTGATGAGTTCCTCTTCTATTCCCTCATCTAAGTCATTTATGAAGATGTTGAAGAAAACACAGCCTAAGATGGAACCTTGTGGTACCCCACTGCTTATATCCTGCCATGTAGACTTGGAAGCATTAAAGACTACTCATTGAGTATGGTTTGGCAGCCAATTACAAAACCATCTGATAGTGATGCTATTTATCCCACTTTTTCCTAACTTACTAAGAGGTAGGTTGTGGCCTACTTTGTCAAATGCCTTTCTGAAGTCTAAGTATATTATGTCCATAGTATTTTGCTGGTCTACTAATTTAGTCACTATGTTGAAGAAGGAAACAAGACTTTGGTGTGATATGTTTTAACAAACCCATGCTGACTTCTAGTTATTGCTTTTTCTCATTTTTAGATGTTGGCAGATTTATTTTTTTGTTGGCAGATCCAGGATTTTTAAAAGATGTGATACAGTGGTTCTGAGATGACATCTGCCAGATCCTTTAGAAATCTGGGAAGTAAGCTGTCATGTCCCGATAATTTGTATTCATTAAAATTACACACATGTTCTCTTACAATTTTTTTTTGCTTATTTTAACTTTCATTTCTATATTTTTGCTAGGTTGGGCGATAATTTCTTTTTGCGTGAAGACCAATGCAAAGAATGAGTTAAGCAGCTTTACTTTCTCTCTGCTGCCTGTTACTTCTTCCCATCTTCTCTCTTTAGTGGACTAACTGTTTCCTTGATTTTTTTCTTGTTATTTATAGGTTGGAAGAAACTTTTTTAAAAATTATCTTTGACTTTTGTTGCAAAAGTCTTTGTTCATTCTGAGCCTTTGCTTTACTGACTTTGTCCTTGCAGATTCTGGCTATCTGCTGATATTCTGCCTTAGTTATGTGTCCCTCTTTCCATTTTTGTGTCCTTTTTGTCTTTCAATTTGTCAGAGAGAGCTTTGTGTAGCCATGCTGGCTTTTTCTCAGATTTTTTGTTTTTCTTTTTCAGTGGTATTGTACTGGACTGGGCTTTTATGATTATATTTTTCAGAGTTTCCCAAGCTTCTTGAGTTGTTTTCCCCTTTAGGATGTTCATTCAAGGAATCTTTCTCAAGTTCTTTTTGAGTTTGTTAAAATCAGCTCTTTTAAAATCTAAGACTCTGGTATCATTATGTTCTGTTGCTTGTGTTTGAATTATTTCAAATTTTAGTATGACATGGTCACTCTCACCCAAGGTTCCTGCAGTTTCAATTCCCTCTATCACTTCTTCTCTGTTTGTAAGGATTAAGTCCAGTATGGCCATCTCTCTAGTTCTCTCCTCTACCATTTGGACAACAAAGTTGTCAGCTAGGTTGGTCAGGAACTTATTCAATTTCTCATGGTGCAGAATTAGTCTTCCAATTGATGTCAGGGCAATTAAATCTGCCCTTCCCATTGTAGTGTGTTTCCTACATATATTTGTAGTTGGTTAGCAAAAGAACATCTACTTTTTTCTGCTTGGTTGGACGGTCTGTAGTATACACTTATGGCAATGTCATTCTTTTTTCCCTTTTATATTGACCCATATGCGTTCTAGGAGATTTTCATCTTTGGTTTCTTGCATTTCTGTATACTGGTCCTTTATGTATAGTGAAACTTTACCTCCTTGTTCTGACCTAGGCTTCCTGATACAGTAAAAAGCACATGCTGTCCCAAAAAGCCTCTTTTTATTTCAAGGGCTGTGAATTAGGTTCATTCACAGCCCGTAATGAGTCCCAATTAGTTGTAAAGAATCCTACAGTAGGCTGCAAAAGCCCTTTGGGATAAGGCTGATAAACACCCATCTTTATCTTTCTTGAAACACTGCCAAATAGTTAATTGACAATTAGCTTGGCAAGGCCACACAGAGCAAAAAGTCGAAACAGAGCTTCAGAAGGCAAACTGACTAGCATGAACCAAGTTCCTTCCTGCAAAGGGTCATGTGCCTTTGCTCCTCCTTTATGTCCTATGGAAAGGGGCCAATCACCTCCAAGCCTTACTCCTGAGTCATCCCTTCTGTCTTAACTGTTCTTGCCTTCTGGCAGCACTGGGAAAAGGGTGGATTGCTGCTGTCTGACTCTGGAGACTCCAGAGGCAGCACATAACAGCCAGATGGCCCTGGCCCCCTCTCTGCCTCCGATGCAGAGCCCTTGTCTGAGTGTTCCCCAGACTCCAGGACTGGCCCATGTTCTTCCCCTACCTCCTCGCTCTCGGACTCTGCTGCCAGCTTTGCAAGCTGTTGGAGGACCACATCTTTTATGGGGTCTGAGTTTTTTGAACACTTTGTATCCTTCTATTAGTATGTTCCAGTTATAGATTTCATCCCACCACATTTCTGTAATTCCAACTATATTGTATCTACCATGTCTCAACAGTTCAAGTTCACCCAGTTTGTTCCCCAATCTTTTTGCATTTTTTAATGTTCTGTAGTATTGTTATTTTCCACAGTAAATAAAGAAAAGCTGGAACTGTGGCTCAAACAAAAAAAAATCAAAGTGTTTTTGTGAGTTCAAAATGATTGGCAAACTCTTTGAAACATTTGGGTTCAACTTTACTTACAGAATTAACGGTTGGGAAATATAATAAATCAAACAACCAGCAGCCAGCTGTTTCCTCCGACAAGGTAAGTTTTGCTTTGAATGATTTAACACTTACACATCTGTGTTATCCTGTTTTATTCACTGAAGTTTTAATGAGCCCTTACATCTGTTCACAGGATGACAGTTAAAGCTGACAGTTAAATCACAAGCTGTAGAACCTCACTGTTTTCCATGTTCATGAAGTAAATAATATCCTCTTCTCTCCTCTTCTCTCCCTCTCCTCCCTCCCTCCCTCCCTCCCTCCCCCCCCTCTCTCTCTCTCTCACACACACACAGAGCCTTTTGGTGTGTTTTAGCCATTCTGACTTTTATATATGCTAAAAAGTAATTGCTTATGATTCAGCCCTCTTGTTTGTTTTAATCCACAACTTCCTTAATTTGAAAGTATTTATTACATAGACTTCTTCATAAAAATGTAACATTTATCAATGACCTTGATTCCTATTACAGTGATGGTGTACAGTTTTTTTCCCAGCATACCAAGCAAACGACATTTACAGAACAGAATGAAAATGTACTTTTTGAAGCCATAGATAGGTTTTTTTCCATGTCAGAGCAGTTTATTTGTTCTGGTCTTTGAAATAAATCTTGAATTGGGATATCTTTCAGTGTAATTTGAAGGAATCATTAAAAGGTCATATAGGTTGGCAAAAGTTCATGTAGGTCGGCAGGTGCAACTTTACAGTTGAGCCAACTGAACCATGAACAATGTTTCAAATAAAGGCAGACAAGGAGGAGTCATGACCCAGCTATTTACATATAGAGCACGTGGATGTATACACTTATAATTAGCCTGGAGGATTGTGCAGAAGCTCAGCATGAGGGAGTTTTGACCAACGACTGATTTGCAAACTTTGTATCATTTTTCTGGTTGCAATAAAAGGGAGCTTTGGAAAATGCTCTGGGCTCTCATCCCGAGAAAGACTTATTCATTTGTCCCATGAGAGATCGCGAGGTTCGCTACAGTAATTCTTAAATTATTTTCAAATTACAATCCATATCGCAACTGAATGCTACATATGGTGGAGTACTTTAAACATCTGTAAAAGACAATTGTCTTTTGCTGTTGAAATCAATAGTTTATATTATACCCTAAATTATAGGAGCAACTGTATTAGCTGACAAGCTTTTGCCTTCAGAAATTTACTAGGAGATAAAACTCTGTTGGTCTTTATATGATTTATGTATGATTTCATTTATCTCAGAAATTATTTTTAATGAATCTTCTCTAAATATGTTAGTATTTTGGGTTGCAGGGTTTGGAACGTGTCACAGAAATTTTTATTCATGTCATTTTCTACTGAGGACTCATGATGCATTGATGTATCATTGATGCTATATTCCATGGGAAACAGAAATAAGGCACTGAACTTTGCCTTTTATTTCTATGAAAAAATATGCATATATTTTCCTATTTGTCTTGGAAAAACATTTTTCCTTCCACAATTCTTCTTAATGTAAACATATTGAATATGCTGATGCCTTCAAATATCAGTGGTAGAATACATAAGAAAGAATCTTCCAAATAGACTAATAATTGCTTCATACTGTACATGTTGATGATATGCATCAAAAAGAATAATGTATAGAACTGCACAACCATTATTCTTTGTATGTTATACACTTTTGTTACTGCTAACAAATGCAGCCTTCATATGTATTAAACAAGTTGCACAATTGCATCATTAGCAATTCCCATCCATAGTTTAATATTTCTCCACGTAGACAACAGACAATAGTTCTTCAGAGCAAAGTGTGGCAAGCACCTTTACAGGTATCCTCATACTGATTGAGTCATACTGATCTATCTGCTAATTTAGTTCATAAATTTCATAAATTTCTCAAATTAGGCTTTTAACTTTACAATAAATGTACTTAATCAGAAATGAATTGCAGAAACAAAATTTAGAGGAAGAGTGAATGGCTCAAGAAGAAGGAAAGATTAATAAAATTATGATTGGATGGAGTTGATGAGAGAGCGGGGGGGGGGGCGGGATTTAAAGAACAAAAGGCATTATGTGAATTGAAAATGGAGCCCGGGAGCCTGTTTTTGCTGACAGAAGCACTGTGGGCTGGTCCTCCGCTGTTTCCAGGGTGGCCCTGTGGGCCAGGTCTAAGTACCCCGCGGGTCAGATCCAGTCCCCAGGCCTTGAATTTGACATCTCTGTCCTAGATGATAGGTCAAGATCCAGATAGATCTTGGCAGACTTGAACACACTGAGCCCTATCTAACAAAATGAAATTCAATATACAGAAAAGTAAAGTCTTACACTTAGGCAAGAAAAACCATAAGTACATATATAGACTGGGTGTAACCAGGCTTAATAGCAGTAACTGTGAGAGGGATCTTGGAGTCTTACTGGACAACCAATTAAATATGAGCCAATAGTGTGCAGCGGCAGCCAAATGCAATCTTAAGTTGTATTAACAGAGGGATATAATCAAGATCAAGTGAGGTACTAATACCACTCTATAAAGTCTTAGTAAGACCACATTTAGAATACTGTGTCCAGTTTTGGTCACCACACTATAAAAAAGATGTTGAGACTCTAGAAAAAGTGCAGAGAAGAGCAACCAAGATGATTAGCAGTCTGGAGGCTAAACATATGATGAACAGTTATAAGTATCGCTATGGATAATCAAGTAAAGAAAAGGACCAGGGGAGACATGATAGCAGTGTTCCAATATTTGAGGGTCTGCTACAGAACGGTGGAGTCAAGCTATTTTCCAAAGCAACCAAAGGCCAGAGAAGAAATAATGATGGAAATTGATCAAGGAGACATTTTCTGACGGAAAAAAATCAACCAATAGAAAAGTTTGCCTTCAGAAGTTGTGGGAGCTTCATTCCTGGAAGCTTTCAAGAAGAGATTGGACTGCCATTTGTCAGAAATGGTGTAGGATCTCCTGCTTGGGTGGGGGGATAGACTGGAAGACCTTCAAGGTACTTCCAACTCTGTTAATCTGTTAATTAATTTCTATAATTAAAAAACATCCAAAATTACATCATAGCTTAATATCTTTATTAGAACAATTTAAGATGTTACAGCGATGTTCTGGAGATCTTTATAAAAGCATGCATGAGCCAAAGAAAAAACATGCCAAGCCTAAATCTAAATGTAATGCATGTGCATTTAGTCTGTTATATATGAGAAGTTACTAAGATATATTTTTCATTTTCAACTGTGATATATATGAAGAACAAAATGCAACTAAGCTTTCATTTTTAATAAGCAAGCTATCCTGTTGGTAGCCTGATGAAATGCTTTCCTAGCATTGTGGTAAGTCACTTTATAAAGTGGGCAACTGAGATCTATTTTAGCTTCTTTTTCTTTCTTTCTGTGAGTTCTATCCACAGAAGGGTACTGCTTGCTATGTCCTAGAACCCAGATGGATTTCATTTGGTTTATTTAATAAGGTCTGCTTCAGTTTTTGCTATTGGGTATGGAAGATGAAATGGGAAGTACTTGCTTAACATTATCTTGATTTATTGGATATCTTGAGTTGAGCAAAGAAAAACAATAGTTAACGTACACTGTTCTCTGCAGCATACAGACAATATCATTTTGAAAGTATTACAGATCTGTGGAATGGTGACAAAATGGTAGGTTGGTTTTTCAAGTGTAGTCAAAACTGTTTCTCTTTCCTACCACTATAGATAGAATGATTGCGATTACATCAGATTTTTAAAAGCTGCTCTTTACTGAGTCAAATCTCTATTCTATCTGACTTTGAAGTTTCAGATAAGGTATTCCCCAGTTCTACCTTGAAGTGCTGTGCAACTGCATTTAGAGAAGATCTTCTGCATAGTCTAATCCTTCTTAAGATAGGATAAATTAGATTCTTGCATTGATTAGTGGTAAAACATTATCTCCCTTCACTCCTTCTATAGGCTAATTCAGAGATATGGGGATGTAACTTTTTCTTGGTGTATACATGTTTGCATCCCTTCGTGCATCCTCCCATGTTACTGAACATTAACACTCCCTGGGTAGAAAAAGAGAAGGCAACTGGAACAAGAATGATACACATGTTTCAGCTATGTGTATAAGGAAGGACAAGATAATGCTTCCCTTTCCTTACATCTGGCTACCCAGAGAATAAATGTTATTGAACATTCCTTGAATTTGTAGTTTTTCCATCATAACTATATCCGTAAGTATCACAAGATTATGGCATATTTCTAAACTATTGTTTTATGGCTAAACTACAGTATTTTGACTTTATTTTCATATGGCAATATGTTCAACTGCAGGAGTAAATTCATAACCTGCTAACTTACAGAAAAGACTGCTTTCTGAGTAAATGATATGAGTAAATGATAAAATATAACAACACAGCATATGATTTCAAAGATCTGATGGAAGACATTCATTCCTAATATATGAACAGAGAACTATTACAAGAACATCAGAGTCTCTTTGTTGATCCTGCTGGGTGTATACAGCAAGAGTGCATGGAGAAGTCCAGTTGCAAGTCCTACTTATTGCCCTGGAATGGCTTCATGTGAGTGCCATTGGTTCCATTTGTTGGCCTAAAAAGAAGAGACAGAGCTTGAAAAACATGCCATACAAAATGGCCAATCCTTTTGGATCAATGGGCATGTTTTAATTTTGAAAGTTCTCATAAAAGGAATAATCTTTGGTTGACTGCCTGTTCACTGTGATTATGGTAAATCACAAAAATGTATTTATTAGTGGTAGTACATATTGGCTACAAAAATCTAGAGAGTCGCTAGATAACAGCAAATGGGACACATTCATCTGGATTTTTGCAGCCCAGATGTGGTAAACCTATTTATGCCAGAAAGCCAGGTATTCAGTTTGCATTCTGCCAAGCTCATAACATTTTTTTTTATCATATGGTGTCAATCTCTGGACTGCTCGTGTCCATCAAATATCCTATTTCTGCAATTAAATATTAAAGTTTAAAAATCAACCTGGAGATTGATAGAATGTTTCAATCCCATTGCAGTAAGTGCGATTTAAGTGTATGAAAAGGACAGTATATAATGGAAAACTCACCGTATACATTTGCATTTTCTTCTGCTTCGCCTTGGACCTTTGACAGGAAAAAAAATGTATATATATTTGAAGAATAATGTTTTGCACTATTTTGCTATTCTTTATATTTTGATATACTGTATTACCCAAATTCATAATGATGATAAATAGATATAATAGATGGAGACATCTATGGTGATTCTCAGTCATCCAGGCCATGGTTGTCCCAAAGATGCTTTTCAAAAAGCAACTGGATTTTATAATTTTTTTCTAGAAAATGTTTCTCTTCTCACCCAAGAAGCTTCTTCCAGTCTGATTGAACAGACTGGGAGATGGAAGAATTTATATTCTTTGCAGTCATTTAGTCATTAGCAATCTGGACATCAGTCATTAGTTCTCTAAAAATCATAGAGTAAACAAAGTAATAGCCAAAAGCCAACATGGGTTTGTCAAAAACAGATCATGCCAGACGAATCTAATTGAATTCTTTGACAAAGTGACAAAATCAGTGGACCAGAGGAATGCTGTTGATATAATTTACCTGGACTTCAGTAAGGCATTTGATAAAGTAGACCATAACCTACTATTAGATAAAGTAGAAAATTGTGGGTTAGACAGCAGCACCACCAAATGGATTTGCAACTGGCTGACCAACCGCACTCAACGTGTAGTCCTCAATGGAACTGCATCTACATGGAAGGAAGTATGCAGTGGAGTCCCCCAAGGCTCTGTTTTAGGCCCAGTACTCTTTAATATCTTCATCAACGATTTGGATGAGGGGATAAATGGGGAACTCATCAAATTCGCAGACGACACCAAGCTAGCAGGAATAGCCAACACTCCAGAAGATAGGCTTAAGATACAGAAGGATCTAGACAAACTTGAACATTGGGCACTGTCTAATAAAATGAAATTCAATTGTGAAAAAAGTAAGGTCCTACATATAGGCAAGAAAAACCAAATGCACAAGTACAGTATAGGTGGTACCTTGCTCAATAGTAGCAACTGTGAGAGGGATCTTGGAATCCTAGTGGACAACCATTTAAATATGAGCCAGCAGTGTGCAGCAGCTGCCAAAAAAGCCAACACAGTTCTAGGCTGCATCAACAGAGGGATAGAATCTAGATCACGTGAAATGTTAATGCCACTGTATAGTGCCTTGGTAAGGCCACACTTGGAATACTGCATACAGTTTTGGTCGCCATGATATAGAAAAGACGTGGAGACTCTGGAAAGAGTGCAGAGAAGAGCAACCAAGAGGACTGGAGACTAAGACATATGAAGAACGGCTGCAGGAGCTGGGTATGTCTAGTTTGATGAAGAGAAGGACCAGGGGAGACATGATAGCAGTGTTCCGATATCTCAGAGGGTGCCACAAAGAAGAGGGAGTCAAACTTTTCTCCAAGGCACCTGGGGGCAGGACAAGAAGCAATGGGTGGAAACTAACCAAGGAGAGAAGCAACTTAGAATTAAGGAGAAATTTCCTGACAGTAAGAACAATTAACCTCTGGAACAGCTTGCCTCCAACAGTTGTGAATGCCCCAACCCTGGAAGTCTTTAAAAAAGATGTTAGACAGCCATTTGTCTGAAATGGTATAAGGTTCCTGCCCATGCAGGGGGTTGGACTAGAAGACCTACAAGGTCCCTTCCAACTCTGCTATTGTATTGTATAGAGGCCAGTTGGAGTTTTATCTATATCCTCAGGGTTACCTGAATTAGAGAACAAGTGGGTGTGGAACCTTCTTGAGACTGTTGAAAGGACTTTGTTGTACACAATAGGTGCTATTGTATCCTCCCCTCCCCCTGTTGAGAGAGGGCTATTTTAATATAGATAGCTTCTTTGACCCCTCTTACAAACCAATGGTCCTATTGAATCCACCAGATGGACTGCTATTCTTGTCCTTATGAGTTTGTCCTCCTATGTTGTGCCATATGTTTGTGAAGTTGTTGTTTTGTTTCTCCAATCTATAGATCTGCACATGTCTCACTCTATTGTACTGCATATGTCACATTGCTAAGTTTGTGTCTGGGTGATTTATCCTGGGGGTGGACAAGCTTCTGTCTTAGTGTATTCTTGGGGTTAAATGTACGCCTATGTTGTATTGGTTGAAAATTATCCTGAGCTTTGCAGATATTCCTGCAAATTATGTAATGACAACGTTGCTTCGTTTGTTGTTTTCTTTTTTCTCTGTTCTCTTCTTTGACTTCTTTATTCTTCTTCAGACAAACACATGCTGCCACATAGGAGGACAAACCCATCAGGACAAGATTCAGCAGTCCATCTGCATTTGAAAGACAATGGTCACTCTTTTGAGGCCAGCAAAGGCCACATTCTGTATAGAGAAGACATGTGTTTGAAAGAGGGGTAATAAGGACCATCTATGTTAAAACTGAGCAGCCCTCACTTGACTGAAGGGAAGAGATACCTCTATATCTCCTGTCTACAACACAGTCCTTTCAACAGTCCCAAGAAGGTTCCACGCCCATTTGCACCCTGATTCAGGCAACCCTGAGGGTACAGATAAAGCCCCAAATGGCCTCAACAACTCTTAGACTCTCAGAGAGCTAACAACAGAGACCAGATGATTGCAAAGAATATAAATCCATTCTTCACCATTCAGTCAGAACTGAAAAAAGCTTCTTGAATACTATTATGGAGCAATAATCACTTTTCTCTCATTTTTCTCTTGGCACGTGGACACGTGGATTGCAGGGTACTTTTAAACTTGCATCAGAAATGTTTCATAGTTTTAGAATGGTTTAAGTAAACTAGTTCTTTATGTGAAAAAGTATTCATAATCACTCCAGAAACAAGAAGTAAGATGCTAGAGTCGGCTCCATCTTTACGTTAGTAGATATAGGTATAATTTTAAACTAATCTCTCAGTAACTGCCAACAGTTGAACATCAAACATAGTTTAAAGGAAATCTTCTTACCACAGCAGAGTGATATGACGATTATCAGGGTTATCAGCAGAAGGAGAGAAACACCAGCTAAGGGAACCCATATATAAAGTTCACAGGAGAACATTGTACTTTTTGTATTTGTCGTTACTGAAATATAAAGCAAAGGAAGAGCAATGCTTTCAAAAATGCTATCCCTCCGGTTTTTTATAATGTTTTATTATTTGAAAAAATATTATTTGTTCTGCTAGGATGAGTTTCATGTTTGTGTTGTACAACTTGTTCTAGAAGAGCAACATTGTTAACTGCCAGCCTAGAAACACATCACATGCTCACAAGGGCCTTATCAATAACTATCCTACAGTGCCTAGCCCTGAATTCCAACATCTTCCTACTATGCTTCATCTCCTTATATTTACTTCACATACTTAAAATGGGAGGTTAATAATCTGCCCCTATTGTGAAGTTGTCCTGATATGTTGAAATGATATTATGAGTTCTGTAGTGCTTTAGTTTACTTTAGTTTACTTTTCTTTATTATCATTGCACATCGTACAATGAAATCAAATGCCATCTTCAGTGTACATTATAACTATAAAAATAAAAACACAAACACACATTCTTCACATGTTATATACCATATTTTTCAGAGTATAAGACGCACCGGAGTATAAGATGCACCCAGGTTTTGAAGAGGCAATTTTTTTTAAAAAAAGTAGGTAGGTAGATAGAGGGATAGAGAGGGAGAGAAAGAGAGAGAAATACAGTAGGTAGGTAAGGAGAGAAAGAGAGAGTAGGTAGGTAGGTAGGTAGGGGAGAGAGAGAGAGAGAGAGAGAGAGAAATACAGTAGGTAGGTAAGTAGGGAGAGAGTGTGTGTAGATAGATAAGTAGGTAGAGAGAGAGAGAAATAGAGAGAGAGAGAGAAACTGTAGATAGGTAGGGAGGGAGAGAGAGTAGGTAGATAGGTAGATAGAGGGGGAGAGAAATACAGTAGATAGGGAGGGAGAGGGAGAGAGAGAGTAGGTAGGTAGGTAGGTAGATGTTTCCAGGTGTATTTACTCGTGCTGGAGAAGGAAATCACTGAACACCTTTGGAACAAATCTTTGTTTCTGCAGGCACCAACATAATTGATAATTATGATCAATTGATGAGAATGACCAATGTAATTCTCATCAATCATTCTAACTAAACAGCTTTCCGAAAGGGGAAAAAAAACCCTTTTTGCGCTGTGCAAACCTCCCCCAAATGGCCCGTTTTTCATGAAAATGGGCCCATTTTTTAAAACAATAAAAGGCATGAACAGCCTTGGGGGGGGGGCTTGCAGAGTGCTCCTGGGAGGGGGCCCCAAAACGAGGGAATAAAACACACGTGAAAACACACATGTGAAAAATATGGCCTTTAGTGTGGGAAAATAGGATATGTAGAGGTACCACAGTAAAAAATCCTTTGTAACCCATTGCAGGGGAATGTTACACGAGCACATCTTTACTTGTTGAACAATTCAATTTAATTCAAATCCATTCAATTCCTTGTTGAATTGAATTATTTTCTCCTGATGGGAATCAAAACTGTGTTGTTTTCAACATGAAATGTTTTTTGTGTCAAAACCCAGAGCCTCAAGTGATATAGCCTCTAATTTGGAAGTAGGCTGAGGAAACATACCTATGACTGTAGAATTGGGACATTTCATAGCTTCTTCTTTTATCGGTCCTTTGGGGATGATTGAAATTTTCTGTGTGGTGGTAGGAAGCACAGGAGTAGTTGTCACTGTAAACAAGATAGATATGAAAGTGTTTTTCTTCTGTTTTCATGGTTAATGGCTGGATAGTTTATAACAGTGGTAGTCAACCTGATCCCTACCACCCACTGGTGGGTGTTCCAGCTTTCATGGTGGGCGGTAGGGGTTTTGTCCGATACTGAAGCACTTTCCTTTTTTTAAATTTAATTGACTTCCCTACTTTATAAATCACCATTACTGTGGAACCAGTGGGCGGTTAGAAAATTTTACTACTAACAGAGATATAAAAGTAGGGTGGTAGGTATAAAAAGGTTGACTACCCCTGGTTTATAATAATGTTTCTTCTCCATAGTTTTAAATGGTTCCAAAATCATTATAGATATAAGTGAAAAGGAAAAAAGAAAAGAAAAGAAAAAAATGCAGAAAAGCCAAGCAATTCTCTCCTGATTTGTATTATCCCTAGCCACAAGATAGAGCAGAAGCTGATCTGGCAGGGAAGATATAAATGGGAAATTTAAAGGTTATGATGAAACCTACCTGGCAAGAATACTGGGATGCCTGAACTAAAAAGCAGCTTCTGATTACGATGGCGCACACAAAAATAGGTACCCTCGTGGTTCTCCTGAAATCTGGTAATAGTTAACTGGTAGTAGCTGCCAGCTTTTGTAGCGCTGTAGCCTCCAAGAGTACCTGTTACCTCTTTAGATCTTGATGTAACATGTGTAATGAATTGGAGTATGCCATTCGATTTCTGAAGAACCCAGAACACGCCAGCATCCATGTAGTCAGTCTCACATTTGAATTCCACTTTGGTTCCAAAAGTTTCGAGAGGATTGCTGATCATACTGATTTCTATTCGGTCTGTTTGGGACCCACAGCAGCCTAGAGAGAGAGGAAAAGTTCAGTTGCAGCCCAAGAATTTTAAACACATTCTGATTGTCTGCATTGGCTGTGAAGTTAAGAAAAAAGTATTGAACAATTTTGAAATGAGTGCTGACCTAGGACTGGGGAAACCCACTTTCTAGTCTGTTCCCAGGCATGGCCACTGAGTGGTGGCTTTGATCAGTCATGAATTCCGTGTCATCTTGGACCTCCGCCTGTTCCGCCAGCGGTTAAAAACGCACTTCTTCCAACAAGCCAGTCTGGCATGATTTTACTCGACACTGCACTGCCTCTAGTTACCAAAGTTTTAATTCAAGGGTTTTAATATGGGTTTTAGCGCAGGGTGGTTTAATTTAATTGAGTTTTAATGAACGTCTTATTTTTGTATATTTGTGTATTTATATTTTATATTCCCTGTGCACCGGCCCGAGTCCCTATGTGGTGAGATGGGTGCGGCTTATAAATAATAATAATAATAATAATAATAATAATAATAATAATAATAATAATAATAATAATAATAATAATAATAATAATAATAATAATAATAATAATAATAATAATAATAATAATGAAATAACAAATCAAGCACAGCCTACAACAACATGGTGGTGGGAAAAAGAGAGGGAAGAAATGTAAGGTGTTGTCTTTTGCTTTTAAAGGAAAGGCTGGATATAAATCTGTTTTTTTTTAAAGAAATAAACAACGTAGACTAAAGAAAACAAGATGCAGATAAAAAGGCATAGGGCAAGGGTCAGCAATCTGCGGCTCTGGAGCCGCATGTTGCTCTTTCATCCCTCTGCTGCGGCTCCATGTTGCTCAAAATATGCATCCCAACGCCAATGTGCGACACCCCTGGCATACGATTTATTGAGCTTTTCAACCCCCGGTAGGCCAACCATGAATAAATCCAAGGAAAGAAAAGTTTCATAAGAATGTTTCATAAGAATGTTTAATTCAATTACATATGCTAGTTCTGTGGTGGCTCACGAAATAGTCAGACATGGGAAAGGTTTTGTGGCTCCCGGTGTTTTCTTTTCTGTGGGGAACAGGTCCAAATGGCTCTTTGAGTGTTTAAGATTGCCGACCCCTGGTGTATGGTAATAAAGCACATTAGAAGGATGTTTAATTTAGTCTTGGAATTGTTAGTAATAGATAGGGTTTTGGTATAAATGAAATAAAGGTCAATTCTTTTGACTATAGGATTTTTTCGAAATGCAGTTGTACTTCATCATTACCAGCTCCTAATAAGTAACAAAATAACAGAATAAGAGAATTGGAAGGAACCTTGGAGGTCTTCTAGTCTAACTCTCTGCTCAAGCAGAAAATCCTATACCTTTTCAGACAAATCGCTATTCAATTTCTTCTTAAAAACCTCAAGTGATGGAGCACCCACACCTTCTGAAGGCAAGTTGTTCCACTGATTAATTCCCACGAAATGTCTCATTATTTCTAGGTTGGATCTCTCCTTGATTAGTTTACATCTATTGCTTCTTGTCATATCTCCAGGTGCATTGGAGATTACGTTAACTCCCTTTTCTTTGTGCCAGCCCTTCAAATATTGAAACACTGCTATCATGTTGCCCCCATAATTTTAACCTAAGACTGTCTACTGTTGACCTCACACTATTCCTAAGAGGTCTGTAAGGGCATGCCTACCGTCCTTGTCCTACTGTCTCCATTTATTCGTACCCATTTACTATTTTCATACTTATGTTTAAACTTATACCTGTTATCTTTTACATGTTTGACAAACTAAATAAATAAACCAGTCTTTCTTTTCATTAAATGAGATGTATCCAATTCCTGCAAGAGTTCTTAGCCTCCAATCCCCTAATCATCTTTGTTGCTCTTCTCTGCACTCTTTCTAGAGTCTTAACATCTTTTTTATATTGTGGAGATTAAAACTGGATGCAGTATTCTAGGTGTGTGTTCTTACCAAGGTCTTGTAAAATGGAACTAATGCTTCACATGATCTTAATTCTATCCCTCTGTTAATGTGCCTGGGTCAGCATTGGCTTTTTTTTGCAGCACACTGTTGGGTCATATTTAAGTGATTGTCCTGGAACCTTCTCACAGTTATTGCTATTGAACCACGTATTACCTATTCTATACCTGTGTATTTTGTTTTTCTTGCCTAAGTGTAAAATCTTATTTTCCTCACAACTGAATTTCATTTTGTTAGATAGGGCCCAGCATTCAAGTCTATTGAATCTTTCTGGATCTCAAGTCTATCTTCTGGAGTGTTGACTATTCTTGCCAGCTTAGTGTAGTCTGAAAAATTGATAAGTTCCCTTGTCTAAATCATTTCTGAAGATGTTGAAACTATTGGGCCTAAGACAGAATCTTGAGGTATCCCACTGCATACTTCTCTTCATGTAGTTCTACTAAGGATACATATTGAGAGTGGCTGGTCAGACAGTTAAAAATTCATCTGATCGTGATGTTGTCAAACCCATATTTTTCTATCTTCACAAGTAATGGGATGTAGTCTACTTTATGATGTGCCTTACTGGAAGTACAAATTAAGTCCACATCATTTTGATGATCTACTAATTTAGTCAATAAGTTTTGTCTAGCATGATCTGTTTTTGACAAACCCATGTTGGCTTCTGATGATAACTCTGTTTGCCTCTAGATGTTCATAGTTTCATTGCTTCATTACCTTTTCTAGGAGTTTACCAAGTATTGATATTAGGCTGATCGGTCTTTAGCCATACCCCCCCACTTTTTTTTTTTTGAAGATGGAAACCACATCAGGTTTTTTTTTTTACTCACATGATTTATAATCCAGATATAAGATTAATTGGAGTAAATCTAACTTACTTCCTTTAGGGTTGGATATCTCATTAGAATGATGGACATAGATGGGACTTCTAGTATCTATCGATTTTATTAAATATTTATGGATTTATATTCCTAAATTTCCAAATCTGCCCTAGTTAATACGTCTACTCTGCTGGAACATATTATATTAGATTTTGATAGATGTTATATGATAACTTTGACTTAGTGGTGTACAATAAATTTGATTAAAATGAATATAACTTCCAGTCCTGCTTTAAGAGCAATAACTACATTTAATCTAACAAATATTTTGATCAAAGTGATAGGGTTTTGAAAAAAATAAGTAGGGAAAGTAAAACATCTAGAATCTTTCTTTCTAAATTAAATTTGTTTATGACAGACAGCAGTTTTAATCTGGATTTTCAGAACAGTTACTGGTCTTACATTTGATTTTTGGGGGGGACAGAATGCCACTGTAATTTAAATGGGAATGTTATTGTACTTACTCATTTACGGTAAATCTTGGCAGTTGCTAAGTACAACATTTATTATCACTAATTAAGTGTTTCCAACTTTGATTATGATAAAATGTATTTGGGCCCTGTTGGGGTTACTTAGTTTTGATATGAACTCACATGAATATTTGACTCTGGCTTAACTTTATTCTTAAAATCAATGGAAAAAATAGTCACAAAAAGGTACCATCTTTTTTAGCAACTGCGAACATAATTTTCTTTCCATCAACTTTAAAGTGGACATATATCCAGTTAAAGCATATCTTGGTAGTTCTCAATGGATTAAATGCTTTAGCAGCTCCCAAAATATCTATGTTACCAATATTGAAGAATTCAGTGTCAGAATTCAGATTAAATTTTTTCTGGTCAAAAGCCAAAAAAATAGTTTTAAAAAACCATAACAAATATACCAGAATCTTGGGATCAAGAATGGGAAACTCCATTCCTTAAAACCAATGGAGAACCAAGTTTTGAAGAACTAAGTTCATGTCATGTCATTTAAAATTGAAATTAATGTATCAAAAATTATTTTTATCAAATGGATACCATCTAGAATGTTCTCTGAAGAGCAGATTAATGATTATTAATTAAGTTCCTGACCACTTCAAAAAGGGAAACATGAAAATAGAAATTGATGGTGAAAAGGTTTCTGAAGATTGCAGAAAGTTGAAAGCGGTGAATGCAGCACAGAAATAAAATGTTGGGTTGCAGTGGATTCCACAGTAATGATGCATAGGAGCCAAATATGGAAAAGCAAAGACATTAGCCTGACAATCAAATGCAGGTTAGTTTGCTCTATTGTGTTCCACGTAGCTATTTATGGTTGTGAAAATTGGCCCTTATAAAATCAAAACAGAAAGAAAATTGACTCGTTTGAGCCATGATGCTGGAGAAGGCTCCTGTGTATATCTTGGGTTGCAAAGATGATTAACAATTAAGTGGAGCGCATAACACAAGATATGTCACAAGAAGGCAAAATCACAAGACTGTCTTACTTATTTTTGGCCATGTCATGCAGGGAAATTCACTGTAGAAAACAATTACGTTTGGAAGAGTTAGCAGTAACAGGCAACCAGACCAGACAGAACATAGGAAAAATAAATAATGCAAGATTGGAAGGTATGGAGAGATCTAGCCCATAGAAGTGCCAAGAGTCAGACCAAATAAATGGATAAAATCATCATCATCATGCAAGACTTTGAGGGTACTTAACTCAAATGTTTTAATTATACTTCTATTTACATCTCTTTTGGAATAATGGAATATAATGCATTGACAGACTTATTAAAGAAGACTCCAATGTAGATTGTACAGAGTAAAATACTGACAACTTGGAATTAACATGCCCAGAACAAATATGGGGTTTTAAAAAAATTCCTATAATAGCTAAAAGATAAAAAAAGATTGGATATCAGAGATTTGTGTTTTAGCAATTTTTGAGAAAATTATATATTTGGTTAATCAGACAATGTCACATTATCTTTTCTTTTGTAAAAATTCTTGGCCAACTCAGTCAATACTGAAAGTTTAAGTTTATTTTTTAAAAAGACTTGAAAGATTACATAAATTTGGAATATAGCTGTAATAGCGTTTTAAACGTATTTTCTTGTTTTCTTTTGTATTTGTCTATGGTTTATTTTGTTCATTTTTATTTTACATTACTTTATCTCTGTTGGAAATGGATTAATCAAATATTAAAGGTAAAAAAGACACAATGGGAAGTCTTGAACATTGGGGTGAACCTGGCTCAAGTTGGAAAAATAAATATTCAAGATTTATTGTTGTCTCCAAGGAGTTTGTTGTTGTGGTTTTAATTGTTTTTATATTGGATTTTTATCCTTGTAAAGATTTCCCACAAATGATTTGCTATTGCCTTCTTCCCAGATTTGAGAGAGAAGGACTAGACCAACTGTCTTTGAGCCTAAGATGGAGTTAGGACTCCCAGTCCCCTGATTTTTAGCCTAGTATCTTAGCCACCAAACAAATATGTCTCTCAAAATTTGTCAAAAGTGACAAAATAGTTAGACAGTGCTGCATGGGGTTATGGTTTGCCCTCTCTCTGTAAGGCTGATGTGTAACCTTATAATGGAGGGCTGTGGGAAGCAGCCACAATAGCACCTAAGGTGAAGGTGGTTATCTGTTATCACACTTTTCCATTGCAGGATGAAGGCAGGAGCTCTTTTTTTCCACATTGCAGAGGAGTATGTGAGAATTTAGATACTCATGGTCACTAGAGATGGGGAGAAATTGATTTAATTCATACCTGAATGAAAAAAAAAAACTGAAACCAAATTCCTTTGATAGTACTGAAATGTTCAATGTACTTTGCCAATTGAAAATTTCTGTGTGAGAGAGAATGTGACACAATTCGTGTGAAAGAAAGTGGGTGGGAGAGAGCTGACCTGCGTCAATGTATAGTTATTGGAAACAATTCCTTCACATTTAAAGGAATAAGAAATATTTATTTAAGAAAAATAAGAGAAGGGGCTCATCGGAAAAATTCTAAATAAAAACGCATATGGGTAGGAAAATGTGCAGCAAAAAAAATATAAATTTTAATAATTTTTAAAAAAAAATCTCAATGGAAGACTTAGAAATGAAAAACAAGAAATCATGAGAAAGTGACATATTCAGCCGCCCTGGGTCCTCTGTGGAGAAGGGTGGGATATAAATTTAAATAAAATAAAATAAATAAAGTAGATGTCACACTGAATTTCCTAGACGAAACAATCAAGCAGTCAAGCAATAGATGTTTATTTTATTTGTTGTGACAAATAAGGCAAGACTGCTTCAAAGGCCATTCCTTCATCAATTTTTATTTCCAGAGAAGCCAAGCAGATGATTCTGGGCAGTCTACAAATGGGGCACAATGAGAATTTTTCTTCCTCATTTTGCTGACAAACAGATATTTGGAAACACGTCATTTCTGGTTTTGAAATAAATATTGCTATCCATAATAGTGGCCATTGGTTGTGACTAATTATTTACCTAATTTTTTCTGATTGCTTTTTCAAGCTGTCTCATTTTTCTGGCAAATATCATGATTTATAGCTGGAAATCTCATAGTTTAATGATGAGTGGAAAATTTCTCTTTTGTCTGCCCTCATTCCAATCATGTTTATATTAGTCAATTTTTCATTATAGTACAGCCTTTAAACAATTTAATTAAATATGATAGAACTTCAGCACCTAAATTATTATATTTTAATACTTTCCCTCCTTTCTATTAAAATAAGTAGACATACCATATTTAATTTGGATGAATTACATTGAGTTTACTAACCACAACTTTCAGGTTCAAGTGTGCTGAAACTCTCCAATCTTCTTATGCTAAATGTTGCATTTGATTATGTGCCATCATTTTTGACTCCTTATGATTATACAGATAGATTTTCTTCATGAGAATTCGGTATCACAATGTTAATTTTATTTGAAGATTTTTGAATCTTCAAATAAAATTCTCTTTTTGAGAAGAGCAACTAAGATGATTAGGACCTGGAGACTAAAACATATGAAGAATGGTTGCAAAAATTGGATATGGCCAGTCTAGACAAAAGAAGCACTAAGAGGGACATGATAGCAGTATTTCAGTATTTCAGAGGCTGCCACAAAGAGGAAGGGGTCAACTTATTTTCCAACGCACCAGAAGGCAAGACAAGAAACAATGGATGGAAACTAATCAAGAAAAGAAGCAACCTGGAATTAAAGCGAAATTTCCTAACAGAACAATTAACCGGTGGAACAGCTTGCATTCAAAAGTTGTGGGTGCTTCATCACTAGAGAAGAAACTGGACAGTCACTTGTCTAAAATGGTAGAGGGTCTCCTGCTTAACCAGGGGGTTGGACTGGAAAAACACCCAGGTCCTTTCCAGCTCTATTCTGAATTGAATTGAAAAATTGAATTGAATTGAAAAAAACCTAAAATTATGTCAGAACCAGGACTGAATATTTTTTTATATAGAGAGACAACTCTCTTTAAGCAAAATTCCGGATTTCCATATATTAGTGCTGAAATTCTTATGTTGACTATATTTTCGTACATGCTTCCACAATATTTAATATCAGTAATATAATAGTTAAATTTTCAATGATTCCTTAAAAACTAATATCTTTCTTTAATAATCTGTTCATATGGCATAAATGAAGATATTTATCTCAAAATTTTGAATTTTCAAAAGAATAAGTTTACTACAAAAACAAAAAAAGACTCTTGGTAGTTTAATGCATTTATAGAAAAATGTGGTGACATTATTGGTATACTATTATGGATGCATACTTTTTTTGTATGCAGAGAATTATAGCAAAGATTAGCTTGTATGAGATATATGGTTCAGAAAATTAATGTATCAAATATAAAAGTATTTGTGTTGGAACATGAATTTTATATATACAAATGGCAAAATGTTAGCAAATAAATTAATTTGTTGATCTTAAAAACATTAATATGCTTAATGTTGTAGACATTTTACTTGGTAAAAAAAATAATGATAGTACATGGTCTGTTGGAAGAAATTATTATTTGCTCAACTGAAAAAGTGAGTGCAAAACAATATTGGAAGGAAGAAAAAAGGAAGGAACAGTGAACAAATGTGTTAGAGAAAGGGAAAGACTATGAAAGGTACAGTTGAATGAAATTCATGAACACCTGGAAAACAAATTGATGAAAATTTCAAAGAACAACAGGCAATGTATAAAGTCGTATGTGGACATTATAAACGCAAAAAGTGGACTTACAGAAATAGATAGATATGGCAAGGAACAGTAAGTAGTTTTGTAAAAACTATAGTTGTACTTCCTTTCCTTTGTGTTATCTTGCGCTTTTAATTTTTTAAAATGTATTTTTTCTATTTCTCAAAATTGCTTACTTTGAAAAGGAATAGCGTGATAGGTATATACAGTAGATATGTGCACATGTATACTATCCTCAAATATTAATTCTGTTTTCTTCTTCAATTATCTATCTTTTTTTCTCAGTTGTAGACCCCTCACCTTTATCCAATCAACCCACCTAGAATTTTTTTTAAAATTAGTATATATAATAACAATATCAACAGATTTAGATCCCACTTTTGACTTTTCTATGGATTCCTTCTTTACTTTTAACTCACGGCTAGAAATAATTTTGTTATGCAGCCTTGAATTCTGACTTTCAAATAAAATAAATTTACATGTCTTTAGAAACCCACTGGAGCCTTGCATTGTATTCAAAATACTTTAAAAAAGTTTTTCAATTATTGTTTCTTTAAGGATTTTCCCCATACCATTCCACTACACCCAAAGTAGTAGCATCATACTCACATAAAATCAGAGCAAGGAACCACAGGAGGCAGAAAATTCTGACCATTTTTTTTCTTTTGACAATCTTTCTTTTAAAAAGGCAAAGGAGAATTATGATTAATTTGATGGATGAAATAGGTTCCCGTTAGTGGAAAAGGATGTGATGTCAGCTACTTCCCCTCCCTCTCAGAAGAGTTTGAGCTTGCCAATGAGCAAATTGAACAAGAATAACCTGAAGGGGCAGCTGGTGGGTTTTTATGCGAAACTGAAGGCAGTCAGCTACTTTGATCACAGGCCACGAACAATTTGAGAAACAGTTAAAAAAGGAGCAGGTATGCAAAAATAATTGTTCATAAGTTTAGTTTAGCTTCCTGCAATTGTCTTAGAAATTCCCAAATTCCATTTGTATATCTATATGCACAATTTATGTAGGTTCAGCTGGGATAATCAAATCAAAGTTTTAATTTATAGGTTTTAAATTTAAATTTATTTTAAGCAGGGTATTGATTTAATTTAGTTATTATTTAGTAATATTTTATATTTATGTATATTTATCTTAAATCTCTGTTCGCCGCCCCAAGTCCCTTGTGGTGAGATGGGTGCGGGTTACAAATGTTAATAATAATAATAATAATAATAATAATAATAATAATAATAATAATAATAATAATAATAATAATGTTAAAGAAACATTATGATCATATAGATTAACAGTATTCTGTCATCTCTCAAAACATCCAACTTTGATCTCCATTATTCAGAAGAAATCCTCAAAATGCATAGGGTCACCAGGGCAGTGTTTTTGGTATCTGAACAAATGTTGATAGTTATAAATGGGGTGGCAGTATGAGCTAATCTGTCATGTATTTCTTCAGATGATCATAATTTTAGCCATTTTCTGTCCACTGTAGGATGAAGCTCTCTCCTGCATGCTTCCAACCAATACTGAGCTTTCTTTTGCCAATCGGAACCACAATACTTGCTGATATTGTCGATCCATCTTGTTTTAGATCTCTTTTGTGGATGCTTTTTATCAAGTGGGATCCATTCTATGACTGCCTTGATCCACCTGCCATCAGTTCTTCTTGCTATGTGATCAGCCCATTTCATTTCAATTATTTCACTCTCTTGATGATGTCATATACTTTTACTAAATTCTCTAATCCAGTGATGGCTAACCTTTTTTGGCTCACGGGGGGGGGGGGTCGTGCGTGGACGTGCCACACCCATAAAGCTATGTACATGACCTCCTGCTTTTGGCATGCTTTTTTTGCCCTCCCCAGGCTCCAGAGGCTTTTTAGGAGCCTGGGGAAGATGAAAACAACCTCCCCCCACCAACCTCAAAAGAAGGCCTAAAGAAGGCTTGTGCGTGCTGGAGCTGATAGGGCAACGCCTTGCGTGCCCTAAGAAATGGTTCCGCGTGCCACCTGTCTCACCCGTGCCATAGGTTCGCCATCACTGCTCTAATCCATGTCCATGTCTTTCTATCTTGTCTTGTGATGCCGAGCATGTATCTTTCCATAGTCTCCCTTGTATTGATTGTGAGGTTAGTATCCATGTTTCATCAGCATATGTAAGAACAGGTAGTGATACAAAACTTTTGTCTTCAAGCATAGTGGGAGGTTGTTCTTTAAAGTTATACTTAGCTTGCATATTCTGTATATCCAGTGTCAATCAATGTGTAAGGCATTCATAGCACACAAAAAATACACTACGGAAAAAGAGCAAATTTGTGTAATTTCAAAATATTGTGAGAAATATTTTAGAGGGTGAAATAATCATTTTATGTTTTTATCCCATGAACCCTCAGCTTTTCTGTTTCACCTTTTTTCACACACAAAATAATCTTCCAATATTAGTTTTCTTAATTTTCTCTGTTTGATATTATTTTGAAGGAATCCAGGTAGGCTCGTTGGTTTCTATAAATATAATTCCAACCGAGATTAAGTTGGGATAATTGGAAAGAAGAAGAAATAAGGAAGACGAAGATGACAATTCTTTAGCTTTTTTATGTGCAAGCATAAAATAGATCATTAAACCTCATATTGCGTATGCTTCATTGATCCTAGAACAGTGATGGCGAACCTATGGCACGGGTGCCACAGGTGGCACGCAGAACCATTTCTTAGGGCATGCGAGGCATTGCCCTATCAGCTTCAGCACGCTTCTGTGTGCTAGACCAGGGGTCTCCAACCTTTGCAACTTTAAGTCTGAAGGACTTCAGCTCCCAGAATTCTCCAGCCAGCAAAGCTGGCTGGAGAAGTCTGACAGCTAAAGTCCTTCAGACTTAAAGTTGCAAAGGTTGGGGACCCCTGTGCTAGACAGCTGGTTTAGGCCTTCTTTTGAGGCTGTTTTTCGCCCTCTGGAGGCTTCAGGGAAGCTCCTGAAGCCTCTGGAGGTGGGGCGGGGAGGCTGTTTTCACCCTTCCCGGGCTCCTAGAAAGCCTCTGGAGCCTGAGCAGGGCAAAAAAAGTCCGTCCAAAAGCAGGGGGTCATGCACATAGCATTATGGGTGTGGCACACCCACGCACCACCCCCCTGCGCTCCCCCCACTTTTGGCACACGAGCCAAAAAAGGTTAGCCATCACTGTCCTAGAAGATTGCTTAGGATGTGTTGAAAGAACTGGGACATGTTTTAATTAGCTGCTGGAAGGAACAAGAAAAGCAGGAGAAGGAAGACTCCTACAGTAATAAACAGAGACACCATTCCTGGAGGATCAAAGAAAGAGCTGAAGTGTAATCAGGAAGAATAGTATTTAGTCTCAGGGAAAAATAAACTTGAAAATGAGAAGATAGTGGGGGATCCAAAGATCAAATACTACAGAGTATTAAATGAATAATTTTTCATGCTAAAGAAATCATATATAAATATAGTAACTACTGTGTTTCACCGAAAATACAATAGGGTCTTACATTTTTTTGACCCATGAAATATGGCCTTGGGCTTATTCGAGGGGGAGGGCTTATTGTTTTGGGGTTGCTGGGCAGCTGCTCCATCCCAGCTTCCATGCCTCCCAGCCTCAACTTCCCTTTGGCCAGCTCTCTTTGCAGGACTAGGGCACCGCCGCTGCTGCTGTCGCTGAGCTCCAAATAAAACTTCTTCTTCAGCTTCCAAACTCCAGAACTCAGCTTCTGATTCTTCTAGCAGCGGGTGCTCTAGGAGTGTGTTCCATGGTTATGGGCAGGACTGCCGGGCAGAGCTCCATGCATTGACCTAGGGCCGTGATGGCGAACCTATGGCACGGGTGCCAAAGGTGGCACAGGCAACCATTTCTTAGAGCACGCGAGGCATTGCCTGGTCAGCTCCAGCGTGCTTGTGTGCGCTGGCCAACTGATTTAGGCGTTCTTTTGAGGCTGTTTTTCGCCCTCTGGAGGCTTCAGGGAAGCTCCTGAAGCCTCTGGAGGTGGGGGGAAGGAGGCTGTTTTAACCCTCCCCAGGCTCCTAGAAAGCCTTTGGAGCCTGGGGAGGGTAAAAATAGCGTTCCAAAAGCAGGGGGTCATGCACATAGCATTATGGGTGTGGCACGCCCATGCATGACCCCCCTGCTCTCCCTCCACTTTTGGCACACGAGCCAAAAAAGGCTAGCCATCACTGACGTAGGGGGTATCCCAAATGTGCCAAGCCGCGGGAGCTGGGGGGTGGACAGAGTGCCATATGGCTTGGCGCCTTAGGGATACTCCCTAGGTCAGTGAATGGTGCTCTGCCTGGCCAGAGGGGGGGCTGTTCAGGGGGCTTATTTGTGGGGGAGGGCTTACATTTTTGCCCATAAGGAAAAATGTGGCATGGCCTTATTAGCGGAACATGTGGTAGTTTCGGGGAAACACGGTAGAGAGAAGTTACTGTTCTGATGATGATGAAACTGATTGAAACTGATTTCCTAGAATATAGTACAGAACTACATATTTGGTAGCTAAAATCACTTGTAATTCCCCTGGCAAAATTTCGCAACAATACAATTTACTTTCAGTTTGACAGGGAATTAAGTCAGTCATTTTAAAATATTTTTCTTTGTGAGTCCATTGTCACCCAAAATATTTATTTTTTATTTTGTTCAGTTTGTCACTCATGTAGAAGATAACAGGAATAAGAATAAACAAGCATAAATAAGGACACAGGAAATGGGTATAAATAAATGAAGACATTAAGACAGAGATGTTAAACATGCTCGTGCATGCCCTACTGACCTCTTAGGAATGGGGTGAAGTCAATAGTAGACAGTTTAAGGTTAAAATTATGTGGGTTTGAGGATGTAACAATAGACTCAGGAAGTGCATTCCAGGCATTGACCATTCTGTTGCTGAAGTCGAATTTTATGCAATCGAGTTTGGAGCAGTTTACTTTGAGTTTGTATCTATAGTGCTCGTGTATTATTGTGGTTGAAGCTGAAGTAGTCATTGACACGTATAGGATGTTGTACCATATAATTTTGTGTACTATGCTTAGGTCAGACTGTAAGTGGCATAGTTCTAGATTGTACAAGTCCAAAATTTCAAGCCTGGTGGCATAAAGTATTCTGTTGCGAGTAGAGGAATGGAGTACTCTTCTTGTGAAATACCTCTGGACTCGCTCAATTGTGTTAATGTCCAATATTCAGTGCGGATTCCAGACAGATGAGCTGTATTCGAGAATTGGTCCTGCAAAGATTTTGTATGCCCTAGTTCAGTGGTCGGCAAGCCACGGCTTGTGAGTCACAAGCGGCTCTTTAGCCCCTCGAGTGCGGCTCTTCCTCCACCCAGCCATGGGCAAACTCCGTCTGTTTCATAGGCGGCTGCTGCTGCCTCTGAGCCCTGCAACATGCAGCTCCCGCTGTCCGAGGTCGCCCGGCAGGTGCGTCGGGCACGATGGCCGAGCGTGTTTCCACCAGCTCTTTCCGACGGCCACCGCAGTGCACTTTCCGGGGCTACCTGGAGGGGCTGGCATGTCGGCTGGGGAGGCTACAGCTGCCTCATCCCGCAGTGAGCGAGTGGGTGGGTGGGCGGGTGGGTGGAGGACCCGAGGCTTAGGTTACCTTAAGCACCGCCGAGGCTGTCCGGGCGCCCCACGCCCACCTCCCTCCGCACCGTGTGGTGCCCAGATGGCCTCAGCGTCGCATAAGGTAGCCGCAGCCTCCCCCCACCTGCCCGCCCGCTCGCTCGCTGTGGGATGAGGCAGCCATAGCCTCCTCAGCTGACATGCCGGCCCCTCTGCTGCTTCCCGGGGGGGGGGGAGAGAATGACAGACACACAGAGACAGACATAGAGAGACAGAAATAGAGACAGACATAGAGAGACAGAAATAGAGAGAGGGAGGGAGAGAGGGAATCAGAGAGAGAGAGACACACACACACACAGAGTGACAGAGATGGGTGGAGGGAGGAGAGAGAGATAGATACAGACAGAGAGAGAGAGAGAGACAAAAAGAAAAACAGAGAAAGAGAAAGAAAAAAATAGAAAGAAAAAGAAAGATGAATGGAGGCTGGGAGGGGGAGAGTGAAGGAAAGAAGGGGGAGGGAGGAGGAAGGGGGGTGAAGGAAGAAAGGAAGGAAAGAAAGAAAGAGGGATGGAGGGTAGGAGGGAGGGAAGGAAAGAAGGGAGGAAGGGGGAGGGAGGCAATGGAAGGAAAGGAAAGGAAGAAATCTATTTTCCTATTTCCTTCATCCTCTCCACCTCAAGCTACCTGTTTGGTTAACCAGATTAAAGATCTATTTTTGTCCCAGTGGTCATTTCGAAGGAATCACATCCTCTGAGTCATTTCCTGGATTCAAACCAGCATCCCAAAGAGTCATGGGCTGCCTTTATATATAACTAATGCCCATAAATCCATTTTTACCATCTTCAGAAGACCGAACACCAGCCAGAAATGGCAGAAAGAAAGAAAGAAAGAAAGAACTTATGACCACAATTGAGTCCAAAATTTTGGTTGCTAAGCAAGACTGTTAAGTAAGTTTCACCACATTTTCCAAGTTGGCCACGCCCACCAGGTCACATGACCACTGAGCCACTCTCACAAAACAGGCCACACCTTTTGGCTCTCAAAAGAAATTTCAGTAGTGGTACTGTTGATATTTGGCTCTATTGACTAATAGGTTTGCCCACCACTGCCCTAGTTTGTAGTACAATATTACCGGAGAAGAAGCTTTGCAAGATTAGGTTGACAACTCTTAATGCCTTTTTGGCAATGCTGTTACAGTGAACTCTGGCACTTAGATCATTTGAGATGAATACTCCAAGGTCCTTGACAGAGTGGGGGGTCATCTATGAGGTTGTATACACCTAGTTTGTATTTGGTGTTCAGTTTTTTTTTTGCCAATGTGTAAGACAAAGCATTTGTTGGTTGAGATTTGGAGTTGCCATTTGTTTGATCACTCAGACATATAATCAAGGCCATTTTGAAGGGCAACAAGCATTGTCAATGGTGTTGAATAGTTTTACGTCATCAGCAAAGAGGATGCAGCTGCTTTTGAGATGATTGCAAAGGTCATTTATGTAAAGTAAAAAGAGTGTGGGTCCTAAGGCGCTGCCTTGGGGGACACCACTGTTAACTGGTGCAAGGTTTGATAGGGCTCTCCCTATTTGACTATTTGTTGCCTGTTTGATAGGAACACTATTCACTTCTGTAGGGATCTCTCTAAGTGATGGGTAAAGGATTGGTTAATGATTGATTCCATGACTTTGCAGGTGACGTAACATAGTGAAATTGGTCTATCATTTTCAACTAGCCTGGGGTCTCCTTCTTTGAAGATGGGGATGACTGAGCTAAAGACCATAAGTTGAACATGGAGCTGGTTTTGAAAGATATCTCATAGATTATGCTTAGAGGTTTTGCTATGGCAGTGGAAAGCTTTTTTAAGAAGTAGGCACACAATCAGTCAGGGCCAATAGATAGAAATGGTTTTAGGTTGCGTAGTGCCTTTTCAATATTTTCTTCTGTAAAGTTGATAAGTATCAGATCGTTGCAGTTGGTTGTGGTGTGACTAGGAAAAGTGGGGCATGAGCCATTGTTCACAAAGACTGAACTGAAGAACGTGTTGAAGAGCTTGACCGTAATGGTTTCATTATTACAGTCTTTCCTGTTAGGCTTTTTTTAGGGATGGGATGGTTCTTGAGTGTTTACAAAATTAAAGAAGGTGCAGGTGGATTTTGTGTGTAAGAGGTTTTCTTCTTGTTTGCAGTGATAATTTGTGCATTCTGCCTTTATTTGGCGGCATAAGGTATTATAGCGGCTTTTAAAATTAGCTATGTGGCCAGTGTTGTTTTTCGCCGAAGAGATATTTTTGGGGGGATTGAAGTTTTCTTATTGTTGTGGGTAATTTGTTTTTTTCTGGTTGTGGGGGTTATTCTTCTTCTCTGTTATCAACATTAATAATGATAGTGATTCCTAATTCCAAGTGAATGGAAGACTTATTCAACACAACTTCTGTTGTACCTCTCTGATGTTTCAGTTTGCTCTCTTGAATTAATGATTTTGAACATTAGTCTCTCCTAAAGTGAAGATGGAGGGCAGAGATGGACCAATAGCTGGGAGGACTAAAGTTTCATTCTAAATGTTTGGGTCTCCTCAAGTTTAATAACAAGATAGATTGCTTGAGAGAAGAATCTTTATATTTAAACGGCTTTAGAATTGTTTTGCTATTTCTTCTCTAATTTATTTTGGAAGGGGAAGCTTATTATTTTTCTCATGTTTTCTTATTATGTGTACTTGTGGAAATTTTTTATACTTGACTCTTAATGATACCCTTGATTTTTATATCTATTTGCCTTTGGCTACTGGGAACATGTACACATTTCAGTTTGTTTTATGGCTGGCTCGTTCTTTTTTCTTTTCTTCTCTTTGTTTTTCTCTATTCCTCTCCCTTTGTTTTTTCTTTTTCATATTCCTGTAAATCAACTTTCATTTAAATTTAATATATTAGCTTAATCTGAAAAAGATTCTTCCTTTCTCTCATAGTGGTTCAGGTAACATAACAATAATTTGATTGATTGATTAATTAAAAAAACCCATTAAAACATTTTATTTTTTCTTATTGTTTTGATTGAGATATAGCATGGATTAGTCTGGGAAATGTCTTTTTCTTGTCACTTTCTAAAAATACCCAACAGTAATTTCCTTTTTACCACGGAATATTAAAGAATCGGAGTCTCCAGACAAATGTAGCTGAGTTAAAAGCTTGGAACTAAAAATCCTAGGATTTTTTTTTGCAGGAGATTCCTATGCTGCATGAGCAGCTTTTACAGGATAAGGTAAGGTGGCAATTCAAAAGAAGAAGCCTGTGCAAGAGCATGGTTAGTATGGTGTGCTCTGTGAACAACATATGTCAATCCATCCAAATCAAAGTGCCTAAAACAGCTCTATATTGTGCTGAGTGCTGGTTGGTCACCAAATGCATTGAGATCATTTTATATGCCATGGAGGTGTGCATGTCTCATTGGTCATTAGGTATTTCTCTCCTTGACTATGTCACCAATGACACAGTTTTGAAGCAAATGGGCACCACACCAACATCAGAGAACATGCAGGAGAAATGCCTACAGCCTAGAGAACCTCCCTCTTCCATGTCTCTGAATGAATGGATGGACACACTAAAGAAAGGATGGAAAAATATGAAGAAAGGTCTAGCAAATGCGGCAGAAGTCTACAAGAAGCAAGCTGATAAACACCGCTCGCTCCAAACCCCCCTTTCAAGTGGGGGACAAAGTTTTTGTACCTACCAAATACATAAGATTAAGGATGCCTAGCAATTTATAGAATTAACTCAGCATATGCCAGAATAAATGAAGTACCCAGAGAGATACATATTAAATTTGTAAGAAGGTCGACGAGGGATGAGATCCTGAGAGCGCAGAGAGATGGTCCCTTGATATATCAACAGAGTAAAATTGCCATTTTGAAACAGATCCCGAAAAAGATTCGAGAGATAAGAAGGAAGTATTCCTTCTTATCAAAAAGATTATATAAAAAAGGGGTGTGGTTCAAATGGTCGATGCCCGAAGGAATGTTAGTGTTCTGGGAGGGAGGGAGAGTTAGAATTAAAACAATTGCAGAGGCGGAAGCCTTTCTTAAAAAACATTCCTCAATCCTGGAGGATGAAAATGGAACGGGAGGGGCCACGGCTCCGCCCACTGGCAGCCAGGGAGAAGAGGATACAATAGCTAAAAGACTCAGATCTCACAAATGACTTTCTATTATATAGCGTAACCCTTATCTGGATGTCTATAGAAATAAATGATTGATTGCATGAAGTTATGAAATGATATTGTTTCTCTTTCCACTTTGTAGGGAAATGGAAAAATTATTGTATTGGGTTTTTTTTTCTGTATGAAGCCTCGGAGGGGGCCGACACCTCCAACATAGATGTCCTCAAAATGTCTCATTATACCTTATACCCTTTTCCTATCCAAAAATTTGTAAAAACCAATAAAACTTTTTTGACACGAAGAATGCCTAGCAAGAAATTGGCCCAAAATTTCTAGGTCCGTTCCCAATAGTGAAGATAATTAACCCAATTACAGTTCAACACAGTCTACCCAGAATTCTAGGGAAAATTTACCCAGTATTTCATTGTAGCTTGTTGAAGCCAGTAATTGGATCCAGCATAAGACTGTCCACCCAAGCTCACCCTCCTCCTGTAGTGGTAGAAGGGGAAACACATTATGAGGTGAAAAAAATCTTAGACTCCAGGCTGTATAGGGGTCGCTTACAATATTTAGTGTATTGGAAGGGGTACCCTTTGTCCGAAGCTACTTGGGTGAAAAGCTGGGACCTAAAAGTGGATAAGTTAGTAAAACAATTCCAAGAGAAATTTCCTGACAAGTCAAAGGGCGGGGGGGGGGGGGGGGAGAAAGAGGTGGTTAATTTGGTTACTTTAACCCCTATGTTATTCTCTTTCAGGAAGCATCTTTCTTCTGAGGAGAGGCTGCCAGTCAGGCCTGTAGTCATATTCCTTTTAGGATCTCTGGCCTGCCACACTCTCTATTATTTTACTATGCTTTTTCATTAGAGGGGAATTGGGAGGGGGAATAGTAAAGAGTAGAATGTGTTGTTGTCAAAAAAAAAAATCCTTTCTAGAAGCCCAAGGTCATCTTTTGTCTCTGCAACTCTGAGCCTGACCGGAACTGGATGGGTGGAACTGCAAGCATGGCAGTGGAAGATTGGACCATGTGATGGACTTGTGGCTGTGGGGGCAAGATCATGAACTTTTAACTGGGTGGAAAACCCAGGAAGCTTTCAGATTTGGGTTTCCCACAGATGTACCAACATGTCTCCCTTCATAAATTGGAACTTTGAGGATTACTTTGCCTTGAACTCTTGATTTAATTTTGGGTGATATTTGGAATGCTGACATTAGGATGATAATGATGCTGTAAGATTGGATTGATAATATGAGATTTTATATAAACTGTAAGTGAGGACTGTAGTGAGGAGGCATAGAAGTTTTGTACACACTTCGTGTAACTGGAGGATGATTTTATGTTTTATGTTTGTCTTATGTTTGCTTGTTTAAAAATAAAAAAATTAATATAAAAAATGTAAGGTGTCAATTCAAAATGTGCTAAATGTGATCAATTGTTGAGAACAAGTATGTTGACAAGGTTACTTTTTAATATTGTCACAATCATTGCTGACATTTAGTTCTTATTAATAAATGTAATTAGTATATGTAATATATTAATATATGTAGTCAACCTTCAACAAAAGCACATTTATTATCAATATCTGAATATAGATAATCCTCAACTTATAACAGTTCATTTAGTGACTGTTCAAAGTTACAAAGACACTGAAAAAGGTGGTTTATGATAATTTTTCAGAGTTATGACTTTTGCACAATCCTTATGGTCATATGATCAAAATTCAGATGCTTGGCAAGTGACTCATATTTATGATAGTTGCATGTTCTGGGATCTTGTGGCCACTTTTTGTGACCTTCTGACAAGCAAAGTCAATGAGGAAGCCAGATTCATTAAGCAACCATATCACTAACTTAACAACTGCATAGATTCACTGAACAACTGCACTGATTCACTGAACAACTGTGGCAAGAAAGATTATAAAGTGAGGCAAAACTCACTTAACAACAGAAATTTTGGGTGCCATTTGGGCTACCAAAGTATAGGGAGAAAATCTGATTCAACTCTTGATTCTTTTCAAATTCCACCACCAAATTACATTCTTAGATTCTTAATATTTTATAAAATCATATGTATGAATGTAATTTAATGGATATTTGGTATTTCTTAACCATTCTGAACTGGAGTTATATATTTTTTTCCTCAGAATTGAACTACTTTTTGCTAGAATATTTACCAATATATCAATTTTTGATATCTTAAGGATATTCTTAAAATGTGTTAAGGATTACTACATGATACTTCACTTAGTGATTGTAGGGACAAACAAGTTGGAAGTGGGGTCATAGGTCTATTGTATTGTATTGTATTGCATTGCATTGCATTGCATTGCATTGCATTGCATTGCATTGCATTGCATTGCATTGCATTGCATTGCATTGCATTGCATTGCATTGCATTGCATTGCATTGTATGACTTCAATATCTTTGTTGTCAATTTTAAGAGTGACTGCTATCCATACTGTAGTTTGGAAGCAAGAGATCGTCCCCCCTAACATCTATTATATGGGGTGCTGCAAGGTTCTGTACTCTCTCTGCTCCTAGTTGACATATTCGTGAAGCCCCTGAAGGAGCTCATCTGTAGCCCTCGAGTAGGATATCACATGTATGTTGATGATTCCCAGATATATATTTCAGTCTCTGGAGAGGCATTGCTCCTATTGTTCTGACTCAAAAACTGGAAGCTTTGAGATTTTAGATAGGGAGCAACAAACTTCAGATTAATCCTGCTAAGATTAAATATATTTGGGTTTGGGGACCTTCTGAATCTTGAAATTTACCATCTTTGCTGCTGGGTAGATTGTTACTGCTTGAAACAGACCAGGTGCATAATCTGGGGGCTCATAACTCCTACTCAAGAGGCAGGTACTGTCATGGGCCTTGTATAACTTTGAGCTGGCAGTTATGTGTGCTTCCAGAACTATGTATGTCACACCTCTGCTCTGCAAACTGCATTGTTTGCTAGTTTGCATCCAAATCCAGTTCAAGGTTCTGGTCTAGGTTTTAAAGTCCTAAATAGCATGGGTCCAGGTAATCTGAGGGAACTCTGTCCCTGTCAGTCAGTGGAGGAGCTTCGTTTGGTGGAATCACTCAAAAGGAGACCCCTTTCTGTAGTAGTACACATTTTTTGGAATATCATTCCTCCAAGGTGAGATTGGCCACAATTCTATTGTCCTTCTGGAAGATCTCTTAAAACTTAATTCAGCTATCAGGCCTGGCAGTCCCATGGAAGGCAGGAGCCTATTAAATATTTTAAGGTTTAGAATGCATTTCCAGGGTTTTTTTATTATTATATGTTTAACTGTTTTAACTGTTATTAATAATAATAATCCTAGTCTTTTTTTCTCTATGCCCCTTGATTTTCATTAGTAGAGCTTGCATATCACTTGCATTTTCACTTTTGGAGTAACAAACATAGATATTGATGCTTCTTTCTCCAATTTTAAATTGGAGTCCAGAGGTGGTATTCAGCAGGTTCTGACCAGCTCTAGAGAACTGGTAGTGGAAATTTCGAGTAGCTTGGAGAACTGGTAAATGCCATCTCTGACTGGCCCTGCCCCCATCTATTATCTGTCTCCCGAGTCCCAGCTGATCAGGAGGAAATGGGGATTTTGCAGTAACCTGCCCTGGAGTGGGGAGGGAATGGAGATTTTATAGTATCCTTTCCTGTCACGCCCACTAAGTCATGCCCACCAAGTCACTCTCACAGAACTGGTAGTAAAATTTTTTGAATCCCACTCCTGATCTAGTCCAACTTCCCCCAATAAAGGCTGGTAGGATGAATAAATAAGGAGAGAGTGTACAGCCTTGAATCTTTCTTTAGCCAACCTAGTGCCTGATTATTATGATCTGCCCAGACAGTATTTTCCTATCCTGTATATAAGATTCTTCTGCAATCAATGAAAAATTCTGGGATTCTCATTTTTTGTAACATATGTCAAGTTGCAACCAACACATCAACATTTTTTGAAATGTGATATCAGCAGCAAAACAGTTGTGTGTGAATATGCGTATATATTGTGGTTATATTGTGGGTGCTTCTGAGAAAAGCAAAATGGAACATCTGAGAAATATGTAGAAAATCTTAAGAACTGAACCACCTAACAGTAGATTTAATCTCTATTGTGGGTCTAAAATCAGCATAGCTTTCAGCCTGTAGGAAAGCTGGTGGGATTATGGGCATCAAAATCCAAAATAATGGAGAGATTCATGTTGGGGAAGTCTGCTGTGGATCAATAACTTGTCCATTTGGGGGAAAATGAATTGAAAGACAGACTCTTAAAGCACTTAGAGATAATTCATTCTAATATTAATTACCCTGAAAGCTTGAAGAATTAGTAGGAATTATATTTGAAGGAATATTGAATGGAAATATTTGTTTGATATACTGATATCAGATAAAAAAGCATCCAGTTCAGAATTCTGGTTTCCATAAGTATTGTTGGTTTCCAACACTAGAAATACAGTATAGATACCACTTTCACATGATTCCATTTAGTCATTGTAGGCAATTGTTTTGATAGGCCTTAAATAAAAATTATTTGATTTAATCTGAGACTTGGCTACAATGGGTTACTTAGTAAAAATTGCAGTACAGCAATATATTTTTTTCATAATTCAGCAGTCCCATCTTTATATGGACACAGCCTTTCAGTATAGACGATTTTGTGATATTTATTTCCTGTTTTATTTTTGTAAGAAACTAATGGCAGTGAATATACCCATTATTCCTTCCTCCTCACATTTTCCCCTTAACAACCCTGTCGGGTGGGTTGGGCTGAAATTAGCCCAAAATTACCCAATCTACTTTTATGTCAAAGATGGGACTAGAAATCACAGTCTCCTGTTTCTAGCCTGGTGTCTTAGCACAAGACCCTCCAACATTGTTAATGGAAAGAAATTAAATTGCAGTAGTGTAAAGGCCTCTCCAGAGTTTGCTATTGTGAACTGAACCAGATGTAATGCTGGTTTAAAATGAAATTAATTATGCCCCCAATTGAACTCCAAGTGATATATTGATATATTCTGTTTCCAATTTTATGTCAAGAAATCTTTATTTAAAGCTATCAATGCCTGATCATGATTCAGTTGCATCAGCATCCCACTGGAGAACTCCAATTTATGTAATTTGTTATTTATATGGAATTTCCAAAAATAATAATTATCCAGCAGCTAAGCAGTACCAGACCTCAGAATAGGACAGCCATATGACAATCCTAAACATTGAAATGTTCAGACATCTTTGATGTTAGTTTGTTTATGCTTTCCTTTTGAAAAAATTTCAATGACAATTCTGGATTTCTTTTTAAAAAAATTATTTAAAGCAGCATGTATTGAGATCCCATGAATGTTTAACCTGAATGTTCAACTCATAAAGGAATATAACAATTCTTTTGTTCCTATTGATGGAACAATATTTGATGAGTAAAAATACATGTACAACATGAATCTGGCAGACAGAATCTGGCAATCTTTGTTTGACAAATCTTGCCTAGAAAAACCTTCAGCCCATAATCCTTGTAAAGAGATGAAGTTCTGACATCTGGATAAATCTGCTGGTATAGTTTTGGGAGAATATATTATAGACTGGTTCTGCATGTGGATTGGAATTCTTGAGTGTGAAGTCAAATAAACTTTTCATATTTCCCCCCCGAAATGTGTAAACTTTTGAGTTTGAAAATTCAAACATTTTTTTTGTTTTGAGATGGTATACTGTGGTATTAATAAAGATCCTTAAAAGTGAAATTAAAGAATTCTTATTTGTAAGGATGTGTCATTTAATCCCTGAATATGATATTACGTTTTGATTCACAGTCTTTTAGAATCTATATCAATAAATTTATTAGGGAGCTTTATTTACATTTGTATTTGAATGTTGTTTTTTTTAAAATGAGTATAATGGCCAGCAAAGGATACCTTTCAGAATTACCTTTATGCAGAAAGACATGCTATTAATTAGCAGCTATGGTTTTTGTTGTTGTTGTTATATTTATTAATAGTAGTATTCTTATTGAACCCTCCTCAAAGCTATTGAAGCTATGATTGGGGGTAGTATTCTTTTTCAATGCCCCCAAATTGTTCTTTATAATATAGATGAAATAAGGCTGTAAAATAAAGACAGGAAGTTTGCAGAATAACAGGAAACCTCAAGCTTGGTTAGTGGGACTATGAAACCCCACCAAAGTTGAGAAAGACAGCAATGCCCCATCTAACATTACCCAGGTGGTGCTAGGCTGGATTTCATGCCTCCCCACCACAAACCTTGTAAACTGTCAGTGGAAAAAGTAAGCTCTTGTTCTTTGTTTTTGAATAAGAGGATCTACCATCTAATCTATCTAGTCTGTAGATTAAGAAATATTATGGTCACTTGAAATCTAAGTACGAAACAGTAAGCCAATTGGCTAGTAAAATACAGTCATACAATTTTTTCCATTATGCTGAGAAAGGAGAATCACTTTTGCTTTGCCTGTTTTCTATTTTGATATTGTATCTCAGTGGGCACTTTGCAGTCTCCACCAAGTGTTGCCTTATGATATGTCTGGACATTACTGCGTCTAATCTATTAGTCCTCCTGTAGCAGATTATTTTCTTGCTTAGGCACACAGTGGTGTAACTGGGAATGTATGTTTCTTTAGTAAAACCAGTTTATTGTGGGGCAGGGTACATCTTTGGGATCAACAAAATAAAAATCTTATAGAAATTATCTCTGCAAGCTTTCCTCTTCATTTTATAAATGAAACAATTTTATTTGGGGCAATATTTAACTTATCTAATAAGTAAGTGACATATATGTCTGCCAGGTTATAAAAGTAATAAATGATGTAGATGAAGAAATTAAGAGGCACTCATCAAATTTGTGGATGATACTAAGGTAGGGGGAATTGCTGAGACTTAGAAGATAGATTCTAAGGGTCTTGACAGATGTGAGCATTGGGCCCTACCCAGTGGTGGGTTTCAAATTTTTTTTAGAACTTCTTCTGTAGGTGTGGCCTGCTTTGTGGGAGTGACTTGCCAGCCATGTGATCAAGTGGGAGTGGCTTGGCAGTCATGTGACTGGGTGGCCAACTTGTAAAATGTGGTGTAACTCACTTAACAACGCTCTTGCTTAGCAACCAAAATGTTGGTTCAGAAACTCTGGCATTTGAAGCACGCAAGTCTTAAAGCTATCAAGTTACAAGACCCTTGCACCCCTAACCCTTTAGAAAAAAACCCCCATGGATATTCAAACTTGACAACTTTAAGACTTGTGGACTTCAACTCAAAGAATTCCTCCTCTCGCTCTTCATCTTGATGATGTGTGAACGGCTGCGGGGAGGGAGCTGGAACCAGTTCTAACCGGCACTGTAGATTTGTGGAACCGCTTCTATAGAAGAGGTTAGGAACCTACCCCTGGTCCTATCCAGCAAGATGCAATTCAGTGGTTGAAAATGAAGTTACGGTAGATCCTGCACTTAGGCAGAAAAAACTAATGCACAGGTATAAAATAGGCCCGTGATGGTGAACCTATGGAACCGGTGCCACAGGTGGCACACGGAACCATTTCTTAGGGCACATGAGGCGTTACCCTGTCAGCTCCAGCACGCATGTGTGTGCTGGCCAGCTGATTTAGGGCTTCTTTTGAGGCCATTTTTCACCCTCTGGAAGCTTCAGGGAAGCTCCTGAAGCCTCTGGAGGTGGGGGGGGGGGAGACTGTTTTCACCCTCCCCAGGCTTCTAGAAAGCCTCTAGAGCTTGGGGAGGACAGAAAAAGCGTGGCAAAAGCAAGAGGTCGCACACATAGCATTATGGGTATGGCACGTCCATGCACGACCCACCCTGCACTCCCCCTGCTTTGAGCACGTGAGCCAAAAAGGTTCGCCATCACTGGAATAGGCAGCACCTGTCTCAACAGTAGAACCTGTGAGAGGGCTCTAGGTGTCCTAGTGGATCACTACTTCACTATGAGCCAACAGTGTGCTGTGGCTGCCAAAAAAAGCCATCACAATCTTAGGTTACATCAACAGAGGGATAGCATCAAGATCACAAGAAGTGATAGTGCTGCTCTATATTGTGCACTAATAAGACAACATTTGGAACACTGCATCCACCATGATACAAAAAAGATTCTGAGAAAAGCAACAAAGATGATAATGGGTTTTAATGGAGGTTTTCAAGAAAAGATTGGACAATCATTTTAATGGGATAGAATAACGACTTCTGCTTAGGGCAGCGGGTATATTAGAAGACCTCCAAGGTCTCTTCTGTCTTATGTTGCTATGATTCTAAGACCAGGTAGATGATTTTTCCTGGCCACAGAGGTAGGATTTAGGATCCTGGTGTGAGGAACACATTTCTGTAGCCTCAATAAGTCCATAGGAGCTCTGCAGATACAAGTTTTGCCTATTTTATTATCAAGATGTATGATAGACAATATGCACATTAAGACAAGTTGAGAGAACATGGAAAAATATTTTAAAATAAATAATAGCAGAATAAATAATAACCAATGTGATCTACATCCATCATGGTCTGGGAGGTAACAAAGCCTGTGTCATGAGAATGTGTTCAAGAAAATATCCAAGCTGTAATGGCATTCATACAATATTTTTGTACATACGTCATCAGATCCACATATGTTGCAGTGGACACTCCAATAGGCACATTTACATCAACTGCAACTTCTGCACATTTTTCAAGTGTTCCTGACAGAGTGCATTGCAATTGAGAAGGTAGCCAAAATATCTAACATCCTCACAAAATCTGGCAATCTTGGGTTAATTATTTTCTCCAAAATCATAATTTCTGCTGAATACATGACAGGGAGGATTTTCCTCAGGGTTCTTTAAAACTAATTCTACAATTTTCCAGATATCTCTTATCTATTAATTAAATGTATTTATTTATTAAATTTATGTGTCTCCCATCTCAATGTTGGAGCAACTCTGAGTGGCTTTAGGTGTAGACTACAATAACAAGAATTATACAGGTGTTACTGTTAAATCAATTTGAGAAAAATGTCATCCTTAGATATTTCATTTCCTTTTTCCTTTGTAGAATCATCAAGTTAACTTCACTGAAGTTAACAATTTAATACTAAATACAGTAAAATTGTGCATGGGATTTAGTAATAACAAATTAGCTTGCTTTTGATAAAAACCAATGAACCCACCTGAATTTATTAATAGACCATATATTTTAATTGAGGGGAGCCTCTCCAAACAGTCGAATGACTCATGTAATTTTTCTTAATTATTTAGTCTTCCAGATGATCCCCAAAATCAGTAAACTGTAATAAACACATTGAAGCTAATTCCTTAAAAATAAACAAAGTCTAAATAATTCCATTTGGAGTTATTTGTGTTCTTTTTATCATCACCCTTCTGTGATGCCTTGTTGAGTCAAGAGCAGAGCCTTATGAATCTGTTCCCCCTAAAAAATCTGGGAATATTCTCTCAGGTGTTTTACTTGCTATTGTGTTTGGCTTACCTGCTGCCTTTTAAGACTGCAAAATTCCATTTAAACAATATTGTGCTCTCCTCTTGCCTCCTGCTTCAAGTTCAAAAACCTAAGTAGTTTACTGATTCTCCATCTTGTTAACATATATTGATAGTTAGTAGTGGAGCCAGAGAAGACAATTCAGTACTTTCCTGCTGTTTCAATGGTTAAACGTGGAGGAAAGCTCATGAACACAGCTGTATGGAAACCCACTAAATAATGTGCATTCTAATATAAGTGTTATTGTTTTTATTGATGAAAGTTCTAACATTGTAGAAACTTGCTGACTGTTCTCCAGTTCCTCTCCCAAAGCAATAAAAGTGACTGATCAGATGACATATCATTGTTATTTACATAATATGCAAGGAGGTTCATGTTTGAACTGAAATTTTCTATAACTACACATGATTTTACACCTCATTATTACAGTAAGAAAAAACTAGAAATGTAGATACAACTGATTATATCCAAATTGCTTTAAAATGGTTCTCCAACATGTTTCAAACAAGGACTCAGTCTGTAATACTTTCCAAGGCCTTATTTTTACAATCTGCCAGGGAATATGGAAAAAGAATTTGAACCCTGGGGGGGAAAAGTGTCAAACATTTTTAAAAAATCATTATAACTACATTTAAAAATCCTTGAATGCCTAAACATTTCAGAAAAACCATTGGGAAATTATTTCTTTTGCTCGTAAGCATAGCCTGTTGCAATAATTTTTAAAAACAACGATTAACGTAATTTGCCTAGAATTAAGCTAATATAGGAGCACTCCATCAATGTGGTCTCAAAAAAAAGTAGAGTTTGATCTGGAGGAAAAACATTAACCAAATTATCTCTTATGTTTTTTTTCTTTATTATCTGCAGGAAGAAAAAAATATCTACTTTGGGGTACAATCCAGCCCCTTCTCGTATTTTTTATATTCTCTGTTAAAGTTTACAACAATATGTACTCAATGGAACTTAAGAAGTTATATGCTTCTGTATCAAATATGAAATATTTTCTGGTATATTCAGTCTTGTTCTGGGTAGAAGCATTTTTGAATATAAATGGTACTCCAAATCATATTGGAGAATTTCTTCAATTTCTTCCATAATGATTTCCATCTCCTTCACTCATTATTTCTGAAGTAGCAACTTTAAAAATAGGCAGTAAATAAAATATTTAAAAAAACTGTCAAGCTTCAATCAACAATAAACAGAAAGTGAATTAGAATCCCAAGACAGATTCATTCCACAGCATGTCCTCTTCTGTAATTGCACTGGTTTCAGGTTTCTTTTTCTCCTTCTTGTGTCTTTTGCTTTTCTTTTCAGAAGAATGATCTTTACTTCCCTTTACTTTACTATGCTTTGATTTTGACGCAGCTATTGAATCTATATGATTTTTTTTCTTTTTCTTCTTACCATCTTTTTCCAACTCTTGATTGTCTCCTGCTCTTTTAAGAGTTGAACGATCTCTTTCTCCCTCTTGTGGCCGTCCTTTTTTGGCTCTTGATTTCTTTGGCAGCTTACGGCTTCCCTTGTCACCACTAGAGCTATTCTTTGAAAACGAAGACTTGTAGCTATCAGTAGATTCGGCTGATAGTAGTTTGTAGCTGTCATTTCTGTAGCTAGTTAACTTAGGCACCTGCTTTTCAGAATCATTGTCTGTGCTGTACGTACATACATTTTCTAGCTTTCCTGGGTATTTTTGCACTGGTGGGTGTGGAGATCTGCTTCCAACAGAATATGAAAATGTGTCCATTTCTGGAAAAAAGGTGGAATGCTGATTTGGTTCATAAACATTTCTTGAAAGAAAACCTTGGTCAGATGCAAAAGTCTCCTCATGACCATTAATGGCTTCACACATTTTTTGCTCGGACTTTCTAAAATTAATGTTCGGTTCCAGTCCTCTTGCTTTTTGTACTTTGATGTAATCTGCCAATTCATCTTGGAATGAACTGTTTGTATTATTGGAATTCTTCATCAGAGAAGTGGCAATCATATTTTCTCTAAAACAAATAATAAATAAAGTATGAGAATGTCTTAATGGCTTTAATGCTTCTTTAGTATCATTAATCTCACTCCTGAGTAGTACAATTCTATAACAGGATTTAGTTCTTCACCTTTTCTAATTTAGTGTCCTCTAGATAAGTTATCTCTTAATTTTATAAATCTCACCTTTATTATTTTTACAAATTACTCAAGCTGGCAAACACATCCATTACACCTTTCCCCTCTTCCCTTCTTCATCTCTTTGAGGTGAGCTGGACTGAGAGAGAAAATGACCTGTCAACTGGCTTTCATGGATAAGGCGGGACTTGAACTCACATTCTTCTGTTTTCTAGCCTGGCTTCTTAACCACTAGACCAAACTGACTCTCTATATGCTGTACTATATGCTAGATGGAAAGCTTGGGAATAATTGTCTACCATATGCTTGAATAGAAATCAACTTCTGGTTATTTCAAGCACATGTAAAATGTATGTTCCGGGCAATAGTATCAGTTTGTCATTGCCTTCTTCCTTAATAGTTTCCCTCCCATAACATTAATCAAGCCTGATCATGTGTAGTTTAATTTTTCAAGATATTGAATAATGAATCTTTATCTTTACAGAACATTCATACTTCTAGAAATAAGCAATATACCTGACTATGGGAGATGCATTCACTGCATTTATGTTTTTTAAATGTACCCAAACACACAGACAGACAGACAGACAGACAGACAGACACACACACACTTCCAGCATTCATTTATTTCAATTTATTAGCTGCTCAATTCCAATCGACTCTTGGGCAATTATTTTTTCTTTTGCCTTTGATTCTTAGAATTGGTTGTACTTATTATTTTGGAAAAATGTAAGCCAAGCTGATTGCTTTGGCTCACAAATGTGTCCATTGTGAGACTCTTACTGCATCATGAGTGGAGGGTAGGTCTGACTATCAGCTATAGAAAATAGTTGAGTATCAGCTTTAGGAAGTATCAAGAGGGGAATATTTGTGCCCTGCAAACCTCCAAATATTGTTGCACTACATTACGGTTAATGATAAGAATTCTATTCCAAAATGTTTAGAGAATATTAAATATTTATTTAAAGAAAGAATAAAAAATCCTTAGAAAACATTTGTCCTATGGAAAAAAAGAACTCAACAGAAAAACAGTTGCAAGAGCAGAGGAACATTACTTGACTTCTAGTGATAACGTTTGTTCACATTCTTTCTCTGCAAATTCTAACCATCAATTTTTGTTTTGCTCAGTATCTATACGGAAGGCCAGGAAAACACTTACTTAATCTGATGCTTATTTCCTTGCATGTGTGACTGGTACATTTCTATGGATGTGAGGCTGATATTGCATGTTTCACATACATAGTTGCCCACGCCAAGTGCTGCAAAAAAAAAAAAAAGAGGTACAGGTTAAAGAAAATGCAGTAAAAATGATGTCCTTTCTCCCAAACAACAGACATCTTGTGGGAAATCTTTGTAAACTTGTTCTATCATGGAACATGATTTAGACTCAGAATCTGATTCTGACAATACTGGTCCAGATGAGTTTGTGCATTGTCAACTTCTGGAATCATCAAGTCATGATGCATCTGAGCCGGATCAACGATAGGCACCTCCTGATCAGCTGGAGCACTCAGATGATTAGGCATGACACCTAAGCTCCAGATTTTCATGCATGCAACGGCGAGCAGAGCAATGCAACCCCTATGAGGCTTCTCATTAGACAAAATGCAAGGCCTAAGTAATTGTAGTCAACTGCCTGCATAGATTTATATAGCTGCCTTGCCTTAGCTTTCATTCTTTTCAAAATTCAAGCTCGTGATTCTTGTTCCTCTGTTTTCCTGTTTTTGAATCTTTAAACTTCTGGACTTCATGATTTGGCTCTTTGACTTCCGGAATGAATTTGGACCATTCTCTTGATATTTGAACTCCAAATGGAAATATTCAGACAAACATTTTTTGCAAAGACCTTGATTCATGATCTTATTTGCTATTATTTGCCTGGTTGTAATAAAAAAAAATTAGCAACTTTGCTTTGGTGTGTCTGCAAACGTGTCTGTCATGATCAAATGTATGTTACAAAGTACTGCAAATGCACTGTCATGATCAAATTGTTACTGTAATAGAAAATTCTGACTGAAACTAGGCAACAATATACTGGATTTTAAGAAAAGTACGGAGAAACAGCCAAAGCAAGCAAAGAATTCCCTTCACAAGAAACAAAGATATCCAACTAAGGCCACCACGTGGAAGGAAAAGGTTGATAGTATACCTGGGTTTTGAGTCATGCTCACCTGATATAAAGGGGAATATTGTTTTGATGCTGCTTACCATTGGTTTTGGACTCCAGGGGGATAGCCTGAGTTCCAATTTCAGCCACCAATTTCTTACGTAATTCATTTCTTTTGTGCTTTTTGCCTACATAGTGTTGATGGGCCATAAACGAGTTGTTGAAGGATGCAGAGCAGAGTTTGCAATATTTATCCGGATCATCTAAATCCAAAGCAGTTCTACAGGATGAATATAGGTCCTCAGAATCAACATCCTGTTGCAAGGTCTTTTCAAGAGATGCCTCTGGCAGAATTGGAATTGCAGAGGAATCTGTGTAAAAGGACCAGGCAGAAAGATTAGCTTCCTTGTGGAAAACAATCAGAACAAAAAGTGTCAACCTGTCAGCATTGGAAATTGACTTTTTAAGGAACCACTAGACTGCCTCTAAGAAAATAAACCCATCTTTTTACATGTATCTAATTTGCTGGTCTATGGAACTCCCTGCCAGAAGAAGTGGTGACAGCTGTCAGCCTTGACACCTTTAAGAAAGGATTAGATGAGGTCCTGGAGAACAAGGGTATCAATGGCTATCATTATGGATGCCTAAGGACACTCTCCGGGATGGAGAGATAGGCAGGATATTTCTCAATGCCATTTGCAGGGAATCATAAGCAGGTGAAGACATCTGCTTGGGAATACCCTGAAGCAAATGGTGAGCCACTGTGTGAGACAGAATTCTGGACTGGATGGGCTGTGGCCTGTTCCAGCAAGGCTGTTCTTATGTTGGCTGACAAATTATTATGAATAGCATCTCCTGTAAGTTGTTCAGGTAAGTTACTGATTCTTTCCTTTCTTACTGCACTGTATGAAATTACAAAGGGAAAAGAAAAAAGAGAAATATGTAAGAGTACCAACAGAAGGACATTTAATGTGATTTGTTCTTCAGCTGCATTGATACTATGATTAAAGCAATCTACGGGGCATCTTCTCATTAAAATAGCTGACAAAAAAGAGAATGCATTAATTCTTTACCATGTTCTGACTGAACATCCTGTATGGTCTGAGTCTGATCTGACAACTGCTTCAGTTTCTTGGCATGAATCTTTCCTGAATAGTGTGACTGAGCAACAACTGGAGATGTGAAGACCATGTTGCAAAGTTTGCAATACATATTTTTGTCCATATTTGGATTCTTCTGAAATCAAAATGAAAAGCTATTTAATTCATTATAATAATAGACATAGGCTGAACTTTTAGGATGTCAAATTCTGCTTTGGGTAAGAATCTAAAATAAAGCATCTCTGGATAATTTGGTTAACCAGCTTCTGCTTGAAGACAAAGTTAGGCACCAGTTCGGCACCAGTTAGGCTGGCCGGCGGAAGAGAGGAAATGGAGGAAGGGGGGGGGGTCGTTTCCACTGAGGTTTTGATCATTACTTCGGTTCTGGGGAGGGGCAGGGGCGGTGGGAGACAGATAGGGTCGGAGGACCGTGGCTGCTGGTTACAGGCGGTCACGCGCTCCGACTCCCTGTGCTCCCATCGCAGACTAGGTGGGCAAGGACCACAGAGCCGGGGCCCTAGGCTGATGTTATGCAACGCCAGGTCCGTGGTGAACAAAGCCCCCCCATTCGCGACCTCGTGTCAGAGGGGGACCCGACCTGGTGGGTATAACAGAAACCTGGTTGGGCCTCGAGGGGGGTTTACCCCTCGTAGAAATGTGCCCACCAGGCTACCGAGCCTTCCACCCTAGGGCCCTGGGGAGGGGTGGGGGGGTGGGGATTATGATTAGGGAAGGTCTTGAGCCGAAGGAGACTACGATCCCTCAGACGACCGGGTGTGAGTCCCTCCTTGTGAAATGGGGCCTAGGGAGGCAGATGGGCATGTTAGTTGCATACCTGGCTCCTCGCTTTGCAACAACAGCCCTGCCCAAGCTCCTAGAGGTGATAGCCGAGGCGGCGGTTGAGACCCCCAGATTTTTGGTCATGGGGGACTTCAACCTGCCGTCGGTAGGCGAGACCTCTGGAGTAGTTCGGGAGTTCATGGCTTCCATGACAGCCATGGACCTGACCCAGGTAGTTTTAGGCCCTATTCACGAGGGTGAACACACCCTGGACTTAATCTTCGTCTCGGGACAGTGGAGTCGTGATCTGGGAATAGGGGATTTAGCCATCACACCCCTGTCATGGACAGACCACACTCTCCTTCGGCTAGACTTTCCAATCGCCGCACCTCACCACGGGGAGGCAGAGACGAATATTCCTATATGGTTCCACCCCAGGCTCCTGATGGACCCGGTAAGGTTCCAGAGGGAGCTTGGGCCAATGCCTGTGGACTTGCCCCGTGACTCGACTGAGGACCTGGTGGCCGCATGGTTAAGTGTGCCCACGGGGGCCTTGGACTGAGTCGCGCCCTTGCGGCCTCTCTTGCGGCGACGAGTCACCCAGGCTCCTTGGTTTACTGAGGAGCTGAGGGAGATGAAACACCACAAGAGACGCCTAGAGAGCAGATGGAGATCCTCTCGCTCCGAAGCCGACCGAACACTAGTGAGAATCCATATTAGGACTTACTTAGTGGCGATAAGAGTGGCCAAACGTGAGTATTGTGCCACCCTTATTGCATCCGCAGATAACTGCCCTGCCGCCCTGTTTGGGGTGACCCACTCCCTCCTTCACCAGAGGCTGCGGGAAGCCCCTCTGCAGGGACGAGCAGAGGAATTTGGGATTTATCTGCAGGACAAAATCACTTGGATTCGGAATGAGCGAAAGTGGTCCAGTGGGATTGTCCAAGTTTGGTCTTGAGGCACCATTCTGGGAGGAGTTTGACTTTGTTACTACCGAGGATATGGACAGGTTGTCAAAGAGACTTAAGGCTACCACGTTTATTGGATCTGTGTCCCTTCTGGCTTGTACTGGCATCCTGGGAGACGACACGAGGCTGGCTCCAGGGCATTGTCAACGCATCTTTGAGTGAGGGGTCCTTGCCTGCCATCTTGAAAGAGGCGGTGGTAAGGCCCCTCCTCAAGAAGCCGTCCCTGGACCCAGCATTATTAGAGAACTTCCGTCCAGTCTCCAACCTTCACTTTTTAGTGAAGGTTGTTGAGTGTGGTGGCCCAACAGTTTCCGCGACACCTGGAGGAAGTTGATTATCTAGACCCGCGCCAGTCTGGCTTCCGACCCGGTCACAGCACCGAGACGGCATTGGTCGCATTGGTTGATGATCCCTGGAGGGCGCGGGATAGAGGATATTCCTCTATCCTAGTCCTGTTAGACCTCTCAGCGGCTTTTGATACCATCGACCATGGTATCCTATTGCACCGACTGGAGGGGTTGGGGCTGGGAGGCACCGTTTTGCGGTGGTTCTCGTCCTACCTCTCTGGTCGGTCACAATATGTGTTGGCAGGGGGGCAGAGGTCGGCTTCAAGGCCCCTCATATGCGGGGTTTCTCAGGGTTCAGTCCTCTCGCCCCTCCTATTCAACACATATATGAAGCCGCTGGGTGAGATCATCCGTGGTTTTGGGGTGGGATATCATCTGTACGCTGATGATACTCAGCTGTACATTTCCACCCCAGACCACCCCAACGATGCCGTTGAGGTGCTGTCCCGGTGTTTGGAAGCCGTACGGATCTGGATGGGTAGTAACAAACTCAAGCTCAACCCGTCCAAGACTGAGTGGCTGTGGTTTCCGGCACCCCGGTTCAGCCAGATTACTCCAACTCTGGCCATTGGGGGCGAAATACCGGCCCCCGTGGAGAGGGCGCGCAATTTGGGTGTCCTCCTGGATTCCCGGCTGTCCATGGAAGACCATGTGGCGGCCGTGGCCAGGGGGGCGTTTCATCAGGTACGCCTGATGCGCCAATTGCGCCCCTTACTGGACCGGGCTGCCCTTTGCACAGTCACTCAGGCCCTCGTGACATCCCGTCTTGACTACTGCAATGCTCTCTACATGGGGCTTCCCTTGAGGTCCACTCGAAAGCTACAGTTAGTGCAGAATGCAGCCGCGTGGGTGATTACGGGAGCCTCTAGATGCTCCCATATAACACCGATCCTGCGTGAGCTGCACTGGCTTCCTGTGGTCTTTCGCGTGCGCTTCAAGGTCTTGACGACCATCTTCAAAGCGCTCCATGGCTCGGGACCTAGTTACATGCGAGACCGTCTCCTGCCCCATACATCCCTTAGACCGATACGCTCCCACAGAGAGGGCTTTCTCCGGGTGCCGTCGGCCAGACAGTGCCGGCTGGCGACACCCAGGGGAAGGGCCTTCTCTGTGGTGGGCCCTGCCCTGTGGAACGACCTACCCCCTGAACTCCGTACCATCACCGACCTCCGCTTCTTCCGCCAGTGTCTAAAAACACACCTGTTTCATCAAGCCGGCCTAACATAACCTCTGCTGTGACTAGTATTAGATAGTTTTAAAATGGGGGATTTTAATTGGTTTTAGCGCAGGTTTTGATATTTAATAGGTTTTAAATTTGTGTATTTTGTATTACTTTTGTATGTTATTTTAAATTCCTGTGCGCCGCCCTGGGTCCTTTTGGAGAAGGGCGGGATACAAATCGAATAAAACTAAAACTAAAACTAAACTAAACCAGTTCTATTTGTCCACAGATAAATTTACCATGGTCATCCATCTCCCCCCTCCCCCCTCATGTTCAAGAGACAAAGAATGGCTGGCTACAGGATGGAATTAAAAACATCTTCTAAATAAGAAAATCTTTCTTTCTTTCTTTCTTTCTTTCTTTCTTTCTTTCTTTCTTTCTTTCTTTCTTTCTTTCTTTCTTTCTTTCTTTCTTTCTTTCTTTCTTTCTTTCTCTTACTTACTTACTTACTTACTTACTTACTTACTTACTTACTTACTTACCATTAGCTAGCTTTATCAGTTGTACATATCCACCCCCGACCACCCCAACGATGCCACCGAGGTGCTGTCCCGGTGTTTGGTGGCCGTACGGGTTTGGATGGGTAGTAACAAACTCAAGCTCAATCCGTCCAAGACTGAGTGGCTGTGGTTTCCGGCACCCCGGTTCAGCCAGGTAACTCCAACACTGGCCATTGGTGGCGAAATATTGGCCCCCGTGGAGAGGGTGCGCAATTTGGGTGTCCTCCTGGATTCCCGGCTGTCTATGGAGGACCATGTGACGGCCATGGCCAGGGGGGCGTTCTATCAGGTACGCTTGATGCGCCGATTAGTCCAGAATGCGGCCGCGTGGGTGATCATGGGAGCCTCTAGGCATGCCCACATAACACCTCTTCTGCGCGAGCTACACTGGCTACCTGTGGCCTTTCGGGTGCGCTTCAAGGTGTTGACGACCATCTTCAAAGCGCTCCATGGCTCGGGGCCTAGTTATATGCGAGACCGTCTTCTGCCCCATGCATCCCTTCGACCGATCCGCTCCCACAGACAGGGCCTTCTCAGGGTGCCGTTGGCCGGGCAACACCCAGGGGAAGGGCCTTCTCTGTGGCGGGCCCTACCCTCTGGAACGACCTGCCCCCCGAACTGCGCACCATCTCAGACCTCCGCCTCTTCCGCCAGCGTCTTAAAACACACCTATTCCAACAAGCCAGCCTAGCATAACCTCCCGTTCTTGAATGCTTTTAGATAGATTTTAATTAGGGGGATTTTACACTATTTTAGCACAGGGCATGGGTTTAATAGTTTTTTTAAAAAAAATTGTATTTTTGTATATTTGTATTGTTTTTAAATTTCTTGTGCGCCACCCTGGGTCCTTTTTAGGAGAAAGTGCGGGGTATAAATTTGAATACATTAAAATTAAAATTTATCATAGGAACATGTGTTGACCTATGAGAAAACTGAATTGAGTCTACAGTAAACAGTAGGGTAAATGTGAGCTGGATTAGCAGTTGTACACGAGGGATCTTTTATCTTTCTCTCTGTCATGACTCAGTCTCAGATAATGCCAGGGTCAGATAAAATTAAGCTACAAGGCACAAACACTGTGTCCTATATGTAACCATCCTATTGATGTAAATGGGATAAATTTACCTGGAAATTCATATGCAGCCTGTCCTTTTGTTCATTATGCATTTGTAAATAAAGCCGTACTTTTTGTGCATGCCTTTTGCCCTGAAAAGCAAAAGTGTCAATTTATATATCAAAGCAAGCCTTCAAAAATATGTAAAAACAATTGTGTAAAGATACACATCATCTAGGAGCAGAGCCTTTAAGCTGACATTTCAGTACCCAGAGATTTACTGCTACATTAGGTGACTGCCGGGTGCTGTAGTGGAGGCTATTAATAGAAGCATAGCTATGGCAACATATTATACTGAGTTTCTAATGGCAAAATTATTTGTCAATTCATAATGGAGGGTTATGCAGTTTGCCATCAGACATGCCAAGTTAAGGATTACTTTATGCTTAGCACTTGTATTGAAATTGAGCAGCGCCACCTGTTGGTCTTCCTGTTTTAAGGGGCTGCCAGAACGAAGAGAAGGATCAACCTATTCTCCAAAGCACCTGAGGACAGGACAAGAAGCAATGGATGGAGAGAAGCAAACTAGAACCAAGGAGAAATTTCTTGACAGCGAGAACAATGAATCAGTGGAATGACTTGCCTCCAGAAATTGTGAATGCTCCAACAGTTTTTTAAGAAGAGATTGGATAACCATTTACCTGAAATGGTATAGGGTTTTCTGCTTGAGAAGGGGGTTGAACTAGAAGAATTCCAGGGTCCCTTCTAATTCTGTTATTCTGTTATATTATTAATTTTTACTGCTTTTAAACTGTATAAACCAATCTCATGAGTATAGCAAAAGAGAAAAATATTAATTTTGAAATTTAAAAATTAGCAGATTTGCTTACTGCTACAGATTTTCAGACAACACAGGGTTCAACTGGTAAACTTTAGAGAAAGAGATAATGTTCAGAGGCTGCTTCCCTATAATATCTAACACGTGGTTTGAATTTCATGGCTTTATTCTGGTAGGGTCACTGAACAAAGTAAGGGAACAAATACAGGTAGTCCTCAACTTACAACACTTCATTTACTGACTGTTCAAAGTTACAATAGCGACTCATATTTATAACAGTTGCAGTGTTCTGGAATCATGTGACCACTTTGCAACTTTCTGACAAGCAAAGTCAATGGGTAAGACAGATTCACTTAACAACTGTGTCACTAAATTAGTAACTGCACTGATTCATTTAACACCTATTGCAAGAAATGTTGCAAAATAGGGCAAAATTCATTTAACAAACATCTCATTTAGCAACAGAAATTTTGGGCTCAGTTGTGGTTGTGAGTTGAGGACTACCTGTATCAGGTAAGCTAAAAAGTTTTTTTGTTCATGTGAGGCATTAAAAAACATTCCAGATTAGAAGGCTTCTAAATCAAAGGCCAGCTTGATGGGATCTGTTGGGTAATGAAATGACTGCCAGTAGCTTTTTGTTTAATAGGTATCACAGTTCTTCAATGAATACAGTTAGGCTTTTTAAAAGGACACCTGATTCGTTTAAACAAGTATCTTGGTCAGTAAAAGGAGAATCCTCCATATTGGGGTACCATGGGGTCACAAAATCTCATTGATATGGTCTGTATTAAAGCTTACCTCATAGTGTGCTATTCGTTGCGATTCAAACTGCAGTATAGCCCCACAAACTTTACAGTAAGTGTCTGTGCAAAGTTCTTTTCTTGTCACCTCATCAAAAACATCTAAAACGAATGGTTATGAATATAATTGGTAACTAGAACAACGAGGGTGTCTTAATTATATATATATATGTTAGAAAACTTAAATACAAGATGGTGCAATTTATCCCCAAAAGTCAGTAGGTGTAACCTCTATATGCTTTCTGTTTGATGCTTATATTGCCACATTCTTTAAAACAAACCAGGTAAGGGTTGTGTCCTGGATGTGTTCTTTTTAGGAGGAGAAAAGAATTGACTAATAACAGCTGTGTTGTTCTTTTTTGTGAGGTGACAGTATGGGACGAAGGAGAAGCATGTGTAGAAGGCAGCCTGCCTCTTTTGCTCTTTTTTTTGGGGGGGGGGACTGCTTATTATATATATTTTTATTATTTTCCATTTTCAAAAAACATATAACCACGTGTATACTATTACATAGCCAACATCATATTGTATTATTAAATGTTTACATCATTTCATTTTACCATCAACTCCCAGAAAACAATTATTGGCTCTTCTGCTCTCCATACACCATATTTGTGCCTTATCCATCATTTTCTTCCCCCTCCTCTTTTGCTCTTCTTCTAACTGCAATATAAACCATCTCAAACCTTATATAATAGTAATAATAAGCACAAATATTTCATAGTTCTCTGAAGAAGAAATAAAACCACAAAGTGAGCTTTTCTAAAAAAACATCCATCAAGCTCAATTTCATGCTGCCTAAAGAAACTGAAAAAAAAAGCAAGGCAGAATTAAGGAAGCCACTACTTTTGAAAAAATAATAATGAAAACAACATTGCACTATTTTGCTGCAACCTTTGCCTTTCTATATTGGTGTGTATCACAGTGCATGAACAAAAGTAATGGGGCTTGCAGTGCAATGGCATAACATTGCTTTCATTATTTGACTTCTCCTGATTCATCAGCCCGCCCCCCAACCCTAATTAATTTTGAAGTGATTTATACATTGCCCTTCAATTATCTGATAAGAATGTCAAAATCATTGTTCAACTGGTGGCAAATTCCACCAGCTTTGGAACTTGAAGTGGCATGTAGTCCATATTAAAGCAGTTCACTTAACCAAACTTCAAAAAGTGAAAAAAAGGAGGGAGACGTGATACAATTAGAAGCTGAGACATGGAACTATGATAAGGAATAATCATGCAGTGACCCAATTCCTAGAATGTTCACATGGTGAAGGTTTCATGCTACTTGAGTCCCATGGCAAGAACTTGTTCTACAATTTATCATTGTTTTGGCCTCTCATCAATTATTTAATATCTCTGTCTCTCATAGAGTAATTTCTGATCATATTCCAGTTCCAGCAATCAAACCAGAATCTGTGATTCTGCTTACTATATGCATTTAATTTGTGCCTGTAAAAAATAACTGCTCTGCTGCAAGCACCTTTTATTATTTTGCACAGATCACTCCAGTTCTTTTTTATTTTTTTTCCAAACTATGGCTAGCGTCAATAGCTCTAAATGTATGACAAACAATAGCGATCCCAGAACACTCTGCTGAGGCAAACTGTCCTGGGTATCCTCTACTGGAAAACAGGACTGCTCAATACTTACAGTCTGTGAGTGCAACTGAAAGCCACAGCCCTTTTTACCTTAAGATTTCTTAACATCTATCTTTCCTGTTTTCCTCAGTTGAAGAAGCTGCTTTATGTGTACTCTCATATAGTGCAAAGAATCTTCTTCAGAATACTTGCACAAAACCCTCAAAGTACAAATGTAGCAAATTCTAAGTAGAAAATTAAACTTCTGAATTAAAAATATGCCAGCGAATGCAAGCTCTCACCTCCATAATAATTGTTTAAATAAATTAATAACCCATTTGTTGTTTTTAGAAGGCATAACTAAGTGGTATGGTGGTGGTGGATTAAGTGCTTATTAACAAACTTTTATAAATGTGCAACAGTTTAAATAACAAACTTTCTAAATGTGCAACAAAAAGGCCAGTTAGATGGAAATGTTTTCAAAGTATGGCACCTGTTTCATAATGACAAAACTCTTTCACAGAAAGATCAGTAATAGAAGTTTAATTATTACAACACAACTAAGGGCTGTTGTAATTATTCCTATCTTTTTAATTAATGATGCAAGCGAACTTGCATAATTTATTTTATCATCAGACAGCCATGTGAGATAGGTTAAGGCTATGCTATGATAGTGTGTTAAATAATGTGTGGGTTTAAGACCAAGAAATTCAGCATTCAGGTATTCCATTAGCCTGAAGCTCAGCTGGTACATTTGAGCCAATTACCTCCTTTCAGGCTAACAGTGCTCAAAGTTCCTTGAGAGTCTAGGGCAGGGGTGTCAAACTCACATTGTCACATCATGTGATGTATTGGGAATTTCCCTTCGCTAAATCAGAGGTGGGTGTGGCCAGCACATGATGCATCCGGCTCACGGACCATAAGTTTGACATCCCTGTTCTAGAGAATATGCAACATGTATATAGTATTTAATAAAATGTTACATGTTTACTTCATATCTTACCCATGTAAAAACCGAAATTGATATTCAATAGAATACCCAATAGTAAACATAACCTTATATTTAAAACATCAAGTCTCTAAGAAAACATTAAAACTAATTGCATATTGGGCATTAGTAAGATTTGCACATTTAAGTATTTTGGGGTAAGGGCATTGGGATTTTGGGCATTGTGGTTATAACCATATGATTGAAGTCCTGCCTCTTTTTAATATGCATTGACACCTGTTAAAGAAGGGCTGAAAAGAGATTTAAATAAAGTTTGGAGATATTTGTTAATCCACCAGAAAGCAATGGTTATGTTCTTATTGATAAAGTCTTAACACTAATTTAATTTGTACCCAGAGACCATCATCTATGTTCCTACCATGTTTCACTGAATGTAAGACAGGGTATTATTTTCTTTTGACCCCTGAAATAAGCGCTTGGCCTTATTTTTTGAGAGGTCTTATTATTTTTGAGGTGCAGGAGGTGGAGAGCAAGGTTACCTCATGGTTACTGCTGTGTTGAAATATTTTTGGGGAGATCTTATTTTCAGGGGAGGGCTTATTTTAGCACATGCGCTCAAAAGTCCAATTGGGCTTATTATCCGTGGAGGTCTGATTTTCAGGGAAAAGAGTAATAATATTATCTTAGTTGAAAGGCATAATAATATTTCAAAGTTGGCACGCCAACTATCATCTTCTCCCCCTGAAAGATTTGTTCCTAGGACTTCCTCCTGATATACAGGAGATGCTTGAACTATTTTGTAATGACTTTTCTTTTCTAGAATGAAATTTCTGTTCAGACATTTTTATATTCTTGTATGCCTGTTTAATTAGTTTCAGTTTAGCCTGCCACATAAACCCTGACAATATGTACTACAACAGTTGGTATCTACTTAAAAAATGATTCAGAGAAGGCGGAGCCACCTGCGCCGACACAACCGGAGGTCTCTAAGCTGCAGGGACCCCAGTTGAACTTTCGTCTCCCCCTTGGTTCGATAGGAACCTAAACCATCCTGGAGGGACGGCAACCAGGAAGCAAGCCTCACTGGTGACAGGGGTCTCGCAAGACCCCTGTTTGACACAAAGGGAAAGCTTCTGAAGGGAGACAAAAGGCACCCCCCCTTTTGGGCAGATAAGGCGACGGGAGAGTTTCTGGGATGAAAGGAATCGCTTAAAGTGAAAGTGCAACATCGAGAAGGTATTCTATCTTGTGTTTGAAACACTCTGCTAAGAAACTTTTCTTTTTTACTAAAGCTTTGAATCTTGAGATAAGCAGCGGATTTAACTGAACTGAGAAATCTCTCTCAGGGGAAGAGCTTTCTCTGTGGCAGGCCCGACCCTCTGGAACGACCTACCCCCTGAACTTAGAACGATCACGGACCTCCGCTCCTTCCGCCAACATCTCAAAACATACTTTTTTCACCTTGCCGGCCTGGCCTAATGCACACAACCAAGTTGAAGACTGAATACTAAATTGTTTTATTGGATTTTAAGGGTTAATTTTTAGGGGATTTATTATGATGTTGTATATTTTATTCTATTTCCCTTCGTGGAGAGTGGCGCGGTTTTTATAAATCTAATAAATCTAATCTAATCTCCTGTTAATAGAATTCTTTGAAATTGTGGACTGAAGCGTAAGAACAAAGAACAAAGCCATTTCCACTAGCGCTAAAAGAGATTGGACTATGACTGATTTTTCTTTCTTTCTTTTCCTTCTAATCTACTTTACTTAAAACTTTGAAATTTGGATTACTTTTACAATCTTAAGAATTATTTGTGAAATTTTATTGCACATTTTTAAACTTAAACAAGGACTATACTTTTATTTTTCTTTGTTTCTGCTCCCCCTCTAACAAAGAAGATTGAAACATTCTTAAACTACTTTGTTACATTGTATTGCCTCGGGAAATCATTGGTGGATACTTATGAGCAGATAAACTCCTTGATGCATTGAAGAGAGACAAGCCAACGAATAGGAAGGCAATTAGACCTATTTTTCTATCTTGTGTATTTGCCAATATGTCCACACATATAGATACATATACCACAGCTTTTCAGCTTTTGGCTGAAATTTTGAATGAAATAAAAAGAATAAATGACATATTTGATAGAAAGTTATTTACTATATCAAGCGAAGATCAATTGAAGATTTCAGAAATTAAAGAAAAAGAGGAAAGTGATCAAGAAAATGAACTTAATTCAACTGAAGAGGATGATGATGTAAACCCATTAAATGACGGGGAAAGTACAGAAGAGGGGACAACATCAAGAGTTTATCAGAAATTTGGACCTCAGCTTGACCGGCAAGAAGAAAAAAAGAGAAAAGAAAAAAAAAGGAGAAATCTCTTCAGGAACAAACTTGACATTTAAAAATAAACAATATGCAAGGATAGGAGTTGGTCAGCATTATGATTGGACAGTTATATTGGATTATAAAGTGCCAAAAGAAGTTGACAAAGGACCTGGAAAAGGAAAAAAGAGATTGAGACCACGAATTATAGAAGAGACAAATTTAATCCACTGCTGGAAAGACACCGGCTGAAAAGGGAAATTACTATCCCTTGATGAGTAATAACTAGCCAGGCTGTGTTTAAAATATCATCAAAGGATTATTAGCTAATTGACTGTCAATAACAATTATAGACACATACAATAAGATTAATTTATAATAAATGTTTTAGTTAATGATATACATTTACTTATCTACAGATGAAAAGTTACATTACTTAGATGGTTAAAGAATGTTCTTGGAAAATTAATTAACTAATAACTACTTATAAAATTCTAGATTGTTCTATATTATATTATTATGGAATTTATATTGCTATGATGGGACTAAATAAAGGATGTTAATAGTTAGCCAGGCTTTAAAGATACTCTTAAAGAAGAAATAGATTGATGTCAAAATATTTGATAAGAACTGTGGAAATTGATATTAAGCTACATGATAAATTGTTAGACTTAAAATTTATAAAATGAGATTACCTATGAATAATAACTATTTCAGAGAGGCACAGAATTTATGAACACCCAGTTAGAATGTCGTTTAAAGCAGGGGTCTCCAACCTTTGCAACTTTAAGTCTGAAGGACTTCAGCTCCCAGACTTCTCCAGCCAGCAAAGCTTGGAGCAAAGCTCCAGGCAGCAAAGGTTGGAGACCCCTGCTTTAAAGGACATTATTTAGAGTGGACTCTTCCTTTTTAAATCTAGTTAAATCTATCTATTTGTTGTTGTTGTTTTCTCTCTCTCGGTTGGTTTTATAAATAGAATGCTATTATATAGTTATACCTTATATAAAAGGATGTTAAAACAACTAGTATGATTAGGGTTGAGATATAAGAATTGTAATAATCGATATGAAAAATAAGTGATAAATTTTGAAGAACATTATAGAAACCTGTGATAAATTGATACATTCTTAAAAATTAATAGCCTGTAAGAAAAAATGGCTTTTTGGTGTTGTTGTTTTTTCCTCCTTTGAAGTTTGTATTATTTGTGTTTATGTTAAAAAAATAAAACAATTATTATAAAAAAAAATGATTCAGAATGTATGTTTGGGACCTTGTGTGAGCACTGCATCCCTCTGCTGTTCATTAAAATAGCATATAGTTTATTCATTTAAAATATTTACTCATCTTTTAGTTCATCTTAAACAAGCATCTCTGGGTGCCTAACAAAGAATACATGAAACCATTTTAATAAAAAAAAATCTAAATAAAAACCAATATAAAATACAATTAAGAATACCCATAGCATCCAATGGGGTTGAAACACCTCCTATATTGGGCTTCAGTAATGTCCTGGCAATAATGCCTGAGAAAAATGCCAACAGGGAGAAGACCACCAGGCTCTTAGAGGAAAGGCTGTTTCAATTTGAGGTTAACTTCTGAACCCTTTAGATAGCAGTGTTTCTCAACCTTGGCCACTTGAAGATGTCCAGACTTCAACTCCCAGAATTCACCAGACAGCATTTTCTGGCATTCTGGGAGTTGATGTCTGGACATTTTCAAGTGGCCAAGGTTGAGAAACACTGCTTTATAGCATAAAATTTCTTTAATTTTATGCTATTTGAATATATATCTATGTTTATATGATTAATTAATGTTTATATGATTAATTACAGAAGCATATTTCCATGAAGTCATTATTTCACAGGATAATATCCTGTGATCAGAGGATACTCACTCAGAGGCTTAGGATCCCTCTTTGGGTCTATCCAGAGAACTATACTGGAGGAAATCTAAGGTTACATTGTTTGACCCTTCCTTCCCAACTAGATTTGTGTGTGTGTGTGTAAGAAATAGGTACAAGGAACATCTTGCAGATATTAAGAAGATCAATAAGGTATTAAAGTCTTGGATCACAGATAATTATATCATGAATGTAAGCAATATTTAGACAAGCTCACCAAGAAAAGATGGGAAAAAATATTTCTGTCCCCAGTGAGGCTGAAAATCTTGGGTTTTTTTCTCCAACACTGGCTTTCCTGACATTCCTCCCTGACATACATACATATGTGTGTGTGTGTGTGTGTGTGTGTGTGTGTGACGTTTTTGTGCTGATAAATACTTCCCAGGTTCAAATCCCAGTAAGGGTATGGTTAGCTGATGAGAGCTAAATAGCTTGAAATAGATCTATACTAGTCTCCCTTTATTTATTTATCAGCACAAAAACGTAACACAAATATAACAAAGGCAACGAAGATTGCTTTCTGTCTGGATGGTCCTAGGGTGAGCTGAAAGACAGAAAAGGGATAGCTTAGGACTCCTAAGACTGTATATTTATAGCTTAGGACTCCTAAGACTGCAAGCCCTGATATTGCTAACTGTATTTTAAATACTGTATGGACACAGCATAAATATAGCCAGACGTAGATGTCATTATGTACAACATGCAGTGGATGCTTAATAAAATATTGGAAGAGTATTATAGCATACCTTTAATACCAATGGGTAAATACTATTAGGGATTGTGCAAGCAAAAATATATTTTAACATATGTATTTCAGAATATCTACATCTTTGGACACCTTTTCCTAGATAAAGCATAGGATTTCAATTGGGATTATTTTATAGTAAATTTAAATATTCTGAGTACGTTTCCCATTGTTTTCAGAAAAAATTGTGCAGTATTTAATAAATATTGGAAAACTTTTCAACAAATTTGAAATCTTTGGCCTGCACATTTTCTAAGTTATTGTTTTGGATCCTCAAATATTTGGAGAGGCAAAATATTGTAAATTACTTTAAACATCCACAGCCGTACTGGTGGTAAGCCAAGATACATATCTAAGGTGTGTTAACATTATTATTTTCTACTTTTCTGTTTAAGCACATTCATTAAATATTTTAAAAAATATTAATTTCATTTCAAGTAATTCAAATAAATGAGAGTGGATGTTATATGGAATCCAACATTTTAATATAAAAGTATATCTCAAAGTATATTTCAGGTAGGTGCTCTGATAATAATGTACCATGTTTCCCTGAAAATAAGACAGGGTCTTATTTTCTTTTGACCCACAAAATAAGCACGGCCTTATTTTGGGGGAGGTCTTATTATTTTTGAGGTGCAGGAGGTGGCAAGTGTGGTCACCTCTTGGCTACTGCTGTGTTGCAATATTTTCAGGGAGGGCTTATTTTTAGGGGAGGGCTTATTTTAGCACATGTGCTCAAAAGCTCGAGTGGGCTTATTATCCAGGGAGGTCTTATTTTTGGGGAAACAGGGTAAGTATGTTATTATGCAAATATTTTGCTGATTTATCAATGTGATGTACTTGGTACATTATGTTTATGTACACACAAACACTTAGCACTTGGTACATTATGTTTATGTACACACAAACATAATGTACCAAGTGCTTAAAACATGTTAACATTCACTATAGGGAGAAAAGTTCAAGGAATTGTGTTGATACTGATAACAAGTGTAAGGGACAGAAAGAGATTAACGTTTCTCCAGTAAGACAATATATTCTATATTCTGCTGTAATGGGACAATGAAATCTTAAATATGGTCAGTATGATTTGTAACCAGAAGTCATTAAATTGTGTGACTTCACTAGTATTTACTAAGTTGCAGTGTACAATAAAAAACAACAAGTGGAGGCCCTTTGTGAACCAGCACTCATTCAACAACCATTCAAATTTACAACGGCATTGAACAAGTGGTACTTATGACCAATCCTTGATGATTATAGCATCTCTGTGGTCATTTGTTACCTTCTTCGTTGGCTTTCTACAAGTAAAGTCAATGGGGAAACTGGCCATCCACTTATCAGTAGCATGGGATTCACTTAGGGATAGTCATGTGATGTTGCACTTCATGACTGCATCACTTAGTAACATAAATTCCAGTCCTAATTATCATTGATAAGGGAGAATTATCTTTATGACGGACATGACTGGACATGACTTATTAATTCAATATTTAATAGGGAAATTAGTGATACATCATACATAAATTTTATGTACATTGCTCCTTGTATTTTGGGATGCACATTTGTTTACCTCATATAACCTTTCCCCCCCAAATACATCATCATGCTGTAGAAGATGTTTGCAAAATCTATTTAAAAGATAGCATGCCATGATTGCCATCAAAAGCATTACAATATGCTACACACAGGTCAAGGCCTGAAATTTGATAAAAGCCACCGTAGATTGCAAAGTGGATAAAAGCCAACATTTATTAAAAAATAGATGATTTGTATTCGGCAGCTCTTATGTATCATCTAGTTGAAAAAGAACCTTAATTTCATAAAAATATGTATGTTGAAGTCATACATATTTTTATGAAATTAAGGTTCTTTTTCAACTAGATGATACATGCTAGATTATGTTTTATTAAAACTACTATTTATTTATTAATTAAATTTATTTATCACCTATCCTGCAATGGATAGCTCACTTAAAACAATATATGTTGTATGCACGTTTGTCTATGTCAGCAATGGTTAACCTTTTTCGCCTTGGGTGCTAAAAGCACCCCCATAATTTAATGCCCCCCCCCCCCCACTGTGCCCTCTGTGCATGCGTGCATGACCCTTCCACTGCCCTGCGCATGCAGGGATGGCTTTCTTGGAGCCTGGGGAAGGCAAAAACTGTCTCCCCCTCGGAGGCTGGAAACGGACCACTTTCCATCTTCCGGTTTGCATATTGGGACTTTTTTGCCCTCTGGAGGCTTTAGGGAAGCCTCCTGAAGCCCCCAGAGGGGCAAAAAATGGCCCAATGCACAAAACAGAAGGTCAGAAATGCGCTTCTGAGTTGACCGTAGGGCTCTTTTTCTCCCTCTGGAGGTTTCAGAGAAGCCTCCTGAAGCCTCTGGAGGAGAAAAAGAGCCCTACAGGCAACTCAGAAGTCCGTTCCTGAACTTCCGGTTTGTGCGTTGGGTTGTTTTTTGCCTTCTGGAGGCTTCAGGGAAGCATCCAGAGGGCAAAAAATGGCCCAAATTAAGGCCAAAACCACATGTGCACAGAAGCTGACAGGGCAAAAAAATTATGAAGAAAAAATTATGAAGAAAACTCTCATACGTCAAGTTATTTAATTGAATGATTGATTATACGTGAGCTGCACAGAAAAAAGCAAGAAAAAATGGAATAAAATTTAGCAGTAAATCTCAGTTTGGATTATATTTATGGACAAAGTCACAGTGTGTTTATCTGTATAGCAGAGGGTTCATAAAATGCTATTGGTTGAGTTTTCCTATTCTGCAAAAACAGAACTGTTTTGTTCTGTTCTTTCCCATATTAGCATTTATATGACACTGCTGGAGGATTCTTTATATTGCATATCAATATGTAGGTAGCACATAGTTCTACTTCTGCTTTCATATATTAATCCCATAAACATTCCAGAACTTGTGAATATCTGGAGCAAAATTAATATAGCCAGGCTGAAGACTGAATTTAGATAAGACAAGTCAAGCATTAAGCATGGAGAAATCTATTGATGCGGACAGAAGGATTAAAATATTGTTGGATAACACTGAATACTCTTCTGAACTTTGTAACAAGATAACTTCTGGAAACAATTTTGTGAAAATATAGGTAGTGGCCATCAGCAAAGACTCTTCACCAATTTTGTGCAGTATTTAAGTTGTTATCCTTGAAAAGTGGCAAAAAAATCCTTTTTTAACTAGAAAAGTTTATTAACTTTTGCTTAAAGTGTAAATTTAAATACATCTTTTTTTCTTGGTTATTCAATTGTGCACAGATCAATCCTAAAATGTAGTTGACAAGTTTAGAACTCCGGGCCCATTCTGGCAGGATAAAATTCTTCTCCCTCAATCTGGTGAACTATTTCTCTCTATAGTTGCAATGATTTCCCTAATCTACTCATGCTCCAATTCTTCCCATTGTGCCTTTTCTCTCCCCAATCTGATATCAGAGCAGAATATGAAAAAATCTGAAGGGCTGGAGAGAGAAATTTGATTCAGATTTCAATCCACATGGTTGAGTTCATACTTTTATTTCATTGGTAAAAATGTGATGCCTCCAATGGATTCTGGAAAATCACTGTAGATATTCTAGGATTGTAGCCTAAATCTTCTTGATTTAAATCTATCCCCCTGCAAGTCTCATAAATTATAGCTTTCAAGAAATGATGCTCCAAGCTTGTTTTCTTCCCTTTCCTATTTAACTTCTACATAGGATCACTGGGCAGGGTGACGTATCACCAACATGTTAATCATATCCAGCTTTATCTCCTTTGATTCCACTCAACCAAGACTGAGTGGTCTTCAACATTTGGATCTCCTGGTTACAAGATTGTTCCACCTCTGTTTCTGGGTACGGTGCTACTGTCCCAGATGGACTTCATGTATCTTTTGGGGGTCCTCCTGGTTAGGACGGCTTCTGCACACCTATGGGTCATAAGCCAGTTGTGCTTATTCCTGGACTGGGAGGCTTTGTTTACAGTCACTCATGTCCTTTAGACCTATTGTCAGGATTACTGCAATATTCTGTACATGGGGCTACTCTTGAAAATTATTTGGAAACTTTATTTGAAGTAAAATGCCACTGCACAGATAGTAAATAGTATCATATATTTGACATATGAAATACCACCATTTGGTTGCCAATATGTGTAATTCAAAGTGGTGGTTGTCACCTTTAAAGCCCTTCATGGCTTGGGACCAAGTTAATTGAAGAACCATTTTGTCTCAGCTGTTTCTACCAGTTCAATTCAGTATAGCAGACAGGACATTCTATATCTTTTGACAACCAAGGAATATCAGCTGGTGGGGACCACGAGGCTTATGTTCTCAGCTGTAGTTTCTACCCTCTGAAACATTCTCCCTTCAGAGATTGGGACGACTTTGATCCTGTTGGTCCTTTATAAGGCTGTGAAAATATAGTTATTAGCTCAGGCCTGGGACCCTAAGTGCATTAAGGCCCCAGTTACTTGGCTATTTTAACATGCAGGGTAATAGTTTATCCAGCATCCGTCCATCCATCCATCCATCCATCCATCCATCCATCCATCCATCCTGCCTGCCTGCCTGCCTGCCTGCCTGCCTGCCAGTCTATTTATCTATCTATGTATCTCAGATATGGTATTCAGCAGGTTCTGACCAGTTCTGGAGAACTGGTAACGGAAATTTTGCATAGTTTGGAGAACTGATAAATACCATGTCTGACTAGTCCCACCTCATCTAGTCTCTGCCCCCCCCCCCCCCGTCCCAGCTGATCGGGAGGAAATGGGGATTTTGCAGTAACCTTCCCCTGGAGTGGGGAGGGAATGGAGATTTTACAGTATCCTTCCACTGCCACTCCCACCTAGCCAAGCCACACCCATGAAGCCACGCCCTCAGAACCGGTAGTAAATTTTTTTGAATCCCACTGGTGTATGCATGTATCTATGTGTGTGTGTGTGTATATGTGTGTGTGTTTATATATGTGTATGTATGTGTGTGTGTATACGCGCGCGCGCGCTCACACACACGATCATATAGTTTTTAACTGTTTTATATATGATGTAAGCTATGCAATGTTTAGATGATTGCAATCTGAATCTTTTTTTAAAAGCAAAACATTTTTGGGGGCATTATAGTTTTGGGATTTCTATGACCAGCTTCTCATCATTGTTATAATTTCAATTTTGATGCCATTCAATTCCAACAAATTTATCCAAATTGCAAAAATTATAGGATTAAAATAATACAACACAATGTCTTAATACTATCTATATAAATAAAAATGTAAAATAGTTTGTACGAATCCACTAATCTCAAAAACTACTGGACCGATTTACACCAAACTTACACACAATGTAGCCAAGGACTTCCGATAATAGAATAGCTACTCATTTTGTGCCTAGCACACGTCTAACGTGTGTAAGATAAACACAAATAAAAGGCACTGGAGTCAAACTATTCTCCAAAGTACCCGAGGGCAGAACAAGAAGCAATGGGTGGAAACTAATCAAGGAGAGAAGCAACTTAGAACTGAGGAGAAATTTCCTGACAGTTAGAACAATTAACCAGTGGAAGAGAAATTGCCTCCAGAAGCTGTGAATGCCCCAACACTGCAAGTCTTCAAGAAGATGTTGGATAGCCATTTGTCTGAAATGGTATAGGGCTTCCTGCCTAGGCAGGCAGTTGGACTAGATGACCTCCAAGGTCCCTTCCAACTCTGCTATTGTATTATTCTATTACAGTAGGTAGGGAGATAGGGGAATAGAGAGAGGGGGTTGCCACAAAGAAGAGGGAGTCAAACTATTCTCCAAAGCACCTGAGGGCAGAACAAGAAGCAATGGGTGGAAACTAATCAAGGAGAGAAGCAACTTAGAACTGAGGAGAAATTTCCTGACAGTTAGAACAATTAACCAGTGGAACAGTTTGCCTCCAGAAGTTGTGAATGCCCCAACGCTGCAAGTCTTCAAGATGTTGATAGCCATTTGTCTGAAATGGTATAGGGCTTCCTGCCTAGGCAGGGAGTTGGACTAGATGACCTCCAAGGTCCCTTCCAACTCTGCTATTGTATTATTCTATTACAGTAGGTAGGTAGATAGGGGAATAGAGAGAGAGTTTTTCCACAAAGAAGAGGGAGTCAAACTATTCTCCAAAGCACCTGAGGGCAGAACAAGAAGCAATGGGTGGAAACTAATCAAGGAGAGAAGCAACTTAGAACTGAGGAGAAATTTCCTGATAGTTAGAACAATTAACCAGTGGAAGAGAAATTGCCTCAAGAAGTTGTGAATGACCCAACACTGCAAGTCTTCAAGAAGATGTTGGATAGCCATTTGTCTGAAATGGTATAGGGCTTCCTGCCTAGGCAGGCAGTTGGACTAGATGACCTCCAAGGTCCCTTCCAACTCTGCTATTGTATTATTCTATTACAGTAGGTAGGGAGATAGGGGAATAGAGAGAGGGGGTTGCCACAAAGAAGAGGGAGCCAAACTATGCTCTAAAGCACCTGAGGGCAGAACAAGAAGCAATGGGTGGAAACTAATCAAGGAGAGAAGCAATTTAGAACTGAGGAGAAATTTCCTGACAGTTAGAACAATTAACCAGTGGAAGAGAAATTGCCTCCAGAAGTTGTGAATGCCCCAACACTGCATGTCTTCAAGAAGATGTTGGATAGCCATTTGTCTGAAATGGTATAGGGCTTCCTGCCTAGGCAGGGAGTTGGACTAGATGACCTCCAAGGTCCCTTCCAACTCTGCTATTGTATTATTCTATTACAGTAGATAGGGAGATAGGGGAATAGAGAGAGGGGGTTGCCACAAAGAAGAGGGAGTCAAACTATGCTCTAAAGCACCTGAGGGCAGAACAAGAAGCAATGGGTGGAAACTAATCAAGGAGAGAAGCAACTTAGAACTGAGGAGAAATTTCCTGACAGTTAGAACAATTAACCAGTGGAACAGTTTGCCTCCAGAAGTTGTGAATGCCCCAACGCTGCAAGTCTTCAAGATGTTGATAGCCATTTGTCTGAAATGGTATAGGGCTTCCTGCCTAGGCAGGGAGTTGGACTAGATGACCTCCGAGGTCCCTTCCAACTCTGCTATTGTATTATTCTATTACAGTAGGTAGGTAGATAGGGGAATAGAGAGAGAGTTTTGCCACAAAGAAGAGGGAGTCAAACTATTCTCCAAAGCACCTGAGGGCAGAACAAGAAGCAATGGGTGGAAACTAATCAAGGAGAGAAGCAACTTAGAACTGAGGAGAAATTTCCTGATAGTTAGAACAATTAACCAGTGGAAGAGAAATTGCCTCCAGAAGTTGTGAATGACCCAACACTGCAAGTCTTCAAGAAGATGTTGGATAGCCATTTGTCTGAAATGATATAGGGCTTCCTGCCTAGGCAGGGAATTGGACTAGATGACCTCCAAGGTCCCTTCCAACTCTGCTATTGTATTATTCTATTACAGTAGGTAGGTAGATAGGGGAATAGAGAGGGTTGCCACAAAGAAGAGGGAGTCAAACTATTCTCCAAAGCACCTGAGGGCAGAACAAGAAGCAATGGGTGGAAACTAATCAAGGAGAGAAGCAACTTAGAACTGAGGAGAAATTTCCTGACAGTTAGAACAATTAACCAGTGGAAGAGAAATTGCCTCCAGAAGTTGTGAATGCCCCAACACTGCATGTCTTCAAGAAGATGTTGGATAGCCATTTGTCTGAAATGGTATAGGGCTTCCTGCCTAGGCAGGGAGTTGGACTAGATGACCTCCAAGGTCCCTTCCAACTCTGCTATTGTATTATTCTATTACAGTAGGTAGGGAGATAGGGGAATAGAGAGAGGGGGTTGCCACAAGAAGAGGGAGTCAAACTATGCTCTAAAGCACCTGAGGGCAGAACAAGAAGCAATGGGTGGAAACTAATCAAGGAGAGAAGCAACTTAGAACTGAGGAGAAATTTCCTGACAGTTAGAACAATTAACCAGTGGAACAGTTTGCCTCCAGAAGTTGTGAATGCCCCAACGCTGCAAGTCTTCAAGATGTTGATAGCCATTTGTCTGAAATGGTATAGGGCTTCCTGCCTAGGCAGGGAGTTGGACTAGATGACCTCCGAGGTCCCTTCCAACTCTGCTATTGTATTATTCTATTACAGTAGGTAGGTAGATAGGGGAATAGAGAGAGAGGGTTGCCACAAAGAAGAGGGAGTCAAACTATTCTCCAAAGCACCTGAGGGCAGAACAAGAAGCAATGGGTGGAAACTAATCAAGGAGAGAAGCAATTTAGAACTGAGGAGAAATTTCCTGACAGTTAGAACAATTAACCAGTGGAACAGTTTGCCTCCAGAAGTTGTGAATGCCCCAACACTGCAAGTCTTCAAGAAGATGTTGGATAGCCATTTGTCTGAAATGGTATAGGGCTTCCTGCCTAGGCAGGCAGTTGGACTAGATGACCTCCAAGGTCCCTTCCAACTCTGCTATTGTATTATTCTATTACAGTAGGTAGGGAGATAGGGGAATAGAGAGAGGGGGTTGCCACAAAGAAGAGGGAGCCAAACTATGCTCTAAAGCACCTGAGGGCAGAACAAGAAGCAATGGGTGGAAACTAATCAAGGAGAGAAGCAACTTAGAACTGAGGAGAAATTTCCTGACAGTTAGAACAATTAACCAGTGGAAGAGAAATTGCCTCCAGAAGTTGTGAATGCCCCAACACTGCATGTCTTCAAGAAGATGTTGGATAGCCATTTGTCTGAAATGGTATAGGGCTTCCTGCCTAGGCAGGCAGTTGGACTAGATGACCTCCAAGGTCCCTTCCAACTCTGCTATTGTATTATTCTATTACAGTAGGTAGGGAGATAGGGGAATAGAGAGAGGGGGTTGCCACAAAGAAGAGGGAGCCAAACTATGCTCTAAAGCACCTGAGGGCAGAACAAGAAGCAATGGGTGGAAACTAATCAAGGAGAGAAGCAATTTAGAACTGAGGAGAAATTTCCTGACAGTTAGAACAATTAACCAGTGGAAGAGAAATTGCCTCCAGAAGTTGTGAATGCCCCAACACTGCATGTCTTCAAGAAGATGTTGGATAGCCATTTGTCTGAAATGGTATAGGGCTTCCTGCCTAGGCAGGGAGTTGGACTAGATGACCTCCAAGGTCCCTTCCAACTCTGCTATTGTATTATTCTATTACAGTAGATAGGGAGATAGGGGAATAGAGAGAGGGGGTTGCCACAAAGAAGAGGGAGTCAAACTATGCTCTAAAGCACCTGAGGGCAGAACAAGAAGCAATGGGTGGAAACTAATCAAGGAGAGAAGCAACTTAGAACTGAGGAGAAATTTCCTGACAGTTAGAACAATTAACCAGTGGAACAGTTTGCCTCCAGAAGTTGTGAATGCCCCAACGCTGCAAGTCTTCAAGATGTTGATAGCCATTTGTCTGAAATGGTATAGGGCTTCCTGCCTAGGCAGGGAGTTGGACTAGATGACCTCCGAGGTCCCTTCCAACTCTGCTATTGTATTATTCTATTACAGTAGGTAGGTAGATAGGGGAATAGAGAGAGAGTTTTGCCACAAAGAAGAGGGAGTCAAACTATTCTCCAAAGCACATGAGGGCAGAACAAGAAGCAATGGGTGGAAACTAATCAAGGAGAGAAGCAACTTACAACTGAGGAGAAATTTCCTGATAGTTAGAACAATTAACCAGTGGAAGAGAAATTGCCTCCAGAAGTTGTGAATGACCCAACACTGCAAGTCTTCAAGAAGATGTTGGATAGCCATTTGTCTGAAATGATATAGGGCTTCCTGCCTAGGCAGGGAGTTGGACTAGATGACCTCCAAGGTCCCTTCCAACTCTGCTATTGTATTATTCTATTACAGTAGGTAGGTAGATAGGGGAATAGAGAGAGAGGGTTGCCACAAAGAAGAGGGAGTCAAACTATTCTCCAAAGCACCTGAGGGCAGAACAAGAAGCAATGGGTGGAAACTAATCAAGGAGAGAAGCAACTTAGAACTGAGGAGAAATTTCCTGACAGTTAGAACAATTAACCAGTGGAAGAGAAATTGCCTCCAGAAGTTGTGAATGCCCCAACACTGCATGTCTTCAAGAAGATGTTGGATAGCCATTTGTCTGAAATGGTATAGGGCTTCCTGCCTAGGCAGGGAGTTGGACTAGATGACCTCCAAGGTCCCTTCCAACTCTGCTATTGTATTATTCTATTACAGTAGGTAGGGAGATAGGGGAATAGAGAGAGGGGGTTGCCACAAGAAGAGGGAGTCAAACTATGCTCTAAAGCACCTGAGGGCAGAACAAGAAGCAATGGGTGGAAACTAATCAAGGAGAGAAGCAACTTAGAACTGAGGAGAAATTTCCTGATAGTTAGAACAATTAACCAGTGGAAGAGAAATTGCCTCCAGAAGTTGTGAATGACCCAACACTGCAAGTCTTCAAGAAGATGTTGGATAGCCATTTGTCTGAAATGATATAGGGCTTCCTGCCTAGGCAGGGAGTTGGACTAGATGACCTCCGAGGTCCCTTCCAACTCTGCTATTGTATTATTCTATTACAGTAGGTAGGTATAGGGGAATAGAGAGAGAGGGTTGCCACAAAGAAGAGGGAGTCAAACTATTCTCCAAAGCACCTGAGGGCAGAACAAGAAGCAATGGGTGGAAACTAATCAAGGAGAGAAGCAACTTAGAACTGAGGAGAAATTTCCTGACAGTTAGAACAATTAACCAGTGGAACAGTTTGCCTCCAGAAGTTGTGAATGCCCCAACACTGCAAGTCTTCAAGAAGATGTTGGATAGCCATTTGTCTGAAATGGTATAGGGCTTCCTGCCTAGGCAAGGAGTTGGACTAGATGACCTCTAAGGTCCCTTCCAACTCTGCTATTGTATTATTCTATTACAGTAGATAGGGAGATAGGGGAATAGAGAGAGGGGGTTGCCACAAAGAAGAGGGAGTCAAACTATTCTCCAAAGCACCTGAGGGCAGAACAAGAAGCAATGGGTGGAAACTAATCAAGGAGAGAAGCAACTTAGAACTGAGGAGAAATTTCCTGACAGTTAGAACAATTAACCAGTGGAAGAGAAATTGCCTCCAGAAGTTGTGAATGCCCCAACACTGCATGTCTTCAAGAAGATGTTGGATAGCCATTTGTCTGAAATGGTATAGGTCTTCCTGCCTAGGCAGGGAGTTGGACTAGATGACCTCCAAGGTGCCTTCCAACTCTGCTATTGTATTATTCTATTACAGTAGGTAGGGAGATAGGGGAATAGAGAGAGAGGGTTGCCACAAAGAAGAGGGAGTCAAACTATTCTCTAAAGCACCTGAGGGTAGAACAAGAAGCAATGGGTGGAAACTAATCAAGGAGAGAAGCAACTTAGAACTGAGGAGAAATTTCCTGACAGTTAGAACAATTAACCAGTGGAAGAGAAATTGCCTCCAGAAGTTGTGAATGCCCCAACACTGCCAGTCTTCAAGAAGATGTTGGATAGCCATTTGTCTGAAATGGTATAGGGCTTCCTGCCTAGGCAGGGAGTTGGACTAGATGACCTCCAAGGTCCCTTCCAACTCTGCTATTGTATTATTCTATAACAGTAGGTAGGGAGATAGGGGAATAGAGAGAGGGGGTTGCCACAAAGAAGAGGGAGTCAAACTATTCTCCATAGCACCTGAGGGCAGAACAAGAAGCAATGGGTGGAAACTAATCAAGGAGAGAAGCAACTTAGAACTGAGGAGAAATTTCCTGACAGTTAGAACAATTAACCAGTGGAAGAGAAATTGCCTCCAGAAGTTGTGAATGCCCCAACACTGCAAGTCTTCAAGAAGATGTTGGATAGCCATTTGTCTGAAATTTTATAGGGCTTCCTGCCTAGGCAGGGAGTTGGACTAGATGACCTCCAAGGTCCCTTCCAACTCTGCTATTGTATTATTCTATTACAGTAGGTAGGGAGATAGGGGAATAGAGAGAGGGGGTTGCCACAAAGAAGAGGGAGTCAAACTATTCTCCAAAGCACCTGAGGGCAGAACAAGAAGCAATTGGTGGAAACTAATCAAGGAGAGAAGCAACTTAGAACTGAGGAGAAATTTCCTGACAGTTAGAACAATTAACCAGTGGAAGAGAAATTGCCTCCAGAAGTTGTGAATGCCCCAACACTGCAAGTCTTCAAGAAGATGTTGGATAGCCATTTGTCTGAAATGGTATAGGGCTTACTGCCTAGGCAGGGAGTTGGACTAGATGACCTCCAAGGTCCCTTCCAACTCTGCTATTGTATTATTCTATTACAGTAGGTAGGGAGATAGGGGAATAGAGAGAGAGGGTTGCCACAAAGAGGGAGTCAAACTATTCTCTAAAGCACCTGAGGGCAGAACAAGAAGCAATGGGTGGAAACTAATCAAGGAGAGAAACAACTTAGAACTGAGGAGAAATTTCCTGACAGTTAGAATAATTTACCAGTGGAACAGTTTGCCTCCAGAAGTTGTGAATGCCCCAACGCTGCAAGTCTTCAAGATGTTGGATAGCCATTTGTCTGAAATGGTATAGGGCTTCCTGCCCAGGCAGGGAGTTGAACTAGATGACCTCCAAGGTCCCTTCCAACTCTCCTATTGTATTACAGTAGGTAGGTAGATAGGGGAATAGAGAGAGGGGGTTGCCACAAAGAAGAGGGAGTCAAACTATTCTCCAAAGCACCTGAGAGCAGAACAAGAAGCAATGGGTGGAAACTAATCAAGGAGAGAAGCAACTTAGAACTGAGGAGAAATTTCCTGACAGTTAGAATTAACCAGTGGAAGAGAAATTGCCTCCAGAAGTTGTGAATGCCCCAACACTGCATGTCTTCAAGATGTTGGATAGCTATTTGACTGAAATGATATAGGGCTTCCTGCCTAGGCAGGGAATTGGACTAGATGACCTCCAAGGTCCCTTCCAACTCTGCTATTGTATTATTCTATTATAATACAGGTAGGTTGGGGGTTATATGGTGGTTGTGTGTATGTGTGCAGGTGTAGATCTACACACAGATTGGTTGGCCATTTACCCAGACTGGGCCACAGCAACGCGTGGCCGGGTATAGCTACTGATAAGTAAAACTAGAAATGACACAGAGGCACTGATTCAATGTGTCTAGGCAAACCTATAGGTTTAAATTTTTTTAGTATCCAGCACTTCTTCTAAATAGGAAGGTTCTTTTCACTGATCCAATATGACACTAACAATTTCCTTTCTGAACTTTCTGTTGGAAAAAATACTTTTAATTTTCATACCTCAAGTTTCTTCTAAAGAGCTCAAGGTAACATTTATGGAAAATACACCTTGCTTTTTTTCAGTTGAGGACTGTTGTAAGTTAGGCTAGACTGAAAGAAAAGTGACTATTGCAATGCCACGCTAAACTTCATGAATAAGGTAGCATGAATTTGGCTCTCCTTGGACCTAGGCTAAAATTTTAATGATAAGACTGTACTAACTTTACTATCAACCAGTTTTACAGTTCAATAAAATAAAATAAAATTCCTGGAGCGCAGATTGCTTCTTCAGTGATTAATGGTACAAACAAGATGTTTCAAATCAACAACCATGTCTGCAGCTTATTTACTATGCTTTAATTAGCTATAACAAACAGAGTTAAATTATATTTTAACCCCTTAAGTAGATCAAAACAATTGTTATGAAAATCACTGGTGGAATGTTTGGTAGGCTCACACATATATAACCATTGATTATATTCAGTTCAATCTCTCTTTGTGATTTACCTGTTATGGTGGAAATACCGTGGTGGTAGTGCTTCTGGGCTAAATAATAGATTTATTAATTTATTTAGAAAATGTATTATGCTTAAGTCTAAAATGATTGCTAATGTACATAAGAATAATAACACGATCAATGCAATAAATTAAAATGTATCAGTAAGTTATCAACATAAATCCTTTCTCTAAAGGTGTTACATCAGCTTCACTAAGCCATTCCAAAGGAAGGAAGTCCTCACAAGAAGGCTAATTTAATCCTCCATCCTTTCCTTCCATCACACCTTCATGAGATATTTTCTGTTAGATTATTTATCTCTGGCATGGGTTGGAGAATGTCTATTGCATTGCTTTTAGCAGTTAAAAGCAGGCTATCAGCAATTGCACAGTGATTGCACTTATTATAGGGATTTAACTGAAAACCCGTATTTTTGTTTTGTGATTCTATTTTTACTTTTATGTCCTGGCTATTCTTTTTGGACCTGGATGGATTAGATAAATAAAATAGCTACCATGGGAATGCCAATCCAAATGAGACGTGTTAGGCTATTATTAGAAATGAAGGATGGATTTCTTTTGAAGCATTCCACTTTCAAACATTTGCTTAAAAGGAATATTTTAAGTACGGAAAATAGCAGGGATCTGAGCAGGTGCCAAGGAAATGCTGGAACACAATGTTGGATATCCCTGCATTAGAATGTCTCTATATATTATTTGTGGCAATTTTTGTACTGCAAGAAGGTTCCAGGATGATGCTTTGAAGCCAAATATAAAATGGGGACAAAGGATTTGATTTTATACATCTTTCTTTAAGACAAGCAATAAAAAGGAATTTCAAACTTCCAGGAAACTTGATTTCTATGAACTTTTCTAGCTCAACAGTTGCATATCTCTTTCCTGCCTGCCTCAAAGATTGAAAATAATGAAAAAGGCACATGTGTACTTTAGTTGAAAAACACTGTCCACTTCAGACAATCATGCAACACATTTGTAAGAAACATTAACTGCATGAAACTGATGTGTAACTAAAAAGGATTTTGCCCTGTTAAAAGAACATACGTTTTTCCCAAACGTACTTGTGCCTATGTGGCAGACTTCATAAAAATTTGTTCACCTGAAGCCAGTTACCAAGCGAATGCCTTCTGTTTTATTTATTTTTTGTAAGTACCATAGTCTAGTACCATCCATAGACTATGGATGGAACAGCTGCCAAATGGAAGTTTTTAACTTCTGGAAGACTTCAGGTAAGAACTCTCTTCTTGAGACTATAGTGATCTAATTACAAATCAGACAACCCCAGTTAGATATGCCAGTCAAACGCCAGCTGTCTGGGAGATGATGAGAATTGCAGCAACCCAATGAAATTGGAGAACACTAGCTGAGAGAAGGATGCTTTTATACAAAAACTATGACAAGACATTCCAATTATATAGAAATGTCTAGAAGCAGCATACATATTAGTTGCATAGTATATGTGAAGTCAAGCAGTTTCTGTTATTGTTAAGTGAAGAAAAACATTGTACTACTTCTGAACTAGGATCATTTTTAGGACATGTACTATGGCTATGGAACAATTTCATATAGAAGAGTCGTAACTAGAGTTTGCACAGAAAATCAGTTGGACTCTGAGATAAATGACTCTTTCAACTTTTTACCGTCTATGATTTATGTACAGTTTTCTTTCATTTCTGTTTCCACTGATTTTACAGCTATCTGCAAGACTAGGAATGTCTTTATAATTAATGCACTCACATTTCCAATATTGCAGGAAAGATTATTGCATGCTTCTTTAATTTGGATTTAATTACTTTGTTATAAAATTAACATTTAAAAACTGTACATGTATTTACACCTCTCTGTATGTTAACTTTGAAAATGATAACTACCCTCCCCCCCCTCAATCAGAATCTGCTCACTGACATTGTATTTTTGGAAGATTCACATAATTGCACAAGATACAGTAATCTTGTACATGTTGTCAATATTTTTTCTAATAATAGGCAGATGTAGAAAAGTTACTATTTCTGGACAAAGCATTTAAGGAGTGATTATATGAGATATACTTATATGCCCATATGTTTTCTATGTGACACAAGCTAAGGGTGGGCTGCTGGGGGTTTGCAGGGGTTAGCTAAGATTCTGTGCAGTTAGGGAGAACCCCCAAATCTCACTCTTGGCTGGCCCCACTTATCCTACCATGCCCCTCCCAGGAGTTTCCACACAGCCTGTCTTGGATGTAGGTTAAGCACAGGGTATGCACAGTGACTCGGGGAGGGCAAAAAACGGGTCTACTGGAAGTTCGGTAAGGCCAGAAACAGGTGTGTTTCCAGCCTCCAGGGGTCTCTGGAGCCTGGGGAGGCGGTTTTCACCCTCCCGGAGGATTGAAAAAAGACTCCAGAGCCTGGCAAGGGCAAAAATGCCTCCGCTGCCATGGTGAAGAATGCCAATTAGGCCACACCCACCATCATCACGCCCACCCAGCAGCTGGGCAGAGAATCCCTTGCTAAAATTTTTAAAGCCCACCCCTGGAAACAACTGTTTTCACTGTCATATAGAAAAAATAATGAATTATATGTATATGAAGTACCCATCATAACTTTAGGACAGCTCTATGGAATATGATGCAGCATACTCAAATTCACTAGGGCAGTGATGGTGAACCATTTTAGGCTCGCGTGTCGTAAGACGGGGGGCGTGCGCTGGCGTGCCACACCAATAATGCAATGCGCCCCCACCCCAGTGTGCATGCATGCATGCATGCTCGGTGTTCCCACCCATTTTTTACATGCTTTTTTCGCCCTCCCAAGGCTCCAGAGGCTTTATAGGAGCCTGGGGAGGGCGAAAAAAGCCCCTCTGAAGGCCCTCCGGAGGCTTCAGGAGCTTCCCTAAAACCTCGGGAGGGCTGTTTTCTCCCTCCCCAGGCTCCTATAAAGCTTGGGGAGAGTGAAAAATGGCTTTAAAAATGGCTGAATCAGCTGGCCAGCACGTACATGCCTTGTGTGCCCTGCCGAATGGCTCCATGTGCCACCTGTGGCACGCGTGCCATAGGTTCACCATCACTGCACTAGGGGTATATTTCAAATTAATTTCATGTTGGGTAATAGAAGTAAAGTTATTCATAGGAAAGGTGATCATACTTCATAAGAAAAAAAATAGACATGTTCCCTGAATAATCTGATACATACATAAATACATACATACATATATTTCATTCATTCATTTAATCATTCATTCATTCATTTTCAGAATAGAGGTCTGCCACAATTTTCCCTCTTCACTCATGCTTCCAATAAAACTATCCTTAGTGAAAGAGAAAAAAATGATTGGCACTAACGGGAAAATGAAATTGCAGCCGAGTAAGGGAAATCAGCTTGAAAAGAAATATTTTATTATATTGCCAAATACTAAATAATACAGAGTAGTAACTGCTACAAACAATTAGGGCAAGGGCCACTGGTGGTGGGATCCTTAGTTCTGACCCAAGGGGTCACCCTGGAAACAGGAAAGGACTGACCTGCAGTCCTCTGCTAGTGCAAATAGAGCTTGGGGAGGCCGCATGCGGTCCTCCCAGGCTCTGTTTTTGCTGGCAGAGGGCTGCAGGAGGCTGTTGTGGCCAAAAATGGAGCCCAGGGGCCCACACGTGGCTTCCCCAAGCTCTCTTTTTGCTGGCAGAGGACTGCAGACTATTGCAGCCGAAAACAGCTCAAGGGGGCTGCATGTGTCTTCCCCGAGCTCCATTTTCACTGGCAGAGGGCTGCAGGAGGCCTGACTGTTTTTGCTGGCAGAGGGTTAGCAAAAAGCAAAACAAAAGGATAAGTGTTTCCCCTTTTCCATTTGTGCATCCAAGAGGGACAGGAAAGGAAGCACAAGGGAAACACAAAGAAAAAGAATGGAAGAAGCAAGGAAGGAAAAATAAGTAAAGAAGGGAATGAAGAAGAAAGAAGAATGAAGAGGGAAGAAAAAAGAAAAAGAATGGAGATTATGAGTGAGGGTGAGTCTGAGGGAAGTCCTGCCTTAGCACTTGGCTACTATAGATGGCCCCGACGTGAGTGATGTGAAGCTGGCCATGCCCACCCTGGCCACAGCCTACCCTGCCCCCACCCCTCAAGTAAAACACAACCCTGATGCGGCCCAATGAAATAGATTTTGACACCCGTGAATTAGGGTATAGATAAGCATTAGTGCTAGAAGCAAAGCAAATTCAATCTCAATCTTAAACATAATTTATAAAACTTCAGAAAACAAGAAGGCAAATGGATTCAGAAAAATCCAGATGTCTTACTCGAGGTACAAATGAAAATAATTTAAATGATCATAGTTCATAGTTCACTCACAATAAAACGCGTGATGACCTAGCTGCCTGGAGAAGTCTATAATGCTGCCAAAGGTGGAAGAAAAGGACAAATGACAGCAAGGCAGATAGTCTCAATTACAGCAATGATGGACTAATGATATATACTACTGGAAGGACCAGGTTGGGAAGGGATCATTAGAGAAAACCCTTGTGGTTGCTGAGGACTGCCACCAACTTAATGGCACAAAATCACCAGAAGTTTAGAAAATAAAATTTAAGATTTTAAATAAATCTTAATAATAAAGCATTGGTACTTTTTCAATCTGCTCAAGATATTTTATTCATTCATTTATTCACTATAATCACAACTAAGAATCTCAGTCACAGCTTACCATACATTCAGTAAATCAGTTATGCAATGCATAGGTTTGCAATTTACATGTATGTATTGGTTTTTAGACTGTTTTTGTATAATATTGGCTTTGATTCTCATACATATTAAGGCTTGGGGGAAAGCGATTGCCTTGGTGCCTCATAAATGCTGTACCATATGGCTTATACTACCCAAAAAAGCATTTTATGAACCAGAAAAATTTGCTATTTTTATGGTTGTAGCAGATTAAAGCAACACCCTCTTCAAAGTGATTGTGCACTAAATTAGGCATTGTCCATTTTTGAGATTCCTAGAGCAAACCTTTTATCATTTCTGATTTATGTTTTTGAACAGAAAGGCTTTTGTGACAGTCACAAACGTAGCAAAAATGCCAACATACTGAAACCGTTGGGCCTCCCAGTCTAAGGGTACAGAAAGTTCCACATGGGAGCTGTTCACAGGCTATATGGTGTATATCTTTCTTGTGCTTACTACTTGGACCAGATTGTACATAGTTAACTAGCAGAAAAATAAACAACTGCTGAATTCTAATAACTGGGAGATGTAGAGAAATACCACATACAGTTTGGATTACTACTGGGGTCTCTTCCTGTTGCCAATGATGGCAGCGCTGATGAGAATTTAAATTCAAAACTTCTAGAGTGTACTAGGTTGCTTAATCCAAAGTCCATAGTAGAGTTTTTACCTCTACTATGAATTCACTATGTATCAAAACTGCACACAGTTTTGGTCGCCGTGATGTAGAAAAGACGTGGAGACTCTGGAAAGAGTGCAAAGAAGAGCAACAAATTAGGAGACTGGAGGCTAAAAGATATGAGGAACAGTTGCAGGAACTGGGTACGTCTAGTTTAATGAAAAGGACTAGGGAAGACATGATAGCAGTGCTCCAATATCTCACAAAGAAGAGGGAGTTAAACTATTCTCCAAAGCACCTGAGGGTAGAACAAGAAGCAATGGGTGGAAAATAATCAAGGAGAGAAGCTACTTAGAACTGAGGAGAAATTTCCTGAGTTAGAACAGTTAACCAGTGGAACAGCTTGACTCCACAAGTTGTGAGTGCCCCAACCCTGGAAGTCTTTAAGAAGATAGCCATTTTTCTGAAGTGGTATAGGATTTCCTGCCTGGGCAGGGGGTTGGACTAGAAGATCTCCAAGGTCCCTTACAACTCTGCTATTGTATTGTATTGTATTAAAGCACATTTGTCAGTGTAGTATAGAGGCAGTGCTGTACTATACTGTCTCCTTAACATCTAACTTACAGATCCTGGTAGAGTACTGTATAAAAGCATATGAAATGACCTGAGCACACCAAAGCATTTCACTAATGCTATTATCTCAAATATAACTTTCTAAATTAAAATAAGATTTTTCAATGTTTTTATATCATTATACATTAATACATTTCTTGGTAACATACGATTCTTCCAAATACTCCAAATCCATGAAGGCGAACCTATGGCACGTGTGGCAGAAGTGGCACATAGAGCCCTTCCTGTGGGCACGCGTGCCGTCACCAGCTGCTCTTCTGGTTTCCAGCGCACATGCACGCCAGCTAGCTGGTCTTTGCTGGCATGCTGGAAAATGGCCGCAAAAATGAGAAAAAAAGAGGCTCTTTTTTGGGCCGTTTTCTGGGCCAAAAAAGGGCCTGAAAAATGCCCAAAAAACCAGCCAAAAAACAGGCATGTGCACGCTGGCCAGCTGGTCTTTGGGTTTCCGGCACACGCACTTGCACACATATGCACCCACATTCCTGTTTGGTCATTTGGTGCCGAAAAGGTTCCCCATCACTTCTCTAAATGATCACCACTCTATGTTTTGAAAATGAAGGCGGGAGAATTCGTTCAAAGTAGATGCTAGAAAGATTTTGCATAGTTCTACACAGGACAAAGTTTATAATATTCTAGAAGAGAATGAAAACCTGACTGAGTTTTACTGATTAGAGTTATAGATCTTTATAGAAATGGCTTGTTCATATTATTATTGAAAAACAAAAAGTTGTGATTTGATGTTAATGCCTTATTTTACCGTAAGAGTCGGAAGTCAATGCTTCTTCTTTTTTCCTTATCTTTTCTCATTTCTTTTTCCATTTATCCTTCCCACTGATTTCTATTTATTTTGTATTTTATAATACTTTATTTCAATAAAAGTAACTTATAAAATATAGTCTAGATTAATATTTTCAGATATGGCCATATTATTTGCTATTAAGGATAGCAAATCAAAGATTCATTTCATATGATTTTCATCAGTGCCATAGATTAGTTTCAAACTATCAAGAAAATATGAAGACTTTTGTTTCCTGAATATTCCTGTTTGTTTCCAGCTATTCCTGCAGGTGATCCACTATCCAAACTGAAAGTAATTCTAAAACTTTATTATCTGCATGTGTATACCTATATGGTCCAAAGGGTGGAAATAAAAATAAACATACCTAATTGAACACAAATACTTGGTCTTATTTAAAACAACTCTTTTTTTGTGCCCAGTTTGTTTCTAAAAGAGTGTATACTTTAATAATGATTCAGAAACAGTGCTTTGAACCTCACACCAGCATCTCACCTCTTATTAAGTATTTTTTCAGCTTTCTTCATGAGACAAAATAGTTCATTGTTTCTAATTAATGTGACTCTTAAAACATATGATTGTTTTCAGTTTCACATTCTGAAAAAAGATGGGCCCCTTTAATGACTCGAGAATCAGTTCTGAAGTGTTCCCAAACCTACTAAATTGCTTGAAAAGAACTGTTTAAAAATAATCAGAATCAAAATATCCACAGAATGCAATGAAATCTACCCTGAGATAAATATTTAAAATTGCAAGATAGATTCCTCCACTTTAGGAATAAGGAATTCAGCTTATGAAAGATAAATATTAAATTTATTGGAGTGACAAGATTGCATGTCCCTTCCCCTAATTTCATTAAAATGTTTTAAATACTATTCCAAGAAGATCATAATGTAAATATATTTGTGAATATTGTTGTAGTGCAAATAAAAATGTGTGACACCTTACATGCATTTCGATTCTAAATGTTCCCTTCTTATAATGATTCAAATTCTGGCTACAAATCTACTGATGTGGCATGTTCTCAATTTAATGACCGATGACTTAATAATTCTTCATCTTCCAAGGCCAGTTTATTGCCACAGATCACCTGTCAAGATAGGGCACAGTTCATGGGAATAAGCAATATTTTGCATGCATACATCTATTATACTGGTATTCCAGTTAAAATGATTTGGTTCTAAAGACTAGGAAATACTTTGGGAAAGTACTATATGAATCATTGGCTTAGGTGAACCAACAACCAACTTTATATGGCAAAAAGCTCTTCTTACTAAAAAAGCTCAAATTGTATTATGTTTGTCTCCATGGCTTATGTGCATTTGTTGAGTTTTAAAGTTCCACTTACTGTTAATATCTCCTTTGAAATGCTAAGTTTAGGAGGATTTTTAAGAAATAAATCTCTCACATCTCTAGGAAGTTCCTAGCCTGTTTTCTCTCCTAGGAAAGTCAGTTTTTCTCTGAAATATACTGTTTTTCATCAGATGTAAAAAAATGTGCAATTTCTAGACCCTCAAAGGAATCCAGTGCATAATGGTTACTAAGGTCTCATCAAAAAAATCTACTTACTTTGTTAATTGTACTGTCAAGACTCCTTCATATAACCTTTATTCAATTCCATTCTACCCGATAGTGATGAAAGCTTATTTTCAGATTATGACTCCTTTATTATATTTTATTGTGGTTTGGATTCAAGTCATTTTGAGTGTTCCTTATAATATGGAATGTTTATTTCCTTTATACAATTCCAATACATTCTAGGCTGCCATTGGCCAGCTTACAATACTTAAGACTAAGGGTTGTGCCTTAGGATACTGTGAATGTACTTGGGCAAAAAATCATTAAACACTTTTCTTCAAAGGAAGGGTAACAAGCAGCCCATTGGAGATGAAAGGCAATAAAACAGCAAATGGGAAGTAGCAATCCTTCTTTCCTCCTGTCAAGAAAGAAAGAAAAAGGACAGGAAGCATAAAAAAGGACTATAGCTTCTACTGCTTTTCTCCTGACTTTTCAAAGCTGTCAGTGCAGAGAAGATGAGGCTGCTCTCCTAGGCAATGAAATATAAATCACTGGCTGCTCTCCTAGGCAATAAAACATAAATCACTGGCTGCTCTCCTAGGCAATGAAGCACAAAGGAAGGATGGAGAACCTCCAGATGTTACTGGGCTACAACTTCCAACAGAGCATGAAGTACAGCAACATCTGATGTGTCAAATTTCCTATGCCACTGAGGAGTGGGCAGAGTACATACCTGCCAACAGTCTCACTCACGAGTGCTTCTCCTCTGAATGGCATTGTGGCAAATGGAGTTACCTTCCTCTGGTAGTCTTTTTTTCATGAATGACGTAGGGCAGGGGTGTCAAACTGGCGGCCTGCGGGCAGAATGTGTCACACACAGGCCAAGCCCACCCCAGCTCCGCGAATGGGAAAAATGTTGTGCAACATCATGTGACGGCAACATGACGTGGCGAGTTTGACACCCGTAATGTAGGGAATTAGACTAGGTTAACAAATAATAGTTAATAGCCTGCCATTCAAAGGAAGTAGGAGAAATGGGTGATTTGCTGCTCTTTTTCTAACCAACCCTTTGTAACACATCAACTAACAAAAGGCCAAGTAAACAGAAAAGAGGTCTAGCTCAATCTCTAGATCCAATTTTCTCCATCAATAAGTGTATGGCAGGGGATGGTAGCAGCAAAATAGTGGATGTAAAAAGATGGAAGAGAAATCAGGATCCTTATCTTTTGCTACTTCCAACTTCTGTTGCAGGGAGAAGAAAAATAAGGCTGGCTTGTTATTGGATTAGCTTTCCTCAAAACAGGCTGCTTTTCATTCGAAATAGAAATGGCGGCTTTTTCACTCATATTTTTAACAGGGGTGAGTTGTCTATCCCGGAGCCCAGGCCTCTGCACGATCCCAGAAGCACCTGTATTGGACTGGACAGGATGGGAGAGGAGCGGAGCATCGGAACAGTTGCTGTCTCCCAACGGACCAGCTCTTTCACACAGGCTCCCTCTCGGTCCGCCCCCCTGCCCCCATCGACAATCGCTTTCACTGCCCGGAAGGCACGTGGCTGCCTTGCACCCGCTTTCGCTCCTCCGGGGACGAGGTAGTTTCATCATCCTCTTCCCTCGCCCCAAGGGTCCCCCCCCCCAGTCCCGTCGCCCCCATTCCAGCTGAGGCCGTGGCCCGTTTCCTAGGCGTCACTTCCTCTTGTGTTCTCATTCCCCCCCCGCCGCCGCCCCCGCCAGCTCCAGGTCTTGCCCGCTCCCCTGCGGCCGGCCGGCCAGCCGCCTTGCCTGCCACTCTCACTCACCTGCTCTCTGGCCGCGGGGGGGTGGCGGCAGCGGGGGGGAGGGGACGTCCCCTCCCCCCTCTGCCTTCTCCCTCCCCGCATTAACAACAACAGCAGCAGCAGCAGCAGGAGGTGCCGCCGCCACCGCCGCCGCCATAACTGGGGAAGCGGAGCAGAGGAAGCCCCGACCACTCCCCGCGGGGAAATCCTCGCGGGAATGTGGGGGCGGAGCAACGGTGTCCCGGAAGTATAATGTAAAGCTGCGGAAGTCGCGCTTCCTCCGAGGTCGAGAAGGCGGCCGTTGGGGGTGGGTTGCTTCCGCTTCCTCGCCCCCCCCTTTCCGTGCAGTGTTAGTGATTGCATGAGAGTCGACCTCACCCCGTTCCTAAGAGGTCTGTAAGGGGTGTGATAAGCGCACCAATGTGCCTATCCTCCCTGTCCTAATGTTCGTATCTATTTCATGTATTCAAACCATGTTCATACTTATATATGTTATCTAATACATGCTTGACAAAATAAATAAAAATAAATAAGAGTCCATTGGCTGCTCCCCATAAGCAAACGATCTGGTAGTAAGCAACAACACAATCCAAGGATCTATGAAGGAGAAAATAACGCCCCCACCAGTACTAACAGGGCAAATCACTGGATATAAACAGTGCAAAGCCCATTCCCTTCTAGCACTGAAGAAGTTATCTAATCGGGTATCGAAACATCTGCAAGCACAGGACCAAACTCCAGAGCTCCAGGGACTCGGCAATAAAATATAATTTAAAACTGATTTTTATGAGAGGTGATGCCTTGGAATAGTATTACTTGTATATGCTCAGTCATCCAAGTCCTGGTTATGCCAAAGGTACTTTTTTTAAAGATGCACCTGGACTTTTGTTTTTCCTTGAAGACGTTTTGCTTCTCATCCAAAAAGCTGCTTTATTTCTGAACTGGATGAAAAGCGAAACATTTTCAGGGAAAAACAAAGTCCAGTTGCCTTTTTTTTTTGGGGGGGGGAGCACTTTTTGGAAATATAATTTGTGATTAAATTGTAATCATGATATTTCTGTAGTTTTTTTGAATGACGTTTTTAAAAGTTAGTTTAAAGATTCACTACAGTTATGATCTGTATCTGTATCCAATTTTTAGGGTTAAAAACCTTTGAAGGCTGGTACCCAAATCCCTAAACCAGGGGTGTCCAAATTTGGGAACTTTAAGACTTGTGGACTTCAACTCCCAGAATTCTGGAAGTTGAAGTCCACAAGTCTTAAAGTTCCCAAGGTTGGACACCCCTGCCTTAAACACTACTTTAAACATTTTGTTTGAATTTTGTTTGAATCTAATGTTTTACCACAAGATGGCACTGTGATTTCACAGACTTTTGGCCTTTCCTCACTATCATCTGACATGGCACAAATATACCCTGACAACATAATTTTTTTGTTAGTCCCCATAATATTGCCTTCAACTTATCCCCAGTGGAGAATTAAGAGTACTTTCTATTGACTATATCCATTGGCTGCCTGCACTGACATTCCCTTGAGTATTATCAGTTCGGTATGTTTTGGAACTTGGTGAACTGGTGAGAATTCTATATGTGATTAGAACTCCTTGAAAACTCCATGTGCAAGGTTGATCAATCTCACCACGCTTGCACAGATAAAAGGTGTTGGAATAAATATTCATCTAGTTCAATTCCAAGCCAGGATAAAGACATTGGAAACATGGAGGCTGATTGGAAAGAGGGTTTCATGGTGCACAGAACCACGTATGCTCCTGGTGTAGCTGACCACATGGAGTTGAGAAAGGGTGGCTTTTATAACTTCTCTTGGGCTTTGCCCTTGAGCTTCCTGTTCCTGTGCAAAAACATGTATTCTAATGGCTGTTGTAGGGGTTATAGCTATCTTTGTAGGTTGTCTGAGTTCCAAGGTTTGGTTGAAGCTTGCTGGGTGATCCTTAGATTACACCATGCGGTGAGCTCTGTTGCTAGATAGGTTGATCCTATTATGTCTTGGAGGGTCATGTCTTAATCCTACTATGCTGGAACTGGAGATCTTTTGTTTTGTAGATAGGCTGGGCCAGTTCTGCTGGGGCTATTAAGAAAAGTGGGAGTTGCTTTCCAAGAGCATGTTTATCCTTTTAAGGAAATATAATCTGCTTTTTAAATATGTCTCTTCTAGGAGAGTGGTTGAGTGCTAACTTGGTGCAAACGGGTACACTATTTAAATGTCTGTCAAAATTCACCCTCACATTGTGAACAAGCCCAACACAGATTTGTGTACATAAACCCGGAAATCAGGTCTAGCCATCTGCAAAAACCATTTGCTAATCATATCAGTGGTTTCTTGTAAGCTAGTGATGTCTTAGAAAGGGGCAGGCACATAAAGCCAGAGGACTGAACCAATGGGTATGCTTAAGATGCCATATATACATCAGCTTTCAAGTTTGCCTCCTATGGAGGCAGGAAGGGGATTTCCAATGTGGGTATGCCCTTACTGCCAAATTTTATGCTCATACAGTTTTTTGCTAACTAAAGGATGATATACAGCATATTAATTGAACTGTAAATAAAAACTTTACTTCAAGAAGGGACATGATTGCTCAGTTGCTAAGCTGCTGAGCTTGTTGATTAGAAAGGTCGGCAGTTCAGTGGTTCGAATCCCTAGTGCCACGTATTGGAGTGAGCTTCTGTTGCTTGTCCCAGCTTCTGCCAACCTAGCAGTTTGAAAGCATGTTAAAATGCAAGTAGAAAAATAGGAACCACCATTGGTGGGAAGGTAGCAGCGTTCTGTGCGCATTTGGCGTTTAGTCATGGTGGTCACATGACCACTGAGACGTCTTCTGACAGTGCTGGCTCATTGGCTTTGAAATGGAGAGAAGCACTGCTCCCTAGAGCGGGAACGACTAGCACATATGTGCAAGAGGAACCTTTACCTTTTTAAAGAAAAACTCAAAAACTAATTAGTAAAATAGAATAAATTGCAGAAGAAAAGGAAATGTGATAGAGAATCTGATTGCCAAAATCACCCAAGACATAAACACTTTAGAGTAATAAAGATCAGATTGAGAGCTGAAAATAACATTTAAATAAACTTTTGGATACTTTAAAACCATTTGAAAATATTCCTTAATTGTTTCTGCCAATATATTTTGTTCTACAAGGATTCTAATATGTTAAAGGCATATGACTAGGCACATTATTATAGAAAGAAAATGGCCACTGTGTGTAGTTTTTTCTATTTTCCTGAACTGGCTTGATATTCCAGATATCTTAAAGCAAGTCTGTATATGAAAATTACAAAGGAATGACTTGTCACATGCCCTAAAGCTAAGGTGACCAGATTTCTACTTTCCTAAAGCGGGCACCCGGGACGAGCTGAGCGAGGAGGAGGCAGCGGTGGGGCTTCTGGCCGACCGCTCTTAGCGCATGGCGGCGCAGCGGAAACTTCAGGGCCACGCAGGCTCTGGCTGGCTCTCCTCTTCTTCCTCCGCCTGGTGCCTGTCTGGCTCCTCCCTCGCCGGCCCTCCCGTTCCGCCTGCCCGCCAGCCTGCCGCTTCCTGCCCGTGCCCTGTGCCTCTGTCTGAGTGCGTGCAGAGCGCCTGCCCGCTGCCCGCTGCTGCCCCAGGCAAAAAGCGGAACATTTTGAAGAGGCCGCGGGAGGCGGGACTAATTCTTTGAAAGCGTGATTGTCCCGCTAAAAGTGGGACGTCTGGTCACCTTACCTAAAGCAAAGGAAGTTCAACCCTTGGCCTTTTTAATCACCAAAGTGCACAGCAGGTTAGAAGGGTTCTGATATAATCAGTCTGGAAGATAAAAAGGGGATAGACTTCCTGTGGCAAATTGAAATGTGTCTTTTTTTAGGACAAATCAAAATGGCACAAAGTGGCTTTTTACAATATGCAAGAGACCCACTATTTATCTCATTGATGAATTTGGCACCACCTTGAAGCTCTCATGGCAGTCCCATTAGTTGAAAAAGGTTTCTCTTCTGTGCAGAGGCATTTTCCAGTACTTATAGTGAGTGACTGGAAATGTTGAGAAAATTGCACATACAGAAATCTCTTCTAGCTATTGGTGCTGTTTGACGATGCTGCCAAAATGAGGCACAACTGTTTTGCCTTTAGAGGTCAGGGATGCCTATCAAAGTGCCTCCAAAGGCATAATTCACAGTGCATCCAAGGGATCAAGAAAGTTAAGATGGTGGCTGTAGCCATTTGATTGAAACCCTGTCCCTTTTTTATTTCTCTCATGCATGTAATGCATTTTCAAAAAGGGGCAGGCTTTCAATCAACTGCGGCTACAGTACCTTTACTTTTTTTAAAAAAACTTTCCCCAGAGACATGCAACTTTGTTTATGCTGTTTTAATCTAGTGGCCTTCAAGTGAAGTACAGTTCATAGATATAGATAATAACAAGAAAAAAACAGAATAATGCTCTAAGCTGTAAACAACGGTCAACTTTATCTTGCATTCCAGTAACAGCCTCACTCTGAGTAACCTAGAAAAAAGAAGCCTTGACATAACTAAAAGATTAGACTAGGAGTCTCTCTTGCCTGGTGTGTGTGTGTATGTGTGTGTGTGTGTACATGTGCGCTGTTGTAGACAGGAGATCTCCTGGAGAGAAACCTTACCTTTATGTTATCACCCATCAGGAAGTAAGTATAGCTTTAGTACTCTTCTGTTCCAATAGTATTTACCTGGAATTGGCATCTCAAAGATATGCAGGTCTAAGCACATAGGACACAAATGATACCCAGCACCTCAAATAATCTTTGGAAAGAGACCGGTGGTAAATGCAGCTCTTATAAGAGCAATATTGATATTGACCAGGATGTACATAGATATATAAGAATAAAAACAGTGCCCTGCCTTTAGTTATAAAGCAAAATAGTTGGGGGGATTACAGACAGTTCCAAAATACAAAGACCTGCAAATAGAGAAATTGTAGCAAAAGAAAGAAAACTAGTACCAATAGTTACAGGCACTGTGGGTGCAATTCCAAAACATTTGGAGCATCACGTGAACACCCTTGGCATTGACAAAATCACTACCAGTCAATTGCAAAAGGTAGCTTTATTTGGAACAGTTTACATCTTGCAATGTAAACACCATGAACAAAATATGCCTGCCTCAGGTCTTAGGAGGAACTTGAAAGGTGAATAAAAATGCAAAATCCAGTCTAAACATCTGGCTGACTGTGCAACCAACCATAGTATGATAACATATAATCAGCACATTGATGACAGGTAGCACAAGTCCTGAAAATGATCCTTTATAGTATTTTCATAAAGCATTAAGTAACATAGGAGACAAAATGTACCTTATAAGATTCTACACAGGACAGTTCTTAAGTGTTTCTTAAACTTGTAAAAAATAATGGAAAGCCCCCAAAGAACTTTGCTTGTATGAATTAAATTTATTTACATTTACTTTATTAAAAATTAAAATTGATATATTTACTGCTGCTACCATTTCTCATGATTGTTTGATGGAATTTTAATATTGAATTATTTTTCAATGCTATTTTTCAGACCTCTAAAAAGCTTTTGGGAGAATTGGTGGGTCCTAGGAGCACACTTAAAAAAATACCCATTCTGTTCTATCTCATCTTCTAATTGTGGCCTGAGGGATAGCAATAGCATCATCACCCAATAGATCTTCCAACCTCCAGATTTGTGAAACTGCGATCAATGAAGTCACATACCCCCTTTCTCTTTCCTGATGGACAGCAGAGTAAGATATCATCCGTAACTGATCTAGCTACTCTTTCCTCCACTCCATCATTGTATTTCATTGTAATTTTTACAATGACAATAAAGATGATTATTATTATTATTATTATTATTATTATTATTATTATTATTATTATTATTATTATTATTATCAGATTCATCTTGGGAATAAATTAATGCAACTCTAACATCCAATTAGAGTTTAATATCCAGTTAAAGTCCATTCAACCAGATCCCAAATGAAAGAAGGAAAGCCACTGGCATTCTGTGAAATAGTTCTTATTTGATGCTTTCTTTTAGAGACAATGGTGAAATATTATTCCTGACCTATTCCATATATTCCCCAACCCTAGAACCAACCACATCTGGAGCAGAGTTGGTTTCTTTTTAAAGGGTGGGGCATGGCTAATTTGCAAGAATCCTCTATAAGGAAACCCAGCAAAAAGCCAGGGAATTTATGGATAATGGATGCTTTCAGCATTTCTGGAAGTGGATAATAGGTACAGAAGACCAGGCCAAGAATGATATTGCCTGTTTGGCATCATCAACTTGTTCTCTATTTTAAAGGGATATTCCTAGCTACCAGAACTAGGAATAAGATATTTAGTAGTCAAATGATATTTTCCTTTTCTTTCTGATGGCATAAAATAAGTGTTATAAGTTATATTGAAATTATTATTAAATAATTAACGTACATCGGTGAGAGTGAGTCCTAAAACCTATACAAACCTAACAAATATAGGAAGGAAATAGATTTCTATATTGTAATTTGGAAAGCACGAAGAGCTGATTCATTTTTACTGTAAGTATTTGCCTAATGAATTTATTCTTGATACTGTTTTCTAGTTCTCATAAAAAGTTTAAATTCTTCATTAGAACACAGTGAAAATTAAATAATTGGGTGAGCTATATAACTCACTGATTGAAGATTGTCTACAATGTGTAAGATGGTGTTCTATCTTCAACTATAGGACCAGAATAAGATGAGAGGACCATAGTAAGGTGTTAAGCTATAGTACAAAGAGTCTACCATAGCGACTATTAGATTAACCCATTTTATTAAAAGCTACTACAGTCTATCAAATGGATGGAGTGGTTAAAAAGATATAGGATTTAAACTGAGACAAAGGAGAGCAAACTGGTTATGGAGATGTAGATATATGTAATTACCATATTAATTATAATATGCTAATAGTCCATTGCTTTTATGGAGGCCTTTTGAGAAAGACTGAAATCTTTTTATGAGAGTTCAGTAATCTCTTGCTTAATTGTGCTTTGAATTCTAATTTTTACAAAATGATAATTTTGAAATACATCATATAAAGTGCCTGAGAAGTTTAAAATGATGTTTTATTACTTTCTCTCTCTCTCTTTTTAAATTCCTGATAGCAAACCTGGATCTACTAATTCTTTTGTATAAAGTTTGGTCTTCTTTTCTATGTAGAATTCAAAGAGGAATTGCTGACAAACAACAATACATATCACATTAGATACAGTGACTATATGTCCTTTATTGTAAAGGACAATTCTTTATGTCCTTAGATTTATTTATTTTTCAAAAAGATGGGAAGGATCAAGATGGCAAAACATGCACATATGTTGCTTGTGTGCACATATTTTATAAATTTATTTTGCCTTTGTTATATATTTTACATATTTTAATGTAAAATGGGGACTACACAACGCCTTCAAACTAAACATGTATCTTAAAAGACAGGGGACATTGGGATACAAAAATTGTTTTGTATTGTTTTATCTTAAGTCAACTCTGCTAAGTCCTCAGACTTACTATCAAGCACTCCCATTGGCTAAAACGCGCACTCAGTTTGGGGGGAGAATTACAGGTTCTCTATTGGTTAATCGTCTGACAGGACTTAAGTTTGGTACCCTTGCTCTAAAGGAAAGTAAGAGTTTTACTGATATTCAAATGCTTTACAATACCTAGCATGTTACTTAAAATGAAACTCTTTCCTGTCAATTCCAAATATTTGTAATACGTGTGTTTCAGGATAATTAAATTTTCTCACTTTTTTTTGTTGTCTAAGCAAATTGAAGATCACCTTCTAGTTCCAAGAATAATAATCTGTCCACAGCAGTTAACCTAGAGAATTTGGCCTTGACAACAAATAACTGAGATAATCACAAAAAGTCATGTGGTGAAAGAAAGGTTTCTCACAAAGTTTAGCTGATTCACTCTTTTGGATCACTGCCTAATAGTAAACAAAAAGAAATATTGGGAAAATTAAGGAATTTATAACAGACTCTGTTAACAACACCTATATTAGCAAAACCTTTTATTAGTGTCAACATTCCTCCCAAAGGGTTGCAAAAGCAATCTACAAACATCTCTGATAAACTTTGATTTAACTGAGGATTCTCAACAGAAAAGCAACCAGATAGAAGACAATTGGCAGGTTTAACAGGTAAAAGGGGGCTGATCTCGCATCATCAAAACAACATCTGCACTTCCCTTGATGTCATAGTTCTACCACATGGACTGCAGGCTAAAGAAGAAAAGTTTCAAATTCTACTTGAACCCACAACCATGACATTCTAGCAACACTCCACCAAATATTTGTGATCTTCAGACCTCTTGTAGCACTGAACCTAAGATGGGTAACCGTGGAGACTCTAGAAAGAGTGCAGAGAAGAGCAACAAAGATGATTAAGGGACTAGAGACTAAAACATATGAAGAATGGTTGCAGGAACTGAGTATGTCTAGTTTAATGAAAAGAAGGACTAGGGGAGACATGATAGCAGTGTTCCAATATCTCAGGGGCTGCCACAAAGAAAAGGGAGTCAAACTATTCTCCAAAGCACATGAGAGCAGAGCAAGGAGCAATAGGTGGAAACTAATCAAGGAGAGAAGCAACTTAGAACTGAGGAGAAATTTCCTGACAGTTAGAACAATTAATCAGTGGAACAGCTTGCCTCCAGAAGTTGTGAATGCCCCAACACTGCAAGTCTTTAAGAAGATATTGGATAGCCATTTGTCTGAAATGATATAGGGCTTCCTGCCTAGGTAGGGAGTTGGACTAGATATACCTCCAAGGCCCCTTCCAACTCTGCTATTGTATTATTGTATTATTGGCAATTTTAGCAAGGGTGCAATTTAATTTAATTTATTTTTAATATCCTGTATTTATTGTTTTTTTACATTTTATTCATTTCCTGTGCGCCGCCCTGAGTCCAATCTGGAGATAGGTGCGGGATATAAATTTGATAAATAAATAAATAAATAAATAAATAAATTATTACATGTAACATCAGTACTGTGCAAAACACCACACTGGGTCACTTCAAACACATGGATTCTTTCTCCCAACAAGGCATCATATTCCCTTGGAAGTAACAATGACTTTACACCAGTGCATTGGAGTGCCAGGTGAAGACCTTCATGGTCATCAGACAAAAAAATTGCAACAAAAGGAAATCAATATGGTGAAGAATTTACCAAGCAATGTGCTTTGCTAAGTCTTCAAGGAAAATCCAAGGTGTCAATCACTGCATACACCTGGATACCTCAGGTTTCCTTGATCTCATATCTGTAGGCAGCTCACCAAATGGGACACATAACAACCCACCCCCAATTAGCTTTTCTTCTTCTTCTCCTATAGGTATGACTAATGATACAATTCGTATAAATATGGAATCTAGCAGGGTAGAAGAACAAACTGCAATTTACCTACATTTCTGTCCAATTTAGACTTGATCGTAGTACAATAAAACCTGTCTAACAGCTGGAGATGATCAGTTTTTGAGAAAGCTTTAAGTCCTGGGTCACTCTGGGACAGAAAGTAAAAAAAGAAAGATTGGGCAACAGGGGATGTGGCCACATTGGTCAAGAAAGAACTTGGAAGGAAGGTCATAGATACAACTAAAAGTGCTTCTTCATCTTTTTGCTCAACTTTAAATTCTACTATAGATCTCTTGTGATTATGATATTACATTTACTCCCACAAACATCTACATATTATTCCCCTGACATATAAGTGAATTTAGAGTAAACCCTGTTAGAGCTAAATTCAAAAACTCCAAAGTTAAATTGCTTTGGGAGATTTTAATGCAAGCTTGGGCAATCTGTACAAGATGATATTAGTAATCTAAACCAGAGGTGGGTTGCCAATTTCTTTACTACTGGTTTGGGTGCACTTGTGTGCCACTTCGGTGCATGTGCAGAAGCATCCAGGTGGGTGGGCAGAGCCTCCCACCGCCACTACTACTGGTTCAGCTGATCAGGGCCCATCAGGCAGCAACCCACCTCTGATTTAAACTAGTGGGCCTTCCAGCTTTCATGGTGGGCAGTAGGAGTTTTGTCCGATACTAAAGCACTTTCCTTTTTTAAATTTAATTTTAATTTACTTTATAAATTATCATTAATGTGGACCTGGTGGGCGGTTAGAAAATTTTACTACTAACAGAGATACAAAAGTGGGCGGTTGGTATAAAAAGGTTGACTACCCCTGAGTTAGAGTAATGAAAAGCAAGCTCAGAGGGCACCAAGGACCTCTCATTTCAACCTTGAGCTGCAAATATTCTCCTTTATTGGAATAATTACAATATTTATATTTCTTTGTAATATCTTTTTTGCATTTATTTTTGTTCTTTTTACTTTTAGATTTTTGTTATTATTCATAGTTTAGATTTTGTTTTTAACTTTGTAATTGTTTAATAATTTTTGGTTTGATATTTTGTTTCTTCAATTAAACACATTCACAGTTTCCACGACATTTGGATGAAGTTGACTATCTAGATTCGCGCCAGTCCGGCTTCCGACCCGGGCACAGTACCGAGACGGCATTGGTCGCATTGGTCGATGATCTCTGGAGGGCACGAGATAAAGGATTTTCCTCTATCCTGGTCCTATTAGACTTTTCAGCGGCTTTTGATACCATCGACCATGGTATCCTATTACGCTGACTGGGGGGGTTGGGGCTGAGAGGCACCGTTTTACGGTGGTTCTCGTCCTACCTCTCTGGTTGGTCACAATATGTGTTGACGGGGGGGAAGAGGTCGACTTCCAGATCCCTCTTATGTGGGGTCCCTCAGGGGTCGATCCTCTCGCCCCTGCTGTTCAACATATATATGAAGCCGCTGGGTGAGATCATCCGTGGTTTTGGGGTGGGATATCATCTGTACGCTGATGATATCCAGCTGTACATATCCACCCCGGACCACCCCAATGATGCCGTCGAGGTTATGTCCCGGTGCTTGGAGGCTGTACGGATCTGGATGGGTAGTAACAAACTCAGGCTCAACCCGTCCAAGACTGAGTGGCTGTGGCTTCCGGCACCCCGTTTCAGCCAGATTATTCCAACTCTGGCCATTGGGGGCGAAACACCAGCCCCTGTTGAGAAGGCACGCAATCTAGGTGTCCTCCTGGACTCCCGGCTGACTATGGAAGACCAGGTGGCGGCCGTGGCCAGGGGGGCATTCCATCAGGTACGCCTGATGCGCCAATTGCGTCCCTTACTGGATCGGGGAGCCTTACGCACAGTCACTCAAGCACTCGTCACATCTCGACTTGACTATTGCAATGCTCTCTACATGGGGCTTCCCTTGAAGTGCACCCGAAGACTACAGTTAGTCCAGAACGCGGCCGCACGGATAATTACGGGAGCGCCTAAACACTCCCATATAACACCTGACCTACGCGAGCTCCACTGGCTTCCTGTGGTCTTTCGGGTGCGCTTCAAGGTCCTAACGACTTCAAAACGCTCCATGGCTTGGGACCTAGCTATCTGCAAGACCGTCTCCTGCCCCATACATCCCTGGGACCGACACGCTCCCACAGAGAGGGCCTCCTCAGGGTGCCGTCGGTCGGGCAATGTCGACTGTCGGCGCCCAGGGGGAGGGCCTTCTCTGTGGCAGGGCCGGCCCTTTGGAACAACCTGCCCCCTGAAATCCGCACCATTCCTGACCTCCGCCTCTTCCGCAAATGTCTTAAGACTCACTTCTTCCAACTAGCCGGCCTTGCGTAACCCCAGCACCGCCAATTATAAACGAGGGTTTTAAAAACGGTTACAACACAGGCATCTAATATCTATGTATTGTATTTTGTATTTATTGATTTAATTCTATGTTCGCCGCCCCGAGTCCCTTGTTGTGAGATGGGAGCGGGTTATAAATATGAAAAATAAATAAATAAAATAACAAATTATAATGGAAGTACGCTTAAGCTAGTTCTAAATGAAGCCAGTAACTACAAAGTATAATTTTAAATATCAAATATGGGCAAATATTATCCATCTCTCCCCCAGAAAACTCACAGTGGTTTTTTTAAAAGATGCCCTCTTAATGGCAAGATTTAATGGCAAGGGCAACCATGGGTATCATTGTGGAGTTCTATCATATTATAGAAGACACTATCTTGAATGTGCTGACTCTAGTTTTCCACAATTTTGATGGTGATCTGCAAATAGGACCACTGATTTTTTTTTTAAAAAAAGGGCAGGGGTTTACTGTATATCATTATAGGTGGTAACCTAAAGCCATATTGTTTAGGCATTTAAAGATCAAAATCAACACTTTGAATTTAAACCAAAAAATGCACTGGCACACCAGTATAATGGATATAGAACTGATGCAATGTGAGTAGCAAAAATTTAAATAGCTGCATTCTCTACCAGCTGAAACTTTTGAGTCATCTTTAAAGGCAGCCTTGGTACAAGGGAATACTTCTTACAAATAGTCTTTCTCACAGACAGAGCCTTTTGTTAATAGTTCTTTCCCAGCTCCCTTAAGATATCCTTATTTTAGGACTCCATATAGATAGTTGATAAAAAACACCCAAACATCAATTGGTGATGAAAGGACAAAACATCCAGGTGCAAAAGGGTGGAATTTTATGTATCATGTGCAAAGGATGCAAATATTCGTGTTTTGGCTGTTCCTGAATATAATTATTCTCCTCTCTATAGAGAAAAGCACCAGGTTCCACACAGGGAAACAGGTTAATTAAATGGTGTGCAGGAGGTAGGAGTTGTTGCTCATACCACCTGAAAGGCAAGTAAATTTCCACCATGGACTGAAAAGGTAACACATTCTATTGTTAAAGATCAGGCTCTGAATAGCAACTACTAATATTTCTGATAGAACCTTCTTACTCTAAAGAATTACAGCTCTACCAAATGAAATAACTGAATGTAGCCAGAATTATCTCTGTACTAGGAAAAATTAAATAATATCTAACATATATTTACAAGTAAGTATCGTACTAGTAAATAAAGACAGGCAACAAATGGAGGCCGGATAGCAGTAACTCTCTAGTGCTAGCTGAAGACTTGTTCACTATTACTCAGCAGTGTACCTACATCTGACTCTCCACAGAGTATCTTCTGACAGATACAAAGACAAAAATGACCCCTGTAAGTAGCTCAGTGCAAAACAGCCAGTTGTAGAAATAGCCAATATGAACCTAACAATCTTTCTCTAGGACTGAATTGCTAATAATTAAGGAGAGAGAGAGAGAGAGATGCACATATGGAGAAATCTGGACAAATGCATTTTAATGAAATTATTCAATGAAATCACAGATTTGCTCATATTTTATTTATTAATGAATTCAAATATGTGGCTGGATGTAGCACTTTCCTTGGGCATTTGGGAATATTTAAATAGCAGTCTCATATTATCCCTACACAAAAAGCTATTGCAGGGCCTCAGTGGAAAATTTCACTGATGGATTGAACACTTGGTATATCAGCCAGGGCATTTTCTGTGATCTCTGTAGCTTCCTAGATTCTAATGAGAAACCTAATGTAGAGGTTAAGGAGGGAAGCCAGGTTCTAGTCCTTCCTTAGCCGCAGAAGCTCATTAGATGAGTCAAGTCAACCATTGTCTCTCAGCCCAACCTACCTTGCTCTGAGAGGAAATGGAAAAAGTGATTACGGTGTATGCTGTCTTTTGCTCCTGGATGAAAGGAGGATACAATTCTAATAAGTAAATATGCTCTGTCTTAATAGTAGTATAGATAAGGGGTGATGTGGCTTTGCTAACAGTAAAACTTCCTGTAACAATTGGGGAACTGTCATCTATATCACACAATGTTCAGCCGGTTTATTTACACAAGATTTATAGTTCTTTATAGTTATTATTTTATAGTTTATTGGTTTATGGTTTATATTTCTTATTGGTTCTTAGTCTTATTTATAGTTCTTTATAGTTCTTATTGGTTTCGGCATAGAACAAGTTACTAGTATAATACTTTAACCGCACCATAAAATGTATGTGTAAAAATATAACAATAGACTTTATTTTCCCCCAAAGGGAGAATATAAATGAAGTACTCAGAAGGGGAAAACTGTTGCTTCATTCAGAATGTTTCTCATTTCTATAACTGGACATCAGGAAGAAATACGGAAAACTCTAGGTTGGTTTTTTTTTTTTTTTTCTTCTGAAAACTAAAGGTTGTACAGATTTGTCAGGTATTTGTTTATGGTCTTTAATCGGGTGAATATAAAATATTTGGAAACTACTCTAGATTTTTGGATGATTTGAGGAAGTCTGGTAAAGGTCTCCTAACTCTGTTCATCAGTAGTAATCCCAGAATGATATTTCCCGCTAAATGATACAGCTGAAATGAAAAACATTTATTTATGAAGGGATTGGGAATACAATTCTGGCCTGGTGTCCTCTGGTTTAATTTAAAATGTGTTTCTTTTGTAGCTGACTGATTGTAGCAAATGACAGGATAGAAGCCTGAAGTCTCTTTACCCCTACTGTACTAGGACATGTGATAGTTTGCTCGGAATATCATGAACTTTACTTACTAAAGATGGCTAGTGAATATAAAGAGGACTATAGCCAAAAAAGCAACAATCCCAAACCTGCCTCCTGTGTAACAGTGGCAACTAGTACGGGAAACAGATGTGCTTCTGTGAACCAAGCCTTCCTATCTTGCATCATCATGATCACTCAGTTTAGTATTACAGTCATGTTTAGAAGTAAATCTGCCACACTCTTCCCCAGAGCATTTTTCCAGAATGCGGAGATGACTCTGGAAGTTCCACCCATGTAATAAACTTGGAGTTTATTACATCTCTGTGAAGACTAAGCAGTGGGGAATGTGATCATAAAACAACAGGAGCAATAAATTACAGGTCATATCCTTATGGAAACTATATTTTTCATATCGTTTTATTGCCATCAAAAGGCTGGTATTATATATAAGCTGTGCTTGCTAAAGTCTAACCTTTGAATGGTGTACTAAAGGCTTAATGACAGTATTAAGTTTGAGTTCATCCTGAGTAAAATATTGCTAAATATCCATAGAGTTTATATTTGTAGAACTCAAACGTGCATTGAACTTAACCAAATGACATGGACTGGGTTTATTTACAGAAGTCATTAAACTAATATGTAGCTCAGTGTTGAACTGAGTCCTTGGTATTCTCTGAGCTTGGACATTTGCTTACAGACATTTCATTACCCAACTAATTAATATCATCAGTGCTAATAACATCAGTGGGATTTGCTCCCTGTTTATGTACAAAAGCTTGCCCTGCTAGTGTTGGTGAGAATGTGGTTTTGCTCCTTGGTAGTTCCTTGATGAGGATATTGTTTTCGGATTGATTGTTTGTCTGTTGTTAATCTATGCTTATCTTGGTATTGGGTACTGCAAGGGATATGTTCTGATTTTTTTCATTTTCTTCTTAGCTTTTCGTTGTAGATATATATTTTTTTAAATTAAATTTATACCCCGCCCTTCTCCTTGTTAGGACCCAGGGCGGCGCACAGGGATGTTAAAATACATACAAAATATATAAAATATATGAAATTTAAAATACTTATTCTAATAAATAAACCCTGCGCTAAAAACCAAATTAAAATCCCAAGTTTAAAAACTATCTAATAGTCAGTATGGAGGTTACGCTAGGCCGGCTAGATGAAATAGGTGTGTCTTCAGACACTTGCGGAAGAGGCGGAGGTCGGAGATGGTGCGGAGTTCAGGGGGTAAGTCGTTCCAAAGGGCAGGGCCCGCCACAGAGAAGGCTCTCCCCCTGGGTGTCGCCAGTCGGCATTGTCCAGCCGACGGCACCCTGAGGAGGCCCTCTCTGTGGGAGCGTATCGGTCTGAGGGATGTATGGGGCAGGAGGCGGTCTCGCATATAACTAGGCCCCGAGCCATGGAGCGCTTTAAAGATGGTCGTTAAAACCTTGAAGCGCACCCGAAAGACCACAGGAAGCCAGTGCAGCTCGCGCAGGATAGGTGTTATGTGGGAGTGTCTAGGCGCTCCCGTAATCACCCGCGCGTAATCTGGACTAGCTGCAGCTTTCGGGTGCACCTCAAGGGAAGCCCCATGTAGAGAGCATTACAGTAGTCGAGTCGAGAGGTGACGAGTGCTTGAGTGACTGTGCGTAAGCCCCCCCGGTCCAGTAAGGGGCGCAATTGGCGCATCAGGCGAACCTGATGAAACGCCCCCCTGGCCACGGCTGCCACATGATCTTCCATAGACAGCCAGGAATCCAGGAGGACACCCAAATTGCGTGCCCTCTCCACGGGGGCCGGTGTTTCGCCCCCAATGGCCAGAGTTGGAATAATTTGGCTGAACCGAGGCGCCGGAAGCCACAGCCACTCAGTCTTGGACGGGTTGAGCCTGAGTTTGTTACCACCCATCCAGATCCGTACGGCTTCCAAGCACCGGGACATAACCTCGACGGCATCGTTGGGGTGGTCTGGGGTGGATAAGTACAACTGAGTATCATCAGCGTACAGATGATATCCCACCCCAAAACCACGGATGATCTCACCCAGCGGCTTCATATATGTGTTGAATAGGAGGGGCGAGAGGACCGACCCCTGAGGAACCCCACATATGAGGGGTCTCGAGGCCGACCTCTGCCTCCCTGTCAACACATATTGCGACCGACCAGAGAGGTAGGATGAGAACCACCGCAAAACGGTGCCTCCCAGCCCCAACCCCCCCAGTCGGCGCAATAGGATACCATGGTCGATGGTATCAAAAGCCGCTGAGAGGTCTAATAGGACTAGGATAGAGGAATATCCTCTATCCCGCGCCCTCCAGAGATCATCAACCAACGCGACCAATGCCATCTCGGTGCTGTGCCCGGGTCGGAAGCTGGACTGGCGCGGGTCTAGATAATCAACTTCCTCCAAGTGTCGCGGAAACTGTTGAGCCACCACACTCTCAACAACCTTCACTAGAAAGTGGAGGTTGGAGACGGGACGATAGTTCTCTAATAATGCTGGATCCAGGGACGGCTTCTTGAGGAGGGGCCTTACTACCGCCTCTTTCAAGACGGCAGGCAAGGACCCCTCACTCAAAGATGCGTTGACAATGCCCTGGAGCCAGCCTCGTGTCGTCTCCCAGGATGCCAGTACAAGCCAGGAGGGACACGGGTCCAATAAACATGTGGTAGCCCTAAGTCTCTTTGACAACTTGTCCATATCCTCGGTGGTAATAAAATCAAACTCCTCCCAAGATGGTGTCACAAGAACAGCCTCGGCCCGCTCGACTGGGCCACTGTCGATGGAGGGTAACTCGTTCCGAATCCGAGTGATTTTCTCCTGCAGATAAATCCCAAATTCCTCTGCTCGACCCTGTAAAGGGGCTTCCCGCGGCCTCTGTTGAAGGAGGGAGCGGGTCACCCCAAACAGGGCGGCAGGGCGGTTATCTGCGGATGCAATAAGAGTGGCACAATACTCACGTTTGGCCACTCTTATCGCCACTAAGTAAGTCCTAATATGGTCTCTCACTAGTGTTCGGTCGGCTTCGGAGCGAGAAGATCTCCATCTGCTCTCTAGGCGTCTCTTGTGGCGCTTCATCCCCCTAAGCCCCTCGGTAAACCAAGGAGCCCAGGTGGTTGGTCGCCGCAAGAGAGGCCGCAAGGGCGCGACTCTGTCCAAGGCCCCCATGGCCGCACTTAACCATGCGGCCACTAGGTCCTCAGTCGAGTCGCGGGGCAAGTCCACAGGAATTGGCCCAAGCTCCCTTTGGAACCTTATCGGGTCCATCAGGAGCCTGGGGCGGAACCATATAGGAATATCCGGTTCCGCCTCCCCGCGGTGAGGTGCGGCGATCGGAAAGTCGAGCCGAAGGAGAGCGTGATCTGTCCATGACAGGGGTGTGATGACTAGATCCCCTATTCCCAGATCACTACTCCACTGTCCCGAGACGAAGATTAGATCCAGGGTGTGTCCGCCCTCGTGGGTAGGGCCTACAACTACTTGGGTCAGGTCCATGGCTGTCATGGAAGCCATGAACTCCCGAGCTAACCCGGAGGTTTCGCCTGCTGACGGCAGATTAAAGTCCCCCATGACTAACAGTCTGGGGGTCTCCACTGCCGCCTCAGCTATCACCTCTAGGAGCTCGGGCAGGGCTGTTGTTGTATAGCGAGGAGCCAGGTATACAACTAACACGCCCAACTGCCTCCCTAGGCCCCACTTCACAAGGAGGGACTCGCACCCAGTCGTCTGAGGGATCGTGGTCTCCTTTGGCTCAAGACCTTCCCTAACCATAATCGCCACCCCCCCACCCCTCCCTAGGGCCCTAGGCTGATGAAAGGCTCGGCATCCTGGTGGGCACATTTCTACGAGGGGATGTCCTCCCTCGTGGCCCAACCAGGTTTCCGTAATACCTACCAGGTCCGGGTCCCCCTCTGACACAAGGTCATGGATGAGGGGGGCTTTTTGTACCACGGACCTGGCGTTGCATAGCATCAGCCTAGGGCCCCGGGTCTGTGGTTCTTGCCCACCTAGTCTGCGATGGGAGCATGGGAGGTCGGAGTGCGTGACCGCCTGTAACCAGCGGCCACGGTCCTCCAACCGATGTCCATCCCATCTCCCACCGCCCCTGCCCCTCCCCAAGACCGAATTGATGGAGAATACCTCCGTGGCAACGACCCCCCCTTCTCAGCTATTTTGCCTCATCCCCCATAGCTGCCACAAATACACACACACACACACACACTCACACACACTGTTAACTACTGACAAGAGCAGGTAAGATGGCTCTAAACATGAAACTGGCAGCGGGTGTTTGGTAACTACAGGCAGGAAATATAAGTGCAAATGGATAAAGAGTGATCTGAGGACCCCTGGGGTTCCTCAAACTTTCTCCAGGGTCTGCAGAATCAAAATTAATTGCCACCCTGTGTTGAAAAATTATGTACTATTTGTATACTATTAAAACTCTTGTGCCTGTAACCTTTCATTGGGAAAAATAGGGCATCATTGAGCTATAGTTTGTGAACCATGGTACCTCCTTGGAAGTTAGAAGAATTAACTTTCAGAATGCATTCAAAATCTGGTACTCATGACTCTGGTGTGCTTGATAAAATAACAGTGGGAGCAAGAATGACTTCCCATTTCCTGCCAGTTTCCTCTTTGACTTACCTTGGGGAAAGCTGGCAGGGAGCATTGGAAATAATGATCATGTGGCTGTGGCTGACTGCAGCAACATGGTGGCATAACATTGGTAATGGTCACAACTTTGGCAAACTTAAAACTGTAGGAGTAATGACTCTCAGATTGTAAATGCGTTCTTTAAGTTAACTCATTTGAGATATGGTGATTCAAAAATTGCTGCACTATGATGCATGATAGAACCATACGCAGTGGTAGGATTCAGCCCGTTTGCATTGGTTTGCATGAACTGGTAGCTAACTTTCTGCAGTTTGGCGAACTGGCTGATCCCATCACTGATCGCCACATCTGGCCCCTCTCCCCCTACCAGCCACTCCTCATCCCATCCCAAAGAGAAGAGGTGCCTGTTTATATGCATCTCAAACCTTTGCCTGGGTAAAGGCAAAGAAAGGGGCATTCAAAGGACCAAAGGCCATTACACCCAGGAGAGGGAAGGGAGAGGAGCCAAGGGAGACAGAGGATCACTGAGTTTCCCCAAGAAGAAGCAACTCAAAACATACCCTCCATTCTTTCAGAGGACTACTTTCTGCTCAGCTCCCCTTCTGCTTCTCCACCTCTCCTCTCACCCCATTAGTTAGCCTGCCAGCTGGAGATGAGTGGGTGGGCTTTATTGCATTCCAGGCATTTCCCACCCAAATGGCACACCACATTTGTAATGGTGGGAGGTGTTTGGGGAAGGCAGTAATGGGGTAATGGAGGAGGGTGGCAGAGGAGCCTCTTTCGAGCCATTGGTTTTTGTCTGGCAGAGAGTCTCCTCCTAGTTATATAGGCAGAGGCATGCTTCCTATTTTGGTAGCCCCCCCTTAGGGGAAAAACATGGCTCGGACCTGGGTCATCCAGAATGGACCCAACACCATATGTGGTTAGTGGCAGAGGATGGTGTATACAAACTCAAACTCAACCCATCCAAGCCTGAGTGGCTGTGGTTTCCGGCACCCTGGTTCAGCCAGATTACTCCAACTCTGGCCATTGGGGGCGAAACACTGGCCCCCGTGGAGAGGGCGCGCAATTTGGGTGTCCTCCTGGACTCCCGGCTGTCCATGGAGCACCATGTGGCGGCCGTGGCCAGGGGAGCATTTCATCAGGTACGCCTGATGCGCCAATTGCGCCCCTTACTGGACCGGGCTGCCCTTCGCACAGTCACTCAAGCACTCGTGACATCCCAACTCAACTACTGTAATGCTCTCTACATGGGGCTTCCCTTGAGGTGCACTCGAAAGCTACAGCTAGTCCAGAATGCAGCTGCACGGGTGATTACGGGAGCCCCTAGACACTCCCATATAACACTGATCCTGCGCGAGCTGCACTGGCTTCCTGTAGTCTTTCGGGTGCGCTTCAAGGTTTTGACGACCATCTTCAAAGTGCTCCATGGCTCGGGACCTAGTTATATGCGAGACCGTCTCCTGCCACATACATCCCTTTGTCCGATCCGCTCCCACAGAGAGGGCCTTCTCAGGGTGCCATCAGCCGGACAATGCCGACTGGCGACACCTAGGGGAAGGGCCTTCTCTGTGGCGGGCCCCGCCCTTTGGAACGATATACCCCCTGAACTTCGCACCATCTCGGACCTCCGCCTCTTCCGCCAGTGTCTAAAGACACATCTCTTTTACCAAGCCGGCCTAGCGTAACCTTCCACTGGGACTATTTTAGACAGTTTTAATTTGGGGATTTTAATTGGATTTTAGCATAGGATGGGAATTTAATATGTCTTTTAAATTTTGTATTTTGTCATTTTGTATGTTTTTTAAATTCCTGTGCGCCGCCCTGGGTCCTCTCCGGAGAAGGGCGGGGTATAAATTTAATTAAAATTTTAAAAAAAGTATACAAAATGAGAGGCTTTTCCTCCCCTGGGCAGTAAAGCTGTGTCTCTTATTAGTGCCATAGAGGCTGAGAAAGCATTGCCTGCATGCCATAAAGTTTTTCTGGCAGCCTCACCTGTAGCAGAAATGAGAATATCAACTTTCTCTAAGTCTCTAATTTTCCTTAAGCATTGCCAAGTGAGGAACACCACTGGCAGACTTTCTAGGCCTGCCTAAAGCAGGTGAAGCTTTACCCTTGGGACAAAGAAGATATATTAATAGGTTTAGATATTAACAGCTTTTTTCTAAAGGAGGAGGAGAAGTGAAGAGGGAGAGAAAGAGAGAAAAAAGAGGGAAAGGGGTGAAGTGAGCCCCCCAAATGCGCTCCGCAACAGGCAGGAGCAGATGGAGGGAGGAAGAAGCGGCAATCTCCCCCTCCTTCCTCCATCCTACTGCAGGGCTATCACAGAGCTCTTGCCCACTGAAGCTGAGAGCAGTGCAACCAGGAGGGTGAAGAGCCCTCACAAGGCCAGCAGCAGCAGATGCATCCGGACAGAGGCGGGGGGGGGGGGGGAAGCAGTTGAGCTCCAGGCTGGATGGACATGAGCTCCAGGCATGAGGGAGTGCAAACTGTGGTCTCTGTCTGCTCCAGAGCCACAAGGTGAGGTGCAGAACAGAGGGGCCCTCAGCTGTGACTTTGCCTGGTGTTGCAGATAGCACTGGGGCTGGAAAGAGTGTTCTGGAGACACCTCCAGGGACCTGGAGAGACAGAACGAGAGGAAGCTCACAGCCCTCAGTGACTCAGCTGATCCGCAGGGTGCACCCTCCATGAGGTGACTGGGGAAGGGAAGGACCTGCCACCTCTCAGGGATTGTTGCAGGTGTTTGTAAGGGGATATACAATTGGGCTACCTCCTATGCTGGCCACACCCACCCCTTCACTAGGGCTTATTTTGGGATAGGGCTTATATTAGATCCACCCTCCCCCTAAAAAAGTCAGGCTAGAGCTTATTTTCATAGTACATCGTACTTTCAGGAAAACATGGTATATGTCTCTTTTTGCATGTTATTTTGCACAACATTTGCATTTTTGAAAACATTTTTGGGGAACTCCATAAAAGCAAACTCAGATAAAAGCAAAAATTGTAGGTTAATAGAGTTCTTGTGCATGACAAGTTTAGCAAATGCAAAATCAGCCTGTATTAAAATTTGGACTAGATAATTCTTCTCTCTATCAGCTATTAGAACAGAAAACTTACTGACATCTTGCTTTTAAAATAAGATCATAAAGAGCACTCAAAGTGACTTAAGCAAGTTAATTTTTAAAAACAAAAATTTAAAAATGAAAAGAAAAAATATTACATACTATTGGACAACAATACTGTAGTATCAACTCTATGTTTGAAACCCAGCAGTAAAATAATTTTCATAACCATTTAATTTAACAAGGCTGGAGAAAGAACCAGGGAGGAAGGAAGGAGGGAAGACCTCTCTTTTGCTATCTGCTAGTTTTCCTGATCAGCTTCTTTTTCCTGTCTTTAAAACCTTTTTTTTTTAATTTCAAAAACTGAGAAGCTGGCATGCTGCAAAGCAAATCTCCAATCCTAGGTATCCACTTAAATTCCATGATTGCCTTTAGGTGCCATCAGCTTTCTTAGAATATAGCAACAATGCCCTACTAGAGACCTTTGAAATTAGCTCACTTGGCCAAAAAATGAACAAAAGTAGGCAAGGGTAGGAGGAAAAAAAGAGGGCAGGGAGTTAAAGAAACATTTGGTAAAGTAGTGCTTTATCTTTGTTCATTGCACCGCAGCTGCCTTTTTGTAATTTGGGACAGTTCCCATTCCAATCTTCAGCAGGACTTTCCTAACAGAATCCACAACACGTTTCTAAGAAGGGGAGACAAGATGGCGAAGAGGCAGCAACCACTATAAAGAACTCCACTGAGGGAGTATTTCTTCATCAGACCACCTTCCTGCTGTTTTATTGGAGGCCTCAATACTTGAAAAAAGCTGGAAAGTGTTGGGAAAGTTCCAGACAGAATTGATCATCATGGAAGAAGGCGTAAAAGATGTCTGGCATATTCTGCAACACAAGCTAGTTTTGTGGTAGTTTCACAAAAGTCAAAAGCTATCTAATGAGCACACAGTCCACCTTACTCACTGAAATTCCTAAATCTGATACAATGCTTTAGAATGAAAACACAACTGACTTTCTAGCCAGACAAAGTCTGCTGATCACACCAACAGTCCTCTCTATCTTATTGTCTATAATTTAAATCAAAGTGGACTAAAAGACTTAAAACATATTAAAAACCAGCCAAATGATAACCCTGCCGAATGCTCAGGCTTCCTGTACCAAGCATCCCACAAAAGCAAGCAGAAGGGAAGCCAAGGCAAACCTTACCCCTAACCAAGGAAAAGAGAAAGAGAAATTATTAGAGAGAGAGTTGATCACTTCTATGGGAAAGGATGAGAAACCAAGTTTTCAGTGGGCAGATAACCAAGAAAGGAAGAGACTTTTAAATCGTAAATATTATTTAAAAATAAACCACCTTACAAATATAAAATAACACAGTAAACAAAAGTTGATGGGGAACAAAAAGAGCAATTATTTTTATCTTTAAGCCAGTTGCAACACTGAAAGGAGCAGCTGATTGATTTACCACAGGCTGGGTGGCTTCCATCTAGCAGAGATCGAGAGACAATTCTACTTACATTTAGGCAATCTCCAATTCTTGATATGTCGTTTAAAACGAAGCATTTTCTGCAAACTTGTTCAATGTTTCTAAAGCGTGTGTACTGCTCAGAGGAATTCAGCCTACTACTTTGCAAATCTGGCCCCAAGACTAGTGCTTCTCGAAAGACAAAACATGACCACCCAATCTCAGATAATCTCAAGGGCATTTTATTAATTCAGTCCCTGAGAGATGGCTGCTGGGACCAAAAATCTGCTCACTGCGCACATATAACCTTACAGAAAAACAATAATAATTCTTTCAGTGCTCTGCCTAATTCAGAACAACTCATATTATACCAAGACTTGACTTGAGAGAAACTGTAGTGGCAACCCATAAAACAGCTAGACCTTTAATTTATCTCTTTTTTTCAACCATCCAAGAAAGCTGATAGCCTTTTGAGAAAAGACCTGTAGGCATATGCCCTCCTCCTATGACTTAGGGAACCTAAATTTGCAGTTCATCAATAAAAGATCCCCTGGAGCAGATCCAAATCCCTCATGTCGGGGATGAGGTGCACCCGACGACTACAGCTAGTCCAGAATACGGCCGCGCGGGTAATTATGGGTACCTCCAGGTACTCCCACGTAACATCGCTCCTGCGCGAGCTGCACTGGCTACCTGTGGCCTTTTGGGTGCGCTTCAAGGTGTTGATTACCATCTTTAAAGCGCTGCATGGCACGGGTCCTAGCTATCTGCGTGATCGTATCCTACCCCACACATCTCTTCGACCGATTCGCTCACACAGAAAGGAACCTCTCCAGGTGCCATCCTCCTGGCAATGCCAACAGGCGGCTCCCAGGGGAAGGTCCTTCTCTGTGGCGGGCCCAACCCTCTGGAATGACCTACCCCCTGAGCTTAGATCTACTACGGACCTCCGCTCCTTCCGTCAACAATTAAAGACCCATCTTTTTCAGCAGGTCGGCCTGGCCTAACCTAATCTACCATACCAGCCTAGTTGTAAATATTACCTAATTGGGTTTTTACGTTATAAATTTAAACAAGATATTTTAATACAGGGTTAAACATTTAATTTAGTTTTATTATTTATAATTGTTATATATGTATATGCTCTTAAATTCTTGTACACCGCCCCGAGTCTCTTCGGAGAGAGGGGGCGGTCAATAAATCAAAATAAATAAATAAATAAATAAATAAATAAATAAATGCCCCCTATCAAAGTACCACAACATGCAGAAACTCCAATAATTAACCAAATGCTGCTGATATACAAGAGAAAGGTTTTGACTGCCTAAAACCCTGGGAATCATCCTCTGAATCAGATCATGGCCCCTACCAAGAACACAACATGGACCCCTGTGGCTTAATATACCCAATAACTGTCACATACTTCAGTCTTCAAGCAAACCTTTGCCTGAGGAATCATGTGGATCTATGGCATTGGAAGCCCTCAAAATAAGAAGTGGAATCACTTCCCCTCAACAAGAATGGCAAAAGTGGGGAGGCAAATTATTATACCTTCCCAGATTCTGAAGTAACATTTCACATCAACACCCATAGACCACAATACAACAGCAGCCATCCCCTGAGACAACAGAGGAGTTCCACGCAAGAATCACTATCTTTGCTTTCATGGAACATTGCCAAATGGGAAGCCAGAAATAGACCCTGCCTTTATGGGCTACATCTCCCAATTTAACATCTTTATGTTCAAAATTATGTGGTCAACAAATAATCTCTTTATTGAATGATATAAGTCATCATCCTTCTCAGCAGTTCCTGGCACAAGACAAGGAAGATATCCTGCAGGTTTGAGCACTCATATCTCAATCACTTTAAATACTGAGATATGATAATAGACTACTTGAGAATCTTGCATAAACAGTTATTCTGAATATCTCTGGATAGAAACTGCTTCTCATTAATTTCTATATACCTCCATCCCTTGACCATGCATTGTTTAAATTTAGTGAAAAGTGTACAATTATATCAATGTCCTTTGATTACTCTTTCCCACAGCTCGTGATTGCATGGGACCCTTAATGTCAGATTAGGCCCAAATGACAATTGCCCATTTGACAAATTTTCTAAAATTCCTGACTGTCCCCCCACCTTCCTACTAGAGGCTCTCATGACCACACTGGAGATTTCAGGGGCTCACAGATGCTGCAGACATTGTATAAGCTGGGCCGGCAAATTCACTATTACTGATTATACAGCAAGGTTCTCACATGGTATAAGGACTTATCTGGTTGACTATGTCAGTGATGGCTATCCTTTTTGTTGTTGGGTGCCAAAAGTGTGAGGACGCATGCATGAACCTGCGTCCATAATGCAATGTGCACCCCACATGCACATGCGTGCACAACTCCCCCACTCCCCGCCATGCTTGCCGCACTGCTCACTTCCAAGCTGAGCTTGGTATTTCCTCCGGGGGACCGGGGGAGGCTGTTTCCACCCAGAAAAGGTTGCTCAACCATTGACCATACTCTAATTCTCCAAAATCATGCTCATCACTTTATGTAGAGTTCATTGACCTTAGAAGTGCTTTTGACATCATCTCCAGATTCAAACTATAAGGTAAAGGTAAAGGTTCCCCTCGCACATATGTGCTAGTCATTTCCGAATCAAGGGTTTGGTGCTCATCTCCATTTCAAAGCTGAAGAGCCAGCATTGTCTGATGACATACCCGAAGACATCATGTGGCCGGCATAACTCAATGCAAAAGGCGCACAGAATGCTGTTACCTTCCCACCAAAGGTGGTCCCTATTTTTTCTACTTGCATTTTTACATGCTTTTGAACTGCTAGGCTGGCAGAAGCTGGGAGAAGTAATGGGAGCTCACTCTGTTACGTGGCACTAAGGATTCAAACCACCGAACTGCTGACCTTTCTGATCGACAAGCTCAGCATCTTAACCACTGAGCCACTGCATCCCTTCTTAAAAGAATTATGGGATACAAAATAAGATCTAGTTGATCTATCAGTTCACTGTGATACAGAACATTATCTGTATCATCAGAATTGATCTTCTGAGTTGATCTTCTGATCGATAATCTCAGTGTCTTAGTCAATGAGCCACCACATCCTCATTCAAACTATAGGATAAATTAAACTCTTCCTCAATGGATGAAAGACTGTTGTACTGTATACAGTACATAAGTTGTATGAGAACTCCTGGAAGAAGATGTTATGTAGTGGTGGAATAATTGAATTGACTTCATATCCAGACCCGAACACATATTATGTTCTACTATCTTCTCTATACTAGAACTTGCCAGGAATTATTACCCCACTTTTTATTATTTTAAATACACTGACACTCTGGTTATTCCAATTGGTTTTGTCTCCAAATGGTCTCACCCTTTCCAAAGTAAAAAGCACAGCATACTTTTGCTGGGAGAAAGACCAAAAAATCTGTAGGATTACAGGTAGTCCTCGATTTATTACCACAATTGAGTCCAAACTTTCTGTTGCTAAGCAAGGCATTTGTTAGGTGAGTTTTGCCCCATTTTAGACCTTTCTTGCTACTGTTGTTAAGTGAATCACTGCACTTGTTAAATTAGTAATGCGGTTGTTAAGTGAATCTGGCTTTCCCATTATCCTTACCTGTCAGAAGATTGCAAAAAGTGATCACATGATCCTGGGATACTTCAACTGTCATAAATATGAGTCAGTTGCCAAGTGTCTGTATTTTGATCACATGATCATGGGAATTTTGTAATGGTCGTGAGAAAAACAATAAGTCACTTTTTTCAGTGCTGTTATAAGTTCAAACAGTCACTAAATGACCTGTTGTAAGTTGAGGACTACCTGTAATTTGGATAGAATAAGTAACTTGACCAGCAGGAAAACACACACACACACACACACACACACACACACACACACACACACACACCTCTCTTTATTTTTATAGATAGGCTATTGGATGTATGCTTTTAATAACAGTCTAATAGTATGGCAGAAGAGTATGTACCAGTGTAGGGAAGGAATCCATGTAACAAATGAACATCACTTGTGGCGGCCAAGCTAAATTGCACACAGAGAGCAGTAAATTGTGATATTTTACACATGAAATTCTATGGTTTCGATTACAATATTTTAAGTGCCACAAATATGTATGAGATCTGATAGTTGAAGCAATTAGTCATCTGCTTATTAGGTAAGGACTAGCCACTAGCAAGGGAGGTACTTTAGGTAAGGTAAGCCACTAGCATGGGAAGTACCAATGCATTTTGAAGTGGTGAGCCATCTATTGGTTCTGTCCCTTTGAGAGAAATGAGACGATGAAATCACCAGAGGGGAAGTGGAGTTCATGCTGCTGCTATCAGCTGTTTACCGGCAACTTTAACTCATAACTGCAATTCTTAGTAATTTGGATTCCACAATCATTACTGTCAGTTATTCTGTACTACTTTCTGTGGAAATATTAAACTTGGGACAAAATAGGATCTTTGTGCACATGTGAAGGAGGAGCAATCTAGAGAAGCACACTAGAATCAGCTTACATAAACTGTAGCACAAAACAGTTGTTTATTAACCATACAACCCCTTCTTTATGCTTATTTCTTTCCTTTTTCTGTTCTCCACTCCTATCTGCGCCTATCTATTTTGCTGGCCTGGGAAAAGTAATCAAAGCATACTTATTTTCTAAGGAGGCACCTGGAAGATATAGTATGCTTCCCAGGCATTTCTCTCTGTTACTCTGGCTCCATCCAGTTTCACTTCTTTCAAAAGTTCAAAGGTGGTGGGAAATAGATAAAAAAAGGACAGGTGATCATCAAAAAAGAGATGCAGGACAGACTGTTAAAAGAATGGACAAAAAGCATTTCAAAAAGTGTTTAGTCAATGGCTTCAGAGCCATGCCCTTGGAAATACTCAGGATTAAATTGCCAAAGGAAAAGATGGGGAGTGAAAGAAGAAAAAATACCCTATTGCTAATTTGTATTATTATTTTATTTATTTTTTCAAATTTATACCCCGCCCTTCTCCTTGTTAGGACCCAGGGCGGCGCACAGGCATTATTAAAAACCATAACAAAATGACAAAATACATTATTAAAAAACAATTAAATTACGTCTCGTGCTAAAAAACCCATTTAAAACCCTGAGAATTAAAATTTATAGATAAAAGTCAGAAACGGGGGGCTATACTAGGCCGGCTTGTTGGAATAAAGACGTTTTAAGACGCTGGCGGAAGAGGCGGAGGTCCGAGGTGGTGCGTAGGTCGGGGGGTAGGTCGTTCCAGAGGGCTGGGCCCGCCACAGAGAAGGCCCTTCCCCTAGGCGTCGCCAACCGGCATTGCCTGGCCGACGGTACCCGGAGAAGACTCTCTCTGTGGGAGCGGAGCGGACGAAGGGATGTATGGGGCAGAAGGCGGTCTCGTATATAGCTAGGCCCCGAGCCATGGAGCGATCTAAAGATGATCGTCAACACCTTGAAGTGCACTCGAAAGGCCACAGGTAGCCAGTGCAGCTCGCGCAGGAGAGATGTTATGTGGGCTTGCCTTGAGGCACCCATAATCACCTGCGCGGCCGCATTCTGAACCAACTGTAGCCTTCGAGTGCACCTCAAGGGGAGCCCCATGTAGAGAGCGTTACAGTAGTCCAGCCGGGATGTCACCAGTGCTTGAGTGACTGTGCGAAGGGCCACCCGGTCCAGTAAGGGGCACAGCTGGTGTATCAGGCGTACCTGATAAAATGCCCTCCTGGCCATGGCCGTCACATGGTCCTCCATGGACAGCCGGGAATCCAGGAGGACACCCAAGTTGCGCGCCCTCTCCACGGGGGCCAGTTGTTCGCCCCCAATGGCCAGTGTTGGACTTACCTGGCTGAACCAGGGTGCCGGAAACCACAGCCACTCGATCTTGGACGGGTTAAGCTTGAGTTTGTTACTACCCATCCAGACCCGTACGGCCTCCAGGCACTGCGACAGCACCTCGACGGCATCGTTGGGGTGGTTTGGGGTGGTTATGTACAGCTGGGTGTTGTCAGCGTACAAATGGTATTCCACCCCAAAACCACGGATGATCTCACCCAGCGGCTTCATATAGGTGTTGAACAGAAGTGGCGAGAGGACCGACCCCTGAGGGACCCCACATGTGAGGAGCCTCGGGGCCGACCTCTGTCATGGTCGATGGTATCAAAAGCCGCTGAGAGGTCTAATAGGACTAGGATAGAGGAGCAACCTCTATCCCGTGCCCTCCAGAGATCATCCACCAATGGCTCGTGACAACAAGATATAATGATTTATGGTTTGGCTGAAGAAGAAGATGGGTCAAATTCTGGCCTCACTTAATAATTTCTTGCATGGAGCCCTGCAGGTCAGCGTAAATTCTCCACTGAACATTTTTTACCTTATTAAGGCGTTCTTTAACACTTTGTTCATGGTTTGTAACAATGCAGTGAATTGTTTTTTAATGCCAGATAAGATTCTAGTTTCTGGTTGCCATCCAAACTATCTCCTGACTTTACCTGCTAGTAGTTAATGTTATCATTTAAAAAGTCTACATCTCTCTTGTACTTCCTTTAATCTGTTTTTAACCTGTGACCTGGTTGCTACACCTATAAAGCCAATTGCTCTATTTATTTTCAAGGCGTGGGTTAATAAACACACAGCTCAAAGATTCAAAGCAAATATTTAACATCCACCAGGAAAAGTATTTTACTTACTTATTCAAATAAGAATGCATACAATATTTACCAACACTTAGTGAGAAATGAAACGTCTTTGAACTCTGGAATGTGCATGATAAGCTGAACTAATAAGTCTATGTTTGCAAAAACTCTTTTAAAAAAATACTATTGTAACATTTATGTCAAAAGCATTATGCACAGGAAATCTTTTAATATTTTTGTCACAGTTTGGGTATATTCGGAGCTGGGCAGCATATTCTTTCCTTATTTCCAGTGGCAATTTAGAAATATTCTTTTAAATTTTCCATTACTTACTGTTTTTTTCCTTTACTGGAAGAAAATTTGGTAAATAGGCCATATGTGTAGACATGTAGACAGTATTCTGCAATATTTTAACATTCACTAAAATGATCAAGGAAAAGAATTGAAATGAGCTAAAATGGAATTGACACAGAAATTAGCATGACGTTTAAAATCAAATTTAAAACAATTACATATAGACTTGTTATTTATGTGTTATTGCCTATATATGGCAATACTGTTAAAATGTATAAAAGAAAAAAGGCACTTTAGAATAAACTAAAAGATAAATCAAATGGCTATATACACAATCCTATAATGTAATGTTATTATTTCAAATACTGATATTATGTTAAAAAGTCCTTGCACTGTGAAAAACCAAAAGTTGTTTTACTGCTAGGTGCACCTTTCCTTAAAAACAAAACAAAAACAAGGCACCTGTTTAAACCTCTGAGGAATGCAAGACAAATAGTTATGTCATAAACTGAAGGGTTGGCTTTGTGACGTTATGTGTCTGTGTGTGTTTTCCCCAGCAATTTGAGATTAAAAAGAAATAGGCATATTTAACCCAGCAGAATAGGCTTATAAACCTGGACATCGGGGAGAGTGGCGCGGTTTATAAATTTAATAAAATAATAATAAATAATAATTTGCACTGCCACAAGAGGGCCCATGTTAGCCTACTCTTTGCTGCATATCTAAGCTGCATTTGAAAAGAGGGAACAAGGAAGCTAGTTGGTTTGCTGAAGTTATGATCTTATCTTGGTTTGTTTGTTTGTTTAGGAAACCTGTATTTTCTGTAGTTTAAAATGAGAGGTAAGAAGCAGAAGAAAAACAAATTGTTAAAGGATTGTGGTTGAATGATAATATTATGAACGTGCACCATTAAAAATGAATGACCGAAGCAAAGCATAACACCATATGGAGAGACCAAAATCCAAGAATCTGTTCCTACGTGGCCAACTATAAGAGAGCTGGGTGCACATGTTTTTCACATACACATCAGTTGATGCTTTTGAAAACTAGAAGGAAGGATCTATATAAACAGCATAGATAGAAGCCTTTTTGAGCCATGAAGTTGGCTAATTCCTTTCTAACATTGTCCAAATAGATAGCTATCACTGTCTATTGTGTTGGTAAAGCCCATAGCTTTATTTAGTATTTCTTAGCCTTAGCAACTTTGGCATATGTGGTCTTCAACTCCCAGAATTTCCGAGCCAGCATGGCAACACATTTTAAGGTTGCCAAGGTGGAGAAACAACTATAACACCCAAAATAAAATCTTTCTTGAATTGAATTGAATTGATAAAAGGCCCCCCTGGCCACGGCCGTCAGATGGTCATCTAAGGACAGCCAGGAATCCAGGAGAACACCCAAGTTGCAGGCCCTTTCTGCGGGGGGGGGGGGAGAGGGTAGCAATTCCCCCCCCCCCCCCCGATAGCCAGAGATGGAACTGACTGGCTATGTCGTGGCGCCAGAAACCACAGCCACTCGGTCTTGGACGGGTTGAGTCGGAGTCCATTCCTCCCCATCCAGACCCGCACGGCCTCCAAACACCGGGACATCACGTCGGCGGCATCGTTGGGGTGGTTAGGGGTAGAGATGTACAGCTGGGTGTCATCAGTGTCGATGATGTCATTCGGTCCTGAGTTTTTGTGCTTCGGTCTTTACAATTACAGACACAATTATTAATTTTCCATGCAGTGTATGTGTATAAAAGTCAGTCTTTTTCTATAATTATTCAACAAGTAAAAAGAAAAGAATTTCCCCCCATATATTCCTGTTTTATAGCATTATTCTCAATTGTCTTTAAAAAATACATTACTACTATAAAGTACATAAACACCCATGATATTTTCTCTATGTAGGACCAAGAGTTTATCCAAATTTTCCGTTATATATGTATCTCATTAGTAATCTAGTTAATATACAAAATATCTTTCTAAAATAACATAATGTCAATTTATTACAATATCTACCAATCATAACAATTGACTTCTATATCTAGCAATTCTTTTATATTTTATTTATTTATTTATTTATTTCGATTTGTAAATCGCGCCTGTCTCCATCGAAATGGACTCAGGGCGGTGTACAGATAAATCTACCATAATAAATAACATATACAATAAAAGAATTAAAATTAATTAAATTAACTTGTACTAAAATTCCCATTAACCTATTAACCATTTACTAGTTCGGTTGGAGTTTTGGCGTATATGAGGTCTAAAATTCTAGGCTAGTCCAGCTTGCTGGAAGAAATATTTGATGTCTCCTGGTTTCTTTTGTCTAACCATTGATAAAACAGATTCTATATAAAATTGTTCATCCTCTTGTTCTCTAATTTCAAATGTCAGTTTACTCATTTCTGCACAATCCATAATCTTACGGATAATTTCCTCTTGAGAAGGTCATTTCTCATTTCTCCAGTTTTTTGCAAATAGAGCCTTGCTTCTATTTGAGAAGTGAGATGGCTCAAGGGCTAATCCTATCATGCCTTAATCCCATCACCCTGGAGGTGAAGGGGGATCTTTGTTATGTAGAATAGACCTGCTCAGGCCTACTTGATGGCCCATTGACAAAGATGGGGGCTATTAAAAGTGAGTCAGTTTCCTGCCTAGAAACATATTTCTCCATTTCTGATTCCAGGGGAAATATCATATTCTGCCTTTTCAATATTTCCCAGGGTATTTCATTTTTCTAGCAGAAGGGTGCGTGCTAACTTCCTACAGTATTATAAAGCAAAATGTACAATAAAATATTTATTTTTTAAAAAAAAGACTAGTTCCAAGGTGTTCCACTGATTAATTGTTCAAACTGTCAGGAAATTTCTCCTCGGTACTAAGTTGCTTCTCTCCTTGATTAGTTTCCACCCATTGCTTCTTGTTCAGCACCTGAGGGCAGGACAAGAAGCAATGGGTGGAAACTAATCAAGGTGAGAAGCAACTTAGAACCGAGGAGGAATTTCCTGACAGTGAGAACAATTAACCAGTGGAACTCCTTGCCTCCAGAAGTTGTGAATGCCCCAACACTGGAAGTCTTTCAGAAGATGTTGGATAGCTATTTGTCTGAAATGGCATAGGGCTTCCTGCCTAGGCAGGGGGGTTGGACTAGATGACCTCCAAGGTCCCTTCCAACTCTGCTATTCTATTATTCTATTATTGAACCAATGACTACATGGAAACATTGCTGCATGGGCTTATCATATTTTCAAGTGGCCAACATTACAACGTTGCACAGTTTTGACAGATGACTGAACCAAACATTACCACTGGTAATGGACTTACACAAACAGAGGGGGAGAAAATTGTGGCAAATAACTAAACCCTTGTTCCTCTTTGCAAATTTGTACATTTCTATTTTCCCAATTTAATCTACAACCTTGGAATTTCTTGGAGATCTCCTATCCAAATCTTATCCAGATCCAACTACACTTAGTTTTTTAAGACTGGCAAAGATTATTAGGTGCTGCCAACAATTAGCTGTGACCTACATACTGTGTAAAGAAATACTTCCTATCCATTCAGGTTCATGGGATGCCTCACAGTTCTGGGGGAAAAAATCCTGTACCAATTTTCAGCATGTCCTCAAGTTTTATACAGCTCTATCATCCTTTATTTTATTTATCTTCTTTATTGAAAGAATCCTTAAGATTGTGAAATTTTTTCTTATAAGGAAGATCCTCAAACCCATCAGTCAGTTTTCTGCTGCTTTTCTGCATCTTTCTAGGTCTAAAATCTGTAAGTTTTAGAATATGTAGAATATGTTTTAAAAGCTAATTTCTAGGGTGTTGCACCATGGATTTATGAAAAGATGTCATAATATTGTACTGATATTTTCTATTTCTGTTTTCTTTGTGATTTTCAAAATGCAATTAGACGTTTTCACAATGACCATACATTGAAGATATGTCTTCCTCAAGCTATCCATCACTAACCAAGGATTTCCTGGTCATTTTATCAACTTAGGACTTGTGAAAGTTAGGATTGTTTGCCTCAATATGTATCATTTTGCATTTGCTTATGTTAATTCATATTTGCCACTTTAAGACCCATTTCCCCAATTTGGACATAGCAATAGCACCTAGATTTGTATACTGCTTCATACTGCTTTGCAGTCCTCTCTAAGTGGTTTACAAAGTCAGCCTATTACTCCTAACCAACCTTGAAAGAACAGATGGCTGAGTCAACCTTGAGCTGGTCAGCACTGAACCCCTGGGAGTCAGCACAATTAGCCTGCGATACTGCATTCTAACCACTGTGTCACCATGGCCCTTCAATAAGATAAATGTTAGAAACTCTTTGTTTTCCTTTTAATGATCCTGTAAATGATGATATCAGCAAACTTAGTAATCTTATTGCTTGCTCTCTCCCTCCTTTAAACTAGTGTTTAACTAGTTTAAAAGACTTGACTCTGCAAGAACTTTTCATTTCATAGTTTCTCTTCTAACCTAATCTGACTTGTTAAATTCAGTATTCCTCCCTTGAAGATGAAAACATGCTGCATCAAAGTAGATTTGTGTGAAATGGGGATATGAACTCTGGTTAACATGGTCTGTTCTTCCCATTTTACTTACATTAGAGTGGAGAATTCTGGGATTTGAAGTCCACATATCTTAAAATGTCCAAGTTTGAGAAATTCTGCTTTAAAGCAAAAGAATAAAATAATCTTATAACATTATCTAGTTTATAATATTGTAAAGTCTCGTAGATTGGAGTCATCGTCATAAGATGCATCACTGTACATAACCATGTGACCTCTACACAATAGGCTTGTATAACACAAGATTATAAAAACTTCGATACCAGAGGGAATATTTATTGATACTATTGTTTGCATTTGGTTTCCACCTTTGTGTAAGATCTGCAACATTTAAGGATTGTCAACAGTAGAAAGGAATGCAAGAGAATTTTTCTTTTTCCACCTCCTTGTGGATTAAGAGGTATGGTGGTATTGACACCCATTTTTCTATCCTATTACAATGCACCTCTTTCTAATACCTCTTCCATATGCCAGTTGAAACTCTGTGAGGTATTAATACAATACAATAGCAGAATTGGAAGGGACCTTGGAGGTCATCTAGTCCAACTCCCTGCCTAGGCAGGAAACCCTATACTAAATCCATATATTAAACCCTATATTAAATCCATAAATTTAACTCTTTTATATTATTCTTCATTCTGTCTTGCTGTTGTAAGATGCCTTGAGGTGTCTGGTGACAAAATGCAGAATATTTCCATTTTTAAATCAACTGGTTGTTTTTCAACCAGTTGTTGGGCAATAAATTATGGTACCTTTATGCTTCCCTTTACAAGATAGCACTTTCTTCAGCATAGACAGATATGTTTCTATTAGGAAGTTTTTAGTTACAATGACTATATATCTTTCTCTCTAGCAGCTACTAGCAGCTACTTTAAAATGCTTCAGCATAGAAAGTTTATAATATACATATATGGTATTTGCACAACACTTTAGAGCAAAGTTTTAGAACCCTTTGGGCTAATCACCATGTTTTACATGTTCAGAGCATGCTGTAAGTATTGCCAGCCAGCCAGCCAGCCAGCCAGCCAGCCAGCCTGCATATATTGTAGAGATAGTCCATTCACAAAAAGAGTTCATAGCAGATGTAGCCAGTCCAGTGATGGGTTTCTGCAGGCTCGCACCTACTCGTGAGAGCCGGTTGGTGAAATTTAGAGAACCGGTGAGAGGGGGTTCCACCGGCGTACCTGGAAGTAAATGTGGCCCGCCGCTGCCAGTGACCCAACGGGAAGGAAAGGAAGAAAGGAAAGAAAGAAAGAAAGAATTTATCACCACAATTGAGTCCAAAATTTTGGTTGCTAAGCAAGAGCATTGTTAAATGAGTTTCACCACATTTTAAAAGGTGGCCACTCCCACCCTGTCACATGACTGCCAAGCCACACCCACAAAATAAGCCACACCTACAGAGTAGGTTCTAAAAAATTTGAAACCCACCACTGAGCCAGTCACATACTGGTGAGACTGCACCCTGTCCATTCTGTTGTCAATCATTTCACTCTCCTTTGCCATGTTCTGGACAGACTGAAAACCCTTTCAACAAGGAGAACTGCAGTTCCCTTTAGTTTTGTTTTATAAAAATGCCACGTGGAACTGAAAGGCATTCCTGGAAATAGAAACAATTCTAGAGTCTAATGTTTTGTTTTTCAGTATGTTAAACAGCCATTTCATTTCATTGACTGTTGTAATACATTTTAAAATGTACAAAAAGAGGCAACGCATCTGGCAGATGACTTGAGTAGGATCCTCAGCCAGGTAAGGAAAGAACTTCCTCCAGATGAATGTTGTTTATTTCTCTTATCAGGAATTTCCCCAGGCTGGTAGGGGTATGTTTTACCCGCCAGTAGATTCACCTGTACATTCACTACACTACATTCCCCAGTAGATGGCATGTTCAGCTTAGATTGTTAACATTGTTTCAAGTCTGATAAATTGATTAATCCAATTTTACTTCAATTTATGAAACAAAGTCAGCTATTCAAGTAGATAATTCCAGCATTTTATAATGCCTTTCCAAAACAACGTCTACCCAGTTTAAAAATCCTTTTTTTATGTTTTAAAAGGTCTTTAGTTTTCCCCCTCCTTAGTTCCTTTCTTTCAGGTCTAGGATTTTTCTCTCTGTGGTTGTACGCCATTTAAGAAATATTTCTATTTCTTAAAAAGAGACTCTTTTCCTGAATTTTCTTCCTTTTTCTTTTAAAGCTAGGGTCTAAATAAAAAAAAGAATCTCCTCATCCAGCTCCAATTACTGTTCATCTACACCACTCCTGCACATTTCTTTGTTGCCTCAGCTGTTCCAACTTCATGACAGCCACGATGGCTGCCTCTTCTCGTTGAGGGTGAGAGGGAAGAAGCCATGGGTCAAGCAGGAGAGTTGTGGGTCTCTGTGAACTACAGGGCACCCCTATTCACCACTCCTACAGAGTGGCTTTAGCTCCTTTCGGAGCGCTCCAATGAGGAGGAGAACTGGGTGCGGGAGCACGGAGACCTGTTCCTTGTGTCTGATCTCGCCGTGATGTCAGCCGAAAGTCTTATTCATCACAACATTCATCTGGAGGACTGTGATGATACTTTCTATAACTATTTACTTTATTATTTATTCTGAGAATAAGTAAAATTTTAAGTAAAATAAAGTGACTTTTGATTTATGGAAAGCTGCCTGGACTATTTAAATGGAACTGATTCATAATCCTGAGAAGGATTATGATTATTGAACTTTCTGAGGAGCATCATTGGACTTGACTATATTGTTTTTGGACTATTGAATAAGAGCAGGACTTAGTAAAATAAGATTAGAGGTTCCACCAGGGGGAAATAAGTGAGATTTCAAAAGAAATGGCATTAATATTTAAAAACATTAGGGACACTATGATAAAGAATCACAGAGAGATAATGAACCCATTGCAAGACATAAATAGGAAAATAGAAAATATCCTACAACTGATAATGAATGAAGATCAAAGAGTCCAGGAAAGAGAGGAGACAGCAGAAAGAATGGAGGAAAAAACAGAACAGACAAACCAGCAATTAAAGCGAGAAGATGAGTAGGAGGAGATAATAATGATTGATGAAACAAACTATTATAGTTTGAAATGGAGGGAATAGGAGTGAGGCAACACAGATCTGAGGCAATATGATTTATTAATGCAAAAAGTAACAGGCTAGAACAGCAGTTCTGAAGCGGCAACAACGAGCCCCCCATTTGACAGCTCTTTTATACTCTGGCTGTCAAACGGACAGCCAATAAACTGTCTTTATTTTCCCACTCCTCTGACATGGCTCCAGCCAATCACCATGGCTTACGGCATCACATCTTTGGGGCCTGGACACAACATCCCTTTTTTCCTGGATGGTGCATGCGTAGTACTGAAAATATGCCGGTCGCCTGTGCATTCTGTCAGATCTTTGCAGAGCTGGAGGCTCAAGACTCGGAGGGGAAAGTTGCAGACACGCTGGAGGAAACCCCCACGACCGGGTCGACAGGCCCTCTGGAATGCCATTGTCTGGATGTTGGCCTACATTCCCAGGTGAGTTTGGCCATGGGTGAGATTGATGAGGTCCTGGAGTGGTGCAGTCGGCAGGAGCGCTTGTGGTGGAACTGGCAGAACCCATTGATCCCAATGGGAGCTGCATGGCTTGAGTTGCTAACAGTGCTGTGGAGTAGCATCGTCTTAGCTGGTTAATGTGGCGGTGCCACGCTTGACTGTCATATAGTTGGACCCTAGAACAGGGGCCAGTTACTTGTAATATGAGTCCTGGTAGCCACCGTGGGTTGCCCCCATAGCTCCTGGCGTATACCTAATGTGAACTCTCACATGCCTTTGGTAGGAAGTGGGGGCTGATCAGCCTCGTAGCTGGGGTGCAGTCTATTTAAATCCATCTGCAGGCGATGACCCAGCAATAGTTCGGCTTGACTTCGGTTAGTGAAAGGGCAAGTCGTAGTTTGTTGCGATAGAAGGTATTTATCCACCTGTTCTGTCCAATTTAGGGGCGTAGCCTAGCTTAAGCTTTTTTGACAGATCTAACTGTCCAATCCATCATGCCATTACTAGCAGTTTGTGCATTGCTGATGCCATGGCTAGCTAAAAATATTTGAAATTGGGCTGATGTAAATTGTGGGTCATTATCAGAGATAATAATATCTGGGAATCCAAGGGTGGTGAAAAGACTTGCAACACCCGGAGCGCAGCCTCGTATGTGGTAGATGCCATGGCAGCCACTTCTACCTATTTAGAGTAGGCATCCACCATGACCAAGAACGTGCGCCCCCGGAACGGCCCCACGAAATCCACATGGATCCACGACCATGGGCCCCTGGGGCTCATGGGCCCACTCCCTCACGGGTGGTAAAGGGGAAGCAGAACGCGAGAGTTGGCATTGCTGGCAGGCAGCAACACAGTCCGTAATTTCTTGGTCAAGCACAAAACCTCTAGGTAGAGCCTTCATCCTGACGATGCCAGGATGGCCACCGTGAAGGCTAGATAGGACACGGTGCCGTAACTGTGGGGTATGAGGACCCAATTCCCTCATAATAGACAGCCTCTTTGCACCGAGAGTTCCAGGTGCCTGGTGACAAAAGGACGGAATTTTCCTGGCAAAGCCCTTGCGGCCATCCCCTGGGATAGGGTGCTATCTTTAGCTGAATAGGCTGCAATGTCAGTGGCAGAGAGAAGAACAGGGAGCTCCTCCACAAGCATGACAGAAGTGAAGGGGGCAGGGTCAGTGACTAGGAAAGGGAGGGTGCAATTACTGAGAGTGTCAGCATGCCACATATCTTTGCCAGGCCGATAGATAGATAGATAGATAATAAGTGTAGGTAGCTATAAATACTGCCCAGTGGGACATTCTCAGACGTACATGCGCAGATGGACGGCACATGGAGAGAGATGATTCTTCGCCATGGAGGGCACTAAGCGCTTCAAGGTGCTCCAAGAGCTAATCAAGGTGAGAAGCAACTTAGAACCGAGGAGGAATTTCCTGACAGTGAGAACAATTAACCAGTGGAACTCCTTGCCTCCAGAAGTTGTGAATGCCCCAACACTGGAAGTCTTTCAGAAGATGTTGGATAGCTATTTGTCTGAAATGGCATAGGGCTTCCTGCCTAGGCAGGGGGGTTGGACTAGATGACCTCCAAGGTCCCTTCCAACTCTGCTATTGTATTGTATTGTATTAGTTATCATATTGATGTACCTGTGTTTCCCCAAAAATAAGACTGGGTATTATTTTCTTTTGGGCCCCCAAATAAACTGTAGCACATTTATTTTCAGGGGGTGTTGGTCCCCCCTCCCGTGCAAGCAGAAGAAGTATGGGAGGACTACTACTTCTACCATTTCAGACAAATGGCTATCTAACATCTTCTTAAAGACTTCCAGGGTTGGGGCATTCACAACTTCTGGAGGCAAGCTGTTCCAGAGGTTAATTGTTCTAACTGTCAGGAAATTTCTCCTTAGTTCTAAGTTGCTTCTCTCCTTGATTAGTTTCCACCCATTGCTTCTTGTCCTGCCCCCAGGTGCCTTGGAGAATAGTTTGACTCCCTCTTCTTTATGGCACCCTCTGAGATATCGGAACACTGCTATCATGTCTCCCCTGGTCCTTCTCTTCATCAAACTAGACATACCCAGTTCCTGAAACCGTTCCTCATATGTTTTAGCCTCCAGTCCACTAATAATCTTGGTTGCTCTTCTCTGCACTCTTTCCAGAGTCTCCACGTCTTTTCTACATCGTGGCAACCAAAACTGTATGCAGTATTCCAAGTGTGGCCTTACCAAGGCACTATACAGTGGCATTAACACTTCACGTGATCTAGATTCTATCCCTGTTTATGCAGCCTAGAACTGTGTTGGCTTTTTTTGGCAGCTGCTGCACACTGCTGGCTCATATTTAAATGGTTGTCCACTAGGATTCCAAGATCCCTCTCACAGTTGCTACTCATTGAGCAAGGTACCACCTATACTGTACCTGTGCATTTTGTTTTTCTTGCCTAAATGTAGAACCTTAGTTTTTTCACCATTGAATTTCATTTTGTTAGATAGTGCCCAATGTTCAAGTTTGTCAAGATCCTTCTGTATCTTAAGCCTATCTTCTGGAGTGTTGGCTCTTCCTGCCAGCTTGGTGTTGTCTGCAAATTTGATGAGTTCTCCATTTATCCCCTCATCCAAATCATTGATGAAGATGTTGAAGAGTACTGGGCCTAAAACAGAGCCTTGGGGTACTCCACTGCATACTTCCTTCCATGTAGATGCAGTTCCATTGAGGACTACACATTGAGTGCGGTTGGTCAGCCAGTTGCAAATCCATCTGATGGTGATGCTGTCTAACCCACATTTTTCTACTTTATCTAATAGTAGGTTATGGTCTACTTTATCAAATGCCTTACTGAAGTCCAAGTAAATTATATCGACAGCATTCCTCTGGTCCACTAATTTTGTCCCTTTGTCAAAGAATGCAATTAGATTAGACTGGCATGATCTGTTTTTGACAAACCCATGTTGACTTTTGGCTATTACTTTGTTTGCTTCTAGGTATTCGCTTATTTGTTGTTTAATTATCTTTTCCAGAATCTTCCTTGGTATTGAGGTCAGGCTGATGGGTCTATAGTTTCCTGGATCTATTTTTTTTCCTTTTTTGAAGATGGGAACCACATCAGCTCTTTTCCAGTCTTCTGGCAGTTCCCCGGTACTCCAGGATCTCTGAAAGATATAGTTCAGTGGTTCTGAGATCTCGTCTGCCAGTTCCTTCAGAACCCTGGGGTGTAATCCATCCGGTCCTGGTGATTTGAACTCGTCCAGGGCAGACAGATACTCACTTACCATTTTCTTCCCTACTTCAACTTGTGTTCCTAATCTGATTTTTGTGGTGCTGTTTTTGATTGGTTGGACTGTTTTATCCCTTTGTGTAAAGAGAGATGCAAAAAATGAGTTTAATTTTTCTGCTTTCTCCCTATTGCTTATCATCTTCTTCCCATTTTCTCCCAGCAGTGGACCAATTGTTTCCTTAACTTTTTTCTTGTTTTTAACATGTTGGAAGAAGCTTTTTTTTGTTATTTTTTACTTTTTTGGCAAGCCTTTCTTCATTGCAAGCCTTAGCTTTCCTCACTTCATCTTTACAGGCTTGGGCTATTTGCTGATATTTTGCCTTAGTTATGTCCCCCTCTTTCCACTTTTTATATTTATCCTTTTTGTCTTTCAATTTGTCAGAGAGTTCTTTATGCAGCCATGCTGGTTTCTTTTGGGAACTGTTATTTTTCTTCTTCATTGGTATTGCGCTAGACTGGGCTTTTATAACCTCATTTTTCAAAATTTCCCAAGCTTCTTGAGTTGTTTTCCCCTTGAGGATTCTCATCCATGGAATCCTTCCCAAGCTCTCTCTAAGTTTATCGAAATTAGCTCTTTTAAAGTCTAAGACTCTAGTTTGACTTTGTTCTACTACTTTTGTTTGCATAATGTTGAATTCCAGTATTTCATGATCGCTTGCCCCCAAAGTTCCTGTAGCTTCTACACCTTCTATCATTTCCTCTCTGTTAGTGAGAATTAAGTCCAATATGGCTGATCCTCTTGTTCCCTTCTCTACCTTTTGGGAAACAAAGTTGTCTGCTAGGTTTGTTAGGAACCTGTTGGATCTTCCACTTGGTGCAGAGTTTGTTTCCCAATTGATGTCAGGGTAGTTAAAATCCCCCATTACTATTGTAGTGTGCTTCTTACATACCTTAGTTAGCAGGTTAGCAAAAAGTTCATCCACTTCCTCTGCTTGGTTGGGTGGCCTGTAGTATAGACCTATGGCAATGTCATCCCCCCCACCTTTAATATTGACTCAAATACATTCAAGATAGTTCTCATCATTGTTGTGCTCTATTTCTGTAGAGATGTAATTATTTCTTATATATAGTGCAACTCCACCTCCTCTTTTATTTGGTCTATTTCTTTTAAATAATTTAAATCCTTCTAGCTGTATGTTCCATTTGTGGGTTTCATTCCACAAGAAATATGGTTGTGTGGAGACCAGAGAGCAAGTGGTGATGGTGGACTCTGCTGTGATATAACAAATCTGTAATCCAGATTACACAATTATCTTGATACTAACATTCAAAGTTTAGCTAATCCAATTCATTATTTTGCATTTTATAGAATCCTCAGTGAAATTAATTATTTGTTTTTGCTATTCATTTTCTATTTCTTTCTTTGCCTTAATTTTAATATAATTTGTAATAGAAATGTAATCATTTCTAAGACATTCATCCATCCATCCATCAATATGCTATGGGAAAAATGATCAAATCTTTTGTTAGACATTATGTCCATAACTTTCTAGCAGACTTAGCTTTTGTGTATTTAGGTACTAATACTGTACATCCAACCAAAAGTCTTATATATTTCAAAGCTATCCAAATTGGAAAATTAGTGCCAATTATTGGCTTCCAGTATTTAATATTTGACAGTAGGTAAGCAGATTTAGAAAATCAAATCCTCCCTCATATTAGATTAAAATTGCATAAATATTATTTCATCATTGTCATTACCAATCCAGAATTGGTAAATTTGAATATTAATTTGTAAATAAGATCTGAAGAGGTGGTCTACGAAGCAATTGTGTCAACTATGATTGAAGTTAAGTAGTTATGTTTCTAGATTTCTTCCTGCTTGACTACCTTAGATGAGGTAGTAGTTTAATTAAAAGAATCCAATTTCTTCTCCACCCAATTCCTTTGAATGAATTGATTTGGATAAACTGAGACAGCAGACAGAAAAATACTTCTGACTAAGAAATTTACTATGAACAAAAACTCTGAGTCAAAAAAAAATCACAATTCTGAAAGAGATAAGTAAATGAATAGTTAGTAATGTAAATACGTAGGAAAATAAACCACTAAAAACACTTGTGTGTATAACTATGGCATAATATAAGCAATTAACTGTTTTGTATCCAAATGAATTTATAATAAAAATAGAATAAAATTTGTATAGTAACCAATATAATTACAAAATAAATAAAATCCATATTAATACTAGCTTCAACCCTTCATCAGTGATATTTTAGTACTATTATATTTCTTATACATGATGCATTGCTTTACATATTTCCTTTTCGTTTATAATATTATCTTTGCAGATAATGTTCTTTCTCACATTGCATGTTTGTACATGTTTATTTTGATTGCATGATTGATTTCCTTCTTTTCTGCTTTTTTCAGCAGTTACAAAATTTTCAGTGCAGTTTGCAAACAAAATTCAAATATAAGAAATTAGACAATTAGGATTTACCTAATTCCACATTACTTAATTACTAAGACTGGTTCACTATCAAGCCATAGTAAGAATGACCTGTGCCGTTTTTTAGAATGTCACATGAATCCTATATTTGTACCAACAATAATTTCTCAACACTTTTTAAGTGCTATACATTCAGTAGTTTGGATGAGATGTAAACAAAGCACAGATAATTGTATATGCATTAATGCTAATTATTTGAAAATTGTCACATTCATTATTTGTAAATCCAGAGGCAGTTGAGAATCAAGGAGTTCTCTTTCAGATTGTGAATAAATTTGCTTTTTCAGGAAGGTGGCAACATAATCCAAAATAAGCAGAACCCCACTTCAGAGTCTAATATACAATACAATAGCAGAGTTGGAAAGGACCTTGGAGGTCTTCTAGTCCAACCCCCTGCCTAGGCAGGAAACCCTATACCATTTCAGACAAATGTCTATCCAACATCTTCTTAAAGATTTCCAGGGTTGGAGCATTCACAACTTCTGGAGGCAAGCTGTTCCCCTGGTTAATTGTTCTGGTCAGGAAATTTCTCCTCAGTTCTAAGTTGCTTCCCTCCTTGATTAGTTTCCACGTATTGCTTCTTGTTCTGCCCTCAAGTGCTTTGGTGAGTAGTTTGATTCCCTCTTTTTTGTGGCAGCCTCTGAGATATTGGAAGACTGCTATCATGTCTCTCCTAGTCCTTCTTTTTATTAAACTAGACATATCCAGTTCCTGAAACCGTTCCTCATATGTTTTAGCCTCCAGTCCCCTAATCATCTTTGTTGCTCTTCTCTGCACTCTTTCCAGAGTTTCCACGTCTTTTCTACATCGTGGAGACCAAAACTGAATGCAGGATTCCAAGTGTGGCCTTACCAAGGCATTATAAAGTGGTATTAACACTTCTCGTGATCTTGATTCTCTCCCTCTGTTTATGTAGCCTAGAACTGTTTTGGCTCTTTTGGCAGCTGCTGCACACTGCTGGCTCATATTTAAATGGTTGTCCACTAGGACTCCAAGATCCCTTTCACAGTTGCTACTATTGAACAAGGTGCCACCTATACTGTACCTGTGCATTTTGTTTTTCTTGCCTAAATGTAGAACCTTACTTTTTTCACCATTGAATTGCATTTTGTTAGATAGTGCCCAATGTTCATGTTTGTCAAGATCCTTCTGTATCTTAAGCCTATCTTCTGGAGTGTTGGCTATTCCTGCCAGCTTGGTGTCATCTGCAAATTTGATGAGTTCCCCATTTACTCCCTCGTCCAAATCATTAATGAAGATGTTGAAGAGTCCTGGGACTAAAACAGAGCCTTGGGGTACTCCACTGCATACTTCCCTCCATGTAGATGCAGTTCCATTGAAGACTACAAGTTGATATCTTTGTTATCAACTTATCCATCCATCTTTTCTGGGTTGAATTTTAGTTTAGTTGTTTAGTTTGAACTAAAATCATCTACCCATAATGAAGCAACTTTAAAGGATATGCATTGCTCCCTTAGAATTGGGTGCTAAGGAAGAAAATATTAGAGCTGGATTTAGTCAAGATAGGGAGAAAAAACTATTCCAAATTCCAGCTAATATTTCCTAGTGATTTCATACAGATGCTCAAAAGCACGAAGGAGAAAATGGATGGATTCATAAGGGACAGTAAAGATTAGCAATTCAGGTATTAAACAATTCTCTCTCTCATAAACCTTTTGAACATGGACTGATAGGAAAGATCAGAGCTGATAAAATGGTGCTCCAAGGCCAATTTTGCCAGATGATTAGTATCTTGGTCGAAGGTATTAAATCTTGAGAGATTCAGTAAAATTATTGACGGTCTCTCCTCCACGGTCTCTCTTCCACTTTATCTCTTGATCATCCACAATGGTGACCAAAGTAGTTTCAGTGATGTATTCTTGAAATAGATCCAGAAGGTCAGTACCTTTCTGGTATATCTGATATGATGAGGCTAACAACTACACAATTACATTTCCCAGAAACTATCCTATAATTGTACAACTCTTCTGTGTGAAGCAAGAATTTCTTTAGTAAAGTTCTTACTACGGCTTCCGTTAAGAACATATATGTCAGTTCCAAAAGATTAACCAGAAAAAAACAAATCACCTCTCCAGCAAGACTATGACTAATTTTACTCAGAATAACTACAGTGTAGGAACAGAATTTTGCAAGTTAGTTTATGCTTACCTTCTTATCTTTTTATACTTATAAGAGAAGCTGCCTGAGCCTTTTCTACATATTTTCTGCTTGTTTTACACTTAATATTTGCTTTCTCCCCCATGGCTTTGGTAATGGATCTCACCTATTTCTGTCAGGATAATACTTTCTGCAAAATGCATCGATCACTTTCTTTAATTTTGGAACCAATCTCGTCTTGGCCAAAATAAACAGCTAGGAGAAGTACCTATCAACCCTGTCACACCACTGAGATTTACAAACACTAAAGAATCTAAAATACCATGAACAACAGAATAAGTTGGCATACCAAAATTCTGGAATCCAAACGAAAGTGATGCTATCTTTTTTGGCCACTTTCCTCCATTTTCACTTAACATCCCATTCTGCTTTATCATTCATAGTTTCCTTGTAAACTACAATATGTCAAGAAATTAGATTCTACAAGAGAAAAAAGGGCAATTAGGAGAAATGGTGGTAAGCTGTTGCACTCCACGGATAAGCCATAATATCTGTTATGTTGCAAGGTTTGTTAATAAGTTTGTCCTGAACAAAATCCCTCTATACGGATGCTAAGAGTCAATGCCAATTTGATTGCAATGTTTGTAAGTGACATGTGTGAGAATATGTGGGTACTAGTTAGCAGTCATCAATTAGATGAGTCGAGTCCTTTTCCTGGTAGCTTTTTCTACATGTTTTGTGATTTCTCTGTCATTAACGTATCTGCAATCATAAGAGATCTATTGGAAGCTACAATGAAGTTATGATATATGGGCCACATTATATCATTTGCCTTCCTTGCTGTATTCACATCAGTTGTAGAGTCCTTTGAGACTACTGAGTTAATATATAGTTTAGTAGTACACTGTGAAATATTGTAGTTGTATGAATAGGCAATTCTTTGCTGTGTTTCCTTTTCAGAAATACATTTGCTAGATTTAGAGCAAGTTGATTGGGGGGGAAATGTAAGCACTAAACAACTCATGCAGGCTTATGGTTGTGACTTACATATAGAACAGCCCATGGTATTGCTTCAGATGTAACAAATTAACAAGTCTGATTAATTTATCCACCTCATTTGTCAGTCCTGAAGCATACACCAACGCCAAATGCATACTGTTAGCAAGCCTAATTAATGAAGAAGAATATATTTATTGTATTTGTCATATAAATTGATTCAGGTTTTTATGATACAAATTCCTTGCTTTTTGCTGACTGAAATGATGGTAGCAATGATTTGATGATGGTGGTGCTTAAATTGTAAATTTAGATGCAGTCCTTCTAGGGCAGTGTTGGCGATCCTATGGCACGGGTGCCACAGGTGGCATGCGGAACCATTTCTTAGGGCACGCGAGGCGTTGCCCTGTCAGCTCCAGCGTGCATGTGTGCGCTGGCCAGCTGATTTAGGCCTTCTTTTGAGGCCGTTTTTCGCTCTCTGGCAGCTTCAGGGAAGCTCCTGAAGCCTCTGGAGGTGGGGGGGGGGAGGCTGTTTTCACCCTCCCCAGAGTCCTAGAAAGCCTCTGGAGCCTAGGGAGAGTTAAAAAAGGGTGCCACACAGCATTATGGGTGTGGCACGCCTACACACAACCCCCCTGTGCTCCCTCCGCTTTTGGCACGCGAGCCAAAAAAGGTTAGCCATCACTGTTCTAGGGCTTGAATTTCTCTGGATACTTTTTCATGATTATAAATAGATCTAAATCTATTATTAGAATGAATTCAATTAAGGGTGGGTGGGGATTTTATGTGCACTGTCTAGCTCTCTAATGAAGACTTTTTAGGAGCTTCCAGAAAGACTCTGTAATGATAGAGCAACTATCAGGACTTTATGAAAAGCGGTAGTAGGTACACCCCCCCCCCCGCAATTTTCTGAGGGTTTTAAAAATTTATGTAATGTATTTTATTATGGCATTTATAAGTTGCTAAAATTGAATACTATGGGTAGCTTATAAATCATAACATTCAGTAGTTCACAAATACTCAGATAACCAAGAAACACCAGCATTTTCATAAGCCTAAAACATACAAAAAGCAAACACCTCCACCCACCTCCAATATCGCTCCAGTTAACTGACTTTTGGAATAAGAAACAGGAAAATCAACATTATATTTTTTGGACCTTCCACACAGGTGGAATGGGGGAGAAAGTCTTGCAGGTAAGGTTACAAGCCATAAAGAGGTTTATTGGTCACAACAATGCAGTCACTACTGTATTTTACAATCTGCTACATTCTGAACCATTCCAATAGTGGCAAATATCTGTAGCTCCTTCTCTGAGTTTGTGGGTTGGCATTGAAATGCTTAGTTACCAGGCTAGGTAACATCTTCAGACGAGTTTAGGGGATTAAATTCTGCTGAAGATGTCACCTCGCCTGGTAATGAAACATTCAGAAACCAGCTCAGAATGTTGGAGAACAAACCTTCACCCTCATTCTGAACTATCTTTCTGAATAGTCTTCAAAGGAGCCTCAGGTAGAATGGAATTTGCAACAGAAATCTGCTGTTTTGTTTACTAAATGACTTACAATCTTATTACATGCTTCTTTAGTTCTTTCACGTTTAGTTAATAAAGTTAACTAAAGTTAATAAAGTTGGAAGCAAAGATGAATCTGGTGCTGTGGTGCAGATGTAAGAGAAAGAGATAGTATGCGTGTGTGTGGGAATTTCAGGGGTAATTGATGGAGCTCTCTTTTATTAATTCTTAAAGCATTTCAAGTCTTCTAATAGGCTATTATTGAAAATTTACCCATGTGTTTTGTTGACCAGGTGAACATTTGCTTTATTCAATATAACGTATATTCATCCATGAACTGGTAAGTCTCCTTTTCAGGTGTTGCTTTGGTTATTATTTAATTCTGCAACCAAGTAGATCATTTCTCAACCTGAGATCTCCATTTCTTATTCAGAAAGAATTAGAAAATCCTAACATAGGGCTATTGTAAAAATAATCACAGTAACATATAGGAAGTATTTCAAAGACTCTAAAGTGTTAAATAGATTTTGTAATGGCATAAGACAACCTGAAACCACCATACTTTAGGTCAAGGGTCTCAACCTTGGCAACTTTAAGAATTGTGGACTTCAACTCCCAGAATTCCTCAGCCAGCAAAGTCTTAAAGTTGGAGAGACCCCTGTTTTAGGGAATGTATTATGGCTATCACTAGAACTATCCAAATGCTAACCAGGTCTGGTTCTATCTGGAAATCATTCAGTTGACTAAATTTTAGCACAGTGAAAAAGAAACCATATCCCCTTATAAATTTAAGGAGCTTTTGTGAATTTCTACTAATTATTAAGAGCATTGGCCAAAATAATAACTTTTTTCGCAACTGTATCTTAAGATTTACAAATTAAATTCTGAAGTTACGTGTACCGATATTATTTTATCACAAAATATTGCTCTATGCTGTGTTAATATATTTGTCATTTTGGAGAAAAAAAATAGTTTTCAATATACTGCAACTAATAAAGTTTGTTTGTGATGGCGGCAGAAAATAAAAGACAACTAACTGTGTCTTTTATAAATATATCTCCTATTTATAAAAACTAATTAACATCTGGGAGGGAATCAAAATAGGCCTTTGAATTCATTGCTATCAAATTGCACAACAGATTGTGGCTGGAGACATTTCTTCTAAAACATTATAAAAATTATACAATGAAACCAATTTCGTTGTAATTTTAGTACAATGACAATAATTTATTTATTTTATTTTATTTTATTTATTAAATGTATATCCCGCCCTTCTCCAAGAGGACCCAGGGCGGCGCACAGGAAATTAAAATACATACAAAAACACAATACAAAATTTAAAAACCTATTAAAATCCCCGAATTAAACCTATCTATGGCTAGTCCCAGCGGAGGCTATGTTAGGCCGGCTTGATGGAAGAGGTGTGTTTTTAAACACTGGCGGAAGAGGCGGAGGTCGGTGATGGTACGAAGTTCTGGGGGTAGGTCGTTCCACAGGGCAGGGCCCGCCACAGAGAAGGCCCTTCCCCTGGGTGTCGCCAGTCGGCATTGTCCGGCCGACGGCACCCTGAGAAGGCCCTCTCTGTAGGAGCGGATCAGCCGGAGGGATGTATGGGGCAGGAGACGGTCTTGCATATAACTAGGTCCCGAGCCATGGAGCGCTTTGAAGATGGTCGTCAAAACCTTGAAGCGCACCCGAAAGACCACAGGAAGCCAGTGCAGCTTGCGCAGAATTGGTGTTATATGGGAATGCCTCGAAGCTCCCGTACTCACCCGTGCGGCTGCATTCTGAACTAACTGTAGCTTTCGAGTGCACCTCAAGGGAAGCCCCATGTAGAGAGCATTGCAGTAGTCGAGTCGGGATGTCATGAGTGCTTGAGTGACTGTGCGAAGGGCAGCCCGGTCCAGTAAGGGGTGCAATTGGCGCATCAGGCGTACCTGATGAAACGCCCCCCTGGCCACGGCCGCCACATGGTCGTCCATGGACAGCCGGGAATCCAGGAGGACACCCAAATTGCACGCCCTCTCCACGGGGGCCAGTGTTTCGCCCCCAATGGCCAGAGTTGGAGTAATCTGGCTGAATCGGGGTGCCGGAAACCACAGCCACTCGGTCTTGGAGGGGTTCAGCTTGAGTTTGTTACTACCCATCCAGATCCGTACGGCCTCCAAACATCGGGACAGCACCTCAACGGCATCGTTGGGGTGGTCTGGGGTGGATATGTACAGCTGAGTATCATCAGCGTACAGATGATATCCCACCCCAAAACCACGGATGATCTCACCCAGCGGCTTCATATATGTGTTGAATAGGAGGGGCGAGAGGACCGATCCCTGAGGAACCCCACATAAGAGGGGTCTCGAGGCCAACCTCTGCCCCCCTGTCAACACATATTGCGACCGACCAGAGAGGTAGGACGAGAACCACCATAAAACGGTGCCTCCCAGCCCCAACCTAATAAAGATGATTATTATTATTATTATAAAGGACCTTGGCCAAAACAAGTAAGGACATTACACAAAGAACTTAGGTTTCTGTCTTCCTCAATTCTAATGGTAAACATTTTATTGTATAGTCTTTGATTACAAAGATATATCTCAGTCTATATTATATAATATATATCATAATAATATTCTATGGCCTTATACAGTGTTGAAAATTATGAAATTGTGGAACTAATAGTCCAAAAGTGACAGAATATGTGAATATAGTTTATAAACGAGAGAACTGAAAACAAAACAATTGGAAAAGATCCTCTGTTGTTAAGAATCAATTATATTAGCAGGGCAATTCTTCCAGGTTAATCTGTTATGTGTACAGATGAACATAAGATGGCAGCATTTCAAAAAAAGTACTAAGATATTAAATAGAAAATGATCTTTCATTTTGTTCACTTTTCTCATTTTGTTATTTTATTTTAACTTAATTGAAATCATTATCAAAACTAATTTTATTAAGACAAATGAGTAATTAAATCTATAATGCTTCATGAAATGCAGCTGGGTTAGCAGTGAGCAGCATAAAAAACTTGCCTAAAATTAATAAAATGAAAGAGAAGGAAGGAGATGCCATGTTCATAAGCTAAGGTGACCAGATTTCAACTTGACTAAAGCGGGACACCATCGATGGGGGGGGGGGCAGTGGCCTTTCCCAGCTCCGCAGCCGCTGCAGAGGCCATTTCGCCACCCACTTTCCTCGCTGGCTGGGGGGCGTGGAGGCCGACCCCCTCCCTCCCTTCCCCCCCCCAAGCAGGGCACCTGCAGGTAGGCATCTGGTGGGGTGGCGCAGCAGGGCTGGGTGGGCGGTGGCCGCTCTGCACGTGCTCAGAGGCCCTCTGGAACGACTTACCCCCTGAACTCCGCACCATCTCCGACCTCCGCCTCTTCCGCAAGTGTCTGAAGACACACCTATTTCATCTAGCCGGCCTAGCGTAACCTCCATACTGACTATTAGATAGTTTTTAAACTTGGGATTTTAATTCGGTTTTTAGCGCAGGGTTTATTTATTAGAATAAGTATTTTAAATTTCATATATTTTATATATTTTGTATGTATTTTAACATCCCTGTGCGCCGCCCTGGGTCCTAACAAGGAGAAGGGCGGGGTATAAATTTAATAAAATAAAAAATAAAAATAAAAATGGGGCATGGGCAGGAAGCGGCGGGCTGGTGGGCAGGCGAAAGGGGAGGGCCGGCGAGGGAGGAGCCAGGCCTAGGCAGGCAGCAGGCGGCAGAAGAGGAGGACAGCCTGCTGGAGCCCACGTGGCTCTGAACCTCTTTGCACCGCGCCGCGATTCCTTCCGGTTTCCGAAGGCGACGGACGTGTTTCGCCTGCAGCTTGTTTTCCTGGTGGGCCCCCTCGGGGGCACACCTCCAGAATCCCCTGCCATAAGGGGTGGCTCGTTGGGAGCCCCCAACTCGGTGGTGGCTGGTGGGATGGTCCCAACCATGCCCTAGGAGCTGGGAAGCAGAAGGGGGGGCAAACTTGCAAGCTTGCCCCTTCACCGGATGGATCTTGGGAGAAACAAATCAGATTGAAAGAGTAGCGAAAATGCCGGTGCTGGAGGGCTCTCCCTAATCTTCTGAACCACTGAAGGAGGACAACTAACAGATCATTGTGAGTTCCAGTTCAATCAATTTAAACGGAGATTAGAGGGGGGTGTTTTTTCTCTTTAACCCCCCCCTCGGACGAAGTGGCATTCAAAACATCCATCTCCAAAATGGAGAGAGGAAAGGGATCAACTTGCCATTTGAATTACCATATCATATCAGGGGAGGGCGCAGCCACTGTTTGCGAGCGGTTGCGTGCTCCGGCCCTCATGGCTCCTCTTGCAACCCAGGAGGTTCAGGATCTCAGGACCTGGGTCTTTGGCTGATGTTGTGTAATGCCAGGTCTGTGGTTAATAAAGCCCCCCTCATCCATGATCTGATTTTGGAGGGGGAGCCGGACCTGGCGGGTATTACGGAGACCTGGTTGGCCCAGGAGGGGGAAGTGCCCACCGGTTTACCAGGCAATTCATCAGCCATGAGCCCAGGGTCAGGGTGGGGGGGGGGTTGGCAGTCGTTATAAAGGAGGGTCTGGATCCGAGGGAGACCACTGTGCCGCAGACAGCCGGCTGTGAGTCTCTATGTGTGAAGTGGGGTCATGGGAGGCAGTTGGGCTTGCTGATTGTGTACCTGGCTCTCCACTACGTGTCAGCAGCCCTACCCGACCTTCTCAGTGTGATAGCCGAGGTGGCGGTTGATACCCCCAGACTATTAGTCATGGGGGACTTCAACCTGCCATTGATAGGCGAAGCATCTGAGATGGCACAGGAATTCATGGCCTCCATGATGGCCATGGACCTGACCCAGTTAATTCATGACCTCACCCACACTGGGGGACACACGCTGGACCTAGTTTTCATCTCCGACCAGTGGTTGAGTGATCTTGGTTTAGGGGAAATAGTCATCGAACCCCTGTCATGGTCAGATCACTCTCTCCTTCGGCTGGACTTTTTAACCGTTATACCCCACCACGGGGAGGCAGAACCGGAAGTGGTGAGATGGAGGCGCCTGATGGACCCCAGGCGCCTGATGGACCCTGAGAGGTTCCAGATGGAGCTTGGGCCAATACCGGAGACCCTGACCTGTGACTCGACTGAGGACTTAATGGCCACCTGGAATACTGTGACCACGGGGGCCCTGGATTGGGTCGTGCCTCACTCGGCGCCAATCTACCCTGGCCCCTTGGTTCTCTGAGGAGCTGAGGGTGATGAAGCGTTGAAGGAGATGCCTAGAGAGTGTTTGGAGGACCACCCGCTCCGAATCTGACTGGACACGGGTAAGGTCGCATTTGAGGACCTACCTAGTGGCGATAAAAGCAGCGAAACGAAACTATTTCTCCACTCTTATCGCATCTGCAGATAACTGCCCTGCCACCCTGTTTAGGGTGACCCGCTCCCTTCTCTATCAGGGGGCGCGGGATGCTCCCTTGCAGGGTCGTGCGGAGGAATTTGGATGTTATCTGCATGATAAAATCGATCAGATCCGGGATGGGTTAGCCTCCGATTGGACTAGTTCAGGCGGGCTGACAGAGGCAGGTCTTGAGACTGTTATTTGGGAAAAGTTTGATCCTGTGACTCCGGAGGACATGGAGAGGATGCTGGGGCAGCTGAATGCCACCACATGTTTATTGGACCCGAGTCCCTCCTGGTTGGTACTGGCCTCCCGGGAGGTTACACGAGCTGGCTCCAGGGAATTGTCAACGCTTCTTTGAGTGAGGGGTTTCTGCTGACCGCCTTGAAAGAAGTGGTGGTAAGACCCCTCCTCAAGAAGCCCTCCCTGGACCCGGCTGTTTTGGCCAACTACCATCCTGTCTCCAACCTTTGTTTCCTGGCGAAGGTTGTTGAGAGTGTGGTGGCGCGACAACTCCCTCAGCACCTGGAGGAAACTGTCTATCTGGACTCGCGCCAGTCTGGCTTCCGGCCAGGGCACAGCACAGAGACGGCATTGGTCATGTTGGTGGATGATCTCTGGAGGGCTTGGGATAGAGGTTGTTCTTCTATCCTGGTCCTGTTAGACCTCTCAGTGGCTTTCGATACCATCGACCATGGTATCATGTTGCGCCAGTTGGAGGGGTTGAGGTTGAGGGGCACCATTTTGCGGTGGTTCTCCTCCTACCTCTCCGACTGGTCACAATTTGTGTGGCAGGGGGGCAGAGGTCGATGTCGAGGTGCCTCACATGTGAGGTATCACAGGGGTTGGTCCTCTCGCCCCTCCTGTTCAACATCTATATGAAGCCGTTGGGTGAGATCATCCATGGTTTCGGGGTAGAGTTCCATCAGTACATGGATGACACCCAGGTGTGCATCTCTACCCCAGACCACCCCAACGATGCCGTCGAAGTGATGTCCCGGTGTCTGGAGGCCGTGCGAGTCTGGATGGGAAGAAACAGGCTTCGACTCAACCCGTCCAAGACCGAGTGACTGTGGCTTCCGCCGTCAAGATATAGCCAGCTGGTGCCATCTCTGGCTATCGGGGGCGAACTACTAGCCCCCACAAAGAGGGCCTGCAACTTGGGTGTCCTCCTGGACTCTCAGCTGTCATTAGATGATCATGACAGTCGTGGCCAGGGGGCCTTTTTGTCATGTCCGCCTGATATGCCAGTTGCGCCCCTTTGTGGATCGTGATGCTCTACGCACGGTCACTCAAGCTCTCATCATCTCCCGCCTGGACTACTGCAACGCTCTCTACATGGGACTCCCCTTGAGGTGCACACGGAGGCTCCAGTTAGTTCAGAATGCGGCCATGCAGGAGATTCTGGGAGCCTCGAGATACTCCCACGTGACACCTCTCCTGCGTGAGCTGCACTGGCTGCCTGTGGTTTTCCGAGTGCGCTTCAAGGTACTAGTAACCACCTTTAAAGCGCTCCATGGCACAGGGCCTGGTTACTTGCAAGACCGCCTCCTGCTACCAAATGCCTCCCACCGACCAGTTCGCTCCCACAGAGTGGGTCTCCTCAGGGTGCCGTTGGCCAGGCAATGTCGGCTGGCAACCGCCAGGGGGAGAGCCTTCTCTGTGGAAGCCCCTGCCCTCTGGAGTGACCTACCCCCCCGACCTACACACAACTACGGACCTGCGCCTCTTCCGTCGGGCCTTGAAAGCGCACTTATTCTGCGTGGCCAGCCTGGCATAGTTTATAATCATTTTTACCAGGGGTTTTTATCTGGATTTTAGAACAGGTCACCCATTTAATATCATTTTTAGTGTATTTTAATATATTTTGATGTTTTTATTGCTGTTTTTATTGATGCCTGTTCACCGCCCTGAGTCGTGAAAGGGAAAATGGCAGTATACAAATTAAACAAACAAACAAACAAACAAACAAACTATGGGAGAGAGTGTTGCAGTGACAACAATATTTCACGGAGCCCTTTCTAAAAAGCAAATTGCAACTTTTACTTTCACGTTTCTCCTCTCCCTGTGAAAGGGTTTGGCAAGATGGCTCTTCTTTGTTCCTTTGTTCTCTATGCACAGCTTCTTTATATTTATGAAGCTTGCCCTCAGTAACCGCCTCCGAAAGATTCCTGTCTTTTTTTTTTTATATCTCCCCCGAAGGCTCTCTTTGTCTCTCCTGTTACGTGGAATTCCTGGATGTGGATTATATGGTTTTATTTGGTTTGCTTTTGAAGTATCTTTGAGATCTGAGACAGTGAAGGAGAACTAGTTTTTTTTTAATTACTTGGACTTTCTTGTACTTCGAACCATCTCGGACATCCGCTGCTTTGACGCCATTTCTTTTACCATTTTTGAACTGAGACAATGGCTTTCAGAAAGCCACCCATGGGGAAATCAACATCTGCCCCCCTTCGACAACTTCTAGCCGAAGCATGCAACAATCAAAAATTACTTCACTACTACAAAAAGAAACTTCTGGAGAGAGTTCGCAGGAATTGTCGGTTACTCAAATGTTTCAGGAACTTATGAGAAACATGAACGAACTGCGGAAAGAAATGACAGACTTTAAAATGGGGCTCAGAGAAATGCAGCAAAGTGTAATGGAAAATAAACAAAAAATTACGGAGCTGGAGGGCGGGGTAACTGAGATGGGGAAAGAAGTTAAAGAAATTCAAAGGGAAAATTTAGGATTAGAAACTTATATGTCTAAAATAGAATTTGAAAGAATGTCTTTTTTTCTCAGGTTTCAGAACATACCAGAGACAGAAAATGAAGATCTTAAAGATGTTATGAGTACAATATTAGCGGAATACCTTAAAAGAGATAAGGAACGACCCTGGTGGGACCTGGACCTGGTTTATAGAATTAATTCAACTTATGCTAGAATTCACAATGTCCCAAGGGAGGTTCATGTTAAATTTATCAGGAAGTCCACGAGGGATGAGATACTGGGGGCCCAAAGGGGGGGACCTTTAAAATATCAAGACAAAGAAATAACCATATTGAAACAAATTCCGAAAAAAAGCAGAGAAATAAGAAAGAAATATTCCTTCTTGTCGAAGAAATTATATAAGAAAGGAATATGGTTTAAATGGTTATTTCCAGAGGGAATGGTGATCTTTTGGGTGGGGGGTAGGACAAAAATTAAAACATTAACTGAGGCAGATGCCTTTCTTCAAAAACATTCTTCCCTTCTTCGGGACAGAGATAGTGGGGGAGGGGAAAAGGACAGCATTACACAAGACTTGGGAACAAAAGGAGCCACGGTGCCACCTGATGACAGGGAAGAAGAAACGATAGTGAAAAGGCTCAAATCACAAAAATGATTTTATTTGAAATGTAATTGTAATTGTAGATATAATAGAAAATGGCAAAAAAAAAAGAGACGGTTGAACACATTGTACACAATGTAAAAACTTTGTTTATATTTGTCCTCTAATTTTTAAAAATTGTAAACTTGCAAGGTTTGGGAGGGGGGCTACCAGCACCGACATGGGATCTACCAAATTTTTTTGTATACCCTACCCCCTTTCCCATATATATTTTGAAAAACCAATAAAACTTTTATACAAAAAAAGTAAACAATGAGAAGAGAAAATAGAAAAGAAATTTAAAAAGAAAGAAAAGAAAAAGAAAGATTATAAAAAAGTGTTTCTATTTTTCTTGTCCATGGTCATAGATACACTTATATTTTGCTACCTGTCTCTAAGGTTACATTATATTTTTTCCCCCATAAACCATCCTTCCTAATCTTCAAATTCATAAATCATAAATTTATTTTTATTTTTTCCAGGAAAAAGTCCATAAAGGTTTTCCAATCATTGATATAGTAGTTGAACATTCTTTAAGCAAACAGGTTAATATTGCCATGTCTAATTCACAGTCAGAAGTCTAACCCTTTCTGAAGATTTATCCCTCCGATTCTATCTTCGAAATAATAGCAATCATTACATTCATCCTTCTAGTGGTGGAAGAAAGCTATCTCTATTACCATGCTTTATACTTAGGCAAAAAGAAAAAAGCCAATTGCACAGGTATGGAATAGGTGGGACCTGGCTTAATAGCAGTAACTTAAATGTGAACCAGCAGTGTGCTGCAGCCGCAAAAAAGCCAATCAAGTCTTAGGTGCATTAACTGAGGGATAGTATCAAAATCACATGAAGTGTTAATACCACTTTAAAATGCCTTGATAAGATCACACTTGGAATATACATCCAGTTTTAGTTGCCACAATATAAAAAATATTTGAAACTCTAGAAAGAAGAGAAGAGCAACAAAGATTAGTGGGTTTGAAGCTAAAACATATGAAGAATGGTTGCAGGAACTGGGTCAGAGGTAGGTTTCTGCTGGCTCACCCCAAATTGGGTGAACCGGTAGTGGCGGCGGCGGCGGCGGCGGCGGCGGGAGGTTCTGCCCAAGGGCAGAAATGGTGCGCACAAGCAAACCAGTAGTAAAATAAATTGGGTATGTCTAGTCAAGTGAAGAAAGGAATTACATGATAACAGTGTTTCAATATTTGAGGGGCTACCATAAAGAAGAGGGGGTCAACTTATTCTCCAAAGGGCCTGAAAGCAGTACAGGAAGCAGTGGATGGAAACTAATCAAGGAGAGAACATCCTAAAACTAAAGAGAAATTTCATCACAGTAAGAGCAATTAACCAATGGAACACTTGCCTCCAGAAGTTGTGAATGCTCCAACATCGGAGGTTTTTTAAAAAGAGATTGGACAGTCATTTATCTGAAATGATATAAGACCTCCTGCTTAAGCAAGGGGTTGGATTAGAAGACCTCCAAGGTCCCCTCCAACTCTGTTATTCTATTATTCTATGATTCTGTATAATTCTTTTTTTTTTTTGTAAAGTAATATTTTATTGGTTTTACAATTTTATAAGGATAAGGGTATATAGGGTTAAAATAGAAATTTTTTAGAGCTTTCATGTCAGAGATGGTGGTCATTTCCGATGTTACATATAAAAAGAATTTCAATAAACAGTAAAAAAAAAATTACATACATATTGTATCTTGATTCTATGCATTCAATCATTTGTTTTGTTAACATCTGATACGGAATTACAATTACATAAAAAAGAAAAAATCACTTTAATGATCAGAGTCTCTTACTTTAATTCTTTTCTTCCCTCCCGCCAGTGGGCAGAGCCACAGCGCCTCCCGCTCCGTCATCTTAGTCTACCAGGATTAAGGGTTATTTTTTAAGAGAAGCTTCCGCCTCTGCCATTTATTTTAAATTTTATTCTACCCCCTCCCCGGAACAGCAACATTCCTTCAGGCATTAACCATTTGGAGCACCCCCCTTTTTTGCACAATTTTTTAAAGAGGAGAAATACTTCTTGGGTTTTCCCGGGGGTCTGCTTCAAGCTGGCAACTTCTTTTAACTGATGCAACAAAAGCATCTCTCTCTGTGCTCCCAGGATCCCATCCCTTGTTGGCCCTCTCATCAATTTTTTTATCTATCTCTCTGGATGTATCATTTGTTCTGGCATATGTTAAAATTGTAAATTCTTTACTTTTTTTGGTACATTCTGCTAAAGTTATTTTTGTTAAATCTTTTAAGTTATCTCAGTCAAAAGCATTATGAAACCTCAAAAAGCAAAGTCTATTTTCAAACTCAATTCCAGTCATATAACCAGCCCTGTCTGTAAATTTTTGTTGTTGTTCCCTTCTCTCTTCGTTCATCTCGACCGTCCTACCCTCCAACCCATCAATTTTTTGTTTGTCATTTGTCATTGTTCTTTGTGTCCAACAATTCCAGTCTTGTGCTTGTCATATCTTTCCGAATCTGCTTTATTTCTTGCATTATGCTTTGGAACATTCCCTGTATTTTTGTAGAAGCAGTGGTGGAGATGTTTTTCCCATTAGGAGGCTTTCTTGTTATCATGATTTTTATTGTTAAAGATGGCGACTGGTGGGTGAATAGTCTTGTGAGCTCCAAGGGAGGGGGAAAATTCTTTTAAGTTCCAAACAGATGTTATATAAACTCCAGAGAGGCAATTGTAAAATCCAGTCTAAGAAAGAGGGGTACAATGGGAGAGACACTGAGAGTCACTTAAGTTAACTGTAGATGTAAATTCCTTGATCTTGTAGTGTTGAAGAAATATTCAAATTTCAAAATAAATTTTCCATTGGGAGCAAAGAAGCGCCATTTTCCCGCCACTTTGGCTTTGGTGAAGAAATAATAAAAACTCCTTTTAACCTTTAATGAGCCCCGGATACAAAGTTTCCAAGTGTAATTCCATATATGGTAATACTTTCGCTTTCAGCTAGTAGAAAGTTGGATGTTACTTTCTCTCTCTCCCCACGCCCGGAAAGCATTTTGAAATGCCGTTTTTTTTCCAACGGGGGATTTTCTGCAAATTCCCCCCTCTATTTTCCCTTTTCAAAGGTTGAAAGCATATAAAAACACTTACACTCCTCATTAAACATCGGTGTGATCCTCCAGCTCTGGCACTTCTGCCCATTTGTAAAAAGTCTGTGGTTCCGACATTCCTTTGGCGAGAGGGCGTTTCCCCCGGCGATCTGCTCTCCTGCTCCTGGGGCGAAGCGGGAACGACCACCCTGACCGCCGTCGGGGTGGGGGTTGCACCGCCGTCCACCCTTAAGGGGGGGCTCCCTACAAGAGCCCCCAGACCCCGAAGGCGCCAGCTGAAGAAGCCAGTCAGCGGAGGTGTCCAAGGCACCTCCGTCGCGTGTGGAAGGCGGAAGCAAAGTCCGATTCTGTATAATTCTGTGATTTTATTGAATATTTATTGACTGCTAGAGGAGAATATGGCAAGAGTCAGCAACTTGCAAGAGGGATTAACATCTAAAGTAGATAGCAGAAGACATCATTGAAGGCTCTATGCTTTCCATGAACAAAGCATATTGTGGATTTCTTTGTGTTTTCTGAGTTTAGTTGCTTGTTGGCAGATGTTTAATTACTCAGCTGGTGACATCTTCAGTGTGAGGTGATCTCAGAGAGCACTAATAGCTTCATAATTCAACCCTGAGCTACAGATATTATCTTCTACCAAAAGTATATTATTTTTGTCACATTAATTGATAGAAGTATATAAGGGTTTTTTCTCTCTCTCCTGCTTCATTGACACAATGGAGAATTGTATATATCCCATTTGCCATATAATCTAATGATGTTAAGGAACTACTTGTTCTAAAGTTTGGCACAGAATAAAGTTAGATAACAGGCCTAAAATCCAGTCAGAAAAAGACTAAAACATAAAAATTAACACAACCACAAATCAAGCAAACACAAATACGGGTTCTAAAAATATGGAAGAGGACCAAAGTAACTTATTATATTTATTTTTTGTTTGGAATGGGAATGATATTGTGGGAAAAAAATATCCCTCTGGTTCAGTTCCAAGCCAAGAGAAAGACACTGGAAACATGGAAGCTGATTGGAAAGATGAGTTTATTGATGAAGCAGAACCACATGGGTTTGTGGTTCTGGGCAGCTGACAAAATGGAGTTGAGAGTGGAGTGGGTGGGTTATACCTTCTCTGAGCTTTGCACTTGAGCTTCCTGTTCCTGTGCAAGAACATGTTTTCTATTGACTGTTGTAGGGGTTATACAAATTTTAAATGAGTCTATAAGCAAAAGGGGAAACACAAATCCTAGGTGTTTGTCTGAGCTCCCAGGTGAAGGTTGGACTGCTCTGGGGGATCCAATGAAGAGACTTGTATTCTGAAAGGGTGTTGGGCAATTCCTATTGTGTCTTAATGGCTTTTGGCCTGTTTTGAATCTTAGTGAAGGGACTTGCCTTTGTTCAGACTTTGCTTCCAGGAGTTTCAAAATATCCTTTCTTGAATGGATTACCAAATCTGCATTTCTAAAAGTTGCCTTCTCAGTTTCTGCTTGGGGGCAGACAGATTGTGGCTGCTTCCTGCCTCTAAAAAAACATGTGTCTCCATTTCTCCCTTTGGAGAAATATAATATTCTGCCTTCTTTTAATAGTTCCCGAAATATCTCATTCTTCAGGGGCGGGGGGCTTTTCTACAATATGATTGCTCAAATTTGTGCTCCATGATTAGTAAAAATTGAATAAATGGACCACTGATTGGTTAATTTCTTTTTGGAGTTTCCTATTGGGCAATTGAAGCAAAGGAGGATGGATTCTGATTGGCTAATCTATGCCCCACATGCTCTCTCTCTATCATTTTTAATGCAGACATCTTACATTAACTCTGGATTTAATAATAGGAAAAATCTATTTTGGCAGAATAAAGGAGCTAATTATGCACTACAGTTCCCATACATTTCTGTTTTGTTTATGTTTCTTGTATCACCCTTAGACACTCTCCAAATGAGCCTATTAGCATTTATTTGCCTAATGGAATAAAATGTAAAAAACAACAACACCCCAGCTTTTTATTCATTTTTATTTATTTATTTATTTATTTATTTATTTATTTATTTATTTATTTATTTATTTATTTATTTATTTATTTATTTATTTATTTATTTATTTATTTATTTATATTTATATCCCGCCCTTCTCCACATAGGACCCAGGGCGGCACACAGGAAATTTAAAAATATACAAAAGTACAAAAAATAAATACATAATTTAAAATATATATTAAATTATCCTGATCCTATGCTAAAAGCCAAATTATTAAAATACCCAATTTAAAACTTTCTAGAAGTCCCCATGGAAGGTTAGGCTAGGCCGGCTTGTTGGAAAAGGTATGTCTTCAGACATTGGTGGAAGAGGCGGAGGTCGGTGATGGTGCGTAATTCAGGGGGTAGGTCGTTCCAAAGGGCTGGGCCTGCCACAGAGAAGACTCTTACCCTGGGTGTCGCCAGTCGGCATTGTCCGGCCGACGGCACCCTGAGAAGGCCCTCTCTGTGGGAGCGTATCGGTCTAAGGGATGTATGGGGCAGGAGGTGGTCTCGCATATAACTAGGCCTCGAGCCATGGAACGCTTTAAAGATGGTCATCAGAACCTTGAAGCGCACCCGAAAGGCCACAGGAAGCCAATGCAGCTCGCGCAGGATCGGTGTTATGTGGGAGCATCTGGTGGCTCCCGTAATTACCCGCGCGGCTGCGTTTTGGACTGTCCATATCCTCGTTGGTAACAAAATCAAACTCCTCCCAAGAAGGAACCTCAAGACTAGTCTTGGACAGTCCCACAGGACCATTGTCGATGGAGGGTAGCTCATTCCGAATCTGAGTGATTTTCTCCTGCAGATAAATCCCAAATTCCTCTGCTCGCCCTTGCAGAGGGGCTTCCCGCGGCCTCTGGTGAAGGAGGGCGGCAGGGTGGTTATCTGCAGATGCAATAAGGGTGGCACAATACTCACGTTTGGCCACCCTTATCACCACTAAGTAAGCCCTAATATGGGTTCTCACTAGTGTTCGGTCGGCTTCGGAGCGAGAGGATCTCCATCTGCTCTCTAGGCATCTCTTGTGGCGCTTCATCCCCTGAAGCTCCTCAGTAAACCAGGGAGCCTGGGTGGTTCATCGCCGCAAGAGAGGCCGCAAGGGCGTGACTCAGTCCAAGGTCCCTGCGGCCGCACTTAACCATGCGGCCACTAGGTCCTCAGTCGAGTCGTGAGGCAGGGTCACAGGAATTGGCCCAAGCTCCCTCTGGAACCTTTCCGGGTCCATTAGAAGCCTGGGGCGGAACCATCTAGGAGTATCCGGTTCCGCCTCTCCGCAGTGAGGTGAAGCGATTGGAAAGTCCAGCTGAAGGAGAGCGTGATCTGTCCATGACAAGGGAGTGATGGCTAGATCCCCTATTCCCAGATCACAACTCCACTGTCCCGAGACAAAGATCAAATACAGCGTGTTTCCCCCCTCGTGAGTGGGGCCTAAAACTACCTGGGTCAGGTCCATGGCCGTCATGGAGGCCATGAACTCCTGAGCTGCTCCAGAGGCTTCACCCGCCGACGGCAAGTTAAAGTCCCCCATGATTACCAGTCTAGGGGTCTCAACTGCCGCCTCGGCTATCACCTCTAGGAGCTCAGGCAGGGCTGTTGTTGCATAGCAAGGAGCCAGGTATACAACTAACAAGCCCAACTGCCTCCCTAGGCCCCATCTCATACAGAGAGATTCACACCCGGTTGTCTGAGGGACTGTGGTCTCCTTCGGCTCAAGACCTTCCTTAACCATAATCGCCACTCCCCCACCCCTCTCTAGGGCCCTAGGCTGATGGAAGGCGCAGTAACCTTGTGGGCACATTTCCACGAGGGGTAGACCCCCCTCGTGGCCCAACCAGGTTTCTGTTATACCCAGGTCCGGGTCCCCCTCTGACACAAGGTCATGGATGAGGGGGGCTTTCTGAACCACGGACCTGGCGTTGCATAACATCAGCCTAGGGTCCCGGGTCTGTGATTCCTGCCCACCTAGTCTGCGATGGGAGGGCAGAGATTTGGAGCACGTGACCGCCTGTGTCCATCGGCCACGGTCTCCCAACCGATGATGCCTATTCTGCCTCCCACCGCCCCTGCCCCTCCCTAAGACCAGATCGATAGAAAACGCCTCAGTGGAAACGACCCCCCTTCCCCTTCCTCCGTTTCCCCTCTTCCGCCGGCCGGCGCAATTGTTTGCCGTTCCCTCCCAGGCCTATTCCCCCCCCGGAGCCCCCTAAAATCCGAATTAAAAATTTATATAAAACCCCCTTAATTTGCGCTTCGCCCACCTCTCAGGAGCAATCAGTCCATCCTCGAGGTGGGCCCGTGTTAAACAGGGGGGCCAGGCCTGCGAGAGGGGAGCCTCCCGCAGGCAAAGGAGATCACACCTAGAGTACACCACTAAAAAAATGGAGGTCATCCGACCCAGGGGACATGATGCAAGTCCATAGACAGAGTCCAGGGTTAAATAAAGTGACAGATGGTTAAAATTGTGCAAATAGATAGTTCTAAAAGGCAGAGGGGTAAAACAGTCAGACAGTCAGACTAAGATCTTTCGAATGGGGGGGGTGTCACAATTTAGTCTCATCACCACCCCATCCATCTGTCTTCTTCGGCAACACAGGCCTCAGTCTGCATTTAGTGCCGCACGATTAGATGGTACGTCGTGCGGCCTGATGTAAAATGCTGCCATGTGCTGACATGGTTTACTTCCTCAAGTTCAGAGCACACACTTTCAGATCTTCCTGGGTCATCTTCGGCCACAATCCACCAACGACCTGGCTGCGTGGCATCCTCATCCATCCTCTCACTTCCTTTCCATACCAGTCCTTCATTCTCCCTCTCCTTCGGCTCGACTTTCCGATCGCCGCACCTCACTGCGGGGAGGCGGAACCGGACATTCCTATATGGTTCCGCCCCAGGCTCCTGATGGACCCGATAAGGTTCCAAAGGGAGCTTGGGCCAATTCCTGTGGACTTGCCCCGCGACTCGACTGAGGACCTAGTGGCCGCATGGTTAAGTGCGGCCACAGGGGCCTTGGACCGAGTCGCGCCCTTGCGGCCTCTCTTGCGGCGACGAACCACCTGGGCTCCTTGGTTTACTGAGGGGCTTAGGGGGATGAAGCACCACAAGAGACGCCTAGAGAGCAGATGGAGATCTTCTCGCTCCGAAGCCGACTGAACACTAGGGAGAGACCATATTAGGACTTACTTAGTGGCGATAAGAGTGGCCAAACCTGAGTATTGTGCCACTCTTATTGCATCCGCAGATAACCGCCCTGCCGCCCTGTTTGGGGTGACCCGCTCCCTCCTTCAACAGAGTCCACGGGAAGCCCCTTTACAGGGTCGAGCAGAGGAATTTGGGATTTATCTGCAGGAGAAAATCACTCGGATTCGGAACGAGCTACCCTCCATCGACAGTGACCCAGTCGAGCGGGCCGAGGCTGTTCTTGTGACACCATCTTGGGAGGAGTTTGATTTTGTTACCACCGAGGATATGGACAAGTTGTCAAAGAGACTTAGGGCTACCACATGCTTATTGGACCCGTGTCCCTCCTGGCTTGTACTGGCATCCTGGAAGACGACACGAGGCTGGCTCCACGGCATTGTCAACGCATCTTTGAGTGAGGGGTCCTTGCTTGCCGTCTTGAAAGAGGCGGTAGTAAGGCCCCTCCTCAAGAAGCCGTCTCTGGATCCAGCATTATTAGAGAACTATCATCCCGTCTCCAACCTCCACTTTCTAGTGAAGGTTGTTGAGAGTGTGGTGGCTCAACAGTTTCCGCGACACTTGGAGGAAGTTGATTATCTAGACCTGCGCCAGTCCGGCTTCCGACCCGGGCACAGCACCGAGACGGCATTGGTCGTGTTGGTTGATGATCTCTGGAGGGCGCGGGATAGAGGTCCTATTAGACCTCTCAGCGGCTTTTGATACCATCGACCATGGTATCCTATTGCGCCGACTGGGGGGGTTGGGGCTGGGAGGCACTGTTTTGCGGTGGTTCTCGTCCTACCTCTCTGGTCGGTCGCAATATGTGTTGACAGGGGGGCAGAGGTCGGCCTCGAGACCCCTCATATGTGGGGTTCCTCAGGGGTCGGTCCTCTCGCCCCTCCTATTCAACACATATATGAAGCCGCTGGGTGAGATCATCCGTGGTTTTGGGGTGGGATATCATCTGTACGCTGATGATACTCAGTTGTACATATCCACCCCAGACCACCCCAACGATGCCATCGAGGTTATGTCCCGGTGCTTGGAAGCCGTACGGATCTGGATGGGTGGTAACAAACTCAAGCTCAACCCGTCCAAGACTGAGTGGCTGTGGCTTCCGGCGCCCCGGTTCAGCCAGATTATTCCAACTCTGGCCATTGGGGGCGAAACACCGGCCCCCGTGGAGAGGGCGCGCAATTTGGGTGTCCTCCTGGATTCCCGGCTGTCTATGGAAGATCATGTGGCAGCCGTGGCCAGGGGGGCGTTTCATCAGGTTCGCCTGATGCGCCAATTGCGCCCCTTACAGGACCGGGGTGCCTTACGCACAGTCACTCAAGCACTCGTCACTTCTCAACTCGACTACTGTAATGCTCTCTACATGGGGCTTCCCTTGAGGTGCACCCGAAAGCTGCAGCTAGTCCAGAACGCAGCCGCGCGGGTGATTACGGGAGCGCCTAGACACTCCCACATAACACCTATCCTGCGCGAGCTGCACTGGCTTCCTGTGGTCTTTTGGGTGCGCTTCAAGGTTTTAACGACCATCTTTAAAGCGCTCCATGGCTCGGGGCCTAGTTATATGCGAGACCGCCTCCTGCCCCATACATCCCTCAGACCGATACGCTCCCACAGAGAGGGCCTCCTCAGGGTGCCGTCGGCTGGACAATGCCGACTGGCGACACCCAGGGGGAGAGCCTTCTCTGTGGCGGGCCCAGCCCTCTGGAACGACTTACCCCCTGAACTCCGCACCATCTCCGACCTCCGCCTCTTCCGCAAGTGTCTGAAGACACACCTATTTCATCTAGCTGGCCTAGCGTAACCTCCATACTGACTATTAGATAGTTTTTAAACTTGGGATTTTAATTCGGTTTTTAGCGCAGGGTTTATTTATTAGAATAAGTATTTTAAATTTCATATATTTTATATATTTTGTATGTATTTTAACATCCCTGTGCGCTGCCCTGGGTCCTATCAAGGAGAAGGGCGGGGTATAAATTTAATAAAAAAAAAATCCCTCTTCTTCCATCTCAATATCCAACTCCTTCACCATTCCTTCGCCACCTCCATCTCCTCCTCCTTCTTCTACCACTTTCCTTCTTTCCTTCTTTCCTCGTTCCTCCTCTCCTCACTCCACGCTCCATCCAATCTTCCTCTAACATCCTCTCACCTTCTCAGCTCCTCCAGCACCAGCTCCATTCCACCAACAAGCAACAATCCGTTTTCACCACTCCAAAGCACACCAGCCGTTTCTACCTCCAGCCTCCAGCCTCCAGCCTCCAGCCTCAGGTCGGGTGGGATCAGATGGAAAATAATGCAGGTCGGGATCGGGTTATTAGGCCGCAAGACCCAGCGTAGGCCATATGGCCTGATGGTAGTCCTCCCGACCCGACCCGACAAGGCCTGGCCTGTCTGTTCTTTGTTCCAGGCCGCAAAAGGCCGATTCGGGCCGGCCCTGCTCTTTGTCCTGCCGTCACTCACAGGGCTCGCTCTTCATTTTTGAGCGGCCCAGAGTAGCGGCAGGGGTGTCTTCTTGCCGGGCCAGCCCTCGGAGATGACCGATGAGGGCTGGCAGCGTCCTCCTGGGTAAGAACGACCCCCAGTCTCCGAGCCGCGTTTCACGGCGCGACCTCCATTTCCGCGCATGGGGAACATCCAAAACATACTATTTAATCCTATGTGTGTACATTCATATTACATAGTATATAGTATGTGCATCGGCAGACAAAAAGATACATTATCTACTATAAATACTGTATGTGTATGTGCACACACACAAACATGGTGTCTTTTGAAGCCAAGTCTAGGGCCAGAGTTTGTTGTGCTTCCTTTCTCTTCTTTCTTTCTCTCCGTCCCTCGTCCTCACCCCCCCTTCCCCTTTCTTTCTTTCTTTCTTTCTTTCTTTCTTTCTTTCTTTCTTTCTTTCTTTCTTTCTTTCTTTCTTTCTTTCTTTCTTTCTCTTTCTTTCTCTCTCTCTCTCTCTCTCTCTCTCTCTCTCTCTCTCTCTCTCTCTCTCTCTCCCTCCCTCCCTCCCTCCTTCCCTCCCTCCCCCCCTCCCTCCGAGTGGAAAGGGAAAGAAGCAGCACACAGAAAAAGAATGTGTGAGCATTCAAAATATACTATTTAATATACTATTGATAAACTAGTAATCAAATGGGTAAATAGGTTAATCAGAGGCTCATTAAAGATCAGGTGTAAAATTGAGCGCTTGTGTAAAGAGTGAATGGATGCTTGAGGAAGCCTCTTAAGGGAAGAAAAGTGCTGAGGATGTAGTAGCACTGCAGGCTTCCCTGTGTTTTCAGCCATGGAATGTGAAGCACATTCTCCTCGTTCTGCTGAAAGTCTAACAGGAGCGTTTGCAAATCCTCTTCTTTTGGTTAGGAACAAAGAAAATAAATATTCTTCACTTGGTTTGTTTCCAAACTCATGATCTCCTTGTCCCATTGTCCCATTGATCTTTAATTTTTCCACAGGATTTTTAACATTCAGGCTGATATCTCCAGAAGCTTCTGAAATTTGGGTAGCCACATCATTTTGAATCTCCAGCTCATGAGTTTTCTCTTTGTTTTCTGTTAATTTTGCTTTGGTAACAACCACTGGCTTCTTGTTATTCTTCAGAGGGAATAGTCGCCTTGCCACCTTCCTCCATTTTTCATCCATTTTATGTGAAGCTGGTTTTATTTGCTCTCCTGTACATGTTCCTTTAGTTGTTTTAAGTCTTTTGGTTACCAACTGAGGAAAGAAGTCTTTTGTATTTTTCTCATGACCATCTTGTACTATTTTTTGACGGCTTTTTGAGTATCCCACCCTGAGTGTGATTTTACCAGAAGCTTCTGAAATTTCAGTGGCCATTTTCTTTTGGGTCTCCAGCTCATGAATTTTCTCTTTTTTTTCTGTTATTTTTATTTTGGGAGTGACTTGTGGCCACTTCTTAACCCTCAGAACTACTTGTTGTCTTGCAGGCTTCCCTCATTGTTGAGGCATTGTGTGTGAAGAACGTATTAGTTGCTCTGCTTGAAGTTTTCCTACGCTTTCTGCAAATTGTTGCCTTTTAGTTAGGAACTTAAGAAATAAATCTTCTCCTCTTTGCTTTTTTCCAAGCTCATGATCTCCTTTTACTAATTTTTGATGGCTCTTTAACCATTCCAGATGGCTTTTAGATCTCATGTTGATATCCCCGGAATGTTCTGAAATTTCTGTGGCCCCTTCCATTTGGATATCCAAGTCATGAGTTTTCTCTTTGTTTTCTGTTAATTTTGCTTTGGTAACAACCAGTGGCTTCGTGTTATTCTTCAGAGGGAATAGTCGCCTTGCCACCTTCCTCCATTTTTCATCCATTTTATGTGAAGCTGGTTTTATTTGCTCTCCTGTACATGTTCCTTTAGTTGTTTTAAGTCTTTTGGTTACCAACTGAGGAAAGAAGTCTTTTGTATTTTTCTCATGACCATCTTGTACTATTTTTTGACGGTTTTTTGAGTATCCCACCCTGAGTGTGATTTTACCAGAAGCTTCTGAAATTTCAGTGGCCATTTTCTTTTGGGTCTCCAGCTCATGAATTTTCTCTTTTTTTTCTGTTATTTTTGTTTTGGGAGTGACTTGTGGCCACTTCTTAACCCTCAGAACTACTGGTTGTCTTGCAGGCTTCCACCATTGTTGAGGCATTGTGTGTGAAGAAAGTTTTAGTTGCTCTACTTGAAGTTTTCCTATGCTTTCTGCAAATTGTTGCCTTTTAGTTAGGAACTTAAGAAATAAATCTTCTCCTGTTTGCTTTTTTCCAAGCTCATGATCTCCTTGTACTAATTTTTGATGGCTCTTTAACCATTCCAGATGGCTTTTAGATCTCATGTTGATATCCCCGGAATGTTCTGAAATTTCTGCGGCCCCTTCCTTTTGGATATCCAACTCATGAGATTTCTCTTTGTTTTCTGTTAATTCTTCTTTGGAAGCAACCTGTGGCCTCTTGTTATTCTTCAGAAGGAGTAGTCGGCTTGCCACTTTCTCGTCGTTCTTTAACCCTGCTAGATAACTTTTAGATCTCAAGCTGATGTCCCGAGAAACATCCAAAATTTCTGTAATTAAATCCTTTTGGAGTTCCAACTCTTGATACTCTTCCTTTTTGGTTATTTTTGCTTTGGGTTCCACTTGTAGGACATTGGATGATTTGTACAGTTTTTTCAGCAGATTTTCATGAGTTTCATCCAAATATTCACGAGGATTTGATTTAGTTAATCCACTCCATAATTTTAAAATTGATGACCTAAGAAATTCAACGGAATTACCAATTGTCTCCCGAATATGAGGATTGTAATAACTGGGAGAATTGGCACTCCTTTTGCAATAAATGTTTGAGGCTGGGCATGGAAGTAGAAATCCATCCAACCTTTCAAAAAATACCAGCATTCCAACCAGGAAAATTTGGGTCGCAAAGGAGGCAACACATCTCATGATGCCTATCCCCTCTCACTCCTTTTACCCAAATGAAGGCTGCTTGGAATGTTGCAGCCAACCGTTGAGGTGATTCTATGCGGTTACCAAGCAACCAAATGTGATTTCATATGGAGGTTTCAGGATAATGCCACTGCTGTGACATTATTCCTGACATCATAGAATTGCCTCAAACCATGGCAACAATGTAGGTAGTGACCTCTTTTATAGATAATGAGTTGATTTTATGAGATCACTCAGATACTTGTGATTAATGTTTTTGGTCAGAGTCATAGTAGGGAATACCATCTGCTTTCACTATCATTCTTCAGCTCCTATAACAAATTACTGCACATTCTTATATGTAGAAAACAGAGGGAACAGCAGTTGAAGGAGGAAAGTAATAGGACTAACTTATATACCTCCCCATAGTGCTCACAGCATTCTCTGAGCAGTTTACAATGTCAACATATAGCTCCTAACACTCTGGGTCCTCATTTTACCAACCTCAAAAGGATGGAAAGCTGAGGCAACCTTGAAACATTCACGATCAAATTCCAATTGTGGGCAGAATTAGCCTGCGATAGTGCAGGAAATAGAATTAACCACAGAAGAAAGAGCAGAGAAATGATAAACAGAAATTCCTGGGAAACACACAGCTGTCTTCCTTCACCCAAAATTTATTGATTGTATTTGTGTCACATTGCAAGCAACTCAAATCCTGGGAGTTTATATGATGAGTACTCTAAGGTCCCAGAAGTTTCCCTGAATCACTGAGATGCCAAAGGGAGTGAGAGTCAAGACAAGGCTTGCAAAAATAACAGCGTTTTTATTCCTTTGGCCAGAGCAGAAAAAGAGTTGGGTGATACTATTTCCAAAACACAGACAAAAGCATGTAAGGAATAGCCACACACTGTGAGAGTGGCTGAGGGTATTTATACATTTTACGGCAATAGAAACAAAATTTATCCAATCAAACAAAGGTTTGTCACCAACGTGATCTTTAAAACGTTCTTTGCTATTTTGCAGAGTATCCCTTGTCCTTGTCCTTGTGTGTTCATACTCCTAGGCAGCCCCCTCCTTACATATCGAGCAGGATGTTCCTGGGAACTGTCTCCACGGATATGTCTAGCTCTGAAATAAATTATGTGACAGGCCTGCAGCTTTCTTTTGGATCTTTGGCCTGCCACACTTTCTATTAATCTACTGTGCCTTTTTCTATTGTGGGAAAATGGGAGGGGGGATAGTACGAATTTACTTACTGTGTAGCCAAAACAAAATTCTTACTAGAAAGCCAAGGACATCTCTGCAGGTTTGCACCTGACAGGAACTGGATGAGTGGAACTGCCAGCATGGTAGTGGGAGTTTGGACCATGTGATGGAATTGTGTGTGGGGGTGAGGTGACATAGGATCTTGAACTTTCAACTAGTAAAAACAACTAGTTTTTACTACTGGTTCTGTGCGCGTGGGTTTTTTTTGTGTATGTGGCTTGTTTGTCATCTGATGGTGGGTATGGCTTGTTGGTCATGTGAGTGGGTGGGTGTTGATTCATGGTCATGTGATTGGTTGGTCATGTGACTGGGTAGGCATAGCTGTTGGTCATGTGACTGGGTAAGCATAACTAATTAGTCACTTGACTGGGTGGGCATGGCCAACTAAACATCACTCATGCCTTGCCTGACTTTTCTTTGCCTCAAAGGCCTTAAAGAGATACAATTTCTCTATTTATTTACTACTTCTGAACATCCAAAATATACTATTTAATCCTACGTATATATGCCGTATGTATGCATACATAATACCTAGAATAGTGTGTGTATAGGCACACAAAAAATACATTATCTCTATATATTTGTGATGGGGAACCTATGGCAAGCGTGTAACTCGTGGCATGTGGGGCCATTTGTTAGGGCATATGAGTTATTGCCCTGTCATTTCCAGCGTGCATGTGCCCACTAGCCAGCTGACTTCAGCTGTCCTTTGAGGCTGATTTTTGCCCTCTGGAGGCTTCAGGGCTTCTCTGAAGTGATTTCTGGTTTGTCTGTGGGTCCTTTTCACCCTCCGGAGCCTTCAGGGAAGCTTCTTATTTCTTGTGATTTTTGTCCTATGTCCAAATATATTTCAAAACTACCTTCTTTGCAAAATCAAATTTCACAGCAATGGCTCAGCAGGTTTACAAATAGTTCTGATACACTTTGAAATCTTTCTATCTAAAACTTTGGTTCATTTAGCTTTTTAGGATCTGCTGCTCTCACTTACACCTTACTGATCCTAATAGATCAATAGGCTATATTTTCGTTTCCCCCAGTCGTCACTTCTTCTTTGTGAAAAAAAAACAAAAAATGAAACATAGAAAGCAATATCTGCATGTCAGCTACCTTATATCAATTATAGAAGTAAGCGAAATAAACCAAAACATCCTTCATTTAAGATGGGGAACACCTACTTTGATTAAAAGTGTTTCAGCAAGGCAAAAACACAAGAGGGAATAGACAGGCTGGGACATGCAACCCTAAATACAGCATGGAACCGAAGAGGAGCAATGCAGCGCTAGTCCAGGCTGCAGGCATAAGACATCTCCTAATGCAGGTTGTCTCTTGCAGTCATTGTGGGGCTTCCATGAAACAGTTTTTTTTAATCACTTGTGATTGCAAGTAGAGATGAGTTAATTTGATGCTGCCGTCTTGGTCGAAGATTGCACAGAGGGAGGGGAAGCAGAGGCCACTAGCTCTTGTTCCCTTGTTGGGCAAAGCTTCAATCTTTGCCTTGTGCAGCCAGATGACTGAGGCTGAGTGCCTTCCTCATCTGGGGTGGGTATTTTTTTACAGTGTGAGGCATGCACCCAGAAAGCCAAATACTGACATTTCACAGCTGTATTGGAGGTCAGGAAGATCTGGAACAGACCTTTCCAACGAGGAGTCAGGCAATTTCTCCATTCAAACACTTTTGCAGGAGTGCAATGGTTCAGGCTGGTGTGCTCTTATTGGGAGATTATTGCTTTAATTTTCATCCAGATCCCTAATTTGCGAACATTTGCTCTGCATTCTTTTCTTATCAACTGCATTGTATGTGTACCATATTCTATTATCCTTTTATTAAAATGTCCAACATTCTCATGTAACAGAAGCATAATAGTATCTAGAACAGAGGGCACTGATATTATTTGGTTTAGGCTCTCCTTAATACTACTTAATATGGTTCTAATTATTTCTGCACATATCCCTAAACCAAGGATGTAATATATTTAATACACTCAGAGGAAAGGCAATAACAAGTTTGTTGTTATGAAGTGAAAAGCCAAGGTAAAGTTATAATTGAGGGAGGGAAAGAAATGGGTGAGTTTCAATTTTTTTTTACTCCTGGTTCTGCGGGCAGCGCTTGTTTTGTGAGAGTGCCTTGGTCATATGCCTGGTTGGTCATGTAACTGGGAAGGTGTAGCTGGTTGATCATGTGACTGGATGGGCATAGCTAGTTAGTCATGTGATTGGATGGGCGTCGCCAACTTGACATCACTCATGTCAAAGGGCACCTTGCCTGATTTCTCCTCACCTCAAAGGCCTTAAAGAGATACAATTTCACTGTCTATTTATTTACTACTTCTCAACATCCAAAACATACTATTTAATCCTATGTGTGTACATACATATTACATAGTATATAGTATGTGCATCGGCAGACAAAAAGATACATTATCTACTATAAATACTGTATGTGTATGTACACACACACACACAAACATGGTGTCTTCTGAAGCCAAGTCTAGGGCCAGAGTTTGTTGTGCTTCCTTTCTCTTCTTTCTTTCTCTCCGTCCCTCCTCCTCACCCTCCCTTCCCCTTTCTTTCTTTCTTTCTTTCTCTCTCTCTCTCTCTCTCTCTCTCTCTCTCTCTCTCTCTCTCTCTCTCTCTCTCTCTCTCTCTCTCTCTCTCTCCCCCCCCCCTCTTTCTCTCTCTCTCTCTCCCTCCCTCCCTCCCTCCCTCCCTCCGAGTGGAAAGGGAAAGAAGCAGCACACAGAAAAAGAATGTGTGAGCATTCAAAATATACTATTTAATATACTATTGATAAACTAGTAATCAAATGGGTAAATAGGTTAATCAGAGGCTCATTAAAGATCAGGTGTAAAATTGAGCGCTTGTGTAAAGAGTTAATGGATGCTTGAGGAAGCCTCTTAAGGGAAGAAAAGTGCTGAGGATCTAGTAGCACTGCAGGCTTCCCTGTGTTTTCAGCCATGGAATGTGAAGCACATTCTCCTCCTTCTGCTGAAAGTCTAACAGGAGCATTTGCAAATCCTCTTCTTTTGGTTAGGAACAAAGAAAATAAATATTCTTCACTTGGTTTGTTTCCAAACTCATGAACATTTTGTACCATTGTCCCATTGATCTTTAATTTTTCCACAGGATTTTTACCATTCAGGCTGATATCTCCAGAAGCTTCTGAAATTTGGGTAGCCACATCATTTTGAATCTCCAGCTCATGAGTTTTCTCTTTGTTTTCTGTTAATTTTGCTTTGGTAACAACCAGTGGCTTCTTGTTATTCTTCAGAGGGAATAGTCGCCTTGCCACCTTCCTCCATTTTTCATCCATTTTATGTGAAGCTGGTTTTATTTGCTCTCCTGTACATGTTCCTTTAGTTGTTTTAAGTCTTTTGGTTACCAACTGAGGAAAGAAGTCTTTTGTATTTTTCTCATGACCATCTTGTACTATTTTTTGACGGCTTTTTGAGTATCCCACCCTGAGTGTGATTTTACCAGAAGCTTCTGAAATTTCAGTGGCCATTTTCTTTTGGGTCTCCAGCTCATGAATTTTCTCTCTTTTTTCTGATATTTTTGTTTTGGGAGTGACTTGTGGCCACTTCTTAACCCTCAGAACTACTTGTTGTCTTGCAGGCTTCCACCATTGTTGAGGCATTGTGTGTGAAGAAAGTTTTAGTTGCTCTGCTTGAAGTTTTCCTACGCTTTCTGCAAATTGTTGCCTTTTAGTTAGGAACTTAAGAAATAAATCTTCACCTCTTTGCTTTTTTCCAAGCTCATGATCTCCTTTTACTAATTTTTGATGGCAATTTAACCATTCCAGATGGCTTTTAGATCTCATGTTGATATCCCCGGAATGTTCTGAAATTTCTGTGGCCCCTTCCATTTGGATATCCAAGTCATGAGTTTTCTCTTTGTTTTCTGTTAATTTTGCTTTGGTAACAACCAGTGGCTTCGTGTTATTCTTCAGAGGGAATAGTCGCCTTGCCACCTTCCTCCATTTTTCATCCATTTTATGTGAAGCTGGTTTTATTTGCTCTCCTGTACATGTTCCTTTAGTTGTTTTAAGTCTTTTGGTTACCAACTGAGGAAAGAAGTCTTTTGTATTTTTCTCATGACCATCTTGTACTATTTTTTGACGGCTTTTTGAGTATCCCACCCTGAGTGTGATTTTACCAGAAGCTTCTGAAATTTCAGTGGCCATTTTCTTTTGGGTCTCCAGCTCATGAATTTTCTCTCTTTTTTCTGATATTTTTGTTTTGGGAGTGACTTGTGGCCACTTCTTAACCCTCAGAACTACTTGTTGTCTTGCAGGCTTCCACCATTGTTGAGGCATTGTGTGTGAAGAAAGTTTTAGTTGCTCTGCTTGAAGTTTTCCTACGCTTTCTGCAAATTGTTGCCTTTTAGTTAGGAACTTAAGAAATAAATCTTCACCTCTTTGCTTTTTTCCAAGCTCATGATCTCCTTTTACTAATTTTTGATGGCAATTTAACCATTCCAGATGGCTTTTAGATCTCATGTTGATATCCCCGGAATGTTCTGAAATTTCTGTGGCCCCTTCCATTTGGATATCCAAGTCATGAGTTTTCTCTTTGTTTTCTGTTAATTTTGCTTTGGTAACAACCAGTGGCTTCGTGTTATTCTTCAGAGGGAATAGTCGCCTTGCCACCTTCCTCCATTTTTCATCCATTTTATGTGAAGCTGGTTTTATTTGCTGTCCTGTACATGTTCCTTTAGTTGTTTTAAGTCTTTTGGTTACCAACTGAAGAAAGAAGTCTTTTGTATTTTTCTCATGACCATCTTGTACTATTTTTTGATGGCTTTTTGAGTATCCCACCCTGAGTGTGATTTTACCAGAAGCTTCTGAAATTTCAGTGGCCATTTTCTTTTGGGTCTCCAGCTCATGGATTTTCTCTTTTTTTTCTGTTATTTTTGTTTTGGGAGTGACTTCTGGCCACTTCTTAACCTTCAGAACTACTTGTTGTCTTGCAGGCTTCCACCATTGTTGAGGCATTGTGTGTGAAGAAAGTTTTAGTTGCTCTGCTTGAAGTTTTCCTACGCTTTCTGCAAATTGTTGCCTTTTAGTTAGGAACTTAAGAAATAAATCTTCTCCTGTTTGCTTTTTTCCAAGCTCATGATCTCCTTGTACTAATTTTTGATGGCTCTTTAACCATTCCAGATGGCTTTTAGATCTCATGTTGATATCCCCGGAATGTTCTGAAATTTCTGCGGCCCCTTCCTTTTGTATATCCAACTCATGAGATGTCTCTTTGTTTTCTGTTACTTCTGCTTTGGAAGCAACCTGTGGCCTCTTGTTATTCTTCAGAAGGAGTAGTCGGCTTGCCACTTTCTCGTCGTTCTTTAACCCTGCTAGATAACTTTTAGATCTCAAGCTGATGTCCCGAGAAACATCCAAAATTTCTGTAGTTAAATCCTTTTGGAGTTCCCACTCTTGATTCTCTTCCTTTTTGGTTATTTTTGCTTTGGGTTCCACTTGTAGGACATTGGATGATTTGTACAGTTTTTTCAGCAGACTTTCATGAGTTTCATCCAAATATTCACGAGGATTTGATTTAGTTAATCCACTCCATAATTTTAAAATTGATGACCTAAGAAATTCAACGGAATTACCAATTGTCTCCCGAATATGAGGATTGTAATAACTGGGAGAATTGGCACTCCTTTTGCAATAAATGTTTGAGGCTGGGCATGGAAGTACAAATCCATCCAACCTTTCAAAAAATACCAGCATTCCAACCAGGAAAATTTGGGTCGCAAAGGGGGCAACACATCTCATGATGCCTATCCCCTCTCGCTCCTTTTACCCAAATGAAGGCTGCTTGGAATGTTGCAGCCAACAGTTGAGGTGATTCTATGCGGTTACCAAGCAACCAAATGTGATTTCATATGGAGGCTTCAGGATAATGCCACTGCTGTGACATTATTCCTGACATCATAAAATTGCCCAAAACCATGGCAACAATGTAGGTAGTGGCCTCTTTTATAGATAATGAGTTGATTTTATGAGATCACTCAGATACTTGTGATTAATGTTTTTGGTCAGAGTCATAGTAGGGAATACCATCTGCTTTCACTATCATTCTTCAGCTCCTATAACAAATTACTGCACATTCTTATATGTAGAAAACAGAGGGATCAGCAGTTGAAGGAGGAAAGTAATAGGACTAACTTATATACCTCCCCATAGTGCTCACAGCATTCTCTGAGCAGTTTACAATGTCAACATATAGCTCCTAACACTCTGGGTCCTCATTTTACCAACCTCAAAAGGATGGAAAGCTGAGGCAACCTTGAAACATTCACGATCAAATTCCAATTGTGGGCAGAATTAGCTTGCGATAGTGCAGGAAATAGAATTAACCACAGAAGAAAGAGCAGAGAAATGATAAACAGAAATTCCTGGGAAACACACAGCTGTCTTCCTTCACCCAAAATTTATTGATTGTATTTGTGTCACATTGCAAGCAACTCAAATCCTGGGAGTTTATATGATGAGTACTCTAAGGTCCCAGAAGTTTCCCTGAATCACTGAGATGCCAAAGGGAGTGAGAGTCAAGACAAGGCTTGCAAAAATAACAGCGTTTTTATTCCTTTGGCCAGAGCAGAAAAAGAGTTGGGTGATACTATTTCCAAAACACAGACAAAAGCATGTAAGGAATAGCCACACACTGTGAGAGTGGCTGAGGGTATTTATACATTTTACGGCAATAGAAACAAAATTTATCCAATCAAACAAAGGTTTGTCACCAACGTGATCTTTAAAACGTTCTTTGCTATTTTGCAGAGTATCCCTTGTCCTTGTCCTTGTGTGTTCATACTCCTAGGCAGCCCCCTCCTTACATATCGAGCAGGATGTTCCTGGGAACTGTCTCCACGGATATGTCTAGCTCTGAAATAAATTATGTGACAGGCCTGCAGCTTTCTTTTGGATCTTTGGCCTGCCACACTTTCTATTAATCTACTGTGCCTTTTTCTATTGTGGGAAAATGGGAGGGGGGATAGTACGAATTTACTTACTGTGTAGCCAAAACAAAATTCTTACTAGAAAGCCAAGGACATCTCTGCAGGTTTGCACCTGACAGGAACTGGATGAGTGGAACTGCCAGCATGGTAGTGGGAGTTTGGACCATGTGATGGAATTGTGTGTGGGGGTGAGGTGACATAGGATCTTGAACTTTCAACTAGTAAAAACAACTAGTTTTTACTACTGGTTCTGTGCGCGTGGGTTTTTTTTGTGTATGTGGCTTGTTTGTCATCTGATGGTGGGTATGGCTTGTTGGTCATGTGAGTGGGTGGGTGTTGATTCATGGTCATGTGATTGGTTGGTCATGTGACTGGGTAGGCATAGCTGTTGGTCATGTGACTGGGTAAGCATAACTAATTAGTCACTTGACTGGGTGGGCATGGCCAACTAAACATCACTCATGCCTTGCCTGACTTTTCTTTGCCTCAAAGGCCTTAAAGAGATACAATTTCTCTATTTATTTACTACTTCTGAACATCCAAAATATACTATTTAATCCTACGTATATATGCCGTATGTATGCATACATAATACCTAGAATAGTGTGTGTATAGGCACACAAAAAATACATTATCTCTATATATTTGTGATGGGGAACCTATGGCAAGCGTGTAACTCGTGGCATGTGGGGCCATTTGTTAGGGCATATGAGTTATTGCCCTGTCATTTCCAGCGTGCATGTGCCCACTAGCCAGCTGACTTCAGCCATCCTTTGAGGCTGATTTTTGCCCTCTGGAGGCTTCAGGGCTTCTCTGAAGTGACTTCTGGTTTGTCTGTGGGTCCATTTTTCACCCTCAGGGAAGCTCCTTATTTCTTGTGATTTTTGTCCTATGTCCAAATATATTTCAAAACTACCTTCTTTGCAAAATCAAATTTCACAGCAATGGCTCAGCAGGTTTACAAATAGTTCTGACACACTTTGAAATCTTTCTATCTAAAACTTTGGTTCATTTAGCTTTTTAGGATCTGCTGCTCTCACTTACACCTTACTGATCCTAATAGATCAATAGGCTATATTTTCGTTTCCCCCATTGTCACTTCTTCTTTGTGAAAAAAAAACAAAAAATGAAACATAGAAAGCAATATCTGCATGTCAACTACCTTATATCAATTATAGAAGTAAGCGAAATAAACCAAAACATCCTTCATTTAACAGGGGAACAGCTACTTTGATTAAAAGTGTTTCAGCAAGGCAAAAACACAAAAGGGAATAGACAGGCTGGGACATGCAACCCTAAATACAGCATGGAACCGAAGAGGAGCAATGCAGCGCTAGTCCAGGCTGCAGGCATAAGACATCTCCTAATGCAGGTTGTCTCTTGCAGTCATTGTGGGGCTTCCATGAAACAGTTTTTTTTAATCACTTGTGATTGCAAGTAGAGATGAGTTAATTTGATGCTGCCGTCTTGGTCGAAGATTGCACGGAGGGAGGGGAAGCAGAGGCCACTAGCTCTTGTTCCCTTGTTGGGCAAAGCTTCAATCTTTGCCTTGTGCAGCCAGATGACTGAGGCTGAGTGCCTTCCTCATCTGGGGTGGGTATTTTTTTACAGTGTGAGGCATGCACCCAGAAAGCCAAATACTGACATTTCACAGCTGTATTGGAGGTCAGGAAGATCTGGAACAGACCTTTCCAACGAGGAGTCAGGCAATTTCTCCATTCAAACACTTTTGCAGGAGTGCAATGGTTCAGGCTGGTGTGCTCTTATTGGGAGATTATTGCTTTAATTTTCATCCAGATCCCTAATTTGCGAACATTTGCTCTGCATTCTTTTCTTCTCAACTGCATTGTATGTGTACCATATTCTATTATCCTTTCATTAAAATGTCCAACATTCTCATGTAACAGAAGCATAATAGTATCTAGAACAGAGGGCACTGATATTATTTGGTTTAGGCTCTCCTTAACACTACTTAATATGGTTCTAATTATTTCTGCACATATCCCTAAACCAAGGATGTAATATATTTAATACAACTCAGAGGAAAGGCAATAACAAGTTTGTTGTTGTGAAGTGAAAAGCCAAGGTAAAATTATAATTGAGGGAGGGAAAGAAATGGGTGAGTTTCAATTTTTTTTAATCCTGGTTCTGTGGGCAGTGCTTGTTTTGTGAGAGTGCCTTGGTCATGTGCCTGGTTGGTCATGTAACTGGGAAGGTGTAGCTGGTTGATCATGTGACTGGATGGGCATAGCTAGTTAGTCATGTGATTGGATGGGCGTGGCCAACTTGACATCACTCATGTCAAAGGGCACCTTGCCTGATTTCTCCTCACCTCAAAGGCCTTAAAGAGATACAATTTCACTGTCTATTTATTTACTACTTCTCAACATCCAAAACATACTATTTAATCCTATGTGTGTACATACATATTACATAGTATATAGTATGTGCATCGGCAGACAAAAAGATACATTATCTACTATAAATACTGTATGTGTATGTACACACACACAAACATGGTGTCTTCTGAAGCCAAGTCTAGGGCCAGAGTGTGTTGTGCTTCCTTTCTCTTCTTTCTTTCTCTCCGTCCCTCCTCCTCACCCTCCCTTCCCCTTTCTTTCTCTCTCTCTCTCTCCCTCTTTCTCTCTCTCTCCCTCCCTCCCTCCCTCCCTCCGAGTGGAAAGGGAAAGAAGCAGCACACAGAAAAAGAATGTGTGAGCATTCAAAATATACTATTTAATATACTATTGATAAACTAGTAATCAAATGGGTAAATAGGTTAATCAGAGGCTCATTAAAGATCAGGTGTAAAATTGAGCGCTTGTGTAAAGAGTTAATGGATGCTTGAGGAAGCCTCTTAAGGGAAGAAAAGTGCTGAGGATGTAGTAGCACTGCAGGCTTCCCTGTGTTTTCAGCCATGGAATGTGAAGCACATTCTCCTCCTTCTGCTGAAAGTCTAACAGGAGCGTTTGCAAATCCTCTTCTTTTGGTTAGGAACAAAGAAAATAAATATTCTTCACTTGGTTTGTTTCCAAACTCATGAACATTTTGTACCATTGTCCCATTGATCTTTAATTTTTCCACAGGATTTTTAACATTCAGGCTGATATCTCCAGAAGCTTCTGAAATTTGGGTAGCCACATCATTTTGAATCTCCAGCTCATGAATTTTCTCTCTTTTTTCTGATATTTTTGTTTTGGGAGTGACTTGTGGCCACTTCTTAACCCTCAGAACTACTTGTTGTCTTGCAGGCTTCCCCCATTGTTGAGGCATTGTGTGTGACGAAAGTTTTAGTTGCTCTGCTTGAAGTTTTCCTACGCTTTCTGCAAATTGTCGCCTTTTAGTTAGGAACTTAAGAAATAAATCTTCTCCTCTTTGCTTTTTTCCAAGCTCATGATCTCCTTTTACTAATTTTTGATGGCTCTTTAACCATTCCAGATGGCTTTTAGATCTCATGTTGATATCCCCGGAATGTTCTGAAATTTCTGTGGCCCCTTCCATTTGGATATCCAAGTCATGAGTTTTCTCTTTGTTTTCTGTTAATTTTGCTTTGGTAACAACCAGTGGCTTCGTGTTATTCTTCAGAGGGAATAGTCGCCTTGCCACCTTCCTCCATTTTTCATCCATTTTATGTGAAGCTGGTTTTATTTGCTCTCCTGTACATGTTCCTTTAGTTGTTTTAAGTCTTTTGGTTACCAACTGAGGAAAGAAGTCTTTTGTATTTTTCTCATGACCATCTTGTACTATTTTTTGATGGCTTTTTGAGTATCCCACCCTGAGTGTGATTTTACCAGAAGCTTCTGAAATTTCAGTGGACATTTTCTTTTGGGTCTCCAGCTCATGAATTTTCTCTCTTTTTTCTGATATTTTTGTTTTGGGAGTGACTTGTGGCCACTTCTTAACCCTCAGAACTACTTGTTGTCTTGCAGGCTTCCACCATTGTTGAGGCATTGTGTGTGAAGAAAGTTTTAGTTGCTTTGCTTGAAGTTTTCCTACGCTTTCTGCAAATTGTTGCCTTTTAGTTAGGAACTTAAGAAATAAATCTTCCCCTGTTTGCTTTTTTCCAAGCTCATGATCTCCTTTTACTAATTTTTGATGGCTCTTTAACCATTCCAGATGGCTTTTAGATCTCATGTTGATATCCCCGGAATGTTCTGAAATTTCTGTGGCCCCTTCCATTTGGATATCCAACTCATGAGTTTTCTCTTTTTTTTCTGTTAATTTTGCTTTTGTAACAACCAGTGGCTTCGTGTTATTCTTCAGAGGGAATAGTCGCCTTGCCACCTTTCTCCATTTTTCATCCATTTTATGTGAAGCTGGTTTTATTTGCTGTCCTGTACATGTTCCTTTAGTTGTTTTAAGTCTTTTGGTTACCAACTGAGGAAAGAAGTCTTTTGTATTTTTCTCATGACCATCTTGTACTATTTTTTGACGGCTTTTTGAGTATCCCACCCTGAGTGTGATTTTACCAGAAGCTTCTGAAATTTCAGTGGACATTTTCTTTTGGGTCTCCAGCTCATGGATTTTCTCTTTTTTTTCTGTTATTTTTGTTTTGGGAGTGACTTGTGGCCACTTCTTAACCCTCAGAACTACTTGTTGTCTTGCAGGCTTCCACCATTGTTGAGGCATTGTGTGTGAAGAAAGTTTTAGTTGCTCTGCTTGAATTTTTCCTACGCTTTCTGCAAATTGTTGCCTTTTAGTTAGGAACTTAAGAAATAAATCTTCTCCTGTTTGCTTTTTTCCAAGCTCATGATCTCCTTGTACTAATTTTTGATGGCTCTTTAACCATTCCAGATGGCTTTTAGATCTCATGTTGATATCCCCGGAATGTTCTGAAATTTCTGCGGCCCCTTCCTTTTGTATATCCAACTCATGAGATGTCTCTTTGTTTTCTGTTACTTCTGCTTTGGAAGCAACCTGTGGCCTCTTGTTATTCTTCAGAAGGAGTAGTCGGCTTGCCACTTTCTCGTCGTTCTTTAACCCTGCTAGATAACTTTTAGATCTCAAGCTGATGTCCCGAGAAACATCCAAAATTTCTGTAGTTAAATCCTTTTGGAGTTCCCACTCTTGATTCTCTTCCTTTTTGGTTATTTTTGCTTTGGGTTCCACTTGTAGGACATTGGATGATTTGTACAGTTTTTTCAGCAGGCTTTCATGAGTTTCATCCAAATATTCACGAGGATTTGATTTAGTTAATCCACTCCATAATTTTAAAATTGATGACCTAAGAAATTCAACGGAATTACCAATTGTCTCCCGAATATGAGGATTGTAATAACTGGGAGAATTGGCACTCCTTTTGCAATAAATGTTTGAGGCTGGGCATGGAAGTACAAATCCATCCAACCTTTCAAAAAATACCAGCATTCCAACCAGGAAAATTTGGGTCGCAAAGGGGGCAACACATCTCATGATGCCTATCCCCTCTCGCTCCTTTTACCCAAATGAAGGCTGCTTGGAATGTTGCAGCCAACAGTTGAGGTGATTCTATGCGGTTACCAAGCAACCAAATGTGATTTCATATGGAGGCTTCAGGATAATGCCACTGCTGTGACATTATTCCTGACATCATAAAATTGCCCAAAACCATGGCAACAATGTAGGTAGTGGCCTCTTTTATAGATAATGAGTTGATTTTATGAGATCACTCAGATACTTGTGATTAATGTTTTTGGTCAGAGTCATAGTAGGGAATACCATCTGCTTTCACTATCATTCTTCAGCTCCTATAACAAATTACTGCACATTCTTATATGTAGAAAACAGAGGGATCAGCAGTTAAAGAAGGAAAGTAATAGGACTAACTTATATACCTCCCCATAGTGCTCACAGCATTCTCTGAGCAGTTTACAATGTCAACATATAGCTCCTAACACTCTGGGTCCTCATTTTACCAACCTCAAAAGGATGGAAAGCTGAGGCAACCTTGAAACATTCACGATCAAATTCCAACTGTGGGCAGAATTAGCCTGCGATAGTGCAGGAAATAGAATTAACCACAGAAGAAAGAGCAGAGAAATGATAAACAGAAATTCCTGGGAAACACACAGCTGTCTTCCTTCACCCAAAATTTATTGATTGTATTTGTGTCACATTGCAAGCAACTCAAATCCTGTATATGATGAGTACTCTAAGGTCCCAGAAGTTTCCCTGAATCACTGAGATGCCAAAGGGAGTGAGAGTCAAGACAAGGCTTGCAAAAATAACAGCGTTTTTATTCCTTTGGCCAGAGCAGAAAAAGAGTTGGGTGATACTATTTCCAAAACACAGACAAAAGCATGTAAGGAATAGCCACACACTGTGAGAGTGGCTGAGGGTATTTATACATTTTACGGCAATAGAAACAAAATTTATCCAATCCAACAAAGGTTTGTCACCAACGTGATCTTTAAAACGTTCTTTGCTATTTTGCAGAGTATCCCTTGTCCTTGTCCTTGTGTGTTCATACTCCTAGGCAGCCCCCTCCTTACATATCGAGCAGGATGTTCCTGGGAACTGTCTCCACGGATACGTCTAGCTCTGAAATAAATTATGTGACAGGCCTGCAGCTTTCTTTTGGATCTTTGGCCTGCCACACTTTCTATTAATCTACTGTGCCTTTTTCTATTGTGGGAAAATGGGAGGAGGGATAGTACGAATTTACTTACTGTGTAGCCAAAACAAAATTCTTACTAGAAAGCCAAGGACATCTCTGCAGGTTTGCACCTGACAGGAACTGGATGAGTGGAACTGCCAGCATGGTAGTGGGAGTTTGGACCATGTGATGGAATTGTGTGTGGGGGTGAGGTGACATAGGATCTTGAACTTTCAACTAGTAAAAACAACTAGTTTTTACTACTGGTTCTGTGCGCGTGGGTTTTTTGTGTGTATGTGGCTTGTTTGTCATCTGATGGTGGGTATGGCTTGTTGGTCATGTGAGTGGGTGGGTGTTGATTCATGGTCATGTGATTGGTTGGTCATGTGACTGGGTAGGCATAGCTGTTGGTCATGTGACTGGGTAAGCATAACTAATTAGTCACTTGACTGGGTGGGCATGGCCAACTAAACATCACTCATGCCTTGCCTGACTTTTCTTTGCCTCAAAGGCCTTAAAGAGATACAATTTCTCTATTTATTTACTACTTCTGAACATCCAAAATATACTATTTAATCCTACGTATATATGCCGTATGTCTGCATACATAATACCTAGTATAGTGTGTGTATAGGCACACAAAAAATACATTATCTCTATATATTTGTGATGGGGAACCTATGGCAAGCGTGTAACTAGTGGCATGTGGGGCCATTTGTTAGGGCATACGAGGTATTGCCCTGTCATTTCCAGTGTGCATGTGCCCACTAGCCAGCTGACTTCAGCCGTCCTTTGAGGCTGATTTTTGCCCTCTGGAGGCTTCAGGGCTTCTCTGAAGTGACTTCTGGTTTGTCTGTGGGTCCATTTTTCACCCTCCGGAGCCTTCAGGGAAGCTTCTTATTTCTTGTGATTTTTGTCCTATGTCCAAATATATTTCAAAACTACCTTCTTTGCAAAATCAAATTTCACAGCAATGGCTCAGCAGGTTTACAAATAGTTCTGATACACTTTGAAATCTTTCTATCTAAAACTTTGGTTCATTTAGCTTTTTAGGATCTGCTGCTCTCACTTACACCTTACTGATCCTAATAGATCAATAGGCTATATTTTCGTTTCCCCCATCGTCACTTCTTCTTTGTGAAAAAAAAACAAAAAATGAAACATAGAAAGCAATATCTGCATGTCAGCTACCTTATATCAATTATAGAAGTAAGCGAAATAAACCAAAACATCCTTCATTTAAGATGGGGAACACCTACTTTGATTAAAAGTGTTTCAGCAAAGCAAAAACACAAAAGGGAATAGACAGGCTGGGACATGCAACCCTAAATACAGCATGGAACCGAAGAGGAGCAATGCAGCGCTAGTCCAGGCTGCAGGCATAAGACATCTCCTAATGCAGGTTGTCTCTTGCAGTCATTGTGGGGCTTCCATGAAACAGTTTTTTTTAATCACTTGTGATTGCAAGTAGAGATGAGTTAATTTGATGCTGCCGTCTTGGTCGAAGATTGCACGGAGGGAGGGGAAGCAGAGGCCACTAGCTCTTGTTCCCTTGTTGGGCAAAGCTTCAATCTTTGCCTTGTGCAGCCAGATGACTGAGGCTGAGTGCCTTCCTCATCTGGGGTGGGTATTTTTTTACAGTGTGAGGCATGCACCCAGAAAGCCAAATACTGACATTTCACAGCTGTATTGGAGGTCAGGAGGATCTGGAACAGACCTTTCCAACGAGGAGTCAGGCAATTTCTCCATTCAAACACTTTTGCAGGAGTGCAATGGTTCAGGCTGGTGTGCTCTTATTGGGAGATTATTGCTTTAATTTTCATCCAGATCCCTAATTTGCGAACATTTGCTCTGCATTCTTTTCTTCTCAACTGCATTGTATGTGTACCATATTCTATTATCCTTTCATTAAAATGTCCAACATTCTCATGTAACAGAAGCATAATAGTATCTAGAACAGAGGGCACTGATATTATTTGGTTTAGGCGCTCCTTAACACTACTTAATATGGTTCTAATTATTTCTGCACATATCCCTAAACCAAGGATGTAATATATTTAATACAACTCAGAGGAAAGGCAATAACAAGTTTGTTGTTGTGAAGTGAAAAGCCAAGGTAAAATTATAATTGAGGGAGGGAAAGAAATGGGTGAGTTTCAATTTTTTTAAATCTTGGTTCTGTGGGCAGTGCTTGTTTTGTGAGAGTGCCTTGGTCATATGCCTGGTTGGTCATGTAACTGGGAAGGTGTAGCTGGTTGATCATGTGACTGGATGGGCATAGCTAGTTAGTCATGTGATTGGATGGGCGTGGCCAACTTGACATCACTCATGTCAAAGGGCACCTTGCCTGATTTCTCCTCACCTCAAAGGCCTTAAAGAGATACGATTTCACTGTCTATTTATTTACTACTTCTCAACATCCAAAACATACTATTTAATCCTATGTGTGTACATACATATTACATAGTATATAGTATGTGCATCGGCAGACAAAAAGATACATTATCTACTATAAATACTGTATGTGTATGTACACACACACAAACATGGTGTCTTCTGAAGCCAAGTCTAGGGCCAGAGTTTGTTGTGCTTCCTTTCTCTTCTTTCTTTCTCTCCGTCCCTCCTCCTCACCCTCCCTTCCCCTTTCTTTCTTTCTTTCTTTCTTTCTTTCTTTCTTTCTTTCTTTCTTTCTTTCTCTCTCTCTCTCTCTCTCTCTCTCTCTCTCTCTCTCTCTCTCTCTCTCTCTCTCTCTCTCTCTCCTCCCTCCCTCCCTCCCTCCTTCCCTCCCTCCCTCCCTCCCTCCCTCCGAGTGGAAAGGGAAAGAAGCAGCACACAGAAAAAGAATGTGTGAGCATTCAAAATATACTATTTAATATACTATTGATAAACTAGTAATCAAATGGGTAAATAGGTTAATCAGAGGCTCATTAAAGATCAGGTGTAAAATTGAGCGCTTGTGTAAAGAGTTAATGGATGCTTGACGAAGCCTCTTAAGGGAAGAAAAGTACTGAGGATGTAGTAGCACTGCAGGCTTCCCTGTGTTTTCAGCCATGGAATGTGAAGCACATTCTCCTCCTCCTGCTGAAAGTCTAACAGGAGCATTTGCAAATCCTCTTCTTTTGGATAGGAACAAAGAAAATAAATATTCTTCACTTGGTTTGTTTCCAAACTCATGAACCATTTGTCCCATTGTCCCATTGATCTTTAATTTTTCCACAGGATTTTTAACATTCAGGCTGATATCTCCAGAAGCTTCTGATATTTGGGTAGCCACATCATTTTGAATCTCCAGCTCATGAGTTTTCTCTTTGTTTTCTGTTAATTTTGCTTTGGTAACAACCAGTGGCTTCTTGTTATTCTTCAGAGGGAATAGTCGCCTTGCCACCTTCCTCCATTTTTCATCCATTTTATGTGAAGCTGGTTTTATTTGCTCTCCTGTACATGTTCCTTTAGTTGTTTTAAGTCTTTTGGTTACCAACTGAGGAAAGAAGTCTTTTGTATTTTTCTCATGACCATCTTGTACTATTTTTTGACGGCTTTTTGAGTATCCCACCCTGAGTGTGATTTTACCAGAAGCTTCTGAAATTTCAGTGGACATTTTCTTTTGGGTCTCCAGCTCATGGATTTTCTCTTTTTTTCCTGTTATTTTTGTTTTGGGAGTGACTTGTGGCCACTTCGTAACCCTCAGAACTACTTGTTGTCTTGCAGGCTTCCACCATTGTTGAGGCATTGTGTGTGAAGAAAGTTTTAGTTGCTCTGCTTGAAGTTTTCCTACGCTTTCTGCAAATTGTTGCCTTTTAGTTAGGAACTTAAGAAATAAATCTTCTCCTCTTTGCATTTTTCCAAGCTCATGATCTCCTTTTACTAATTTTTGATGGCTCTTTAACCATTCCAGATGGCTTTTAGATCTCATGTTGATATCCCCGGAATGTTCTGAAATTTCTGTGGCCCCTTCCATTTGGATATCCAACTCATGAGTTTTCTCTTTGTTTTCTGTTAATTTTGCTTTGGTAACAACCAGTGGCTTCGTGTTATTCTTCAGAGTGAATAGTCGCCTTGCCACCTTCCTCCATTTTTCATCCATTTTATGTGAAGCTGGTTTTATTTGCTGTCCTGTACATGTTCCTTTAGTTGTTTTAAGTATTTTGGTTACCAACTGAGGAAAGAAGTCTTTTGTATTTTTCTCATGACCATCTTGTACTATTTTTTGACGGCTTTTTGAGTATCCCACCCTGAGTGTGATTTTACCAGAAGCTTCTGAAATTTCAGTGGCCATTTTCTTTTGGGTCTGCAGCTCATGGATTTTCTCTTTTTTTTCTGTTATTTTTGTTTTGGGAGTGACTTGTGGCCACCTCTTAACCCTCAGAACTACTTGTTGTCTTGCAGGCTTCCACCATTGTTGCGGCATTGTGTGTGAAGAAAGTTTTAGTTGCTCTGCTTGAAGTTTTCCTACGCTTTCTGCAAATTGTTGCCTTTTAGTTAGGAACTTAAGAAATAAATCTTCTCCTCTTTGCTTTTTTCCAAGCTCATGATCTCCTTGTACTAATTTTTGATGGCTCTTTAACCATTCCAGATGGCTTTTAGATCTCATGTTGATATCCCCGGAATGTTCTGAAATATCTGCGGCCCCTTCCTTTTGTATATCCAACTCATGAGATGTCTCTTTGTTTTCTGTTACTTCTGCTTTGGAAGCAACCTGTGGCCTCTTGTTATTCTTCAGAAGGAGTAGTCGGCTTGCCACTTTCTCGTCGTTCTTTAACCCTGCTAGATAACTTTTAGATCTCAAGCTGATGTCCCGAGAAACATCCAAAATTTCTGTAGTTAAATCCTTTTGGAGTTCCCACTCTTGATTCTCTTCCTTTTTGGTTATTTTTGCTTTGGGTTCCACTTGTAGGACATTGGATGATTTGTACAGTTTTTTCAGCAGACTTTCATGAGTTTCATCCAAATATTCACGAGGATTTGATTTAGTTAATCCACTCCATAATTTTAAAATTGATGACCTAAGAAATTCAACGGAATTACCAATTGTCTCCCGAATATGAGGATTGTAATAACTGGGAGAATTGGCACTCCTTTTGCAATAAATGTTTGAGGCTGGGCATGGAAGTACAAATCCATCCAACCTTTCAAAAAATACCAGCATTCCAACCAGGAAAATTTGGGTCGCAAAGGGGGCAACACATCTCATGATGCCTATCCCCTCTCACTCCTTTTACCCAAATGAAGGCTGCTTGGAATGTTGCAGCCAACAGTTGAAGTGATTCTATGCGGTTACCAAGCAACCAAATGTGATTTCATATGGAGGCTTCAGGATAATACCACTGCTGTGACATTATTCCTGACATCATAAAATTGCCCAAAACCATGGCAACAATGTAGGTAGTGGCCTCTTTTATAGATAATGAGTTGATTTTATGAGATCACTCAGATACTTGTGATTAATGTTTTTGGTCAGAGTCATAGTAGGGAATACCATCTGCTTTCACTATCATTCTTCAGCTCCTATAACAAATTACTGCACATTCTTATATGTAGAAAACAGAGGGATCAGCAGTTGAAGGAGGAAAGTAATAGGACTAACTTATATACCTCCCCATAGTGCTCACAGCATTCTCTGAGCAGTTTACAATGTCAACATATAGCTCCTAACACTCTGGGTCCTCATTTTACCAACCTCAAAAGGATGGAAAGCTGAGGCAACCTTGAAACATTCACGATCAAATTCCAATTGTGGGCAGAATTAGCTTGCGATAGTGCAGGAAATAGAATTAACCACAGAAGAAAGAGCAGAGAAATGATAAACAGAAATTCCTGGGAAACACACAGCTGTCTTCCTTCACCCAAAATTTATTGATTGTATTTGTGTCACATTGCAAGCAACTCAAATCCTGGGAGTTTATATGATGAGTACTCTAAGGTCCCAGAAGTTTCCCTGAATCACTGAGATGCCAAAGGGAGTGAGAGTCAAGACAAGGCTTGCAAAAATAACAGCGTTTTTATTCCTTTGGCCAGAGCAGAAAAAGAGTTGGGTGATACTATTTCCAAAACACAGACAAAAGCATGTAAGGAATAGCCACACACTGTGAGAGTGGCTGAGGGTATTTATACATTTTACGGCAATAGAAACAAAATTTATCCAATCAAACAAAGGTTTGTCACCAACGTGATCTTTAAAACGTTCTTTGCTATTTTGCAGAGTATCCCTTGTCCTTGTCCTTGTGTGTTCATACTCCTAGGCAGCCCCCTCCTTACATATCGAGCAGGATGTTCCTGGGAACTGTCTCCACAGATACGTCTAGCTCTGAAATAAATTATGTGACAGGCCTGCAGCTTTCTTTTGGATCTTTGGCCTGCCACACTTTCTATTAATCTACTGTGCCTTTTTCTATTGTGGGAAAATGGGAGGAGGGATAGTACGAATTTACTTACTGTGTAGCCAAAACAAAATTCTTACTAGAAAGCCAAGGACATCTCTGCAGGTTTGCACCTGACAGGAACTGGATGAGTGGAACTGCCAGCATGGTAGTGGGAGTTTGGACCATGTGATGGAATGGTGTGTGGGGGTGAGGTGACATAGGATCTTGAACTTTCAACTAGTAAAAACAACTAGTTTTTACTACTGGTTCTGTGCGCGTGGGTTTTTTGTGTGTATGTGGCTTGTTTGTCATCTGATGGTGGGTATGGCTTGTTGGTCATGTGAGTGGGTGGGTGTTGATTCATGGTCATGTGATTGGTTGGTCATGTGACAGGGTAGGCATAGCGGTTGGTCATGTGACTGGGTAAGCATAACTAATTAGTCATTTGACTGGGTGGGCATGGCCAACTAAACATCACTCATGCCTTGCCTGACTTTTCTTTGCCTCAAAGGCCTTAAAGAGATACAATTTCTCTATTTATTTACTACTTCTGAACATCCAAAATATACTATTTAATCCTACGTATATATGCCGTATGTCTGCATACATAATACCTAGTATAGTGTGTGTATAGGCACACAAAAATACATTATCTCTATATATTTGTGATGGGGAACCTATGGCAAGTGTGTAACTAGTGGCATGTGGGGCCATTTGTTAGGGCATACGAGGTATTGCCCTGTCATTTCCAGCGTGCATGTGCCCACTAGCCAGCTGACTACAGCCATCTTTTGAGGCTGATTTTTGCCCTCTGGAGGCTTCAGGGCTTCTCTGAAGTGACTTCTGGTTTGTCTGTGGGTCCATTTTTCACCCTCAGGGAAGCTCCTTATTTCTTGTGATTTTTGTCCTATGTCCAAATATATTTCAAAACTACCTTCTTTGCAAAATCAAATTTCACAGCAATGGCTCAGCAGGTTTACAAATAGTTCTGACACACTTTGAAATCTTTCTATCTAAAACTTTGGTTCATTTAGCTTTTTAGGATCTGCTGCTCTCACTTACACCTTACTGATCCTAATAGATCAATAGGCTATATTTTCGTTTCCCCCATTGTCACTTCTTCTTTGTGAAAAAAAAACAAAAAATGAAACATAGAAAGCAATATCTGCATGTCAACTACCTTATATCAATTATAGAAGTAAGCGAAATAAACCAAAACATCCTTCATTTAACAGGGGAACAGCTACTTTGATTAAAAGTGTTTCAGCAAGGCAAAAACACAAAAGGGAATAGACAGGCTGGGACATGCAACCCTAAATACAGCATGGAACCGAAGAGGAGCAATGCAGCGCTAGTCCAGGCTGCAGGCATAAGACATCTCCTAATGCATGTTGTCTCTTGCAGTCATTGTGGGGCTTCCATGAAACAGTTTTTTTTAATCACTTGTGATTGCAAGTAGAGATGAGTTAATTTGATGCTGCCGTCTTGGTCGAAGATTGCACGGAGGGAGGGGAAGCAGAGGCCACTAGCTCTTGTTCCCTTGTTGGGCAAAGCTTCAATCTTTGCCTTGTGCAGCCAGATGACTGAGGCTGAGTGCCTTCCTCATCTGGGGTGGGTATTTTTTTACAGTGTGAGGCATGCACACTGTATTGGAGGTCAGGAGGATCTGGAACAGACCTTTCCAACGAGGAGTCAGGCAATTTCTCCATTCAAACACTTTTGCAGGAGTGCAATGGTTCAGGCTGGTGTGCTCTTATTGGGAGATTATTGCTTTAATTTTCATCCAGATCCCTAATTTGCGAACATTTGCTCTGCATTCTTTTCTTATCAACTGCATTGTATGTGTACCATATTCTATTATCCTTTCATTAAAATGTCCAACATTCTCATGTAACAGAAGCATAATAGTATCTAGAACAGAGGGCACTGATATTATTTGGTTTAGGCTCTCCTTAACACTACTTAATATGGTTCTAATTATTTCTGCACATATCCCTAAACCAAGGATGTAATATATTTAATACAACTCAGAGGAAAAGCAATAACAAGTTTGTTGTTGTGAAGTGAAAAGCCAAGGTAAAATTATAATTGAGGGAGGGAAAGAAATGGGTGAGTTTCAATTTTTTTTAATCCTGGTTCTGTGGGCAGTGCTTGTTTTGTGAGAGTGCCTTGATCATATGCCTGGTTGGTCATGTAACTGGGAAGGTGTAGCTGGTTGATCATGTGACTGGATGGGCATAGCTAGTTAGTCATGTGATTGGATGGGCGTGGCCAACTTGACATCACTCATGTCAAAGGGCACCTTGCCTGATTTCTCCTCACCTCAAAGGCCTTAAAGAGATACAATTTCACTGTCTATTTATTTACTACTTCTCAACATCCAAAACATACTATTTAATCCTATGTGTGTACATACATATTACATAGTATATAGCTTTTGCATCGGCAGACAAAAAGATACATTATCTACTATAAATACTGTATGTGTATGTACACACACACAAACATGGTGTCTTCTGAAACCAAGTCTAGGGCCAGAGTTTGTTGTGCTTCCTTTCTCTTCTTTCTTTCTCTCCGTCCCTCCTCCTCACCCTCCCTTCCCCTTCCTTTCTTTCTTTCTTTCTTTCTTTCTCTCTCTCTCTCTCTCTCTCTCTCTCTCTCTCTCTCTCTCTCTCCTCCCTCCCTCCCTCCCTCCCTCCCTCCCTCCGAGTGGAAAGGGAAAGAAGCAGCACACAGAAAAAGAATGTGTGAGCATTCAAAATATACTATTTAATATACTATTGATAAACTAGTAATCAAATGGGTAAATAGGTTAATCAGAGGCTCATTAAAGATCAGGTGTAAAATTGAGCGCTTGTGTAAAGAGTTAATGGATGCTTGAGGAAGCCTCTTAAGGGAAGAAAAGTGCTGAGGATGTAGTAGCACTGCAGGCTTCCCTGTGTTTTCAGCCATGGAATGTGAAGCACATTCTCCTCCTTCTGCTGAAAGTCTAACAGGAGCGTTTGCAAATCCTCTTCTTTTGGTTAGGAACAAAGAAAATAAATATTCTTCACTTGGTTTGTTTCCAAACTCATGAACCATTTGTCCCATTGTCCCATTGATCTTTAATTTTTCCACAGGATTTTTAACATTCAGGCTGATATCTCCAGAAGCTTCTGATATTTGGGTAGCCACATCATTTTGAATCTCCAGCTCATGAGTTTTCTCTTTGTTTTCTGTTAATTTTGCTTTGGTAACAACCAGTGGCTTCTTGTTATTCTTCAGAGGGAATAGTCGCCTTGCCACCTTCCTCCATTTTTCATCCATTTTATGTGAAGCTGGTTTTATTTGCTCTCCTGTACATGTTCCTTTAGTTGTTTTAAGTCTTTTGGTTACCAACTGAGGAAAGAAGTCTTTTGTATTTTTCTCATGACCATCTTGTACTATTTTTTGATGGCTTTTTGAGTATCCCACCCTGAGTGTGATTTTACCAGAAGCTTCTGAAATTTCAGTGGACATTTTCTTTTGGGTCTGCAGCTCATGGATTTTCTCTTTTTTTTCTGTTATTTTTGTTTTGGGAGTGACTTGTGGCCACTTCGTAACCCTCAGAACTACTTGTTGTCTTGCAGGCTTCCACCATTGTTGCGGCATTGTGTGTGAAGAAAGTTTTAGTTGCTCTGCTTGAAGTTTTCCTACGCTTTCTGCAAATTGTTGCCTTTTAGTTAGGAACTTAAGAAATAAATCTTCTCCTGTTTGCTTTTTTCCAAGCTCATGATCTCCTTGTACTAATTTTTGATGGCTCTTTAACCATTCCAGATGGCTTTTAGATCTCATGTTGATATCCCCGGAATGTTCTGAAATTTCTGTGGCCCCTTCCATTTGGATATCCAACTCATGAGTTTTCTCTTTGTTTTCTGTTACTTCTGCTTTGGAAGCAACCTGTGGCCTCTTGTTATTCTTCAGAAGGAGTAGTCGGCTTGCCACTTTCTCGTCGTTCTTTAACCCTGCTAGATAACTTTTAGATCTCAAGCTGATGTCCCGAGAAACATCCAAAATTTCTGTAGTTAAATCCTTTTGGAGTTCCAACTCTTGATTCTCTTCCTTTTTGGTTATTTTTGCTTTGGGTTCCACTTGTAGGACATTGGATGATTTGTACAGTTTTTTCAGCAGACTTTCATGAGTTTCATCCAAATATTCACGAGGATTTGATTTAGTTAATCCACTCCATAATTTTAAAATTGATGACCTAAGAAATTCAACGGAATTACCAATTGTCTCCCGAATATGAGGATTGTAATAACTGGGAGAATTGGCACTCCTTTTGCAATAAATGTTTGAGGCTGGGCATGGAAGTACAAATCCATCCAACCTTTCAAAAAATACCAGCATTCCAACCAGGAAAATTTGGGTCGCAAAGGGGGCAACACATCTCATGATGCCTATCCCCTCTCGCTCCTTTTACCCAAATGAAGGCTGCTTGCAATGTTGCAGCCAACAGTTGAGGTGATTCTATGCGGTTACCAAGCAACCAAATGTGATTTCATATGGAGGCTTCAGGATAATGCCACTGCTGTGACATTATTCCTGACATCATAGAATTGCCTCAAACCATGGCAACAATGTAGGTAGTGGCCTCTTTTATAGATAATGAGTTGATTTTATGAGATCACTCAGATACTTGTGATTAATGTTTTTGGTCAGAGTCATAGTAGGGAATACCATCTGCTTTCACTATCATTCTTCAGCTCCTATAACAAATTACTGCACATTCTTATATGTAGAAAACAGAGGGATCAGCAGTTAAAGAAGGAAAGTAATAGGACTAACTTATATACCTCCCCATAGTGCTCACAGCATTCTCTGAGCAGTTTACAATGTCAACATATAGCTCCTAACACTCTGGGTCCTCATTTTACCAACCTCAAAAGGATGGAAAGCTGAGGCAACCTTGAAACATTCACGATCAAATTCCAATTGTGGGCAGAATTAGCCTGCGATAGTGCAGGAAATAGAATTAACCACAGAAGAAAGAGCAGAGAAATGATAAACAGAAATTCCTGGGAAACACACAGCTGTCTTCCTTCACCCAAAATTTATTGATTGTATTTGTGTCACATTGCAAGCAACTCAAATCCTGTATATGATGAGTACTCTAAGGTCCCAGAAGTTTCCCTGAATCACTGAGATGCCAAAGGGAGTGAGAGTCAAGACAAGGCTTGCAAAAATAACAGCGTTTTTATTCCTTTGGCCAGAGCAGAAAAAGAGTTGGGTGACACTATTTCCAAAACACAGACAAAAGCATGTAAGGAATAGCCACACACTGTGAGAGTGGCTGAGGGTATTTATACATTTTACGGCAATAGAAACAAAATTTATCCAATCAAACAAAGGTTTGTCACCAACGTGACCTTTAAAACGTTCTTTGCTATTTTGCAGAGTATCCCTTGTCCTTGTCCTTGTGTGTTCATACTCCTAGGCAGCCCCCTCCTTACATATCGAGCAGGATGTTCCTGGGAACTGTCTCCACAGATACGTCTAGCTCTGAAATAAATTATGTGACAGGCCTGCAGCTTTCTTTTGGATCTTTGGCCTGCCACACTTTCTATTAATCTACTGTGCCTTTTTCTATTGTGGGAAAATGGGAGGAGGGATAGTACGAATTTACTTACTGTGTAGCCAAAACAAAATTCTTACTAGAAAGCCAAGGACATCTCTGCAGGTTTGCACCTGACAGGAACTGGATGAGTGGAACTGCCAGCATGGTAGTGGGAGTTTGGACCATGTGATGGAATTGTGTGTGGGGGTGAGGTGACATAGGATCTTGAACTTTCAACTAGTAAAAACAACTAGTTTTTACTACTGGTTCTGTGCGCGTGGGTTTTTTGTGTGTATGTGGCTTGTTTGTCATCTGATGGTGGGTATGGCTTGTTGGTCATGTGAGTGGGTGGGTGTTGATTCATGGTCATGTGATTGGTTGGTCATGTGACAGGGTAGGCATAGCTGTTGGTCATGTGACTGGGTAAGCATAACTAATTAGTCATTTGACTGGGTGGGCATGGCCAACTAAACATCACTCATGCCTTGCCTGACTTTTCTTTGCCTCAAAGGCCTTAAAGAGATACAATTTCTCTATTTATTTACTACTTCTGAACATCCAAAATATACTATTTAATCCTACGTATATATGCCGTATGTCTGCATACATAATACCTAGTATAGTGTGTGTATAGGCACACAAAAATACATTATCTCTATATATTTGTGATGGGGAACCTATGGCAAGCGTGTAACTAGTGGCATGTGGGGCCATTTGTTAGGGCATACGAGGTATTGCCCTGTCATTTCCAGCGTGCATGTGCCCACTAGCCAGCTGACTTCAGCCATCTTTTGAGGCTGATTTTTGCCCTCTGGAGGCTTCAGGGCTTCTCTGAAGTGACTTCTGGTTTGTCTGTGGGTCCATTTTTCACCCTCAGGGAAGCTCCTTATTTCTTGTGATTTTTGTCCTATGTCCAAATATATTTCAAAACTACCTTCTTTGCAAAATCAAATTTCACAGCAATGGCTCAGCAGGTTTACAAATAGTTCTGACACACTTTGAAATCTTTCTATCTAAAACTTTGGTTCATTTAGCTTTTTAGGATCTGCTGCTCTCACTTACACCTTACTGATCCTAATAGATCAATAGGCTATATTTTCGTTTCCCCCATTGTCACTTCTTCTTTGTGAAAAAAAAACAAAAAATGAAACATAGAAAGCAATATCTGCATGTCAACTACCTTATATCAATTATAGAAGTAAGCGAAATAAACCAAAACATCCTTCATTTAACAGGGGAACAGCTACTTTGATTAAAAGTGTTTCAGCAAGGCAAAAACACAAAAGGGAATAGACAGGCTGGGACATGCAACCCTAAATACAGCATGGAACCGAAGAGGAGCAATGCAGCGCTAGTCCAGGCTGCAGGCATAAGACATCTCCTAATGCATGTTGTCTCTTGCAGTCATTGTGGGGCTTCCATGAAACAGTTTTTTTTAATCACTTGTGATTGCAAGTAGAGATGAGTTAATTTGATGCTGCCGTCTTGGTCGAAGATTGCACGGAGGGAGGGGAAGCAGAGGCCACTAGCTCTTGTTCCCTTGTTGGGCAAAGCTTCAATCTTTGCCTTGTGCAGCCAGATGACTGAGGCTGAGTGCCTTCCTCATCTGGGGTGGGTATTTTTTTACAGTGTGAGGCATGCACACTGTATTGGAGGTCAGGAGGATCTGGAACAGACCTTTCCAACGAGGAGTCAGGCAATTTCTCCATTCAAACACTTTTGCAGGAGTGCAATGGTTCAGGCTGGTGTGCTCTTATTGGGAGATTATTGCTTTAATTTTCATCCAGATCCCTAATTTGCGAACATTTGCTCTGCATTCTTTTCTTCTCAACTGCATTGTATGTGTACCATATTCTATTATCCTTTCATTAAAATGTCCAACATTCTCATGTAACAGAAGCATAATAGTATCTAGAACAGAGGGCACTGATATTATTTGGTTTAGGCGCTCCTTAACACTACTTAATATGGTTCTAATTATTTCTGCACATATCCCTAAACCAAGGATGTAATATATTTAATACAACTCAGAGGAAAGGCAATAACAAGTTTGTTGTTGTGAAGTGAAAAGCCAAGGTAAAATTATAATTGAGGGAGGGAAAGAAATGGGTGAGTTTCAATTTTTTTAAATCCTGGTTCTGTGGGCAGTGCTTGTTTTGTGAGAGTGCCTTGGTCATATGCCTGGTTGGTCATGTAACTGGGAAGGTGTAGCTGGTTGATCATGTGACTGGATGGGCATAGCTAGTTAGTCATGTGATTGGATGGGCGTGGCCAACTTGACATCACTCATGTCAAAGGGCACCTTGCCTATTTTCTCCTCACCTCAAAGGCCTTAAAGAGATACGATTTCACTGTCTATTTATTTACTACTTCTCAACATCCAAAACATACTATTTAATCCTATGTGTGTACATACATATTACATAGTATATAGTATGTGCATCGGCAGACAAAAAGATACATTATCTACTATAAATACTGTATGTGTATGTACACACACACAAACATGGTGTCTTCTGAAGCCAAGTCTAGGGCCAGAGTTTGTTGTGCTTCCTTTCTCTTCTTTCTTTCTCTCCGTCCCTCCTCCTCACCCTCCCTTCCCCTTTCTTTCTTTCTTTCTTTCTCTCTCTCTCTCTCTCTCTCTCTCTCTCTCTCTCTCTCTCTCTCTCTCTCTCTCTCTCTCTCCCTCCCTCCCTCCCTCCCTCCCTCCCTCCCTCCCTCCCTCCCTCCGAGTGGAAAGGGAAAGAAGCAGCACACAGAAAAAGAATGTGTGAGCATTCAAAATATACTATTTAATATACTATTGATAAACTAGTAATCAAATGGGTAAATAGGTTAATCAGAGGCTCATTAAAGATCAGGTGTAAAATTGAGCGCTTGTGTAAAGAGTTAATGGATGCTTGACGAAGCCTCTTAAGGGAAGAAAAGTGCTGAGGATGTAGTAGCACTGCAGGCTTCCCTGTGTTTTCAGCCATGGAATGTGAAGCACATTCTCCTCCTCCTGCTGAAAGTCTAACAGGAGCATTTGCAAATCCTCTTCTTTTGGATAGGAACAAAGAAAATAAATATTCTTCACTTGGTTTGTTTCCAAACTCATGAACCATTTGTCCCATTGTCCCATTGATCTTTAATTTTTCCACAGGATTTTTAACATTCAGGCTGATATCTCCAGAAGCTTCTGATATTTGGGTAGCCACATCATTTTGAATCTCCAGCTCATGAGTTTTCTCTTTGTTTTCTGTTAATTTTGCTTTGGTAACAACCAGTGGCTTCTTGTTATTCTTCAGAGGGAATAGTCGCCTTGCCACCTTCCTCCATTTTTCATCCATTTTATGTGAAGCTGGTTTTATTTGCTCTCCTGTACATGTTCCTTTAGTTGTTTTAAGTCTTTTGGTTACCAACTGAGGAAAGAAGTCTTTTGTATTTTTCTCATGACCATCTTGTACTATTTTTTGACGGCTTTTTGAGTATCCCACCCTGAGTGTGATTTTACCAGAAGCTTCTGAAATTTCAGTGGACATTTTCTTTTGGGTCTCCAGCTCATGGATTTTCTCTTTTTTTTCTGTTATTTTTGTTTTGGGAGCGACTTGTGGCCACTTCGTAACCCTCAGAACTACTTGTTGTCTTGCAGGCTTCCACCATTGTTGAGGCATTGTGTGTGAAGAAAGTTTTAGTTGCTCTGCTTGAAGTTTTCCTACGCTTTCTGCAAATTGTTGCCTTTTAGTTAGGAACTTAAGAAATAAATCTTCTCCTCTTTGCATTTTTCCAAGCTCATGATCTCCTTTTACTAATTTTTGATGGCTCTTTAACCATTCCAGATGGCTTTTAGATCTCATGTTGATATCCCCGGAATGTTCTGAAATTTCTGTGGCCCCTTCCATTTGGATATCCAACTCATGAGTTTTCTCTTTGTTTTCTGTTAATTTTGCTTTGGTAACAACCAGTGGCTTCGTGTTATTCTTCAGAGGGAATAGTCGCCTTGCCACCTTCCTCCATTTTTCATCCATTTTATGTGAAGCTGGTTTTATTTGTTCTCCTGTACATGTTCCTTTAGTTGTTTTAAGTCTTTTGGTTACCAACTGAGGAAAGAAGTCTTTTGTATTTTTCTCATGACCATCTTGTACTATTTTTTGACGGCTTTTTGAGTATCCCACCCTGAGTGTGATTTTACCAGAAGCTTCTGAAATTTCAGTGGCCATTTTCTTTTGGGTCTGCAGCTCATGGATTTTCTCTTTTTTTTCTGTTATTTTTGTTTTGGGAGTGACTTGTGGCCACTTCTTAACCCTCAGAACTACTTGTTGTCTTGCAGGCTTCCACCATTGTTGAGGCATTGTGTGTTGCTCTGCTTGAAGTTTTCCTACGCTTTCTGCAAATTGTTGCCTTTTAGTTAGGAACTTAAGAAATAAATCTTCTCCTCTTTGCATTTTTTCAATCTCATGATCTCCTTTTACTAATTTTTGATGGCTCTTTAACCATTCCAGATGGCTTTTAGATCTCATGTTGATATCCCCGGAATGTTCTGAAATTTCTGTGGCCCCTTCCATTTGGATATCCAACTCATGAGTTTTCTCTTTGTTTTCTGTTAATTTTGCTTTGGTAACAACCAGTGGCTTCGTGTTATTCTTCAGAGTGAATAGTCGCCTTGCCACCTTCCTCCATTTTTCATCCATTTTATGTGAAGCTGGTTTTATTTGCTGTCCTGTACATGTTCCTTTAGTTGTTTTAAGTATTTTGGTTACCAACTGAGGAAAGAAGTCTTTTGTATTTTTCTCATGACCATCTTGTACTATTTTTTGACGGCTTTTTGAGTATCCCACCCTGAGTGTGATTTTACCAGAAGCTTCTGAAATTTCAGTGGCCATTTTCTTTTGGGTCTCCAGCTCATGGATTTTCTCTTTTTTTTCTGTTATTTTTGTTTTGGGAGTGACTTGTGGCCACTTCTTAACCCTCAGAACTACTTGTTGTCTTGCAGGCTTCCACCATTGTTGAGGCATTGTGTGTGAAGAAAGTTTTAGTTGCTCTGCTTGAAGTTTTCCTACGCTTTCTGCAAATTGTTGCCTTTTAGTTAGGAACTTAAGAAATAAATCTTCTCCTGTTTGCTTTTTTCCAAGCTCATGATCTCCTTTTACTAATTTTTGATGGCTCTTTAACCATTCCAGATGGCTTTTAGATCTCATGTTGATATCCCCGGAATGTTCTGAAATTTCTGTGGCCCCTTCCATTTGGATATCCAACTCATGAGTTTTCTCTTTGTTTTCTGTTACTTCTGCTTTGGAAGCAACCTGTGGCCTCTTGTTATTCTTCAGAAGGAGTAGTCGGCTTGCCACTTTCTCGTCGTTCTTTAACCCTGCTAGATAACTTTTAGATCTCAAGCTGATGTCCCGAGAAACATCCAAAATTTCTGTAGTTAAATCCTTTTGGAGTTCCAACTCTTGATTCTCTTCCTTTTTGGTTATTTTTGCTTTGGGTTCCACTTGTAGGACATTGGATGATTTGTACAGTTTTTTCAGCAGACTTTCATGAGTTTCATCCAAATATTCACGAGGATTTGATTTAGTTAATCCACTCCATAATTTTAAAATTGATGACCTAAGAAATTCAACGGAATTACCAATTGTCTCCCGAATATGAGGATTGTAATAACTGGGAGAATTGGCACTCCTTTTGCAATAAATGTTTGAGGCTGGGCATGGAAGTACAAATCCATCCAACCTTTCAAAAAATACCAGCATTCCAACCAGGAAAATTTGGGTCGCAAAGGGGGCAACACATCTCATGATGCCTATCCCCTCTCGCTCCTTTTACCCAAATGAAGGCTGCTTGGAATGTTGCAGCCAACAGTTGAGGTGATTCTATGCGGTTACCAAGCAACCAAATGTGATTTCATATGGAGGCTTCAGGATAATGCCACTGCTGTGACATTATTCCTGACATCATAAAATTGCCCAAAACCATGGCAACAATGTAGGTAGTGGCCTCTTTTATAGATAATGAGTTGATTTTATGAGATCACTCAGATACTTGTGATTAATGTTTTTGGTCAGAGTCATAGTAGGGAATACCATCTGCTTTCACTATCATTCTTCAGCTCCTATAGCAAATTACTGCACATTCTTATATGTAGAAAACAGAGGGATCAGCAGTTAAAGAAGGAAAGTAATAGGACTAACTTATATACCTCCCCATAGTGCTCACAGCATTCTCTGAGCAGTTTACAATGTCAACATATAGCTCCTAACACTCTGGGTCCTCATTTTACCAACCTCAAAAGGATGGAAAGCTGAGGCAACCTTGAAACATTCACGATCAAATTCCAACTGTGGGCAGAATTAGCCTGCGATAGTGCAGGAAATAGAATTAACCACAGAAGAAAGAGCAGAGAAATGATAAACAGAAATTCCTGGGAAACACACAGCTGTCTTCCTTCACCCAAAATTTATTGATTGTATTTGTGTCACATTGCAAGCAACTCAAATCCTGTATATGATGAGTACTCTAAGGTCCCAGAAGTTTCCCTGAATCACTGAGATGCCAAAGGGAGTGAGAGTCAAGACAAGGCTTGCAAAAATAACAGCGTTTTTATTCCTTTGGCCAGAGCAGAAAAAGAGTTGGGTGATACTATTTCCAAAACACAGACAAAAGCATGTAAGGAATAGCCACACACTGTGAGAGTGGCTGAGGGTATTTATACATTTTACGGCAATAGAAACAAAATTTATCCAATCCAACAAAGGTTTGTCACCAACGTGATCTTTAAAACGTTCTTTGCTATTTTGCGGAGTATCCCTTGTCCTTGTCCTTGTGTGTTCATACTCCTAGGCAGCCCCCTCCTTACATATCGAGCAGGATGTTCCTGGGAACTGTCTCCACGGATACGTCTAGCTCTGAAATAAATTATGTGACAGGCCTACAGCTTTCTTTTGGATCTTTGGCCTGCCACACTTTCTATTAATCTACTGTGCCTTTTTCTATTGTGGGAAAATGGGAGGGGGGATAGTACGAATTTACTTACTGTGTAGCCAAAACAAAATTCTTACTAGAAAGCCAAGGACATCTCTGCAGGTTTGCACCTGACAGGAACTGGATGAGTGGAACTGCCAGCATGGTAGTGGGAGTTTGGACCATATGATGGAATTGTGTGTGGGGGTGAGGTGACATAGGATCTTGAACTTTCAACTAGTAAAAACAACTAGTTTTTACTACTGGTTCTGTGCGCGTGGGTTTTTTTGTGTATGTGGCTTGTTTGTCATCTGATGGTGGGTATGGCTTGTTGGTCATGTGAGTGGGTGGGTGTTGATTCATGGTCATGTGATTGGTTGGTCATGTGACTGGGTAGGCATAGCTGTTGGTCATGTGACTGGGTAAGCATAACTAATTAGTCACTTGACTGGGTGGGCATGGCCAACTAAACATCACTCATGCCTTGCCTGACTTTTCTTTGCCTCAAAGGCCTTAAAGAGATACAATTTCTCTATTTATTTACTACTTCTGAACATCCAAAATATACTATTTAATCCTACGTATATATGCCGTATGTCTGCATACATAATACCTAGTATAGTGTGTGTATAGGCACACAAAAAATACATTATCTCTATATATTTGTGATGGGGAACCTATGGCAAGCGTGTAACTAGTGGCATGTGGGGCCATTTGTTAGGGCATACGAGGTATTGCCCTGTCATTTCCAGTGTGCATGTGCCCACTAGCCAGCTGACTTCAGCCGTCCTTTGAGGCTGATTTTTGCCCTCTGGAGGCTTCAGGGCTTCTCTGAAGTGACTTCTGGTTTGTCTGTGGGTCCATTTTTCACCCTCCGGAGCCTTCAGGGAAGCTTCTTATTTCTTGTGATTTTTGTCCTATGTCCAAATATATTTCAAAACTACCTTCTTTGCAAAATCAAATTTCACAGCAATGGCTCAGCAGGTTTACAAATAGTTCTGATACACTTTGAAATCTTTCTATCTAAAACTTTGGTTCATTTAGCTTTTTAGGATCTGCTGCTCTCACTTACACCTTACTGATCCTAATAGATCAATAGGCTATATTTTCGTTTCCCCCATCGTCACTTCTTCTTTGTGAAAAAAAAAACAAAAAATGAAACATAGAAAGCAATATCTGCATATCAGCTACCTTATATCAATTATAGAAGTAAGCGAAATAAACCAAAACATCCTTCATTTAAGATGGGGAACACCTACTTTGATTAAAAGTGTTTCAGCAAAGCAAAAACACAAAAGGGAATAGACAGGCTGGGACATGCAACCCTAAATACAGCATGGAACCGAAGAGGAGCAATGCAGCGCTAGTCCAGGCTGCAGGCATAAGACATCTCGTAATGCAGGTTGTCTCTTGCAGTCATTGTGGGGCTTCCATGAAACAGTTTTTTTTAATCACTTGTGATTGCAAGTAGAGATGCGTTAATTTGATGCTGCCGTCTTGGTCGAAGATTGCACGGAGGGAGGGGAAGCAGAGGCCACTAGCTCTTGTTCCCTTGTTGGGCAAAGCTTCAATCTTTGCCTTGTGCAGCCAGATGACTGAGGCTGAGTGCCTTCCTCATCTGGGGTGGGTATTTTTTTACAGTGTGAGGCATGCACCCAGAAAGCCAAATACTGACATTTCACAGCTGTATTGGAGGTCAGGAGGATCTGGAACAGACCTTTCCAACGAGGAGTCAGGCAATTTCTCCATTCAAACACTTTTGCAGGAGTGCAATGGTTCAGGCTGGTGTGCTCTTATTGGGAGATTATTGCTTTAATTTTCATCCAGATCCCTAATTTGCGAACATTTGCTCTGCATTCTTTTCTTCTCAACTGCATTGTATGTGTACCATATTCTATTATCCTTTCATTAAAATGTCCAACATTCTCAAGTAACAGAAGCATAATAGTATCTAGAACAGAGGGCACTGATATTATTTGGTTTAGGCGCTCCTTAACACTACTTAATATGGTTCTAATTATTTCTGCACATATCCCTAAACCAAGGATGTAATATATTTAATACAACTCAGAGGAAAGGCAATAACAAGTTTGTTGTTGTGAAGTGAAAAGCCAAGGTAAAATTATAATTGAGGGAGGGAAAGAAATGGGTGAGTTTCAATTTTTTTAAATCCTGGTTCTGTGGGCAGTGCTTGTTTTGTGAGAGTGCCTTGGTCATATGCCTGGTTGGTCATGTAACTGGGAAGGTGTAGCTGGTTGATCATGTGACTGGATGGGCATAGCTAGTTAGTCATGTGATTGGATGGGCGTGGCCAACTTGACATCACTCATGTCAAAGGGCACCTTGCCTGATTTCTCCTCACCTCAAAGGCCTTAAAGAGATACGATTTCACTGTCTATTTATTTACTACTTCTCAACATCCAAAACATACTATTTAATCCTATGTGTGTACATACATATTACATAGTATATAGTATGTGCATCGGCAGACAAAAAGATACATTATCTACTATAAATACTGTATGTGTATGTACACACACACAAACATGGTGTCTTCTGAAGCCAAGTCTAGGGCCAGAGTTTGTTGTGCTTCCTTTCTCTTCTTTCTTTCTCTCCGTCCCTCCTCCTCACCCTCCCTTCCCCTTTCTTTCTTTCTTTCTTTCTTTCTCTCTCTCTCTCTCTCTCTCTCTCTCTCTCTCTCTCTCTCTCTCTCTCTCTCTCTCTCTCTCTCTCTCTCCCTCCCTCCCTCCCTCCCTCCTTCCCTCCCTCCCTCCCTCCCTCCCTCCGAGTGGAAAGGGAAAGAAGCAGCACACAGAAAAAGAATGTGTGAGCATTCAAAATATACTATTTAATATACTATTGATAAACTAGTAATCAAATGGGTAAATAGGTTAATCAGAGGCTCATTAAAGATCAGGTGTAAAATTGAGCGCTTGTGTAAAGAGTTAATGGATGCTTGACGAAGCCTCTTAAGGGAAGAAAAGTGCTGAGGATGTAGTAGCACTGCAGGCTTCCCTGTGTTTTCAGCCATGGAATGTGAAGCACATTCTCCTCCTCCTGCTGAAAGTCTAACAGGAGCATTTGCAAATCCTCTTCTTTTGGATAGGAACAAAGAAAATAAATATTCTTCACTTGGTTTGTTTCCAAACTCATGAACCATTTGTCCCATTGTCCCATTGATCTTTAATTTTTCCACAGGATTTTTAACATTCAGGCTGATATCTCCAGAAGCTTCTGATATTTGGGTAGCCACATCATTTTGAATCTCCAGCTCATGAGTTTTCTCTTTGTTTTCTGTTAATTTTGCTTTGGTAACAACCAGTGGCTTCTTGTTATTCTTCAGAGGGAATAGTCGCCTTGCCACCTTCCTCCATTTTTCATCCATTTTATGTGAAGCTGGTTTTATTTGCTCTCCTGTACATGTTCCTTTAGTTGTTTTAAGTCTTTTGGTTACCAACTGAGGAAAGAAGTCTTTTGTATTTTTCTCATGACCATCTTGTACTATTTTTTGACGGCTTTTTGAGTATCCCACCCTGAGTGTGATTTTACCAGAAGCTTCTGAAATTTCAGTGGACATTTTCTTTTGGGTCTCCAGCTCATGGATTTTCTCTTTTTTTTCTGTTATTTTTGTTTTGGGAGTGACTTGTGGCCACTTCGTAACCCTCAGAACTACTTGTTGTCTTGCAGGCTTCCACCATTGTTGAGGCATTGTGTGTGAAGAAAGTTTTAGTTGCTCTGCTTGAAGTTTTCCTACGCTTTCTGCAAATTGTTGCCTTTTAGTTAGGAACTTAAGAAATAAATCTTCTCCTCTTTGCATTTTTCCAAGCTCATGATCTCCTTTTACTAATTTTTGATGGCTCTTTAACCATTCCAGATGGCTTTTAGATCTCATGTTGATATCCCCGGAATGTTCTGAAATTTCTGTGGCCCCTTCCATTTGGATATCCAACTCATGAGTTTTCTCTTTGTTTTCTGTTAATTTTGCTTTGGTAACAACCAGTGGCTTCGTGTTATTCTTCAGAGGGAATAGTCGCCTTGCCACCTTCCTCCATTTTTCATCCATTTTATGTGAAGCTGGTTTTATTTGCTCTCCTGTACATGTTCCTTTAGTTGTTTTAAGTCTTTTGGTTACCAACTGAGGAAAGAAGTCTTTTGTATTTTTCTCATGACCATCTTGTACTATTTTTTGACGGTTTTTTGAGTATCCCACCCTGAGTGTGATTTTACCAGAAGCTTCTGAAATTTCAGTGGCCATTTTCTTTTGGGTCTGCAGCTCATGGATTTTCTCTTTTTTTTCTGTTATTTTTGTTTTGGGAGTGACTTGTGGCCACTTCTTAACCCTCAGAACTACTTGTTGTCTTGCAGGCTTCCACCATTGTTGAGGCATTGTGTGTTGCTCTGCTTGAAGTTTTCCTACGCTTTCTGCAAATTGTTGCCTTTTAGTTAGGAACTTAAGAAATAAATCTTCTCCTCTTTGCATTTTTCCAAGCTCATGATCTCCTTTTACTAATTTTTGATGGCTCTTTAACCATTCCAGATGGCTTTTAGATCTCATGTTGATATCCCCGGAATGTTCTGAAATTTCTGTGGCCCCTTCCATTTGGATATCCAAGTCATGAGTTTTCTCTTTGTTTTCTGTTAATTTTGCTTTGGTAACAACCAGTGGCTTCGTGTTATTCTTCAGAGTGAATAGTCGCCTTGCCACCTTCCTCCATTTTTCATCCATTTTATGTGAAGCTGGTTTTATTTGCTGTCCTGTACATGTTCCTTTAGTTGTTTTAAGTATTTTGGTTACCAACTGAGGAAAGAAGTCTTTTGTATTTTTCTCATGACCATCTTGTACTATTTTTTGACGGCTTTTTGAGTATCCCACCCTGAGTGTGATTTTACCAGAAGCTTCTGAAATTTCAGTGGCCATTTTCTTTTGGGTCTGCAGCTCATGGATTTTCTCTTTTTTTTCTGTTATTTTTGTTTTGGGAGTGACTTGTGGCCACTTCTTAACCCTCAGAACTACTTGTTGTCTTGCAGGCTTCCACCATTGTTGAGGCATTGTGTGTTGCTCTGCTTGAAGTTTTCCTACGCTTTCTGCAAATTGTTGCCTTTTAGTTAGGAACTTAAGAAATAAATCTTCTCCTGTTTGCTTTTTTCCAAGCTCATGATCTCCTTTTACTAATTTTTGATGGCTCTTTAACCATTCCAGATGGCTTTTAGATCTCATGTTGATATCCCCGGAATGTTCTGAAATTTCTGTGGCCCCTTCCATTTGGATATCCAACTCATGAGTTTTCTCTTTGTTTTCTGTTAATTTTGCTTTGGTAACAACCAGTGGCTTCGTGTTATTCTTCAGAGTGAATAGTCGCCTTGCCACCTTCCTCCATTTTTCATCCATTTTATGTGAAGCTGGTTTTATTTGCTGTCCTGTACATGTTCCTTTAGTTGTTTTAAGTATTTTGGTTACCAACTGAGGAAAGAAGTCTTTTGTATTTTTCTCATGACCATCTTGTACTATTTTTTGACGGCTTTTTGAGTATCCCACCCTGAGTGTGATTTTACCAGAAGCTTCTGAAATTTCAGTGGCCATTTTGTTTTGGGTCTCCAGCTCATGGATTTTCTCTTTTTTTTCTGTTATTTTTGTTTTGGGAGTGACTTGTGGCCACTTCTTAACCCTCAGAACTACTTGTTGTCTTGCAGGCTTCCACCATTGTTGAGGCATTGTATGTGAAGAAAGTTTTAGTTGCTCTGCTTGAAGTTTTCCTACGCTTTCTGCAAATTGTTGCCTTTTAGTTAGGAACTTAAGAAATAAATCTTCTCCTGTTTGCTTTTTTCCAAGCTCATGATCTCCTTTTACTAATTTTTGATGGCTCTTTAACCATTCCAGATGGCTTTTAGATCTCATGTTGATATCCCCGGAATGTTCTGAAATTTCTGTGGCCCCTTCCATTTGGATATCCAACTCATGAGTTTTCTCTTTGTTTTCTGTTACTTCTGCTTTGGAAGCAACCTGTGGCCTCTTGTTATTCTTCAGAAGGAGTAGTCGGCTTGCCACTTTCTCGTCGTTCTTTAACCCTGCTAGATAACTTTTAGATCTCAAGCTGATGTCCCGAGAAACATCCAAAATTTCTGTAGTTAAATCCTTTTGGAGTTCCAACTCTTGATTCTCTTCCTTTTTGGTTATTTTTGCTTTGGGTTCCACTTGTAGGACATTGGATGATTTGTACAGTTTTTTCAGCAGACTTTCATGAGTTTCATCCAAATATTCACGAGGATTTGATTTAGTTAATCCACTCCATAATTTTAAAATTGATGACCTAAGAAATTCAACGGAATTACCAATTGTCTCCCGAATATGAGGATTGTAATAACTGGGAGAATTGGCACTCCTTTTGCAATAAATGTTTGAGGCTGGGCATGGAAGTACAAATCCATCCAACCTTTCAAAAAATACCAGCATTCCAACCAGGAAAATTTGGGTCGCAAAGGGGGCAACACATCTCATGATGCCTATCCCCTCTCGCTCCTTTTACCCAAATGAAGGCTGCTTGGAATGTTGCAGCCAACAGTTGAGGTGATTCTATGCGGTTACCAAGCAACCAAATGTGATTTCATATGGAGGCTTCAGGATAATGCCACTGCTGTGACATTATTCCTGACATCATAAAATTGCCCAAAACCATGGCAACAATGTAGGTAGTGGCCTCTTTTATAGATAATGAGTTGATTTTATGAGATCACTCAGATACTTGTGATTAATGTTTTTGGTCAGAGTCATAGTAGGGAATACCATCTGCTTTCACTATCATTCTTCAGCTCCTATAGCAAATTACTGCACATTCTTATATGTAGAAAACAGAGGGATCAGCAGTTAAAGAAGGAAAGTAATAGGACTAACTTATATACCTCCCCATAGTGCTCACAGCATTCTCTGAGCAGTTTACAATGTCAACATATAGCTCCTAACACTCTGGGTCCTCATTTTACCAACCTCAAAAGGATGGAAAGCTGAGGCAACCTTGAAACATTCACGATCAAATTCCAACTGTGGGCAGAATTAGCCTGCGATAGTGCAGGAAATAGAATTAACCACAGAAGAAAGAGCAGAGAAATGATAAACAGAAATTCCTGGGAAACACACAACTGTCTTCCTTCACCCAAAATTTATTGATTGTATTTGTGTCACATTGCAAGCAACTCAAATCCTGTATATGATGAGTACTCTAAGGTCCCAGAAGTTTCCCTGAATCACTGAGATGCCAAAGGGAGTGAGAGTCAAGACAAGGCTTGCAAAAATAACAGCGTTTTTATTCCTTTGGCCAGAGCAGAAAAAGAGTTGGGTGATACTATTTCCAAAACACAGACAAAAGCATGTAAGGAATAGCCACACACTGTGAGAGTGGCTGAGGGTATTTATACATTTTACGGCAATAGAAACAAAATTTATCCAATCCAACAAAGGTTTGTCACCAACGTGATCTTTAAAACGTTCTTTGCTATTTTGCGGAGTATCCCTTGTCCTTGTCCTTGTGTGTTCATACTCCTAGGCAGCCCCCTCCTTACATATCGAGCAGGATGTTCCTGGGAACTGTCTCCACGGATACGTCTAGCTCTGAAATAAATTATGTGACAGGCCTACAGCTTTCTTTTGGATCTTTGGCCTGCCACACTTTCTATTAATCTACTGTGCCTTTTTCTATTGTGGGAAAATGGGAGGGGGGATAGTACGAATTTACTTACTGTGTAGCCAAAACAAAATTCTTACTAGAAAGCCAAGGACATCTCTGCAGGTTTGCACCTGACAGGAACTGGATGAGTGGAACTGCCAGCATGGTAGTGGGAGTTTGGACCATATGATGGAATTGTGTGTGGGGGTGAGGTGACATAGGATCTTGAACTTTCAACTAGTAAAAACAACTAGTTTTTACTACTGGTTCTGTGCGCGTGGGTTTTTTTGTGTATGTGGCTTGTTTGTCATCTGATGGTGGGTATGGCTTGTTGGTCATGTGAGTGGGTGGGTGTTGATTCATGGTCATGTGATTGGTTGGTCATGTGACTGGGTAGGCATAGCTGTTGGTCATGTGACTGGGTAAGCATAACTAATTAGTCACTTGACTGGGTGGGCATGGCCAACTAAACATCACTCATGCCTTGCCTGACTTTTCTTTGCCTCAAAGGCCTTAAAGAGATACAATTTCTCTATTTATTTACTACTTCTGAACATCCAAAATATACTATTTAATCCTACGTATATATGCCGTATGTCTGCATACATAATACCTAGTATAGTGTGTGTATAGGCACACAAAAAATACATTATCTCTATATATTTGTGATGGGGAACCTATGGCAAGCGTGTAACTAGTGGCATGTGGGGCCATTTGTTAGGGCATACGAGGTATTGCCCTGTCATTTCCAGTGTGCATGTGCCCACTAGCCAGCTGACTTCAGCCGTCCTTTGAGGCTGATTTTTGCCCTCTGGAGGCTTCAGGGCTTCTCTGAAGTGACTTCTGGTTTGTCTGTGGGTCCATTTTTCACCCTCCGGAGCCTTCAGGGAAGCTTCTTATTTCTTGTGATTTTTGTCCTATGTCCAAATATATTTCAAAACTACCTTCTTTGCAAAATCAAATTTCACAGCAATGGCTCAGCAGGTTTACAAATAGTTCTGATACACTTTGAAATCTTTCTATCTAAAACTTTGGTTCATTTAGCTTTTTAGGATCTGCTGCTCTCACTTACACCTTACTGATCCTAATAGATCAATAGGCTATATTTTCGTTTCCCCCATCGTCACTTCTTCTTTGTGAAAAAAAAAACAAAAAATGAAACATAGAAAGCAATATCTGCATATCAGCTACCTTATATCAATTATAGAAGTAAGCGAAATAAACCAAAACATCCTTCATTTAAGATGGGGAACACCTACTTTGATTAAAAGTGTTTCAGCAAAGCAAAAACACAAAAGGGAATAGACAGGCTGGGACATGCAACCCTAAATACAGCATGGAACCGAAGAGGAGCAATGCAGCGCTAGTCCAGGCTGCAGGCATAAGACATCTCGTAATGCAGGTTGTCTCTTGCAGTCATTGTGGGGCTTCCATGAAACAGTTTTTTTTAATCACTTGTGATTGCAAGTAGAGATGCGTTAATTTGATGCTGCCGTCTTGGTCGAAGATTGCACGGAGGGAGGGGAAGCAGAGGCCACTAGCTCTTGTTCCCTTGTTGGGCAAAGCTTCAATCTTTGCCTTGTGCAGCCAGATGACTGAGGCTGAGTGCCTTCCTCATCTGGGGTGGGTATTTTTTTACAGTGTGAGGCATGCACCCAGAAAGCCAAATACTGACATTTCACAGCTGTATTGGAGGTCAGGAGGATCTGGAACAGACCTTTCCAACGAGGAGTCAGGCAATTTCTCCATTCAAACACTTTTGCAGGAGTGCAATGGTTCAGGCTGGTGTGCTCTTATTGGGAGATTATTGCTTTAATTTTCATCCAGATCCCTAATTTGCGAACATTTGCTCTGCATTCTTTTCTTCTCAACTGCATTGTATGTGTACCATATTCTATTATCCTTTCATTAAAATGTCCAACATTCTCAAGTAACAGAAGCATAATAGTATCTAGAACAGAGGGCACTGATATTATTTGGTTTAGGCGCTCCTTAACACTACTTAATATGGTTCTAATTATTTCTGCACATATCCCTAAACCAAGGATGTAATATATTTAATACAACTCAGAGGAAAGGCAATAACAAGTTTGTTGTTGTGAAGTGAAAAGCCAAGGTAAAATTATAATTGAGGGAGGGAAAGAAATGGGTGAGTTTCAATTTTTTTAAATCCTGGTTCTGTGGGCAGTGCTTGTTTTGTGAGAGTGCCTTGGTCATATGCCTGGTGGGTCATGTAACTGGGAAGGTGTAGCTGGTTGATCATGTGACTGGATGGGCATAGCTAGTTAGTCATGTGATTGGATGGGCGTGGCCAACTTGACATCACTCATGTCAAAGGGCACCTTGCCTGATTTCTCCTCACCTCAAAGGCCTTAAAGAGATACGATTTCACTGTCTATTTATTTACTACTTCTCAACATCCAAAACATACTATTTAATCCTATGTGTGTACATACATATTACATAGTATATAGTATGTGCATCGGCAGACAAAAAGATACATTATCTACTATAAATACTGTATGTGTATGTACACACACACAAACATGGTGTCTTCTGAAGCCAAGTCTAGGGCCAGAGTTTGTTGTGCTTCCTTTCTCTTCTTTCTTTCTCTCCGTCCCTCCTCCTCACCCTCCCTTCCCCTTTCTTTCTTTCTTTCTTTCTTTCTTTCTTTCTTTCTCTCTCTCTCTCTCTCTCTCTCTCTCTCTCTCTCTCTCTCTCTCTCTCTCTCTCTCTCTCTCTCTCTCTCTCTCTCTCTCCCTCCCTCCCTCCCTCCCTCCTTCCCTCCCTCCCTCCCTCCCTCCCTCCGAGTGGAAAGGGAAAGAAGCAGCACACAGAAAAAGAATGTGTGAGCATTCAAAATATACTATTTAATATACTATTGATAAACTAGTAATCAAATGGGTAAATAGGTTAATCAGAGGCTCATTAAAGATCAGGTGTAAAATTGAGCGCTTGTGTAAAGAGTTAATGGATGCTTGACGAAGCCTCTTAAGGGAAGAAAAGTGCTGAGGATGTAGTAGCACTGCAGGCTTCCCTGTGTTTTCAGCCATGGAATGTGAAGCACATTCTCCTCCTCCTGCTGAAAGTCTAACAGGAGCATTTGCAAATCCTCTTCTTTTGGATAGGAACAAAGAAAATAAATATTCTTCACTTGGTTTGTTTCCAAACTCATGAACCATTTGTCCCATTGTCCCATTGATCTTTAATTTTTCCACAGGATTTTTAACATTCAGGCTGATATCTCCAGAAGCTTCTGATATTTGGGTAGCCACATCATTTTGAATCTCCAGCTCATGAGTTTTCTCTTTGTTTTCTGTTAATTTTGCTTTGGTAACAACCAGTGGCTTCTTGTTATTCTTCAGAGGGAATAGTCGCCTTGCCACCTTCCTCCATTTTTCATCCATTTTATGTGAAGCTGGTTTTATTTGCTCTCCTGTACATGTTCCTTTAGTTGTTTTAAGTCTTTTGGTTACCAACTGAGGAAAGAAGTCTTTTGTATTTTTCTCATGACCATCTTGTACTATTTTTTGACGGCTTTTTGAGTATCCCACCCTGAGTGTGATTTTACCAGAAGCTTCTGAAATTTCAGTGGACATTTTCTTTTGGGTCTCCAGCTCATGGATTTTCTCTTTTTTTTCTGTTATTTTTGTTTTGGGAGTGACTTGTGGCCACTTCGTAACCCTCAGAACTACTTGTTGTCTTGCAGGCTTCCACCATTGTTGAGGCATTGTGTGTGAAGAAAGTTTTAGTTGCTCTGCTTGAAGTTTTCCTACGCTTTCTGCAAATTGTTGCCTTTTAGTTAGGAACTTAAGAAATAAATCTTCTCCTCTTTGCATTTTTCCAAGCTCATGATCTCCTTTTACTAATTTTTGATGGCTCTTTAACCATTCCAGATGGCTTTTAGATCTCATGTTGATATCCCCGGAATGTTCTGAAATTTCTGTGGCCCCTTCCATTTGGATATCCAACTCATGAGTTTTCTCTTTGTTTTCTGTTAATTTTGCTTTGGTAACAACCAGTGGCTTCGTGTTATTCTTCAGAGGGAATAGTCGCCTTGCCACCTTCCTCCATTTTTCATCCATTTTATGTGAAGCTGGTTTTATTTGCTCTCCTGTACATGTTCCTTTAGTTGTTTTAAGTCTTTTGGTTACCAACTGAGGAAAGAAGTCTTTTGTATTTTTCTCATGACCATCTTGTACTATTTTTTGACGGTTTTTTGAGTATCCCACCCTGAGTGTGATTTTACCAGAAGCTTCTGAAATTTCAGTGGCCATTTTCTTTTGGGTCTGCAGCTCATGGATTTTCTCTTTTTTTTCTGTTATTTTTGTTTTGGGAGTGACTTGTGGCCACTTCTTAACCCTCAGAACTACTTGTTGTCTTGCAGGCTTCCACCATTGTTGAGGCATTGTGTGTTGCTCTGCTTGAAGTTTTCCTACGCTTTCTGCAAATTGTTGCCTTTTAGTTAGGAACTTAAGAAATAAATCTTCTCCTCTTTGCATTTTTCCAAGCTCATGATCTCCTTTTACTAATTTTTGATGGCTCTTTAACCATTCCAGATGGCTTTTAGATCTCATGTTGATATCCCCGGAATGTTCTGAAATTTCTGTGGCCCCTTCCATTTGGATATCCAAGTCATGAGTTTTCTCTTTGTTTTCTGTTAATTTTGCTTTGGTAACAACCAGTGGCTTCGTGTTATTCTTCAGAGTGAATAGTCGCCTTGCCACCTTCCTCCATTTTTCATCCATTTTATGTGAAGCTGGTTTTATTTGCTGTCCTGTACATGTTCCTTTAGTTGTTTTAAGTATTTTGGTTACCAACTGAGGAAAGAAGTCTTTTGTATTTTTCTCATGACCATCTTGTACTATTTTTTGACGGCTTTTTGAGTATCCCACCCTGAGTGTGATTTTACCAGAAGCTTCTGAAATTTCAGTGGCCATTTTCTTTTGGGTCTGCAGCTCATGGATTTTCTCTTTTTTTTCTGTTATTTTTGTTTTGGGAGTGACTTGTGGCCACTTCTTAACCCTCAGAACTACTTGTTGTCTTGCAGGCTTCCACCATTGTTGAGGCATTGTGTGTTGCTCTGCTTGAAGTTTTCCTACGCTTTCTGCAAATTGTTGCCTTTTAGTTAGGAACTTAAGAAATAAATCTTCTCCTGTTTGCTTTTTTCCAAGCTCATGATCTCCTTTTACTAATTTTTGATGGCTCTTTAACCATTCCAGATGGCTTTTAGATCTCATGTTGATATCCCCGGAATGTTCTGAAATTTCTGTGGCCCCTTCCATTTGGATATCCAACTCATGAGTTTTCTCTTTGTTTTCTGTTAATTTTGCTTTGGTAACAACCAGTGGCTTCGTGTTATTCTTCAGAGTGAATAGTCGCCTTGCCACCTTCCTCCATTTTTCATCCATTTTATGTGAAGCTGGTTTTATTTGCTGTCCTGTACATGTTCCTTTAGTTGTTTTAAGTATTTTGGTTACCAACTGAGGAAAGAAGTCTTTTGTATTTTTCTCATGACCATCTTGTACTATTTTTTGACGGCTTTTTGAGTATCCCACCCTGAGTGTGATTTTACCAGAAGCTTCTGAAATTTCAGTGGCCATTTTGTTTTGGGTCTCCAGCTCATGGATTTTCTCTTTTTTTTCTGTTATTTTTGTTTTGGGAGTGACTTGTGGCCACTTCTTAACCCTCAGAACTACTTGTTGTCTTGCAGGCTTCCACCATTGTTGAGGCATTGTATGTGAAGAAAGTTTTAGTTGCTCTGCTTGAAGTTTTCCTACGCTTTCTGCAAATTGTTGCCTTTTAGTTAGGAACTTAAGAAATAAATCTTCTCCTGTTTGCTTTTTTCCAAGCTCATGATCTCCTTTTACTAATTTTTGATGGCTCTTTAACCATTCCAGATGGCTTTTAGATCTCATGTTGATATCCCCGGAATGTTCTGAAATTTCTGTGGCCCCTTCCATTTGGATATCCAACTCATGAGTTTTCTCTTTGTTTTCTGTTACTTCTGCTTTGGAAGCAACCTGTGGCCTCTTGTTATTCTTCAGAAGGAGTAGTCGGCTTGCCACTTTCTCGTCGTTCTTTAACCCTGCTAGATAACTTTTAGATCTCAAGCTGATGTCCCGAGAAACATCCAAAATTTCTGTAGTTAAATCCTTTTGGAGTTCCAACTCTTGATTCTCTTCCTTTTTGGTTATTTTTGCTTTGGGTTCCACTTGTAGGACATTGGATGATTTGTACAGTTTTTTCAGCAGACTTTCATGAGTTTCATCCAAATATTCACGAGGATTTGATTTAGTTAATCCACTCCATAATTTTAAAATTGATGACCTAAGAAATTCAACGGAATTACCAATTGTCTCCCGAATATGAGGATTGTAATAACTGGGAGAATTGGCACTCCTTTTGCAATAAATGTTTGAGGCTGGGCATGGAAGTACAAATCCATCCAACCTTTCAAAAAATACCAGCATTCCAACCAGGAAAATTTGGGTCGCAAAGGGGGCAACACATCTCATGATGCCTATCCCCTCTCGCTCCTTTTACCCAAATGAAGGCTGCTTGGAATGTTGCAGCCAACAGTTGAGGTGATTCTATGCGGTTACCAAGCAACCAAATGTGATTTCATATGGAGGCTTCAGGATAATGCCACTGCTGTGACATTATTCCTGACATCATAAAATTGCCCAAAACCATGGCAACAATGTAGGTAGTGGCCTCTTTTATAGATAATGAGTTGATTTTATGAGATCACTCAGATACTTGTGATTAATGTTTTTGGTCAGAGTCATAGTAGGGAATACCATCTGCTTTCACTATCATTCTTCAGCTCCTATAACAAATTACTGCACATTCTTATATGTAGAAAACAGAGGGATCAGCAGTTAAAGAAGGAAAGTAATAGGACTAACTTATATACCTCCCCATACTGCTCACAGCATTCTCTGAGCAGTTTACAATGTCAACATATAGCTCCTAACACTCTGGGTCCTCATTTTACCAACCTCAAAAGGATGGAAAGCTGAGGCAACCTTGAAACATTCACGATCAAATTCCAATTGTGGGCAGAATTAGCCTGCGATAGTGCAGGAAATAGAATTAACCACAGAAGAAAGAGCAGAGAAATGATAAACAGAAATTCCTGGGAAACACACAGCTGTCTTCCTTCACCCAAAATTTATTGATTGTATTTGTGTCACATTGCAAGCAACTCAAATCCTGTATATGATGAGTACTCTAAGGTCCCAGAAGTTTCCCTGAATCACTGAGATGCCAAAGGGAGTGAGAGTCAAGACAAGGCTTGCAAAAATAACAGCTTTTTTATTCCTTTGGCCAGAGCAGAAAAAGAGTTGGGTGATACTATTTCCAAAACACAGACAAAAGCATGTAAGGAATAGCCACACACTGTGAGAGTGGCTGAGGGTATTTATACATTTTACGGCAATAGAAACAAAATTTATCCAATCAAACGAAGGTTTGTCACCAACGTGATCTTTAAAACGTTCTTTGCTATTTTGCAGAGTATCCCTTGTCCTTGTCCTTGTGTGTTCATACTCCTAGGCAGCCCCCTCCTTACATATCGAGCAGGATGTTCCTGGGAACTGTCTCCACGGATATGTCTAGCTCTGAAATAAATTATGTGACAGGCCTGCAGCTTTCTTTTGGATCTTTGGCCTGCCACACTTTCTATTAATCTACTGTGCCTTTTTCTATTGTGGGAAAATGGGAGGGGGGATAGTACGAATTTACTTACTGTGTAGCCAAAACAAAATTCTTACTAGAAAGCCAAGGACATCTCTGCAGGTTTGCACCTGACAGGAACTGGATGAGTGGAACTGCCAGCATGGTAGTGGGAGTTTGGACCATATGATGGAATTGTGTGTGGGGGTGAGGTGACATAGGATCTTGAACTTTCAACTAGTAAAAACAACTAGTTTTTACTACTGGTTCTGTGCGCGTGGGTTTTTTTGTGTATGTGGCTTGTTTGTCATCTGATGGTGGGTATGGCTTGTTGGTCATGTGAGTGGGTGGGTGTTGATTCATGGTCATGTGATTGGTTGGTCATGTGACTGGGTAGGCATAGCTGTTGGTCATGTGACTGGGTAAGCATAACTAATTAGTCACTTGACTGGGTGGGCATGGCCAACTAAACATCACTCATGCCTTGCCTGACTTTTCTTTGCCTCAAAGGCCTTAAAGAGATACAATTTCTCTATTTATTTACTACTTCTGAACATCCAAAATATACTATTTAATCCTACGTATATATGCCGTATGTCTGCATACATAATACCTAGTATAGTGTGTGTATAGGCACACAAAAAATACATTATCTCTATATATTTGTGATGGGGAACCTATGGCAAGCGTGTAACTAGTGGCATGTGGGGCCATTTGTTAGGGCATACGAGGTATTGCCCTGTCATTTCCAGTGTGCATGTGCCCACTAGCCAGCTGACTTCAGCCGTCCTTTGAGGCTGATTTTTGCCCTCTGGAGGCTTCAGGGCTTCTCTGAAGTGACTTCTGGTTTGTCTGTGGGTCCATTTTTCACCCTCCGGAGCCTTCAGGGAAGCTTCTTATTTCTTGTGATTTTTGTCCTATGTCCAAATATATTTCAAAACTACCTTCTTTGCAAAATCAAATTTCACAGCAATGGCTCAGCAGGTTTACAAATAGTTCTGATACACTTTGAAATCTTTCTATCTAAAACTTTGGTTCATTTAGCTTTTTAGGATCTGCTGCTCTCACTTACACCTTACTGATCCTAATAGATCAATAGGCTATATTTTCGTTTCCCCCATCGTCACTTCTTCTTTGTGAAAAAAAAACAAAAAATGAAACATAGAAAGCAATATCTGCATTATATCAATTATAGAAGTAAGCGAAATAAACCAAAACATCCTTCATTTAAGATGGGGAACACCTACTTTGATTAAAAGTGTTTCAGCAAAGCAAAAACACAAAAGGGAATAGACAGGCTGGGACATGCAACCCTAAATACAGCATGGAACCGAAGAGGAGCAATGCAGCGCTAGTCCAGGCTGCAGGCATAAGACATCTCCTAATGCAGGTTGTCTCTTGCAGTCATTGTGGGGCTTCCATGAAACAGTTTTTTTTAATCACTTGTGATTGCAAGTAGAGATGAGTTAATTTGATGCTGCCGTCTTGGTCGAAGATTGCACGGAGGGAGGGGAAGCAGAGGCCACTAGCCCTTGTTCCCTTGTTGGGCAAAGCTTCAATCTTTGCCTTGTGCAGCCAGATGACTGAGGCTGAGTGCCTTCCTCATCTGGGGTGGGTATTTTTTTACAGTGTGAGGCATGCACCCAGAAAGCCAAATACTGACATTTCACAGCTGTATTGGAGGTCAGGAGGATCTGGAACAGACCTTTCCAACGAGGAGTCAGGCAATTTCTCCATTCAAACACTTTTGCAGGAGTGCAATGGTTCAGGCTGGTGTGCTCTTATTGGGAGATTATTGCTTTAATTTTCATCCAGATCCCTAATTTGCGAACATTTGCTCTGCATTCTTTTCTTCTCAACTGCATTGTATGTGTACCATATTCTATTATCCTTTCATTAAAATGTCCAACATTCTCATGTAACAGAAGCATAATAGTATCTAGAACAGAGGGCACTGATATTATTTGGTTTAGGCGCTCCTTAACACTACTTAATATGGTTCTAATTATTTCTGCACATATCCCTAAACCAAGGATGTAATATATTTAATACAACTCAGAGGAAAGGCAATAACAAGTTTGTTGTTGTGAAGTGAAAAGCCAAGGTAAAATTATAATTGAGGGAGGGAAAGAAATGGGTGAGTTTCAATTTTTTTAAATCCTGGTTCTGTGGGCAGTGCTTGTTTTGTGAGAGTGCCTTGGTCATATGCCTGGTTGGTCATGTAACTGGGAAGGTGTAGCTGGTTGATCATGTGACTGGATGGGCATAGCTAGTTAGTCATGTGATTGGATGGGCGTGGCCAACTTGACATCACTCATGTCAAAGGGCACCTTGCCTGATTTCTCCTCACCTCAAAGGCCTTAAAGAGATACGATTTCACTGACTATTTATTTACTACTTCTCAACATCCAAAACATACTATTTAATCCTATGTGTGTACATACATATTACATAGTATATAGTATGTGCATCGGCAGACAAAAAGATACATTATCTACTATAAATACTGTATGTGTATGTACACACACACAAACATGGTGTCTTCTGAAGCCAAGTCTAGGGCCAGAGTTTGTTGTGCTTCCTTTCTCTTCTTTCTTTCTCTCCGTCCCTCCTCCTCACCCTCCCTTCCCCTTTCTTTCTTTCTTTCTTTCTCTCTCTCTCTCTCTCTCTCTCTCTCTCTCTCTCTCTCTCTCTCTCTCCCTCCCTCCCTCCCTCCCTCCCTCCCTCCCTTCCTCCCTCCGAGTGGAAAGGGAAAGAAGCAGCACACAGAAAAAGAATGTGTGAGCATTCAAAATATACTATTTAATATACTATTGATAAACTAGTAATCAAATGGGTAAATAGGTTAATCAGAGGCTCATTAAAGATCAGGTGTAAAATTGAGCGCTTGTGTAAAGAGTTAATGGATGCTTGAGGAAGCCTCTTAAGGGAAGAAAAGTGCTGAGGATGTAGTAGCACTGCAGGCTTCCCTGTGTTTTCAGCCATGGAATGTGAAGCACATTCTCCTCCTCCTGCTGAAAGTCTAACAGGAGCATTTGCAAATCCTCTTCTTTTGGATAGGAACAAAGAAAATAAATATTCTTCACTTGGTTTGTTTCCAAACTCATGAACCATTTGTCCCATTGTCCCATTGATCTTTAATTTTTCCACAGGATTTTTAACATTCAGGCTGATATCTCCAGAAGCTTCTGATATTTGGGTAGCCACATCATTTTGAATCTCCAGCTCATGAGTTTTCTCTTTGTTTTCTGTTAATTTTGCTTTGGTAACAACCAGTGGCTTCTTGTTATTCTTCAGAGGGAATAGTCGCCTTGCCACCTTCCTCCATTTTTCATCCATTTTATGTGAAGCTGGTTTTATTTGCTCTCCTGTACATGTTCCTTTAGTTGTTTTAAGTCTTTTGGTTACCAACTGAGGAAAGAAGTCTTTTGTATTTTTCTCATGACCATCATCTTGTACTATTTTTTGACGGCTTTTTGAGTATCCCACCCTGAGTGTGATTTTACCAGAAGCTTCTGAAATTTCAGTGGACATTTTCTTTTGGGTCTCCAGCTCATGGATTTTCTCTTTTTTTTCTGTTATTTTTGTTTTGGGAGTGACTTGTGGCCACTTCGTAACCCTCAGAACTACTTGTTGTCTTGCAGGCTTCCACCATTGTTGAGGCATTGTGTGTGAAGAAAGTTTTAGTTGCTCTGCTTGAAGTTTTCCTACGCTTTCTGCAAATTGTTGCCTTTTAGTTAGGAACTTAAGAAATAAATCTTCTCCTCTTTGCATTTTTCCAAGCTCATGATCTCCTTTTACTAATTTTTGATGGCTCTTTAACCATTCCAGATGGCTTTTAGATCTCATGTTGATATCCCCGGAATGTTCTGAAATTTCTGTGGCCCCTTCCATTTGGATATCCAACTCATGAGTTTTCTCTTTGTTTTCTGTTAATTTTGCTTTGGTAACAACCAGTGGCTTCGTGTTATTCTTCAGAGGGAATAGTCGCCTTGCCACCTTCCTCCATTTTTCATCCATTTTATGTGAAGCTGGTTTTATTTGCTCTCCTGTACATGTTCCTTTAGTTGTTTTAAGTCTTTTGGTTACCAACTGAGGAAAGAAGTCTTTTGTATTTTTCTCATGACCATCTTGTACTATTTTTTGATGGCTTTTTGAGTATCCCACCCTGAGTGTGATTTTACCAGAAGCTTCTGAAATTTCAGTGGCCATTTTCTTTTGGGTCTGCAGCTCATGGATTTTCTCTTTTTTTTCTGTTATTTTTGTTTTGGGAGTGACTTGTGGCCACTTCGTAACCCTCAGAACTACTTGTTGTCTTGCAGGCTTCCACCATTGTTGAGGCATTGTGTGTGAAGAAAGTTTTAGTTGCTCTGCTTGAAGTTTTCCTACGCTTTCTGCAAATTGTTGCCTTTTAGTTAGGAACTTAAGAAATAAATCTTCTCCTCTTTGCATTTTTCCAAGCTCATGATCTCCTTTTACTAATTTTTGATGGCTCTTTAACCATTCCAGATGGCTTTTAGATCTCATGTTGATATCCCCGGAATGTTCTGAAATTTCTGTGGCCCCTTCCATTTGGATATCCAAGTCATGAGTTTTCTCTTTGTTTTCTGTTAATTTTGCTTTGGTAACAACCAGTGGCTTCGTGTTATTCTTCAGAGTGAATAGTCGCCTTGCCACCTTCCTCCATTTTTCATCCATTTTATGTGAAGCTGGTTTTATTTGCTGTCCTGTACATGTTCCTTTAGTTGTTTTAAGTATTTTGGTTACCAACTGAGGAAAGAAGTCTTTTGTATTTTTCTCATGACCATCTTGTACTATTTTTTGACGGCTTTTTGAGTATCCCACCCTGAGTGTGATTTTACCAGAAGCTTCTGAAATTTCAGTGGCCATTTTCTTTTGGGTCTGCAGCTCATGGATTTTCTCTTTTTTTTCTGTTATTTTTGTTTTGGGAGTGACTTGTGGCCACTTCGTAACCCTCAGAACTACTTGTTGTCTTGCAGGCTTCCACCATTGTTGAGGCATTGTGTGTGAAGAAAGTTTTAGTTGCTCTGCTTGAAGTTTTCCTACGCTTTCTGCAAATTGTTGCCTTTTAGTTAGGAACTTAAGAAATAAATCTTCTCCTCTTTGCATTTTTCCAAGCTCATGATCTCCTTTTACTAATTTTTGATGGCTCTTTAACCATTCCAGATGGCTTTTAGATCTCATGTTGATATCCCCGGAATGTTCTGAAATTTCTGTGGCCCCTTCCATTTGGATATCCAAGTCATGAGTTTTCTCTTTGTTTTCTGTTAATTTTGCTTTGGTAACAACCAGTGGCTTCGTGTTATTCTTCAGAGTGAATAATCGCCTTGCCACCTTCCTCCATTTTTCATCCATTTTATGTGAAGCTGGTTTTATTTGCTGTCCTGTACATGTTCCTTTAGTTGTTTTAAGTATTTTGGTTACCAACTGAGGAAAGAAGTCTTTTGTATTTTTCTCATGACCATCTTGTACTATTTTTTGACGGCTTTTTGAGTATCCCACCCTGAGTGTGATTTTACCAGAAGCTTCTGAAATTTCAGTGGCCATTTTCTTTTGGGTCTCCAGCTCATGGATTTTCTCTTTTTTTTCTGTTATTTTTGTTTTGGGAGTGACTTGTGGCCACTTCTTAACCCTCAGAACTACTTGTTGTCTTGCAGGCTTCCACCATTGTTGAGGCATTGTGTGTGAAGAAAGTTTTAGTTGCTCTGCTTGAAGTTTTCCTACGCTTTCTGCAAATTGTTGCCTTTTAGTTAGGAACTTAAGAAATAAATCTTCTCCTGTTTGCTTTTTTCCAAGCTCATGATCTCCTTTTACTAATTTTTGATGGCTCTTTAACCATTCCAGATGGCTTTTAGATCTCATGTTGATATCCCTGGAATGTTCTGAAATTTCTGTGGCCCCTTCCATTTGGATATCCAACTCATGAGTTTTCTCTTTGTTTTCTGTTACTTCTGCTTTGGAAGCAACCTGTGGCCTCTTGTTATTCTTCAGAAGGAGTAGTCGGCTTGCCACTTTCTCGTCGTTCTTTAACCCTGCTAGATAACTTTTAGATCTCAAGCTGATGTCCCGAGAAACATCCAAAATTTCTGTAGTTAAATCCTTTTGGAGTTCCAACTCTTGATTCTCTTCCTTTTTGGTTATTTTTGCTTTGGGTTCCACTTGTAGGACATTGGATGATTTGTACAGTTTTTTCAGCAGACTTTCATGAGTTTCATCCAAATATTCACGAGGATTTGATTTAGTTAATCCACTCCATAATTTTAAAATTGATGACCTAAGAAATTCAACGGAATTACCAATTGTCTCCCGAATATGAGGATTGTAATAACTGGGAGAATTGGCACTCCTTTTGCAATAAATGTTTGAGGCTGGGCATGGAAGTACAAATCCATCCAACCTTTCAAAAAATACCAGCATTCCAACCAGGAAAATTTGGGTCGCAAAGGGGGCAACACATCTCATGATGCCTATCCCCTCTCACTCCTTTTACCCAAATGAAGGCTGCTTGGAATGTTGCAGCCAACAGTTGAGGTGATTCTATGCGGTTACCAAGCAACCAAATGTGATTTCATATGGAGGCTTCAGGATAATGCCACTGCTGTGACATTATTCCTGACATCATAAAATTGCCCAAAACCATGGCAACAATGTAGGTAGTGGCCTCTTTTATAGATAATGAGTTGATTTTATGAGATCACTCAGATACTTGTGATTAATGTTTTTGGTCAGAGTCATAGTAGGGAATACCATCTGCTTTCACTATCATTCTTCAGCTCCTATAACAAATTACTGCACATTCTTATATGTAGAAAACAGAGGGATCAGCAGTTAAAGAAGGAAAGTAATAGGACTAACTTATATACCTCCCCATAGTGCTCACAGCATTCTCTGAGCAGTTTACAATGTCAACATATAGCTCCTAACACTCTGGGTCCTCATTTTACCAACCTCAAAAGGATGGAAAGCTGAGGCAACCTTGAAACATTCACGATCAAATTCCAATTGTGGGCAGAATTAGCCTGCGATAGTGCAGGAAATAGAATTAACCACAGAAGAAAGAGCAGAGAAATGATAAACAGAAATTCCTGGGAAACACACAGCTGTCTTCCTTCACCCAAAATTTATTGATTGTATTTGTGTCACATTGCAAGCAACTCAAATCCTGTATATGATGAGTACTCTAAGGTCCCAGAAGTTTCCCTGAATCACTGAGATGCCAAAGGGAGTGAGAGTCAAGACAAGGCTTGCAAAAATAACAGCGTTTTTATTCCTTTGGCCAGAGCAGAAAAAGAGTTGGGTGATACTATTTCCAAAACACAGACAAAAGCATGTAAGGAATAGCCACACACTGTGAGAGTGGCTGAGGGTATTTATACATTTTACAGCAATAGAAACAAAATTTATCCAATCAAACGAAGGTTTGTCACCAACGTGATCTTTAAAACGTTCTTTGCTATTTTGCGGAGTATCCCTTGTCCTTGTCCTTGTGTGTTCATACTCCTAGGCAGCCCCCTCCTTACATATCGAGCAGGATGTTCCTGGGAACTGTCTCCACGGATATGTCTAGCTCTGAAATAAATTATGTGACAGGCCTGCAGCTTTCTTTTGGATCTTTGGCCTGCCACACTTTCTATTAATCTACTGTGCCTTTTTCTATTGTGGGAAAATGGGAGGAGGGATAGTACGAATTTACTTACTGTGTAGCCAAAACAAAATTCTTACTAGAAAGCCAAGGACATCTCTGCAGGTTTGCACCTGACAGGAACTGGATGAGTGGAACTGCCAGCATGGTAGTGGGAGTTTGGACCATGTGATGGAATTGTGTGTGGGGGTGAGGTGACATAGGATCTTGAACTTTCAACTAGTAAAAACAACTAGTTTTTACTACTGGTTCTGTGCGCGTGGGTTTTTTTGTGTATGTGGCTTGTTTGTCATCTGATGGTGGGTATGGCTTGTTGGTCATGTGAGTGGGTGGGTGTTGATTCATGGTCATGTGATTGGTTGGTCATGTGACTGGGTAGGCATAGCTGTTGGTCATGTGACTGGGTAAGCATAACTAATTAGTCACTTGACTGGGTGGGCATGGCCAACTAAACATCACTCATGCCTTGCCTGACTTTTCTTTGCCTCAAAGGCCTTAAAGAGATACAATTTTTCTATTTATTTACTACTTCTGAACATCCAAAATATACTATTTAATCCTACGTATATATGCCGTATGTCTGCATACATAATACCTAGTATAGTGTGTGTATAGGCACACAAAAAATACATTATCTCTATATATTTGTGATGGGGAACCTATGGCAAGCGTGTAACTAGTGGCATGTGGGGCCATTTGTTAGGGCATACGAGGTATTGCCCTGTCATTTCCAGTGTGCATGTGCCCACTAGCCAGCTGACTTCAGCCGTCCTTTGAGGCTGATTTTTGCCCTCTGGAGGCTTCAGGGCTTCTCTGAAGTGACTTCTGGTTTGTCTGTGGGTCCATTTTTCACCCTCCGGAGCCTTCAGGGAAGCTTCTTATTTCTTGTGATTTTTGTCCTATGTCCAAATATATTTCAAAACTACCTTCTTTGCAAAATCAAATTTCACAGCAATGGCTCAGCAGGTTTACAAATAGTTCTGATACACTTTGAAATCTTTCTATCTAAAACTTTGGTTCATTTAGCTTTTTAGGATCTGCTGCTCTCACTTACACCTTACTGATCCTAATAGATCAATAGGCTATATTTTCGTTTCCCCCATCGTCACTTCTTCTTTGTGAAAAAAAAACAAAAAATGAAATATAGAAAGCAATATCTGCATGTCAGCTACCTTATATCAATTATAGAAGTAAGCGAAATAAACCAAAACATCCTTCATTTAAGATGGGGAACACCTACTTTGATTAAAAGTGTTTCAGCAAAGCAAAAACACAAAAGGGAATAGACAGGCTGGGACATGCAACCCTAAATACAGCATGGAACCGAAGAGGAGCAATGCAGCGCTAGTCCAGGCTGCAGGCATAAGACATCTCCTAATGCAGGTTGTCTCTTGCAGTCATTGTGGGGCTTCCATGAAACAGTTTTTTTTAATCACTTGTGATTGCAAGTAGAGATGAGTTAATTTGATGCTGCCGTCTTGGTCGAAGATTGCACGGAGGGAGGGGAAGCAGAGGCCACTAGCTCTTGTTCCCTTGTTGGGCAAAGCTTCAATCTTTGCCTTGTGCAGCCAGATGACTGAGGCTGAGTGCCTTCCTCATCTGGGGTGGGTATTTTTTTACAGTGTGAGGCATGCACCCAGAAAGCCAAATACTGACATTTCACAGCTGTATTGGAGGTCAGGAGGATCTGGAACAGACCTTTCCAACGAGGAGTCAGGCAATTTCTCCATTCAAACACTTTTGCAGGAGTGCAATGGGTCAGGCTGGTGTGCTCTTATTGGGAGATTATTGCTTTAATTTTCATCCAGATCCCTAATTTGCGAACATTTGCTCTGCATTCTTTTCTTCTCAACTGCATTGTATGTGTACCATATTCTATTATCCTTTCATTAAAATGTCCAACATTCTCATGTAACAGAAGCATAATAGTATCTAGAACAGAGGGCACTGATATTATTTGGTTTAGGCGCTCCTTAACACTACTTAATATGGTTCTAATTATTTCTGCACATATCCCTAAACCAAGGATGTAATATATTTAATACAACTCAGAGGAAAGGCAATAACAAGTTTGTTGTTGTGAAGTGAAAAGCCAAGGTAAAATTATAATTGAGGGAGGGAAAGAAATGGGTGAGTTTCAATTTTTTTAAATCCTGGTTCTGTGGGCAGTGCTTGTTTTGTGAGAGTGCCTTGGTCATATGCCTGGTTGGTCATGTAACTGGGAAGGTGTAGCTGGTTGATCATGTGACTGGATGGGCATAGCTAGTTAGTCATGTGATTGGATGGGCGTGGCCAACTTGACATCACTCATGTCAAAGGGCACCTTGCCTGATTTCTCCTCACCTCAAAGGCCTTAAAGAGATACGATTTCACTGTCTATTTATTTACTACTTCTCAACATCCAAAACATACTATTTAATCCTATGTGTGTACATACATATTACATAGTATATAGTATGTGCATCGGCAGACAAAAAGATACATTATCTACTATAAATACTGTATGTGTATGTACACACACACAAACATGGTGTCTTCTGAAGCCAAGTCTAGGGCCAGAGTTTGTTGTGCTTCCTTTCTCTTCTTTCTTTCTCTCCGTCCCTCCTCCTCACCCTCCCTTCCCCTTTCTTTCTTTCTTTCTCTCTCTCTCTCTCTCTCTCTCTCTCTCTCTCTCTCTCTCTCTCTCTCTCTCTCTCTCCCTCCCTCCCTCCCTCCCTCCCTCCCTCCCTCCCTTCCTCCCTCCGAGTGGAAAGGGAAAGAAGCAGCACACAGAAAAAGAATGTGTGAGCATTCAAAATATACTATTTAATATACTATTGATAAACTAGTAATCAAATGGGTAAATAGGTTAATCAGAGGCTCATTAAAGATCAGGTGTAAAATTGAGCGCTTGTGTAAAGAGTTAATGGATGCTTGAGGAAGCCTCTTAAGGGAAGAAAAGTGCTGAGGATGTAGTAGCACTGCAGGCTTCCCTGTGTTTTCAGCCATGGAATGTGAAGCACATTCTCCTCCTCCTGCTGAAAGTCTAACAGGAGCATTTGCAAATCCTCTTCTTTTGGATAGGAACAAAGAAAATAAATATCCTTCACTTGGTTTGTTTCCAAACTCATGAACCATTTGTCCCATCGTCCCATTGATCTTTAATTTTTCCACAGGATTTTTAACATTCAGGCTGATATCTCCAGAAGCTTCTGATATTTGGGTAGCCACATCATTTTGAATCTCCAGCTCATGAGTTTTCTCTTTGTTTTCTGTTAATTTTGCTTTGGTAACAACCAGTGGCTTCTTGTTATTCTTCAGAGGGAATAGTCGCCTTGCCACCTTCCTCCATTTTTCATCCATTTTATGTGAAGCTGGTTTTATTTGCTCTCCTGTACATGTTCCTTTAGTTGTTTTAAGTCTTTTGGTTACCAACTGAGGAAAGAAGTCTTTTGTATTTTTCTCATGACCATCATCTTGTACTATTTTTTGACGGCTTTTTGAGTATCCCACCCTGAGTGTGATTTTACCAGAAGCTTCTGAAATTTCAGTGGACATTTTCTTTTGGGTCTCCAGCTCATGGATTTTCTCTTTTTTTTCTGTTATTTTTGTTTTGGGAGTGACTTGTGGCCACTTCGTAACCCTCAGAACTACTTGTTGTCTTGCAGGCTTCCACCATTGTTGAGGCATTGTGTGTGAAGAAAGTTTTAGTTGCTCTGCTTGAAGTTTTCCTACGCTTTCTGCAAATTGTTGCCTTTTAGTTAGGAACTTAAGAAATAAATCTTCTCCTCTTTGCATTTTTCCAAGCTCATGATCTCCTTTTACTAATTTTTGATGGCTCTTTAACCATTCCAGATGGCTTTTAGATCTCATGTTGATATCCCCGGAATGTTCTGAAATTTCTGTGGCCCCTTCCATTTGGATATCCAACTCATGAGTTTTCTCTTTGTTTTCTGTTAATTTTGCTTTGGTAACAACCAGTGGCTTCGTGTTATTCTTCAGAGGGAATAGTCGCCTTGCCACCTTCCTCCATTTTTCATCCATTTTATGTGAAGCTGGTTTTATTTGCTCTCCTGTACATGTTCCTTTAGTTGTTTTAAGTCTTTTGGTTACCAACTGAGGAAAGAAGTCTTTTGTATTTTTCTCATGACCATCTTGTACTATTTTTTGATGGCTTTTTGAGTATCCCACCCTGAGTGTGATTTTACCAGAAGCTTCTGAAATTTCAGTGGCCATTTTCTTTTGGGTCTGCAGCTCATGGATTTTCTCTTTTTTTTCTGTTATTTTTGTTTTGGGAGTGACTTGTGGCCACTTCGTAACCCTCAGAACTACTTGTTGTCTTGCAGGCTTCCACCATTGTTGAGGCATTGTGTGTGAAGAAAGTTTTAGTTGCTCTGCTTGAAGTTTTCCTACGCTTTCTGCAAATTGTTGCCTTTTAGTTAGGAACTTAAGAAATAAATCTTCTCCTCTTTGCATTTTTCCAAGCTCATGATCTCCTTTTACTAATTTTTGATGGCTCTTTAACCATTCCAGATGGCTTTTAGATCTCATGTTGATATCCCCGGAATGTTCTGAAATTTCTGTGGCCCCTTCCATTTGGATATCCAAGTCATGAGTTTTCTCTTTGTTTTCTGTTAATTTTGCTTTGGTAACAACCAGTGGCTTCGTGTTATTCTTCAGAGTGAATAGTCGCCTTGCCACCTTCCTCCATTTTTCATCCATTTTATGTGAAGCTGGTTTTATTTGCTGTCCTGTACATGTTCCTTTAGTTGTTTTAAGTATTTTGGTTACCAACTGAGGAAAGAAGTCTTTTGTATTTTTCTCATGACCATCTTGTACTATTTTTTGACGGCTTTTTGAGTATCCCACCCTGAGTGTGATTTTACCAGAAGCTTCTGAAATTTCAGTGGCCATTTTCTTTTGGGTCTCCAGCTCATGGATTTTCTCTTTTTTTTCTGTTATTTTTGTTTTGGGAGTGACTTGTGGCCACTTCTTAACCCTCAGAACTACTTGTTGTCTTGCAGGCTTCCACCATTGTTGAGGCATTGTGTGTGAAGAAAGTTTTAGTTGCTCTGCTTGAAGTTTTCCTACGCTTTCTGCAAATTGTTGCCTTTTAGTTAGGAACTTAAGAAATAAATCTTCTCCTGTTTGCTTTTTTCCAAGCTCATGATCTCCTTTTACTAATTTTTGATGGCTCTTTAACCATTCCAGATGGCTTTTAGATCTCATGTTGATATCCCTGGAATGTTCTGAAATTTCTGTGGCCCCTTCCATTTGGATATCCAACTCATGAGTTTTCTCTTTGTTTTCTGTTACTTCTGCTTTGGAAGCAACCTGTGGCCTCTTGTTATTCTTCAGAAGGAGTAGTCGGCTTGCCACTTTCTCGTCGTTCTTTAACCCTGCTAGATAACTTTTAGATCTCAAGCTGATGTCCCGAGAAACATCCAAAATTTCTGTAGTTAAATCCTTTTGGAGTTCCAACTCTTGATTCTCTTCCTTTTTGGTTATTTTTGCTTTGGGTTCCACTTGTAGGACATTGGATGATTTGTACAGTTTTTTCAGCAGACTTTCATGAGTTTCATCCAAATATTCACGAGGATTTGATTTAGTTAATCCACTCCATAATTTTAAAATTGATGACCTAAGAAATTCAACGGAATTACCAATTGTCTCCCGAATATGAGGATTGTAATAACTGGGAGAATTGGCACTCCTTTTGCAATAAATGTTTGAGGCTGGGCATGGAAGTACAAATCCATCCAACCTTTCAAAAAATACCAGCATTCCAACCAGGAAAATTTGGGTCGCAAAGGGGGCAACACATCTCATGATGCCTATCCCCTCTCGCTCCTTTTACCCAAATGAAGGCTGCTTGCAATGTTGCAGCCAACAGTTGAGGTGATTCTATGCGGTTACCAAGCAACCAAATGTGATTTCATATGGAGGCTTCAGGATAATGCCACTGCTGTGACATTATTCCTGACATCATAAAATTGCCCAAAACCATGGCAACAATGTAGGTAGTGGCCTCTTTTATAGATAATGAGTTGATTTTATGAGATCACTCAGATACTTGTGATTAATGTTTTTGGTCAGAGTCATAGTAGGGAATACCATCTGCTTTCACTATCATTCTTCAGCTCCTATAACAAATTACTGCACATTCTTATATGTAGAAAACAGAGGGATCAGCAGTTAAAGAAGGAAAGTAATAGGACTAACTTATATACCTCCCCATAGTGCTCACAGCATTCTCTGAGCAGTTTACAATGTCAACATATAGCTCCTAACACTCTGGGTCCTCATTTTACCAACCTCAAAAGGATGGAAAGCTGAGGCAACCTTGAAACATTCACGATCAAATTCCAATTGTGGGCAGAATTAGCCTGCGATAGTGCAGGAAATAGAATTAACCACAGAAGAAAGAGCAGAGAAATGATAAACAGAAATTCCTGGGAAACACACAGCTGTCTTCCTTCACCCAAAATTTATTGATTGTATTTGTGTCACATTGCAAGCAACTCAAATCCTGTATATGATGAGTACTCTAAGGTCCCAGAAGTTTCCCTGAATCACTGAGATGCCAAAGGGAGTGAGAGTCAAGACAAGGCTTGCAAAAATAACAGCATTTTTATTCCTTTGGCCAGAGCAGAAAAAGAGTTGGGTGATACTATTTCCAAAACACAGACAAAAGCATGTAAGGAATAGCCACACACTGTGAGAGTGGCTGAGGGTATTTATACATTTTACGGCAATAGAAACAAAATTTATCCAATCAAACAAAGGTTTGTCACCAACGTGATCTTTAAAACGTTCTTTGCTATTTTGCAGAGTATCCCTTGTCCTTGTCCTTGTGTGTTCATACTCCTAGGCAGCCCCCTCCTTACATATCGAGCAGGATGTTCCTGGGAACTGTCTCCACGGATATGTCTAGCTCTGAAATAAATTATGTGACAGGCCTGCAGCTTTCTTTTGGATCTTTGGCCTGCCACACTTTCTATTAATCTACTGTGCCTTTTTCTATTGTGGGAAAATGGGAGGGGGGATAGTACGAATTTACTTACTGTGTAGCCAAAACAAAATTCTTACTAGAAAGCCAAGGACATCTCTGCAGGTTTGCACCTGACAGGAACTGGATGAGTGGAACTGCCAGCATGGTAGTGGGAGTTTGGACCATATGATGGAATTGTGTGTGGGGGTGAGGTGACATAGGATCTTGAACTTTCAACTAGTAAAAACAACTAGTTTTTACTACTGGTTCTGTGCGCGTGGGTTTTTTTGTGTATGTGGCTTGTTTGTCATCTGATGGTGGGTATGGCTTGTTGGTCATGTGAGTGGGTGGGTGTTGATTCATGGTCATGTGATTGGTTGGTCATGTGACTGGGTAGGCATAGCTGTTGGTCATGTGACTGGGTAAGCATAACTAATTAGTCACTTGACTGGGTGGGCATGGCCAACTAAACATCACTCATGCCTTGCCTGACTTTTCTTTGCCTCAAAGGCCTTAAAGAGATACAATTTCTCTATTTATTTACTACTTCTGAACATCCAAAATATACTATTTAATCCTACGTATATATGCCGTATGTCTGCATACATAATACCTAGTATAGTGTGTGTATAGGCACACAAAAAATACATTATCTCTATATATTTGTGATGGGGAACCTATGGCAAGCGTGTAACTAGTGGCATGTGGGGCCATTTGTTAGGGCATACGAGGTATTGCCCTGTCATTTCCAGTGTGCATGTGCCCACTAGCCAGCTGACTTCAGCCGTCCTTTGAGGCTGATTTTTGCCCTCTGGAGGCTTCAGGGCTTCTCTGAAGTGACTTCTGGTTTGTCTGTGGGTCCATTTTTCACCCTCCGGAGCCTTCAGGGAAGCTTCTTATTTCTTGTGATTTTTGTCCTATGTCCAAATATATTTCAAAACTACCTTCTTTGCAAAATCAAATTTCACAGCAATGGCTCAGCAGGTTTACAAATAGTTCTGATACACTTTGAAATCTTTCTATCTAAAACTTTGGTTCATTTAGCTTTTTAGGATCTGCTGCTCTCACTTACACCTTACTGATCCTAATAGATCAATAGGCTATATTTTCGTTTCCCCCATCGTCACTTCTTCTTTGTGAAAAAAAAACAAAAAATGAAACATAGAAAGCAATATCTGCATTATATCAATTATAGAAGTAAGCGAAATAAACCAAAACATCCTTCATTTAAGATGGGGAACACCTACTTTGATTAAAAGTGTTTCAGCAAAGCAAAAACACAAAAGGGAATAGACAGGCTGGGACATGCAACCCTAAATACAGCATGGAACCGAAGAGGAGCAATGCAGCGCTAGTCCAGGCTGCAGGCATAAGACATCTCCTAATGCAGGTTGTCTCTTGCAGTCATTGTGGGGCTTCCATGAAACAGTTTTTTTTAATCACTTGTGATTGCAAGTAGAGATGAGTTAATTTGATGCTGCCGTCTTGGTCGAAGATTGCACGGAGGGAGGGGAAGCAGAGGCCACTAGCCCTTGTTCCCTTGTTGGGCAAAGCTTCAATCTTTGCCTTGTGCAGCCAGATGACTGAGGCTGAGTGCCTTCCTCATCTGGGGTGGGTATTTTTTTACAGTGTGAGGCATGCACCCAGAAAGCCAAATACTGACATTTCACAGCTGTATTGGAGGTCAGGAGGATCTGGAACAGACCTTTCCAACGAGGAGTCAGGCAATTTCTCCATTCAAACACTTTTGCAGGAGTGCAATGGTTCAGGCTGGTGTGCTCTTATTGGGAGATTATTGCTTTAATTTTCATCCAGATCCCTAATTTGCGAACATTTGCTCTGCATTCTTTTCTTCTCAACTGCATTGTATGTGTACCATATTCTATTATCCTTTCATTAAAATGTCCAACATTCTCATGTAACAGAAGCATAATAGTATCTAGAACAGAGGGCACTGATATTATTTGGTTTAGGCGCTCCTTAACACTACTTAATATGGTTCTAATTATTTCTGCACATATCCCTAAACCAAGGATGTAATATATTTAATACAACTCAGAGGAAAGGCAATAACAAGTTTGTTGTGAAGTGAAAAGCCAAGGTAAAATTATAATTGAGGGAGGGAAAGAAATGGGTGAGTTTCAATTTTTTTAAATCCTGGTTCTGTGGGCAGTGCTTGTTTTGTGAGAGTGCCTTGGTCATATGCCTGGTTGGTCATGTAACTGGGAAGGTGTAGCTGGTTGATCATGTGACTGGATGGGCATAGCTAGTTAGTCATGTGATTGGATGGGCGTGGCCAACTTGACATCACTCATGTCAAAGGGCACCTTGCCTGATTTCTCCTCACCTCAAAGGCCTTAAAGAGATGCGATTTCACTGTCTATTTATTTACTACTTCTCAACATCCAAAACATACTATTTAATCCTATGTGTGTACATACATATTACATAGTATATAGTATGTGCATCGGCAGACAAAAAGATACATTATCTACTATAAATACTGTATGTGTATGTACACACACACAAACATGGTGTCTTCTGAAGCCAAGTCTAGGGCCAGAGTTTGTTGTGCTTCCTTTCTCTTCTTTCTTTCTCTCCGTCCCTCCTCCTCACCCTCCCTTCCCCTTTCTTTCTTTCTCTCTCTCTCTCTCTCGCTCTCTCTCTCTCCCTCCCTCCCTCCCTCCCTCCTTCCCTCCCTCCCTCCCTCCGAGTGGAAAGGGAAAGAAGCAGCACACAGAAAAAGAATGTGTGAGCATTCAAAATATACTATTTAATATACTATTGATAAACTAGTAATCAAATGGGTAAATAGGTTAATCAGAGGCTCATTAAAGATCAGGTGTAAAATTGAGCGCTTGTGTAAAGAGTTAATGGATGCTTGAGGAAGCCTCTTAAGGGAAGAAAAGTGCTGAGGATGTAGTAGCACTGCAGGCTTCCCTGTGTTTTCAGCCATGGAATGTGAAGTACATTCTCCTCCTTCTGCTGAAAGTCTAACAGGAGCGTTTGCAAATCCTCTTCTTTTGGTTAGGAACAAAGAAAATAAATATTCTTCACTTGGTTTGTTTCCAAACTCATGAACCATTTGTCCCATTGTCCCATTGATCTTTAATTTTTCCACAGGATTTTTACCATTCAGGCTGATATCTCCAGAAGCTTCTGAAATTTGGGTAGCCACATCATTTTGAATCTCCAGCTCATGAGTTTTCTCTTTGTTTTCTGTTAATTTTGCTTTGGTAACAACAAGTGGCTTCTTGTTATTCTTCAGAGGGAATAGTCGCCTTGCCACCTTCCTCCATTTTTCATCCATTTTATGTGAAGCTGGTTTTATTTGCTGTCCTGTACATGTTCCTTTAGTTGTTTTAAGTCTTTTGGTTACCAACTGAGGAAAGAAGTCTTTTGTATTTTTCTCATGACCATCTTGTACTATTTTTTGACGGCTTTTTGAGTATCCCACCCTGAGTGTGATTTTACCAGAAGCTTCTGAAATTTCAGTGGCCATTTTCTTTTGGGTCTCCAGCTCATGAATTTTCTCTCTTTTTTCTGATAGTTTTGTTTTGGGAGTGACTTGTGGCCACTTCGTAACCCTCAGAACTACTTGTTGTCTTGCAGGCTTCCACCATTGTTGAGGCATTGTGTGTGAAGAAAGTTTTAGTTGCTCTGCTTGAAGTTTTCCTACGCTTTCTGCAAATTGTTGCCTTTTAGTTAGGAACTTAAGAAATAAATCTTCTCCTCTTTGCATTTTTCCAAGCTCATGATCTCCTTTTACTAATTTTTGATGGCTCTTTAACCATTCCAGATGGCTTTTAGATCTCATGTTGATATCCCCGGAATGTTCTGAAATTTCTGTGGCCCCTTCCATTTGGATATCCAACTCATGAGTTTTCTCTTTGTTTTCTGTTAATTTTGCATTGGTAACAACCAGTGGCTTCGTGTTATTCTTCAGAGGGAATAGTCGCCTTGCCACCTTCCTCCATTTTTCATCCATTTTATGTGAAGCTGGTTTTATTTGCTCTCCTGTACATGGTCATTTAGTTGTTTTAAGTCTTTTGGTTACCAACTGAGGAAAGAAGTCTTTTGTATTTTTCTCATGACCATCTTGTACTATTTTTTGACGGCTTTTTGAGTATCCCACCCTGAGTGTGATTTTACCAGAAGCTTCTGAAATTTCAGTGGCCATTTTCTTTTGGGTCTCCAGCTCATGGATTTTCTCTTTTTTTTCTGTTATTTTTGTTTTGGGAGTGACTTGTGGCCACTTCTTAACCCTCAGAACTACTTGTTGTCTTTCAGGCTTCCACCATTGTTGAGGCATTGTGTGTGAAGAAAGTTTTAGTTGCTCTGCTTGAAGTTTTCCTACGCTTTCTGCAAATTGTTGCCTTTTAGTTAGGAACTTAAGAAATAAATCTTCTCCTCTTTGCTTTTTTCCAAGCTCATGATCTCCTTTTACTAATTTTTGATGGCTCTTTAACCATTCCAGATGGCTTTTAAATCTCATGTTGATATCCCCGGAATGTTCTGAAATTTCTGTGGCCCCTTCCATTTGGATATCCAACTCATGAGTTTTCTCTTTGTTTTCTGTTAATTTTGCATTGGTAACAACCAGTGGCTTCGTGTTATTCTTCAGAGGGAATAGTCGCCTTGCCACCTTCCTCCATTTTTCATCCATTTTATGTGAAGCTGGTTTTATTTGCTCTCCTGTACATGTTCCTTTAGTTGTTTTAAGTCTTTTGGTTACCAACTGAGGAAAGAAGTCTTTTGTATTTTTCTCATGACCATCTTGTACTATTTTTTGACGGCTTTTTGAGTATCCCACCCTGAGTGTGATTTTACCAGAAGCTTCTGAAATTTCAGTGGCCATTTTGTTTTGGGTCTCCAGCTCATGAATTTTCTCTCTTTTTTCTGATATTTTTGTTTTGGGAGTGACTTGTGGCCACTTCCTAACCCTCAGAACTACTTGTTGTCTTGCAGGCTTCCACCATTGTTGAGGCATTGTGTGTGAAGAAAGTTTTAGTTGCTCTGCTTGAAGTTTTCCTACGCTTTCTGCAAATTGTTGCCTTTTAGTTAGGAACTTAAGAAATAAATCTTCTCTTTGCTTTTTTCCAAGCTCATGATCTCCTTTTACTAATTTTTGATGGCTCTTTAACCATTCCAGATGGCTTTTAGATCTCATATTGATATCACCGGATTTTTCTGAAATTTCTGCGGCCCCTTCCTTTTGTATATCCAACTCATGAGATGTCTCTTTGTTTTCTGTTAATTCTGCTTTGGAAGCAACCTGTGGCCTCTTGTTATTCTTCCGAAGGAGTAGTCGGCTTGCCACTTTCTCGTCGTTCTTTAACCCTGCTAGATAACTTTTAGATCTCAAGCTGATGTCCCGAGAAACATCCAAAATTTCTGTAGTTAAATCCTTTTGGAGTTCCAACTCTTGATTCTCTTCCTTTTTGGTTATTTTTGCTTTGGGTTCCACTTGTAGGACATTGGATGATTTGTACAGTTTTTTCAGCAGACTTTCATGAGTTTCATCCAAATATTCACGAGGATTTGATTTAGTTAATCCACTCCATAATTTTAAAATTGATGACCTAAGAAATTCAACGGAATTACCAATTGTCTCCCGAATATGAGGATTGTAATAACTGGGAGAATTGGCACTCCTTTTGCAATAAATGTTTGAGGCTGGGCATGGAAGTACAAATCCATCCAACCTTTCAAAAAATACCAGCATTCCAACCAGGAAAATTTGGGTCGCAAAGGGGGCAACACATCTCATGATGCCTATCCCCTCTCGCTCCTTTTACCCAAATGAAGGCTGCTTGGAATGTTGCAGCCAACAGTTGAGGTGATTCTATGCGGTTACCAAGCAACCAAATGTGATTTCATATGGAGGCTTCAGGATAATGCCACTGCTGTGACATTATTCCTGACATCATAAAATTGCCCAAAACCATGGCAACAATGTAGGTAGTGGCCTCTTTTATAGATAATGAGTTGATTTTATGAGATCACTCAGATACTTGTGATTAATGTTTTTGGTCAGAGTCATAGTAGGGAATACCATCTGCTTTCACTATCATTCTTCAGCTCCTATAACAAATTACTGCACATTCTTATATGTAGAAAACAGAGGGATCAGCAGTTAAAGAAGGAAAGTAATAGGACTAACTTATATACCTCCCCATAGTGCTCACAGCATTCTCTGAGCAGTTTACAATGTCAACATATAGCTCCTAACACTCTGGGTCCTCATTTTACCAACCTCAAAAGGATGGAAAGCTGAGGCAACCTTGAAACATTCACGATCAAATTCCAATTGTGGGCAGAATTAGCCTGCGATAGTGCAGGAAATAGAATTAACCACAGAAGAAAGAGCAGAGAAATGATAAACAGAAATTCCTGGGAAACACACAGCTGTCTTCCTTCACCCAAAATTTATTGATTGTATTTGTGTCACATTGCAAGCAACTCAAATCCTGTATATGATGAGTACTCTAAGGTCCCAGAAGTTTCCCTGAATCACTGAGATGCCAAAGGGAGTGAGAGTCAAGACAAGGCTTGCAAAAATAACAGCGTTTTTATTCCTTTGGCCAGAGCAGAAAAAGAGTTGGGTGATACTATTTCCAAAACACAGACAAAAGCATGTAAGGAATAGCCACACACTGTGAGAGTGGCTGAGGGTATTTATACATTTTACGGCAATAGAAACAAAATTTATCCAATCAAACAAAGGTTTGTCACCAACGTGATCTTTAAAACGTTCTTTGCTATTTTGCAGAGTATCCCTTGTCCTTGTCCTTGTGTGTTCATACTCCTAGGCAGCCCCCTCCTTACATATCGAGCAGGATGTTCCTGGGAACTGTCTCCACGGATATGTCTAGCTCTGAAATAAATTATGTGACAGGCCTGCAGCTTTCTTTTGGATCTTTGGCCTGCCACACTTTCTATTAATCTACTGTGCCTTTTTCTATTGTGGGAAAATGGGAGGGGGGATAGTACGAATTTACTTACTGTGTAGCCAAAACAAAATTCTTACTAGAAAGCCAAGGACATCTCTGCAGGTTTGCACCTGACAGGAACTGGATGAGTGGAACTGCCAGCATGGTAGTGGGAGATTGGACCATGTGATGGAATTGTGTGTGGGGGTGAGGTGACATAGGATCTTGAACTTTCAACTAGTAAAAACAACTAGTTTTTACTACTGGTTCTGTGCGCATGGGTTTTTTTGTGTATGTGGCTTGTTTGTCATCTGATGGTGGGTATGGCTTGTTGGTCATGTGAGTGGGTGGGTGTTGATTCATGGTCATGTGATTGGTTGGTCATGTGACTGGGTAGGCATAGCTGTTGGTCATGTGACTGGGTAAGCATAACTAATTAGTCACTTGACTGGGTGGGCATGGCCAACTAAACATCACTCATGCCTTGCCTGACTTTTCTTTGCCTCAAAGGCCTTAAAGAGATACAATTTCTCTATTTATTTACTACTTCTGAACATCCAAAATATACTATTTAATCCTACGTATATATGCCGTATGTCTGCATACATAATACCTAGTATAGTGTGTGTATAGGCACACAAAAAATACATTATCTCTATATATTTGTGATGGGGAACCTATGGCAAGCGTGTAACTAGTGGCATGTGGGGCCATTTGTTAGGGCATACGAGGTATTGCCCTGTCATTTCCAGTGTGCATGTGCCCACTAGCCAGCTGACTTCAGCCGTCCTTTGAGGCTGATTTTTGCCCTCTGGAGGCTTCAAGGCTTCTCTGAAGTGACTTCTGGTTTGTCTGTGGGTCCATTTTTCACCCTCCGGAGCCTTCAGGGAAGCTTCTTATTTCTGATTTTTGTCCTATGTCCAAATATATTTCAAAACTACCTTCTTTGCAAAATCAAATTTCACAGCAATGGCTCAGCAGGTTTACAAATAGTTCTGATACACTTTGAAGTCTTTCTATCTAAAACTTTGGTTCATTTAGCTTTTTAGGATCTGCTGCTCTCACTTACACCTTACTGATCCTAATAGATCAATAGGCTATATTTTCGTTTCCCCCATCGTCACTTCTTCTTTGTGAAAAAAAAACAAAAAATGAAACATAGAAAGCAATATCTGCATGTCAGCTACCTTATATCAATTATAGAAGTAAGCGAAATAAACCAAAACATCCTTCATTTAAGATGGGGAACACCTACTTTGATTAAAAGTGTTTCAGCAAAGCAAAAACACAAAAGGGAATAGACAGGCTGGGACATGCAACCCTAAATACAGCATGGAACCGAAGAGGAGCAATGCAGCGCTAGTCCAGGCTGCAGGCATAAGACATCTCCTAATGCAGGTTGTCTCTTGCAGTCATTGTGGGGCTTCCATGAAACAGTTTTTTTTAATCACTTGTGATTGCAAGTAGAGATGAGTTAATTTGATGCTGCCGTCTTGGTCGAAGATTGCACAGAGGGAGGGGAAGCAGAGGCCACTAGCTCTTGTTCCCTTGTTGGGCAAAGCTTCAATCTTTGCCTTGTGCAGCCAGATGACTGAGGCTGAGTGCCTTCCTCATCTGGGGTGGGTATTTTTTTACAGTGTGAGGCATGCACCCAGAAAGCCAAATACTGACATTTCACAGCTGTATTGGAGGTCAGGAGGATCTGGAACAGACCTTTCCAACGAGGAGTCAGGCAATTTCTCCATTCAAACACTTTTGCAGGAGTGCAATGGTTCAGGCTGGTGTGCTCTTATTGGGAGATTATTGCTTTAATTTTCATCCAGATCCCTAATTTGCGAACATTTGCTCTGCATTCTTTTCTTATCAACTGCATTGTATGTGTACCATATTCTATTATCCTTTCATTAAAATGTCCAACATTCTCATGTAACAGAAGCATAATAGTATCTAGAACAGAGGGCACTGATATTATTTGGTTTAGGCTCTCCTTAACACTACTTAATATGGTTCTAATTATTTCTGCACATATCCCTAAACCAATGATGTAATATATTTAATACAACTCAGAGGAAAGGCAAGAACAAGTTTGTTGTTGTGAAGTGAAAAGCCAAGGTAAAATTATAATTGAGGGAGGGAAAGAAATGGGTGAGTTTCAATTTTTTTTAATCCTGGTTCTGTGGGCAGTGCTTGTTTTGTGAGAGTGCCTTGGTCATATGCCTGGTTGGTCATGTAACTGGGAAGGTGTAGCTGGTTGATCATGTGACTGGATGGGCATAGCTAGTTAGTCATGTGATTGGATGGGCGTGGCCAACTTGACATCACTCATGTCAAAGGGCACCTTGCCTGATTTCTCCTCACCTCAAAGGCCTTAAAGAGATACAATTTCACTGTCTATTTATTTACTACTTCTCAACATCCAAAACATACTATTTAATCCTATGTGTGTACATACATATTACATAGTATATAGTATGTGCATCGGCAGACAAAAAGATACATTATCTACTATAAATACTGTATGTGTATGTACACACACACAAACATGGTGTCTTCTGAAGCCAAGTCTAGGGCCAGAGTTTGTTGTGCTTCCTTTCTCTTCTTTCTTTCTCTCCGTCCCTCCTCCTCACCCTCCCTTCCCCTTTCTTTCTTTCTCTCTCTCTCTCTCTCTCTCTCTCTCTCTCTCTCTCTCTCTCTCTCTCCCTCCCTCCCTCCCTCCCTCCCTCCCTCCCTCCGAGTGGAAAGGGAAAGAAGCAGCACACAGAAAAAGAATGTGTGAGCATTCAAAATATACTATTTAATATACTATTGATAAACTAGTAATCAAATGGGTAAATAGGTTAATCAGAGGCTCATTAAAGATCAGGTGTAAAATTGAGCGCTTGTGTAAAGAGTTAATGGATGCTTGAGGAAGCCTCTTAAGGGAAGAAAAGTGCTGAGGATGTAGTAGCACTGCAGGCTTCCCTGTGTTTTCAGCCATGGAATGTGAAGCACATTCTCCTCCTTCTGCTGAAAGTCTAACAGGAGCATTTGCAAATCCTCTTCTTTTGGTTAGGAACAAAGAAAATAAATATTCTTCACTTGGTTTGTTTCCAAACTCATGAACCATTTGTCCCATTGTCCCATTGATCTTTAATTTTTCCACAGGATTTTTACCATTCAGGCTGATATCTCCAGAAGCTTCTGAAATTTGGGTAGCCACATCATTTTGAATCTCCAGCTCATGAGTTTTCTCTTTGTTTTCTGTTAATTTTGCTTTGGTAACAACAAGTGGCTTCTTGTTATTCTTCAGAGGGAATAGTCGCCTTGCCACCTTCCTCCATTTTTCATCCATTTTATGTGAAGCTGGTTTTATTTGCTGTCCTGTACATGTTCCTTTAGTTGTTTTAAGTCTTTTGGTTACCAACTGAGGAAAGAAGTCTTTTGTATTTTTCTCATGACCATCTTGTACTATTTTTTGACGGCTTTTTGAGTATCCCACCCTGAGTGTGATTTTACCAGAAGCTTCTGAAATTTCAGTGGCCATTTTCTTTTGGGTCTCCAGCTCATGAATTTTCTCTCTTTTTTCTGATAGTTTTGTTTTGGGAGTGACTTGTGGCCACTTCTTAACCCTCAGAACTACTTGTTGTCTTGCAGGCTTCCACCATTGTTGAGGCATTGTGTGTGAAGAAAGTTTTAGTTGCTCTGCTTGAAGTTTTCCTACGCTTTCTGCAAATTGTTGCCTTTTAGTTAGGAACTTAAGAAATAAATCTTCTCCTCTTTGCTTTTTTCCAAGCTCATGATCTCCTTTTACTAATTTTTGATGGCTCTTTAACCATTCCAGATGGCTTTTAGATCTCATGTTGATATCCCCGGAATGTTCTGAAATTTCTGTGGCCCCTTCCATTTGGATATCCAACTCATGAGTTTTCTCTTTGTTTTCTGTTAATTTTGCATTGGTAACAACCAGTGGCTTCGTGTTATTCTTCAGAGGGAATAGTCGCCTTGCCACCTTCCTCCATTTTTCATCCATTTTATGTGAAGCTGGTTTTATTTGCTCTCCTGTACATGGTCCTTTAGTTGTTTTAAGTCTTTTGGTTACCAACTGAGGAAAGAAGTCTTTTGTATTTTTCTCATGACCATCTTGTACTATTTTTTGACGGCTTTTTGAGTATCCCACCCTGAGTGTGATTTTACCAGAAGCTTCTGAAATTTCAGTGGCCATTTTCTTTTGGGTCTCCAGCTCATGGATTTTCTCTTTTTTTTCTGTTATTTTTGTTTTGGGAGTGACTTGTGGCCACTTCTTAACCCTCAGAACTACTTGTTGTCTTTCAGGCTTCCACCATTGTTGAGGCATTGTGTGTGAAGAAAGTTTTAGTTGCTCTGCTTGAAGTTTTCCTACGCTTTCTGCAAATTGTTGCCTTTTAGTTAGGAACTTAAGAAATAAATCTTCTCCTCTTTGCTTTTTTCCAAGCTCATGATCTCCTTTTACTAATTTTTGATGGCTCTTTAACCATTCCAGATGGCTTTTAGATCTCATGTTGATATCCCCGGAATGTTCTGAAATTTCTGTGGCCCCTTCCATTTGGATATCCAACTCATGAGTTTTCTCTTTGTTTTCTGTTAATTTTGCATTGGTAACAACCAGTGGCTTCGTGTTATTCTTCAGAGGGAATAGTCGCCTTGCCACCTTCCTCCATTTTTCATCCATTTTATGTGAAGCTGGTTTTATTTGCTCTCCTGTACATGGTCCTTTAGTTGTTTTAAGTCTTTTGGTTACAAACTGAGGAAAGAAGTCTTTTGTATTTTTCTCATGACCATCTTGTACTATTTTTTGACGGCTTTTTGAGTATCCCACCCTGAGTGTGATTTTACCAGAAGCTTCTGAAATTTCAGTGGCCATTTTCTTTTGGGTCTCCAGCTCATGGATTTTCTCTTTTTTTTCTGTTATTTTTGTTTTGGGAGTGACTTGTGGCCACTTCTTAACCCCCAGAACTACTTGTTGTCTTTCAGGCTTCCACCATTGTTGAGGCATTGTGTGTGAAGAAAGTTTTAGTTGCTCTGCTTGAAGTTTTCCTACGCTTTCTGCAAATTGTTGCCTTTTAGTTAGGAACTTAAGAAATAAATCTTCTCCTCTTTGCTTTTTTCCAAGCTCATGATCTCCTTTTACTAATTTTTGATGGCTCTTTAACCATTCCAGATGGCTTTTAGATCTCATGTTGATATCCCCGGAATGTTCTGAAATTTCTGTGGCCCCTTCCATTTGGATATCCAACTCATGAGTTTTCTCTTTGTTTTCTGTTAATTTTGCATTGGTAACAACCAGTGGCTTCGTGTTATTCTTCCGAAGGAGTAGTCGGCTTGCCACTTTCTCGTCGTTCTTTAACCCTGCTAGATAACTTTTAGATCTCAAGCTGATGTCCCGAGAAACATCCAAAATTTCTGTAGTTAAATCCTTTTGGAGTTCCAACTCTTGATTCTCTTCCTTTTTGGTTATTTTTGCTTTGGGTTCCACTTGTAGGACATTGGATGATTTGTACAGTTTTTTCAGCAGATTTTCATGAGTTTCATCCAAATATTCACGAGGATTTGATTTAGTTAATCCACTCCATAATTTTAAAATTGATGACCTAAGAAATTCAACGGAATTACCAAGTGTCTCCCGAATATGAGGATTGTAATAACTGGGAGAATTGGCACTCCTTTTGCAATAAATGTTTGAGGCTGGGCATGGAAGTACAAATCCATCCAACCTTTCAAAAAATACCAGCATTCCAACCAGGAAATTTTGGGTCGCAAAGGGGGCAACACATCTCATGATGCCTATCCCCTCTCGCTCCTTTTACCCAAATGAAGGCTGCTTGGAATGTTGCAGCCAACAGTTGAGGTGATTCTATGCGGTTACCAAGCAACCAAATGTGATTTCATATGGAGGCTTCAGGATAATGCCACTGCTGTGACATTATTCCTGACATCATAGAATTGCCCAAAACCATGGCAACAATGTAGGTAGTGGCCTCTTTTATAGATAATGAGTTGATTTTATGAGATCACTCAGATACTTGTGATTAATGTTTTTGGTCAGAGTCATAGTAGGGAATACCATCTGCTTTCACTATCATTCTTCAGCTCCTATAACAAATTACTGCACATTCTTATATGTAGAAAACAGAGGGAACAGCAGTTGAAGGAGGAAAGTAATAGGACTAACTTATATACCTCCCCATAGTGCTCACAGCATTCTCTGAGCAGTTTACAATGTCAACATATAGCTCCTAACACTCTGGGTCCTCATTTTACCAACCTCAAAAGGATGGAAAGCTGAGGCAACCTTGAAACATTCACGATCAAATTCCAATTGTGGGCAGAATTAGCTTGCGATAGTGCAGGAAATAGAATTAACCACAGAAGAAAGAGCAGAGAAATGATAAACAGAAATTCCTGGGAAACACACAGCTGTCTTCCTTCAACCAAAATTTATTGATTGTATTTATGTCACATTGCAAGCAACTCAAATCCTGGGAGTTTATATGATGAGTACTCTAAGGTCCCAGAAGTTTCCCTGAATCACTGAGATGCCAAAGGGAGTGAGAGTCAAGACAAGGCTTGCAAAAATAACAGCGTTTTTATTCCTTTGGCCAGAGCAGAAAAAGAGTTGGGTGACACTATTTCCAAAACACAGACAAAAGCATGTAAGGAATAGCCACACACTGTGAGAGTGGCTGAGGGTATTTATACATTTTACGGCAATAGAAACAAAATTTATCCAATCAAACAAAGGTTTGTCACCAACGTGATCTTTAAAACGTTCTTTGCTATTTTGCAGAGTATCCCTTGTCCTTGTCCTTGTGTGTTCATACTCCTAGGCAGCCCCCTCCTTACATATCGAGCAGGATGTTCCTGGAAACTGTCTCCACGGATATGTCTAGCTCTGAAATAAATTATGTGACAGGCCTGCAGCTTTCTTTTGGATCTTTGGCCTGCCACACTTTCTATTAATCTACTGTGCCTTTTTCTATTGTGGGAAAATGGGAGGGGGGATAGTACGAATTTACTTACTGTGTAGCCAAAACAAAATTCTTACTAGAAAGCCAAGGACATCTCTGCAGGTTTGCACCTGACAGGAACTGGATGAGTGGAACTGCCAGCATGGTAGTGGGAGTTTGGACCATGTGATGGAATTGTGTGTGGGGGTGAGGTGACATAGGATCTTGAACTTTCAACTAGTAAAAACAACTAGTTTTTACTACTGGTTCTGTGCGCGTGGGTTTTTTTTGTGTATGTGGCTTGTTTGTCATCTGATGGTGGGTATGGCTTGTTGGTCATGTGAGTGGGTGGGTGTTGATTCATGGTCATGTGATTGGTTGGTCATGTGACTGGGTAGGCATAGCTGTTGGTCATGTGACTGGGTAAGCATAACTAATTAGTCACTTGACTGGGTGGGCATGGCCAACTAAACATCACTCATGCCTTGCCTGACTTTTCTTTGCCTCAAAGGCCTTAAAGAGATACAATTTCTCTATTTATTTACTACTTCTGAACATCCAAAATATACTATTTAATCCTACGTATATATGCCGTATGTCTGCATACATAATACCTAGAATAGTGTGTGTATAGGCACACAAAAAATACATTATCTCTATATATTTGTGATGGGGAACCTATGGCAAGCGTGTAACTAGTGGCATGTGGGGCCATTTGTTAGGGCATACGAGGTATTGCCCTGTCATTTCCAGTGTGCATGTGCCCACTAGCCAGCTGACTTCAGCCGTCCTTTGAGGCTGATTTTTGCCCTCTGGAGGCTTCAGGGCTTCTCTGAAGTGACTTCTGGTTTGTCTGTGGGTCCATTTTTCACCCTCAGGGAAGCTCCTTATTTCTTGTGATTTTTGTCCTATGTCCAAATATATTTCAAAACTACCTTCTTTGCAAAATCAAATTTCGCAGCAATGGCTCAGCAGGTTTACAAATAGTTCTGATACACTTTGAAATCTTTCTATCTAAAACTTTGGTTCATTTAGCTTTTTAGGATCTGCTGCTCTCACTTACACCTTACTGATCCTAATAGATCAATAGGCTATATTTTCGTTTCCCCCATTGTCACTTCTTCTTTGTGAAAAAAAACAAAAAATAAACATAGAAAGCAATATCTGCATGTCAGCTACCTTATATCAATTATAGAAGTAAGCGAAATAAACCAAAACATCCTTCATTTAAGATGGGGAACACCTACTTTGATTAAAAGTGTTTCAGCAAAGCAAAAACACAAAAGGGAATAGACAGGCTGGGACATGCAACCCTAAATACAGCATGGAACCGAAGAGGAGCAATGCAGCGCTAGTCCAGGCTGCAGGCATAAGACATCTCCTAATGCAGATTGTCTCTTGCAGTCATTGTGGGGCTTCCATGAAACAGGTTTTTTTAATCACTTGTTATTGCAAGTAGAGATGCGTTAATTTGATGCTGCCGTCTTGGTCGAAGATTGCACGGAGGGAGGGGAAGCAGAGGCCACTAGCTCTTGTTCCCTTGTTGGGCAAAGCTTCAATCTTTGCCTTGTGCAGCCAGATGACTGAGGCTGAGTGCCTTCCTCATCTGGGGTGGGTATTTTTTTACAGTGTGAGGCATGCACCCAGAAAGCCAAATACTGACATTTCACAGATGTATTGGAGGTCAGGAAGATCTGGAACACACCTTTCCAACGAGGAGTCAGGCAATTTCTCCATTCAAACACTTTTGCAGGAGTGCAATGGTTCAGGCTGGTGTGCTCTTATTGGGAGATTATTGCTTTAATTTTCATCCAGATCCCTAATTTGCGAACATTTGCTCTGCATTCTTTTCTTATCAACTGCATTGTATGTGTACCATATTCTTTTATCCTTTCATTAAAATGTCCAACATTCTCATGTAACAGAAGCATAATAGTATCTAGAACAGAGGGCACTGATATTATTTGGTTTAGGCGCTCCTTAACACTACTTAATATGGTTCTAATTATTTCTGCACATATCCCTAAACCAAGGATGTAATATATTTAATACAACTCAGAGGAAAGGCAATAAGAAGTTTGTTGTTGTGAAGTGAAAAGCCAAGGTAAAATTATAATTGAGGGAGGGAAAGAAATGGGTGAGTTTCAATTTTTTTAAATCCTGGTTCTGTGGGCAGTGCTTGTTTTGTGAGAGTGCCTTGTTCATATGCCTGGTTGGTCATGTAACTGGGAAGGTGTAGCTGGTTGATCATGTGACTGGATGGGCATAGCTAGTTAGTCATGTGATTGGATGGGCGTGGCCAACTTGACATCACTCATGTCAAAGGGCACCTTGCTGATTTCTCCTCACCTCAAAGGCCTTAAAGAGATACAATTTCACTGTCTATTTATTTACTACTTCTCAACATCCAAAACATACTATTTAATCCTATGTGTGTACATACATATTACATAGTATATAGTATGTGCATCGGCAGACAAAAAGATACATTATCTACTATAAATACTGTATGTGTATGTACACACACACAAACATGGTGTCTTCTGAAGCCAAGTCTAGGGCCAGAGTTTGTTGTGCTTCCTTTCTCTTCTTTCTTTCTCTCCGTCCCTCCTCCTCACCCTCCCTTCCCCTTTCCTTTCTTTTCTTTCTTTCTTTCTTTTTTCTTTCTTTCTTTCTTTCTTTCTTTCTTTCTTTCTTTCTTTCTTTCTTTCTTCTCTCTCTCTTCTCTCTCTCTCTCTCTCTCTCTCTCTCTCTCCCTCTCTCTCTCTCTCCCTCTCTCTCTCTCTCTCTCTCTCTCTCTCTCTCTCTCTCTCCTCTCTCCCTCTCTCTCTCTCTCTCTCTCTCTCTCTCTCTCTCTCTCTCTCTCTCTCTCTCTCTCTCCCTCTCTCTCTCCTCTCTCTCTCTCTCTCTCTCTCTCTCTCTCTCTCTCTCTCTCTCTCTCTCTCTCTTGTTGCAGGAAATCAGGAGACTCGGAGAACGAGGTCGAGATAAGCCTTTTATTTTTGGCCAAAGGTCAAGCAGAAATAAGTTTTGCTAACACCCGGACAAAAATCCATAGAAAATCAGGTTCTTATATATCTTTCAAAGAGCAGTTTTGAACATGAAAATACTTAAACCATTTCTATTGGCTACCTTGAGGACCAAGCCTTGTAAGGAGTTGGGGTCTTTACTTCTCCTTTTGTCTTGAGCCATACATGTTTCTTAAGTGAACTTTAGCCGAACCTTGTGGTTTTGTGAGAACTATTGAACTCTGCGGTTAGGGCACACATTTCCCTTATTTTGCAAGGAGTAACGGCCTATGTCGCCTTTTAATATAGAAGTAAAAGGGGACCTAAGAGGCTGTCTAGCCTGACCCAGTAGGTTTCACATTTAATGTACAAATCTCACTTTACGTCCTGCTTTTATTCCCCTCTTCTAGATTCTATTTAGCTACAATTGAGTCTAGCCTCTTATTGGGTCTTATTATGAGATTTGGCATTGCATATGGCAAGGTTAATATCTCAGAAGTACATATTAGGTAATGCAAACAACATAATACAATCAGGTTATGATAATGATACATCTCAGTAAGCAGAAAAAGACAAATACATCATATATCAAACTTAAATCTGTCAAGAAAACTTTTCTAGTTCCCAGGGTTTAAATTGCACATACATTTATGTATGTGTATTTTCATCTTCTTTGAAGGGGTCAGAGAGAATCTTATGGTCAATGAGGCTTTCTATCAAGACCAACTCCTTCTCAACCCTTATCTCCTTTACTGATCTCATAACAAGCTGCCTGAACAAGGGTATTTCACAAGGGATAAATACTAGGCCTGCAAGTCCACATATCAGCAGAAATAACATCTGTTTGATCCAACTGGTACCAAGTTACCAAGAAAACCACATGTCCTTCCTCTGTTCAATCTTGGATGTCCTTTTCCTGCAAATCTCTGGCAACATGACTTATTCACGCAAAAACAACAGTCTTCTCCCAGGAATAGACACAAACCACCTTTCTCAGCTGTCAGGAGATCTATGGCATGCAGGTTTTGCAAACCACTGCTGTCAAGAAATCTATCTGGTCTTTGGACTTCAACCAGCAATTCAATTCAGGCTTTCTTGAAATTCCTCAGATAATTGCTTAAACTGTATTGTAGAGTGTGATAACCCACCTACATCTGTCCCAACTTTCTATTCTATTCCCAGGATTACTAACAGTAGGATTACTAGTGGCACTCTTTTCTGATCATGTTCTATGAGAGGAACAGGGAGAGTTTGTTCCCCACTGACAACATCCATCTTGGGGAAGAGGTGTTACCCCCCAGTTAGAAAAAGACCTCATTTTCTCCCAGACACACAACTATGTTCATGGGAAAAGCATGGGTTCATTGGTTCTTCTCATAGTCCAGACTCTCAAAGTTCCTGCCACTGACATGCCAGTTAGCGGCTGCAATAGAACTTCTAGTGCAGGGTCCTTTTGCTTATCTCTGAGGACTCAACCTTCAAAAAGATAATGGGAGCTTATATTTCCAAGGGAAATAGACCACTGGTTAGTTTTACATCCATAAGTATCGTGCTAGGAGCAAGATACATTTCAGATGGGCACTGTTCTTTTGTCAGTGACCCTACAGGAATGCCTGGTTCCTGATACCACTTTGCACACAAGGAGGGTGACCCTAGGATTTCTACACCAACAGCTCTAGGGCCAACAATGGGAAGGAGGCTCATCCCCAGCCTTTTGAATGCATTATACAGGACACTTTGCAGCTGGGCTTCTGCCACTTTGGTTCCCCATCTACCACCCTTTTCAATGACTATTGTGGCCCTGGTCTTTTCCCCAAAGATCAGACTCAACTGGAACAGCGTTATAAGATGAAGGGCCAGCAGACAAACACAACCAACATTTTTGACCTAGGGCAGTGTCAACTGATTAATTAGGCTTTTACCTAGCTCCAGTGTTCTTAACATATAGTTCCCTTTTCTCAATTTTACCGGGATGGTCAAAAGCTTGACCTTAGGTCTTGGGTTTGGCCTATGGTTCCATCCCCATACATAGACGATGCACCTTTGGTGGGAGCAGACCTGTCCCAAAACATCCATACCCTGTGACCTGATCCTGCCCTGTTCCTTGGGGTTTTCAACATCCCCGGATCCTCCTACAAGGGCAAGGGGGTCGCTCGGGCATTCTCACAACATTGGGAACTACTATTCAGGATGTTATCACTTAGCAGGCCCTTTGCCAATAACAGCCAAAGCCACAACAAGCTCAAAATTGTCCCTTAGCAGAACTTCTCCAAACACAATTCTCTTAACCTATAGAATCACCACGTTAGGGAGAAGGCGGGGGTTATATATGATTTGAGGAAGGGCAATATCAGTCTTAGGTGTTCCACAAAACTACCTTTTGTTTGTAACATACAATGTCCACAGTCCTAGGACTAACACAGCACTACAGAGAGCCCACTCCCTGGTTCCGCAAACATGTCTCCATGGGTTTCGTAATGCTCTCTGTCACAATCAATGAGTTTAGGTACAGCACCTGCCTTTCTGAAGAAAGTTCCAAAAGAATGAATATCCAATACAGCAAATTAAAATAAGGCTAAGCACATTCACTAAAGCAAGCAGTTATGACTATAAATACTTGATTGCCATTCCCTGACAGGTGCTCAAACTTTTTAATACACCTTATATCTAATAAATAGAATGTTGTCTTCCTCCTCCAAATCTTCGGCCGTACGTTGAAAAATCAGCTTCCAGGGGTGATTTCAGTAGAGCCTCTTCTGCCCCGTATGTAGCCTGCCCATTGCCGGTAGGACAGTTATAGGGGGCGTTTCTTCAAGCACTGGATGTTGGGCCTCAACCTGGTCTGCCTCCCAATAATCATCAATATCTAATTCCCTTTCGTGAAGTGTATTACACAGACCAAAGTGCCAGTGGCAATGCATTCACCCATTAAGGTGAGTTTCAAGAGTATGATTCTAATCACTTCAAATCTAGTTGCCTGGAGTTCCCCTGGCCTTAGAATATCTGGGACTCAGTTCCCTTCACATTTCCAATGCTGCATAAGCTATTATGTCAGGGTGACTCTGATCATCTCGGCTTGCTGACAACTTCCCTTTTCTGCTGGATCCGACCATCCAGCTTGGAGAAATTGTGCAGATTCCCTCATATAGAATCTTTAATTTTCCTGAGCAAGCACACTAGTTGCTTTTCCTTAAAAGGGGGCTATTAAGAGCATGGACATGTAGTGTGAGTATTGCATATTTAGAATCCATCCAAATGTTTATACTTTCATTCTGTGCCCTTTCTAGTGCTCGTATTAAAGCCCACTACTCTGCTACTTGAACACTAATGCTCTTTGTTTCTAATACTCCATGAATTGCATGACTAGTAAATATAGTAATTGGCTGCCTAAAAGTCAATTTATCAGCTTCCTTGATCAGAAGAGCGATTGCATCAAGGATTTTAAGGCAAAGTGCCCCCCGCCTTTTTGTTAACCTGTGAGTTGTTGCCACTTCCCCTTTTCTTGAGTCCGGACTTCCAGAGCTATGTTGTCTTTTCTGTCCGTTTACAAATTGAAAAGTTTTCTCAAAGTTGGTAAGTTATTCTTACTTTAAATTTGAAAATGCCTGTTTTTGTTCCTGTGTCAAACCAAAGGGTTCCTTTTTTTTCTTTTCCACCCCCCTTTGTGCATTTCATATTTATGGGCAGTTCGTAGCATGCCCATGAATTACCTCTGCTTTATGAACTGCACTGTTTATTGGTAGACTTCTAATAAATTTCAAGTTGCTGGTTATGTTGCTCTTTACCAGGCATAGAGCTTGGTTATTTGAGGGACCACCTATCTCTTATAGTTCCTATCCAACCATAATGTCTGAAAGCGTTGGTATCGTCCAGGTCTCATCAATTAAACAATGGTGGAACCCCAAGAAATGGATTTTCTTTTTCACGGTGTTACACTAGGATGAAATTCACAGACACACAGCTTGTTGCAGTAGCTAGTCTTCAGGCATATTCTCCAGGGTATCCCTTCTTTTCACTAGTCATCTCAGTATGTGAACTTATCAATTCCTGGATGTGGGAATGCATGCTGTGGTTCTCAGCCTGCCTCTTACCTATTGTGAAGACAGCTTCTGCTGATCCTTTTCTTTTTAGTTATTTATTTGAACCAGTCCACTAATATTTATTTTTTTATTTTTTATTTTTTTTATTACATTTATATCCCGCCCTTCTCCGCAGAGGACCCAGGGCGGCGCACAGGAGATTTAAAAAACATACAAAAATAGAACATAAATAATTTAAAATATATATTAGATCCCAAACCTGTGTTAAAACCAATTATTAATTAAAACCCAATTTAAAACTTTTCTAAAGTCCCCATGGGAGGTTAGGCTAGGCCGGCTTGATGAAAAAAGTATGTCTTTAGACATTGGCGGAAGAGGCGGAGGTCGGTGATGGTCCGGAGTTCAGGGGGTAGGTCGTTCCAAAGGGCAGGGCCCGCCACAGAGAAGGCTCTTCCCCTGGGTGTCGCCAGTCAGCATTGTCCGGCCGACGGCACCCTGAGAAGGCCCTTTCTGTGGGAGCGTATTGGTCTAAGGGATGTATGGGGCATGAGACGGTCTCGCATATAACTAGGCCCCGAGCCATGGAGCGCTTTAAAGATGGTCATCAAGACCTTGAAGCGCACCCAAAAGACCACAGGAAGCCAATGCAGCTCGCGCAGGATTGGTGTTATATGGGAGCTTCTGGTAGCTCCCGTAATTACCCGTGCGGCTGCGTTTTGGACTAGCTGTAGCTTTCGAGTGCACCTCAAGGGAAGCCCCATGTAGAGAGCATTACAGTAGTCGAGATGGGACGTCACAAGAGCTTGAGTGACTGTGCGAAGGGCAGCCCGGTCCAGTAAGGGGCGCAATTGGCACATCAGGCGTACCTGATGAAACGCCCCCCTGGCCACGGCTGCCACATGGTCCTCCAAGGACAGCCGGGAATCCAGGAGGACACCCAAATTGCACGCCCTCTCCACGGGGGCCAATGTTTCGCCCCCAATGGCCAGAGTTGGAGTAATCTGGCTGAACCGGGGTGCCGGAAACCACAGCCACTCAGTCTTGGCAGGGTTGAGCTTGAGTTTCGTACGGCCTCCAAACACCGGGACAGCACTTCGACGGCATCGTTGGGGTGGTCTGGGGTGGATATGTACAACTGAGTGTCATCAGCGTACAGATGGTACTCCACCCCAAAACCACGGATGATCTCACCCAGCGGCTTCATATATGTGTTGAAAAGGAGGGGCGAGAGGACCGACCCCTGAGGAACCCCACATAGGAGGGGCCTCGAGGTAGACCTCTGCCCTCCCGTCAACACATATTGCGACCGACCAGAGAGGTAGGATGAGAACCACCGCAGAACGGTGCCTCCCAGCCCCAACCCCCCCAGTCGGTGCAATAGGATACCATGGTCGATGGTATCAAAAGCCGCTGAGAGGTCTAACAGGACTAGGATAGAGGAATAACCTCTATCCCGCGCCCTCCAGAGATCATCAACCAACGCGACCAATGCCGTCTCGGTACTATGACCGGGTTGGAAGCCGGACTGGTGCGGGTCTAGATAATCAACTTCCTCCAGGTGTCGCGGAAACTGTTGGGCTACCACACTCTCAACAACCTTCACCAGAAAGTGAAGGTTGGAGACCGGACGATAGTTCTCTAATAAAGCTGGGTCCAGGGACGGCTTCTTGAGGAGGGGCCTCACCACCGCCTCTTTCAAGATGGAAGGTAAGGACCCCTCACTCAAAGATGCGTTGACAATGCCCTGGAGCCAGTCTCGTGTCGTCTCCCAGGATGCCAGTACAAGCCAGGAGGGACATGGGTCCAATAAACATGTGGTCGCCCTAAGTTTCCTTGACAACCTGTCCATATCCTCGGTGGTAACAAAGTCAAACTCCTCCCAAGATGGAACCTCAAGACTAGTCTCGGACAGTCCTACAGGACCACTGTCGATGGAGGGTAGCTCATTCCGAATCCGAGTGATTTTCTCCTGCAGATAAATCCCAAATTCCTCTGCTCGCCCTTGTAGAGGGGCTTCCCGCGGCCTCTGGTGAAGGAGGGAGCGGGTCACCCCAAACAGGGCGGCAGGGCGGTTATCTGTGGATGCAATTAGGGTGGCAATAGATGAAGATTACTTAAAAGGTTATGGTAGGACTGTTCTATTTTGGCTGCTACAGCCGCAATCAACAATAAAATGCTTAAAATGATTACTAAATATTTAAAGGGGCATTCCTCTCTCAGCTAGTTTATGCTATATCTATTTTTCAGCATCTGCACTCCATGCCACATACATTTATAGATTCTTAGATGTCTAATTAAGAAGTTTTCCTTTTTGTTAAGATAATACAATACAATAGCAGAGTTGGAAGGGACCTTGGAGGTCTTCTTGTCCAACCCCCTGCCTAAGCAGGAAATCCTATATCATTTCAGACAAGTGGCTATCCAACATTTTCTTAAAGACTTCCAGTGTTGGGGCATTCACAACTTCTGGAGGCAAGCTGTTCCACTGGTTAATTGTTCTACCTGTCAGGAAATTCCTCCTCAGTTCTAAGTTGCTTCTCTCCTTGATTAGTTTCCATCCATTGCTTCTTGTTCTACCCTCAGGTGCCTTGGAGAATAGTTTGACTCCCTCTTCTTTGTGGTAAACCCTGAGATATTGGGACACTGCTATCATGTCTCCCCTAATCCTTCTTTTCATTAAACTAGACATACCCAGACAAAACATAAGACATTTTAAAATCAATACCCCCAGTATACTACTGGCATAACTTTTTTAAGCTAACACATGTTCCTAAAGTTTAATGCTTGTAGTAGAAAATATGACTGCCTGTTCATGCAGATTTCTACCTCATTGATGTTTATGTCCTAATTTTTATTTCCCTACATCTTTTCTCTTCTCTTATCTATGTCTCTTTTGTGGATTCATACAGTGGTTTGGCTAGCAGGGCGAAATTCGGTTTCCATATTCTACAATACCCTGCTACAACCAAAAACCCTCATAATTGTTTCCTATTAGTTGGTTTTGTCATTAAATCTAATCTTTCAACACCACTACGCTGTGGGGAATAGACAGCATGAAGTTTCCACTTATTTCCAAGAGCTTAGGAAACAATTTGTGTCACCTGAGCTGTGAAGTATGGGCCACAATCTGAGGCCATATACAAAGGCACCCCAAATCTTGGAACAATATCTTTCAGTACACACAAAACCAAGAGATCTCTAAATCCTAATTTCTGGGAAAGTTTTGGGGAAATCTATTTGGCACTCAGCCCTGTAGAAGAATTCCCAAAGGAAGTTTCATCCTGTCTTTGGGTTGTTTTGTCACCACAGAGACAGGCTACAGCAACCTGATTCTAACTACCGATCCCCGCAAAAAAACCTCCTCGTATAATTCTTCCGGCAGGTCCCCTGGCCTCCCACCGTTCTGTCTAAGAGCTTCGGCGAGGAAAAGAAAATGTGTTTCCTTTTGCATTTTGAAGTTCCTTCTTTGAGGTTTTTAGCCCAATTAATATATGCTTTGTAATTTTTATTTTATTTTATTACAATGACAATAAAGATGATTATGATTATGATTGTGATTATGATGATGATGATGATGATTGTTGTTGTTGTTGTTGTTGTTGTTGTTATTATTATTATTATTATTATTATTATTATTATTATTATTATTATTATTATTATTATTATTATTATTATTATTTTCATTCCACAAGTTCAGAGATGCCTTTTTGGCCCCCTTTCTCGTCTTCTGTGCCCTAATGTCATCTGCAGAGTGACCAATGAAGATCGTTTTGACCATTCTCTTATTTTCTTCAACCTCAGGATCTAATTTGGTATTTTGCTTAAAGATCTGATAATGCATACTAGGAATTCGCCTGGATTTTCATCCTGTTTCTGTTGAACTTGATAGACCTTCCCTAGTTTTGTTTGAGTCCTAACAAAACTAAGGTCCAATAGTTTTGCAGCTGAATGGACTAAGGTTCCCACTCTGCTTCTTTCAGTAACCATGTCCAGTCCAGATCTTTTCTGCATGATCCTTCTGCAAAGGCTTATTCATGGTTCCCTTCATCAGCCTTCTTTTATCTGGGGTTTATGAAATTTCCATCAGATTTTGAATGCCCAAGTAGACTGGTGAGTTCAGAAAAATGGATGCAAAAAGGACATGCATCTCATCTGGATTTTCTCTATAATTAAGAGTTTGATTTTTCCAATTATATAAATCAGCCATTGAGAATGGAGCATACACTCACATTTTACACTGCTCCCCCTCAGCTCCTGGCAATAACATTTCTCTTAGGGGCAATTTGAGTTTTTGTCTCAACTACTCCCTTGGACCGGGTTTGTGATCCACTTGATCTGTCCCTTCAGGAACCTTTTTTTGGTTTCCTTCCTCCTGGCCCCACCTAATGGGTCCGTTTGTTCTCTTCTAACCAATATCTGATTCCATCTTATGTCTCCCTGGGTCTCCTACCCCTTCAGTGTCAACCATTTCATGTCAAGGTTACACATGTGGAGGGCACTGATGTCAGAGACACACACACTCTCTCTTTTTTTTAACACTTAAACACATCAACAAAGACAAACATGCAGGGTAAAACAACACAGAAACTAAATGTTCTTGTTGAGACTTTTCTTTTCTCTCTTTCTCTCTCTCTTTCTTTCTTTCTCTTTCTTTCTTTCTTTCTTTCTCTTTCTGGAGGCTTGTTACTCATCCTCATAACTGACTATATCTCAGAGTTTTTCTAAGAGTGTTGTATTCTGTCCACTCAGGACTACACACCTTACAACTCTTTTTTTCTCTGGGGTGTTCAGTGTCTTCTCTGTTGTAATTAATTTTTTTGAACCTCCCAGCAAACGCTAGCCTATTTTTAAAGGTCCAAAGTTTTCTATACCTATTTTTTGGGAATCTCCTAGCAGACGCTAGCATATTTTTAAAGATCCAGAAGTATAGAGTAACATGTATTGAAGAGACGTTCAAGGAACGCTTCCTTCACCACCCATGTTCTATTTCTAAGACACTGTCACTGACCTGGGGTGCCGGAATACCACGGTCGCCTTCAGGAACTGCGGTGACTTAACCTCCCACACAATTCTAGAGCCTCATTAGGATACGCCAGTTCCGTTAGGAAGGGATGCTATCCCGGGTTCAGGGGGGTGATCGGGCCCCCTCTTCCACTCTCAAAGGAGTGGGGCTACAATTCCCACAATACTTGCCTGCAGGCGTCTTCTTTTTCTCTCAGCCGGCGTTATTGATGGGCTTATCTTTATCTCGTGGTTCTTGGCCGGTGGTGTTCGTCCAAGTGCCCAGGGAGGGGTCGTGAGTCTCCTGACAGAGAAATCTCTGTCGGCGCCGAAAGGTATGACTAGACGGTCCCATTTGGGCACTTGGTCGGTCCGTGCCGGCCTCAGCGAAATGTCGCTCCTTATCTCCTGGCTGGCTCACCATAAATGTTGCAGGAAATCAGGAGACTCGGAGAACGAGATCGAGATAAGCCTTTTATTTTTGGCCAAAGGTCCGAGCAGAAATAAGTTTTGCTAACACCCGGACAAAAATCCATAGAAAAAGCAGGTTCTTATATATCTTTCAAAGAGCAGTTTTGAACATGAAAATACTTAAACCATTTCTATTGGCTACCTTGAGGACCACGCCTTGTAAGGAGTTGGGGTCTTTACTTCTCCTTTTGTCTTGAGCCATACATGTTTCTTAAGTGAACTTTAGCCGAACCTTGTGGTTTTGTGAGAACTATTGAACTCTACGTTTAGGCACACATTTCCCTTATTTTGCAAGGAGTAATGGCCTATGTCGCCTTTTAATATAGAAGTAAAAGGGGACCTAAGAGGCTGTCTAGCCTGACCCAGTAGGTTTCACATTTAATGTACAAATCTCACTTTACGTCCTGCTTTACACTCTCTCTCTCTCTCTCTCTCTCTCTCTCTCTCTCTCTCTCTCTCTCTCTCTCTCTCTCTCTTCCCTCCCTCCCTCCCTCCCTCCCTCCCTCCCTCCCTCCCTCATAGTCCTCCGTATTAATTCTGGGGTAGTTTCCTCCAAATATTAAGCGCCTGAGAAGATTATCCTTTCTTGATTTCTGAGACTCAAGTTCCTTCTCCAAAGGTTTCTCTGCTCTTTGTTCATTTTGAGGATTTTTCTCTTTCAGCTGCTGGTCGACTACAAGGTGTTTTCAGCCTGTGTTTTCAGCCATGGAATGTAATAATAATAATAATAATAATATTTAATATTTATAAAACCGCACCCTCTCCCCATAGGGACTCGGGGCGGTGCACAGGTAGAATAAAAACAATAAATACATACAAACAATTCTAAAAACAAATTAAACATAACCTGCGCTAAAATTCCCCATTAAAACTAAACAAAACTTTCCCAGTAAAAACCCCAAAGACAGAGAGACTTATCCTAGGCCGGCCAGACAGAAAAAGTGAGTTTTTAATTTAAGACGGAAGGAGCGGAGGTCCGTGGTCATCCTGATATCGGGGGGAAGGTCGTTCCAGAGGGCCGGGCCCGCCACAGAGATAGCCCTTCCCCTGGGTGTCGCCCGCTGACAATGTCTAGTGGATGGCACCCGGAGAAGTCCCTCTCTGTGGGAGCGAATCGGCCGTGAGGATGTATGAGGCAGGATCCGATCCCGCAGATAGCTAGGTCCCGAGCCATGGAGCGCTTTAAAGATGATAATTAACACCTTGAAGCGCACCCGGAAGACGACAGGTAGCCAGTGCAGCTCGCGCAAGAGCGGTGTTACATGGGTAAACCTAGCGGTTCCCATAATTGCTCGCGCGGCTGCGTTCTGGACTAGCTGAAGTCTCCGGGTGCACCTCAAGGGGAGCCCCATGTAGAGAGAGTTACAATAGTCCAGTCGGGATGTCACGAGCGCATGAGTGACTGTGCGCAGGGCGTCCCGATCCAATAGGGGGCGCAATTGGCGAACCAGGCGAACCTGGTAAAACGCTCTCCTGGCCACGGCTGAAGCACATTCTCCTCGCTCTGCTGAAAATCTAACAGGAGCGTTTGCAAATCTTCTTCTTTCGGTTAGGAACAAAGCAAATAAATATTCTTCACTTGGTTTGTTTCCAAACTCCTGAACTTTTTGTACCATTGTCCCATTGATCTTTAATTTTTCCACAGGATTTTTAACATTCAGGCTGATATCTCCAGAAGCTTCTGAAATTTGGGTAGCCACATCATTTTGAATCTCCAGCTCATGAGTTTTCTCTTTGTTTTCTGTTAATTTTGCTTTGGTAACAACCAGTGGCTTCTTGTTATTCTTCAGAGGGAATAGTCGCCTTGCAACCTTCCTCCATTTTTCATCCATTTTATGTGAAGCTGGTTTTATTTGCTCTCCTGTACATGTTCCTTTAGTTGTTTTAAGTCTTTTGGTTACCAACTGAGGAAAGAAGTCTTTTGTATTTTTCTCATGACCATCTTGTACTATTTTTTGACGGCTTTTTGAGTATCCCACCCTGAGTGTGATTTTACCAGAAGCTTCTGAAATTTCAGTGGCCATTTTCTTTTGGGTCTCCAGCTCATGAATTTTCTCTTTTTTTCCTGTTATTTTTGTTTTGGGAGTGACTTGTGGCCACTTCTTAACCCTCAGAACTACTTGTTGTCTTGCAGGCTTCCACCATTGTTGAGGCATTGTGTGTGAAGAAAGTTTTAGTTGCTCTGCTTGAAGTTTGTTCTGTCATTCATTCATTCATTCATTGAAAATTTGTATGGTTACCCACTCATTCTCAAGTGATTCTGAGCAACTTACAAAACTAAAAACCAAATATATAGTACAAACAATAATAAACCACCACCACCCCCCTCCTGGTAACAATAGTCAATCAAATAAGCCACTTGATGGGCTCCATCCCATTCTGAGTCTCCAGGTCCTTTGGTAAAACTAAGTCTTCAACCCTTGCAAAAGATTGTCCAAGTGGGGACCAATCTAATTTCAGCAGGAATGATATTCCAAGAAGAGGGAGTCACCATGGAGAAGGCCCCTTTTCTGGGTCCTGCCAGATGTACCTCTTAGGAGAGAGGATCTGCAACATTCCTTGCCCCACTGCTCTTGTGGGCTGGGTAGATGTGACTGGGAAAAGATCATCCTTCAGATAACCTGGCCCCAAGTCATGTAAAGCTTTGAAGGTGACAACCGCTACCTAAAATTGTACCTGGAAATAGATTGGCAGTCAATGCAGCTCCTGCAGGAGAGATGACACCTGTTCACATCTAGGCTTGCACAAAAAGATTGGCATGGTAATGTGAAAAGAAGTAGGGAGGGGGCAGTCTTAACAGAAACCAGAAATCCAAGACTGGAATGAACCAGTCACCAAGGACACCTAGGCTGAAAACAGAGTGAAAAACTATATTGAGTGGTGCCAAACATTCAACAGGTCCCTCAAAACATCTAAGTCGCCTGGTATTGGACACTGATGGGCTGGACCAAGGGGGGGCAGTCATGGAAAGGGGGAAAGTGTAACCTTTGCGCTGGAATATTCAGTTACAGTGCAGTCACTAATCCTTGTAAAAGATCATTTCTACCAAATGGAGTTGGGTCTTTGTTACCTAGGGACCTGAGTGAGGCAGGTCTGAGACATTTGACCTTGTCAGAATTTAGGTTCAGACACTGTTCTCCATCCAGCTCTTAACAACCTCCAAGAACCGCTAGAGGGAGGTCATGGCATTGCTTCATTCACCATGGACTGAGACATATAGCTGGGTGTCATCAACATGTCAATGATACCTCTGTACACAGTGGACTCTTTGTTACCAAAGGAAAACACCTCCCACTCCCCACTCCCACTCCCAAAAAATACAAATGACAACTGGTTAGTTTGGGAAAGATGAAAGAGCATGGAGCTGATGGAAAGTCAGTGTGAAAGAAACTCACCTCTCAAGCCATGCAACTCAAATAGTAGTTGTGCAATTTCTGCTTTGGCTAAGTGAGCTGAAAGGACATTGGCTTGGTTTCTTAGGAACCCACAATACAGTGCTGCTATGGTAATGATACAAAGTACCAATTGGGTAAACATTAGGGACCATCTTTGGATTGGCGCATGCATACGCTTGCAGAAATTACTTAAATTCTTCTTAGAATCAGTCAGTCAGTCTGTCTGTCCATCCATCCATGTAACCATCCATCCATCCATGCATGTTTCAAGGAAGCTTCTCTTTTCTGACCCGAAAGCAAAACCTGCTTGAGTATAATAATCCAAGGAAGTCAACACCTCAAGTATCACAAGCAAAAAAAGGGATTCATTGTTTATAGTGCAGCATGGGTATGTGTTCCTACAGGCCCTTCCTACTTTCCCAGGCATTCTTCTGGAGTCAAGTTGCAACACAGGTTAATCAGGATACAAAGTATGATCCAGAAAAAGAATCTGCTTGTTAGTGGTGAGGCCTCAGGCAATCAATAGGATTCATGGATGAAACAAATGAGATATCAGCCTTTATGGAGCCATTCATTATATTTTGCCAAGGCAGAAGGCAGTCACAGAAACTGGATGGCTCCATTGAGGCAGATGTATTGATTTATTTATTTATTTATTTATTTTATTAAATTTATATCCCGCCCTTCTCCTTGTTAGGACCCAGGGCGGCGCACAGGGATGTTAAAATACATACAAAATATAAAATATATGAAATTTAAAATACTTATTTTAATAAATAAACCCTGCGCTAAAACCAAATTAAAATCCCAAGTTTAAAAACTATCTAATGGTCAGTGTGGAGGTTACGCTAGGCCGGCTAGGTGAAATAGGTGTGTCTTCAGACACTTGCGGAAGAGGCGGAGGTCGGAGATGGTGCGGAGTTCAGGGGGTAAGTCGTTCCAGAGGACTGGGCCCGCCACAGAGAAGGCTCTCCCCCTGGGTGTCGCTAGTCGGCATTGTCCAGCCGACGGCACCCTGAGGAGGCCCTCTCTGTGGGAGCGTATCGGTCTAAGAGATGTATGGGGCAGGAGGCGGTCTCGCATATAACTAGGCCCCGAGCCATGGAGCGCTTTAAAGATGGTCGTTAAAACCTTGAAGCGCACCCGAAAGACCACAGGAAGCCAGTGCAGCTCGCGCAGGATAGGTGTTATGTGGGAGTGTCTAGGCGCTCCCGTAATCACCCGCGCGGCTGCGTTCTGGACTAGCTGCAGCTTTCGGGTGCACCTCAAGGGAAGCCCCATGTAGAGAGCATTACAGTAGTCGAGTCGAGAGGTGACGAGTGCTTGAGTGACTGTGCGTAAGGCCCCCCGGTCCAGTAAGGGGCGCAATTGGCGCATCAGGCGAACCTGATGAAACGCCCCCCTGGCCACGGCTGCCACATGATCTTCCATAGACAGCCGGGAATCCAGGAGGACACCCAAATTGCGCGCCCTCTCCACGGGGGCCGGTGTTTCGCCCCCAATGGCCAGAGTTGGAATAATCTGGCTGAACCGAGGCGCCGGAAGCCACAGCCACTCAGTCTTGGACGGGTTGAGCCTGAGTTTGTTACCACCCATCCAGATCCGTACGGCTTCCAAGCACCGGGACATAACCTCGACGGCATCGTTGGGGTGGTCTGGGGTGGATAAGTACAACTGAGTATCATCAGCGTACAGATGATATCCCACCCCAAAACCACGGATGATCTCACCCAGCGGCTTCATATATGTTGATGAAATATTAGACTAATTAATTCTGAAGCAAAGAAGCTTGAAAAAGAAAATGTAGGTGATCCAGAAAAAAATAATCTAACAATTCCTAGTGGTTTAAAGTGAGCTATTTGAGTTGCTGGCTTTTGTATACATAGTTGAGATAAAGATTTAAAGACATTTGGAATTGAGAAAAGAATTTGATGAACATGATGAACAAGTAATTGTTAAAATATATAAACTTTTATTGAAATTTGAAATGAAAGAACAAGTAAAAGTCTTCATGATAAAATGAGCTAAGAAATTTGGACATAATATATTGATGGAACAATAGGAAATATGTGACTTCGAGGTTTGAAATTAACATATTCTAACTTAAAATGGTTTACCATTGCTACATGGTTTTAGAAAAATTGTCTTTTCCTATTAATTTATATTTAAATAACTGCTATTAAATGAATGAAAAAATTGTTAATATTAAAATGGTGAGGGCAATAAAATAGAACTACATATTTAAATTTTGTTGCTTTATTTTTAATAATAAAATATCCTGTAACACCAAAAGAAAAAAAAAAGAGTGGGTTTCCAAGTTTAAAAAATCTGACGATTAAAGTAATCTAAACATTTCAATGAAAAGAAGCTGAAAAAAACCCCACAATTATTTCCTGGAGATTATGTAAAAGTATTTCTTTGCCGTGTCTAAAATTTGGTAGAGCAAAAACTCTTAATGACAAATTCCAGGCTTTAGGACTATGTTTCAAAATCATATTAAGAAATTTTTACAATAATAATTTTTCTCAAAATTATATAGATCTGTTATTTGAAATCAAAATGTAGCTTGTCATAATCAGATCTTATGAGTTAAAAATGCTAATATAAAATATTTTAAGCATTCTTATTACAATGATTAAAATAAATAAAATATGATTAAACAAAGACATAATTTAATTAATTTGAATAAGAACTGTAGAATGATAGAATTTTATTTTTAAATACGTTTCTTATTTCTGTAAGGCTACCTCAACTTCAGCCTGTTTACCGGAAGTTTTGTAACTTCCTGTCCTTCCTATATCCTTTCATTAAATTAAATTTTACATTTTCATTTAATTTACAGATTTCCATATTTTGCCTATGAATTCTATGTGCAAAAAAAGGACCCACTTTGATTTTGAGTACCCTGTCTCATTTTTAAATTGATAGGTTTGTTCTTAGAGGGTCAAAGTGAAAGTTCTCTGAGAACCTCTTTTGCAGAATGGCAGATCTTAGTCTACTCCTCTTCCTAAATATCCCATTCCAGATCCCACCAACACACTGATCCCACCAACACGCTGCACATTGTCAGCTTTCTGTGACAGTTTGGTCAACACTGGAATATTTGGGAAAGGTTTTTAAAATTATTATTATTATTTGTACATATGCAAATTCTCAGCTAATCCTTCTCTCCTGTATGTTGATCACACCATGCGGGCTATGGGCACTGCGAAAACTGTCTTGTTTATATTGGCCATGTCTATTATTCCTTTCCTGCTTTGAATCCCCGTGCTTTCCTAATAATACTTTGCATGCTGTCTGTGTAATAATGGAAACACCCATTTACCGGAATCCCTAAAATGGGTTTTGTAATGTAATCAAACATCTGTTGAAAATGAAGAGTGCTTTCATAAACGGTGGATAAGTCACGAAGATGTTTTGTTGCCAGTGTGCATGAATTGACTCGTTCTTTGGACAACCAATATGAGAGCCCTTTCCATTTGGTTCCATAACTGGAAGGTATTTCTGTAAATAGTGGAAGAACGCCTGATGATGACATCACAAGACGATATCTGGTTTATAACAAACAAATTCATATGCTGTGGGGAGTACAAAAATTTTAATTCTGTTGAAGCACTTTGAAATTAGATACAGAGTTTCAGGAGGCAGTCTTGTTCCCCTGAGGGCAAGGGTCATTTTTGGTCTAAAGATGAAAAATATACATCCTGTGGGTATCTGGATATGTCTTCTTTTGTGACAGATTCATAAGTGTGAGACTAGTTTGTTTAGCCTATTAACAATAGTAAACCGTGTGAAATGGGATGTTACGTTTTCATATGAATGAGGGAGGTTTTATAGCAGAAGGTTACAAGAAAAAATATGACCAAAAACAGCTTTCTGGAGAATTCTGGTGAAAGGTAAGAAACTCAAGATATTTTGAAAACCCTACTCTTCAGCCAGTATGCCCAACAATAATGTAAAAGCAGCACTGTAACAAGATTAATAACAATCTTTTCATTAAAACAAAACAAAACAACCATTATGAGAATTAGGTATTTTATTGTTTTAATCATTCAGTCATGTCTGAATCTTGATGACTTTATAGGCAAGTGGTCTCCATGCTACCCTGTCAAATTCAAATTTTCAAATTTAATTTGTAGAACCGCTCCCTCTCCCCACAGGGACTCGGGGCGGTGCACAGGGAAAGTAAAAACAATAAATATACAAATATAAATACATAATATAAAAACAGATTAAATCTATTCCTGTGCTAAAACCCGTTAAACTAAAATACCCAGCAGCTATAAATAAGTTTAAAACCCCATAGAAAGAGAGACTAGCCTAGGCCGGCCAAGCGGAAAAAGTGTGTTTTTAATTTCAGATGGAAGGAGCGGAGGTCCGTAGTCGTTCTAATATCGGGGGGAAGGTCGTTCCAGAGGGCCGGGCCCGCCACAGAGAGAGCCCTTCCCCTGGGCGTCGCCCGCTGACACAGTCTAGTGGACGGCACCCGGAGAAGTCCCTCTCTGTGGGAGCGAATCGGCCGTGAGGATGTATGAAGCAGGATCCGATCCCGCAGGTAGCTAGGTCCCGAGCCATGGAGCGCTTTGAAGATGATGACTAACACCTTGAAGCGCACCCGGAAGACGACAGGCAGCCAGTGCAGCTCGCGCAAGAGCGGTGTAACGTGGGCAAACCTAACGGTTCCCATAATTGCTCGCGCGGCTGCATTCTGGACTAGCTGAAGTCTCCGGGTGCACCTCAAGGGGAGCCCCATGTAGAGAGAGTTACAATAGTCCAGTCCAGCTTCTTTCCAGTGCAGCTTCTTTCAATTGTTGATGTTCATCTTTGTATCAGTTTTGATGGTATCGATCCAGTGAGTTCTTTTTCCCCTTCGTCTTCTTGATCCACTAACCTATCCTAGCATAATTGACTTCTCCAATGACTTTGCATGCATGACATGGCCAAAGTAAATCAGATGTAGTTTTGCAATTTTGACTTCTAATGATGTGTCTAGTAAACTGGATATAAAAGTGTTTAAATCAATATTTCTTGAATTTAAATGTGTGATCTTTAAAATATCAGAGTGAATGTGTGCTTTCAATTCAGTTATACAAAGGAAATTCTAGGTACTTTATATTAAAATCTGAAATTGATAGATCAGTATTTGGATAGAATATTTTCTCTATTCTCCATTCTGTTTTCAAAGCACTTGCATCAGTTAAAGCACCGATAGCTAAAATGTATTTTTCTGTAAAGACATCTAATACTTTCAGGATCTTTTATTAGCTCCCCCCCCCCCCCTCATTCTAAAACAGCAAAAATCCAGCCCCTGGAAGTTCTGCTTAGCTATTTTTAATTATTAAATTAAATTATAATTATAATTATTAAAATTATTTTTTTAAGTGACTGCTAGATATTTTTAGTGTTACTAGAAATCCATATCAATTAGACCTAATTTTTTCTATGAAAGCTTAATTAGTATGCAAAGAATTAAAAAACAATTTTAAAATGTATAAAAACATGGGAAGCAAACATCAACTGCTGAAGGCACAGCAGCAGAAGGGGTTCTTATAAGAAACATAATTTTTGAGCTATAGGCAGAGTTGCAGTGTACTAGATAGATCAAATGGGAAACATGGGCTTCTTTATTATAAAGATTCTATTAACAGAATCTTGCAAGCCTAAGGGTGCAATTCTCCCCCTGTCACTTTTGCTGCCTGATAAAAGGGAGGGTCCCTACTGAGCTTCTTACTCCGCCACGATGCAATTGAGGGATATGTGCCATCGCGTTCTCAAGGCAGCTTCTCTTTGCCCAAGTTTCTAAAGATCATTCTCATATGCCATAGACATTAAATCAACACCACTATTAGAGCATGTAGAATATATCATGTATATTTATTTAGACATGATAAGAAATAAACTGTATGATAAAATGGATGGAACACCTAAATGAAAAACAGTTGTGACATAATAATGTGAAAATTTTGAACTAAAGGTAAAAAATTTACACTATGTTATAACTTAAGGAAAAATTGGAACCAAATGCTGTATAGATTGTATTTAATTCCATCATTATCCAAGGTAGACTACCATGCAGTTATAAGTGCTAGAAATGTCACGAAACAGAAGGAACATTTTACCCAAAGTACAGGAAAGATTTAGTACAACACAGAAAATGTCCCAAAGGTGCTTTTTCAAGAAGCAACTGGACTTTCTGGCTTTTCTTTGAAGAGTTTTCTCTTCTCATCTAAGAAGCTTCTTCAGCTTCTGAAGAAAAGTCTAACTGCCTCTTGAAAAAGAACCTTTGGGACAACCATGACCTGGTTGACTGAGAATATCCATAGATATTTAGCAATGCAGAAAATGGTTTCTTGTTTGTCACAGGTTATCCCATTCGTTATCTCTGATCTGCCATGAAACAAATACTCTCATTTGGTTCTTAACAATGAAAACTTTTGTTAGGTTTTTAATTGGGAACTTCCCCAATGATTGTACCCCATTTCCAAAGTTGTTAAAATTCTGTTGTAAATATCTCTGCAGCATCCATTGTTGAAAAGTTCTCCTTAAAAAGAGGACTTCCGGTTGATGTCATGGTGAGAATGGCTTGGAAAATAGTGGGCTCTGCCGAGCCCAGCAAAATCCAGCCAGTAACTGCTGTTGGGAGGCCCTACAGGGGTAAACAAAGCCCTTGTAGGGGTGGTAAACAAAGGAGAGGTACTTTGTGGACCATGAGTAACTCACAATTTCCTCATTAGGTCCAAAGCAAGCTCTTCTGAATGGCAGCAGGGACGACAGGCATTTTTGGCAGTCACAAATTGGGACAATTGGGACCATACGATTTATGCTGGAGCAGTCCATGGACAGAGCATTGAAACTGGGTGAGATAACTTCCAACTCTTACTCCAATGATTGAATTCAATTACAAGAATTTTAAAAGATAATCTCCAAGCATTAAGGAACCGCCAATTAGACACATGGAGAAAATTAAAGACTGAAAATTAAGAAGTGAAAGAAATGCCCAATTGACACTTTAAAATGCAGAAAGCATGGAAAAAAGCTTAAACAATTTGAAAGGTGATTTTTGAGAGAAACTGTCTTGCTTATTTGTAATTTTAACCTCCCTGGACTTATTGGATAATCAGCTGTTCTTGACATAATGTTTAATATTGGACTTGGGAGCATGAGAGCCATCTACTGGAAGAAGAGGCGCACTACAGCACCACAGCACCAGTACTCTTAGTGAAAATGAGGTCCAATACACATGAAATCTAATACACAAAATAGAAAAAAGTAAATAACACTTGGAAGGCAGCCTGACCTTGACTCTATTCTAGAAGATGATTTGTATATTTTGAAAATATCCAATGAGTTTCTTTTTCCTCTTGTAGATTTCTAAGATGAATTAAATTGTAAATAATTAAACTTTATTGAAACTTGCTATTGGATTATGGATTTGAAAGATTGGAGGATCCTAGTGGATTAATTTGGATTTGGATTATTAAGGCTATTTGACAGAACATTCTATGAGGCAAAGGAAGAAAGGTGATAGAAGAAAAGAGAAAAAGCAAAAAGTTAAATAAGACTTTAAAATTTGGACAATTGAGAAGATATGTAATTCGAAAATCACAAGACTGCAAACTCCTAAAGAATTTTAAAGATAATAAACTTTGGGGATTTGGAGGCATAACTACGGGATTGATTGAATTTTATTAAATTGGAGTTTTTAAATATTGAGAGGTTGAAACCAAAGAGGTATACTGAATAATATTTATTAAATTGTTACAAAATAGATCTATGGGGATAATAGAGGCTAATGAAGAAATAATTTTGTAACAATAATTTTATTGGTTTTACAAATTTTTAAAGGGAAAAAGGGTATATAGGATATACATAGAAATATTTTAGGGCTTTCATGTTGGAAGTGGTGGCCGCCTCCGAGACTTCATACAAAATTTTTCAATATAAGGTGAAAAGAGATACATACATGTCATATCATAAATTCGATGCAATTAATCATTTGTTTCTATTAGCATCCGTTAGGAATTACAATGTATTTTAAAAAATCATTTTTGTGATCTGAGTCTTTTTGCTATTGTGTCTTCGTCTTCCTTTCCGCCAGTGGGTGGAGCCATGGCCCCTCCCGTTCTCCCATTTTCATCCTCCAGGATTGAGGAGTGTTTTTTAAGAAAAGCTTCCGCCTCTTCAACTGTTTTGATTCTTACTTACCCCCCTCCCAGAACACCAACATTCCTTCAGGCATTGACCATTTGAACCACACCCCTTTTTTATACAGCTTTTTGGATAAGAAGGAATATTTCCTTCTAATCTCATGAATGCTTTTCGGGATCTGCTTCAAAATAACAATTTACTAATGACGAAATAATTTTGGATGCTCAAAAACATGCACAAAACTATTAAGAACAAAAAGGAGACAAGGGAATTTTCTAAAGATAAATGAGTGTAGAAGCCATTCAACAAATGGGGGAAAAAGATGAACATGATATTCAGGAAATAGATAAAAAATTAGAAAAAGGAATGGAAGGAAAAAATAAAAACAAGATGCAAGAAGATAAAGATAATGAAAAGAAAGAAATAATAAGTAGGAATCAATTAGATAATTCCTTAAAAGCTTAGAATAGAATAGAGGAGAAAAAAAGAAAAATGTCTTCAAAAAAAGGGAAAAGTTTAGAGGAAAAAAGAGGAAAATCTCTTTAAAAAAGGAAAGTGTAATTGATGGGTGATCAAATACTACAGCAGAAAGAGACAAAGGGCAACCTGAAGGGAATGTTCAGTAGGTAAAAAAATATCAAAAAGAGTTTTAAAATTCAAAGAGAGAGAAATAAGAGTGATTAAAAAGTCAATAAATGGGTGGAACTCATCATTTATGTTAAGAGATTATCAATAATGATAAAATATATTAATAACAAGAAAAAATAGAAAATGTAAATACGGAAAATAGCAGCATACATATTAACAGGTAATAGAATCTATCCTAAGTAAAAATATAAGTTTAGCAGGTGGAAGTTTAGGATTAGGTAATCTACTTGTATTATTAATATTAATAGTGTGCTAAAGTATGTTGTGAATTTATAAGGATTAGAAAGTGTGGGGATTTGGAGATATATTCCCAGGATTGATTAAATTTTGTTAATATTTGGCCTTATTAGTAGTCCTGGATATTTGGGATATTGAAATTATGGTGAAAGAATGAATAATTTTCAAAATATTAAATATGAGTAACTTGGTAGGAGATAACAAATACATGGTGCAGAAATGTTATTTATGTTTAAGTGAATTCATGGAAAAATGATAAAGAATTATAAAGAGAGAATGTTGGAAGAAGGAAAGTTGGAAGATCAGGATTATGCATACTTATTTGTATTATTACAGTTAGCATGGTTTAAGAAAAATATGACTCAGTCAATACACTGTTCATAAAATATGTATAACGTGTATTATATTACCCCCCCGATATTAGAACTACTACGGACCTCCGCTCCTTCCGCCAAAAAGTTAAAACATATCTGTTCCATCAGGCCGGCTTGGCCTAATTTATGCTCCTCGCCCCAATCTGTAGTTTTAAATTATTTAATCTGGTTTTAATGGGATACAGTTTTAATGTTTTTATAAATTTTAGTACATGGTTAATATTTAATTCGGTTTTAATTTTGTATGTATTGTTATGGTTTTAGATGTTTTTTAATTTTCCTGTACACCGCCCAGAGTCCCTTCGGGGAGAGGGGGCGGTTTAGAAATTTAAATAAATAAATAAATATTAAAAAATAAAAAAAATATTAAAAAGAAAAGTTCTCCTTAAAAATACAGCATTCCTCTTGACAAGAGAGTTCAGTCCACCATCTCAGAATTTCTTATATTCTTATATTCATATTCCTTTCAATCTTTTCTAGCAGATCTATATTTTGTCAATATTTTAATATTTTAAGAGGAGACATATATTTATGGAGCATCAGCTAGTCCAGGGGTAGTCAACCTTTTTATACCTACCGCCCACTTTTGTATCTCTGTTAGTAGTAACATTTTCTAACAGCCCACTGGTTCCACAGTAATGGTGATTTATAAAGTAGGGAGGTCAATTAAATTTAAAAAAGGAAAGTGCTTCGATATCGGACAAACCCCTACGCCCACCATGAAAGCTGGAACGCCCACTAGTGGGCAGTAGGGATCAGGTTGACTACCACTGAGCTAGTCAATGTTTATTGACATGGGTGGCTAAATATGACCTCCTAAATCACAACCAAAGAAAGGATAGTTCAGACTTATGAAAGCATCCAATTGGCAATGGTGGAACACAAGAAGACTGGACCAGATGGATCTATGGGCTGAATCTTCCAGCAGGACTTTTCTTTGCTGTTCACACAACAGTGCAGTTGTGATGCCACACTGATGGAAATGAATTGTTTCTAGGGAGCTTTAACTAAAAGCCAAGATTTCTGGAGGGTCTGAACATGATAGCAGCATATTATCTTCAAGAGCAGTGAAGGTTGATTTCTGTACCTGAATTTTTATAAAACATGAACGGAAGAAACTTTTCAGAAGCATTAGCTGATCCATAAATTGAAAAGAAATTTGAGTGGAAAGGCAATTCTAGCAATAAAAATGTACTGAACTCTCGCATGAAGCAAAAACAGAGATGAACATTAAGATAGTGGAGAACTTCTACCTGATTGCCCCGCCTACCTAAGCGAGTACACATGCTAGGTCTGCCGCACATACGTGCTTGCTTGGAGGGGGAAGGAGTGTTGAAGTCCTTGACTTGCGACCCGTCCTCGACTTACAACCAGCCGCAAGTCTTCGACCTTAGCATTTGACAGCCAGCAACAGCCAGTTGCGTCTGATTGGCTGAGACGCGACTGGCTAGTCCTGGGTTACTAGGCTGTCTGATTGGCTCCCTGTTTGACAGCTCTCTCTTAAATAGCTGTCAAACAGGGAAGACCCTGTCTGCCGCACTTTGAGTTTGATTATTACTGTACTGTTCTTGTTGCAATAAACGGCTGGTTTTTTAGTGCCTACCTGTTTAAGACTCCCTCTGTGTTCAATACTTAACATTCTACCTTTTTTTTTTAACTAAAGCTTTAAATTAGCATATATTACAGGGAAAATGTTGAGCAAAGTTAAACAACTAGCCAAAATATATGAATGTTTCCTAAGCTGGTTTAATAACAGCCACCATAATGAGTATCCTTCATTTTTGTGTGAGTGTTAATTACAAAATGTGCCCAGTGCTATTTCAGGGTGAAACATGATAGAATTATCTGATTAGTAATTTTATTTGTAAGAAGAAAATTATAGTTAACTTTTACATAAAATAATGATATAAGAAAGAAGGAGGTAATTGATCTGTTAGAGGTTCGGAAAGAGGGAGTCCAGACTGGTAGGATTCAAGCAAGTAGCCGTTTATTTGGCTAAAACAGGCAGAACTGCATAAGCAACTATATATAAGTTGGAATGCACAGTAGACAGGGGCTCCCCTGCCTGACAGCTATTTATACGGGAGCTGTCAGGCAGGAAACCAATCAAACCACCCAGCAACCCAGGCTCAGCCAGCCGCGTCTTAGTCAATCAGGCGTGACTGGCTGTTGCCGGGCTTTTTTGAGCGGGAGTCAAAGACCCGCGGCCGGTCATAAGTCTGAGGACCGGTCGCAGGTCGAGGACTCAACACTCCTTCCCCTCCTGGCGAGTACGCATGCGGGCCCATTAGCATGCGTACTCGCCAAGATAGGTGGGGCGACGTCGGACCCGCCCAGATCTCCACAGAGTCGCCGAGGAGCTCGCCAAGGGAGGACGTGCCTGTGGTAGCTCCTCCCTGACGGGGGTGTAGCTCCAGGCGATGTCATCGGGGCCTGCATCTTCGGCGGAAGCCAGCGGTAATGGTAAGTCAGTGCGAGGGGGCGAGGCGAACGGGGTGGAGCCATCCGAAGGTCTCCGGAAGGCGGAGACTGGGTAGGTTGGGCCTGAATTGTAGAAGGCCTCTGAATGCGTGTCGGTTTGAACAGCTGAGGGGGCGGAATGCCAGAAGGCGGCGTCCTTGGAAGGCAGGCCTTGTTGAAGAAAGGCCTCTTGTTGCTGGCCGGGTTGAGGTGGAATGTGGAGCCCGATGGGGGCAACTGGACAGGGCGGGCATGGCTCTGGAAGGGCCTGAGATGGAGGGCGGCACCTCAATTGATCCAGGTGGCGCCGCCACTCAGATCCGTCAGGCAGTCTGACCCTGTAAGAGCAGGGGCCGGTTAGTGCTAGGACGGTTGCAGGGACCCACCCCGGATCCCCAGTGAAATTCCTAGCAAAAACCGGGTCCCCTACTAGGAATTGGCGGGGAGGGGAACCCCCAGGTTGCAAGGCTGCACCTCGTTATAGAGGGAGTGCAGCCTGTCCAAGGTGGTTCGCAGGCGGCGGCCCATCAGGAGCTCAGCGGGGCTTTTCCCTGTCACTGGGCAAGGAGTGGAATGCTGACCCATAAGGTAAGCAGCCACCCTTGCATGCCAATCCCCCTTGTCAATCCTGCCGAGGGCCTCCTTGGCCGAGCAGACAGCCCGTTCCGTCCGGCCATTGGCGGCAGGATGGTAAGGGGCGGTTGGCGCATGGCGGATCCCCTGGGAGGCCAGGAATTCCTGGAAGGTGGTGGAATGGAATTGTGGCCCGTTGTCAGACACCAGGGTGTCTGGCAGGCCGTGCGTGGCAAAGAGGCGCCGGAGCGCCCGCACGGTACTCTCCGCAGTGGTGGAGGTCATGAGGATGACCTCCGCCCAGCGAGAGTAGGCGTCCACCACCACCAGGAAGGACTGACCATGGAAGGGACCCGTGAAATCGATGTGTACCCTGGACCAAGGGGCCTTGGGGATGTCCCATTCCTGGTGAGGAGCCGAGGGGGGGGCAGGGCGGGAGGATTGGCACACCTGGCAAGCACCCACCCAGGCGGCCACCTCTTTGTCCATGCGAGGCCATCACACATAGCTCCGGCCGAGGGCCTTCATCCGAGCTATGCCTGGCTGGTTCGCATGGAGGGATTGGAGTACCTGTTGGTGGAGAGTGGGGGGAATGACGACCCGGTCCCCCCATAGCAAACACCCGCAGTGGAGCTCCAGCTCCAGCTCCAGCTGGCGGGCCTTGAACGGCTGACAGTCCTCGGGCACTGCGCCGGGGGGCCACCCTCGCAGGACCCAGGTGGAGACCTGGGACAGGACAGGGTCAGCCCTCGTTGGCGCAGCCATGTCCGGGAAGGTCAGGGGAAGTCTGACTCGGCCACGGACAGGACGGACAGGGCCGGAACCAGCTCCGGATCCATCCCCGGGAGAGGGCAGCGGCTGAGGGCGTCTGCATGCCCCAGCTGTTTGCCCGGACGGTAGAACAGCGTATACTCATACGCTGCCAGAAATTCCGTCCACCTGGTCATCCTCGGGGAGAGAATGGGCGGAGTGGGCCGGTCACCAGCCAGAAGCCCAAGGAACGGCTTGTGGTCGGTGAAGACGGTGAAAGGCCGGCCGTACAGGTACTCATGGAACCTTTTTTTTTTTTTTTAATATTGAAAAAGTTTTATTGAGTTTACATTTTTTGTGGGGTAGGGTAAGGGATACATAGAAATTTTGAGAGTGGTCACATCAAAGTCGTCGCCTCCTCCGGTACCTCAAGTTACATTATTAAAAAGAAAGAAAAGAAACATTTCACATAACACTACAAGCTGGGAGCAAGTACATATTCCTAAATTTTTCAGTTATATACTGTCAGTCAATTACAAAAATCCAGATTACAAATATCATACAATATTACTCAAAAAAAAAAACCAGGACAAAGTTATTTTTTAGATCTAAGTCTCTTGGCAATTGTATCTTCCACCTTCTCCCCCGGGCCCCCAGTGGGCGGGGCCATGGCTCCCCCTGCCCCTCCTGGATCTTTTCCCAGGACAGAGGAATGTTTTTTAAGAAAGGCTTCCGCCTCAACAACTGTTTTAATCTTCACTCTACCTCCTTCCCAGAACACCAGCATCCCTTCGGGTATCACCCACTTGAACCAGATCCCATGATCAAACAATGTTTTAGACAAGAAGGAAAATTTCCTTCTGGCTTCTCTAATCTTTCTTGGAATCTGCTTCAAGATGGTAACCTCCTTTTGTTGGTAAATCATAGGACTCCCTCTTTGCGCCTTCAAGATTTCCTCTCTGGTTGACCTTCTAACAAATTTTACATGTATCTCTCTGGGTACTTCATTCATCCTGGCATATGCAGAATTTATTCTGTAGACTAGGTCAATGTCCCCTCTGATCTCATCTTTTGGTTTATGTAAATAGTCTGCAATAATTGTACTCATAAGATCAGGGAGACATTCACCATCCATCTCAGAAACATTCTGAAATCTCAAAAAGTATGTCATCCTTTCCATATCTATCCTAGTCACATGCCCATTTATTTCCACAACCTCATTAGAAACATTTTTAATCTCTCCCTTAGCCCCCTCCAGCCCCCCTTTCAATTCTTCATTCTTCTGTGTATTCTCAAGCACTTGTTTTCGAGTGTCCAGTAATTCCTTTTTAAAATTGACATTTTCTGCCCTCTGGGCCTTAATTTCTAATACCAAATTTTGTATAAAAGATTCAAGGGCAGTCATTCTTTGTTCAAGGCTTGCCAGCGTTGCTTCTTGTGCCATGTTTAGCTATTAAAATCCGTGCCAGTAAAATGGCGTTTTTAGGGTGGGGCTGGTGAGGCAGATCAGGAGTCCAAAGTTCTCAAAGTTGTAGAGCTGCAGAATTCAGAAACCAGTAGAGAAACACTTTTCCAACTCCATAGGTATAATAACGAAGGTAATCCAGAAAGGAAAACACAAATCCAAAAGAGAAAAATTCTTCATCAATAATTAGAGGAAGTCCAAATCACAAAGAGACACTGGTAATTTTCCATAGGTCATAGTCAGTCGGGGACAAAGAGAAGCCATTTTCCGCCCAAACTCAGAGCCCGAGGGAGAAAGCGGTTAAAAAGCAAAAAAGAAACTGTTTCAGCCAGACCTAGAGACATAATTGCAAACAAGCCGCAAAATACTTTCCCCTGTTAGAGACCATCCGGATTGAAAGTTTCCGATTCCTCGCAACGAGGCATTTCCAAGTGCCGCTTTTAGTCCAAGGGGGGGTTTTTGGGAACAAACACCCCCCTCCTGTCCCTTTCAGCCCGGCTGACAGTACAAAAAAAAAAAAGTTTTAATAGCTCACTCTCCGCTCGCAGCTGAGGTCCCGAAAAGCCTCCCGACTCTTCCGATCGTCTCTCTGCATAGAATTAAATGGTGCCGCCAACCTTTGGCGAAGGAAAAGCCCCCTGCAGCATGTCCTCTTCCGCCTAAGCCGAGGATCGGGGTCGCTTTCCCCACTGCCATGGGGGGGGGCTTCCCCGTCGAGCCGGCTTTACGGGAGAAACCCCAAACAAGGGGCTTCTCGCCCCCGTGGGGGGGCAGGAAAAGAAACAAAGCGGCGAGCGAACCCTAAGTTCGCCCGTCGCCGCCGGAGCCGGAACCGGAAGTCGAACCTTTTGATCCCGGACACTACAGCCAGAGCCTCCTTGTCAATCTGGCTGTAGTTGCGCTCCGTTGGAGACATAGTCCGGGAGTAAAAGGCAATGGGGGGCTCCGAGCCATCGGGAAGGACATGGCTCAGGACTGCCCCCAGACCGAAGGGGGAGGCATCGCATGCCAACGTCAGGGGCATGCTGTCAGAATATTGAACCAGCATGTCTTTGACAGCCGTGAACGCATGCACTTCGCGGCTGCCCCAGCGCCAGGCCACGGATCGGTCGAGCAACCGATGGAGTGGCTCGGCTAGCGATGCCTTGTGGGGGATAAACGGCGCATAGAAATTCAAAAGGCCGAGGAACGCCTGCAACTCCGTCTTGGAGGCAGGCGTGGGGGCGTTCCGGATGGCCTCAACCGTGGATGGGGTGGGGTGGATCCCTTGGGCATTAATCATGAAGCCCAGGAACTTCATCCTTGGCACAGCAAATTTACATTTGTTGCACTTCAATTTTAATCCCGCGCCCCTAAAAACAGCGAGGACCTTCCTGAGTACTTTGGCGAGCCCTGAGAGGCTGGAAGCAGCTATCAGGACATCATCAAAGTATGGTACAATGCCGGGGAGCCCGGGGAGCAAACGCTCCATGAGGCTCTGGAAGATCCCCGGGGCTACGGAGACGCCAAATTGCAAGCAGCGACAGCGGAAAGCCCCTCGGTGGGTGACAATGGTCTGTGCTTCAGCCGCATTGTCATCCACCAGGAGCTGCTGGTAGGCTTGCGCCATATCCAGTTTCGCGAAGATGCAGCCCTGCCCCAAGGAATGGAGCAGGTGCTGCACCACTGGAACCGGATATGGGTTCGCCTGAAGCCCACGGTTTATCGTCGACTTATAGTCGGCGCAGATGCGTATGGACCCATCGGGCTTGATGGGGACCACAATGGGGGTCTCCCATTTCGCCTGGTCAACTGGTTCCAAAACGCCCTGCGCCACAAGACGATCCAGCTCCGCCTCAACCTTGGGCTTTAAGGTGAATGGCAGCCTGCGAGCCTTGAGCCGAATAGGAGCAACCTGGGGGTCGAGTTTTAGAGAGACGGGGGTGCCATTGTATGCCCCTAGCGCCCCGTCGAAGACGTTGGTGAAGGAGGACAGTACCTCCTCCACGGGCGAGCTGGCAGGCACCCGGTGAACCCCCTGGATGGACAGTCCCTGGGGGGAAACCAGTCCAGGCCGATAAGAGCCGCCAGGGGTCCTTTGACAACTAGGATGGGGAGCAGCCCTTTGTAGGGGCCATACTCAACCCACACTGAACACTGCCCCAAGGTGGGAATTGGGGCCCCCTGGTAGTCTTTTAAGACTGTCGGAGAGGGGGAGAGGTGGCCCACCCGCATGGAAGGGCAAAGGCCGGAGAGCTGTGGCCAGGAGATGAGGGACTGGGAGGACCCTGAGTCAACCTCCATCTCCAGGGGCTTCCCTTCCAGGCAGAGGGTGGTGGAGGTGCACCTACGTTCAGCTGTCACTTGGGCAACGATCTCCGGAAGCTCCAAAAGGGCGAAGCAGCCCGCGGGAGGTGGCTGATGGCAATCCGGGCATCGCTGGGTTGCAGCTGGACGAGGTTGTGGCGGCCGAGCGGTGGACCGTGGCACTGGAGTTGCGGTGGGCGAGGGCAGAGTGGCCCGGCAGACTTGGGCGATGTGGCCTTTGCGGCCGCAGCGGCAACAAACCGCAGCGCGGAAGGGGCAGTCGGCCCTGAGATGCGAGCCGCTGCAGCCTAGGCAAGGGGCAGCCTGCTGGCGAGGTGCTGGACCACGGGTAGGTCTGCAGGCGGCAACCCGCAGGCTATTGACGTGGTCTGCCACATCCAGGTCATCCAGGGGGGCCAGCTTGTCCACAAGTCTGGGGAGGCTGGCCACAGATCATTTCGGTGGCCGAGAGCTCTGACAGCTCTGCCACCCTGGCTTCTTCGACAGCTTGCTCCAGGGTGACCTCCGCCCTGGCCAGGAGGTGCCTCTTCAGCCGTACATCCCGCACCCCGCACACGAATTGTTCTAGGAGGGAGTCCTCCAAAAAGGGTGCAGGAAACTCACACGGCATAGCGGCGGTGCGCAATGCCTACAAAAAGTCCGCGATGGACTGCGATGGCTGTTGCAAGCATTGTCGGAAGGCAAACCGCCTTGCGATGCGAGAAGGTGCCGGGGCGTAGTGAGCCTGCAGGCAGGTGAGTAGGGTGTCCCAGGACAGTTCGTAGACTGCCGCTGGCGCTCCGATGTTACGCACCACGGCAAATAAGGTGGGGCCCCCACAGCCCAAAAAATAGCTCAGCTTCCTGGCCGGTGTCATCTCTCCAAAATCACTCGCTATTAAGAAGCATTCAAAGCGGGCTAAGAAGGAAGCCCACGATTCTGTTGTCGGGTCGAATGGCGCGAAAGGCGGGAGGGTCGCCATTTTGTCAGGTCTAGCTGCGCTGATGCCGACGGAAAAAATTCAATTGTCTCTCCCGTAGGGAGAAGTCGTCGAAGACGAAGCGAAGGAGAATCCTAGACCGAGTCCCCAGCCCTCGTCGCCAGTGTTAGAGGTTTGGAAAGAGGGAGTCCAGACTGGTAGGATTCAAGCAAGTAGCCGTTTATTTGGCTAAAACAGGCAGAACTGCATAAGCAACTATATACAAGTTGGAATGCACAGTAGACAGGGGCTCCCCTGCCTGACAGCTATTTATACGGGAGCTGTCAGGCAGGGAACCAATCAAACCACCCAGCAACCTAGGCTCAGCCAGCCGCGTCTTAGCCAATCAGGCACGACTGGCTGTTGCCGGGCTTTTTTGAGCGGGAGTCAAAGACCCGCGGCCGGTCGTAACTCTGAGGACCGGTCGCAGGTCGAGGACTCAACTCTATCCAAATCAGGGTCCAAACTTGGCAACTTTAAGACCTATGGACTTCAAGGTCCAGAATTCCCCAGTAAGCCATGCTGGCTAGGGAATTCTGGGAGTTGAAGTCCACAACTCTTAAAATTGCAACGATTTGACAAACCTGATCTAAACATTGCTAATTTGATGGTTTATCCTTATTCTGCTTATAGGCAGCACATACCAGAATCTTCTAGTGTTTGTATATGTAATGAAGTTAAGCCTCCATTGTGCTGACTTTAGTCTATTCTCTTTGCTAAAGGGTTAATGGCTGGGTGTGTATTCATATCCTAGGTGGTAACAATGCCTAAAAGCAGGCACATTCTTTTGTTCTCTTTAATGAGTCATTCCTTTAGTGTGTGGTAATACTCAGGCACATTTTTGCTTTTAAGGAGAAACAGAGAATTGGAAAGAGCATTAAAATTGTTTGGTGCTTCTCAAAAAAAGAGAGAACAAATGGAGGCATATGGCTTTAGTTCACCAGCAGCATTCATTATACCTCAATGTAATATATTGTGTGTCTATATTTCTATCTTTCTGAACTATCCATACTTGCATCTCTTCATATACCACTCACTGTTGTTCCTTAAATTTTTTCACCTTTCTTTTAAAGGATTTAATCAATTCCATTCAACCACACCTTTTTAAATTTTCTCTCTTTCTTGTTCATATTTCTTCTTATATTTGTGTTGCAATCTGATCCTCATTTCTTCCTTTCTACATGAAATAACCACCTCAATGCATTTTTTTTTGTAATGGTCCCTCATACCTGCAACCAGCATTTTTCCAATAGCTGTGACAATAAATGGCAGAACTACCATTGTAGTTGGATTGGAGAGCTAGGTTCTAACTAATATGTACCCTGAAAAAGCAGTAAAGAAAGTGACAGATGGAAAGGTTTGCCCACTCTGTTTCCCTGTGCCCATAGATATACCTGCATATAGTAAAAGAAACAAGAAAGGCACAATCCTCCAGCTCTAAAAGAGCTTTTGGTCCCAAAATGATAAGGAAATGATTAGTTTCAAGAACTTTCACTGAACTTCTTTAATGGGGGGGGGGAGTCATAAGGGACGGAGAGGGGAGTCATAATTAACTTGTACCTAGAAATGGGCAGATGTGGTAAGAAAAATGTTCCCATCAATGATAAAATGGATTGCCATCTTGGGTGCAGAATTGCAGCAATCAAAAAGAGAAGCATCTTTTTTGTAGCACTAATGAGCGAGAGCACAAGAATACATTAAATTCAGCTCTCCAAACAGATGTCATAAAATCAATCAGGGTCACAGAATACTCATTTAGAAGTTCTATAACTATGTCTTTGTGATAATCCAATTATTTCGTTACTCAGTCTTTATGGTAATTGAAATCACACTTTAATATCAGCTTTCCTCTGTGGGATATGTTCCAAGTTCCTTTCTTCACCTCTAAATTACTCATGGAATTTACAAGGTATCTTAATTAAATTATTTCTTGGGATTTGGGAAATAATTACACAGGAATTCTGTGGGGGAGGATGCTCCATTTACATTTTGTACTTAATGTATTGTCTTCAATCTCAATTATTTCTTTTCCCTGTTCTTTCTATGCTACCTGTGTAGACCACTCAGCAGCTTTTATTAATGTTGTTTATGAGCTTCTATCAGCAGTAACACACACTCCATGTATATGTACAAATCTAGAACCAGGACTAGCAAACCATCCATGCATGTCTTGTTGACAAAAAGCAGTCTAGATCAACTGTCAAATAAGAAGCTAGACCAGTAGAAACTATGTGGAAAAAATAAGAATGCAAACATTCAAGTGCACTCTGGGAATGATGGAGGACCACTTAAACAATTTAATATGGATGAGAATATATGTGACATTTGGCTATAGGCCCAAGAAAAGGATTCTGGCAAGTTGGTGATAACATGTGGGACAGAGAATTTTACACAGCATGCCTTCTTTGGTTTTGGTGTCTGATAAATTTCTCCTTTTTCCCAGAACTTCAAGCTTAATTTAAAAAAAACACCTCCTTTAACCTCAATATTATTAATCTGTTCTTTGTTGCTGGTTTATTCATTCCACTGACAGTAAGAGCTTTTCCTGATGATTATTTTATCCCAGCCTTAGGAAAGGCTGCACCCTACTGATTTTATACTGTTGTTATCATGGCAGGACTAGAAGCAGTGGATGGAAACTAATCAAGGAGGGGGACAAACCTAGTAGAAATGTCATGATATTGAGAGCAAGCAACCAAATGTAATGGCTTATCTTCAGAAGTTGTGGGTGCCCCATCACTGGTGGTTTTAAAGAACAAATCAGACAGCCATTTTTCCAGAATGACACAGTCTCCTGCTTGTGCAGAGGGGTGGACTAGATCAGGGGTCTGCAAAGTTGGCTCTTTTAAGACTGGTGGACTTCAACTCTCAGAATTCCACAGCCAACTACCCCTGGATTAGATGATCTCCAAAGTCCCTTCCAACTTTGAAATTCTGTTATTCTATTAATTCCAAAGCTTTTGTAACCTTTGTTAGATATTTAAATTGGCATCAGAAATATTTTCCAGGAATTGTTTCTTTTTGGGGCATTTTCTATATTAAAGCATTATTATAAATTCTAAAGAATTAGGAATCTTTCATATATCTTCTCTAACCTGTGGTCCATTTCTAAGAACACTTCCTTAGAACATAAATATGTTAAAAAGTATGTTTAAAGTAAAGGTAAAAATTCCCCCTGTCTGGTCATTTCTGACTCTAAGATGTGGTGGTCACTTCCGTTTTTTTGCCTGAAGTTATTTTGTTGGTCATGTAGCCAGCATGATTATATGCCAAGGTGCACAGAAAAAAAAATGGAAAAAAAGAATGCTGTTACTTGCCCACTGAAGTGGTACTTAGTTATCTATTCGCATTAGCATGCTTTTGAACTGCTAGGTGGGTAGAAGCTGAGGCAAATAACAGGAGCTTATCCCATCATGTAGTGCTCAGGTCTCGAACCCGGGATGTCAGATTTCCAGCTGACAAACTCAGTGTCTTCACTGCTGAGCTATCGCACCCCTTTGAAAGTATGTTTACTTGTCTAGAAAAAAAAACCATTTAAGTGATCTGTGCAACCATCCAGTTTTACCAAATACATTTTCACCGCTATCTGTACTTTTCAGCAATATTGCCTGGCAATTTTGCTTTGTAGGAAAGTTGGTGTCAGTTCTAATGTAGCCTGATTCTCCAACAGGGTTTTTAATTCAGTCTGAGCAATAAGCATCTAATGAATCTGGCTGAAGACCACAAAAGTTTTGCTGCTATGCATTTTTTATTCTAATTGTGACTCATTCCCTCCTTAAAATAAAGTTCTTACCAAACCACTCCTACAAGAAAAATTGCATGGTGAAGACCTTGTGGGCTGAGAACCGGGGCAAAGAAGATCAAAGTTCAAGAGGCAAAGCTTGAAAGTTCAGGAAGCAGGTTTGACTCCTCCAGATAAATCTGGTAACACACTTCCGTGTCCCTGATATACCTGTCTCTACATTGAATATGCTGAAAGAAAACATAGATTCATTTCTTCTTTTTAGCCACCTGATGGTAATCTGGAGTATTTTGCACATAGTTGCACAACAATCATGTGCCTCTTTTAGAAAAGTAATAATGCTTTGCTATCTTGAAGCTCATCCCAACATTCCCTTAACTATGGCATGAATATGTTCCAGCCATTTTTATCTGACATATCTCTGTGATGTTGCCTGTGTCTTATCTTCAACTCATACTTAAAATAGGTTAAAATTGTTGTTAGCTGTTGCAATTCTAATACAAGTTTTCCCTATTCTCTCAACATAATATTTGCTGCTGAAATGATTTAGCGTAGTTAATCAATTCATTGAAACCATATTACAGGTCACATATTACAGACATTATTAAAAACAAAATATGTACCTTAATACAATACAATACAATACAATAGCAGAGTTGGAAGGGACCTTGGAGGCCATTTAGTCCAACTCCCTGCCTAGGCAGGAAACCCTATACCGTTCCAGACAAATGGCTATCCAACATCTTCTTGAAGACTTCCAGTGTTGGGGCATTCACAACTTCTGGAGGCAAGCTGTTCCACTGATTAATTGTCCTAACTGTCAGGAAATTTCTCCTCAGTTCTAAGTTGCTTCTCTCCTTGATTAGTTTCCACCCATTGCTTCTTGTTCTGCCCTCAGGTGCTTTGGAGCACCTGAGGGCAGAAGCAATGGGTGGAAACTAAGCAATGGGTGGAAACTAAGCAATGGGAGGAAACTAATACAAGCTAAAATACAGAATGCATGATAAAAAAAGGCTTGTAGTTGTGCATAGACTACTTGTTAAAAAAATTATAAGTCTGTATAATTTGCAACACCAAGTGTTAAGATCTTTATTTGTAGAAAGAATTCATTGCCAAAAGATGCTGTACATAGAATTCTTCTGTTTGACCTGGAAATGGGTGAAGATATGTCAAAAACTCACCATAGATTTTAGGTAAAAATGATAGTAGAGCAATATATAACTCCATGCCACAGTATTTCCATTTACTGTATATAGGGAACGAGTCTTTTTAGCATATCAGATTTCATAGTATTTTCTCTCCAACACTGCTGATAGCAAGATATCAAACTAAGATAATCTCTTTACGATCTCTAAAGTTTATTGTTTTAAGATTTTTTAAGAGGGAGAGAAGGAGAATCTGATGGGATATGATCAGTGATGGGTTTCAAAATTTTTTAGAGCCTCTTCTGTAGGTGTGGCCTGCTTTATGGGAGTGGCTTGCCGGTCATGTGACTGGGTGGGAGTGGCTTGCCAATTTGTAAAATGGGGTGAAACTCACTTAACTTGCTTAGCAACCAAAATGTTGGCTCAGAAACTCTGGCATTTGAAGCATGCAAGTCTTAAAGCTGTCAAGTTTGAACACCCCTGGGGTTTTTTTTTTCTAAATTGTTAAGGTTGCAAGGGTCTTGTAACTTGACAGCTTTAAGACTTGCATGCTTCAAATGCCAGAGTTTCTGAGCCAACACCCTTAACCCTTTAGAAAAAAAACCCCAGGGGTGTTCAAACTTGACAGCTTTAAGACTTGTGGACTTCAACTCCCAGAATTCCTCCTTTCACTCTTCATCTTGATGATGTGTGGACTGGCAGGCGGAGGGAGCTGGAACCAGTTTTAAATGGCACTGTAGATTTGTGGAGCCTCTTCTATAGAAGAGGTTAGAACTGGCAGGAACCCACCTGTGGATATGATGTACCAGATCTTAGGCTGAAAGCTTGCTTAAGCAATAAAGCCCTATTCTTGTTTTGGTTGTTATAAATCCATCAATATAACATTCTATAGCTGTACCATTTGGTGTTTTATTATCTGGGGAAGGAGTTGTCATTTTGTCTCCAGATATGCCTTTGTACCATCTCCATCAGATACTTCCGTGTGCTGTTAGTTTCATCCAAGATAAAGCTTGTTTACATTGCTTCTGCCCCTGTGATCTAGTAATTGAAACTATTTCAGAACATTAGCTTTGTACTCTTTCCTTCATCCATGAGGTACTCACACTGATTTATCGAATCCTCCTCAAAATATACTAAGAAGAGTGATTGGTGGCCCATTTTCATACAAAGCAGGTGGCACTCATGGGAGGGGTGACGAATCCAGGGGAATTCACCAACTGCTTTCCTTAATTGGTCCCACATTAAAACTGTAGCATTATGGAGTTCAACAGGGCAATGCAACTTATTTTGGCGTATTTTTCTGCATTACAGCACAGCATAGCAGACGTGGCTTATGTCTTCAGACTAACATAGCTCTTTTGAGAGCACATTTTCCTTGACACACATCCTTGAGTGCGCATCTGCAGTTAATCCTGATATCTTCTACAGGAAATTTTGAGCCTGCTATTACTACAGTGAAAGAAAGTTCTTCATCTGAGTCCACACTGTAAACTGACAGAGCAAAAGACAAAGTAACAAAAATATCAACTTTTATAGCTAGGGCCTAGTCCGTTCTCCTATTATTTTATCTACCACATTATTACGGCTTGCAAAACCTAAGATGCATTATTTCCAACCCTGCCCAGTTATAAGTACTTTAGAAGCCTGGACTTCTAAATGTGACGTACATGATTGTGCCATCAGATTATCTAAGATGCTCAAATGCAATTTAAAGTGACATGGATGAAGATGTTGCATATACTGCCTACAATAGTGTCCTTACGTGGTACCTATGCTCTGCCTTGCAGTTCTTCATTTTTACAGATGTCATTAAGATTGCACTGCTGGAATCCAACGCTACTTTATTTATATCAGATAATCCTAAAACACCCCAAGTAAGCATGCTGCTCACGAAGTAGTTGAATATAATTGTCATCCTATCTTTTCCAAGAGACCTAATGATGATGGCTATTTCTGTCTAGAATTCAACAAATAAAAGAACATCAACATGTTCTTAATTGGAAACATAAAAATTAATAAATTACTTTAAGATCAGGTAAGAATCAACTGATGAGACGATGACGACTTTTTTTTAAATAACAGAAGAATGATTTCTCCTTCCAGACATTAGTTACTAAGCAGGTTCCTCAGGAATTTGTTATGAGACCCATCTTATACAATATTTTAATTAATGGTCCTGGCATCAAAGACTGGAGCATGCTAATGAAATTTCTTGCTTCCACAAAGCTGGCACATACCAGAAGATCCTTATTCTGCTATACAGGAGGAACTGGATAACCTTCTAGCCTTCTCCTCCGGAAATGAAATTGAACGAAACCAACATGACAAAAAGAGAAATAATATAGCAATAGCACCTAGACTTATATACCACTACACGGTGCTTTACAGACCTCTCTAAGCAGTTTACAAAGTTAGCATATTGCCCCCAACAATCTGATTGGAAGGCTGAGTCAAATCTGAGCAGGCCAGAATTGAAGTAATTGAACTCCTGGCAATGTGAGAAGGGCTAGGCAATATTGCATTTTAACCACTGTGCCATCATGGCTCTTTTGTGTGTATTTATTTACGTATCAAAATTCCAATATTATTGTATTAAAATGTTGCGGGTTGGAGGATGGGAAAGAAAATTCATTGTTGAAGTCTAAACGAACAGCAGAGAAAGAGGGAAAAAAACACTAAATGAAATAGGAGAGATGTTAAAGAAGTTCAGAGCATTTTCAGGACCAGTGACCTATTGTGGGTGTGTGAGACTCTCACATTTCACCTTCACTAAGGCACTGTAAATCACTTCACAGCCGTAACTGACAGCCAGTAAATGACTAGAAGCCTCTTCTGAGAACTAGCTAGTCACAGCTTGTAGGGAACAACTCTGAAAAAAGGGAACCAAAGTAATGTATCCCTTTCCCTTTAAAAAGTTAGGGGGATGCATTCCTGTCACAAAGAGAGCATCAAAGGAGTGCTTCACAGAAATATTTTATGAAGCAAAGGAACATTTCAAAACTTGGGTTTGTGCAAGCAAAGCAAAGAATTATACTATTGGAAGAAATCATTTGGGCTGCTTAGGGCATTCTGCCACTAAGACAACTCAAACTGATGTCTATTCAACCTTGGCTTAAATGCATCCAGTGAGTATGGCTAATCAACTACTTCAGGAATTGGTTCCATTGTAAATTGGTCTTACCTATTAGGTGTCTTTGTTAACTTTCAGTTTAAATTAGAGGAATTTGGCTTCCTCTAACTTAAAAGTATATTCCATATTCAGCATCTGGGGACAACCGATAATAATCTTGAACTTTTGCTACATGTAAAAGGTAAATGTAAAGGTTCGCCTTGCACATATGTGCTAGTTGTTCCCGACTCTAGAGGGTGGTGCTCATCTTGGTTTCAAAGCCAAAGAGCCAGCGCTGTCTGAAGACGTCTTGGTGGTCATGTGGCCGGCATGACTAAATGCCGAAGTCGCACAGAACACTGTTACCTTCCCACCAAAGGTGGTTCCTATTTTCCTTCTTGCATTTTTTACATGCTTTTGAACTGCTAGGTTGGCAGAATCTGGGACAAGTAAATGGGAGCTCACCTCATTATGTGGCGCTAGGGATCCAAACTGCCAAACTGCCAATCTTTCTGATCGACAAGCTCAGCGTCTTAGCCACTGAGCCACCATGCCCCTTAAATGAAGGTATGCTACATGATATCATTTTATATCCCCTCGGTAATCCTTTCCAAGTTTCCTCAGTCTTTCCTCATAAAACCTAATGTCCATCCCATGGGACATCCCTTTGCACCCATTCAAGATTTTTCTGAATCTTTCTGAAATGGTACAGTCATGAACTGAAAATAATAGAGTATATGAATTGAAGCATGAGTTATTATTTACTTATTGTATTTTAGAACCTATACTTCTATTGAAATATTCAAAACTGTCATTAACCTTCATATCATACTACTGGTTTAGACTCAGCATGGGATCAACTTTAGCCTGAAAATAGTATTTCACATCTTAAGATTGATTTGATTTGATTGCTCTAGGTGAAAAACTTTACATTATTTTTAGACTATGCTGTTAACCAACATCATTTTGAATTAGCTATCCAATTCAGTTCTAACCTACCTGTAGATTTGATAAATTTTCATTCTTTTATCTTCAAATAATTAATGACAATGTTGAAGATTATCGTGCCAAAGACTGAACTATATGCTATCACATTTTGATACCTCATTCCGATCTGATGGGGAACCATTAAAATTCATGGATTTGAATATGAATTACCAAAACTATCATAGTCATTCAGTTGACATCTATCTAGTTCATACTTAATTAATTTGCTCATCAGAATGCCACATAGTACTTTCTCAAGTGTTTATAGAAGTCAACGCATTCAAACAAATCTATTATGGAAATTGAAAAAGAAAAATGAAACAAGATTAGAAACAACATGAAGTAAGATGTATTCTCAGCAGATCTATTCTTCCTACAATTACTTCATTGATTTCAAAATATCTGGATCAATATAGTTATGTTTGCTCTCAAATCTTCCCAGATAGCAATACAAAACTGATTGATCAGTACTTCCTGCTTTTCCTTTCAGAAAATAAGGACATTTGGTCTCCTTGGCTTATCTAGCATTTCACCTGGTCTGCATGATTTTTCACCCATTCTGAAGAATTGATAGAAATAAGATCATCAATGTCCCATATGAGGCATTGGTTTTGTTTTTTTTAATGGCTATTTCATAGAACATAGAATAATACGGTTTGAGGGGACCTTGGCCTAAGCAGGAGACCCTATACTATTCTGGACAAATACTATCCTTGAAAACCTCCATTGATGGAACACCCACAAGTTCCAGAGGTAAGGTGTTTCTTTAAAAATCTTCCATTCATTACTTCTTCTGCCCTCAAGTACTTTGGGGAATAGTACTTTCTCTGTGACATCCCTTCAAGTACTAGAAGACTGCTATTGTAATCTTTAGTCCTTCTCTCATTAAACTAGATATATCTAGTTCTCTCAATTGTCCATTGTACGGTTTAGCTTCCAATCCACTAATCATATTTGTTGCTTTTCTTGGTATACTTTCTAGGGTGCCATCATCTTTTTTACAATGTGGTAACCATAATTGGATCCAGTATTCCAAATGTTTCACCAGTATAATATAAAGTACCGGTAGTACTATCACTTTACTTTACTTTACTTTATTTTAAATTTGTATACTGCCCTTTTCCCTTTCGGGACTCAGGGCAGTGAACAGGCATCAATAAAAACAGCAATAAAAACATCAAAATATATTAAGATATACTAAAAATGGTATTAAATGGGTGGCCTGTTCTAAAATCCAGATAAAAACCCCTGGTAAAAACGATTAAAAACACTTCACTTCACTATCCCTCTGTTGATGCAACCTAGAACTGCATTAGCTTTTTTGGCAGCTGCAGTACACTGCTGGCTCATACTTAAGTGGAGGTCTATTAGACATCTAGATATCTCTACAGTTACTACTGTTGATCCACATACCTTACTTTTCTCACCTCTGAATTGCATCTTGTTGGATAGGGCCCAATGCCCAAGTTTGTCAAGATTCTTCAGAATGTTAAGTCTATCATCTAAAGTGTTAGCTATTCCTCCATACCAATCTTGATGTCGTCTGCAAATTTGATGATTTCCCCTTCTATCTCCTCATCTAGATCATTTATGAAGTTGAAGACTACTGGGCCTAAAATAGAACCTTGAGATACCCCACTGCATGCTTCCCCCGATGCAGATGACAGTCCCTTGAGAACAACATGCTGAGTGCAGATAGTCAACCCACTGCAAATTCATCTGGTGGTGGTATTGTCTATTTCACATTGTTCTATCTTACCAAGAAGTAGGCCGTGGTCTACTTTGTCAAATGCTTTATTGGTCCCTTATCAAAGCTCTAAATGCTACTGATGAAAATACTTATAATTAAGAATGAAAGGTAACCTAGGGACAGGGGAAATCTATTGTGGCTGATTTGATGAGATAAAATATTTCTGGAATGAAATGAAAAAATTACTGAGATAAAAAAACCCACCTCATTCAGCTCCTTATTTTAACATGAAACTGAAAATGATGGGATTAATTACTTCTATTTTTGTTTTTCTCAAAGAGAATCCTTCTTCCACATTCTTATTCAATAAAAATACAGTTTTTATAAAATGTAGGAAGCAGTTGCTTAGAAGTAAAGGTCCACTGGGCCATTATTCATTTCTTATGGGAGCCAAGCAACCTAATCTTCTCCTTTGATCCTGTCTTGCATTTCCCCAGGCATTTATTTATGGAATGTCTTAATTACTATATGCTAACAACATTTTTGCCCACAAAAAATATTAATGCAATGGATTTCTATTCAAAATACCAGTTTCTCCACCTGGCATGCAATATAAAACAAATGTGGCATGTTTTTTTTAAAATCATGACACTGGTTTGAAAGCTCAGTCAATATAATTTTCTGTCTCTGATTGAATGTTAAAAAACTAGTTCTACAAGTCTGTAGGCAACTGCAGTGCAAACCAGGGAAAGACAATGGTGGGGGGATGACAAAAGGCCAGTGTAAAATAAACAAACAAACAAAAATTACTAATATCTCCCAAGGGAGTTTTGGAATACCAGACTGTCCTCATGTAGTTGCATGGAAAACCTTGGCTGATAATTTAGTGTTTGATTTATAACATCATGCCCTCGTGACATCCCAACTGGACTACTGTAACTCTCTCTACATGGGGCTCCCCTTGAGGTGCACCCGAAGACTTCAGCTGGTCCAGAATGCAGCCGCGCGAGCAATAATGGGAACCTCTAGGTTTACCCATATAACACCGCTCTTACGCGAGCTGCACTGGCTGCCTGTTGTCTTTCGGGTGCGCTTCAAGGTGTTAGTTGTCATCTTTAAAGCGCTCCATGGCATGGGACCTAGTTATCTGCAGGATCGGATCCTGCCCCATACATCCTTACGGCCGATTCGCTCCCACAGATAGGGACTTCTCCGGGTGCCGTCCACTAGGCTATGCCAGCGGGCGACGCCCAGGGGAAGAGCCTCCTCTGTGGCGGGCCCAGCCCTCTGGAACAACCTTCCCCCCGAAATCAGAACAACTACGGACCTCCGCTCCTTCCGTCAAAAACTTAAAACACACTTTTTCTGCTTGGCCGGCCTAGGTTAGTCTCCGCCTAATAGGGTGTTAGGGGATTTTAGCTAATTTATAATTGGGGATTTTAGCACAGGGATAATCTTAGTTTAATTTGCTTTTACTTATTCTATTTATTCTATTTATGTATTTTCTATAGTATTTTAATTTTCCCTGTGCACCGCTCCGAGTCCCCTCGGGAAGAGGATGCGGTATACAAATAAAATTATTATTATTATTATTATTATTATTATTATTATTATTATTATTATTATTATTATTATTATTATTATTATTATTATTATTATTATTATTATTATTATTATTATTATTATTATCATGTTAGCAAGATTTAGATTAAATGTGAAACAGAGTAGAATTGTTGATGTTAGGGAATCTATAGTTTCCTTTTGTTGAAATTATTTTGCAGAAATAATAATATTTTCCACGTCTATCTACAGTCCCCTGGTTGGGATCTGGCCAAGAAATTGTTGGATTGTATTTTAACTTGTAAGACAAAGTTCATTCCCAGAAGGCTATATTATTAGAAATCTTGGTCTTCAGAGAAAGCATGCTTCTTTCTGTTGTGTCCTGGGTCATGCTATAAATAAATAATGCTGCACTATTAAACTTGCACAAAAGTCTGGGCAGAATATGGTCCCCACATTGGAACAAGAGTGAATAGTCTGAATGTCATTTTACAGGGTTTGTAGTGTGTTCTCAATAGAACCTGCTTAATGAACTGAAGAAATGAAGAGATCCTACGTAAATCTCCACAGCCTTCAGATGTTTCTAGATATGCACACTGAAAATAAACGTTCTTGGAGCAGAGAAGAAAGACAACAAAGTGAGACACTGAAGTTAATGGAGACCAGTTAAAATACAGGATTCTTTTTCATAGTTGACTTTGTATGTGATAGATAAATTCAGGGAATGGGTAACAATATTAGACTGTATTTTTACACATCTACATATATCCCTGGAAGTAGCCAATGAGGCACCATGAATACATTTCTCCACATGTGTAAATATTAATGGTTGCATTTTAAACTATTCAGTAACATCCAAACAAACAATTGCAATCTATAATCAGTACCTTTTAGCTTATGGTTTAATAAAGTGAATTTATTTTAACAAAGTCTTTAAAAATAATAGTTCAAATTTGGTGTTTTGATATTTTACCATTAATTTGCAACATCTATCAATTTTCTTGGTTCTGCTTATGTAATAATATTTATATTTTATATATTTATATTTTTTCAATTTATATCCCGCCCTTCTCCAAAAGGACCCAGGGTGGCGCACAGGAAAATTAAAAATATACAAAACAATACAAAAATATAAAATTTTAAAAACCTATTAAATATGAAATCCTGTGCTAAAACCAATTAAAACCCCCCATTTTAAAACTATCTAAACTATTCAACAGCGGAGGCTATGCAAGGCCGGCTTGATGAAACAAATGTGTTTTTAAACACTGGCGGAAGAGGCGGAGGTCAGTAATGGTACGGAGTTCAGGGGGTAGGTCATTCCACAGGGCAGGGCCCGCCACAGAGAAGGCCCTTCCCCTGGGTGTCGCCAGTCGGCATTGTCCGGCCGAAGGCACCCTAGAAGGCCCTCTCTGTGGGAGCGTATCGGTCTAAGGGACATATGGGGCAGGAGACGGTCTCGCATGTAGCTAGGTCCCGAGCCATGGAGCGCTTTGAAGATGGTCGTCAGGACCTTGAAGCGCACCCGAAAGACCACAGGAAGCCAGTGCAGCTCGCGCAGGATTGGTGTTATAACTGTCCTCCATCCTATCTGCTTCCCTGGCACCAGTTCAATAATTTTCCAATTCCAATAATTCTGGAATTCACCTTTGAAAAAGTAAGAAAATGACACTTTGCAGTACTACTCATCTTAGATCAGGGGTGTCCAAACCTGGGAACTTTAAGACGTGCTGGCTGGGGAATTCTGGGAGTTGAAGTCCACACGTCTTAAAGTTCCCAAGTTTGAACACCCCTGTCTTAGATCAACTGATTCACTTCTTGGAAATGTACTGGAGAAAGAATTATCCTGTTGTTATTAAGGGTAGAAAAAATTCATTTTATTAGACAATCTGCCAAGATTAGCATCAGAAAATCCATTATTGTAAAATCCGTGGACTTCTGGAAAGCAAATGAGGTGTGATTTTCAGCCTTAAATGGGCTTCTACCACAACAAGGCCACTCTTTCTATGAGGGAGACAACCTCCAGCCAATGACATGATGTGTCCAAAACAAGCTGAAGGAGGATGACAACTATTAATTTGAAATGCTATTTGTGGCTTTCTTGAGAAAAAGTTGTTGACACACTGTAATTGGCAGCTCACATTCTGTTTTTCCTGTTCTACTTGCTCTTTTAAGAAAGGGTTGGTGCCCCATAGTACAGTATCATTCTGATGAGACGCAGGGTGAGCCAACCAAGAAAGACTACAAGTATCAGAATAATAGCTCTGGGGAAGTTTCACCATAGTCACTGTCCATCTGAAATTTTTAATGCTTCAAGTACTGGCTGTTCCCAGTCACTCTTTGGTTTCTGAGTACACACTCTCTTTCATAAGCTCTATTACAATGCATAAGAACTATACAAAAATACTATTGTTTTTACAGAGATTGGGAAGGAAACATTGCCAGAAATTATTCCGCCATAGTTGTCCAAATAGAGGTAGTTCTCAAGTTACTTTCATTCATTCAGAGATTGTTTGAAGTTGCAATGGCATTGAAAGAAGGAACACATGACCAGTTCTCAAAATTATGTCCATTACAGCTTTCCTGCAGTCATTTGAACAAACTTTGGTGCTTGACAACCAGCTCACCCTTGCAACATCCCAAAGTCATGTGATTGCTGTTGCTAACCTTCTTCACTGGGCTCCCCCAAGGTCATTGGGAAAGCTGGCAGGAAAGGTCATAGGTTTCCACATTATATCTCCCCCCACAGCCTTCCCTTTGCTTGTGTGAACTTCACCCTCTTTGCTTGCTTGCACCTATCGGTGTCATGCCATGGCTTCCCTTCACTCACTCACAAACCCCACATCTCCTTTACCCAGTTTCCCTGAGCTCACAAAACATACCATGTGCCCTTTTTGTGGCACACATGCCATACGCAACTCCACAACCTCTTTACTTGGCCTCTCTTGAGCTCATGTTCTGGAATCGTCCCAATACAGCCTTCACTGGGCATCCTGAAGCCTCCCCATCCCATGACATTGCTGTGTTCCTTACTTGGAATTCCATGTTCTTTCCATTTAAAGCAGGGGTGTCCAAACTTGGGAACTTTAAGACTTGTGAACTTCAACTCCCAGAATTCTGGGAGTTGAAGTCCACAAGTCTTAAAGTTCCCAAGTTTGGACACCCCTGATTTAAAGACTTGTGTGGCTTGGGATTACAACTGGAATAGCCTGGTTTGTTGTTGGCAAGCAACGTGATCACGTGTTGTTGTTCTTTCTAACCATATTGCTCAATGATGGCTATTTCAGTCCCAACGGCCTTGATAAATTAAGGAATCCATTTACTAAGAGAATTTTGAATTCTTCCTTTAAAGTGGGTTTTTAAAAAAGAATCTTGGCAAAATCAGTGAGAAATTTAAGGAAATAGAAATGGTTTGGCTATTTGCGAAATCTTAGTGTAGTTTTCTATTTTCCCAACAATGGCTTTTGAGCAAAGACTTCCATTTATTAAGAATACTATCTAGACCAGAGATCTGCTGGCTGGAGAATTCTGGGAGTTGAAGTCCACAAGTCTTAAAGTTGCCAAGTTTGGGAACCTCTGGTCTAGACAGAGGACTCTGTTACAAAGCACAAAAGCATGAAAATAATATGTGCATCATGTGATTACACAGGTCATGCTTGTTCTCCCACACCTGATGCAAGTACATCAGTGATGTCACTTGCACAATGTCACCGGGCATGGTATAGTTTTTCCCCTTCTCCCTTATATATGCTTATATTACATATACAAGCTGATTTAGTCTTTCCTATGCCTGGAATCTGAAGAGACCAGAGAAAAATGATGGTAAGATAGGCAACTTTACCACCTTCTGAAAATCAACAGTCTCAAGTGACACATTTATGGTGGATGAACTGATATAAAAAATAATAATTGTGCTGATTGTGTTAATGTGAAGTGCTGCCTTGGGAAAGTGCAAATGCAAAGAGCACTGGGAACAAGTAACAATACAAATTACAACTCAGTTTTTTATTTGTGTAGAAAAATTATAAAATAAATAAGTCATTGAGTTGTGTGAATATATTAAATAAGAATCACATTTACAGAAATAGAAAACCTCTATACTTACATATTTACATTAAAAAAATCTAAAAACTATTTTTATTTTACATACAAGCTACTGTCAACTAACATAAGGCTATGTAGATTATTTTCATATAAATCCCATTACATTTCATAGTTTACCTAAACATGTGCATAGAACTATAACTTGAATTAAAGGTGCCTCTTTGTGGAAGCAATTTATATCTGTAGAGAAAACATTGAAGCTAATAATATTGCAAACTAAATTCAAGATGCTTTATCTTGCTGTTTAATACTCTGTAAAGAAAAATCCCTGGAAGTTGATAGTACAGTAGTGTATTCATGTTGATCTTTGTTTTGTTTAATAAATATTGTATCTCCCTCTCCCTCTCCACCCCCCGTCTCTCACACACACATCTTATATGGTAAAAGATGCTCAATTTCAGCAAAAGCTTGGCTCAGAGCAATGCTTGTTCCTCCCAGAGAAGATAGGGGAGAAGCAGTTCTCACTAATTAGTTAGTGGTTGTTATGAAATCTGGAATCTGAAAGAAATTCTTAGTTGGAAAAGATGTGATTAATGGGCATAAGCTTTCATCAGCTGCAGTTCATTCAATCAAATGTATGTGGTGGTTAGACAGATGTAGGATTTAATTTAGAGCTAAGTGGAGGGGGCAAAAATAAGAAGACCATTTGGCTATACAGATGCAGGTTACATGTTAAATTACTAGTATATTGATATGGTAATAGATAACAGCCAGGAGGAACAAGCATGAAAAAGCAACAACAACAACAACAACAACAACAACAACAACAGTGCATTTGTTTAAAATAAAGTCTTTACATTAACCAAATCTCACAATTCTTATTGCTGAAATACTAGGTCATTCCCCACCTTAAAACATTAAAGGGAAAACTGAACACTCTGGAATGGATATGTTGCAGATGTTAAGGACTAGACTAATCTCAGGAAGCAAAGCCACCAACAAATAACTCTGTTGGTTGATAGTTTTGCAAACTGATTGCATCTCCCCAAACACATGTTTTAAAACCAGAGCAGCAACTTGGAAGCTGCTCCAATTGCTTATGTATTTTCCAATGAGACAAAACTACATTCAACACTGGCACTTCTGGCCTGGCACATTTTCATCAAGCAAGCGGGAATCCTCCAGATGACAAGGTTGGAGGCGTGGGAGAAACGAGGCACACCCTGTACCGTTTGTCCCGGTTAGGAGTCATTGAGCTCTTTAAGCAGCGTGAGAGACTTACTCAAATCCAGCTCCATTTCTGCCTTTCACCTTCATGGGTGTGTGTGGAACACAGCAAAGAATACAATCACAAGTGCCTTTCAAATTCATGCTTTCTCACATACTCTCTCAATCAGTTCATCTCTGCCATGTGCAAAAAAGAAGTATGCGTGGCAGCAACCATTCAGTATTCTCCTAAAACTGAGCAGCCCTGGCTAGTGTGCTGACTGCGGCTGCTGCTGTGAAACCAAAGCTGTTCATTCCTACATGTGCAGTCGCATGCAGGCTATCGCCAAGAAAAAAAGGATCATCTTCCTTGCAGCACGCAAAGTTTCAGGTTACTGCCTTGATTTCTTGGTTTAGATTTTTCAGAGATGCTCCCATGAATTAGGACATGCTTCAGCGACAGCTTCTTTTATTATCTGGAAGAGGCAAGCATTAGCAGATGGGACATTTACTTTCTGGAAGGCTGAACAAAGGAGGCAGCTACAGACACTACTAAACTTAGATTTTGTTAAAAGATCTTTGGGGACAACTCAAAGATTTGGGTTGTTGTTGGAGGTTACCAAGTAACAATATAAAAATTTCCCCATATAAAATTATCAAATTATCAAGTCACTCAGCTGTGCAAACATACTGTATTCAATAGAAAGCACATTTATGACAATAGAATTTTCTGTGCTTACATATTGACAGGTAACAAAATATGGCATTTATTTTACACTTCCCTGTGTACGTTATTCTGAATATTTCTCACAGTATTTATCTGAACACATGCATCGAGCTATAACTTGAATTATGAAAGTGATTTATTTCTGAACTGATCTAATTTCTGGACATCCATCTCAACCAAGAACCTTTTGCAAAAATTGCCAGAATCACAGCTGGCAGAACAGATAATTCTTGGATGTAGTTATCAGTCAGTTACGTAGAGAGCTGGGGTCTTTTTTTTAAGCCTCAGGAGAATTGTACATTTGATGACTGACCAAGTATCTCTGCAATTATAGCACCTGACTCTGTAGCGTTTACATTTTTTTCAGGAAATGCTCTACATTATACATACAGCAAAGACCTATTAAAAAAATGCCCAACACCCCTTATGAAGCTCATCTCCAAGAAGGTGGAATTATTGATTGGGATCCTAGGGTAATACAGTATAGGTAGACCTTGACTTACAAAAGTTTGCTTAGTGATAGCTGGTATAATTTGAAGTTATGGCACTGAAAAAATTGGCATGGCTGTTTTTCACACCTATGACCATTGCAGCACCTCAACAGTCACGTAATCAAAATTCAGGCATTAGCAACTGGCTCATATTTATGACTGTTGCGGTTTCCCTGCGTCATGTGATTTGTGAGCTTCTGAGCATTAAAGCCAATGGGGAAGCCATATTCACTTAACTACCGTGTTACTAACTTAACAACTGAAGTGATTCATTTAAGAACTGTGACAAGAAAGGTTGTAAATTGGGAAAAACTCACTTAACTACTATCTCACTTAGCAACAGAAGTTTTGGGTTTACTTGTGGTTGTAAGTCGAGGACTATATATAATAAAAAGAGTATATTTCTATTTGTTTCAAATGTGACATATGTCCCTGTTATTAAAAAAAACCAGGTTGACACTAAAAGATAATGACTTTCTTAATTTGATTGGATGAGTTTTAAAAATATTTTTGTTACTATATACCAGCGATGGCAAACCTTTTTTGGCTCACATGCCAAAAGTGGGGAGAGCGCAGGGAGGCTGTGTGCAGGTGTGCCACACCTATGCGCACAACCCCAGTACACATACGCGCCAACTCCCTCCCCATTTTTGGCGTGCTTTTTTCACCCTCCCCAGGCTCCAGAGGCTTTATAGGAACCTGGGGAGGGTGAAAACAGCCTTCCCTGCCCCCCCCCCCCGAGGCCCTCCAGAGGCTTCAGGAGCTTCCCTGAAGCCTCCGGAGTGTGAAAAACCAGCCCTACGGGCAAACCAGGAGTTTGGGAACAGACTTCCCATTTGCTCATAGGGCTGGTTTTAGCCCTCCGGAGCCTTCAGGGGCCTTCAGGAGGTGCTGGCGCACTGGCCACCTGACAGGTCAATGCCTCACATGCCCTGACAAATGGCTCTGCATGCCACCTGTGGCACGCAGGCCATAGGTTTGCCATCACAGCTATATACTATAACAAAAAGCCTCATAATATGATAAGAGAATTGATAAAGAAAAAACAAATAGTTGTAAACTTCTTGAGTTGGAAGAATAGCATAAGATATAGTTAGAAGAATCCTTACCTTCATTTTTTTTTTTTTAGACATTACTACTGGGAATTCCATTTTCTTTTTTGAGATTTCTCCTTTCCTCTATTTCATTATAGTTAGTGCATTTTTTTCTTACCCTGAATAATAAAAACATTCATCTCCATCACTTTGTGGAATTATTTTGCTTTAAAATTGTGTGATACAGAAATACTGGGACATATCAGGTTCCTTGTCCTGTTTAATTTTCTTCATTTGTGACTATCCAAGTTGCCATGGCATAAAGATTTTGAATGAGCAAACCTCATCTAACCATGCAACTCAGTGGTGGGTTTCTGCAGGTTCGCACCTACTCGCAAGAGCAGGATGGTGAAATTTAGAGAGCCAGTGAGAGGGGGTTCCACCGGGGGATCCAGAAGTAAGTCTGGTCTGCCGCTGCTGGTAACCCAATGGGAAGAAAAGGAAGGCAGAAAGTAAGAAAGGAAAGGAAAGGAAAGTTGGCCACTCCCACCCTGTCACATGATTGCCAAGCCACACCCACAAAATAAGGCCACACCTAGAGAGTAGGTTCTAAAAAAATTTGAAACCCACCACTGATGCAACTACTATTATTTCAACAGTCTCTCAACATTTCAAAAGTGCTTCAAAGTCTAAAGGTTTGGAGGCATCTAGTTTGAATATAAAAGAGTTTGGCATGTTTAACAACAAAAAATATGGTAGATCATTCTTTCTCTAAGAAACCCCAAATAAACCAGATATTACATTTCCAAGAATTAAAATAGAAAAAATGTTTCAAAAGTTCTGCATGAATAGAATGGTTGTCCAATTAAACAATGGGAGGGGGAAGGGGACGGACGGACACGAGTTTTATAACCATGGTCCTGTAATTTAGGTTTCAAATGATCAATAGGTCTTGGAAAAAACCCTTGTAATGACACAATATCACTTGAAAACATTTTTTTCAAATGTTTCACAATTTTGGGACTTCAAGAAATTTATGGGAATGGAAGCATTTTATTTTCACAGGATCTTACATTCCCATCCCCATCTTTAGCATTTTTACCTTAAAGTCAAACTTTGGAGCAAAATTTGTTATTACACTCTTGGGAACTTGGGGTGGTGATGGGGACATTCAGCAACACAGAAGCAAAGCTTCCAAGATGTAATGACCAGTTTACATCGGAATCCAAGTCAAAATTATTTATTAAATGTTAAGATAAACAATGTGTTACATGCATAATATTGTCCCAAGGCAAGCATTTAGTGATGATTATTCATATGCAAGGAATTCAGGACAGGGATAGGGTGGAGACTGCTGCATGAACCACAAATTGCTATAAAATAGGCTACAGTTTGAGCAAAATATTAATACAAAGGATTGAGAAAAGGAGACAGCTGGGGAAAGGAAGTGTTATGGGTTCAGTGCAGTATAGTTCTGGCCTTGCCAATTGTGCAGGAGTGGAAATGATAGGGGCCAAATCTTTGCCACTGCAATTGTCACCAGATGAATGTTTAATTGAAGTGGATATTTCATCTGTGACATATAGGTTGCAAGTATCACTGTGAGTGTCTCTGTGTGTAAAAACACAAGAACATACAGTGCTCATAGTTCTGCACTGTGGAAACTTAGTTTATATGGTCATTGATATGAATTCTACAGGACCTCACAGGAAGTAGATCCATCATTTAGCCTTTACATAATGGTGTGATAGAGAACCTGACTGATGTGCTGCTAAAACATCATTTCTCAGGAGTGAAACTTAAAAGCAATAAGTATTATATTTGCTAATCATCCCAAACATGATGCTCAATTAAATAAAATTAAATAGTGCTGAAATTTCAATTTTCTCCTGCTATTGAATTCTATTACAGAACTATTTTTCCATAGAAAAACACAACAGCCTTAATTATTTGAAAACCATACTTGGTAATAGTTAGAAGTCCCCAATCTACCATTTATTGTGCCTTAATTAGGCTTGACTGATACATTTACTTCATAGGACTAGATCCAAACTGAGTCATAGCTAGAGTAAACACTCTGAAATAATTAAACTTAAATGTTAAGTTTAAATGTTAAGTTTCATCAATTTCAAGCTTAATATATCTCATAAAATCAAAAGGACACATTGGTTGTTTCCATTGCTCATTTCTTCTAGACTTAATGAGATCATCACCTGTCAAATATAGTTTAATCTCCAAGATTATGGTATGCTGAATTTTAATGTGTCCATACTGGTCTGTCCGCTTACACTATTCATTATTTTATGATGTTCTAAATGGCTCTCAGAGGTAAATTGGGATAAATACTGCTCTACAAAATTGGCCCAATGTATTACTCCATATAATTAAAGTTAAGGATAGAGAAATACAAATGAATTTAGTTTCACATTTGCCAATTTACATTTTTGTATCCTATTTCTGAGTCAATTTGTATATGTACTTTGATGCATGTTTTCTCTAAAATACTATTTTTTGTGGAAGGCTTTTTTATATACATTATGGCATATATTTTTCACTTGAGTGCACTGTAAAATATATAAAATGGAATCACCAGTGTATGAATACAGTCACCATGTTTCATAAATGTATATTTGAAAAGTGTCAATTAGCATTAAAATAAGAAGCAAATTTCTTTTTTTGGGGTGAGGCACCATAAATCCTAATTCTGGCAAGCAATTTTACAAAACTTTAGTACAGTATTCCGTTGCTGACAACATTGTGCAGTTTATTAAGTATCACAGATATCTATCAGTCTTTTTTGCCACTGTTTTATTGTACTTTGCTTGGTTTACTAGGAGATTTAAATAACTTGACTTACCGTTCAATGATGACAAATATAATAATGGCGAAACTGATCATCGCGAAGAAAATTGATATTACCACAACTTCTATTTTTAAGGTGCTTGTTTCATCATTGGTTTTTTTTGTCTTCAAAAACTGTTCCACACAACGTTCACCAAAGTAATCTGGGTGGCATCTGAAAGCAAATCACGAAAATGCACAATTAGAGTAGCACGGCTGCTATTCTAAACATTTATAGAATGTTGAAATGATATTCAAAGTATCTTCAGGTACAGCCACTGTATTCTGCTGCTTAATTTCCTCTGTGTTCATTTCAAATTCAAACAATAGTTTGAATTGTTGATAATTTGTGTGAAAAGCACCATGAAAGGCAACTTCATTTTCATGTGAGGCCATAATGCAACAACTCCAACTCTTTTATATATATGCTTACACGGGAAAACACCCGAAGACAGCAATACCAGCATACCAGGCAGAACAGTATGTCTCCTCCCTTATTTGGGGCCCTAACAGGGTCAATTATATACATCTATCTATCTCTATCTCTATCATATCTATCTATCTATCTATCTATCTATCTATCTATCTATCTATCTATCTATCTATCTATCCATCCATCCATCCATCCATCTATCTATCTATCTATCTATCTATCTGCTGGCATTGCTGGCTTTGGGCGTTTTCCCGTGTATATAGCATGGAATTTTTATAGCAATAAAAATTCCATGCTATATACATGGGAAAACACCTGAAACCAGCAATGCCAGCATACCTACACCCGTGAAAATATAATTGTATATATAATTGTTCCACAACACCCTGTTAGGGCCCCAGTTAAGGGAGGAGACATACTGTTTCCTTTTCTGCCTTTCGGTTCATCACCAGAGACCATCTAGACAGAAAGCCATGAGTTCCGTTGTGTGAATTTTTTTTAATATGTGTGTTATTTTTATGAGCTGATCAATAAATAAATCAGGGAGACTAATATAGATCTATTTCGAGCTTTTTAGCTCTCATCAGCTAGCCATACCCTTACCCCGGTTCGAATCCCAGTAAAGGTATGGCTAGCTGATGAGAACTAAAAAGTTTGAAATAGATCTATACTAATCTCTCTGATTTATTTATTGATCAGCTCATAAAACTAACATATATATATATATATATATATATATATATATATATATATATATATATATATATATATATATATATATATATATATATATATATATATGTTTTATATATATATAAAACATTTTAGTTGAATTACGGATACAGGTAGTCCTTGACATAACCAGCCACTTAATGAACATTTGAAACATTTGAAATTATGATGGGCCCAGAATGAGGGTTTTATAGCCACTTTAGGCCATTGTAAAATGTTATACTACACACACACACAATTGCATTTTGCGTGTTTGGCAACTGGTTTGCCTTTACAAACCACTGCAACATTGCATGATTATGTGACTATGATTTGTAACTTTGTTGCTAGTTTCTGAAAAAAAATGTCTATTCGGAAGAATAGGTTTGCACTTACGACCATGATGCTTGTTTAATGATCATCGATTCACTTAATGACAGTGATTTGCTTAATAATCACTGCAAAAATGTTGCAAAATCAGGTCCAGTCACATGGGTTCATCGGCTTACAACTATAATGACTTATGACTGGAAATTCTGGATAAGAAAGAAGAGAGGAGAGAGAGAGAGAGAGAGGAAAGAGAGGGGAAAAAGAGAGAAGAGAGGAAAAATGAGAGAAGGAAACAAGAAGGCAGAGAAGGGAGCTTGAGAAAGTAGGAGTGAGGCTGTTGCAAAATAAGATGGAGACACGGGGTGACAAGAAAGCGATCCAAACTGTATCATACAGTATATATGTAAGAATACGTATAGAGATTAATGATGAATAGATAAATGTTAAATAGTATTTATAAGAATTTATATAATGAATGTTTTTGAAATGGGAAAAATAATAATAAAAATAAATATTTTTTTTAAAAAAGAAAGAAATTCTGTCCCAATTGCAGTTGTAAGTCGAGGGCTACCTGTAATAATATAACAAAAGGAGCGTTTCAGCCTACAGAGTAGTGCATGGAGCATACATATGTCAGTCATTTATCTGAGCAAAGATAAATGAATCTCCAGATTCCTGTAGTTTGATTGCAGCTCGCTCAGTGATATGATGGTTTATGACAACAAACTATGATTTGTTGTCATAAACCATAGATTACAGCCACAAATGCCTGCTGCACATAACATATCCAACACCAACTAAAAAAATTAAACCTTGTGAATTCTATCCAGATTAATGGAAGATATATGTATACAGGCAATATAGTAGCCAGGGCCAGGGCCCCTAAATTAATTTTTTCTTATGCTTCCAGAACACTGGTGGGTAGGAAATTAATATTTTTTTGCAGATACATACATTCTGTTTCATCACTTTATTCATAGCTCTGTGAGAGAATAATACTTTCAAGTGCCATCTATGGCAACATATTAGCTATCAAAATAGAGATACTAACGATTTTATCAATGTTTCTATTTAACTTACGTGCAAACAGGTATTAGAAACTGTTCAATGTATCTGCATTCACCATGAACACAAAAACCTTTATATTTTCCTTCACACGGAGTTTTAGTTTTCCTTTTAGTTTTCTTCTCGTTTCCTTTTCTTTTGTGTTTGTTAGGGTTCTTTTTCCCACCATCTAAATTTGCTGGATTCTTAATGGGTGGTTTCTCTGGGAAAATAGTATTAATTATATTTAATTTCTGCTGAGAGACAGTGTGCTGTTGTGATCAAAATGCTAAGAACTCTTCTAAAACTCTAAAAAAAAGAGGGACTAGTTTATAGCAATCCCTTAGGCACAGAAACTTCCTAAGCGACATTGAGCCTTTCCACCCAAAGGAGCAGCTTAGACCAATAACTTCACTGTAAAAACTAAGTATGCAAAAGCAAGTGGATCCTCCATGAGGGAAACATGCTAAGAAAAAAAAACAGCCTATGTTGGCATCTATCTCTTCTGCAACAAACTCACTGGAAGCATTTGATTCCAATTCACTAGCCTTTGTATATAGGTAACACAGAGAAAAGGGCTTGGATTGGCTGGGAATGGAAGAAATATTTTAATCTCAGATTCCTGTTGTTCTACTACTTTGATTGCATGTACAATTATAAAGCAAAGAGATTTTATAATAGCGACCAAGATATATTGATCCAAGACACATTGATCCAAGATGGCGGCGCGCTTAGGCGCAGTGGCTTTGAGCTCCTGGTGTCACAGCAGACTTTTCCATCAAAATTCGCTCTGAACCTACTGTAAAAGAAAGAAGAAAAAGAGACGTGCTCCTCTTCCACCAGCTCCTGGAATGCCGGGCAGATTTGAAGAGATGGATAACAAGAGACAGAGTACAGTTGATCCTTTTCAACTGTTATTTGTCAGCCATTTTGTTTCAACAGTCATTTGTCGGCCTTTTCGTTTGCCTGGAGAAATTCCTGTTGTGACTGTCACTGCTGTCTGTATCCCACCTGGTGCAAGTGTTGGCATGGCGCTCAAACCAATTTCATTGTAATTTTATGACAATATTATTACAATGACAGTAAAGATTATTATTATTATTATTATTATTATTATTATTATTATTATTATTATTATTATTATTATTATTATTATTATATACACAAGAAATGTACAATGGCTATGTTCACCTTAAGTGGTTATTTGTCATGGAAATCCTACATCGACTCTGAGGTTTACTTTAAACAGTCCCAGGTTTGTATTAATTAGCCATAAATGAACCATTATTTTAATAAAACCCATTATTTTATGCAAACACTATAACCTAGTAAAAGTAGCTGTCCACCCTCATCTACAAAATCATAACTTGAAGTTCGTCTATGACGTTTATCTTAAACCTAGTGAGTCACTGTGATGGGGGATGGCAATCTCCCCCATCTTATTGGTTTTCTTCCTCATTATGCTGGAGAAGGATCAGCTGTGACAAAGGATTGTGCAAAGCTCATAGAATAGCAGGAATTTCCAGAAGAAAAAAATGGGGATCTGCATTCCAAAAATGACTTCTGATGTGTGAAGACATATTAACTGGGTTAAGCATATTGTGTAACTATGCTAATATGTTTGCACCAGCAACTCTGCAACAAGAAAACAAATTCAAGAAAACATGCAGTTTTCTACATACTAAAGTCAATTTTCTATTCTAGGCAGTGGGATCTTCTGGCGCAGAGAGATCCTGTTCCCATATTTAGAAGCAAGGGCTAGGTACATATCTGAACAAAAATATGAAGAATTCATTTATGATCTTGATAAAAGTAAATATTTATGTAAAGTTTTGGTTTGATGCAATTATTTTATATTTTAAGAATTTCAAAATCAGGATAAACAAACAGGATTTTTAAATAACTTCTGCCTTTCTAAATGCAATTAAAGAAAGTCAGTGTGCAAAACATTTTAATATAATCAGTCTTTTCTTAGTTCTCTCTGCAATAAAGTCAAAGCTAATAATATAAACATTACTGCTCAGCAATAAGATAAATTAAATAAAGTTCTCTTAGAAGTTTAACAATTCTAATGAGGTGTGGTAATATGGTTAACCCCAAAAATATTTGCATTTCAGAGGGGTTTAAAAGATCAGAGTAGATAATTATGTGGTTTTAGGCAGGGTTTCACAACGATCTGCCAATTCAAAAATGCATATTGTGGGGTTGAGAATATGATTTGCAATGGATTTCTCGTTTCTAATCAGCATAAAACAGTCTGAATGAATTATTCGTCTCTTCCTGACATGACTCCACTTACAGGTGGGTTATAGTCAATTCTCTAGCTCAAAGGTGATTTGAAACCCTAATGAAACAACTTCTGTTTTTTGTTTAACAACCTTCAACTTCAAAGCTTTATGGCCAACTACCATTCACATGCAGCAGAAACCTAGCATTCAGATGATTCTTAGTTATTATATATGGATACCAAATATCCATGTATGGTTTTCTTCCTATTTGGCATTTTCCATAAAACAACAAGGTCTTACCACAAGGAATAAGCAACCAGGGGGGCTCCAGATGCTTTGGACTTGAAATCCCAAGAGGACCCATGGGCAATGGCAAGAATTGTGGAGGTTGTAGTTCAAAAAATCCTGGGACCTCAGGTTGTCTCTCTAGTATATCATGTAGCCAGAACAGGTTCTCATATTTTATTATTTACAACCAAGGACATGCAGCCCTTGTCTTGAAATAGGCATATTGAGTCAAAAACCTTAGGGAGTTATTTTAACCCAGCTTTCCCACCTCTAATACCCTCAAGATGTATTAAATTATAACTCCAGTGTAAATACTGGGGAATGATGGGAACTTGCTGTTACTCATCTGGAGGGCATAGAGCAGAGAAGGCTGATTTAGCCCTTTCTGTAATAGAAGGACCTAAACAAGAGTGAACGAGTCAGGAACTCATGAATGATATGCCAGAATTCTCCCTCATTGCATATGAGCATAATAAAAAATTGTAAGCTGGAATCCATTTTCCCCAAGTGATCCAAGCTAAAATAGAATTATTTTTTTCATGTTTTATCTTCATAGCAGCCCTTTATGCTATATCAGACTGAGACAGCATGATTGGCCTGATATATGTCAAAAATGTATTCTGTGGAGAAGGCATTTTCTTGTTTGCAGTTTCTCAGGATCAGGTCCAGCAACCCAAGAGCTTCCTCCTGATCATTCAGTCTCTGCTTATTATGCTCTAGCCCAGTGTTTCTCAACTTTGGCAACTTGAAGATGTCTGGACTTTGCATTCGCTGGCTGGGGAATTCTGGGAGTTGAAGTCCAGACATCTTCAAGTTGCCAAGGTTGAGAGACACTGACCTAGCCCCAAAACCTAAAGGGTTGTGCCAAATCATCTTAATCTAGAAAAGAATTTGTTTTTCTATTTAAATTTCCACATCAACGAAGTCTGAAAACACCATAACTCTTTATAACCTCTTTCTGGGAAGGCAGTCAACTAACCTGTGATCAGATGTACATCTCGAGTCCCTTCGGGGAGAGAGAGCGGGTTATAAATAAAAATTATTATTATTATTATTATTATTATTATTATTATTATTATTATTATTATTATTATTATTAAGAAGAACTATGGTTATTCTGGTTTGCTTAATTGCTATGCAAAGGCATAGCAGTAAGGCCAGTAAGCAGTCTATTTGATTAGCAAATCCATCTATCTATCTATCTATCTATCTATCTATCTATCTATCTATCTATCTATCTATCTATCTATCTATCTATCTATCTATCTATCTATCTATCTAGGGGTAAATGATGCATTAAATAAATATTGAGAAAAGACCATGAGACAAACTAGAACATTCAAGTATGAGAGAGCAAGGGTTAAATGCAACTTTCTATTAAGTATACAATTCTACTATGTAATTTTACTTAAGCTTGATTAATTTCAATTAAGTACAAAGAAATTTGCATGTATATTCTGCATCAATAGCACCTTTGCCAACACATTTATAATTTCTGAAGCATCCAACTAAATCTACTTACTCTGCAGTTTGGTTTAACTGTTTAATTCAGTAACTATATTCAAGCAAACATATCTCAATTTAACGAGATGTTCAGCTCCATCTTTTACTTACAGTAAATAATTGAACATCATAGAAACATCTATCTTTAAGTAAGTAGAGCTTCCAAATAGGACTGAACTGAGGAACTGCAGGAATTGTTTCTAAGTAAGCCCAAATATTAGCTAATCAGATAAAGTTGGCTTTTGCATAAAAAGAACTTCTAAAACATTTAGTTCTAACATTTTTAAATATTATAATTCAGATTAGTTGCCCTAGAGAAACCTTTATACTGTATATTATTGTGTAGCAAGTTATCAGACTGTTCATAAAACAACATGCTGAATATTATTTGAAATAGCAGGGTCTTGTAATCTAAGCAATTGGGTTTATGCCATGCAATTGAAATAACAGAATTAAAGGAGGAGAGATCAGATTTAAGTTCTGAGCTACTTGGATCCTACCTAGGGACATTTGTATCTTTTGTCTTAAGTACTGTATGGATAACCTGATAATTCTCACATATGTTATCTTGAACTCTTAAAGGAAAAGGTGTGTGTGTGTGTGTGTGTGTGTGTGTAATAAAATATAAATAATATAATTTGTCATTCTAAAATAAATGAAAGCATTGTAGGAATTACTCATTTCTTGTTAGAACTTTTGTTTACATAAATAAGATAATTAAGATAACCTCAACAAAGCTCAACAAAAATCTTTACCTGAGTTAATGTCCATGATTTAAAAAGTGCAATGCAAATATTTATTTATTTATACTTCATATTTCTTAACTGCAAATTTCCCCCAGAGAATGATTCTGGGTGATGTACCATATCGTAAATAAAATGAAACATTAAAATCAGAATAATTTAGGATTAAAGGTTTTAAAATTATAAACACATTATAAACATTTCCGAATGTGAAGAATTCCAAGATGGCGGATTAACAGTTGTAAATACAGATGTGGGGAGAGAGAGGTAGGTTCTCATGGGGCCAGCCAACCCCATGGTTGTGTGGGCCTTGTGTCATCCCCCATGCAAGATTACACAGCCACATTTTGACCCCTTTATGTTATGATAATTACCGTATTTGTTCGAGTATAACGCGCAAAATTTTCTACCAAAAAAAGAAATCAAAGTTTGGGTGCGCGTTATAAACGAGGGCCGGTCCATTGAGGGCGCAGGCGAATTGTGAGTTCGCACTGCGCCTTTTCCGGGCTGCAACCGCTCACTGTACGTGAGGGCGAAGGAAAAAAAACCCGTTTTTTTAATACCGATTTTTAATCGAAAATTAGGGGTGCGTGTTATACACGTGTGCGCGTTATACTCGAATAAATACGGTAAGTTTCATATAGTTTTTCTCTGGAATTTTGTTTGACAAATACTTATTGACAACATTGATATTTCTATCTGTAGCTGCTTAGGCTAGAGATGTACATTAATCCTAAATAATTCTGAGTGCCCTCACTGTCTTTTCCTTTGTCAATGTTCATGGGTATCCTAAGCATGACTGAGAAATAATAATGATGCTTATGGCACTCAACCAGTGAATGCACAGCAAATAACATAGCAAACCATGGTCATCTGTGGTTTGCCACTTCCTCTCCTTTTTGGTTGATATCTCAAAAATCTTTGTACTAATTGATACTTCCTGTTCCTTTTATAGTTTTTGTGATCAACACTGAACATCTGAGAATAGAATGGGGGTAAAGCTAATGTTTCCCCTTGTTTCTAAAGCAGAGGTAAAAAATAAAGACAAAGTCGTTGGAAATGCTACTCCAGAACCAGCTCAACTAAGACTACTGTAGCACAACCAACATAAATATGCAATTATTAACTCAAATGATTTATAAGAATTATACTCAATTTGACTCCGTTAGAAAATAAAAATATTTATGAACCAAAAACTTTGGAAGTTCAATACATTGGCTTAGAAAATATGAGTATATATTAATGACAATACATTATATTCGTATTCCCAAGAAATAATATTTAATTGAATTTCTGATTTTCTAAATTCTGATAAACTTATCCAATCTGATTTTAATATCTAAACCCTAATATTCTCATCAAAAAATTGCAGTTCACGTTAAGTATCCATCAATAGGTTACGGATACATTTTAAGAGAAAATATGCCTAAAAATATCGATTTCATTATGAATATCAGTTCCTTCTTGATACTGTAAATGAATACCCAAATAAGATAGAATGGAATGGCTGATACTAAACTACTTCAAAAAATCATATAAATAAAAAAGGTTAATTCCCCTTACAAGAATAAAATGGAAGAAATGATAAAAACATGACAATAGCAAAGCAATGAAACAATACAAACAAACAAAGTACAATAATATCAAGTAAAAGATGGTATGGGGGGGCAGGAAGTGCAAAGGGGAGATGGGGGCCAGCTAATTAGTTCAGTAGCCATCTCCAGTGTAGTTCTTCCCCATAGGTTCCCCAGGCCATCTGGCAGAGCCAAGTCTTCAAGTCCTTTCAGAAGGACAGAAAGATGGGGGCAGACCTCACCGAGGGGGGGGGGCGCGAGGGGGAAATTAAGAATGTTCATCAGAATTAGCATTGCAGCAGAGAAGGTTCCTTTATATACTGTATGCATCTCTGTTATGCTGACAGATGCTTCTCTCTTTATATCTGGAGCCATGATGGCACAGTGGTTAGAATGAGTATTGCAGACTAATTTTGCTGACTGCCAGAATTCGATTCTCACCAGCTCAAGGTTGACTCAGCCTTCCATCCTTCCGAAGTTAGTAAAACAAGGACCCAGATTATTGGGGGCAATATGCTGCCTCGGTAAACCTTTTAGAAAAGTCTGTAAAGCACTGTGAAGCAATATATAAGTCTAAGTGCTACTGCTACTGCTATTCTGATTTTGAAGAATCAAAATAAACAATAAGAATAATAATATAAAAATAAATAATAATAATAATAATAATAATAATAATAATAATAATAATAATAATAATAATAATAATAATAATAATAATAATAATAATAATAATAGAAAAGGCTTTGGACAAAGTATGTTCATAGCGCAGGATGAATGATCTAGCACAATATAGACTATTTAAAACAGAATAATTTCTTATATTTTATTTCAGTATTCCACTCAGGTTTTTTGGAGTTTTTTGAAGATTTAATTTTAAGGGCAACAGTAAAATCCATTTATTTTTCCATCAGTAAATAAGCTTCATTTTCACAAAAAGGGATTTTTATACAGTGATAAGTTGAAACCTAAATGGTAAATATAGTAATTGTATACGATTAACTATTTGTAAAAAAAAAAGTTTCTGGGATTTTTAGCTTCACCAAGGTTTCTTGAAAAACATATTTTGTCAGAGCTTCTTGAAAGACATATTTAGTACCAAGCACTAAAGTTCCCAGGACATCCTGAGAGAAATGGATTGGGTGTGACATTAGCTTAAATTTATATTGTAAGGTACGGTTCGGGTTCAGAAGATAACTTCATCCTTGCATCCAAAATGTACTTCTTTCATACTAGTGTGAAATCCTTGCCAACGAAATACTGTATATGCTACAGAATACTTCAAATCCTTGGAAAGTACTACACAATCATCCAAACTATTAATATTATGATAATTGTTTAACAGCAAGCACCTTACTATTGATTTATTTGTAAAGAAAAAAAAGACAGTATTGTTCATAAAGACTCCATAGGGCATATATAAGTCTATTAAATACAATACCTTCTTAGACATATTCATTTTCTGGGATTCCTGGTGTTCTCTGAACTTGGTTGCTTTCTTGCAGACATTTCATTACCAAACTAGGTAGCATCCTCAGTGCTCTGAGGAGCATGAAGTGCTCTGAATTACCTGATTTGGTAATGAAACGTCCACAAGAAAACCACAAAAAGAGCATCAAGGACACAACAGTTCAACTCTGAGCTATAAATATTCTCTTCCATGGTACATCCATTTTTATCTGGCTAAAGTCTTTAGACTACATGGATAAAAATAAAGGAAGCATTCTACAATGCTTAGAGCACGGGTCCCCAACCCCCGGGCCGCGGACCAGTGCCGGTCTGTGGCTGGGTGGGAGCCGGGCCGCAGGGCTGGAGAGGAGGAGGAGGGAGGAGGGGGCAGCCCCCTGAGCAGAGCGCGCGGGAGAACGCAGGCGCGGCTGTTCGCACCGTTGGAGTGTGGCTCTTCCTCCACCCTCGTCGACGGAGGGACTCCTGGGCGCCGCCGTACCGGCCACCGATTCCCTCTCCTGCTGGCATGCCAGCCACTCGTTTTCTTCCAGGGGCTGCGGAGGCTCCGTGGGCGGGGGAGGGAACTGGCAGCCTCCGGCGGCGCACAGGAGTCCCTCCATCGACGAGGGTGGAAGAAGAGCCCCCACCATCCTCCTGCGTTCTCCCGCGCTCTGCCCAATGGGCTGTCCCCTCCTCCCTCCTCCTCCTCTCCAGCCCGGCTCCTACCCAGCCACGGAGCCTGACCGAGCGACCAAGCGCGGCAGGTGGGCTGAGGAGGCTGGGGGGGGGGGACGACGACGACAGACACACATAGAGAGACAGAGAGAGGGAGGGAGGGAGAGAAAGATAGACAGAGACACAGAATGAGTGATTGAGTGAATGCAAGACAGACAGACACACGCACACACACACAGAGTGACAGAGATGGGCGGATGAAGGAGAGAGACAGAAAGAAAGAGAAAGAAAGAAAAAGAAAGTGGGAGAGAGAGAAAGACAGACAGAGAGAAAGAGACAGAAAGGAAAGAAAGACAGAAAAAGATACAGAAAGAGAGAAAGAGAGAGAAAGAAAAAGAGAGAGAAAGAGGGAAAGAGAAAAAGAAAGAAAGAGAAAGAAATAAAGAGAGAAAGGGAAAGAGAGAGAAAGAAAGAGAGAAAGAAAGAAATAGCGAGAGAAAGAAAGAGACAGAGACAAAGAAAGAGAGAGAGAGAGAAAGAAAGAAAGAAAGAAAGAACGAAAGAAAGAAAGAAAGAAAGAAAGAAAGAAAGAAAGAAAGAAAGAACTTATGACCACAGTTGAGGCCAAAAGTTTGGTTGCTAACCAAGATCATTGTTAAGTGAGTTTCACATTTTCCAAGTTGGCCACGCCCACCCAGTCACATGACTACTGAGCCACTCAGCCGGTCCGCAGAATTTTCTTTAAAATGAAACCGGTCCCTGGTGAAAAAAAGATTGGGGACCCCTGGCTTAGAGTATATTCCCTGTCTTGTTAGGACAGGCAAAGCAACAGCTCTTTGAAAAAATTGCATCCTTACACCAGCCTCCTCTCAGATGCCTCAGATGTCCCAAATGAGAGTAACATCATGGGCAAACACTCCATATTTTAACCTACCTCTTCCTGCATCATTCACAAGGAACTGAGATTCTCTGACTTCCTTCGTATTATCTTCGGCCTCTTCAGCCTCAACTCCTGATGATAACCGATCAGTGAAAGATACGTTGAATGTGTTCAAGGTGGGCATGTTTTGCTCATCTTTTGTCACATTTAGCTCTGATCCAGTGGCATTCTGGTAAACTGTGGAAGAGAAAACTGTGGAAGCTTGCCTCCAGAAGTTGTGAATGCCCCAACCCTGGAAGTCTTTAAAAAGATGTTAAATAGCCATTTGTCTGAAATGGTATAAGGTTCCTGCCCACGCAGGGGGTTGGACTAGAAGACCTACAAGGTCCCTTCCAACTCTGCTATTGTATTGTATTGTCAGAAAGGAAAGAAATGGATACCATTCTTACTAGTCAGGCGAAACTGGCAAAGGTGTTTATCTGAAAATTACACTTGGCAGCTGTTGCACATGTAGTTACTCTTATTCCCATAGTGAGTCATTCAAAAAACAGCTCTCAGTTTTTCTAATGCGAATTTGTTTAGATTGCCCCAGAATCTTAAAATTGGCTGGCCAATTTCCAAGTTATTGCATTCCATTAATCAGAATCTTAGCAAGAGTTCTTTAAGAAATATTGATCTACAGTGGGTACAAGCCACTACACAGTGGATTTTGACCAAGCAACTGACAAAAACAAATACCTGGTCACTCTGATTTAAAGTTTGCAAAATGCTTTCTCCTTTTCTAAAATCATAAACAGTTATTCAATATTTAAAATTCCTCTAGCAAAGAAATTACCATTTAAAACCTGAAGACTAAGAATCACTGAATTAAGCTCCATTCAAGCATTTTGGGGTGTAAAAAATGCTTCTTAACTCAAATCCTGCTTTAGACAATATGCTCTCATCACAGAGACCCCTCTAAAATAGTGGGAAAATAATGAGTGCCTCCTTTTGTGATTTAATTAAGCAAGAAGCATCCACAGCAAAATATATTGTTATGTCAAGACCTACAAGAATACGGGGAAGCTTAGGCAAGCTCAAATCAAGAGAGAGCTGAGTTGTAATTCCGCACTCAGCAAAAAGATCTCTAATGTTGTGACTTAGCCAAGCTGTTCTTAGCAGGGTTCTTGTATGGTAAGGAAAGAAAGGAGATACGGAGGTACGGATAATAAAATAGACATTAACTTATAGACTGAATAACAAATACAGCAACGAGATGTTGAGGATGTTTTCAATGGGGCTCCCATCGCTTATAAATACCCAAAACGACAAAGTCAAACTGAGAAGTGGGAAAGAGAGAAGGAGCTGGGGGAAACGCAGAAGGTACACCAGCTACTGCGCCCCCAATTCAGAACTTCGCAGCGAGCTACGACCCTAATGCCAGCAGCACACCACTATCCAAATTCCCAGTTCGAGCGCTCTTGGTGCGGCTGCCGAAGTTTCGCGCCCCCTCTGCCCCGCCTCTCGACAGGGTCCATCGCTCGCTCGCCCACTTACCTGGACTCCGGAGCAGCGGGAGGAGAAGGAGGAGAAAGAGTGGGGCACGCATTGAGGGGAAAGGAGAGTCCTCGGGGACCGGTTTGCTTAATAAAGTGTGAAGGAAAAGCGCGCTGAAGCGGCTGAGGAGGACTCTCTTGGTGCCTGGCGAGTGTTAAGCTCGGAGCGGCGGCAAGGCACTCCATACCCATCGAGCGAGGCATATATATGCACTGCCGCCGCCACCACTGAGAGGCCGGCAGTCAGGCAGGGCGGTCAGATGAAGCTCGACGTCAGCCGGGTGGGGAAGGGAACAGGTGCGCCTCGGGTCGGGAGACATCACAAGGTTGCGTGTGGCGCAAAGAGCAAGCAGGTCGGAGGCGGACCGGCAGCGGCAAGATGGAAAGCCGTCGGATGAGTCAGCTAGGGTCATGCTCGTTACCTGTAGTCCCCAATGGCTGTAGACGTCTCCTCAGGTATACAGAAGCGGAAGATCGACTAGTTGAGAGCCAGGCAGGTCGGGTTGTATGCCTCCAGCTGCCCCCAAAGGGAGCTGAAGGATAAGGCCCTCCAGTAGCCCTTTCATATTCAGAATGGACTGCATGGGACTTGGGGAGATTCCAGCCATCTTTTCCTTTTCAGGCGTTTTCCTTCCAGCATTATGGAAGCAGTAACTCTGCTTTCAAACATGGCAACCTTAAGCTGCATAAACTTCACCTCCCAGAATTCCCCAGGGAGCACGCAGCCCTGCAACTGAAGAAGCCATCCGAAATGATTAAAAAAAGCGGAAGGAAGAGATCCCCCATCTTCACATTATTTCCCTGTGGGAAGCAGCTGCACAGTAGCAATAGCACTTAGGCTAATATACAACTTCACAGTGCTTTACAGCCTTCTTTAAGCAGCTTGCAGAGTCAGCATATTGCCCACAACAATCTGGGTCCTCATTTTACCAACCTTGGAATGATGGCTGGCTGAGTCAACCTTCATCCTGGTGAGATTCGAACTTGCCAAATTGCAGCCAGCTGGTAGTTAGCAAAAGTAGACTGCAGTACTGCATTCTAACCACTGCATTACGGTGGTTCTTACTTGAGGATCACACCACACTTTTCATCATCCACTGCATACTAGCAAAGGCTATGTTCTGAGTTGTATCTAACCATGGTACAAGTATTACTTGGTAACATCATTGGCTTCCTTGTCAGGACACTGACTCATCCCTCCAGTCTATGAGTGACGCAGGCTTCAATAACCTTTACCTGGCCCAAGAATACCTACAAGAGACAGTCCAGAATGGCTTAATTGCTGCCAGTTTGATTTTTGTGCCTCCCCATCAGGATATCCCTGGCTGTAGCATTAAAGTAAAAATTTCCCCATATTATGACATTATCCAAAGGCAGCATGAAGGTGCATAAAATGTACCAAGTTTTGTCATATGTGAGCTTGAAAAATGCCTGGGCACTACAGATGCTGGAAAGAGACAACTGAGATAGATAAGAATTGGCAATGGGAACAGCAAATTTCATCTCTCAAAGAATGGCCCTGAAGTTGAATGCAATTGCCTAAATATGGTGCTTTCAGAAGGTATTCAAAAAAATTACTTTTGTCAATTTTGTTATGCTGCAGACTGATTCTACAGTTGTTGAAATTCATTTTTTTCTCATTAATGTACATTCAGTACTCCATAATGACAATTTAAAAACAGACTTTTAGAAATGTCTGTACATTTATTAAAAAGAAAAAACTGAAATATCACATTGGCATAAATGTTCAGATCCTTCACTCAATACTTCGTTGAAGCACCTTTGGCAGCAATTATAGCTTCGAGTTTTTTGTTATGATGTGGCAAACTTTGCACACCTGGATTGGGGGATTTCCACCATTCTTCCTTACAAATCCTCTCAAGCTCAGTCAGGTTGCATGATGACTGTTGGTGGACAGCCATTTTGAAGTCCCTCCAGAGATGTTCAATAGGATTTAAGTCAGGGCTCTGGCTAGGACACTCTAGAACATTCAGAGTTATCCCTGTGTTCTCTTGGTGGTATGCTTAGGATTGTTGTCATGTTGGAAAGTGAATCACTCTCCCAGTTCCTGCTGCTCAAAAACACCACCACAGCATTTTTTCCCCGAATTTATACCCCGCCCTTCTCCTTGTTAGGACCCAGGGCGGCGCACAGGCATTATTAAAAACCATAACAAAAGACAATATACATTATTAAAAACATATTAAATTAAATCCCGTGCTAAAAAACCCATTTAAAACCCTGAAAATTAAAATTTATAGATAAAAGTCAGAAACGGGGGGCTATGCTAGGCCGGCCTGTTGGAATAGATACGTCTTAAGACGTTGGCGGAAGAAGCGGAGGTCCGAGGTGGTGCGTAGGTTGGGGGGTAGGTCGTTCCAGAGGGCCAGGCCCGCCACAGAGAAGGCTCTTCCCCTGGGCGTCGCCAACCAGCATTGCCTGGCCGACAGTACCCGGAGAAGACCCTCTCTGTGGGAGTGGATCAGACGAAAGGATGTATGGGGCAGAAGGCGGTCTCGTATATAACTAGGCCCCGAGCCATGGAGCGATTTGAAGATCGTCATCAACACCTTGAAGCGCACTCGAAAGGCCACAGGCAGCCAGTGCAGCTCACACAGGAGAGGTGTTATGTGAGCTTGCCTTGGGGCACCCATAATCACCCGCGCGGCCGCATTCTGCACTAACTGTAGCCTTCGAGTGCATCTCAAGGGGAGCCCCATGTAGAGAGTGTTACAGTAATCCAGCCGGGATGTCACAAGCGCTTGAGTGACTGCGAAGGGCCCCCCGGAAGCATGATGTTGCCCCCACCCTGCCTTCACTGCTGGGATGATATTGTGCAGGTGATGAGCGGTGCCTGGTTTTCTCCAGACATAACACTTAGAATTTAAGCCAAACAGTTCCATCTTGGTTTATCAGACCAGAGAATCTTGTTCCTCAGAGCCTAAGAGTCCTTCTGGTGCTTTTTTGTGAACTCCAACCAGGCTTTCATGTGTTTGGCACTGAGGAGAGGCTTCTGTCCACTACTCTGCCATAAAGCCCAGATTGGTGGAGGGCTGCAGTGATAGTTGTCCTTCTGGAACTCTGTCCTACCTCCACACAGGATCTCTGGAGCTCAGCCAGAGTGAGCATTGGGTTCTTGATCACCTCTCCTTGTAAGGCCCTTCTCCCCCAATTGCTCAGTTTGACCAGGCAGCCGGGTCTTGGAAGAGTCCTGGTTGTGGCAAACTTATTCCATTTGAGAATTATGGAGGCCACTGTGCTCTTAGGAAGCTTCAATGCAACAGAAATTTTATTGGAACCTTCCCCAGATCTGTGCCTTGCAATAATCCTATTTCTGAGGTCTGCAGGCAGTTCCTTTGTTCTCATGGCTTTTGTTCTGCTGTAGTATGCATTGTCATGTGTGAGGCCTTATATAAATAATTAAATCATGTCCAATCAATTTAATTTACCACATGACAACTCCAATCAAGGTGTAGAAACATGTCAGCAACGATCAAGAGAAATGGGAAGCACCAGTGCTAAATTTCAATTGTTGTTGCAAAGTGTCTGAATATTTAACCAATGTGCTATTTCGGTTTTTTTTTAAATACATTTATAGACATTTCTAAAATTCTGTTTTCACTTTGTCATTATGGGGTACTGAGTGAAATTAATGAGAGAAAAATGAATTTTAACAACTGTAGAATCAGGCTGCAGCATGACAAAAGTGAAGGGGATCTGAATACTTTCTGAATGCAGTATAGTTGCTTCCAGTGCTACAAGCCTGCATTTTGAGTACTGGAAGATTTATTTACGGTAGATATTTTAGTTCCACCATTCAGGCAGGGGTGAAATTCAGCAGGCTTTGACAGGTTCTGGAGACTGGTAGCGGAAATTTTGAGTAGTTCAGAAAACTGGCAGATACCATCTCTGGCTGTCCCCAGAATAGGGTAGGAATGGAGATTTTGCAATATCTTTCTGCTGGAGTGAGGTGGGAATGGAGATTTTTCAGTATCCTTCCCCTGCCACGTCCACCAAACCACGCCCACAGAACCAATAGTACAAAAATTTGAATTTCACCACTGCCCTCAGGGTTCTTAGCAGTTTCTTCTTATCTGTTGTGACTCCTCAATTCTTATACATTTTAATTCAAAAATAATTTAATATCTTAATATTAATATCATTTCTTAGACATATGAAAGAAAACATATGTGTGTTTTGTGTGTGCATATATATGTGTGCTAAAATGGTAAAGTGAAAATAATGGGCATCTATACAGGTAATCCTTCAGTTATGGTTACTTTGTGCCTGTTCAAAGTTACAATATTCACACACACACACACACACACCCAACTACTTACGACATGAAGTTATGAATTGTTGCAGCACTATGGCAGTCATTCATCCTTACAAACAACTGCAACGGCACTGCAACATTCATCCTGCATATTCCCTCCGTCCCACTAGCTGGGTCCCCACTGGGTCTGTAATAACATAATGGCTGGTTATCCTCTAATTCTAACACTCTATACATCCAAGATATAACCATGCTATATTGAGCGTCGGGATACAAGCCAACAATGTGACTCCAGCAACATGCCTATTTGCTAAGGATTGCTGCCATTCTCTGCTGTTTCATTGATAGTTGTTTTATGTATACTTAGTTCCTACTCTTCACTCTCCATCCTTGTCTTAGACTTTGACTGGGCCCTTGTAACTAAGATAGTGATCCCACTATCTTAGATCCTTCCTGACTCTGGTCTTTTTGAGTCCAATCTTCAGTGAGTGGAAAATCTGTAGCACTGTCACGGGTTCCTTTACATATACACAAGTTAGAGAGCTCCAAAATTCCAAGAGAGCCAACCCAACCCCACCAGGCTTCCGGGCAACACACACAATGAGTACACAATGGCTCACAGTTTACTATACCACTCTCCCCTTATTCTACTATGACTTTCGTTCTTCCACTACTTCTCTTTGTGAACCCCACTTCTGGAGAACAGTAGTTCTTCTATTTGCCTAGGCTGTTGCAGGCTGTTTGAGTTTCCCCAAACTAGTACAAATCACCTTCCCTCATGTTAAGACCAGGCAACCCCCAGATGCCTCTCTTTTGATAGACACACATTGCTGGGCCGGTTAGGGAGAGGTCTTTAAAAGGGCAAGGCACCAGCAGCCCATAGCCTAGCCGGCAGTCTGTCTTTTCATAATCCCTTAAACTCGTCCCTGGCTTTTGTCGCCAAATAACTCACTTTAGTTTGGTTGTATGCCAGGTGACTATGTAGATATAAAGTCCATTCCAAAAAGAAAGCCCTATTATTTTGCTCTTGAATTTTTTCTTCACCTTTTCTTGAGGTGAATGAGAATGGCCACAGACACTTGGCATATACATCATGGCTTTCATTTCTTTCCTAGCAGGAAAAGATTTGTTTTAGTAATTGTAGAAAGTCCAGCCAAAATAGACAGATTAATCAGGAGCTTCACTTATATGAGGCACTTTTCTCTGATCCATTCCTCCTGTGTCATTTTTCGCCATATCTAAATATCCACACTTTCTTGATTACTAAATAAAAACATTGAATTTGAGAAGGGGGGTGTCAAAGATTTTAGAGGAATTGATACCATATTTGTTATTGTGTGTGTTTTGAATTTTCAAAGCAGCATTAATCTTCTGTCAAAGTAGGCACTAATATGTTGTATTTATTTATCAAGCTTAACCTATTACTTTTCAGCCTGGGGCTTTGACATATTCTAAGAAATGTAAAATAAAATAAAATAAAATGTGACAACCTTTGTTTGGTCAGATCTTTGTCAGTTAAAAAGGTGGAATAATAATTCTATATCTCTGGAATGCAAATTAAGCAGAGTATATTTTTCCACGCACAATTTGCCAAGGTTATGGCAATAGAGGGTGACTAGTTGCAATCTAGATACATTAAATTTGGGTCCCTTAGATCCGAATAAAACAAAAGAATTGTGAATTGTAAAATGGCTTCAATTTTGTTAAATCAAGGAAATATAAATAGTGAATTAAGCATTCTTCATAAGATAATCATATGTTTCTGTTTTTGTTAGCGTTTCAGTTATATTTGGGAGGGTCCAAATTCTTTAGTAAGTTTACTAGCTGTCAAGGTGCTCTGGCCAAGTTGTTACTGTAAAACATCTCTATATAAATGTTTACTCTAGGTTGGCATTCTTACAGTACAGTTCTTTGATGTAAGAATTCTTTCTAAGGGCTATTGTCAAATACTTGGTGATTGAGGCAAGCAGCTGGGATGACGGGACATCCCTGCCTCATTCCCCTTCACAACTGAACAATAGAAACTGCTGATTATTAACCTTCACCATACAGTTTTATAGTAACTTGTTCCAGGGCAACAGTTGGGACATAGCTCCTTTTTAATAATGTTACTATTCCATTTGTCAAAATCTTTCAGAAAATCATATCATGGTGAGCTGCAAACTCTTGACTACGGTAGGTAAAATGTGTTGATGACTGATCTTAAATTGGTGATTTAGTGATGGCTGGATATCTATCGTAAATTTGTTCAGACTAATATCATTAATGATGCAATAGCAATTAAAACAATAAACTTTAACTCTTCAGAGATTGGAAAGTTTGGGCTTTGAAATATGAATCTTTCCCAGGTATATTCTTACTCCTGTTGTGGCTAAAACTACTGACTTCCTCCACTGAAACTGCAGAACAATTTTCTGCAATTTCTGATAGCTCCTTCATTCATTCACAAGTCCACACTTGTTCCTGGATGTACAATGTTTGCTCTACAAAATGTATTTGAAAAAATATTTGCAGAGGTCATCTGTGTCTTAATTAAGATTCTGGATTCGCTCATAATGCAGATTTAGCATGAAAAATATATATCAAAATGTAATTTTCCAGAAATTCAAGATCAATCTGGCCACTAGGGATTAGTGTGTGTGTGTGTGTGTGTGTGTGTGTGTGTGTGTGTGTGTGTGTGTATAGTTTGTATCCATTTAGGTGGCTCAGTGGCTAAGATGCTTAGCTTGTCAATCAGAAAGGTCAGCAGTTTGGTGGTTCAGTCCCTAGCACCGCATAATGGAGTGAGCTCCTATTACTTGTCACAGCTTGTGCCAACCTAATAGTTCGACAGCACTTAAAAAATGCAAGTAGAAAAATAGGAATTATCTTTAGTGGGAAGGTAACAGCATTCCGTGCACCTTCGGCGTTTAGTCATGTGGGCCACGTGATCACAGAAATATCTTCGGACAGTGCTGGCTTTTTGGCTTTGAAACAGAGATGAGTACTACCCCCTAGAGTTGGGAACGACTAGGACATATGTGCGAGGGGAACCTTTACCTTTACCTATCTATCTCAATGTTTAATGATGAATATATTGTCTTTGAGGCATCTAATACATTGTCAGATTATTCAAAGGTTTTCCTGATAGTAAAGGTTAGTTATACAAAAACATTTAGAACCTGAATTTTATCACACATTCACTCTAACATTCAAATTGTTAGAGAGGCTTTTTTATGGCTTTTATAATAATTTTCATTTGGAGGTCTCACTCATGGTATCACATTATAGAGGCAGGTTATTCCTAAACAAACAAACTTCTCAGTTTAGTTTAGTTTGAAGTACAATTGTGTTATTTGTTGGTAAATATTTCTATGTAGCATATCATTTCATATGACCTGCTGTGTTGTGATAGGAGAAATAGTTTACTGTATCCTAATTGTGAGAAAGATCTTGAAAGATTTGATTACATTCAAGAGTATTGTATTGTATCAAGAGTTGCATTGTATGGGTGACTGAACTAACCATTTGGGGGGGACTACTTAATATTATTTGCAATAATTGATTTTCCACATTTAATTCTTTTTCCCATAGTTTTTCCTTGTTGGGTCATTAGATATACTAGGAAGCACACAGTTAAGAATCTAATTTAGGAAAAACTCAGAGAAATGAGTGATTGGAAATTATGGAACCACAAATGGGTCTTAAAAAACCATTTTCCTCCTCTGCTGTTTTTACTTTTTGTCCTTTATTTTTCTATTCCTTAACTATTTTCTGCTCATCCAAGGTAAATGGTGATATGAACCACAGAAAGGAACTGTGAATTGTTCCACCTGTGAACTTGCTGGTGATCTTACGTGAGCCAAATGGTTCCAGAGCTCCATCTGAAATATAAGGAATATGCTATTCCACTATTTTAAAGGATTGTTCTGAGCAGGGAGGATAAAAATCGATGAATGTTTTTAAAAAATCAGATAAAAAAAAATTAAATCAGATTTTTTTATTTAAATCAGATTTATTTTTATTTTTATTAAATTTATTTTAATACAATGTTTTTTGAGTAAAAATCTATCTAAAGATAGTTTTCTATTTAAGATACATTAATAATTTAGCTTATTGGGTTTTACAATTTTTTACAAATAGGGTAAGGGTATGGTGTAAAGAAGATATTGTGAGAACTTTCATGTCGAAGTCTTTGTCCCTTTCCGAGGCTTCATAACAAAATATAGATAATACATTAAATTTTCATTTGTACTACAAAGTGGAAAGAAATGCAAATGTATCATTATAAAATCTATGCTAGCAATCATGTATAAACATCCAAACAAAAGTTATAATATACTGAAATAAAGTCACTTTTGAGATCTAAGTCTTTTGGCAATTGTGTCTTCTTCTCCCTGGCCCCCAGTGGGTGGGGCTGCGGCACCCTCTGCTCCCCCATTTTCATCCTCCAGGATTGAGGAATGTTTTTTAAGAAAGGCTTCCACCTCTGCAATTGTTTTAATTCTTACTCTTCCCCCCTCCCAGAACACCAACATTCCCTCTGGCATCACCCACTTGAACCAAACCCCCTGTTTAAATAATCTTTTAGACAAGAAGGAATACTTCCTTCTTACCTCTCTAATCTTTTTCGGGATCTGCTTCAAGATGGCAATCTCTTTCTGCTGGTAAATTAAAGGACTGTCTCTCTGCGCTCTCAGGATCCTTTCCCTTGTCGACCTCCTTACAAATTTAATATGGATCTCTCTGGGTAGTTCATTTATCCTGGCATTTGCTGAATTTATTCTATATATCAGATCTATGTCCCCCCTAATATTTTCTTTAGGCTTTTGTACATAATCTGCTAAAATTGTACACATCAAATCAGTTAAATCTTCACCATTTGTCTCAGGAATGTTCTGAAATCTTAAAAAATGACATCCTTTCAAAATCCATCCTAGACATATGACCAGTTAAATCCCCTATTTCATTATTAATACTTTTAAGCTCTCCCCTTGTCCCAGCCAACCCCACCTTCAGCTCATCCGTCTTTTACGTATTTTCCATTAATTTCTTCTGTACCTCCAAAAGTTCTAATTTAGAACTGACATGGTCCTTTCTCATTTCTTTAATCTTTTTCATAATGTTCTGAAGAGTTTCATCCATTGCTGCTAATTTAGCATCCGTATCTGATTTTTCAGGTAACATCGAGGTGATTTTAGGTTGATGCGTCTGCTTCTTTGAGGCCATTATGAAAGATTTAAGTCTTTGTCAGTAAAATGGCGACTGCTGAAGAGGAGTCAGTGAGTCAAGGTGTGAGCAAATTCCAATGACCATTGGAATTTTATCTAATTAGAGTCCAGAGAGAAACCAAGTTCTTCAAACAATCAAATAAAAAGAAAAGGAAGAAGGCACTTCAGGGAAAGGTCCAATTAATCAATTACATACAATCGTTAATAAAAAGAGAGAGGCAGTCCCAAGTGCAAGGGAATGTCAGCAGTTTTCCATAAAAAGTATGTCTCCTGAGCACAAAGGAACGCCATCTTCCCCCGCCCATCTGGAAGCCACCAGGAATTAGCAAGAAAAAATTGTCTCTTTGTTGCCAGACTTTGATACTAAGTATCCAACGGTCATGCAGGTCATGCAGGAAAGACTTTCACTTTAGTTTTAAAAAAAAAATTCGGATGTTGATTTCTCCGCTTCCTCAAACTGAGGAGCATTTTTAAAACACCGCTTTTTTTCTGATCCAAGGGGGGAGGTATTACAAACTCCCCCCTCCATCTCCTTTCAAAGCAAAAGTTGCAAGCATGAAAGTAAAATCACTCACGATCCACTCTATAGCCAGGAGTCTCGGTGAAGCCTCCAACTCCGGCGATTCAGCTCTTCTCGAAAGCGGTTAAGCGTTCCGGTCCTCCATCGGCAAAGGGAACGAAGCTTGTTAGCTTATTTAGCATGAATTGGAGCTTGGCTATGTAGCATGAGCATATTCTTTGGTTATGTAGCATATTGGTTATGTAGCATATTCTGCAATATTTATATTTTTGGTAAACTCATTCAATGAATCCAAGCTCTATTAGCTAAATAGGAAACCTTCATTTTGTTTGCAAATAAAAATATTAAAGATTCTAACTACCAGCAAGAATGAATCCTTACATTTAAAGAGCCCCTGTCATTTCAGATCCATCATGGCTGTTCCTGTTAGTGGGCATCCACTGAGCTGATGCCCATCACATTCTTCACCTTGTTGTGTCACTGCCTCATCACCAGCTGTCCCATTAAAGTGAATGGGGCTGTTGGTGAGTCAGCAGCAGGCCAGAGGTGGAGCCGCTGTGGGACAGAGATGACAGTTGCTTTTTTTAAAATTATGATTTAAATCAAGTTGATTTAAATCAAGCCTTTTTACTAGTGATTTAAATTGCCTTGATTTAAGTCAAATACACCCTGGGTATTTATAAGGTGATTATGGGAAATGCTTGAGACACTCTAAAAGTCTGTATGCAAGTTGCATTCTTGATATAAATTATATTATTTATTCTGTTTCTATTCTTTTTCAATAACATTAAATATAGCAGTTGCTATACCCTGCTCTGGGAGTGTCAACAAAGGTTGCAGCTTTGTGCCCACAAATACAGGTAATCCTTGACTTACGACCACAACTGAGCGCAAAACTTTTGTTGCTAAGTGAGTCATGTGAGTTTTGCTCCATTGTACAACTTTTCTTGCCACAATTGTACAACTTTTCTTGCCACAATTGTTAAATGAATCATTGCAGTTGTTAAATTATTAACTTGGTTATAAAGAATCTGGCTTCCCCGTTGACTTTGCTTGTAAGATGGTTACAAAAAGTGATCACATGACCCCAGGACACTGCAACCATCATAAATGTGTGTTAATTGCCAAGTCCTGAATTTTGATCGCCTGACCATGGGGATACTTCAATGGTCATAAGTGTGAAAAAACGGTCATAACCCACTTTTTTCAGTGCTGTTGTAACTTCAAATGTTCACTAAATGAATTATTGTAAGTCGAGGACTACCTTTTTTAGGATAGTATTCTGCTATGATGTAGGTCTTCTGAAGGGAATATAATCTTGATGCCAAGCTATTATTTTGTATAAAAATGAAGTTATGAATTATTCACTTTATTCTTGGAATGTATAAAATGAAAGGAAATGAAACAAGTGCGTACAGATAAGTTTGTTTGAACCTGTAGATGAGAACCGCAGTCCTCAGGGTGTGGCACAACATTGACCTGGCATTCAAACATGACTTATCCTTCCTCAGTGTTCCAATTAAAGGCAAATGAGATAGAAGAAACTTGCTAAACTATGATTCAGAATCAGAGCTTTTCTAAATATTATCTTTAGACTTTCACCTAATTTTCTGTATCTTCCATCATATCTTATTAGTCCATGCTCCTAATTTTCAGTGTCATAGGACCTATTAACCCAACCTTAGCAGCACCACTGCTGAGGAAATATGTTATAGCAAAGATGATATAGTCTTAAGCACTCACCATTCTGTTTAAGAATTAGAGTATAGGCCCAAAAGGGTCATATGATAGGTGGAAACTTCCAGGTATGGAATCAAGAAAACCTCCCAAAGCCTATTTCCTTATCTCGTGTTTGAAACAGGCTTTGATAAGATCTTGTTATAGCTGGCTATTTTAAAAATTGTGTAGATATTAAAGATAAGTACTGGTAACTGACATAACATCACTGTCAACTAAGTAAGGCATGCTGAAGATGAAGGAGAAGCATCTGGCCCAGTGGAAAAAGAAATATCTGTAGAGCCATTTAAGAGGGAGAAGAAGGAATCTCTGAAAGAGATATAGATGCTAACTAATCAAAATTCAAAGAAATGTTAGCCAAAGAGAGCAAGAAAGGGTGTCTTGCTTATAGCAAACAAGCACAAATACCAGGACAGAGAACAAAAAGGAAATTACTAAAGCTTGGAGAAGCTACTTCTAGAACACCATAAGCTGTAGGGCTTCTTCAGACTTTTCCCTACCACCTATGCCAATATGGAATGGGAGAAGAGAATCCATTCACTCCCTTGAAGCTATTTTCTATTTTCATAGAAGATAATAGGGAGGAATATTAACTTGTAATTTTCTCTAGTTTTTCCTTCACCAACTCTTTGTAATAGGTTTTAAGAAATGATCAGGCTATAATATTTTCAATCAAGATTTTTATAGGATTTGTTTAGGCAAAGAATTCAATTTCCTATGACATTGCAGAATTAATCTGATGGCCATGTTTGCTATGACAATTAATCCTCACTATCTAGTGTTCAAAAAGCTTCTGCAAAAGCATGACAGCATCAATAAAGCAGAAACTGAAATCATAAAAGCAGCATGAGAGATTTTGATTTCACTGTGAAAACAAACTCTGTGTCTTATCCAAACTGCATCTCTTAGTATAAAGTAAAATACTGGAAATGCAAGTAGGAAATAAATTGCAATAATTTTTAAAGGGAAACACCCATTTGGCTGGGAGACAACAAGGAAATCCCAAGCCTGAGAGCTATATTAGGAAGTTGAATAAATATCCCAGAAGAAAGCAAAGGGAAACCACTTCAATCTTTTTGTCTAGAAATTTGCACCGACAGGTTATTGCAGCTACTGTACCAGAAATTGAATGTAACTTGAGCTAGGTTTTATATTTAAAGTTTTATTGTGAAAGCACATCTAAGCACTTTAAGACAAAATTGGCAGCATTCATGTGGAAAATTGACCAAGTGACTGAAGCCCAATAATGATAATATGGTTCGTACTATTCACTGAGTTTTGAAGGTTGTGGTTGGTAGCTTAGCGCTGTACTGTGGTCATTTTTATTTACTCAGATGAACAGCTGCTGTTCATGGTCCCAGGCCAAGAAAGTTGTTTCTCTTTTGACCCTTCAGATTTGGGTCAATTTAGGATAGAGAATGTATGCACAAAATCAACAACGTATATGGTCAAAATTGGAATACTGAACTATGGCCACTCTTCCATTCAGCCTGATGATACATCCATATCTTGCAACATGACAATAATGTCTTTAATCCAATGGAAATTAATCTTGATGTTCTCACAACTTCTGATGCCTTGCCTCATGTAACTCAGATGGTGGAAGGCTTGCTCATCCTTGGAGCTACATTTAAATGATAAATGATAATCAATTGAAATATTGTTTCAATGCTCAATGAGAAACAGGATTTTCTATTTATCAATGTAAACACTAATACTTAAAGCTTTGGATTGGAAAGACAGCCACTATTGCCTCAGATTGTTGGTTTTCCATAAAGTATTGATGCTAATTTTTAGAAAATATTATGTATTTTGTTTTTTAAAAACTTTGGTGGAAAATAAAAGCAATTAGGAAGTATACTCAACATCACATAGTAGTATAGTACACCAGTATGTTTCTTTACTGTATTAATTATTCTCACCTAAATATAATCTTTTTAGTAGAACAGAAAAATTGCAACTTTATTTTTTTTTAAATCTGTTTTTAAATTATCCAGTTTTAACTTATATTTTTGTCCTAGTCCAAACAAGCTGACTCAGAAAACACCCTGCTGTTTGTTTTCAGAGTAAAGTAAAAACTTTCTATAACATTTTGATTGTACTCTACAAAATACTTATCTTTATGAATGAAGCTGAAAGTCAGCTTGCTGGTCATAGTTTCTTAGAAAAAACCACAAGATAAATGCTTTTATATCAGCAATTTTCTGCAATGATTCTACCAAATAAATGAAATTAGGATCTGCATGTATATATTCTATATATGCAGAATGCTCTTCACAAAGCAGAACCAAGCAAGTTGTGTCTTTACCCAGTTTTCTATGAGTTCAGAAATTGCACTAGGGATCTTGTCCAGTTTTCGTGGAAAGCACAACATATGTGAAAAATTAGTTTATCTTACTTCATTTATGAAAGTTTCACCATTCTCTATGATGGAGGCATCACTATTGACAATTAAAAGAAATGCAGTAATATTGTATGATACAATTAAAAAGTGCCAATAAATTACTGCTGTCTTCTTGGTCAGACCATATAGTAATGTCTTTAGATTAGGAAAATAGTTTGTAGGTGGGGAGTTTTTTATATAACAATATATCCTAATACATAGATAGCCAATGGTCTGATGTTGGGCATAGCCATGGGACCACAACTCCGTTTTTTTTGTTAGATGCATAGCACATATGCTATATAGATAGTCCTTGACTTATGACCCCAATTGGGAGAAGAATTTATGTTGCTAAGAAAGTTGGCTGTTAAATGAATTATGCCCAATTTTGTAACCTTTTTGCCATGGTTGTTATGTAAATCATTGGTAATTCAGTGGCTCATATGGCCATTAAATGAATCTAGTTCATCCCATTGACTGTTCTTGATACAAGACAGCTGGAAAGGTTGCAAATGGAGAGCACATGACCATGGGATGCTGTAACTATTATTGGTTGCCAATAATAGTTGATTTTGAGCATATGACTGTGAGGATGCTGCAATGGTTATGAGTGTTGTAAATGGAAGTAGCTGCCCTTGTGATATTTTTAAACATCCCTCCAGAGATCTCCTACCCCACGGGTCTGCAAAGTTGGCTCTTTTAAGACTGGTGGACTTCAACTCCCAGAATTCCCCAGCCAGCCAGGCTGGCTGGGGAATTCTGGGAGTTGAAGTCCACCAGTCTTAAAAGAGCCAACTTTGCAGACCTCTGGGGTAGGAGATCTCATGTGCTTTATCCAGTTTGTATCTGTGACCTGTTTTTCTTCTCCAAAAAAATGAAAAAAGAGAGATGGGGAATCCCTATTATTATCATGAGACTTTCAAACCATTTTTGTTGCATCCCCTGGAGTCCCTTTGAGTGCTCAGTCATATTCCAAAAGTATATTTGCCATACTGAAGTGGAAGAATTGGGGAAATAATCATGTAAAAGGTTAGATGAGTTTAGTAGTTTTTGAACCGCTCCCGATCTATCCCTTTAAAATCTTGAAGAATCAGATTAACAAACTAGAAATCCCAGTTATGCTTACTACATCACTGCTTAATATCATTGTTGTGGTCAACCATCCAGCCACAAAGGTTGCCCACCCTGAATAATTAATTAATTAAGTAATTAAACAAATATATATGACTTTCCAAGTCACACATGTTGGTTCTTGGAAGCTTATAACATCAAAAAATATCCAAAGCCTACAATTCCCCCACCAATAGCTGCAACAAATATTGTCATACCAACAACGTGACTGGTTCTGTATCATACTTGAGTCACCAAGCCTGCAGATGGAACCACATCTTCACAGCCTTCTGGAAAAGTAACACGGTAAGGAACAATCTTATCTCCAGGGGAATGATATTCCATAGGGAGGGAGCTACCACTGAGAAGGCCCTTTTTTTGGAGGCCCAAAGTATATATTTCCCTCAAAATGGAATGTGCAACATGTCCTGCCTTCTCATTCTGATGAGATCAAGTAGATGTAACTAAGGAAAGACATTCCTTCAAATAATCCTTGTAGGGCTTTAAAGGTGATACTATAGCCAGCACCTTTAATTGCACCCAGAAGTAGATCAGTAACCAATGCTGCTCCTCCAAAAGGGGTGACACATGCAAATCTTGGCTTATGTAAAACTGAGGATCACTGCATTTTAAAGCAGCTGAAGTTTCCAGACACTCTTCAAGGACAGTCCCATTATAATTTGTCTTTTCACATGTACATCTAATAAAGATGTACGTAGCATGTCTTCTTTTTAAACTTAACTTTGAAAAAAAATACCAATGCTATCAATCCATAAACAACACACACACACACACACACACACGTTCCAGATACAATACAATACAATAGCAAAGTTGGAAGGGACTTTGTAGGTCTTCTAGTCCAACCCCCTGCGTGGGCAGGAACCTTATACCATTTCAGACAAATGGCTATCTAACATCTTTTTAAAGACTTCCAGGGTTGGGGCATTCACAACTTCTGGAGGCAAACTGTTCCAGAGGTTAATTCCTTTAGAACAGTGATTTAGAACTGTTAAAAAATAACAGATGTAACCAGATAGAGAGAGAGAAGAATAACATGTCAGTATTGATTCTGATTTTTCAGCCAGCATAATCCTTAAATTTCCTAGTGTGGGAAGTCAGGTTATATTAGTGGCCCAGCCCTGAGCTCATACAAAAGTGCTTTTCTTAGTCTTGGATGGCTGTCTTGAAATTCTCCTTCGAAATTACTAAACTTTTGGCTTTTAGCCAGTCTATGTGTTGGATGTATACTAGCCTGATCTCTAGACTGAGTACGTGATATTGAGAAATATATTGAAAAACCTTGAATGTGACCTATTGTTGGAAAAATCTCAACAAGTAAGTGATTGCCACATATAATAATGGTCCTGTTTCATTTATCAACCAACATTTAAAAGGAAGTACTTTTAAATGTTGGTTGATTGGTTTCTCATCTCTCTAGCAAGTTCTTTCCCCCAAATAACATTCAAAAACAAGTAATCCTTGGCTTACAACCATTCATTTAGTGACCATTCAAAGTTAGAAAGGCACTGAGAAAAGTGATTTATGACCAATTCTCACACTTACTACCATTAAAGCAACTGGCATGTATTTATGGTAGTCACAGTGTCCTGGGCTCATGTGGTCATCTTTTGCAACCTTCTGACAAGCCAGATTCACTTAAGAACCAGGTTACCAATTTCACAACTGCAGTGATTCATTTAACAACTGTGACAAGAAAGGTCATTAAATGAGGCAGAGCTTACTTATTAACTATCTGGCTCAGTAGAAATGTTGGTCTCAATTGTGGCCTTAGGTCAAGGGCTAAAACAAAATTCATATTCTGCATCTCTTACCAGCAATTTAATATGTAATATAAATTAGTTCAATTGATAGTTTTTAACTTTTTTTGTTCTTGGGAGTGGATCAAAATTCATATTAAAAAGCATTTTGAGACACTTTGGGATATCCCCATAATGGGGGCTAGTGCACAGCTGTACTAACTGTATTCAGGAAATATTAATTAATTTAGAAATGTTTCTTCCTAACTGGAAGAATTTGATATAGTTGAAATAGGTGGTTTTAAATGTCATACATTTATATTGTGTGGCTAAGATACAGTATAACCAGATATAAGCAATTATTTATTTATTATAAATAAGATTTGCATCAATCAGATTAGTATCAGTTATTTATGTCATCCACAGTGTTAAAATAACAGTGAAATATTTTAGTAAAGAAAATATCCTGCGGCGACGGGTGAGCCTAGCGCTCACTCGCCGCTTTGTTTCTCTTTCTGCCCCCCCACGGGGGCGAGACTCCTCTTGTTTGAGGGTCTCCCGTAAAGCCGGCTCGTCGGGGGGTGCCCCCCCCCCACGGCGGTGGAGGAAGTGGCCCCCGGCGCGGCTTAGGTGAGGGAGAACATGCTGCGGGGGGTTCTCCCTTCGCCTAAGGAAGACGGCGCCATTTACAACAATGAAGAGGGTTGATCGGCTCAGTCGGAAGGTCTCCCGAGGCTTCAGCTGCGAGGGAGAGTGAGTTTTTAAAAAACTTTTTTTCTGCTGTCAGCCAGGCTGAAAGGACTTGGAGGGGGGAGTTTGTTTTCAAAAACCCCCCCTCGGACTTAAGCGGCACTTGGAAATGGCTTCTCTGGAAGAGAAAGTGGAAATCTTAAATCCGGACTGTCTCTAACAAGGGAAAGTGGTATGCGGCTACTTGCAACATTGTGTCTAGGTCTGGCTGGTTAAAAAAAATTTTTTTTTTCTACTCTCTCCTCTGGGCTCTGAGATGGGCGGTGGAAAGTGGCTTTTCTTTGTCCCTGCCTGACTATTTTAACTATGGGAAATTCCCAGCGTCTCTTTACAATTGGGACTCTCTCTGGATATTAATGAAGAATTTTTTTCTTGTTGGATTTGTGGTTCCTTTCTGGATTACCTTCGCTATTATAACTATTGAGTTGGAAAATTGTCTCTCTCTTGGTTCCTGAATTTTACAACGTTTCAACCTTGATCTGAACTTTTGGCTCCCGGTTAGTCTCACCAACCCCACCCTAAAAACGCCATTTTGGTGGCATTAACTCTAACAGTTAAGATGGCTCAAGAAGCAGCACTGACAAGTTTAGAACAATGGATGGCTTCTCTTGAAACTGTTATACAAACTTTGGTAAAAGAGATTCAGGCCCAGAGGGCTGAAAACATCAATTTCAAGAAGGAGCTATTGGATACTCGGAAGCAAGTGCTGGAAAACACACAGAAGACGGAAGAATTGGAAGGGGGGTTGGTGGGGGTTAAGGGAGAGATTAAAAATGTTACTAAAGAGGTTGGGGAAACAGATGGGCATGTGTCTAGGATTGATATGGAAAGAATGACATATTTTTTGAGATTTCAGAATGTTCTTGAGGAATCTGGTGAATGCCTCCCTGATCTTATGAGCACAATTTTAGCAAACTATTTACAAAAACCTAAGGATGAGATCAGGGGGGACATTGACCTAGCCTACAGAATTAACTCAGCATATGCCAGGATAAATGAAGTGCCTAGAGAGATACATGTGAAATTTGTTAGAAGGTCAACCAGAGAGGAAATCCTGAAACTGCAGAGAGAAAGTCCATTAATTTACCAACAAAAAACGGTCACTATCTTGAAGCAGATTCCTAGAAAGATTCGAGATGCAAGACGGAAATTTTCCTTCTTGTCTAAAACATTGTTTGATCATGGGATTTGGTTCAAGTGGGTGACACCCGAAGGGATGCTGGTGTTCTGGGAAGGAGGAAGAGTGAGGATTAAAACAGTTGCTGAGGCGGAAGCCTTTCTTAAAAAACATTCCTCTGCCCTGGGGGAAGATCCAGGGGGGACGGAGGGAGTTACGGCCCCGCCCGCTGGGGGCCAGGGAGGAGAAAAAGAAGATACAATAGCCAAGAGACTTAGATCGAAAAAATAACTTTGCCTTGATTTTCCTGAACAATTTTGCATAATATTTTCTGGATTTATTGTAAATGTCTGACAGCATGGAACTGAGAATTTAGGTATATGTACTTGCTTTTACCTTGTAGTGTTATGAAAAATGCTTTTTTTTTGTTATTTTTTTTATTGTGTATTTTGAGGTCTCGGAAGGGCCGACGACTCTGACGTGAATGCTCTCAAAATTTCTTTGTATCCCTTACCCTATCCTATAGAAAAAATGTAAAACCAATAAAACTTTTTCAATATAAAAAAAAAGAAAAATGAAATTTGAAAAATATGCATATGATCTATATATATATAAAAGCCAAATCCACTCACTCATCATGAAATCTGCAAAGCTGTAAAGCCTACAAACTTGAAATTTGGTACATATATTCCTCTTGACTTCTAGGTGCTTGCTAAGAAAAGATTTTTTCAAAATGACCACCAAATCATTAATTATACAGTAATTAACATGCTCTGATGTTAAGAAGTTCTACTCCCCCTCCCCACTTGAAAAGAACTCTGTTTCAACTGCCAGTTGCCTCACATTCCATTATCTCAGTTCAAACTGGCAAATGTTCCATTCCTTCACTCAGGAGCAGTGTGGGGCTCCTTGCAGTACTAAACATCAATACTTCACCAAAATGTCTACACCTTCTACCTATGGAACTATATCCAAACTCAAGGTCTCAGGAGAGATATTTCTTTATGAGTTTCAATCACCAACCACCACTGAGCCAAAGATTGTGAACTGGATTTCTCCTGCATAATGTTCCAGCCCCAATTCACTGACTCTCCTCAGTTCAGATGAATCTGTTCCTTTTACTATAACACCAGTTAAAGGGAAAAGAGGGGGAAATGCCACTAGCTCCTCTGCCTTTTTGGTCTACATACAACCGGCCATAAGAAAAACAATCACTTCTCAGATGCACACCAGCTACTTTCAAAGTCTATTCCTGTGCCTTATTGATACTGATGGCGTAGCACTCCTTAACGGGAAATTGTAGACATTTGAACTCTGATGTGATCAGAGGAATTTGGGGGATGAAAATGATTTCTCTCTGATTGACGCCTGTAAAAATAGTGGCTTCAATTACATGTCTGTATTGTGCAGGGGTAGTCAACCTTTTTATACCTACCGCCCACTTTTGTATCTGTAAGTAGTAAAATGTTATACCAGTTCCACAGTAATGGTGATTTATAAAGTAAGGAAGTCAATTAAATTTAAAAAAGGAAAGTGCTTCGGTATCGGACAAAACTCCTACTGCCCACCATGAAAGCTTGAATGCCCATTAGTGAGCAGTAGGAACCAGGTTGACTACCACTGGTATAGAGTCTTCACCTGAAGCCTGGTGCCATGGCACAGTTTCAGAGGGCTTAGATTGCATAACAGCATGATTGGAGCGCCAACCTTGAGGTAGAGGACATGAGGTAGTATTCTTGGTGGGTTGAGAGTGTGCAAGAACTCCACAGGTTAATGTACACCATCCTCAACCTTAACTGCTCATTAATTTTCAAGCTTTAAATGTCAATTTATCAAGCCCAATCACATAGTTTCCTAGTGAAGCACTCGTATCCAGCTAGTAAAACATATAAATTGCAGAAATTAAAATGCAAAATTCATTTAAAAATGGTGACTGCAATCACAACTTAAATGTTCTTCTAAATAAATTGAACAATTTAAGAAATCTCAAGGGAGGATAATTCCACAGGCTAGAAACAGTAAAAAAAAAAAAGAAGAAGCATCGTCCCCTTTGCCTCATAAGGAGACAACTACAGTTGTCTGTTTCACACATTCTTCTAAAGTGTCCACTGTATGCTAATATTTCCATTCTTTACTCTAAAAAACTCCACTTATGATGACAATGAGTTATTCACTGCCAGGGTCTTTTTTTTTTTAACTCCTGAAATAAGCGCTTGGCTTATAAGAGGTCTTATTATTTTTGAGGTGCAGGAGGCGGCGAGCATGGTCATCTGTATAATAATTGAACCTAACATTTTTTCTTTGTAGCAATTTTCCTGGAAATTTCTGGAAAGCAAGTGTTGATCCTTTGGTTGTGGCAGGAATTGAGTGGCAGGATTGTCACCAGAGTGTGACATTATATGCTGAGATAGAAAGAGGGGTGGGGGAAGGGAATGAGAGGGAGAGAGAGAGGGAGGGAAGGAGGGAGGGAGGGAGAGATACCGTATTTTTCGGAGTATAAGACGCACTGGAGTATAAGACGCACCAAGGTTTTGAAGAGGCAAATTACAAAAAAAGTAGGTAGGTAGGTGGGTAGGTAGATAGAGGGGGAGAGAGGGAGAGAAAGAAAGAGAAATACTTAAGGTAGGTAGATAAAGGGATAGAGAGAGAGAGAAATAGAGAGAAATACAGTAGGTAGGTTGGGAGAGAGAGTAGGTAGGTAGGTAGATAGGTAAAGGGATAGAGAGAGAGAGAAAGAGAGGGAGAGAGAAATACAGTAGGTAGGTAGGTAGGGAGAGAGAGTGTCTGTGTAGGTAGTTAGATAAAAGGGGAGAGAGAGAAATACAGTAAGTATGTAGGGGGAGAGGGAGAATGTGTGTGTGTGTGTAGGTAGGTAGGTAGAAAGAGAGAGAGAGAAATAGAGGAGAGAGAGAAATACAGTAGGTAGGTAGGGAGAGAAAGTGTGCGTGTAGGTAGATAGGTAGACGGATAGAGAGAGAAATAGAAAGAGAGAGAGAAATACAATAGGTATGTAGGGGGAGAGCGAGAATGTGTGTGTGTACTGTAGGTAGGCAGGTAGGTAGGTAGAAGGATGAGAGAGAAATAGAGAGAAATACAGTAGGTAGGATGGAAGAGAGAGAGTGTGTGTGTGTAGGTAGAAGTATATATAGAGAGAATATATACTTCTACCTACATATATATATATATATATGTGTGTGTGTGTGTGTGTGTGTGTGTGTGTACATATATATATATGTTAGATTTTTTTAAGGGTTGAAAATAAAGAGACCAGGATGGATCCATTTCAGGGTTATTAGCCTTCTTCAGCTGGCCATACTCCTTCTACTGGGATTTGAACCAGGGCTTTCCAGCATTTGAGGCAAGCTCTCAATACCAGGGATACCAGATAGCTCAAGGCATAAAGAGCTTGCCTCAAATGCTGGAAAGCCCTGGTTCAAATCCCAGTAAAAGGAGTATGGCCAACTGAAGAAGGCTAATAAGCCTGAAATGGATCCATCCTGGTCTCTTTATTTTCAGCCCTTAAAAAAAAATCTAACACATATCTAAAAAATGTCACACAGCAGTAAGCTAATTTGGTTCTCTGTCTGGATGACTCTGGGTTGAGTTGAAGGGCAGAGAGGGATGATGTTGAGTCTCCTCCCCTTAAAGGTACCTCTGAACAGGAGCTGTGATAATTATTCTTCATATATATATATATATATATATATATATATATATATATATATATATATATATATATATATATATATATATATGAAGAATAATTATCACAGCTCCTGTGAAGAAAATCTAACACACACGCGCACACGCACGCACACACACACACACACACACACACACACACACACACACACACATATATATATATATATATATATATATATATATATAGAGAGAGAGAGAGAGAGAGAGAGAGAGAGAGAATTAGGTAGGTAGGTTGATGTTCTCAGGTGTATTTATCTATGTCCTGCAGAAGGAAATCGCAGACAAACCTTAAAACTTTGTTTCTGCTTGCACAGAAGAGCCTTCCGAAAGGTGGGGGGGGGGGGGAGCCTTTGCACTTGGCAAACTTCCAAAACAGCCCATTTCTCCGTGAAAATGAGGCTGTTTTTTAAAAAAATAAAAAGCATGACTAGCCTTGGGGGGGCTTGCAGAGTACTCCTGGGGGTGGGGGTGAAAAATGAGCAAAACACCCCCGCCCCGTTTACCCAGAAGCTGCCAGGAAGCCTCCATAAGGCTTGGCACAGCCAGTTTGGTTAAGGGGGCGGGGTTCCAGGAGGCAAAAAAATGCTGTATCCGATGTATAAGACGCACCCAAATTTTCAGCCTCTTTTTAGAGGAAAAAAAGGTGTGTCTTATACTCCGAAAAATACAGTATGTCTCAGTTGGCTTTCATGCCTGTGGTGGGATTAGAATTCAAGTCTCCATTTTCTAGCTAACCATTGGACCAAATTAGCTCTCATAATAGCTTCATAATAATTTACTTCAATAGATTGCATATATCCAGAATGCTGCCAAAAATATGTATGAGCCCTGTAGAGTAATTACTGTAATGTTAACATTCCTATGAGTTTCAGATCAATTCATAGCAGTAATAGGACATACCCAAATCATATGAATTATTTTCCAACTACCAGATTACATGTTCAGCAAGATAATTATAACTAGTTTTTGCTATTTTTCTGATATGATCAATAAAAAAATAAAACATTGTTATTGATTTAAATGCATTTTGAAATCAAGATAATTTTCTAAAATGTGTACTATTGTAATGAATTCAAAGGCATTTTAAACATTTTAACTTATTATTCCAAAGGTCATATTAATTATTAAAAATCAACTGGATGTAGTTTATTTCTGAAAAGAAGGGGCTGGGGTGTTCTGTGTTTGTGGGTTGATACTATAGTACACACCCAGGAATGTGCAGATGACCTGGAAGATAGAGAATGTTACTTTTCCACTTTTTAAATCTATGTAGTCATCCATGTGGTTTTCCTACTCTTACCTTTATTTGACTCGTCTATTCGAATTGTAAGGGTTAGAACAAAGATGAAATCCATTCTACTTCATTACAACTGTCTGCAATGCTTGAAGAATTCAATTTCGGAATGAAACTCAGCAAATTTTTACAGACACTCTTTGTTTGCATAGTCAACCCAAGCATACCTGCAAACTTTTACTGTGGCAAAAAGGATTCTTTTTATGTGACAGAATGAATGTTTGAGGAATGTAGCTGAACTAACCAGAAGCACTTTGGTGGATAAAGTCTGGAGTTGATTTCAAGACGCTTTGCTTCCTGCCAAGCTATCACTCGGCGTGATTACGATGCTAGGCGTCTTGCCATGGATTGGTATGAGCACTCCACCCTTATCAGTCCATTTGATTCAAGTTGATTTACAAAGGTTGTTGGCCAGTGTTACTTGCCAGAGTTATCAGCAAGAAGGCATCCTTTGGATTTGTGCTACTTCAATTTTAGGACGTGTTAAACTTTTTAACTTTCAATTTCCAGATGTTAGGGGTGCTCAAAAGTTGTGAAATGCTTTGGGAATAGTAAAGATATTTTGGTTACTTTAATATAATTTGGATGTGCTTGGTAAGTAACTATATAAATATCATGATTTTTAAAGATTTTGTTTGTTTCATAGGATTGTTATCTTTTGCGCTATCTACTCTATATTGTTCTGGTTCTGATTCCCAAAAGGTTGAAAGACACAATTCAAGAACTCTAGCTGAGATTAGTAATGATGGGGGGAAATTGATGTCTTGAACCCAGTATGGTTGGAACAATTTTTCTCTGTTTTAGCACTTGTGTTATCTTTGCCAATTGTTGTGTGTCATGTGACTTTCTCATTGAATGCAACTGTCCATCCTCGGCCAGTCTGCTGAGCAGAATGTCACCAGAGTAGTGCAAGGGAGAAGAAGCAAGAAGACATGAAGTTGTGTGTGTGTGTGTGTGTGTGTGTGTGTGTGTACACACACACAGACTAGAAGGTGCTGCTTTCCTATGCAGTGAAAATGCTGAGGAAATGCCTCTGTATGGAGGGGAGGCTCACCTTTCCCTGATGCCTTTCAGAAAAGTATTGAAAAAGGAATTATTACACAGGGTGTTCTCTAACTTTTATATTGAACCCCTTTTCATATTCAGCCTTTGTTTGTTTTTTTGTGGGGGAAGTTTATTGGGGTTTCATGATGACACTACAGATAATGACCAAAATTGAGATCATTGATTCCACTGTGTCCTTTAAGCAAGTCATCATGTGACTATGAGTTGCGATTTTACTGTTAGCTTCTACATTGATTCTCTTGTCAGAAGCCATTTTTGTCGGGCATGACTGGAACACTGCAGTTGTCACCAATAAGGTCATAATGTTATTTTTTCAGTGCATTGTAATAGTTGATAATCAGGGCAGTTACTAGGCAAAGCCTATCAGAATATGCTACCATGGATGTTTTAACGGTAATTATGTTACATGCAGGGGTAAAAGCTGCCGAGAATCGATAGATTCCAATGGGGTGCAATCAATCAATCAATCAATGCTTTTAGTTTATGTATAGAGAAATGCAAAAAGAACAGGATTGTATGTAGCCAAAGAGTGCATGGGGTGGTGCTCAGGATATGATCCAAAAGTCAAGATGGCAATCTGTTAGAAACTCTGGTTTCAGAACCAGTGTTACAACTCTGGTCCCTTAACCAGTGTTAGCAAATAAATGCGGAATAGTGTAATACACCGGACAGTAAAGAGATATGTTGCTTTAACCTGGTCTAGCTTAACGTTTAGATCTTATTTGTGATATAGCTCCTGCCAATTAGTAAATGGATGTTGGGTTTTATTGGGAATTTTAGCACAGGCTTCTAATTTAATTCTTCTTAACTATATTTATTGTATTTTCTATTATTTATTGGTTTTAATTTCCGGTGCACCGCCCTGGGTCCATCTCAATGGAAAAGGCGCAGTATATAAATCGAAATAAACTCAAACTCAAAATCAAACCACACACAAACTCTACAAACTCTGATAGTAAGAAAATAAATAGTCTTTACTTTGTAGCAACTAAAATGCTTCTTCTGACCAGTGATACTAACTTCTCAAAATAATAACAGTCCTTCACCAAACACAGAGTTATCTTACAGTGATGCAAAACAAATATTTATTCAGTCTTCTGCTTTAGCACAGAAATCAAAAGGAATAAAAAAAGGGGATGGACTGTGTTCCTGAGCTTCCTTTATGGTAGAGCTGAGAAGCACAGCCAATCAGAATTCAAACACAGTTCTAAAAGCTACATAATTCCTTAAGAACATAGGCTCATATATATTGTCAACCCAATATAAGGCTGAATATCCTAACACAACCACAATGCTGGAATCAAAGCTCACCCTGTTTTTGAGTGTGGTGCACATAGCAAACAGACAGAATTTCCATTATATTGCTGTGATGGCTATCTTGACCCCCCCCCCCGCCCCCTGTACCTTGCAGACTTCCCTTGCGTACCAGAATGGAAAGAGAGCAAATTAACATGACTCATGGCCATCCTTTTTGGCCACAGCCTTTAGGAGGCAATGCTATCTCACAATATTGCTCCCATATCCAGTGAGTCGCAGCTGCTGTCCTGCAGATATTGGTCTCATTAAAAATGTAATTGAATGCAAGTCATGCTGTCTTGGTCACTCTGGTCAATAAGTACTGGCTCCCAAAAAATAAGAAGGATGGTTTTACAGAAATGGTTAAAAAATAATTGTAGAGGAATATTTAGATAATACCAAATAATAATTTGCTGTTAATTCTTGCAACTTCTTTTGTACAGCTAATTTAATTAACTGGTTTTAAAAATGTAATGGACCTACCGAGGAAGAGATCAAAGCAGTTTTTTGCTTTGTGCATTGATAAACTGTCTCTATGTTTACACTGACTGACTCTGAAAAGACAGTTTGCCCTTTGATTTCAGTGAAATGATTTTTGTTTACATGGTATCATTAAGAATTGTCTGTCACCATCTAGGTGATGCATAGGAATGCTGAAGGAATGCCTTGTCTTGGAATGCAAATAGTTGCCAATCAATCTTTTCTAGAAAAGTATAATTCAACACCACTTTGAATATTCCTGAACTTGGCAATTGCTAATTATTGGGTTTTTTTTAAAATTGCTGAAACATCCTTCAGAATCTTTTTCTTTTCCTAATTATTATTTCTTTCAGAATTACTGGAAATGGAATTCAGGCTTAATTTTATTATACTGAACTTGTTTACTCAAGGAGGGTTAGACTAAGTAAGAATTCTTTCCTCTACCTGTTGCCAAAACTAATTTGGTGCACTGGTTCTTCAGATACGTAGATTTACTAGGACAAAGCCTAGAACAAAACATCATGATTCACACATCTTAGGGGAGGCTCTCCCCCCACCCCACCCCCATTCCACCTCCTGAAAGAATTAAATACTGTAAATAAAGAAAGGCATTTCAGGAATTTTCTGCTGCTGTTTCTGACATGTTTGTTTAAAGCCTCCTTGGAAATTATATTGTTTGCCAGGAACACCTGATATTGCTGCTACTTTTGTGATGTCAGCAACTTTGAAATATTTTTGCCACAGCACTGCGACATTTTCCACAAGGGGAGGTCCTTAATTCTGGAGTTTCTGCTCAGAATAAAGACAGATAATTGATTTAATCTGAAATATTTAGTCTCCTGTTTAGTAAAATACATCCTGTGTGTCTCAGGGATTACAAGCAGTATGAAAGCATCACTGGTGAATTATAGCACTTGAATTTATGGTAACTGAAAGGCAACCATATAAGGAATCTTGTTATTGTTGAACAGCTCAGATGAATATTGGAATGATCATTTTTAGACAGCTGTCAGTCTTTGAATATTCCATTATGTTTGCCCAATTTCAGATAAGTCGGGGAGGAGAGCTGTATAGTTTACAAATAAACAATCAAAAAAGGTTTTTAAAGATTTTTGCTAAACATGTTAATCTCCCAAATGTGAGTGGTGGACAAAAGAAACAAAATAAAACCCTGTATCAAATGATTAGACTTCAAGCCAAATGAACCCCTTTAATTAGTTTTTGAGAATATTTGAATTCTTTCAAGTATAAAATTGTTTTGATTCATATGTTCTACGTTCAGGCTCAAAATATTCTTCGTTTTTGTTGTTCTTGTCTGATGCTGTAGCAGCCTCTAGTGGAGGCTGCCATGCCAACTTCATTGTGCGGATATGTTCCCTTGGGCTGGTGGCTGCAGAAACAGGTGCAGTGTGGAGCTGATGGCCACGTGGTGGATTCTCCTTCAACTCTCCCCCTCCCGGCATAAGTTATCGGTTCAGCGGTTCAGCGGTGGGCGAACAGTGGGCATGCTGAGAGGGTGGAGCCCAGCGTCCTCCCTTTTGTTCCATTTAATGTTAGGCAAACCCAATTATCTAAAACCACTCTCTTGGTTTATTCACTTTATGTTAGGACAGAGGTCTGCAAAGTCGGCTCTTTTAAGACTGGTGGACTTCAACTCCCAGCATGGCTGGCTGGGGAATTCTGGGAGTTGAAGTCCACCAGTCTTAAAAGAGCCGACTTTGCAGACCCCTGTGTTAGGAGGAGGATAATAATAATAATAATAATAATAATAATAATAATAATAATAATAATAATAATAATAACAACAACAATAACAACAACAACAACAACAACAATAATAATAATAATAATAATAATAATATTTAATTTATAGACCACTTCCTCTCCCCAAAGGGACTCAGAATGGTGCACAGGGGAATTAAAAAATACAGACATAAAATACATAAATAGATAAAATAGAAAATTAAACAATTTATCCCTGCTCTAAAAACCCACAATACTAAAAAACTAAACCCCTAAAAACCCAATTAATAAACGGAGGACTAACCAAGGCCAGCCAGGCAGAAGAAGTGTGTTTTCAGTTTTTGACGGAAGGAGCGGAGGTCCGTCGTTCTAATTTCAGGGGGAAGGTCGTTCCAGAGGGTTGGGCTCGCCACAGAGAAGGCCCTTCCCCTGGGCGTCGCCCGCTGGCATAGCCTAGTGGACGGCACCTGGAGAAGTCCCTCTCTGTGGGAGCGAATCGGCCGCAGGGATGTATGTGGCAGAATCCGATCCCGCAGATAGCTAGGATCTCGAGTTGACTTTGAATGGTTCCCTTCCTATATATTTAATTATGCTTCTAGTATTTTCAGAGCAGTTTTTCTCTATCTGAGCAACACTAAGATGTGGATGATAGCTTACGGAATTCTCCAGCCCATGTTCTTTTGACGCTGTCTTTGTATCCTTCAAAGCATCAGAGTGGTTTTTATTTTTTCATTCATACATTGTTATGAAGTCACATATTTAAATCACGTAGATTTCATAGCCACTTCTTTGCTGGTATCACTAAAGTCTATCTCTACATTCCATTACGTCATTCAATTATCTTTCTCCAGCTGCCTCTTGAGTCTTTGTTATTGCTTCATATTCATATGAAGATTGAATTTCCAATAGGAATTTCTTTTCTCATTCTGTTTAATTGCAGTGTCCCTATCTAACACAGACATGTCAAACTCAAGGGCCATGGGCCAGATCCAGCCTGTGATGTGTTTAGATCTGGCCCGCAAGCAGACTAGTAGGAGGTGGTGATTGAGTAGTTATCTCCTCACTTTTTTAGGTGTCTTGTCAGTGGCAGCAGCACTAAGCAGAGAATGGGCAGTGGGAACTTCTCCAACATGTGTCTCAACAAGCCAGCATCCTTGCCATGCATGGAAATGGGGATTCCTTTTTAAGAAGGGCCAGCTTCCCTCATGCAGGACCAAGAAGCACTGCTCTCCTGCCTCCTCTCTTGCTCTCTGGAGATCTGTCAAGGCAGAAGTTGGACTCCGCACCTCCATGTGCAGCAGCATCACCCTCTGCTTTCTGCTTTGCCTGTCATTCCAAGCTTGGAAACATATCCACATCTGAACTAGCAAACTGTTAATCATGCCTGATCTTGGGAAGAAAGCCCTCTCTTTCTTCTGTGGATAAAAGTCCCCCAAACTCGGGGCCTAGTTATATGCGAGAGCGTCTTCTGTCCCATACATCCCTTCGTCCGATCCGCTCCCACAGAGAGGGCCTTCTCAGGGTGGCGTCGGCCGGGCAATGCCGGTTGGCGACACCCAGGGGAAGGGCCTTCTCTGTGGCAGGTCCTACCCTCTGGAACGACTTACCCTCCGAAATACGTACCATCTCAGACCTCCGCCTCTTCCGCCAGCGTCTTAAGACACACCTTTTCCAACAAGCCGGCCTAACATAACCTCCCGTTTTGACCGTTTTTTAGATAGTTTTAATTTGGGGGATTTTATACAATTTTAGCACAGGGTATATTTAATGTTTAATAGTTTTAAAATTTTGTACCTTTGTTATATTTGTTATGTTTTAAATTTCCTGTGCGCCGCCCTGGGTCCTTTTAGGAGAAGGTGCGGGGTATAAATCTGAATAAATAAAATAAAATAAATAAATAAACGTGGAATGCAGCGTGTGTCTCTGTGTGCCCGTGAATGTACTTGGCTACCAGCTGTTTCGGGAGGCGAGGAGCTTGAGGCACTGAGCTGTCTCCACATCGAGATAGCCAGTGTGACTTGTTCCATCCAGACCCAGCCATCTTGAGTCAGCCGCGCCCAGTGAGTAGTGTTGAGCCAGCCCACCCAGCCAGCCCCACTTCCTTGTGGCAACCCAGCTGTGACCACTCAGCTAGACTACCCCTGGCCGCTGTGAGTGGTCATAATCTTACATGCAATTGGCCCTTTGAGGGCAACCATAATGGTAATGTGGCTCTCAATGAAATTGAGTTTGACACCCCTGATCTAAACCATTAAAAATGATTTATTTCCTCATTTTTATTGTATTATCTGTATTTAGAACACTACCTATTTTTAAGATAATTTAAGATGCTGATTTTTTATTTTGGATAATCTTGATGGAAATCCTATTGCATATTTTAAATAAAGCTTTGTTTTTTTGTGTTTACTTTAGTTGTGCTATTGAACTTTTATACATATCCAATTCTTTCAAAGGCCGGGTAAGCAAACAATATTTTAATGAACAAATAAATAAGTGCACAAGTTTACAATATGACACTTTCTGTTCTTATTTCTAAGGAAACAGCTAATTAGAATGATTAGGAAGATTTCATCTTTATAACCAATGAAGATTCCTTCTAATCTTTTCCAATTAAAACCTTACTTCCAATGAAGAAAACAGCAATATTTAGCATTTTGTAGTGCATTAAATATAACCATGATAAAATAAATTTTACATGAATTCACATGTAACAGTTCACAGGTATGAATGCAAGACATCACTGAATTACATTATGAAAACATTCCACAGATATAGCATTGAATAAAAAATAAAATACAAATATAAATGACATTTATAAAAAATAGTGCTTCTACATATATTCTTCTCTGATCAAAACTTTGAAATTCTTTCACTTATAAATATTAATAAAATATTTGTGTTTATATTATTAAATAAACAGATTCTGAATGAATCTTTATTTCACACATGAAGAAGATTTTGTTCTTTTTCAGTATCTGTAGCAACCTCTTTATAGTTTTTGTTTGTAGCAAGTCTCTCCTTCTTCTTTAGATACCTGTGAGAAGAAAGAACATCTTTATAAGAACAAAAAACAAGTTGAATCTATTGCAGGTCATGGAATTATCTTCTTTTATTTCTTCAATGTACAACTTAGGTTTTAAGGTAATAAACTTACAATAAGTTTAAAAAACATAGAGAAAGGCAATGATGTAGATATGTAAATGAGATTTCCTCATCTGTCCCTGTTCTCTTTCTCTTATTTTCTAATTAGAGGATTTCAAAAGTTACCTTTTAGCACATTAAGGCATGAAAGCCTATGCTGCAAATTCAACATTTTGAATTTGTAAAAAATTATCACTGTGGTCAATAACATAATTATATCAAAATCTGTTTTCACACCATGCACAGATGCTATACTTGAATTTTACAAAGGGGCATATTTAAAAACAGTAAAAATTGTGTATACGTAGTAATCTGAATAAGCTCCAGGAATGGAAACAAAATTATTAATACCATCCTGACATTCTGCAAATGAGATCAGATTAGACTCTTAAAATGCAGTTAAAAGCCCCGATTTGCTCCTGTCCCTTTGACAGCTTTTTGATATGCAGATTTTTTTCCAGATAAAATGTTCTTTATTCCCAATTTCAGATCCTCATGTATGTGTTTGTGTGTTTGCTAAATTCACTTTGAAGAGTTTGTATCTTTGAAAATACAAAAAGAAATGCAACAGCCTAGTTTTGTATTTGAATTACTACTAAATAGAAGCCGTGGAATGTTTACCATCCAATCTCTAGAAGTGCTGCTTACCTTTGGTAAAAGAATATTGATAATAAAATTGCACTGAAGAAAAATAGACACACAAGGATAGTAAATGCCAAGTATTCATTGCTCAAGGGTTTTATGACCGGAATCAGATTTGAATGGCTACATCGTTCACCAATCCAGCCCTCATTACACCTAAGGGAGATAGAGAACAGTCAATATTAGGCATACTGGTTTTTGTTAATATCAAAGAAATTGCATACTAAGACCACAGTCAACAATGAAGCACTATTCCAAAGTATCCACCAAAGTACTACATTATAGTAACTCCTTTTTAATAGAGAATCCGAAGGAGTGAACTTCTGGGAAAGGGAACAGATTTATTGGTGTTCTCAACAAATTACGATCCCCAAAATTCTTTAAGACTTTCTTTAAGAAAGTTTGTCAACCTTTCTCATTTGACATCACCCCTAGCTGTCCCCTAACTATGCAGTCTGGCATCCTTGGCTCAGGAGTGAGTTACTGCCAGCTTTATTGACGGTTTGATGTGTGTGAAATTTGCCAAAAAATCCCAAAACAACAACCCTTCGTCCGATCCGCTCCCACAGAGAGGGTCTTCTCCGGGTACCGTCGGCCGGGCAATGCCAGTTGGCGACACCCAGGGGAAGGACCTTCTCTGTGGTGGGCCTGGCCCTCTGGAACAACGACCCCCCCGACCTACGCACCACCTCGGACCTCTGCCTCTTCCGCCAACGTCTTAAGACGTATCTATTCCAACAAGCCGGCCTAGCGTAGCCCCCCGTTTCTGACTATCTATAAATTTTTATTTTCAGGGTTTTAAATGGGTTTTTTAGCACGGGTTTTAATTTAATATGTTTTTAATAGTGTATATTGTCTTTTGTTATGGTTTTAATAATGCCTGTGCGCTGCCCTGGGTCCTAACAAGGAGAAGGGTGGGGTATAAATTCGAAAATAAAAATAAAAAATAACCACCCCAAGATGATGACAATTTAGCAGCTCCTGAAACAAGCTCTTAACATGTAACTCACATTCTTGCCCTTGGCTGAGTCCTTACAGACTAAAATGACATCCAGAGACAAGCAAAAAAAAAAAATCCAGTCCAGTCCCAGTAATGATTCTCAGGGCCATATGTCTAATAAAGCTGTGGTATTTTTCAATATCCAGAAATATTATCTAATATAAAGTTATAAGATTTTTTTTTCCTAAATCAAAAGGGCAAGCAATGTTAGAATCCATGCACAAAGTTAGATTTTATCTCCCAACAAGATAAAGCATAACAAAACAGAGAACTGTGGCTAGTTTTGAAGTATTTTAGGATTCCTGTTGTTTCTATCTACCTAGAGTTGGGGTTAGAAGTGTTGAAAAAATCAGATTAAGCAGAGAAGATAAGATTGAATAGAGAAAATCAATCTGTGTGGACACTAAAAGTCAATGCCAATTGAACGACACATAATCATTAATCAAAATTATTGACATTTTCAAAAGTTTCTACACTTTCTATGCAATAATTAGTTCAAGCAGGAAGGAGAAAGATCAATGGCAAACTAGAATGAGATCAAAGCTTTGATTAATTCTGTTCCAGTTTTTGTTTAACAGCAAGCTTCTAGAGAGGTACTGAGGTTAAAAAAAACACTTCCTGAATTTCTGTGTCTTCAGAGTAGAGGGACAGGAGCAGCAGTTGTTTTAAAAAGTGTGCTTACTTAAAAAACTAAGCATTGTCATCATTATTTATTGTTATCACCATCATTTCCGCCCTTTATTTCACAGCATGTCTTTTACCTGCAGTAATATCGGTCCAAAGTCTCAGAGTATCTGCAAATTCCATTGAAACAGTAACTTCGCCATTCTGGCTTGCATTCCGCCTCTCTTCCCACTTGAGTTATAGGTACAACAGTTCCTGTTTGAATGACAGTAAACATGTACATAAATAAAAGCTAACCTGCATTATCGACTTTGAAGACATTGCTTTCTTCAAGGATCAAAGACATGCAGGTAGGATGACTCTACTAGAGTCTAGAAAGCTATGGTGTCAACCATCCTGGGCAAAATGGATTCCTCCTTTAACTTGGTGTAATGCATCTTCTGTTTACTTTGGTCTTCCTAATCTCTAGAGTCAATTTATTTTTCATGTTAAGGATAAAACCTTTCTCTTCCTTAACATGGATTGGCAGAAGGCCAAGGCTAGATGGCATAGTGGGTAAGATCTTTAGAATTAGGTCTGGGGAAATCCAGGCTCAGCTTGGAATATATACGGCCCAGATTGATGCTTTTGTTCAATCTAATTTATTTCATAGGATTGTAACAAAGATGAAAAGGTAAGTTTTAAAAAAATATTTTAAAAATCTACTATTTCAAGATGTTTCTTTTTAAAAGAAAATCAAAATGGTATTACTCATTAAAAAAACAATAATTACTTGTCAGAAAGATAAGATGTTAACTTATTTAAAATTATTTTGCGTGCATAAAAAAAACCCTTTGCTTTCAATGTCTGGATATTACAAGTACTTCCAGATTTAATGTGGTCATTTCATACTGTTTGCCATTTAGAGCACAATGTATCTGAAGTATTTCCTGAAAAGTCTATTGGAAAATGAAATGGAATGGAATGGAAGCTGACTAAGAATTCACAAAAGTGCTTATAAAATGCTTAATTATGCCTTTAAGCAGTCTATAGTAAAAATAATAGTGTATATTTAGTGCCATCCGTCTGTATCCCTGGCACTTTACAGTAAAACATGTAACAGAAAAAAAGAAACAAATCTCATTTCCAAGGAAATGCAGTACTAATTTTGACAAAAATGAGATGTGATTGTGATGAGTACAAAAGTGTCAAGAAGCAGAAGAAATGCCACCTCTTAAGGATACTGGGAGTGCTCCTTTATTTTATTCATTATCTGGATGATGTCCTAATATTATACTGGATGCTAGAGAATAATCTGACTTACCTACAGTAGTTACACAGTTTTCAGTCTTATTGACTCCACATAACGGAATTACTGTTGTACCAAGAGTGGTTTGAACTAGGTGCCATCCTAAAAAAAAAAAAACAGCTTTAAGATAAATAGACACTTCCAGAAAAAGTTTCCATATCATCATGAAAAGCTTCCATTGCGTCATGTCAGTGAACAGTTCGCTGTTTTATGCCACTTTACTTCGCCTCAAAGGCTGACAAATTTCCAGCCACCACTGACACACAGTAGCCCTAATTTAAGGAAAATCTCAGGTTAAAGGAGGAGTTACCTCATTTCTAGACTCATAATCAAATTTATGGTGCAAACAAGGAGAGTATCACATACTTGAACACTGAGAATAAAAACTACTGATTCAACCTGGCAGTTAAAATCTTGAATCCTTCTCCTTGGCCCCAGCAATTCTAAACTATGTAATCTTAAAGTTCAAGGTACAGCTGAAACTGTTTGGAAACTGTAGCCGGAAGGCAGTTTTTGAGAAGAATTCTGTTGCCTAAGCCAGGGGTCTCCAACCTTTGCAACTTTAAGTCTGAAGGACTTCAGCTCCCAGACTTCTCCAGCCAGCAAAGCTGGCTGGAGAAGTCTGGGAGCTGAAGCTCTTCAGACTTAAAGTTGCAAAGGTTGGCGAGCCCTGCTATAGCTGATCCAGAATGGGGCAGCACAGGCAGTTCTGTCCTTCATTGGTTTGTCTGTGTTGCACAGGCAGTTCTGTCCTTCATTGGTTTGTCTTATCCAGTCAGCAAAGCTGGCTGGAGAAGTCTGGGAGCTGAAGTCCTTCAGACTTAAAGTTGCAAAGGTTGGAGACCCCTGGCCTAAGCAGTGTCTTTCATGAACAGACTATGCAGAACAAAATTCTCCAATTTATGCCAGTGGTCCATAATTGCTATCAGATGTACCAAAAAATATTCCCAGTAGTTGTTTAATATGTTCAGCAGCTCTCCTTTTATCATCAAGTTTCCCTTTTCCCACTGCCTACATTCAAGTGTTGCGTAATGGATAAGATGATGAAGAAACTACATATCCTGGAGTAAAAAAACAACAACAAACTGAGCGCCTCCTGTTGAGATGGGTTTGGCAGATGAAGAAAGACCTGGTCTATAATTAGGAGATGAAATTAGTGGCTTTATTTCTTTGAGAAAAGCTCAGAATTTTCTTAAAGTGCAGAAAATATGCAGAAAGTGACAGTCTTGAGCCACTGAACAACTCAGTTAACAAATATTTTAATCAAAGAGTAAAAGTGTTGATTTAGGCAATTTGCACTTCTAGTACCTGAACACAATTCTTGGTAATTTCATCACTTCTTTAATTTATGTTGAACTGAGGAACACATTTTAAAATTGAACCTGAGTAGCAGAGGATCACAAAGTTGCTGAAATTTCTATGACTGATGAATTAAACTAGTAAAGATATTAACTTGAAAGCTTTCATTCAATTTTAATTAAATGAAATAAAATTGCATTGGTCCTTCTGTATTTAATAAGTTTATTATCAAAGTTAGAAATGAATAATTCTTGGAGAATTTCTGGAAGCTGTACTCTGAACTTTGAATATTGTATGAGGTGCCAGGTTCTTTAGGTTGTAAATACTTGGCTTAACGTAATATGTCAACACAACCTCTGACTTTTAATGGACTGGATAAACTCAATTTTAACACTAAACCATATTCAGCAAAGCTCAAATAGCAAGGACTTGGATTTAAATACCACTTTACAAAGTTTTACAGCCTTCTCTAAGTGTTTTTCAGAGTCAGCATGTTGCCCCAACAATCCAAGTCCTCATTTTATCCACCTCGGAAAGATGGAAAGCTGAGTCAACCTTCAGCCTGGTGAGATTCCATCTGCCATTTGCAGGCAGCCAGCTGTCAGCAGAAGTAGCCTGCAGTACTGCACTCTAACCACTGCACCACCATGACTCATCATAAGCTTAAATATCAATTGAAGCACAGGGATATTGCTGGCTAAGAGTGTCAACTGCTGTGATCCTAAGAAAATGACAGACCTTGATTCTGTCACTTATGATTTGATATCCAGAACTGCACATAACTGGAGGTAACTAAGAAGCTTTCACAGATACAGATATTAGAATGACTATATTAACTGTTCTGATCTTATTAGATTAATTATGCATTAACCGCAAAGGGAACCAGTTTCTTTATGGTCCAATCCAAAGTGATACTATAGACATGTAGGGTTCTTTAATAGTTAGAGCCAAATTAAATTATGGGGAACAAGTATATTAATTGGAATTTCTCAAGTGACCATGGAGATCCTATATGAGTGATGGCAAGGAAGAATAGAGGTTAACAGAAATAAGATACAGAGTCTCTGGCAGGGACTAATTCTTATCTGCAGGATCTAGGATAATCTTAACTCCAAATTTTCTCTTAGATGTTACTCCAAAAGAGTGATAAGAGGCTTTGTTATTCTGACTTTCTCATCTAAACCTTCCCATGCTGGTCTCCAGTAAGACTTGAAAGACAATGCTATCAGATTTGGTACCAAGATCTGGATGACCATTAGATGGAAACAAGGACTCACCATTTGCTGCCATCTAGAAGTTATATGGAATTTTGCATTCTAGTCCTATTCAAGGGAAAGCTATTAACCAAAAGAGAGGTTAGCTTTAATCCCAGCCAAATTTAATCTTGTTTATGGCTAATCTTTCTCCCCAAATAGCTATTTATCACAAGGCTAACCTACAGTTTTAATTCTATGACGAATCCTGAAGAGAATTGGGAAATCAGGGTTTCTTTTGACATTTTCAACCTTCCAAGCCTACTTAAGGAAAAGGAATGACTTAATTAATTAAGTTGATATTTAAATTCATGAACTGAATTCCCCTCATGGAAAATAGCTGTTATGCAATTTGGTGATTAGTTCCTCTCCTCTCCCAAACAATATAATCTATCATTTCTTCTTTCGGAGAGGTTTTTGAGACTCTAGAAAGAGTGCAGACAAGAACATTAAGGATGATTAGGGGGCTGGAGGCTAAAACATATAAAGAATAGTTGCAGGAATTGGGTATGCCTAGTTTGATGAAAAGAAGGACAAGAGAAGAATGACATGATAGCAGTGTTCCAGTATCTCAGGGGCTGCCCCAAAGAAGAGGGAGTCAAGCTATCTCCAAAGCACTTGAGGGCAGGACAAGAAGCTATGGGTGGAAACTAATCAAGGAAAGAAGCAACTTAGAACTGAGGAGAAATTTCCTGACAGAACAATTAATCAGTGGAACCACTTGCCTCCAGAGGTTATGAATGCTCCAACACTGGACATTTTAAAGAAGAAATTTGATAACTATTTGTCTGAACCCTTTCCAACTCTGTTATTCTGGGTTGTGGAAGAAGGACCAGTCACATGAAATTTAATATTTATCCACCCTTTAACTTTCGCAAAGAGATCTTGAAATGGTATGATCTTATCTCTGCACTGTCCAAAAATTCAGCATTTAAAAAAAATTAAATTTGGTTGAAACTGCAATAATCTTCTTCTGGGTCAAGTCTGTAAAATACAGCATCTGGATCCTCAGGAATATGTTTCTCTTCCTTGCCCCAGACAGAAGTATCCATCCTATCACCCCCAAAACAATGATGCTGTACAGCTAACTTTTTTTTTTTACTTCTATAACAAAATCTTTGGGCATCAGCAGCAGGAAATTCTTACAATGGAATGACCAATAGGCACTCTTGGGACATGGCACCCCTTGTATTTAACCACAACCCAACTTTCCCTCAGCAACACCTCTACTTGCCACATCCCCATGGCATTAACTGTGTACTGTTCCCAGTTTGCGACTCAGGCAGCTTTAACTGTACCAGTGTTAAGGGTAGGTCTTCTCTTTCCTATTGCCTTTAAGAATTTACCCTCCTCACTTCGGTGAGGAGTTAAGTGACTGGCAATGGCTCGCCAAAGAGGCAATAAAGACATGATAAGATCGAAAGCAGTGTAAGCTATCCTGCCTTTCGTTTGCAGGGGGGGGGGGCATTCACGTCGTTGGTCAGCGGCTGGAGGGAAAAGAAGGAAGGGCATCTTACCCAAGAAGAGCAGGGCGCCTCCGAGGCTCTGAGAGTTGCAACTAGCCATTTGTCCACCGTCACAGAGCAGGCTGTCTTTGATGGCGGGCAGTTTTTTACGCGATGTAAAGGACTGCCGCCTGGTTTCTGTTGGCCGTCAAAGGAAAGCGCTGCCCTTCTGCTGCGCTCGGTGCGCGCCTTCTCATTTTATAGCCTTTGGATCCGGGGGCGGGCGGAGGCCGGGCTCAGTCAACCTTATGCAAAGCATTTGAATTTCCCCGCTGACGAAATCACGGCTAGAGGTGTCTTTCCACAGAGTGGTGAAGGCGCTCCCTTCACCTGCTTCGCTGTAAAGGCAGAAAGGAAGTAGGGAGGGAGCGCGGCCCTCTCACATTCGACCGCGACGAAAAAGGCGTCCGCGGAACCTTCACAGCTTCTGTTGGGAAATAGGTGAATCTGGGCCTGATTCTGGTTTCCTGTTAAGCTGGATTCCAGTGGAATCTCCTCTCGAGGAAGCCTTTCCTTCAATGGTACGGTCCCAAGAGCTCCAGAGAAGGCATGGCTTGGCTCCAGGATGTCTGCGGGCGGAGTCTTGATAGGTAGAGCTGGACTAGGAAATGCAGGTGCAAGGGCAGGTGATTCCCCCCCCTCCCCCCCCCCCCGCGATCGCAGCTGCGGATCCACAGGTGGGGGAAGTAAGAGGGAGGAAGCGGAAGGGCTGGCTCCCATTTAAGGACTGGTTTGCTGTTTGCTTGCTTCAATTCCTGTTGTGATGAGGTTGGCAAATAAAGAAACAACAGCCAGATTAGATAATCTGAATAGGTATAAATCGCAAGTGACGTGAGTCCTGTGAAAATGACCTTTCAGCTCTCAATTGAAACATCTGAATGTTGGCAACTCAATAGAGATGGCAGGAAAGGCCATTTAATGGTGAAATCCAAAATACTCGATTCTCCTGCATCGAATCCGGGTTTAGACACGTTTAAAGTAGATGACTCCCACTGAATTCCACTTTGAAGCTGGTGTTACATATAGTGCTAATCCAGGTTTCATGGAAGTCTAGATTTGGACATTATCAAGGTTTAGTCAATGGACTCTTTCTTCTCATTAAACTAGCCATTTGTCTGAAATGGTATAGGGTTTCCTGCCTAGGCAGGGAGTTGGACTAGATGACCCCAAGGTCCCTTCCAACTCTGCTATTGTATTGTATTGTATAGAAAGTGCTTTTTCAGGATACAACTGGACTGTCTTGTGTGGTTTTTTTTTGTTTGAAGACGTTTGGCTTCTCATCCAAGAAGCTTCTTCAGCTCTGACAGGATAGTGAGGAATGGAAGGATTTATATTCCTTGCAGACAGCTGGTCATTTGCATCCTTTTAGAGGGTCCTTGAAGCACTTATCTGTGTCCTCAGGGTCACCTGAGTAGTGGTCCTGGCCTGGTTCTTGTAGTCTGCAATTTTTTTCTCTGGAAATCCATTCCTATTCCCACATCATTCAAGGAGTGTTCATCCCAAATTGTGTAGGTAAAAAGCCAGTAGAAATTCTCATTCATTCAGGTCCTGATTGTCATGGTGCTTTTTCAGGGGGCAACTGGACTTTCTTTCTTTTTCTGTGAAGATGTTTCGCTTTCCATCCAAGAAGCTTCTGACAGGAGAGTGGAAAGTCCTGTTGCCTCCTGAAAAAGCACCTTTGGGACAACCATGACTTGGATGATTGAGAATCTCTACATATAATGCACATTAGAGATTGTCATTGATTTATGCCCAGAATTGAGCCCAAAATATCAAGATGGTTGTTAAGTGTGTTTTGTCCCATTTTCTGACCTTTCTTGCCACAGCTGTTAAGGGAATCACTGCCGCTGTTAGTAACACAGTTAAGTGAATCTGGCTTCCCCACTGACTTTCTTGTCAGAAGGTTGCAAAAAAATACTGCAACAGTCATAAATACATGCCAATTGCCAAGCATCTAAATTTCGATCGTGTGATGATCACAGGGATGCTTTAACAGTCCTAGGTGTGAAAAATATTCATAAGTCACATTTTTCAGTGCCATTGTATCTTTGAATTGATCACTGAAGGTATGGTAGTAACTTGAGGATTACCTATACAGTTTAGTATTAAAGACCAATATACCTAGATATATTAACACTATCTCGTATTTATGATAATTACTTGGGATTAGGAAAGCAAAAGTCTCTCAATAATACCATTCTCCGTCTCTTCTTTTTTCAACTGCCTTGTTCAATGAATACCTTGCTACTTGAACTTCGTATTAGTTCTTCTAGGTTTCCTAAGAGCAGTTTTTGAATGATAGTTTAACTAAAATGAAGCCATTCACCTAAATAAAGTATCTTCATGAAAATTGTGGGGGTTTTTTTTTGCTTTATTTATTCAATAAAGGGGGGAAACAATAACAGGAAAATGGGAAAAAGGTAAACATTATATACTGTATGACGAAAACAAATTATGTAAAATATAAGGATTTATGCACTGATTATAGACAATGGATTAGATAAATTTATAAGAGATTGGAAGTGATTTATGGATTTTCTCTGTATACAAATACAACAACTGATTGTTAACAGAGGGATTTGAAGATGAGTTTTATCTTTGAGATTACCTGTTGATTGTTTAATGTGATGTACACAGATACAGACACACAGACACTGAACAGAGATTGGGTCATTTGATTACTAGGAATGCTAGGAAAGGTGGAAGGAAAGAGGATGACAGCTAGCAGCAAGCGGATATGTTCAGTAGTGATGAATGCACTGTTCGGTGCAGATCATTATGAAGAAAATCTGCAGCGATTTGTCCAGGCAGTGACCAATAGCCTACATTGGCTTAAAGCCTCTTCTTCCCCAGAAAACCTGATTGGCTACGAAGATCAAATTTGCCACAAAAACAAAAGCTTCATTGACTGCAGGCTTTTTCTGAGTTTAATTCAAATTTTGTATTTCATCCGAGAGAAATTGGCCATCTCTGTCACCCAGGCCTAAGCAAAAAATTAGGCTATTCACATCATAATCTGAGGCTCTTTCCTGGGGGTTCCACCAGTAAATAATTGAAGAAAGAATACATTTAACTTATAAGACACCGGCCAGAGATTGGGTCATTTGATTGCTAGACAAATAGATTTTCACATCAGGGACAACTTTTTATGTAATATAGTATTTTCATCAAATATAATGTAGATAGGAAAGATTATAACTACATATAGACTTGTTATGTGAGGTGAAGAGAATATGGTTCCTCAGATTTTTTATATATTTGTTAGAATTCAATCAATTTTTATATTCAGTGTTAATGTCAATGATATATTCAATATTTGTTCTTTTTTGGGGTACATTTTTTTTTTGTTTCTGTTGTTGGCATCAGATGGTTGTTGTTCTGTAAAGTAATTTTTATTAATTTTACAATTTTATAAGGATAAGGGTATATAGAGTTAAAGTAGAAATATTTAGAGCTTTCATGTCAGAGATGGTGGTCATTTCCGATGTTACATATAAAAGAAAATTTCAATAAACAGTAAAAAAGATTACATGCATATTGTATCTTGATTGCATGCATTCAATCATTTGTTTTGTTAACATCTAATACGGAATTACAGTTATATAAAAAAGAAAAAATCACTTTAATAATCAGAGTCTCTTACTTTAATTCTTTTCTTCCCTCCCGCCAGTGGGCAGAGCCACAGCGCCTCCCGCTCCGTCATCTTAGTCTACCAGGTTTAAGGGTTATTTTTTAAGAGAAGCTTCCGCCTCTGCCATTTATTTTAAATTTTATCCTATCCCCTCCCCGGAACAGCAACATTCCTTCAGGCATTAACCATTTTGAGCACCCCCCTTTTTTGCACAATTTTTTAAAGAGAAGAAATACTTCTCGGGTTTTCCCGGGGGTCTGCTGCCCCTCTCTCTGTGCTCCCAGGATCCCGTCCCTTGTTGGCCCTCTCATCAATTTTTTATCTATCTCTCTGGATGTATCATTTGTTCTGGCATATGTTAAAATTGTAAATTCTTTACTTTTTTTGGTACATTCTGCTAAAGTTATTTTTGTTAAATCTTTTAAGTTATCTGAGTCCTTTATGTCCATTATGAAACCTCAAAAAGCAAATTCTATTTTCAAAATCAATTCCAGTCATATAACCAGCCCTGTCTGTAAACTTTTGTTGTTGTTCCCTTCTCTCTTCGTTCATCTTGTCCGTCCTGTCCTCCAACCCATCAATTTTTTGTTTGTCATTTGTCATTGTTCTTTGTGTCTCCAACAATTCCAGTCTTGTGCTTGTCATATCTTTCCGAATCTGCTTTATTTCTTGCATTATGCTTTGGAACATTCCCTGTATTTTTGTAGAAGCAGTGGTGGAGATGTTTTTCCCATTAGGAGGCTTTCTTGTTGTCATGATTTTTATTGTTAAAGATGGCGACTGGTGGGTGAATAGTCTTGTGAGCTCCAAGGGAGGGGGAAATTCTTTTAAGTTCCAAACAGATGTTATATAAACTCCAGAGAGGCAATTGTAAGATCCAGTCCAAGAAAGAGGGGTACAATGGGAGAGACGCTGAGAGTCACTTGAGTTAACTGTAGATGTAAATTCCTTAAACTTGTAGTGTTGAAGAAATGTTCAAATTTCAAAATAAATTTTCCATTGTGAGCAAAGAAGCGCCATTTTTCCGCCACTTTGGCTTTGGTGAAGAAATAATAAAAACTCCTTTTAACCTTTAATGAGTGCCGGATACAAAGTTTCCAATTGTAATTCTATATATGGTAATACTTTCGCTTTCAGCTAATAGAAAGTCGGATGTTACTTTCTCTCTCTCCCCGCACCTGGGAAGCATTTTGAAATGCCGCTTTTTTTCGAGGGGGGATTTTCAGCAAATTCCCCCCTCTATTTTCCCTTTTCAAGGGTTGAAAGCATATAAAAGCACTTACAGTCTTCATTACACATCGATGTGATCCTCCAGCTCCGGCACTTCTGCCCTTACATCCTCCATGTTCTGGCATCTTCAGCGAAGGGGAAACTCCCCCCGCAAAAGTTCCCCAGCCCCTAGGGCGAAGCAGGAGCGCCCCCCCGACCGCTGTTGGGATGGGGGCCCTCTCCGCAAGCCGCCCGTGCAGAGGGGGGGATTTTAAACCTACCCCCCCGCACCCAAGGGCGCAGCTGAGGCAACACAGCGGCGGATGTGAAGATCCGCGTCCGTCCGCGTCCGAAGCCGGAAACGATCTCCCAGATGGTTGTTAATTGGTTTCCTATTTTTTGTTTTGTGTTTTAGCTTTGGAAATAATAAAATGAACATGGATATAAGGATTTATGTTTGAATTTTTAACTGGTCTTTGAGTGTTTCTCAAATAATTGATTTACAAATATTGAATTGCCTGTTCAATAGCTGAGCTCTACTAAACATTTCAAGCTTTAATTCCTTACCCATAAAATATGAGCTTCTGCTGAATGCTTTTTTCCCCAGGTCCAGTTTTAGATTTTAGTGAAATGTAATGAAAAAAGAGAGATCTAAGAGATTTAAACTTGTACATGCAGGTTTATGAGGTATGAGAGCAGTGAATGATTGGCCTCTAGTCAGCAGCATATTTGAATGTTGCAAGCTGAGGAAATCTGATCTATCACATAACTCTATAAAGTTTGACAGTCTCCAGGGATTTCTTTTTTGTCTGTGCATGTATATGAACAATTTTAGAATATCTCAGCCAACTTTCCAAAGCGATTTGTTCATTGGCCTTCCAGGTAATTTATACTAGCAATTCTTACAGCTGAACTCAGGGTTAGTGTTTAGGCCAGGGGTGTCAAATTTGATTTCATTGAAGGCCGCATCAGGATTGTTGCATCAGGAGAGAGGGGGCATTGTGTGTGTGTGACCAGATTGGTTGTGGCCAGTTTGGCATCACTTGTGTCAGGGGCACCTGTGGTGGTCAAATGCTAAGGAGCTTGGGGAGCTTTGTCCGCACCCACCTCCCCTGGCCCTGTTTTCGCTTGCAGAGGGCTGCAGAAGGCTGCTATGGCTGAAAATGGGGCCCAGTGGGGTTGCACACACCCTCCCCAAGCTCTGTTTTTGCTGACAGAGGGCTGCAGGAAACCATTGTGGCAGAAAGCGAGGTCCAGAGGGGTTGCATGTGACCCTCCTTAGCTCCATATTTGCTGGCAGAGACACTGTGAGCTGGTCCTTCACAGTTTCCAGGGAGGTCCCATGGGCCAAATCTAAGTATCCCATAAGCCGGACCGACCTGCGGGCCTTGAGTTGGACACCCTGGTCTAGGATTTGGTTTGACTAGATTTACAAGAGAGTTACAACTAGTCCTCAAGCTGTCACCATGGTGGAGCCTGCCAATTAAGGTCATAAATCATGACACTAAATGGGGCCACTAACCTGATTTTACAACCTTTTTGGTGGTGATTGATAATTAACCATTGCAGTCATTAAGTCAACTTAAGGATCAGTTGGAGGAGAAAAAAACCCTACCTAATCCAGTTTTCCCCAAGAGGCTCTTAATCTTGGCAATGAACTGTAGAGCTCAAATATCTCAGGAGACTTTATAGCTGCTTTTAATTGTCATATGGACCAAAGCCTGATGCTTTAATTGAAAGAATAATTTTATGCTCTATGATTAGTCATAAAAATATAGTCAATCATTTCACAGAATGATATCACCAAGTTTGATTCCAGTTCTTAAATTAAGATAGTGGAAAGCATTTCTTTAATGCTTGTGCTAAATCAACTTGAGGAATCAATGATCTGAAAAGAGCCATTTGTGGAATGTCCTGTGTCAGGTGAAGGGAAACCCAGTTCCCTGGTAACCTTGCCAATAACCTTTTGTGGCATCTAGGATAACTTAAAAAGAATGTAGTGATTGCTGCCAGAATTGCACTGGCTAAGGTATGGTTAGAAGAACATTTCTTCTCTTTGTATCAATGAAGCATCCCTACTCAAAAGAAGAAAGAAGTGCATTCCAAAGTGACAGGTAGGGTTAAATTACACCCACCCCATGCATTTACCTCTGAGAGAGCAAACCTTGGAAAGAATAAATAACCAACAACACTGGTGTTGTCTAAGAGGAGGAAATTGATAGAATTATAGAAGGCAGGCAGAAAAAAATTCCCTCTCCACAATTACCACCCAAAATGAAAGCTATAGAATCAATCGATAGTGTCTTTGTGTGATTATTTATTGAGAATATTTCCCCCTTGTTTTTTTAAAAAAAACAACTTGAAATTAATATAATAAATGTATAGAATAGAAAATTACTGAAGTGTGCATGCATATGTGTGTATAAAAGACACATGCGTGTGTGTGTGCGCGCGCGCACACAGACCAACAAAATTATGTGTAAGAATCCGAATAAAGACCATTATCATGAAATTCAAATATAGGCATTGGCTTGCAGGCACGACTCTTGCGTCCAATGAAAAAGAAATTCTGTTCTCATATCCTTGAAAAAGTGGTTAAAATGTTCTACCAGATAAAACTTTGCACAATCATCCTGCATCACTCACAACTTTTGGAGAAGACTAAATTTTAATGTCTTTCACTGCTAGTCTGCTTTTTTCATATTGTATTTTATTTCCATAAAAATACTTCATTAAGCAGAGAAAAATGTAAGAAAGGGTCTTATTTTCTTTTGACCTCTGAAATAAGCATTTGGTCTTATTTTCGGGGAGGTCTTATTATTTTTGAGGTTCAGGAGGCGGTGAGCGTGGTCATCTCACAGCTGCTGCTGTGTTGCAATATTTTCAGGGAGGGCTTATTTTTGGGGAAACAGGGAAATGTCTACTTTATTGATAGCAGCAGGGGTTTTCCCTCTGGAAACATGCAGAAAGAAGGATGGTCCTTACTACCTTGATGGTCTGAAGATCTTCATTAAAATCCTATCCTGGGCCCAACATACTGTAAATATTTGAGTTTTTGATTATAGCATAGATTTAGTCCTGAAAAGGTTGTGATTACTTTCTGACTTAAAAAAGCAGGATAGGAAGAATAATCTCTTAATATATAATTTTTAATGAAAGAATTTTTAAAAAGAATATAAGCCATACAAACCAATTCTTTAGGAAAGGTGGAAGGAAAGAGAGCACAACAGCTAGCAGCAAGTGGATATGTTCAGTTACAGTAGTGATGAATGCACTGTTCGGTGCAGATCTTCATGAAGAAAATCTGCAGCGATTTGTCCAGGCAGTCACCAATAGCCTATATTGGTTTAAAGCCCCTTCCTCCCCAGAAAACTTGATTTACCACAAAAACAAAAGCTTCATTGACTGCAGGCTTTTCCTGAGTTTAATTCAAATTTTTACTTTATCTGAGAGAAATTGGCCATTTCTGTCACCCAGGCCTAAGCAAAATACAGTGGTACCTCGGTTCACGAACTTAATTCGTGAACTGACTCTGTTCGCGATCCGAATTGGTTGTGAAGCGAGGCACAATTTCCCATAGGGTTCAATGTAAATCCGGTTAATCCGTTCTGACCTTGTTTTTTGGTCGTGGTTCTTGAACTGACTCTGTTCGCGAACAGAATTGGTCGTGAACAGAGGCACAGTTTCCCATAGGGTTCAATGTAAATCCGGTTAATCCGTTCTGACCTTGTTTTTTGGTCGTGATTCTTGAACTGACTCTGTTCGCGAACAGAATTGGTCGTGAACAGAGGCACAGTTTCCCATAGGGTTCAATGTAAATCCGGTTAATCCGTTCTGACCTTGTTTTTTGGTCGTGATTCTTGAACTGACTCTGTTCGCGAACAGAATACGTTCGTAGATAAAATGTCCGCGGCTCCGGTTCGTGAAGCGAAACGGGGTTCGTGAATCAGAGCATTTTAACGAACTTTTCTGTTCGTGAAGCGAGGCGGAGTTCGTGAAGCGAGGCGGAGTTCGTGAAGCGGAGCATTTTTTATGAACTTTTCCGTTCGTGAACCGAAACTGTTGCATCCTGACGGCATTCAAAAAGCCCCGGTAACAGCCAGCCGTTTGATTGGCTTAGGCGTGGCTGGCTGTGGCCGAGGGCGGCTGACGCGCTGATTGGCCAGCTGCCTAGCAGCTCTCCATAAAAGGAGCTGTAGGGCAGAAGGCCCCCACCTTTTTAACTAGTCACTTTTATAAGCAACCGTTGCTGTTTGGAATAAAGAGCTTTTAACCTTACCGGTCTGGACTCACTCTCTCTCAGCAGAGAATCTAACACTGGCGACGAAGGACTGGGGCCGGTACTGATTACATTGAACGAAGCTCTTCTCGCTGTGGACTGAAGAGTCTCTCTGTCTGACTATCCTCCGGCCTCGCTATTTCTCCAGCGAGCTTACTGGCCTGTTGCCGCGCACAATGGCCACCTTGCCGCCTTTCGCCCCCTATGACGCGTCGCAAGAATCGTGGGAAGCCTTTCTCGCTCGATTCGAGTGCTTCCTCCTCGCGGGCGACCACGGAGAACTCACCCCGGAGCGTCGACTGGGGCTTTTCCTGGGCTGTGGAGGCCACACAGTTTTCGCTGTAGCGCGGAATATTGCCGCGCCCGCACCGGTCCATACCTTGGCATGGGACACGCTGCAGGCCCGTTTGAAGGCCCACTTCGCCCCCGCACCCTCGCGGATTTCTCGACGGTTTGCGTTCCGGCAATGCCGCCAGCTGCCCACACAGTCAGCGGCGGATTTCCTGCAGGCCCTGAGAACCGCGACCATCTTGTGCGAATTCGCCGCCCCGTACCTCGACGAATCGTTGGTCGAACAATTCGTCTGCGGGCTAAAGGACGTGAAGCTCAGGCGTCGGCTGATGGCCCGCTCGGACATCACCTTGGAGCAGGCTGTGGAAGAGGTCAGGGGCACCGAGTTGGCCGAGGCCGCCTCTTTTGATTTAGGCCCCGGCCAGCCGGCAATGCCGTTGCCCGCCCCGCGGGCCTGCCGGGTCGACGACTACGCCCCCCTCGACCCGTCGGAGGACTTTGAGGCCTATGACCAGGTGGCGCGCATCCAAGCTACGGGCCGGAGCCGCGCCAGAGCCCAACCATCTCGCCGGCCACCCACGACTTGCATCGGGTGCGGTGGCGGCCATGTGAGGAACGACTGCCCCTTCCGGGCTACTATTTGCCGACGATGCGACCGCAAGGGCCACATCGCCCGCGTCTGCAGAGCCAACCTTCCAGCCTTGGCCCCCCCGCCGGCTCATGACGCGACAATATCTGCGCCTTCCCGGAACTACGGTCAACGCCGCTCGTCCCGCAGGCCGCAGCCTGAGGCCAACTGTTTCGCCGCGACGGAGCTCCAGGACTCCATTCCGCTTCCGACGGATGACTGTAGGCGCATTTCCACGTCCCTTTTTATAAATGGCAGGTCTATTACCATGGAGGTCGACTCGGGCTCGTCTCGGTCCCTTGTTTCCTGGCCACAGTTGGCCCGCCTTTGCCCTGCCATTAGGCTTGCTGATTTGACACAGCCCAAGACTCTGTTGAGGGATTACCAGGGCAACCCCATCGACGTGCTGGGCCAACTCCGTGCCCACATCCGCTATGGTCGTTTCACCGGGTTCCTGCCCATTCTGGTCGTCAAGCGCCCCCTGACCGCCCTTATAGGTTTAGACTGGTTCGCTGCCCTGGGTCTCTCGGTCCAGCGTGTGCACCGGGTGCCAACTGCCTCGCCGGTGGATGCGGTCCTGGCGGACTTCCCCGACGTTTTCGACGGCACTTTGGGCACTTACAGGGGTTCCCCGGTTTCCCTTAACCTAGACCCTCAGGTTGCTCCAATTCGGCTCAAGGCCCGCAGGCTGCCTTTCGCACTGAAGCCGAGGGTTGACGCGGAACTTGATCGTCTAGTGGCGCAGGGCGTACTGGAGCCGGTCGACCAGGCGAAGTGGGAGACCCCCATCGTAGTTCCCATCAAGCCCGACGGTTCCATACGCATCTGCGCCGATTACAAGTCGACGATCAACCGCGGGCTTCAGGCGAACCCATATCCAGTTCCGGTGGTGCAACACCTGTTACACTCCTTGGGACAGGGTTGCATTTTCGCAAAACTGGATATGGCGCAGGCCTACCAGCAGCTTCCGGTGGATGATGAGGCGGCTGAAGCGCAGACTATTGTCACCCACCGAGGAGCTTTCCGTTGTCGCCGCCTCCAATTTGGCGTTTCCGTTGCCCCGGGGATTTTCCAGAGCCTCATGGAGCGGCTGCTCCATGGGCTTCCGGGGGTTGTCCCGTATTTTGATGACATCTTGATAGCCGCCGCTAGCGCATTAGATCTCGCCAAAGTACTTCAGAAGGTCCTTACCATCTTCAGGGGCGTGGGTTTTAAATTAAAACTCAGTAAGTGTAAGTTCGCTGAGCCGAGGGTAGAATTTCTGGGGTTTATGGTGGATGCCCAGGGCATTCACCCCACTCCCTCCAAGGTCGAGGCGATCCACGACGCCCCCACCCCTGCTTCCTAACAGGAGCTGCAGGCATTCCTCGGCCAGCTCAATTTTTATGCGCCCTTTATTCCGCATAAGGCGTCACTAGCCGAGCCGCTTCACCGATTGCTCGATCGCTCGGCGGTCTGGCGCTGGGGCAGCCGAGAGGCGCAGGCGTTTGCGGCTATTAAAAACATGCTAACGTCTAAGGCCGTGCTGGTTCAATATTCGGACCGCCTACCCTTGGTGTTGGCATCCGATGCCTCCCCCTTTGGAGTGGGGGCCGTCCTGAGCCACGTTCGTCCCGATGGCTCGGAGGCCCCCATTGCCTTTTATTCCCGGACTCTGTCTCCTACGGAGCGCAACTACAGTCAGATTGACAAGGAGGCCCTGGCTGTAGTGTCCGGGATTTTAAAATTCCACGAGTACCTGTAAGGCTGCCACTTCTCCGTTTTCACCAACCACAAGCCGCTCCTTGGGCTTCTGGCCGGTGACCGGCCTACCCCTCCCATTCTCTCTCCCAGGATGACCAGGTGGACGGAGTTTCTGACTGCGTACGATTACTCGCTGTTCTACCGTCCGGGGAAACAGTTGGGACATGCTGATGCCCTCAGTCGTTGCCCCCTCTCCCAGACTACCCTGTCAGTGGCAGATTCGGATCTCCCCCTTACTTCGTCCGACGTCGCGGCGCAGACCAAGGCAGACCCTGTCCTGTCCCAAGTTTCCACCTGGGTCCTGCGAGGGTGGCCCCTGGGCTCGCTGCCGGACGTGTATCGGCCTTTCAAGTCCCGCCAACTGGAGCTATCGCTCCACAGCAGGTGCTTGTTATGGGGAGACCGGGTCATCGTTCCCCCGCCCCTCCGCCATCAGGTACTCAGCTCCCTCCATGCCACCCACCCGGGCATAGCTCGCATGAAGGCGTTGGCATGGACGACGAGGTGGCCGCCTGGGTGGGTGCTTGCCAGGCGTGCCAGATCTCTCGCCCCGCACCCCCCTCCGCTCCCCATCGGGATTGGGACGCCCCCAGGTCACCGTGGTCCAGGGTCCACATTGACTTCGCCGGCCCCTTCCATGGTCAGACCTTCATGGTGGTAGTAGACGCCTACTCTCGCTGGACCGAGGTCATCCTGATGGCCTCGACCACGGCTGAGAGCACCGTGCGCGCGCTTCGGCGCCTTTTTGCTACGCACGGGTTGCCGGACTCCCTGGTCTCCGACAACGGGCCCCAATTTCACTCTGCCATTTTCCAGGAATTCCTGGCCTCCCAGGGGATCCGGCACGTGCCAACGGCCCCCTACTACCCTGCCGCAAATGGCCGGGCGGAAAGAGCCGTCCGCTCGGCCAAGGAGGCCCTCGGGAGGATGGATAGGGGGGATTGGCAGTCAAGGGTAGATGCTTACCTTATGGGACAGCACTCTACGCCTTGCCAGGCGACAGGGAAGAGCCCCGCGGAGCTGCTGATGGGCCGCCGCCTGCGGACCAAATTGGACAGGCTGCACCCCCAGTATAATGAGGTGCAGCCGTGCAAACTGGGGGTCCCCTCTCCCCGCCGTTTCTCCGTCGGCGACACAGTTTTTGCCAGGAACTTCGCTGGGGATCCGCGGTGGGTACCCGCTGTCATCCGCGAACTAACGGGCCCCTGTTCCTACAGGGTTGGACGACCGGATGGATCCAAGTGGCGGCGCCACTTGGATCAATTGAGGCGCCGCCCTCCGTTTTCAGCCCCGCCGACGCCATCACGGCCTCCAGACCTGCCGACCATCGAGGCCTCAACCCAGCGGGACGACTGGCCCATCACCGCACCATCCTGGCCATCTACCACCTTCTCCGACCACTCCACCCCTGAACAGTTTCCGGGTCTGCTTATGCCGGAACCGTCGCCCCTGGAACATCCACAACCCGACACACAGAACACCCCAAGTGCGCAGTGACGACGGTCCGATCCATGTCCGGACCCGGCCGATCTGGACCCAACACCCAAGGGACTGGAGCATGATGCCAACCCACAGAACGCGCCCCCGGACGTTGCCCCGCCGTCTACAGTGGCACGCGGTGACATCACAGACCACGACGACACAGTTCGTCCTCCTCCATTGGCCCCGGCAGAGACATTGAGGCGCTCGGGGTGGAGTAGACGCAGCCCCACCTACCTCAGCGAGTACGTGTGCTAGGGACTGCGTGCGTGCTCGCTGGGGGGGAAGGAGTGTTGCATCCTGATGGCATTCAAAAAGCCCCGGTAACAGCCAGCTGTTTGATTGGCTTAGGCGTGGCTGGCTGTGGCCGAGGGCGGCTGACGCGCTGATTGGCCAGCTGCCTAGCAGCTCTCCATAAAAGGAGCTGTAGGGCAGAAGGCCCCCACCTTTTTAACTAGTCACTTTTATAAGCAACCGTTGCTGTTTGGAATAAAGAGCTTTTAACCTTACCGGTCTGGACTCACTCTCTCTCAGCAGAGAATCTAACAGAAACGGTGTTCGTGAACCGGAGCACATTTTTTGGAAAATTTCTGTTCGTAAACCGAATTGGTCGTGAACAGAGGCGTTCGTGAACCGAGGTACCACTGTATTACATCATATATATTATCATATATATTCACAGCATAATCTGAGGCTCTTAGGTATTCCACCAGCAAATAATTGAAGAAAGAACACATTTAACTTATAACACTTTATTTATATAATGCCAAATTTAATCACAATGTAGCTCTCAGTTCTTTCTGACTTTTTACCTCCCAGGCTAAAACTTAAATTTAGGCAAACACAATTGCTATATTCATTAAATATTCTATGTCTAAACAAATAAGACATATTATGACTTTGCTTAAGGTTTGGTTCACACAATATGCTAAAACAATGGTTGATTTCTCACAACCCACTGAATCATACACTATTCAACTCCATTTCAGCCTAGTCTACTGTGTTGTGGAAACCTAGCAGAGGTGGTATTCAGCAGGTTCAGCAGGTAGCGGAAATTTTGAGTAGTTCGGAGAACCAGTAAATACCAACTCCCACTAGCCCTGCCACCATCTATTCTCTGCCTCCTGAGTCCCAGCTGATCGGGAGGGGAATGGAGATTTTACAGTATCCTTCCCCTGCCATGCCCACCAAGCCACGCCCACAGAACCAGTAGTAAAAATATTGAATCCCACCACTGGAACCTGGTCATTATTTAACCAGAAGTTTCCAAATGCTGAGTTTGAATACTACCAGTGAATCCTTTGGACCAGTGATTGGAACCTTTTAGAGACTGAGTGCCCAAACTGCAACCCAAAACCCACTTATTTATCGCAAAGTACCAACACAGCAATTTAATTTGAATACTGAGGTTTTAGTTTAGGAAAAACAATTCATACATTAACATTTTTTGTCTTAAAAGAAAAACACAATAACAGAGCTTTCAATTGTACAAAACACTTTTGATATTTACAATTTTGGGCCCACCTCAACCATAATTTTTATTTAATTATGTTTTTACATTTTTGAACTGTAGAAGAAGGAATGTTGCTGTTGGCAGCTCTGTCCCCAAATACATTTGGGCAACATTAATAGAGGATTTGAACCCCAAAATCAAACACAGCCTTCCCATTCATCTTACACAGTCATTGACGATAACTGAAGTAATCCATCTTTCCTCCTTTTTTTTCAGAGAGTAAATTATGATTCTAATATACTTTGTTGATATTCTGACTTGGCAATGACCAAAATGCTTAGTTTGTACAACATGCTGGGCACCTAGAAGATTCTATGAGGAAGGTTATGTTAACAGCTTTATCAAATCTGTCTGAAAAAAATACAACCTATCACAAATCCTATTGTGCCTTAGTATGAAGTATGATCCCAATCAGAGATGGCATGTTGCCGATTTGCACCGGTTCGGGCGAACTGGTAGCATGCTGCTGTGCCCACCCACCCACCCAGACATTGTTTTTTTTGTTTTTTGCAAGATTATTTCTGTATGCTTTGTGCATTTTTGCATTAAAAAAAAATCTTCTATTTTCTATACAGCTCACAATGTTAGTTAATGTTAGTTAAACACTAAAAATGCATGACATTTGAATCTCTAGTTAGAGTTGGGAGAGAATTTTGTTTTAAAGATTTATTTGATAGGCCTAATTAAGCTTTAGGGTGAACATCCTGCATTCCTTTCCCCCTCTCCGAAAGAACTGAGCAGGGATTTAATTCTAATAATTTCCTCCCCTTCTTTCTAATATTATTCCCAGATGGGCAGCAAATTGTAAAAAAATTGGCTTTCAAAAGTTGCAGCTTGGAGATGTGGCCCCACCCCCTTTCAGGGATAGACCATACCCCAGTGATGGCTAACCTTTTTTGGCTCATGTGCCAAAAGTGGGGGGAGCACAGGGGTGTGTCATGTGTGGGCGTGCCACACCCATAATGCTATGTGCGCGACCCACACCCATAATGCTATGTATGTGGGTGAAGGCTCAAGAAGGGGATTAGGGCAGCCCCGGTGGGATTAGGTATTTTACGGAGAAGCCTAGGGGGCAGGGCCCTTGCCCTGGCAGAAAGTGAGGCGGGGGGAGAAGAGCCTGATGGAACTGAAGCTGCAGCGGTCTGAGGTAACTGCCTCATCAGTGAACTCTGGTGAACTCTGTGCTGGGGCAATGGCTCACGTGCCCACCGAGAGGGCTCTGAGTGCCCCCTCTGGCATGCGTGCCATAGGTTCGCCACCACTGCTTTGGACTGTAACTTTTACCTGCTGTGAAATCTGATGATTTCTTAACCTCTTATCTCACTTTATAAGCCATCTTGAAAGCCACCTTTAAGGAAAAACAGGATGAAAACCAGAAGTCTCCCCAATGGAGTCCATGCAGTATCTAGTGGTAGAACTCCAGCATCGGAATAAAACATAATAATAATAATAATAATAATAATAATAATAATAATAATAATAATAATAATAATAATAATAATAATAATAATCTTTACTGTCATTGTAATAATACTGTAATAAAATTACAATGAAATTGGTTTGAGCGCCGTGCCAACACTTGCACCAGGTGGGATACAGACAGCAGTGACAGCCACAACAGGAATCTCTCCAGGCAAACGAAAAGGCTGACAAATGACTGTTGAAACAAAATGGCTGACAAATGACAGTTGAAAAGGATCAACTGCACCCTGTCTTCTGTTATCCATTTCTTCAAATCTGTTTGGCATCCCAGGAGTTGGTGGAAGAGGAAAATGCACGTCTCTTTTTCTTTTTTCTTTTACAGTAGGTTCAGAGCGAGTTTTGATGGAAAAGTCTGCTGTGACACCAGGAGCTCAAAGCCGCTGCGCCTAAGCGCGAGTAGCCATCTTGGATACTCTGGAGATCTCTGCAGAGGTTGTGGAGGGGGTGAGTGGAAATTGATCTCAACCATTTGGGAATATTTCCAAGCATCACAAAATGATTAAGGGATATTAGTGAAATGCAGAACTTCAGCTTTATTTGAGTATTATTACATACATTGTACAGTACATCTAATCTTCTGGCAGTAAGCTCCAGTGACCACTTTTCCATGGTTCTGGACTTTTAGTTGTAAGGAATTGGAGTCCTGTTAAATTCAGCAGGACATTCTTTCATGTAAAATGCTGTAGATCCCATCAGCCAAAGAGTGATAGCTGTCAGGGTCTAGATAAATGTGCTTTTTCCACAGTGGCCCTTGCTCTATGGAACATCCTCCCTTCAGAGATTAGAATGGCCCATACTGTGTTACCTTTTTGTAAGGCCCTAAAATCCAGGATTTGTTCCTGAGCTTGGGGTGCTGAGTATGTAAAGGACCCTGCTTCCTGGCTGCATTGCTAACTGAGAAAGTACTTGGGTTGCTCTGTATACTTATTTCGTATGTTTCTATTGTTTTTAATGTTTTTAATATTTTGATTGTAATATTTTTTTTTAATTGTAAGCTGTCCAGAGTCGTTGACTGAGATGGGTGGCTATAGAAATTGAATGAATGCCTCACAAATAGCCTGCAACCATTGTTTTCTAGCTGCAAAGGATATAGAATTATAAAATGAAGTTTTCTCATTGGTGATTCATGCAACTTATTTGCAGTCTAAAGAAGGTCAAGAGAGAAGGCACAATATAGTGTGTTCCTACATGCTTTTATGATATCACCACATATTATCGAAGGGAGGATGTTGTCTGAATTTTAGGAAATGCAGACAATTAGCGTCAAGAGTTCTAGCTTATGGGTTTGAGTGAGTAATACACTGCTTGTCAGTTCATGTACACAGGATATTATATGGCCCATATGTTCTCAGAAGGATGTTAGCCTATAGTAATGTTCAGATATTTTCTGGAGCAGGTTTTTGCTTTAGTACTGCCATTAAAGGGTTTTTCAGATTTCTGACCTGAGTTTTTGAACTTAATCTGAAGGGTGGATCTCCTTTGCTATATGCTAATTGCAGGATATTTTTTTGTTGTTAATATTCAATTGTGCTAAACAAAGAGATGTGAAATTATTGTGAAACCAGTTATTCATAAAGGAATTTTCCCATCCTACTTGTAGGACAGGGTCATTCACTTATTTCTTACTCTATAATTAAATTCTTTGGTAGACTCTTGTTTATTATTGCTAGGGAAACAATGTTTGCCCTGGACAGGCATCTACTTAATAGTAACACAACTGAAGTAATTCATTGGAATTCCTCCTTTCTTATTTTTAATATAATAAGCAGCAAGCATCGTTCTATGTAAACACTGATTTTCATTAACTTACCATTTTCTTAAGTCTTGGCTACTGTTTCTAATGCAGCTTTTGTCAACCATTGGAACTTGGTCAGTTAGAAAAGAAAGACTCTCAGTCCCATGGTTAGCCTCAGGTATGCTTTACTAAAGCCAAGTAGTTATAGAAGAAGTGAAACCGGATCTGAGATTTTTGTGGACAAAGCATATGGTTAACTTTCCCTTGTTCCTGTCCACCTCCCTGTAATCGGAGTGTCCAATTAGGTGCTAACAAATAATTTGGGTAAACAGTCCCTTTCTTTGTGGGCTGGGTGGTTCTGCATTCCATGGAATGGCTGGCAATTCTCATGGGAGTTTAGTTTCGATTCCTCATGCTAGCGCTCCCTCTTATCCCACCCTACCAATCCCTTCCCTTGTTGCTATGGCAGGCTGGCAGCAAACAAGAAAAAGACCAGTCTTTCAGGGAAGAGAATGATTATTTAGGCTTAGCAGGGTATTTGTTGTGATATTGGCAAAAGAGATGGGGAAAATGCACGAAATGAGCATCAACACATTCAGTGTCGGGGGATGTCTTTCCATAAAACCAAATATTGTAGTTTGCCTATGTGAAGGCAGGAGTTAAGAATCGCCTTGACTTCAAAATGTTGTCCCCTTCAATGAATAGAATAGAATAGAATTTGTAAGTGGGAGGAGATGGGTGATAGGAACGGTGAAAAGATTAATAGTAATAGTAATGCAGACTTAGTAAATAGTTTGGCAGTGTTGTGGGAATTAGTTGTTTAGCAGAGTGATGGTGTTCAGGAAAAAAATGTTCTTGTGTCTAGTTGTTCGGGTGTGCAGTGCTCTATTGCAGGGGTCTCCAACCTTTGCAACTTTAAGTCTGAAGGACTTCAGCTCCCAGAATTCTCCTGGAGAAGTCTGGGAGCTGAAGTCCTTCAGACTTAAAGTTGCAAAGGTTGGAGACCCCTGCTCTATTGCATCGTTTTGAGGGTAGAAGTTGAAACAATTTATGTCCAGGATGTGAGGGGTCTGTAAATATTTTCATAGCCCTCTTTTTGACTCATGCAATATACAGGTTTTCAATGGAAGCCAGGTTGGTAGTAATTGTTTTTTCTGCAGTTCTAATTATCCTCTGAAGTCTTTGTCTGTCTTGTTGGATTGCAGAATATTTGGCAATTTGGGAGTTGGGGTTTTCATTGCAGGGCATGGGGCACTGCCACCTTCAGAAGGCTTCATTGGAAAATTGGGTGGCTATATTTAAGCTTTTCTGCAATTTCAGTCCCACATTCACTTTATAACTCTGGTGATGGGGAAAGGTCTGGTGTATTTTGGCTTCAACTTTTTGCAAGGCTGCCCAGATTGCAGAAACTTGGTGGAAAGATATACTTTATCTCCATGTCTGAATTCCTTTTAAGGAGCCTTCTTTCTATCTGCATATTTCTTGTAAGCCTCTCTTGCCTCTTCTAGTACTTTATAGACAAAGAGCCAGGCTAAGTATGCTGGCTAAGGAGGTATGCTGCGGGAGGGAGGGGTCTATCTTGGGGAAACTCTGGCACAGGAGCAAAATTTGGGGCAGTAGCCAGTTGCAATGGTGCAAACTCCATGCTTCTGTGGATAGCATTGAGAAGAATTCTATGAGAATTTTGCCCTTATTCTAGGAAACAACACTCAGAGATAAATTAGTACAAAAGCCAAGATAGCAATGCTTACTAAAAGACCAAAGGGGCATAGTGTTTGGGTATCCAGTTGACTGAAATACCATCATGAAAGTCATCTGTAGCATTAGCAACAACAGCTATGGGATAAATGCGAGCCATTTGCTTTTTCCTCTATTCAAAAGGAGGCCAGTTACTGCAGCCTGTGCTCAGGATCCTCCAGGGCAGCAGTCCCCAACCTTCTGGGCATCAGGGAGCAGTTTTGTAGAAGACAATTTTTCCACAGACTGGGGTGGAGGGGGAATGGTTTCAGTTTTGCTCACTCTCCCATTGCTCACTGGCTGTGTGGCCTGGTTCCCCCAGGGTTGGGGACCCCTGCTCTAGAGGAAAACAAGTTGACCTATAGGACCCAAATATGGGGTTCGTTACAGTGGTGGGTTCCTATCGGTTTGGAATGGTTCAGCCGAACCGGTAGTGGTTTGGCAGCCTGGGTTGCTGGAACCGGCAGCGACCCAGGCCTCCCATGTCCCTGAAACAGTTCCCTCATGGTGCCATAGGTGCCACCATCTTGTTTTTTGCTTCTGCGCATGCGCAGAATAATTTTCATTGCACTCTGCATGTGCACACAGTGCACACATGAGTGAACCGGCAGTAGTGCCTGCTGGAACCCACCTCTGGTTCAGTAAACAAGAACAATTACGGACTATCCCGCCCTCCAATCCATGAAAAAATTAGAAGCAGTCCAGAATAAATTTACGAGATCAATTCTAGCCATAACCCCATGTATACCAGCAGCAATGCTGAGATTAAAGTTGTGTCTTCCATCAATTAACATATTAAAGAAAGCAGTATAGGTTATTCTTGACTCATGACTGATTATTTTATAGCTATTTGGAGTTACAATGGCCTTGAGATGCTCAATGGCACATAACACTTTTCCAACGGTTGTAAGATGTTGCTCCCCCACCTCCCGTGGTCATTCTGCTAATGTTACAGTGAATGTATTGAACTGATGTGTACTGTTTCCATTTTTAAAAAAGTTAGAAAGTTAAGTCCTTGTAAATATAAATGTTGGTTGAAGGGGGAAAAAATATCCATAGAAGTAAAACTGGAATGTGCAGGAACAAACATCCTTAACGATACTGATATTTAAGTTAAAATTGACAGCTTCTTTTAAAACAATAGTTACAGAGTAAATATGAATTGTTTAGTCATTGGCCATATGGATAGTGGAGATTATGGGAATAGCAACTTTCCTTTCATTCCAAGGGAGGAAAACATGTTCGCATGGCTGTCAGTCCTAAAGTCCTTGTCTTCCTTGAGAGTATCCTGCACCATTTTCTGCATGAACAGCAATGCTAACAGGCTCCTTGCTTGAAACACAGTAAAAAGCTGTCCAAGGGGGGAATATTTTTTATACCAATATATCTTCCTTCCATCTCAGGGGAAGAAAGTATGTTGCTGTGACCCTGTAGTGAATTACAGAATTTTCATCTGGTCTGAAAAGAAATGCTGCTTAGTATCCAGGGTATTATCTAAATTTGGCAACAACCAGACCTCACTGTTACCGTATTTTTTGGAGTATAAGATGCACCCAGGTTTTGAAGAGGTAATTTTTTTTAAAGTAGGTAGGTAGATAGAGGGATAGAGAGGGAGAGAAAGAGAGAAATACAGTAGGTAGGTAGGGGAGAGAGAGGTAGGTAGGTAGAGGGAGGGAGGGAGGGAGAGAGAGAGAGAGAGAGAAATACAGTAGGTAGGTAGGGAGAGAGAGAGGGTAGATAGGTAGGTAGGTAGAGGGATAGAGAGAAATAGAGAGAGAAATACAGTAGATAGGTAGGGAGAGAGAGTGTGTAGATAGGAAGGTAGAGGGATAGAGAGAGAGAAATAGAGAGAGAGAGAGAAAGAAATACAGTAGTTAGGTAGATAGAGAGAGAGTGTGTAGGTAGGTAGGTAGATGTTTCCAGGTGTATTTACCCATGTGCTGGAGAAGGAAATCACTGACCACCTTTGGAACAAATCTTTGTTTCTGCAGGCACAGTACTTGACCAATGTAATTCTTATCAATCATTCTAACTAAACAGCTTTCCGAAATGGGGGGAAAACCCTTTCTACACTTTGCAAACCTCCCCCAAATGGCCTGTTTTTCGCTAAAATGGGCCCGTTTTTTTCAAATAAAAGGCATAAATAGGCTTGGGGGGCTTGCAGAGTGCTCCGGGGGTGTGTCAAAAATGAGCAAAAAACTGGCGAAAATGGGCCGTTTTTTGGTCAAATAAATTGCATGCATAGAGCCTTATGGAAGCTTATAGAGTGCTGCTGGGGGGGGCAAAAACGCCCTGTGTTTTGCTCATTTCTGCCCTCCCCAGCCCCCAGGAGTTCTCTGGAAGCGTCCGTAAGGGTACACACAAGGCCATTTTGGTGAAGGGGCGGGGTTTCAGGAGGCAAAAATGCTGTATTCGATGTATAAGATGCACCCAGATTTTCAGTCTCTTTTTGGAGGAAAAAAGGTGCGTCTTATACTCCAAAAAATATGGTATTCATTATATGAACTTTCTGAATGATAAATATCTAAAGAGCTAATAATCAGAACATACCAGCACATTTTTTAAAAAGTCGCATTATTTCAATAATAAAAAAAAAAATCAACCCCACAATTACTGGAGTGCTATGAAAGAAGGCATCTGCAACACATTGGTGTGCAGCCACTTTTACATCAATGCACTGGGAGTGTTGCATGTTAAAAAGAGGCAGGCCTTGATTGTCTAATTGTGGCCAACATTTTGAACTGAGTGACCAACATTGGGAATGCCCTTGGCCATGGATTACTAATATTTCAGATAGAATAGAATAGAATTCTCTATTGGCCAAATGTGATTGAATACACAAGGAATTTGTCTTTGGTGCATATGCTCTCAATGTACATAAAAGAAAAGATACATTCGTCATGAACCATAAGATACTTTACTTTACTTTACTTTAATTCGACTTATTAACCGCCCCCTCTCCCCGAAGGGACCCGGGGTGGTGCACAGGAAATATAAGAAACACAATATATCACAATAAATACATAAATATTTAAAACTATATTAAACTAACACCCTGTGCTAAAATCTTCCCGTTAAAATTACCATAAAACCCAATATAAACATTTCTCTACTAACTAAGGCTAAGTACAGTAGGTTAGGCCAGGCCGGCCTGTTGGAAAAGGTAAGTTTTTAATTGCTGGCGGAAGGAGCGGAGGTCCGTGATGGATCTAAGTTCGGGGGGTAGGTCGTTCCAGAGGGTAGGGCCCGCCACAGAGAAGGCCCTTCCCCTGGGCATCACCCGCTGGCATTGCCTAGTGGATGGCACCCGGAGAAGTCCCTCTCTGTGGGAGTGAATAGGCCGAAGGGATGTGTGGGGTAGGATGTGATCCCGCAGATAACTAGGTCCCGTGCCATGGAGTGCTTTGAAGATGGTAACCAGTACCTTGAAGCGCACCTGAAAGACCACAGGCAGCCAGGGCAACTCGCGCAGGAGCGGTGTTACATGGGAATACCTGGAGGTACCCAATATTGCCCGCGTGGCTGCATTCTGAACTAGCTGTAGCCTTCGGGTGCACCTCAAGGGGAGCCCCATGTAGAGAGCGTTACAGTAGTCCAGACGGGATGTCACAAGCGCATGAGTGACTGTGCGAAGGGCGTCCCGGTCCAATAGGGGACGCAACTGGCGTACCACTTCATGATTGTCATAAGGTACAAATAAGCAACCAGGAAACAATCAATATCAAAATAAATCGTAAGGATACAAGCAACAAAGTTACAGTCCTGCAGTCATAAGTGGGAGGAGATGGGTGATAGGAACGATGAGAGGACTAATAGTAATAGTAATGTAGCCTTAGTGAATGGTTTGACAGTGTTGAGGGATATTTATTAACAGAATGATGGGGGTCTGTAGAGATAGAATGGATATTCCTCACCATCTTGACATAATACCTTTAAGAATAAGAAAAGTGTAGAGTGAAGGAAACTTTAAACAGAAAGATTTTTTTTTAAAATTAAGACAGGAAACCTATTTTTAAATGCCATTTGGAAAATGACTCAGTCTTTTGGAGACAGTTACAGTCACAGTTCACTCCATGATATCAGCATGCCAAAATTGTGTTTACTGTGCTTTTCTTTGTTGTTTATTTGTCTGTTCCTTTATTTAATGGATGTATAACCAATTGGCAGATTGTTCACTGCTAATATGGTTGACTAATGTAGCCTGAAAAACCAGAACAGCAAAAACAAGCTTTAAAAAAGCTTTTAAAAAGTTTTTTTTTTAAAAGCACAAAAAAGAGAACCTAGGTCAATCCACAATCATTCAGTTTCCAACCTCTGTATGTATTATTGTGTGTATTTGTATTGCTTGCAGTACTTGAGTTCTGAAAAAGACCCCTACAATAGAACGGGGACTAGAAACTTTATCCTTAAGATCTGATAAGTGGATTTGGGAAGATGCCCTACTGTAGATTAATTGAGATATTTGGTTGGGGTTTTGTTGTAGCTAGTTAATGCGATCAGCCTTACAAAAATTTTAAAATAGTAAATAGTCATTTATATTACATAAAAAAGCCCATGGGAAGAGTGATGACAGCACTGGTGAAATAAATTACCAGGAATTCCACATGACTAAGAGGTAATTTTCCTTGGGGACTGGTTTCACCTGCTTGGCTTTCACTATACCTGTGCAACTCTTTAGCTGTTATTTCTCACCATATTTTCTGGTTTCTTCTGTTTGACATTTTATTCAGGGATATCTGAAACTGATCTCTGAACATCTAAAATACAGGTCGTCCTTGCTTACCAGCTACTTATTCATCAACCATTCAAAATTACATCATGGAAAAAAGAGATGACTGACCTTCAGCTGTTGCAGCATCTTATAGTCACATGATTACAATTGGCAACCTTCATAGCTTGTTTCTGACAACCAAAGACAAAGGGGAAGCCAGCAGGAAATTGTAATTTGTGGTTATGGGACATCATACTTAATAACCACACAGCTTAGTGATGAAATTTCTGGTCCCTATTATGGTCGATAAACAAGAACTACCTGTACATGATAAAGCAAGTCTATAACTCCTACTTCATTAAGGGCCTTTTTTTTTCACCTCAAAAAAGAGTGAAATTTCTAAGCTCTTCCATCATAAGAATCTTGTTGTGCTTTTCTGTGGTCACTGTTTATTTATCCATAGGTAAATCTATTTCATCATGAAACATGATGACATATTCAGAAAAATGGTCAGATTCAAATTCAGATCTGTAATACCTTTTTTTCCCCCCGGCAGCATCTCAGACTCAAATGGTCCTGCTCAATATACAAGAGACCAGATAGAAGAGATAGCTAACTCTCTAGGTGCTGTAGAAGCATTTTGTACAATATCAAAGGTTCGGTGAGTGGTTCCACTCAGGAGCATAAAATAATATGCCATAATAACAAGAGTCATTTTGGAAATTCTGTTAAAGAGTGTCACTTTGTCAGGCATGAAAAACCAAGTGATAGACCCTCACGTTCACAGCGTTAAGGGCTTTGTAGTCAAGTTCTCAGGGGAACCTCCCTCTTTGGGTCTGGCTTCTTAGGTACAAAAAAGAAAATAGCCACTTACTGGTTTTTGAAGATTAAAGTCAACATGCTAATTCAAATCGACAAGCTCAGCGTCTTAGCCACTGAGGGACCACATCCCTTTGTGTCTCAGAAAGGTCGGTAGTTCGGTAGTTCGAATCCCTAGTGCTGCGTAACGGAGTGAGCTCCCCTTACTTGTTCCAGCTTCTGCCAACCTAGCAGTTCAAAAGCATGTAAAATGCAAGTAGAAAAATGGTCACTTTGATGGAAAGGCAACAGCTTTCCATGCACCTTCGGCATTTAGTCATGCTGGCCACATGACCATGGAGATGACTTTGGACAGCGCTGGCTCTTCAGCTTTGAAACAGAGATGAGCACCGCCCCTAGAGTTGTGAATGACTAGCACATATGTGCGAGGGGAACCTTTACCTTTACATTTATTTATTCAAAACTGACACTTCTTTAGCTGAAATGGTACTCTATCTTTTAATGGGTATTTTAGCCCCCTGAACCAGGTCTACAGCAAATCACTGGGGAAAGTTGGGGGAAAGATTGCTTCTTCTTCATTCCCAAATACATCTGTGAAATCTGCATTTCACTCTTTGGCACTATCTACCAGTTGGTGCAGAGTCTGCTGTTTGGACATGGTGAAGTTGGCAAGTTGTGGCAATAAAAATGTCCCTGCCTCCCATTGTATTCTGGGATTTGGGAAGCTTCAGTTGCTCTGATCCCAAGACAAATTGTAAAGTAAAATGTGTCTCATGACATACAGGTTAACAAGTCAGTATGCTGGACTACTGATATCTGAAGTGGGGTTGTGGCATGTGTAATTGGATGCACTTTCAAAAGTTGGCATCTATCATTTATATTTTCATTGGTGTACCCAGAGTGTCTGTGAGGATAGGTTTGTAAGTTTGACTATTACAAAGTCTATTTGGATTGGTATTGCCATAGAATGCATTAATACTGCAATCCCTTCTTCCCACCTATGAGGTCACTGTAACTTCTCTTAGATCTCCAAAGAGACCCTTGAAGTTGACTGTGAAGTTCTGATAATTATGCATAATCATGTCATTGCCTCTGATGATTGGAAGTGCCCATTGAGCCACTGAGGTTGTCCATAGACTCAATATGAAGGAGACTTATGACTGGTTATTCAGGAATTCTGCCACAAAACCAGCTCACATTGCCCTATGCAGATTTTCATCATTTCTGATTCCTCTTTAAATCTCTCTGACAAACTTCCATGATTTCACTGCAACACAGGCTATATTACCAGATCTGTTGTAGGTGCCAGGATACCAATGTTGCCAGCTATGCTAAATTCTGCATCCGTTGTATTAGCTGGAGCACCATTGCTGTCAAATTACACACTTCATTCTCTACACCATCTTGACGGTACAGGACAGTGAACGAGTGTCTAATGTGCCTGACGTGCACTGCGCGTGTGCAGTCCACAAGAAAACAGCTGAGGTATGGCAATCCACTCTGCTGCACCTATCAGCTGGGCTAAAAAACAAGGAAATATAGGTGAGAAAAGCCCAGGGCAGGCAGGCAGGCCCACTTGAAGGTCCTAGTGAACTGGTTCTCTCACAGCTGATCTTCAGAGTTACTGGTTTGCTAGAACTGGGTCAAATCAGTAGAATCCCACCCCTGGTGTGTGTGTGTGTGTGTGTGTGTGTGTGTGTGTGTGTGTGTGCGTGTGTGTGGTATCTAGGAACCTGTGTTGTTATGTTGGATTTCTTAGCTTTTTGAGCCCATTGACTTGGATATACTTAAAAGAAGCTGTGACACAATGGCAAGGAAGTCCACTACCCATGGACTGTTCGACTCCCAATTTCACACAATTGTCTTTCCTTTGATTTGGACACGTAGTCTCCTTTGATATCCTCTCAAGCATAGAGAAAGGCAGGGAAACTGATGATGATAATTGTGACAGTGATGAGAATTCCACACCAGCAATATTCAAGGAATCTATATAACCCCAAGTGGCAGATGACTGGTCTGTAAGCAAAATAAGTCCCAGACAATCTCTATCTGATAGCAATCCAACTTGGAGACACATCTGCATCTTGTCCGCATTCCAGAGGCCTTCTGGCCTTGTTTCCCTGAAAATAAGCCCTACCCAGAAAATAAACCCTACACTGATTTTAAGCAGGCACCTAATAATAAACCCTACCCCCCCAAATAAGCTGTAGTGAAGGAGGTTGGACATGGCCAGCACAGGAGGTGGCGAGCATGCACAGGCCAATGATGTCTGCCAATAGTGCAGCCCGTGCAATGCAGGTGAGTTGATTGCCAGTTATAGCAGCAGGTAGAGGCAGAGGAAGGGGAAGGCATACGATCTGGATGTGCTGCATGGGCCATGGGAAAGCCAAGAGTCAGCAGGTTGGAGCAGACAGGTGGCTGCAGGAGGCCAATCTTTACATCTCTCGGCTTGCCTGTGGTCTGCATGGCACATCCGGATCGCCTGCCTTCCACTCCGTGCCTCTCCCTCTGTGTGCTGCCAGTGCTACCATGCAAAGACAATCCTCCCATGCCCAGTGGCTCTCGGCTTTCCCGTGGCCTGCGCATCACATTCGGATCACCTCCCTCCCTCCCACGCAGCCCCAAAATGCGCTGACCAAGGGACTGCTGAATACTATCTGTTCCCATGAGCTTACTGCCTCCTGTACATGCACCAGGGGGAGAAATGTGCAGCCGAGGCGATCACCCTGAAATTGTGTTTCCCAGAAAATAAGCCCTAGTGCTTATTTTGGAACCCCAAAAATATAAGACTGGCCCTTATTTTAGGGAAAACATGGGTTAAGAACATGATTCACAGGAAAATTGTCCCCCTTATTCTTATTCCATTGTATGAGGATTCCTCTGATAAAGAGATAGGATCTCTGCTTGCTGGTAATTGCTATTTTACTGCTCTTTCTTCTTCCAACTTCCTTGCTTGAACTACAAGCTTCCCTGATCCCTTCTGAGAAAGAGAGAGACCTGATGGCCCAATAAATGGAGAAAGCAAGAATTTGTCAGTATTTTTCCTTCCTTCCCACAGCAGGAGCCATCTACAGCCACCTTTCTCATTGGTTAAGGTGAAACTATTGCCCCTGCAAAGGTTACCTGCCCAACCATGGGTTTGCAGCAGCACAACTGCTTGACATCCAAGTGACCAGCGTAAGGTTACCCTTCTAACCCGAAATGCCACTGTGTAGTTTGCACAATCAGGAATACTTGCCTTACTGAATTCCTCTCCTTTGATGTCATAGGAATACAGGCAACATGGACTGGTAGTGGACTCAAAGTTTGCAAATCATTTTCAATTGTGGCTGAGCCTTGAACAGAGCATGGAAGAACCAAAGGTGGTCTGAATGTCCTGGTTTCCAACATCTTATGTGTTCTCTCTAGGCCTCTCCCCCTCCCACCCTCCGACTCAAACCCAATGCCATGGCAGTGTTAATATAATTCAGCCACTGTGCTCTGTTGGCAATGCCCTGCACCAATGAGGCAGAAACCCTAAATCACAGCCTTGGTATTGAATTGGCAACTCAATATACTATTGAATCCAAAGCATTTGTAATGCTGGGAGATCTCAATGCTAGATTGAGCCCCAATAACCACACTTTATAAACACAGAACAGGCATCCGTTCCCTAACCTGACACTGACAGATGGCACCTTTTTCAAAAGATGAGAGATCAAATTTTGTGGGTTTATGCTTGGCTCAATCTTCAGGCTGAACTTTCTCATTCTAAATGGTGTCACTGGAAGTGACCAGCTAGCTGAATTCACCTACAGTACTTATCTGGGCCCATAATGTTTTTTACTATGTTGTCTCTAGGGTCTTACTTTAAGGGGTTAATGTGTTAAGATTGTTGAAGTTACTCCCAACCATGACAGCAGTTATTTCCCAATCATACTGGACACACAGAAATACAGAAAAAAAAACACACACACACATATTTGTTTTCGTAGATTTTCACGGGTGTAAGTATGCTGGTCTTGTTGTATTCGGGTGTTTTCCCATGTAAGAATGAGATTGTCTTTGCAACGTTTCAGCAAGATCTCACTTGCCATCTTCAGGCTTCGGTCTGTGGCTGCATAGGTGCCACCCTTCTTTAAATCTTGGTGGCGAGGGTGGAATGCTGACTTTGTTGTTGTGAGTGGGTTGATTGGCTACGCAGCTGTATCATGAATGGTAGATTGATGCTATTTGTATGTTTCTCCTTATTTTGTATTTCAACGGCTTGGGTGATGGGTGGGGCTTGTCTGTTGGCCAGTGCTAGTTTCCAGATGTCTGGTAGGCAGAAGGTGTCATCATGTTTGTTCATATTGTTAGGCTGTTGCCATCAAAATAGAGAAACAACCTAACAATATGAACAAACGTGATGACACCTCCCGCCTACCAAACATCTGGAAACCAGCACTGGCCAACAGACAAGCCCCACCCATCACCCAAGCCGTTGAAATACAAAATAAGGAGAAACATACAAATAGGACCAATCAGCATCAAAAAAATTACACAACGGAACTCATGGCTTTCTGTCTAGATGGTCTCTGGTGATGAACCAAAAGGCAGAAAAGGAAACAGTATGTCTCCTCCCTTAACTGGGGCCTAACAGGGTGTTGTGGAACAAGTATATACACGTATGTATGTATGTATATATGTATGTATGTATGTATGTATGTATGTATGTATGTATGTATGTATAATAATAATAATAATAATAATAATAATAATTTTATTTTTAAACCGCACCCTCTCCCCACAGGGACCCGGGGCGGTGCACAGGCAGAATAAAAACAGTCAAAAAATACATACATTTCATAAAAAACAATTAAACCAACCCTGTGCTAAAAATTCGCTAAAAATGTGCTACCCCATTAAAAAAACCCAAAGACAGAGAGACTATCCTAGGCCGGCCAGACAGAAGAAGTGTGTTTTTAGCTTGAGACGGAAGGAGCGGAGGTCAGTGGTCATCCTGATATCGGGGGGAAGGTCGTTCCAGAGGGCCGGGCCCGCCACAGAGAGAGCCCTTCCCCTGGGAGTCGCCCGCTGACAGAGTCTAGTGGACGGCACCCGGAGAAGTCCCTCTCTGTGGGAGCGGATCGGCCGTGAGGATGTATGGGGCAGGATCCGATCCCGCAGATAGCTAGGTCCCGAGCCATGGAGCGCTTTAAAGATGATGACTAACACCTTGAAGCGCACACGGAAGACGACAGGTAGCCAGTGCAGCTCGCGCAAGAGCGGTGTTATGTGGGTCGACCTAGTGGTCCCCATAATTGCTCGCGCGGCTGCATTCTGGACTAGCTGAAGCCTCCGGGTGCACCTCAAGGGGAGCCCCATGTAGAGAGAGTTGCAATAGTCCAGTCGGGATGTCACGAGAGCATGAGTGACTGTGCGAAGGGCGTCCCGATCCAATAGGGGGCGCAATTGGCGAACCAGGCGAACCTGGTAAAACGCCCTCCTGGCCACGGCTGTCACTTGATCTTCCATGGACAGCCGGGTATCCAGGAGGACACCCAAATTGCGCGCCCCATCCACAGGGGCAAGATGTTCGCCCCCTATGGCCAGCGATGGAGTGAGCTGGTTGAATCGGGCAGCCGGAAACCACAGCCACTCGGTCTTGGTCGGGTTGAGTCTGAGTCCGTTCCTTCCCATCCAGATCCGTACGGCTTCCAGGCACTGGCACATCACCGCTACGGCATCGTTGGGGTGGTTTGGGGTGGAAATATACAACTGAGTATCATCCGTGTAAAGATGGTACTCCACCCCAAAACCACGGATGATCTCACCCAGCGGCTTCATGTATGTGTTGAACAGGAGAGGCGAGAGGACCGACCCCTGAGGCACCCCACATGTGAGGGGTCTCGGGGTCGACCTCTGCTCCCCTGCCAACACAAATTGCGATCGGCCAGAGAGGTAGGAGGAGAACCACCGTAGAACGGTGCCTCCCACCCCCAACCCCCCCAGCCGATGCAATAGGATACCATGGTCGATGGTATCGAAAGCCGCTGAGAGGTCTAATAGGACCAGGATGGAGGAACATCCCCCATCTCTGGCCCTCCAGAGATCATCTACCAACGCGACCAATGCCGTCTCGGTGCTATGCCCGGGCCGAAAGCCGGACTGGCGCGGATCTAGATACTCAATTTCCTCCAGGTGACGGGGAAACTGTTGTGCCACCACACTCTCGACAACCTTCGCCAAAAAGGGAAGGTTGGAGACTGGACGATAGTTGTTTAAAAGAGCTGGGTCCAAAGAGGGCTTCTTAAGGAGGGGCCTCACCATAGCTTCTTTTAGGGAAGCAGGCAAGGAACCCTCACTTAAGGATGCGTTGACAACCTCTTGGAGCCAGCCTCGTGTCACCTCCCAGGATGCCAGTACAAGCCAGGAGGGACACGGGTCCAATAAACATGTGGTGGCTCGCAGTCGCCCACGTAACCTGTCCATATCTTCGGAAGTAACGGAGTCAAACTCCTCCCAAACAAGATCTCTCTCGTGGCATCCCACTGGACCAAGAATGGGGGCTAGCTTATGTATGTATGTATGTATGTATCAATATTTGTATTCATCTAATTCTACCACTAATACCATAAATACCAAAGGTGCACAGAATAAATTTACATCAGTCTATTGCTTTCAGATACAAAACCAGTTACAATATACAACCTTGCCATATTCTGTGTGGTTGGGCTCAAAATTTGTTGGATGATGATTTCTGGCTCTAATGTTGGAGTTCAAACATAGATTAGATTCAAAATGCACCTAATTTGCCATATTAGTGTGCTCTGTAATGTAGTAAATATATTTATCTATAAATATTATATAATCACCCTTCTAATGTTTCCACCCCACCTTTTTGACTTTTTATATCATCTGTACTTTTTATATTGTGTGTTTACAAACTGTGTAGAGCTTTTTATTTTATGTTTTTAGTTTCATGTTTGGCTGATGTATGTTTGCAATAAAGATTGATTGACTAATCACTTCTAATGTGCATTCAGCTTGCAGGTATGATGAATAAACATGGAGAGTAGAAACATGTCCCACTCTCTTGCTGACATGGAACCAATTTATTTTGCCATATTTTTCCTGGCAATCTCTTTTCTCTTTCCTTCCCTATAAGTTTCACATGAGGACAATGAGATGGTCTGGGACTTCTTAAAAATAAGTTTGACTATCTAATATTTCCCTGTCCTTATAGAGATCTACTCTGCGTTGTATAATCTTAAGCATTTTATTCTGCAACTATATGAAATTAAAGCTACCATGTAATAATTAGCACAGTCCATTACATTAAGTCTTTTTTCTTTGGCATGTGTGTGTAGGCTGACCTTTACTGATTTTTCTTTCTTATTTACTATATTTCTGGAGGTATTCCATCAATTCCCATTACTTGAGAAAGGCCAAAGTGTTGATCTAATGTTATCTTCTAGTTTGACATGTTTTTCTAATCTTTGATCATATCTTAGATGTTGACATCTTTACTCTGTAGAATTTTAATATATTTTTTGCATCTGTTTTTGATATTCTTTGAATTTGTTTACTATACTTCCATTGGCATCCTTTAGTACAGGGGTCTCCAACCTTTGCAACTTTAAGTCTGAAGGACTTCAGCTCCCAGACTTCTCCAGTCAGCTTTGCTGGCTGGAGAATTCTGGGAGCTGAAGTCCTTCAGACTTAAAGTTGCAAAGTTTGCCCATCCCTGGCTTAGCCTAACTCTTTACACTCTGGCCACACAAGAGTTCTTCCTCAGGTCATGCATGGCCGTTTCCTGATGAGACCTGAGGAACATGCCCGTATGTGGTTAGCAGTCGCCTCATGAAGAGTCGGGGTGGACATGCCTTGACAACTGGGGCAAGAAGATGGAAAGGTCAGCTGGAAGTGCAGAGTGGCAGGAGCCTTAAGAGCACAGGATGGCAAGGGCAAGTATGACTGAGAATGGGTCACTGCATAATATGCTGCTAGCCTGGGGCAACTGAGGCTTCCATGCTTGCTGTGGCTGATAGGCTTCTTCCAGCTCCAAAGTCATGGCATGCCAAGAAGCCCCTGAGATGCAGCACAGTATCAGTGCCAGAGCCTCACAATTATGGGCTGTTTGCCATTCAACAAAGCAGTGTACAGAACAGCCAAAAAGGCAGAAAGTAGATGGAATTGAAGGGGGACATTCCTTTATCTTGGAAGAACTGAGGCTTATGGTGGGAGGAACCAAGTTTAAATGGCTTGGATTGGGGTTCCTTGGTTAACAGCTGGTTAACAATAGTGCTGGGATTTCTGCGGCTAAGCAATGCAATTGCTTAATGTTGCACTTTTTACAATTATATCGCTTAGCGACAGAAAATCCAATTCCAATTACCCTCATAACTCGAGAACTAATACACACACATGCACCACTACCCCACATATACTGTATATCAAATGTCAGTCTCCATATGCTAATCACTATATTTTTCCCCCCAGAAAAAATGTTACTATACTCTGAAAGGTTTAAAAGTCATGTATTATATGAATTAAAAAATATTTAGAAGAAAATGGCGATCAACATAAGACCTCTATGATCTCTGACTTTGCTACATTCTTTTTTTTAACATACTGTATATTTCAATAAAAGATAAGCATACCTTATTTACTTATCCTTGTATATATCTATAGGTAACTATAGGGTGCAAGTAACATTAGGTTTTCAAGACACTAATTATTGTGGCCATAGGCATTCTTCCAATGCTGAAGAACTAATAACTTGCACTAATAAGGATGTAGAGAATCCATATTTATTTATTTATTTATTTATTTATTTATTTATTTATTTATTTATTTATTTATTTATTTATTTTATTAAATTTATAGACCGCCCCCTCTCCCCCATGGGGACTCGGGGCGGTGCACAGGAAATTAAAAATCTAATAAATACGACAATGTACAATTAAAACCAAATTAAATTACCCCTGTGCTAAAATCAATATTAAAACCCCTAAAACCCTAATAATTACCCCTTAAAATTCTAATTAAGCAATTTCTTTCTGCGGCTAGGTATAAAAAGTTAGGCCAGGCCAGCCTGATGGACGAAGTGAGTCTTTAACTTCTGGCGGAATTTTTTGTCCATCTGTCAATTTCCATGGAATAGATATATAGTTCAAAAGAATGAGTGCATTATAAAATTAAACTTAATTAATTAAAATTAATTAAATATTAAACATTGTTTCAAAATAAAATTAATCTATGTAATTTCATGTTTCTAGAGTATAGTTATTTTAGAACATTGCAAAAAATATTTTAATGAAGTATTCTTCTCGTATCAAATGAAATCCAGTAAGTCTAAAATATTTTTGTTGTATAAGAGTCTAATGAAGTTTTTATAATTGAGATTTAAACATTTTCCTATTGTTTAGGAAAAATTGGGATCTTCAGTCTCATATTATGTTCAATCTCTAAAATTTGCATATCAGTTTATTGATGGTTATAAAAGCTGACACTGGATTTTTTTGGTTTCATAGGATGGAATAATCCTAATTTATAATTTAGAGATCTTTGAGGCCGGAAATACCTTTGATCCAAATACATGCTGTAATTTTAAATAGCACCAGTGGGGGACAACTGATAAATGCCATTTATCTTTTAACATCAAACATAATAAAAACTCATTGTAATCATCAGTAGTTAATCTAATGTACGGTAATCAGTAGTTTTTATATCTAATTAAGCCGAAGTTCCCTTGTGTTGTTTGGGGCTACTCCTGAGTTAGCTCAACTCCTTCTTCATCACATAATTACACCCACTGCATTTCTTCTGTTTTATTGGACAGACTCTCCAAGTAGGGAGAAGGTTATGCTTTTTAAGAAAGGAGAAATATCCATTAATCTGAGGTACTGACTTCATTGTTTCCCCATGATTTATGGAAAAGCTATTTTGATGTGAGAATATAATTTAGGTAGCAAGGGGATACAACCCCCCAAAAGGATACAAATCTTGTTTGACAAGTGTAAACTCTACTGAAATTCCCCCCCCCCCCAAAAAAGCAAACTCTAGCTGGGAACTACATTTTTTTGATGTTGCTGCTCAAAGAGAGGCAGCGGGTTTGCCCTTTATTCTTGTCTAGGCCCTGCAACCCAATCTGATTGCAGTTTGGATTATGTGAGTCATGGGTATTATTAGGTCTGCCACCTTCAGCTTCAGCTTTATTAGGGGTGTGGTGGCTCAGTGGCTAAGACGCTGAGCTTGTTGATCAGAAAGGTTGGCAGTTTAGTGGTTCAAATCCATAGTGCCGCATAATGGAGTGAGCTCCCGTTACTTGGCCCAGCTTCTGCCAACCTAGCCGTTTGAAAGCATGTAAAAATGCAAGTAGAAAAATAGGAACCACTTTTGGTGGGAAGGTAACAGCGTTCTGTGAGCCTTTGGCATTTAGTCATGCCAGCCACATGACCACAAGACATCTTCAGACAGCGCTGGCTCTTCGGCTTTGAAACGGAGATGAGCACCAGCCCCTAATGTCAGGAATGACTAGCATATATGTGCCAAGGGAATCTTTACCTTTGCCTATCTTCATCCACCTCGAGGATGGATTGATTAATCCTGAGAGGTGGGCGAAGCGCAGACTCAGGGGTTTTTTATGTAAATACTTAATTCGACTTTTAGGGGGTCCCAGGGAGGTTGGGGAGGGAGAGTCAGGTGGGGGAACGCCAAATGAAAGGGCCGGCAGGAAGCAGAAGTAGAGAAACGGAGGAGGGGGAAGGGGGGGTCGATTCCACTGAGGTATTCTCCATCAATACGGTCTTGGGGAGGGGCAGGGGCGGTGGGAGAGGGGACGGACATTACCAGTTGGAGGACCGTGGCCGCTGGTTACGGGCGGTCACGCGCTCCAACTCCCCTTGTCCCCATCGCAGACTAGGTGGGCAAGAACCACAGACCTGGGGCCCTAGGCTGATGCTATGCAACGGCAGGTCCGTGGTACAAAAAGCCCCCCTCATTCATGATCTTGTGTCAGAGGGGGACCCGGACCTGGTAGGTATTACGGAAATCTGGTTGGGCCACGAGGGTGGACATCCCCTCGTAGAAATGTGCCCACCAGGATACCGAGCCTTCCATCAGCCTAGGGCCCTAGGGAGGGGTGGGGGTGGCGATTATGGTTAGGGAAGGTCTTGAGCCAAAAGAGACCACGATCCCTCAGACGACCGGGTGCGAGTCCCTCCTTGTGAAGTGGGGCCTAGGGAGGCAGTTGGTTGTGTTAGTTGTATACCTGGCTCCTCGCTATGCAGCAACAGCCCTGCCCGAGCTCCTAAAGGTGATAGTTGAGGTGGCGGTTGAGACCCCCAGACTTTTAGTCATGGGGGACTTTAACCTGCCGTCAGCAGTCGAACCCTCTGGGGTAGCTCGGGAGTTCATGGCTTCCATGACAGCCATGGACCTGACCCAAGTAGTTGTAGGTCCTACCCACGAGGGCGGACACACCCTGGATCTAATCTTCATCTCGGGACAGTGGAGTAGTGATCTGGGAATAGGGGATCTAGTCATCACATCCCTGTCATGGACAGATCACGCTCTCCTTCAGCTCGACTTTCCGATCGCCGCACCTCACCGCGGGGAGGCGGGACCGGACATTCCTATATGGTTCCGCCCCAGGCTCCTGATGGATCCGATAAGGTTCCAAAGGGAGCTTGGGCCAATTCCTGTGGACTTGCCCCGCGACTCGACTGAGGACCTAGTGGCCGCATGGTTAAGTGCAGCCACGGGGGCCTTGGACCGAGTCGCGCCCTTGCAGCCTCTCTTGCGGCGACGAACCATCTGGGCTCCTTGGTTTACCGAGGGGCTTAGGGAGATGAAGCGCCACAATAGACGCCTAGAGAGCAGATGGAGATCCTCTCGCTCCGAAGCCGACCGAACACTAGTGAGAACCCATATTAGGACTTACTTAGTGGCGATAAGAGTGGCCAAACGTGAGTATTGTGCCACTCTTATTGCATCCGCAGATAACCACCCTGCCGCCCTGTTTGGGGTGACCTGCTCCCTCCTTCAACAGAGGCCGCGGGAAGCCCCTTTACAGGGTCGAGCAGAGGAATTTGGGATTTATCTGCAGGAGAAAATCACTCAGATTCGGAGCAAGCTACCCTCCATTGTCAGTGGTCCAGTCGAGCAGTCCGAGGCTGCTCTTGTGACACCATCTTGGGAGGAGTTTGATTTTGTTACTACCGAGGATATGGACAAGTTGTCAAAGAGACTTAGGGCTACCACATGTTTATTGGACCCGTGTCCCTCCTGGCTTGTACTGGCATCCTGGGAGACCACACGAGGCTGGCTCCAGGGCATTGTCAACGCATCTTTGAGTGAGGGGTCCTTGCCTGCCATCTTGAAAGAGGCGGTAGTAAGGCCCCTCCTCAAGAAGCCGTCCCTGGATCCAGCATTATTAGAGAACTATCATCCCGTCTCCAACCTCCACTTTTTAGTGAAGGTTGTTGAGAGTGTGGTGGCTCAACAGTTTCCGCGACACTTGGAGGAAGTTGATTATCTAGACCCGCGCCAGTCCAGTTTCCGACCCGGGCACAGCACCGAGACGGCATTGGTCGCGTTGGTTGATGATCTCTGGAGGGCGCGGGATAGAGGATATTCCTCTATCCTAGTCCTATTAGACCTCTCAGCGGCTTTTGATACCATCGACCATGGTATCCTATTGCGCCGACTGGGGGTTTGGGGCTGGGAGGCACCGTTTTGCGGTGGTTCTCATCCTACCTCTCTGGTCAGTCGCAATATGTGTTGGCAGCGGGGCAGAGGTCGGCCTCGAGGCCCCTCATATGTGGGGTTCCTCAAGGGTCAGTCCTCTCGCCCCTACTGTTCAACACATATATGAAGCTGCTGGGTGAGATCATCCGTGGTTTTGGGATGGAATATCATCTGTATGCTGATGATACTCAGTTGTACATATCCACCCCAGACCACCCCAACGATGCCGTCGAGGTTATGTCCCGGTGCTTGGAGGCCGTACGGATCTGGATGGGTAGTAACAAACTCAAGCTCAACCCGTCCAAGACTGAGTGGCTGTGGCTTCCGGCACCCCGGTTCAGCCAGATTATTCCAACTCTGGCCATTGGGGGCAAAACACCGGCCCCCGTGGAGAGGGCGTGCAATTTGGGTGTCCTCCTGGACTCCCGGCTGTCTATGGAGGACCATGTGGCAACCGTGGCCAGGGGGGCGTTCCATCAGGTATGCCTGATGCGCCAATTGCGCCCCTTACTGGACCGGGATGCCTTACGCACAGTCACTCAAGCACTCGTCACCTCTCGACTTGACTACTGTAATGCTCTCTACATGGGGCTTCCCTTGAGGTGCACCCGAAAGCTGCAGTTAGTCCAGAATGCAGCCGCGCGGGTGATTACGGGAGCACCTAGACACTCCCACATAACACCAATCCTGCGCGAGCTGCACTGGCTTCCTGTGGTCTTTCGGGTGCGCTTCAAGATTCTGACGACCATCTTTAAAGCACTCCATGGCTCGGGGCCTAGTTATATACGAGACCGTCTCCTGCCCCATACATCCCTCAGACCGATACGCTCCCACAGAGAGGGCCTCCTCAGGGTGCCGTAGGCTGGACAATGCCGACTGGCGACACCCAGGGGAAGAGACTTCTCTGTGGCGGGCCGAACCTTTTGGAACGACTTACCCCCTGAACTTCGCACCATCTCCGACCTCCGCCTCTTCCACAAGTGTCTAAAGACACATCTGTTCCATCTAGCCGGCCTAACGTAACCTCCATTACTGACTTTTAGATAGTTTTAAATTTGAGGATTTTAATTTGGCTTTTAGCGCAGGATTTTATTGGAATAAGTTTTTAAAAAAAATTTATATGTTTTTGTATGTATTTTAATATTCCTGTGCGCCGCCCTGGGTCCGTTTGGAGAAGGGCGGGGTATAAATATAATAAATAAATAAAATAAATAAATACTTCACTTCACCGGCATCCTGCCATAAAATGCATGGGGTGGGAGGAGATTGGGCAGGCAGGAGGGGGAATGACAGGGTGACAAGGAACTAGAGGTGCCAATCTGGAACAGATTTACGGATCAAGGATGGAGCTGTGAGAATGGAATGCAAAACGCCACCAGAGAGGTTCCAAAGCTCAAAGCCATTCCCAAAACTTCTAATTCAAATATCATTGGTCAAGGGGGAGGCAGGAAAAGCGGGGAAACTGCAGGCTTTGCTTGGGAATATTCCAATCCAGTTTTGCTTATTCTGTAACTGCTTGACTTTAGTAAAAGTAAACCTTTCATCTCAACCATGATGTTGAAGCTTTCTTGCCTAAATGCTCAAGTTGAGACAAGCCTGACAGGTACGGGAATTCATTTCCCACTGGAGAGTTTTCCAGCTACTTTGAAATTCTAAAGCATACGTAGGCATATCAAAGTATGCAGTAGATTAACTGGCTTTGCATGGAGAAGCACTTTCATTAACTCATTACGGGAATGTCCATTTCAATTGATAACAGCAAATTAGTACTAGGATTGGCCATTGCTCTCTTGCCCAAATAGCTAAAGATTCATGCAAATTCAAAATGAGATTAGAGAGATACATGACAAAATGCAGCAATAGAAATGAGTGAATTAAATCATACTTACAGAGTGGCAAAATGCAGTTTTTGGAACGAGAAAGAGACCAAATTTCTAGGCACCCTAAATGAACCTAGAGCAAGTCGTGCAACCAATGTGGGAACATCACTGAATGAAATCTTAGTAGTTTAGTGGTACCAAGAATCTTGTTCAAGACACCAAATGGAGGACAATTATAATGTTACTACCTTCAGATTGTACATAACCCCAAAATGACCACATTCAATTTCAAAAGAGCAATTTTTAAAAATGGATAAGTTCAAAGAAAGTAGAAATGGAATAAAATGGTTAGCTCTGCTATCTAAGAGAATATTCAAAACCGCAGAAATAGAATTTCTGTTAGAATGTAGATTTCAGGTGAAGAAAGAAATTATCAGTTTGGGTCAGTTTAGTTCTTCAGATATAGAAGGGAACAGATCAGGCAAGAAATGTTTCTTTTCAAAAAATGAAAAGTTTTTCCCAAACCAGAGAATAGAAAGTAACAAATGCTGGCAAAAGATTTATATGCACATGGCAAAAAGCAGTCAGATAAACTGCAAAAACTTTTAATATATTTTGTTAGCAAGGAGGCTGTTGGGCCATTGAACTCTATCATAGACATTTTGTTTGCTTCAAAAGGAACCGTTTAGGAAATTGGGTTACTTTTGTCTTACGCGCTATCATTAGGCAATTGAGTACATTTCCCTCCCTTTACTACTACCAACAACACTATTACTAATATAGGAAATTTATATGCAGTCCACAAGATCCTAAATAAAATGAACATGTGTGAGTTGGAAATAATGTATAAACAGGATGTTAGGAAAATATAAATATCCTGTTAGAACTTTTTCCATGAGAATTTGCAGAATCAAAACAAGCTCTTTGTAAATATTTTTGTGAACTAGGTTAAAATCAACCGGAAAGAAAGTCCATCTTTAAATCATTTCCTACATTTCAAAGGTTAACTTGCATGTTAGCAATAACCTAGAATGTTAAATCTCCCTCTTTCTCCCTTAATAATGCATTCCATTGTTGCTTAAGTATGTATAGTAGGTCAGATTTCCCTCCCCCTCCTCCCATAATAAAGATCAAGGCTACTTTTCATCTCAGTGGACTGCAAAATTGATTCCTTGACTGGTATTCCTTGTAACATGTCTCATCTACCCGAGAGTAGCTCTGTTTCACCTTTCTGTTTCCTACAGTAAGGAAAACTTTGAAAAGGAGAATGACATCCACCTGGTTTTTGCACCTGGAGGATTGGGATAGGTTTAGGAATGGACAGAAAACAAGGAAAACTTTTCAGACAGAACACTGTCATCCCTAGCATTCTACAGCAAGAAGCTTTGGATTATAAGGCTAGAATCAATTCCATAACCACTTATATGGTTGTAGGTGCCATTATAGGAGGGAATCTCCTTACGGAGTGTTCGGTATTAAATTGCTATTTAGAAGCAAAGAGGGTTGTTCAAAAGTGAATTAAAACTGTGTACTGCAAAAAAAAAAGGAGGGACGCAATGGCTCAGTGGCTAAGATGCTGAGGTTGTCAATCAGAAAGGTTGGCAGTTTGGTGGCATGAATCCCTAGTGGCATGGAATAGAGTGAGCTCCTGCTATTTGTCCCAGCTTCTGCCAACCTAGCAGTTCAAAAACATGTAAAAATGTAAGTAGAAAAATAGGGACCACCTTTGGTGGGAAGGGAACAGCATTCCGTGTCCTTCGGCAGTTAGTCATGCCAGCCACATGACCACGGAGGCGTCTTTGGACAGCACTGGCTATTCAGCATTGAAACGGAGATGGGCACTGCCTCCTAGAGTTGGGAACAACTAGCACATATCTGCGAGGGGAACCTTTACCTTTACTTAGTGCAAAAAACGCTATTTTCCTGTACAAACATTAGACCAGAAAAACAAGTTTGGCAAGTTTTCAATACAACTGTGTTGGAACCAGGAGGAAGCCAGCTGTGGAAGGTATTTACTGCCAGGATCAGTACCATAAATCGTTGTTGTCCTTGGTTGCTGTTGTTTATATTCCACCTTTTCTCCAAGAGCTCAAGATGGCTTCATTTTATTCTCCAAACAGCAGTTTTGTGAAGTTGGTTAAGCTGAGACGGAATGACCAGCCCAAGGCATTCAGAGAATTCCTATGGCTAACCATCTTTAAAGCGCTTCATGGCAAGGGACCTGGTTATTTGCAAGACTGCCTCCTGCTACCAAATACCTCCCACCGTCCAGTTCGCTCCCACAGAGAGGGCCTCCTCAGGGTGCCGTCGGCCAGGCAATGTCGGCTGGCGGCCCCTAGGGCGAGAGCCTTCTCTGTGGCAGCTCCTGCCCTCTGGAATGACCTACCCCCTGACCTACGGACAATCATGGACCTGCGCCTTTTCCGTCGGGCCTTGAAGACTTATTTATTTCGTGCGGCCGGCCTGGCATAGTTTTTAACTGGCATAGTTTTAAATGGTATAGTTTTGAATGGTTTTTTTAGCAGGGATTTTAACAAGGTTAGACAGGCTATTTATCATTTAATGTATTTTTAAAGGTTTCTATGTTTTTTACTTGTGATTTTATTGTTGCCTGTACACCGCCCTGAGCCCCGGAAGGGAGAAGAGCGGTATAGAAATTTAAACAATAAATAAATAAATAAATAAATTTGCCCTAGTCCAATGGCATACATCAGTACTGTATATCACACTTGCAGAGGGAAATTTAGAAAATGAGTGTTGAATTATAAATTGGAATTAAATGTATCTTCTATTATTCAAGTATGCTTGTGCTTTGATAAGACCAAACAGATGTATTTGTAGACTCATCCTTCATGTTTACCGCAATAACAATAACACAAATAAAGGTAGATGGCCTATGAAGGGGTGAGGGGAGAGGCAAAGCTTATGGCTGGATTAGTATCAGACTCACTGGTGTTTCTTAGTTATGTCCCCACTAACATATAACCACATGCCAGCCATGTCTTTGCCACAGTTTTCTGCCTCCTCCCTGTGACTTTGTCTTCATCTCCCTACCAGTTCCAATGAGAGAGGCACAATTCCCTGGTGGTACAGTGACTAGAATGCAGCATTGCAGGCTAATTTTGCTAAGTTTGATTCCCACCAGCTCAAGGTTGACTCAGCCTTCCATCCTTCTGAAGTCAGTAAAGTGAGGACCCAGATTGTTGGGGGCAATATGTGACAATACATTAGAACTTGGTAGTTTTATATTTACCTCATAGCAGTTGGGAACCGCTTGAGCCTCCATGGGACAGTGGTTAGAATGCTGTGCTGCAAGCTACTTCTGCTGACTGCTACCTGCAATTTGGCAATTCAAATCTCACCAGCCTCAAGGTTGACTCAACCTTTACTGTTAGATGGGTTCACAGAGGAGTCCAGACCGGTAAGATTCAACGGCTTTATTTCTAATAGTAACAGACAAGTCAGTAAAACATCAACGAGGTAAAAAGCGCGCGCCTTCTGTCTGACAGCTCTTTTATATAGAGCTGCCAGACAGAGAACCAATCGGCGCATCTCCCGCTCTCGGCTGCAGCCAGTCGCGTCTTAACCAATCAGACGCGACTGGCTGTTGCCGGGGAATTTGAGCGGCTGTCAGTACACAACATTAACCATCCTTCCGAGGTGGGTAAAATGAGGACTAGATTGTTGGGGGCAATATGCTGACTCTGTAAACGGCTTAGAGGGGGCTGTAACCGCACTATGAAGTGGTATATAAGTCTAAGTGCTATTCCTATTGATATCCCTTCTTAGCTGCACAAGTGTTACAATAATGTTTTTTCTCTTATTCTGGCACTGTCTGAGGGCAGTTCAAGGAGTATGAAATCTGTTAGCCTTTGTCACACATTTCCCTGGAAAGAAGTCAGGTGACAGAAGCAATTGGAGGCACAAAAGGGATTGGCCATGATTATGCTTACGTATGTTCTGCCAGGATGGGTGTGGAGTCTAATTCAGAACTGGGAAGTGTTAGGCACATGGCCAGGAAACGGTCCCATTATGGGACAACCTCTAATTATAATTCAAGTATAAGCATCAAGTCCATTCAAGTGCATAGTCTGTCTATAAATTCATCTTGAACTAAGCATTATTTTCTTTAAGGATTGTAAAACTTCACCCCAGTGTTTTCATGTAAGTATGTATGCAGGTATTTATATGTCACTTTTATTATTTTTACAAATAATTCAAAGCAGTGAACATATCCAATACACTTTCCTCCTCCAATTGCCTCCACGACAACAACCCTGTGAGTTGGGTTGAGCTTAGAGAGAGGGACTGACCCAAAATCATCCAGCTGGCTCTCATGGTTAAGGCAGGACCTGAATTCATGGCTTCCCTGTTTTCTAGCCTGTTCCTTAACCACAGTTAAGGATCAAATGTATATGTTTACATTCCAGCTTTTATTTTTACAATAGAAATAATTTAATTTCTTTAACACATAACTATCTTGGGAAAATATAAACCAAATAAACAACAAATAAAACCAGCAGCTGAAATGTCAATCTATATAAATAAAAATGTAAAATAGTTTGTACAAATCCACTAATCTCAAAAAGTACCGGACCGATTTAAACGAAACTTTCACACAACGTAGCGAAGCACTTCGGATAATAGAATACCAAATCATTTTGTGCCTAGCACACGTGTGTTGTGTACAAATGACACACAAAAAAATGTACTCACTGAAATGTGATTTAACATCCCTGTAGCCACGCCCATCAAACTGCTTTTCAACTGCCAGTGTTGGAAAAGCCTCATACGGCGGCCTCTTGGGGCCAAAAAGGCACAGAGGATAGCAAACTCCCAGGTGGCCCATAGGGGGGGGGGGGGAGAAATTCTGCTCAGGACTGTTCTCTGAGGTAAAAAAAACGGAGACAGGCAGCTGCTTTAAACTGTTTAATACCAACTGAACCAAACTGTTACAAAGAATCACCCATCTGACAGCAAAGAATCACCCATCTGACAGTTTAATGAAAAGAAGGACTAGGAAAGACATGATAGCAGCCTTCCAATATCTCAGGGGTTGCCCCAAAGAAGAGGGAGTCAAGCTATTCACCAAGGCACCTGAGGGCAGAACAAGAAGCAATGGGTGGAAACTAATCCAGGAGAGAAACAACTTAGAACTGAGGGCAAATTTCCTGGCAGTGAGAACTATTAACCAGTGGAACATCTTGCCACCAGAAGTTATGGATGCCCCAACATTGAAGAGAGAAGAGACTGGAAAACCATTTGTCTGAAACGGCATAGGGTCTCCTGCTTGAGCAGCGGGGTTGGACTAGATGACCTCCAAGGTCCCTTCCAACTCTGCTATTGTATTATTGTATTACAGTAGGTAGGTAGATAGGGGAATAGAGAGACAGGGAGAAATACAGTTTAATAAAAGAGGGACGGGGAGACAGCATAGCAGCCGTCCAATATCTCAGAGGTTGCCACAAAGAACAGGGAGTCAAGCTATTCTCCAAAGCACCTGAGGGCAGAACAAGAAGCAATGGGTGGAAACTAATCAAGGAGAGAAGCAACTTAGAACTGAGGAGAAATTTCCTGACAGTTAGAACAATTAATCAGTGGAACAACTTGCCTCCAGAAGTTGTGAATGCCCCAACACTGGAAGTCTTCAAGAAGATGTTGGATAGCCATTAGTCTGAAATGGTATAGGGCAGTGATGGCTAACCTTTTTTGGCTCACGTGCCAATAGCAGGGGGAGTGCAGGGGTGATGTGCACAGGTGTGTCACATCCATAATGCTATGTGCAAGACCCCCTGCATTTGGCATGCTTTTTACGTCATCCCCAGGCTCCAGATGGTTTATAGGAGCCTGGGGAGGGTGAAAACAGCCTTCCCCCACCTCCAGAAGGCAAAAAATGGCCTCAAAAGAAGGCCTAAATCAGCTGGCCAGGGCACACATACAAACTGAAGCTGACAGGGCAATGCCTCGAGTGGCCTAAGAAATGGTTCCGTGTGCCACCTGTGGCACCCGTGCCATAGGTTCGCCATCATGGGTATAGGGCTTCCTGCCTAGCAGGGAGTTGGACTAGATGACCCCCAAGGGATAGATAGAGAGGCAGAAATAAGGTATGTATGTATGTATGTATGTATGTATGTAGGTAGGTAGGTAGGTAGGTAGGTAGGTAGGTAGGTAGATAGATAGATAGATAGATAGATAGATAGATAGATAGATAGATAGATAGATAGATAGATAGATAGATAGATAGATACAAAGAAAGAAAGAAAGAAAGAAAGAAAGAGAAAGAAAGAAAGAAAGAAAGAAAGAAAGAAAGAAAGAAAGAAAGAAAGAAAGAAAGAAAGAAAGAAAGAAAGAAAGAAAGAGAAAGAAAGAAAGAGACGGTAGGTAGGTAGGTAGGTAGGTAGGTAGGTAGGTAGGTAGGTAGGTAGAGGGAGAAAGGAAGAAATATAGTAGGTAGGTAGGTAGGTAGGTAGGTACATAGGTAGGGGGGTGGATAGATAGATAGGTAGGTAGGTAGGTAGGTAGGTAGGTAAGTAGGTAAGTAGGTAGAGGGAGAAAGGAAGAAATATAGTAGGTAGGTAGGTAGGTACATAGGTAGGGGGGATGGATAGATAGATAGGGAGAAATACAGTAGATAGGTAGGTAGAGGGATAGACAGAGAGGGAGAAATACGGTAGGTAGGTAGGTAGGTAGGTAGGTAGGTGGAGGGAGAAAGCAAGAAATACAATAGGTAGGTAAGTAGAAGGATAGACAGAGAGGCAGAAATACCGTAGGTAGGTAGGTAGGTGTATAGATAGCGAGAAATACGGTAGGTAGGTAGGTAGAGGGATAGAGGGGGGGAAATACAGTAGGTAGGTAGATAGAGGGGAAAAAGAAAGAAATACAGTAGGTAGGTAGGTAGAGGGATAGACAGAGAGGGAGAAATACAGTAGGTAGGTACCTGCCTACCTGCCTACCTACAGAGAGGGAGAAATACAGTAGGTAGGTACCTGCCTACCTGCCTACCTACAGTAGGTAGGCAGGTAGGTGGATAGGGGGATAGATAGAGAGGGAGAAATACGGTAGGTAGGTAGGTAGGTAGGTAGGTAGGTAGGTAGGTGGAGGGAGAAAGCAAGAAATACAATAGGTAGGTAAGTAGAAGGATAGACAGAGAGGCAGAAATACCGTAGGTAGGTAGGTAGGTGTATAGATAGCGAGAAATACGGTAGGTAGGTAGGTAGAGGGATAGAGGGGGGGAAATACAGTAGGTAGGTAGATAGAGGGGAAAAAGAAAGAAATACAGTAGGTAGGTAGGTAGAGGGATAGACAGAGAGGGAGAAATACAGTAGGTAGGTAGGTAGAGGGATAGAGGGGGGAAATACAGTAGGTAGGTAGGTAGATAGAGGGAAAAAGAAAGAAATACAGTAGGTAGGTAGGTAGGTAGGTAGAGGGATAGACAGAGAGGGAGAAATACAGTAGGTAGGCAGGTAGGTAGATAGGGGGATAGATAGAGAGGGAGAAATATAGTAGGTAGGTAGGTAGGTAGGTAGGTAGGTAGAGGGATAGAGAGGGGGAAATACAATAGGTAGGGTAGGTAGAGGGAGAAAGAAAGAATACAGTAGGTAGGTAGGTAGAGGGATAGACAGAGAGAGAGAGAGAGAGAGAGAGAGAGAGAGAGAGAGAGAGAAATACAGTAGGTAGGTAGGTTGGGGCTTATATGGTGGTTGGGTGTATGTGTGCAGGTGTAGATCTACACATAGATTGGTTGGCCATTTAACCAGACTGGGCCACAGCAACGCGTGGCCGTGTATAGCTAGTTATATAAATAAAATAATAATAGTAGCTCTTTAACAGCAGGTTTGGTTAAACAAACTAGATTGTTCTTATTATTGTGAAGAAGCAAAACTTTTTTATTTAAAAAAACCCACTTTATGCCTATTCCTCACTCACTTCTTTTTTTGCATTCCACTTATACATCATTGGCATCATATCAGGTACAGATGATCTATTTAAAGAACCAACTTAATTATTATAGTTTTATAAACACTTTTGTTTATTTATACAAGGTCAGCCTTAAGTAGAATGGTTCTTGTTTGGGACATGATATTTTCAATGTTTTTACTGTAAATGCTACTACCAGGGATAGGGACCTATAGTTTTTTGGGTTTTTTTAGTCTCACATGGAAAAAAAGCTTGGCTTTGAAATGCCATTTGCTATCCTGCTGGCAGAAAACAAAATATATGGGTTTGGTCCTGCAGTTTGTGATAGCAACATATGCTCGTTGTTTTAGGCTGACCCAAGGCAGGGTTGGTCTGGAGAGCACTCAGATAAGTCAGCACCTTAGAAACAAAGCATAGCTGGCTAAGTAGGAAATTGAAAGCTCCCCCTCCCCCCCAAAAAACACAGTCAAATAGCTCCCATACAGTTGCCAAGAAGTTGGCAGTTGACAGGCCTGTTTCCGTGTGAGTCACCAATGATCAGTTTGATGATGAATTTGCTTTATACTCTCTTAATGGCCTTGGGGGCTTTGGGGGAAAGGGGAACACTGTTGTGGTTATTCTGCATGCACAGCAAATAGTTTCAATTCAGAATGTAGCTGGCAGGAACCTAGAAGATATTGTAGTCTAAACCCCCTGCTCAAGCAGGAGACTGTATTTCATTTCACACAATTGGCTGTCCACCAGTCTCTTCTTAAAAACCTCCAGTGATGACACACCCACAACTTCTGAAGGCAACCTGTTCCACTGGTTAATTGTTCTCACTGTTAGGAAGTATTTTCCTTAATTCCAGGCTGCTTCTCTCCTTGATTAGTTTCCATTCATTGTTTCTTGTCCTGCCCTCTGGTGCTTTGGAAAATAAGCTGACCCCTCCCCCGTTCTTTATGGCAGCCTCTCAAATACTGGAGTATTGCTATCATGTCACCCCTGGTCCTTCTTTTCTCTAGACTAGCCATATCCAATTCCTGCAACCATTCTTCAGATGGTTTTGTCTCCAGAGCCTTTAATCATTTTAGTTGCTCTTCTCTGCACTTCATCCAATGTCTCATTTTGTAATGTGGTGACCAAAACTGGATGCAGTATTCCATGTGTGGTCCTATTAGGGTTTTATATTGCCTTGGTTTTTGTAGTTTACTGTCTCATGTTTATTAACTTTTGATGTAAATGTTTCTTATTTCATTAATAGTTAGTTTCCAGTTATTATGTGGTTACCAATAAGGATGTAAATAACATCATTGGAGTTTAATGGCCACAATATTCTGGATCCTTTAAAATAAATGTTTGTTTGTTTGGGTGACTTTGGTTTTCTCCTAGAAATGTAGAGAAAGCATTTGTAGCTTTTTAATAAACAATTCTTCTGCAGAAACAAGCAGAGAACTAAAGGGAGAGAGGAACAGTCATTCAAAAAGGCAAACTAAAAATCCTATCTAAAGCAATAGCTTTATTCAGGAATGATTTGGTAACTTTAAATAAATTTTCCACGTAGTTTATAAAGATTCATAGAACCTTGCAGTTTTAAAGTGTATATCTTCAAAATATATTATTTAATCTCGAAGATGATTAAAAACAAAGATAATGGAAATTAGATTAAAATTACAATTCATCAGAAAAGGTGCCACTTAATCCTAAAAGTAAATCAACAGAATCAAATAAAAATGAATATAATCTTTGACAGAAATAGAATGCTTGCCAAATCAAGGAACACAAACTGGCAAAAGATAATGGAAACAGAGTTATATTTTATTAAATAAAGGATGCAAAGAAAGGTTTATTTGGAGCTAAAGGACCTCAGAATTTTTGTGACTAATCAAAACACTTTTAAATATAGTTAGAATGACAAATCATCCAGGAAGACAGTTGATATGTTGGGCAACAGAGTCATTGAAGATGATCTCACCAGCAGAGAAGATTGGTGAAGTCTTTGCTTTTGGGCAGATCCATTTTTCATCTTACTCTGGCATGAATAACAGCTACTTTTGGAGAAAGCCAGAATGCATGATATACATGACTGCATCTTCAATCCAATAGCAGCCAGCACTCTCCATCCATTTTTTTTGTTTCCAAGTCAAAAATCCCCATTTTAAAAAATGTATTTTCTGTTGACTCAAGCCATGTTTTTTGCAACAGCAGCCAAAAAAAAAAGCTAATGCAATTCTAGACTACATTAATAGAGGGATAGAATCAAGATGACATGAAGTTCTAGTACTGCTTTACAAAGCCTTAGTAAGACCGCATCTAGAAATTAATGACAGCTGTTATTCACTTAACAACCATGACAAGAAAGATTGTAAAATGAGGCCAAACTCCCAAACGTCTTGTTTAGCAAAGAAAATATTGGGCACAGTTGTGGTCATAAGTTGAGAATTATTACCTGTATATGATGTCAGTACTTTTTGGGCATTTGCCTAGATTTTGTTTATTTTGTTTCTATGGATTTGATACAATGGACACAGAAACAGGATTCTACATATTTGTGTGAAAAGAGGTAAGGAGAAGTGTACCTTCCTTTGTGTATTGAGTTGTCTAAATATAGAAGATCAGCACTTTCACATTCCAGTCAGGACAGGATATGGTTTCTAGATGTATTAAAACATTGTTGGAATGTTGCTGGGTGAATTTTGTTCAAGCCTTGGATCAAAAAAACAAGTAAAGCAGATTAACCTATGAATTAATCAATGTCATTTAAATAGAATGCACTGGGTTATTAAATTACTAATAGTATAACTGTACTACTTGCAATTATATTTACAAAGATGGCAACATATGTTTGATTGCATTTTTTTAAAAAAAATTCCACTAGCAAGTTGTTTCTTAAATCTCCCTTGCAGTGTGCAAAATAATCTCAACATAATTTTATGAGTCTCATGGGCAACTATAAAGAGGAAACTATGATCTTTATACAGTACGTCAACTGTAAAGGAATGAGAAACTCAAATGCCCTCAGGAAGGAATGTAAATTATTGAGGGTACAAAGGTTGCCTACCTTTCTGTCAGAAATCAAAGAAAGATACAAACACAAACTTTTCTCACGAATGAAGGCAAACATAGGCTTTTTTGTTTAAATGGTGCATGGAAAGCATGAAGCAAGAAAGAGCGCAATCTTAACAGCCACATTGAGTGTCAAAATTCGACTGAAGATAAAAGTCATATTTTTTTCTTCTCTGCCAAAGAAAGGAACTTGCTAACAATGAATAAACGAAGTAGAAAATCAATGACTAAAAATAGTTTTAAAGCACCATTAAAAACCAATGACTAAAGGAGCACCCACCCACCCAAACTCGTCAGCAAACTCAACATGCTTGCCAAAAGCCTATCTGAATAAAATATTACTCCTCTTGGCAAAAGATAAGAGTTTTCCTGGAATCTAGAAATCAGCCACCAACAAAATGTCCTTTTGCAGTGGCACTGGACATGATCCAGTAAAGAAGAAAAGGGTCTCTAGAATAGATCTTAAACCCCAGACTGGTTACAAAGGAGAAGGTATTTTAAGTAATCACAGGCAGTGGTGTATTAACCATTAAGCAGACTAAGCATGTGCTTAGGGCACTAGGCCTAAAGGGCGCACCACAAAGTTGAGAAAGAAAAAAAAAACCAATGAAAATTTGTATAGTATGTATAAAGGAGGGGGGCACCAAGATTTGTCAGTGCTTAGGGCACCAATGAGCCTTAATCTGCCACTGACCACAGGCTCTCACTAGCTAGTAGTTTAATATTGTTTCAAAATTTTAAATTATGCACATTGAAAAGTAGCATATAAAGCACATAGCTGGATGTTTGAAATATTTTAAGCAGCATGGGATTAAGTTTATAAGTAAGCTTTACGAGGGATGAGTTTGGCATGCTTCTAATGCTCTAACATTTTTTTTTCAAATTTCATCCCATTCTGATAAAACCATGAAAGTTACAGTCTCTTATTCACTCACACACACACACACACACACACACACACACACACACACACACACACCCTTGCTACATAATGGGAAGCTGGAAAAACATTTCCAAATAGAGCTTGAGAATTATTGGCATGAGTGAGGTCAAGATCAACATAAAGTCAATTCCTGAAAATTCAGAAATAATTTATTTGCTAAACTTTACAAACGTTTAGCAAACAAATTATTTCTGAATTTTTGTAATCTGAGATAGAAGTTCTTCATTTCAATAACAAAAATGCTTGCTCCGTTTTATAAAGGACTATTTTTGTTTAGGTGATACCTCATTCACAGGATTGTAATTGACTTTAGGAAAAATATGTTTTTCTAAACTGAGTATTTATTTTTATCCCACATTTATTATTTTTATAAAGAACGCAAGGTGGTGAAAATACCTAATATTCCTTCCTGAGAGGTTGATTGGGTGACTGTCCCAAGGTTACTCAGCTTTCATGCTAAAGTAGAATTAGAACTCAAAACCCAAATACTCCACATTTCTAGCCTAGTAACCACTGGAACAAACTAACTCTCAAATGTTAAATGAAATAAAGAAATATTCATGTTTCTCTGATATTTTTATCTAGCAGGCTTCAAATCCAAACTACAGTTAGTTAGGAAAATCGGCCTTAGAAGTTCCCCTGCCTCATTGACTATCACTGAACTAGCCTTGCCAAAGATGAACTATTTAAAGAGGTAGTCATAAGCTGAAGGATGAGATGGCTTAATCAGTGGAAGAGAAGAGATTTGGGGCTTTTCAGGAAATAAGAATTATTTGGTTTTGGCTTGAAAAGAAGCTGAACCACTTCACAGTTTAGAGGAAAGTAGTTACGATTCTTTTTTGAGTTGAAGTTAAATTACGTCACAGTTACTTCATTCCTCTATATAGCAATAATGGTGAACCTTTTTTGGCTAGTGTGCCAAAAGTGGGGGGGAGCACAGGGGAGGTTGTGCACAGGTCTGCCACACCCATAATGCTATGTGCATGACCACAGTGTGCATGCGCACATGATTAGCGCTTCCCCCCATTTTTGGCATGCTTTTTTTGCCCTCCTTAGGCTCCAGAGATTTATATGAACCTAGGGAGGGAGGAAACAGCCCCCCCCGGAGGCCCTCTGGGGGCTTAAGGAGCTTCCCTGAAGCCATCGGAGCACAAAAAACTGTCCCTACAGGCAAACCAGAACTGCAGGAACAGACTTCCGGTTTGCTTGTAGGGCTGGTTTTTGCCCTCTGTAGCCTTTAGGGGAGCCTCCTGAGGGCTCCTGAACGCTCTGGAGGGCTAAAACCAGCCCTACCAGCAAACTGGAAGTCTGTTCCTGAAGCCTATGGAGGGCAAAAAATTATCTCAAAAGAAGGCTGAAGTCAGCTGGACAGCACACTCATATGCGCTGGCCAACTGAGAGGGCAAGCCTCGTGTGCCCTATCAAATGGCTCCATGTGCCACCTCTGGCACGTGTGCCATAGGTTCGCCATCATGACTCTATAGGATCAGGTAATGCTGCGTTTATGGAAAATAACACTCATCTATCAAAAGTTCACTGATCAACCAACCACCTTTGTATGAAATCAAATCAATACCAAATTGAAAATCTATCTTGAAGCAGATCCCAAAAAAGATTAGGGAGGTGAGGAGGAAGTATTCCTTCTTATCGAAAAAATTGTTTAAACACGGGATTTGGTTTAAGTGGGCGATGCCAGAAGGGATGTTGGTGTTCTGGGAAGGAGGAAGAATAAGGATTAAAACAGTTGCTGAGGCGGAAGCCTTTCTTAAAAAACACTCCTCTACCCTGGGGGAAGATCCGGGAGGGGCAGAGGGGGCCACGGCCCCGCCCACTGGGGGCCAGGAAGGAGAACAAGAAGACACAATTGCTAAGAGACTTAGATCAAAAAAATGACTTTTATCTTTATTAATACAGTATAATTTTTATCTGGATGTTTGTACACGACTGCCAGCATGGAACTTAGAATTTATGATGTATGCATTTATTTTCACCTTGTAGTATTATTGAAAAATGTATCACCAATGTCTTATTAAGAAGCCCTGGAGGGGCCAACGATCTCGACGTGAAAGTTCTCAAAATATTTCTGTATTTCACCATACCCTACCCTACCTGAAAAAATTTGTAAAAACCAATAAAACTTTTGCAATAAAAAAAAAATATACCAAATTGAAAATCTATTGGGAATTGACTATATGCATTGGCTATATGCTTAATTTATTCTTTAGAAGAATGGGGAAAATGGCAGTTTGATTAACTAGATTTAACTAATTATCTGTTGTTGGAAATTGCTTAAAATGGATGAGTAAAATACTGTTTTCCAAACTGAAAGTTTGTTGTATTATTCAGTTGGGTGACTTGGGCCAATCACACCAATCCACTTCACAGATTTGTTGTTGTGGGGTAAATAGGAGGAGGAAGGTCAGGGAATATGTTCGCCATCTTGAGTTATTTGTAAAAAATAATATAAATGGGATATAAGTAAAATAAACAAACAAATAAATAAGTAAGGTTATTTGAATTCATATAAAGATATTTTTTATCTCCAGCCAGAGTTAACATAATTTAGAAATCTTATATTTTACATGTCTGTTTGTGTCTTGAAGTTTAAATCCAACCCAGTTGTCATTGCTAGTGTCAATCCTGGAACCATCTTTGAGTGTCTTCACGTTTGCCACAGCAGGGGTGGATGGAGCTGTGGGAAAGGGAGAGGAAATATAGATAACTGAGTGGAATATGTAGTCAAAATAGCATTCTTTCTTCTGTAGGACGAAGGACACTCTTGCCAGCATCTGGATGGGCGTGGATGGGAGGCATCCAGGAGAGGACACTCTCGCCAGCACCTGGATGGGCGTGGATGGGAGGCATCCGGGGAGGGGGAGAGAAACCTGATTGGGGCATGTGATGATTGTGTGTAATGTGGGGAAGAACTTTGGATTTGAACTGGGTGGGGAAAATCCAGGGGATGTCAGATTCGGGTTTTCACCAGCTGTGCCAATATGGCACTAAATATTTGGAGCTTTGATTTCCTATTGGCTGTTACTTGGAACACTGACAGCTAGCACTCCAAATGTCTGCTTACTATACTTTGGTTGTCCAGCCAACTGAAGCCACAATTCACATGCTTTAGCAGAGTTTTCAGAACTGCACTAATTACTGTACAAGTACTTGGCCTCGTCTGTTAGAGTGTAATAAACTGAAATTTATGACTACTCTTATCAACACCGTTACGATTTTAGTGCTCTCTGTTTCTTATCTTTTGGTCTTAATACATCCTCTTGTTCAGTCTCTCCTATTAGTCATCTAGCTCTAAAAAGCAAGAATTCCATAGACTTTCAAAGGCTCTTAGTAAATTATATACAGAGGAACATTCTGATGCAAACCATCAGAGGCTCACAAAGGATAGATTGAGCAAAAGGCGGCATAGAGAAGAGTGAAATGGAGTGCTGTCTCAAAATGAAAAGGTAAAGCAGGAGGGGGGCAAGGCTGAAGCCCTAAATACCTACCTTTTCATCTTACTCTAACTGATAGATTTGCTGACTAATCTTGGGATATTGTGAGGTGTTCATGCCGGTAACTTATTTTTATAATTATGAAGTCTATCAGAGAACATATTTTATGTTGTGCTACTTCAATTACCAAACTTTCTACCCAACAATGTACACACAGCCAACTCTTCTGAGTGGGAAGAGGGTGCTCAGTCCTCCAGGATGGGCCTTCTAATGAAAAGATCAAACTCCTCAAATCTGAGACAATATGTCAGACATGTTGTATCATGTCTAGTTCGGCCCTCAGTTCCTGTTGTTCCTAGGTAGACCCAGCAAGAGTGATAGGGGATTTCAATGATGCAAGAAGGGCTCCAGGTCTGTTGGGGGCGGCAGGGTGAGGCAGGATGTAATGTACCCATATAAGGCGTGGTAACCATTTCTAAAGTAAGCAACATTACTCCTTCCAACTGAGCAAGCATACAATTGTTTTCATTCTTCCCAATCCAATTAAATCTTGGAAATAAAATATCTGAAGTAGATTTTATTTGCTTTTTATCTGATTTTTCATGTTTAAGGAAGGACTAGAACTTATCTCCTTGTTTCTAGGCCAGCACCTTAATCATTTGATCACTTTTGATGGTATTTTAATTCTTGCCCAGGACAGAACCTACTAATTGGATGACCAGATTCACAAATTGAATCTTGAATGGATCACTGCTGAAGACCCATTTTGGCACCAAGTCAGTTAATAGGCACTTGGTTGCTACAATGACACCTGCCATTCTGCCCACCAGCAGGATAAATTACTAAAAACAGAAATGGAACCATTTTTGTTATTGGAAGAGAGGTTGGCAAAATACAGTTCAAATAAAAGTGGCTAGATCCAGTTGGGGACTACAGAGCAAACGATCAGAAAGAAAATCCTTAATATGTTCTTATGGCAAGGGTCTGCAAAGTTGGCTCTTTTAAGACTGATGGACTTCAACTCCCAGAATTCCCCAGCCAGCTTTGCTGGCTCTGGAATTCTGGGAGTTGAAGTCCACCAGTCTTAAAAGAGCCAACTTTGCAGACCCCTGGCCTATGGAAAAGACAACTAAGCTGTCAAATGCTGCCGACCGCTCAACTTTCAAGCCTTCCTCCCTTTTCTTTCCCAATCCCATGGACAGCAGTGTTATTAAGATTTTGGAAGGAATACCAGAAACTACGTTTTACATGTTTTCTCTCTTTATTCTCTCCTTGTCACAAGGCTGCACATTTGGGAATTCAGATATCCAGAGTCCATGTCCTGAGGCTTGTAGCTAAAGGTAACAATAAAAGATTTTTTTAAAAACCCTTTGTGTTTAGTCTGCTGTCTGTCTGATCAAGAAGCTGCTGTGCTGTGTGGATGTCCAATGATGTTTATTCCCCTCTTGTTCCTTTACCTTAGAGCAGTGATGGCTAACCTTTTTTGGTTCGCGGGCCAAAAGCGAAGGGAGCACAGGGGGGGGGGGGTCATGCATGGGCGTGCCACACCTATAATGCTATTTGCATGACCCCCTGTTTTTGGCGACTTTTTTCGCCCTCCCCTGGCTCCAGAGGCTTTCTAGGAGCCTGGGGAGGGTGAAAACAACCTTCCCCCCCACCTCCAGAGGGCAAAAAACGGCCTCAAAAGAAGGCCTAAATCAGCTGGCCAGCGCAAATTTTGCGTGCCGGAGCTGACAGGGCAACGCCTCGCGTGCCCTAAGAAATGGTTCTGCGTGCCACCTGTGCAGTGGTGGGTTTCCAATTTTTTAGAACCTACTCTGTAGGTGTGGCCCTATTTTAATAATAATAATAATAATAATAATAATAATAATAATAATAATAATAATAATAATAATAATAATAATAATAATAATAATAATAATAATAATAATAATAATAAAAATTTTTATTTGTAGCCCGCTCTCTCTCCCCAGAGGGACTCGAGGCGGGGCACAGGAAAATTAAAAAAACAATAAACACAAACAGAATACATAATTTAAAATCACAATTAAACAAATCCTGCGCTAAAAACATCTATAAAAACTAAAAACTGTCATCTAACAGGTTTTGAGATTGCTAGTAAAGTGAAATATTTGGGAGTACAAATCACAACTTCAAATACAAAGCTTTATAAGAATAATTACGCTCCAATGTGGCAAATGATGCAAAAGGATATGAAAAACTGGGAGAAATTACGGTTATCTCTACTGGGTAGGATATCGGCGGTTAAAATGAATATATTGCCAAAATTTTTATTTTTGTTCCAAATGTTACCTATTTTAAAAAAAGAGGCAAACTTGAAAGAGTGGCAGAAAGAAATAAATAGATTTATATGGGCGGGGAAAAAGCCTAGGGTGAAACTGAAGATTATTCAGGACGTACGAGAAAGAGGTGGTTTGAAGATGCCCAATTTGAATATATATTATGAGGCAGTAGTGCTTACTGCACTCAGTGACTGGATTAACATGGTGAAGGAAAGAACTTTGAATATAGAGGGGCATGATTTAATATACGGATGGCACGCCTATTTGGTCTATGATAGGAAGGTGGATACGATATTTAAAACTCATATATTAAGAAATGCCTTTATAAGGGTCTGGAAGAAATATCAATATAAATTAAATCAAAAAATCCCTAGTTGGACAATACCGAGGCATATGATAGGGAATGTAAGCGCGCAAAAGAAACATGATTTAATCACTTATAAGCAACTGATAGATTGGGATGATAGGGTCTGTAGACTTAAACCTTTAGATGTATTGAAACAAGAGGGAATAGTACGGTCTTGGTTCGAGTATGCACAGTTACAATCTAGGTTAAAAGAAGATTGTAAAATGGGCATATCAACAATGGACGAAGAATTAATTGAACAAATTAGAGATACGGGGCAGTACCATATAAAACGGTTATATAACTTATTGATAGAAATTGATTCTGCCCCGGAGTTAGTCAAAGACTGTATGATAAAGTGGGCACAAAATATTAATCAACCAATAATGCTGGAAACTTGGGAGAAGATCTGGGTAAGAAATGTAAAATTCACACAAGCGCAAAATTTGAGGGAAAATTTTTATAAAATGTTTTATAGGTGGCATTTGGACCCCAAAAAATTATCAATTATGTATCCGAGCCAGAGCCCGAAATGTTGGAGGTGTGATTGTGATGAGGCAACATATTATCATATTTGGTGGACTTGTAAAAAGGTTAAAGCTTTCTGGATTAAAATTTGGTGGATCATGCAAAAAAAGATTTTTAAAAGGAAAATAGAATTTACCCCGCAATTTTTTTTATTGGGCATAACCACAAATTGTACTGTTGCTGAAACAAGGTTAATATTGAATTTAATAACTGCTGCAAGATTGCTTGTAGCACAGTATTGGAAAAAGGAGGATCTAGGTACGGTAGAGGAATGGATTTCTAAGGTTTCAAATCTGGCAGAGATGGCTAAGATCTCTGCGTATTTAAAGGATCAATCACATGACAAATATTTGTTGGAATGGAGGAACTGGATTAGTTTTATACAAAACAGATATGGATCAGATAAACTTGTTATAGCTTACTAGGGAAAAGGTTTATTATTAATGTTCATAGATAGAGATTGTTTAAGTACTGTGTTTGTTTCGGAGGGAAAATATTAATATAGCCATGGTTGTTTTTTCTTTTTTTTTTTTCTCCCTTTCTTTTAGAATGCTTGATTGTAATAGGCAATTTTAAATAAGCAGATTTGAAAGTCTGATACCCTGTATCCAGCTCTGGGAAGCTCCAGGGAGGGGGGAGGGGGGTGGGATTTGGGGGGGGGGGTAGGGGGTAGGGGCAGGGGGGGATTTTGTATTGAAAAATTGTATTTGAAAAACTTTTACAATAAAAAAAAAAAAACCAAAAAAAAAAAAACTAAAAACTGTCCCTAAAACCCCTTAACACTACAATAATTAAAATTACCCTAAAACCCCAGGACAAGGAGGCTATTTAATTATTATTATTATTATTATTATTTAATAATAAATAATAATAAATAATTTTGTGGGTGTGGCTTGGCAGTCATGTGACAGGGTGGGAGTGGCCACCTTTTAAAATGTGGTGAAACTCATTTAACAACGCTCTTGCTTAGCAACCAAAATTTTGGACTCAATTGTGATGATAAATTCTTTCTTTCTTTCTTTCTTTCTTTCTTTCTTTCTTTCTTTCTTTCTTTCTTTTCTTCCTTCCTTCCTTTCCTTTCCATTGGGTCACTGGCAGCGGTGGGCCAGATTTACTTCCAGGTACGCCGGTGGAACCCCCTCTCACCGGTTCTCTAAATTTCACCAACCGGCTCTCGCGAGTAGGTGCGAGCCTGCAGAAACCCACCACTGCACTTGTGGCACCCATGCCATAGGTTCGTCATCACGGCCTTAGAGGATGCTGATGAGTGACCATGCATTTTTACTTGGAGAGAGACAGATCCACTCAATTGGTTTTCTTAACAATTTAACCTTTTTTCCCTAGAGCAAAATTCTAACATTACCTTATTGCTTGTTTTAGTCCTCCTCTCTTTTACCAGGTAAAAGGTTACTCTGAAATGTCTTCATTTCTGCCAGAGCTTTGCTTTGAAGAACTTATATATAATTAATGCATGCCTCCTCACTTTAATTTTTATTATTATTATTTTTAATTTATCAAATTTATATACCACACCTATCTCCCAATGGGACTCGGGGTGGTGCACAGGAAAGGAATAAAATATAAAAAGCAATAAATACAGAATATTAAAAATAAATATGAGTTGTGGGCTGTTTGACTGGTCCATTTTTTTCCTTCTCTGTAATCATTTATGCAAAAAACAAAAGAGTATCCATATAGACTGCTTGAAACCAGGCTTAATAGCAGTAACTGTGAGAGGGATCTTGGAATCTTAATGGACAGCCAGCTAAATATGAGCCAGCAGTATGCAGTGGCAACCAAAAAAGCCAATGCAATCCTAAACTGCACTAACAGAGGACTACAATCAAGATCAAGTGAGGCACTAATACTACTCTCTAAAGCCTTAGTAAGACCACATCTAGAATACTGAATCCAGTTTTGATCACACCATAAAAAAGATGTTAAGACTCTAGAAAGAGCAACCAAGATTATTAGGGGACTGGAGACTAAAACATATGAAGAATGTTTACAGGAACTGGGCTTGGTAGTCTAGTGAAGGGAAGGATCAGGGGAGACATGATAACAGTGTGCCTATATTGAGGGGCTGCCACAGAGAGGACGGGACCAAGCTATTTCCCAATGTATCTGAAGGCTAGATAAGGAACAATGGATGGAAACTGACCAAGGAGAGATTCAACCTAGAAATAAGGAGAGATTTTCTGACAGAGAGAACAATCAATCAATGGAACAGCTTGCCTTCAGAAGTTGTGGAAGCTTCATCACTGGAGGCTGTCAGGAAGAGATTGGACTGTCATTTGTCAGAAATGGTGTAGGGTCTCCTGTGGTGAAATAGCGCCCCCTATTGAGGAAACGCTGTACCACAGAAGGCGGGCTGCTCCGGTGGGAAAATAAGAACGAAACACATGGGATTTTCCACCAAATGAGCGCGCCCTGACTAGCTCAGTGCGGGTCTTTTTATTAGATACAGAAGTAAAAGATACATTTCAGTACAGCGTTGATTGGACATTCAGTTACTTGGTAGAATATGCCTAGTTGCTTAGCAGAATATAGTTGCTTGGTAAAACACATATAATAGCCTGGGAAAATACATTCAGCTATCCAGTGGCCTGGGAAAATACATTCAGCTATCTAGCAAAATACATTTGGTTACATTTTGTGTATTGCTTTGTATCCAAGAATTGGGTGATGGTACACACTAGTCTTTGTTAGCCTTTGTCAGGCGAGATGACGTGTGCTTCCTAGGTTCAGGATTCATTCAGTGGCCTAACAATGGTTTAAAGCCTATACTAATTTAAAACCTACTGAACTGCCAAAACCTGGAATGATAATCGCAACATCTCCTCTGTTTTTTGTTTTTTAAGGAGGTGCCCTCTACCAATCTGGCTCCTCATCACTACCTATTGCATACGGGCGTTTTAAGTCCTCTGCAATGATATCTTTTTCGTCCTCTGTTGGCAGAAAAGGTTCTTTTTCAGGCGAGTGAGCAAGGAGCATGGCTTCCATGGTAGACAAACGAGTTTTCAAAAAATTCATTACATGATTAAATACAAAAGGTCCTACAATACATATAAGCAGCAATATAATCAAAGGTCCAACAAGGGCACTAACAAGGGTTGTAAGCCATGGAGGAAAATCAAACATAGGGATGTCAGAGATTTTTGTAGGTGAGAAATAGAGCTCTCCTTCTGGGTTGGGTCATCCGACTCCACCTCATCCAAGGTTGACACGGAAAGCAGTGGTCTTTACCTTCAAAATCTAATATAAGAAGAGATGTCTTTTCCATGATGGTATCTACAGAATACATGACATTTATCTGTTGTTGATTACACCTTAGGAATAAAACCTTTGAACATCATTATTAATGAAAGCAAACATTGAATACAGTAAAATAGCATAACAAGCATAGCAACAATACCAATTATTGTAATTACAAAGTTCTTTAACCATGTTATATTAGGGAGCCATGTATATAATTGCGTCTTGTTAAATGCTGAATTTAGTACAGTTCCACAAGCGTCTTTTATCTGCCATGTCTGAAGAAAGGGTTGGTGTGTCCATCTTTGTTCGGGCTGGACCTGGTTAAGCACCGAACAGCGGTTTCGGGATCGGTGGCTGTTGGGAAAGATGTCCTTTTTTCCCTGTGTCATGTGGCGTGCAAGATGGTCAGGTATTGGTGGACGTGCAGCCAAGTTTAGCAAAACCACCTCTTTTGCTTTGGTCACAAGGTGTTTTCCATCAAAGCTTTGGCAAGTGTACAGTCCGATGGTGGCTTCAGAAGCTGTAAATGTCAATGTCATTGTGCAGGGGTGATGTGAGTATATCATGTGATGTGATGTGATGTCCTGTGTGTGGGCTGACATGTTTACCTCTGTGTAGAAAGGCAAAAGGGCAATAAATCTGTTCCGGATCCTTGCGTCGTATGGCAGCTATGGTTCCTTTCTGGAGAAACTGGAACAAGGGTCTGCATTCAAGGAGTTGATGCGAGGGTTGGAGCAGGAACAGGAGCAGGAACAGCTTGGGATGGTTTCAGGTGACAGGGACGCACGTGACGACCAGGAACCCAGACAGTGGTGTTATCTGCAGATATGGCGGCGTAACCACGACCCCAAGTGATGAGATGTGCAGGACCTCTCCAGGTAGGATCAGGCAGCAGCCGGTAGTAGACAAGAGGCCGTTGATGGTCTGGCAGTGGTGATGCAGAGGTAAAGTGACGGCAAGCAGCAGACGATGGAAGTTTGCCGATAAAAGTGAGAAAGTTTAGTACATACAAACACAAATAAAAAATGTGTTGCAAAAATGTGTTGCAAATGTGTTGTATTGTATTGTATTGTATTGTATTGTATTTTATTTCAAAATGACTGGCTTAGTTCAATGTAATAACTGTTTTGCACCTGTCTTCCGCAGTACTCTTTTCAAATTTGGATACTGTCCCCCTTGCAGACAAATTAATAGATTACATAGACACATAACATATCTTGAATCTGTAATTTGTGCTCTCCAGGCAGAAATTAAGTGTCCAATTCGGCCACTCCACCCTGTGGAGATGCCACACTACCAGCCTCCTCTACCGCAAAGATCCCACAGAAGAAGAGCAGCCTGGACAACTGTGGGATCTGGCAGGGTGAGAGCTGTGACCCACAAACACAAAACTTTTGTGCATAACAGATATAGCGCCCTTGCTGATCTTAATGGGGACACTAAAGTGACAGGTCAAGGTAATAATGACGACTCAAATAAGCAGCGGATTGTGGTCCAAAGTGAAGAACCTACTTCAGAAATGCAAAAGTGTGAACCAGGGATCATGCATCAGTCACACAACAAGAGCAAGGTACCCAAAAAGAGAAGTCACCTCCTGATTGGTGACTCAATCGTAAGAGATGTAAACTTAGGTAAGGATATGGAGGTTTTGAAAGATGTCAGATGTTTACCGGGTGCTACAGCCAGCAGAGACAAGAGGCGTATTCTTAAGATAGTCAAGAATGCAAGTAAGGACTGTAAAGTTGATGCTATTATACATCTTGGCACAAATGATCTGTCCCATAAAGATGTAGCTTCTGTGCAGAATGATTTCCAGAGTTTGGGGTACGAACTTAGTAGTACAGGTTGTAGGCTTATCCTCTCAGAGGTTATACCAGTATACAAGGAACAAAAAGGAAAGGGCCAGCGCATAGCAGAGTTTAATGTGTGGCTAAAGGAGTGGTGTAAAAAGGAAGGCTTTGGTCTTATTAGTCATGATGCCTGCAGCTGGTCCAATGATAAACTGTACAAAAGAGATGGTTTGCATCCATCCAAGAAAGGGACTGAGTTACTTGGCACTAAATTCACAGATTTCCTGGCTAAACATTTAAACTGAATAGTGGGGACAGAGAATCAATAGATAAAGAATATTTCTGTCCCCAGCAAACTAAAATTCATAGGGTTATCAGTGCGTGTAACATAGATAATTGTGCAGGTAATATTATCAACACTGCTGTCAAGCAAAACCAAACAATTAACAGTGGGTGCCATACCATGTACATGAACCATACAAGTGGCAAAGAAATAGGGGCAAAGAGAACCATAGTCAGGCATAACACAGGTTTCGTAGACAGTAAACACGGGGTCAATCAAAATGGACTCAAATGTCTATACACCAATGCACAGAGTATGAGGAATAAACAGGGTGAATTAGAAATTCAAGTAAATGAGGGCAGATACGATATTGTTGCCATTACAGAAACTTGGTGGGATGAAACCCACAAATGGAACATACAGCTAGAAGGATTTAAATTATTTAAAAGAAATAGACCAAATAAAAGAGGAGGTGGAGTTGCACTATATATAAGAAATAATTACATCTCTACAGAAATAGAGCACAACAATGATGAGAACTATCTTGAATGTATTTGGGTCAATATTAAAGGTTGGGGGGGGGGAATGATATTGTCATAGGTCTATACTATAGGCCACCCAACCAAGCAGAGGAAGTGGATGTACTTTTTGCTAACCAGCTAACTAAGGTATGTAGGAAGCACACTGCAATAGTAATGGGAGATTTTAACTACCCTGACATCAATTGGGAAACAAACTCTGCACCAAGTGGAAGATCCAACAGGTTCCTAACAAACCTAGCAGACAACTTTGTTTCCCAAAAGGTAGAGAAGGGAACAAGGGGATCAGCAATATTGGACTTAATTCTCACTAACAGAGAGGAAATGATAGAAGGTGTAGAAGCTACAGGAACTTTGGGGGCAAGCGATCATGAAATACTGGAATTCAACATTATGCAAACAAAAGTAGTTGAACAAAGTCAAACTAGAGTCTTAGACTTCAAGAGAGCTAATTTCAATAAACTCAGAGAGAGCTTGGGAAGGATTCCATGGATGAGAATCCTCAAGGGGAAAACAACTCAAGAAGCTTGGGAAATTTTGAAAAATGAGATTATAAAAGCCCAGACCAGCGCAATACCAATGAAGAAGAAAAATAACAGTTCCCAAAAGAAACCAGCATGGCTGCATAAAGAACTCTCTGACAAATTGAAAGACAAAAAGGATAAATATAAAAAGTGGAAAAAGGGGGACATAACCAAGGCAAAATATCAGCAAATAGCCCGAGCCTGTAAAGACGAAGTGAGGAAAGCTAAGGCTCACAATGAAGAAAGGCTTGCCAAAAAAGTAAAAAATAACAAAAAAAGCTTCTTCCAACATGTTAAAAATAAGAAAAAAGTTAAGGAAACAATTGGTCCACTGCTGGGAGAAAATGGCAAGAAGATGATAAGCAACAGGGAGAAAGCAGAACTATTTAACTCTTTTTTTGCATCTGTCTTTACACAAAGGGATAAAACAGTCCAATCAATCAAAAACAGCACCACAAATATCAGATTAGGAACACAAGTTGAAATAGGGAAGAAAATGGTAAGTGAGCACCTGTCTGCCCTGGACGAGTTCAAATCACCAGGACCGGATGGATTACACCCCAGGGTTCTGAAGGAACTGGCAGACGAGATCTCAGAACCACTGAACTATATCTTTCAGAGATTCTGGAGCACCGGGGAACTGCCAGAAGACTGGAAAAGAGCAGATGTGGTTCCCATCTTCAAAAAAGGAAAAAAAACAGATCCAGGAAACTATAGACCCATCAGCCTGACCTCAATACCAGGAAAGATTCTGGAAAAGATAATTAAACAACAAATAAGTGAACACCTAGAAGCAAACAAAGTAATAGCCAAAAGCCAACATGGGTTTGTCAAAAACAGATCATGCCAGACGAATCTAATTGCATTCTTTGACAAAGTAACAAAATCAGTGGACCAGAGGAATGCTGTTGATATAATTTACTTGGACTTCAGTAAGGCATTTGATAAAGTAGACCATAACCTACTATTAGATAAAGTAGAAAATTGTGGGTTAGACAGCAGCACCACCAAATGGATTCGCAACTGGCTGACCAACCGCACTCAACGTGTAGTCCTCAATGGAACTGCATCTACATGGAAGGAAGTATGCAGTGGAGTCCCCCAAGGCTCTGTTTTAGGCCCAGTACTCTTTAACATCTTCATCAACGATTTGGATGAGGGGATAAATGGGGAACTCATCAAATTTGCAGACGACACCAAGCTGGCAGGAATAGCCAACACTCCAGAAGATAGGCTTAAGATACAGAAGGATCTAGACAAACTTGAACATTGGGCACTGTCTAATAAAATGAAATTCAATTGTGAAAAAAGTAAGGTCCTACATATAGGCAAGAAAAACCAAATGCACAAGTACAGTATAGGTGGTACCTTGCTCGATAGTAGCAACTGTGAGAGGGATCTCGGAATCCTAGTGGACAACCATCTAAATATGAGCCAGCAGTGTGCAGCAGCTGCCAAAAAAGCCAACACAGTTCTAGGCTGCATCAACAGAGGGATAGAATCTAGATCGCGTGAAGTGTTAATGCCACTGTATGGTGCCTTGGTAAGGCCACACTTGGAATACTGCATACAGTTTTGGTCGCCACGATGTAGAAAAGACGTGGAGACTCTGGAAAGAGTGCAGAGAAGAGCAACCAAGATGATTAGAGGACTGGAGACTAAGACATATGAAGAACGGCTGCAGGAGCTGGGTATGTCTAGTTTGATGAAGAGAAGGACCAGGGGAGACATGATAGCAGTGTTCCGATATCTCAGAGGGTGCCACAAAGAAGAGGGAGTCAAACTTTTCTCCAAGGCACCTGGGGGCAGGACAAGGAGCAATGGGTGGAAACTAACCAAGGAGAGAAGCAACTTAGAACTAAGGAGAAATTTCCTAACAGTAAGAACAATTAACCTCTGGAACAGCTTGCCTCCAGCAGTTGTGAATGCCCCAACCCTGGAAGTCTTTAAAAAGATGTTGGAGAGCCATTTGTCTGAAATGGTATAAGGTTCCTGCCCATGCAGGGGGTTGGACTAGAAGACCTACAAGGTCCCTTCCAACTCTGCTATTGTATTATTGTATTATTAAGCTGGGAGGCTAAGGGGTCCTTTTCCCTTAAGGTTTGGTTTGCTCTCTCAACCATTGCTTGGCCCTGACTATTGTAAGGTATACCGAATTTATGTATAATTCCCCATTTTTTACAAAAGGTGGCAAAGGCACTGCTAGTATAAGCAGGGCCATTGTCCGTTTTTAATTCTTTTGGGCGTCCCAGCGATGCAAAAGTCCGAATACAGTGATTTATGACATGTTTGGTGGTCTCACCCCTTTGGGGGGAGGCCATGATGAACCCTGAGTATGTATCAATAGATACATGTAAATACTTCCATGGGGAAAAGGGAGCATATTGGGTAACATCCATTTGCCAAATTTGACAACAATCAGTTCCCCTGGGGTTTACATCCATGGGAACAGCATGGGCTTGTTTGCTGCAGATGGGGCATTGCTGAATAATAGCAGTGGCTTCACCTGAAGTAATACCAAATCGTTTAATGAGAGCCTTTGTAAATAGAGGAAATAATTTGTGAAACATAGAGACTGTCCAAGATGAGGTTAAAAGGTTGATCAGAAAATTGTTGAAAAGCCAAAATTGAAGCATAGAGTTCTGCGCGTTGGGCAGAAGTCTGTGGTGGAGTAATTTTTTGTGCAAAAACTGTAGCAGCATCTGGAATTGGAAATGAAGAAAAAGGAGTTTCCCACACGAAAGGTATGGTTTTCAAAATTGTAATCTTGGATCAGGTGGATGATGACAAGAAACAGAACCAGGCCAGTCAGCAAGAGCATACTGTAATGCTTCGCTGGAGGCCAAAAGAGTTTCCCAAGTAGCAAGAGAAGAAGGAACATAGATTGTAGTTGGTTCCTGCCCAGCAAGTGCTTTAGCACGATGGCGACCCTTAATAATAAGGAGTGCCATTTGAGCTGGCTTTGTAATTAAGGTAGAATGAGGTGTGTGTAAAAGATGTATCCATTCAAGAATTAAGAGTGAAGGTGTAACTTGTACAATTGCAGCTATAGGTAATTGTAATGTGTTAATTATCAAAAGTGCAAGAGGAAAGCCATCCAGCAATCTGTCAACCCATTTTGTTTTCAAGGCTTTGTTTACTAAATGCATAGTGTCAAAGTGTTCTTTCTGCAATGGGATTTTGTCTGCTGGTTGCTTACCTTTAGTTAAGGCGTTGAAAAGAGGTGAAAGTTGAACAGTAGTAAGACCTAAATAAGGACGTATCCAATTAATGGAACCTAAATAGTAGTAAGACCTAGATATTGAAAGGGAGGAAAAGTTTGAACTTTGTCAGAAGCTATGTAAAGACCCTTTGGATGCAAAGGAATGGAAAAAGAACAATCGTTTAAATCAATAATCATCATGTCATAATTTTGAGAAATCAATTTTGGATTAGTTGTAAAAATCTGCCGTGGGGCGTGAGGTGAAGAGGCTTCAGGGAGCGAAATCATAATGGCAGCCAATTTCCCATAATGGAAAATTAATAGTCATAGCAAGAGCAAGGTCAGAAAAAGATTCTGAACTTCGCATGAAAGGTAAAGCCAATACTCCTCTAGAAGTAAAAGTTAAATATAAAAAAAAAATTACAGACAAAGCAGGAGGTAACGATTAAAGCAAAATATCAAAAAACTTGGAATCAACACTCAAAAAATTTAAAAACAATTCAGATGGAAGGAAAGTTTCAAAGGCAGATATCAAAAACAAACAAACAAATGACATAAGATGGGGTACTTTAAATCTGACTTAAAAAAGATGTGAGAAAAATCAGCTTCATTGTTATGGAAGCTAGGTAACACCCATTAAATATGTGAGAAAATTTTTAAATGCAGGCAAAATAACAGAAAATCATTCCTGCTTATAGATTAAAATAAGCATAAAAATCAAAAATTGTCCAACAGAAAGATCAATATTGTTGGCAAAACTGAAAAAGAAATGTCATACAGTTTACAATAATTGAATTGCATGAAAAAAGGTGAAAAGTAAAAAGTGAAATAGGATTATTTGTAGATAAATGTGGATATGTTGTGAAACTCACTTAAAAATCACTTTCTTTTCTCCTTCTGTCTGTTTTTCTCTGTCCCTTACTTTCTCTTTACTCACTTTCTTACTTTACTGTTCTTTCATTTTCTTCTTTTTCTTTATCTCTTTTTGCCTTTCTTTTTCTCTCTCTTTTCTACTTTTCTCTTTCCCTCTTTCACTTACGTTTACTTTCTTTCAGTCCCCTTTAAGATGTGTGAGTGTGTGTGTGTGTATGTGTGTGTGAGAGAGTGAATGTACTTTGAGTCCCCTTTAAGATGTGTGTGTGTGTGCCCTGTGTGATTTCACCCTTTCACCCCTCCCTTTGTCCCTCTCCTCCCCGGTCACTGTGTTCTTCAGAGAGATGCAGGCAAGAGGGGGGGGGGAAGTGGGCAAAAGAAGAGGGTGATCCCATTAAGGGGGCAGCAGTTTTTCTGCTCATTTTAAAAGTTTTTTGCAACATGAGCAAACAATTTTTGGGCGGAAGGACTCGAAAGATCTATGCCATCTTAGGGCTCCTCCCTTACCCCCACCTGGAGGAGGGCATTGCCAGTCCTCCCACAAGTAAGCAAATTCCGGTGAAAAATGAAAAAGAAGCAGGAAGTAATTTTTTTTGCAACGCGACCACCAGAAAAGATTTGGTGTCCATTTTGCAGACCAAAGGTTTAGTCTGACCACACCCTTACAATGAAAAATTTCACATTTATTCCAACAGACACACACCATTCAATGCAATTCTTTCTGACTGATGTCACTCAAAACACAGATTAAATACATTCATACAAGGCCTTTTCACATGTACAAACATAAAACAATAGACTCCACTGTTCCCAAAAGAAAAAAAAATCTCTATACACCTAATGTGGCATTCAAATCTGGATGGATTCAGGATCTGCTGGTGTCCGGCCAAGCCCATGTCACTGGTGCAAAAGTGACCAGGAGCGCTCTTTGACATTGTCTATGGCCCACGCCAGTTTTTCCAGCCCACCATTGTTGAATGCCTGCCGAACCACAAAGGGGCTCAGCTGTATCATATTAGGTAAAAATTCATTGAAACCCATAGAAAACGTTCAAGTCGGCTTGAATGAACAAAGAAGGTACACTTTATACTTTGATCAAAGTTAAAGTTCTGAGAAAGGATTCACATATGCAAAGGATATGAGAAGAAAATACAAAATTCAAAGGGATTGTCCCCTTTACACCAAAATAACTTTGTTCTTCAAAAAGCCTTTGTCCTTTGCATTCTAATTACTCTAACTATAGTTATTAGTTATTTTAATCAACATTTGTAAACTTTAAATCAAACTTTAAGTCATATAAACTAACATATGGTAAAACTTAGATCATATATCCTAACTGAATTTGCATTCTTCCTGGCTCAAAAGGTACTGTTAGCTTTTCCCTAGTTTGCTTAATTGCCCACTTAGTAATACAAAAGAGTGTGAAACTAGATTGCTCTGGTGTTAAAGGAGCAGGGAAGTACGTTCTCTTTTTCTTAAGGAAAAAGAGGTTGTAAAGAAAACCTCAGATCTTATCACAGGAGGGACACTATGAATTGCTGGCATATGCTTCCACAGAAATACAAATTTATCTAAATACTAAACAGAATATTTCTAGCATACTTTCTCATAACAGATAGCAATAGCAAGTTTTCTACTTAAATGTAACAGATATCTAAAATAACAAGTTACAATCCTAAAAACCCCCGACTACAGCTAACTTTTATGTGCATTTAAACAAGGACACAAACTAGAGAGAAAAATTAAAGTAATCTTACAGTATAGTTTTCCTAAGCAATAAATATTTTTACATACCTGAAAACCAATTAGGTGTCCAATTAAAACATTAAGGTCCAATTAAAACATCATCCATGCCATGATTTATAACGCTTGCGAAAAGGATTCAAATATGCAAGAAAAACAAAAAGTAACACGGACTCCCCCAGATAGCTGGACAAGGAGCTCTGGTTTGCTCCGATCTCTGCCGTGGAATCAGCAAATTCCTTTGACAAAACTAGACACATTTTTGCTGGCTTTTTGAAATCCATTTGCTGTGATATCTCGGACTCATATGGGGGTAGCATAGACTCCAGGAATGCCTGAGAGTCAGATTTATGACAAATTGTTTCCATGACTATGCAAGGGGCCGCGTGGAGATATTCTCCTAATTTAGTCCACGCTGAGATTTTTAAAGTGCTTTTTTCAGGATAAGCCATGCACTTTGGCCAGATCAAAAGGAAAGTGATTTGTTTGTTTTTCAAACGGGGGAGAGATCTCCCTTCGTCTGGGGCAATTTTTACAGAAAATTCGGTTAATTCCCTCAGTTCATGTGCACGACGTTTTTGTTGAGAGAATTTCCTGCCCACGGAAAGGTCCTATCGTGTTGCAGACAGGATGGTGTGCATGCAGCTCCTCCCGAGTGGGTGAGTAGAGACAGTCCGAGGCCTACACCGGAGGCAAGAACTTCGTGTTCAGGATAGCCGGTATCAGGTCGAGGGTCACCATTTGTGGTGAAATAGCGCCCCCTATTGAGGGAACGCTGTACCACAGAAGGCGGGCTGCTCCGGTGGGAAAATAAGAACGAAACACATGGGATTTTCCTCCAAATGAGCGCGCCCTGACTAGCTCAGTGCGGGTCTTTTTATTAGATACAGAAGTAAAAGATACATTTCAGTACAGCGTTGTTTGGACATTCAGTTACTTGGTAGAATATGCCTAGTTGCTTAGCAGAATATAGTCGCTTGGTAAAACACATATAATAGCCTGGGAAAATACATTCAGCTATCCAGTGGCCTGGGAAAATACATTCAGCTATCTAGCAAAATACATTTGGTTACATTTTGTGTATTGCTTTGTATCCAAGAATTGGGTGATGGTACACACTACTCTTTGTTAGCCTTTGTCAGGCGAGATGACGTGTGCTTCCTAGGTTCAGGGTTCATTCAGTGGCCTAACAATGGTTTAAAGCCTATACTAATTTAAAACCTACTGAACTGCCAAAACCTGGAATGATAATCGCAACAGTCTCCTACTTGAGCAGCAGATTGGATTAGATGACCTGCAAGGTCCCTTCCAACTCTGTTAATCTAATCTAAAAAGTTTCAAAGATTCTGCATTCTTGAGTTGGAAAAGTACGTACTTAGTATGCACACATGAAAGCTGAGTATTCTGCATACTGTACAGGTAGTCCTCAACTTACAACAGTTAATTTTGTGACTGATCAAAGATACAATGGTACAGAAAAAATGTCTTATGGCTATTTATCACACTTACAGCAATAGCAGCATCCTGATGGTCACATGATCAAAATTCAGACGCTTGGCAACTGATTCATATTTATGAACCTTATGCCCCAGGGTTCACCTTTTGTGACTTTCTGATCAGCAAAGAGAATGGAGAAGCTAAATTCACTTAACAACCATGTTATTAACTTAACAATTACAGTTGTTACCAGCTTAACTCTATTGCAACCTCTTCCAATCAGAGTAGAAAGTACTCTACTACAAAATCAAAACCTCATAAGCTATAAGATCTTTCAACAGCATACTCTACAAAAATAATTTAAGGTGGATGAGAAGAATTCAATGAGCCACTCATCTGTAAAACACTGATGTCAACAAATATTCATGTTTCTTTGTTAATTAGTCATTCTATATCCATTAACTAATTAAACACAAGAGCTTCAATACAATACAATAGCAGAGTTGGAAGGGACCTTGTAGGTCTTCTAGTCCAACCCCCTGCGTGGGCAGGAACCTTATACCATTTCAGACAAATGGCTGTCTAACATCTTTTTAAAGACTTCCAGGGTTCATGGTGGTGTTCCTTCATAATAAACTATGTGGGAAGATGTGGTCTTTCTACGCCTGCAGAAGTTGATACAGTATGAGTGAAATGACATTCTAGCCAATAAAAATTATTCTGCACATATAAGTTCCAAAGGTGCTTTTTCAGAAGGCAACTGGACTCATCCAAGAAGCGAAACATCTTCAAAGAAAACCAGAAAGTCCAGTTGCCATTGGAAAAAAACACCTTTGGGACAAACATGATCTGGATCAGGGGTCTCCAACCTTTGCAACTTTAAGTCTGAAGGACTTCAGCTCCCAGACTTCTCAAGCTGGCTGGAGAAGTCTGGGAGCTGAAGTCCTTCAGACTTAAAGTTGCAAAGGTTGGAGACCCCTGATCTGGATGACTGAGAATCTCCATAGACATCTACATATATAAGGTACTGGCAAGCATATCACATTGATTTCAGACTGTAATCAAAAGAAAATGAAACATTTTCTGAAAATGAAGAAAACTGTAATGGAAGAAATGTCACTTTGAACCTAGGTGATTTGCCAACTTGCCTAAATTGAGCTTTCTAGAAACACACAACTATTGTTGTACCAAATTAACAGCAATGAAAATATGAAATGACACACAGTATAACTAATGAGAAAAACAGAGAGACAGGGGGGTGGGGAGTCACATGATCAAAGTTCAAATGCTTTATTTCCTTTTTGCCCCTCCCAATGCAGCTGCAGGACAGAGGCAAAGAGAAGGTAGATATGGCATTCCTAGATAAGCATGGTCTTTCTAGGATTTTTTCCCCTACTGGCTACACTACAATCAGGAAAGGTTAATTCATCCAGTTAGGTTTCTCAATCTTGATCAACCTTAAGATGTATAGACTTCAAGTCGAGCAAACATGGGAATCAAATCCTATTGCCTGGGGACTTCTGCAAGTTAAAATCCATAAAATTTAAAGTTGCCAAGACTGAGTGCTCTGGTATTTGGAGAATTGATTTTATGTTAAAGTTACCCTTGTCTAAGACACTGTTTTCACATAACATGCTTACTTAAGCTATACAGATCTTAAACTATAATATTTGATTTGTTTAATTAAGCACATACTATAAGAATGAGGCTACTAGGTATTGTCATTCCTAGTACTGCTGATGTTGATTCTGGCTAAACAGTCACCTCTAGTGTTACATTCTGTTCATTATAGCCCAGATTTTTATTTAAAGTTCTGATCTAGCCAGGAAAAGCCAGTACATCAATAAGTATCTAGCACTATTTGCTGATGAAATTGTGATAATGAATGACTTAGTTAGGCGGAGGAAATATATAAATAGGTAATAATTATACAGTTATCAGTTGCCCAAATCTGGATCAAATATCAGCCACTTTTTAGAACCAGGCAGGTATCTTTTTAATGGTGTTATTTATCACCTGCCCATAAACCTAAAGGTTGTTTAATCCATTATTGGGTCTTGCACATTTTGATTGCTAAAATATGTATGACTGCTAGAGGGCAGAAAAAGGATATACTAAGACAATAATGGCAAACCTTTTTGGCACCAAGTGCCGAAAAGAGAGCACTTTGTGCGTTTGCGCCACGACCACAAAGAGGAGCTGTCCATGTGTCATGAGCGCGCTGGAAAATGTACTTCTGGTTTCTGGCGTGCACATGCCCGCCAACCAGCGAGTCTTCCAGTTACTGCCGCACATGAGCAGAGGACAACCAGCTGGCTGGCACGCATGCTCACGCCAGAAAATGGAAGACCAGCTCTTCTGGTTTCCGGCACTGCCGCACACACAAAGGCCAACTGATTGTCACGTGTGCATGCGTGCCAGAAACCTTGAAGAGGAACGGGCGACACTGCACGTGCCATACAACATGGCTCCGCATGCCACTTTGGGGACTTGTGCCATAGGTTCAGCATCATGGCACTAAGACTGCTTTGTAGAGCAAGTCCCTCTAGTGGTTAAGGCGCCAGGCCAGAAACTATGAGATCAGGGGTTCTAGTTCCGCTAGCTACAAAGTCAGTTGGGTGACTTTGGTGTAATATTCTTCATTCTCTTTCAGCCCTAGGAAGGAAGGAAGAGCAAACTGTATCCAAAATCTTGCCAAGAAAAATGCAAGAACTTGTCACCAGGAGTACAAATAAAACCTGACTTGAAGAAACCAACACAGAATAACAGTTATTTGCTTCCATCTAGTGGCCATCAAGTAGGATGTCCCAAAGGCAAACGGATCCCCCCCCCCCCCAGCCCTCCATCAAGTAGGATGATGTGTTAACTCATTTTCCCCCAGCAAAACCAGCTTTAAAATTCTCAGCATCATCAATACCACATTCGGTATCTCTGAATGATCTCATTTTTCTATATTGCATAGATAATCCTCTGAAACCTTGCTCCGCAAATCTACCAAAATTGGAGACACCGTATCTAGACTGCTAAAATAAGAATAACCATTAGGTGAAGTTTTGTGTACCTCTTTGTAGCTATTTACTCATTTTCTGGATCTTTTCAACCCAGGTCTGATATCGCTATTTAATTACAATATTTCTTTACAGCGTTTCACATATAGATTCTGCATAAGACATTTAACAGGACAATTGCTTATCAAATGTGTTTGTGTGTTCCATTGTCTTTTGTCAATAATTCTCAGACATCTATAGGGCATATCTAATAATACTTAAAAACAACATTAATTACAATACAATACAATACAATACAATACAATACAATACAATACAATACAATACAATACAATACAATACAATAGCAGAGTTGGAAGGGGCCTTGTAGGTCTTCTAGTCCAACCCCCTGCGTGGGCAGGAACCTTATACCATTTCAGACAAATGGCTATCTAACATCTTTTTAAAGACTTCCAGGGTTGGGGCATTCACAACTTCTGGAGGCAAGCTGTTCCAGAGGTTAATTGTTCTAACTGTCAGGAAATTTCTCCTTAGTTCTAAGTTTCTTCTCTCCTTGATTAGTTTCCACCCATTGCTTCTTGTCCTGCCCCCAGGTGCCTTGGAGAATAGTTTGACTCCCTCTTCTTTGTGGCACCCTCTGAGATATCGGAACACTGCTATCATGTCTCCCCTGGTCCTTCTCTTCATCAAACTAGACATACCCAGTTCCTGCAACCATTCTTCATGTTTTAGCCTCCAGTCCCTTAATCATCTTGGTTGCTCTTCTCTGCACTCTTTCCAGAGTCTCCATGTCTTTTCTACATCGTGGCGACCAAAACTGTATGCAGTATTCCAAGTGTGGCCTTACCAAGGCACTATACAGTGGCATTAACACTTCACGTGATCTAGATTCTATCCCTCTATTTATGCAGCCTAGAACTGTGTTGGCTTTTTTGGCAGCTGCTGCACACTGCTGGCTCATATTTAAATGGTTGTCCACTAGGATTCCAAGATCCCTCTCACAGTTGCTACTATTGAGCAAGGTACCACCTATACTGTACCTGTGCATTTTGTTTTTCTTGCCTAAATGTAGAACCTTACTTTTTTCACAATTGAATTTCATTTTGTTAGATAGTGCCCAATGTTCAAGTTTCTCAAGATCCTTCTGTATCTTAAGCCTATTTTCTGGAGTGTTGGCTATTCCTGCCAGCTTGGTGTCGTCTGCAAATTTGATGAGTTCCCCATTTATCCCCTCATCCAAATCATTGATGAAGATGTTGAAGAGTACTGGGCCTAAAACAGAGCCTTGGGGTACTCCACTGCATACTTCCTTCCATGTAGATGCAGTTCCATTGAACGTTGAGTGCGGTTGGTCAGCCAGTTGCGAATCCATCTGATGGTGATGCTGTCTAACCCACATTTTTCTACTTTATCTAATAGTAGGTTATGGTCTACTTTATCAAATGCCTTACTGAAGTCCAAGTAAATTATATCGACAGCATTCCTCTGGTCCACTAATTTTGTCACTTTGTCAAAGAATGCAATTAGATCTGTTTTTGACAAACCCATGTTGGCTTTTGGCTATTACTTTGTTTGCTTCTAGGTATTCGCTTATTTGTTGCTTAATTATCTTTTCCAGAATCTTCCCTGGTATTGAGGTCAGGCTGATGGGTCTATAGTTTCCTGGATCTGTTTTTTTTCCTTTTTTGAAGATGGGAACCATATCAGCTCTTTTCCAGTCTTCTGGCAGTTCCCCAGTGCTCCAGGATCTCTGAAAGATATAGTTCAGTGGTTCTGAGATCTCGTCTGCCAGTTCCTTCACTGCCAGTTCCTTCACTATCACTAAGATGTCAATATTTATCAATGAGAAAGAATTGCTCATTTTACACTAGCCTTGAAATTTTAGCATAACTATACCATTTTTAAAAAAAGAAATCTATTATCTTGGAATAGGGTCACTTGTTTAAAATGTTTCCTCTTTATTCTGGGTATAGTTGTACCTCTAAGGTAGTTGGTCGGCAAACTCATTAGTCAAGAGAGCCAAATATCAACAATACAATGATTGAAATTTATTTTGAGAGCCAGAAGGTGTGGCCTATTTTGTGGAAGTGGCTCAGCAATCATGTGATCGGGTGGGCGTGGCCAACTTGGAAAATGTGGTGAAACTCACTTAACAATAGTCTTGCTTAGCAACCAAAATTTTGGGCTCGTGGTCATAAGTTCTTTCTTTTTTTCTTTCTTTTTTTTCTTTTTCTTTGTCTATCTGTCTCTGTCTGTCTGTCTGTCTCTCTGTATCTGTCTCTCTCTCCTCCCTCTGCCCATCTGTCAGTGTGTGTGTGTCTGTCTGTCTGTCTCTCATTCACTCACTTAATCACTCATTCTGTGTCTCTGTCTATCTTTCTCTCCCTTCCTCTCTGTCTCTCCCTGTCTCTCTCTGTGTGTCTGTCACTCTCTCTGTGTGTCTCATCACTGACCTACGCCTCTTCCGTCGGATGCTTAAAATGCATTTTTTCCATCTGGCGGCCTGGCATAGATTGAGGGTTTAATTTTAAAGTTAGCATTTTAGTGATTTTAATTTTTTAGCACAGATTTTCTGTTTAATTTTATTTTATATTACATGTATGTGTTGTGGTTTTTACCTTTTTCTGTGCACCGCCCTGAGTCCTACCACGGAGAATAGGGCAGTATATAAATTTGAATAAAATAAAATAAATAAATAAACTCTGATTCCCTCCCTCCCTCCCTCTGTATCTGATTCAATCCCTCCGTCATTCTCTCTCTGTGCCTCTCTCTGTCTCTCTCCCTCCCTCCCTCCCCATCTCTGTCTCTCTGTACTCTGTGTCTGTCAGTCTCTCTCTGTCTGTCTGTCTCTTTCCCCCCCCCTCCCCGGGAGCCTCTTCAGCCCCTGGGAAGCAGATGAGTGGCCGGCATGTCCCAGAGACAAAAGCTATGAAAGAGCAGCCAAAGGCAATCCAGGAGTCAGTAAAGCCATCTCCAAGCAAGGACAGAAAAGAAACTCAAATTTAATTGAATTTCTGAGCATTTGGATTCTTGCCTGTGCAACTTACTGTAAATCTATGGCCTGTACATTCTGTAAATATTTTCTCTTTTATATTCTGGGGATATTTTGTCCCCGTCCTATGTGTGGCTTCTGCCTATCAGGCTCACTGGCCACCAGTTTCCTCCCCCCACCCGCGGAGCCTCTTCAGCCCCTGGGAAGCATTCCGGTAGCCTCCCCAGCCAGAATGCCGGCCACTCGTCTGCTTCCCAGGGGCTGAAGGGGCTTCGCGGGGGGAGGGAGGGAACTGGCTACCGGTGGGTGAGCCAGCGGAATGGGTGGGCAAGGAATGTTGCTGGGCGCCGCCGCAGCACCCTGCCCTCCTGCTTGTCACGCCCGCTGGCTCACCCACCGGCAGCAGTTCCCTCCCTCCCCCTGCAGAGCCCCTTCAGCCCCTGGGAAGCAGATGAATGGCCGGCATGCTGGCTGGGGAGGCTAGCGCTGCCTCCTTGGCCATGGGGCAGCTGGAGCGTGTCTCTGGAGCCCAAGGAGTCCCGCCGTCGACGAGGGTGGAGGAAGAGCTGCACTCAAGGGGCCAAAGAGCTGCTTGTGGCTCGCGAGCCGCGGTTTGCCGACCACTGCTCTAAGGACACTGTTTCATTATAAGAATGAAACAGTGGCATTGCAAACCAAATGTGAATGGTTTAGTTAGAAATACATGAAGAATGAGAAGTCTGTGTTTAAAGATCTTATGGAAATATGAAATTAAAGAGAAAATACAATGAGATCATTATTATAAAAGTACCATATTAATAAAGTCTCTCTAGCTATGGATTATGGCAAAGAATTCAGCAGGAGACAAATGTACATACATTAGTCATATAATGTATTGGAGCCATATTTGTAATTCGTATTGCTACTAGATATTTAAACTTCCAGGAAGCTAAGCAGGATTAGGCATAGAGGAGTTGGGTGTGGACTATTTGGGAATTCCAAAGACAGTCTACAAAAATATAAATGGAAAAAAAACCATTTCCATAACAATGTCAAGAAAATTATAGCAGGCAACCAGAAGAAGTTGTGTTTGGTCCGGGTGTGCCTTTCCCTTTTACATGCCTTCTGGTTTTAGCCTGTTGTAGTGAGACAGCTTCATCCATGATAGCTGAAATAACATTATTGATTTCTTCCATATGAGAAAGTTTCTCTCCTCTAAGGCAGAGGTCTCCAACCTTTGCAACTTTAAGTCTGAAGGACTTCAGCTCCCAGAATTCTCCAGGCAGCTTTGCTGGCTGAAGAAGTCTGGGAGCTGAAGTCCTTCAGACTTAAAGTTGCAAAGGTTGGAGACCCCTGCTCTAAGGAACAGTTTTAGTTAAATCATGGAAATATGTTTCGAAGTCCAAATACTTTGTATCTAAAAATAACTTCATTCTTATTTTAAAACAAGTTCAAGACTGCAATATTACAGGACTACAATATTATTGCATGAAATTATCACATCCCAAACTCAGAATTTATAATCTGGCATATTGTCTATTGTTATTTACAGATTTTATTTCAATGTTCCAAGCCTTTCTAAGTGCACAAAAATGATAAATAAGCTTTACTAAGCGCCTCCATCTCAACTCTAAAAAATTCTAATGACTCATATTCTATTTATTAATTAATTTATTAAATTTATTTGCCTTTATCTTGCCGTGGGGCTACTCTAGGCAGCTTACAATAATAAAAAGGAAAAAAATGAAAAGCATGTAAGTAGCAGTAAAATAATTGAACAATAAGGCGATTGTGTAATGATAAAGAAATACAATGAGAATAAATACATCAATGTAATAACTAAGAAAAGGGAGAGGATTTTAAACATATTTATTTATATATTTCATATGCAGAAAACCAATTTAGCTTTATTCTGGCAACCGAATAAAAAAGTGTAGCTAAGTAGCTAGTTGGGTTCCTAATAATAATCAAACACTTTACAACATGCTTTATTTGCAAAAATCACAGGTTATCTTATCTAAATATTCATTCTCACTGTAACACTAATCAAACCTTGTTGTACCTCCTAGGTAGAATCTCATTTGCTCTGCTAAGGGAATTATGCTTCAAGTGAGTTAAGTAGAATTAACTTACTTGGTCAATGTCTAGTTCTCAGCTGTAAAAAATCAACTCGAGGTAGATGAAAACTGCTTGGAAACACAAACGTTTCCTTTGGATAACATTTTCCTTTTATATAAATATACATCTGAGAATTAGATCAAAAGCATCTTAAAATTTGTACACAATTTATTTAATTTTTTTGCAATTGTGAACAAAGTCCATGTTTATCACACTTTGTTTATCAACAAAGCCCATGTTTCCAGAGATAAACTCCCAATTAATGCCTGTTAAGCATCTATCACAGTTCTTAGCATTCATTTGAGTGTCCCCACACTCATGTGCATAATGGAATATGAGCCCTTTATTATTGTCTGCTGGAGTTGCATTATACTGTATATCTGAAACTCAGACCCAAGTTTTGGTTTCACTTCAAATCCAGTTGATAATATGCCTTTGAAAAACAGCACAACTCCAACAGGAATCAAACATTTAGACAGGGATTATGCATAGAAGTTACATCAATTCAAACATCAAATCAATCAAATCAGTTCATTGCAAGAATACATTTTTGCAACAGATTTGGAAATAAATCTTTTCTTAATAATCTAACATAATTAAACACATTTAATAAATAAATTTGTAACAAAAATAAATGTTTCTATAACTATAGAATTACTTTGATTTATACATTTTAGTAAATCAATTTCTTTGAAGCAATTAAGGTATTCTTCAGGAGCATGGCAACTGTCATTGGTCCTACCCCTCCTGGGACAGGGGTGATAAAACTAGCTTTCTTCTTTACTTCTGATATTAAAAAGAAAAAAGAAAAACTGTGTAAAAACATGTATTAAAATATGTGAATATTCAAATGCAATCCACCCCCCAACAATGGACAACAATATTATCATAGGTTGTTTTTGGGGAGCATCTAGAAGTAGCTGAATAGCAGGATTTTTTTTTTAAAAGACACTGGTTTTCCAGTTCCAGCATGGTTCTTGTTACAAGGAAGAATAAATATAAAATAAATATTATATATTTATTCAAATAAAATAGGAATTAATAGAAACCAGTTGAAATTATATTAAACTATAAATCAACACAAGCTTGAGTCAGACACATTAGTGTTCCTTTATCAGTATGCGAGGATTTATCCCATTTGCTGAATAGTTGTTTATTAATCCCAGGGTTAATGCACGCAGGTTTGCCCACATGTAATCTGTTTTCAGCAGCATCCACAGAAGGCATCAAACAAGCAACATGGTGATTCATAAGTAGCATCATAAGTCACACTGCTTTTGTATTTAAAAAAGAGCCAGGGCTCAATTATAACATCACAGTCACCATCTTGCCTGTTTTAACATCCCCTATGGATGCCATTGCCACTTTCTATTTTATTCATGTTATTCATGTGCCCAGATAATTCTTTTTTTAACCACAAATGTACAATATCTGAAATAAATTACAGCTCCTGTTTCTTCATTGACACTGGGAACTATATTATTTGCTGTTTCCTGAAACCAAAGCTATAATTACTTATTATAATAATTGCAGAAAATGAGGAATTTTCGTTAAATTTCAAAAATATTGCTTCAATCCAAATGGGAAAAAAACCAAATCAACAAATGCAGTAGGGTTGATGAACTATAGGATAAAAATACAGCCATTGCCGTTTTCATTAGACACAAACAGAATGGATGGAATGACACATTTTAAAAAATATATAGTTTCTATCACTTGATATTCTTCCTTCAATAAACATAGACCCCCACCCCCACCAAAAAAACAACAACCCCAACTTCTGGATACTTAAACAACAGCCCTCATGGCTTCCTTGAGAACATTAATAAAGTGGGGTTGAGCAATAATGAAGGGAAAAATCTCACAAGAGGTTGTAAGATCTCCAATTTATTATTTTACCCAAATAATAAATTTAATAGAAATGACTTTCAGCTATATATTTTATTTTCATAGCTACAAATTTTGAGTACAACCTCTAAATACATGTAACTTAGTATAAAATGTTTATGTACTATATATGAGAGCCTTAAGCTATATTATTTATCTATTAAATGTATGTGCTGCCCATCTCACTGATAAAGCTACTCTGAGCACCTAGGACATCATAACGTTTATACAGGTAATCAACTTACAACAGTTCATTTAATGACCATTCGAAGTTACAACAGCACTGAAAAAAGAAACTTATGACAATTTTTCACACTTATGACCATTGCAGCATCCCCATACTCATATGATCAAAATTCAGATGCTTGGCAACTGATTCATATTTATGATGATTGCAGTGTCCTGGAATCAAATTCAATGGGGAAGCCAGATTCACTTAACAACTGTGGCAAGAAAGGTTGCAAAATGGAGCAAAACTCACTTAACAAATGTCTCACTTAACAACAGAAATGTTGGGCTCAACTGTGGTTGTAAGTTGAGGACTACCTGTATATCATTAAATATCAGATTATCTAAGAGAAATCTGCTAAATTAAGAATTATTAACCTTTGTAATTAATTAATGGAAACAATTTATAGTAGCAATGTCTTGATTCCAAAGTAAATTCTAAAATATATGTCTATAAACAGAGGCAGAAGAACCGTTATGCACATATTGAAGGTTTAGACCAGGGGTGGGAACTATGGCGTTTTTATGATTTGTGGATTTCAACTCCCAGAATTCCTAAGCCATCCATGCTAGTTCAAGTATTCTGGGAGTTGAAGTGGCTGGCACCCCCGGTTTAGACTTATGAAAGATGGGGGAGGGGGTTGGAACATTCAACTAAATTTTACTTATATACTTAAGAATTTACTTAATTTCTTCCTCTGGAAATAAAGCTCAAGACTGATTATTTATTTCTTTAGTTAAAAAAAATATTATGCATTTCTAAGAACAGAGGTGGTATTTAGTAGGTTCTGACCAGTTCTGGAGAACTGGTAGCAGAAATTTTGAGTAGTTCGGAGAACCAGTAAATACCACCTCTGAGTTGCCCTGGCCCATCTATTCTCTACCTCCCAAGTCCCAGCTGATCGGGAGCAAATGGGATTTTGCAGTAACCTTCCCCTGGAGTGGGGGCAGAATGGAGATTTTACAGTATCCTTCCCCTGCCAGGCTCACCAAGCCACGCCCACCAAGCCATGCCATGACCACCAAGCCATGCCCACAGAACCGGTAATAAAAAATTTGAAACACACCACTGTCTAAGAACATAGGAATTTGGCTTACCTTCAAAGTCCACATCTCCTACTAACTTTGTCTTTCCAGTGACAGGATCATGAATATGGTTGATACCAACATCAATCACTGCGGCTCCTCTTTTAATCATATCAGAAGTAATTAACTTTGGAATACCTGAAACCATCAATGCAATTAAGTTTACAGAACCAGAGAAAAGTGTTTTTCAGAAAATACTACCCTATTTCCCTGAAAATAAGACTTCTCCGTATAATAAGCCCAATCAGGGTTTTGAGTCCATGTGCTAAAATAAGCCACCCCCTGAAAATAAGCCCTCCCTGAAATGATTGTGATACAGCAGCAGCCGCCATGAGGTAACCCCACTCGTTGCTTCCTGCACCTCAACAATAATAAGATCACCCCAAAAATAAGGTCAAGTGCTTATTTGGGGGGGGGGGGTGTCAAAAGAAAATAAGACCCTAATTTTCGGAAAAATACAGTATATATATAAACAACACACATACATCACATGACAACATATTTATGACAATATTTTGTATTGCAGTGTGCATAAATAAAGCAAGACAAATTTCAGAAACTATATGAAACAATTATTTTTCACCAATGTATCACTTGTTGGATCATTGTTTCAAAGTTACTGTGTTTACTTATCTAACATTTGCACACCTTCCACAATCCTAACTATATCTAATTATATCTCTTGTATCCTACATTTATCTTGTCCATTTGTCACAAATTTAAAATATTCTTCAAAAGTTTTACCAAGATACATTTAGAAAATACTGCATCTAACTTTACTGCATCTAAATTTATAGAACCGGCTGGAATTAGAACCTATCGTATTTTTCGGAGTATAAAATGCACCTTTTTTCCTCTAAAAAGAGGCTGAAAATCTGGGTGCGTCTTATACATCGAATAAAGCATTTTTTTGCCTCCTGAAACCCCGCCCCTTCACCAAAATGGCCACACGCATACCCTTATGGAGGCTTCCAGAGAGCTCCTGGGAGCTGGGGAGGACAGAAATGAGCAAAAAACAGGGTGTTTCCCCCCCCCCAGCCCCCAGTAGCACTCTATAAGCCTCCATAAGGCTATGCATGCTATTTTTTGACCAAAAAATGGCCTGTTTTCACAAAAAATGGGCCATTTTTCCTCGTTTTGGGGCCCCCCAACCCCCAGGAGCACTCTGCAAGCCCCCTCAAGGCTATTCATGCCTTTTATTTGAAAAAAAGGGCCAATTTTTGCGAAAAACGGGCCGTTTGAGGGAGGTTTGCACAGTGTAAAAAGGTTTTTTTTCTCTTTCGAAGAGCTTTTTTAGTTAGAGTGATTGATGAGAATTAGGTTGGTCAAGTACTATGCCAGCAGAAACAAAGATTTGTTCCAAAGGTGGCTACTGATTTCCTTCTCCAGCACATGGGTAAATACACCTGGAAACATCTACCTACCTACCTACTCTCTCTCTCCCTACCTATCTACTGTATTTCTCTCTTTCTCTCTCTATTTCTCTCTCTCTATCCCTCTACCTACCTACCTACTCTCTCTCCCTACCTATCTACTGTATTTCTCTCTCTCTATTTCTCTATTTTTCTCTCTCTATCCCTCTCCCTACCTACCTATCTACACTCGCTCTCTCCCTGCCTACCTACTGTATTTCTCTCTCTCCCCCCTGTATCTACCTATCTACCTGCTCTCGCTCTCTCCCCCTACTTATCTACTGTATTTCTCTCTCTCTATTTCTCTCTCTATCCCTCTACCTACTTATCTATCTACATACACTCTCTCTCTCTATTTACCTACTTACTGTATTTCTCTCTCTCTCTCTCTCCCTATCCCTTTATCTACCTACCTACCTAACTACACACTCTGTCTCCCTCCCTCCCTCCCTCCTGTATTTCTCTATCGCTCTCTCCCCTCTACCTACCTACCTAGCTATCTACCTAGCTACTCTCTCTCTCTCCCTACCTACCTACAGTATTTCTCTCTTTCTCTCCCTCTCTCTCCCTCTATCTACCTACCTACTTAAAAAAAAATTGCCTCTTCAAAACCTGGGTGTGTCTTATATTCCGGTGCGTCTTAAACTCTGAAAAATACGGTAGTTAGAAGGACACAGGTTGGGAGATGGTATATATGGACCTATATTGTATACTATTTATATGGAATATAAAGAATTATAAAGAGCATATTAATCAATTTACAATTCGTACAATTTGATATGCACATTTGTAATTACAAACATTAGAAATAAACAGGGCTCCCCTAGGATTGATTAGATGAAGACAATTCCACATATCATGTCTCCTCTGTAGCACCTGACTATTCCTGAAGGCAACTTTAAACAGTCCAGTCGAGACTGCAATGGTTTGGCCACAAGGTCAGGTTTGGTCTACAAATTCTGATTGGTTGTTCCCTTTCTTTGAGCACTTTCATCTATGTAGGAAAGGCAAATATCTATGGCTGGCCTCGGAGTGGGTGGATATCTTGGTGCCTGATTAAGGGATTTCCGCCCTAGTCCTCATTTTACTTTGCTTCCCCAGATGCACTAGTCCTCACTAGTCCTTCCTCGCTAGTCCTAATTTTTTTTGATTTGCTTTCCAGGAGTTTCCATACATGCCTTCACAACTCTTTCCCACATTTCATTAACGTCAAAAATAATGAAACTCCCCCCCCCCGTCTTTTTTTTTTTGTTCTTTCTTTTCTTCCACTGTTCCATTGTCTCTGTAATTCTGGAAAAAATGAAAGAAAGGGAACAGATTGTTCCTTCATCTTTATGTTCTACGATGGATCCAAGAAAACTTTGCAGCAAGGAAAACTTATGGTTGTGCATCGTATAATCGAAATGGCATGTATTGAATGTATGTATTGAAATTTCATGTCAATGTGCCTAATTACAATACATTTTTTAGGGGAAAAAATCGAAAGAAAGGAAAGTTTTGCAGTACTGTGAGAAAGCAATGAGAAAACAAGAGGAACATGCTTCACCAAGCCTGGAAACAAAACAAAACAAAACAACACAACACAACACAACACAACAAAACAAAAAACTACAGAGAGACATACGTGCTAAATGAAGTTAAGAGCTTCCATAAGAGATAGAAAAACAGAGAATTAAGGCAAGTTCATTGGCTTAATGGACCATAACTTTGTTTTAAAAATGGCAGCTGTCAACCACCAGAGCATGCAGAAGTTTGGCAGTTCAGTACAGAAGCAACTGCTATTGGGCTGCTTGGAAACAGCAGGCAGGAGGGCAAGTTATGATGGGGCTAGAAGTGAGTGGAGGATGACTGTATCAGCTTCTGTACTCAACAACTGGAGGATGATCCATACCGGTGACTGGAGCAAGGACAAGGTCTAGATCTGTCCTGAAATTAAAATCTCCCCGCTCAGCAATGAAGCTCCCCACTTAGTATGACTAGTTCTCATTTAAATTGTCTTCACAGGATCTTTCTTAAGATAAACTCGAGTGGTGAGAGATGAACTCTGTTATCTGGAGCTCTAGAAAGGAAAATGAGACCTGAATTCTACAAATAAACACATAAATAAAAATAATCATGTGGGAGAGAACTCTGGAAGTTCTGATCCAACATTACTAGAGAACCATAGGCTGGGACTCATATCCATCCTGATAAAAAGAAGAAAAAAAGGCAAATACAGAAGAGACTGATACAATACAGTTCTTGGTTAAGAATGCATGAAGGAGCCTTCCAAAGATGAAGACTGAATGACAGGTACAATAAGTGTGAGAAAAGAGAGAGATAGTAACAGAAATGCTGAATGAGAGTGTTTTCAGGCAAGAAGGAAGCAACCTAACTTCCATTCTTGAACTGAAAAGAAGAAATCAACAGCAGTTGTAGAAGAGTGCCACAGAGATTAAAAAATAATTGAAAACAAAGCCAGCTCCCCTTGTTTGATCCCTACTTCAATGGCAATTTAAGCAGGAGAATCAGAGGCCTTTTCTCTACACTGCCTTTTTTTACTTATATATGAAATCAGGAATAGGGAAAAAGGAGGGAGGGAGAATAATTGTAGATTTTGCCATTTTTATTACATTTGCATGCCAAAAATTCTCAAATCTAATAAAATGAAGTGCAAGTCTGAAGATAACCTTTTTCTATAGATGTTGGTGTACCTAGCCTATTACAAACATACTAATTTTGAAATATGATTCTTTTTCCTTAAAGATAATAAAAACACAATATTTTAATTGAAATAAAACTTAGTTTAGAAAACTAATTTAGAAAAACAAAGAAAAATTCCACTCAGTAACACAACTGTTGCTTGTTTTTATTATCTAGTCCATGCAAGACTATTACAGTACTTTATATGAATGTCAACAAATCAAGCTGGAAATTTAGAGTATGTGTGTGGGGAGGGACAATATTAATTCTCATGCAACCAACATTATTTCATTAAGTAGTATAATGGGGTGCATGGATATGTTGCATGACTGAGTGCAAGGATTTGTGTTTGGGATGAGGAAATATAAATGAAGATATCCATGTGTGGGGGTTTTTTGTTTGCGTGTGTGTATATATGTATGTGTGTGAGTAACCACACACACACCACACACATATGGGATTTTGGGAGGCACAAAACCATGCCTATCTCTGATGTAGTTTATATATCAGCTTTTTTTTCAAAAGAGTTTTGTCAAATTGCCAATTTAAAAAAATCAAAATAAAAGCAAATAACGAAAAACTAAAGAAGAATAGTAAACTGAGGTTGAAGTTTGACTGTGAATGCTCCACAGCCATTTTAGATAATATAATATAATTCTGAGATGAGGGAGATTCATCCTGAGGGAGATACATCTGATGGGATCCAGAAGAAGGGCCTTCTCCATGGTGGCTTCCTCTCTCTGGAACATCATCCCCCAGAGATTAGAATGGCCCCCACTCTAATACTCTTCCAGAAGACAGTACAGTACAGGAAGGGAACCTTATAAAATATAGAACAACAAGAGTTGGAAGGGAACTTGAAGGTCTTCTAGTCCATCCCCCTGCTTAGGCAGGAAACCCTACACCACTTCAGACAAATGGATATCCAACATCTTCTTATAGTATTGGAGCATTCACAACTTCTGGAGGCAAGTTGTTCCACTGATTAATTGTATTAACTGTCAGGAAATTTCTCCTTAGTTCTAAGTTGCTTCTCTTCTTGATTCATTTCCCCACAAGGCACTAAAGACCTGGTTCTGCCAGGGGGCCTGGGGAACCCAAAGCAGGATGGAGCCCATTAAAGGGCTCATGTGATCTGATGTCGCTGGGGCAGGGGTTGGGAGGTGATTTTGTTATATTTTTTTATTCTTTTTGTTAGTTTTTATTGTTTTAAATGTGGTGCCTTGAGTCACCATGGGTGAATAGACGGCAATATAAATTCAATGAATGAATGAATGAATCAATCAATCAATAATTTGCATTAATTGCAATTGCACACTACTACATCTTTAAAATCTACATTGATTTTCATATTATCTTAGCAAACTTTGTTTTAACAAAACACATTAAATTTTGAACTACAGAAACAGCCCAATATTGATATTTAATTCCATTGAATGACTTAAAAACTGATAATGCTCCTCACCTGCAGCAACTATCACAATGTCCGCGAGCTGTGTATGGATCATCAGCTGATCTTTTGGTGTATATCTATGAGTTATTGTCACAGTAGCATCACCTGTCACATATATAAGTAAAAAAAGGCAGTGTAGAGAAAAGACAGAGAAAAGAAAAAGCACACATTGGTGGTCTTTGTGAAAAAGTGAATTATCCTTCAGTGCATAAAGATGGATTAGTTTTCCCATGTTATTTTTAATGCAATATTATTGATAAAAATGTTGTGGGTCTTTTAAATAAGTGCAAAACAGAATATAATCCCACCCCTCCAATCTTAAGAATTCTGGAAAAGAGGTAAAAAAAAAAAAGAATATCATTACAAACGTATCACTTATCAGCAGTGGCAATAGGATATTTATTTATTTACAAAATAAATTTCCCCCCAAAGAAAATCTTATTTTCAATTAAGTAAAACTGATTTTACACAATAAGGAATGAGGTCTTTTTAATTTTTCTAGCTCTTTCCCTTCTCTCCCTGTTAAGGTTTCCAATAGAATAATGTGAAATGTTCTTCAACCTACCTCCTGGCCTTTCATGTTCGCCATCAGAATGTAAAAGCATTGAAATGGGCATTCCAACATTTTTTGATCTTCCAACTACTACAACATTTCTTCCAAATGTCTGTATTCCTTAAAAAACAACAATAATAATAACTAAAAACACACAGAAGCTTGTGAAATTAAGTCCCACTGAGAAAAGACCCGATTACTCATTAATTTTCTTTTTCACCATAGAATTATGATAAGAGTAATAGTTTTAGGTTTTTACCATTTTTATTATTACAAAAGGTTTAATATGAGTTTTTGAAGAAAATAATTTACAAATAATAATCACAATATTCAACTGCAATTTTATTTTGTTCATTGTTAAAATTAATACTTTAAATTTACTTTATATAAAAAACAAAATATGACCACTAAAGGGAAGATGGACACCATAACCAAGGACTAAGAAGAATAAGCTAAAATAAATAAAACAAATATATACATAAATAAAATATATTTATGTATATATTTTATGCTGTTTTAATTTTCCCTGTGCACCGCTCCGAGTCCCCCTGGGGAGAGGACGCGGTATAGAAAAAATAAAAATCTATAAGCTGTGTTACTATGCCCAGAATAATTCAAGAAAACTCATTCTATACTTGCTGCTCAGTCTTATTTATTATTTTTATTTTATTAAATTTATACCCCGCCCTTCTCCTTGTTAGGACCCAGTCTTCATTTTCAAAAGATCATCTATGTAACTGAACTGCCATTCCATTATTATTTCTGGAATTTAAAATCACAAAGATAGAAAGCATGCGTGCAAGAGAAAACTGAACACTTCGCTAGAAGAATTCTATGCCGTATCACTGCCATAAATTTCTATCTGGAGCAAATTCTCTACCCATAAATACAACAGCATTTTCCCTTACTGTCCTTCTTCTTGATGAGCCATAATCCCGTAAAAACAACACTTGTTTGAGCATGCTTGCTTGCTCCATTGTTTTCTGTAATGGTTTCTTCTAAAAGTTAATAGAAAGACTGTAAGTGTTCAATAACTGTATCTAATCCTATTCTTTGTTTCATGCAGGAAACACAAGTCATAATAGAAATACTGTAGATAATCAACACTTCAAAATGTTAAAGAATATTAGGATAGAAGTATAACTACCACACATACTCAAGATAAGCTGAGAATTTTAGGTGCCATCCCCAAAATTGGGTTTATCTAATCATGGACAGGTTTATATGTGGTAATACTTTTTACGTTACTAACAGTATTTTTTCTCTTTTGTTAAGTGCAGTGCTCTCAAGCTTAGTTTATAGCAGGGGACCTTGGGTGGGTGGGGGGGCAGGGGGGCACCGCCAGAGTGGTGTGGACAGCTCAATGTCACTGCACCTGTGGAGGCCTAAGCTCTGTTTTTGGCTGCAATGGCTTTTCTGTAACCCTCCGGCCAATGAAAACAGACCTCAGAAGGGCTGCACGCAGCCCTCCCGAGCTCTATTTTCACTGGCAGAGGCACTATGGGCCAGCCCTTTGCTGTTTCCAGGGTGGCCCCACTGGCCAGATCTAAGCACCCCTCCCGGAACGGATCTGGCCTCCGGGCCTTCAGTTTGACACACCTGCTTTATAAGGTAGCCCGCATTATTATTATTATTATTATTATTATTATTATTATTATTATTATTATTATTATTATTATTATTATTATTATTATTAAATTTTATATCCCGCCCTTCTCCACAGAGGACCCAGGGCGGCGCACAGGAAATTAAAAAACATACAAAATGCAATAAATATAATTTAAAAGACTATTGCCTAGAGAGAAGATGGAGGTCTACCCGATTTGAATCTGACCGGACACAGGTAAGAGCCCATTTACGGACTTACATTGTGGCGCTGAGAGTGGCCAAACGCAGATAACCGCCCTGCCGCCCTGTTTAGGGTGACCCGCTCCCTCCTTCAACAGAGGGTGCGGGAAGCCCCCTTACAGGGCAGAGCAGAGGAATTTGTGTCTTATCTGCAGGAGAAAATCACTCAGATAAAGAACGAGCTAGCCCCCATTAATGGCCCAGTGGAATGCCACGAGGCGGATCTTGTTTGGGAGGAGTTTGACTCCGTTACTTCCGATGATATGGACAGGCTTCGTGGGTGACTGCGAGCCACCACATGTTTACTGGACCCGTGTCCCTCCTGGCTTGTACTGGCATCCTGGGAGGTGACACGAGGCTGGCTCCAAGAGGTTGTCAACGCATCCTTGAGTGAGGGTTCCTTGCCTGCTTCCCTAAAAGAGGCCATGGTGAGACCCCTCCTCAAGAAGCCCTCTTTGGATCCAGCTTTATTATCTAACTATCGTCCTGTCTCCAACCTTCCCTTTTTGGCGAAGGTTGTTGAGAGTGTGGTGGCACAACAGTTTCCCCGTCACCTGGAGGAAGTTGATTATCTAGACCCGCGCCAGTCCGGCTTTCGGCCCGGGCATAGCACCGAGACGGCATTGGTCGCGTTGGTCGATGATCTCTGGAGGGCCAGAGATGGGGGTTGTTCCTCCATCCTGGTCCTATTAGACCTCTCGGCGGCTTTCGATACCATCGACCATAGTATCCTATTGCATCGGCTGGGGGGGGTTGGGGGTGGGAGGCACCGTTTTATGGTGGTTCTCCTCCTACCTCTCTGACCGATCGCAATTTGTGTTGGCAGGAGAGCAGAGGTCGACCTCGAGACCCCTCACATGTGGGGTGCCTCAGGGGTCGGTCCTCTCGCCTCTCCTGTTCAACACATACATGAAGCCGCTGGGTGAGATCATCCGTGGTTTTGGGGTAGAGTACCATCTCTACGCTGATGACACTCAGCTGTATATATCTACCCCAAACCACCCCAACGATGCCGTAGCGGTGATGTGCCAGTGCCTGGAAGCCGTGCGGATCTGGATGGGAAGTAACGGACTCGGGATCAACCCGACCAAAACCGAGTGGCTGTGGTTTCCGGCCGCCCGATTCAACCAGCTCACTCCATCGCTGGCCATAGGGGGCAAACATCTTGCCCCTGTGGATGGGGCGCGCAATTTGGGTGTCCTCCTGGATGCCCAGCTGTCCATGGAAGATCAAGTGACAGCCGTGGCTAGGAGGGCGTTTTACCAGGTTCGCCTGGTTCGCCAGTTGCGCCCCCTATTGGATCGGGATGCCCTTTGCACAGTCACTCATGCTCTCGTGACATCCCGACTGGACTATTGTAACTCTCTCTACATGGGGCTCCCCTTGAGGTGCACCCGAAGACTTCAGCTGGTCCAGAATGCAGCCGCGCGAGCAATAATGGGGACCGCAAGGTACGCCCATATAACACCGCTCTTGCGCGAGCTGCACTGGCTGCCTGTCGTCTTTCGGGTGCGCTTCAAGGTGCTGGTTGTCATCTTTAAAACGCTCCATGGCTCGGGACCTAGCTATCTGCGGGATCGGATCCTGCCCCATACATCCTCACGGCCGATCCGCTCCCACAGAGAGGGACTTCTCCGGGTGCCGTCCACTAGACTGTGTCAGCGGGCGACGCCCAGGGGAAGGGCCTTCTCTGTGGCGGGTCCAGCCCTCTGGAACGACCTCCCCCCCGACATTAGAACAACTACGGACCTCCGCTCCTTCCGTCGAAAACTGAAAACACACTTTTTCTGTCTGGCCGGCCTTGGTTAGTCTCTACCTCTGGGGTGTTTAGGGAATTTAGTTTTAATGGGGTTTTTAGCACAGGGATGATCAATTTAATCTGCTTTTATTTATTGTATTTATTGTTTGTATATATTTTTATATGTTTTAATTTCCCTGTGCACCGCTCCGAGTCCCCTTGGGGAGAGGACGCGGTATACAAAATTAAATATTATTATTATTATTATTATTATTATTATTATTATTATTATTATTATTATTATTATTATTATTATTATTATTATTATTATTATTAAATAAACCTATCCTGCGCTAAAACCAAATTTTAAAAACCCAATTTAAAAACTACCTAAAAGTCCCCATAGGAGGTTAGGCTAGGCCGGCTTGTTGAAACAAATATGTCTTGAGACATTGGCGGAAGAGGCGGAGGTCGGTGATGGTAAGTAATTCAGGGGGTAGGTCATTCCAGAGGGCTGGCCCCGCCACAGAGAAGGCTCTTCCCCTGGGTGTCGCCAGTCGGCATTGTTCGGCCGACGGCACCCTGAGAAGGCCCTCTCTGTGGGAGCGTATCGGTCTAAGGGATGTATGGGGCAGGAGGCGGTCTCGCATATAACTAGGCCCCGAGCCATGGAGCGCTTTAAAGATGGTTGTCAAAACCTTGAACCGCACCCGAAAGACCACAGGAAGCCAGTGCAGCTCGCGCAGGATTGGTGTTATCTGGGAGCATCTAGTGGCTCCCATAATCACCCGCGCGGCTGCGTTTGAAATGTGAACAATATTTTAACAATATTTTAACAATATTTTAACATGAAAACAATTCCCTTCTGAACAAGCAGATTGTTGTGGATATATAAAGCAACTAATGGGGTCAAGTTATTGAGAGATTGTGTCTCCCCAGGTAAATCTACCCATTCTATTAGTTTGGCAGAAAAATCATGTTAAGAGTCCTGCCATTAAGGAACATCATCTGATACAGGGGTCTGCAAAGTCGGCTCTTTTAAGACTGGTGGACTTCAACTCCCAGAGTTCCCCAGCCAGCTGGCTGGGGAATTCTGGGAGTTGAAGTCCACCAGTCTTAAAAGAGCCGACTTTGCAGACCCCTGATCTGATAGGACCCAAGAAGAGAGCCTTGTTTGCTGTGGCTCCTGCTCTTTGGGACAACTCCTGTTCTTCTCAGGTTAGATTAACAATCACCCTACTGGCTTTCTGGCAGGCTCTTAAGAAACATCATAATGTGGTATCAAACCTGTTGGTTAATTGCATTGTTAATAATTAATTGTATTCTTCTGCAAACTAGTTTTGTTTTAATAAACTGTTTAAAGGGGCTTTAAGGGTTTTATTTTACTTTTAATTGTTGTTCTTAATTATGTAAACTGTGTAAAGTTACTTAGGTGAAATGGGTGGCAATATAAACTGAATAAATAACCAGTTCCAAGGACCAAATTCACTGAGCATTTGAATGGGGAGAATGAACAGTAGTTTGCTAGTACTATTCAGGATACAATAAGAAAAAAATAATGAAGGAGAGCAGAAGACAGCGTGATAATGATACTAAAAGTTTCATGATAGCTTAAAGAAAAAGGCACTAGAGTATATGAGTTAGAAAGAAGTCACATCACTTAAGTAAAAAAGTACTCAGTTAAGGAATAATAGTCTTAGAAATCTGAATGAGTTTGCAAACTAAGAAGAGCAAGGCTTCTTTAGATCAATTAAAAATAAAAGGAAGAAAACAGAGCCAATATATTTGTCCAATGAAACAGCTACAAGTAAGAAAGAACAGGAAGAGCTATTCAACTTATATTGACTTTTCAGGTAATTGAAAGAACAAGAATAAAAGGACAAGAATAAAATTTTAGATTGATAGAAACATGATCAGGGAATATCTAACAATTCTGAATGAGTTTAAATTTCCAAGACTGGAGTCACTAATACAATAGTACTAGTGTCAACCCGTGAAGCTTTCCTGACCCGCTCCCGAGTTGCCATAGGCACTGCACTGAGGAATTCACACCTCAGTCAAAACAAAATGCATCCTAGCCAGACAAAGTCAAGGTCATCGCCATGGAGATCCATAATGGCCGGAGGGAGTGACTTCTACAACCTGTGAAATTGCTTCGTTGGGGAATGTGACTGGTGACACATCTTGGGGGGGAGGGGGAAACAGGGTCAGAGGCAAGGCACGAACTGGGTGAAGTTGTGCTGACATGGCGCTCCTGATAAACAACTGGATTTTTTTCTGAAAGATCTTCTTTTATTAGGGCATTGGTCGGATGCCTGATAGCAGTGCTGATCAAATTTTAAAAGAAACCCATTTTAGTACTGAAACTATTTGAAAGAATGGGAGTCTGGTAGTTTATAGTTTATAGTTTAAGCTTATACTTTTTTTTCTCAGATAAATTTCCAGAATGCATTTAACTCCCATTTCCTTAAAACACTTGATTCAGTTACCAGTTCTCTTTATTATTTCCCAAACTGCAGCAGCAGTGGCAGGTATAATGGAAGGCTGGTCGAGGCACAATCGCCCAATGTTGAAAATATGGAATCCATCCACATCCTTTTCAGGAGCAACACTGTTGCACACAGTCCTTTCATCAATGTGATCTGGAAAAAAAGAATTTTTCTACATTTAGTTCTTACTTTAACATACAGTTAGCCTAATAGTTGTTATTTATCTTGTTTAATATATTGTGCCAGTTTTTAAGGGTAAATGTAAATACATAAGGAGGTAATTTCATATGAAGCATTAAGTGTCTATAATGGGACTCCTGATTTTGATTCCAGTGACTGGTCACATCTTAATTTAATCCAGTGGGGATTGGTGGAAAATATGCATTTAATTTCACTCAATTAAAAAATACCACCCGTGACAAGCCATTTCCCCTGTAATGGTCAAACTTTTCCACAGGACATGTTAGAAATGATTCCTTTCTCCATTAGAAAGAGGATGTCTTTGATTTTGCAGTTATGTTCACAAGAATTTATGAACCAAAAGATATGGCAACTGTTCTGTTTCTTCTCTCAAGAAAGAAACAATTCTAAACTGCTTTAATAAAGCATAAGCAATCTAGTGTTATTCTTTGAAAAATGTAATTTTCAAAACAAATACGTAGGATGTGCATGGCATTGTTAACTAAAAGCCCTTAAAATGTCATATTTCTACTGGGGATTCTGGGTTAGGAAAAGTGGTGTTCTGGTTGTTTTTTTTGCCCATCTCTCCAGGAAAGAGGACTAAAGAGGGGTGCAATATATCTATAGTGATAGAGCTATACTGACTTTTGAAACAAACCCTTCTTCATCCTAATCAAATGGGACCTTAAAACATAGAATAAAAGAGTTGGAAGGGACCTTGGAGATCTTCTAGTCCAGGGGTGGGTTCGCTTCGCATGTGCTTTACTTGCGCATGCATAGTTGGCTGTAAATAGTTTTGTGCATATGCGAAGACCACTAAAGGCTAATAAAAAAGATGCCAGCAATGGCAATGGAGATGGAGGAACTGGTTCGGGTGTATGGCCAGCCTGGGTTGCTGCCCATTCTGTGACCAAGGCCAGATTACTACTATCGGTTCAGCCGAACCGGGAGCAACCTACCTCTGTTTTAGTCCAACCCCCTGCTCGAGCAGGAGACCCTATACCATTTCAGACAAGTAGCTTCCAGTGTCTTCTTAAAAGCCTCCAACAATGGGGCACCACAGCTTCTAAAGGCAAGCCGTTCCACTGGTTAATTACTCTCATCATTAGGAAATTTCTCCTTAGTTCTAGGTTGGTTCTCTCCTTGATTAGTTTCCATCCATTGTTTCTTGTCTTGCCTTCTGATGCTTTGGAAAATACTTCATCTTTATGGTAGCCCTTCAAATATTGGAACAGTGCTATCATATCTTTCCTGCTTCTTTTTTTCATTAGACTAGAAGCAGGAGTAGTCAACCTTTTTTTTACCTACTGCCCAATTCTGTTAGTAGTAAAATTTTCCACCCACCCACCGGTTCCACAGTAATGGTGATTTATAAAGTAGGGCAGTTAATTAAATTTTAAAAAGGAAAGTGCTTCAGTATTGGACAAAACCCCTACCTCCCACCATGAAGGCTGGAAGGCCCACTAGTGAGCAGTAGGGACCAGATTGACTACCACTGGACTAGAGACATACCCAATTCTGGCAACAATTCTTCATAAGTTTTAGCTTCCAGCTCCCTAACCATCCTTGTTGCTCTTCTCTGCACTTTTCCGTTGTCTCACTTTTTTTTATTTTGTCATGACTAAAATTGGATGCAGTATTTTAAATGTAGTCTTACCGCTTTGTAAAGCGGTGGTACTATTTCATGTGTTCCTGATTCTATTCCTCTTTTAATGCAGCCTAGGGTTGCATTGGCGTTCTGGCTACTGCCATACATCATTGTCTCATGTTTAAATGATTGTCCACTAGGATTCCAAAGATCCCTGTTACAGTTACTGGTATTTATCACATCAAGATCCCTCTCATAGTGATATTATCATATTTGATATTTCTTTTGATATGTATATGTGCTTTGAATCCTATTTTTAGGATGCATTAACTTAAAAACACAACACACAACTCAAATTACTCATTTCTAAGAAGTTAATTGATAGTAAGAGATTCTGTGCTTCTAGGGTCAATAAAGGTGATCTAAAAAATCATTTTTAGAAATGTGTTAAATCATTGCAAATCTGATTTCAGACCAATTTCCTATCATTGTTATGAGAACATGCTACAAAGATCAGGATTGGTTCTTATAACGGTGGAATAGCTTGTTCTAAAAATTGTGTATACTCCATCAATATAAGTTTGGCAATAAACAATATTTGAAAGTAGCATCTATATCAGCTGTAATTTTGGGAAGGAAAGAGGGACAAAACGAAGTTAATTTTTAACTGAGTACATTTAAAATAATGTTTAAAGATATAATTATAAGATCTCTTCTTTAAAAGCCTGCTTTAAATCCATTGGAGACGCCTACAAATCTTCTGAAGATAGACGAATATAAGTTTCTCTACAGATATTTCTAGACAGATTATTGTATCTTGAAACATTTCAAATTGGTGTTGAGGACAATGCAGTTAAGACTTTCTTGCTTGGTTTCCTGGACGATGACTGAGGATTAGCATAGGGAATTGGTAGTGGTTCTTCAGCAAGCTTTGATACCACTGACAATCACATCTTGCTTGTGGATCACCTGGGAAGTTTGGTAATCTATGCTCCTGCTTTATAGTAATTCCATTTCTATTCCTCAGAAAGACATTTGGATGTTATTTGGAAACAGTTGCAATTCAGATGTTATAGAGGAAACTGTACCAGGAATGCAAGGCACCTCCTGCAGCATGAATGGATTAAAAGCCTCAAACAAGCTCAGAAGACCCACAGGGAATTGTGTGAATGGAGAAAAGACTGGGCTTCGAGAGAAGAGAAGACTTTATGGAAAATGAAAGTTTTACTTGGGCGAGTTCAGCTGAGACACGTAGCTATCAGGGCTCTCTTTGTTATCTTTTTGCTTTCCTCCCCTCCATCCACCGAAAATTCCTTAATAAAAGCAGCCAAATGCTAAATTGAAATTATCTTGAGTTGTTTAGTTGCTTTTTGCAAATTTTTTTCACTTATAATCTACCTTTCCATTTGTTATGCTGAAGAGACAAGCATCACACCACCATAGCAGTTGGATTTATCTTCCAGCCTCTTGTTTTATACCAACTGCAAACTTTTTTCTCTTCTTATGAACTGAATGGTTCTCCGATTTTGACTGGGTTTAATTTTAATTCTTTTAGACACTAACTGTAAAGTAAGACTGCAATTTTTTGAGGATTGTAAACTGTGAACTGAGGAGACAGAGAAGAAATCTAATTCGCTCTTCTCCATTGTGTATAAGTATTATTTCAACATTAACGACAAGAGGGAGCCAAAGGCTAATCTGAGAGAAAGATCAATTTTTAACAGAAGGCTATGTGATTGAGGGCAAAAAACCTAATTTTTATCAGAAGGCTGTTTTGCTTCATCATACTGAAGTGTTATTTCAACATTAATCACAAGAGGGAGCAAAAGGCTATTTTCTTTTATCAGAAAGCTTTTTTTCTTTTAAAAGACAATCAGAAACAATGTTGTGGAATTAACTCTTTGACACAGATTAGAAATCAGATGTTCCCAAACTTGGCAACTTTAAGACTTGTGGACTTCAACTCCCAGAATTCTCCAGCCAGCAGGCTGGAGAATTCTGGGAATTGAAGTCCACAAGTCTTAAAGTTGCCAAGTTTGGGAACCTCTGGATTAGATTGTTTTATAAAGATTCAATTCGCCAGCTTCTTGTGGAGTTATAAACAATGCCACAAAAGAAAAACCATGGTATTATTGGATGCATTTGTACGGAGAATAACAAAGCCATGGAAAAAGAGGCTAGCATTGTAGCTACATGCAATATCTGTATCAAATGTAAATTAATTGAATTTACTTGAAGAAAAACTGAAGAATCCATAGCCACTCTGAAACCAATCATTCTGGTGAACATAATGAATTCCTAGTAAAGGCAGACATCTATATCCAAACCAAACACAACAAAGAAGAAATAACTATCAAGAAACAGGAAAGGAAATGGCAGCATGTCACTCAAAGGTAAACAATCTGAAAAGGCTGTTCCTGCCATTTCATACCCTTTGTCTGGAAGAAAACATACAGACGCATGGAGAAGTGCATTTGTCAAGTGGTCCAGTGACAGGAAATAAAACAGCTTAGACTCCCCCTCTACCCAAAAAAATAAAGACATGGATGGGTTAATGATCTATGATTCACTATTCAAAGGAACAGAACCATCTGTAAACTTCTCGGCTTACTAAACTAATCAAGCCCACCAATTATTATCCCTTTCTTCTGGGACAAATAATTATTATTATTATCATTTATTAAATTTTTATACCGCCCTTCTCCCTTCCGGGACTCAGGGCGGTGTACAGGCACTAATAAAATTATGCAATTAAAAGCCTGAGAACAGTTTCAAGGGACTCTGGGCAGAAAAGCAAGGCTTTTAGAAGCACGTGTGGTGTTCGTGTCTCCAACGAAAGAAAAAACATCACATGAAAGAACTTTGGATTTTTGGACCATACTTTGCATTACCTATAGGAAGGACTTCTGTCAAAAGACGGGCTGCATCTCAAGAACCAGGGAAAATGTGCATGGCAAATAATTGGCTTGGATCATCCAAAGGGCTTTAAAGAAAATTGGAAGGGGAGGAAGAACAATCTTTAAGCATAATCCCCAAGACAACCAATCTGACAGTGAGAAAGGGAGTGGTGAAAAGGACTGGGAACTTAGGTATAAAATAGGACACATAGAAAACAAACAGAAGATCATCCATAAAAGGCTCAGACGCTTATACACTAATGCTCAGAGTTGGGTAAGAAATGGGGAGAACTTGAAGTTTGAATATATGCGGGAAGGTATGATGTTATTGTAGGGATGCAGTTGCTCAGTGGCTGCTGAGCTTGTTGATCATTGGCAGTTCTAATCCCTAGTAACAGTGTGAGCTCCTGTTACTTGTCCCAGCTTCTGTCAACCTAGCAGTTCAAAAGCATGTAAAAATGCAAGTAGAAAAATAGGAACCACCTTTGGTGGGAACGTAACAGTGTTCCGTGCACCTCTGGCATTTGGTCATGCCAGTCACATGACCATGGAGATGTCTTCAGACAGTGCTGGCTTTGAAACAAAGATGAGCACAGCCCTAGAGTCAGGAATGACTAGGACGTATGTGCAAGGGGAAACTTTATCTTTACCTTTAGGATATTATTGCTATTACTGAAACTTAATGTGAGGGCATCCATGATTGGAACGTACTGCTAGAAAGATATAAATTGTTCAAAAGAAGCAGAACCAACTCAACAGATGTGGAAGAGTACCTTTGTATGTAAGCAATTACTAGACCTCTACAGAAATATGGAATACTAGAGATGAAAACGTTCTTGAAAGTATTTGGGTAAATATTAGAGATAAAAGAAATGACATTTCCATAGGCATGTACTACAAGTATGTACTATTAATCAGGTGGAGAAAATAGAACAATCCTTTGCTAATCAGTTAGCTGAAGTGTGCAGGAAACAGACCATTGTAGCAATTGGGGGACTTTAACTACCTGACATCAACTGGGAAACAAACTCTGCAAATAGTGGGAGATCGAATTGGTTCCTGATGTTCCTGGCTGACAACTTTGTCACCCAAAAAAGAGAGGCAGGAACCAATCAATCAGCTTCTTTGGACTTAATCCTAACTAATTGTGATGAAATGATTGCGAGAGTAGAAATTTCAGGGATGTTAAGGCAGAGTGACCATGTCATACTAGAATTCACCATAATAAGGGGAGAGTCAGACCAGTGTTTTAGATGTTAAGAGGCCTGTCTTTAGTAAAATAAGAGAGATATTAGGAAGGAATCCATGAACGGCAATCCTAGAAGGAAAAACAGTTCAGGAAGCATAAGAAATTCTAAAAATTGAAATACTAAAGGCCGAAACAAAAACAATATCAGAGGAAGAAAAACAAAACACCTCAGATGAAATCAACATGGTTGCACAAGAGGTCTCTGACAAACTGAAGGACAAAAAAGTATAAAAATGGAAACAGGGACATATAACTAGAACAGAACACCAGGAAACAGACCGAATTTGCAGGAATGGAGTCATGAAGGTTAAAGTTCAGAATGAAGATTTGCAACAAATGTCAAAAATTATTTCAATAGGAAAGAAACAAATAAAAAAGTCAAGGAAATGAGTGGGAGAAAATTGCAAGAAGGTAGTAGGAAACAAAGAGAAAGCACAGCTGCTTAACTCCTTGTTTGCGTCTGTCTTTATGGAAAAGGAAAAAAAAGCCTAACCTATCAAAAACAGCACAGAGAAAACAAAACAGCAATGCTAGTGAAAATGGATAAGAAATTGGTAGAAGAATACCTATCCACTTTAGAAGAGTTCTAATAACCAGGACCAGATGGTTTACATCCCAGGACACTGAAGGAGCTGGCAGATGGAACTACTGAACAAAATCTTTCAGAACTCTGGTGTGCAGGGAAACTACCACAGGATTGGAAAAGAGCTGATGTGGTTTCAGATGGAAAAAAAGTGGATCCAGGAAACTACAGACAATCAGTTTGATATCAATACCTGTGAAAAGATAATCAAGGAGCAGATTTGCGAGCATCTAAAAATGAACAAAGGGATCACTAGAAACCAACATGTGTTCGTTAAAAACAGATCATACCAGACGAACCTCATTGCTTTCTTTTATAAAGTGATTAAAGTAGTGAATCAGGAAAATGCTGATATAGTTTACTTGGATTTCAGCGAGACATGATAAAAAAAGACCTCTATCCTACTTCTTAGAGGGATAGAACGATGTGGGATAGATAGTACCACCACCAGATGGATTTGCAGTTGGCTGACCAACTGCACCCAGCATCTAGTCCTCAATAAAATTACATCTACATGGTGGGAAGTATGCAATGGAGCGCTTCAAAGTTCTCTGTTGGGCCCAATGATCTTCAACATCTTCATAAATGATCTAGATAAGAAAATAGAAGAGGAACTCATCAAATTTGCAGCCAATACCAAGCTTGGGGAAGGGGGGGTTGTCAATACTTTGGAAGATAAAGATTCAGAAGGATCTTGACTTTTATCAATGTTCAAGTCTGTCAAGATCCTTCTGAGCCTTTATCTTCCAAAGCATTGACAATCCTTCCCCTCAAGCTTGGTATTGGCTGAAAATTTGATGAGTTCCTCAACTCTCCTTAGGCAAATACACATGTTCAGAACAGGCAGTATCTGGATCAACAATTGTAACTGGGAGAGGGATTTGATATCCAAGTGGACTATCACTTAAGGTTGAGCCAGAAGTGTGCTACAGCAGCCAAAAAAGCTAATGCAGCCCTTGGCTGCATCAAGAGAGGGATAGTATCAAAATCACATGAAATTATAGTATTAGTTTATATTGCACTTGTGAGATCACACTTGGAACACTGTATCCAGTTCTGGTTATTATGATACAAAAAAGATGCTGAGTCCTAGAAAGACTGCAAAGAAGAACAATAATGATAAATAAAGGAGTCTAGGGTCTAAACCGTACAATAGACAATTTCAGGAACATAGTATGTCTAGTCTAAAATAAAAGAAGGATTATAGGTGACATGATAGAAGCTATTTACCAGTATCTGAGAAGCTAACACAGAGAAGAATAGGTCAACTTATTCTCCAAAGCACCTAAGGGCAGGACAAGAAGTAAATGATGTAAGCTTGTTAAAGAGTCCTCCAACCCAGAAGTAAAAAGAAATTTCCTGACAGTAAGAACAATGAATCAATGGTGCAGTTTGCCTTTTACAATTTGAGTGCTCCATCACTGGAGGTCCTCAAGAAAAGATTGGCCAGCTATCTGTCCAGGATATAGTCTCCTACTTCTCAAGCCCCTTCCAGCCCTGATTCTATGAAATGGACAATTGCATGACATTAATCAGTTCTCCAACTCTGTGCATTTCAATATCTACGTGATACCGCTAAATATTAGGAATTTTAAGCTGAGTGTTCCCAATATATTGATGACACTCAAATTATTTTTCTATACCCCTACCAGATAATGATTGATAATGGAGTCGGTCTCCAAATGCCCATGTGCAATTGGAAATGAAAAATTATTCTACGCACTGTAACCACAGCAACACTTCTACATGCAAGAAAGTGGAAGTAACTGCAGAATCTAGAATGCATGGTTATATTGATGGCAAAACTGGCAGAATGGCAACATTGACAGCTTTGATTAAAGCAGTGCTTCTCAAATAGTGGGGCGGGGCCCCCAGGGGGGGCGCGAGGCTCCGTAAAGGGGGGCGCGTTTGACCTCGGCAAAGGATTTAATTTTTTTAAAATTTCTAATGCACTTTAAATCTTTTCTGCTACAGTTAATAAAGCTATTCTTTGTTGTAAATTGATCCACATTTCTTTCTTTTTTTATTCTCTTATACGTTAATAAGGATACAGTGTTATGCAGAGGTGTACTTATAACAATTTTATAGACAAATGATACTATTTACAGTCGCGCGGGGGGCGCGAAATGTTTTCTTCTTCCTAGGGGGGGCATGACAGAAAATAATTGAGAAGCACTGGATTAAAGAAAAGAAAAGCAGTCTTATTTCTACTGTACTTAAAAGCCAATTTTGGACTTTTTGCGAAAAATAAGAGAAATGAAAATTTCTCTTTAGGATTTGATGATTAGAATCATATGGGATTACAGAAGTAATATATGCATTTTTTAATTTTAGACTGTGTACATTTGTACCAAAGAAAGTTGGAAGCCATTCTTTTTGTCTTTACTTTTTCCTTTCTTCTTTTTTTTCACACTTTTTTCCTTGATTTTTGTCTGTTTCTTTCTTTTCTATTTTTCTTGGTTGTTTAATTTTTATTCAGTCTTCTGAAATTTAATAAAACCATATTTTAAGAAATGAATAAAGGATTCAATATGCTAAAACAGAATCAAGGCAAAATGAAAGTGGCTTTGGTGAGATTTCATAATTTCAGGAAACAGTAGATCTACACATTGCTATGTGGTTGTAGAGACCCAAGGCAGCAAGTAGAGATACGTTCTTTTTCCACACTGCAGCAAAAGCCAGAACAGAGCCAGATCTTAGAACAGAGCTACCAGCACTGATAACCTCTAGGTTTAGCTCTTGCATGTACTCTGTATGGTGCAATTTTTGGATCTATCCCAGAAAGTCTGGACTTGAGAAGAATTCAGAATATTTCTGTATTAAGAGTACTACCATACATTGGCTGCCAGTTTCTTTCAAAAAGTGCTGGTTATTGCCAGAAAAGCCCTATATGGCTTAAATAAAAGTTATTTGGGAAGACTTTCTTCTTTATGATTCTCTCAGCTTCATTCTTGGCCATTTATTAAAGCTGAACTTTCTCTGGAGCTACTGCTAATTTTGGGGACATTTTTGGAAAAGAAGACTTGCCACCTGCAATGATGTCTTACTGGTAAAATATATGGCAATTTAGCAATCAGATTTCAGCTTTGCTTTTAAAGGACTAAGCATTGTAAGAGAAATAACAAATATTTGGAAAAAATCATTAGAAAAGTAAATGCTAGAAAAGGCAACAATGACCTAATCTGATTGGACAACTGTGGGATCTGGCAGGGTGAGAGCTGTGACCCACAAACACAAAACTTTTGCTGTGTCCCAGCATAACAGATATAGCGCCCTTGCTGATCTTAATGGGGACACTAAAGTGACAGGTCAAGGTAATAATGACGACTCAAATAAGCAGGGGATTGTGGTCCAAAGTGAAGAACTTACTTCAGAAATGCAAAAGTGTGAATCAGGGATCATGCATCAGTAACACAACAAGAGCAAGGTACCCAAAAAGAGAAGTCACCTCCTGATTGGTGACTCAATCGTAAGGGATGTAAACTTAGGTAAGGATATGGAGGTTTTGAAAGAGGTCAGATGTTTGCCCGGTGCTACAGCCAGCAGAGACAAGAGGCGTATTCTTAAGATAGTCAAGAATGCAAGTAAGGACTGTGAAGTTGATGCTATTATACATCTTGGCACAAATGATCTGTCCCAAAAAAATGTAGCTTCTGTGCAGAATGATTTCCAGAGTTTGGGGTACGAACTTAGTAGTACAGGTTGTAGGCTTATCTTCTCAGAGCTTATACCAGTATACAAGGAACAAAAAGGAAAGGGCCAGCGCATAGCAGAGTTTAATGTGTGGCTAAAGGAGTGGTGTAAAAAGGAAGGCTTTGGTCTTATTAGTCATGATGCCTGCAGCTGGTCCAATGATAAACTGTACAAAAGACATGGTTTGCACCCATCCAAGAAAGGGACTGAGTTACTTGGCATTAAATTCACAGATTTCCTGGCTAAACATTTAAACTGAATAGTGGGGACAGAGAATCAATAGATAAAGAACATTTCTGTCCCCAGCAAACTAAAATTCATAGGGTTATCAGTGCATGTAACATAGATATTTGTGCGGGTAATATTATTAACACTGCTGTCAAGCAAAACCAAACAATTAACAATGAGTGCCATACCATGTACATGAACCATACAAGTGGCAAAGAAATAGGGGCAAAGAGAACCATAGTCAGGCATAACACAGGTTTCGTAGACAGTAAACACAGGGTCAATCAAAATGGACTCAAATGTCTATACACCAATGCACAGAGTATGAGGAATAAACAGGGTGAATTAGAAATTCAAGTAAATGAGGGCAGATATGATATTGTTGCCATTACAGAAACTTGGTGGGATGAAACCCACAAATGGAACATACAGCTAGAAGGATTTAAATTATTTAAAAGAAACAGACCAAATAAAAGAGGAGGTGGAGTTGCACTATATATAAGAAATAATTACATCTCTACAGAAATAGAGCACAACAATGATGAGAACTATCTTGAATGTATTTGGGTCAATATTAAAGGTTGGGGGGGGGGGAATGATATTGTCATAGGTCTATACTACAGGCCACCCAACCAAGCAGAGGAAGTGGATGAACTTTTTGCTAACCAACTAACTAAGGTATGTAGGAAGCACACTACAATAGTAATGGGAGATTTTAACTACCCTGACATCAATTGGGAAACAAACTCTGCACCAATGGAAGATCCAACAGGTTCCTAACAAACCTAGCAGACAACTTTGTTTCCCAAAAGGTAAAGAAGGGAACAAGGGGATCAGCAATATTGGACTTAATTCTCACTAACAGAGAGGAAATCAGTGGACCAGAGGAATGCTGTTGATGTAATTTACCTGGACTTCAGTAAGGCATTTGATAAAGTAGACCATAACCTACTATTAGATAAAGTAGAAAATTGTGGGTTAGACAGCACCACCACCAAATGGATTCGCAACTGGCTGACCAACCGCACTCAACGTGTAGTCCTCAATGGAACTGCATCTACATGGAAGGAAGTATGCAGTGGAGTCCCCCAAGGCTCTGTTTTAGGCCCAGTACTCTTTAACATCTTCATCAACGATTTGGATGAGGGGATAAATGGGGAACTCATCAAATTTGCAGACGACACCAAGCTGGCAGGAATAGCCAACAGATAGGCTTAAGATACAGAAGGATCTAGACAAACTTGAACATTGGGCACTATCTAATAAAATGAAATTCAATTGTGAAAAAAGTAAGGTCCTACATATAGGCAAGAAAAACCAAATGCACAAGTACAGTATAGGTGGTACCTTGCTCAATAGTAGCAACTGTGAGAGGGATCTAGGAATCCTAGTGGACAACCATTTAAATATGAGCCAGCAGTGTGCAGCAGCTGCCAAAAAAGCCAACACAGTTCTAGGCTGCATAAACAGAGGGATAGAATCTAGATCACGTGAAGTGTTAATGCCACTGTATAGTGCCTTGGTAAGGCCACACTTGGAATACTGCATACAGTTTTGGTCGCCACGATGTAGAAAAGACGTGGAGACTCTGGAAAGAGTGCAGAGAAGAGCAACCAAGATGATTAGGGAACTGGAGACTAAAACATATGAAGAATGGCTGCAGGAGCTGGGTATGTCTAGTTTGATGAAGAGAAGGACCAGGGGAGACATGATAGCAGTGTTCCGATATCTCAGAGGGTGCCACAAAGAAGAGGGAGTCAAACTATTCTCCAAGGCACCTGGGGGCAGGACAAGAAGCAATGGGTGGAAACTAATCAAGGAGAGAAGCAACTTAGAACTAAGGAGAAATTTCCTGACAGTTAGAACAATTAACCTCTGGAACAGCTTGCCTCCAGAAGTTGTGAATGCCCCAACCCTGGAAGTCTTTAAAAAGATGTTAGATAGCCATTTGTCTGAAATGGTATAGGGCTCCTGCCCACGCAGGGGGTTGGACTAGAAGACCTACAAGATCCCTTCCAACTCTGCTATTGTATTGTTAATTGATTATTCATAACTCTCTTCCCTTGTACCAAAACAGAGGTACTAGTTTAACTGCATTTTTCTCATATATTCTCAGTCATTCTATTTTCTAACTCCATATGAAACAGAATTCATTACCTGGCAAAGGTAACTGGACTAATATGCCACTGACTCTTGAATTCTTGTTTAATTTGCCAGTGAGATCTAAAAGTTCTTCTTGAGAAATTTCCTTGGGCCTCAGTATTATTTCACTACAAATTCCTAAAACAATCCACAAAAGAAATATCCTTAGCATTTTGTCTCTTGCAAAATTTGCTACACAAATCAAATTATGTATTTAATGGTACTATTATTTATCTTTGCTCAAGCTTCTAAAACAGGTAAAACAAATGCATACACTGCTTAACTATCTAGGACAGGGGTCCCCAACCTTTTTTGCCCCAGGGACCGGTTTCATTTTAAAGAAAATTCTGCGGACCGGCTGAGTGGCTCAGCAGTCATGTGACTGGGTGGGCGTGGCCAACTTGGAAAATGTGAAACTCACTTAACAATGGTCTTGGTTAACAACCAAACTTTTGGACTCAACTGTGGTCATTTCTTTCTTTCTTTCTTTCTCTCTCTCTCTCTTTCTTTCTTTCTCTCTCTATTTCTTTCTTTCTTTCTCTGTCTTTCTTTCTTTCTCTTTCTTTCCCCCTTTCTCTCTCTATTTCTTTCTTTCTCTTTCTTTCTTTCCCTCTTTCTCTCTTTATTTATTTCTTTCTCTTTCTTTCTTTCCCTTTCTCTCTTTCTTTCTTTCTCTCTTTTGTCTCTTTCTTCCTCTCTTCCTCTCTTTTTTTCTCTCTCTTTCCTTTCTGTCTCTCTTTCTTTCTCTTTCTGTCTGTCTTTCTTTCTCTTTCTTTCTCTCTCTCCCACTTTCTTTTCTTTCTTACTCTCTCTATCTCTGTCTCTCTCCTTCGTCCCCCCATCTGACACTCTATATGTGTGTATGTGTCTGTCTGTCTCGCATCCACGCACTTAATCACCCATCCTGTGTCTCTCTTTCTCTCCCTGTCTCTGTGTGCGTGTCTGTCACTCTGATTCCCCCCTCCATCCCTGTCTCTCTCTGTGTCTCTGCCTCTCTCTGTCTGTCTGTCGTCGTCCCCGCCCCCGCCCCCACCGCAGACCCTCCTTAGCCCGTGCTCACTTGCCTTAGCCTGCCTCGCCGCCCGGGCTTGGTTGCTCGTTTGCTCACTCACTCACTGAGAAGGCTCCGTATGTGTGTGTGGGGGGGGGGAGGAAGGGAATCGGCGGCCGGTAGGGAGGAGCGCCGCCGCCCAGGAGTCCCACCGTCGATGAGGGAGGAGGAAGAGCCCAACTCCAACAGCGCGAACAGCCGCGCCTGTGTTCTCCCGCATGTTCTGCTCAGGGGGCTACCCCCTCCTCCCTCCTCCTCCTCCTCTCCGCCCTGCGGCCCAGTTCCCACCCAACCACGGACCGGCACCGGTCCGCGGCCCGGGGGTTGGGGACCCCTGATCTAGGACATATGTAGGCAAATTGGAACTGTTGAATCTCTTTTCTGAAACCCAATTTACTGAAAATTAAAGAAACGGTTTTCCTAGGGGCCTGAAGGAAGAGAAGGCAGGTGAGGGGGGGTAAGGAACAAAATGTACACCTTACAAACTTGCCTGTGACATTGAAACAGCTTGAATTGTGATGTCATGACACGTTTAAAATGTTGGCATCACTGATTGGGTGCCTTTTTGAGAAATATATGTATTTAGACATTAGTGAATGGATCAGGCTACTTGAGAGACCGTCTCATCCACCGGGACTGGCATGTGGTCAGCCTGATTATTTTGGCTGAGTCCAGCAGAAGGGGCTTCTCTGCCATTGCACCTGACCTGTGGAACATCTTGCCCCCAAGTGTGATTTTCCAGAAGATCCTAAAGATCTGTTTGCTAGCTTGGGGCTCCAATGGGAGAGCATCACAGTGAATGTGGTTGATCAATTAGCAACACATCCCATCTCCCCCACATCCTGCTCCTGCCTTCCCCGTTTTTTAATTGGGCCATAGTGCTTTTGTATCAACTTACTTATGCTTTTAGTTTATATAGTTTTTAGTTTTTATTATTTAAAACAGCCCAGAATTACCTTGAGATAAGATGGGCAGCCGACAAATTTTATAAACAAATAAATAATAAAATAGGCATCATACTGTAATGGTACATCGGAATGACTTTGGGAAACCTGCAGAGAGATGTTGTCTAGGAAACAGATAATGGACAGAAAAAGAGGCTCAGCAAGGACCTTCCCCCACCCAAATTCTCAGGTTGCAAAGGAGGTGGCACAAGTTTTAGACTTGCAAGATTCGATTAATGTAGCCTTACAATAAAGTAGAATAAGGGCCACGCTTCCTGTCTGTTGTTCTTGGTAAGACTGATATCAATCTTGTCCTACCTCACCCAAACCTTTTAAAAATATTGCCCCTGAATAGGTGCATTGACTCTCCTGCTTTGCATCACTGCCACATTCAATGAAGCCTCACAATTAAAAAAAAAAAATGTACGCAAGTAAAATATTGTATACATTATAAACAACCTGAGTTGGCAATGTACAAACTCTATTTTTTTTAAAAAAGTCATACCTACAGCTGCTGCTGCTTTTACTTTATTTCTTACATAAGTATGACTAGCTGGGTTTTCTCCTACTAAAACAACAGTGAGATGAGGTCTCTTGTGGCCCAGGGTAAGCCATGATTCGATATCTCTTTGTATTTCCTCACAGACTTGTGCAGCCAGCCTTCTCCCTGAGATAATAGTTGCTTCATTCCTAGGACAGATAAAATGAAAACTTTAAAGAGAATCCGTCTAAACCTTTAAGGCCAAGGAAATTTCAATATAGTACACGTCACACTTTGAAACATATAAAGTATGTTTATTGCAACCCATTTAGTTGTTGGACAATTCATGTGAACATATAATATTTGATTTAATATTAACATAGGACCAAGACTTTTGGAATGGCAAATTCCTCTAGCCTGATCCTACATCTTCTGAATATTGCCCCTTAAGTTTTCAGATTCAGCTAGGTCTTCGTTGTGGCCTATTTCAGAAGAGCCTAGCAAACTACAGATTAATGCAACATACCTGAGTGAAATGGGTCATTTTTCATAGATAAAATTATTAGCATAGCAATAAAATGTTTTGAAAATAATTTTCAAAAATATTTTGATAACCTACATTTCTTGCAATTATTGCATTCTAATAATATCCACAAACTAAAAGTAGGAGGGAAAGGAAATGGGCTGTGGGAATTGGAAACAGTAGTCTGTTACCCTTGTAGTAGAATTGGTATGTTGAGGGATAGTATTCAGCAGAACGTGGTATCAATAAAGTTAGTCAATTTAGTCAAGTGTTAAAGGCAGAAAAGTGAAGCAGAGTGTGCTTAAAGAAGAGAGTAGAGCATTGGTTCAAATCTCACTTGCTGATAAAACCTTGTGATGCACTTAAAAAAAACAGCAGGAAGGCTGAAGGCTGAGTGACATTGAAGCATTCTGCAAAAGGAGCAAAAGATTAAGAGACAAACCTCTGGCTAAAATCTAGATTGCAAAGAAGAGTCCAGAAGCCCTGGGTAAGTGATCCATCAAATTTTGAGGATGTCAGAGGATTGAGAATACTATCAAAACTAGCACTACAGAGACATAATTTATTATGGGCTTTGGAAGCAAGTAGTACTTCAGACCAGAGGCGTAGCGTGGGGGGTGCAGGGGGGGCCGGCCGCACCGGGCGCAACATCTGGGGGGGCGCGCTCGCACCGCGCACCCCGCCTGCCTCGGGCCGGCCTCCCGCCTCAGCCCCGTCCCGCCGCCGACGCCGCCCCGACAAAGTTTTGACACTCACGGGAAGGGAGGCGGAGGCGCCACGGAGCTTCCCCTCCTGCGGCGTCGAGGGAGCGCGGATAGGCAGGAAAAGGCCAGGCGGCGCCAAACGGGGAACCCTGGGCGGAGGCGGCGGAGAGAGCCCTGGTGGAAGTCGCTAGCTCCGGCGGCCGGAGGGGTCCCCTGCTCAGCCCACCCGGGGAGGGTTGAGAATGCGAGTGAGGGGCCGGGAAGGAGGAGGAGGCGGAGGAGGAGCTCCCGCTGCAAATTGACACCCCGGCCGAGCAGGAGGAGGGGGGAGGAGGAGCGCCCCCCCTGCCAGACACCCCCTTCCGCTCCTCATCTCCCTCCGCCCCCACCCTTTCCCCCTTTCCCCCCGGGACCCCCCAGCTCCCCGCGCAGGGCGTCCCCTCCCGCTCCCCCCCGCCCCCGATGCGCGCACTTTTCCGTCTCTTCCCACTTTTATTGTGGTTTGAAAGCGGAGCGAGGGACTATCTGGGGGAGGGTTAGGGGGCGCAAATTACTTGCCTTGCCCCGGGTGCTGACAACCCACGCTACGCCACTGCTTCAGACATCTCTCTGAATGGAAGTCCTTGGTACTCTCTGAGTTTGGTTGTTTGGTTGCAAGCGTTTTATTACCCAATTAGATAACATAATCAGTGCTAGTCCATTTATGGTTTGCTTTCTTTTATATATAGTGCCCCCCACTCTGAACAGGACATCAATCGTCCTTATTAGCCAGCTGACAAGCAGAAAATAATACCCTAATCAAGAAACAACCAAGGAGAAAACCATAACCTCACCAACACTAGCAGGACAAACATCTTATACAAATAGTGAGCAAACTCTACATTTATTAGCACTGATGCTGCTATATAGTTAGATAATGAAACATCTGCAAACAAATTCAGAGAGCACCAAGAACTCCACAATTCAACCCCAAGTTATGAATATTCTGTTCCATTGGATCCTCTCATTAATGAATTAATTTAAACTTTTCATCACATTAAAAAGCCTAATCAGGATTTAGATCAAAATTCCAATTTATATAATATTTACTGCCAACTATATGTGAGAATATTACTTATACCTGCCACATATGCCAGTCCTAATCATTTACAATTATCATTGAAACTTAAATATCCTAAGGGTACAGATTCTGTTTCATAATATTATCTTGTTTCCTAGTTCTTTTTATTTTAATCTTGCTGTTGTTATTGATTTTAAACATCTTTCTGTTGTACGTCAGGGGTGACAAACTCAATTTCTTTGAGGGCTGCATCAGGGCTGTGGTTAACCTCGGGGAGGCCTGGTGGGTGTGGCTGACTGGGTGGGTGTGGCCCACCTGGGTGGGTGTGGCCACTACTGGGTGTAGCCAATCAGGTGGGCATGGCCAGCTTGACACCACTCCCCAAACTCCTGGCATGTTTCCTCTTTACATTGGGTAGACCGAGCTAAAGCCACGCTGGCCCAATGTTTCCTCTTTGCATTGGGTAGACTGGGCTGAAGCTACGCTGGCCCAATGCTTCCTCTTTGCATTGGGTAGACTGGGCTAAAGTCACGCTGACCCAATGTTTCCTCTTTGCATTGGGTAGACTGGGATGAAGCCATGCTGGCCCAATGTTTCCTCTTTGCATTGGGTAGACCGGGCTGACGTCACGGTGGCCCAATGTTTCCTCTTTGCATTGGGTAGACCGAGCTAAAGCCACGCTGGCCCAATGTTTCCTCTTTGCATTGGGTAGACTGGGCTGAAGCTACGCTGGCCCAATGCTTCCTCTTTGCATTGGGTAGACTGGGCTAAAGTCACGCTGACCCAATGTTTCCTCTTTGCATTGGGTAGACTGGGATGAAGCCATGCTGGCCCAATGTTTCCTCTTTGCATTGGGTAGACCGGGCTGACGTCACGGTGGCCCAATGTTTCCTCTTTGCATTGGGTAGACCGAGCTAAAGCCACGCTGGCCCAATGTTTCCTCTTTGCATTGGGTAGACTGGGCTGAAGCTACGCTGGCCCAATGCTTCCTCTTTGCATTGGGTAGACTGGGCTAAAGTCACGCTGACCCAATGTTTCCTCTTTGCATTGGGTAGACTGGGATGAAGCCATGCTGGCCCAATGTTTCCTCTTTGCATTGGGTAGACCGGGCCGACGTCACGGTGGCCCAATGTTTCCTCTTTGCATTGGGTAGACCGAGCTAAAGCCACGCTGGCCCAATGTTTCCTCTTTGCATTGGGTAGACTGGACTGAAGCCATGCTGGCCCAATGCTTCCTCTTTGCATTGGGTAGACTGGGCTAAAGTCACACTGGCCCAATGTTTCCTCTTTGCATTGGGTAGACTGGACTGAAGCCACGCTGGCCCAATGCTTCCTCTTTGCATTGGGTAGACCGGGCCGAAGCACTATGAGCCCCTTATAATTTTCAGGATGGCCCTGCACATCCAGCCCGCGTGACTTGTTTTTGACACCCCTGATGTAGGTTATCTTAGCTTCTATTAATTAATATAATTAATTGCATTTATTTTACAGCATTTCTTTTTTAAAAAGACTGAGTGATTCTTCACCCTCAATTTTATCCTCAGAATATAATTTACTAGATATCTGCAAGAGGTAACTCTTTACATTTGCAGCGGTGAATGCAATGACCAGCAGCCAGGATCTATATCATCATATGGGAAACAATATAACTGCTTGCCAGGAGCGAATTCTTTTAAATGATGTTGTGCAAAGGGATGATGGATAGCCATCTTATTCAGAATGCTGCCAGAATGCTCATATTAAAAGTATAATATGTGCATTCCAGCAGCATTCTGAATAAGATTGCTATTGAGGTTATACATTCAGCTAAAATTCTTGTATGAAAATACAGTATCTTTCAGTTTTGCAAGCATTATTAGTTTTGGTTTTATTAATTTTTTTTATATTGAAGGACAATTTGAATTCATTCTTACGTACAGATGGAAGAATATTTCTGAATGTAATCCTCAACAGATATGAAATAAGCAATCAAGCAAATATAGAAAAAACACTTCTATGAAAATCACAACATGAATGTTTACATGTTCACATTTATTAATAGGTTTGCCACGCTTACTGTAATCAAAATCAATTATCATATCAAGAGAGTTTCTGGCTATTTCTATAATGCAACTTTTAAAATGTGAAATTCAAATGCTATTGATAATTATTTCAAGGGAGAATTTTTTGTCTAAACAAATTAAATACTTAAGAACTTAAGAAGCTGTGGTATCATGTTTATTGAAACTAAAAAATTATGAGTAAAACATCTATGAAAAAAATACCTTTTATTATCTAAATTTATTACTTAACAGCATCCCTTTGATTCATAAAGTAAATGAGTTTAAGGGGCATGGGGGAAGCAGAGAAGCCTGAATTCCGAAGATGGAATCTCTTCTCTCTGATGCTCCTAGAAGAGAAAAGAGAAACCAATAAGCATAGGCACACTGCCTTTGGTTTTCCCCAGCAATGTTAACTGAAAGGTTGGTGGTGACAGTCCCATAACTCATCTTCATAACTGGTTGATAGAAATTCTGCCTTGGAAAGCTGCAGAAGCTCTGAATCTACTGAATACACCAAAACTAAGCTATCACACCAAAACAGGAGGAGTTTTCATGTTCATTTAGCTGCTCCAACTGACAAAAAGACTCAAGAACAAGCCATCAAATGGTAAATTGTATGGGCTTTTTAAGCCAGAATGAACAAATCTTACAGGAATTTCAAAACAGGCCTGCATGAGGCAAAAAAATATTAATTTCCTGTTTTGTGGCACCAAAAATCAGTAGAAGTTTGGTAGCACCTTTTCTGACTAATATATTCTATTGAAAGACATAAGGTTTTATGAAATTCAGTTCACTTCAACAGATGCACAGACTGAGCTGCATGTCAGTTCATCAGTGGCTAAACTGAGATAGGATTTAAACTAAAATGAACAGGGGTAGGAAGGTAATGGAACAAGAGACAGATTAGCAATGCTATAGTTGAAACAGATTGCATATTTCATCAATTAACTTTTGTGATGCGTTAATTACGTTTGTTGAAATCTTTTGAAACAATTTGAAATCCTTTGCCATTTGAGAGTTCAGAAATAACTTTGTAATTCTTTGATACTGAAATACTTTGATATCATTTTGTTCCTAATTTGACTCCTCAATTTAAACTTGCATATATTGATTCTTTCATGCAAAGTTTTCTATTTATTCTAGATCGAATCCAGAGGGGCATCACTGGCACACGATTGCATGTAAATAGTTCTCAATTTACAATTGTTCAAAATTATGACAGCGGTAAACAAAGGGATTTATGAGTCCCACCTCCATATTGTACAGGAAGACCGAGGGGTAGAGCATCAAATCTCCTTCCTAAATACAATCTTTGGAAATGATCTCCAGGATAAGTCACATGTGGGTTGGGGGAGGGGTTCTGGAGTGCAGGCCTAGGACTGCACTAGTACTCTCAGGCCATCTCTCTCTGAGGCACCCTATGTTCCGCTTAACAATCTACACAGTCACTTCATGACCACAATGTGGGGCCATGAAGTGGGGGATGGGATTGTTAAGTGAAATGATCGTGTGGACACCTTCCTTAACTCCCATCACAATTTGCAAGTCATAAGTAAGGACTATTTGTATCACATTGGAGGAAGAGTATGTAAAGGCACCTCTAATCCTATGTTTGTACTGTTGGCATGTGACGATGCTATTGGCAAAATAGACATCTGCATAGGTTGCAGGGAAAGTAGATATCTACAATTGTTGTAGAGTCTACTTTCCATATTAACATCACTGTCATGTTATAAGAATCTGCTTCAAATTGGGTAATTGTCCGTATGAAAGTAAGGGTCTATCACCCCGTGCCTGAGAAAGTCCAGTATTAGGGACATTGTCCATGGATATATTTTTTTTAAGTCTGTGGTCTTTCAGATATAGTTGGACACATTTGAGCCGAGCACTGGGAAATCACAACAAATGTATCTTTACATTTTTCCCCATGTAAATGTTTCTTTTACTTTTATTCAGAAGACAAAGCTCCTTTCATTCCTTACTCTTACATAACTGGACGCAACTGGACAGATGAATTTTCCTAATCTAATCAACTTTTACTTTAAAGTTTCTTTGTTGTGCATAGCATAAAAAGTAAATGTTAAACTGTTGTTCCAGGTTCCTTTCTCTTAGGGCAGGGGTGTCCAAACTTGGGAACTTTAAGACTTGTGGATTTCAACTCCCAGAATTCCCCAGCCAGCGAATGCTGGCTGGGGAATTCTGGGAATTGAAGTCCACAAGTCTTAAAGTTCCCAAGTTTGGACACCTCTGTCTTAGGGAATCCTTTTTAATTGAAAGTTTCAAAATTAAATTAAATGATTTTCCTTGCCTCAGTTGTTTAATTGGGGTCCAGCACACCAAGTCAGGAACCTAGAAGTTGTATTTGGGCATCTGGGATTAGTGCATGCATTTTGTTCTCTAAACCAATTCCATTCATTTTTGTCTTTTTCTGTCCCAATTGAATATACCTCTGAAAAAAAATTTAGTCACCACACAGCTAATTCACTATTTTTTTATCTTCTAAAAATAGATTTACATGGGCCTTAGGGGCACTGTACGATATATACAAGTAGTCCTTGAGATACGGCAGGTGCTAACAGATGCTGCAAAATTATATATGATCCTGTTTTAAAGTTACAATGGCTATAGCAACCCTGTGATTATTCCCTTGCTGGAAGTAAACTCCAGACTGGTTCCAAGCCAGGAAAAAGATGCTGAAATAAAATGGAAGTAGTCTGCAGGAAAGATGTTCTCTGTATATCTGGTAGCCAGAAACTAGTGTCAGCAGCAGGTTTCTGGGGTAGCTGACAAAATGGGGTTGAGAGTACGTGGAGTTTTATATATTCTTTGGGGCTTTGTGATTGAGATGCCCATTCCTGTGTAAGAATGTGTCCTTTAATATTTTAATGGCTGTTGCCAGATTCCTATGGGGTCATGTAGCGGTCATGGCTGGCTCTACAGGCAAAAGGGGAAATTCAAATACTAGTTGTTTATCTGAGCTAACCTTGTCAGCTTTGGCTTGCCTAATTGTGTTGCTTATTTGGATTCTCCTTGTTATGAATAGATTGGTCCAGTCTTTCTGAATGGATACAGAATCTCCATTCTTAAAAACCAGCTTCTTCAAGCTTCTGCTTGAGATTGTTTTCCTATGGCAGGAAGACTGGGGCTGTTTTCTGTTTTTTTGTTAAGATTTTTTCTCCTCTTCTCCTTTAGGGGAAATATTCTGTCCTGCCTCTTTTTAATATTAAGAATAAATAATATTTTAATATGGGGAGGGGGCCTTCCTATACATCCTTATGAGTGACTGATCACAGGGACCCTGCAGGACCCACCACTCTGTTCCTTCATCCTAATTGCCGGGACACGGCAGTGCTTTGGCCTGCCCCAATCTCACTTATCTTTTAAAGCTCTTCAAACCTCATGTTTGGGAAGAAATGCAAACCATGTGTCTCTGGACTACAAGGCGGAGACTTGAAGGTAGCTGCCCTCTTTTGCCTACCTGCTGGTGGACAAGGAGAAAATGGCAGCTGCCATACAAAGTGCTTTGTTTTTCTACTTTAACAAGGTCTTCATAGCCACTAGGGAAGATTCTGAATACTGCAGGAAGCTTCTGGAGCATGCTGCATATCTTGTTAAGGCAGTAAAACTAAAACAGTTTATCCCCAGGCCACATGGTGATAACCTAAACACAACCACCATTTTATTCCCGCCTACTTGTGGGTGGGGACCAAATGGGGGTGGCCATACAAAGTGCTTCATTTTTCTGCCTTAACAAGGTCTGCATAGGATTGCAAAAGCTTCTGAATGCTGCAGAAAACTTCTGCATGCTTTATTAAAGAAGCAGAACAAATCAGTGGACCAAACTGTGGTGTAGTGGTGAAATAAATATGACCACCATTTTGTGGGTGGTACAAAATGGCGGGCACTTCTAGGAGGGTGTTTAGCCTGATGAGGTGGGAATCAGCATCCCATGCTGTGTTTAAAAACCTGCCCATTTGTTTAAATGGGGTTTTTAGGGATAGTTTTAATTTTATAGAAGTTTTTAGGGCAGGGTAAGTTTAATACGATTTTAATTTTGTACTTTGTCTGTTCTAATTGTTTTTAATTCCCTGTGCCCCGCCTCGGGTCCCTTTGGGGAGAGAGAGCGGGTTATAAATAAAATTTATTATTATTATTAACAATTCATTGGACAGAGCAGGGATTATGGGAGGTCATAAGGTGAGACACTTAACCCAAAGACAGTTATGACTTGAGACCATAATGGGCAGGCACCTTTATGGTCATATCTCCAGAACTACCTGTGAGTATGCTTGAACCTACCATATAGTACTAGTTTTTCATATATATTTTTTCAGAACTTTGGAAGAAACCCAGGGAATCATGTATCAGGCCTGCAGTTTTCTTTTGGATCTTTGGTTGCCACACTTTCTGTTATTTTATTATGGGAAAATGGGAGGAGGGATTGTACGGAATTACTTACTGTGTAGACAAAAAAAAATTCTTCCTAGCAAGCCAAGGTCATTCTTTGTCTCTGCACCTCAGCACCTGACAGGAACTGGATGGGTGGAACTGTCAGCATGGCAGTGGAAGATTGGATCAAGTGATGGAATTGTGGGTATGAGGCAAGATCTTGAAATTTCAACTAGATGGGGAAAACCTGGAAGCTTTCAGATTTGGGTTTTCTCAGATGTCCAACATGGCTCTCTTAATACATTGGAACTTTGAGCAATACGTTGCTTGGACTCTGATTTATTTTTGGATGCTATTTGGAATCCTGACACCCTGCTGGGCACACTGACATCTGCAATCACCCTGGGGATTTTGGTAGTACTGTTATATATCAATTGAACATATATTTTTTATTCTATCATCACCATAATTCTCACAAACAATAAGAAGCTCCAATGCAGATTCTGCTTGTATTCAATTATTGATAATAGATAACAATAACAAATTATTAATAATAACATAAATTGTTAAGTTAGCATATTGTTCAACAAACACTTTTCTTGCAAGCCACCATTTTAAAAATATAAACATGCAGAAGAATTTAGAACTATAACTCACAAACAAAACTATGTATAGATGTAAAACTACCTACCTCTTCTTTTATTTCTACTGAAATATTTTTAGAAACTTGAGATAGCATCTTTTCTATTCTTCACTTAGTTAAATCACTACATAAATTCTAATCTTGAATGTATACAAAAATAATATGTAATGGATAACCCACAGATTTCCAGCTCTAAGCCCTGTTACATCCCAAAGTCTAATATTTTTCTCATTCCACAGGACTAAACCTATTACAGACAACAGCAGGATGGAAAAAAACCACATTTCTATACCATTGATTTCTGGAAAAGTATTGCCTATAAAATTCAGAGTTTTTATAGAAACAGATTGCCCCTGGATAAATGTTGAAGGATCCAATCTGAATTGGTCATCAGGACTAAAGGTTTATTCTTCCAAGCTTTCAGGCTTGTGCTGGACCCCATCATCAGTTCCCATGCTCCCTTCCCCCTCACAAAAGATGTACCTTGTATGTATTGGAGGGGGGGGGGGATATGAAAATTGAAATTGTTGCTGTATCACTTCTGCTGCTTTAAAATATAAATTTATATTTTAACATAAACATTGGTCAACTCTAGGTGAAAGGCCAATCAGGGTTTTAATATATCTGAATGTACAATATTTTTCAAGCCACATTCCTTCTTTATTTTATGGAATATCATTCTTCCAAAATAATTTTAACACTGTAATACAAACATGACTAAAATACACTACATGTAAAAAGCACAAACACCCAAAGACATGTAGAATTATCTCAAATTATTCCCTAGTAAAATTATTACAAGCCAAATAAATGCAATATTCTAGATGTCTCCATTTTATTGAAAAGCTGTCCCAAACCTATAAATACCACAATTTTATTCTGCTGAATATCTGAAAAAAAAAAAATTGCATTTATTCATAACTAGCTGTACCCGGCCACACGTTGCTGTGGCCCAGTCTGGTTAAATGGCCAACCAATCTGTGTGTAGATCTACACCTGCACACACAAACATGTACACACAACCAACATATAAACCCCAACCTATCTACCTACTGTATTTCTTCCTCTCTCCCTCTACCTACCTACCTACCTACCTACCTACCTACCTACCTACCTACCTACCTACCGTATTTTCCCTCTCTCCATCCCTCTACCTACCTACCTACTGTATTTCTCCCTCCATGTGTGAGGAAACTTTGGAAGCTTATTCAGTTGCTGAGGAAACGACCATTGGAAATGTGAGGGGCGTGTGCGTGATGCATCATAAGAAGCAGCCGGGTGAGAGGAGCTTAAGGGAGTAAAATAACTTAGAAGTGCGGTACTTTTACATTTGTGCGGCTTGCACATGGCACAGGTGTGCCAGCCACATAATTAGTACGTGTGATTGTTACTCCCTTTCTTAGCAACATTGTGTGAAAATTTGGTGGCGATCGGTGTAGTACTTTCTGAGATTAGCGATTTTGCATAAACTATTTTAAATTTTTATTTATATAGAAGATGGGCTTCTTTAGATATCATAAGGAAAGAATTCTTCTCAGGAATAATATATATTCACACACACACCTCTCTTTTCTATCTGGATTCTACTCCCAGCAAAAGTTAGATAAACTATACAACCATGGCTTGTTTTTCTCAAGCAGTTTACAAATGGAAGTGAAATGGGTGGTGGAGTGAACACAGTTTCAGATATTGTCTTATTAGAAAGTGAATGAGGAACAAAGCAGAAATACTTATACAGAAGTTGCCAGCAAACTGCTTATTGATGGTGCCAAATTTCTGTACGGCCTTGATGGATAAATAGATCTTTGCAGTGATAAATGAAGAAGCTAAACTCATGCAGTTAAGACCTATGCAGTCTTTGTTCTTCACATTTAGTCAATTATCTATTATATAGGGCTAGCTCTGGTTACAAATAGTTCCTTAAAATGCAATGCAGCACAGTCCTAAGGTTGATTTGAAAACCACATACCCATTTATGCTTTGCCATCTGATTTGAGTAATGAAGCAGGAATGTCAAGACTAGCCAAAAACTTTTGAACTAAGATGTTTTTAAAAAGAAAAATAAATCATAGTGGCTTTGAAAATCTTCATTCCTGTTATAATAGAGTAACCTATTACCTCCTCCAGAAGAATAGTAAACTGTTAATGAGGATGCTTATAATTACAGGTAGTGTTGACTTATAACCATTTAGTGATTGAAGTTACACTGGTATTGAAAAAAGTGAATGTTTTTCACACTTATGACCATTTCAGCATCCCATTGTCACATGACCAAAATTCAGAAGCTTGGCAACTGGCATATATTTATGATAGCTACAGTGTCCTTATGTCATGTAATCACCTTTTGCAGTCTTTTGACAAGCAAAGTCAAAGGGGAAGCTGGGGCCACTTAACAACTGTGTTATTAACTTAACAATTGTAGTAATTTACTTAACAACCATGGTAAGAAAGGTCATAAAATGGGGCAAATTTCTCTTAATTGTCTTGCTTAGCCATGACAATTTTGGGCTAAATTGTGATCAAAAGTCAAGGACTATCTTGTATTTCAGTCCTGACAGAAAATATCTGACCATCTACCTCAATTTTTTATAGTTCACATTACTTTAAATGACACTAAGCACTCTCACTCACTCCAAACAGCAAGAGATTAAGGTACCAAGCTAGAAAGTAAGTGACCACCCATTTTAGCCATGAAAGTCAGCTGGGTGACCTTGGGCCAGTCTCTCGCTCTCAGCCCAACTTACCTCACAGAATTCTTGTCATTCTAGATCAGGGGTCCCCAACCTTTTTTGCACCAGGGACCGGTTTCATTTTAAAGAAAATTCTGCGGACCGGCTGGTGTAGAGGGGGAGCGGGGGGGAGGGGGAGCAGGTGGCGCATGTGCACATGGGGGTGTGTGAGTCGGCTCACTCGCCCCTCTAGGGCCAATGGCATGAGCGGCAGCACCTGCGCTCTCCTTCCCCCGGTGGGTGCTCTGCCCAGGGGGCTGCCCCGTCATCCCTCCTCCTCCTCTCCGGTCCTGCGGCCCGGTTCCTATCAAGCCACGGACCGGCACCGGTCCACGGACCGGGGGTTGGGGACCCCTGTTCTAGATGACCAGGCTTAGCCCAAGGTAGGGGTCAAGTCTATCATCAGTCTTGACTCCCTGTGCACCCACAAGTCTAGCCTACCTTGAATTCAGTTGACTCTTATTGGCCAGCAATTTGCTTTGACCATTAGTAATTCAGATTCTTGTAGAGTGCTAGCATGCATGAAACCTCTTTGCATTTGAACCACCTTGTTTCCTGATTTCTTGTGTCTGACAAAAATAGGCGTAAGGAGTATTATGTTCACCATCTTGTTTTTAAAAAATAATGAAGCAGGGTATAAATAAATAAAATAAATAAACTATGGGTTGTTCTACCTGCCTACTAATATAGGAGAATAAAGAAAGGATCAACCCTATAACTTTGCTCTGTTCTTCTTTTGGTGGCCTTAGAAACATTTGTCTGTGACATGTATTCTCCCAATATCTGATTAATGAAAAATTATGAATTCAGGCAGAAAGCTGCAACATTAAGCACAGAACAGCACAAATGAAGAATATAGAACTTTTAAAAAACAATCTAACAGATCATTATGTGGCATCACAAGGGAGTGCTATCTATTAGGGGTGCTCATTTATAAAACTGCAGTCATGGCAAATCAAATACTTTGAATGCATTTTCCTTTAGATAATGTATAATCCATCCTTCCCCCAAAAAAGAAAAGAAAATTCTCTAACTAATAGCAATATCACCATGATGAGTTTCAAACAATAAAACATGAATGAAAGGGATTTTGTTACAAAATCAAGGGTATAAAATGAAACCGGACTTCTAACTATCTACCACTGAATTATCTTTCTCATGACAAGTTGAGGTACCTATACACCTGACATAAGAAGGAAGATGCAATGATGAACAGTCGTCACTATAACAAGTACCAGATGTCACGTTTCTTCATCTCTTCTGCTCCAGTTTAGTTCCAAAACCTAAAGATTAGGGATTCAGGAGGCTTAATGAGCTGCATAGTGAGTAAATAAACAGTCCTAAAAATACAACACCGAACCTGTGGCGGAAATGTCCTCGCCACTCATGAGCTGTGACTCTCCTTGAAGTGAGTGCAAGAGGTCTCTGTCCGTCTCCCTCTGTCTCTCTGTGTCTCTCGGGCCTTTTGGAGCGAAGCGCAGACCCACTCTGGCTCCCCAGCGTTTCCGTTCCGGAGGCACTCAGGCGCGCAGTTCCCTACCGGATTGAACCTCCAGTCACACCTTCATGACTGGGGAGAAGCCGGCAACTGAGTTACCTCGGCAGTCCCTCCTTCTGCTCCTTTACTCCTTTCTGCTTTCCCACAGCCTCCAAGCATTGCTCGCTTGCAGCCTAGAGCCGGGGAAGGCTTAACGCTCTCTGAAAAACCACCCGACCCTTCGCATTTCCTACCTGCTGCCGTTGCTGGGGCAAGTGGCCCGGCTGCAATTCTTAGAGGTGTTTCTTACGCCTGGCAAGAGGAAGAAGCCTCCCCGCCGTCTCCCCCGTAGCAGCAGGAGACGACTGGGGACGCTTGTCGCCGCCATAGCGAGGTCCCTGGGTGCTCAACCACGCCGGCTGCCTTTGAATCGGCCCCGCCTTCTTCCTGCGCCGCTCCGAGATGGCTGCGGAGATGCTCTGCCTGCGCCGCCAGAGGCAATTAATTTTGAGAACTGACCTGCGATATCCTTTGGGGTAGGAAAGAGAATCTTTTCCCCAGAGAATGGAAGGCTGGACAGATGCAACTCTGCAGCCCATGAGCAAAGAGCTTTTTTAGGAGGAGCAATGAGGACCAATCACGGAGGCCCCTGTCTCCAAAATATAGTTTAATACTAGTACAAATTATTAATTGATATAAGAGGATTGGCCTTCAAGGCAGACACATCACACATTATAGCATAATATCAAGAAAGGCTGCCTCTCAACCACCCGGGATACACTGTTTTTGTGATTAAAGCAACGATGTTTGGCTTGCACCCCCACCCCAGTGACTGTTTCATGGCAGCAAAGACATACTGAAAACTCTATTGCTTTCCTAGTGTACATTGTGACTTTGCCACTCAAACATGGTAACTTCATACATGGACTCCTGTTTACTAGGCTGTGTATTCTAATGGACAAAAATTGGTGCAGTGTATGGATTCAATGAACATTTTCTCCCTAAACCTTAAATCAAACCAAATCTTTATTATGGCCAGCAGAGGGAAACAAGTACTGTAGTTATGCCTTGCTACCTCAATAAAAACCTTGTGAAGTTTGCTGGGCTGAGAAAAAAATAACTGGCTGAGAAGAAAATGATACGTCAGCTGGCTATCTTGCTAATGCAGAAGTAGAGCTCATATCTCCTGGTTTTTAGCCCAGAGCTCTAACCACTAGACCAAACTGGCTCTCATTTGCTGTAAACCTGAATTTGTCTTCATTCTATTTCTTTCTTCCTTCCTTTGATGTTTTAAGTCAGGTAATTGATTGATGTTCCTAAATGCTAACTGATTCTTCTATGATCATAATTTAAACTATCTTTCCCTAGGGCATTGCTAGCAAGAAAGCCAAAAACCTGGATGCCTTCTTTCTGGATTATATAACTATTTTGATACTCTTTTTCTCCCAAGAAATCTGGGTGATGGCTAATTTATTTACCCATATTTTTCAGAATATAAGATGCACCCTTTTCCCTAAAAAAAGAGGCTGAAAATCTGGGTGCATCTTATACACTGAATCCAGCCCCCAGGAGCACTCTATAAGCCTCCTAAAAGCTATGCATGCCTTTTTTTTTTTAAGGGCCTATTTTTTTGTGAAAAATGGGCTGTTTTGGGGAGGTCTACAGAATGCAAAAACTTTTTTTTTAATTTGCCTCTTCAAAATCTTGGTGTGTCTTATACTCCAAAAAATACGGTATATCTGGTAGGGCTCTTTATCATCTTTGAGCATGACCAAGTGCAAAACACAAAGAGAATTTATTATGTCCCTGCCACAATGAAGCTTTTTCTGGCCAAGTCGCTAGCACAGCTTCTTTATGGGACCTTCATATTTTACACCATTAGAAATAGTTCAATCTAAGTTCATTAGATCAATTCTCCAGATTGTGTCTCAAATGCACTTCTGCGTCTGGAGACAGGCTTGACACATAGTCGAAGCAGGAATCTGTATAGCGTCCTTAAATCTCTGGCTAAAGCTTATCTTTTCCCCACAAGGTCTTGCTCCATTAATCCTCCAAGACAAATTCTCCTTGTCACAGATCAAGGCTGCTGAGTCCAACCTTGCCAAAATAGGCTTCTCCCCATCTTCAATACTCAAGATGGGCTACGACCTAGCAAGACAAAACTTACGACAAATGGTGGAGGACATTGAGAGGCAGGCGAACCTAGGGAAAGCTCCGCTGTTTCTGGCTCCAGATCAGGCTTGAAATTCAGCGGGTTATGACAGGTTTTGGAGAACCGGTAGCAGAAATTTTGAGTAGTTCGGAGAACCGGCATGTGCCACCTCTGGCTGTCCCCAGAGTGGGGTGGGAATGGAGATTTTGCAGTACCCTTCCCCCAGGAGTGGTGAGGGAATGGGAATTTTGCAGTATTGTTCCCCTGCCACGCCCACAGAACCGGTAGTAAAAAGAAAATTGAATTTCACCACTGCTCCAGATGCCATTAGATGTGTTGTTGCTCCTGCCAGCTATCTTAGTCAGTTGGAGTCAGCAAACTACCAGAAAAAAATTGTTGTCATAGCCAGAGCCAGGAATGTCAAATCAACCTATGGACGAGCGCTGATTGGTTCCAGTGCAACTTCAGTCTGACTGGAAGATTCCAGGCTTCCCATTGGTTAACTGTTTTGACAGCCCGACTATAAAAGGGGCTGTCAGATTACTAGTGTTCGCTCTCATTTAGTGTTAAATAAATAGTTGTTGCAGCAGAGCTGTCTCCGCATTTACCTCAGGGCACAGGCTATAGCACCATGTGCTTCCATCAGCCATCCTCTACAGCAAGTATAAAAGGATACCATTGACGGAAAGACTCTGTTCCTGTGGTTTAGGAGAGGTGGAGACTGTGCATCACACATGCTCCTTAGATGGTCCTTTTACACAGAGATTAGGAAAAAAACATATTCTGCCAATAACTGCTAGGCATCCTAGCCATCCGACACTATCTATCTTCAGTGGCTGCTTAAGGGTGAACAGTCCATAACTACAGCACAGGTGGCCAGATTCTGTGCAGCAGCACTGGGGAATTCATCGTAAACATGTTTCTTCTCCACCATAGCTATATGTGCTAAATTGGCTTAATAACAAATGTGCTAAATTGGCTTAATCTTTTATGTTTTGGCAGTGAACCTACAATAGGCCACACATTTTATAGGTTGTAATTTTAGTGTAGTCAGACCATGTATGACAAACTGGGTTTTATTACAGATTTTAGTTATTTATTTTATACTAGAATTTTTAATTGTATATTTACTGAGTATTTTTATTTGTTCTGGTCTCTGTCTAAGACTGTAATAAACTGATTGATAAAAAGGTTTTCCATATTGCTGACCTTCTCTTGCATTGCATTTGTTGTAATAGCACTAGGACTTAGACTTATGTACCACTTCACAGGGCTTTACAGACCTCTCTAAGCGGTTTACAGAACCAGCATATTGCCCCTAATAATTTTGGTCCTTATCTTACCCATCTCAGAAGGATGGAAGGCTGAATCAACCATGAGCCTGGTGAGATTCGAACTGCCAAATTGCAGGGAGTCAGCAGAAGTAGCCTGCAGTACTGCATTCTAACCACTGCACCATTGTGGCTCTGTAATGCTCTGGCAAAGTGTGTTGTCTAGATTTGACCAATCTCCAGCACACTGGAACTGATCAATTATCAAGAAATAATTATTTTCCACAACTTGGTACATCTGACTTGGTGCTATTTTGTAGAAAATTGGACTTGCTCAAATATGCTTCCTCTATTGCATTCAATTAAAAAAAGTGGAGTTTTGCTCTCCTTTCCAGCACATGGTGGGAATCCTGGAGAGGGAAATATGTTTATAGAATAGGTGTGGGGGAGGGATGATTATGAAAAGATTGTGGGAGAAAAACTAAAATTCTCCAAGTTGAGCTCAATTCCTTGAAATTTATGGTCTTATCCAGGAAGTTTAATTAGCAATAATACAGAAATGTTTTGTCATCATTTTCTTCCGATAACTCACTGATCTCCCAGTAAGACTGTCCAGAGCACTGGGGTTTGTGCCAGCAGTTTCACTGGGGAGTGATTACATAGCCATAGCCAAACCAAAACCCTAAGGAAATACGGACACTGAAAGAAGAGTTCTTTGTTTTAATGAAGATATATAAGACTACAATGTGAACTGTCAGGAAGCATAAACAAAGAAAACGGTGTGGGGTTTTCGCTGGCAAGGGATTTATGTCTACTGTTTTTATTATCATGAGCAGCTAATTTTTAAATGGTAATTTATTAAAAGTTACAGTTAAAAATAACACAGACTAAAATAATAAATGTATAAAAAGAAATTAAGTGCTTCTCAATGTGTACTTTAATTCATAGACTGAATTTATACATTGTGCACTAAGCCAAAGTAGTTTGGTTTCTGGCTTAATACAATGGTTTTCAAACAGTAAAATACCCTCTAAAATAATAACATGGATTTGTGTGCTCCTTCTCAATATGACTAAAATAATGGTTATATTTAAGCTAAAATTGGGCAAAAAATGTGCCATTTCTAATTTTTAAATAGTTATCTGTATACTCAAGAGTAATAGAATTGGACAAATTTTCATTAGAAAAAGTCCCAAAACTGTACTTCAATGGAAATTGCTTAACTTTTGCTTCATAACTGAGATTTTGAAGACAGCCAGATTCTGTTTTAAATCAGTTTTTCTTTTACTGTCTTAGAATAATGCAGCTTGAAAATTGCAATCCCAGATTGTAGTTTCTGTAACTGTTACTGTTGCCTTTCCTACCTTCTTTTTTCTTTTCTTTTTTCTTCTTCCATCACAATTCCTGCTCCTAAAGTTTCTCTAAGGTGGTGACTTTCATCCTGTATCTCACAAACTCCCTGTGAATTGTGTCCCATACTTGGGGAAACAATAGCTTAGGGCAATGTTAAATCTTTGACTTATTCAGCAAATTATGGTAAACAAGCCAGAGATTTTGCAAATGTGATTGAAAATACAGCATCTCTCTGCAATCATTAATACTGCTTGACTTTTTCAGGCTTCTGTATGAATTTGATAAAAATATTTCTAAACTACTTTTGAATCATTTTTGAAGTATGTGCTATCTTAATAAAAAGTTTTTGATTCCAGAATGTTCCAAAAGCAGGGCTAGTTCTGATAATGTTATTCTATCTGTCTCTGCTGTAATATATGTATATATATATAAAAAAACCACAAGCCAGATAACATTGATAGTTCCCAGCTGCTCAACTCGTTTAGTTAGAACCCAGTTGGCTCCATAGTTTACCAAGGACCTGGGTGTGATAAAAGAGTTGGAGATAACTCAAGCATCAAAGGCAGAAAACAACCTGCCTGGACATGTCAGAAAGCCAACTTACCGGCTTCTGAGGTGACAGCAGTGCAAGGAAGAAGACAGTCTTCCTACCGTTTTTATTTCAGGAAGATTCTATCCTGCAGACCTTTCTCATTGGTAAAAAGCCTTTGGCTTCTAAATATGATTCACCAAAAGATCCAAGATCAAATCCCACAGAGACACTTTCACATACTTTTTTGTTTGTAACACAACATTATACAGCTTTGTTCTGATTAATGCCATTGTGCAGAGTTTAATCACAAAATGTCAGATCATCTTCCTTGTCAGTGGTTTTACTTAATTATATAACTTTGGCACAGCTGTTTTGAGGAGGTTGATGGGTTATCTGGCATTCTGAAGGTTATTTCAGGAAGTTTTATCTTTGTCCATAAGTGAAGCTGCTTGGGATAATGGTCAAATGAATGTCTACTTGCAAGTATAATTTTAAAGAGATAATTTGCATACTGAGTTTTTAATTAATTGTTCATGGAAAATTTGACTAATTTTAGATTGTTATCTAACTTCCTCTCTCTAGAAAGGGTGATAATGACAAAATAATTTTCAAATGGAATAATGATAGACTATTTCAAAACATCAGATTCTTAAAAGTAATAACTTTACTTTAAAAGTAATTCTCATTACAGTATCAGGTGTTTTAAGTTTAATATTCAGGTTTCTATCTTTACCCTCTAGTGATACAGAATTCTGCTCTTTGTTACAGTGATATATGTCTGTGGTTATACTTAATTAACTTATGATCTCTGTAGCAAGCATCAGCTTTGCTTAATCCAGTTTAATAAATCTGCATCTAGATTGTATTGCTCTGCCTCATCATAAGTAAGAATGCACTTAAGAGATATTCAAGCTAGCTTGGAATTTATGGTAACTTGGATCTAAAATGCACATCAGGTTGTTCCTAAGCTTTCACTACTTAATACATTTTAGTAACATCCCAACAAGGATGTTCCATAACAGGTGTTCATAAATATAGTTCTTTTCTCTTTGTGCTCGTTCATCTGCAATTTTGCAGAAAACTTGGATTTTTATATAAAAGGCTCAAAAAAGTTATGAAAATTATCATTTTTTTAAAAATTCTTAAGAGTTAACTAACAATAAACTAAAATAGAATATATAGGATTTATATTTGAATTTGTATTCAATGTAACAATTTCAAAAAGACCTCTTTATGAGCAAATGAAATCAGTTTATCTCCAAATTTAACCATTTTCTAATGCTTTTCTTTATTTTCTTCTTACATTCAAACAGAAAGATGTATGTGACTCAGTGATGGGTTTAAAAATTTTTTACAACCAGTATGATGGGCGTGATTAGGTGGGGACAGGAAGTGTGACTGAGTGGGCATGACCAACTTGACACCACTCAACATGATCCCCCTCCCCACCAAGTTAAGCTGACTGAAACAGTAGTAAAGATTTTTGACAAAGGGGGGGGGTTGCCAGGCCGGGGGTCTTCGCTGTCTCCCGGATGGCGCAGGGGACAAGCCAAGCAGCCTGCTCTTGAAGTGGCAGCTGTGGCCAAGGGGCTTGGCCCTAGGCTCTTTCTGCCTGAGAGACGGAGCCCAGATAGGAAGATAACAGCCATTCAGGCGGAACCACCTGGCATCCTTTGAAGACAACCTACAAGGTGGACATGTGCCCCAACCCACCCTGATGTCCAGCACCTTCCACTCACACCTGCAGCAAATGCTATTCCCTGCCGCCAAGCACCTGACCTCCGCTTTCAGAGGTAAGGGAGGCAAGTGCTTCTCTTGGTGCGACAGCTATGCTCAAAGCGTTCCACCCCCACCCAGCAAACCACACTGCACCAAGAGGAGTGCTTCTCTCTGTTGGGTACATCTCCACCTGCAGTACCACCAGCACCTGCTGGTCCTGGCCCACCCCACCGCCGTAAGGGTGGCCAGCGGTGCAACCCCCACCTCGATGGCTGTTGGGGGGGCCATTCCCGCTTTGCCCCAGGAGCAGGAGAACAGATTGCGTGGGGGAAACGTCCTCTCGCCGAAGGAATGTCTGAACCACGGATATTAAAAAGACGGGCTGAAGTGCCGGAGCTGGAGGACCGTACCGAGGCTCAGTATTGATCAGTGAACTGTAAGTGTTTTTGAATGCATTCAACTTCTGAAAAAAGAAAATAGAGGGGGGAGTTTGCAGAAAACCCCCTCTCGAAAAAAAGCAGCGTTTTAAAATGCTCCCCGGGTGCAGCAAGAGAGAGAAAGTAACATCCGACTTTCTATTAGCTAAAAGTGAAAGTATTACCATATATGGAATTACATTTTTAAACTTTGTATCCGGGACTCATTAAAGGCTAAATGGAGTTTTTATCATTTCTTCACAAACGCCAAAGCTGCGGAAAAATGGCGCTTCTTTGCTCCCAGTGGAAAATCTTCTTTGAAATTTGAAAATTCCTTCAATACTACAAGATCAATAAATTTATATGTACAGCCAACTCAAGTGACTCTCAGTGTTTCTCCCATTGTACCCTTCTTTTTTGGATTGGATTTTACAATTGCCTCTCTGGAGTTTATATAACATCTGGTTGGAATTTAAAAGAATCTGCCCTTCCTTGGAGCTCGCAAGACTGTTCACCCACCAGACGCCATCTTTAACAATAAAAAATCATGCCAACAAGAAAGCCTCCGACTGGAAAAAACTTTTCCGTCACTGCTCTTACAAAAGCACATGGAATGCTTCAAAGCATATTGCAGGAAATAAAGCAGATTCAGAAAGACATGACAAGCTCAAGACTGGAACTGTAGGAGACACAAAGAACAATAATAGATGACAAACAAAAAATTGATGGGTTGGAGGGTGGGACGGTTGAGACGAGCAAAGAGAGAAGGGAATTGCAAAAAAAATCTACAGAAAGGGCTGGTCATAGGTCTAGAATTGATTCTGAAAAAAGATTTTGCTTTTTGAGGTTTCATAATGCTTCTGAGTCAAAGAATTTAAAAGATTTAATAATTAAAAAGCCACGGGTGTGGCTGGGCTTGACCCAGGCCGAAGGGAAAGCGCCACCTGGCCTGCTCCCTGTATGAAGGACTGCCGCCCACCTGTCCAGTGGCAGCTTCCATACCTCTCCCTCTGCTTTGAGGACAGGAAACAGCACCATGGCCCAGTCTCCTTTCCCCAAAGCCCCACAGAGCTGGCACGGGAAACATGCAGACCTGGGTGGAAGGCAGCCTTTTCTGCAGCATCCCCATCCATTCTTTGGATTGCCCTGCAGGGGGGGCTCTGCCTGCGTGGAGGAAGAGTTTTCAGGCTGAGAAGTAGCAGTGGAGAGACTGCACATGCAGACCTCCTGAGCTGCGGGAAACAGCTGCCAGCGATGCTCTCAGGGCGAAGACATTGCCTTGGCCCCCTAAGGAACCACCAAGGACTTGCCACCTCTCTGCCCCTGCCGAGCCTTCTCCCATCGCAGACAGCCTTCTCTTTTCTCCTGGTGAGATCTGCCACCTGAAAGATGACAATCGTGGAGGAAAACATTTTCAGGCACAGGATCCCCTTCCCAATTCCAAAAACAGTGCATACGGAAGGCGCTGCCACCCAAAACCTCTTTCCTCCACAATCCTTGCATCTGCAGTGAGAGAAGGCTTGGTGGATGTCAGAGGGGCGGTGAGCATTTGGTGGCTCCTGAGGAGGCCAAGGCTTCTCCACTCACAATGTCTTCACCCTGAGAATATCGCTGGCAGCTGCTTCCCACAGCTCAGGAGGTCTGCGCGTGCACTCTCTCTGCTGCTGCTTCTCGGCCTGAAAATGCTTTCCTCAATGCACATGCAGCCACCCTGCTTCCTTCTCTTTGCTGTCCCTAGCAGAAGCTCAGCCTTTCCTCCCTCTCTAACATATGGATTTCTCCGCACTCCATTGGAAACCATGCAGCTGTCAAAGAGAAGGAAGTGCGCGCCACGTGGGCTTCTTCCAACAGCTGAATCCTCTGCTCCTGTCCTTCCGCAGCTGTTGGAATAAGCCCCCGCATGCTTCTTTCTCTTTGACAGCCGCATGGTTACTAATGGGATATGGAGAAATCCATTCTAATGGGATGCGGAGAAATCCATGAGAGGGAAAGGCAATCCGTAGCAGTAGCTTGCACCACCCACCCATTTCCAACTGCCGAGTCCTCTTATCTGGCAAAGGAAGTGGATGGGCGGGTCAAGATGATGCAGACATTCGGGGTGAGAAAGAAAACAGTGACCAAATGGGTGGGGGGAGCGAGCAGGGTGGGGAAAGGCCAGGAGAGAGACCATTCTGGTATGGGGCCTCCAGAAGCCCCAGTACAGGAACAGAGGCAAAATTCTTTCAACTGGTACGTGCGTACTGGATTGGACCAGCTGAAACTCACCTCTGATGTGAATGCAAAAAATGAAGTCAACTCCAAGCTTAAATATTGTTGGAATCTGCCCTTGTAAAAGACAGTGCTGCTGCTTTTGAGACATATATTATTTCTTTGTTCAACCCAAACTTTTATTTTTATAGATTAATCCAAGAGATATCAAAGGGATTGTGGCTCTAAACTATTATTTTCTTTAATACATAAAAATGTATATGCAGCAATAAAATATAAACTGTTTTTAAAAAGAAGTTAAGAAGTGTTCAATATAAGTTATAAATGGCTTGCAACATGGAAAGGAATAAATAAAGATAAACAAGGATACATTTCCCAATAAGCATTTTTATTTTGGATTTAAAAAATGAATTTTCATCTACTGTGATCATTTTTTCTGGAGATTACAAAAAAAGATTTAGTTACAAATTTAGTAAATAATATTGCATGTTTCTTTGTTTCTTCAGTTTTTTGCTAAAGAAATATTATTTTGAATGCAGAATAGTTATTTAGGTGAAAGATTGGCAGGCAATTTTATTTTGTGATAATGGCTGTCATATTCATCCAGAATCTATCCTATCTATTATCTCCTATAGGTAATGATGAGACAATGGAAAGTAGGAAATCTGCTAAGATTTGCCAACTTGGTAAATTTGTGGGAATTGTCACTATTGTATCTCGATGTACATTTCAGGAATCTTAAGGCAAAAGAAGGGAATTGAAAGTTTCATCTTACAGTAAGATTAACTTTATTCCATATGTCCTCTCATGTCCATAAAGTACTCGGAAAATTGAAGGCAGTTTTATTCTGCACATCTCGTAGAAAGGAATGGAATCATACCTTCTTGTCTTTAGATCTTATTAATAAACATTTTTTTAAAGAAATGCTTAATAGCTCATAATTCTGAATGAATTTGTAGAATGTTATCTTATATGAGTGTCATAAGATGTGCTTCCTGTGTATGTCTCCTGTCAATGCTATATAACTTGCTGACTACAACAAGACAACTTAATTTGAGTGGTGTCTGTCCAGAATTTATATGACATTCTGTTTCCAGAAAAAAAATACCTTCATTTAACCTATTCATAATGGCACCAAATCCTATATTATCTTTCAGGAGTGATTCAACACAGGAAGCTACCAGATAAAATGTTTTGTTGACTTCTCTGGTTTCAACACTTTTTGCTACTATTTGCCCATTGCCCTTTTCCAGTAAATGAGCTTAACATCTGACTAGAAGGTAAAATCCCATGGTTGCACCATAGAATTTTCACTGCACACGTGCTGCAATTCACATGGAATTATGTTGAAACAATGAGTATGTTGTCTAATAAAGGGGGAAATATATGCTTCTATAGAAATAAGCTAAATTTGATAGTTGCTCGCACTATTTATTAAAATGGTACCGTAGTACAATATGTAAATCTAGCATATATGTGACAGTTGATGAAGAAAAGCTGCCAGCCTAAATAGTACAAAAGTCATTTAATATTATTAATTGTATACTAATCTCAGAAAGTATGATGGATTTTGAAGAACTTGAAGAAGCTACTAAATTTCATAAGGAAATGCAGTGTTTCTGAGCATCTTCTTTGTGACATCTTCCATTGGGCAAATAGTTTGTTAGCATTTTGGAAAATGGTAGGAAATTTTACTCAGAAGGATGAAATGATATAAAAATTACTTTTTAAGTATAGAAGTTGAAAGCTTTTTGTAATGAAACAAAACTGATAATATTTTCTCATATCCATGAGAATTGGCAGTAAAAATGGATTTTGAGGGGATAATTCATGGCTTTGAAAAAAAGAAGAAGCCAAAAAGCAATTTTTTAAATAAATGAGCTTGTTTATGAAATGTTTATAATAAACAATTCTATTATGGATTTATTTATGTAATGTATATAAAATTACTATTAATAATAAAAATAATATAAAACAAAACATCCTCAAGATAATATCCACGATTCATAGCAGGGGTGGGAACTGCAGCCTCCTTATGTATGACCTCTGGACTTCAACTTCAACCAGCATGGCTGGCTCAGTAATTTTAGGAGTTGAAGTCCACAAGTCATAAAGAGGCCATAGTTCCCACCTCTGATCCATAGGCTTCATATAGGTCTCCCTCAGGATGGACGTTATGTTGAAAAGTAAAAAAGAAATGAAATATTTTAAGGATGAGGTAGAGAAGCCATAATGTGGAATACTATGTAACTTTATATATTATTTCAGATTTTTTTTGTGTTTGTTCGTAGTGAACGCAATTGTGAGAATTAGGCCCCACATTGTGGGAGGAAAACAATTTGTCACCAGAAAAAAAGACAGATGGAAAATGGACCATCTCAAGAGAGAGGATTATTCCCCTGTCTCAATTACATAGAGAGAGAGAAAGAGGCACAGGAATTTCAACTTTAGTTTCTCTAGAAAGCAACCATATTTGATATTTAGAAATGTTGGTTCTTTCATAATGGTTTCTTAGCTTTTCCAAAATAAAATTACTTTGCAAAAATTCTTAAATTCTTAAGTGCGAATTAATTAGTTCAAGTCTACTTTGCTGGTAAAAGTAAGATGGGTAATTTCCATTTCAGAAAATTTGTTCAGAGAGTGGGTTAAATGCTAATGGATGGAGAAAAGGAAACCTTCAGAAAATCAAATTTTGAGCAGCCAATCAACCTACTAGATGTTCTCCTCTAAGATGGTTGTTGTTTATCTTTTACAAGGAGGCAGACAGTCTCCGTTTTGCTTTTGTCTGGAGCAATTTTTTTTTTTATTTTTTTGCTCCTCCAAGTCTGACTAGAAGCCAAGTAAGAGCCTCAACCAGTGGCAACAAATCTTGAGCTATGATTGTGAAGTTAATTGTAGCATTAGTTTACATATTGTTTTATGGATTGAGACCTTAGCTGAGGTTCTGGTGTGTTTGCCTATGTAATATCCCAGAAGCAACAGACCAAGATTAACCCCTTCAGAAAGGAATTGTTGATTCCTTCTCCCTTTTCGTCTCAATTTTCTTCTAGACTATAAATATTAAAGATTAAAGATACTCATTAAAGATACTTAATGAGTCAAAATATTTGGAAAGAAATTTAGTCCGTAGCTTACATTTTCTGATTAGGTCAGACTAGAGAAAGAAGAAGTTATTTACCTAGAAAAATCAGTATTTTTCTGGATTAGAGTGATTAGTAAGCAATATACTTGGTCTGTTTTCCTCGGATCTGTGGAGAGGGTAAATAAGATTGTAGCACGATGGCTAGCAAAGTCCCTTGTAAGAAATATGGATGTCTAAGACAAAAATCCATAATGTCTTCCTTCTTGACTCATGAGACGGGAGGGCAATATGTAGTAAGTGCATTTGTTCCTTCTTACAAAATTATACTGGGCATAATGGTGTTTGGGTCTTAAGAAGACATGGTTACCTGATTGGATGCTAAGCAGGAGGGCTCTACCCTGCACTATTGCATTCCAGCCCTAAAAATCCTCTGTTTTTATGTCAGAGTTCCTAGGTTTTGCAGGAATAGCCCAAAGCCTATTTGCAATTTAGCAGTCTAAAGCCCATTATAGAGAAAAGAGTCCACTCTATTGGAGAAGACCAGAATTAATCATTATAACTGTGTAAGAAGTAATAGCTTTCCCATCTGTCTTCAGTGACTCACTATCCATGTCAAGGTAAAATCAGATCCCGGTTTGTTTTGAAACCCTGATTCTTAACCTCTTGCATACATCAACAATGTTACCTTCAGGAAATTTTATACATTTTAAATATTTAAATAAATAAAAGTTTTTCAGCTATTTAGAAAACTCAGTTGAAGAGTTTCATTAAGATGCTTTTTTTAAACAATTCTCTAAGGAAAGGAATCAGGTTGATCACTATTAGTCTTGGCTGGGACTAATTTAGATTTAGATATAGTGACCTTTGTTATGATTGTGATGAAAAAAATAACTTTGCGACCAATTCTCATGAAGGTTGTAAAGAGGTTGTAAAACAAAGGAACGCTAAAGAAAGATTGTAAGGATAATTACAGTTCAATTAGTGACTGCTTCATATAACAAGAAAATTTGCTATCCCAATAATGGTTGCTGGTTGATAAACAAGAATTATCTATGTAACCAGAATGGTTATGTGTACCAGCACATTAGAAAAATTTACTCCAAACTTGTTCTGGTAGTTTTGTATATGCAACGAGTATTTGATGGAAATGTAAGGACCAAGAAAAGTAGGAATATGTATGGAATATTTGCTTCTCAGCCCCTTTCATTTAAGCAAACTTTTAAAGCAAAATAGTCATTGCTTTCCCCCAACTTTGTGCTATACATATCTGCTAGATCTTGATCTCCATCATCCTAGCTTTTATAGTTATTTGATATGTTAGCTGGGGGGAAAGGAGTTGTACTCCAATAAATCTGAAAGCATTGGGAACTTTGAAATTAAGTTCTTGTAGAAACATTCCAAATATTTATTCAATTTATTTATAGACTTGAACCAGAAACTTTTATTGATTTGTTTCAATTTGGACTATTGAACACATTTTTAGATGCAGACCCTGAATTGTTCAATAAATATGCACCCCAGCTAATGGATAAGAAATAAAAACTGTGTTTATTCTTAGCAAAGTGTCTGAATATGGAATATAAGTCAAATATACATATTTATAGTGAAATAATTTTGGCCCTTAGTTATCATCCAGTATGTTATCTGCTAAAGCATGGCAAAAACAATGCCCCTACAACTCATGCAACGAACATTACATTTTTCAAGTTGTACCTAGTACGTAACTAAATTGCTCTAAATTTCATATATTTTCAAACTCTCAAATATGATGTAATATTAAGTAGCTGTTGATGGATCTTTTGAATTTACTACAAGACTTGTCTCACTCTTTGGATTCTGTCCTACACAGCCTGCTGGTGAAGCACAGTATTGCATGTTGCAGGGAACGTCCAATTAGACAGTAGAACATCTTTAAGACAGGTGAGGGCAAGCTATACAATTTAATATTTGCAAAGCTCACATGAATTAGGATTTATCATTCAAGACAGCAAAAATAATGAATTGAAATAGCAAGAATCTTTGCTGCTATGGAGAAAGGGGGGAGAGGGAGGGGAGGGGTATAGCTCAGATGAACAATAGCTCAGGTGAAGTGGCAATCTTTCATCTGCAAAGTAACCAACACTCAGGAGGAAAGTACTCTAGCTCAGTAAGAAGCACTTGAGATGACCCAACGGAGAAGAGTGTAGAAAAAGTAGAAAAGATAAATGATATTTGAGATCACTTTGAAGATTAGTGAGGAATTAATACAGAATGAAGTATTTATTTCTACCTTATGGAACAGTTCCATATTTATTCAGATAATGGGGCAGCCAGGTTCCTGTTGATTGCCTTTGAGTTTTGAATTCTTAGGCTTGTCTTCTGGTTATTCTGTTTCTTAGCCTTATCACTGTAGATTCATTTTTCTCACAATAATAATAATAATAATAATAATAATAATAATAATAATAATAATAATAATAATAATAATAATAATAATAATAATAATAATAATAATAATAATAATAATAATTTTAATTTATAACCCGCTCTCTCTCCCCGAAGGGACTCGAGGTGGAGCACAGGGAATTTAAAATACATATAAAATCACAGACATAGTACAATATTAAAATGAAACTAAACTAACCCTGTGCTAAAATCCCATATTAAAACTAAAAATAAGTCGCTAAAAACCCTAAAAACAGTTGATTACCCCAGGCCGGCCAAGCAGAAAAAGTGTGTTTTTAATTTTTGACGGAAGGAGCGGAGGTCCGTAGTTGTTCTAATTTCGGAGGGAAGGTCATTCCAGAGGGTCGGGCCCGCCACAAAGAAGGCCCTTCCCCTGGGCATTGCCCGCTGGCACAGCCTAGTGGACGGCACCCGGAGAAGTCCCTCTCTGTGGGAGCGAATCGGCCGCAGGGATGTATGGGGCAGGATGCGATCCCGCAGATAGCTAGGCCCCGTGCTATGGAGCGCTTTAAAGATGATAACCAGCTCCTTGAAGCGCACCCGAAAGACGACAGGCAGCCAATCCAGCTCGCGCAGGAGCGGTGTTACATGGAAAAACCTAGAGGTTCCCATAACTGCCCACGCGGCTGCATTCTGGACAAGCTGAAGCCTTCGGGTGCACCTCAAGGGGAGCCCCATGTAGAGAGCATTGCTGTAGTCCAGACAGGATGTCACGAGAGCATGAGTGACTGTGCAAAGGGCACCCCGATCCAATAGGGGATGCAACTGGCGGACCAGGCGGACCTGGTAAAACGCCCTCCTGGCTACGGCCGTCACTTGATCTTCCATGGACAGGAGGATGCCCAAGTTGCATGCCCCATCCACAGGGGTTAGATGTTCGCCCCCTATGGCCAGTGATGGAGTCAACTGGTTGTACCGGGATGCCGGGAACCACAGCCACTCGGTCTTGGATGGGTTGAGTCTGAGTCTGTTCCTTCCCATCCAGGCCCGCACGGCTTCCAGGCACTGGCACATCACCTCTACGGCATCGTGGGGTGGTTTGGGGTAGATATAAACAGCTGCGTATCATCAGCATAGAGGTGGTACTCTACCCCAAAACCACGGATGATCTCGCCCAGCGGCTTCATATATGTGTTGAACAGGAGAGGCGAGAGGACCGACCCCTGAGGCACCCCACAAGTGAGGGGTCTCGAGGTCGACCTCTGCCCTCCTGCCAACACAGATTGCGATCGACCGGAGAGGTAGGAGGAGAACCACCGTAACACGGTGCCCCTCACCCCCAACCCCAATATCCCCATGTACTGTATATTCATACATCTGAACTAGATTACGTTGTTTCTCTATGTCATATATCTGAGTATGTGGGTATATGCATGATGTTTTTTTTTTAATTGAAATTTTTATAATGTTTTACAATATTTCACCCAGTGCTGTACAAAACAAAAGGAAGAGTTGGTTTCAAGTATCATCTATTATCTTTAGGATCTCCAAAATCCACGTTCTCTCGGTACAGGCGTCGAGACGTCCAAAGTTCCAAGTGCATAGTCCACAAATGGCTTCCAAGTCTTCCAAAAGATATCTTTTTTATAAACCCCCTCTCTAAATTTAATATCACATGTCATTTTATCATTTAAGGCTAATTTCCACATTTCACAATACCATTCTTCTATTTTAATATTTACCTCTATTTTCCAATATCTTGCTATTACAATTCTACCCATTATAATCATAATTCTAATCAATTCTTTCTCATGTTTTGTTAACTCTGGTTCATTAATTATCAATAACAATATAGTTTCTGGTCTCAATATTATTATTCTTTTCATCATTTCACACATCGTTCTTTCTAATTGCTGCCAAAACTTTTTAATTTTCACACATTTATACCACATATGTTCATAAGTTCCCAATTCCGTATTACATCTCCAACATTTATCACTCATTTTTTATCTATCAGTGATAATCTTAATGGGGTCCAATACCATTTCCAAACAACCTTAAAATTATGTTCTTTAATCCTTATAGATAAAGTCCTCATAATCCGACTCTTCCAATTCTCGTTCCAATCCAAATCCAATATTTTAATCTTAAGGTCTTCCTCCCAATTCCTTTTCATTACCATTTGTGGGTTTCCATCAAAGTTTATAATCTTGTATATCTTACTAACGAGTCCTTTTAACCCAGTTTCATCCTTAATAATTTGAGATACTAAACTTTCAAATTTAGTTTTACTTCTATCTATGTTACATATTCCCCTTACTTTCATAGTCCATTTTTCTACCTGTATTTTTTCAAACCAATTTAACTCCAATTTTTGAATTACTTTTTTCTTCCTACTTTCAGTTCCTAGAGCTCTTAACCAATCTACTATATTTCCTATATTTTCATCCTCAATTACTTTATTCCGACTTATATTAGTTTTAATCGGCCAACTTTCAGTTGTCTTTCCCAAAAACGCTATATCCGGAATCAGTTTTTTAACAAATTTATTCCAAGTTTTACTCAGCCCCTTTAACCAATAACTATTAATTGCCTTTTTTGTTTTTGCTCTATCTAAAAACCATATAGACCCAAATCTCTTAATATCTTTTAACTCCAGATCTCCCCAATGACCATCTCCACCTTTAAGTATTTTTATCACAGTTCTAATATTATACGCCCGATAATAATTAAGTAGATTGGGAATTCCCAATCCACCCTCTTTTTGATTTTGATACCACAATTTCTTCATTAATCTTGGTCTTTTCCCACCATTACAAAATTTATCTAATTTCTTCTGATATTCTTCTATATCTTTCTCTGTCAAATTTAATGGTAGCATCTCAAATAAAAAGTTAAACTTTGGTAACAACATCATTTTACACATTGCAATTCTACCAAACCAAGACAACTTTATCTCTTTATATTTATCTATCTTTTTCTCTACTTCCTTCAACATCACCTCATAATTAATTTTTTTTAATTCTCTAACTTTAAGTGAAAGTGTTATCCCCAAGTATTTCAATGTGTTCTTAGCTCTTATCCCAAATTGTTCTTGCATACTCTCCCACTCCTTACCATCTTTATTCATTAATAATTTAGATTTTGACCAATTTACCTTTAAACCTGTCATTTCTTCAAATTCTATCAAATGTTTATTTATCCTCTTTAAATCTTTCTCTATATCTTTCAAAATAATCAAGGTATCATCCGCATACAAATTTATCTTATATCCCTTGTAACCTTCCAACTCTTCATCTGCTTCTATCAATTTAATCAAAACCTCCATAACTAACAAAAATAATGTTGGAGACAAGGGACATCCTTGTCTCGTGCCTGCTTCCAATTTAATCTCTCCCGTCATTGTTCCATTCACCTTTACCTTTGCACTACTTTTTTGATACAGTTTTGAAATAACATGTATAAATTTATTACCAAAGCCTAATGCCTCAATAATTACTTTTATAGTATCCCATTGTACAGAATCAAAAGCTTTAAAAATATCTAACGATATTATACCTAATTCATCACCATTATTCTCTGCTACATCTATAATATTTAATACTCTTCTAATTATATCACTCATATATCTGCCTTTGACAAAACCTACTTGATTATAGCTTATATACTTATCTATAAATCTATTTAACCTATTACTTATAATGGCAGTAAATATTTTTGCATCTTGGTTAATTAAAGAAATGGGTCGATAGGACTCGATCCTCTCCAAATCTTTATCAGGTTTAGGAATTATAGTTATTACCGTTCTGTTCCATGACATCGGGACTTCTCCACCGTGTATGATGTTTGTTTGTTTGTTTATATTTTTGCATTGTTTATGTAATGTATATTGGACCCTTTGAGAGTTATATACAACTAAATTTCATTTTAATGTATGCCAACTAGTGTACATTTAAAGTGACAATAAATTAGTCTTAGCACAAGGTAAGTTCTACTTAGAGAATAATTTAGCCATCAATTTGGTTATAGTACATCTGGAGAGTGAAGTATCAGAATGTCGTTATTTAGCTTTTCTGTACAGGGTCATGTTACCCCAGATTGGAACCTTGTGGCACAGCACTGCTGTGTCAATGGGCCTGCTCAGTCTAACTTTGTGATTGAAGAGCCCAGGATATCGGGAAGGAATCTTTAAGGCAGGGGTGTCAAACTCAATTTCATTGAAGGCTGCATCAGGATTGTGTTTCGCGCCAGTTCCGCCTTTCAGCGGCGACGGACAAGTCTTGGGACTCGTCCGCCGTTTTGTTCTTTTTTCTGCCCCCCAATGGGGGTGGGGCACCCCTTTTTTGGGGTCCCTCCGTAGGGCTGGCTTGCCTGGGTCGGTTTATCCCAGCGGCGGCGGGAAAACGGCCCTTGTCTTCGGTCTAGGCGAGAGGAGACATGCTGCGGGGGTTTTTCCCTTCGCCAATGGAGGACGGCAACGCACGATGAATTTGAAAAGAGCTGAGTGTTCGGGTCGGAAGGCTTTCCAGGGCTTTGGCGGCGAGGTGGAGAGTGAGTGACTTTAACCTTATTTGTGCTGGCAGCCTGGACTGAAAGAACGTGGAGGGGGTGTTTGTTTGTTAAACCCCCCCTCGGATTTAAAGCGGCGCTTAGAATAGGCTCCTCGTTGCGAGGAAGCGGACATTTCGCATCCGGATTGCTTTGAAGCAAGTGAAAGTGTTTTGCGGCTTGTTTCTTTACAATGTATCTAAGTCCGGCTGGCTTGAAACAATTTTTCCTTTGTTACTTTCTCCTGCTGGCTCTCAGATTGGGCGGTGGAGGATGGCTGCCCTTTGTTCCTGAATGACTATTTTTACTTATGGAAAATTACCAACATCTCTTTGTGATTTGGACTCCCTCTCTCTATTAATGAAGAAATTTCTGGATTAATTGATTCCTTCCCTGGAGTGCCTTCTCTGCTATAATTATTGACTGTGAAAAGTGTTTCTCTTCTGGGTCTTGAACTTTTTACAACCCTCATTTGAACTGTTTTCTCCTGACCTGCTTCAACGGCCCCACCCAAAAAACGCCATCTTAGTGGCACTGACTTTAACAGCTTACCATGGCATCAAAATCAGAATTGGCAGGCTTGGAACAAAGAATGACATAAATGGAATCAGTGTTACAAGCTTTGGTGCAGGAAATTAAAGCTTTGAGAGAAGATAATAGCAGCTTCAAGAAGGATCTTTTGGAAGCACGGAAACAAGTGCTGGAGAACACACAGAAGACTGAGGAGCTGGAAGGGGGGCTGGCTGGGGCAAAGGGAGAGCTTAAAAATGTTAACAGTGAGGTTGGAGAACTGACTGGGCATATGTCTAGGATGGATTTTGAAAGGATGTCATATTTTTTAAGATTTCAGAACATTTCTGAAGAACCTGGTGAATGTCTTCCTGAACTCATGAGTACAATTTTAGCAGACTATTTACATAAACCTAAAGATGAGATCAGGGGGGACATTGACCTAGTCTACAGAATAAACTCGACATATGCCAGGATAAATGAAGTACCCAGAGAGATACATATTAAATTTGTTAGAAGGTCAACCAGAGAGGGAATTTTGAAGGCTCAGAGAGGGGGGCCGCTAATTTACCAACAAAAGGAAGTCGCCATCTTGAAGCAGATCCCAAAAAAGATTAGAGAGATGAGAAGGAGGTATTCCTTCTTATCCAAAAAATTGTTTGACCACGGGATTTGGTTTAAGTGGGCGATGCCGGAAGGGATGTTGGTGTTCTGGGATGAAGGAAGAGTAAGGATTAAAACAGTTGTTGAGGCGGAAGCCTTTCTTAAAAAACATTCCTCTGTCCTGGGGAACGATTCAGGGGGGGTAGGGGGGCCACGGTCCCGCCCGCTGGGGGCCAGGAAGGAGAAAAAGAAGATACAATTGCCAAGAGACTTAGATCGAAAAAATAACTTTGCTGTTTTATTAACATTGTATAACCTTTATATCTGGATGTTTGCACACGACTGCCAGAATAGAATTGAGAATTTAGGAAATATGCACTTATTTTCACCTTGTAATATTTTTGAAAAATGTTTTTTCAATGTTTTATTATGAAGCCCTGGAAGGGCCAATGATCCCAACGCGAAAGTTCTTAAAATGTTTCTGTATCCCTTACCCTACCCTTTTGGAAAATTGTAAAAACCAATAAAACTTTTTCAATATAAAAAAAAAAGGATTGTGTTTCGCATCAGGATTGTGTTTCGCCTCAGGGGGCTGGGGTAGGTGTGGTCTGGTGGCTGTGGTCATTCAATGTCACTTGTATCGGGTTAGGGTTACGGTTAGGGTGGGGTCTGAGCGTTCTGTCAATAAAAATAGGCTCCCAAAACAGGTTGCAACAACCTCCTGTAATCTTTTGTCAGTGAAAACGGAGATTGGGAAGCCGCACGTGGCCCTCATGAGCTCTGTTTTCAGCTGCGATGGCTTCCTGAAACTCTCTGCCAGTGAAAGTGGAGCTTGGGAGAGCTGCATGTGGCCCTTGCAAGCTCTGTTTCCAGATGCAACGGTCTCTGAAACCCTCCGCCAGCAAAAATGGAACTGAGGAGAGCCACGTGTAGCCCTCCCGATCTCTGTTTTTGCTGGCAGAGACATTGTGGGCCAGTCTGCTGTTCCTAGGGCAGCCTCACAGGCCATATCACCCCATAGCCATATTTGCCCACCAGGCCTTGAGTTTGACACCCCTGCTTTAAGGGATTCATCTGAAATTTCAGCATAGAAACGTATTACCTCTCAAATGTTTTTCTGAGGTTTTTTTTTTTAAGTTGGTTGTGCTTTTGTTATGATGTGAGTAATTTATTAGAGGGCACAGCAGAGGAGTTTCATAGCAGAAGACCAAATAGGCCTTTTGCCAAGAGGAGCTTTCATAATAGTTTCCTTATATGCAAGACTGCAGGAAAAGTAGGATTGGGGACATACTTTTTTAGCCTCCCCTACTTCTAGAGATAGAAATGTACCTTATGCTAGCTAATATTTTCACTATACTACTTTATCCTAACTATAATTCTCTCTCCCTCCATCTCTCCCCCTCTCTTGCACACACCACACCACCTTCACATAGCTATCAAATGTACACAGTGTGGCATTCTACTTCTTTCAAAAATTGGTTCTGGGTAGTGTACGACAATTAATTAAAATGATAAATATATCAAACAGTCATTATTAAAATATAAAACATATAAAGCACAACGGAGAGTGAATATTAGCCACAGTGATAGATTCACCTTCAATAGTAGTCCTCTCAATAGTAGTTATGTGTCCTGAGCTTCACAACTCAGTGTTTTGGTTATAATGGTCCAACACAATAATCACACTACCATTGTTTAATTTTTAATTTAAGACCAAATTCTCATGCCAAGATCTAAAAACTACCACTTGGCACTACAGCCGTGGCCAGGAGGGCGTTCTACCAGGTCTGCCTGGTTCGCCAGTTGCGTACTATTGGATCGGGATGCCCTTTGCACAGTCACTCACGCTCTCGTGACATCCCGACTGGACTATTGTAACTCTCTCTACATGGGGCTCCCCCTGAGGTGGTCCAGAATGCAGCCGCGCGAGCTATAATGGGGACCGCAAGGTATACCCACATAACACTTCTCTTGCGCGAGCTGCACTGGCTGCCTGTCGTCTTTCGGGTGCGCTTCAAGGTGCTAGTTGTCATCTTTTTTTTTCCTTTTTTTTAAAATTATTATTTTTATTATAATTTTCCACAAGTTATACATATAAACATAAAATTTACTCTTTTTTTTTTTTCAATAGTCCACCCAGTGCTATACAAAACGAAAGGAAGAGTTGGTTCTTCGTATATCTTCAATTGTCTTTAAGATCTCCAAAATCCGCGTTCTCTGGGTACAGGTGTCGAGGCATCCAAAGTTCCAAGTGCATAGTCCACAAATGGGTTCCAAATCTTCCAGAAAATGTCTTTTTTATAGACCCCCTCTCTAAATTTAATATCACATGTCATTTTATCATTTAAAGCTAATTTCCACATTTCACAATACCACTCTTCTATTTTAATATTTACCTCTATTTTCCAGTATCTTGCTATTATAATTCTACCCATTATAATCATAATTCTAATCAATTCTTTCTCATATTTTGTTAATTCTAAATCCTTAATTATCAGTAGTAATATAGATTCTGATCTCAAAGTTATTCTTTTCTTCATCATTTCAAACATCATTTCCTCCAATTGTTGCCAAAACTTTTTAATTTTTCCACATTTATACCACATGTGTTCATAAGTTCCCACTTCCATATTACATCTCCAACATTTATTACTGATTTTTTTATCCATCAATGATAACCTTAATGGAGTTCAATACCATTTCCAATCTACCTTAAAGTTGTGCTCTTTAATCCTTATAGACATAATCCTCATAATTCGACTTTTCCAATTCACATTCCAATCCAAGTCTAATATTTTAATCTTAAGCTCTTCCTCCCAATTCGTCTTCATTACCATTTGTGGATTTCCATCAAAGTTTATAATCTTATATATCTTACTAACGAGTCCCTTTAACCCAATTTCATCCTTAATAACTTGAGATACTAAACTTTCAAATTCAGTCTTATTTCTGTCTATTTTACATGTTCCCCTTACTTCCGTAGACCATTTTTCTATCTGTATTTTCTCAAACCAATTCAGCTCCAATTTTTCAATTATTTCTTTTTTTCTGCTCTCAATTTCTAATGCTCTTAACCAATTTACTATACTTCCTATATTGTCATCTTCAATTACTTTCTCTCGACTTATATTGGTTTTAATCGGCCAACTTCCAAGTGTCTTCCCCAAGAAGGATATATCCGGAATCAATATTTTAACGAATTTATTCCAAATTTTGCTCAATCCCTTTAACCAATAACTATTAATTACCTTTTTTGTTTTTATTTTATCTAAAAACCATGTAGGGCCAAATCTCTTTATATCCTTTAACTCTAGATCTCCCCAATGACCATCTCCTCCTTTAAGTATTTTTATTACAGTTCGAATATTATAGGCCCAATAATAATTAAGTAGATTGGGAATTCCCAATCCACCTTCCTTTTGATTTTGATACCACATTTTCTTCATTAATCTAGGTCTTTTCCCACCATTGCAAAATTTATCTAATTTCTTCTGATATCCTTCCATATCCTTCTCTGTCAAATTTAATGGTAGCATCTCAAATAAAAAATTAAACTTTGGTAACAACATCATCTTACACATTGCAATTCTGCCAAACCAAGACAACTTTATCTCCTTATATTTATCTATCTTCTTCTCTACTTCATCCAACATCACATCATAATTAATTTTTTTCAATTCTCTGACTTTAAGTGAAAGTGTTATTCCCAAATATTTCAGTGTATTTTTAATTCTTATCCCAAATTGTTCTTGCATACTCTCCCACTCCTTATCATTTTTGTTCATTAATAATTCAGATTTTGACCAATTTACCTTTAAACCTGTCATTTCTTCAAATTCTTTCAAATGTTTATTTATCCTCTTCAAATCTTTCTCTATATCTTTCAAAATAATCAAGGTATCATCCGCGTACAAATTTATCTTATATCCCTTGTACCCTTCCAATTCTTCATCTTTTTCTATCAATTTAGTCAAAACTTCCATAATTAATAAAAATAATGTTGGGGACAAGGGACATCCCTGTCTCGTACCTGCATCCAATTTAATCTCTCCCGTCATTATTCCATTCACCTTCACTTTTGCACTACTTTTTTGATACAATTTTGAAATAACATGTATAAACCTATTACCGAAGCCTAATGCCACAATAATTACCTTAATAGTTTCCCATTGTACAGAATCAAAGGCTTTAAAAATGTCTAGTGATACTATGCCTATTTTATCACCATTACTCTCAGCTACATCTATAATATTTAATACTCTTCTAATTATATCACTCATATATCTGCCTTTGACAAAACCTACTTGATTATAGCTTATATACTTATCTATAAATATATTTAACCTATTACTTATAATGGCAGTAAATATTTTTGCATCTTGGTTAATTAAAGAAATGGGTCGATAGGACTCGATCCTCTCCAAATCTTTATCAGGTTTAGGAATTATAGTTATTACCGTTCTGTTCCATGACATCGGGACTTCTCCACCGTGTAAAATTCCATTAAATAATTTTTGCAATTTTGGTATTATTATTTCTTTAAAATCTTTATAAAATTCAGCAGGTAATCCATCTTCACCTGGAGTCTTCCCTAATTTTATCCCTTGTATTGTTTCGTTAATCTCATCATGTGTAATATCTCCTTCCATCAAGTCCTTATATGTTTGATCTATTTTCACAGCATATTTTTCAAGATGATTTTTCAATTTTTCCAAATCAATTGATTTCTTTGAATATAATTTTTGAAAAAACTTCCTAACTACTTCACATTTCTCCAGTCTCTTATAACATCTTGTACCTTTTTCATCTATCAAAGAGCCGATTTCTCTCTTTTCACTTTTATTTTTCGCCATCCTTGCTAATAACCTAGAGTTTTTATTACTAAATTCAAAGAAATCCCTGTTTAAATATCTTATATTTTTTTAACCAATTCTATATCTTCTTCTATCAGCTTAGTTTTTAGTGAATTCAATTCCTCCAAGCATTTTTTATCTTTTGTAAGTAAAAATTGGTTCTCCAATACCTTAATCTGTTTTGTATCCTGTTCCATTTTACTTCTATATTCTCTATATTTCCTACTTGACAACTTAATGCTTTCTCCTTTAAATACTGCTTTCATCATGTCCCAAACAGTTTCAAATTTAACCTCTCCATTATCGTTGAATCTCCAACTTTCCTCCCATTTTTTAAGTATCCATGTTTTATCTTCCTCCTTTTTAAACAATTTTCCATCATATCTCCAACCTCTTTCTTTTTTTCTAAAATTAAAATCTATATCCATCGTAACTTCTGCATGGTCGGAGTCCTTGAAAACTCCCACATCTATTCTATCTATATTATTCAACAGGTCTTTAGACACAAAAATATAATCAATTCTTGAATATGTATTATGTACCTTAGAGCAAAAAGTATACACCCTTTCAGTATCTTTCAACTCCCTCCAGACATCTACCACACTATTTCGAAACATCCATTTATTTAAAATTTCCCCTTTATTTGTTTCTCTAAAGCGGGTGGGGTTAGTACTATCTATTTTATCTCTAATCATGTTAAAGTCCCCAGCCACAATCACTTTCCCTACACTTTCAGTTTCCAAAATCTTAGTTATTTTATCAAGGAATCCCTTTTGTTTTTCATTTGGTAGATATAAATTAACCAGTGTCACTTTTTGCTCGTTAATATTCCCTATAATTATTAAATATCTTCCTTCATCGTCCCTAATTACTTGTTTTTTTTCAAAATATACCCTATTTGATATCAATGTTGCCACACCTCTAGCTTTGGAGGTTCCGAAAGATTTTTCATAAACTTGCATACCCTTTATATTCATTCTATTGAAATCCTCAGATTTTTGATGAGTTTCCTGCAAAAATAATATGTCTGGTAAGTCCCTTTTAATTTTAAGCTCCAATCTCCTCCTCTTTATTTGGTTCCCTGTGCCCTTCACGTTCCATGTCATTATTTTTATAAACCGCATTTACGCGGTAACTTTTTTAACCCTAGCCCCTTCTCTTCCTTTACGTGCCCACCCAACACCAAACGGAGATAACATACAAAAAAAAAAAACCATAAGACACAACAAAGACAAACTTAAAACAGAACAACAACAAATAACAATTAATCTTCATCCCCCACATCCTCATTCGAGTTGCGCCTCTATATAAAGAGTGTGGGGGGGGGGACATGCCCATGATCGGGTCATTTCTTTCGGGTTGTTCTTATATTCCACTTTCAAAAAAAGAAGATAACGCTGGCTTGTCCCCGCACTCGGCTTCCTGCTTTCTTCTAAGATCCTCCTCCTTGGCTGACGCTCGCTTGGTTTCTTCACGGGTTTTCTTATGTTCGGACATTGCCGGAGAGATTTCTTTCCGTTTTAAACTTTTAGGATCTTGGCCACCAACTGCTCCTTTTTCCTCCAATGTTGGAGATTCCACTTGTATTCCACCCATCTCAGTGTTTTGGTTATAATGGTCCAACACAATAATCACACTACCATTGTTTAATTTTTAATTTAAGACCAAATTCTCATGCCAAGATCTAAAAACTACCACTTGGCACTACAGCCGTGGCCAGGAGGGCGTTCTACCAGGTCCGCCTGGTACGCCAGTTGCGCCCCCTATTGGATCGGGATGCCCTTTGCACAGTCACTCACGCTCTCGTGACATCCCGACTGGACTATTGTAACTTTCTCTACATGGGGCTCCCCCTGAGGTGCACCCGGAGACTTCAGCTGGTCCAGAATGCAGCCGCGCGAGCTATAATGGGGACCGCAAGGTATACCCACATAACACCTCTCTTGCGCGAGCTGCACTGGCTGCCTGTCATCTTTCGGGTGCGCTTCAAGGTGCTAGTTGTCATCTTTAAAGCGCTCCATGGCTCGGGACCTAGCTACCTGCAGGATCGGATCCTGCCCCATACATCCTCACGACCGATTCGCTCCCACAGAGAGGGACTTCTCCGGGTACCGTCCACTAGACTTTGTCAGCGGGCGACGCCCAGGGGAAGGGCCTTCTCTGTGGCGGGCCCAGCCCTCTGGAACGACCTTCCCCCCGACATTAGAACAACTACGGACCTCCGCTCCTTCCGTCCAAAATTAAAAATACACTTTTTCTGCTTGGCCGGCCTAGGGTAGTCTCTTCCTTAGGGTTATTTAGGGAACATTAGTTTTAATGGGGATTTTAGTGCAGGGACAATTAGTTTAATTTATTTTTAATCTACTGTATTATGGATGTACTTATTTTATGTGTTTTTAGTTTTCCCTGTGCACTGCTCCGAGTCCCTCTGGGGAGAGGACGCGGTATATAAAATAAAAATATTATTATTATTATTATTATTATTATTATTATTATTATTATTATTATTATTATTATTATTATTATTATTATTATTATTATTATTAAAAATATTATTATTATTACTTATTCAAAAAATAACTTTAGTTCTGAAATCTAAAGGAAGAAAGCTATACAAAAGAACTATTAGTGGAGTTCATATTTGCATAATTATTTCATTTCTGGTATTCCTGAAAGGTATTCTAGGTTAGTGAGTTTAGTTCCAAGTCACATCCTATGCTGTAGCAATTTTTCACTTCGGGTTGGAATGCTAATAGAGAATATTCATAGCCTTCTGTGTGGAATATGGATTTCCCCACATTGCAAAATAGCAATTAGGTCGAACAGCCAGGGATGATTGCAGTGCTGCATCTTATACCTGCACAATCTCTGCCATCACAATTGTGCTGAGCTCTTCTTGATTAGTTTCCACCCATAGTCTCTTCTTTGGTCTTTGGGCTATTTTGGAAAATAGGTTGCCCCCCTCCTCTCTGTGACAGCTCCTCAAATATTGGAAGACTGGTATCATGTCACCCCTGACCCTTTTCTCCACCAGACTAGCCATGCCCAGTGGCTGCAACCATTCTTCATATATTTTAGCCTTCAGCCACTAATCATCTTTGTTGGTCTTCTCTGTTCTATTTCATAGGCTAGATTCTCTGTTTCCAAAATAACCCCAAATATCACCTATCATTGCCTGCTAGATTTATTCTTTTTTGGTCCTAGACACTTTGATTTTTCCTCCCATTTAAAATCAAGCATTCAATCAAGCATTTCAGTTATTGGGGTGCAGGTGATAATCCCAATTATGCAGTTATGTGGTGAGACATAATGAAAATCATTATGAATTATGTACTTGAGTCATGTCAGAAGTATGTCTGCACCATTTGTGCAATAGCATTGTGATGTATATAATGACAGTTTCTGTCAGCTTCTACTGATACCTATAATCCTAGAACCAGTTTTAATAGCTATTGACAGAGATTCATCTCAGTCCTTCAGTCCAAGGGCATTTTGCAAAGAGAGAGTTTCTGCATAACTTTTGTGATTGTATATTTGGAAATAAAGGTACAGCCACCAAACCACTAGCCTCAATGGTAAACAATAACTGCTGTACTGTCTCTTGTGCTATTGCTCAAGCAATAATGTGAAAACTTCAATAATCTAAATACAAAGAGCTATTATTTTTCTAAAGGTAAAGGAACGTTAATTTATTCAACATTTCAAATTGGAGAAAAATTGGAGCAATATGGAAAATAATTACAGATATAATTATAAAAGTAAATCAAATTCTATTCCAAGAGATTGGTCTGAAAATATCAATATATGTGAATTAGTAGTCTGGCTTGAATGGGATTTGTGGCTCAATACTTTGTGCTTTGATCTATGCCGGTCAAGTAATTCAGCTGGTGAAATCTATTGTTTGTTTACTGAGGGTTTGAGGATATTCTGAGGAAAAATAGCCAAAATATTTTACAGTATATTATAGTAGTAACACTGCAACCCAAACATGAACATGGAAATAATTGCAATTCATTATCAAAAGTCCCACAGTTTTAGGATGCTACAAAGGCCAAGAAGTGTATCCTCCCTCCTTTTTTATGAGGAGTGAAAAACAAAGTTTAGTGAAATGCCTTGTTTTCTTTCCTTAAATTTGGATGTCTAGGATGTAGTTATGTTGCTTTCATAAACAATGGCACTGTGGGAAGTTCCCACATTGGAATGCAATGGAGGACAATGCGGTTAGCAGAAACAGGGGAAAGGCGCATACAAGAGTAGGAGATTTAGTTTTAGGAACATTTTTTTTCTGATATTTCTAGCAATTACAGCATGTGGTTATGGATATAGTAGCATGGTTCATGAATTCTAAAAAGTAATCATGCCTCATGATTGTTATTGAGCTTGAGGTTGAGCTTTTAAAAATTAACAAGGGTTTAGAAATAACGTGGACGTAGCAGAAATAATCAAATATCTATATCAAGCAATTCGTAATTTTTTCCTGTTATCAGTATAACTACAGGAATGGGCAAGAAATTCTCCTGATTGTTCCAGGGCAATGAAAAAGGTGTGTATAACTAATACTCAGATATTCACTTTTATAATTTACTAATTCAGATGTCTTTTTTTAAGCTTTTAATCCCATGTTTATCTTCTTTTTTCCTTCCCTCCCTCCTTTCCTCGTTTTGCACCATTATTGATCTTTTTGAACTTCATTCTCTCTAACCCTTCTTTTTTTTCCTATATCCTAGTATGTAACCTACTCTATTTTCTTCCCATCTTCCTGCATTATGCTGTCTGAAACCTAGTTCTCTATAAAAATCTAGTAAAAGAGCTGATGTGGTTCCCATCTTCAATAAAGAGGAAAAATGGATGCAGAAAACTACAGACCAATCAGCTTGACAGCAATGGTAGGAAGTATAATCAAACAACAAATCTGCGAATACCTATAGGCAAGCCAACATGGGTTTGTAAAAAATGGATAAATCCAATCAAATCTTATTGTATTTTTGGCAATTTGATTAAGTTAGCGGACCAGAAAAATACTGTGGACAATATTTACTTGGACTTCAGTAAGATCTTTGACAAAGTAAACTACAGTCTACTTCCTGGTAAGATAGAAAAATGTGGGATAGATAGCATCATCACTAGATGGATTCATAACTTACTGACCCTGCACTGAGCATGTAATCCCTAACAGAATAACATCTATATGGAGGGAACTACGCAGTGAAGCACCTCAAGGTTTTGCCTTAGGTCCATCTAAGTAATCTTCAACATCTTCATAAATGATTTAGATGAGAGGATAGAAGGGGAACTGATCAAATTTGAAGACAACACCAAGCTGGCAGGAATAACCAATACTCCAGAAGTTGGATTTAAGATCCAGAAGGATCCTGATAGACTTGAACTTTGGGTTCTATCCAATAAAATGAAATTCATTGGTGAGAAAAATCAGATTTTACACTTAGGAAAGAAAAACCAAATGCACAGTTATAGTTTAGGTGGTATTTGGCTCAACAGCATAATTGTGAGAAGGATCTAGGAATTCTAGTGGACAGCCACTTAAATATGAGATAGTAGTGTGTTGCAGCCACCAAAAAAACATCAATGCAGTCTGTTAACAGAAGGATAGAATCAAGATCAAGTAAAGTGTAGGTGCTGTTTTATAATGCTTTAGTAAGACCTCACTTGGAATATTACATGTAGTTTTGGTCACCACAAAATGTAAAAAAAAAAGATATTGAGACTATAAAAAGATGCAGAGAAGATCAACAAATATGATTACGAGACTGGAAGCTAAAACATATGAAAAACAACTGCAGAAATTGGTTAGATATGTGTTGTCTAATGTAAAGAAGGACTATGGGTGACATGATAGCAATCTTCTAATATCTAAGGGGCTACCACAAAGAAGAGGGTGTCAAACTATTCTCCAAAGCACCTGAAGCCAGAATAAGAAACAATGGATGGAAACTAATCAGAGATACAGCCTAGAAATAAGGCTGGACTGGTCACAACTCACAACCTAGAAATGTCCTGATAGTTAGAACAATCGATCAATGGAATGGCTTGCCCTCAGAATTTCTGTGTAATCCATCACTGGAGGTTTTAAAGAAGAGATTGGGCAGCTATTTGTTGGAAATGGTATAAGTCTCCTGCTTGAGAAGAAGGTTGGACTAGAAGACCTCCAAGGTCCCTTCAACTCTGTTATTCTGTATTCTCATTTGAAACAATAAACCTATCTGCAAATTAACCACTTACAATTGTGGGTGACATTTTTGCTTCCACAGTTGAATGTTCCTTCTGCATACGTAGGGAAATGTGTTCTATGAGATGCTGGGAGTAAAGGAATACTAGAAACATAATTTAAAATTGGAATGGATACTGGAGATCATCAGGTCCAACCTACTGCCCAGCACAGAAATCCAATGCTACAGCTGTTAGATTGACAAAGGAGTCCGACTCAGGCATGGTCAATCAACAGGAACATTTATTCAGCAACTATTTACAATGCACAAGAATCACTACTGGCAAGGCTTCCCCGTCTGACAGCCATTTATATAGGCTTTCAGACAGGAACCCTTGCAGCAAGCTAGCTGCAACATTGTATCTGTTTTCTAGACAGTCTCCTGCCGGCTCCGTTCCGGAATGTGGTGACTCAGAGTTCACCAGACTTGCTGGCACGGTTGTAGACCTGAGGACTTAACACTCCTTCCCCCAAGGTCAGTGCGCATGTGTCCAGTCTTTCTGTCCATCAACGTGTAGGCACATGCGTACTCCTCCAAGTAGGCGGGGCGGTGTCGGGCCCGCCCCGAACGCCTCAGTTGCTGCGGAGAGCTCGGCGAGGTAAGTAGTTCCTGGGGAAGCTCCTCCCCATGGGGAGTGGAGGCCCCACCCACGTCACCGCGGCCTGCCCCCGGAGGTGGCGTCTGCATCGCTGGAACCGGCGATAATGGTAAGTCCATGCGAGGGGGCGTGGCGGCTGGGCTTGAGGTTGTTGAAGGTTGCCGGCTGGCAGCTGGTTGGTAGGGTGGGCCTCCTAGCAGCGCGGCCCACAACTCCATGTCGGCTTGAGTGGAGTAGTCCGGAGGGGGTCTGCAGAGTGTGTCCGATGACGAGAGGCCGGGACTGGCAAAAGCCTCCGGAGTTACCTTCTGCGGCTCGGCTTGAACAGGGAACAGCAGCCCAACGGGGGCCAACGGGCAGGAACGGCCTGGTGTGGTGAAGGCCGTCTCGGGCAGGCGGCGCCTTAGTTGATCCAGGTGGTGCCGCCACTCAGATCCATCGCGTAGGCCGACCCTGTAAGAGCAGGGGCCGGTTAAGTCCAAGATGGTTGCGGGAACCCATCGCGGCTCCCCTGAGAAGTTTCTTGCCCAGACTAGGTCCCCAACTTGAAATAGGCGAGGGGAGGAAACCTGCAGGTTGCTCCTCTGCACCCCGTTGTAATCGGGGTGCAGTCTGTCCAGGGTGGTCCGCAAGCGTCGGCCCATCAAGAGCTCTGCGGGGCTTTTCCCTGTGGCCGGGCAAGGTGTGACATACTGTCCCAAGAGGTACACAGCCACCCTTGCCTGCCAGTCCCCTTTATCCAAACGGGCCAAGGCTTCCTTGGCCGAGCGGACTGCTCGTTCCGCGCGTCCATTAGACGCTGGGTGATAAGGGGCAACCGGCGCGTGGCAGATCCCTTGGGTGGCCAGAAAGTCCAAGAAGGTGGAGGACTGAAATTGGGGTCCGTTGTCGGACACAATGACGTCCGGCAACCCGTGGGTGGTGAACAGGCGGTGCAACGCGCGCACGGTGCTCTCCGCTGTGGTGGAGGCCATGACAATCACCTCCACCCAGCGGGAGAACGCATCCACCACCATAAGGAAATTCTGGCCATGGAAGGGACCCGCGAAATCCAAGTGGAGCCTGGACCATGGGCTCCTGGGAAGGTCCCACTCCCTCGGCAGGGAGACCAGCGGGGCCGGCCGGGACGATTGGCAGGTGGAGCAGGCGGCCACCCACTCCGCCACTTCAGCCACTTCAGCCAGGCCACCAGACATAGCTCCGGACTAAAGCCTTCATACGGACTATGCCTGGGTGATTGGCATGGAGCGACTGAAGAACCATGTGTCTCAGAGGGGAAGGGATGATGACCCGATCTCCCCAACACAAGCACCCACAATGGAGCGAGAGCTCCAGCTGGCGTGACTTGTATGGCCGAAAGTCTTCGGCCACGCTGCCCGTAGGCCACCCCCTCAGCACCCAATGGCAGACCTGGGTGAGGATGGGGTCTGCGCGGGTGTGAGCGGCGACGGCGGAAGAGGACAAGGGCAAGTCCGACTCCGCGACCGTCAGAACGGAGAGGGCCGGCACAGGGGCCGGATCCGGCCCCAGGATAGGGCATCAGCATGCCCTATCTGCTTGCCAGGACGGTATAGCAGCGTATAGTCATACGCTGCCAGGAATTCCGTCCAACGGGTCATCCTGGGCGACAGGATGGGGGGGTCGGACGGTCACCGGCCAACAGCCCAAGGAGCAGCTTGTGGTCCGTGATGACAGAAAAGGTCCGCCCATAAAGGTAGTTGTGGAACTTCTTAATCCCGGACACTACAGCCAAAGCCTCCTTGTCGATTTGGCTGTAGTTTCCCTCCGTTTGAGACATTGTCCGGGAGTAAAAAGCAATGGGGGCTTCCGAGCCGTCTGGAAAGACATGGCTCAGGACAGCCCCCAGGCCAAAAGGGGAGGCATTGCATGCAAGCGTCAGAGGAAGCCTGTGATGGTATTGGACTAGTACCGCGTCTGACGTGAGCATGGCTTTGACAGCCGCGAACGCATGCGCTTCACGGTTGCCCCAGTGCCAGGCCGCGGATCGGTCGAGCAACCGATGCAGCGGCTCGGCTAGCGACGCCTTGTGGGGAATAAATGGCGCGTAAAAATTCAAAAGGCCGAGGAATGCCTGCAGCTCCGTTTTGGAGGCAGGAGTGGGGGCCTTTTGTATGGCCTCGACCTTGGAGGGGGTTGGGTGAATTCCTTGGGCATCAATCATGAAGCCCAGGAATTCCACCCTCGGCGCAGCAAATGTACATTTGCTGCGCTTCAATTTTAAACCCGCGCCCCTGAAAACTCTGAGGACCTTCCGCAACGTCTTGGCGAGCTCTGATATGCTGGCAGCAGCAATCAGGACATCGTCAAAGTACGGTACAATGCCAGGGAGCCCATGGAGCAGTCGCTCCATGAGGCTCTGGAAGATCCCCGGGGCCACGGACACGCCGAATTGGAGGCAGCGACAGCGGAAAGCCCCTCGGTGGGTGACGATGGTCTGCGCCTCCGCAGCCTCGTCGTCCACCGGGAGCTGTTGGTAGGCCTGAGAGTGGAGCAGGTCCTGTACTACCGGAACCGGGTATGGGTTCGCCTGAAGCCCGAGGTTGATCGTCGACTTATAGTCGGCGCAGATCCTCACGGACCCGTCGGGCTTAATGGGGATCACAATTGGGGTCTCCCATTTCGCCTGATCGACAGGTTCGAGCACGCCCTGCGCCACTAATCGATCGAATTCCGCTTCAACCTTGGGCTTCAGTGCGAACAGCAGCCTGCGGGCCTTCAAGCGGACAGGAGCAACCTGGGGATCCAGGTTTAGGGAAACGGGTGTGCCCTTGTATGTTCCTAGGCTGCCATCAAAGACATCGCTGAACTCTTTGATCACTACGTCTACCGGAGAACTGGCTGGCACGCTGTGTACTCCTTGGACTGACAGTCCCAAGGCTGGAAACCAGTCCAATCCGATCAAGGCAGCTAGGGAATTGGTCACTACTAGGACGGGAAGGGTCCCATGGAAAGAGCGTAGTCTACCCTCACTCTATGCAGTCCTAGGATGGGAATTGGCGAACCCTGATAGTCTTTTAGGATCGTCGCCGCAGGGCCGAGGTCTCGTTTCCGGAGATGGGGGCACAATTTAGTTAATTGTGCCCAGGAAATGAGGGATCTAGAGGACTCGGAGTCTATTTCCATCTTGACTCCCACCCCCTCTAAACAAACCACCGTGGACAGTCTCATACTCTCTGCCTGGTCGAAGTTCAGAGCTGGGGGTATCTCCGACAGTGTGAAGCAGTCAGTCGGCTGTGGCTGGCAGCGTCTTGATCGTTTCTGAGCCGCTTGTTGACCTGGTGGAGCGGCTCTGGAGGCAGCTGCTGGAGTAGTCATTGGTGCGGCGGCACGGCACACGGCTGCCAGGTGTCCTTTCCTGCCGCATCTGCGGCACACCGATGCCTTGAAGGGGCAGTCGGGTCTTTGGTGGGCACCTCCGCAACCTAGGCAGCTACCGGGGTTTTGCTGAGGTGTGAATGCACGATTAGGCAAGCGCCCAGTCACCCTCATGCAGTCCCCTTGGTCTTCATCCTCTATCTCGTCTAGCGGCGCTATCACGTCCACTAGACATGCTCGCGGAGTGGGGAAAAGAAGAGTGCGAGCGCGGCCCATGTCAGATGTGGAAATCTCTGACAATTCCGCCGCGCGGGCTTCTTCCACCGCTTGCTCGAGAGTCAGGACAGTTTTAGAGAGCAAGCAGCGCTTTAGACGGATGTCTTTGACGCCGCACACAAACTGCTCCAGTAGAGATTCCTCCAGGAAGCCTGCGGGGAATTCGCAAGGAATTGCAGTGGCTCTCAGTTTCTGGAGGAACTCAGCTACAGATTGCTGCAGTTGTTGCACACATTGCAATGTGCTATGCGAGATGGCACAGGCGCGTAGTGTGCTCTCAGGCGGCCCAGGAGATCGTCCCACGGCACTTCATGTACCGCTGCGGGGGCTGCTATGGTTCGAGCGGTGGTGAATAATTCTGGACCGCCACACTGGAGGAAGAGTCTCAGCTTCCTTGCTGGTGCAAGTTCGCTGTAATCACTTGCGATCATGAAACACTCGAAGCGTGCTAAGAAGGAAGCCCATTGCTCCTTCATCGGATCGAATGGCGCGAACGGTGGCATTGTCGCCATGCGACTGTGGTGGGCGCTCTGCACTTGTATAGTCGAAGCTTCGTTCCTCGTTGAGCCTAATGAATCCCACCTTCATCGCCAGTGTTAGATTGACAAAGGAGTCCGACTCAGGCAGGTCAATCAACAGGAACATTTATTCAGCAACTATTTACAATGCACAAGAATCACTACTGGCAAGGCTTCCCCGTCTGAAAGCCCTTTATATAGGCTTTCAGACAGGAACCCTTGCAGCAAGCTAGCTGCAACATTGTATCTGTTTTCTAGACAGTCTCCTGCCAGCTCCGTTCCGGAATGTGGTGACTCAGAGTTCACCAGACTTGCTGGCACGGTTGTAGACCTGAGGACTTAATAACAGCATCCCTAACAGATGCCATCCAGCCTCTCAATCTGCTCAAACATGTCTAATGACTATCACATATGGTGGACTGTCCGGAAACACAAAAATATTGGACAAAATTTTGGAAATGGGTGCAAGAAATTACAGGAGAGCAAGAAAATACAAGCCCGAAATCTTTCTGCTGGGAATAATCAAAGGGAAATGTAGAAAGAAAATCAAGTACATATTAACACATCTGCTAACCACAGCTAGAATAGCATTTGCCCAATGCTGGAAACAAAATAATGCCCCCTTGGACAAATTAATGATACAAACATTTTTGGATTGTACAGAGATGGACAAATTAACACTAAAATTAAAATACAAAGAAGAGTCGGAATATTATGAAATTTGGAACATTTGGAACAAATGGTTGCAAAACAAGAATAAAATTAATTAAGCCAAAAGCTATATAGATATATGTTAGTTTTATGAGCTGATCAATAAATAAATCAGAGAAACTAGTATAGATCTATTTCGAGCTTTTTAGCTCTCATCAGCTAGCCATACCCTTACTGGGATTTGAACCGGGGCTGTATTGCATATCAGGCAGGCGCCTTTAACTATTCAGCCAGTCAGGCTCTCCCATTGCATCAGCTGAGACAGGAGGATTAGTATCTATAATTGTTCCACAACAGTTGTTGTCGCTAGCTGATGAGAGCTAAAAAGCTTGAAATAGATCTATACTAGTCTCTCTGATTTATTTATTGATCAGCTCATAAAACTAACACACATATTAAAAAAAAATTCACACAACGGAACTCTGTCTGTTGACTTTCTGTCTAGATGGTCTCTGGTGATGAGCCGAAAGGCAGAAAAGGAAACAGTATGTCTCCTCCGTTAATTGGGGCCCTAACAGGGTGTTGTGTAACAAGTATGAATGTATGTATGTATGTATGTATGTATGTATGTATGTATGTATGTTAGGTTTTTTGAGCTGATCAATAAATAAATCAGAGAGACTAGAATAGATCTATTTCGAGCTATTTAGCTCCCATCATCTAGCCATACCCTTACTGGGATTCAAACCAGGGAAGTATTACATGTGAGACAGCCGCAATTGCCTCTAGACTACTGGTTCTTACCCTAATCAGCTGAGACAGGAGGATAAGTATATGCTTGTGTCAAAAAACCTAACACACATATAAAAAAAGTACACAACGGAACTAATAGCTTTCTGTCTAGATGGTCTCTGGTGATGAGCCGAAAGGCAGAAAAGGAAAGCAGTATGCTTCCTCCCTTAATTGGGGCTTAACATGTGACACAAGCATGTGTGTGTGTGTGTGTGTGTGTGTGAGGTTTTTGAGCTGACACAAGCACACACACACAGACACACACACAAACACACACACACAGACACACACACACACACACATATATGGTTGTGTCACAACGCCCTGTTCAAATCTCAGTAAAGGTATGGCTAGCTGCTGAGAGCTGAAAAGCTCAAAATAGATCTATCTTAGTCTCCCTGATTTATTTATTGATGAGCTCAAAAACCACACACACACACACATATATTTGTGTCACAACACCCTGTTAGGCCCCAATTTAAGGGAGGAAGCATACTGATCTCCTTTTCTGCCTTTCGGTTCATCACCAGATACCATCTAGACCAGGGGTCCCCAACCTTTTTTTCACCAGGGACCGGTTTCATTTTAAAGAAAATTCTGCGGACCGGCTGAGGGGCTCAGCAGTCATGTGACTGGGTGGGCATGGCCAACTTTGAAAATGTGAAACTCACTTAACAATGATCTTGGTTAGCAACCAAACTTTTGGCCTCAACTATGGTCATAAGTTCTTTCTTTCTTTCTCTCTCTCTCTTTCTTTCTCTTACTTTGTCTCTGTCTCTCTTTTTCTCTCTTGCTATTTCTTTCTTTCTCTCTTTCCCTTTCTCTCTATTTCTTTCTCTTTCCCTCTTTCTGTATCTTTTCCTGTCTCTTTCTTTCCTTTCTGTCTCTTTCTCTCTGTCTGTCTTTCTCTCTCCCACTTTTTTCTTTCTTTCTCTCTTTGTGTCTCTCCTTCATCCGCCCATTTCTGTCACTCTGTGTGTGTGTGTGTGCGTGTGTCTGTCTGTCTTGCATTCATTCAATCACTCCTTCTGTGTCTCTGTCTATCTTTCTCTCCCTCCCTTCCTCTGTCTCTCTATGTGTGTTTGTCGTCGTCATCGTCGTCCTGTCCCCCCGCCCCCAGCCTCCTCATCCCGCCTGCCACGCTTGGTCGCTCGTTCGCTCGTTCAGGCTCCGTGGCTGGATAGGTGCCGGGCTGGAGAGGAGGAGGAGGGAGGGGGGCAGCCCATTGGGCAGAGCGCACGGGAGAACGCAGGAGGATGGTGGGGGCTCTTCCTCCACCCTCGTCGATGGAGGGACTCCTGTGCGCCGCCGGAGCAACCCGCCAGTTCCCTCCCCAGCCCGCAGAGCCTCCGCAGTCCCTGGAAGAAAATGAGTGGCCGGCATGCCAGCAGGGGAGGGAATCGGTGGCCGGTCCAGCGGCGTCCAGGAATCCTTCCGTCGACGAGAGTGGAGGAAGAGGCACACTCCAACGGCGCGAACAGCCGCGCCTGCGTTCTCCCGCGCGCTGTGCTCAGGGGGCTGCCTCCTCCTCCCTCCTCCTCCTCTCTAGCCCTGCGGCCCGGCTTCCATCCAGCCACGGACCGGCACTGGTCCGCGGCCCGGGGGTTGGGGACCCCTGATCTAGACAGAAAGCCTGAGTTCCATTGTGTAATTTTTTTTATATGTGTATTACGTTTTTGAGCTGATCAATAAATATGTCAGGAAGACTAGGATAGATCTTTTTTGAGCTTTTTAGCTCTCATCAGCTAGTCATACCCTTACTGGGATTTGAACCGGGGCTGTATTACATATTAGGCAAAGCCTTAGACACTTAAGCCACCAGGTTCTCTTCCTGATCAGCTGAGACAGGAGAATAAGTATATACTTGTGTCACAACACCCTGTTAGGCCCCAATTAAGGGAGGCAGCATATTGCTCTCCCTTTCTGCCTTTCGGCTCATCACCAGAGACAATCTAGACAGAAAGCCATGATTTCCGTTGTGTTTTTTTTTTTTTTATATGTGTGTTACATTTTTGAACTGATCAATATGCTTCCTCCCTTAATTGGGGCCTAACATTATCCTCCTGTCTCAGCTGATCAGGAAGAGAACCTGGTGGCTTAAGTGGCTAAGGCTTTGCCTAACATGTAATACAGCCCCGGTTCAAATCCCAGTAAGGGTATGAGTAGCTGATGAGAGCTAAAAAGCTAGAAATAGATCTATCCTAGTCTCCCTGACTTATTTATTGATCAGCTCAAAAACATAACACACACACACAAACATATTTACACACACACACAAATTTGTGCTGATAAATAAATAAAGAAGAGAGACTAGTATAGATCTATTTCACACTATTTCAGCTAGCCATACCCTTACTGGGATTTGAACCAGGGAAGTATTACATGTGAGGTAGTTGTAATTGCCACTAGACCACTGATTCTCCTCCTGATCAGCTGAGCCAGGGGAATAAGTATATACTTATGTCACAACACCCTGGAAAGTGCCAATTAAGGGAGGAAGCAAGCTGTTTTCCTTTTCTGTCCTTTAGCTTATCACAAGAGAACATGCAGACAGAAAGCTATTTTTTTTGTTGCCTTTTGTTTACATTTGTGTTACATTTGTGGTGATAAATAAATAATTATTATTTAATTATTATAATTATTCCCCTGGCTCAGCTGATCAGGAGAACCAGTGGTCTAGTGGCAATTACAACTGCCTCACATGTAATACTTCCTTGGTTCGAATCCCAGTAAGGGTATGGCTAGCTGATGAGAGCTAAATAGCTTGAAATAGATCTATCCTAGTCTCCCTTGTTTATTTATTTATCACCACAAATGTAACACAAATGTAAACAAAAGGCTTTCTGTCTGCATGGTCTCTTGTGATGAGCCGAAAGACAGAAAAGGAAAGCAGCTTTGCTTCCTCCCATATTTGGGGCTTATCAGGGTGCTTTAACACACACACACACAACTGTGTATAAAAGTGTGTAAACATAGGAGTGAAATACTATATACATGTACAGATATGATGACACAAAAATGTTGATATAATGCCTGTAATGTGCTGTAGAAGGAAAAAATAAAAAAAACAGAAGGAAAAAAAGGATAGTCCACCATCTCTCAAAGCAGTCTATTTTATTTTGAATGGCTCTTACTATTAAGAAATGCCTACCTTTTGTAACAACTCTGAAAATTCTGCCCCACCTTCCTCAATGTTAGTCTGACATGTCTGAAGACATTTATTATGTCTCCTGGATGTTTCCTCTTATCAGAGTAAATACATCCAGTGACTCCGGTTGTTCTTCATTCATTTTTATTTCCCAGTTCCTTATCCTCTTGATTACTCTTCTTTGGACACACTCCAATTCAAAAAAGTCCTTTCTACCTTGTTTCCCTGAAAATAAGACCCCCGAAATAAGCACTTGGCCTTATTTTCGGGGAGGTCTTATTATTTTTGAGGTGCAGGAAGCAGTGAGCATGATCACCTCATGGCTACTCCTGTGTTGCAATATTTTTGGGGAGGGCTTATTTTCAGGGGAGGGTTTATTTTAGTGCATGCGCTCAAAAGCCCAATCGGGCTTATTCTCCAGGAAGGTCTTATTTTCAGTGAAACAAGGTAAAATGTGGTGCCTAGACCCACATGCAATATTCTAAATGTAATCTTGATGCTGTATTTCCTTCCAGCTTGATTCACTGATCAGAATCACTGATATGATTATTTAAATTTTTATTTATTTATCCAATGGTAGCATGATCCAAGTCTCATTTTGAATCATAGAATCTGACATTAGATCTCATCTGGTCCAATCTGTATTAGAATCCATTATAGCAGGGGTGTCAAACTTGCATCACTGCATTGTTGTCATGTGACGTATTGTGACTTCCTCCCATCGGTAAACTGGGAGTGGGTGTGGCTGGTGCATGATGCATCTGGCCCCTGGGCCGTGAGTTTGACACCCTTGTACTAGAGCAGGGGTCTCCAACCTTGACAACTTTAAGACTTGTGGACTTCAACTCCCAGAATTCCTCAGCCAGCTTTCACTGGTTGAGGAATTCTGAGTGTGGAAGTCCACATGTCTTAAAGTTGCCAAGGTTGGAGACCCCTGTACTAGAGCATTTCCTTCAGATAATCACAGAGTTTCTCTTCCAAAGACTTCTCAGGAAGGTCACAACTCAAAAGTTCATGCAGCAGCCTATTTTGCTGGTTGGTAGCTCCAACAGTCAGAAAGCTATTCTGGTTATTTAGCCTGAGCCTTCTCCCATGAATAATTTTAATTCATTGATTCTGATCATGCCTTCTAGGGCAATTGAAAACAAATCCCCACCCCTCTTCTTTATGAGAACCCTTCAGATATATGAAGATTGCTATTATACTTTTTGTTAACTGCTTGCAAAAGATGCCCATATGCTCCTCATGAGGCGTGACCTGCAGACTCTTCACTATCATGAAGAGTCTGGGAGCCATTCCGCCCTTCTTTGAATTTTCTCCGGTTTGTTACTGTGCTATGGGACTATCATGTCTCACAGTGACAGATGAGACTTGACCAGGGCACAATAATCTATAGTAAAGCAATGGGAATGAAACAATTATTTGCCATTGATTCAATATTTCTGCTAATGCACTATAAGATAGTACTTACCCTTTTTCTATCCTTCTTGCATTGCTGATTTAGGTTTAATTTATTGTACCCCTTTCAGATCTATTACTGCCAAGCCAAATCTACCCAACTATATATACATGTGTTTACATTTTCCTACCCATTTAGGAATTTTACATGTACTATTGTAGGTATGATAGTATTAGCCTTCCACAGAAACTCACCACATGGCATCTGGAAACTCAAACTTGGCTCCATGGGAGTCTGACAACCAATCAGAATACATTTCTTACACAGGAACAGGAAACAGAGAGGTGGGCCCAGACAGGAACTTTTGGCCCTCTCCTTTTCTCCTTCACCCAACATTGAAGCATGTGATCACCTTTTCTATTCAGGACTCAAGCCCTGTGGTCCTGTCCACCATTAAACCACCTTTCCAACCAGCCTCCATGTCTCCAGTGTCTTTTTCCCCACTTGGAACTGAACCCAGAAGGACATTTCTTCCAACAATTGGCACCCAAAGATGGGACTCCAAGCTCACCTAACCAATGGATATGGCCCAGGTAAACCTCCTATGCTGGCACAGACCCCATTGAGTCTGTGGGGGGATTTTTCCTGGACCATAGCCATTTGGAACTAGGTTTTAAAGGGGTTTTGAGTTTGAGCTCAAAGGCTGCATGGAAAGAAGGTGAGTACCTCTAAATTTTAATTATCTAAAATTTAATTTTAAAGTATAATCTATATTGTCATTGTACTTGTTTATAACAAAAGCATGGGAAATGTGTGTATGCCTGCATGTGTGTGAGTGATGGGATCCTTTTCTCAATCACAGCTGGATCTTGGTTCTTCTGTGTGTTTTACCGAGAGAGCCTGGAAAGTATCAGGGTCAGGCCAGAGCACAGGACCATCTGTTAGGGAAAGGAGAGAGTATGTGAAAATGGATGGAAAAGTGAATGAAAATTTGTTGTTGTTGTTGTTGTTATTGTTGTTGCTTTTGTCCTGTGAAAGCAAAAAAGCAAAGGCTCATCAAAAGAGAGAAGGGGTTGCTAGTTGGAGATTTCCTTGAAGCCTGGGATGCCAGGCACATGCCTATCTTGGTTTGCATGAAGAGAGCAAAGAAACTGTGTGGCAAATGGGCTATGCTGAGGGATGACACAGGAAAACTAATTTGGCTACATAAAGGTACTTAAAAGAAAAGGGAAATGTTGGGGTTTCTGGGGGGGGTTCTTGTCTGTTCTTGTCTGTTTCTTTCTTTGTCTTCTATGAAACCACATGGTTTGTTTGTTAATATTTGTGTTTCCCCTAATTTAACAGATTTGTGCTGGGAATGACTAGGGCGTGTAAACCTGAGAGTTCTCTCCCCCCCCCCTCTTATTCTCTTCTCCTTCTTCTTGTGTATATGTGTGTCTAAGTCTTTGTGCAACCTTGAGGTAATTGTAACTATAAAATGTCTCCAATACAAAAGAACAAGAATTTTCAATTGTTCAAAGTAAGAAAAGAATAAACTGGCAGAAATTGTCTTCGCTCCATTTGTTGGGCCCAGAAAACTGAATGAAGGGGGGTGGGGAGGAGCCTTTAGTCTGTGTTTGTTTGGCCAACAAAAACAAAGTAAAGAGAAATATTATTTCTTCCTTCTCTCCCTGTACTTAAAAAAAACAACCAAAGGTTATGAAGAAATGTTTTTAAGCTCATTTTCAAGAAACGTTTTACCCTTGCATCTACTGTATGTATTTAAATGATTTCATCTGTTCATCTCTTTCCTGAAGCATGTGAATCCAGCTCCCTTTTTCTCATCTGTGATATCCTCAGATTGTTACCAGTTTATCTGTTTAGCAACTGCAATACTGATGTTTTTCCCCCCCATACTCTGACTGCAAGCTATCTATCCCCCTCCCCCACTACCTCTAATCCTCCAACAATGGCTTTCCTGGTAAAATTACCAGCAAAGGGGGGGAGGCTGTACTCATGTCTTTCAGCCCTGCACAGATGGGCAGAGCACATGGATCCAAATGCCTCCAGAGGAGACCTTCCATTCACTGAGCCAGGAATTGGGTTTGAATCCAGTCCTCCACTAGAAAGCCATCACAGCAATCAGAGTGGAGCAGACTGACTTAGTAGCCTTACCACCAAGCATGTCACCCTGGAAGACATGAAAGAAAGGGCCCTGAGATGAAGAAGTAAAGACTAAAAGACTCTTTTCGATCCCCAGAAGGCAGCTGTAAAAACTATGGGGGAGGGTGGAAATTGATTGTAAGGTTTTCTTTCTTTGCTTCATTCATAGACATTCATTGTAAAGTTTTCTTTCTTGTCTCATTTATATTGCAATCATGTAAGAATTGTATTTGAGAGTGGTTAGCACAGCAAGTTCTGAATACCTTAGATTTCTGTCTGGTGGAAGGGAAATTTGTCCAAAATGTCTGTATTTTCTGTATTGTAGAAGAAGATGTGCGGCCACATGAGCATGCATACACATGCACACGCACACACACACACACACACACACAGAGAGAGAGAGAGAGAGAGAGAGAGAGAGAGAGAGAGAGAGAGAGAGAGAGAGAGAGAGAGACCGTTCAGAATTAGATTGAAAGTATCTCCTTTGCCTACCTCCATACAAAGCTTCTCCTAGGTTGATTTTTGCTCAGACATTAAAGCCCAAGCAATCATATCTCCCTTTTAATTGCATGGGGGAGGGGAAATTCCCCCACTTAAAGAGCTAGCAGAAAGGATCTTCAAAACCCAAGCCCTGACTGACTCAAAAATGATGATGCCCAGTTGCCCAATAAAGCAGGACATGTTGCATTGGTGGTCTAATGAATAGGAGTCCCAGGGCTCATTGTGTGTAAGAAAATACTAAATAGCCTGGATTGCGCACTGGCTAACCACAATTTGGCCTTACTAAAATAAGAGCTAGGGCAGATTCAAAAACCATCCTTTGCATATGGACAGCCTGTAGTTATTTAAAAGGCAAAAGTGTCTTTCTCCCCACTTGGAGCTGAACCCAGAAGGACCAACCTTCTTCCAACCATCTGTTAAATGATATCCTTCTTTTCAGTCTAATTCAGTGTTTAAGACTGCTTAAATGTTTTTGAACTGCTCCAGATTTGAACCAGTCTGACCGAAGCATAGTACAAAAATTGTCTGCTGCAACAGACAATAATTCAGCTTCAACCTCAATAATACACGAGCAAACCATAAATACAAACTCAGTTGCAGAAAATACAACTTCAGCAATAGAGTGGTCAACACTGGAATGTTTTACCCGACTCCATTGCTACATCCTCAAACTTCCACAGCTTCAACCTTAAACCGTCTACCTGTGGACCTCACCCCATTCCTAAGAGGTTCAAAAAAGGGGCATGCATAAGCACACTAGCACCAGAGGCGTAGCGTGGGAGGTGCAGGGGGCCCCGGCCGCACCGGGCGCAACATCTGGGGGGGGCGCTCGCGCAGGCTGAGGCAGGTGAGACTTCGAGGTCGGAGCAGTGGGGAAAGAGAGAGAGAGAGAGAGAGAGAGAGAGAGAGGTTGTCCGGGACGCAGCTTGGGAGGACCCGGCGCCTCGTTCTCTCGGCACTTCAAAATAAAACTCCCGCTGGAAAGGGAGCCCGCTTCTCCCTTTAACATCGCCTCCGGAAGCTTTCAGGGGCTCCCCGGCCCTCTTCCCACTTTGAAGGTGCTGCGTCTTTCTTTCTCCAGCGCTCAGCGCTCTCGGAAGCCCACCTGGCTCCTGAAAAAAAGCCCGAAGGTGAACGCTCTCTCCGCCCCCCCCCTTCATTGTCGTTTTGACTTGGACAATAGAGAAAGGGGGGAGGACTAGTCAGTTTCATTGTTTGTCAATTGCGCACCGCTCTAATCTCCTCTGGTAGCTATAAGTCAGCGGGGCAATGCCGGCTGGCGACACCCAGGGGAAGGGCCTTCTCTGTGGCGGGCCCGGCCCTCTGGAACGACCTACCCCCCAACCTTCGCACTATCTCGGACCTCCGCCTCTTCCGCCAACGTCTTAAGACATATCTATTCCAACAAGCCAGCCTAGGATAGACCCTACTTCTGACTTTTAAAATTAAAATTAATTTGGTATGGTTTTAAAATGGGTTTTTAGCACGGGTCTAATAATTTAATATATTTTAATCGATTTTGTATTTTGTGGTTTTAATAATGCCTGTGCGCCGCCCTGGGTCCTAACAAGGAGAAGGGCAGGGTATAAATTTAATAAAATAAAATAAATAAAATAAATAAAGAAGTAACGTTCTTGCGAGGGGAGACAGTAAGGAAGGGGATTGTTTAGCTTTAGCAAAAGCTTTTTTTCGGGGGGGGGTGTTTGGGCAGGTGGGGCAGAGGGAGAAAGGTAGATCTTCCAAGCTTTAGGAGGTAGCAAAGTTTCTATCGTCAAGGAAAAAAAGAGGAGGATCAAATCAACTATGAAAGAATAGAATAAAAATAGAATAGAGTAAAAAAAAAGGCATGAGCAGCATCTTTTTCAGCACAGCTAAAGAGGTGGGGAAAAAGTTTATAAGGTAATATGTTCCTACCATGGGTTACTCAACTAATGTAATTTGGAGGGAGGGGGTTGCCATATGTTAAGAAACTAATGGATTGAGTTCACGCAATATATTGGGCTAAAATATGCCTGGCTAGTTCTTCTAATACATTACCGTAGATTGGGTAAAAATGAAAATGGATCTGTTGTTTTAGTATTTTGTGTAAACGAAGCCCTCAGATTAAGCTAAGATTTGTGGGAGCATAACACGGAACAAATAATTCATTCACTTTTAATACGGTGTGTGCATGACCTGAGTGCATCCTTTGTTTGTGTGAATGTGCTTCATTGGCTACATGAGCTTGTTCCTTGGCATCTTTAAACATTTATGTCAGCTTTGCCAAATTCTGCTAAGGAAAATATTGCAACTCTAATGTTTCCAAGTTCTCAGAATCTCAGTGTTTGAAGCAAACTCTCCGATAGGCTGAAGAACAAAAGATTATTCAGAATTACAGTATGGAAAATCTGATAATCATGTAATTGTTATTCCTGGACACAAATGGGAGCTTGTAGGACAAGGAGGGTCTCCCCACTGCATCTTCCCCCCCCCCCCCCGCTCTCCAGATCACCTTTTGAAAGTAGAGGAGGGTTTGTTTGTCTTTGAGGTTTTTCTCATGAGGATTGGATGAGTTAATTGCTCCATAGTACCCTTCTCTATAGGGATGCGGTGGCTCAGTGGCTAAGATGCTGAGCTTGTTGATCAGAAAGGTCAGCAGTTTGGCAGTTCAAATCCCTATTGCCACATAACAGAGTGAGCTCCCAACCTAGCAGTTCAAAAGCATGTTTGTGCCATGTAACAATCACTCGCTCAATCTTGCTGGGATGCATGCAGTTGGTGTTGGGACAAAGTCTGTTACTTTCTTTGGCACTGTGGAAAAGGTGTATTCATTTTTCTCAAGCTCCACCCACAGGTGGGATATCCTTAAGAAACATGTACCAATTCGTGTAAAGCGATCGTGTAACACAAGATGGAGTTCAACCCATGAAGCTGTATGCGTACTTGCTGAACACACTGAGAAAATAATAGACGCTTTGGAAGCGTTGAGAGATGGGCCGGAAGAAACCTCTGAAACCAGGGGTGATGCAGGAAGTCTTTTAGTTTGCATAATGACATATGTTTTTTTCTCTTTCTTGCATTTTTGGAACCCAGTACTAACCGAAGTAAATGATACTCAGATCTACCTGCAGCAAGAAGGACTTGCGCTTGATCAATGCGTGCAAAAGTTAAAAGCATTGACTTTATTTTGTCATGAAAAACGGGATAGTCTAGTGTCAAAGGCAACTGAAAAGCTCTGCAGGTATGCAAAACCTATTGCATACCTACAGAGAGAAGAGTTGGAAGACGCAAGAAGATGGATGGTGAGAACAGTTGCGATGCTGGCTTGACCTTAATACAGGAAACAAGCAGAGAACAACTGGAAGCAATTGATCAGCTTCAAACAATACATGTGCTTAGGGGGTAAGGGTTTCTTTAACTAATTTAGTGGAAGAGACTCGAGTGCTAAAATCCACAGGTTAGGGGGCGCAAATTACTTGCCTTGCCCTGGGTGCTGACAACCCACGCTACGCCACTGACTAGCACACCTTATGTTCCTATCCTACTGTCCCCATTTATCTATATTTATTTATTTTGTTCATGTCCACGTTTATACTTGTACATTTGACTTAATTAATTAAGATGTTAATTCGGTGTTATCTGCTAACAATCAATGACTCCAGTTGAGTGATTGATGAGGACTCTTTGGATGCAATCATTCAGCCAATTGAATCTAATAGGAGTAATTTCTGGCTAATATTTTACTAATTTATGAAAGAGAACATCATGACACATTCTTTCAAAGGCTAAGCTAATCAGTTTATAACATTAGATTAGACTGGCATGATTTCTTCATGAAGACTCAAGCTGACTCTTGTTAATTAAAGCATGTTTGCTTAAGTGCTCATAAACATTGATAAACTGCTTGCCTGGTATAAATGAGAAGTTGACGGCTTTAAATTTTAGTGGGCCTTTTCTCTCTCTCTGAAGGTGAGTTTGAAATATCTGTTTCAGTCATCTTTTCTAGTAGAATCTTGTGGGAGAAGGCTTGATATTCAGTAGCTGCCCTCAAAATAGAACAAGGGAATAATATTAGCTATGTGTTTATTTTTTAAAAGACATTTTACCATGATATTCAATTATTTTACATTAACTGCATCTTATTAACAATTTCATTAAATTTGTAATATATAAAATAATAATGTGTCACATATTATCTCGATGATTCACTTTGTCCAGGAGGCAACATAAAAAAGAATATCATGTAGATAATTGATTAATATTTCTAAACTGGACTATTGAACATTGATTTTAAAAAAATGTCATGCACCAAAGTGATAAATATAAATCAGCCCCAAGTTGCATACTTTTAAATGTTTAATTTGTACTATGTGGCTTCATTGTGGTTATATTTTTTTGTATTCCAGAAACAACAAATCCACCAAGCCTCAAAGTAATTTGACAACACAAGATGAACAGTAAAGACTTAAAAAAATACTAAGTAGATTTAAAACATTGCTTAACATTTCCACATATATTGTCATATTGAAATACTTTCATTGAAAATACAAAGTCATCAAAATTTCAAAACAACAACAACCCACTTATGATAGAAATAAGTATTAGTTAAAATGTGGTGATGCTGGCAGAGAAAGCATGGGTACAGATAATTTTCTGCTTGCGCTTTTTGGTATGTGTTTATTAATAGTTTTAGATCTAACTTTTAAAAACAAATTCCACTATGGCTCACAACCTATTATTACATCCAAGAAGGCAATCAATGTCCATTAGTTTCAATGTATAACATAGAGGTGTCTTTGACTTAAGACCACAGTTGGGACTAGAATTTCTGTTGCTGAGAAAGGCAATTGTTAAGTGAGTAAGGGCCCAAAATTACAATATTTTATGCCATGATTAAACAAATCATTATAGTTGTTTAGTGAATCATGTGGTCATTAAGTGAATCCAGCTTGTTAGAAATTAGCTGGAAAGAGTACAAATGGTGATCATATGATCCCAGGATGTTGCAGCTGTCATAAGTAAATGTCACTTGCCAAGCTCCTACATTCAGATCACATGACCATGGGGATGGTGCAATGGCCCTAAGTGTGAGGATCAGTTGTAAGTAACTTTGTTCAGAGTTATGACTTTGAACAATCAGTAAACAAATAACTATAAGTCGAGGATTACCAGTATATCATGTAGATTGCATTGGATATATATCTGATATGAAGAAATTGAGATGGTCCCGAGAGCATGGCACTGGAATTTTAAGTGTATGGAAACTCTGGGAGTTGAAGTCCACACATTTTAACATGGCCATGGTTGGGAATGCTGATATATAGAAGTAGCAATAAATACATTAACATATGTTTGAATAATAAATACAACAAAGTGGGAACTGCCAAAGGAATAATTGAGTGGATTGTCATCTTCTGCCAATTTTTTTCTTTCTTCCTTCTCTCTCTCTCTCTCTCTCGTTCTTCACAGTTGCAGTGTTTATTCTTGCAGCTACATACCCAAACAATAGTGTTTGTGTCACGGGTTAATACGCTGCAAGAGACCAGAAATCATTGAAAACATGAGAAGCAGAAAAAGACAAAGCTGTCTCAGCCACATACAACTTTTTCTTTCTTGTCCATGTACCTTGTAGTCTCAGGGATAGATTTACTATTTCTGTCTGCAACAGACCATCTTACCCTAATTATGTTTTGTTAATGGAGACTTTAGGAGCACCAACACACCTTGTGTTTATAGGATCTCTTTTGTTAGGTATAAAATACATTTTCTTGATTATTACACCGCATTTATATTACAATTGTTGACAGCATTATTAAAATCGTGTGTGTGCTTGTGTGTACATACATACATACATACATATATGTTACTTTTATGAGCTGATCAATAAATAAATCAGAGAGACTAGTATAGATCTATTTCGAGCTTTTTAGCTCTCATCAGCTAGCCATACCCTTACTGGGATTTGAACTGGGCAGTATTGCATATCAGGCAAGAGCCTTTAACCATTCAGCCAGCCATTCAGCCACTTCCAATTGCATCAGCTGAGACAGGAGGATTAGTATCCATAATTGTTCCACAACACCCTGTTAGGGCCCCAATTAAGGGAGGAGACATACTGTTTCCTTTTCTGGCTTTCGGCTCATCACCAAAGACCATCTAGACAGAAAGCCATGAATTCCGTTGTGTGATTTATTTATTGATCAGCTCATAAAACTAACACACATATTTAAAAAAATCACACAACAGAATTCTTGACTTTCTGTCTAGATGGTCTCTGGTGATGAGCCGAAAGGCAGAAAAGGAAACAGTATGTCTCCTCCCTTAATTGGGGTCCTCACAGGGTGTTGCGGAACAATTATGGATATGTATGTATGTATGTATGTATGTATGTATGTATGTATGTATGTATGTATGTATATATGCAATATATATGAAACATATTGCAATAGAATTTGAACAAAATAAGAATTCAGATTTCTAACAAAAAAAAAGCAATCCTTTAATCAGGTTGCTTTAAAATCTCGTTACTTTTAGTAAACAATAACTTTGCTGGATTCTAGCTATACTAGAATCTGGTTTCTGCATGCAGAATCTACTAAACGATCTTTATAAATACCTTTGCAAATCTTTGGATGATCTTCTGAACCCACGGCATTGTCGTATCCAGGCAGAATTGTTTCCCATCTTTCCTGGTGAGTCTGTGACAGTGGAAAGAATAACGTTAGTTTCTGAATGAGAGAAAACAGCTCTGGCCTAGAGTAACTAAAATGCAGCAGACTAGCCCTGAACACTTACATGACTTCAGGCCTAACGCAGTGTGGTCCCTCAGGTATGTATTGCACAGAAGCAATTAACGCACTTGAAATTCCATGGGAAATGACTTTCAGACACTGGCAGCGCAATTCAATTGCTGTGGAGGAAAAACAACCAGAGATTCACAATGCAATCCTACCCATATACAGTATATGCAGATATTACAAAATTTGTCAACTATACATTCCAACTAGTATAATAAGGAGATCCATGCTGAAAATTTAATTCCAAATATTCTCCCAAGGATTAAAGGCTTTGACTGAAAATTAAACAACTCCAAATCTACCGGTAGTCTCATTAATAAATCCCACACAAGCAAGCAAAGTATTTTATATGATTGTAAGCATTTGTTCTTATATTAGAACTGCAACAACCTCAAGGTTTTCAACCATATATAGATAGTTCTCGACTTATGACTACAATTGAGGCCCAAATTTTTGTTGCTAAGTGAAAGATTTGTTAAGTGAATTTTGCTCCATTTTTTTTGACTTTTCATTCCATGGTTGTTAAGTGAATCACTGCAGTTGTTAAATTAGTAACCTGGTTGCTAAGTAAATCTGACTTCCCGATTGACCCCACTTGTCAGAAGGTCGCAAAAGGTGATTGCATGACCCTGGAACGCATAAATATGAATCACTTGCCAAACATCCGAATGTGAATCACATGACCATGGGCATGCGGCAATGATCGTAAGATTGAAAAATGGTCATAAGTCACTTTTTTCAGTGCTGTTGTGACTTTGAATGGTCGCTAAAACTGTTGTAAGTCAAGGACTACCTGTATTTCTTTTTGGAAGTTTATTGAGAGCTATTTCATTTTTTAATTGAATCAATATAATCTTAACATCTTGTATTTATATCTTTATTATATAATCCCGTTTTTTTAGTCTACCCAGTAATTCTTAAATTTTGCATTAACACTACAGAAACCTGGTCTTAATAAATAATCTTTGATAAAAACAAAATAAGAACTTTTTTTTTACATTACTTTATTCTGAAGGGTTTGTGTGGTTATTCCCAATGTTAACACAATCTGCTAGCATCCAAACTCCAACTATCATATTCATTTTTCTTTATTTCACATTTTATAAATAAAATAAATCAGACTATTACAATTCTGACTTATGTAGTTACTACCTGCATTGTTACATTTTCTGAGAATTACCTAACCACCATACCTGAATTGATAAGAAAATGTTGGGAATTGTCTCCCTATTTTTCTCATCTTCTGCACCTTTTCTATTCCAGTTTTTCCAGCTAACCTGGCTACCTTAACATGAGTTATAATAGTGGTGTATTGGTTTTATAAGTAAGAACCAGAGCAGTTTTTAAAAATCATACCTGAGAGGCTCCACTTTTTCTCAAAGTAGTGATATTTGGATATGAAGAATTAACTATTTTTATGAGGTTTGGGCTACAGCAGGGGTCCCCAACCTTTGCAACAGAATGCCTTTGAATATAACCCAGGCTACTGTAGGTTATACTACAGACCTTAACGTCTTAACATAGTTAATACAGCATAGACATTTTTTAACTGCCATCAAAAAAAAAAACCACAGCTACATTGTGAAGAAAATTCTAACTTGCAAAAATATTAAAATATATATAGTATACAAAAGTTAAATATGAAAACAAATAATAAAAGGAGCAGTGAGAGTAATTTGCCATAGGCACGAAAGGTTGAACAATAGTTGTCAAATGATAGAAATATATGGATTTTAAAATATGAATATATATTATTTTAATTGGCTTAACAAAATAATTAAAAATATTCATGGAAGCAAAATATTTGGGAAAAAAAGCTAAAATGTTTTATGTTCTTTACGTTATTTTGTAGAAAGAGAAATAAATAGTTTTAAATTCTAATCTAAAAATAATTATGGAATTATTTGAAGATGATCTATTTATTAATGAGTTAAATTATAAACTCTTGTCATACTGATGGTATATAACTCGACCTTCAAATTATTATAATGTGATAGTTTTTTTACTAATAAGAGTTGTCAATTTTTTTGGCAAGTTCTTTTGCCATGATAGAAGTTAGAATTTACCTTATTTCACCATCAGATAATCTCAGTCAACCAGAGGCGTAGCGTGGGGGGTGCAGGGGGGGCCGGCTGCACCGGGCGCAACATCTGGGGGGGGCGCTCCAGAGACCCGACTCGGAAGCTCTCCTCCGCGGATCTCTGGAGTTGGCGGCGGCGGCGCCTGGGCGCTCCTGGGCCGGTGAGAGTCGGGGAGCGAACAGCGGCCAGTAGGGGCCAAACCCTCCCGGGCCATCCCCCGGCTGAGGCCAGCGCCGGCTCCTCGCACCCGCCAGTGCCACCCAAGGGGGCGCAGGTCTTTCGAAGCAACGGCCGTGCGGAGACCCTGGAAGACTCCTCCGTTCCGAGCCAGCCGGAGGAGCGGCGACCTGGGCCCCGCAGCGGCCCGGGAAGACCCTCTTGCCCCGGCTTTCGGGCCGTCGCCCTCCGTAGAAAGGAGCGTCGGGTGTCCCAGGCCCGCACCACGCAAAGGGCGCCCGCTTCTCCCCAAGGCAAGGCAACGAGTGTCGGACCCGGATGGCCGAGCACTTTGGGCAGCGGCTGCCCGCCGGATCCTCGCGGGAGGTGCGTGGGCTCGACACCACAAGAAGAGCTGCCTCCCCCGAGTGCTAAAATCCACGGGTTAGGGGGCGCAAATTACTTGCCTTGCCCCGGGTGCTGACAACCCACGCTACGCCACTGCAGTCAACTGACACACAAATAATGGACTATTTTTCACTTTGTAGTACTTTTTATAATTGTAATAGGTGGCATTGTTTGGGATTTTTACAGTGGGAAAAACTTACATTTATTTTTGGTTGATAAATATATTTGCTATTTTCATTCAAGTTACATTTTGCACCTTTAGTTTGAAACGACCTCAGTGTGTAAATAGGACTGTGAATGTGCTCAAATATTCGAATCCTAAATTATGTATGTGAATGTCAATAAGATTCCTGGTTCTGCAAAAGCACCACAAGAAAGCATATAGATTTCACAGGAATGACAAGTTTTCAAGAAGAGGTTCATTAAGCATAAGATATTTTGTTTTTTGGTGTCACAGTTGTTTAAACAACAAACCGAGAGCTTCTGCTGGCTCAGAAGCATCTTCTTTTCAATGAACCTTTGCGCTCTCCCTTTCTCCCTTCTCCCTTTCTCCCTTTCTCCCTTCTCGCATTGAGATCTTTCAGATGCCTAGTGCTAGGTTTTCTACATATTCGAGTTGCGCTCCCCAGATACCATCGCTTTCTCTTCCCATGTGCACTAAATGAAAACAGAAAACACTTGAAGTCTGACGGCTGCAGCGCACAATCACCTTCGAAGCACAAAACTTTCCCTAGAGATAGGGTACCCCCTACAAGAGTTTGCTTTTGCGCGTGTGAGGCTGGGAAGCTGGATTCTCCTTCTTCAAAGTTGTCTGCGATAAGACTACAAGACGACGTCGCTCTAAGCAAGTGAGTAAAAACATAGAATAAAAGAGTTGGAAGGAACCTTAAAGGTCTTCTAGTCCAACCCCCTGCTCGAGCAGGAAACCCTATACCATTTCAGGCAAGTGGCTGTCCAGTCCCTTCTTAAAAGCCTCCAACGACCACGACTTCTGAAGTTAGAATTGCAGAGAAATCCCCGCTCTCTCTAGCAACCTCCCGCGACCGTGGACAGTTGTACGACTTCTTACCCTCAGAAACCCCGCTTAGCCCAAGAACAGCTACTGCTACCAGCGCATACCAGCGCATAGGTGTCAGGCAGCTGAGGATGGAAGACAGCCGCCCGTTCGCCTTCTTACCTGCAGCTCCCTGCCTGGGGTCAGAAATCAGCTTACCTTGGGTCTGCAAGGCGCTCCCGGCGAGCAGTAGGAAGAGGACAAGTAGGGTCGTGCGGAAGACTTGGCAGCTCATGTTGGCACGGTGGGCTATAGCGCACTCTGAGCAGCTCCATCCAGCCACCGGGCTTTTATCTCTCTTGGGCTGACCCAAAGGCATAACGACCTACGAGAGGCAGCGGTTCTTCAGAAGCTGTCAACGTCGGCGTTGTCAAGGCCCACCCCTTGCGACAGCAAGGGCGAAAAGGGCGTAGAACGATCCCTGAGCCAATTCCTCGAAGAGTGGGAATGGGAGGGGAGAAGAAGGGAAGGAAGGAAGAAAAGGAAAGGGAGGGAGGGGGGTCACGAACAGAAAGTTACATTGTCTGGGCATCGGGAGAAAAGTGTGTCCTTAATCTGCAACTATTAAGAGAAATCTGGAAGGGGCTCCTGTTTGGAAAAAGGTACCAAAGATATAGCTGGGCTAGCAATCGGCCTTAGCTGATTTCAAAACACTCACTAGGGATCGATAGGTTAGTTTTTTGAAAGATCAGCAGGCATTCCTAAGGTGAAAACTTAGACTGGAAAGAGGGGGGAAACCCCCAGAAGAAGACACTGGCAAACATTTCCCTATTGCTCACAAGCAAACAAACTATATATAAATTGCTGATGTGGTTCATATCTTCAAAAGAGGGAGAAAATGGATCCAGGAAAATGCAGCCCAATCTTCCTGAATATCAATATGTGGAAAGATCCTGGAAAAAATAAGCATCAGATCTGCCAAGCTTTTTTGTTTGTTTTAACCATTAAGTTGTTTTAACCATTAACTCTTGGCAACTTTATAGGCAAATGCTCAAGCAAGCCAAGCTATTACCAGAGGCCAGTGTGGGTTTGTCAAAAACAGATCATGCCAGACAATTTTTTTGACAAAGTAACTAAATTAGTGGACCTGTGAAATGCTGCGGACCTAGTATACATGGACTTCAGTAAGACATTAGACAACAACAACAACTTACTTCTTGGTAAAATAGAAACTTGTGGTGTAGAAAGCACCAGCACCAGATGGATTCATAAATGACAGACCAGTTATGAACTGACTAGTTATCCCATTCCTACAGGGAGAGAAGCATACAATGGGATACTCTTCAAAATCTTCATAAACAATTTAGGTGAGGGAATGGAAGGTGAACCCATCAAGTATGTAAAGCAGGGGTCTCCAACCTTTGCAACTTTGCAACCAGCTTTGCTGGCTGGAGAAGTCTGGGAGCTGAAGTCCTTCAGACTTAAAGTTGCAAAGGTTGGAGACCCCTGATGTAAAGGATACCAAGCTGGGGGGAATGGATCTGGATGGACTCGAAGACTGGGACCTATCCAACAATTCAGTGATGAGAAAAGTAAAGTTCTACACTTAGGCAAGAAAAACCAAATGTACAGGTATATAATAGATGGTTGGTGGCTCAACAGCAGTAATTGTGAGAGGCATCTAGAAGTCTAATGGAAACCACTGTGTGCTGTAGCTACCAAAAAAGCCAATGTAGTCCTAGGCTGCATCAACAGAGGAATAGTATCAAAATCATAGGTAGAGTCATTACCACCTTATGCTGCTTTAGTAAGACCACACTTGGAATACCATGCCCAGTTTTGGTCACCATGATATAAAAAAGATGTTGAGGTTACAGGAAGAGTGCAGAGAATAACAACAAAGATGTTTAGGTGGCCAGAGGCTAAAGCATATGATGAACAGTTGCAGGAATTGGGTATATTTAGTCTAACAAAGGACTGGGGTAACATGATAGCAATCATCAAATATTTGAGGAGCTGTCACAGAAAAAATGTCAACCTACTTTCCCAAACACCTCTGGGCAGGACAAAAAGTAATGGATAGAAATTTATCAAAAAGAGGTCCAACCTAGAAATAAGGAGAAATTTCCTGACAGTGAGAACAACTGAACAGTGGAATGCCCTGCCTCCAGAAATTGTGGTTGCTCCATTACTGGAGGTTTTTCTGAAGAGATTGGACAACCATTTGTCCAAATGGTAGAGGTGAGGACCATCCCTACATTCCAGAGCCTAAAAACTTGCTCTGCTTCATGGCTTGGGATCTTGACAGGGGTCTGTTATATTTGGGGTGGCTGACATGTTAGAGAAGATTATCACCCTCAGGCTGCCCATCATCTTGGTTCTTAAGTTTTAATTTTTTTACTCTAATTTTAATTGTTTTAGCATCTTTTAATTTTTATTATATTGTAAGATACCCAGAGAAACTCTGTGTGTATATTGCATTAATAATACATAAATAAAGTTCAAAATATTTATACTTTAGATATCTGTATACATCTGGAAATGTAGTTATTGTGTAATATTCAACTTGTGTTACTTTTAAATCAATGCATTTTATTTTCATTCTCAAGTTAACAAATTGGTGATTTTGTTTTTAGTTCATTCTAGTTTAATTAAGAGTTGCTTAAAAGAGATAGAGAAGGAGGGGCAGCTTTGAGAAGACTCCTGAGTTCAGAATGCCTCCTTCTCCACTGGTGAATGTTTTCTTCTTTGATGATGTATGGAGGGTGACCAGCAGCAAAGCCAGGAGGGAAACCCAGTCACCTGACCTATAATGACCAGCACATTCAAAGATTAGGGCAGGCATGTCCAAAGTCCGGCCCGGGGGCCATTTGCGGCCCAGGGGTCGGTTTAATACGGCCCTCCAACCAGTGGCGTAGCGTGGGTTGTCAGCACCCGGGGCAAGGCAAGTAATTTGCGCCCCCTAACCCGTGGATTTTAGTACTCGAGTCTCTTCCACTAGATTAGTTAAAGCAGTGGTGGGCAAACTTATTAGTCAAGAGAGCCAAATATCAACAGTACCACGACTGAAATTTCTTTTGAGAGCCAAAAGGTGTGGCCTGTTCTATGGGAGTGGCTAAGCGGTCGTGTGACTGGGTGGGCGTGGCCAACTTGGAAAATGTGGTGAAACTCATTTAATGACGGTGCTGCTTAGCAACCAAAATTTTGGGCTCAATTGTGTTCATAAGTTCTTTCTTTCTCTCCCTCCCACTTTGTTTTTCTTTCTATTTTTCTTTCTCTCTTTTTTTGTCTCTCTCTCTCTCTGTATCTGTCTCTCTCTCCTACCTCCACCCATCTGTCACTCTGTGTGTGTGTGTGTGTGTTTGTGTGTGTATGTGCAGGCCCGGATCCAATAAGTGCGGGACCCGATTGGATTTTTTTTGCGGGGCCCTCTATATATTAAATATTTAAATAAAATGCAAATTCAATATATATATAAATCAAATATCATGGATCATAAGATAGGTAAACTTCTACATACATTAAAAAATAAAAATATGCAAAATACAAAAACAATTGCATTTTATTGAATATAAATTTACATCATTGAATATGAATATATGAATTTACATATTTCTAAGTTTTTGTTCTGTAAATTCTTCTAAAATAGTTTGAAAATCCAATTTCCTTGCTTCTTCACTTTCAATCGACATAATTGCTAAACTATTTAATCTATCCTGAGTCATTGTCGATCTCAGATAGTTTTTTATTAGTTTTAGGCTGGAAAATGATATCTCTCCAGAAGCAACGCTCACTGGAATTGTTAAATATATTCGGAGAGCAATAAACAAGTTTGGAAATGCCATTGCTCTGTCATTTTCCGATAAAAATTTGAACATTTTAAATGGATTTTCAAAAAATTCTGATGGAAGGATAGATTTTAAAGCTTCCATTTCTTCAACTAACATTTTTCCATCTATATCAGTTTCCTTCACTATTGGTGCATCATTTTCTGTGAACCTAGAATCTGTTAGAGAAATTTCTAATTTAGCTGCATGTTTTTGAAGTGCTTCTTTTTCCATATTTTGAAATTTTCCCAGAAACCCAAATAAGTCATTATGATTTTTGAATTATTCAAAACGATCTTTTAGTGATTCTGTAGCTTTATCTAAAACAAAAATTTAAAAAGATATCTTGTATGCGTTTATCGGATCTACAATAGGTTCATCATCGCCTTCATAATTGAAATGTTTCTTTCTTTTCCGAGGCCTTTTATTTCGAAATTCTGTAGATATTTCCAAATCTTGTGCAAGAATTTTTGCTTGAACTAAAACTTGTTTGAATCCAGTATTTCTGTAGTCGCTTAACCATTTTAAAAGTTTTTCAAATGAAGAAAGTGCAATGGATACTTCTACAGATTTACTTTGAAGTTCCTTGCTTACATAATTGACTTGGAACAGTAAATCGTACCAAAAAACCAGTGATACTAAAAATTTATAGTCTTTCATTGCATTTCCAAGAGATTCTGCCTCGCTTTTAATTTGTGTATCTTCGGAAATTTCTGATATTTCGAAAAAGCATCATAAAATTCACCTATTTGGTATCTCACTGCTTTTACGCTTTGAATCCGATCAAAATTTGGGAGCTGGGCAACTGTCTGCATGTATGAGGATTGCAGAGTCCCCTGCTCAACATTAGCGACCGACAGTTGTTGAACATGGGGATTTAATTCTCTCCTAGCCCACCTCACAGGGTTGTTAGAGGGAAAAAGAGGAAGGGCTTGCAAGTCTGTTTTAGTGCCTGGAGTTATTAAAGTGGAACACAAATACATCCGTAAAATAAAAATAGGTAAATCGATGTTCTTGTAACCCCTGAGTGGTTTGTCTTTCTCTCCATTCTTTCTTCACTCTTCCTTCCTCTTGCTTTTCTTCTTCATCATCATCCTCTTCTTCCTTGTCCCTACTTTTTCCTCCTCTTCCTCTTGGTGGCTCTCCTTTTCTTCATTTTTCCTTCTTTCTTCTTACTCCTCCTCCTTCATTCTCTGCCTCCACCCCTCTTCTTCTTTCTTCTTGGCGCTCTCTGTCTGCATTCCTTCCTCCTCCGTTTTTTCCCTTCCACCTCTTCCTCTCCTCCTCCCTTCGTCTTCCTCTCTTGGCATTCTCTCCACATTCTTCCCTCTTTCCGCTTTTCCTTCCACTTCTTCCTCCTCCTCCTCCCTCTTCTTCTCCCCCCTCCTCTCTCTCTCTTCCCCTCCCTCCTTCCTCTTCTCTCCGCACTTCCTCTCCACATTCTTCCCTCCTCCTCCTCCCCCTCTTCCAGAAAGCACCAGTTGGAAGGAAAGTCTGCCTTCCCAGCCCCTCCTCATTCCCTCCCACTTGGGGAAGGGAGCCCATCCAAATCGAGGGGGAAAGATTTGCGCTTTGAAACAGCGGAGAAACTTCCTTCTGCTTCCCCCTCCCCAATTTATCTCTTCTTTCCTCTCTTTCTTCTTCTTTCTCTTTCTCTCTCTCTCTCTCTTTGCCAACGGGCACCCACCTCCTCTTCCCCCCCCTCCCCGTGCCGCCTCCTCCTCCTCCTCCTCCTCCTCTTTTCCCTCCCTCCTTCCCCCCACTCTCCCATAGCTTTGGCGTGCTCGCTGCGTCGGGAAGGAAAGGAAAGGCCAGGGCCATCCGTCGAGCCGCGCCGGGGATCAAACGCGGGTTTTGAAGTGTTTAAATGTATTGTTCATGCTGCCCAAGAGATGCCATCTAGGGGGCTTTTTGGATTGGGCAGGGGGCTGCCCGAGCGCGCTCCCCCAGATGTTGCGCCCGGTGCGGCCGGCACCCCCTGCACCCCCCACGCTACGCCTCTGCCTCCAACAGCCCTCCCTGCTCGTTGTAAATGTGGCCCTCCCTTCCTCTCTCTGTCTCTGGGGCTGTGTGGCTGGGAGGGAGGTGGATGGAAGTTACGGACGCCTCCTCCTGCAGCGGGCAAGGGAGCAGAAGGGGTGAGCACCCAAGGCTACCGTCATCTTAAGCAGCACCGAGGCTGTCGCCCGGCAGGGGCGTCGGCAGGGAAGCCAGTCGTGCCTCCATCGCTGCACGTTCTGGGGCTGCGAAGCTGGGAGAGAGGTGAACGCGCGGCCCCAGAACGTCCGCTTGGTGCCTGCCGGAGGGAACTGCGATGGAGACGCGACCGGCTTCCCTGCCTGACAGACACAGAGAGAGACAGAAGGGGAGGGAGGGAAAGACAGAGAGACAGACAGAGACAGAGAGAAAGAGGGGGAGGGAGAGAGACGGAGAGAGACACAGATAGAGAATGACACAGGGAGGGATTGAATTGGAGACAGACGGGGAAAGAGGGAGAGACAGACATATGGAGAGAGGGAGGGAGGGAGAGAATCAGAGAGAGTGACACACACAGAGACAGGGAGAGACAGAGAGAGGGAGGAGATAGATAGAGACTGATTAAGTGAGTGAGAGACAGACAGACAGACACACACACACACAGAGTGACAGAGAGAAAGCGAGAAAGAGAAAGAGAAAGAGAGAAAGAAAGAAAGAGAAAGAGAAAGAAAGAGAGAGAGAAAGAAAGAGACAGAAAGAGAGACAGAAAGAAAGAGAAAAAGAGAGCGAAAGAAAGAGAGAGAGAGAAAGAGGGAAATAAAGAAAGAGCGAAAGAGAGAGAGAGAGAGAAAGAGAGACAGAAAGAAAGAGAAAGAGAGAGAGAGAGAAAGAAAGAGAGAAAGAGAGAGAAATGGAGAGAGAGAGAGAGGAAGAAAGAGAGAGAGAGAGAGAGAGAGAGAAAGGGAGACAGAAAGAAAGAGAAAGAGAGTGAGAGAGAAAGAGAGAGAGAGAAATGGAGAGAGAGAGAGAGGAAGAGAGAGAGAGAGAGAGAGAAAGAGAGACAGAAAGAAAGAGAAAAAGAGAGAGAGAGAAAGAAAGAGAGAAAGAGCGAGAGAAATGGAGAGAGAGAGAGGAAGAAAGAGAGAAAGAGAGAAAGAGGTAGATAAGTTTTTTAAAAATTTATTTTCAATACACTGAAAACTCAACTGTCAGTTGATCTTAATGTTATGAAATGAAAAGTATGTCATTTGCAATTAACTTGGTATAAAATAATTTATTTGCATTTAATTGTAATGGTTCAAAGAATGTTCGGAAAAATGTTCGGCCCTTCACCATGTTCACTTCATCCAATCTGGCCCTCTTTGAAAAAAGTTTGGACACCACTGGATTAGGGCAACATCATTAAATAGAGCAGAAAGTAGGAAAGGAACTACTGACACCCACGTAAGGATGGACAATATGTTGGACAGCACTTTAATTCAGTCATTGCTTTTCTAGTGAGACTAAATAATAAAAACGTAGAAGTGTCATTGCTGGTGGCATTGCCTGCTCTCAAAATGAATTGTTAGGATAGACTTAAATGTAGACTCATGCAAGTTATACAGTGCATGTTAGGAATCTCCTATCCAAATAATATTATTTAGATACTATATTTATTGCACATGTTAGGTTTCATTTTTCTCCAATCCAGTAGTTGCTGCACACAATATATTGTTTGTAAATTTGTGTTAGCCATTCTAGATTGACCAAATAGGAAACAGGATCAGATAAGCAATTCTGCTTTATTTTAAAGCTGCATTAACAGAATTTTGCAAGTCTGAAAATACAATTCTCCCACCATCTCCTTTATAGCTCAAGAAACTAGAGTGTGTTTCTTATGAGCCTCTTGTCTTAACAACTATGAAATTGTGGACAATGCAGTTTCTAACCAACTATGAAATTGTGGACAATGCAATTTCTTATCTAACAGTTTTGGAGCAGCATCCCTTGGCCTTGTCTCCCAAGGTCTTTTTCGCATATCATTATAGATGACTAGCTTAATCCAGGACACCTGCTTCATGTATAACCCAAATGGCCACCTAATATTCCTAACTATTTTGAAATATTATTCTTTGGAAAAGTGTAATATTTCTTATATGACATAAAAAACCAAACAAGCTTATGTCTGCAAATTTACTTCCTGGCAAATATGGCTAATAGGGAAGTGTAGTTGATTCATGAATTTAATTTCCAGCAACTCCTATTTTATGCAAAACATGGGAAGGGGGAAAAACAGGTAATAAATATCAAACACCGTGACTCCAGATAATATCTCACCATGGTTAATCTCCATGCATTTCCCTTTTAAGAGTATGTGCTTTTTAAACTATCCCATGTTTAAATAAAAACATAACAAAGAAATTATTTAAAACTGACTTCAGTTTGTCAGAACACAAATAACATTCTTTTGAGGAAAGAGACACTTTTCTCCATATAATAAATTTATTCACATTCATGCACCTTTGATAAATCCTAAATTGCTCTAATTTGATAAATCCTAAATTGCTCTGATAAAGACAAGTATAAAAAGTGGCAAGAGGGGCAAATAAATAAGGCAAAATATCAGCAAATAGCTTGAGCCCATAAAGATGAAGTGAGGAAACCTGTGGTTCACAATGAATAAATGTTTGTGACAAAAGTAAAAACAAAAAAACAAAAAAAAAGATTTTTCCAACATGTTAAAAACAATAAAAAGAGTCAAGGAAACAATTGGTCCATTGCTGAGAAATAGTGGCAAGAAGGTGACAAGCAACAGGGAGAAGCAGAACTACTTAACTTGTTTTTTGCATCTGTCTTTACACAAAAGGAAAAAACAATCCAACCTATCAAAAACAGCACCACAAAAAACAGATTAGGAGCACAAGTTAAAATAGGGAAGGAAATGATAAGTGAATACCTGTCTACCCTAGAGTTCAAATCACCAGGAATGGATGGATTACAGCACAAGGTTCTGAATGAACTGGCAGACGAGATCTCAGAACCACTGAACTATATCTTTCAAAGATCCTGGAGCCTAGCTATATACGGGACCGCCTCCTGCCCCATACATCCCTTCGCCCGATCCGCTCCCACAGAGAGGGTCTTCTTCGGGTGCCGTCGGCTGGGCAATGCCGGTTGGCGACACCCAGAGGAAGGGCCTTCTCTGTAGCGGGCCCGGCCCTCTGGAACGACCTACCCCCCGACCTTCGCACAATCTTGGACCTCCGCCTCTTCCGCCAACGTCTTAAGACGTACTTATTCCAACAAGCCGGCCTAGGATAGCCCCCCGTTTCTGACTTTTTAAGGAAATTTGTAATTTGATAGGGTTTTTAATATTGGGTTTTTAGCACGGGTTAATGAATTTAATTACATTTTAATTGATATTTATTGTATTTTGTGTTTTTAAGATGCCTGTGCGCCGCCCTGGGTCCTAACAAGGAGAAGGGCGGGGTATAAATTTATAAAAAAAAAAAAAAAAAAAAACCAGCATCAGTGAACTGCCAGAGGACTGGAAAAGAACTGATGTAGTTCTCATCTTCAAAAAAGGAAAAACAATAGATCCAGGTAACTAAAGACCAATCAGCCTGACCTCAATACCCGGGAAGATTCTGAATAAGATAATCAAGCAACAAATCAGTGAACACCATCCTAGAAGAAAACAAAGTAATAACCAAAAGCCAACATGGGTTTGTCAAAAACAGATCATGCCAGACTAATCTTATTGCATTCTTTGACAAGAATGACAAAATTAGTGAACCAGAGGAATACCGTCGATCTAATTTACTTGGACTTCAGTAAGGGATTTGATAAAGTAGACCACAACTTAGTACTTGATAAAGTAGAAAAATGTAGGTTAGACAGCATCACCACCAGATGGATTCGTAACTGGCTGACCAACGTGTAGTCCTCAATGGAACTGCATCTACATGGAGAGAAGTATGCAGTGGAGTACTCAAGGCTCTGTTTCTCTTCAACATCTTCATCAATAACTTGGATGAGGTGATAGAGGGGAACTAATCAAATTTGCAGATGACACCAAGCTGGCAAAAATAGCCAACACTCCAGAAGATAGACTTAAGATACAGAAGGTTCTTGGCAGATTTGAACATTGGGCATTATCTAACAAAATGAAATTCAATGTTGAAAAAAATAAGGTTCTACATTTAGGCAAGAAACAAAATGCACAGACACAGTATATGTGGCACCTTGCTCAATAGTAGTAACTATGAGAGGGACCTTGGAGTCCTAGTAGACAAACATTAAATTTGAGCCAACAGCGTGCAGCAGCTGCCAAAAAAGCCAACGCAATTCTAGGCTGCATAAACAGAGGGATAAAATCAGGATCACATGAAGGGTTAATACCACTTTTTAATGCCTTGGTAAGGTCACACTTGGAATACTGCATTTAGGTTTGGTTTACATGATGTTGAGAATCTAGAAAGAGTGAAGAGAAAAGCAACAAAGATGATTAGGGGACTGGAGGCTAAAATGTATGAAGAACAGTTGCAGGAATTGGGTATGTCTAGTTTAATGAAAAGAAGGATTAAGGGAGACATGATAGCAGTGTTCCAATATTTCAGGGGCTGCCATAAAGAAGAGGGAGTTAAGCTATTCTTTAAAGCACCTAAGTGTAGGACAAGAAACAATGGGTGGAAACAAATGAAGGAGAGAAGCAACTTAGAACTAAGGAGAAATTTCCTGACAGTTAGAACAATTAATCAATGGAACAACTTGCCTCCGGAAGTTGTGAATGCTCCAACACTGGAAGTTTTTGGTTTTGAAAAAGTTTAGTATCTCAAATTATTAAGGATGAAATTGGGTTAAAAGGACTCGTTAGTAAGATATATAAGATTATAAACTTCGATGGAAATCCACAAATGGTAATGAAAAGGAATTGGGAGGAAGACCTTAAGATTAAAATATTGGATTTGGATTGGAATGAGAATTGGAAGGGTCGAATCATGAGGACTTTGTCTATAAGGATTAAAGAGCTTAATTTTAAGGTTGTTTGGAAATGGTATTGGACCCCATTAAGATTATCACTGATAGATAAAAAAATGAGTGATAAATGTTGGAGATGTAATATGGAATTGGGAACTTATGAACATATGTGGTATAAATGTGTGAAAATTAAAAAGTTTTGGCAGCAGTTAGAAAGAACGATGTGTGAAATGATGAAAAGAATAATAATATTGAGATCAGAAACTATATTGTTATTGATAATTAATGAACTAGAGTTAACAAAACATGAGAAAGAATTGATTAGAATTATGATTATAATGGGTAGAATTGTAATAGCAAGATATTGGAAAATAGAGATAAATATTAAAATAGAAGAATGGTACTGTGAAATGTGGAAATTAGCCTTAAATGATAAAATGACGTGTGATATTAAATTTAGAGAGGGGGTTTATAAAAAAGATATCTTTTGGAAGACTTGGAAGCCATTTGTGGACTATGCACTTGGAACTTTGGATGCCTCGACGCCTGTACCTAGAGAACGTGGATTTTGGAGATCTTAAAGATAATAGAAGATACTTGAAACCAACTCTTCCTTTTGTTTTTGTACAGCACTGGGTGAAATATTGTAAAATATTATAAAAATTTCAATTAAAAAAGAAAAAAAAGAAAACGAAAAAGTTTTATTGAGTTTTAACAATTTTCTAGAGGGTAAGGTAAGGGTTAAAGAAACATTTTGAGAACCTTTGCGTCACAGTCCTTGGCCCATCCCGGGCTACATAATAAAACAATAGTAAAGAAATGTATCCGAAAAATACTACAAGATAAAGACAAGTGAATACATAATACATTTCCAATTCTCAGATGGCAGACGTGTACAAACATCCTGGTACAAAAGGAATAAAAAAGAAAGTTAGTAAAAAAAGGAAAAACAAGCAAAGTCATTTTTTTGATCTAAGTCTTTTGGCAATTGTATCTTCTTTTTCTCCCGCCTGGCCCCCAGTGGGCGGGGCCGTGGCCCCCTCCACCCCCCTGGATCTTCCCCAGGACAGAGGAATGTTTTTTAAGAAAGGCTTCTGCCTCAGCAACTGTTTTAATCTTCACTCTTCCTCCTTCCCAGAACACCAGCATCCCTTCAGGCATCGCCCACTTGAACCAGATCCCGTGGTCAAACAATTTTTTGGATAAGAAGGAAAATTTCCTTCTCATTTCTCTAATTTTTTTGGGGACCTGCTTCAAGATAACGACCACCTTTTGTTGGTAAACTAAAGGACCCCCTCTCTGCGCCCTCAAAATCCCCTCCCTGGTTGACCTTCTAACAAAAAGGCATTTGTTGAAAACTAATTAAGGAGAGAAACAACTTAGAACTAAGGGGAAATTTCCTGACAGTTAGAACAATTAATCAGTGGGAAAACTTGCCTCCAGAAGTTGTGAATGCTCCAATACTGGAAGTTTTAAAGAAGATATTGGATACCCATTTGTCTGAAGTGGTGTATGGTTGCCTGTCTAAGGAGGGGGTTGGGCTAGAAGAGCTTCAAAGTCCCTTCCAACTCTGTTAGTCTATATTCTATATTCCTGTCTAATAGCTAGCCATTAGCAACTCAGTGATATATAGCAACTTCCCCAAGGTGATTTTGCCCATTGCTCTGTCAGATAAGCAAAACCCTTACAAATAACCACGTTATATAAGTGAACTAAGCCACGTGCTATTCATTTGGTTTTTATTATGTTTCATTGGGTGACTATATTCAATGATCAGAAAACCTTGGGATCCAAACAACCCAAAATCTTCTACATAAGAGAGAGAGAGTTCCTTTTTTTTTTTTTTATCAATAATTTTTTTATTGGATTTTACAATTTTTTCCAAAAAAACCCCCAAAGGGAATAGGGTAAGGTGAGATACAAAGAAATTTTGGGAACTTTCAGGTCGGAATCGTCGGCCCCTCCAGGGCCTCTTAATAAAACATTGATAATACATTCTCCAATATGCTACAAGGTGGAAGTGAGTGCACACATCATAAATTCTAAATTCTAAATTCTATGCTGGCAGTCATATACAAACATCCAGCTAAAAAGTTATATTGAGCTAATAAAAAACAAACAAATTCATTTTTTAGATCTAAGTCTCTTGGCAATTGTATCTTCTTGTGCTCCTTCCTGGCCCCCAGCGGGCGGGGCCGTGGCCCCCCCTGCCCCTCCTGAATCTTCCCCCAGGATAGAGGAATATTTTTTAAGAAAGGCTTCCGCCTCAACAACTGTTTTAATCCTAACTCTTCCTCCTTCCCAGAACACCAACATCCCTTCAGGCATCGCCCACTTAAATCAAATCCCGTGGTCAAACAATCTTTTGGATAAGAAGGAATACCTCCTTCTCATCTCTCTAATTTTTTTAGGGATCTGCTTCAAGATAGCGCCTTCTTTTTGCTGATAAATTAACGGACCACCTCTCTGCGCCTTCAAAATTCCCTCTCTGGTTGACCTCCTAACAAATTTAATATGTATCCAGGGGTGGGTTTCTGGGGGTTCGGCCGGGATCGGGCGAACCCTTTCGTAAAATTTCCGGATCCCGAGCGATCCCTTTGGATCGTGGACCCGGAAGTAAGTCGCCGCTGCTAACTGCTGCTCCCAGCTGGGGCGGGCAGGCAGGAAAGCAAGCAAGGCGACTGCGCTGTCTTCTTTTTCCCTCAGCGAAGCACCTGCTGAGCAAAGGGAAGGGGGGGAAAGGCGCTCCCGCCGCCTTCCCGAGCCTCCCGTTTTGCCAGCGGCCAGTACCCTTCGCAGAGAGAAAAAGAAGACAGCGCAGTCGCCTTGCTTGCTTTCCGGCCGGCCGGCCCAGCCCCTGCTGCTGCCGCCGTCGCCGCCGCTAACTGCTGCTCCCAGCTGTCTTCTTTTTCCCGGGCGCGGCCTTCCGGCTCTGGGAGCGGGGGATGGGAGGGGAACGGGGACTACGGGGGTCACCCCGCCCCCGCCGGCCAAACCTACTGGCCTGCCGAAGCAGCAGAAGCCACAGAGCGGCAGAGCGAAGCGCCGAGGGGGCGGCTGCATCCGGAAACCGGGCAACCTCGGGGGCCGAGGTGAGGCGGTGAAGCGGGGCGATGCAGGTGGAGGACTGGGGGGTGCGGGAGCTGGGCTGCCTGAGACGGCGGGTGGGAGGGGAGGAGGAGGGTCCAGGCGGGCCGAGAACAAGGCTCCTCTGTCCGACCCGCGTCCCGCAGCCCCACCCCGGCCCCGAGGCAGCGCTTGGCAGGGGCTCCGGTCTTCGTCCGTCTCTGCCAGGGCCGGCCTAGGCTAAAGGCAGCTGAGAGGCCCAGCCGAAGGAGCCGGGCGCGTGGGGGTGGGGAGGCGGGTCGGATGAGGGAGTTAACCAAGGAGGCCGGGGCTGCCCTAACAGGTGAGGCCAAGGGCAAGAACAGGTGCACAGGTGGGCACATACCCGCGGTCTCCACAGCTCTTCAGTGCATCCCACTGCACTGAAAGAGAAAGAGACAGAGAGGGAGGGAGGGAGGGAGAGAGAAAGAGCGAGCCACAGTGAGAGACAGACAGACTCAGAGAGAGAGACAGAGAGAGACAGAGTGAAAGAGAAAGAAGGGAAGAAAGAAAAGAAAGAAAAAGAAAGTGGGACAGAGATGAAAGAGAACTTATGACCACAATTGAGGCCAAAATTTTGGTTGCTAAGCAAGACCGTTGTTAAGTGAATTTCACCACATTTTCCTAGTTGGCCACGCCCACCTGGTCACATGACTGCCGAGCCACTCCCACAAAGCAGGCCACACCCACCGAACCTGTTCCAAAAATTTTGAAACCCACCCCTGTATGTATCTCTCTGGGTACCGCATTTATCCTGGCATATGCAGAATTTATTCTGTAGGCTAGGTCAATATCCCCCCTGATCTCATCTTTGGGTTTATGCAAATATTCTGCTAAAATTGTACTCATGAGATCAGGAAGACATTCACCATCTTCCTCAGAAACGTTCTGAAATCTTAAAAAATATGACATCCTTTCCATATCCATCCTTGACATATGCCCAGTTAATTCTCCAACTTCAGTGCTAACATTTTTAAGTTCTCCCTTTGCCCCAGCCAGCCCCCCCTCCAATTCCTCGGTCTTCTGTGTATTCTCCTTCAGTTGTTTCTGTGTTTCCATAAGTCCCTGTTTGAAATCCTTATTGTCTTGTCTTAAACCTTTAATTTCCTGCACCAAGGTTTGTAACACTTCTTCCAAAGCTGTCATTCTTCTTTCCAATCCTGCCAGTTCTGATGTGATAGAAGCCATGGTGAGCTGTTAAAATCCGTGCTACTAAAATGGCGTTTTTTGGGTGGGGCTGCTGCAGCAAGTCAGGAGGACAGAGTTCAGGTCAAAGTTGTAAAAAATTTATAAAACCCCCAAAGAGAAACAAATTGCAGAATCAATTATTCAAACAAAGAAGGCACTTCAGAGAGGGAATCAATCAGTCCAAGAATTTCTTCATTAATAGAGAGAGGCAGTCCAAATCACAAAGAGACGTTGGTACTTTTCCACAAAACAAAAATAGTCATTTAGGAACAAAGGGCAACCATCTTCCACCGCCCAGTCTGAGAGCCAGCAGGAGAAAGTGACAAAAGAGCAATTGTTTCAAGCCAGCCGGACTTAGATACATTGTGTAAAGGCAAGCCGCAAATTACTTTCACTTGCTTGAAAGAAAAAAAGCCGGATACAAAATAACTTCCCCGCAACGAGGAGCCATTTCTAACCGCCGCTGTTAATCCGAGGGGGGGGGGGTTAGCAAACAAACACCCCCCTCCACAGTTCTTTCAATCCAGGCTGCCAGCAAAAAAATAGTTTTAAAAGCACTCCCTCTCCCTCTCGCCGCCAAACCCCCGGAAGGCTTCCGATCCGCCTTCAGCTCTCTCCCGGTCATGAAATGTTACCGTCCTCCGTTGGCGAAGGGAACCAAGCCCCCCGCAGCATGACCCCTTTCTCCTAGGCTGAGGATCCGGGCTGCTTCTCAGCTACCGCCAGGATAGACCAGCCCAGACAAGCCAGCCCTACAGAGCCCCCCCCCAAAAGGGGTGCCCCGCCCCATTGGGGGCAGAAAGAGGTACAAAGCGGCGGACGAACCCCAGAGTTCGTCCATCGCCGCCAGAAGCGGAACAGGAAGTGAGAGAGTTCCTTTTTTATCGGAGCCTCAGACAGGGCTCCTAGGATTTTGCAGGATTTTGGAGTTAGATTATTAGTGACCTCAATAATCTAAATTGTTTGGATGGACTGCAAAAATAGTTACAACATTAAGAGCAACAAAATATTAAAATAGGTTCATATGTAGCATAGAGGAATGAAGCAAGAAACTTCTATTATGAACCTGATCTAGTAATAAAATACTGGTTAGGAAGTACTTTATTAAGGCAGGGGTATCTGCAGGGGAGTAAAAAGAAATATTGATATGGGGGATGCAATGTTTAATGCCATGTCTGATTCTACGGACCAACTCTGTCCATGTTTTCTCATTTTGCCTGGCTTTTTTCAGTTGTTTTATGCTCTGGCTGGTGTCAGCTACAGTATAATAGTGTCTAGCCAGTGTTTTTGGCAACCTTGCTTCCTTTTACCTCTGGCCTTTGAATCATAAAAGTTCCAGGCATTTACAAATGTAAGCCCACAAGTAGAGCTCCAGGGAGAAGGAAACTGTTCTGGCAGGAGTTGCATTTGTAAATTCCATCAACATGAAAAGGTGTAAGCATATCTTTCCATTTGCAAGATTTCTGTCCCAAAATGCTCCCACCCACAATGCCCTCCATCCCTGAAATGATTATACATAACATCCTATCTGTTCAATTTTCATCAGTATGGTAGAAAATAATTTCACCATTTAGTTAAAAATGTTCTTATAAATATCTAAATGTGGGATTGATTGGGGTAGATTGCAGGGGTAACACAGAAATATAATTTTTATCTATATCTTAAATTATTGTATTCTATTCCAATTTCATTTTAAGTCATATTTTATTCCAATTCCATTTTAAGGCATATTTTATTCCAATTCCATTTTAAATCGTATTTTATCAAATTGTAATAATTTGTTTCTGGAACTTCACACTTTTTTTTTTTTATATTGAAATTGAAAAAGTTTTATTGGTTTTACAATTTTTCATTGGGGTAGGGTAAGAGATACAAAGAAATTTTGAGAGCTTTCGCATCAAAGTCGTCGGCCCTTCCGGAGCTTCATAATAAATCATTAACAAAAAACATTTTTCATAATACTACAAAGTGAAAACAAGTACATGTTTGTAAGTTCTCAGTTCTATGCTGTCAGTCATTTGCAAAAATCCAGATACACATGTTATACTATATTACTCAAAAAATCAAAGCAAAGTTATTTTTTAGATCTAAGTCTCTTGGCTATTGTGTCTTCTATCTCTCCTTCCAGGCCCCCAGCGGGCAGGGCCGTGGCCCCCTCTGCCCCCCCTAGATCTTCCCCCAGGACAGAGGAATGTTTTTTTAAAAAGGCTTCCGCCTCAGCAACTGTTTTAATCCTCACTCTTCCTCCTTCCCAGAACACCAGCATCCCTTCGGGCGTCACCCACTTGAACCAGATCCCGTGGTCAAACAATGTTTTGGACAAGAAGGAAAATTTCCTCCTCGTTTCTCTAATCTTTCTTGGGATCTGCTTCAAGATGGCAACCTCCTTTTGCTGGTAAATTAACGGACCCCCCCTTTGCACTTTCAGGATTTCCTCTCTGGTTGACCTTCTAACAAATTTAACATGTATCTCTCTAGGTACTTCATTTATCCTGGCATATGCAAAGTTTATTCTGTAGGCTAGGTCAATGTCCCCCCTGATCTCATCCTTGGGTTTATGTAAATAGTCTGCTATAATTGTGCTCATGAGTTCAGGGAGACATTCACCAGATTCCTCAGAAACATTCTGAAATCTCAAAAAATATGTCATCCTTTCCATATCAATCCTAGACACATGCCCATTTATTTCCACAACCTCATTAGTAACATTTTTAATCTCTCCCTTAGCCCCCGCCAGCCCCCCTTCCAGTTCTTCATTCTTCTGTGTGTTCTCCAGCACTTGTTTCCGTGTGTCCAATAATTCCTTTTTAAAGTTGATATTTTCTGCCCTCTGGGCCTTGATTTCTTGTATGGAACTTCACACTTTGATATGGTCCAAAGACTAATCAAATAAAGAGTCAATGTTAATATAAATATCTAAACATTGTCACAATATCTTTTTTTTTTTTTTGCATGCTTCATCTTTGATTTTATATATATTAGCGTGGAAGAGAGAACATTGGTGGGAGAAGGCTGACATATTTTCAAAATGTTTTCTGTTGCACCGGAATGTTTACAGATGCAATTAATTTTCTATTTAATGGTTTGTATTAATTGCGTAAATAAAGTTTCTTTAATTTCTGTATGTGCATTTTAATTAATTTTTTTTTCAAAGAACTAACCCTGAAGATAATTAGAGGTCACTATTAAGGCGTGAGAGGAAGTAAGATATCCGTATATCCAACATACAATGACTTTTAACAGGACAAATCCTTTATATAATAATGTCATTTCTGTATATTGATTGCTTGATTGCTTACTTTTTATTTCTAGGGAAACCATATAGTTTAGACCCATCCCCAAATAAAATTATTACTGTTAGTGTAGGGGGTGCAGCTTAATGATGCTGGAATTGCTGGCCAGTTTGAGTCTGGCTCTGTGAGAAGGAACGTGTCCCTTACTGGATCCTTAGCTCCTGCCTACATAACAGTTCAAAAGCATGAAATATTGTGAGTAGATAAATGTGTGCCATTTCAGTGGGGGTGGGGAGAAATCTAGCTGCATTTATGTGTGTGGAGAGTGGAAGTCAGCATTGAATCTTGCCAGACGTGAGGCATCGTGATATGAGGCAAGTAAAACGAGGGCAGCAGAGGAGCCGGGAAGAGCCAGCAACCTGAGTGCCACTAATTAGCTGGTATAAAACTAGATAATCCCTTGCAGCGCACTCAGAATAGGTGCATAAATGCTGAAGAGAATGAATTAGCATTCTAGGCTGTCTTGGAGGATTCAACCTATTTTCCAAAGCACCAGAAGGCAAGACAAAAAGTAATGGTTGAAAACTAATCAAGGGGAGAAGCAACGTAGAAATAAGGAGAAATTTCATGACAGTGAGAACAATCAACTAAAGGAACAGCTTGCTTCAGAGGTTGTGGGTACTCCACCACTGGAGGCTTTTTAAAAACGATGGGACAGTCATTTGTCTGAAATGGTATAGGGCAGGGGTCTGCAAAGTCAGCTCTTTTAAGACTGGTGGACTTCAACTCCCAGAATTCCCCAGCCAGCTATGCATAGCTGGCTGGGGAATTCTGGGAGTTGAAGTCCACCAGTCTTAAAAGAGCCGACTTTGCAGACCCCTGGTATAGGGACTCCTGCTTGAGCAGGCAGATGGACTAGAAGATCTTAAAAATCCTTTCCAATTATATTATTTCTGTTAGGACTGCATTGTGTGGGTAGCATATGTAAATTTCCCTAACATTGTATGCCATACACTAAATAAATAAATAAATGTTAGTGTATATAATTATGAGATTCAGAAAACCCACGAGACTTAAGAGCAGTTTTCAAAATCTTTACTTGATATATAAATATTATCATTTATATCCCACCAGGGATAGGAGCCACATGCAATGTTCACATGTTAGCATAAATCATAAGTAAACAAAGTGGTACCCATGGGCCATAGAGGTCCACAGACATCTTTCTTGGAATTTTACAAATTGTACCTCGGGACTTTGAAGATTGTTTTAATTCAGTCAAAGTGGAATGAGAAATTGATATGCTTAAAAGTAAAGCACCAGCTTCATATCATCTTTTTTTGCTCAAAATACCTTTTGGCCTTTATATGCCCAGTTGGTATCTTTAGAAAGTAAAAATAGTTGATGCAGGCATCCCAATGCTTTCTTTGAAGTTTTCCCAATTGCCCAGAAGATTAAAAATGAAATTGCTCATTGTTTGTTGAGAAGACATTTTGGGGAAGAAGGTGATCAGACAAAAGCAAAATAATGGTGATATGACCGAGGTTTTGAACCAGCACATGAAACTGTTGTTAAGTACCAATGAGTGTGTGTATCAGTTATCATTTATTTTTCCATTTAAGTTTTTAAGTATTCCATTTAAGTATCCATCAAAATATTTAGTATTTATGGAAATACTCCTCAGAAGACAATCTGTTGTACTTGGAATATAACCAAAGAGCTCTGCTGTTCCAACCCCCCCCCCCCCAAAAGGCTATTTGTCAGTACTGTTCCAAGTAGGGTCAAACCGAACTCAGGCTAAAATCAGAGAAGGCCTATTACATACATAATTTATCTGAATTATATTTTCCCCCACAGAGGAATGACTCTGGAGGTCTGAATGCTAGTTCCACACAACAAGAATATTCTATATAGGTTTTGCTTGAAGTATCTTAAGAACATTGAATACTATAGTAAGGTGTTTTAGAGTATATTACAAATACATTTAAGCATTCCATCTAACAGCGCAAGTCATCCAATAAAGAATTCTTAGGAAAAGAATTTCAGGGATATTGTGCAATCTTTTTTAAAGCTCTTGTTCATAGCCGTGTAAAATTGTATTTCCCAGTCCTTAAGCTGACATAAAAATATGTCAGGATAATTTGCATTGCGCTGATCACCAAGCACTAATCATCAGGATGTAAAAAAGATGTGAAGACTCTAGATTCTAGAAAGAGTGCAGAGAAGAGCAACAAAGATGATTAGGGGACTGGAGGCTAAAACGTATGAAGAACGGTTGCAGGAATTGGGTATGTCTAGTTTAAGGAAAACAAAGATTAGGGGAGACATGATATCAGTGTTCTGATATCTCAGGGGCTGCCACAAAGAAGAGGGAGTCAAGCTATTCTCCAAAGCATGTGAGGGCAGGACAAAAAGGCATTTGTTGAAAACTAATTAAGGAGAGAAACAACTTAGAACTAAGGGGAAATTTCCTGACAGTTAGAACAATTAATCAGTGGGAAAACTTGCCTCCAGAAGTTGTGAATGCTCCAATACTGGAAGTTTTTAAGAAGATGTTGGATAACCATTTGTCTGAAGTGGTGTAGGGTTTTCTGCCTAAGCAGGGGGTTGGACCAGAAGACCTCCAAGGTTCCTTCCTACTCTGTTATTCTATTCAATTCTCTCCTACCCTACCTACCCTACCCTACCCTACCCCACTTTATCCTATCCTATCCTATCCTAATCTGACTCATTATTGATGCATATGAATGGCCCTGTTTTACAGCTTTACTGCAACAATCTGTAAGAGAAGCAATTGCTAGATTGCTGAAAGATCAGTACATTTATATTCAAAAGGGTAGAGGTTGGTAAAAAGAGGAGGAGTGTAAGGAGGAGGAGTGTAAGGAGGAGGAGTGGGGGAACTTGTACAGGTAGACCTTGTCTTAAAACCATTCATTTAGTGACCGTTCAAAGTTACAACTGCACTGAAAAAGTTACTTGTTAACACCTACAACCATTGCAGCATTCCTGTGGTCATATAATCAAAATTCGGATGCTTGGCATTACAATGGTTGCAGGGCTCCAGAGTGATGTGATCACTTTTTGTGACTCTCTGACAAGCAAAGTAATTGGGAAAGCCAGACTCACTTAATAACATTTTTACTAACTTAATAATTGCAAAGATTTACTTAACACCTTTGGCAAGAGAAATAATAAAACACGTCAAAACTGATGCAACAACTGTCTCACTTAGCAATGGAAAATTTGGGGTCAATTGTGGTCATAAGTCGAGAACTATCTGTACAGGAGATCTATCTCACTGTATTAGAATAAGCAAAATGTTCATCATTCCCTTTCAAAGTAAGAATAGTAGAAAGCATGGCTTCTGTTTTGTTGAACAGAAGCAATAGAATTCTGGTGGTGCATTTACTTTGAACAGAAATAGCAAAACAATTCTTCCCACTTTACAAAGTCTTCTTTTGAAAGACAATTCATATATGTTTAATCTTTGGTCTAATAGTCCTCCAAAGTGCTTGTATACCAGTGCATGTAAGACACCTGCAGAGTGACCATGGTATTCACAATATATTCACAATATTCAGGTCAGATACTATATAGGTTGATTCGTTTGCAGAAACCAAGAGTTGAGGCAAAATGGCCATGGAAAGGATTACTAGTGAGGGAAGGTCCATTGGTGAATAGGAGTCTGACAAATGCTAATCCCAGATCATCAAGATTGTGTATCAGCATCATAAATACTACATTTAGGAAGAATTGTCAAAAGACAATGGATAATACAATTTTAAAACCAGAGCAGATTAGAATGAATTTAGATTCCCTATGCTGTGGTCTGGAAATGATAAATACTGGTAGGTATGACTACTGCTAACATTAAACATTAAATGGTTTAATGACCATTTTTAGTTATGATGGCCTCATGTGGGTAGCTTTATAGTCCATTATATAAGCTCCACATCTGTACCCGCAGTAAGATATCACTCTCCTTCCTACATAAAAGAGAAATCCTCTGGTAGAGTGCACAAACGAATCTTAAATCATGAAGATCTAAGATCCCTTTCTGCACCACATTGAAGAGTTCCTTCTGTGCATAGGGGTGAAAAAACAAAGTTTAGGTTTTGATAAATTAAGCTTTTGTTTTGTATCCTTATAGTTATTTGCAGGACCGGATCCTGCCTCATACATCCTCACGGCCGATTCGCTCCCACAGAGAGGGGCTTCTCCGGGTGCCGTCCACTAGACTTTGTCAGCGGGCGACGCCCAGGGGAAGGGCTCTCTCTGTGGCGGGCCCAGCCCTCTGGAACGACCTTCCCCCCGACATTAGAACAACCACGGACCTCCGCTCCTTTCGTCTTAAACTAAAAACACATCTGTTCTGCTTGGCCGGCCTAGGGTAGTCTCCCGTCTATAGGACTGTTAATTTTAGTTAGGAATTTTAGTAGTTTTAACTGGGATTTTAGCGCAGGGATGTATTTAATTCGTTTTTATTGTATGTATGTTGTTTTTTATGGTTTTATTTGCCCTGTGCACCGCTCCGAGTCCCCCAGGGAGATGGAGCGGTCAATAAATTCAAGATTTATTTATCCTACTTTCCATGTATGAAGGAGAGCCAACTCCTTTCCTTAGCATGCATAAATGGACCTTGTTATCTTGCTCACTATGCCTAGAAGGGACAAGAGAATGGTTCTCTCCTGCGGAATGGTACCATCTTGACTGAAGGGGTGTGAAAGGAAAGTGGAACAATTTATATGCATTGGTGGGCCTTGTAGATGGTTGAGGCCTCCTGGCCCATAGCAGCTTTGCACACTTCATTGGGCCCTGTAGCCAACCAAGGCCTCTTGCGCCTGGTGGCCTGGGGAACAGGTGGAGGCCCCCAGGGCGTTTCCCATCCCTGAGGTATTCCTTTATCCTGCTTAATAATCTGCCTTATTATTTAACAACCACAATCAGGAGCACACCTGATTGTGTGCAAAAAAATTGGCAACTCACCTCTGACCTGAACCACAAAACAATGCCACATTTAGTGGACTAAGAACGTAATTCAAAATGTGTATGAGGATATATATTTATTAAGTTGGATACAGATTTATTTGTATTTCAAATACAATAGATTATTGAATCAGTCACAAATAATTTAGCTCTCCTTTAGTATATAATGTATATTTCAATTGATTTCAGTTGATTTGCTGCCTATCAAGGGGAAACGATGTGGATCAGGCCAAGGATACCGTGTTTTCCCCAAAATAAGACAGGGTCTTATTTTCTTTTCACCCTCGAAATAAGCACTTGGCTTTATTTTTGAGGAGATCTTATTATTTTTGAGATGCAGGAGGTGGCAGGCGTGTCACCTCTGCTGCTGCTATGTTGCAATATTTTCAAGGAAGGCTTATTTTCGGGGGAGGCTTATTTTAGTGCATGTGCTCAAAAGTCCGATTGGGCTTATTATCCAGGGAGGTCTTATTTTCGGGGAAACAGGGTAGAAGTGATTCAATGATGGAATCATATCACCACCACATCACCACCACCATCAAAACTGCTATAAGGAATGCATTGCTGCAACTATATAAGGTTATCTAAGAACAAAATATTAGTCATGAAAAGCAAAGTTAATATTTCTCTTCCCTTCCTCTTTTCTTTGCAATTGCTTCTACAAACGAATCTAAAGATAATTTATGATTCTGTTTTTCTGCAATTTTACATACCAGGTTGCTGCCGGTCCACAACTATATATTTTACATGATTTTAAAAGCAAAGATGAAATAAATATGCAGCACATTCACATCTCAGTTTATACAGTAAAACAATAACATGGTGGGATTGTGTTATCCCTTCTATCTACAGCAGTGCCTTATCCTTGAAAATATCCTGGGAGTTGTTTTCAACTTTGACCTTGAGGTAAGACAACCCCGCCTTTCCCTGCAGTTTCCACCCTAACTGTTTTTTTCTGGAGAAAAACTTTGATCTCTGACTGAAAAGAGATAAGACAGAGATCTACATTTTTCTTTGGAAAAAAGAATTAGGATAGAGATTGTGGGGAGGAGGGGGATGTATCTGAGCCTTGGGAGATGTGATAGGACTTGGAGATAGGGGGTTAAACCACAATTAAGAACTTGCGGTCCGCAGGGCAAAACCTCCAAAAGGTGAGTCAGAACTGTGATCTGGATGTTACCTTTATCTGACAATGGTTGAGCAGAGCCATGTTGGCTTATTACTGTACATCATCCAATGCCAGTCTTCCACACTCAGATTTGTGGGTGCATATCTGCCATAATGCTTTCTGGGTGTGGAGAGATTTTTAATATAAGCAGTTGAAGGTTCCATCTTGGAGAAGACTGATGTAGATCTACTTTCTTTTTTAAATATAATATAAATCCAAATGGTCTCATGTTTCCCAGCTAATGCAACAACTAGAACTGCCAATTTGACTGTTCCCCTGACTGTGGCTCTTCCCCCTGTCTCCGAAGGTCATTCCCACATACCATTAAACATTACTAATCTTTGGGGGAGGATGGAATCAGAAGATCTGTCAGTAGGCCTCAGATTTTGAGGGAAAAAAGCCATCCTTATTGTTCATTAATCATCTTTACAATACTGATTGGTTCAAAGAGCAGCACACTACTACATATGGAACAGAGAATATAGAAGAACAGCATTGGAAGGGACTTTGGAGGTCTTCTAGTCTAACTACTTGCTCAAACAAGGCATTCTATACTATTCTGGACAAATGGCTGTCGAATCTCTTCTTAAAAACCTCCAGTGATGGAACAACTACAACTTCTGCAGGCAAGTTATTAATTAATCAATACTGTTAATTACAGTTAAATGGTTTTATATTATATGGGAATCTACTATTTGTGGGTCACAATAAGCACATTGACATCAATTTCAGTTTCTTTTCTTAAAGCTGATCTTTAAGCATGTGCTGTTAGCCACACAAATGAGGAAAGAATATATAAGTGAAGACATTCCCCAACAAATAATCAAAATCAATCAATATCTTTGCTTTGTCCTTTAGGCAAGGGAACATTACAACAAAAGTACATAAATCTATAATTATTAATAAAACTAAAAAGGAGATATGAAATATAACAACATACATAAAATACATAAATATTTATCAATTTATTAATGATACTTTAATGTATCATTGATGCAAATATCAGTAGCAATCACCATGATTAGAAGTAATATTCAGTGATCAGCTGAATGAACTATACAAATAGGAGGCATTTTCTGCTAATTCCTCTTTCTGTCTTGATGATATACTGTATTCTTTGTCAATATTTTTGTTTTATCTTTATTTATTTTCAATTTATTTAAAGCAATGCATTTAAGGCAATTTATTTAAGGCAAAGCAATGTCCTGGGGCCCGTATAACAACTACTCACAGGAATGAAAATGTAAATGGCTGATAAAATTAAGCATATATTTACATGTTGGTATTAATTTTAAAAATGCAGTAAAATGTAATAAATATGTTGCTGTATTTATATGATGCAAGGTGCATTGAAGGGTCAACATTCACAAATAAGTATGGGGCCCCTTATGCTCGTGGGGCCCATGGGCAAGTGCCCATCATGACTATGCATTAGATAGCCCTGCTAGGGGTGGGTTGCCACATACCAATAAATGCTGCTAAAGAAGAATGTTTTTATAATGCTCACATAGCATTGCGGAGGGTTATGCACCTAAGCTAGCTAAATTGAAGAAATCAGAATTCAGGAGAGATAAGATGATGGTTTATTAGAGCTTCATTTACTGCATGCCAAGTAAGAGAAGAGTGATTATTTCCTCATATTCCTTAAATTGGGTGTTGAAGCAAGAGTCTGGTTTTGCTATTAGAAAACCAGAATTAACAGTTGTTTAATTCCCCCCTGCTGGGTCACATGGCATGCAATGTAAAGGTTATAGTAATTTCCTTGATAACCTGCTTCAAAATAAAGTACAAGCCAGAATTGTAAAGAAGACTTTTTATTTTAATTTCCATCTTAATTTGGATGATGTGAGAAGCCAATTATTTTATTGCCACCTAAAATCAATCTGAATTTTTAATCCTAGGTTTCTCTTTGTTGACACCTAATTATTGTTTGAATTTTTGCAGACTGGAAAAGAGCACCCTGCCTAAACTTGGTATGGTTAAATCAGATTTCTCTGTCTCTCCACCAATAAACATTATAATATTATTACATTTTTCAAAAGGATTCATAAATAAAACAATAGACTAGCATTGAAAACCTATTAATTTTTGGAAAGGTCTCACAACTTGGGTGTCCTCCTGTACTCTCAGCTGTCCATAGATGACCATGTGACGGCCGTGGCCAAGGGGGCTTTCTATCAGGTTCACCTGATCAGGTTCACCCTTTCTAGATCGGGACGCCCTACGCACAGTCACTCAAGCCCTCGTTATCTCCCGCCTGGACTACTGTAATGCTCTCTACATGGGGCTCCCCTTGAGATGTACCTGGAGACGCCAGTTAGTGCAGAATGCGGCCGCGCGGGGGATTTTGGGAGTTGCATGGTACTCCCGTATAACACCTCTCCTGCGCGAGCTGCACTGGCTGCCTGTGGTCTTCCGGGTGCGCTTCAAGGTGCTAGTTACCATCTTTAAAGCACTCCATGGCACGGGTCCTGACTACCTGCGAGACCGCATCCTGCCACATACCTCCCTTCGACCTGTCCGCTCCCACAGAGAGGGCCTCCTCAGAGTGCCATCTGCCGGTCAATGCCGGCTGGCAACCACCAGGGGACGGGCCTTCTCTGTGGTGGATCCGGCCCTCTGGAACGACCTCCCCCCCGACATCCTGTTCAACACTTATATGAAGCCGCTGGGCAAGATCATCCGTGGTTTTGGGGTAGAGTATCACCTCTACGCTGATGATACACAGCTGTATATATCTACCCCAAACCACCCCAACGATGCCGTAGCGGTGATGTGCCAGTGCCTGGAAGCCGTGCGGATCTGGATGGGAAGTAACGGACTCAGGCTCAACCCGACCAAGACCGAGTGGCTGTGGTTTCCGGCTGCCCGATTCAACCAGCTGATTCCATCGCTGGCCATAGGGGGCGAACATCTTGCCCCTGTCGATGGGGCGCGCAACTTGGGTGTCCTCCTGGATACTCGGCTGTCCATGGAAGATCAAGTGACGGCTGTGGCCAGGAGGGTGTTTTACCAGGTTCGCCTGGTACGCCAGTTGCGCCCCCTATTGGATCGGGATGCCCTTCGCACAGTAACTCATGCTCTCGTGACATCCTGACTGGACTATTGTAACTCTCTCTACATGGGGCTCCCCTTGAGGTGCACCCGGAGACTTCAGCTGGTCCAGAATGCAGTCACATGACCACCAAGCCACACCTACCCAGCTGGTCATTAAGACAGAGAACCGGTTGTTAAATTATTTTAATCCCATCACTGGTTACAAGGTTTGCTTTGTCAACAAATGCAAGAAATAGATTAAATATATACAAGCTGTACCAGTAGCATCATAGGGATAGATAGACAGTCAGCAAATTTAATGCAAATTATTTTAAATTAATAATAGTTTTCTTCTGGCTGAAGAACTGGGAGAGAGCAGTGGTTAAAAAAAAGAAATGCCTTGACATTTCATTTGATTGTAAAGTATTTTGAAACGAAGAACTGCTTTCATGACTTTGTTACTTATTAATCTGGGCATTTCTGGAGAATTTGAAATTGAAAAAAGATGTGATACATACCTAGGTGCTAAGCTAAAATGGACATTCTTGGAATTTGTTTTAAGATATTACGCAAAACATTTATTGAGTTACAGTCATGACAGAGATTGATTTCACTGGAAACAAGTTCTTTCATTTTAAAACCAGTGCAGAAAAAAATGAATGATAAATGCATCAGAAGGAGCCAGCTTGAAGAAGAAAAAGATTTTGATTCATATAAATAGAATATATCTTTCTGAAAATTGTAGCCTTTTAATATGATTTTTATTGATACTCAATATTACTGAATAATATTCAAAAATATTAAAAACTAATCCAAGCAAATATAAAGTAATGAAGGAAAGAAGTGAAATAGAAGACCAAAAGGGCAAAGAAGAAAGGTAAAAGAAATTCAAAAATATAAAAAGTGGTTTCCAATATTCTTCACAGCAGTTATAAGTACAATTATAATCTAACATTTCTCTACATTTATACATTTTATTTTATTCTGAACAAAGTTAAAATACAAAATACAAAACTAAACAAGTCCAAGAAGATGTAAAAGAAACAGAGCAATCAGAACATTAAAAAAGGTGCATCAAAACAATAATAATAACATAATATACACGTATTTGTTGAATAGTGATAAATATATTACTACAACATTAGTTGTGTAACAGACCCTCCCAAATTTTTTAAAATACTAAATCTATTAACAAGTTGTTGATCTATCTTCTATATGTTATATTAGTGACAAAGTATTAAACAGCAAAAACAATAATAGTAAAACAGAACAAAATTAAAATGTCAAACTCTCTTGTCAACAAATTGTTATTATAATCCACTCGAAGGAAATTTACCAGAGCATCTTAATTATCCCAGATCATAACTTGGCCACAGCAATGCGTGGTGGGTATAGCTAGTTCTATATAAATTGCATTATCTTGATGATTTGAACTGAATTGTGTTATATGAATCATAAAAATCAAAAAGCATTATTACTGGAATTACTGGCCATTTACCAACCTCCACATCTTTTCCTTTGAAAACCTGAAAAAATAGCTTAAGTAAATAATAGTTATATTGTCTACTAATAGCAAAGTAAATAATAGTTCTTTTCCAAACATTTGACTCATTTTAATCCAATTTTCATTGGCATCAATATGCTGGAACAAAGCCTTCTTGGACTATTAACCCTGAAAGCTGTGGAGTCTACTTCCTCCACCTCCTCATCAGAAGATGAGCCCACTAGAGTCATAATGTTTAATAGAATATTTTATTTTATTTTATTTTATTTTATTTACATTTATATCCCGCCCTTCTCCGCAGAGGATCCAGGGCGGCGCACAGGAATTTTAAAAAACATACAAAATAAATACAATTTAAAATATAAATTAAACCATCTTATCCTATGCTAAAAACCCAATTTTAAAATACCCGATTTAAAACTATCTAAAAGTCCCCATGGGAGGTTAGGCTAGGCCGACTTGTTGGAATAAATATGTCTTTAGACATTGGCGGAAGAGGCGGAGGTCGGTGATGGTACGTAATTCGGGGGGCAGGTTGTTCCAAAGGGCTGGGCCCGCCACAGAGAAGGCTCTTTCCCTGGGTGTCGCCAGTCGGCATTGTCCGGCCGACGGCACCCTGAGGAGGCCCTCTCTGTGGGAGCGTATCGGTCTAAGGGATGTATGAGGCAAGAGGCGGTTTTTCCCCTAGTTTTAACATTTTAATATATCTTGCTATGCTACCACCTGTATTGCTGTGACAAGATCAATACAAGTTTATTAAATAAAAAAATAGCAATGGTAAGAAAAGATAACTCAGTAATGAAAATCTGGTAAATGAATATAAGTGGAGTGCCCTAAAGCAATCATCCCTAACCTTTTTTGGCACCAGGAATTGCTTTCCTGGAAAGCAATTTTTTCCAAGAACTAGGAGGGAGGTGGTTCTGCTCATTCGTCAGTTGCCACAGCTTTAACCAGTCCATTACCTAGAGGTGGGATTCCTACCCTAAAGCATTGCTTGATTTTTAATAGATTTATATAGCTGCCCAATTTATACCCAGATGGCTCTGAGGAGTTTACAATATTTTTAAAAATCCACTATATAATCAAAAGCTTATTAAAAGCTTATTTACCATCCACCAACAGTGATAACACTATCAGATTAGCCACTTGATCTTCCTTCATAGTCCCAAGCCAGTTGGCAAAAACATTCTTTGGTGTTTTAATGCAATATTAATTCAATTAAATAATAATGCAGTTCTAAAGACAAACTCTTCCATCCTTATATTTTTTGCAAACTCTAAAGGATTTTCCTGTTAGCCCTCAAGTGTTTAACATTAAAGCAATTGTTTTCATTCTTTTTCAGTCAGATCATTACTCCCCCCCCCCCCTGGAATTTCAACTGCTAAGACTTGAAATAAAAATTCAGTTTTTAAAGTCCCTTCATTTTAACATCAGCCAATTGAATCAGCAGAGTCTATTGGTATTTCTTATGCTCCTTTTCTCTTCTTTTCTTCCTAAAAGGAATAAAGTAACTTTTCAACAATTGATTAATATTTAATAATATTAATTCTTAAACATTTGAAATATATTTCTTTCTTCATTTTAACAGATATGTCAAAGAATATTACCTGACAGTTCTGAAAATTCATTACTACATGTGATATGTTCATCAATTTTTGCAACTACATTCCAATATGAACAGTATCTGGGATCTGAATCATGTTGTCAGCAAATAAGTTTAATTTATGTGCCAGCCAATAAAATAGCAAGCTGATGCCTGCCATTGTTTGGAGACAGGTAAATTCAGGCAGAAGGCTTAGACACCTATTGCTAAAGACATCATCTGTAATGTAATCAAGGTTTGGCAGAGATCAGGACCAGAAATCAAATAAAGAAGGAACACATTCAAAAGAAGTTGAGTCTATAATTCAAAGCACCACTCAAGATAAACAGAACAGAACTCAAGATACAACAGAACCAATGATTGAAAAGTTGTTGTTTCCAGTAAGAGAGGCCAATAAACAAGTCCTGCTGTGCCATTACCCAGATGCACGGCAGAGGTACACTACGCCTTAAATTCTACTCTCTTGGCAGCCTACCTAACTGCAGAGTGCAGTCTTCTGTATCTTTCAAGCACCCTTCTGATTGGGTTTGGGTGGGTGAACATCAAAGTTGAAAAGATTGTCTGGGGCTGCAGACAGGGAGTCCCAGAGACTGCTGGGCTTTCCTCAGTCAGCATTAGGGGTAGGTTCCGGCTGCCGCTACTGCCAGTTCGCTCAAAGCACTTGATGCGCACTTATGCACACATGCACAGTACTATAAAAATGTTTCTGTGCATGCGCAGAAAGCAAGTTGGCGCCACCATAGGCACCACCGATATAACCTGTTCGAGGGTGTGGCCAACCAAGTTACTACCTACTGAGCCAAACAGATCCGAACTGGTAGGAACCCACCTCTGGTCAGCATGGTATGATTGAATTCAACATTGCTGGAATCAATCCCTGTAGGACTATTATCCTCCCTCTAGGAGATAAGTAGTTCCAGAGAGTGATCCTAAGAGGTTGTCTGGCTTGTCTGAGTTAATTGGGTTTGGCAAACATAACAATAGAATCACAACTGGTTGGTGCATCAATATTTTACTCCTTCCTATCATTTTTCTTTGCTTATCTGGTGCTGGGTTCTGCTTATTGGATGCTGGTTAATGAGCATAAGATATACTCAGAGCTGCCAGGCAATAAAAATGTATTTATGTTACAAACCTTAGCACAATAAAAAGATGGAAAATACAAAACTATAATTAGAAAAATAAATTGTAAAAACTGTAAGAAAATCCTGGAACAGTAGTAGACAATAATTAACAGCTTGAGGGCTGAACCAGATGACTTCTAGCAGCTAAACCTATCGAATTGAATTTTGTAACCATCTCAGAAATTTCTAAATGGTGACCGCAATAGCTTCCTGATCACAAGAGTAGTAACAATTGGATTGCTCTTAGGTGTACAACAGATATTTAAATAGAACATATAAGATAGATTCTATCTCCAGGTCTGAACAAAAGAAGTTTGGCTTTTGGATGGGAAACTTATACAATATATCTATCAACTGATACCCTAATAGTGCCCAGGCTCAGGCCAAAGTAAATAGTCTTCTACATGGAACATACAAGAAATACTTAGGGATAGTTCAGGCCCCCCCGAACAATTTTGCTAGAAGAGAAAAGGAAATTTTGGCTTTGTCATTCTGGATAAGGTAGAATTTCCCAAATGCTCTACTTCAACCAGGGTTTTATGAAGCGCCTAAATAGATAGAGCTGGCAGAGCGACATCGGAATGTGTCAAATCATCATTAGTCTTCTTATAGAACCTTTCTAGCAAGATGAAATCCACTAAAGACTTACTTTAACCAGAATCTAAAACAAACTTCATCTGCTCCCCCAAAGGCAGCCTAATTCCAGTCACTTTAGAGCATTGGAAAGCAAATATGCAGTATGTCAAATATGCAGTATGTCAAATATTTTGATTGAATTATTCTAAACTACGAAACTCCTTATAAATAATCTTACTGAACATCATACAGCATCCAAACCCGGATGTTTGACTTGAAATATTTTAATAGCTGTGGGGACATAATTATTACTAAATTGATATATAAATTTAGCAATTACAAGTGATATTTTTGGGGCTTTTATGAGAAGCTCTCATTTGGGTTGACAAGCAAATAGATGGTTGAAAATAGTCACCTAGATATTTAGAGGATTTTATCTGTTGGATGAATTTGTTGATGATGATCCATCCAACTTCTGAGAGAATACCAATGCTTTTGTTTCAGACTATAAGCTTCCGTGGAGCTTTCAGAATCTTTCCTCTGCAAATAATCAAATATAACACTATCTGTCTGGGCCTTGGGGAAGAGTTCACATTGTTGCTGGTGTGTAATCCTCCATATTGCACAGTGACAGCCTATGATGCATCCTTTTAGAGATTTTTGGAGACCTTGAGGTTCTATGTTTTGATGGTCTTTGATCAGAGTCCACAAACAATACAACATTAGTTTGGGTCATCTCAAAGTTCATGGCCTCTATGGCAACCATGGACCTATTCCAAATTATCAAATGCCTGTTACCATGGTAATTCATTTATTTAGCAAATTTGTATATATACTCATTTCACTGAATGTGATTCTGGGCATTGTACTGTGGGAAGTTACAACCATCTCTCTCTCAGAAAAATGAAACGCACTAGGAAATATTGAAAAGGCAGAATACTATTCTACCCCAGATGTGAAAAGGAAGAAATATGTTTTGTCTCCTGCAGCCTCCTGCCCCCCCCCCCTTTTGTCAATGGGCCATTAAGCAGCCTGGGCTAGTCCACTTTACATAATAAAGACTTCTCCCCTTCAGCTCCAGAGTCATGGGATTAAGGTAAGACTTGCCTTACCAAACCTGGACTCAGCCCATGGGAGCCTGGCAACCAATCAGAGTACACTTCTTACACAGGAACCAGAAACAGATAGGTGGGGCCAAACAGTTGATAAAAAGCCCTGCAAGCCCCTTGCTCAGCCCTTCTCTTCCTGTCCACCAACATTGAAGCATGTAAGCACCTTTTCTGTTCAGGACCCCAGCCATGTGGTCCTGTCCACCATTAAACCATCTTTCCAAGCAGCCTCCATGTCTCCAGTGTCTTCTTACCCACTTGGAGCCAAATCCTGAAGGACATTTCCTTACTACAGTACAGTTAATGACAATTAAAGTAATACAACAAACACTAAAACAACTAATCATGAATTAAAAATCCAGGATCACAGGAAAAGAACAATCTTCCAACACAATACAGTCACCATTAAGGATCCCCATGGGACCCGAAGATTCACATTTTATGGGCTTTTTGAAAGGCTGGTATAGATGGAGCTAATTAGCCTCAAGGGGAATGACATTGCAGATTGCCAGGGCCACAGTGGATAAGGCATGTCTTCTAGGTCCCATGAGATATAAGTCTTTAGCAGGCAGGACCTATTTCTTACTCCTCCCACTGGGCCTGATGGAATGAATAAATATAATCAGGAAGGCATAACTCAGGGCATGTGAGTAGAGTCCCATGGTTCAGGAAAGGGTATCACTGGTACACAATGCAAAACTCTCCTAGCTACGTGTTTGAGTAGTAGTTATTAGTCTACATAATGTGAATCTGTTTGGAATAGTAACATCTCATCTAATATCAAAGATGATAAAATTCCAGATTCAGAAGGCCCCCAAATCCAGAACCACTCGGTATTGGCAGGATTCAATTGAAGCCCTTTGTTCCCCATCTAGACCCTCAGAGTCTCCAGATACTGAGACAAATACATGAACAGCATTGCTTAATATGTGGGTGGAGATGTGTTATCTTGTAGAACCCAGGAAGTTTTTCTCCTCTGTTACAATGTCTGCACTCTGGAATAACAATTTCCCAGAGACCAAGATAGTTCCTTTCTTGATATTCAGATGATGAGCATCTTGATGATGTTCAGGAACATATTAAAGACCTGGCTATTTTCTTAGGCTCTATTGCTACTTGAGTTTTCTTTGTTTTTATGTTTATCCTGGGGATGTTCATGAAACTTTTTTATGTTTTGTGTTTTATACTTTTAACTATAAAACATACAGTTGTTGGGGCTCTGGACCCCTATAAATTGTATAAGGACAAATTAATAAATGAATATTACAAGTGTAATATATATTTTAATTTCTTCCATAGAAGGCTTCACAATGAACTTATTGTACGTAGTGTTGAAATATTTATATTCAGTGCCTCCAGGTGATTGACCAAACATTTCCTTTGAGACATAACCTCAATCACAATCAGATAACTGAAAACTGAACAGCTTGTGCTCATCTCTGTGACAGCTGGATGAGTTAATTGCAGGTTAAAGCAATCTGTCCATGTATCGTCATGCATTCTCTAGATATGTTTCCCATATATCTACAATTTACTTTTATGTATTCATAGAATAAGCAAGTCTAACCTAGCCCATTGCTTTCCAGATACCATTATGCTTTCCAGAATTTATAACCAAGGGGCATGCAATCTTGGAATTTTGGAGTTGTTCCCAACATATTTGAAAGACATCAGGTTCAGGAAAACTTCAACAAGCAAGCATTTTGGAAACGAGATGGAGGGAGCAGATTTATTTCAAGCATCCTACAGGAGTAGATGAATGAAAGCTTCACATATATTACAGCACTGGCACTGCCAATGCCATAATTCTTCAGTGTTGATCATACTGGCTCCTAGGACTGAAGATAATTTGAAAATGTTTGGTGGACTCCTCCAAGTATTGGTGTAAACTTAGCTTTCATTTTGGTCTGTTGGGTATTAGAAATTAATATACTTTACCAAAACATATTGCAATCGTGCAATAAATTCAAATTGTCTAAATTTGAAATCTGTGACAGTTATAAGATATCAGAATTCAGTAATTTTCTAATCCTGAAGTTCTAAATCTTTACAGAGAAAAAAAATACAGAATTACTAAAAACCTAAACTAGAGAAATGTGGGATGAAGGCTGATAAGTAATGCTGAAGTGAAACTGCAATGAATGTTGTTCTTTATGAAAAATGAAACTAATAAAAACCTGCTAGAAAATGTTGCCCTTTCTTTTATTTACATGAACGTATAGAAAGACTATTTTGTTTCAGAAAAAGAAATCTCTCCCATTTTCCTCCAAAAATAAGGATGAGAATTCTTATCTTTAAAAACAGCTTATCAGCCACTTCTTTCAGAAGCTATATACAGCAGATGGAACATATAAAATTAATCATATATGATTTCAGCTATTCTCAGGTCACTCTCCTATATGGAAATTCAGGGGAGGGGGAATCTATTAGCAAGTTGATAATATTTAATGAATTAATATGGAAACCCCAAAGAAATTATCCTAGGTGCCTTTTACTCATTCAATAAGGAACAACTCTGTGTTTCAAAAAGATTTGGACAGGTTTGAGTCTTTTGCAATTGTTGCAATTGTTGGTAGAGATTAATGAAGTGTTCAAGTTTAGATCTGATATGTCTTTTGGTCAATCACATATGAACAGACAGACTGAAACAAACTTGTCTAACCCTGCAGTCTTTTTTCACATCCACTTGAGTAATTTATTCTTGGAAAACCATGAATTCCAAATAGCTTAAAGCTACATGCTTCTGCCTGAGGTATCACTCACATTGCCACACTGGTTTAAACTATCATCTAGGATGCATCACAGATTCACTGCAAAATAAGACTGATTTCCGCCCTAATTATGTGCCTATTTTCTATCATTTAAACATGAACAAGAGAGCAAGGAATGGATGATCAATTTCTGTACGGGAAAAATCTATTGAACTTTTGGTCTTTTGTGCGGTATCCTCAAACATGTATTGATGTGGAGCTGTTGCTGTTGTTCTTGTTTCATCTTTAATCTGGCAATAGTGAAAGTTTTAAAATAATATTATCATTCACTGCATAAAATAAGCAGATAATAATAATAATAATAATAATAATAATAATAATAATAATAATAATAATAATAATTTTAATAATTTTAATAATTTTAATAATTTTAATAATTTTAATAATTTTAATAATTTTAATAATTTTAATAATTTTAATAATTTTAATAATTTTAATAATTTTAATAATTTTAATACTTATAAACCGCTCCCTCTCCCCATGGGGACTCGGGGCGGTGCACAGGCAGAATAAAAACAATAAGAAATATACAAACAATTCTAAAACCAAATTAAACTTAACCTGTGCTAAAATTCCCATAAAACTAACTATACTAAAACTACCCAATAAAACCCCCAAGACAGGGAGACTATCCCAGGCCGGCCAGACAGAAAAAGTAAGTTTTTAATTTAAGACGGAAGGAGCGGAGGTCCGTGGTCGTTCTAATATCGGCGGGAAGGTCGTTCCAGAGGGCCGGGCCCGCCACAGAGAGAGCCCTTCCCCTGGGCGTCGCCCGCTGACAAAGTCTAGTGGACGGCACCCGGAGAAGTCCCTCTCTATGGGAGCGAATCGGCCGTGAGGATGTATGAGGCAGGATCCGATCCCGCAAATAGCTAGGTCCCGAGCCATGGAGCGCTTTAAAGATGATAATTAACACCTTGAAGCGCACCCGGAAGACGACAGGTAGCCAGTGCAGCTCGCGCAAGAGCGGTGTTACGTGGGTAGACCTTGCGGTCCCCATAATTGCTCGCGCGGCTGCATTCTGGACTAGCTAAAGATACTAAATGAGTATCTTTAATTCTGAGATTGAGATTTCCCCCATTTGGAAAGGTAAAAGTATACTAGTCTTTTACTAGTAGAACAGGAAGCTGTTGGATGAAGGGTGAAAAGAAGAGGGGCTAATATTACTCTATACCTGTGATGGTGAATCTATGGCACACGTGCCAGAAATGGCACACAGAGCCAACTCTCTGAGCATGCAAGGTGTCACCTGTTGCTCTTCTGGCATCCGGTGCACTTGCCAGCTGGTATTCATGCGTGCGGAAGAGCAATGGGTGACAGGTCATGTGCCCAAAGATGCAGAAAGGGGATCCTGGTGGTCACTTCCTAGGGGAACAGAGCTGTCATCCAGGACTGATGGGCCAGGGCTTCCCTCCCTCCTCATCTGAGCAGTTTTCTTGCATGGCCCCAGCCCCCCAGCCCATGGTGACGATGTACGTCCACAGACCAGAGTGCTTGGCTGGCTCGGGTGCCCCAGAAGGGCAGCAGTAGTAGCCACAGGGCAAGGGGCAGGAGTGACCCTCGGTGGCATCTCCATGTGGGAGGAGCTGTGCTCTCCTCCAGCCCTCCTGGAGCAGTTCGCCTCCACAATGGCAGCTCCTCCTCCTCCTCCAACATCCTGGCCAGAAGCAGCAGCATGAGAACTGCCACCACTTCCTTGCCCCTTGACCCTAGCCAGCCGCCCCACCTGCTGCCGCTGGGGGTGAGGGGGGATGGTTCTCGCACTGCCACTTTTGTCAGGATGCTTGAGGAGAAGCTGAGGTCTGGGAGGTGAGCTGCCCCAGGAAGGCCAGAGGAGAGTGCAGCTCCTCAAGCATGGAGACGCCATCAAGGGCCCAGCTCTCTGGTGAGGGAATGGTTGTGGGGGCCAGTTGGTCACTCCTGACCCTCCTGCTGTGGCTGCCACTGCTGCTCTTCTGGGCTGGCAGGGCTGCACAGGAGCTGAGTCCACATGGGAGGAAAATCTGTTTGGTATCAGGGTAAGAGGTGTGCAGGCTGGGAAGTGGTCATACTCGCTTGGCAGAAGTGGCAGGTGGGGGGCTGTGCTGGCTAGTTCTTGGGGGTGGGCTGGTGGAGAGATTAATTGACACTTTTCCAGTGTCTGGCACATGCATGCACACTGGCCAGCTGGTCTTTACACATGCATGCATGCCAGAAACATGAAGACCAGGTAGCTGGTCAGGCTTGACCGGACGAGAAAGGTGCCTGCCAACAGCAATTTTTTAACCGCGGCAAATGCGGCTGCTTCAGGTTTTCCACAAGTCCATCTAGCTTTTTTCCCAAGCAGTCGATGTAGGGGCTCTGCGACCGTGGCTTTTTGTTTAAGAAAGACTCTGTAGAAGTTAAGGAGCTCGAGGAATGCCTGCGACTCGGTTTGATTGCGGAGTGTAGGGGCTTCCTGAATTGCTTTAATTTTTTGATTGGTTGGGTGAATGCCAGAGCCATCAATGAGATACCCCAGGAACTCGACCCTTGGCAGGTTAATTTGGCATTTTTCTTTTTTGAGGCGGAGGCTGGCATCTCTAATTCTAGTCAAAACTGTGCCTAATCGTTTGAATAATTGTGCCCTGTTTGTGGCAGATACCAAGATGTCATCAAAAAAGGGGGACAACTCCTGGTATCCCCTGCAAAAGCCATTCCATGACGCTTTGGAATAGTCCAGGGGCAATACTAACTCTGAATTGCAGGTGGGTGCATTTAAAAGCCCCCCTGTGCGCCATAATGGTTTGGGCCTCCACAGCAGCGCCATCTACAGGCAATTGCTAAATATAACCTTTTTTCTTTTTTCATACATGTGTAGTCTGAACAAGCATCTTATCATTTTTTAAATTAAGATGGTCTTAAGTCAAAATTCTTACCTTTCCTAATTAACCTGAAATTGTCAATTTAGATTTTGATATTTCAATACTATGGGTACCATCGGCCGGGCATGCCGGTTGGCGATGCCCAGGGGAAGGGCCTTCTCTGTGGCGGGCCTGGCCCTCTGGAACGACCTACCCCCCGACCTACGCACCACCTCGGACCTCCGCCTCTTCCTCCAACGTCTTAAGATGTATCTATTCCAACAAGCCGGCCTAGCATAGCCCCCCGTTTCTGACTTTTATCTATAAATTTTAATTTTCAGGGTTTTTAATGGGTTTTTTAGCACGGGATTTAATTTAATATGTTTTTAATAATATATATTGTCTTTTGTTATGGTTTTTAATAATGCCTGTGCGCCGCCCTGGGTCCTAACAAGGAGAAGGGCGGGGTATAAATTCGAAAATAAAAAAATAAAATAAAATAAAAATAAAATAATCCCCTTGTACTGGTGAATGATCACAATAATGTTTCATTTTAGTAAGGAGGGAGAATAACTGTTTCAAGAGACTTTGTTCTGTAGAAATAGTCAATGTGTTTAGTCAGAAATCAGATATTTTACTTATTTTGCTGTATGTGTTTCAAAAGTTTTGTTGTTTCTTGTTCTGATTTTTCCATGTAAGTAAGAGAATATATATATCATGTCACTATAAATTGAAGAGGCTTTTTTCTTTATTTTTTTTAGAAGCTCATAACATATATAAGGATTTTGGGTGTGTGTTGGTAAGTTTAATTTCTATTCCAAGGGGACAGGCGGGTGAAAAAAATCAGTGTCTGAAGGTTGAACCACACTTCTGTAAGTGTGGTTGCAAGAAGTGTGGTTGCAAGAAGATTGGGAAAGGATAGAGGGAAAAAAAGAAATCCCACCTTCAGTTATAAATGAGCTCAATGTTCAAGGTATTTCTCTTGCTACAGAAACCAAAGCCCTACAATAAAATGTGCTCATTTGAATATTTGTGAGGAAAGAGAAAGAAAAGATATTGTACTGCTAACCTGCTTATCAATGAATTCTTTGAGCACAGGATACAAAGCTGATGGAGGCGCCGTCAACAGTTTAAAGTATTATATTTTTAAAAGACAAAACTAAAACAATATTTCATCATTAAAATAATTTAATTAATTGCACATTGGTTGTACAAAAATATTTTAACAGTATTCAATAATTGTTCAATAAATATATAAATAAGTCTTAAATGATCATGTTATGGATGTGAAAGTTCCAGATTCCACTTTTAAATAAAAAAGTTTTTCACAGAAAAATTCACTATAAACACTCTTTCAAATATCTGGTTCCCTCAACATAAACATTATAAGTTTAAAATGCTCAGACACAAACATTTTCTAATATAATAAATAATACTTCACATATGCTTATATTAATAAATAATAAGGTAGAAACACTCTGAGAATAATGCACATTTGCAAATATAGTGAGTTTCCTCCAATGCTCAACACAAGATATATGATTCTCTGCCCCTTGGCCTCCCGACAATTCTGCAAGGTGACTAGATGAAGGCAATTCAGGAGTTTAATGGCCAAACTGGGCTTTGAACCTGGACCTCTTTAGATTGGCACTCTAACCTGATTCTCACGATAGCCCAAGGCTGGCTTTGACTCATCAAATACCTATGCAAATCTATAGGTTGCTCTGCGCCCAAGGGTAACAGAAACTATTGCCAATTTGTTTTACTCTTATGGCAATCTTATGCAACCACCATGGGACTTCCATTTTAACTGCATTTAGTAATGTCTTTTGTTTATCAAATCTTTATTCCCCATCTTATCTTTGCATTAGGACATTTCCTTTATGCATGGGATAGATGCATTTTTAATGATTTTCTCTCAATGAATTTATACAATAAATAATTTTTCAAAGTTCTTAATATAAAAGACTCTTCTTAAAACGTAGGTTTGTTGGAAATGGCTCAGCTTCTTTTAAGGATGCCAACAGTTTGATAATTTGAAGCTTTTCTTATGACTGTGTCTCTGCGTTATTCTTAGCCCTGGAGTAAGAAAAAAAGAGGAAAAAATGAAGAGGTGTTTAGATGTACATCTATAAAACAAATCTCTAGAAGAAAATACTGATATGCAATCATGCTAGTCTCTGCTCAGGTATGTCTAGTTCCAGAATCTTTCTTTTAGTCTCCTAACAGTGAGGCTCATTTCTGGCCAATTCAATGAACTAAGGAGAAATTGCCCGACTTGAGATCAATCAGTGGAACAACTTGCCTCCAGGAGTTGTGTGTACCCCATCACTGGAGGCTTTTAAGAAAAGATTGAACAGCCATTTGTCCAGAATGGGTATAGGTTCTCCTGCCTTGAGGAGGAGATTGGATTAGAAGACTTCTAAGGTCATTTCAGATCTTATGATCTATGCTCCGTGTTCTAAGCACCATCTTTGATAAGACTTATTTTGAATAAACAAAATTGTACTGTAAGATTTTTTAAAATTAGAAGAAAATAAGTGCTTACTTTTCCAGAAGATTTGTGATGACTCTTTTCACCCAGATTGCAGTGGGGTCCAAGCACACTTGTCTGCCATCCTTAAGAGTTGCACTGCAATAAATGAATATCATAATAATCAAGCACTGAGGTTGCAGAAAGTTACTGTCTTTCAGTTTGTCTGTTTATTAGCTTAATCTACAAGACTTCTATGATTTTTCAATCATACAAATCACACCAACCATTTGGTTTTAATACACAAGAGGAAAGAATTTCTAACAGTCCACAAGTGGGAACATCTAGAAGATCTGTGTACAAGCTTTTCATGGGATAGTTGAGTAGCAATGCTTCATGGTAGATTGTGCCTTAAAGCCAATGACAAATATGAAGTAGCAAAAGTATACTTACATGACCTGAATGCTACTACAATGTGGCCCACTTTTGATCAAGTTGACACTTGCAATGTGTCCTCGGAGGTTGAGATTAGAATAGGTTTCTATACATTGACACCGAAGTTCAAGCCCTACACGGGACAAAGAAGCTCCTATAAAAAAACAGATCATATATTTTCCAAAGGCTTGTTGTAATACGCTTTTCTTTAACCTGATTCAGCCCCATTTATGAAAATCATTTCTATTATCCCTAAACTCGTTAAGTTAATTATTCCTATCAGTGCTCTCTTATCTATTAACTCTCAAATCTTATCTGTAAAAAAAAGAAGTAATAACATTTTGACTTGCAGATTACAGTAATAATATTTGCATTGCTAGTTGAGAGAATCGATCTATCTCTAATCAAATCTTTTGCTTTTATTGCAACAACCATCCAGATCATTAAAAAGTTGTAGTATATACAACTATTCCCCATTAAATATTTCCTAGGATCTCGTGCTCAAAGGTAGATTACTTTAGGATCTAGAAGTATCATTGATTAATGACAACTTCTGAAAGATATGCCCTTTTAAATAAATTAATGTATAAGCTGCATTTAGTAAGTTTTACTTAAAAAAAGAAGAAAAAGTACGAAAGTATATTTTCCTTTGAAAGTTGAAACACTTTTGTGAATCTGTATAGCATTTAATTATTAAAATATAGCTTTTTGCTGAAAATGATTTTTCCAATAGAAGCAATTGTTCTCCTCCTGATAACAGTAAGCTTACCTTCCCCAGAAAATAGTTTAGCCTCTCATACAAATCATACAAACTCTTCTTACCTTCTGTCAGTGTTGCAGAGACCAAGAGAAGAGCCAAAAATGCAGCTGCAGTCTTGAAGTCCATGACAAGAGAGGAAATTGTTTTCTTGGTTTCCTGGAGAGCAGAAGACTGTTTGCTCAAGAAAGCCTGTGTTTGACTGAGCTCCACCACTTCTCTGGCTTATATACTAATGGATCTTGTCAGAGGAAATTCCCAGGGCATGTAAAGCACTATCTTAAAATGAGTCATTTGAGAGATCTGGAAGCAACTGTTTCCGATTACAATGATGACAGCCTATACTGATTTACCTCTACAGATGTGTATTCACGCAACTTTCAAGTTTGATTTTTTTTGCTTTTCAAAATCAATATGTTTGAATTGTCTAAGTGCATTGCCTGAAGAGCAATGCACCTCTCTGATCACATGGAAAGCCTGTAACACAAGGTTTGCTATCTACACGAATCAGTTGAGACTTCTGTATCCATGTTTCAAATATAAACTATTTAGTTCTGGGTTTTTGCATAGTTTTAAATGTTTCCACAACACACTGTTAAGGCCCCAATTAAGGGAGGAAGCACACTGCTTTTCCTTTTCTGCCTTTCGGCTCATCACCAGAGACCATCTAGACAGAAAGCCAAGAATTCCGTTGTGTAATTTTTTTTGTATGTGTGTTATGTTTTTTGAGCTGATCAATAAATAAGTCAGGGAGACTAGGATAGATCTATTTCGAGCTTATTAGCTCTCATCAGCTAGCCATACCCTTACTGGGATTCGAACCAGGGCTGTATTACATGCCAGGCGAGAACCTTGCCATTAAGCCAACTAGGTTCTGTTCTTATCAGCTGAGACAGGAGGATAGTTATATATAATTGTTTCCACAACACCCTGTTAAGGTCCCAATTAAGGGAGGAAGCACACTGCTTTTCCTTTTCTGCCTTTTGGCTCATCACCAGAGACCATCTAGACAGAAAGCCAAGAATTCCGTTGTGTAATTTTTTGTATATGTGTGTTACATTTTTTGAGCTGATCAATAAATAGGTCAGGGAGAGTAGGATAGATCTATTTTGAGCTTATTAGCTCTCATCAGCTATATATATCAGTGGTGGGTTTCAAAAATTTTTAGAACCTCTTTTAGAATCTGTGGGTGTGGCCTGCTTTGTGGGAGTGGCTTGCCAGCCATGTGACCGGGTGGGAGTGGCTTGCCAGCCTTGTGACTGGGCAAGCATGGCCAACTTGCAAAATGTGGTGAAACTCACGTAACAACGCTCTTGCTTAGCAACCAAAATGTTGGCTCAGAAACTCTGGCATTTGAAGCACGCAAGTCTTAAAGCTGTCAAGTTACAAGACCTTTGCACCCCTAACCCTTTAGAAAAAACCCCCAGGGGTGTTCAAACTTGACAGCTTTAAGACTTGTGGACTTCAACTCCCAGAATTCCTCCTCTCGCTCTTCATCTTGATGATGTGCGGATTAAAACTAATATATATATATATATATATATATATATGTGTGTGTGTGTGTGTGTGTGTGTGTGTGTGTGTGTGTGTGTTAAATTTCTTTAATGGATGATTAATAATAATTAATTAAGAGACCAGGATGGATCCATTTCGGGCTCCTTAGCCCTCATCAGCTGGCCATACTTCCCTACAGGGATTTGAACTGGTGCTCTCCAGCATTCGAAGCAGGCTTCTCTATGCCTTGAGCTAACCAGTTTCCCTGATTACATCATCCTTTCTACAGGACTTTATTGATGAAGTGGATATATTGTTACAGCTTCCTGTTAGGCCTATTTAAGGGAGGAGACAAACTTGTCATCCTTCTCTGTCCTTCGACTCAACCTAGAGACCATCCAGACAGAGACCTATTAAATTGCTGCTGTCTTTTTAGATATGTGTTAAATTTCTTTAATGGATGATTAATAATAATTAATTAAGAGACCAGGATGGATCCATTTCGGGCTCCTTAGCCCTCATCAGCTGGCCATACTTCCCTACAGGGATTTGAACTGGTGCTCTCCAGCATTCGAAGCAGGCTTCTCTATGCCTTGAGCTAACCAGTTTCCCTGATTACATCATCCTTTCTACAGGACTTTATTGATGAAGTGGATATATTGTTACAGCTTCCTGTTAGGCCTATTTAAGGGAGGAGACAAATTATTATTAATAATAATAAACAAATTATTATTAATCATCCATTAAAGAAATTTAACACATATCTAAAAAGACAGCAGCAATTTAATAGGTCTCTGTCTGGATGGTCTCTAGGTTGAGTCGAAGGACAGAGAAGGATGACAAGTTTGTCTCCTCCCTTAAATAGGCCTAACAGGAAGCTGTAACAATATATCCACTTCATATATATATATATATATATATATATATATATATATATATATATATATATATATATATATATATATATATATATATATATATATATATATATATATATATATATATATATATATATATATATGTAGATTTTGGTTTATTCGGGTCTTTTCCCGTGTAAAATTAAAGGTTAGTTTTATGAACTGATCAATACATAAATTAGAGAGACCAGGATATATATATGTAATTGTTTCCACAACATCCTGTTAAGGGCCCCAATTAAGGGAGGAGACATACTGTTTCCTTTCCTGCCTTTCGGCTCATCACCAGAGACCATCTAGACAGAAAGCCAAGAATTCCGTTGTGTAATTTTTTTTTTGTATGTGTGTTATGTTTTTTGAGCTGATCAATAAATAAGTCAGGGAGACTAGGATAGATCTATTTCGAGATTATTAGCTCTCATCAGCTAGCCATACCCTTACTGGGATTCGAACCAGGGCTGTATTACATGCCAGGCGAGAGCCTTGCCATTAAGCCAACTAGGTTCTATTCTTATCAGCTGAGACAGGAGGATAGTTATATATAATTGTTTCCACAACACCCTGTTAAGGTCCCAATTAAGGGAGGAAGCACACTGCTTTTCCTTTTCTGCCTTTCGGCTCATCACCAGAGACCATCTAGACAGAAAGCCAAGAATTCCGTGGTGTAATTTTTTGTATATGTGTGTTACATTTTTTGAGCTGATCAATAAATAAGTCAGGGAGAGTAGGATAGATCTATTTTGAGCTTATTAGCTCTCATCAGCTATATATATCAGTGGTGGGTTTCAAATTTTTTTATTTTTTTTTATTTTTTTTAAATTTTTTATTTATTCTTATAAAAAAATAAAATCATACAAACATAATTTTAAACCTATTGCCGTCACAGCGCAACACCATTTGAAAGCCCAACAAATTTTTGCTGATCAGGAAGGAAGGATCTTAATGATAGAGATAGAGATTGGACAGAGGAAGTGCCTTCTGGTTGGTATATACGCCCCCAATGTTAATCAAAGGGCCTTTTATGAAGATCTGTATGGGAGACTGGGGGAAGCGGAATATGATCATATCTGCGTACTGGGGGATTTTAATGCGGTGGTGGATAAAACTCAGGATTATATCCGGGGGGGAAATCAAGGAGGTTTGAAAGAAATTTAAAAAACCCTACCAAGGATATGTCATAAGATAAGGGAGGAATTTGGCCTACAAGATGTTTGGAGATTACATAACCCTGGGAAAAGGCAATACACCTATTTCTCCCCCAGACACCACTCCTGGACACGTTTAGACATGGTCTGGATGTCTCCAGAACTGAGGGGAATGGTGTCTGGAATAGAAATTGGCACTAATGAATGGGCGGACCATAGTCCTATAAGGCTGACATGGAAGATCCCTGGCAAACTAGATGGAGAATGTGGGTGGGGGCTCTGCAAGATGAAGACTTTATGGGGTCTTTTAAAAAAGAGATGAGTTTTTTTATCCAAGAGAATAAAACCGAAGACACATCCATTTATAATACTTGGGACACTGCTAAGGCAGTTATGAGGGGTTTACTGATCAAATACAGCGCTAACTGTCACAAAATTAAAAGAGCACAACGGAAAGAACTCCTGAATAATCTGAGTAGAGTTGAGCAGAGAATGCAGGAAGGGAATGAGCAGGAACACCTGGTCGAGGAAAGGACGTTCTGGCAACATCAGATTAGTTTGCTAGATAAAGAAGAGTTAGCCTCTAAGATTAAATGGTCCAAACAACATTACTTTGAGAATGCCAATAAGCCAGGTAGATGGCTCTCATACCGCTTAAGGAAGGAAGGCGAACAACGTAGGATAGAGGGGTTGAAGGATTTGGATGGAAACTTCCATACTACTAAGGAAGGGAAAAAGAAAGTGGCACATGAATTTTTTACTAAACTGTATGAGAAAGGGGGAGAAGAGATACAAGGAATCAGAGAGTTTTTGATTAAATCTGACCTACCACAAGTCCCTGAATCTATGAAGCAACTTCTTAACGCTGACATAACGGAAGGGGAAGTAGAAGCAGCCATGATGAAACAAGCCAATGGGAAGACCCTGGGTACAGATGGGCTTCCGGTTGAACTATATAAGGCGATGTTTGGGGTACTGGGTAAATATATGACAGAGCTGTATAACAGAGTGATGAGGGATACCCAGACTCCAGCATCGTGGTCTGAAGCGTTTATTTCCATTATTCCCAAGGAAGGGACTGACCTGTCACTTATTAGAAATTATAGGCCAATTTCGCTGCTAAACTCTGACTATAAAATTTTTGCGGCAGTGTTAGCAGCAAGACTTACCTGTTTTCTTAATACCTTCACCAAGCTGGCAGGAATAGCCAACACTCCAGAAGATAGGCTTAAGATACAGAAGGATCTAGACAAACTTGAACATTGGGCACTGTCTAATAAAATGAAATTCAATTGTGAAAAAAGTAAGGTCCTACATATAGGCAAGAAAAACCAAATGCACAAGTACAGTATAGGTGGTACCTTGCTCAATAGTAGCAACTGTGAGAGGGATCTTGGAATCCTAGTGGACAACCATTTAAATATGAGCCAGCAGTGTGCAGCAGCTGCCAAAAAAGCCAACACAGTTCTAGGCTGCATCAACAGAGGGATAGAATCTAGATCACGTGAAGTGTTAATGCCACTGTATAGTGCCTTGGTAAGGCCACACTTGGAATACTGCATACAGTTTTGGTCGCCACGATGTAGAAAAGACGTGGAGACTCTGGAAAGAGTGCAGAGAAGAGCAACCAAGATGATTAGAGGACTGGAGACTAAGACATATGAAGAACGGCTGCAGGAGCTGGGTATGTCTAGTTTGATGAAGAGAAGGACCAGGGGAGACATGATAGCAGTGTTCCGATATCTCAGAGGGTGCCACAAAGAAGAGGGAGTCAAACTTTTCTCCAAGGCACCTGGGGGCAGGACAAGAAGCAATGGGTGGAAACTAACCAAGGAGAGAAGCAACTTAGAATTAAGGAGAAATTTCCTGACAGTAAGAACAATTAACCTCTGGAACAGCTTGCCTCCAGCAGTTGTGAATGCCCCAACCCTGGAAGTCTTTAAAAAGATGTTAGACAGCCATTTGTCTGAAATGGTATAAGGTTCCTGCCCATGCAGGGGGTTGGACTAGAAGACCTACAAGGTCCCTTCCAACTCTGCTATTGTATTGTATTGTATCATACACTCAGATCAGAATGGCTTCCTCCCCAACCGACACCTACGGGATAATTTGAGGATGATTATGAATACCCTGGAATATTTTGAGGCCTGCCCGGATAAACAGATGGCCGTAGTTTTTGTTGACGTCCAAAAGGCATTTGATCGGGTCTCCTGGGACTTCATGATATCCCAGATGGAATATATGGATTTTGGCACAAAATTTATTGGGGCAATTCAGGCCATATATCAAAACCAAACAGCAAGGGTATTGATTGAGGGAGATCAAACAGGGAAGATCGAGATACATAGAGGTACAAGACAGGGCTGCCCCTTATCCCCGCTATTATTTGTCTTGACTTTGGAACCTCTATTGAAAGAAGTAAGACGGAAAAACGAAATAAAGGGACTGAGGATTAGACGGAGGAGGTTAAGGTGCAAGCATATGCTGATGATCTGGCCTTCATTTTAGAAGAACCAAGGGAATCAGGACCGCATTTGTTAGAACTAATTAGGGAATTTGGGAGCGTTGCAGGTCTACTTCTTAATGAAGATAAGACCAAAATGTTGGTCAAAAACATGACCACAAGACAGAAGCAACAACTTGAAGATCTAGTGGGTCTGAAGATCGTAAATAAAATCAAATATTTAGGAATATGGCTGACAGGGAGATGTAGCTCCATAAAGGAAGACAACTATGTTCACCTTTACAAACAGATGGTCCAAGATTTCGGCAGATGGAAGAACCTGCAACTCTCCCTTATGGGGAGAATAGCAGTTATTAAAATGTGTATTCTCCCCAAATGGCTATTTTTATTTCAATCGGCCCCTGTAAGACTGGAAAAGAAATTCTTTAATGAAATGAATAGAGCCGTCTCAAAATTTATTTGGCAAGGTAAAAAACCTAGAATTAAACTGAAAATGATGCAGGAACCTAGAATTAGAGGGGGATTTGGTCTCCCCAATTGGCAGTTTTATTATCAGGCGGCTTTATTAATTTGGATTAAAGAATGGATGACCCTGAGAAGAACACGGCTCCTGACTATTGAAGGCTGGGGCCTACAGTATGGTTGGCACTATTATATTTGGCCCGGTTAAGAGCGACCCAAACACTTCAATGACCACTTGGTGCGTAGGACCTTGAGCTATTCTTGGGAGAAGTTGAGGAGGAAGTTATACTTGAAGGTGCCATGTTGGATCTCTACTCAGGAAGCCCTTGTTTATCCAATACGATATAGAGGGGAGAAGATCTTGACATATGAAGAGATCTTAGATTCACAGGGGAATTTGAAGACCAGGGAATCATTAGCTTCGCAAGGGTACTATATCGACTGGTGGCCATATTCCCAGATACTCTCAAGGTATAAAAAAGATCAGAAGACTGAAGGTATATATCCCTATAAACAAGAACTGGACAAGGTTCTTTTTGGAACAGAGAAAGGCATGCTCTCCAAGTGTTACGGACATCTATTGTTATTAGACGTAGGGGAAGAAGTGGTCAAAGACTGCATGATTGCCTGGGGACGGAATATAGCACGCACATTGGACTTTCAAAATTGGGAAGAAATTTGGTTCAAAAATATGAAATTGACTATGGCAGCCTCGTATAAGGAAAATACATATAAAATGATATATCGGTGGCATCTACCCCCGGCAAGACTTGCCAGAATGTTCCCTGGACCATGCCTAATTGCTGGAAATGTGGTCACAGAGAGGGGACCTATTTTCATCAGTGGTGGACCTGCCCAATGGCGATTAAATACTGGAAAAAAATCAGGCAGTGGTTAATAGAAATCACCCAACATCAATTAGATTTGAAACCTGAAACCTTCCTGTTAGGACTCAAACCCCCAGATATCAACATGGAGATATGGTTTTTGGTGTTGCACATAATTATTGCGGCAAGATTGGCATTTGCCCAGGAATGGAAGAGTGATCAAATACCAATGGATAGGGCAGTAATAAATAAAATTAATGAATGCACAGAATCGGATAGATTAACAAAATTAATTAAAGGGAAAAAGGACTCAGAATTCTACAACTCGTGGAAGAGGTGGTATAACTGGGTACGGGTACGACCGAATAATAATAACTGAAGCAATAATATATGTTTAAATCAGATATTGGTAAATAATATTAATCAGAAATTAAAGGACGAATAAAAATTGATGAAGTAGGTATGTTGACTAGATGGGCTGTATATAGTGTAAATGTTGGTGTTAAATATTAGGCCTATTATTATGATGATAATGTTAAGTTTGGTTATTTAAATGTTATGCCTTCTCGCGCTGTGACGGCAATAGGTTTCAAAAAAATTTAGAACCTCTTTTAGAACTGTGGGTGTGGCCTGCTTTGTAGGAGTGGCTTGCCAGCCTTGTGACTGGGCAGGCATGGCCAACTTGCAAAATGTGGTGAAACTCACATAACAACGCTCTTGCTTAGCAACCAAAATGTTGGCTCAGAAACTCTGGCATTTGAAGCACGCAAGTCTTAAAGCTGTCAAGTTACAAGACCTTTGCACCCCTAACCCTTTAGAAAAAAACCCCAGGGGTGTTCAAACTTGACAGCTTTAAGACTTGTGGACTTCAACTCCCAGAATTCCTCCTCTCGCTCTTCATCTTGATGATGTGCGGATTAAAACTAACATATATATATGTTAGTTTTATGAGCTGATCAATACATAAATTAGAGAGACCAGGATATATATATGTAATTGTTTCCACAACATCCTGTTAAGGGCCCCAATTAAGGGAGGAGACATACTGTTTCCTTTCCTGCCTTTCGGCTCATCACCAGAGACCATCTAGACAGAAAGCCAAGAGTTCCATTTTGTAAATTTTTTAGATATGTGTGTTAGTTTTATGAGCTGATCAATAAATAAATCAGAGAGACCAGGATGTCTCCTCCCTTAATTGGGGCCCTTAACAGGATGTTGTGGAAACAATTACCTATACTAAAATACCCCTGTCTCAGCTGATGCAATTGGGACAGCCAGTTTAGCTGAATTGCTAGAAGCTCCTGCCTGATATGCAATACAGCTCTGGTTCGAATCCCAGTAAAGGGTATGGCCAGTTGATGAGAGCTAATAAGCTCGAAATAGATCTATCCTGCTCTCTCTGATTTATTTATTGATCAGCTCATAAAACTAACGTGTGTGTGTGTGTGTGTGTGTGTGTGATGAGATTTGGAGAAAAAATTATAAAAATGATAGAATCAATTTATTTGGCTTAGACAGCAAAAGTAATAATAAATAGTGATACTACAGAAGAATTTAAAATATGGAAAGGAGGGAGACAGGGTTTTTCATTATCACCTTTATTATTTATATTAACACTGGAAGTTCTATTAATAGAAATTAGAAACAATCAAGAAATAAAGGGATTAAAAATTAAAAACCCACACATCTCTTTTAGCACTGCACTTTCTAAGAATCAAATGATTCTTAGAAAGAATCTAATGCCATTTAACACATGTCATTGAGACAGTAATTCCTTAAACTTTATTTCAAAATATAAAATCAATCCCTTTAACCCAGACTTCATACACACACACACACACACACACACACACACACACACACACACACACACACACAAAAGTCTGGGTTAAAGACATCCAAGATTTCTATTAAAATTACGATGAGTTATTAATATGCTTAGGTATCATATTCCTATAAAACAACATACCACAAATACAAATGTAATCTGTTAGAGAATACCTATTTAAGGAATGGATTGGAAGAATTCAACAGATTTCTTTGGCTATGTAAATTTGAAAAAAATGAATAAAATTATTATTTAATTTTTAATTTGATTTTATTTAGCACAAAGCTAAAATACAAAACTCAGTAAAGATCCAAAAAAAGACATAAAAGAAAAAAGCACAAAGCACAAAACAGTCAGAACATTTAAAAAGGGTGCATCAAAAAAACCCACCTTATACATGCAGTATATTATGCCTTTTAATTGAATTGATTAATATATTACTACTAATTAGTTCCCACCTCTTGTGAAACATCCCCCCCCCCTATTTTTAAACTACTAAATCTATTAGCAACTTGTTGAACTGTCTTCTATAGGTTATATTGGTGACAAAATAGTTAGCAGGAAAAACAATAATATTAAAACAGAACCAAATTGAAGTTTCAAATCACTCTGTTAACAAACTGTTATTGTAACCAACTATAGAAAATTACCATGGTATCTTAACTATCCCGGATCATCCCAAAAGTTATAAATAAATTGTCCTGAGTCAAAAATCCACATCTGTTTCTTAATATCCTCTCTTGTCAATTGTTATTTAAGTGTAATTCATTCCGTTTCCAGAATATGTCTACCTTTGAGTCAAAGTGCAAGCAAAGGTAGTTACCAGTTAACCATAATAAATCCATCCAGCTTCCCTCTGTCTTCGTAGAAGAAAGGGATTCCTTCATACAGGAAAGGAATTTGTCTCTCTCTCTGATATTGGAGAAGTATACAGACTTAATCGTAAACTTCTGAACAACAAATGAAATCCACTTCACTGGTTCTTCAGGCATGAGACTACTATCTCTTTGATCTGAAAGTGGATCAAAGTCCTTTTGTGTATCTTTAGCTTCAGGTTGTAACATTTTTTGAAGATTCATTAAAGTTTGATTATGAATATGTAAGAGAAAATCAGCTAGAAGCTGCATGTTTCCCCACCCTTCTTTCTTATATTCATACACTGTTCGATCATTTTAATCTATAGAACTTAATCAGAAAACAAAAACAAAAAACTTTTTTCCTCTATATTTCAATCTATAATTATAAGAAAAATTCAATAGAAATTGAAACTCCGGGTATTTTGCAAATTCAAAAAATACGGAATACAGTTGTGAGAGTTTAATGTCTCGTCACCAACTCCCCAAACATTGCCATGCTTTCCATATGGAAGGGACAGGTGTTATCTGGAACAACATATATCAGGAGGGAAAAAGAGAAAAAGCAAGGATTGAAATAAACCGGAATTCAATCACTGATCAACTTTTTAAAAAAGAAATAAGTCAAAAAGTGAAAGTTAACATTCCGACATGCTTAGAAAATGAAATGCTTAATAGGGAGGTGGATATACCCAGTGATTTTTCAATCACTTCAAGAGAGAATTGAAATCTTCAAGGTTACCTTTCCCCAGTGGCTCCATAATTGTCCAAAAGTCACTTAGGAATGACCTAAGTGCTCCCATACAAAACTAGAGAGCAGCACTGTCAAAGAACCAGCTTTAGCAGTGAAATCAGAAGATCATTGGTAAGAGAAAAAAGAAAACCTTACCAAGCAGCAGCCATCTTGAAAGGAGGGGGATAAATAAATAAAATTATTGTTTTTTAATTACTTTTTATTTACAAGAACTGATTTTAAGTCCCAGTTCAAATTCCAGAATATTTTGCTGAAATCTGTAGCAAACTGAATTCCATGCTTAGACTACATGTTTCATAATTGAGAATGCAAATGTCCTCTGAAGACAAAATCCCCATTTAATCTTACTCTCCATAAAATGTCACATTTTAAAAAAATCTCTTTGATTAAGGGATCAGCTTAGTTCCAATTTCTTTTATTGAAAGAAAGTCTGTTAGATTTATTTCTTCTTATTCCTCTCTTTTTAGTTGTGACCTTTTATCTCCTCTCCATAGCTTGATAAGAATTAAACTATCAATGAGTTAACTTGATTTCTACTGTCAACAAATGGTAAGAGAAATGGGTGAATGAAATCACAGTAGGAGCATAGTATGACCTAATTGTCATTATCCTTTTAAAAAAAAAATGTGCCCCAGGTGCTTTTCTTTCTGATGATCTTATTTTTAACTTTTTCTTCCATTCAAAAGTTTCCCCTTTCATGGATGTTTTTTCTATTGCCTTTGCCTTGCTTTGCACGAACATAGCATGCGATCTCAAGTTGACACATAGGTCTGCTATTGTCGTGTTGAAGTTCTCAGCTTCTTCATATTTTTTCAGTCCCCCCTCCCCCCTTTTGGGCAAAGGACATTTTTCTAATTAATCAGGTACACAGTGGCTGACAAGGAATGACTGTATTTTTCTCCCTGAATCAGAAGGACTTCCTTCCCTAAGGCAGATCTTTCCTAATCTCAAAGCTTCCCAAAGTTTCACAGTAACATCGAGACTTAGCTCTGGCTTCCAACAGAAGAAGGAAAGAATAACCTGTATGAAAGGGTGTGTCAATTTTCAGAGCCTCAGACTAGCACTCCTTAATTTTTATTATGGGTGTGCCAGCCTTTCCTCAAATTTCAGGTGCATTGGCCAACATTAACAGAATGAAGCAAAGGAACTCCTAAAACCTACATCCCTCTTTGATTACCAAAAGAATCAGATCATGTTTCTTAAATTCCCGATCAACATGATAATATAAATGAAATTGTTACTAATTAATGTGCCGTGCGCATTGGTGTTCTACCATTAATTCTATTTTCTGCAAGTTTACTTTTAGCATGTTTAAACAATTTTACAAATTCTTCTGGTTTAAACTAGGAAAATTTATCCCAAATTTAAAATAAACAAAATAAACAATTGACTAGCCTTTTGGAGCCATTGGGCATAATTAACATATTTGGAAAGCACTTTGAGTTGGTAACTTTAAGGAAGTAGGCCGCTCTAGGGGAAGGTTTCTCCATTAACACAATGGCTTACAGAGTGAATGCACCTAGTTGCAAAATATTCATTTACCAGAAGTCAAGGAGGTGGCTTCTAAAACTATCTATGAAGTAAATGTGAAATCTAGAAGTATGCATGGGAATAGGAAAGAAGACTAGTGCTTTGCTGGCAATGTGCCAGCTTCATTTTAATATTTTGACATTAAAGTAATATCCAAAATATATGTAAAATAGGTGGCAAAGAGCCTGTTAAATAAAAAGATCTGCAGGAATCAAATTGGGAAAACTAGCAGTAGACAATATTGATTTATATGATGAGACAACATGACAGAAAAGTATGTTCAGAATATGTTTTCTTTCTATTTATGCCAACTTCTGAAACTCCAACCTACTAATATCTTCAGTGGTTGGTTTCAATTTTTTTACTACCAGTCCCGCGGGTGTGTGACACTTCTGTGCATGTGCAGAAGTGTCTGGACCGGTGGCGGAGCCTCTCGTTGCCACCACTATTGGTTTGCCCAATCCAGGTTGAACTGGCAGAAACCCATCTCTGGACAACTTTCTTTTTCACTCTCTAATGTGCGCCAAAGCTATTCGTTGTTTCATAGGAAAGAATGGTACCAAGTGTTATTGTATTCTTTTATTTATAGTAAGAATTATTATATCCTCTTGTTGAATTGGTTGGATGGTGTCATCAACACAATGAACCTGAATTTAGGCAGACTCTGGGAAACAGGGGGCATACTATGGTCCACGGGGTCACAAAGAGTCAGACACAACTTAGCAACTGAACAACAACAGCACTTGTGTGATTCTTATATTTCCATATGAGAGGTTGTTACTGCATGAAAGCTGCCTACCTGCCTTGACTATGTGTGGACAAAATGTTCTGAAAACCCATTCCTTCTCTTTATCATGTAAAGCATTTAAAGATATGCATAATTGGAGAACCTCCCCAATGTGTTTGTCAAATAATAGATGAAACCACTGGTTTTGGTATTGCATGTGGACTTTGTGGAAGGTCAAGAAAAAACATTGCAAGCCAGGAGCATGGCTTGGGAACTGCAAGCAGAAAACTTCATAAAAGGTTCAAGCCATGAGGCACTTTTCCTTCCAGAGTCTCCCCTTTGTGCTTCAGGTTCGCAACTGTCAGCATTGATTCTGAGCACTGTTCAATTTACTCAATAAAGTGATGTTTTGTATTTGTATTTATTAGCTTGTCAAACGTGTACAAGATAGCAGGTATAAATATAAATAGGAATATAAATGAAAGAAATGAATACAAATAGATGGGGAGTGTTGTGGTCCTCTGGCAGCCTGTGGAGTTGGAGCAGAGTCGGACAGCAAGCTTAGACCATATTGCAGGAGGCGCAGTTCCAGATTGTCCAAGCCCAAAATTTTGAGCCTGATTGCATAAGGAATTCTATTGTGAGTAGAGGCATGGAGTGAAGTACTTCTGGACCTGCTCAATCGTATTAATGTTCAATGTACAGTGTGGATTCTAGGCAGATGAGCTGTATTCAAGAATTGATCTGGCAAAGGCTTTGTATGCCTTACAATGTTACCGGGGAAGAGCTTTGCAAAATTAGGTTAACAACTCTTAATTTTTTTTGTTTTGCTGTACAATCATTTCTTTTTCCTCATCTTCCTCAAGCCACCTGTATTATATTTTAAGGATGTGTCTCTCAGCCATAACATTAAGATGTAGGGACAAGAATTCTGGGAATTGAAATCCTGAGATTTTAAAGCTGGTAAGGTTGAGAGGCAGGGGTTTAAGGAATGGATTTTTATTTTTACACCCTGATCAAACTTCCTTTTAGTAGAAGTGTGGAAGAGAATTAATGGATCAATTCCTTCTTCCCCCCCATCCCCTCCTTCAATAAATGCATTACTACCTTTTTTTTTGAATATTTGGAAAAAATTTCCAGTTTGAATTAATGAAATAATTTTATTATGCAAACTCAGAGAATCCCAAAGTTATGCTGCAATCAGTCTTTGGTTTGGCCAAAATTTGCTGACCTAACTAATGGACAAAAGACCATCAAGTTTGGCATGAGGAAGGGACCGGCTATTGATGATAACTACTCATAGTCAATGATACAATATATGTTCATAGCCACTTTACATTCAAATCTATACTGTAACCCAATTCTCATACATTTGGTATGCATACCGTGTGAGCCATAATTGCAAATTTATGTATCATCTTAAGCAATTCTCTTTTCAATATAATTATGTTTGATTTTCAGCATGATTCAGGATATGTCTAATTGTAGTTTTTATACCTACCAAAAAATGTTGGATACTCAGGCTTCCTCAAGAATCGCAATTAAGAATTCTGGAAAAAAATATTTTTTCCATTCTCCTACAGAGAGTTCTATACATAGAAACATATGAGAATATGTCAGGATTCCCTGTAAGAATCCTGCCTTTTTTCACCCAAGTTATATTAATTATAACCAATCCTCATTTCTTTAACCTAGAGAAATGTATGAGAAAAATTGATTCATTAAATCCTTTGATTTATTGAATTAGCTGCATAATTTTTTCAGTCATGCCAATATATTAAAATATCTATCTTCATAATGTTTAAAACACTTCTTTCTATTTATTCCCATATTAAAAGAAACATAAATTGTGGAATAGCTTGCCACCCTGTAGATACATTTAGGTAACATGAACTTTTAACAGAAACTTGCAGGCAAATTTGCCCTGCATCTGTCAAATAAAATTGCTTGGATTTGCTCGCAGATGGATGCTGGCCTTGTTGCAAGTCTGAAGGAAATATCTAGGATGGAATCTTGCCTAGTTATCTGGGAATTGTTTGTACTTGTTGGATGTGAAGAAATGGACAGGATCCTTAGAACTATGAGCTTTTTGCTCTTCAGATCCAGTCCATCCTGGTTTGTGAAAGTTGTCCAGGGTGTGTATGTGCCATGAGAATTTGCCCTAACAGTGATTAGTTCTTCTTTGAGTGAAGCAATTCTTTCTTTAGTTCTTTAGGAAGCCCTGATTCACCCCCTCCTCAAGAAGTTATCACTAGAATCCTCAATACTGGACAACTTTGCCCCGTACTCACTCCACACCCCTCTATATATTTTTGATGGAATATGGTTAAGAAGATGTTTGCAAACAACTTCAGAAAACCCTGAAGGAAGCAGATTAGATACAGATTTAGTCACCTTTCAGACTTGGGTATGGAGTAGAAATGGCACTGATTGTGCTTTTGGGTGGTCTCTGATGTAGGGAGGACAGTGGTGGTGTGTGCACCCATGTTTTACCTGACTTCTCAGTGCCTTTTGATGTCATTGACCATGGAATTACTCTGATTCTGATTCAGGGAATTGAGATTGAGTGGTGTTGTATTGATTCACTTCCTTTCTTTGGGGTCAATTCCAGTAAGTGGTGATTGGGAAAGAAACATCCCACCCTCAGCTGCTCCAAGGTGGGGTGTCATTATCATGTTAGTAAAAAGATTTATGAAAAGACTAAATAATAATTTAAATTTGGCACTGATTCTTACTAACCTCAGTGTCATGGGTCACATATATTATTTAAAATTCCATTTTCTTTGCTATATGAATTACTCTATTTTGTTAAGAATTGCAAGATCTTCATTCAACAATAGAATGCTGATTTTCTTTCTTTTTAGAGTATCTAGAAAACAATTTAAGTATGATCATTTGTTCCCCCTTGAATTAGCAAACTGAATGAAAAGTGATAGCCCTCGGACTATTGCTTTTTTTAAAAAACAACAATAACATAATTTGCTCTGCAAAATTCTAAGTGCATTGAAGATTAGTTTGGAATTCCAAAAATGTTTTAACTACTGAATCACTAAATATGACTGAGAGTCTGGCTTAGTTTCAAAACTAATGTCGCTCTACTGCACAGATCAATATTCTGCTCAGTTTTTAGCTTTGCTTTAAAAAATATCATATTTTTAATATTACCATAACATTACAATATTTAAAATTCTATCAAGTCTTCCATAGTATGTCTCAACTTCCTTTGGACAGTTGAGACACACTATGCCTCCCACTTCCTAAAGCCTTAAACTGTCTGATTGCTCTGCATAAGGGGAATGATCACCTCCTTTCATTATGATGGACACTTTTCAGATAGTAATCTGAGATTTGGCTTGAGGCGAGTGCATTACAGAAGGCAGGCTGTGCAAATGTGGTGCTTAGTAAAGTTTACTAAACAATTGTAATAGAACAGGCAATCTTAGATAATTGAGAAGAGGCTGCTGGGCATAACTTTTTTTACAAGCTTCTGCTGAGTGAAATTTTATATTTACTCTCTCTCTCTCTCTCTCTCTCTCTCTCTCTCACACACACACACACACACACACACATATTATACACACAGAACACACACAGAGAGAGACACACAACCATCTTTCTGCTTCCAGTGCCAAGTATTTCCCAAGGCTACCCAACAAACTCATTTATTTTATATTTGACATATCTGGAAATTCAAGATTGCGTCCTCCTATCTGAATTTATCTATTCAGGATAGTCTCCCCTGTAATCATTCCCCACTTTTGTGAAGTGATGGGAATGGAAACCAGGAGCCCCTGTCACACAGCTGCTATTGGGGCCTTATGGAATACCTTCCCCTTAGAATTCAGGGCTATTCCTTCTAACTCCTCCTGAAAGCTACTGAAGCAGAACTATTTACAAACTATCTACATTCAGTTTATTTAAGCTTTGCTTTATTATCTTGATTTTTTTTTTAAAAATTATTGTAAGATATTTCTCATTGTTTTGGATGAGAGATGTATTTTTTCTTATTTGTTAAATTTTTATCTATATATCTAAAAGTATACAGTTTAATTTTAAAATAATAGTTAATTGTATCATTGATTACATTTATATATATGAGTTTTTTAAAGAGAAATGTTAATTATAGTCTGTTTCAAGTTTAAATTAAAAATGTAAATAAAAATAAATTTTCCAAAGACCATTTATTGAAATAATTTTTTCATGACAACTTTATTTCACTTTGAATTCTCATTTTGTTTTAACAAAATATTGATATTATCATTTAGTTTTGTTACCATTATTATTATTTTAAAAAATCACTGCCATTGTATATTCTTGTCTCATTATATCTTAGACTAGCTGTTGGTTGTTTAAATGGAAGTTAAAGCTTACCATGAATTTTTTTAGCAAGATTATTATATGCCCAAAGATGGAACTCTGAAAGAGTCTGAAATACCTACAATGCAGGAATGATTGGTCAAAAGGAATATTTGCAGAAATTTGCGAAAAAACCAGATTTCTTGTTTAAAGAAAAGATGGAAAAGTTTGTATGGGCTTTTTTGTTTGAAAATGGCAAAAAAATGAAGTTGTGATTTATGGGTTTGATTATCAGAAAGGATAGAATAGAAAGTCCTAATGTAACTTTTGAGAAAGAATAAAATATAAATGTATTTATAACTACTGTAAAGAAGATAGAAGCAACGTATTTATATCTGTTAACGTTTTTCTCTTTTTCTCTCTCTTTTTTTCTTATTTACTTATCTTATTTTGCTTTCTGTTCTTTTTTCTTTATATCTGTATTGTTTTGGCTTTGGTAAAAACCCACTGAAATACAAGTTAATTGAAAAAAACCTTACCATGGAATTTTTAACTGTTATAAATCTGAGCAACCCCCTTTTTGGAGATTGTGGTTATATTAACTACAGGAATACCAAAAAGACCTCTCTCAGCATCAGATGTATTGAAGTTTAATCCTATACACCCAAGCCTCTTTATGTTTGAACCTGTTGCTCTCCTGATGTTGAAAGCCAAGTTCCTCAAATTCCCATCGAACATAGCCAAGAAATATATTCCTAACATGTCTGGGGAAACTGGCCCTTCCACAAAGAACGTGTTCTTGCTCCCCACCATCATCACCTCAGAGAGTAGGTGTGGAGACAAAAGATATTCTTTTCTGCTGAAATTTAGCTACATCAACCCAAAAGAGGTGTGCCCTGAACTACTGTTTTGCTCGTTTTAGAAAAGGCAGTGCTAATGGTTCTATTTAGCTGGGGCCTGTTGCTGCTACGTATGTATTGATGATTTCATGGTTTTGTATGCTTTTTATGTACTTTATATATTAAATGGTATCCACTGTTGTTTCTAAGTTGCAGAGCAGTTACGGCTCTTCTCCACAGAAGCAAGTAAATAAGTAATAAAACACGTGTATAACCTTCCCCCTGGTTTATCGCGTGTACTACTGCTAAAGCACAGGAAATGATGCCCCACAAGGCAGTGATTGCACAGAACATCACAAGAAACGCTCTGCAGAGTAATGCTTATGACGCACGTGGTGGTGTAGAAAAGCTTCAAGACGCTGAGCTTGTTAACCTAAGCTGATGACAAGACAGGAAGATAAAAGGTGATTCAGCAAATTATCTTCAGCTTGCCAATGTGGTTTTTTTTTCTTTCAAAACAAGTGTTTTCAAGATTTATGCTCTGTATTTTGAAACTGATCACGCTGTCATTTTCTTTTCCACACTACATATTTCATTCAGGTTGCTTTTTGAATATATTTCCTTCCTATATAAGGCACCTAGTATCATTACCCTACTTGGAAGAAGGAGAAGGGCAACATAAAGGAGAAATGGAGAGACTTCTTAAAAAATCCTCCTCATGCCATTTAACATTTGAAAACCAACCCTAAACTGCCTCCATAATGGGGGGGGGGGGGGGAATTGGTGTCTTCAGAAGAGTTATTTTCTTTCCCTATGTGGAGTTTTTGTAATTAATCCTTAAAGGCTCCAATAAAACTAAGGATAGTATTTTATAGTTGGGAATATAATTGTAAGGCCATCCAGTAACACATAAGTGAGATGGGCAGCTATAGAAATGGAAGTAAATAAATGTTTGTGGGGGGGGGGGAATCAGTTTAAGATTATCTTCAGTACTGTTGTTCTATATGAGCCCTTGAAGACAAATTATTCTCACGAGTGGTCTATAATTCAGCTAGGTACTTGTCTTTTGCCATATGAGTCTAGACTCCATTGTCAAGAGTGGATGCTGCAGTTTAAAACATTCTACACAGTTAGGATATTACAAAGAAAAGGGGATTTTGAACAAGTGTCCAAGGGGCATGATTTATTATAAGCGCTCAGTAATTCAAACCAAGGCAATGCTCACAAAGTGGGGAAATGAGATTTCATTTGAAGAAGATCAACCAAAAGAGAATTTGTGGAGATTTATTTATCAGGTATTGCTTGGACTATTTAATGCTGTTCTGATCAAGGATGCTTGGATATGATGTGCTTTTTCATAAGATCAAAGCGCTTCCATTTTTTGGAGGGGGGTATGTAGAGAAGTCATATTTATTGTGTTTTTCTGGTACTACTTTTCCTAATAATAGTTTGAATTATTACGACATAAATTCCAGGAACAAGACTGAAAATCATCAGAAGAATGGACTTGCCTGTTTATTTCTTCTGTACCTAGCAATGATTATAGGAAAACCAGCCTGCAATAAGATCCTGAAAGAGGAAGGCCTTAATGCTTAGAATTACTTTAATTTTAAGAATTTTAACTTAAATTCTTTAATTTAAAGAGCCTGACCTTGTTTGCCCAGGAGGTGAGGAGAGTTTTCCCACTTCCTTTCTGAGGTTAATATTAGTCATAATATTAACCTCAAGAAGGAAGTGAAAACTCTCCTCAGCCCTGGGCAATTAGCACATTCTTCATGCAATCTAGTTGGGAGGAAGAATTCCATTTTTGCCAAAGCTGAGGTTCTGCTGGAGCTATGATTTCATGAAAAAGAAAAGCATCCAAGGCATGTCCTTGAAATTGCCATAATAATATAATAATAATATTTAATTTATAGACCGCTTCCTCTCCCCAAAGGGACTCGGAGCAGTGCACAGGGGAATTAAAAAATACAGACATAAAAATACATAAATAGATAAAATAGAAAATTAAACAATTTATCCCTGCGCTAAAAACCCACAATACTAAAAAGCTAAACCCCTAAAAACCCAATTAATAAACGGAGGACTAACCAAGGCCAGCCAGGCAAAAAAAGTGTGTTTTCAGTTTTTGACGGAAGGAGCGGAGGTCCGTCGTTGTTCTAATTTCAGGGGGAAGGTCGTTCCAGAGGGTTGGGCCCGCCACAGAGAAGGCCCTTCCCCTGGGCGTCGCCCGCTGGCATAGCCTAGTGGATGGCACCCGGAGAAGTCCCTCTCTGTGGGAGCGAATCAGCCGCAGGGATGTATGTGGCAGAATCCAATCCCGCAGATAGCTAGGTCCCGAGCCATGGAGCGCTTTAAAGATGACGCCCTGGGTCCTCTGTGGAGAAGGGCGGGATATAAATATAAATAAATGAAATGATGACTAACACCTTGAAGCGCACCCGAAAGACGACAGGCAGCCAATGCAGCTCGCGCAAGAGCGGTGTTACGTGGGCAAACCTCGAGGTTCCCATAATTGCTCGCGCGGCTGCATTCTGGACAAGCTGAAGTCTTCAGGTGCACCTCAAGGTGAGCCCCATGTAGAGGGAATTGCAGTAGTCCAGTCGGGATGTCATGAGGGCATGAGTGACTGTGCATAGGGCATCCCGATCCAATAGGGGACGCAACTGGCATACCAGGTGAACCTGGTAGAATGCCCTCCTGGCCATGGCTGTCACTTGATCTTCCATGGACAGCCAGGTATCCAGGAGGACGCCCAGGTTGCGTGCCCCATCCACAGGGGTAAGATGTTCGTCCCCTATGGCCAGTGATGGAGTCAACTGGTTGTACCGGGTTGCTGGAAACCACAGCCACTCGGTCTTGGACGGGTTGAGTCTGAGTCTGTTACTTCCCATCCAGGCCCGCACGGCTTCCAGGCACTGGCACATCACCTCTACGGCATCGTTGGGATGGTTTGGGGTAGATATATACAGCTGCGTATCATCAGCGTAGAGATGGTACTCTACCCCAAAACCACGGATGATCTCGCCCAGCGGCTTCATATATGTGTTGAACAGGCGAGGCGAGAGGACCGACCCCTGAGGCACCCCAGAAGTGAGGGGTCTCGAGGTCGACCTCTGCTCTCCTGCCAACACAAATTGCGATCGACCGGAGAGGTAGGAGGAGAACCACCGTAATACGGTACCCCTCACCCCCAACCCCTCCAGCCGATGCAATAGGATACCATGGTCGATGGTATCAAAAGCCGCTGAGAGGTCTAATAGGACCAGGATGGAGGAACAACCCCCATCTCTGGCCCTCCAGAGATCATCCACCAACGTGACCAATGCCGTCTCAGTGCTGTGCCCGGGTCGGAAGCCAGACTGGCACGGGTCCAGATAATCAACTTCCTCCAGATGACGGGGAAACTATTGTGCCACCACACTCTCTACAACCTTAGCCAAAAGGGAAGGTTGGAGACCGGACGGTAATTAACCAACAATGCTGGGTCTAGAGAGGGCTTCTTCAGGAACATCTAATTTGCCATCACATCTAATTTGCCCCATTGCAAATTACTACTAGAAAAATTGAATTCCCAGCCTGTTATGAAGTCTTTTAAATAAGAAAAATAACCAAGGTTAATAGGATTAGTTGTGGTATTTAAATACCAAATATATACATCATCTTATCAAAATAAATAAACATTATAAAAGGTATTTCCCAAATATACCTTTATACTTTTACAGGAACCCTTTAAGGTTCCTGTAAAAAGTTGGCTTGTTGTGAAGTCTATTAAAATCAATTTAGTTGCAAGGGGAATTCACTTATTACATTTTGAAATATATAGCCTCTCACACCAAAAAGCCAGAAGGTCTAAACTCAGCGACCTTGATTATCATAGTTCCTTTCAACATCTGCAGCAAATATTGGTTCATCTTTTTTGTTCAAGGAACTGCACTTCAAAAACATGTGGTTTTTTTCTTCTTCTTCTTCTTCAAAAGGCAACTGGACTGTTTTTTCCTTGAGGAGGAAGAAGAAAACTTTATGTTTCTCACCCAAGAAGCTTCATCAGTTCTGATGGTGGGTAGTGGCACTTGAGACTGGATGGTGTGAGGGGATGGAAGGATAGGTTCTGACAGGATGGTGTGAGGGGATGGAAGGATAGGTTCTGACAGGATGGTGTGAGGGGATGGAAGGATAGGTTCTGACAGGATGGTGTGAGGGGATGGAAGGATAGGTTCTGACAGGATGGTGTGAGGATGGAAGGATAGGCTCTGACAGGATGGGGGGAGGGGGAAGGGAAAGCCATCTGGTCATTAGATTCTCCCAGGTAGGTCTTGGGGCCATTTGAGGGTTTATCTGTGCCCTCAGGGCCACCTGAATCAGAGTGCAATTGGTTGCGGAATCTTCTGGGAACTACTAATAATAAAATAATAATAATAGTTAAATTTATTAACCGCTCCCTCTCCCCACAGGGACTCGGGGCGGTGCACAGGGAGGATAAAAACAATAAATATACAAAATACATACGAAATTAAAAACAGATTAAATTAATTCCTGTGCTAAAATCCCATTAACTAAAAATCCCTACCCCCAAAAAACCCTAAAGACAGAGGAGTAGTTATCCCAGGCCGGCAAGGCAGAAAAAGTGTGTTTTCAATTTAAGACGGAAGGAGCGGAGATCCGTGGTGGTCCTAATATCGGGGGGGAGGTCGTTCCAGAGGGCTGGGCCCGCCACAGAGAGAGCCCTTCCCCTGGGCGTCGCCCGCTGACAAAGTCCAGTGGACGGCACCCGGAGAAGTCCCTCTCTGTGGGAGCGAATCGGTCGTGAGGATGTATGAGGCAGGATCCGATCCCGCAAGTAGCTAGGTCCCGAGCCATGGAGCGCTTTAAAGATGATAATTAATACCTTGAAGCGCACCCGGAAGACGACAGGCAGCCAGTGCAGCTCGCGCAAGAGCGGTGTTACATGGGTGTACCTTGTGGTACCCATAATTGCTCGCGCGGCTGCATTCTGGACCAGCTGAAGTCTCCGGGTGCACCTCAAGGGAAGCCCCATGTAGAGAGAGTTACAATAGTCCAGTCGGGATGTCACGAGGGCATGAGTGACTGTGCGAAGGGCGTCCCGATCCAATAGGGGGCGCAATTGGCGTACCAGGCGAACCTGGTAAAACGCCCTCCTGGCCACGGCTGTCACCTGATCTTCCATTGACAGCCGGGTATCCAGGAGGACACCCAAATTGCGCGCCCCATCCACAGGGGCAAGATGTTCGCCCCCTATGGCCAGCGATGGAATGAGCTGGTTGAATCGGGCAGCCGGAAACCACAGCCACTCGGTCTTGGTCGGGTTTAGCTTGAGTCCGTTACTTCCCATCCAGATCCGCACGGCTTCCAGGCACTGGCACATCACCGCTACGGCATCGTTGGGGTGGGGTGCAAAGGCTTTGTTGTAAACTGGAGATAGGTAGTGCCTTATCCCTCCCTCTCTGTTGAAGGAGGGTATTCAATTCTAACATTGATGGTTTCTTTTACTCATCTTTTAAACTAATGGTCCTATTTCAATAGTTTGCTATCTTCAAGAGTGACCTTTGCCTTCCCAATACAGAGGGCCTGCTGAATCAAGTCTTGATGGATTTGATCTCTTATATTGTGTCATGCGCTTGTGAAGTGGTGGATATGTTGCACATGTCTCATTGCACAGTATTGCATATATTATCTGCTTCCTCACCAGATTTTGGGAATAAGCTACAGAACGTCTGATTCTTCATGGATTAGCTTGACTTCTCAGCTGGGTTTGACAAATTGCCTGACGCAGCCAGCCTACACTAGTGTAAACACTTTATCGCTAACAAGAAGGAAGCCACATCCAATATCTGATTTTCCATTGCCTGAGAAAAGATATGCATGACTTTTGTACATATTGATGTTTTAATTGTTTGTCCCACCTTACTAAATCGGTAAATGTCACAATACATTTGAACTTGATAGTTTTATATGTAACTAACAGCAGTTGGGAACCACTGGAGCCACGGTGGTGCAGTGGTTAGAGTACAGTACTGCAGGCCACTTTTGCTGAATGCCAGCTACCTGCAATTTGCCAGTTCAACCTCACCAGCCTCAAGGTTGACTCAGCCTTCCATCCTTCTGAGGTGGGCAAAATGAGAACCCAGATTGTTGGAGACAGTATGATGACTCTGTAAAGTGCTTAAAGAGGGCTGTAAAAGCACTATGAAGTGGTATATAAGTCTAAGTGCAATTACTATTGCTGGATCCCTTCTCAATCCTCTGACTACCCATTCTGCATATCAACTATATATGTGATGCACTGAGAGCTGCCAGTAAAGCAAGACATGTTGCCTCACTGTAGCTTTTTCAGAGGGTGTCTGCAACTGTTTTCAATCTATGATTTATTGGTTCCTCTATTTGTTTAATTTCAATCATTAGATAAATATTTGTGACTGTATATACAATGAGCTTCCAGACAGTAATAGCTGATTCCTCTTTGTTGTTGTTAGTTGCAAAGTTGTATCTGACCCATCACAACCCCATGGACAATGTTCCTCCTCTTTATAATTCTAACCAAAATGGGAAAGAAGAAAAAGAAAGGGTTTTTAAGATAAAAATTTAATACTGATCTGACAAGCCTGGGAAAAAAGCATGAACACTATAGAAAACCTAGGCTTGTTTGTTTTTTACCAAATATGTATTCGAATAATTTGTGTTGTTTAAATAATGAATCTGAGATATTAATAAAATCCAGGCAGACAAACAGATGCTGTTCTTAGCCTATAATTCCAATTCAAGTTTAGCAAATTTCAGAAGACAAAGAAATCAAGTGAAGTCACTGTTAAGATATCTAAAGAGCATGGCAAAACAGTGTCTTCATTAAGAAACAAAACAAAAAGCAAAATCGTTAATAATGGTGGCCGGAACTCACCCTTGCTTCACATGATCTAGATTCTATCTCTCTGTTGATGCAGCCTAGAATTGTGTTGGCTTTTTGGCAGCTGCTGCACATTGCTGCCTCATATTTAAATGGTTGTCCACTAGGACTCCAAGATGCCTCTCACAGTTACTACTATTGAGTGAGGTACCACATATACTGTACCTGTGCATTTTGTTTTTCTTATCTAAATGTAGAACTTTACTTTTTTCATCACCGAGTTTCATTTTGTTAGATAGCACCCAATGTTCAAGTCTGTCAAGATCCTTCTGTATCTTAAGCCTATCTTCTGGAGTAAAGAAACATCTAATTTCTTCCACTGGATGATAATGATGCGTCCATGTACAACTGGTGGGTTTTTTTCCTCCTGAAAAACTATATTAAGATTTCCTAATTTTATTTTAATATAATTCATTATTCTTGGGGGTGCGATGGCTCAGTGGTTGAAGATGCTGAGCTTGTCAGCTGAAAAGCCGATAGCCCAGGCTTGAGATCCAAGTGCTGTACATTGGGGTGAGCGCTCATTACTTGCACTGGCTCAGGACCACCTAGCATTTTAAAGCATGCAAATGTAAGTAGATAAGTAGGTACCACTTTGAGGGACGTTAACAGTGTTCTGTGCACCTTGGCATGTAGTCATTCTGGCCACATGGCCACAGAAATGTGTTCAGACAACACTGGCTCCCTTGGCTAAGAGATGAAGATGAAATAGGAGAACCTGGAGGTGGGAGATCCCTGGTGAACAAACCAAATTAGGAATTAAGTGTCAGTCATCACTTTCACTTAGAAATAAGGAGAAAAAAGACTTCCATGATGATAATAAGGAAATGTTGGTGCATATCACTGAGGTATAAATATGCAAAGCATCTTGATTGCATAAAGACCCACAAGAATGAAAGAGAGAGAAGCATCTGAGCTCTAGTTGCTGTTCAACACCCCTGGCATAGAAGAGATAATTTTTAAACAGTTTATTTAGATATTTCCTAGGAATAGGGGAAAATATTTGGCCATCTCCAGTTGAATATCAATCATGATACGTCAGTTAGCCAGAATTATCTCTTTAGTAACCATTTCTTTGAAATTTATTTGAAGTTTCAGCTGGAGGGCTGGCGAGATACAAAGCCTTAGCAAATAATGCCTGAGTCAGGAGGTCTATTCTTTAATAACTTATACTATTAGCTGTTATACCATAGCCTGAATAAAGCATAAATGTCTAACTGTTAAGTCTTAACACATATTAATTTTATAAGGAACTAAATCATTGTGACAGAACTTGGATGTTAAACAATTTTAAATGGCAAGGATTCTGCTTTCTAGACACACTTCCTAAAAGTGAAAAAAAAATATTCTTGATAATTTTGCTAGAAAAACAAATTACAGCAAAACATATCAGTTTTCAGCAGAACTGAAATACTTGGATGGAATACAGATGTCAAAGCAATAGACTTCATGATTCAGGCATTATTTGTTTAAGAGCCACAGTGGTACAGTACTTAGAATGCAGTACTCAGTAAGACCATGAAGTTACAAGGAATTGAGAATTTTAGTTTTTCTTCCAGAATCTTTCATAATCATATCTCCCCCTCCCTCCTTTATGTTTATATAACCTATAAACATATTTCCTCTCCAGGATTCCAACCATGTACTGGAAAGGAGAGCAAAACTCCACTCTTTTATTGAATGCAATAGTGGAAGCATATTTGGGCAATTCCCATTTTCTTCAGCTCCAAAAATAGCACTGTCAGACATTGAAAATAATTGTTTTTTGATAATTGATGAGTTCCAGTGTACTGTGGATTGGTCAAATCTGGACAATACTTTGCCAGAGCATTATAGAGCCATGATGGTGCAGTAGTTAGAATGCAGTACTGCAGGCTACTTCTGCTGACTGCTGGCTACCTGCAGGCTACTTCTGCTGACTGCTGGCTACCTGGCAGTTCGAATCTCACTCAGCTCAAGGTTGATTCAACTTTTCATCTTTCCAAGGTGGGTAAAATGAGGACCCAGATTGTTGGGGGCAGTATGCTGTTTCTGTAAACTGCTTAGAGAGGGCTGTAAAGCACTGTGAAGTGGTACATAAGTCTAAGTGTTACTGCTAAATGTTTGATTCCTCTTGTGAAATTAAATAACAGTAACTATAAATGATTTGGGATCATGATTCCATTTTCACAGTAATTGTATTGGTCTGATATTGGTTAATTCTAGAAATTCCAACACAGATTTTCTAATTGTGCACCTTGCCTATTTATTGAATTAAACACTGAGGTTATAATTTTCCTGAACACATCTGCAGCTAACATATTTCAGAAAGATTGTTCTAGTACAGGCAACATAATACCAGCAGTTATTTCATGGGCTGGAAAAAATGCCTTGGTAACTCTGTAACTATGAACCCGGAGCTTAGCAGTCCTAATTTTGTTCTTCTCTTTTGAATCTGTTAAAAATAAACAAGAACAAAAATTGAATACTTTATTTATTCGATCAAGTGTGATTTATCAAATTGAATAACAACAACAACAACAACAACAACAACAACAACAGGTCATTATGTAAAAAATACGATTTATCTGTACCCAGAAAGTCACAGGAACATAAAGTGGAAAAGGTTATCAAAAATGAGAAAGTGAAGATCTTGTGGGACTTTCAAATACAGATGGATCGTTATTTGGAACGCAACACACCAGATATCACAGCTGTCGAAAACCGAAACATACAATTTATTGACATCATGGTACCAGCTCTGATGCCAGAGTTGAAGTAAAAGAACTGGGGAAAAAAACCCATGAAATACTGTGACTTGGCCATCGAAACTACACGATTATGGATGAAACATGTAACAGTAATACCCACTGTCATCAGGGCCCTTAGTACCATGTCCAAGAATTTTATAAGATATATCAACAAATTGCAACTTTCTGCAATAACACCAGCGGAAATGCAAAAAACTGCTACTCGGAACATCTTATATTTTAAGAAGGTACTTGGTTGATACCTAGGATGCTGGTGGCAACCCATAACAACTATTAGTACCAGTCAATGATAGTTTTGATGCATTTTTGAATGTTCAGTAGACTGAGTTTCATGTTTAATGAACAAAGTATTGTTATTGTTGTTGTTGTTGTTTAACCTTTGGTGAGATTCACAGCCTTTGGAGTGGTTGGTAGCTTAGCAGCTCCAGCCCTAACCAAGGGCCTAGGAACTGTTAAGGTAACGTGTCATGACTGGATTTCTTTTGAACTTTGTCTTGAGATTCATAATTTAATTAGGGCATCTTTTGGAAATTTCACAGACGGAGGATATAAGCTGTTCCAAGTAAGGTGGTTTTTTTTAGAATCCAAATGTTCAAGTCCGATAAATTTAGAATTTCCAAATAGCAAGGTAGCCCTTTAGGTATTGCTACAAGGGCTCCAATTACAATCAGGACAACACACAATTTCTTTTTCCACAGTCACTCAAATTCAGTTTGTAAGTCCTGGTACTTCATGATTTTTTCTTGCTGCTTATCTTCAATTCGTGTATCACCAGATATTGCAATGTCAATGAACCAAACTTTTTTCTTTTCAACTATTGTTATATCAGGTGTGTTGTGGGCCAAGTGTCTGTAAGTCTGAATTCTGAAATCCCGCAAGATCTTGACTTTTTCATTCTCTAGAACCTTCTCAACTTGATGTTCCCAGTGGTTTTTGCTATTCCCAAATTCAAACTTCTGGAACAGATTCCAGTGAATGATTTTAGCAACTTGGTCATGGCGTTGCAGGTAGTCAGTTTGTGAATGTTTGCTGCACCCACTGATCAAATGGTCGACTCTCTCATCTTTCTCATTACAAAGATGGCATTTGCTCTTGGTGGTAACATGCTGAATTTTTGCCTTCATGCAATTTGTGGCTAAGGCTTGTTCTTTGGCTGCCAAAATAAAGCCTTCTGTTTCTTTTTTCAGTACTCCTGATCTTAACCAGTTCCAAGTTTGCTTTTGGTCAGCTTTGCCTTCAATACTTTTTAAGTATTGGCATGCATAGCTTTGCTTTTCCAATTTTCAGCTCACTTCTCAATTACTTCTTTCTTGTATTCAACTTTCAACTTGGTTGTCTTCAAAAGGCCTCCTTTGTTGATTTCCTTAATCATTGGTTCTTCACTTTTCTGGATGTAATCATTCAATCTGTGTCTTTCTTCTTCCACATTCTGCTTTACTCATAGAAGTCCTCGACCACCCTTTGCTCTTGATAGATATAATTGGTCAACATCACTTTTAGGGTGCAAAGCATGATTCATTGTCATAAGCTTCCTTGTTTTTCTGTCCAAATTGTCCAACTCAATCTGGGTCCAGTCTATTATTCCTGCAGAATATTGAATCACAGGTATAGCCCAGGTATTTATTGCTTTTATGATGTTTCCTCCACTCAATTTGGACTTTAATATCTTGCGAATTCTTTGAATGTACTTGGCTGAAGTTTATTCCTTGACTTTATTATGCATTAAGTCAGAAGCCTCTAAAATCCCCAGGTACTTGTAACCCCCCTCCCCCCGTGGCCTGTTTTAGCTCCCAGGAGGTTGCAGGGAGCCTACTAGGCCCAAAATGGGGCACAGGGGGTGCAGCACGCATGCATGGGAAGCAGGGGGGGGACATGCATGCATGGGGGTCATGCATGCACACATGGGGGAGGAGCAATATGGTAGGTTGCACACATGCACAGGGGCAGGGCACATGGAGGGGTTTCGCCCATGCATTGCATTATGGTTGCAGCACGCAATGACAAAAAGGTTAGCTATCACTGTCCTACACTGAGCTGTGCCTTCATAATGCTCAACTGATGTACAATATTTGTAAATAAATTCAGGCACATTGTGAATTTCCTCAAATAAACTGAACCCGGAAAAGCACTGGGACTGTGAAGCAAGTCATTGTGGCAACATACAATTTTATTGGGATTGGTTCAATCCCTGGTTAACAATATGGCTACATCATAGATTTGCATGATTTTATCTTGGCAGATAGTATAGACAGTTTTATTTTTAGCCACATATATAAACCTGGCTTGGCATTCACTTTTGAAAATCTATTTTAAGTACAAGTCAGCTATTGCAAATTGGCACATCATATGCAAATTCTAAGCTTCATGTATCACAGGTACTTTTTGTATGATCAAAAGGTCATTATAGTTGGATATGAATTCAGGAATGAAAGATGTTGCTGGTGGGGGGGGGATTTCCAGTATGGAGGTAGACTTTTTATTTTATTGTTCTAATTCGATGTGACTACTACACTATGTACACTACACTACCACACCATTAGTCCATTGAGGAAGCTAGTTTTCAGTGGTATGTTTATATATGGCTTTCATTGTAATAAATTATCAGGAAAATCCTGAGATGCAGAGCGAGAAACACTTCTGCACAACTCACCCTTCTTTTCAGTTTCATATTTCTCAATTTGGGTTGCTGAAATAGAGTATGCTCAAGCAGGAGGTTAGAAGACCTCCAAGATTCCTTCCAACTCTATTATTCTGTTCTACGTGGTTACCTGTTTTTAATATTACATTTTTAATGATACCTCAGTTAGTCTTCTTAAATGTACTTTTTCATTAGTTTAATTTTATTCTAAATTGCCAGTTGTCTTGAGCGCTATTTGTTAATAATAAATAGCTAAATATTCAGAGATTCTAGCCAAAATCTCTACACAGGGAACAGTCTAAGATGTTCACCCTTTGATTATTGACATTTGATTGTGTACTGTTTTTACTGTCCTGTGAGCTGCTCAGAGTTGTGATTATGATATAGACAGGTATACCAATCTTTTAAAATTAATTCAATAAATAAATACGTTTAAAATGCTATTTTTAACATGAACCTTATAGTTCCTATATGTTGCCACCTGCAAAATTGTAATTTTCCACAGATGGAAACTTTCTGAAATAGTCACAGGGTAGACTATGTTGCCTTATAGGGACTCTCTCTCTCTGAACATATCCCAGCAAGCTCCGTGGGATATGAAGCTCAACCTGAATGAAAGAAAGAAAGAAGGAAACGGTAACTAGAATGTCAAGGGAAAAAAATTCAACTCTTTTGAGAACTTAAATTCTGCTTCAAATACTCTAAATGTGCGAGTTTGAGGGTTGTGTAGTTATCTTCTTACATACGTTCTCCTAGCTTAAATGTTTGTATAGTATCTAATACAGGCATGTCCAAAGTCCGGCCCGGGGGTTGGTTTAATACGGCCCTCCAACAGCCCTCCCTGCTCTGTGTAAATGTGGCCCTCCCTTCCTCCCTCTGTCTCTGGGGCTGTGTGGCTGGGAGGGAGGTGGACGCGCGGCCCCAGAACGTGCGCTTGGTGCCTGCCGGAGGGAGCCGCGATGGACCGGCTTCCCTGCCGGGCGACCTGCCGGGCGACCTGCCAGGCGACAGCCTCGGTGGTGCTTAAGATGACGGTAGCCTTGGGTGCTCGCACAAGGTCGCCCGGCAGGTCGCCCGGCAGGGGCGTCAGGCAGGGAAGCCGGTCGCGTCTCCATCGCGGCTCCCTCCGGCGGGCACCACGGCTTACGTTCTGGGGCCGCGCGTTCACCTCCCTCCCAGCCACGCAGCCCCAGAACGTGCAGCTCCTGCCGCACAAGGTCGCCCGGCAGGGGCGTCAGGCATGGAAGCCGGATGCACGGCCTCAGAACGTAAGCCGTGGTGCCTGCCGGAGGGAGCCACGATGGAGCCGCAACCGGCTTCCCTGCCTGACGCCCCTGCCGGGCGACAGCCTCGGTGGTGCTTAAGATGACAGTAGCCTTGAGTGCTCATCCCGCCTGCTCCCTCGCCTGCTGCGGGAGGAGGCGTCCGTAACCTCCGGCATACCGGCCCTTCTGCTGCTTCCCGGGGTGGGGGAGGGGAGGAGAGGGGAGAGAGGGAGTGACTGACAGACACAGAGAGAGACAGAAGGGGAGGGAGGGAAAGACAGAGAGACAGACAGAGACAGAGAGAAAGAGAGGGAGGGAGAGAGACGGAGAGACACACAGATAGAGAATGACACAGGGAGGGATTGAATCGGAGACAGACGGGGAAAGAGGGAGAGACAGACATACAGAGAGAGGGAGGGAGGGAGAGAATCAGAGAGAGTGACACACACAGAGACAGGGAGAGACAGAGAGAGGGAGGGAGAGACAGAGAGAGACTGATTAAGTGAGTGAGAGACAGACAGACAGACAGAAAGAGAAAGAGAGAAAGAAAGAAAGAGAAAGAAAGAAAGAGAAAAAGAGAGAGAGAAAGGAAGAGAAAGAGAGAAAAAGGGAAAGAAAGAAAGAGAGAGAGAGAGACAGAAAGAAAGAGAAAGAGAGAGAGAGTGAAAGAAAGAGAGAAAGAGAGAGAAATGGAGAGAGAGAGAGAGAGGAAGAAAGAGAGAGAGAGTGAGAGAGAAAGGGAGACAGAAAGAAAGAGAAAAAGAGAGAGAGAAAGGAAGAGAAAGAGAGAGAAAGGGAAAGAAAGAAAGAGCAAAAGAGAGAGAGAGAGAGAGAGAGAAAAAGAGAGACAGAAAGAGAAAGAGAGAGAGAGAGAAAGAAAGAGAGAAAGAGAGAGAAATGGAGAGAGAGAGAGGAAGAAAGAGAGAAAGAGAGAGAGTGAGAGAGAAAGGGAGACAGAAAGAAAGAGAAAAGAGAGAGAGAAAGAGAGAGAGAAATGGAGAGAGAGAGAGAGAGAGGAAGAAAGAGATAGAGAGAAAGAAAGAGAGACAGAAAGAAAGAGAAAAAGAGAGAGAGAGAAAGAAAGAGAAAGAGCGAGAGAAATGGAGAGAGAGGAAGAAAGAGAGAAAGAGAGAAAGAGGTAGGTAAGTTTTTTTTAAATTTATTTTCAATACATTGTGAAAACTCAACAGTCAGTTGATCTTAATGTTATGAAATGAAAAGTATGTCATTTGCAATTAACTTGGCATAAAATAATTTATTTGCATTTAATTGTAATGGTTCAAAGAATGTTCGGAAAAATGTTCGGCCCTCCACCATGTTCACTTCATCCAATCTGGCCCTCTTTGAAAAAAGTTTGGACACCACTGATCTAATATGATGATGTATGAAGACCTGTGAGCAAACTCCAAAAACACTTGGATTTCTGGAAATATTTTATTGCGAATGGGGTAGTGTACACGATCTTAAGAGCCTGCCAAAATAATTATCTGCACCACTTACATCTGGTATAATTAAAATTGGAGTGACTTTCCCACACTTTCCCCTGGACTCAAGAATCTTGTAATCTTTCTTCGGTCTTGCTGTCTCTTCTATCTTCTCTAGGTCTGTTAGTTATTCCATCACATGCTACTGGAATGGCATTAGAGAAAACCATACAACCTGCACAGGATCCAAGAAGACAGCTGTTGCCTTTTGATCACACAGATAGCTCTTTTCTGAAATGCTGCTTTGCATGGTGAACTGGTTGGATTGAAAGCAGACTTTAGTAACAGCTTCTTTGAAGTAGCCTGTGTATTGCCCTAAGTGGGTTGGACATATCTAATTCCCAACTCCCATTCCAAGTTCTATATTGTTTGAATTGATGAATTTCCATCAATTAACTTAAAAAGAATGTGATTTCCTTTCTGGTATGATTTTTAATCTTTCTAGATAAAAATCAGCATAATTCAGCAATGTGAGAAAGCATTATAACTACCATAAGGCTTTAGTTCTCAAAATTCTCAGCAATGGCCATGCTGGCTCTGGAATTTGAAAAGGGAAAAAGAAATGAACAAAGGTTTGAACATTTGAGGATAGGATGCAACAATAACAGCTGTTTTATGTTTGTTTGCTTTTGTATTTTAGCATTAATTTTGACTCCTGGCAACTGCCTGGAGAAGACCCTCAAGTTTTCTTGCAAGATTTTTTGGAAGTTGCTTACCATTGCCTGCTTCCTTGGGCTGAGAGAAACTGAATGACCAAAGATCATCCAGCCGTGCCTAAAGTGGTGCCAGAAAGTTACAATCTCCCATTTTGTGGCCTGATGCCTTGAACTAAACTGACTTTTGGCAAGAGCTATTTAGCTTTTTTTTGAGGGGTATGTGTGTTACAAGGAACTATGATTAAGGTTTACAGAATTTTGCATGATAAAGGGTAAATTGTGAGCAGTTTTTCTCCATTTCCCATAATATTAAAACTGGAAGCTACCTAATGAAAATAACTACCAAATAAATGTTAAACTAGTAAGAAAAACTATTTCCTCATGTAGTATGTAAACAGTCAGTAGAATATGCTACCAAAAGAAATGATGTGGATTGCTAGTTGTAATGACTAGAACTAGACAAACTCCTAAAGGTTATCAGTGGTTACTAACATTGATTATTGATGTTTCTTGCAGACCTGGGGATAATCTAACTTTCCATACTAGGTGCATAGGAACCACTATGGGTGAAGAACTAACTTAATCTATTTGCAGACTTCCTAATGCATCTGTTGACTGCTAGCTAGATGGCCTAAGCCAGGGGTAGGGAACTATGGCTCTTTTATGACTCATGGACTGCAATACCCAGAATTCCTGAGCAAGTCATGCTGGCTCAGGAATTCTGGGTAGTGAAGTCCATGAGTCATAAAAGAGCCATAGTTCCCTACCCCTGGCTAAGCAATGTTTTTAGGACTCATCTAAATCAATGGGTCTTAAGCTAATTATAATTAAGTTTTCAAATCAATTGTTGTTTTCCTTATTTGGCTACATGGGGACATTTTGTTTGTCCTGATAAGTAATAGATAAAGTGGTTCACTAGACGGTTAGCATCCATCAAATATAAATGGATGTGATATTCCTGAATCTCATCATTCGAGGAAATTATGTTATATATGATGTTAAAAACCCATGGTTAGAAAGCTGGATGCTCAGCGATATTCTCCTTCATGGGTCTTGAATGCAGGATATTTTCCACTAATGACATTTTGTAAAAAGGAGATAACAGGAGGGTTCTGTTATATATTACAAGGTGGTTTTACATTGCTGGATCAACAACTACAAGGCAAGAAGTAAAACCAAACCAAACATAGAACAATATGCTGGAAAACAATTCTATTCTCTGACCTCAAGGAAGGAAATCTCACTAGAATGTTTTACATCCAACACACTGGATAATAATCATAAGGTTTGTATATGAACACATCTAGAAGCTACTAAATTGATAAACTTTAACTTTTATTAAATTTCTATCCCGCCCTATCTCCCACAAAGGGACTCAGGGCAGCGCACAGGAACTTAAAATCCAAAAATACAAACAATAAAAATTCTACAAAATTTAAAACTACAATTAAACAGTTTAACCCGTGCTAAAAAGAGAAAACAATTAATTTAAAACCCAGCTCTAATAAAATATGGTTGTAGCAGCTATGCCAGGCCAGCCATATGGAAGAAATAGGTTTTTAAAGTCCGGCGGAAGAGGCGAAGGTCGGTGATAGTCCGGAGGTCTGGGGGGAGGTCATTCCAAAGGGCAGGACCTGCCACAGAGAAGGCTCTTCCCCTGGGCGTCGCCAGCCGGCATTGTCCAGCAGACGGCACCCTAAGGAGGCCCTCCCTGTGGGAGCGGACAGGTCGAGTGGATGTATGAGGTAGAAGGTGGTCCTGCAAGTAACCAGGCCCTCTGCCATGGCGCGCTTTAAAGATGGTCACTAAAACCTTGAAATAAAGATTGGCTAGACTATAACTATTTCTTGATATATAGAAAACTTTAGCTATCCGAATTTCAGAAATTTCACAAAAATATACAACTATATGGTAAATGTTGAGATAAGCTCAATAGCTTTTTGGTTTGAAATTAAATATGATATGAGCTCATAAAATATTTATTTTATTTATTTATTTCGATTTGTAAATCGCACCTATCTCCATCGAAATAGACTCAGGGCGGTGTACAGATAAATTTACCATAATAAATAATAACATATACAATAAAAGAATTAAAATTAATTAAATTAACTTGTACTAAAATTCCCATTAACCTATTAACCATTTACTAGTTTGGTTGGAGTTTTGGCATATATGAGGTCTAAAATTCTAGGCTAGTCCAGCTTGCTGGAAGAAATGAGTCTTGAGTGAGCGGCGAAAGAGGGGAAGGTCCATGATAGTGCGAAGGTCGGGGGGCAGGTCGTTCCAGAGGGTAGGCCCTGCCACAGAGAAGGCCCTACCCCTGGACGCCGACAGCCGGCATTGACCGGCAGTCGGCACCCTGAGGAGGCCCTCCCCCTGGGAGCGAATTGGTCGGTGGGAGGTATGTGGTAGGAGACGGTTCCGCAAGTAACTAGGCCCCGAGCAGAAGTAGTTTACACTCCAAAGCAGATGACATCTGAAATAAACAGAATTTGCTGAATATGGTTTAATATTACATCGTTCATACCCCCTCTCCCAATTTTAGAAGTTATTCACATTATATGGATGAGTTACTTATTTGAGATTATTAAAAGAGCTGATAGGATGACATGGCAATGAAAAGCAACTAGTGAGTGAGAAAACCTCTGCAGATGAAGATACATGGCTTTACGGCCAGTTTTTATTTTGAAAGAATCTTTCCTGCCACAATTCTTTATTGCTATTGCACATTGCAAGAAAATATTAGCAGTCCTTCAGAGAAGCTCATCCATCAGCTATTCCATGTAATGAAACAGATTGGACGCGTGCAATTTTTATCTGGCAAGGGAAATTCCAGAAGCACTGATAAATTTGTTAGAGGTCAGGGACTGGGTTTTTCCTTTCTTTCTTATTTTATTCCTTGGAAAGAATTTACATTCTCTCTACTGCCATCAAGAGGAAACAATAAAGGGAATGTGTAGCAACAATTACATGTTGTTTCTTATTCAACTTCCTTAATAAGTTATCTCCATCACTTTGTGACTCTCATATCAACCTGAGGCCAACTTCCTAGAAATTTAGCCTGACTCAAATAATTACTGTATAATAAAGCTAGATTCTTATCTCCTTTACCATCAGAGCATGAAGCTGCCAACTATCCCAGTTTGGCTGATATTCTGCCTAGGAAATAAGCCTTGGCCATTAATATCACACTGATATGGTCCTGCCCCTGCTACTAGGATCTGCCCCATTTGACTATTTAAAAAAGTAATTTTTGCTCTCGTGATATGATTCTCCTGCCTCTATCATTGCGTATGTGTCAGAGAAAGGAGAAGAAACCTTTGTCTGTCACATGGCAAGGTTTGTTGGAGGAAAAGTAATGGGGATGATTGCCATAGCTACATATAAAGCAGTGGTGGGTTTCAAATTTTTTAGAACCTACTCTGTAGGTGTGGCCTATTTTGTGGGCGTGGCTTGGTAGTCATGTGACAGGGTGGGAGTGGCCACCTTTTAACCTTTTAAAATGTGGTGAAACTCATTTAACAACGCTCTTGCTTAGCAACCAAAATTTTGGACTCAATTGTGATAATAAATTCTTTCTTTCTTTCTTTCTTTCTTTCTTTCTTTCTTTCTTTCTTTCTTTCTTTCTTTCTTCCTTCCTTCCTTCCTTCCTTCCTTTCCTTTCCTTCCCGTTGGATCACTGGCAGCGGCGGGCCAGATTTACTTCCAGGTACACCGGTGGAACCCCCTCTCACCGGTTCTCTAAATTTCACCAACCGGCTCTCGCGAGTAGGTGCAAGCTTGCAGAAACCCACCACTGATATAAAGCTACTGGCTACTTCTTTTCAGAAGATGAGGCCAGTCCTGGATTAATCATCAAGCAAAGGACATCAAGGGAGAGAGCACTGGAGTATATTTCTCTAGCTACCAAGCTCTTGGTTCCTTCATTGCTCCGTTCAACTTTAGTTTTCAGCACTCGGTGAATAGAGTAAATGTTTTATCTAGGTAATATTGTTCCCAAAACATTATTACTTTATTTTCAAAAATTGTTGCTTATATGTTCAAGTCAAGGTTATGTTCAGTATATGTTATTTCGCAAATTTGTTTCAGATATGAAGTAAAGTTCTTTTCTTATTCAGAACAATTAGCCGTTCCTGGCCACGCGTTGCTGTGGCCCAGTCTGGTTAAATGGCCAACCAATCTGTGTGTAGATCTACACCATCACACACAAACACGTACACACAACCACTATATAACCCCCAACATACCTATCTTCTCCCTCTCTCCCTCTACCTACCTACCTACTGTATTTCTCCCTCTCCCTCTCTATCCCTCTCCCTACCTACCTACCGCATTTCTCCCTCCCTCTCTCTATCCCTATAGCTGCCTACCTACCTACCTACTGTATTTCTCCTTGAATCTTATGGACAGAGTATTATGTCATCCTTTATGATATAATACCTGTAGCCCACTGCTCTCTCTGTATCCATCTACCTACCTTTTTTACAATTTTTTACATTTCCGTTACATGTACCTGGCACAGGTGTGACATCTACACAAACTATATATATCATTGGTGCTGTATTTGAAAGGAACGTTGTGTGAAAATTTGGAAGCAATCAGTGCAGTACTTTCGGAGATTAGCGGTTTTGAACAAACTCTTGTTACATTTTTATTTATATAGATACTGTGTTTCCAAAATCTTATTGTTGGGGTATGCTGAGACAAAACATAATGCAGATAAAAATATAAACCACATTCACTCATGAATATTGTCGTGAAGCCATCCAAAAAAGGAACTACTGGTGGTACACATGATTTTTGTCAAACATGTGCTGATAACTTGTTGTAATTTGCAGTATAAAAGGCTATACAGTGTAGGACAGGCAAAGAAATGACTTATGGCTATCTGCCATAATGTTGGTATCGAGTCTTAGTGGCCATGTAGACAGACTTTACCAGAGTGATCTGTCCCCAGTGTGGCCACTTTTGGAAACTGAATCAATCCATTTTGCTGGTGGTCATCCTCTCCTCTCTCCTTCCACCTTTCCCGCCATATAGATTTCTCAAGAGAAGTAGATCTTCATATGATGTTTCCAAAATACAGTAAAAATACTTGAATCTGGTAATTTGTACTTTAAGTGAAAAATTAGAGTTTTTTGCTTCTATGATCTATTTCTTTGTTTTCTTGGCTACCTATAGTGTTGGAGAAAAACAACATGGAAAGAAGACTGGGAGGGAGGGATGAAGGAAAGAAGGAAGACAGGCAGGCTTCCAGAGAAATAGCATGAATAGACTAGTTCTTCACAATGTCTCCAGAGAAGAAAAAGATAGGAGATCACCCACATTCACTCCAAACACAAGATATTTGTGAGGAGATCATAGGACAGTGATTTCTGACATGTTTTGATGGGAACAACCATCTTGCTGACAACGTGGTTGGCACCTATTGCAGAATACTAAGTTTGCAAACTGCCTTTTCTAATCATATTTGGAAATTGCTTGTTAACTATTGTTAAGGCTAGAAGGTTGGAAATCATTTCTTTCTGTATGTCTTTTCTTTCTTTACTATATTATTTTTCTTTTTCCCCCCTTCCTATTTTCTGATTCTTCCTTTCCTTTGCACCTTTCACTCTTTTCTATTTTTATTCTGTTCTTTTATATTAAATTTTACTAATGTAATTAAAATCATTCATACGCACCAGTCACACACACACATTGCAACAAGCTGATGAAGATACAAGAAAGCTTTATTACTCAACTATCCAATTATAATTGGGGCAGTTCCTTAATAGAACAGATGTCTTAAACAATGAAGGATAAGTTTATATAGGATTTCCATGCACATATTCATTAGTTAGTTAACAAGCATGATTTAACAGTTTATATTTAAGACATCCACACAGTTGAGTAACTTGGGTGTTTCTTACCAAAGCATAGTATTTGTATACTCTCCCTTCTCAACTGATTATAACTAATGTAGTTTAGACATCTATGTTCTTGATGTTAGAATTTGGGACATCCTTGCATAGACTGGGATAGATAGCTTGTTCCATCTAAGTATGTAATGTAGTTTATGGAGGGGTTTTCCCATGTTTACTAAAGTTTCCAAAAGCTTACTAAATTGCCTTCACAAATCGTATTCTCAGGTGTCCTCTCCAATACAAAAATTCTCCCCTGGAATTGGTAATATTGGTAATATTACTGATAATATTTAATTCTTTTTACTAAAAATATTTAGCAAATTGCTCTTCAGAGGAATCCACCATTAGCTTTGTGTATCTCTAATGTTATGCACTTGAAAATGTCAAAGATCAAAAGCATTTTTGTTATGTTTATGCCATCTGACTGTTTGGAGACGTGATTAGGCAAACCTATATTTTAAAAAGTGCAAAACCACAATTTCTTCAAGAATAAAATAATTCATTGTTGCCTTTATACTGTATATACCATGAAATTACCACAGTCTTATAGAGAAAACCTGATGATATTTCCAAAGAATCAGATAAATTGATGAAACACAGTTTGAAAATCACTGGATCAAGAAATGCATCTGCAATTTTGGGTGAAGGGTTTGGAGTACACTTCCCCAACCCCATAATTTATGGATATGTTGGATCTGGATTCTAGAATTCCTTAGCAGTGTAAATCATATATATTAGTTAATTTGAAACTCTAAAATTGCAATTCCAACCAATCTGTCAGTATGGGGGGGGGGGGGGGATTATAATAGTTTGACTTTTTACAATTAGAAGTTACAAACACAATTTTACATCATATTTCAGCAGAAATGAGAAATATTCTTAGTTATGTTATTAATGGTTTCTGTAAAAGATTAGTTCTACAGCTTATTCATTTTAAAATAATTCCTAGTTTTAATCTTCTAGATATTCTTCCTGTTAAATTTTAAAATCTTCACTTAAGATTTTAAAACAGTCACTTAATGATTGTTTTGAAATAGTTGATCCATATAATCAATAGACTAAGTTTAAAGTATTAATTTATTATCATGACAACATATTTCAGCGATTCAAAATAATACTAGCATCAAATTAAATTCTAAAAATTATCTTTGAATTATTTTGTTGAGTATTGAATACTATTTTAAATGTTCTGGTATGTGTGATATCCCAAAGGTGCTTTTTCAAAAGGCAATCAAACTTTATTTTATTTTTTGAAGATGTTTTGCCTCTCATTCAAGGAGCTTCCTCAGTTCTGACTTGTGTGTGCTTGTTTCAGTAATATTTGGCATAACTGCAGGCTGCTAAACAGCTTTCTACCTATAAGACGATTTAGCTTTGGGCAGAAAAGGAGGAGCGTCTTACAGTTGTGTCATAGGAGAAAGACCAACTTGGTTTCTTTTTATTTCAGGAATATCAATGACTATAAAGTAACAGCCTTTCATTGCTGCTTTCAGCTTTCAGATGAACTGGTGCCTCCGTGTGGCACAGGGCAGCAACTGAAACTCCTGAAATTGTAGGAAACAATATCTTTAGACAGCTCCTTGTTGAAAATTTCTGCCAAAATACACAATATAAGCCACAAGCTGTTGTGATCACATTTATTGAATTTGAATTTGAATTTATTTGATTTTTATGTCGCACCTATCTCCCCGAAGGGACTCAGGGCGGTGCACAGGAAATTAAAACAAGTATAAACATATAAATAAATAGTTTATACTTATACTTTATCTATATAAATAAAAATGTAAAATAGTTTGTACGAATCCACTAATCTCAAAAAGTACCGGACCGATTTAAACCAAACTTTCACACAATGTAGCGAAGCACTTCGGATAATAGAATACCAAATCATTTTGTGCCTAGCACACATGTGTTGTGTACAAATTACACACACAAAAAAGTACCCACTGAAATTGTGTGTTAACATCCCTGTAGCCACGCCCATCAAACTGCTTTTCAACTGCCAGTGTTGGCAAAGGCCTCATACGGCGGCCTCTTGGGGCCAAAAAGGCACAGAGGATAGCAAACTCCCAGGTGACCCATAGGGGGGGGGGAGAAATTCTGCTCAGGACTGTTCTCTGAGGTAAAAAAAAAAAAGGAGGCAGGCAGCTGCTTTAAACTGTTTAATACTAACTGAACCAAACTGTAACAAAGAATCACCCATCTGACAGCAAATACAGTTTAATGAAAAGAAGGCCTAGGGAGGACATGATAGCAGCCTTCCAATATCTCAGGGGTTGCCCCAAAGAAGAGGGAGTCAAGCTATTCACCAAGGCACCTGAGGGCAGAACAAGAAGCAATGGGTGGAAACTAATCAAGGAGAGAAGCAACCTAGAACTGAGGGCAAATTTCCTGGCAGTGAGAACTATTAACCAGTGGAACATCTTGCCACCAGAAGTTATGGATGCCCCAACACTGAAGAGAGAAGAGACTGGAAAACCATTTGTCTGAAACGGCATAGGTCTCCTGCTTGAGCAGCGGGGTTGGACTAGATGACCTCCAAGGTCCCTTCCAACTCTGCTATTGTATTATTGTATTACAGTAGGTATGTAGATAGGGGAATAGAGAGACAGGGAGAAATACAGTTTAATAAAAGAGGGACTAGGGAAGACATGATAGCAGCCTTCCAATATCTCAGGGGTTGCCCCAAAGAAGAGGGAGTTAAGCTATTCACCAAGGCACCTGAGGGCAGAACAAGAAGCAATGGGTGGAAACTAATCCAGGAGAGAAGCAACTGAGAACTGAGGAGAAATTTCCTGACAGTTAGAACAATTAATCAGTGGAACAACTTGCCTCCAGAAGTTGTGAATGCCCCAACACTGGAAGTCTTCAAGAAGATGTTGGATAGCCATTAGTCTGAAATGGTATAGGGCAGTGATGGCTAACCTTTTTTGGCTCACGTGCCAATAGCAGGGGGAGTGCAGGGGCGATGTGCACATGTGTGCCACATCCATAATGCTATGTGCATGACCCCCTGCATTTGGCATGCTTTTTACGTCATCCCCAGGCTCCAGAGGGTTTATAGGAGCCTGGGGAGGGTGAAAACAGCCTTCCCCCACTTCCAGAGGGCAAAAAATGGCCTCAAAAGAAGGCCTAAATCAGCTGGCCAGGGCACACATACAAACTGAAGCTGACAGGGCAATGCCTCGAGTGGCCTAAGAAATGGTTCCGTGTGCCACCTGTGGCACCCGTGCCATAGGTTCGCCATCATGGGTATAGGGCTTCCTGCCTAGCAGGGAGTTGGACTAGATGACCCTCAAGGGATAGATAGAGAGGGAGAAATAAGGTAGGTATGTATGTATGTATTTATGTATGTATGTATGTGGGTGGGTGGGTGGGTGGGTGGATGGATGGATGGATAGATAGATAGATAGATAGATAGATAGATAGATAGATAGATAGATAGATAGATAGATAGATAGATAGATAGATAGATAGATAGATCGATAGATCGATAGATCGATAGATCGATAGATCGATAGATCGATAGATCGATAGATAGATAGATCGATAGATCGATAGATAGATAGATACAAAGAAAGAAAGAAAGAAAGAAAGAAAGAAAGAAAGAAAGAAAGAAAGAAAGAAAGAAAGAAAGAGACAGTAGGTAGGTAGGTAGGTAGGTAGGTAGGTAGGTAGGTAGGTAGAGGGAGAAAGGAAGAAATATAGTAGGTAGGTAGGCAGGTAGGTAGGTAGGTACATAGGTAGGGGGATGGATAGATAGATAGGGAGAAATACAGTAGATAGGTAGATAGAGGGATAGACAGAGAGGGAGAAATACAGTAGGTAGGCAGGTAGGTGGATAGGGGGATAGATAGAGAGGGAGAAATACAGTAGGTAGGTAGGTAGGTAGGTAGGTAGGTGGAGGGAGAAAGCAAGAAATACAATAGGTAGGTAAGTAGAGGGATAGACAGAGAGGGAGAAATACCGTAGGTAGGTAGGTAGGTGTATAGATAGCAAGAAATACGGTAGGTAGGTATAGAGGGGGGGAAATACAGTAGGTAGGTAGATAGAGAGGGAAAAGAAAGAAATACAGTAGGTAGGTAGAGGGATAGACAGAGAGGGAGAAATACAGTAGGTAGGTAGGTAGAGGGATAGAGGGGGGGAAATACAGTAGGTAGGTAGGTAGAGGGAAAAAGAAAGAAATACAGTAGGTAGGTAGGTAGAGGGATAGACAGAGAGGGAGAAATACAGTAGGTAGGCAGGTAGGTAGATAGGGGGATAGATAGAGTCAGAAATATAGTAGGTAGGTAGGTAGGTAGGTAGGTAGGTAGGTAGAGGGATAGAGAGGGGGAAATACAATAGGTAGGTAGGTAGATAGAGGGAGAAATAAAGAAATACAGTAGGTAGGTAGGTACAGGGATAGATAGATAGATAGATAGATAGATAGATAGATAGATAGATAGATAGATAGATAGATAGATAAAAATACAGTAGGTAGGTAGGTTGGGGCTTATATGGTGGTTGGGTGTATGTGTGCAGGTGTAGATCTACACACAGATTGGTTGGCCATTTAACCAGACTGGGCCACAGCAACGCGTGGCCGGGTATAGCTAGTATCTGATAAAATTCAAATTAGTTTTTAAAAACCTAGAAATCTATTAAGTTGTCAGTTCTGAGAAAACACAAGGAGGCCTGTGTTATTGTAACTTGGCTTCGCTCATCAAAAAGCAAAATTCAGGGCTTCCGGTTCCGGCTCCGGCGGCGACGGGCGAACTTAGGGTTCGCTCGCCGCTTTGATCCTTTTCCTGCCCCCCCACGGGGGCGAGAAGCCCCTTGTTTGGGGCTTCTCCCGTAAAGCCGGCTCGACAGGGAAGCCCCCCCCCCCGCGGCAGTGGGGAGAGCGACCCTGCTCCTCGGCTTAGGCGGAAGAGGACATGCTGCGGGGGGTCTTCCCTTCGCCAAAGTTTGGCGGCACCATTTAATTCTATGAAGAGAGAAGATCGGAAGAGTCGGGAGGCTTTTCGGGACCTCAGCTGCGAGCGGAGAGTGAGCGTTTAAAACTTTTTTTTGTGTACTGTCAGCCGGGCTGAAAGGGACTGGAGGGGGGCGTTTGTTTCTAAAAAAAACCCCTTGGACTAAAAGCGGCACTCGGAAATGCCTCGTTGAGAGGAATCGGAAACTTTTAATCTGGATGGTCTCTAACAAGGGAAAGTACTTTGTGGCTTGTTTGCAATTATGTCTCGAGGTCTGGCTGAAACAGTTTCTTTTTTGCTTTTTAACCGCTTTCTCCCTCGGGCTCTGAGTTTGGGCGGAAAATGGCTTCTCTTTGTCCCCGACTGACTATGACCTATGGAAAATTACCAGTGTCTCTTTGCGACTTGGACTTCCTCTAATTATTGATGAAGAATTTTCTTTTTTTGGATTTGTGTTTTCCTTTCTGGATTGCCTTCGTTATTATACCTATGGAGTTGGAAAAGCGTTTCTCTGTTGGTTTCTGAATTTTGCAGCTGTACAACTTTGAGAACTCTGGACTCCTGATCTGCCTTACCAGCCCCACCCTAAAAACGCCATTTTACTGGCACGGATTTTAATAGCTAAACATGGCACAAGAAGCAACGCTCGCAAGCCTTGAACAAAGAATGACTGCCCTTGAAACTGTTATACAAAATTTGGTATCAGAAATTAAGGCTCAGAGGGCAGAAAATGTCAACTTTAAAAAGGAATTATTGGACACTCGAAAACAAGTGCTTGAGAATACACAGAAGAATGAAGAATTGAAAGGGGGGCTGGAGGGGGCTAAGGGAGAGATTAAAAATGTTTCTAATGAGGTTGTGGAAATAAATGCGCATGTGACTAGGATTGATTTGGAAAGGATGACATATTTTTTGAGATTCCAGAATGTTTCTGAGATGGATGGTGAATGTCTCCCTGATCTTATGAGTACAATTATTGCAGACTATTTACATAAACCTAAAGATGAGATCAGAGGGGACATTGACCTAGTCTACAGAATAAATTCTGCATATGCTAGGATGAATGAAGTACCCAGAGAGATACATGTAAAATTTGTTAGAAGGTCAACCAGAGAGGAAATCTTGAAGGCGCAAAGAGGGAGTCCTATGATTTACCAACAAAAGGAGATTACCATCTTGAAGCAGATTCCAAGAAAAGTTAGAGAAGCCAGAAGGAAATTTTCCTTCTTGTCTAAAACATTGTTTGATCATGGGATCTGGTTCAAGTGGGTGATACCCGAAGGGATGCTGGTGTTCTGGGAAGGAGGTAGAGTAAAGATTAAAACAGTTGCTGAGGCGGAAGCCTTTCTTAAAAAACATTCCTCTGTCCTGGGAGAAGATCCAGGGGGGGCAGGGGGAGCCATGGCCCCGCCCGCTGGGGGCCCGGGGGAGAAGGGGGAAGATACAATTGCCAAGAGACTTAGATCTAAAAAATAACTTTGCCCTGGTTTTTCTTTTGAGTAATATTGTATGATATTTGTAATCTGGATTTTTGCAATTGACTGACAGTATATAACTGAAAAATTTAGGAATATGTACTTGCTCCCAGCTTGTAGTGTTATGTGAAATGTTTCTTTTCTTTCTTTTTAATAATGTAATTTGAGGTTCCGGAGGAGCCGACGACTTTGACGTGACCACTCTCAAAATTTCTATGTAACCCTTACCCTACCCCACAAAAAATGTAAACTCAATAAAACTTTTTCAATATAAAAAAGCAAAATTCAGGGTACCAGATTTTATTATAACATATAAACTTTTGTGAACTACAGCTTGCTTCATCGGATGCCTGGAATATCTATTCTTATGTAGGATTCGAAAGTCTCAAAAGGCCACAGTGTATGGGAATGATACAAAGAGCCCTTGGAAGGCGTTTTAATCCATGTGAGCAAAGTTTGAGATTTCGGGGTGGGTGAGGGGTGTTGGTTCTGTTTAGGGTCGTAAACAGGCTGTTTCATAAATGTGAACTAAACAAATTCAGATTTTATACAGTGGTGGGATTTAACCAGTTTGCACCTATTTGGGAGAACCAGTTGTTAACTTTCTAAGCCGTTCAGAGAACTGTTTGTTGGAAGAAATCTCATTTTGTTTTTTCCCACTTTACAAGGCTAATCCTGCGAGGAAGGCAGGAAGGAAACATTCTGGTGTTGCTTCTAGCCTGATCTTTATTGCACTGCTTATAGAAACTGCCTCTCCGGTTAACCCTTATTACATTGTAACAGCTAAAACGAAGTGCCCATCAACCTGAGTGATATTGAGTTGGCCACACCCACCCAGCAACATGGGTGAGTATGACCAACTCACCAACTCACTGAGCCCCAGCTACCCAGCTGGTCATTAGGGCAGAGAACCGATTGTTAAATTATTTGAATCCATCCACTGGTCTTAGGCTATTATTTTCCTCCTCAAAATGGCAGAATCCCATGTTGTCATTTCCAGCAATTGTGCCACCACCATTTTTGAGGGAATGCTAGGCTACACAAAAAGATTTTTGAACCAAAATGGCCACCTTCCTCTTAAAGCAAATGGGAAACTATACTCTTCTATTGGAACTTCTAAATTATTTTAATTTCATCTGCAGGGATTGGTGTGTGAAAAAGCATTATGGAAGTTAAGAAAAGGGGAAATTCTGCAATTCTGCTCTCATTCTGTAGAACAAAAGGTACAATAAAGCACCTCATAATAATTGGCTCAATTTAATGGAGATGTGTTAACCTCTTTTATCAGAATTCTTTCTTGCTCTCTACAATATGGCCATCTGCTGGATCATAGTAAGTAGTCTAATTCCACAAAAACAAATTCATTTGTTAGATCAGTTCAGATTCTTTTCACTCCAGTAGCTGTATTTCACAGAGGCTACCTAGCTGCATTTAGTCCACAAATACGGCCAGGTAGGGGAATGATCTTCTTCCCCTATTGCAGTGCTTCTCAATTATTTTCTGTCATGCCCCCCTAGGAAGAAGAAAACATTTCGCGCCCCCCGCGAAAGTCATTTGAATATCAATTGGGTGCACATCCGTTGGGCAACAAAGTAAGTGTGGACGGACGTCCCACACTAAAGATGGCTCTGACAGGCTCGTGTCACAAGGGTTTTGGACAGCCAATCAGATGCGAGCATCTGATTGGATACAGAGACATAAACACGGGGCTTAGCTTGTTATGACAGTGTTTGCCGAGCTCAAATGCGCCCCCCTTTACGGAGCCTCGCACCCCCCCTGGGGGGGGGGCGCCCCACTATTTGAGAAGCACTGCCCTATTGTAACCTGGCATCTAGTATGTAAAGTAAGCTGCTTATGTTTCAGGAGATAAAAAGAACCTCAACCTTTAGGGCTATATTCATCGAAGAGCTGCAGCCATTCATATCCCAGTTCTCTTTTAAACTGACAAACAGTAGATATGGGTTTTTACCAATATGACATGTAAAAGAGTGCTTCCATTTTTTAGACCAAATAACTAGTTTGTGCCAGATGAATAGGTGTTGTTGATCATTTCACAATGGCAGCAATGTCTTAGTCCACTCACTGTCCCTTGAGAATCTCTACCTCCTCACCAATCTTTTCCTGTTACTTGTCAGAAATAATATCTGGGTTGGCTAAAGGTACTGTCCAGTTCATCTGCTGAATTTCATTTTGTTGTAGACAAACCCCTCCACTCCAATTAGCTATTGTATACTGTTAGTAGGATTCCTTCTGGCCATTGATCCCCGTCTTTCATTTTTTTAAAAATCTAGTTCATCAGTATAATTATCCAAAAGATTTTTTTTATCTGGCTCAATGATGGAACAATGAAGTGGTAGAATTTTCCCCCATGGCAACATTGACAAAAATTCTATGATATTCCTCTTAGTAGTCAGTGTAAGAATAGTACAAAAAATAGTTTTTAAAAAGTGTATTCTGGTGCATACACTAGATAGGACACAGATGAGACAGTTAAAGAAGCAAGAGAACCCGTCCATTAGAGGCTGTGATAAATGTGGTTCAAATAGTGGCTGGAAGGGCAGGAAAGTGTTATGATCCAGAAAGGAATTCCTTAAACGAACTACATTTCCAGCTGGTTTACTAGCAGGAGTTGAGCAATTTAAGGCTGCTAAGAAAATCCCTTAATTTCTGTCGATCACCTACAATTTTCACCCTTTCCTGATTTTAGAGTTCTCTATCACACTTCTCTTTGTCTCTTCTGCTTTTTGCAAAACAAAACAAATAAATTACATGTTGGGATTTCACCTTATAGTGACACTGTTCTGATCTTTTAATATTCCAGATGATGTGTAAATCACTTAAAAAGTACCGGTCCCAGGACTGATGATTGGAAGTCCCATATTCTACATCTTGGGAGGGGAATATGAAGAACTCCCAATCACCACAGAATAGATAAATTGCACAGGCTTATCAATCACTTTGAATACAGTTGTCTTAAGCCCAGCACACCTAATTAAAGATACATATCATTGATCAGACTGATTTTTCCAAATAAGTAGAGAAGTTATATAAAGTAAAGTCACATGGTTACAAAAAGATGTTTGCAATTTGCTAATTCACGCAGATTTCCCAATGGTGAAAATAGCACGGGAAGTAGCAATTTAAAAACAGTAAATAAAACAGCTGGCTATGCAATAGGGAAGCTCATACATACACAATTTTACTTCCATCTTACAAGGCTCCTTTTGTCTCCTGTTAACTTAGAAATGTTGGATTCTAAACAGATGGTTTTCATGAGTTTTGCACTACAAAAGCCATTTCAACTTTAAAAGACAACTTGAAGAATTCTTAATCATAGTTTGTTTCTTGAATCTGGATAGTTTTATTTATCAGTTACACTTTGATATTCTCTGGCCTTTGGCATAACAGTTTTAATCCATGCCAAAGGTGCTTTTTCAACAGACAACTGGACTTTCTAATTTTTCGTTGAAGACATTTTGCTTCTCATCCAAGAAGCTTCTGTGATGAGAAGTGAAAGAAGAAGTGGAAGAAGTGAAACGTCTTCCCAAAAAAAAAAACACCAGAAGGTCCAGTTGTGTCTTGAAAAAGCATCTTTGGGACGACCATGACTTTGTTGACTGAGAATCTCCCCAGACATTCAGTTTTAACCCATGCATTTAGATGGGTGTACAAGATTTCATTAGGCTGAATTTTCAATTAAATTACTGACAAAAGAGTAACTATAAAACCTATAGTATTAGTAACTACAGTATAATGGCTGCATGTAACTACGGGTAATTTATATAGAGACTAGCTATACCCGGCCATGCGTTGCTGTGGCTCAGTCTGGTTAAATGGCCAACCAATCTGTGTGTAGATCTAAACCTGCACACATACACAAAACCACCATATAACCCCCAACCTACCTACCTACTGTATTTCTCCCTCTCTATCTATCCCTCTACCTACCTACTGCATTTCTTCCTTTATCTATCTATCTATCTATCTATCTATCTATCTATCTATCTATCTATCTATCTATCTATCTATCTATCTATCTATTAATCTATCTATCTATCTATCTATCCATCCATCCACCCACCCACCCACCCACCCACCTACCTACCTACCTACCTACCTACCTACTGTATTTCCCCCTCTCTATCCCTCTACCTACCTATTGTATTTCTCCCTCTCTCTCTATTCCTCTACCTACCTACCTACCTACCTATGGTATTTCTCCCTCTCTGTCTATCCCTCTACTTACCTACCTACTGCATTTCTCCCCCTACCTACCTACCTACCTACCTACCTACTTACCTACCTACTGTATTTCTCCCTCTATATCTATCCCCATATCTATCTACCTGCCTACCTACTATATTTCTCCCTCTCTATCTATCCCTCTACCTACCTACTGTATTTCTCCCTATCTATCCCCCTACCTACCTACCTACCTACCTACCATTTCTTCCTTTCTCCCTCTACCTACCTACCTACCCACTGTATTTCTCCCTCTCTATCGATCCCTCTACCTACCTACCTACTGTATTTCTCCCTATCCCCCTACCTACCTACCTACCTACCTACTGTATTTCTCCCTATCTATCCACCTACCTGCCTACCTACCTACTTATCTACCTACCATGTTTCTCCCTCTACCTTCCTACTGTATTTCTTCCTCTCTATTTATCACCCTATCTACCTACTGTTTTTATCTATCTATCTATCTATCTATCTATCTATCTATCTATCTATCTATCTATCTATCTATCCACCTACCTACCTACCTACCTTATTTCTCCCTCTCTATCTATCCCTCTATCTACCTACCTACTGTAATACAATAGCAAAGTTGGAAGGGACCTTGGAGGTCATCTAGTCCAACTCCCTGCCTACGCAGGAAGCTCTATACCCATGATGGCGAATCTATGGCATGGGTGCCACAAGTGGCACATGGAACCATTTCTTAGGCCACGCGAGGCATTGCCCTGTCAGCTTCAGTGTGTATGTGTGCCCTGGCCAGCTGATTTAGGCCTTCTTTTGAGGCCGTTTTTTGCCCTCTGGAGGTGGGGGAAGGCTGTTTTCACCCTCCCCAGGCTCCTATAAAGCCTCTGGAGCCTGGGGAGGACGTAAAAAGCATGCCAAATGCAGGGGGTCATGCACATAGCATTATGAATGTGGCACACCTGTGCACATTGCCCCTGCACTCCCCCTGCTTTTGGCATGCGAGCCAAAAAAGGTTAGCCATCACTGCCCTATACCATTTCAGACAAATGGCTATCCAACATCTTCTTGAAGACTTCCAGTGTTGGGGCATTCACAACTTCTGGAGGCAAGCTGTTCCACTGGTTAATTGTTCTAACTGTCAGGAAATTTCTCCTCAGTTCTAAGTTGCTTCTCTCCTTGATTAGTTTCCACCCATTGCTTCTTGTTCTGCCCTCAGGTGCTTTGGAGAAGAGCTTGACTCCCTCGTTTTTGTGGCAAGCCCTGAGATATTGGAAGGCTGCTATCATGTCTCCCCTAATCCTTCTTTTTATTAAACTGTATTTCTCCCCCCACCTCTCTCCATGGGCCACCTGGGAGTTTGCTATCTCAGTGCCTTTTTGGCCCTAAGAGGCCTCCATACTTTTCTGAGGAAATGACTGTTGGTGGGAGGAGTTACAGGGAGGTGAAAACCTGATCAGTGGGTACATTTTACATTTGTGTACCTTGCACATGACACACATGTGTTAGGCACAAAATGAGTACGTATTCTATTATCGGAAGTCCTTGTGAACATTGTGTGAAAGTTTGGTGTAAATCGGTGCAGTAGTTTTTGATTAGTTGATTTGTACAAACTATTTTACATTTTTATTTCTATATATGAAGGCAGTTGTAGGCTGCCCCCTGGTGGTCATCTAATGTGTAAAACTAAAAAGAACAATGAATTTGCTCCGTAGTAACCTATAATTATACAGGTAATCGTTGACTTATGATCACAATTGAGCTCAAAATTTCTGTTGCTATGTGAAACAGTTGTTACTGGGACGATCTACGGAGCCGCGTTGCTGAGCTGGGGCGAGCTATTGAGTTGCGGCCATCGGGGAGGCATGGAAACGGAGGAGAGACTGGATCGGGCCGGGCCGGGCTGGGAGAAGAGCGGCCGGCCCAAGGCCTCTAGGAGGAGGTGAGACTCTTTTTTGGGTGGCGGAAAAGAACGGCTGGAAGATCTGAACAACATGGCCGTGGCTTATGCATCCTGTGTGACATCATCCACCCACTGGAGCCTCTGGATGGGCCGGATTGGGCCGGAACGGGGGCTTCGCTGGTTGTGGGGAGGCCGGGCCTGGGAGACGGAAGAGTGGTCGGCCCGAGATCCGAGGCCCGAGGCCTCCAGGAGGAGATGAATCCTGGAGACCAGAGGAGCTTGGTAATTCTTGGCAGCGGTATGATCGAGGCCTATAAGAACTGGATGATCGAGGCCTATAAGAACTGTTACCCGGGCCTGGCCAGGAGTAGGAGGAACGTCTTGGCCTGGCCTTTTTTGAGAGGATGCAAGACCAGAAGAGCCCTTTTTAAAATCTGGGCTCCAGAGACTGCCCACTCCCCCCCTCCTCCATCCCCAACTATTCCCCAAATTATACTCATGACCCCCCCCCCACCCGGACTGACAGACTATTTTAACATCTGCGATGAATTTTAAGACCAAGCCGGACTATATTTCACTGTGCATGTGAATTATTTAATTATTACTTTTAACATCTATTTTTACCATTCAAATTGCCAACGATGCTCCCCATAATTAACTGTGACCCATTTTATATCTCGTATTTATATTTGTATTATATTTTTATATCTATAGACATATAGTGTCTATGTATTTATATATTTATATTTATATAGTATAATTATGATCATGTACTCTAAGGCAGACCTTATGCTACTGTGAGAGTCCCCGCTCTCGCAGGTTTGGCCCTCCTCGTTAATGAGGGCCCGCCTTGAGGAGGGATTTATCAATCCGGAGAGGTGGGCGAAGCGCGGCCTCAGGGGTTTTTTAGTTAGAAAATTGTTGTGTATTTTAGGGGGTACCAGGGAGGGGGGAGGGTGTAGACAGGTTGAGACGGGCCGAGCCAGCAGACTACGGAAGGAGGCGGATGGATCCGCTAAGAGGGGGGACACACAGGTCGTTTCCATAGAGGGCCTTCCCATCGAGAGGCTGATGGGGAGAGGCAGATCCGAGGGGAGTCATATTCCATCCTCCCGGTTGGGGGCACAGAACCGTTGGCTACAAACGGTCAAGTGCCACAACCCCCGCAGACTAGGTGGTCAGGGTGTACAGAGCCAGGGCCTGCGGCTGATGTTTTGCAACGCCAAGTCCGTTGTCAACAAAGCCCCCCTCATCCATGACCTTGTGTCAGAGGGGGAGCCGGACCTGGCAGGAATTGCGGAGACCTGGTTGGGCCACAAGGGGGGACTTCCCCTTGTTGAAATGTGCCACCAGGTTACCGCGCTTTTCATCAGCCCCGGGCCCTAGGCAGGGGTGGTGGGGTGGCGGTCATAGTAAAGGAAGGTCTTGAGCCGAGAGAGACCATTGTGCCACAGACCACCGGTTGTGAGTCCCTCTGCGTGAAGTGGGGCCTAGGGAGGCAGTTGGGCTTGCTGGTTGTATACCTGGCTCCCCGCTATGTAGCAGCAGCCCTGCCCGAGCTCCTGGAGGTGATCGCTACGGTGGCAGTTGAGACCCCCAGACTTTTAGTCATGGGGGACTTTAATCTGCCATTGGTGGGCGAATCATCCGTGGTAGCTCGGGAGTTCATGGCTTCCATGACGGCCATGGACCTGACCCAATTAATTCAAGGCCCCACCCACGAGGGTGGACATACACCGGATCTCATCTTTGTCTCTGGCCAATGGAAGAGTGATCTGGGTATAGGGGATATAGCCATCACGCCCTTGTCATGGTCAGACCACTCACTTCTCCGGCTCGACTTTCCGACCGCTACTCCCCTCCGCAGGGAGGCGGAACCTGAATCACCAATCTGGTTCCGCCCCAGGCGCTTGATGGACCCTGATGGGTTCCAGGCGGCGCTTGGGCCACTTCCTGTGCCCCTGACCCGCGCCCCGATGGAGGACCTCGTGGCCGCATGGAATACTGCGACCACGGGAGCCTTGGATCGGGTCGCGCCCTTACGGCCTCTCTTGTGGCGGCGAGCCACCCTGGCTCCTTGGTTTACCGAGGAGCTGAGGGTGATGAAACGCCACAAGAGACGCCTAGAGAGAAGATGGAGGTCTAGCCGATCTGAATCTGACCGGACACAGGTAAGAGCCCATTTACGGACTTACATTGTGGCGCTGAGAGTGGCCAAACGCCACCATTGTGCCACTCTCATAGCATCCGCAGATAACCGCCCTGCTGCCCTGTTTAGGGTGACCCGCTCCCTCCTTCAACAGAGGGTGCGGGAAGCCCCTTTACAGGGCAGAGCAGAGGAATTTGTGTCTTATCTGCAGGAGAAAATCGCTCAGATACAGAACGAGCTAGCCCCCATTAATGGCCCAGTGGAATGCCACGAGGCGGATCTTGTTTGGGAGGAGTTTGACTCCGTTACTTCCGATGATATCGACAGGCTTCGTGGGCGACTGCGAGCCACCACATGTTTACTGGACCCGTGTCCCTCCTGGCTTGTACTGGCATCCTGGGAGGTGACACGGGGCTGGCTCCAAGAGGTTGTCAACGCATCCTTGAGTGCTTCCCTAAAAGAGGCCATGGTGAGACCCCTGCTCAAGAAGCCCTCTTTGGATCCAGCTTTATTATCTAACTATCGTCCTGTCTCCAACCTTCCCTTTTTGGCGAAGGTTGTTGAGAGTGTGGTGGCACAACAGTTTCCCCGTCACCTGGAGGAAGTTGATTATCTAGACCCGCGCCAGTCCGGCTTTCAGCCCGGGCATAGCACCGAGACGGCATTGGTCGCGTTGGTGGATGATCTCTGGAGGGCCAGAGATGGGGGCTGTTCCTCCATCCTGGTTCTATTAGACCTCTCGACGGCTTTCGATACCATCGACCATGGTATCTTATTGCATCGGCTGGGGGGGTTGGGGATGGGAGGCACCGTTTTACGGTGGTTCTCCTCCTACCTCTCTGGCCGATCGCAATTTGTGTTGACGGGAGAGCAGAGGTCGACCTTGAGACCCCTCACATGTGGGGTGCCTCAGGGGTCGGTCCTCTCGCCTCTCCTGTTCAACACATATATGAAGCCGCTGGGCGAGATCATCCGTGGTTTTGGGGTAGAGTATCATCTCTACGCTGATGATACTCAGCTGTATATATCTACCCCAAACCACCCCAACGATGGCGTAGCGGTGATGTGCCAGTGCCTGGAAGCCGTGCAGATCTGGATGGGAAGTAACGGACTCAGGCTCAACCCGACCAAGACCGAGTGGCTGTGGTTTCCGGCTGCCCGATTCAACCAGTTGATGCCATCTCTGGCCACAGGGGGCGAACATCTTGCCCCTGTGGATGGGGCGCGCAACTTGGGTGTCCTCCTGGATACCCGGCTGTCCATGGAAGATCAAGTGACAGCCGTGGCCAGGAGGGCGTTTTACCAGGTTCGCCTGGTATGCCAGTTGCGCCCCCTATTGGATCGGGACGCCCTTTGCACAGTCACTCATGCTCTCGTGACATCCCGACTGGACTATTGTAACTCTCTCTACATGGGGCTCCCCTTGAGGTGCACCCGGAGGCTTCAGTTGGTCCAGAACGCAGCCGCGCGAGCAATAATGGGAACCTCTAGGTTTACCCACGTAACACCGCTCTTGTGCGAGCTGCACTGGCTACCTGTCGTCTTTCAGGTGCGCTTCAAGGTATTAGTCATCATCTTTAAAGCGCTCCATGGCTCGGGACCTAGCTATCTGCGGGATCGGATCCTGCCCCATACATCCTCACGGCCGATTCGCTCCCACAGAGAGGGACTTCTCCGGGTGCCGTCCACTAGACTTTGTCAGCGGGTGACACCCAGGGGAAGGGCCTTCTCTGTGGCGGGCCCAGCCCTCTGGAACGACCTTCCCCCCGATATTAGGACAACTACGGACCTCCGCTCCTTCCGTTTAAAATTAAAGACACATCTTTTTCGCCTGGCCGGCCTTGGGTAGTCTCTTCTAAGGTTAGGGGTTTTAGGGGTAGTTTTAGTTTAGTTTATGGGTTTTTAGCGCAGGACTAATTTAATTCATTTTTAATTTTGTATTCTGTCTGTGGTTTTATCTGTATTTTTAATTGCCTGTGCCCCGCCTCGAGTCCCTTTGGGGAGAGAGAGTGGGATATAAAATTAAAATTATTATTATTATTATTATTATTATTAAGTGAGTTTTGCCCCATTTTGTGATCTTTCTTGCCACAGTTGTTAAGTTAGTAACTTGACTGTTAAGTGAATCTGGCTTCCCCATTGACTTTGCTTGTCAGAAGGTCACAAAAGGTGACCACTTTCCAAGCATCTGAACTTTGATCAGATGACCATGGAGGTGCTGCAATGGTCATAAGTGTGAAAAAAGGTAATGTCGATTTTTCAGTGTCGTCGTAACTTTGAATGATCACTAAATGTCAATTTAGTGTAAGTTTATCTATATTCACTGAAAATACTAGAAAATGCTGTTAAAAAACACAGAATTGGGTGAAAAATATAAATGGCTATAGGCATCTCTGCTAAAAACATGAATGCTATTACAACATGAAGTTCCTCATGGCTCTGATTGGACTTCCGGTTTCCAGAGGCGACGGACGCGTTTCCTGCTGCGTCCGCCACTTGTTTTCTCTGGTGAGCCCCTTCGGGGGTTTTGAGGGTTTTGGAGGGACTCTCTTTACCGTAGGGATGGCTGTGGGGGGTCCCCACCCAGACAGTGGTCGGGGGGAGCCTTTCCCGGTTCGACCTAGGAGCTGGAGAGCGGATAGCGGGGGAAGCAGATTCCTCTTGCCAACAGATGCCGGAATGATCAGAAAATTCCTATTTGGACGGAAATGCTGGGGATGAAAGATTGCACCGGATGTCCTGTATTAAGAATGTGATTGTGACTTTTTGTTTAATCCATTTGATCTTTTTGCAAAGAAGAAATAGAGGGGGGAGTTTTGTTTGTAAAAGGCGTTTTAAAAGGCGTTTTAAAAGGCGGCGTTTTAAAAGGTTCTCCGGAAAGGAGAAGGAAAAAGAATTACTGGCATCCGAACTAACATTACTCTAAAGTGGAAACTTTGTTACTTATGTAGTTATTCGTGGCAACATTGTAACGAGCCTTAGCAGCAATGGAACTTTCATTTGCACTTTCTTCTCAACAATGAGGCGGAAAATGGCTTCCCTTTGTTCTCAATTGGAAACTTCCCCTGACCCAGGAAAAGCAGTCTCACAGTGTTTTTAAACAGCTAAATGGACAATTTACTTTTTACCACCCCCAAGAAGCCCTCGGTGACTCTCCCAAAGTGGATTATTCTTTTTTTAATTTTCTTCTCTGGTCTTTATTGCGACTTTGGGTTTGAATTTTGAATTGAACTTTTCTCCTGCACCTTGGATGTTTCTGACTGCTCACTTCTCTGACGCCATTTTTATTGTACAATTATAATTAGAACAATGGCACATAGAAAACCTCCATCTGGAAAGTCCCTTTCTGCCCCATCATCTGCCAGATCCAGTCCAATCTTACAGCAAGGGAAAATCACTGAGATGTTGCAAAAAAATCAACTGGAGAGACTTCCCAAGAACCCACTACCAAAGAGATGCTGCAGGAGATAATGACAGAAATACGAGAAATTAGAAAGGACTTGACAGATTTAAAATTAGAAATGCGAGAGACAAAAGGAAATACAATAAAAAAACAAACAAAAAATTGAGGTGTTAGAAAAAGGGGCAGAGGAGACGAAGGAGGAGTTAGGAGAAATACGAAAAGAAACGGGAGAAATTACTATGCAGACATCAAAAATGGAGTTTGAGAGAATGTCTTTTTTCCTCAGATTTCAGAATGTTCCTGAGGAAGGGGTGGACCTTAGGGACTTAATGAGTACAATTTTAGCAGATTTTATTTAAAAAAAAACAAAGAATATATCTGGGGGGATATCGACATGATCTACAGAATTAATTCTACATATGCCAGGATAAATGATGTACCAAGAGAAGTTCATATTAAATTTCTAAGAAGATTTACAAGGGATAAGATACTGAGGGCGCAGCGGGGTGGGCCATTAAAATACCAAGACAAGGAGATCACTATATTGAAGCAGATTCCAAAAAAAATTTCGAGAGATTAGAAGGAAATATTCCTTCCTATCTAAACAGCTATTTAAAAAAGGAATCTGGTTTAAATGGTTGATGCCTGAGGGATTGCTGGTATCCTGGGAAGGGGGTAGAGTCAGAATTAAAACAGTAGGAGAGGCAGAAGCTTTTCTTAGAAAGCACTCCCCACTCCTAGAAGAAAGAGAGGGAGCAGGGAGGGCCGCGGCTCCACGTATTGAAGAGAAGGAGCAAGATGACACTATTGCTAAGAGACTCAGATCTCAAAAATAAGTATGTTTTGAAATTCACTACAACTAAGATGGATGTTTAAAAAAAAAGATTGAATGTATGAAATGTAATATGATATATATAATTATCACCACTATATAATTGTTAAAAAATGTATTTTTATGAACTCCTGGAGGCGACCACTGACCCCAACACGGAAGTCCTACCTAAAATGTTATCATTGAACCCTACCATTTCCTCTTTTCCTATATAATTGTAAAAACCAATAAAATTGTTTGAAACAAAACAATTTTGGCTCCCTGCTATCCTGTCACATATGTACTTAGACACAATATTTCTTCTAGTTGACAGGAGTCCCAGAGGATACAGATATAACACAGGATTTTCCAAGTTTCCTATAGAAAAGATGGCTACTGCTCAGTTGATCAAAGAAGAAATAGACTACTACAGACCTAACATAAAATGTTCTGGGAAAAAGAACCAGGAGACATTTAGAACAGAACAACATGACTTCTGGCTAGTGTCAACTGTGGACGTGTTTTTTTTTTCCAGAAGAGCTTTGGACAAGATTCTTGAAATGATGATAAGTGGACAATGGTCCAATAATATACTGAAGGAAGAAAAGGCCTGCTATGCCACAGAATAATTAACCACCTTACTTATCTCTGATTATAAAGTAGGGGTTGCATGTAGAGATAGCATATTCAGCTAATACTAGACTACCCACATAGCAATAGCACTTAGACTTACATATTGCTTCACAGTGCTTTAAAGCCCTCTCTAAGCGATTTACATATATTATATTTATTCAATTTATACCCCGCCCTTCTCCAAACGGACCCAGGGCGGCGCACAGGAAAATTAAAATACATACAAAACATCATATAAAATTTAAAAAACTAATTCAATAGTCATCATATTGGCCCCCAACAATCTGGGTCCTCATTTTACCAATCTCGGAATGATGGAAGTCAACCTTAAGTTTGGTGAGATTCAAACTGCCAAATAGCAGCCAGACAGCAATCTTCAGAAGGAGTTTGAAAACAGCAGTAGTTCATCCTTGGTGTTTCTGTAATTACCATTTTATTTTAGAATGTCTGGCTTAGTTCAGTGCAACACTTGTTTTGCAGCTGTCTTTCATGGTACTCTTTTTACATTTGGATATTGTCCTATTTGTAAGCAGATTGCTAGTCTACATGGACAGCTTCTTATCTAGAGTCTTTAGTCTGTGCTTCCCAGGCTAAAATTTGGTGTCCAACTCAAGTAGATCTGTTCTATTGAGTTGCCTTACTATCAGCCCCTCTACCATTAAGATACTGCAAGGAAAAGGGCAGTATACATCTGTGGGATCTGGCATAATGAGAGCTGTGAACCATAAACACTAAGTGTTTGTATGTCCTTGCATACCAAATACAGTGGCCTTGCTGAACTTAATGATACTAAGGGGGCAGGTCCAGCTGTTTGTGATGATGGTAGTGGTGGTGGTGATGACTCAGCTGAGCAGAAGATTGTGGTCTATGACAAAGAAGTTGTTTTGGATAAGGAAATATGTGAATCAAGTATTGCAAATCAGTCAGGTATCTAAAAAGAAAAGCCATCTACTGATTGGTGATTTGATTGTAAGAGATGTCAATTTAGGAAAAGAGAAACTTGAAAGAGGTGAGGTGTCTGCCTGGTGCTACTGCAGAAAAGAGGTGCATTGTTAAGATAGTTAAGAATGCTAATAAAAACTGATGGTGATGTTGTACATGTTGGCACTAATGCCCTGCCTTGCCACTTATGACTTGTCTAAAAAAAAATGTAATTTCGGTGCAGAATGATTTCCAAAACTTGGGGCAGAAACTTAGCAGTATAGGCTGTAGTCTTACTTTTTCAGAAGTTTTATATATACATATATAAAGTATATAAAGAGTAAAAAGGGAAAGGTCAGTATAAAGTAGAGTTCAATGTGTGGCTAAAGGAGTGGTGTAAATGGTTATTTCAGTCATGATGTTTGTAGCTGATTTGATGAAAAGCTGTACAAAATAGATGGTACTAAGGGACTAGGTTATTAAATTCAAGAGGTATCTGGAGAAATATTTAAACAAAATAATGGAGGCAGAGAGCTAATTGATATTTCAGTTCCCAACAATCTAAAATTAATAGGGTCATCAGTGTTTCTAACATGGATGTTTGTGCCATTATTAATCTTGCTGTCAAGGAAAATTAAACTTTTGATAGTGTCTACTGTATCATGTGCACTAATTAAAGTGATGGTAAGGGGAACTCAGACACAAAACAGGTTATATAGAAAGCAAAAATAGGATCAGTGAAAAAGAACTCAAATATCTATACTACTAACACACAAAGTATGAGGAATAAACAGGGTGAAGTAGAAGTTCAAATAAATGAGGGCAGGTATGATATTGTTGCCATTATGGAAACTTGATGTAATGAAACCCATGATTGGAATATACAACTAGAAGGATTTAAATTATTTAAAAGAAACAGGCCAACAGAACAAAGAGGAGGTGGAGTTGCGCTATATAAGAAATAACTAAAGCTCTAAACAAATACAGCAGAGCAATGATGAAAGCCATCTTGAATGCATTTGGATCAATATAAAAGGAAAAGAGGCATATGTGTACACTGTAGGCCACCCAACTAAACAGAGGAAATGGATGAACTCTTTTTTTTATTTTTTTTATTTATATTGAAAAAGTTGGTTTTACATTTTTTCTATAGGGTAGGGTAAGGGATACAAAGAAATTTTGAGAGCATTCACGTCGAAGTCGTCGGCTCTTCCGGGACCTCAAAATACATTGATAACAATAAAAAAAAAACATTTTTCATAACACTACAAAGTGAAAGCATGTACATATACCTAAATTCTCATTTCTATACTGTCAGTCCTTTACAAAAAATCCAAATACAAATATTATGCAAAATTGTTCAAAAAAAAAGTCAAGGCAAAGTTATTCTTTTGATCTAAGTCTCTTGGCAATTGTATCTTCCTTTTCTCCTCCCTGGCCCCCAGTGGGCGGGGCCGTGGCCCCCTCCGTCCCCCCTGGATCTTCCCCCAGGATAGAGGAATGTTTTTTTAAGAAAGGCTAGTATTGGCAGACTTTAATTACCCTGACATCAACTGGGAGACAAAATCTGCACCAAGTAGAAGAGCAAACAGATTCCTGATAACATAGCAGACAACTTTGTCTCCCCAAAAGCAGAGATGGGAACTAGGGGATTAGCCATATTGGACTTAACTCTCACTAACAGAGATGAAATGATAAAAGGTATTGAAGTTAAAGAAAAGTTGGGGAAAGGGTTGATCATGCAAAATTGGAATTCAATTTTGCAAGCACAAGCAATAGAACAAAGTCAAACTAGACTCTTGGACTTTAAGAGAACTACCATAACTTAGGAGAGCTTGGAAAGGATTCCTTGGATGAGAATCCTCAAGGGGAAAACAACTCAAGAAGCTTGGGAAATTTTGACTTCCTTCCGGTTGGCCGGAGGCGATGGTCGAGTCTTGGGGCTCGTCCACTGCTTGGTTGCCTCTACGGCCCCCCAAGGGGCAGGGAGTTCTTTTAAAGGACTCCTGCTGTACAGGCGGCTTGCGGGGAATCCCCCTACCTTGACGGCGGTTGGAGGGGTGGTCCCCGCTTCGACCTAGGCGTAGGGGAACGAGTCACGGGGGGGCATCGTCCCCTTTGCCGATGGAGGACCGGAATACCTAGCTGCTTTCACGAAGAGCTGAAACGCCGGAGTTGGAGGCAACACCGAAGCTCCTGGCTACAAAGTGGACTGTGAGTGATCTTATTTCAATGCTCGCAACTTTCAGCTTGAAAGAGGATGGAGGGGGGAGTTTGTAACATCCCCCCTCGGAATGGAAAAAAGTGGCATTTAAAAATGCTCCCCAGGCTTGGGGAAGCGGAGAAATCAACATCCGGTTTTCTTAAACTATAAGTGAAAGTGTTTCCTACATAACTTTGGATACTTTGTATCGAAGTCAGGCAACAATGAAACAATTTTTTGCTTGTTAACTCCCGGCGACTTTCAGATGGGCGGGGGAAGATGACGTTCCTTTGTTCTCAGGAGACATACTTTTCTTGGAAAACTGCTGACATTCCCTTGTGTTCGGGACTGCCTTTCTCTTTTCACTAACGATTGCATGTAATGGATTAATTAGACCTTTCCCTGAAGTGCCTTCTTTTTTTCTTTTTACCTGATTGTTTTTAAGAACTTGGTTTCTCTCTGGATTATAATTAAATGACACTGTGACTTTGGTCACTGAAATCTGCTCCCACCTTGACTCACAGACTCCTCTCCAGCAGATGCCATTTTACTGACAAAGACTTAAATCTTTCATTATGGCTTCAAAAAAGCAGACGCATCAAACCAAGATCACTTCGATGTTACCAGAAAAAACAGATGTGGACGCTAAATTATCAGCAATGGATGAAACTCTTCAGAACATCATGAAAGAAATTAAAGAAATGCGGAAGGACCATGTCAGTTCTAAATTAGAACCTTTGGAGGTACAGAAGAAATTAATGGAAAATACACAAAAGATCGATGGTCTGGAGACGGGGTTGGCTGGGACAAGGGAAGAGCTTAAAAGCTTTAATAATGAAATAGGGGATTTAGCTGGTCATATGTCTAGGATGGATTTTGAAAGAATGTCTTATTTTTTAAGATTTCAGAACGTTCCTGAGTCTAACGATGAAGATTTGACTGATTTAATGTGTACAATTTTAGCAGATTATATACAAAAGAGCAAAGAAGATATTAGGGGGGGACATTGATCTGATATATAGAATAAATTCAGCATATGCCAGGATAAATGAAGTACCCAGAGAGATACATATTAAATTTGTAAGAAGGTCAACAAGGGAAAGGATCCTGAGAGCGCAGAGAGACATTCCTTTAATTTACCAGCAGAATGAGATTGCCATCTTGAAGCAGGTCCCAAAAAAGATTAGAGAGATAAGAAGGAAGTATTCCTTCTTGTCCAAAAGATTATTTAAAAAGGGGATCTGGTTCAAGTGGGTGATGCCAGAGGGGATATTGGTGTTCTGGGAGGGAGGGAGGGTGAGAATTAAAACAATTGCAGAGGCGGAAGCCTTTCTTAAAAAACATTCCTCAATCCTGGAGGATGAAAATGGGAGAACAGAGGGTGCCGCGGCCTCGCTCACTGGAGGTCAGGGAGAGGAAGACACAATTGCCAAAAGACTTAGATCTCAAAAGTGACTTTATTTTTGTATTGTACAACTTTTATTTGGATGTTTACACATGATTGTTAGCATAGATTTTACAATGATATATTTGTATTTCTTTCCACTTTGTAGTACAAATGAAAATTTACTGTATTAATTATATATTCTTTTATGAAAGCCCGACTGGGGCCAATGACTCTGACATGGAGGTTCTCACAATGTCTTTTTAATACCTTATTTACCCTTACCCTATTTGTATAAAAATTTGTAAAACTCAATAAAACTTTTTCAATAAAAAAAAAAAAGAAGCTTGGGAAATTTTAAAAAGTGAGATTATAAAAGCTCAGTCTACCACAAACACCCAGCAGGGCTGCTTAAAGAACTCTCTGATAAACTGAAAGATAAAAAGGACAAGTATAAAAAATGGAAAGAAGGGTACCTAACTAAGGCAAATAGCTTGAGCCTGCAAAGATGAAATCAAGAAAGCTAAGTATCAAAATGAACTAAGGCTTGTGACAAAAGTCAAAAATTTAAAAGCTTCTTTCAACATGTAAAAAAAAAAAGACAAGTAAATGATTTATCCATTAATGGGAGAAAATGACAAGGAGGCGACTAACAACAGAGAGAAAGTAAAAATGCTCATTTTTAGCATCTATCTTTATACAAAAGAAAAAAACAGTCCAAGCCATCAAAAATGGTACTATAAAAAACAGATTAGAAACACCTTAAAATAAGCAAGAAAATGGTGAGAATCTGTCTACCCTAGACAAGTTCAAATCACCAGGACCAGATGGATTATACCCCAAGGTTCTGAAAGAACTGGCAGATGTGATCCAATGGTGGGATTCACTTACCTTCCCTACCGTTTTGCAAATTTGAGTGCGCACAGGTGCTGCACCTGCGCACCATCTTCTGTGTGCAGAGAAGAACCACCTGAATACCACCTGTGATGTTATTTCAAAACCACTGAATCATATCTTTCAGAGATCCTCTAGCACTTTTGAACTACCAGAGGACTGAAAAATGGCTGATGTGTTCCCATCTTTAAAAAAGAGGGGGGAAACAAATCCAGGAAACTACAAATCTATCAGCATGACATCAATATCTGAGAAGATTCTGGAAAAAATAATCAAGCAATGAATCAGCGAACAGCTAAAGATAAACAAAATCATAACGAGATGTCAATATTGATTTGTCAAAAACCAACAATGCCAGACAAATTTTATTGTATTCTTTGAAAAAGTGACAAAATTAGTGGACCAGTGAAATGCTGTGGATTTAATTTACTTGAACATAAGGCATTTGATAAAGTAGACCATTATCTACTACTTGATAAGACAGAAGCATGTGGGATAGAAGCATTACCACCAGATAGATTCGTAACTGGCTTACCAAGAACACTCAAGATACAGTCCTTAATGGAACAACATCTACATGGAGGGAAGTAAACAGTGAATTATCCCAAAGCTCTGTTTTAGGCTCAGTACTCTTCAATATCTTCATCAGTGATTTAGATGAGGGGATAGATAGGGAACTCATCAAATTTGCAGATGACACCAAGCTGGCAGGAATAGTCAACATTCCAGAAGATAGGCTTAAGATACAGAAGGATCTTGACAAACTTGAACATTGGGCACTATCTAACAAAATGACATTCAATGGTGAAAAAAGTAAGGTTATACATTTAGGCAAGAAAAACAAAATGAACTTGGCCCAACAGAAGTAACTGTGGAAGAGGTCTTGGAATCCCAGTGGACAATCATTTAAATATGAGCCAGTAGCAGGAACATAGAAAAAATAGTTTCAGGAAATGGGTATATCTAATTTAATGAAAAGAAGGACTACAGGTAACATAATAGCAGTGTTCCAATATCTAATTGGCTGCCACAAAGAAAAGGGGCTCAACCTATTTTCCAAAGAATACAGGATAAGAAGCAATGGATGGAAATTAATCAAGGAGAGCAGCCTGAGCAGTGGATTGGACTAGAAGACCTCCAAGTACCTCTAACTCTGCTTTTCTGTTATTGGCAATTTTGGAAATTAATTTTATTTGTAAAAGTATCATAAGGAATTCTTCCCATCAACAATGTCAGTTTTAATCTTCATGTACACTCTAAAAATTCATCCTGTGTTGGATCTTGAGTGGAGGGGGGCTGCTTCTAATCCTATCACTTTGTTTTGTTAATTGTCAAGCAATTTTACTGCAAAGAATTTTGAAATATCCTGTCTTGAATGGATTTCAGGCTGCAGTATTTGTTTTGCTTATGAATAGAGCCATCTAGAGCATTGGCTTCTTTCAATAAGCTCTGAAGTGCTGGCATCTGCTGTCAGCCATTAAGATAGACTTGGGGGCTGCTTCCTGGCTCTAAAAAACATGTTTCTTCATTTCTCATGTAGGAAAATATAACATTCTGCCTTTTAAAATATTCCTCAAACTATTTCATTCTTCTAGGAGTGGGGGGCTTCCCTCAGCAGCTTCTCCTCCTCAAGCAAAATGGGCCAAAAAAGAGATTTAACTGACTGCGAAAAGTCAGAAAATGTGAAAAGTTTTTCAGAGGGATGCAACACTCTTCATATTGCTAAGATATTGGGGCAAGACCACAGAACCATCAAATATTTTGTTGCAAATAGTCAACAGGTTCCCAAGAAATGTGTGGAGAAAAAAAGATGCACATTAACTGCCAAAGATTTGAGAAGCATAAAACGTGAAGGTACCAGGAACCCATTATCCTCCAGTGCTGTCATATTCCAGAACTGCAAACTACCTGGAGTGCATGGAAGTACAAGGTGTTCAGTGCTCAGAGACATGGTCAAGGTAAGGAAGATTGAAACCCGACCACCACTGAACAAGACACATAAGTTGAAATGGCAAGACTGGGGCGAAATCTTGACAGATTTTTTTATGGACTGATGAGTTGAATGTTGATGGACCAAATGAATGGCCTGTGGCTGTATCAGTACTTTAACTCAGACGCCAGCAAGGTGGAGGTGGGATACTGGTATTGCCTGGTATTATTAAAGATGAGCTAGTTGGATCCTTTTGGGTTGAAGATGGTCTCAAAATCAACTCCCAAACCTACTGCCAGTTTTTAAAAGACGCTTTCTGTTACGTATGTAAAAGAAAGCAACGTATATAACGCTCCACCCATTGGTTCAATTTCCAGGTAGGAAGTCGAAGGACCGTCAGTGGCTGAACTTCCTGGACAGCTCCTTTTAAAAGAGGAGCTACCAGGAAGCCCGCCGCTTCTTGTCTGATGTATCTGACTGAAAATAAAGGTCTGTTTTGGCTATTGACGTGTCCTGCCTCTTCCTTCTGCCCATTCTGGCCATGAAGGTGGGATTCTGAAGAGAATAAAGGCCAATGGACTGACCATCCACATAGCATTAGTGGCCATCTTTCGCGGCACACAACAGCCTGCACTAGCCATTCCAAAATGACTACACATGCTCACCAGCACTGTTCGAGCCTAATACCAAAGAGTGGTCTTCCTATATGGGTCATTTTCAAATGTTTATGGAGGCAAATAATCTTCAAGATTTGTTGGACAATAGAAAAAGGGCACTTTTCCTAAGTTATTGTGGACCATGAATTTACAAGATGGCTAAATCCTTAGCAGCACCGACCGTTGTAGAAACAGTATTGTGGACAACCCTCCAGAACATACTAAAGAATCATTAGCCCCCCTCAGCATTGCCACTCGTTAGTAGGCATGAGTTTTACCGCAGATGCCAACAGTAGGGTCAGACAATCAATTATTTCATTGCAAACCTGAGGGAAATCGCATCCGAATGTGAATTCAATTTAGAAGAAATGGGTCTGAGGGACCTTCCCCTGCAAAAATGACTGCTGGCAGAAAGGGGCATCACATTTCAAGCAACTGTTGGGATGCACATCAACCACAAAGCTCACAAAATGGATAAAATGGGGGAAAACCTTTGAAATAAGGATGCAACACAAATGTAATCACTTAGGAATTTTTAAAAAAATGGACACAAAAAAGAGTTGACAACTGCATTATATCACCCTTCCTTTCATCCGTGGTTTTGGGGTAGAGTACCATCAGTACGCTGATGACATTCAGCTGTACATATCTACCCCAAACCACCCCAACGATGCCATCGAAGGGATGTCCCGGTGTTTGGAAGCCATACGGGTCTAGATGGGGAGTAACAAACTCAAACTCAACCCGTCCAAGACCAAGTGGCTGTGGTTTCCGGCGTCCCGGTTTAGCCAGCTGATTCGAACACTGGCCATAGGGGGCAAACTATTAGCCCCCGTAGAAGGGCGCACAATTTAGGTGTCCTCCTGGACTCCCGGCTGACCATGGAGGACCATGTGACGGCCGTGGCCAAGGGGGCGTTTTACCAGGTGCGCCTGGTCCGCCAATTGCGCCCCTTACTTGACTGGGATGCCTTCCGCACAGTCACTCAAGCACTTGTGATATCCCGCCTAGACTACTGTAACGCTCTCTACATGGGGCTCCCCTTGAGGTGCACCCGAAGGTTGTAGCTAGTTCAGAATGTGGCCGCGCGGGGGATTATGGGAGCCTCACGGCATTCCCATGTAACACCTCTCCTGCGCGAGCTGCACTGGCTGCCTGTGGCCTTTCGGGTGCGCTTCAAGGTGCTGATAACCATCTTTAAAGCGCTCCATGGCACGGGGCCTAGTTATATGCAAGACAGTCTTCTACCCCACACATCCCTTCGACCGATCCGCTCCCATAGAGAGGGTCTTCTCCGGGTGCCGTCGGCCGGGCAATGCCGTTTGGCGACGCCCAGGGGAAGGGCCTTCTCTGTGGCGGGCCCAACCCTCTGGAACGACCTTCCTCCCAAACTCCGGACCACCTCGGACTTCCGCCTTTTCCACCAGTGCCTGAAGACACACTTTTTCCATCAAGCCAGCCTAGCGTGATCACCCTATAACGACTGAGTTTTAAATTAGCAATTCGTTTTAATTAGAGGGATTTTAGTAATTTTAGCACAGGGTTTTCTTAATTTAATTGGTTTTATGATATTTATTATGTATTTATGTATATATCTGTTTTAATTTCCTGTGCGCCGCCCTGGCTCCCTTCTGGGAGATAGGTGCGGGATACAAGTCGAATAAACTCAAACTCAAACTCAGGTACCTTTTGCAAGACTCAGCAGGTAGTTATCCTTAAAAGTATCCAAGTAACTAGAAAGACAGTTAACTGCACTCAGTGTTTCAGACAAGTACATCACATCGTGGTGATGTAGAAAAGACATGGAGACTCTAGAAAGAGTGCAGAGAAGAGCAACCAAGATGATTAGGGGACTGGAGGCTAAAACATATGAAGAATGGTTGCAGGAACTGGGTATGTCTAGTTTAATGAAAAGGACCAGGGGAGACATGATAGCAGTGTTCCGATATCTCAGAGGGTGCCACAAAGAAGAGGGAGTCAAACTATTCTCCAAGGCACCTAGGGGCAGGACAAGAAGCAATGGGTGGAAACTAACCAAGGAGAGAAGCAACTTAGAACTAAGGAGAAATTTCCTGACAGTTAGAACAATTAACCAGTGGAACAGTTTGCCTCCAGAAGTTGTGAATGCCCCAACCCTGGAAGTCTTTAAGAAGATGTTGGATAGCCATTTGTCTGAAATGGTATAAGGTTCCTGCCCACGCAGGGGGTTGGACTAGAAGACCTACAAGGTCCCTTCCAACTCTGCTATTGTATTGTATTGTACAACATACATAGCATTCCTTAGGGCATTCAATCCCTTAGTAGTCTACTCTTTTTAATACTTCCATAGTAATCATGTTGAGTAATAGCTTAATTAAGAAAAAAAAATAACATAAGCAACTTGCTGAGCTAGAACATTTCCTTTGCCTAAACATGCATTGCCACATTCAAAATGCCATGTTTCTAGTCCTACCCAAGTAATTGGAGAAAGTATAGCAAGGTGGAACTTGCCATGGCATGCCTGCTTTCTACTTTGTCTCCCTTACCTTGTGGCATTATCATGCATGTTAGAGGAGTGATATACGTAAGTAGAAATAGTTACATGGTTGCAACTAAATAAAAAGCATGGCCTTACTACTTTTATCTCCTCTTTCATTCATAGAAGTTAAGCTAAATTATTTTCATTTAAGTATTTTCAATGCCTATTTCTTGTCAGCTTGATTGTGGCTCTTCTGTTTAGGAAATGAATTATTAGAATCTCATGTAACCAAGCCCATAATCCCTTGTAATATCAATCCTACTGAACTTCATATCTGTTTGCAAGATTTAATTATATTATTTTACATCACTAAAAAATGCTTCCCATTTTGAGGAAGGAAAAAAAGAAAGAAAGAAAATTCATACTAACCCTCTTCTATGGGTGGGGGAGGGAGGACTAGATAAAACCCATGATAGGCACCAACAGTCAATAAACTGGGGTCAAAGGCTTGTTGAAACTGAAATAGCAATTAATTAAAGACTGCATGTGCTGTACTTTTGGGGGAAAGTATTCTTCAGAAGCAATCAGCATTATCTCATGCTAGTTAAAGGATTTACCAACCCTAAGCCAAAAGAAAACTAAATTAGCGTATTTGTTATCCCGGTCCCCAAGCCCTACCTTACCTCTTCTGCCTTACTTCCAGATGTCCAGATTTTGCTGAATATAAAACAAAAGCAATGGTTTAACCCTTTGGCTTTGCAGCCCTTCCTCTTTCCTTATGTCATCAACCAGCAGAAAACACTATTGCGATAGGCAGATGGTTTTGACAAACAACTACAGCCATCTATCAAAGTGGCTTATCAGATTCAGCCACTGGACAATTAATTTCTGGCAGCATGTCTTATAACAGTGATGGCTAACCTTTTCTGAATCCAGTGCCCAAAGCCTGAATCCCCAAAATGCAATGTGTGTGTGCATGTGCCCCACCCCCATGCATGCATGCCCACCATCACCCTGCACACGCAAGTGCTGCCACACATGCACGCTCCCTGTGCATGCACAGCACAGACCCCAAGACCAGCTGGCTGGCGGGTGGCACGTGCACATGTGTGGCAGAGCTGAACTGGGGTGCTGGCTCACGTCCCCAGAGAGGGTGCTATGAGCCACCTCCGGCACGCGTGCCATAGGTTCACCATCATGGCCTTATAAAATGGAACGGGCTCCTGGCTTTACTAAACAATCCCACCCCCAACTGATATCAACACTTTAAGATTCTGCTCAATACTTTAAAATAAGTCTCTCCAAAAATTACAAATACATTTTACTGGAAATCTATTAACAAAGGCTACAGAAACTTAATATTGAATTCCTAACAGTGTTTTCCTCCCCTCCCCTCCTCTCTTCCCTCCCCGTTTTTCCAAAGAGTTAATTTAGAAACAATATAGCTTTCTAATGTTATCTTTCCATCTTGGGCTTAAATCATGTTTTGCTAACCGCCACTCCATATTTTCTTCAAAGTAAGTGCTATGTTTCTCTATAGATGTTTAGTGGACTTGCTTTGATGCAGGTCTATTGAAAGAACACTAATCCTACCCTCAAAACAAGCCCCCATAGCAGCTAGTTTCTATCATAGAGGAGGCTGCATGTTTAAAGAAAAAATGGATGTTTACCTGAAAACAAACTTTGCAACAGTATGAACCTGGTGGGACTGCCAGTAAAGTGTTGTGTTTTTTTTTTTTACCAAGCAGCCTCTACTCTGCTAATCAGCAAGATGTTTCTGCATGGGTTAAAAAGAATCTTTACTAAGCAGATCTCCCATACTACTCAATTATATTTTTTGAGAACATGTTTGTATAATGATCTTTTTGACTGTACCTTTCTCTTAACCAGCTGCTCAACTGGCTTAAGAGTCATAGGGAATAATCAGTAGACCCTATTCTGACAATCTAGGAATTTAAAAAAAGGAGTTAGGCAAAGCATTCTTGATCCTAGGACCAGGAGTGAAATTCAGCAGGTTCTGGAGAACCGGTAGCGGAAATTTTGAGTAGTTCGGAGAACTGGAACTCCACCTCTGGCTGGAGATTTTGCAATATCCTTTCCCCAGGAGTGGGTTGGGAATGGGGATTTTGCAGGATCCTTCCTCTGCCACACCCACCAAGCCACGCCCACAGAACCAGTGGTAAAAAAAATTAATTTCACCACTGCCTAGGACCATGCTATGCATTAGCTCAACGTGACTGTTGGAAGGAAAATCTATCTGGTTCAGTTCCAAGCTGAGAGAAAAATGCTGGATTTAGAATGGAGGTTGGAAGATGATTGGAAAGAAGGTCCATTTATTGATTAATAAATAAATGAAGGAGGCGGTGGTGAGGCCCCTTGTTAAGAAGCCTTCCCTGGATCCAGCTTCTTTAGTCAACTATCATGGGGATGAACAGGCTCAGACTCAACCCCTTCAAGACTGTGTGGCTGTGGTTTCCGTCATCCCGATTTGTCCATCTTGTTCCATCTTTGCTGATAAGGGGAGAGGTTTTAGCCCCCTCAGAAAGGGCCCATAATCTGAGAGCTGCGTATGGTGGCCCAGGATGGATGAAGCCATAAGTAGTTGGGTAGGACATTGTCAGGCTTCCCATCCGGCTCCGCCAGTGACAGTGGCCAGGGAATGGGAAAGGCCACCTGGTCCCTGGTCCAGATTACACCTCTATTTTGTGGGCCTGGGCAAGGAACTACCATAATGGTGGTGGTGAACGCATTCTCAAAATGGGTTGAAATAATACCCATGGGGTCCACCACCGCAGAATCCACCATTGGGGCATTGCAGCAGTTGTTCGCATGCCATGGGTTGCCAGATTTGGTTGTTTCAGACAATGGGCTGTAATGGACAGCAGCCGCTTTCCAAACATTCCTGGTCACCTTAGGTGTCCGGCATGCCCTAACGTCCCCATTCCACCCACCCAGCAATGGCCGAGCGGAACGAGTGGTCCGCTCAGCAAAAGAGGACCTGGAAAGAATGGGTGCAGGGAGCTTACAGGACAAAATAACACACATCAGTCATAGTCGGAGGCTTCCCATTGGTTAAGGTATGCAAGCATTCAGACGGAAGAAGAGCTGAGCTCTGATTGGTTGCCCATTTGACAACTACCATATAAATATCTGTCAAATGGAGCCTGTTCTGTTCTGCTGTTTATAGTTGTTGTGGTTTACATTAAAGATAGTTGAGTTGAACCGGAACACCTCAGTCATTATTCTCGCACTCGGAATACACAAAAAAGACCTCCCCAAAAATAAGGCTAAGTGCTTATTTTGGGGGTCAAAAGAAAACAAGGCCTGTCTTATTTTCAGGGAAACACAGTAGCGCAAGGTTACTAAGTAAGAAAGTAAGCTTCCAAAGCTTTGGTTCAATTTGATCCCCCTGTTCCTCCAGACCTAACCCAACATTTTCATCAATATATCACCCTGGCATATTCTCTAGCATATATTTATTTTATTGCTATAATTTATATTGAGCATTTTTAATTATAAAGCTGGCTCTAAATACCTTAAATAAGTTTGGATGCATACATTATCACAGGATATCAAATAATTATATGTGGCATGCAATGCCTTTCATCAAGATTAATTATTGCATAATTTGAAACATATATTGGAAGAAAGAGCTTTACTCCATGATCAGATCCTATTATACTTCCTCTTTCCTTTTTTCCTGACATTCTCAGCTGAAGAGCTAATGAAGAGAAGGCTCTGTCCTAAGATGTTTATTCTTTTTTGCCAAGTTTTAAGTACTAAAATTCAAATATAGATTATATGCTATCAAGTTGGTGTCAACTCTTAGAAGCCACATAGATTATCTCCATGAGAATCTTGCCTTTAACCTGATCCTTCGAGTTCAATAATGTACTTAATCAGGGTTTCTTGAATAAGTCCCAGCAGCCTAGTTCACTATGCTTAATCATATGCATGTTTTAAGACACCAATGAGTAGTTCACATAGGAATCTTAACACAATACATTGATTTTCAGCAGCTTGAAAATCTAAGTGAAAATTTAAAGAGCAGATTAATAAGTGATAGTTACCTACAGATATTATATACTATATTATCTACCACAGTTGTATGTCATCATTCCTGCAACAATACCACAAAACAGATACATAGTAAACGAACAGTGAAATTATTGAAGTTACTATGAAGATATTATGGAGATTTGAATTGATCAGATTAAGGCAATTAGTCTGATCAATTTGGCTCACTTAGAGCAAGGGTGTCAAACTCAATTTCATTGAGGGTTGCATCAGGGTTATGTTTGACCTTGGGGGGGGGGCAGAGTAGGCGTGGCCAGCTCAACATTACTTATATTGGGGGCGCCTGCGGTGGCACAAGCACTCTGCAGCAAAAGCGGGCTTCCAAGCTCCATTTTTGGCTGTGATGGCCTCCTGCAACCCTCTGCCAGCCAAAACGGAGCTCAGGAGGTCCGCCCTCCTGAGGTCTGTATTTGCTGACAGAGACACCACGGGCCAATCCTTCACGGTTTCCTGGGCAGCCCCACAGAGTTAATCTCAGCACCCCACAAGCTGGCTCCGGGGCCTTGAGTTTGACACGCCTGGCCTAGAGGTAGCATATTAAATTACAAATACCTTCTAGGCAATAGCAAAGATTCAGAAAATTATAGATCATCCAAATGTTTGCAATCATAACTGCATTTGGTTTTGTGGTGATAAAAACACATCACAAATTAATGCATAGTTTAGGTGCAGTACATGAACCCAGTAAATTGCAGTTTATTAAAGAAAGCATAGTATTTTTTAATTAAATAGTAACAGAAAAGAACAAAATATAAATAAAATTATGCAAATAATTCTCAAAGAAAAAACAACAGAAACCGAACAATCCTACTGAATTTTAAATCTGCTTGCAAGATTTCTCATTTTACAGTACCTAGAAGTGCATAAAGAACATAAGAGTGCTTTAAAAGAAAAAAAAGCAAAGTACATGTTATAACAGTTAAGTTACAATTATAAACATAACTAAAATGAATATCATTGAACTACACCTATATTTATTTCTAATACACTCATATAAGTATCATTCTTTTTAATCTACTGTACTTTATAAAAATGAGCTTTATATTTCATTATACTTGTACATACAATTGATAGGTGGCAAGTTTAATTAGGTGTCAATCTATTGAGTAAACGGAACCATACATTTGCCCATCCAACGCTGAACATTTGTCTTTTGACCATAGTAAGGGCATGAAAAAACCATTTATGTTGTCGAGATCGTTTCCGGCTTCGGACGCGGATGGACGTGGATCCTCACGTCCGCCGCTGTGTTGCCTCAGCTGTGCCCTTGGGCGTGGGGGGGGAGATTTAAAATCCCCCCCTCTGCACGGGCGGCTTGCGGTGAGGGCCCCCATCTCGACGGCGGTCGGGGGGGCTTATCCCGCTTTGCCCTAGGGGCTGGGGAACTTTTGCGGGGGGAGTTTCCCCTTCGCCGAAGATGCTGGAACATGAAGGATGTTAAAAGGAGCTGAAACTCCAGGGCTGAATGGCTGCGCCGAGGCTCCGGATTAAAAAATAATGGTATGTGCCTTATTTGAATTTTTTTACATTCAATTCAATGGAAAGAGAAGATAGGGGGGAGTTGGAAACAACCCCCCTGGAAATAAAGCGGCATTGGATAAAGAGTCCCGCGCTGCGGAGAGAGTGAAAGTGACTTCCGTCGTATTTATTGAAAAAGGAAGTCTCTTGTTAATCAAGGGATTTGCTGTTAGACAATGTATCCTGAGCCTTGCTACATTTTAAATTGATTGTTTTTACTTTTGGTTTTTCCACCCTGCCGGCAAGGCGGAAAGATGGCATTCTCTTTGTTCTCAGGACGGAACTTTTCCTTTTTGAAAATAAGCATTCCTCTATTTCAACAAAATTAGACTAATTTCGAAATATATAAGAAAAGGACCTGCTCTGGTGTCTTTCGGTGTGTTCTCCTTTTGTGAAACTTTCTGCTTTGTTTGGAATTTTTTCTTTTTCTCCTTTTTCTCTCTGGACGTTGTAAACTCAATTTGAACTCCAGCTGCTTTTGTCTCGGACTTCACAGACTGCCCGCCCAACAGCGCCATTTTTTCTTCCCTTTCTTCTTCTCTACGCATTAACACTTAAAACTTTAATTATGGCATCGAGGAAACCCCCATCTGGGAAACCAAGCTCTGCTCTAGCATCTACAAGACCCAGCCCATCCTCACAACCAAAGATTTCAGCTTTGTTACAGAAGGAAGTAGAAGCAGAGGTTGCTAAGTCACCAAGCCCTCAGCCATTAAATGTAGAGGAGATGTTTCAAAGGATAATGAATGAAATGCAACAAATCTGGAAAGACAATTTAAGCACAAGATTGGAATTATTGGAGGCGCAAAGAGAAATAACAAATAATAAACAAAAAATTGTGGGGCTGGAAGGGGGGCGGTTGAGTTGAAGGAAGAGATAAAAGACTTTAAGAAAGAACTTACAGATATTACTGGTCAAATGTCTAAAATTGATTTTGAACACATGTCTTTCTTTTTAAGATTTCAGAATGTTCCCGAATTACCGAATGAGAATTTGAGAGAGCTGATGGCTACTATGTTAGCGGATTATATTAAGAAAGATAAGGAATTTATTTGGGGGGACATTGATTTGATTTATAGAATTAATTCAGCATTTGCCAGAATAAATGAGATACCCAGAGATATACATATTAAATTTATAAGAAGGTCAACGAGAGAAGAGATACTGATAGTGCAAAGAGGGGGCCCTTTGATGTATCAGCAAAACGAGGTGGACATATTGAAGCAGATCCCAAAGAAAATAAGAGATATAAGAAGGAATTATTCCTTCTTAACTAAAAAATTATTTAAAAAGGGGGTGTGGTTCAAGTGGTTGATGCCTAAAGGGATGCTGGTATTCTGGGAGGGAGGAAGAGTTAGAATCAAAACAGTAGAAGAGGCGCATAATTTTCTTTAAAAACACTCCTCAATCCTGGATGACGATGAGATGGGAATGGGAGTGGCCACGGGTCCGCCTGCTGGTGGGGGGGAGGAGGAAGAGACTATAGCAAAGAGGCTCAGATCGCAAAAATAATTTGTTATATTTCTTTATGATGGTAATTCCTGTGCAGATGTCAATAGTACAAAGTAATTGAATGTATAAAATAATATGAAAATTTATGATTTTAAAATGTATGTACCCCTTCCCTTTAATAATTTCTTTTTAATTGATTATGTATGAAGACTCGGAGGCGGTCATCAAACCCGATGTGGATGCTCCAAATATTATCTACTACCTTACCTACCCCTTTCCTAATATAAATTGTTAAAACCAATAAAACTTAAAAAAAAAAACCATTTATGTTGTCCATTTGGCAAATTCTACTTAATATTCCAAGACAATATTAGCAGATTCCAAATAAGACACAATCAGGCTTGTCCAACCAGCAAATTTCAAAGATAAAAGTCTCTGTATCTGAAGAATTATCAAACCTGTGAATCTGGTTTTGGTGATTAATGCAGAATGCATTAATCTAGGGAACACATGAAAGATTGAAGTTATATTTGTTTGGCAAGACTTCACATTTTGCAAAAATTTCTCTTTAGCAAATCATGATATATCCATAGTTATGAAAACTTTTGAAAGTTCAGTGTTGGCCTACTTGAAAGCCATCACAGATGTTGCTAGGTCCTTTCAATTTGCAAATAGATCAGCATATGATACTGTTAATATGGCATTGCACTACAACTTAAAACATCTTGAATCCCCAAAGACCTATGCAAAGGTTCCTTTTGTAGACTTCAGCTCGATATTCAACACCATCATTACTGAAATCCTCCTCTCTAAACTGACAACTAGCTGGGCTTGACCATACTTGCAGATGGATTATAAGCTTATTTTCTTTTGATCTTTGAAATAAGCGCTTGGTCTTATTTTCAGGGTGGTCTTATTATTTTTGAGGTGCAGAAGGTGGGAGCGTGGTCACCTCATGGCTGCTGCTGTGTTGCAATATTTTCAAGGAGTGCTTATTTTCAGGGAAGGGCTTATTTTAGCGCATGTGCTCAAAAGTCCGATTGGGCTTATTATCCGGGGAGGGCTTATTTTCAGGGAAACAGGGTAGGAAGCAGCAGGTGAAGCTAGGTAAAATCAGATTGAATATCCATTCAATTAGCATAGGAGCCCCACCTTCCCATTACTCTTCTATCCATATCCCAATGACTGCATCTCAAAAGATCCTTCTGTTAAAATATTGAAGTTTACAAATGATACAACAGTCATTGGTCTCATTTGAGATGATGATGTGTCTGCATATAGCAGGGATGTCAAGTCAAGTCAAGTCAAGTCAAGTTTAATTTGTAGACCGCTCCCTCTCCCCAAAGGGACTCAGGGCGGTGCACAGGAAATTAAAAAGCATACAAACATAGAACCATTATAAATATATAAAATCGAATGAAACCAACTATAACCCTGCGCTAAAAACCTAAAATCCTTAAAAACTAAACCCCTTAAAAACCCAATTAAAACAGTTTAAATATTAAGACTAAAGGCTGGAGAGGTAGATTAGGCCAGGCCGGCCTGATGGAATAAATGGGTCAAGCTTTTGGCGGAAGGAGCAGAGGTCTGTGGTTGTTCTGAGTTCGGGGGGTAGGTCGTTCCAGAGAGTTGGGCCCATCACAGAGAAGGCCCTTCCCCTGGGCGTCGCCCGCTGGCATTGCCTAGTGGACAGCACCCAGAGAAGTCCCTCTCTGTGGGAGTGAATCGGTTGAAGAGATGTGTGGGGCAGGATGCGATCTCGCAGATAACTAGGTCCCGTGCCATGGATTGCTTTAAAGATGGTAATCAACACCTTGAAGCGCACCTGAAAGACCACAGGCAGCCAGTGCAGCTCGCGCAGGAGCGGTGTCATGTGGGAATGCCTAGAGGCTCCCAGAATTACCTGCGCAGCCGCATTCTGGTCTAGCTGCAGTCTTCGGGTGCACCTCAAGGGAAGCCCCATGTAGAGAGCATTGCAGTAGTCTAGGCGGGATGTCACAAGCACATGAATGACTGCGAAGGGCATTCCGGTCCAATAGGGGACGCAACTGGCGTACCAGGTGAACCTGGTAGAACGCCCCCCTGGCCACGGCCGTCACTTCCATAGACAGCCGGGTATCCAGGAGGATGCCCAAGTTGCGTGCCCCATCCACAGGGGCTAGAGGTTCAGCCCCTATGGCCAGTGATGGAGTAAACTGGTTGTACCGGGACACCGGAAACCACAGTCACTCGGTCTTGGACGGGTTGAGTCTGAGTCTGTTCCTTCCAGATCCGCATGGCTTCCAGGCACCGGGACATCACTTCGACGGCATCGTTGGGGTGGTTCGGGGTAGATATGTACAGCTGCGTATCGTCAGCGTAGAGATGGTACTCTACCCCAAAACCACGGATGATCTCACCCAGCGGCTTCATGTATGTGTTAAACAGGAGCGGCGAGAGGACCGACTCCTGAGGCACCCCACATGTGAGGGGTCTCGAGGCCGACTTCTGCCCTCCTGTCAACACAAATTGCGATCAACCGGAGAGGTAGGAGGAGAACCACCATAAAACGGTGCCCCTCACCCCCAGCCCCTCCAGTCGATGCAATAGTATACCATGGTCGATGGTATCAAAAGCCGCTGAGAGGTCTAATAGGACCAGGATGGAGGAACAACCCCCATCTCTGGCCCTCCAGAGAATATCTACCAACGCGACCAATGCTGTCTCAGTGCTGTGTCCGGGCCGGAAGGTGACGGGGAAACTGTTGTGCCACCACACTCTCTACAACCTTCGCCAAAAAGTGAAGGTTGGAGACCGGACGATAATTTACTAACAATGCTGGGTCCAGGGAAGGCTTCTTGAAGAGGGGTCTCACCACCGCCTCTTTCAAGACGGTAGGCACTCAAGGAAGCATTCACTACTTCCTGGAGCCAGTCTCGTGTAACCTTCCAGGATGCCAGTACAAGCCAGGAGGGACACGGGTCCAATAAACATGTGGTAGCTCTCAGTCGCCCACGTAACCTGTCCATATCTTCGGAAGTAACAGAGTCAAACTCCTCCCACAAAGCTGTCTCAAGACCTGCCTCAGACCATCCCTCCAGACTACTTTCGGTGGAGGCCAACTCGCTCCGAATCTGAGCGATTTTATCCTGCAGATATTCTCCAAATTCCTCTGCTCTGCTCTGCCCTGCAGAGGGGCTTCCCGTAGCCTCTGTTGAAGGATGGAGCGGGTCACCCCAAACAGAGCGGCTATCTGCGGATGCAATAACAGTGGCACAATAATGCTGTTTGGCCACTCTTATCGCCACAAGGTAAATCCTCAAATGGGCTCTCACCTGTGTTCGGTCAGATTCAGACCGTGTGGATCTCCATCTCCTCTCTTGGCGTCTCTTGCCACGTTTCATCACCCTCAGCTCCTCAGTAAACCATGGAGCCCGGGTGGCTCACCACCGCAAGAGAGGCCGCAAGGGCGTGACCCAATCCAAGGCCCCAGCGGCCGCGGTGCTCCATGCCGCCACTAGGTCCTCCATCGGGGCACGGGTCAGGGTCACAGGTAATGGCCCAAGCTCCATCTGGAACCTCTCAGGGTCCATCAGGCACCTGGGGCGGAACCACCTAAGGATCTCTGGTTCTGCCTCCCCGCGGTGGGGTGTAGTGGTTGGAAAGTCGAGCTGGAGAAGTTAGTGATCTGACCATGACAGGGGAGGGGCAGGACCGAGGGGAGACAATCTTCATCCTCCCGGTTGGTGGCACGTAGCCGTTGGTTGCAAACGGTCGGGTGCCACAACCCCCGCAGGCTAGGTGGCCAGGGAATACAGAGCCAGGGTCTGCGGCTGATGTTTTGCAACGCCAGGTCCGTTGTCAACAAAGCCCCCCTCATTAGTGACCTTGTGTCAGAGGGGGAGCTGGACCTGGTAGGAATTGCGGAAACCTGGTTGGGCCACGAGGGAGGACTTCCCCTGGTTGAAATGTGCCCACCAGGCTACCGCGCATTTCATCAGCCACGGGCCCTAGGCAGGGGTGGTGGGGTAGCGGTCATTATCAAGGAAGGCCTTGAGCCGAGAGAGACCATTGTGCCTCAGACCACCGGCTGTGAGTCCCTCTGCGTGAAGTGGGGCCTAGGGAGGCAGTTGGGCTTGCTGGTTGTATACCTGGCTCCCCGCTATGTAGCAGCAGCCCTGCCCGAGCTCCTGGAGGTGATCGCTACGGTGGCAGTTGAGACCCCCAGACTTTTAGTCATGGGGGACTTTAATCTGCCATCGTTGGGCGAATCATCCGAGGCAGCTCGGGAGTTCATGGCTTCCATGACGGCCATGGACCTGACCCAAGTAATTCAGGGCCCCACCCACGAGGGTGGACATACGCCGGATCTCATCTTTGTCTCAGGCCAATGGAAGAGTGATCTGGGTATAGGGGACATAGTCATCACACCCTTGTCATGGTCAGACCACTCACTTCTCCGGCTCGACTTTCCGACCACTGCTGCAGTCTGGGGATCTCAACCGCCACCACAGCGATCATCTCAAGGAGCTCAGGCAGGGCAGCTGACACGTAGCGGGGAGCCAGGTACACAATCAGCACGCCCAACTGCCTCCCTGGGCCCCACTTCACGCAGAGGGACTCACAGCCGGTGGTCTGTGGTACAGTGGTCTCTCTCGGCTCAAGACCTTCCCTAACAATAACCGCTACCCCCCCACCCCTGCCTAGGGCCCGGGGCTGATGAAACGTGCGGTAACCTGGCGGGCACATTTCCACGAGAGGAAGTCCTCCCTCGTGGCCCAGCCAGGTCTCTGTAATCCCTACCAGGTCTGGCTCCCCCCCCCCGACACAAGGTCGTTAATGAGGGGGGCTTTGTTGGCCACGGACCTGGCATTGCATAACATCAAAATGGTCCGTTTTTCACCTCCCCAGACTCCAGCAGCACTTTGCCAGCCAAAAATGGGCCGTGTCAAGACCTCCCAGTAGATCAACTAGCTCTGTAGTCCAGCCAGAACAATTTGGAGCTGAACACTGTTTAACTGTAGAGATGATAAATTTAGAAGGAGCTCTTCTATTTTACCTGTTGTGTCTAAACAATAGTGGTTTTCACTCCAGTCCGCAGGTACTGGAGTAAGCTGATTAGATAGAAAAAGTCGGCTGTGATTGGTTGGTTGCACCGGCGGGATCCTTAAAAAGGGACCACCGCCAGCTGTGTTTTTACTTGGCTACCTTGCAATAAAGAGCTGATTTTACTCCTAGTGTGTCCTTTCTTTACCCGATCTAACACTACCACCTAGGCTAGGACTGTAGAAAAAACAATAGCAACCAGCCTGCCTTCTGTTGAGGATCTGTATACTGCACAAACCAGAAAGGTGGTTGAGAAAGTATCTACAGACCTCTCACATCCTGGACAAAATCTGTTTCAACTTCTCCCCTCAGGAAACCTCTAGAGAGCATTGCATACAAAAGCAACTAGACCCAAATAGGTTTTTCCCCTATGCCATCATTCTACTGAATACTTAATTTCCAAAGCATTAATTTCTCATCTCCTCTATTATCTTCTATGATTTATCAACTGTTGTTTTTAACTTATTAATGATTGTAACTATGATTTATTATGTATGATCTATTACTTGTTTATATGCAAAATGTGCACTGCAGACAAATTTCTTCTGTGTTCAATCATCGTTGGCCAATAAATAATTCTATTCTATTCTTATTCTATTCTAAATTGGTTTCTTACTAGAAGATAAGCTTTACTGATCCTGGTGGAAGATACGTAAACTCTCATCTCTTGTAGTAATATAAAAGAATTGCACAATGATAATTTTGGAACTGGTTCCAGTCTTGTCTTACAAAAGGAATTTAGTCACATGTTCTATCTTGACTCCATGTTCAATTCCCAAAGAGAGAAGTTATCTGAACAAATCCTCCATAAATTCAGCCAGGTTTGGGAGTGTTTTCAATCCCAATAACATGTAATTTTTTTTCCTGCATGACTGTGACATTAAATAACTTATTTAACCAAATTACTATGACTAGCTTCAGTGACAGTATTATGAGCTGTTTAGCCGGTTTTCGCAGAGAGCCATTATTATTATTTTTTGCATCTACTTTAAATCATTTTAAACCTTTGCCAAGACTTGTTGGGTCGGCGTCAAGACTTGCATCTGAATCAAGATCTCATTTAGCAAATTAATTGAAGACTCCTCCTCCATCAGTTTCCCTGGTTCGGCAGATAATGATGCAGCATTAAAACAACAACAACAACAACAACATCCGGAAAGTGGTGTAACTGAACAAAGACTAATGGATCAAAGGTGCTTCATCATCTGTAATAAAGTTTTCACAGAAGTGGAAATGCAACATATATATATAAGACTGCGACTGCGCGAAGGAGATGGCGGTCTAGCTCCGAGCTCCGCTGGGCCATGGAGCTCGTTAGCCGATTTTTCAAGTGCCCCAGCCCATTACTTACTATTTTGAGGGCTGGGATCAGAGAGGGATCCACCCTGGACTTCAGGGTGAGGTTTGTGCTGAGGTGGCAATGAGGACGGCGGCGGCGGCAGCGGTGTGAGCGCCGGACCGGAGGTCGGCATCCCCGGCATCCTTGTGATGGCGGTGGACATCGGCCGCGCGCCTGGATGCCGGAGGGCCTGGATGCCTGGAGGGCCGGGAGGACGAACTTAGGTGCGGAGGCGGCGGTGAGAGTGCCGCCACGGAGACCAGTGGCTCAACGGCGGAGGTGGCTGTGAGAGAGCCTGGATGCCGGAGAGCCTGGAGGACGGACTTAGGTGCGGAGGCGGCGGTGAGAGGGCCGCCACAGAGACCAGTGGCGTAACGGCGGTGGAGGTGGCTGTGAGAGAGCCAAAATGGAGGTCGGTGCCCTGGGGATGGTTGCTTAATTCCTGTGGGAGCGCCAGAGTGGAGGCCGACGTCTTCGGCGTCCCTGCGGCGTCCTGCGGTGGCAGAAGGGCCGTTCGTGGAGGTTTTCCTCCTTTTTAGTCCTTCTAAAGGGAAAAATCTAGAACGCTTCAGCTGGACTAAATCCCTCACTGATGCACTTTAATCCATTAACTGATATATCTAACATCTATTTATTGCATTTTAACATCTATTTATTACATCTTAAATGGCGGCTAACGATGCTCTTAAAATCTTTTATGACCCATGCTTTTATGTATTTAAATCTTTTACATTGTATTATCTATATTAATGTACTCTAAGCTAGACCTATTACGACTGCGAGAGTCCCCGCTCTCGCAGGTTTGGCCCTCCGCTCTAACGAGGGCCCACCTTGATGAAGGATTCATTAATCTGGAGAGGTAGAAGAAGCGTGGTCTCAGGGGTTTTTTAATTTGTAAACTTATGTCTATTTTAGGGGGAACCAGGGAGGGGGGAGGGTATAGACAGGAAGAGGCGGGTGAGGAAAGAGAGGGCCAGGCCAGCAGGCGACAGAGGGAAGCGGAAGGTTCCGTTAGGAGGGGGGAGACACAAGTCGTTCCGACAGAGGGCATTTCCATCCAGAGGGTCGTGGGGAGAGGCAGGTCCGAGGGGAGACAAGTGTTATCCTCCCGGTTGGGGGCGCGAAGCCGTTGGCTGCAAACGGTCAAGTGCCTCAACCCCCGCAGGCTAGGTGGCCAGGGAGTATAGAGCCAGGGCCTGCGGCTGATGTTCTGCAATGGCAGGTCCGTTGTCAACAAAGCCCCCCTCGTTCATGACCTTGTGTCAGAGGGGGAGCCGGACCTGATGGGAATTGCGGAGACCTGGTTGGGCCACGAGGGTGGACTTCCCCTCGTTGAAATGTGCCCATCAGGTTCCCACGCTTTTCATCAGCCCCGGGTCCTAGGTAGGGGTGGTGGGGTAGCGGTCATTGTAAAGGAAGGTCTTGAGCCGAGAGAGACCATTGTGCCACAGACCACCGGTTGTGAGTCCCTCTGTGTGAAGTGGGGCCTAGGGAGGCAGTTGGGTTTGCTGGTTGTATACCTGGCTCCCCGCTATGTAGCAGCAGCCCTGCCCGAGCTCCTGGAGGTGATCGCTACGGTGGCAGTTGAGACCCCCAGACTTTTAGTCATGGGGGACTTTAATCTGCCATCGGTGGGCGAATCATCCGAGGTAGCTCGGGAGTTCATGGCTTCCATGACGGCCATGGACCTGACCCAACTAATTCAAGGCTCCACTCACGAGGGTGGACATACACCGGATGTCATCTTTGTCTCAGGCCAATGGAAGAGTGATCTGGGTATAGGGGACATAGTCATCACACCCTTGTCATGGTCAGACCACTCACTTCTCCGGCTCGACTTTCCGACTGCTGCTCCCCTCCGCGGGGAGGCGGAACCTGAGTCACCAATCTGGTTCCGCCCCAGGCGCCTGATGGACCCGGATGGGTTCCAAACGGCGCTTGGGCCAGTTCCTGTACCCCTGACCCGTGCCCCGATGGAGGACCTCGTGGCCGCATGGAATATTGCGACCACGGGAGCCTTAGATCGGGTCGCGCCCTTGCGGCCTCTCTTGCGGCGCCGAAACACCCTGGCTCCTTGGTTTACCGAGGAGCTACGGGTGATGAAATGCCGCAAGAGATGCCTAGAGGGAAGATGGAGTTCTACCCGTTCTGAATCTGACCGGACACAGGTAAGAGCCCATTTACGGACTTACATTGTGGCGCTGAGAGTAGCCAAACGTCATCACTGTGCTACTCTCATAGCATCTGCAGACAACCGCCCTGCCGCCTTGTTTAGGGTGACCCGCTCCCTCCTTCAACAGAGGGTGCGGGAAGCCCCGTTACAGGGTAGAGCAGAGGAATTTGTGATTTTTCTGCAGGAGAAAATTGCTCAGATACAGAACGAGCTAGCCCCCATTCATGGCCCAGTGGGATGCCACGAGACAGATCTTGTTTGGAAGGAGTTTGACTCCGTTACTTCCGAGGATATGGACAGGTTACGTGGGCGACTGCGAGCCACCACATGTTTATTGGACCCGTGTCCCTCCTGGCTTGTACTGGCATCCTGGGAGGTGACACGAGGCTGGCTCCAAGAGGTTGTCAACGCATCCTTAAGTGAGGGTTCCTTGCCTGCTTCCCTAAAAGAAGCGATGGTGAGGCCCCTCCTTAAGAAGCCCTCTTTGGATCCAGCTCTTTTGAACAACTACCGTCCAGTCTCCAACCTTCCCTTTTTGGCGAAGGTTGTTGAGAGTGTGGTGGCACAACAGTTTCCCCGTCACCTGGAGGAAGTTGATTATCTAGATCCGCGCCAGTCCGGTTTTCGGCCCGGGCATAGCACCGAGACGGCATTGGTCGCGTTGGTTGATGATCTCTGGAGGGCCAGAGATGGGGGTTGTTCCTCCATCCTGGTCCTATTAGACCTCTCGGCGGCTTTCGATACCATCGACCATGGTATCCTATTGCATCGGCTGGGGGGTTGGGGGTGGGAGGCACCGTTTTGCGGTGGTTCTCCTCCTACCTCTCTGGCCGATCGCAATTTGTGTTGGCAGGGGGGCAGAGGTCGACCGCGAGACCCCTCCTGTTTAACACATACATGAAGGCGCTGGGTGAGATCATCCGTGGTTTTGGGGTTGAGTACCATCTATACGCTGATGACACTCAGTTGTATATATCTACCCCAAACCACCCCAGCGATGCCGTAGCGGTGATGTGCCAGTGCCTGGAAGCCGTACGGATCTGGATGGGAAGTAACGGACTCAGGCTCAACCCGACCAAGACCGAGTGGCTGTGGTTTCCGGCTGCCCGATTCAACCAGCTTACTCCATCGCTGGCCATAGGGGGCGAACATCTTGCCCCTGTGGATGGGGCGCGCAATTTGGGTGTCCTCCTGGATGCCCGGCTGTCCATGGAAGATCAAGTGACAGCCGTGGCCAGGAGGGCGTTTTACCAGGTTCGCCTGGTTCGCCAATTGCGCCCCCTATTGGATCGGGATGCCCTTCGCACAGTCACTCATGCGCTCGTGACATCCCGACTGGACTATTATAACTCTCTCTACATGGGGCTTCCCTTGAGGTGCACCCGGAGACTTCAGCTAGTCCAGAATGCAGCTGCGCGAGCAATTATGGGGACCGCAAGGTCTACCCACGTAACACCGCTCTTGCGCGAGCTGCACTGGCTATCTGTCGTCTTCCGGGTGCGCTTCAAGGTGTTAATTATCATCTTTAAAGCGCTCCATGGCTCGGGACCTAGCTATCTGCGGGATCGGATCCTGCCTCATACATCCTCACGGCCGATTCGCTCCCACAGAGAGGGACTTCTCCGGGTGCCATCCACTAGACTTTGTCAGCGGGCGATGCCCAGGGGAAGGGCTCTCTCTGTGGCGGGCCCGGCCCTCTGGAACGACCTTCCCCCCGATATTAGAACGACCACGGACCTCCGCTCCTTCCGTCTTAAATTAAAAACTCACTTTTTCTGTCTGGCCGGCCTGGGATAGTCTCCCTGTCTTGGGGTTTTTATTGGGTAGCTTTTAGTATAGTTAGTTTATGGGAATTTTAGCACAGGTTAAGTTTAATTTGGTTTTAGAACTGTTTGTATTTTTTATTGTTTTATTCTACCTGTGCACCGCCCCGAGTCCCCATGGGGAGAGGGAGCGGTTTATAAGTATTAAAATTATTATTATTATTAAAAATTATTATTATTATTATTATTAACATCTAGAAATATAGGCTAAAAAGAAAACAAGTGATGATGAACAAGCTGAAGAAATTGCTCCAACACCTAAACAAATTGAAAAGTCAGTGGAAGAAGCAAACATACAGGATGAAGACCCTCCTATGCAACAACTTGAAAGTGTAGAGCTGTGATCTAGCAAAAATACTGAAAGAAAAAATTGAAAACCACATCAAAGAAAATGTAGAAAGAAAAAGACTACCTATCATTCGCGAAGTGCATAGCAAACAAGTGAAAGATCTGTTAACTGCCGTGAACAACATTTTAACTTCCATCCCATCCAGCACACTATATGAAACCAACCAATTAATGTATAACACAGCTCCTGTTATAACTACAGAACTAGGTTATAAAATGCCAAAAAAGAAACCCACTGGAACACCAAAATGGAAAATTCGACTTGAAAATAAAATTAAAAAACTACGAGGGGATATCAGCAATCTGAAGCACTTGAAAGAAGGAAAACTAAAGAACAAAAAGCTGAAAAATAGTTTACACAAAAAATACAACCTGGAGGAAAAAACAATAACAGAAATTATGGAAGAACTAAAACAACATGCTATAGCAACAGCAAGGAAAATTGAAAGATACGAAGGACAAATAAAACAGAACCGTGAAAATGTCCAGTTCAGAAACAACCAACACCTCTTCTACCGGTCCCTTGATGAAAGTCGAATCCAAACTTATAGTCACCCATGTAAAGAAAAAACTTTGAACTTTTGGAAAGAACTGTGGGAAAACCCAGTAGAACACAACAACACTGCCTCCAGGATCAAAGATATTCAACAACAAACAATACAAAACAAGACGCAAAATATTGTAATAAAAACTGACAGGGTGACAAAACAAGCAAAGAAGGTCAAGAACTGGAGTGCACCTGGCCTGGATGAACTGCATGGATACTGGCTAAAACATCTGACCAGCCTACATCATCGCATGGCCACTCAATTTGATCAAATTCTTCAAAATGCAACAAGCGAAAAATAGCTAACAGCTGGACGAACTTACTTGATAATGAAAGATCCAGAAAAAGGCACAGAACCAAACTACTATCGCCCAATTACTTGTCTGCCAACAACGTTCAAACTTTTTACAAGGATACTGGCAAATTCAATATTCAATCACCTGATAGAAAAGAGTTTGTATCCAGTAGAACAAAAAGGAAATTATAAAAAATCAAGAGGAACAAAAGATCAGCTGCTCAGACAAAATAGTACTAAAAAATGCAAAACGAAGGAAAACAAATTTAAATATGGCTTGGATTGATTACAAGAAGGCATTTGAGGACTTCCGTTTCCGGCTTCCAGACGCGACGGACGTGTTCCAGACATGTCCGCCGCTTGCTTTCTCTAGTGGGTACCTTTGGGGGCACGGGGGCTCCTGTAGAGAGCCCCCACCGTATGGGCGGCTTGCGGTGTAATACCCACCCCGACGGCGGTCGGGGGGGCCATTCCCGCTTCGCCCCAGGAGCCAGAGAACAGATGCAGGGGGAAGATTTCCTCTCGCCGGAGAGCCGGAACAGCAGCAATTGAAATGCGGGCTGAAAAGCCGGAGCTGGAGGAGGCACCGAGGCTCTGTTGCAACTGAGTGGCTTGTGAGTTTATTTTTCGATTTTGATGCTTTCAACTTTTTAAAAAAGAAAGAATAGAGAGGGGAGTTTGCAAAAACCCCTCCTTGGGAAAATAAGCGCCGTTTTAAAATGCTCCCCGGGCTCGGGGAGAGAGAGAAAGTAACATCCGATTCTTAATTAGTAGAAAATGAAAGTTGTACCATATATGGAATTGCGGTTGATACTTTGTATCTGAGTCTTGTTATAGGAGAAATGGACTTTCATTACTTCTTCGCAACCGCCAAAGAGGCGGAAAAATGGCGCTTCTTTGTTCCCAGCAAGAAAATTTTCTCTTTGATGTTTGAGCATTCCTTCAACTTTACAAGATTGTAAAATTTACACACAAGCCAGCTCAAGTGACTCTAGGGATTTCTCCCACTGTGTGCCTTCTTATCTTATTGGATTGGACTGAAAATCTTTTTCTCTCTGGATTTTACACAAATTACACTTTGAATTTGGATACAGACTTTCCCTTTTCTCCGATCTCACGAACTGCTCGCCCACTAGATGCCATCTTATTTACAAGAACTTAAAACTTTCACCATGGCAGCAAAGAAACCTCCATATGGGAAATCTCTTTCCGCCCCTGCTTCTGGAAAAGCCAACCCAACACAGCAGCAACCTAAAATTACTTCAATGATACAGAAAGAAGCAGCTGGAGAGGACACTCATCAATCATCAATAGAGGAAACCCTCCAAAATATAATGAAAGAAATAAAAGAAATCCGGAAATACATGATAAGTTCAAGATTAGAACTTTTGGAAACACAGAGAACATTAATGGAAAATAAACAAAAAATTGATGGTTTGGAGGGTGGGGCAGTTAAGATGAGGGGGGAGATAAAGGATTCTAAAAAAGAAATTGTGGATCTTGCTGGTCATATGTCTAGAATGGATTTTGAAAGAATGTCTTACTTTTTAAGGTTTCAAAATGTTCCTGAATCAGATTCAGAAAATTTAAAAGATTTAATGTGCACAATTTTAGCAGATTTTACTAAAAAGAGTAAAGAATACATTTGGGGGGACATAGACCTGATTTATTTATTTTATTTATTTATTCGAATTTATACCCTGCCCTTCTCCTTGTTAGGACCCAGGGCGGCGCACAGGCATTATTTAAAAACCACAATGAATACAATATACAACATTAAAATATATTAAATTATTTACCCGTGCTAAAACCCATATTTAAAAACCCAACCAAATTATAATTTATATATAAAAGTCAGAACAGGGGGCTATCCTAGGCCGGCTTGTTGGAATAAATGCGTCTTGAGACGTTGGCGGAAGAGGCGGAGGTCCGAGGTAGTGCAAAGGTCGGGAGGTAGGTCGTTCCAGAGGGCCGGGCCCGCCACAGAGAAGGCCCTTCCCCTGGGTGTCGCCAGCTGGCATTGCCCAGCCGATGGCACCTGGAGAAGGCCCTCTTTGTGGGAGCGGACCGGATGAAGGGATGTATGGGGCAGGAGGCGGTCTCGTATATAGCTAGGCCCCGAGCCATGGAGCGATTTAAAGAGGGTGGTCAACACCTTGAAGCGCACTCGAAAGGCCACAGGCAGCCAGTGCAGCTCGTGCAGGAGAGGTGTTACGTGGGCTTGCCTTGAGGCACCCATAACCACCCGCGCGGCCGCATTCTGCACTAACTGTAGCTTTCGAGTGCACCTCAAGGGGAGCCCCATGTAGAGAACGTTACAGTAATCCAGCCGAGATGTCACAAGCGCTTGAGTGACTGTGCCAAGGGCCCCCCGGTCCAGTAAGGGGCGCAACTGGCGTATCAGGCGAACCTGATAGAACGCCCCCCTGGCCACGGCCGCCACATGGTCCTCCATGGAAAGCCGGGAATCCAGGAGGACGCCCAAGTTGCGCACCCTCTTCACGGGGGCCAGTTGTTCGCCCCCAATGGCCAGTGTTGGACTTATCTAGCTGAACCGGGGTGCCGGAAACCACAGCCACTCGGTCTTGGACGGGTTGAGTTTGAGTTTGTTACTACCCATCCAGACCCGTACAGCCTCTAGACACCGGGACAGCACCTCGACAGCATCGTTGGGGTGGTTTGGGGTGGATATGTACAGCTGGGTGTCATCAGCGTACAGATGGTATTCCACCCCAAAACCACGGATGATCTCGCCCAGCGGCTTCATGTAGGTGTGGAACAGAAGTGGTGAGAGGACCAACCCCTGAGGAACCCCACATGTGAGGGGCTTCGGGGCCGACCTCTGCCCTCCTGCCAACACCCATTGCGACCGACCAGAGAGGTAGGACAAGAACCACCGTAAAACGGTGCCTCTCAGCCCCAACCCCCCCCAATCGGTGCAATAAGATACCATGGTCGATGGTATCAAAAGCCGCTGAGAGGTCTAACAGGACCAGGATAGAGGAACAACCTCTATCCCGAGCCCTCCAGAGATCATCCACCAACGCGACCAATGCCGTCTCGGTACTGTGACCAGGCCGGAAGCCGGACTGGCGCGGGTCTAGATAATCAACTTCCTCCAGGTGTCGAGGAAACTGTTGGGCCACCACACTCTCAACAACCTTCACTAAAAAGTGAAGGTTGGAGACTGGACGATAGTTCTCTAATAAAGCCGGGTCCAGGGATGGCTTCTTGAGGAGGGGCCTCACCACCGCCTCTTTCAAGACGGTAGGCAAGTACCCCTCACTCAGAGATGAATTCACAATACCCTGGAGCCAGCCTCGTGTCACCTCCCAGGATGCCAGTACAAGCCAAGAGGGGCACGGGTCCAATAAACATGTGGTGGCTCTAAGGTTCCTCGGCAACCTGCCCATATCCTCGGTAGTGAAAAAGTCAAACTCCTCCCAAGGTGTAATCTCAAGACCAGCACCGGACACTTCGACTGGGTCACTTTCAGTGGAGGGCAACTCGTTCCGAATCTGAGTGATTTTGTCCTGCAGAAACACTTCAAATTCCTCTGCTCGACCCTGCAAAGGGGCTTCCCGCGGCCTCAAATGAAGGAGGGAGCGGGTCACCCCAAACAGGGTGGCAGGGTGGTTTTCCGCGGACGCAATAAGGGTGGCACAATACTCACGTTTGGCCACTCTTAGCGCCACTAAGTAAGTCCTAATATGGTCTCTCACTAGTGTTCGGTCAGCTTCGGATCGAGAAGATCTCCACCTACTCTCTAGGCGTCTCTTCCGGCGTTTCATCTCCCGAAGCTTCTCGGTAAACCAAGGGGCCTGGGTGACTCGACGCCGCATGAGAGGCCGCAAGGGCGCGACTCGGTCCAAGGCCCCCGTGGCCGCACTATACCATGCGGCCACTAGATCCTCAGTCGAGTCGCGGGGCAGGGACACAGGTATTGGCTCAAGCTCCCTCTGGAACCTTTCCGGGTCCATCAGGTGCCTGGGGCGGAACCAACTCGGTGTCTCCGGTTCCGCCTCCCCTCGGTGGGGTATGACGGTTGGAAAGTCTATCCGAAGGAGAGAGTGATCTGTCGACTTCCGCTTCTGCCTTCCAGCGGCAACGGACGGGTCCTGGACTCGTCCGCCGCTTTGTCCCCTTTTCTGCCCCCCGACGGGGGCGAGACGCCCCACCTTGGGGGTCTCCCGTAGGGTTGGCTTGCTGGGGCCTTTTTTTTCCCCTGCGGCGGTGGGGAAGCGACCCTTGTCTTCGACCTAGGTGAAGAGAGGCTGGCTGCGGGGGGGAGACGCCTCGTCTCTTCCTTCGCCAATGGAGAACGGTAAAGCTTTGTGAATGTGGGGAGAGACGGACGTTCGGGTCGGAAAGCTCTCCCGAGGCTCGGCTGCGAGGTGAAGAGTGAGTGTTCTTTTCTATTTCGTCTTTGCTGGCAGCGCTGGACTAAAGAGCTTGGAGGGGGGTGTTTTGCTTGTTAAACCCCCCCTCGGATTTAAAGCGGCGCTTGGAAATGGCTCCTCGTTGTGAGGAACCGGATTTTTTCTATGTGGATTGCCTGGAACTTAATGAAAGCAAGTGAAAGTGGTATGCGGCTTGCTTTTTTACAATGTTTCTAAGTTCGACTGGCTTGCAACAACTTTTCTTTTGTAACTTTCTCCGGCTGGCTCTCAGTTTGGGCGGTGGAAAATGGCTACTCTTTGTTCCTGAATGACTATTTCATTTATGGAAAATTACCAGCATTTCCTTGTGATTTGGACTTCCTCTTGCCATTAATGAAGAATTTTTTGGATTAATTGATTCCTTGTCTGGAGTGCCTTTTTTACTATAATTATTGATTTGGAAAAGTGTTTCTCTTCTGGTTTTTGAACTTTCTACAACCCTGACCTGAAACTTTCATCTCCTGACTTGCCTCAGCGGCCCCACCCAAAAAACGCCATTTTAGTGGCACTGACTTTAACAGCTAACCATGGCACAAAAATCAGAACTGGCAGGTTTGGAACAAAGAATGTCTTCTCTGGAATCTGTATTACAAACTTTGGTGCAAGAGATCAAGGCTCAGAGAGAAGAAAATAGTAACTTTAAGAAGGAACTTCTGGAAACACGGAAGCAAGCGTGGGAGAACACACAGAAGACTGAAGAGTTGGAAGGGGGGCTGGCTGGGGCAAAGGGAGAGCTTAAAAATGTTACTAATGAGGTTGCAGAAATAAATGGGCATGTGTCTAGGATTGATATGGAAAGGATGACATATTTTTTAAGATTTCAGAATATTTCTGAGGAACTGGGTGAGTGTCTCCCTGAACTCATGAGTACAATTTTAGCAGATTATTTGCATAAACCTAAAGATGAGCTCAGGGGGGACATTGACCTAGTTTACAGAATAAATTCCGCATATGCCAGGATAAATGAAGTACCCAGAGAGATACATGTTAAATTTGTTAAAAGGTCAACCAGAGAGGAAATTTTGAAGGCGCAGAGAGGAGGGCCGCTAATTTACCAAAAAAAGGTTGTCGTCATCTTGAAGCAGATCCCAAAAAAGATTAGGGAGATGAGAAGGAGGTATTCCTTCTTATCCAAAAAATTGTTTGATCACGGGATTTGGTTCAAGTGGGCGATGCCCGAAGGGATGCTGGTGTTCTGGGAAGGAGGAAGAGTAAGGATTAAAACAGTTGTTGAGGCGGAAGCCTTTCTTAAAAAACATTCCTCTATCCTGGGGGAAGATCCAGGAGGGGCAGAGGGGGCCACAGCCCCGCCCACTGGGGGCCAGGAGGGAGAAAAAGAAGATACAATTGCCAAGAGGCTTAGATCCAAAAAATGACTTTGCTTGCTTTTTTTCCTTTTTTTATTAACTTTTTAAAACTTTTTTGTACCAGGATGTTTGTACAAATCTGCCAGCGTAGAATGGGAAATGTATGATGTATTCACTTATCTTTATCTTGTAGTATTTTTTTGATAAATTTTCTTACCAATGTTTTATTATGTAGCCTGGGAAGGGCCAAGGACTCCGACGCAAAGGTTCTCAAAATGTTTCTGTAACCCCTACCTTACCCTTTGGAAAATTGTAAAAACCAATAAAACTTTTTCAAAACGAGAGAGTGATCTGTCCATGACAAGGGTAAGATGACTAAATCCCCAGTTCCAAGATCACTTCTCCACTGTCCAGAGACAAAAATCAGATCCAGCGTGTGTCCTCTCTCGTGAGTGGGGCCCTGAACTACTTGGGTCTGGTCCATGGCCGTCATGGAAGACATGAATTCCCGAGCTGCCTTGGATGTTTCGGCCGTCGATGGCAGGTTAAAGTCCCCCATGACTAACAGTCTGGGGGTCTCCACTGCCATCGCGGGGATCACCTCGAGTAGCTCGGGCAGGGCTGCTGTTACATAGCGGGGAGCCAGGTATACCATCAGCAAGCCCAACTGCCTCCCTAGGCCCCACTTCACGAAGAGGGACTCACAGCCGGTCGTCTGAGGCACAGTGATCTCCCTCAGCTCCAGACTTTCCTTAACAATAACCGCCACCCCCCCACCCCTGCCTAGGGCCCTAGGCTGATGAAATGCACGGTAGCCTGGTGGGCACATTTCCACGAGGGGTAAGCCCCCCTCGGGGTCCAACCAGGTTTCCGTGATTCCCACCAGTTCCGGGTCCCCCTCTGACACAAGGTCATTAATGAGGGGGGCTTTGTTCACCACGGACCTGGCGTTGCAGAACATCAGCCTACAGAATTAATTCAGCATATGCCAGAATAAATTATGTACCCAGAGAGATACATATTAAATTTGTAAGAAGGTCAACAAGGGATGAGATTCTGAGAGCACAGCGCGATGACCCTTTGATATACTAGCAGAAAGAGATTGCTATTTTGAAACAGATCCCGAAAAAGAAATATTCCTTCTTACCAAAAAAAGTGTTTAAAAAAGAGGTGTGGTTCAAGTGGTCAATGCCAGAAGGAATGTTGGTGTTCTAAAATGGGGGGAGAGTAAGAATTAAAACAATTGAAGAGGCGGAAGCCTTTCTTTAAAAACATTCCTCAATCCTGGAGGATGAAAATGGGGGAGCGGGAGGGGCCATGGCTCCGCCCACTGGCGGGAAGGAAGAAGACACAATAGCCAAAAGACTCAGATCACAAAAATGAATTTTTTAAAATCGTTATATACTGTAATTCCTAAACGGATGCTAACAGAAACAAATGAATGAATGCATGAAACTTATGATATGATATGTATGTATCTCTTTCCTTATATTGAAAAAGTTTTTCTTTATGTAACCTCGGAGGCGACCACCACCTCCGACATGGAAGCCCTAAAATATTTCTTTTATATCCTACATACCCTTTTCCTTTTGAAAAAAATTGTAAAAACCAATAAAATTGTTGTTGTTGTTTTTAAAAAAAAGAAGGCATTTGACTCGTTACCCCACAGCTGGATTAATACCTGTCTGGAAAACTTTGGAATTAGCAAAAATATCTGTACATTTTTGAAAGCAAATATGCAAAAATGGAAAACAGTTCTAAAAACAAATGGGGAGAACATTGGTGAAGTCAACATCAGACAAGGAATCTTCCAAGGAGATTCACCACTACTGTTCAACATTGCATTAGTTCCGCTGACAATAATCCTACGGAACACAAAACTGGGATACCAAATCTCAAGACAACATGGCAAGATAAACCATCTACTATATATGGATGACTTAAAAATGTATGTGAAAAGCCCCACTGAACTTAAATCAATACTCAACACAATTCAACTGTTCAGCAGTGACACCAAAATGAACTTTGGACTTGTAAAATGTGCTATATTATCCATGCAGCAAGGAAAAATGGAAAAAACAGAAGGAATAGAACTGGGAAATGGAAATATAGTGAAAGCAATAGCAAAGGATGATGGTTACAAGTACCTAGGCATATTGCAGCGTTTCTCAAATAGTGGGGCGCGCCCCCCTAGGGGGGCGCGAGGCTCCGTAAGGGGGGGCGCGGAGCCGCACACCCGGAAAGACCGATACCACCGTTGCATTCTCCGCATGGCCCGAGCGCCTGTTCCTTAGCAGCTCCCAGTGCGCCGCCCGGCTTAGTAGCTCCCAGCGCGCCCGCGCCCGGCTCAGCAGCTCCCAGCGCGCCGCCCGACTTGCCCGCTCACGGCTCTTGCCCGCTGCCCGCCTGGACGCGGCCAGTCAAAAGCCGGGAGGGAGGTGACCCCCTTCCACGGCGTGGAAAAGCGGCCTCCCTCCCGGCTTTCGACTGGCTGCGCTGGGAGCGCTGGGAGCTGCTGAGACCATCGCAGTAAGGAACAGGCGCTCGGGCCATGCGGAGAAGGCAACGGCGGCACCAAGGAGAATAAATATCCTTGGCTCGGAAGGAGGCGAGGGAAAGAAGGGAGGGGGCAGCCCCGGGGCTGGGGGGGGCGCTTTCCGGGGCTGGGGGGGGGCGCTTTCCGGGGCTGGGGGGGCGCTTTCTGGGGCTGGGGGGGCGCGAAATGTTTTCTTCTTCCTAGGGGGGGCCTGGCAGAAAATAACTGAGAACCACTGGCATATTGGAAGCAGATAAGATCTTGAATGAAAAAGTCAAAGAGTCAACACAAAAGGAATACATCAGGAGGGTCCACAAAATATTAAAATCACAGCTGAATGCCGGAAACATAATTAAAGCCATTAATACATGAGCAGTTCCAGTGATACGCTATTCCGCTGGAATCATCAACTGGACTCTGGCTGAAATGGAAAACCTGGACCGGAAAACACGCAAACCTTTGAATATATACCATGCTTTAACATCCACGAAGTGACATTGACAGGTTGTACCTGCCAAGAAAAATAGGAGGCAGGGGGCTATTGCAAATCCATCAAATTGTAGAAGAAGAAAAACGAAGTTTGAATGATTATGTGAACCAAAGTACAGAAAAATTGCTGCAGGCTGTAAAAATGGAGAACAGCATAAAAACAACAGAAACAAAGGCAGAATATAAGGAAAAACAGCTGGATGACAGATTAAATAGATGGAAGACCAAGGCTTTGCATGGACAGCACTTGAAAAACATTGAAGGAAAATGTGATGACAACTTGACATGGACATGGCTTAAGATGGGAACTATCAAGAAAGAAACGGAAGGTTTAATACTGGCCGCTCAAGAACAAGCACTACAAACTAATGCCATGAAAGCGAAGATTCAAAAATCCAATGAAAACCCAAACTGCCAACTTTGCAATAACAAAGTCGAAACTGTTTCACATTTAATATGTGAATGCAGCAAAATCGCACAAACTGATTACAAAGCTAGACACGACCGAGTTGCTAAATTAATCCACTGATCATTATGTAAAAAATATGGTTTACCTGTATCCAGAAAGTCATGGGAACACAAAGTAGAAAAGGTTATCGAAAATGAGAGGGTGAAGATCTTGTGGGACTTTCGAATACAGACTGTCATTTGGAGCACAACACACCAGATATCACGGTTTTAGAGGGCCGAAGTGTACAGTTCATTGATATCGCTGTTCCTGGAGATGCCAGAGTCGAAGAAAAAGAACTAGAAAAAATCATGAAATATTGCGACCTGGCCATTGAAACCACACGGCTATGGATGAAGCATGTCACAGTGACACCCATTGTCATCGGGGCACTTGGCACCATGTCCAAGAATTTTAATAAACATCTCAGCAAATTGCAGCTTCCTGCAATAACACCAGCGGAACTGCAAAAAACGGCGCTACTTGGAACATCTTACATTCTACGAAGATACTTGGTTGATACCTAGGATGCTGGCAGCAAACTGTATCAACCATTAGCACCAGTCAATAGTATTTGCAATGCATTTTTTAATGTTCAGTTGGCTGAGTTTCATGTTTTATTAATAAAGTAAATAATAATAGTATGGTTCGTTGACATTGCAATACCCGGTGATGCACGAATTGAAAATAAGCAGCAAGAAAAAAATCACAAAATACCGGGACTTGCAAATTGAAGTTGAGCTACTGTTGTCCCGATTGTGATTGGAGCCCTTGGAGCAATATCTAGGGGACTGCCTCGCTATGTGGAGGTTCTAGGTTTGCCGGACTTGAGCATTCTGACTCTACAAAGGGCCACCCTGCTTGGAACAGCTTATATCCTCTGATGTTACCTTGACAGTTCCTAGGTCCTTGGTTAGGACTCGAGCTGTTGAGCTACCAACCAGCCCCAAAGGCTGTGAATCTCACCAAAGATTAACCGCAGAATAATAATAACAATAACAATAATAATAAAAACACATCTGAAATTAAGTGAAACGTTGGCTGTTTGAATCTCGTTGTCATCTCAACAGTTCATATAAGGAAAATAAAATATAAATAAATATTTCATTTAGCCGACGAGCAATAGCCTGGCAATCTGGAAGCCTGAAAACATTTAATCGGGAGAATGGAGAGAGACATGCACTCACAGCAACATCCCAAACCGGAAGTTTATTTAATAAAGCATATTTAGGAAAGCTGACCCGGACGTTACCTTTTCCAAGTTCCAACCCCCACCCCAACCCCTTCCTTCTGGCCCAGGGATATTCCCATTCCACCAAAAAGGAGAGAGTGGTTTAACAGGTAAGGTGAGAGGCACGTGTCATCTTCCCAAGTTTTGAAGAACGTCAGTTGCCCCACTGCGAGAGGGCGCACCGCGATGACGCACGCTCCGAACGCGAAAACCCGAAGCCCTGAGCATGCGCAGAGAACAGGCAAAAACCCCGGAGTTGCTGCTTTTCCGGCTGCGGTAAAGTGTGGTTGCGCTTGCGCAAAAAGAACGGCGAGGCTGACGAAAAGCATGGGCGGGGCACATCGCAGCGCAGGACGGCAGCAGCAGCAGCAGTAGTAGAAAAGCAAGCCGGGTCGGGCCCAGCTGACTTTTCCCATCTCGCGAGAATTCCTGAATTCCGCGACGGCCCTGGAGGTGACCGGTTGCGAGAGCACAGAAGCCAGCGGTGGCGCGAGCAACCATGGAGCCGCCTTCTCCTGCCCGGGCGGAGGTGTTGAAGGGCAGCGGTGTTGAGGGAAAGTCCGGCTCTTCTCCATGCTCGGCCGAGGGGCTCGCCAGGGTTTGCGATCTCCTCCTAAAGAGCGACCCTTCACAGCAAGCTCCCCCGTCGTTGTCATCGTCGTTACCGCCACATCCGCCTTCTCAGCCGCCGCCAAAGCGAAGCTGGACAGGGCGGCGGCGGCGGCGGCAACAACCGGGCGTGGAAAGTGGTGGCACCAACTGCAGCAGCAGCAGCGAAAGCAGCTGCGTTGGCAGCGACGAAGAAGAAGAGGACGAGGAAGAGGAGGAGGAGGAGGAAGAAGAAGAGGACGAGGAGGAGGAAGAGGAGGACGACGACGAGGAAGAGGAGGAAGAAGAGGAGGAGGAGGAAGAGGAGGAAGTATCGGAGGTAGGTGACGGGCCCGCCGGGGTCACCTCTCTTTTTGTCCCGGGGTCTTTTTGTGGGACGGAAGGGAACGAGAGTCCTCCGGAGTAATGGGGTCGGATCTGGTTTCATAACACCGTCTTTGCGGCGACGGCGCTGGGAACCGCAGCAGGCGCGCAACGCTGCGCCGGGAGGAAAAATAAGGTCGCGCGGCACCAGAGCCCCCCCGACGGGCGGCGCCTGGGCTAGCGCTGCCTGCCCGCAGCTGGACCAGGAGGTGGAGAAGAGATTGCGAGGGCATTGAACCTGGCCAGGGTGGAACGGAAACAGGGCGATTCGACTCCTCCCGCCTGGTCTTGTTCCCAGGAGGGGTAGCAGACTTAAGAGACTGGCGTTAAATTTGTTTCTGTAGAAGTCTCGATTGGGGGGGGGTGTCAAGGAAACTCTCACCCGACATGGTCCTGGGATGGTCTTTATTATTTCCTATTCCTTAGAGCAGAAGTCTTCAAACTTGGCAACTTTAAGACTTGTGGACTTCAACTCCCAGAATTCTCCAGCCAGCAGAGGTGACTGGAGAATTCTGGGAGTTGAAGTCCATGAGTCTTTAAGTTGCCAAGTTTGGGGACCCCTGTCTTAGAGCTTGCCCTGTGCTTTTAAGAATTGTAAGGGAATTTCGACTTTACCTTTTAAGTATATGCAATCAGATGTCTGTTTCTTCTTCCTACTGGTATCCTGGCAAACCAGTATTGGAGTGCATCCTGACAAATTTTGAACTGTGGGATGGGCTGAAAGAGAAGAAGGAAACTTAGACGCTTGAAAAATATAATGGAAAGGCTTGCATATTTGGAAAATTAATTTTGTCCTCTACTAAGTGTATATACTTAGAACCAACATTTGAGATTAGTGATGTGTGCTTTCAAGTGTGTCTTCATTTGTTGCTTTAGATCTGAGCTGCTCTAGGGTTTGGGTATAACATCTTTCATAACCTTTCACATTTTGAAGCACTGTAATGAGGCCCTAGCTAATTTACTTTGTTGTAATCACAATCATTTTAACATGCATCGTCAACTTTTGAGTTCTATTAAAAAGTTCATAGTAGTTAAGACAACATATAATTTGTGTGATTTTGGCTGAAGCATTGTAGTTTATTTATGGTTTATGTGATTTCTCCCTTAGAAACTTTTGTGAGAGTATCCCAGCATAGTTTCAACATGTTAAATATGCCCCGAAAAGACATTCTAAGCCCAATTTAAAGCACATGCAAGCAGCATATTAGGCATTATCAACATTTTAGAATCAAGGTGGGAATTACCTACATATAAGAATAGATGCTAACAGCAAATATAATGTAAATAATGTTAAGAAATGGGTTACTGATGTAACAGTTTTTCTTTCAGAAGTCCAAGGATTCTGCAGGAGTGTTTAAAACCTGTTTAAATAAGAGTGAATGAAGAGCATGTTGCTAAGGAGGAGTTCAGTGTCATTGCAATGTGAATCTCTCTCACATTTAATACTGAATAGCCCTTCTGAACATAGTAATGCATAGTAATGGCTATGGGGTAAGTAAACAAAATTAGAGAAACCCAGATAAAACAGAGGTACTATTGGAGAATAGAAGAGCTGAACGAAGAGTGGGGATAAGCCAAATTCTGAGTAGAGGTTCCTCCTACTTGAAATATAAACTCTGGAAATTTGGAATGTTTCTGAATTGAGCTATGCTATCTGTAGGTGGTAACTATGTACAACTTTAACGACAACTCCCTGTGTAAAACCAGTCATTATCACCTCCAGTTTGGTAACATCTGCTTTTTAAATGAGACTGCCTCTACAATGCATTTAAAAACTGGTGGTTGGACTGATCAATTTATTCTAATTGATTTCAAAATAAGTTTTTTTTTATGAAAAGGATACTATTATTTCATACTAAGTATCTCAACAATACAAGCCTTGCGTTGCATTCCATGATTGTACCACATAATTTGCTAGGAGACATTCTATTATATCTTTTGGTTTATAAAGTTAACTCCCTTTTAAGCTTTAGATAAGTTGATAATATTTAGTTTGTAAATATGTCTTCGGATAATATTTTGCTTTTATAACAAAATTAAGAATATCTTCTTATTTTTGAGACGTAAGTGTAAAACCAACAACCTCAGGTAGGAATGGCCTTTAAAATATTCTTAGAAATGTTGAGATACTAAGAAGCAAAACTTCTACCTCTGTATTTTGTTTAAGAATGCTTCAAAATGCTCCACACAGTCCATATTTTTAAAACAAAGTATTTTAGATTCAAACATTTTGTACAATGTTTCAGATGTATTACTGAGTTGCCTATTTTGATAGATAAATGGATAATGTGTTGTTACCCAATGTCAGCTCTCTAATCATCACATAGATTTTGTTCAGGACAATCTGTTCTCAAAATAATCTTTCAGATCTTCGAATGGTGTACTCACTGCTACCATAATTGAATCTGTCTGTCTCTCTTTACACACACACACACGTTGCTAAGTAAAAGGAAATGGCTAAAAACATTTTTTTGAGAGTAAGATGTGAACTATAAAATAAGCATATGCTATATAGCGAGCAACGAAGATTGATTTAACATTGACTTTTCATCAGGATTTTGATTTCCTAAACACTATAAATCCTGTAGTCATCAGTAAGAAAAATACTGATTTGGCAGAAGCCCACATTTAGATTATAGTAGTTGAGAAGAAAGAAGTAAACATCTCGCCTTTTATTTTATATGTTGGTATAGTTATTAAATTATTAACTACCCGCATAGCAGTTCGAAACCATGCAAATGTGAGTAAATTAATAAGTACTACTTAGGTGGGAGGGTAACAACATTTGTATACCTTTGGCATATAGCCATGCTCGCCACATGAGAATGGAAATTGTCTTTTAACAAGAAACAGAGACGAGTACTGTGCTCTAGAGTCAGAAATGAATGACAGGGAAACCTTTACCTTTATAGTTATTAAGGTATTGGATTGGGAAAGCTCAGCTTAAAGTTCCTCTTTGACTGTGGTGCACATAGTGAGTTTGTGCCATTTAAGTTTCTCTTAGCCAATATACTTCATCTATATAAATAAAAATGTACAATAGTTTGTACGAATCCACTAATCTCAAAAACTACTGGGCCGATTTACACCAAACTTTCAGACAATGTAGCCAAGGACTTCCGATAATAGAATAGCTAATCATTTTGTGCCTAGCACGCATGTGTTGTGTACAAATTACACACAAAAAAATGTACCCACTGAAATGTGATTTAACATCCCTGTAGCCACACCCATCAAACTGCTTTTCAACTGTCAGTGTTGGAAGAGGCTTCATACGGCGGCCTCTTGGGGCCAAAAAGGCACAGAGGATAGCAAACTCCCAGGTGGCCCATAGGGGGGGGGGAGAAATTCTGCTCAGGACTGTTCTCTGAGGTAAAAAAACGGAGGCAGCCAGCTGCTTTAAACTGTTTAATACGAACTGAACCAAACTGTAACAAAGAATCACCCATCTGACAGCAAATACAGTTTAATAAAAGAGGGACTAGGGAAGACATGATAGCAGCCTTCCGATATCTCAGGGGTTGCCCCAAAGAAGAGGGAGTCAAGTTATTCACCAAGGCACCTGAGGGCAGAACAAGAAGCAATGGGTGGAAACTAATCAAGGAGAGAAGCAACCTAGAACTGAGGGCAAATTTCCTGGCAGTGAGAACTATTAACCAGTGGAACATCTTGCCACCAGAAGTTATGGATGCCCCAACACTGGATGTGTTTTTAAGAAGAGACTGGAAAACCATTTGTCTGAAACGGCATAGGGTCTCCTGCTTGAGCAGCGGGGTTGGACTAGATGACCTCCAAGGTCCCTTCCAACTCTGCTATTGTATTATTGTATTACAGTAGGTAGGTAGATAGGGGAATAGAGAGACAGGGAGAAATACAGTTTAATAAAAGAGGGACTAGGGGAGACAGGATAGCAGCCTTCTAATATCTCAGGGGTTGCCACAAAGAAGAGGGAGTCAAGCTATTCTCCAAAGCACCTGAGGGCAGAACAAGAAGCAATGGGTGGAAACTAATCAAGGAGAGAAGCAACTTAGAACTGAGGAGAAATTTCCTGACAGTTAGAACAATTAATCAGTGGAACAACTTGCCTCCAGAAGTTGTGAATGCCCCAACACTGGAAGTCTTCAAGAAGATGTTGGATAGCCATTAGTCTGAAATGGTATAGGGCAGTGATGGCTAACCTTTTTTGGCTCACGTGTCAATAGCAGGGGGAGTGCAGGGGCGATGTGCACAGGTGTGCCACATCCATAATGCTATGTGCATGACCCCCTGCATTTGGCATGCTTTTTACGTCATCCCCAGGCTCCAGAGGGTTTATAGGAGCCTGGGGAGGGTGAAAACAGCCTTCCCCCACCTCCAGAGGGAAAAAAATGGCCTCAAAAGAAGGCCTAAATCAGCTGGCCAGGGCACACATACAAACTGAAGCTGACAGGGCAATGCCTCGAGTGGCCTAAGAAATGGTTCCGTGTGCCACCTGTGGCACCCGTGCCATAGGTTCGCCATCATGGGTATAGGGCTTCCTGCCTAGCAGGGAGTTGGACTAGATGACCTCCAAGGGATAGATAGAGAGGCAGAAATAAGGTAGGTAGGTAGGTAGTTAGGTAGGTAGGTAGATAGATAGATAGATAGAAAGAAAGAAAAAGAAAGAAAGAAAGAAAAAGAAAGACGGTAGGTAGGTAGGTAGGTAGGTAGGTAGGTAGGTAGGTAGGTAGGTAGAGGGAGAAAGGAAGAAATATAGTAGGTAGGTAGGTAGGTAGGTAGGTACATAGGTAGGGTGATGGATATTTATTTTTATTTATTTTTATTTTATTAAATCTATACCCCGCCCTTCTCCTTGTTAGGACCCAGGGCGGCGCACAGGGATGTTAAAATACATACAAAATATATAAAATATATGAAATTTAAAATACTTATTCTAATAAATAAACCCTGCGCTAAAAACCGAATTAAAATCCCAAGTTTAAAAACTATCTAAGATAGATAGATAAGGAGAAATACAGTAGATAGGTAGGTAGAGGGATAGACAGAGAGGGAGAAATACAGTAGGTAGGCAGGTAGGTGGATAGGGGGATAGATAGAGAGGGAGAAATACAGTAGGTAGGTAGGTAGGTAGGTGGAGGGAGAAAGCAAGAAATACAATAGATAAGTAGAGGGATAGACAGAGAGGGAGAAATACCGTAGGTAGGTAGGTAGGTGTATAGATAGCGAGAAATACGGTAGGTAGGTAGGTAGAGGGATAGAGGGGGGGAAATACAGTAGGTAGGTAGATAGAGGGAAAAAGAAAGAAATACAGTAGGTAGGTAGGTAGAGGGATAGACAGAGGGAGAAATACAGTAAGTAGGTAGGTAGAGGGATAGAGGGGGGGAATACAGTAGGTAGGTAGGTAGGTAGGTAGAGGGAGAAAGAAAGAAATACAGTAGGTAGGTAGGTAGATGGATAGATAGATGATAGATAGATAGATAGATAGATAGATAGATGATAGATAGATAGATAGATAGATAGATAGATAGATAGATAGATAGATAGATAGATAGATAGATAGATAGATAGATAGATAGATAGATAAAAATACAGTAGGTAGGTAGGTTGGGGCTTATATGGTGGTTGGGTGTATGTGTGCAGGTGTAGATCTACACACAGATTGGTTGGCCATTTAACCAGACTGGGCCACAGCAACGCGTGGCCGGGTATAGCTAGTAGGGAATAAAATGAGACATTTGTGTTTCAGAGAATATGTAGGCCATAAATACAATGAAGAAATAAAATTGTATTTGATAGGTGAAGAATGCCACACCTAACTCTTAATTTTGTTGATAATTAATATGGGGAATAAATCATGGATTTGGTAGATGAAGTACAAACTGTTAACCAATTGTTTCAATAAGCCAACAAAACATATCTCTATATACTTGGGTAGCCATTGTGGCCTTAAACAGAGAAAATAGTCATTAATGGATTTATGGTTTTGATTATACACAAATAACAATTGTTCTCCATTGACAAAGCAGGTTGGTACAATGGCTATCACACTATATCAGATGTGTCCTTTTTAAAAACTCTTGGGTCACTTAGCATTTTGAGACCATGTTGGAAGTAACTCACAAAATGGTAGCCATAGTAGACATTTGTTAGAAGGCACCCATTTACTAGAAGGCAGGTAATTCTGGTCTTTTAGGACACTGTTTACTATTTCAGTTTATTTTGTAGTTATATATCCAAACAAAACAATAGGCTGCCACCAACCTCCAATATTTATTTTCTAGGAATGATTTTGAGGTCTAAATGGGATCCAAGGGCACTTTACTTTTTTTAAATTTAATTTTATTAAATTTATACCCCGCCCTTCTCCAAACGGACCCAGGGCTTTGCACCATTCTAATTTTCCATATATTTTTCTTTAATTAAAATCCACATATAAACTGTAAATTGAAACAAGGAATCCAGTGGATGGCAGCATGTACCAGCCAGCATGTAAATATCATGTAGAGGACCTAAATATTTTTAATGTGACTTGCTTAAATTAGACAGTATTATATAGGTATGATATTATGCCTTGTAAAGTGTCTTTGTCTAGTCTGTTATGGTTTATTCAAGTAAAGTAAATATGATGACTTAATGTGAAATGTGAATCTGCTTGTTTTGTGTCCAGAAAACACGATCTCCTATAAATTACTATGGTTAGGTGATAGGTGCTTTTTGTGTACCTAGGATAGTAGGCTACTATTCAAAATAGGATTGTGACAAACAATGTTGGTGTGAATAAAATTCATCTTTTTGAAGCGTTAAAGCAGTCACATCCTCAGGAAGACTTAACAACTGAAGACAGAAGATTCTTTCCTCTGCAACGTGCATACACAGCCACTTCACTTTGCTGACAGTATGGGTATGCCAGTATGCTTTGTGAAACACACCTTTCAAATGCTTTGCACAATCTTAGTGTTTTAATTTGTAGTTGACAATGTGGTTAATTTGTAAGTAAACCTTACCTTGTTGATTGAGAATGATCATCTTCCTATTTCTGAATCCAGGAAATCTGTATATTTCATAGAATTTTAAATGAACATACAGATTACGTAGCAGATGAAATAACATTGTCGGGTAAATTCCCATATTTTATTATTTTACGCAATAGTTATTCATCAAAGTTTTATAAGGTTTTTCTACGGATCTGGATGGGTGGTAACAAACTCAAGCTCAACCCTGCCAAGACTGAGTGGCTGTGGTTTCCGGCACCCCGGTTCAGCCAGATTACACCAACTCTGGCCATTGGGGGCGAAACACTGGCCCCCGTGGAGAGGGCGCGCAATTTGGGTGTCCTCCTGGATTCCCGGCTGTCCATGGAGGACCATGTGGCGGCCGTGGCCAGGGGGGCGTTTCATCAGGTACGCCTGATGCGCCAATTGCGCCCCTTACTGGACCGGGCTGCCCTTCGCACAGTCACTCAAGCTCTCGTGACGTCCCGGCTCGACTACTGTAATGCTCTCTACATGGGGCTTCCCTTGAGGTGCACTCGAAAGCTACAGCTAGTCCAAAACGCAGCCGCGCGGGTGATTATGGGAGCCACTAGATGCTCCCACATAACACCGATCCTGCGCGAGCTGCATTGGCTTCCTGTGGTTTTTCGAGTGCGCTTCAAGGTTTTGACAACTATCTTTAAAGCGCTCCATGGCTCGGGGCCTAGTTATATGCGAGACCGCCTCCTGCCCCATACATCCCTTAGACCGATACGCTCCCACAGAGAGGGCCTTCTCAGGGTGCCGTCGGCCGGACAATGCCGACTGGCGACACCCAGGGGAAGAGCCTTCTCTGTGGCGGGCCCAGCCCTTTGGAATGACCTACCCCCTGAATTACGTACCATCACCGACCTCCGCCTCTTCCGCCAATGTCTTAAGACATATTTGTTTCAACAAGCCGGCCTAGCCTAACCTCCCATGGGGACTTTTAGGTAGTTTTAAATTGGGTTTTTAAAATTTGGTTTTAGCGCAGGATAGGTTATTTAATAGTTTTTTAAATTATATTTATTGTATTTTGTATGTTTTTAAATTTTCCTGTGCGCCGCCCTGGGTCCTTCTTGGAGAAGGGCGGGATATAAATTTAAATAAATAAATAAAATAAAAAAATAATATTAGTAGTTATCCTTATTTTGGGTTTCTAAAACTGTAAATACTGGCAAATAGATGATTATTGTAGCTGGTATTAATCATATCCACATTCAGTTTTGAAAGTACCTCCCAGCTTTCTAATGTTTTCAAATTTGAGGAGTTACTGATAACAAATGCTTTTTTTTTTTTTTACTATTTGTAGAATCAAATTTTAGTTTCCAATTATGGTTGATAACAGTATGTATTATCCGACCCTGACATGGTATTATAACATATGTTGATAAAGCTTCTAAAATCTGTTTAGTAGTTATGCCACACTTTTATTTTAAAATTATATTTTAGTAGCCTGTATAGTATTTTTTCCCCAGTTCTTGGTATTACTGTTTTCTTTTTTGTATCTTCAGGAAAGATTGACAAAATTAGGCAAATGTAAAACTTACACCATCAAGTCTTTAGATGTGTTCTATTATTCAAACAGGACAGTCAGTTTGTGGTTTCCAACATATAGGAATATATGGACGGCTGCCTATTCCATTGCTCCGCCAAACTTTTGAGAGCTAGTCAGGCTGGCAGGATAGGATGATCTCCCAATCTCTGTTTAAATGAGTAATAATCCTTATTTCTTTTGGAGTTAAGTGGCAGTACCCTGTTAGGCTGAAATGGACCTTGTCTTTTCATGTTACTATGTACTATGTTTACATTATGATTTTGTGTAAAATAGTCTTCCTTGGGAGATTGGGGTCGAGGCTCCAATATACAAAATACCATACATTTATAATTCAGAAAGATAAAAGACAAAATCAGGATTTTTAGGAGAGACTATAACAAGAATAATTTTTCTCCAAAGTCTACAATTTTGAGACTTTTTAAAATGGCTTTATTATTTATATTAGGGTTACATTTTCTTTGGCTGAAAGGATAGCATTGCGTTTGTAATACATTGCTAACCTTAAAATAAGAATATGTTGAGGAAAAGAAAATTGTAAAACTATCTTACAGTGTAGACTTCTAGTTTAATTTGATGGTCTAATGATTTCCCCCCAAAATTTTTATTTATTTATTATTCTTTTACATACCATTTTAAGTATACATTCATATAATTCTTCTTTTTTACATTTGTCATTCTTATACATTTGTTATTCCATTTAATTGATTATAATATACATTTTGGGTTGCTTTATTTACCATCCCTTCCATCTGTTCTAACACCACTTATTTTCCCTTTATTTTCTCCCTCTCCCTCCTCTCCTTCCCCTTCCTTCTTCCCTTACCTCTTCCCTACTCCTACTCTTCCTCTTCCCCTTCCTACTCTCTTTCTCTCTCTTCCACCCTCCTCTCCTTACCTCTTTCTTCTTTCCCTCTTCCTCTCATTCTCTCATCCTTTCTCCCTTTTCTTTTCTGTTGTTATAGGTGTCTCTTTCAAATCTCAGTTTATGTTTTCTTGGGATGATATTTCCGCGAACTCAAATATAATTTAGCATCATTTCTTATTCCCTTACTTTCGCTAATCTAGCCAAACTATGTTTCCCCCCCCCCCATGTATCACTCTTGAATATATACTTATATATTTAATCTTTTCTTTTCTGTTTTTCTCCTCTTCCCCCATTTTTCATTTAATAGTGCATCGTCTGGGTTCTGCATCTTCTCCTTACTTTCTTTTCTGGCTTCCTTTCTCTAGCCAATCATAAAATCTTCCCCATGTCTTGAAGTACACCGATTCCTCTTTATCCTTTATTTTGAGTGTCAACCTGTTCATCTCTAGTATCTTTTTTATTATCTCTTCATTTGTTGGTAGCTTATTTAATTTCCAATTTTGGGCAAATACACTTCTCGCTACTGTAGTTACATGTATAATCAAATAAGTATCCTCTTAAGTTTCTCTTGTATAATACCTAATAAAAATATCCCTAGTTCAAATTCTATTACTTGTTATAACATTTTTGCTAGCCATACTCTTATTTTAGTCCAATATTTCCCTGCTTCTGCACATGTCCACCACATATAATAATAAGAACCCGTTGCTTATTGACATTTCCAACATTTCTCTAACTTGTCTAACATCTTTGCTAATTTTTCCAGTGACATGTGCCTGATGGTCTAATAATTTGATTTGGTTTAAAAAAAAAAAAAAGACAGTTCATAGTCTGGAAGCAAGATGTGCCAAATTGACTAGCAGGAACAGTCTATACCTACCGTATTTATTCGAGTATAACGCGCACACGTGTATAACGCGCACCCCCTAATTTTCGATTTAAAATCGGTATAAAATTTTGTTTCACTTTTTCTCGGCTCAGACCAAGCATTGTAAGTGACAAACATTGTTGAACACGTGCGGCCATGATAAAAATCGTTTATAACGCGCACCCTCGTTTATAAAGCGCACCCTCGTTTATAACGCGCACCCAAACTTTGAGTTCTTTTTTTGGTAGAAAATTTTGCGCGTTATACTCGAATAAATACGGTAATTCAAAAGTATTATGCATTTTTGTACAAATTATCTTTTGTTGCTAACTAATTTAAATTTTGGGAGAAGAGTTTAGTGAACGGCAAAAAAAAAAAATGCAGGTCAATGTGGCAAAGATATTTCTTATTCAGCCAACCCTCAGGCACCTTTGAATCCAAATATGGTGCTTATTTCTGAGTTTAGGCTTTTTTGATCCCTTCGTATCCAATGAAGCTTCTGATTCCTGGTACAGGATGTCTTAGTCTATAATTTTATTATTCTATTGTTTTGTATATCACTTATTTGGATCCAGACCTGCTGCTTGTCAGATTTGCTGCTACAACACATACATACTTGAATAGGTTTTATAGCAGGAATGGAAAATGTCTATCTATTGGCATGGCACAGTCCATCAGTCTTACAGGACTTAAATATCTCATTTTTATCCCAAATGTAGAGATCCTAAATTCCTCCTGTCGATTGTACAACAAGAATGCACTTGCGGGCATGAAAAGCAACCCTCACATCTGTCTGCCAAAGTTATATAGAATGGCAGAGATTGAGCCCTTTCCTATCAATCCTAGTCCCCTCCTGCTTGCCTGGAACGGTATACATCTGCGTACGCATAATCAAATACATGAGCCTGTAATTAAACAACTTTCCTCTTTCTGAGACTTTATTTATTCAATATTTTAGAAATCAAATAATATTAGCAATTTGCAAAAGCAATTAAAACCCAAGAAAAAACTAATTGTAAGCAGCCCAGAGTTGTTAAGGAATCAGAAAACTTTAAAATTAAATAAAAATAATAACAAATTCAGTCAGCTGGAGAAAATACATTAATTAAGACAAAACTCTGCCTGAACAAGAATATCTTGACATGGCAATGGAAAAGCATTAAGTAAAGAACTAAAAGAACCGAAGACAGAGTGTTTCTTTTATTCCAGACACCTCTGTCAGTGCCTGTGAAATTGATTGGATACAAGTAAGAATCTTTTCAAAGGATCTTTAAGGCCTGACAAATTATAAGGTAGAACTTTGGACAATCTGTTTCAAACTATTTAGGGCTTTTGTATATGACATTGTGCTGAGATAAGAAGGAGGCTGGGAACCAGTGAAATTTTAATGAAGTATTCATTTATCCGAGTGACTGTTTTGGCTGGATAATTTTAGATAGAAATCTCTGAACATTGAAAAAGCCAATTTTCATTAAGGATGAGGTTTGACTTCAGATGAAATCTGTTGCCTATGTGAGTCAGACTTGTTTCTGTTTTTTTCTATAATATCTATAAACATGGGTAACCTTTGTATTGTCCAATAGATTTCATTTGAAGAAGAGGTAGTAGTTAATGCTGAAGTTACTTTGAGAAAAGTTAAAAGTATAGATTTGCTCTTTTTTTCTTCTAATTTCTCTAAGATGGAATAGTGAAGAATGATGTAACAGAGAAAAATGCTATGTTCAGAATGAATTAGATAGTCGTAGTCCCGTTAAATATTTATTTCTTTTCTATGTAGAAGGTTGGGAAATATTGGTTATTTCTTCTTCTGCTTTCCCTTGAATGGCTTCCTATCTGCATTCAGATTTGATTCCTGAATAAGATTCTGTTATTAGGTAAAAGATTAAGTCACCCTTGAATCAAGTTCATTTTGTAGAGATTACAGGTGAAACTCGAAAAATTAGAATATCGTGCAAAAGTTCACTTATTTCAGTAATGCAACTTAAAAGGTGAAACTAATATATGAGATAAGACTCATTACATGCAAAGCAAGATACCATATTTTTCAGAGTATAAGATGCACCAAAGTACTAAAAAAAAGTAGGTAGGTAGATAGAGGGATAGAGAGGGGGGTGAGAATACAGTAGGTAGGGAGGGAGGGTAGGTAGGTAGATAGAGGGATAGAGAGAGAAATGCAGTAGATAGGTAGGGAGAGAGAGTAGGTAGGTAGGTAGGTAGGTAGGTGGATGTTTCCAGGTGTACTTATCCATGTGCTGGAGAAGGAAATTGTGATAATTTGCAGCACCTAACTTTGTTCTGCTGGCACAGCATTTGAGCCACGTAATTCTCTTAAATCACTTAAAGAGCTTTCCAAAGGGGGGGGGGAACCCTTTTTCCACTCTGCAAACCTCCCCAAAACAACCTGTTTTTCGCAAAAATGGGCCCATTTTCCCCCAATAAAAGATATGGATAGCCTTGGGGGGGGGGGGGCTTGCAGAGTTCTCCTGGGCGGATGGGGGGGGGGGGCAAAAAAGAGCAAAAAAACCTGGCTGGTTTTTCGCGAAAATGGGACACATTTTCCCCAATAAAAGACATGGATAGCCTTGGGGGGGGGGCTTGCAGAGTTCTCCTGGAGGGTTGTGGGGGAGGGGCAAAAAGTAAAAAAAAGTGGCTGGTTTTTTGCAAAAATGGGACAATTTTTTCCCCAATGAAAGATATGGATAACCTTGGGGGGGGGGTGCTTTGCAGAGTTCTCCTGGGGGAATGGGGGGGGGGGGAGAGCAAAAAACCTGGCCTCTTTTTTGTGAAAACGGGCTGTTATTTTTTGTCCAAAAAAAGCATGCATAGCCTTATGGAGGCTTATAGAGTGCTGATGGGGGCTGGGGGAGCAAAAAATAGCTCATTTTTACTTGTTTCTGCCCTCCCCAACCCCCAGGAGGTCTCCGAAAGCCTCCATAAGACAAGACACAGGCATTTTGGTGAAGGGGGTGGGGTTTCAGGAAGCCAAAAATGCTGTATTTGATGTATAAGATGTACCCAGATTTTCAGCCTCTTTTTAGAGGAAAAGAGGTACGTCTTATACTCCGAAAAATATGGTAGTTCAAGCCGTGATTTGTCATAACTGTGATGATTATGGCTTACACCTCATGAAAACTCCAAATCCACAATCCCCACCCCTGGGCCCTGCTAAGCATTAGAAATCACTGTACGTAGTTGGAAACTGCTGCACGGTGTTTTTTTGCCACATGCACGAGCGCGCAGCCACACAACTTAGAAGGAACATAGGTCCACTGTGCTTCATTAAGTCCAGGGTCAACATAGCTGTCTACCAGGAGATTTTGGAGCACTTCATGCTTTCTTCCGCAGACGAGCTTTATGGGGATGCTGACTTCATTTTCCAGCAGGACTTGTTTATTTATTTATTTAGATTTATTAACCGCCCCCTCTCTCCGAAGGGTTAGCGGTGTACAGGAATTTAAGAAACATATACATATAACAATTATAAATAATTAAAACTAAATTAAATGTTTTACCCTGTGTTAAAAAGTACCTCGTTTAAATTTATGTCGTAAAAACCCGATTAGATAATATTTACTACAACTAGGCTGGTACGGTAGGCCGTACCAGGCCGGCCTGCTGGAAAAGATGGGTCTTTAATTGTTGACGGAAGGAGCCGAGGTCCGTGGTAGATCTAAGTTCGGGGGGTAGGTCATTCCAGAGGGTTGGGCCCACCACAGAGAAGGCCCATCCCCTGGGTGCTGCCTGTTGGCATTGCCAGGTGGACGGCACCTGGAGAAGTCCCTCTCTTTGTGAGCGAATCGGTCGAAGGGATGTGTGGGGTAGGATATGATCACGCAGATAGCTAGGACCAGTGCCATGGAGCGCTTTAAAGATGGTAATCAATACCTTGAAGCGCACCCGAAAGGCCACAGGTAGCCAGTGCAGCTCGCGCATGAGCGGTGTTATGTGGGAGTACCTGGAGGTACCCATAATTGCCCGCACGGCCGCAATCTCGTCCTACCTCTGCGGTGGTTCTCGTCCTACCTCTCTGGTCAGTCGCAATGGGTGTTGGCAGGAGAGCAGAGGTCGGCCCCGAGGCCCCTCATGTGGGGTTCCTCAGGGGTCGGTCCTCTCGCCACTTCTGTTCAACATCTATATGAAGCTGCTGGGTGAGATCATCCATGGTTTTGGGGTGGAATATCATCTGTACGCTGATGACACCCAGCTGTACATATCCACCCCAAACCACCCCAACGATGCTGTCGAGGTGCTGTCCCGGTGCTTGGAGGCCGTACGGGTCTGGATGGGTAGTAACAAACTCAAGCTCAACCCGTCCAAGACCGAGTGGCTGTGGTTTCCCGCACCCCGGTTCAGCCAGATAAGTCCAACACTGGCCATTGGGGGCGAACAACTGGCCCCGGTGGAGAGGGCGCGCAACTTGGGTGTCCTCCTGGATTCCCGGCTGTCCATGGAGGACCATGTGATGGCCGTGGCCAGGAGGGCGTTTTATCAGGTACGCCTGATACGCCAGTTGCGCCCCTTACTGGACCAGGGGGCCCTTCGCACAGTCACTCAAGCGTTTGTGACATCCCGGTTGGATTACTGTAACGCTCTCTACATGGGGCTCCCCTTAAGGTGCAATCGAAAGCTACAGTTAGTTCAGAATGTGGCCGCGCGGGTGATTATGGGTGCCCCAAGGCAAGCCCACATAACACCTCTCCTGCGCGCACTGCACTGGCTGCCTGTGGCCTTTCGAGTGAGCTTCAAGGTGTTGACGACCATCTTCAAATCGCTCCATGGCTCGGGGCCTAGCTATATACGAGACCGCCTCCTGCCCCATACATCCCTTCGTCCGATCCGCTCCCACAGAGAGGGTCTTCTCCGGGTACCGTCGACCGGTCAATGCGGGCCCAGCCCTCTGGAGCGATCTACGCACCACCTCGGACCTCCGCCTCTTCCGCCAACGTCTTAAGACGTATCTATTCCAACAAGCCGGCCTAGCATAGCCCCCCGTTTCTGACTTTTATCTATAAATTGTTAATTTGCAGGGTTTAAAATGGGTTTTTTAGCACGGGATTTATAATTTAATATGTTTAATAATGCCTGTGCGCCGCCCTGGGTCCTAACAAGGAGAAGGGCGGGGTATAAATTCAAAAAATAATAAATAAATAAATTCTGGACTAGCTGTAGTCGTCAGGTGCACCTCAAGGGGAGTCCCATGTAGAGAGCGTTACAGTAGTCCAGTCAGGATGTCACAAGCGCATGAGTGACTGTGCGAAGGGCGTCCCGACCCAATAGGGGATGCAACTGGCGTACCAAGCGAACCTGGCAGAATGCTCCCCTGGCCACGGCCGTCACATGATCTTCCATAGACAGCCGAGTATCCAGGAGGACGCCCAAGTTGCGTGCCCGATCCACGGGGGCTAAACGTTCACCCCCTATGGCCAGTGATGGGATCAACTGGTTGTACCGGGGTGCCGGAAACCACAGCCACTCAGTCTTGGATGGGTTGAGTCTGAGTCTGTTCCTTCCCATCCAGCTCCGCACGGCTTCCAAACATCGGGACATCACTTCGACGGCATTGTTGGGGTGGTCTGGAGTAGATATATACAACTGAGTATCATCAGCGTACAGATGGTACTCTACCCCAAAACCACTGATGATATCACCCAGCGGTTTCATGTATGTGTTGAACAGGAGCGGCGAGAGGACCAACCCCTGAGGTACCCCACATGTGAAGTGTCTCGAGGTTGACCTCTGTCCCCCTGCCAACACAAATTGTGATCGATCGGAGAGGTAGGAGGAGAACCACCGTAAAACGGTGCCCCTCACCCCCAACCCCTCCAGTCGATGCAATAGGATACTATGGTCGATAGTATCAAAAGCCGCTGAGAGGTCTAATAGGACCAGGATGGGGGAACAGCCCCCCATGTTTGGCCCTCCAGAGATCATCTACCAACGCGACCAATGCCGTCTCAGTGCTGTGACCGGGCTGGAAGCCGGACTGGCGCGGGTCTAGATAATCAATTTCCTCCAGGTGACGGGGAAACTGTTGTGCCACCACACTCTCTACAACCTTCGCCAGAAAGCGAAGGTTGGAGACAGGACGATAATTGACTAATAATCCTGGGTCCAGGGAAGGCTTCTTGAGGAGGGGCCTCATTACTGCCTCTTTCAAGACAGCGGGCAAGAACCCCTCACTCAAAGAAGCATTTACTACTTCTGGAGCCAGCCTCGTGAGACCTCCCAGGATGCCAGTACAAGCCAGGAGGACACGGGTCCAATGAACATGTGGTGGCTCTCAGTCACCTACGTAACCTGTCCATATCGTCGGAAGTAACAGAGTCAAACTCCTCCCAAAAAGGAGTCTCAAGACCTGCCTCCTGAATTCCCTCTAGACTACTTTCCATGGAGACCATCTTGTTCCGGATCTGAGCTATTTTATCCTGCAGATATTCTCCAATTTCCTCAGCTCTGCCCTGCAGAGGGGCTTCCCGCGGCCTCTGTTGAAGGAGGGAGCGGGTCACCCCAAACAGGGCGGCAGGGCGGTTCTCTGCGGATGCTATAAGAGTGGCATAGTAATGACGTTTGGCCACTCTTATCGCCACAAGGTAAGTCTTCAAATGGGCTCTTACCTGTGTTCGGTCAGATTCAGACCGTGTGGATATATTGTAATTGCTGCAAAAAGGGCCCCAACCAAGTACTGAGTACATATGCATGCTTATACTTTTCAGAGGTCTGATATCGCTCTATGTACAATCCTTGTTTTATTGATTGCATGTAATATTCTAATTTTCTGAGATTGTGGATTTGGGGTTTTCATGAGAGCTGTAAGCCATAATCATCACAATTATGACAAATCATGGCTTGAACTATTTTGCTTTGCATGTAATGAGACTTATCTCATATATTAGTTTCACCTTTCAAGTTGCATTACTGAAATAAATGAACTTTTGCACGATATTCTAATTTTTTCAAGTTTCACCTGTATGTGAATATACCATGTTGTATTCTTGACTGTAATATAGGTGGATAGCTTTTTTTACAATGCAATCTAGGGTCCTAGGAATATAGTTGATGAATTTCTGTCCAAGGGTGACTATGTTCTCCTATGGTTTCCAATTCTTCATTAGGTAATCAGTATTTCAAGAAAGGCATACATTGTTCTACATTAATGTTTAACTTTTTCAGACATGTTTCTAAGTATTGCTGGCACCACGTTTTAGCCCAGGATCCAACAAAAATACTTGACCTGCCAATCTGAGTTTCCAAGCATAGTGCAATCCCATATGTTATAATGAATATTCCTCACTCTAATGTTTTACTAAATAGTAACATTTCTGTATTTCCTGATGTCCTTTTTTTTGGTGGTAATTTCTGCTAATTATTTAGCAGAATAATAAAGAATTTAACTCAAATTGCCTCTGAGAAAAGTTACTAGGATGTTATCACAAAGTTTTCTTCCCCGTCCCCCATTTTTAGTTATTTGTATTACTATTGAAACTGTAATGGACTGACATGCAGTGATTTAGGATTAATATTTTCAAACTTGTCAACTTAAGATTCATGGACTTCAACTTTCAGAATTCCTCAGTCATTTGAAGTCTACATAATGTAAAGTTGCCAAAGTTAAAAAATACGAATCTAGATTTTAATGCTACAATCATGTGCAAGTCATTTAACAATCATTCAGGTTACAACAGTTTCAGAAAGGATGCTTTAAGGCAAACAACACCCATTTGGAAAAATCAATACCTTTAATTATGTGATTTACTTAACAACCATGTGATTCAGACTTAACTCTTTGCTTAATGACTGCTCTAAAAACAGTTGAAAAAGTGGGTCCACTGAGGTGGGTATTTCAATTTACAACTGCAACTATTTATTAAAATTCTGCTGCCAATTGTGATCTCAAGTCGAGGACAATCTATAAAGTGCTTGAGTCTACTGCTGCCATATTCTCACTATTATCTTTATAGAGTAATGCCAGCCGTTCCTGAGTGCTCATTGATGGTTCTTGTGACTGGTTGTGATATTGTGCATCATGTACAGTTAAGAGACATGTACCTTAATTATATAGCTTATGGATCTCAACCAATAGCACTAAGAATAGAATTAGTAGTTCTCAGGATGTTCAGTTTCCCAAATTTGTTCAGTGTGGGTCAAGAATGTACAGTAGAAATTTAGGGAGGAAGAGAAAAAATGGATTGATGAATAAATGAATAGAGAGACAAACATACATAGCATTTCAGTAGATTTGTTAGAACACTTAGCCTTTTTAGATTATCTATTGTCTCTTCTCAAAATAATTTAATTATTACAGTTTAAAAGAAATAGAACTCCAATTAATCACACAGAATAACAGAATTGGAAGAGATTTCGGAGATCTTCTAGTCCGACCCTCTACACAAGCAGGAAACTATCTACCATCAGATCACTGATGTGATATTTTAAGATATTTTAAATATTTTCTACGAAAGAGAATTGTCTTGGGTCATTGTTGTGCTAACATTTGATTTTCACCTGATTAATGAGTTACATACATTTCAGTATATTCACCAACTGATACATTTTTTTTAACCTTGCTTAAAGATGGTATATTTCTCAATTCCTTCAATTTTCCAAATCCCAAATACAACATTCATCTCTCTCTCTCTCTCTCTCCCTCCCTCCCTCCCTCCCTCCCTCTCTCTCTCTCTCTCTCTCTCTCTCTCTCTCTCTCTCTCTCTCTCACACACACACACACACACACAGAGTACCACACACTTGGCTGAAATATGTGAAGAATTATTTAGTTGGAAGAAACTAAGCTTTGTTTTTCTCTCTTTTATACTTAAACAGCTATTGCAAAAAATATAGTCTGTCCTTGAGAAAATTCCATAGCTTTCTGTCCTTCCTCAGCATCAGATTACAGCTTCCATAGTTTCTAGTCAATGTTGCCAAATTCTGGGTGGTCTGGCTATGACTTAGAAAGGCTGCCTCAACAGTTCTTGAATTTAAGTCCTTGATCAGCCACAGTATTATGGAGACTAATCCTCCTTTCTACATTTCTTATGATTTTTAAACACCAGCTTACTGCAAATATACAGGTAATTCTCAATTTATGACCACAATTGGGACCAACATTTTTGCTGTTAAGTGAGTGCCAGTGCTCTTAGATAAACCAGATAGAAAACACAATAAGATGAACTAATTCTACTAAATTGTAAAGCTGTGTTACCAGAATCTTGCAATCTGACTGCACCAACTTTCCACTTCATCCATTATGAGGAATCATTATTAGTTTCTTTCTCTGACTATTAAGCCTGCTCCTGCTCTTGTCTGATTGTTTCCTAGGTAGCGTCTTCTCTTTTCCCCCAAGGTCATTCATACATTCCATTATATCACCCTCCCCTTTAGACTCATCCTTCCCTCCCAAGTTCCCAGGAGGAATAGGTTGTGGGTTATGAGAACAAAATGCAACTCCTCTTCTCCTGGCAACTCCCTGCAACCACCTGAGGCATCCCATAAGTCTTCTGTTCCAGTTGAGTTGAGAAGCAAAGAGTTGCATTAACTCTTAAATATTCTTCCTTTCGGGATGACCAGGAGAATTGCCAACGTTTTCGCAGGACCTATGATAGCAGTTTTGCAAATTTGGCAAAATTAGGGATGAATTTTCTATGGAAGTTAGCAAAGCTTAGAAAGTGATGCACATTGTTTGCATTATGTGGGGCTGGGTGTTACAATAGAATAGAATGCCCCTTTGTGGATCTGCCCATCCTTTTTTGGATAGTAAGTAACACAAATAGTCCAGTTGAATAAGATCAAATGCACATTTTTTTCTAATTTAGTAGTAATTGTATTGTAATTTTTGCAAAACATTTTTTGATGTGGCTTGCATGCAAGAAGGTTCTTTGGAATAAACCAAGATATCATCCAGAAAAACAATATCACATTTATCTCAAATATTTGCAAAAAATATTCATGAATCTAGAAAAAAAGCTTTGTAGTGCTGTATCATCTTGCTGCTGTAATAGAGTAGTTGCCAGGTGCTTAGTGGTCAGTGTGTTATACCGGTTGTTTGAATAAGTGTGTGTGTGTGTGTGTGTGTGTATGTGTGTGTGTATGTGGGTATATGCTATATGTATGTATGCATGCATGCATGTATGCATGATGATATGGCTGCAGTTGCAGTGATGTACTTGAGAAATGTTAAAATATGGAAATAATTTACTTATGGAATGAGAGATTAGTTTGTTTAACTAAAACTGCATATGTATCAAGCAATTTTGAGACTGCATTATTCTCTTATGCAAAAATATAAATAAAGAAACTTTAAGCAACTTTTACCATTATTTATTAATAATTAAATGATTCTTGGTAATCGAAATGGTGAATGTATATTGTGTTCTAGTAGTTTAGTTTAGTTTATTAGTTTTTTATACCGCCCTACTCCCGAAGGACTCAGGGCGGTGTACAGCCAAAATAAAAACAAATATATAAAAGTTAAAAGAAAACTTTTAAAATAATAATAATAATAATAATAATAATAATAATAATAATAATAATAATAATAATAATAATAATAATAATAATAATAATAATAATAATAATAATAATAATAATAATAATAATCTCTCCAGGCAAATGAAAAGGCCGACAAATGACAGTTGAAATAAAATGGCCGACAAATGACAGTTGAAAAGGATCAATTGTACTTTGTCTTTTATTATCCATTTCTTCAAATCTGTTTGGCATTTTAGGAGTTGGTGGAAGAGGAGCACATCTCTTTTTCTTTTTTGTTTCTTGTTGCAATGAACTTTGAGGAATCGCACTTGGCATTTTTTCTTCTCTCTCAGCTTTCCCAATAGAAAAGGATGGAATAACTGGTAGGGGTGGTGCTCTCCGCTTCTTCATTTCAATTCTTGCAGTTGCCCTTGTATATTCCCAAGAGATAATGATGGTGCCACCGTTACAGAACATAAACTTCGTGAAGAATCTGCGATCATTGTTTCATCAAGGCTTTGTTTATGATACAACCTAGGTTTTAAAAATTCTCCACTACCCAGATCTAGGCGTCATCTTGAGGATTTCTCTGCCTGAAACTTGTTTTTCTTATTTGTCCTAAAAAAATCCGAGTAATCCTTTCTTTCTTTAACTGATGTGTCACAACCAGTTGATATGTTTGTTTCTCAATAATCCACAGTAGGTTCAAAGCGAGTTTTTGATGGAAAAGTCTGCTGTGACACCAGGAGCTCAAAGCCGCTGCGCCTAATTAAAAAATTGGCTGAAACGTGGAAAAAACCCAAACTAACTCTGGTTAAAATAATAAAAATAAAAATTTAAATTTAAAAATTTTAAAATCATGCTTTATGCCAGCCTGGCTTGTTGAAAGAGAAAGGTTTTGAGACCGCGGTGGAAGGTGCATAAGTCAGGGATAGTTCTTAATTCCGGGGGCAATTCGTTCCAGAGGGCAGGTGCTCCCAAGGAGAAGGCTCTCCCCCTGGGTGTTGCCAATCAACATTGTCTAGCCAACGGCACAATGAGGAGACCCTCTCTATTGGAGCATACTGGCCAGTGGGAGGCTTTCGGTGGCAGAAGACGATCTCGTAGGTACCCAGGTCCTAAGCCATGGAGCGCTTTAAAGGTGGCAACCAACACCTTGAATCACACCCGGAAAACCACCGGAAGCCAGTGCAGCTCGCGCAGAAGGGTTTTTACATGGGAGCGTCGCGTCGCCCCCATAATTGCCCATGCGGCTGCATTCTGGACCAGTTGAAGCCTCCGGGTGCTCTTCAAGGGGAGCCCCATGTAGAGAGCATTGCAGTAGTCCAGATGGGAAGAGTGAGTGACTGTGATAGGGCATCCTGATCTAGGAAGGGATGCAGCTGGTAAATCAGGCGAACCTGATAAAAAGCCCCCCTGGCGACAGCCGTCATATGATCTTCTAAGGACAGCCATGCATCCAGGATGACACCCAAGTTGCGAACCCTTCCTGTGGGGGCTAAGGTCTCACCCCCCATAGCCAGAGATGGAACCAGCTGACTATTAGCTATGTTTCTTTAGAACAGACTGAAACTGAACTTAACAGTAAATGTCATATCTTTATATACCTTCAATGTTTAGTGGAGTGGAATTTCCACAATCAGTCTATTAATTGCCATGTAGATTACAGTGAGTATTTTTTCTCCATGTTAAACCTATGGGTTGTTTCTACACATCTGTTTGCCTCTCTAATAAATTATTAATATCTAATTTTAATAATATTTTGTAGGAGATGACTAAGTAGATCCCGAAAGTGGGGTCAAGAGACCTTAATTCAACCTCCCTTAAATTCCATTGACTCTTATCAAGCACCATTTTCTCCTAGTAGATTAGATTCTTATGTATAGGTACAATATAATAAACTTTTAGAGGTTTGAACTTCTGTTCCTGGTTACTTGAGCCTGACATTATGTGACATCAGGCTGGATATTGATATTTACCATCTCTATTTTGTGATTTAGCTTTTATGGCCAATGTTTATCCAATCCTGATTGATCTGATTTTCAAAGCCTAGTAATACTTTCATATTTGTTATGTTTGCATTCTATGGAAAATCCACTTTATTTATTTTTATTATTCTTTTGTTCAATAATGTCTGATTCTTGGAGACTATTTGGACATGTGCCTGAAATTTTCTTGGCAAGGTTTTTCAGAAATGATTTGCCATTGCCTACTTCTTACTAATGTAATTGTGCCCCAAGTTTATTTTGTATATGTTTTATCATTATTAGAAGTTGGTCACCAAAAAAAGGAATGAAAATGTTAAAGAAAATGCATGATATATTTACTACTTATGATTTTTCTGCACTAATATACTTTCCTTGAAAGTGAATATGGTGAAAATGTATATGAATGTCTTCTTTGGGCCAAAGAAAAATGATTTGTGACTGAAAATGACTCTTACTCCTGTTTATAGTTTTATGAAGAAAATCTTATAAAAGTATACTTTATCTGAAGAATGCTTTTCTTCAGATTGACTCTCAAAATGAATTAGTAAATGAAATGTTATCTCACATTTTAGGTATATACATAAGATTTAGGTAGGCTTACTTTTCCAAAGATTTTCAAACTATGGATTGTTTGTGCTGGACTAGGAAACCAAATTTGAGGGGCAGTCATACATTATTTTAGGTTTGCACACACAAAGCAGGATTGCTATCAGAGCTTGCTTCTGCTCCACGTGAGCATATCAGCAACCATTTTGTCTACTTAGAGTGAGCAAGACTGAATTCTGACAAGCAGGTTCTCTGTCAGAACTTGTTCCTTGCTCTGTTTGGCAAATTGGCAGCTGACTTGTCAAAGCAAAACCTAGAGTGAGTTCTTCCAGGGCTCCAGCTTTGATTTTATACTCAAAGTTGATCATAGTATAAACCTTATAGTCAAGGCTAATCATGTCAAAATGTATTCCCACTTTGCCTGGATAAACCCCAACAATGTCAAATTTTTCTACAGTTGCTACTTTAAAGACTAGCTATTAATCTAGAATAAATGTATGCATTTTTGAACAACCAATCTCCCTCAGGTAGGGACTCTGGAAGATCCATAATAAAACATTAAAATATTAAAAGATATACAAATGTTAAAGATTTCAAAAGTGTCAGGGATGACTAGATACTGTTAAAATTAACTGTAAGGTGAAGGGAGGGCTTTCAGGGCATTAGTCAGCCCCATGGTGTGTGGTTTCCACACGGGCGGCTTTTTTGATTCCTTTTCATAAGGCCAGGAGAGTGGTTGCTTGCCTCACCTGGGGGCGGGTGTGTGATATTCCACAGGGTAGGCACAATGGTAGAGAAGTCTCTCTTCTCAGACCAGTCAAAGCCCTTTAACTGATGGGGTCTGTAGAATATCCCCCCTGTCAGACTGGATGGGACAGATTGCTGTAATGGGATGCCAAGAAGGGTTTTCGAAGTATAACCAACACCTTGAATCTCGAAGCAAACTGACACCTAATGCAGTTTGTGAAGCAGAGGTTTACATGCACCTTTCTTTAGGCACTCAAAATTGCTCCTGCTGCCACATTCTGTAACATCTGAAGCTTGCAGATACACTTCAAGAGTTAGTCCCAGATAGAGCATGTTGCAATAGTCCAATTATTCAAAGGTGATCAAGCCCATCCTTTTCATTCAAAGAATGCAACGTTCTCTCATTGCTTTAGTTGATACAGATTAAAGTGAAACTGTTAAAAATAAATACTATCTTTCTTGTGCATGCTAATTTATTTATTGCAAAAGGAAATCGTTTTCCTCTCCTGCCCCACCCAGAGATCAGTTATCACAGACTTTAACCTAGCAAAATTTGAATACTCTTGTCTTGACAGGCAGCCAGTGCAGCGCGAGCTGCACTGGCTGCCTGTCGTCTTCCGGGTGCGCTTCAAGGTGCTAGTTATCATCTTCAAAGCGCTCCATGGCTCGGGACCTAGCTATCTGCAGGATCGGATCCTGCCTCATACGTCCTCACGGCCGATTCGCTCCCACAGAGAGGGGCTTCTCCGGGTGCCGTCCACTAGACTGTGTCAGCGGGCGACACCCAGGGGAAGGGCGCTCTCTGTGGCGGGCCCGGCCCTCTGGAACGACCTTCCCCCCGACATTAGGACAACTACGGACCTCCGCTCCTTCCGTCTTAAATTGAAAACTTACTTTTTCCGTCTGGCCGGCCTGGGATAGCCTCCTTGCCTTGGGATTTTATAGAATAGGTTTTAGTTTAATCGGGATTTTAGCACAGGGTTTATTTAATTGGTTTTTAAATTTTGTTGTTTATTTATTGTTGTTGTTATTTATTGTTTTTATGCTACCTGTGCACCGCCCCGAGTCCCCGTGGGGAGAGGGGGCGGTATAGAAATAATAAATTATTATTATTATTATTATTTACCATATTTTTCGGAGTATAAGATGCACCTTTTTTCCTCTAAAAAGAGGCTGAAAATCTGGGTGCGTCTTATACATCGAATACAGCATTTTTTTTGCCTCCTGAAACCCTGCCCCTTCACCAAAATGGCCTCGCGCATACCCTTATGGAGGCTTCCAGAGAGCTCCTGGAGGCTGGGGAGGGCAGAAATGAGCAAAAACCAGGGCGTTTTGCCCCCAGCCCCCAGCAGCACTCTATAAGCCTCCATAAGGCTATTTTTTGACCAAAAATGGCCTGTTTTCACAAAAAAACCCAGGCCATTTTTCCTGATTTTGGTCCCTCCCAATCCCCCAGGAGCAGTTTGCAAGCCCCCCCCCCCCAGCTGTTCATGTCTTTTATTTGAAAAAAAATCGGGCCCATTTTTGTGAAAAATAGGCCGTTTGGAGGAGGTTTGCACAGTGCAAAAATGGGTTTCCCCCCACCCCTTTGGGAAAGCTGTTTAATTAGAGTGATTGATGAGATCAAGTTCTGTGCCTGCAGAAACAAAGATTTGTTCCAAAGGTGGCTAGTGATTTCTTTCTCCAGCACATGGGTTTATACATCTGGAAACATCTACCTACCTACCTATCTACTCTCTCTCTCTCTCTCCCTCCCTCCCTATCTACTGTATTTCTCTCTCTCTATTTCTCTATTTTTCTCTCTCTATCCCTCTACCTACCTACCTATCTACACACTCTCTCTCCCTACCTACCTACTGTATTTCTCTCTCTCTTCCCCTACCTATCTACTGTATTTTTCTCTCTCTATTTCTCTCTCTATCCCTCTACCTACCTATCTATCTACACTCTCTCCCTACCTACCTACTGTATTTCTCTCTGTCTCCCCTCTATCTATCTATTCTCTCTCTCCCCCTACCTATCTACTGTATCTCTCTCTCTCTCTATTTCTCTCTCTCTATCCCTCTATCTAATTATCTATCTACACACACTATCTCTCCCTACTTACCTACCTACTGTATTTCTCTCTCCCCCCCCATCCCTTTATCTACCTACCTACCTAACTACTCACTCTGTCTCCCTACCTACCTACTTACTGTATTTCTCTCTCTCTCTCTCTCTCTCTCTCTCTCTCTCTCTCTCTCTCTCTCTCTCCCTCTACCTACCTACCTACCTACCTACTGTATTCCTCTCTCTCTCTCCCTCCCTCTCTCTCTCTCTCTCTCTCTCCCTCCATCTACCTACCTACTTTTTTTAAAAAAAATTGCTTCTTCAAAACCTGGGTGCGTCTTATACTCCGAAAAATATGGTAATCTATTCTCTATTGAATTAGTATATTGATTTTAATATGTCCCTCTGCAATTTGTATTTATTTTTGCATTCCTCCTGCAGTTAAGAAGTTTTATATAGATTTTTTTTTATAGAGTGATATACTGAAAGGGCTTGATAAACGAGTATCCCATGCTTTAAAATTAAAAATAATAACAATTAAAAGAGAAGAAACTGCTAAGTAGGAACGACAATTGAGCATGACTTTAGAGATGCTGTATTCCATCTTAGGTCAGTAATTTTATTTTAACAATTTGATAGACTTCAAATTTCATGTTGCTGTACTGCTGGAGATAATTCTTAAATATTGCAGTTAAATTTGATGGCCAAGTTGTTTTTAGCCATTTCCCCAACCACTTGCAAGAAATAGAGACTTGAGGATTAAGAAAGGAGGGAAGAAATAATAACCTTGCTGGGTGCCCTTTTATTTAACCACAAACCTTCAGAGGAAATATTATAGTTAATATGGCTTATAATGTTTCTTATTAGTTTTTTTTTAAATTGATTAATACTAACTTTATTTTTAAAATTATAGAAGTGCAAGTGATGGCAAATTAAAACTAATAGTGGAAATTCAGACAATTCAACATTTTATGTAATTTATACATGGCTACCTTATAAATAATAGTTAATGTGTTCAATAGAATTGCATCAGTTTACAGTGTCTAAAATTAATTTCTGATTGTTGAACATCAGGATTTTTTTTCTTGAAGGAAATACATAGTAAATTGATATTTAAGGTGCTTTGCCCTTCAAACAGAAGGACATTAATGCTGGTAAGATTTAAAACTGGTAGAGAGATGTAGCCACTGAAACAATACTTTATGGTTTGTGGCCTATGCATTGCCTAATATTCAACAACAGGTGATCAATATTGTAGTGTCTGATCTTTGTTTAGATATGGTCTGCACCCTGAGTCTCTACTAGTGTCTATTAAGAGACATTTCCACTGAAATTTTCTGAAAAAATTGCTAAATTATTTTCTATCATAGTTCACATCAAAGCCAATAGGCGTAACATGTTCCTAACTAGATTGGTTGACTGCTGTTTTAGTGCACTAAAATGTTCATTGTTAATTATGGTTTTATTGTTTACAGTATTAATACATAACTATTTAAAAATCTACACACACATCTCTGGCCATAATAAAATAAACACATAGTTTAAATGTCTAGATGCTGGACACATATTTAAATGTGCATTCTGCCATAGACATATTGGTGTTTTATTATAAATTAATGATATTTCAGTGGCATTTGCTTTACTAAAAAGCATTTCTTGCTCAATTGATATTGTTAAAGCATCTGGAATATTTTTTTTTAAACAATGCTACTAGAAACGGAGATGAGCACCGTCCCTAGAGCTGGAAACAGCACACATGTGTTACCTAATCACACTAAAACCAGTTGGATATAGAAGATTCCAACCTCTTCAATAAATTTACGATTGAGTGGATTATGGCAGTGGATTATGGTAAACAAAGAATGCCATGCAAAACCACATATCTTTTATTACTGCTCACGTAGTAATAAGAGGTATAGTGATAGACTTGGTAGTTAGATATGTATTTATGTTTGCATTTTATGCCTTGTTGTGAATCCCCATATCCTATTCTTGTTCAAGTGTGCCAGACTTTAAAGCACATAGTCAGCAGAAAAAAACTTAAACAGAAATAAGGGCAGGACCCAGAACTCTATCCCACCCATTGGAATTTCTCTAACTCTCAATAATAGAGAAACATTTCTATTTATTATGTGCAGAATTAACATATGTACAGAGGTATGTATGAAAATTTGGATGATATGCATTCCATGCGTGTCTTATGATAAAAATACAATATAGAAGCCTTTGCAAAAAAGAAAACTGTTTTTAGATATAAAATTCAAAAAGGAATCAAATGAAATTGTTCTTTAAAAAACTGCAAGCACAAAGGTCAAATATTCCTTGTCAAATTGGAAATACTTTATGGATGGAAATAATTAAGTATTTGTATATCTTAGAAATTGAAACTGAGAAAAGATTAGACAATTCAGTGAGGTGCCGGTCCAATGCATATAACTAAAGATAAAATACTTAACAGTACCGGGGTGGGTGGGGGGAATATAAGGTCTTTGTAATTGCCTTTTGCAGTTCTTGGGCTGGTATTTCTGAAAATATAAAGGGCAGCCTCAACATGCAACATATTGAAGGAATTTAAGAATATTTCAGAACTAAAAGAGTTTTGCAATAAAAAGTGAAGGAACACAAAGATTCTTTGGAAGTAACAACAAATATTTCTGCCCAAGAAGGGTTTGCAGAGAGAGTGTAAACAATTTATGCCTGTCTTACAGGTTTTTTTTTTTAAAGAATCTATAAGCTACTGCACAGAAGTAGTGAAAATACTTCCAAAATTGCTGAAAGATGTTGTGTTTGTATCTTACAGCAATTATGTCAGCTTTAACTTATTCTGGAATTCATTGAAGCATACATAGTCTCAGGTAACCAAATTTTTTACATAACTTTGACATATGAATGTCAAAGAAAACAAATAATATATCCATCCCTATCTTGAGTCAAATGGTTAATGTTTACTGATATTGTTTGGGACAAGAGTCAGTATGGACTTCCTATTTGAAGTATATGTATGTCTTTTGTACTTTAGAAAATTTGATTATTTCATCTCAATAATTCTTAGAGCCAGTGCACTTGTAGGGATGATTTTTTTCATCATATTTCTAAATACAGAAGGGAGGAAATTACTCTTTTGTTGATAGGCTGTACATACCTTTAAGAAGCATTTTAGTATCTGCAAGTAATCACATTCTTGGCTCTTCAATGTGTTCTTGACATGCTTGAGCCAGTTCTTATCAGACACTACATTTCTCATGGAGAGCTTTCTTTGTTACTTCAAAGACATCTTAATCTACTAGTAACATTAATCAAAGAACTTCCTAGTTAGTGAAAACTTTAATCAAAATGCCTCCCTCTGCTGCTGCCATCAATCTTGAAAGTACCTCAATACCAGGCCACAAAAGCTTTAAAGATTAAAACCCTTTGAAGTGCATCTGGCAATCTATTGACAACCAGTATAGTACCATAAAATTGTTGTAATATGGTCACACATTAAACACCCAGCAGCATTGCATTCTGGAGTACTTGCAATTACTTAATATTTGTAGTTTAAACAAGTGGTGATGGGAGCCTGAATTACTGTAGCTACGTCATTCTACTCTAAACAGAGGCTGCTACTACCCCACTAACAAAGTTGAGCATAGAATCATCAATCCATGGACCTACCTGTGTCCTCAGCAGTGACCATGTGTCAAGAGAAACAGTGATAACAGTAAAGTATTCAATTTATCTTTCCATCTGACTTAAAGTGACTTTAGTGGCCCCAACCTTTTGAGTACCAAGGACGAGTTTCATGGAGAAAGGCTTTTTTGCCTGACCAGAGGGTCATGGTGCCTGCATCCTGTGAATGGGATTTTACTTGTTCATGTAGCCCGTTTGCTGTTATGCCATGGATGGTGCAGATCTATGGACCAGGAATTGGAAACCCCTATTCTAAGTAATTTATAAATTATTAAAACTACTTCAACAACAACAACAAAATATAAAACAAACAAGAAATGAGAAAAATGAAAAAGGGGGTTCACTTAGTCAAAGGCTAATTGAAAAGCTAGGTGTTGAAACACAGGGCAAAGGAAGGTTTTCACAATATCTCTGGTCACAACTAGGGTAACAAATATAATTAAATGATATCAGTATATTGATAGGTATACTGACATTATAGGTCCTGATAGATATTATCAGGACAAGATTCCCTGAACTATTCTTGTCCTGAACTTTCGGATTATCTTTTCCAGCAGTTTGATGTACATGTTAAATAGCATGGAGGAGAGAACCAAACTTTGGAATGCCTTGTATAAGGCTACTCTTTATTTTATCATATCTACCAGTGAGAACATTTGCTTGAAAAAGAGTAGAATTGCTGCAAAACAGCATCCCCAATTCCCAGTCCTTGCATGCAATCCTGAAGGAGGCTGTGACTAATGGTAACAAAGACTTCTGAAAAGTCTAGGAGCAGTGCATTAGTTCTATTCCCAGGCAAACATTATGTGTCAATTCCATTTTGGTCCCATATCCAGGGCCGAATCCTGACTAGAAAGGGCTCTTTGCAGATCACCATAATTTGCTCTTCAGCCTTCCTTAATTAGAAATAGTTGGAGACTGGGAAATAGTTTTTAAAATCTGCTGGATACAGGGAGGACCTCTTATCTAGCAAGTGAACCATAGTCTCTTAATGGGAAACAGGTTCTCTGAAGTGAAGGATTGACAATTTCTTAGATCCAGGGAGTTATGTAAATAAGGCCACTGACTGACAATTTCATAAAGATGGAAAATAACTTCAGTTCACCTCTTCATCATGCAGTGTAGACTCTAACTTGAGCACCTAACTATGCCTTGTCAGAATCAATTTTACCAATTTACCAACTTTACCAATTCTCAAGGCATCGTTTCACCTACTTACTTTTCCTTAGTAAACTACGAAGCACCCAGAATTAGCAAACATAGACTACAGAGGAGCAATCTCATAAAATAGCTTTCAGTTGCCAACTGGAACTCCTGCCACACTACTGGGAAACTGCCCAAATACCTTTGGAGCCCTAAAAGCCCATCAGATTTCTAGGAACAACAAATGAACACCTAGGTTGAAGTCAGTCTGATCTGGATCAGGAATTACATATGATCACATCAAAGACTTTATTAGAAAGCAAATGCTCAGAGGCTAAAGGTAAGGCCTTCTGATTGGCTAAGGCATCCCGAGAGGTGGCATATAACTGGGTCCAGCAACAATTAATGCTTCTTTGAGGGAGAGGGTGGTATTGCCTTGGAAGTGGTGGAATCCTTGCTAAACGGTTTTCATCTAATCTCCAAAATATTTTGAGAATATAGTTGGTACTTGACTTCATACAACCTAAATGAAGCAGATTATCTGAACACTTTTCAGCCTGGAATCAAGCCAGGTGCAGAACTGGTATTGGTCATACTTGTTGATAACTGAAGGGCTTGAGATGGGGATTGTGCAGTTATCCTGAATCTCCATGCAGGTTTTGATATCTCTTACCCTTTTGAACAGGCTTCAGGGGTTGAGAGCAGGAGATACTGTTTTATGATGGCTTTCCTTTCTCTGAGTCTGATTTCAGTCAGTTTGGTGATGTGAGGAGAGTTGAGCCCTGCAGTGTGGGATGCCTCAGGGTTTGGATTTCCTCGCCTATCTTCTTTAAGATATTTCATGAAATTGCTGAGTGAAGTTATTTGAAGGCACAAGGTGTGGTATCATTAGTATGCTGATGTACCATACCTAGTTATCTACACCCTGTGTGGGCAATTGATGCAGTTGTAAATGATATGGCGTATTGTGTCACAACTTTGCTTCTTTAATCACTTTCTGTCTAATTTATTGCAATGTGCTTTACAGAGGGCTGCCCTTGAGCATCATTCAGCAGCTACAAGTGGTCCAGAACAGGGGTTCCCAACCATGGGCTGTGGCCCACTATCTGGCCTTGAGGCATTCAGAATTGGGCTGTGAAACAGTGGGTGAATGCACCTGCATTCATGCATTCCCACTTGCATGAACAGTAGGCAAGCCCCTTACCCACATTCCATTTGCACAAATGGTGAGTGCGTGTGCCGGTCACTCGCACAAATCCCCACTCCCCCACCTCTGATCTCTCATCAAAGCTGAAAAGTTTGGGGAACTCAGGCATATGCCATCAATCGTTAGAATCTTCACTTGCTCCAAATTTGATCCCACTTTAAGGTGATAATGTAAATTTATGATGGGATGATCTCATGACTTGGAATCACAGAATTTGCTTTCGTCTAAATATTCCTATTTCCATTCAAATTATCTTCAGAAGCCTACGTGTGCCAAACATGCAGAAATGAGTTTCTTTCAGGGTGTTTTCATGTCTGACTTAAAGTTGCTGGTGGTTTTTAAATAATTTGATATAGTTACATGTTTTGTTCATTACAACATATTACCTATGATTTAGAAAATGCATTTTTGTGAAAATATCTATAGCAGAAAATGGCATAAATGTTACTTATATTTTTAGAGGCATGTGAGGGGAGTCCCCTACCTCTGTTAAGCAGTGATCTTATTCTATAACTTTATTAAGTATGTAGGGGAGGCAAGTGAAAAAGTGCCATATTAGGATTTTTAAAATTATTTATTGTTTTATCATAAAAATAATATAAAAACAGTAAAACAAAGAAAATGAACAAAATGAAAGCATACATTCAAGTCCAAAAATAACAAAATAGTGTACAAAAATAAGAAAAAAAGAAAAAAAGTGATCAATTAAATTTAATATTTAACATGTAGGATTCAACCTGGCTCGCTGCTAAAAGAAAAAAAGTATTAAATTTTCCTCCCCGTGTGTGTGTGTGTGTGTGTAAAAAGGGAGGAACATATACTGCTGTGTGTTTGTGTGTGTGTGTGTAAGTAAAAGGAGAGGAAAATTTACTTATGTATGTGTATATGTATGTACACGTGTGTGTGTATACATTAGACCCGTGTCCCTCCTGGCTTGTACTGGCATCCTGGGAGACGACACGAGGCTGGCTCCAGGGCATTGTCAACGCATCTTTGAGTGAGGGGTCCTTGCCTGCCGTCTTGAAAGAGGCGGTAGTAAGGCCCCTCCTCAAGAAGCCGTCCCTGGATGCAGCATTATTAGAGAATTATCGTCCCATCTCCAACCTCCACTTTCTAGTGAAGGTTGTTGCGAGTGTGGTGGCTCAACAGTTTCCGTGACACTTGGAGGAAGTTGATTATCTAGACCCGCGCCAGTCCGGCTTCCGACCCGGGCACAGCACCGAGACGGCATTGGTCGCGTTGGTTGATGATCTCTGGAGGGCGCGGGATAGAGGATATTCCTCTATCCTAGTCCTATTAGACCTCTCAGCGGCTTTTGATACCATCGACCATGGTATCCTATTGCGCCGACTGGGGGGGTTGGGGCTGGGAGGCACCATTTTGCGGTGGTTCTCGTCCTACCTCTCTGGTCGGTCGCAATATGTGTTGACGGGGGCAGAGGTCGGCCTCGAGACCCCTCATATGTGGGGTTCCTCAGGGGTCGGTCCTCTCGCCCCTCCTATTCAACACATATATGAAGCCGCTGGGTGAGATCATCCGTGGTTTTGGGGTGGGATATCATCTGTACGCTGATGATACTCAGTTGTACGTATCCACCCCAGACCACCCCTACGATGCCGTCGAGGTTATGTCCCGGTGCTTGGAAGCCGTACGGATCTGGATGGGTGGTAACAAACTCAAGCTCAACCCGTCCAACACTCAGTGGCTGTGGCTTCCGGCGCCCCGGTTCAGCCAGATTATTCCAACTCTGGCCATTGGGGGCGAAACACCGGCCCCCGTGGAGAGGGTGCGCAATTTGGGTGTCCTCCTGGATTCCCGGCTGTCTATGGAAGATCATGTGGCAGCCGTGGCCAGGGGGGCGTTCCATCAGGTACGCCTGATGCGCCAATTGCGCCCCTTACTGGACCGGGGTGCCTTACGCACAGTCACTCAAGCACTCGTCACCTCTCGACTCGACTACTGTAATGCTCTCTACATGGGGCTCCCCTTGAGGTGCACCCGAAAGCTGCAGCTAGTCCAGAACGCAGCCGCGCGGGTGATTACGGGAGCGCCTAGACACTCCCACATAACACCTATCCTGCGCGAGCTGCACTGTCTTCCTGTGGTCTTTCGGGTGCGCTTCAAGGTTTTGACGACCATCTTTAAAGCGCTCCATGGCTCGGGGCCTAGTTATATGCGAGACCGCCTCCTGCCCCATACATCCCTCAGACCGATACGCTCCCACAGAGAGGGCCTCCTCAGGGTGCCGTCGGCTGGACAATGCCGACTGGCGACACCCAGGGGGAGAGCCTTCTCTGTGGCGGGCCCAGCCCTCTGGAACGACTAACCCCCTGAACTCCGCACCATCTCCGACCTCCGCCTCTTCCGCAAGTGTCTGAAGACACACCTATTTCATCTAGCCGGCCTAGCGTAACCTCCATACTGACTATTAGATAGTTTTTAAACTTGGGATTTTAATTCGGTTTTTAGCGCAGGGTTTATTTATTAGAATAAGTATTTTAAATTTCATATATTTTATATATTTTGTATGTATTTTAACATCCCTGTGCGCCGCCCTGGGTCCTAACAAGGAGAAGGGCGGGGTATAAATTTAATAAAATAAAAAATAAATAAATAAATAAATTTAGACATATAATCTATATAAATAAAAATGTAAAATAGTTTGTACGAATCCACTAATCTCGAAAACTATTGAACCGATCTGCCTCAAATTTTGACACAATGTAGCCAAGGACTTCCGATAATAGAATAGCTACTCATTTTGTGCCTAGCACACGTGTATCGTGTGCAAGGTACGCACAAGTAAAAGGTACTCACTGAAAATGTTTTAAACTCCCTGTAACTCCTCCCATCTGGCTGATACATCATGGACACGTAACGGCAGAAAACCGCCTTGCGAAGGAACGTTGCCAGGGACAACGTGGAAAGCAACGCATGCGCCTCCCTGTCTGTCTGCAGCCGCTCTCTTCCGCACGCAGGGCCACAGGATCAGAAGCGTCCTAGCCCCGTGTGGCAGGCAGCCCTAAAAGTGCGCTGCCTGCCTCCTCTCTCAGCGAACAGGCGTGCGTGCGTGCGTCCCTGCCGGCCCCGTGTGGCAGGCAGCTCTGGGGGGTGCACCTCGGTGGCCTCTGCGGGCGGCTGGTGCTGTTGCCCCTGGGCCCTGCGGCATGCGGCTCCCGCCGTCCAGGGTCGCCTAGCGGGCGTGTCAGGTGGGGCAGCCAGGCGCATCTCCACCGGGTCTCTCCGATGGCCACCGAGGTGCACTTTCCGGAGCCGTTGGAGAGAGCTGGTGGGGCCATGGCTGGCTGTCCTGCCCGGTGCGCCTGCCGGACGGCCTCGGGCGGCGGGGGCTGCGTGTCGCGGGGCGGCGGGGGCGGCACGGTGCTGGCGCCCGGACGGCCACGCTCACTGCGGGAGGAGGCAGCCCTAGCCTCCCCAGCTGACATGCCGGCCTTTTCGCTGCTTGGGGGGGGGGGGAGACTGACATACACAGAGAGACAGAGACAGAGAGGGAGGGAGAGACAAACAGAGATAATGAATGAGAGAGATCGACAGGCACACACCCAATGACAGAGAGAAAGGTAGGGGAGAGAGACAGACACACAGGGAGAATGAGTGAGGGAAAGATAGACAGGCAATCATACACAAACAGAGTGACAGAGATGGGGGAGGAAGGAGAGAGAGAGAGATAGACAGACAGAGGGAATGACAGAGAAAGACAGAGAGGGAGGGAGGAACAGAGGGACAAAGAGACTAATGATTTTGCCCACCACTGTGTTAGGCACAAGGGAGGGAAGGAGGGAGGGGGGCCTGGAGGAGGTTGACTGTGGGGGTGGGGTGGGGGTCTGGGGAGGGGAGGGATATTTATTTAGGTAGAGGAATATAGAGAGAGGAAGAATTACAGTAGGTAGTTAGGTAAGTAGAGGGATAAACGAGAGGGATGAATACAGCAGGTAGTAGATAGGTACAGGTATATAGAGAGAAATACAATAGGTAAGTAGGTAGGTAGGTAGAGGGAGAGAGGGAAGAATACAGTAGGTAGGTAGGTAGGTAGAGGGATAGAGGGGAGAAATACAGTAGGTAGGTAGGTACAGGGATAGATAGAGGGAAAAATACAGTACGTAGGTAGGTAGGTAAGTACAGGGATAGATAGATAGAGAGAAATACATAAAATACTGTTTGTATTTTATATGTATTTTAAATTCCCTGTGCCCCGCCTCGAGTCCCTTCTGGGAGAGAGAGCGGGTTATAAATTAAATTATTATTATTAATTATTATTATTATTAGGCCCCAATTAGGTAGGTAGAGGGATAGATAGGTAGGTAGAGGGATAGATAGGGAGAAATACATTAGGTAGATAAATAGAGGGATAGATAGAGAGTAAGAAATACAGTAGGTACATAGGTGTGCAGGTACAGGGATAGATAGGGAGAAATATAATAGGTAAGTAGGGGGATAGATAGGGAGAAACACAATAGGTAGGTAGGTAGATAGAGGGATAGATATGGAGAAATACAGTAGGTAGGTAGATAGAGGGATAGATAGGGAAAAATACAGTAGGTAGGTAGGTTGGGGGTTACACGGTGGTTGTGTGTATGTGTGCAGGTGTAGATATACACACAGATTGGTTGGCCATTTAACCAGACTGGGCCACAGCAATGCGTGGCCGGGTATAGCTAGTACATATATAAAAAAGAAAAAGCAATCAACAGGTTGAGCTAAACATTACACTAATCTTCAAATCCCACTTTTAACCATCTGTTATTATATTTAAGCATGTAGAAAGTCCACAAATGATTTCCAGTCTGTTGTAAAGCTATCTAGTTCATTATTTCTATAATTAGCAGTTAATTTCACCATCTCTGCTTATTCAGTCAATTTCAAAATCCATTCTTCAATGGTTGGCATCCCTTTTTCTTTCCAGTGTTTGACAATCCTCACAGCCACCAGTATGTAAAGGAATAGGACCCAAAATTGTTTTTAAGTTGGCTTGTCTTTCATACCTAAAACAAAACCTATAGGATTCATTAATATCTGTGTCTTAAATATTTTTTGCATTGTCATTGTTATGTTTATCACATATTTGCAAGACCACCACATATGATAAAATGAACCTGGATTTTGAATAGATTTCCAGCACATTAGAAATCCCTTTTTTCATTTTTGCTATTGTAGTTTACCTGGGGTCAACCACCAACAATACATTATTTTATAAAAGTTTTATTTCAAATTGTAATTTAATGTAAATTTTAGTTCATTCGTCCATATATTCTTCTGTTTAACTAGCATTATATTCCACTTAATTTTTTGCCCATACATTCGTATTTAAACAAGATGAATGTGTGTGTGTGTGTGTGTGTGTGTGTGTGTTACATTTGTGCTGATAAATAATGGGAGATTAGTATAGATCTATTTCAAGCTATTTAGCTCTCATATCTGTGTGTATGTGCATGTGTGTGTGTGTATATATGTATATGTATATGTATATATTCTTCTTCTAGATTCATCTTGAGTAATATTTTATATACTTTAAAATTCCAAGTAGTCTTTTCCAGAATGTAAATTAATGTCCAGTTCAGATTTAGTTCCTATGAAAAAATATAAAGCATTATATTATACTCAATTTTTTTGCCCATACATTCGTATTCAAACAAGATGTGTGTGTGTGTGTGTGTGTAAAAGGGGAGGAACATGTGTGTGTGTGTGTTAGTTTTATGAGCTGATCAATAAATAAATCAGGGAGACTAGTATAGATCTATTTTGAGCTTTTTAGCTCTCATCAGCTAGCCATACCCTTACTGGGATTCGAACCTGGGCGGTATTGCATGTCAGGCAAGAGCCTTAGCCATTAAGCCAGCCAGGTTCTCTTATTGCATCAGGTGAGACAGGAGGATAAGTATATATAATTGTTCTACAACACCCTGTTAGGGCCCCAATTAAGGGAGGAAGCATATTGCTTTCCTCTTCTGCCTTTCGGCTCATCACCAGAGACCATCCAGACAGAAAGCCATGAGTTTCGTTGTGTGGTTTTTTTAAATATGTGTGTTAGTTTTATGAGCTGATCAATAAATAATTGGGGCCCTAACAGGGTGTTGTGGAACAATTATATATACTTATCCTCCTGTCTCAGCTGATGCAATAAGAGAATCTGGCTGGCTTAATGGCTAAGGCTCTTGCCTGACATGCAATACAGCCCCGGTTCGAATCCCAGTAAGGGTATGGCTAGCTGATGAGAGCTAAAAATCTCGAAATAGATCTACACTAGTCTCCCTGATTTATTAATGATCAGCTCATAAAACTAACACAAATATTTTAAAAAATCACACAACGGAATTCATGGCTTTCTGTCTAGATGGTCTCTGGTGATGAGCCGAAAGGCAGAAGAGGAAAGTAGTATGTGTCCTCCCTTAATTGGGGCCCTAACAGGGTGTTGTGGAACAATTATACACACGCACACACACACACACACACTTTGTTCCACAAAAAAAAGCTTTTACAAAATTCTCTAATAATTACTCCAATCAAAGCAAATCCTTCACTTATCTTTTAGGATCTTTTTAAATCAGTGATTTTTAAACATCCTGACATGCAAAACAACCTGACTAATTAGAGTGATAAATGTTACACTGGGTAGTGCTTTTCAAAGACAAAAAAGCTGCTTGTAAATGCACAGGAGCAGACATTCTTAGCAACTCTTCAAAGCAATTGCATCTTTTCCCTAGATCCCTGATTACTTTACAGCTACTGCAAGGGAAAAGACTACTTGATTTAATGAGTTGAAGACAAGCGCTGTATACATGCCCATTCATGTTCTGGGAACATGATTTTCTCCAATGGAAATGCTGCATTGTTTTAATAAAACATATTTGAATTCAAAATGTATAGTAGTAAATTTGTTTCATTTAAACTAGCACGCTCCTTTTTTGTTAAAAGAAAATGGAAAAATTTCACTACAGGCAAAAGCCAATAGTTGCAATATTTGTTCTTACACACAGAATATTTAATCCCTATTACACAAATACACAGGGGGTTGATTTATTAATAGTTCAGTTCATCTATGTTTCATGCAAGCAATGATTATGGACTGCTTCTAAAGACTATATTTTTGTATTGAATGGCAAAAGTTTAAATCTAATCAAATACATTTTTTATGTAAGTGGAATTACCTTTCGGAGTTGATAATATGGAGCTTTCCAGTTTTGAAAGGAAATACTTTGGGATTTTTAAAAAAATACTTTTTATCTTCCTTCTTATAAAACAAATATGGAATGCTAAGAAAAATAATTGCCCTAATAATTTATAACAGGCGTGGAGTAAAGGTAGAATCAATTGAAATCATTGGAATTTATACACAAAAATAAGAGTTGAAGATCTAGCTCTTGGTTCCTCCCAAGGATTTCGAAGTTATTTTACAAATGTTTCTGCTGCTAAGACTTTTGCAATTGTTTCTATTGCTAATTGTTGCTTCAGTTGTACCTTGGGCAGGTGCAGATAATATAACTTTTCATGTTACCAGATTTGCATTATTTGAACATAAAGCTTTGCACTGTGGATTATATATATAGCTCTGCATTTAGGTGGTTTTTTTGGAAGCTGTAACATTGTATTGTGTAATTCTGATTGTTAGTTTTAGGTATTAGTAGATTGTATTGAATAATGGTTCGATAAATGGAAGCTATCAAAAAATGAGAAAATAGGGAAATAATTGAATGCACATACGCACACAGTACTATGCAAAGATTTTAGGCAGTTGTGCAAAAATGTTGTAAATTAAGAATGCTTTCGGTAGAAGAAATACCTAGTTTATTTTTATTGATTAATAAAATGGAAAGTAAATGAAGAGAAATCCATATCAAATAATATTTGCTGTGACCACCCTTTGCCTTCATAACAGCATCAATTCTTCTAGATACGTTTGCACACAGTTTTTGAAGGAATTTGGCAGGTAGATTTTTCCAAACAACTTGGAGAACTAACCACACATCTTCTGTGGATGTAGGCTGCCTCAAATCTTTGTCTCTTTATGTAATCCCAAACAGATTTGATGCTGTTGAAATTAGGACTCTGTGGAGGCCAAACCATCACTTCCAGGACTTCTTGTTGTTCTTTATGCTGAAGATAGTTCTTAATGACATTGGTTGTATGTTTGGGGCTATTGTCCTGCTGCAGAATAAATTTAGAGCCAATCACATGAATCTCTAATGGTATGGCACGATGGAGAAGTGTTTGCCTGTATTTCTCAGCATTGAGGACACCATTGATCGTGATCAAATCTCCAATTCCATTTGCAGAAATATAGCCCCAAACTTGCAAGGGACCTCCATCAAACTTTACTGTTGCCTGCAGACACTCATTATTGTACTGCTGTCCAGCCCTTTGGCAACCAAACTGTCTACTGCTCCATCCAAATATTTCAGATTTTGACTCATCAAGTCCAGAGCACCTGCTACAATTTTCCTAAAGCCCAGTTCCTATGTTTTTTGCATAGTTGAGTTTTGTAGCCTTGTTTTGACATTGGATGTATGCTTTTTGGTCACAATACTTTCATGAAGACCACTTCTGGCCGCATGTCTCCGGACAGTAAATGGGTTTACCTGGGTCCCACTAGTTTCTGCCTGTTGGACATCTTCCAATGTCAAAGGGAAGGGAACATGATGTGTTTGTCATCTGCTGAATTAAGCTTTCTTAGCCGACCACTGCATCTGTGGGCCTTGACATTGCCCTTTTTTTTAATGCTTCTTCAAAAGAGCTTGACTAGCACATCTTGAAACCCCAGTCTGCTTTGAAATCTTTGCCTGGGAGAGGCCTTACTGATGCAGTATAACTATCTTTTGTTCCTGTACTCAGCTTTATCATGGTGTATGACCTGTGACATGAAACTGTCTTCCACAACCTCACCTTAGTAGCAGAGTTTGTCTGTTCCTCACCCAGTTTTAGGTCTCTTACACAGCTGTTTCTATTTCAGCTAATGACTGTGTTTCAACCTACATATGAGATTGAAGATCATTAGCACCTGCTTGGTATAATTGGTTAATCATATACCTGACCTAATCCTATAAGGATTAGGCCTTTGTGCAAGTAGGCAAGTGTAAGAATTGATGCTGGTTTGAAACCAAAAGGGCAGTCACACCAATATTGATTTGATTTGGATTTCTCTTCTGTTCACTCACTTTGCATTTTGTAAATTGATAAAAATAAAACTATTGACACTTCAATTTCTGAAAACATTTTTAATTTACAGCATTTTTGCATGACTGACTAAATCTTTTGCACAGTACTGCACATATTCTATTTTGACAATCTTCATTTTATAGCAGTACTGAATGTTTAATGCAAATTTCTAACACCTAAAACTTAGTCAAACATATATAGAGAAAAAGACTTTGCATCAGTGTTTATTCATGGTAACTATCTGACAAGTCCCTATAGTTCACTTTGTAAGATTTGTCATAGCTTACTTTCTAGGGCTCACAGAGAATGATTGGCCAAAAGTCACCTAACTGGCTTCATGCTTAAGGTGCGACTAGTACTCATGATTTCCCAGTTCCAATCCTGGTGTGTTAATCATTGCACCAAACTGATTCTAATTAAAACTTAAAACTACAAGATGTTTAAGTGTTTTAAAATGTTTAAACTTTTTGCATTATAGGAGTAATTCTGGATGACCACAGTTTTAAAAATTTACAAATATAACTTCACTAACACAGATTTAACTCAGTGTGAGTTGTTATAGAGCCAGTTGAATATCTGTAAAGCAAAGTATATCTGTTCAAAGGTTTAGCACAAATAAATTGCAATTTCATTTGAAATGACCACCCAGAATCTTTTGAAAAAGAATTTGTTTATAATTCAGATTAAAACACATTTTTCAAAAGGAACATTGCAAAATGTAGTTGTGTCTAGAGTATCTTGTGTCCTTGAAAAGTGCAGCTGTGCCTTTAAAAAAATATGCAGTGAGTCACCCCTTTTCTGTTGGTAGATCCTTACTTTGCCAGCAGTAAAGCTGCTTGAAGGATATAATAGAACATTCCATTTCCTGTTCCCTTGCTGACACAGAGGAGTGTTCCTACTGACAGTGATCTAATCAGAGTGCAGCAGGAATCATGGCAATTTGATAAAACATGATGGAGACAGCAGCTGAAATGGAAGCATATGTTTTAGAAGACATTCTTGAGGTAGGAATTGGATTTTACAATAATGCAGGGTACAACGAAGAACCAAAAAAATGTAAAGTCCCCTTAGAAGGAAAGCCTGTGTACCAAGAGCTTGTTACGTGTTTGATGTGCCAATATTGATTTGCAGTGCAGTTAAATCAGTTGAGAATCAAATATTATTTTAATACCCTGGTTATAAATTATGGAGTAGATGCAGAAGGAGGGACGAAAAGAAATGCTTTGGATTTTGGATTTCACATCGTGCCTGCCTGCTTATGACCTTTAGAATAACTCATTAGAAAGGTAACTGGAAATCATGAGTATATAATGTTGTGTATAGTAGAATTAGATTCCAACATACTGTTTTATAATAAAAAGATTAAAAGTGTTTTCCATGCAAAATAATTCGTTCATATCAGTAACTGGAAGAGTAAATTGCTGAATGACTATATACTGTATTCCACATAGAGAAGTTATGTATTAAGACTTCTGACTTAATAGCTTGTAGCTTGCTTCATAATTGGGTTATTATTTTGATATCTGGTGAGAGAATTATATTAGCATGCAGATCATTGGAATTCCCAATTAACAGTAATGCTGATCTTGGGGGAAGAGATGCAGTATGGAAGATGGATTTCTCAGTAAATAAAGTGTTGCATGATCAATGGACATTTTTCTAATGTCTGTGTGAAAGAATGATAGAAAAGTTAATAATAATGATAACTCAGAGACAGATTTATGATTCTGGAATTTGGAAAATATATATTTAAATTCTGATTATTATAAAGTCTATTGTCTATGCAGTGTTACTCTATGTTACTATGTTAAAATATCATTGATAGCTGCACTTAAGGTTTAGGAATACTTCTGAAGAGTTTACTTATAGCTGCTTCCCCTGAGTACTAATGAACATTCTTTGAAAAAAAAATACAGTTAAAAGTGAAAGTAAGGAGTACTTAAAAATAATTTGTCTTTTTACTAAATTCTCTGCTGTGTTCTGTTTTTAACCTTGTGTACTTTTCAAGTAGCTTTTTGATTTTTTTGAATACTCTTCATAAAGATGGCATCATGTATTTTTATGAGGCTAGATTGAAAGTTGCTTTATGAAACTATTTTTTCTATTTTAAATTGAAGAAATTTAAGTAATTATGAAATGAACACTTAGTATAACCTTAAGCAGTAGTATAACCACTACTTAAGAATTATCAAGTAATTGTTAAATAATCAGCAAAAATACATAGAACAGTCAGGATACTCTGAAACTATCGGACTGCCTCCATTGGGACCTGGTTGCAAACAGGTGCAAAACATTGGTAGTTGTATCAGCTGCCTTGTGGGAAAAGTACAGGTGAAAAAGCAATTATGGTAAGAATCCGTTCTATGTAATTTACTTCATTGGTAATCATTGACAGACTTACATTTATGAACAATAACTTTCCCCCAAAACTATAGTGGTGGATTAAACATTTGGTGGATTAATTGAATGTAAGAAAGAAGAAACCTAATTTTCTTGTTTTGTCTAATAAATTGAGTGTGAATGAAATTCAGACATTTCATATTTGGATATTGTTATTTTCTGATAACAGAAGCAGAAAGCAAGCAAAGGATATATCTAGACTGTTTGGCAAAGATGTGCTTTAGGACAATTTTACAAGGTTAAAATTATTTCCATAAGTTAGTGATGGGAAAAATAAGATATATATAGTTTCACTATCATCATTATGAAAATAGTATTAATAACAGCAATTGTGGGTTCACAAATAATATACACACTGTTGAGATTACAGGGATTGAAAGTCACAAATGATTAAATTTTTAAATATTTTTAAAGGGTGGAAAATACTTTATTTTATGTTACAATTTATGAGTACTAGTTAAATGTATATGTCACTTTAATTTACTATTTCAAGGATGCTTACGTTGTGCTTCCTCCTTCCATTTATCTTGAAAGCAACACTTGATGGGGCAAATTGGATTGAGAGAGAATGACTGGCCTAACATCAGTTCTGTGAGCTTTTGGCTTAGGTAGATTTGAATTTAGGGTCTCCCCAATATTATATCAGTTTAGGGTTGCCAGATACCTGAACAGGCAATAAAAGACATAGACAGTTGGAAAAGGTCAGAAGGACTGCGCAGACGCGAAGATGGCGACCTAGCTCCGAGCTCGGCATGGGCCGGGAGCTCGTTGGTCGCAGATTCAGTGCCCCAGCTCTCTACTTACCACCTTGAGGGCTGGGATCGGTGGGTGAGCCACCCTGGACTCCCAGGGTGAGATCCGGACGGCGGTAACGGCGGCAGCGGTGACGACAGCGGCGTCGGCGGTGGGAGCGTCGTCGTCGTCCTCGGCGCCTCTTGATGACGGCGGCCGCCGGCCGCCGACAATGGCGGGCCGCTGGCTGCCCGCCGAGAGGCCTGGAAGACCTGGAGCCACCCTGGATTTCCCAGGGTGAGACCCGGATGGCAGCAGCGGCGGCAGCGGCGACGGCAGCGGCGGCGGCGGTGGTGGGAGCGTCGGCGGCGTCCTCGGCGCCTCTTGATGACGGCGGGCGCCGATGATGGCGGACCGCTAGGCTGCACGCCTAGAGGGCCTGGAAGGCCTGGAGGGGCCTTGAGGGCCTGATTCCCAGGCCGAGATTCCCGGGCCGAGACCTCTGCCGAGGGAGCGGCGAAGACGGCGGCGGCGGCCGTGATGGCGGTGGTGAGAGCACCGGACTGAAGGGCGCCAGACCTGGTGGGCCGTGAGGACCTTGAGGGCCCGAAGACCCCCAAGTTGAGACCGCCGTGGTAGCGGTGAAGACGGCAGTGGCCACGGCGGAGGCGGTGAGAGCGCCGGATGCGTCGTGGAGGCCTGGAGGGCCTGGAGGGCCAGGTAGGCCCGGAGGGCAGCTGTAGGCACGGAGACAGTATGGAGGTGGCGGTGAGAGCGCCAGAATGGGGTCCGGGGACACAGTGGCGATGGAGGCGGCGGTGAGAGTGCCGGCGAGAGCGCTGGAGCGGAGGTTGGTGTCCTGGTACCTGAGTGTGGCTGCGAACGGAGATAAGACCTGGAAAGCAGCCTAAAGGAGATGGAGAAGATCTCTTCGGCCTATGGACACTTTTACACTTTATATATAAGACCTTAAGATCTTGTAACCCTCTAGAAGGAGAGAAGATAAGAACTTAGCCGGACTAACTGCCCACTGACGCACTTTAAAGTTCGGACTATATATATATATATTTAAGTATTTATTAATATATGTATTTATTTACATCTGGAACTTATTTACACCTGAATTGCGGCCAAACGATGCTTTAAAATCTTAGGACCCATGCTTTTTACAATGTACTCGAAGCTAGATTTGCTACGACTGCGAGAGTCCCCGCTCTCGCAGGTTTGTCCCTCCATGCTAACGAGGGCCCGCCTCGATGAGGGATTTATTAATCCGGAGAGGTGGAAGAAACGCGGTCTCAGGGGTTTTTTAAGTAGTAGGCTTTTGTTTATTTTAGGGGGTACCAGGGAGGGGGGTGGGTATTATAGACAGGTAGAGGCGGAGGGAGAAAGAGAGGGCCAGGCCAGCAGGCGACGGAGGAAGGCGGAAGGTACCGCTAGGGGGGGGGGAACTAAGAGTCGTCCCTGTGGAGGGCATATCCATCAATAGTGTCGTGGGGAGAGGCAGGTCCGAGGGGAAAGTTCCATTCACCCGGTTGGGGGCACGCGGCCGTTGGTTGCAAACGGTCAGGTGCCACAACCCCTGCAGGCTAGGTGGTCAGGGAATACAGAGCCAGGGCCTGCGGCTGATGTTTTGCAATGCCAGGTCCGTTGTCAACAAAGCCCCCCTCATTCATGACCTTGTGTCAGAGGGGGAGCCGGACCTGGTAGGAATTGCGGAGACCTGGTTGGGCCACGAGGGAGGACTCCCCCTCGTTGAAATGTGCCCACCAGGTTACCGCGCTTTTCATCAGCCCCGGGCCCTAGGCAGGGGTGGTGGGGTAGCGGTTATTATCAAGGAAGGTCTTGAGCCGAGAGAGACCATTGTGCCGCAGACCACCGGTTGCGAGTCCCTCTGCGTGAAGTGGGGCCTAGGGAGGCAGTTGGGCTTGCTGGTTGTATACCTGGCTCCCCGCTATGTAGCAGCAGCCCTGCCCGAGCTCCTCGAGGTGATCGCTACGATGGCAATGGAGACCCCCAGGCTGTTAGTCATGGGGGACTTCAATTTGCCATCGGTGGGCGAATCATCCGAGGTAGCTCGGGAGTTCATGGCTTCCATGACGGCCATGGACCTGACCCAACTAATTCAAGGCCCCACCCACGAGGGTGGACACACACCAGACCTCATCTTTGTCTCTGGCCAATGGAAGAGTGATCTGGGTACAGGGGATATAGTCATCACACCCTTGTCATGGTCAGACCACTCACTTCTCCGGCTCGACTTTCCAACTGCCACCCCCCACCGCGGGGAGGCGGAGCCTGAGTTACCTATCTGGTTCCGCCCCAGGCGCCTGATGGACCCTGATGGGTTCCAGGCGGCGCTTGGGCCACTTCCTGTACCCCTGACCCGCGCCCCGACCGAGGACCTCGTGGCCGCTTGGAATACTGCGACCACGGGGGCCTTGGATCGGGTCGCGCCCTTGCGGCCTCTCTTGCGGCGGCAAGCCACCCTGGCTCCTTGGTTTACCGAAGAGCTAAGGGTGATGAAACGCCACAAGAGATGCCTAGAGAGAAGATGGAGGTCTACTCGATCTGAATCTGACCGGACACAGGTAAGAGCCCATTTACGGACTTACATTGTGGTGCTGAGAGTGGCCAAACGTCATCATTGTGCCGCTCTCATAGCATCCGCAGAAAACCGCCCTGCCGCCCTGTTTAGGGTGACCCGCTCCCTCCTTCAACAGAGGGTGCGGGAAGCCCCGTTACAGGGTAGAGCAGAGGAATTTGTGTCTTTTCTGCAGGAGAAAACCGCTCAAATACAGAACGAGCTAGCCCCCATTGACGGCCCAGTGGGATGCCACGAGACAGATCTTGTTTGGGAGGAGTTTGACTCCGTTTCTTCCGAAGACATGGACAGGTTACGTGGGCGACTGCGAGCCACCACATGTTTATTGGACCCGTGTCCCTCCTGGCTTGTACTGGCATCCTGGGAGGTGACAAGAGGCTGGCTCCAAGAGGTTATCAACGCATCTTTAAGTGAGGGTTCCTTGCCCGCCTCCCTAAAAGAGGCTATGGTGAGGCCCCTCCTTAAGAAGCCCTCTTTGGATCCAGCTCTTTTAAACAACTATCGTCCAGTCTCCAACCTTCCCTTTCTGGCGAAGGTTGTCGAGAGTGTGGTGGCACAACAGTTTCCCCGTCACCTGGAGGAAGTGGATTATCTAGATCCGCGCCAGTCCGGCTTTCGGCCCGGGCATAGCACCGAGACGGCATTGGTCGCGTTGGTCGATGATCTCTGGAGGGCCAGAGATGGGGGTTGTTCCTCCATCCTGGTCCTATTAGACCTCTCGGCGGCTTTTGATACCATCGACCATGGTATCCTATTGCGTCGGCTGGGGGGGTTGGGGGTGGGAGGCACCGTTTTACGGTGGTTCTCCTCCTACCTCTCTGGCCGATCGCAATTTGTGTTGGCAGGAGAGCAGAGGTCGACCTCGAGACCCCTCACATGTGGGGTGCCTCAGGGGTCGGTCCTCTCGCCTCTTCTGTTTAACACATATATGAAGCCGCTGGGTGAGATCATCCGTGGTTTTGGGGTAGAGTACCATCTATACGCTGACGACACTCAGCTGTATATATCTACCCCAAACCACCCCAACGATGCCATAGCGGTGATGTGCCAGTGCCTGGAAGCCGTACGGATCTGGATGGGAAGAAACGGACTCAGGCTCAACCCGACCAAGACCGAGTGGCTGTGGTTTCCGGCTGCCCGATTCAACCAGCTGACTCCATCGCTGGCCATTGGGGGCGAACATCTTGCCCCAGTGGATGGGGCGCGCAACTTGGGTGTCCTCCTGGATGCCCGGCTGTCCATGGAAGATCAAGTGACAGCCGTGGCCAGGAGGGCGTTTTACCAGGTTCGCCTGGTTCGCCAGTTGCGCCCCCTATTGGATCGGGACGCCCTGCGCACAGTCACTCATGCTCTCGTGACGTCCCGACTGGACTATTGTAACTCTCTCTACATGGGGCTCCCCTTGAGGAGCACTCGGAGACTTCAGCTAGTCCAGAATGCAGCCGCGCGAGCAATTATGGGAACCTCGAGGTTTACCCATGTAACACCGCTCTTGCGCGAGCTGCACTGGCTGCCTGTCGTCTTCCGAGTGCGCTTCAAGGTTTTAATTACCATCTTTAAAGCGCTCCATGGCTCGGGACCTAGCTATTTGCAGGACCGGATCCTGCCTCATACATCCTCACGGCCGATTCGCTCCCACAGAGAGGGGCTTCTCCGGGTGCCGTCCACTAGACTTTGTCAGCGGGCGACGCCCAGGGGAAGGGCTCTCTCTGTGGCGGGCCCAGCCCTCTGGAACGACCTTCCCCCCGACATTAGAACAACCACAGACCTCCGCTCCTTCCGTCTTAAACTAATCTGTTCTGCTTGGCCGGCCTAGGGTAGTCTCCCGTCTATAGGACTGTTAATTTTAGTTAGGAATTTTAGTAGTTTTAACTGGGATTTTAGCGCAGGGATGTATTTAATTCGTTTTTATTGTATGTATGTTGTTTTTTATGGTTTTATTTGCCCTGTGCACCGCTCCGAGTCCCCCCAGGGAGATGGAGCGGTCAATAAATTCAAGATTTATTATTATTATTATTATTATTAAAAGAATAGAATAGGAAAGGCAAAACACACTATTTAATATTTGAGCATATATTCATTGCAGAGAAAGTGATTTCAAGTGAGTAAGCAGGCACCCAGTGGGAATACATATTGAGTGGAATGTGCTAGCAACATTGAAAATAAGCCTGTTACTGATTATTTGCCTGCTTGTCAATTTTAGGTAGAATTTGTTAACTTGCACTTAATGCTTCTTAGGGGAGTACTATATTGAGAGAAAAGCTACTCGGATACTCAAAAGTCAGACAATAATTGATTTTAAGGCTCTGCCTGCCATACAGAGGACAAAGGGGAGGACATGTCTTTTAGCCAGATCTCCGGTAAATATATTCCAGTCCAATACTTTAATTGTTACGGCTTCCACATTCTGAATTTGATGTTAAAATTGAATATTGGAATCAATTAGACTGCCTATTAAATAAATAATCAGATATGTACTTAATTTTTCATAGTTTAACTTTCTTAATTCACATACAATATACATATCCAATGTTGCAAATGTTTACATTTTTTAGGTCCACAACTCATTTTTAACAAATGTCATCATTCTCGACGATGAAGAGCGGGAGGCGTCACCATAGGTATTATCACAGCCAATTGGTCCATAGACTGAGAAGAAACATTTAGGCCACGCCTGCTCCTCCTCCTCCATTCCTTTCTCAGTCTATGGTCTGAATGGCTGAGATAATTGCTTGCTGGTGAATTTCAGCCGTTTTTCTTCAATTTAGACTACTTTAATCGACTCGATTTGGCACATCGGTGATAGAAATAAAATTTTAATCAAAAAGTACTCATTTGACTCAGAGTAAATCAGCGAATATTCTGGCTGCTAGCAAAGTCGCTGTGGGGCGCAGCCAACTTGGCTGAGGGGATCGCCGGGTTGCCGGCTTTGCGGAGCATTTAAAAGCGGATTTTTTCCTGCGGCGGTAAGCTTGCTTGTTTTATATTGCTGGAGGCGGGTGCTGGCGTTGGGGGCCTTCCCGTTACATGGGAGTTCGCCTTGTGGCTGTAAAAGTAACGGGCTGATGGTTTCCCGCCTTGCAGGACGCCGTTCGATTGAGCCCCACCCCACAATGTAAAATGTAGAAATTCCATTTTTATTAGAATATTATTAGGTAAAAATATTACGTAGAATTCATTTGTAAAATTAAACATGTTTGTAATGAAAAATGTTTAGGATGCCATGCATTTGAAAAAAAATTCTTATCTGGTGGGGTTTTTTGGGTGGGTAGAGGTAGTTTTGAAACTATTAATTAGTATTGAAGCTTAGATAAAACTGAATTATACATACATGAACGTAAATAATATTTTTAATATCTGATTTTTTATAGCAGTTCAAGAGGAGGCTCTTATTTATACCTTGCTTTTATTGCACAAGTGAAAGTGTGTTGTATATTTGCAGAAAATCATTTGAATTGATGAATTATCAATATTGGCAATTTGTTCTTTTTATGAAAGGGCTCTCCATCTTTTGGGACTATTTGGGTATATTTGGGAATTGGAGAATACACCATGGATCTTCTCACAAGATCCATGGTGTATGTTATATCCCTGTAGTTTTCTATTCCCTTAAATTTTCACCTTTTTTTCTGGGCATACCAAAAACGTTCACTCCAGTAACTTACCATTTTTATTATCAAAGAATGTATTTAGATCTGCATCCCATATATGAGATGGAACTAAAAGAGGTACTGTGACTTTGCTTTTGCAATATGCTAGTTTCCTCATCTGCGAAGAAGGGAGTCTGCTGCATTGTAAATAAAACATTTCCTATTGAAAACTTTGTTTCTTTAGCGCATTATAATAAAATTGCAATCCTACAATATTTTCTTCAGAAATAAGTTGTACTAAAAATAATATTGTTGTCTTCATCAATAATTTATAACAACATAAACTTACTGGCTCACCATTACATCACCTCTCTACATGGGGCTCCCCTTGAGGTGCACCCGGAGGCTCCAGTTAGTTCAGAATGCGGCCGCGTGGGGGATTCTGGGAGCGTCTAGATGCTCCCATGAGACACCTCTCCTGCGCGAGCTTCACTGGCTGCCTGTGGCTTTCCGGGTGCGCTTCAAGGTACTAGTAACCATCTTTAAAGCGCTCCATGGCAAGGGACCTGGTTACCTGCAAGACCGCCTCCTGCTACCAAACACCTCCCACCGATCAGTTCGCTCCCACAGAGAGGGCCTCCTCAGGGTACCGTCGGCCAGGCAATGTCGGCTGGTGACCCCTAGGGGGAGAGCCTTCTCTGTGGCAGCTCCTGCCCTCTGGAATGACGTACCCCCTGACCTACGGACGACCACGGACCTGCGCCTTTTCCGTCGGGCCTTGAAGACTTATTTATTTCGTGTGGCCGGCCTGGCGTAGTTTTAATTGTTTTTAGTAGGGGTTTTAGTAGGGTTTTAGGACAGGCTAATCATTTAATATATTTTTAACGTATTTTATGTTTTATACTATTGATTTTTATCATTGCCTGTACACCGCCCTGAGTCCCGAAAATAAAAATCTTATTATTATTATTATTATTATTATTATTATTATTATTATTATTATTATTATTATTATTATTATTATTATTATTATTATTATTATTAATATTCTAGTTAGCATAGTTGACATGATGTAGCAAGTAGCTTGGTTTCTTTTATCTACACACTTTCAGGTGCTAATCTTTATAACCAATGGTAATTTTAAAAACAACCAAATGGTGCCCTCAGTTTTTGTTGATTAAGTTGTATTTGAGTTTGATTCCCATAATTTATAGTTTACCATAGTCAACCTGGTACAGCTTTTAGGAACAACTGATTAAATGCATTCTTGATCCTTATTATTACCATTGTATGTGGAAAATAATGGGAGGAAACATGACAAAATAGAAAATCATAGTTGTTATGTTCCTAACACGTTCATTTCTGTTATTTGTTTGACTTAATTTGTCTTATTCATTAAAAAGATTAGCTTTTATGTATATTCAACTGTGATGTCCTTGATGATCTCTGAGCTTGGTTGATTGCTTGCGGATGTTTTATTATCAAATTAGTAATGTCAAGGACTTTACATTTAAAGTTTGAGCCATATATATTCTCTTCTTTTAGTATATTAAACTGTGTTCTAAACATTGTCAAATATATAAATTTCCATTATATTTATTTGAATGTTTAAAAATATATCCTAAAACAAAACTCTACTAAAGTGGTACTTAAAGATTTGTGAAGCTGTTAAAATTTTCAATATTTTTGCCTGGATATGAGCTAAAATGTGATCTGTTTCCCATACTAGTCCTAAAACTAAATTAGGTAGGTTTTTTCATTTATTTGAAGAAAATAATCCAAAGCTATCCATTGGTATGTTACAAAAGTAGATGAACCTCTAGGATTATTAGTTCATTTGAAGGAAAAATTAGAGTCATTTCAATAAATAGGATAATAATTAGATATCAATATGGGAGGCCTGGTTTTATTTAAAGAACAAAAGTATCTGTATTTACTATCAAAATTTGAGTTTTTGTAATGCAGATATGTAGAACTGTATCATGGCTCAAAACAAAGAAGATTTTTCAGCACCAGAAAAATATAGTTAATACTCACCAGGCTGGAAAAGGTTACAAAACAGAGTTTGGACTTCCCCAGTTTACTCTAAAGCAGAGTATATGCAAATGGAGGCAATTCAACTCCATTGTGACCCTTCCCAGGAGCAGTTGACGAACAAAACTCAGACCAAGACAAAGATGTATAATACTTTGGGAGCTCTCAAAGGTCCTGTGTAAACCTAAATGCTCTCTTGCATTGAAGAATGTTAGTGTTGATTAGACCAGAATCAGAAGAAGATCAAACAACAATTGTGCACATGACAGGTTTGAAAGAAAAACTACTGTCCCAAAATAATGGACAATGTCATGGTTTGGGACTTCTTTGATGCTTCTCATCTAGGCTTGCAATAATTGATCAGGGCATCTGTTTAAACTGTGGATCATGCAATAAGACAATGATTCAAAACACAAGCCATTGATCAAAGAATGGTTAAAGCAGAAGTTAATGTTTTTCAATCGCCAAATGAAAGTTTGGATCTTAATCCTATAGCAATGTTGTGGAAGTATGTGAAGTGGGTAGTTCACGTGAGGAAGCCTGCCATCAACGCTCAGTTGAAATTCTTCTGTAAGAAGGAATGGCTGAAATTCGTCAAAGCTGATGTGCAAGATTGATCCACAGGTATTGGAAATGTAAGTTGCATTATATTGCTGCATAATAATTGAAAGCAAAGTTTCACATACTTCTGTCTCACACAAAAAAGGTAGATTTGGATCAGAGGTGGGTTCCGGCAGGCACTACTGCCGGTTTGCTCGTCTGTGTGTGCATGTGCTGTGCAATTAAAATTGTTCTGCGCATGCGCAGAACTGAAAAACAAGATGGTGCTGCTGTCTCCCAGGGAACCAGTTCGGAACATGTCCGGTTTGGGTCGCTGCCAGTTCCAGTGACCCAGGCTGCCAAACCACTACCGGTTCGGCTGAACCGGTAGGAACCCATCATTGATTTGGACCATTATCCTCAGTAAATAAAATAACAAATATAATGTTTTCCTTCAATTGAATTCTGTTTATCTAATTTTAGGATGTAGAGGAAGAACAGATGGCTCTATCTAAAGTTGTGCTTATGCTGAAATATTGAACATTCAAAAAGTTTCACAAACATTTAAGCACCACTGTATATAATATATTGATACGTAGTCTTTAATACTTTTACGAGGTAAGATATATTTGTATTTCTAATGATGACTGCTTTGAACTACTAAAACCCAGTGGTTTGTGGATTTTAAAAATAGTGTAACTGGACTGATAGTACAAAATTGATACTGTTTTAAATCATATACAATTGTGAAATGTTTGTAATTAAGTATTATTAAAGAGACAAGAATCAAGAAACAAAATGTATGAAAATACATTTTAAAAAAGTAATAAGGTATAGCAAAGCAATTGCAAAGTCAACCTATCGCCCCCAACAATCTGGGCCCTCATTTTACTGACCCCAGAAGGATGGAAGGCTGAGTTAACCTTGAGCCAGTGAGAATTGAACTGCTGAATTGCAGTCAGCTAGTAATCAGCAGAAGTAGCCTGCAGTACTGCATTCTAACCACTGAGCTACTACAGCTCTTATTCAATTAGTATCCAATTAGACAAATGCTTCTGCCTAATATTACATTGCTATTATGAGAGCATAAGAGCTACTACATTTATTTATACAATACAAAGAGTGAATATATTGTTTTTTAAGACAAATGTAAAATTAAGAATTAAGTGTGTACTTATATTTTGAGAAGTTAAGGGCTGGGAATTTGTATGTTTGAGTCTTCTCTCCTTTTAATAGCAACCATTAAAGGTTCTGCTTGTAAGCCAAAGAATTATATATGCATTCTCTGCATGGCACTACTCTTGAAGAGCATTCAAAATCTTCAACAGACAGAATGTGGTGGCACAGGCAATTTTTGGGGCCCCTAGAATGGCCCATGTTACACCACTGCTCTCTGAGTTGCACTGGATGCCAGTTTATTTTGGGTGCAATGCAGGGTGCTGGTTATTACCTATAAAGCCCTGCATGGTGTTGGTCCAGGTTACTTGAGGAACCGTCCCACCCAGTGTGAGGGGCCCACCCAAACTGGCAGAGGAGGCATGTTGCAGACTCTGTCAGACAAAGAATTCCAGCTGGCGGGATCCAGGAGAAGGGCCTTCACTGCTGTGACTTTTGCAGTTCAGAACATCATATCCCTCAAGGTGAGATCAGTTCCAATTCATCTGACTTTTTGCTTGAAGATATGGCTCTAACAAATAACTTGAGGCCCTAACAGGAACATGAGGTGGTTGATGAATTAAGAGGCAATCCCATCTCTCTGCATGTATCCTGTTTCTTCCCTCGCCATCTTTTTGTTTTGATTGCAATGTCCATTTTTATTGTTTTTTTGAAATATGTATATTTCATGATTTAATGCCTTTAATGTTGTAGGCTACCCAAAATGTATTGTCATTTTTGAAAACTAGAATCCAATTTCTTAAGTTTAAGAACATTTTATCTGAAAAGTGAAAACATTTCAGAAATTAGAAAAAAATCTTCAACTTTTATCTGCATGTGGCAAAAATTTACTAAATAAAGAAAATCTATAGCCTTCAGAAGTAGTTACAGTAGTTCAGATGCTAGTGGGTTGTTTAATATTTGAGCAAGTAGATAGATAAAGGTTAAAGATTTACTCTCATTTCTGAAATAATTTGTCAGTTATCAGGTAACATGTTACACTTAGATTCCTGTTTTCAAAGATGCTTACTACATTGAAGATAAATGCCAGCATTATCCTAGGACAGTGGTCGGCAAACCGCGGCTCGCGAGCCACAAAGGGCTCTTTGGCCCCTCGGGTACGGTTCTTCCTCTCTCCCTCCCTCCCTCTCCCCCCGAGGCAGCGGAGGGCCCAGCATGTCGGCTGGAGGGGGCTGCGGCTGCCTCCCCCTGTAGCGAGTGGGCGGGCAGCGGGAGTGCCCGGGGCTGCGGCTGCCTGGGCATCGCCAGGGCCGTCAGGGCGCTGCGCGCCCACCTCCCTCCCAGCCCCGTGTGGCGGGCAGCATGGAGGGCGCACCTCGGTGAGCTGGTGGAAACGTGCGCTCGGACAGCGGGAGCTGCGTGTCACAGGGCTCGGGGGCAGCAGCAGCAACAACAACAGCCGCCTGCAGAGCCCGCCGAGGCACGCTCTCCGGGGCTTGCCGCTGCACAGGGCTGGGAGGGAGGTGGGCGTGCGGCGCCCGGACAGCCCCGCCGGCGCTTTGATGGCCGCGGCCTCAGGTGCCGCACGCCCACCTCCCTCGCTGCGGGAGGAGGCAGCCGTGGGCTCCCCGGCCAGCGTGCCAGGCTTTCCACTTCAGCTAATATATTTACCATTGATTGTGGTAAATATATTAGCTGAAGGGAGGGAGAGAGGGAGAGAGAGACTGACATACAGAGAGAGACACAGAGAGAGAGAGAGAGAGGGAGAGAGGGAATCACAGAGAGAGACACACAGACACACACACACACACAGAATGACAGATGGGTGGAGCGAGGAGAGAGAGACATAAAGAGAGAGATAGACAGAGAGCGACAAAAAGAAAAGAGAGAAAAATAGAAAGAAAAAGATAGTAGGAGAGAGAGAGAGAAAGAAGGAAGGAAAGAAGGAAAGAAGGAAAGAAAGAAAAAGAATTTTGGTTGCTAAGCAGGACCGTCGTTAAGTGAGTTTCACCACATTTTCCAAGTTGGCCACGCCCACCTGGTCACATGACCGCTGAGCCACTCCCACAAAACAGGCGACACCTTTTGGCTCTCAAAAGAAATTTCAATCGTGGTACTGTTGATATTTGGCTCTCTTGACTAATAAGTTTGCCCACCACTGTCCTAGGACGCACACCAGAATGTAGTAACATGAAATTCAACATAAGGACATATTCCTATTAATTGATTGAGGTCAGCAGCCTTGTAAAAAAAGATAGGACATCTGTACTGTCTCTAATGTTGCAAACCCTCTAACTAGAAATGCTTAATGCTTCCTGTGTATGCAGCTGTCACCAGACTGCCACTTGCCAGGATTATACATCAGTATAAATCAGATTATGTTTAAGGCAGGTACTTTGCATGCTTTGTAGTGTGTCACTTTCCATTCATTCAGCTGGACGGAGAGATAAATTTTGGAAAGCAAAATTAGATAAGTCATGGAGCTTGGCATGCCCACTGAAGTATTTAGAGAGCATATTTTTACCCACCATGCACTAAGTTAGGAACCAGAGTTCTGAAGTCACTCCATTCTGCAGATGCTATCTGGACCATTAATGTTGAAATCATATTCAGAAGCAAGAACAGCCTGCAGTACCTTTGGGAACTAATTGAACATCATTTCTCTGAACAGAGAAACATCTAGTTCCATCTTGTTTTTAACTGTTTTAATTTATTGGTTGTCAGCAAGTTCATTAATTATGCCAAGCAACTGCTTCAGCAATTATTTTTGAATCACCCAAATTTGAATAAAGAGAGCTATGTTTTATTGGCATATGTGAATGGCTTTGTTTAAAATGACTTTCTATTGATTGTGGTAAATATATTAGCTTAGGTCTAGGGAGGAGCCATAAATAATCCCCGTTAACATTAAAAAACTCCATTTAATGATTATTAACATTATACTGAATTGTCCTTTAAATACATTGTCTGAAGATTGTGTTATAAGTTCAGTCATGGCAAATCTGAGTTTCCATAGTATTGTCATTATTCTTATTATTATTATTATTATTATTAAAAATCATTTATGAGATGAAGAAGAGAATGCTATTAGAATTTTCTTTATTATATACTGGATTTAAAATATAACATCTCAAAGTTGGAAGTAAGGCTAAATTGTTAAAATATCTGTAGAATGTTATATATCTTTTGAATTCCAGATACAATAATATTCTTATTTTAAAAACTGGTATTTTTCCTTGCAATATTAGGATGTTCTCTTTCCAAGGACCAGAAAAAAGTCTAATGCTCTAAGACAGGGATGGCGAACCTTTTTCACCTTGGGTGCCTAAAGCACACACGCTCGCGCTATTGTGCATGCTCATGTGCCCACCCCCATAATTTAATACCTCCCATGCCCCTGAAAATACATGTGTGACACCCCCTGCTGTCCAGCGCATGTACACACAGCTTTTTTGGATCATGAGGAAGGCAAAAAATGGCCTCCCGCAGAGGCCGGAAAGCCCGTTTTCTGACTTCCAGTGGGCCCAGTAGGTCCATTTTTCGCCCTCCCAAGGCTCCAGAAGCCTTCTGGGAGCCTGGGGAGGGCAAAAAAAGGCCCAACACACAAACCGGAAGTTCAGGAATGGACTTCCAGGTTGCCCGTTGGGCCATTTTTCTCCCTCTGGAGGCTTCAGGAGGGCAAAAAATGGCTGAAAATTAAGGCCGAAAATCAGCTGGCCAGCACACTCATGTGTCGAGCTGGCAGGGCAACGCCTCGGGTGCCCTCAGAAATCGCTTCGCGTGCCACCTGTGGCACCCATGCCATAGGTTCGTCATTATGGCTCTAAGAAGTTCCTTAGAAAATAAACATCAATTTTGAAATTATACAAAATTAGCTCATAATTTCGAGATGCAAGAGTCTTAAGTTCTGTATGTATTAGGAAAACACTTTTCTTTTTCTAGCATACTCCTAGGTGGTTCTGCCCCAGGCGCCTGATGGATCCTGAAAGGTTCCAGACCGAGCTTGGCCATTGCCTGTGACCCTGACCCGCGCCCCGATGGAGGACCTTGTGGCCGCATGGAGTACTGCGGCCGCTGGGGCCTTGGATCGGGTCACGCCCTTGCGGCCTCTCGTGCGGCGACGAGCCACCCAGGCTCCTTGGTTCACCGAGGAGCTGAGGGTGATGAAATGCCGCAAGAGACACCTAGAGTGTAGATGGAGATCCACACGAATCTGACCGAACACAGACAAGAGCCCAATTGAGGACTTACCTTGTGGCGATAAGGGTGGCCAAACACCATTATTGTGCCACTCTTATCGCATCCGCAGATAACCGCCCTGCCGCCCTGTTCAGGGTGACCTGCTCCCTCCTCCAACAGAGGCAGCGGGAAGCCCCGTTGCAGGGTAAAGCAGAGGAATTTGGAGAGTATCTGCAGGATAAAATCGCTCAGATCCGGAGCGAACTGGCCTCCACCGAATGTGGTCTGGAGGGATTATCGGGCGCAGGTCTTGAGACATCTTTGGGAGGAGTTTGACTTACTTCCGACGATATGGACAGGTTACGCGGGCGACTGTGAGCTACCACATGTTTATTGGACCCGTGTCCCTCCTGGTTTGTACTGGCATCCTGGGAGGTTACACGAGGCTGGCTCCAGGAAGTAGTGAATGCTTCCTTGAGTGAGGGGTCCTTGCCTACCGTCTTGAAAGAGGCGGTGGTGAGACCCCTCTTCAAGAAGCCTTCCCTGGACCCAGCATTGTTGGTAAATTACCATTCGGTCTCCAACCTTCACTTTCTCGCGAAGTTGTAGAGAGTGTGGTGGCACAACAGTTTCCCCGTCACATTGGAGGAAATTGATTATCTGGACCCGCGCCAGTCCGGCTTCCGGCCCGGTCACAGCACCGAGACGGCATTGGTCGCGTTGGTTGATGATCTCTGGAGGGCCAGAGATGGGGGTTGTTCCTCCATCCTGGTCCTATTAGACCTCTCGGCGGCTTTCGATACCATAGACCATGGTATCCTATTGCATCGACTGGAGGGGTTGGGGGTGAGGGGTACCGTTTTACAGTGGTTCTCCTCCTACCTCTCCAGTCGATCACAATTTGTGTTGGCAGGGGGGCAGAGGTCGACCTCGAGACCACTCACTTGTGGGGTGCCTCAGGGGTCAGTCCTCTCGCCGCTCCTGTTCAACACATACATGAAGCCGCTTGGCGAGATCATCCGTGGTTTTGGGGTAGAGTACCATCTGTACACTGATGATACTCAGCTGTACATATCTACTCCAACCACCCCAATGATGCTGTCGAAGTGATGTCCCGGTGTCTGGAAGCCATGCGGATCTGGATGGGAAGGAACAGACTCAGACTCAACCCGTCCAAGACCGAGTGGCTGTGGTTTCCGGCATCCTGGTTCAACCAGTTGATGCCATCACTGGCCATAGGGGGCGAACATCTAGCCCCCGTGGATAGGGCTCGCAACTTAGGCATCCTCCTGGATACCAGGCTGTCGTTAGAAGACCATTTGATGGCCGTGGCCAGGGGGACGTTCAACCAGGTTCGCCTGGTCCATCAGTTGCGGCCCTTATTTGATCGGGATGCCCTTCGCACAGTCACTCATGCGCTCGTGACATCCCGTTTAGACTACTGCAATGCTCTCTACATGGGGCTCCCCTTGAGGTGCACCCAAGGACTGTGTCCAGAATGCAGCTGCGCGAGCAATTATGGGAGCCCCTAGGTGCTCCCATGTAACACCGCTCTTGCGTGAGCTGCACTGGCTGCCTGTGGCCTTTTGGGTGCGCTTCAAGGTGTTGATTATCATCTTTAAAGTGCTCCATGGCACGGGACCTAGTTATCTACGGGATCGCATCCTACCCCATACATCCCTGTGGCCGATTCGTTCCCACAGAGAGGGACTTCTCTGGGTGCCGTCCACTAGGCAATGCCAGTGGGCGACACTCAGGGGAAGGGCCTTCTCTGTGGCAGGCCCAACCCTCTGGAACGACCTACCCCCCGAACCACGGACCTTTGTTCTTTCCGTCAGAAACTCAAGACTTACTTTTTCCAACAGGCCGGCCTGGCCTACCTAGCCTTTAGCCTGACATCAAATTGTTTTAATTGGTTTTTAAGGGTAATAGTTTAATTTATTGTAAATTTTAGCACAGGGTTAATAATTTAATTTGATTTTAAATTTTGTATATTGTCATGTTTATATATGCTTTTTTAATTTCCTGTGCACCGCCCCGAGTCCCTTTTTGGGAAAGGGAGTGGTATATAAGTTTAATAAATGAATGAATGAATTAATGACCCCACCCACACTGGGGGACACACGCTGGATCTAGTTTTCATCTCTGGCCAGTGGTTGAGTGATCTTGGTTTAAGGGAAATAGTCATCGAACCCCTGTCATGGTCAGATCACTATCTCCTTCGGCTGGACTTTGTAACCACTACACCCCACCGCGGGGAGGCGAAACCGGAAGTGGTGAGATGGTTCCGCCCCAGGCGCCTGATGGACCCTGAGAGGTTCCAGATGGAGCTTGGGCCAATACCAGAGACCCTGGCCCGTGACTCGACTGAGGACCTAGTGGCCGCCTGGAATACTGCAACCACGGGGGCCCTGGATTGGGTCGTGCCTTTGCGGCCTCTCACTCGATGCCGATCCACCCTGCCCCCTTGGTTCTCTGAGTAGCTGAGGGTGATGAAGCATCGAAGGAGATGCCTAGAGAGCGTTTGGAGGACCACCCGCTCCGAATCTGACCAGACACTGGTAAGGTCGCATTTGAGGACCTACCTAGTGGCGATAAAAGTGGCAAAATGGAACTATTTCTCTGCTCTTATCGTGTCTGCAGATAACCGCCCTGCCGCCCTGTTTAGGGTGACCCGCTCCCTTTTCTATCGGGGCGCGGGATGCTCCCTTGCAGGGTTGTGCGGAGGAATTTGGATGTTATCTGCATGCTAAAATCGATCAGATCCGGGACGGGTTAGCCTCCGATTGGATTAGTTCAGATGGGCTGATGGAGGCAGGTCTTGAGACTGTTATTTGGGAAGAGTTTGATCCTGTGACTCCCGAGGACATGGGCAGGATGCTGGGGCGGCTGAACGCCACCACATGTTTATTGGACCTGTGTCCCTCCTGGTTGGTACTGGCCTCCCGGGAGGTTACACGAGGCTGGCTCCAGGGAATTGTTAACGCTTCTTTGAGTGAGGGGTTTCTGGTGACCACCTTGAAAGAGGCAGTGGTAAGGTCCCTCCTCAAGAAGCTCTCCCTGGACCCAGCTGTTTTGGCCAACTACCGTCCTGTCTCCAAGCTTCGCTTCCTGGCGAAGGTTGTTGAGAGTGTGGTGGCACAACAGCTCCCTCAGCACCTGGAGGAAACTGTCTATCTGGACTCGCGCCAGTCCGGCTTCCGGCCAGGGCACAGCACAGAGACGGCATTGGTCGTGTTGGTGGATGATCTCTGGAGGGCTCGGGATAGAGGTTGTTCCTCTATCCTGGTCCTGTTAGATCTCTCAGTCGCTTTCGATACCATCGACCATGGTATCAGGTTGCGCCGGCTGGAGGGGTTGGGGTTGAGGGGCACCGTTTTACGGTGGTTCTCCTACCTCTCCGACTGGCCGCAATTTGTGTTGGCAGGGGGGCAGAGGTCAACGTCCAGGTGCCTTACATGTGGGGTACCACAGGGGTCAGTCCTCTCGCCCCTCCTGTTCAACATCTATATGAAGCCGTTGGGCGAGATCATCCGTGGTTTCGGGGTAAAGTTCCATCAGTACGCGGATGACACCCAGCTATACATCTCTACCCCAGACCACCTCAACGATGCCGTCGAAGTGATGTCCCGGTGTCTGGAGGCCGTGCGAGTCTGGATGGGGAGAAACAGGCTTCGATTCAACCCGTCCAAGACCGAGTGGCTGTGGCTTCCGGTGTCACGATATAGCCAGCTGGTGCCATCTCTGGCTATCAGGGGCGAATTACTGGTCCCCACAGAGAGGGCCCGCAACTTGGGTGTCCTCCTGGACTCTTGGCTGTCGTTAGACGATCATATGACAGCTGTGGCCAGGGGGGCTTTTTATCAGGTCCGCCTGATACGCCAGTTGTGCCCCTTTCTGGATCGTGACGTTCTACACACGGTCACTCAAGCCCTCGTCATCTCCCGCCTGGACTACTGCAATGCTCTCTACATGGGGCTCCCCTTGAGGTGCACCCGGAGGCTCCAGTTAGTTCAGAATGCGGCCACGTGGGGGATTCTGGGAGCCTCGAGATGCTCCCACGTGACACCTCTCCTGCGCGAGCTGCAGTGGCTGCCTGTGGCTTTCCAGGTGCGCTTCAAGGTATTAGTAACCACCTTTAAAGCGCTCCATGGCACGGGACCTGGTTACTTGCAAGACCGCCTCCTGCTACCAAATGCCTCCCATCAACCAGTTCGCTCCCACAGAGAGGGCCTCCTCAGGGTGCCGTCGGCCAGGCAATGTCGGCTGGCGACCCCCAGGGGGAGAGCCTTCTCTGTGGCAGCTCCTGCCCTCTGGAATGACCTACCCCCCGACCTACGCACAACCACCTGCGCCTCTTCCGTCGGGCCTTGAAAGCGCACTTATTCTGTGCGGCCGGCCTGGCGTAGTTTTCAATCGCTTTTACCAGGGGGTTTTATCTAGATTTTAGAACAGGCCACCCATTTAATATCATTTTTAGTGTATTTTAATATATTTTGATGCTTTTATTGTCAATTTTATTGATGCCTGTTCACTGCCGAATTCCGAAAGGGAAAAGGGCGGTATACAAATCAAAAATAAAGTAAAGTAAAGTAAAAACACTGAATATATCCAGTGCATGCTGCAATTATCAAATATGAATTCCAATATCAATATAAATTTTGAGTAGGAATAAGCAATAACGATTTGAATGAAAGTGAACTTCATTTTAATTAGTCATCTTTAGTGACCACAGTTGAGACTGGCAACTTGATTCTTAAGTGAAATGGTCACTAATTGAAACCACAATTGTGCATTCAATGTTGCTTCAGCTTTCAATTGCTTCACAGACTCTAAATGCAACGATTGGTCATAAAGTTACTTTTTCATCACTATCATAACAGAGTGGTTGCTAGATGAGGACTGCTTATATTGCCCTCTGATAATAGCAACAGCACTTAGACTTATATACCATTTCACAGTGCTTTACAACCCTCGGTAAGCAGTTTACAGAGTCAGCATATTGCCCCCAACAATCTGGGTCCTCATTTTACTGACCTTGGAAGGATGGAAGGCTGTATCAACCTTGAGCCAGTGAGACTCAAACTGCAGTCAGCTGGCAGTCAGCAGATGTAGCCTGTAACAGCATTCTAACCACTGTGCCACCATGACTCTTAATAAGTTATTTGGTTTCCTAATTTAGGAAAATATTAATTCATTAAAAAATCTAAAAAGTAATATTGAAGGTAAAAGGTCTTCTTGGAAGAGAAAAGTTTAATAATTACATTACATTAATTTACATTAATTTATATTACTAATACTAATACATACTATACCGAGGAGCAAACTCATGTAATCAGTTCAGCTCATGTAGCAGAGATGTTACATGCACAACCCTAGTGATGCCCAAATCTGCACCATTGCATTCTACACCAGCTGCAGCTTCTGATTCTCATTTTTATTCATTTTATTAAATTTGTATAATGCCCGTCTCATGGTTTGAAGTGACTCTGAGTAACCTCTTCAAGGATGTAGAATGTAGAGAGTATGTCAGTAGTCAATATTGGAGATGACAGGGCATGAGTGACTGAAAAAAATGGTCTTTTGAAACAGGAAGTTGAACAGAGGCCCTCCTATTCCACAATCACTTTCTTTTATTTGATACTCCCGGATTACGCATTGTGTCCATTTGGGGCAGTGCAACCCATCTAGAACTCAAGATGGTAAACCTCCAGATATAAAGATTCATTTTGGAGTTGGTGGAAGTCCTTAAATAGTCATTATATAATAATTAGTTTAAAGTTATAATTCTGTCCCGTCCCCCCCAATAATATTCAATAAAACATTTCACCACCTGTTTTCAAAGTAACATTTTTTCTCAAAGAGCTAAATGTTTATGAAGGATATTATCAAAACCCTTCAAGGCTTATGACTGGGTTGAAAGACAATCTCTGTTGTTTCTATCTATTCTATCAGATCAGATCAGATAGGATAGCATGTTTCTGGTCCCATTGGCTAAGGAACTCCAGTTGACAAGGTGACCATATAAAATTAATTAATTAATTAATTAATTGTATGAGTAAGCTGTGTGTGTGTGTGTGTGCATGCATGCATAAACATACTGTATTGAAAATTCCCAAAGTGAGCAGATTAGTAAACGTATATAGAAATAGGTATATACTGTGTGTTTTAGTTCTTCTCTCCTGTCACATTTCTTTCCGTAATTTTGAAATTTCTGAAAATTTTATATCGTTAGCCTTATGACTAGTATATTATAATTCCTATGGTCCTTCTGTTTGGTTGTATTCATGAAATATTATTTAACAAAAATTATATTGGGTTACATATGTTTTTAAAATTTGTATAAATTGAAGTCACCCTCAGAGACTGAATTAGAACTTGTTCTTGAATAGGTTGGAGTCTTAAAGTTCAGGTTTGTAGATTGGGATTGGTCTTTGATCCTGTGCTGTTCTCTTATTCCAAGGGGCATTGTAGAGTATGTCAAGTTTAATGCGGCAGGTGCAAGTATTTCTGGCTGTACTATTAATAATTAAACATACATTGATATCATTGGAATTAGGCCACTGCAATGAATTCTGGTTAAAAACTTAATGTGGTTCATAGTGCAGCAACTAGCTGTTCAACAAATGTTACGGTGGTGATTATGGTATTATTGGAACTTTTATTAATTTTAGATCAATGAATCAAGACTCTCAAATCATTATTAAAGGTGATCTGAAGGTGTGCCTCTAGTTACGATCTTGCTGAAATCAATTGGAAGATCCTTTCAAGGAGATTTATACTTGCAAAAGTTGCTTACTCCTATATTCATAATTCTTCTCAAATTGAAGAATATGCTGAATTTAAATTGCTTAAATTTAATTTAAATTTTAAATTGTTCTAATATATGGTTCTAGTTTGACAAACCTACTGTTTCTTTTCAACATGCTATTCATTCATTCATTCATTACAAATTTAATTTTTGATGTATAAACTCAGCCTAGATATTGAAGCCTTGTTTTGTTTGCCTTATTTTACAAATTTTAGCAAACTATAGAAAGACATAATGAAATCATTGTAACGAATTTTGCTGCATTTACCAATTATATTTTCTGGACAATTGCACAATATTTTTGGATGATTTTCTAATTCTTGATTTATTTGCTGTCTTTTAAAAAATAATTTTCATTTTTGCTTACTTAGGAATACAATCAGAATGTAAGCTACTATAGTTCAGTGTTGGTCACGGTACATTTTATTCCTGTGCAAACATTTTTCTGTAGATTAATTAATAGTTCAAGAATTGTTGAAATTCATGTGCTGTTCACAGGTTTTTGCCTATAGAATTCAGGCTAAATGAATTAACATCCTAATGCAAGAATAAAATAGTAAAACAATTTTGGTTGTAAATGTAAAACAATTATATCTCAAGAATCTAAATGGAATCTTTTAAAAAAACCTTTAAAAAGAGGTTTGTCTATCTCATCTCCTTTACTCAGGAATTCTATTGCACTTTGACATAAAGTGACACAGGAAGACAAAATAATATTAAGAGTTTAGTTAGATTAAGAAAATAGAAAAATAATAGTTAGAAAAGATAATAATTAGAAATAGTTAGAAAAGAGAAGAAATGATTGTAGATAGATCTTAGATAGTAAATTAGAAAAGAGAAGTAGTACTTAGAAGAAATGATTATATTTCTGAAATTTCATAAAACTAGACAGTAGATGGTATTGAAACAAATCAATATACCATATTTATAAGACGCAGGTTTTGAAGAGGCAATTTTTTAAAAAAGTAAGTAGGTAGATAGAGGGATAGAGAGGGAGAGAAAGAGAGAAATACAATAGGTAGGGAGGGAGGGAGTTAGGTAAATAGGTAGATAAAGAGAGAGAGAAAGAGAGAGAGAGAGAAAAATAGGGTAGGTATGGAGAGAGAGTGTGTAGGTAGGTAGGTAGGTAGGTAGGTAGGTAGGTAGGTAGGTAGGTAGAGGGATAGAGAAAGAAAGAGAAATACAGTAGATAGATAGGAAGAGAGAGTAGGTAGATTGGTAGGTAGAGTGATAGAGAGAAAAATAGAGAGAGAGAAATACAGTAGATAGGTAGGGGGAGAGAGAGAGTATATAGGTATATAAGTGGATAGAGGGGGAGAGAGAGAAATACAGTAGGTAAATAGGGAGAAAGAGAGAGTAGGTAGGTAGGTTGGTAGATGTTTCCAGGTGCTAGAGAAGGAAACAGCTGACGACCTGTAGCACATAAATCTTTGTTTCTGCTGGTACAGCACTTGATCAATGTAATTCTCATCAACCCCTCTAACTAAACAGCCTTCTGAAAAGGGGGGGGGGGGAGTTTTTGCACTCTGCAAACCTCCCCAAAACGGCCCTTTTGTTTGCAAAAATGGGCCTGTTTTTTCCCAAATAAAAGGCATGAATAGCCTGGGGTGGGGTGGGGGGTTTGCAGAGTCCTCCTGGGGAAGTGGGGGGAGGGGGGGGGCAGAACGAGCAAAAAAAATTGCATGCATGCAAAAAAAATTATGGCGGCTTATAGAGTGCTGCTGGGGGGGGGGGAATGCCCTGTTCTTTGCTCATTTCTGCCCTCCGCAGCCCCCAGGAGCTCTCTGCAAAGCCTCCATAAAGGTATGCATGGCCATTTTGGTGAAGGGGTGGGGCTTCAGGAGGCAAAAAAATTTCTGTATTTGATGTATAAGACACACCCAGATTTTCAGCTGCTTTTAGAGGAAAAAAGGTGCGTCTTATACATTGAAAAATATGGTAGTTAAATTTCCTTATATGTAGAGACCCTTATTTCAATATAAACATATGCATTAAAATTCATTTTTCCTCCTAGGTGGAATCATTTATTTTGGACCAGGATGATTTGGAGAATCCAATGCTTGAGACAGCTTCAAAATTGCTGTTGTCAAGTACTGCTGATGGTGCTGATCTCAGAACAGTAGATCCAGAAACCCAAGCTAGATTAGAAGCTTTACTAGAAGCTGCAGGTAAATAGACCGCTGATTTTGAAGAATAATTTATTTACAGAATATTTATATGATAATATTGAATTTTTCTATGTTATTAAATTTATTATCTTTGGGTGTGTTTTGAACAACATCTTGATACAATTAGTATAGTTCAGGCTCTTCCTTGTTTAACAATTGCAATCTGTTCCATCATTAACTGATCACTTAATTTTGTTATTAAGTGGTCATTAAGGAAAAAGAGAGCAAAAGAGAGAGAGAGAGAGAGATGCTGTGAAGGTCACTGGTTATACCATCTCATTCGGATGAAATAAATTCTATAGTTTCCTCTGCCTAACTTTGCCAAATTTTAGTGTCAATTTTTTTTATTCAAACCCTTTTGGAATTTTCAGTCTTTAGCAAATAATAAGTATATTTTATCAGCAAATTATTGTTTGATTTCAGTAGTGCATTTTAAATATTAAATGGTGTTGATTTGCTAGCTGTTCTAGAAATGTATTTTAAATTTTAAAACGATACCACTTTCAAAAAATAAATAATATTACCCAGCTAGTATTTTTCCTCTGGTAGTTGAATGTGATTTTTTTTTGTAGAATGTTACCAAGTTGTGAAGAATATAATAATAATTGTATTGCCTCTTCTCCATGACTGCTATCATTTTACTTCTGTTTGCCTAAGAATTATGCTATTAGCAGTGTGAATTTGTTAATTGTCTTTATTTTCCTCTTTCTGGGTATAAAACATCTGATCTGTGATCTAAAATAAAAGGAATAGGTAAGTTATCCACAGCTGATGGTAAAGCCTTTGCAGATCCTGAGGTGCTTCGCAGACTAACTTCTTCAGTCAGCTGTGCATTGGATGAAGCTGCTGCTGCACTTACCCGAATGAGAGCTGAAAGCACAGCAAACTCAGGGCAGATGGACAAGTAAGTATTAATCTGAAACTACTTGTTTCTTATATTTCTGATGTAAAAATCAATTATTATTAAACTATATATACTATACAGATTTCAGAAAATATTTATTCCTTAAATTGTTATGTACTATAAATTATTAGCTTCGAAGGGATTATAGAGAACATGCAGTTCTGCCTCAGTGCAGGAAATATTTGTGTGATCAACTGAAAGTGTCAGTATGGAGTGGGGAGATCATTACTAACACCACTGGATTTGTAGTCAAAATTATAAGCTTAAAGGTTTTAGTTCATGAACTTTTCCTTAGTCATTTTTTCCATACATGAAGTTGCATATTGTGGTGCATGGCAAAACCACAACCATTTTGCATCCAAAAGAAAATGTGACTGCTTTTTTTGTAATTTTTGTATAAAGATTTTAGTGTACATTCCCCCAGTCATTTTGGAACTGTCTGTTTAATTTTGCAAGATTTCAAACCTTAGGTTAAATACTGCTCTGGTGTAAGATATGAACTTTTGGTGAATCAAGGACTGCTACAGATTCTACAGGGCTTCAATTTATAGAATGATGGGTTCACAAAATTTAGAGCAAATTAAGTTAGGTTAGGTGTCAATCCTACACATGATACAATCAGTGATCCCCATACCCTCACATTTTGATTAGTTCCTAAGTTTAAAATTAAATTATGGGTGAGCATATAAATATAGTTTGTCCTCACTTAACGATTGTAATCGGGACTGGCAACTCTATCACTAAGCAACCTGGTCACAAAGCACATGCCACCATGTTGAATTTTGACAGTTGTGGCAGTTCCATTTGCTGTTGTTGGGAGAATTCTACATAATTGCAGATCCGATAATTATGTAATCATTTGTGATCTTCTCAATTAACTTTGCTTGTTGGAATTTAGCAATGAAGTTTGCAAATGGCAGTCATGTGACTATGGGCTGTTGCAATATAATTTCAAACCAATTACTAAGTGCCTAAATTGTGTTCATGTGACCGTGGGGATATTTCAACAGCTGCAACTATGAGGATCTATCGTAAATCATCCTTATCCAGTATTGGTGAAACTTTGAATGGTCACTGAACAAATATTCATTAAGTGAGGACTAAATGTATACACATGCTGATACTTTCACAAGCAAGAGCCTCCTGTAAAAAACCAGTGACTTGAGGGCGAGGCAGCAGAGTAAGACTTTGTTAGTAGTAGGCAGCGAAGTATTGATAACCTAGGGCTCACTCCTGACCACTGGTGGGCTGAATGTCACCCAAATCTAAATCTCTGTTGGAAAGCAAAGATTTTCTAAAGAATAAATAGATTAAATGGCATATTAAATACATAAACATCCCTACATTTTGTGGATTGGCTGCAAGGCGTTTGTTTACATTAATGAATATAAAAATAGATCTAGTTGGGAAAAAGAAGAATTATAAGAAAATAAAATACAAAAGGTACAGACAGAATAACTATGAATAATTAACAGTATTGTTCACAGAATTGGTGAGACAAACATTATTTCATCCTTTTTTGGTAATATGCATAAATTTATCTGACGTATCTTGAGAGCTCATCTTGGTTTTTTCCTATATTATTCTCTGTATATGATTTTTTTAATGATCAGAACAAGATTTTATTTTACTGAAATTATACACTATCTACTCTGTGTTACCGCTGTGACAAGAAGGGTGGTCAATAAATTTTATAAATATATAAAATCCAGTATATAAGCATATTACTTTTGAAAAAAATTAAATTCACATTTGTTTCATATCTTTTGTGTTTATAGTCATAATAATAATCATCATCATCATCATCTTTATTGTCATTGTACTAAAATTACAATGAAATTATAAACTAAAAGGTACTAAATATACTAAAAATACTAAAATGTCTATTGAAAAGTACAGTAAAATTTTGACAGATATCACAATATTGTTATAAAGTCTTTGATTTCATATTACATAAGGGTTAATTTTGCTTAATTAGTCTTTATAAGATTTATAATAATTTGCAACTTTGGTTACAAGCTGTTGCATCACAAACACTTATGTTTTCTCATTTTCACATTAAGCCTACAAAACTAGCTTATTGAGGATGTTTGATGTACCTCCAAAATTAGGAAATGCAAAATTTAGGACGCTACAGTTGAAAAGGATTATTTCAGGGAATTACCAATAGATACTATCTTTTGGCAAATGTACAAGTTTGTCTTCCTCAAAAAAATGAAGGCATGAAAATATTCTGAATAAATACTTACATCATTTGGATGCTTTTATAATGAAAAAAATTGGAATATCAAGGCTACAAATCAAGACCAAGATGTTTGTCATTTGACTTATTCTACAGCTCTATGCACCATCTTTCAAATAAATTTTCTTAAGTTTAATGTACAAAATGTTAATATTACAATTTAAAAAATTAAAGTGAAAACTTTAGATAAATATATTAATGGAGAAACATCACATCCAGAGACACCATAAATATGTTAAAAAGTATGTTGTAGCATAGTGGTTATTAACATAATAAAATGATTTGCAAAGAGTTCTGCAGATCAAGATCCCCTGGAGTTCTCTCGCAACTGGGGGCATCTGACTTGAAAAAAAGAATGTAGGCTTGTATAGACAAAATGGAAGTGTTTACAAAATCCATTCTCAATACTTTTCTCTTTGCTATGCCTGCACAAGCCTGGAATAGACAGTTGTAATACTGCAAAGTTAGACAATTCACTAGCTTTAATATATAGATCAAAATAATTTAAAGTAAATTTATATTTTGCCCAGCTATAATTCCAGCGAAAACTTTAGTTTCATTCATGGAAGTTGCACAAATTGTCACACGAGATCATGATGCTACAAAATTTGACAACTCCTACCTTAAATTTAAAAAAAAATAATGACCTAAAACAGATTTCTCTAAATTTGGAAAGATAACACACTAAGCACTATTTAATTTTCAGTTGAGAGGATATTTGGAAGGATGGAGAGATTACTTTTAGATAGTTATTTGCTGCCTGTGAATTATTGGTGAATAGGGTTAGAAGATATTTTTAAATGTTTGTAAAACCGTACATCCCCCTGAAACACAGAATGAGCTATTTTTCATATTATTATTGTTGATTTTGAAGCAGTAGATTTGTTCAGATTAGAGCACTTCCAAAGTGCTCAAAATAGCTTACTTTGTAAAATTTCATTCTCAGAACATTTAAAAATAAGTATAGCAATGCTAAAAGAAGCCAATTTTCTTAATAAATTGTGGGCTATAATTTAGACTTTTTGACACTGCGGCTTCATAATTGTTCATTTCTAGTAATCATACGTTTCACTATATATTCATGACATGTTGAAGCCTATATTTTATGGTAATCTGCTATCTCTATGAAATATTAATATATTCATGCTACAAATAACTTCCTCTGTATCTCCGTAGCCGCAGTTTGGCTGAAGCTTGTTCAGAAGGAGATGTAAATGCTGTGCGGAAGTTGCTTATTGAAGGACGGAGTGTGAACGAGCACACTGAAGAAGGAGAAAGTCTCCTCTGTTTAGCCTGTTCAGCTGGATATTATGAACTTGCTCAGGTGTGTCTTTTTATGTTGTAATAGAGAAACTAGACCTTTTATTTATAATACATTCTGAACATGGCATACAATTCAGTTTGTTAATATTTGCTTTGGATCAAATCCATTGTCATGTGGACTGATTCAAGCTGAGACTTTGGTAGATCCTCTGCCCTTCTATCAAATTTTTGTAGTGTCTCTTAACCAGATGAGATTTTAAAGACAACAAAGGTAAAGGTAATTTTCTCTCCATTCCAAATTTCATTGACTTAAGCAATTACTCAGTAGGAGTGCTTTGGGTACCATTTCATTCTCTTAAACTGTATGCAACAGAAATTTGCCATTAACCCTGAGGCAGAGCAAAAATGCATTGGAAGAGACAATTCTAAGCCTGTTTTTTGTATTAGAAGGAAGGATTTCTACGTATAGAGATTTCAGCAGTGTTTAATGTCCCTTGCCTAAAATCATCATTCCATCTTAGCGTTGTTTTAATTTTTGGGTGAATAGAAACTCTGTCCAAAATGTTGACTTAGGACAGAGACAACCACTGGCTTTGAAAGAGGGGTCAAAGAGACTATCTACATTAAAATTAAACAGGCCCTCAACAGAGGAGTGGGGGGTGAATATGATTCCATCTACCATATTTTTCGGAGTATAAGATGCACTGGAGTATAAAACGCACCCAGGTTTTGAAGAGGCAATTTTTTAAAAAAAGTAGATGGTTAGATAGAGGGATAAAGAGGGAGAGAAAGAGAGAGAAATAATAATAATAATAATTGTTGTTGTTGTTGTTGTTGTTGTTATTATTATTTATTGCATTTCTATACTGCCCTATCTCCCGACATGGGACTCAGGGCGGTGCACAGGAACTATAAAATAAAAAAAAGTACAAACAGTCGAAATAATTAAAACTAAGATTAAATAAAATTTGCCCGTGCTAAAAACATTAATTAAAACCCAGCTAAAATAGTAAAATAGCTATACCAGCTATGCCAGGCCGGCCAAATGAAGAAATATGTTTTTAATGTCCGACGGAAGAGGCGAAGGTCTGTGATTGTACGGAGGTCTGGGGGGAGGTTGTTCCAGAGGGCGGGACCTGCCACAGAGAAGGCTCTTCCCCTGGGAGTCGCCAGCCGGCATTGTCCGGCAGACGGCACCCTAAGGAGGCCCTCCCTGTGGGAGCAGACGGGTCGAATGGAGGTATGTGGTAGTAGGCGGTCCTGCAAGTAGCCAGGTCTGATGCCATGGAGCGCTTTAAAGATGGTCACTAAGACCTTGAAACGCACCCAGAAGGCCACAGGCAGCCAGTGCAGCTCGCGCAGGAGAGGTGTTATATGGGAGTATTTTGAAGCTCCCAAGATCCCCCGCGTGGCCACATTCTGCACTAACTAGAGCCTACAGTAAGTAGGTAGGGAGAGAGAGCATTAGGTAGTTAGGTAGATAAAGGGATAGAGAGAGAGAGAGAGAAATACAGTAGGTAGATAGGTAAGGAGAGTGTAGATAGGAAGGTAGGTAGAGTGATAGAGAGAGAGAGAGAGACAGAGAGAGAAATACAGTAGATAGGTAGGGAGAGAGGTAGGTTGGTAGGTAGAGGGGTAGAGAGAGAAAAATAGAGAGAGAGAAATACAGTAGATAGGTAGGAGGAGAGAGAGAGAGTAGATAGGTAGGTAGGTAGATGTTTCCAGGTGTATTTACCCATGTTCTGGAGAAGAAAATCACTGTAGCACCTAAAACTGTTTCTGCTGGGACAGCACTTGATCAATGTAATTCTCATCAACTAATTAAACAGCTTTCTGAAAGGAAAAAAAAAGTTTTTGCACTCTGCAAACCTCCCTAAAACAGCCCGTGTTTTATGAAAACGGACCCTCCCCCCCCCCCAAATAAAAGGCATGAATAGCCTTGAGAGGGGGCTGCAGAGTGCTCGGGGGGGGGGGGGCAAACGGAGCAAAAAAAATGGCCAATTCTTTGCGAAAACGGGCCATTTTTGGCTCATTTCTGCCCTCCCAGCCCCCAGGAGCTCTCTGCAAAGCCTCCATAAGGCTCTGCATGGCCATTTTGGTTTCAGGAGGCAAAAAATGCTGTATTTGATGTATAAGATGCACCCAGATTTTCATCCTCTTTTTAGAGGAAAAAGGAGCGTCTTATACGCTGAAAAATACAGTATCTCCTGTTTATAATACAGCCCTTTCAGCAGTTCCAAGATAGTTCACTCCTGTTTATACTATTCAGGTGACCCTGAGGGAACAGATAAATTTCCAAGTGGCCTTCACCTCTCAGAGAGAGTGCTAACCAGTGGTGGGTTGCAGAAGGTATGCCCCGGTACAGGCGTACCACAGCCTGCCCGGAGCACCGGATACCGTTCTGGTGCTCCAGAGTGCTCGCCTTAGCTTACCGGTCTTTTAAGGCTTCCGTGCTTCCGCACACGTGCTTGGCGCATACAGTACCTGTACGATGCTCTGTTGAGCAGCTGGAGCATCGCAGAGGCAGTAAGACGCATGTGTGTGTGCGCGCGCGCTGCATGTGTCCATGTGGATGCCGCCGGGCCCGTTCCAACCGAACTGGTTGGAACGGAATCAGGAACCCACCACTGGTGCTGACAAACAGATGACTTCAAGAATATAAATCGTTCCATTCTCCACCATTCAGTCAGAATAGAAGAAGCTTCCTTGATGAGAAGCAAAACATCTTCAAAGAAAAATGAAGTCCAGTTGCCTTTTGAAAAAGCATCTTGGGAAAGAAAGCCTGCAAATGTATGATACTGTGGCTTATAATTTCCAGCAATGCTTGCATTCTTCCTCTGGCAGTCACAACTAGTTATTGGGGTAATGGGAAGAAGATAGGCCGTAGTGGTTTTTCATTAAATGCTAGGGTGCAACAACTGCCTCAGAAAAGACTATGCAAAAGTATATTGATGGGAAGTCACAAAAGTCTCTATAGTAAACAGAGCCTCTATTTAGCTTTTTATTTCATAAATGCTTGAGCATTCATGCTTTCCAACCATTTTCAAACTTAGGAAAACTTTGTATTGAATTAATGAGTTATTTTACTAAACGCATTATGACATATCTCTAAATATTGTACAACATATGTACAAATATTGTACAAATATTGTACAGCATATGCACATTAAACATGAAAGAGTGATACAAATAAATAAAAGCACTTATTAGAAGTGCAACTTCTATAAATCTTTTTTTTGTAACTGAAGATGGAGGTGAATCCTGCAGCTAAGCACATCTAAACACAACTATTTCTATATAGTGATAGATCTAAAGCATTTTATAGCTCCTATATCACTGTTGCTTCTACATCTTCCTTACACTCTGAACAATTACTTAACCCCTTGATTCTCAGTAAGTTAGCTTGGAAATGACTGGATTTTATATTCCACAAAGATCTATGAGACAGGTCTAAGTAACAGGGAATATGCTTTCAGCCTTTTTCTGTGGTAAAAGATGCACATGAAGATTTAATCTACAGTAGTACTTACAGTCAAAATTGTAAGCCAGAATTTCCATTGCTAGCCAGAATTTCTATCATGAAGCAAGATAGTTGTAAAACACATTACTTAGCAATTGCAATCCAGGTATTCCCTATTGCTGTCATTAACCAAATTCTACTAGTCATTAGCCGAAGAACCACAGATTCTAAGTCATTCAAGGCCTCAAGTCTTAGTAATAGAGCATATGTGGCTTGAACAAGTAGGGTTTGAAATTTGAAATTTCATGTTTTGCATTTTAATAGTAAGCTGCAAATTCCAATTTGCATGTAATGCTAAACAAAAACTAAAAATAGAAGTTTCCTGATTGATTCCTGTTGATAAGTGCAGTGTGGTAGCATAAATCAGAACATGGTCATTAAAATAAACTAGATTTTGAAGGACTTGGCATTTTGAAGGACAAATGCATGTTGCATTTGTTATTCTCATGGCAGTTGCAGTTTGTATTGGATGTTGCAACTAATCATCTGATCAATGTAACATAAAGAGATTACATATGTTCAAAAAGGTTTATAAGGTAAACAATTACATGATATTTGTAACTTGCTAATTGCTTAGATGGAATTTAAAGTATTGTTATGATATTAATCTTTAAGGTTTTAACGACTGACTATCTGATGGACAGCCTCTCCCATTATGATTCTGTTTTACTAATAACATTTGCAAGAGAATATTTTTGAAGATTTTTCTGGATCAAGATGTGCTACAGAAGGCCACCGGCAGCCAGTGCAGCTCGCGCAGGAGAGATGTTACATGGGAGCATCGTGAGGCTCCCAAAATCCCCCGCGCGACCGCACTCTACACTAATTGGAGCCTCTGGATGCACCTCAAGGGGAGCCCCATGTAGAGAGCATTACAATAGTCTAGGCGGGACGCAACGATCGCTTGAGTGACAGTGCGGAGGGCGTCCCGGTCAAGAAAGGGGCGCAACTGGCGTACCAGGTGAACCTGGTAAAAGGCCCCTCTGGTCACGGCCGTCACATGGTCGTCCAAGGATAGCCGTGAATCCAGGAGGACGCCTAAGTTGCGAGCCCTTTCCACGGGGGTTAGTGACTCGCCCCCAATGACCAGCGATGGAGTCAGCTGGTTGTACCGGGACGCTGGGAACCACAGCCACTCGGTCTTGGATGGGTTGAGCCGAAGTTTGTTACTCCCCATCCAGACCCGCACGGCTTCCAGACACCGGGACATCACTTCGATGGCATCTTTGGGGTGGTTGGGGGTAGATATGTACAGCTGAGTATCATCAGCGTACTGATGGTACTCTACCCCACAACCAGCGGCTTCATATAGGTGTTGAACAGGAGGGGCGAGAGGACTGACTCCTGAGGCACCCCACACGTTAGGGGCCTCGACGTCGACCTCTGCCCTCCTGTCAACACGAATTGCGACCGACCGGAGAGGTAGAAGGAGAACCACTGTAATACAGTGCCCCCCAATCCCAACCCCCCCAGTCGGTGCAATAGGATACCATGGTCAATGGTATCAACACCGCTGAGAGATCTAATAGGACCAAGATAGAGGAGTAACCTCTATCTCGGGCCCTCCAGAGATCATCCACCAAGGCGACCAATGCCGTCTCGGTGCTATGCCCGGATCGGAAGCCAGACTGGCGCGGGTCTAGCTAAGCAGTTTCCTCCAGGTGTCGAGGGAACTGCTGTGCCACCACACTCTCATCAACCTTCACAAGGAAGTGAAGGTTGGAGACCGGACGATAATTACTTAACAACGCTGGGTCCAGGGAAGGCTTCTTGAGGAGGGGTCTCACCACCGCCTCTTTCAAGGCGGCCCGCAAGAACCCCTCACTCAAGGAAGCGTTCACTATTTCCTGGAGCCAGCCTCGTGTCTCCTCCCAGGAGGCCAGCACCAGCCAGGAGGGACATGGGTACAATAAACATGTGGTGGCATTCAGCCGCCTCGGCAACCTGTCCATGTCTTTGGAAGCAACAAAGTCGAACTCGTCCCATAAAACAGTCTCAAGCCCCACCTTGGACGGTCCGCCCAGATCTATCTCATTATTATTTATTTTTATTATTTATTTTATTAAATTTATAGACTGCCCCCTCTCCCCCATGGGGACTCGGGGCAGTGCACAGGAAATTAAAAATCTAATAAATACAACAATATACAAAATATTAAAACCGAATTAAATTACCCTTGTGCTAAAATCAATATTAAAACCCCTAAAACTCTAACAATTACCCCTTAAAATTCTGATTAAACAATTTCTTTCTGCGGCTAGGTATAAAAAGTTAGGCCAGGCCGGTCTGATGGAAGAAGTGAGTCTTTAACTTCTGGCAGAAGGAGCGGAGGTCCGTCGTTGTTCTGATTTCAGGGGGTAGGTTGGGCCCACCACAGAGAAGGCCCTTCCCCTGGGCGCCGCCCGCTGGCATTGCCTAGTGGATGGCACCCAAAGAAGTCCCTCTCTGTGGGAGCGGATCGGCCGAAGGGACGTATGGGGCACGATGCGATCCCGCAGATAACTAGGTCCCGTGCCATGGAGCGCTTTAAAGGTGGTAACCAACACCTTGAAGCGCACCCGAAAGGCCACAGGCAGCCAGTGCAGCTTGCGCAGGAGCGGTGTTACGTGGGCAAACCTGGAGGTTCCCAGAACTGCCCGAGCGGGTGCATTCTGGACTAGCTGCAGTCTTCGGGTGCACCTCAAGGGGAGCCCCATGTAGAGAGGAGGCCAACTCGTCCCGGATCCGAGCGATTTTATCCTGCAGGTAATTTCCAAATTCCTCTGCTCTGCCCTGCAGAGGAGCTTCCCGCGGCCCCTGTTGAAGAAGGGAGCGGGTCACTCTAAACAGGGCGGCAGGACGGTTATCTGCGGATGCGATAAGAGTGGCGAGATAACTACGTTTCGCCACTCTAATCGCCACTAGGTAGGTCGTTAAATGGGACCTAGCCCACGTTCGGTCAGATTCAGAGCGAGTGGATCTCCACCTGCTCTCCAGGCGTCTCTTGCGGTGCTTCATCACCCTTAGCTCCTCAGAGAACCAAGGGGCCAGGGTGGATCGGCGCCGTGTGAGAGGCCGCAAGGGCACGACCCGGTCCAAGGCCCCCATGGCCGCACTATTCCATGCGACCACTAGGTCCTCAGTCGAGTCGTGAGTTAGGGTCACAGCTTTAGGCCCAAGCTCCGTCTGGAACCTCTCTGGGTCCATCAGGCACCTGGGGCAGAACCATCTTGGTATCTCTGGCTCCGCCTCCCCACAGTAGGGTGTAGCGGTTGGGAAGTCAAGCCGAAGGAGAGAATGATCTGACCATGACAGGGGTTCGATGACTAATTCCCCTACTCCTAGATCACTCAACCACTGGCCAGAGGCAAAAATTAGGTCTAGTGTGTTTCCCCCTGTGTGCGTGGGGCCCTGAATTACTTGGGTCAGGTCCATGGCCATCATGGAGACCATGAACTCCCGAGCCACCTTGGATGTCTCGCCTACCGATGGCAGGTTGAAATCCCCCATGACTAAAAGTCTGGGGGTGTCAACTGCCATCTTGGCGACCACCTCGAGGGGTAGGGTCGCTGATACGTAGCAGGGAGCCAGGTACACAACCAGCAGGCCCAACTGCCTCCCATGGCCCCATTTCACAAACAGGGATTCACACCCGAACTACCTGGAGCACAGTGGTATCCTTTGGCTTAAGACCTTCCTTAATAATAACCGCCACCTCCCCACCCCTACCCTGGGCCCTTGGCCAATGCAGTGACAGGTAACCTGGTGGGCACATTTCTACGAGGGGTACACCCTCCCTCGTGCCCCAGCCAGGTTTCCGTGATATCCATCAGGTCCGGCTCCCCCTCTGAAACTAGATCGTAAATGAGGGGGGCTTTGTTCACCACGGACATGGCGTTGCACAGCATCAGTCTGGGGCCCAGGCTCTGATTCCCAACTTCCTAGGTTGCGGGAGGACCTTAGGGGGTCGGGGCGGGCAACCGCTTGTAAACAGCGGGTACGATCTCCCCGACAGTTGACACGGCCCCCGACTCCCGTCATACCTACCCCTCCCCAGGACCGTCCTGATGGAAAGGCCCTCTATGGAATCGACCCCCACCCCCCTCTGTGTTGGACCCTCTACCCTTTATATCGCCGCCATCAATCTGTCTGGTTAAGCCGGAATAAATGAACCCACCCGCCCCTTAGAACCTCCTACCCTGGAGCCCCCCAAAATCCGAATTAATTAATGTTATAGCAATCTTTTGTTTTTACAATTTCTTCACATGCATACACACACACACAAATTTTCATTTGCATTATAAGATGCTTTGTGTAGCTTATGCACGTCCAGACATGCATTCAGGGCATATTGCATAACATATATAGTTTGGGCATGCCTAGGCATGCTTAGGCTGAATGGATGCTGCCTGGAAAGACTATAAAAGGAATTTGCATGTGAAGATGCTACTGATTTCATTGGTATCAGTTTGCATGTATTTTGATGTGATTGTTTCAAGGCATAGAGTTGTGTATGTACATATAATTTATAAAACAAGTAAGCCTGTAAGTAACAAGTAAGACTTGCTATAGGGTTGTGATGGCGAACTTTTGGCACACGTGCCAGATGTGGCAAGCAGAGCCCTCTCTTCTGACATGGTCCAGGTCAGATCTCCATGGCGTTTCTTTCGTGAGCTTCTGTTTCCCTGCCACGGCGAAACAGAGACTCACCAAAGAAAAAGATCTTACTTCTTGCTGGGCTGCCGGTGTTGGAATGCCCTGCGTCCTGCTGGCCAGCTGGTCTTCAAGTCTCTACTGCACATGTCCACACATCTCTGTGTTTATCATTCGTGTGCATCTTTCAGTTTGGGCACTCGGTGTCTAAAAGGTTCGCCATCACTGCTATAGGGCGATTGGTGATAGCAGAAATGTCTCGCCAGTGTCAAAAGAGCTGTGATGTGTTCTGCTACATATGTGCCAAGTACATTTTAAACTTCAAAAATGCACCATGACTGGAGTTTTTAAGAAAGCATTTGAACTGTACTTTGATTGTAAGATTGTTGATCAATCTTACATTTAGAACTTGGCTCAGAGAAATTCAGAAATCATTGCCATTTACTGGTTTGTCTGCTAAAAATAAGACTTCAATTAAATACCCCAATCTGCTTTCAACCATGAGACCAATGCCACATGACAACAATGTGCTAGTACCAAAACCACCAAAGAAATGGAATTTAGATGAAGCAGATGAAGATGCTACACTAGTCAAGCACAGACATTCACAATGATCTGGATTTTGAACTGGAGAGCCCCATCTAATAACAATCAAAATTAAATGACCTGGTCAGATTTAGGTTTGTAATGGTTTGCTTGGAATGCTGCAGGTGCTGTTCTTACATATGTGAATGGGACAGCTGGGTAGGAGAATCACATTATATTAAAAAGAAATGTGCCACTCTGAAAGACTTCGTTCCAAGACAGAAGAATGTGGCGCATGAACCACTTCTGACCCAGCAAAAATATTTTTGCCTCTGCTTCAATAAAACTTGAACTGTTGAAAAATTTTCTTAAAGTGGTAAACAAGAAACAAGGTTTTTGTTATTTGAGACACATGTTTCCAAGAATAAGTGGTACCAAGATTAAGGAAAACATTTGGTGGTCCACAGATCAAATATGTCCTCAGTGACAAGCGGTGTAAAGGCCTGTTAGTGGAGCCAGAGTAAATAGCCTTGAAAGCATTCAAGGATGTGTTGGAATTTTTTTTGACAACTATAAGAGTCCCAAACTACATCCAGCTGATTGAATCTTACATTATACAAGACCATAAAATGCATCATGTCACTGAAGATTCATTTTCAGCATTGACACTTGGGCATCTCTCCTGAAAATCTAGGTAACGAACATAGTGAAAGCTTTGACCTGGACATTCCCACAATGGAAAAATCGTATCATGGCAATTGGAATCAATTCATGCTGGCTGACTACTGTTGGATATTGCAGCAAGTTGCATAGAACAGTGAATACAAATAAAAATCAGCAGCAAAACCATATGGTACTCATGCAGGGTGACATACTGACACATTATGCCATTAAATAATAATAATAATAATAATAATAATAATAATAATAATAATAATAATAATAATAATAATAATAATAATAATAATAATCTTTATTGTCATTGTAATAATAAAATTACAATGAAATTGGTTTGAGCGCCAGGTGGAATACAGAAAGCAGTGATAGCCACAATATAAATGCATTATAGTAATTAAAAGTTAATTATTTCTCAAGATTCCTATGTGATACATTTCCTATAATTCTGAAATTATATTTTGTGTTCATCTTGAAAGGATCTATCATAATCACCACACGTTTTTAAGGAAGCAAAACTTTTAAAAAATTGTTTCCAATTGTCTCTTTTGTTGCTCTTAGATTATGGAATGCACATCCTTAGGAGCAGCATTTGGGGGCCCTACTTAGTTGGTGGCACTGACAAGACCAACTTTATTAGAGAATAATCTGTTTAAAGCATAGCTTATTTGCAATTAGAAAGTTTATGTGGTTCAGAAATTTAGGTTTTTTTATTACAGGTAGTCCTTGACTTTCAAGTGAAGTAAATTGCACCCAATTTTATATATTTTTTTTATCAGAGTCATTGTAAAATCTATCTTCTCCCATTGATTTGGGTTGTTGTCAGTCCCTTGGAAAAGTCATAAATTATGATTATGTGATTCTGAGACAGTCTAATCATCATAAATACATGCTGTAATACCAAGTACCCAAATTTTGATCACAGCATTGTAGTATGCCGCAAAGCCATCATAACCTGAATGGTTATTAAAATAAAATGGTTGTAAGTCAAATACTACATGTATTAAATTTAATTTTTGTTTTCAACATTCTGGATTTTTTTTAAGTGCCTTTAATTCCCTTGAGTGCTTATATACATAAAAAGGTAGGTTATAACTAATTAAATAACATTTTTGACTCCTGAGGTCACAAATTGTGACTGAGCTTCTGCACACACATTACATTTACTATGATATTAAGATCTCTAATTAAACTGTTATTTGACCTTCTTCCCTCATGATGCTAATGCAGAAGGCACATTTCTATGAAGGCTACTTTGAATCATAATTTTATATAAAAATTATTTTTTAAAAGGGAGTCACCTTGTTTTTGCTACACCAAGGTGATATTCCAATTATAGTCATAATTCATTTTACAGACTACTGCCTTTTTAATCTCCGTAATCCAATCCAATAAGTATGTAATTTCAGATTGTATTTGTGATATCAATTTTAATTGGGGAAAACCTGGTAATGGGAATAGGGGAGGAAAAACCATGCACTTTCAGAAACCTTGTGGGGGAGAAAAGGTATTTCTGGCTCTTTTCCTCAGGAGTAATATCCACAACAATCTGCTGCAGCCTACATACAAAATTGAAATTTCCTGTCATATCTGTTCAAAAAGGAGATCCAAAAAGACAGAAACAAGCTTCTAAAGTTTAAAAATCCTATATATTTATTAAATCAATTTAAGAACTAGCCTTTCTCACAAGCAAGCAACTCTGGGCAGCAAAAACAGATGTTTAGAAAGATATTGCCAAGGTTCCCATGTACAACAAATACTTTATAGCTTTCTTATCTTGTCACCAGGTTTTACATCTACATCTGGAACCCAGTACTGGAGATCTGTTCCTTAACAAATGCATGCATATATTTATGGAGGATAGAGGATAGATTTTAATATTTTATTTTCGTATTGCAAAATACTAATGCAGCTGATATTGTCATATTGATAGATCAGGCTAAGAAACAGATGCTGTGCAGATCTTAGCTCCCTCCCTCCATGTACTAAAGTGTAATTGAATGATTATTGATGGACTTTGTAAAATAAGGTGCACTAATTGAACATGCACACAGAAGAGACTTCAGAAATGTGGCACAGCAAGCATAAATGTATGCATATTCTATTGTAAACAACAATTCAATATCTTGTTTTCAGTGCTGAGTGCTATGCTAGAGATATAGTTGTTTAAGCTTGTTTACTTTTTTCTCTTTATGGAAAGGGAATGGATTGATGAATGACATTTGAACTAAAACTATGTAGTATGACTCACTGAAATTTCTATGTAAGGAAGCTTAGGAATCCTAGTCCTGTTCAGTCGGTTTAATGATTTAAATGTCTTCTTAGTCTCATCCTGGTATAGAGGGAGAGTTTGTCTTTTTTTATCCCTGGAAGACCCTGGTTTTCCAAAAAAAAGAGAAAACCTCCATGGATAAAGGGAAACTACATTTCAGAGGAGAAGGGCGGGGTATAAATTTAATAAAAATAGGAAAAAAAATAGAGATGGATGATGGTGGATGCTGATAAAAGAAAGACAGGGTTAGCAGGCTTTTCCCAATGCCTTTGCATGTCTCAGGCACTTTCTATGCTTAACAATTTTGTAGTGCACTTCTCCCTATTAACCAATATTTAAGGACATTTTTTTTCATTTTTAGTAAATACAGTAATTACCTTTCTACTCTTATAATGGCCCACCTTATGCATACATAAAAGAGGCAGAGTTGCCACACTCTGAATCAAATCTGATTTTTTTCCTGAAAAAGAAATGAGTCAGTTACGGGTGTATTGTTTTGCATAAGAAGTAAAACCTGCAGTTTTTACTGTCTTAGAACATGTTTTGGGTTATGCAATGTTGGCTAAATAATGCATAATTAAAATGCAATCGTAATCGTATGATAATGTTGCTACATTATGCTTAGAAGTATTTTAAGTTACAAGACAGAGCAAGCAACAGAAGGATTGCATAGCTACACAACAGATTTGCTCTCCCTTCTAATTATCAGTTTTTGTTTTCTGTGTCAACAGGTCCTCCTAGCAATGCATGCAAATGTTGAAGACAGAGGTATCAAGGGAGATATAACACCTTTAATGGCTGCTGCTAATGGAGGCCATGTCAAAATTGTTAAGTTGCTGCTAGCTCATGGTGCTGATGTCAATGCACAATCTTCAACAGGTAAATATAAATATGAAAGTGTAGAGTAGAGTAGGGCTGTCAAACTCCCCGCCCATGGGCCGGATGCGTCACGCGTTAGCCGCGTCCTCACCCGATTTAGCGAAGGGTAAAAAATTCCCGATACATTACATGTCACCACCGTTACAACATGAGTTTGACACCCCTGATGTAGAGGGAATGTAGAGAGCTTGGAACTCTGTTACATTCTTAATGTATAGAAGAATTTGTATGCAGATTTATTTAATACCAGCCTGAAAAAATAATGAATTTTTACAGAGATTAACATATAGGGCAGTGAAAACAACTGAAATGTTGATATAGTTAAGCAAGGATAGTTTATAATTCACTTAAGTAAGTTTTCTTTGTAAACATTGTATAAAGATCTTACCTGATTCTTTAAAATGTTGCCAAGAATTTCACATTTTCTTAATACAAGCTGTTAGAATTTGCTAACATTTGGAACATTTGTATGATCTGACAAAGTATATTGTTTCTGTGCAGTGCTTTGAATTCAATTCAAAGCTTAAGATGCTAGTAGGTAGATGGCGCAGCCCCTAACTCCTAAGAACAGCTGTGTTTTGGGAGGTGCACAGCTGCAGCTGCTGGACCATCCTTGAAAAAGACCATTGTCTTTAGGAGTTGCAGGCAGGTGCTACATATATATATGCTCATAGACACTTTAAATAACCATTTTGGAATTGGCTCCTAATTATTTGATCCTTGAATTTGAAGCTACATTGGTTTGTTGTCACCATCACCTATAGAGGTGACAACAAAAAGAACTGAATCCCCTCCTAGCATAAAGCTTTTCATGAAGGCGAATTTAAGTCACTTCTCACAGGTCTATTAATTGAAAGGAACATACGTTCAGTATTTTCCCAGATAGAAAATAAAAGATGTCTGTCCTTCCATCCATCCATGATAAGGTCTCTGATTATTTTCCAGTTACCTTGAGAATAATAATTCAGAACCAAGAAATCACTGTTAACATTCCCCTTTTCAAGAAATCTGTAACAACTAGTTGTTTAATTAAACAATTATTCCAGATTTTGGGGAGGGTCATTGCCATTTTCTTCATTTTCATGAAAGAGAAATATTTAATTTTGTACGCCGCTGCTGCTTCTTTTTTTGACCAATTCTCAAGAACGGCAGGCAGCAAAGAAGTACTAGAAACACTCAGGCATTGGCTTTGACCTTAATTGTACTGTCAACCTTCCTTAGAAAAGCTATGGGTATATATACTATGGCAGAGGTGTCAACCCATGGGCTGGCTGTGTCATGTACAGACCACACCTACCCCAGTTCCACAAATGGAAAAAAACATCGCAAGACGTCACATGATGGCAACATGATACTGCGTGTTTGACACCCGTGAACTATGGTCTCTTGAAATCTTCTTAGTATTTTTCATTATGCTTCTCTTAATATCATCTATGACCCTATCTTTCTTTGTTAATATTGCTAATTGCCATCAGTTTTTCTCCACTTGTCTCTATTTGTAGTATGGATTGATCTTCTAGAAGACTATTTAACTAGAATAACAAGCTCAGCTTTAGCCACTGGCTTGTTTATTCACATAATGATTGAATTAAAAGTTGAAAGGAGTTCAGTTTTCAGTACTTGGCAAGTTTGGTACTCATGACTCAGTATTTTAATCTCTGAGGAAACAATTACAGAAACTGCAACCATATTATTATAATTATTGAAACATTTACACCACTTCTCTGGGAGCTCAGAATATCTTCTGGTATAGTGAAATCACCAATAGTGAAATAAGTATGCAATAAAAATGAAATCCCATTACAAGATTAGTGTAACAGGCCTGCTTAAAAAGAACAAGTTTAAAACATGTTCTGAATGTTTAAAGCTAGTCCTTTGGCAGAGTTTTTCTGCAACAATTAGGTGATTTATCAAGGAAGTATGTGTCCAGGTGAAACTTAATTCAGGGTTTCTTTGACCATGCTCTAAAGCTCTCCACTGAATCAGTTTAAAGAAGGCATGACACCATTGACATAGTTATGTAGTTTTCTTGGCAACAATATAGAAATGATCTACTGTTGTCTTTTCCCTCATTTTTTTTAACTTTCCAGTCTAATCTATATAATTTAGGATATTGTGGTGGCCTTCCATCCGGACTCTAATTAGAATTAAATCTTAGGATTTAAGATCTCTCCAGTTGAGTTAGATGCTCTTCAGACCACACTATCACAGATATTATTATTTTTTATGTGTATGTCACAGGTTCTTTTCAAACTCTACTCAGTTGGATTGACTCAAACTCAAAAGACAATTGGATATTTATACCTCCCTATAAGTTTTGGGGAGATACTTTATTTTGAAAGAAATATCCAAGATATAAAAATGAAACATACAAATATGTATGTGTGAGTTCTTTTTATGTCTATTTTGTTACACTAAATACTATTTGTATCACCATTTGTATACAGTGTCCTCTATACTACCATATTTTTTGTTCCATAAGATGGTCCTGATCATAAGATGCACCTAGGTTTAGAGGAGGAAAACAAGAAGAAAACCTCTGCCTCCCAGTGCTGCCGCCATTCGCCACTGCTGCCTGTTGCCCATATTTCACTCCATAAGATGCACAGACATTTCCACCCACTTTTGGGAGGGATAAAAATGCCTTATGGAGCGAAAAATACAGTATATACCTAGCAGCCTGCTCTTCCCCAGTGTACATCCAGTTATGTCCCATATGCATCAGTGAGCTTGAGATAGCTTTTCTGGGTGGGACTTAAATGTTATGAGTATCATTTTATGATACTGTCAGCATAAAATGGGTACCCTTTTATAATAATGCCATCACAACCTGGTCTTTAAATGTATAGTACAATAATGCTAATGTTTTTATTTTAAAATTTTTGATAAACCTTTTATTAATGTGATTTTAATGACAAGGCTAGTAATAATTGTAACTCTAAAAACAATTAACATTTTAAAAACAGTGCTACCAAATGTTAATTAAAATAATTTTTAAAAGGATATGATGAAATGAAAAAGGGTTATTTAGGTAAGGGGTGTGTGAACATATAAATTTAATATATAATCATGTATGTGTATGTGTGTATTTGGGTGCACATGTGTACACATATACTTTTATTTATTTATTAAACTTACCGTATTTATTCGAGTATAACGCGCAAAATTTTCTACCAAAAAAAGAAATCAAAGTTTGGGTGCGCGTTATAAACGAGGGCTGGTCCATTGAGGGCGCAGGCGAATTGTGAGTTCGCACTGCGCCTTTTCCAGGCTGCAGCCGCTCACTGTACGCGAGGGCGAACGGTTTTTTTATACCGATTTTTAATCGAAAATTAGGGGTGCGCGTTATACACGTGTGCGCGTTATACTCGAATAAATACGGTATATGCTACTCTTCTTACTATCAAACAATTTGGGCAGCTTCAGAATTCCTTTAGTTTGTTCCTCAAGTTCATTAAAAACCTAGAGCCCATATTTATAGTTATTTAAGTCAGCACACTTGCTAAAATCTCTTTGGTTGATGTCGTTAGCCCTTTTGATAATTTCCTGAGGCAGATATATAAAGTTACTACATTCAGAGCAGATTTTTGGAGGACTGTTTGCAGAAGCTTTAGGAACATAGACTGTCAAAAATTGCCTCCTTTTCTAATCTGTTTCTAGAGCAGTTTTTGAATCAGAAAACTTACACCTCTTAAGAAAGCAGTTGAAATGATCAAGCGGCTTCTAATGCAAAATTTTGTAATCAAAATGATGATCCAATGTGGTTTAATCATGAAGCTGTTGAACTAGTACTGGGAAAAATAGATTCAAATAGCTTTGGGTTGACCTAACGCAGACAATTTCACAGAGTTTATTGTTGTAAGAAGGGGGCGAAAGAACTATGCATAGTTTGGACCTTCTAAAGGAAATACCCAGGATGTACATCTTTCAAATAAATGCAGTTAAGGGAAGTAATAATCCTTTTATATGGTAGATGCAAGCTAAATATTGTGAGATCCTTAGCCCGAAATATAGAATTATAGAATAACATGGTTTGACATAATCTTAGAAGTCTTTTAATACTACTACCAACTCAGACAGGAGACCTTATTCCATTCTGAATGAATGGCTGCCAATCACTTCTTAAAACCTCCACTGATGGCGCATTCATACCTGCTGGAGGCAAACCATTCCACTGATTAATTGTTATAATTGTCAGGAAAGTTCTGTTTAGATCTAGGTTGATTCTCTCTTTGATAAGCTTCACTCTGTTACTTCTTGTCCTGCCTTCAGGTGCTTTGGGAATTAGGTTGATCCTCTCTTCTCAGTGACAACCCCTAAATATTAGAAGACTGCTATCATATCACCCCTAGTCCTTCTGTTCATTAGACTAAACATATTACGTTTCCAGTTATTGACCACTTTTTAAAATATAGATCAATTATTGGAGGCTTTGACAGAGACAAAAATTGAATTTAGGATTTATTATACTGTATTAGATAACATATATATGTATATATAAATGTTTGAAATATAAATGGATACGTGAATAAATATTTTTTTTCTAAATAGGCAATACAGCACTCACTTATGCTTGTGCTGGAGGCTATGTAGATGTTGTGAAGGGCCTATTAGAATCAGGTGCTAGTATCGAGGACCATAATGAAAACGGCCACACTCCTCTTATGGAGGCAGGGAGTGCTGGACATGTCGAAGTTGCCAGAGTTCTGTTAGAAAATGGAGCTGGAATCAATACGCATTCCAATGAATTTAAGGAGAGTGCACTTACGCTGGCTTGCTATAAAGGTAAAATATTGTAATCTATCAGTAATTAACCATATTGTTCCATAGAAGTTTGTAAAGAAATTGCATATCTTGCTGAAGAGTGTTTATTTATTAGGATTGAATTTCATTATTTGTTCTGTATTTCTTCCAATTAATAAATATTGTACTTGTAATTTTTAATGTAAATATTAAATATTATTAATACTTAGATCTACATATATTTATCTTTGTTGGGATAATATTCTAATGCTTATGGAAAGAGTACTTAAATTTCAAACATTCAGTACTAGAATATATAGCTAAATAAAATAAAAGGAAACTTATTGAATGTATTTTACTAGATAGAGATGGTATCCAATATATATACCGTGTTTCCCTGAAAATAAAACAGTGTCTTATTTTCTTTTGACCCCAGAAATAAACATTTGGCCTTACTTTTGGGGAGGTCTTAATATTTTTGAGGTGCAGGAGGCGGTGAGCATGGCCACCTCATGGCTGTTGCTGTATTGCAATATTGGGGGGGGGGGCTTATTGGGGGGGTATTTTAGCGCATATGCTCGAAAGCCCGATTGGGCTTATTATCACGGGTGGTCTTATTTTCAGGGAAACAGGATACATTGCTTTCAGCTGTGAATGTGATTTGCATTTCCCAGAACTAGAAATGTATTGAAACAATGAAAGACTTACAAAATCAATTACAATTACTTGATCAGGATTGTTGTTGAAAGCTATAAGATAGCATAGTGGAAAAACGTTTTTTTTCTTAAATATTATCCAAAAAAGAAACTCAAAGAACTCTCTTGGATTCTTGAACCACTTTTATTACTGTCCTGATAATTTTTTAATTCTATTTTTTCCCCTAATTTTCATATTCAACTTGAAAGGCAGTGCCTTTGTATTTTTTCATCGTAAGGAAATGTTTCTGGATTATCTGTTTTCTAAAGCAGGGGTCCCTAACCTTTTTGGCACCAGGGACCGGTTTCATGGTAAAAAAATTCTGCGGACCGGTGGCCATGGTGTAGAGGGGGAGCGGGGGAAGAGGGAACAAGCGGCGCATGCGCGCACAGGGGGGGAGTTGGCTCACTCACCCCTCTCGGGCCCCCAACGGCACAAGCAGCCGCGCCTGCGCTCTCCCGCCCCCGGCGCGCACTCTGCCCAGGGGACTGCTCCCTCCTCTCCAATCCTTTCCAAGAGTTGTGCCGTTCACTACGGCCCGGTTCCTATCAAGCCACGGACCGGCACCGGTCCCCGGACCGGGGGTTGGGGACCCCTGTTCTAAAGCCCTCTAAGAGTTTGTATTTGAGCGCATATGTTAAAATAGCTGTGCCTTTTCAAGAGCTCTGCTTTTCTCATTCATTGGAGACCCAGACTAAAACATTTTATTTACTTCTGAATAGAAGAGCTTCAGTTGTTGATGCTAATGAAATAACTAAAATAGATTTTCCATACAGGTTTTAAGAATTCTTCCTTTTTTGGTTATTTAGTTTGAATCTTTGGTGAATATACAATTATGAGCTGAAATGTTGAGTGAATTCTGATCTTCAGCATTCATTTTTTCTCTTTTAGGCCATTTAGAAATGGTGAGGTTTTTGCTGGAAGCTGGTGCGGATCAGGAACATAAAACAGATGAAATGCATACTGCATTAATGGAGGCATGCATGGTAAGAGTCATCAAAAGTAAGGCAAATATATCAAATATATTTGGTTTAATTTCCTTGATAGTTTTATAATTTTAAAAAGGAATGCAAAAATTTACTTGGTTGAAAAGGCAATTTACTTGGTGCATGCAGCCCTCGAGTTACATTGGGAGGAAAATTTACTCTCTTTTAAACAGTTGGAATGGCATTTAAAAGAATAAAATGAAATCATTAAGCCATAAGGCAGACATTTTCCCAATTAAAAGTTTAAAAACTATTCCTCTTGAAAAACTTGCTTATTTTCATTGGGGTTGGCTTTTTTAAGACATAAAATGAGTATCTTTGCAGAGATTTAAGGCACTTAATTCATTTCTTTCAAAATAAAATAAATTGGACCGATTTTTCAGTTTTTTTTCAATCTTGTGTATCATCAGAAACCCCCATTTGTTTAGAGAGGAGGGGCCTGCATCGCTACGAGATGGTCATGCGATCTCAGATCTCTGACATCGCTGCCGAAACTTTTCTCGCTGGAGGGTTCAATTGAACCTAAACTGTCCCACAGAGACAGTGAATAGGAAGAAACCCCCATTTGTTTACTAGAAAAACGTAGTCTTCCTTTCTTCCTGTGTCTACGTCAAACATTCTAAAGTGGGGGTGTCAAACTCAATTTCAGGGTTGTATCGTCAGGGGGCTGGGATGCATGTGGCCAGCTCAATGTCACTTGTGTTGGAGGTGCTTGTGGTGGCCTGAGCACTTTGCCAGCGAAAACGGGCTTCTGAGCTCCATTTCCAGCTGCAGTGGCCTCCTGCAACCCTCTGCCAGTGAAAACAGAGCTTGCGCAGCCCTCCTGAGCTCCATTTTTACTAGCTGAAGCACAGTGGGCCAGTCCTTCACTGTTTCCAGGGCAGTACCTTGGGCCAGATCTAAGCACCCTGCAGGCCAGATCTGGCCCATGCACCTTGAGTTTGACATCCCTGTTCTAAAGGGTTCTGTTAGCATCTAGAATAAATGTGAGATGTTAAAAAATAAGTCCCAAATGAAAGTGCATTTCATTTTAACTCACAAATTATTTTCATTATAAGCATTTTAAACTAGCTTTTATATACAGTACTTATTCTACTTGGGATCAATTTCTAATAGCCTTGATGGCACCATGACTTCTGAAGGCCATCTGATAGAAAATTAGTGGGCTCCCTTGCTTGGCTACTGTGAGAACAGATTGCTGTACTTCATAAGCCTGATCCAACAGGCTACTTTCTATATTCATGCATACTTTATTTTTGCTTTCTAGGATGGACATGTAGAAGTTGCTCGTTTACTCCTTGATAGTGGGGCCCAAGTAAATATGCCTGCTGATTCTTTTGAATCTCCATTGACTTTAGCAGCCTGTGGTGGACATGTAGAGCTTGCTGCATTATTAATTGAGAGGGGTGCAAACTTAGAGGAAGTAAATGATGAAGGATATACACCATTAATGGAAGCTGCTCGAGAGGGTCACGAGGAGATGGTAGCATTACTTCTTGGTCAAGGTAAAAGTATAACTATCAATTGTATAGCTGTATGTCTCAGTCTGTGGTGAGTCAAGCAATTCCGTGATCTCCCACTTGCAGTGCCTGGAGGCCGTTAGGGGCTGGATGGGGGACCAACGGGTTGAAACTAAACTCTGTCAAGATCGAGTGGCTCTGAGTTTGGGGTTCTTTGGCCCATGGAGAATTTCAACATTTGGTTTTGGATGAGGTGGCACTGCCCCAAACAGACCTTGTGCGTAATCTGGGGATTCTCAAAGAGCAGGTGGCAGTCATGGCCAGGAGGGCCTTTGGGCAACTGCAGGTTGTGTGCCAGTTAAACCCTTCCCTGGACCAACAAACCCTTCTTACGGTCATTCAAGCCCTAGTCACGCCAGAGCTTCAACTGGTGCAAAATGCAGGGCTTGCATGGTTTTGTGTAGACCTCGGTGTGCACATGTTTCACATCCTGCGGAACTGCATTGGTTACTAATTTGCTAATCTGGGTGCAATTCAAAGTGCTGGTTGTTACCTTTAAAGCCCTTCATGGCTTGAGTCTAGGTTCTTTGAGGGACCATCTCTTAGTGGCCCCATCTACCCAACCCACTAGAGTGGGAAGGTAAGCAATGCTGCAGGTCTGATCACCTAGGACCGTGATGGCGAACCTATGGCACCTGTGCCACAGCTGGCATGCGGAGCCATTTGTCAGGGCATGCAAGGTTTGACTTCGGCCTCCTTTTGAAGCCATTTTTTGCCCTCCGGAGGCTTTAGGAGCTTCCCTAAAGTCTCCAGAGCATGAAAAACTGGCCCTATGGTCAAACTGGAAGTTCAGGAACTAACTTCCAGTTTGCTCGTAGGGTTGGTTTTAGCTCTCTGGAGCATTCATGAGTCCTCAGGAGGGTTCCCAAAAAGGCTCTGGAGGGCAAAAAATGACCCTACGAACAAACCGGAAGTCCGGGTTGCTCGTAGGGGCAGTTTTAGCCTTCTGAAGCCTTCAGGGAACCCTCCTGAGGACTCCTGAATGCTCCAGACGGCTAAAACTAGCCCTACAAGCAACATGGAAGTCTCTTCCGGTTTGCTCGTAGGGTCATTTTTGCCCTCCGGAGCCTTCAGGGAAGCTCCTGAAACCTCCGGGGGGGGGGGAGCTGTTTTCACCCTTCCCAGGCTCTTATAAAGCCTCTGGAGCCTGGGGAGGGCGAAGAAAGCATGCCACAAAATGTGTGTGTGTGGTGGTGGGGGAAGTGCTGGTTGTGGTCATGCGTATAGCATGGGTGTGACATGCCTGCGCACGACCCCTCTGCTCCCTCTGCTTTTGGCACGTGAGCAACAAAAGATTTGCCATCACTGACCTGGGGAGATACATCTGGTGGGACCCAGAAGAAGGGCATTCTCCATGGTGGCTCCCTTTCTTGGAACATCATTCCCTCAGAGATTAGATTGACACACTCATCCCTGTGGTCCAGAAGGTGCTGAAAACTTGGTTCTGCCAGTGTGCCTAAGGAACCTAGAATGGGATGGAGTCCATTAAATGGCTAGTATGAATATGTGTTGTTGCTGGGATAGCGTGTGTGGGGGTTGCTGTTTTATTAATTTATTATTTTTTTATCATTTTCTTTTATTATTGTTATATGATATTTTTATATTTGTATAAGCTGAGGAAATAGGTGGCAATATAAATTTTCTAAAATAAATAAATAAAAACACATGGGCAAATATTTCTGATTTATTTGAATATTTTTGTAATTATGAAAGTTTAGTTAATCGAAAATAAATTTCAAGAATTTCAGAAGTAAAGGTCTTATTTGTTCATTGTATAATATGTGATATAAAATGTTAAAATATTTTTACATGAAAATACTTTGGACACTCTGATTATTTTAAATAATATAGCAGTAATAGGAAATACATACATAGAAAGTTGTCAGTCAGTCAGAAAGGTAAATTTATATTCTTGTGGGTCCACTTGACTAACTTCTATTCAGGTAGTCCCCGACTTACAATCACAATTGAGCCAAAATTTCCATTGTTTTGCCCTATTTTACAACCTTTCTTGTCTCAGTTGTTAAGTGAATCACTGTACTTGTTGAGTTAGTAACGTAGTTGTGCAATGAATCACATGGCTTCCCTGTTGACTTTCCTTGTCAGAAAGTAACAGAAGGGGATCACCTGACCCTGGGATACTGCAACCATCTTAAATATGAGTCAGTTGCCAAGCATCCAGAATTTGATCCGATGACCATAGCAATTGTAAAAATGGACATAACTCACTTTATGCCATTATAACTTTGAATGGACCTTAGACAAATTGTTGTAAATCGAGGACTACCTGTAGTGATACGAAATTACATCTGTTGATTTTAATTAGTATTAATACTAATGCTACTTGTAAACAATGTTAGACCTAATTATTATAACTTTTAAAAAAAGACTTAACATAATATATCCATGCTAGTTTAAAGAACTGTTTTGAAATCTTAACTTATACTTAGGTATTTCTGTTTTCAAGGAGCTAACATCAATGCTCAGACAGAAGAGACCCAAGAAACTGCCTTAACTTTAGCATGCTGTGGTGGATTTTTGGAAGTAGCTGACTTCCTAATCAAAGCAGGAGCTGATATAGAACTTGGCTGTTCAACACCTTTAATGGAAGCTGCTCAAGAGGGTCACTTGGAGCTAGTTAAATATTTATTAGCTGCAGGTATGGCATTAATCTCTGAACATTTATTGCTTCAGAGTCAAACTGAGAATTATAATAAAACCTTGTTATCCGTGAGTATTTTGCCTATTGGGTATACCTTTTCCCAGGGATGGGTTGCTGCTGGCATTACTGCCAGTTCGCAACCCTTGCTCAACATGCGCGTGCTGGACGCTGCTGCGCACGCAAGCACTGTTCAATGTAAATTGTTCTGTATGCATGCGCAGAACAATTTACAGTGAACTGCACATGCACAGTCACTAAAATCCACAATGGCGGCAGCAAGGGAACCAGTTCAGCCTGGGTCGCTGCCAGTTCTACAACCTAGGCCTGAATTTCACTACTGGCTTGGCTGAACCAGCAACAATCCACCTCTGCCTTTTCCATATATACCACTGAACCTGAGCAGTTTGGTTTGCTTGCTTGTTTATATTTTTTGGGAAATATCTATGCAATAACAGAATTTTTTTCCAATAATAATGACTCCATCACTGGCCATAGGGGACGATCACCTTACCCCTGTGGATGGGGCACGCAACTTGGGCGTCCTCCTTGATGCCCGGCTGTCCATGGAAGATCAAGTGACAGCCGTGGCCAGGAGGGCGTTTTACCAGGTTCGCCTGGTCCGCCAGTTGCGTCCCCTATTGGATCGGGGTGCCCTTTGCACAGTCACTCATTCCCTCGTGACATCCCGGCTGGACTATTGCAACTCTCTCTACATGGGGCTCCCCTTGAGGTGCACCCGAAGGCTTCAGCTAGTCCAGAATGCAGCCGCGCGGGCAGTTATGGGAGCCTCTAGGTTCTCCCATGTAACACCGCTCCTGCGCGAGCTGCACTGGCTGCCTGTCGTCTTTCGGGTGCGCTTCAAGGTGTTAGTTACCATCTTCAAAGCGCTCCAGGGCACGGGACCTAGCTATCTGCGGGATCGCATTCTGCCTCATACATCCCTGCGACCGATTCGCTCCCACAGAGAGGGACTTCTCCGGGTGCCGTCCACTAGGCTGTGCCAGCGGGCGACGTCCAGGGGAAGGGCCTTCTCTGTGGCGGGCCCGACCCTCTGGAACGACCTTCCCCCCGAAATCAGAACGACCACTGACCTTCGCTCCTTCCGACAGCTTTTAAAAACTCATTTCTTCCGTTTGGCTGGCCTAGGGTAATTTTAATTAGTTATGGTGTTAAGGGGTTTTAGGGACAGTTTTTAGTTTTTATAGATGTTTTTAGCGCAGGATATGTTTAATTGTGTTTTTAAATTTTGTACTCTGTGTTTATTGTTTTTTAATTCTCCTGTGCCCCGCCTCGAGTCCCTCTGGGGAGAGAGAGCGGGTTAGAAATAAAAATTTATTATTATTATTATTATTATTATTATTATTATTATTATTATTATTATTATTATTATTATTATTATTATTATTATTATTATTAATTGGGCATTGCATTATTTGAATATTTACAATAAGATTTATGTAAACTGTCCTAATAGAGAACATGGAGATTCCTTTATTTTTTTCTAAGAATAATGTTATTTGTATTACTTCAGGAGCTAATGTGCATGCAACAACAGCAACAGGCGACACAGCACTAACATATGCCTGTGAAAATGGTCATACCGATGTTGCAGATGTGCTGCTTCAAGCAGATGCTGATTTGGTAAGCCACCTAATGAAAATGTGTACCTTACTATGTTTGATACTGAGTTTATTCTTACTTGACCAAATCGAAAATAAGGTGTTGAATATTAGCAGGATTATTTTTTTCTGGGACATAAAGCTATACTAAGATGAGAACTCACAGTCTTCTGGTTTTTAGTCAGGTGCCCTAACCACTATACCAAACTGGCTGTCATTATATTGTACAAACAAAGAATGGTTTAAACATACTAGATACTTTCTAGTAGTAGCAGTGCTTTTGTCATACATTTGCAGTTTCATGCAACTTATCAGGAAAAAGTTTCATTTTTAAAAATGGTATCCCTTCTTTCTTCTGAAGGCTTGTGCCAGGTGCTCCCCCTTTTCTTTTATAGTATAAGTTTTGGGTTTGTGAACCATACTGCATGGCTCTTTCATAAGTTCACACTTTTTCATAGAGTTTAGCCAGGCTTCAGAAATGGAGGGAGATTCTCCCTCCCTCCCTGTATGTATGTAATAATAAAGAATAAAAAATGAAGAGTTCTGGTGAGAATATGAATATATTGTCTGAGAGCATAATTGTAAATTATAAAGCATATGCAATTTAAATTAAACAGTGGCAATTACACTGTTAACGGGACAGAGAAGGGATGCAATTGTATGTAATGCAAAACAACTGATTTTTTTTTTTCATCAGGCAAACACTATCCCAGAGGTAATTAGATATCAAAGACTGTTTCTGGATTTGTTTTCTGCTGACAGAGTAAAACTGCTGTTGGTATACTAAGTGCCATTCCAAATGTTGGAATTCCTGAGGCTTTTAGCCCTGGCTGATTTCAGCTTCTATGCCTAGGTCCAGTGTGGCTTGCAATTTCATGACCTCCCATGGCAGTTATGAGCTTGAGACAAATAAGTGTGACACTAATCCACTTCATAGGGAACATGTTTTACTTATTCTTTATTTCAGAACAATTAAGATTTGATTTGAATATGGGAGAATTAAAATTAGTCTTTTAACAGAATAACAGGTTTGGAAGGGACTTTGGAGATCTAGTCCAGCCCTCTGCTCAAGCAGGAAACACTATACCATTTCAGACAAATGGTTGTCCAATCTATTCTTAAAAACCTCAATGCTGGAGCAACTCAACTTCTGAAGTCAAGCTATTCCACTGGTTCTCACTGTTAGGAAATTTCTCCTTAGTTCTAGGTTCTCTCCTTTATTAGTTTCCATCTGTTGTTTCTTGCCTTGCTTTGGTGCTTTGGAAAAATACATTGATCCCCCTTTTCTTTCTGGTAGCCCCTCAAATGTTGGAACACTACTATCATGTCACCACAAGTTCTTTTTTTCATTAGATTAGACATATCCAAGTATCACGCCATAACTTTATTTTCAGTACAGCCATAATATGAAGGACCTTTAGGCAATACACAATATCAAATATTACTATGACAAAAAACCATCATCTCAATAAATTTAAATGATAGTTAAAATTGATAGGTACCTATAATCACAAAGTGGCGTTTTAATAGGACAACTTTGCTAATATTTACTAAGAATACTTAAGAAAAAAATAAATCTTTAACTTTTGTTGTTGTTATCCATTAATTTATGGAGACATACTGTATAGGTTGTGAATGCTTTCTTGGTTGACTGTTGTATAACTAGGATCGCTTCAGGCACTTTGACCAAACAGCAACTAAGTATACCCTGGTACTGCATTTTCCCTCTCATAATCTAGTTGCAATGAGTTCATTTGATCACCACATTGCTACAGCACTTTCTAGTTTCATCATCTTTCTAAGCCTCAAGCATCATGTTCTTCAAAATGGTGGACAAAAGACTATAGAGATTGTATTAGGAAGTTCCTTTTCAGGCCTATTATTTTATCCCAAAGTGGTTTATCTCTATGATACAGGTTGTCCTCAACTCACAATCATAATTGAGCCCAACATTTTTGTTGCTAAGTGAGACAGTTATTAAATGAGTTTTGCCCCATTTTATGACTATTTTTGCCCCATTTGTTAGGTGAATCACTGCAGTTGTTAAGTTAGTAACACAGTGGTTAAGTGAGTCTGGCTTCCCCATTGACTTGTCAGAAGGTTGCCAAAGGTGATCACATGACTCCGGGACACTGCAACCATCATAAATATGAGTAAGTTGCCAAACATCTGAATTTTGATCAAATGATCATGGAAATACTGCAGTGGTCATAAGTGTGAAAATGATCACAAGTCACTTTTTTCAGTACCATTATAACTTTGAGCAGTCATTAAATGAACTGCTGTGAGAAAAACTTTCCGCAACATGCTGCCTTCAATACAGTTTTTTTTAATATGAATGTATTTTTTAAAGTTTGGAAATATTCCATCATAATTATATAAGTATGAAATGAGTAACAGATGACAGTGTTATATATGTTTTTGTTTTTATAGGAACATGAGTCTGAAGGGGGAAGAACTCCATTGATGAAAGCTGCAAGAGCAGGCCATGTCTGTACTGTCCAGTTCTTAATTAGTAAAGGTAGGGTTTATAAACAGTAAGTCATTTCTTTCCATGTTCCTTTTCTTTTTTAATAGTAATTTCATCGAATGTTACAATCACAGCATTTAAAACAATACCATCTAAAAATAAAAGCATAAAAAGAAAACCAGAAATTGTAGAAAAGAAAAAATAGACAATAAAGAAAATAAGAATATAATAAAGGAAAAGAAAATACATAGAGATATGATTTCATCACAAGTATAAACAATTTTAGTTGCTTCTATTAAAATATAACAAATAATGTTGTCTTCCCATATTCCATTTTTTATCAATAAACCCATGAAACATCATTTTAATCCTGATGTCAACAAATATCCATTAAAGATTACCAGAGATAACATAATTATTTTAACCTTGATCAAATAAACCAACTTTATATTTTTTCCTTCTAACAGTGTTGAATTATTAGTCCTTTTAAATAATGCCATAAATATTAATTTCTTTTCAATTTTCCTTTGTCTCCTCTCACAAAATTCTTGAAAACTTTTAGCAAGTCTGTTTTGTAAATCCAAATGAAGAAAATTATCTAGATCACAACCTTGGTTTATTTGTATATTGTATTTTAATGATTAAACTATCAGCCAATTACTTTCATATAATCAGCGTAACATTGTTTTTTCCATATCATTCTTGTAACCTGTCATTTTATCCCCTTTCAAATTAGTCTCAATCTTGTGTCAGGTAGAATTTAAACACAATCTATCTATAGAAATGGAGACTCTTAAAATTAATTCTGGTTTGTTGTTCAAGAATATCCTGCAGTATATCCAATGTTAAAATATTTTGCTTCATTCAACTTTAAGTGTTCTGCTTTAATTGTAATCTTCAGTTCTCTCTAGTTTTTAAAGTCTTACTATGTTTTTAAATTAAAAACAAAAGCATTTTTCTATGCAAAATTCCTTTATAATTTATTCAAAAATCTTATTTCAAATTTATCTGGATACCTCAACCATTTTTGATTTTATAAAATCAAATTTTTAATTTCTATTTTCTTGTTTATTTATTTATTTTTATTTATTTATTTTATTAAATTTATACCCCGCCCTTCTCCAAACGGACCCAGGGCGGCGCACAGGGATGTTAAAACACATATAAAACATATAAAATTTTTAAAAACTTATTCTAATAGACCCTGCGCTAAAAACCGAATTTAAAAAAACCCAAATTTAAAACTATCTAAGAGTCAGTAATGGGGGTTATGCTAGGCCGGCTAGATGGAATAGGTGTGTCTTCAGACACTTGCGGAAGAGGCGGAGGTCAGAGATGGTGCGGAGTTCAGGGGGTAGGTCGTTCCAAAGGGCAGGGCCCGCCACAGAGAAGGCTCTTCCCCTGGGTGTCGCCAGTCGGCATTGTCCAGCCGACGGCACCCTGAGGAGGCCCTCTGTGGGAGCGTATCGGTCTGAGGGATGTATGGGGCAGGAGGCGGTCTCGCATATAACTAGGCCCCGAGCCATGGAGCGCTTTAAAGACGGTCGTTAAAACCTTGAAGCGCACCCGAAAGACCACAGGGAGCCAGTGCAGCTCGCGCAGGATAGGTGTTATGTGGGAGTGTCTAGGCGCTCCCGTAATCACCCGCGCGGCTGCGTTCTGGACTAGCTGCAGCTTTCGGGTGCACCTCAAGGGGAGCCCCATGTAGAGAGCATTACAGTAGTCAAGTCGAGAGGTGACGAGTGCTTGAGTGACTGTGCGTAAGGCACCCCGGTCCAGTAAGGGGCGCAATTGGCGCATCAGGCGTACCTGATGGAATGCCCCCCTGGCCACGGCTGCCACATGATCTTCCATAGACAGCCGGGAATCCAGGAGGACACCCAAATTGCGCGCCCTCTCCACGGGGGCCGGTGTTTCGCCCCCAATGGCCAGAGTTGGAATAATCTGGCTGAACCGGGGCGCCGGAAGCCACAGCCACTCAGTCTTGGACGGGTTGAGCCTGAGTTTGTTACCACCCATCCAGATCCGTACGGCCTCCAAACACCGGGACATAACCTCGACGGCATCGTTGGGGTGGTCTGGGGTGGATATGTACAACTGAGTATCATCAGCGTACAGATGATATCCCACCCCAAAACCACGGATGATCTCACCCAGCGGCTTCATATATGTGTTGAACAGTAAGGGCGAGAGGACCACCGCAGAACGGTGCCTCCCAACCCCAACCTCCCCAGTCGGCGTAATAGGATACCATGGTCGATGGTATCAAAAGCCGCTGAGAGGTCTAATAGGACTAGGATAGAGGAATATCCTCTATCCCGCGCCCTCCAGAGATCATCAACCAACGCGACCAATGCCGTCTCGGTGCTGTGCCCGGGTCGGAAGCCGGACTGGCGCGGGTCTAGATAATCAACTTCCTCCAAGTGTCGCGGAAACTGTTGGGCCACCACACTCTCAACAACCTTCACTAAAAAGTGGAGGTTGGAGACGGGACGATAGTTCTCTAATAATGCTGGATCCAGGGACGGCTTCTTGAGGAGGGGCCTCACCACCGCCTCTTTCAGGACGGCAGGCAAGGACCCCTCACTCAAAGATGCATTGACAATGCCCTGGAGCCAGCCTCGTGTCGTCTCCCAGGATGCCAGTACAAGCCAGGAGGGACACGGGTCCAATAAACATGTGGTAGCCCTAAGTCTCTTTGACAGCTTGTCCATATCCTCGGTGGTAACAAAATCAAACTCCTCCCAGGATGGTGTCACAAGAACAGCCTCGGCCTGCTCGACTGGACCACTGTCGATGGAGGGTAGCTCGTTCCGAATCCGAGTGATTTTCTCCTGCAGATAAATCCCAAATTCCTCTGCTCGACCCTGTAAAGGGGCTTCCCGCGGCCTCTGTTGAAGGAGGGAGCGGGTCACCCCAAACAGGGCGGCAGGGCGGTTATCTGCGGATGCAATAAGAGTGGCACAATACTCACGTTTGGCCACTTTTATCGCCACTAAGTAAGTCCTAATATGGTCTCTCACTAGTGTTCGGTCGGCTTCGGAGTGAGAAGATCTCCATCTGCTCTCTAGGCGTCTCTTGTGGCGCTTCATCTCCCTAAGCCCCTCGGTAAACCAAGGAGCCCAGGTGGTTCGGCGCCGCAAGAGAGGCCGCAAGGGCGCAACTCGGTCCAAGGCCCCCGTGGCCGCACTTAACCATGCAGCCACTCGGTCCTCAGTCGAGTCGCGGGGCAAGTCCACAGGAATTGGCCCAAGCTCCCTCTGGAACCTTATCGGGTCCATCAGGAGCCTGGGGCGGAACCATATAGGAATGTCCGGTTCCGCCTCCCCGCAGTGAGGTGCAGCGATCGGAAAGTCGAGCCGAAGGAGAGCGTGATCTGTCCATGACAGGGGTGTGATGACTAAATCCCCTATTCCCAGATCACTACTCCACTGTCCCGAGACGAAGATGAGATCCAGGGTGTGTCCGCCCTCGTGAGTAGGGCCTAAAACTACCTGGGTCAGGTCCATGGCTGTCATGGAAGCCATGAACTCCCGAGCTGCACCAGAGGTTTCGCCTGCCGACGGCAGGTTAAAGTCCCCCATGACTAAAAGTCTGGGGGTCTCAACCGCCGCCTCGGCTATCACCTCTAGGAGCTCGGGCAGGGCTGTTGTTGCATAGCGAGGAGCCAGGTATACAACTAACACGCCCAACTGCCTCCCAAGGCCCCACTTCACAAGGAGGGACTCGCACCCGGTCGTCTGAGGGATCGTGGTCTCCTTTGGCTCAAGACCTTCCCTAACCATAATCGCCACCCCCCCCCACCCCTCCCTAGGGCCCTAGGCTGATGGAAGGCTCGGTATCCTGGTGGGCAAATTGTTAATTCTCCCCCTGGTTTTTTGTAAAGTTCTTAAATTTTTAGTTAAAACTCCTTTTGCTAAGAATTGAAGAAAACTATGGGACTTTAAAACCTGTCCATCCAAAAGTTTCTGGTAGTTGAAAAACAGTTAAGTATTTAGAAAAGGAAGTATGTAAAATCAGAATCCTTTCAAAGTTACTGTCTCTGAATAAGTTGGCTATTTCATCATCTTCCAGAACTGTAAACCTGCCACAGTCTTGCAGTCTCCTTGTAAGGAGCAGCTATCAGGAGCAATTGTAGATATTCTCAAATCCTCTCTTTCTCCTGAGTAGAATTCCAATCTACTCACCAGCTCTTTATTCCACACATTTGTTAGTTCAGTTTTCTTAAGAGTCATTTCAGTCTGCCATTTCTTTCCCAAAAGTACTTTAATGGGCTTTTCTGGTTCATTAGACGTTTTAGGTTTTTCATTTTTTGATTTAAGAAAAATTCACCTGCTTGAGGTTTTTCATTGCATGACAGATGTCTGTTAACCTTGAATATCTGAAAAGTGAACAGTTATATACTGTATGATATAACTTCAGCTGGCAAAGATATTAATGAGCAACTGAAATCCACTTGTACCTGTTCAGTAAACCATGATACAAAAAACTAATTTCTAGAACTTCCTCCAGCCCCAAATAGCAGTTGATAAAAAAAGGATAGAAGGAAAACATCTCATTCATTGTCTATATGAAAACTGCCCGAATCGCCTTTAAATAAGCTTTTAAATCTTTCTCAGACTTTTGAGGAAAACAATAAGTAGAGTTAGGTATCATATTATGACTGGATTACAGGATTGCAACTTCAAGTAACAAAGGATAAAAGTAGTAATTGTGTTTATTGTGTAAGAATAACTGAGAGGCATTGAAGAGTTAAACATATTTTAATTGGAAAGGTGGAAGTTTTGGAATCAATTTTGAAACATTTCTCTCCTATTTTATATATGAGAAAAAGAAGAGTTACAGGCAGAGAGCTTTGAATGGCTTTTGTTTTCCCCAATGCATTAATAACAGGAGCAAATGTGAACAGGACCACTGCTAACAATGATCATACAGTATTATCGCTTGCCTGTGCTGGAGGCCACCTGGCTGTTGTGGAATTGTTATTAGCTCATGGAGCTGATCCTACACACAGACTAAAAGTACGTGTTGGTTTTTTTCCCTTCATTTAATTACCTATTGTTTGAATATTTCATTGAGGACAGATTTTCATCAGGAACCAAAACATCATAATGTATCATTTAAGCATTTTTCAGTTGTAAATGTGGTTTTACATTTTCAAGGAGTTCTTACATGAAATGTCTTTTTAAATTTGTATTCATTGTACTCAATCTCCAGGTGAAAAGGCAAAAAAAAATCCCTTAAAAATAAATTGCCAGTTTAAACTACTGCTCAACTATTGAGAAATATTCTGAGTAACATTCATGTGCTTTATATAACATTGGTTAGGTTTTTGTCAAAAGAGATGCAAACTATGCTGTTTTTATTCCATTATTTCTTTATAGGATGGCTCAACTATGCTAATAGAAGCTGCTAAGGGTGGCCATACAAGTGTAGTTTGTTATCTGTTGGATTATCCTAACAACCTACTTGCTGCTCCTCCACCTGAATCTACGCAGTTGACTCCTCCATCTCATGATTTAAATAGGGTATGATTGTTTATGTGTATCTTCTGGTTTTTATTATGCTTCCTTTTTTCGTATGCTAAAACAACATCCATTAATTTGAAAATAGACATTGTATTCAATAGATTTGTAGATGACTTTTTAAATTATGATCAGCAACTACTATTACTAAAAGGAATAATCTTTTCATGAGTTTCTTTTAATGAAAATTTATTGTAGGAAAATTCTGATTAAGATTTATTTTTTCCCCATTTTTTTTACTGTTAATTCTTTTAAAAAATCATACTATGCCTATATTATTAGAATGTCAAAGTTGGATACTTTGTTAAAATAATTGTTAGTGCCAAGAATGTAAAACTATGAACTGATATTTAAACCTGTAATAATTAATACTTTTGTGAAATATTTATTCATGCTTTTCTCTTCTGATACTCTGCTTTGACCCTGTAGAACAAGGAAAATAATCATAGTGTCCTGTTTTTTAGGCTCCTCGTGTACCAGTGCAGGCACTTCCCATGGTAGTTCCACCTCAAGAGCCTGACAAACCTCCTTCCAATGTTACCACCACCCTTCCCATCAGAAACAAAGGTTAGTTAGTTGTACCTCATATATTTACTGCTACAACATAATTTCTGTAGAATATTGAATACATTATTGGGATTTTTTAAAAAAAATACTAAGCTATGTTCATTTTAAAGAAAGAAACCTTCCTTTTTTTTTGGACTAGTTGTGTTTCCAACTTTTGTTATTTTAATAAATCAGATACTGTACAGCAGAAAAGCTGAGGAAACACTATGGTATAATTTTAAAAATATTTTTTGCTTGAATACAATTAACGTTCAATTTCAACATTCATATTTGAATTTTGAAATGTATAAATTTTAGTACATCTTTTCTGTAAAATATTATAACCTGCTTTCTCTTTATGAAAAAAATATTTAAAAATATAAAATATTTCCATGATAAATAATAGAACATTGCCATTCACTTTAATAATCTTACTTTTTGTTTATTGCTTGTTTTTAAATGTTTTATACTAAATCTTTGTCCCAAACAGGACATAAACCCCTAAAAATCTTTAGATAGATTTCCTAATTTTGTTTGTAATTTTAATTTTTTTAATCAAGCATATTTTACTGCAAGAAGACAAAAATACTTGCTTCTCTCACCAAGATAATTGATGATTAATCAGTATAAAACAATATATTTTGTAGAGAAACATTTCCTCTTTTTTTCAAAGAGCTCAAGGTGGCATACATAGTATTTCCCCATTCAGCTTTTTTCATAGGATTCATGGCAGGGATAACTTGAATTAAGAGATAGTAACTGGCCCATAGTTGCTCAGTGAGCTTGCATGGCTTACATAAGATTTAAATTTGCATTGAGATATGTTTATAGATTTCATCTTGATTTTATATTTATTTCATTAACATTAAACTATCATTTTAGGACAATTAGTTTGATATTTTTCCTCTCGCTACAAACCTTGTGAACATTGTTTATATATTGATATCCATATGCCTTGAATCTTGAATCTGGCCTGCTTTATCACTTAAGTTATTTAGTTGCATCTTAAATGCCTGCTTAAATTTTTTGAATAAAATTTGTATAGTGGGACTGCATTATTACTGAAGAAAATAAGTAGCTGGTAAAATACTTTGTTGCAATGTAAATGTTTGTTCGTAGTAAAGAACCAGCAACTAAGCAATTTAGAATTGAAATGTATTTCATAACAAAACATTCAGAGATATTAGGCATATCCTTTGCCCCTGGCCTTTACATCTTTGGTAGGTGTCACCTTTGTGCTTGATTGATCAGTAGATCTGTAATAAGAATGCTGTTCATGTGGACTTCCATTTGGTTCTGAGGGAGTGTCTCTTTCATACAGCCACTTCCAAACAAAAGTCCAGCAGTCATTTGCAGCCCTCCAATCCAGAAGTACAAGGTTACATCGCTAATCAGTCTCCAGAAAGCATTGTTGAGGAGGCTCAGGGCAAGCTGACGGAATTAGAGCAAAGAATAAAGGAAGCCATAGAAAAAAATGCACAGCTTCAGTCTTTGGAATTGGCACATGCTGACCAGCTCACTAAAGAGAAGATTGAGGAGCTGAACAAAACTAGAGAAGAACAAATTCAGAAGAAGCAAAAGATCTTAGAAGAGTTGCAAAAAGTAGAACGGGAACTGCAACTAAAAACACAACAGCAACTGAAAAAACAGTATCTGGAAGTTAAAGCACAGAGAATTCAGTTGCAGCAACAACAACAGTCTTGTCAGCATTTGGGAATATTAACTCCTGTTGAGATAGAAGACCAACTTACTGAAGAAGATTATGCCCGCATACGACAGGTGGACCCATACTTACTCACTGATGAGCCTATGCCAGCTGTAAACCAGATGGGTTTTGCTCCAATACAGCCTCTGGCAATGCCACAAGCTTTGCCTCTGTCTACAAGTTCTTTACCACCAGGTTCTATGGCAAATCTTTCAGAACTTCAAAGTGTCATAGTTGGACAGCCAGTATTGGGCCAAGCACAACTTACAGGGCTGGGACAAGGAATTCTGGCAGATGCACAGCAAGGGTTAATGGTTGCCAGCCCTGCCCAAACCCTCAATGACACACTGGATGACATCATGGCAGGTTTGTATGAATTATTAAATGCAGTTAAATATCCGTGCCGAAAGCTTTTGAATATATCAATATCTATTTTGTTTCAGTGTCACAAAGACTGGATTATTTTAGCTTGTTCTTAATTACAATTTAAAACTGATGTCTCCATTTCCAGTGTTGTCTAGCTAGTTTGTTAATATAGACCAGTGTTATTTGGAAAATGCCATAAATGAATAGTTTTGAAATAGTGCAAGAACAATAATAGTGTTTCTGGCCATGTACAATATCTCCATCAGAAGTGATTGGTAGTCATGTGAAGTGAGTAAAAAACCATTTCTACTGTCAAGTGTACTGTCCCTTATGTCCCAGGCCCTAAACCATATATTTTTGCCTTGATAATATTCCTGACTCCTTGTTTTTCCAAGCACCTATGAATGAATTTTACTTTTCTATAAGCCTTGCAGCATTTACACTTTTTAAAAATACATGTGAAAAAAGACATTTATCAAGTTTTCCTGTGAATTAAATAAAAATGGAAAGACAATACATTGCTTCCTTTTTTAACTCAAGTGAAACAATTTAATAATCCAGATATAATACGTTCCATTGCATAGCTGTGTCTCTCTTTCCCCTTGTCCTCATTGCTTAGAAAACTTAATAGGAAGTTCTTGCAATGCAACTCAGTAGAATTAAATAGAATTTCTAAACTTATCCAAAGTCAACGAGTTTTCTTTTCTTTGGGAAAATAGCAATAACACTTAGACATATACTACTTTACAGTGTTTCATAACCCTCTCTAAGAGGTTTACAGAGGCAGCATAGTCCTCATTTTACTGACCTTGGAAGGATTGAAGGCTGAATTAATCTTGAGCTGGTCAGGATCAAACTCCTGGCAGTGTGCAGACTGCGTTGTAATCACTGCATTACCGCGGTTCTCTTAAAATAATGCAAATTACTCAGAGTTCATATTATGGAGCATTTCCTTTCCCTAAGTGATGCGAGTCAGGATTTATTTGGCCAATTAAAAGACTTCTGTATTTACTAATATCTTCCCAATATTCTTATGACTAGAGTTGTGCTATTTTTTTCAGTACTATCATCATCTCCATGACTAAATAATATATTCTACAACCTGTGAAGTTTTGATTTAGATTCAAAATACCCGTATTTATTCGAGTATAACGCGCACACGTGTATAACGCGCACCCCTAATTTTCGATTAAAAATCGGTATTAAAAAACCGTTCGCCCTCGCGTACAGTGAGCGGCTGCAGCCTGGAAAAGGCGCAGTGCGAACTCACAATTCGCCTGCGCCCTCAATGGACCAGCCCTCGTTTATAACGCGCACCCAAACTTTGATTTCTTTTTTTGGTAGAAAATTTTGCGCGTTATACTCGAATAAATACGGTAAGTCAGACTCTCCATTGCTTCTTGAATATAACATTACCATAGTTATAAATTAGCTTGCATATAACATGAACACCATCAAAAGCTAGAGGACAAATATAAATCAGAAAATTCTGAAATACAACTAAGAATAGTTGATGGAATAAACAAATTAATTGTAATTAGATTTAAACAAGAAAACTTAGGGCACTTCAGAAACATACCTGATTCACTCTTACTTGTTTTCTAATGTAAAGATGATTTCCTTATTGCTACTAACTGTCAAGTAAGAGTTTGAGTAATTACTGATTATTTCTTCATAATCATAACCTCATTATAATTTTAGGCATAACAAATAGCAATATGCTTTAATTTTTTGTTAAGATTATTCAGATAGTAATTTTAGAATTCAAAGATTTCCATAATCTCTAAACCAAATTATTGTTCCACTGCTAATTTGTGTAATTTTAAAAAGTAAAGATAACACAGGAATTCTGTCTGTGAAATTTTTGTTTCCTTTAAGTAATCTTCTCAGATTATGATATTCTCCCCAATTGACATTTTTGGAAGAAAAACATATCAGAAGTCCTTTAAACATTTAACTAAAGTAAATTAAAATGGATAAAATCCTATAATGGATAAAATATTCTGCCTATAGTAAGGAATTCCTAAGGCCTTCCTGTGTTTAGGAATTCCTAAAACTAATATTCTAACTCCTTCCAATTTAATTGCAACTATGATTTTGTTGGTAATACATTGGGTGATATAAACTGCTTTTAGGAAAATTCTCATTACATTAAATCAAGTTGCTTCCATCTCAGCTGTATTTTCAGAAGGAGGAAAAAATATTGCAGGCATTTGTTCCTGGCTATAAATAATTTTCAGAGAAGACACTTTTATAACTGTCTGATATATTGTGATTTCTCATTGCTTGTTGTCATTTAAAGATGTTCTGGGACATCCAAGAGGATAGTTAGTTATAATATTAATAAACCAAGTTATTCTCTTTAATAGCAGTGAGTGGAAGAGCATCTGCAGTGTCAAATACCCCTACCCACAGCATTGCAACATGTGTTTCCCAACCTCAGACACCTGCTCCCAGTCCTATAATTTCTCCTTCAACTATGCTACCAGTTTACCCTGCCATTGATATTGATGCACAGGTAAGTCTAGAATAAAATTTCTTCTCCTTTGAAATTAAATAAAAATTAAAAGAAAGGAAAGGAAAATAAAAATTCTGCTTATTTTCAAGATGGACTTGGGGAAGAATTTGTTTCAAAAAGTATTAGTATGCTTTGAAAGATTGAATATTTCTGTACTCATTCTTTGAACTTCAGATAAGCATAATATTTAATAAATGTGTGAAAAGGATGGTAATTGGATTTTGATTGTTTGTTGTATTCAGTTGAAGTTTTTTTCATGCTTGTGTGGAATGCAAGTATCTTCCCTTTTGTTTTCACAAAACTAAACCCAAGAGAAATTTATATTTTAGTGCTGTTAAAAATGTTCAGACCTAATTAAATGTCTAGAGATGAGTAAGTATGTGACACAACCTTAAGTACTCATGATTTCCTTTGCTATGTTGAACATGGGAACTAGTTTGCATTATTTTATAAAACATAATCCAGAATTAAGCTGTGGTTTCATATATTTGCTTGTTAATTCAATGCTAGAACAAATACAAGCACTTTAATAATGACTGTTTTTTTTCAAAGACTGAAAGTAACCATGACACAGCACTGACTCTTGCTTGTGCTGGCGGACATGAAGAACTAGTACAAACTCTTTTAGAGAGGGGAGCTAATATTGAACACAGGGACAAAAAGGGTGAGTATCTGCTGATACAGTATCAGTCAACTTGTAGATTCCATATGCTTGTGTGGTTGTGTATTCCAACAGAAGTAAATTCAGGAGAGACTCTGGCATTGGAATAAAACAACTCAAAGTAAGATACAAATCTGCATTCTGCAATATTTTCATTCAAATGTAAAGTTAATTTTGTATCAAATGTTTGCATTATAAGTTTTGGCCCTCTTGTTAAAATCACTTTTTCCCCACAGTAGAGAAGGATATTTTTCACTTGGTTGCTTCTCATATTTGCTCTGGTAAGCAGAAACTAATTTGCCCAATGTATCATGGGAAAAAGAAGTTTCCACTGTAGTTCCAACTCTAGCCTCAATCTGTTTAGATCTAGGATCACAACATCACATCTTTTCTTATTTAGGCTGCAGTGGTAGATTTGTAAAGAAAAGTAGTCCAACTTTAGACCTGGCATAATTGATCATAGAACCAAAATTATTCTGCTTAGGCAGTTCAACTTCTAATACAGTAATTTGTATTTACATGCTGATGCATGTAAAATTGCATTTGTTTTTTACAGACTCAGCATGTAGTCAGCTCTTATAATCAATTTCAAGTTTTTAGATCTTTTTCACAAGTATTGTTGCCAAGTCATGTATTTGTTTGATTTCTCTTTCCTGAATAAATACTTTTGCATTTATTCCTTAAATTTCATTTTGTTATCTTTCAGTCTGCTTGTAGCAGACAAGACCATTTTGAATTTTATTCAGTTTTCTAGATCATTAGCTACCCATCAAAATTTGGTAAGCACACTCATGTCTTCCTTATTCAAACTATTGATAATGATATTGAAAAGTACAAGGCTGAGAACCAAACCATGGTATCTCATTTAAAGCCTTTATCTAATATAATGAGACACCTTTGCTAAAAATTCTGGATATGATTTTTGAGTCAGCTATGTTTCAGTTTCATTATCATTGCCATCTAAGTTACAAGTTACTATGAACATCGTGTGGTATTTTGTCAATGAAGTTTCTGGCATTGCCATAGTCAGAAGCCTGTACAAAACCTCAAAAGTCTTTTGTAAATAGAATCACACCTTTCTTATTTGCAGAAGTTATCAAAGATCTGTACAAATTGATGGCTGACTGGTTTGTGTTGGGTGAACCTCAATCAGAGAAAATGATGCTTTCATTAGAGAGCTTTTAGTCTAACTGTCAGATAGTTCAAATGCCAATATTGAAACTGTTTGCCCCTCCAGTCACCACTTAGAGATTTGTTTCTGAATTTCCCACCTAAGGAGCTGAATAATTATATGTTATGCTCTCTCAGAGGCTTTCTTCATGGAATTCATCTGGTCTGAGTTGATTGAGTGCTGCACAAGGCTGTGTTGAAAAAAAGTGAAACTGATCCAGGTGTTTTTGTTTTTTTTACTAGCCCAGAAGACCTGGATTATCAGTGGTCAATAAATTCATCTTTGCCAGTGTTTTGGAATATCATTTCCCGGTCCTTGAACTTGATTCCAGGGTGGTTGACATTTTTATGAAGAAGTTATTTCAGCTATTTCAGATTCTTACATGAATTCTTCTCATTCATAAATGCTTTGTAAGGCCTTTTGTTCAGGGAATCAGAGAGAAAAAATGTAGCCTGCATAAGTTCTGGCCTTTTATCAATCAGGTCTGAATAAATATTCTTGAGCAAACATATTACCTAATTAATTCGCTGGTCAATAATTTTTCATCATTATCTTTACAACCTCAGTAGAATCAAGACTTATTTATGTTTGTTTTGGGCAAGAATCTGGGAGAAGAAGAGTGTTATAAGTGTAATATTTAATATGCAAGAACTATCGTATATTTTGGAGTATAAAACACACCTTTTTCCCTCAAAAAAGAGGCTGAAAATCTGGGTGCATCTTATACACTGAATACAGCATTTTGTTTCCTCCCAAAGCCCTGCCCTCTTCACCAAAATGGCTGTGCATAGCCTTTAGGAGGCTTTCAGAGAGCTGCTGGAGGCTGAGGTGGGCAGAAATGAGTGAAAAATGGGCTGCATTTTGCTCAAATCCCACCCCCATTGCCTCCAGGAGCACTCTATAAGCCCCTAAAGTCTATGCATTCACTTTTTTTGACAAAGAACGGGCCTTTATTGCTCATTTTTGGTCCCACCCCCACCCCCCAGGAGCATTTTACAAACCTCATAAAGACTATTCAGGCCCTTTTTTCAGGCCCGTTTTCGCGAGGTCTGCAGAGTGCAAAAACTTTTTTTTTTACTTTCCTCTTCAAAATCTTGGTGCATCTTATGCTCTGGTACGTCTTAATACTCCGAAAAATATGGTACTTGATTAGAGCTGAAGAATCCCACAGTTCAGAGCATCTCTACATTTCTTTTTTTGCAAGGGTCTCTTCTTTATAGTCAAGGGGCCTGAAGGAGTGCCTCATTTGAGGCATGAGCCTCAGGTGATTTCTTGTTCTAGTGGAGTCTAGGCTTCTTCCATTAAGAAGACCACTACCAATACTTCTTTGGCATTCACTACTAATGAAACTTTGGAGAATATTTATACTGCACTTGTTCTTATACCTACTTATTGGCCAAAATGTCCTTGGTAAGCAGTCTTATCAATAGGTGGTGCCATTGTCCTAAGAGGTTTAGAGTATACATTTTCTCCCTGAAGACTGTAACAGTAGTGCGTGGCACTGAGAAACTCTTTTACCACTATGAAAAAAATGATATTTTGGTACTTAACTGTGAAAGGTCATTTTCAATAGTGAATGGAAGAAATCCAGCTCTCCCTCAAATGAGTTGATTTGCAGACAGGGAATTGGATATCAATAGGAATTAGCTGTTACATGTTTTTCCCCTATTTTTGAAGTCTATAAATGATGGGAGGGGGGTGCCTTCCTCCCATAGATATATTGGGCAGAGCAATTCAGAAAACAGTGCCCGTCATTCACTGGAAAATAAATGTTATGGTAAGTACTTATATACCAATTTAAACAGTGATACAGATTTTAAAATGAAACATTTAAAGTGGCATCTGCTCTTTTTTTCCAGGGTTTACTCCACTTATTTTGGCTGCTACTGCAGGTCATGTTGGTGTTGTAGAGATTTTGTTAGATAATGGTGCAGATATTGAAGCTCAGTCTGAAAGAACCAAGGACACACCATTATCTCTAGCTTGCTCTGGAGGAAGACAAGAGGTAAAAAATAAAAATTGTTGTATCTTTTTCTTGTAAAAGTAAAGTTACAGTTCAGATCCCCAAACCTAACCATATTCTCCAGAAGCCGTTTTAGCAAAAACCAAGGGATATTTTGAAGATATTGGTATTAGTGATGTTTATGCATGCTTGAGAAATTCTACAGAAGCAATAGTACATTTCTTTTGAAATGTTTGGATTACTTACTTACTTACTTATCTTTTTACTTCTCAATTTATTTGTAAAATATATTGACTGCCCACCTTACCAAAGGGTAACTCATGTTTTCTAATAATCATGTTTTTATTGCAGTATTTAATATAATAACTTGAATGTACTTTTATTTCATATATTGTGCTAACTCATAATTTGTTTAAACAAGGTTCAAATCCTTTTCTATAATACTGGTTTGTATCATAACCACAGTTCTTTAGTCCAAGCTTGCTAACAGATTACTTTGATTAGCTTCATAATCAGTGTTCCTAACAGTCACTTTCTGAGTAAGCCAGAAGAATAGTAGAGAAACCTAAGCTTATATGTGTTAATATTGAATGTAGTGTTGTATGCACACCATATTAGTTATTTTATAATTGCATTGAACTTGTAACATTTAATCAATATTTTATTTTTCTTTACCGTCATTAAACGTTAACTGAAGATTATAATGAGACACATGCTGAACAAGACCAGTACTTATCTGCTTTGGTATTCTGTCCAATAGCTAACCAGAAAACTTTTAGGCTGGAGCATAATGGCATTACTTACCTCTATTCCTGAGAAACCTCTTTGAATAATGAAAGTATTACAAAACCATCATAATAAGAAGCCTTTTTGAATCTAGTCTTATTTTAGTAATCTGCTTTCCAAAATCTGATCTAATAAACTGGACTCTGATAAGTTAGACTCCATTTTATTAAGTCTGATCTATATACTCCAATTTTCAGCAGTAGCTTGAAATAGTGTGGCTACAATCCAGAGGTGTCTTCCCCATGCAAGGGATTCGGTAGATGCATGAACTTTCACCCTCCAGATATTTCAGCAATGATCACACATCTGCAATAAGTTTTATTTATGTGGTTTGCTTATTTTTCAGATTTGTACCCTTAGACTCCTGGCAAAGCCAGGTAGCAGTGGTTAATAACATTGAACAACAATAAACTACAATAAAATGAATAAACCTGTCAATAAATATCAATAAACTAATCATAAAATTAAAAAGTAGTAAGGAAGATATTTATTCACATGTGATAGATGATAAACTTGTGTGTTTATTTCTGATTGTTGCAAGAAAAAAATTCTATTCAGGGAGGAAAATATATCCAAGTGCTACTTCATTATTAAATCTTTTCTGGTCATCCTCCCTGCCCCTCAGTGAAACATGAATAGACTGCTCCAATTTATATCTTGTTTGAAATGTCTGTCATACTGCTGCATTATTAAACTATAGGGAATAGTTGTGTATATCACATTTGTTATAAGATTGATATGTTAAATTACACAAATACAAATGTTTTGATTGATATTGTATATGAAAAATTGTTTGATGTTGCTAATCAGGAAGAAATTTTTATACAAGATTCATGTTTAGAATTGGAGCAGTAATCACTTCTTAAAGTAACTTTCTTTATGACGCTTCAGGTGGTGGAGCTTCTGTTAGCACGAGGTGCAAACAAAGAGCACAGAAATGTTTCAGATTATACACCTTTAAGTTTAGCTGCTTCTGGTGGGTATGTGAACATCATCAAAATACTATTGAATGCTGGTGCAGAGATCAATTCAAGGCAAGTTCTCTTTTTAACTTTTTACTTCATAGTTGTTTGATTAATCTCTAGGAAAACCATTTTTTCATTGTAGAAGCTGGCAGTGTGATCAAGGAGAGCCACTAAAATGTGTTATTTAAAGTTTTGGACTTCAGCTATGGAGATTCATTTGGAGACTCCACTCCACTCCTGAAGCTCACAAACTGACTTTAGGCTACTTACACTATTTGGTTACAATCCCCAAAATATGTATATTTATAAAATGATTATAAAAAAGTAAAATAACCCCCTACTTGAAATAGATAAATGGGTAATGTAAAACTAGATATCTATTCCAGTATTAAAAGTATTGCGTTTTCAGGTTAAACTGGATTTCTGGTAATTTCATGGACATGTCTATATTGTTTTTTGGCAGTTATATGGAAATGCTTTGCCATTATCTTCCAGAATATTCTTTTAACTTTCAGTTTTGCCTGCAGTCCTGGTATTTATTGTGGTCTCCCAATTTGAGGGAGACCTGGTTAGCATTTCAAAATTGGCTAAGGTTGGTCAAGTCCTATCACATAGTAAGTCTTCCCAATAGTATATCTATATAATATACGAGTACAGGTAATCCCCGAGTTAAGAATAATCCCCTTAGCAAACATTTGAAGTTATTTGATAAATGCCCTCTAGTGTTTACGAAAAGACCTGAAATTACAAATGTTGCAGCACCATGGTAATTGCTTGCCCTTACAAATGGCTCTGCAACTTTCACCCTGCTTATTCTCCCCATTCCCCCACGCCGGGTCTCTATGCACTAGGCCTGTGCAAAGATCTAGAAACCCTTCCCTTTCTTGGCATGTTTCGGCACTTCAGGCCTTCCTGAATATCTAGGGGATGTGTTCTATTCAGCAAAGTCCCTGAGGAAAGGCCTTTTCTGGCAAAAATGGAGCCCCGGATGCACGCTTCCTGTGGGGACTCTGTTCTCTTCAGCAAAGGCCTCCTGAAGCCCTACGAGGTTCTTTGAAGCAGCGTCCCATAGGCACATAAACATTTTTCGGCCACAGGCCAAAAGCTTCTGAGGGCCATGATCTCTTGTGATTTCAGGCACCCATTTGCTTCTGCAGAGAAGTCTAGCAAGATTAGGGCATCCAGAAGCTTCCACTCTGCACGAAAAGTGTTTGCATACCAATGGGAGGCTTGAAGCAATGTGATTTTGTTGCCCCAAACCTCCCTTTGGTGTGCAAACGCTTTTTGTTGCCAACCTGGAAGTCTTGGGAGGAAACTCACTGAGGCTGCCCGCCACTCCAGAAGTGGCCAAGTAGGGCGCATTTGTCCTCTCGCCGGGAGCAGGCAAGGAAACAGAGACGCTGGAGAGGAGACACATCTTCACAAGGCAAGTGACCCAGCACAGTAGGATGAGGAGAATTATGGGGACCTCAGTGGTGGGAGAATGAGGTAACTCAGTGGGTCTTGGTAAGCCTTGGGTGAGTTGAAGTAGGTGGCTTATTCCATCACTAGGCCTCCCCATGACCTTCCCCACCATGAGATATTCCATGTGCACTTAACGAGCCACACATTCGATTAGCAACTGCATGGGAGAAAGGAGGGAGTGATCAGGTTCAAGTTAATGCAATTCACTCCTATGTATCCTCGGGTTACGAATGGAATGGGCAGTCTCCATTGCATTCATAAGTCGAGGACTATCTGTAACAAGTTCGCCTTTGAACCCCTATTGAAAGCTTTGCATTGGAGGATGTTCCATGCACATATCTTCATTACAGAAATAGATCAATATTATAGAAAGATCAATATATTTGCAATACTAACATGTGGCATATATTAATTTGTTTTAGAACTGGAAGCAAGCTGGGCATCTCTCCATTAATGTTGGCAGCCATGAATGGCCATACTGCAGCTGTGAAGTTGCTCTTAGACATGGGTTCTGATATTAATGCACAGATAGAGACCAATAGAAATACTGCTTTGACGCTAGCCTGTTTCCAAGGAAGAACGGAAGTGGTTAGTCTTCTCCTTGATAGAAAAGCTAATGTTGAACATAGAGCTAAGGTAAGGAATAACTCTTAATTTTTGGTTTTGTTTTGTTAACTTGTACACTTAGGTAGTCCTCGACTTATGACCATTTGAAGTTACAAGGGCAGGCAAAAAAAATGATTTTTTTTCTCACAACATCCCTGTGGTCACATGATCAAAATTCAGGTGTTTGGCAATCAGCATGCATTTATCATTCATGCAGCATTCTGGGATCACATGATTTCTATTTGTGACCTTCCCAGGGGACTTCTGACAAGCAAATTCAACAGAGGAAGCTAGATTCATTTAATGACCATGCGATTTGCTTAGCCACAGTAATTTGGTTAACAACACAGCAAAACAAATTGGGCATAACTCATTTAACAATCACATTGCTTAGTGATAGGACTTCCCATATTGTCATAATTGGAGGACAACATGTATCTAAAGTATACAAAAAATGTTTTGCTTTTCTACTGATTTCAACTATCCCTAAATATATAGCAGAAACTGATTCCTTGTTCATAATTCTGTACCACATGCATAGATTTTATGGCTGTGCAAAAGATTATTCAAAATTCTAAATAACAAAACATTTAGCATTCCATTATCCCAAAGGACAGACTTTTGTCTATTTTAACAGTAGCATTTATAGTATTCTTTTCTTTTTTCTTTTCCTTTTTTGATCTTCTTCTTCTTCTTCTTCTTCTTCTTCTTCTTCTTCTTCTTCTTCTTCTTCTTCTTCTTCTTCTTCTTCTTCTTCTTCTTTTCTCTGTCTCTCTCTCTCTCACACACACACACACACACAAAATGTAATTGGAAAACAATGTGCAACCAGTAGAAGGGGATAATAAGAGATAATTACCATATGTTGTTACTGACAGAAGTGTTTAGTAGTGTGATAGCAAGAAGAAGAAAACTGTCTTTTTCTTTAGTTGTCTTGTCCCCAAAGCGCCATCCTAGGGAAGGAGTTGAAATAGTTTGTGTCCAGGATGTGAGGAATTTGCAGGTGCCTTTTCAGCCTTCCTTCTGACCTGTATAAGTCTTCTATGGAAGAAAGGCGGGTTATTTTTTCTGCAGTATTAACTATCCGTTGAAGTCTTACCGCTCTTGTTTGGTTGCGGTACCAAACCAGACAGTTATAGAAGTACAGATGATAGACTTAAACTGTATCATCGGCTCCTAGGGCAGTTTGAACTTCCTGAGCTGATACAGGAAGAACATTCTTTGTTGTACCTTTTTAAGAATGGTTCTAATGTTAAGCGTCCATTTCAAGTCCTAGATTTCAAAGTTCTATTATCTTCTTTAAAGATTATTCTGAAGGCTCCCTTTTGAAATGCATGTAGAAATTTTCCCTTTCTGGTAGACAGACTGATATTTATTTAATGTAGTAGTTTTTATAACACAAAAGCAATGCTATTTTGTTTTGTTTTTTGGTGGCTGTTTTGTTGGTGCCAGCATTCAATACTGAGGATTTTTATAAAAGATAGAATTTAGCCATCTGTATGGTTTACTGAATAACAACAACAACAATAAAAGATTTATTCATAGGAATATGCAAAGTGGTCTTTGCATGGAACAGCTGGATTCATATGGTCCGTTCTCAAATTGAAACATACGTTTCGGATCATTCACTTTATCCATGGACTGAAATGTGGATGTTTTATTTCAGATTTATATCAAAACCTAGCTTTTTCTGGACAAAAGTGATTGGGGGGCTTAGAAAAGGAGAAGAAAAAATACACTGCCACACTGAGTTATTTATTATCACAATAAGAAGCAGCTGCATAGACTAATGCACTGGTGATGGTAGCAGCTGAAGGGAAGGCAGGAAGAGAAGATGCAGAAGTTAAGGGAATTCTTGGCCCAGTACAGGGAGTCCTCAAGTTACAACCATTCATTCAGTGATTGTTTGAAGTTACAACAGCACTGAGAAAAAAAGACATGGCCGTTTAAAAAAAAAAAAAAATTCACACTTAGGATCATTGCAGGATCCCCATGGTCACATGTATTCAGACACTTGGCAACTGACTCATATTTACGATGGTTGCAGTGTTCTGGGGTCATGTGATCACCTTTTGTGACCTTCTGACAAGCAAAATCAGCGGGGAAACCAGGTTCACTTAACAATCGTGTCCCTTATTTAATAACTGTGGGAAGGAAGGTTGTAAAATGGGGCAAAATTCACTTAACAATTGTTTCACTTAGCAACAGAAATTTTGGGCTCAATTGTGGTCGTAAATCAAGAACTGCCTGTAGAATATATTATTTTGTGACATTGTAGTGACTGGGAAGGGGAAGGGAAAGAGGTGCTAGGAAGGTCACAGAGGCTGACCAGATGGTAAGATATGTTTCCCTATGGAGCTTCTGAGGGTTGACATGTGTCAACCTTTCCTTAAATGCCCCATAAAATTACTCTGAGATCCTCTGAATCTAAACCTCTGAACAGCAAACAATATCCCAGGCTTACATTTTGCTAAACCAAGGAAAAATTAACACAACTTCCAGAATCTGATGGTTTTCTCTGGATTCAAAACAATACATGTTTTTCATTTCATGCATACTTATATTTACTTGCTGCTTCACAAAGCAAGCATTCTGAATCATGGAGACTATTTTATTAGTATTTGAGCTTGTACCTTTGGATTTGTATGAGGCCTTATGTGCTCCTTCCATAATTGATGTTTCTTTCTGCATACCATTTATCACAAATAAACAAAGCAGAGACCTCTGGGAATGAGTGGCAAAGAGGAAACAAATGACAAAAGCAACATTTTGCTGAAATCCTTCAGTTCCGCTGATACCCTGGAAAGGCTACAACCTGGTCTCAACATTTCCTTTAGTTCCACATAACTGACTGAATGTCAGACCATTTGCCACTGTTGAGTGAACTATATTTAACAAGTAAAAGAAAAAAAGAGTGCGGATTTTACTCCGCTAGTTGTTGCTGACTATAGGGGGCAGTGCTCATCTGCATTTCAAGGCCATTGAGCCAGCGCTGTCTGAAGACATTTCTGCAGTCATGTGGCCAGCATGACGTCACGGAGCGCTGTTACCGTCTCACCGAAGTGGTACCTATTTATCTACTTGCATTTGTATGCTTTTGAACTGCCAGGTTGGCAGGAGCCAGGGTGAGGACAGAGCTCATCCTGTCACATGGAGCTCGGGTCTCGGTATTTAACAAGTAAAGGAGTAGATTTGTGAGAGGGAAAATACCTCTCTCTTCATCTAGAAGAGAGGTGTAGTTTACTCTGTAATTTACGTTTTGTCCAAATTTTGTCAAGAAACAAAAACACCCATATTCTTTCAAATGGGTTGAATGCTGTCAAAGGAGAAAATTAGGGTATGTCTTCCCAATGTTGTCTTTTTTTTTCTGTCATCAATTATCCACAGCTATGCAGTCTCTTCAGTTTGAAGTGTCTTCCTGCACTCCCTGTAATAAATACCTGGGATTACATCATCCTTCACCTTGGTTCCCTCACCTGCTCCTTCTTGTCCTTTTCCTAGCTTACTTTAGCCATTATCTGTGGAGGATATTGAAGCTCTTCAAAGCCAAACTTTATCTCTGTTCCTGAGCCGATATGGTGCAAGATCTTCTCATACCCCATATAGAGTGGCAATTGGAGCATCTAGAGCCCTCCTGCCTTCTGAGTCTGAACCTGCCAGTAGAGCCAACATGGCTGGAAGGTAAAAAGCTGCACTTCATTGGGGTTTTAATGCCTCACTTATGCTGCTCAGAGCCTCTTCTGTGGCCTTCATTAAGGTGTTCAGCAAACTGCTTGAGAGTGATAAATTGGACAAGGATACTAGAAATTTGTTGAAGAAAATTTTTCCATGGCCGAACTGACACCGGACCCTTTACAGCCAATTAATGGATTGCTGATTGACACTGGATTCCTTAACAACCAAATTTATGGATTGCATATGATCATCACAAGAACCCTCAGGCTGTGAAAGAAGGATATAGATATAATTCAGTACAGCAATCTTTGAAACAGACTTTTTTTTTCCCCTTTCCTTTCCTTTTTTTTTTTTTTGACAATGCAGTAGAAGCAATGAAGGAAACAAAAATTCTCTCCAGCTCTCCAGAATGAGAAGAAAAGAAATCTTCCAAACAGTCCAAGGCTTTTCATTCCTCTTACTTTTTCAGTCTTTAAAGATTCAGTCTTAGATAAGCAACAACTTAAAATTCCAGACCGATTTAGCACTCTAGTAAGAAACCTTAGTTCTGCGTGGTTATCTTCAGAAATTTACAGGTAGCATATAATGTGAATGGCTTTTCTTCTGAAGCACCAAAATGTTTAGTGAGTTTTAGAATCAATCAACAAGAATTATACAATAGAAATCAAGCTGATAAAGTTTTTTCCAGCTCTTACTCCCAAGGCTACACCCCTATCAGAAGATACTGTCATCATACAGACAGATGATCAGGCTGATTACTTGGTGGTCATTGTAGCACCAAAAAAAGGGAGAGATCAGGACAACAGTGGATCAAACATGACAATTGTTTATGAACTATTTGTAAATTCCAGATAAAAGATTGTCAGCAGTGACATGTCTCAACAAGGAGATGTTATTGAATATAATAACTTCAATAAACTTCACCACAATCTTTCTCCCAAATTGAAATGTCATAGTTTTTTTTCCTGTTTCTACTATGTGAAGGAATGACGTCTGCACTGCTTTGAGCTTTTGAAGAAAGGTGATATAAATTCCTAATGGATAAATACTAGTTTAGATTTTCCCCTTCAGGTTTATATCCTCTTTCATCTGGTGATCTGACTATTATCATATTAGCTTTGTGTACAGCCAGAGCTTTTCTGCAGTTCTTGCCTAGACATTTGTCTCTTGTATAGATATTCTCCAGTGGGCACGTTTTCATTTCAGTCATTTTTGTTTAGGGTTCAGGTTACCAAGCACCATTAATGATTTAAAAGCAAGTCCCCTTGAATTAGATGCCTGCCATAAAGTCTTATGGGTCAAGAATTTATGTTTATTTTTTTCACCAGATTAAAAGGCATGAGTATAAAACTTTTGCTCTCTGGGAGATCATGCTACTTTCAACCTACTTTTAAAAAGAAAATTCAATGAATCCATGTTTTCATTAGAAAAGATAACATGGTATCTTGGGTAATATTGTGACTGCTGTTCAGTCAAAGCAGAACATCTAAAAATATTCTCTGAGTACACAGATTAATTCATATCAATGGAGGCTTAGTAGAATGTTATCTGAACTATTTTAAAAACTCAGGACTTAAATTTGGAGCTCCCATTCTGGCCATCTTCTTTTCTCCAGAGAATAGAATTTTTTCAAAAAGCTTTCTGGAAAAAAGATTTTAGAGAGAGAATGAACCTAGCATAAACCCGAATAGTTTTGTCTTTTCTTTCACTTATCAATAGTACAGAAAGGTAGAAAGCAGCAGAAAATCATCATCATCATCATCATCCCTGATTTGAGGTTTAGTTCAAGAGCTTATTTCTTCACCAATATATGAATCTTTATAGCATGTTTATATTTTAAGATGCTGAAGCTCACTGTTTGGAGGTATTTGATCCATATGGTCAATTCTCAAAGGAGGCAAGACATGCCTAATATCCATGTATGCTATGAATATCATAACACTCCTGAAAAGATCCTTTATGTGGTATAGCAGTATAAAGGTACCATTTGTACCTATCATGGTGGACCTTTTATAAGATGGTCTCTCTCTTGATTTTGAGCTCCACCACAGATTTGTCCCAACAATGATATTGTGTATGATTTTACTTCCATCTGTCCAGAGTGGTTTTTTCAGACACCTAGAGGTTCACAAACTTTCTTGGTGATCAATCTAGCAGTAATTGATTGCTTTCTATTTGGATGGTTAACTACATTCTTTGTAAAAGAAAAGTCTTTTTGAATCTTTAAAATTATCTTCTTTGAAGATATATTCATCTTCAAGATAGTTTTACTTACTATATTGACTTAAGTACTTTAGGATTATATTCATCTTCAAGATAGTTTTACTTACTATATTGACTTAAGTACTTTAGGATTATATTCCTCCAAGATTTTTATCCTTCAGACATTATTATTAATTCATGGTTAAAGAAGTTAGAGTATTGAAAAGCAAAACCTTTTCAGCCAAGCAAGTTGATTAAATTGGTTGATATAGTAACAATATCTTCCACTAGGATCCTCTTTGATTAGTAATATACTTTCAGTCATCTAAAAAAAAGAATTGTGATTTAGTGATCATGAATATGCAGATAACATCCAGACATGTCTTTCCTTTTCTTTGTGCTCTAGTGAAGAACAAGTTCTAAGATCACTAATAAGCTGAATTGAGAGTTAATAAATGAGCAATCAATTCTTTCTCGGGTTATGCTCCCTCTGAAGAATAAGTCTTAGAAATCTGCTTTGTTGATTCTCACATGACTTTTCTTAAAAGCCTTATTTCATGTGCTAGTTGTAATTCATTCTTTGTATAGAATTAGGTATTTTGATCAAAATATTTTGCAGCTTTTAATACCTTTTATATGAGGATGCCTCTGAAATCTGAGACAAAGTAGATCTCGTTCAAATTATAGCAAGTGGCTCAATCAATGCACTGATATAATTTTTAAAGACACAAATTGTCTGGGTTCAATTTTTCCTATGTATTTGTCTCCTTTTTTCCCCTCTTGAGGTTATTAGAAACTTCATGAAGGTATATTTGTTATCTGAAAAGGAAGTCTTATAAGATTCCTTTTCCATTTAAAGTAAATTTCTTCGGTTCCTTTATAACCTCAGATAATTAAAGTTTTTGGACTTTTTCCACGCATGTTCTTTCTTGGGTGCTAGACTATTTTCTATTTGAAAAGGCTACATAAGCAGTTTTAAGTATGCCTTTGGTTGAAAATCTCATTGAGCTCAGTAGGACATCTGAATATAAAATCTGAATGTTTCATAACATATACTGTACATTCTAATTGTGTAAAGTACCTGGATCTGAAGAAGCAAAAATGCTTTAAATATGGCATAAGCAAGCATATTTTTCTTAAGTGCAGCTCCATAAAGGAGATGCATTTATAGCAGCCATGCAAGCTCAGGTACAGGCATGGGTCTTTTAAAGAATTGCCAACTGAATAGTAAGCATGGGCATTACTAGATCCAGTTCAAGACATTTGCCCATTTCAGATCCAAATTTCTTTCTCTTCTACATGTTATTCTACAGTATAAAGTGTTCTTATTTGTGATCTTTTGTGTAAAGAAAAATCTAATAAGAGTTAAATATTTTTCCCTCATTATACTTTTCACCAAATAGGAAAAATTAAGTTTTTAACACTATTTAACAATCCATATAAAATATATTTATTTTCTTGAGATTTTCTTGTTGATGTTATTCAGTTTTAGTTTCATTCTGTAATAGATATCCTGCCATTTATTTGTGATGCAAAGCCTCCCCTACCACAATCATTCCTGTGAATTATTTCAAACATTAATAATCAAACCAATCAGGAGTCAGTCTTCTTCCTTTTTGACTTTTTACAGAGAACCACCATAAAATAATGCTTGTCTACACGGTAAAACTATATTGGTTGTTTTTTTTTAACTGTTGTTTTAATTTTTTACATATTTCACCTGAGAAAATATATTTAATGTTATTATTGTCCATCTAGACTGGACTGACACCATTAATGGAAGCTGCTTCTGGTGGCTATGCTGAAGTAGGCAGAGTTCTTCTCGACAAAGGTGCTGATGTAAATGCACCACCAGTCCCTTCTTCAAGAGATACCGCTTTAACCATTGCAGCTGACAAAGGACACTACAAATTCTGTGAACTGCTTATTAGCAGGTATTATAGTTTATCTTCTCCTGAATAGTTTATCTTCTCCTTATTTTTTAAATTGGTTGCAGGGCCATGACCTCTTGGTTCTGTGACCAGTTAAAAGGTCTAATATGGACGACTATTAATTCCATAAAACATTGATACATAGTGGATTGTGAAATAGTACATGGAAGACAGATTCCACTTCCAAATCTAAACACAAGCAGCTATAGCATTCATACAGGAGTCTTAAATAACTGTCCAGAGCCATCCAAATGGGTAATTTGTAGTTGTATAAAAAGTATCCTGTGTGGGGCATTCAAAATATTATAAACATACCTGTAAGGAAGAAGAAGAATGGCAGTGTAATATACACCAGCTATATCTCTTCAGGGGTTTACCTGAAGCCATGCTGCCTCAAACTCTACAGGGATCTTGTCTTCTCCGCCTTACCATGTTGGATTGGTACAACAATCTTTGAGAAATCAAATCAGACAATCTTTCTATCCCAAAAATACTTGCGGTGGGCTTGATAAAATCATGGGTCAATGTAAGCTGAGAATTTGGGATCAAAACACACATACAGAGTGTGCATATATAATGAATGTTTGTAAAAACCAGAACATTGTTAATCCTAAGAGAATAGAGAATATTTGACAGAATTGTGAAAATTAACACTAACCATTAGATTATTATCCTTTAATACTTTACTATTATGTTAGAATAATAAGAATGCATTTTGAATATGGGACGGAATACAGTTTCTCAGCTGTTAAACTTTCAACCCTCAGTGACTATTATTAAAAGAAATTCCTCCCTTTTTTTTTTTTTTTTACAAAGAGTTCATATTTCAAAACGCCTGTTTCATTGTTATTTACATTATTTTATTTCTAACATTTCCCATTTTTTCATAATTCAAAACCATTCCAAACTAGATACTTAATTTTGTAACATAAAATAAAAAGTACTGCTTTCTGTAGAGGGAAGAAGATCTGTTAATATAGCTCCTAACTATTTAAGGAGCTATAAACTATTAAAGGATCTATTCCTTTAAAGTAATAGCAATTCCTGGTTACAAATGTAATTAAATATAAATATATAAATATGTCACAAGGGATCGCAAGCAAATGATAATTTAATTGGGTGGTTCAATTATTTATAATTTGGTGCTCTCACTTATCTTTTTGTAATAACAATTTTTGTACATTTTGAATTCTCCTAAACTTGTTTTTTTACAGTTGTTTGTATATCTCATAGAATCACGTTATATGAGATGGACAGCCATATAAATCTGATCAAGAAATATATTAATAAATAAATAATTGCAGTCTTTGGAACAGAGTTTTTGAGGAGAGGATTATGTCTTCCTTGTTGATTAATCAGGCTTTTTTATTTTTTGGTAGGGGAGCTCACATTGATGTTCGTAACAAGAAAGGAAATACTCCATTATGGCTTGCTGCAAATGGTGGTCATTTAGACGTTGTCCAGTTATTAGTACAAGCAGGAGCAGATGTAGATGCCGCTGATAATAGGAAAATAACTCCTCTAATGGCAGCCTTTCGAAAGGTAAACATTTTTTAATCTTTATTTAACTGAAAATACAGGAAGTCCTTGACTTACAACAGTTTGTTAAGTGACCACTTGAAGTTACAACAGCACTGAAAAAAGTGACATGGCTGTTTTTCACACTTATAACTCTTGCAGCATCCTCCTGGTCAGATGATGGTTGCAGTATCCTGAGATCATGTGATCCCCTTGTTTGACCTTCTGACAAGCAAAGTCAGTGGGAAGGCAGATTCATTTTACAATTCACTTAACAACTGTGGCACAAAAGGTTGTAAAATAGGGCAAAACTGACTTAAACATTTTGCTTAGCAACAGAAATTTTGGGCTCAATTGTGGTCATAAGTTGACGACTACCCATACAATGATTTCAGTGTGGCAATATCATGTTACTATTTATTGGCAAGCTTGTGTGAATCCCATATATAATTGGCATGGAATTAGCTCCATCCCTTTTGATTTTCCAAAAGACCCTCAAGACCTGTCATGTAATCAGGTTTGGGGGCTCTCAGGATACAGGAAACCTGCTGAGATGGCTTTGCTGTAGAGATAACCATTTTTATTCCTCTCATCACCTATGACTTGTGTCATAGATTTTTATGATATTTACTAATATAGATTTTTACATTTTATATCTGTGATTTTACATTGTTATTTTATCGTGTGATGATGAGATGGACATTTATATAAATTTAAAAAATATTGAACAGAAACAGGTTTGTTGAAAAGTAGAAATTTAAAAAATAGGAGGTATTGCCAATATAATCTTAATGTCTCACATCTGTTTGAGTTACATTGCACTTATTTTATAAACTGCTTAAAGGTTTCCCAAAAAAACGCATCTAAAGCCTGGTTTATTATTTTGAAACAATAATATTTGAAACTTAAGATATATTTTACTTGGATGGATATAGTTCAGAGTTGCCATAACTTTACAATTTTAAGAAACAATGTATTTCAACAAATGAATGTCACAATCCATATTCTATTGATAAAAGATTTCCACAGTTGTCTCCATTCGTATTCCTATACTGGCAATCTCTAGTTATGCCAGGGTTTCATTTCAGGAAGTTCGTTTTGTTTACAATTTTAAAAATAAAATTAAAAATATTAAATCTACCAGTATTTCATTTTTTCCTCTTCCATGTGTCTGTAAAGGTAAGTACTGTTGTGTTTCCTCTGAAGCTAAATTTCAAACCTTTATTTTTGTTTAGGCTTTAGACTTAGACTACTTTATTGTCACTTTGAATGTACACTAATTGGCATACATTAAAATGAAATTAAGTTGCATGCAGCTCTAAAGGGGTCTCCACCTCTACTATAAACATAAACATGACAAGATAGGTAGGTACGTAGGTAGGTAGGTAGGTAGGTAGGTAGGTAGATAGATAGATAGATAGATAGATAGATAGATAGATAGATAGATAGATAGATAGATAGATACATACATACATACATACATACATACATACATACATACATACATCATACATACATACATAATTATGCATGTACCCACATATATGACATTTAGAAACAACACAATCTATTGTATTTATTGAATTAAATTATCCAGCAAACGAGATCTTCTATTGGTTTTATGAATTTGCATACATATATATTGTTCCTTACACTAAGTAAATGAGTTTGTAGCAGGAAGATGTTTTAGTGAACTGTCATATAATGTTAAAATTCATTTTTCATGTCTTTAAATATTCATCAATGCTGAAAATTTGTTTCTTAGGGTCATGTGAAAGTTGTACGCTATCTGGTGAAAGAAGTCAACCAATTTCCATCAGATTCCGAATGTATGCGATACATAGCAACAGTCACTGACAAGGTAAGAGTTATTTTTTCTTTCATATTCTCCAAAATATTAAACAAAAATATATTTATTGTGGTATCTGAAAACTGTGATCAACTCAGTCCTAGTATTTTCTGTGACCTTACAGTTCTAATTCATTTACAGTTGTATGAAGAATATAATTAATAAATAAAAATAAGTAAATAATAATTCATTCTTGCATACACAAAATATAAGGATATAGTATCTTACCAAGTTCTGTTTCATATTTGCCAACATAGCATGGTCTTTCTTTCTTTCTTTCTTTCTTTCTTTCTTTCTTTCTTTCTTTCTTTCTTTCTTTCTTTCTTTCTTTCTTTCCTTCCTTCCTTCCTTCCTTCCTTCCTTCCTTCCTTCCCTCCTTCTGTGATTACGGGAGTGCCTAGACACTCCCACATAACACCTATCCTGCGCGAGCTGCACTGGCTCCCTGTGGTCTTTCGGGTGCGCTTCAAGGTTTTGACGACCATCTTTAAAGCGCTCCATGGCTCGGGGCCTAGTTATATGCGAGACCGCCTCCTGCCCCATACATCCCTCAGACCGATACGCTCCCACAGAGAGGGCCTCCTCAGGGTGCCGTCAGCTGGACAATGCCGACTGACGACATCCAGGGGAAGAGCCTTCTCTGTGGCTGGCCAAGCCCTCTGGAACGACCTACCCCCTGAACTCCGCACCATCTCTGACCTCCGCCTCTTCCGCAAGTGTCTGAAGACACATTTATTCCATCTAGCCGGCCTAGCGTAACCCCCTGTATTGACCATTAGACAGTTTTAAATTTGGGGTTTTAATTCGGTTTTTAGCACAGGTTTTACTAGAGTAAGTTTTTTAAATTTTATATGTTTTGTATGTATTTTAACATTCCTGTGCGCCGCCCTGGGTCCGTTTGGAGAAGGGCGGGATATAAATCTAATAAAATAAATAAATAAATAAAATTTGTTTTCCCCTTTTTCCCCTCTCTCTTATTCCCTTCATCATTTTCTCATTTCTCTTTTTCCCCCTTTTCTCTCTCATTTCTCTCTCTCTCGCTTGCATGCACGAGCGAGGCTACCCTCTCTCACACACAACCGTAAATACCCTCTGCAGGGGGCTGGCCCTGGCAAACCTTGTATGTCCATCCCAGGGATGAGGCTCAGACAAAGCCAGATTGCCGTCCCCAAAGACGCTCGACTGTCAGGTGGTCAACCTACCCGCTCTGCACATCTTTGCTGCACTTTGGCTGAGCCCGGCTGTTCACTTGAGGATGGTATTCCTGCTCATGCGCACCTTCCTGGCCCTGTAACAGATGACATGGGGATTGTGAAAAGGAGGAGGGTCGTCTTTGGGAATGCCGCCACTGTGGCTAGTGCTTGCTCCTCAGCTGTGGGCCCCCTATCTGTCATACCCTCTTCCTGGATCCCATTCCCACCCCACTAGCTCTCATGTTAGCGAGGTTGGCCTTGGCCTTGGCTGGGTTGAACCAGTATCTCGGGACAGATAACAGGTCACGTGATGGTGTTTGCATGGAACCACATGAGAGGGATCAAAGAGCCCCATGCGGCCCCGGAATTGTGAGTTGCTGACACCCGAGTTAGGGTAATGAATGTCTATAAGAAAATAAGTTCAGAGAGCACCAAGGACCCTCAGTGAAATATGTGCACAAATTCTTTATCTTATAAAGATTACCTGAAAATTATATAATCAGTTAAGGTACTAAATTAACTTCTTTTCATTGGTTAGTTGAATATTTTAACTTTCCCAAATCTATGGAAAGCTTGTACCATGAACTTACTCCACTTCATGTCATTGTGTGCTGTATTGGTTAAATCATTGGTGCTCATTCCTCCTCTTTCTCCTTCTCCTTTGCTATTTTAGGAAATGTTGAAAAAGTGCCACCTATGTATAGAATCAATTGTTCAAGCCAAAGACAGACAGGCTGCAGAAGCAAACAAAAATGCAAGCATTCTTTTGGAAGAGTTGGATCTGGAAAAGGTAAATAAACTCTTTTCTGAAAAGTTCATATTTAGATTTGGAACAACTAACAGTGATAGAAACTGATTGCAGAGAATGAACCGATGGGCCATCCAGTTTGCCCTTTTAGTTTTTTGTTTGTTTTAGTTTATTTATTTTATTGTTTTTTCTTATTTATGCACTTTTAATTTTTGTTGAAAGACAGATATATGTTTATCCCAAGCACGTTTAAATTCAGTAACTGATGGTTGACCCACTATCTTCCCTGGAAATTGATTTCAAGCTTCCACTATTCTTTCTGTGAAGCAATATTTTCTTTACTTTGCATTATTTTATATTACTTTTGAACCATCCTCCTGTCAGTTTGATGGTATGCCCTATGTTATTGATTTTTGCTTAACATTGAAAATACGGCCTTCTAGAACCTTATTCACATTCTCAATATATTAAAGGTTTCAGTCATGTTTCCCCCTCCGCTTTCCCTTCTGCCCTCCAGGCTGCACATATTCAGTTCCTCAGTCTCTCCTGATACATTTTGTCCTCCTGACCTTGCACCATTTTTGTTGCCCATCTCTGGACTCGCTTAGTCTTATCAATATCTTTTCTATGGGAGGTCTTCAGAATAGGAGATGGCATTCCAAATGGGGCCTAACTATACCCTTCTGTAGCGGGATCAGGACTCCTTTTTCCTGCTGCTGATCCCTCTAGCGATGCATCCCAGAATTGTGTTTGCCTTCACAACTGCCCGGCCACACTGTTAAACTCGTTTTGCACACCTGAGCTATGAGCACACCTGAATCCTTTTCTACTCTTGTTCTGTCTAGCACTGTATTGGGGGTACAGTACAGAGGTTTCTTTTTCCCCAAGTCCATCATCTTACACTTAGAAACATTGAACTGCAGTCTCCATATTTTGAACCGATTTTCCAGCAATGCCAAATCATTACGAATACCTTCAGGAAGGTCAACTCTATTATACAACTTTATAATCATCAGCAGAAAAAACAATCCTTACCTAGTCGTCCTTCTGTTATATCACTTAGAAGCACATGGGACAGAACAAGACCTACGACTGAGCCTTGTGATACATCGCTAGCGACTGGTCTCTGTTCAGACAGTGCCCCTTAACCATCACACATTGGGATCGATCCCTGAACCAACTTCCTATCCACTAGACTAGACCCCCCCAGAGGAGCCAGAACACATCCCTGCCTTACTCCATTCTTAATCGGGATATGATTAGAAAGTTCTCCATGCAGACCACACCTGACCTGGCTAGAGGTCTGATTATACAAGGCCCTAATTAAGAACAACAGGCGTCTGTCAATAGAACTTTTGAACAGTTTTGACCACAACAGTCCCCTAGGGACTGAGTCAAATGCTAACTTTAGGTCGATGAAAGCAGTAAAACGTTATATACTGCTTCACAGTGCTTTACATCCCTCTCTAAACAGTTTTACGGAGTCAGCATAATGTCCCCAACAATCTGGGTCCTCATGTTACTGACATTGGAAGAATGAAAGGCTAAGTCCACCTTGAATCAGTGAGATTTGAACTGCCAAACTTCTGGCAGCCAATAGTCATCAGAAATATGAACTCCACTATATGTTGACCTTTTCTTTTTTGCTCTTTATATACAGTTAAAACCTAAAAAAGTAAAACTACAGCATATCTTATTAAGTTCCTACCCCAAATTCCGGAAATCCTTCTACACAGAAAACACATCTTTTTTTGGACAGATCATTAATGCCAAGATGCACAATAACATCAACATCACAATCCTTACGATCATTCTTGACAATCTTAACAATGCATCTTTTTTTCTCTGCTGGCAGTAGCACCAGGCAGATACCTCACGGCCTTTAGTACCTCCACATCCTTTTCTAAATAGACATTTGTTATAGTTGAGTTACCAGCCAGAAGATGACTTCTCTTTTTAGATAGCCTACTTACCAGACATGACTTATTTACAATACCTGATACAGATTTTCTCCTAGCCAGGTCATCTTCTTCCTCACAGAGTACAATCCTTGCCCATTCAAATCATCAACATCAGGAATGGCTAAACCTGTTATCTTATTATCCCTGTTAAGTTTGGCAGGGACACTATAATTGCTTTGCAGGGACATATCAAAAGCATCCTGTTTATGGTCCACATCTCTCACTCTTCCAGATCGCATAGTTGTCCATATTGCCTTATATCTGCATGGTCTTTGTAGATGCAAGTAGCTCAATAGAATCATACGCTTGCGATCCGTAGCTTAGCAGAATGGCAGCCATGATATATGACACATACCAGTTGAGTCGGCTACCTAATTTCAGCCAGAAGAGTACAAACTAAAGACTCTGGATAAGTGACCTGTCCATGTAAACTAGCAATATGCATACAAATAGATTAGTATCCAAACTTAAGTATCACAAAAAATAGGTGCAAAACAAATATTCCACTGAATTAAACCAGACTTTCTAAAAAATAAAATTTAAACCTCACAAACACTTATCTCAAGGATGAACTACTTTTTCAAACTACTGATGTTTTTAAAACTACACTTTTACTCAGATGCACACTTCTGGTCAGTTCTCAAAATTAATAACTTTACAGAGTATACTCAAAAAATTCTTTATTCACCACATTGGCCTGGATTTCACACAGCTATTTCCTTTTATCTAGGCTAAGTGAGACATTCTCAACCATGGCTAATAAACAATTTCCATAGAACAACTACTACCAGCAACCCCAACCTTTAAGCAATATAGAATAAAGTTAAAGAAATCAGGAATACTTTCTAACACCTTATCCTGCTATTGATGATTTTAAAACTATACTTGCTCAGATGTGCACTTCTGATCAAATGATCTCAGAATAAGTAATGGCATGTGGGCCAGTAGCTTGTTCAGTTGGATGAAGTTCCAGTTCGATGCAGCTCATGGTGAGCAACTCCTTGCTGTCCCAGCAATCCTTAGTGCTCTTCAAATACAATCAGCCACGAGCCCAAGGCAGGGGTGGGGGAGTGGCGGTTATTGTAAAGGAGTGCCTAGCTCCGAGGGAGACCACTGTGCCACAGATAGCCGGCTGTGAGACCCTAGGTGTGAAATGGGGCCTTGGGAGGGAGTTGGGCGTGCTGATTGTGTACCTGGCTCCCCGCTACATCTCAGCAGCCTTACCCGAGCTTCCTCGAGGTGATAGCCGAGATGGCGGTTGAGACCCCCAGGCTATTAGTCATGGGGGACTTTAACTTGCCATCAGTAGGTGAAGCCTCCGAGACAGCTCGGGAGTTCATGGCCTCCATGACGGCCATGGACCTGACTCAAGTAATTCATGGCCCCACTCACCGGGGGCCACACACTCGATCTTGTTTTTATCTCCGGCCAGTGGAGGAGTGATCTGGGATTAGGGGATTTAACGGCTACCCCCCTGTCATGGACAGATCACTCTCTCCTTCGACTAGACTTTCCAACCGCCTCACCCCACCGCGGGGAGGCGGAACCAGAAATTCCACGATGGTTCCGCTCCAGGCTCCTGATGGACCCAGAGAGGTTCCAGACAGAGCTTGGGCCAATACCGGGGACCCTGACCCGCGACTCGACTGAGGACCTGGTGGCTGCCTGGAATAATGTGGCCACTGGGGCCCTGGACCGGGTCGCGCCCTTGCGGCCTCTCATGCGGCGCCAAACTACCTTACTCCTTGGTTCTCCGAGGAGCTGAGGGCATTGAAGCACCGCAAGAGATGCCTGGAGAGCATTTGGAGATCCACTCGCGCCAAATCGGACCGAACACGTGCTAGGTCCCACTTGAGGACCTACCTCGTGGCGATAAGAGTGGCAAAACGCAATTATCTCGCTGCCCTTATCGCATCCGCAGATAACCGCCCTGCCGCCCTGTTTAGAGTGACCCACTCCCTTCTCCAACAGGGGCCGCGGGAAGCTCCTTTGCAGGGTCGTGCAGAGGGGTTTGGACATTATCTGCAGGATAAAGTCGCTCAGATCCGGAGCGAGTTTGTCTCCAATGAGGTTGGTCCAGGCGGGCAATCGGAGGCAGGTCTTGAGACCGTTTTGTGGGAAGAATTTGACTTTGTGACTCCAGATGACATGGACAGGTTGTTGGGACGACTGAACGCTACCACATGTTTATTGGACCCGTGTCCCTCCTGGCTGGTACTGACCTCCCGGGAGGTCACACGAGGCTGGCTCCAGGAAATAGTGAACGCCTCTTTGAGTGAGGGGCCACCTTGAAAGAGGAGGTGGTGAGACCTCTCCTCAAGAAGCCTTCCCTGGACCCAGCATTGTTGGTTAATTACCATCCGGTCTCCAACCTTACCTTTCTTGCTAAGATTGTAGAGAGTGTGGTAGCTCAACAATTCTCCCGACACCTGGAGGAAACCGTTTATCTAGACAGTCCGGCTTCCGTCCCGGGCACAGCACAGAGACGGCATTGGTCGCGTTGGTAGATGATCTCTGGAGGGCCCGGGACAGGGCTTTTTCCTCTGTCCTGGTCCTATTAGACCTCTCAGCAGCTTTTGACACCATTGACCATGGTATCCTATTGCACTGGCTGGAGGGGTTGGGATTGGGAGGCACTGTACTGCAGTGGTTCTCTTCCTACCTCTCTGACCGGTCGCAATGTGTATTGACAGGAGGGCAGAGATCGTCCTCGAGGTCCCTCGTATGCGGGGTACCCCAGGGGTCGGTTCTCTCACCCCTCCTGTTTAACATCTATATGAAGCTGCTGGGCGAGATCATCCGTGGCTTTGGGGTAGAATACCATCAGTACGCTGATGACACTCAGCTGTACATTTCTACCCCTGGCCACCCCAACGATGCCGTGGAAGTGTTGTCTCGGTGTCTGCAGGCCGTGCGGGTCTGGATGGGGAGGAACAAACTCAGACTCAACCCGTCCAAGACAGAATGGCTGTGGTTTCCGGCATCTCGATGTAGCCAGTTAACTCCATCACTGGCTATTGGGGGCGAGTCATTAGCCCCGGCGGAAAGGGCTCGCAACTTGGGCGTCCTCCTGGATTCGTGGCTGTCCTTGGACGATCATGTGACGGCTGTGGCCAGGGGGGCTTTTTATCAGGTTCACCTGATATGCCAGTTGCGCCCTTTCTAGATCGGGATGCCCTACGCACGGTCCCTCAAGCCCTTGTTATTTCCCACCTGGACTACTGTAACGCTCTCTACATGGGGCTCCCCTTGAGGTGCACCCGGAGATTCCAGCTAGTGCAGAATGCGGCCACGCGGGGGATTTTGGGAGTCTCTCGGTACTCCCATGTAACACCTCTCCTGCACAAGCTGCACTGGCTGCCTGTGGTCTTCCGGGTGCGCTTCAAGGTGTTAGTAACCATCTTTAAAGCGCTCCATGGCACGGGTCCTGGTTACTTGAGAGATCGCCTCCTGCCACATACCTCTCTTCGACCTGTCCGGTCCCATAGAGTGGGTTTCCTCAGGGTGCCATCAGCCGGTCAATGCCGGCTGGTGACTCCCAGGGGAAGGGCCTTCTCTGTGGCGGGCCCAGCCCTCTGGAACGACCTGCCCCCCGATATCCGTACCATCACAGACCTACGCCTCTTCCATCGGATGTTAAAAGCACATTTCTTTCATCTACCCGGCCTGACATAGACTAAGGTTATAATTTTAAATTTTGATATTTAACGGTTTTAATCTTTGTATTTCTAAATTTTAGCACAGATCTAATAATTTAATTGCTTTTTATATTTTGTATGTGTTGTGGGTTTTTATCTTTCTGTGCACCGCCCTGAGTCCCCCCAGGGAAAATAGGGCGGTATATAAATTGAATAAATAATAATAATAATAATAACCAGTGATTTAATTTTAACTGGCAAGCACCCTTAAAAATGTTACGGAAAAGCATGAATTTCTATCAACAAACATCAGGGTGCTGCCACCCAATCTAACTGTACCCTCTGACATTTATTACTTCCATTTCAATTCTTTTTTCTGAAGATTTGTTTTGCATATTACTTCATTTCCCCCAAAATAAGACCTAGCTCAATTTTTCATGCTACTTAAAATATAAGCCCTACTCCAAGAATAAGCCCTAGTTAAGAGCCTCATCAGTGGTGGCCATGGCCATCTGATGTTGCTCACATCATGGAGCGTCTATGAGGAAGATTTCTTCAGTCTACTTACCTTCTTTTCTCCACAAGCAATTGCCTCTTGGCTCTTTCTGCAGCTGCAGAAGGGGCTGAAAGGGAAGAGGTAGCCCGTTCTTCCCCAGATCGATTTCATAAGCCGTCGTCATCACTGGCCAGGGTGCCTGGCTGCTGGGCCTGCTACACCTGCTGGGGGACCAGTGGTGCCCGGGTGGGCTGCTCTTCAGCCAGGCTGATGGGTGGTGGCGCGAGCAGCTCCCTGCATTGTCCGTGCAGTTGCTGTGCAACCTGCTGCTGCCCTGCCTGACCTCAGTTCTTGCTGCTGCCCTTGTGGTGCCTGTCGGCCAAGATTGCTCCCTACCCTCCACCCACCCTGCCTGCTGTCCCTGCTGCTCCTGGGAGACTTCTCAGTTGCGGCAGCAGCCATACTGGCCAACATGCATTGCCGCTCTTATACTGTGTTTATTGTGAAGCTTTGTGGCAAGGAAGGTCCACAGTTTCTCCTTCCCCAGTTTTTCAGTTTATCTATCTTTCTCAGTGTACACACACCTAATTTGAATATTAGGCACTACATAATTAATCTATATTGATAATAATTGAAAGCTGTTTAAATGGGATATATGTGTATGTTTCTTACTGACTTTGTTTCAAGCTCTGAATTAGCATTATCTGTTCAGGATAGCAGCTCTCTTTTTTGACAATTCTTGTGAACACCTTTCTAATCTAATTTGTAGTTAAGGGAAGAAAGTAGACGATTGGCACTAGCTGCTAAAAGAGAGAAAAGAAAAGAAAAAAGAAGAAAGAAAAAAGAGGAGCAGAGGAGAAAGCTAGAAGAAATTGAGGCAAAAAACAAAGAAAATTGTGAACTACAGGCTGCTCAAGAAAAGGAAAAAAAACTAAAAGCTGAAGGTATATATTACAGCACTGCTCATGACTATAGTTGGAGTTATTTATTTATTTATTTATTTATTTATTTATTTATTTATTTGATTTATATACTGCTCCTATCTCCATCGAGATGGACTCAGGGTGGTGTACAGGAAATTAAAAATCACCAGCAAAAATAATAGATACAGTGATAATATTTAAAATGAAATGGAGTTGCCTGGTATGTATGCCACATAAAGTTAGTTTGAAACAGCCAGGAAAACATAAGATTCCACAGGGTTTCTTTTACTTTTCCATCCCAAAATATTGCAAGCTTTATGAAGAATCTCATGAGATTTGTCAATATCCATCTGTAGGAGTCTTCACAGGCTACAGTGCTTATAGGCATTTTGAGACTTAAAAGCTTTAGAGAATGAAGAAGAGGATTTAGTGATCTGTATAAAGGAAGAAGGTGGTAACTAACATTTGAGTTACCATGCCTTTTGATTTAAGGCCCTTTATTCCTTTCAAAATATTTGACATTACTCTTAAGATTAGTTAAGTAACAAATTGCTTATTTTAAATTAAATCCTATAATCGCCATTAAATTAAATCAATTATTAATTAATAAAGATATTCAATTAAAGCAAACACCATACTATAAATTTATAGAAATCTGATCAAAATATATATTCTTACCCTGTGCTTGTGTTAAATCATAAATCACAAATCTATTATATGTATTTGTATTTTTCTTAATTTAAAATATTAAAGTGATTTTTGCTAAGAACATGAAGAAAATTGCTTTTTGGAATTATTCTTGAGATTAACATTAATAAAATCTAAAAACCCACTTGATAAATTGAGTGCATCTTTAAAATTCTCATGCACTTTTTAAAGAGATTTTGTTTGTTAAATAGGACTTTTTGTAGAGTACTATAAAGGAAGTTTGTTCTCTAAATTCAGTTGTTTCCTCTGTAATTTGTAAATTAGGTTTGTGTTCAAATCCTCAGCTTTTAGAAGTGGAACTTTACATTTATATGTTCACACATTAACTTACATATTAATAACTATGTATTAGGAAACAAGATACTCTAATAGGATCTAAGATCATAAATAATTTGCATAGAAATATGTCAACCAGTACTATGATAAATACTTCAGGAATGCTTGGGCTTCAATCATGTTCTTTTTTTTTCTCAATTAGAAGAGCCAGGAGTCCCAACAGAACCCCCCAGTGCTACCACAACCACCACTATAGGTATATCTGCAACATGGACAACTTTGGCAAGTTCCCATGGGAAAAGGAATAATAATGTTACTACAAGCAATTCTAAGAGAAAAAGCAGGAAAAATAAAATGAACCAAGATACAGTTCAGATAATGTTTGATGATCAGCTTTCACTCTCCTATTCTCAACCAGAGAAAATAAATGGTGAATCGAAAAGTAGCAGTACAAGTGAAAGCGGTGACAGTGACAACATGAGGATTTCCAGCTGTAGCGATGAAAGCAGCAATAGTAATAACAGCCATAAAAGTGATAGCAATTCATCCACAGCAGTCAGTAATGAGCAGAACAGCAAGAAGCAGCCAGCAGTGCTTGTTACATTCCCAAAAGAAGAGCGAAAACCATTGTCTAGCAAATCTCCACTCAAGTAAGGCTCTGTGGGTTTTATTGCCAAAACAATTGATAAATCTTAATCATGCTCTAAACTCTCTGATTTTTTATTGGCTTGTATTTTCTTTCCCTTTAGTTCCTTTATTGATAGATAATGTGCAGTGTTTATTAAAATTATTCTGCTGCCTTTCTACGAAATACATTATTTAAGGATAATATGTGCATTCTCAGAATCCTAGAAAGAAGAAATGGTTTTCAACTTGGCAAACAAGGGCCAGATGACATTTTAACCTTCAGAGAGAGATTGAAACAGTTCAAAGACCCAGTCTTAGTGTGTTCATTAACAAATGAGGGATAGTTATAATTAAAGCTGATTAGCGAGACTGTGTGTGAACCCATCTTCCTTGAATGGATGATTACCGTATTTTTCGGAGTATAAGATGCACCCAGGTTTTGAAGAGGCAATTTTTCTAAAAAAAAGTAGGTAGGTAGCTAGAGAGATAGAGAGGGAGAGAAAGAGAGAAATACAGTAGGTAGGTAGGGAGAGAGAGTGTAGGTAAGTAGGTAGGTAGGTAGGTAGATAAAGGGAGAGAGAAATATATATATAGAAAAAAATACGGTAGGTAGGTAGGGAGAGAGAGTAGGTAGGTAGGTAGAGGGATGGAGGGAGAGAGAGAAATACAGTAGGTAGGTAGGTAGGGAGAGAGAGTGTGTGTAAGTAGGTTGGTAGGTAGAGGGATAGAGAGAAATAGAGAGAAATACAGTAGATAGGGAGGGAGTAAGTAGGTTAGTAGGTAGAGGGATAGAGAGAGAAGTACAGTAGTTAGGTAGGGAGAGAGAGTAGGTAGGTTGGTAGGTAGGTAGAGGGATAGAGAGAAAAATAGAGAAAGAAATATAGTAGATAGTATATAGTAGGTAGGGGGAGAGAGAGATAATAGGTAGGTAAGTAGATAGGTAGATAGATAGAGGGGGGGGGAGAGAGAAATATAGTAGATAGGGAGAGAGAGGGTGGGTAGGTAGGTAGATGTTTCCAGGTGTATTTACCCATGTGCTAGAAAAGGAAATAGCTGACAACCTGTAGCACCTAAATCTTTGTTTCTGCAGGCACAGCACTTGACCAAAGTAATTCTCATCAACCACTCTAAACAGTTTTCTGAAAGAGAAGAAAAAGGTTTTGCACTCTGCAAACCTCCCCAAAATGGCCCATTTTTCATGAAAACAGGCCCGTTTTTTTCCCAAATAAAAGGCATGAATAGCTTGGGGGGAGGGAGAGGGGGGCTTGCAGAGTGCCCGTTTTTCGGTCAAAAAAATTGCATGCATAGCCTTATGTAGGCTTATAGAGTGCTGCTGGGGGGGGGGGGGCAAAAATGCCCTGTTTTTTGCTCATTTCTGCCCTCCCCAGCCCCAGGAGCTCTCTGCAAAGCCGCCATAAGGCTATGCATGGCCATTTTGGTGAAGGGGCGGGGCTTCAGGAGGCAAAAAATGCTGTATTCGATGTATAAGACGCACCCAGATTTTCAGCCTCTTTTTAGAGGAAAAAAGAAACATAATTAAAGATATAAAAAACATTACAAAGTACTCATTGTTCTATTTTGGAATAGCCCCATGGGCTTCCCTTTGTCCACATAGAAGCAAAAATTTTCCTGATAAATGTTACAAGTAGGTTAAAGCAGTGTTTGGATTCTAGCTTTTATTTCATGTATGTATCCGTTTCAGGATTCATTTCAGAGGAACCTTGAAGGAGCATATTTTCTAACAAACAGTATCTTCATTCTAAAGGTAGAGTAGACAAGGTGACCTGTTGGGCTACCTTTGAGAGAAAAATAGTGTAGTGTTATGTGATCAGAATGAATGTTATTTAGACTACATATATTTTTACTCCAACATCCCATGATCATCTAATAAGAGAATATGTCATAACTAGAAAAATAATTATAGTGGCCATTGAACTTTTATAATAAATATTTGCTTACCTAAATAGATATAACCATAGATGGACCAATAAGCAGTGGGAGGAGTATTGACTTCCAACTTCCTGCTGCTTTTCCCATTGATTTTGCTTGTGGAGAGGAGAGGTTTAGTGGTATATAAATTGTGCATCTCATTAAATGGAAATTGTTGGATTTGTTTTGACCCTTGAGTGCAAGGCATATTTCAATTTGTAGGAAACCTTAAATAGAAAAATGAAAAATTGTTTATATTTTGTTTACTGCTTTACCATAGCTGTAATATCCATTTGTTGTATTTTTCTATAGGTATAGAAACATTTGATTAAGTATTAAAATTTTTAAATTGTTATTAAATAAACGTGCTTTGTAACTGAAAATCAGTCATTTTAATATGTCATGGATTTAAAGGGCTTGGATTCCAACATAATTAGAGCACACATCTGGATATCAGTAGGATATTTTATTCTCTTTTATTAATTGTCTTTAATATTTATATGATATAGATTAACAGAGATATTTTCTCTCTTTCTCTTTCTTCTATGTCTTTCTTGAAAGGTTATCAGAAGTTATTGGTGAAGTATCTGCTAATTCCTTATCTACTTGCACAAAGTCTTGTCCATCACCTCTCTCTTCTCCCAATGGAAAAATCAGCTTAGCTAGCCCTAAACGTGGTCAAAAGAGAGAAGAAGGGTGGAAAGAAGTTGTAAGAAGGCAAGCTAAATTTTGTATTACAGCAAATTTCTATTTTTCTTCCTGTCTACTTTAGAAAATGTATTTTAACATTGCTTAATCCTACATTAGGATTCCTAAATTAGGAAATATACAATAAATGAATTCTTTATACTAATTTTAACAGTTTCTCATAAGGATTGCTATAAAATATATTCAAAATCTGAGAAACAAAATGCAAATTCATTTTCTGTAATGACTCTTTCTGTCACACTAGATCACTTTCATACCTTAAAAAAGCTAATAAAATAATTTATTATTTAATACATTCATTTAATTTGAAGTTTACTAACACTTACATATATATTCTTTTAATGATGAAAAATGCCATATGGATTTTGTGTGTGTGTGTGTATTCAAGTTCCTTTAAGATACAGCCTGTTGTGCCTTAAAATGGTATCTGCTATACAGCACAGTGGAGTTGTCATGGTAATGACTTCATAGTACTCCACAAGAGGGCTCCCTCTGGTAAGGAGGATTGATTCTTAAAAACAAACAAACAAACAAAAAACAAGGGGGCTTCCTCTGTTAAGGGGAATTGGTTCTTAAAAAAACAACACCCTAGACCCTAGCTTCAAACAAAGAGGACAAGTTGTAAGGAGAGGTGCCTACACCCTATAAATAAAATTACTTTGATTTGACACTATAGATATGATTCATTCTTTTTCTGTCTAATCCAGGATTAGGATAAATAAATACCTGGGCAACACTGGGTTATCAGCTAATATGTAATAAAGACTTACTGAATATGCGTCATACCCTGCATATACTTTCTAGTTGGTGAGATGCTGGTAACAGTATATTGGCTTTCAAGGTTGTTTCTTAATGAAAGAGCCTAACTTGCATAGAATAACCTGACAATGCCTAGAATAAAATCGTCTTTGGTTACATTTGTGGCATTTGATCAGTGGTGAAATTCAAATTTTTTTAATACTGGTTCTGTGGGCATGATTTGGTAGGCGTGGGAGGGAAAGGATATTGCAAAAACTCCATTCCCTCCCCACTCTGGGGCCAGCCAGAGGTGGTATTTGCCGGCTATCCGAACTACCTGAAATTTCCGTTAGCGGTTCTCCAGAACCTGCTGAATTTCACTCCTGCATTTGGTAAAATGCCCCAAATTGAGCAGAGTATGCTATATATGCCATGGGTAACATTAACCTTAGCTGAAGACCTACATTATTTGCAGTGAATGCTAAGTTATGTGATATAAGGAAGAACATAGAATTGAAAATTAATATATCAAAGACCAAAGAGACTGTTTGACTTGGAAATTGGACTAAATATTTCCACACTATTCATAAATGGTGAAAAACTAGAGCAAGTAGATGAACATATGTACCTTGATAGAATATTTAAGGAAACTGGGGAAATGGCTAGACAATCTGTAACATTCTAATGCTGGTAGATGATGCAATGGTGAGTTATGTGTGAGCTATTGCAAAATAATTTCACATAAGAACATGATTTTGCTTACATTGTTTTATGAGAAACATGAATTGAACGCAGAGGGTTAAATAAATTAATTTTTGCTCTGTTTCATTGTGCTTTTTTTACATCATGCCTTTAATATTTTGGCTGTTTTTAATTCCTTTTCTGCATTCGGCACAATGTCTATGGAGATTCTCAGGTATAGTTATCCCAAAGGGGCAACTAGACTTTCTTGTTTTTCTTTGAAGACATTTCACTTCTTATCAGCTCTGACTGGATGGTGGGCAATGGAAGGATTTATATTCCTTGCAGATACTTGTAGTTACTCAGGTGACCATGATGACACAGATAAACCTCCAGGTGGCCTTGGTGACTCTCTAAAATAATGGAAAGGACCAACTGTCAGCAAGGAGTATAAATCCCCCATCATCCACTCAGAAATGAAGAAGCTTCTTGGATGAGAAGTAAAACATCTTCAAAGAAAAACCAGAAAGTCCAGTTACCTCTTGAAAAAGCAGTTTTGAGACATTCAGCACAACGTTGCTGACTCAGTAAAGAAATAGTGAGAGGCTATTCAAGTAATTTCTCATGAAACACATTCTCAGTATTAAGGGAATAGCATGGTATACCTTTGCACTTAGGAGCTGACCAGAAATTCCATAGTGTAATTCCATAGCCTTCCCAACCTTCTAAATAATCATCTTGAACTTAAAATATCAATAATTTTATACCATGGTCTTCATGTCAGACTACAGTTTTTGAAAAACAAAACAATCCTGCTTTATAGTATTTTAAATTTGCTGTTGAAATTACTGTTCTTGTTCATTTGTTTTTAGATCAAAGAAGGTTTCTGTTCCATCAACTGTTATTTCCAGAGTAATTGGAAGAGGTGGTTGTAACATCAATGCTATCAGAGAATTTACAGGAGCACACATAGACATTGATAAACAAAAAGATAAAACAGGAGACAGAATCATAACAATAAGGTAAACCAAGGCACTACTTATTTCGTTTCTAATAATTTACTTGGTCTTATTTCTGTACTTAGTTGCTAAAAGCCTCAGGTGGGCCCTTGTTAAGGGGCAGATTTTAGCCAAAAAATATTACAATGTATTATTGGAAACCTCCTGTCAAGAATTCTAGTTTGAAAGATATCTGTGATTTCCTGTAAGATATGAGCGATTCAGGGAGCACATTTCATTCCCACATTTTTCCTTAAGTTTAGCTTTTCATTTTTCTCATATTAAGCACCTTTTTCTGTATTGTACTTCAATGTACCTAGGATTTATCTGAGCATAATTTTATTTATAATTTATTTTTTTGGGTTCAAGCCTGGTTGGCATTCAAATATTTGAGTTCACTATTAGAGGGAATCATAGCATAAATGTTGCCATAAAGTAATTAAATTGCTTTCCTTAAATATCTGATTTTTTTAAATAAAAAAACCCTGTCCTCATGCATTTGTTATAGGGGAGGCACAGAATCAACACGACAAGCAACGCATCTTATAAATGCTCTGATTAAAGATCCAGATAAAGAAATTGATGAGCTCATTCCAAAGAATCGTTTGAAAAATTCTGCAGCCTATCCCAAAACAGGAACATCATCACATGCCACCACTACAACAGTTCACAGTTCCATAGCTGGGAACAAAGTCACCACTGTAGCAGTATCATTGTCATCATCTCAGATTGCTACAGCAGTCTCTGTGCCTGCAATTTCATCAGCATGTACCCATAAAGCAGTGAAGAATCCCATGAACAGTGTTAGGCCTGGATTTCCAGTTTCTCTACCATTAGCCTATCCTCCCCCCCAATTTGCACATGCATTGCTTGCTGCTCAGACTTTCCAACAGATTCGCCCACCCAGGTTGCCCATGACTCATTTTGGAGGAACTTTCCCACCAGCTCAATCCACTTGGGGCCCTTTCCCTGTTAGACCTCTGAGCCCTGCAAGAGCAACTAACTCACCTAAGTCTCACACCGTGCCTCGCCATAACAATCAAAACAGCAGTGGTTGTCAAGTGAATTCTGTGGGTTCCTTGACTTCTAGTTCAACAGCTACCACAAGCTCAGTGGTGTCTACTGTGCCTGTTTCTTCTGCAAATGGCTGTCCCAGTTCTCCCTCAGTGAGAAGGCAACTATTTGTCACTGTGGTGAAAACATCCAGCACTACCACAACAATTTCAACCACAGCAAGCAACAACAGCACAACAACAACAAATGCCATATATCCTTTTCCTACAGCCAAAGAGCAATACCCAGGTTCATCCACTTCTTCCCCTTCACCACCAGCCCAGTCAGCAAAGATTTCTAGAAATAGTCCTTCAGAATGTACAAGAAATTCTCCAAGCAAAAGGGTGTTATCTTCTGACCAGGAAGTAGGCAGTTCACCAGTTGTGGAAACAGTAAATTTGGCCAATAACAGACAGTCAAATAGTAATTCTGTTGGTATTCCTTCAGAACATCTGGGTCAGCCACAGTCTCTTGGGCCTCTTTCTCAAGAAGCAAGATTATCTTTACAGCCTCAGGTTCCAATACAAGATCCTCGTATGGTACCTCCAAATTTAACAGCAGTGAGTTCTTCTGCCCCAATAGTTACTCCTGCTAATGCTTCAGTAAATTCTCCAGCAAACTATCTTTTGCCTCAGGCATCAGTAGGATCTATTCAGTCTTCTGCTCCAGCTAAAATAGAAAATGCCTCTGTCAGGCTACCTTCCCATGGAACCAATACTGTGCACAAGAATTCAGCTCCTCTTCAGAATTCTACAGTTCCAGTCCTTAATATCAGCCACATAAAAAGACCCCACAGTGTTCCTTCTTCAGTGCAAATTCCTTCTACTTTAACTACTCAGAGTGTTTCTCAAAATTCAGTCCATCCCACAAATAAATCCATGGCCACCAATTTCAGTGCTGCTTTACCATTTGGACCATTTAGCACACTATTTGAGAATAATCCTCCTTCAGCTCATGCATTCTGGGGTGGTTCTGTCTTGTCATCTCAGGCAACGCCGGAATCTATTTTGTCTGGAAAGTCTTCATTTCTGTCAAATTCAGATCCATTACATCAATTAGATACTTCCAAAGCCCCAGGGTTTAGACCCCCACTGCAGAGACCAGCTCCAAATCCCTCAGGTAAATATAAAATCCACCTCTTTCTCATTTCATATGTGCAGTATTACTCTCTAATGTTTTATTTTTATCAAGGACTGCAGTCTGATTGGTGTAAAATCTTATCTATCTGTTGAATAATAGGAATGGAAATGGAATGTTTATTTGTATACCGCTCGGGGCGGTGCACAGGGAATATAAAACAAAACATACAACAATATAAATATCTAAAATTAAATTAAATTAAATTACAATGACCCTGCACTAAAACATAAAAAACCTAAAACCCTAAACCCCTAAAAACCCAATTAAAAATTTAAATGTACAGACCGAAGGTGTGAGAAATAGATTAGGCCAGGCCAGCCTGTTGGAAGAAATATGTTTTGAGCTTTCGGCGGAAGGAGCGGAGGTCCGGAGTTGTTCTGAGGTCGGGGGATAGGTTGTTCCATAGGATAGGGCCTGCAACAGAGAAGGCCCTTCCCCTGGGAGTCGCCCGCTGGCATTGCCTAGTGTACGGTACCCGGAGAAGTCCCTCTCTGTGCAAGCGAATCGGTCGAAGGGATGTATGGGGCAGGATGCGATCTCGCAGATAGCTAGGTCCCGTGCCCTGGAGCACTTTAAAGATGGTAATCAACACCTTGAAGCGCACCCGAAAGACCACAGGCAGCCAATGCAGCTCGTGCAGGAGCGGTGTTATGTGGGAGTACCTGGGGACTCCCTGAATTGCCTGCGCAGCCGCATTTTGAACTAGCTGTAGTCTTCAGATGCACCTCAAGGGAAGTCCCATGTAGAGAGCGTTGCAGTAGTCTAGACGGGATGTCACGAGGGCATGAGTGACCGTGCGGAGGGCATCCCGGTCCAATAGGGGACGCAACTGGCGTACCAGGCGAACCTGGTAAAACGCCCCCCTGGCCACGGCCGTCACTTGATCTACCATGGACAGCCAGGTATCCAGGAGGACACCCAAGTTGTATGCCCCATCCACAGGGGCTAGATGTTCCCCCCCTATGGCCAGTGATGGAGAAAACTGGTTGTACTGGGATGCCAGAAGCCACAGCCACTCGGTCTTGGACGGGTTGAGTCTGAGTCTGTTTCTTCCCATTCAGACCCATACGGCTTCCAGACACTGGGACATCACTTCGACGGCATCGTTGGGGTGGTTCGGGGTAGATATATAGAGCTGCGTATCGTCAGCATAGAGATGGTACTCTACCCCAAAACCACGGATGATCTCACCCAGCGGCTTCATATATGTGTTGTACAGGAGTGGCGAGAGGACCGACCCCTGAGGCACCCCACAAGTGAGAGGCCTTGAGGTCGACCTCTGCCCTCCTGCCAACACAAATTGCGATCGACCGGAGAGGTAGAAGGAGAACCACCGTAAAACGGTGCCTCCCACCCCCAACCCCTCCAGTCATATTCTAGCTGTGCATGCAAATAAGCAAGCTCATTTTCTAAAAGGTTTAGCTATAAAAGGAAGCATGACATAAATGTAAACTGGAAAAGGGTTTTATCTGTTCACTCACTAGCATTATAATATGCTAATCTTTTAAAAAGTTAATTATTATTGATCGCTGTTATATTTTTTGAATGTTTATTTTCTCAGAAAGATTTCACCTAACAGTCATGTTGTTTTTAACAGCCAAAATACATAAATAATATTGTAAATCTCTTTAGCTAAAGGCATATTTATTTAATAAAGTTGCATTTGTAAATAAACGTGCTGTTACTTCAAAATAGATATAGGGAAAATCAGTAGAAAGTAAGACATTGTAATTATAATCAGATTTATGAAAAATGCAGTTTGAAGCATTGTGAGATCTCACAGCTGTACAGGGAATTTGAAAAAAAAACTTCGTGATATTGGCAAAGCATTAGGGATAATATAGATTGATCACACTTGTTTGAACCAATAGATCAGTCCACTCTGAGGAACTAATGATCCTGATGGGTTCAGAGAGAACCTGAGGTTTTTTCTGGGGATTTGGTGGGCCATATGATTGAGACCTTAGCTCTATCTGTCAAGGATCTTATATGTGATTGATTTTTTAACAGCTTTTCCTATTTATTGATCTTGGGTCAGCCTGGTTTTCCAAGGAGTTCTGGGAAATAAACTAACAGAGCAGATAATAATAATAATAATAATAATAATAATAATAATAATAATAATAATAATAATAATAATAATAATAATAATAATAATAATAATAATAATAATGTTGAATTTATTAACCGCTCCCTCTCCCCACAGGGACTCGGGGCGGTGCACAGGGAGAATAAAAACAATAAATATACAAGATACATACAATTTAAAACAGATTAAACTAATTCCTGTGCTAAAATCCCATTAACTAAAAATCCCCACTAAATATAAATAAACATTAAAAAACCCATAGAGAGAGAGACTACCCTAGGCCGGCCAGGCGGAAAAGATGAGTCTTCAATTTCAGGCGGAAGGAGCGGAGGTCCGTGGTCGTTCTAATATCGGGGGGAAGGTCGTTCCAGAGGGCCGGGCCCGCCACAGAGAGAGCCCTTCCCCTGGGCGTCGCCCACTGACAAAGTCTAGTGGATGGCACCCGGAGAAGTCCCTCTCTGTGGGAGCGAATCGGCCGTGAGGATGTGTGAGGCAGGATCCGATCCCGCAGGTAGCTAGGTCCCGAGCCATGGAGCGCTTTAAAGATGATAACTAACACCTTGAAGCGCACCCGGAAGACGACAGGCAGCCAGTGCAGCTCGCGCAAGAGCGGTGTTACATGGGTGAACCTAGTGGTTCCCATAATTGCTCGCGCGGCTGCATTCTGAACTAACTGAAGCCTCCGGGTGCACCTCAAGGGGAGCCCCATGTAGAGAGAGTTACAGTAGTCCAGTCGGGATGTCACGAGGGCATGAGTGACTGTGCGAAGGGCGTCCCGATCCAATAGGGGGCGCAATTGGCGAACCAGGCGAACCTGGTAAAACGCCCTCCTGGCCACGGCTGTCACTTGCTCTTCCATAGATGCCTAGACAGCCATTGGAAAAAAAAGATGAAGTGTTTCTGACTACTTCCATTTGACAGCTAACATTAAAGATTACATTATGGTGATAAGAGTGGTACAAATAACTAGTCTTCTGCTCTTATTGCATCTCCAGATAACTGGCTAGTAGCTTGGTTTAAAGCAGTGCTTCTCAATTATTTTCTGTCATGCCCCCCCAGGAAGAAGAAAACATTTCGCGCGCCCCCGCGCGACTGTAAATAGTATCATTTGTCTATAAAATTGTTATGTACACCTCTGCATAACACTGTATCCTTATTAACGTATAAGAGAATAAAAAAAGAAAGAAATGTGGATCAATTTACAACAAAGAATAGCTTTATTAACTGTAGCAGAAAAGATTTAAAGTGCATTAGAAATTTTAAAAAAATTAAATCCTTTGCCGAGGTCAAACGCGCCCCCCTTTACGGAGCCTCGCGCCCCCCCTGGGGGGCCCGCCCCACTATTTGAGAAGCACTGGTTTAAAGTGACCATTGCAGGAGGCGGGTGGGGGGAGAGAGCCCATGTGAACATCTAAAATCTACTTAGGAATGTACTAGATACCTGATAAATAAAATCACTTGGATACATACCGAATTAGATTTGGACTGTGCATGTGTAGTTAGATTGACTGAAACACAATGTTGTCCTGTCTTATTAACTGGATTGGTTTGATCCTCTGACTATTAAGGAAGTTCACAGGGTCCATGGGATTGTTAATCTAGCTACCAGTTTATTAGATCCATATCGTTCCTGATTGGCGGTGAAATCATCCTTGAGGAAGGAGATGGTTCGATTTGCCTTATAAGGGCAATAATGTACCTCACCTCAAGAAGCCATTACTGATCCCAGCTATTCTGACCAATTTACACCTAAGTCTCTGCCTTCACCTTTTTAAGAAAAATGATGGAGAAGGTGGCATGGTTGTAGCTTCAGATGACCTCAGAAGAAGTAGATGATCTGGATCCATTTGAACTAGTTTCAGGTCAGGGTGTTGTACAGGGATGGCATTGATTTCATTGTCACAGAACCAGTATGGGAGTAGTGCAGACATCCTGGCTCACCTTGATTTCTCAGCAGCCTTTGATACCATCATTTTTAACTTTCTCAACCAGAAAGTTAAGCAGAAATCATTTTCAAACCATGGGTGTTGAAAATGATAGACATGGTGCTGCAGTTCTCATTTCTCCATGTCAGAGTAGGTCAAGCCTGAAGCGCCTGGTTGATGGATTGCCATCCGTTCTGTTTAACATCTATATGAACCTGCTGAGTGAAGTCATCTTCCATCACAGGAATAGGCATCATCATTAAATGAATGATACTGAGTTTTATAATTCAACCTCTGGTTAACAAAATTGTGAAAGCTAAGAATATATCGTTCCTCTTCTGTTGATTATTTATTATTTTTAATTAAAGGTGATTTTTTAAAAATTAGATGTCTTTAACCTTGTGTGTATAGTCGTTTGATCTGTAATGTGTTGCTATAATTTTAGGGACAAAGCAGTTTGGAAGTTTGGTTCCTGTAATAGCATTTAGGAATGACTTTGGGAAACTGGAGGAAGAGCTTCCATAGACTAAACAGTATTAAGAAAAGTGGCAGCTGAACTTTCCATACAAATGGGGGTGTGACAAACACCTCAAAAGGGACCCTCTTTATTGACTATAAAGGCAATAGGAGAGGGACGTACTTTCAGTTTGGAAGACTCTGTTAATACAACCTTACATTACTGTAAAGCTAGAGCTAGTACTTTTGAGTATGCTTCTTGTCTGGACTACCTCACAAAGCTGAGAGTGCCTGAGAAGGTGTAGTACTATTGCACATTATAATTATAATTTATTAAGTAACATTTAAATGGAGCTTTAGCTGTGAATTATGAGTGGCAGCCAATAGTAGTCTGTTATTCTGTCTTGATAGTCTGCTTTTAGTTGATCTACCGTCACAATTGATCTGGCTGTATTATTTAGTCTGTTGGTCTTGTAAGGAAGGTAATTCTGTTTCCTGATATATCTGATTTAATTCCATTAGGTGAGTATCTCTATATAATTAGTCAGAAAATACATGATTATATTGTAAAGCCTGATTATATATGATGGATGTAATGGTCTGTTCTGTATGAAAGTTGGAAGCATGTAGTTTAGTTGTCCATTATGTAATTTTACCGTGTGTGTGTGTGTGTGTGTGTGTGTGTGTGTGTGTGTGTGTGTGTGTTTGCCAAATTTATATAGTCACTCTACCAAAAAGAGCTCTATCAAAAAAGGGAACTTGTTCTGTAGTTAGGACAGAACAAGTGAGGTTGATGGGATGGAACTTTTTGAGATCATGATGAAACTTAATTATTCATTTCCATGACTCTTGTTGGTGAAATTGTCATAAGTGATTCTTATATATGAATCTACATAAGGGGGTAGTTTCAGGGAATAAGAATTAAGAATACATTAAGGTCAGCAATGAAGGTTTTGTCAGTATTCATTTGTAGTATTACATTACTGGCATGTCAAAAGAGTTATGAGTAGGTACAAAGTTACATACCATATTTTCCTGAAAATAAGATCGGGTCTTATATTTTTTGGGCTGCCAAAGAAAGCACCAGGTCTTAGTTTTGGGGAGGTCTTATATTTTTTCCCATACCAGGAAGGGTGGGAGCAGTAGCTTCCCCTCCCACTTAATGCCTCCAGGGCCTCTGCTAAACAGCTGATCAGTGCCACTTTATAATCTGAATGTTTGCTGCAGAACAGCTGAGCTAAGCCTGTATGTCTGCACTAAACATCTCTGCAAAACACAATCACCTGTTTAGCCAAGACACCAGGCTCAGCTCAGCTGTTTTGTGGAGGACGTTCAGGCTCCGAAAAGGGAGGCAGCTTTGCTGATCTGATACCTTCTCTAAACAGCATTTTCCTCCTGAGCCTTCAGCATTGCAATCCTGGGATATACTAAAGGCTTGGGGAGGAGCCTTTTTGGCGATCAGCAGGAAAACGGGGAGGGGGATTTTCCTGCCTGGTTCCTATATTCTTAAACTCAGCACAGACTAAGAATAGGAGGACAGGGAGGAAAATCCCCCTCCCCATTTTCCTGCCAATTGCCAAAAGGCCACCCATAAACCTTCAGCGTTGCAATCCTGGGATACCCCCAGCTTCCCAGGGCTGCTCCGGGGCTTGGACAGTGCCGGGGGTAGGGAGGCTACTGGAGGAGCCTTGCATGGCCCCCACCTGCTTCCACTTCACCTTTGCCAGGGCGGTGGGTGCTAGAAGGGTGCTGTCCTTGGCTGGGCAGTCCTGAGGGCCATTCCAAAGCCTCCCTGCTACTTGGTTTGGGGCAAATGGCTGCACAGCTCACTCGTTGCAAACAACCTGATCGCCAATGCCAGGACATTTGATTGCTTGAAAGGGGCAGGCAGTGCTTTGCTTCTACCATAAGAACATGCATTCCACAATCTTTCAGAATTGCCTGCTTTTTGTCCTTTTCAGCAGCTGCATAGAAGGGGGGAGAGCCAATTCTGACAGGCCACATGGCTTTCTGCCTCATTGTGGAGAGGCAGAACTCCTGGCCCTCGCTGGATCAGTTGATCTGTGAACCGCAGCCCGGCCACACCTACCCCCTTTGCTAGGGCTTATTTTGGGGTAGGCCTTATATTAGGCCCACCCCATCCCCCCCCCCAAAATCATGAGGGCTTACTTTCTGGTTAGGTCATATTTTGTGGAAAACACAGTAGTTTTTTCAAAGTGTGTTGTATTTATTCTAGTGATGATGTTGTTGCTGATTGAATTACATGTTTCAGGAGGATCTTAGTAGAGGCATGGCCAAAATTATTGGTAACACTCAAAAGAATTCCAATTTGCCAAGAAGTAAGTTGAAATCAACACAAATAAATTGCATCCACAATTTCTTATTCCATTGTTATGGTATGTAGGAATGACCTTGGAATATGGAGGAAAAATCACATCGCAAACAATGGTCTTGTGCAGCCCCATTCACAAATGGGGGGAAAACATAGAAAAGGTTTCAGAAATGACTCTTCATAGACAGGAGGGGAGTAATACTTTCAGTCAGCCTTGCACATTTCTGTGTAATGTAACTTTATAATAAAGGTAGTGCTGATGCTAATTTGAAGACTTAACATCATAGCGCAGAAACCTTGTTCTTGATGTATGATTTAACATATTATTGTATACAATAAAACAAATAAAAATGGCATCGATGTTTTAAAAAATGCAAGCAAAATTGTTTGGAAGTAGTAGCAGCAACGGAAAAAAAAACAAAACCCAAACCCTAACAGTACTAAATATTCAATATTCAATATGTTCAGGCATCATCCAGAACATAAACATAATAAAATTCATTCCAATAATAAAGTTTTGGGAAATTTGAGAAAATTCAAATTTTGCTAATGCTAAATTCTATTGAAACCAGCAAATATTGCAAAACATTTTTTCCATTCCTAGCCCCAATTTAACAACTAAAATTAACAGCCTTAACATCTGTTCTGTACAATGTTTCATCAGTTTGCAAGGAAAAGATACATTCGCTTAGAAGTTTTAGAAAGTGAAATCTGGTTCATTTTTTGATTACTAGCATATTTTAATAGGCAAGTAGAAAGATCATGTGATCTTCCTCTTGATACAAGTGAATAAACTGATTTATTGGTATATATAAAATTCAAAGTAAAAAATTCATACAGCAATATATTAGTTATTACTAACATTACTAAATAAGCAAATTATGTTTTATGCCAATACCAGCATTCATGCACCATTGTTCTTGGAAAGTGATGTTTTGTACATAATTTTACAGGTATTATTGGTCTGGATTCACCTTATGGTTCTGTTACACCTTCTTCTGCACATTTGGGTAACTTTGCCTCAAATCTTGCAAGTGGCCAAGTATATGCATCAGGAACTGCTCTTGGTGGAGCACCAACAGCTGCTAATTTTAATAGACAGCATTTTTCCCCACTCAACTTACTGCCTCCGTGTTCCTCTGCATCAAATGGTGAGAGTTTTGTGGCATTCTTTAATAGGATAATCAAATATATTAAGGTTCCTGGCAGATTTCTTATCTTAGAGAAGAGTAGAATATAGCTAATTGATAATAACTGCAGTTAAGTTTTAATAACAATCCAAGAATTTTTTTTAGTTATTTTATTCAAGTAAGTTGAATTCTAGAATCATGATTGTACAGTTTGCAAGACAGAAGTGTCTCCAATGATTACTTCTCTGTATATTTGCCCTAGATAGCATGTTATTAAAATTACAAGCTGTTACTTCAGAGTTATATAAAGTCTCTGGTATCAGAATTTATCTGTTTGCAACTGTTATTATTTAATGTTTAATTCATGTTACTCATTTTATTGAGTCTGGGATAAAAACAAGTATCGGGAAGAAAGGTCATTTTCTTGAAATATTCACAGCAAATTCATTCTTCATATATATTTGCTTTTAGAGCCATCTGCTCAACCAATGACTGCTGGAGTGAGAGCACCATCTCCAACCCCTTCAGGTGTTTCCATTGGGTCAGAAAAGCCCAGCAGTATGTCTCAAGACAGGAAGGTTCCTGTTCCAATTGGAACAGAGCGTTCTGCACGTATTAGGCAAACAGGAACATCTACACCTGCTGTTATAGGAAGTAACTTAGCTGCTCCAGTTGGTCATAGTGGTATATGGTCTTTTGAAGGCCTAGGAGGAAATCCAGGTGGTATGTATTGTCTTCTACTCATCTTCCAATAATGTATTATTGAAAAAATGTAAAAAATGAATAATTTAAATGTTAAAATAGAAGCTTCTCCAGAAATGCTAATGTTAATTTTCTGGTATCTCTATATTAAATAGCTAATTAATGCCATTACAGATTTATTGGAATAGAATAGAATTCTTTATTGCCCAAGTGTGATTGGGTAAACGAAGAATTTGTCTCTGGTGCATAAGCTCTCAGTGTACATACAAATACATTGTAGCCAATTGTTGTGCCTTCTGTCAGCGTTCTGAGTAATTTTCTGAGTAACGCATCCATCAAAAGCATAACTCCGAGATAGGTAGATTCCTCAAAGAACACATTTACACCTTTTTAATGATGGTTTAATATTAGGTGTCCATTTCAAGTCCTGGGAGATTATAGAACCCAGAAACGTGAAGATCACCACTGGTGATACTGTATTACCTAATATTGTAAAAAGTTGTAAAATAGGAGAGCTTCTCCTAAAATCTCCTATTATCTCTCTAGTTCAGCTCCAGATTGTTCCAGCTGCACCACAGAGCCAATTATTCTATCTCCCATCTACATGCAAACTCATTGTCTTGATGAGACTAATGACACACTTCAGTATTTTAACTGAGGGATCCTTCAAGATTCAGTCATTAGTATATAGAGAAAAGAGTAATGGAGAGAACACACAGCCCGTGGGGGAGGGGGGCTCCAATGCTAATTGAATGGGGATTTGATGCAGGTGAAGGTGGGGACCAGTTGATCAACACAAACTTTCAAGCAAGGAGTTATCCTGTCTGGGCCTGGTACTTTTCCAGACTTTTGTCTGTGAAATAGACATCACACCTCTTTTTCTAGGATCACCACAGCTGAGGGACCCAGAGGGATAGAGTCAGGTGTAGGAAACTTGGTTGTTGTTGGCATATCTGAGATGGAGAAGGTAGCGATGGTTGACAGTGGTCTCCTCTCACAATTATGTCCTGATTTAAAAACTTAACTTTTAAACCTCATTGTGACATATTATTTGAGGCTAAATGAGCAGAGTGCCTTTTTCTTTAGTTTTTAGATCACGATATAGATTATATTAGAAACCAAGTGATAAGATAAACATTGCTCTTTTTTTCTTCCTAGATAAAGTAGATTGGTGTCACGGTGGAATGGGAAACCATATGATTCACAGGCCAATGTCTGATCCAGGAGTATTCTCACATCAAGCAATGGAGAGAGAGAGCACAGGAATTGTAACTCCTTCTGGTACATTCCATCAGCACGTTCCTGCAGGATACATGGACTTCCCAAAAGTTGGGGTAACCTAACGTTTAGATTATTAGCCAGGTTTTTGTTACTTAAATGGTTTTTCCTGTTTAAACATTGCTTAAATCTTAAATAGCTAGGAAACGAGCATATGCCAAGTATTTTGTTAATATTCAACTCTTTCTTACATGTATCAAGAAGTAATTTTATAAAATATTTTCACATATGGATATATCTATTTTTAATTTTTGTATACTTTCCCAATTGCAAAATTGGGAGACATTAACTTAGGAATTCTCATGTTTTTAGCACATGTAATATAAATTAAGATGATTAGATGGCAGGCATTTTATAATAAACTTCTTTTGAAATATGCATATATCTAAAACCAGGAATACAATAGCTTTTTTGGCTCTGTGAAGACATGAATAAAATAATGCATTATTCTATTCTTGACAGGGCATACCCTTTTCAGTGTATGGGAATGCAATGATGCCTCCTGTTGCACCCATAGCAGATGGTACTGGTGGGGCCATATTCAATGGCCCTCATGCTGGTGACCCAACTTGGAATTCGTTGATAAAGATGGTTTCAAATTCTGCAGAGACTAATGGCCCCCAGACAGTAAGTATAAAGGATATTTTAGATTAGTATTTATGGACAAATGTTCACTTTCAGTACTGGAAAATAGAGAAGCTTTATTATTCTCTTTGTGTCTCAGCATTACTTAATTCCTACAGTTAATAGTATTCCAATGATAGATTTTGGATGGCATTTGTATGTGACATATATATTGTCCAAACAAAATTTATATAATTATACCAACAATCTAAAAATTGAGGAAATTTAGTTTGAGCTAATAATGCAGTTTCATCAAGCCATTTTGTACAAGTGGGTAAAAAGATCATAGAAGAATGGATATTTAGGTGAGAAGAGAATAGGATACTGTAAGGGCATAAAAACCCTGTCATTTTATTCTTAATGTTTAATATTTCTTGATTTTGGAGACCTTTATAAGTAGCAGCTTTAGCCCAAATATTAATTTCTTATTGATAATAAAAATGAGTTAATAGATAACAGTAGTAATATTTCACATAATGATATACAAGATAACAGTAGTAATATTTCACATAATGATATACAAGTATCATGCACATCATTTTCAGAATGGATCAAAAGAGCTGAGAACATTCCATATGTTTATATTTTATTTTAAAGAGTAATCAATTGAGGTAATAATTTACAAAGGTTAAGTGGGAATCAATGACAATTCTATTTCTTTGTTGGCTTGTTTATTTCACAATTAAAGCTCTGCATAGTTTAAAACATCTACTCTCCTCCCCAGGTTTGGACAGGAGCATGGGCACCACATATGAGCAGTGTGCATATGAACCAGCTTGGTTGAATCCAGATCACCTTCGATAGCCTGAAGATTTATTTTTGGTTTATAGGAGACTACAGATGGCAAAAGCAGTTCTCCTCAGCTTTCAGATTATTCTTCGGTTGTATTGGACTGAAGTGTGTAGGCTTTTCAGAACATACTGACACTTCTGTGAACATTATGACTGCCCATTCTACCATATGGTTCATCTTAGCCTCTTTTAGTTTCATTTTCTTTCACCCTTGATTATTATTAATTTTGGACATAACTTTTTATTGAGGCTGTTTTTTGGCTGGTTTTTGGTTTTTAGTACTGTAAGCTGCTTTTGGGCATACACAGAAATTTAGCAAAATTATGTAAACTTGATCCTGTTTTAGAATGGCAGATAAATGTACAATTGTTTACATAACAGAAATGGATAGCAGAAGGTAAATCTTTCCAGTATGTCAGTATAGAGGCTCAACTTTAATGTGACAGATGTATCTTCATATACAGCAGTCTGGATGTTTTGTTCATACATTAAAATATTAATAAGCATTACTTTTCTAGTTGTGTAATTTTAAGTATGCATAAAATGGGCATTATTTTTGAGTTTCTTCCATAACCTTATAGTATGTTTATACAATGAGATTTCATATTTATTCATTATAAATTTAATTTTATAAATGGAATACAACATTTATGCAAAATTCTTCCCCAGCTACCCTATAAATGTTGAACAAGACAAAAATACAAATACAGATGCTTAATCATTATATTTAGGCACTTCCAAAGCTCCCCCCTTCAATATTATTAAATCATTTCAATGTTAACCAGATTACTACAAAGATGGGTTAATAAAATTACTGTCTGCAATTAGTTTGAAAGTACTCCTCCTTAGCTTTCTATTGTCTATCAGTTACTGGCAAGGGTCTTTTAAAAAAAAATAAGTCAGGATGAATTGGCCATTATTTTCTGCTAAGAACTTTATTGATAGAAATGGCTTAAATTTAGAAGATTGAATTATCATGCCAAATGAATACTCTATTCTGAAATTAATCTTGGTTAGATTTATTTGCAAGATTCCATATCAAAATGTATAATGGGACTCTGGATTACTTCCACTGCTTAAAAGAAAACATTAGAATATTAATTGGGAAATAATCTATTTCAGTCTAGAAGACTTTAGAAGTACTTGTGGCAAATGGTAACAACTAATTATAATTGTTACCTGTCCCATGTACTTCTAAAATCTAAATAATGGATACCTTTGTGAATATGTGGTATGCATTTTAAAATTTTATAAGCTGTTCTACTCATAGCAAGTATTGCATGGGAGAATACAAAGAGGCCAATGTCTCTATTCTTTGCTAGTTGGAACAAATGAACTCTGTTACAGTAGCAGTTGTTTCTTATATGGAATTACACTGCAAGCTTCTAGGTATCATTTCAGAAGTAAGTACCATTAAATTTAATGGGGCATACTCCTACAGAAATAATAGCATTAGTAGTTCAACACAAGGTTTATACAAGTGAAATTAAGATTACCTAGTCCAGATCAGTTTTAATAAATTCTAAAATGCTGTTTTAGGTGTAAAGCCAGGAAGAAAAATGCTTTCCCAAAGATTCCTGCAGCCTTGTTAATGCACATTTAGAAATGTTGAAAGACTTGTGAATAAGTTTGTCTGTGTACATGCCCTCTCTTGGTGCTCTTAAAATAACCTTTCCATTATCTTTTACTATACCTAATGAAATATTTGAAATTGGTTGTAGCAAAAAGAATGTCTAACCAAATAGCTGTTGATGGAAAGGAGAAAAACATACCAACCTAATTTTCAGCACTTTAATGGGTGGGGGAATAATGCTATTTAACTATTTTATATAATATTTGCAACTATCTTTAGTTTATGCTTACTACAGCTAGTTAGGATTATTTTTGCTTCTTTAAAATAATCCTTCAGCAGAGTAGTTGCTGCTTAGTATTTATTACAATAAAATATATTGTCAGGTTCAGCTAAGTTTCCTAGGATGTGGTTTCTTATTAAATCAATCTGTATTTTGTTGACTTGAAAGCAAAAATATTACTAGAACAGATTGAAACAATCCATGTCTTGTTTATGAAATAAGCCTTGTCAAATTAAAATCCTGGACGGGTGGATGCTAGAAGTCTGTATTAGGAAAATTTTTGGAACACTTTTTATATTTCAAATGTAATGCATACTTGACCAATAAAGACAAGGAACATGTTCTTTTTTTGAGACCTTCTAGGTCTTTATTTTGAAACAAACCCATAAACTATTTGCAATATATATACGATGGTATATATTTATTTAAGTAATTAAATAATTCATGGAACCCTGGATACCTCAATACATAATTCACAGGATTTTAAATTTGGAAAAACCATCTTACCCCAATCATACATAAGTCTGAATGCTAGTCTTATCTGAAGTACAGTTCTGGTTATTAAGAATATGTTTATAAGTAATGGATAAACCACAAAGCATGAGTGTAATTAGTCACAGTTGCATACAGAAGCAAAACATTTAATTTTTTTAATTAATTAAACCCTCATATCATAATCACAGCTTTCTTAATAGAAGTAGCCTAAACCAGGGGTCCCCAACCTTTTTTGCACCAGGGACCGGTTTCATTTTAAAGAAAACCCTGCGGACCGGCTGAGTGGCTCAGCAGTCATGTGACTGGGTGGGCGTGGCCAATTTGAAAAATGTGAAACTCACTTAACAATGGTCTTGGTTAGCAACCAAACTTTTGGGCTCAATTGTGGTCATAAGTTCTCTCTCTCTCTCTCTTTCTTTCCTTCCCTCTTTCTTTCTCTTTCTCTCTCTTTCTTTCTCTTTCTCTCTTTCTTTCTTTCTCTTTTTCTCCCTCTTTCTCTCTCTTTCTTTCTCTCTCATTTTTTCTTTCCCTCTTTCTCTCTTTATTTCTTTCTTTCTCTTTCTCTCTTTCTCTTTCCCTCTTTCTCTCTCTCTCTCTTTCTTTCCTTCCCTCTTTCTTTCTTTCTCTCCCTCTTTCTCTCTTTCTTTCTCTCTCATTTTTTCTTTCTTTCCCTCTTTCTCTCTCTTTATTTCTTTCTCTTTCTCTCCTCCTCTTTCCCTCTTTCCCTCTCCCTCTCTTTCTTTCTCTTTCTGTCTCTTTTTCTTTCTTTCCCTCTTTCTTTTTCTCTTTCTTTCCTTTGTCTCTTTTTCTGTTTTTCTGTTTGTCTTTCTTTCTCTCTCTCTTACTTTCTCTCTCTCTCCCACTTTCTTGTTCTTTCTTTCTCTTTCTCTCTTTTTCTTTCTGTCTCTCTCTCTTTCGTCCGCCCATCTCGGTCACTCTGTGTGTGTGTGTGTGTGTGTGTGTGTGTCTGTCTCGCATTCAGGCACTTAATCATTCATTCTGTGCCTGTCTATCTTTCTCTCCCTCCTTCCTTCCGCGCGTGTGTGTGTGTGACTCTCTCTGATTCCCTCCCACCCTGTCTCTCTCTGTGTCTATGCCTCTCTCTGTCGGTCTGTCGTCGTCCCATCCCCCCCCCCACCGCGGAGTCTCCTCAGCTCGGCTCGACTCGCTCACTAGCCTTAGCCTGCCCCGCCTGGGCGGCCGCTGCCGCGCTTGGTCCCTCGTGCGCTCGGTCAGGCTCCTTCCAGGAGCTTGAGAAGGCTCCGTGGGGTGGGGATGGGGTGGGGGGGAGGGACCTCCGCAGCTCCTGGAAAAAGACCAGTGGGTGGCATGCCGGTTGGGGAAGCTCTGGGGGGGCAGGGAGGAAGGAAATCCGCGGGCTGTTTTGCTGCGGCGCGCAGGAGTCCCACCGTCGGCTGCCCCCTCCTCCCTCCTCCTCCTCTCCCGCTCTGCGGCCCGGCTCCTATCCAGCCACGGACCGGCACCGGTCCGCGGCCCGGGGGTTGGGGACCCCTGGCCTAAACATCTTTTTTTCACCTTTTGGATAGGCCCCTTTTTAGGCCTTTCCTTTCTTATACTACTCATAATCTTCCATACTATATAGATAGTATATAGTATTTAACTAGTCAATAGTTTAAATAATCAGTATTTTCCTCAACAATTCTTGTTGGTAATATCTTTTCCTCAGCTCTTGTACCTGGGCAGTTTAAACATTTGAAGGCTGATCTTCTCCATAATTCCTTTCACATAGAGTAACACCACCAAGATTGAATTGAGTTTACCAAAAAAAAAAAAGTATTCCTTCTCTACTGAGACCTAGAAAGAAAATAATAAATCTTTGAATATATAGTAAACGTAATATCCTACCATAACCAAAATACAGTGGGCTATCTAATTCCAAGTTAAACTCCTGACCTTAGCACTTAGACTTATATAAAGCTTCACAGTACTTTACAGCATTCTTTACTATACTGCACAAAATTGAACTAAATCACTTTGCAATTTGAGATTCTAGCCATATTTTCACATGTTGACATACCCATAGGCTACTGGGTCTTTGGGTATGTCGACATGGAAGAGGCTATTCTGACAATTCCGATAGTTTAGCTATAAACTAATCCATACTGAGCCCCCTTAATTTCGAATCAAATTGTCCAATATATTAGAAAGAATATATTTCTTATATGCTTACAAAATGCTAACACAGCCCAGATACATATTAGAAGGAGCACAACTTGAGATGCAGAAGATCAAGATATGTTTTAGTTTAGATTGCTGAACAAGTAAGGATTGGATTTAATAATCTAAATGGTTCCTTTCTATTCTGTACTTCTAAGAGCATGAAAAATGTTTAAGTTGTATAGATAAAGCTTCATGATTTTAAGGATTCTACATTATAACTATTACTATTATTCATCTTTAGACACTTTGATTAAATTTAAAATAATCCACTGTCAATTGGATAGGCAGCAGAGCATAGATGTCTCCAAAGTTTTGTCATAAAGAATTCTGATTGTTGGGCTCCAGAAGAGCCTTCTCTACTGCACCACCTGCTCTTTGGAACATCTGCCCTCTAGAGTAAGATCTACTTTCAATCTCCTATCCTTCCATAGGAGCCTGAAGACCTGGCTCTGAAAGTTGGCCTGGGGATCTAATGGGAGAGTTCAATTCTGGGGATAGCTATTAGATTGACAGCAGACTCCACCTCCCCACATGCCCATTTTTTACTAGTCATATTGATTCATTTTCTTTGTGTTATATTTTTTATTTTATTGTTCTATTTACTTTTGCTTTGTTTAAACTTCCTTTTTTATTTCTTGGTTTTTTATCGTAAGCCATCCAGAGTGGCTCTAGTGACATAGGTAGTAAATAAATTTAATAATAAAAGCAGAAAAGTGGCATGGGAAGATAAAGTATTACATGGCCAGTACATTAAAAAAAAAAAAAAAGACCTGCCAATGACCAAGTGCAGGAAAATTAAAGAGACAGGGAGGCTAATTCTGGCTGCACAAGACCAAGCCTTAACAAATACATACAAAGCCATGCAGCAACAGATAGCAAGTGCCACCTTTGCAAATAAGCTGAACTAACAGCTGATGCAAGAAGATTGCATAGATTGGCTACAAACAATGGCATGAGAAAGGAGGAACAATGGAAGATCAGCAAGAAATACCATTTGCCTGCAAACAAGAACTAGTGGGACCATAAAACAGAGAAAATTAGAAAATGAAGATAAATTGCGCTGGGACTTTAAGCATTCAAACAGGCAATTCTTGCATAACACTCCAGACTTAACAATTATCAATAAAAAAGACAAAAAAAATCTGGATAGTGAAGATGGCAATACTTGGAGACAGTGAAATAGAAGGAAAGGAAGTGGAGACAATAAAATACAAAGACTTGCTAATAGAAATAGAATGATTGTGGCAAAAGAAAATAGATACCAACAATAATATCTACCCAGTAATTTTTGGATACATTCCCAAAAATAAGGAGCACCACTTGAATACCATCAGCATTGACAAATTCACCACCAGTCAATTGCAAAAGGCAATTTTATTTGAAATAGCTTACATCCTAAAACAATATCTGTTATACCAAAACACCTTCCCTTCTGCTTATCTAGGTCCTTGGGAAGGATTTGATAGCCAGCCAAGCATGCCAAATCCAGTCTGAACACCTGGCTGACTCTGTGATGGACAATATTAATCTTCCAAAGATGAACCATGGACCAGCTTTAATCATTACTCATGTTGCTAGAAATATAGACTGTTCAACCTCTGGTTCTCTGTGTTGTTTGCTAATCTAAGAAACAATAACAGTAGTTAACAGATATTGTTTTAATCGAGGGATTTTATTTCTCAACTATCCTGGCATGCAGCTCTCATGTGATTATGAACCACCACTATTACGCAACTTGCGGGTGTTAATAACTGATTAAATTAGTCAAGGAAGTTTTCATCTCGACAATCATCCTGAACTTTTCTCCATCTGGAAACTATATCTTCCTCTAACTTCCTGCTTTAGCTATCAAAAAAAAATTATCTGAATAGGGCTGCTTCCCTTTATATAACCTAGCCTATAATGAAGAAACAAAGTCTACTTACCCCAATTCCATCCATTCAAGTTAAAATATTTGTTTTCTTTATTGTTAAATTTATTTGCTATTACCATAGGGCTACTCTGGAGAGTTTGCAACAATAACATGAAAAAAAATTGATTAAAAAAGTAAAAACAACAATAGTAAATTTTAACTTCAGTTGTCATCCTCTGTCATTAGGGAAAGAGTTCAATTCTCAGGATATATTGTCACTATTGATTTCAAAATGTCATTCTTAAAAAATAGTCTCCTTCAAGTCACCACAGCTAGTGGAGATTTGATTGTGATCCTGTAATTTTTATGGCAGTAATGAAGAATACAATCATCCGGGAGCATCTTCCTGGATTTTGTTTAGTATAAGTTAGATCCACAATATTTCTTGATATGCTCACTATTAGCCTGGAGATCAACTTTAACTCTTGCCCATCCACACTCGGTGGATGGGCAAACTGCGGGAACAGAAGGGGGATGGATGGAGACAGTGTGGGATGTATAGTCATAACATTTTTCCCCTCAGAGTCAAGGATGTTCAGTCTGCACCTGGAGAGGTGTGAGTGGGGATCAACTACAGTTGGGACAGTGACCTGATTGGCCCATGTGATGCCCATGTGGATGCAGGGGAAGGGACTTTACTTTGGCTGGGGAAAACCCGGGAACTTTCAGATTCGGGTTTTCCCAGATGTGCCAATATGACATCTCTAATAAAATTAAGGTTTGAGGAAAATGCCTGCCTTGGAGTTTTACTTCTGTTGGGGGTGTTACTTGGAATCCTGACATTTACTTCTATATAATAATCAGGGTAGATGCTGCTTGGCTCTTGAAATTCTACCACTAAGTAAAAGAGCAATTTCATCATGAGATGCCTAATCTCTTATAAATAAGATCCTGTTGCATTTTAGATTTAATATATAAAATGTAAAAATTTCTTACTACTTTACAAGTGTTAATGTCACCCTGAAATAATGCTCTTACAAATAAAACGTTTATCTCTCATCTCTATTCCTTTTTCTCCCAATAACCGATACCTTGGCACACCCTAAAACACTCTTCCTCAAGACAAAACTCCAATATCTGATGAAGCAGAATGCAATTCAGATGTTATATGCACTGGTTCTCAATCTTTTTTTCACCATGGACCCCCTTTAAATACCTTTTGTGGCCATGGACCATGGTGCCGATTCACAAGACTTAAGATTTAAATCACATTTTTTCAAACCTTCACAGACATCCTGCGACATCGCAGTCCCCCATGGGTCCACAGACCATAGATTGAGAATCATTCTTGTATTAAATTATATAATACAATGAATAAATGCTAACATCTTCATGATTATTTAATGTTATACTCTAGAAGACTGTTCATATTATCCCTTGAAATAAAGGTCATGGTACCTACAAAAAACTTGAAGGATATACAAAAATATTCTGCAACTATTATGCATAATCTTTCTTTTTGCAGGTTTGCATCAATTACTATATATTGTATTTTCAATGTCTAATAAAGCATTCAAAAGATACTTAAATAAAATTGTTTTTCCATTACCTGCTCTGCTCGAATGATCATTATCACTGAATTAACTTATGATGCTATAATTTGCCTTTCCTTTTTGGGTTATTCATCAATATAATTTTCTTCAGTATCTGCACCAATTCATATTATTTCAGTGCAGACAAGATTTGCAAAAGAAATGTAACTATTTATGATGACAAATTTAAGTAATAAATCCTTCATATTTTAAAAAGATTCTTCCATTTGTTCTTTTTTTCCCCCATGGCCAGATTCATGGGGTTTTATAGCATGATTTTTTAAACTAAGCATAAAATATTATAAAATTATTATTAAATTAATTTTTTCATACTTTCATTTTAAATGATTTAGAAAATTCTAGTAATGATAGAATAAAAATTGTTTGAAGGTAAAGAGATCAATTAGTAAAAATAACTTATCTGGTTTTTTTAATAGACTAATATAATACAGATATAACGGATCAGAGTTAATTATCAAAGCAATTTCCTAATATTGCAATAAACAAAAATGTTTACATATGCTCAGCTCTACCAATGACCACATCAGTTTGGTATGATACTGAAATTGCTAATTTAATTCCGTGCTGACTGAATTTAGGTAAATAACAATTGGACTTGGATTTGATATTTAAAAAGTAAATAAATTTTTTTTCCAAGACTCAAATGCAGATGTACAGATAACAAGTGGGAGTAAGGGAGTGAAATAACTGTCCACATTACAATCACATTTGCAAATAAATATGAATGCTTGAACCAAAAACTTTACTGGTGCTCTTGCATAAGAAAAAATCCTCTGCAGTTTACTGAAAAGCAGAGATCCAGGGAATACCTTTATAACCTCAAGCATCCAGATTATCACTGCAACGAAGGTTTATAAAGAAAAATGTGTCTAGGCCTATAAAACGGCCTTGACTAACATCGCTATCCCTCGGGAAATTATTATGGTTGAACTGATATGATAAGATGCATATCTTTTTCTTTTCTGCTTATTTTTGTAATCAAAAGTGCACATTTGCATGTAAAATAATGGAGGCTACATAATAGAAATAGTAATCATCAAATGTGACGGTTTTCATCTTTTCCTTTTCGCCCATTTCATGCGATTTTCCTTGAGGATAACTTTCTGTAGTTTGGGGCTAATGTAGAGAGAGTGATATTAGATAATATACCGCAGAGAGAAAATAGCTTATTCTTCATCCAAAGCAATTCCACGTGCAAAAAAAAAAAGGGGGGGGCGGCAGGAGGAATGCACACGAGTACCGCTGAAAACTGTCAACTGTTATGGTCCTCCACTTCCGCTCAAGCAAAGCGCCAAAGACGCCTTCAAAAAACCGGAACCGGAACTTTCAAAAGCTAGCGCCAGTATTTCTCAATGTTTACCCATTTTTAAGATTCGCGGCTTCAATTTCTAGAATTACCCAGCCAAATATTAGCCTAGTCCAGGGGACTCCAAACATGGCCGCTTTAAGACTTGTGGACTTCAACTCCCAGAATTCCCCGGCCAGCTAAGCTAACTGGAGAATTCTGGGAGTTGAAGTCCACAAGTCTTAAAGCGGCCAAGTTTGGAGAATCCTGGCCTAGGTTTTAGCGATAAAGCCACTTTTCATCTGAGGGCATGCGCATTCTGGCCAGTAAGATGGCGTCGTTTGCTGGAGTTAGGATGGCTTTTGGGGTCGCCTACGGGCTGCGCTCCCGCTCCTGCCTCGATGTCCTTTGCCGTTGTCGGGGAGCGCGATTCCTTTGTACGCCTGCGCCCGCCGGAGGTGCCGAAAAAAACCACAGAGACCCTCCCTGGGTTGGGACCTGGTACGAGACGCTCTCTTCGTCGGCGCCTGTTGCGACGGTAGAATCGGGGTTGATAGCGCTGCAGATCGCATCCGGGCTGCCCTGGTGGTCCACAGTGTTGGCAGCTACGGCCATTCTGCGCACTGGCCTAACCCTTCCTCTCAGCGTCCTCCAGAAGCGCGTCGTCGCCCGCGTGAGTTCCAAAAGGAGGAGTTGCCACTTAGCCTTTGCAGAGGGGCTTCTTCTTAGTAGATTGTGCTCTTATTTACGGAATGTGGATATTAAAGGTGACGCTCCCGAAGAAAGTGGGGTGCACGTTTTTTTTACACCAAGTGATGTTGAATTGTGACAGCATATAAACAGTAAACTTTAGATGAGCAGTCCAAATTCTGCTAAGACCTTTATGTACTTGTGAAAAAGGTGTGGCACCTGCATGACCATTCATCCGATTTATTTTTTTTTGGATTTGCATCCATGTGGGCACATATTCAGCTCCTGAACTTCTAGCAATTAACATTCACTTTGCCTCATCTAGAAATAATTCCAAATAGATGAAGTAATATGTCTATACAGATGCACTGAGATTTATGGAATATATTAAGTTTAATTAAATTATGTAAGCAAGGTCTCATTAGTCTGGATAAATATGTTTCTTCTTTTTTCTCCTTTTATATTGTTCACAATATTTATTCTTAGTGTATTCATTCTATTTGTCATCCAGAATGCCCTCTAACATTTCTCATTTTGCCTGTTCATTGTTTATACTTTATGATATACACACTAAAATTTCCGTTAGAAGAGAAGATATCGTTAACAAAAATGTCACATGATGTATAGCGTAAGATGCTGACCTAGAATCTAGGACGCTGGGTGAAGCATATACCTTTAGAAGATAGTTTCTGAGAAAATGTGTATTTTATATAATTAAGACTTCTTTGTCTTTTCAGCTAGTTAGAAAAATTGCAGCCTGAAATTGAATACTTAGCCAAACAACTCCGATATGAAGTTTCAGTTTCTGCAAAGCAACACAATTGGTCTGAAAAGGAGGCTAGGTAAGGTGTGTCTAATAATCACAATAAAATACCAATATATGTTCTTCAGTATTTCATATTTGGATTGGTTATCTCTCAGAGACAAACATATTTGTAAAATGCTTGTACCATATCCTACTACAGTATTTGTACAGTAGTCCTACTGTAGGTCTCATTCTGGGATTGGTCTTCTTTTTATATTTTTCTTTCAGCTATTTGTATATTTTCTTAATTAGCATTTCATAGCGATCTAAATAAACTTCTGATCTTTTCTCTTTTATTCAAAATATTTTCTTTACATTCCCATTAACTGTTCCCAGATATGCCATATAATAAACAAATATATTTGAAGCATTTATTTGCCCAGTTTTTCTGCCAAAGGGTTCTCAGAGTCACTCTCATATCAATTATAATGAAAGAATACCGCCTCTGTTTTCAGATATACAATATAGAAGGCATCTCTTTTAAGAAAAATGGGATGAGAAATGAAGAATAAATAGCTAGTCTCCAGGTTTTACAGTATCTATTCTTACTATGATGATCAGGAATAAAAATAGAATGTCATTAACCATTACTTTTCTATGAATTTAAATCTTGGAGGTTTTTTGCTGCCATCCTTAAATTTTTTTAAAGCAGGTGGCTATAATGTTATTGAATGATCTCCCACAACTTATAAAAATGCTGAATAGCTACTCCTGAAAGTCAAATGTTTTCCGCAGGTAATTACATTTTCAAATAATAGTCCAAAATTAACAGTAATAGTTCCAATAGGAATGCCTTTAATATAATGTGCTGTTGTTAGAAATACTGCTAAATTCTAATTCTACACAATTTCCTTATTGCAACATTTAAAGTCAAGATAGACTTGACTTGCTATATACTGAAATTCTACTTCAGTAGAAGTAACCATTTTCGTTCACAGACTGTTCTGTTAATCTCTAAAATGATCTTTTATTTGTCTTTCCATCCAGGGCATGCTACAGGAGAAATATAAAAAGAATAGTTTCAGAATTATATATTCGAGATAATTGTCATCCTTTCAAGACAACCCTGCTCATTTGGGTACAGCTTCCAGTATGGATCTTTGTTTCCGTAGCTTTACGTAATTTAAGTATTGGCAGAGGAGATTCTGAAGGTAATAGTTGTGTAGTACTGCTTTAAATTACTGTGTTTTCTAAAATTCTTTTCTCGGTGATTTAAAAGAAACATTTCTTTTCAGACTTAATATTTTTTCTAGCTTTACTATTAAATCACTTTAATTCTGAAGTTGATTACAGTAAGTAAGTATAATTAATTAAACTTGTGTACTGTCTGATTCCTAATGACTGGGTAGTTCACAATAGTCAAACAAAAACATAATAAAATGGCAAGTATGACAGATCGAATGAAGCAAGGAACCAGCCTTGTGAACAACAGCAGAGAGGGGCCATCTAAATTTTTCTGGAGTACAGGCACTAACTGTTCTTCGTGCAGGAGCTGGGAGTTCAGACAGACTTCCAGGTTGTACAGTGCATAAGGGGAGAAGTATAAATAATATCCAACAAAATTATTCAGGTGTTAGTGCATTATAGTAGAGCAATAAGAATTAACTAGCAAACGCTATTCATTGAATATTCTTGACTTTTTTTTAATCTGATGCAGCAGAGAGCTTTGCATAGTGAGCCAATTTGGTGTAGTGGTTAAAGCCTCAAACTAAAAACTGGGGGACTGTTGAGTTCTAATATCATTATGGTTGCAAAACTAGCATGGTGACTTTGAACCAGTCACTTTCCCTCAATCCTGGGAAGCAGGCAATGGCAAACCACTTCAGAAATCTTGTCAAGAAAACTGCAGGAACTTATCTAGGTAAGTGTCGGGATCAACACTGATTCAAAAACACTGCTTATATGGGCATGAAAACTGACACTCTCTCAGCTCAAACCACCTTAAAGGAATGTCATGAGGAAGTAGGAGGCAGGAGTATTTCTCTGTGAGAGAGAGAGTGCGAGGGAACAAGGCAGACAAATAGACAGACAGATCCAATAATAATGAAGGTTTGTGTCTGATGACCTATTTGATCTTTGAAGCTGTTGAATAATATTTAATATGCAAAACATAAACATAATTATCAGTGAAGTTGTGTAATTTAAAAATCTGAATTGCAGATTAAAAATGCAATGACTTCTCGACTATTATTTTAGTCTAACCCATTGGTAGATCTAGCTCTAGTGTTTATAGATCTAAAGGAGTAGGAGAAAGCAACATCCAGAAGTTGCTGTTGCTATTCCTTTTTACAAAACCTAGCAATCATTCCTAGTTTAAATTCACTATCAGTACTAATTCTTTAAAATATTTGCCATATTTACAATAAATAATATGCCAATTATGTGTGTGTTTTCAACAGGGCTTTTAATTCAGGAGCAGTTTTCCACAGGAGGCATACTCTGGTTTAAAGATCTCACTTTACCTGACTCAACTTGGATTTTGCCAATCACTCTTGGACTTCTCAATCTACTGATAGTGGAGGTATTAGATCTATTATAAAATTATGGGATGGATTAGAAGCTGTTGTACCCCAAGTAATGTAACATCTTATAATTTATTTATTCTGTCTATATAATTCTAATTTAATATAGGCTCCCCACAGTTTTCAAAACACTAAACAAGAAATATTGAGATGCAAACACAATGTCCACGATTAGTACATATAGAATTGGAAACCACCAATTATTAAACAAGTTACAAAGTACAGAGAGGAAAGCACTAAATAAAGTTAGGGCTGGTATTTGCATTCCTATCTTTCAGACCTTGGTGAAATGTCAACATGCTATCCCAGGAGAACTTTTATATGTATTTTTCATTTAGAAATTGTATGCCTGCTTGATATCAATAATTTCTGACAATATGGATGTTAAAACAAGTGCAGTCATTGCTACTGCTGCTGCCTGTATTGTAGATTTAAGATTCAGATAGCACCTAAGACATAGACATAATTTATTAAATTTTTATGCTGCATGATGCTCAACAACTCTGGGCTGCTCATAAAAACCAAATAAATTACCATAAAATTAGCAAAATGTAAACAAAATAAATAATAATAATAATAATTTTAATATTTCTAAACCGCACCCTCTCCCCACAGGGACTCGGGGCGGTGCACAGGCAAAGTAAAAAAAAAAAAAAAAGATAGACAATGGCAAGTGTACTGAAGCTGGGAGACAGATAAATAGTAACAATAATTGGATTAGAGCAACTTCTAGTTTTATTATTTTATCTACTGTAATGATTCATAGTGTTCCCTCACTTGGCTTTTGTTCACTAGGTATAGATGTCAATCATTTTAAAATTGAATTGTCACAATTGATCAAATTTAAGGATCTTGGTTATATAATGTAAAGAAGAATAGTTCATAAGTATTGCAAAATTAGCAAAAGAGGTAGTTTGGATTCAAACGAATATCAGGCTTTCTAGAATGCCCACAAATGTATAGCATAATTGCAGAGAATTTGTTTTAAATGCACATAAACCTCTGATAATTTGATCTGATGGAATTCAGGGCATTTATTTTTATTTAATACATTTAATATAACACACCACTTGACCATGAGTGGTGCACAAGAATAAAAACAGATAAGAAAACCATCAAGTCAACAAAAGCCAGTGATTGCTTTATTTTTAATAGCAAAGCGTTCAGACTCACCTAATAATACCAATAAAAGGGAGTGATTTTTTTAAATGAAGAGACTGAATTATTCTACACCCATACCTAACTACTAGATTTTTATTTTATGTTTTTCTTTCCGATGTATAATGCTAACAGGCTAGGAATAGAAGAAGTAACTTCTTTTTAAAAAGCCGATTCTCATGAAATCTATACTTATTGACATGATAGGGAAGGATTTAGTATAAACAAATTGTCTATTTATAGATCTCATAGACAGAATTTATCTTAATTTCCGGAGCAGATTGTATGTAGATAGTTGCTCTAAATAGCCAGATGGTTGCCTACTTATGTTTAATTTGTAGACCTACAGTCCATTTCTCATGTGGCTACAATTTGTTCTCATTAGGAACAAATTGATTTAGTATGTGTGGATATCATTGCCAATGGTTATATATTACTACAAAATGTAGAGACCAACCTTGAGTCCTTAGTCTGAAATAGCTCAGACATTCTGGATCATAAAATAATTGGCATAAACAAGACAGCCTATTGTGAGACATCAGAACAAGTGATAAAAAATTCATTTACTGAATACAGAGTAATTTTGTCCACGGAAAGAAAATTGTTTATGTTGGCAGCATGTGTAGTTTGATATAAATAATGTTTCTGAGTATATTGGGAATTCTAAAATGTTAATTTTGTAAAAGAACTTTAAAAGATACTTGTTAAACATATTTTATGCTGTTAAGGCTTGGTTTAATTAAAAAACATGGACATAAATATACATAGAAAATCTTAATAGAATGGGTTCTGTCAATTGTACTTTAACTTACTTGGCGTCAGTACCTCCTGTCCTAATCTCAATTGTGCAACTTTATATGTAGTCATTTCTGTATTTCTATTATTGGGTTTGATTATCAAATTCTCTAATTCTTAATTTGTAATTCCCTGTCATAAGGCCCTCCATCATATTGTAGAATACTATGGCTGTAGAAACTCAAAGGTGTTTCAGGTGATACACGTAAATATGTGAATAATCAGCTAATTTATCCAGAACATCATTCAGTAAATATAATCCTAACCGATATTTCTTCTTACTGTTTCTAATTTGTCTTTCCAGATTTTTAGTTTAAGAAAAACTGAAACATCCTGGGTTTGGAAGTATGCTACCAACTTCTTTCGAGTAGTCTCTGTGCTAATGATCCCCATTGCTTCAAATGTTCCATCAGTAAGTTTGTTAGTACAGTATATTATATTAGCTTCAAAAGGTCTTTGCTTCCAACATTGAATGACTTTATCTGGATGTTCAATGTTGGGAACATTGGGGAATCGTCTTATTAAGAATATTGTTTTTCAGCAGTTTGGTAGTTCTATTCCCAGTGGCTCAAGCTTGATTTGGCCTTCCATCCTTCTGAGGTCGGTAAAATGAGGGCTCAATTCTTAGGACCAATGCATTGATTTTGTAAACTGCTTAAAGAAGCTGTAAAGCGCTATGAAGTGGTATCTAAGTCTAAGTGCTATTGCTATTTTAAATTGGTATTGGTAGCTTATAAGTGCTTACAGTGCTGTTTCCTATATTGGGTGATGGCTAGTGGGGATTTGAATTCAAATCTTTTCACCAAATCATAGTTTCTATTTACTAAACCCATTGTGACCAACTAGTGTTATATGTGCCACAAACAGAATTTGGAGATCATCTACAGATCATAAAATAAGACATTAAATCTTGCTGCACATTATCAATACATATTCTTTCACCATATAAATGACCTACTTGGAAGAATATATTTTTGAGGTAGAATCTAATGTTCATATGAGCTGATTGGTTAAACGGTTGTGAATTATAATGCTACATGGCAACTGAAAAAAAACCCACAATCTGACATGTTAAATTCAGTAACTTCAAATGCTGTGTGTAAACAATGGTTTATGAAGCTCAGTTTTTAAGATGGCTTCCTAAGTGGAAATTGCTGAATATTTCAGTAAACATTCTAAATAGGATTTCATGGAACCATTCTTCATCCTAATATATGATACATATATTAGGCATATAATGCCTTATCGTTCAGAATTCCTAGGAAGAAAATGAGATAACATGTTACTCAAGCTTTTTTTTTATTTGGATATTTTTAATGAGAGATGATGTGACTAGTTGGCAATAGTACTACTTTTATTCACTTTGTTAAAATTAGTATGTCCTTTTTCCTTTTCTTCTTTTATTTCAGATACTAGCTTTGTACTGGGTATCTTCCAGCTTCATAGGCCTTTCACATAACCTTCTTCTGCGCTCTCCTGCTTTCTGTAAATTATGCCATCTCCCTCGGACCAAGTCTGATTCAGATACTCCATACAAAGACATTGTTGCAGCTTTGTACATGAAATATTTCTTTAAGTGATATACATCTCTGTAATTGAACCAAATGATTTTTTATTATATTTAATTGTATTAGGAAGCTAACTTTGGAAGCATAGAGAAACTTTTTATGTCCCCTTCAGATATTTTTTGTCAGCAAGTAGGAGACAACAACCTTAAAAATATTAGCTTTCAATTCAGTGTATGTTTTTAAATTATATGGAATTTCTGAAATCTTGCAGCTTTTCCTGAAAAACATTTATTGTCCTTGTAGGTGATGTAATTGTTTGAATATTATGTATTAATGTTTGTTTCTTAATCATTTTGGTAGCTTAAAATACAAACATACTTTTCAGTATGCATATAATATGTTCATAAAATCATAAACTGGTTTTCAGATATTTAAGAAGTGATTTAGAAGAGAGAAAAACTCACATCCTATCTCCTGTGTCATATCCTAACCCATGTCAGAGGCTGACATTTACACTCACGCATAGGGAGATATCCAGTTGCCAAACCGCCCTGAGTCCCATTTTGGGGAGATAGGGCGGGATAGAAATCTAATAAATAAATAAACAGAAAAGAACTTTAGGGGTGAAGTTATTTATTTATTTATTTATTTTTCATATTTATAACCCGCTCCCATCTCACAACAAGGGACTCGGGGCGGCGAACATAGAATTAAATCAATAAATACAAAATACAATACATAGATATTAGATGCCTGTGTTGTAACCGTTTTTAAAACCCTCGTTTATAATTGGCGGTGCTGGGGTTACGCAAGGCCGGCTAGTTGGAAGAAGTGAGTCTTAAGACATTTGCGGAAGAGGCGGAGGTCAGTAATGGTGCGGATTTCAGGGGGCAGGTCGTTCCAAAGGGCCGGCCCTGCCACAGAGAAGGCCCTCCCCCTGGGCGCCGACAGTCGACATTGCCCGACCGACGGCACCCTGAGGAGGCCCTCTCTGTGGGAGCGTGTCGGTCCCAGGGATGTATGGGGCAGGAGACGGTCTTGCAGATAGCTAGGTCCCGAGCCATGGAGCGTTTTGAAGATGGTCGTTAGGACCTTGAAGCGCACCCGAAAGACCACAGGAAGCCAGTGGAGCTCGCGTAGGACAGGTGTTATATGGGAGTGTTTAGGCGCTCCCGTAATTATCCGTGCGGCCGCGTTCTGGACTAACTGTAGTCTTCGGGTGCACTTCAAGGGAAGCCCCATGTAGAGAGCATTGCAATAGTCAAGTCGAGATGTGACGAGTGCTTGAGTGACTGTGCGTAAGGCTCCCCGATCCAGTAAGGGACGCAATTGGCGCATCAGGCGTACCTGATGGAATGCCCCCCTGGCCACGGCCGCCACCTGGTCTTCCATAGTCAGCCGGGAGTCCAGGAGGACACCTAGATTGCGTGCCTTCTCAACAGGGGCTGGTGTTTCGCCCCCAATGACCAGAGTTGGAATAATCTGGCTGAAACGGGGTGCCGGAAGCCACAGCCACTCAGTCTTGGACGGGTTGAGCCTGAGTTTGTTACTACCCATCCAGATCCGTACAGCCTCCAAGCACCGGGACATAACCTCGACGGCATCATTGGGGTGGTCCGGGGTGGATATGTACAGCTGGGTATCATCAGCGTACAGATGATATCCCACCCCGAAACCACGGATGATCTCACCCAGCGGCTTCATATATATGTTGAACAGCAGGGGCGAGAGGACCGACCCCTGAGGGACCCCACATAAGAGGGATCTAGAAGTCGACCTCTTCCCCCCCGTCAACACATATTGTGACCGACCAGAGAGGTAGGACGAGAACCACCGTAAAACGGTGCCTCTCAGCCCCAACCCCCCCAGTCGGCGTAATAGGATACCATGGTCGATGGTATCAAAAGCCGCTGAAAGGTCTAATAGGACCAGGATAGAGGAAAATCCTCTATCTCGTGCCCTCCAGAGATCATCGACCAATGCGACCAATGCCGTCTCGGTACTGTGCCCGGGTTGGAAGCCGGACTGGCGCGAATCTAGATAGTCAACTTCATCCAAATGTCGTGGAAACTGTTGGGCCACCACACTCTCAACAACCTTCACTAGAAAGTGGAGGTTGGAGACGGGACGATAGTTTCCTAATAATGCCGGATCCAGGGACGGCTTCTTGAGGAGGGGCCTCACCACCGCCTCTTTCAAGACAGTAGGTAAGGACCCCTCACTCAGAGATGCGTTGACAATGCCCTGAAGCCAGCCTCGTGTCGTCTCCCAGGATTCCAGTACAAGCCAGGAGGGACACGGATCCAGTAAACATGTGGTGGCCCTGAGTCTCTTTGACAGCTTGTCCATATCTTTGATAGTAACAAAGTCAAACTCCTCCCACAATGGTGTCTCAAGAGCTGCTTTGGCACTCTCGACAGGGCTATTGACAATGGAGGGTAACTCGCTTCGAATCCGAGTGATTTTCTCCTGCAGATAAATCCCAAATTCCTCTGCTCGACCCTGTAAAGAGGCTTCCCGCGGCCTCTGTTGGAGGAGGGAGCGGGTTACCTTAAACAGGGCGGCAGGGCGGTTTTCTGCGGATGCAATAAGTGTGGCACAATATTCACGTTTGGCCAGACTTATTGCCACTAAATAAGTCCTAATGTGGTCTCTTATTAGTGTTCGGTCGGATTCAGAGCGAGATGATCTCCATCTGCTCTGTAGGCGTCTCTTGTGGCGTTTCATCCCCCTGAGCTCCTCGGTGAACCAAGGGGCCCAGGTGGTTCGTCGCCGCAAGAGAGGCCGCAAGGGCGCGACTCGGTCCAAGGCCCCGGCGGCCGCACTTAACCATGCAGTCACTAGGTCCTCAGCCGAGTCGCGGAGCAAGTCCGCAGGAATTGGCCCAAGCTCCTTCTGGAACCTTAACGGGTCCATCAGGAGCCTGGGGCGGAACCATATAGGAATGTTTGGTTCCGCCTCCTCACAGTGAGGTGTGACGGTCGGAAAGTCGAGCCGAAGGAGAGCGTGATCTGTCCATGACAGGGGTGTGACGACTAAATCCCCTACTCCCAGATCACTACTCCACTGACCCGAGACGAAGATGAGATCCAAAGTGTGTCCGCCCTCATGAGTAGGGCCTAGAACTACCTGAGTCAGGTCCATGGCTGTCATGGAAACCATGAACTCCCGAGCTATACCAGAGGTCTCACCTGCAGATGGCAGGTTAAAATCCCCGATGACTACAAGTCTGGGGGTTTCAACCGCAACCCCGGCTATAACCTCAAGCAGTGCGGGCAGGGCTGTTGTTGTATAGCGAGGAGCCAGGTATACAACTAACACGCCCAACTGCCTCCCTAGGCCCCACTTCACAAGGAGGGACTCACACCCGGTCGTCTGAGGGACTGTGGTCTCCTTTGGCTCAAGACCTTCCCTAACCATGATCGCCACTCCCCCACCCCTCCCTAAGGCCCTGGGCTGATGGAAGGCTCGGTATCCTGGTGGGCACATTTCTATGAGGGGATGTCCTCCCTCGTGGCCCAACCAGGTTTCCGTAATGCCAATCAGGTCCGGGTCCCCCTCCAACACAAGGTCATGTAAGAGAGGGGCTTTTTGTACCACGGACCTGGCGTTGCATAGCATCAGTCCAAGGCCCCGGGTCTGCGGTTCTTGCTCACCTAGTCTGCGATGAAGGAAAGGGGAGTTGGAGCGCGTGATCACCTGTAACCATCGGCCACGACGCTCCAACTGATGGTGTCCATCCCCCCTTCTACCGTCCCTGCCCCTGCCCCTCCCCAAGACCGTATTGATGGCAAATACCCTGGTGGGACCGACCCTCCCTCCATCCCCCTTCGTCTTTTCATTTCCGCATATTGCCGGCCTTCTCTCTTGGCGTTCCCCTAATTGGTCCCCCCACCCCCCTTCCCTGGGAACCCTAAAAGCCGGATTAAAAATTTATACAGGAATCCCCTGAGCCTGCGCTTCGCCCACCTCTTAGGATTAATAAATCCATCCTCGAGGTGTGTCCGTGTTAATGTAGGGGGCCAGACCTGCGAGAGGGGACATTCTCGCAGGCAGAGGAGCTCAGATCTAGAATATGGTAGCATTTCAGGGGTCTTTGTTCCCCCGGAGGCAATCTGATGACATATGATAGTTTTGTTGGGAGAGGACTAGGATGGAAGGTAAAGTAGAGGATTATATATATTTGATGGTACATAGCCGAGCCAGGTGTCACAAGTATAAATATATAGGTATATAAATAGAGATGTTATGAATAAATATATAAATATATAGATATATAAATATACAATAAACATGATAAATAAAAGGAAGGAGGATCTAATCACCAGGGGGAAGGGAGGGAGGGACTGGGGGCATAGAGGAAGGACCTAGAGTGTAAAATTTATATAGTCATAAATTCATGAAAAGGAATCCGGGATAGTCATGATCTTTAAATAGAGGGAGATAATTAATTAGTTGTCCCTCACTTATCAGATAATTCCTTTGTTTCTGTCTATATTTTTACGTTCCTCATAAGCCACGATGAAAGAATAAACAAGCCCTCCATAGCAATGTTCTATTAGATATCGACTCCCTGGGTCCTTCCGTTAGACTTCCATGTCAGCCAAGCCTTCTTTATCAGATGTCTTCTATGGGAATATTCGGTTACAGTTCTTGGAGCAGATGTAATCTCTGCAAGCTGAGCTATAGGTTATGTGTCGCTGCTGGTGGGGGTGATGATTTCTAGGCCCACGTTTCCGGTCTGATAAAGTCTTCCAGAGCCAGTGGTGTCGTTTTAAGGCCTCTATCTGTGGGGCTGGTGTTTGCAGTTACCATAGACCAGCTAGATCACTTTTGTTCGATCTGTTAACAGTAAAACAGTAAAACTCCAAGTAGCCCCCATTCATAGGATTTCATTGCAATTGACCACATTTCTTCCAGATATCCTCTAGAAAACAGTAAGATTCTTGCACCCGTATTAGTCTAGAGATGAAATGGTTAAATATGTATTAATTTTACTTTTATAACACCTATGATGATTTACATTGTGGTATTTAAGAAACATTGAAATATTTTAGCAGTGGATTATAAATATGCAATTAGAAATCTGAGAATTACACAAGGGATGGTACCTAAGTTTAAAGAAGACAGATTTTTCTTTCTTGAACAACCTTTTTGTTTTCTAGCAATGCAGTTGACCTGTGACAATTGCCCAACATCTCTAGTGGCTCTGCAGTTTTAGAAGTAGCTCTTTTAAGTGTACTTATATTGCTTTAACTGTTCATATACCAATCACCATTTATGTAGAAGAATCTAATGAGCTTTCATAATATTAATAAGCATATTTCTAATCACGTGGGATATATTTTTAATTTTTAAGGAAAAGAAATGTTCATCAACCAGTAACCATTCTCCAATCTGCATTAAGAAAAAGACTAAAGTCATCATTTGGCTTCAAAGTTCTATATAAAAAAGGGGAAATAAATTAGCCCAATACTTTAAAAACTCAGTTGTTGAACTGGAACTTTGAAAATGGTATTAGATACATTTAATTCACAAAACGTAGTACCCCAAATACCTGCTGTTCTGGTGAACAGGTTTTTCCATCCTTTTTTGGCATGTGTGGAATTTAATGCATGTTGGATGTGTTTCTAATTTTTGTTTCACACATATATTGAAACAGACAAATGTAACTGGTGCATAGTGTTAAGCACTTTGAATGAGTCAGACTCATGATCAATTCAGCACAGTGAATTGACAAATATGACATATTGTGATGCTTCACAATAAAAAGATTTCCTCAAACGAACCAGCTAGGATTGTTCCAAACTATTCAGCATCACAGATATAGCATCAACCAAGCTTTCACTGTACCATAAGTAATCTAACTTCTGGGGATGGATGAAAATGGGCGTTGGTATTTACAATACAATACAATACAATAGCAGAGTTGGAAGGGACCTTGTAGGTCTTCTAGTCCAACCCTCTGCGTGGGCAGGAACCTTATACCATTTCAGACAAATGGCTATCTAACATCTTCTTAAAGACTTCCAGGGTTGGGGCATTCACAACTTCTGGAGGCAAGCTGTTCCAGAGGTTAATTGTTCTAACTGTCAGGAAATTTCTCCTTAGTTCTAAGTTGCTTCTCTCCTTGATTAGTTTCCACCCATTGCTTCTTGTCCTGCCCCCAGGTGCCTTGGAGAATAGTTTGACTCCCTCTTTGTGGCACTCTCTGAGATATCGGAACACTGCTATCATGTCTCCCCTGGTCCTTTTCCCTTCTCTCTACCTGATACGCTCATTCTCACTGAGGTGGAGACATCAGTCAGATATGGTTAATTCAGTAACCAATAGGGCTGTCTACAGATTTTAATACCAACCTCCATGCTGCTCCTCCCCAGCTTTCGACGAAGGTGGACTGTAGACTATGTTCGCAGAGGATGGGAATATGCAGATATGCCTCTGTGAGGTCCACCAAGGAGAGGAAGTTGCCCTTGTGGACACTCTCCAAGATGGGCTGCAGGGAGTGCATCTTGAACCATCAATAAATGATGTATTGAACCTATCCTGCTATTGGTTGGAGCTCTGCCTAAGGTTAGACTCATGCTGCGGACGGGAGTTGAAGAAATCCCTGTCCTGTCCTCGAAAGGGCTGACATCTATAGAAAGAAGTAGAAGTGCGATTGTCCACCTTGCAGAAGGTTGATTAGAGGACCTTACACTTGTCCTTTGACTCCACTAATAAAGGCTCTAAAGGGGGCCCGAATAGATTTCCCCCAGACAAAGAGGAAGAAACCAGACACCATTTAGCTCTGGCATCAGTTTGCCAATTTTTTAGCCACAATAATCTGGATGTGACTGTAGAAGCCATAGTTTTTGAAACAGTGAGCTGCATTGAGCCGCTTCATCAGCTGAAAATTCAAGAGCAGCTTTCAACATATTTATATCCCTGTGGGCCCTAGAATCCTTATTGGGAATCCTGCTCTGTATAAGTATAATCTTCATTGTCAATGTACTTATTGGTTTTAACCTCACTGGTACAGAATTATAACAGAAATTAAAGAGAGAGAGAGAGAGAGAGAAAGAAAGAAAGAAAGAGAAAGAAAGAAAGAAAGAAAGAAAAAGAAGCATGTGCATGGAGTGATTGTATTTAAAAGTCTGACAGCCCAAGATAGAAACTATCTTTAAACCTGTTTGTTCGGCTGGCTATACTTTGATGTCTTCTGCCGGATGGTAGAAGTGCAAAGAGACACTGACCAAGGTGTGAATCATCTCTGAGTATCTTCCTTATTCTGCTAAAGTAGCGAGATTTGGCAATGTCATCCAGTGGTGTCAGAGGGCAAATAATGGTTTCTTGTGCCGAATTGATCACACTCTGTAGTGCCTTCCTGTCCGCAGCTGTTAAACCAGCATACCATACTGTAATACAATATGTGAGGACACTTTCTACGGTGGACCCATAGAAAAAGGTCATCAGCTGTTGTTCCACCTGATCTTTTCACAGGACTCTAAGGAAATGAAATCTGTTGCGCCTTTCCAATCACCAGAGACGTGTTGTTTTTCCAGGTGAGATCTTGACTAATAAGCACTCCCAAGAATTTAAAAGAGGAAACTCTCCACACAGCCCCCCTCAATATACTGTAGTTGCTTTAACCAAAGGAGAGCGACCGTTGTCTTACCTGAACGGTCCTCGTAGCGCTGCGGGAGAGTCCAAGGATGGGTAAATTCAGCCTCGTTGCCCTAGGACTGAGTATCAAATTTTTTGACCATGCCTCCTTTGCCTCTCTGTGGTCAGTTTTAAAAACGAATGTCTCTCACGAACAGAACGCCCTGTCTAGAAACAACAAATACAGATTACAGAGAACCTGAGACAAACCCTGGGTGGGTTTTGGACTCTCCTGCAGCACTATGAGAAGGACCGTTCAAGTAAGACAATGGTCATTCTCCATAGCGCTGCTTGGAGAGTCCAAGGATGGGACATACCCAAGCTATTTTGTCCCAGGGAGGGAAGAATCAGTCTCAGGGACGACAGGAGCCGAGGCAACTTGCTGCAACACCCTCCTTCCAAAGGAGGCCTCGGCTGAGGCAAAGGAGTCAATTTTGTAGTTCCTAATGAAGACAGTGGGGGATGCCCAAGTCGCAACCCTGCAAATGTCCAAGATAGAGGCCTGGGTCGCCCAAGTGGCCGTAGTCGCTGCACTTCTGGAATGAGCCAACACTCTGCCTGGAATAGGCCAGCCCTGGTGTTCGTAAGTCATCTTGATGCAAGCCCTCAACCACCAGCTGGTGGTCGAAGATGACACCTTGCGACCCAGATTGAAATGCAACAAAAAAGGATTCAGTGTGTCTGAAGTCTTTAGTCCTCTTGACATAAATACGTATGGCACACCTAACGTCCAGCTTGTGCCAAGAGCGTTCCCTAGGACAGTGATGGCTAACCTTTTTTGGCTCGCGTGCCAAAAGCGGGGGGAGAGCAGGGGGGGCGGGCGTGGGCATGCCATACCCAGAATGCTATGTGCATGACCCCCTGCTCTTGGCACACTTTTTTCGCCCTCCCCAGATTCCAGAGGCTTTCTAGGAGCCTGGGGAGGGTGAAAACAGCCTCCCCCCACCTCTAGAGGCTTGAGCTTTCCTGAAGGCTCCAGAGGGCGAAAAACAGCCTCAAAAGAAGGCCTAAATCAGCTGGCCAGTGCACACAACTGTGCTGGAGCTGACAGAGCAACGCCTCGCGTGCCCTAAGAAATGGTTCCGCGTGTGAAATGGTTCGCCATTACTGCCCTAGGATGTCTGGGATCTGGACAAAAGTTAGGGAGAATAATCTCCTGAGTCCTGTGGAATTGAGAATTCACTTTTGGAATAAAGGAAGGGTCCAGTCTCAAAATGACCCAGTCTGCATGGATTATACACAGTTCTTCCCTGACCGAGAGAGCCGCCAGCTCGGAAACCCTTCTAGCCGAGGTAATTGCCAATAGGAAGGCAGTTTTTAGAGTCAAGTGGCGAAGGGAGACCGTGCGCAAGGGTTCAAAAGGCGCAGAGGTCAAGGCTCTCAGCACAAAGGTCCCAGGAAAGATATCTGTGAATAGTAGGAGGGAAGATAATAATTAATAATAATAATAATTTATTAAATTTCTAAACCGCCCCCTCTCCCCGAAGGGACTCGGGGCAGTGTACAGGGAAATTAAAAACATCTAAAACCATAACAATACATAATTAAAACCGAATTAAATAAACCTGCACTAAAATTTATAAAAACATTAAAAACTATATCCCATTAAAACCAGATTAAATAATTTAAACTACAGACTGGGGCGAGGAGCATAAATTAGGCCAAGCCGGCCTGATGGAACAGATAGGTCTTAACTTTTTGGCGGAAGGAGCGGAGGTCCATAGTAGTTCTAATATCGGGGGGTAGGTCGTTCCAAAGGGTCGGGCCCATCACAGAGAAGGCCCTTCCCCTGGGCGTCGCCCACTGGCATTGCCTAGCGGACGGCACTCGGAGAAGTCCCTCTCTGTGGGAGCAAATTGGCCAAAAGGATGTATGGGAGAGGATACAATCCCGCAAATAACTAGGTCCTGTGCCATGGAGCGCTTTAAAGATGATAACCAACACCTTGAAACGCAGCCAAAAGGCCACAGGCAGCCAGTGCAGCTCGCACAGGAGCGGTGTTACGTGGGAGTATCTGGGAGCTCCCAAAACTGCCCGCGCGGCCGCATTCTGAACCAGCTGTAGTCTTCGGGTGCACCTCAAGGGGAGCCCCATGTAGAGAGCATTGCAGTAGTCTAGTCGGGACGTCACAAGCGCATGAGTGACTGTGCGAAGGGTGTCCCGGTCTAACTGGCGCACCAGGCGAACCTGGTAAAATGCCCCCCTGGCCACGGCTGTCACATGGTCCTCCATTGACAGCCAGGTATCCAGGAGGTTGCGTGCCCGATCCACGAGGGCTAGATGTTCGCCCCCTATGGCCAGTGATGGAGTCAACTGGTTAAACCAGGGCACCAGTAGCCACAGCCACTCAGACTTGGACAGGTTGAGCTTGAGTCTGTTCCTTCCCATCCAGATCCGCACGGCTTCCAGACACCAAAACATCACTTCAATGGCATCGTTGGGGTGGTTTGGGGTAGAGATGTACAGCTGAGTGTCATCAGCGTACAGATGGTAATCTACCCCAAAGCCACGGATGATCTCACCCAGCAGCTTCATATATGCATTGAACAGGAGAGGCGAAAGGACCAACCCCTGAGGTACCCCACAAGTGAGAAGCCTCGAGGTCGACCTCTGCCCCCCTGCCAATACAAATTGCAATCGACCGGAGAGGTAGGAGGAGAACCACCATAAAACGGTACCCCTCACCCCGAACCCCTCCAGTCGATGCAATAGGATACCATGGTTGATGGTATCAAAAGCCGCCGAGAGGTCTAATAGGACCAGGATGGAGGAACAGCCCCCATCTCTGGCCTTCCAGAGATCATCTACCAATGCGACCAATGCCGTCTCAGTGCTGTGTCCGGGCCGGAAGCCGGACTGGCGTGGGTCCAGATAATCAATTTCCTCCAGGTGACGTGGACACTGTTGTGCCACCACACTCTCTACAACCTTCACCAGAAAGTGAAGGTTGGAGACCGGACAATAATTTACTAACAATGCTGGGTCCAGGGAAGGCTTCTTGAGGAGAGGCCTCACCACCACCTCTTTCAAGACGGTGGGCAAGAACCCCTCACTCAAAGAAGCGTTCACTATTTCCTGGAGCTAGCCTCATGAAACCTCCCAGGATGCCAGTTCAAGCCAGGAGGGGGACTGGTCCAATAAACATGTGGTGGCTCGCAGTCGCCCACGTAACCTGTCCATATCCTCGGAAGTAATGGAGTCAAACTCCTCCCAAACAAGATCTGTCCCGTGGCATCTCACTGGGCCATGAATGGGGGCTAGCTCGTTCTGTATCTGAGCGATTTTCTCCTGCAGAAAAATCACAAATTCCTCTGCTCTACCCTGTAGCGGGGCTTCCCGCACCCTCTGTTGAAGGAGGGAGCGGGTCACCCTACACAGGGCGGCAGGGCGGTTGTCTGCGGATGCTATGAGAGCAGCACAATGATGACGTAAATGGGCTCTTACCTGTGTCCGGTCAGATTCAGAACGGGTAGACCTCCATCTTCCCTCTAGGCATCTCTTGCGGCGTTTCATCACCCGTAGCTCCTCGGTAAACCAAGGAGCCAGGGTGTTTCGGCGTCGCAAGAGAGGCCGCAAGGACGCGACCCGATCCAAGGCTCCCGTGGTCGCAATATTCCATGCGGCCACGAGGTCCTCCATCGGGGCGTGGGTCAGGGGTACAGGAACTGGCCCAAGCGCCGTTTGGAACCCGTCCAGGTCCATCAGGCGCCTGGGGCGGAACCAGATTGGTGACTCAGGTTCCGCTCCCCGCGGAGGGGAGCAGCGGTCGGAAAGTCGAGCCGGAGAAGTGAGTGGTCTGACCATGACAAGGGTGTGATGACTATATCCCCTATACCCAGATCACTCTTCCATTGGCCTGAGACAAAGATGAGATCCGGTGTATGTCCACCCTCGTGAGTGGGGCCTTGAATTAGTTGGGTCAGGTCCATGGCCGTCATGGAAGCCATGAACTCCCGAGCTACCTCGGATGATTCGCCCACCGATGGCAGATTAAAGTCCCCCATGACTAAAAGTCTGGGAGTCTCAACTGCCACCGTGGCGATCACCTCCAGGAGCTCGGGCAGGGCTGCTGCTACATAGCGGGGAGCCAGGTATACAACCAGCAAGCCCAACTGCCTCCCTAGGCCCCACTTCACACAGAGGGACTCACAACCGGTAGTCTGTGGCACAATGGTCTCTCTCGGCTCAAGACCTTCCTTTACAATGACCGCTACCCCACCACCCCTACCTAGGGCCCGGGGCTGATGAAAAGCGCGGTAACCTGGTGGGCACATTTCAACGAGGGGAAGTCCACCCTCGTGGCCCAACCAGGTCTCCACAATTCCCACCAGGTCCGGCTCCCCCTCTGACACAAGGTCATGAACGAGGGGGGCTTTGTTGACAACGGACCTGGCATTGCAGAACATCAGCCGCAGGCCCTGGCTCTGTACTCCCTGGCCACCTAGCCTGCGGGGGTTGAGGCACTTGACCGTTTGCAGCCAACGGCTTCGCGCCCCCAACCAACCGGGAGGATAACACTTGTCTCCCCTCGGGCCTGCCTCTCCCCACGACCTTCTGGATGGAAATGCCCTCTGTCGGAATGACTTGTGTCTCCCCCCTCCTAACGGAACCTTCCGCTTCCCTCCATCGCCTGCTGGCCTGGCCCTCTCTTTCCTCACCCGCCTCTACCTGTCTATACCCTCCCCCCTCCCTGGTTCCCCCTAAGATAGACATAAGTTTACAAATTAAAAAACCCCTAAGACCACGCTTCTTCCACCTCTCCAGATTAATGAATCCTTCATCAAGGTGGGCCCTCGTTAGAGCGGAGGGCCAAACCTGCGAGAGCGGGGACTCTCGCAGTCGTAATAGGTCTAGCTTAGAATACATTAATATAGATAAATAATTAGATAGATAGATAAATAATTATGTATAAATACAATGTAAAAAGATTTAAATACATAAAAGCATGGGTCATAAAAGATTTTAAAAGCATCATTATCCGCCATTTAAGATGTAATAAATAGATGTTAAAATGCAATAAATGGATGTTAAATATATCAGTTAATGGATTAAAGTGCATCAGTGAAGGATTTAGTCCAGCTGAAGCGTTCTTCAGCTGCAAAGGGGCTTCCCGCGGCCTCTGTTGAAGGAGGGAACGGGTCACCCCAAACAGGGCGGCAGGGCGGTTATCTGCGGATGCGATAAGGGTAGCACAATGCTGATGCTTAGAGGCGCCCTTCAGAAAGCTCTTGACCTGGGGGTGCTTATTCAGGGATTGCTGAACTCCAGCTGCCAAGATGGTGGACAAGGCAGCCACCTGGTGATGGAGAGTGTTGGGTGCTAACCCCTTGTCTAAAGAAAATTGAGGAGCTGTGGGACAGATGCTGACACCTCTGCAATACCCCGGGCCCTGCACCAGGTAGAAAAGGCGAGCCACGTCGCTCGTAAATACGGTTTGTGGACGGACGTCTGGACCCTTGGATGGTTTCAATGACCTTGTCAGATAGGTTCTATTTCCTCAGGAGCTCCCCCTCAAGTGCCAAACGGCTAGTTGTAGCCACTGGCTTACAGATGGCAAATGGCCCCCTGGCAGAGGGAGATCTGCCCCTGAGGAATTTTCCATGGGTGCTCCATGGACAGGCTGACAAGGTCTGCAAACCACAACCTCGGATCTCCGTCCCTTCCCCCAGAATTTTGGTGATGACCTGTGGGATGAGCGGCAGAGGGGGAAATGCATACATGAGTCCCTGAAGCCACCTGCACCTCAGAGCGTCCGTCCCCTCCGCCTGAGGGGAGTGGTAGTGGGAATAGAACCGTGGAAGCTGGGCATTGGCCCTTGTGGCAAATAGGTCGACCAGAGGCTGGCCGAACCGCTGGATTATCTGTTGGAACAAGTCAGGATGCAGCTGCCATTCCGAGTTGTCTATTGCCTGGCGACTTAGCCAGTCCGCTTCCACGTTGCTGGTTCTGGATATGTGGTCGGCCCTGATGGACGCCAGATGACATTCCGCCCACCGACCCAGGGTCTCTGCCTCTGACATGAGTCTCCTGGAGTGAGTGCCCCCTTGCCGGTTTATGTGGGCCTTTGTTGCAATGTTGTCTGTCAACAAGAGCACATGTTGACCCACCAGGAGAGGCGCAAACCTGCGAAGGGCAAGTCTGGCCGCCCTCAGCTCCAGCCAGTTGATATTGTGGGCTGCCTCTGAAAGCGACCACGTCCCTTGCGTCAGCTGGCCCAGGCAATGTGCCCCCCACCCCTGGAGGCTGGCATCCGAGGTGACGCTGGCTCAGGCTCCTTGAAGAGGGACCCCTTCTTGACCGATGGCGAATGCCACCACCTGAGAGACTGGCGGACAGACTGAGGAAGAGAGACTCGTCTCTGAGTTGCTGGTCCTGGCCCTCTGCATCGAAAGCAAGAACCATTGCAGTTCCCTGGCATGAAGCCTCACCCAGGGAACTATCTTGATGCAGGATATCATGATGCCCAGCAGCTGGGACAGCTGGTTAATCGGAATCAAGGCAGAGCGGTGGCAGAGTTGAAGTCTGGATTCGAGGTTCCTCAGGTGCTCTGGAGATAGGAACACCTGGCATGACAAGGAGCCTTATGATCACCCCCAGATGTTGCAATCGCGTGGTGGGCATCAGGTGGCTCTTCTCCCGGTTGACTGTGGACCATTGTTGTTGGAGAGTGCGCATGGTGATGCAGACGTCCTTCACGGCCTGTTGACAATTTGGTGACAGAATGATGAGGTCGTTGAGGTAACAAGCCAGCCGCACTGGACGTGCCCGAAGATGAGCCTCCAAGACTACCAGAATCTTTGTGAACGTCCTGGGAGCTGACGACAGACCAAAGGGAAGGGCCCGGTACTGGTAGTGTCTTTTGTTGAAATAAAATTGCAGAAACTTGCGGTGTGCCTGATGGATCGGAATGTGGAGGTAAGCCTCCTTCAAGTCTATGCTGGTAAGTAGGCCCCCCTGCCTTATGCAGTCCAGGATCGAATGCAGGGACTGCATCTTGAAACTGTTGTAGGTCAGATGCAAGTTCAAGCATTTTAAGTCCAAGATGGCCCTGACCCCGCCCAAGCTTTTGGGAACCAGGAAGAGGATAGAATAAAATCCCCTCCCCTCCTGGCTGGGTGGTACTGGCTCTAGGGCGTTTATATCGAGAAGGTGATCTATCTCTGCCTGCATAAGGGCCCTTTTCTGCTGGTTTCTGGGCAGGGGGCAACGTATGAAGGACCTTGGGGGAAGGGACAGAAAATCTAGGAGCAGGTCATTCCTCATGGTATTGCGTATCCACGCATCCGTGGTTATCTCCTCCCATCGGTCTGCAAACAGTTGCAGATGGCCTCCAATGGGAGGTATCCCCTGCTAGTCAGTTTCCCCGCTTAAAGTGGCGTGAATTAGATCCGCCACGAAAGGGCTTCTGGAAGGAACCCTGCTGTTGCCTATTCTGGGACCCGAAGTTTGACCTGTCCTGGTTCCTATTTGTGGACTGGGAATAGGACCACTGATAAGAATATGACGTGGAAGGATAGTTACTCTCCAGGGCACGAAAGAGCCATCTCCTGAAAGACCCCGAACCCTTCTTGCCTTGCTTCTTAAGTGTGGCTGGAAGGATCTTCCTCTTATCCTTCGTCTCGATAAGAAATTTTTCTAGTGAATCCCCAAAGAGATTCCCTCCCTTAAAAGGGGCCGAAGCAAACTTCCATTTAGCCTTCATGTCCACCTGCCAGTGGCGAAGCCACAGCAGACGGCGCGAAGTCACATTGGAAGCTGAGGCGCGTGAAGCAAATTTAGCGTTGTTCAAGGAAGCATCTGCCGTGTACTCCACCGCGGTGATGATCTTGGTGAGATCATGACACAGACGTGAGTCTGCTGAGGGGGGATTGGCCCTGAGCTGCCTTAGCCAGAGCAGGGAAGCCCTGGTGAAAAACGAGGCGGAAGTGGAGGAGGAGTTGGAACGGAGATGAACGTGGTGGAACATAGAGAAGGTGAAATGGAGAAGGGAAATGAGAGGAAGAAGAGGAAAAAAGAGGGGGGGATGGAGAATGAAAGTTCCAAAGAAAGTTGGAAAGAATTGGAGGAAGGAAGAGAGAAAGGAAAGGAAAGATGAAAAAGAATGGAGAATTCTGAAGATGGAGAATACAATTAAGAGTATGGAGATAGAAGAAGGAACTGAAAGGTTGGAGAAATGGGCTGGACAACCGGGCTGTGAGGTCGAGAATTCTAAGATCCAAGGAGAGCCCAGGAAGATCCGTGCAGTGAGACCATTACGGCAGGGAAGGCATAAACCGAGACAGCGCGGGCCCAGATGTTAACCACCGAACATTGCGGCACATCCACTGGCCACACTACACCCACGCTGACTGAAGGCTGTTTTGTTCATTATGTCATCTTCTATTCCCCCTTATCAGTCTCTCGGGCAGATCTTAATTCTTCCCTACCAAATGGATTTTCTATGACATCAGATTTACACCTCACTCTACCCTCTCTAATTAATCAAAGTCGTGCTTATGAAATTTCCCTCCCTGGCCAAAAATGAACTCCCTCACAACTTCATCTTACCCTATCATTTATTCGAGGCAAGATCTCCTTCGCCTGCGAGAATCCCCCCTCTCTCAGGCATGGCCCTCTAATCTAACAAGGGCCCATCTCGATGAAGGACTTATAGTTCCGGAGAGATGGTCGAAGTGCAAACTTAGGGTTTTTTTGTCCAAATGTTTAATTTGTCTTTTAAGGGGTTCCAGGGTGGGGGGAGGGTCTAATCAGTCAGTAGGGGGTCTGGGCACAGGGCCGACCAGCGAAATTAGGATTAGGATTAAGGATTGGTCTAACAAGGAGGGAGGGGGGGCCGTTCCTACGGAGGGATTTCCCATCCATATGGCCCTGGGGAGGGGGAGGGGCGGTGGGAGACAGGGTGTCCATCTTAAGTTGGGGGATCGTGGCCGCTGGTTAAAAGTGGTCACTCGCCCCAACCCCCTGTGCTCTCTTCGGGGACTAGGCGGTCAAAGTTTACAGAGCCAGGGCCCCAGGCTAATGCTCTGCAATGCCAGGTCCGTGGTAAAAAAAGCCCCCCTCATAAATGACCTAGTGTCAGAGGGGGACCCGGACCTGGTGGGAATTACAGAAACCTGGTTGGGCCCTGAGGGGGGTTTACCCCTTGTGGAAATGTGCCCACCAGGATACCGAGCATTTAATTAGCCTCGGGCCCTAGGCAGGGGTGGGGGAGTGGCGATTATTATTAAGGAGAGTCTAGAGCCGAGGGGGATCACTGTACCTCAGACTACCGGCTGTGAGTCCCTAGGGAGGCAGTTGGGTTTGCTGATGAAATGGGGCCTAGGGAGGCAGTTGGGTTTGCTGATTATATACCTGGCTCCCCACTATGTAACAACAGCCTTGCCCGAGCTCCTTGAGTTGGTCACCGGGATGGTAGTGGAGACCCCTAGACTTCTAGTCATGGGGGACTTTAACTTGCCATCAGCGGGCGAGGCTTCTGAGGCAGCTCGGGAGTTCATGGCTTCCATGACGGCCATGGACCTGACCCAATTAGTTCAGGCCCCCACTCATAATGGAGGACACACGCTGGATCTTATTTTCGTCTCTGGCCAGTGGAGAAGTGATCTTGGAACCAGGGACTTAGTCATCTCACCCTTGTCATGGACAGATCACTCTCTCCTTTGGCTGGACTTTCCAATTGCCTCATCGCACCGCGGGGAGGCGGAGCCAGAGACACCCAGATGGTTCCACTCCAGGCGCCTGATGGACCCTGAAAAGTTCCAGAAAGAGCTTGGGCCAATACCTGTATTCTTGACTCGTGCCGCGGCTGAGGACCTAGTGGCAGCATGGTATAGGGCGGCCACGGGGGCCTTAGACCGCATCGCGCCTTTGCGGCCTCTCACGCGGTGTCATCTCACCTGGGCTCCTTGGTTTTCTGAGGAGCTGAGGGAGATGAAACGCCACAAGAGACGCCTAGAGAGTAGGTGGAGATCCTCTCGATCCGAATCTGATCGAACACTGGTAAGAGCCCATTTGAGGACTTATTTAGTGGCAATAAGGGTGGCCAAACGCGAGTATTGTGCCACCCTCATCGCATCCGCAGAGAATCGCCCGGCTGCCCTGTTTGGGGTGACCCGCTCCCTCCTTCAACAGAGGCCGCGAGAGTCCTCCTTGCAGGACCGAGCTGAGGAATTTGGAGAATATCTGCAGGATAAAATCACTCAGATTCGGAACGAGTTGCCCTCCACATATAGTGGTCCGGAGGAAGTATCCGATGCAGGCCTTGAGACAATTTTATGGGAAGACTTTGACTTTGTTACCGCTAAGGACATGGACAGGTTGGCGAGGAGACTAAAGGCCACCACATGTTTATTAGACCCTTGTCCCTCCTGGCTTGTACTGGCATCCTGGGAGGAGACACGAGCCTGGCTCCAGGCCATTGTGAATGCTTCTTTGGGTGAGGGGTTCTTACCTACTGTCTTGAAAGAGGCGGTGGTGAGACCCCCTCCTCAAGAAGCCTTCCCTGGACCCAGCATTATTGGCTAATTACCGTCCGGTCTCCAACCTTCACTTTCTAGCAAAGGTTGTAGAGAGTGTGGTTGCACAGCAGTTTCCACGTCACCTGGAGGAAATTGATTATCTAGACCCGCGCCAGTCCGGCTTTCGGCCCAGTCATAGCACCGAAACGGCATTGGTCGCGTTGGTAGATGATCTCTGGAGGGCCCGGGATAGGGGTTGTTCCTCTATCCTGGTCTTGTTAGATCTCTCAGCGGCTTTTGATACCATCGACCATGGTATCCTTTTGCACCGACTGGAGGAGTTGGGGGTGGGAGGCACCGTTTTGCGGTGGTTCTCCTCCTTCCTCTCCGATTGGTTGCAATATGTGTTGACAGGGGTCGACTTCTAGGCCCCCCTCATACGGGGTGCCGCAGGGGTCGGTCCTCTCGCCACTCCTATTCAACACGTATATGAAGCCGCTGAGTGAGATCATCCGTGGTTTTGGGGTAGAATACCATCTGTATGCTGATGATACCCAGTTGTACTTCTCTACCCTAGGCCACCCCAACGATGCCGTTGAGGTGATGTCCCGGTGTTTAAAGGCCGTACGGATCTGGATGGGCAGTAACAAACTCAAACTCAACCCGTCCAAGACCGAGTGGCTGTGGTTCCTGGCTTCCCGGTTTAGCCGTTGACACCATCACTGGCCATGGGGGGTGAAAATTTGGCCCCCGTGGATAGAGTGCGCAATTTAGGAGTCCTCCTGGATTCCCGGTTGTCCCTAGAGGACCAGGTGGCGGCCGTGGCCAGGGGGGCATTTTACCAGGTTCGCCTGGTCTGCCAATTGCGCCCCTTACTGGACCGGGAGGCCCTTCGCACAGTCACTCAAGCACTCGTGACTTCTCGTCTGGACTACTGTAACGCTCTCTACATGGGGCTCCCCTTGAGATGCACTCGGAGGTTGCAGTTGGTTCAGAATGCAGCCGCGTGGGTGATCATGGGAATCTCAAGACATTCCCACATAACACCACTCCTGCGCGAGCTGCACTGGCTACCTGTGATCTATCGGGTCCGTTACAAGGTTCTGATGACCATCTTCAAGGTGCTCCATGGCATGGGGCCTAGCTACCTACGAGACCGTCTACTACCCCATACATCCCTACGACCGACTCGCTCCCAGGGAGAGGGTCTTCTCCGGGTGCCGTCGACCGGGCAATGCCGGTTGGCGGCTCCCAGGGGAAGGGCCTTCTCTGTGGTGGGCCCTACCCTCTGGAACGGCCTACCTCCCGATCTCCGTACTATCTCAGACCTCCGCTTGTTCCGCCGGCACTTAAAAACTTACTATTTTCATCTGGCCGGCCTAGCATGAGCTACTCCACACTCTACGGTTTTATAATCAAATCAAAGTTTTAATTTATAGGTTTTAAATTTAAATTTATTTTAAGCAGGGTATTGATTTAATTTAGTTATTATTTAGTAATATTTTATATTTATGTATATTTATCTTAATTCTCTGTTCGCCGCCCCGAGTCCCTTGTGGTGAGATGGGTGCGGGTCACAAATGTGAATAATAATAATAATAATAATAATAATAATAATAATAGTAATAGTAATAGTAATAGTAATAGTAATAGTAATAGTAATAGTAATAGTAATAGTAATAATAATCTAAATACAATTGCACCCAAACCAGTATTGCGTGTAAGTGCGCCGCCAATGCGGCCATGGTTTTAGTAAAAACTCTGGGCGCAGAGGAAAGGCCAAATGGCAACGCTGTGCATTGAAAATGGAACGAGTTATAAAAGAAACGCAAAAATTGACGGTGAGCAGGAATAATTGGAACATGCAAATATGACTCCGTCAAATCAATAGAAGACATATAATCCCCAACACGAACCTCCTCTAAAATGGAATGAAGCGAATGCATCTTAAAATGTCGATACCTAATGAACAAATTTAGGCATTTTAAGTCCAGTATTGCACGCCAAACACCCGATGATTTGGGGATAACAAAGAGTAGTAAATAGAACCCTTGGCGGATTTCATCGGGGGAAACAGCCTGGATAGCCCCTATCTCCAGGAGATGTTGAATCGCTGTCTCCATCAGGGATAGTCTCTCAGGATTGCTGGGAACTGGACATGGGGTAAAGGAGCAAGGGGGCTGGGCAACAAATTCCAGAGCCAGACCATACCTGACTGTGGCTAGGATCCAGTCATCGGAGGTCATAACCTCCCACTGGTCCGCAAATAGCTGTAAACGACCCCCAATGGGAGGCTCGCTCCCGGTCAGGTTATGGCTTGCGGTAGTAGCAGTTACCGCTACCTTGAAAGGGCCGCTTTGACTGGCCCCCTCGAGGTGACCTGTACCGCTGCTGTTGATTGTACCGCTGTCCAAAACCCCCCTGTTGGTGATATCCTGACTGGGGATAATCTGAATGGGAAGGACCCCCATAATCTTGGCCCCTTAACTGTTGCCTCCTGGGTTAAGGGCCCGGGCAATTGAACCCATTTTTGGGGTAAGAGGGCAGGGTTTTACACTTGTCCTTGCCCTCTACTAAGAGTGGGGAAAGTGCATCACCGAAAAGTGTTCCTCCCATGTATGGCTTGGAAGCCAGCTTCCATTTGTGTTTTACATCTGACTGCCATTGCCACAGCCATAACAGTCGCTTGGAAGCCACAGTGGAAGTCATGGCCCGAGAGGAAAAGCAGGCAGCACTCAGGGTAGCGTCCACTATAAATTGAACTGCTGCCACTATTTTGTTCAAGTCCTAGTGGGCGCATGAGTTGCCAGCGGGGATCCTTCCCTGCAGTTGCTGCAGCCATAAAAGGCTGGAGCGTGCAAAGAAGGAGTGCCACAGTGGAGGCTCAAACAGACCAGGCTGATGCCTGATGACCTCTGTGGAGGACCTGATCTGCGCGCCTGTCCTCTGGCTTTAGTAGGTCCTTCTGCCCCCAGGAAGAGCGGTAGCAGAATACAGGGCGGCGATAGGAGTGTCAACCATGGGCCAGGCCAACGACTTGTCCAAGAGCTCCACAACAGCATAGAATCGCTTATCATTGGCAGAAGGAGCAGGACCAGAAGTCAGGATCGTCCACTGCCTCTGGATGGTGTCCACAAAAATCTGGGGCGTAGGGATGGCATCTGCCTCCACCTTGTGCTCGGTGAACCAAGGCTTGGCAGAAGTGGACGGGGCAGGTGCAGCCGCAGCCTGAACAGCCGGTTTGAAGTTGGAGGCGGCCTTGGCCTTGGCAAGCAAGGGCTTGAATAGGGTGTGTGGAAAAAGGCCTGAGGTAGATGGTTTCTCCGGGCCCTGATTCTCCTCGCCAGATAACTCCATGTCTGCCAGGAATCTCATCCTCTTCAGACTCTGGCGAGGAACTGCGCTCCGGTGCTGCTGGAGACAGATGATGAGAAGAGCTCTATGTCGTAGAGCCCTGGATGGGGTTGTGAACCTGCCCCACAGGTTCTGTCCTGCAGGCCAGCCACGATGTCCTGGCGAATGGCCTCTGCTATATAGTCCTGTATGCCTGACTGCATAGGCGGGACAGGTAGAGCTGGCAGGGGATGCGGGCCCGGGTTCCAATTGCCCTCGGGGCGCAGGCCTGCAGCTGTGGGTGTAAATGTGGCCTCAGCAGGACCACCTGGGGCCCTGATGAATGAGGAGCCCCAAAGCCCTGAAGTGTCAATGGGCATGATTGGACTGAACGGGCCTGGGGTCAAGTCCAGCTGCAAAGGTGCCATCTGAGCCGGGCGGGTGGTTGGGGAGGGGCATACCCCAACAGGCTGTGGTGTCTGCCCTTGCAATGGGCCCTGGAGCTAGGTTTGGAGGCAGATCCACTCCCCTTTGATGACAGGGAAGAAGGGGCACACTTGCCAGAGGATTTCCCTTTCGCTTTGGATTTTGAAGGCTTCCTGGGGGGGGGGGATGGATCTGCAGATCTCAACACCAGGAGGTCCTGGTCTCCCTCGGGGGATTTTCTGAGCGCTGCTGTGCTGGGCCCGGTGGGGGGGGGGGCTCGGACATACTGAGAGCAGTTGCAGGCCCAAGGCTTCAAATTGGCGGCCGCTATAAAGGGGAGGCCTCAAAATGGCACCCCGTGCTTCGTGGCCGAGCAAGAGCCTGTGCCACACCTCACCAGGCCGCTCTTCGCGCCAACATTGTAACATGTTGAAAACTTGGGTTGCCTCTTCTCTTTTTTAGCTCACTTGGGACCCTTTACAGGAGCTCCACAGCTGCCTCAGATACTATCACCCTTTTCCTTGAAGGCTGGGCAGAAGAGGGACCAGCTAAAGGGCTGCCTGGTGGAGAGATCTGAGAAGAGTACACTGCCCCATCTCCAGAATTGGAAGCCATAATAATGAAAGGGGAAAACAGCCACCCTCAAGGTATTGCTGCTAAAGAAGCCCGGTTACCGACCGTTGTTCCAAAATGGCGCCTGATGCCTCTTTGTGCCAAATTTAACTGCCTCACACTCTTTGCTGGCTTAAAATGGTGTCCGCTATTATCCCTGCGAGGGAAAACAGCCAGCAATCTTCTTGAGGCTCAGCAGCTGCTGCACTGCGTTTCCGACAAAGCCGCAAGGTTACCACCGGAGCTCTTCCTGGCCATCCGGAGCAAGTTAGAAGCATCAGAGCCACTCCACTGCCTAAAGAGAGCTTCCAACATGGGCTGCAGAGAAAAAAAGCCTCTGATGCTTTAAAAACAGCTTTTAAAACCGTGTGGCTGGCTCCGCAACGCAAAGCTCCTAGTCGATTTGAAGCTCTCCCTCTGCCTGCAAGGTTTAAGAGTGACAGAAGGTGCAAGATTAAATTTTTTGGGAGTAGCCAATTAATAATTTAGAACAATTAAGTCAGAGAAGATCAACTACACTCCAGTCCAAAACTGGCTAAGTCTAAAGCTGGGGAATCGCAGCACGGAGGATGATTTTATAATCTGTAGACTCAACATCACTTGTTCACTACTTTTTAATTGCAGACTTTGGTTTGGTTACTATTTTATGTATATAACTTATCATAGTATAAAATACCAAAATGTCATTCACATTAAGTAACAATGTCTTCTAATTTTAATATAGAAAGCTGAAAGCTTACAATTGTTTTTGTTAAACATATCTTATTAGCCAGGTTATAAAACTTTCCATAGTAAAAGTTTTGCTATGTCTATAGTAGTAGTCTCCTGGCTATTATCTTTTGCAATGGATATTAACTTCTGCCTTTACTTATGGACTTCATCTATTTGGAACCATATTTATTTTATTTATATATGTATTTATATCCCATCTTATATTGTTTTTATAAATAACAATGGTATTATTTATTAAAATTGTTTGCTACCCATTTCACTATGAAGTGAACATACTGCTCTTTCCTCCTATTTTTCTCACAACACTATGAGAAGGGTTGGGCTGAGAGTAGCTTGCCCAATGTCACCCAGCCAGCTTTCATGCCTAAGGAGAGAATAGTTTCTCCTAGTTCCTTATTTGGTGCCTTAACCATTAGACTAACTGGCTCTCAAAGAATAACATATCCTTGTTTCCAACCACCCCAGCAGACAGCTTTTTCCCAAGACCTCACAAAGTCTCTGCGTGACAATCCTGAGGCCCGAAAGATGTCTTTGGCGAATAATATTTGCCACTATTCACTACTGAATTAATAATGACTACTGTTACAAACAACTGAATAAAACGCTGCCCACTAAAATTAACAGAAACTTGAATTAGCTGTCCTTGTATGTCACAGAACTGCAACCAGTGAATTTCATTATGGGATTGTTCTCTTCCTTGATTTTTGTCATAATGAGGGCAACAGAGCTAGTTATTTGAAAACTTAAATATTAAATGTTGTTATATTAAAATTAATATTGCATTGCTTTGATGATATGCCTGTGAATTTTAGTTGGTTGCTATAGTTGGATGCAGTTGTGCATTCCCCCTTTGATACAATGCAGCACAAAAACTAATCTGGAAATTCTGTTGAGATGTTTCTTCACAAAACGTCCTTTTATATTTTACATAAAAGTTACTGATTATAGTTGGGGAGTCTCTTCAGCATTTCAACATCGTAAGAGGACAACTTCAACAATTTTTATATTGGGAGTTGGGATGTGGAGCCTGGTGCATTTAAGGATAAACAAGTGCTCATCATGTTCTCTGAAATTAGCATTACAAATGTTAATTTTATGCAGTTTTATGTGTATTCTTACAACATACTAATCTCTTTAAAAAGTGTTAATGAATTATCCAATGAAGTGTTAATGAAGTATCCAATGAATTACCAAAAAAAAAAAAAATTCCAATACACTGCCTTGCTACAATACTGGAGGACCATGAATTTGTTGTGCAGTTAGCACAACAGGAAGAAAAACTTTGATTTCTTGGAATATCAATGCGAGCCATTCTTTCCACAATACTCAGTGAATTAATTGAAGTATATTTTGTGCATGGTCTTGGATCCAGAAAGCCTATGAAAAAGCTTTGAACTTTCCTCCCCTGCTTGACCCTTAACCTAGATACTGAGACAGCTTACTGACAGCTTTACTTGATCAGCTCATAGCTGAAATATGTACCTAGATATAATCAGTATTCTGGTGATACCTAACTCAGTGATGGATGACTTCACTCAATGGCTTCATATAGATGTTGAACAGAACAGGCAAGAGTCTATAGTAGGGATGTCAATATTTCACTGAGGGCTGCATTAGGGTTGTTTGACCTTAGGAGTCCAGAGGGTGTGGCTGGGGTGAGCATGGCAAGCTCAACATCACTTGTATCGGGGTGCCTGTGGTGGCCAAGCGCTCTGCCAGCAAAAACAGGCTCCCAAGCTCCATTTTGGCTGTGACGGACTTCTGCAACCCTCTGCCAGTGAAAATGCAAGCTGTTTTTGGCTGCAATGGCCTCCAACCTGCCAGTGAAAACAGGGCTTGGGAGAGCCACACATGGCCCTTCCAAGCTGTTTTCACTGGCAGTGTCTATGGACCTTCACTGTTTCCGTGACAACCATGTGGGCCAGATCTAAGCACCTCACAGGTTGGATCCAGCCCCCAGGCCTTGGGTTTGACACCTCTAGTCTACAGCCTTGTGGCCCCCCAGATATTGGGGGTGCCAGATTCAGTCTGTCATCTCTCCAACATCAATTGGAACTGGCATTGGAGAAAGACAGCTAAGTACAATGTCTTCCAAATCTAATCCCTTCAGGCAGGCAATGGGATGCAAAGGCTGAAATTATCTAAAACTATTAAGATCAAGTGCCAGCAAAATCCGGGCTCCTCCAAAACCATGATCAATAGTCCTATATTTTGGCCCGATACCTGTTTGAAAGGGCTTATGAGAATCTTTGAATCTGTAACCAAACCACTTTCTCAATAACAGGAGACAAAGTTGTCCAGTGGGTGCAGTGGAGCGGGCAAATCATCCCCTCCCTTAAAGAAGGTGACATTACAGTTATTCACCACCATCTGGGAGGGGCATGAATCCCATTAACAAGGGGTATGAATCCAGGAATTAACATTCTGCCCACTTACTTGGTAATAAAAGCCACAAAATGTTTTTATTAATTTATTTGTATCTGTTATAATAAAAACTATGAAATGAAAAACAATTGTAGGGTTAAATGTATTAAAATATAGGAAAATGACCTTTTTGCATTGGGTACATTAAAGGAATGAAGAACTGAGGATGATCTACCACTTCCATATCTTATTTGTGATTTTCTCATAATGTCAAGCTTGCTATTAGAGTAGGGTGATGGAGAAAGGAATACCACTTGAGTTATCCTGCAAGACATTTTTTTAGAAAATCAACCAAAAAAATATTCAAACATACAATCACATGGCTGGCACTGCAGTACTTTATTTAAATGCTACAACAGATGAAGTATCAAGTCATATTTTTGATCAGGCAATGCATTAAGGTATAAAGTATGACTCAATTACGCAACTTATTCTTGCTACATTTATAGTTCATTCAAGAAGATTCTAATTTTAACTGTGTTTAGTTACAGCATCTATATGCCAAGGATTAACAATTCTCAGCTTTTAATAAGAAGTGTACCCCAAATCATGTCTATAAATAGTTGTTAAAATAGACAGGAATATTTTGCTACTAGGAATAAATAATGGAGTACTGAATTTACAAATTAAAATTGTGACTAATAAATACATTGCTCATATTGGCTTAGCAATCTTTGTGGCAAGACTTCTTCCAAGCTGTTTCGGAAAACATTTGAAAATGTGGCTTCCTCACAGTACTGATATAAATAAATTAAGTCTCTATTTACTGGTGTCAGTGACACTGGGTAGAACAGTTCGGACACAGTCTGTTTTTCACACATTAATTCTCATGGCAACATGTGAACAATTAAGGAGATGCAAAATATAGTAAGTCAGTTCTAAGCAGAAATTAGAATTTAATTTGGATTAAATCAACTGCTGAAATATTAGTTGCATTGTAAAGAATATAACAAAAACATTATCTAATTAAAAATAATGATTAAAATCATTTTAAAGGCATAAAATACAGAACCAAAAAGATTTTTAGCTGTATAACAGCCTTTTCACATAAAATACAATTTGAATTTTTTTAATTGAACCATATCATATTTTATTTACTTTCTTCCCCTCATAATGCACTGCAGTCAAAATATTCCAATACTGCACAAAATAACTTTTTTGTAAATTATTTATATAAAAAAATAAAAAGTTTGAAACATTCAAAATGATGATCACTTTTAAAAAATTACATTAAAAAATAGATCTTAAGATGACATTCCCTGGACCTTTTTATTCCATTCACTGAGATCCAGACTGAATGCTTTAAGGCAAGTTGTCAGGCTGGCATCAGGATAATAATTTTTCAGAAGAGTAAGATAGCAGCTTTGCAATTGTGAGAGGTCAGTGAACTGGCTTCTCATGTACACTAACAGAACCATCTTCCATGCCAAAGTAAACTCGCTCTGCCATATTGATGAACAGACCTGTTTCCACCACTCCTAAAACAGAAAAATTCAATTATTTTTAATTATTACTAAAATACTACACATTAACTAATATATCTAAAGAATGATATAAATTCAACTGAGATGAAATATACGGAATGCTTTAAAAATAAAAATCCTATATTAAAACACTACATAAACCAAGGTAACATATCTCAACCTCAACAATTAAGTTGTGCAGACTTCAACTTCCAGAATTCCAGGCTTTTGTACTTTGGAGTTGCTGAGTTTGAGAAGCCCTGCTCCAGGAGAAATTATTTTTTACTGCTTTGGGTGTTCAACAGTGAAAGGGGAAAGAGGAGTCAAGACAATACATTTTCAATAGGGTACATCGTGTGATCATTTAGGAGCAAAAGCAAAGTTGACATTTGCCCACCATCCCTTTTTTCTCTATATGTATCTCACTAATTTTGACAGGAAAAAGAAGCAAAAGAAAGAAGAACTGTAGCCTCGAACTATAATCAAGAGAAGCCAGACAAGGCAGTTGTGAAGATTTCTGATGCTCATTTGAAAATCATGTTATGTTAGTCATGTATGTTAGTCATATAGGATAAGCTGAGTGACGTTTTATGCCATGGAACATCTGAACAGTAGATCCAGCACTTCAAGCAATAAGAAGGTTCTCTTACTGCCCAAGTACTTATGAGCACCCATAAGCGATCATTTCATAGATAATTATCTAATTCATATTGTAAAAACTATACAGCAGCTTTGCCCAATATCAATTAAGACTTCAGATAAGCAAACTGAGAAAATGAGGGGAAATGCTGACATGACTTATTTTGATGAAACAATACTGCCACCTGCAGATGCAGTAATGATCATAAATCCTTTACTAACGTACCTCCCATTTTTGGTTATAATTTGAAAGAAATCATTTTTTATCTATCAGCTTGGTACAGGTTTTATAGAACTAAACCAAAAGAATAAATTTAATCTTTGAAAGTTTCAATTTTACTCCAATCTTAAGACTTTGAATACCAAAGGAGTACTACAATAATTCAGAGACATACAAATTAATTCTTTACACTATTAAAACAAAATGGTGTATGAAGGCTACCTGGTATCATCTTGATTGCTACATTCACTTCATTCCAATTATGAATTTTATCAAATTTCCAGTCCAATAAAAAATTCCCATTGTCTGTCACCACAGGACCCTAGCAAGCAAAAAGTAAAAATGTTATGCACAAGAGATTTTATTTTGAGATATAAATCCTATAGGATACATCTAAAGTGACCTGCATGTGAATATTTATCTAGAGGGCTAGCCTGCAAAAGTCATACACAGATACGTTAATGTAGTGCAGGGGTGTCAAACTCGCGTCATCACGTGATGTATCAGGACTTTTTTCGCCTTCGCTAAACCAGACATGGGTGTGGCCAGCGCGTGATGCATCCGGCTTGCGAGTTTGACAGCCCTGATGTAGTGTAACACCTACGCAAAAAACAACATTAAAAAGCAAACACGCAGAACAAAAATATCTATTCTCTTTGCTTATCAGAGTAACAGAGTAGGAAGGGGCTCTTGAGGTCTTCTAGAACAACCCCCTGATCAAGCAGGAGACCCTACACCATTCTGGATATTTGGCTGACCAATTCCTTCTTAAAAACCTCCAGTGATGGAACAACCACAATTTCCGAAGGCGAGCTGTTCCATTGGTTAATTGTTCTGACAGGAAATTTCTCCTGGGTTCTAGATTGCTGCTCTCCTTGATTAGTTTCCATCCATTGTTTCTTGTCCTATCTTCAGGTACTTTGGAAACCCTCTTTTCTTGTAGTAGCCCCTCAAATATTTTAACTGCTATGATGATGTTGCTAGTCATTTCTTTCACTAGATTAGACATACCCAATTCCATAACTGTTCTTTATGTCCTTTTGGCACCAAAGAAATAGTTTATCTATTTGTCCAGGCTTTTCAACAGTTCTAGTTCTTTCATTTTGAATGACAGTCATATTACTGCCTATTTACATGAGAGTTTGATTTTATATTTTATTTTGTATTATGTTTTATTTAGATTATATTTTACTGTGTCTTACTGTTAGTTTCCTAAAGAATTTGGCCATTGCACAAATTAAACATTTCAAAAACAAAATATCTGAAGGACACAGAGCTGGCATAGGCTGGTTAAAATTATTCCTAAACTAAAATTCTTGAACTTGGGGAAATTACAATAGGCTTTTGGTCCCTCAAGAGAATCAATTTTAATTTTTATAGTAGCGGTGTTCCTACATGAGATATTTTGAAGAGGATACACGGCTTGCTAGGAATACTACTGTTGCCCAGTTCTGTCTTCATTTTCAAAAGAGTCAAGATGCTGCAAATGGAAAGGATGTGGGAAAGATTATTTTTGTCTAAGCTGTTTGAAATGTGCTAATAGAAGCTAGCTAGGAGCAAGTACAGTATTTTAAAAGTCAATCTCAAGGTTTACAATAAATGAAAAAAACTGAAAGAACAAATATACTAGTCCAGCTGATATGTGGCAAAATTCAATAAACATAGATTTATGCAAATATAGATAGCTTTAAGTAGAACGTTTGCCTGTTTGGCGCACCTCTGCAAAGCTAGTAATTTACTAATAGCAAAGATTTACCTGTCCACCCACTATGAAAAGGAAAAAAATCAATAATTGTTTCTATACACCAACACAGTGGTGGGTTCTGGATCCCGTTGCAACCGGTACGGTGCAATGGGGCTGAGCATCCACCATACTTAATGCCCGTGACGCTCCAGCTGCTCAGCAGAGTGTCGCGCACACTCCGTGCGTGGAAACCCAATTGGCTCAAAGGTAAGGAAGGCAGATGGTCGGGCCCTCTGAAGCACCGTACTGGAACAATACTTGGTGCTCCCAGCAGGCACCAGTACACCCATACCGGGGCGTACCGGTCGTATCTCACCATTGCACCAACACTACACAGATTATCCACTTCTTAAATGTATACATACAGCTTTATTGACAGCCATCCTCAACTCTGTTACACCTCCGAATTTATTGGTCAGAAGCTTAGTGATTGGCACATAGGCCATTGGGATGACTTCAATAGGAATCCCCTTCTTCCACTGTTCTCCAAGGTTTTTAGACTTTTTTCTACAAGAATATGGGTTAAAGGAAGATGTACATTAATATGATAGTAATAACAGTAGGAATCTGCAAACAAGCTTACACTTGCTGAGATATCCTGACTCTACTTTTGAAAGCCAGAACACATTGCCTTTAAACAGTATCAACAAACTGAAAGACAAATGCTCAACAGTTTCAAATTTGACTATCTAGAACAATGTTGATTATAACTAACATCTGAGTTGTTCTGAGAGGGTGAGCAGTTCATTATATAGCAGGGTGTTGAGGAAAACAGAGGAGTAAACAAAACAACATTATGTCAGCGTGAGAACATTTTACATACATAATACATATGCATGCTTTTATATTGATTATTTTAATACAGTCCTTCACTTATGACCACTCATTTAGCGACCAAAATGGCACTCCCGATATACAACCAATCCTCGCACTTATAACCTTTGCAGGATCACAATCTGAGCACTTGGCAACTATCTCTCACTTACAATAGTTGTATTATCGTGCAATCATCTGATTTCCATCTGTGATCTTTCAGATGGCTTTCAACAAGCAAACTCAATGGGGAGGCCAAAGGGAAGTTCACTTGATGTCTCACTTAATGATCATGACAAAAAAAGGACTTTAAAGTTGGGTCATTATGTGATGCCTTACTTAATAACTGTACTGCTTAGCAATTTTGCAGCCCAATTGTCACTATAAATCGAGTAACTACCTATAAATGAGATATAATATATACATGTATTTGGTACTTTAACCACCACTGGCTTCATCCTATATAATGACCAGTTCACATGTATGTATCCAGACAAGTTTGACAGGGCCTAATTGAGAAGAAAACCAATGGAGTACTGCCATCTGATGGTTATAGAAAGTAAAAATACCACATAGGATATGTACCGGATTTTTCGGAGTATAAGATGCACCTTTTTTCCTCTAAAAAGAGGCTGAAAATCTGGGTGCGTATTATACATCGAATACAGCATTTTTTTGCCTCCTGGAACCCCACCCCCTTCATCAAACTGGCTGTGCCTAGTCTTGTGAAGACTTCCAGAGAGCTCCTGGGTGCTGGGGAGGGCAGAAATTAGCCTCAAACGGGCCATTTCCCCCTCCCCCAGCCCCCAGCAGCACTCTATAAGCCTCCATAGGACTATGCATGCAATTTATTTGACCCAAAAATGGCCCGTTTTCGCGATAAATGGGGCGGTTTCTTTGTCCCCCACCCCCCAGGAGCACTCTGCAAGCCCCCCCAAGGCTAGTCATGCTTTTTTTTTGAAGAAAATAGGCCCCGTTTTCGCGGAGAAAGAGCAGTTTGGGGGAAATATGCAAAGCGCAAAAAAACACCTTTTTGCCTCCTGGAATCCCGCCCTCTTTACGAAACTGGCTGTGCCGAGCCTTATGGAGGCAGCTCCTGGGTAAACAGGGCGGTTTTTTTGCTCATTTTTCACTCCCTCCCCCCAGGAGCACTCTGCAAGCCCCCCTCCCCCAAGGCTACTTATGCTTTTTATTTTAAAAAAAAACAGCCTCATTTTCACGGAGAAATAGGCTGTTTTGGAAGTTTGCCGAGTGCAAAGTCTCCCCCCATCACCACCTTTCGGAAGGTTCTTTAACTTTTTCTGAGCAAGCAGAAACGAAGTTTTAAGGTTTGTCTGCGATTTCCTTCTGCAGGACATAAATAAATAAATACACCTGAGAACATCAACACACCTACCTAATCTCTCTCTCTCTCTACCTACCTACTGTATTTCTCCCTTTCTCTCTCTCTCTATCCTTCTACCTACCTGACTACACACACACACACACTCCCTCCCTACTTACTGTATTTCTCTCTCTCTCTCTCTCTCTCTCTCTCTCTCTCTCTCTCTCTCTCTCTATCTATCTATCTATCTATCTATCTATCTATGCTGGCATTGCTTGCTTCGGGTATTTTCCCGTGTATAAGGCATGGAAATGTTATTGCAACGTTTCGACAAGATCTCACTTGTCATCGTCAGGCCCACATAACACCGCTCTTGTGCGAGCTGCACTGGCTGCCTGTCGTCTTCCGGGTGCGCTTCAAGGTATTAGTTATCATCTTTAAAGCGCTCCATGGCTCGGGACCTAGCTATCTGCGGGATCGGATCCTGCCTCATACATCCTCACAGCCGATTCGCTCCCACAGAGAGGGACTTCTCCGGCTGCCGTCCACTAGACTTTGTCAGCGGGCGACGCCCAAGGGAAGGGCTCTCTCTGTGGCGGGCCCAGCCCTCTGGAACGACCTTCCCCCCGACATTAGAACGACCACGGACCTCTGCTTCTTTCGTCTAAAATTAAAAATGCATCTTTTCTGCTTGGCCGGCCTAGGGTAGTCTCTCTTTCTATGGGTTTTTTTAGTAAATTTAAGTTAATTGGGAATTTTAGTATTTTAATGGGGAATTTTTAGCACAGGAACAACGTTTAATCTGTTTTTAAATATGTTTGTATATTTATTGTTTTTTATTTTCCCTGTGCACCGCTCCGAGTCCCTATGGGGAGAGGAAGCGGTCTATAAATTAAATTTTATTATTATTATTTTATTATTATTATATATATACTTCTACCTACACACACACTGTCTCTCTCTTCCATCCTACCTACTGTGTTTCTCTCTATTTCTCTCTCATCCTTCTACCTACCTACAGTACACACACATTCTCCCTCTTCCCCTACATACCGATTGTATTTCTCTCTTTCTATTTCTCTCTCTATCCTTCTACCTACCTACCTACACACACTCTCTCTCTCCCTATCTACCTACTGTATTTCTCTATATTTCTATTTCTCTATCTTCCTACCTACCTACCTACCTACCTACACACACACATTCTCCTCCCCCTACATACCTACTGCATTTCTCTCTCCCCTTTTATCTACCTACCTACCTACCTACCTACCTACCTACCTACCTACCTACCCAGACACTCTCTCTCCCTACCTACCTACTGTATTTCTCTCTCCCTCTCTATTTCTCTCTCTATATATCCCTTTACCTACTTACCTACCTACCTACCTACTCTCTCTCTCTCCCTACCTACCTACTGTATTTCTCTCTCTCTCTCTCTCTCTCTCTCTCTCTCTCTCTCTCTCTCTCTCTCTCTCTCTCCCTTTACCTACCTTTTGTATTTCTCTTTCTTTCTCTCTCTGCCTCTATCTATCTACCTACCTATTTTTTTTTGTAATTTGCCTCTTCAAAACCTTGGTGCGTCTTATACTCCGGTGCTTCTTATACTCCGAAAAATACGGTATATCTCTAAATAAGAGAATTTTATATCCAAATCCTGTTAAAACTTCATACATGGGAACATGACATAAAGTAACATTTCAATCCACAGCAGCTTAAGTAAAACGACTGGATATATTATATAAAACCCGTGAAGAATCTAAGAGAGCGTCAGCTGAGGAGGAGGATCTTAGAAGAAAGCAGGAAGCTGAGTGCGGGGACAAGCCAGTGTTATCTTCTTTTTTTGAAAGTGGAAAATAAGAATAACCCGAAAGAAATGACCCGACCATGGGCACATTCCCCCCCCCCCACTCTTTATATGGAGGCGTAACTCGAACGAGGATGTGGGGGGTGAAGATTAATTGTTATTTGTTGTGGTTGTGTCTTAAGTTTGTTTTTGTTGTGTTTTTTGTATGTCTTTTTTGTCTGGTGTTGGGTGTGCACATAAAGGAAGAGGAGGGGTCAGGATTAAAAAAGTTACTGCTTAAATGCGGTTTATAAAAATAATGACATGGAACGTGAAGGGTACAGGCAATCATATAAAAAGGAAAAGATTGGAGCTTAAAATTAAAAGGGACTCACCTGACATATTATTTTTGCAGGAAACTCATCAAAAATCGGAGGATTTTAATAGAATGAATATTAAAGGTATGCAGATCTATGAAAAATCTTTTGGGACCTCTAAAGCTAGAGGAGTTGCGATATTGATATCAAATAGGGTATACTTTGAGGGAAAAAAAGTAATTAGAGATGAAGAGGGAAGATACTTAATAATTATAGGGAATATTAATGAGCAAAAAGTGACATTGGTTAACTTATATTTACCGAATGAAAAACAAAAGGGATTTCTTGATAAAATTACTAAGATTTTGGAAATAGAAAGTGTAGGGAAAGTAATTGTGGCGGGGGATTTTAATTTAATTAGGGATAGAATTGATAGTAATAATCCTACCCGCTTTAGACAAACAAATAAAGGGGAAATTTTAAACAAATGGATGCTTCGAAATAGTGTGGTTGATGTTTGGAGGGAGTTGAAAGGTTCTGAAAGGGTGTATACCTTTTGTTCTAAGGTATATAATACTTATTCAAGAATTGATTATATTTTTGTTTCTAAAGATTTGTTGAATAATGTAGATAAAGTAGATGTGGGAATTTTTAAGGATTCTGACCATGCAGAAGTTACGATGGAAATAGATTTTAACTTTGAGAAAAAGGAGAGAGGTTGGAGATATGATGAAAAATTGTATAAAAAGGAAGAAGACAAAATATGGATATTCAAAAAATGGGAAGAAAGTTGGGGATTGAATGATAATGGGGAGGTCAAATTTGAAATTGTTTGGGATACGCTGAAAGCAATATTTAGGGGAGAAAGTATTAAATTGTCAAGTAGAAAATATAGGGAATATAAAACTAAAATAGAACAGGATACAAGACAAATTAAGATATTGGAGAACCAATTCTCACTTACGAAAGATAAAAAATGTTTGGAGGAACTGAACTTATTAAAAACTAAATTGATAGAAGAAGATATTGAATTAGTTAAAAAAAATTTAAGATATTTAAATAGGGATTTTTTTGAATTTAGTAATAAAAATTCTAGGTTATTGGCAAAGATGGCGAAAAATAAAACTCAAAAGAGAGAAATTGGTTCTCTGATAGATGAAAAAGGTACAAGGTGCTATAAGAGGTTGGAGAAATGTGAAATAGCTAGGAATTTTTTTCAAAAATTATATTTAAAGAAACCAATCGATTTAGAAAAATTGAAGAATCATCTTGGAAAATATGCTATAAAAATAGATCCAATATATAAAGATTTGATGGAAAAAGATATAACACAGGAGGAGATCAACGAAATAATAAAAGAGTTAAAACTAGGGAAGACCCCAGGAGAAGATGGATTACCTGCTGAATTCTATAAAGAATTTAAAGAACTAATAATACCAAGACTGCAAAAATTATTTAATGGAATTTTACATGGTGGAGAAGTCCCGATGTCATGGAATAAGACAGTAATATCTATAATTCCTAAACCTGATAAAGATCTTGAGAGGATCGAGTCCTACCGACCCATTTCTTTAATCAACCAGGATGCAAAAATATTTACAGCTATTATAAGTAATAGATTAAATAGTTTTATAGATAAATATATAAGTTATAATCAAGTAGGTTTTGTTAAAGGTAGATATATGAGTGATATAATTAGAAGAGTATTGAACATTATAGACGTTGCTGAAAATAATGGTGATGAAATAGGTATAATATCGTTAGATATTTTCAAAGCCTTTGATTCTGTACAATGGGAAACTATTAAGGTAATTATTGAGGCATTAGGCTTTGGTAATAAATTTATACATGTTATTTCAAAATTGTATCAAAAAAGTAGTGCAAAAGTAAAGGTGAATGGAACAATGACGGGAGAGATTAAATTGGAAGCAGGTACGAGACAGGGATGTCCCTTGTCCCCAACATTATTCCTGTTAGTTATGGAGGTTTTGACTAAATTGATAGAAGAAGATGAAGGATTGGAAGGGTACAAGGGATATAAGATAAATTTGTATGCGGATGATACCTTGATTATTTTGAAAGATATAGAGAAAGATTTAAAGAGGATAAATAAACATTTGATAGAATTTGAAGAAATGACAGGATTAAAGGTAAATTGGTCAAAATCTGAACTACTAATGAATAAAGATGGTAAGGAGTGGGAAAATATGCAAGAACAATTTGGGATAAGAGTTAAGAATACATTGAAATATTTGGGGATAACACTTTCACTTAAAGTTAGAGAATTGAAAAAAATTAATTATGAGGTGATGTTGAAGGAAGTAGAGAGAAAGATAGATAAGTATAAAGAGATAAAGCTGTCTTGGTTTGGTAGAATTGCAATGTGTAAAATGATGTTGTTACCAAAGTTTAATTTTTTGTTTGAGATGCTACCACTAAATTTGTTAGAGAAAGATATAGAAGAATATCAGAAGAAATTGGATAAATTTTGTAATGGTGGGAAAAAACCAAGAATAATGAAGAAAATGTGGTATCAAAATCAAAAAGAGGGTGGATTGGGAATTCCCAATCTACTTAATTATTATCGGGCGTATAATATTCGAACCGTGATAAAAATACTTAAAGGTGGAGATGGTCATTGGGGTGATCTGGAGCTAAAAGATATTAAGAGATTTGGGTCTATATGGTTTCTAGATAGAGCAAAAACAAAGGCAATTAATAGTTATTGGTTAAAGGGGCTGAGCAAAATTTGGAATAAATTTGTTAAAAAATTGATCCCGGATATAGCTTTCCTGGGGAAGACAACTGAAAGTTGGCCGATTAAAACTAATATAAGTCGGGATAAAGTAATTGAGGATGAAAATATAGGAAATATAGTAAATTGGTTAAGAGCTCTAGGAATTGAGAGTAGGAAAAAAAAAGTAACCCAAAGATTGGAGTTGAATTGGTTCGAAAAAATACAGGTAGAAAAATGGACTATGAAAGTAAAGGGAATATGTAAAATAGATAGAAATAAAACTAAATTTGAAAGTTTAGTATCTCAAATTATTAAAGATGAAATTGGGTTAAAAGGACTCGTTAGTAAGATATATAAGATTATAAATTTTGATGGAAATCCACAAATGGTAATGAAAAGGAACTGGGAGGAAGACCTTAATATTAAAATATTGGATTTGGATTGGAATGAGAACTGGAAGAGTCGAATCATGAGAACTTTGTCTATAAGGATTAAAGAGCATAATTTTAAGGTTGTTTGGAAATGGTATTGGACCCCATTAAGATTATCATTGATAGATAAAAAAATGAGCGATAAATGTTGGAGATGTAATATGGAAGTGGGAACTTATGAACATATGTGGTATAAATGTGTGAAAATTAAAAAGTTTTGGCAGCAATTAGAAAAAATGATGGGTGAAATGATGAAAAGAATAATAATATTGAGATCAGAAAATATATTGTTATTGATAATTAATGAACCTGAGTTAACAAAACAGGAGAAAGAATTGATTAGAATTATGATTATAATGGGTAGGATTGTAATAGCAAGATATTGGAAAATAGAGGTAAATATTAAAATAGAAGAATGGTTCTGTGAAATGTGGAAATTAGCCTTAAATGATAAAATGACGTGTGATATTAAATTCAGAGAGGGGGTCTATAAAAAAGACATTTTCTGGAAGACTTGGAACCCATTTGTGGACTATGCACTTGGAACTTTGGATGCCTCGACACCTGTACCCAGGGAACGCGGATTTTGGAGATCTTAAAGACAATTGAAGATATCCAAAGAACCAACTCTTCCTTTCGTTTTGTATAGCACCGGGTGGATTATTGATTATTGTTAAAAAAAAAAAAAGTAAATTTTATGTGTAAAAAATTAATAAAATAAAAAAAAGTAAAAAAAAAAAATTCTGATATAAATTAATATGAAAACTGTTATGAATAATACAGCCCTTTCTGCTTCTTAAAGGGAAAACCACAACAAGGAGCGCTAAATAATTTTACCTGTAATCAGCAATAACTATGAAACTTTTTGCACAACCAGCCACTATCTTCTCCTGCGTCAGGCAACCCCTGAAGAATAAAAGAACAGCTTCACACAAACTAATAAGTAGATTAAAACTAAATTTAAATCCAAGCATATTTTATTTTCCTTTATCTACGAGTCATATTAATTCATCACAAAAAAAGAAATCATCATCACTGTAACCAAATAAGAATAGATTGTATGTATAACAGGATTAGTACACAAACATGCCTCATCCAAATAGGTGACCTCAGTAAAAGAAAACATAAACATGTTTCCACTTGCAAACATAAACATGTTTCCACATAAATTCTGCAAGTCCATAGGAGTTATTGAGCTGTGCACGTGACACATATTTCTATAATATGTGACCTTTTTCCTACATTTCTCTAATTCTTAATTTTTAAATATGAACACTGAAAATTGTGTGAGGTAGTTATCTTCATAAAATAAAATCCATGCAAATATTTATATAAATCTTTCCTCATTTTAAAGCAAAGTAACCCTTAATACTACTTTCCATCCCATAGCAGCTGAAAGAATTGCTTCAAATTGCTGCTATTTTGTAGATGTCATTTTAGAACTTTGTTTGTAAACATCAGAACAAAAACGCTGATGTTTGCAGAAGTTTTATTGGGTGGTGGCAAAACTAGGTTGCATTTTCCAATTATTTGTCTTATTTCTAAATCTGCAGGAAAGGGTTATAATCTCACAATGTTAACACAGATTGGAATCTGTTGGTTCTGATGTCTGCCTCATTTCAGAAAATATTTGGTCACATAGACCAGGGTATGCCCTGGAATAAGACAATTTCCTTGAATGATTTTTGTCATTATTTCAATAATCCAGTAAGAGCCACAGCTCAACAGTAGAATATTCAGCCCTTACAATAGCCCTTACATTAATATTTCCCAAATTGCTCATTTTAATTATATACTCTATATATTCCTCAAGCAAATATTAGAGTTCACCTCCAGCAATTTAATAACGAGACATTTAACTTATAAAGCTACAAATTTTATCTTTAAGATCAAAACCAATATATACTTATGGAGATCTACTGCGATTTAATCTGGTTGATAATATCTACTTATCTATCTTGTACTTTTATCAATGAATACAGAAATAGAAATTATTCTTACCCTCCTCCTTTGATAAGACTGAGGTCTGAGTCAACTTCATCAGCTCCATCAATAGCAACATTTAACTACACAAAAAAGAACAATTTGTAATACATCCCCAAAACACTTCTACTATGAGATCTTTGCAGATATTTCAATAAGGCAGCCCTTTAAATCTGTTTGTTAAAGATAAAAAAAGCAAGTGGCTGCTTTAAAAGTCTTCTGGCTGCAGATATCATTCAATCAATCATTCAATCAATAAGTTTATTGATTCTATATAGCTGCCCATCTCACTTTCAAATGATTCTAGGTGGTTTAAATTTTAAAAAAAGCAACCCCAAAAACACAATTTTTTTAAAAAAAAACACATAGCAGCCAGGTACAATCTTGTTGAATGGTTTGCCAGGCTTAAAAGTAATTCTAGAGTATTAGCTATACCTGTTGAGAACCAGGCTCAAGAATATCTAAGAGGAATGGTAAAAGCAGAAGTATTATGGCAGGCAACAATATGAGAAAGAAGCTAGATTAAAATACTTTATATTTAAAGAGCAGGCAGTTAGGAAGACCTCTACATATGGTTCTAAAATGAAAATAATAAGTTCCAGGAAGTCTCCCCAGGAAGTTTTTTTTTACAAAAGTACACTGTGAAATTGTTTCATTGGTACATATCTGGTATATTCATTGGTACATATCTGGTTGGAAAGAGTTGACATCCATGAAAAGCTTCCAATGATGACCTTATCCATCCTATCATATGCTGTGACTAGAACTCCAGCCAACAGAACCAAAGGGCAATTTTGGGAAATACATCTCTGGATGGCATACCAATTAAGATTACCATTCCAATACACAAACTAAGGAAAGACTGTCCTCCAAGTAGTTTAAGACATTGACATAGAAACAGATATATTGGAATTTTTGGAGTATAAGACGCACCGGAGTATAAGATGCACCCAGGTTTTGAAGAGGCAAATTTGAAAAAACAAGCAAAAAACGGCCCGTTTTTCACAAAACGGGCCGGATTTTTTGTCAAAAAAATTGCATGCATAGCCTTATGGAGGCTTATAAAGTGCTGCTGGGGGCTGGAGGGGGGCAAAAAACGGCCCATTTTTTGCTCATTTCTGCCCTACCCAGTCCCCAGGAGCTGTCTGAAAGCCTCGATAAGGCTATGCACAACCATTTTGGTGAAGGGTCGGTCAAAAAATGCTGTATTCGGTGTATAAGAGGCACCCAGATTTTCAGCCTCTTTTTAGAGGAAAAAGATGTGTGTTACACTCCGAAAAATATGGTACCCATCACACTATTCCCTTTTGACGTAATATTAGCAAAGCATGAAAAAGAATTAGTAGTAATACACAAATCAAATCAAATATTAGGTTTTTTTAACAACATCTGTTTAATTTATACCAACAACATTCACTATAACTTTAACTATAACTATCAAACCATCCATGCTTCTATTACATTCTTATATCAAATCATTTATTGGAAATGATATTACTGAAGATATTATGAAGATTTAAATTTATTTACAATTCAATCTTTGATCAGCTTCTGGACATCCAAGATGTGTAAAACAGAAGATGGGTTGGGAATTTTCAGGAAATTCTTAATCAGCCAAACCCTCTCTCTCTCTATAATTTTAATTAAGAGTGTGCCCAATAAGTGCTTCAGGTAAATACTGATGAAATTACAATTGAAGAAATAGAAATGATTAGAAGCAGTGGTGGGTTCCGGATCCTGTTCCAACAGCTATGGTTGGAACGGGCTCGGCGTCGTTCACATGGACGCGCACAATGCGCGCATGCATCGTAACTGCCTGCAACGCTTCCGTAAGCCTCCGCAATGCTCCAGCTGCTCGGCCAAAGGCTTAAAGGACAGGTAAGGAGCTCAGGTGGGCTGTTGGACTCTCCGGAGCACCATACCGGAACGGTATCCGGTGCTCCAGGCAGGGTCCGGTATGCCCGTACCCACCACTGATTAGAAACAATCACTTAAAAACAATCAGAGAGCTGGCTTAGATGAGATAACCTGAAAGATCTTAAAATATGGTGGCCAGGCTGTGGGGAGAGAAGTAGCAACATTGTTTAATAAATATTGGTGTAATTCCAGAGAAATGGTGAAAATTGCATTAAGCAGATCAAGAGATATTAGGGCGATAATATCTCTAAATCTGTGGCGTAGAATTGATGTAAAAAAGATTTAAAAAGTATGTGTGCACACGCACATACACACACACACACAACGCCAATTATCACTTCTATTTATTGGTAATTCCTTCTTGGTTAGATATGACTATTATGATGAACCAGATTCTTTGAAAAAGTAGGATCAAATATATTTTGTTAAATTATATTTTGAATGTTTGGAATTATCCATTTATGAAAAACTTTCAATAAATTGTGCCTGGATTAAAGCCATTAGGGTGATAATGGACAAAAAATTTTATGTATAAAGTTGTGAATGTTGGTTGAGCTATGGGGTGAGGGAAAACAAGTCACCTTTGAATTAGTTTGACACAGAGTCAAGGTTTTAAATATTCTGCTATTTTCTTTCCTTCATGTTGATGATTAAATCCACACTAAAATCATCAAAAAGCATTAACTGAGAATTGGACAATGGGACAAAGAATCTACAAATAATCCAACCAATTTACCTCAGGATGTCTGTCTAAGTCACTTAAGGTTAAGCCATTCTGCAGAATCAACTGACGTGCCTACAGAAGAAATAAAAGGCAATATTATTTCTCCACATTGATACATGTTTTGAACAACTTATTTGTATTCCTATTTTAAAATTGTTTTTTGTATGTATCTTGTAATAGTCCATAGCCAATAAAGAGATTCACTCATAGAATCAAAGAAAATAAAACTGCATATATAAACATGAGAACACACATATGCATTAGTTTCCATAAAGAAATAGATTGCTGGGGCAATTACAGTCAATAATCTCCTAAATATTAAATCCTTCAAAGACCTATCCATATAGGACTTCCAGTTGACATTGCGGCGGAAACGGCTAGAAAATAGCGGAGTTCCACCAGGCTCCGTGAAATGCAGCCAGCAACTGCTTGCTGGGAGACCCTACGTGGATAAGCCTCTCTGGAGGAGAGGTGAAGAAAGGAGAGGTGCTTCGTCAATCATGAGGAATTCACAATTTCCTCACTGATCCAAAGAAAGGTCTCCTGAAGAGCAACAGGGCCAATGGCCATTTTTGGTTGTCACAAGCTGGGACAACCAGGACACTAAGATCTTGTGCTGGAGCAATGTGCGGACAGAGCAGTGAAACTAGGTGAGAAAATTTCCAACTTCTACCTTAAGAGATTTAATCTGTTAAAAGCTTGAAAAATGAGCTCCAAACATTAAAAAAGTGGCAATTGGGTTTATGGAGCAAGATTAAAGACTAAAACTAAAAAGAAAGATTAAAGATTATACTGAGAAGCAAAAGAAAAACCTAAAGGATTCTTTAAAATATAGAAAGCTTGGAAAAGCCAAATACATTGTAAAAAGTGACTATTTGGAGATAATGCTTAACTACATCTGATCTCTAACCCCCAATTGGATGCAAATCGGCTGTTTTTGACTTTTGCACTTCGTTGAAAGTTGGAATAGTGAACAGGGGAGCCATCTACTAGGAGGAAGATTACTGCAATATACAGAATTTAAAGGATAGTGATGAGAGAAAGTAACCAACAGTTCAAAGCTACTTGCCCATGACTTTACCTTAACAGGGAATTTGGGAAATATCTATTGAGCTTTTTGAACATTTATAAAGCAAAGCAGAAACACTAAACATTAAAACTTTATTGGAACTGCCTATTATTTATTGGAACTGCCTTTATCAGAGCCTGGGCCCTAAGCTGATGTTGTGTAACGCCAGGTCCGTGGTCAGCAAAGCCCCCCTCATTTATGACTTGATTTCAGAGGGGGAGCCGGACCTGGTGGGTATCACGGAGACCTGGTTGGACACAGAGGGGGGAGTGCCCCTCGTGGAAATGTGCCCACCGAGTTACCGGGCATTCCATCAGCCACGGGCCCAGGGTAGGGGTGGGGTGGCAGTTGTTATTAAGGAGAGTCTAGAGCTGAGGGAGCCCACTGTGCCGCAGACTCCCAGCTACGTATCAGCAGCCCTGCCCGAGCTTCTCAATGTAATAGCCGAGGTGGCGGTTGACACCCCCAGACTGTTAGTCATGGGGGATTTCAACCTGCCATCAGCAGGCGAAACATCCAAGACGGCCCGGGAGTTCATGGCTTCCATGACAGCCATGGACCTGACCCAATTAGTTTACGACCCCACACATACTGGGGGACACACACTGGATTTGGTTTTCGTCTCCGGCCAGTGGATAAGTGATCTTGGATTAGGGGATTTAGTCATCGAGCACCTGTCATGGTCAGATCATTCTCTCCTCCGGCTCGACTTTCCAACCGCTACTCCCCACCGCGGGGAGGCGGAACCAGAAATGCTAAAGTGGTTTCGCCCCAGGCGCCTGATGGACCCAGAGAGGTTCCAGACGGAGCTTGGGCCAATACCTGAGACCCTGACCCGCGACTCGACTGAGGACCTAGTGGCTGCCTGGAATAGTGCGGCCATGGGGGCCCTGGATCGGGTCGTGCCCTTGTGGCCCCTCACTCGGCGCCTATCCACCTTGGCTCCCTGGTTTTCCAAGGAGCTGAGGGTCATGAAGCGCCGAAAGAGATGCCTAGAGAACATTTGCAGGTCCACTCGCACCGAATCTGACCGGACACGAGTAAGGTTGCATTTGTGGACCTACCTTGTGGCGATAAGAGTGGCGAAGCGGGATTACCTCTCCGCCCTTATCGCATCTGCAGATAACCGCCCTGCTGCCCTGTTTAGAGTGACCCACTCCCTCCTTCACCAGAGGCCATCGGAAGCTCCTTTACAGGGTTGTGCAGAGGAATTTGGGACTTATCTGCATGATAAAATCGTTCAGATCCGGAGCGAGTTGGCCTCCAATTGGGATCGTCTGGGCGGACTGATGGAGGCAGGTCTTGAGACCGTTATTTGGGAGGAGTTTGATCCTGTGACTCCTGATGACATGGATAGGATGCTGGGACAGCTGAATGCCACATGTTTATTGGACCCGTGTCCCTCCTGGCTAGTACTGGCCTCCCGGGAGGTTACACGAGGCTGGCTCCAGGGAATTGTTAACACTTCTTTGAGTGAGGGGCTCCTACCTGCCGCCTTGAAAGAGGCGGTCGTGAGGCCCCTCCTCAAGAAGCCCTCCCTGGGCCCAGCTGTATTAGCCAACTATCGTCTGGTCTCCAACCTTCACTTTCTTGCAAAGGTTGTTAAGAGTGTGGTGGCACGACAGCTCCCCCGGCACCTGGAGGAAACTGTCTATCTAGACTCGCGCCAGTCTGGTTTCCGGCCCAGGTACAGCACAGAGACGGCATTGGTCGCGTTGGTGGATGATCTCTGGAGGGCTCGGGATAGGGGTCATTCCCTACATAATCCAAATTACGGTGGTTCTCCTCCTACCTCTCCGACTGGTCACAATTTGTGTTGGCAGGAGGGCAGAGGTCGACGTCTAGGCCCCTCGCATATGGGGTGCCTCAGGGGTCGGTCCTCTCACCCCTCCTGTTCAACATTTATATGAAGCCGCTGGGTGAGATCATCCATGGTTTTGGGGTAGAATTCCATCAGTACACTGATGACACCCAGCTGTGCATCTCTACCCCTGACCACCCCAACGATGCCGTTGAAGTGATGTCCCAGTGCCTGGAGGCTGTGCGAGCCTGGATGGGGAGAAACAGGCTTCAACTCAACCCGTCCAAGACTGAGTGGCTGTGGTTTCCGGCATCACGATATAGCCAGTTGGTACCATCTCTGGCTATCGGGGGCGAGTTATTAGCTCCCGCAGAAAGGGCCCGCAACTTGGGAGTCCTCCTGGATTCCCGGCTGTCGTTGGATGACCATCTGACAGCCGTGGCCAGGAGGGCCTTTTATCAGGTTTATTTGATACACCAGTTGCACCCCTTTCTAGATCGTGATGCCCTACGCATGGTCACTCAAGCCCTCGTCACCTCCCGCCTAGACTACTGTAACGCTCTCTACATGGGGCTCCCCCTGAGGTGCACCCGGAGGCTCCAGCTAGTCCAAAACGCAGCCGCGCGGGGGATTTTGGGAGTGTCGAGATACTCCCATATTACACCTCTCCTGCGCGAACTGCACTGGCTGCCTGTAGCCTTCCAGGTGTTAGTGACCACCTTCAAAGCGCTCCATGGCATGGGACCTGGTTATCTGCGGGACCGCCTTCTACCACCTATCTCCCTTAAACCTGTCCGCTCTCACAGGGTGGGCATCAGGGTGCCGTCTGCCGGACAATGCTGGCTGGCGGACCCCAGAGCGAGAGCCTTCTCTGTGGCAGCTCCTGCCCTCTGGAATGGCCTACCACCCGACCTCTGCACGATCACGGACCTGCGCCTCTTCCGCCAGGCTATAAAAACATATCTCTTTCACGAGGCCGGCTTGGCATAGCTCTAAATTTTAATCTTATTTTAGAAATGGGTTTTAATTGGCAATTTTAGCACGGGTGCAATTTAATTTAACTTATTTTTAATATCCTGTATTTATTGTTTTTTACATTTTATTCCTTTCCTGTGCGCCGCGCTGAGTCCAATCGGGAGATAGGTGCGGGATATAAATTTGATAAATAATAAATAAATATATATATATATATAGAAAAACAGATTTAAAAGATTTGAAAAAATCCAATGGGCTAAATTGGACCATCATCACAGATCATTTTATGAAGCAAAAAAGAAAAATAACAGAAGAAGAAAAGAGATAAGACTTTAAAATTTGGATAATTGCGAAGGTGGGAATGAGAAAGTATAAAGATCAAAAAGCACAAATTTATAGCATTTAAATAGTAGTAAGTTAGGGGACTTAGAGGAATAATCTTGGGATTGACCAAACATTAGTAAGAATTGATTTTTTTTCTGGAGTTTTTAGATATTGAGATTTCAGAGATATATTAACTTGTTACAAAATGACTCATCAGGAAATAATAAAATTTTATAAAGAAATGTTAGAAATAATGACAAAGAATTATAAGAAGTTGATGGTAATATTTAAAGATAGACATGAAAGTAGAAGACTCTCACAAGGAGATGATTGAACTGTCCAAAGATAAAGAAGTGAGTGTAGAAAATCCTCAACAAATAGTAGGAAAAGATGAACAAAGCATTCAGAAGATAGATGAGGAGGAGTGGTAGAGGAAACAAATCAAAATAAGCTACAGGAAAACAAAAAAATGAAAAGATAATAAAAATAAAGATTAAGAATCCGATAGTTAACTCTGTAAGAGCTTACAATAGCACAAAGGAAAAAAATAATTAAAAGGTTATGGATGGGCATCCAAATGATGCAACAGGAGATAAGGGGTAATGTAGAGGAAACATTCAGATTATGTAAAAATTCTAGAAAGAAATATAGGATACTAAGAGAGAAATATAAAAGAATGACCAAAAAGTCAATAAATGATTAAATTCAAAAAAGGCTGAGAAATAACACATAGAGATATAATATTTTGTAATACTGGTATGATATTAAAAATTAGTAGAAAAAAATAGAAATATAATTTGGGAAAATAGTAACACATATATGGATATATAATAGAACTTACTATACTCATAAACATACTGTTAGGAGGTGGAAGATGGTGATTAGGCATATTTAAATGTATTATGCTTAATAGTGAGCAAAATATTTTGGAATTTATAGATTTAAGGATAACAAATTCAGGGGATTTAGAGACATAACGCTGGGATGGATTTTTTAAAATTAATAAATGGTTTTATTGATGTCTACAGAAAACTGAGATATCGGGAATTTGGTGGAATTTGAGTAATGTTTAAAATATTAAAATATCGGTGATCTAATAGGGGTCAATAAACACATTGTAAGACATGTAATTGATGTTTAAATATATCTTTGGAGAAAGCAATGAAGAATCATTAATACCGTTTAAAGATAAAGAGATGAATCTGGAAGAACCCAAATAAGGGGGGGGGGAATATAAATTGGGAAAATACTATTATACATATTGATATATAAAAGGGACTCGGGGCGGTGCACAGGAAAAATTAAAACCACGCATATACATAAAACCGATAATAAATGTCATAAATATTAAAAACTTATTAAATTACCCAATCTGTGCTAAAACCAATTAAAACCCCAATAAAATATAATTCAATTTAAAACCAATAGATGGACTTGGAAGATTAAGCCAGGCCAGCTAAGCGAAAAAAGTGCATTTTTAGTTGTTGGCGGAAGAGGCGGAGGTCTGTGATATTCCTAAAATCGGGGGGTAGATCGTTCCAGAGAGCAGGGCCCGCCACAGAGAAGGCCCTTCCCCTGGGCGTCGTGAGCCGGCATTGCTCGGCCGTTGGCACCCGGAGCAGACCCTCTCTGTGGGAGCGGATCGGTCGGAGGGATGTATGGGGTAGGAGGCGGTCTCGCAGATAACTAGGACCCGTGCCATGGAGCGCTTTAAAGATGATGATCGACACCTTGAAGCGCACCCGAAAGACCACAGGCAGCCAGTGCAGCTCGCGCAGGAGAGGTGTTACATGGGAATGCCGTGAGGCTCCCAAGATCCCCCTTGCGGCCGCGTTCTGCACTAACTGTAGCCTTCGGGTGCACATCAAGGGGAGCCCCATGTAGAGAGCATTTCCATAGTCCAGACGGGATGTCACGAGAGCATGAGTGACTGTGCGCAGGGCATCCCGGTCAAGTAAGGGCCGTAGCTGACGAACCAGGCGAAGCTGGAAAAAAGCCCCCCTGGCCACGGCCATCACATGGTCATCCATGGACAGCTGGGAATCCAGGAGGACACCTAGGTTACGTGCCCTTTCCATGGGGGCCAATGACTTGCCCCAAATGGTCAGCGTTGGAATGAGCTGACTGTACCGGGACGTCGGAAACCACAGCCACTCGGTCTTGGACGGGTTGAGTCTGAGTTTGTTGCTCCCCATCCAGGCCCGTAGGGCCTCCAGGCACTGGGACATCACCTCAACGGCATCATTGGGGTGGTTTGGGGTAGAGATGTACAACTGAGTGTCATCAGCGTACTGATGGTACTCTACCCCAAAACCACGGATGATCTCGTCCAGCGGCTTCATATAGGTATTGAACAGGAGTGGCGAGAGGACCGACCCCTGAAGCACCCCACAGATGAGGGGCCTTGGTGCCGATCTCTGCCCTCCTGCCAACACACATTGCACCCGGCCGGAGAGGTAGGAGGAGAACCACCGCAAAACGGTGCCTCCCACCCCCAACCCCTCCAGTCAGTGCAATAGGATACCATGGTCGATGGTATCAAAAGCCACTGAGAGGTCTAATAGGACCAGGATAGAGAAACAGCCCCTATCTCTGGCCCTCCAGAGATCATCTACCAATGCGACCAATGCCATTTCAGTGCTGTGCCCAGGTCGGAAACCAGACTGGCGTGGGTCCAGATAATCAATATCCTCCAGGTGACGAGGGAACTGCTGTGCCACCACACTCTCTACAATCTTCACCAGAAAATGAAGGTTGGAGACTGGACGATAATTTACCAACAATGCTGGGTCCAGGGAAGGCTTCTTGAGGAGGGGTCTCACCACCGCCTCTTTCAAAGCAGGCGGCAAGAACCCCTCACTCAAAGATGCCCTTACTATTTCCTGGAGCCAGCCTCGTGTGACCTCCCAGGATGCCAGTACAAGCCAGGAGGGACACGGGTCCAATAAACATGTGGTGGCCTTCAGTCGTCTTGTCAACCTGTCCATGTCGTCGGAAGCAACAGAGTCAAACTCCCCCCATAAAACTGTCTCAAGACCTGCTTCGGGTAATCCCCCTGTAGTATTTTTGGTGGCAGTCAACTTGCTCCGGATCTGAGCGATTTTATCCTGCAGATACTTTCCAAATTCCTCTGCTCTACCCTATAAAGGGGCTTCCCGCGGCCTCTGTTGAAGGAGGGAGCGGGTTACCCCAAACAGGGCGGTAATCTGCGGATGTGATGAGAGCGGCACAATAGTTACGTTTGGCCGCTTTCAACGCCACAAGGTAAGTAAGTCCTTAAGTGGGCTCTTACCTGTGTTCGGTCAGATTCGGCCCGTGTGGATCTCCACCTGCTCTCTAGGCGTCTCTTGCAGCGTTTCATCTCCCTCAGCTCCTCGGAAAACCACGGTGCAAGGGCGCGACTCGGTCCAAGGCCCCCACGGCCACAATATTCCATGCGGCCACTAGATCCTCAGTCGAGCCACGGGTCAAGGTCGCAGGTACTGGCCCAAGCTCCCTTTGAAACCTCTCCGGGTCCATCAAGGACCTGGGGCGGAACCATCTAGGGATCTCTGGCTCCGCCTCCCCGTGGTGGAGTGTAGTGGTGGGTTAGTCGAGCCGCAGTAAAGAGTGATTGGACCATGACAGGGGTATAACGGCTAGATCTCCTCTTCCTCGATCACTCATCCACTGGCCAGAGACAAAAATTAGATCCAGTGTGTGTCCTCCCTCGTGAGTGGGACCCTGAATTACTTGGGTCAGGTCCATGGCCGTCATGGAGGCCATGAACTCCAGAGCTACCTTGGAAGTCTCGCCCGCCGATGGCAGGTTGAAGTCCCCCATGACTAAAAGCCTGGCAGTATCAACTGCCACCTCGGCGATCCTCTCGAGGAGCTTGGGCAGGGCTGCTGTTACATAGCGGGGAGCCAGGTAAATAAGCAGCAAGCCCAACTGCCTCCCCAGGCCCCACTTCACGCAGAGGGACTTATTATTGTTAGCACTGTCTGAAAATATATACACCCAGTCATTACACTGTCCACAAAATATGTTGATTGTTAAAGGGAAACTGCAAATAAAACATATACAAAAAAAGGCCCATCCATATAGATCAAGGGTGTCAAGCTAACAGCCTATAGGCCAGGTGTATCATACGCAGGCCATGCCCACCCTGGCTCAGCAAAGGCAAAAAGTCACGTGACGTGATCAAGTTTGACACCTGTGATATAGATTGATTGATCTGTATGTGATCTATCTGAGGTTTGAGTTTGGGAGATAGAGATGGTAAATGCTGATCCAAGAGACCAGCAGGCTCTCTTAATAGTTTCAATTAAGTTTGACTAGGGCCTACAACTGTGGGATTTCCCTTTCTCTTCAGCACTCTAGAAACTTTCTTTGATGACCCACTGCAGACACAATAAGGTTAAGGAGAATGGGAATGTACTAAGAGTGTGTAAGCGACACACAAAGTGCTAAGGACAAAGAAAGAAGGTAGATGGGATGGCTAGACAAGACTTAGATCTTATGTCTGCTCAAAAGTCAGTCCCCATGAATTCAATGCAATTTACAAATCTGAACTGGAATTTCCCAGATGAGAACTGCAAGTGATCTACTAATGGTCAATAAACTGTTAAAATGAAGAATTTACCTGAAAAGAGGTAGGTATACAAATTATGTTGAGATTCTCTTTTTTGACTCTCTCAGCTGTAGGAAAAAAATTACTAGATTTACTAAAGATTTAAACCATTAACAATAATCCATACTAACAGATTTCTGCTCAAAGGTCGCCATTTAAAAATGCTCAGCACCAGGCTTCATTGTTTGTTTATATCCTGCTATATTGGCTACTTCAGACAAGATGCTCTGGTCAACAGCTGGAATAATGAGGAACATACATAAAGCACTTTCAAACAAATACTGAGGCAATATCAGTTTTTTTGAGATACAAGGAGACCTGCTGAATTTAAAATAGCAGCAAGGGTTATAATATACACTTTCTCATTGTCTTTCCCTCCCCCACCCCTCTCTCGCACACACACTCATGTCCTTCTCAGATGACTTGCCAGGCACTAGGTAGAATCCCCTATGCCTGGCAGCTATAAATGGAATTGAGGTCCAACCTCCTTTGCCTTCTTTAAGTGATTCTTCTCCTTTGACTACTTAAGGGACAATTTCCTTCTTACCTACCTCCCCAAAGAGAACTTTTAGGCAAGATTCCTGGTGTAGGCTTAGGATTGCCAATGTTAGCATGTGGTCGTAAAATGTGATGTCATATGTCCACATCATTGGGAGTCCCAGGTAAGGAGCGTCTCGGTGCCGGGGGGTGGGGGAAGGAGGCTAGAGAAGGGCCTATGCAGGCTGCATAATCACAAGAGGCCAAGGGAGGATCTGAGAAAGCTGGACAAGATCATGTACAAGTCATGGGAGCCTGGGAAGATTGGCACAGACTGTATGCAGGGAGGGGTGGATTTTTCATTTCAATTTGTTTCATGTGTAGGAATTGATTGATATATTACATAAAAGGATTTTTAAACTGGAATGATTCTAGAATTTAATCTGGATTTTGTTCACTACAGTATTAGAGCAATAACTAACCCATGTAGTAATAACCCAATAAAGGTCCGAGGAATAACAATTGAAGACTGCAAATGTTCACTATGCAGTCATGTATGAAGAACATTGTAAATATGATTTAAACAGCAGTGAGGTGCAGTTTACCCTCCACCAAGTATGCTTAGCTCTGGGCTACTCATTCTCAGCATAAGAACTTCACAGGGTTGTTGCTGTGGAAAAAAACACCTGAAGGAAGGAGCACTATGTTTATTGCCTTGAATGAAAGGCAGGATATAAGTCAATTTAATAAAGTATAAATATGAAAGTATACTATTCTAGGACCCTCTTCAATAATTCCTTCAAAGCAGATAGTCCAACTGTTTGAGTAAGCAGAACAATACAGGTAGGCTTCGACTTACAACAGTTCATTTAGTCACAGTTCATTTAGTACATTTAAAGTTACAATGGCCCTGAAAAATATGACAATTTTTCACAGTTGTATCCTATGCAGAATTCCCTATGGTCATTTGATCAGTCAGATGCTTGGACACTGACTCATATTTATGACCATTGTTGTTTCCTAAGGTCACGCTTTGACAAGCAAAGTCAATGGGGAAGCCAGATTCACTTAACAACTGTGGAAAGGTCATAAAATGGAACAAAACTCACTTAACAACATAAATTTTGAGTTCAATTGTGGCTGTAATTTGAGGGCCACTTATAAATACTTATGGCAAAAAAAGAGTAACAGACATACCCAATTTATGTACAGCATGAACAATTGTAGATCCACTTCCAATTCCAAGGACATGATTAGTCTACAGAGGAGCATAAATATTTGCTTTTGTAAATCAACACAGAAATTGTACTCCCTGATTACTAAACTGCATAATGAGATATTCTTTTCTTTTAAGCAGTTATAGTCTGGCTTCTAAAGGACACAAGGCATGTAAAACAAGAATGGTTCAGTATAAAAACCTAATTCTTCTTCTATGAACATTCAAGAGGCCAAAAAAAGAATAAATACCAAATTAAAATTCTCTAAAGTAAAATAATATCTGTACAGTTGATTAATGAAATTGGCTAATAGTTAACCCAAAATGTTTAGTAGTTTGTCTGATAATTGTGTGTGTGCCAAAATTTTCAGACAACTGTTTTTCATAATTGTGCTTTGTGCATTAAAAATGTGTTGCCTGAAAAAACCAGCATGTGAAGAGTTTGATCAGTAACTTATTAACTTAGCACAGAATGAAATAATATAGTAAAATGTTTAATTTGTAAGAATAGTAACCCAAATTACAACTCTAAATAGTTCTAGGGGTCATTCTTAGAGCAAATGGAACAATCTAATAATATGGATCAAAGTCCATCAGAGTAAGAACTACAAAATCCAATTCCAATAGTGAAAGGACTGCTGAGAATCGCAGCGTAGGTCAGACCTTTGCCGTTGATCTGTTCAGAAGTCTCCAACCAACTTCAGAACAAGTGGCAGTTTCGATACCCATAAAATCTGGGGGAGGGGAGAAATACACACGCATTTTGGTTAGGGAGAAAACTAATTGCCTCCGTCTGTATTTCTCAGAATGCAAATTTTATAACGCCTAAAATTATTTGGAAAAGGCGAAAGTTCCAAGAGCAATAGTGAAGAAACGTATTTCCTTGCAAAATCATCCTCCTACCTGCACGTGATTGTTTACCGCAGCCCAGGCGGCCAGCTTTTTGGCTTCTTCGGTCATATTCTTGCCTCCGTGGCTGCTTCTCAACAGCCTGAGGCTCAGCACGCGCTCTTTCTGCAGAACCCTCGACCCGACCCTTCCTTCCGCTGTCAGCGTCCTACAGAGAAAAGTGAGAGGCTCCGTACTCTGCCGCATGACGCTGACCCCGCCCGGCCTCCGCCGGTGCCGCCTCTCTCCCCCTTGGGCTTCACCTTGGCTCTTGCGACTGCCCCGAACCACACCACCACCCTGGGACAGTTCGCGATTAAGGCTGCCTGACAAACGCTTACTTCCTCTATAGGCGCAATGTGAGATTTAGACTACCACTTGCAGAATTGAGCGCACCTGATTCGAACTGCATGAGACACTACCCCCACACACACACATCCCCCGCCCAGAAAGGCTGCATCCCGGCATTCAGCTGTTTTGAACACAAAAACAAGAGCAGATGTATTTCAGTCAAGTATTGAGTATTGAATATCAGCTGCTACATGGTTAACAGTTTATTCAAACAATAATGTATTCACGCGCTTTTTAAATACCTTTTTGCCAGACATTAATATCAAACGTCGCTTCATGTCCAACATCTCTACGATTAAATGTCAATAATTTGAGGTTTGAGTAGATCTCTGCATCTCGTATAAATATCACCTTCTCTCTGGTTTCGATTTCTATGATCGGAAATTATTTCTATAAGGAGAAAAACTGCTGTACATATATGGTCCATACGGCCAGAACTTTCTTTCAAATTGGGAGACTGGATTTCTAGCAATGGAATGAAATGTCCTTTAAATGCACAAGAATATAAATTCATGTGGTCTCTAGGAGTGGACAGCGATTTGATGGCATTTAATTTGTGTTCTTCTCACATTGGTTCCGGAGTGATGTATTGCATTTCAACTCTTTTTTGCAAACGAATGTTATATATGGCCAAATTACGAAGTACTATTTATCTTTTTTGAGGGCGGCACAATTCTCTTTGATTTATCCATCAAAGATACTGAGTGTAAAACGTTTTTAATCATGGAAGCGGAATGCACCACTATATACAAAGGCCATTATTGTTATTGATTCAAATCGTAGGCAGCAAGGCTGTTTTTAATGTCTTAAAGTGCTTCACAGGTGCAAATTCACAGTGACCTCCATAAAAAACAAGACTCGGCATCTGGAAGAGCATCATAGTCCTAACACTGGATGGAACCACTACAAGCAGCAATTGAAGGGTTCTGGGTTCTTCACAAAAAGACCCCCTTGCAAATAAGTCCCCAAAACAAATTAAATTAGGGCATCTGTAAAAAAAATAAGTGAACAAAGTTTTAACTGCAGGAAACAATCGATGCAGCATTTAAATGTATCCCCTGGGATATTCACAATTTCTTTCTGTTGTGTGTCCAGATCAGGTATGGTTGACCTCGGATCCTCTTTCCTATGTAGAATTAGAATATCTATAAACAGAAATATATGAATATTTCTTATTTCATCCCGGCCAAAAATGAAAGGACGGTTAAATGTTATGTCGAGGACACTTTTTTTACCTTCTGTAACTCCATATGGCAGTTTAACAGCCGCTGCTTCTTTAAGGTCTCTCCTCCCTCCCCCTCCCCCCTCCTCAGCCCTCAGCTCTGGAGAATACCGTCAACACTCAAAATCGGCCACGTAGAAAGCATCGGTCTTGCCCAATCAGGAGGGGACGGAAAAGGGCAACAACCAATCCCTGCATTCCAACAGCTACCTCCACGTTCTCCAATCAAGAGCGGAAGTCAAACGCAAAAGTAGTGTTGTTGTTTAATCCAATCGTGGAAACCTTGGAGACGTGAACCTTTTTATTGGCGGGCAAAAGCCAGAAAGTGACATTTCATTGGTTCTGTTGACACGCAGACAACTATCAGGTTTTCATCCCTTTTCTTTCAAAGAGAAAGCAAACCCCTCCAAAGCCTGGATAGGTAAAATAGAAATGTGTTACTAAAGTCAAGCAAACTAGGTTGTGTTACAAGCGCGCCGTTACGTGGCTAACAAGGGGTGGGATTGATAAACTAGAAGCAAGTTAGGTTGCAGTTTGCGCGTGCGTACTTAATCTCTGCTGAGGGAAGGAGATTGAATCTTCTTCGGTGGCCATTGGAAGGAGTTGCCTGGAACCAGGTCGGAGTTTTATGCCCTAGCGACCTCTTTGAGGCGAGTGGAGGGAGGGCCCCTCCATGCCAGGGCCGCGAGGCCCAAGAGTTCGGCCTGCTCCTTCCGCTGCCACCCCTTCTAACGTCGCCGCCCTGGTGCTCTTTTGGATTCTTTTGCCGCTCTGCGTCTCTCTGAGGGAGGCGGCGGCGTTTTCGGAGGGTGATGGCCGGCCCGGAGTAGGACTCGGTGGTGCCGCAGCTGCGGCGCTTCCGGCCGTGGGTGATGTGATTGTGGAAGACGATGAAGCCAGTGGTGTGGCCCAAGCCGCATCCTCCGGGGAACAGGAGGAAGAAGCAATGGAAGCCCCCACCCGAAGCGGCAGTTTCAGGTGAGGTGGGAAAGAATTGAGATGGGGGGGGGGGTTATATGTGTGTCTTTTGTATAAATTTATACGTATCTTGTTCTGCGGCTCCCTCTAGCCCGCCTTTCCCAACAAATTTGCTTTCTAATGCGGAATCTATTAATTCTCAAAATCTCATTTCGGGAAGATGCCATGTGGGTTTTGAGGTGTGGGAGGTGTTGCCAACAGTCAATATTTTCGGAGAACCAGTGTCTTTCTCTAGATCAGTGGGTCCCACGCCCACGGGGGGGGGGCAATTTGATTTTTAATGGGGGCAATTTAAACCTTGTTTAAACCAAGTTAATGCCGTTTAGGCTTCCTCCGCATGAGCAGAGTTCACTTTTGGAGTAAAGTAAGAAGTATATGTCTTAGGGAGTGGGAGGCATCAGGATTTTAGAGATGCTTAGGTGGGGACATGGCCAGAAAAGGGTTATGAACAAATGCTTTACATGATGGCCAACGCTAGCATCCCTGTACAGGATTAGCAGGAGGTAAATTGCCCTGTGAGCTGCTCCTTAAACCATTTAACACTCATATAGGGTCACTAATATACCTATTTCTTTTGCAGTATATAGTCTATACATAGAGAAAATTGGAATTGAGTGCATTTGTATTTGTTGTTTTACTCTTCATTCACTTTGTCCTCATAATAACTGCTTTCCTATATAACTGAGTGTTTTTCTTACTATTGGTCAGCTTTTTGGATATGAAGGCTAGCAGATAGAAAAGTGCTATGGGTAATAATTTACAAGAATGTGATTTGCAGTGAATGAATTTTTCTGTTTCCTGAGATTGTATTCCTCCCCTTCCTCCCTCCCTAAAGTGCCAAAATAGATGAAAGGGTCTGCATCTGTTATACAAGACTCTGGATCCAAACAGAAATCTACCCTGTGAAAATTTATTTGAAGCAAGAACTATTAAAAAGATAGTTAAATAACATTAAAAATGGATTTTATGCTTATTTGTGCTGCTATCTGCAAGAACTGAAAGTCTTTAGTATATCATCTTATTGAGACAGAATATTGATAAATTGAGCTCAGAAAAGTCAACTGGTAGTAATTCTTTATCAAATCTATCTAAAGATATCAATTTTTTAAAAATTCAAAATACTGCTAGCTTCAAAATCCGTTGCTTTTGCCATGCTGACTGAGACTGTGAAGCTAAAATGTAGAAGTTTCTAAGTTGCCAAAAGCTTGTTTATGGGAACATTGAAAAATATGATTCCATGAAACAATAGTTTTGTTAAATGGCTTTCCTAAATAAAATTTTTAACAAAAATTCACAGGCTGAGAAATATTTTGATATAATTACACTAAAAGTATCACCTAATATTTCTGATTAGAGTTAACCTATTAATTGATTTCCATGTTTTTCAAAACTGCCGCCTTTAGGGGAAAACAAAATATTTAAAACAACTTTGATGTGAACTAATAATGTAAGAATACAGTACAATATTCTTTCTGGAGGTGAAGTGTATTTAAGGTGACACTACTATTATGTTGATTGCAGTTCTTAGCAGAGAATTGGTAATTGGTAATTTTTCAGTTTACATGTTGCTGTTCATGGTTTTCATGTATTTAAAGTGTGCATGTAGGGCACCATACCTCATGGCTTTCAGAACAGAATTCATCCTTTCTGTTAACAGTATTAGAAAAATTCACTTTGATAAAGTTGCAGAAAACTAAATGGTTCTCTCTTTTCAACTGCTACATTTGCTGTGGCCTTGATCTTCTGCCTCACATTGATATTTGCAATATCAGTCAGTTATAAAAGCTTTACTTGGAACAGTATACATCCTGCGCTAATACCTTTAAAATCATCAAACATGAGGACCAGGGGAGACATGATAGCAGTGTTCCGATATCTCAGAGGGTGCCACAAAGAAGAGGGAGTCAAACTATTCTCCAAGGCACCTAGGGGCAGGACAAGAAGCAATGGGTGGAAACTAATCAAGGAGAGAAGCAACTTAGAACTAAGGAGAAATTTCCTGACAGTTAGAACAATTAACCAGTGGAACAGCTTGCCTCCAGAAGTTGTGAATGCCCCAACCCTGGAAGTCTTTAAGAAGATGTTGGATAGCCATTTGTCTGAAATAGTATAAGGTTCCTCCCACGCAGGGGGTTGGACTAGAAGACCTACAAGGTCCCTTCCAACTCTGCTATTGTATTGTATTGTGTATTCACATCTCCCTATCCCAGAGCATTGGGAAGTACAGGTAGTCCTTGACTTCAGTTTATTTAGCGACCATTCAAAGTTACAATAGCACTGAAAAAAAGTGACTTATGACCATTTTTCACATTTACAACTCTTGCAGCATCCATGGTCATGTGATCAAAATCCAGACACTTGGCACCTGATTCATCTTTATGATGATTACTTTGTCCCAGTGTCATGTAAACTACTTTTTGCAACCTTCTGATAAGCATGGTCAATGTGAAAGCCAGATTCATTAACAGCCATGTTACTAATGTAACAATTGCAGTGATTCACTTAATAACATGGCAAGAAAGGTTGTAAAATGAGGCTAAATTCACTTAACAAATGTTTCACTTAGAAACAGAATTTTTTCAGACTCAATTGGGATTCTAAGTTGAAGACTATCTGTACTGATAAATAGACAACACTGTCAAATCCAGTTTGAACATCTGACTGACCATGCAACAACCATAATTTGACAAATTAGTGGACCAGAGGAATGCTGTCAATGTAATTTACTTGGACTTCAGTAAGTGATTTGAAAAGTAGACCATAACCTACTATTGGATAAAGTAGAAAAATGTGGGTTAGACAGCATCACCATCAGATGGATTCTTAACTGGCTGACCTACCGCACTCAACATGTAGTCCTCAATGGAACTGCTTCTGTATGGAGGGAAGTATGCAGTGGAGTACCCCAAGGCTCTGTTTTAGGCCCAGTACTCTTCAACATCTTCATCAATGATTTGGACAAGGGAATAGATTGGGAACTCATCAAATTGCAGAAGCTGGCAGGAATAGCCAATACTCCAGAAGATAGTCTTAAGATACAGAAGGATCTTGACAAACCTGAACATTGGGCTCCAACAAAATGAAATTCAATGGTGAAAAAAGTAAAGTTCTACATTTAGGCAAGAAAAATAAAATGACAGGTACGGTATTTGTGGTACCTTGCTCAATAGTAGTAACTGTGAGAGGGATCTTGGAGTCCTTGTGGACAACCATTTAAATATAAGCCAGCAGGGTGCAGCAGTTGCCAAAAAAGCCAACACAATTCTAGGCTGCATAAACAGCGGATAGAATCAAGACCATGTGAAGTTATTAGTCCTGGTTTCAGTAAGGCCTTAAATGTTTACATTACACATACCCTGCCTATTGAAGTTCAGTCATAGCAGATTTATTTGAAACTATGAATGCTCCACTGTACCATATACTGTGGTGTATTTTATGAATAATACACACATCTTGATTCTTGCTCTGAATATTTTATCCTTGGAAAGAATATGATTAAGATTGTCTTATAATTGTTTAAATAAATTATTTTCTTATGGTATGATTAATGAAATGCTAAATAAATAAACTAGCATTAATTCTAAACCATTGGAAGCTGCTTTCGAGGAAATAAACCTTTAGTGCAAACTAAGAGAAAGCATAGAATAACATTAGCATTTAATTTGCATAAATTAAATATCTTTATGTGATTAAGGTTCTGGTGGAAACAGTAGGGAGAAAACATGGCCATTAAGAAAATTGGCACATCCAATTTGTAGCTTTATATAATTGCATATAGGCATTTGAGGTTACAACGTCTCTAATTTATAAAACACTCAACATTTTTTAGGCATAGCTCTGGTTTTAGCAGGCAATATCATTGATACTATTGCTTCTTTTTCATTGTTTTTATGGGAAAGAAAAAGTTAAGAAAATGGCAATAAAGCTGAGGGAAACATAGTTTAATAAATTGAAAAATTGGTTACAGATTGTTGTTAGGTATATCTTGGATTTTTGGTTCTTATGAACATATTTTTTATTTGCAGATCATTAATAATTATAAGTACTTTGGATGGACGGATTGCTGCTTTAGATCCAGAAAACAGTGGTAGAAAACAGTGGGATCTGGACGTGGGATCAGGTTCTCTTGTTTCATCTAGTCTTAGTAAACCAGAGGTAAGATTAGTGTGTTTAATCACTGATTTTAAAATTTATAGGGAAGGGTTAATTGCACTATATTTCTTCACCTCTGTGCTAGTTGGAAATACCAGGAATGCTGGGAACGTAGATCTCATTCCTAAAGATTCTTGATTGGAAATCTGGTAAAGTGCAGGATTGCATGAGAGGTGCAAGGGGAACAAATAATTTCTGTAAACAATCTTTGATCAGGATCAGGCATAGGAGAAAAATAAAAAAGATGTCAAGAGAAGTTGTTTCTGTAATGTGCCAGCAGCTCCTAGCCTTGGCCTTCCAACACAATCCCATTGTTTTCAGTGTGCGACAGAGCAACAATTTATTCCCTAACAATCCCTTTCTCTCCAATCTTTCTGTCTTTAAGTGGAGGATGGGTAGAAAAAAACTCAGGTCAGATGCATGATAACTTGTATTTATTATAATGGTGATTGCATCACTGAGGGATGATGTGAATGTTGTAAATTGACTGTAAAGTTATTTTTTCAGCTTCTTCGTAACTTTGATCACTGAAAAGTAGTTGTTAAGCAAAGAATACCTGTAATGCACTTTCACCAAACATGTCTAATGCAAACCATCATATTCTATTAAGTAATTGAATTCCTGACACCTCTTCTACATTTTGTGCCCTCCAACTATCTTTAAGTAGACTTCAGTTTTTCTCTATAAACTTTGTCGAATCCACATCATGGATTCAGTATATAAGAAAAAAGTGAAAATTAGACAAACTGAATTAGGCTGCTTAACCAAGAATTGCTGTAAATCTTTCTAATGTGCTCCAACTTCTTGACGGTTTGCAAATACTTGTTAGATAAGTTTATGTTTTAACAAACTTTTAAATTACAAGTCTCCATTTTTATATGAAATATAAGTATTGCTTTTTTGTGGAGATCATGTAGAAAACTTGAGAATACTCACTGCATAATTTGTTACTAATATTAATTATGAATGTTCCTTTTATTGACATTGAACAACTTAATATACGTTAATATACATTAACATAGCTTAAATTCCATGAATTAGGATAACTGCAAATGATTCTTTCTTGTAATAGGAGATGAGGTAATGTTTAAAGACAAATAGAAAGAGGATAATGTCATTTCCATTACTAATCACATATCCTTGCTGATTCCTTAGTGTAGTTGAATTTCAGAATTCTTATTCTTTCAATGAGAATATTTCCATATTTTTAGTCTTTTGGATTTACAATGATTTCATCATCACTTTATGTACACTTTTTGCTACTATGAATAAGAAGAAAAATTGCAAATGGTCATGTAAATGAATTCTTGTCTTGTTAATAAAGTCTAGAATCACTTTTTTCTTTTAGAACTAACTATACATTAGCTCTAACACTAATTTATATTAACCAGGAGTAACAGTATAATCCCTTCAATTCTTAATCTAGGTTTTCAAGAATTCCTAATTCACTTTCAGAGTATGACCAATTGTAACTATTTTGTAACAACAAACATTATCAGAAACCATTTATATTACCAATTTGGAGTTCTTTCAAAAATTTATTGGAGTGATTGTGAAAACATGTTACACTTTGTGTGTGTGTGTGTGTGTGTGTGTGTGTGTGTGTGTGTGTTGGACATCAAGGTGAATACCATGATATCTGCTTGTTTTTGTTAAGAAATATGTGAAAGGATTAAAAATACTTATAATAGGATATGCTTTGATATCCCAATCTTTAATGATAATCCTAACTTTAATTAACATCCTTAATGATAATCTGTACTCAATTTTACAAATAAACTCTTAAAATTTATGCAATATAAATTTATTTTGTCTTGAACTAAAACTCTCCAGATTTCTTTCTTGACCTCTGTCATTTTGCTTCTTTAGTGGTCCTAAATTTACTTATTTTTAAATATTGGTATCTGGCTTGTTTGTGTTTAGTTAATTGGTATCAGAATTTTTGTTGCTAAGCTGCAGAGTGGTAAAATATGATGTCATGTGACTATCACTTTGCAATACAATCTTGGTTGCCAAGGTCACTTAGGTTATTAAGCAGGAAGAGGCAGAGTTCCAGGTGAATGGGTGAAAAGTGGCAGTTGCTTGACCATGTTCTAACTTTACACCAACTTTCCCATTAATTGTGCTTATGGAAAGCCAGCAAGGAACATCACAACACCTGTAATCACTTGACTGAAGCTCTTTGTAATATATGAAAGTCAGGTACTGGGATTTAAAGACAGCTCATAAATCCCCTTCATTCAGTGCTGTAATCTTGAACAGCTGCTGGATAAGTGATCATAATTTAAGGTTTACCTGTAGAAATACTTATTTTTTAGCATGTTCATTTCTTAAGACATCAGTAGTTTCAATGAAGATATATATGCACTTACAATGGAACTATTGTGAATATTGTTTGTATGTATTAAAGTGGATAATTATTTTTTCATCTACCTTTTTACGTATTTCTGACCTTTTTAAACTTGCTTTACCTGACAAGTTAAATTAACTATTTAACTTAAAACATTCTTTCCCAAGTTTGAATTATTTAGATGTTTCATATTTCATTCAAACTGTTGCATCTGTGCCACGTTAGAAATTTTTCATTAGGTAAAATGAGTGGTCCCATGCACATGTTGGTCTCAAATCTAAATAAATAAAAATGTAAAATAGTTTGTACGAATCAACTAATCTCAAAAACTATGGACCGATTTACACCAAACTTTCACACAGTGTTCATAAGGACTTCCGCCTAACACACGTATGTCATGTGCAAGGTACACAAATGTAAAATGTACCCACTGATCAGGTTTTCACTTCCCTGTAACTCCTTCCACCAACAGTCATTTCCTCAGCCACATATGAAGGGCTCTTAGGGCCAAAAAGGCACTGGGATAGCAAACTCCCAGGTGGCCCATAGAGACAGAGAGATGGAGAAATATAGTTTAATAAAAGAGGGACTAGGGGAGATAGGATAGCAGCCTTCCAATATCTCAGGGGTTGCCACAAAGAAGAGGGAGTCAAACTATTCTCCAAAGCACCTGAGGGCAGAACAAGAAGCAATGGGTGGAAACTAATCAAGGAGAGAAACAACTTAGAACTGAGGAGAAATTTCCTGACAGTGAGAACAATTAACCAGTGGAACAGCTTGCCTCCAGAAGTTCTGAATGCCCCAACACTGCACGTCTTTAAGAAGATGTTGGATAGCCATTTTTCTGAAATGGTATAGGGCTTCCTGCCTAGGCAGGGAGTTGGACTAGATGACCTCCAAGGTCCCTTCCAACTCTGCTATTGTATTACAATAGATAAGTAGATAGGGGAATAGAGAGAGAGGGAGAAATACAGTTTAATAAAAGAGGGACTAGGGGAGGCAGGATAGCAGCCTTCCAATATCTCAGGGGTTGCCACAAAGAAGAGGGAGTCAAACTATTCTCAAAAGCACCTGAGGGCAGAACAAGAAGCAATGGGTGGAAACTAATCAAGGAGAGAAACAACTTAGAACTGAGGAGAAATTTCCTGACAGAACAATTAACCAATGGAACAGCTTGCCTCCAGAACTTGTGAATGCCCCAACACTGCAAGTCTTCAAGAAGATATTGGATAGCTATTTGTCTGAAATGGTATAGGGCAGTGATGGCTAACCTTTTTTGGCTCGCATGCCAAAAGCAAGGGGAGTGCAGGGGCGATGTGCACAGGTGTGCCACATCCATAATGCTATGTGCATGACCCCCTGCATTTGCCATGCTTTTTACGTCCTCCCCAGGCTCCAGAGGCTTTATAGGAGCCTGGGAGGGTGAAAACAGCCTTCTCCCACCTCCAGAGGGCAAAAAACGGCCTCAAAAGAAGGCTTAAATCAGCTGGCCAGGGCACACATACACACTGAAGCTGACAGGGCAATGCCTCGCGTGGCCTAAGAAATGGTTCCGTGTGCCACCTGTGGCACCCGTGCCATAAGTTCACCATCATGGATATAGGGCTTCTTTCCTAGGCAGGGAGTTGGACTAGATCACCTCCAAGGTCCCTTCCAACTCTGCTATTGTATTATTGTATTACAGTAGGTAGGTAGATAGAGGGATAGATAGAGAGGGAGAAATAAGGTAGATAGGTGGATAGATAGATAGGGAGAAACGGTAGGTAGGTAGGTAGGTAGGTAGGGTGATAGGGAGAAATACAGTAGGTAGGTAGGTAGAGGGATAGATAGAGAGGGAGAAATACAGTAGGTAGTAGGTAGGTTGGGGGTTATATGGTGGTTGTGTGTATGTGTGCAGGTGTAGATCTACACACAGATTGGTTGGCCTTTTAACCAGACCGGGCCACAGCAACGCGTGACCGGGTATAGCTAATTGTTATATAATTATCTACCCTTGGAATTCTGTTCCTTTTTTCATTATTTCTGCTCTTGTCTAGGATGAAATTTAGTATATATAATTTGTTGCAAGTTAATAATATATCTTCCAGTTCCTCTACCTCTTATGATTCGTGCTAACACTTCTGTCAGATTTTGTTCTATGTGTTACTAAAATTACATGTGGCTTTGTTTATCTTTTAGAACAAGACCTTTCCTTATCTTTGGTCCAAAATGCAGTGGATCTCTGCAGCAAATTAGTTCTTTTTCTTTTTTCTGGAAAAGACAATGACTGAGATCTAAGAACTCTGACAAACTATTCTATATCCTGAAGGGGCTTATAAATTTTATTTTTGAATAACAGGCCTACAAATTACATATTTTAGCCTTGAAAGTGATTTGTAGAAAGACATTGTGTCTGCTATTTTGAAAATGCAAAGTGAACACACATTTCAGTTTTGTATAAGAAACACTTCCTTTGGGGAGGGGGGGATTTTAGTTTATTCAAAGAAGATTAAAATACTAAACATCAAAATATATAAAAAGGACAAAATAATTTTAAAAACAACAAAACATGTAAAAATATAATACAGCAATGTTGGTTTCCCACCACTTGCATAACAGACCAAACTAATTTTAAATTATTAAATTTAAAAAATATTTTTAAACTATTAAATCTACAAATTATTGGCACGGATAAACAAGTTAGCTTAGAAGTCAGTTTATCTAGCTGATTTGAGTATAAGTGAAGTAAATGATTATGTCATAGAATGTAGTCAGTTTAAAAAGGAACATGGATCAATGCATAAATGTGGATATGCATTGGTTAAATAACTTTATGAGTCCCTATTGTGGCATTTTTCTATTGATTTGAATTTCATTTGATTTTAAATCTTTCTGTATTCTGATCATCATATTCTTTTTTTCCATATTAAAATGTATACTTCTGTTTTAATATTTTGTAGGTGTTTGGGAATAAAATGATAATTCCTTCCTTGGATGGAGATCTTTTCCAGTGGGATCGTGATAGAGAGAGCATTGAAGCTGTTCCATTCACTGTTGAGTCACTTCTTGAATCATCCTACAGATTTGGGGATGATGTCGTTCTAGTTGGAGGAAAGTCCCGAACAACATATGGACTGAGTTCATATTCAGGAAAGGTAAAATAATCACAACTTTGGCAACCGAATTTTTACACTTAATGTTTATGGGTTTTTAAAATTATTTTGAAACATTTTATAGCAGAGGTGGGTTGCTACCAGTTTGCACTGGTTCAGGCAAACTGGTAGTGATAATTTGGCCTGGGCCTCAGAAGCAACAGTAACCTGCACTGGCCACACCCCTGAACCGGTTCCCCGGTCTCTGCTGCCATTGTTGGCATGTTTTTTATTAGTGTTCATGGTGTTCGCGCATGCACAGAACAATTTAAAGTGAACTGTGCCCATTTGGCATGCAAGCAAAGCAAACTGGTAACAACACCCCACCGCGGGAAGGCGGAACCTGAACCGGTGAGATGGTTCTGCCCCAGGCGCCTGATGGACCCTGAGAGGTTCCAGATGGAGCTTGGGCGATACCTGAGACCCTGACCCACGACTCGACTGAAGACTTGGTGGCCGCTTGGAATACTGCGGCCACGGGGGCCCTGGACCAAGTCGTGCCCTTGCGGCCCCTCACCCGACGCCGAACCACCTTAGCTCCTTGGTTCTCCGAGGAATTGAGGGTGATGAAGCGTTGGAAGAGATGCCTAGAGAGCGGTTGGAGGGCCACCCGCTCCGAGTCTGATCGGACACTGGTAAGGTCCCATTTAAGGACCTATTTAGTGGTGATAAGAGTGGCGAAACGCAATTATTTTTCCGCTCTTGTTGCGTCTGCAGATAACCGACCAGCCGCCCTGTTCAGGGTGACCCACTCCCTTCTTCATTTGAGGGCGCGGGATACTCCCTTGCAGGATCGAGCGGAGGATTTTGGGTGTTATCTGTAAGATAAAATCGATCAGATTCGGGATGGGCTGGCCTCCGACTGGACTAGTTCTGACAGGCCGACGGAGGCAGGTCTTGAGAATATCATCTGGGAGGAGTTCGATCCTGTGACTCCTGAGGACATGGGCAGGTTGTTGGGGCGACTGAACATCACCACATGTTTATTGGACCCGTGTCCCTCCTGGTTGGTACTGGCCTCCCGGGAGGTTACACGAGGCTGGCTCCAGAGAATTACTAACGCTTCCTTGAGTGAGGGGTTCTTGCCGGCCGACTTGAAAGAGGCAGTGGTGAGGCCCCTCCTCAAGAAGCCCTCTCTGGATCCGGCTATTTTGGCCAACTACCGTCCTGTCTCCAATCTTTGTTTTATCGCGAAGGTTGTTGAGAATGTGGTGGCCCGACAGTTCCCTCAGCACCTGGATGAAGCTGTCTATCTGGACATGCGCCAGTCCGGCTTTCAGCCTCGGTACAGCACGGAGACGGCATTGGTCGCGTTGGTTGATGATCTCTGGAGGGCCCGGGATAGGGGTTGTTCATCTAACCTGGTCCTGTTAGATCTCTCAGCAGCTTTCGATACCATGGTATCATGCTGCACCGGTTGAGGGGCTTGGGAGTGGGGGGCACCGTTTTACGGTGGTTCTCCTATCTCTCTCTAGAAGATCATATGACGGCCATGGCCAGGGGGGCTTTTTATCAGGTTCGCCTGATACGCCAGTTGTGCCCCTTTCTGGATCGTGGCGCCTTACGCACAGTCACTGAAGCCCTCGTTACCTCCCGTCTGGACTATTGCAACGCTCTCTACATGGGGCTTCCCCTGAGGTGCACCCGGAGACTCCAGTTAGTTCAGAATGCGGCTGCATGGGGGATTCTGGGAGCTTTTAGATGCTCCCACGTGACACCTCTCCTGCGCAAGCTGCACTGGCTGCCTGTGGCTTTCCGGGTGCGCTTCAAGGTACTAGTAACCACCTTTAAAGCGCTTCGTGGCAAGGGACCTGGTTACCTGCAAGACCGCCTCCTGCTACCAAATCCTCCCACCGTCCAGTTCGCTCCCACAGAGAGGGCCTCCTCAGGGTGCCGTCGGCTAAACAATGCCAGCTGGCGACCCCCAGGGGGAGAGCCTTCTCTGGCAGCTCCCGCCCTCTGGAATGACCTATCCCTTGGACTAAAGACAATCTCGGACCTACATCGGGCCCTGAAGATGCACCTATTTTGCACTGCCGGGCAAACATAATTTTAAAGGGATTTTTAATAGTGATTTTAGTTTGGGATTTTAAATATCGGCCAATTATTTAATATTTCTTTTTAATACTGTTTTTAAATTCTGTATTATCATTTTTATTCTGGCTGTACACCGCCCTGAGTCCCGAAAGGGAGAAGGGCAGTATAGAAATCAAATAAAAAGTAAAGTAAAAAATAAATAAAGTAACAGCGGTAAAAACCTACCCCTGATCTATAGCCAATCTATCTGGTAAGGCTTTATAAAACTTTGTAAAAGCTGGCTGGCCTTTTGCCAGTTTCAGTCATATTACAAATTGCATGTTTATTTCACTTCTTACATAATTCAGTAACTACCAACATGATTTGTATTAAAAACACAAAATATTTTCTGTCAAATGTAATGGTGTGTGTGTGTTTTAATTTTAGGATTTGCTCCAAATGAAGCACCATTTATGTATAACGTAGGGAATACATTTTTACTTTTTGAATTGAATTATAAAAATGGAATAGGACATGAATTGTCAGAACTTTTACTTTATTAATAAAAATATCAGCAACTAAGAGCCTGTTGAATTAAATATTTCCTTCTGGCCCCAGGTAAAATACATATGTTCAGCAATGGGCTGTCGTCGCTGGGATGATGATGAGCTAGAGCAGGAAGATATTCTCCTCCTCCATAGAACTCAGAAAACTGTTCGTGCTGTTGGGCCCCGCAGCGGCAATGAAAAGTATGTATAATATCGTATTTTATTACTTAATTATTAATGAATTAATAATTCTTCTCTGTGCTTTCTGCACATGATATACCTACATTCTAAGGTTAGTACAGGTAGTCTTTGACTTATGACCACAATTGGGCCCAAAATTTCTGTTGCTAAGCAAGATAGTTGTTAAATGAATTTTGCCCTATTTTACAATCTTTCTTGCTGAAGTTGTTAAATTAGATTCATAGCTGTTAGGTGAAGCTGAGTTCCACATTAACTTTGCTTGTTAGAAAGTTGCAAAAGGTGATTGCATGACCCTGGGACACCGCAACTTTCATAAATGTATGCCAGTTGCCAAGTGTCTGAATTTTGATCACCGTGGGGATGGTGGAATGGCTGTAAGTGTGAAAAATGGTCAAGTCACTTTTTTTAGTGCCATTGTAACTTCAAATGATCTAAATGAATGGGTGTAAATCGTCTATATTGGATATAGATAATCTGCGATTAATAGATGCTTAGATCTGGCCCATGGGCCATCTTGGAAACAGTGAAGGACCAGCCCACAGTGCCTCTGCAATGAAAATGGAGCTTAGGAGGGCCACACACAGCCTTCCTGAACTCCCTTTTTAATTGGCAGAGTGCTAGAAAAACAAACTATTAGCAAAAGTGGCATTTGATCACAAAGCAGGAGGCATCGAGAAATGTTTCCCCTTTTGCATTTGAGCATCCAGGAAAGGAGAAAGGAAAAGACAGAAAAAGAAGGAAAAATGGGAAGGAAGGAAGGAAGGAAGATTATAATGAGAGGGAGGTAGGGTCTGAAGGAAGTCCTGCTTAGTACTTGACCACCAGCAGCCCTGCTGCCCTTTCGCCATCCCCTTGTCTCATCCTCCTGATCTCTCCTGGTGCTCTCCCATCCTATCACTGAGGAAGCTTTGGTTACAAAGCCGTGTCTCCTGCGTGGAGAGGGAATGGGCTCTGACCCACACACACTGCCCTTCCGCACACACTATGAGCAAACTAGCCAAGGAGCAGCAGCAGCCTTGAGAAGGAAGTAAGCGCAGCTGGACAGCCCCTCGGGGAAGCCTGCTAGCCTGGGCTGTGGGCTCCTGGTGCCCTGGGAGCTTGAGGGCCAGTTTGTGCATGCTCTCCATTGCCTAGGGCTCTGGACAGCCTGCACTGCCATCCAGGGGTCCCTGTGGCCTGAGAGAGACGATGAGGTTCTTCTGGAGGACAAGGGTTTGACACATTCCTGGTCTCACCTTCCTTTGCTTGGGACAATGGATCTCCCCAGCCCTGCCCAGGTCACCACAGGTTCTCCCAACACGCGTGACATCGAGTTGGCCATGCGCCTCCCCCCCCCCCCCAAGATCAAGCAACCCTGATGCAGCTCTCAATGAAATTGAGTTTGACGCCCCTGTTTTAAGAAAAGATTATTTAGTAAAAATTATAATCACTTTCCCCTCAACTTTCTTTTCATCACAGCAACAGCATTTAATAATTGAAAGACTTTAGAATGTATCTATATGTCTTACGTAAATACAAAAGGACAAAAGGTTGGGAATTGCTGTAAAGATAAAATGTAAGAAGTGAATATTAACTTATATATCAAGATATAACTTTCTTGTTTTATAATTAACAAATGACATAATTTACTAAATAATTGCTTCCTTCTGGGGGGGGGAAATATGCAAAGGTAAGACAGATGTTGAGGCACTTTTCTCTTTTATCGGGCTTATAGATTTTCTCCCTTAATCCAGTTTTTAGATAATAGTAGTACATTGGAGATTAGTTATACCAAACTAGTTTTACTACGTTTCTGAATGTTAGGGTGGATTACTTCAGAAACAGTATGACATTTATAAAGATAGAATTGATATGGAATCACAGTCTTACCCTTTTTTTAAAGGTGGAATTTTAGCGTTGGTCATTTTGAACTACGTTATCTCCCGGAGACTGAATCAAGGGTAGGATTTCTTGAAGGGAATATGAAATCAAATATTAACAAAGAAGATTCTAAAATTATTTCGGAAGTAGAAGAACAGGAAGCTACAATGAAGGATACAGTGATAAAGGTTTCAGTAGCTGACTGGAAGGTTATGGCATTTAATAAGAAGGAAGGACATCTGGAATGGGAATATCAGGTACTAAAGATGGGAAATATGTTAATGCTGTTTAGAAATATCATAATGTTACCAAAACATTTTTTGTTTTCTTTTAGTATTGCGGAATTTAAATTTTTGTAAACAATAAAATGTTCCATGTATTTGTAAAAACCTATGCGTTAAAAGCTAATGAGTGTCACATTTTATTGGATGTATTTTTTAAGTAATTATTTATTTTATTTTCAGTTTTGCACTCCAGTTGCTTCTGCTTGGTTGGTGAAAGATGGCAAAGTAATTCCAATCAGTCTCTTTGATGACACAAGCTATACCTCTAATAATAATATCTTAGAAGATGAAGAAGATCTTGTGGAAGCTGCTCGAGGAGCTACTGAATCCAGTGTTTATTTAGGTATGCTGACTATTTAACATTTAACATCATTTTTTGTCCCAATCTCTACAGATAACGTCTGTATTTTGTTTATATTTTTATGTTGTTTCTTTGTTTATATTGATTATGATTTTTTCAAGAGGAAAAAAGTAATTTGAATCTGAACTATGCACTTAATGTATTTTGCTTTAGCAGTTGCTGCTTCATATATACTGTATGACCAGTACTTTGTATGTTGAGGAAAGATAGATGTATTTTGAAATACTTTTTGCATAGTTATCCAGAAATAATTGTATTGCCTACAATGAGATTGCATTTCTTTTAAATGGGTGAAGGAGCAGATTGCAGTTTTTAAATTATAAATATAGACTGTAGTTGTTGACCAAAGTATAATTCATGTAGTTTAACATCCTTCATTTTATGGCCTACTAAACCTTTAAAGCAACCATGAATTCAGGCATGCTTTCTGAAACAATCATATGAGCCTTCCAAAAAAAACAATGTTTGAACTGTTTAAAATTAAAAAGGTAAAGTTTAATATTGCTTTAAATATCTGACATATTTTCTAAAGCATTGTCCTATTAACTATGCCAGGTTTGATCATATAAAAATTTGGGGTATAGACACTGGGGATTGTTGATTGTAGACCATTCATTCTCTAATTATGCTTCCACTATGCACTCTGCTTGGGTAAAATGATTTTTCCCCTTGTGCATCATTTGACTACCTGGATGTAGAAAGGCAGTTATTTCTATGTTTAAATTATTATTTTATTATTTCTGCTGTTCTGTATTTCCATAAATGTTTTGCTATTGACAATACAGTAAAAATATATCTAGGTTCAGATACCACATTAATTCATAATGTGATTTGTTTGGATTTATATATAGTGGTGGGTGGGTGGTATATAGTTCGGTATATTGTGATTTAGTCAACAAGTTATGCTGTTTTTTTCTTTCTATTTTGATTTTACTTGAAGAAAGCTAACATACAAAACTCTAAAATTTAGAGTAGGAAAAAGGAAAATATTGAAAAAATGCATTTAAAAACTCTAATATCTATACACATATTATCCCCCTAGTTGTATACTGATTAATACATTACCACAATATTATTTCTACCACCTAAAGAGGCCCGCAAATTTTTTAAACTACTAAATCTATTTGTAAATTATTGACCTATCATATGTACTATATTAATGGCAAAATAGTTAACATAAAGAACAATAATAATTAAAAAACACATGGTTAAAGTTTTAAAACTTGCTGTTATTGTAATCAACAGACTAACAGAGTTGGAAGGGACCTTGCAGGTCATCTAGTCCAACCCCCTGTCCAAGCAGGAGACCCTACATCTGCCTCTACCTAGGATTGAACTCACAACCCCCTGATTGGGAGGCAAGAGCTCCACCTCTAGGCCACAGCAATTTGTAGCAAATTTATCACAGCATCCTATCTTCTCCGATCATATCCCAATCATTCCGAGAGTTGGTTTCTGATTAGGTGTGATAAGTCCATTCCCCAAATCTCCTTAAATCGTCCTAAGGAAAACTAATTTATCACTTCTCCATTTAATCAGGCTTCTGCTGTTGTAAAAGAATGCAGTCTTGAATTTTGAGAGGAGTATGCAATCAATTCAGTTACTTCTATGTCTGCATAGTCCATTGTTGTTTCCAACAGGACTACAATTTCCAAATCACATTCCTTTTGTGAGTCTTAATTTATCCAGAGCTACATGCTTCTGAATGTTTTCCACAGCCATTATCATTTCATCAGACTTTTTAAAAAAGCTTTCAACTAAAAATTGCATGTTACCAATTGTTTGGTTTTTTTAGATATCAGTCCCCCTTGTCTGTAATCTGATGTATTGTTGATCTGTGAAACTTAGTCAGAAAACAAAGAATACTGAAGCAAAGTGAAGAAATACCATATTTTTCAGAGCATAAGACGCACCCAGGTTTTGAAGAGGCAATTTTTTTAAAAAAAGTAGGTAGGTAGATAGAGGGATAGAGAGGGAGAGAAAGAGAGAGAAATACAGTAGGTAGGTAGGGAGAGAGAAAGGGAGAGAGTAGGGAGGGAGAGGGGGGGGAGAGAAATACGGTAGGTAGGGAGACAGAGTGTGTAGGTAGGTAGGTAGATAAAGGGATAGGGGGAGAGAGAGAAATACAGTAGGTAGGGAGAGAGAGTGTGTAGATAGGTAGAGAGATAGAGAAATAGAGAGACAGAGAAATACAGTAGAGAGAGAGAGTAGGTAGGTAGGTAGATGTTTCCAGGTGTATTTACCCATGTGCTGGAGAAGGAAATCACTGACCACCTTTGGAACAAATCTTTGTTTCTGCAGGCACAGTACTTGACCAATGTAACTTTCATCAATCCCTCTAATTAAACAGCTTTCCGAAAGGGAAAAAAAATCCTTTTTGCACTGTGCAAACCATCCCCCAAATGGCCCGTTTTTCACGAAAATGGGCCAGTTTTTTTTTCCAAATAAAAGGCATGAATAGCCTTGGGGCGGGGGGCTTGCAAAGTCCTCCTGGAGGGGTGGGGGGACCAAAATGAGGAAAAACGGCCCGGTTTTTTTTCGTGAAAATGGGCTGGTTTTTGGTCAAAAAATTGCATGCATAGCCTTAGGGAGGCTTATAGAGTGCTGCTGGGGACTTGGGGGGCGGGTGTAAAAACGCCCTGGTTTTTGCTCATTTCTGCCCTCCCAAGCCTCCAGGAGGTCTCTGGAAGCCTCTCTAAGGGTATGCGCATGGCCATTTTTGGTGAAGGGGGATGGGTTTCAGGAGGCAAAAAATGCTGTAATTCAATGTATAAGACGCACCCAGACTTTCAGCCCCCTTTTAGACGAAAAAAGGGGCGTCTTAAAAGAACAATTTTACAAATTTATAAAATGCATTAACCCTGTAGTGGTGAGTCCAATTAATATAAATGAAACTAATATATTAGTTTTAGAATTAAAATTAACATAAACGAAACAAAATCACTTTCACCATTTAAAAACATGCTTTGTTTTCTTAGAGAGAACTGAAAGTTATTCATTGGGGGGTGGGGGGACCAGCTAGAGTTCAGCAGGTGTTTAAAATAAATCAATATTCAACTGACCAGTCAGACTTTAAAGATAAAAAGTAAAGTAAACCAGAAAATTCAAAAATACCTAGGCATGCTTAAGAAAACAAACTGCTGAGAAGATGAATTACCAGTGACTTTCCCAACTGCTCCCACGGGGAACTGAAATCTTTTTCACTTCCCAGGTGGGTCCATTGCCTTCCGAAAGCCATCTTGGGCCATTCCTAAGTGCTCCCATTCAAATCCAGGGAACAGCACTGCTTAGAGAACCAGTTTTGGTAGCAAAATCAGCAGATCATTGCAAAGAGGGAGGAAAATCTTTACTATATGGCAGTCATCTTGGAAAGGAATCCAACAAGCTATGCTTGAGGAAATCATGGTTTAATACAGCATTTATTTATTAAATTCATTTGCCACCCATCTCAATTGTAAACACAATCTAAGTTTAATCATCATGAAGTAACTCTTCAGAAGTGATTTCCTAAGTCAGACAGAATTATGGATAACATCTATGTGCAAAGTTTAGAGTTGGCCATTTTATATTTCTTATTGCCAAATAATTTACCTGATATCTGACATACTAGTTATTCAGATTTCAGTCCCAAAATATGTAAGGTCTAAAATTGAAGCGACATTGAAGATATATAATTATGAAATTTCTCTAGCTATATAAAGTTTCTGAAGCTTCTATATGCAAATTCTTAGATAACAGATGGAGTTGGATTTATTGTTGCTAGTATGAAAGTAGATGGTGTGATCTGTATGCTACTATGGTAAATATGTTTGTATATACTTATTTGCATAATTAAATGTTGAGTAGAGATTATCTTTCTGTAGGAAGCTTAAATGAAAAATCTTAACTTATTTGCAGGTAGAATTTTATATTGTACATTTTTAGAATTTTCTATATAGACCAATCTTAGATATATAGTTGTGATCAAAAGTATTGGTGTCCTGCCACGTATTTTCCAGACTCCTAATTTTCCATGAAGTACTTATAGATTGAAACTGACATGGGTAAATGGTATATACTTACCATGCTTTATTCCATAGTGCATAGAATAGGTACTTTCCTTTTGATATATGACTTAAAATATTTTTATAAATAATAAAACAAATGAAAATGGCATAAATATAATTATTGATACCCCTCAGAAATTAAAAGACATTGGATTTTAGTGATCCCAAGCAGACTATTTACTTTAATTACTACTACAGGTGTCATAATCAGTCATTCATCCTATTTGAATGGAGAAAAATACTCAAGCATTTTGTGTCATTTTATGCAGTACAGTAAATATGGACAATAAAAAATAAAGCAAAGGTATTTTATCTGAGGAAGAAACAAAGGAGGCAATAGCTAAGCATGGTAAAGGTTAAAAAAAATCTCTATAAAGAGCTTCATGTTTCTGTTACCACTATTGCTAATTTTTCAAGAAGTTTAAGATTAACAATGGTTCTAGCGCCAACCTCCCTGAACATAGCTGCAAGAAAAATATTTCTCCCAGATTTCACAGAATAATAATTTGGATGGTGGCGAAAGAAAATCTCAAAACAGATTCTGGTTGATCTCCAAGATCAAGGTACAACAACATCATTGCACCATGTGCAATGGCCCCCGTGGAAAGGGCTCGCAACTTAGGCGTCCTCCTGGATTCACGGCTTTCCCTGGATGACCATGTGGCGGCCGTGACCAGGGGGGCCTTTTACCAGGTTCGACTGGTACGCCAGATGCGTCCCTTTCTGGACCGGGATGCCCTCCGTACAGTCACTCAAGTCACTCGTGACATCCCGCCTTGACTATTGCAACGCTCTCTACATGGGGCTCCCCTTGAGGTGCATCCGGAGGCTCCAGTTAGTCCAGAATGCGGCCGCGCGGGGGATTTCGGGAACATCTCAAAGTTCCCATGTAACACTTCTCCTGCGCGAGCTGCACTGGCTTCCGGGTGCGCTTCAAGGTGCTTGTTACCATCTTCAAATCGCTCCATGGCTCGGGTCCTAGTTACTTGTGGGCCCGCCTCCTGCCACATACCTCCCATCGACCGATTCGCTCCCACAGAGAGGGCCTTCTTAAGGTGCCGACTGCCGGCCAATGCCGGCTGGCGACGCCCAGAAATAGGGCCTTCCCTCTGGAATGACCTTCCCCCCTGAACTTCGTACTATCACGGACCTTCCCCTTTTCCGCCGCTCACTTAAGAAACACCTCTTTCAGCAAGCTGGACTGGCATAGAATTTAATGTAGGAATGATAGAGCCTTAGCCCAATTTTTAGCACAGGTTCATTATTTAATTTCTTTTTACTTTTGTACATATGTTATTTATTATTGTATATTTTTAATGTCCTGTGCACTGCCCAGAGTCCGTCTCGACGGAGATTGGTGCGGTTTATAAATCGAATAAATAATAATAATAATAATAATAATAATAATGTATTGTTGCCTGACTGAAAGCTGCCTCAATGGTAGAAGATTCAGGGAGACCACACTCCTTCAGATAGGCACAAAAGAAGCCAAAATAGAGTTGGCTAAAATGCATGTTGACAAGCCACAATATAACTAGGAGAATATCCTTTGTACAAATGAAACAAAATCAGAGCTTTTGGATGTCACAGCAGTTCTACGTTCACAGGGGAAAAAAGTGATGTTTTTAAAGTAAAGAACACATCTATTATGAAAACTAGAGGAGCTTCATAATATTATGGGGTTGCTTAATGTCTTTAGCACTGGGTATCTTAAATCTGTGCAAGGCCCAAGGAAATCAGAAGATAATTACCACCTCTTGAAATGAAATATAATGGTCAACGTTAGAAAACTATCTCAGTCTCAAGTCATGACTAATCTAAAACAGGGGTCCCCAACCTTTTTGGCACCATGGACCGGTTTCATGTTAAAAAAATTCCGCGGAACGGTGGCCATGGCTCGGCCGGCGTAGAGGAGGAGCGGGGGGGAGGAGAACAGGTGTCGCATGCGTACGTGGGGTGGGGTGAGTCGGCTCACTCGCCCCTCTCGGGCCCCCAACAGCGCGAGCGGCCACGCCTGCGCTCTCCCTCCCCCAGCGCGTGTTCTGCCCAGGAGACTGCCTCCTCCTCCTCTCCGGCCCTTTCTAAGAGTTGCACCGCTCACTGCGGCCCGGTCCCTATCAAGCAACGGACCGGTCCGCAGCCCGGGAACCCCTGATCTAAAGCATACAGTGTATCTAGAGTACCCAAGAATGATTGAAAAGGAAAATTTGGAGTGTTCTGACTCAGCCTGCTAATCATCCTTATCAGAATCAAATAGAACATGGAAAAAGCTGAAGGATATGCTATGAAATTCTAGATTAGAAATACTAATGATTATGTCCATTTTCATTTTATATTAAGTCATACACTGAAAGCAAAACATCTGCTGCATGGCCTGTGGAATTAGTCATGATGAATATGATCTAACTATCAATTTTACAACAAATTGGGATTCTTTGCGGGGAAATGGAAGGGTAGCAAATAAATAAGTACTTATATTATTTTTTAATGAGGTGGTCTCGGCTATTGAGAATATACAATTATTAGTTCACTACTGAATTTTAAAAAAAATTGTCTGGGGAATACCCAAAGTCTGTTTTGAAATTTAAAGAATAAAGTTTATCAGTTCTGTAAATCTATTACTCCTGATTTTATATGCAGGAATGTATAGAGGTCAGCTGTATCTTCAGTCATCCGTTAGAATTTCTGAAAAATTCCCTACTAACCCTAAAGCTTTGGAATCCAGAAATGATAATGCCGTTATACATTTGCCTATGATCAAGTGGAAGCCTTTGATTCGTAAGTATCTTACCAGATTGATTACTTTTTCAAAAATGAAAGATAGAATATAATTTTTGATTAAAAAATATGAATGACTTTTAGCTATTGGAAACTTTTCTGTATGTTTTCTAAGAGATCACATTATATACTGAAACATTTATATATTTCATAGTTTGTTAACTTTATACATCCCTGTGCTATTATGTATGGTAGTACTATCGGGAAAAAGCAATGTTATTTTCTATTGATAGAAGCTATAATAAGGAATTTTTATATTCTTATAAAGAATATAAAAGGAATTTGCATTTGGAAGTTTGAACTTGAGACATCAAAAATATAAGAATTCCATATCCATTAATCATCCAGTAATTCATTTAATATTATTAATATTAATATGGAATTATGGGTTTTATAACACATTAAAAATAGATACTATGGCATAGCGGTGTACATTCAATATTTTTGGATAATTAAAATATTAACTGAACTTGTGTGGTTTTCTTTTGCCAACTCTTTGTGGTCCTTTATAACAGATAAAAATGTTTTCTAAAAGACCACTTCCATTCTTACAATGCTCTTGAAAAGGGCAAAAAAGGTAATAACATAAAAAATTAGGTAATTTTAATCTTGATCATTATTGAATTAATATTGATAAAACTTAAAAATGTGCTAAGAGTAGTTATAAAAAGTGTGCTTTCTTTTTAGATTCTCCATCAAGAACACCTGTGCTGGTAGGCTCTGATGAATTTGATAAATGTCTCAGCAATGACAAGTTTTCTCATGAAGAATATAGTAATGGTGCTCTGTCAGTTCTGCAGTATCCATATGGTGTGTGAATTGTGCTTTATTTTCAATTATTGCTTCAAAAGATTATTGCATTTACATTAGGACCTATGGCCATTATGGCGAACCTATGGCACGGGTGCCACAGATGGCACGTGAAGCCATTTCTGAGGGCATGCGAGGCGTTGCCCTGTCAGCTCCAGACACATGAATGTGCTAGCCAGCTGATTTTCGGCCTTGACTTTCAGCCATTTTTTGCCCTCCTGAAGCCTCCAGAATGGCCCAACGGGCAAACTGGAAGTCCATTCCTGAACTTCCAGTTTGTGTGTTGGGCCTTTTTTCGCTCTTCTGAGGCTCCTAGAAAGCTTCTGGAGCCTTGGGTGAAAAATGGATCTACCGGGCCCACCGGAAGCCAGAAAACGGGCTTTTTCTGGCCTCTGGGAGAGGCCATTTTTGCCCTCCCCAGGCTCCAAAAAAGCCATGTGTACATGCGCTGGTCAGCAGGGAGTGTCACACATGTATTCTCAGGGGGCATGGCATGGGAGGCATTAAATTATGGGGGTGGGCATATGAGCATGCACAATAGGGCGAGCCTGTGTGCTTTAGGCACCCGAGGTGAAAAAGGTCCTATGGCTTTCACTAATTTAAACAAAATCACAATACTGATGCTTCTGTACAACTGTTATTGGCCTTTTTGGTAAATTATGTTCCTAGATAATTTAATGATAATGTTTTTTATTCACTAAAGAACTAAATAAGGAGACTTGTTCCAAAAGGACACTGGCTTCAGCATAATGTCCAAAAGAAAGACATGATTTTAGCAAAGAAAAAAAAGGAAGAGTAGACCAAAACAAAATACAATGAAAAATCTTTTACAATGTAGAGCTTTCCTATCTTGTCTACATAAAATTGCCAACACCAATTGAAACCATTCCTAGGGATTTCTTGGAACTTGCCCCCATTCCCTACCTGAGTGTCCACATGATTAAAATCAATTCCTCTCCATATATACCAGTGATGGCAAATCTTTTTCTTTCTGCCTGCCAAAATTGCGTGCAGGCGCGTGTGCCCACCCTATTTCCCTGCTCACCTGCACATGTGCACAAGACACACACACCATGTGCATACATTCACGACACCCCCCACCCCCACGTTCCTGAAGCCTGGGGAGGGCGAAAATGGCCTCCCCCAGAGGCCCTTCAGAAATGGATTGTTTCCAAACTTCCAGTTGTCTCTTTGGGGCTGTTTTCGCCCTCCCCAGGCTTCAATAAAGCCTGAAGCCTGGGGAGGGCAAAAAATCAGCTGGCTGGCGCACACGTGTGCTGGAGCTGACAGCTGGCATGCCACCAAATATGGCTCTGCACCTGTTGACAATTTGGTTTATTAACTAAATTAATTATATAAAATAAGGCACTCCATTTACAGAATTAATTGACATATCTGTATATAACAGTCATCTCTCACACATACAAAATAATTATAAAGAAGTGGGCCGGTGTAATATGTAAATTCATATTTGCTTCTCAGCTATATTTCAACAAATAGTAAAAAGGGGAAAATAAGATTGTGATGGAAAAAGAGAATTGGCTAGTTTACTGAGAAATAAAGATTTTTTTAAAAAAAAAACCTAGATGGATGTGAAGCAAGAGGAAAAAATCATTAAAGGCAGAAAAAAATAGTAAAGCTTTTTAAAAAAAGTTTAATTCTCTAAAAAAACAACCCTTTCTGAGGTAATCTTCAAAAGATCCAGATTTGTAGCAATATTTACTACATTTGAACTTCCTACTCATTGTTTATAACAGCAATTTTTAATCAAAGAGAACCCCTCTTAGGGTTACACAACATGAATGTTGTAATATTGTACTTGATAGTGTGGATTCAAATTCACCTTCCCAGCTGTGTTCTCATAACATAGAGGGAAGATAGATAAGTAAAATAAGTAGTCTTAAAACCTTACTCAGTATTCCTAAAGCATTTTGAAGAAACTAGTTTATTTTTAACAAGATTTGTGAATATAAGAAAACTATTTTTTTAATGTACAGTCAAATATTAGCAGTACAATCTAAACCCACTAAAATCAAATAGCTAAATAAAAAGGAGAGAGAAAGGATTGTCAGTTATATTTCATGTAAAATATTGTCTCATTTTATCTGCTACAAAAGTATTTCCATGTAGCCCATGCGAAGCTGAGGTAGAATTATTCATTCTCCAAGGTGGCTTATGTTATCCTTTCAAAGATCCTTATGAAAGTTGTAATAGAGAAGACAAGATACAAATATGCTGAAATAGAAAAATGTTAGTGTGGATGGGAGGAGGATGTGCTTGGACTTGAAAAGTCCCTTCTTCAATTTAGAGAAAATGAGCATGTATAGATGTCTTGCAGGTTCTCTTGAACTTATTTCTAGCATACGTCTAGAGGTCTGGGAGAATGAACTGACCATGCTGATATTTGATACCACTACTACTTCATTGGTGTCAGAAGCGTCCACCAAGGCACCTGAGTTGAAAGGATTAGCTAGTGACATTGACTGTTGCCTAAGGCAGGGGTCCCCAACCTTTTTTGCACCAGGGACCGGTTTCATTTTAAAGAAAATTCTGCGGACCGGCTGGCCTAGAGGAGGAGGGGGGAGGGGGGAACAGGCAGCGCATGCGCACATGGGGGGGGGGGGAGTCGGCTCACTTGGCCGTCTAGGGCAGTGGTGAGCAAACCTATTAGTCAATAGAGCCAAATATTAACAGTACCACTACTGAAATTTCTTTTGAGAGCCAAAAGGTGTGGCCTGTTTTGTGGGAGTGGCTCAGTTGTCATGTGACCCGTGGCCAACTTGGAAAATGTAACGGTCTTGCTTAGCAACCAAAATTTTGGCCTCAATTGTGGTCATAAGTTCTTTCTTTCTTTCTTTCTTCCATTTCTGGCTGGTCTTTGGTCTTCCGAAGATGGTAAAAATGGATTTATGGGCACTCGTTATATATAAAGGCAGCCCATGACTCTTTGGGATGCTGGTTTGAATCCAGGAAATGACTCAGAGGATGTGATTCCTTTGAAATAACCACTGGGAGAAAAATAGATCTTTAACCTGGTTAACCAAACAGGTAGCTTGAGGTGGAAGGAAATAGGAAAATAGACTTCTTCCTTTCCTTTCCATTCCTTTCCTTTCCTTCCTTCCATTGCCTCCCTCCCCCTTCCTCCCTTCTTTCCTTCCTTCTCTCCTACCCTCCATTCCTCTTTCTTTTTCTTTCTTTCTTTTCTTCCTTCTTTCACTCCTCCCTTCCTCCTCCCTCCCCTTCTTTCCTTCACTCCCTCCCTCCCACCCTCCATTCATCTTTTTTCCCTATTTCTCTCTCTCTCTCTCTCTCTCTCTCTCTCTCTCTCTCTCTCTCTCTCTCTCTCTCTCTCTCTCTCTCTCTCTGTATCTTTCTCTCTCCCCTCCCCCATCTGTCACTCTGTGTGTGTGTGTGTGTGTGTGTGTGTCTGTTTCCCTCTCTCTCTCTCTTTCTGTCTCTCTAAGTCTGCCTCTCTGTGCGTCTGCCATTCTCTCCCTCCCTCCACCCGGGGAAGCAGCAGAGGGGTCAGCATGTCGGTTGCGGAGGTTATCCCGCAGCGAGCGAATGGAGGACCCGAGCTGCGGCTAGTGCAGGCGAGGAGGAGGGAGCAGCGCCCTGGGCAGAGGATGGGCGAGCGCGCCTCCACCACCTCTTTCCGACGGCCGCCGCGGCGCACTGCACTTTCCGGGGCTTCCTGGGCCAGCAGGTCGACTGGGAAGGCTATCCTGCAGCGGGCGGGCGAAGGACCCAAGCTGCGTGCTGCCGAAACCGTCCGGGGCTGGGCGTGCGGCGCCCGGATGGCTTTGGCGGCACGCAGCTTGGGTCCTTCGCCCGCCCGCTGCGGGATAACCTCCCCAGTTGACATGCTGGCCCCTCCAGGAAGCCCCGGAAAGTGCAGTGCGCCGCGGTGGCCGTCGGAAAGAGGTGGTGGAGGCGCGCTCGCCCATCCTCTCCCCAGGGGGCTGCTCCCTCCTCCTCGCCGGCCCTGCGGCCCGGTTCCTATGAAGCCGCGGACCGGCACCGGTTCGCGGACCGGGTGTTGGGGACCCCTGGCCTAAGGCATGCCCAAAGGTGCCCTTTCATGTCCCCAGTATTTTCCCACTGAAGTGGTACCTGTTTTATCTACTTGTATTTGTAGAATGCATTAGAACTTAATGCTGGCAGAAACTTGGACAAATTTACAGGAACTCGTTCAATCATAAGACTTGTAGTCTCAGATCTAGAACTGCTAAACTGTTATCACTCTCATGTGGTTAGTAGGACATTAAGTCAGAAGATCCCCCCCCCCCCACCGGTCCCCTCACCCGATAGTTGATGTTGATCTTTGTAGCACCATTTTTTCATTATATATATATATATATATATGAAGTGGATATATTGTTACAGCTTCCTGTTAGGCCTATTCAAGGGAGGAGACAAACTTGTCATCCTTCTCTGTCCTTCGACTCAACCTAGAGACCATCCAGACATATATATATATATGAAGTGGATATTTCATCAATACTTCATCAATAAAGTCCTGTAGAAAGGATAATGTAATCAGGGAAACTGGTTAGCTCAAGACATAGGGAAGCCTGCTTCGAATGCTGGAAAGCACCAGTTCAAATCCCTGTAGGAAAGTATGGCCAGCTGACGAGGGCTAAGGAGCCCGAAATGGATCCATCCTGGTCTCTTAATTAATTATTAATCATCCCTTAAAAAATTTAACATTATATATATATATATATATATATATATATATATATATATATGTGTGTGTGTGTGTGTGTGTGTGTGTGTGTGTGTGTGTGTGTGTGTGTGTGTGTGTGTGTGTGTTTTCTGAGGTTTTCGCGGGTGTTTGTATGTAGGTCTTTGGTTGTTCGGGTTTTCTCCCGCGTAGAATTGGAAGTATCTTCACGACGTTTCGATGAAATCTCATTCATCATCTTCCGGTTGGTGCTTCGGGCTTGGTGCTTCCAGGAGCAATGTGAGATCTCAGCCGGTTTCTCTTTTTAACTGCCAGTGGGGGTGTGACTTGATTGGATGGGAGCTTGGCTGCATTCTGATTGGGTGGAGGTGTGTTCTGATTGGTAGGGGGTTTGGCTGTGCTCTGATTGGATGGGAGTTTGGCTGTGCTCTGATTGGATGGGGGCGTGTTCTGTTTGGGTGGGGGCCTGGTTGTGCTTGTGTTAGTCTGAGTTGCAGAGGAATTTGACCTGGTGAGCTGCATTGCTGTTGTTTGGCTTCGCGTTTGTGGTCGTACCACATCTCCGTGGTGGGCATCAGTTTGCTTCATGTATGGATTGGAGGGGTTTAAAGTGGCTAATAATGCAGCTTTGGTCTGGCTTCTGGTTTGTGGTCGGGCTTCTGATTTGTGGTCATCTTCGGTGTGGGTTTGGGTTTGCTTTTTGCGTGGATGTGTGATAGTGACATCCTGTGTGGTTTTCGTGAGTGTGGGTCTGGTATCATTCTTTGTGTTAGGGACTCGTTTGTCAATGAGGGCAGGTTTCCAAATGGCTGGTAGGCGGGAGGTATCATCTCGTTTATTCATGCTGTGTGGCCGCTTTTCTATCTCAATAGCTTCTCTGATTATTCTGTTGTTATAGTGTTCACTTTTGGCAATAGTTCTGGTCTTTTTAAAGTCTATATCATGTCCTGTGGCTTTGAAGTGTTGGACCAGGGAAGAAGTTGGTTCCTCCTTTCTGACTGAGTTTTTGTGTTCTTCAATGCGTGCCTTTATTCTTCTGTTGGTTTGTCCGATGTATGTGGTGGGGCAGGTGGTGCATGGGATTTCATATACTCCTTGATTTTCTAACTCTATTTTCTCTTTGGGGTTTCCTAGGATGGTGGATATTTTTCGGTTTGTGTAGAATGCTGTCTTGATGTTGTGTTTGTGGAGGATCTTGCTGATTCTGTCTGTGGTGCCTTTTATGTATGGGAGGAGGGCTTTGCCGTTTTCTTGTTCACTGTCTTGGACTTTAGTGGGGTTTTCTTTTTGGATTAGGTTAGTGATCTTGTTTCTTTGGAATCCGTTGGATGTTAGTACGTTGGTGAGAGTGTGTAGTTCGGTTTTTAGGTGTTGTTCGTCAGCTAAGCGTTTTGTTCTGGAGATGAGTGTCTTGGCTACAGAGTTGATCTGTGCTGGGTGGTGGTGTGAGAGTGCATGCAAATAGCGGTTTGTGTGTGTTTTCTTCTGGTAGATGGTGTGTCCTAGGGATCCGTTGGATTTCTTATAGACTAAGACATTCAGGAAGGGGAGCTGGTTATTGGCTTCTGTTTCCATGGTGAACTGTATTTTGGGGTGTAGACTGTTGAGGTGTGTGAGGAAGTTGTCCAGTTTATCTTTTCCATGTGGCCAGATTATGAAGGTGTCGTCTACATATCTGAGCCAGAGTTTGGGTTTGTGATCTGATTTTTCTAGAGCTTGGGTTTCAAAGTGTTCCATGTAGAGGTTAGCAATGACAGGTGAGAGGGGTGATCCCATGGGTGCTCCTTCTATTTGTTTGTATTTTTGTCCATTATAGATGAAGTATGTGTTGGATAGGCAGTGGTTGGTCAGATCTAGGATATGTTTGGGGGGGCTATATTTGTTTTGGATAGCTGTCAAGGCTTCTTTGATTGGTACTTGGGTGAAGAGGGATACGACGTCGAAGCTCACAAGTAGGTCGCTGGGCTGTAAGTTTTGTTTCTTTATGATCTCTATGAACTGGAATGAGTTTTTTATGTGTGAGGTGATGGATTCTGCATAGGGCTGTAGTTGTTTGGCGAGAAATTTGGCTAGGTTTTGTAGAGGTGAGCCTATGGAGCTGACTATGGGTCTGAGTGGGGTTCCTTCTTTATGTATCTTGGGGAGACCATAGAGCTTAGGGCATCTGGATGATTTTTCTCTGGGAATGATTCTTTGCTGGATTTCTTCGCTGATGGGGGAGGCTTTTATTTTGGATCTAGTGGTTTTTTCTAAGTAGGTGGCAGGATCGGTGCTTAGGGGTTTGTAAGTGGAGTCTTGGAGAAGGTTGGTTAATTTGGTTTGGTAGTCAGATGTGTTCATAACCACCGTGGCGTTCCCCTTGTCTGCTGGTAGGATTATTATGCTAGTGTCTTCTTTTAGGTTAAGTAGTGCTGTCTGTTCCTCTTTGGGTAAGTTGCTTTTGGGTGGCTTGCTGGTGCAGAGGATGTTGGTGATTTCGAGTCTGATTCTGTTAGCGTCATCGGGGTTGATTTTGGTCAGGCTGATTTCAACTCCGCATATAATGGTTTCAGTGGGGATGTGTTTGGGAGCGACTGCAAAGTTGAATCCTCTGGCAAGGACATTGGTTTCAGCTTTGGTGAGGATCCTATCTGAGATGTTATGCACTGTTTGTTTCATGTGTGGCTGTGAGGGGGGAGGGGTTTGTTTCTGGCATTCTTTTAGTCTTCGGAGTTTATTGGTATGTGTGTCTGTCTTGAGGGTGGTCTGTGTTTCGGCTCTCCAGGTGGCAAGTTGTTTGGATTTGTCCCAAAGTGTGGGGTGGATCTTGTTGCTGAGTTTGAGGTGAAGTGTAAGGAGATCTTTGTTGATTCGGTCTAGGTGGAATCTTTTTGTGTGAAGTTCATTTCTGATTAGGGCCAATTCTGTTCTTTTCAGGATGCGTTTGGTGGCTGCAGAGTTGGAGTAGAATTGTAATTGGAAGCATGTGGGGGTTAAGTTTTGATCTCGGCAGTTGCGTAGGAATGTGAGGTCACATTCCAATTCTACGCGGGAGAAAACCCGAACAACCAAAGACCTACATATATATATGGGGGCGTGTTCTGTTTGGGTGGGGGCCTGGTTGTGCTTGTGTTAGTCCGAGTTGCAGAGGAATTTGACCTGGTGAGCTGTGTTACTGTTGTTTGGCTTCGTGTTTGTGGTCGTACCACATCTCCGTGGTGGGCATCAGTTTGCTTCATGTATGGATTGGAGGGGTTTAAAGTGACTAATAATGCAGCTGTGGTCTGGCTTCTGGTTTGTGGTCGGGCTTCTGATTTGTAGTCATCATCGGTGTGGGTTTGGGTTTGCTTTTTGCGTGGATGTGGCTTTTTGCGTGGCTGCATTATTAGCCACTTTAAACCCCTCCAATCCATACATAAAGCAAACTGATGCCCACCGCGGAGATGTGGTACGACCACAAACACGAAGCCAAACAACAGTAACGCAGCTCACCAGGTCAAATTCCTCTGCAACTCGGACTAACACAAGCACAACCAGGCCCCCACCCAAACAGAACACGCCCCCATCCAATCAGAGCACAGCCAAACTCCCATCCAATCAGAGCACAGCCAAACCCCCTACCAATCAGAACACACCTCCACCCAATCAGAATGCAGCCAAGCCCCCACCCTATCAGGTCACACCCCCACTGGCAGTTAAAAAGAGGAACCGGCTGAGATCTCACATTGCTCCTGGAAGCACCAAGCCGGAAGCACCAGCCTGAAGATGATGAATGAGATTTCATCGAAACGTTGTGAAGATACTTCCAATTCTACGCGGGAGAAAACCCGAACAACCAAAGACCTATCCTGGTCTCTTAATTAATTATTATTAATCATCCCTTAAATAAATTTAACACATATCTAAAAAGACAGCAGCAATTTAATAGGTCTCTGTCTGGATGGTCTCTAGGTTGAGTCGAAGGACAGAGAAGGATGACAAGTTTGTCTCCTCCCTTAAATAGGCCTAACAGGAAGCTGTAACAAAATATCCACTTCATCAATAAGTCCTGTAGAAAGGATGATGTAATCAGGGAAACTGGTTAGCTCAAGGCATAGAGAAGCCTGCTTCGAATGCTGGTGAGCACCAGTTCAAATCCCTGTAGGGAAGTATGGCCAGATGACGAGGGCTAAGGAGCCCGAAATGGATCCATCCTGGTCTCTTAATTAATTATTATTAATCATCCCTTAAAGAAATTTAACATATATATATATATATATATATATATATATATATATATATATATATATATATATATATATATATATATATATATATATATATATATATATACATATACATATATATATACATATATATATATACATATATATATATACATATATATATATACATATATATATACATATATATATACATATATATATATATATATATATATATATATACATACATACATATATACATACATACATACATACATACATACATACATACATACATACATACAGTAGTTCACAGTTAAAAAGGAATTGGCTGGCATCCCAAATGTTCTTAATTTCTGCTCAACTGTTTTGTTCATAGTGAATGGTAACTGTCATAATGCAGGACTAGCTATAGCAACCCTGTAGGGAAAAATATCTCATCTTTACTCTTATCTCCAATAATCTCTATACCCTGTGTTTAGTTTTGGACATCCCACATTCAAGCCTGAGTACTATGTTGGTTGGAATGTGACTGTTGGGATACTCCAGAGTGTGGCGAATAAAGAACATGATTTAAGTGGGTTTTAGAAAATATTTAATAATATTCACTATTTTAATTATAGATAATGGCTATTTTTTGCCATACTACGCACGAGAGAGGCACAGACGAAGCACACAGATAACTGTTAGATTTTCTGACAATATGAATTCAAAAATCATCCGTAAGAAAGATCCAGTTCTACTTCTGCACTGGTGGAAAGAAATTGCTAGTACCATCTTATTCTGTATTATGGCCACAACTTTCATTGTGCGCAGGCTTTTCCATCCTGATGCTCATAACCGGGTAAGTATAGTATTCTAGAAGTGAAAGTACACATATTTCCTTTGTGGAGAACTTTGCATCTAATCATCAGTGGTAAAATAATTAAAAGGTATTTCAGATCAGCTGTGATTGTCTGCTTCATCTTTTAATGCAGTGAAAGTAACATTTAGAATTATAAACAAGATTTCTAAATTATTAATATCTTTAAATCATTTTCTATATTTTATACCATGTTTTCACAAAATTGCAGCATATGATTGGATATTATGAAGGATATTATGTGGTACCACTACACATCCAATGCCAGACATTGAAAAAATTATTTTAAATAGTTCTGTAACTGTCACTTTTTAAATTCACATCAGTGTAGCTGAGAATATTTATTTGTGAAATGTATAAGCTGTTCAGTTTTGAAAGACTAATAAATATACAAAATAACAAAGTCAATGCAAATACTTAAAATATATGCAAACACTAATACTACCTGAAAACATAGATTATATTAACATTTATTCCTTTGGTACTGGAACCTCCCTGCCAACCAATCCCAAAATACTTCTGAAACAGCCAGTTTTTCCATTCTGCAGTAATGTATCATGACAAATTTTATAATAAATGGAACTGTCACAGAAAATGCCCATTTTGAGACTCCTCCCTTTGTTTGGGAGGAAATCTTCCGCAGCCATTCTTTCTATTCAGATTGAGTGGATGGTAGAATCTGTGATGTTTTTTGTAATAACTTGTTTACCTGCATTCTTTAGAAATCCAAAATACACATCTGAAATTAGATAATATTTCCAATTAACATTTCAGTTTCATTGACTTTAATGTTTTTGTTTATCAGCAGCGGAAGGAGTCTGAAACTCAGTGTCAGACAGATAATAAAAATGAACAAACCAAAGACAACAGCAGAGATTACCTTAAGAATTCTGGATATGTGTCAAGGTAAAAGTAGTCATTATTCTTTGACAAAATGCATTCATTTCAGTAGCTTTTGAAAAATAAACATCGATGGTTAATTTGCTTTAGTTTGTGTTAAAAGTAGTGGGTACATTTTATATTGGAGGAGTATTGTACTAGCATTATTTCCAAATTCATTTTTCCTTGAATATATAGTATCTACCTCCTTTCAATAAGTTGCCTCTTAATTGTGTTTTTTAAGAAGAGTAATAAGAGAAGCTTTGGTTGCAAGGAGAAGAAGTGAAAAGTTTGAGTATGCTTGTTGTATGTCAGATAAATTGCTGTGTGAGGGATTATAAAACCTTTAGACACAGCGGCTATTTCAATAGTGCATTATTGATACGGTTATTGTTTAGTTTGTGCATTTTCTTATCCTTCAAAAAAAACTTTAAATGGAAGAAAGTATAATTGGAAATATTATATTTCAGGTTTTTACATGCAAATGATTAATTTTATGTTTCCTTACATTTATTAATGAAATTTCAAATAAAATATGAAAGTTTTAAAAGTAAATGTATAAAAATTGCTAAGAAACAACAATGAAAAAACCATTAGCAGCTTTATAAAAGGCTTGTGCTTTCATGCTTATCATTATTGGTAGCCAGAGCTTCTATACTGACTCATCTGTCAATCCACAATACAAACTTCATGTCTAGCACACATTAAGAGGCTCCAGCTAGTACAGAATGCAGCCGTGCGGGGGATCCTGGGAGCATCTCGAAGCTCCCACGTGACATCTCTCCTGCACGACCTGCACTGGCTGCCGGTGGCCTTCCGGGTGCGCTTCAAGGTGCTTGTTACCATCTTTAAATCGCTCCATGGCACAGGGCCTAGTTATTTGCGGGACCGTCTCCTGCCGCATACCTCCCTCCGTCCAATCCGCTCCCATAGGGAGGGCCTCCTCAGGGTACCATCTGCCAGCCAATGCCGGCTAGCGGTGCCCAGGGGGAGGGCCTTCTCAGAGGGCCCTCTGGAACAACCTACCCCCCGAACTTCGGACCATCACAGACCTTCCCCTCTTTCGCCGCTCACTTAAGACTTATCTGTTCCATCAAGCCGGCCTAGCTTAGCCAATGAGTAAATGTATTTTAGAATTTTGATTGGGATTTTTAGCACAGGCTTTTAGTTTAATTTATTCTTAATTCTTCTGTATTTATTGTTATTTATCGATTTTAATTTCCTGTGCACCGCCCTGGGTCCATTTCGATGGAGAAGGGCGGTTCTATAAATCTAAATAAATAAATAAATAAATAAGAGATCACTGATATTCTGTTGAACTGAAAGTGTAAGAAACAATACAATTCAGGCTTCTTTAACCTGCCATGTTGATCAAGGAGTGGCTTGCTTTCTTCATTAGCAAATGTAGATGTCAAGCAGTTCCCCAATTATTGGCAGATCATTATGCTGAATGTTCACATACAATGACCAGACAACTAACAACTCAAATATGTAAATCATCAAATAAAAGCCTATATTAAAATAGTAGTGTACAAGTACAGGAAAAATCAATTTACTTCTGTGTTTTCTTGCAGGTATCTGACAGATTTTGAACCAGTTCAGTGTCTCGGTCGTGGAGGTTTTGGAGTGGTATTTGAAGCCAGAAACAAAGTTGATGATTGTAATTATGCTATTAAAAGAATTCGTCTTCCAAATAGGTAATTACGTATCTTTTTGGTTGCCTTCATAGTCTACTCTAGATGGCACCAAGGTTTACATATTGGTTGGCGTTGTTCTAGAACCATTTTATTCAATGGCTGGGAAGGTTTTCAAAATTTCAGAAGTAACATTAGATATTATAAGAAATCAGTTTTATTAGTTTTAGTAATAATCATAGTATAAATAATTTCAGTAAATTTCTGAACATGCTCTTGGAGCCTTCTATAAATGTGAGTTCCTAAACTTTTTTTTTTTAAATATTATAAAGTGGACTATAGTCAAAAATATTTTTGTTGTGGTTTGAAACATTTTATGTTGGAGTAATTGCATTATTTTTAAATCCATTTAACATGAGACTACTGGAAAAAGAAGCTTGAGTTCTCCAACTTTTTACTTAAAAGGGTTCAGTCCTGAAATTATAATCATATGCATAAAAGGAGTTCTAATAAAACGTTGGGTTGAATAAGAAAATAAACTATTTCAATTAATTACTGAATATAACATATAATTTCCTTATGCAAGGAAATTAAAGAAAATCTATTTTGTCACCTGAAAAGACTATGGAAACTAATCTTTGACCAATCTACCCTGCATAAATCTTTTGTCTTTTGTTGTTGTTGCGTTATCTCAAATTTTAGGGAGCTGGCACGTGAAAAGGTTATGCGTGAAGTTAAAGCATTAGCAAAACTTGAACATCCTTCCATTGTTCGATATTTTAATGCTTGGTTAGAAGCACCACCTGAGAGCTGGCAAGAAAGAATGGATAAGCTGTGGTTGAAAGATGAGAGGTATTTACTTTAGTTTTTATAAAATGCATAAGTTCATTAAAGGGCTCTGTAAATAATGTTCACATATCTTGTTAAAATTTTGCAGAATAATACCTGTAGATGAATCAAGACATAATCAGAAGAATATAATGTAGCCACTTCAATAAAACTAGAAACGTGGCTCTGGTATAATGCCTGGATTGGAGATTAGATGGAACTCACTTTATTATTCCATTATTGCTTCATGAGTTCAGTAAGGGATAAAAGTCAGGATATACATGTACCGAATAACTCAGAAACTAAAAAGAGAGACAGTGTAAATTCTTCGATAGTTATACTATATAACATGATTCCTCCAGAACTGCATTGTAGATAACGTTATGAGTGTGGGGCTTAGATTATTAATCTGTTTTTATTTCTTAGTCTGGTGATTCTAGTAGCTACTTTATAATCTCTTGATTAAATGAGATTGTGTGTTAAAAATTGGGTTTCTGATCAATGTCACTTTGTCATAATATATTAGTGAACTCTAATCATTTGTCTATTTGTGCCATTATTGTTTATATAGTTTGGCAGTTGAGATTAAATATACAAACCTCTCATTCATTTTTCTTAGTCTTTCTGTGTTTTCAAAAGTTGTTTTCAAAAGTGTTAAACATTTACATGAATTTTCAGAAATGCTTTTTCCATTGCATAAAATTTCTGGCACAAGTTTTAAAGCAGCAAACTACCACAAAATGCATAGAATGCATATTTCTTTAAGGAATGGGCCTTTTGTTCAAAGATGCAAGCATGGTAAATTTATAAGAATTTACAGTATTTTTCTGAGTATAAAACGCACCTTTTTACCCCCCAAAAGAGGGTGAAAATCTGCAGCCCCACGCACCTGGTGTGCGTGTTGGATTTTTGGGTAGTTCCAGACAGCAGGGATCCTCACTTCTACATGGAGCCTGATTCCTGAAGCAGCCCAGGGAATTGCATTCCCCCTCAGGAACCGCCAAGTGTTTGCTGCCCCTCTGACACCTCCTGAGCCTCCTCCCACCGCAGACACGCCTTCTCTTTTCCGCTGGCCAGATCTGCCACCTGAAATGTGAGCATCATGGAGGAAAGAGCTTTCAGATGGCAACGCCTTCCGCATGCACCGTTTTTTGAATCGGGGTAGGGATTTACCGCCTGAAAATGCTTTTCTCCATGTTCCTCATGGGTGTCAGAAGGACGGCAAGAGCTTGGCGGCTCCTGAGAGAATTGAGCCTTCTCCACTCGCAACGTCACCGCCCTGTGGGCATCGCTGGCAGCCGCTTCCCGCAACTCAGGAGGTGTGCGCTCTTCCTGCTGCTGCTGCTGCTCAGCCTGAAAACACTTTTCTCCATGATCTTCATGTTTCAGGCCGAGCAGCATCAGCAGGAAGAGCACAGGAGTGGAGCTGCTCTTTTTTTCCATGGGGCAGAAGGCTTTGAATCAAGCTTGATTGTACCCCATTCCAGGTTTTAAACTTCCCTATCTAGCATCCTGAGAAATCTAGCATCTCTGAGGCACCTCCCATTTGCAGGAGGAGGGCGGCATATACAAAAGCCTCTGAGTAACTGGGAAAGAAAGCCGTACTTGTAACCTGCCGAAAACCACCATCCGAAAAGCGTGTCTTTCTTTCCCAGTTACTCAGCGGCTTTGGTATATGCCGCCCTCCTCCTGCAAATGAGAGGTGCCTCAAAGACACTAGATTTCTCTGGACGCTAGATTGGGAAGTTAAAAACTTGGAATGTGGTACAATCAAACTTGATTCAAAGGCTTTGAATTTGGATCACTGCGCTGTTCCCCCCCCCCCCCCCCCAATGCTGTTATAGCGATCTCTGCAGAGCCTGCTTCACCTGCACCTTCTCCGGCAGTTCCAGGTGACAGAGATCGCAGTAACAGGGTTTTGAGGTGGCAGCAAAGCGATCTCAAGAGCCTGGAATATATCTCATTCCAGGTTTTTAATTTTTCAATCTAGTACCCTTAAAAAAAGCCTTTGTGTAGAGGAGGCTGTTCCCTCTTCTCTTACTCCACCTTCATCTCCAATCTGCCCGGATCGGTCATGCAGAAAAGAGATATGGTAGCTGGGAGCCTGGCACTTGCTTTTGCACCGAGACTAAGGAAGCAGGGTTGCGAAGAGGGCTGTGAACAAGCCTGGTTTTTCAAGGAGGTCGCCTTGCTAGATCGTATTCATTGGGCTTCCCATTTGCTGCTCAGGCACCAGCACAAGGAACCCTTAATCCAAGTGGAAGGGATCCCCACCCCACCTCACCCAAAGTGCAATTCCCAGTCGAGCACAGCAGTGGTGGTTCTTTCTCTCCTCACTGAAGAGAAGAAGCGAGTCGACTGCTACTCTGCATGGTTGCCGGTTAGAGGGAGGGGGGAGGAAATAAAGCGCCGAGATATATGTTTAGTCCTGCCCTCCCGTGGGAAGGGTAGAAAAAAATGGATTTGAGATCAATAAAAGCCTTACACTTTAGGATGATTGATTCCCCCATACAACACTTTTTTGCCTTCCCCATGATCATGATTTGCAGTTTACTCTCCCAGCTTCCTCAGAAGGTCAGCAGGGAAGGTGGCAAGCAATTTCCTTTCTCCCAACACAGCACATAGTCACCCTACCCTCCTGATGTGGAGGGAAACTGGCACACTGTGCTAGAGAAAGGAAACTCCTTTCTCAGAATCCAAGCTTCCTTTCTTTGGCCCAGCACACCAGTTCTGCACACAGAGGGAAGCTGTCTACCCTCTTTCATCAGGAAGCTCTTTCATACTCCATTTAGCGACCCATGCAGTCGCTTTGTAATCAGGAAGACTGAGATGGTGATTGAGCAAGACAGTCCGTCAGCACCTCACAGGCATGTTCCATTATGGTCAGAAGTTGAGGACTACTTGTATTGCATATTTTAAAGATGATTCAAATTAAGTAAGACTGTATTTGTACATAAAAATATAAAAAACTGACAAATAACATCTAGTGGTCCATCAAGTCTGCCCTATGTGTTGTTTGTTTTTCTTTTCTCTTGTTTTATTTATTGTTATTGTTTTTTTTTTTTTTTAATTTATCAGATGATAGACGTGTTTATCCCGAACATGTTTAAACTCAGTTACTGATACCCACTATCCTCTCTGGAAGTTGTTTCCAAGCTTCCCCTACTCTTTTTGTGAAGTAACACTTTTACTTTTGAAGTTCTCTCCTGTCAGTATGACCCATGTACTTGATTTTTGCTTAATAATATTGCTTAGGCATGTTATTTCTAGGCCTTTCTAGGGTCGTAAACATGTTATTTCTAGACCTTTCTAGGGTCTGTTGGATGTCTCTTTCCAAGGTGGAAAGAAACAACTAAGATTGTACAAATTTATTTAAACTAACAACACTTGCATTATCAACCCTTTGCACTTTCATAATGGTAGAGGTTGAAAGAGTATTGCTTGGAGGAATCTGGAAGTGGATTGATCCATACGATATTCTTTCTTTCATTTAACAGTTATGAGATGTCAAATTAGTTTGGGAAATGATAAGTGAAATAATATATGAGATAGTTAAGAGTTTTAAATAGCATTTCCTACTGTAGTAAATTAATAAATTCCCATTAATAAAAAAGATGCTAGAAGCCATAGGAGGAGGAAGGAGTCCACATCATCTGATCTCTTCTGCTCAGGTAAGTAGGACTGCAGGAAGATTCGACAATTAATTACTATCTTAGAAAAAATCTTGAAATGTTCTTGTTAGAATGTTCAGAACATTCTTTTGTAAGATCCTTTACACTCTGAATGTTGTAAAAAGAAACAATGAATTTAATTATCTTAATTTAAACTATTTAGTAGGTTATGCCCAATTTGAAAATAATTTGGAAAAAATTACCAAACCTTATGCAAATGCAACTCACCCTGCACTGCTAATTAAATAATCATACTATTGCTTAGACTTCTGTAAAAGGCTAAAAATATCCTGATACTTTATGGAGTCATCTTATTGAAAATTTTTTAAAGCATTGGCATCTTTTTTCAAGTTGTAAGCAAAATGTCATGACTACTTGAATGAATAGGAGATGTTCTAGGCTCATGCAGGGTTCAAAGCATTCCAAATCATTTTTGAAGTATGCATACCCTAATTCAGTGGTCTGCAAAGTTGGCTCTTTTAAGACCGGTGGACTTCAACTTCCAGAATTCTGGGAGTTAAAGTCCACCGGTCTTAAAAGAGCCAACTTTGCAGACCCCTGCCCTAATTCATAGACATGGACAAAGCTTTGTATTTTTGCTCTGTGGGTGACATATGGTAAGATTATTTGAAGTTTTTAATGTTATCTTTTTTTTTTAATATATTTAAAGTATTGATTGGCCACTAAGTTCTCCCAGTCCAATGGAGGTACCATCGTTTAAAATTAAAACAGAGCCATTTTCTACTGAGGAAAACATTGAAGTCATTGCTACATCTGTAGAAAAGAAGACCTTGCTTTCCGTAGGAGTACATTGTGATCAGTCAGATTCATCAGAGAATAAGTTTTCTCCTTTGGAGTTTTCTGCCATCGAGAACAGAGATTTGATCCAATTGGCAAGTGCACAAGATAATTTCATTCATACCTGTGATACGGAAGGCAGTTCTGTTGATGATGATCCTGTACATTCCTTTGAAGTTTATCTTCCTGCTAAATCAGTAGTAAGGTTGAGGGAGCGAACATCATCTTCTATTGTCTTTGAAGACTCTGATTGTGACCATTCTTTCAATAAAGGGGATAATGTTACCAGTTTGCTTCATGATAGCCATTTTGAAGATAAAGCAACAAGTACAAGAGAGTCCAATAATAGAAAATCATCTTCAACAAGCTCTTTATCTATTTCTCCACCAAGACCAACAACTTTAAGTTTGGACTGCTCTAACAACTCTGTTCAAAAACTTTTACCTACTACTCCAAAAGTGTATCTTTATATCCAGATGCAACTTTGTAGGAAAGAAAACCTTAAAGATTGGATGAATCGAAGATGTACAATAGAGGAGAGAGAAAGGACCGAGTGCCTTGTGATATTCCTGCAAATAGCTGAAGCTGTCCAGTTCCTGCACAGTAAAGGATTAATGCATCGCGATCTCAAGGTTCGTACAGATAATGTAATATAATTATTTATCTCCCTAGAGCAGGTTATTTAATTATATGTATGTATTTGAAAAGCATTTTCATATTCTACAGAATTATTTCTTTATTGTTGTATGTTAAAAAGAGTGTCAGAAAAAAACTGTACAATTTATTATATAATTTATTATTTATTAGTAATCTTTGTCATTTACAGTGTGAACATAAAGTAAAATTATATTATAATAATTTGTTAAGTATCTTTCCTGCCTATCTCTCAATGACTGGACAATCCATCAAAGCAATTTTAATAAAGTACTAAAAATAAAAACTATGTGCAGTACAAAAATGTACTGTAAAAATATTGCTCATGAGTAAATACTGTCCCAAAATAGAAATTATTCAGATGAAATATAATACTCCAATAAATAAGTTTAGTATTGCAGCCATAGGTTGTAACATACAATGTGCCATAAAATACAATAAAATAGCAGTGAAGTAGAAAAACTTTAAAATAAGTAAAATAAAGTAATAAAAAGAGTACAGGTAGCCCTCAACATAACAACAACTATTTAATGACCATTCACAGTTACAACTGCACTGAAAAATGTGACTTATAATCAGTCCCACACCTAGAGCTGACAATTGAAAATATATTTGCAAGAAGATAGTTCAATTTTTCAAGATTGGAGCCCTTGAATTAGCAGTAATTTTGCCCTAATCTCATTGAACATGAGGCAGCAGAGGGCGTAATGGATAATGTCCTTTGCTTGACCAACACCACAAGGACAGAGAGTTTACAAAAAGAAATATCTCCCTGTGAGATTTTTGAAAGACATGGTTTGAAGGTAAAGATACTTAAAAGCCCATCCAGTAAAGCACTGTTATGTTAAGTAGGTTCCTATAGAAGTGTCTATGTTTTTATAATGATGATACCAAGATGAACATTTGGGTGATAGTACCTCAGTGGCATCCCTCTCAAAAAGCCTTTCTTTGTTATTTTATCTGTTCCAAGAACTAAAATCTCCCCAAGATAAATGGGAATACATTTGTTTGCAGAATGAGTGACAGAAATTTGGTCCATTGGATCCCAACTGTATAACAGAAAAAACAGAGTATATAACAGAAAAAACAGAATTTGGCAAGATGGGATTCTTGAAGGCTTTTTAGTTTGTTATAATGCCCTAACAATGCAGGATATATTCTAATGGTGATGCAGGGTAGCCTATCTTCATCCTAAATAAGGTACTGAGGGTGCCCTGAATGTGGGGACCAAGATCTTCTTAATGATGTTGTTTTGGACTACTTTTAATTGGGCAATAACCTTCTTAGCTGACCCCCAGATCTCAGCCCCATACATAAGTGGGCAATCATCTTCCCTTAAAATATATTAACTTCGGGGGCTACCATAACATGCACAAAGAGTACGCAATATTCTTTGTGCATGTTATACTATTAGCTGGTCGCCTGTTTATTACTTTGTAAATATGCTGCCATGTCTTATTTTATTTTGGAGAAACATCCTACAGTATGATACAATTGATTCCTCAAGTTAGTTTTCAAACGTACATGTATGTTTTATACTTCGGGAGGAAAGAAAGATTTCTTCCACGAGCATTGTGAAAACTGATAGATTAGATAATGTAACGATACAATTTTATATGATGCAGAGTATATCAAGTTAATGCCTTTACTGTAATTTTCTTCGTGTTCACTTGTTTTCTATACAGCCTTCCAACATTTTTTTTACAATGGATAACATAGTAAAAGTTGGAGACTTTGGCCTAGTAACTGCAATGGACCATGATGAGGAGGAAGAATCTGTTTTAACACCAATTCCAGCTTACGACAGACACACAGGGCAAGTTGGGACCAAACTCTATATGAGTCCAGAACAGGTATGTTTTTTATCTGATTTACAGGATTCTCATAATACCATTTCAATACTATTTATTTAAAGAATAAATGTTGGCACAATTATTGAGTACATATCGAGTATGAGTCAGAAAGTTTCCTGTTTTGAATTTTGCCCCATTGACAAATAATATTTTCTGACTGAATAGTTTTTTCTGACTTATTAGAAAGTGGTAATAAGGAATACCTTATTCAGAAGAATATATCATACATTTTAATTGCTAATTAGCTTTGTATTTGCATTATGTTATTTCCCCATTTAGGATATAAATGACATTTATTGTAGTTTTGGTGGGTTTTATTTTTACTCCAGTACATTATAAAAGTAACACCAATATTCTGATACTTAGACTGAAAAGTGTTTTAAATGGCATTGAATGTATAACATGCAACATACAAAAATCAATCCTGCAATATGGGAGTTCTTGTTCAGCATTTCAGACACCCAATTTCATCTTCATCGTCCAAATTCCTACCCTATTTGTTCCTCCAGATATATTGATGGCTCCCTATTGTTTTTGTGCAACTTAATATTGTTTGCATTTCTGTTAGTTAACATTTTTGAAATTCTAGAAAAATCATTGTTTTATTTTTAGAAGAACATAAATGTGTGAAATGAATATCCCACAATTCTAGAACATTTAAATGAAATATATATGTTTGCTATTATGAGTTAAATGTATCATTTTACAAATACACACAGTATCTAGTCTTGATTATTTGGGATATTGTTAGCTTGTTCATGAGATTTTGTTTAGTTTTGGTATCTATGTTCCAAATATCTTAATATTTAACTATTAAAATATTTATTAAAATGAATTTATTTGACCTTATTTGATACAAATACTCTCTTACTTTGGTTAAATATTAAGATTTTGGGCAGAAGTATTAGTGGAAAATAAAAATGTAGCCTGATGGTTCAATTTTTGATGGTTGTTTCTTATTTTACAGATTTATGGAAATGCTTATTCACACAAAGTCGATATATTTTCCTTAGGATTGATCTTGTTTGAGCTTCTTTACCCTTTCAGCACTCAGATGGAGAGAGTCAGGGTAGGTATGGTCTTCTGAAAATATTATACTTTAGCAATAAACTGAAAATTATTAATTTACCATTAGGTACAAAAATTGTATAAACAAAGAATAATTATTATTATATTAGCTATGATTCTATAATTCCTACCGAGAAACTATTTGCATAAAAAGTTCAGGAATATATATATATATATAAATAATATATATATTGTTTTTATGTATGGGTTTTTTGGGGGGGTTATGTCAAGACAAAGATTTCTGATTATATTGTAATCAGTAATTATATTGTATAAATATAATTACTGAGTGAATGGAAATAATGTATTGGACTCAACATTAGATATGCACTTGCACAAGAATAAAAACTTGTAAAAATGTTTCTATAATCTAAAAGAAGTAGACATGAATTAAATTACAAAGGAAGAGTCATTAACACAATTCTGTGATACTACAACTAAAAGAAAATGCACTGATTATGAAATTTCAGTATATTCACTTTCATAAAGAGAAAATATTGTCTTCTTTAGGACTTGGAGCTGAAACATGTGTAATTTATATGTCAACGCAAATAATTTTTTCTTTTAAAATGTTTTTACAGATTTTAAGTGAAGTAAGAAACTTGACTTTCCCACCACTATTCATTAAGGAATTTGCACAGGAGGTATATAGGAATTTAAATTTCCAGCTTAGATGTGTGCTTAAGCTTTGGGATTTTATTAGGACAAACTGCATTTATTTTTTTATTAAAAATCATAAACCAGCTTGGTGAATTGCACTATTAATCTGCTATGCCTGATCTTCTCCTTCACGACTTAAATCATTAATTGAAAAAATTAAATTTGGGTTGTTGGATCCAAGAGATAATGAATGCATACTTGATGTCATTGCGAAACTTCATTTGAAAACAATAACAACACCCCCAAATTCTACTTTTCTAGGCACAATTATTGGTGACAGTTTTATCATTCTGGAGTGGGAAATTCAGTTTGTTCACCCAAAAAAGTTTATAATTTGAACTTGTTTCTAAACGTAGTTTAAACAGCACAAATTATCTTTGTACACTTTCCTACCTAAAGCCAACTAACCAGCTATATAGACTCTAGAATAAAGTCACACTGCCTTCCTCCAATATGTGCTTGTTTCTTTGTACTGATTGTTTATTAAGACAAAATACTTGACAATTGGAGGTCTTCTGGCTTTCTTGCCATCTAAACTGATACAGATACTGCTTTGCAGATATGCCGTCTAATGTAGCATATTCTAATTCTGAGAGAGAGAGAGAGAGAGAGAGAGAGAGAGAGAGAGAGAGAGAGAGAGAGAGAGAGAGAGAGAGAGAGAGAGAGAGAGAGAGAATCTATTCATAACTGTTGTACAGAAATTTGTTTTGTCATTGCCTGGAAAGGGTATTTTGTTATAAGACTGTGGTAGCAAACCTATGGCACAGGTGCCACAGGTGGCACCCAGAACCATTTCTTAGGGCACGTGAGGCGTTGCTCGGTCAGCTCCAGCATGCATGTGTGCTCTGGCCAACTGATTTAGGCCTTCTTGTGAGGCTCTTTTTTGCCCTTTGGAGGCTTCAGGGAAGCTCCTGAAGCCTCTGGAGGTAGGGGCAGAAGGCTGTTTTCATCCTTCCCAGGCTACTAGAAAGCCTCTGGAGCCTGGGGAGGGTGAAAAAAGTGTGCCAAAAGCAGGGGATTGTGCACATAACATTATGGGTGTGGCACACCCCCGCATGACCCCCCCCCCCTGCTCTCCCCCCCCCCTGCTTTTGGCACGCGAGCCAAAAAAGGTTAGCCATCACTGTTATAAGAGAACAGCAGTTAGATAACGATATCAGTTGAAAATGTTTCACCATCTGAAATAATATTGTTTTTAACGTTTTAGCATAAGATGGTAAAGCACATGCTCTCGCCAAGTCCCACAGAAAGACCAGAGGCTGCAGAAATTATTGAAAATCCTCTCTTTGAAGATTTGGAATTCCTTGTAAAACCAGTGCTCAGGCAACGATCCCGGACAATGAGTTCATCTGGAGTCAGGCATTCAAGATAGCTGAGTAAATAATTTGACGCAATTACAGAAACCTTGCAAGAGAGTTTAAATGACCATTTAAAACATTCCTGCAATATTCATATTCTAAGCTTCATTTTTTGTTATCTGATTCATGCACAACGCTATTACCAAATGAAACTAAGAACTGAATGCTTTCAGTCTTTTGCAAGTGAATGATTTTCACTTCAAAACCTGGCCTGATTTAATTACAGTCCATTATTTTGCATTTGAATCTTGTACAAATGATGCTTATTATGTAAATAAAACTAAATTCTGTATTTTTATAGAAACAATGCCTTCTAATACCAATATATAAGCCTTGATTCCTTTATACTAAAAAAATGAAGATGATCCAAAAGGAGTAAATTCTGTTTTGTCCTTGGTAACATACAGTGAAAATTGTTTTACTGTCAGTTGCCAGGTTTAGAGCAATAGTGTGATAGATAGGCTTCTTTTCAGAGAAATTAAGAAGAAAATGTTTAGATTGAATGAAAATTATGTTGATTAAAACAAAACAAAATGCTGCATTGGATTGTTTTCAATTGTGCCAGAACCAAATGAGGCATTTTTTTTCTTTTTGCAATTTCAGGAATATATGCCTAATATAATATTGATATAAAAAAATTGTAGTAATCAAGTCTTACACATTTCTCAGCTAAAATGTTATTGTTTAATAATGTCTTTTTCAATGTAAATATGTTAATTTTTATTTATAAAATTGGAAAACAATCCATTTGGGTTGGTAGTGTACAGCATGCACTTAAAGTAATTATTAAGTGCATTAAACTACTGTGACTTTTTTCAAGTCTGACTTAATAAAATCATTTTCATTTAGATGTAACTGTGTTGTCTTTCAAGTTTGAATAAAAATAGCTTAATTTGATCACTTCATCCCCATTTGCATATGGTAGATTTCCAGCACCCTGCTAGCTTTCCTACCTCTTTCCCTTGCTGCATACTTGCTTCTTCTACTCTATCTTCCCAGACATGTAGGAATCTCTCAGCTCCCCACTTCATTTATCACCTTCACCCGCCTCCCCACTGGAGCTCTCCTTCAAACCATTCATAGCAAATGAGAAACTCTAGGACAAAAAAGTGCTTGTTTAAAATAAAATTTAAAAACACGCAATAAATAAATAGTATATGTACAAATATATTTACAACTGTCTTTTCCAGGCTTCATGCCCAGGAAATAAGTAATTGTATTTTTGCTATTGTAAATTATAAATATTTTCCAATGGTTTGAAATTTGGTACAGAAGCTATCCAGTGAGTTAATTTATTTTTAACAAGTCAAGTAAGAAATGGATGGGTACTTGTTTCTCTTTCAAATTCAATCATGTTTTGCATATCTTTACATTTGAAGGAAATATTTCTACGAAGTTGAAAGAAAAGTTATCAAATATTTATTTCTATATGAGTTTGCTTAAAATGCAAATCAGTAGTTTATATAAAAACAAGTTATACTGTATGCACATTCGGTGCCAGAGTGTCTTCCTGACTTCTCAAAATCAGATGGCTCCCACCAAATCATCACTGATGTGAAAAAGAAAGTAGATCAAGGGAAAATCAAAAAGCTTTATATGTATATATTGGTATATATTGCTTGCCTTTGTATGTTTGTTACCTATTTGCATATTTTTGTGTTAAAAAGAAAGTTGTATTTATATTCTCTTTTTTTCAAGATTATTCTCTGCAAATTAATATGGGGATACTTAAAGGCTTGGAATGTAAATCTTAAGTCCTTCCTATTTTGCCCCTTTAGCCCAAAATTTCAACACCTACTGTTCAAACTTAAGAAAGTAACATTCTGAACAAGGGTGTAAAAGAGATAGGATGTCTGAAATAGGCATAGTCTGGGCTTCAAAAATTCAGAGAATAACAAAATAATAGCAAAGACGTTTCTGTAGGTTTTTGCTGCCAAATTTTATTTTGTCAGAACCACAGTATGCCTTGTCTGTAGAACAATATTCTTGAATACTTGAGGGAAATTTTCCCATAGAGATGCAATCGGAAATGGAGGAAAAGCAACAGCAGCATTGTAAATAAAACACAAGATGACTGGAATAGAAGAAAATTTAAATGTCAAGACCATTTTAGTTCTTAATGGTTATTAATTTAAACCAGGAAGTATTTCTGATGGGCAACTTGAAGATAAAGAGGTCAAGCCAGAGATTCCTTTTAAATATCTAAATGAACATGGAAAATTATGCCTGCCCATAAACAGCTTTATCTTCACTTTAGAAGTTCCTATACTCTCAAAGCTAATAATAGTGCAAAATTAAGGTATTAAAATAAAGCTCAGTTGTGGATGTACTAAAAGTCATAACTTTTCACAATCATAACTTTGAAAAAAAAATGATATATCTAGAGAGAACCAATTGAAGTTATTCCATTAATAATAAATTCCAATTAAACTTATCTCAATATAAGAAGGAAGAATGTTTATGTGGATGCTGTGTGGAAGTTAGGCCCTCTCATAAAATGAGCCAACTAGAATACATACAACCTCAGCATCTCGAGCTGGCTATTGCAGTTTTTATACTGCTATTTCAATCATAGGACATGTGGACTTTCTGGAATTTGAAGTCCTCATGTTTTAAAGTTGCCCCGGTTGAAAAACAATGCTTTATACCATTAGTGGCTCTTTCCCCAAAACCAAGCTTGTTTTTGACCCCTTTTTTGAGGGATGCTTCCCTGTGCTTGGAAAAATGAAAATGACAACACTGTGGTCTCTATTACTGACTGAGAGTTTGTGCAGTCTACTGCCAAGTAATTCAGTATGGTATGGGAGCATTAATTTAAGAGCTCAAGACAGTGTGATCTGGTGTTGATTGTAAAGAATTCATTTAAATGATCATTAGCCTGCCAATATACTAAGATACACTAGTGTCGGTCAACACCATTCATCTGTACACATAAATTGTTTCCAAATATTTGATATTTGAAAGCATATTATCCCTGACGTTACCGACTTAGATAAAATACAGCCATTGTGCCTTAAAGCCATTGATAACGTTAACCTTCTTCTGAAATTCATTCAAATGACAGGGCAAAACTACTTTTAGCAGCTGCTGTATATTTGTATAAGTGTAGCTTTGTGCTGGGTTGAAAAGCTTTTCTTTTAATCTCTTAAACCAGTTTTCCTGTTTTATTGGATGACCTGGGGTCTGAATATTAGGACAAATCATCTTTCCCTAAACTTTACATAATTTTGTGCATGGCGTTATCCCCCCCCCCCCCCCCCCCCAAGCAAGAAGTTCCATTTTTTTGACATTTGCCATCTTCCCAACTTCCCAATATTCTTGTTTGAGGTACAAATATCAGAATTGTATACCAGCAATTTTGTAAATGTATTTGAAACAAAGATTTGAATAAAAATTACAATTTTGTTATTATTGATTTCATAATATTCTCAGTTTTCTGGTTACGCTTTTCAGAGTAATTCTTCAATGGGCTGTTTTCCTTGAGTCTTTTACCCAGTCCAAGAAAGTTCCTGGTTAGTCTCTGTTAGCCAAGACATGGGATTTTTTTTTGCCCTGTCCCAGGATGCAGCATTTTATCTTTCATTTACACTGAACCACATTCTTTCAGACTGCAGGAATTGTTTTGGAGGCTCTTCCTTGGGATAACTTCCTTAATTTAATTCCGTCGTGTTATATAACACCACTTGTTTGCAGTATGCCACAGGGCTCAGTACCCAATACTTTACATGAAGCCACTTGGTGAGCTCTTCTGTCACCATGGGATGAGATATCAATATGCTGATGAAAAGAGCTGTGGTGGCGTATGTGTTAGAATGTGATATTGCAGACTCATTCTGCTGGCTGCCTGTTGCTAGCAGTTCAGCAGTTTGATTCTCACCAATTCAAGATTGATTCGGCCTTCCATCCTTTCAAGGTCAGTAAAATGAAGGTCCAGATTGTTGAGGAAATACGCTGACACACTAAACCGCTTAGAGAGGACTGTAAAGTGGTATATAAATCTAAGTGATAAAATCAGCTCTACACATGGCAACCAGAGTGATGGTGTCTCTGCCCTTCCATGATGCTTGAAGGCTGTAGGGGTCTGGATGAGGGACAACAGACTTCAACTATACTGTAGTAAAACTGAGTGGTTTTGGGTGCATGGAGTCTCAGGAACCGAGTGTTTGTCATCCTTAGTTCTGGACAGGGTTGCACTACCTTGTTCAGATCTAGTTCACAACCTATATGTTCTTTTGGTATAATAGAATAATAGAACCCTTGGAGTTCCTTCCAACCTCCTGCTCAAGCAGGAATCTATACTATTTCAGATGAATTGTTGTCCAATCTCTTCTTAAAAATCTCCAGTGTTGGAGCATCCACAACTTCTGAAGAGAAGTCATTCTACTGGTTAATTCTAACTCAGGAAATTTCTCCTTAGTTCTAAGTTGCCTCTTCTTTATATGCATGTGTGTGTGTGTGTGTGTGTGTGTGTGTGTGTGTGTGTGTATGTATGTACATATATGTATATCAGTGGTGGGTTCCTAATGGATTTACTACTGGTTCGCTCATGCTTGCCTGCATGCTCTCATGCACAATGCTTCTGCGCATGCACGAAAGCATCTGGATGGGTGGGCAGAGCCTCCCACCACTGCCATTACTGGTTCGACCAAACTGGGAGCAACACACACACACACTTGTTATTTTCCTTTAACAACCATACATATTTTGTGGAGAGTGTATTGACTGAGGCAATATAGTTTTTATCCAATGCTAACAATAAAAATATAATTAAATATATGTATTCCTTGTCCTCCAACTTCTAACCTTAACATGCACATGGTAATTTTTCATGTGGTAACTGAATTTTCTTTGAAGACATTTAACTTCTTGGATAAGAAGTGAAATGTCTTCAAAGAAAAACAATTCAGTTGCCTCCTGAAAAAGCACTTTTGGGATAAGGTGGCACCTATTACGGCTCTGCTCTGCAAACCACTGGCTACTGATTTGCTTCCAAGTGCAGTTCCAGGTGTTGGTTATAACTTTTTAAAGTCCTTAATAGCTGATGAAGCATCTCTTCCTGCTAAGACATCCTGTCTTATTTGTGCCATCAGAGAGGGGCTACTTCAGATCCTCTCAGTGAAAGATTATCGGTATCCAGAAGGAGAACTTTTTCTGCTGCAGTACCTGCCCTTTGAACATCACATCTTCTGAGGTAATGTTTGTCCCCAACCTCCTATGCTTCCATAGTAGCTGTTGAGCTACCAACCAGCCCCAAAGGCTTTGAATCTCACCAAAGATTAAGCACATAATAATAATAATAATAATAATAATAATAATAATAATAATAATAATAATAATAATAATAATAATAATAATAATAATAATAATAATAATACAGAGAGTAAAATGCATAGCTATCTGCATATTTTTACTTCTGGAACTAATAATGGAATATGTATTTGCATTTTCCACAAGAAAATGGGCATGGGGATCTCAGCTTCAAATACTTTCTAAGGAAAATACTTTAAAATTTAGATTGTATTTATGTATTTACCTGTAAATTATTGCAATATGCTTCCCATTAATTTGTGTTGCTTGAAAATGCCAGTTGAAGTTCCATAGCATCTATGACCACTAGATGCTGCTGGAGGTCCAAAAATCCCAGTATACAAACATCTCTTGTGTAGTTACCCCAACTGCTGGGTGTGTTGTTGGGGTTTTTTGACATTGAATTAATGTGAAATTGAACAATCATGCTTTAGATTGCATTATCAACTCTACTACATGGCATGCTACAAGGAGGTTTTACATTTTTTAATTTCAAAATCTCAAAATGAGATTTTGTTCCTGATATTGCCATCTATCCCAGAAAAAACTAATCTTATTTATTTATTTATTTATTATTTATTTATTTATTTATTTATTTATTTATTTATTTATTAGATTTATATCCCGCCCTTCTCCAAAAGGACCCAGGGCGGCGCACAGGAATTTAAAATACATACAAAATTGTAATACAAAAATTTAAAAACCTATTAAATGCCTGTCCTGCGCTAAAAACTAATTAAAATCCCCGAAATAAAAACTATCTACACTAGTCCCAGCAGAGATTATGTATAATCATCTTCAACATTTGCAGCAACATATTTCCAGGACAGTTGGAAACCAAAATGGTATAAATTCTGCCATTTTTACAAATCTAAATAAATCAGTTTCAGTTTCATGGTCAGAAGATATGAATAAAACACTTATAGTACAACCTGTATTTAGTTCACCCCAAATGACTGTCGTTTCATTGCTATTGGCCTCCCTTTTTCCTTAAAAAGGAAAAGGTTTTATGAAATTTTGCGCACTCCTGATCTACTTTCTTATAGACCTCAGGAATGTTTAAAAACTTTTTGACTAAAAGCACCAAACACACAACTTTTCTATTTTTCCTAACATAACCCATGAGGCCTCAGGAGTATTTACGCTGTCAATTCAGCAGGCTTTGTTGACCATAGCAACGTGCTAAGAAAAAAATAGTATATATATAAATATATATTTATTACTAGCTATACCCGGCCACGCGTTGCTGTGGCCCAGTTTGGTTAAATGGCCAACCAATCTGTGTATAGATCTAGACCTGCACACATACACACAACCACCGTATAACCCCCAACCTACCTACCTACTGTATTTCTCCCCCTCTATCTATCCCTCTATCTACCTACCTACTGTATTTCTTCCTTTCTCCCTCTACCTACCTACCTACCTACCTACCTACCTACCTATTGTATTTCTCTGTATCCCTCTACCTACCTACCTACTGTATTTCTCCCTCTATCTATCCTTCTACCTACCTACCTACTGTATTTCTCCCTCTCTATCTATCCCTCTACCTACCTACCTACCTACTGTATTTCTTCCTTTCCCCCTCTACCTACCTACATACCTACTGTATTTCTCCCTATCTATCCTTCTACCTACCTACCTACTGTATTTCTTCCTCTCTCTATTCCTCTACCTACCTACCTACCTACCTACTGTAATTCTCCCTTTCTATCTATCCCCCTATCTACCTACCTACCTACTGTATTTCTCCCTATCTATCTATCCACCTACCTACCTACCATATTTCTTCCTTTCTCCCTCTACCTACCTACCTACTGTGTTTCTCCCTATCTATCTCTATCCCCCCCACCTACCTACCTACCATATTTCTCACTATCTATCCCTCTATCTACATACCTACCTACCTACTGTATTTCTCCCTATCTATATATTCTCCTATCTACCTACCTACTGTAATACAATAATGCAATAGCAGAGTTGGAAGGGACCTTGGAGGTCATCTAGTCCAACTCCCTGCCTAGGCAGGAAGCCTTATACCATTTCAGACAAATGGCTATCCAACATCTTCTTGAAGACCTGCAGTGTTGGGGCATTCACAACTTCTGGAGGCAAGCTGTTCCACTGGTTAATTGTTCTCACTGTCAGGAAATTTCTCCTCAGTTCTAAGTTGCTTCTCTCCTTGATTAGTTTCCACCCATTGCTTCTTGTTCTGCCCTCAAGTGCTTTGGAGAATAGCTTGACTCTCTTCTTTGAAGCAGCCTCTGAGATAATGGAAGGCTGCTATCCTGTCTCCCCTAGTCCCTCTTTTATTAAACTGTATTTCTTCCTCTCTCTCTCTCTCTATGGGCCACCTGGGAGTTTGCTATCTCAGTGCCTTTTTGGCCCTAAGAGGCCTCCGTACGTGGCTGAGGAAATGACTGTTGCCTGGTGGTAGGAGTTTCAGGGAGGTGAAAACCTGATCAGTGGGTACATTTTATATTTGTATACCTTGCACACGACACATGTGTGCTAGGCACAAAATGAGTAGGTATTCTATTATCGGAAGTCCTTGGCAACATTGTGTCAAAATTTGAGGTAAATCAGTGCAGTAGTTTTTGAGATTAGTGGATTCGTACAAACTATTTTACATTTTTATTTATATAGATATTGATATTGATAAATTAGCATTGATAATAGCAACATGCTAAGAAAAAAATATTTATTACATGTTTTAGATAGACAGAGAGACATGAATGTTAATCCCAGTTAAAGATAACCGTTTCCCAAATGCTATGGGTAAGGTAAGATTGACAAGGAATATTAAGACAAATGCATTGTCTGTGTTACTTGCAGAATTGCTTTGCTTAGTAATGTACTTTCTATCTCTGCTTGTTTATGAATGCTAACTTTGACACATAGATCGAATGTCTCCAATGTCTTGCTGCAGCTGCTTTATTATCAAAGTCCTTTCTTTTCTGCGTGTATTAAAATTAAGAGTACCCTTTGTTATTCCAGCATAGGATTTCTGACACCACGCAGTCAAAAGCTATTTGAGTCTGGTAATTATGGATAGAAGAGAAAATAGAGCTGTTTGACTGTTTCATCCAAAGAAAGGGGAAAGCTTATATTCTTCACTATTCAGATTCTGAAATGAATCTCCCTATTGAAGGATAAGAAGTAGCAGCTTAGATTCCTGAACCAACTATCTATTAAGACTCTCACTCATCCAGGTCATGGTGGTCCCAAAGGTGCTTTTCTTTTTTTCCCTTTTTTTTCAAGAAATTTTTTTTATTGGTTTTCAAAATATACATAGGAAAAAGGTATGAGGTGAATATAACATTTTGGTAGCTCCCATTTTGGTGGCCCTCCCAAAAACTTCATAAGTTTACAATTTTAAAAGTAAAGGATAAGCATATACAAAGATTACATTGTACAGTCCATACATTCAATCATCTTTTTCTTTGCCATTTTATCTTGTATCGACACAGTAAAATTTCAAATAAAATCATTTTTGAGATCTAAGTCTTTTCGCTATTGACTCTTCTTCCCCGTCACCGGGCAGGGCCGTGGTCCCCCATTCCCCCATCTTTGTCCCCTAGAAGGGAAGAATGTTTTTGAATAAAGGCCTCTGCCTCGCTTAATGTTTTAACTCTTACTCTACCCCCCTCCCAGAAGATCAGCATTCTCTCTGGCAATAATCACTGAAACCAAATTCCTTTTTTGTATAATTTCTTAGACAAGAAGGAATACTTCCTTCTTATTTTTCTAATTTTTTTCAGAATTTGTTTCAAAATGATTATTTCTTTATCTTGGTACTTTAAAATTCCATCCCGTTGAGCCCTCAATATCTCATCCCTTGTGGATCTCCTAAGAAATTTAACATGAACTTCTCTTGGTACATTATGCATTCTAGCATACGCTGAGTTGATTCTATACACCAGGTCCATATCCCACCAGAGTTGTTCTTTATCTCTTTTAAGGTATTCTGCTAACATTATACTCATAACATCTTTAAGATCTTCATTTTCTGACTCTGGTATGTTCTGGAACCTGAGAAAAAAAGACATTCTTTCAAATTCAATTTTAGTCATGTAACCTCCTAATTCTAGATTCCCTTTCCGGATCTCCTTAACCTCTTCCCCCATCTCAGCCGCCCCCTCCCCTAACGTCACAATTTTTTGTTTATTTTCCATTGTGCTTCGTTGTGTTTCCCTGAGTTCTATTTTTAAATCTGTCATTTCTTTCCGCGATTCATTCACATTTTTCGTAATTTTCCGAAACATTTATTTAACCGACAGATCCTGTGAGCTCTCTTCAGCAGATTCTTTCTGTAATAGTGAAGAAATCTTCGGCTGTGTAGTTGGACTGGAGACAGCTGAGGACGGGGTGGAAGTTGACTTTCCCGTTGGCGGCTTTTTAAAAGCCATTGTCTCAGTTCAAAATTCTAAGTTGGTAACAGAAATGGCACCAGAGAAGCAGACGGTCGAGACAGTCCGAGGTATCAGAGCAATCCAAATGAGGATCCAGTCTTAAGAGTTCACTTAGAAAAAAAAGAAACTTTGCAATCCACATCCAGGAGTCCATGTACTGGGAGAGACTTGCAAGCCTCTGGGAGAAATGTTAAAAGTAAAAGTTTCAAATCCTTCGATGGTAGTTATGGAGGGAAATGCTTCATTAATGCAAGGGAGTTATAAGCAGAGAACAAAGAGAAGCCATCTTGCCTCGCCCTCTAACAGGAAGAAAAGTGAAAGTTCCATTTTACTTTTTTTTTTAAAGAACTCCGCAACAAATTGTTGCAACTGTGATACGATACAATTCTTTTCCATAGTTAGTTCGAATAGCAAGTTAGTCCTTTTTCTCTCTCCATTCCAATATGGAGAGAGATCGTTTAATTGCTGCTTTGTCCGAGGGGGGGTTAAACAAGAAAAACCTCCCCCCTCTAATCTCCTTTTAAAATTGATTGAACTGGAACTCACAGTATTCTGTTGCTTATCCTTCATCAGCAACCCAAGAGATTAGGGAGCGCCCTCCATCTCAGGCATTTCAGCTACTCTTTTCATTCGGTTTGTTGTTCCCGGGATCCATCCAGTGAAGAGGCAAGGTTTGCCCCCCCTTTCTGCTCGCCGACTCCTGGGGTGAGGCTGGGAGCACCCCACCGGCCACTGCCAGATTGGGGGTTCCCAGCGAGCCGCTCTTACGGCAGGAGATTCCTTCAGAATCTCCTGTGCTCCCGAAGGAGCCCACCGGTACAGCAAGCGGCGGACGAAGCACGTCCGTCACCTTCGGAACCCGGAAGCGAAGTCCAAAAGGTGCTTTTCAAAAGACAACTGCACTTTCTTTGAAGACGTTCCACTTCTTATCCAAGAAACTTCATCAGTTCTGACTGAATGGTGGGAGTGAAAGAATTTATATAATTTTTTCAGCTTGGATGAGAAGTGATATGTCTTCAAAGAAAATCCAGTTGCCTTTTGAAAAGCACCTTTTGGACAACTTAGTGTTGTCCAAAAAAAGCACCTTTTGGACAACCTACCAGTGATGGGAAACCTTTTTTGCCTCAGGTGCCAAAAGCATGTGCGCGTGCACTATTGCACATGCTCACATGCCCACCACCATAATTTAATGCCCTCCTGCGCATGTACACGTGACACCCTCCACTGCCCCGCAGATGCTTGCATGGCTTGCTTGGAGCCTGGGGAGGGCAAATTAGAACAGACTTTCAGGCTGTCCGTTGGGCTGTTTTTCTCCCTCCAGAGGGCAAAAAACAGCCCAACATTCCCGAACTTCTGGTTTGCGTGTTGGGCGGTTTTTCACTCTCCAGAGGCTTCAGGGAAGCTTCCAGAGGGCGAGAAATGGCTGAAAATCAAGGCCAAAAATCAGCTGGCTAGTGCACACATGCATGCTGGAGCTGACAGGGCAACGCCTCATATGCCCTCAGAAATGGCTCCACGTGCCATCTGTGGCATGCATGCCATAGATTCGCCATCACAGACCTAAATCAACTGGAACTTTCATCCTGCAACTTAGGTGTAATGTTAGGAAAGTACAGATCCCCAAAGATGTAGCGGCTTATGCTTATATTTATGACAGATACCTTGTTTACCACAATTTAAAAATAAGACTAAGCACAAGGGATGAGCTCTCTTATGTTAAATAAACACATTATGGCTTATTTATGTTTTATGTATTGTTTATTTAAAAGGCATAACCTGAAAAATTATCTGTGAATTACTGATCCTAAGGGAAGTCAACAGCACAGTAGCACTGTCAATTTCCATATACTGTTCAAATCAGTGCCTTTTTGTTTTTTTTATAAATAAATATATTATCAAAAACAAGTTATAACAACAATATAATATATAAATAATTGAAATATAAACAGTTGCCTTTGGTTTACAAACATTCTTTAGGTTGTCCTGAACCATGCCAAAATTTTGGTAGCAGGTGTCCTCATTGCTTGTGAAGCTGCAATCAAATGTACATAAGAGAGATTTTAGCATGTTCACGTATTGAAATTGTTTGAAAAGAATAAAAGTTCTGTTCTATATAGGAAACAAAAGGTTTTTCATCATTTTGTAATTTACTTATGGACCTCATAGTTTGAGAGTGTAACAAAAAACGGCCCTTTCACTATGAATATGACTTACAACTATTTTGAACAAGGAATTGATGAAATGTTTAAATTTAATTTATACCATAATGACTGCAGCTGTCGAGTAGAACTCTGTGCACCTTTTTAAGGTGCTATATTCACTGCTATTGGAGTCTGTGTGGATATTTCAGGAGAAAGAGAAGATATGGGCCTGACTGCAGAGCAGAAAGTTGACACCGGATTTTGAGTTTTCCGGTTTAATTTCTTTAAGAAGATGTTGTAGTTATCCATATATTCTGAAGTCCAGGGGCTCCTGAAAGAAGAGTATGGATGGGTGTTGACAAATTGGTATTATTAAAAAACAAATTTTTGGATATAGTCTTATTTTCCCAGCTGTATACATACTTCAAATAATTGTTAATACTTCTTTTCAGCTGGTGGTTTTGGGTGGAATTCCCTTTTCTGAAGACCTGCCAAAGATTCAATTTACTGCTAGAACTGCCATGCATAATTTGTGCTGTCTTTTGGTGGCTAGGAGCAGTTTTAATAATGGTTTAAGCCAGGACTGTATAATTTATTTACTTATTAGATATAAATATGTAATATCATTTTTATAACTTTATACTGTAGGTAATTTAAGGTAGTGAACATACATAATACTTCTTTGGCCAATTATTTCATCTATTTTAAGACATTATTTCTCTTCTATGTCTCGGATGCTATTACAAAAAAGAAATAAATCCAATAAATAAAAAGAAACAGGATTTTTGGTATCATACATTCAGAAGGAACGAAGGGTGTGGTGTGACCTCTGTATGTAATGATAACTTTGGTTACTGTTTAGCAGGTTCACATCAAAAATGTGAGTTGAGAATTCCTTGAATTAGACAGATGCTGTTGCCAGGAATGTAAATATTACTAATCCAAAGCACTGCCCTTTTACCTTTACCCCTTCCTACCATCAAAATCCAGACAAAAATGCTCACTCTTTGTAGTAGCCATCGTGGAAAATAAAGTTGGAAAAATTCCGATTTGCTTGATAAAAGTCACTATGGACACGGGACCAATGTTTATAATCTCTTTGGTAAGTACTTGCACCAGTACTGGTGACAAAATCTGTTAAAAGAGCAGATATGAAACGAACGTTTTCAGTCATTGTGTTTTTATGTTTCTTTGGGAAAGGTGGATATTTCCATAGTTATTGGAATATTTTCATAGTTATCTTAGCAACTATATGTATTTGACCAAATTTAACTAACCTGCCTGAAAAACAGAAGATCCCAAATGTGATTTCTTAATTTCTTTAAGTTGTGATTGATTAGCTCGACGCATTTCTAACATAAATTGTTGATAGTTGATCCAGTTCTGCCCCAATTCTTGCTTGATACAAGGAGTACCTATGCTTCCAGGAAAAGGAAAATCCATATTGTAATATATTTTTCCCCATCGTATTCAAAAGATCACTATGGAACCAACTACATTTGGAGAATGGCTTACTAATTATTTTTAATAATAATATTTGAATAATGTGTATAATCGCTTGTGATTTGATTTTGATTTGATTTGATTAAATTTATAAACCGTGCCACTCTCCCCGAAGGAACTCGGGGCGGTGCACAGGAAATTAAAATAGAAATATAAAAAGCATAGCAATAAATAAATACTAAAAATAAATTAAATACTAACCCTGTGCTAAAAATCCTAAAACTTTTTTCTCTTAAAATTCAAATTAAAACAATTTAGGCTTCAGTCAGCAAGCTTGATGGTGTGGATTAGGCCAGGCCAGCAAGATGGAAGAAGTGAGTCTTCAAGTTTTGGCGGAAGGAGCAGAGATCCATGATAGTTCTGAGTTCGGGGGGTAGGTCATTCCAGAGGGTTGGGCCCGCCACAGAGAAGACCCTTCCCCTGGGTGTCGCCTGCTGGCCCTGCCTAGTGGACAGCACCCAGAGCAGTCCCTCTCTGTGGGAGCGGATCGGCCGAAGGGATGTATGGGGTAAGATATGATCCCGCAGATAACTAGGCCCCGTGCCATGGAGCGCTTTGAAGATGGTAATCAACACCTTGAAGCGCACCCGAAAGGCCACAGGTAGCCAGTACAGCTCGCGCAGGAGCAATGTTACATGGGAATGCCTTGGAGTTGCCAAGATCCCCCACGCGGATGTTAAAATATAATATAAATTATTGTACGAAAGCTATAGGGATAGGGTGCATTTGAGAATAGCTCATTCTGAGCTGAGGCGATGGTCTCCCATCAGTGAATTTCTATTTGAGATTTGATCCCTGGATTCAGGTGTTCAGATTTATTCACAAACGTGTGGGTGTGGATTTTATGTGCAGGATGTCTTCTTTTTCGTTTCCATCTTAAGATGATACAATATGCGCAGCCCACAGAAACAGTGTAGATGGCGTTTTCCATTTCACCCTTTCCCCCTGAACTTTAGAGAGGTTCCTCTTTGCTTGCTTGTTAATATCTTGCATTTAATTCATCACTTTTTCTATGCTTCTTTGGAGTGGGATGATGGAACAACCTACATGCTGCCATTTGAGAATAAGGAACAAAAAACCAGGCCAACTTAGCCAGTCTTGAGTTCTTTATTTCTTTATTTCTTCTTTATTTTCCAGGTGCCTTCAGCAGAGTAGTACTTAATTCTTGGAAATACCATAGAGCCAGGCCATTCATTGTACTGAATGGCATTCATATATGGAGAGAAAATCCAGGTATCAGAGTTAACTAAAAAAATAACAAATTCAATAAATAAATTTAAGTGAAAATAGAAGCAGTAATTATATGTCTATGGAAAAGCTAACAGTACAAAAAAGTTGCAACAAAAAATATGAATATAATTTGGAGAAATACATTATTGCAGCGTTATGTATTTGTGAAGACTTCAATTTTGGATTCCTTCCCATGAAAATCCTTAGTGATAGCTATTTTACTTTTATTTACAGTGTTTTGCTTTTTCCACAATACAGCATTATTTGTATTTTAACATATTTCATAAAAGGAATAACTGGAAGATTTTCTGGAGCAAGAACACTGGTTTACATTAAACCAGTAATTTGCTTAGGAAATAAGCTTAGAAAAAACATTGCTCAGGTTTAATGGAATTTAAGTGATTCCATATCAGGGCTACCTTTTCTGAAATTCTTTGGCTGAAAACTAATAAGAAATATATCTTGAAGGTAATCAAACAAGCCAATATATTAGACTCTGTAAGCATTCCCAAATATGCTTCATTTAATAGATAAAGCAGTCAGAGAAACATTCTGAAGAAAAACATTAAATTTGAGAAAAATAGCAAATATCCCCCAAACCCTTTTCTCGAAGGCAGAATTCAGGAAGGTTACCCAGTCTTCAAAAAGATGAAGGAACTGCAAGTCGAGAGGTCCAAAGATATTTAAAGGAATCAGTAACATTTAGCAAAATCTTAATTCCCACATTGTTGGGAATAGAGGTTGCCTCAGCCACCAGAAGTAATGATGGTCTCACAAAATGCTTTTCAGTTCACTGAAAAATAGTATTCCAAATGAACAATTATATGGAAGTTTATCATTCTAACATTTTATACAAAAACTCTGGATAAATGTTTAACATATTCACTTGCACACAGGTAGTCCTCATCTTACAACAACCACAGCTGAGTCCAAAATTTCTGTTACTAAACAAGACAGCTGTTTAGTGAGTTTTTCCCCATTTCATGATTCTTCTTACCACCATTTTTAAGTAATAGGGTTATTAAGTGAATCCCCTTCCCCTGGCTTTGCTTGTCAGAAGGTCACAAAAGGTGATTGCATAACTCAAGGACCCTGCAACTGTCATAAATAAATGCCAGTTGCCAAGCATCAGAATTTTGATCACATGCCTGTGGGGATTTTGCAATGATCATGTGTGAAAAACAGTCAGTCACTTTTTCAACTTTGAACGATCACTAAATGAATGGTTGGTAAGTGAAGGATTACCTGCATTGCCTGCAGGTTAAACTAGAGCAGGGGTCTCCAACCTTTGCAACTTTAAGTCTGAAGGACTTCAGCTCCCAGACTTCTCCAGCCAGCTTTGCTGGCTGGAGAATTCTGGGAGCTGAAATCCTTCAGACTTAAAGTTGCAAAGGTTGGAGACCCCTGAACTAGAGCAATCAATGAAGTACTTAACTTCTCAACTTTACTTGAATTTAAGTGGATCAAAACCATGTCATTTAATCTGGTATTTATAATACCACATAATATTGATTGTAACCCTTATGAATCCCCCTTTAAAAAAAAGTTCAGTAGTTCCACTCTTGTGCTGAAGGATGGGTCCTTTTTACCTGGCATGGCAAATGCTTCTCTCTGAGGAGCTATGCTCTCTGCCTCCTTTCTCAGGAATGCGGTTGCCTCTGAAGGAAGCCAATACTTTTCTTGATCTCTCTCTACTTGATGGAAAGCTAGAGGAGCTTCTTGGCTGCTTGACAAATTCTCATCTATTTTTACAGGATAAGGTGGTTCTACCTCTTGACGGCTGGGTTCCTCAGCATATGACATAGGTTCCTTCTCAGCAAACTTTTCAAACTCCTTCTTTTGTAGCTGAGATTCCAGATGCAGTTTCTGCAAAACCAAATTACAAAAGCAAGGGACGCAGATGAAGATTTGGGGTGTTTTTGTTTTTAACCTGCGGAATAAGGAACACTTAAAAAATTGAAGTCTGGCTTTTGTAACAATCTGATAGAGCAATCTTCCCTAATTTGCCACCTTTAAAATGATATTATCAGATGTATAATGTTGAACTGATGTTTTTATAGACATGCTAGAGTCCATGTTTTCCCTCTTTATCTGCTTCTGTAGGTAATCCTTAAAACCTTTTATATACAAATTCTTTTCCCAGATCAAATGGATTCTACGTCCTTGGACATTAAAATTCTGTTATGCTGCCAGCAAAATACAATCCAAATTGACATACCCCTATTTTCCTCAACATGGTAAAATCATAACTAACCCTCAAATAAGTCTGAATTATAACCTATGTATATATTTTATTTTATTTTTGCCTACTTTTGTTTATGAATTGTCACTGATGTAAAGCATTTAAGGTAAAAACACAGAGACACAGTTTATGCTGGTAACAATATGATGATGATAATATTCTGTTTTAACTTTTTAACATATTTTATATTTGGTTGTCCTCTTTTACTTTTAAACAGCTTGTTGTTTATTTGAGTTTGGGTTTTTGTTTTTGTCTTGGATGGAAATAAACTTTGAACTTAACTGAACTATCATTTTTATGCTAACATGAGAATTCTTCTCTCCAATGATTTCTGCCTACCTGATACATTGGGGCAGAATGGGTTTCAAATCCCTTGTATTAAATGTTATAATTTTGGAGGACCAAGGAAATATATCCTCTCTATTGCAGCCCCAATGATTGGAAAAGCACCCCTCTGAAATATGGATAGTATCCCGTTTCCTGGGATTCTGGAAGACCCTTAAAATCTTGCTTTGTCCCCAGGCTTGAGGTTAATGTGTATTGGCCTAAGGGGCTGTTGTATTTTTATTGTTGTAGTTATTTTTATTCTGGGCATTCTTGTTTTGTTTATATTTTTAACTGATTATGCATGGATTAGATTTCTGCCCAGAGTCTAACAAAGTGGATGGGCATAACAAATTTAATGAAAGAAATAAACAATCCAATATATAATATACTGGCTCTAGGTTGACTCAGCCTTCCACTCTTCTGAGGTCGATAAAATGAGGAGCGAGATTGTTCGGGGCAATATGCTGATTCTGTAAAGCACTGGTTTCATGGTGCTTTACCACATGGTGTAAAGCACCATGAAACGATATATAAGTCTTAAGTGCTATTGCTATTGTTAATATGTGAAGGATACTGAGTTGGAGAAAACCATTACAGAACATCAATATTCCACACAGGGAGATGTGTTTATCTTTTCCCAAATGTTTTCTAAAATTGACAAAATCTTTGAAGGTGAACAGGAGGAGAAATGAAGAAAATTGGACAACTTTGAAATAAGAAATTTATATTGATATAATATTTGATGCCTGAAAGCCAAAATCAAGCATCCCTAACCATGTAGATAATTAGTAATTATATAATTAATATTAGTTTCAAAAATTATTTAATTTTTAATGTTTTTAATGGTTTCAAAAAAACATTAAGGAATAATTAATGAATAAAAAATATTGCATACTTCTGAGACATCCATCATGGATAACTGGTCCTGGAACTCATCATATGGTTTATAATCCACCATATACAAAGTCTCATACATGCTCTGTTTCACTGGTGGCTAAAGTGGGAAAGAAATGAAAAAATAGATGTATTAAGGTTTGTGTAATTAGATTGCCTAATAAAACAGTAGAATGAAGAAATTCTGTTAACACACAATAGTGTATTTCAAAAGACTTTGCAAGTGGTAGGACGTGATATGCTGTTTTCAAAAAAATTAAACCTAAACAAACCACCTGTGTTATAGTATTTAAGTGCAAGATCAATGTAGAATCCAGATTAATGGAATGAAGGTCAGTAATGATTTGAAGTAGAGGTTGAGTAAAAAAGCATTCCCAAAAAATCCAGTTTTATTAAATATTAAAACACAGGAAGTTATAATTGCTTCTGTCCAAATACTCTTTAGAAACCAGTTATTCTTCTTTTAATACATTCCATTAATTATTTTTATTTTGATCAGACTTTTGTCAACTACATCCCCCCCCCCCCGTACAATGCCCTAAGATATTGGATTTAAACCATCATAATCCATAGTCGACACAGTTTTAAGGAGAAGGGAGAGGGAGGGAGGGGGGACGTATAAAATAAACAAAAATAGGTTCATGTTTTACCTATCAAATTACCAAAATCAAATATCAGGTTCTTAGAAAGTCCCATTAGATAACATATAACACTGAGACATTGTCAAACTACGTAGCAAGGGGATACAATGCAAATAAGTGTATTGTCATGATAAAATCTAGAAGAACTGAATTTGAAATGGATTTTTTTAAAAAAAATTAAACTAACTTCCTAATTTTCTGCTGAATAGATCTTCTAGACATTCGATCCACTTGAGCAGCTACTTTATCTTAAATAGAGTTTACCTTTGACATGTTCTGAACAGGGTAGGAGATTAATGGAAAAGAAAAGGAAGGAGAGGAGAGGAAAGAAAGGAAAGGAAAGAAAAGGATGTGTAGGAAAACTTCACACAAATTCATGCCTCACCCTGGAAAGGGAAATTCGCTGCGGGATATCTGTCATGTTGCATCGATTGTCTGGCAAAAAAAAAAAAAGGTCAACTAAATTAAAAGATTATTTCCAAGATGGTTCCAGAGTATCTTCATACAAGAGATATATTTGAGCATAAGTTTTCTTTGATCATGACAAGAGGTTTGGGGCATGTTTTCAACTGTATAATATAGGGACATACGTCTCTTCATACTATAGATGGAATCCTCCTTGGAAGAAGTTATTTTGATTTTTATACATTTTTAAACATCCATGGCATGGTTATAAAAATACCACCTTAAATATTGATAGAGGTATTAAGGCAAAAGCTGTCCAACAGTCATGTAAAGCACTATCTGAAATTGCAGATAGACACACAGATAGGTAAACCTCTATCAAAAGAAACAATTCAACAATGAAAACATTACTTTGTATCACTTAAAAACAAAGCAGAGAAATAAAAGCAGAACATTCAAAGCAGATACATGATTGAAAAGACTGTACACTATGATTTAAATGTCTGATGTTGTCAAGTTGCCAGACACTGAATATCTCACTTAAATGTGATTTTTCTAACACTGTGATAAGTGTGGGTCTGAAGATGGATCATTACTGATGTCAATGAATGGAGGGAAAGGAGCTGAACATATTTGGAGCTTACTAAGGTGGGGAAAGCCGATTATTGCATCTTAGCTTCTGTGCCTTCTCATAACAATTTTCCTCTCATTCTTTTCAGAGCACCCTTCCCCTTTTTGCATTATAAATTAGAGTTCAGCCCCTGCTTTCTTACTAACCTTCTGAATAATCTATCTGCAAGGATAATATGACGGATTTACCTCCCTGACCAGACGAGCTACAACCCCTTAAACTAGCGAAAATGGAATGTAAAATTGTTAGAGAAGCAATTGGTGAATTCCTCGTGCAAATGGATCTCTCACAACATCACGTGGAACTGAAATCAGCAGAATTATAATGTATTGTGTGGCTACTTACTTATAAAGTAGCCACCCTAAATACTTTACTTTATAAAGTATACTTTACTAAATAAAGTACTTTACTAAGTACTTTATTTAGTAGCCACCCTAAATAAAGATCTACTAGGATACCTTTGAGCAGAGGGGGTGACACTGGCTGTTCAGGCATCGTTGCAGTGCTGTTGGAAGGGATTCTGTTAGGCCCCAAGAATGAAGCAGGACTGTCTCCAGGGAAGCAGAATTTTCCAGCTTTGTGACACAATGGAACCTCTGCACATTCTGAAGTCTGTATCTTCCCCTCCTTGAGGGAAAACTGCACAGTGCCTGTTGTTTTCTTAAAATTGTAGGGCAGACCCCTTTGATCAGCATGCTAGTAATAAGAGCTGCTTCTTCGGCAAGCATGAATTTCACCCAGCATGAGCAATGATGTGGGCATTTATTTATGAACTCCTTCCTTATGAACTGTTTTTTGGGACAGTGAGCATCAGAGGTGGCGATGAGAGGGTGGGGGAAAGTTGCTCCCTGCCAGCTTCCCACAAGGGAATTCAATGAAGAAGCTAAATGGAAATATATCTGAAAATGATGATCCAATGAGACACATTGTTCAGTATGTTTTAAAATGTTGGCATTGAGCTGCTCCTGGATAAATGCAGCATTTGAGACAAATCATTATACTACTCAAACAATAACTTTTAACATTTCTTCTAAAATGCAGACCAAGATTCTGAGTGAAAAATAACAATATGTTAAGGAATAATATATGATTGTTGACTCTAGATGTTATTTCAAATTTTATTTATTAATTCCTACTCCTAGAATTCCAGATACAATCTGGAATTTTATCTGGATAAAAATCTCAACACAATCCTCCCTTCAATATACTGTATCTACAAATAAGATATAGATATACAGATACATATTGATTATATAGGTATGTATATAGATAGATATAGGTGTATTAAATATAATATACCACCAAATGCAAAAGTCAAGATCTCACACTCACGCTAATATAAATTAAATGTGAAATCCTTTCTAGCATCGTATAGGAAAGCCAAATCAACAGTTGATTTTTTTTCCTCCCCTAAATATAAAACTCTACTGACACTAAAGTGATTACAATCTACTTCCTCCTTAATCCAGCTAATACTCATGGGGGAAACCCTCAGGCTTGGGATTTAAGTGTTCATGCAATTAATTAAGAACAAACCCCAGTCTTGAACCAAAAACACCCAATAAGGAAGCTGATTTCCTTTTTCTTCTTTTCCTGTCTTCGAGAGTACTGCCTAAATTCCTATGCTAACAAAACAGATTTCTTTTTTTTTAAATCCCTTGCTTAGCACCAGATAATTCTGAAGACAAAAACAATCATGAATTGAACTCATGTTAAAATTAAGACCATGATTGGATCTGGTTATTGAAATAGCAGTCTTCAAAAGAGAAGCAGTCAAAAGTAAGTGTGTGGTGACAGAGAGCAAAATGCGTTCTGTTCAGGCACAAACATTTGTTTAAGATCAATTTTCCTACTCTCTGTCTCTCTCATTTTCCTCAGTTAGTAGGAAGGTCTTTAAGAAAAGACTGCTGCTTGACAAGGGAGTTAGACTAGAAGACCTCCTTCACACTTTGTTATTCTCTTATTTTGTTAAGGTACTAATTTCAGCCTGTACATTTTAATGTACCATGATTATGTCTTTGCAAAAATATTAGATCTACATTTCTGTTCTTTTTTGTTATAACGCTTCTGTTTCCATTTCACAGGAGAAAATAAAAACAAGTATATCTGATTTTTCTGTGATCATTAAAAAGTTAAAAGTTCAGTTTCATTCATTGAATAAATTACATTTATTAAAAGTGATTTAAAAACCTTACCATCATGCTTTTGACAGGTGTTTTGACATATGCCAGTTATCGAAAAGGTAATTTTACATATTAAAACAGAAAAAAAGTAAGCAGCATCCTTATTCTAAGCAACAAGACCATACAATGTATGTAATATATAGAATATCTCTATTTGTTTCCTGACAACACATAAGCAGAAGAATCATCTGCCAAGAGAGAATCTATGACAGCTTCCACTCTTCACACATATGAAGGCAGCTAAATTCATACACACACACACACACACACACACACACACCCCAAATTGGTACCCATTTATCTACCTGCAATATTGCATGCCTTCAAACTGCTGGGTAGGCAGGAGTTAGAGACTGAGTGATGGGAGCTCACTCTGTCTCTCAGAGCTGGGGTCGAACTGCCAGAAAGCAAGACCATTTCTGACCACCATTTCCAGCATCATTAAGTCTATGTACTATTCTAAATAAGACCCTAAGCCAAGTAATTATGTTATGGTTTAGTGAAGGGTGGGTGGGAAGTCCCTGGAAAACTCCTGGTTTAAATTAAGTGGAAACATATCCTGAATATATTCTCTGTAGTATTGATATATTTCAAATATGTTGATAATATGAATACCTTGCATGATAAATATGGGTTATAATTGATTGTCCATATTATAATCAAACTGCTGTGATAGACATGTATTATCCTGTTACTCTATAGTGGAATCTCAACCTTAACAACGTTAAGCTATACATACATCAATAGCCAGATGCGTGGACTTCATTTCATGCTGGGCAAGGATTTCAAAGTTGCTAAGGCTGAGAAAAAATGTTCTATTTTTTTACATCCCCAAAGAAAATACAACATTTAAAAGATTATGTGGATTTGTTTCAAAATATTCACACTTTCTCATTTAAATCCTTTTGTTCTATGGACAGTTTTTATGATGTATCTTTGTCTTGAAGAACCCTTTCCATACTTTTTATTTTATCAATATCATGGTGAGGACCTATCCTACTGTTCATACCAATGATAGTGGTGTTTAGCAAAATAACTGATAACTGATCCAAATAGAAAAATGTGGTTACCCATTTATTTTAAAAATATCAATTCTATATTTGTACTAATGACATTAAACATCTAGACATCTTTTATCACAGGGCATAACTCAGCTCATACCATAATTAGCAAAATATAATATAAATTCAATATATAGTGAGATTTCTCACTATAAACTTTACCCTTTGAGAAAAGAAGAATGATCTCAAAATGAATATAATTCAAAGACTTATATTCTGAGAGGAATTCTAGTTTATATATCTGACAAATAGTTTCAGAAAATGAATTGTTTGCTTAGAAAATTTCTGTGGGGTTCTTCTATGCTGAAAATATCTATATAGAAAAATGCAATCACCAATTAATTAGGAAAGATTTGCTTTACCAAATCTGAAGCTTTAACAACATATTTACATATTGGCAAATATTAAATACTGGTAGTCAACAATTGGTGTTAATTTTCCAATTTGGACAACAATTAATTATTTAATTAAACTAGGCAAGCAAGCACCATGGATCTGTAATATAGATGTAATACAGGATCTAACTGTACTATAACTCTACAATCTCTGGAAATAATTATATGTTAGAAAATCAAGGGATGAAATGTCTAATAATAAAAGATGTGATCCTTTTCCCATGCTATATTTACTTTATAGGGAAGCCCAACTTTTAAAATTGGGAAAAAGATGATGATATGGAAATATTGGTTGGAAGCAGGAATATTTACCTTAGATGAAGTGATGTATAATGAGAGTGTTTTCCATATTCTGTGTTACTAGACAAATATAATCTATCAGATGCAATTCAACGGCAACATGTACAAACAACATTGTCTGGATCAGCAGCATTTTGAGCTTCTGAAATATTGGAAACTTCTTATATCCTTTAAAACTTTAAAAGAAACCTATTTTTAGTTTCTATAGATATTTATTTTCAAAAAATCAGATTGATATAAAGATAATAAGAAATGATTGGAATAAAGAATTAGAGATTCCTAATTGCCTAAGCAATGAATAGTGTTTTAACTTCAATATCAACAGTGTTAATGGACCTTAAATTAATTAATTTAATTTTAATTAAACTATGATTTGTTAGATTCCATTACATCGACACAGAAGAGGATTGTCTAGGACAGCATTTTGTTGGAGATGTAAAAAGGACAATGCTTCCTTTTAAATATATGGCATTGTGAAAACATGTTCTTAACATGTTTTGTCTATAGTTTTGGGAGAAACTAATGGATATATAATGTGATTACGGTATGTAACAAGAGCTAAAGTTTTCAGATAACAATGTTCTTTTGAACTACATACCTAGTAGAATTTGATCTGAACAATATAAATGGATTTTCCATGCCTTTATTATGGACAAAAAAAATGATATTGCAGTATTGGAAAGATACATGTCTAGTCTCTGGACTTGAACCTGAAAACAGCAGTCATAATTCAGTTTTTAGAAAGTCTGTGTGCATTTCCTGTTATTATTCCAATTTCTATCCATTGGAACTATACCTTTTCTTAGTCACATGCTTAATAAAAATCAATGTAACATGAGGAATTATTGTGTTTTCCTAATGCTAATTGTCATAATAGGAAAGAAACGATGCCGTCGAGGTGCTGTCCCGGTGTCTGGAGGCCGTACGGATCTGGATGGGTAGTAACAAACTCAAGCTCAACCCGTCCAAGACCAAGTGGCTGTGGTTTCCGGCACCCCGATTCAGCCAGATAAGTCCAACTCTGGCCATTGGGGGCGAACAACTGGCCCCCGTGGAGAGGGCGCGCAACTTGGGCGTCCTCCTGGATTCCCGGCTGCCCATGGAGGACCATGTGGCGGCCGTGGCCAGGGGGGCGTTCTATCAGATACGCCTGATACGCCAGTTGCGCCCCTTACTGGACCGGGGAGCCCTTCGCACAGTCACTCAAGCACTTGTGACGTCCTGGCTGGATTACTGTAACGCTCTCTACATGGGGCTCCCCTTGAGGTGCACTCGAAAGCTACAGTTAGTACAGAATGCGGCCGCGCGGGTGATTATGGGTGCCCCAAGGCAAACCCACGTAACACCTCTCCTGCGCGAGCTGCACTGGCTGCCTGTGGCCTTTCGAGTGCGCTTCAAGGTACTGATGACCATCTTTAAATCGCTCCATGGCTCGGGGCCTAGCTATATACGAGACCGCCTCCTGCCCCATACATCCCTTCGCCCGATCCGCTCCCACAGAGAGGGTCTTCTTCGGGTGCCGTTGGCCGGGCAATGCCGGTTGGCGACGCCCAGAGGAAGGGCCTTCTCTGTGGCGGGCCCGGCCCTCTGGAACGACCTACCCCCCGACCTTCGCACAATCTTGGACCTCCGCCTCTTCCGCCAACGTCTTAAGACGTACTTATTCCAACAAGCCGGCCTAGGATAGCCCCCCGTTTCTGACTTTTTAAGGAAATTTGTAATTTGGTAGGGTTATTAATATTGGGTTTTTAGCACAGGTAAATGAATTTAATTACATTTTAATTGATATTTATTGTATTTTGTGTTTTTAAGATGCCTGTGCGCCGCCCTGGGTCCTGACAAGGAGAAGGGCGGGGTATAAATTTAATAAAATAAATAAATAAATAAATAAATTGTATTGATTTATTGATCAAATTTATATATCATTTATTTTACTGTATAAGTATGAGCTGTGCTGTACTGTACCGTGCTGTAAAAATGCTTGAACCAAGGACAGATTTGGTATCTGATGAGGAATCCAAGTCAATGTCTCTACTCTTAGATTGCTTAAGATAGGAAACAGGATTTCAGAGATAGAATGCCCCTTACATTGATTTGGGCCCAACAGGATGCAAATTAGGTTCCTTAATTAGGTTTATTTCTTCCTTCCTCCTATATTCTGATCCTAATGAAACTCTGGAAGAATTGTCCATCCGTCCATCCATCCATCCATCCATCTCCTTCCCTCACTCCTGGGTCATAGTATTCCAAGCTATAAGATACCACATTTGGCTCCAAGCCATTCTGTAACTTGGTATTTTATTGATGCTATCAATTGCTAAGCTGTACTTTGTAATGAGATACTGATGGCCGATGGTCACTGGCCCAAGCAAAATCACATTCACCATGTATAAATTGGGAATGGAAAGGAATTGTTGATTAACAAGGCATGCAAACAATGATGCCATGGAAAGAACAATATAGGCAAACATATTGCTTTTTAATGAATTAAAGTGAATTATGTTTGTAGCTTTTCATTTCATACTATTACGTGGAAATTATATATTTATTTATCTCCATTTCATCATGAGGGTTCATGCTGAATAACAAACATGCATACAAAACAGAACAGATTCTTTCATCAAATGTAAATAAATGTCAAATCACTTCACTAGGTGGCCTAATATATTAATCACAGGCATGTATATCTAATATAACCTTATATTTAAATCAAATATAAATGCCTTATGAAGTATAAAGTGCAGAACTACCATTATTAGAATCTCTCTTCTCATCATTCGGTCACAGAAGGAAGATAGTCTTTTTAAAAGGTTTCCTGTCACTCAGCCTAAAGTAAACATACCGCTGTGAAGTAATGCTTCTTTGTATCAAGTGTCCATGGCTTTAATTTTCGGAAGACTTGATGCACCTATTCTAGCATGGTTAACTTTTGGGTCGAGAAAAGTTTAAAGATGTGATCTCCTGTCAACCCTAAAAAGTTTTTCAAATAAAACACCAAAGTCAGACTGTCTTTTAAATTATGGTCTTTAATTCCCTTTGTTCTTCTTACCTTCTTTTATCCCCCAAGCACCTTTAAATGTTTGCTTTTAATTTTGTTATTTGTTATTTTATTAAATTTCCCCCCCCTCCCTTCTCCTTGTAAGGACCCAGGGTTAGCTGCTTTGGCTAACAAAAGTGAGTAAAAACATTAAGAGAGATCAGGTTTTTTTTTAAATTCTGAAAATTCCAAAATTCTAAGGCAAAAAAGTTTAACCGGAATATTAGGCTGTCATTTCTAGAAAAGCCTAATATAAAAAGCACAAAAGGGGACCCAAGGGATAGATGGAGAGAAGAAATGGATGTTAGGGTTATGTGGCTGGAGGCTTAAGTGCTTTCGTCAACTAGTACAAAGAAAACAAAACAGAAGCATTTGCAACTTGCGATCCCGCAGACCTAGCTATCTGCGGGATCGCATCCTACCCCATACGTCCCTTCGGTCGATTTGCTCCCACAGAGAGGGACTTCTCCGGGTGCCGTCCACTAGGCAATGCCAGCGGGCGACGCCCTGGGGAGGACCTTCTCTGTGGTGGGCCCTACCTTCTGGAACGACCTACCCCCCAATCTTAGAACAACTACGGACCTCCGCTCCTTCCGTCAGCAATTAAAGACCTATCTTTTCCAGCAGGCTGGCCTGGCCTGACCTATCGTACCCAGCTTTTAGTTTTAGTAGAGAAATTATTTAATTGGGTTTTATGTACAGTTTTAAAGGGGTATATTTTAGCACAGGGTGTTAGTATTTAATATAGTTTTAATTATTTATTATTGTTATATGTATATGTTTTTTTAAATTTCCTGTGCACTGCCCCGAGTCCCTTCGGGGAGAGGGGGCGGTTAATAAGTCTAATTAATAAATAAATAAACTTCTCAAATGAAATACCAAAAGAATGACATAGCAGAGACTTTATAGACTCAAATTCAGGAAGCCCCCACTGGCACTTGGACAACATCTGCCCAATAACTTTAACATTGATTTCCAATGGAAAGCCAAATGGGTTGCTGAATGCCCAGACATAGGAAGGCATATAAATGATCCCACAAAAAAGGCGCCGGGCTTTGAACGACTATGTCAGCAAGGGACAATCCTGAATAGGATCGACACCTCACACATCATCTGCCAGGACTCTTTGTATAAATGGGGCGGAGTTTCCTTCCTTCAGTGTGACTGCTGGGTCCCACATCAAACTGTAGATCACATCAAGACCAGCTATAAACTGAGGGCATATACCAGCCCAGAATGATTTAAAATATATATATAAATGATGCTGGGCTTCAACGGTTAGATGACATAGATATTGGCATTTGAGCATGTCTTTTAAACATTTATATGTTACTGGATTCTGCTAATCTAGTTGAAATGTTAATATATATTGCTAATCCATGTATGATATGCTATACACTAAAGGGAGGGAGGAAGGAGCAGAGACTCTTAGTAGTTTATTTTAAAACAGTTTCCACATATTTTGGTAGACTATTTATTTTCTGCTTTTATATACCCTTAATTCAGTTCCAGGTGGAAAAAAATCCACATACAATGTGCTGAATCAATTACTCTGAGTTCCTGTGGCTTTTGTTCCTGTTGCTCAGCTAATCTAGCCATATAATTTTGCTTTACCAAGTTGACCAGGAAAGACGTTGGCTCAAGTTTTCAAAAAGTAATGTCCTAACTTGACTTAACTCCAATTTTTGAGACTCGTGAAGCATTCCCAACTGATGGCTTCCCAGCCCCTGCTTGTACACCGTCAATGAACAAGTGATCAATGAGGATGGGAATCTCAGAAACTGTGCTTGGAAACCTTTCTACTAACACTCAGCTGAACACTGCTCTTCCAATTTACCATCTTCTTTTGTGTGATATCTCTTCAGTTAGTTAGAGAGCATTATTAAATATCCCCTTTTTTCATTTTTTGTTTTTCAAAAAATGATCATATTCTAATCTATTCTCAGAAGGCTAATTTCTAGCATATTCTTTATTTTCATAGCTATTCACTGATCATATTCCAGTTTTTCTAACTCAGTGTTTCTCAACCTTGTCAACTTGAAGATGTCTGGACTTTAACTCCCAGAATTCCTTAGTCAGTGAATGCTGGTTGGGGAATTCTGGGAGTAGAAGTCCAGACATCTTTAAGTTGACAAGGTTGAGAAACACTGCTTCTTAAGGTATGGTACAGAATATTACTAAGATAAATCAAAATATGATTTACTATGATTTGGAAGTAGTAGCTATATTGATGCAGCCCAAAATTACATTTGCCTATTAATAGTCATATTACACCAATGCATTAATTTTCTATCAAATATAACTGCAAGACAATTTTGTACATGCCACATATCCCCATTTATATATGCACACTCAAGAATAAATTCAACAGTGAGTCTAACATGAGTCCTTGAATTAATTCTTCATGGTACTTCTGGAATCTGCTAATTTTATATGCATTAGAAAATACTTCTGTGCCTGTGCAGAAGCATTGCACATGAGAAAGAGAGAGAGAGAGAGAGAGAGAGAGAGAGAACGCATACACGAGCAAACTGGTAGTAAAACCAGTAGAAACCCACCACTGAAGAAGAGGTTTCCCTCTAGCCACTTTGCCATAAAGCCCAGATTGGTGGAGGGCTGCAGTGATGGTTGTCCTTTTGGAATTCTGTCCCACTGGAGTTCAGCAAGAGTGAACATATGGTCTTAGTAAGGCCCTTCTCCCAGTTGCTCAGTTTGACCAGATTCTTGGAAGAATCCTATTCTTCCATTTGATAATTATGGAGGCCACCTTACTTTCAGGAATCTTCAGTGCAGCAGAAATTTTATCGTAACCTCCCCTAGATCTGTGCCTTGTAACAATCCTGCCTCTGAGCTCTGCAGGCAGTTCCTTTGACCTCATAGCTTTTGCTCTGCTACTGTATGCATTGTCAGCTGTGAGGCCTTCTATAGATAGCTATCCAAATCCTTTCCAAATCATGTCTAATCAATTTAATTTCCCACAGGTTGATTCTAATCAAGGTGTAAAAACATGTCAGCAATGATCAAGAGAACTGGGAGGCACCTGAGCTAAATTTCAAGTGTTGTTGCAAAGAATCTGAATACTTATGCCGATGTGATAGTGCAGTTTTTCTTTTTAATACATTTACAGACATTCCTAAAATTCTGTTTTTACTTTGTCATTATGGGGCACTGAGTGAAGATTAATGAGAAAAAAATTAATTTCAACAACTATAGAATCAGGCTGCAGCATAACAAAATTGTCAAAATAAATGTACTTTCTGAATGTACTGTATATAGCATAAATGACAGCTCTTAAACAGAACAATGCCAATTTCCAGTTAGCATCAAAAGCACCAACAGAGTTGTGGTTCTGAACCAAGGCTAATTTTATTCATTGCATTTACATCCTATGTTTTCTCTAAAAGCTCAAAGAGATCCATATCATATTTCCCTCTCATGTTGTCATCACATACATTAGACACAAAAATAATACAGGTAGCCCTTGAGCTATAAATGTTCATTTAGTCACCATTTGAAGCTACAATGGTACTGAGAAAAATGACTTATGACCATTTTCTAACACTTCATAGTCATGTGATCAAAATTCAGACATTTGGCAACTGACTCATATTTATGAGTCATGTGATCAACTTTTGCAATCTTCTGACAAGCAAAATCAATGGGGAAGCCAGATTAATGTAACCATGTTACTAACTTATCAACTGTAAAGATTCACTTAACAACTGTAGCAAGAAAGGTTGTAAAATGGGACAAAACTCACTTAACAATTGTTTCATTTAGCAACAGAAATTTTGGGCTCAATTGTGGTTGTAATTAGTCTAATGTTACTTAATTAATTTAATTATGGAATTGGGATTTGTGAACCTGCTACCAATAATAATTATTAATTATTTATAGATTTATGTATATCAGACAATAGTCTTTGATTCTTTGGGCTTCAGTAAATGAGCTTCATCTTCTCAAATAAGGTCTTTTGATTAAATTGACTGAATGGCAAGACTAGTGGCCTTTATGTTAAGGTTAAAACAACACGTTAGCTTCAAATATTTGAACAAATTTGTTAGGGTTTCTTAGGCAAATGGCATTTCAAGTGCTGGCATTTCTCACAGTATGTCAATTTTAGAGTTTAATTTCTAGAAATCTATCACTTTTTAAACTAGTTAATAGTGTGTAAAGCAACTATAAATTAATTTCAGAACTGAAAATTTTGCATCACCTTTTCAAATTAGGTCAGACAAAGAAGTGGTATGCCATGCTATTCTTGCAAAAAAAAAAGTTCAAATAAATGATCATGCTTTCAGAGAGAAATGCTATGATTGCTGAGTTTTATTTGTTGTGTGAGCAAGAAAAGATATCATGGTGGAAGTAAGAAACCCTTCTCTAGTTACCCTACACAGTGATAGGGGTTTCTGAAAGGATTATAAGCCAAGAACCTTTCTAAGTACTGGGATGTTGTTACAACTAAATCAAAGGTAACTTGCAAAAAAAACCACCCTGTCAACAGGTGAGGAAAAGAACAGGCCAAATACGGAGTTATGCATCAGGTATTAGATACAAAGTTATTACAGCTGAAAGGTTTAGGTAAAAAAAGAAACCTAATCTCATTGGTTTCTTTAGAGTTTTGGTGGGATAGTTGCTGAAACATTTAGTAGGAGAAGAACTGGACACACTGGCTGACAGATTGATATGGTTGAAATGATAGCAGAAAGATAAGGAACTGTGGGTGCCTTTTTATGAATAACCTTCACAGTCACCAAACAACATCTTACAAGGAAGATAATTTCTATGGCTAAGCTAGGTGGTTTATAAGGGAGTTAGCACCTGATTTAAAAATATTTTTGACATGTTTGTTAAAGCTAATCACTGCAGTTGTTAAATAAATCGTGCATGCGTTAAACAAATCTGGCTTCTCCCATTGACTTTGCTTATCAGTAGCCAAATGGGAAGGTTGCAGATGGGGATCACATGACTCCAAGATACTGCAATCATAAATACATGATGGTTGCCAAGTACATGAATTTGGATCATGTGACCATGGGGACATTGCAACAATTGTAAGTGTGACGACTGGTTGTAAGTCAGTTTTTTCAATATCAATGTTAACTTGGAACTGCTGCTAAATGAATGATTATGAGGACTGTGTATGTGTGTACCAGTGGTGGGTTGCAGGAGGTACGCTCCAGTATGGGTGTACCGGAGCTTGCCTGGAGCACCAGATACCATTCCAGTACGGTGCTCCGGAGGGCCCACCCACCCGCCCTCACTCCTTACCGTGTTTTAAAGCTGTCAGCACTTCCACGCACGCACATAGCGCATACAGCACCAGTGTGACACTCTGCCGAGCAGCTGGAGTGTTATGGAGGCTTGCGGAAGCGTCATTTGCAGCCAGAATGCATGCGCGCGCTGCACGTGTGCATGTGGGCGACGCTGGACCAGTTCGGTTGGAACAGGATCCGGAACTCACTACTGATGTGTGCATATATACACAGAGAGAAAGATAATATTGAACCACCTCCCCCCCAAATCTTAACAAATGATTTGGTTCTAGCATCACTTCAGAAAACAAGGTGTTGAGTTTACTTCTGGGAAATTCATATGGAGGGCATTTTTAAATCTATTGTTTTATCTCATGTTCTTTTTTCAACCATCAATGAGACTTTCAGCCTTCAATATTTAAAAAAAAATCACTCCCAGCCTCTAGCATTTGAAGAGTAACTGCTCTGTGCTAAATCCATTAGTCAACAGAGGCTTGTCAGAATGTATGGCCAGATAGGAACATGGTTTCTTGGAAATCATGCTTATTTAGGAACATGGTTTCTTGGAAACCATGGCTACGCCATTCAAATGTGAATAAGATTGATCAGGTGCTCTAAAATTACTAAGATGAAACTATTGTGACCATTTATTAAACAATATACTATATAAATAGTCATTTTTATTACAATTGTCAATGTTGGATCCTTAACTTTTTTTAAAAAAACTGAAACTTTTGTATCACTTATATCGTTATTGCCAAGTGATTGGCAAATATAGAAAGGAGAACCCAGTTGAACCCACTATATCTAATGTCAAGATTGTATATATTTAAAATATTTAACTCATTTATATCTAATATTAAACTGATATTAACAATACTGGATTAAAATTAAATTACACATAAAATTGTCGGTCTAGTCCTCAGTAGTTCACATCAAAAAATGAAGCAACTAATTTCAATACATTTGGATCAGCCTGCACATACTTTGAATTTATTTGTATGAACATCTCTGTTTTATTTTATAATACATACAGTTAAGATGTTTTAAAAACATTAAGTGTAAAACATTAAAAAACACAGGGAAAACTTGGATTTATAAATATGTAATCAATATCCATAAGAGCCTATTTACATATTCCTGTCCTTATCCACTTTTGTTACTGCAAATGTTTAGGAATAGGCCATTAGAAATCCACCAGGGTGACCAATGAACTCGAGGTTGAGCTTATCAGATACATGAAAGGCAGCATTAGGCAGCACCTGGAAGCTATTTTATTATTATTATTATTATTATTATTATTATTATTATTATTATTATTATTATTATTAATATTAATATTGAATAATAATAATAATAATAATAATAATAATAATAATAATAATAATAATAATAATAATAATAATAATAATAATAATAATAGCTGTATATTTCTACCCCAAACCACCCCAACGATGCCGTAGCGGTGATGTGCCAGTGCCTGGAAGCCGTGCGGGTCTGGATGGGAAGTAACGGACTCAGGCTCAACCCGACCAAGACCGAGTGGCTGTGGTTTCCCGCTGCCCGATTCAACCAGCTCACTCCATCGCTGGCCATAGGGGGCGAACATCTTGCCCCTGTGGATGGGGTGCGCAATTTGGGTGTCCTCCTGGATGCCCGGCTGTCCATGGAAGATCAAGTGACAGCCGTGGCCAGGAGGGCGTTTTACCAGGTTCGCCTGGTTCGCCAATTGCGCCCCCTATTGGATCGGGACGCCCTTCGCACAGTCACTCATGCGCTCGTGACATCCCGACTGGACTATTGCAACTCTCTCTACATGGGGCTCCCCTTGAGGTGCACCCGGAGACTTCAGCTAGTCCAGAATGCAGCCGCGCGAGCAATTATGGGAACCACTAGGTTTACCCATGTAACACCGCTCTTGCGCGAGCTGCACTGGCTGCCTGTCGTCTTCCGGGTGCGCTTCAAGGTGTTGATTATCATCTTTAAAGCGCTCCATGGCTCGGGACCTAGCTATCTGCGGGATCGGATCCTGCCTCATACATCCTCACGACCGATTCGCTCCCACAGAGAGGGACTTCTCCGGGTGCCGTCCACTAGACTTTGTCAGTGGGCGACGCCCAGGGGAAGGGCTCTCTCTGTGGCGGGCCCGGCCCTCTGGAACGACCTTCCCCCCGATATTAGGACGACCACGGACCTCCGCTCCTTCCGTCTCAAATTAAAAACTCATTTCTTCTGTCTGGCCGGCCTAGGATAGTCTCTCTGTCTTTGGGGTTTTATTGGGGTTTTGTAATATTGCTTAGTTTTAATGGGAATTTTAGCGCAGGTTTGGATTTAATTTATTTTTAATGAAATGTTTATATGTATTTATTGTTTTACTGTGCCTGTGCACCGCCCCAAGTCCCTGTGGGGAGAGGGCGCGGTTTAGAAATATTAAAATAATAATAATAATAATAATAATAATAATAATAATAATAATAATAATAATAATAATAATAATAATAATAATAATAATAATAATAATAATAATAATAATAATAATAATAATATTATTATTATTATTATTATTATTATTATTATTATTATTATTATTATTATTATTATTATTATTATTCCTTGAGCAGTTTTGGGTGGCAAGCATGTCATATGTGAACAGACCCACTATATATAATATCCTCGTTTGCTCTGCAGATGCTCGCCTGCACACACTACTGATTTTGAACTTCGAAAGGCGCCGCTCCTTTCTACTCCAGTCTCCTCCTTGCAATGCCCGAGAAATGCCTCCAGGCGGCTCAGCATGAATGACGAAACGGGAACCGGCGTGGAGACCGTCTGCCGAAACAGAGCGACGGAAATGAGCGCGGCCAGGGGCTTTCTGTCCCCGTTTTGGTCAGCTAGCAAAGCACCAGAGCACCGGCGGTCTCGGGCAATGCCCGCCAGCGACGTTTTCGCAGGTTGCCGCTGCAAAGAAAGCGGCTCCTTACTTTAGAACAGCGCTCTAAAACGTCCTTTGTTTACTTCGGATCCACCCGTCCGATCCTTCTCAGGGCAGGTATTTTGTGTATGTGAGATTTTTTTTTTTAATTTACCGAGCCAAAGAGGAGATCAGAGAGAGAGAAAAAAAAACCGAGGACAGTGGCGATTTGGAAGTTGTAAACCTTGTCAATAAAAGCGGCGGGGGACTACGGCACGTGGATCCCTCCCGCATGTGCTCTGTTGATCCCGGCCCGCGTCCGCGCTTTCCTTCCTTCTGCTCGGGAAATATTCACAATTCCACTTATCATTTATAACACGCCCAAATTTCCCGTCTTTAACTGAAAATCAGTCGATTGTTTAAATAGAAATTGTTAAAATCAGGTAAAGTAAGGTATTTTTACGTCGGAGCAATATTATATGTTTCCTAATACTGCAATGAAGTGTCCATACTGTTCCCTTAAGATATGGTTTCTCTCTTTTCCGATTTGTAAAGAAGTACCTTTCGATTCGATATGCATAAGATTTTCCAGGTGGCTTTGGGGGTTGAGTATTCTGCCACTTTTGTGAACATTGCAGCATTGGAGCATACTCACAGAAGAAATAGAGTGTGGATTTGAAAAGAAAAGCCATTTGACAATCTAACAATCTAACTTTCTCCCAAAGTGACTGGTTCTTCAGGGGAAACAGTGGCAGAGTTAAAATGGCTTTATTTGAAAGACTTTCAAGACTTTCCATTTTTAACCAGTGTAATAGTATAATTTTTGACTGGATTGTATGTTTTTATCAGTGCCAAATATGATAGAAATAGAAATTTCAGTTTAGCCATAAAATGTGTTTCCAAATCAATGCATAAGCCGATCATTATCACATCTTGCAAATACGCTTTGCTACAATTTATTGACAAATAATGAAGTATGAAAAGGCTTCTAATAATGTCCAGTAGCAATGCTAATCTGTACAGCAAAAGCAACAATATGACACTGAAATGCTGAAACTAAGATATTTTTATACAGTAAACACTTCGAGATTCCAGAATGAACTATGTCCTTAATGGTTCTTAAAACATTTAGCAAGTAAAGAACACTAAACTGATTGCTTACATTCTAAATTAATTTAACATTAGCAGTTTTGTTTATTGATTCAGCACAATACAATCAACAGGGTTTTTTTTAATTTTCAGCACATCTTTTGACTACAATCTTATCACCCAGAGTAACTAAAAATAAGGAGAACCAATTGAATGTAGATGCATATGTGTATCCAAAGAGTCAGCCAAGGAAACATGATATAAAAATATATTTTGTGTGTGTTTGGTCCGTTACAAGATTTCATTGTATTATTTTCTACTTAGTGAAAAGTGGAATATTTTATTACTTTAGAAGAAATGTTATGCAGTCAGCAGAGTTGTTTCCTTTTGTATACATTTGTCTAGATATCACCATTATATATAATTTATTTAATATGTTAACGGCAGGACCTTGAAGGAAGTTCATTACTGGAGGGTGCATCTTGGCAATCAAAGGCAACGAATAAGTAGTATATTCAATGATATAATAGTAGCAGTTCTAGTTGTTAAAAGAATTGTTTTCAATCACAGTGTGAACTTCAAACTGTAAAATCCCTCTCAAAAACTTGTAGATTTTGAACTTTTTCAGTTTTTTTAAAAGGGGGAAATAGGAATGCTCTTTTGAAGCAAGAGGAAGAATAACAGAGGGAGAGAAAGATGAGTTTGCTTTATCTTTTGCCAAAATAATTCTCATTTCACATTATATTCTGTGCCTGTTCTTCTAAAAGATAGTTTTTAATCACTCCAGCACAAAACTGAATATATACATTCCTTAAACAATGTTGGCCAAACTGAATGGCTCACCAGTGCCTCTTTATTCACTCCTTCGTTGATTTAAGCAAGAGAGACCAGGATTTTTTCTCTTAAATAAATAAGAATAAATAAAGAATACTTTTGTTCCGTTCCTCCTGCATAAGTTTTGCAATTTATCAGGAGACGTCTAGACTGTCCTTAATGGTGCAATCCTGCTGTTTTTTGGAAGTCCTCTTTAAAACAGTCAAGACTCATTCTGGATTAAATGCACAGCCTAATATTTCAAAGATGTTCCTGAGGTGGGATTCTCCCAATCCCCACTTCAGAATGTCAACCCACAGAAAGAAAGGGCGGAGTTGTATCTTGCGTGCGCTTCTTTGGACCTGGTTCCCTCAACTTCTAGGCAATGAGACAAGAAGGAGGGGCGGACGACGGCGCCTCGCGGGGGTGGGGTACTTCGGTCGGACGTTGCCAAACTTTGCAGTCGACCCCCGATCGGCTATTTGAAGAGCCACTCCTCTTCCCCCTTCTAGGTTGAGCCAGCCGAGAGCCAAGGCAGAGAAACTGGGCAAGTGCTGCTCGGCGCAAGAAGGGGGAAGAGGGCGGGAGAGGGACTCCCCGGGAAAGCAAAAATCTGGGCGGGGATTGGACACCTGAGCGCACCTTTCTATTCCTCAGATTCCTCGCCGACTGGGCGATGAGCGCCAGCGATTCTCCGCCACCAGCGCAATCCGTTTCCCGTTCGTCTCCGACGGCTGCTGGTAGCCCTTTGGCTCCGTGGTCTCGCAGCGGCCGCGAGGAGCCTGCAATGGCCGTCTACTGCAGCGAAGCCTTTAGCGTCTACCCGCAGACAGCCACCGCCACTGCGGGCCCCTCGGGGCAGAGACCTGCCGCTGCCACCTATGCGCTTGGCGACTATGGGGCACCGCCGGGAGCTGCCGGGTACCTGTGGGGCGTGAGTAGCGCTGGGCCGTACGTGCAAAGTACCGGCGGAGGCGGAGGTGGCAGTAGCGGGAGCTCGGGCGCGTCCTTTTTGCCCTACGGCTGCCCTCCGAGGGCCGTCGGGGGCCCGCAGATCTTGGCTTCGCCAGGGCCTGCGTCTGGCTCAGGCTCAACAACCGAGCTGGGCTGGCTTAGCCTGGCTAGCCAAGAGGAACTGCTACGCCTGGTGCGACCGCCGTACTCTTACTCGGCACTCATCGCCATGGCCATCCAGAGCGCTCCGGAGCGCAAACTGACGCTCAGCCACATCTACCAGTACGTGGCCGAGAACTTCCCCTTCTACAAGCGCAGCAAGGCCGGCTGGCAGAACTCCATCCGCCACAATCTCAGCCTCAACGACTGCTTCCGCAAAGTGCCGCGGGACGAGGACGATCCCGGTGCGTGTCTCCTCTCTCTTGGGCCGGGGTAGTGTGCGTGGGTGCATGCAGATGGCGGCGTAAGGCAGATTCCTGATCCTCAGAGAGGATGGGGAATTATTCCGCGGAATAATTCCCCAAATGGCTGGTCCTCCGCAGCCAACAGTATCTGACCGTTGTAGCCGGTCCCAATGCTAGACAGATGAACTTGGATGCAGGTAGCGGTAATTAAATATCCTTCAAGCTTATCAGCTTCCAGCTCAGGCTACGCTGCTATCTGTTTTGTTTTTTGTTTTGTTAAACCAGCCTAGCCCTCTTAGATCAAGCAGGTGTTTCTCCCAATTAAATTAGCTTAGGAACATCAGATCTCTTTTCTTCCGAGGTAAGTTCTGCTATAACATCAATTGGACCACCGTTTCTATGTAATAGATGTGCATAGGACTGAGCTACTTGGATTTTTTCATAGATGACCCACGCTAAATAGTGCCAGCATCACCACCCTTAAAACATGCCTAATTTGCCCTCGCGTACTTTGTATGAGATTGCTAAATTGCAATATAGAGCCATTTAGTAAGACTTCCAACCTGCTGCAGTGATCCATTATTCTGGATTAATTAAAAGCATAGGAGATCAAGATTTGTGCATGGCATGTATTCAGCACTCCTGTTGTACATGCCTTAGAGCTAAATTCTAAATTGAGGTCACTTTTTGGAAGTCTTGGAAGGGGACTTTTTTCAGTTCAATTCAACTGGTTCCAGATATTTCTCATTTCTTCTGCATGTTACTGAAAAACATGAATTAATTCTGTCATTCACATACACCTGCACTGGGTGTATTTGGAGGAAAGCAATCTTTGCAAAATAGCGCTAGATATGTAGACTCAAAAGGCAAACATTTTATTTCTAAGTACTGAAATGTCTTCTGTGAACTACCTTTGCATCTTGAGCCTTATGGGAATGCAAGAGCTTACTTAGACTTTTTGCCTGTTTTCAGTTTTAAATTTTTAGATTCATGGCACATTTAAAAATATAATTGGCATATGGACATGTAGGAATTAATTGTTAATTGGGATTGATACAAAAAACAAGGGTAATACTGTTCCCATGCCACAAGCCTACTGGGGTAAAGATTGTGTCCTAGGTAATCAACATGCCACATTTATTCTGTGATCGTCAAATAAGACTGTAAAATAAGAAGCTTGCCATTAGATATAAATTAGAAACCTTCTTAACACTTAACACCATTTGTGTGCAAAAGAATAAAGATCTATTCCCCCCTCCCCAGGTTTTTCCATTGATGTCCTCTAAAAAACATTCCACAGGTTGTCCCAAATGTGCTTTTCCAAAAGACAACTGGATTTTCTTGGGTTTTTTTCTTTGAAAAGATTTTGCTTCTCATCCAAGAAGCTTTGTTAGTTCTGGTACACAGGTGCCTACCTTTGCCTATTGACTTTCAGAAGTTGTTAATCAGCTTCCCTTCACTGAGGCTGCATCCATAGAAGATGAGTCTCAAAGAGCCACTTTTTTCTCACAGCTTCCTTATGTTGTATAGTCACTTTCTCATTGCATTTCCTCAACCCCACACTTCTACACATTAACCTTTTGCCTCTAAATTATTAGTGAGAATCAGTTTGGGCCAAATTAAATATGACACTATTCTTGTATTTAGATGAGAGTTTGTAGAGTCAATTACAAACAATAGAGAGTAGGGAGAATGTTTTCATCTTTTGCTCTTGTCCATGTATTCCACTATTTTTATTTACAAAAGATACTTGTGCAATTGCTTTCTTATTTAGCCCCGAATCCTTGGATTATTCTGAGGATCTTCTGAAGCTTATTGGAGCTTCTTCAGAAATTCAGCAGTGGTATGTAAGTTTCTTTGAAAGATGTTGCTTTCCATGACCAATATTCCCTTGTGATATATGTCTGGAAAGAGCTGCTATATCGATTCCACTTCCTAGTCTCACGGCAAAATTATATGTGACCAGAACAACTGCACTTCTGAGTGATTTCTGCATCAAATATAGAAATTACGTGTGTGTGTGTGTGTGTGTGTGTGTGTGTGTGTGTGTGTGTGTGTTGGAACAAAACTAGGAAAAATGTACCAGGCTGACAGATTATTGGAATCTTAGAAAGTGAGGAGAGAGTTAACTATGTGCTCCTCTTCATCAAAAATAAGACAGAAATATCATGTTTGTTATGGGCCAGAGATAGTTAGCTTCTCCTCTGTGCTTAGATTTTACCCTCTGTTGTATTCTTTTAATTATTTTGTTAATAGTAAAATAATAAACCATCATAATCTTGAGTTGTATTGAGGCCTAACAAGTCAGTCTGGTATGTTAGGTGTGAATTTTGGATCCTAGGCAGAAAACACCAGCATATATTGTTTCAGGGGTTCCTGGTCATGAAGTCAGGATACAAATCTATATTCTACAATTAATCTAGTGCTGCTGACAGAGCAAAAAGAATCAAATGCCTGTAAAGCAAGGACATATTTGCCTACAAAACTTTTAAGAAGCTATAATATATGGGGACTGTGCTAGAAGATGTGACTCTGGCATATTCAGCCGAGAACTGATCTGGATGATGAAAAGAAAAAAATATGACTTCTGCCTATATGCCGTACATAAAATTAATTTGAAAACTAATCCTGTTACTTTGCTTGAAATTATGTTTGAATTTGTCTGGAGTCAAACTGGAAGCTTCTTTCAGAAATGGTTAGATCATTAAAGTTCCTGTATCCCATTTGGTAAAGGGAAGCAAAATAGAGGCAACGCAGATTGATAGAGCTCAAGGGTATTTGAAATAGAGATGACTATTTCAATGGGAAAAGATTCCTGCCATATGCTAAGCCAAAATTCAACCTCTTCATTCCATAGCTTACAAGAAGAGGGAAGCTAAAGAACTGAAAGACTCTTTTCCATCCATAGGTGACATCTCCAAAACCTAAGACCCCAATTTTAATTGTCTTCTATAATTAAAAAAAAGATTTCCCCGTTTCTGAAACAAAGTATGTGTTTGTTGCAACTCATCCAGATAGCTTAATAAGCATTATACATTCAATACTATGCAAATAAATTCTATAACCCATACTTACTGGTGTGTGTGTGTGTGTGTGTGTGTGTGTGTGTGTGTAAATGAGGCTATTTTGTGGGAAAATAGACTTGCATTTCCGGACGGCTGCAATAATAGTTAAAGCATTTATTTTTGAAAAACAAAGCATACTTGACAAATGTTTCTTTGAGGGATAAATATGTTGAAAGTTATGTTTCTCTCCCTAGGTGGCAGATACTTTGAAATTTACTTATGAATTTAGTTTCTAGCCCCTTTTGATTACGTGGTGATTGGAAAGAGAAGTTACAAAGGAGAATTTGATAATTCCACAGCATTACACTCAATTATGGGGATATTTGAATTCTTGCATAATCAAAGTTATTATCTGAATTAATACTGAAGTTATCATTGGGGTTTGTTTTCAAAATTAAGGCAAGCATATGTTGCTCCCAGCTTCAATTAGTACATAGATGTTTAGGGGTGTTGTCTATTGTAAGTGATATGACTCTTCTTCTTGTTTGCTTTTTGAATTTTGTACCTGCAAGAAAAGGAAAAGAGTCAGAAACACGTTAATGATGCTGTTTAATCTTCTCATAAAATGCCAAACATCAAGATGAATAACTCATCATTAACAATCAGTTCAACAAAACCCAGTGGCTACTGGTAGAGATAATGAAACCTTTTATATGTCAGGCTCAGATTACTTGGACCCTTCTGTAAATGTCAGGCCATTGTTAAAACAGGAGAGAAAGCTGAGCAGAAGCATTTGTAATGCAAAGGAGTTTTGCAATGTAGTTTTTCCTGTCAGGCCACAAACTAATGAAAACAAAACAAAAAAACATATAAACTTCCACATGTGAGAATGTTAAAGATGCTGTTGTTTAATGGTTAATTTTTTTGTCTTCTCTAAATAATTCCCCACAGGGTCAGTAAACCTCAGGTTTAACCAGGAAAAAAAAAGTGGGAAATGAGGGAAGAGTTAAGGAGCTGATTACTACTTCTCCAACACTTCTCATATTGAGGGCAAAGTTGCTGTTGCCAAGGGGCAGGCGGATTTTCTAATAGCCTAATTCTCCCTCTTGCTTTAGATGGGTTGTGGGGCAAGAGGAAGCTGTTATCACATCACAGCAGAACTTTTTTTTAATGTTGTCTCTTTCCCTCCCCTCACCCATTTCTTATGGGCATGAGTAGCAATGGGCAAGTCATACAAGGTTAGGTTTCTTGAAACCAGAAACACACCTTATTGCTTTTGTTTTTCTACTAACCTGGGGTATGAACCCCATGGATGTTTGGGGGCAACAAGGCAGGTTTTGGAGTCATCTGTAGCTCACTAATCACGGTTTGCTTGTTCTTGATCTTGTGAAACCTCAGAGGCAGCATTTGAGTACCGAAATTATATGCTGCTACAGTGGCTACAATAGATGAATTTCAGAATCCCAAGGCAAACGCACTACTTAATTTGGTTTCCTTAACCTGAATTAAAGTAATTGATTAGGGAGAATATCAAGTTTGTGACGCAGAAAAGATTTTGTTTCAGGTGGGTTTAAAAGAATTTGTTTATATGGAGCAAAACTTTGGCAGGAAAAAGAAAACACGTCTGAAAACTTTCTAAAAACTAGTGTTCCATTCATGGTATCAAAATGGCAATTAAAAATTAGCATGAGGATCTGTGGGTGTGTACATGCATACACATGGGAAGGACTTTTGAACAATATGAACACAGATACAATTAATTATTCTGGGTGTAACCTGGATTAATTTATAGCTAAATGTTGAGGTGTGCCTAAGCTTATGAAGCATTTTCTCCCCACTCCATCCATCCTTTTTATTGTACTATTATAAAACTTGATAATTGTATTATTTCAATATAATGATGTTTATATAATATAATTAAAAATTGGCATTTTATTATTTATAGCCCATGCTATTGAAAACAGCAGGAAGGTAATTATAATTGATCAGTATTATAAGCATAACATTATTTAGCTTTTTCCTCTAAAATTAAATATAGAATTAAGAAAACAATGGATGTCGACTCACATCATAGTATTTGTTATATGGTAAAGTTTTGATCTTAATTATTTAATATAAAAGAAGTTATTACTGAATTGGATATGATTTTAGGAGAAATACACATTTGATGGTGAAGAGAGAAAATATTCAGATCACTTTCAATGAATGGTGTGGCCTAAGTGACAGGATTTCAGATGTCCTCAGTAACATTATGTCCTGAAATTAAATGCTAGTCTCCCTCTCATCTGTTCTTCCTGAAACTCTCTTTTGTAACTAGATCTAAAATGTATAATATAGGAAATTTTAAAAACCCCACACAGATCTTCATATCAGCCTCCATTCTATACAATTTCCTGATCAGACCTATATTCCTGTTTATCCCAAGTTTATTTGATACTCAGAGACAGGAGTGATAACCCACAATAAATCTATGGATTAAGTTAGTACATGAAAGTAATGATAATAATAATTGTACATTTTGTACATTTCCAAAGGATTATTTCTCATACAAGGTTATGTGACACTTTTCTCTTGCGAAACTTTAGCAACCTATTCTTTCCAATTCATGTTTTTCAACACATACAATATTCTTCTTTCCTTAGTGTGGTTATATTCCACCTGTACTGGGCTACCAATCCTAATACACCAGCCACCTGCACTTCCCACCCTAAACTTTTCCACAGTTAGCTGCATGGTGGGCAACAGCACAATGAAGATTCTTGCACAAGATGAAATTGCTGGGATGGTAACTGATCCACTCCTACATCAGAGGTTGGTTGCTCCCGGTTCGGCCCAGATCAGGCGAACCAGTACTGACGGTGGCGGGAGGCTCTGCCCACCTGTCCGGACACAGAAGCGTCACACACACATACACACACACACACACACACACACACACACACACGAGCAAACCAGTAGTAAAAAAAATGGAAACCCACCACTCTCCTGCATGGCTGTGCGCATGCCTCAGTAATGTTCTGGGTTGAACTCCCTGGCATTCACCAAGAATATCCACAGCTCTGAACTTTGCAATGCACAGTTAGCAATTATGCATTGCCACCAACTCATGAATCTTTCCATATAAAGAGGCCACAAATCCATATCTGGAGGTAACATAATCAAATCATTCAGGGTGTGGCCATGCAGGCTGTGTAATGATTTCTACAGTCTTTAATTTCTTGGGAACCAGTATGCAGAGCAGCAAATGAGCCAGCTATTGTTCATTAAAGAAAGCACCCTCTATCATTTGTCAATCTTTAAAGTAGCCACAATGGAAATTTGTTTTAAAAATTATTCCTTCTGGTTTTGACAGATGTTCACATAGGGGAGACTGTGGCTTTGTACATTGTAGGTATACAGTCCGGAGTCAATTGTAAAAGATATACGTTTACTTTAATTGCAGCCAATGTAATAGGATTTGAGTTGTAATGATTATTTTCTATATTTTCCCCACTTTCCCTTGGTTACGCAAAGCATCTGTTTTTAAGATTTAATATATTTTAGAGATTTTGCAGAGTACATAGACTGAATGAAGAAGCCCTGCTCTTCATTGCTCTCCTCTTTTTCTAGAGTTTGGAATTTCTTTCCTTTTTTATGGTTTCTCTCCTTTTGGGGAGCAGTATTTTGATCAAGCCATACAAAAGGAGCATTGATGTTAAAGCTGGGGAGTATGGGATTCCGCTTGCGTTGGGAATGGATTCTTCTTTTCAAACTTTTTATCTTATTCTTCAGGAAAGGGAAATTACTGGACCTTAGACCCAAACTGTGAGAAAATGTTTGACAATGGGAATTTCCGCCGCAAGCGCAAGAGACGTTCTGATCTCAGTGCCTCTGGAGTGGCATCTGGTGTTTCGACCTTGGGGACCCTGAAGAGTCAGGAAGGGATCCCCATTGCTTTAGACCCTGGAAAGCCCTGCAGTGACAGCCCTTCCTCAGTTCTGGAGTCAACAGCCTCTCTGAGGGACACCGCAAAGAGCAGCTCTCCACCTGTGGTTGCCCCACCGACCCCAAGCTGCCTCAGCACCTTTTTCAGTGGCATGAACTCCCTCAGCAGTGGGCCTCGTCTTCCTGAACTGCAGCATCGAAGCCATCCTGCTGGCCCAATTAGGGGTGGCGGTTTCAACCAGGATCCTCCTTCGACGGAGCAGCTGCAACGAGTCTCAGGTCCGGCTGGCACCTACTATAGCCATTTCCATCCTAGCAGTGGAGGTCAGTCAGGACAGTACAATCATTTATACAACTTCACAGTCAACAGCCTCATTTATGCCCGGGAAGGCACTGAAGTATAAGGCTGATTGCCCTGACCTAGCAAGACACACCGGAGAGCTGCTTCATTTTTCTAATTTTAAAACAAAGTCTGTATCAAACATCTGGAAGTCCCAGGAGCAGAAAAGGTTTTGGAAACCTGCTGTTTGAAAAACACTGTACAGTTTTCTGCTGTTTCTGCCTATTGTGAAGATGCAACATAATTTTGATTATTGAGGCTCTCTGGAAGGAGTGATTTAGAAAGATTTCAGGGATTGAAACTAAATATATAAAAAATAGTACATTGCTTGCTGGTCTCATTTTCTTTAGTTTTTGAGCCATTGTTTATGGCACTATGGTGTAAAAGAAACAGAAAACAGATTCTGTTAAAAGTCCCTTTATCAGTTTAAATATAACCCTGAATGTTTTTGATGATGATAACTGATACGAAGCTTGCAGTAAATGCTACAGTATACCTGCCAGTTGTTTGACAATCTACTGAAGCCCGGTTAACCAGTCCTCAGCCAGCCATCAAATTTAAATGATAAAATGTATTGAATCTCAGTTGCTTATAAACATAGTTTGAGTTCAGTCTGGTAAATCACAGGTCTTAGGTTAAAAACTGTATTACTGACATAGTTTAGTAATTAATGACAAAATTACTGTGCACTTTTATATAAGAGAACAGTATGAACCACTTCTTTTCTGATGAAGTTATTATTACTACATATATTTTCATGGAAATAAATTCCATGAAAATTGGTGCACCCAGGACATGTGTAAAGTCATTCAGTTCCGTTGGTTTGGGATTATATTATTTCAGATGTGGATGGGGAAAATCAAAAATTCCATCCTCTGCCATATCAAAAACTTCCAACATAGAGAAAACTTATTTGTCCCAATAAATCTTTTGTGTTGGGATGAATTTTTTCTTGTGTGAAGAGCTGTATTTTTTCAACATATGGCTTCTGAAAAATACCACATTCTGAACTGGTCGATTATATAACAACAATTATATAAGGGTGGAATATCTTCCTGGGAGTCTTCCTTTCCATTCTACATGTGACTGCCTAGTTGCTAGGATTAAGAACTAATTTTTGTGAAAACATGAGTTTGATAGGGCTTTCTGCCAAAGACATATACTTTTAACCTTCCATTTTCAGCAGAACAAACATCTTGAATATTTTTAAAATTACATGCTATTTTGTAATAGGTTACATATTCTTACATGTTTTTATTTGTACATTATGAGATAATACTTATTTAAAATGTTTTTGGAAAGTTTGTATTTTTCTTCAATAGTTTATTAATAAAATTTTCAAGTTGTTACATTTTTATACACTTCTTCAACTTTTCCATTGTGTGTTTTTCTATTTCTAAACAGGATAGATGGATGGGTGGATGGATGGGATGAATAGATTTAGAATACAGATTCTTTGTTATGGACATTTCATTGAAATGAAACCACAATTGCAATGCTCCCATTTTGTAATCAACCACTGCATTTTAGTGATTTGCCACAGAAATAAATCTCAAAATAGCACTGTCAGACTTTTTCATTCTAAGTTTGTATGTATGATTTCTTCTTCTTCTTGAATTGATAAAGATCTTAAATCTGCAATCTCTGCATCATATCAAAAGTAGCTTACATTTATCTAAATTAGTATCAACTGGAATTTTAATAAAAATGAACGCTGGCTGCTAAAGGCAAACATTGTGAATACAATCTCTGTTAGTTCTAGTGATAGTTGTCTTTGCCACCTCAGCCTGATCTAAGGAACAGATGTATTTGAGATGGATAGGAGTTTGATTGGGGACTCCTAAATGTGTGCTGAACCAAAGCTCTCACTACCCTAGCCTGATAAGTAAGTGCAGATAAGGGATTATGGCAATTAGTTGTGTTCTTGATATCATGATTGATTATTGGAATTATGTGCTAATTCCTAAACAAATATGGATGTCAAAACATTTGTAGCCTGAAAGACATTGGGTAAAAACCTCCCAGGGAAGGGACACTATTTTTGAAATTATTTAAATATTCAGTTGATAGACATATTTAAATTCAGCAATGCTACATGATATGTTCCATATTGCTCTTTGAGCATAAAGCATAATGCATATTTATATATCTATCCAGATGGTTGACATAGAATTACACCCCAAAAAACCATACCGAAGATTGCAGCCTTACTATAGTGATAGTTGCATAAGAACAGAACCTTTGGATGTACAGTAGCACCATGTAACTCTAATTGGCTGTTTATATGAAATGTCAAAGAAGCTCTAGTAATAAACTACAGAGTTGATTCTTTTAGATCAGAGGTGCAGAACCCCAAGCAGCCCTTACAGGAATTGTTCTCTCCAAGAACTCTAAAACCACCCTCAAGTTCCCACAATGGTGGGATGCGCTTTGTGGATCAGTCTGCTAGGCCAAAAAAGCCAAAAAGGTTTCCTTTATGTAATGGAATGTGTGAGGGAAGAGATATATTTGCTATTGTTCTGCATCCATCTGAACTAGAAGAGCTATTGCTGGGAAAACATCCTAGTATTACAATTCGGAAAAGTATTTAACCAAGTGACCCCAAATCTGAACTTTTGATTTGACTCTAAATCATCTACAGCCAGGACATCGGATTGACAAAGACTGGTCCAGTCTATAACCATACTTCAATACAGTTGCGAAAGCTATCTGCGTGAACCCAGTGTTGTTGTCTATGATGCTTAAAAGAAAATTGGAAGAATCTGAGCAACATAATCTAATTTCCTCCCAGTATTCTGAACCAACCTCCTCCAGCAGGCCAACACTATGCAGTTATGTATATGTTTGTGACATGTAAATATCTGGTGAATCTAGCTTTATTCTAGATAAATATAGAGACAAAGATAGCAAAACCTGTTGCAAAAAAATAAATAACTCATATGAAAATGGTGTAAAAACAACCTCATTGTGTAACCTGTTAAATAAATCTCCATACTTTCATACTGTAGCAAAGAAAGCCATCTATTTACAGCAAATGTCTGGGATTACCTAATATACAGTCATAGGAAAAATGTTTTTGGTATGAAGGATGATCCATCAGTTATTATTGTAGTCAAGGTGGCTTTTGTCTAGCAACTGCAATTACAGTTGCTTCTGCTCAATTTTTCTTTAAATATTTGCAAATTTTACACTGCCAACTGGTGGAATCTGTTTGAACAGGAGTTTTATTCCTCACAGGCTGACCCAGTAAAGTCTAGGGCCAAACACTTTTATGCTTCAGTTAGCAACCATCAGTTTAAAAAAGAGAACAAAACCAAGCATGGGGAAAAATGATTTTTAGTAAGACTAGGAGCACATGGGGAGGCCTGACCTCTCCCTTTCTGCCTGCAGTCTTGATGAAAATCCCCCTCTGCCCAAGTGACAATTAACCATAGGACACTCCCCCCCTCGCAGTTTCCTAAACTTAATTGCCACACAGGAGGGATAGTTTTGCTAAGATTGTAAAGGGAAGGAAAGGATCAAATTTCCCCATGTGCTGAGTACTCAGTAAAATTCACCCTGTACTTTAATTACAAAAGGAAGGCATGGATACTATTCCACAAAATTTAAAAAATATTGCTTGATTTGACCATATACATCATGAATCAATTTAATGTTAAACATTAAATATGGTGTAATTTCCCTACATAAAAATCTGTGACTTGGATCACTTATTACTGGCAACATTAATTAAGGCTTGGTGTTTTACTAGAAGATGCAAACAATAAGTTAGAATCATGTTTTTTAGGAGTCTCAATTATATTAACTTAAATTAACTGCATCATTTCCTTAAAAAAATATTCTGATAAAAATAACTTCCCAGCTCATTTTTTCCTCGTCCATAATGTTATCTATATTGACCTTACATTGCCTTATACTAGCTTAACTTCCTTCAGTCTGTGGTCTCATTTTTAATATGAAAATGGAACTGTAGGCCTACTTTACAAGAATATTGAAGGCATATCAGATAATGCAGTTGATGTGCATTAAATGTTCCATGAATGTTTCAAAACCAAGATATGAATATTAAGTCACTTGAATATAACAATTCCTCCTCAGATTCTTCATGGCCTGTGTGATCTTAAGCCTTGTTCACAAGACAAGACAAAACAAAACAACTGGAGCTATCTAAAAGCTATCTCAGCATCCTATTCTCTATATAATATAATTCCTTAACCAGAGCAGGGGTAGCTAATACATGTTTCAATAGTCTACATGGTAAAATTACCAGGGTTACGTATCAGATTGATTTAAAATCTTACCAAAGAATAAAATCTTCAAAACATAAAGGCATGATCAGCTCTAGAAAATGCCATATCTAAGATGGCACTTGACTTTTTCTCTGTGGCACATTGCCAAATTAGTAAGTTGTAAGACCTTGAGGCTGCTATGTGCAGGAAGTCCAGTCCTTTTTCCCTATTCTCCTATAGCGCTCTATGGTCCAATATTGTAGATGGAATAGGTTGGTATTTCCAAAAATCCAAACTCAGTATCTGCTAAAGGGTGAAAGTATCAAAATATGCCATAATTGAATCAAAATTAATCAAAATGTGCAACAGCCATTAAACTGTATCTTTTTACTGAAAGTGGCAAACTAATACCATCAGCCCAATCATTATTCTAAGTTTACCTACTCTAAATCTAAATTGTATTGTATAGAGTCCAGATGGGTCTTTGTGTTGGGAAGAATGTTCTACAGGTCATTCAAATCAAATTTCTGAGGTTTATGTTTGCTGCACTCAGACAGTAGCTAATTCTCTGACCTATTCCTAATATTGAGGTAAGAGTATGATTCAATTGTTGGCTAAAGCTCCAATTCTTTCCTTCAGGTTTACTTACATTAATATTGATGGATCATTTTCCATCAATCTGGAGCAATATTATAGAACAAAAATTAATGATCTTGGGGTTAAGGCAGGGTTTATAGACTATCGGGGGTAGGATCATGCCACACCTATACTTTTTCAAAAATTAAACAATATTAAATTTTAGATGCAAGTCAACAGTTTTGCAGAAGAAAACAGGATTTTGGTGGCAAAAAGCTTCTGGGAAGCAGCCAATTATCTGTCCTCACTTACATTTTCCAAGTTAAAGAAATATTTTGCATGTGTGTGTGAGGGCTAAGCATAAGATTTTACCTTTGACACTATTTAAGCGAAGATATTCTAAGATCTCATATATTTCTGCTCACTCCACCAGATCTAGTGAAAAGGCAATTCTTTCTACCAACAATCTTATTGGGCCCTGGAGTTATGGCTTCTCTGTGGCAGCACCTGCATTATGGAAACGCACTCTCCATGGATTCACATGGTCCCAATTCAATTAACCTTTCAAAAAGCTTTGAAGACGTGGCTGTTTTTTCGGGCATTTGGGCCAGGTGGTTAGATGAATTTGCTGTTGTCAATGTGTTTCTGTAAGTGGGTCATATTTTTGCAGGTGGGGGGAGGGTTTGTGTCTTTTTAGTCCTTATATACCAATGGTGGGATTCAAATTTTTGTACTATCGGTTATGTGGGCGTGGTTTTGTGGGTATAGCAGAGGAAAGATACTACAAAATCCCCATTCCCTTCCCACCCCACTAACCTGCTTTCCAGCTCTGTTCTCCTGTTCATGGCAACAAAAAAAGACCAGCAGGGAGGCCAGCCTATTTGCCAGTTCTCTGAACTACTCAAAATTTCCGCTACTGGTTCTCCAGAACCTGTCAGAACTGGCTGATGACCACCTCTATTATATACCAACAAGAGTTGCTTGTTTGAAATGGATGAAATATTAGCCCTGGTTCATTTGCACTCTGGAAGAACAGATAGCTTATATATTAATTTAATTTTCCTCAAATTTCAAATTGTCTATAACCCAGACAATGACAAAATACTATGCAGTAGTACTAAAAGTAAGACAACTAAGTAATACAAGTTGTCCCAGAATTATAAATCGGTTTATTTGTTGACCTCCGTGGGATCCAATGTTTTGTTTTATTTGTCTTTAATATTCCTAGTCTTTGGGCACAATAATGGACATTGCTGTTGTTGTTGATGTTGATTCTGACATGTTGTTTGCGATGGATCTCAAACAATGGCAGCTGAAAAATAGCAGTGGGGTCTATTTCCTAGCTGTGTTCAGGCCTGCCTTTAGCAGTGGAGGTGAGATTCTGGGCAGTAGTTCAGCAGGTCATTGGAGTTGAGTGATAGTTTCCTTTTTTGATGATTTTTTTTAAATGCTTGAGGCAGTCATTCAATTTATTTGTGTATTTTTCCAATTTTCACAAACAGCATTTTAAAAATCAGATAGTCAGTCTTCTTTCTCTTCAAAAGAAGTGTTGAAAATTTCTGTCTGCCACAGATTCCAAGATTGTGCTTGCTCCCTTTTCACCTTTCAAGAAGGGCAAAGCAATGACAGAGGGAGGTAGAAGAACAAAGGACCACAAACTGTCTTCTGCATCAGGAATGGCCATGTTTCTCTCTCTGATATTTCCAGCTCGGTTTAAGAGAATGAAAGGGGATTGAATTCTTACTAGAAACCAAGTTTCCCTAAGGAAAATCAGCTTTGGGACAGGAACAGAAATCTATTGTTTGAAATATAATGGTTCCATAAAGGATTTATCTTATTTTTTAAAGACATCGATTTAAAGACACCAGGAAAAAGAGAGTGGAATCAAGTACACAGATATTTCTGAATGTTTTGCAGCCTTTTTGTACACCATCTAACTGGGCCTTTAAACCATTTCTGGTCCATAAAGCTCAATGTCTGCAATAAGCAATACATATGACCTGTTACATTGCTTCTTTGTGCTTATTACTGGTTGAGTTTTCCCAAGAGGCAAAGACAGAATAGATTAGACTTTTTAAACAGAATGATAAGTTTGTTTTGTACAAAAAAAAATTATACGGGTAGTAACAGTAATCAAATATGAGAAATTCAACGTATGCATAGGAAATAATTAGCATGTTAAAATGCAAATGTCACATTTGTGGTAGCATATAGTTTAATCAAGGAGCCATTATGGAATAGAGGACTGGAGTCAGATTTAAGGCCTTCTTGGCTGAATTAAATGCCATCCATTCTTCTTTGAGCCACAACATTTCATTCTCCACTGTTCATTCATGTCTGATTCTTGGTGACCTTATAGGCAAGTGCTCTCCATGCTACCCTATCAAGTGCAGCTTCTTTCAATTGTTGGATGTTCATCTTTGTATCAGCTTTGATGGTATCAATCCAGTGAGTTCTCTGCTTGCCCCTTCTTCTTGATCCATTAACCATTCCTAGCATCACTGACTTCTTCAATGAATTTGCACACATGACAATGGACAAAGTAAATCAGACATTTTCTTGCAATTTTGAGTCCTAATGATCACAAGATAAGATAAGATAAGATAAGATAATTTCTAGACCGCTCCCTCTCCCCAAGGGGACTCGGAGCGGTGCACAGGGAAGTTAAAACAATAAATACACATAGAAATACACATAATTCAATAAAAACAAATTAAACATCAAACCCTGCGCTAAAATTCCCCAATATACTAAAATCATATAACCCTATAAAACTATAGAAGAGAGGCTACCCTAGGCCGGCCAAGCAGAAAAAGTGCGTTTTCAATTTCAGACGGAAGGAACGGAGGTCCGTGGCTGTTCTAATATCGGGGGGGAGGTCGTTCCAGAGGGCAGGGCCCGCCACAGAGAGCGCCCTTCCCCTGGGCGTCGCCCGCTGACAAAGTCTAGTGGACGGCACCCGGAGAAGACCCTCTCTGTGGCAGCGAATCGGCCATGAGGAAGTATGCGGCAGGATCCGATCCCGCAGGTAGCTAGGTCCCGAGCCATGGAGCGCTTTGAAGATGATAACTAACACCTTGAAGCGCACCCGAAAGACGACAGGTAGCCAGTGCAGCTCGCGCAAGAGCGGTGTTACATGGGCAAACTTAGCGGTTCCCATTATTGCTCGCGCAGCTGCATTCTGGACCAACTGCAGTCTCCAGGTGCACCTCAAGGGGAGCCCCATGTAGAGAGAGTTACAATAGTCCAGTCGGGATGTCACGAGAGCATGAGTGACTGTGCGAAGGGCATCCCGGTCCAATAGGGGGCGCAACTGGCGTACCAGGCGAACCTGGTAAAACGCCCTCCTGGCCACAGCTGTCACTTGATCTTCCATGGACAGCCGGGTATCCAGGAGGACACCCAAGTTGCGCGCCCCATCCACAGGGGCAAAATGTTCGCCCCCTATGGCCAGCGATGGAGTCAGCTGGTTGAACCAAGAAAAATACTATCATTAATTTTGCTGTTCTACCCTACCCTACCTTGACTTCCCATCAAAGTAACAAAATGTTACCAAACAAAATTACTGACATAGTTAATAGAGCTTTTATACACTTTGAGAATACCCTAGAATTGGAATAAGGGGGAAAGCATTCAGCACAAGTACTGTTAAGGCAGCGTTTCTCAAATAGTGGGGCTCTGTAAAGGGGGGCGCGTTTGACCTCGGCAGCCCCCTGAGCAGAATGCGTGGGAGAGCTGTTCGCGCCATTGGAGTTTGGCTCTTCCACCCTCCTCGATGGTTGGACTCCTGGGCTCTGCCGATTCCCTTTCTCCCTCCTCCTCCTTCCCTCCACAGCCGGCATGCTGGCCACTCGTCGTCTTCCAGGGACTGCCGTTCCTCACACACACGCACGCACGCGCGCGCGCGCGCGCACACACACACACACACACACACGGAGGCTTCTCAGCTCCTGGAAGGAGCCTGACGAGCGATCAAGCACGGCGGGTGGCCGGGCGGCCGGGGCAGGCTAAGGCGGGTGAGCCGGACTGAGGAGACTCCGTGGGGAGTGGGGGCGGGGCGGGGATGACGACACACAGACAGAGAGAGGCACAGACACAGAGAGAGACAGGGAGGGAGGGAGGAATCAGAGAGTGACAGACACACACACAGAGACAGAGAGAGACAGGGAGAGAAAGAGAGAGACACAGAATGAGTGATTAAGTGTGTGAATGCGAGACACACACACACACACACACACACAGAGTGATAGATGGGCAGACAAAGGAGAGACAGACAGAGATAGAGAGAGAAAGAAAAAGAAAGAAATAAAAAAGTGGGAGAAAGAAAGAGAGAAAGAAAGACAGACAGAGAGAGAGAGAGAAAGAAAGAGAGAGACAGAAAGGAAAGAGAAAAAAGAGAGAAAGAAAAAAGAGAAAAAGAGAGAGAAAGAGAAAGAAATTTCTTTCTTTTTTTTAATTCTCTTATACGTTAATAAGGATACAGTTATGCAGAGGTGTACTTATAACAATTTTATAGACAAATGATACTATTTATCATTTGGGGGGGGCGCGAAATGTTTTCTTCTTCCTAGGGGGGGCCTGACAGAAAATAATTGAGAAGCACTGTGTTAAGGGATGTGGTGAATCAGTGGCTAAGACGCTGAGCTTATTGATCAGAAGGTCGGCAGTTCAGAAGTTTGAATCCCTAGTGCTGCATAACAGAGTGAGCTCCCATTACTTGTCCCAGCTTCTGACAACGTAGCAGATTGAAAGCACATAAAAAATGCAAGTAGAAAATAATGGAATGTGCAGAAATGAGTAAATTCACATTTGAAATTAGAGAACAAGAAGATAAACTATTTTATAAGATATGGGATTTATTTTATCAGTGGTTAGATAACATGGAAATGAAAGACACTAGAGAATTTTATAATACAAGAATAGTAGAATGATAGAGAATACAACATAAAGATACAGTATTATTGGATAGATTTAAGATAATCTAATGAATTGTCGTAACATAAATGAATTTTATAATACAAGGATAATGGAATGATACAGAATACAATATAAAGATGTACTACTATTGGATGGATTTAGGAGGATGTAATGAATTGCTATAATATAAATGAATCCAAAATCTAGAATATCTTGTTCAAAATGAAGGAATAATAGTTATAGTCAAATAAATGATGTACAATCATAATGCTGTATACCTATATATTTGATTGATAACATGTGATTTTATATAAATTGTAAGTGAAGACTATGGAAAGGATGCACAAAAATCTTGTAACCAATTGACACACTGTATGTAATTGAAGATGGTTTATGTTTTATGTTTTGTCTGTCTGTCTGTCTAAAAATAAAAACTTTTTAAAAATGCAAGTAGAAAAATAGGGACTACTTTGGTGGGAAGGTAACAGTGCTTTGTGCACCTTTGGCCAGCCACATGACCGCAGAGACGTCTTCAGACAGCGCTGGCTCTTTGGCTTAGAAATGGAGATGAGCACCGCTCCTAGAGCCAGAAATGACTAGCACACATGTGCGTGGGAACCTTTTCCTTTACCTTACTGTTAAGGATGACCTTTTTCTGGGAGTCATTTGCTAGAATAGAATAGAATAGAATAGAATAGAATAGAATAGAATTCTTTATTGGCCAAGTGTGATTGGACACACAAGGAATTTGTCTTTGGTGCATATACTCTCAGTGTACATAAAAGGAAAAAAAGAAAAAAGAAAAAATACATTCATCAAGAATTTAAGATACAACACAGTGATAGTTATAGGTTACTAATAAGCAATCAAATCATACTAAGAAATAAACAGTAAAATATAAATCATATATCAAACAACATGGTTATAGACATAAGCGGGAGGCGATAGGTAATAGGAAGGATAAGAAGAAGAATAGTAATAAAGTCTTAGTAAATCATTTGACAATGTTGTGGGAATTTGTTGTTTAGCAGAGTGATGGCATTCGGGAAAAAGCTGTCCTTGTGTCAAGATACAATGAAGGCAATATGAGAGCCAGTTTGGTGTTTAAGGTGCTTTCTTAGAAATCAAGAGATTGTGAGTTCTAGTCCTACCTTAGACAATAATTCTGCAGGGTTATTAAGATTTAGGATTTATTAAATTGTGTGGGAAAAGGAGGAGCAGGGAAGACTATTGTGTACTTTCAGTGCTTGAATCACCTATAAGGTAATAAAGTCTGGATGAAAATCAAATAAATACATAAATATTCTGGGGACATAACAGAAAGAACATTTTTACCAGTTTATATTTGCTCTATAGTTATATGCAAGCGGGAAATGCCAGTTGTTGTTTGCAAAACAGAATCTCTGAAATCATTCAGACTAATTAACTATGACTGCCAAACTGCCATTGACTTCAATGTGTCTGCTCTAAACATGATGAAACCTTGTCTTGCATACAATAAGAGCATCTGTGAATGTGACAAAATGTAGTTTCCTTCATCTCCAATGAGCAATTTCAGCTTCTTTTTTCCTAAGCAAATTTCCTAACACATAAAACCCTGACAGGGATTTATAAAGGAACATTTTTCGGACAAAATATTTCAAGCAGAATTAAGGAGCAAAGCACTCCATGCAGATGGCACTGCTCCCAGTTCCCAGCTCAAATATTCTCTAAACCAGTGTTTCTCAACCTTGTCGACTTGAAGATGTCTGGACTTCAACTCCCAGAATTCCCCAGCCAGCATTCGCTGGCTGGGGAATTCTGGGAGTTGAAGTCCAGACATCTTCAAGTCGACAAGGTTGAGACACACTGCTCTAAACCACCCTGAAACTTTTGGGGAGGGGTGAATGAAATGAAGAAAGGGATCATAGGTCTACCTGATCCTTTTTATATTTCTGATATAGCCTGATGATCTAAAAACTAGATCTAAATGCACCTTTGATGCTTACCCTAAATTGTAGCGATCTTCAATTTCCTTTAGATCAGTGGTTTTCAAACTTGGCATTGAAAGAGATTGAAGAGTGTCTACAAGGGGTGGAGTTCACACATCTTAAAGCTGCCAAATTTGAAAAACATTGCTTTAAATTTTTGCAGATTTTCAAAAAGCTTTGCATATATTATACTATATATGTGTTCATTTGCAATTTCTTTCTGCTTTTGATAAGGCATCAATTATTTAGGAACTGAATCTATTAATCCAAGTAGGACCAGGAGAAAAATTGTTTGTTTTTTGCAACAGCTGCTGGTACCTGCATTTCTTCCTTCCTTCCTTCTTAACTGACTAATTATATTGATTATCAGAAGATGTATACACAAAGAAAATATTGTAAAATTGTACCTTTTGGGGGGACAAAGATTTATTTATAAGTATGAAGTCTTAACGAGAAAGAAGCAAACTGAAGCCTGCTTTTTCCAAGCAAAACCCAAATCTGAACTTCCTTTTCCAGCATCCTTCAGGCTGATATGTTTCATTTCAAGGATAGCCCTGCACAATGGTGGGATTCAATTTTTTTTACTACCGGTTCTGTGGGCGTGGCTTGGTGAGCGTTGCAGGGAAAGGACACTGCAAAATCCCCATCTCCCCCCACCCTTCAGGGTAAGGTTACTGCAAAATCCCAATTTCCTCCCGATCAGCTGGGACATGGGAAGCAGAGAATAGATGGGGGCAGGCCAGTCAGAGGTGGCATTTACCGGTTCTCTGAACTACTCAAAATTTCCGCTACTGGTTCTCCGGAACTGGTCAGAACCTGCTTAATGCCACCTCTGATTGGCACTTGCAGCAATAAGATTTCAACTTCCTGGTGAATGTATCAATTAAACTATTCTCTGCTATCAATGTAAACATGGAGGACCTAAATATTTTCCTTTTTAAGCCAATTCATCGAGAGGTGGGTTCCTACCGGTTCGGACCAGTTCGGCCGAATAGGTAGTAACTTGTTCGGACATGCACCCAAACTGGTTCTATTGGCAGCATCATAGGTGCTGCAACCATGTTTTTTGCTTATGCGCATGCGCATAAGCAATTTTTTTTTACTTCTGTGCATGCGCACACCTGAAGCACGTCCCTGAGTGAACCAGCAGTAAAAGAAGTAGGAAGCCACCCCTGAATTCATCCTAACTCATGAAGCTGATTCTTACATTGGAAAATTGGATCATAAAGTTAACTGAGCTTGCAGAAATAGCGAGGCTGACCAGTTTGGTCAGACAAAAAGCAATAAAAGACTTTGTCACCTTTCTTGCCTAAGTTGTTAAGTGAATCACTGCAGTTGATAAATTGGTAACATGATTGTTAAGTGAATCTGGCTTTGTTAAGTGACTTTGCTTATGAAATGTTTGCGAAAGGGTATTGCATGACCTTTCTATGACTGGATTTTTTTACATGGACTTTTTGTTGAAGAATTAAAAAACTTTGTTTTTGTTTTGATGACTTTGTTATCTGGTAATTAAAAAAGACAGAGTTTGGGGGAAAGTTTAAAATAATAATTACTTGATGAAAAGAAGAGTAAAAGGCATAATTTCTTCTTTCCTATTTCATTTGTCCTGGAATGGCAGGAGGGGCAGACGAGCCCCTCCATCTCCCCCCCTTACCATTCTCCCCTCTCCAAGTTGTTCTTTTCCCCCCTATTTTCTTTTCTTTCTTCTTTCCTCCCTTCTACTCCTCCTCTCCCTTTTTTCTCCCTCTTTTCCCTTCCCACTCCTCTTCCCCCTCCCCCCTTTTTTTGGTTTCTTTACTTTCCTCTCTTTTTTCTTCCTCTCTCTCCCCTTTTCTACTTCTTCTTTCTTTTCTTCTCCTCTATTGCGGGATTTCCCCCCCCCCTCTTTCCTTCTTTCTTCTTCTATTTTCTTCCTTTTCTTTTCTTTCCTTTTCTTCTCTTCTGCCTTTCTATCCATGCTCTCTTTTCCTTTCTTCCCCTTCCCCTCTTCCCTTTTCTTCTGTCATCCTTCCCTCCGTTTATCCTTCCCCCCCTTTCCTTTCCTACTTTTTCCCACCCTCCCTCCTTCCCCTTTCTCCTTAGGCTTTGCACGGGCTGGAGAGTCTGAACTCTTCTTCACCTGGATTGCTCTCTGGTCCGCTGGGAGGCTGTGCTGCTCTCTGAGAGATGCTTTTTTCCATCTTTTTGGACTAGCCACCGGGGACATGTGATCGCCACCATCTGCTGCCCTATTTGGGCTCATCTTTTGATGGGGACTGTTCCTTTATCATCCTTTGGGTGCCCCCTTCTGCCACTCCTCCAGGAGGTAACAGGGACGATGTTGCTGGGCTGATGAACTTGCCTGTCCTGGCTGAAGAATTGGGACATTAGATCTCCCAACATGGCCGGTTTTTGATCCGTCTTCACCACTGATCAAAAAATAGCCAACATTCTAAGAAACACTAAAGACCAAATCCAGCTAGAAAACCAAGGAGTCTACGAAATACCATGCAAAATCTGCCCTGCAACTTACATAGGACAAACTAATAGGAGAATAAATGCACGCATTGCAGAACATAAGAACGCAGTAAGAAAACAACTTACAACTTCATCCCTCTACCAGCGCTTCAAAGCTACAGGATGTGAAATTGATTTTGAAGGAACCAAATTAATCTCCCAAACTGAACAGCTCAAAAAGAGAATAATCAGGGAAATCATCGAAATAGAGAAACACCCCCACAACATGAACAAACCTGATGATACCTCCTGCCTACCAGACATCTAGAAATCAGCACTTGCCAATAGACGAGCCCCACCCACCACCCAGGCTGTTACAATACAAAAGAACAATGAACACACAGAAAGCACCAATCAGCACCAATCTACCAATCATGATACAACTACACAGACAATCAACCCACTCACAGCAACAAAGCCAGCACTTGACACCCCCCCCCCAAGATTTATAGAAAGACGGCAGCTGAGAAGCCACAGATGCCAGCCTGAAGATGACGAGTGGAACCTCGCTGAAACGTTGCAAAGACAATCTCAATGAGCTTCAGAGTCAAACACCTCTTTCCATTTTTGGCTGTAAAATATACTTTTAAGTGAACGATATAGCCATGTTATCCATGTAGAGTACATATTGTAAGTTCAGGCATTGAATGGATAGGAGAGTGTGGCCAGAATGTATCTTCTTCAGTTACTCCTCTGCATCCATTACAGATAGTTCTTTACTTATGACCACAACTGAGCCCAAGGTTTCTGTTTTTCTGTGAGTTTTGCCCCATTTTACCACCTTTCTTGCCACAGTTGTTAAATGAATCACTGCAATTGATAAATTAGTAACACAATTGTTAAGTAAATCTGGCTTCCACATTGTCTTTGGTTATGAAAAGTTCACAAAAGGGAACACAGCAACAGTCATAAATACAAATCAGTTGCCAAGCATCTGAATTTTGATCACAGCATTGGGGGGATGCTGCAAAGGTTTTAACTGTGAAAAATTGCCATAAGCCACATTTTCCAGTGCCATTATAACTTTGAATAGTCACTAAATGTACTGTTGTAAGTTGAAGACCATGTGTACAATTCTTGTTACTAGAACTGAATTGCAAAAGTTGAGACAACCCCTAGAGGGCAACAAAGAGTTAAAGTTTGTGTAGCTCTTTTCCGTTAAAATTATCATATCATCTAATAATAATAGAGGGACACAGTGGCTCAGTGGCTTAGATGCTGAGTTTGTTGATCAGAAAGGTTGGCAATTCGAATCCCTAGTGCAGCGTAATGGAATGAGCTCCTGTTACTTGTCCCAGCTTCTGCCAACCTAGCAGTTCAAAAGCACGTCAAAAATGCAAGTAGAAAAATAGGAACCACCTTTGGTGGGAAGGTAACTGTTCTGTGCGCCTTCAGCATTTTATCATACTGGCCACATGACCATGGAGACGTCTTCAGACAACACTGGCTCTTTGGCTTTGAAATGAAGATGAACACCGAGTTGGGAACGACAAGCACATATGTGCGAGGGGAATCTTTACCTTTACCTATTGTCTAATAATACTTTTAAAGCTCCAGAACCTCCCTACAATTCATATAGCTATATGGTTGCGATTGAAATGTCTTTTCTGTGCAGTCTTCCCACCCCCCCAACTCCATGGGAATTATTGATTATTGTCTTATGAAGAATATCTAACTGCATATGTTGAATGATCTCATTTCCAGAGATAACTTGATGTGCTTCATTGCATTCATTTGCAGTAATAACCAGATGAAACCAATATTTGTACAGGAGTCATTCATGTTTTGTAAATAAGTCGGAAGAACTCTGTTGAGTACAATGCATTTCCACTAGTTTATGTTTTTTAAAGTTCTCTTTGCAGCTTTCCCCCTTTCATCCTGCAAAGAACAATAACCCCATAGTAGCTTGATACTCTTTCCCATTCCTGTTCTTTTCAATATAATGTGCATAGGAGAACCTGTCAAAAATAAGATTTGCCTATCTCTTCTTATTCTGTTCTGGTATTGTATATGGTCATTGGATGGTTTAGACTAGAATGAGAACAGAATTATCATTTTATTTCTAATATCTCTCCAAGAGAAGTCCAGTAGAACTTTCTGATTGGTGGAATCTAGTTCCAGTTTCCATGATCTGCAACCAAAATGAACAATTGTCAGGAAATGAAGTCTAACAACACCTTGTGGGCAATTTATGTACTCATCACACAAATGTGCTCCCTCCTACCTCAATAATGAAACATGAAGCTCATGCATAGCCTTCCCTCCATAAAAAGTTCCTTTTGGCTCGGAGAGCAACTAATCTTCATTAAACCTGTAGTTTCTTTCAATGCACAGTGGCAGAAATGATACATGTCATCTTTCTCTGTCCCTCTGTTAAATGATGCATTTATGCAACAGGCTGCCTTTTTGGATCCCAGCTAGGTCACTCTTAGGCTGAGGTAACATTAATTATTTTTCCGCTTGTCGGATCCCATGAAAAGAACGTGAAAATAGCCTGGTTATGAAAGAGAGTGGGCAAAGTATGTGCGCTGATTATGTCAAACATATTCAAAGCTTCCTCTGCAAAAGGGATTGTGATCAACAAAGCATGGCCCACACCTGCACTCATTTTCCAGCATGTGAGCTGGTCACATATGAAGATAGTTACTAGAGGAAAAAAGAGATTATAGTAATCCTTTTGAAAAAGTAAGTTTCATCTACTCCAAAGAGATAGCCCAGTTGGCTGCAATGTTTTATGACAGGAAATGAGGAAACAAGTTCACATAAGGGCTGTGTGAATCTTCAAGACCTCTACATGTTGAAGTTTTGCCTCAAGCCAGAGAATCACTTCGGTTCCATGGTGCAAAGTTCTTGGTCAGGTCATATCAGATAGACTTAATGCTTTTTCTTTGATAAAGATTAACACATACGCACCTGAAAAGTCTGCTGACTTCATCCATTGATTTTATTGTAGTCTGTCCAGAACTAACTTATGAATGACTACACTAAAAAAATCAATTTATAAAAAAAAGAATATTATTTGAGAGAACAAATAATATTGAAACAGAATGGCTATTTGTCATACATCATGGAAACAACATGATTCACTTCATCCAAATGAAGAGGATACCTGCTTTACCCCAATAAAGCAGGGGGCTGGAACCGGTCTGGGTCAGGGTGATATGAAAAGGCTTATCTTCACCTTTTTCTACAACATTGGGCAAAGTGTTTCAGGCTGGGTAGCTTTTGGATTGTGTCATACACACGGGAGCCATCCAGCCAGAAAGATATTCAACATGCATGGATGAGGCTCAATAGGAACACCACTATCATTTTAGGCTTATCTAACACACCATAGTGCTTCACAAGCACTCTTTGGGCAGTTTACAATGTACCGGTAAGCATTGTATGCATCTTATCCCCAACAATGAGGGTCCTCATTTTATTGACTTTGGAAGGACGAAAGGCTGAGTCAACTTTGAGTCCTGCCAGGATTTAACTCCAGGCTGCGGACAGAATTTGTCTGCAATCCTTGTGCCACCAGAGGCCCTGTGGATTGCACACAGCATGTTCTAACACTGTCTGACCTAGAAAACAAAGAGAAAACCAAAACCAAACTATTCCATCACCAAACAATAAGTATCTCTCCCATTCAAAAAGAGAATGGCTTCAAGTTGAATACACAATTGGGATGGAAGAAAAAAGTCAAGATGTTGCAACTTTACTATAGATATGGAATGAATTTATTAGCTAGGAGAGACTGAAATTCTTTAGTAAAGGTGTAGGTTTTATTATTATTATTATATAACACTGCATACTTTTCTCATCAGAAGTTGCAGCTCCTTGATTCTTGTTCTGTTGGTGCCTATTTTCAATCTGTGGTCTTCACCAGAAATAGTGCTTGCCAAAAGCATTTACCATAATATTTACCAAATGAGTGTGATGTCCTTCTGACTTTCTTGTATCAGACTTTCTTAAAACACCAGGTGTATTTTAAGTGCTGGTCTTGAACGTACAGTATATTGTGGAAATGACTCATAATACAGGTTGCAAATGCCTGGTTAGATAACCTTCCTGAGCATCTGAAGGCACCTACCACCTTTCTTACAGCATTATTGAACTCGGCACACACCAAAACTCTCCAGCCAATAAATCATCTTCAGTGGAAGATGGCATCTCTCATTGCCCTAATGAAATGTTTTTGGGGAAACAGGCCCAAATTGGGGGGATATGAGGCCATTTTACTGCTAGAAATAAGGGGATCGCATGACTGCTGGGAACTGTTACAATTCACAGTTTCCTTGAATGGAAGCATTTCTTAGAATTACTGCATATGAGATATAATGTTTATGGACAGCAGTCGGCCCATGGATATTTACTTGGGAGTCCAACATTTGCCATTTACATTTTAGATTTTTTTGTAAAACAAAATTAAATGGGAAGAGAGCATGGTATAAGATTTATTTACCTGGGCAGACCACAATCCAATGATAATCAAGTGGAAAGGGTCAAAGATTAGATCCAGATGGACATTAAATAATGTAATATTGAAAGAGAAAAACTTTACAAGTAAAATGGAAAAAGAACTGAGGTGTTACTTTAAAGAAAACAAAAAAGAAGATACATCTATTCAGAATACATGGGATGCAATGAAAGCAGTTACTAGAGGTTTAATAATAGATTATACAAGAAGAAGAAATAAAGAGAAAAGAGGGCTACAGAAAAGATTAGAGAATGAATATAAAACACTGGAAAAAGAACTACAGAAACTACCACAGAGAAAAGATATTAGAATGAAGATGGATCTGATTAAACATAAAATAGATATTTCAGAAAAAGAAGAATTGGCTCAGAAGATAAGATCTGCAAAACAGAATTATTTTGAAAACGCAAATAAACCTGGAAGATGGTTGGCATACAAACTAAAGAAAGAGAGAGAGACAAGGAAGATTCAACAATTAAAAAATGAACAAGGACAAATACATTACTCAAATGAGGAGGAAAAAAAAATTGCTCAGGAATATTATATGAAACTATACGAAAAAGAAAATACACTAGAACAGGATGTTAAAAACTACTTACAAGAGGCAAATCTCCCGGTTATAGCGGATGATAGCAGAAATATACTAAATGCAAAGATAACGATGATGGAACTAACTGAAGCTATTAAAAGACAAAAAAATGGGAAAGCCCCGGGACCGGATGGCCTCCCAGGAGAGTTTTACAAAACCTTGGAGGAAGTACTATCCTTTCCTTTATTAGAATTGATGAATGAAATTATGTCTGGTAGCAAAATGCCGAATTCTTGGTCAGAAGCCTATATTTCACTGATACCAAAGGAAGGAACAGATCTCCTGCAGGTAAAGAATTACCGACCAATTTCACTGTTAAACTCGGATTATAAATTATTTGCATCAATACTAGCAGAAAGGCTCAAAAAATACTTAAACAATTTTATGCATCCAGATCAAAATGGATTTTTACCAAAGAGACAAATTAAAGACAACATGAGAATAATTTTGAATACGTTGGAATATTATGAAGCGCATTCTGAAAAACAAATGGCTTTGATATTTCTCGATGCACAAAAAGCCTTTGATAACGTGAATTGGAAGTTTATGTTGCAGCAGCTAGAACAAATGGAATTTGGTCAAAACTTTATACATGTTATAAGCACTATATATCACAACCAAACAGCCAAGATAATAATAAATGGAGAGCTTTCAGATAACATCCAGATAAAAAGAGGCACAAGACAAGGTTGCCCACTATCACCTTTACTTTTCCTATTAACGCTAGAAGTGTTAAATAGAAAGATAAGAGAAGACAAAGAAATAAAGGGAATGACAATTAGGAAAGAACAATATAAATTACAAGCTTTTGCAGACGACCTAGTTTTTATCCTCGAAGAACCACTTACAACCGCGTCCAAACTGATAGGGAAAATTGAGGAATATGGGAAAATAACAGGTCTGAAAATAAATAAAGACAAAACACAAATCTTAACAAAGAATATGACAAGAAGACAGAAAGAAGAATTAACAGAAATCTTGAAAATTCAAATCACAAACAAGCTTAAATATCTAGGAATCCTTTTGACGTCGAGATGCAGCACCCTTAAAAAGGAGAATTACTCTAAGCTCATGCAACAAATAGAAGTAGATCTTACGAGATGGCAGAATTTACAACTATCATTACTAGGGAGAATAGCCACGATAAAAATGAATATTTTGCCTAAGGTACTATACTTATTCCAGACAATCCCAATTAGATTGGGCAAGGACTTTTTCGAAAAATTAAGGAAAATGGTCTTAAAGTTCATATGGCAAGGGAAAAAAGCTAGAATAAAATTAAAAATTTTACAAGATACCAAAATAAGGGGAGGTATGGGACTGCCTGATTGGGAACTATATCATCAAGCTGCGAATCTGATGTGGATTAAAGACTGGATTACACTAAGAAATACAAGATTATTAGAATTAGAGGGACATGATTTGCCATCAGGATGGCATGCAGCTCTATGGTACCGAACCACCAGGAAACATGGCATTTTCAGAAGGCACTACGTAAGGGAATTTCTGATTGTAAATTGGGAGAAGATCAAGAAATTGCATTATCTCAAAATACCAGTCTGGGTATCAATTACGGAAGCATTTACATACGCAATAATACACAAAAAGGAACGAACAATCAGATATTCGGATTTATTAAACTCAAGGGGTGATCTTAAGACTATTCAGGAACTAAAACAAGAAGGAATGGATATTAATTGGTACACATACACACAAATACACTCAAGATATAAGGAAGACCAAAAAAAAGGAGGGGTTTATGACAAAACGACAGAATTAGACAAAATATTAACAGGCGTCGATGAAAAAACAATTAAAAAACTCTATGCCTACTTATTAGAGTTTAAACTCCAGGAAGAGCAAGTGAAAGAAACAATGATAATATGGGGGAAAAACTTCGGGCATGGGATCGACCTAGATAAGTGGCAAAAATTGTGGACACAGAATTACAAAATGACGATGTCAACAGCCTATAAAGAGAACCTATACAAGATGTTCTACAGGTGGCACCTATCACCCTCAAGAATCTCAAAAATGAGCAAGAACAAATCTCAAAAATGCTGGAAATGCCATCAGACGCCTGGTACTTACTACCATATGTGGTGGACTTGCTCGGAGGCCCAAAATTATTGGAATATGATCCACACATGGTTGGACAAAATAACAGGAAAACAAATAGATTTCAAACCCGAACTCTTCCTGCTTGGACTTAATTTAGAAACATTCGACAAAAATTTGAGATACCTAATTGTGAATATTTTGACAGCCGCTAGAATCGTCTTTGCTAAAAATTGGAGAAATGACAAATTACCATCAGAGCAAGAAATTATTTATAAAATTATGGAATGTGCAGAGATGAATAAATTAACATTTGAAATTAGAGAACAAGACAATGAACAATTTTATGAAATTTGGAATAAATTTTATCAATGGCTGGAAACAAGATAATCAAATGAAGGTTGAGGTATAATAATTGTAATATATATAAATATATTTGAACTAAAATATGTGATTTGATATGATTATGACTATGGAAGAGATGTACAGTATGTAACCAACTGACACATTTTCTACAATTTGTAATGGAAGATGGACTTTATGTTTTTTGTTTTTTGTTATACTTGTTTGTGTTTGTTTAAAAATAAAAACAAAAATTGTTTAAAAAAAAAAGATTTATTTATTTATTATTAAATTAAATCACAAATCTCCCAACATTGCTTATTTTACAAGATGCTTCCAGGCCCCACTGGGAATTAAGAATTCTACCCATGGAAAGTTATGAAAATCAGTTTGAATGTTGCTATCCAGAAAAATCCATTGCAGGAAAAATGTCATTAAGAAGAAAATCCAGCTGTAAAAAGAAATTAATGGAACTGGGCTTATTTTTCAAAGGTGCAAGATTTTTTTTTTTTTTTTGCTTTTAATTGGCAAAAGTGCTACATAGCCTCACAAAATCCTGGGATTGTGCCTTTGTTCTCTGTTTCCAAGGCTGACCTGTTACTACATGAGACTGTATGCTCACCTATTGTTGGGGGTGTGGGGAATGGCAGGAACAGGAGCCTCTCTATAAACATCCCCAGACTGCTGTGACTATACAATGATGTGACTTTTGCCCACTTTATATAATTGCAGATCAACTGAGTCCAACTATCTTCTGCCTTCTGATGAACATTTATGCGTATTTTTAAGAGTAGCTTGTGAAAAATCATTTCGGATTTCTGAACTAAATAAAGAAACTGAAATTTGGAGAGAATTTCTACTACTATCTTTTACATTTCTTAATTTCCTAGACACAATTTGTTAGCTTTAAAAAGTTAATAGTTTTATTCTAATACATTTAAATTGAAAATTGTATTTTTAGCAAGATTATGCACATTATTTAGTAGTACTATTTAGCAAAGAGTTGTCTATGGCTGAAACCAGCAGTTGTACAAAATTCACATAAACTGTGGGAAAACTATTTTTTTTAATGGATAGAAGATAAAACATGAATAATTCTAGTTTTCTTTCTTGATAGATTCCTTTGAGAAGTCAGCATTAGGGGTGCATGTTTGTCCATTAGACCAGTCTTGTTTCTATCTGTCCTGACCCGCAGAGGAAAAATATATCGGTTAGACATGATGCTCTGGTATCTACCTTTCAGCCACACGAATAATAACATACTTCACTTCACCAGAATAAAATCTCAGCACAGTGTTTTGCCTTGTAATTTGGGACTGGTAATGGTAGATGTTAATATTTCTGAAATATAAATGATTGGAAATTTGTTTTCTTCATATACATAGGCAAGCTACTGATAAACCTGAAAAAGAAACCAGCAAGGAATGACAAGGCTAGAGTGGGAATATTGCCTCCTCCTGCAATAAAACTTTTGAAGAAGAGCCACTTTTGTTCTGTTGCTAGGAAAGTTTCATGGTTGTCTCCATACATTCAGCAGGAATGTTCAGTCTCACATAACTGTTTATTCTTTTCCTTGAACACTTGCAACAACATGTAGGCTTATGTCATATCCCGAACAGATTTTTAAATTTTGCTTTTCTTCAAAATCAAGCATATCTAGGATTCATAACTGAAATCAGACACAACTGCCTTTCAAATATTTCAATTCCCTATAGTATATATCATTGGAAAACCTCAATTTTATTCTTCCTTTAATTCTTTCATGGAGAGGTGGGGAAGGGGGGAAAGGAGAGAGGGAGGGAGGGAGAGAGCAAGAGAGAGCTCAAAGATATAGGCATGTATATAATTCATTAGCAGAAGTGTCTGTAATAAAAAGTATCACTGCAATTTTCCATCATTTTCCAAGATGTGAGTTATTTGACTGCCAAATTAACTTGCATAAAATATAATCATGTGCTTGGCAGTTGGCCATGAATATAATTCCTTTGGTTACTGCAGATAGTATCTTTACTTCAGATCTCTTGCCAGAAAATGCAGATATTGGATATAGGGAACATCACTTTAGCTGTCTTGTGTTACCTCCACCGGAAGATACCACACTCCTCAGAAAGGTAATGCCACCAACCATAACAACATAAACATAAATTTCTTCCAGAAATTCATACAAACTATAATGGGCTGATACAAGGTTCCTGATTCAACCGGCTGGCATTTCACTGCAGTGAAGAATGAATGAATGTGCTTTTGAATGGCTCCTTGCCATTTAACCTAGCTGAAAAACCTTTCCTCTCATGATCCGCATGCCCAGAAAAAAATTGCTATCATCATGTCAGATGAAGAAGAGTAATGGGGCAAGAGGAACTTTCCTTTCATGGCATCAGCATAATATCAGTTAGTACTGATATGTCTAACTGTTCTCCAAGGCAAGCAGAATGTCTGGTGGACTGTAGATAAAACATGAGCCAGCAGTGTGCTACAGCTGCCAAAAGAGCTGGTGACATCTTGGGCTACATCAACAGTGGCATAACATCAAAATCCCAGAAAGTGATAGTTTCCCCTAGACAAATCATAATTTTGTTTGGATCATCACAATACCAGTTTGAATGCAGAGGAACTGAAAAGAGAAAAGCAACAAAGATAGCTAAGAGTTTGGAGACTAAATCCCATGAAGAACAATTAAAAGAACTGGGCATGTTTATTAAATTTAATAAAATTTAATAATAAATACCCGAAGAAGAAATGGTGAAGAGGAGTTCTACTAGCAGCTTTCTGATATTGTAAGGTCTATTGTGGCTATGTTTAAGGGAAGAACAAGAATCAGTAAAGGAAAGCTTTACAATTTCCTGCATTTTTAAGCAGCGGAGTAGCCTGCCTACTGGAATTATGAGAAGGTTTTCAGGCAAAAGCAGGGGAGTCATTTATTTGGAATGGTCTGATACAAGCAACAAAGTTACAGTCATACAGTCATAACAACCTGGTGAGCTGGCTTGGGCCAAAAGAGAGTGAGTGGCCAGTGGCCCAAGGTCACACAGCTGCCTTCCATGGCTAAGGCAGGATTAAAACTCATAATCTCCCACTTTCTAGCCTGGCATCTTAATCACTAACCTAATTGGCTCTCATAAATAAACTCCTTTATAGAATACTTGGGTATTTAAATAAATAAATATGCTAAACATGAAGCAATTAATTCATTTCAGCATACTAGATAAACTGAGAGTAGCTGTATATTTTATAACAAGGATTCTTTGTGGAACAATTTTCTTAACTTGTTCTCCTGATGCTGCTAAGAAAGTGGCAGGAAGCCTACAACTCTTAATGTAATTTGTAACTTGTACTATCCGGGAAGAGTCTAATTGAACCCTTAGCTCTTCTATCAAGCAAAATTTGGGGAGTTTCCAAAGAAGTATGTCTCCGCCAATAATTATACATCTTTATTTCTGAATGGGAACATACCATAGATATTCTAACTTGCAATTCTTTTATCCACACCCAATATTCTCCACAAATGATATCACTGCTTTTGTTCTAAGAGTATTACATGTTTTAAATCCAATACTTCAATCACATATAAAACCATGGGCTTATTTTCCATGAATCACATGTTTGATTCCCCCCCGCCCCCCTAAAATTAAGAAGTAAGGAGGAAACAAAACAGCACAGAGCAGGGTGCAGAGCAAAACACAAAGGAAGATTGGGTGGAGAGGAAGAAGACCGAAGGATAGATATAGGCAGCTATGGTTATGGGTAAGAGGGAAAAGGTTCAGAAAGATCAATGGGCAGGTCCACACACAGATGAAGCAGAAGAAGAAGAAAGGTCTTGCTATGCTTACCCCATAAGATCCAACTTTGTGTTTCTGCCAAAATTTGTAACAGGCAAAAATTCTAGGTTTGGGTTCTGCTGAACCACAGACCACATAGGATGAATCACAAGCAAACCTTCCCAAATTCACTGGTTTGGAGATTAAAACAGAGTAGGGTAGGGTAGGGTAGGGTAGGGTAGAATAGAATAGAATAGAATAGAATAGAATAACAGTTGGAAGGGACTTGGAGGTCTTCTAGTCCAACCCTCTGCCTAGGCAGGAAACCCTACATCACTTCAGACAAATGGTTATCCAACATCTTCTTAAAAACTTCCAGTGTTGGGGCATTCACAACTTCTGGAGGCAAGCTGTTCCACTCATTAATTGTTCTAACTGTCAGGAAATTTCTCCTTAGTTCTAGGTTGCTTCTCTCCTTGATTAGTTTCCACCCATTGCTTCTTCTCGTGCTCTCAGGTGCTTTGGAGAATAGCTTCTCTCTTCTTTGTAGCATCCCCTGAAATATTGGAAGACTGCTATCATGTCTCCCCTAGTCCTTCTTTTCATTAAACTAGACATACCCAGTTCCTGCAACCGTTCCTCATATGTTTTAGTCTCTAGTCCCTTAATCATCTTTGTTGCTCTTCTCTGCACTCTTTCTAGAGTCTCCACATCTTTTTTTACATTGTGGTGAGCAAAGCTGAATGCAGTATTCCAAGTGTAGCCTTACCAAGGCATTATAAAGTGGTATTAACACTTCTCGTGATCCTGATTCTATCCCTCTGTTTATGCAGCCTAGAACTGTGTTGGCTTTTTTGGCATGTCTGATTGAAATATATATAATCATGTCTGATTTTAATCATGTCTGATTTATATATATATATATATACATACATACATACATACATACATACATACATACATACATATATATATATATATATATATATACATACATACATATATACATAAATATATATATATATGAGAGAATATTTGCACAGCTCCTGTTTTGAGGCCCGATTCTGCCTTTGCGTGTGGCTAGCTGTCACTGTTTCTGGTGCTTCTGCTGACAAGAGACATGAACTGCAAATATACTACAACAATTGTGCTAATTGAGCAATGTTCTGAGAATCTGTCTATATCAGTTGCAGTTTCTGGAAAAATGAAGAAATACCACTAGATGAAGTCATACTTAAGAAGATATTGGACTATGCAGAAATGGACAGACTTACATTGAAGATTAAACAGAAAGAAGATACAAAATACAATCAAACATGGAATTCATTCCTAATCTTTACCCCTTTTTTCCCAGCCAATGGCTGATAAAATGGGGTAAAGATTGAGAATATAGTTTGTATTTTTAAGCAAGCAAAATAATCCAGGCAACATGTTTATTAAGCACTAATAAGCCCGCGGATAGGGCTCGCAATCTGGGATTCCCGGCTGTCATTGGATGACCATATGGCAGCCATGACCAGGGGGGCATTTTATCAGGTGCACCTGATATGCCAGTTGCGCCCCTATCTAGATCGTGACGCCTTACGCACGGTCACTCAAGCGCTCGTCACCTCCCGCCTGGACTATTGCAATGCTCTCTACATGGGGCTTCCCTTGAGGTGCACCCGGAGGCTCCAGCTAGTCCAGAATGCGGCCGCGCAGGGGATCCTGGGAGTATCTCGATACTCCCATGTAACACCTCTCCTGCGCGAGCTGCACTGGCTGCCTGTGGTCTTCCGGGTGCACTTCAAGGTGCTAGTAACCATCTTCAAAGCGCTCCATGGCACGGGACCTGGCTATCTGCGGGACTGCCTCCTACCACATACCTCCCTTAGACCTGTCCGCTCCCACAGGGTGGGCCTCCTCATGGTGCCATCAGCCGGACAATGCCAACGGGTGGCTCCCAGGGGGAGAGCCTTCTCTGTGGTGGGGCCTGCCCTCTGGAACGACCTACCCCCCAACTTTTGGATCATCACGGACCTACACCTCTTCCGCCGGGAACTAAAGACACATCTATTTCAAGAGGCCGGCCTGGCTTAGTTTTAATGGATATAGTTTTAATTGATTTTAACCCTTTTTCTAATCTAAATTTTAGCACAGACCTTAATTTAATCTATTTTTAACTGTTTTGTACTGTATTGTTTTATATTTTTTATATTTCTGTGCACCGCCCTGAGTCCCCTTGGGGAGATAGGGCGGTATACAAATTTGAATAATAAATAAAATAAATAAATAAATGTAATAGTAGAAAATTAATAAAACTGTATTCAAAAAGAAGAAGAAGACTGTCCACCGTGGCATTGTAGTCATCTGTGTTCAGCATAACTGTGCATCTTCTGTGTTGGTAAGATGGTGATGTTTGGATCCCTTCCTAGGGATGTCATTGTTCTCCTTTCCTGAATGGTGAGGTTGGGGTGAGTGGGCTTGGTACTGGCAAGGGCTGCAGATACTTTCATTCTTAATTGTTCGAACTATGAAGAGGTCTCTAGTCTCTATGTCTCCATAGACATTCCTTGGTGAACTTGGGAGAGATGTGAAGGTGCCATTTTGGCCATTCCATTGTGGTCTCTTGTGGCATAAGGTTCTGTGCACATTATTGGTTTTCTTACGGCAAGCTACTCACAGTAGTGGACTCTGATAGTGTGCTCTAGTACCATCATGGTGAACCTATGGCACATGTGTCCAAATTGGCACGCAAAGCCATGTCACCCTGCATGCGCAGCCTTGCCTGTTTGTCTTCTGGGTTTCTGGCGCACATGCATATGTGATGATTAGCTGTCCTTTGTGCATGTGGCAGTACTGAAAACCGATATATTCATGCGCACCAGCCATCTCATTGTCAGGTGCACATGCACGCCAGAACCCATTCAGTTGGACATTCAGCTTTTCCAGAGCGCGGCCCCAACGTGATCCCTTCATGTGTGTAGCAGTGCCAAAAACTGCCCTGCGCATGCATGCCGGCAAGCATGCATGTTAGAACCCAGAAGTTCGGCTTTTCCAGAGCGCGGCCCCGATTAATGCACAGGTCTCTGCACATCCTTTTCTGCACTCGGTGCCAAAAAGGTTTGCCAGCACTGCTCTAGTATGTCTCTTTTCTATGCCTTTCCCCTGGCTGAACTTGATGTCAGCACTCTTAGGTAAACTAGACCAGGAAATCAGCTACACAGGACGATTAAAACTACTTTTATGAGGTAGAACTGGCTAAAATGGAGGAACTGGAGGGATATACCTTTTTTAGGTACATTAGTGACAGAAGAAGAAAAAACGGTGCAATCACCTCCTCCCCAAAAGGCAATCATTCTTATGTTAAGGGAGGCCCAGCTACAGCAAACCATCTAATACTTCTGCAGAGAGTCTTCTCAGAAGTGGATGCCAGAAACAAAAAAAAAGGCTGGGGAAATCATGCCAGTCCTAGCAGCGCAGCTTCTTTTCCAGGTGAAGATGGCAGGTAAGCCAGCCCGCTTAAATCTTGATAAAGTAATGGGTCCAGATGTATTCATCCTAGAGTTCTAAGGGATCCTCTAGGTGTGCTCACTGGACAATTAACTGACCTGCTTAACCAGTTTCTTATAACAGGTGAAGTTCCCCAGGACTGATGAACAACTAATATTGTACCCATCCACAAGAAGAGGGTCAGGAAAGAAATTGGAAATTATCGGCCAGTGAGCTTAACACCCGCAGTAATGAAGTTAATGGTCATTTACAAGTGCATAACTTTATGTGACTAAAGGAGCATGCTTCTCCTAAGGATAGACCCTCGTCAAACTAATCTGATTGACTTTTTAAACTCACAATTTTAATGTCACAATTTGGGGGGGGGGAATAAAGGTGATGCTGTCAACATAGCCTATCTGGATTTTAGCAAAGCATTTTATATAGTTCCACATAATGAGCTCATAAAAAGAAGTTGTACACCCCTGGGCGGTCTAGTGGATAGGAAGTTGGTTCAGGGATCGATCCCAATGTGTGATGGTTAAGGGGCACTGTCTGAACAGAGACCAGTCGCTAGCGATGTATCACAAGGCTCAGTCGTAGGTCTTGTTCTGTCCCATGTGCTTCTAAGTGATATAACAGGACGACGACTGGGTAAGGATTGTTTTTTCTGCTGATGATTATAAAGTTGTATAATAGAGTTGACCTTCCTGAGGGTATTCGTAATGATTTGGCATTGCTGGGAAATCGGTTCAAAATATGGAGACTGCAGTTCAATGTTTCTAAGTGTAAGATGATGGACTTGGGGAAAAAGAAACCTCTGTACTGTACCCCCAATACAGTGCTAGACAGAACAAGAGTAGAAAAGGATTCAGGTGTGCTCATAGCTCAGGTGTGCAAAACGAGTTTAACAGTGTGGCCGGGCAGTTGTGAAGGCAAACACAATTCTGGGATGCATCGCTAGAGGGATCAGCAGCAGGAAAAAGGAGTCCTGATCCCGCTACAGAAGGGTATAGTTAGGCCCCATTTGGAATGCCATCTCCTATTCTGAAGACCTCCCATAGAAAAGATATTGATAAGACTGAGCGAGTCCAGAGATGGGCAACAAAAATGGTGCAAGGTCAGGAGGACAAAATGTATCAGGAGAGACTGAGGAACTGAATATGTACAGCCTGGAGGGCAGAAGGGAAAGTGGAGCGGGGGACATGACTGAAACCTTTAATATATTGAGAATGTGAATAAGGTTCTAGAAGGCCGTATTTTCAATGTTAAGCAAAAATCAATAACACAGGGCAATACCATCAAACTGACAGGAGGATGGTTCAAAAGTAATGTTATTTCTTCACAGAAAAAATAATGGAAGCTTGGAACAAATTTCTAATGGGTCAGTTATTAGTAACTGAGTTTAAACATTCTTGGGTTAAACAAATATTCATCATCCAACAAAAATTCAAAAAGTAAAATAACACTTACATTTAAAAATTATAATAAAAAAATGCTCAAAATGCAGATTTGATGGACCACTGGGTCTTTTTCTGCCATCAGTTTTCTGTTTCTATGTTTATTGAGATTAGTTTAATAACAGAATCTTGCAACTTTGGTTATGCTGCACTTTCTCCCCCCTTCTTATGCTCCAATGAATTAGGGAGGAGTCTTCTGGAGCTGCTTTCAAATGCTAATTTTATTTCTTCAGGCTTAAATAATGCTTTGGCCCCCTTTGTCCAGATAATGATTCTAGCATATTTCTGTTAAAGTTATTGCTCTTACCGTGTACTTACCTAGCACTCTAATTCCATGACAAAACTTATTTATTAACAATTGATCCTTTCCCAGCTTTACCTTACACTCTCTCCATACTTGTTATCTCCCAGCAAAGGAAATTAGGCACAGATCTACCATTCCTCAAAGTAATCCCATACCTGTATTTGGAAATAGCTGGACTGAGAAGGATTGAGGCATATTAGGAGCAGTTCCTCCCATTTCACTACACTGAGCCTCCCTCCCAGTGGTGGGTTTCAAATTTTTTAGAACCTACTCTGTAGGTGTGGCCTATTTTGTGGGCGTGGCTTGGCAGTCATGTGACAGGGTGGGAGTGGCCACCTTTTAAAATGTGGTGAAACTCATTTAACAACGCTCTTTTTTTATTTTTATTTTTTTTATTGAAAAAGTTTTATTGGTTTTACATTTTTTAACAGGATAGGGTAATGGTTACAAAGAAATTTTGAGAGCATTCACGTTAGAGTCGTCGGACCTTCCGAGACCTCAAAATACACAATAAAAAAGTTATCATAGAAAGCATTTTCCATACCACTACAAGATGAAAGCAAGTATATTTGCCTAAATTCTCCGTTCCATGCTGTCAGACATTTACAAAAAGTCCAGATAGAAATATTATGCAAAATTGTTCAAGAAAAATCAAGGCAAAGTTATTTTTTTGATCTAAGTCTTTTGGCTATTGTATCTTCTTTCTCTCCTCCCTGGCCCCCCGTGGGCGGGGCCGTGGCCCCCTCCGTCCCCCCTGGATCTTCCCCCAGGACAGAGGAATGTTTTTTAAAAAAGGCTTCCGCCTCAGCAACTGTTTTAATCTTTACTCTACCTCCTTCCCAGAACACCAGCATCCCTTCAGGCGTCATCCACTTGAACCAAATCCCGTGATCAAACAAGGTTTTAGACAAGAAGGAAAATTTCCTTCTTAAATCTCTAATTTTTCTAGGGATCTGCTTCAAGATAGTGACCGTTTCTCGTTGATAAGTTAAAGGTTTCTCTCTCTGCGCTTTCAGGATTTCCTCTCTGGTTGACCTTCTAACAAATTTCACATGTATCTCTCTAGGCACTTCATTTATCCTGGCATATGCTGAGTTAATTCTGTAGGCTAGGTCAATGTCCCCCCTGATCTCATCCTTAGGTTTTTGTAAATAGTCTGCTAAAATTGTGCTCATAAGATCAGAGAGGCATTCACCAGATTCCTCAGAAACATTTTGAAATCTCAAAAAGTATGTCATTCTTTCCATATCCATCCTAGACACATGCCCATTTATTTCCACAACCTCATTAGTGACATTTTTAATTTCCCCCTTGGCCCCCTCCAACCCCCCTTCCAGTTCTTTATTCTTCTGTGTGTTATCCAGCACTTGTCTTCTTGTATCCAACAACTCTTTCTTGAAGATAATATTTTCAGCCCTCTGGGCCTTTATTTCTGATATCAAAGTTAGCATAGAGGTTTCAAGAGAAGCCATCCTTTGTTCCAAATTTACAAGTGCTGCTTCTTGTGCCATGGTTAAAAGTTAGAGTCACTGCCACCAAGATGGCGTTTTCCGGGTGGGGCTGGTGGGGCAAACCAGGAGCTCAGTTCAGTTCAGGGCTGTGAAGTTGCAAACAATTCAGAAACCAAAAGAGACACAGTTTCCCAGGTCAGCAAATAGTAATAACGAAGGTATTCCAGAGAAGAAGTCACAAATCCATCAAAAGAATTTTTTTTTTCAAAAATCCAGAGAGAGTCCTGCTTTCAAAGAGACGCTGGAAATTTTTCTTAGTTAAAATAGTCAGGCAGGGACAAAGAGAAGCCACTTCCACCGCTCTTGCTTAGCAACCAAAATTTTGGACTCAATTGTGATGATAAATTCTTTCTTTCTTTCTTTCTTTCTTTCTTTCTTTCTTTCTTTCTTTCTTTCTTTCTTTCTTTCTTTCTTTCTTTCTTTCTTTCTTTCTTTCCTTCCTTCCTTCCTTCCTTTCCTTTCCTTTCCTTCCCGTTGGGTCACTGGCAGCGGCGGGCCAGATTTACTTCCAGGTACGCCGGTGGAACCCCCTCTCACCGGTTCTCTAAATTTCACCAACCGGCTCTCGCGAGTAGGTGCGAGCCTGCAGAAACCCACCACTGCTCCCTCACCACCACTACACCTTTTGGCTGGGCCTGCCATTTTAAATATAGGTAGTCCTCGACTTACAAAAGTTCATTTAGTGACCATGCAAAGTTACAATGGCACTAAAAATGTGACGTGACCATTTTTCACACTTATGACCACTGCAGCATCCCCAGGATCATTGGTTCAAAATTCAGATGCTTGGCAACTGACTCATATTTCTGATAGTTGCAGTATCCTGGGGTCATGTGATCACTTACTGCAACCTTCTGACAAGCAATGTCAATGGGGAAGTCAGATTTACTTAACAACTGCAGTGATTCACTTAACAACTGTGGCAAGATAGGTCATAAACTGGGGCAAAACTCATTAACAAATGTCTCACTTAGCAATAGAAATCTTGGGCTCAACTGTGGTTGTAAGTTGAGGATTACCTGTATCTATTTACTCAGGATTGCTGCTGTTGTTTTTCCATCAATGGGCAACAATTGGCAGGAGGAAAAGTGAAGTGCCATTTTCTGATTTTACTACTGTGACAAAATAGAGATCAACTCTTTAGTCAGCACAATCTGTTTACACCTTCATTGGCTGACTCAAGCATCGCTCTGTAATATTTTAGCTTTAGTCCAAAAAGTTGGAATTAATTAAAAAGACAGCAACATTTTATATTAATTTCTAAGAGTAAGAAAAGAACCAGATAGCTTTTTAGAGGGGGGGCAGGGCAATAGTCGGTAGAAACAGCCTATCAAATAATTATTATCATGATGGGTTTTAAAGTAACAACAAATGTTTTAAATTGTACCTAGAAACAATTTGGCAACCAAAGCACCCTGCCATTTAAAGGGCCATTCTATAGTACTGCTCTTGCACGCTCCCAGTGAGAAATTGGGGTCCAGTAACTTGCACCAGTTGAAACATCCAGCACAAAGATAACCCATAAAAAGGATATTTCAGTAACCTGCCCTGAATCAAGCTGGGTAATATATAGCTGATGCAAGCTAAAAACAATATCATTAAGATGAATTTAGATTTAGATTTTATTAAACTTATATACCGCAGCCCTCTCCCATAAGGGACTCGGGGCGGTGCACAGGTGAATAAAATATGGATACAAACATATATACAAGAATAAATACGTCGTAAGTAGTCAATATAAAATCCTATTAAATAAACAACACCCTGTGCTAAAAATTAATTTAAAACCCTCTTATTCAAACTATAAATTAATTTAAAATCAGTCGGTAAAATAGTCTCGGAAATTAGGCCAGGCCAGCTAGATGGAAGAAGTGTGTCTTTAGACGTTGGAAGAAGAGGCGGAGGTCCGTGATAGTCCTGAGATCAGGGGGTAGGTTGTTCCAGAGGGCTGGGCCCGCCACAGAGAAGGACCTTCCCCTGGGCGTCGCCAGTCGGCATTGCCCGGCCGACGGCACCCAGAGAAGAATCTCTCTGTGGGAGCAAATCGGTCTGAGGGATGTTTGGGGAAGGAGGCCGTCTCACAAGTAACTAGGACCCATTGGAATTTGTATCTAGACATAGCTAAAAGTCTTAATATTTAGAAGTTCACAGGACCCCAAGATCTGAACCTATCTTTTGAGAACAATTTTGGTTTGTAAGCTTAATAAATAGCTTCTAATATTGCTGAGCAATTCACATAATGAAACTTCATAATCCATGTTACAAAAATATGGAAAATTATCAAGTTCAAAAACATCCAAGGGTTGAAGTCAATTAAAATTTCAATATAAAAACCCCACTAAGTTTTTTTTAAAAATTGGATGAATCAACAAATGTTGAATATTTATAAATATCGTTTCAGTTCTATAAGAAGTTTCAAAAGAGGAGGAGAGAGAGAAAATGTTAATAATAACTTATCTTAAAAGCAGAGTAATGGTGTAGTAGAAGTAAAGACAACTTTGTCTACAGTTGAAGTCATTCTCACAGATATTACTTCATACACAAATTGGCAGAGAACTTCAAAGGGCAATTTCCCTATTGTTATCCTACCAATTCTTTTTAATGATCCAGTAAGGGCTATACATATGTGAAACAATGAATGAAAACACTGAGTATGGAGCAATGTTATGAGGCAGGTAACAATTAAGCAGGATAAATGCCCATTATCATGGAAGCCTAATGACTACTGGCGATCACTCTCTGTTCAGGAACTGCTTGTTTCCCCCTCCAATTAGTTTGCTTGAGAGGTTCTGTTGCCTTCTTCAACATTTACAAATAACAGAGTAGAAAATCTCTTCCCTAAGAGGCGGTATCCAAAAGAACTGCCAAGGTCTCTTTCCTGTCTTTACGCTCCATCTGCCAGGGGGAGTTTTAATTACATGCCAGAGTTCAGACAGACCAAGGTGGGCACACACATGTATTTCCGGAGCTGGCAATGAAGGGGCATCTTCATAACATCTCCTAGCATTGCCCGGTAGGAGGGAGGAGTCAGCACATCTCAAGCAATAACCTCCAGAAGATGCTGTGATGACGGTACCAAGCAGGATAGCTTTGAAAAATCACTTAGATAATTGGTGGAGTATAAGCTAATAAGCTAAAAGGGACATGGTTGCTCAATGGCTAAGATGCTGAGCTTGTTGATCAGAAGGACGGCAGTTCAGCGGTTCAAATCCCTAGCACTGCATAATGGAGTGAGCTCCCATTACTTGTCCCAGCTTCTGCCAACTAGCAGTTCAAACGCATGTAAAAATGCAAGTAGAAAAATAAGGACCACTTTGGTGAGAAGGTAACAGTGCTCTGTGCGCCTTTGGCATTTAGTCATGCCCGCCACATGACCACGAATAAGTCTTTGGACAGTGCTGGCTCTTCGGCTTAGAAAAGCATATGAGCACCACCCTAGAGCCGGAAACAACTACCATGCATATGCGAGGGAACCTTTAACTTTACCTTAAGCTAATCAGTAGTTCCCGGAAACGATAGCTATTTGTGATCTCCAGGGTAGCATGCTTTTGAATATCAGTAACTGAAGAATAACAGCAAAATGTGTTTAGTATTTGCTCTGACCCCAGTAATCTGCTAATTTTTTAAAAAATCTTAAAAATTGTACTAAAATTTTAATGTTTCTCCGTTTTCTACGATATTCACAACACTTGCTTTACAGTTGTCAAAAATAGAAGGATGTACACACTCTTGATAATAATTTGCCATTGTCTTCTTGTTTGATTTTGGAGTTTCTTCTCCCAAAAAATTGGAGTTGGCCTGCCCATCACTTGCAACGTTCTTCCTTTGCTTTGGAAGACCAAGTGACAGCCGTGGCCAGGAGGGCGTTTTACCAGGTCCGCCTGGTTCGCCAGTTGCGCCCCCTATTGGATCGGGATGCCCTTCGCACAGTCACTCATGCTCTCGTGACATCCCGACTGGACTATTGTAACTCTCTCTACATGGGGCTCCCCTTGAGGTGCACCCGAAGACTTCAGCTGGTCCAGAATGCAGCCGCGCGAGCAATAATGGGTACCGCAAGGTATACCCATGTAACACCGCTCTTGCGCGAGTTGCACTGGCTACCTGTCGTCTTTCGGGTGCGCTTCAAGGTGCTAGTTCTCATCTTTAAAGCGCTCCATGGCTCGGGACCTAGCTATCTGCGGGATCGGATTCTGCCCCATACATCCTCCCGGCCGATTCGCTCCCACAGAGAGGGACTTCTCCGGGTGCCGTCCACTAGACTTTGTCAGTGGGCGATGCCCAGGGGAAGGGCCTTCTCTGTGGCGGGCCCAGCCCTCTGGAACGACCTTCCCCCCGACATTAGAACAACTACGGACCTCCGCTCCTTCCGTCAGAAATTAAAAACTCACTTTTTCTGCTTGGCCGGCCTAGGTTAGTCTCTACCTCAGGGGTTAGGAAATGTTAATTTTAAAATGGGAATTTTAGTGCAGGGATAGTTAGATTTAATTTGTTTTTATTGTATTTATGTATGTATATATTTTATGTTGTTTTAATTTCTCCCTGTGCACCGCTCCGAGTCCCCTCGGGGAGAGGACGCGGTTATAGAAATAAATATTCTATTCTATTCTATTCTATTTGCTACATACTCCCTTTTAATGTGATCCTAACTGGTTATCGCATTCCTATTGGGTTTGCTCTTAGGGTTATTGAACCCACTGAACATTCCTACCACACCAAGGAAGAAATACAGGACTGTTTTCAGAACAACTACAAGTTATTACCTGAATCAGAATGAAATGGTCAGCACTTGTCCATTTACTCATCACGACTCACTAACTCAGTGGCATATAACTCACCTTTAGGGCATAGCTTTACAACAATATTTTTTATTATGCTTTTCTACCTGTCATGAATATTCTAATAATTTAAAATGTATAAAAATCATATCGACATAGTAAACATTAGTTGTAATTATAAATGGAAGAAATTCTAACTATAGGAATAAATAGTGAACTTTTAGCATTTTTAAAATTTGCTGGTTTTAGTAGGCACAAATAAGCATGTACTTTATCATAATAGTCTATAGGATATAAACATGTTAAATGTAATACAGAGAATCCCTTTGGTTGTTCCATTATATCATCCACTTTCTAGTATATATTGTATTTTAGTGGTTTATAACAGTGACCCTCAACCTTTTGGGCACAGAGGCCAAATTCCGTGGAGAAAAGATTTTCTGCAGACCAGAGGGGGACATGGTTTCATGTGCTGCCTGCCTCTTGCAGATGGGACTTCACTTCTATCTCCTCGCTCGATTGCTGGCATGGTCCGGCCTGGTGTCAATCCACGGACCAGGGGTTGGGAACCCCTAGTTTATAAAGCAATAATAAATGGAAACAAAAGTGAAATGTTGATTTAGGTTGCCAAAATTTATTGTAGGTTATAACATAGTTTAGAATCTTAGACACTATTTTTAAAAATAGTTTAATTTAATTAAACTATTAAATTATTTAATAGTTAAATAATTAGCTATTAATTATTAATTAATTTTTGTGGTCCACAGAAAAATTATTTGCATTTTTTATATTGCACTAAATCAGGGGTCCTCAAATTATGGCCCCTGGGCCGGATATGTGCAATGAACATTTTGTTGCTGCAGAGAGTCTCCCCCTTCGGGGTCTTTTTGTGTCGGTCAGAGGGGGACAGAAATTCTGACTTGGGGTATGCTTCGGCCTTCTGGTGCAAGGTAAGTGCTGCTGGTGGCAAATAGCCGGAAGGCCTTGTTCCAGTGGGATTGCATCATGGCCTGGAACTGGCTGACCATCTCAGCCCACTGACCCTCAGGGAGGTCAAGACCAGTACCTGATCTTCCCTCTGTTTGGAAAGCCTATGCTCATACTACTCAGTTGAGATACTTCTACTGAGCCTCCTTCTTGGTCAGGTCCAATTTGAACTGAGCCAGCTGTTTTGCCAACTCTTTCTCATGGTGGCTGCTTAACTCCAACAACTGCTTCCTATTGTGGCCCTAAGGAGCCCGGGAGGGCAGGCGAGTAGTGGCAAGTAGAGTCTTGATGTGAGTGTCATCAAGTTGGCCATGCCCTCCCAGTCACATGCCCACCTAGCCATGCCCATCCAGCCAGTCATTAGGCAGATCATATTAGTGATCTGCAGGATTTAAAATTATGCATTTAGTGGTCCCTGAGGTCTGAAAGGTTGGTGACCCCTGTATTAGAGTACCCTGATAAGGAGGGGGTCTCTCTATGAAATAAGATAAACTACCTGGAAATTTTACTTTTACTTTTATAGTTAGCACAATAAAGTTCTTCAAAGTAAAAATTGATTGGTATAGAAATAATAATCTGTCCAGTTACATCATAAGGTTTAAAACATCCAATAATGTGTGAGCAGTCATAGAAAAGAGCACTGTATTCTGAACAACAGTAAAAGAAGTATCTGCAGAAGAAAAGTGTCAGAATGAGTATGGGTAAGATAAACTTGTAGTGGTTTCAAATGCTGAATTAAATATTTGTTTTATTTATTAGCTGAAAATGAAATATTTATCTACATTTTATTGAATACTTCTCTGCGAGTACCAGTTTCCAAAAGAAAGGCTTTTTACATTCTTCTTGAAGATTAAGGCTTAATACATTTGAAAAAGGTAAATTTAAAATACAATAATACAATATTGTTGTGTTAGCCAGTGCAAAAGTACCAAAACTACCATAACTTGTATTACAAAGTCCATTCTATGAGGCCTCAGTAGGAAGTTAGGTTCTGGCTTATGTAATTATGGGAGTTCTGGGGTAGGAGGATGAATTGAAAAGAAATGTTGAACTGAAAATGTTTCCACTAAAATAGAGACAATGATCATGGCGAAAACCAAGCAATCAGTGTAGTGTGTTGGCTGATTCTTTAGAAACTTTCCAGATAAGGAGAAGACAGGAGATTATCTACCCATACTCCAGATGGCTGTTTCTTGCAAGGGCAGCTGCTTTGCATATATTTGAAGACCAGGAAATGATGGTTTCAGACATGGTCCTCTCGCCTCTCCTATTCAACATCTACATGAAACCGTTGGGTGAGATCATCCGTGGTAGAGTTTCGGGGTAGAGTTCCATCAGTACGCTGATGACACTCCGCTGTACATCTCTACCCTGGACCACCCCAACGATGCCGTGGAAGTGATGTCCCGGTGTCTGGAGGCCGTGCGAGTCTGGATGGGGAGAGACAGGCTCTGACTCAACCCATCCAAGACCGAGTGGCTGTGGCTTCCGGCGTCACGATATAGCTAGGTGGTGCCATCTCTGGCTATTGGGGGCGAATCACTGGCTCCCACAGAGAGGGCCTGCAACTTGGGCATCCTCCTGGACTCTCGACTGTTGTTGGAAGATCATTTGACAGCCGTGGCCAGGGGGGCTTTTTATCAGGTTCGCCTGATACGCCAGTTGCGCCCCTTTCTGGATCGTGACGCTTTACGCACGGTCACTCAAGCCCTCATCATCTCCCGCCTGGACTACTGCAATGCTCTCTACATGGGGCTTCCCTTGAGGTGCACCCGGAGGCTCCAGTTAGTTCAGAACGTGGCCGCGTGGGGGATTCTGGGAGCTTCAAGATGCTCCCATGTGACACCTGTCCTGCGCGAGCTGCACTGGCTGGCTGTGGCCTTCCGGGTGAGCTTCAAGGTGCTAGTAACCACCTTTAGAGCGCTCCATGGCATGGGACCTGGCTATTTGCAACACCGCTTCCTGCTACTTAATACCTCCCACCGACCAGTCCACTGCCACAGAGAGGGCCTCCTCATGGTGCTGTCGGCTAGGCAATGTTGGCTGGTGACGCCCAGAGAGAGAGCCTTCTCTGTGGCTGCTCCTGCCCTCTGGAATGACCTACCCCCTGACCTTCGCACGTTCACAGACCCGCGCCTTTTCCGCCAGGCTTTGAAGACCCATTTATTTCGTGCCGCCGGCCTGGTGTAGTTTTTAACTTGCTTTTAGATAGGGTTTTATCAAAATTTGAAAATTAGGCGTACTGTTTAATACATTTTTAATAGCATTTTACTTGTTTTTATCATTAATTTTATACTAACTGACTTTTACTGTTTGCCTGTATACCGCCCTGAGTCCCGCTGGGGAGGTGCGGTATAAAAATTCAATAAAATTCAAATTCAAAAAATTCAAATACATCAGCTCACTACTACAGTGGAGCTTTTTAAAGGACAGTTAACAAGTTAACAAACCTTGGTTTTCTAACCATTTTCAGAAATTGCCTATGAACTAAAACTATTAAAACTATAAGAGACTTTTATAATGACAAGTTTGAAAAGTCTTTATCTTCAACTCTGAACAAAATAATTATAAACTTAAGAACCTAAAGAATCTGAAATAAATAGCAAAAAGCTAAATAATCTTATCTAAGAACGTTATAAATAGATCCAGATAAATTTGAAATATTTACTTTTACTATAATCTTTCAGAATTAACTATAAAAAAATAACAGCTTCTCATGGGAAACCGACTTATTTGACTATTGCCAGTAATGATTTAAGAAAATGAATACTAGAAGGCATTATAGACTTTAAGCAGAAGAAAAAAATACCAGCCCATTCATGCTGTCAGTTAGTACTGGGACTTTCAAAATGACACAAAACATTATAACATTGGAAATATTAAAATATATTTTTAAAAAACGGAGGGAGAAATTAGTAATATCAAACTGCCAGTAATGATATCTGCTTCTATAGAGTGCGCTCGTGCTCACATTTGTGAACCGGTAGGGAAGGGAAGTAAATCCCTCCACTGCTGCAAAGTTGGAACTGGAAGCATGGAAGCATAGAAGAGGTTCCACAAATCTACAGTGCTGCTTAGAAACGGTTCCACTCCCTCCCCCCGCCCGTCCGCACATCATCAAGATGAAGAGCGAGAGGAGGAATTCTGGGAGTTGAAGTCCACAAGTCTTAAAGCTGTCAAGTTTGAACACCCCTGGGTTTTTTTTCTCTAAAGGGTTAGGGGTGCAAGGGTCTTGTAACCTGACAGCTTTAAGACTTGTGTGCTTCAAATGCCAGAGTTTCTGGGCCAACATTTTGGTTGCTAAGCAAGAGCGTTGTTAAGTGAGTTTCAGTTGGCCACGTCCACCCAGTCACATGGCTGGCAAGCCACTCCCACCCGGTCACATGGCCGGCAAGCCACTCCCACAAAGTATGCCACACCTACAGCAGAGGTTCTAAAAAAATTTGAAACCCACCACTGTGCAGAAAAGATGACTACTTTAGTACTGATGACAACTTTTCCTTGGAAACAGGAAATAGAGCATAAGCTGGCCTTTGATGGACTTTCCCCGCTGGTTTTAATATTTCTAGGCTATAGTCAGTCCAATCAAATGATTACCAACAGAATAAGACATGGACTTCTAGCTAGAATTTAACAGGACATCTCTCCACAGCAGAAATCGGATTAAATGGGGTATGTGGGAACCAACAAAATATCTGAAAGACTTGACTTTTCCTAAAAGTAGAATAGCAATTTTTGTTAAGAGCCAAACTATAATCCTCTTGGTAGGACAGGTATGATAAAATCCCAAAAGCGGAGCCAATGTGTACATATGGCAATGGAAAAGTTGAAGATATCTCACGGCCTCTTTTGCTGCAAGTTCTACAGGGACATTAGATAAATGTACATTCCCCCTCTATCAGAGCGATGTCTAGGGAGAACAGATAACTTCTATGTAAATTTGAATCCAGCCACCATTCGTGCAGTAGATTAATTTTGTGCTGCTGCAATGCTAGTAAGGAAAAGATATCTAAAGAACTAGATGCTTATTTATTTTACTATTTTGCTTCTTAGTTGAGATATAAATGATCAAACCCAAGTTATAGTATTTTGGACACATGGCACAAAAAATTAACTTTCTAGAGTTAATTGTAGAAATACTGGGAAAGATGGAAGGAAAGAGAAAATGAGATAATCGCAGCAAGGTAGATGACTCAGTTATAGCAGGATACAGGAATATCCTGAAGAAAATATGACTGTGTGATCACTAACAATCAGTATAGGCTAAACAGCGTACAATCAAATTTGGGAGCAATAACCATTCCTTTAGCTACTAAGAAATTAACAAGTCAAAATTTAAATTAGAAATTTAGGAAAATGAAGATATAAAAAATAAACAAGTGTACAAACAAACAAAATAAAAATGGTTAAAGGCTTAACCATTTACAAATTCCTCAATCACTTGATCACTGGGTTTGGATAAATATGAGTTCAAGGAATAGGATTACAGAAGAATTTGTAGAATCAGAGATTTGTTTATTTACAGGATATATTTTTCTGCTAAATATATTCTGCAGAATAATTGGCAACATGTTGCAAACTGAGTTCAGATCAGAAAAGTATAATAATTTCTATTTATGTTCATGATACCTGACCAATCAAGATTTTAAAAAATCACTTCACTATATAAATCAAAAGCTGTAACTGAATTTTTAAAAATGTACTGGGCTTCAGCTTTGAACTTGATAAATCAACAGATCTTTTGATAATATAATACCTTTAGATGTAATTTGCTAAAGCATCAGCAATTGGCAATTGGCTTAAAATACTTTATTCATAGCCCTTTAATACTGTATTGTAAAGTCTTTTTAGATCAGTTTAGTCTAATTTACATATTCCTGTCTCTTGTGGTGATACCATTAGTTTGTTGTTTCTGTTTCATAGTCTTGGAATAATTATACAATAGTCATACATCATTAATGCTAGCATACCTTTACTGGCCAATTTTGCCAGTTCATATAAAATGGTACAGTCAAAAGAATTAAATATATCGCCAGATATACTGTACTATAGCTAAACAGCAATTTATTTATTTTTACTAAAGAAGCAATAAATTGAGCTGTATGTCTCAAAGAATCCTTTAAAGATTGCTATACAGGTAGTCCTCAACTTATCAAGTGAGCCTAAAATATCCATTGATAAGCAAGACAGTTAAATGAGTTTTACCCATTTTAAGACCTTTCTTGCCATAGTTGTTAAGTGAATCACTGCAGTTGTTAAATTAGTAACATGGTTGTTAAGTGAATCTGACTTCTTCATTGACTTTGCTCGTCAGAAGCTTTCAAAAAGTGATCACATGACCCTGGGGCACTGCAACCTTGCTATGTAGGAGATGATCAAGCCCAAGGCCAGGGTCAAATGCATTACCAGTTTGGAGTTGCTACATCCCCCATGAATTCCAATGACCCATCTCTAGCACCAATTTGTCTTGACCATTAGTAGATACTCATGTATAAGTAACATGGAATATGTTTCTAGTACTTGAACTCTACTCCTGTTCCTGGATTTTTGTGCCTGACATGTCAGTTTCCAAGTGGCCGAATTTTGATCACATGAGCATAGAGATGCGGAAATGTTCATAAGCATGAAAAATGGTCATAGGTCACTGTTTAAGTATCATTATAACTTCAAACAGTCACTAAAAGAATGGTTATAAGTCAGGGTCTACTTGTATTGACATTCCATATCTATTTTTAATTCTATCAACATAATTCCTAAGAAATTCTGCTCATGTATGCAAATGTCCTTTGTGATAGAAATATTTAATATGGATATTAAATGATGTATACAATTCTGAAATACTATTTATTTAATTCCTGCTGTTTATTATGTATACAAATAGCTCAAGGCAGCAAACACATCCAAACACTTTTATCTTCCTCCTATTTTCCCCACAACGATAACCTTGTGAGGTGGGTTGGGCTGAAAGAGAGAGTGACTGGTCCAAAGTCACTCATCTGACTTTCACAACTAAGGCAAAACCTGAATTTATGGTCTCCTGCTTTCTAATACTGTGTCTTAACTACTAGATCAAACTGGCTCTCCATATTTATGTGTATACAGACACATACACACACACGTGTGTGTGTGGTGTGTGTGTGTGTGTGTGCGTGCAGTAAAGGCTTTACTCACACAAACACGAAGCCAAAAACACCAGCCTGAAGATGGCAAGTGGGATCTCGCCGAAACATTGCCAAGACAATCTCAATCTTACATGGGAAAAGAACCGAATACAACAAGACCAGCATACCTACACCCATGAAAATCTACCAAAACAAATACACACACACACACATGCATGCACACACACACACACACACACACACACACACACATACACAAAACAAACAAAATGTTAAAAAGTTATGATATTTATGTAGTTACTTACCAAGCACATCTAAATTATATTAAAGTCACCAAAATATCTTTACAACCCCCAAGGCATGTCACAACTTTTGAGCACCCCTAATGCTTGGTAAATTGAAAGTTGAAAATTTTGGCATGTCCTAAACACATACACACACTCTCTTAATATTTGAAGAATTATTTTTCACGCTGCTGGTCCTCTTTTATTTTCTGACTTTAAAAGTTTTTGGTGCTCAATCACAAATAAATATTTGAAAACTCTTTAAGTTGCTTTACCTTTGAAATGCATGGTATAAATTTTCAGTACAAAAACATTTTTCTGGAAGACAAGTGATATTCTAAGGAAACCATGACTGCTCCCCAACAGATGTTTGCCATTTCCATTTTGACAAACCAAGGATTATTTATGTATTTACCCTATGTCTACCAAGGAGGATCAATGATCTATCAGACTTACACCATCTTGGGTTATTTCAGAGAATCCAGAACACAAGCATATAGTCCAATTAAGCATTGAAAGGAAAAGATCAGCTAGGGTCACCCCATTGTAAACTGGGGGATCCTTGCAAAGGATGAAGCTGAGCAAGATTACAAAAGCAAATTAAATTAGCATCCAAAATGTCATGGAAACCAATTCAGAAAATAGTTATTTCTTTTTAACAAAATATGTGCCAACACAAATAAAGGTGTTTGGTTCATCAATTCACATATACAATTATTTGATCTTAGCAGTTGATTTAAGTAAGAAAAACCCTCCTATGTTTTATAGTAGATCGAATGCTATTATTATTGCACTCTTCTTTCTATAAATATGCTGAATTATTCTTAGGAACAAAAGGTATTAGGCTCTAGTGAGCCTCTCTCAGTTTGTGGTAGGACTAATTCATTAATGTGGCTCCACCAAGAATGTGGGTGACGTTTGTTCTAATTAAACATGACTGTTGAACAATGTATTTGACCTCTATCCAGTTTTCACTGTCACTTATGCTATATAATAAGCTTTGCATTTTGCAAATGCAAAGCCCAGTGATAACTATTATGCCCTGTGAATCAATTTTTAAACAATCTCTTGTAATGAACTTGGGCATTTCATTGTTATCAACCAAAAGTGCACAGTCTTGCTATTGTCAAAGGCTCAATTATGAGTTTCTTCTGATAAATCATCATGGAGGGAGACCATGGGTGGGAGGGTGTTTTGTGGACTGTAGTGACAGAATAAAAGAATAGCTCTTTTTAAAAAAAAATGTAATTAACTAAAAGGCCAGTTATAGTGAGCTTCAAGTTCAAACATCTATTGAAAGATGATAGTGTGGGAAGTATTCATATCATTAGAAAAAGCAAACTTTAGCTAAGTTATTGTGCAGTTGAAATTCTTTTTTAAAAGTTAATGGAAAGAAAAGAGATAAAGGAATAGAAAAGGAGATGTGATTTCACACACTACAAAATGACTCTTCTCCAAAGGTACTGCTTCAACACATTATTTTTTTAAAATTCTTGAGAAAGAATATCTCAGATTAATGAATGGCTACTCCTAGAGGACCAAACTACCTATTACACTAGAAGTAGCAGATGTTCCAGTTCAGGTGAACATGTTGAACAGATATCAGCATGGAGGGAAAGGAACTAAAGAAGGAAGTTCAAGCCAAGCATCGTAATGCCTCAGCTTCATGAGAAAGGAAAAAAATTCTGAAATTGGGAATGGGTTGGAGGGTTCTGTAGATGGACTAGAGAGGTCTTTGAGGATCACATCAGATCACAAGTTTTTGCTTCCCCTTTCCTGTTGATTCTTTCATTCTTCCCTCACATAGTTGTTTTGGGATTGGACTTCCATTCATTCTCCCAAGGTGACCAATCTATACAGTTGTTTCCTGTAATTTCCTATAGTTATATTCTATAAAATTGCTGCAAACATTAAATTAAAAAATACTGATCTCAGCTGGGAACATGTACAGTACATTGGGCAATTCAAATCATTTGCTGCTCTGTGCACGTCTCACAAATTTTAGTGAGTGCATGAATTTTCAAATACAGAACTGACTATATTTCTTTCTTACATACTTTACATGCACACACACCATTTAAGCATCCCCTTGCCAAACCATTCAAGTGATGTTTCTTCTGGTATTTCTACAAATAGTTCTACATAACAAATCAACAGAAACACATGCTTATACTCAGTTCTTTTTGGGCTTTCTTTTGACAAATATTCATGCTTTAAAGTAGATTGTCAACTACCTCTAGCAATATTTGTATGTTTTCAAATGTAGTCATTTCTTTTTGACAATTAAACTATATATCACAGTCCATTAATTCATACCTTGTTCTAATTCTTCACTTTTTATGCACACCTTGCAATTGTTGATTCCTGTCATGTAAAACTAACTTATTTTTGACAGGTTAATTTTCAGATCTATACACCTCATTGCAATATACAATATAATCTTCACTGTAAATATAAATAATCAATATAATCTTCACTGCAAATCATTCAGGATCTCTGCCAACAATGTGATATCATTTACGTACAAATTATCACTTACATATAAAGCTATACATAACTTCATGTCCACAGCAACATACCTTTAATGCCACCACAGCATTCCTTATTTATTTATCCATAAACAGATAGAGCAATAAAAGAACATCACAGATCCTTATCTTACTCCTTGTTCAATGCTAGATTTGCCAAGAATTACTCTTATTTCCATACTTTACTCCATCATATAACTCTCGTACTCCATTCTGCAAACCTTATCTCTATATTTGTATGAACATGCCATAGTTCAAACTTTTTTACTTCATTATATGCTTTCTTTATACCAACAAATATACAATTACTTGCTGAAGAGAAAAAAACTATGGTCTATATTCTTCCTGAATGTCCTAGATGCACTGAATTTTATTCATTGTCAGCACTAATACACCATCATTCAGAATTCTGCCAAATACTTCCAAGGAACATTTAGCAAACTATCTTTATCTTGCTGTCTTTCCTTTCTATGGAACAGTAACTTCATTCCTAAATCATCAGGCATAGATGCAGTTTTCACACACTTGGTTAACAACTTGCCCAGCTATTCCATCAGAAAGCCACAGATATATTTATACATTTCCCTACCATACAATACTTCCAGCCTTACAACTTTTCAGCAGTCTTACAATACTGCCAACTCCTTTTTCTACATTCTTAATTTAATTTCAATTACGCTATTTGTCATATCACCACCGCACCCACACAAACCTAAAAGTTCCATCCATCATATCCTCACTTCAGATTCATTCCCCAAATGTCAGCACTTTTATTTTATTTATTTTATTTATATTTCCTTTAACGGAATAAGAGGTATTGTGTTTAACTTGTTCCAAAGAATTTTGTATTTCCTTCCAAATTGTGTTGCAGTTTCTTTTATCTTTAAATTTGCTCAGTTTGATTATATTATTTATAGTTATAGTTTTCTCTTCATTTCCATTATACCTTATTTTTCCTTTATCCTTATTGAATTTTATATCTTCATTCCATCATTTCACAAGCTTGACACAGACTTCTGCGGTTCTTGTAACATAATTCTTTTTACTCTGCCAAACAGCTTCCACATCCTTTTTCTTTTGTCTATTTTCCTTTAACCTGTTGAGTAATTAACATGTCTTCTAATCCTTTTCTGCATACGGCTGATTTCATGCCATTTATTTATTTGGCAATATCCATTACAATCTGTCCCTTTTTTGGAACCTCTCATCACATCTGTATTTCCCTTATTTCTTTTAGTCATTCAGATTTATCATATTTTAAGTTTCATACTCATGTACATATCGTCACATGTACAAATAAATAGATACAGTGTACCTTGGTACTCAACTGCTTTAAAACTCATCAAATTTCGTACTCAATGTATTTTGATGAGAATTGTTGAATTGTCCTGCAGCAAGTTCACTATAGTGAGTTGGCCACATTTTCCGTCTGGATTGCATTCATTCAGAATGTTGGCAGCTTTTTCCAATCTTATCCTTTCATTTTCCATTATCACGTAGTGGCTCAGTGGCTAAGATGCTGAGCTTGTCGGTTAGAAAGGCCGGCAGTTTGGCAGTTTGAATCCCTAGTGCCACATAACCGAGTGAGCTCCTGTTATTTGTCCCAGCTTCTGCCAACCTAGCAGTCTGAAAGCAAGTAAAAATGCAAGTAATAAAATAGGAACCACCTTTGGTGGGAAGATAATAGCGTTCCATGTGCCTTTGGCATTTAGTCATGCCAGCCACATGACCACGAAGATGTCTTCAGACAACGCTGGCTCTTCGGCTTTGAAACAGAGATGAGCACTGCCCATTAAAGCCTATTTCTGATTTCTATTTCTGTACATTTTAGCTCTTTCCTTCCTAATTAAACTTCACCTCCATTTTCCTGCATATATTTTTCAATTTTAGTCCACAATAAAACTCTACCTCCACTCAGCACCATTACTATCTTCCTCCGTCTCATAGTTTCACAGATGCACAATATATCTGTGTTGCTTTCTATTGTTTCTTTTGTTCATTTATTCTCTTTTATTATTTGTTTTTCTTTTATTACAATTCTGATTTATATCTGCCCTTATACTACCACATGGATCCATAAATATTAACATTTGTGATCCATGGTAGCTGTCGAAAAATGTAATATATTTTTCCAAGAAGTGAGAAATGTGGGAAGAGTAGTGATGGGTTTAGATTTCCTTACAATCAAACAGGCATGATGGGAGCAATTGTTCAATTTACTGTTTGAAATGATCAGATAAATTTTATTTTTCACTTATGCAAATTATCAAATCTGTTGAAATAAAACCACATGTTGATTTTATTAGTCATAGTATTCCCTCCCACACACACCCTTTACTGAAATATGGGCTTCAATGGACAAAAAATCAGAGAAAGAAATTACATTTACATTGGATGCAAGGAATGGAAGGCTTAAATTAATATTCTACTTTTAAGCTTCAGGTCTGTTCAGAGTCAACAACAGCAACATTGACAAAAATCACCATCTGTCAACTATAAAAAACAGTTTTACTTGGAACAGCTTACATTCAGTGACAATAACTTTAGCACCATAACAACATTTGCCTATCCCAGATCCTTATAGGAAGAACTCGATAGGTGAGTAAAAATGCCAAATCCAGTCTCAACATCTGACTATGTGATCAACCACAGCAATAATAATAGCTTCCTATCTATATCTTACATAATTCACAGTGGCAGACATAACATTCTTCCCTACAGCAACAGAACTGTGAAGTGAGTTGGACTGAGAGTGACTGGCCCAAGTTACCAGCTTATGAACCTAGGTGCCTGTTTGTATATCTCTTCCCTCACCTTCCCTCTTTCCCTCGCTCCCCCCCCTCTTCAATTATTGCAACCATTTTATTTTATAATAATTTTATTACTTAAATTACAATTAAAAATGAAGGTAAAATATCAAAACTTGTAAATGGAATTCAAAACAAGATATTAAAGCCTAACTAAACCGAGCTATGACATATTGTACTTTTCTATAATACAGCTAAAATAAATTAACATTGTAACATGTCAAATGTTTAAACTGAAAGTGTTATTTTTTGCAAGAAATTCTCACCTGCTCACACTTTCTCACACCCCTCTTCTAGAAGAATGAAATATTTTAGGAAATATTAACAAAGGCAGAATATTATATTTCCCCTAAAAGAGAAATGGAGATCTTAAGGGAGACAGAAAGTCTTTGCCCCCAACAGATATTCAGTTCTTTACCCCCAGCAGATATTTGGTGCCCATTAAGAAAGACTGAGCCAGTCTATTTACGAAACAAAAGACCTTCAGCTCCAGGATGACGGGATTATCCAGGCTTGACTCAGAAAATCTACAAGGTTAGCTATGAACCCCTATAGCAGCCAATAGCTTGCACAGGAATAGGAAGCTCAAGGGCAAGGCCTAAGGGAGAGTATAAATAACCCTCACCCTCCACTCCATGTGTTCACCTACCCAGAATCACCCATGCTTGGGGGTTCTGCTTCATCATTAAACCCTCTTTCCAATCAGCCTCCATGTTTCCAGTGGCTTTCTTCCCACTTGGAACTGAACCAGGTGGATATTTCTTCCAACACTTGGAAACTGCCAAATAGAGTTATCCATGCAGTGTTAAACATGATAGGATTAATTTACCTGCCATAGGCATCAACCTTCCCTTTCCTTTGATACACATGCAATATCAGAACCATTCCACCCTGACCACCTGTACTGCTCTGGGATTTTGTCCAATGGTGGGGACTAGATCCCCCAAATTTTATTCAGTCGGCAAAGCTATTCCCACAGCCAGCCATTGCAACATTCATGGCTGTTCTCCTTCCCTACATTTAAATATTCTTACATATGAAATGGGTTTGGTTGGGTCAAATAATTTGGGTCTTTGTTCCAAATTGCCTGCTGTTACTTTCTAAGGTATCATTTTATGGGGCAGAGCATACAGCTCCTTAAAAAATAATATTATTATTCAATCTGGCAGCATGCAAGAACAGTGAAGTTTTTCCATGAATGGATAGTGGAATGCTGTTGGTGGGGACAAGCTGTGTTTTCTGAACATCAGATGACTGATCCTTCCCCTGATTGGAACAATGTCCCATTTGCAGGAAAATAGATAGGTGCATGCTGCTATTCTGCTAATAAGTAGAGTTGGGGGGTGTTATCCTTTTTTATTGCTACCTTTGGGGACCCCAAAGGCCAGATGAGGTAGCCACATTCCCCTGTCAGCCATGCCTGGCCTAGACAAGGTTCTGCCTGAAATAATGATGAACAAATCTCTATTGTTTGGCCACCCCACACAACATGAAAATGAGTATGATCCAGGCATGTTGGGGCCTCCACAGCAGCTACAAGCCATGATTATGGGGCATGCGGTTAGCACAGTCTGCAACATCAAACAGCTTGTTTACAATGGGTCTAATCCATAATGATATAACAGGTGTATAACAGTCAATACCAGCATTGTAGTGATCAAATAACTTTGTAGCACATTTGCATTGATCCTGTATTAATCCAACCACCTGAGGCTTCTTGCGCTATGATTTATGTGACTAACTGGGAGGCTGAGGCGCTTTTTGACAAGAAGCCAAATTTTAGGCAAAGATCAGGGTATAATTTATCTTTGCAGTTAAGAGCTTTTAAAATCCAGGCTCAGATTGTCAGTGGCACTGTTCAAAAGGGAAACTTGTTAGAGCATGTAAAGAGAGAGCTGAATTCATCAGCCACTGTAAGTCTCCTTAAGTGCTTAAAAATGATGAATTACATTTATGTGAAATATCTGTGTGCGTGTGCGCGCGCATCTATGTTTCTTCACAATCTTTCCAAGTCTTCACTATACTGTAAGCTATGTCATTGTCATTAATTGATATATTATTTGCTGATCAATTGTTTCTGAAAGCCTGTCTGAGAAGCCACAAAAATCAAATAATAAACTGATAATCCTTATCATTTGGACAAAATCATTTCATCAAGAATCACTACTTCGATCCAAGACCAGCATAAAATGAAACAAATCTATTTACTGCTAGTATTATTTTATCTAACTAATAAAACACAATCCATAAAATATAATGATATGAAGGAGTTGGTAATAATAGGAATAAAACATAATAAACTATCTCTAAGAGTTATTAAACTCTACTATATTAGTTGAAATCTAATTTTATTATTTAATCATGCTAGAGGTGAATCCTAATTTCCTGAATGTACAGGTTCTCAGCTAGTGGAATAGGATGCATCAGGAACCAGGCACATCTCCTTCAGTGGAAATATTCAAGAAGGCTGGATGATCATCTGCCTGGTGGTTCCTATACCAGGCAAATGGTTGGACTGAGTTTTTTCAACTGTTTGGTTCTGCACTTGTATAAAAGATAGGTCTACATCACTGTACTGTAGTTTCAGTTGGAAATACAGAAACTGTTAAAATATCTTACTATATTTGGAAACTATTGGAATTCGGAAAATATAATTAAAATAGAAGCTGTGAACATCCAATAGTAGCCATAACATGTAGAACGCATAACCATACCAGTTGTAACTTCTTCTGAGTGTTCTTCAAGGGCAGTCTTATATAAAGCACATTTCAGTACTCTAATTAGGAACTGAGTAAGGCATGATGGTGAGAAAGACTTCCCAGCCCAGAAAACTCTGCAATTGGTGTAAAAGGACCCCCCACCCAGCCACAGCTGCTACCTGCTTATTAAACAGAAGCAGTAAGTCCAGGTAGACCTCCAAATTGCACACCAGCTCTGTCTGGAGAGTACAATCCCAAAGATGAAACGTCTCCAAAATTGGTGGTCACCCCCTCTTGTCAGGGTTGAGCTGAACTAGTTTATCACCATCCAGAACTTTACAGCCCCCAGACCCTTGGGCAGGGCCATAGCAGCATCTTTTGTCCAGTAGAGATATATCGGTGAGTATGATATGCTATCACATACCATCAGATGACTTCATCCAGCAGTTTCACGTAGATGAGGAAGAAGAGAGGAGAGACCCAAGCCGTGAGGTATTTAGCTCTGCAAGGGATTAGGGCTAGACATCTTGTCCAACAACACTGTCTGGAACTGGCCAGAGAGAAATGAGAGCTGCCATAAAGTTGCCTCACATTCCCAATTCCTACAGTTGGTTCAGAAGTATTAGGAGATCCAGGACATTTGCACCACTCCTGTCCTGAGCCCTCCAAAGGTCAACCAATGCCATCTACACCCCAACTTGAAAGCAGACTGAAGACGACAAGAGACAATAGCCCGATCAAGGAACACCAAGACCATTTCATGAACACTGACAGATTAAGCCACTAGTATACAAAATGAGCATATCACTAGCACTGATGATGCACCTAGTTGGTAATGAAACATTTGCAAGAAAACAGTCAAATTTTGAGAGTACCAAGGATCACAAAGTTGAAAATTCACTCCCACAGAGAGGGACTTCTCCGGGTGCCGTCCACTAAGCTATGCCAGCGGGCGGCGCCCAGGGGAAGGGCCTTCTCTGTGGCGGGCCCGACCCTCTGGAACGACCTGCCCCTCGAAATTAGAACAACTACAGACCTCCGCTCCTTCCGTCAAAAATTAAAAACACACTTTTTCTGCTTGGCCGGCCTAGGTTAGTCATCTGTTTATTGTTTTAATTGGGTTCTTAAGGGGTTTAGTTTTTAGTATTTTGGGTTTTTAGCGCAGGGATAAATTGTTTAATCTGATTTTATATATATTTCTGATGTATTTATGTTTGTATGTTTTTTAATTCCCCTGTGCACCGCTCCAAGTCCCTTCGGGGAGAGGGAGCGGTCTACAAATTAAATTTATTATTATTATTATTAACCCTGAGCTACAAATATTATAATAGAATAACAGAATTGGAAGACACCTTGGAGACTTCTAATGCAGGAGACTATATACCATTTCAGACAAATGACTATCCAGTCTCTTCTTAAAAGCCTCCAATGATGGAAACCCACAACTTCTGAAAGTAAGCCTTTATGCTGGTTAATTGTTCTCACTGTTAGGAAATTTCTTCTTAGTTCTAAGTTGCTTATTTAGTTTCCATCTATTGTTTTTTGTCTTGCCTTCTGACAATTTGGAAAATAAGTTGACCACCTCTTCTTTGTGGCAGCCTTTAAATATTGGAACACTGCTATCCTGTCACCCCTAGTCCTGCAACCATTCTTCATATATTTTAACTTCAAGCACCCTAATCATCTTTGTTGCTCTTTTCTGTACTCTTTCAGAGATGCAACATCTTTTTAATATCATGGTGACCAAAACTGGATGCAGTATTCCAAGTGGAATCTTACTAAGGCTTTATAAAGTGCTAATAATATTTTACATGATCTTGATTCTATCCCTCTAATAATGCCATCTAAGATTGTATTGGCTTTTTTGACTGCTGCTGCAAACTGTTGGTTCATATTTAAGTGATTGTCTGCTAGGACTCTGAGATCCCCCTCACAGTTCCTGCTATTGAGCCACGTTTCCCCTAATCTGTACCTGTAATTTGGGTGTTTTTTGCCTAAGTTTTCTTTCCACTCCATTTCATTTTGTTAAATAGTGCCCAGTGTTCAAGTCTGTCAAGATCCATCTGGATCTTGAGCCTATCTTCTGAGGTGTTGGCTTTCTCTGCCAGCTTAGTGTCATCTGCAAATTTGATGAGTTTCCCTTCTATTACCTCATCTAAATTGTTTATAAAGTTGTTAAAAAGGACTGGGCCTAAAACAGAAGCTTGGGGTACCCCACTACTTACTTCCCTCCATGTGGATGTAGTTCCATTAAGGACTACATGTTGAGTGCAGTGTGTCAACCGGTTACATTACATGACACCCACCCTCTGAATGACATTCCCCCAATAAATAAGGTTCAAGACTAGACAAAAGTTGTTTAATACAACTGAATCCAAGACTAGCCACTTGACAAAGGTGGGTGACCTCACCTCCTTCAAGACAGGCAATAACACCCACAAAGAGAGATTAACTATCACTTAGAAACTAACCAGGAGGGGCCAGAGTTCAGATGGCCATGTTCACAGCCACAAAACCTATCTACTTTCTGAGGTCAACCAGCTGGTTCAAACTCCTCCAGATAACAGGACTCAATTTTGCCTCAGGCACTTTCAAAGGATCTGCTCAGCCAGAGTTCAACTCCAAGTAAACTTGAGTGATTTTATCTGACAGATGCTGAGAATACTCCTCACAATAGTTCTGCAAGAACTTCCCTGGCTAAATGTAGAACCTTACTCAAGAGGGACCCAGTCACCCAGAACAGGGCTGCTTGGATGGCGGCAAAGATGGAGAACTAAGTACACTTTGCTGCCCTTATCACTGCAGGCAACTCCTAATATAAGCTGTTACTTGTGCTTGATTGCCTTCACTCTTTTTGCTTGCTTTCTTCTAGTAAAAGTTTAGCTGTCTCTTGTGTTACTTCATGTCTCAAAGCTGTTCAGCAACCACAGTGTTATATGACATTTGTGTGCATAGATAGCAACTTGGATCAACACCCCCATCATTTTTTCATTCCAAGTAGTAAGGAGGACATTATTTGAACTGTGGACTACAGCTTCAGGAAAACCCTAAGTTTCATCTGAAACCACACTAGGTCCATCAAGTGTCTGGGTCAGGCCAATCTAAATGGCCCGACCTCTCAATAGTCCAGTGAATCATCTGCACTTAGCTTAGCAGGATTAAGTTCATGCTCAGTCCATCACTGATTCAGCAACTCTATGTTGCCATCCACTTCAGTTATTAGGGCAAAAGAAAGCTATATCCATTTATAGAGTTTTATAGAGATACTAAATTGGTCATAGAATTCTCTAGTTCTCTTAATCCCAAATAATATGTTCAGCAATGGTTTTTCATGCTTGCCATTACTCAGTGAAATGTTACTGTCAACTTGGCCTTAACTCTTTGTTCATCTAGTCAACCTAGGGACACATCATAGCTAATACCAAGAAAGACAATGAAACTTCAAGGAGCAGGATCATCTCTCTCTTCCAGCAGGCATAATTCCTAAGGTGATCAAGTTGATGTTTGTATTAAATTCAGGTTTGCATTTCCATCCTGAAATACTTCTATGATTTGAAAAATAATTTTAGAATAGTAGCCCTATAGAGAGTACTTAAGTGGCAACATTGTGATGTCATCAACATCTCATACTACCAACTCCTAAATAGTTGTACAGCTTTAACAATGCTTTCAAATTGTTTTAAGGGAAAGAATTAACACAACCAATAATAATAGTAGTAACTTTCTAAAAAAAATCCATATAGAAAAATGGAAGGCAGAACTCACATTGTAAATCAAGAACTTTCTCTTAATTCTCTGTAAATTCTGTAGCTCTTCCATAAGCCAGGATCTCTGTAATTCTAGATAAGATGTACACAGGCAGATGAGCAACTAATTGGCTTCTTAATTTCCCTTGAATTCTGCTGTCATTTAGTTCTAAGAAATCTGAGCTAAAACTGCTAAACCTCACTGAATACAGTAATTGCAACTGAAGTTCATTTGATCAGAAACTGCTTGGTGGATTGTTGGAAGGAAGAACTGGTCTGCACAGTTTGGGGTCTAACCAGAAGAAACACAAAGGTGTCCTCCTCTGAATTCAGATATAATGTTCCTATAACAGACAGCAGACAAGTTCATGTTATTGGCCACTTTGTTTCCCACATTAGCCGTATTAGCAGGAAACTGCAAGGAAGCTCCGATGTGCTTTCTAGTGTTTTCTGAAACTATGGAAGTTATTAAGCGAAGAGGATGGATGAAATAACATTCCAAAGCTATGACATCAATGAAATGTGCCTGTATCATTTGATGGTGGGAGACATCAGATCTCTTGTGGTTTTCCATTTTTGATCATATAATCCTAGCTTAAAAGGGAAATGCTCTGTGTATGGAATTTCCCTGTACTCTTCTCCAAATTTTAACTAGATTAGGTTAATTAATATGGGGGGAGGGAGGCTTACCATTGCCTGCCTTTACAATAAATTGTGTTTTGCTTGCCTCCAGGCAAATAAGAGCAAAAGAAATGAAGATAAATTAATTTAGGTGCATCATGAATGGGGTGCAACAATCTGCATAGCCACTAGATAGCAGCAAAGAGTTCAGAAAAACCTGCTTTGCTACTTTCAAGTGGGCATGGAGATTATGAAGTCCAGGTATGGTAATTATTACATTGAATTCATTAATTCCAAGACTAGCTCTAAATTTATATGATGGTAGGAGTTACCGGTACTCTCAGTCTCAGATTTTAGTCTTTATTTGTGTGCATGTTACAAATATTTTCAGATATATCACTGAGATTCTGCAAAAAGAGTGGACAACATTCAGGCTTGCTAGTTTTTGTTTTCATTAGGACTACCAAAATCATTAACCAGAGCTTTTGCTAAAAAGCACACTAGGTAGTATATTGGATTCTTGGAAATAAGATACCAGATTCATATTACAGTAGAATAGTAGAGGTCAGTTTCTGATATTCTTTACATGCAGGCATAGACAAGCTGGCCATTGCCTTCTTTTACCCCTTATAAATATTGAATCTGATTTTTTTGAAACCTTGCTCTTGTCTAGTAACAGATTGGCTAGGAACTTTCCTCCTCGGAATTGTGTCCTAACTCATAATTATTTTGCACTACACTCTGCAGAATCCCTATATAAAACCCATTTAATGTAATTTTGGATATGCATATTGGGCTACACGTTATTGTCTGCTTTTGTTAGATGGGAATCAGCCAACTTTCCTGATCCTTCAAATTAAATATTAGATCTTTGTACAACACCATTAGTCATGCCAACCATAATTTACTCAATCTAATTTTCTAGTTTTGCTCAACACAGAGAAAATACCACCACTCAACCCCCTCTAAACCATCACAAATTAGTTCATAACTTTCTCCTCAATGTTGTTGCTTTTTCAATATTATTAACTGTGCATGTGCTGACATAGATATCAGAGACAGCGTAAGGGAACATGCGACAAAATGTGTGAAATGATACTGTAAGGTCGCCACTATTCCTCCAACTGACAAAAATAAGAAAGAACACCACAGTGCTATCAACTCATCACTTAAAAAGACTGGACAAGCATTTATATAGGATGATATAAGGATTCCTGTCTTGAGCAGGGGGTTCTTCTAGAACAGAGGTTCCCAAACATGGCCACTTGAAGACTTGTGGACTTCAACTCCCAGAATTCTCCAGCCAGCTCTGGCTGGAGAATTCTGGGAGTTGAAGTCCACAAGTCTTCAAGTGGCCAAGTTTGGGAACCTCTGTTCTAGAAGATAGACCTTTCCAGTTCTATGATTCTATGACTATCTCCCAGAAAGTTATATTCCCACCAGCTCAAGTTTCAGTAAAAAAAAGTTGTGGAAGTTACAGCCAAGAACTTTGGAAGACATGAAGTTGCCTGTCCCTATTCAATGGCCTTGCACTATTTAATGATTTGGGAGAGGGTGGAATGGAACACTGGAATCCCAAAGCATCAAATGCTATTTGTTCTTCATGGGAGGCCTTTATTGAACTAATCCAAAACTCTAACACTTTGCAGTGTGAGATTATCACCAGGCACAAGACTTCATGCCAGGTTCTATGTGCAGTCACCTATAAAATAAATGATAGATCCTGGATTGTGGCTTGAAAACAATAGAAGATGAATTCAAAAGATTTGAGAAACAATTGTAGCCTGAGTAGAATATATACAGTAGCTGCCCCAGATCTCTAGGCTCTTTGAATTGGACTAATTCAGGGGTAGTCAACCTTTTTATACCTACCTTCCACTTTTGTATCTCTGTTAGTAGTAAAATTTTCTAACCGCCCACCGGTTCCACAGTAATGGTGATTTATAAAGTAGGGAAGTCAATTAAATTTAAAAAAGGAAAGTGCTTCAGTATCAGACAAAATCCCTACTGCCCACCATGAAAGCTGGAACGCCCACTAATGGGCGGTAGGGACCAGGTTGACTACCACTGGGCTAATTGATTAAACTAAGTAACTAATTAGGGTACAACTACAGGAAGTAAGCCACCCTGAATTTAGAGGAATATATATTTTTAAGGAAATATACATTGGGTTATGTAAGAGGATGAAAATTGAAGGCTATAAGATTCATAATTCAGGAACGAATCTGACAGTTTCTTTTTTCTAGAAGATCTTGAATTCCTCTAAATATTCTAAAACCAAGTTGAATTGTTATAATTTCTCTTTGATATACATTAATAAAAAATAAAAAACCAGACCAGCCAGGAAATGATAACTGGTGTTAAATAAGGTTCTAATACTCACAAAGCTGCAAGCAATAAAAATATGATGGAGGAAAAAAACTCCATTCACCAAAGTACAGTGAGCTATATTTACTAATAAACACAGCCACATTGCCTGCTTGGATTTATGTCAATTGCAGCAGAAAGAGGGAGAAAACTAAGTATGTTTTGAGATCAGCACCAACATGCCAGCTCCATGACAGCTGAAGAAGGCAGGGGTCATGTTTACTGCAAGCAAAGACACACGTTACAACCATATTATATGTGTAGTACGCAGATTGTATTTGTTTTTATTTCAGTTTGAAATAATTGGACCTATGTTGCTTCTTTTTGTGTGATAATAGGCATATTCCACCGGAAAGACACATAAGTTCCACTGGAATCCTTATATTACCCCATTTGTATACTGGGAAATATCATACAGAAATATGTTATTCCATCATTTTATAATAAAAAACAATTTCTTTATTTGCATGAATATGGAGGATGTTTTTTGTATGCTTTTTTTCTGGCATGCGTTATCTATGATTTAACTAAGAGCAAACTGGATCAGTCCTATTTTTCCCCCCTTTCCCGTTCTTTTCTTTTACTTCTCTTCTCTTCCCTTCTCTTTCTTTTTTGTATCCCCTCAAGTCAGTCCTGACTCCTGGCAACTGCCTGGACAAGTCCCTGCAGTTTTCTTGACAAGGTTTTTTGGAAGGGAGTTGTCCTTGCCTTTTTCTAGGGCTGAAAGTGAGTGACCCAAGGTAGCTTTATGCTTAAGGTAGCACTACAGCTCCCAGTCTCTTGGTTTCTAGCCTGGTGCCTTTACCATTATACCAAAGTGGCTCTTTTAGAAGCTTTTTGTTCCCTAATTTCCAGGCTTTTTGTATGTAGTGATTGCACTAATAATACAAATTTCTATGGCTTGCATGTTTTCCTATTTATTTGTCAGGGTAGTAAAGACAACACCTATTATCTTCCCTACTTTACAGCACATCCCTGACATTAAGAATATTGGGATATTTAATCTGCCAAGCGCCTCAGTTTTTCCTCCCATATAGCTATTGAATCTCTTTACTCACTGCTCCAGAGAGAAAAGCTAGGTGAAGCTAAGTTATTCTGCTCTTCTTACTATGAATGTTCCTGCTGTTCTTTAGGAGATTTGGACCAATAGGAACAAAACAGATTACCAATGTAAAGCATAAATGCCAACCATTGCATTCATATTCTGCCTTTATGAGTTCCAGACAAGTTTGAGCTACCACCAGAGAGATAGAAGGTAAGATTTTGAGCTGATCAACCGTTGCTCTTCTCTTCTAGTTTTCTTACATTTTTACACAATTGACCAGCAATCAAACTTGCTAAGATTAGTAGTTTAATCCTCCCGGTGATGACATAAACTTTAATGGTGGGCAGATCATTACAAATGCATAATAATTGCTTCCTGATTTTTGCTCCCAAATACGTAGGAATGTGCTGAAAATTCAGATGAGTGGACACAAAAGAATCCCAGAAGAAGACTGGACAAAGATGACTATTTTATAAAACCATTTTTTTTAATGTTCACAAGCAGGACCTGTATTATGAACAATCACGCATAAATATGCCCTGTTTGCAAACCTTTAGAGAATTATATATAGAAGCTTTCTTGGCATTATTGTAAAATGCAGGCTTTAATTTTCTGGTCTTGGCTTCCTTGATTTTTTTGACACCTCCATAAGGATAGATGTGACTTCTGAGTGCTATGCCAGACACCATAGATTTGTACAATTTCTTTTTTCTTTTTAACTGCAAACTTTAGATTAACTGTGGCATTCAGGATCACTTTTTCCCAGGATTAGTTTACAGAGGTAAAACTTCCTCTGTTCGAAAACTTCTTTTTAAATTTTTTTTCTTTAATTTTTTGTTTGTTTAAACCAGTGGCCATGCCCCACCTAAGCGTCTCTAAAATCCTAATGCCCCCCCCCCCCCCCGGTTACATTACTTTACTCAAAAAGTGAACTCTACTCACACAGAGGGAGCATAAAAGGCCATTACCTTGGTATAAACAAGGTTCAAATTGCCCCCATTAAAAATCAAATTGCCCCCCTGTAGGTCATGGGCCCCACTTTGGGAACCACTGGTTTAAACAAATAGTTGCATTAAGCCTATTAGGAAGCATGAAATACCCATTTTGCTTGATACTTTATTTTTAAATTTTAAAATGTCAATGTTTGCTATTGAATGTCCATGGCCATCTTGGAGAGCTCCGAGCCCTACAAAAAAGTGGGTGTTGGGAGTCAATGTAGCCTTGAAAATATGGAGTATGCAGTTTAAAAAGCAACATAATTGACACCTCAGCTAGTGCATCAGTCAACACTGTAGCTGAGGTCCCAACTTTCCCAATCCTGCAAAAAGAAAAGAAAAAGCACATTAAATTCTTTTAATATAAGCCAAACTGCATGACTCCATTTAAATAAAACTGGATGAACAATCTGCCAGCCTGGATTTCTGCTCAATAAAATTAATTTGATGTCAGGACAAGCATTCCACTCTATAGGAGGAGCTACTCTGTGTGCATTTGGATAGGAGTGTGTGTGTGTGTGTGTGTGTGTGTGTGTGTGTGTGTGTGTGAATAAGGGACTGTATTTTTTTTTAAATGAACAGTTCCCAGTGGAACAGCACTTTAGTGTTTGGGACAATCCACAGATTGATGTTGGCACTTCTCAAGGCTTAGCTGGCAAGAAGATCTTACCCCAGACAGATTCCCTGCTGGGATGATGTTTAGGGAATGTAAATGGAATAATGAAGTCTTTCCAGCTTGGGGGATATCAGGTCAGGGTTTGGAATTTGGTTTCTGTGGAAAATTATATTCTCTACCTTTCTTTTTCAGTTCAACCTAGCACTTGTTTGGCTCATTTCCTTGCAATGTGTTTACTCTATTTGAAACTATGAGCAGTTTCCTATTACTGTATAATGTCCAAGGGAAAAAAATTGTGACTGTTTGCAGGGATAGATGTTCGGTTAATGATAACAATAAACATTCTCTGCTGGTCTGAACTTGAACTTATCCATGCAGTCATAGTTACCATCTTAATTGTTAGCATTCAGCTTTGACATTCAATGTTTTATATCAGCGTAACATAAATGTGGAGAAGTGTAAACTTTTAAGGTAACCTTCCCCAGAATGCTGCCGTTACCTAAAAGTAGAACTTCCCAAATTTCTAATGAATATAATTACACATTTTAAAAGTGCAAATATGGAGAAAGCTACTTCAGACTTCCAATACAACCCTATGTTTTATATACAGTATACTATATTGTTTATTTTTGTCTTACTTATCCTTTGCTAAAAGCCTTGCCTTTTGTGGAGTGAGGCTCATAACCTTTGCAGTCTGAGTGAGTACCTATAGCCATAATCAACTCCTGAATGCATATATGCTTTACTCTGTTCTGAATTATCCCAGATTTCTGAATTCACAAAAATTTGATGCATATATTAACTAAACAAATGAATTTGCATCTGTAGCAAATGCATAAAAAGAAATCAAGGTTTAAATAGTTAAACTGTTTGAGTTGTACAAATGCTATCATTATCAGTAATTGACCTACTTAAATGTGTTGTGTTAACACAATGTAATTCTGCATTAATTTACACGTAGTTTAGATCAATAATTTTCCATTTATGAGCTTAGAACAACTGTAGGAACTTTGGATAGCTTGCAGTGCAACATCCAATGTAAAAATCACACAAAAAGAACTAAAATCTTACTGTGTTTTTATAATTCTCAAAATCTCATGCATCTTTTTATACTGCTTATTTAAGTAAACATTAAATACAAAAGCAAACAAAAATACATGAAGTTAGAAAAGAAAACTAAGATGTACAAGACATATATTCATGAATACAAGCTTCTATATCAGCATTTTGTAGCCGTGTTTCATTTTATACTGTATGTAGTTGGGGCCATGAATTTATCCTTTAAAGGATAAAGGATAAGGATAAGTCTTTTAACTTAATAGAACATAGAGAATCCACTCTCTCAGTTTTGATGTCAGTTTCTATGCAGTAGGAATACAGTTCAAAAGAATATAAGCATCCAAGAATATTAAATTTGGGATACCAAAGATGTCATGTGCCAGTGTGCCTGCAGATGCATGCCTGCAGATGCCACTCTAATCCATGGAAAATCAGAGAGGCTTACAAAATTCTCCTGGTAAGAGGATTAAAAAGTTGCTTCATAGTAATAAAAAAGGCAAAAAAACAAGCAAACCCCAAAGTGCAATTGCAATAACATTTATAGCAAAGGACTAAATGTTTATTGACCAGAAGTGGGTTGCTCCCAGTTCGGCCCGGTTCACCTGAACCGGTAGTGGTAATTTGGCCTGAGTCGCAGAACCGGCAACTCATGCCCCCAAACCATTGCCATTGCTGGCATCTTGTTTATTAGCTTTTAATGCTCTTCACGCATGTGCATAACCATTAACAGTGAACTGTGCATGCACAAAACATGCATGCGAGGAACCGGTACTGGTTTTCATAGGAACCCACCTCTAGTATCAACATACTACGACAGAAGTCTCCTGTCACATTTTTCCCCTCTAAGTCCTAGAAGGGCCAAGTCTTAATGGCTTTCTGGAATGTTAGCAGGAAATGGGGGAAGGAGTCTGCTGTTCCAAAGAAGTGAGGCTATGACAGCAATGACCTGTCCCAGGATCCCTTTGGGTAATGTGAGAAAAAAGACAGCCCAAACAAAAAACAGTAGAGGTAGGCAGTCCTGAAGAAGTTCATGTCCCATGTCATGTAGGGCTTTATAGATGACAATCAGTCTCTTGAATAGCACGAAGTAATCCTGGGCAACTCCCAAAACAGATGTGTTACATAGGAATACCTAGTGTAGTGATGGCGAACCTTTTCAGCACCGAGTGCCCAAAGTGGAACGGCCAGCCAGCTGGTCTTTGTGTGTGCCAATGCACTGGAAACCTGAAGACCTGCTGGCCAGTGCAAGCATACCTGGGTTTTTTGGCTGTTTTTCAGGCTGTTTTCAGACCATTTTTCAGGCCATTTTGGGGAGCACTTTTGGCCAAAAAATGACTTGAAAACGGCCTCAAAAGTGGTCTGAAAAATAGGCCTGGGGAAAAAACTGGGTTTTGGCCATTTTCTGGCCTGCAAAGACCAGCTGGCCAGCATGCATGTGTGCACCAGAAACAGCAAGATCATCTGGCAATGACACACATGTTCACAGAGAGGACTCTGTGTGCCACCTCTGGCACGTGTCCCATTGGTTCTTCAACATTGACCTAGTGGCACCCATCACTATTTGGGCTGCTGAATGCAGTCCAGTTGAAATTTCTGAGTGATCAGAGTCATCATTTTAAGACTTCTGCATACATTTGACTGTGATTAATTGATGTATTCATTAAATTTAAGCTGATTTTTAAGATAATATGCATCACACTCCTGAAACCCAGAAAAATGGGATAATATATGCATTTCACAATTAAATGTCTCCATGGAATAGTAGAAGTTAAAACTTTTTTTTTATTTTAAGAAATCTAAGTGAACAAGACCTTCCCCAAATTATTTTAAGGTTTATGTTTCTATGTATAAAAAATATTTTGTGAGGAGATGGGCAAACTAATATTCTGTAGGCAAGGCCATTAGACTCAACTGGATGAAGATCTAGATTTAGATTCCTCCTCGTTTGTGGAATCTAATTCATGAAAATACTTTTGTGTGCCACTTTGAGCAACTTACAGTCACTTCCACTGCAGGGCTGCTGCCTTGATCCTCCCTCTTACAAACAAATGCTAGCAATTACCAGACATGCGCAGATCCAATTCATTCATTCAACTGTATGGAGAAGCTTAGCTGCAAAAGCAGGGCCAACGTTCCATTTCCACCTCTGTGCAGATTACTTTGTGATGGGGGAGGGAGGGGGAGGGAACCAGTTTTGTGCTTCAAACTGGCAGGTTTCGTATTTTAAACAGACATCAAAGGCCAGTCTGGAATGTGTGTGGCTTTCCAAAGAAGGGAGAGATGTACACCTAATGATCATTATAAAGATATTGTGATTGTTATCAAGGCATAAAAACCAGGAGAAAGAGAGCATCATGCCTGCCAACAATACTTTTTATTGTTTTCTCTCAAAAGCATTTCATTAAGCAGTGTAATCATTTTAATATTCATTCTGCTTTGCAGCCATATTTCCTTTCTCTCTCGGGACTTTTCAGTTTCTTCCATTCTGGAACATGTTCTCCTTGGATCTCGAGGAAAGTTTCTTACCCCTCGGGGCAACAGGTGCCTAGTCCACACAGCACAGAATTAGCACAGAACAGCCAATCCCACTGACACAAAGAGAAAAGGGGATTTTTATATATATACAGTATGTATAAAAAGAGGGCTAATTAATGCAGCTAAATCAAAACAATTATATTTGCCCAATTTATTACAGGGACTTCAAGGGTGAGATGTTTGCCACCCAAGAATTTCATTTGGTTGTTCAATGCATTTTACTCAACCAAGGAAGAGATACCAGAGTAAATTCAACCTCAGTGACTGACACCTGGAAGCTAGAAACTGCCAATCTGGGATCAAAACTTGATCCCAAGCCCCAGGTGTCTATAAGACCGATGTTCATTTTGGCAGATCATTGAAAGAGATGCTTGTAAAATACCATACAACATGTGAATTCTCTCTACATGGCTGCCACAGACAATAGATATGAGATTATCCCATGTTCAATTTTGATTAGAAATGTATGTAATTGTATGTAAATAAAATGAGAAAGGAACTTTTAAAGTTCACAGACGTGTTTATGAAAGAGAGAGAGAATAACATATATAATACTGTATTCACATATGTAATTAGCTTTTCTTGATTTAAAAAAATAAAAATAAAGGTATGATGGTTGAAAATAATGAAAGTATGAATGGCATGGTGGAAAAACACATCAAATGTTTCTTCCACTGAAAATGGCTTCATACAGGAGGAAAGGTACAAGGCAATTTATCTATTATGGTTTATTTCAATCATTCTCAATCATTCATCATGTGTTTTAGGCTTCAGACCCTTATCATTCTTGTTTCTCTGCTCTGCACTCTTTCTAAGGTCTCAACGTCTTTTTTGTACCATGGAGTCCAGAACTGAATACAGGGATTATTAAGGGGGAACTAGGAATAATTTCATCAAGTCCTAATAGAAATGAAATCACTGAATTCCTTGGATTCCTATAAATGGTGAAGGATAGTAAATCAAGAAATAAGGCTTGGTTATAAGGCATCTGTTAGGGAAATAGTACTTAAAAACTCGAGTGACTCTAGAAATTAGAGGTGGCAATCATCTAAAACAGTGTTCACCAATTAGAGTCTGTGGACCACTGATGGTCCATGAGAAAAGTTTGGTGGTCCACAGAAAAAATATTTGCATTTTTTATATTGTAGGGGCTGCAATTTGAGGGTGCGATGAATGTTTGTGTTGCTTCAAAGAGTCACCCCCTTTGGGGTCTTTTCATGTGGGTTGGAGGGGGGAGAAATTGGGGTCTGATTCAGCCTCCTGGTGCAGTGCTTTGGATGAAGGCTGGAGGGAAATGCCACTGGTGGCAAAGAGCCGGAGGACCTTGTTCCAGTTGGACTGCATCATGCCCTGGAACTGGCTGATCATCTCAGCTTGCTGAGCCTCCAGGCATTTGTACCTGACCTTGCACTCCTGCAGGTCTTTCCTCTGCTTGGAAAGCCTATGCTCGTAGTCCTCAGTGAGGTGCTTCTACTGAGCCTACTTCTCGGTCAGATCCAATTTGAACTGAGCTGTTTTGCCAACTCTTTCTCATGGTGGCTACTTAGCTCCAACAACTGCTTCCTGTTAAGTCCTCACGGTTACGACCGCAGGGTGTCAATAAAGGGAAGAAACCATCCTATTTGGTCTGATGTGCCTGTCGGCTGGTGGGACAATTGCAGCCAGCCGATTGGTTATCGCTCTGACAGCTTAGGTAGAAAAAGTTGTCAAAGGAACTGAGAGTTGTTCTAAGCTGTTCTGTTGTTCTTCTAATAAAAAAGTTAATGGTTAAATGTCTCTGTTCTTCTCAGTCTCTCAATACTGAACACTGGCAACAAAGGTGGGATCGTCTTAGAACCAACCACCTCAGATTCCCGATCTGCACTACAACGGAGAATTAATCACCTCAGAATTGACTGCATTTTTTTGCTATGGCAGCGGTGCCTCAGTTCGCCACGTTCATATCAGGTTAAGAGTCCTGGGACGGTGTCATAGAATGATTTGAATGTTTCCTGCAGGCAAATGATTACACAGAAATCTTGGGCGATTGTAAGCAGGAATATTTTTTACAGTAAGTTCCCAGGAGGCAGAGATGTTGTCCACAGCCCAAGGTCTGTCAGCCCCAGCTCCTGTACACAGGGTCCTTTGTGAGGTGTTGCTGGGGAAATTGAAGGGCCACAATTCACCTGCTTCTTCTTGCATAGTTAGGCAGCATGCATTTTGCCAATGCATGCAGCGAGAGGGCAAAACGGTCAGCCATATATGGCTTCCTTGAGAAATGAAACCATTCAATGTGAATTTAGGGACTCGGAGGAGGCGCTGCTGGAACAGTTGGTTTGCAGAGTGAAAGATGTACGGCTTCAACGCCGCTTACTAGCCTGCTCTGAGTTAATGCTTCAGGTCGCGATTGAGCTGTCAGACCGCTCCATGGCTGAAATCCATAGATACCAGGAAGCCCACACCAAGCCTCAACTCCAGCTGCGATTAATCAGCAAAAGTTTGACAAAGGCAATGAGTACCCTGAGGATAAAGATGTGAGTCACCTCAAGTTAGGTCTGGGGCAGTAAGGAAAATTGAGCCCTAAATTGCCTCCAGCTTTTTGAACTGTGGCAGGAAGCACCTGAGGGCTACTTACAAATTCAAAGCGACTACTTGCAGGCATTGTGGAAAAAAGGCCACCTTGCGTACATTTGCCGGCCATTGTTCCTGCAGCAGATCAGACAGGAATGCGGTTCCCCAGCAGACAGCCAAGCAGACCCCTAGAAGACCGCTACCACATTGGTGAGAGCCAGGACTGGTCCGAGGGGTCAATTAAAAGTGCATCTGAGGGAAAACCTGGCCAAGCGAAGATGTACCTCAATGTTCACATTGAGGGAGCTCCATGCAGGATGGAAATAGACACGGGGTCTGCCAAGTCTATAATTGCATAGAGCACCCTCAAACGCCTTATACCATCTATCACCCGATGCCAACTTAATAACTGTAGCTGCAAATTAAGGGATTATCAAGGCAACCTTAAAATTTTGGGAAGCGGGCTGTTCCAAGTGGAGCATGCCACTTTTAAAAGGGCATTTCTGCTAATTGTGGTGGCTGATTCCCTGGCTACACTATTGGGGCTTGAATAGTTTGCAGCTCTGGGGCTTTCTATTACAGGAGTCCACACCACCATGATGACCGATGACTATGCCAACCTGGCCAGGGAATTTGTAGATGTATTTAGCGACACTCTAGGTAAATATACAGAGTCTCCAATATCCTTCAACTGAGATCCACAAGTTACCGCAGTTAGATTACAGGTAAGGCAGGTTCCCTTTGCCTTACGGGCTAAAGTGGAAGCTGAACTGGATAAGTTATTGGTGCAAGGCATTCTGAAACCTGTAGATTATGCTAAGTGGGAGACCCCTATAGTCATTCCTATCAAGGCGGACGGATCCATTAGGATCTGCGCTGACTATAAATTGACCATAAATAAAGCCCTTCAAGCCAACCCATACCCTGTCTGCACTCCTTGGGACAAGGCTTGATCTTTGCCAAACTCAATTTGGTCCAAGCATACTGGCAGTTACCTACTGATGACACTATGGCTGATTTGCAGATGACTGTCACCCATAGGGATGCCTTCCGGTGCCATCGACTCCAATTTGGAGTCTGTGTTGCACCAGGCACATTCCAAAGTATTATGGAGAGGCTGCTCCAAGGGATACCTGGGGTTATCCCTAATTTTGATGATGTGCTAATTGTCGCAAATAGTCAAGCTGAGCTCAAGGACAAATTAAAACGTATCCTGCTACGTTTCTGGAGCACAGGTCTATGATTAAAAAGAACAAAATGTAATATTGGAGTTGCTGCATTTGAATTCCTTGGGTATCTGATCGATTCTAAAGGAATCCATCCCGCTCCCCCTACCATCCAGCCAACCATGGCCGGGTTGAGCAAGTGGTTCACTCGGCCAAAGAAGCTCTGAGTAGGATGAAGGTAGGGAAACAGAGAAAATCAATCACTATCTGTACACAACATATAACTCCCTGCCCAGTGTCCAGCAAGAGTCCAGCTGAGCTGCTGATGCGGCGATTACTGTGAACCATATTAGACAGGCTACACCCAACCTACACAGCCCAACCCCCATAGGAGGTGCAGGGAAGTACTTGAACGTTTCAACCGGGGGACTGGGTGTTTGCTCAAATATGCATCGGAGGCACGAAATGGTCAAATTACAAAGGTAACTGAGCCCTGTTCTTACAGGATCTGATTAGATGATGGACGAATATGGCAGCACCCCATAGATCAGCTACGGTGCTGCAACCAATCGGCAAGTGCAGACACTGGATGACCACAACCACAACCACATCATGACCAGACACCCAAGGCCACCTACTAGCCCCAATACCTTGTTCTAGATCAGTGGCAGTCAACCTGGTCCCTACTGCCCACTAGTGGACATTCCAGCTTTCATGGTGGATGGTAGGGGTTTTGTCCAATACTGACTTTCCTTTTTTAATTTAATTGACTTCTCTACTTTATAAATCACCATAACTGTGGAACTGGTGGGCGGTTAGGAAATTTACTACTAACAGAGATACAAAAGTGGGCGGTAGGTATAAAAAGGTTGACTGCCCCTGTTCTAGATGAACCCCTGATTCCACCACCCAAAGCATACTCATTGGGAGACTCACCTGCTGATTCCAGAAGGGTTACAATTGTGAAGTCTCCAGCAAATGGTGATGCAAAGGTTCCAACAACAGAGAGGGAGCCAGGACATGTTCCCTCTCTAGTGCCGGACAAAGAACTGAGAACCAGCCGATTGGTTTTCCCTCTGACAGTTTAGGTATAAAAAGCTGTCAGAAGAACTGAGAGTTGTTCTAAGCTGTTCTGTTGTTCTAATAAAGAAGTAAATGGTTGAACGTCTCCATTCTCCTCAGTCGCTCAGTACTGAGCACTTCCTGTGGGGCTCTAAGGAGTCTGGGTGGGCAGGCGAGGAGTGGTTGGGAGGGGAGGGGCAAGTAGAGGCTGGCAAGGCACCCCTTGACATGAGTGACATCAAGTTGGCCATGGCCACCCAGTCACGTGACCATCTAGCCATGGCCACCCAGTCAGTCATTAGACAGATCATATTAATGGTCCTTGGAATTTAAAATTATGAATTAAGTGGTCCATGAGGTCCAAAAGGTTGGTGGCCATTGATCTAAAGAAACTTGACTGTCTTGCATGGCCTCACTTGTTCAGCAATGGTCTGGTTTGCACATGCACGAGAATGGAGGTCCGGCTTTGAGTACAGAGTGGGACTCAGGGGCCGTTTTGCCCCAGGAGGATGTCGCCAGCCCTCACTGACCACCTTCGAGAGCTGGCTCAGCAAGCTGGTATGCCGGCCATCACACCGGGCCGTTTTGGGAGTGGAAGACGAGCAGAGGGTGTGGCGGCAGGGCAAGGAACAGCGGAGTGAGGAGCGAGGCCCGATTCGGCCTAAATCAGCCTAGCACGGCCGGGCACAGGAGAGGAGGTAGCGCGGCAGGAGAGGAGGTAGACTTGCAAAGCCTGGACGCTGGGGGCAATCGATCATTCGATCGGGCCGGGAGGACATTCCATCGGGCCGCGCGAGAACGCGGCGGATCGTGCGGCCTACACCCGGCCCGACCTGACTGTTCCCCACCTGACACGGGGCTGGAGTGGCAGGAGCGGCTGCAGAGTGAGGAAAAATGGCTGAAGTATGTTGGAAGAGCAAGGAGTAAGGAGGAGTCGGGAAGGAGTGGACGTGAGAGGAGAGTGGAAGAGAGGAAATGAGAGGGAAGAGAAAGGGAGAAGAGAGGAAAGAGAAAGAAGGAGAAAGATGGAGGAGAAGGAATGGAATTAGAAGGAAGAAGTGAATGGATGGAGGAGTGGGCCGAGCAGCCGGGTCGTGGAGTGGAGGAACTAAAGAACCGAGGAGGAAGAACTGTGGAGTGCTTGCACAGGGCAGGAAGATCCAAGCTGAGCCAGCACAGGCGAGCATTTGCCATCGAGTCGTGCGGCGTACCAACTGGCCGCGCAGCACCTATGCGGACTGAGGCCTGTGTGGCCGAAGAGGACAGATGGGTGGAGCCCCTGCAAGGGGCAGAATGATCGGCAAAGCTGTGGTAAGGCAGCTCTAAGACAGCCAAGAATCATCGCTAGCCACAGCCTATTCGAGCTGGAACTGTGGCTTTATTGGACTAGCTGGGGTGTGAGAGAGACTTGATGGAGTTTTGGACCATACCCCTTTAATCGGACTGCCAAGACTATCCCAGCATTATGCTGATTTGATCCTTTTATCATCTGTGATCCTTCCCCATTTGTCAAATTATTGGACTGACTGACAGACTTTTAATTCCACCTACCCTAATGGATTTGTTATCTTCCCATTTCAACTAACCTGGACTTTACACCTTACTCGATATTGACTATGACTCAGACTTGCGACCAAATTCCCCTCGGGCTTTATGGCCTCCGTGTTTTACTTAATTTATGTATTCAAGGTGAGATCTCCTTTGCCTGTGAGAGTCTCCCCTCTCGCAGGCGTGGCCCCCTGATCTATCACGGGCCCACCTCGAGGATGGACTGATTGCTCCTGAGAGGTGGCCGAAGCATAATCTAAGGGGTTTTTTATTTAAATTTTTAATCCGGATTTTAGGGGGTCCCAGGGTGAGGGATGGGTCTGGGCAGTCAGCAGTGGGTTGGAGTACCGGGCTGGCCAGCGGAACTAGGAGGTCTATTAAGGAGGGGGAGGGGCGTTGTTCCTATGGAGGGTGTTTCCATTGGTACGGTCCTGGGGAGGGCAGGGGTGATGGGACACAGGGCGCCCATAAAGAGTTGGGGAATCGTGGCCGCTGGTTACAAGCGGTCACTTGCCCCAACCCCCTGTACTCCCCTCGAGGGCTAGGTGGTCAGGGATTACAGAGCCGGGGCCCTAGGCTGATGTTTTGTAACGCCAGGTCTGTGGTGAACAAAGCCCCCCTCATTAACGACCTAGTGTCCGAGGGGGACACGGACCTGGTGGGAATAATGGAAACCTGGTTGGGCCCCGAGGGAGGTTTATCCCTCATGGATATGTGCCCACCAGGCTACCGTGCATTTCATCAGCCTAGAGGTTGTTCCTCTATCCTCATCCTGTTAGATCTCTCAGTGGCTTTTGATACCATCGACCATGGTATCCTTTTGCGCCGACTGGGGGGGTTGGGGGTGGGAGGCACCATCTTAGGGTGCTTCTCCTCCTACCTCTCGGTTCGGTTGCAATTCATGTTGACAGGAGGGCAGAGGTCGACTTCTAGGCCCCTCACTTGTGGGGTGCCACAGGGGTCAGTCCTCTCATCACTCCTGTTCAACACGTATATGAAGCCGCTGGGTGAGATCATCCGTGGGTTTGGGGTAGAATACCATCTGTACGCTGATGACACATAAATACTAAATAGTTAGTATTTATGTACGTTTATTGTTTTAAATTTTGTATTCTTTTTAACTGTTTTTAATTCCCTGTGCCCCGCCTCGAGTCCCTTCGGGGAGAGAGAGCGGGTTATAAATAAAATTCGATTCGATTCGATTCGATGTACATCTCTACTCCAAACTACCCCAACGATGCCGTTGAGGTGATGTCCCGGTGTTTGAAGGCCGTACGGATCTGGATGGGCAGCAACAAACTCAAACTCAACCCGTCCAAGACCAAGTGGCTGTGGTTTCCGGCCTCCCGGTTTAGCCAGTTGACACCATCACTGGCCATGGGGGGCGAAGTTTTGGCCCCTGTGGAGAGGGTGTGCAATTTAGGAGTCCTCCTGGATTCCTGGCTGTCCCTGGAGGATCAGGTGGCGGCCGTGGCCAGGGGGGCATTTTACCAGGTCCGCCTGGTCTGCCAATTGCGCCCCTTACTTGACCGGGAGGCCCTTCGCACAGTCACTCAAGCGCTCGTGACTTCTCGTCTGGACTGCTGTAACGCTCTCTACATGGGGCTCCCCTTGAGATGCACTCAGAGGTTGCAGTTGGTCCAGAATGCGGCCGCACGGGTGATTATGGGTGCCTCAAGGCAATCCCACATAACACCGCTCCTGCGCGAGCTGCACTGGCTGCCTGTGACCTTCCGGGTGCGTTGCAAGTTTTTAATGACCATCTTCAAGGTGCTCCATGGCACGGGGCCTAGCTACCTACGAGACCGTCTACTGCCCCATATGTCCCTATGACCGATACGCTCTCACAGAGAGGGGTTACTCCGGGTGCCGTCAACCAGGCAGTGCCGGTTGGCGACGCCCAGGGGTAGAGTCTTCTCTGTGATGGGCCCAACACTCTGGAACGCTCTCCCCCCTGAACTCCGTGTCATCTCGGACCTCCGCTTGTTCCGCCAGCGGTTAAAAACGGACTTCTTCCAACAAGCCGGCCTGGCATGATTTCACTCGACACTGTACTGCTTTTAGTTGACCAAAGTTTTAATTCTGGGGTTTTAATATGGGTTTTAGCGCAGGGTAGGTTTAATTTAATTCAGTTTTAAGAATGTTTATATGTATATTTATATTTTATATTCCCTGTGCGCCGCCCCGAGTCCCTATGTGGTGAGATGGCTGCGGCTTATAAACTCGAATAAACTATAAACTATTAAACTAATGCTGAACATCTGACAGCCTTAACACAGAAAATATAATGTAAACTGGATTAAAGAGGAAAGTTGCTTACTTTGGCATTAGAGATTAAGGAATGGCTGTCTGCTGAGATTAATTTGTCCCCATTTTAGCTCTGGTGGACTGCACTAAGTTTTATCAGGAGCAAGATTTCATGTAACTGGATCTCAGCAAACTGCAACACAAGCTGTCAGTTGCCTAGTAGAAAATGCAAAACATTCAGGTTTGTTTTGCTTTTGTCACTTTTAAAGTACCTTTTCTATCTCAATAGACAGCAATACCTGGATTATTTTGTCTGATTTCCAGAGCTAAGCAGGGTCAGGTTTGGCTCCCATGTGGAGAAGATCCCTTCACAAAATATAAATCTATAGACTAGAGAAAACTAGGAAAATGAAAATGTGTTGCGGAAGGAAAGAATGCCAAGCACTTTTGTTTCATTGCTAAGCCAAAAAAACCTACTTGTTTATATTTATGAAGCCTTGAAGGACCAAGGCTGACTTGAAGGAGTCTTGACCTGACCATAGAAAAAGAAAGACAATATTTAATGAATGTTTAGCCTTACATATTAAAAATAACAATTTAAAAACTTGGAATAAATGCTTACTGCAGTGTTGCCCTGCTCCTCAACACAGCTATTCCATAAAATGTCTCTAATTGTCCACTGATGCAAATGAGTTCTCATTAGTTCTTGGATCCACTGTAAAGCATTTTGAATATTTTTGTGCTTCATTGATCCTTTGTATAAGCCATAGGAAAAGTGCAAATGGAGAGATGCTCAAGAGTTCCTTTCACTGACATGAACAAATATGTCTTTGCAGCCTGAGGTACATACACATTCAATCTGTCCTTTGTTATCCATAAAAGTTTGCCATGTGGAGTAATAATTGTAATAGAGTTCCATTGTGAACAGTGTGCTACTAAAACTAAACCAATAGATGCTTTCTTACTGGTAAGGAAAAATGGTTCTGAATTCTAGTATTATTCTTTGGTGAATTTTGGCAACCCACTGTTGGTGAAAGAAGCACTAGTGAGATAGAATTTGTTTGTTTGTTTGTTCGTTCATTTGTTCATTCATTGGTTGATTTAACTACCCATGTCACATTAGTTTGCCTACATTATACTTTGTAAAAATAATTATTTACAATAATTCAATTGAACAAATGATACAAGGTTCAAATCATCTAAGCTTATGCGCCAATAATAAGCTATAGTGATGATGAGATTGAAGAGTTTCATGATGATATGGCTCGACTTCAAGACAAAGAAAAATGCTGATACAAAATACTAATGAGTGACTTGAATGAAAGAATAGGAAGAATACTAATTGGAGAAAAAGCAACTGGCCCATATGGAAGTGGTGGACAAGATAATATAATTAACATACTAGTAGATTTTGCTGAAGGACAGGATCTGGAATGACCTGCCCCCCGACCTCCATACAATCGCGGACCTACGCCTCTTTCGCCGGGCTTTAAAAACATACTTTTTTCATGTGGCCGGCCTGGCATAGTATTTTATTAGTGATTTTTAACTTGGGTTTTAATTATGAATTTTTAGCACTGGTTCTTAACTTGATATAATTTATTTTAATTATATTTGATTGTATTTATGACTCTGCTTTTATTATTCCTGTGCACCGCCTTGAGTTCCATTGAGGAGAGAAATATAATAAAATTAAAATTAAATTAAATCTTTATGTCATAAACACATTTAACAAGAAAAAGGCTAGCAGAATATGGATATGGAAGAGTCCATCTGGTACACAAGCAAAATTGACTACATTATGTCATGTGATAAAGCCATATTCTGAAATTGTACTGTCATCAATCACTGTTGGAAGTGACCATAAAATGATATGAGCTGAAGTGAATATAGACTGTCAAAAACAGCATATGAAAATGAAAATAAAGAGTGATAAGCTTTTAGAGAAGAGTAGCAATTTTGAGGTTAATTTACCAAATCACTTCACTCTATTGCACGAGTTGGAAGAAATACTTAACAGTATGGAACTAAATTAACAAAGATTCATGCCCTTGAATTTGCTGCATATATAGCACCACAAAAAAATATTTTGTACAGTCAAAAATCTCTGCTGAAACTATTGATTTAATGAAAAAAACAGCAGACAATGAAGAATACTGAAAGTTTTATTAATAAACTGGAGTACATTGAACTTTACAAGATCATCCAAGAAGAAATGTGTCAGTTTAACATGAAGCTTGTGTAAAAGGCAATTGAAGAAAACAAAGGGATGAAAAGAGCAAAATGCAAGCTTATAAATACATGAAAGAAGAATTTTGTATTAATACATGAAGATGGCTCTGGGTGTAGAACATGACAGGAAATGTTAGAAATAATTGGAAAATTCTATTCAGTGCTATACAAAGATCAAGATTGCTCAAAAGTAGTAACACCCACAAAAGAGGAGAAGCCAGATATCCTAGTAGCGGAATGCCATAAAATCAGTGAAAAATGGCAGTTTCAGAAAATGACAGTGTGTATTATGGTTGAAATACTGAAAGCTGATTGTCATAGTTTACACAAGATACTAGCAAATCTATACTCAAGATGCCTCAGAGAAGAAAAAATATCTGGTGTGATTTTTATCCACAATGCTGAAAATGCTGAAGTGATTCTTATACACTTATACAAGGGGCCTGAGATTATATAAAGAACTATCATCCAATAAGCCTTCTTTCAGTCATCTATAAGGATAATAGTAAAAAGAATATTGAGAACATTAAATGATGTACAACCAAAGGAGAAGGCAAGGTTCAGAAGTAGTTAGAGCACAATGGATCACATCCAGGTTGTTTGGCAAGACATTGAAAGCCACAATGAGTACACCATCCTCTGTTCATGGCTTTCATTGACCCCAAAAAGATATTTGACTCAGTATTCCAGCAAGCAATAATCAATGCATTGCTCAAAGTATAGACACTGTTTACTAACTAAGCTACTACCTAAACTTACTGCAATAAATATATGAAAAAACAATGACAATAATTTGCTTTAATGATCTTAAAGTGAAAATCAACATACAACAAGGTGTATAACAAGGTGATACAATAGCACATATCCTTTCCTCAGTCTGCCTTGAAGTATTTCACAAACTAGCCTGGGCAAAAAATGGAATAAAAATTAATGGCACTTATTTAAACCACTTAAGATTTGCAAATGATGTTGTTCTTGTCTCACATGACCCAGAAGAGTTACAAAGACACATGCAAGAGCTGCTCAAAGCAGGAGAACCATTTGGCTTAAAAATAAACCTGGGGGGGGGGGGGAAACAATTTATGTTTAATAAATTTACTAAGGAAAGAAATAATTATATCGGTAGAAGAACTAGACATAGAAATACATATACTGGTAGCTTGGCCAACAGATCTCAATGGAAGATGATTTTTTTTTAAAAAAGGAAATTGAACAGTGTGATAAATGTGGTTGGCAGGCATTTGGTAAGTTAACTGTGATTTTCAGGACTTATCTCCCTCTATGCTTGAAGAGAAAAGTTTTTTTTATCAGTGTGGGCTACCTGTTCTAACATGCTAGTGAAACATGGACACTAACTTTGCAATCAATACAAACTCTACCAGGAGTGCAAAGAGCCATGGAAATATATATGCTCAGCATCACAAGACAAGATAGAAAGACCTGCACATAGATTAGAGAGCAAATGAAAATATACAAAACCATCAAAAGAATAAAAGAAATGGAAATGGACTGATCACATAGCAAAAAGAACTGATGACATGTGGACTAAAGCAGGCATAGGAAGCATTCACAAGAGACCTAAAACAATATGGAGCAATAACATCTGTAAGTATTGCGGGCCCAACAGGCAAGGAAAGCTCAAGACCATATTGGTTGGAAGCACGCAGAAGAGGCCTTCATCCTGCAGTGAATAGACAATGGCTAGAATGATGATGATGATGATTTCTTATACATTTCTCTGGCTTCATCTGACCTCATTTCTGGTGAGCCACTGACCACATAGTTTGGCTTACACACTCAGTCAGGTATAGGCACTTTAGTGTTTCTAGTGGGAGTTCTGGCATGACTACAAAATCTAAGCTGGTTGCAACTTAGAAAGGGCCAAAGCCAGTGCTGCTCTGAACTGTATTGTTATACACCACCTTTGCAAATGGGAGCAGGTCTGCCCAATTCTCTTGCTGATATAACACCTCAGACACTGCTCCAAAATACCATTAGTACATTTGCAGGCACCATTAGTCTGAGGATGATGCAAAGATTTAAGACCTTGGATGATTCCTAACAATTTCAATAACTCTTGGCAGAACTGAGAGGTGAATAACACTCTTCAATCGGAAATAGTTATTTTGGGGGTCCCATGCAGATGATAAATCTGTTGCACAAACAGATTTGCCAATGTTTGTGTGGAGGGGATTTTTGAGGATGCTACAAAATGTACTTGTTTTGAGAAGAAATCAGTGGTGAGCCAAATTACAGTGTTCCCAGAGCTTTCAGGTAGCTCAACAATGAAATCCATGGAGAATTATTTCCAAAGTGCTGAGGGGTTAGCCACCTGCTGCAATAGCCACCTTCACATGCCCACCATTCCTTTTGCAGCTTCACATATACTAGCCACATGGCATTTAATGTCTTGCTTAGCCACCAAAATTGATGTTGGACCAGATGTATGTAGGGTTTTAATGAAACGAAAATATCCTGCATTTTTAGAGTCATGACTCCTCTGCAACACTAAGTGTCTTTGGCTGGTGAGAGTTTGATTCCCACCCATGCAAGCCCATTACACATGTACACATTGTCTGTTTTTAAAGAACCATGTCTTGGAGCAGGGCTGCTTTCATTTCTAGGTCATGTCCTGAGCCAAATTGGGCTGCATTTTCTGTTGGGTACTGGTGGTGACCAGTGCCGCTATTTGATTGAAGGGGATGATGGCATCAACCATCTCTTCCTTGGCACTACTATACTGGGGCACTCTGGACAAGGAATCTGCTAGGAAGTTTTCCCCCTCAGGCATGTGGGGGATTTAATGTGAAATTAAACCAATTGAAATATACTCACCTCACTTGTTTAGGAGACAACTTGTGGGTAGTTTTCAGTGCCCCCAGATTCTTATGATCAGTCCAATTCTTGCCCCCTTTCAGGAAATGTTGCCATGTGAGTAATGCCCATTTCACTGCATAAGCATCTTTCCTCCTAAACCATCCATCTATGCTCCGGCTCAGTTTTTTGAAGTGTAAGCGCATGGTTGTAAGAGTCCCTTGGGATCCTTCTGGTAAAGGACCACTGTGACTGCTACACTATTTGCAATTGCTTGAATGATGAAAGAGATATTGGGGAGAGAGCGTTTCCGGTTGCGGACGCGATGGATGTGTTTTCTACACGTCCGCCGCTGTGTTTCTTTGACGGGCACCTTCGGGAGCAGGGGGGGCATGGAGAGCCCCCCTCCGTAAGGGCGGCTGCAGCGAGACCCCCACCTCAATGGCAGTCGGGGAGGCCGTCCCCGTTACGCCCCAGGAGTCAAAGAACGGAGTGCGGGGGGAGTGCTTCCCTTTTGCTGAAGGAGCCAGAACCAACGGAAGATTTCGATTAAGAGCAGAAATACTGGGGCTGAATGGCTGTGCCGAGGCTCTGGAACAGAAGCAATGGGAATGTGAGTGATTTATATTGACTTTCTACATTCAATCTTTTGAAAAGAGCAAATAGGGGGGAGTTGGGAGAAACAACCCCCCTGGAAACAAAAGCGGCACTTGAAAATCATCCCTGTGATCGGGAGAGAGTGAAAGTGACATCCGATGGATTTATTGTAAAAAGAAATGTATTACCAAATAAGGAATTGCTTTAAAAATGTGGATCTGAGCCTTGCTACATTTAAAATGGACTTTCTATAAACTTTTACTTTCTTCACCGCTGCCAGCAAGGCGGAAAGATGGCACTTCTTTGTTCCCAGAAGAGAAACTTTTTTTTGACAATAAGCATTCCTCCAATTTAACAAGCTAAATAAGACTAATTTAAAATATATATTTAAAAAAAAGCCTACTCTAGTGACTTCCAGTGTTCTCTCCTTCTGTGAAGCCTTCTACTTTTGTATGGAAATTACAACTTAGTCTTCTCTCTGGATGTTGCAAAACTAATTTGAACTTTAAGAAGATCTTGCTTTTGTCTCGGACTTCACAGACTGCCTGCCCACCGACGCCATTTCTTTTTTCCTTTTTTCACATAAGCATCTAAAACTTTAACCATGGCAGCGAGAAAGCCTCCATCTGGGAAATCAGTCTCTGCCCCAGCATCTACAAAGCCTAGCCCAACCTCACAGCCAAAAAACACTGCATTGTTCCAGAAGGAAACAGAAGCAGAGGACCCCAAACCATTATCGACAGAGAAGATGTTTCAAAAAATAATGAATGAAATACAACAAATCCGGAAAGACAATTTAAGCACAAGATTGGAATTGTTGGAGGCACAAAGAGAAATAACAAATAATAAGCAAAAAATTGAGGGGTTGGAGGGAGGGGCAGTTGAGATGAAGGAAGAGATAAAAGAGTTTAAGAAAGAAATTATAGATATTACTAGTCAGATGTCTAGAATTGATTTTGAACATATGTCTTTTTTTTAAAGATTCCAGAATGTCCCAGAGTCAGATAATGAGAATTTAAAAGATTTAATGCCTACAATGCTAGCGGATTATACCCAAAAAAATAAGGAACTTATGTGGGGGGACATTGACTTGATTTACAGAATTAATTCAGCATATGCCAGGATAAATAATGTACCCAAAGAGATACATATTAAATTTATAAGAAGGGCAACAAGGAATGAGATCCTGAGAGCGCAAAGAGGAGGGCCTCTGATTTATCAGCAGAATGAGATGGCCTTATTGAAGCAGATCCCCCCAAAAATACGAGATATAAGAAGAAAATATTCCTTCTTATCGAAAAAATTACACAAAAAAGGGGTGCGGTTCAAGTGGTTGATGCCCGAAGGAATGTTGGTATTCTGGGAGGGAGGAAGAGTTAGAATGAAAACAGTAGAAGAGGCGGAGACTTTTCTTAAAAAAACACTCCTCAATCCTAGATGATGATGATACGGGAATGGGAGGGGCCACGGCTCTGCCTACTGGTGGGGTGGAGGAGGAAGAAACAATAGCAAAGAGGCTCAGGTCACAAAAATGATTTTTCTTTCCTTTTTTTAATGTATGGTGATTCCTGTATGGATGTTAATAGAAACAAAGTAACTGAATGTATGAATTTTCTTTTGATTATGAAACCTTTGATTTAAAATGTATGTACCCCTTCCTACTTTTATTATTTCCTAATGGAACTGATATTGTAAGAAGACTCGGAGGCGGTCACCAATCCCGATGTGGAAGCTCTAAAATATTGTTAAAATACCCTATCTACCCCTTTCCTTTTATAAAATTTTAAAACCAATAAAAAATTACTTTAAAAAAAAAGAAAGAAAGAGATATTGGGGTATGAGTGTTTCAGAATTAGCTCAGTGGTGAATAGTGTCAAGTTTCTCAACAGCCACCCAACATTCCATGGACCATTTGAGGGGGTTTCCAGATTTAGGTTTTCCCTCCCCCTTGGTTAATGGCAGAGCAATTTGAGTGAAGGCAGGGATGAATTGTCTATAGGAGTTCACAAAGCATAGGAAGCTCTGCAACTGCTTTCAGGCACATGGTGCCTCCCATACTAATACCACTTCCACCATTTCTGGATCCATTTCCACTCCCTCATGGGAGTCCAGTAGCCTAGTTAGTTCAATCTGAGTTTGTGAAATTTGCATTCAAAAAGTTTCACATACAATTGGGCTGCCAATAGCTTTTGCAGGAACACCTTCTCAGATTTCCTAAAAACGTCCCAACTCCCAGCGTTGTCACACTTCTACCAGCTTAACATGCTCATCCATGATTTTGGTATAAATTAAAATATCATCTAAATAAATCAAGACCCCTTAGAATAAATATTCATGCAGGATTTCATTAATTAGTTGCATGAACATGATGCATGCCACTTGTAGGTCAAAAGGAAGAATCTTAAACTGAAAGCAACCTAATGGGCAATTGAATACTATTTTCCAATTGCTCTCTAACTGTTGGAATGCTACTGGCACTTTTAAGTTTGCAAAGTTGCATTCCAATGCATCTGCTATGGATGGGTTTATAAGATATTGGGTATATCCAGAGTCCAATAAAACTGCTAATTCCACTTGCCACCCCAAGGAGGTTACTTTTAATTTTACCCTCACTGCCATTGGTTTTGAGTAACTACACACCAGTGGGTTGTCATCACTGCTGCCATGCTCTCTGACCAGCTTCTGACTTTAACTGGGATATTGTCCTCCTTGTTGGAGGTGGGGAGAATCTTTTCATTTCATCCCCTTTATTGACAGTAGTCTTAGGTTTGGCCATAGCTTCCTCTCTTTTTGGTGGGCCACACCTCATTATTGGACCCTCCCTTGCTGATCTTTGGTGGGTGTTCTTCTCCAGTGCTTTGCTTATCCCTCACTCTATAGTTTCACAGATAATGGCGAGGTCTACCTTCACCTCACCAGCCAGGATATAACACTCCTACAAGGTTTTTGTGCCCACAGGACAAGCAAGTGGTCAGGACCTCCAAGTTGAGGCCTTCTTGGAAATATTCCAGGTGTATACTGTTGTGGCCAGTCTGGGAGATTGCTAGCCAACATCAGGGTTCTTGGGTGTAATTGATTGTCCACCTTGCCAGATGACCTTGATTCTTCCTTTTACTTTTTGGTCTTACAGGGGATTTGTGAAGCATTGCCTCAGGAAGATCATGAATTGGTTGAAATTATTCAGCTCCTCAGTGTCAGCATCATGGAGTGAAATCATCCAGTCAACCTTTTCTCCCTCCAGAGTCACAGTGATGCAGTTCACCTTAGCTTCATCATTTGAGAAGTTTGAGCCATGGTGCACCATGAAATTCCAAACCTGGGTAAGGAAGCACCCTAACTTTTCTGCTAAACTTCAGCAGAACTCCGCTGAACTTCACTTTCAACTCTGAGATTGGATGGTCATCTGCATCACTGGTCATGCTGAAATCAGAGGTGCAGGGACAGCATGCTAAGTTGCTGGTGCTGGTGCTGGTGCCAGTGCCTGCTCAGATGCTGGTGGGGGTGCTCCAACCCTCTGGCTCATGGTCCTGTTGGGAGTCTCCTTTCAGGTTTGCTGTAGATTGTGCCATCCCTCCTGGCAGCATGGCATGGCTTTGGATCCTTGGGTGATGGTCATCTTTGCCAGTGGATGCTCTGATTTCCCAATGCCAAGAGACCATTGGGGCCATTTCCTCACCCTTGGTATGCAGCTGGTATGATTGGTGAACCTTGAGGAGATTCAGCCCTTACTTTTGTTTTCCCCAAGTCTTCCCCATTACATTTCCCCCGTACCCAGAGTTCATGGCAGTCTGTCACCAAATAGTAGCAAAGCACAAGCAAGTATGAGGTGGCAGTTGACAATTAATTGGGGAAGGACATGAATTTCACTCCCTCACTGGCCAGTGGTTGGACATGTTTACTAGGAATGGGTTGGGAATTAATCCTGTGTACAAGCATTGTATACGTTCTCACACAAATGCTTCAGATCTTATGCTGACCACTTTTCCTTGGGAGAGTTATTGGATGAATAGAGAAGCCAGGTTAGGAGGAAAATGATGATAACCTCTGCTTCCCACAGATCTTTGTTCTAGAAAACTGGAGCATCATAGGTCCATTATAGCTTGATGAGAAGTGACAAGAACTTAGGTTAAGCAATCATATTCCACTTTCAACTTTACTAATTTATGGCTGGGCTGTATATTATCATTTCCGAAGCAACCATGTAACATACGTACATTTGTTTGTTTGTTTGTTTGTTTCCTGTCTAATTGTTCAGAAATAACTCAATGTAGTAAACATATCCAACATAACTTTCTCCTCCTATTTTCCTGACAACGACAACTGTCTAGGACAAGTTGGGCTCAGAGAGAGACTGGCCCAAAATCACCCAGCTGGCCTATCATGGCTGAGGTGGGACTACAACTCACAGTCTCCTGCTTTCTAGTCTGGTGCTTTAACCACTAGACCAAAGCGAATCTCAAACACATAAGATGATTCTTTAATGATTTTGCATGTTGGTTAAGGACTTGTATTTTCCATACTAACCATAACATTTTGCTTTAGCAAGAGAAAGAATCATATGCTTCAGTATCATGTGTAGTTTGGCAGTAAGTAGAAAAATTTAGGCTTTTTAAATTTTATTTTATGTTGCAGAAAGCGATAATTAAGCTTTACTTAGATTTTCAAATAAAGACTTGCCATGCAAAACTGTTCAAGACCACACATGTATTTTAAAAAATCCAGGGCTGGAGGTGGGCTTGGGACATTTCTCTGCTTGAAAGTGGAGATCTGTGTGGTCTCTTTGGCTCCCTTAATATAAATCTATAAGCTTAATAGAAGAAAGTACCACTTTTATCTTTTGATCTTTGCCTTTTAAGCTATTTAGCAGCTCTGAGTAACACTGAGTGGAATGGGGGATTGGCTTCATTTTCTGCAAACATATGTACATCGATGCAACTCTCCATGACACAATATGTATGGTTGTGTATTGCAAAGATGCCTCACATCAAAGAGATATTAACTGACCAGAAGGCCTGGCAATGTAAATTAAGAACAACTGCAAGCTTTACAATGTGCCATTTCCATCCCCAATCTCAGGTGACAAATTTGGGAAGCCAATAAGAAACCCATGATATGGAAAGATTAGATCCATCAAATACAATTTACAATCAGTTCTCCTTTATAGATCTCAATTCATTGCGTAGTTTTTACATAATTCATACCTATTGCAATAAGGCTTTTACAAAAGCCTTTTAACATAGATGGATCTTGACGAATGCTACTAAGAATATTTAAGTTTCAGAAACAATTACGTTTCTATTCTTTAGAAGCGCTCCATGGCACGGGACCTAGCTATCTGCGGGATCGCATTCTGCCTCATACATCCCTGCGACCGATTCGCTCCCACAGAGAGGGACTTCTCCGGGTGCCGTCCACTAGGCTGTGCCAGCGGGCGACGTCCAGGGGAAGGGCCTTCTCTGTGGCGGGCCCGACCCTCTGGAACGACCTTCCCCCCGAAATCAGAAGAACAACAGACCTTCGCTCCTTCCGACAGCTTTTAAAAACTCATTTCTTCCGTTTGGCTGGCCTAAGGTAATTTTAATTAATTTATAGTGTTAAGGGGTTTTAGGGACAGTTTTTAGTTTTTATAGATGTTTTTAGCGCAGGATATGTTTAATTGTGATTTTAAATTTTGTACTCTGTTTGTGTCTATTGTTTTTAATTTTCCTGTGCCCCGCCTCGAGTCCCTTTGGGGAGAGAGAGCGGGTTATAAATAAAATTTATTATTATTATTATTCCTCAAAAAAATTTCTGTCTCCAGACCTGTGGTTTCATTATGTGAGTTTCACCTACTGAGTAAAGATATTGTCTTTTATAAATACTGATGAATGTGGGTTAATTGAATACTCTTGCAGCATCTCAAACTTTTATTGTATAAAATCACTCAGTAGTTTTCTCAATTGTGTTTTTTTTAAAGTTATGACATGACTGAACCAAGATCAAGAGGCAGTTAAATGAGTGTGTGTTAATATACGACGATATGTATAATTTCTAGTTGGTAGGGTGTGGGCAACAATATATTGGCTTGCAAGGTGAATCCCTAGTTTAGAAATCCTATGTAATATAGAAAGTGTGGATATGCTTGTGATAAAATTGGGCTTTGGGATGCTTGTAACATACTGGACAAAATATGGCAAAATTGGCCAATAATGTGGTTAGCATTAGCAGGGAACACTGCATATAGAATGACTGCAACTAAAACAACAACCTGCCATATAGTTTTCTTAACTAAACAGCATTATGTAAAACCTAAATTGTCCAAAGTCATGATGGATGGCAGAGATCACAGTAAGATAGGGAAGTCTGACTTTATGCTGGCAGGGTGTGGGCAGTCCAAATTTATAGTGCGTATATGGTTGAAAATAAATATTTTTATGTTATTTTAATTTTTTTTATTTCGTTTGTCAAACATGTACGAGATAACTGGTATAAGTATCAACATGGACAGGAGCACATGAAATGAATACAAATAGATGGGGACAGTAAGACAGGGACAGAAGGCCCGCTGGTGTGCTTATGCACGCCCCATTACAGCCCTCTTAGGAATGGGGTGAGGTCCACAGTAGACAGTTTAAGGTTAAAACTATGGGTGTTTGAGGAAGTAACAACGGAGTCAGGTAGAACATTTCAGGCATTGACCACTCCATTGCTGAAGTTGTATTTTCTGCAATTGAGTTTGGAGCGGTTTACCTTGAGTTTGTATCTATTGTTTGCCTGTGTATTATTGTGGTTGAAGCTGAAGTAGTTGCTGATAGGTACCATTTTGTAGCAGACAATTTTGTATACTATGCTTAGATCAGACCGTAGGTGGCATTGTTCAAGATTGTCTAAGCCCAAGATTTCATGCCTGGTGGCATAAGAGAGTTCTATTGTGAGCGTCTATTTAGTAGGGAAAACTGAATGAATAGTTGCAAGTTATATAAACTGTTGCACTGTTATGTAAACACCGAATGGCTAAGGTGAAGGAAGTACAATATTTTGAGGAAATATGGCAAGTTAATAAAATAGAAACTGGATAGAGTTCATGAAGTCCTGAAAAAGAGAGAAGTAAGAAATCAAAAACACAGAAGACATTAAGTATGATGTGATGGCCTGATATGGTGTATATAAGGATAATAGATGTGAGCTAATTTTATTATATTTTCGTTGATTTTTGTCTCTAATGCATTTTATTTGGTTTATTTACTATTAATGATTCCTTTTCTACATTCTGCATAAGATTACTTATTTTAACGGAGAAGAATGTGATGGGCATATATGTACATACAGTATGAAGTTAAATGCTCTTGCCAAGCTTCAGAGTGCATCTTAAAAAATAGAATATTCTGGCATTCAGTTACTTAAGGGAAGGATGTCATTCACATTTCTTTTTTATATGAATGATGGGAATGCCTTGGACCAGCCTACTTCTTTTTTTTAAGCTAAATCTCTTTTAGCATATCCTGTTTTAAGTCCTTGCAGAAAGAGGACTGCTGAGTTAGGTTCCACCAAGAACTCATCCACATAGCCATTTCCCCCTATCTTCAGAGGGATAAGTATGCCAATCTGTGTAATTATTGTCCTCATAGCTCTGCTTTTAGAACAAGGTTGTTCTCACAAGAAGGTGCAAGTTTCTAGGATTGCTGCTGACCAGGGTGCTGGCCAGACTCTGCCAAGTGCAGAGGGGAAGGAAGGAAGGAAGGAAGGAAGGAAGGAAGGAAGGAAGGAAGGAAGGAAGGAAGGAAGGAAGGAAGGAAGGAAGGAAAATGATTCACACTTAATACTGAAAGATGAGAATACTGCAGCATTTACTTCAACAATAAATGGCCATTCTGGTAACTCAACATGAACAAATATGAACACTTGGAAAGATTCAAGTTGCAATTCTTGACATACAACTACATAGGCTATATTTTGACATGTTAATAGCTGTTATCTTAATTATTCTGAAATGTTCATTCAAAGTTTCTTGTTTTTCTTAGGCTATTATACCACACAAAAGTATCCTGGGAAGCAGCTTCCATATGGTTTCATGTTAAGACCAGCAACAGGGTTCCTAAACTCAATCTTGTTCAAAGGTTTTTCCCTTGTTTTCCCCTTTGTCTATTCATTTCTTCATTTACTAAATTTGTATACCACTGAATGCAAGAAACTGAATCACTGTCATTCACAGCAAAAACATAACATTATTTTCTCTCTCTTCTTCTTCCCTTCCCAGAGAAAAGCCTACATCTCTCCTTTTGCATTCCCATTCTCCACACTATCTCTACAGTTATTAGAAGTAGAGACGTACATATTTCTCTTTTGTAATTAGCCTTTGGGAAAATAGTTCCCTGTATGAGAAGCTTCCCAGGGCAATTTCGATAAACTGATACATAGTTCTGATGTTTAACTCTAAACAATGAAGGAATGATCTCACATGTAAAAAGTACTGGGAGCCATAACCATTGAAATTTGCAATTCTTTCAGCTTTTGCCCACTGCCAAGTGTTACCCATTAACTCTGAATGTGCCCCTGGTCCATACTGAGACCAAGTGTTTTGCTTTTTTTATAAAAGCAAAAATGCAGATGCAGCAAGCACAAGAAAGAATACAAACTGCCTTGATAGGCACAGAGATAATAAATCTGCCAAACTCCATTCCCTCACTAACTTCTTGCTAATCACTGATATTATCTGTTATCTTTTCAGCCTGTATTAAGATGAAGAAGGAAAATAGATGCAGTTCTTTAAAACAGTTGGGAAGAGGGTCCACTAATAAAGACTTGGTGCCTTTTACAAAGAATCTCTCCAAAGCAGTTATCATTTAAAAAAAAAGAAAGGGATGGAATGGCTAATGCAAGTTGTGGATTTTGGAAAAGCTAGGAGATTATGAACAGTTTTATTACTTTGTTTTGGCCTGGAAAATTAAAGGTGCACAGCAAAGCATGACATTCATACGTGGATTATCAAGGAACAGTAAACAATGGGCAGGACTCTAGCCAGGAACTGGGTGATTTACAGCTGATACTCTTGACAAAAGGCAGCTAAGCACAAAGCAGGAAAGCATCAAACATCACAGAAACCTAGAAGGCATGCAGCAAGGATGATCCCAGCAGATGGAGTAGGCTCAGCTCTCTTTGAAAAACAGAAAAGGAAAGATAAATATTGGATTCCTCACACATTTCCATTCTGTTTTGGAGATTAGATTCAAAAGTGGAGGCCAAGAGATCAAGATCATGATGAGAAAGTATTGAGAATGTGTCAGTGTATGCAATCTGCTTAACTGATGTTCAAAATAGTACATCTTAATGTGCAGAATATTAAAACAACAAGCACAATGATATTGACGGAAGAACAGATTTTTTTTATGAGCAAAGTGTATTGTTTCTCCCTTCCCTTCCTATCCCTCTTTCTCTTTTTCCTTGTATGCAGAAGTATACATTTTTCTCAAAATTTAGAGGAAAAGGTGCAGAATCTAAGGAATTTGTAATGATTTTTTTTAAGCAAAGGGGTTTTAAGGTAGGGATGAACATTGGGAGGATGTAGAGCAATCGAAGCAGTATTTTTTTTCTAAATGAGTGTCACGACAGAAAATTCACAAACTATATTTAATGGTAGAAAGTTCTGCAATTTCTCTTCCCAAAGAATTATGATGGGAGATAAAATCTTTCACTGTGACTAAACTCTTAGAAGCATCAGTCTGAAAACCAGGTTGACATGCCTTCCTTTTCTTTCCCCCTGTCCAATTTTTCTCTTAGGAAAAAAATATACTTAATTTCTAGAGAGATACTCCCTACTAGTGGTCCTCAACGTATGACCACAATTGGGGCCAGAATTTTTGTTGGTAAAGAAGGCAGTTGTTAAGTGAGTCATGCTGCCCTGAGTCCCAAAAGGGAGAAGGGCAGTATATAAATCAAATAAACTATAAACTAACTACTATGCCTAATTTTAAAACATTTTTGACCACGTTGTTAAACAAAACTATTGCAGTTGCTTTCCCCATTGTTGGCTTATTGTTTGTTTATCAGAAGCTAAACTGGGAAGGTCAGAAATGATCACCACATTACCCAGGATATTGCAACCATTGCAAAGTGGCCAAATTTTAATGACATGATCATGATTTACATGATTTACAACAGCTGTAACTGTTGTAAATGTGAGGAGCAAAATTGCTTTTTTCAGCAACTTTGCATTGTTAAATTAATGGTTGTTAAGTTGAGGAGTATCTTAGTAACTTATAGTATGTTCTAACAGTATCCAAGTCAAAATAGTAATGACTAAATTACTTCAGCATGGCCAAAATGATGCAATGCATTGTCTTGGTAATTGGGAAATGGCCAAAGCCTGCATATGTGAATCCCAAATGTCTAACAAAGCTTCAGGGGGGCTGGATTCACCTCTTATATTCCATTCAGGATGCAGATGGATCCAGTCTGTGTCCTTCATTTATATCAAAGATGGCTACTGGCGATTGGTCCTTCATTTATATCAAAGATGGCTACTGGCGATTGATCCTTCATTTATATCAAAGATGGTTACTGGCGATTGATCACTTTTTGATCACTAACAGAAAAACAACAACCAGGAATTAAATTTGGAACTCTTTGAATGAACTGTTCAAATGAATATCCCCTACAATTGCCTTCCATATTTATTTTTATTTAATTACTGGTCAGCCAATAATAAACATTCTGTTTTAAGTACCAAGGTTTGTTTATGCTATCAGCAGGACCAAAGAGTAATACTTTAAAATATATGCAACTATGTGTGTTTATGATTATATGAATATATTTAATATAGAATTATATTTAATTTCCCATTTCAGATATTCACTTGCAGATATTTCCAGCTCCCCCATAAAGAGGACCCTTTCCAGATTGTTTGGATTGCAATTCCCAGAATACTTAGTCACAATAGCCTCTGTTCTCATCCCTTAACAGCAAACTCTACAGGTAGTATATGACGCTTTTTTGTTTGCTTGGACTGTATTTTAATCAACTGTTAATCAGCTTAACTTCTGACCTGAGGTAGTTTTGTAGAGTAGTGAAGTTATAAACCATATATAATTAATATTTGTCCACAACTTGTTTTGCTGAAATCCATTTTAGAATCCATTGCAAATATTTGTACTAATGGTTTAGTGGTGTGAATAGTCCTCATTTAGCAGTCAAAATTGAGACCAACAACTTGGTTGGTAAGTGAAGCACTTGCTAAGTGAAACTTGAACTGTGCATATGATCTTACTTTAGCTTTCTTTTACTTGTGCGGCCATGGGGGCCCTGGACCGGGTCGTGCCTTTGCGGCCTCTCATTTGGCACCCATCTACCTTTGCTCCTTGGTTTTCCAAGGAGTTGAGGGAAATGAAAAGCCAGAAGAGACGCCTAGAGAGCATCTGGAGGTCCACCTGCACCGAATCTGACTGAACACAGGTAAGGTCGCATTTGTGGACCTACCTCGTGGCATTGAAAGCGGCGAAGCGAAATTATCTTGCCGCTCTCATCGCGTCCGCAGATAACCGCCCTGCCGCCCTGTTTAGGGTGACCCGTGCCCTCCTTCACCAGAGGCCGTGGGAGGCTCCCTTGCAGGGTCGTGCAGAGGAATTTGGATCCTATCTGCAGGATAAAATCGTTCAGATCTGGGACGAATTGGCCTCCAATTGGGCTAGTCTGGGCGGGGTGACAGAGATAGGCCTTGAGACCACTGTTTGGGCTGAGTTTGACCCCGTGACTCCCGATGGCATGGACAGGATACTGGGGCAGTTGAATGCCACCACACGTTTATTGGACCCGTGTCCCTCCTGGCTTGTACTGGCCTCCCGGGAGGTTACATGAGGCTGGCTCCAGGGGGTTGTTAATGCTTCTCTGAGTGAGGAGTTCTTGCCGGCTGTCTTGAAAGAGGCGGTGGTAAGGCCCCTCCTCAAGAAGCCCTCCCTGGACCCAGCTTTATTATCCAACTATCGTCCAGTCTCCAACCTTCCCTTTCTGGCGAAAGTTGTTGAGAGTGTGATGGCACAACAATTCCCCCAGCACCTGGAGGGAACTGCCTATCTAGACTCGCGCCAGTCCGGCTTCCGACCAGGGTACAGCATGGAGACGGCATTGGTCATGTTGGTAGATGATCTCTGGAGGGCTCGGGATAGGGGTTGTTCCTCTATCCTGGTCCTGTTAGATCTCTCAGCAGCTTTGATACCATCGACCATGGTATCCTATTGCACCGGCTGGAGGGGTTGGGGCTGAGGGGAACCGTACTTCGGTGGTTCTCCTCCTACCTCTCTGACCGGTTGCAATTTGTGTTGGCAGGGGGGCAGAGGTCGACATCAAGGCCCCTTACTTGTGGGGTGCCTCAGGGGTCAGTCCTCTTGCCTCTCCTGTTCAACATCTATATGAAACCCCTGGGTGAGATCATTCGTGGTTTTGGGGTAGAGTTCCATCTGTACGCTGACGACACCCAGTTGTACATATCTACCCCTAACCACCCCAACAATGCCGTTGAAATGATGTCCCGGTGTCTGGAGGCCGTGCGAGTCTGGATGGGGAGGAATGGGCTACGACTCAACCCGTCCAAGACTAAGTGGCTGTGGTTTCCGGCGCCACGACATAGCCAGTTGGTTCCATCTCTGGCTATCGGGGGCAAGTTATTAGCCCCCGCGGAGAGGGCTCGCAACTTGGGTGTCCTCCTGGACTCTCAGCTGTCCTTGGATGACCATGTGACAGCCGTAGCCAGGGGGCCTTTTATCAGGTTTACCTGATACGCCAGTTGCGCTCCTTTCTGGATTGTGACGTCCTATGCACAGTCATGCAAGCTCTTGTCATTTCCCGCCAAGATTACTGCAATGCACTCTACATGGGGCTCCCTTTGAGGTGCACCCAGAGGCTCCAGTTGGTGCAGAACGCGGCTGTGCGGGGGATCTTGGGAGCATCAAGACACTCCCATATAACACCTCTCCTGCGCGAGTTGCACTGGCTGCCTGTGGCCTTCCGGGTGCGCTTCAAGGTTTTGGTGACCATCTTCAAAGTGCTCCATGGCATGGGTCCTGGTTTTTTGCAGAATCGCTTCCTGCCACATGCCTCCATCCGACCTGTTCGCTTCCACAGGGAGGGCTTCCTCAGGGTGCCGGTCGCTGGACAATGCCGGCTGGCGACTCCCAGGGGAAGAGCCTTCTCTGTGGCGGGTCCAGCCCTCTGGAACGACCTGCCCCCCAACCTTCATACTATCACGGACCTTCGCCTCTTCCGTCGAGCATTAAAGACTTACTTGTTTCATGTGGCCGGCCTGGCATAGTTTGTTTTTATCGTTGTTTTAATAGGGTTTTAAATTATTTTAGCACGGGTTAAACTTATTTAATTTAATCTTAAATCTATTTAATTGATTGTATTTATATGTATTTTATCTTTTTATTATCCCTGTGCACTGCCTTGAGTCCCAATTCGGGAAAGAGGGCGGTATATAAATATAATAAAATAAAATAAATAAATAAACTTTACATTTAGGTGGTAAGATTGGTCAAAAGATTATTTTTTCAACACCACCGTAACTGAATGGTCACTAAAAAGGCTATTGTTCAAAGGGGATGACCTGTGTTTTTGTTGACTGATACTAGAATGTGCATCATTAAACACTGGAAAATTACAACTGTGGCACTGCATTTCTGGTGCCAAAATGTCTGCCATATTGCCACAGCTGAGAAATTAGCCTCTTTATCTGTGTTGTGGTCAGAAGGTTATGGCTTTCTGAAAAATATGGTCTGATTTCATAACTTGCTCAGATGAGGAAATCATAATTGTCTTGTGCCAGATAAATATGTTACTGTGAGTAAGAACTACTAAAATATTATGTATTTTTATGAGTTGTTTTTCTTGTCTCCTTTTTCACTCGTATGCATGAATTTTATTGCCCTTATGGATGTTGGAACCTTTTGGACATAAAAATTACAAAAAATACTAATCAGTTTATTTGGATGGTTATGCCATTCCTCCATAGTACCCCTTGTGTGTCAAATCTCTTTCATTTTAGCTTCACAACAGATAAATATGTCCATATTGGGTGAGAATGATTCCAAGCTAAACCAGCAAGTATTGAGAATGTTCCTTCCTGGCCAAAATTCAATTATCTCCCTAAAGTTTTATTCTGTCTTATAGTATATGTTTCAGTGGCATTAATTGCTGTATAAGTCTTGAGAAAAAAGGGATCCCTCCATGTCAACCAAAGGCAAGTTGGAGAGTTTTGATCCGAACTTGCTGCAATATCTTATTTTAGCTGTCTTCTTCCTTTCTCTTTCCCATCATTTGGATACAGAACAAAGCAAGAGAGATTTAGCAGAGTGTCAGGAAGTAGCTTCAGGCTAATCCTTTTGCTGACACTCCCCAGCACCAGAGGGAAGTAACAGAGATCAGCCAATCTGGCATATCAAAAGCCTTCTAATTATGTCACTGAAGAGACTTGAGCCAATTCCAACTTTTGTATTCATGGAGTTTCCAGCAAAAGAAACTTTTTTTATTTAGAAAAAAAACCAGGTAATTTTGAAATCCTAGTTTGAAGGAAAAGAAAAAAGGAAACAAATGTACTAAGTTAAGTGTGTTTTAGCTCAATGCAATATCAGCACATAACCATGAATTCTGCAACCTGGTGACCTTCAGATATGCTGTGTTTGCAACTCTCAGAATTCTTGGCCACAACGGCCACTCACTTGGAATTAATTAGGATATCTGCAATCCCATTGCATCTGAAAGGTACCAGGTTGGAGAAAATGATGACTTTGTACAATATTCTCATTCTCCCTTCTTTCTACAATTCTCACCTTACAATGCAATATCAATATACAAAAAATTACAATTATATTAATTGCAATATTAATGCAAATATATACAATATAATTGTATATTACAATGTAATATGAAAGCCAATACACGAACACATACCATGTTTTCCCAAAAATACAACCTGTCCTGAAACTAAAGCCTTGCCACATTTTTTGTGGGTGGGCAAAAATATAAGCCCCCCCTGAAAAATAAGCCCCCTGGACAACATTCTGATTCTTCCAGCAGCGGCCGCTCTAGGAGTTTGCTCTATGGTTAAGGGCATGGCAGCCTGCCCATAACCATAGAGCACACTCCTAGAGTGGCCGCTTCTGGAAGAATCGGACACAGAGTTCCAGAGTTTGGAAGCCAGAGAAGAAGTTTTACTCGGAGTTCGGTGGCAGCAGCAGCAGCGGTGGTGCCCTGGTCCTGCAAGGAGAGCTGACCCAGGGCATGGTGAGGCTGGGGGCATGCGAGCTGGGGGCAGAACAGGCAGAGCTCCATGCACTGACCTAGGGGGTATCCCGAATGTGCCAAGCCACGGGAACTGGGGGGGGGGGGCGGGCAAAGTGCCACATGGCTTGGCACCTTAGAGATACTCCCTAGGTCAGTGCATGGTGCTCTGCCCGGCTGGAAAGGGGTTTGCCAGGTGGCTGCTCATGAGCATGGTCACCTCATGGCTGCTTCACCTCTGAGGCTGTGCCCAGCTCTTCGGGAGCCCACTTGAAAGGGAGCAGCCGCCCGGCAACCCCAAAACAATAAGCCCTCCCTGATAATAAGGCCCAAGCAACATTTGGGGGATAAAAAGAAAATATTTTCGGGGAAGCACGGTAATAGATACAAACTCAAGGTAAATGGCTCCAAACTCGATTGCAAAAAATACGACTTCAGCAATAAAGTGGTCAATGCCTGGAATGCTCTATCTGACTCTGTTGTTCAAACACCCCTCTGACTCAAACCCCCATAACTTTAACCTTAAACTGTCTACTGTTGACCTCATCCCATTCCTAAGAGGTCTGTAAAAGGGCATGCATAAGCACACCAGCATGCCTAATGTCCCTATCCTACTGTCCCCATTTATTTGTATCCATTTCCTGAGTTCTTATTCATGTTTATTCTTATTCCTGTTATCTTGTACATGAGCGACAAACTAAATTAACAAACAAACAAACAAACAATGAATTATGAATAAAACTTAACTCTGTGTACCCAGGGAATATTTCTCCAGCTTGTCTTAAAATTTAAATGATCCAGGGACTCACTTAACGTAGAGTGTAATATCATAATCATGTTTTTATAGGAAGGGATTCAAATTACTAAGTGATATACCTTTCAGAAACATCCAGTATAAAGGAAGGTAAACAGTTCATAGGTCATAGAGAGTATGGGAGACTATGCTATGTATATTATCTGGTTAGAACCACTTGTGTTCTAGATGGTGTGTGGGGGGGTGTCTATGTGTAAGATAATTCACAGGTAATTCTTCTTACCAACAAAAGAGAATATTTATAGCTCAGAATTGAACTGTGAGGTCCTTGGTGCTCTCTGACCTTTGTTGTTTCCCTAGACATTTCATGACCAAACTAGGTAATTTCATTCCTGCATTTTTCTTAATTCACCACTTTTATCTCCTGTGTGGCCTGGGAAGTTCTGCTGAATTTGTTGACTTTCCATTCAAAAACATGGGTACAGAATAAGTTATAAAGTCTCCATCAAGTGGAGCTACTGACTCAAAGATGTATCTATGATGTTTTCTTGGCAACAATACGGAACAAGTGTGCTATTGCTGTCTTTGGGATATTTTTTAACTTCACAGTCTGCCTAACTATTTTAGATCTCATTGACAGTTTCCTCTCCCAATAGTAACCAAATCCAATACTGCCAGTGGTGGGATTCAGCAGATTTGCACTAGTTTGGGAGAAGTGTTAGCTAACTTTCTGAGTAGTTTGGCTGTCGGAAGAAACAGCCTTTTGTCCCCCCCCCCCTCCACTTACAGAATTAATCCTGTCAGGAAGGGGACATTCTGGTGTGCCTCTGTGTGCTGTTTCTAGTCTAATCCTTATCTTTATTACCCTGTTTAAGTGTTTTCAGAAACTGCCACTGCAGTTAAGCCTTGTTACATTGTAACAACTAATGGTTCTTGGCAGTATACCCAGACTTTCTGTAACCTGAGCTTCTCTGGAGGATTTTTTTTGTTTTTTACTTTGCTGGTACTTTGCTTTTCTTATTAGGGGCTTAACTTTCTTAAAGGGGAAAGGTTGTTTTAAGTTTTTTACACTGCTTTATTGATTCCTGGCACTGTCCTTTTGGAGTGTACTTCCAAGAGGCAAGCTTGGCACTCTGATTTTTTTTTTTTCGTTTTGAAAAAGTTTTATTGAGTTTTACAAATTTTTATACAAATAGGATATGGGTAAATAAGGTGTTATAAAGCCATTGTGAGAACCTCCATGTCAGAGTCGTTTGCCCCAGCCGAGGCTTCATAAAAATATATATATAGAAAATACAGTAAATTTTCATGTGTACTACAAAGTGGAAAGAAATACAAATATATCATTGTAAAATCCATGCTGACAATCATGTATAAACATCCAAATAAAAGTTGTACTATACAGAAATAAAGTCACTTTTGAGATCTAAGTCTTTTGGCAATTGTGTCTCTCCCTGACCTCCAGTGGGCGGAGCCGTGGCCCCCTCCGTTCCCCCATTTTCGTCCTCCAGGATTGAGGAGTGTTTTTTAAGAAAGGCTTCCGCCTCTGCAATTGTTTTAATTCTCACCCTTCCTCCCTCCCAGAACACCAACATTCCCTCTGGCATCACCCACTTGAACCAGACCCCCTTTTTAAATAATCTTTTGGACAAGAAGGAATACTTCCTTCTTATCTCTCTAATCTTTTTTGGGACCTGCTTCAAGATGGCAATCTCATTCTGCTGGTAAATTAAAGGGCTGTCTCTCTGTGCTCTCAGGATCCTTTCCCTTGTTGACCTTCTTACAAATTTAATATGTATCTCTCTGGGTACTGCATTTATCCGGGCATATGCTGAATATATTCTATATATCAGATCAATGTCCCCCCTAATATCTTCTTTACTCTTTTGTATATAATCTGCTAAAATTGTACACATTAAGTCAGTCAAATCTTCATCGCTTGACTCAGGAACATTCTGAAATCTTAAAAAATAAGACATCCTTTCAAAATCCATCCTAGACATATGACCAGCTAAATCCCCTATTTCATTATTAAAGCTTTTAAGCTCTTCCCTTGTCCCAGCCAACCCCAGCTCCAGACCATCGGTCTTTTGTGTATTTTCCATTAATTTCTTGTGTTTCTCCAAGAGTTCTAATTTGGAACTGACATGGTCCTTCCGCATTTCTTTAATTTCTTTCATGATGTTCTGAAGAGTTTCATCCATTGCTGATAATTTAGCATCCACATCTGTTTTTTCGGGTAACATCGAGGTGATCTTGGTTTGATGCATCTGCTTTTTTGAAGCCATAATGAAAGATTTAAGTCTTTGTCAGTAAAATGGCGTCTGCTGGAGAGGAGTCCGTGAGTCAAGGTGGGAGCAAATTCCGGTGACCAAAGTCACAGTTTCATTTAATTATAATCCAGAGAGAAACCAAGTTCTTAGAAACAATCAAATAAAAAGAAAAAAAAAGAAGGCACTTCAGGAAAAGGTCCAATTAATCAATTACATGCAATCGTTAGTGAAAAGAGAAAGGCAGTCCCAAGCACAAGGGAATGTCAGCAGTTTTCCAAGAAAAGTATGTCTCCTGAGAACAAAGGAACGCCATCTTCCCCCGCTCATCTGGAAGCCATCAGAAGTTAACAAGTAAAAATCGTTTCATTGTTGCCAGACTTCGATACAAAGTATCCAAAGGTCATGCAGGAAAGACTTTCACTTACAGTTTAAGAAAATCGGATGTTGATTTCTCCGCTTCCCCAAGCCTGGGGAGCATTTTAAAACGCCGCTTTTTTCCATTCCGAGGGAGGGGGTGTTACAAACTCTCCGCTCCATTCTCTTTCAAACTGAAAGTTGCGAGCATTGAAATAAAATCACTCGCAGTCCACTTTGTAGCCAGGAGCCTCGGTGTTGCCTCCAACTCCGGCGTTTCAGCTCTTCTTGAAAGCAGCTAAGTATTCCGGTCCTCCATTGGCAAAGGGAACGATGCCCCCCCACGAATCATTCCCCTATGCCTAGGTCGAAGCAGGGGCCACCCCCCTGACCGCCGTCGGGTTGGGGGGATTCCCCCCAAGCCGCCCGTACAGCAGGAGTCCTTTAAAAGAACTCCCTGCCCCTGGGGGGGCCGTAGAGGCAACCAAGCGGCGGACGAGTACCAGGACTCGACCGTCACCTCCGGCCAACCAGAAGGAAGTCTCTGATTTTTTTTTTAATTGCTTTTCTGGGAGCATGTGATCTTTCCTTAAATGTAAAAGATTCCCTTAGGATGTCTTGTGAGGTGAGTAAGACCAGCTGATATCTTTAAGTGGTGCAAATGGATCTAAGGATTGCTTCTCCTGGGTGGGAAAGGGTGCTTTGTCAGTTCACTGAATATAGGAGTTTCTTGTCTATGGGGATTCTTCAGTTATTTTAAGTTAGCATCAGTGAGCAATCATGTGCCTTGGCCACTCCAAAGCAATGCAAGAGACTCCTGTTCCAAAGGTTCTTTTTAAAAACTGGACTTGGTTTCCAGAAAGTCCAGTTGCCTATTGAAAAAGCGCCGTTGAGACAAGAATCTCTTGCATTGCTTTGGAGTTACCAAGGCACATGATTGCTCACTGATAGTAAGATTTAAAAAATAGGAGGTAGAGATGTGGATATTCCCTCCAATTCATTTTAGTTTTCTCTCATGATAATAAGGCTTAGTAACATGGTATAAGGCTTTAGTTTATTTAGATATCTGTGGCATGTACTAATTTTACTGTGATCCTAACACGCGTGGGAGGGAAGAGACCTGAACCTGGATCCCTTATATACTTCATTAATTTGTCTGTTTAGCTTGGCATATTGTAGTCCAAGTATGCCCACCCACTTTCTGAAGAGCTTAAATGACCTCTCTGCTAAATGAGCAAGAGTTGAGATGATAAGAAATTATCATTGCATTTTAACTATTTTAATTCCTCAAGGTGCTCTGGCACCCTGCCTGATTTGCAACTCTGGGTTGCAGGTATTGCTGAGAAAAAGGAAGGTATTTAGACAGAATGGTTTAGGTTTCTTTGGTGACTGTGACTGTCATTGATCTTCAGTGTTTATTCCCCTATTTCTAACCTAGTGATTGGTATTTAGGGCAACTTTTTGCAAGCAAAAAAGCTTTTTGTATTTTTTGTACAGGTAATCCTTGACTAACAATGGTTCCTTTAGTGACCATTCAAAGTTGCAATGGCACTGAAAAAAATGACTTATGACTGTTTTTCACACTTATAACCATTGTAGTATTCCCATGGTCACAAGAGGCTGGGTGAGGGGAAGCGCCCCTTGACATGAGTGATGTCAAGTTGGTCTCACCTGCCCAGTCACATGACCACACAGTCATACCTACCCAGCCGTTCATTAGGACAGAGAACTGATTATTAAATTATTTGAATCCCAGCACTAAATACTGCTTAGCTTCAAAGTCCCCAAAAGAGAACCCAGTTGCTACTATTTCAATGCATACTTAATTGAGAATTTGCTTTCACCATTCAAACATACACCTTATTCTTATTCCCCCTGATCTACCCTTATTATTCTATTTTGACTGCATATCCTGGCAAATATTAAGGCCTTGATATTTTCATTTCTTCTTGATAATTATATCAGAATTAACACAAATCAAGCAAATCCTCCTCATATCTGCTTGTAAAAGCAAAGTAATTCATTCCAGAACCTTATTAAATCCGCTCATTTTAATATTTAACTATTAAATAGGATGCACAAGTAGTTTGCTAATGAAGGGTAACAATTATTCTGTTTTTGCATGCTTTATTGTGGCCTACACAGAATGTAAATGGAAAGAAAGCAGCATTATAAAATAAGGATCTTGTAGCAATTTTTTACTTACAACCTGCTTCTAGGTTCAGTCAATGTTCTTTAGTTATAACTGAATTTTCACCCACACAAAGATGTTTCCTTTTTATTATAGATAACAAAATGATAACAGATGATACCATTTTTCCAGCAAGATGGCATTCTGATACGTAGCCCTATATACTTTTTAAACTAAAACTGTAATAAAGCTTATTGACACACATATAAACTTTTTTCATTTAAAGGTAGATATAGATGGATGGGGGGCGGGGGGAGAGATGATAGATGGAAAAATAGAAAGTTAGATTAGAAAAATAGAAATATTACTCTTAATTAAAATAATAGTCAAAACAGTATAATGCTCCCTCCAAATATCACAGAGAGAATATATCGACTATACAGGTAACCCTTGTTTAACAACTACAATTGGGACCAGTAACTCCATCAGAAGGGTTGCAGTTGCTAAGCAGAAAATTATGTGACTGCAGCTGGCTTAATGACATCACTTCCAATTCAGTTGTTAAGCAAATCACCATAGTTGTTAAGCAAGACCTCATGTGACTGCAGCTTGTGATTTTACTGTCATATTGTCCATTAAGTCTGTCAGGAGCTGGTTGTGAAGCACACAATGGTGATCATGTGACTGTGGAATGTGTGTATTGTAAATGCTCTAAATGTATGACAATTGCAAAATTCTCAAATGGCCATCATATGATCAAGAGACACTGCTATGATCATAAATGAACCATTTTGAATAAGTATGTAATAATACCTATGTGTTTGGTTGACAAGTGATTGCATGACAGTGTCATCTGAAAGCATTTGCCTAAACAATTTCTAAAACGGTGATGCCAGAACAAAAATAACTTCAAGGATTTGGAAGATTGTTCTGTAAATGAACAATCAGTTGAGTCATAATTATTGTGATATCAAAGACCAATAAATAGCCTATTCTCAAATTATTAAATGTTGCCAACTTTTGACTTGGTTGACATGACCAATAAGAAAAGTCCTCTGGCTCTTGAACAGCACCTTGACTCTTGAACAGCACTTTCTAGCCCTTGATTATGAGATTCTTCCAGAGAATATTGGAATACTCTCCAATATTCTTAATTCATTAGTGGGAAATACTTCCACATTGGAACCAACCAACAGAGGAATATTAGATCCTCCGTACCCCATGTCATTAAAGAAAACAGGTCTAAACCCTTCCTGCTAGTCAAGTTAATACCTAATTTCCCCTCCCAGCATATTCCTGTCTATCCTTTGATGTCCCTGAGTGTAACCACTCAGGCATCTAAAGCAACCACAGCTCTTGATTCCATCTAATCAGTTTCTAATATATGTCTTAAATTCCCAGTTATGAGAGTTGCCACCCAGTACTTCCTAATGGAGTAGAAATCTTGCTTTAAAAAATATTCAGGATTCTAGGACGAAAGAGGTAATTTAATATAGCATCAGGCATCCAATATATGAACACAAATAAATATCCTCTCTGAAATGCAGAGTCTGCTTACAAGGATAAATATTGTCCACAATCTGGGTTTGACAGTGGTGGCATTTTCTTTCCCAAAGGAATGATCAGGAGAGAATTTTAATCTCTACTATGTAAATATAGGTGGTTTATTTCTTGGAATGAAAATGTTAGATCCAAAGTGAAATGCATTGTTCTCTATTGGCTAGTTCTTTACGATTTCAGGAGCAACATGTACAGTAGATTACCTGTTACAAGGCCAGAATTTCTGTTGGAAACTCTCTTTAAGAAATCTTTTTAGTTTGCTTTAAAAACCAAAAAAGAGAATGGAAAAATCAAAAAATAATCTTCCCCCAAAACCGCAAACAAAGGGAACAGGAAGCAAAAGCATGTAAATCACTCAGCCCAATTTTTAACCATATTATTAAAACTGACACATCTTTTAATTACTTTGATAGAACTAAACATAGAGAAAACAAACATATATAGCTGATCCAAGCTTGTAAATCTGAGAGGTCACACTATCTTTTTGACACTGAAGATGAATCTTTATTCCTGTGCCCCATGCTCAGCAGATCTACAATCTTTATCCATATAAATAAAAATGTAAAATAGTTTGTACGAATCCACTAATCTCAAAAACTACTGGGCCGATTTACACCAAACTTTCACACAATGTAGCCAAGGACTTCCGATAATAGAATAGCTACTCATTTTGTGCCTAGCACGCGTGTGTCATGTGCAAATGACACACACAAAAATGTACCCACTGAAATGTGTTTTAACTTCCCTGTAGCCACGCCCATCAGGCTGCTTTTCAACTGTCAGTGTTGGAAGAGGCCTCATATGGCGGCCTCTTGGGGCCAAAAAGGCACTGGGATAGCAAACTCCCAGGTGGCCCAGAGAGAGTGGAGGGGGGGAGAGAAATATTGCTCAAGACTGTTCTCTGAAGTAAAAACATGGAGGCAGGCAGCTGCTTTAAACTGTTGAATACGAACTGAACCAAACTGTAACAAAGAATCACCCATCTGACAGCAAATACAGTTTAATAAAAGAGGGACTAGGGGAGACATGATAGCAGCCTTTCGATATCTCAGGGGTTGCCCCAAAGAAGAGGGAGTCAAGCTATTCTCCAAGGCACCTGAGGGCAGAACAAGAAGCAATGGGTGGAAACTAATCAAGGAGTGAAGCAACCTAGAACTAAAGAGAAATTTCCTGACAGTGAGAACTATTAACCAGTGGAATAGCTTGCCACCAGAAGTTATGGATGCCCCAACACTGGATGTGTTTTTAAGAAGAGACTGGAAAACCATTTGTCTGACACGGTATATAGGGTCTCCTGCTTGAGCAGCGGGGTTGGACTAGATGACCTCCAAGGTCCCTTCCAACTCTGCTATTGTATTATTGTATTACAGTAGGTAGTTAGATAGGGGAATAGAGAGACAGGGAGAAATACAGTTTAATAAAAGAGGGACTAGGGGAGACAGGATAGCAGCCTTCCAATATCTCAGAGGTTGCCACAAAGAAGAGGGAGTCAAACTATTCTCCAAAGCACCTGAGGGCAGAACAAGAAGCAATGGGTGGAAACTAATCAAGGAGAGAAGCAACTTAGAACTGAGGAGAAATTTCCTGACAGTTAGAACAATTAATCAGTGGAACAACTTGCCTCCAGAAGTTGTGAATGTCCCAGCACTGGAAGTCTTCAAGAAGATGTTGCATAGCCATTAGTCTGAAATGGTATAGGGCAGTGATGGCTAACCTTTTTTTGGCTCACGTGCCAATAGCAGGGGGAGTGCAGGGGTGATGTGCACAGGTGTGCCACATCCATAATGCTATGTGCATGACCCCCTGAATTTGGCATGCTTTTTACGTCATCCCCAGGCTCCAGAGTGTTTATAGGAGCCTGGGGAGGGTGAAAACAGCCTTCCCCCACCTCCAGAGGGCAAAAAATGGCCTCAAAAGAAGGCCTAAATCAGCTGGCCAGGGCACACATACAAACTGAAGCTGACAGAGCAATGCCTCGCGTGCCCTTAAAAATGGTTCCGTGTGCCACCTGTGGCACCCGTGCCATAGGTTCGCCATCATGGGTATAGGGCTTCCTGCCTAGCAGGGAGTTGGACTAGATGACCCCCAAGGGATAGATAGAGAGGGAGAAATTAGGTAGGTAGGTAGGTAGGTAGGTAGGTAGGTAGGTGGATAGATAGATAGATAGATAGATAGATAGATAGATAGATAGATAGATAGATAGATACAAAGAAAGAAAGAAAGAAAGAAAGAAAGAAAGAAAGAAAGAAAGAAAGAAAGAAAGAAAGAAAGAAAGAAAGAAAGAAAGAAAGAAAGAAAGAGACGGTAGGTAGGTAGGTAGGTAGGTAGGTAGGTAGGTAGGGGGAGAAAGGAAGAAATATAGTAGGTAGGTAGGTAGGTAGGTGGGTGGATAGATAGATAGGGAGAAATACAGTAGATAGGTAGGAAGAGGGATAGACAGAGAGGAAGAAATACAGTAGGTAGGCAGGTAAGTGGATAGGGGGATAGATAGAGAGGGATAAATACAGTAGGTAGGTAAGTAGGTAGAGGGAGAAAGCAAGAAATACAATAGGTAGGTAAGTAGAGGGATAGACAGGGAGAAATACCGTAGGTAGGTAGGTGTATAGATAGTGAGAAATACGGTAGGTAGGTAGGTAGGTAGGTAGAGGGATAGAGAGGGGGAAATACAGTAGGTAGGTAGGTAGGTAGAGGGAGAAAGAAAGAAATACAGTAGGTAGGTAGGTAGAGGGATAGACAGAGAGGGAGAAATACAGTAGGTAGGCAGGTAAGTGGATAGGGGGATAGAGAGGGAGAAATACAGTAGGTAGGTAGGTAGATAGAGGGAGAAAGCAAGAAATACAATAGGTAGGTAAGTAGAGGGATAGACAGGGAGAAATACCGTAGGTAGGTAGGTGTATAGATAGATAGTGAGAAATACGGTAGGTAGGTAGGTAGGTAGAGGGATAGAGAGGGGGAAATACAGTAGGTAGGTAGGTAGATAGAGGGAGAAATAAAAAACAGTAGGTAGGTAGAGGGATAGACAGAGAGGGAGAAATACAGTAGGTAGGTAGGTAGGTAGGTAGGTGGATAGATAGAGAGGGAGAAATACAGTAGGTAGGTAGGTAGGTAGGTAGGTAGAGGGAGAAAGCAAGAAATACAATAGGTAGGTAAGTAGAGGGATAGACAGAGAGGGAGAAATACCATAGGTAGGTAGGTAGGTAGGTGTATAGATAGATAGCGAGAAATGCAGTAGGTAGGTAGATAGGTAGGTAGAGGAATAGAGAAAGAGGGAGAAATACAGTAGGTAGGTAGGTAGAGGGATAGAGAGGGGGAAATACAGTAGGTAGGTAGGTAGGTAGAGGGAGAAAGAAAGAAATACAGTAGGTAGGTAGGTAGAGGGCTAGATAGATAGAGAGGGAGAAATACAGTAGGTAGGTAGGTAGGTTGGGGCTTATATGGTGGTTGTGTGTGTGTGTGCAGGTGTAGATCTACACACAGATTGGTTGGCCATTTAACCAGACTAGGCCACAGCAACGCGTGGCCGGGTATAGCTAGTACATTGATAAATTACAATTTTTCCATACATAATTCAGAAGCACATTTTGTTTTTTTTACTTTGTAACAATATATTAACAAATGTATGGATATTAAGTCAAACTAGGGCAATATGTTTCCATAAACATTATTGTTATTGTTATCATTATGGTTTATTGCATAGTCAGCCAGATGTTTAGACTGGCTTTGGCATTTTTATCACCTATTGAGTCCTTCCCATGGACTTTGGAAAGGCAAATGATGGTGTTAGAAGTATTGTCCCAATATGTAAGCTGTGCCAAAATGCCGTTTACAATTGACTAACGATGGTTTTGTCAATGTGAGTGGTACACTAGATGTTTTGGGATTGCACCCAAGCGCATATTACATTTGATAACATCTCTGTTATTATTATTGCCTCCAGGTCATTCTCAATTCCTTGCATAGGCCTGGACAACTTTCTGTGGTATTCTTGGTAAGATTTTCAGAAGTGGTTGCCATTGCCTTCTTCCGAGGGCTGGCAGAAAATTACTGTCCAAAGGTCACACTGCTGGCTTAATATTATTTAAGTCTCTTAGCCAAGTATTAATGAAACAGAATATTTGAACTTTGAATGCCAGAGTTCTTGCAAACTTCTTGCAAAGTTCTTGTATTGGTGGCAGAGCAGGGAGATGGAATTGTCAAAAACACACATCAAGATACAAGCCAATTACATATAAGTTACATATATGCATGTGTTCAAATGTGAAATACAAATGGCTGGGATTTCCATTGTGAAACATATTTCATCCTTTTTTTTGTCATCACAACTCTTATATTTGCAAATATACACCTAAATGAAAACTTCCTAATGGCAAGAACATTTGACAGTACAACCAATTACCTGAAGAACTGACAATGTCCCTTTCCTAGAAGTCTTTCCATAGAGTCTGCTTAGGTATTTGTCGAGGGTCCTTTCATTAAGATTTCTTCAATAAAGAAGGATTCCATTCATTTAACTCTGTAAGTTTGATTTTTGATTTTATTTTATTTTTCTATACCGCGTCCTCTCCCCAGGGGGACTCGGAGCGGTGCACAGGGAAAATTAAAACAACATAAAATATATACATAAATAAATACAATAAAAACAAATTAAATCAACTGTCCCTGCACTAAAATCCCCATTTTAAAATTAACATTCCCTAACCCCTGAGGTAGAGACTAACCTAGGCCGGCCAAGCAGAAAAAGTGAGTTTTTAATTTCTGACGGAAGGAGCGGAGGTCCGTAGTTGTTCTAATGTCGGGGGGAAGGTCGTTCCAGAGGGCTGGGCCTGCCACATAGAAGGCCCTTCCCCTGGGCGTCACCCGCTGACAAAGTCTAGTGGACGGCACCTGGAGAAGTCCCTCTCTGTGGGAGCGAATTGGCCGGGAAGATGTATGGGGCAGAATCCGATCCCGCAGATAGTCTTACATGCAGGAAAGAATATGCAGCTACCAGTTGTTACTCTTATTACAGGCTCAGCTTTAGGCTGTAATGACCACAGCTGATCTTGAAAAGCTGAACAGCATCAGGCCTAGGTATCAGACCTTGGATGAGAAAGCACCAGGAACTACCAATTTGTAGACAAGACTGGAACTGAAATCCCAGATTGGCTTCACCCAAAGGAAAAATATTTAGCTGGCATCTAGTCAAAGCTCTTTTCAACTGATAGATTTGATACATAAAAGAACGGTACCTTGGGATCTGATTAAACTAGATGGGAAAATTCCTATTAAGGACAATTTGCAACTCCATCTAATGCCTTCCTTTCTATAATTCCAAAATTAATGCATTTATCATTTCTGATGGTGGGAAAAGTCCAAGATTCCATTGGGTTTTTTTTAAAACTGAGAATTCAGCCACAGTTTGCATAGCTTACACTTTCACTCCTGACTTTTTCATTTTGAAAAAGTTTTATTGGGTTTTACAATTTTTTACAAATAGGGTAAGGGTATGGTGTAAAAAAGATATTGTGAGAACCTTCACGTCAAAGTCGTTGACCCCTTCCGAGGCTTCATAACAAAATATAGATAATACATTAAATTTTCATGTGTACTACAAAGTGGAAAGAAATGCAAATATATCATCGTAAAATCTATGCTAGCAATCATGTATAAACATCCAAACAAAAGTTATACTGTACTAAAATAAAGTCACTTTTGAGATCTAAGTCTTTTGGCAATTGTATCTTCTTCTCCCTGGCCCCCCAGGGGGCGGGGCCGAGGCACCCTCTGCTCCCCCATTTTCATCCTCCAGGATTGAGGAATGTTTTTTAAGAAAGGCTTCTGCCTCTGCAATTGTTTTAATTCTTACTCTTCCTCCCTCCCAGAACACCAACATTCCCTCTGGCATCACCCACTTGAACCAGACCCCCTTTTTAAATAATCTTTTAGACATGAAGGAATACTTCCTTTTTATCTCTCTAATCTTTTTCGGGATCTGCTTCAAGATGGCAATCTCTTTCTGCTGATAAATTAAAGGACTGTCTCTCTGTGCCCTCAGGATCCTTTCCCTTGTAGACCTTCTTACAAATATGTATCTCTCTGGGTACTTCATTTATCCTGGCATATGCTGAATTAATTCTATATATCAGATCTATGTCCCCCCTAATATCTTCTTTAGACTTTTGTACATAATCTGCTAAAATTGTATACATTAACTCAGTTAAATCTTCACCACTTGTCTCAGGAACGTTCTGAAATCTTAAAAAATATGACATCCTTTCAAAATCCATCCTAGACATATGACCAGTTAAATCCCCTATTTCATTATTAATACTTTTAAGCTCCCCCCTTGTCCCAACCAGCCCCACCTCCAGCCCATCAATCTTTTGTGTATTTTCCATTAATTTCTTCTGTGTCTCCAAAAGTTCTAATTTAGAACTGACATGGTCCTTCCTCATTTCTTTGATTTCTTTCATAATGTTCTGAAGAGTTTCATCCATTGCTGCTAATTTAGCATCCGTATCTGATTTTTCAGGTAACATCGAGGTGATTTTAGTTGATGCGTCTGCTTTTTTGAAGCCATGATGAAAGATTTAAGTCTTTGTCAGTAAAATGGCGTCTGCTGAAGAGGAGTCAGTGAGTCAGGGTGTAAGCGAATTCCAATGAACAGAGTCACAATTTTGTCTAATTAGAGTCCAGAGAGAAACCAAGTTCTTCAAACAATCAAATAAAAACAAAAGGAAGAAGGCACTTCAGGGAAAGGTCCAATTAATCAATTACATGCAATCATTAATAAAAAGAGAAAGGCAGTCCCGAGCACAAGGGAATGTCAGCAGTTTTCCATGAAAAGTATGTCTCCTGAGAACAAAGGAACGCCATCTTTCCCCGCCCATCTGGAAGCCACCGGGAATTAGCAAGTAAAAATTGTCTCTTTGTTGCCAGACTTCGATACTAAGTATCCAACGATCCTGCCGGAAAGACTTTCACTATAGTTTAAAAAGATTCGGATGTTGATTTCTCCGCTTCCTCAAACCTGAGGAGCATTTTTAAAACGCCGCTTTTTTTCCAATCCAAGGTTTTTTTTTACAAACTCCCCCCTCCATCTTCTTTCAAGGCAAAAGTTGCAGGCATTAAAGTAAAATCACTCACAATCCACTCTATAGCAGGAGTCTCGGTGTTGCCTCCGACTCCAGCGATTCAGCTCTCTCGAAAGCGATTAAGTGTTCCGGTCCTCCATCGGCAAAGGGAAAGAAGCCCCCCGCAGCATGTTCTCCCACGCCTGGGTCGAAGACAGGGACCCCCCCGACCGCAATCGGGATGGGGAGATTCCCTGCAAGCCGGCCGTACAGTGGGAATCCTTTCAAACGACTCCTTGCCCCTGCGGGGCCATAGAAGCAACAAAAACGGCGGACGAGTCTACGACTCGACCATCGCCTCCGGCCAACCGAAAGGAAGTCCACTCCTGACTTTTAAACACAATCCCAGATAACTGCCATGTCATAATCCTTGCAGTCCTGCCATGAAGATGTAGCAACGCTTTAGGAATCTGGTAGCCTAAGCTGTCAGAGAAAAAAAAATTAGAATCTCCTCAACAGGCCCCTCAGAACATGGCTCCACTTGCAGATGTGTATGATGATGCCTCAACAAACGTAATTCACATGTTCAATGGGGTCTATGATCAGAGAATCTATTTAGAAAGAATTGGGCTAAGAAAGCCCTATTTTAGGATAGTTTTTATTGCCATTGAATAAAATCTGTAATTTGTGGCAAAACATACGGTTTAAAAAGAGCTATGATCTTCTGTTCTTTGTGTCTGAACTTCTGGTGACTCTAGCTCTGCCTCTCAAATTGTCTTCATCTTAAACTGGGCTTCAATAAATTTGGAAAGTCCTTAAACCTCATAATATTAACAGATTAACAGAGTTGGAAGGGACCTTGCAGGTCATCTAGTTCAACCCCCTGCCCAAGCAGGAGACCCTACATTAAACTGTAGTTTACTGCTAACCATATTTACTGCAAACATATTCAAGCTTTTGCCAATCCTAACCTCAACTGTACTGCTTCCTATTAATGTCACATCAGAGGATTGGTTCTGCAATAGTTCACCTAGAATTATTCATCAGTGTAATCTAAAAGGGTTTTGACTAATATTCTCGGGGGGGGGGCATAGCAAAGGACTTATGGTTACAGACCATATAAGAAAAATAATTAAGGGTAAACAATAAAGATGCCAACAAAAAATCCTGCTTTGTTTATCAGAGGTTAGCCCAGCAAAAAACTATCAGGATTCCAATCCAGCCCTATAGGAATTGCTGTTATTCAGACTTTAATCTGCCCTATCAAAAGAGATCAGATATACCATGCAGGATATGAAAAGGAATAGGTGGGATCATAAGGTGAATCTTATAATGTTTTACTATCTCTATGAATGTTCTATTTGTTGTAGATTATATTATACAAGTAAAACCAATTTATTTTTATTTATTTTTATTTTGATTAAATAAACCAATTTTGTATTCTTTCTTCTTCCCCCCTACAATCTTTAGATCATTCGAGACAAAGTTCTAATATCCTCGTATTCTCTTTGTTTCTTCTCTCAAAACCCTTGCTATCGTTATAAGGTCCTTTTCATAATTCCAATAGAAAGAAGTATCTTATTGTCTCTTTCCACGGAAATTTTTGTAGCTCCAGCTAATTCCTTTTGTAAATGTAGAAAAATTATCCACATTGCTTGTCTGGCTTAAGGTTTATGTGCACTTTTAAAATTATCCTATCATGATCTAGATTCATTTGTAAATCCATTACCATTTTATAATGGGCTTTTTAATCTACCTTTAAATCAATTTCTGTTTTATTCAGTATGGCCTGATTCTCTTCAGTGACACCTTCTAATTTATCTATAATAGTAAACAACTTTATAATTTCCTAAACCTATTCTTCATAAATCTCTCTTAAAATTGCCAGTTCTTAATCTGTTTAAAACTTTCTAAAGTCAAGACAAACCATTCTTATACATTTTGCTCCAAAATGATTTGCAAATCTTTAAACTTGTAGTTAAATGTTTTTAGAGGATTTAAGCAAACTCAGTGATTTCAATTACTGAAATTGAAGTGACCGAACAGAGATTTGCGAATCTGGAAATTCTCAATGTTTAAGAAGCAAGAAAAAAGAAAAGAATCCAAGGTGATTAAGAAGTAAGCCTAGGTCAATATAAGCTTGATGTAGAGCTAGCCCACAATAAACAGAACTCACTATCCCAAATGCTCAAGAGCAATCAAGGCAGTGGTGGGTTTCAATTTATTTTACTACCAGTTTATTCGTGCTCATGCACAAAAGAATCCAGGCGGGTAGGTGGAGCCTCCCATCGCCACCATTATCGGTTTGCCTGATCTGGGGTGAACTGGCAGAAACCACCTCTAATTCAAGATGATTTAATAGGGAAAGTGTACTTTTGAAACCTTGCAGAAAAATGTGCCTTGAAGTTGCTTTGACAATGAGTGAGGAATTAATAGGACTTAATAGAAGACACCCTCCATTTCTGCCATTCAGAATAAAATAAAGGGATATAATTATGCTAAATAAACCAAATTATAGTATATTTTCACTTATTTATTTAGCATAGTTGTCTGTCTTCTTGAAAGCAGCATATAATTGTGCAAAGTATTTTTAATTGCTAAAGACAATGCTCCTTTTTAAAATAATGAAGTCTGCTTGCAAATGTTGTAGAATACACAGAGAACAAATATTTTTTAGCAATACAGACTGTGATCCTTCTCATGGATTACATCAGAAGATTATTCTACTTTTATCTCTGAAACATTAATGGTACCTAGTTCATTTTCTTAGGAATAAAATGAGATTCTAATTCTCTGAATGGATATCTGGTTTTGATAGTAATTTTATCTTTCTACAAAATTAGTTTTCCAATAGCAATTATCTTAGATTTATATTTATGAAATTGCTAAACTGGATGTGAAAGTTCTTAAGCAGTGATCTGATAAAAGGCAGTATGTTTTCCAAAACCTATTTTTTCTCTCGTTACAGTTAATTTATCTGAATGCTCTATGTTGCTCCAGAAGCAACTTTGAGTGTCCCTGTTATTATTGGTGCAAATATTTCTATGCAGAACAGAAAGCAATAGAATAACATGAGAAGATCTGAAAAAATATCTCTCCTCCAATTAGCCTTAACCTGATACAATTCAGATGTTTTATATTTCTGTTCTCATAATTTCCACCCTAACCCACACTCCAGGACTTTAAGTAAAAATATTCATCTTTGAAGTTTGCCCTTCTAGGGACTAGTCCTACAGGTGAAGTCATGCAAAAATTCAATCAACATATATTAATTCAATAGATAAATTCTCTTGTTTATTTGTGTAAATAACTCTTTTAAAAATCCTATGACTGCAATGATATTTGTAATAATTTAGCTTGCTTAGTAATTTCTTTGGGAAAATGACTGTACATAAAAATATAAATGTAAATCCTAGAATCACATCATATTTTACTACAAATAAATATGTGTACACCAGCCTGAAGATGGAGAGTGGGACCTCTCCAAAACGTTGCCAAGACAATCTCAATCTTACACAGGAAAAGATCCGAATACAACAATCTTATAGTTATCATTTAACTATATTGTTACTTTCCACTGTAATTTTTCTGAAGTACTTTCCTTCAACATTTACATCTTTGGTATATAAAAAAATATATTAATCTAAACTGTATATATTTAATTGTTTAAAATATGGGCAACATTGGATATTAATAAGGGAGAGGGAGAAGGAAAGGGAGAGGGAGAAATTAAAGGGCATTAAATATTTTCTTGCATTTTAGAGCAATTTGCAAAACATTTGAAGCTTTACTAAATGCAATTGAGCACACATTTATCTTTCTCTTATATAAAATCTATTCCTTCCCTCTTTAAATGTAATTGGTTGGTAGCAGTTATGGATGAGTCCTACTTTATGCTGCACATCTGGAAGTCAGGAAATCAAGTCTGAAGCTCACTGTTATGAAGATGACAGTGGGGGTTTGGGGTGAAAATCCAAAGGTTTAATGAAGCTGGCTGGGATTGGGTGTCTAAGGTGGCTCAGTGAAGCAGAAATGCAAACACATTATCACCTGAGAACTTGCTCCAATTTCACACCAATTAAGAAGGAATGAGAGGGGAGGGCTGCTGCTGCTGCCCCATTACAGAGATGATGGCTGATAAATGTCAGAGTGGGCTCAGGGACACATCTCCGGAGGCTGAAATGTGACTTTGAGATAACTTCACTCCAATGTTGGTTGTTGTTTAAAAAAAAAAACTTTGGAGATGGGATGTCATTACTTGGGTCCTTCCCTCCCCCCCCTTCCAATGGGTGATATTAAAAGAGGGTTCACCGTTCCAGACACATCCTGGAAAGGAAATAGGAGACAATCGTTTTGAGGTAGTTTTTGATGTACATAGGACGATTCACGCAAAGGGGTTTTTTTTGGAGCTTGATCCTGACATCCCCTTTAGTCTCCTCAAGCCGGCAGCCCGTGTGCATTTGGGACCCAACACTAGGAGTGGATATGGGAATTAGGGGATCTAACTATAACAATTAAAAAGTTTCTCCTTCACTTAAAAAGTGGGACACAAAGAAATTTAATAACATTGTTTCTAAACTAAGAATATTGAACATTGTGTGCTGTGTAAATGACTATGTATTGTTTTCCTGTAGCTTCTATCAGGAAGATCTTGATCCCACATTATCTGTTTTTTTTCAATGTACAAACTTCCCTTCTTCACTCTCTCATTAGGTAACCATTTATCAATTTCTCCCTCTATTATAGCCAACATTGCCGTATAACTGGTAGCACTGTAGTCTTACCTATTTATCCCTCTTGAGAACAGCTGAAAATTAATTAAAATTTTAGCAACTGGCATGTAAAGAAATTCAAAGCAAGCAGGATTTTTATCTTGAGGAAAACCAAGACCATGGTATTTTTTTTAGAGTTAGGAATTAAAAGTGTCAAATAAGTGCTATTGGCAATATTAAAAAAATTAGGGCTGCTGTCTTTTTTTCTTGGCAGAACATTCAAAATTCAAGAGATAAGAGGAAAAAAATCAAACTTCTGCACTCAATTGTTAGAATTTTTGCCTGATGCAAAGAGATGCATTGTATGATAAACTACTGCATTTATGTTACACGCAGCCTTGGTGATTATATGAAGGACAAACTACATCAATCCATCACAAACTCATAAAATTTTGGTTCCTTACAAAACAGCCCCTTTCTCAGACTTCTTCTAGGAATGCACTCAATTGTCCAATGAAGTGGATTTGTAGTGGAAAGAAAAGTATCTTGAAACAGGAAGAAAAGCCACAACCAAGACAAAAGTGAGATAAAGGAAATATGAGTTTGGGTAGGAAATGTAATTTGAGAAAGCATCTCAGATAGGACCCCTCCTAGTCCTCACCAAAGATAAAGGGTGGGGTGGGGAAGCATATTCAGACTTGCAAGATTTTGTTCCTGTAATCTTAAAATAAAAATAGTATTAGTATTCATAATTTTGGTTTCATAAGTCTAGTCTGCCTTGAGGAGCTGACAGGATTGGATAGTTCATCCTGGCTAAACAGGGTGCCCAGCCCTAATTCTCCCCCCCTCCCCCCACACACACGACTTTCCTATTCTATTTCACATTGCCCAGCCCAGGGGAAGATACTCAAATGAAATTCAACCAACATGAAGCTCTCATTTGTTTTCTTGCTTATTGGGTTTCCTTGTGCAGTGAGGAATATTGTTGCTTGCAGTTTTTAGTCATTTTTCATTCCAGATCAAAACAGATTTCAGACTGATCTGAATAAACACTATCAGTCCATCCCTTATGCCTCTATCTCATCACACATGAACAATCCCACTCCTACCTTATGCCAGATCCATAGCATGAAGGAAACTGTACACAAATATGAACAAATTCATGGATGGCTTATGGGGGCAGGGCTAGAAACTCACTTGTTTTTCCTATCGTCCTGCAAAATGTTTTTGTGATCTGCAAGTCAAAATAGTGCAAGAAATCTATAGGTTGTGTCTCAAATACATTGGAAATGGGTTACAGATGCAGAAGCGACATTGTTCAAAGTGTTAATAAACATTGATGGTAAATAAAAGACCAAAGATTTGTGTTATATTTTCTGGTTTCTTATTTTGTACAGTGTTGCAAAAAATAAAGATTTTCCTTTAATGAACATTTGTTTCTTTAAAAAAATAAACTGTAATTAATTTTAATTTAATAATTAAAAATAAATGAGTGGAGTTGTAGGAGTGAGTAGTCTTCACTGGAACATTAAAGTAGTTGAGACTGGAACATCCTTAAAGATAAAATGTGGACAGAAAGTGTCCATATTTGACCCATAAAAGGTGAATGTTGGCTGCAAAGTTAAGTGCTTCCCTTTATAAACACATTTCATTTTTCTGATATCTCTCCTTATCACCAATGAAGGGGAGGAATTACATTTGTATTACTTAGCATTTTTGTATTTGTGAATCTGAGTAAACCCATTGGGCTGTTAATTTCAGGTGTAATGATAATCACATCCACACATAATTCTTTCCAGTTATTTCATGTGCCTTAGAGAAACCTGGAGATCCCAACTACAATTTTGTAACGTCTGGACAAGTGTAGGAAGCTAACCTAATTGTACCAATTTTGGAAGCAAAAACTAAAAAACACAGCCTATCTATCCAGAAAAGGTGTTTCTTGATTGCAAGCAAGAATTTAGTTTATGGGACCAGTTGTAATAGAATCACGATTCAAATTAGGCTAGTCCTGCCTAAACAGAATTTACAAGGAAGATATATTGTCCCTATGTTTTGGATATCTCGCTTGCTCATATGCAAAAATCTTTAGCTGGATGAATCATGGATACTGGGGAATATTAATTTTATTTTCTGGAGTTCATCACACTGTGGAAGGCCAGCTCCTTAGGGAAAATGCCATTGAATTCTATGAGGCCTACAGCAAAATATATGTTCAAAGAGCAAGGGCTGTAGTTAACTAAGATTATTTTTCAGAATTGAAGAAAGGGTGGTCATGTCAGCAACAAATAAGCTCCTTATACTAATTTGTGATCATAAGCTGGTAGAACAACAGAATCACCATAGCCCATAGGTTTTGCAAATCAAGCCAGTCAATGTGCAGATAAAGCTGACTTGCCCAGTCAACATGAGATTGGCAGGGAGGCTGTACAGAGAAATCATTAACTGGGTAAGTAAATTAACTGAAGAGATCTGTGTTGCAACAGAGCAAGACTCTAGTTTTTTGTTTTTTACAGTGGATAATCACATAAACTGAGCACAAACTTTTTATTTCCTTAACTTTTTATTTCCTTAATAAGAATGATAAAAAATAAAAACCTCTCCTGCATTTAAAGAATGGAGGGAATAAATAAAATAGCCAGGCTTTGTAGTTGCAATTTGCTGGAAGGCATTCCTAAATGTATTAATGATAATGAAATGTCTTGTGTTTCTCTTTTAAATGGTGCTCTTTCAGGCTGTAATTAAACACAGACACCCAGCCCTCCCTGTCTGCAGAGGGGGGGAAAGAACGGCAGAGGGGGATCCCCTAAAGGGCTCAAATGCATGATGAGGGTAGCTAGAGGGGCATCATGGTGCTAACTAAGACCAGCATGCAGTGTGGCCATAGCCAGCCAGCTAAAACTCTTCTCCTTCAAAAGAGCAGCTATTGGTTTGAAAGCCCTGGCCAGAATACGCTGACTGGGATGTGCATCCCAAGGAAGGCTAGGGAGAAATTTGATAGGATGGGGGTAGAAATATTTTTCTTCCATTGGGGAAGTCCAACATCATTCCTATAGATGCCAAACCATCTGAGGTTTATCACTTTAAAGGCTGATTCTCCAACTCCCTAAATGAAAAGAAACAGCTTTCTTTTTTCAAATTATCTTTTAAAGCACAAGGTATTTCCTTGGATCGGAGTGAAAGAAACACAAACACCATCTCAGAAGAGAGTTTTGTGTCTGAGCATCTTTATAATATAATGGGAACTCTGGGACTTACTTTCTTTTTTCTTTTTTTTTATGAAAAAAAGTTTTATTGGGTTTTATAAGTTTTTTACAAATAAGGTAAGGGTAAGTTGTGAAAAGACATTTTGAGAACTTTCTCGTCCAGGTCATTGACTCCCTCTGAGTCTTCATACATAAAATAGATGTTTCATTTAACGTACATTTGTACTACAAAGTGGAAACAAATGCAAATATATCATTGTAATAAAAAGAACTATGCTAGCAAACATGTTTAAACATCCAAACAAAATTATAATGTAATAAAATAAAGTCATTTTTGAGATCTAAGTCTTTTCGCAATTGTATCTTCTTTTCCCTGGCCGCCAGTGGGCGGAGCCGCGGCCGCCTCTGCTCCCCCATTTTCATCCTCAAGGATTGAGGAATGTTTTTCAAGAAAGGCTTGCGCCTCTGCAATTGTTTTAATTCTTACTCTTCCCCCTTCCCAAAACACCAACATTCCCTCTGGCATCACCCACTTGAACCAAACCCCCTTTTAAAATAATCTTTTGGACAAGAAGGAATACTTTCTTCTTATCTCTCTAATCTTCTTCAGGACCTGTTTCAAGATAGCGATCTCTGTCTGTTGATAAACCAGGGGACTGTCTCTCTGTGCCCTCAGTATCCTTTCCCTTGTTGACCTTCTAACAAATTTAATATGTATCTCTCTAGGTACTTCATTTGTCCTGGCATATGCTGAATTTATTCTATACATCAGATCAATGTCACCACTTATTTCTTCCTTAGGTTTGTGTAGGTAATCTGCTAAAATTGTACTCATTAAATCAGGTAAATCTTCCCCACTCCCCTCAGGAACGTTCTGAAATCTTAAAAAATATGACATTCTTTCAAAATCCATTCTAGACATATGACCAGTTAAATCACCAATTTCATTATTAATACTTTTAAGCTCCCCCTTTGCCCATCCAACCCCACCTCCAGATCATCAGTCTTTTGTGAATTTTCCATTAATTTCTTCTGTACCTCCAAAAGTTCTAATTTAGAACTGACTTGATCCTTCCTCATTTCTTTAATCTCTCTCACCAAGGTTGCAAGAGTTTCTTCGACAGCTGTTAATCTAGCATCTGTATCAGGTTTTTCAGATAACATCGAAGTGATTTTAGGCTGGTGTGTTTGCTTTTTCGAAGCCATGGTGAAAAGTTTATGCCTGTGTCAGTAAGATGGCACCTGCTGGAGAGGTGTTAGCGGAGCAAGAAAGAGCAGTCCAATAAATAAAGGTGTAGTTGTTACCTAATCAAAGTCCTGAGAGAATCCAAATTGTAACAATCATATAAAAAAAGAAGGCACTTCAGGGAAAGGACCAATTAATCAATTAAAAACAATCATAAAAGAAAGGAGAGGCAGTCCCGTTCACAGGGGAATGTCAGCAATCATCCATAATTAGTGTCTCAGAAGAACAAAGGAACGCCATCTTCCCCGCCCATCTGGAAGCCACCGGGAATCCACAAAGTGAAAAATTGTTTCTTAGTCGCCAGACTTCGATTCAGAGTATCCACAATCATTTCAAGCACTCGTCACCTCTCGACTCGACTACTGTAATGCTCTCTACATGGGGCTTCCCTTGAGGTGCACCCGAAAGCTGCAGCTAGTCCAAAACGCAGCCGCGCGGGTGATTACGGGAGCGCCTAGACACTCCCACATAACACCTATCCTGCGCGAGCTGCACTGGCTTCCTGTGGTCTTTCGGGTGCGCTTCAAGGTTTTAACGACCATCTTTAAAGCGCTCCATGGCTTGGGGCCTAGTTATATGCGAGACCGCCTCCTGCCCCATACATCCCTCAGACCGATACGCTCCCACAGAGAGGGCCTCCTCAGGGTGCCGTCGGCTGGACAATGCCGACTGGCAACACCCAGGGGGAGAGTCTTCTCTGTGGCGGGCCCAGCCCTCTGGAACGACTTACCCCCTGAACTCCGCACCATCTCCGACCTCCGCCTCTTCCGCAAGTGTCTGAAGACACACCTATTTCATCTAGCCGGCCTAGCGTAACCTCCATACTGACTATTAGATAGTTTTTAAACTTGGGATTTTAATTCGGTTTTTAGCGCAGGGTTTATTTATTAGAATAAGTATTTTAAATTTCATATATTTTATATATTTTGTATGTATTTTAACATCCCTGTGCGCCGCCCTGGGTCCTAACAAGGAGAAGGGCGGGGTATAAATTTAATAATAATAATAATAATAATAATAATAATTTCAGAAGGACTTTAACTCATCGTTGAGAAAAATTTGAATGCAGGTTTCTATGCGTTCTCCAGCCAGAGAAGCAATTTCAAAACGCCGCTTGTCTTAATTCCGAGGGAGGGTTTCAAAAACTCCCCCCTCCATCGCCTTGTTAAGCAAAAGTTGCAAGCAAAAAGGAGAAAGTCACTCACAATCCACTTTGAAGCCAAGAGTCTCAGCCAAGCCTCCGACTCCGACAGATCAGCTCTCTCTCGAAGCGTTATATGTTCCGATCCTCCGTCAGCGAAGGGAACCAAGCCCCCCGCAGCATGTTCTCTTACTCCTGGGTCGAAGACAAGGACCCCCCCTGACCGCCATCAGGACGGGGGAATCCCAGCAAGCCGACCTTATGGCAGGATTCCTTTGGAAGGAATTCCCTGCCCCTTTGGGGGCAGTAAAAGCAACAAAACAGCGGACGAGTCCAAGACTCGACCGTCGCCTCCGGGAAACCGGAAGGAAGTCTCTGGAACTTACTTTCTGTCCCAAGACTGGAAGACTAATGTATCTGTCCATTAAAATTTAGCAGATGGCTTAAAGCTTTCTTTAAAGTCATTCAACAATTGCAGCCTGAACAGGTGTCTGCAAGATGCAATGCTTTCATGCAAAACAATTAAATGAGCATTATGAAGTTGTAATATAAGCATTTTACTTCAACAACAACATCAATATACAAACATGTCCTGTTTGTAGAATAGAGGGTGGCGGGAATAAATAAAATGACCAAGCTTTTAACTAACAGGAATAATTTTTGACTAAATTGATAGAAGAAGATGAAGGATTGGAAGGGTACAAGGGATATAAGATAAATTTGTATGCGGATGATACCTTGATTATTTTGAAAGATATAGAGAAAGATTTAAAGAGGATAAATAAACATTTGATAGAATTTGAAGAAATGACAGGATTAAAGGTAAATTGGTCAAAATCTGAACTACTAATGAATAAAGATGGTAAGGAGTGGGAAAATATGCAAGAACAATTTGGGATAAGAGTTAAGAATACATTGAAATATTTGGGGATAACACTTTCACTTAAAGTTAGAGAATTGAAAAAAATTAATTATGAGGTGATGTTGAAGGAAGTAGAGAGAAAGATAGATAAGTATAAAGAGATAAAGCTGTCTTGGTTTGGTAGAATTGCAATGTGTAAAATGATATTGTTACCAAAGTTCAATTTTTTGTTTGAGATGCTACCACTAAATTTGTTAGAGAAAGATATAGAAGAATATCAGAAGAAATTGGATAAATTTTGTAATGGTGGGAAAAAACCAAGAATAATGAAGAAAATGTGGTATCAAAATCAAAAAGAGGGTGGATTGGGAATTCCCAATCTACTTAATTATTATCGGGCGTATAATATTCGAACCGTGATAAAAATACTTAAAGGTGGAGATGGTCATTGGGGTGATCTGGAGCTAAAAGATATTAAGAGATTTGGGTCTATATGGTTTCTAGATAGAGCAAAAACAAAGGCAATTAATAGTTATTGGTTAAAGGGGCTGAGCAAAATTTGGAATAAATTTGTTAAAAAATTGATCCCGGATATAGCTTTCCTGGGGAAGACAACTGAAAGTTGGCCGATTAAAACTAATATAAGTCGGGATAAAGTAATTGAGGATGAAAATATAGGAAATATAGTAAATTGGTTAAGAGCTCTAGGAATTGAGAGTAGGAAAAAAAAAGTAATCCAAAGATTGGAGTTGAATTGGTTCGAAAAAATACAGGTAGAAATATGGACTATGAAAGTAAAGGGAATATGTAAAATAGATAGAAATAAAACTAAATTTGAAAGTTTAGTATCTCAAATTATTAAAGATGAAATTGGGTTAAAAGGACTCGTTAGTAAGATATATAAGATTATAAATTTTGATGGAAATCCACAAATGGTAATGAAAAGGAACTGGGAGGAAGACCTTAAGATTAAAATATTGGATTTGGATTGGAATGAGAACTGGAAGAGTCGAATCATGAGAACTTTGTCTATAAGGATTAAAGAGCATAATTTTAAGGTTGTTTGGAAATGGTATTGGACCCCATTAAGATTATCATTGATAGATAAAAAAATTAGCGATAAATGTTGGAGATGTAATATGGAAGTGGGAACTTATGAACATATGTGGTATAAATGTGTGAAAATTAAAAAGTTTTGGCAGCAATTAGAAAAAATGATGGGTGAAATGATGAAAAGAATAATAATATTGAGATCAGAAAATATATTGTTATTGATAATTAATGAACCTGAGTTAACAAAACAGGAGAAAGAATTGATTAGAATTATGATTATAATGGGTAGGATTGTAATAGCAAGATATTGGAAAATAGAGGTAAATATTAAAATAGAAGAATGGTTCTGTGAAATGTGGAAATTAGCCTTAAATGATAAAATGACGTGTGATATTAAATTCAGAGAGGGGGTCTATAAAAAAGACATTTTCTGGAAGACTTGGAACCCATTTGTGGACTATGCACTTGGAACTTTGGATGCCTCGACACCTGTACCCAGGGAACGCGGATTTTGGAGATCTTAAAGACAATTGAAGATATCCAAAGAACCAACTCTTCCTTTCGTTTTGTATAGCACCGGGTGGATTATTGATTATTGTTAAAAAAAAAAAAAGTAAATTTTATGTGTAGATGTATAATTTGTTGAAAATTATAATAAAAATAATAATTTAAAAAAAAATGACCAAGCTTTTGTAGTTGCAATTTGCTGGAAGGCATTACTAAATGTAGTACTCAATAGCAGTAACTGTGAAAGGGATCTTGGAGTCCTAGTAGACAACCATTTAAATATGAGCCAGCAGTGTGCAGCAGCTGCCAAAAAAGCCAACACAGTTCTAGGCTACATAAACAGAGGGACGGGTTGGAGAGATAAGCAGGATATTTCTCAATGCCATTTGCAGGAAATCATAAGCAGGTGAAGACATCTGCTTGGGAATACCCTGAAGCAAATGGTGAGCCGCTGTGTGAGACAGAATGCTGGACTGGATGGGCTGTGGCCTGTTCCAGCAAGGCTATTCTTATGTTCTTATAGAAAAACAAAACTCCAAGACCAGTGCCCTTGCTATCTAGTTCAGCCGAGTCCAGGGCAACTCCATTGGAACTGAGCAACCAATTTCATACCTCTGGAAGAAAGTATGCAGATACCTGAAAAAAAGACAAAAGGAAAGAGTGTCCTTGTTATAGGAACAAAAGTAGCCCAGACTTCCCCAGGAAAAAAAAAGGCAAGTGGTGGTGATAGGAGATTCATTTCTCAGGAGAACAGTATTATCCATTTGTAGACTGGACATTCATTCTAGGAAGGTATGCTGTCTCCCTGGAGCAAAAATCAAAGGTGTGGCTGAAAACTTTACCAAAGTAACCAAGTCCATAGATTACTATCCTTTTCTTCTTCATTTAGTGACAAATGACACAACAATGAACCTAAAAACAAAATCAAGACATTATGAGCAGCTTGACCAAAATTTAAGTAGTTAGGAGCACAGATGTTTTCATCTATACTTCCAACAAAAGGTCAACATCCAATGATGGATCAAAGAAATAAACCACTGGTTTAAGAGTTGGTGCCATCAAGAAAAATTTGGATTCTGGGATCATGGTCTGCATTACCTACATGAAGGGCTTTTAACAGAGATGGGCTGCATCTTACAAGAACCAGGAATAATGTATTTGGAAAATGATTGGCTCAGTTTATCTGAAAGGCTTTAAACTAAAAACTGAGGTCTATGTGACCAATATTTAGGATCTTTAGGATCTAATCCCAAGCATAAACCCCAAGATAGCCAATCAAACAAGGAGGTAGAGAATGATGAGAAGGAAGAAAAACTCAAATACAAATTAGGAGACATAGGAAACATACCCAGGGTCAGACACGAAGGATTCCAATGGATCTTGATAGGGCCCTATCTAACAAAATGAAATTCTTTACAATGTAGAGAAAAGTAAAGTCTTACACTTAGGCAAGAAAAACCAAATGTACAAATTAGGGAAACTTGGCTCAAGTGAGCTGTGAGAAGCATCTTGGATCCTTGTAGACAGTCACTTAAATATGAGCCAGCAGTGTGCTGTAGCCACCAAAAAAGCCAATACAATCCTAGGCAACATTAACAGAGGCATAGAATCAAAATCCCATGAAGTATTAGTAGCTGTTTATAAGGCCTTAGTAGGACCATACTTGGAGCATTGCTTTCAGTTTTGATCACCACAATATAAAAAAGCTATTTGGAAAGAGTATAGAGAAGAATAACAAAGATGATTAGGAGGCTGGAGGCTAAAACATATGAAGAACATATGAAGAATTGCTAGTATTGGGTATGCCTAATCTATTGAAAAGAAGACTAGGAGCAACATGATAACAATGTTCCAATATTTGAGGGGCTGCCACAAAGAAGAAGAGTCAAATTATTTTCCATAGCATAGATGGCCAGACGAGAAGCAATGATTGGAAATTAATAAAGGATAGAAACAACCTAGAACTAAGGAGAAATTTTCCAATAGTTAGAACAATAACCCAGTGGAACGGCTTGCATTCAAAAATTGTGGGTGTTTCATCACTGGAAGCTTTTAAAAAGAGACCGAGTATCCATTGTCTAAAATGGTGCAGGGTCTCCTGCTTGAGCAGGTGGTTGGACTAATAGGGCTCCGAGCTCCCATCCAACTCTATTATTCTATGTTCTACCTCTACCTACTGAAATTCTGTATTCCATCTGTTCTGGGAATGAAGATGGTTCATGTACAATGCCACAAAGCATATAAAATGATGCCTCTGCAGAATGCCAGCTATTATAACAACATTAATGTGAGGCTTGCTCAGTTAAGTTAGAAGCGGATGTAAGTCATTATAGTTGCTTACCATCCAGAGAATATGGTGTATATAGGCCAATGATGGTGAACCTATGGCACACTTGCCACAGGTAGCACATGGAGGTTAAATAAGATATGGATATTAAAATAATATCAATACAAAACCTATTTGGGCAAGTGTTTATGATTGTCTGAGGAAAACTGCAGAAAATGTGCTGAGGTTAGGTTTATGTGGACATGCTCACCAATGCCAGATATAGCCATAAGCTAAACAAGCTGCAGCTTTGGGTCTCATAATCTGAAGAGTTCACAGACTTTCAGAATATCAGTTTTCATATGATACAAGCAATTCTATTATTATTTATATTAACAAAAACAACACTAATACCTTATTTTGTCAGAATTGTGTATGTGTATGTATTATATTAAGTATCATTTCCAGGTTATATTATATTATAATTTATGAGAGAAATCAAACTGGCCAAAATCAGTAATTTTTAGCATCTTTTGGGGCCTCTAAGCTTTATATAGTTTAGGGCTTCTTCAAATCTACATTGGTCACTTAATGGAATCCATCAGCCTTCATCAGAGGAAAAGAAGAGATAGAATATCCCTCTCCTCTTCCCCCCCACAAATTAGAGGAAGGAAAGACTGCAAAGCTCACAGGGAAAGGGAAAAAAAGCACTTCAATTCAAGGGATCGTCTTTCTTCTTCCTCTCTATCCTAAAATCCCATGTTATTTACTTCACAGCACTTTCTTCTAACCTGCCAAATACTGATAGTGCTTACAATTAATCCCCCAATCATGGAATGCTTTTGATGTGAAGGGGATTTTTAGAAATATAATTATTCCTTACATTTTTACATGAGGGTGTAAGAGTTCTTTTACAAATGTACAACTTGTAGAGGCACCAGATTTATTGACAATTTGTATTGCTACACAATGAGATACAGGCAAGGATTACTAAAATCTGGAAATCCTGTCTTTTGGCAAGGAAAATTTCCACGATTTTATTGGGAGTTTCCCTTTAAAGATATGAGTGCAGGATCTAAACAAAAAAGAGAGGCGGAGATCCCAACACACACACACCCTTTCATTCTCATTTTGTTTAGTAGTGGTTCTTCAATGAAGAACACCCTTCTCTAGGAATCTGCTTCTGCCGCTTATTCAACCTCCTATTTCCTCAATTTAAGAACAACTTTGTGTTAATTAATTTATGCACAATACTGTAACAGCAAAATAGCTCTTTTGTATGTTTCTAGGAAACAGGAGAGGGTGGCTGTTCATGGAGTACTTATATCAATGAAGTGGAGCTGGATAGATCATCATATACATTTAAAATGTGCTCTGCATACTCTTCTTATAAAAGAAATAGAGTGAACTTACTGCCCTTTCCACAATGACGTGGTGCAGTTTGGGAAAACTCCAAAAGGTAGAACTTTTCCATATTTGAGTCTGGGGTGGTGGTGGTGGTGGTGGTAGGGGCAGAGTTCCCCAGAACAGTAGCCCCAACCTTTGGGCCACCAGAGACCAGTTCCATAGTTTTACATTCTCCCTTCATCCCATCCATGCACAGATTAATTTTGCTCACTTGTGTGGACCGATTCCTAATGGGTCACGGACTGGTGCTGGTTTGCGGCCCAGCAGCTGGGGATCCCTGCCCTAGAGAGTTTTTAAAACATGCATACAACTCCATACTCCATAATATCAAATATGTTATGGAACAAATTAGGAATTAAATTAGGAACAAATGTGGGGTTAAAAAGGGAGACAGCTAAGTGTTAGCAGTATAAGTATAGTATTAAATCAGAACTTGTGGGTGCTTCATCACTGGAGGTTAGGGTTAGGGCTAAGACTGGACAGTCTGAAATGATAGAGACTCCTGCTTGAACAGAGGGTTGGACTAGAAGACCTCCAAGGCCCCTTCCAGTTCTGTTCTGATTGATTGATTGATTGATTGATTGATTGATTGATTGATTGAAAGAAAGAAAGAAAGAAACACACATGGGATCCTGCTGATGTTTTGGTGTAGTTCCTGGAACTCTTCTTGCTTCTTCCGGCACTGCCATATGGTATCAAGCCATTTTGAAAGTCCTTTTGAAGTATTAAATTATATAAACAAATTACAGAGAAAAGCACTAAACATTAACAATATAAAATCCATCCATAAATCTTAGGTTCATACAATTTTTAAGAATTAGGATTTGTGTATTAAAAAGTGTTAAATGGTATTTTTTTCATATTTTCCAGAATTATTGATGATTGTATACTTTCCCTATACTGTAGGAAATAATATGTTAAGAGATTAAAAAAATTATATTCAACTGTTTCTCTTCAGAGTTTTAGATACGTAGACCTATGAATTTTTAAGTTATCAGTTAAATCTCAAACTTCACTTTCAGTCTTCTTGATGCAATTACCAAAATATTCTTCCTGACAGAAGCAATTCAGCTGCAGTCGTGAAGTCTACATTCTGAACACAAATAATTGATTCCTCTGCAGACTCCAGATCTTTCAGAAATCATTCATTCTTTTTATCATCAAATATTATAATCAGCTTATCGGTTGATTTGTTCTTTTAACAGAGTCAAAATATATCGTTTTGGTGACAATATTCTTGATATTTTCTGTTTCTTGCTTTCTGTTTATTAGTCAGCGATGTTGGAGTATCTTTACTGATATAGGTAATCCTTAATTTACAGCCATTCATTCAGTGATGTTCAAAGTTACAGTGGCACTGAAAAACATGTCACTTTTTCAGTGCTGTTGTAACTTTGAACGGTCATTAAACGAATGGCAAACATCCACTATCCCATCCGAATGAAATAATTATTATTTAGGAACAGTTTTAAAATAGAATGTGGAATAAATGTTAGTTACTTACATTTGAATTCTAGTACTCTGCTAGAAGCAGGTAGGTTCAGAGTCTGTACTTTGGATCCTTCTAAGTGGTCAGTGAATTCTGAGTTTTGAAAATTAAAATCCAGCTGTTTCTCAGGTAAATATCCTTTCCATTCTTTTCATTAACAAAACCAGTGATTGATTGCAATTCATTAGATTCATTTAATAAATGTATTTTTTGTTGTGATTATACTCAGTAAAATTAATATAAAATGCAATCCAAGCCTCCTAATTTAGTAGATTTGAGATGAATGGATGAATCTCCTTATGGTCAAGTAAGTGGCTAGAGAAGGAAAAGTAGAAAGTCATAAAGCTGAACAAAGGAGACCATGAGCCTTCGGTGATCTGCATTAGAACTTGGGTTTTCTTTAATAATTGATTCATAATTGGAACAAAAGTAAATGGTGCTAAGAAGTTTTCACAAGCTTCAAAACTGATGCAGATTGTATGAATATATTAACTTTACCAATGGAACAAGTCTAATAAAAACATGAATATTGGGTGCCACCTACTGGTTACTATATGCTTGCATGTATAAAAAAATATGATAGATCCTGCAGGTTTACAAGGATACTGATTCTCTGGCAATTAAGCAGCAGGTTTGAATAATATTAGAATAGGACAGAATCCTTTATTGGCCAAGTGTGATTGGACACACAAGGAATTTGTCTTTGTTGCATATGCTCTCAGTCTACATACTGTAAAGAAAAATAAAATAGAAATAAGAATCATAAGATACAACGCGGAGTGATAGTCATAGGTTACTAATAAGCAATCAAATTAGACTAGGAAACAAATAAAACAATATAAATTTTAAAGATACAAGCAACATGGCCATAGTCATAAGTGGAAAGAGAGAAGTACTTGGAAAGAGATAGGTACTAAGAAGGAAGAGAAGAATAATAGTAATACAGTCTTAGTAGATAATTTGACAGTGTTGTGTGGATTATAGTTTATGGTTTATTAAATTTATATACCGCACCCTTTCCCAAAAGGGACTCGGAGCGGTGCACAGGCAATTTTAAAACATATATAAACATAACAATATACAAAATATAAAACCAAATTAAATTAATATCCTTGTGCTAAAAAATTTAAATATGTTAAAACAATATCCCTAAAACCAATTTAAAACAATTTAACTGCAGACTGTGGGCTAGGTGATGTAAGTTAGGCCAAGCCGGCCTGTTGGAAAAAATAAGTTTTAAGGTTCTGGCGGAAGGAGCGGAGGTCCGTGATCGTTCTCAGTTCGGGGGGTAAGTCGTTCCAGAGAGTTGGGCCCTCCACAGAGAAGGCCCTTCCCCTGGGCGTCGCCTGCTGGCATTGCCTAGTGGACGGCACCCGGAGAAGTCCCTCTCTGTGGGAGCGAATCGGCCGAAGGGATGTATGGGGCAGGATGCGATCCCGAAGATAACTAGGTCCCGTGCCATGGAGTGCTTTGAAGATGATAGTCAACACCTTGAAGTGCACCCGAAAGACCACAGGCAGCCAGTGCAGCTCGCGCAGTAGCGGTGTTACATGGGAGCGTCTAGGAGCTCCCATAATTGCCCGCGTGGCTGCGTTCTGGACTAACTGCAGTCTTCGGGTGCACCTCAAGTGAAGCCCCATGTAGAGAGCGTTGCAGTAGTCTATACTACTGATTTTGGGTGCCCCAAGGCAAGCCCACATAACACCTCTGCTGCGCGAGCTGCACTGGCTGCTTGTGGCCTTTCGAGTGCGCTTCAAGGTGTTGACGACCATCTTCAAATCGCTCCATGGCTCAGAGCCTAGCTATATACGAGACCGCCTCCTGCCCCATACATCCCTTCATCTGATCCGCTCCCACAGAGAGGGTCTTCTCCGGGTGCCGTCGGCCGGGCAATGCCGGTTGGCGACACCCAGGGGAAGGGCCTTCTCTGTGGTGGGCCCGGCCCTCTGGAACAACCTACCCCCCGACCTACGTACTATCTCGGACCTCCGACTCTTCCACCAACGTCTTAAGACGTTTCTATTCCAACAGGCCGGCCTAGCATAGCCCCCCCATTTCTGACTTTTTATTTATAAATTGTAATTAGGCAAGGTTTTAAATGGGTTTTTAGCACGGGTTTAAATAATTTAATATGTTTTAATGATGTATATTGTTTTATTGTGGTTTTAATAATACCTGTGCGCCGCCCTGGATCCTAACAAGGAGAAGGGCGGGGTATAAATTCGATAAAATAAATAAAATAAAATAAATAAATAAATAAACAGGATGTCATGAGCGCATGAGTGACTGTGCGAAGGGCGTCCCGGTCCAATAAGGGTTGCAACTGATGAACTAGGCGAACCCGGTAGAACGCCCTCTTGGCCACGGCCATCAAGTGGTCTTCTAACAACAGCCTGGTATCCAGGAGGACGCCCAAGTTGCGTGCCCTATCCACGGGGGCTAGATGTTTGCCCCCAATGGCCAGTGATGGTGTCAACTGGTTGTACCGAGACGCCGGTAACCACAGCCACTCCATCTTGGAAGGGTTGAGTCTGAGTCTGTTCCTTCCCATCCAGATCCGCACGGCTTCCAGACACCGGGACATCACTTCAACGGATCGTTGGGGTGGTTTGGGATAGATATATACAGCTGTCTATCATCAGCGTAGAGGTGGTACTCTACCCCAAAACCACGGATGATCTCACCCAGCGGCTTCATATATGTGCTGAATAGGAGTGGCGAGGGTACCATGGTCGATGGTATCAAAAGCCGCTGAGAGGTCTAACAGGACCAGGATGAAGGAACAACCTCCATCTCTGGCCCTCCAGAGATCATCCACCAACGTGACCAATGCCATCTCGGTGCTGTGTCCAGGCCGGAAGCCGAACTTGCGCGGGTCCAGATAATCAATTTCCTCCAGGTGGCGAGGAAACTGTTGCGCCACCACACTCTCTACAACCTTCGCCAAAAAGTGAAGGTTGGAGACCGGACGATAACAATGCTGGGTCCAGCGAAGGCTTCTTGAGGAGGGGCCTCACCATTGCCTCTTTAAGGGAGACCGGCAAGAACCCCTCACTCAGAGAAGCGTTCACAAGTTCCTGGAGCCAGCCTCTTGTAACCTCCCAGGATGCCAGTACAAGCCAGTAGGGACACCGGTCCAATAAACATGTCGTGGCTCGCAGTCGCCTACGCAACCTGTCCATATCGTCAGAAGTAACAGAGTCAAACTCCTCCCATAATGGTATCTCAAGACCTGCATCCGCTAGTCCCTCCAGACCACTTTCGGTGGAGGCCAGTTCGCTCCGGATCTGAGCGATTTTATCCTGCAGATACTCTCCAAATTCCTCTGCTCTGCCCTGCAATGGGGCTTCCCACGGCCTCTGTTGAAGGAGGGAGTGGGTCACCCCAAACAGGGCGGCAGGGCGGTTATCTGCGGATGCAATAAGGGTGGCACAATAATGACTTTTGGTCACCCTTATCGCCACAAGGTAAGTCCTCAACTGGGCTCTTGCCTGTGTTCGGTCAGATTCAAACCGTGTGGACCTCCATCTACTCTCTAGGCATCTCTTGCAGCGTTTCATCACCCTCAGCTCCTCAGTAAACCGAGGAGCCTGGGTGACTCGCCGCCGCAAGGGCGCGACCCAGTCCAAGGCCCCGGCGGCCGCAATACTCCATGCGGCCACCAGGTCCTCAGTCGGGGCATGGGTCAGGATCACAGCTAGTGTCCCAAGCTCCATCTGGAACCTAGGAGTCTCTGGTTCCGCATCCCCGCGGTGGGGTGTAGCGGTTGGAAAGTCGAGCCGGAGAAGTGAGTGATCTGACCATGGCAGGGGCATAATAGCTAAATCACCCTATACCCAGATCACTCGTCCACTGACCAGAGACAAAAATCAGATCCAGCGTGTGTCCTCCCACATGAGTGGGACCCTGAATTACTTGGGTCAGGTCCATGGCCGTCATGGAGGCCATGAACTCCCGAGCTGCCTCGGATGATCCACCCAATGATGGCAGATTGAAGTCCCCCATGACTACCTGTGTGGGGGTCTCAACTGCCACCATAGCGATCACCTCAAGGAGCTCGGGTAGGGCTGCTGATACATAGCAGGTAGCCAGGTATATAACCAGCATGCCCAACTGCCTCCCTGGGCCCCACTTCATGCAGAGGGACTCACAACCGGTGGTCTGTGGTACAATGGTCTCTCTCAGCTCAAGACCTTCCCTAACAATAACCGCTACCCCCCCACCCCTGCTTAGGGCCCGGGGTTGATGAAACGCGTGGTAACCTGGCGGGCACATTTCCACGAGCGGAAGTCCTCCCTTGTGGCCCAGCCAGGTCTCTGTAATCCCAGCCAGGTCCAGCTCCCCCTCCGACACAAGGTCGTTAATGAGGGGGGCTTTGTTGACCACGAACCTGGCGTTGCATAACATCAACCGCGGGCCCTGACTCTGTGAGCCCAGACCACCTAGATCGCGGGGGGAACCCAGGGGGCTGGTGCGCGTGACCATCTGTAACCAATGGCCACGCGCCTCCACCCGGTGGTGACCTTCCTGTCTCCCAACGCCCTTGCCCCTCCCCACAACCGTTCTGATCGAACAACTCTCTGTACAATCGACCCATATTCCCCCTCCCGTCTTGGACTCACCCGCTTCACTCCCGCCATCACCAACTGGCCCGGCCCTATTCCTAGCCCTAGACTGCCTAATCCCTCCCTCCACCCTGGAACCCCCTAAAAGCTGAATAACATATTTAATTTAAAAAACCCTTCAGTCTGCGGTGTGTCCACTCCTCTTGACTAACTAGTCCGTCCTCGAAGTGGGCCCTCGATAGAGAGAAGGGCCAAGTCTGCGAGAGGGGGGACTCCCGCAGGGCGATGAGGTCTGCCCTCGAGTACATGATGACATATAAATAATAGAAATAAATATAAATATAAATATGATATAAAATGGGTCACATAATTGGTTATGGAGAACATCGTTGGCATATAAAAATGTTTGAATTAGATGTTAAAAATTGATGTTAAGATAGTTAAATAATTCATATTAAATTCATATTAAAATAAGTTCACATGCTCCAGTGAGATATAGTCTGGCTCTTACATTTCTTGCAACTCTTACAGTTCTTAAAGTTCTTACGATCATAGTCTGTCCGAGTAGGGTATGATGGAATATAGTCTGGGGGTAGGGGGTAAGCCCGGCCATCCATTTTCAGTCCAAGTCCTCAGGCCTTAGATGTCTCCCAGCAAGGCCTACCCAGATCTTATCAGGGCTCTCAGGACTCTCCTGGCCTCACGTCCTTCCCAAAGGCCCAGGAGGCCCAAGAGGCCTGGGCCGGCCGCTCTTCCATCTCCTGGCCTGGCCCGGCCTGGCCTGGCCTGGCCTGGACAAGGCGACGACAGCCAGGCAATGTTTCACGGCCTCTCAGGCCTCGGTTCACCCAAAAGGCCTAAAAGGCCCGGAGCCGACCACTCTTCTTCTCAGGCCTCAGCCCCGCTCTTGCCTCTCCCAGTCGCCCTGTCTCACCTCCTCCTAGGATCTCCTGGGTCTCAGGCTGGCCGCTCTTCCACCTACCGGCCCGGCAAGCCTCTCCTCGCTCTCCAGCGCTCCCAGCTCGACTCCGCTGATCCATCGGCATCTGTCCCAGTCGGTCGGCGCCTCCGGTCAGCGTCCTTCCTCGGCGTCCCCACTCGGCGTCCACGCCATTTTTCAGCCCCAGCCTCACCCTGGCAGGCCATCCGGATCTCAATCGGCTGCCAGGATGGGCAGCTCACTGGGCCTGGCCCTCAAAAAAGAATAGCAGACCGGGCAGCATGTTTCTAGGCCAACGAGCTCCAAGACCCGAAATGGAGCTCAAAGGCAGGTCGCCATCTCGCGCATGCACAGAACAGATTAGTTGTTAAGCAGAGTGATGGCATTCAAGAAAAAACTGTCCTTATGTCTAGTTGCTCTATAGATCAGTGCCCCATAGTGTCAGTGCCCCATAGTGTTGAAACAATTTATATTCAGGATGTGAGAAGTCAGTAGATATTTTCACAGCTCTCTTTTTGACTACAGGTCCTCGATGGATGGAAGGCAGCAATTGTTTTTTTCTGCAGTTTATTATTTATTACTAATAAATAAGGCAGTGTTACCATTATCCTGTTTAATTAATCACATTAGGTCAAAGATAGATGATTCATTAAATCAGTTACATCCATATTCACCTTGAATATAAAGCAGTATGCTTAAATTCAATAGCTTTTCAAAGATGATTATCATCCCTGAAATGTGAAACTATGAATATAAATAATAGAATATCAAAAAATGAAATGGGCATTAAAGTAATCTACAGAATATACAAGAAAAATGTGCTGCTTGTAGCTGAAGATTGGAATGCTGGCAGTTTAATCTATCTATGAAAAATCCACAGATTTGAACAGAACAGAATTGGAAGATACAAGGGATCTGGGAAGTCTTCTAGACCAACCCCCTGCTCAAGCAAGAGACCCTGTTCTATTTCAGACAAATGGATGCCCAACCTCTTCTTAAAAGCCTCCAGTGATGGAGGACTCATGATTTCTGAAGGCAAGCCATAATTTTCACTGTCAGGAAATTTCTCCTTGATTGCTGCTCTCCTTGATTAGTTTCCATCATTCTTCAAACAAACAAAAAAACACTTGTATACTTGGATAATAGGAGCACACAGAAATCAAATTGATGATATTATTAATAAAGGTAATTCTCTCTTAATAACCCTAATTGGGACTGGAATTTTTGCCACTAAATAAAGCAGTCATTAGGCAAAACATCACATAACCAATTAGCAACAGTGGTTCTGGCAGTCCTGGTCATAGTTATTAGTTAAAACTTAACTGTTAGGTGAGGACTTCCTGCTTCTTCTGAGTTTACCTTCACTTTAGTTTCTCCCACCACCTATTCCCCTCCCCATCCTTTTGACCATCTGACACTCAACCTATTCTTGCAGCCCCTCCCAAGCTGATCTTCGTTGTCTTTGTCCATTGTTGACAAAGGGGCACCAAGCTAAGGTATCTGCTGGCTGCAAGCCTTTTAAAGACTTCTTGGAGAGTTCCCCAAAGCTTCACAAGGCCTCCACTTGTCCATCACTGCTCATACCACTTATGCCACTGCATTTTGAACCAATTAGATGCTCTAGAAGGGCATCTCCATGTAGACCCCATTGCAATTATAAAGTGACTAGGATTTGAATGACTGTTGGAAAGGCCTCCCAGTTAAAGCAAAGGCAGAACTGGTGTACAGGATGGATCTCTGCAAAGATCCTCCTGGTCGCAACTATCACCTGCCCACTGTAAGTCCAGGGGTGGATACTTACCCACCCCAGATTATACACTAATTTCAAGTTACTCTAATTTCAAGTGGAGAAGTGCAGTTCTATTCCAGACTAAAGGTAAAAGAGTCTTCAGCCATAGGGGTTCAAACAGATGCAGTCACTTTTCAGGATAAAACCAAAGTCCATTCCTCCTCATTCACAGATACCTTCCAGACCCCTGATCATGTACTGACAACTTCGTTGTGGTTGAGATTATGGTTGAGACATACAACTGGGATATCATGAGGAGATCAGTGAAGACATATTGCATAGGGAAAAGATCAAATAAAGGAGGAGGCGCCCACAACCGAGTAAAGAATGCAGCAAAATTCTGAATACTTATGCCAATGTATTATTTCAGGTTTTTTCTTTCCAATAAATTTACTGACATTTCTAAAATTCGGGTTTCACTTTGTCATTATGGGGTACTGCGTGTAGATTAATGAGAAAAAAAAGTGAATTTCAACAACTGTAGGATCAGGCTGCAGCATAACAAAATTGACTAAATAAAGGGGTCTGAATACTTTCCGAACGCACTGTATATTCCTTGCTCCCTTTAACCACCCACCATTTCTTCCCCATAACACCTAATATGTTGTGAAGTTTTATTTTCACTCCATTTTTATACCAAGACATGCTTCTATCTATATGTACATATTGAGTATGTGCAGAAGGAAGCAAAAAATAGTCATGGAAAAAATTATTCCTGAATGCTTATACGACACTGCTACATGAAACAATTCATAACTTCTCCCAAACATTTGCTCTTTAGAGATTTCTTTAGAGAGATTTCTTTTATATATTAACTCCTTTAGCTGATTTCATTATTAAAGTTTATGCTACTAGCTTCGTTCATTATTACAAAGAACCCCAATTATCCATATTGTGATAGAAAGTGTTCTTCAAAATAATGCCAATCTTATGTCTTTTAAGCCATTCCAATATTTGTGAGTGTGTGTGTATTGATGTATTAATGTGTATTGATATATCTCTTGCGCATGATTGCTAATAAAATGAGTTGAAACAATTATTTTATGCTATTGTTTTCCTATTTGCCAAAACAGTATATATATACTGTCACATTTTGTCTATTAAAATCATTTAATAATTTGGTCATAATTTCATGTGTATGAAGCTCTTATCTCAATCTAAAATATGAAATGGAAAGCACTATGGTTCAAACTGAGTTAGGAGCAAAAACAGTACTGTAATTACAGGAACTCTAAATTTAAGCATTATTACTTGTATCATTCCAATCAATTACTTCCTATAATTTCAACACCTTGAGCTGTGATGAGGATGTCTAACTCGTTTTGTTTCCGTGCAAAATCCTCCTCCCATATGAATTTTCATTATTCATCTTCTGTTTCCTTCCTTCTTTACTGCCCTTTTTAGTTTGTTTAAATCTCTAAACTGATTTGTAGTCAGTTAAACTTGGCATCCTTAACTCTCTTAAGAAGTCATGAAGACCTGTCCCCCAGACTAAGAAAAGAAAAACCAGACTTCTTCTGGTCTTTGCTTCCAGATTGAGAGGAGGCAATATCTTGAGCTGAAGAGCAGCTCAAGATATTGCACGCCCTTTATCCATGCAATCCTAATCATTTAAGTGTTACCTAGGAAGGAAGGGTGGCTAAGAACAGTATGAAAAGCTAATAATAAAACTTTGACAGCTAAAACCTGGTCTATAGGAAGTTTTCAACTAATTTATGGAGGGAACAGTGCACCTCTAACTTTCTGTATGCAATTTTTTCTTCACCACATTATTTCAATAACCCTACTTTCAAAAGAAATACATGAGTCTAGACAAAATGACATTTTTGTATGTATGTACTAACCTTAACAATTAAGTGTTTTAAAGATACATATTACTGCAAGAGTTTTATTAATAATTGTGAAGATACATTATGTAAACATAACTAAATCAATATCTTAAAATATATGACATTTTTCCAACTACATTTGTTCTTTGGAAGCCAACATTCAGGATCAAATACTTTTCCCCTTGACATATCACAGTCTTTCTCTTAGCACAGGAAATGCTGATGGTGAAGTAGCTGCAGGAATAGGGGGGGATGCATGTTCAGATCAGCAAAGGAGTTTATTATTGCTTCTTCTGAAAGAGGCCAACTGAAGCCTCATTGGTGGGCTCAGGCATGATCTGGATCTTTTGGTTCTTCAGAGCTGCCTCTCTCATCTTGTAATACATAAATTCATTCTGCTGGAACATGCGTAGCTCCATCTCAGACTGAATACGCATGGCCTAAATGAATGCAAAGAAACTGCAAGTTACAAAAAATTCAGTTTTTTAAATTGTACCATTCTAACTGTCGCCTGTGGAAGAAATCCTTACTTTCAAAGTTAACTCTTTATCACAGGCAGCTATTATTATCATGGCACTCTATGCAAATTGATAAATGATTCACCACATTCTTCTATCGCTATTAATTAGTTACATTACTTCAGGGATGTCCAAACTTGGGAACTTTAAGACTTGTGGACTTCAACTCCCAGAATTCTGGGAGTTGAAGTCCACAAGTCTTAAAGTTCCCAAGTTTGGACATCCCTGCATTACTTCAACAACTGCTAGTTGTTGAGAACAGCAAGACATTTGCTAATTCTTCATGTAGATAAATTGCTAAATAGATCCAATTCCAACAAATAAAAACAGTATCACAAATAATAATTTATTAATCACACAAAAATCTCTGAATCCAAATATCCATCATGACACTTGAAAATCACTTACTTCCAGATCTTTGGCAATTGGATGAGTGGGTCCATGTGTCACCAAAAGAATAGCATAAGCTTTGCAAAGCATCCCATGGCCTGCTTCAATAAGCCCAGCATGCCAGTGGGTGACCCCAGCTCTCATAAGTGCCATCCCAAGCTGGGCATTTTTGGGATGGTAAAGCTTTCTGAGGGAAAAAGAGAAGAAGCATGTTGTACAAGTTTTTTTAAAAAATAACTTTTACTAAAAACTTATCATAGAATAAAAGATAAATCAAAGGAAGGAAGGAAGGAAGGAAGGAAGGAAGGAAGGAAGGAAGGAAGGAAGGAAGGAAGGAAGGAAGGAAGGAAGGAAATACAACAACTTCCATCTCTCTTTTCAACCAGGAGCTGCAATTTTATAATCCCTTTTAGATAATATTCAAGTTCCTTCAGCCCTTCAAGTAATCTATATGTCCAAGTTTTAAATATGCCTGCATCTCCAAGGAACAGGTCAAAGAGTGAGGAAGGGGTAAAAAAAGGAGGCTTCCACAATTCTCTGCTGAGTGAAGTTTACTGTTTTAAAAATGATATTGTGGATAGATCATTAATAAATAAATTAATAATTTGCAGAAGACAAATATGCAAAGAGGAAAACAGCAAACTGCTAACCCATTTGCAGCCCGCCAGAAATCGAATCCAAGATTTGTACCACAATTGCAAATTTATTTGGGACTAAGTAAGAATTTTATATTGGTTACATATATACAGGGGAAGTAAAAACACTTCATTTACATAAAATATTTATGTGAATCCTTCCACTTGAAAGCATAATTGATACATTTAGGCCTTATACAGTACTGTTACAACCCTAACTTGGTTATATTGATTACTAAGAATCCTAAATGCTTGCCCTCATTTCTTTCAATTATTGGTATTTTTGTGATTAAATAAAAGAGGGATACCAAATCTGCTTATTTTAACATTTCTATGAATAGGTTACTGAAGAAGAGAGAAGAAAGACTCTGGTCACATACAGGTAACCATCCACCATCTGTTTTGAATAGTCAGAAGCCTCATTGAAGAGCTGGAGATAAGAGAGAACTTCCGACAAGATGCTAAGAATTCGCAGCAGATAAATATTGGTTTCTCCCAGCACTGGTTCCTGCCTTGTTAGACAGTCTCGGCACAATTTCACCACCTGTCACAATCAGAAGAACAAAATAATCAAAAAAGAGGGACTGAATAGAACAAAGAGGTCTCCCTCTAGAGGGCATAGCTCAAATGGCAGGCCAGTTTTTAATGTGGATATGAGTTGTTTCCATAAACAGTTCCCTCATAATTAAAAAAAAACACAGTTTTCTTATTCATCTGGAATAAATGTAGAGAAATAATTCTATATTGGTTCAATAATAATGCAATAGCATTGGGTTCAGTTCTATACTTTTATGTATTTTAAGTGTGACTCCAAATTATTATTGTTAAAAGGTAAAGGTTCCCCTCGCATATATGTGCTAGTCATTCCTGACTCTAGGGGGTGGTGATCATCTCCGTTTCAAAGCTGGAGAGCCAGCACTGTCCGAAAATGTCTCCGTTGTCATGTGGCCAGCATGACTAAACACCAAAGGCATATGGAATGCTGTTACCTTCCCACCAAAGGTGGTTCCTATTTTTTCTACTTGCACTTTTACATGCTTTTGAATTGCTAGGTTGGCAAAAGCTGGGACAAGTAATGGGAGCTCACTCGGTTACAGGTCGCTAGGGATTCGAACCAGCAAATTGCCGACCTTTCTGATCGACAAACTCAGCGTCTTAGCCACTAAGCCACCATGTCCCTTTTAATCTTACTAATTACCTATCACCAAATAAAACTGAAGCCAATGTTTTCTGCAACTATAAAACTGTAAAACAGCAGATTTGTCCCAGGATGTTTTATGAGATGGCAGAGGTGGGTTCTATAGAAGAGGTTCCACAAATCTACAGTGCCGTTTAGAACCGGTTCCACTCCCTCCCCCTGCCTGTCCGCACATCATCAAGATGAAGAGCGAGAGGAGGAATTCTGGAAGTTGAAGTCCACAAGTCTTAAAGCTGTCAAGTTTGAACACCCCTGGGGTTTTTTTCTAAGAGGTTAGGGGTACAAGGGTCATGTAACTTGACAGTTTTAAGACTTGCGTGCTTCAAATGCCAGAGTTTCTGAGCCAACATTTTGGTTGCTAAGCAATAGCGTTGTTAAGTGAGTTTCACCATATTTTACAAGTTGGCCACGCCCACCCAGTCACATGGCTAGCAAGCCACTCCCACAAAGCAGGCCACACCTACAGAAGAGGTTTTAAAAAAAATTGAAACCTACCACTGTGAGATGGTGACATGAGCATCAGAATTGTCTCTTTCTTTATTTCACCTGCCTTTCTTTCACACTTTGAAGGGAGTTAATTACTCCAATGGTCTTTACAGGCTATGCATCCAGGACCTCTCTGGGGGCATGGACTTCATCCCTTGGATTTTTCTAATTTTGCATTATATGGGAGGGACTGGAAATAAGCTTCATAGTCAAGTTCTTTCACGTCACCAGTGAGTTTTTTATGCACACGAACACTTAACTAAATATTCCCTATAATTATTACATTCAATTAAACTGAATTAGATCTTGTTTAATGTTACCTCAGTATTTGTCAGTTTCTGTGGGCTCGAAACAGGTAAAATTTTGCAAGCAGAAACTCACCAATCTGCATCATCGCAGTCAATATTGGAGTAGGTAGAAAATTAGATTATATAGGAAAGATAATTCCATATAAAAGTCTGTAGGATGTATTTTAGGGCTTATTTAAATAAATGTTGTATATTATAGACTTTGGGAATGATTCCTTAAAATACAATAAAATAAATCTAATCATATGAATTTTAAATCAATTCATTATTTATACTATCATTTTCATGTTAAAAATAATATGAAATAATACTTCAGCTTGAAACATTTTGCTATTTTGCTTACAATGATGATAGCACTTAAATCTGTATTTATTGTTATATATTATGTATGTTTTCATTAGTTTTTTATACTGAATTTTAGCATTTTTGACTGATCTTTGGCTACAATAAATTGAAACACTTGTTATAAATAAAAGTCATATTTGTTTTGCCTAGATTAGAACCATCTTTTCAACCAGCATTTGCACAAAAGGCAGTTCCACATTTTAAATCTCCTGCAAATGTAATAGCTGAAAAGACAAAATTAATATAAACTATTTTACATTTTGGTCAAAATCTCTATTGAGATAACCAGTCTTACTTGACCTTCTGTACCAATTAATTTAAGAGGATAGTGTACTTTAGATTACCTTTCCTGCTGAGATGGAACAAAATGGGAATTTCATTCATATATTTATATCTAAGAGACTATCTATCATTTGAAGTGGTTATGATACAATAATACAAAGAGACATTCATGAGAGATTATCTTGTGGGTTGCCAAAATCCAAATCCAAAATAAAAAGCAAACCTACTGGCACCAAAAAGCCCTCACAAAATGGTCCCAAAAAACCCTGTCATAATGGCCTCCATGAGAGGGACATCCCAACTCTAGATTGGTAGGGGTGGGGAACAGCAGAATATGGAAAGCACTTTTCTCAAACATAGGGTGCCGTCACACATGCAATCCTCTTGGGAGGGAAGATATGTAATGACAGATATATCTGAAGATAATGTGCGGCAAATACTTTATTTTGAATAAGTTTTCCTTGATGGTCAAAAAGTCCCATACTATGAAGCAGGAGCTGGCAATTTTTTGGCAGGGTGAGGATACACTTTTAAAATTTCTTTTTGACAATAAGCAGGACATGAGCCCTAGAAGTAACAAGAGTGAGCTTTTTGTTCCATTTTTAACTATTATAGAAAAGTCATTTTCCTAAGCACTTTTGTTTCCTTATTTTAAAAAACGACAGTTGCCAATTTTTGGCTGATTACTGCTGAATTTTGACTGAATTAAGATGGCCCACATTGCAAAGGAGTTCTAGGGAGATGGAAAAAGATTTCCCTGTACCATTTAAATTACTGTGAAAGAAGTAATTGCAGAAAATCCACTGTCCAATAACTTACTTCATGGTATACCCCATCTGAACGAGCTTTATCAACTTTTTTCATGGTTTCCTTGGAAAACTGAATGACCCCTTTCACCACTTCTTGAGATGACTGTGAAAAATAAGGGGAACATATTAGCGTGTGCTTTCTCATTTTTCTTGTCAAAGAGCATTGTAAAATAAATCCAATTTTCTTTTTATTATCATACTTATTATATCTTGGAACAAACCTTGCGAGATTCACTTTAGCTCCTTTTTTCTATTGGAATAGATTCAAAGAACGGTAATGAAGATGAACAGGGTACTAAGAAGATTGAAGGAGGAGGATGTGTTGAGTATTGAGAAAAGACACCAAGAGATTTTAATGCATGCTTCAAACAAATGAAAGGCTATCACAGAGGAAAACTAACGCTTTCTCTCTTTTCCCAGAGGATAGAAGAAAATAATAATAAAAGTAAGTTATGGAAAGGCAAAACCATTGGAATATTAGAAAAAACTGTAACACAGTACCATCAATTACCTAGAGAAATTATAGCCTTCTTTTTACTGGGTACATTAAAGTGCAGATTAAACTGTCCAATTTAATGTTTTCATCTGGATTAAATAAAAAATTAAATTAAATCCTGAGCAGAGAGTTGGGCTTAGTGGTCAAAATGGTCCTTCTTATACTATGAAAAGTCAGACAGCTGGAGTAAAATCAGCATTAGTAGATACTACACTTATTCCCATCATCTACAGTATATGGACCACAGCTTTCTCCAGTTTTCTATGATGACTCAATGCAGCTAGTCAAGTGCGGCCAGCTGGGGGCAGCCTTCTCGCCACTACCGAATCCCTTCTGCCAATTCACTGCCACCATTTCTTCACAAGACATTGTGACACCTGAAATTTCCTGTGGGTATAACTCGATCAGCGCTGGATGGAGAGTGAGTGTCAGTGTCAGAGGGAAGTGGCAATGGGCAAGGCGAGAGCCATGTAGGTGGGCAAGTAAACAGGGTGTCAGAGGGTGGCGGTGGTAGGTTGACTGTGCCCCAAACGCAGAACAGGCAGTTCAGCTACAGTGGAGGATGGGGCAGAGGGTGGGCAGGTAGCGGCGGGTGGGGGCTTCCCATTTTGACCTCCTCACTGTGGATGAGTTGTGGTTGCTTCTGTACCTTGACTCTGTCCTGAGCAAGCAGTTTGGCTGCGGCGATATGCAGGGCAAGTTTTTCTAAAGCAATGCTGCCATGGCTTTCCACGTTTTGTCTCTTAAATTGCAACCATTCTGCAAAAAATTTTAAACCACCATGCCTTTTTAAAAGTTTACTTGCAAACTGGCAGCAGCGCTTAAAACAAAAACTTGCAGAACTGCAGTGCTGTAAAAAAAAAAAAACTGGCAGAGTGGCAGAAGCCCTGCCTATCACCCCACCTATTGCCACAGCCAAACTTCCCATTCAGGCTGAAACAAAGGCACAGAGACAATGGCAATGATTAGGGGGTCAAAATGGGAAGCACTCCACCGGGTGCCTCCGCCACAGCTGCTCAGCTTCTGATAACCTGTTTGCTTGCTTCCCATCTGGTGCAGCCCACCGCATGGAGATAATGGTGTGGGAGCTAGCAGCATCAAGTCGTATTATTCCGTTCTCTGGGATGGTTCTGTATGTTGTCAAAATAGCAATATGTTTTCAGTGTCCAACAGAAATTTGCCTTATAGTGATAAATCTAGACAAAACACCACATGCAAACTGCTACTTGGAAAAAGAAATCCTTGAAAATCCATATTTGCAAGTCAGTGCCAATCAATTTGTCAAGTCAAGCACTACAAAGATGGCAAATTAAGTAATCAAAACTACATGAATTTTAAGAAGGTATCTCTAATGCTAGTCTGAGTATAAACAGCATTTTGAAAAGTGTAAAAGTACATTCTTAGCCAGACTTACAGTGAGTAATTAAAGATAGGTAAGTTCATTTGGTGTTTAAGATATAAGATTAGATGGCAGGAGACTGTGAATTCTAGTCCTGTTTCAGGCAAGAAGCCAGCTGAGTGACTTGTCCAGTCACTTGAGTCTCAAATATTTTCTTTCTGTGCTTCTCATACCTGGTCCATGTTGTCTCTTCTCCACCTAAACTGCACTCCTTCACTGCCTTACCATAGTTTCTCACAGGGATCCCAATACTTGGAAAAATTTTATGAAGCTGACTAATAGTGATATACACATAAATAATTACCTTGGATGATGATGTTTCATGTTATAGTGAGAGCCAGAATCAGAGCATTTTAAGAAACATCTGGCAATTTATTTGTGGACAAATAAGAAATTCAGTAAGTTATCAGTGAAGATATATATATTGCAGAACTTCCAGAATTGCAAAAATCAAACCAAAAGAAAACAAAACTGCATCTTAGAATTTCTTTGTAAGGTTCTTGACTAAAACAAGATATATGATGCTGATTACATTTATTAATTTGTCAGGTTTGTGTGCCAACTTTATCCTCACACCAAAAATTTTGTAAAATAAATTGGGATGGGAGGCAGTAATAAGCCTGAAGTTATTCAGCAAGCTTCCATTGCTGAAGGCATGTCTGAACCCAAATCTTTCTGTTTCCAATTCAATACTTATCCATCTATATTCCTGGAAATATTTTGAAATTTGACAAAGTCATACCTTTTCATTCCCCTCTTTCAAAGCCAACATCAGGTCATCTTTGATTCCTTTCTGGCAATGCTCACAGGTACAGTCAAAATAATACTGTTTTTTCAGTTGTTGCTTTCTGTCTTCACTGACATTGAGAAAGTCTATATAGGAAACAGTCAGCTCTTCTCCTACAGAGATCTTACTCAATACACGCAGCTCTATCCTAGTTTTAAATAAGGCAAGAGGCATTAGATCAATTGCAATGATTATCTGATTCTATAGTTAAGATTCTTAGGAAAGAAACTCTTTAAGGATGTATCTCTCCAAGCAAAGACAAGGAATATTTTGTGAAATTTTTGTCTTCAGAACTAAATTCTGAACAAGGGTGAACAAAATTCTGTCATAAGAAAAGATCAAATTAATGCCTACATAATTTACGGAAATCAAAACTATTTTAATTTTGTTTTGTTTTGCATAATTTATTGAGGACTATTATTCTCCATATTTGGAATTTTTGCTAGCCTTTATTAAATATTGGTGGAACAAAGTGGCCTTGTTTTCTGACTAAACAGAAAATCTCATTTAACAACCTCTATAATTTCAACATGCAGTGTCCAGTTTTGAACAATTTCTAAAAAATTCAAAAGTCAGATACTGTCATTTAATTAATATTTAAAAAATTTAAACAATGGAATTTTTAGAAAATTAGAGTCTATAGCAAGTGTAACCTAGAGTATAATTTTAAAAGCATCATTATGAAATTCTGGATGTCTTCTCATTTTATTTTGTCATACAAATTACCTTTTAATTGACATTTTCCTTCTTACTTTCAGCACACTCACTTAATATTCCACTTTGTAGCTGCTATTGAAAATTGCATATACTGTAGTTACTGCTTCACACAGCCACAGTTAATCTATAGATAACCTTCAATAAGTGAGTCAGCAAGAATGCATGCTAAAGGGATGGGCCTGTGTGCACTTATTTGTGAGGTTGAGGAAGAGGGTCAACTGCAGATACTTTTCATCTATTATTCTTGCCACCAGCAGTTAGCTTTTGGGTGGCATCATCCAGGTATTTGGGTAGAGTGGATTTTCTTAGCTTTAGAATTTGAACCTGAGGGATTCAGCATAATCTCTAGACCAGGAGTGTCAAACTCGTGGCCCGCAGGCCAAATGCATCACACACAGGCCACACCCACCCCAGCTCAGCAAATGGGGGAAAAGTCACAAAACATAATTTAACTGCAATGTGATGTGGTGAGTTTGACACCGGTGGTCTAGACCAACTAAATCATATCTGAAATCATGATCATGAAGTGCATTGGTTAGAAATAGAGCTATTATGAAAAATAAGCAAAAGCAGACTTGCATGCACATGTACAGATACATTAACCGTACCATTCCTAAACATTCAGCTTTAGAGCACATGAATATGTTCTTGCCATGCACCCTCATCACTCCTAATTTCTTCCCTTCTGACAATAGTGTCACTACTATGCCTTAGTAGTGCCTTATAATGAAGGCAATTAAATTATGTCTATTAGAATATAAAAAGCAATGCTTCCAAATTTGTAATATAAATAATTAGTTTCTCTCACATTCTCAATCTTTCTCTTGTTATTCTTCTTTAAAAAATTGGTATGGTGTACAAAAACCTCACATACTAGAATTGATTTGGTTCATTCCAATTTCATTTTCAATGCTAGCCTAGGAGCATTGAGGAATACGTGGTGATTACCTTTAAGTTCCTCTTTATCAGATCAGAGTAATACATCTGTTAGCACATGAGTTTAACTACAACTTCCCAGTAGAAGTTTTCACTTTTTTTTTAGAAAGAATGTTTCTATTACATGCCATATTAACTACTATTACACTCACACACATACAGAGGCAATCACACTTTCTTACATCAGCTGTGAAGATACTTGGTTTCAAAATGTGCAGCAACTTCCACTAAGGGCTTTATTTATAATTGGCTGAATCAAGGAATGGATTTCTATAATTTTCACTACAGATATGCAAATAACTCCCTTTTTTATTTAAAAGATTATTTTGAGTATTCCTGGAATGTACATAATAAATATCCAAGGATTGTACAAAAATTTGCCAAGAATGCTCAAAAAAACACTTGAAGGTTTTCAGAGGCCCAATGGTCTTCTTTTCTCCTTCCAGGCCCTCCTGAAATTACAATCAAAAACTTGTCATAGGAGATGGGATGGAAATGGGATGGAAGGGATGGAATGCCCAATCCCTCTCCCCAGCTGAAATTAGTTGTAATCAATGCAACCAAAATTAGAGAAAGGGATCTCAGGCAATCAGTCATCTGCAAATAAGATGAAAGATTGATAGGATTTATTACCACCAATACAGGCTCTCATGCTGTCACTGCTATGGAAAGGAAAGAGGGAAAAAGAAGGTAGTACCAATGTTAGGAAGGATGGCAAGTTGATCTAATAAGACCAGAGGTGATAATCACAATATAATATTTATTATTATTATTATTATTGTTGTTGTTGTTGTTGTTATACATTACAAAATGCAGGAAGTAATACATTAAGGTCTGGGTTTAGTGGAATTTAGCTTAGGGATTACAGAAACGGTGGAATTATGCACCAACAGACATTTCTGAAATTGGGTTATTACTGTCTGTGATTCGTCTATACTGATGCAGGATGATAGAGAAGTAGTGAGAGAAGGGAATATATTATGCTTTTAAGACTGACCCACCTCATCTGGGTGTGGAACAATGATCTTACAGCCTCATGACTGGAAAAAAAAACAGACACCTGCAATTTTACAAAGGTAGAAACACTGGAAAAGCAGTCTGAGCCCAGATATTTAGTAGATTGAATGCTTGGAGGCAGCTATACATTGACATGCATGTACCAAAGACAACATTGAAGGTGCATCTGAAATTATAAGCTAGAAGCTTAAGACCATACAATTTACGAAGGCTAGACAATTTCCCCTCTCACACAGTCTTTGGCTCTAACATAGGAATACTTGTATTTCACCACAATTGATTGACTGACTAGTTTTTCTTACAGTGGAGGAACCAGAGTTGAAGGCAATGACGCAGCTTGGATTTTTTTTAATCTCCTGGTCCTCTCAGGCCCTCTCCTCCCCATCCAAGAGAAGTTTAGTTTTATGAATAAGAATTTGGAGAAACTAAGCTCCAAGGTTTAATACAACCTTCCCTTGGCATAGGTAGGTCTTACTTAGCAGCTTCAGCATTATAGCATTAGTAGCAGCACACAGAGCTCTTTTTGTAGTCTACTCACTATAATTAAAAAATATACCATGTGCACTACCTTATTGAGTTCACTACAATTAAATAAATTATATTTATCAGTATATAAAGTAGTGCCAGACACAATAAAATGTTTTGTCTTTAGCTATTTCCACTATCTGATTTTAGGTTTTCTTCTAAAACATAATGTATGCTTTATCCAGGCCTTCTAATAGCACTCATAACCACTAAATGTTACTAGAAAGGACGGATGATATTGGACCAGAATGACTTATGGTACTTTACTTTTATATTTTGATCCATCCCAAAACCTTACAATGGGGGTTATTTTCAGGCAACTAAGATTAAACACTACAAGTAAGTTTCATTTATTCTTATTCTCCTTTTGACAGGATACGAGTGACAAGTAGTAACATAGTCCAAAAGGCAGTCTCTGCTGCTGAACCAGAGAAAGTTTTCACTCAGTAGCTTCTTTGTATTGCTGGGAATGATTTTCAAGTGGGCTTTCTCTCCTAGTATCAGTCAATCCATCTCAAAATCTATATGGGATTTTTTTTTCCCTGGTAGTAGCGGAAGGCATAGCTAGCTAGGTAAGAACCTTGCCTTGCTGCTTTCTTTAAGTCCTCTTGTGAATTGACCTATTTCACACAGCCCTGATCAAAAGGAATGGCAAAAAAATTGGCTTTAACCAGAGCAGCTGCAGTGCCCCTCAATCAAATAGCCAGGAAAACAGTCCCCAGCAATAGAAAAAGAACTGCTAGAGCATAACACAAGTTTTTCAACAGCATCCTGGCTTTAGTTTTGGACACTTGAATTCCCTCCTTGTCCAAAGTTATATTCAGGCATGGTCATAAATAACACCCCATCCAATGAAATATGACAAATACATCACCCTCTCCCACCATGGCAGAAAGGTTCCACACGATCCTTTTCCCATTCAAGATAGATGGCACAGAATTACAGAGGGAGTCAAAGCCACCAGCGACATTAAAAATAGTAGACTGATATTCTGATATTCTGACTCATGCTCTAGTCTGGTCTTTCTGCACTGTGGTGGTATTTGTTTTTAATTAGCTTCCAAGGTCTGCAGAGACATGTAATAATGCATTGAGATCACCCAAGTAGTAGTTCCTGGGAGAGCCTTGGAAGTAGGCAGGTGTTGTGGCAGGTTTTAATAAAGTAAATGTCTTAAGCCAACTAAAGTTTAACATGCAGGTATGTATTTATTTTTTAATTTCTGGAAAAAAAGACATCAGAAGTTGTTCCCTGAATGCTGGTGTTTTGCTACTGAATACTGCATGTCTGATTTAGGAATTCCAGGAGTTACAAGCAAGGATCTGAGAGCCATAGAAAAAAACTATGAATTGTGAGCTGCTCGTCCCTGAGCAATAGCAACATTAATTTAAGTTTCCATTCTTATTCAGAATTTACATACTTCTCCTGCTATTGACTGTTTTATGAGGGAGTTAGAATATATGTACAGCAACATTCTAGAGGGATCACATTTGGTCTTCCAATTATTATCCTCTGATCTTTTGAAGTAGATTTCTTACAATTATTACAATCAAAGAGATAATTTCAATGGAGCATATTTTAAGGGAAAATATAGTTGTCACTATCCTTAACTGGGTGCTTGTCTTTTCATGCAGACCTGTTTGATTGAATAACATTGTTCAATAGTGCAGGTTTAAGAAAGATTGATTCTGTCTATTTTTAGAAATATAATTATGACCTTTAGTGACTTCCATCAACAGATTGATCAGAATTTCATTACTCAATAATGCTGGAATTTATTCAGTAAAAAAACCATAGTAGTTAAAGCATTACCTCATTCAACCATTTTCGTAATTTATTTTTCTAGGTCCAAGATTGTTCGTTGTTCTTGACAATACACCTTGAGTACAAAAGCCATTGAACCATTTAGTGGCATAGTCTTTACTGAATAACTTTCAGCTTGCGAAGAACATTCTAAAAGTCGCCTGCATTCCTATTCATTGAAATGAGACCTCTGCAAGATAATGTTTCAATGGGTTCCCCATTTTTCTAGATGTGTTCAGCAGTGGCCATATTAAATATTTTCTGGAAATGGAAGTCAATGCATTAGAGTTAAGCTATCTTTCCTCTGAAAAGCAGATTGTTTTCTGAAAGACTTAGTTTTAATCTCTGAACAGAAAAGAGTGTTGCAGAGAAGAATACTTACTTGCCATTGTTGAAAATGACAGTGCAATTGGGCCAACAATCATGATTCACCAAGCAAAGATTGGGGAAAATGCCTACGCCAACTGCCTGAAGTCCTCTTTGGTCACTCAGGGTGAAACCATTGCAGTTGATCTGCACCCACACACACAAAAAAAAGAGATGGATCAGGAAAACAAAAAAATATTAGATGAAAGACAGCCAGTTTTTGTATGTATAGAGAGTTCTATTTCTCAGACAGAATTTGGGAACCGAAATATACATTGATGCACAGTTCAACTCATTCAATTAACATCTATTAAAATCATCACAAATTACTGGCCAAGTTATATAGTATATATAAATCCCCAAAACATGTACAGCAATCATCTCTCCCTCTTTCTTTTTCCTTATCATTCTCACTACATTTCTTTCTTAATTTTCCTAATTCATAAAATCCTGCAATAGACACATACACGAAAAGGTCAGGATTTAGTCATGTGGTTGCAACTTCTATCTTGCCCCCTCCTTTTTTTTTGGTGACAAATTAGCTATCAGGGGAGAGTATGACTGATTATCTTCCAATCTACAAAATTTTGTGAAGGATTCAAATGTGTTTTAGCAAGGGCTGTCCCCCCCCCCCCCCACCTTATTGGTTGGAGATGGGGGTGGAACAGCATCATTTGGGTTAAGTAGTCCCAAAGATACTTTTTCAGGAGGCTACTGTACTTTCTTGTTTGTTTGTTTTCTTTGAATTTGCTTCTCATCCAAGAAGCTTCTTCAGTTCTGACAGGATAAGAAGAAGAAATCAAGAAAGTCCAGTTGACTCCTGAAAAAGCACCTGTGGGACTACCATGATCTGGATGACTGAGAATCTCTACAGACCTTTAGGCTAAGTAGTTTAAGAACTTAGTAAAGATGCTGACCAATCAGTAGATTCTTGATATGTAATTCTAAATACTTCAGATATGCCCCATAATCCTCCAGCACATCATCTTTAGACACTTAGTTAATTACCATTTTCCTGCTGTAAATGATGCCTACGTTGATGTGTCAGATGACCAAGAGCTCCATTAAATAACCAAGAAGTGAAGAAAAGGGCTAGGACAGTGATGGCTAACCTTTTTTGGCTCACGTGCCAAAAGTGGGGGGAGCACAGGGGAGTCGTGCATGGGCGACAGCCTACCCTCCCCACCTCCAGAGGCTTCAGGAGCTTCCCTGAAGTCCCAAGAGGGCGAAAAACAGCCTCAAAAGAAGGCCTAAATCAGCTGGCCAGCACACACATGCGCTCTGGAGCTGACAGGGCAGTGCCTCGTGTGCCCTAAGAAATGGTTTCACGTGCCACCTGTGGCACCCGTGCCATAGGTTCGCCATCACTGGGCTAGGAGGAAAAAAAATCACTACTGCGTGTGCGTGCATAATGCGCATCAAGCACGCACACACCTGAAGTGCATCCCTGAGCGAACCAGCAGTAAAAGAATCCGGAAACCATCCCTGAGCCACAGGTATTCCGGGGAGCAATAAGAAACATAATATGAATATAATTGATTGCATTTGCACAATATGCCCATTATTCAGGTAGTCCTCTATGTACAACCATAATTAAGACTGGCAATTACGGTTGAAACTTGTGATGGTTATAAAGCGGGTCATCGGGTGAACAGAGTCGATTTTGGCTTTCAAAACTTTTGAACACAATGATTATAAATGTGGTTGTTAGGCGAATACCACAGTTGTTAAGCAAAACCATTGTTTGTTATGCAGCTTTTGTGGTCACATGACCCTTTTGTGGTCACATGACCCTTTTGTGGTCACATGACTCTGGGCATTGCCAACCACTATAAATATGGACTGTTTGCAGGATACATTTGCTTTAGTTGTCCAAGTTCCCTCCCATAATTCCTTCCAGACTTCAACTATATATACATACCACACCCAATATGTGGGAGATATATTGCATGCCAAACTGTTTGCTCTCAGGTGGCCAGAACTCCAGAAAACTCTCCAGATCCATCCGCAGCTCCTTCTTTTCCTCCTCCCCAAAATGTTCTACATGGTTTTGCAGACTGTCAATGGAAACCAGACACCCCTCGGTAAGGCTCCCTCCTTCTCTTTCAATTCTCCACAGGATTCTGGCAGCCAATCTAGTAGGAGAAGAGTATATTTCAGTGTATAAGTATAAGAAACCTTTGTTTTTTTCCCTTTTGTTTAAGATTCTGGAAGTCTGCGTTGGAAGCCCCTGCAGTTTTCTAGGCAAGATTTTTCAGAATTGGTTTGCTATTGCCTCCGTTCTAGGATTGAGAAAAAGTGACTGGTCCAAGGTCCAAGCTGGCTTTGTGCCTAAGGCAGAATTAAAATTCATAGGCTTCTGGTTTCTAACCTGGTGCCTTCATCTATATACCAAACTGTCTGTCAGAAACTATACAGTGAATTGCACAACTTGGTTATTTTTCTTAATATTTTGTGAAATGGAATTGGGATACCCTCAGCACAGGTAGACTGTAATCCAAATTAAGCAGGTCATTCTTGCATACACAAAGACTCTTAGGGCAGCTGAGAGTATTCTGGCTTATGTCTTAGAATCAGTAATGGTATCCTCTTTTCTTCACTACTGGTTCGGTAGCGGGAGCGCACGTCTGGGCATGTGCACATCTGGGCATATGCAGAATCTTCTGCGCATCCACAGAAGGCCCGTGATGACAATTGGGTGGGTGGGTGGGTGGAGCCTCGCGCCTATGTCACTACCGGTTCACCCGAACCAGTGTGAACCAACAGAATACCATCTCTGCTCAGAATGCTTGGTATAATTTACATAACCAAGCAGACTTTTCTTTCTAAACTGAGATTCATACTTAGGTACCCCAAAGTAATCAGCAACATCTTTTTCAGTTGGTCAGATAAATGTATAGGTTGTTTGCTCTTTTAAGAAGCAACATCCATTTGGGCTATGTACAGATTTTTTTTAAAAATAAACCCTTCTTTAAAGAGACATGGAAAAGAATTCAAAGATTAGGAATTACCGTATGCAAGAACTTTGAACAATAAGCTATTCTGTCTGGCTAACTATCGAGTAGTTACCATATCATTCAGTTCTCTTGCACATGTCTGACTTGGAGCTACCAGATATGGGCTGCATCAGCCATCCTGGACAGAGACATTTGAACAAAATTTATCTTCCCAATAATTTATAGGTATCATGGCCATTCTGGCACCATTCATCTTCAGTGGCTGTTTAAAGGCCAATGCATGGTAGTCCCAGCACAGGTAGCTAGATTCTGCACAGCAGCACTAATGTTTTGTCAGAACCTGATTGATAATCCATTATACATACATCCCTTCGACCGATCCGCTCCCACAGAGAGGGCCTTCCCAGGGTGCCGTCGGCCGGACAATGCCGACTGGCAACACCCAGGGGAAGGGCCTTCTCTGTGGTGGGCCCTGCCCTTTGGAACGACCTACCCCCTGAACTTCGCACCATCTCCGACCTCCGCCTCTTCCACCAGTGTCTAAAGACACATTTCTTTCATCAAGCCGGCCTAGTGTAACCTCCGCTGTGACTATTTTAGATAGTTTTAAATTTTGGGGATTTTAATTTGGTTTTAGCGCAGGACAGATATTTAATAAGTTTTTAAATTTTTTATTCGATTTTGTATGTATTTTTTAAATTCCCGTGTGCCGCCCTTGGTCCTTTTGGAGAAGGGCGGGGTATAAATCTAATAAAATAAAATAAATAAAAATAAATAAATAAATTATACGTATTTTACACATTGAAAGCATTGAATCTTTTTGTATTATTATTTGATTGCATTTTAGTAACTAGTGACTTTATAGGACTTCACAATTTAAGGACTAATATTATATTGGAGCACAGTATTAAATGCGATTAAAATAAAATAAATATTATAGCTTAGATCATGTTCTTGTTTACATGCAATTGACAGATAAGATGCCAAATTATGATTTTAACATAATTTTTGTTATTTATTACTATTTTATTCTAGAAGTTTTAACTAGATACTCTTTGAGTATTTTTAATTCTACTGGTCTCTGTAATAAACATTTAAATTGAGATATGAGCTGTAAAAAATCTGAATGACCATCAGAGAGCAAGAAATAAATTGAAATAAATTGAAATCGAATAAATTGACTGAAATTCAACTATATTAGGATGGTCAAATCTACAGAAAAAATATGAGGGGGCAACACCAATATTGTGCAGCAGCCAAGGTTGTTGAGGGTTGTATAGCAAAGCTACATAACTATAAGTCTATCTCCCATGCCAGGTAACTAAGCCTTATAGATGACAGATGTTCTGTGCCATGCCTGTGGACAATAGTTTGTACAAGAATGGCAAAATCAACCTTAGTTTTTCTACAAATATACTCACAGTTGGAAGCCTTTCAGAACTAACTCTCTAGCTAGAAGCATAGTTTCCATTGAAGTTCACAATGCCTTCCTGTCTCATATATCACAATGGTGTATTTTTATCCAGCTCCTATAAATAGGATGCCTGATAAATGTGGAGTTCCATACTGGTAGTAGTTAAAATTAAGAGACTGTGCAAATAGCCATTTCAAACATTCTCTCAGGCTGTCTTCCTTTAATAGAATATTAACATGCTCATATAACATTTGGAATGCCTACCTGTCTTTTTAAAAATAACTTTCTCAGTTTTTGTGATGAGCAATGTAAAAGACAAAGATATCCTCCAAATAATTTGCTTTGAATACTGACTAATTAATCACCTAATGAACAACTGCCACAGAACTGAGAATCAAATCCAACAAGCATTAAACAGGTGGCCCTTGTTATTGGCGGTGATTCAGTTGTAGTGTGAAAGCATGGAAATTAAAAAGGCCAAGTCAATGGAAACTGGAGATTACGGTAAATTCTGGAGCCTATGTTTGCCCTTTTTTCAAGTGCTCCCCCAGTCATAGATGTCATATATTTGCTTCTCCTTCTCTTTACTTAATCCCAACAGATCCTACTCAGTCAGTTCAGGTGTTTAATGTGAGGTGTCTTGGGCGGTCTCTGAGTTTACGTCTGCAATAAAAAAATCCAAGGTCAGGGAGCACCAAGGATCCCTCATTTCAATTCTGAACTACAAATATTCTCGTTTATTGGTTCGATGTGAGTGGTCAGTTGATTGCAGAAGCTGATAAATTTCTTGGTAATGGAAGAAGTTGCCTTGTTCCTACCACTTGATTCATAATGACCTCTCTGCTCTCCATGGTTTTTCCAAATCTCAACAGAGGGGCCTCTTGATCATGCTGCAGATATCAGTGATATTTGTGTCCCCTAGATCCACATAGCTCATAGTAAAACTATGTTTGGGATAGTCCTCTGTCCTCTGAATCCTGCAGCCACAATACTGATGTTTTCCTCTATTCTCCAAAAGCAGTGCTAGCTGCAATCACCAGCATTCTGAGGAGGGACTTCAGAGGACAAAGAACTATACAGTCATTGAGCCATAAGCATCCTGTGGATAGAAGTAACATCCAAACAATTTCATATAAATCTCTCTCAATTTCATCTTCTAGAAGACCTTTTCCTGACCCTTCCACCTTCTGAATATTGCTGGACTAGTCCTTTGGAATATTTAGGTCCATTTTTTTATGAAAATCCCACCCATCAATCACTGAAATTATCCCAATTTTTGCAGATATTTATGGTTTCAGAAGGAGAGAAGATACATATACAACTGAACCAATGTTGGCTTCCATGTGAGTCAAGAGTCTTTTTAACAAGAGAAAAGCACTAATTGTAATTATTGTGAGGATGCAGTGTTGAACTTGATGTAGGGAATCTCACTTTTTATGTCAGAATGGGAGTAATGATGAGACTATATATGTGTGACATTTTCATTAGACTCCATTGGGAGATTTTTTTAAAAAAAAATCTGCTTTATAATTTACCTTCTAAATATGTTTTTTTCAGTTTTAACTTGATTTATTTCTCTTTGTTATTTTAAATGAATCCTTTAATATTAAAATAACTTTAAAATTGAAGCTGTAAACCAAAATGGCACCAAGAAATATTTTAGACAAAATAAGTTGAACAAATAAAAATGTGACAGCAATAAAAACATTCACAAGCATTAGCAGGGGAGTAAATGACAATATAATTTTGATGTTGTATCTCAAAATGCTGAGACTTGTTTATTTGTGTTGGACTGCAAATATGTAATTGTAATGTTTCTATGATAATTTCACTGGGAATATATTATCAGTTTCACCTCATAATACATGGATTTGGATAAAGATATAGGTAAAGGTTCCCCTCGCACACATGTGCTAGTCATTCCCGACTCTAGGGAGCTGTGCTCATTTCCATTTCTAAGCTGAAGAGCCAGCGCTGTCTGATGACAGTTTTGTGGTCATGTGGCCAGCATGACTCAATGCCAAAGGCACACGGAACGATATTGCCTTCCCACCAAGATGGGCCCTATTTTTCTACTTGCATTTTTACATGCTTTTGAACTGCTAGGTTGCCAGAAGATGGGGCAAGTAACAGGAGCTCACTCTGTTACACGGTGCTAGGGATTCGAACCACTGAACTGCTGACATTCTCATCAATAAGCTCAGCGTCTTAGCCACAATGTGTTACCTGAATAAAAGCATAGGTTTCATCATTTCATCACCATCATGAGTGTCCTCTGTGAACACTATAATGAGTGAAACTGTGAGGGAAAATTGCAGATAAGCAATCACTACAACTAGAAAAATATTAAAACACTGTCTTCCATTTTAATAGGCAAATCTCATTCAATGCCTCCTTCCAGCGTGATCCATTTCATGTATAAAGAAAAAATAAGCAAATTAGAATAAAACATTCAAGAGAATAAATTTTTGCCATATAGACTTTCCTTCCAAGGGAAAGGGATAAAAATTTGACCTGCCATTTCAGCTTTCCTGAACCATGAACAAAGCTGTCTTTTAAGCCATAGAGTATTTCATTACAAACTCATTAGTTCTGTCTCACAGTACTGATCCTTTCACCTGATGTTTTCATTTGGAGCTGCCCCACGCTTTTTGATTGCAGAACATTCACTTTTGTGGTTCAGCCAGGCATCCTTCTGGCAGGTGCGATCACAGTAGTGGGCAAACTTGCACTGGCCACAACGATGGAGTTTCTCATGTCTCTTGAAGCAAGTGTGGCAGACAAGGTGAGTGAGGCTGAAAGGAGGAAAACAATGCTTTAATCATCATTTAGAAATTGCAGTTCAATTCTTAATAAGATATGCTCCCAGATTTTCTAATGCCCTTTTTCAAAGATTATATATATAGTCTACACACATATATACACTATATACTGTATATAGATATAGTATACACACACACACATATACACCTGAATACAACAAGACTAGCATATATATGTCTGTGTGTGTGTGTGTGTGTGTGTGTGTGTGTGTGTGTTAGGTTTTTCAGCTGATCAATACATTTATTTATTGATCCGCTCAAAAACCTAACACATTATGGATAGCTGATGAGAGCTAAAAAGCTTGAAATAGATCTATCCTAGTCTCCCTTATTTATTTATTTACTAGCTGTACCCGGCCACGCATTGCTATGGCCCAGTCTGGTTAAATGGCCAACCAATCTGTGTGTAGATCTACACCTGCACACATACACACAACCACCGTATAACCCCCAACCTACCTACCTACTGTATTTCTTCCTCTCTCAGTCTCCCTACCTACCTACCTACTGTATTTCTCCCTCTCTAGCTACCCTTCTACCTCCCTACCTAACCTACCTACTATATTTCTTCCTTTCTCCCTCTATCTACCTACCTACCTACTGTATTTCTTCCTTTCTCCCTTTACCTACCTACCTACCTATCTACCTACCTACTGTATTTCTCCCTCTCTCTATCTATCCGTCTACCTACCTACTGTATTTCTCCCCCCCCCTCTCTATTCCTCTACCTACCTACCTACCTACCTACCGTATTTCTTCCTTTCTCTCTCTATTCCTATACTTACCTACTGTATTTCTCCCTCTTTCTCCCTCTCTCTATCCTATCTACCTACTTACCTACTGTATTTCTTCCTTTCTCCCTCTACCTACCTACCTACCTACTGTATTTCTCCCTCTCTATCTATCCCCCTATCTACCTACCTACTGTATTTCTCTCTCTCTCTCTCTCTCTCTCTCTGGGCCACCTGGGAGTTTGCTATCCTCTGTGCCTTGTTTTGGCCCTTTTAGGCCTCCATACAGTGTTGCTGAGGAAATGACTGTTGGAAATGCCAGGTGGGAGGAGCTACAGGAAGGTAAAAACCTGATCAGTGGGTACATTTTACATTTGTGTACCTTGCACATGACACACGTGTGCTAGCCACAAAATAAGTACGTATTATATTATCGGAAGTCCTTGGGAACATTGTGTGAAAATTTGGTGTAAATTGGTCCAGTAGTTTTTGAGATTAGCGGCTTTGCACAAACTATTTTACATTTTTATTTATATAGATTTATTTATTTATCAGCTCAAAAACCTAACACACACACACACACACACAATGTTTCCACGAAAATAAGACAGGGTCTTATTTCCTTTTGACCCCCGAAATAAGCGCTTGGCCTTATTTTCAGGGAGGTCTTATTACTTTTGAGGTGCAGGAGCCGGTGAGCATGGTCACCTCATGGTTGCTGTTGTTTTGCAATATTTTCGGGGAGGGCTTATTTTTTTAGTGCATGGGCTCAAAAGCCCAATTGGGCTTATTATCCGGGGAGGTCTTATATTCAGGGAAACAGTATATATACATACATACATACATACATACATACATACATACATACATACATTCATACATACATACATACATACATACATACATACATATATATATACATACATACATATATATGATATACACATACATACACCATACATTACAGACACACACACAACACCCCAGTGGTGGGTTCCAGATCCCGTTGCAATTGGTACAGTGCAATGGGGCTGGACATCCATGATGCTCCAGCTGCTCAGTGGAGTGTCGCGTAGGTGCGGTACGCTCCATGAGCGGAAGCTCTGATCAGCTTAAATACAAGTAAGAAGCGTGGGTGGGCGGGACCTCCGGAGCACGATACCGGAACAGGACTGGGTGCTCTCAGCAGGCACAGGTATGCCTGTACCAGGGCATGCCAGCCGTATCCCACCACTAACACACAGACAGACAGACAGACAGACAGACACATTTTTCCTCTGTTTCATTTATTCTCTCAAGAGTTCAAGGCAGTCTCCTCTAATTTTATTCTGCTTATTTTAAAAAAGGCAAAATTGCTTACAACTGTGAGCAGGAGAACTGTGAATCAGTTGGGCTGAAACACAATAACTGGCCCAAACTCACCCATTGTTGAGGACAGACTTCAACCTCAGTAAACCTAATCTTAGTATGAAATCACATCACTTCACTGACAAAATATTTGCTTTGGGGCAGAGAGGTCCTATCAAAGATAATTTTAAAATTATTTTATCAGCAAATGCAGCCTTGGATTTCATTGGCTTTTTAGGCAGCTGCTGACTCATACTTACCACTAGGACATCTATATCCTTCTCACAGTTACTACTGTTGTGACAGATACCATCTATTCTATTCTTATGCATTTGATTTTCCTGCCTAAGTGCAGAAACTTACTTTTCTCACCACTAAACTACATCTTATTGGATAAGGCCCAATGCTGTTAAGATCCTTCTAAATATTGAGTCTTATCTTCCAAAGTGTTAGCAATTACCCAGTTTGGTATCATCTGCAAATTTGATGATTTCGTCTTCTATTCCCACATCTAAGTCATTTATGAAGATCTTGAAGAATACTGAGCCCAAGATCAAACATTGAGGTACCCCAATATAGTTCCAAGTATTCCCTCCAAGTATACTTTATCCACAGCATTTATTTTAAAAAGGCAATAAGGCTTGTCTGGCATGATATGTTTTTAACAAACCCATGTTACTTTCTACTAATCACCTTGTTTGTTTCTAGATGCTCACAATCGTCAACTTAATTTTCCCAGCTAGTGATGTCAAGCTGATTGGTTTCTAAGTTCCTGGATCCATTATTTTCCCCTTTTTATAAATTGCTGTCATATCAATTCTTTTTCAGTACTTTGGAATTTCCCATGTGCTACCTGAGTTTTGAAGGATTACATTCAGTGGCTCTGAGATTACATCACTCAGGTCCTTCAAAACCCTAGGATGTAAATCAGTGGTGGGTTTCAATTTTTTTTAGAACCTATTCTGTATCCTGTTTTGTGGGAGTGGTTTGGCAGTCATGTGACTGGGTGGGAGTGGCCAACTTGATGTCACTTATCAGGAAATGTCATGGATTGGGTAAAATGTGGTGAAGCTCACTTAATAACACTCTTGCTTAGCAACCAAAAATTTGGCCTCAATTGTAGTTATAAGTCAAGGACTATCTCTGCCTTCCTCTGTATGGCAACCTTATCCTAGTAAACTCCTTCTCCTTTCTGGCACTTTTCCTCTATATTAGAGGCACCAAAATAATCCATACAATGTAAGGTTTGCTGCTGCAGCAGGGGGTTGGACTAGATGACCTCCCAGTAGCCTTCTAGCCCTAAATTGCTGTGCTGTTTTTCTTTCTTTCTGCTAACAAAGAAACCTGCCTGTGTCTCATTCCACATTCCTGCCAGATAGAGATAATGAGATAATGACCCTAGAGAAAGTTTGGCTCAATTCACAAGCAGGGAATCATCCAACCCTTTTAGAAACACCAAGACCATATTGCACAAACCCCAAAACTTCAAAAGCATAAAACCATATAACATATAACCAATTTGTTGTTCCCTGCACCTTTCAATTTAAAGCTTCAGTTTAAACATATAAGCATTAGGACTTGTGGACTTCAACTCCCAGAATTCTGCAGCCAGGCATGCTCAGTTCCAATTTAAAGTGACAGCATTTGTTTTTCTCCTTTGCAAAAGAAGTTTCCTTCTTTCTTTTTCTTCTCTTTTCCCCTCCTTCCTCCCTCTCTCTCCCCCTCCCCGCTCTCTCAAACACACACACATACACAAGTTGGATTGGATTATCTCTCCTACCCTTCCCTCTCTCACTCTCTCAAACACACACACACACACACACACACACACACACACACACACAAGGTGGATTGGATATCTCTCTCAATGGCTTTAAAGCTGCTTCTCTGCCATCCCCCCCCATTCCCCTGGTGCCTTCCCCAAACACCTCCCCCATTGCAAATGCAGCATGCTGTCCTGGAAGGCAATAAAGCCCACCCCCTCATCTCCTGCTGGCAGGCTAGGGTGAGAGGAGAGGCAGAGAAGCCAGAGGGGAGCCAATCCGAGTCTTCCCAAAAAACAGGGCTGGGGAAAAGTGTGTGTGCTTCAGCATGGCTCTTTGCCTGGCTTCCTGCCTCCTCCTGTGGTCTCCTCAGTGCTTGCTCATGCTGTCCCTCCTCAAGTGTAGTTTGACTGCAGGCGTAGCCATGTTGCCTTTTCAAACATGTAATCAGTGAAGCTGGGCTGGATTTTTACATAGCTTTATCTAGCTGTCTGTGTGAGAGAGAAAGAAATGGATGGGGGCCTAGGGAGGAAGTCATTCCCAGTCCCCTGACAGCTGGATAAAGCTATGTAAAAATCCAACCAAGCTTCATTGATTATAGGTTTGAAAAGGCAACATGGCTCCACCTGCAATCAAACTATACTTGGGGAGGGAGACCACGAGCAAGCCAAGGTCCTTCCCTCCAGCCTTTGCCCAAAACCCCACCCTGCACCAGGAGGATGAAGTTTGAATTCCTCCCCCACCCCCACCAACCCACGCATACCTTTTCCAGCTGCTTCAGAGAGGGTTTCAACGCTGCTCTTGCCTCAGGTCCTCTGAAGAAGCCCCGACCTCGCTTCCTTCTCTTTGAGAAGTGTCTTGCAAACAGGGGCAGGGCAGGGGAGCATACTGGAATGGGGCGTGGCCATGCCGCCAAGGAACGGGTACACAAAAGTACGGCAAATTTCTGGCACTGGTACGCCTGTAGTGGTGCATACTGGCCGGAACCCACCTCTGATGTAAATCATCTGTCCCAGGTGATCTGTACTCATCAAGAGTGGATTGGTATCCTCTTACTAATTATTTTTTACCTATTTTGACTTGTCGTGACTTGCTGTATCTCCCTCTAATAGGTTAAGCCAGTGCTTCTCAATTATTTTCTGTCATGCCCCCCTAGGAAGAAGAAAACATTTCGCGCCCCCCGCGCGACTGTAAATAGTATCATCCGGGTCTAAAAGTCACACGGGCAGGTTTGGCTAATCAGGATAGAGCATCATGTCTATCCAATCGGGTCTGTTCTCCTCGAAAGGGAGGAGCATGCGCAGTCACATGTACTGGCTTAATGCTCACTATCGATGCAAATGTCAGCAGCGGTAGCCCGATTTCTTTAGCAAGTTTGATTAATTGGGGCAGCGTTATGTTTCACAGGAGAAGGTCCTTGTCAGCATCTGACTGGATACAGAGACATAAACACGGGGCTTGGCTTGTTATGACAGTGTTTGCCGAGGTCAAACGCGCCCCCCTTTACAGAGCCTCGCGCCCCCCCTGGGGGGCGCGCCCCACTATTTGAGAAGCACTGGGTTAAGCTGTTTCTCCCTTTTGCATAAAAAACATATGTAAAGAACAGGTATGGCTCCAAAATGCCCAGCTGTGAGACTCTTTTTTCTTAACGTGGGCTCAAGGGATCAGATGGGATTGCTGCTGCTGTACCAGCCTCCCTGCTGCATCGCAGCTTCCCTACCCAGGCTTCTGGACCTCACTGCAGGGCTGGCAGTGGTATTGGCTTATAGTTCTGGGGGACTTTTATCTGCCATCCCTGGGGTGGGTTCAGAGGTAGCTCGAGATTTCATGGAAACCATGACTTCTATGGGCTTGACCCAGGTTATCCAGGGCCCAACTAGGAATAGTGGTCACACACCCAATTTGGTGTTCTTGTCAGAACGGTACCTATGTGACCTGGAATTGGTGGACTTGTCCTTCGTCTCCCATCATGGTCAGATCATAGTCTGGTGACAATGAGTTTCTCAAGAGCTGTACCCCACACAGGATGGCAGGACTTATTAGATTGGTCCATTCCCGGTGACTACTGGACCCAAATGGGTTCCAGAAGGAACTGGGGGTTATAACTGCAGATCTGCTACGCAGCCCAGCCAAGCTATTACCGTAGTTGCTGTTTGGAATCCTTGCTCTATTTGACTTCTTAGTTATTTTCAATACCATCAACCATGGTATCCTTCTGGAGTGGCTTCGGGGTTGGGAATATCCTGATTCACTTCCTTAAGCAATGACATGACTTTCCTCTCACAGTGCCTGGAGGCTTTTGGGGCAGGATGGGGAGCAATGGGTTGAAACTGAAACCTGGCAAAACCGAGTGGCTCTAGGTTTGTAGTTCTTTGGCCCATGGAGAAGTGCCACCTTGGTCTTGGATGACAAAGATCCTGTGTGTGTAATCTGAGGGTTCTCCTGTACTCGCGACTGCTGCTCAATTCCTTTGCACAAATGCGACTTGTGCCCTTTCCTGGACCAACAATCACTTCTCACAGTCACTCATGCCCTAATCACCTCCTGCTGGTTGTCACCTTTAAAGCTTTTAAAGATGAGGAATCATCTCTTGCCAGCCACATCTACTCAACCAAGTAGAATGGGAAGGCAAGGAATGCGAGTCCCATCCCCTAAGGAGATACATCTGGTGGGACCTGGAAGAAAGGCCTTCTCCGTGGTGGCTTCCTCCCTGTGGAACAGCATACCTCCGAAAATTAGACTGCCCCCCACTAACACTCTTTGAAAGGCATAGTGGGAAACCTAGAGTAGGACAGAGCTCATTAAACGGCTCGTATGAATATGTATTGTAGCCCGCTTGGGGAGTTATTTTATTATTTTTATTTTATTTTTATATTGTGCTTTTGACCATGTGTGAACAGGCAGAATATAAATTATCTAAATAAACAAACAAACAAATAAAATAAATGAATAAGGTAGTTGTGCTTTCCCCCTGCTGCCTATCACTTTTTTGCATTTGCTCCCATTAGTGGACTTACTGCTTCCTTGACTTTCTTATTGTTTCTTATATATGGAAAGAAACTTTTTAAATGCCTTTTGGCATTAAAAGTAAAGGTTCCCCTTGCACATATGTGCTAGTCGTTCCCAACTCTAGGAGGAGGTGCTCGTCTCAGTTTCAAAGCCAAAGAGCCAACACTGTCCGAAGATATCTCCATGGTCATGTGGCTGGCATGACTAAATGCTGAAAGCTCCCCAAACACTATTACCTTCCCACCAAAGGTGGTTCCTATTTTTCTACTTGCGTTTTTACATGCTTTCGAATTGTAGGTTGGCAGAAGCTGGGGCAAGTAACTGGGACAAGTAACGGGAGCTCATGCTGTTACGCGGCACTAGGGATTTGAACTGCTGAACTGCCAACCTTTCTGACTGACAAGCTCAGCATCTTAGCCACTGAGCCACTGCATCCCTTGGCATTAGTTAGTGGCTTTAGCTCATTCCAGGCCTGACTCCCTGCTTGCTGAGTTGGGCTGTTCGTTGGTATTCTGGAGGTGTTAATAGATTGAGACAAGAGTCCCCTCTACCCATGTGCCCTTTTCTTGCATTCTTTGTTAATTTTAGGTAAATATTTGATATTTATTATTTTAATATTTAATGTTTTATCTTAAACATTAAACATATAAGCCACCTGGAGTTGCCTCTTGGCGAGATGGGCAGTGTATAAATGTAATAAATCAATAAATCAAGCATTTTCCCTTTCAGAATAGATATAGATAGATAGATGGTACAGGATTGGTTAGTTTGATCCAAATTACCTTTACGCTTGTATCTTTTGCTGTGGTGAGAAAGTTGACACGCTACTGTCATGCTCTTATTTTGTGGTGAACTAATCTCCAGCCCACTTTCTTTGTGGGCTGCCACTTTGTGGCAGCAGATTCAAATAAAAAACTACCTCATAAAATTGCTTCCCATAAGCACAATGCAGATTGTTAATAGTGGGATTCCCACAGCATTCCTAGAGCAGATATAGTGGTCTCACTCATCAATGTCTAATGATCCATTTCATGGACATTCTGCCATCTCTTCTTGAACTTGATTATCTCTCTTAACAGCATATGTAATGAAAGGAAGAACATGTACAGAAAAATAAAAGACACTTTCTCCATGCTTTTTTCCCTATGCTTAAAATATGATAAGGTCACTGAATTAAGACAAAGCCAAGTCTGATGACAACTGAAGTGTAAACGAGACTGTCAGTTTTAAAATGGCTTTTCCAATTGCTCTGAAGCAACCACACAAACCAGGCAGAATCCTTATGGCATGTGCTATGCAAGGCTGACATCAGTCTGAAGTACCTGACTGGTTTCTATCAACTGTCACGTTAGTGCAGTGAAAGGATGCTGCAGACTTTGTTCTCCTTATTAGGAAACAAGGAGACAGAAGTCTGGTTAAAAACAATTATAGCTCCTTTGTGTTCAAAATAGGGGGGAGAAAGAAACCTTGATTTTAAGTTTCAATGATTAGACTAGATTAGATCATTTTGTTATTGAAATGGCTTACTAGAAATGTAAAGCAAAAAGTTGAGGGGGTATTCACTCTGTAGTGAAGAGTCGGAAGTCACTGCTTTTCTTTCTCTCTTTTTTTTACCATACACTCTTTCCCCTTTCCCTTCTGATCTCTATTTCCATTTGTATTTTAGAGTGCAATAAACTCTAATAAAAAACACTTATAGTTCAATCCATCTGTCATAGGGATGAGAGGAAGCCATGAAGGATGGCAAGTAGTAACATTTCCCAGGAAATAAATCCCATTGGGCTCATAGAAACTGCAAATGTATCTTACCCAAGGATAAACCCAATTGAAATCACTGGGTGGCTAAAGTCCTGTGAAAAAAAAAGTATATCCTTTTTGAGTCCTATGGTTTTACAGTACATATCAGGACATAGTAAAGATCATCTGGTCCTTAGTAGTTCTTAAAAGTAGGTAAATTTAACCTCAGATGGGGTATGTGTGAATGAGTGATCTTGGGGTGAACAGGCCACCCATTTAATATATTTTTAAGGTATTTTTAGCGTATTTTAATGTATTTGATCTTTTCTATTGTTGTTTTTATTGTTGCCTGTTCTCCGCCCTGAGTCCCGGAAGGGAAAAGGGCGGTATAAAAATCTAAAAAATAAAATAAATAAATAAATAAAAACACATATTATAGAATGTCATTATTTATTTTACAAAAAGAAAACCAAGTTGTATTTACTTACTTTTAAAAACTGCTAATGACCAAATGATTTTTAATATGTCCTAATATATAAAACCATAGAATCAAAGAGGGTGTACTACAGTAGAACCTTGGGTCACAAACGCTTCTGACCATGACCAAATCGGTTGCCAACTAAAAATTTCACAATTTTTTTTGCATTTGGTCATGAAAAAATAGTTGGGTGCAAAACACAGCCGCTGGGATTTTTCTTGCCGCAGCAATTTCCCCATCCGTGCCATTTTTTTTATGCGCATGCGCAGTCAGCCTTGCTTCCAGTCACAACCAAATCAGGTTGCAACCAGTCATGGAACGGATTACAGTCATGACCGGAGGTACTACTCTATCCTTTTTTTACATGCGTGTATATGAGCTGCGGTGGCACAGTGGTTAGAATGTAGTATTGCAAGCAAACTCTCCCTACAGCCAGGAGTTTGAGCCTTCCATCCTTCTGAGGTTAGTAAAATGAAGACCCAGATTGTTGGGGAGCAATATGCTGACATTTCTAAACTGCTCAGAGTGCTGTAAAGTACTATGGGTGGTATATAAGTGCAAGTCCTGTTGCTATTGGTAAATGTTGTGTATGGATTACTAGAAGAAAAATATGAATAATACAAATATGAGCAAGCTGTTCCTCCAAGCTTTAGCCTATTCATTGTACCCTTTGCATGACACATTTACAAAACATTTTCAGTAATTAGATCCTCCAATCTGAAAGGTAATCAGTCTATTAGAACAACTATGGACCTCCGCTCCTTCCGTCAAAAATGGAAAACATACTTTTTCTGCTTGGCTGGCCTAGGTTAGTCTTCCGTTTCTAATTGAGTTTTTAGGGCGTTTAGTTTTAGTACAGTGGGTTTTAGCACAGGGATAATTTGTTTAATTTTCTATTTTAGCTATTTATGTATTTTATATTTGTATTTTTTAACTTCCCTGTGCACCGTTCCAAGTCCCTTTGGGGAGAGGAGGCGGTCTATAAATAAAATTATTATTATTATTATTATTATTATTATTATTATTATTATTATTATTATTATTATTATTATTATTAGTATTATTATTATTATTATTATTATTATTATTATTATTATTATTATTATTATTATTATTATTATTATTATTATTATTATTATTAAACAATGATTTACATTTAAATAGTTTACTTTGTTCTAAAAATTTAAGATCATAATTTTCTGGCAGAGCCAAAATGAGAAAATATGGTAAATTAAGTAAAAGAAATGCCAAGCTTGCTCTAGACTAATACGATATTCTGGGTCCCCTAGCAACTAACCAATCAACTTTCAGAAAACATGACAAAACAGTTATAGCCATGATGGTGCATAATATACTGCCACTGTGGCCATTGCTAGACTGAACTATCCTGAATTTGTGTAAAGGTCTATCTATGCCTCAAAAGTGATTCAGAAAGATGTTTTATAACATTTGCCTTCTCCAGCTGGAAAAAGCTGCTATGACTGCATGTATTTTTCTCAATGAGAAAACTGCAGATCTCCAGAAAATTAATGTTATAGAATAGTAATGACTTTCATTCAACAATATCCTAGCAGCTGCAGTTTCAAAGTTATTTATAAGGATTGTTGCCATGTATACATTGTAATCGGGGCTTCAAGGCTCAGGGTCCAGGTATGTCTGTAACTGATGCAGCAGCCTAGCTGTGTGAAAGACCCCTGGCTTCCACTTATTCTTCAAGTCATTGCCTTGGGTCCTGGAGAACTTCCAAGTTGGAGACATTTTTTTTTCAGATGGGAGATGTCCCCCTTCAGAACAATCATTTATTTAACAAGCCAATATAGTTCTGGATAGATCCACTTCTGCTGGTTTTCAAGCATAGCTTCTTTTTGCCCTAATCTACAGACACTAGATTTCTACAAATGGGTATCTTAAGCAAGACTTAAGATGCCCATTTTGTCAATTAAACTCTTCTCTGTTTCACTCTTCAAAACAGTAATACTAGAATTCTGGCCCTCTCCAGCCAAGCATTTGGTGGCATGCCTTCTGCAGTTCCTCTGGTATCTCACAAAAAAGATGAGTTTAGTAAGTCCATTGATTAATTGCTCTGTCAGAAAATTTATCCTTGTAGGATAGATCTCTCTTTGTCCTGCCCTTAGTAAATCAAATCCCTCTTCTTTGTGATAACCCCTCAAGCACGAAGACAGCTTCCATGCCCTCCCAATCCTTCTCTCCAATAGGCTAGATATGCTTAGCAACCTCAACTGTTCATTGTACGATTTAGTCTTCAGACCCTCTGTCATTTTTATTGCTGTTTTCTGCACCCTTTTGAAGTCTCAACAACTTTTTTTCTATTGTGATGACCAGAACTGAATGTAGTATTTTAGGTGTGATCTCACCAGTGCAGTGTAAAGCAGTACTATCACTTCTCGTTGTCTTGACTCTATCCCTCACTGCATTCCTTCACTGGACTATATGTTTGAAGAAAATGTTTCAATGAACATCCAAAGGTTTCACATCTGGGGAAAATAGCAACATTGGATAGTGATGATGGTGGACAAAGCTAGCTTACTTACAAGCAGTTGTTCCAAAGCTGAGGAATTCATGTACACTGCTCCCTTTCCTCCCAGCCAAAGGGGAAAGGCTAAAAGAGGTTTGGGAGGCTGAACTAAAGAGGCAAAATAGCATGCCTAAATATAGCACCAGGGCTCAAGGAGAGCACTGATAAAGCCTCTATTACTATTCACATTTGGAGAAAAGGGGTTAAAGAAAAACTTACTGCTTTACTATATAGTGTGCTGAGTTGATGGCAAAGCCAGTGTTGTTGGTCCTACATCATTTTTTTCAGTTTAGCACATGTTCCCTATGAAAAATCAATCACCTCTTTCAGATATTGTTAGTAAGAAGATACAATACAGATATACAAGGAGTGGCATCCCTACTCCTGCTTCAGGGTGACATGGCTTGTCCAACACTGGCCACATCCAAAAGCAGGTAAGGCAAAGCTAGCATATTCCTCCAGAGTGTGATTATGGAGGGCTCCAGGACCTAGAGAAATCTGTGAACAAAGTAATCTAGCTAAACAGGCTTCCCTATTTCATAGATCCATATTCACTTATGGATTATAAAACAGGGGAACCAAAAGAGATACAGCCCTACAACTAAGGCATTTTTCTACCCACCTTGCCTTTGCATTCATGATAAATGAAGAAGTAACAGTCATCCAGTAATTCTGGGAAGTTCCACCTGAGATCTTCCGCAAATCTAAATTTATATTCTGATTTTTTTTTTAAAAGGCCAAGAATTTAAACCATCCTTTAAATTGTAGAGAAGAAAGGATCTGGAGGGAAGCCAATAGGGAAATATTTTATGATATTTTATTTTGTATTAATAACTTCTGAGTAATAGTTATTATCAATTAAACTGCCAGTGTGAGCTTCTGGATATTCCAGATTGCACAATCACAGTTGATGATTGATAATATCTAATACATGTATTCATATAGCACCATTAAATGTTCTTCTACATACACCATGAGCATATTAGGCTGACATTGGATGGTTGTGGAGAGGGGGTATTTGAGCCCAAAAGGCAGGGATTTTTTAAAGGTACACTACAGCTTCAAGGTAGAGATTAAAAGATTAATCTTCTATCTCATCACTGTTACAGAAAATTAATTATGTCAGAAAAGTCTCTTAACTCCTATTTTCTCATCTGTGGGACAAGGAGTCTTAATTGTGAGTCTTGACTTTCTACCTGATTAGGAGATAATCTCTCTTGGACCATCTCCCACTTGCATTCCCCACTTGCTTCCTAACAATGAGCCCATTAAATTTTCCTGCTTACCTGTCAAATACCACCGCAGCATAGGCTCGCTCTGCAAAAATTACATCTCCAGCCCAAAATTCTTTTGTTGCTTTCAGCCCCCTGCCTTTGCCTTCTGGATTGAACACTTCAACTGTTTCCATGCCTCCTCTTTCTATATCAGGACATCTAAGCTTTGTTACACAGGAAGGTTCCCAGTGACTCAGATTCTGTATCACTCCTGCTCTTTAAAGACTTCCCAACTTTCAGAGAACCAATCCTATAAATGGGCAGTCTTAGGACCTCCCAAATAGTACCCTTCCTCCATAAGGAACAGGAAAGCCTTTTTTAAAGTTCATCAAATGCCTTTGCAGAGAGGAAAGAAAGGTTGGCAACACATTATCAAGGTTGTCTTCATGAAACCATGAGTAAAATTCTATTACTCTTTGGGGAAAAAATGATCATGCAATAGTTACAAGAGTACTGTCTCCTATTGGGAAATTAATGTGTGTTCTGCAAAGTATTTTTAGAAACCAGATGCTTCTGCCTGTCAGAGATCAACAGCTGAGAATCTGTTAATTGGAATGAGTGGTATGCAGTGTCTATTAACATTTAATACTATCTACTCCCCTTTTTAAAAAATTAAACAATGATGTATTTGTTTCATATGCAATCAGAGCTATGCTAGGTTGAAATTGAAGACTAGGGACCCAAAATATTCTACGGTAGACAAAGTAGTTGATGATAGGTCCCTATCTATGAAAGGTGTAAGAGAACAGTATACAGAAGCCAGAAAACCTTGCAGGAATCACTTTCCAAAAAGGTAGGAAACTGCTTAACACTTAGGAGAAACATTTTAAAAATGTTACTTATGTTGTATTAAATACTACACTACACTAAATATAATACTATTCTTTACTATATATAAGTAACACTGTGCTGAATCTCTGTACTAAATGAAGTAAAATTTAATCACACTACAATATGAATTCCATTGCCTGGGAATATAAATTAAAGTTACTGTTGATACATGTATTGTAAATATATTTTATACCAAATAATAAAGAGAGAATGGGAATAATAAAAGTCTTAATAATGTCTTAATAACAACCTTATTCTTGTAATTCCTATTACTTTGATTATTTCACTAAGCATGTTTGCAATTATAAGAAGTAAAATGTTTCATTAATTTATGCGATGACTTTAGAATTCAAACTCTGCCATATAACATCCCAGACTTAAATGTCAAAAAAAAAGACAAAAAAAATGTCTGTGTTCTGACCCAGGCTTCCTTAACGAGCAAGAACCGGAGTCTTAGCCCCGGCAAAACCTCTTTTATTTACATGACTGTGAATTCCTTTCATTCACAGTTCACAAGGCTCCAAACAGTCTTTCAGATGGTTGTTTATCAAATATGAACCTTATCTCACTTGGTGAGTTGTCAAATAACTAGTTCCAAACCAGAGGTAGGTTGCTCCCAGTTTGGCCCGGTTCAGCCGAATCGGCAGTGGAATTGTGGCCTGAGTCGCAGAACTGGCGACAACCCAGGCTCAACATACTCCTGAACTGGTTCCCCAATCTCTTATGCCATTGCCGGCATATTTCTGCGCATGCACATAACAATATTTAGTCAATTGCGCATGCACCAGCAACATGTGACAGGCGCACACGTGAGCGCAATGAACTGGTACTGATCGGTATAGGAACCCACCCCTGTTCCAAATGCAGGGCAAGGCAAAACTTGACATAGAGTCCCTTATAGTTACTTTTCTCTCTTGACACGACCGAATAAACTTATTGTTTCCTGCAAAAGCCCTCTCTCCATTCGCTCTTCTCTTGTTTCCTATGGGAGGCGCACCTCCAAGGTGTGACTTTACTGTTAAGTTGACCCTGCTTTCTTAGCTGTTCTTGTCTTCTGGCAGCTCTGCACATGCACACACTAGGAACAGGGTCCAGCTGTTCTTCTGCCTCACTGCTGTCTAATTCCCTCTCTGCCTCTGATGCAGAGCCCTCATCTGAGCTTTCCTCAAACCCTAGGACTGACCCATGTTCCTCCCCAACCTCCTCACTGTTCGACTGCTGCCAGCTCTGCTGGCTGCCGGCAGGTCACAATAATCTGGCTAGTGGATGAGGTGGTACCTGAAGATAGCACAATAAAGAGTAAAAACTGGAGAAGATAACAATTTGGAGAACAGTCCTCCAAAAAGAAATAGAAAGACTGTGGCAAAAGAAAGCAAAGATTATACCAATAGTCATAGGCACCTTGGGTGCAATCTCAAAACAACTAGAGCACCATTTGAACACCATCGGCATTGACAAATTCGCTATCAGTCAATTGCAAAAATCAGCTTTACAGAGAACAGCTTTCACCCTATGATGATATTTGTAATACCACAAAATACCAACATCTGTCTATTCCAGATCCTTGGGAAGGACTTGATAGGTGGATAAAAATGCCAACTGCAGTCTGAACTGCTTACAGTGAGACAATTACCTATTTATTAACAAAGATGTTAAAGTTGATAATTTAATTCTTAATAACTTTAAAAATCTTAATAATCTCTAATGCATTGTGGATATTGATAAATAACTTGAATTGTTAATATGACTACAAAATAGATTGTCAATATAAAATATTATCTCATAAACTGCAGATTTTCTATGTTTCTTGTTCAGCATTATTTTACATCATGCTAATATCCTGACATTCAAAAGCTTTTGAAAGCATAGAATGTGTATATATTATTTTCTTTCTAATTACATTACTTGCTTCCCAATCACATTACTCTAATATTAAACCGTCTGCTCTGCAATCCAGGTTCCGTTTGACTATATTTAAAAAGGTCAGCACATAGACCATAGACTTTTGACTATCCATCCATTGCAATCTGGTTTTATAAAGCAGTGGCAAATGATTACTTATGAAATCTACATAATTTTGTACAGATAATCAAGGATTGTCAATTTCTGCAAGGATTTTGTTATAAAAAGGTAGAATTACCAAGAAGCAAATAAATGTGTAAGAGTTTTAAAGAACATTATATGCTTCATAACATTTTAAAAATGAGATTATTTCCACACTTTTTCATATTTATTGGACATCTCAGAAAAATATTGAAAAGAAATTGACTATCAATTTCATTATGCTGGAAGTGTAAGATAATGAAATGAACACTTATAAGTGGAAATGGACGAGATCATAATGCAAGGGAAGGCCTTGTTGGTAACTCTCATTTATGGAATTCCAAACCTGCCGAGGCTCAATCAGCTTCCTCTCAGTTGAGCTCCAACGTATTAAGACATTTTTATTTTATTGACTGAGTTTTATTTGTGTTTCACCATATTTGGTGAAATATTTGACCATGTTCTTCCTTTATTACATTAAATTAGATTGTGCAATTGTGGTTTATGTATATTTGATAAGTTATTTTGAGTTTTTAAATAAGGAAAATAAATAAAATCATCACTGTTCTGAATTTGTATAAAAATTATTACAAAACTGTCACCCGAGCCTTAAATGTGTTGCTCATTATACTGTCAATGTAAAATGGAAACAAATTTCATGCTAAATCACATCTTATTTCAATTGTTTCTTCCCTGATTTTATCCACTGCCAAGTAAAATTCTCCATTTCCTGCTGGACTCGAGGTCAATAAAACAGCCTGCTCTGCTTTGTAATTAAGCTTGCCCTCTACATTTTCTAATAGACCTCTCTAATTAATTATATTGGATAAAACAGCAGGAAATTGGTAAATGAGGCAACTGGTTGCAAGTTCAGCATTGAGAGCAGATCTTGGGAACCAAATATTACACTAACATTCCAGACACACTGGTAAAAACTCTTGATATTCCCCACTGGTTAAAGAAATGTCTTTCAATCCCATTCCTAAATTTACTGTTTTTGGCAACGGTATAGATATATGCTATTGTCTTCTGGGTTTAATGTTGGACTTCCTCTCATGGGGTTATGGCGTAAGAGGTTCACCTGATGTTAGCCATGCTGTGGATTAATTTGAAATTTCTAATTTCAATTTCAACCTTGAATGCAAGAAAACGCCTCCAAAATAATTGCTATAAGGCTTGCTATAAGAATTGAAACAAAGGGCGCAGGGAAGTAAACCTGCCTTGACATGGGAGAAAAATTTCATCTGTTTCCCAGTAGTGAGAGTTTATTAATCTAATAAAATACACCAGGATTACATGGAGACAACTCAAACAAACCCTAAAAATTTGATAATATAGCCCCACCATGTGGCACAACATCAACCATTGATGTAATTGAAAGTCACGTTTTGAATAATGTCAGTTGGAAAAGGAAGTACCAGGCTCCTAATTTATTTGTTTATTTGCTATCATAGACTAACAGGACTCTTTTCCTACAAAGTATTTTAAAATAAATCTTAATAAGGATTATTTTATCTTATTGCAATCAAAAATATGGAATTGTAGCAATGACCATAATAATAAACAATGTACTGTAATTGCTAGTGCCAGTTGTGATTACTAAAAGAAAGAAGAAAAAGAAAATTAAGTTAATTTAATTCCGATCTCACTGTATTCAGCTATTAACTTCACTTCTGTAAATTTTTGCCCTATCAAGGAAACAAGATTGTTCAAAGATTGATATGTATATGTCTTTTTTATTGTCACACCAATTTCATGGTGCTCTGTTTCCTCAGGTATGTGAAATGTATAGTTTCATTATTTGCATGTCGGTGTGAAATGCAGATAATCCTTGATTTACAAGAGTTCATTAAGTGACCTTTCAAGGTTATAATGGCACTAAAAAAAGTGGCTTATATTGATTTTCTACATTTTCACATTTGCAACTGTTGCAGCATTCCCAGGGTCATGTGATCAAAATTCAGAAGCTTGGCAACTGATGCGTATTTATGACTATTGTTGTGTCCCAGGGTCATGTGATCATATTTTGTGACCTTCTGTCAAGCAAAATCAATGGGGAAACCAGATTCACCTAACAACTATGTTATTAACTTAACCACTGCAGTGATTCACTTCACAACTGTGGCAGGAAAGGTCATAAAATGGGGCAAAACTCACTTAACAATGGTCTTGCTTAGCAACAGAAATTATGACCACTCAATTGTGGTCATAATTTGAGAACTATCTATAATGGCTGAATTTGACAATTTGCTTTGACTACTTTATTTATTTAATTACATTGAACCAGCTAACAAAATAAAGTTAAAAATATAAAGCAGAGATGACAATATAACTTTAAATTTAATCATAACAGTATTTTAAAGGAAAGAAGTTGGCCCTGGTGAATTGTTATGAGCATAAGAACACTAAAACTCACACACCTCAAGCAATATGCAGAGAAAGAATAACACACTAATGACAGACAAATTATAAATTTAGAATTGGTTACTAAAAGAACCATGAACTCAAGAAGAATCAATAAAGAATGACATAACGGAGACCTGAAGAGTTGGACTTATGAACATTGACGCGGAAAGGACTAATATTATGTTAGTGTTCTGGGAAAAAACTTGGGTCGAACTTTGAAATTTTCTTGCAATTTACTGTACCCTTTATGTGATAGGATCTGAAATTTTCCTATACTATTTCTGTTTCCTTTGTGAAGAGAGAAGTAACTTTGCTTTTTTCAAATATTAGAGTAATCTTTACATTTTTTTGTGTTGCTAATTGGGCAATTAAGCAAATGGAGAGGGGAAAAATAGTAAACCTTTTGAATTAGGAAGGATGTAAACTTAAGATAGGATATATGGTTTAAGTTTTATAAGTGTTAGGTTATATGATATGGTATTTAGATCTTAAGAATTATTTTTTATGTATTTTAATGTTCAACTAAAAGGGGGTGTTTATGTTGAGTTCGTTATAAGGTTTCTAATGGATTGATTATATACAGAATAAATATCAGATTAGGAAGTATTATGTAGCCTTTAGGTAAGAATGCTTTGATTGATAGGTGAATAGAGTAAATAATATTTGGGATGCTTGGAATTATTAGAGTGGTGTATAGCGGAAGTCAGGGGGGTGGGTTTGAGGGTGGGATTGACTGGGAGGTGGGGGGGGGTTAGGGTGGAGGGTGGGGAAATATAAGTGGATAAGCAATATAGAGATGGGTATAATGGGATATGGTTATGTTATGATGCTGAATTAACTTAGAAAGGGTGTCAGGGAGAGATTGATGTATTTTATACTAAATTTATATCATGTTGGTCGGGGGTATAATACTCAATATTTGAATGAGAACTTTATTTTAAGATGGGGGGAGGTGAGGGGTATACTTTTTGTATGTGATTTTATATTATATGCCGGGGGGGTAAAAGGGGGAAAACTTGTCTGAATAAAACTTTTGCAATAAAAAAAAAAAAAAAAAAAGAATGACATAACGAATCCAAAGCAATATCACTCAAGACCAAGCAAGTCAGAATATTCTGGGAACTCACAGAAAACCACACCAACAATCACAGGCATAGAATAACCAATTATTCTTTGTAAATAGATCCATAAATAGGAAACACTTTATCTGGAATTGGATTTGTTTGTCACCTTTGAGGAGAGGAGAGGCGATGGTCCTTCCAAAAGATAGAGTTTTCTGCAAACACAAATCTAGCATAAAGTGCTTGGTAGAGATCATATGACCACTCAGCAGAGTCCTGAAATGAAAATCTTGAAGGAAAGCAGCTATCTTGTGAAGTGAGTACATCAGAAGGAGCATAGTTGAGAGTTAAAATATGATAGTCGTCATTTTTTCCATTTAAGAAGCACTGAAGCAAAAGATAATTACTAGATGAGCTTTAGAAGGCCAGGGTTACACAATATTCCAAGCAAACTGGTTGCACTGTCCAGGTGATAAGTAAGAGTATGAAAGTCACCCAAGGGATGAAGTAATGTTTCCAACCATTTAGGAAGATAAAGCAGGAAATATAAATAAAGAACTACTTTGTCCTTATAAACAACAAAGGCAAGAAGATATGCAGTTCCCAACTTAATAAGATGACAACATCACTACAGAAAATGATTACTCCTGATAAGAGGAGCAAAATGTGGGTGTGCTACATTTTAGTTTCAATAATGCTCTCAAATGGGAAGAGCCTAACGAGAAGGCAGCCTCAGAAGCATACGGCAATGATTCTGAGCCATCAACCAGCCCCATCATTCTTGACCTGGAGCCAGCAAACGTAGAAGCCATCTCCACCCAGCCCTCAGGAAATCTGGTAAGTTGTCTCAAGAAAAAGTAGCGACGCATAGATTCATAGGCAGGTTCAGCCGCACCTGATCAAGATCAGCTGTGTTTGGGCAGAGTTGGAAACTGCTGGTATTTAAGGAGAAACTTTGGCTTAGCAAAGCTACTAGAGTAGCAAGTCCTGACTGTCAAATCATTTTCCTGAAAAGATTACTGTCAAGAGTCCAATTGATATACCCGTAGCAAACAAAACTCTGAGGCAGGTAAATTCCTCAAAGAATAACCTTATTGGATATGTCATATTGGCACAAGCTGGTGAAAACTGACTCTTAACTATTCCCACAGTTTTCACCTAATTAAAAGTAAATGTTTTTCATTTTCTTAAAACAATTAGTCACATGGTCCAATCAGGATACTGTCCAGTTGCTAGGTGACTCCAGTCCCCTCCTTCTGAGCACCTGCAGGAATGCCCTTGGTTCCCAAGGGAAGTATTTTGTTTTGATTACAACACCCCAATTATCTCTATTCCCCACTCCCTGTCCCTCTTCTCCAGTGTGTCAGTGTTGAAGTCTCAAAATGGCCTCAGTCTGGCCAGCTTCAGGACTGGCAATTACTTTATCATCTGATTCTTTCTCTTGATGATCTTTCAGAAGCTTATGGTTTTGGTGAGTTCTAATTGTATACATATGCAAAATCTTGACTGAATTTATCATCTTGAGTACCATGAAATGTTTATTGCACCATTAAATCAAATATGAACCACCATTTGTGAGTCCAAAAGGGTAACAGTCATGGGCTTGAATAGTTTTGCCATTAATATAGATGGGGGTGGGGGAGAGAAATGATATTGGAAGACAGAGCTGTATTATACTTTTACTGAAATGCTTTCTCACTGAGCTAGAGAAAAAAGAAGTATCTTCTAATCAAAGAGAAAAGGAAGAGATGACTGCAGAGTATACCTTTATTAAAGTGAGCTCCAAGCTCAATCCAGGAGGAAGCCCAAAATATGAAGAATCTAATATTACAACTGAACTGGTTTATTTTATTATGTCATCTAAGGATTTTGACTTCTGAGAAACCAACTTAACCTTCTTTAATTTGTCCCAGAGGGATTATGGAATCAAAATCTGAGTAATAAAGCAGAAGGAATTAAGCACTGTATTCAGCTCTCTCAGCAGCTCAGACTAGGAAGTAGCTGTGAGGCTACTTGATAGGGCTTATTAGAATGAATATAATGGTATTTTGATTCATATAGACTACCAAAAAGCAATACATGACCAGTTCCGTCATATATTCAGATTTATCAGAGGTACATAGCCAGAGTTTATTCTATGATGTTTCAACCCTTAACTTGGAATTAAGGTCATAAATCCCTACGTCCGATTTGCTCCCACAGAGAGGGGCTTCTCCGGGTGCCGTCGGCCGGGCAATGCCGGTTAGCGACCCCGAGGGGAAGGGCCTTCTCTGTGGCGGGCCCAGCCCTCTGGAACGACCTACCCCCCGAACTCCGAGTCATCTCTGACCTCCGCCTGTTCCGCCAGCGCCTAAAAACGCACTTTTTTCATTTAGCCGGCCTGGCATGAACTACCCGACTCTGATCTGGCTTTTAGTGATAAATGTTTTAATTTTGGGGGTTTTAATGAGGTTTGAGCGCAGGATGGGGTTTAATATAGTTTTAATAGGTTTTGTATTTTGTATATTTTGTATATTTGTATTTCTATGTTTTTAAATCTCCTGTGCGCCGCCCCGAGTCCCTTGGTGGGAGATGGGCGCGGGATACAAATACGAAAAATAATACAAATAATAATAATTGGATTACATTCCGTGCATTCGCATTAGAAGCTATCCAGGTCATGATGCTTAAGTGTTTCAGAAAGGATGTATAAAAGCCATCAATATCTATCTTTCTTGATGGAGGGCTTGCCTATATATAAAACTGACAAGTCCCTATACAAAATAAAACCGATCACATATTGTCTCCTGGTGGTCTATATAAATAAAAACACCACATAAGATAATACAGACAAATAAAGACATTTTATCCTTGCCAATCATCTCTACCAGACCCATTAGAGTGGGGGAGGTAATGAATATTACTGGTCCCATCCCCTAAGGAGATACATCTGGTGGGATCCAGAAGAAAAGCCTTCTCCATGATGGCTTCCAACCTCTGGAACATCATCCCCCAGAGATTACCATATTATTGGTGTATAAGATCACTTCCCCCCCCCCCGCAAAAAGAGGGTGAAAATCAGAATGTAGCTCCACCCTCCCACCTGCCCCCACACTTCTGCCTCCACGCATCACATTTTGGGGTGGTTCCAGGCAGCGGGGATCCTCAATTCCACTCGAATTTTGATAACAAGCTTTTTATCCTTTAAAACAAACCCTATCACCCTACACATATTTCACTGCAGGGGGTGGGATGGGGCTGGGAATGATTTTCATGGAGGCAGAAGAGGGATTTAGCACTGAAGACTTCACTCCCAAGATGCCCCCATCTTCCTACCTATAACCGTAGGTGTTGAAAGCCTGGCTTTCTCGCAGCAAGGCCCAACATAGCACTTCAGCACTTTAGTCCTCCTATACGCTATTATCTTGTAAACACGCTGCTCTGCGCCTTTGCTGTCTCAGTCAGAGTCTGATTCCCAAAGTGGCCCTGTGAAATGGGAGGTCAGACTCATTTGGCGAAGGAGGCACTGCACAAGAAGCGTAAGGCAGTTGCCGTTATCTCCGCCACCTGGAACGCCTTCATTTCAGATCTGTCATCTTCCGCACATCCAGTTGAAGATCCACCACCCTCTGCCCTACATATTCATATAACAGGACAGCTTTATCATGGCAGCTGTTTGAGTGTATGATGAACTGCCTCTGCTTCCAATCATGTTCCACCTGGATGGGGAAGCCGCCACTGCCAGGCTGCAACAGATTGAGCGGAGCCGCCTGCTCCATGGACCTACCTCGCATCCCATACTTACCCCCCTCTCTGCCACTGCTGGTTACTTCGCCCTTGTCCACTTGTGGTGAAGGGCTCAGAGAGGAGCCCAGGTTGGCAGGAGGGAAGAGAGTGTAGAATGGGAGGTCTGTCACCCCCAATCCTGATCAAGCAGTCCTTGCAAGCCAGCTGCCAGGGGAGTAATTTGTGTGGTTCTCCGGCCAGAAAACTTTGTAATGGGAAGAGTAGAGGGGGGACCCATCTGGCCACAAAGCTCGCACTTGGCGACAGGAGCCAAAGCAACCTTCCACACGCCAGGTTTTTTTAATTGGGAAGGAAAGTGTTTTCAGGCAGCAGCGCCACAGTTCCTTCTCCGATTCCAAAAACGGTGGGTGTGGGGGGCACTGTAGACTCACCTTCCCTTTCTTCCTGGCCAGATCCAAATGCCTTCGTTTCAGATCTGCCACCTTCTGCATGATTCCTGCAATATTCCACCTGCAAGGAGGTGGAAATATAAAATTTCTAAATAAAGAAAAAAAAGAAAACCTTGCACACAAGGATATGGCATAAGCTATTTCTCTGAGCATTTAAGGGGAAGTGGGACATATACATTTCTTTCTGATACCACAGTAACCAACTGCTTCAAAAAAAAAGGTTGAATTTGGTACTTGACACATTTTGACACAAATTTTTGTCTCATTTGTTTGGTACTTGGTGTGCTGCAATAAGAACAGGGGAGTGGCTGTGGAGAATGGACAAGAAGATGATCACGCAAGGAAGTTTGCTGCAAAAGGAAGTGGGGATGGCCGCAGAGGTTGGACAGGGAATTGGCCATCTGGGAAAGGTTCCTGGTAGAGGAAAAGGGACAGACAGGTAGTTTTTCCCAGCTGAAATAAAGGATTATCTGATAAGTTATGTTATTTGTTTGGTATTCGTTTTTAGTACTTGTCTAAAAGTACTAAAAAGTACTTTTTAAAGTAGTTTTAAGAGTACGTTTTAAAAAGTACTTTAGTACCCCCCCAGAACCAATTACTATATTTTTTCTGAGTATAAGACACGCCTTTGCCTCTTCAAAACCTTGGTGTGTCTTATACTCCAAAAAATACGGTAGTACTTTAGTATCTCCAGGAGCCAATTAACAACAAGTACCAAGGTACTGCTGTATTATATTAGAACGAAGCCACTTTATGAAATTCATTGCCTTTTCTCATCATGTGTACAGAGGAAGGAAGATTATCTATTGCTCAGGCAATGTGGGGAGAATACTTTGAAAGCTAAACAAAGATGTAACTCTTGATTCACTAAAGTATAGAACGGGAGAAGATGTAGAGTACAATCATATTTGCAAGATTGTGTTATTACAGCCAATCTCAATAAAAGTGGTTTTAACCTTCCAGCGGAGGTGATCTCATTGTCTTATTTACATAGTGGAGCTGATGATATTAGAGTACAGTTCTCTTTTATGCTCGTTGGAGTTTAAATTCTGCATTTCCTTTTTCTACTTTTCCCATCTTAATGGGCACTTGTTGTATACATGTCATGTTTGATGCTAGATTGCAGTTGATCCTGACATAATCTGGAAAATTGTAGTCAAAATATAATGCCTACAGTCCAGGCAAAGACCTTCCTCTGATGCAGAGAGTTAATCTGGCTATCATAGTTGTCAAGATATGAAAAAATGTAGTTGGACAGATATCTACTGATCTTCACTAGGATTGTGGCCAGCAGAATGAGTAGGAATCCATTCCAAGAGAAACAGTGATCTTCAACAATCTCTGTTGCTAAACATGAAGAATTGATTGTTGTCCCATAATAAGAATAAACTAATCTTGCAGTTGTCTCTATATTATTTATTGCCTTTGTCAACACATGCAGTTTCTATTGATGGTATTCCTTCTGCTATGGCTGGCTGAGCTGGTTGCCAAGAATGTTGTCACCTTCAAGCATGTGGATTGCAGGCTTAAAGATAAAGTTGATGGAAAATCAATGCTAAATCTGTAATATACAGTGCAAAAGAGGATTCCATTGGATCACCTTCTTTAGTTATGCCAAGGATTTCTCCAATTAGAATTGAGTATGTTGGTCACAGACACAGCTCTTTGAAGACCCAGGGTTCCTTTTAAATTATGAAGAGCTTAAGCCTACTGATGGATCACAATTTTTTTAGAAAGAAGTTATTAAAGATTACAGACAATAATATAGATTACTGAGAAATCCAGGAAAAAAAATCTGCTCTATTGTTTTGTAGATATTGTCAACTTAGTTAACAGATTATCTAGTAATTTCTAATGCCTAAAAACTAGAACTCATGGTCTCCCATGAATTCTAGTCTGGTGCCTTCACCAGTAATCAAACTAGTTCTCATAAAATATATATAACATATTATATTGTGCTATGTTTTGTTGCCTTGCATTACATTATATATTCTTTTAAACATGTTAACTTTATTTGCAAGAAGACTGATTTAAACTGAGCCAAATAGAAGCTCAAGTCTTTTCCATAAATTTGGTGGTGATATTAAAAAAGTAAATGGGAATACTTCCAACGATTTAAAATATCCAATGGCAGAAAAATTATGTGATAAAAACTAGAAACAAGGAGAGCTTGGCCTCTTACCCTTGTAGAAGGAAAGGTGGTTCACACCTGTAAATTTACAGGAAGTATATTGGTATCTGCGGGATCGCATCCTGCCCCATACATCCCTGCGGCCGATTCACTCCCACAGAGAGGGACTTCTTCGGGTGCCGTCCACTAGGCTATGCCAGCGAGCGACGCCCAGGGGAAGGGCCTTCTCTGTGGTGGGCCCGACCCTCTGGAACGACCTTCCCCCCGATATTAGAACAACTACGGACCTCTGCTCCTTCCAACAAAAATTAAAAACACACTTCTTCTGCTTGGCTGGCCTAGGGTAATTAAACTGTTTTTTAAGGGATTTTTAGAGCTTAGTTTTAGTTTATATGGGTTTTAGCGCAGGGCTGGTTTAATTCATTTTAATATTGTAATTGTTTGTGGTTTTATTGTATTTTTAATTTCCCTGCGCCCCACCTCAAGTCCCTTCGGGGAGAGAGAGCGGGTTATAAATTATTATTGTTGTTGTTGTTGTTGTTGTTGTTATTATTATTATTATTATATAACTGGTTCCCTACAAACATCCTTTCATCTATATAAATAAAAATGTAAAATAGTTTGTACGAATCCACTAATCTCAAAAACTACTGCACCGATTTACCTCAAATTTTGACATAATGTTGCCAAGGACTTCCGATAATAGAATACCTACTCATTTTGTGCCTAGCACACGTGTGTCGTGTGCAAGGTACACAAATGTAAAATGTACCCACTGATCAGGCTTTCACCTCCCTGTAACTCCTCCCACCAGGCAACAGTCATTTCCTCAGCCACGTACGGAGGCCTCTTAGGGCCAAAAAGGCACTGAGATAGCAAACTCCAAGGTGGCCCATAGAGAGAGAGAGAGGAAGAAATACAGTTTAATAAAAGAGGGACTAGGGGAGACAGGATAGCAGCCTTCCAATATCTCAGAGGCTGCCACAAAGAAGAGAGAGTCAAGCTATTCTCCAAAACACTTGAGGGCAGAACAAGAAGCAATGGGTGGAAACTAATCAAGGAGAGAAGCAACTTAGAACTGAGGAGAAAATTCCTGACAGTGAGAACAATTAACCAGTGGAACAGCTTGCCTCCAGAAATTGTGAATGCCCCAACACTGCAGGTCTTCAAGAAGATGTTGGATAGCCATTTTTCTGAAATGGTATAGGGCTTCCTGCCTAGGCAGGGAGTTGGACTAGATGACTTCCAAGGTCCCTTCCAACTCTGCTATTGTATTATTGTATTACAGTAGGTAGGTAGATAGGGGAATATATAGATAGGGAGAAATACAGTAAGTAGGTAGGTAGATACGTAGATAGAGGGATAGATAGGGAGAAATACGGTAGGTAGGTAGGTAGGTAGGTAGGTAGGTAGGTAGGTAGGTAGGTAGAAACACAGTAGGTAGGTAGGTAGGTAGGGTGATAGATAGAGAGGGAGAAATACAATAGGTAGGTAGGTAGGTAAGTAGGTAGGTAGAGGGAGAAAGGAAGAAATACAGTAGGTAGGTAGGTAGGGGGATAGAGAGGGAGAAATACAGTAGGTAGGTAGGTAGGTACGTAGGTAGGTAGGTAGGTAGAGAGGGAAAGGAAGAAATATAGTAGGTAGTTAAGTAGAGGGATAGACAGAGAGGGAGAAATACAGTAGCAGGTAGGTAGGTAGGGGGATAGATAGGGAGAAATACGGTAGGTAGGTAGGTAGGTAGGTAGGTAGGTAGGTAGGTAGAGGGATAGAGAGGGAGAAATACAATAGGTAGGTAGGTAGAGGGTGAAAGGAAGAAATACAGTAGGTAGGTAAGTAGAGGGATTAACATATCCACTTTCAAATAGTAGGTAGGTAGGTTGGGGGTTATACGATGGTTGTATGTATGTGTGCAGGTGTAGATCTACACACAGATTGGTTGGCCATTTAACCAAACTGGGCCACAGCAACGCGTGGCCGGGTATAGCTAGTACTAGAATATAGAGACATTAATTCATGTCTCATTATTCCACAGCACCAGAAGTTTTTCATTTCATTTCTCTGCTTCCAATATATCTTTTCCTCACTTGTCTCACATTTCTATATTTATTATATTTATAGATCATCCATGCTGGCCATTTAGCAAGTTCTGCTTCTATAATGCCCCCGACTCTAAATGAATGGTGTGGATTCTTCCCTTGTAGTATCTATGAAAATGCCTGATACTTTTCTGCTATTGCCAAGCTATGTTGCAGGAAGTTATATGCCCAATTTCCTCCTTTATCCAAGTCAAAATTCACATAATTCTCTCTACTGCTGGGCCATGGGATGGCAATGATCTTCAGAAAAGCTGTTTGTATGCAAAGTATCTCTGCTCTTCTGGACATAGACACCATACAATTCTTTTTAAAAATATTTTATTGAAGTTTATTATAACATAAAATGCAACTGGAAAATAAAAATTAAGAAAAAAGGCGGAAGTGCAAACTGTAAGAAAAAGGAAAAAAGAAAGGTGGGGGAGAGGTCGACTCTTACTCTTTCCAACACAGTTATAGATAATACAAGGTTGAAATTATAATTATTAGAAGCCAATTCTGTAATTTACACAATTCTAAATTTAGTCTATTTTTTATTAAAATTCTAAATTTCATTTTTCCCTATATAGAACATAAAAAAACAGAAGCAACATCTCAATAGAAACAGGACCAAATAAAAATTCTGTATTTAGAGCAATCTTAACCAATCCATTTTGCTTTATTCCCCCCTCCCCCCTTATTGTAAAAAGTAATATATATATTTCTGTTTAGGCTTATTAATATTTGTAGACTATCTTCATTTGTAGACTATTCTTCATTCATATTAACAAAATTCACTATACTGTTTCAATTTCTTTAATAATAATAATCTTTATTGTCATTGTACTAAAATTACAATGAAATTGGCTAACCTTACAAAGAAAACTTTTATATTTTATATCCATTTTAAAACTACAAATGTTTCTTTAATATTTTTTCTTAAGTTAACAAATTCTAATACATATTTGCTTTAACTTCCTCTTAACATATCCACCTTCAAATTCTATTTCAATAAAATTTCACTAACTTTAGGAATTACTCAAGCACTACATATAAGGGGAAAAAATAAAATCCATGTTATAAACATAAAACCATACATTGGAACTTTCTTTTAGTTACATATATCAGACAAGTAAAAAAATCCGTCCTAACTTCAGTTAGCTCATTAAGCCACTCCTTCCAACTTATCCTCATAAATTACATTTTTAAAAATCTGGAATGTCTATCAAACAAATATAAACTTCTCTTTTGCGCAGGAGATTCCTACCTTTGTTAGTATCTATAAAGAAAAAGCCCCAAACTTCTCTTGAGGAGTTGGTTTACTTGAAAGAATTTTCTTTCATTTGCACTGGAAAGGAAAGCTTGTATTCAAACCATCTCATAATAGTTATAATTGGTTGGTGTCAGATTTGTATTTCAAAATTACAATTATGTCCTTTGCATTGTTAAATATATTGTGGAATATCCTTTGTAGCTTGGTTAACTTTCTGCAAATAATTGTATCTCTGAATTTTCAACTTTCTTCCAATAGCTTGAGTAATTTTTTTCTCTTGCTCCTCTTTCATACATCTTTAGAACATTATTGACCTATAAGCTGATTTTTTTTGTTTAAATACTTCTTGAATATAACTTTGGCAATCTGATGCATTCAATATTTTTTCTATTCTCTATTCTTCTTCTTCGTGTATTCTTTAGCTCACTTTTATAGTTAAATAATCGACTTTTACAAATCAATTGATATTTCTGGCCAATCAGAATTCATTAAAATCAGAAGACTTTAACCACCCACAACAAATAGTCCAAAGTTACAAATTTTAACTCCCAACATCAAATAAGAGTAAATCATAAAATAAAACCACAGCTTTTTAGATCTGCTCTGAAGCACAGCTTCCCCAATCTTCGGCAGACAGCTATTGTAAGGAGGATCTTGTGGGGTGATTCTAGGACTCTTCCTAATCCAGGAGAGTCCTGTAAACTGAGGGAACACAGTTTCCTTGTTAGTAAACTGAAAAAGCTTTATTCAGAGAAAACTCCCTTTCATGGAGCTTTCCCCTAGATTGGTTAGTCAGTCAGCCACCTTCACTAGAAGCCACCAACACAATGTAATTCTGCAACTTCTAGAAGTTCTGAATATGGCTCTGCAAAGGCTGATAACCTGTATTTATTTATTTATTTATTTTATTTATGTATTTATTGCATTTATTTAGTTTGTCAAACATGTACAAGATAACAGGTATAAGTATAAACATGGACATGAGCACATGAAATTACAAATAAATGGGGACAGTAGGATAGGGACAGTAGGCACACTGGTGCGCTTATGCATGCCCCCTTACAGACCTCTTACGAATGGTGTGATAGAGATCATGATGAAGAATATTAGCAACATTTAGAATTTTGGTGTCTCTCATTATTGACTACACATAAACTATATAAATATATCTTCCTGACCTTAAGACATCTACCCTAATTGGTAGATATCAAACTACCATTACAAAGCATAGTTTACATATACAATTATAAGTCAAAAGGCTTTCTTAATAGCTTATAAAATTTATCATTCTTTTCATATTGCTGAACACAATCTAAGTTTCTTCTCTCAAGTGCTTCTGAAGAGTAATATACTTCATAAAAATAATAGACTCCCATCCCTCCACATGTTGAAAGATATGACACATATTAAAGCATTATATAAACCAAGATGCCATTATTTTATGCAATAATTATATGTTATATAAATAGGATATTTATATTTGTAATAAAAATTGCATCATGTAAATGAACAATTAATTTTAGAAGGCATGTGGGAATCACACTGTGCAACTTCAGGACATCACATCACATCTTAACACCAGGTTTGACATCAGGACCCAGCACAATTAGTAAACAGCAGCCTGACCTCCAAGGAGGTCATATTGTATATGCTGTCAGTGACCCCAATGCAACGTCTGGCATGCTCCTGAATGCCTAGAGCAGGATGTCAAACTCAAGGTCCTGACTGTATCTGGCTTGCAGGGTGCTTAGATCTGGCCTGCAGGAGAGTGCTGGAACCCCTAGAGAACCATCCTGCAAAATATCATTTGCACATGTCTTACTTAGAACCTTTCAGGCACAAAATGTGAAGCTGTATAATACTTTCTACTACATACAAATCTATATTTTATACAGATTTATTTATACTTTGTATACCACTTAATCTATTACTTATAAAACCACACATGGAATATTGCATCTAGTTTTGGTCACCATGATATAAAAAAGATATTGAGACTCTAGAACAGAGCTGTCAAACTCCCCGTCCATAGGCCAGATGAGTCACACACTGGCCATGCCCACACCCGGTTTAGCGAAAGGGGGGAGGAGTCCTGATATGTCACGTGACGCTGTAGTGATGACACAAGTTTGACACCCCTGTTCTAGAAATAGTGAAGAAAGAGAAGAGCAAAAAAGATGACTAGGAGACTTGAGGCTAAAACATATGAAGATTAGTTGCAGGAACTGGATATGTCTAGTTTAAAGAAAAAGAAGATTAGGGATGACATGATAGCAATGTTACAATATTTGTGGGGCTGTCACAGAGGGTAGGGGATCAAACTATTTTCCAAACTACCTGAGGGAAGAAAAAGAAGTAACAAAACAAAACTTATTAAGGAGAGATCCAACCTAGAACTAAGGAGACACTGCACATCAGTGAGAACAATTAATCAGTGGACCAGCTTGCCTTCAGAAACTGTGGGTGTTACTGAGCAGCTGAGAGCCAAAAGAGAAACTGCAGCCCAGCTGAGCCAGCCTAAAGCTGCTGTTATAAGAACAAACCCTGTCAAGGCCAGAAAAAATCCTGCTTGCAGTTCAGCAGGGGTCCTGTGACTGGGAAGGATCCCTTCTGATTAAAAGGACTCTAGAGTCTTTGCCTATAGTGCAGCCGTCAAGGTACAAGAAAGAGGCCTAGTGACAGGCCAATGGGGAAGTGGCGGTTTACTGCAGAGGCTGTGGCAACTGAGCTCTGCCAATGTGTTCTGTGGCAGAAGCTGAGGAAAGTGGTTGCCACAACTGTTAGCCATTGCAGAAGTGCAGCTGCAAGGCAGGCTAAGATTGTTTGGGAAAGGCCTGAGCTCTAATGGGACAAAACCTAGATTAGGGCTGGCCCCAGACCTGGTAGGCTCATTTGGCCTTATTTACCATATTTTTCAGAGTATAAGATGCACCTTTTCCCCTCAAAAAAGAGGCTGAATATCTGGGTGAGTCTTATGCACTGAATACAGCATTTTTTGTCTCCTGAAACTCCACCCCCTTCACCAAAATGGTCATGTATAGCCTTTAGGAGACTTACAGCGTCCTCCTAGGAGCTGGAGAGGGCAGAAATGAGCAAAAAATGGACTGATTTTTGCTCATTTTGGGGGGCCCAACCCCCAGGAGCACTCCTCAAAGCTATTCATGCCCTTTAAAAAAAAAAACAGGCCCGTTTTTTGTGAAAAAAACCATTTTGGGGTAGTCTGCAGAGTGGAAAAAAAATTTTTTTATTTGCCTCTACAAAATCTTGGTGTGTCTTATACTCTGGTGCGTCTTATACTCCAAAAAATAAGGTAGTAAGCTTTTAGCCTACTGAAGTCTAAATTCTAGAGTTCATAGAGGGGGCTACAAAAATACTCCCTCCCCCGGTTAATTGGGAAAGTAAGAGTAGGCACCTAGATCTTTACAAATGCAATATGGGGAGTAAATTACATTATGTGCAACCAATTTACCAACAAGCTATGTATCAACTCACATGCATGATGCCATCCTAAATCCAATCTAAAAGATTGACTCAGTGAAATTTTGCAAAGCCACATTAATATTGTTATATTCCACTTCTCAGTAAAGATGACAACAAAACTAACTGTAAAAGAAAATGCGTAGTTCAAAAAGGCCACATAAAACATGAAATCACCAATTAAAATCTCAGCTGTGGAATCCTTGGTGCTCTCTGAGCTTGTTTGCAGACATTTTGTTATCTGAATATGTAACACCTTCACTGCTACAAGGGAGTATAATTTGCTCTGTGTTCATATACATATAGTAAGCCCGTTCCCACCAACACTGACAGCACAAATTATTGGATATAAACAGAGAGCAACCCCATTCTCTTCTAGTACTGAAAATATTGCCCACAAGCAAACAACCAAGCTCAGAGAGTACCAGAGACTCCACAGTTCAACTCTGAGTTATTAATATTCTCTTCTATTGATAAAAGTATAGCTATTAGTGAAACTATAATGAAACATAACTGCACAAGTACCCATTTTAGTTACTCTAGAATATGCAATGCTACCAGAATTTTATCTATTTTGACTGCAGATCAAACACCAAGTTCCTTTTCAGGTTGACAAATTGAAGAGAGCTAAATGTCAAATACTATGCTTCTAACATCTTTCACACATATAAGAAAATTCCTGTATTCCCAATATTATCACTATTATTCCTATAATAATACTAGATTTTGTCAGATATCACACGTGACTGAAGCTATATACCCATGTTTATTTTTCCTTATTTATTTTCATATCACTAGTCCTCAGGAATGTCATCAAAATGAAAAGGGCACAAGTCTTTGGAATCTGCCAGCAAGCACTTTTGTTAGCCTGTAGAATTAAGAAAGAAAGCAGTTATTAGAAATATTACTATGTAGTTCAGAGGCTCGGCAGATGTACGTAAATCTCTCTGATCTTTGCAGTTGCTTATTATGGGTTAAGTATACAGAGAACTACAGATTTATTTCTCATCATTCTGGTGCAATATAATGTACAGTATGATAAGATGAAAAAAATTCTGAAAATTATCCTATCCCAAAAATTTAAAGCACAATAGTGTAATTTTTCAGCAAACCGTTGGGCTCATAAGAACTACTCTTTTTTGTAGCCTCTGATGAAGAAAAAGTCACAAACTGATAGCAAGGTGTATTCAGGTGAATTCGGGATGAACATGATACTATCATCCACATGTTTGTTTGTTTTTAAAGTGTCTGTCATAAGCTCAAGAGGGGGGAATCTGGTTTTTTTTTTACATCCTCTTTGACTAATCACTTTTTCAGAACTTTTGTTACTGCATGAGTCAAAAAGAGGGCTTTGAAAATGTTTACAGACCTCTCACATCCTGGACATAAATTGTTTCAACTCCTACCCTCAAAACAATGCTTCAGAGCAGGGGTCTCCAACCTTTGCAACTTTAAGTCTGAAGGACTTCAGCTCCCAGAATTCTCCAGCCAGCTCTGCTGGCTGGAGAATTCTGGGAGCTGAAGTCCTTCAGACTTAAAGTTGCAAAGGTTGGAGACCCCTGCTTTAGAGCACTGCACACCAAGACAACTAGACACAAGAACAGTTTTCCCCCCAAACGCCATTACTCTGCTAAACAAATAATTCCCTCACCACTGTCAAACCATTCACTAAACCTGCATTACTATTACTATTAGTCTTCTCATCATTCCTATCACCCATCTCCTCCCACTTATAACTGCATGTCTATACCTTGTTGCTTGTATCCTTATGATTTATATTGATATTGATTGTTTTCTGATTGTTTATAACCATCATTAAGTGTTGTATCTTACGATTCCTGACAAATATATCCTGTCTTTTTATGTACACTGAAAGCATATGCACCAAAGACAAATTCCTTGTGTGTCCAATCATACTTGGCCAATAATGAATTCTATTCTATTCTATTCTATTCTATTCTATTCTATTCTATTCTATTCTATTGGAAGAATAACTTCTCAGCTGCTTTCATTTATAAATCAAGCTGAGCAGAGGGCACATGTGTAAAATCCCTTGCTATGATTCATAAAAGGGAGAAGCAGTGCAGGACAGGCAGATTTCTCTTTACATGCCTGAATACTGAAATTGAAATGACCCTGCTGCACTCTTTCTAAAGGGCCTTTTTTCTGCCCTCATAATAAAAAAATATTCCACATTTTCTCATTTAATTTCACTGTGTACTTTCTCAATGGAACATATGCATGTAATGTAAATGAACATAATCCATTTGGTGTGCGATGATTTGCTTCCCTCCTATGTGAAAGAAAATAATATTTAGGAAGAAAAAAACCCTCAATCTAAAAAAATATCTTAAGAAACAAATTGAAATAATGTCCTGATAACATCCCCGTCAGTATTGGCTAGTAAAAAAAAGGAGATTATAGCCACTATGTCAATATGTTAAGATACCTGGGGAAACTATCAGTTAACTATGAATGACTTGCCTGTTCACATAGAGAAATATTGCTTACTCATTACATGAGTATAAAACATTCATTTAGTAAGTATCATGGAGTGTAGTAATCCATTAAACTAAAACAAACTTACATTAGTTAAAATATTATGAATTCAAATTAAAATATAATTAATTTTGAAATAAAATAAATTATCCCTCATTTTGAGATTTCCAGGATGTAAAATTTCAGAACCATCTTTACCTTCATTCAATATCTGTCTCGAGTATATCATCAGTTTTCATTGGCTGCTCATTATCACAAGTCCCGGATTCCTCCTGTTTCCTCTTTCTACGTTTTTTCCGACAATAACTTTGAAAGGAAGTAAAAAATTAAGTCTATGAGTTATAAATTCATCAGAAATTATTTAGTCTAATCAATATTTGCATCTGTGAATATATAAGGTAAGGGCACACGGATCACTGTTATCTTCCCACCAAAGGTGGTTCCTATTTTTCTGCTTGCGTTTTTTACGTGCTTTCAAATTGCTAGGTTGGCAGAAGCTGGGACAGGTAACGGGAGCTCACTCTGTTACGCGGCGCTAGGGATTTGAACAGCCTTTCTGATTGACAAGCTCAGCATCTTAGCCATTGAGCCACCACGTCCCAGTTGTGTGTGTGTGTGTATACATACACACAAACATACATAGATACATACACACATAGAAAACAACTGATTTCTAATCAAACTAAGTAAGTGTTGCAAGAGAAAGTCTATGGTGAGGGAGAATGTTATCTCCAACTGAAATCAAAGCAGAGCGACACTTGCATTCAGGCCAACTCAAATGCAGCTGTGTGATCTGTGATCTGCTTCATTTATCTCTGAAGCCCTGTTCTTGTCTTCAGGTAAGCACAAATTCTGCTAGCCATCTAATGGAGGTCAGAGGGAGCATGGGAAGGACTGCATGCATGGCCCTATCCACTGTCAAGTCTTCATATATTCAAAAACACAAGAGTAATAATTAAAAAAATAATCTTGTATTTGTACTTGTTAATTTTCAGCTCACAGAACCCGTATCTCCAGTAAATGTTCATTAACTGTATTAACTGGAGAGGTTTCTTAAATGGAGTGCCACAGGTGTTATTTCTAGATTTTCTGCTCTTCAAAAATTTTATAAATTGCTTGGATGAGAACTTAGAATTAAGTTCTAAGGGGAGTCTCTTCCCCTTTATATACTGCTGAATCATAATTATAAAAAAGGATAATCTGTAACATGTTTTAGCTATAAAAATGATATACATACATGCATGCATAGCGCTTATCCTAAGCAAGATCAAAAGCTTCGGGTCCAAAATTCTACATAGGTTAATCCAGATATTATGGCTCATTCATAACAGAATGTAAGTCAGCAGTATAATGCAGCTATTAAAAGGCAGAAGCTCAGATACTTTGGTACAAAATGAGAAGAACTCACTGAAAAAAAATCTAATGCTGAGAAAGATTGAATGCAAAAGGAGAAGGGACAGCAGAGAAAGAGATGGATAGGTAATATCATTAACATTATCAAGTAAGCAAGTTTGGGCAGACTCAGGGAGATAATGGAGAACCAGGGGGACCTGGCAAGCTATGGGAACAGCCAGACAGGACTTTAAACAGCAGTTTTAAAAGCTAGAATAACAGAAAGTACATTATCTAGGTTACACATAATTCTGTTCTATTTTTCTGTCCATTTATTATATTATATTAAAAAGAATAACATGGAGTTTACTATTTCTTTGGAGCAATCGTATAACAGAACTATTGTACTTATACCTAAAGGTATCTAACCAACTATAAAACATAGATGTGGAAATAAGTAAATTTATAATTTGATTCAAAAAAAAATCTCTTTTTTAATTTCTACAGATTTATGTAAATAAACAATACTGAAGAACATAATTCTAACACAGCTAGAATTAAAGAAGAAAATTTACCTCAATCAGGAATAGTAAATTCAGTTTTATTTTCTTCGTAGATATTGCGTGTGGGAACACGTGTGCATGTGCAGTATTAGAAACTTCCAAAAGTTATAATTGTTAAAGGCTGATTAACTTAATAATTACATTTGTAGTTTCATGAAAATACATACAGAAGCCAAATTTTCATTTGGGCATACTCACTGAGTGTAAGTGCAGATACATGCAATCAGGATGATAAGCATTACCATAACAGCTATCAAAGAAACCACCACAATTTGACTTTGATCTCCTCTTAGATGAAATAAGTCCAATCGCTCGCATCTTTCCCCAGTATAGCCTCGTTCACAGCTGTAAAAAATATAGAAAAATGTTTTGCAAATTCCCTCCTGTTCCCTTCAGGACTGAAGTCTATTACTGCACTAGCACCTATCCTACATACAGTACATACTTGTGACTAAAGCAATCTTTCCTAGCCTGGTTTATCCTAGTTGAGTTAGATCACAATTCCACCAACATTAGCCATGCCAACTGGGGATTATGAGAACAATAATTTGACAAAGCTGAAAGGTACAGATTGGAGAAACCTAGGACATATCTGCAAACGAACTGCACGTTCAGATGAGTCTTAGGGCTTGAAAACTGCCATCCAATGGAATTCCTGATCTAGAAGAGCTTCAGCTGTATTCAGGGAAATATCACCTGGACATAAATAATGTTTGTCAACCTAAACAACTTAATGTGTGGTCTTCAACTTCCAGAATTCCCTAGGGAGCATGCTCTGTGTCTCCCTTTATGCTTGGGGTTTATTAGGAAAAGATTTGGAAATAAATACACCGTGGAAGATTTGGTATATATGCCATTTTTCCACATGTGTTTAATTAAGATATTTTGTGGCTAAGCACCCCATCAGTTCGGCTAAATCAGTATTTCCACATCAGTGTTTCTCAATCTTGGCTGTTTGAAGATATGTGAACTTCAACTCCTAGAATTATCCTGGTAACATGCTGGCTGGGAATTTGGGGGAATTGAAGTCCATACATTTTCAGGCTGCCAAGGTTGAGTAACTCTGTACCAGAACAACTCATCAAAGAATAAAGGAGTTCCAGTTTATGTCCTATACAAATAGAGTAATTTCTGGTGTTGTCGGAATCTTAAAAATAAAGATAAATGATAATAAAATAAGTTAACAATAAAGACACTCAGAATTATTTTTCTTATAGAATAGTTGGCATATCAGGAAACCTCGGTTGTCTTTATTGAGTATCCCTGATAACAGTTGACATAGCTTTACTTTCTGCCAGCCCTTTCTGAAGCCCTATTACAGCCACAACTAGTAAGTAATGGAGAAGGTATACCTGAATTATAAAATCAGGACAGATCCAATTACTCCCACTATCCTCTGAGCAGATAAGATAAAAATTCATTAATATTTATCTTAATAAAGTTATATTAATTTTAACTCTAAATCTTTTTAAAAAATCTTATGCAAGGGATCTTCCAATTCAGCAGTTGCATATTGAGGGTATGTATGAACTAAAGATTGTAATATAGATATGATTAAGTCCAGAATTTTGCAATACCAAATCTAAGATATTGGGGGTTTTTTAATCTGAGAAGAAAAGTAATTTTAAAAGTTATAACTCATAGTTTTAAAAGGTTAAAAGAATCAGCCTGCTCCACCTCGTCTTCAATCTCACAGATTCGTCATATGCAAAGTGGAAATCTAAACTAGGGAGACTCCTCAAGGCCATTCTTTAAGCAATGTAAAGCACTGCCTAAGAAATTTTATGAATTTCTTAATAAATAATAAATAAGGCATTAGCATTTTAGCAATCATCCTTGCACAGGTAAGATTTTGTCTACTCATCAACATTAAAGAGAACCTGGAGAGAAATCCATAATTGGAAGACTGCATTATTATTTTTAAAGAGTTTTTATAGTATTCACTCCAGAATTGAAAGAACAGCTGAAACAAATTCAAATAAATAAGACATTTGGCCATTGGTAGATAACAGATTTAAATAAGTATATATTTGGCCTGAGCATGACATATTCTTTGGAGATATCTGGCCATTAAAGTCATCCTGAGGTTTAAAGTAAAGGTAAAGGTTCCTCTCGCACATAGTCGTTTATGACTCTAGGGGACGGTGCTCATCTCCGTTTCAAAGCCAAAGAGCCAGTGCTGTCTGAAGACATCTCCATGGTTGGCATAAATAAACGCCAAAGGCACACGGAATGCTGTTACCTTCCCACCAAAGGTGGCTCCTATTTTTTCTACTTGCACTTTTACATGCTTTCGAACTGCTAGATTGGCAGTTCCAGGGACAAGTAATGGGAGCTCACTCCATTATGCAGTGCTAGGGATTCAAACTGCTGAACTGCCAACCTTTCTGATAGACAAGCTCAGCGTCTTAGGCACCGCGCCACCACATCCCTATTTGCTCAGGTTTAACTCTTGGGAAAAGGCATGTTTGGATTTGGAACCTACATGCAGGATGGAGTTTGTACTGCATCAACATAGCGGCATCTTCCCTTGACACAGAAGTACTTGTACTTCTCAGGACATTCGGAAAAATGCCCACTCAATCTCAAATCTAGAAATAAGAAAATAAAAATATAAATTATATATATATATATTAGCTTCTACTTAAAATATCTGTTCACCTGGATTACTTGTGACTAACTTTTTCCTACTGTGCTATTTTTAATAGTTTCCTCATTTTGAAGAATGTTTTCAGTAATTGCATTCTTAATCCTTTTAATATCATTTTGAGTTGAAAATTCCACAAGAGCATTCTGTCTTCATTCCAATTATGTATCCCATTTAAAGATGGCACATAAGCACATGTACTAAGTCCACTGCATTTCATTGGTCCACTAATTTAGTCACTTTGTCAAAGAATGAAATAGGATTTGCTTTGCATGATCTGGTTTTGACAAACCCGTGTTGGCTTCTGATTATAACTTTGCTTGCTTCTAAGTCACGGGTATCAAACTCTATCACATATTGTGATGTATTGTGACAGTTTTGACTTTTGAGCTGGGGTAGGTGTTGCCTGCATGTGACACATCCGGCCCGTCGGATGCCAGTTTGACATCCCTGTTCTAAGTGTTCTCTGATTTGTTGCTTGATTATCTTTTCCAAGATCTTTCCAGGCATTGATGTCAGGCTTATTGGTTTGTGGTTTAACCAGTCCTCTGATCCAGTCCTCTGATAATTCCAGTCCTCTGATAATTCCCTGGTTCTCCAGAATCTTTGGTTCTGAGATGCCATCTGCTAGTTCTTGCAGAACTGTGGATGCAATCTCTCGGGTTTGGTTTATTGGTTTGGTTTATTATTAAATTTGTATACCGCCCTTCTCCCTTGCGGGACTCAGGGCAGTGAACAGGCATCAATAAAAACATATAAGAACATCAATAAATAACATACTTTAAAATAATATTAAATTAATTAGGGCCCATTCTAAAATCCAAGTTGAATAAAACCAATTTAAAATAACCAATTAAAAGCTATGAAACCAGGCTGGACACACGGAATAAGTGCGTTTTCAGAGCCCAACGGAAGAGGCGCAGGTAAGTGATCGTACGTAGGTCGGGGGTAGGTCGTTCCAGAGGGCAGGGGCTGCCACAGAGAAGGCTCTCCCCCTGGGAGCTGCCAGGCGGCATTGTTTGGCCGACGGCACCCTGAGGAGGCCTAATCTGTGGGAGCGAACTGGTCGGTGGGAGGTATTTGGTAGCAGGAGGCGGTCTTTCAAGTAACCAGGCCCCATGTCATGGAGCGCTTTGAAGATGGCTACAAGCACCTTGAAGTGCACCCTGAAAGCCACAGGTAACCAGTGCAGCTCACGCAGGAGAGGTGTCACATGGGAGCACCTTGAGGCTCCCAGAATCCCCCGCGCGGCCACATTCTGTACTAACTGGAGCCTCCAGGTGGACCTCAAGGGCCACCCTAAGCTGCAGAGAATGAAATATAAATAATCGGAAGAGAAAAAAGGAGGGCAGGAGAGGTGTCATGTGGGAGCACCTTGAGGCACCCAGAATCCCCCGCGCGGCCGCATTCTGTACTAACTGGAGCCTCCAGGTGGACCTCAAGGGCCACCCTAAGCTGCAGAGAATGAAATATAAATAATCGGAAGAGAAAAAAGGAGGGCAGGAGAGGTGTCATGTGGGAGCATCTTGAGGCTCCCAGAATCCCCCGCGCGGCCGTATTCTGTACTAACTGGAGCCTCCAGGTGGACCTCAAGGGCAGCCCCATGTAGAGAGCATTGCAGTAGTCCAGGCGGGAAGTGACGAGGGCTTGAGTGACCATGCATCCAGAAAGGGACGCAACTGGTGAATCAAGCGAACTTGATAAAAAGCCCCCCTGGCCACGGCTGTCATGTGATTGTCTAACGACAGCCGACAGTCCAGGAGGACACCCAAGTTGTGAGCCCTCTCTGTGGGGTCCTGTTGATTTGAACTCATCTAGAGTGGACAAGAGTCCTCTTATCTCCACTACCACCCCCTATTTTAATTTGAATTCCTAGACTCTTTTATGGTTCTGTTTTTGGTAGGTTGGACTATTTTTGTGTGAAGATAGATGCAAAGAAAGAATTAAGCAGCTCTGCTTTCTGCCTTCTCCCTGTCACTTCCTTGTCATCTTCTCCCATTAGTGGACTAATTATTTATTTGACTTTTTTCTTATTTTCATATGTTTCTTATTATTTTTGACACTTGTTGCAAGTCTTAGTTCATTCATTCTAATCTTAGCCTTCCTGGCTTCATTTTTGCAGATTGAGGTTATATGCTGATATTCTACCTTAGTTATTGAGCAAAAACAGCTGATGAGTCTAAGCTGCAGAGAATGAAATATAAATAATCAGAAGAGAAAAAAGGAGGGCAGAAGAAGGGGAGAGAAATGGCTCTATATTCAATGAAGAAAATTGACAAGGTACAACAAGAGCAATTTAAAAACAATTGCTGGATGTAAAATAAAAGAGATTTATCAAGATGGGAAATAAGCCTTGTGAAACTGTGAACTTGGTGAGAGATTAGGCAAGGCAAAAGTTGAGAGAGATTTAGATCTTACATTATGCAGAGAATCTGATTTGGTTCTTAGAGGTCTCATCAGCAAGCAATACAGTAATCCCTCGTTTTCTGCGGCTTCAAGTTTCGCGGCTTCAGTGCTTCGCGGATTTTTTAAAAATACAGAAAAAAAATGCATCAGTAGGAGGCAAGCGCCCCCTAGTGCTTGCTTTAAACAATGTCCTCAACTCAAGTTTCCTAGCGAATCCTACTTCGCGGTTTTCCGGGTTTTGCGGAAAGTTCCGGTCCCCATTAACCGCGGAAAACGAGGGATTACTGTATACAGAACATGAACATATTTCTTTCTCTGTCAGTCTCTGCATGGTGTCTTTGATTGTTTCGACTTCCCCCCCCCCCCATGGGTTACATCTACCCTGACACCTTTGAAAATTCAAAAACATTTGCATCCTCAGACCCAATGATAGTTCTTTCAAATCTAGATATTTTCCAATTCTTGACAATTGTCCCTGGGTTTAGATTAAAAACTGCACTATTGTATTAATTTAATCTTAAATAGATTCTGTTTATTAAAGGATTATTAATAATTGGAAAGGAAATGGGAGGCAAATAAATTTTCTAATAAATAAATTCAAAGTTACTGATGATCAGTACAGAATGTATGCATCTATATTTCTTTAAAGAATCATTAAAACAGGATATATTTATAATTAACATATTGCAAAATAAAAGCTTATGAATTGTGATTACCAGTTTCCTAAAATGTTGCGCATTGTTACATGTAATTACATTGGAAAGTATTTATTCATTAGATTTCTCTCCTGCCTTCATTTTTTATAACTCAAGATAGCATAGATAATGCAAACTCTGCTTATTTTTCCCATAACAAATCTGTGAAGTAGGATGGGTTCATAGTTACTCAACTACCCATACTCAAAGTACAATTAGAACTCCTAGTCTCTTGGTTTCTAGTCTGTAACCGTAATTACTACATTAATTAATCAGTTGAACAGTCTTCCTTCCCGTTATTGAAAACAACGCCATTGTCAGGAATTAAAATCCATCTGTTACCTGTACATGTTTCATTCATGTAATCACAGGAAAGCTTCTTGGTTTCCAGGCCAGCTGTTGCATTTTCACTGCTAGTCACAGAACTGAAAATCACTATGCCTTTAGTTGGGGAGGAGGAGAAAGCAAATCATTTCAAAAGTAATTTTCAAATACTTTTCAAGTAACTAGACTCAAATTACAATAATACTTCTACTAAGTGTACCGCTTGTTTCTTGTTTCTAAAGATACAATTCCTGTTTCATTATCTTAATCCTAACAGCTAATGTGGGTTTTGCTATGCCTTAAGAAAATTTCCAGTTTGAAAAATTTCTGAATGGCATACGGTAATACTCTAGATTACTTACATCAAAGGTAAAGGTTTCCCTGCACATGTGTGCTAGTTGTTTTCCAGTTCTAGGGGCGGTGCTCATCTCCATTTCAAAGCTAAAGAGCCAGCACTATTCGAAGACATCTCCATGGTTATGTGGCCAGCATGACTCAATGCCAAAGGCACACAAAGCGCTGTTACCTTCCCATCCAAAGTGGTCCCTATTTTTCTACTTGCATTTTTAATGTGCTTTCAAGCTGCTAGGTTGGCAGAAGCTGGGACAAGTAATGGGAGCTCACTCCATTATGCAGTGCTAGGGATTCGAACTGCTGAACTGCTGACCTTCTGATCGATAAGCTCAGGGTCTTAGCCACTGAGTCACTGCATCCCTTTTACTTACATTACCTATGTTCAATACGCTTTAAATACTCATAACATTTTCCTTCAACTGTTTGAACTTTGAAAGGTCTGCTTCTAATATAGCACAGTGGCAGATTAACACATCTTTGCTAAACAGCTAACAGCTAACAGAACTTCCCCAGACAAAGAAAAACATAGAAAATGCCCATTTTTACTCCACCAATTTGTTCTTTGAGAGAAGATTGACAAGATTTGAAGGGGCTTTATTCACTGATATCAATATAGCCTTCCAAGTCAGCCTACTATTACTGAATAACATTTTCATCACAGGAGGCCTCAAGCAAACCTTTCTAAGAATTTCTTCAGATGGTGACCTGGAATTAATCCCCTTTATTAGCTCTTTCCAAAAGAGGTTTTTTTTTTTAAAAAAAAATCCCTATTAGGCCCAGACATATATCAACTATACAAACCAAGTCACTCTTACTAAAGCTTTCTTAGACTGGATAACGATATTCATAAATTATTTTTCCTCACCCTTATTCTTGCCTACAAAATGCAATTTATCCAAATATTCCAATTTTGCACACCTGCACACTCTTTCACAAATTTGCATATATGAAGAAGCCACAAAAAGTAAAAAACAAAAAAAACAACAAAACTCCAATTGGGCAAATTGATAAATTGATGACAATTTTAGGAGAATCCCTCTGCCTCTTTTCAATGATCGGTCCTTCTATACTAGGACACCATATAAAATTCAGTAAATAAATAAGAACTGCCAAATATCAAGAATATTTATTATAAATATTAAATGTCAACAAGAAATATTTAAGCCATGAATTCAGCCTAATATAAGAACCCTGTAATAAAAAGAGCACATAACCCCAAAAAATAATTAATGTTTGCAATAGTTGGTCCATCTCCAACTTCTTGTTGCAGACACATTGGGATCACACAGTTTCCAGGCAGCATATTTAAGGAAAATTATATTAGATTTTGGGAAGTGTTATAATTCCAAGTTGGGTAACTAAAATGAGAATACTCTTAAGATAAGTGCATGGTTATAAAATGCTGTAACAGAAATGTAAAATTTGTCCCTATTATGACAGAAAAATAGTACAAGTAACTTGGTAAAGTTTCTGAATGCTTGATTAAAATATTATGCAGCATTAAACTGCTTAAATTGTCACTTATGTAAATGAAACAGTCTAATAAAATACTTATTTACTGGAAAAGTCAGTGACTTCCACAGGTGTTTAACTAAGCAAGGACTGCAACATTCAGAAAGAAGCATAATTCTGCTCAGACACCTAACATATTAAATATGAAAGGTTCTTGATTTTTAAAATATAGAGTGGATATGGTATTCAAAATAATAATTAGAATATATAGATAATCAATTCAATTTTGAAAGTAAGATAATAAGAGAGAAAATATAGAATTAAATGTGGTTGAAACACAAAGCCAAAAATATCATCTATAGTTTAAATAAAATTATTCACATTAAAATTTCAAAAAAGGTATTTTGTTTAAACAATGTAATGAAATAAAGAAATAAACAAAGAAGCTACCATATGTAAGGTTCAAAACAAACACAACTATTGCTAACATTGATGTACCAGTATCTCAAAATTACTAATACAGTAAAAGAAAGAAAGAATGCTGGGCCCATACCATGGCTGAAAGTTTTGTAGACAGGATACCAATTAAACAGTTGCATCTGTACAACAGCTGTGTAGCGCGTTCTTTCTTTCTGTCTCTGTCTGTCTATCTCTCTCTTTCTGTGTGTGTGTGTGTGTGTGTTTTAATAGAGACAAATAGGAATTTCTAAGGAAAAAGTTTTCCTTAGAAAAAGAATTTCTAAGGAAAAAGAAAAATCTAGATTTTGGAAGATTAAGGTTGAATTTGGCAGTGAAATTCTGATTGCATGTTGCATTCACCTACTTCTCTGAGTTAAATGTTATTATTTATAAATTGCAAAAAATATTAATATGTTTAAAATTTCTATCTGTTATAAGCATAACCATATAATTACTGTAAATTATAATTAAAATGGAATTATCCTCTTTCTCACACTTTCCTTTTTCCCTGGCTCAAGTCATAGCCCTGTTCGTTCCATTAATTGTCTTGTTGCCTCCTTTATGTTCCCAAGGTCTGTTAGGCATTTATTCACAGTACCTGAATGTGAGATCTGTGGGTTGGTAGACTAGAGAAGAAATATCCTGGAGAAAAAAATACAGCAAACCATTTCCATACTATTGTCACGGAGAAATATGAATGTCTCCATTTTTGTCTCCAGGAGTTGAACTTAACTTGAGGGGCACTTTATCTTGTAACACTTATACAATGGACATTATTCACCAGATATATGAACAGGTCTTTGTCCCAAAAGTAGACTTCATTTCCAGGGAAAGCAACAACACAACAGTGTCCCAACAAAGGAAGTAAGTAGGAACAGAAAGGCATGGAAGTTTTTTAACAGTGCATTTCATCACTAAGCTTTGACTACTAGTATTAAAACATTCCAGGAGTTCCAGAAAAACATGTAATCCAGTTAAACCACTTGTAATATCTCAAGGCAAGTGCCATGGAACTAGAAAATATTTCAATATTTAAATTGCTATCAATATAAATAATGTGATGTTTAGTAAAATTAAATGGCAGAAAGTATTTCCAAAAGACTATTACTATCAGATAAACAAATCCAGACATGTGTTCTGAATGCCAATATTTTAAAATAACCCTAATTAATATGTTGAGGATTATAACTTACACTGATTATCTTTTGCTGAAAAACAGATACTATGAAATGTCATGAGTTTATAATGCAAAGTTATAACACAATGCAAATTAACACAGAAATTATTTTCAATTCTCTATAATGTAATAGATTGTTAATGATTTGTAGTGATATCATTGCAAAACTTAGTTAACAAACAATATAATTTAATAAACACACTTAAATAAGAAATGTTACAAACTATATAGGTTGGCCTGTGATTAGACCAGAGCAGCCTTTCTTTACCTTTTAACTTCTTTCAAACTGTCCTGGGTTCTAAGGCCCCTTAAAATAAACACACAGGATAAAAATAGGCACTTAGGTACTCTATTTAATGGGTATCCTGCCAAGCAATGCTGTAGCAAAGGCAATCTAATCTAATTGATGATATACTTGGCACCAAAAAAAATCCTACTTTGGATTTCCCTAGCCATAAAAAAGTAGGCACTTGGTTATAATAGCAAGACCTGAATGAAAAACGTGGAAGGAAGGAAGGAAGGAAGGAAGGGTCTGACTTTATCATTAATGAGCTGTTTTTCAGTTGATGGAATAGATTTGACCATATTCCAAGAGGACAGGTATGAAGTCTTGTCAACAGCAGCTATATCTTTCCACAGAACTTCCTATCTTAAAAAAATGATATCTTTTTACAAAGTCACATTGCAAGCACTTTGCTGTTCAAGTAGATTGAAAAAATGGATAAATTGATTTCTTTCTTGCTTTCTTTTTTCTAGCAGAGTTCCTATCCAGGACAAGCAACAATACTGCAAGTTGAAGCTAAACCTGCTGGGGGTTTGTTTATTAACTTACTTGCTTATTGAATTCATATGCTATTGATTGATTTAATTTATATGCCGCCCCTCTCTCTTATAAGAGACTCTTATAAGCTTATAAATTGCTTGGAAATCGCTGCCAGAGAAGAGAAATACTGACAGCAGGATTGAGTTACAAATGTCATTCTCTTTTCCGGCAAGGGTCCCCGGGCATAATAGTTGCATGACTTCTGTCAGAAAAGGACGCACCTGTTGAACGTCTACCTGCCGTGAAGCTATCGAGGGGTGTTCTATGCAAGAACAGCAGCAAGTAGCCAGGAACCCACCCGACAACCGTGATAGGTAGAAAGGAAACGTCAATCCTCACCCAGGAGCAGCAGCAGAGGGCCGGAACCCAGAAGCGCGTCTAGAGCCATCAAAGCGGGGCTTCACCTCCACTAGCCAGCGGACTGCAGCAACTTACACGAAACAGCCACCGCCCCACAACTTGGAAAAGTCAGGAGGCGCCGCTGAGACGGAAAGGCGCAGCCTCTCCGGCAACCTGAGACAGGGGTTCCCCCGCCTCCTGCTTCTCCTGGCTGGAAGGCACGGGGCTGACTTTTCGCCGTCCGCCCTCTTTAACGCCCTGCGTGAAAAGAAGTCTCAGCCATCTCTGCCATCCGGAATCGCCCGAACACCTGGCGCCCTTGCTGCTCCTACTCTTCCTGGCACGGACGGGGCGGGGGTTGGCGTCACCCACTTTCCTTCAGGGATATAGGGAAATCTTCCCCAGTCCCAGAATAGCAATTCAATCCTTTGACTGAATTCACTGCTCAGATTATTTAAACTGAGGATCCTTAATGAATTCCATGAATCTCACCTGCGATTCCATCCTCTGGGGAAAACACCTTTGTAGATCTCAGCTCAAGAAGCATATTGTAGAAAAGAAACAGCAAAAAAATAAAATAAAATAGTTAACCTAAAGGAAATTATTGGAAAATCATCAAGAGGAATTTTTAATTATGTAAAGAGACCAATTAAGGATATAGTTATCAATGGTTTCCCATTTGCAGTTATCAAAAAGATGCAAAGTGGACAAAAAGATTTTTGGGATAGACAGACAATTTAAAGTACAATTGCGTATGATGATGAATAACTAATTGTTAAAAATTGCACTCTTTTGTTGCAATTTGATACAGAGAAAGGCCAAGTTAACGAATGTATGACTAAAATTTTTGATTATAATTTACAGATTGATCAGTGGGAAAATATATGGTGAAAAACAATGAACTTTTATTGTGTTATGATCTCAAAGGGAATTTTTATAAAATGATATGTAATTGGCATATGACACCATAGAAATTATCTAGAATGTATGAAGGCACTTCAAATTTATCATTTTATCACGCTTGGTGAATATGCAAGAAAACTAAAAAGTTTTGGATTCAAATACATATTTTTATATAGGTTTTTTTAATGGTAATTTTCAGTTGAAGCCAGAATTTTTACTTTTAGGACTAATGAATATACAGGAAAAAGCCCAGAAGATTATTTTAGTATATAATTACTATGGCAAGATTATTACTTATCCACAAAGACAGAAAGATCCTCTAGGGAGGAATGGCTGACAAAATTGAAGAGCTTGCTTAGAGGGGTAAACTAATATTTGCTTACAGAAAAGAGAATGTCTACATTTATTGGTGACTAAAAAAACCCTATGGACTCTTTTTGCATAAAAATGATTAGAAAGGACAGATTGTAGAAAGAACGAATAAGTAAAGACATTTATTTTAAATACATTTAAAATATAAATGTGTTTAGAACTGCTGTGAAGAACATTGGAAGTCTTATCTTTTTTCCCCCCTTCTATTCTTTTACTTTTTTCCTTTCTTACACTGTGTCTTTGATTCCTTTCTCTTTTTTTTCTTCTTTATATTTATATTAGATTGATTTTTTTATTTTTCTTTAAAAAGGTTTAATAAAAAAGTTATGGTATATATTTTATATACCGGTATTATATAAATTATATAGGTATAAATATTGTAAATTAAATTGATCATCTTTCAAGTCTATTCTGACTAACTGCAGTTTGTAAGGGCTGCTGGTTGTAGATCTTATATCCAACAGTTTTTGGAGGGGAAATTGGGATAATAACATCCTGCATTCACAATACAGGCAATCCCCACAGAGCAGAATGAAAGACTTAATGGTTCATTTCTGGGTTTCTTTTAGGAGCAAAAGCCTGCCTTAGGCTTAACTCAGAGAGCCAGAGCAAGTATGAAGAATTCCTGTTTGTCTTAGTAAGAGGTGTTTTTTTTTTTCCTGAGGCTGATCTTCTCTAGGCTCCGAAACTAAGCAAGTTTGGGCCTTATCAGTACTTCAATGGAAGACTATCAAGTACATCATGGCTGTAAACTGGTTTAGAAAAACAAAAATCACCCTGGAAGAGTCAATGGAAAACCACTTCCTCTATTATTGCAAAATAAACTATATGCATGAAGTCATCAGGATTCAAGAATAATCCCAAGGATACTTCATTTTTGTCCAAATACTTTATTCTGGTGAAAATGGAAATACCTTAACTCTTCACACTAGAATTATAGGCAAGCTTTTCTAAAAGATCCTGTAGGTGACTATTACGACCTAAAGGACAAGGACAGAATTTGGGATGTGTTTAATGTTTAATGTTTATTTATTTATTTTATTTATTTATTTATTTAAATTTATATCCCGCCCTTCTCCACAGAGGACCCAAGGCGGCGCACAGGAAATTTAAAAACATACAAAATACAATAAATATAATTTAAAAACTATTAAATAAACCTATCCTGCGCTAAAACCAAATTTTAAAAACCCAATTTAAAGCTATCTAAAAGTCCCCATGGGAGGTTAGGCTAGGCCGGCTTGTTGAAACAAATATGTCTTAAGACATTGGCGGAAGAGGCGGAGGTCGGTGATGGTAAGTAATTCAGGGGGCAGGTCATTCCAGAGGGCTGGCCCCACCACAGAGAAGGCTCTCCCCCTGGGTGTCGCCAGTCGGCATTGTCCGGCCGACGGCACCCTGAGGAGGCCCTCTCTGTGGGAGCGTATCGGTCTAAGGGATGTATGGGGCAGGAGGCGGTCTCGCATATAACTAGGCCCCGAGCCATGGAGTGCTTTAAAGATAGTTGTCAAAACCTATTGAATTTGTATACCGTCCTTCTCCCTTGCGGGACTCAGGGCGGTGAACAGACATAATAAAAAACAACAAAGACATGAATATATAAAATACTTTAAAATGTCAATTAAAATGTCAATTAAATTAGGGGCCTGTTCTAAAACCAAATAAAATTACTAAATAAAATCGATTAAAATCGATTAAAAACTACACCAGGCCAGCCGCACGGAATAAATGCGTTTTCAAGGCCAGATGGAAGAGTTGTAGGTCAGTGATCGTACGTAGGTCGGGGGGGTAGGTCGTTCCAGAGGGCAGGAGCTGCCACAGAGAAGGCTCTCCCCCTGGGGGTCGCCAGCCGACATTGTTTGGCCGACAGTACCCTGAGGAGGTCCTCTCTGTGGGAGCGAACTGGTCAGTGGGAGGTATTTGGTAGCAGAATGCGGTCTTAAAGTGCCATGGAGCATTTTAAATGTGGTTACCAGCACCTTGAAGCGCACCCGGAAGGCCACAGGCAGCCAGTGCAGCTCGCGCAAGAGAGTTGTCACGTGGGAGCATCTTGAGGTTCCCAGAATCCCCCGCGCGGCCACATTCTGCACCAACTGGAGCCTCCGGGTGCACCTGAAGGGCAGCCCCATGTAGAGAGCGTTGCAATAGTCCAGGCGGGAGATGATGAGGGCTTGAGTGACTGTACGTAGAGCGTCACAATCCAGAAAGGGGCGCAACTGGCGAATCAAGCGAGCCTGATAAAAAGCCCCCCTGGCCACAGCTGTCATATGATCATCTAATGACAGCCGAGAGTCCAGGAGGACACCCAAGTTGCGAGCTCTCTCTGTGGGGGCCAATGATTCGCCCCCAATAGCCAGAGGTGGTACCAGCTGGCTGTATCGTGACTCCGGAAGCCACAGCAACTCAGTCTTGGACGGGTTGAGTCGAAGCCTGTTTCTCCCCATCCAGACTCGCACGGCCTCCAGACACCAGGACATCACTTCGATGGCATCGTTGGGGTGGTTAGGGGTAGAGAGGTACAGCTGAGTATCATCAGCGTACTGATGGAACTCTACCCCAAAACTATTATTATAAATAATAGATAGGCTGACTCCATGGCAGAAAAGACCTATCTCCTGGGATGCACCATATTTAGGTCCTTAGCAAATGGTATTCAGAGCATGCCTGCCAGATTTGACGGGATGGGGTGATGCAATCAGAGAGATGGTCCCTTAAATAACTTTGTTTGTTTGTTTGTGTGTTTGTTTTCTTTCTTTATTTCTATGGCTCATGGATCAACGATGTGACACAGAGTACAGTTTGTATAATTGCCTGCAGCCCTGCATTCTGCATCATGGATGGAAATAATTTTTCACTCCCAATCTTTCACCTCTCCTATTTCTTGATGATTCTTCTTTTAAGTATGAGGATAAATATTACTGAATATGTTTTTCACAAAATCAGCTTGTCTCAAAATATTTATTTAAAGTATTTTTCTTTTGATAAAAGTCTTATCTCTCATCAGTTAAGATAATAATTGAGTACACCTATCTACACCTATCTACACCTATCTACACCTATTATTATCTACACCTATTGTTTAATTATATTTTTAGATTTGAATCCCATCTTTTCTCCAGGAGTTCAGAGTGATTTGGATAGTCATTTATCTTCATTTTATCTCTACAGCAGCCCTGTGAGGAAAGATGGGCTGAGGAAGTATGACTAGCCAAAACTCATTCACTGAAGGTTGACTTGAATCATGATCCATTGAAACTTTGTCCAATACCTTAAACATCACTATACACTACAAATGCTCCAACTTTTTAAACATGAGATCACATACTTCATTAAATAGGCCACAACACATATACTAAATAATAAATTAGACCACATAATTCATTTAATAGAAATGGAAATGTACCATTGTTATATAAAATTCCAATATTAGGTATAGTTCTGAAAGAATTTGACATAGGAGAAATGATTTGGAATTTGGAACAGATCAGTTGGGTTTTATTTTATACTAGCTATACCCGGCCACGCGTTGCTGTGGCCCAGTCTGGTAAAATGGCCAACCAATCTGTGTATAGATCTACACCTGCACACATACACACAACCACCATATAACCCCCAACCTACCTACTACCTCTATCTACCTACCTACCTACCTACCTACCTACCTACCTACCTACCGACCGTATTTCTCCCTCTCTATCTATCCCCCATCTACCTACCTGCCTACCAGTGGTGGGTTTCAAATTTTTTAGAACCTACTCTGTAGGTGTGGCCTATTTTGTGGGTGTGACTTGGCAGTCATGTGACAGGGTGGGAGTGGCCACCTTTTAAAATGTGGTGAAACTCATTTAACAACGCTCTTGCTTAGCAACCAAAATTTTGGACTCAATTGTGATGATAAATTCTTTCTTTCTTTCTTTCTTTCTTTCTTTCTTTCCTTCTTTCTTTCTTTCCTTCCTTTCTTCCTTTCCTTTCCTTCCCGTTGGGTCAGATTTACTTCCAGGTACGCCGGTGGAACCCCCTCTCGCCGGTTCTCTAAATTTCACCAACTGGCTCTCGCGAGTAGGTGCGAGCCTGCAGAAACCCACCACTGCTGCCTATCTACTGTATTTCTCCCTATATATCCCTCTCCCTACCTACCTACTGTATTTCTCCCTCTCTATCTATCCCTCTACCTACCTACCTGCCTACCTACCTACTGTATGTATATCTATCTATCTATCTATCTATCTATCTATCTATCTATCTATCTATCTATCTATCTATATATCTATCTATCTATCTATCATCTATCCACCTACCTACCTACTATATTTCTTCCTTTCTCCCTCTACCTACCTACCTACCTACCGTATTTCTGCCTCTCTATCTATCACCCTATCTACCTACCTACCTACCTACTGTGTTTCTCCCTATCTATCTATCCACATACCTACCTACCTACCTACCTACCTACCTACCTACCTAATTTCTCCCTCTCTATCTATCCCTCTACCTACCTACCTACTGTATTTCTCCCTCTCTATCTATTCCCCTAGCTATCTACCAGTGGTGGGTTTCAAATTTTTTAGAACCTACTCTGTAGGTGTGGCCTATTTTGTGGGTGTGGCTTGGCAGTCATGTGACAGGGTGGGAGTGGCCACCTTTTTTTTTTATATTGAAAAAGTTTTATTGGGTTTTTACAATTTTTCCAAAAGGGAAAGGTAAGGGATATAGAAACATTTTGAGAACTTTTGTGTCGGGATCATTGGCCCTTCCAGGGCTTCATAATAAAACATTAAGAAAGACATTTTTCAGAAGTACTACGAGATGAAAATAAGTGCATACATCCTAGATTCTCAATTCTATGCTGGCAGTCATATCGTCTTCCGGGTGCTGCCTGTCGTCTTCCGGGTGCGCTTCAAGGTATTAGTCATCATCTTTAAAGCGCTCCATGGCTATCTGCGGGATCGGATCCTGCCTCATACATCCTCACGGCCGATTCGCTCCCACAGAGAGGGACTTCTCCGGGTGCCGTCCACTAGACTTTGTCAGCGGGCGACACCCAGGGGAAGGGCTCTCTCTGTGGCGGGCCCAGCCCTCTGGAACGACCTTTCCCCCGACATTAGAATGACCACAGACTTCCGCTCCTTCCGTCTAAAATTAAAAACGCATCTTTTCTGCTTGGCCGGCCTAGGGTAGTCTCTCTTCTATGGGGTTTTTAGCTACTTATAATTGGGAATTTTAGTGTTTTAATGGGGAATTTTTTAGCACAGGTATAAGTTTAATTTATTTTTAATGTGTTTGTATATTTATTGTTTTATTTTTCCCTGTGCACCGCTCCGAGTCCCTATGGGAAGAGGGAGCAGTCTACAAATTAAAATTAAAATTATTATTATTATTATTATTATTATTATTATTATTATTATTATTATTATTATTATTATTATTATTATTATTATTATTATTATTATATACAAACATCCATATAACAAGGTTAAAGTATATTAATAAAAAAACAAGCAAAATCATTTTTTTGATCTAAGTCTCTTGGCAATTGTATCTTCTTTTTCTCCTTCCTGGCCTCCAGCGGGCGGGGCTGTGGCCTCCCCTGTCCCCCCGAATCTTCCCCCAGGACTGAGGAATGTTTCTTAAAAAAGGCTTCCGCCTCAACAACTGTTTTAATCCTAACTCTCCCTCCTTCCCAGAACACCAGCATCCCTTCCGGCATCGCCCACTTAAACCAAATCCCATGGTCAAACAATTTTTTGGATAAGAAGGAATACCTCCTTCTCATCTCTCTAATCTTTTTTGGTATCTGCTTCAAGATGACGACTTCCTTTTGTTGGTAAATTAATGGGCCCCCTCTCTGCGCCTTCAAAATTTCCTCTCTGGTTGACCTTCTAACAAATTTAATGTGTATCTCTCTGGGTACTTCATTTATCCTGGCATATGCTGAATTTATTCTGTAGACTAGATCAATGTCCCCCCTGATCTCATCTTTAGGTTTCTGTAAATAGTCTGCTAAAATTGTACTCATGAGTTCAGGAAGACATTCACCAGCCTGTTCAGAAATGTTCTGAAATCTTAAAAAATATGACATCCTTTCAAAATCCATCCTAGACATATGCCCAGTTAGTTCTCCAACCTCACTATTAACATTTTTAAGCTCTCCCTTTGCCCCAGCCAGCCCCCCTTCCAACTCCTCAGTCTTCTGTGTGTTTTCCAGCACTTGCTTCCGTGTTTCCAAAAGATCCTTCTTGAAGCTGCAATTATCTTCTCTCAAAGCTTTAATTTCTTGCACCAAAGCTTGTAACACTGTCTCCAAAGAAGACATCCTTTGTTCCAAACCTGCCAATTCTGATTTTTGTGCCATGGTAAACTGTTAAAGTCGGCGCCACTAAGATGGCGTTTTTTGGGTGGGGCCGTTGAAGCAAATCAGGAGGAAAAAAGTCCAAATCAGGGTTAAAAAGTTCAATATCCAGAGAAAAAACAGCTTTCACAATCAATAGTTGTAGCAGAGAAGGCACTCCAGAGATGGGATCAATTAGTCCAGAAATTTCTTCATTAATAGAGAGAGGAAGTCCCAGTCACAAGGGGATGTTGGTAATTTTCCATAAGTGAAATAGTCATTCAAGAACAAAGGGAAGCCATCTTCCACCGCCCAAACTGAAAGCCAGCAGGAGAAAGTAGCAAAGGAAAAATTGTTTCAAGCCAGCCGGACTTAGATACATTGTGAAAAAACAAACCGCAAATCACTCTCGCTTGTTAAAGCAGTCCAGATAAGAAACGTCCGCTTCCTCACAAGCCATTTCCAAGCGCCGCTTTAATTCCAAGGGGGGGTTAAACAAACAAACACCCCCCTCCACATTCTTTCAGTCCAGGCTGCCAGCAAAAATAACTTTAAAGTCACTCACTCTCCACCTCGCCGCCAAAGCCTCGGAAAGCCTTCCGACCCAAACACTCAGCTCTCTTCAAATTCATTGTATGTTGCTGTCCTCCATTGGCGAAGGGAAGACCCCCCGCAGCATGTCTTCCTTCGCCTAAACCGAAGACAAGGGCCGTTTCCCAGCCGCCGCCAGGATAAACCAGCCCAGGCAAGCCAGTTTTACGGAGGGACCCCAAAAAAGGGGTACCCCGCCCCGTTAGGGGCAGAAAAAAGAACAAAACGGCGGACGAACCCCAAGGTTCGTCCGTCACCGCCGGGAACAGGAACAGGAAGCGGAGTGGCCACCTTTTAAAATGTGGTGAAACTCATTTAACAATGCTCTTGCTTAGCAACCAAAATTTTGGACTCAATTGTGATGATAAATTTTCTTTCTTTCTTTCTTTCTTTCTTTCTTTCTTTCTTTCTTTCTTTCTTTCTTTCTTTCCTTCCTTCCTTCCTTCCTTCCTTTCCTTTCCTTCCCGTTGGGTCACTGGCAGTGGCGGGCCAGATTTACTTCCAGGTACGCCAGTGGAACCCCCTCTCACCGGTTCTCTAAATTTCACCAACCGGCTCTTGCGAGTAGGTGCGAACCTGCAGAAACCCACCACTGCTACCTACCTACTGTAATACAATAATACAATAGCAGAGTTGGAAGGGTCCTTGGAGGTCATCTAGTCCAACTCCCTGCCTAGGCAGGAAGCCCTATACCATTTCAGACAAATGGCTATCCAACATCTTCTTAAAGACTTGCAGTTCTTAAAGACTTGCAGAGTTGGGGCATTCACAACCTCTGGAGGCAAGCTGTTCCACTGGTTAATTGTTCTAACTGTCAGGAAATTCCTCCTCAGTTCTAAGTTGCTTCTATCCTTGATTAGTTTCCACCCATTGCTTCTTGTTCTGCCCTCTGGTGCTTTGGAGAATAGCTTGACTTCCTCTTCTTTGTGGCAACCCCTGAGATATTGGAAGGCTGCTATCATGTCTCCCCTAGTCCCTCTTTTATTAAACTGTATTTCTCCCTCTCTTTCTCTCTCTCTATGGGCCACCTGGGAGTTTGCTATCTCAGTGCCTTTTTGGCCCTAAGAGGCCTCCATACGTTGCTGAGAAAATGACTGTTGGAAAGCAGCCGGGTGGGAGGAGTTACAGGGAGGTGAAAACCTGATCAGTGGATACATTTTACATTTGTGTACCTTGCACATGACACACATGTGCTAGCCACAAAATGAGTACATATTCTATTATCGGAAGTCCTTGGGAACATTGTGTCAAAATTTGGTGTAAATCGGTGCAGTAGTTTTTGAGATTAGCGGCTTCGTACAAACTATTTTACATTTTTATTTATAGAAATTTTATAAAGTGAGAGAATCAGTACAAGATGCTAGTAATATCTCTAACAGTAAACTATATACAGAACGTGATCTTCTATGAGAGGAAGATTAAACAAGTGTCATTATGTATTTCATGACATCATTGCACATAATCAAATATAAGCACAAAATGATGTGACTTTTATTGGATGCCTAAATAAGTTAGTATCTCATTTGTTTTTGATTTAGTATATGTATAGACCCAGTCATCATGGCTATTTAATGTGATTTATGATTTATTACTACTTGTGGGAATTCAACTATATTTATTTGTATTTAATGTAGCTTATTCAATAACTTACAATTAACCTAGGGATGAGCAACCCATGGTTCTGTAGCCGCATGTGGCTCTTTCATCCCTCTGCTGCGGCTCCCTGTTGCCAGTCAGCTCCATGATTGATAGAGCTTTCGGTTAGGACAGGTAGAGGAAAAAGGATGCTGCACTAAGAGGAGACTCTATGGTGGGAGAACCGGATTTCCGGTCGGCTCCAGAATTGACTGGGAAGTTTCCGGTTAGGACCTTTGTGGCTCTTTGAGTGTTTAAGGTTGCCGATCCCTGAATTAACCAAACACACATGACATAACATATAAACCAGATTACAATGAGAACTGTTTCAAATGCTGATTTCCTTAGAATCAAAATGGTGGCAGATTCAGACAGGAATAAGCCACAGATGAACAGAAATCTATTTAATGAGTCACTGAAAACTATTTCCTGTGCCCATGCATGCTGTTTTTTTTAATTTAATAAAATGAAATTCATTATTCTTAATTGTTGCATATTTTCATCCAGAATCCTGAGGCGTAGTATGTGTGAGCATTCCAGATCAACAAGTGCTCAGCTTCATACTAAAAGTCTGTAGAGATTCTTAGTCATCCAGGTCATGGTTTTCCCAAAGGTGCTTTTTCAGGAGGCAACTGGACTTTCTTGTTTTTTGTTTTTGTTTTGAAGACATTTTGCTTCTCATCCAAGAAGCTTCTTCAGCTCTGACAGGATACTGGAGAATGGAAGAATTTGTCGTCTTCTTCTCCTTCTCCTCCTTCTCCTCTCTCTCTCTCTCTCCTTCTGTAGCTTTCATCTGGAAGTAAAAGCTGCACAATTTTCCATGGGAAGATCCTAGTAGCTATGGAAGATGTGTGACACTTCCTCAATCGAAGAACCATGTTGCTATACTGGTTTATCTAAGGCAGCAGAATTAGTACCGACTCAAGTCCAAATGCCAATTTAACTTGACATTACTCCAACATGGAGCCACAGTACAATGTTATCTTTTAGATAGCTATTTAACTGATTTGGGCAGATTTGGATCATAGGCCTTTAAGTAAGCCAGCTGTCTTATACCTTGATGTGTGTTGGAATGATCTAGTGTCCTTTGATTTGAAAACTAATCTAGATAAAAAGAAAAATAGCTCAAATGCTGGAGCAGATGATGTTTCTACACAACTGTTCTTAAGAGTAATATATCTAGTGATTTGAAATAACAAGAAAAGGTAGGATAAGACTTTCTGCATCAACCTCAGTTTCTCTGCTAAAGTTGGCAATGGAAGCAAGGTAGCATTTTGGGAAAAGACATAAAAAATACTTTAATAGTAGCAAGGGGGGATACCATGAGTAATCTCAAAGCTGTCAAATTGTTTTTTAATATGTGTTTTTTATAACTGTTTTTTACATATTACATCATGGCAAAGAGTTTGCTACGAAAATATGCTCAGTAATTAGTCATTCCCTAACTAATAAGCCTAATAAATTAAAAAATGTTTGGTTATTACTCTGAAATTCATTGTGTAATGTTTTAAATGCACACTTAAAATGTGTTGCATCGTAATGGAGCGTTGTGAGAAGAGTATTATATACACATAGCTAAGCACAGAAGTAGAAGGGGAAAGAGAGAATGGTGAGAAAAGAGGTAGAAAATCAATTTATTTTTCATATTGGTCATAAATCTGTCTGTAGTGTGAAATAGAATTTCCTGCATAGAATAAAAGTTAATAAATGTAGTTTGTCAGAATGCTTTGAATCTCATTTAATCCCTGGGAAATAGTGTTGGATCTATGTATCTAAAATAGCATATGCAGCCTTTTAGATCTTAGATGGGAAAAATGTTTCAGAGGAGATACTAATGCACTTGCTTGCTGAACCTGCTGATATTCATTTAAAGAAATCCCATTCTCCCTGATCCTGTTGGCATCTTCTTAACTCAAATATGTATTTTCCTGGGACTGCTGTCCAGGAAAAGGTGCAGCTTCTTTAAGAACAATTATGATTGGAATCCAAGCAACCTATTCTGCTTTCTTTACTCAATTTGAAATGTCTCCCTGAGGATAACTTCCCTAATGTCTAAATTTATAAAAGATATATAATTAGCCTAATGACTGAGAGAGCTATAATATAGACAATTGTCCTTCTCTGTGAGCTGCTCAGACTTGAATAGTTACACTAGTTTTATGGCACACATCTGAAAGCTAAGTTGATCTGGGCAAACCAGTGACTGCTCATTCTGAAACCTTAAAGTGTTCGGTGCAGGAGTATGCTACTAGATTGAACTGTTAGTTCAGGGTGTGGTCTGGTGTACCTTAAAAGTTATTTACCTTAACAATTTAGAGAGGTACTGCCAGATGGAACATGTGACAAACTAATTTGTCAAACATACTAGAAACTATGGCAGCATTAACCCACCAAAGACAACAGCTGAAAAAAACTGGAGTTTGGATAGTTGTTTAGCCAAAAATCTGTATCCATTTGTATTTTGTCTACTCATTATTTTGGAGCCGTGGAAAAAATTCTGAGTTACTGATTTGGCTCATTAGGGCTAAGGTAAGCATTATGATCCCTTGTGGAATTCTGCAAGATGGAAAAGTACTGATAAATTAATCTAAAATTAAAGCTTTAGGTTTTTTTTCATAAATGCCAAGTAAGAAGATAAGACATTGAATAAGAAAAATGTTTAAATGCCTAGCAGTCATTCATTAAGCATCCAGCAACTCTGTATAGCCAATCAAAAGTTCATTGCATAAAAACGTTTTAGCCATAATTACCTTCCTTCTAAATAATGGTCCTTTTTTCATTCCAGGAGATGTAAAACTATTTGGCCAAAGTAATCCCCATTATAATATGGACACCAAGCAGGATTGCACTATAATTCTACCTCTTTACAGATAGTTCAATAAATATTTTTGTGGAAAATATTCAAAGTTCCCTGAAATGACTTGCATGAAACTTTTTGAAGGGAAACCAGACTACTAAGAACCCATAAGCCAAGTCATCTTCTTATTTGGTCTTTACAAAAGGTTTTATCCTGCTGGACTAATTGGGCAATGAGTGAAAGCACTTCCTTCACTAGGCCTGCTTTGGAAAAGCCTTTATATGCTAACCTCTGACCAGAGCTGGTGAACTGGATAACTGAATAATAACTGAAACAATAATTGCCCTATATTGGATACACAATGGGAAATTAATATTACTTGCCTACCTAGTATCTCTCTTTAAGCAGCTCTGCTCCTTAAACCACTGAACTGTTTGAGATATTGAGCCTTACAGTGACGCTTGCCCAGCTTCCCTAAACCAGGAATTGTCTCCATTTTTGTGATTGTTGGTCTTTAATGGTGATATGCTTAATAGGGGTGGGCATCATAAGAAAAGGTCTTAGGGAAAAACTTGGGCAGCTTTACACTAAAGGACAAGTAGGCATTGGCCTAAGGAGCCAAAGTTCATAGGGCACCAAGACCCTCATCCTTCTGAATCTTTCTAAATTCACATCTTCACAACAGCAGAAAATCTAGAAATAAAGAGAAATTTCCTGACTTAATCAGGGGAATGGCTTGCCTTCAGAAATTGTGGGTGCTCCATCACTGGATGTTTTTAAGAAGAGATTGGACGTCCATTTGTCTGACATGGTATAAGGTCTCCTGCTTGAGCAGGCGTTTGGACTAGATGACCTCCAAGATCCCTCCCAACTCTGTTTTTCTGTTATAATTAGAACTGTGTAGAATTTGGGAGCCATTGCTCTTGTTGAATTTATTAATTTTTCTTTAGTTATTACTGTCAGCTGCATTTTAATTCTTCTGCAATTTTTATACACAATATCATGCATCTTCCTCAATTCAACAGGAAAATATTCTCATAAGATGTATGTAAAAGCATGGCATGCACCTACAAGACCACTTAATTTTTTTAATGCAACTTTATTAATTAAAGAAAAGATAAACCAAAAAATAACAGTATAAAAGAGGGGGAATTCAAACTGTGTTTTAAAGAAGAATTGACCTTATTGCATCTCCAGCAAAATACTGTTTTTCAGTACAGTCCTTTTCTATACAAATAGAGTCCAATAAATTCAAAATATTATTTTTGTATATATTGTAATTTGTGGTTAACTAACACTATTGTTAGAAATTAAGACGTTCTCCCATTGTCTAGAAAATATAGAAACCTCTTTCTTTATTCCTATTATTTTGTTAATATCTACAATCAAATTAATTTATTATAACAAATATCTACAGAAACTGATAGTAGGTATTTTTGTTTTAAAGGATTTAATAGGTTGTACTAGTATCTCAGGTGTGTCAGAAGCTGAAAATGCAGCTGGTCCATACAACGTTAACAAATGTTGTAGTGTAACTATTGTCATTGGTTTAAAATTATTAATTTTATGTGCTACACATCTCCCTATTCAGGATTACAACTGATAACTTTCATAAAAATAATCTGTCCATCTCTTCAAAACCACTTTTTTTATTTAAAGCCATCAAAATGCTTTTAAAATAGGACCTGATTTTATTAACAAAATAAAAAATGAACAAGTGTACAGATTAAATAGCAGATGGAATTAGCAGAAATTTTTAAAATATATTTGTAAAATCATGAGAAAAAATAGAATAAAAGTATTAATTCTTCTATGAAAACATTAAAAGATAATGCCAGATCATCTTAAAACAGAATTTCTTAATTATGGCATCTTTCTTGGATAACCATTTTAATAACATTTGCAAATTTAAAAATTATATTGAATTTTGACTGATGGGATGGGACACTATTGAGATTCTTTGACCAGTAGGTGAAACATCCATTACCTTACCTATTAATCTAATCAGCACATTTACATTTCAACATTGTGCAACACCTAGCTACTTTGAAGGAAGCAATGGCAAGCCATTCATAGATCCTTCAGAGGGGGGCAGGAGAGGATAAATGACAAAGCATGTCATGCCATGGAAATTCCATTCTTATGAACTCATGTGCAATAAAGGATTGCAAATACGAATAGGTGAAACTTATATTGCAGTATGACACATTTCATCATTTTGGGAGGATTGGACGTATATGAAACCACTTTGATAATTATTCTGAGAAATCTACTTGGATGTGTCCATGAAGTCACTAGGAGAGTTGGCTTTTACCTGTAATCTTTTTGATATAGATGACTATGTACCAGCTTTTAAACTCTGCAGATATGAAACTATTATGAGGTGAATTCTCTATGGAAACCTATAATTTCCAAAACTTTAAACAGTAGTTAGATAGTAGTAGGCACCTACTTCCTAATTATTGCACTGATTAGTTGCAATATCAGATAATTAATGAACCAGATCAATTTTTTGAAGTCAGGAAAATAAAAGATGCAATATGATATTGTTTTCACTATCATCACATACAATATCCAAAGCTTCAATTTGTCTTTGGTTCCAAGACATAACCAGAGCTTCAGGGCCTTTAGTCCTCTTCCAGCAGAGCCACCACTGTTTCCACCTCTGCACTTTGAGTGACCAACTTGCTCCCAAGTTTTCATGCTTTGCAGAAAAACCAAGTTTGTTTATCTCCCAGCTAATCAATACCTACATAAAAACATTGGATGAGTCACTTAGAGACCTAAAGTAAGGTGGCATGGGTAAGCAATAGTGGAAGCAATATTTGGGTGATATCATAGATTTGATTAACCCAGGAGTGGGCTTCAAAAATTGCAGCAATGGGTTCGCTGCCCCGTTGCTGGGTGGGCATGGCCATGATGGGCGTGGCCTTGTCAGCCTCCACCACCATGCTGGGGGGTGGAGGGTGTTTTTTGCCCTCCCCAGGCTCTAGAGGCTTTCCTCAAGCCTCTGGGAGGGTGAACCCTGAGTCCCTTCGGGGAGACAGGTGCGGGATACAAGTCAAATAAATTCAAATTCAATTCCCCCGGGCTCTGGAGGCCCTCCGGAGACAAGAAACAGGCCTGTTTCCAGACTTCCAGAACCTCCGGTAGACCCGTTTTCCCCTCTACCTGAGCTTCCTTGTGGGCCCTGCACTTACCTGGCATGATGAACAGGCCACATGGAGACTCCTGGGAAGGGAGGGGTGGAGTGGGGCGGGCAGGGCAAGCAGATGTGGGATTTGGGGGTTCGCCAAACTGGGTAGAATCCTAGCTAGAGGATTGCCCAAACCCGTGCAAACCCCCAGCAGCCCATTCCTGGATGAACTCCAATAATTGAAGGTCAGCATGAATAAGATAATTGATGAGTCATCCTACTCTAGATGGAATTCAAACTGTGTCAATAGTAAAGAGAACTGAGGAACAAAAGTTATCAACGTTGAGTGACAGCATGTAGTTTGCATGGTGACATACCAAATAACTTTTTCAAATAACTTAAATGGATTCTACCCCTCAAAGTGCATGGTACCAAGAGAGGCCATGTATGATAACATCACAGAAGAGCAATGTCTTTCTGCTAGAAGACAAATATAAAAATAATCACAATTTGATGCCTTTTTATTTTCTCTTATTTTAGCTAGGTATGTCTAGCCTATTGAAGAGAAGATTAGAGGTGAAATGATAAATGCCTTCTAATACTTGAGCTGCTGCCACAGAGAAGAGTCAAATGACTTATTTTCCAAAGCCCAGTCTATCCTAGACAGCAGGATAGAAATAAAGGATGGAAGCTTGTTAAAGAAGCTTGTTAAAGATTTCTCTTTAGAACTAAGGAGAAAATTCCTGACCATGAAAACAATTAATAGTCAAATAGCTTGCTTCCAGGAGTTGTAGGTGCTCCCTTTATAAGATGCATGTACACCATCTCTTATCAAATGCAGGAGTCTGATTAGGAAATTTTACTTCTCAATAGTACTTACATATTAAGGATCAATGGATACAGTATGTCTAAGAATAAAGCCCATTTAATTATGTAGTATTTATGATCATGTGAATAGAGTTATGCCATTGGCTGTGCAAATAAGCAATATGGGATTCCCATCCTGAGGGGGATAGAGGAATGTGAGTCATTGGCTGCCTCTTGAGAACTGGTTGGATTTTATCTTGTTCTGTTTTTGATTTATTTTACACTACCCGGGGTTGCAATGTTTGAGTTGGCCAGCCATATAAATTCTATAAATAAGTACATAAATAACTGTTATATTGCCTTGTATTTCATTATATGTAAGTTTTGTTAGCCATTTAGTCTTTTTGGTTCCATAAACCCGTAAATAAATAGATACGGCAAGACATTTTTATTTATTTATTTATTTTATTTTATTCAACTTTATACCCCGCACCTTCTCCAAAAAAGGACCCAGGGCCTTTTAACCTGCAGCTGGGCCCACAATGTGAAACATAGTATTTTTGCAGCATTTCCCCTCAAGCAGCAACTAAAGTACTCAGTTCCTGAACTTTCCCAATGTCCATCATGTTGTGGGGAGCCAGGAGTCTATGTGAATTCCGCAAATACAGAAGTCTGTGTATTCTATGCCAAAGGACAGTTTTCAAAAATAAGAGAATCTTATTTTTATAATGGGTCTAAACCAGTGGTGGGTTTCAAATTTTTTAGAACCTACTCTGTAGGTGCGGCCTATTTTGTGGGCGTGGCTTGGCAGTCATGTGACAGGGTGGGAGTGGCCACCTTTTAAAATGTGGTGAAACTCATTTAACAACGCTCTTGCTTAGCAACCAAAATTTTGGACTCAATTGTGATGATAAATTCTTTCTTTCTTTCTTTCTTTCTTTCTTTCTTTCTTTCTTTCTTTCTTTCTTTCTTTCTTTCTTCCTTCCTTCCTTCCTTCCTTTCCTTTCCTTCCCTTTGGGTCACTGGCAGCGGCGGGCCAGATTTACTTCCAGGTACGCCGGTGGAACCCCGTCTCACCGGTTCTCTAAATTTCCCCAACCGGCTCTCGCGAGTAGGTGCGAACCTGCAGAAACCCACCACTGGTCTAAACCAAAGCACTCTTAAAACAAACCCCAAATTTCTGAGGGAATTGGCAGACATGATCTCAGAACCACTGAACCATATATTTCAAAGATCCTGGAACACCAGGAAACTACTAGAGGACTGGAAAAGAGCTGATGTAGTTCTCATCGTCAAAAAAAATGCAGCAGTCGTGCAAATGGCCTGTGGGTGTGCACCTGCCACTCACACAGAATCATCTCCTCTACTCCCTCACTGGTCTGCCAGCCCAGAAAGCTTGGGGGCCACTGGAATAGGTGGTACCTGGCTCAACAGTATAACTGCATGAGTGATCTTGGTGTTATAGTGAACAATCACTTAAACATGAATCAGCAGTGCTCTGCAGCTACCAGAAAAAGCCAATGCAGTTCTAGTTTCCATTAGCAGAGGGATAGAATTAAGATTGCATTAAGTGTTAATACCATTTTATAATGCCTTGGTAAGACCACACTTGGAATATTGCATCTAGTTTTGGTTGCGAGAATATAAAAAGGACTAAAAAGAGTACAGAGAAAAACAATAAAGATGATTAGGAGACTGGAGGCTAAAACGTATGAAGAACGGTTGCAGGAGCTGGGATGTCTAGTTTATTGAAAAGAAGGACTAGGGGAGACATGATAGCAGTGTTCCAATATCTCAGAGGTTGCCACAAAGAAGAGGGAGTCAAGCTATTCTCCAAAGCACCTGAAAGCAAGACAAAAAGCAATGGATGGAAACTAATCAAGGAGACAATCAACCTAGAACTAAGGGGAAAATTCTTGACAAAACAATTAATCAGTGGAATGGCTTACTTCCAGAAATTGTGAATGCTCCAACACTGGGGTTTTTAAGAGATTTGGACAACCTTTTGTTTGAAATAGTATTGAGTTTCCTGCTCGAGAAGGGGGGTGGATTAAAAGATATCCAACGTCGCTTCCAACTTTGTTGTTCTATTTAAAAAAATCAAAGTAGTACAGAAGTTCCAAAGGTGCTTTGGACTTTCTTTGGCAAAATGCCGTCTTAGGGGGTTTTTAAGGAAATTTTTAATTCGGATTTTAGGGGGTTCCAGGGAGGGGGAGGGGATTAGTCAGGCTGAGGGCGGGACCAAAACCAAGCCGACAGGCGGAATTAAAAAGGAAGCGGATGGGTCTGGAAAGGCGAGGGGGACTAGGGTCGTTCCGGAAGAAGGTCATTTTATTCCAATGGTCGTGGGGAGGGGCAGGTATGATGGTAGACAAGGATCCCATCACCGGTTGGGCAAACGTGGCCGATGGTTACAAGCGGTCACATGTTCCAACCCCCGCAATCTAGGTGGTCAGGGCTTACAGAGCCAGGGCCTGAGACTGATGCTATGCAATGCCAGGTCTGTTGTCAACAAAGCCCCCCTCATAAACAATCTTGTAGCGGAGGGGGAGCCGGACCTGGCGGGAATTACGGATACCTGGTTGGGCCACGAGGGAGGACTTCCCCTCGTGGAAATGTGCCCACCAGGTTACCGTGCATTCCATCAGTCACAGGCCCTTGGCAGGGGTGGGGGGGTGGCAGTCATTGTCAGGGAAGGTCTTGAGCCGAGAGAGACCACTGTGCCACAGATAACCGGTTGTGAGTCCCTCTCCGTGAAGTGGGGCCCAGGGAGGCAGTTGGGCTTGCTGATTGTGTACCTGGCTCCCCGCTACGTATCAGCAACCCTGCCCGAGCTCCTTGAGGTGATCGCCGAGATGGCGGTTGAGACCCCCAGACTGTTAATCATGGGGGACTTTAACCTGCCAATGGTAGGCGAGACTTCTGAGGTAGCTCGGGAGTTCATGGCCTCCATGACGGCCATGGACCTGACCCAAGTAATTCAGGGCCCCACACACGAGGGTGGACACACACTGGATCTCATTTTTGTCTCTGGCCAATGGACGAGTGATCTGGGAGTTGGGGATTTAGTCATCACACCCCTGTCATGGTCAGATCACTCACTTCTCCGGCTCGACTTTCCCACCGCTATACCCCACCGCGGGGAGGCGGAACCGCGGGGAGGCAGAATATCCAAGATGGTTCCGCCCCAGGCGCCTGATGGAACCCGAAAGGTTCCAGACAGAGCTTGGGCCATTACCTGTAGCCCTGACCCGCGCCCGGATGGAGGACCTAGTGGCTGCATGGAATAGTGCGGCCACTGGGGCCTTGGACTGGGTTGCGCCTTTGCAGCCTCTCTTGCGGCAGCGAACCACCCTGGCTCCCTGGTTTTCCGAGGAGCTGAGGGTGATGAAGTGCCGCAAGAGACGCCTAGAGAGGAGATGGAGATCCACACGCTCTGAATCGGACCGAACACAGGTAAGAGCCCATCTGAGGACTTACATTGTGGCGATAAGAGTGGCCAAGCGTCGGTATTGTGCCACTCTTATTGCGTCCGCAGATAACCGCCCTGCCGCCCTGTTTGGGGTGACCCGCTCCCTCCTTCACCAGAGGCCATGGGAAGCCCCTTTACAGGGCAGAGCAATTTGGAGAGTATCTGCAGGACCAAATCGCTCAGATTCGGAGCGAGTTGGTCTCCACCGAAAGTGGTCCGGAGGAGGCGTCGGAAGCGGGTCTTGAGGCATCATTCTGGGAGGAGTTTGACTCTGTTACTTCCGATGATATGGACAGGTTGCGATGGAGACTGAGGGCCACCACATGTTTATTGGACCCGTGTCCCTCCTGGCTTGTACTGGCATCCTGGGAGGTTTCACAAGGCTGGCTCCAGGAAATAGTGAGGTCTTCTTTGAGTGAGGGGTTCTTGCCTACCGTCTTGAAAGAGGCGGTGGTGAGGCCTCTCTCAAGAAACCTTCCCTGGACCCAGCATTGTTAGTAAATTACCGTCCGGTCTCCAACCTTCACATAATAATAATAATAATAATAATAATAATAATAATAATAATAATAATAATAATAATAATAATAATAATAATAATAATAATAATAATAATAATAATAATAATAATTTATTTTTATATACCGCGTCCTCTCCCCAAGGGGACTCGGAGCGGTGCACAGGGAAAAATTAAAACACATAAAGTATATATACAAAAATAAATACAATAGAGTAAAAACAAATTAAACTTAATTGTCCCTGCACTAAAATCCCCATATTAAAACTAGTGTTCCCTAAACCCTAAAGGTAGAGACTAACCTAGGCCGGCCAAGCAGAAAAAGTATGTTTTTAATTTCTGACGGAAGGAGCGGAGGTCCGTGATTGTTCTAATGTCGGGGGGAAGGTCGTTCCAGAGGGCTGGGCCCGCCACAGAGAAGGCCCTTCCCCTGGGCATCGCCCGCTGACAAAGTCTAGTGGACGGCACCCGGAGAAGTCCCTCTCTGTGGGAGCGAATCAGCCGTGAGGATGTATGGGTCAGGATCCGATCCCGCAGATAGCTAGGTCCCGAGCCATGGAGCGCTTTAAAGATGATAACTAGCACCTTGAAGCGCACCCGAAAGACGACAGGCAGCCAGTGCAGCTTGCGCAAGAGAGGTGTTATATGGGTGTACCTTGCGGTCCCCATTATTGCTCGCGCGGCTGCATTCTGGACCAGCTGAAGTCTTCGGGTGCACCTCAGGGGGAGCCCCATGTAGAGAGAGTTACAATAGTCCAGTCGGGATGTCACGAGGGCATGAGTGACTGTGCAAAGGGCATCCCGATCCAATAGGGGGCGCAACTGGCGTACCAGGCGGACCTGGTAAAACGCCCTCCTGGCCACGGCTGTCACTTGATCTTCCATGGACAGCCGGGTATCCAGGAGGACACCCAAGTTGCGCGCCCCATCCACAGGGGCAAGGTGTTCGCCCCCTATGGCCAGTGATGGAGTCAACTGGTTGAATCAGGCGGCCGGGAACCACAGCCACTCGGTCTTGGCCGGGTTGAGCCTGAGTCTGTTACTTCCCATCCAGATCCGCAAGGCTTCCAGGCACTGGCACATCACCGCTACGGCATCGTTGGGGTGGTTTGGGGTAGATATATACAACTGCGTATCATCAGCGTAGAGGTGGTACTCTACCCCAAAACCACGGATGATCTCACCCAGCGGCTTCATATATGTGTTGAACAGGAAAGGCGATAGGACCGACCCCTGAGGCACCCCACATGTGAGGGGTCTCGAGGTCGACCTCTGCTCTCCTGCCAACACAAATTGCGATTGACCGGAGAGGTAGGAGGAGAATCACCGTAAAACAGTGCCTCCCACCCCCAGCCCCCCCAGCCGATGCAATAGGATACCATGGTCGATGGTATCAAAAGCCGGTGAGAGGTCTAATAGGACCAGGATGGAGGAGCAGCCCCCATCTCTGGCCCTCCAGAGATCATCTACCAACGTGACCAATGCCGTTTCAGTGCTGTGTCCGGGCCGAAAGCCGGACTGGCACGGGTCCAGATAATCAATCTCCTCCAGGTGACGGGGAAACTGTTGTGCCACCACACTCTCTACAACCTTCGCCAGAAAGGGAAGGTTGGAGACCCGACGATAGTTGGCTAATAAAGCTGGGTCCAAAGAGGGCTTCTTCAGGAGGGGCCTCACCATGGCCTCTTTAAGGGAGGCAGGCAAGAAACCCTCGCTTAAAGAAGCGTTGACAACCTCTTGGAGCCAGCCTCGTGTCACCTCCCAGGATGCCAGTACAAGCCAGGAAGGACACGGGTCCAATAAACATGTGGTGGCTCGCAGTCGCCCATGTAACCTGTCCATATCCTCGGAAGTAACAGAGTCGAACTCCTCCCAACCAAGATCCGCCTCGTGCCCTCCCACTGGGCCATCAATGGAGACTAACTCGTTATGGATCTGAGCGATTTTCTCCTGCAGATAAATCACAAATTCCTCTGCTCTACCCTGTAATGGGGCTTCCCGCACCCTCTGTTGAAGGAGGGAACGGGTCACCCTAAACAGGGCGGCATGGCGGTTATCTGCGGATGCTATGAGAGTGGCACAATGATGGCGTTTGGCCACTCTCAGCGCCACAATGTAAGTCCGTAAATGGGCTCTTACCTGTGTTCGGTCGGATTCAGATCGAGTAGACCTCCATCTTCTCTCTAGGCATCTCTTGTGGCGCTTCATCACCCTTAGCTCCTCGGTAAACCAAGGAGCCAGAGTGGCTCGCTGCCGCAAGAGAGGCCGCAAGGGCGCGACCCGATTCAAGGCTCCCGTGGTCGCAGTATTCCATGCGGCCACGAGGTCCTCCATCGGGGCGCGGGTCAGGGGTACAGGAAGTGGCCCAAGCGCCGTCTGGAACCCATCAGGGTCCATCAGGCGCCTGGGGCGGAACCAAATAGGCAACTCAGGTTCCGCCTCCCCGCGGTGGGGGACAGCGGTTGGAAAGTCGAGCCGGAGAAGTGAGTGGTCTGACCATGACAAGGGCGTGATGACTATATCCCCTATACCCAGATCACTCTTCCATTGGCCTGAGACAAAGATGAGATCCGGTGTATGTCCACCCTCGTGGGTGGGGCCTTGAATTAGTTGGGTCAGGTCCATGGCTGTCATGGAAGCCATGAACTCCCGAGCTACCTCGGATGATTCGCCCACCGATGGCAAATTAAAGTCCCCCATGACTACAAGTCTGGGGGTCTCAACTGCCACCGTAGCGATCATCTCAAGGAACTCGGGCAGGGCTGCTGCTACATAGCGGGGAGCCAGGTATACAACCAGCAAGCCCAACTGCCTCCCTAGGCCCCACTTCACGCAGAGGGACTCACAACCGGTGGTCTGTGGCACAATGGTCTCTCTCGGCTCAAGACCTTCCCTAACAATAACCGCTACCCCACCATCCCTACCTAGGGCCCGGGGCTGATGAAAAGCGTGGTAACCTGGTGGGCACATTTCAACGAGGGGAAGTCCACCCTCGTGGCCCAACCAGGTCTCCGCAATTCCTACCAGGTCCGGCTCCCCCTCAGACACAAGGTCATGGACGAGGGGGGCTTTGTTGACCACGGACCTGGCTTTGCAAAACATCAGCCGCAGGCTCTGGCTCTGTACTCCCTGACCACCTAGCCTGCGGGGGTTGTGGCACTTCACCGTTTGCAATCAACGGTTCTGTGCCCTCAACTGGGAGGGTAGAACTTGTCTCCCCTCGGACCTGCCTCTCCCCACGACCTTCTGGATAGACATGCCCTCCACCGGGACGACTCGTATTTCCCCCCCCTAACGGATCCTTCCGCTTCCCTCCGTCGCCTGCTGGCCTGGCCCTCTCTTTCCTTGTCCGTCTCTACTTGTCTATACCCTCCCCCCTCCCTGGTACCCCCTAAAATAGACAATAATTTAGAAATTAAAAAACCCCTGAGACCACGCTTCGTCCACCTCTCCAGATTAATAAATCCCTCATCAAGGCGGGCCCTTGTTAGAGCGGAGGGCCAAACCTGCGAGAGCGGGGACTCTCGCAGTCGTAGTAGGTCTAGCTTCGAGTACATATTAATATTAATAAATAATTAAATAAATAAATAAATAATTATCTATAAATACAATATAAATGATTTAAATCAGTGCTTCTCAAATAGTGGGGCGGGCCCCCCAGGGGGGGCGCGAGGCTCCGTAAAGGGGGGCGTGTTTGACCTCGGCAAAGGATTTAATTTTTTTAAAATTTCTAATGCACTTTAATCTTTTCTGCTACAGTTAATAAAGCTATTCTTTGTTGTAAATTGATCCACATTTCTTTCTTTTTTTATTCTCTTATACGTTAATAAGGATACAGTGTTATGCAGAGGTGTACTTATAACAATTTTATAGACAAATGATACTATTTACAGTCGCGCGGGGGGCGCGAAATGTTTTCTTCTTCCTAGGGGGGGCATGACAGAAAATAATTGAGAAGCACTGATTTAAATACATGAAAAGGGCATGGGTCATAAAGATTTTAAAAGGCGTCGTTGGCCGCAGTTTTAAGATGTAAGATATAATAAATATATTAAAAATATAAATTCAGAATTTCAAAGTGCATCAGTGAGGAGTTTAGTCCGGCTGTTGCGTTCTGTAGATCTTTTAGAGGATTGAAAGGGTCTTAAACCTTCTTGGCGAAGGTTGTAGAGAGTGTGGTGGCACAACAGTTTCCACGTCATCTGGAGGAAATTGATTATCTGGACCCGCGCCAGTCCGGCTTCCGGCCTGGTCACAGCACCGAGACGGCATTGGTCGTGTTGGTGGATGATCTCTGGAGGGCCAGAGATGGGGGTTGTTCCTCCATCCTGGTCCTATTAGACCTCTCAGCGGCTTTTGATACCATCGACCATGGTATCCTATTGCACCGGCTGGAGGGGTTGGGGGTGAGGGGCACTGTTTTACGGTGGTTCTCCTCCTACCTCTCCGGTCGGTCGCAATTTGTATTGGCAGGGGGGCAGAGGTCGACTTCGAGGCCTCTCACTTGTGGGGTGCCTCAGGGGTCGATCCTCTTGCCCCTCTTGTTCAATACAAATATGAAGCCACTGGGCGAGATCATACGTGGGTTTGGGGTAGATTACCATCTGTACGTGGAGGACACCCAGCTGTACATCTCTACCCCAAACCACCCCAATGATGCCGTCGAAGTGATGTCCCGGTGTCTGGAAGCCGTGCGGATCTGGATGGGAAGGAACAGACTCAAGCTCAACCCATCCAAGACTGAGTGGCTGTGGCTACCGGCGGCCCGGTTCAATCAGTTGACGCCATCACTGGCCATAGGGGGCGAACACCTAGCCCCTATGGAGCGGGCACACAACTTAAGGGTCCTCCTGGACTCTCGGCTGTCAATAGAAGATCATGTGCCAGCCGTGGCCAGGGGGGCATTTTACCAGGTTCGCCTGGTGCGCCAGTTGCGTTCCCTATTGGACCGGGACGCCCTTTGCATGGTCACTCATGTGCTTGTGATGTCTCAGCTGGACTATTGCAATGCTCTCTAAATGGGGCTCCCCTTGAGATGCACTCGAAGGCTACAGCTGGTCCAGAACGCGGCCGCGCGGGCAGTTATGGGAGCTACAAGATACTCCCATGTTACACCACTCCTGCGTGTGCTGCACTGGCTGCCTGTGGCCTTTCGGGTGCGTTTCAAGGTGTTGACTATCATCTTTAAAGTGCTCCATGGCACAGGACCTAGTTATTTGCGGGATCATATCCTGCCCCATACATCCCTTCGACCGATTCGCTCACACAGAGAGGGACTTCTCCGGGTGCCGTCCACCAGGCAATGCCAGCGGGCGACGCCTTCTCTGTGATGGGCCTGACCCTCTGGAATGACCTACCCCCGGATATTAGAACAACTACAGACCTCCGCGCTTTCCGCCAAAAATTAAAAACTCATCTGTTTCATCAGGCCGGCTTGTCCTAATTTATGCTTCTTGCCCCAGTCTGTATTTTCAAATTGTTTTATTTGGTTTTTAATGGGCTGAAATTTTAATTGTTCTTAAAATTTTAGTACAGGCTAATTTAATTTGTTTTTAATCTTGTTATGTATTGTATGTTTTTAGACGGTTTTTAATTTTCCTGTACACCGCCCCGAGTCCCTTTGGGGAGAGGGGGCGGTTTATAAATGTAATAAATTAATAAATTAATTAATTTCTTATTTTTACTGAGGACATTTTGCTTCTCATCCAAGAAGCTTCTACAGCTCTGGCAGGAGAGTGGGGAGTGGAAGGATTTCTACATTATTGCTATTTATCCAAAGTGTGTGAAAACACTCTGGGATGTTTTATGCTCATGCTTTACAAGTCTGGATATTAGTTATAATTTGTAAACTATCAAAACTCATACAAAAAGACAGTAATCTTTTTGTATGAGTTTGCAAAATAAATTTGTTTGATATTATAGAAATTTTGAGCAACCGAAGCTCTGCATAAAATCAACTTTTCTTTCAGCAAAAGGCGAGAAACCTGTTGCAGACATCATTTGCCAGCTGAAACTTGCAAATTGGGGACAAAGGTCTTTGATATCACATTACAAATGCTGACGTGTTATTTTGATTTCCGTATAGGCTTAATAAACTGTAATATACTAAATTTAATCCATTTATTTGTAAGAATGAAAAGTTGAGACAACTGACGATTCGTTTTTCAAAAATATTTTTAGAGCTAAGCCAGACAATTATATTACTATACTGCATTAGGAAGCCAGCTGATACAGGGCGGGGGACGAAACTGCAACTCGAAGATGCGAAGTAATCAGCCGGAGCAGGTAGTAGGGCGTTGTGACACCCACCTATCCTCCAGACTAGGGACGGCCAATGCCTGGTTCGACTTGCGGGCACTTGCTAAATCTGTTAGCACCGTCCAGTAGGGGCCGCCCTGGAACAGAGCGCGGACGGCGGCGCCGGGAGCCGCGAAAGGCGGTAAGTGGCAGTGGGCGGTGGACCCAGCGAGGGAGGCGTTTCATTGCCGCAGTCCTGGGCGAAAGAAAAAAAACGCTCTTCTTGAAGTGATCAGAGGAAGTGCTCACAATTCGGGTGGTAGGATTTTTGCCCGCCTCTCTCAAAACCGCGCAAGAAAGAGACTCGGAAGCCAGTAAGGCCGCCTTGCCGTTCCAGGACTTCAGCTCCAGCCGGTGGATTGGCACGACCATGTCTTCTGAAGGTGGCAGGGCACCCTCCCTCCTCTGCCTGATTGTCATAGCGGCTGGTAAGGAAGCGGGAAGTGCAGTTTGTTAAAGAAAGTTTACCGGCGAAGCCGCTCGCGCGCAGAGCCTAGTATTTAACCAATCAGCAAGTGGCCTGTGTTCGCACTATTCGCTTATGCATAACTTATTCGGGTTTCGCTTCAACCAGTTTTCTGCATTTTCACAACTCGGCGACAAGCCATAAATTAACCGGCTGGATTAGTGTATAACAGCTATGCTTAATTTGTTAATTCGTGGTTCAGGCCGTCAGGTATAACGCAGCTAGCGTGTCAGTGTTAAATTGCAGCCTATTAGTAAGATCAGAGGCACCAATTCTGGTCAGGTGGGGATATAAATAGAGTTGATCAAAAGCTGGACGTGAGTCAGCAGTTCGATGCAGGCGGAAAAAAAGAGAAGCTAATACTTAGTTTGAATTAAGACGATCGTATTCTCGAAGTCGTTTGAAATAATAGCTCCGTTAAAGACTCCTACCGCACCGAGTGGGTGCATCGCCGTGAAAGAAGATCGTACAAATAAGTGAAAAGAGTTCAGGACAATGTGTAAAGATGATGAGCCGCTAGGTCAAAGCCTTTAAGATGAAACTGAAGTGGGGAAGATCAAGTCTGGGTAGAGAGGAGGTAGAAAGATGAGGCTGGATGGCAGATATTCTGCCAATATCCGAAGCCTCTTGCGCAGGTTGGGGCAAAGAAGGCGAGGTTGTTAAAGCGCTGGGTGGGGTGGGGGTCGTCACTTTTTAGCGATTGTTCACCACGATGCCGCCACTTACCACTGGAGATAGATCTCTCTGCCCTCCCCCTCCTCCCCTTTCTCCATAAGACAGCCATCTGTTGGACAAGTTGTATTTCTGGATTTCTTATATTAAAAGAGTGCTGTAGCCTTGATCGCCTCAGAAATTCTCATCCATTCTCTGGCAACATAACATAAATAACAACATAACATAACTGAATTTTTTGAAGCTAGCCAACATGGGTCATCTGAAGATCCTTTCAGTTGATTTGTTGTGTAAAAAAAATAGAAAATACTCCCCCCCCCCTCTTAAAGCCTGCAAATTACAGATTTTTCAAGTGCACTGTTTGAGATCTGTCCTTCAAAATGAGTTATGGTCCTAAGTATCAGACATAGTGGTATGAGGCATGGAAATAGTTGGTTAAAAATACCAAGCAAATAGAATATGCTTTCCTAATGGAAATGCTAGAACTAAAAAGATAATGTCAAAATAATATGCTACTTCAAGTTCTGTTTTTAAAAAGTGTGTGTGAGGGAAGGGAGGGGCAGAGCATTGAGGGCAAAGCACTTCAAAGAAACAACACAGAGAAATCAGAAGGTAGAAGAGATAAAATTGGAGAAACCAAAACTTAAGCATTCCAAACTACTTTAATGAGAAAGGAAAGTAGTGTAGTAAACAGCCAGAGATCTAGATGGTGGCTTGAAGAATAAGTACAAGGATTCTATTTAGTCTCCATTTAAGTTAAATTGTTGCTGAGAATTGGCTCTGTCTAATATATTTGGTTTTGTTTAATAGGTATGTTAGTGCAGGCATATATTTTAATTTATTCTTTATACATCCAGATTAGTTTGCAGCAATTTAGAAATTTTATATCATAATAACACAATGCATTTTAGCAATCATCATATGTATAGTCCAACATTGTAGTTGTAAAAATTGTGTAAGCTTCTGAATGTTTTGAAAATGTACCGATGAGTCCATTTCACCGTAGTACTGCGATACAGCAGTTGTGTTACTTATATTTCCACTAGCATTTTCTACAATAAATACACAGCACCCTATGATGTACACATACAGCTAGTTCTCAACTGGGATTGGAACTTCTGTTACTAAGGAAATGATCATTAACTGAATCAGATATAATTTTGCAGCTTTTTTTTGCTAAGGTTGCTAAGCAAATCATGGTTGTTAAGTGAATCTGGCTTTCCCGTTGATTTGCTTGTCAGAAGCCCCTTAGGAAGGTCACAAATAACAATCACATGGCCCCAAAGCACTGCAACCAGTTAGAAATACATGCTGGTTGTCAAGTGCCTGAATTTTGATTGTGTGAATATAAGGAACTGTGATGGGCTGTAAGACACTCTGGGTTTTGTTTATCATGAGCTGTTCTGGCTTTAAAGAAAGCTTGTTCAGTAACTTTGATTTCAGCAAGTGTGAAAGATTAGAAAAGTTGCTATTGTTTTATAAAGGCAAATAATAACTAAGAATCCCAAAATGTTCAATTACTTTTGCTCTCCCATACTGTTAATAAACAGTAATGAAGTGGGAAAGAGAACTACAAGAAGCAAAAGGAAGTACATAAGGTCCTCATTTGGAGATTCCAATTGGGAAAGGTAATTTGGTGGTTAAGCAAAGCAATCACTGCAGCTATGCTTATGACCTTATTTCAGCTTTCCTTCACTTTTATAGACCTGTTAAAGTTTTAAATGTAACTATTGGCTGTAGTTATTTTTTTCATTGTTATCATTGTAATGGCCAACAATTGCTAAACAAGGCAGCTGTAATATGAAGTTTATATAATCTATGTATGGAAATCACCCAGAATGTAACCCCCATAATTAATATGACTTTTGACGTGAAAACAGAAATTTCCTCAGATGCTTGAGCAATGCTAGAGTAATCACTCTTTTATTGGATGTTTCATACAATTAACAGTCAATATACAAAATGATTGCTTTTAATGTCACCATAAGGAATAAAGTACTTAATACTGTGAAAGTGTCTCCTCCCCCTTTAAGAATTCATGGATTGTCAATGTGCCTTATTTAAAATATTCAGTAAATATTGGAAAATTGCTAATATTACAGCAGTGAATCAAAATGTTCATCTGAGTACTAAAAGAATTATCAGTTTTATTGAAGCCAAGAATTGACATTATTTAATTCATGGCAGGTGTCTGTGTAGCATGTACTATACATGGCATGCCTATAATTCTCTAACCTTTTAGTCAGTTGGCCTATTCCAGGGCTGTCAAAGTCGCGGATGGTGGGCCGAATACATCACATGCTGGCGAAGCCCACGGCCAGTTGAGTGAAGGGGGGGAAAGTCCCAATACGCCACTGTGACGACGTGAGTTTGACACCGCTGACCTATTCTATAACTTAATTAACAATCAGATGGTCAGTTTATTTTAATAAAATTTTAAGGCTTCTTGCAAATTTTTGAGCAAGTTCAAGGAATTTTTTTTTAATGTTTCCTCTCTATTTTATTTATTTATTTATTTATTTATTTATTTATTTTATCAAATTTGTATACTGCCCTATCTCCCCAAGGGGACTCAGGGCGGTGCACAGAAATATAAAAACATATACAAAACAATACAATATATCACAGTTTAAAATAGAATTAAATTAGGGATTCTGTGCTAAAAGTTTTGAATTAATAAGGTTAAAACCAATTAAAAACTTTACCCATTAAAATTAAGCCAGGCCGGCTTCTTGAAATAGATGTGCCTTTAATGCCCGGCGGAAGAGGCATAGGTCCGTGATGGTACGAAGATTGGGGGTAGGTCATTCCAGAGGGCAGGCCCCGCCACAGAGAAGGCTCTCCCCCTGGGGGCCATCCGTCGGTATTGTCCGATGGATGGCACCCTGAGGAGGCACACTCTGTGGGAGCAGACAGGTCTAAGGGAGATATGCGGTAGGAGGCGGTCCCGCAAATAGCCAGGTCCTATGCCATGGAGCGCTTTAAAGCTGGTCACAAGCACCTTGAAGCGCACCCAGAAGGCCACCGGCAGCAGAGGTAACTCCCAAAATCCCCCGTGCGGCCGCATTCTGGACTAGCTGGAGTCTCCGGGTGCACCTCAAGGGGAGCCCCATGTAGAGAGCATTGCAGTAGTCCAGGCGGGCGGTGACGAGCGCTTGAGTGACTGTGCGTAAGGCGTCACGATCTAGATCGGGGCGCAACTGGCGAATCAGGTGAACCTGATAAAAGGCCCCCCTGGTCACGGCTGTCACATGGTCATCCAATGACAGCCGAGAATCCAGGAGGACGCCCAGATTGCGAGCTCTATCCACAGGGGCCAGTGACTCGCCCCCGATAGCCAGAGATGGAGCCAGCTGACTATATCGTGACGCCGGAAACCACAGCCACTCGGTCTTGGACGGGTTGAGTCTGAGTTTGTTCCTCCCCATCCAGACTCGCATGGCCTCGAGACACTGGGACATCACTTCGACGGCATCGTTGGGGTGGTTAGGGGTAGAGAGGTACAGCTGAGTATCATCAGCGTACTGATGGAACTCTACCCCAAAACCACGGATGATCTCGCCCAGCGGCTTCATGTAGATGTTGAACAGGAGGGGCGAGAGGACCGACCTCTGAGGCACCCCACACGTGAGGGGCCTCGAAGTCGACCTCTGCCCTCCTGCCAACACAAATTGCGACTAGTCGGAGAGGAAGGAGGAGAACCACCGTAAAACGGTGCCTCTCACCCCCAACCCCTCCAGCCGGTGCAATAGGATACCATGGTCGATGGTATCGAAAGCCGCTGAGAGATCTAATAGGACCAGGATAGAGGAATGACCTCTATCCCGAGCCCTCCAGTGATCATCCACCAACACGACCAATGCCGTCTCCATGCTGTGCCCAGGCCGGAAGCCGGACTGGCGCGGGTCTAGATAGATAGTTTCCTCCAGGTGCTGGGGGAACTGTCGTGCCACCACACTCTCAACAACCTTCCCTAGAAAGCGAAGGTTGAGAGACTGGATGACAATTAGCCAGCTCTGCTGGGTCCAGGGAAGGCTTCTTGAAGATGGGTCTCACCACCGCCTCTTTCAAGGCGGCTGGCAAGAACCCCTCACTCAAGGAAGCATTCACTATTCCCAGGAGCCAGCCTCGTGTAACCTTCCGGGAGGCCAGTGCAAGCCAGGAGGGACACGGGTCCAATAAACATGTGGTGGCATTCAGCCGCCCCAGCAACCTGTCCATGTCATCAGGAGAAACAAAGTCAAAATCATCCCAGAAAACAGTCTCAAGACCTGCCTCCTCCTGCCCGCCTGGACCAATCTTGTCGGAGGTCAACTCGTCGTGGATCCGAGCGATTTTATCCTGCAGATAACATCCAAATTCCTCTGCCTGGCCCTGTAAAAGAGCTTTCCGCGGCCTCTGTTGAAGGAGGGAGCGGGTTACTCTAAACAGGGCGGCAGGGTGGTTATCTGCAGATGCGATAAGAGTGGAGAGATAATTACGTTTCGCTGCTCTTATCACCACAAGGTAGGTCTGCAAATGCAACCTTACCTGTGTTTGGTCGGATTCGGAACGAGTAGACCTCCAAATGCTCTCTAGGCATCTCTATCTATTATTTTCCTGGTTTCAATTGTCCTAATTATGAATTTAGTTAGCATATAGGGTTTTGGGGGTGGTTCTTTTTTCTTTTTCTTTTTGCTATATCATGCCAATGTTGTTTATTACCTAGGAAAGATGGAGAGAGGAACAATTTTGCCATTAAGGTGGTTGTTGCCTCATATGACAGTTGCCAAGAAACTGTTTGCTTAGCTGGCATTTACAGATGGATTCAAAAGAGGGTGTTGGCTTTTTCTGTGCTTCAGTCTCAGTCCAGGATTAGGAAAAAGGAAAGGAAACCAAGGTTAAGCATTCATTCCCCTTTTTCATTCTTGATGCTTCCAAACAAATAGAGACCGTTTCAATATCTTAAGGTTGAAAAAAGATTAGAAAATATAACTGTGAAAACTTTACACCAGATATGGTTTTGAATTAAACAAAGAAAAGCTAGTGTTGTGGCCTGCCAGCAGCCAGCAGAGCTGGCAGCAGATTCAGACAGTGAGGAGGTTGGGGAGGAACATGGGCCAGTTGTGGAGTCTGGAGAAGGCTCTGATGAGGGCTATGCGTCGGAGGCAGAACCGTATGCCAGTTATCAGCTGCCTTCAGAGTCAGACATCAGTGAGGCAGACAAACAGCTGGAGCCTGTTCCCAGTGTGTGCATGCAGAGTTGCCAGACAAAGGGAACCAGACCAGGGGTTGACTTGGGAGTAAAGCCACAGGGGTTGACTTGGGAGTAAAGCCACAGGTGGACAATGAATGGCCCCTCACAGAGGAAATAAAAGAGGGGTGAAAGGGGAGTGGAGTTTGCAGGAGACAATTAGTTTGCTTAATTAGCTCGTGACCCTCCAAGACTCCTTGCCAAGTTTTGCAGATATCGGCCTGTCAGCTCTCCAAGTCAGATAAGGTTTGTAACTGTAAATCCTTCCTGGAAAGACTTTGCTGGATGTGAATGAGCAGAATCCACAGTAAATTAATAAAAGGGGTTTGTGTCGGGACAAGGAGTTTGCTTCATGCTCTTGGGAAACCTAGGTCAGAACAGCTATGCAAGAGAGAGATCTAACTCAAAAATAAACTTCAAATGGTCAGAAGCAGAGGAATAATGTATCGATTTATGATGAACTAACCAATGACGGTTATTGACATCTTTAGGACAGATATAATAATAATAATGATGATGATGATGATGATGATCATCATCATCATCTTTATTGTCATTGTAATAAAATTACAATGAAATTGGTTCATTGTAATCTAATGTCTAATCTGCTTGTACATCTCCAAGTGACAAGTTTAACAATTTTTCACAGCAGTTTCACAGCAGATACCCATGACAGTATCCTTCCAATATTTATGCTAAAATTTATAAAGATGTTATGGTTGCCTGGGAACAGAAAAGCTTTTTTGCTTGTTGCCATAATTTGGGGTAATTGGTCCTTTCCTGTGTTATGACAATATTGCTGTTTTGTATATAAAGCAGCCTTGGTACACAAGACTTTCAGGTTGGCTTGAGTCAAGGCATATTTGGTGAAAAGAGTATAACAGTCCTTGCAGACTCCAGAATTATATATGCATGCTTAAGGCTGGCTCCTTTCTCTCCAGTGTGCTATATAAGGTAACAGACTAACAAGGACACCTAGTTATACTTCTCAAATAATCTGCTGTTGTCACTCAGTTCTTATCTTGCATACATTTGGATTCAACATAGGAATGGCATAGGAGTTTAATCTAGCAACTCCTGTGTTTTATTGCCTCTTGCCAAAGAGTGTTCATATCTGTACTGAGATAAGTATGTGTGTCCATATGCCAACTGAATGTTATAATAATACTGAGTATTATAATACAGGGTAGTAGTTGTGGAGAAAATAAGAAGAAAACAAGGAGTTGTTTATAAAAAAAGGTGGAATATAATTTAAATAAATAATAAGACAGGACTGGCTGCATACTAAAGAGATATTATAGCAATAGCACTTAGACTTACACACCACTTCACAGTGCTTTACAGCCGTCTCTAAGCGGTTTACAGAGTTACCATATTTTCCCCAACAATCTGGACCCTCATTTTATCAATCTCAGAAGGATGAAAGGCTGAGTCAACCATGAGCTGATAAGAATCAAACTCCTGGAGTGAGCACTAAGTTAACCTGCACTGCATTCTGCGCCACCATGGCTTTCATTATGAATGCAGTTCCCATAATTCTCAATCATTTGACGCCCCAATGCATCTGCAAAATATCAGGTAAAGGAAAGTTGCATTTCCGGCAATTTTGAAGCAATTGGAAATATGGGATGTGGTTTCAAACAAATCAAAAATTAATAGAAGGTTGCTTTTTCAGATATGTAGTTCATGAAAGTTTAAACAACAACTTATCCTTAAGTTTCTTTTATATTTTATTGTTATTATTAGAAGAGCCCTCAGAAGCAGGGGAAAGCCTTGCATCTTAGAGTTGTATAATTTTTCTTCTGTATAGAAAGTATAATGATCTGAAACTATGTTATCTTACATAAAAGTTTCTGTACAGTATTTTCTCTTGGGAGCTAAACAAAAACTCCTAGAAAAGAAAACATGAACCATTCTGTCACCGGTGAAATCCTCTGACGTCTGCTACCAGTTCAGTGAGTCTGCTATCAAACGCATGCTTTGTGTGCGCTAAAAAAGGAACATTTTGAAGACTTCCGAGTCTGCAAAGGTAAGTAGAACGGGGGTGGGGGGGAGGGAATCTGCTGTGCCACATGACTTAAATTAGCTAGAAAGCAGGAAATCTGACGATTCTAGCTAATATAAATCGTGTCACAGCTGATCATTGGAAACACCGGTTCGCCCGAAATGGTAAGCATTTTTTACTACTGATTCAGCCGAACTGGTCCAACCCAGTAACATTTCACGCCTGCATTCTGCCTTTAAAAATGGAACTATTGGAACTATTGCCTTAAATTCATTTGTTCCAGGCTTCAAAAGATGCTTTGGTTTTTGTTCTGAATCTTGCTTCCACTCATATACAGCACTTAGTATATAATGCAGCAGTTTGATTTTTGCTGATTAACTTTGTAATCTGTTCTGTTAGGGTTGTTCAGTAGGTTTGCTAAATGTTTATGATCAAGATTCATTAAGGGAGGAAATAGATTCTTCTTTAGGTAAATTTGTGAGTCTTATTTATATCTCTTAATGTGTACCATTTAAAAAAGAATAGGAAACAGATCTTTGGGTAAGTGGCCGTGGTAGTAGACAGTCAGTTTGTTCACTTCTTACACTAGCCCTTGACTTACAACTAGTTGTTTAACTATTGGGCAAAGTTGTGATGGACTTTTCAAAAGCTTATGACCCATTTTCAAACTTACAACTGCCAAACTTACAACCTGTGGTCATTTATTCTTTTCCAGGTGTTTTGCAACTGGCTTATATTTAAACTGATTGCAGCATCCTTTGGTCATGTGACCATGATTTGCTATTTTTTTGCCAGTTTCCAGCAAAAATCTTCGGTTCAGAAGAATAGATTTGCTTAAAGACCTTGCAATTCACTTTATAACTAACTGCAGGTTGCACAAAGTGCAAAAGCAAAAGTGGTCATTGAATCTGGTCCAGGGGTGGGCTGTTATGGGTTCACCCAGGTTTGGGAGAACCTGTAGCTAACATTATGGCTGGTTTGGAGAACCTCCAAATCCCACCCCTGGCTGGCCCTGCCCCTCCACCCCACCCTGTTCCTTCCAGGACACTCCACGTGACCTGTTTTGAAGTAAGTGCAGGGCCCGCACAGGGGCTTGGGGAGGGCAAAAAACGGGCCTCATGGAAGTTCCAGAAGCCTGTTTCCTGCCTCTGGAAGGCCTCCGGAGCCCGGGGAGACAGTTTTCACCCTCCCAGAGGCTCAAGGAAAGGCTTCCCCAGGGAAACCCCCCCCCCCCCCCCCCCGTTCTGCAGGAGCTAAACTAGGGGCTTGGATTTTATTTTAATAAACTGGATACAAGTAGATAAAATAATTTTCCTAAATGATTAAGGAAGCTAATTCTGGTCACATGTAATCAGTCCACTTACATTTCTCATTTACCTGAAAGGGAGAAATAGTTAGCAAATCCCTGATTACTGTTATCTTTTAAATGCAGACCCATTTTCTAGAATTTTAGTTTTCAAGGCTATTTTACAAAAATCTCAAATAAAACATAGGTAAATCCAAGCAGGAATTGAGGGAGCTCTTCGTTCTGACCGACACGACACGGTCGTTGACTCAACTTCAACTGGAGTCCTTGCATGGAACCCACCTTAGATGAACACATCGCCTACCTTTACTCCTTGGAGATGTTTGGCATCTCAGATCATGATCTGATGTATACGTCTGAAACGAGTCACAAGGAAGCCGACGACGATGAGGGCCACCAGTACATTCAGAACCATATCCACAAGGCTCAGGAGATGGTCCAGTTAAAATCCCAACTGAAGGACCCTAAGAAAAGGATAAGGCACTTCCCATGATTCTTCCTTAAAATCAGTCTGGAGTTAAAGCCAATTTTTGTGAATCTTTAAGAAAATGAATCTGGAATTAAAGCCATTTCCATGATCTTACCTTAGACCATTCCTGTAATTTTTCTTCTCGTGAACATGATTGTCCAACTGAATCTAAAACGTTCTCCATCTTCAGGAACCAACCTCTTTCTCCATCAACTGACATTCTTCTGTGCCAATCTTGGGTTGGTCAACTTCCAGAAGGAAGCAACTGAAGATGTATTGTCCACTTGTCCACCGATGTTCTTCTCTATCAATCTGGGGTTGGTCAACTTCCAGAAGGAAGCAACCAAAGATGTATTGTCCACTCGTCCACCAATGTTCTTCTCTACCAATCTTGGGTTGGTCAACTTCCAGAAGGAAGCAACCAAAGATGTATTGTCGACTTATTCACCGATGTTTTTCTGTGCCAAACTTGGATTGGTCAGCTTCTAGAAAGAATCAACTGAAGATGTATTGTCCACTTGACGACAGATGTTCTTTGCCAATCTTGGGTTGGTCAACTTCCAGAAAGAAGCAACTGAAGATGAATTCCATTCCATCATGATTTGGAAGCTGCTAGTTTTCTACTGGTGTTATGGAGGCCCATCATGGTGGCTCAACATGAGGGAAGGCTACAGGTTGTTGACCAAAAGCTACAAACTTGCTGAAACACCAAACACATTACAAGGAAGAGCTGAAAACAGGCTAAAAATGCTCATATTCTCTCTGCCTCTATTCCAAGTATAATAAAATCTTGCAAGAGCTGTTTTCCCTCTGAGTAACAGAGATTGTAAAATTTGAAAACTGCCTCAGGGAAGATGATTAGGTGGAAGGCAAACCGGATGTGTTATGTTAAAAATTATGTTCGTATCAAGGTTGCATATTTTTCAATGCTAATAAAATTTATTTTCCTATTTAAAAAGCCACTCTTTGCTTTACTATCCCTAGTAAATGCTGAGAGTTGTAATTTTGCCTACCCGGTTGGAAAAAGGTGAACTGCCTAAGGCCTGCTTGACTTGAGATCTGTTCTAGATCGCTTCCAATGGTTTTAAATGTGGGTCAAATGAAACTATTTTTGAAGTCTTGCTCAGTAAAACCTCCATGGAGAGTGGTAGGCTATCTGAGTATCACTCTTCAATCAAACAGAAAAGGCAAGTTTCTTCTTTGCTTTGCACACGTTTATATGAATATATGTATGTATGTATGTTTAACTTCTATATATGTTTACCTGACTAAAGATATCTTTAATTATTTGAAAAAACAAACAAACATAGGTAAATAAAAATAGAATCAGCCTCAATGATTTGATTCTAGGCATGCTGATCTTGTTGTATTTGGGTCTTTTCCCGATTTCTTCTCAATCTTACACGGGAAAAGACCCAAATATTTGGATGGTAGGGACGCAGTGGCTAAGATCTGAACATGTCAGCAATTCAGCGATTCGAATCCCTAGTGCCGCGTAATGGAATGAGCTCCCGTTACTTGTCCCAGCTTCTGCCAACCTAGCAGTTCGAAAGCATGTAAAAATGCAAGTAGAAAAAATAGGAACCACCTTTGGTGGGAAAGTAACAGCGTTCCATGCACCTTCGGGAATTTAGTCATGCTGGCCACATGACCACGGAGACGTCTTCGGACAGCGTTGACTCTTCAGCTTTGAAATGGAGATGAGCACCGCCCCCTGGTGTCAGGAATGATAGCACATATGTACCAGGGGAACTTTTACCTTTAATACCAAAAACCATTAAAAAAAGTTTCTTTCCATATGTAAGAAACAAGAAGAAAGTCAAGGTAATAATAAGTCCAGTAATGGGAGCAAATGGAAGTACCTGTAAATGTGATTCTGGAATATTCTTTCTTGCTAGACTGAATAAAAGGCATTCAGACTTAATTTTATAGGAGCGTTTTGGCTGTAGATTATTGTTTCTCTTCTAGGCATATATAGTTTCATTTCTTACTCAGTAAAAGACATTTCCTGTCTTGGGTATGTTTCTGTCCTATACCCTTCAGTCCTCACTGTAATGAACTTTCTCTTTCATCAGATCTGCCCCACCCAACCAGGCAATGGAAACTGATGCAGCAATTACTTAGTTTAACTTGCATTGTGTTAACACCTTCCTCCCCAGCTCATATGTGCAAAGTCCAAAGAAAGAAAATGTCTTATCCTGTGCTAATTGGGAATTACAGGAGATCTTTAAGCCTAGTATTTTGGTAGTTAATTTGGAGGGACCTAGGCATTTTGACTCATGCTACCAGATTATAGTTTCAAGAAGCACAAATAGGTATGTGACAAAAATATTTGCAAAGCAAAAACAAACATTTTTTAAATTTTGTTTATCACAATGTTACTATTTTTATAAATAACTCAAGGTGACATACACACCTAGTATTTGTTCTTCCTCTTATTTTCCCCACAACAACAACCCTGTGAGGTGAACTCGGCTGAGAAAGAAAGTGACTTGCTCAACCATTTTATAATAATAATAATAATAATAATAATAATAATAATAATAATAATAATAATAATAATAATAATAATAATAATAATAATAATAATAATAATAATAATAATTTAATTTGTAAACCGCTCTCTCTCCCCGAAGGGACTCGAGGCGGTGCACAGGGAATTAAAAATACACACATATAAAAACTAACAGACATTATAATACAAATTTAAAATGAATTAAACCTAAACCCTGCGCTAACATCCCCGACTATCTAAAACTAATACCCCTAAAAATCCCTAATAAAACAATTTGAGTATTCAGCTTGAGGTAAATGGGTCGATTAAGCCAAGCCGGCCAGACAGAAGAAGTGAGTTTTTAGTTTTTGGCGGAAGGAGCGGAGGTCCGTAGTTGTTCTAATTTCGGGGGGAAGGTCGTTCCAGAGGGATGCATGCTTAAGGCAGGGCTACACTTCTAATCTACTAACTTCTAGCCTGGTGCCTTCACCAAAAGACCAAAGTGGCTCTTTAAAAAAAAATCAGAATATTTTAACACAATAAAACAATAAAAAACTAACTTGGTTGTTATCAGTAGAGGAACTGAAGGACTTTTGAAATAAAATAGTCTTCAGAGACTTGGAATGAAAGGAGAGTCAAGGTCAAATTTAACTTGGTGGAATGGATTTCAAAATACAGATGCTGTTAGAGAAAAGGCCTAATGCACAATCTGTATCTTGTACCTCAGTGAGGTCAATACTGTTTTATAACACATCAGGCTGGATGGGCAGAATCATACCTGACAGCGTACATCTTGTTGACAAATACATTTTAAATAATATTTAGAGTATATTAACAACCTACGCAGCAAAGGGTCAAGTATAGATGGGGTTTTTTTTTTAAATATTAGGCTTCAGAGAAGCAGGATGAACCAAATAAGTCAATTCATTCAAGCGGCAGAAAAATAAAAGCATTGAAAGAAATCATGCCTTAAACATTGCTTATGAAACATTCCCTTCTCTTTAGTGGCCGTCACGGCTACTTTCAAGATATATGCATTATCTGAGGAAAAGAATTATCCCACGTAAAACTTAAAGTCTGCTGTGCTTTGTAAGTTAAGTTTCAGCTTATTACATAATTCCTTCTCGATCTTTGATAAGTGATATAGCAAAACACTCCTATTTGTTAGTCACAAATCATGCAATATAAGGAAGTAATGTAGTGAGAAAGGAACAATAGATCTACCTTTTTTTCCCTTCTATCTTTCGGCTAGTAAATTTAGGCAGCTCTTCTGTAAAGTGGTATATTTAAAAAAAACCAAATCGTATCGATAAAAGAGTTTTGCCAGTTTTCTCTCTTGAGTTGGGGAGCAAAGAAATCCTGTTGTTGTTTTTCAGGGTTCTATTGGTGGGTATCCCAAACCAAAAAGTATCAAAGTTGAAGGGAAATTAACCAGGATGGACTGAGATAGAAGGTTTCTCCATGGAAACCAGTCCTGAAAGATGCACCAAGGAAATAAAAGCAGTTTGGGCTTGTTTTTCAGACACAAATAGGAGAGGCAGAAAAATTGGGAATTCACCTGTCAAGAGCTATGGTAACTTCCATCCAGGCAGAACATATGACCAGAAGAGTCAAGCTGGAGAATGGATTGAAACTTTGGAGCCTTTCTTATGCCAGCTGCATTTCCAGCTCATTTGAGATGGGAGACAAGCAACTTAAGCCCCTTATGCTGGAGATCTTTTAGATGTGAGAACAAAGTCACTGCTCTTTGGCAAGTATCGTAAATGGAATTTTACTTTTTCAGCTACAAAGGTATTAAAATGATCCCTCCCACTTTGGAAACATACCAAGGAAAGGCTTTATCTTTTCTTATTCATGGTGTCCTGTTTGAGCATTGGCTAAGAGAGCACTGCTGATAAAACTTGGAGTGTATCAAACTCAGTGACAGGCCTTACAATTAAATAGCTGGTTGTAAAAGATTGCAGGGCCTTTTTAGTTAAAGCTATTTTTTTCTCATTAGCAGATCCTTTTAAGCTATTCATTTATAAGCAATGGTTCATAACCTTTTAAATTTAGAGACTTTGTTATTCTCTTTATTGTCTAGAGGTAATGTGAAGAAACCAGAGAGAACAAAACTTCCACAATACATTGCCTAAACTGTCAAATAATGTTGAAAGCTGTACATCAAACTGTACATAAAATGTTCCTTTAGGGACTTATCAACAGATACCAGCTTTGAAAAACTCCTGAACTTTGCAGAAGTGTTAAGAAAATTTGCTAAATCTCCAAGGCCAAAGTATTTTATAGGCGTAGGGATAATATACATGCAGTTGTCTAATTAAGAACATCTGACTTTAGGACAATTACTAGATGCAAAGGGACTGCCTACAGTATTACTAAAAATGATGGGCAGTGTTCTCCTTCAAGATGACAAAGCACTGAAGCTGTCTATGCTTTCAGGAACCTCTGAAGCACAAATTTTAATACTGCCCACCAGTAATAGGCAATCTGTTTTTAAGTACAATTTCCATCTTAAATACAAATTCGAGTTAAAGACAGAGTTCAAGAATGGGGCTCATTCTTAACCCAGGGACTACCGGTAATTAGGTTATGATAAATACTTTCTAGTAAGTGGTTGATTTTATTTCATTAATGGGATGTCTGTTTTATCCATTAAGGAGCCTTTAATTGATGTGATTATGGTTTGTGTATTAACAGTATTTTAATTTTTAGTTTCCACACCACCTCCAGGCTAAAACATGTTGAAAGAATAGTTCAGTCTCAGAAGTGAGAGGAATAAAATTGCCTAGCAGAACACAGTAAGACTGAGTATGGCTAGCCTTACTTTGTGAGGAAATAATTCCAAACTTAGGGCATTGCTACGGAAAATATCCATTCCTACTTTCCTTTGCATGGTGGGATCAGACAATTCCACTAGGTTTAGAAGTCAGATGAAGAATAACTCCACAGACCCAGATAGATCATCTACTTTAAATGCTTTAAATTTGTAACTTTGTTGTTTGTATCCTTACGATTTATATTGATATTGATTTTTTCCTGATTGCTTATTTGTACCCTATGACTATCATTAAGTGTTGTACCTTAGAGTTCTTGAGGAGTGTATCTTGTCTTTTTCTGTACACTAAGAGCATATGCACCAAAGACAAATTCCTTGGGTGTCCAACCACACTTGGCCAATAAAGCGTTCTATTCTATTCTATTCTATTCTATTCTATTCTATTGTTTATCACAATGTTACTATTTTTATAAATATTTTTTTTAATAAAATAATTTTTTATAATTAAATCCCAGGCTGGCAAATTCTTACCCACAAGCATCAGTATGAAAACAGCAGATTGGTGCTCTCACATTCTGGATCTTGAATTGCATTCCCAATTCTGCTTCTCCAGTTGTTGCAGTGCTATAACTGCGTCTTTGGTTGCAGCGCTAGTTCTTGAAAAAGAGTAGATGGATTATTTATACACTTGCTAGGTATTGACCATTCCCCGAGGATGCTTTTGAAGCTGTGGCTGTTCTAGAAATTAGAGCAGCATGAGTAAAGCCAGAACAAGTGGCAGCAGTGGGAGCCACAGAACTTGTGGGTCTGGGTGAATTTAAAAAGCTATGCTGATAAAGAGGCAGTAGTGACAGCAGCAGATAGGTCAGTAAACTTTATTACCATATTTTTCTGTGACCGTAAATAAAGAGTGTGTGTGTGTGTGTGTGTGTGTGTGTGTGTGTGTAGGTAGGTTTTGGTTTATTCGGGTCTTTTCCTGTGTAAAATTAAGAGTGTTTTTGCAACGTTTCGATGGGATCACACCCATCATCATCAGGCTGGAGCCTTTGTTTTCTTGTGAGTACACTGTGATCGAAGTGGCAGTTTTTCTATAAGTAGAGGTGGGTGGGGTTGGAATGTTGGCTCTGCTGCTTTAAACAGATTGGTTGGCTGATTTGTCACATCCTGATTGGTAGATGGAGTTGATGTTAGTTGAGAATGATTGATGATGGTGTCAGTGTTTGTGGCTGGGACTCGTTTAATGGCCAGAGCTAGTTTCCAGATGTCTGGCAGGCAGGAGGCATCATCACGTCTATTCATGTTGTAGGGATGTTTCTCTATTTCAACAGCTTCCATAATTATTCTATTTATTTATTTGTTTGTTTGTTTATTTATTTATTTATTTATTTATTTATTTAAATTTATACCCCGCCCTTCTCCAAACGGACCCAGGGCGGCGCACAGGAATACTAAAATACATACAAAAACATATAAAATTTTAAAAAACTTATTCCAATAAAATCCTGCGCTAAAAACCAAATTTAAATCCCCAAATTTAAAACTATCTAAAAGTCAGTAATGGAGGTTACGCTAGGCTGCTAGATGGAATAGATGTGTCTTAAGACACTTGCGGAAGAGGCGGAGGTCGGAGATGGTGCCAAGTTCAGGGGGTAAGTCGTTCCAAAGGGCTGGGCCCGCCACAGAGTAGGCTCTTCCCCTGGGTGTCGCCAGTCGGCATTGTCCAGTCGACGGCACCCTGAGGAGGCCCTCTCTGTGGGAGTGTATCGGTCTGAGGGATGTATGGGGCAGTAGGCGGTCTCGCATATAACTAGGCCCCGAGCCATGGAGCGCTTTAAAGATGGTCGTCAAAACCTTGAAGCGCACCCGAAAGACCACAGGAAGCCAGTGCAGCTCACGCAGGATTGGTGTTATGTGGGAGTGTCTAGGCGCTCCCGTAATTACCCACGCGGCTGCGTTCTGGACTAACTGCAGCTTTCGGGTGCACCTCTTGTTGGAGTGTTCAGTTTTGTTTTAAACGAGTCTACCAATCAGGATGTGACAAATCAGCCAACCAATCTGTTTAAAGCAGCAGAGCCAACATTCCAACCCCACCCACCTCTACTTATAGAAAAACTGCCACTTCGATCACAGTGTACTCACAAGAAAACAAAGGCTCCAGCCTGATGATGATGGGTGTGATCCCATCGAAACGTTGCAAAAACACTCTTAATTTTACACGGGAAAAGACCCGAATAAACGAAAAACTACATACCTATACCCGTGAAAATCTACGAAAACAAGTATATATATATACTTGTGGCAGGACCAGCTTTTGAAACAGATGTAGAGAAGATAGTTTAGATGGCACTGTCATAAGCATAGCATTAAATATAACAAATGGCTGGAATTAAGGAAGTACAGTAAGCTGACAGCCTGATATGTAATCTTGATGTTATTCCATTATTTCCTATTAATGTATGTTTCTTGAGGAATTGTTCAGACCAACACAGATGAAGCTACCATTGTGTTTCCTTTGTCTAACATTAGCTGGATAAGGCATACATTGCTCAACTGACACAATTTATCTCAAAATTAATAGAGAAGCAAAATCTTGATTTTAAATTGTAAATGTGCTACACAAAGATCCATCATGGATCTGATATAATTTTTATTTATTTAAGCATGGATAGTCTTGTGTCTTGGCAGTTTTGGCAAACATACAAAGAAAATGGTTATTTGCAGGAACTATGACTAATTAAATCTATGGGTAATTAGATCTTATACACTGGGTATACAACTGTATATAGTTTTAGAATAAATCTTTCAGCCCAGTTGTATGCACTGATCATAGAACAGAATTGCTGTTACTAATTTTATTCAGGCATGTAATAATTTAAGCCATGTGGGGCTACTGTACTTAATTCTGTTTGATGTTTGCAGCAGCCTTATTCCAGCAAGAACAAGAAGTTATGGGAATTATGCTCCAGCACATCTGAAGAATTGGGAAACTGGGGATGTGCATTAGAAAATAAGTGAAAAATAGTGCTCAGACCTGTTGTTTCTCTTCCTCCTCTCTTTCCATAGGATATGTAACATTTAACAAGAATTGGAATACAGTGGGAATCATTTCAGACTAGTTACTTTTCTCTCTTTATTCCCCACACTTCTTTTCAAAGGAAAATATATGCTTCACCATGAGATTTTTGGTCCATCAACATAGCAGGACCTTCAGAAGTAGAGGAAGCAAATTATAAAACAAAGGCATGTTGAAAGCCACTTTGTACTCTCAAACCGTTTTCTCTCTTTTCTGAGTACCTCAATTAATCACACAAAGGTATAATTTTATTTCATTTCCAATTGTACTTGTACTTAAACATCATAGCCCATTCAGCGGTCCCCAAACTATTGTCTTCCCCAGATTCCCCAACCAGGAATGTATGTATGTTAATGAAATTGTGGTTAAAATTGCATTGATATTCAGAGGCATAATTCAGAAGGATAAGAGGCTCCTATCTCTGACTACTAGGTGACTTGGTTTCTGGTATTCTCTGAAATTCTAGGAAATAAATTTCTTTGTTCATTTGTTTCAAAATAGAAAAGAATAAAAAAATGAATCGGTCCAGTAATCAAAGTCTCAGATCAATATTATTTTACTGTTGCTTTTATGCAGAAACATGGAATAGCAACCTAAGATGACAGTGAAATTACAGAAGTGTAATTAAAATACATGGTTAAATATGTTTATGCTGAAAGCACAATTGGATTTGAAAGCACTTTCGTTATAGCTGATGTTAATTGTAGAATCTTACAGGAAGTATTGGGGGGGGGGGAACACACACAAGTCATTCCTCATCACCTCCAAGGACTGCATGATGAAATATCAGCTGACTTGTCAGAATGACTTAGTGACACAAACCAGATTGTTCTGCTCAACAGGATAGGCTTGGCAGAGAAGCCTATTTATTAGGCTGGCAATTCTTTTGAGCCTGGTGAAGGGATGTGGTCTCAAGCAGCAGCTGGCCAGAACAGGATTTATTCAAGGAAGACAGGGATGTATGGCTCCTGGTAGATAAAAACCAATTATTTGGGGAAATGCAGGCTGTTTTAAATCATGTACAAATAGATTGTAGGAAGTGAAGCTTAGAAATCTCTATTTTTCTCCCATATCTCTTCCAGTATAGTGAAGCATGCTCAGGCTTTTTATGGCTCTGTACCGGAATCACTTAGCAAAATCCCCAGGCTACAACTTAAATGTTCCACATGCCTTTATCTAACATTCAAGGCCATCAAGCTCTTGAGGGACTGATCAATGTCTCAGTGGAGTGGTAATCTTCTGTCTGGACTATACTTTCTCAGACTTAGTTTTTTAAAATGTGCTTATAGAAAGCAAATGGATCTCTACAAATGGACCTCCATATGAAACCTCTACTCCATAAAAACTAGCTTTCTAAATATATGGATTTATGGTGTATGGAAAAGCAGTAGAACTACTCTCAGCATGAGATGTGAGTTTGAATTAAGCCAGTGTTTCTTAAACCACTTTTCTCTCAAGATTTATATCCACTTTTAAAAATTATGGAAGGCCCCCAAAAAACCTTTCTTTGTAAAGGTTTTATTTATTGATATTTACCCTATTGAAATTAAAATAATGCATTATCTGCTGCTAAGATGATTGTTTGATGGGACAATGTAATATTATTTTTCAGCAAAAAATGAGAGGATTCTTAAGAGGGCCTTGAGGGATTCCCAGGGGTCATTTAAGACACACTGAGTTAAGCTATTCAAGAAGTAGGTAATCTTTTTATTCATTTCTCTAGGTCAGTGATGGTGAACCTTTTAGGCACAGAGTGCCCAAACTGGAAGGCACACATGTCAAAATGCCGGAACCCCCAATAACCAGCTGGCCGGCAGGCATGCGCACGTCAGAAACCCAACAACCAGCTGGCTGAGCTGAGGCAATGGTGTGTGTGCCCACAGAGAATGCTCTGCGTGCCACCTCTGGCATGTGTACCAAAGGTTTGCCATCAGAGCTCTAGGTTGATAGAAATTGTTCAGCCCACATTAATTTAAAGTAAACAACAGAGATTGTGGTGTTATTGTTTAAGGGTCATGTTTCTTGACTAACTAATGATGTGGGAAATTAATGAATAGTTGTTATTTTGGGTCCAGATATGGGGTGGCAGGTTATTTACTATTAGGTCCTAGATCAAAATGGCTGTAGTTTAATATTGGATTTAATAAAAATATTTTATATCTACTTTTGCTCCAAAAGGTAGTTTACATTCATCTTTACTAATACTTTTATTATCTCCACAAATTATTTTAGACAGTTTAATTAGATGTTACTCTTCTAATTATTAGCATAAATTTCTCCAACGAAAATTATGTTTCATTAATATACAAAAATTGTGCTTAATGCAGTTATCAGATATAAAAAGAGAAATACAAACTTATAGCAAAAATATTTGAATTTCCCTCCTAATTTGTTTCAAAAGCTTCATTAATGCAGGCCAAGATTAACGTCATTCAATCAGTGACTTGGAACTCTAAAACTAGTCTCCTTATATTTGGTGGACCCCACTTGGTGGAGACTCCCATAAAATATGGGTTATACGCTTCCCTAAAGTGGGGAAATATGAAAAAAAAAACTGAAGACAGGAAAGGATGCAAAATAAGCTATAGACCTTTGCCTGCAAGGAAATTACACAAACATGAAAGCCGATGAATAAGAAAAACAACATATAAGCTCTGTTTGACATTGATATTGCATCCAATACATGGTATTGGACTACAGTGCTTCCCAGAATCATTGGTGGCTTATAAATATGACAAAATAAATAACCTGCTGTAGCTACAAACCACCATAGTCACAGTAATTATTTATACCAATCATCTTTTTTTTAAGGAGAAGAGCTATCAATTTTAGAGAATTTGTTTAAGATGGAATCTTAAATTTAATTTAGGTATGAAGTCAAATATGGGATCCTCATTGTATCATAATGGGGGAGGAAGAAGAGAAAGGAAGGAGGCAATACTAGTCTCTCCTTTCTCCTACGTCTCTCTCTTTTTACTAAGGATCTTCTCAAGGTTTATATATTTTAGTGTTATTTTCTGCCTTAATACAGGTAGTCCTCAACTTACAACAGATTGTTTAATAATAGTTTAAAGTTACAACAGCACTGAAAAAAGTGATTTATTACCATTTTTCATACTCATGACTGTTGCAGCAACCCCATAGACACATTTTGTTTGGATGCTTGGTAACTGGTTCATATTTACGACGGTGTCCTTAGGTCATCTAATCACTTTTCAACAAGCAAAGTCAATGGGGGAAGCCAGATTCACTTAACAACCTTGTTACTATCTTAACAATTGCAGTTGTTCTCTTAACAAATGTGGCAAGAAAGGTCATAAAATGGGGCAAAGCTCACTTAACAAGTGTCTCACTTAACAATAGAAATTTTGGGTTCAATTGTGTCATAAGGACTACCTGTATAATAGCAAAGAAAGGACCTAGACTAAGAAACAGATTGTCAGCCACCAAAACAAGATCCTTTTGTCAAAAGAAAATTTTGTTTCTTCATCTAACAACTTCAAGCAATATCTTTAGTTAAAAAAACAACATTATTTGCTTCCATAAGACCCAGCAGTGTTGAACTGCAAGATTCTACAAAAGAATATGATTATCTGAATTAGATTCCTGCATTATTAGATCTGCAAGGAATTTTTCCCTCAGGGCTATTTGATTCGATCCCCTCCCTGCTTTATTATTATATTTCTCACGTATTCAAGGGCTACCCTCCTCTCCCTGCGGGAGTCCCCCCTCTCGCAGGTCTGGCCCTCAGAGTTAATGAGGGCCCACCTCAAGGAAGGGCTTATTAACCAAGAGAGGTGGGCAAAATGCAAGATGTGGAGATTTTTAGTTAGTTTTTTAACTCGGGTCTTAAGGGGTTCCAGGGTGGTGGGTGGGTCCATTTAGACCGGCTCAACCAGACAGATCGCTAGACCAGCTGATAGCGGCGAGATTGTGGGTAGAGGGTCTGACATAGAGAGAGGGCCTTTCTATTAAGATGGTCCTGGGGAGGGGTAGGTATGATGGGAGCCGGGGGCCGTATCAACTGTCGGGGGGGCATACCCGCTGTCTACAAGCGGTCGCCTGCCCCCACCCCCTGAGCTCCTCCCGCAACCTAGGAGGTTGGGAATTACAGAGCCTGGGCCCCAGGCTGATGCTGTGCAACGCCAGGTCTGTGGTGAACAAAGCCCCCCTCATCTACGATCTAGTTTCAGAGGGGGACCCGGACCTGGTGGGTATCACGGAAACCTGGTTGGGGCACGAGGGAGGTGTTCCTCTCGTAGAAATGTGCCCGCCAGGTTACCTGGCACTCCATCGGCCAAGGGCCCAGGGTAGGGGTGGGGGGTGGCGGTTATTATTAAGGAAGGTCTTAAGCCAAGGGAGACCACTGTGCCTCAGGTAGTCGGGTGTGAATCCCTGTATGTGAAATGGGGCCTTGGGAGGCAGTTGGGCCTGCTGGTTGTGTACCTGGCTCCCCGCTACATGTCAGCAGCCCTACCCGAGCTCCTCGAGGTGATCGCCGAGGTAGCGGTTGATACCCCCAGGCTCTTAGTCATGGGGAATTTCAACCTGCCATCGGTTGGCAATTCATCTGAGGCGGCTCGGGAGTTCATGGCCTCCATGACGGCCATGGACCTGAGCCAAGTAATTCAAGGCCCCACGCATACAGGGGGAAACACACTAGACCTAATTTTTGCCTCTGGCCAGTGGTTGAGTGATCTAGGAGTAGGGGAACTAGTCATCGAACCCCTGTCATGGTCAGATCACTCTCTCCTTCGGCTTTTCTTCCCAACCGCTACACCCTACTGCGGGGAGGCAGAGCCAGAGATACCAAGATGGTTCCGCCCCAGGCGCCTGATGGACCGAGAGAGGTTCCAGATGGAGCTTGGGCCTATACCTGTAACTCTAACCCACGGCTCGACTGAGGGCCTAGTAACCGCATGGAGTAGTGCGGCCATGGGGGCCTTGGACCGGGTAGTGCCCTTGCAGCCTCTCACGCGGCGTCGATCCACCCTGGCCCCTTGGTTCTCTGAGGAGCTAAGGGTGATGAAGGGCCGCAAGAGACGCCTAGAGAGCAGGTGCAGATCCACTCGCTCCGAATCCGACCGAACACAGGTTAGGTCCCACTTGAGGACCTACCTAGTGGCGATAAGAGTGGCGAAACGTAGTCATCTTGCCATCCTTATCGCATCCACAGATAACCGCCCTGCCGCCCTGTTTAGAGTGACCCGCTCCCTTCTCCAGCAGGGGCCGCGGGAAGCTCCTTTGCAGGGCAGAGCAGAGCAGAGGAATTTGGAAATTATCTGCAGGATAAAATCGCTCGGATCCGGGACGAGTTGGCCTCCAACCCGATAGATCTGGGCGGACCGTCCGAGGCGGGTCTTGAGACCGTTTTATGGGATGAGTTTGACTTTGTTACCTCTGAAGACATGGACAGGTTGCCGAGGCGGCTGAATGCCACCACATGTTTATTGGACCCGTGTCCCTCCTGGCTGGTACTGGCCTCCTGGGAGGTGACACAAGGCTGGCTCCAGGAAATAGTGAACGCTTCTTTGAGTGAGGGGTTCTTGCCGGCCGTCTTGAAAGAGGCAGTGGTGAGACCCCTCCTCAAGAAGCCTTGCCTGGACCGAGGGTTGTTAAGTAATTATCATCCGGTCTCCAACCTTCACTTTCTTGCAAAGGTTGTTGAGGGTGTGGTGGCACAGCAGTTCCCTTGACACCTGGAGGAAACTGCTTATCTAGACCTGCGCCAGTCCGGCTTCCGCCCCAGGCATAGCACTGAGACGGTTGGTGGATGTTCTCTGGAGGGCCAGAGATAGAGGTTACTCCCTCTATCTTAGTCCTGTTAGATCTCTCAGCGGCTTTTGATACCATCGACCATGGTATCCTATTACATCAACTGGGGAGGTTGGGATTGGGGGGCACTGTATTACAGTGGTTCTCTTCCTACCTCTCCGGTTGATCGCAATTCATGTTGACAGGAGGGCAGAGGTTGACGTCGAGGCCCCTAATGTGCGGGGTGCCTCAGGGGTCGGTCCTCTCGCCCCTCCTGTTCAACACCTATATGAAGCCGCTGGGCGAGATCATCCGTGGTTGTGGGATAGAGTACCATCAGTATGCTGATGATACTCAGCTGTACATATCTACCCCCAACCATCCCAACGATGCCGTCGAAGTCATGTCCCAGTGTTTGGAAGCCGTGCGGCTCTGGATGGGAAGTAACAAACTTCGGCTCAACCCATCCAAGACCGAGTGGCTGTGGTTTCCGGCGTCCCAGCATAACCAGCTGACTCCATCGCTGGTCATCGGGGGCGAGTCGCTGGCCCCGGTGGAAAGGGCTCACAACTTAGGCGTCCTCCTGGATTTGCGGCTATCCTTGGATAACCATGTGACGGCCGTGACCAGAGGGGCTTTTTACCAGGTACACCTGGTACGCCAGTTGCACCCCTTTCTCGACCGGGACGTCCTGCGCACTAATAATAATAATAATAATAATAATAATAGTTTAATTTCTTGACCGCTCCTCTCCCCGTAGGGACTCGGAGCGGTGCACAGGGAAACTAAAACCATAAATATACAATCAAAGACATCTTAAAAAACACATTAAATAGTACCTGTGCTAAAATACCCAATCTAAGCTAAAATTCCCACTATACAGCTAAAACCCCATAGAGAGAGACTACCCCAGGCCGGCCAAGCAGAAAAAATATGTTTTTAATTTCAGACAGAAGGAGCGGAGGTCCGTGGTCGTTCTAATGTCGGGGGGAAGGTCATTCCAGAGGGCAGGGCCCGCCACAGAGAGAGCCCTTCCCCTGGGCGTCGCCCGCTGACAAAGTCTAGTGGACGGCACCCGGAGAAGTCCCTCTCTGTGGGAGCGAATCGGCCGTGAGGAAGTATGGGGCAGGATCCGATCCCGCAAGTAGCTAGGTCCCGAGCCATGGAGCGCTTTAAAAGTGATAATTAGTACCTTGAAGCGCACCCGGAAGACGACAGGCAGCCAGTGCAGCTCGCGCAGGAGAGGTGTTACATGGGTAAACCTAGAGGTACCCAGAATTGCCTGCGCGGCTGCGTTCTGGACCATCTGCAGTCTCTGGGTGCACCTCAAGGGAAGCCCCATGTAGAGAGAGTTACAATAGTCCAGTCGGGATGTCACGAGAGCATGAGTGACTGTGCGAAGGGCGTCCCGATCCAATAGGGGGCGCAACTGGCGAACCAGGCGAACCTGGTAAAACGCCCTCCTAGCCACGGCTGTCACTTGATCTTCCATGGACAGCCGGGCATCTAGGAGGACACCCAACTTGCGCGCCCCATCCACAGGGGCAAGATGTTCGCCCCCTATGGCCAGCGATGGAGTTAGCTGGTTGAATCGGGCAGCCGGAAACCACAGCCACTCGGTCTTGGTCGGGTTGAGTCTGAGTCCGTTACTTCCCATCCAGATCCGTACGGCTTCCAGGCACTGGCACATCATCGCTACGGCATCGTTGGGGTGGTTTGGGGTAGATATATACAGCTGCGTATCATCAGCGTAGAGATGATACTCTACCCCAAAACCACGGATGATCTCACCCAGCGGCTTCATATATGTGTTGAACAGGAGAGGCGAGAGGACCGACCCCTGAGGCACCCCACATGTGAGGGGTCTCGAGGTCGACCTCTGCTCTCCTGCCAACACAAATTGCGATCGGCCAGAGAGGTAGGAGGAGAACCACCGTAAAACGGTGCCTCCCACCCCCAACCCCCCCAACCGATGCAATAGGATACCATGGTCGATGGTATCGAAAGCCGCCGAGAGGTCTAATAGGACCAGGATGGAGGAACAACCCCCATCCCTGGCCCTCCAGAGATCATCAACCAACGCGACCAATGCCGTCTCGGTGCTATGCCCGGGCCGAAAGCCGGACTGGCGCGGATCTAGATACTCAACTTCCTCCAGGTGATGGGGAAACTGTTGTGCCACCACACTCTCAACAACCTTCGCCAAGAAGGGAAGGTTGGAGACTGGACGATAGTTGTTCAAAAGAGCTGGATCCAAAGAGGGCTTCTTGAGGAGGGGCCTCACCATAGCCTCTTTTAGGGAGGTAGGCAAGGAACCCTCACTCAAGGATGCGTTGATAACCTCTTGGAGCCAGCCTCGTGTCACCTCCCAGGATGCCAGTACAAGCCAGGAGGGACACGGGTCCAATAAACATGTGGTGGCTCGCAGTCGCCCACGTAACCTGTCCATATCCTCGGAAGTAACGGAGTCAAACTCCTCCCAAACAAGATCTGTCTCGTGGCATCCCACTGGGCCATGAATGGGGGCTAACTCGTTCTGTATCTGAGCGATTTTGTCCTGCAGAAAAACCACAAATTCCTCTGCTCTACCCTGTAGCGGGGCTTCCCGCACCCTCTGTTGAAGGAGGGAGCGGGTCACCCTAAACAGGGCGGCAGGGCGGTTTTCTGCGGATGCTATGAGGGTGGCACAATGATGACGTTTGGCCACTCTCAGCGCCACAATGTAAGTCCGTAAATGGGCTCTTACCTGTGTTCGGTCAGATTCAGAACGGGTAGACCTCCATCTTCTCTCTAAGCATCTCTTGCGGCGTTTCATCACCCTCAGCTCCTCGGTAAACCAGGGAGCCGTGGTGACTCGCCGCCGCAAGAGAGGCCGCAAGGGCGCGACCCGATCCAAGGCTCCCGTGGCCGCAATATTCCATGCGACCACAAGGTCCTCGATCGGGGCGTGGGTTGGGGGTACAGGAAATGGCCCAAGCGCCGTCTGAAACCCATCCGGGTCCATCAGGCGCCTGGGGCGGAACCAAATTGGAGACCCGGGTTCCGCCTCCCCGCGGAGGGGGGTGGCGGTTGGAAAGTCGAGCCGGAGAAGTGAGTGGTTTGACCATGACAAGGGCGTGATGACTATGTCCCCTAAACCCAGATCACTCTTCCACTGGCCGGAGACAAAGATGAGATCCGGTGTATGTCCACCCTCGTGGGTGGGGCCTAAAATTAGTTGGGTCAGGTCCATGGCCGTCATGGAAGCCATGAACTCCCGAGCTGCCTCGGATGATTCGCCCACCGATGGCAGATTAAAGTCCCCCATGACTAAAAGTCTGGGGGTCTCCACTGCCACCTCGAGGAGCTCGGGCAGGGCTGCTGCTACATAGCGGGGAGCCAGGTATATAACCAGCACGCCCAACTGCCTCCCTAGGCCCCACTTCACGCAGAGGGACTCACAACCGGTAGTCTGTGGCACAGTGGTCTCTCTCGGCTCAAGACTTTCCTTTACAATAACCGCTACCCCACCGCCCCTGCCAAGGGCCCGAGGCTGATGAAAAGCACGGTAGCCTGGTGGGCACATTTCGACGAGGGGGAGTCCACCCTCGTGGCCCAACCAGGTTTCCGCTATTCCTGCCAGGTCCGGCCCCTCCTCTGACACAAGATCATGTACGAGGGGGGCTTTGTTGACCACGGACCTGGCATTGCAAAACATCAGCCTCAAGCCCTGGCTCTGTACTTCCTGACCACCTAGCAAGCGGGGGTTGTGGCACTTCACCGTATGTAACCAACGGTTCTGTGCCCTCAACCGGGAGGATAGAGATTGTCTCCCCTCGGACCTGCGTCTCCCCACGACCATCTGGATGGAATTGCCCTCTAACGGGATGACTCATGTTTCCCCCCTACTCACGGCCCCCCTACTCACGGCTCCCTCCGCTACCCTCCGTCGTCTGCTGGCCTGGCCCTCTCTCTCCATCTCCATCTCTATGCATCTATACCCTCCCCCACTGTCACTTAAGCATTCGTTACGTCCCGCCTAGACTATTGCAATGCTCTCTACATGGGGCTCCCCTTGAGGTGCATCCGGAGGCTCCAGTTGGTGCAGAATGCGGCCGTGCGGGGGATTCTGGGAGCTTCACGATGCTCCCACGTAACACCTCTCCTGCGCACGCTGCACTGGCTACTGGTTGCCTTCCGGGTGCGCTTCAAGGTGCTTGTCACCATCTTTAAATCGCTCCATGGCTCGGGGCCTAGTTATTCGCGGTCTGCTATAGACAGTTATACTGTCTCCTGCCACATAATAATAATAATAATAATAATAAAACTGAATTTATTAACCGCTCCCTCTCCCCACAGGGACTCGGGGCGGTGCACAGGGAGAATAAAAACCATAAATATACAAAAATACATACAATTTAAAACAGATTAAACAAACACCTGTGCTAAAATCCCATTAACTAAAAATCCCCACTCAATATAAATAAACAATTAAAAAACCCATAGAGAGAGAGACTACCCTAGGCCGGCCAGGCGGAAAAGATGTGTCTTTAGTTTCAGGCGGAAGGAGCGGAGGTCCGTGGTCGTTCTAATATCGGGGGGAAGGTCGTTCCAGAGGGCCGGGCCCGCCACAGAGAGAGCCCTTCCCCTGGGCGTCGCCCGCTGACAAAGTCTAGTGGACGGCACCCGGAGAAGTCCCTCTCTGTGGGAGCGAATCGGCCGTGAGGATGTGTGAGGCAGGATCCGATCCCGCAGGTAGCTAGGTCCCGAGCCATGGAGCGCTTTAAAGATGATAACCAGCACCTTGAAGCGCACCCGGAAGACGACAGGCAGCCAGTGCAGCTCGCGCAAGAGCGGTGTTACATGGGTAAACCTAGTGGTTCCCATAATTGCTCGCGCGGCTGCATTCTGAACTAACTGAAGCCTCCGGGTGCACCTCAAGGGGAGCCCCATGTAGATTCGCTCCCACAGGGAGGGCCTCCTCAGGGTGCCTACCGCCGGTCAATGCCAGCTAGCGGTGCCCAGGGGCAGGGCCTTCTCTGTGGCAGGGCCAGCCCTCTGGAACGACCTACCCCCCGAACTTCGTACTATCACGGACCTTCCCCACTTCCGCCGCTCACTCAAGACGTTCCTTTTCCATCAAGCCGGTCTAGCTTACAGTTTAGAACTCTGGCGCGATACAGCTCTAGCCAATTAGTAAATGGATGTTGGTATTTTAAATGGGAATTTTAGCACAGGTTTCTTATTTAATTCATTTTAATTATTGTTATTGTATTTGTTATTTATTTGTGATTTTTAATTCCCAGTGCACCACCCTGAGTCCATCTTGATGGAGATAGGTGCAGTATATAAATTGAAATAAATTGAATTATGACAGTGACAATGGTAGTTTTTGGGGCCAGGTAGTGATGTCATTGAATTTAAAACCCTACGTACTATTTTTGGGAGTGATCAGCAGAGTTTAAAGACAGGTTTAAAGGGGGGGAAATATTTATGCTTTTAAAAAGTATATTCTTAAAATTTCTAAGCTTGTGGGTGTCAAGCCCTGAGGAGATAATATATAAAAATATAAATGAATGAATAAATAGCAATAAGGGAAGAAAACTTTTGGTCTCACAAATCAATGCCTACTGTTCTTCTGGGTGGATGAATATGTGACTTGGGGTTATAATCAAAGGTTTGGACTTGTTTTTTATGTTCTAAAGCAAAACAATTGACTTGCTTACCTTTTTTTAATTGAGAAAAGCTGTTTGAAGTTATTAATTTGATTAAGACATGGACAGTGAGAAGAGTGAGACTTTTTCTCCCATTTTCCTAACCTATTTTCCTAACCTTACCTCCAAACTATTTTCCTAACCTTACCTCCTTCCAACAAAGCTGGCAGGTTGAAAACTCTTCCCCTTCCCTTCCTGCAAAATAAGTAATAACTTGAGAAAGATAATGTTAGTTTAAGATACAGTGTGGGAGGAAAGGGCTAAATATTTCCACTCTGCATGTCAGGTCTCTGATCAAATTTAGTCCTACCTCCAGCATTTTGTTGAGCAAGTTGTTGGAAAAGACCTTCATAAATACAGAGTTAAAAGGCAGGTAAGTGGGAGTTTTTTGCTTGATGTTTCCTCCGTAAGCTGGAAGGATAAGAATGTTTTAGTTTCTACCATGTAAGCTAGAAACCGTGGTATTTTGTGCTAATAGTCACATCAAGCAACAGTTGCATACTTGTTCCATTTCAGATCTACAGCTGCTATGGTTTCTTTTTGCAGCCTTGAGTTTTTCATGTGTACTATCAAGTACAGAATGTTGCTACAGGTGTGTTGGCAAGCTAAACCTAGTCACATTTGATTAGCTTCTTAGCTTAGTTTGTTTCTGATTCCAGAATCCTTGATTCTTTCATCTTAGAATTGTTTAGCCTATCTGTTGATAGAATTCCTAACAAGCTCATTCAATTGGAGGCATCTATACAGCCTGATGCTTTTGACAAAATAACTAAAGCACTGTCCCAAAGGTGCTTTTTAAGAGCTAACTAGACTTTCTGGTTTTTCTTTGAAGGTGTTTCACTTCTCATCCAAGAAGCTTCTTCGGCTCCGACTGGATGGTGGGAAATGGAAGGATTTATATCCTTGTAGGCAGCTGGTGATTTGAATTCTTTTAGAAAGTCATTGAGGCCACCTGGAGGTTTATCTGTTTCCCCAGGGTCACGTGAGCAGTACATATGGGAGTGGAGCAGTGATGAGTTCCTAACTGGTTCACTACTGGTTCACTCATGCTCTCGTGTGTGTGTGCAATGCTTCTGCGCTTATACAGAAGTGTTCGGGTGGGTGGGCAGAGCCTTCCGCCACCGCTACTACCGGTTTGGCTGAACCAGGAGCAATCCACCTCTGATGTGGAGCCTTCTTGGAACTGTTGAAAGGACTGTGTTGTAGACTGGAGATAGATGATGTCATAGCCCCCCTTCTGTTGAGAGGTGGCTGTTCAATTTTGATGGAAATATTTATGTGTGTGTGATCATTTTGCGTTTTGCACGACATTGAGCCCAAAACATTGCTAAAGGCATTATTCTCTTTGGGACTGATAAATACTTAGGTTTTTTAACAGAATTTTAATTTGCCTTAAAACCTCCTGAGAACATAATAGGCACATTGGCGTCAGCTCTCCACCTGCATTGATATTCCAGTAATTAAACCTGTTGTGGGTTTAGCATCTAGATAACATTTTCTATTTGTGCTATGTAGTTCATTGACATGAACAAGATTTAAGATTATCAAGTTCTTGTATGCTGAGGTGACTTGTTAGTGAAGGGCAGATCAACAACACCATTAAAAATGCCTTCTACTTAAATCAAAAGATTCATCTTTCAGTTCCCTCCTTTTTCTACCATTAATTTGACTAATGTTCTCTTTTCAAACAGTCTAAGATTACTTAACATACTCATGATGTTCTCACACATTGAGATAAGCTATCTTTCTGAAATTGCTCTTCTCTAAAAGTAAGATCATTGAATGGATGAAGAACAATTTGTTTTCTACTCTTCTTCCATTACAAATCAGAATGCAGAACAATTTGATTTTGATTTAAAAGAATAACTGAATTGCAAGGGACCTTGGATGTCTTCTATCCAACCCTCAGCTCAAGCTGTAATCTTTCTCTTCATTAGAGACGGAACATACCCAGTTCCTGCAACCATTCGTCATATGTTTTAATCTCTAGCTCCATAATCATCTTTCTTGCTCTTCTCTGCACTGTTTTTAGGGTTTCAACATCTTTTTATATGGTAGTGGCCACAACTGAATACAATATTCCAAGTATGATCTTAGCAAGGCAGTATAAAGGAGTACTAGCACTTCAAGTGATCTTGATAGTACCCTTTTATTGATGCAGCTTAGGACTTCATTGTCTTTTTGACACCTGCAACACATTGCTGGCTCATATTTAAGTAGTTGTCCACTAGGACTCATAGATTCCCCCTCACCTATTTTGTACTTGTGCATTTGTTTTTTCTTACCTAAGGCCTTATTTTCTCACTGCTGAATTGCATTTTGTTGGATAGAGCACAGTGTTCAAGTTTGTCAAGTTTGTCTTTCTCAATTTGTGCCTATCTTCTGGAGTATGGCTCTTTCTGCTAACTTGGTATCATCTTCAAATTTGATGAGCTCCCCTTATATCTCCTCATCTAAATTGTTTATGAGGATACCAATAAAGGAGAATATTTGGAGCTCAGGGTTGAAATGAGAGGTTCTTGGTGCTTTCTGAGCATGCTTGTTTTCTTGCAAACATTTCATTACCTTATCCAGGTAACATCATCAGTGCTAATAAGCTGTTTGCTGTAAGTTTATATTCTGGTGTCTTCCTTGTCTGTGTGGGTGTGGGTAGCCTTAGAGATTCTTTGATTGGGCAGTTTACGGATGGCTCTTTGGCAGTTTCTTGATTGGGGTATTGCTTACTTGATTGTTGGTCTGAAGCAATGCTGGGTGGCGAACTGGTTTACTACCAGTTCACTTGTGCTTGTGTGTGAGCTCGCACAATGCTTCTGTGCATGCAGAGGCTCCGCCCACCTGCAGCCACCACTACCGGTTCACAACCCACCTTTGGCTGAAGTTAACTTTGGAGTTAATCTTTGCTGATCTGAATGCTGATTACTAGTGGGGAAGTGCTGGAGTCTTTTTCTCTTTGGGCTGGTTAATTATCTCTTTTGCATAGCCTATAGAGGTTGTTAATCTATAGTTATATAACTATTGTAAAGTTTCCTAACGATGCCATTTCTGATTCATAATAAGCGAGCTAATGTCTTAATACAAAAACCAGTGATTTATTCAGCTTCACTGGCATTCTTCATTAGGCAATATTTATTCACAGCCATTTCTTTCCTCTCTTTATCTGCTTCTGAACTTTGCCCCTGTTCCTTTCCTCCCCTCAGTCTGTGTCATAAATTATGTTACCTAATAGATACACCCATCTCAACCCAGCTACTGTAATCTGAGATCTGGCTCCGCTGACGGTATGCATGGAATGTCAACACGAAGAGTTGACATCCAGCTCCCCTCACTTTTCAAAACAAGCTCTGCGAGCAAAAACAATTTGAGCAAGTATAGGATTCAAGGCTACATCCTCTCCCCAGGCTTGTTTGGATTTTTTTCATGGAATCTTTCTATAAGGTGATCAGCCTGGATATTCTCCTGTGTGCTGCTTGGAGAGTCCAACTATAGGTTAATTCTGCCTAATTGCCCTCTGGACTGGATTGATTTTCTTTTGAAGCCATGCCTCTTCCTTTGCTTTCCAGAATTTCAATCCAGTCTAAAGCCCAGTTGGACATGTTCTGTTGGTTCTCCTGAAAATTTTTATACCAGACCTTTAGTTGGACTCTCCAAACGTAATTTTTTCTTCATTTCAGCTAGCTCATCGGTGAGTTTTATTTCAGGCTCATTGCCTCCGACTCTCCCGATGCGTCCTGGGTTCGCGCGGGGGTCTCGTTTAGTGGCCCCAGGCTCGGATTGCCTTGGGAGCCTTTGGCAGCGCTCCGGTTAGTGGCGAGGGTGCCCTACCGCTTGCGCTGCCTTGCTGGAACGGCCGCTTTCTTCCCCGGCTCAGTTTGCAGCCGGCTTCAAGCAGCCGGCTTTCGCGCCGTCCGTTTAAACTTCGCCCGCCATTTTTAAGACTTTTCAGCCATTGGCGGGCGTTTTGCAGCAGAAGAAGGTGGGGGCGGCGAAATTGGGAGCGAATTCCTCCGGAAGCCCTAAATCCACTTACAGAGCTGCTGTAATTGGTGCCATTTCCTGCGTGGGTGCGAAGAAGGCTCCAGCGCAGCTGCTTGATTTGGCAATTTACTTCATCAGCCGGCTCCAGAACGAGGCTTTGGAAAGGTCTTCTGTCCGGCCTTGATCCGGCAGGCTCTCCTTTGCCCTTGGTGCATCCTGCTCTTTGGGAGGCAGCTTTTTAGTCTCCTCAGGAGCTGATCTGCTTGCCTGCTGCCTCTCCACTTCTGCTGATCCAGGATCATCGTGCTGAAGTCCCCTTGCCTGCCATCGTTTATCTGGTGGTGAGTTACCGGGCCCCAGGATGTCTGAAAGCCTTCCCAAGACTGTTACCAGCCAGGGCCATCCACCAGCAGGGGGCTCGTCAGGCAGGCCAGCAAGGCTGCTTCTGAGGCCCTGAGCAAGGCCGGGGGGAAGAGGCAGGACAAGGCTCAAGATAAGGCTGCCTCCAGGCACCAAAAGGCCCTTGATAAGGAATTTGACAAGGCCCAGCACAAGGCCAGGGAATTTTCCAAAGAGGCTCCAGCAGTGGAAGTTCAAGAAAATCCGATCCCTGTAATTCAGGCTGTCCCCTTGCCAGACAGGGAAGAAGAGGAGGAAGAACAAGAATTCTCTTCTGATGATTCCCCAGAGCCTTTCTTGGTGGGAGATGATAACCTTTTCCAAGAGGAGGGTCCCTCTACTGCTAGGATTGTTTCCCCTCCTCCTGCCCACTCCAGGCCTGCCCAAAGGGCTAGGCCTATTGAGGATCAGGGGCCTGCACTTTCAGCTGAGTTGCAGGCTGTCATTAATAAAGCCATTTCCCAGGGAATTGCTGATGGCATCAAGCAGAAAAGCAAACGGTCAAGGAGGCATAGTGCCTCCAGAGCCTCTGATCACCAGTCAGACCGTAGATCCCCCTCACCGCATTCATCTCTGGATAGTGGGGAATCCACTGTGGAGGACAACTTGCTCCCTGAGCAAGAGTTCTCGGGGCATGAGCAAGCTGCCCCGGAGAAGCCTGCCTTCAAGGGCCTTTTCCATTGCTCTGCTTTCAAAACCATCCTAAACAAGGCTAAGGTTTCCACGCACATGAAGGTCTCCACCCCTGAACCTGCCACTGAAGTGGCCTCTGACCATGATGAGGGCCTGTTTGATGAACCAGAGGAGACTCGGGAAATAGTTCCTGTGCCCAAGCTGTTTTTAAACATAGTTCAGCACCAGTGGGCCCAGCCAGGCACCGCGGCTACGCCCAGCAATAATGATAAACAGCTGTACACAATGGACGCTTCATTGGAGGACTTGCTAAAGCTTCCTCCAGTAGACCCTCCGGTACAGCCCTTACTTCCACATCAGTGCTGCCTCCAGACCTCCTGGAAGGTCTTAAGGCAGAGGACAAAAGGTCTGAGAAGGCCTGTCACAAGACCCACTTGGCGGCTGCGTGGGCAATTAAACTGCCACCTCGGCTTCCTTCATGTCCAGGGCAACCCTCAAGTGGCTCTGGCAACTTGCAGCAAAAGTCCCAGCGGGTAATTCTAAGTCTAGGCAGGAGCTGAGGAAGATCATGGCGGGTGTTTCATATACCGCCGACACCACCCTGAGTTCTGCCAAGTTTGCCTCTCACGCCTTGGCAGCGAACATGACCACTAGGCGACTTCTTTGGCTTCACCACTGGAACACAGACATGCGATCCAAGTGGAAAATCCCTTCTGCCCCCTATACAGGGGGGAAGCTTTTTGGTGAGGTGCTTGACCCGGTTCTCGTTGAGAACAAAGACAAGAAGAAGGTTATGCCTTCTGTCACAAAAAAGGCAGAGCATAAAGGCTCTGGCTCCTTTCGGAACCAGTTCTTTCGTACCTCCGAACCTTCCACCAGTTCAGGACAATACCACCGTCCCTATAATCAGGGATCTGATAGGGGTCAGGATTGCCACTCCTTTCGGGACAGGGGCCGACAACAATTCTTCTCGAAGCGTCCTTTTCGAGGAGGTTCAGGCTCCAGACCTTTCCGTAAATTTAAGTGACTCTCTGGCAACTGCTCCCATAGGAGGCCGTCCCCACCTCTTTCAGGCGGCCTGGGAGCAGACCACGTCAGACCAATGGGTGTTACAGACCATCCGGATAGGTCTTACCCTGGAATTCATTTCCCTTCCCCCCAGGCGATTCATTCGCTGTCCCACCCCATCCTCCCCACTCGGGAGGTCCCTCATGGAGCAGGAGGTAGCGCACCTGAGGTAGATAAATGGCATAGAACCGGTGCCGATAAACCACGAAGGGTCAGGTTTTTACTCAATCCTGTTCCTTGTTCCCAAGAACTCGGGGGGCAAGGAAGGGGATCTTAGATTTAAAACACCTGAATCAGCATCTGGCGTACAGACGCTTCAAGATGCAGTCCCTCCAGTCCATCCTGAGTTGCATCCGGCTGGGGGATCTGTTAACATCCATAGATCTCCAGGAGACCTACCTCCATATGCCGGTTCGGAAGGCCCATATGCAGGTTCCTCAGGTTCTATTACGCAGGCAATCACTACCAGTACAGGGCCCTCTCCTTCGGCCTGTCCTCCGCTCCAAGGACGTTCACGAAGGTTCTAGCCACAGTGCTAGCATCCCTCAGGTCACGCCCAGTCCGATTACAAGCATACCTCGACGACATCGTCATTCAATCATCCAGCCACCATCAAGCGCTCAGAGACCTCCGGCTGACCATGTGGACCCTCGAACGCCACGGGTTCTCCATCAACCTGAAAAAGAGCCACGTGACTCCCACCACCAGTCTGATTCACTTGGGAGCGGTCATAGACACCATCTCTTGTCAAGTTTACCTGTCACCCGAACGCGTAAACAGTCTACTCCACCTCGTGCAGAAGGTGCGGTCATCCAGGACCGCCCCCATTGTTCTCCTGTTGCAACTCCTCAGCAAGATGATCTCCTGCCTCTCAATAGTACCATGGGCACAGCTGCACTCTCGTCATCTACAGTGGTGCCTATTGCCTTTCCAGCGCGCCAAGGACAGCGACTCACCCAGACATGTTCCAGTTCCGGCCAAGGTCCGTTCATCCCTGAAGTGGTGGCGAGCGACATCCCTAGCCAAGGGGTGTCTCTTCCGTGAACCAGACCGAGTCGTCATCACCTCAGACACCAGCCTCTTCGGCTGGGGAGCTCACCTGGACAACCAGGTAGCGCAAGGGAAGTGGTCACCCAAGGACCTCAAACACAGCATCAATTGGCTGGAGTTGAAGGCGGCTCGTCTGGCCCTTCTGCACGTCCACCTGATGATTCAGGACCAACACGCTCTGCTGCTCACAGACAATGTCTCCACCAAAGCCCACATCAATCGCCAAGGGGGCACTCGCTCCAAATCGTTGATGGAGGAAGCCGAACGGCTGGGCCTTTGGGCGGAGAGGCATCTTGCCTCCATCAGGGGAGAGCAACATCCAGGCGGACTGGCTAAGCAGAGCCACCATCGACAACTCGGAGTGGCAGCTACATCCGGACCTGTTCCTCAAGATATCGCAGAGGTTCAGCCAGCCAGCAGTTGACCTGTTCGCCTTCACGATGAATGCGCAGCTTCCGAGGTACTTCACCAGGTACAGGTGTCAGGGAGCGGAGGGCACCAATACCCTCCTGTGTCGTTGGCCCCCAGGTCTTCTGTACGCCTTCCCGCCACTGCCCCTGCTACCCTGTCTGATACGGAAAATCCTTGCAGAACAAGCAGACGTGATAGTGGTGGCTCCCTTTTGGCTCAGGAGGTCGTGGTTCGTGGATCTTGTGAGCCTATCCGTCGTCAAGCCATGGAGGTTCCCTCTGGAGGAGATATCGCTCATTCAGGGCTCCATCTTGCACCCAGAGCCACAATGGATGCAACTAGCTGCTTGGCGTGTGAAAGGATGCTCCTAGAAAGAGCTAACTTTTCTGCGGAGGTCATACGTACCATACAGGCTTCTCGTCGCCCTTCAACTACCAGAATATACGACGCAACCTGGTCAACCTTCGTCGGTTGGTGCGGCCCACGTCAGGTCGACCCCATCTCAGCTTCCATTCCTGATGTTTTGGAATTCCTTCAAACCAGGGTCTTGACCAGGGTCTGGCAGCCAACACGCTTCGCCGTCAAGCGGCTACACTATCCACTGTTCTGGCCTTTGAATCCTACTCCTCCCTGGCTCGTCACTCCAGAGTGAGAAGTTTCTTGAGAGGGGCTGCCAATCTTCGCCCCCCAGTCATCCACAGGTACCCGACCTGGGATCTTCATATAGTTTTTAGGGCTCTGATTGATCCATCATTCGAACTGTTACGTACTTGCGACCTGAAACAACTGACATTCAAGACTGTCTTTTCAGTGGCCATCACCTCGGCCCGCAGAATCTCTGAGCTGGCGGCATTATCGGTCAGGGATGACCTTTGCGTTATCCACACAGACAGAGTGGTCCTGCGCCTCGACCCCTCCTTCGTCCCGAAGGTCAACTCGTTGTTCCATCGCGGCCAGGAAGTCATCCTACCTGATTTTTGCCCAAGGCCGGTTCACCCCCGGGAATGTTGGTGGCACAAACTTGACGTCCGTTGCGCGGTCAAGACATACGTTCGGTGTACCGCGTCTTTCCAGCGAACAGAGGCACTGTTTGTTGCCTTTCAACCTCACAACATGGGTCGGAAGGTCACCTCAGCTCCCATCAGCAAGTGGCTGCGTTCCTGCATCGCTTCCGCCTATGAACAGCAAGCTCAACGGGTGCCTCGCAACATCACGGCCCATTCGACCAGGAGCGCGGCGACATCCGCAGCTTGGGCCACTCAGGCGACACTTGACGAGATCTGTAGGGCAGCCACCTGGGCCTCCCCATCACAGTTTGTGCGCAACTATAAGCTGGACAAGTTTGCATCTTCTGAAGCGGCCTTTGGTTGCAGAGTTCTGCAGCAAGTTCATTTAACGACGGAATCTACTAGCGACTCTTCTTCCCGCCCTGGGAATGTTTAGCTTGGGCACTTCCCATAGTTGGACTCTCCAAGCAGCACACAGGAGAAGTGTCGTTGGCTTACCTGAACGATCTTCTCTGTGTGCTGAGAGGAGAGTCCAAACCCGCCCTTTAATTGTAGATTCCTGTGTTTTTTTGCTATTTTCCTCTTTTCTAATTTGACAGACTTGTCTTGCACTACCAATTGCACTACAAACTTTCAGCAATATGAGAACCAACCAGAACAGGTCCACGCCTTGCATTTAAATTCTGGAAAGCAAAGGAAGAGGTGTGGCTTCAAAAGAAAATCAATCCAGTCCAGAGGGAAGTTAGGCAGAATTAACCCATAGTTGGACTCTCCTCGCAGCACACAGAGAAGATCGTTCAGGTAAGCCAACGACACTTTCTACTTTTTACCCAAGATGCCTCTCACAAGGGGTGGCTCTTCCACTTGATTAAGTACTGGAGTTGTCTCCTGTGCCACCTCGAATTAAGGAGGTGTTGCACTTCATAATGGGTTTGGCCCCTATGAACACAGGGCCTGGGGGCTCCCAGGGCAGTGGCCTCAGAATGGATCCGACCATGGGTTTTAAGAGTTTACTATGAAATACTGGGTGTTTCTTTCCTAACAGTCGGGGCAGTTTCAGTTGCACTGAGACTGGATTGATGATATTTACTATGAGGAATGGTCCAGCAAAGTTTGGTCCCAGTTTCTTGCTAGGGAGTCTTAACCTCAAATATTTTGTGGAAACGTAAACCTTCTCTCCCACCAAGAATGGTTACTGCGGAGCTCGGAGTTTATCTGCCTATTTCTTATAGTTTTGTGCTGCTTTAGCTAGCATTTTTTTGACATTCTCCCAGGTTGCTTTTAGCATTGACATCCAGTCAGTCAAACTGACTGAGAAAGGGGAATCCCTTGGATACTCAGGCATTGGGACGAAGTCCATGCCACTCACTACTTTGAACGGTGTTAGTCCATGCCACTCACTACTTTGAACGGTGTGCTGCTGTGCTGCATTATTGTACGTGAAATATCCAGCGAAAGACTGTGCTGCTGTGAACAGCATTGTTGTATGCGAAATATCCAGCGGAAGGAAGAAGGTCTGTCCAATTGGACTGCTGATAGTTCACGTAGCACCTCAGGTATTGCTCTACCATAGCATTCAGTCTCTCTGCCCCCCCCCCCCATTGGTGCTCAGATAAAAAGCCAAGCTAAGGCCCTGGGATGACCCAATGGACCGCAAGAACTCTGTGCCTTGCCCAGGGTCATCACACTTTGTCAGAGAATACAATAATGTTTTTCTGACGTGGTCTGTTTTTTGAGAAACTCATGTTAGCTTCTAATAATAGCCTTGTTTGCTTGTAAATGTCTGCACATCTATTGCTTGATTATCTTTTCCCGGATCTTCACAGGTATTGATGTCAGGCTGATTAGCAGTGGTATACATACAAAAAAAGGCATGACTTGAATCACAGCGTTCTTTCCAACTTTGATTCACATAACACTTCCCAGAAGCAAATACGTTGGTGAATGATTAAAATCTTCATACTGAACCCTGAAATGAAGCATGAACACAAGTGAAGTCAAACACCAAAGAAAGAGCAAACCTAATCAGGAAAGCCGCAAGCAAGAAATTTTTCTCTATATATTTTCTGTATTTCCCCCCCCTTCACTGTATCATTTCTTGTTTCTATGCTGCAAACTATCTGAGGGAACCCACATTTCGCAGCAGACAGAAGTGGTTTCATAGGGAAAGTTCTTATAAATTTCAAGAGTGCTCTTATCAGTGTTTTTCCTAAAGTTCAGATAGCAGATTCAGATATAAATGGAATACCTATGCAACCGTCCCCAAACAACAGACACGTATGTTCCCTGACAGATACATACATTCCCTGACGTGCAGCCTGCTTGACCCTTGAGTTTAATGTTGAATTAAATATTAGGAAGTTTAACCTTCATGAGAAAATGACCAATGCACGTCAGAGGAATTCTTACTCAGTGTTCCATGCCATTTCACGTGGCAGCAAAAATCCTTTCGTCAGCTTCTCCCCATAATTCAAAAACGGGATTGGAAAATTTCTGCACAATCTTTCTAATCTATTCATATTACATTAATGACCTACATGTCATGCTGTTTTTATGCTTTTACATTTTATGATTGGTTCTTCAGTTTGCATTGAAGTACGTATGAATTCTCTTCCCTGTGTTAAATAACAAATGTTTTAAGAAAATATTTAAAGAAAAAAAATCTCACGATGGAAGGCTAGGGGTTTAGGAATGCAGACACAAACAATGGAGAAATAGCAGGCAAGTCAGTGGCCTCATAAACAACAAGTTATAGCCAGATGGAAGAAGTATCTGGAAAGAAACATTTCGAGTATTCAAAGAGATTAAATCTTAATACATTCATTGTAAATGAATTAACAGCCATTACGGTTTCAAAATTGTCTCTTTACTATAGCAATGTGCTTCCTGCACAACTTAGCTAACTGACTAGCAGAAAGCTCATCTATTTTCTCGGTAAATGAGAGCAGATACGACATTGTTGCCATTACTGAAACTTGGTGGGATGAAACCCATGAATGGAATGTTCAGCTACAAGGGTTTAAATTATTTCAAAGAAACGGGCCTAATAAAAGGTGAGAAGGAATTGCACTATATATAAGAAATAAATACAGCGTAAATATAGCAGAACAATGATGCAAATTGTCTTGAATGCATTTGGGTCAATATAAAAGGAAAAAAGAATGACATTGCCATAGGCATGTCTATCTAGCAAAATGGGCCCTATGTAACAAAATGAAATTCAGTGATGAGAAAAGCAAGGTTTTACACAGGTATAGAATAAGTGGTACCGGACTCAATAGCAGTAACTATGAAAGGGATCTTGGAGTCCTAATAGACTTATAGATTCACTTTTTATTTATGAGCATTCAGTGTGCTGCACCTCCAAAAAAGCCAATGCAGCCCTAGGTTGAATAATAGAGGGATAGAACCAAGATCACATGAAGTGTTAGTACCACTTTATAATGTCTCTGTGAAACACACTTGGAATATTGCATCCCGTTGTGGGCGCCACCATATTAAAAAAAAAAAAAAAGGTGTTGAGACACTAGAAAGTACAAAGAAGACCAACAAAGAGGATTAGAGGCTAAAATATACGAAGGACAGGAATTGGATACATCTGATCTAATGAAAAGATGAATTAGGGGTAGCATGATAGCAGTATTTCAATACTTGAGAAGCTGTCACAAGAAGAGGGGGCACAACCTATTCTCCAAAGGACCCGAAGGCAAGACAAGAAGTAACAGGGGAAAACTTATCAACGAGAGATCTAACTTAGAATTAAGGAGAAATTTCCCAAAAGCTAGAATAGTTATGGTAATCAATGGAATTGGTTGCCTCTAGAAGTTGTGGGTGCTCCATTACTGGAGGTTTTTAAGAAGAGATTGGACAACCATTTGTCTGAAATGGTATAGGGTCTTCTACTTGAACAGAGGGTTGGACTAGAAGATCTCCAAGGTCTCTTCCAACTCTGTTATTCTGTTTCTCAGGGGGAAAGTAGAAACCATACATAGATTGTACTAAATGAGAGGCAATTGAAGTTGCATTAAGCTATTTTTCTCTTGTAACAGTTTCAAAGTCTCCCTTGTCAAAAATGACCTAGAAGTAATCTGACCTGGAGGTTACAGTTGATTATAAAACCCCAGAGCAAAACATTACATTTTCTTGCAATTAAGACAGAGAAAAGTTAAAATTGAATCTTAGCCAACTTGAAAGGTATCTAGAAAGCAGGTTAGAAAGACCGGGATGTTTATAAGCACCATTAACATTATTATTTTTTTAAAAAAAACTAAATGCAAGTAAGGCTGATTGATTGTAGGTGCTGATTATTTTCTTCTTAGATGTCAGTTTCAGAATAACTCTAGTCAGAGACATTCTTAATTACTGTTTTGGCATTTAAAAGCAGCTGAACCATGGCAAAGACATTAAAGCTTAACAACAAAGAAACCAAAGTATATTTAATATTGTTCACATTGACTATCAGCAGCTCCCTAGAGCTTAGAGAAATACGGAAATCAAACATTTTACATTGAAAACATGCACAAGTAAATGGGAACGAGACTTTTAACACTTACGTTTTATTGTAAACGTCACAAGAAAAGGTACCATCCAAATATTATATATGATTTATTGCAAAGGGACCTGAAAGCTTAAGACTTTTAATATAATTTGTGATTCTGAAAGGGTGCCATTAGATTATTTGGGGGGGGGGGGGCTGTCATAGATTAACATGGCTTTCCTCTTAAGGTAAAGGTTCCCCTCGCACATAGGGCGCGGTGCTCATCTCTGTTTCAAAGCCAAAGAGCCAGTGCTGTTACATAAAGAATCATAGAACTGGAAAAGGCCATGAAGTCTAAACTCCTGATCTAGCCAGCCCCTATTTCACCTGTAAAACCAGTGGAGATGAGCCAACCACTAAATTTACACACACACACACACCAAACTTTCTAGTGTTGCAAATTTGTTGCACTGTCAGTTTATACATGACTTAAAATAACTGCCTTATATGGTTTCTTTTGTGAGAGCTAAATGATGATTCTGTGTTCCAGTGATGCAGAAATAATTTCATTTGTCTACTCCTATTATAGTTTTTGCTTCACTTGTTGGCCTAATTACAGGGGTCTGCAAAGTTGGCTCTTTTAAGACTGGTGTACTTCAACTCCCAGAATTCCCCAGCCAGTCAGGCTGGCTGGGGAATTCTGGGAGTTGAAGTACACCAGTCTTAAAAGAGCCAACTTTGTAGACCCCTGGCTAATACATATTTTCATTAGCATAACTGCACACATTTTTGTGGCACTCCATAGTATAATTCATACTTTTTTTCAAGCAGCTTCCATGCCCATTTTTCTTGCAGCCAAGGAATGTGGGATGACAGAATTCCATCTTTATGTGCCATCAATATTCCATTTTTTGGTGTATTCCAGGAGGTCACAATCCATAATTGAACAACCTCTTATAATAATAATCCTCCTCCTTTTTCGTCAGATGAAGTGCAGCAGCTTTTTCAGTATGATTCTTTTTCTTCAAGTGTGTTTCCCATTGTATTCGTGATAAAGATATGCAGTTTCTTTTTTTGGGCTGGAAGACAAACTTCCTCTAAGAATTGTCACAACTGTTGGTCCATGTCCAAAGTATCGCTATCTGTCCAATACCGTTATCCACTTGGAAAGAAAACTTGTTGGGAAATCAGCCACTGTTACATAGACTTTCTTACAATTAGCAATTATTCAGAAGATGATGTTTTCACTCCATAAAGTTGAACACAGCATTCCTAAAACTATAGATTTTTTTTCTAGTCAGTCATCTCTCCTGCATCTTCTTCCTGCTTGAACTTCAGTTCAGGGCCAGCAAACCTGCAAGCTCCTTCTGTTCATTTGGTTAGAAAGGGTTAAATATAGATTTCATCAGACTTAATGCTGAATTGTTTTCAAAGATAAGGTTCCTGTCAGAAGACGAACCATGCTGGACTAATTCAAAGGACTTCTAATCCAGAATTTTGTTCTTGCAGAGAGCCACAGGAACCTAGGCGGTTCAATGGAAGTCTTGTGATTGAGTTCCCCATATCTGATCTAAAGAAGCTTAAACTGCTGAACTTGAGGGTAATCACTTATGATTACTGTATTTTTGGAGTATAAGACACACCTTTCTCCCTCAAAAAAGAGGGTGAAAATTTGGGTGCATCTTATACACTGAATACAATATATTTATGTGAACGATAGTGAGTGAATGTTTGAAAATTAAGGGAGGATCCTTGGGTTTTGTTAAAAAAAATAGATATAATTAACAATATTATAAATTACTAATTATATATTGGAAGTTGTAGTTTTATGATACCTTAGATTTTGTAACAATCAAGATGTTTTTCACTATCTGTATTTTGTCTCTTTTCCCTTCGGTATCCTTTTACTTTCCTTTTCTAAAATAAAAAAGTTTATAAAGTAACAATTAAGTACAGTGAAAAAAGCCCATGAAAATGGGACCAGTGCGTTCATGTAGCTTCTATTTCAATCCTGTAGTAGATCAGCAAGCTTAGTTTTTATGTTTCGTTTATTTTTAATCAAGTGGCTGAAGGTGAGCTTATGACATGCATGCTTTTTAAATTTATTTTTAAAAACAATTTACCTAAAGCAGATGTGTAAGGGGGCAAGATCAAAAGAGGAATAAACCACAATTAGGTCAAATGTAGCACTGCAGTTAAATTGCGAAGTCAGAATGAAGTTGATTTCACTCTCTAGATAGAAATGCTGCAGCTGTCAGAGGTGCAAGGTTATATATCGCTGTATTCTTTGGAAATAGCAACTCATAGGGCTCTGGGGTATAAAAGGCAGCCTGAAAATGAGAAAGCATAAGAAGTTCATATGAAATAGGGGTTTGTCTGAAATGTAAAACAAATCACTATATTCCAAAGATTTTTGCCATACCGTTTTAGATCGACATCATTTACTCATTTTACAGAAGCAAAATGCAAAAGATTTGGGATTTTTCAGATGTGGATAGAAACCAAATCCAGAGGGCATGCTTTGAACGTTTTGTTTTTATATCCGTTTCTGAACAATTTCTCCAACTTCTTCTCCCTACAAATACCTATCCCTAGTATTGAAACCATTCTGGGTTTTATGCTAAAAAAAAGGGATGTAACTTTTTCACTGAGAAAAATGCAGTGCTAAAGTCTGCCTGAATGATATAAACATGTAATGCTATTTATTTTTTTACCATGGATTCTGGGTCTTCTAATAATCATCTGGTAGAACATCTCTGATTCATTTACTCCTTAAATTTCATAGTCCTTTCTCACTGCTCACATTCTCTTAGTTTTGCATCTATGGGAATGGAAGCATACCAGAATACCCTAGATAGTGAATTCTGTTTTTTTTGGGGGGGAGGGGTGCTGCCACTAATCCCTATCATTGGCTGAGGGGGCTTTCCTAGCCAGGGAGGGGAGATGCGGCTCCCATCTATCTGCTAGGTGGTCCTCCTTTGCTTCGCCACTCCTCCAGACTGGCTATGGTCCAAATTTGGACCCTCTGATAAGGAGAGATTGGAGCTGGCCATGGAGTTTCTCTTCCGAAGGCACTGGCAGTACAAGCACAAGTCATGTTAGAGGTTTTTTTTTTCCAAACTGTCACTAAAAAAGCTTAAGAGGAACAGAAATTTAATTACTGCTATTGGCAGTAAATCTTATTTCCTAGTTGACTAGTCTTTTAAGGAATTTGGAGAAATTCTAATTGTCTTCTAATGCCAATTAGAGAAATATTTGTTCTGCATAGTTCTTAGGTTTGCAGCTCTGCTTTTCATTTGAATGTTCCTATTCAACTGAGTAATATTGATAAGAGTATTTATCCAGTATTTAGTATTTTTGAACCCCTATTTTGATGAGTGTAAATACTAACATGAAAAGATAGTCCTCATCTGAATAATTTATCCAAGTACTGTCCTTTCATTTCTCCACAGGACTAAATAGCAACTTCTATTTTGTTTTATTTAAGTTTTTTTTGTTCTGTCCTAAGTTTATTTTCAGAATTGGATAATGATAGTTAACTTATTGAAAATAAATCAAGGCAAGCAAAACAAATAGCAATTTAAAATAATTATAATACACTATTATTGTTAGAAAAGGCAGAATCCTTGCAGATTTTATTCCACTGGTCATTGCCAACTATAGAGGGTGGTGCTCATCTCTGTTTCAAGGTGATTAATCTGTGGTCATGTGACTAGCATGATGTCACAGAGTGCTGTTACCTTCTCATCGAAATGGTACCTATTTATCGACTTGTATTTGCATACTGTTGAACCGCTAGTTTGGCAGGAGCTGGGGTGAGGGTAGGAACTCACTCCATCATATAGTGCTCAGGTTTCAAACTTAGCTGCCAGCTTTCCAGATGGTAAGCCCAGCTTCTTAACCGTTAAGCCACCATGCCACCCACACTAATAATGGTCCCTATGTTAATTCAGACATCTAAAAGACAATGATGTAATCTGTTGTCTTGGAGACTATTAATATACATGTTCATATTCACTTATGCAGGACTAAATATCTACTCCATCGACTTAGTGGATACATCAACCACCTCAAACATTGCAAAAACAGAAATAACCAATCTGACCGCTAGACCTAACAACAGTGAACCATCAGCAAATACCATAAAAGCAGTTACAAGTCCTGTTATGCAGAACTTTACAACTACACTGACAACTACTGAAAAGTATACGAGCCTATTGGCTACACCTAATGGCACATCAAGTACGTCAGAGATGACTGTATCAACAACTAACTTGTTACCACAAAGCACAGAACACATGCCAACCTTGGTGACGCCAGTTGATAACTCAACAACTAACACTTCCTCTGCAAAAACTGTAGCCACCACCACTTCAGGTATTGTGAGTGTATCATCCAGCAGCAATAGTTCATTTGCTACTGAGAATTACACCAGCTCTGGGGTTACTCAGTTATCAAGTACAACAGTGTCCACAGTACCTGTGACATCCAAGAAATACCCTGTTGAAGTAACCACATCTGGAGTAACTACTAAGCCACTCACCTCATCAAGCTCAGTGGAAACTTTTACAGATTCACAAGCGACTTCAGCAAGTAAAACAACTGTTAAGACCACTCCCATTGGCAGTGCCACACTCTCCTCAGAGGTAACCATTCAAGAGGTTCAGCAGGCTTTGAGTTCAGGTGAGTCAATACAGTTAACTACCTATAATATTATTATATTATGTCTTCTTTTCTTTCCATTACTTGTCAATGAGAAATAATGTATCTTTCTAGTAAAATATTTTAAAATAAAGATCTGTCTATCATTCATATTTTATTTACTTATAAATAAACATCCCATCTTATACAACGTAACCTTGGGTAGCTCACAAACAAAAGGAAAAAATAACAACATAGAAAGCACTCACCAATTGACTACATTTGGACACATAATGAATAATTAGTCTTTTGAAAATGGAATGGCCTTTTAAATTCATTTGAAATTTTGCATTTTATAGGAACCACTTAATCCCAAAATAAAGCCAGTTGGGCTTTAAAAAAGGAGAGTTTTTTTGGTTGTTCAACTTAATCAAAGTTACTCATATATGAAAAAGGATTTAAAAGCATGTCCATTTTTAAATATTTTAATGTCCTACTTTATTTTATAAAAGAGAGACTTTCAAATAATGAGCAATAAATATCAGCAAATTTCAGGTTTCCAGGATGTTTCATTTTAGATCTCAAAGTAGTCAAACTTGTGGAAAAAAGTATTAGCTGTATTGAGCAAGAAATTGCTCATCACACATTCATAAATAGATTGCAGATGTTGCTAAAAGAAGAAATACAATAGGTTTTTAACACAGAGGTCTCCAATCTTTGCAACTTTAAGTCTGAAGGACTTCAGCTCCCAGACTTCAAAGCAAAGCTGGCTGGAGAATTCTGGGAGCTGAAGTCCTTCAAACTTAAAGTTGCAAAGGTTGGAGACCCCTGTTTTAACATATTACCATAGTTAATTCCTAACTTGCTTATAATTTGCTATCTGCATAACCACTATGTTTTGTCTTCCCCTTTTCTTCTCCCTCTTGTACATCATCCCAATTTAAATCCTACATGTCTAGTTATTCTATTGCATATGATGAAGATAACACAAAATATTGTACCTTTAATAACACACGTTGGTTAGCTAAGATACTACTAGGCTTTTTCTGAATTAAGACAAAAGATATTCAGTTCAGTAATCAAACTAAATCATGGTTTATGGTTTATTGGATTTATATACCGCTCCTGTCTCCAGATGGACTCAGGGCGGTGCACAGGGAATTAAAATACCATGATAGCAACAATACATATAATACAATAATAAAATAAGATTAAATTAGAATATCCTGTGCTAAAAATTAAGCTAAAAGTATTAAAATCTCAACCAATCCCCTAAAAATCCCAGTTCTAAAATCTAAGCTAAAATATAGGCAAAAACTAACTCTAAGCAAGGCCAGCAAGGTGGAACAAGTGCGTTTTTAATGAGCGGCGGAAAAGGCGAAGGTCCGTGATGATACGAAGTTCATAACTCAAACCAGCTGGAAATGTGATTTAGAAGTGTTTTTCTTATGCCTATTGTTTAGCACTCATAAAATGTGGTTCAGAGTTATTCTTTGACCGATTTAAATGGTTTCAATGAGTCCTTTCTTGTTAGATTGCTTAGGAAAATGCAAAGTATGAAACCCTTTTGGTTCTGACAGATTCACAAGGATTCACAGAGGTTCTAGGATGCTACTTTTGTCAGGAAATTACTTCCTACTCCCTTAGTTTACATATGTAAAATAACTCCAAGGGGAATAAATAACAAGTACCACCTTTTAAGAGATATGTGTTTGTGTCAAGTACCAATGAAATGGAGAAAGTATGGAAGTTGAATGTTTTTCTTCAACCTTGGCAAGCAGATCAGAAGACATTAAAAATTTGCAGGACTCCCGAAAGGAAATCATTCACTACCTGCTTTCTGAAATGCCTTTTCTTCCGTTCTGAGCTAAGATAGAAGCTAGAATGGCATTTAGCAACCAGTTAAGAATATGAAATTGAAATTGAAAAGCACACACAGTGAAGTCATTTCATGGCTTAAGGCAAGGAGCTTCACTCTGCCATTTTTAGTATATGCATAACAATACTGATCTATGGGAGCAGCTTTTACTGAATTATGTATGTGCAATTTGCGATGATTATACTACATTATTGAAGTAATAACTCCCTATCTGGCATTTCTGAAGAAAGTGAGACAATGATAAAGTATGCAAAGAATATATTTACAGTATGTTGATTTAAAGAGTTGTAGATTACACAGCGTAGCAGTAATACATTTTTAGAGATAATTTTTGTCTCATTGTATACCTAAAAACTAGTTTTGCATTGCTAAATTTCTTACTTCAGAACACATTGTGCAAATATATTTTATTGATATGAATCCAAAGAATACCTTGAAATGATAACTATCCAATCAATTTATGCATTCTTTTCTCCTATGCAGGAAGCATTGCAGCTATTACTATAACGGTAATTGCTGTGGTTGTATTGGTATTTGGCATAGCTGCATTTTTAAAAATCAGGTAAGATTTGCCGAGCTTTTATTCAGAAGGGAAGCAATCATTTATTGCACCATTACTATTCTGAAGCTATACCTCTGTTGGCTGCTTATCTGCAGGTTTTTACACACCTTCCCGTCTTTCTGCTGTTGCACTCCTGGCATTTTCTTCTGTCTCTGTTCTGTTATCTCTTGCTATTACCTATGATACCCTGTTTCCCCGAAAATAAGACCTCCCCAGATAATAAGCCCAATCAGGCGTTTGAGTGCATGCACTAAAATAAGCCCTCCCCTGAAAATAAGCCAGCCCTCCCAGAAAATATTGCAACACAGCAGCATCTGGAAGGTGACCACGCTTGCCGCCTCCTGCACCTCAAAAATAAGAAGACCTCCCCAAAAACAAGTCGAAACGCTTATTTCGGGAGTCAAAAGAAAATAAGACCCTGTCTTATTTTCAGGGAGACATGGTATTTTTCTACAACCCAAATTGTGATATTGTGATGATCTTCGCCGCCCAACCATAACACTTTCTGCCTTCCCATCTCTTCTTTCTTTCTTTCTTTCTTTCTTTCTTTCTTTCTTTCTTTCTTTCTCTCTCTCTCTCTCTCTCTCTCTCTCTCGCCTTCCTTATTTCTCCCTTTCTCTTTTTCTTTTTTCCTATTAGAATATCCATCTTCTTCTCTGTGCAAGTACAAACTTCCACTCCCCCACAAATGCCATGACCCCAATCATGATCCTTCAACCTTTGTCTTTCCCTTTCAACTACCATAGTTGATTACATTTATTATATGGATCTTGCTCTGTAATTCCTTTCCGGAAAGCTAAAGACTAACTGTTTCTGCGGCTGCTAAGCAAGGTAGAATTCTATATTGCTGATGGTTTTCTTGAACTTGTTCCTAAAATTGACAGGATGATAACTTCATGATTCAAATAAGTATTGAACTAAGATGAGGGGTGATCCTATTAACAAAGTTGATTCTCCAAACAAATTTGAAGAATGAAACTACCATGTCTCATTAATCTGGCAGTTGATTGATTCAAGGACAGGTGTTTTGTGGACAGAGGGATATATTTTCCAGAAGTATGTGTAATAGCAGGAAAAAAACCTGAATAACAGAATTGGAAGGGACTTTGGAGAACTTCTAGTCCAATCCCCTGCTCAAGCAGCAAATCCTATATCATTTCATACAAATAGTTGTCCAATCTCTTCTTAAAATCCTCCAAAGTTGGGGTACCCATGACTATTTCTTACCATTTTATTGCTTATTTTGACTTGCATTCCTAATCTGCATTTTATAGTACTTATTTATTTATTTATTTATTTTTGATAGCTTGGACTGTTTTTTCTTAGTGTAAAGAGATGCAAACAATGTTAAGCAGTTTGGCTTTCTCCTTGCTTCTCATCACCTTCTTGCCATTTTCTCCCATTAATGAACCAATCATTTCCTTGACTTTTTTTCTTGGTTTTTTTTTTTAAAGAATTTATTGGGTTTTACAAAATAATATTGGGAAAGGGGTATAGGAAAAAACATTACATTTTAGTAGCTTCATGCCGGAGCCGGCGGTCCCCCCCAAACTTCATCATAGTACAGGTTTTAGTAAAAAAAAAAAGACAGGCACAATAACAAATACATTGCATATTTTCTTTCTTCTTGTTTTTCCTTACCATCAATCATGACAACATTCAAATAAAATTTTAAAATAGTATCATTTTTGAGACCTAAGTCTTTTTGCTATTGATTCTTTTCCCCCACCATCGGGAGGGGCCGCCGCCCCCACTGTTCCTCCTTCATTGTCCCCTATGAATATGGAGTATTTTTGAGAAAAAGCATTTGCCTCTTCTAAAGTTTTAATTCTAATTCTGCTCCCTTCCCAGAAAACCAACATCCCTTCTGGTACCAACCATTTGAACCAGATCCCTTTTTTAAATAGTTTCTTAGATAGGAAGGAATAATTCCTTCTCATGTCTCTAATTTTCTTTGGGATTTGCTTCAAAATGATTATCTCGTTGTCTTGGTATTTCAAAGGCCCTCCCCATTGGGCTCTCAGAATCTCCTCCCTCGTGGACTTACTTAAAAATTTTACATGGACTTCTCTTGGGACATTATGTGTCCTTGCATATGCTGAATTGATTCTATATACCAGATCAATATCCCATCCAATTTGTTCTTTATTTTTTTGAAGATAATCTGCTAATATTGTAATCATAATATCTTTCAAATCTTCTGCATCTGACTCTGGTATGTTTTGAAATCTAAGAAAAAGGGACATTCTTTCAAACTCCAATTTTGAAATGTAATTCCCTAATTCCAAACTTTCTTTTTGTATTCCCTTTACCTCATCCCCCATCCCAGCCATCCCTCCCTCCAACACCTCTATTCTTTGTTTGTTATCCTTTGTATTTTGTTGTATTTCCGATATTTCTAATTTTAAATTTATCAGTTCCTTTCGCATTTCATTTACATTTTCCATTATTTTTTCGTTGTTCTTCATCATTTCTTGAAACATATCGTTGACTGATAAGTCCTGTGTGCTCTCACCCGCAGCCTGTAATAGTGAAGTAATCTTTGGCTGTATGGCTGGGCTGCATCAGGTAGAGGAGGGGGCAGAGTGCGCTTCCCCAGGTGGTGGCTTTTTGGAAGTCATTGTTCTTAACAAAGGAAAAGATGGCGTCAGAAGGGCGGGTAGCCGGTACAGTCTGAGGCAGTTCAAATGAAAGTTTATTTATTTATTTTTATTTATTTTAATTCGATTTATATCCTGCCCTTCTCCACGAGGGACTCAGGGCGGCCAGTTTAGTTTTAGAACAGATTAAGGGAGCCAAGAGCAATCTTTATTGCCAATCCAATTGTCCACTTAGTAGAGATCCCGAAGATTCCCAGGGGAGAAGCCTCGATGTAAATTTTAAAGTCTTATAGTTTAATCACAGAAGGGAAAATTCTTTAACAGTTAAAACTTTCCAGCGGAGGACAACAGAGAGCCCATCCGTCCCTCCTTCTGGTGGGAAGAAAAGTGAAAGTTCCAATCCTCTCTTGTTAAAAGGTTGCCTCGCAAGTTGTTACAATTAAACACATAGATTCATATACTTTTCAATTGTTGTTTAGATGGTAAGTCATTCCCAAGCCTCTCTCCGTTTCTGGAGATAGCTTCTTTTTTAAACACCGCTTTTCTTCTGAGAGGGGGTTCTATCAAGCAAACACCCCCCCCTCCATTTCCCTTTTAAAATCAAATGAACACCAAGACTCACATTCCTGCTTGTCTGTCATTTGGAGATAGAAGATTGAAAGGCATCCGCTGCCCCCGACACTCCAGCTAACTTTTTATTGTTGCAGTTTGTTCCGAGAATTCATCCCGGCTCCTAGTGCGAAGCTGAGACCTCCCCCATGGGTCGCCGGCCAGCCGCCCCTGCGGCAGGGAACTCCTACAGAGCTCCCTGTGCCCCCGGGGGGGCCCACCAGGAGAGCAAGCAGCGGGCGGAGCGTGAACTCCGTCCGTCGCCTCTAAAGGCCGGAAACGGAAGTTGACTTTTTTTCTTGTTTTTTATATGTTGAAAGCAGCTTTTTTGTTATTTTTGACTTGTTGCAACCCTTAGTTCATTTGAATCTTAGCTCTCCTAACTTCATCTTTGCAGGTTCAGAATATATGCTGATTTTCTGCCTTAGTTATGTGCCCCTCTGTTCACTTTTCATACTTGTCCTTTTTAGCTTCCATTTTATAGAGAGTTCTTTGTGCAGCAATGTTCGTTTCCTTTGGGCTCTTATTTTTCTTCATCATTGGAATTGTGCTAGATCACACTTTTATAATCCCACTTTTCAAATTTTCTCAAGCTCCTTAGGTTGTTTTCCCTTTGAGGATTCTCATTCATGGAATCCTTTTCAAGCTCTCTCTAGGTTTATTGAAACCAGAGGCTATAGTTTGCCTTTGTTCTATTGCTTGTGCTTGCATAATGTTGAATTCCAGTATTGCATAATCACTATTTACCCATCTCCAAGGTTCCTGTAACTTCAACACCTCCTACCATTTCATCTCTATTAGTGAGAATTAAGTCCAGTATGGCTGGCCTTAAAGGGAAAATTAAAATTAAATTAAATTAAAATCCCCTCCTCTACCTTTTCGGAGACGGGTTTTCTGCTCAGTTGTCAGGAATCTATTTGATCTTCCACTAGCTACAGAGTTGGTTTCCCAATTGATATTAGAGTAAGTAACGTCCTCCCTTACTATCATGATGTGCTTCCTACATATCTTAGTTACCGTATTTATTCGAGTATAACGCGCAAAATTTTCTACCAAAAAAAGAACTCAAAGTTTGGGTGCGCGTTATAAACGAGGGTGCGCGTTATAAACGAGGGTGCGCGTTATAAACAATTTTTATCATGGCTGCACGTGTTCAACAACGTTTGTCACTTACAATGCTTGGTCTGAGCCGAGAAAAAGTGAAACAAAATTTTATACCGATTTTTAATCGAAAATTAGGGGGTGCGCGTTATACACGTGTGCGCGTTATACTCGAATAAATACGGTAATTTATTAGCAAAAAGTTCATCTATTTCCTCTGTTTGGTTGGGTGACCTACATACAGTATATGCTATAGCAATATCATTCTTTTTTTTCTTTTTTATTGACCCAAATGCGTTCAAGATGGTTTCTAATATGGTTCTGCTTTATTTCTGTAGAGAGATAGTTATTTATTTTATATAATACAACTCTACCTCCTTCTTTATTAGATCATGGTATTTTTAATAATTTAAATCCATCTAGCTGTATATTCCATTTATGGGTTTCATCGCACCACGTTTCCATGTTGGCAACAATATCATATCTTCCCTCATGTACTTGGATGTTGATCAATTGCTGTTTTATTCTGCATATGATAATGAGAAACCTCTGTGATGAATGTACAGTGAAAAGTATGGCCAACTAGATAATAAGATACCGTTTCTTTTTCATTCCTAGGCATTCTTCATATGGCAGACTTTTTGATGATCATGATTATGGATCCTGGGGAAACTACAACAATCCACTATATGATGATTCCTAATCTAAGAATATTAGCATTGCCAAGGCTGCTTTTGTGTCATGACGCACTAATTCACCAAAAGCACTATGTTTCAGTATCTTTTGACATACAATTTTATATTTTGTTCCTTTTGCTGTTTCTTCCAGTGAATCTTTGGAGTTTAATAGAAGCTAAACTCTACAATGTGAATCCGATTCAAGTGATGCTTATAATAAATTATCATATCTTATTTAATAAGTTGGTAGTTTCTGGAAAAAGATGAAGTTATATGAAATACTCTGATAAAACTGAAGTTTTAGCAACTTATGACAGGTAAACCGTTACTGGCAGATTTGGCATGAAGAAACAGTATGGCCTTTTTAGTTGTCCATCAGCAAACCTTTAAGGTAAAAATTGCTCCTAAGATTAATACCAACTCATGTTCATTTGCTTTACCAGGCTGTTTTTGTAAGAAGAGTGTTCTTATTAAGATTCAGTTGGATATTGTACTTGTATTTCACTGAAATTCTTTTTAACTGCTTTGTTAAGCAGTTGCTATAAATGGCAGTACCACGTCAATTGCTTCTGTTTTCTTTCATCATACCAGTTCAACAAAAGCTGTGCTCTTTAACAGAGGCAACAGCTATTGGTTCATTGATAATACACAAATATCATATTTAAGGGATGAAATTAATAATTCTCCCCCACAAAAAAACACAAACTAGTAGATTTGATATGTAAAGAATGAGATTATTTCCAAAAATAAAATATTATCTCTTTGATTTGTACCAAGTATTAACTATTCCATATTTTCTGGATTCAGTATTAATGTTACTGTGTTTCCCCAAAAATAAGACAGGGTCTTATTTTCTTTTGACCACCACCCCGAAATAAGTCCTTGGCCTTATTTTCAGGGCGGTCTTATTATTTTTGAGGTGCAGGAGGCAGCAAACATGGTCTCCTCATGGCCGCTGCTGTGTTGCAATATTTTCAGGGAGGACTTATTTTTGAGGGAGGGTTTATTTTAGCACATGCGCTCAAAAGCCTGAATTATTATCCTGGCAGGTCTTATTTTTGGGGAAATAGGGTAATATCCAGGCCACTATTGACCTCGATTTGGTTCAATACTTCCATCACAATTCCTCATCTGGATGAAAAAAGAAAAATAGAATATCATTGAATATTGATTATCCATGATGCTTCACTCTTTTAAATTAGATTTCTCAGCAGTTTCTTGCTAATAAATTGGGGGTGGAGGGTGGGTGGGGAATTACAGATTAGTGGAATCTCTCAAATGTTTTCTTAACCTCTCTAAATACAAGTATCTAAAAAAAGATTGGGTAAACACACTCCACTTCACCAAGCATTCTTCCCATTTTGTTGGGCACAATCATATTTCAAGTTACATCTGAAAATCCGCTAAACAAATAGCATCCTTAAAATCCAGAGACAATGCTATATAAATAATGTACAGGTAAACTTCCATCAAAGTCAAAGAGCCTCTTTAAGTCTCATCTGCAACTATAGAAGACTGAAGGAAAAAAACGTCCATAAATGTTTGAGGAGGTGAAAAGGAAGGAGAGTCTGCTGTAAGATTTGGTTTTAATGTTGAAAAATGGGTTTAAAAACACAAGACACAAAATAAAACCTAGGAAAGTGGAGGAGAATAATAAACTCTGAGTAGTGAAAATGGGTTTGGGAGCAGATTTTCTATCTTTGCTTAGGTAGGATAATAGCAACAAACTATATTTTAAAAGTAGTGGAAAATGCTACCATTTTCCAACAAACCCCCATTTTCCAAAGAGTTCTATACCTTGTCTCCATATTCTCCTCTATCTCACTATTATGTCCTATCAATAGGACCATATAAATGGAAAAAAATATGTCTAGTTCATGAAAAAGCTATACTAAATATTTGTACATTCAGTGGTGGGATTCAGCAGGTTTGCACCGGTTCAGGTGAACCATCCGTTAACTTTCTGAACAGTTCAGCAAACTGGCTGAACTGTTCAGCAAATTTCCTTCCAAAGCCTTTTGTTTTTCCCATTTTACAGGGCTAATCCTGTTAGGAAGGCAGGACAGAAATATTGTGGTGTGCCTCTGTGTTGCTTCTAGCCTAATCCTGCTTATCTTTAAGTATTTTCAGAAACTGCCTCTCTGGTTAAGCCTTGTTACATTGGCAGTATGCCCAGACTAGCCAGAGCTGCTTCTCTGGAGTTTTGTTTGTTTGTTTGCTGGTATTTTTATTAGTTTGACTTTTTAAAAAGCTTTTTATACTGCTTGGGGTATACTTCCAAGAGGCAGGATGCAAGCTTGGCAGGCTGTCTGGCTTTTTTACTACTATTTTGGGGGCATATGATCTTTCCTTAAGTCTGGATGATTTCCTTAGGATATTTTGTGAAGTAAGTGAGACCAGCTGATATGTTTAAGGAGTGCAAATGGATTTAATGATTGCTTGGGTGGGGGGGAGGATGCTTTGCGAGTTCAGTGAACACAGGAGTCTCTTCTTTATGGGAATTTTCAGTCATCCAGGTCATGGTTGTCCCAAAGATGCTTTTTTCAAGAGGCAACTGGAGTTTCTTGGTTTCCAGAAAGTCCGGTTGCCTCTTGAAAAAGCACCTTTGGGACAAGAGTCTCTTGCATTGCTTTAGAGTGGCCAAGGCACGTGATTGCTCACTGAGAGTATGTGGATCCTCATTCCAATTTGTTTTAGTTTCTCTCGTTATAATTAGGCTTTCTAATCTAATGATTGGTATATTGCAAACAAAGAAGCTTTTTTGCATAGGTAATCTTTGATTTACAACAGTTCATTCAGTGACCATTCAAAGTTACAACGGTACTGAAAAAAGTGACTTATGACCATTTTTCATATTTAACAACTGTTGCAGCACCCCCACGGTCATGAGCACGGGTGAGGTGAAGCACCCCTCGATGTGAGTGACATTGAGTTGGCCACACTCACCCAGTCCCATCACCACCCAGCCATGCCTACCCAGTTGGTCATTAGGAGAGAGAACCGGTTGTTAAATAATTTGAATCCCACCACTGTACTCATTCAATAGTTGTCATTTTTCTTTCGTGTGACAAAGGTCTACAATGGTCACCCCTCACTTGGTAGCCTGAAATGCATTGGCCTATGGGGTGCAGTTATTTATACTGACAAGTAATGAGGAATGTTATATGCCAATTTGTAGAAAAGCAGCTCGAAAATGAGTCAGAATCATAGTGGTCTGGAAGGGATCTTGGAGGTTTTTAGTCCAACCCATTGTACAAGGTAGCAGCCCTTAAAGCCATGATGGCGAACCTATGGCATGCATGCCATAGGTGGCACATGGAGCTCTCTCTGTGGGCAAGTGAAACATGCCTAACTCAGGTCCACTGCACATGCCAGACAGCTGATCTTCAGATCTCTGCTGCGCATGTGGAAAGCGCACGTGGGAGGGCTGCGCATGTGGAAAGCGCACGTGGGAGTTGCATGAGCATGCATGGGGGCATGGGGCATGCACACACACACTGTTTTTTGTTTCAGGAGGCTACAGGGAGCCCTGCTAGGCCCAAACCAGGCCATGGGGATTGTGTGCATGCGCGGGGCATGTGCGGGGGTGGTGGAAGTATGGGGCATTGTGTGTGCATGTGCAGGGGTGGGGGGGCATTGCATTATGTGTATGGGCATGCACATGTGCACTGTCATGCGTGTGTGCGCAATTTTGGCACATGAGGAGGAGAAGATTAGCCATCACTGCCTTAAACCTTCCAGACAAATGGGTGCCCAATTGAACGAATGAATGAAATGTAGCTTTGTGCAGTTGGATTCCAAATGAGGTTTATTCCTTTTTAGCAATTATCACAACAGACTTTTTTTTGGTCCAGATCCTTGGTATAAATTGGGAGCTCCAACATTCATTTTTCATTTAATGATGTAATCAGTGTTAAAACCACCTACTTAGGTGGTGACCGTTCCCCCCTATAATAAGTATGAGTCACATTTTAAGCAGATAATAAATACTTCTTGATAAACAGTTTGTCCACATCTCATGAGCTACATGTGCAGTACATCTGCAGTGGCATTTATAAATGTCAAATTTTAAAACTTCAATTAAGAAATAAATCAGATGAAAGCATTATAAGATTTTCCCTTCAAAATTTTAATCTGTTTACGTTATCTCTTCCTTTAGATAAAGTTACTACTATTTTCCTTTGCCAATTTATATGCTACCAGTTGGGATAAATAAAAATGATTTGATTGAGAATTGCTATGATTTTTTTCTCTCTCCTATTTTTCAACATATCTTTTTTTATATAATAATAAGGTTAGAAATATGAACAATTTTAGGATAATTTAAGATGTTTTTGTGTCTTTCCATGCTCTAATTATTACATACTATAATATAATATACATGATATTTGAGATATAGTTATTTAAGCAGCATAACAATATTTTAAAATTGACATTTTTTCAGCATTCATAATGTTTACTTTTATATTTTATCACAATACTGCTCTGTTTAATGCTCTACAAATCATTTGGTTGCATGAAATTCTATGTACATTCTTTGTGCTGTTATCAAAATTGTCAGCTGTCTTCAATTTTGTCATTATTCAGAGTAAGTTTTTAAAGATTGCTATTTCTTACTATTTTACCTATTAAAGCTGATTAAATAAAATACAATGTACAGGTGCAGATTTATTTTAGTATTAAACATGTTGGCTGATTTGAATGGAAGGTTGAATGTAGTGATATTATGGCCGAGCCTATTTAATTTAAGTTACAATGGTTTAAATCACTTGGGTTCATACTACTTACTAGAGAAGACATCCATAATGAAGACAAAAACTATTTGCCTGTTAGTGCTGTACTGATTTCATTTAGAGGTGGGTCCACCCGAATAGGTAGTAAAAATCTGGTGTACCTTTCCGAACCAGTAGTAATGGCAGCCTGGCCATGCCCCCGAACCAGCCACTTGCTCGCCACGCCACGCCCAGTCCAGTCTCTGCTCTGCAACTTGCCTGCCAGAAGTGCTGTGTCCCTGATCTGTCTGCCAGATAAGCCTGTGTGTCACAGCTTAGCTAGCTGCCCCCTTTTCTGTGGCCCTGCTATGCTTCCCTGCCCTACACTCGGCCTTCCTGGCATCCTTGTGTCCAGTTTGCGAAGGCAGTCAAGCAGAAGGCTGCATGGAAGGCAGGGAAGCATGGCAGGACTGCAGGGAAGGGAGTAAGCAGCCTACTCCTTCCCGCGCAGCCTTGCTTCCCTGCCTTCCACGTGACCTTACCGGCGGTCCCCCATGTCCCCAACCTTCTGAGATTGGCATCCAGCCTGACCTGACCAGTGGATGGGTGGGCGGCTCTTGGTGGAAACGCAGATGCTGTGCTGGGGCTGAGAGATGCAGTGGTGGCGATACTGTGGGAAGGCAAGTGGACGTGCCAGGGCTGCTGCACATGCACCCACTCCATTTCTGCAGGGTGATCCAAAGAGGGGAGGAGGATGCTGCAGAAAAGGCTGCCTTCCACCCAGGCCCAAGTGCCCCTTGTGCCGGCTTTACGGGGCTTCGCAGGAAGTGGGGGGGGGGGTTCTGTCGGGCAGGAGCAGTTTGGCTCAGTTGTTTTCCAGGCAGCAAAGAGGACAGACTCAAAAAGTATGAAGAGGAGCTTCAGTGAAGTTGGTCGAGGGAGCAACCCTTAGCTTATTGAGTCTAATCGTGGTTGATGGGCCTTGCCTTGGGGTGGGGGTGGGCCCAAATTGTGCCCCACTGCAAGCGTCTCTTAGTCATTATGTGCAGGGCAAAATCTTGCACAGTTAAGAAAACCTCGTGAGTCTGAGGCATTTAACAGCTTCTCGAACCTGGGAAGTTTTTCTTTACTGTGCAAATGGGGCGCAATTTTGGGGTGGCAGGTGGGGCAAGGGGTGGGGCGGGGCACGAAATGTGTATCTTAACGACCTTGTGTTGGAGGGGGAGCCGGGCCTGGTGGGTATTACAGAGACCTGGTTGGGCCACGAGGGAGGACTACCCCTCATGGAAATGTGCCCACCAGGTTACCGAGCATTTCATCAGCCACGGGCCCTAGGCAGGGGGCGGGGGGTGGCGGTTATTGTTAGGGAAGGTCTCGGGCCAAGAGAGACCACTGTGCCACAGACTACCAGCTGTGAGTCCCTCTGCGTGAAGTGGGGCCCAGGGAGGCAGTTGGGCTTGCTGATTGTGCACCTGGCTCCCCGCTATGTATCAGCAGCCCTGCCCGAGCTCCTTGAGGTGATCGCCGAGGTGGTGGTTGATACCCCCCGACTGTTAGTCATGGGGGACTTCAACCTGCCATCGGTAGGCGAGACATCTGAGGCAGCTCGGGAGTTCATGGCCTCCATGATGGCCATGGATCTGACCCAAGTAATTCAGGGCCCCACTCATGATGGAGGACACACACTAGATTTAATCTTTGTCTCTGGTCAGTGGATGAGTGATCTAGGTGTAGGGGATTTAGCCATTGTACCCCTATCATTTTTTATTTTATTTTATTTACATTTATATCCCGCCCTTCTCCACAGAGGACCCAGAGCGGCGAGATCACTCTCCTCCAGCTTGACTTTCCTACTGCTACACCCCACCGTGGGGAGGCGGAACCAGAGATCCCAAGATGGTTCCGCCATAGGCACCTGATGGACCCAGAGAGGTTCCAGATGGAGATTGGGCCACTACCTGCGACCTTGACCCGCGTCTGGACTGAGGACCTAGTGGCCGCATGGAACAATGCGTCCATGGGGATCTTGGACCAGGTCGCGCCCTTGCGGCCTCTCATGCGGCGTCGATCCACCCAGGTCCCTTGATTCTCTGAGGAGCTGAGGGTGATGAAACACCGCAAGAGATGCCTAGAGAGCAAATGGAGAGCCACACGGTCCGAATCTGATCGAACACAGGTAAGATCCCATTTGAGGACGTACCTAGTGGCGATAAGAGTGGCCAAATGCAATTATTGTGCCGCCCTTATCTCATCCACAGATAACCGCCCTGCCGCCCTGTTTGGGGTGACCGGCTCCCTCCTTCAACAGAGGCCGCAGGAAGTCCCTCTGCAGGGCAGAGCAGAGGAATTTGGAGAGTATCTGCAAAATCACTCATATTCGGAGCGAGCTGACCTCCATGGAGAGTAGTCTGGAGGGACCATCCGTGGCAGGTCTTGAGACAGTGTTATGGGATGAGTTTGACTTTGTTACTTCCTTTTTTTTATTATTATTAATTTTTTTATATTTTACAATATTTTACAATATTCCAACCAGTGCTATACAGAACGAAAGGAAGAGTTGGTTCTTCGGATATCTTCAATTATCTTTAGGATCCCCAAAATCCACGTTCTCTAGGTACAGGTATCGAGGCATCCAAAGTTCCAAGTGCATAGTCCACAAATGGCTTCCAAGTCTTCCAAAAAATGTCTTTTTTATAGACCCCCTCTCTAAATTTAATATCACAAGTCATTTTATCATTTAAAGCTAATTTCCACATTTCACAATACCACTCTTCTATTTTAATATTTACCTCTATTTTCCAGTATCTTGCTATTATAATTCTACCCATTATAATCATAATTCTAATCAATTCTTTCTCATATTTTGTTAATTCTAATTCCTTAATTATCAATAATAATATAGTTTCTGATCTCAATGTTATTCTTTTCTTCATCATTTCAAACATCGTTTTCTCCAATTGCTGCCAAAACTTTTTAATTTTTTCACATTTAATAATAATAATAATAATAATAATAATAATAATAATAATAATAATAATAATAATAATAATAATAATAATAATAATAATAATAATAATAATATTTAATTTTGTATACCGCGTCCTCTCCCCAAGGGGACTCGGAGCGGTGCACAGGGAAATTAAAACATATAAAAATATATACAAACAATAAATACAATAAATAAAAACAAATTAAATTGATCGTCCCTGCGCTAAAAACCCCATTAAAACTAAATTCCCTAAACACCCCAGAGGTAGAGATTTATACCACATATGTTTATAAGTTCCCAATTCCATGTTACATCTCCAACATTTATTACTAATTTTTTTATCCATCAATGATAACCTTAATGGAGTCCAATACCATTTCCAAACCACCTTAAAGTTGTGCTCTTTAATCCTTATAGACAAAATCCTCATAATTCGACTCTTCCAATTCACATTCCAGTCCAAATCTAATATTTTGATCTTAAGTTCTTCCTCCCAATTCATCTTCATTACCATTTGTGGATTTCCATCAAAGTTTATAATCTTATATATCTTACTAACGAGTCCCTTTAACCCAATTTCATCCTTGATAATTTGAGATACTAAGCTTTCAAATTCAGTTTTACTTCTACTTATTTTACATGTTCCCCTTACTTTCATAGTCCATTTTTCTACCTGTATTTTTTCAAACCAATTCCGCTCCAATTTTTCAATTATTTCTTTTTTTCTACTCTCGGTTTCTAAAACTCTTAACCAATTTACTATACTTCCTATATTTTCATCCTCAATTACTTGATCTCGACTTATATTGGTTTTAATCGGCCAACTCCCAAGTGTCTTCCCCAAGAAGGATATGTCCGGAATCAATATTTTAACAAATTTATTCCAAATTTTGCTCAATCCCTTTAACCAATAACTGTTGATTGCCTTTTTTGTTTTTACTTTATCTAAAAACCATGTAGGACCAAATCTCTTAATGTCCTTTAACTCTAGATCTCCCCAATGACCATCTCCTCCTTTAAGTATTTTTATCACAGTTCGAATATTATAGGCCCGATAATAATTAAGTAGATTGGGAATTCCCAATCCACCTTCCTTTTGATTTTGATACCACATTTTCTTCATTAATCTAGGTCTTTTCCCACCATTGCAAAATTTATCTAATTTCTTCTGATATCCTTCCATATCTTTCTCTGTCAAATTTAATGGTAGCATCTCAAATAAAAAATTAAACTTTGGTAACAACATCATCTTACACATTGCAATTCTGCCAAACCAAGACAACTTTATCTCTTTATATTTATCTATCTTCTTCTCTACTTCATTCAACATCAAATCATAATTAATTTTTTTCAATTCTCTAACTTTAAGTGAAAGTGTTATTCCCAAATATTTCAATGTATTTTTAATTCTTATCCCAAATTGTTCTTGCATACTCTCCCACTCCTTACCATTTTTGTTCATTAATAATTCGGATTTTGACCAATTTATCTTTAAACCTGTCATTTCTTCAAATTCTTTCAAATGTTTATTTATCCTCTTCAAATCTTTCTCTATATCTTTCAGAATAATCAAGGTATCATCCACGTACAAATTTATCTTATATCCCTTGTACCCTTCCAGTTCTTCATCTTTTTCTATCAGTTTAGTCAAAACTTCCATAATTAATAAAAATAATGTTGGGGACAAGGGACATCCCTGTCTCGTGCCTGCTTCCAATTTAATCTCTCCCGTCATTATTCCATTCACCTTCACTTTTGCACTACTTTTTTGATACAATTTTGAAATAACATGTATAAATCTATTACCGAAGCCTAATGCCTCAATAATGACTTTGATAGTTTCCCATTGTACAGAATCAAAAGCTTTAAAAATATCTAGTGATACTATACCTATTTTATCACCATTACTCTCAGCTACATCTATAATATTTAATACTCTTCTAATTATGTCACTCATATATCTACCTTTAACAAAACCTACTTGATTATAGCTTATATACTTGTCTATAAATCTATTTAATCTATTACTTATAATGGCAGTAAATATTTTTGCATCTTGATTAATTAAAGAAATGGGTCGATAGGACTCAATCCTCTCCAGATCTTTATCTGGTTTAGGAATTATGGATATTACCATTCTATTCCATGACATCGGGACTTCTCCACCGTGTAAAATTCCATTAAATAATTTTTGCAGTTTTGGTGTTATTATTTCTTTAAAGTCTTTATAAAATTCAGCAGGTAATCCATCTTCACCTGGAGTCTTCCCTAATTTTATCTCTTGTATTCTTTCATTAATCTCATCTTGTGTTATATCTCCTTCCATCGTCCTTATGTGTTTGATCTATTTTCACAGCGTATTTTCCAAGATGATTTTTCAATTTTTCCAAATCAATTGATTTCTTTGAATATAATTTTTGAAAAAAATTCCTAACTACTTCACATTTCTCCAGTCTCTTATAACATCTTGTACCTTTTTCATCTATCAGAGAACCAATTTCTCTCTTTTCACTTTTATTTTTCACCATCCTTGCTAATAACCTAGAATTTTTATTACTAAATTCAAAGAAATCCCTATTTAAATATCTTATATATTTTTTAACCCGTTCTATATCTTCTATCAATTTAGTTTTTAGTAAATTCAATTCCTCCAAACATTTTTTATCTTTCGTAAGTAAAAATTGGTTCTCCAATACCTTAATTTGTCTTGTGTCCTGTTCCATTTTACTTCTATATTCTCTATATTTCCTGCTTGACAACTTAATGCTTTCTCCTCTAAATACTGCCTTCATCGTGTCCCAAACAATTTCAAATTTAACCTCTCCATTATCATTCAATCTCCAACTTTCCTCCCATTTTTTAAGTATCCATGTTTTATCCTCCTCCTTTTTATACAATTTTTCATCATATCTCCAACCTCTTTCTTTTTCCCCAAAATTGAAATCTATTTCCATCATAACTTCTGCATGGTCGGAGTCCTTGAAAATTCCCACGTCTATTCTATCTATATTATTCAACAGGTCTTTAGAGACGAAAATATAATCAATTCTTGAATATGTATTATATACCTTAGAGCAAAAAGTATACACCCTTTCAGTACCTTTCAACTCCCTCCAGACATCTACCACACTATTTCGGAGCATCCATTTATTTAAAATTTCCCCTTTATTTGTTTCTCTAAAGCGGGTAGGATTAGTACTATCTATTTTGTCTCTAATTAAATTAAAATCCCCCGCCACAATCACTTTCCCTACACTTTCAGTTTCCAAAATCTTAGTTATTTTATCAAGGAATCCCTTTTGTTTTTCATTCGGTAGATATAAGTTAACCAGTGTCACTTTTTGCTCGTTAATATTCCCTACAATTATTAAATATCTTCCTTCATCGTCTCTAATTACTTGTTTTTTTTCAAAATATATCCTATTTGATATCAATGTTGCCACTCCTCTGGCTTTGGAAGTTCCGAAGGATTTTTCATAAATTTGCATACCCTTTATATTCATTCTATTTAAATCCTCAGATTTTTGATGAGTTTCCTGCAAAAATAATATGTCTGGTAAGTCCCTTTTAATTTTAAGCTCCAACCTCCTCCTTTTTATTTGATTCCCTGTACCCTTCACGTTCCATGTCATTATTTTTATAAACCGCATTTAAACGGTAACTTTTTTAGTCCTAGCCCCTCCTCTTCCTTTACGTGCCCAAATCCCAACACCAAACAGAAACAACATACAAAAAAAACATAAGACACTACAAACAACATATAACAGACTGTCTTCATCCCCCACCTCCTCAACCGGCACCGCCTCTGCATAGAGATTGTGGGGGAGGGGACGTGCCGATGGTCAGATCACTTCTCACGGGCTGTCTTTTTAAAATTCCACTCTCAAAAAAGGGAGACAGTGTTAACTTTTCCCCGCACTCAGCTTCTTGCTTTTTAGGGTCCTTCTCTTTATCCGCTACTTGCATTGTATCTTCACGACTTTTCTTCTGTTCAGACATTGCCGGAGAAATTTCTTTCCGCTTTAAGCTTCTTGGATCTGCTCCAACCGCCCCTTTTTCTTCTAATGTTGGAGATCCTACTTGCATTCCACCCATCTTACGCATTTGATTTCCAATTTCTGTTAAATCCTCGTCTCTCTCAATCAACCCAAGCTCTCGTACATATCCTATTGGATCCACTTGCGGAGTAATTGTCTGCATTTTGCCCTTGTAAAAAAATTTCAACTGCTGTGGTGGCCTCCAATTATACTTAATATCTTTGTCTCTCAGAACCTTTGTAATTGGCTTCAAAAAATATCTCCATGCTCTTTCGTCTCTTGAAATATCCGGAAAGACTTGGATATCTTTCTCCTCAAATTTTGGAACTTCTCCTAGCTCTCTTATTCTCCCCATTACCTCTAATTTATCACCAAGATTTGCGAATCTCACCAGCACATTTCTATTTGCTCCATTTTGCCTTTTATAACCAACTCTGAAAACACTTACTAAATCTGCAGCCGTATATGTAATTGATGCATCCAGGTCATTCAGCCATTTTAAAACCCTTTGTTTCAAATTATCCACTCTCTCTTCCTGAATTCCACGAATAACAACATTATATTTTCTTGCATCCTCTTCCAAAAGACTAATTCTCCTATCTTGCTGCTGATTTTTAAAAAAAATCCCTTCAATATGACAATCTATCTGAGCATCATGTACATGAATTTGTTCAATTTCATCCTTAATAAGTTTCATCTCCATGGCCTGCTTTGCAAAATTCACATTCATTTCACTCATTTCCTCTTTTGTCTTTTTGATTTCCAATGTAATGTTATCCATTCTGTCTGTCAAACCAGATAATTTCTCGCCAATTGTATTCAAAGCTAAAATGACTTGTTGCATTTCTGAGGGCTATTGAGGCTGTTGAGTCGCCATATCTTTACAAAGAGGATTAATTCTCTTTTGCCAAGAGGGTCTTTTTTAAGGAAGATTAAGGGGCAACCTCCCCAGTGAAGCTGAGACAGCGTTTTATTGCATCCGAAGAGGCCAAAAAAAGAGAGTTATACTCCACAGTTCAAATTAGCTTGACACCAACCTCCTTAATCACCCTTTTATGGGCGTTGTCCAGAAAGTTAAGCTCACTGCGTTCAGCTGAGGCACCTCACACAAAAGGTTCGAAACTTCAAAGAGTTTACAATCCACATACCATCCAACCGATCTTTTCACTTATTTACCTATCTTTATAGCCCGTGCCTCTGCCTCGCAGCAAAAATTGCAGATTGCGGTGCTTAACAGAACCAACAAAGAACAACTTTCACTTTTGAGTAGCAACTGCCATTTCGGTCAACCCCTCTGTCTTTTCCACACAGTAAACACAGCTTTGAAATTCGAGCAGTCCAGGGTGACCTACCAATTCAAAGTCAATCTGCTGGGTCAGCAGCCCTTCCGATGCAGCTGTAAACAATTTCGGCTTCTAACGATGCATTTTAAACACTTTAATCCACATTTTCTTCCGTGAAAACGCCCTACGAAGTGGAGAAAACGTCCTCACCTCATCCGTCCATAACTACGCCCCGACTTCTCGGCCTTTTGGCTAAGATCAAGTGACTTTGTTACTTCCGATGATATGGACAGGGGGCAACTGAGGGCCACCACATGTTTATTGGACCCGTGTCCCTCCTGGCTTGTACTGGCATCCTGGGAGGTTACACGAGGCTGGCTCCAGGAAATAGTGAACGTTTCTTTCTTTCTTTTTTTTTTTTCTTTTTATTTAAATTTATACCCCGCCCTTCTCCACAGAGGACCCAGGGCGGCGCACAGGAAATTTAAAAAACATACAAAAATACAATAAATATAATTTAAAAAACTATTAAATAACCCCATCCTGCGCTAAAACCAAATTTTAAAACCCAATTTAAAACTATCTTAAGTCCCCATGGGAGGTTAGGCTAGGCCGGCTTGTTGAAACAGATATGTCTTAAGACATTGGCGGAAGAGGCGGAGGTCGGTGATGGTACGTAATTCAGGGGGTAGGTCATTCCAAAGGGCTGGGCCCGCCACAGAGAAGGCTCTTCCCCTGGGTGTCGCCAGTCGGCATTGTCCGGCCGACGGTACCCTGAGGAGGCCCTCTCTGTGGGAGCGGATTGGTCTGAGGGATTGGTCTGAGGGATCTTTGAGTGAGGGGTTCTTGCCGGCCGCCTTGAAAGAGGCGGTTGTGAGACCCCTCCTCAAGAAGCCTTCCCTGGACCCAGCATTGTTAGTAAATTACCGTCTGGTCTCCAACCTTCACTTTCTGGCAAAGGTTGTAGAGAGTGTGGTGGCACAGCAGTTCCCCTGTCACCTGGAGGAAATTGATTATCTGGACCCGCGACAGTCTGGCTTCTGACCTGGGCACAGCACTGAGACGGCATTGGTCGCATTGGTGGATGATCTCTGGCAGGCCCGGGATAGAGGTTGTTCCTCTATTCTGGTCCTATTAGACCTCTCAGCGGCTTTCGATACCATCGACCACGGTATTCTATTGCGCCGACTGGAGGGGTTGGGGGTGAGAGGAACCGTTCTACAGTGGTTCTCCTCCTACCGCTCCGGTCGGTCGCAATTCGTGTTGGCAGGGGGGCGGAGGTCGACCTCGAGGCCCCTCATGTGTGGGGTACCCCAGGGGTCAGTCCTCTCACCACTCCTGTTCAACTCATACATGAAGCCACTGGGCGAGATCATCCGTGGTTTTGGGGTAGAATACCATCAGTACACTGATGATACGCAGCTGTACATATCTACCCCAAACCACCCCAACGATGCCGTTGAAGTGATGTCCCGGTGTCTGGAGGCCGTACGGGCCTGGATGGGGAATAACAAATTCCGACTCAAACCGTCCAAGACTGAGTGGCTGTGGTTTCCGACGTCCCGGTACAGCCAGTTGATGCCATCGCTGGCCATCGGGGGTGAACTATTAGTCCCCGTGGAAAGGGCGCGCAACTTAGGCGTCCTCCTGGACTCACGGCTGTCCATGGACGATCATGTGATGGCCGTGGCCAGGAGGGCTTTTTACCAGGTTTGCTTGGTACGCCAGTTGCGCCCCCTGCTGGACCGGGACGCCCTTCGCACAGTCACTCAAGCACTTGTGACATCCCGTCTAGACTACTGTAATGCGCTCTACATGGGGCTCCCCTTGAGGTGCACCCAAAGACTACAGCTAGTGCAGAATGCGGCAGCGCGGGGGATTTTGGGAGCCTCATGGCATTCCCATATGACACCTCTCCTGTGCGAGCTGCACTGGCTGCCTGTGGCCTTTCGGGTACACTTCAATGTGTTGATAACCATCTTTAAAACGCTCCATGGCACGGGGCCTAGTTATTTGCAGGACCGTATCCTGCCTCACACATCCCTTCGTCCGATTTGCTCCCATAGAGAGGGACTTCTCCGGGTGCCATCCGCCGGGCAATGCCCGCTGGTGACTCCCAGGGGAAGGGCCTTCTCTGTGGTGGGCCCAGCCCTCTGGAATGACCTACCCCCAAACTTAGGACCATCACGGACCTCCGCTCCTTCCGCCAACATTTGAAGACACATCTCTTCCATCTAGCCGGCCTGGCCTAGTCCCCGCAACCGCTTTCGTAGACTGAGTTTTAAATTGTTTTAATTGGTTTTAATTGGTTTTAATGGGTTGGTAGGTTTTAGGGATTTTTAGCACAGGGTACTCTAAATTTAATGAGATTTTAGTCTGTAGTCCTATTTATTATAGTTTCGTCTATTGTTATGTTTTGTATTTCCATTTTTAATTTCCTGTGCACCGCCCTGAATCCCCTTCGGGGAGATAGGCGCGGTTATATAAATTGAATAAATAAATAAAATCTTACAGGAGACTGGCAGCTCCAAATCTTGCAGCTTTTTTGAGATTTTCTTTTTAAAAACGCCTCTCCAGACAAACTTGAAAACCTTCGAGATTGCTTTGGAAGGGGGCAGCCAGACAGGCAACATTCCCCCCCCCCTCCTCAGGCGCTTGAAGCCTCAGAGAAAATCCCAGCCCTTGCACAGTGAAGAAAATCTTGTGATTGCCAGAAGTTCTTAATTGCCTTTACTGTGCAAGGGCCGAGAGTGGCTGCAGGCATCTGGGGAGGGGGCGGGATGTTGCCCGTCTGCCTGCACCCTCCAGAAGCAGCCACGGAAGTTTTCAAACTATTCTGGAGAGTCGTCTTTTTAAAGAAAATCCTGAAAAAGATGCAAAATCTGGAGCTGCCAATCTCTGGTAAGATCCACACCTCATGGCATGCCCCGCCCCATCCTCTGCCCCACTGCCACCCCCAAATTGTGCCCCACAGCAAGTGTCCCTCAGCCATTCTGTGTAGGGAAAAATCTTGCACAGTAAAGAAAAACTTCCCAAGAATCCAAGAAGCTGTTAATTGCAGCAAAGGGAAGGGACTCGGAGCCTGCTTGGAAGGGAGCGGCAGCCTGCCTGTCCCTTTCAGGCACTTCGACCCCTGGGAGGGGGGGGCAGGGAATACCATAAAGGGAGCAGCAACTCCACTGTGAATGAAGGGGGGAAAGTTCAGCTTCTCTCTGTCACAATATTCAACCTAAGTGCTGCAGCAGAGAGAATCTTAACTTTTTCCTCTCCCTCCACAGTAGAGTTGCTACAACTTCTTCCCAGTCATGAGGCTGCTCTGCCCTGCAGTATTCAAGGGGGGGGGGGTTCCTCTGTTTTGGGGAAGAATTTGGTTGCAAAAATGCCAAGGGGTCAGCAGCCTTGGAGGGCCTGTTCATTCCCCTTTTCCTCTCAGCCCTGTAAAGCCAGAAATCTCCACCCCCCTCCAAGCAGCAACTGAGACTGTGCAGGGGGAAGGAGACCACCCCCAACGATGCCGTGGAAGTGGTTCCCGGTGTCTGGAGGCCGTGCAAGTCTGGATGGGGAGGAACAGGCTTCAACTCAACCCATCCAAGACCGAGTGGCTGTGGCTTCCGGCGTCACAGTATAGCCAGTTGACGCCATCTCTGGCTATTGGGGGCGAGTCATTGGCCCCCAAAGAGAGGGCTCGCAACTTGGGTGTCCTCCTGGACTCTCGGCTGTCTTTAGAAGAGCACATGACTGCCGTGGCCAGGGGGGCTTTTTATCAGGTCCGCCTGATACGCCAGTTGCGTCCCTTTCTGGATCGTGACGCCTTACGCACTGTCACTCAAACTCTCGTCACCTCCCGCCTGGACTACTGTAACGCTCTCTACATGGGGCTCCCTTTGAGATGCACCCGGAGGCTCCAGTTAGTTCAGAATGCGGCCACGCGGGGGATTTTGGGAGCATCTAGACGCTCCCATGTGACACCTCTCCTGCGTGAGCTGCACTGGCTGCCTGTGGCTTTCCGGGTGCGCTTCAAGATATTAGTGACCACCTTTAAAGCGCTCCATGGCAAGGGACCTGGTTATCTGCAAGACCTCCTCCTGCCGCCAAATACCTCCCACCGACCAGTTCGCTCCCACAGAGAGGGCCTCATCAGGGTGCCGTTGGCCAGACAGTGTCTAGGAGGCTGTGGTTGCTGTTGCACAAAAAAGTTGATTGTCAACAGATCAAGAAACTGACAGACTCCATGAATGGGACTCCGAGAAGGGTGGCTACATTGGTCACTGTTTTTTTTTAAATTTCAGAAATGTTTATAGGTACATTTTGAGTTGTTTGTTGATTCTCACTTTAACAGATCAAATAAATGAGTGAGATGGGCAAATGTTCATTTTTCATTTAGTTGCATAATAATTTGGCCGAATAGTTGCCTAATAATTGTACACACATAGATATTCTCCTAAGAAAACCAAAACCTCACTTTCTTAAATATTCAGGGTTGAGGTCTATTAACATTTCGATTGACCAAGAGCATTGTTTTCAATAAAAATTAATCCTTCAAAATACATTTTTTCTAATAAGTATGCATACAGTGTATGTAAGAACCCATATCAGGGTTAATATCATGTTGATAAGGATAGCAAAACATTTCTCTGAATTTGTTGTGCTGGCAGTTGCAGAACAGCTGTTTTGGAACAATCTGGTCCTTACGTAGGGCATATCAAATTTTTCAATTTTCAATTTCCAAACTTTAGGGGTACTCAAAAGGTGTGATCTGCCTTGGAGATTCTAAAGATATTTTAGTTATTTTAATATAATTTACATGTGCTTGGTAAATAACTACATGAATACAACTTTTTAACATTCGTTTCATTTGACAGGTTCAGCTGTCTTTCTCTTTTTGTTTAACATTATTTTGTCTGAGAGTGTTAATACTGCTGGCCTTGTTTCCTGTGAATGTGATAACTGATCAGTAACAGCTTCTAAAAAAAGAACAAGACTGGAAACATTCACTCATATGAGCAAACAGATTAGGACTGGCAAAGACTTGTTGCTGTCTGAATTCCCAACACTGCGAGACATTCTCAGATATGGTCTGCTGTTAAGAAAACAAAGCAGTGATGATGCTAGAAACTGCCTCGCAGTTAGTCTTGCAAGAGATATATATCCAAAAGTTCTTGAAATGTGGGAATGAGCAAACAGTTCTTTTGGGACCCCATTGTAATTTACGAGTTACAATTTTGAACAAGATCCAAGAGAGCTAGGATCAAGCCAAAAACATATCTCTTGGTAGAGGAAAGCTAGATATCAGACACTTTCACTGTGACAAACTATTTGACATTCTCAACTACATGTGTCAAATTATTCTGTGTGCCAAATTTGGCTGCCCTGCTGTCTGCAAAAAAGAAGTTCACATTTGCTGTACCTGTCGTAAGGACACAAAGATACCAATGAAGGAGCTTGCTTTCCTTAAAGGTCAGAGAGACCTGGTTCTTTTGGATCACACCAGATTGGTTTGCCAGATTTGCCTGAGCAGAAACAACTATTCAAAAGGCAAACACATCAAGTTGATGACAGACAAAGGCTCGCTAAATATACTAGAGAAATATTCCAACATTTTGATACTGACAAATGAAGTAAGTAACCCTTATGATGAAAATGAAGGACTGATGAAGATGAAGAGGAATGTAATTGAAGTTATAAAAAGGTCTTAGACCAAACATACAAGTTCTCTACTTCAAAAGAAAAGACAGAATACGATAGATTAGAAGTAACAAATGTCACTATGCAGAGCATAAGATACGGTGATGGTCTATGTGCCAGTGCTGCCATTACCACATCTGCCTTCATAGATGCTAGCTTGAGCACCGAAGAAAAATACTTGTAGTTGACCACAATAAAGTCAAAAGAGAACAAAATTATGAAGTCCCTAGATCAAGAATTTTATTTTATTTTTATTTTATTTTATTTTAATCGCATTTATATCCCGCCCTTCTCCACAAGGACCCAGGGAATTTAAAAAACATACAAAACAATAAATACAGAATTTAAAAACATATTAAATTAAATTATAATCTTATGCTAAAATCCAAATTAAAACCCCCAATTTAAAACTATCTAAAATAGTCCCAATGGGAGGTTAGGCTAGTCCAGCTTGCTGAAAGAGATGTGTCTTTAGACACTGGCGGAAGAGGCGGAGGTATTTTTTTTTTTTATATTGAAAAAGTTTTATTGAGTTTACATTTTTTGTGGGGTAGGGTAAGGGTTACATAGAAATTTTGAGAGTAGTCACGTCAAAGTCGTCGGCTCCTCCGGTACCTCAAGTTACATTATAAGAGGCGGAGGTATTTGATGAGCTCTTTAAGGAAGGCGAAATAGAATACATCTTCAATGGCACTATATTCTTCAATGTACATTATATTACCTGCTTTTATTTGCATATGAACTTACAGTAAGTGACATCCCATTCCTAAATCCATAGGGTTCAATATGACATCGGTCCACTGCACATTGTTCTTGAGCTAATCTGAAGGCCACATGAAGTTTGGAGGTCTGTAGTGATTGATTCTGCAGAATGTTGGTGACCTCTTCACAATATGCGCCTCAGCATCCGCTGACCCCGCTCCATCAGTTTACGTGGCCTACCACTTGGTGGCTGAGTTGCTGTCATTCCCAAACATTTCTACATTCTTATAATACAGTTGACAGTTGACTGTGGAATATTTAGGAGCGAGGGAATTTCACAACTGGGTTTGTTACACAGGTGGCATCCTATCACAGTTCCACGCTGAGCTCCTGAGAGCAACCCATTCTTTCACAAATGTCTGTACAAACAGTCTGCATGCCTAGGTACTTGACTTTATACACCTGTGCCATGGAAGTGATTGGAACACCTGATTGATTATTTGGATGGGTGAGCAAATACTTTTGGCAATATAGTATATTTACTCAGTAAACTTATGGGTAGCTATTTTCTGTTCCTTAGGCAATGATACTGCATGGATATAATGGAGTCAAGAATAGAATCAATTTAAGAAATCCAGTGGAAGTATATTATCTTTGAGTAATACTAGTTTACTAGTATTAGACTAGTTTACAAACAGTTGAATGTATTAGTTTATCAGAATCAGATCTATGTAAGACAGTTCCATTGGATGTTGATAAAAAAAAAGCTAGTGTCTATTTGGCAATCTCCCAGTGACAAATTCCATCAGAACAGATGCAAGACCAAGAGATTAACAGTAGCGTCTATTACAATTCTCTAAAGTTACACTGATACGTTATCCTTCCTTATGCATTTCAGAGTCCTGCCGATATTTCATGTAAAACATTTTGGGGCATGGGTGGAACTAAAACTGCAAGTTATTGGTGAATTTTTTTAATCTTCTAGTGATGATAAATAAGGCTTTCCAAATGTGAAAGAAATTCACATTTCTAAATGTGAGCTAAGAAATTCAATATCAGTTCAATTATACAATATATAAGAAGAGTTAGGTTAAATACAGTAAGATAAAGTTACAAGACTAAATGTAAGAGGAAAAAAAGAAAAAGGTACCATATCATAAATTAGGGTAAAATAATCTAATGCTTTAGTACATTTTACATAGTACAGCCAAAAATCAGTCCAAAATTAACAAAAAAAATAGTATTTATTTATTGAGCTGTGACATGAGCGTTGTGTAGCTGTGTAGCTCAGTGCTGAATCCAGAACTATGCAATAACAACCTCCCTCTCTTCATATTTTATCTAGTTTGACCAGAAGGATAAAATATTCAAAACAAGACCTAATGAAATGAAAATAAAACAGGCAAAAGTACAAAACATGGCTCCATAATCACCTTGGGAGATCTTGGGAGAATAACCAGATCTTCAATAGTTTCTTCAATGACTAAATATGTGAGCCACACGAGTCTCTGGTGGGGAAATCATTCCAAAGGCCAGGAATTGCAGCAGAGTAGGTGCAGCATGTCATGGGTCTCTTAGGATGATAACTGACATCCCAGTGTGCATCCATTCTGCTAGTCTGTATCAGATAGATAAAAACAACTGGAGATAGGTGGTCCCTTAGATAGCCAGGCCTTTCCCTTGAAGGGCTTTAAAGGTGATAACCAGCACCTTGAATTTCACTCAAAGCCAACTGGTAACCAGTGCAGTTTGCAAAACAGCAAGACAATAACAATGTGCAGCATGTGAAGCAGCTGCAGCTTCTGGATGATCTTCAAAGGCAGCCCCAAGTACAGTGCATAAAGTAATCCAGTTGTGAGATAAGTTGTAAGTTTGAAGGAACTATTGATCCAGGAAAGGATACAATTCAGTGGAAGCTGAGAGTTCAAGAAGAACCACAGTTTGTATTCAAGTCTCAAATGGAAAAGAACATTTGAATCAGTAATGAAATACTACTGGACCCAAAAGATTCAAACAATCAGATCCACTCAGTCTTCTCACAATTGAGTCCATGTCTGTTCTCCTTCATCCAGACCAATACAGGCTCCAGGTGCTGGATGGGTATTTCAACTCCTGGCCAGCCAAGGACATCTTTGGCAGAGGACCACATCTAGTGATTTCATTTAGATGTTAAATTAAAAAAAAATGTTGAGCCTTGCAAAAGTCCACTAATAAAAAGCTGTAGACAAGATCTTTGTTCATCTGGCAATACTAATTGAAGCAATGTAGAAAGGAGGAGAATCATTGTAAAACGATGCCTCCCATTTCCACCCAAGTTTGCCCGTATCTAAAGCTATCAAGAGATTAAGGAGCACAAGGATGGATGCACTACCCTAGACCAGGGGTCTGCAAAGTCGGCTCTTTTAAGAATGGTGGACTTCAACTCCCAGAGTTCCCCAGCCAGCATAGCTGGCTGGGGAATTCTGGGAGTTGAAGTCCACCATTCTTAAAAGAGCCGACTTTGCAGACCCCTGCCCTAGACCAACAACTGTATCTGTTCTGTATCCATACTAAACCTTGGTCCGAAGTTAATTAAATCAGGTCCAAATAATCCTCTTCTTTCAAGGTTTTCTGGAGCTTTAGCCCAATCGCCATCTCTACCATCTTCCCCCACCAGGTTGGAAACTAGACTGTAATCCTTTAGGGCCCTTGAGTCCAGTGATGGCTTCTTAAAGACAGGGTGCATTACAGCCTCTTTTATGGCCAATAAAATCACTCCTCACCCTTAGCAGCTGACATCACCATTGGTGCTGGGACCAACCTCAGGTCACTCCCTGGGCATCATTAACCATCCAGGAGGAGCTGGATCTAACAGACAGGTGAGCAAAACTGGAGAAGCCTCTCCACTTTCCAAGAAGTCACAGAACCAAACTCACTTCATATAACAAATAAGATCCTATCCTGAGCATGTTAACAGGAAGTGAGCAGCGTGTTAGCTGGAAGTGAGAATAGATATTTATTCTATCTCTGAATAGAACTGGATGTTTTCATCTGCCAAACAGCAAGAATATTTCTCAAAGCAGCCTGGAGATCATCTTATGGCCCATCCCTCATTTAGTAGACATTTATCAAGTGCTTTTGGACTACATTAGGAATCTGTAAGGAATCAAAGCACATTAAATATGTCAGCTTTCACATGGACCTTCCAGAATAGTAAGGTCAGCTTAAAAACAGTCCCTTCCCAAAAGAGTTCTTACCTGAAAGAGCTTTTAGTATCCAAGAGCCACGAAGTAGCCTATACAGGTATCCTCAACTTACAAAGTTGTTGTAACATTGTTTACAGTTTGTAAAAGTTTGTTTAGTGACCATTTAAACTTACAACATTATTGAAAGAAGTGATTTATGACCATTTTTCACACTTACAACCATCGCAGCATCCTCATGGTCATATGATCAAAATTTAGATGCTTGGCAGTTGGCTCATGCTTCTGACGGTTGCACTATCACAGAGTCATGTGATCACTTTTTGCGACCTTCTGACAAGCAGAGTCTATGGGGAAGCCAGATTCACTTAACAATGGTGCAATTAACATCAGAAGTAATTCACCTAACAACTGTGGCAAGAAAGGTTGTAAAATGGGGCAAAACTCACTTAACAAATTTCTTGCTTACAAAAAGAAATTTTGGGCTCAATTGTTGAAGACGATCTGTATGTGGTTGTCTTAGTGTTTGCAGCAATCCAACCAGCACACAAGTAAACAATTCAGCAGGATTCATTTATATAATAAACTTCTTTATATACAATACCATACAGCAGAAGCCAGAACCAAAAATGAGAATCCTGAAGTACAGAAGCTATAGAATCACAGAAGCACTCATATATACAGATCAGTGACGCTCAGGGTCCGAGCTGTCTGGATCACCAAACAGTCCCCATTGGCTGACCTGTTACCATGTCTATTCCTGTTTATGAATACATATTATACACTGAGAGGTTGATATACCTGGACTGCAAAACTTCAGAGGGGTTCAACTCCTCTTTTGGCAGCAAAGGATATAGAATATTCTTAACTTTGTTGTGCCATGCTGTGATTGATTGGACTTCTGAAGCCCAGGTATGGCATTGCCTTATATCTATGAGGTAGGGACTCTATTTTTCTATTGTGAAAATTCTAAAGTCTGTGTCAGTGTTTTTCAACATGGTTGCTGGGAGTTCTGGGAATTAAAATCCACACATCTTAAAAGTTGCCAAGCTTGAAAACACTAATCTATATTCCTAAGAAGGCCCAAAGTTCAATCCCCATATTAGAAGTTACCTATGAGTCAATGTTATTACAACCACAGGTAATCCTCCTTTAGCAACTGTCTTGCTTGGCAACTGTTTTCAGTTAAAACAATGATGAAAAAGTAACTTTATGATCAATCTTCACATGTGCAGCTTTTGTAGGTCTACAAAGCAAAGCTTAAGTAAGAATGTTGGCGCAGTCCAAATGTTCACATAGCAACCATTTCACCATTTCACTAATGACAAAGTTGTTAGTTCCAATTTTGATCACTAAATAAGGACTATCTGTAGTTTATAGATTATTTGGTTACAAACAGATATTTCAAACATCCAGCTATCAAGCTATGCTAATTGCCTTAAGCACAATTGAATTACAGTCACTCCAAGACAAAAATGGTCCAAGACATAAATAATTTTTACAATTACATCACCTGTCATATTAATGTTTAGAAAGTATTTAAATCTTTAAGGAAACTATCTGGAAAATTAGTATTTAGGCAGCTAAACTGATATTATTCCATTATTCCCTTAATTTTTGAAAACTGAATATGGTATTTAATTACATTAGATGAGTCAATTGGCAAACTATGATCACCATTAACCATTATTTATTTAATCTTAGTAAGGGTCTTAGAGGTTCAGCAAGTGAATGTGAATCTGTCTCAGACGTCTCAGACAATAATCCATAATAAAAAGCAGTTTGTGAGGGTTTCCTGCTCATACCTCAAATATCTTCACATTAACTAGCTGCCATATAATGGAATCAATACATTTGACATACAGTACTCCATACTGCATACTCAGTCCCACTATGCCTAAAAAACTAGAGATACAGTACTTCAGTAGATGGGAAATCTCCACTAGCTGTTTTTGAAGGGCATGGCTTCATGTGATAGCCTTTATCTGATCTCCAGCTGCTATGATAGCAGCCTAAATTCATCTTTAGCTGATTTAGTTTTAACATAGTGCTTTCCATTTTCCTCCTGATAAAAATCTTGTTGTAGAATAATTTGAGCTGGCTCATTAACAGTCGATAACAAAACATTTGGAGATTGACTTCTATCAGCTCCTAGTGGCAGATTGAGATGTTCTTTTCTTTCCAGTCCAAGTGATAAACAGACTGGTAGACCTGTCCATCAGTCTTCTGGAAGACTCACACATTTCTACACACCAATTAGTCCAGCTGATATGTAGACAGGATGAAGGAAAGGACATTCTGATAATGTCAGAAAGAACCCCTCAATACATCCCAGAAGTTCCTTCATCCCACCCACGCCACCTTCTACCACCCAACAACTTGTCACCTGAACTATTTTTGGACACAGGTCAACTGGCCTTCCATGATATGAGGAAAGTTCCCTCCCATTTGCTCCTCTCAGAAATACCACAAATGACAAATTATCAATGAGGAACATCTCCACATTAGTAATCTGTGATGTAGGCAACTTTAAAAATAACAATAGCTTTTATCCATTCCCATCTATAACTAGAGGGGATAGAAAGCCAGGGGATAGATAGCTAACCATCATCTTTAAATTCACATCATAATGCAGCAAGAGAACTATTGGGAACTTAGTTAATGAAGCAAATGAATGAAGCTTAGTCAACAGAGTAGCACAAATTACGCTGCTATATTTTCCTGTTGACTCAAGCCCTGGAGGAATGCAAATTAATGTAGTTATGAAGAACACTCTATGTATAGGATCTAAGTCTTCACTACAAGTTTGTGGTTTATAATTAAACTATTTCAAACTATTTCACCAAAAGGTTTGAATTGGAAATGGAGAACTTCTCTTCTTTTATGAGTCACTATTTTTAAAAAAAAGTCACCAAGGATTGCATACATTGTGCTATGTGCTATAGAACTATCTTTCCATAGTTACAAAGATAGAATTACAAAAAAGGAATTTAGATCAGTGTTTGTTAACCTCAGCAATTTTAAGATGTGCGAACCAGTGGTGGGTTCCTACTGGTTTGGACTAGTTCGGCTGAACCAGTAGTGGTTTGGTGGCCTGGGTTGCTGGAATCCGTAGTGACCCAGGCCCCTGAACTGGTTCTCCGGGCACCACCATAGGTGCCACCATCTTATTTTTTGCTTCTGCACATGCGCAGAGCAGTGCGCATCAACCATGGCCATGAGTGAACCAGCAGTAACAACTGCTGGAACCCACCCCTGGTGCGGACTTCATTTTCTAGAATTGGCATCTTAACATTGAGGTTAACAAACTCTGACCTAGATCTCTCCTATAAGGTTCCACCTTTAGTTTCAGGATTTTCAACAGGCTGGAGGTGATACAGCTGGTTCTTGAACTATGCAAACTGGCTGTCAGCCAGCTGAAAAGAATACTTCCCAATCACTCCTCAGGGGTTGATAGGGACAGCTGGGTTTCATTTTTGAAGAATTGCTCTCTGTTCCTCCAATTTGCTTTCCAACAGGAACCCATCATGATAGGCTGCTATTGAGAATGATTGAAATTAATTCCAAATTCTCAAACATTTGCATCCATACCTTTGGAGGATATAAATGACATGAACAGTTGAAGGGGAGCGAGCCTAATTCTAGAGATAAAGAAAGTGGTCTGCCATTTTATATGACATCTGCATTGCTTCTTTGCTTGGATCAGGCAAAAATATTATATTTTCCATAAGTTCTGGGTAATCCTCTGAATTCTACACCTTTCTTATTGCTATTCAATTTTGTATTTTTTTAAAAAATTGTGTTTATTTGAATAATAAAAGCAAAAGTTTCAAAAGTGACTCTATTCCATTTTCTTCCCAGACTAAACATACATCTTTCTACAATTCAATAGTACCACTAAATATAGAAATAACAATAATAATTGCTAGGTATATTTTATGAATGCATACACATTGTTTCCTAGAGAAATTGATTTCAACAAAAAAGCAACTAAAAATAGTAGATAGATAGGCTGGCATGCACTTTTCCAAAAGCAGCTGAATGGAGACTAATGTGATTGAGCATGGGGATATTGTTACATAGGCAGACCAGAACAAATCAACAATGACTCTTAGAAAATAGCAGACCATACATAACACCTCAGCTGTTTCTATTACAGGCTATAAGTCTTTCATTGAACAGTGCAAGTTATTAAAATATAAACCATGGCCAAAAAAAAAATTAGGTATCTTTAAGGCCATGATATTGGGGGTGGGGTGGGGGTAAAAAAGGGATTGTAGCTTATTAATATCCCAAAAATTGAGAAGATGGAGCAATAGGTGGTCTATATGGCTAGATTTAATAATACGTTACAGCTATAATTAGCTTTATTGTTTTATATTAAAGTTTCATGGATATATTTTTAGTTTCTACAAATGTCACTCATTTAATCACCATTCTGTAAATTATTTTCTGATTTTATTAGAGCTGTTATATTTTTGGCTATACTTCATCATATCTTTTATTGGTTACTTACCAATAACAAATAAATAAATAGCAAAGGTGTGACTGGTAATGTGGTGGCCTACAGGTGGAGCTCTTGCCTCACAATCAGAAGGCTGTGAGTTTGATCCCAGGTGGCAGATATTTTTCTGGGCACAAAGTTAAAATATCTGCCATGAGTTAGGTGTCAGGAAGGGCATCCAGTAGACACTCAGCTCCACCCTGATGCAAGCGATTATAGGGTCATTAAAAAAAATAGAGAGGACACGACTGTGGCTAATTAAAATTCTACACAATTGCAAAAATGACCAATGGAACCAGCATAATAAAAGCAGATTTTTAAAGAATCGGACAAAGAAGGATATGCTAGTTGGATTCATACATATGTTAACCCAATATGTGGTTCAATTTTGTTTTAACATTTATGAAATGTAGTCACTTTGGTTCATAGATCATGATTTCTTAGCAGTCAGCAGGATGTGGTTAATCTTGCCAGGGCTCCGAAAATAAGTAAGATTAGGTCTTAGTATTACTTCAGCATTGACAGCCCTCCCCATTGAGTTTCCTTGTGGGAAGCTGATAGGGAGTATTGGAAATCTTCCTTTCTTCGTTCTTCCATCCCACCTCCACTTTCTCAAAAGAGAGAGAGAGAGAGAGAGAGAGAGAGAGAGAGAGAGAGAGAGAGAGAGAGAGAGAGAGAGAGAGAGAGAGAGAGAGAGAGAGAGAGAGAGAGAGAGAGAGATAAAAGTAGTGTTAGGTTTCATGACTGGTGCTTCTTGTCTGGATTACCTTGAAGGATTAACATCAAACTTGCAAGTCCCTAAGTATATCTCTCACCTTTACAGTCGCCGCCCTGGGTCCTTTCCGGAGAAGGGCGGGGTATAAATTTAATTAAAATTTAAAAAAATAAAAAACAGTCAAAGAAACTAGAGATGTCCCTTTTGAAATGTTTGCCATGGTCCCATTCCTTCTGCAGTCCAAACTTCCTCTTGTCTTACCATTGCCTAGATGGTGGCACCTCCTCTTCCTACTGTCTCTCAAGGATACTCTTAAACAGTCTTGCAATAACAAATGACAATAACAATTTTGTCAAGAAATCTATATGGACATGTTGCATTTGACTCAAAGGAGACATTGTTTATTGCTTACCTTATTGTAAGGATATGGACAATCAGTCATTAAATTAAGGTAAATCAAATCATGGCCAGATTTGAGATATGACTCTTTAATTTTTTTCCACATCAGATATTTTCCGATCAAGGGCTGCCGGCCTTATCAAACTGTGTATCAGGGAGTTATTCCATCTTTTCTACCTTCATGGCCTTTGAATTTTAAGAAAAAGAAGCCATGGGAAAGCATGGGATGCTTACAAATAGAAAATGACAATGATGTCTGAATATTTCATGATGGTACAAGCAATTTAGGAGTTACAAAAGGGGATGCTGAGCACAGGATAAGAACTTTGGTGTAAATTCTTTTAAGAGTATCTTCACAGTATGACAATTGTCATAATAAAATTCTGAAACCAATAGGTACATCCTGAAAATGCCCAAAATTCATGGGCAGATTTAAAAAGTATCTAGCCAAATGAAAGCAGCTGACTGAAAGAATTGCAACTGCGCAGCCTAATAGATATGTATTTCCACTGCCGAATCTTGAGCAACACCAGCTGATGACTAAAGATATTACAGCTGCACTGCAAAGCAATGTTCTTTTAACAAAAAAGAAAAGGCAAAGGAGGTTCAAATAATAAAAACCAAATGTTCTTAAAATATTCTCTATATTACTACTAAGATGAGGGTTTTCCCCTTCCATTCAATTTGATTTTGATTTTATTGAATTTATACCCCGCCCTTCTCCAACGGACCCAGGGCGGCGCACAGGCATATTAAAAAACATACAAACATATAAAACTATTTTGTTCAATCTTGTTCAATTCTCAGGGACTGCCTGGAGAAGCCCCTATAGTTTCCTTGGCAAAGTTTTTCAGAAGTGGTTTGGCATTGCCTCCTTGATGCCTCGTTGGTAGAGGAGTTGAATACCTTCTTCACCCGCTACGGGGTGAAAAGATGTGACCCTTTAGCCCTTGCCCTCCAGCCCTCTAACTCCTAGCCACTCCCCTTGTAGGAACACCAAGTGAGAGCTGTATTGAAGGTCGTGAGCCCCAGCAAAGCTGCAGGTCCATATAGGGTGCTGGGGATAGTGGTAAAGACTTGTGCCGATCAATTAGCAGAGGTCCTGACAAGGATCTTTAACATTTCCTTGCAAATGGCCAGTTTTCCATCATGCTTCAAAGCAGCCACTATCATCCCAGTCCCGAAGAAAACAGCAAGTAACTGCCTGGATGACTACAGGCCTATTGCATTAATGTCTGTAGTGATGAAGTGCTTCAAGAGATTGGTTCTTCAACACCTTACATCAGGGGTCTCAAACTCAATTTACCTGGGGGCCGCTGGAGGCAGAGTCTGGGTGAGGCTGGGCCGCATAAGGGATTCACTCCCCCTGCGGGCCGCACTAATATTATACTTTCATATTACGGTGGGGGCCACAAGATACCGTCCTGCGGGCCGCAATTGGCCTGCGGGCCACTAGTTTGAGACCCCTGCCTTACATCATGCCTCCCACCAAATTTTGACCAATACAACTTTGCCTACAGGGAGAATAGATCGACAAACGATACCATAGCTACTGCTTTACATTCTGTAGTGAGTCATCTAGAGCAGGGGTCCCCAACCCCCGATCCATGGACTGGTGCCGGTCCGTGGCTTGATAGGAACCGGGCCGCAGGGCCGTAGAGGAGGAGGAGGGAGGAGGGGCAGCCCCCTGGGCAGAGTGCGTGCCAGATGCGGGAGAGCGCGTGCCGGATGCGGGAGAGCGCGCGCCGGATTGGTGGCCCTAGAGGGCCGAGTGAGCTGACTCCCCCCCCCACGTGCGCATGCACCGCCTGTCCCCCGTCCCCCCCGCTCCTCCTCTACGCCAGCCGGTCCGCAGAATTTTCTTTAAAATGAAGCCGGTCCCTGGTGCAAAAAAGGTTGGGGACTCCTGATCTAGAGAAACCTGGAAACTGACCTATATTATTTATATGAGAGAAAAGCCCTGCTAATAATGTGGCCCACCATGAAATATGTGCCTTGAAGAATTCGGAAAGGTAAAAAAAAATCTTTTTCAGGTACTTTATTTGATTTCAGAGATTGGATAATAAATTTGATATCTGATACTAACACTGGAGGCTAGGGAGAAAGGTTTTCAAAGGCCACATGATCAATTCATTGCTTAAGAGAGAGGTCCTGGTTAGGATTAGTAAATAGATTTGCAATAAAATCTTGCCAAACGGAAGCTGGAATAAAAATATTGAACTGGAATTTACATTCCTTCAATATATCAGACACAATATTTCAGGAGAAAATTGGGCCTGTCCTTTTTGGTGAAAATTCTAGATCTGGCCCAATTGAACTTTATATTCTGCCTCGCTGAGATTGCTAATAGTCTATTTTTGTGAGGCATGGATAATCCAGTATCAGAATTGCCTTAGAAATTGACTAGTTGGTGATTGCTATCCAGTGGTGGGCTGCAGGCGGTATGCCCCAATATGGGCGTACCGGAGCCTGCCCAGAGCACCGTATACCATTCTGGTATGGTGCTCCGGAGGGCCCAACCGGTCGCCCTCGCCCCTTACCGTGCTTTAAAGCTGTCGGTGCTTCTGCGCATGTGCATGGCGCATACGTCTGTGCTACGCTCTGCCGAGCAGCTGGATCATCGCAGAGGCTTGTGGAAGCGTTGTTTGCAGCCAGAATGCGCGCGTGTGCTGCGCCCGTGCATGTGGACGACACGGTTGGAACAGGATCCGAAACCCACCACTGTTGCTGTCCTTTCTAAAGTGGACATGGATGTCTGAAAACAACTCACTCTTGTTTATGTAATCTAAAACACTGCTAGAGTTTCCTGAATATTGGACAACATTTTGTCTGAAATGGTGTACAGTTTCCAGCTTGAGCACAGGGTTAGACTAGAAGACCTCCAAGGTCCCTTCCAACTGTTAATCTGAATGGCATGTAAATATATATATATATAATCAGGTTCTTTATCTCCTAAAATATAGAGCTTATATTTATAAATCAAAGAGACTTATTGTAAGTCTGATAGTAATCTTTTTGGGTCTCTAGATTCAGGGTGGATCATTTATGAGATCATCCTTAGAACTCCACCCTGGTATTAATTTTTCCTGCTGGAATTACAGTAGCTTTAGGGTAATTTGAATTTATCTTTAGCTTTTCTAGTGTTGTTGGAGGAAATATCCACCTGGTTCAGTTCTAAGCTAGGAGAATGATGCCGGAAATAACATGGGGGCTGATTGGACTTCATTATTTATGAAGAAGAACCACCACCACATATGATTCTGGGCAGCTGACAGAATGAAGTTGAGAGTGGGTGGGTTTTATACCTTCTGTGGGCTTTGTATTTGGCTTCCTGTTCCTATGCAAGAACAAGTCATTTAATATTCTATTGGCTGTTGTCAGATTCCTATGAGGTCATGTAGGGGCTATGTAGGGGCCATAGGTGGCTCTATAGGCAAAAGAGGAAATGCAAATCCTACTGGGTGCTTGTCTGAGCTAATCTGTTCAATCTCTGGCTTATTGTTTATTTGAGCTTTCAGGTTTCTGTGACTTTGAAGTTTGGACTTTTTCTGGGGGTGGTGCAATGAACGTGCTGGTGTTCTGAAAGGACGTTGGGCAATTCCTATTGTGGCTAATGGCTTTCCTCCTGTGTTGGATCTTGGGTGAGGGGCTGCTTTCTAATCCTACCATTCTGCCAAGGAGTTTCAAAATATCCTGTCTTGAATGGATTTCTGTCTGCAGTATTTGCTTTGCTTATGAATAGAGCTATCTAGATATTTGCCTTCCTTTTTAATAAGTTCTTTATCTCTTAAAGGCTGGCAACTGCTTTGAACTATTAAGAAAGACTTGGGGGCTGTTTCCTGCTTCTAAAACATGTTTATCCATTTCTCCTTTAGGGAAATATAACATTTTGCCTTTTAAAATATTTTCCACATTATTTCATTCTTGGGGGGGGGGGGGGGGAGGCTTCCCATACTAGGTTCACCCAACTATTAAGAGAAAAGTGGGGTGGGGTGTGTGCTGGTAAATGTTCAGTAGAACCAATTAAGGTAATTTTAATGCAAATTTTACATCTAAATAATGGGGAGAATGATCTGATTCCTAATTCTGAAACCAATTCCTATCCTTGCAAACCTAGCTCTGCCTTGGCAAATGTAGACAATCCTCCCTTTAGTCTCATATTTCCTTGCAGAAATAGTCCAGGATCTAAGGCAGGGGTCTCCAGCCTTTGCAACTTTAAGTCTGAAGGACTTCAGCTCGCAGACTTCTCCAGTCAGCTTTGCTGGCTGGAGAATTCTGGGAGCTGAAGTCCTTCAGACTTAAAGTTGCAAAGGTTGGAGACCCCTGATCTAAGGCCTGGTAAGAGTCTTCTCATCTGTAGTCAGCCAGGTTCCTTGGAGTACTATGAATACAAATTTAGAGATACCCCAGCAGTTCCCATCTGTTCTTCCAGCCAGCAATATTCCATATCAGTAACTGGACAGAAGCCTTGTGATTAATATTAGTGAGAATGATTGGGATTGTATTGGAATGTGGAGTTGAAACACATGGATTTTTCAATCGTTTAATAGAAATGATGGTATCCAAATTTCCTTTGTGTTAAAAAAAAGACAATGGTTTGAAATATTTATAATAGCTTTTATTGTCATTGTACATCATATATACAATGAAATTGGTTATGTTATATTGGTTTCATTATAGCCAATTGGTTATATGTTTACCTTCACCTTGTTGTTGTATAAGCTCTGGCAGGTTTTGAAGTGAGCAGCAATTTGGGTGTGGTACTTTTGCAGGTTGACAGCTCAGAATAGTACCAAAGTCCAGCAGGGATAGCTTACTTCTAGGCAAGGATGATTTACCTGGCTCAGATTGTACTTCTTAACATATTTTGAATTGCTTCATGAGCTATAACCCCAGCTTGTGGTTTTGGGCTTATATCTATTTTTGGAAGCACTGAGCTAAGGTTGACTCCTTATAACTCAGTCCTACTCCAAGACCATCTTTGATTAGAAACGCACCAAGATTTGGATTGAATCTTACTTTCTCTTATCTGTCAAACCTTTATTTCATTTCTGCTACTCACATTTTCTGTATGGTGTAATGTTTTATCAGGAAATAGAGAGATATGATGGAAGCTACTATCAAGGATTCTTTATTGCTCTCTTCCATGCTGAAATAGGGGATGAACCAGCAGATGGTTTCTCAAAATAGGCATTGTTTTCTTGGGCATTTGAGGGTAAACAGTTAAAAGTTTAGCAAACTTTACATGTTTTTGCTAATAATTTCCACAGATCATCAAGTCTTTTTATAATACCAGTGTTCGGTGTCTGGCAGAGTTAATCAAGTTTGTCTTTCAGAGAACTGACTTGATGTGGGAGTCACAGATTGTTATTCAAGCTGTCTTTTCAAGGGCAATGATGATAAGAGTTCTCAACTTTTATGTTACTACAATTAAACTTCAAAGTAGAAGCACTCTTATTGCCAAGATGAATTATTAGTAGGGCTAAATCTCTTAGCTTGTTCCTCACTATCTCTTCAGGTTCCAAATTAAAATTCATCTTTCCACCGGTATTATTGTCTCTGCATGAGTTTGTTTTAACTGACACAGCAGCATGTTTCAAAGATTGTGTTTACACTTAATAAAAGTCTCTTTTAAGTGTTCACTTTGTTGTTATCTATGGTCAGAAGCTAAAAATCGACAATAATGTTTATGCTGTCAGTAGGCATTGTCAGTAACATTTTGTTTTTTAAGTCCTTATCCCTTTATTGCATAAGGACAAAAGTTGGGAGTTCTCATCTTTGCTTGTGGATCTCATTCTAAGGAGTCATATATGTTTGAGAGGCTATCAAGAAAAATTGGAATGGTTTGTTATTTGCAGCACATGGTTGTTAATGTTTTTGGTATCTGTTAACTCTGAAATGTTTAGTGAAATCTGAGATGCAGAATGTGAACTCGTCTCTTCTTCCTTTTTCCCATGGCAGAGATGATAAAAATACCAGTCTCCAGTGAAAATAGTAAAAATACAGGTCCTTAGCAGAAGAACAAAAGAGATCAAAACAAAACAAAACAAAACGGGATGAAGTAAAAGCAAAAGTGTTAGTTAAAAGGCATTAGGCAGAGGTCTGTAATGCCATTTAAATTTTTTGGTAATATTTTCTGGAGTAATTACTCTTTCTGTCAGTTGCCCTAATGATCCTTTTCTTTCCACATCATACTTTGCAACTTTTCTGGTGGCCATCACAGTGAAAGTAAATCAATTACAAAGGTGCAAATAAAATGCAAGCTTCTTTTTTATTTCCCACCCAGCGACCCCTTGCTCATTCTCTATACTATACATACCATTGAAGTTTGTTGTCTAACCTGTCTTTGAATTAGTTTGAGAATTTATCTTCCTTGGATGCAAAATTGTTCACGATGGCAGTTCTGCTGCTGAAATTAAATGCAGGATAACGTTAGGTTTAACGTGAATGAGACCTGGAAAAGCAGACAGGTTGATATAAATACAAAAAGCAGGCTAGTTAGAGCAATAGCTTTCCCTATAATGATGTATGGGTGTGAGAATTGGACATAAAGAATGGCTGATTGAAGAAGAAGTGATGCCTTTGAACTGTGGCACTGGCATATTGTGTGGACCATGGGCACCCAGAAAAACTAACAGAGAGGTATTAAATCATATAGAACCAGACACATCAAGCAGGAGACCCAGGAGATCGTTTCTGGCTTCCGGACGTGATGGACGTGTTTCTGACACGTCCGCCGCTTGCTCTTCTAGTGGGTGCCTTCGGGGGCACAGGGGCTCTTGTAGGAAGCCCCCACCGTACGGGCGGCTGCGGGAAGCCCCCATTTTGACGGCGGTCAGTGGGGGCTGTTTCGTTTTGCCCCAGGAGCTGGAAGGCTGAATGCGGGGGGAAGACTCCTCTCACTGAAGGATCGCTGAAATGAAAGTTTGAAGAACGGGCTGAAACGCTGGGGCTGGAGGATCGTACCGAGGCTCTGCTTTACTTGTGTGGACTGTGAGTTTTTGCATTTGAATGTATTCAACTTTTTAGAAAAGAGAAATAGAGGGGGGAGTTTGTAGAAACCCCCCCTCAGAAAAAAGCGGCATTTTAAAATACTCCCTGGGACCGGGGAGAGAGAGGAAACTAAACACCCGACCTGTTATTAACCAAAAGGAAATGCACTACCATATATGGAATTGCTGTAGAAACTTTGTATCTGAGCCTCGTTACAGCTGAAATGGAACTTTCACTAGTTCTTCACTACCGCTAAAGTGGCGGAAAAATGGCGCTTCTTTGTTCCCAGCAGAAAACCTTCTTTGATTTGTGAACAATTTTACAAGAAAAAGTTAAAACTTATATAGAAAGCCAACTCAAGTGACTCTCAGTGTTTCGCCCATTGTGAGCCCTTCTTTTTTGGGGGGGGGGGGATTGGATTATACAATTGTTTCTCTGGAGTTTATACAACATACAGTTTGAACTTTGATACACACTTTTCCTTTTCTCGGACTTCACAGACTGCTTGCCCACCAACGCCATCTTTAGCTACAAGAACTTAAAACTTTAACTATGGCAGCGAGAAAACCGCCGACTGGAAAATCTCTTTCCGCCCCTACTTCAACAAAAGCCAGTCCAATCCCACAACAAACAAAAATTACTGCAATGTGACAGAAAGAAGCTGCAGGAGAGGACACCCAACAACTATCAACAGATGAGATGCTTCAAAACATAATGAAGGAAATAAAAGAAATCCGGAAAGACATGATAAGTTCAAGACTGGAACTGTTGGAAGCACAAAGAGCTATAACAGATAATAAACAAAAAATTGATGGGTTGGAGGGTGGGGAAGTTGAAATGAGGGAAGAGATAAGGGAATTTCAAAAAGAAGTTACAGATATTGCTGGCCATATGTCAAGAATGGATTTTGAAAGAATGTCTTTTTTTTTAAGGTTTCAAAATGTCCCGGAGTCAGATTCAGAAAATTTAAAAGATTTAATGAGCACAATTTTAGCAGAGTATACATTTGGGGGGACATAGACCTGATTTATAGAATTAATTCAGCATATGCCAGAATAAATAATGTACCCAGAGAGATACATATTAAATTTGTAAGAAGGTCAACAAAGGATGAGATTCTGAGAGCACAGCAAGGAGGGCCTTTGATATACCAACAAAAAGAGATCTCCATTTTGAAGCAAATCCCGAAAAAGATTTGAGAGATAAGAAGGAAATATTCCTTCTTGTCCAAAAAATTGTACAAAAAAGGGGTGTGGTTCAAATGGTTAATGCCTGAAGGAATGTTGGTGTTCTGGGAGGGAGGTAGAGCAAGAATTAAAACAGTAGAAGAGGCGGAAGCCTTTCTTAAAAAACATTCCTCAATCCTGGAGGATGAAGATATGGGAGTGGGAGGGGCCGTGGCTCCGCCCACTGGCGGGAAGGAAAAAGAAGAAACAATAGCAAAGAGACTCAGATCACAAAAATGATCTTTTTTTTATATCGTAATTCCTATACGGATGTTAATAGAAACAAATGATTGAATGCATGAATTTTATGATATGATATGTTTGTACCTCTTTCCACCTTTTATTGAAATTGATTTTGTATGAAGTCTCGGAGGCAGTTACCACCCCCGGCATGGAAGCTCTAAAATATTTCTATGATACCCTACATACCCTTTTCCTTTATAAAATTGCAAAACCAATAAAATTGTTTAAAACAAGCAGGAGACCCTATACCTTACCAGACAAGTAGCCGTCCAATCTCTGCTTAAAAACCTCCAGTGATGGATTACCCACAACTTCTGAAGGCAAGCCATTCCATTGGTTAGTTGTTCTCCCTGTTAGGAACTGTCTCCTTAATTCTTAGGGGAATGTCTCTCTATTCTTCAATATTTATATTTACATTCGTTGGAGAGGAATTAATTACAACAGAGTAAGAAGCACACAATAGGGAAGATCCAGGGTGCGTTGCAGCCGGCATTACTGCCGGTTCGGTGCCTCAAAAATTTTGTGTGTGCACATGCACGCCAGTGGACGTTTGCAAAAAAAAAATCTATGCATGTGCAAAATCTTAAAAAGTGAAAAAAATATTTTGTACTGAAAATTGTTCTGCGCATGCACAGAACTGAAAAACAAGATGGTGGCCCCAGAGGAGAACCAGTTCGGGGACTTGGCAGGCCTGGATTGCTGCCGGGTCCAGCAAACCACTACCAGTTCCACCGAACTGGTGGAAACTCACCTCTGGGAAGACCATTGAAAGGAATGCCTTAGCACCAGCAAGCTTAACATGCTCCTGGCCTTTCCACTTAAGATACTTAAGATACAGAAGGAAGCCTTTGCAATCAAATTGATTAGGATTGGGCCATTTTCAGATAGCATCGCAAACTGGGCCTGGGTGTTCATTAGGAGAATGAACACCCACCATCTCCAACACTCAGAAGGAGTTGGAGATGGTGGAAATGGAAGAAGGAGAAGGAGAAAATTTGAACATGTATGCTGGTTGAGCAGTCTGGCGTGGAACATCTGCAGCCGCTTTGTGGAATGGTGGACCTGGCCGAGGACGACCCGGGAAGAGCTTTTAACATCTTTAACATCTTGGAGTGAGTGCACGGGACTGGAGGAGGTTGGCTGATAATATCTGGGCCATTAGAGGGCAGTATCTTACATCAGGCCGCATGATGGACTAATTAGCCATGCGGCACTAAATACGAACTAAGCCCCTTTAGGTCGGAAGGACAGATGGATGGGGCCTGTAATGGGACTGGATTCGATCTCCCCATCCATAAGACTCTGGATTCTGACTTTACCCCCCATCCTGAAATATATCCTTGCACTTAGCCACTTTATCTGCTTTTCGGACTTGTGTTTTTTGCCTTCCTGGACTTGGACTACCTCGGGGGCTTTTATCATGTACTCTAGGCGCGACCTCCTTGGCCTGCGGGAGTCTCCCCTCTCGCAGGCCTGGCCCTCCTGTCTAACACGGGCCCACCTCGATGACGGATTGATTATTCCTGAGAGGTGGGCGAAGCGCAGGTTGAGGGGGTTTTTAGGGAGGTTTTTAATTCGGATTTTAGGGGGTTCCAGGGAGGAGGGGAAAAATAGTCCAGGGAGGGGACAGCAATTGAGGCCGGCGGGCGGAAATAGGGAAACGGAGGAAGGGGAGGGGGGGGTCATTTCCTCGGTGGCTTTTTCCATCGATTCGGTCTTGGGGAGGGGCAGGGGCGGAGGGAGACGAAATGGCCATCATCGGTTGGAAGACCGTGGCCGCTGGATTCAGGCGGTCACGTGCTCCAACTCTCCGCTCTCCCATCGCAGACTAGGTGGGCAGGAATCACAGACCCGGGGCCCGAGGCTGATGTTATGCAACGCCAGGTCCGTGGTTCAAAAAGCCCCCCTCATTCGTGACCTTGTGTCAGAGGGGGACCCGGACCTGGTGGGTATAACGGAAACCTGGTTGGGCCACGAAGGGGGTATGCCCCTCGTGGACATGTGCCCACCAGGTTACCGTGCCTTCCATCAGCCAAGGGCCCTAGGGAGGGGTGGGGGGGTGGCGATTATCGTAAAGGAAGGTCTTGAACCGAAGGAGACCACAGTCCCTCAGACAACCGGGTGTGAATCTCTCTGCGTGAGATGGGGCCTAGGGAGGCAGTTGGGCGTGTTAGTTGTATACCTGGCTCCTCGCTATGCAATAACAGCCCTGCCCGAGCTCCTAGAGGTGATAGCCGAGGCGGCAGTTGAGACCCCCAGACTGGTAGTCATGGGGGACTTTAACTTGCCGTCGGCAGGCGAAGCCTCTGGAGCAGCTCGGGAGTTCATGGCCTCCATGACGGCCATGGACCTGACCCAGGTAGTTTTAGGCCCCACTCACGAGGGAGGAAACACACTGGATTTCATCTTTGTCTCGGGACAGTGGAGTTGTGATCTGGGAATAGGGGACCTAGCCATCATTCCCTTGTCATGGACAGATCACGCTCTCCTTCGGCTGGACTTTCCAATCGCTACACATCACCGCGGGGAGGCGGAACCGGATATTCCTATATGGTTCCGCCCCAGGCTTCTAATGGACCTGGAAAGGTTCCAGAGGGAGCTTGGGCCAATTCCTGTGACCCTGCCCCGCGACTCGACTGAGGACCTAGTGGCCGCATGGTTAAGTGCGGCCGCGGGGGCCTTGGACCGAGTCGCGCCCTTGCGGCCTCTGTTGCGGCGGCGAATCACCCAGGCTCCTTGGTTTACCGAGGAGCTTCGGGGGATGAAACGCCACAAGAGATGCCTAGAGAGCAGATGGAGATCCTCTCGCTCCGAAGCCGACCAAACACTAGTGAGAACCCATATTAGGGCTTACTTAGTGGCGATAAGGGTGGCCAAACGTGAGTATTGTGCCACCCTTATTGCATCCGCAGATAACCGCCCTGCCGCCCTGTTTGGGGTGACCCGCTCCCTCCTTCATCAGAGGCCGCGGGAAGCCCCTCTGCAAGGGCGAGCAGAGGAATTTGGGATTTATCTGCAGGAGAAAATCACTCGGATTCGGAATGAGCTACCCTCCATCGACAGTGGTCCTGTGGGACTGTCCGAGACTAGTCTTGAGGTTCCTTCTTGGGAGGAGTTTGACTTTGTTACCACCGAGGATATGGACAGGTTGTCAAGGAAACTTAGGGCGACCACATGTTTATTGGACCCGTGTCCCTCCTGGCTTGTACTGGCATCCTGGGAGACGACACGAGGCTGGCTCCAGGGCATTGTCAACGCATCTTTGAGTGAGGGGTCCTTGCCTGCCGTCTTGAAAGAGGCGGTAGTGAGGCCCCTCCTCAAGAAGCCGTCCCTGGACCCAGCTTTATTAGAGAACTATCGTCCGGTCTCCAACCTTCACTTTTTGGTGAAGGTTGTCGAGAGTGTGGTAGCCCAACAGTTTCCGCGACACCTGGAGGAAGTTGATTATCTAGACCCGCGCCAGTCCGGCTTCCGACCCGGTCACAGCACCGAGACGGCATTGGTCGCGTTGGTTGATGATCTCTGGAGGGCGCGGGATAGAGGTTATTCCTCTATCCTAGTCCTATTAGACCTCTCGGCGGCTTTTGATACCATCGACCATGGTATCCTATTGCACCGACTGGGGGGGTTGGGGTTGGGAGGCACCGTTTTGCGGTGGTTCTCATCCTACCTCTCTGGTCGGTCGCAATATGTGTTGACGGGAGGGCAGAGGTCGACCTCGAGGCCTCTCTTATGTGGGGTTCCTCAGGGGTCGGTCCTCTCGCCCCTCCTTTTCAACACATATATGAAGCCGCTGGGTGAGATCATCCGTGGTTTTGGGGTGGAGTACCATCTGTACGCTGATGACACCCAGCTGTACATATCCACCCCAAACCACCCCAACGATGCCGCCGAAGTGCTGTCCCGGTATTTGGAGGCCGTACGGATCTGGATGGGTGGTAACAAACTCAAGCTCAACCCTGCCAAGACTGAGTGGCTGTGGTTTCCGGCACCCCGGTTCAGCCAGATTACACCAACTCTGGCCATTGGGGGCGAAACACTGGCCCCCGTGGAGAGGGCGCGCAATTTGGGTGTCCTCCTGGATTCCCGGCTGTCCATGGAGGACCATGTGGCGGCCGTGGCCAGGGGGGCGTTTCATCAGGTACGCCTGATGCGCCAATTGCGCCCCTTACTGGACCGGGCTGCCCTTCGCACAGTCACTCAAGCTCTCGGGACGTCCCGACTCGACTACTGTAATGCTCTCTACATGGGGCTTCCCTTGAGGTGCACTCGAAAGCTACAGCTAGTCCAAAACGCAGCCGCGCGGGTGATTATGGGAGCCACTAGATGCTCCCACATAACACCGATCCTGCGCGAGCTGCATTGGCTTCCTGTGGTTTTTCGAGTGCGCTTCAAGGTTTTGACAACTATCTTTAAAGCGCTCCATGGCTCGGGGCCTAGTTATATGCGAGACCGCCTCCTGCCCCATACATCCCTTAGACCGATACGCTCCCACAGAGAGGGCCTTCTCAGAGTGCCGTCGGCCGGACAATGCCGACTGGCGACACCCAGGGGAAGAGCCTTCTCTGTGGCGGGCCCAGCCCTTTGGAATGACCTACCCCCTGAATTACGTACCATCACCGACCTCCGCCTCTTCCGCCAATGTCTTAAGACATATTTGTTTCAACAAGCCGGCCTAGCCTAACCTCCCATGGGGACTTTTAGGTAGTTTTAAATTGGGTTTTTAAAATTTGGTTTTAGCGCAGGATAGGTTATTTAATAGTTTTTTAAATTATATTTATTGTATTTTGTATGTTTTTAAATTTTCCTGTGCGCCGCCCTGGGTCCTTCGTGGAGAAGGGCGGGATATAAATTTAAATAAATAAATAAATAAATAAATAAATAAATTAACTGAAAAGATAAGTTCTCTCTCTGATTAGTTTCCGTCCATTGTTTCTTGTCTTCCCTTCATGTGTTTTGGAAAATAGGTTGAACCCCTCTTTTGGCAGCCCTTCAAATATTGAAACTGTTATGTCATCCTAGTCCTTCTTTTCATTAGACTAGGTATACCCAATTCTTGCAACTGTTCTTCATGTATTTTAGCTTCCATCCCCTAATTTTCATTGTTTGTATTTTAATTTTGTCTCAACTTTTATTTGATTTCTCAAAGTAGATGTACTGTATAAGTACTCACAGATCATTCACTGACACATTTCTTGTACTGGTATATTACTGTAATGAAATAACCGGCTGGCTTCCATTACCCCAAATAATAGTTCCAGGGAAAGAGGGTTTCAGGGCTATCTAGTGCTATGATATTTTGAAAAAAGAAGTGAGTTGGAAAGGAAATGAATTTCAGGGTATGGAAAATAAACCAACATATTTCTTATTCGGAGATCATGAGGGGGAATTAAGATAACTCCAAGTACTCAACATACTTTGAACATTATATTTGCCTTTATAAAAAGCCACTGTTCACATCACTGTTCTTTTCAAGAAGCCAGTGAGTTTGGCACTGTAGTCTTGCCTTCTACAAACATTATTTGTAATATTTAATTACATTCAGTAGCAGCAAAATTGTGGAAAATAATACTCATGCGTCATTCATAGGTTTAACATTTAAGTGTTGGTGGGCTGCTGAGTCACAATCGGCCAGTAGACATATCTAGCATTTTCTTAGTTGAGATAGCTGGAAAATTAGGAAATTACATGCTACTGAGCCATGATTATTACTTGAGGTACTATTTAGAAGCAAGAATGAAAACCCTCTTATTATAGCAGCTATGTTCATGTTAAGATCCAAGAGGAAAATGCAAAGAAAAAATGAAGAATACTGTACACATTCTAGCAAAACTCAAAATGAAAGAAAGCGATCTCAGGGATTAACATGAGGTTTGTAAGTCAAACTAACTCCTTGCCACCATCAGTCATACTTTGTCATAATATTGTGATGCAACCAACTTAAAGAGAAACCTTGATGAGTGAGTACACCCTGGTTGTCACACTGCAAAATCACATAGAAAAGCAAAAAAAGAAAAAAAGATCCTACCCCTCTATCACAGCATTGTTTAAAATTTTGCAATGTGTGTATGACAGAGAAAGTGCCTTGTCACTCTTTGTGCACATTATACAAACCTAATGATTGTAGTGTACCCAACATGTCATCTTAAATTCTGGCTTTGTAGAATGCATGCATCTGGCTATGATCTGACAATAATATTTCTAAGCAAGTAACTTATTTTGTAGCATCAACAAATTGGTCTTTGCGAAATGGATGGTCAGTTGCATGTAGTTTGCAATAACTATTGTGGTGAATATACTTATTATCAGTGGTGGGCTGCTGCCGGTTTGGACCAGTTCAGGTGTTGTCCCCCATCGCCCCTGGTGCTATGCTGTCGTATTTAGCTTTGTTTTTGATGCTGCATGGACGTGAGCGAAGCGATCTCATGCACACACTAACAACCAGAGAACCGCTTATTAAGTGCAGCCCACCTCTGCTTATTATCATAACAATTATTGACCGGCTACACCAAATCAAAATGCCAAATATCCTAAGTCTGATGGTTTGTAGATGGAAATTGTGGAATGCTTGTTTACTCTAATAAAGCCCAGTGATTTCAGTAAAAAGAGCTTACTTTCACACAACTATTTACACAATAAAGCCCTAATGATGAACAAATATAATTAGTAATAGAGTTCACTTCATTTTTTTCCTTTATTAGAATTAACTTATTAATAAATAAAAATTATAATTCAACCTAAGGGTAAATATTGTGTATTTAAAAATATAACAGCATGGCAAAATTTGCATACACATGCATAGTATAAATTAACAGTCGTTCAACTATTGGAAATCAATAAGCATCTATCCCCACACCATATTAGGGCAATGCTTGTCAACTTCAGGACTTTAACACACTTGGACCTTAACTCTCAGAATTCCCTAGCCATGATTTAAAAGTTGTTGAGATTGAGACGTAGTACATGAGTACCATAATTCTCCAATGCACCCGAGGCTAGGACAAGAAGCAATGGATGGAAGCCCATTAAAGGAAGATGCAGTCTAGAAGTAAGGAAAAATTTCCTGACTATGAGAACAATTAATCAATGAAACAACTTGCCTCTTAGAGTTATGGATTCTCCATCACTGGAGTGTTTCAAAAATAGACTGGACTATTTAACCTGGAAGGTATAAGAACTCCTGCCTTGAACAAGGAGTTGGACTAGAAGACCTCCAAGATGCCTTCCAGCCCAATGATTATATGATTCATTCCAACCAAGCCATATTCCACATGTCCAGAAACTGACCAAATGCTGTCTGGCCTACAATCCTTATGAGTAATTTTGACATTTGGAAGAAAAGAAATAATCAAGCAGCTTGAAAGAAACTGCATCCTTCCCTTTCCCCATATTTTTTATTTATTAAAATTATATGTAGCTCTTCTCCCCAATATGATATAAAATGCTTGTGTGTTTTGATTTCTTCTTACATCCAGAGTTTAGATTTGGACTTTATACATGCACTTCAGAATTGGGTTGTTCCCAGTTCGGACTGGATCGGGCGAACCAGTGGTAGTGGCGGCGGGAGGATTCATCCACCTGCCCAAACGCTTCTGCGCAGGCACAGAAGCGTCGCACCCACACCCGAACCAGTAGTAAAAAAATTGGCCATCCACCGTTGATGCACTTCACCTCTACTCCACCCTGTTCTATCTCAGAAAATTCCTTGCAGACTTTGTGAAGGGAGGGCATGATTATATAGGTAGTCTGAAGAACCTCAGTCTACAATCCTGCATAGTTATATAGTTCTGACCCCAGGTTTGAGAGGCAGACAGATTTGCTTGCTTGCACATACATTCTGTATGTGCAAGTCTAGCATACACAGGGCTAGACTTGCCTGCTAAACAAAGTTCTTTTCTTGCTTACTGGCCACCTTGTTCCCAAGTTAGAAAAGAGTCCATTGTGCTTGAGGTGCCTCTCATCAAGCCATCTTCAGCACAGACTTCTTGGAAAGAGCACCAAGTTTCTCTGATGCCAAGATGGAAATCAGAAGTATTCATATCTTTCTTTCCATTCAGACTTTTTGGTTTGGCTGGTGCTTTTTGTTTTCAGACAAGAAATAGGATTTCTATTTAATAAATTGACCTAGGTGGAAATTTGCATCAAACAACCCATTTTTTTATGTTGTACTCCACTTTCTAAACACATTTTTTTTTAAAAAAATCTCAAAGCCATGATAGTTCTAAGCACTTGGCAAAGGTAGGCTTCTTTGGTTGCTCAGTGTATAGAAAATGTTTTTTAAGCAAACTGCCAGTTTTTGCTTCAGGTGGCTGGTGCTCTGGTTAGCTCTGTGCATTGTAGAAGGTAAGGCTCTCTGGCTTTATTATGTTTTTCTGGTTTATACAGAGCATGTGTATGTGTGCATATGGAAAAATGCAGGATTGTAAATGTTGTGCTAAACTCTTAAACTTTAAGGTTATTATCAATATATTGGTTGTAATTTGGGAAAGGGATAGTTGGTGCAATTATTATTAAAAATCTCTTTGGGAATCTCTTTATAGCTGAACTGTTTTTTAAACAAGCTCAATCCCTAAGCAATTCTGATGTTTTTCCCCCCTACTGTTTCTTAAGGGGGTGGGGGGATTCCAAAAGTTCATGTTGCAAACACTGGGTAATTTCAATGATGAAAAAGTTCTGGTTCCTTTTCTAGAGTTCAGATCAGTTTCCTTGTGTTTATCTGATTTTATGCTTGCAATAAATATATGAGGTCAGTTGGGCTTAAAAACATGTCTCTGGAACAAGTTCACTTAGCAGTCAGAGGCATGTTAGATCAAGGTTCACAGCCAACTCATCTCACCATCACAAACTGGCTCAAATATGCTTAATATTCTAATGTTACCAGTAAACATATTAATTCCCACATTTATTTTAAAGTGGTAAAAAGCACTAAAGTTATTGAAAGAGAAGGCAGTCCTTGCTCAAAGATGCACAATCTATTAGGTACAACTTGATAGAAAAAGAAGCAGGGAATAAGCATTAGAGGAACCTGTCTAATTTGGTCTCAATTTTGATGGAAGAGCTGTGGGAAAGGAGGACTTGAAGTGATTCTTAATCTGGCAATGGGAAAGCAGAACTCTCTCTCTGACCTGACTTTCTTTTGGGAAGCCTTTCCAAGTATCTGATATCTCTGATTGATTGATTGACAAAGCAGGTTTTGGCAATTACAGTATTGGTGGTGGGGAGTGTAGTGGGCATTACTTGATTGATCCAAAAATTGAGTATTACTATATCTCAGTTAACACAAATAAATTGTACTGTCAACTGCATAAAAGTTTTCATTAGGGAGTACGCCAACTACATATGTGTGCATATACCAACAATAAATAAAATATGCTCGACACCTTTTGGCCATGAAAGAGGGTAATACTTGATGACCTTCTCAAAGTGTAAGATAGAGGATAACAGCTTTAGAGACACTGTTTTTATCATTACAGTGTCAAAAAGAAAGACATATTTCCTTCATCCATTTCCTATAGTCAAAATATTATTTCCATCTTCTAAACTGCTGTTCAGGTAATGAAAATGTTCAGACACTGCAGACCTGCCATTAATATCCTGCCATGATGGCTCTAAGTGTTTTCAGGATTGTATTTTGGGATCCTAGTTTCCTAGAGCATAACTGGCACATGAGAAGAGAGATATTTCTTGCACTTGCCCTCATGGGTTCCCAGAGTAGCTACAGCTCCCATTCATGATCAGAACGTTGCTCTCGTACTATAATCATAATTAATGTGTTGTCTTGGCACTGACTCTTTATTGCAATTTAGTCTGCAAACAGTTTCAAATCACTTTGTGTTCCAGGCAAACAAACAGTATTTACTATATCTGAAATGAATTTGCTTCAAATAGGTGCAGTTTTATAACTGAGCATCTCTTCCCTCAGTTAATAAAGACATCAAACATATTATAAAGTGCACCTTCTGGTAAGATGGGTGGTGAATAAATTTTATAAATAAATAAAATAACTGTACCTACTTGAAAAATTCATTTCAGATATAGTAAATACTGTTCATTTGCTTGGAATACTATATGATTTGAAATATTTTGCAGAGTATATTGCAATAAAGAATGAAATGACAAACAGCAAGTTATAGCCTGCTATCTATTACGGTGCTGTGTCTGCATGTAAGGGACGTGCAGAAAGAGCTGTTTTAATATCTAGGAGATCGTTCATATGAAAGAAATAGATGCCAGAATAATTCATAGCAGGTTTCATTATGAGGATTATTTTGTTCTTTCTTAAAAAAGTATTCGTCATGTTCCTGGGTTAATCACTGAGTAAGTACAGATATGAATATTGCTAGTGCATAGATGTTCTTTACCAATAGCTGCATCCTGAGAAAATTTATTGGACACTGATTGGACACAGCACTTTTGAGAGCTAATGACTTTAAAAAATGGTCTTCAGACATCTTGAATAGCAACTTCTTTCAATTGTTATTTGAAGTAGATTTGAATGTTCTTAATTAGCCTGAAGCCCAATTTTACTCATGCACTGTCAAACACAAACATAAGTAGCTCCCACAGATGGCTCTAAAACTAAAGAAAAATATATGCATTCTTGATTTGAATGAATGAATTAATTCTATATTTGACCCAAAGCATAAAACAGCTCTCAGGAATCAAATGCCCAGACAATAACATAATGTTCAGGTAATTCTGAAATTATGACCGTGATAGAGTGACTGCCATCAGGGTCATAACTGGTGATAGATAAAAGATAAGGTCACAGCTGTAAAACAACTGCTGATGATTTTATAACCTTTTTTGATGGCAATCCTTAATCAAACCTCACAGTTATAAAGCAACCACCATGGTGTTTAAACAAATTCCACAATTGTTAAACAAATCAATGGATCTTCATGGACACAGCTTTGTCAAAAAATAAGTAAGTATTTCAGCAAAATCATCATAAAATGAGGTCACATGACCACAGGAGGGAGGGTGGCCACTGGAATTTTGAATGTGGGATATAAGTCCTCGCCCCCTCAAAAAAAATTAGCTCTATCATAACTTTTAATAGTCACTAAGCAACTAGTCATAAGTCGGATATCTGTATAATAAAACAGAATAACATAAAAGCAACACGAAATGAGATACAATAACTCAATAACTGGAGGGATTGCTAGATTTCCAGTTTATCTACGATCCATTCTTTATCTACTTCCATAATCTATATCAATATTATTATTTGTTAAATTTATTTGCTGCCTATCTCACCATGGGGCTACTCCATGTGGCTTACAATAATAAGAAGGGGGGAAAAGGAAAGGAGTGCAAACAGAACAGAAATAAAACAATAGAACAATAAAATAAACAATGACACAGGAACACAATGAGGACAATGCATCAAAATGATAACTAAAAAGATAGGTGGGTGGACAGCAGAGAACAAGGAGGGAGGTGAGTCTGCCATTAATCCAGCAGCTACTTCCAAGTCTTCTGGTTCTTGTGGAAGGATGAATGCAGTGGTTAGAATTAAGCAAGGACAAATATGCACCTTTGCCTTAGTTTTAGTGAAAAATGGCTAATAGCTATATGGACAGTTTCCATATTTCAGCAATGTAGGCTGGGATTGTTTTCAAGATTTAAAATGGGGGTGGAGTACAACTATAATTGAAGGTTTCCTGCTGCTACAGTCAAAGCTATTCATCCAGTTCCTTCTGGAACATCTCAGTTCTTAATTTCAATGAACTATTGCTTACTCTTATATGTGAGAGGCATGTGCCTTCTGTTTGATGGGAAATGCAAGGCAATACATGCTGAGTGGGGGGAGGGGAGAGCAGGTTGCGTGGACTGTTGGACTGGTTCTGTCATTAACCTTTGTAGGAAAAGACTCAAGCCTTTTCCAAAGAGAAGAAAAGAGAGATGTCAGCGTGGAGCTGACCAAGACAGACAATGAACCTGTTGATGACTATAGTGAGTTTCCAGCGGGATGCATTGCAAGAAGTAAGTATGAAAGAAACAGCATAAATACCAGATAGCCAAAATGATCAAGTTATGTTGTTGACCTTTTTAAAAGTGTACTCCTAGAACTACCTGTGGTACATTGGCTAAGCTTGAACACCATGGTTAATACTAACAGGAAATCCATAGGTGGTAGATCGGATTAAGAAATCAAAAGGAATCTTGAAGGTCACAATGGAAGCACTGCAGTTCTAGTGCAAAGGAAAATAATTTTTTTTAAAAACGATGTCCATGAAAAGGGTTATGCACATTTCATTTACAGAATTACTGGGATTAATGGGAAGAATATAAAGTTCTTGGAATGTTTAATTTGCTATGAAAAGTAAAGGGGCTTTTGCATGTACTTGGCTCAACAAGGTGGCTATGTCTATTTATTATACTAAATAATTGGTACAATCCACCGAAACTGTTTTAGGCATTATGTCAAATAATATGTCAAATGTTCCTAAGCAGTCCAATAGAAGGTGTCCTAAATAAAATGAACTGTATTTATTACAGAAATGGCAAAGCGGTCCACTTCCTTTGGTCTATTACAGCTTAGAAGCAAAGACAGCCAAGAAACCAACTGTCAGATCATCCCAGTAACTACTGCAATACCTCCAGTCACCAAAGCACAAACTACAACCAAAGAGATGAAGAAGACAATTCACACAATTGAAACAGAATCATCAGAAGATAGACCTCAAGTTTTATATTTTCTACCCTATTTTCCACGTCCATCACACACTGTCTTTAATGTGATATTTCCTTTCAGTAAAGGTGCCATTGGTCATAACACCATCTGGAATAACAAATTCTTGAGAGATGACTCTTCAGAAGAAAAGAGACGGAAAAGAGACACACTAATAGTTTAAAAAAAAACCAAGACCTCTATGAAGTAACAAGATGGTTCTTTGCAAAGCTCACTTTTCTTGCTTTTCTTCTTTTTGGCAGTCACAACAAAGACATTAAACAATGATTTTATAACCGACTGAAACGAAGTTAACAGCCAAGTGTGAATCAACTATTGTACATATCGATTTTTGAATCTTTAAATAAGCAAAACAAATTCAACAGAAATGTCTAGTATTCAATAAGCCCAGGCAACAGGAACATATCTTGCCTTAGCAGTCTCTGCTCTACCAGTGAGGCAGGTAGCAGTGGATATAAAACAAAAAGGAGATTAGTACCATTCCAAATGATGATGTGGGATTTACATTTCCTACTCATTCTCCCATCCCTTTCTGTATATTCCTTCCAATCAAATATATTCCCCTCTCCAGACCCACAGCTACACACTGCACTTGCTTCCAAAAGCCTTCCTGGTACCACTCTTCTCCCAGCACTCCAGAAATGGCCCATGGAAAAACAGTCATACATCTTGCAAGGAAATCAAAGCTGTTAATAGTAACTACAAGAAATAGTGACTACAAGGAAGACAACCATCAGCAAACCACAATTCCAAAAGAGTACAAGACGACTCAGGAGGGAAGACAGGAAATGAAGGAATCCATCCAAGAGATTTGAGACATCCCTGTAGCCATAACGTACAGTCAGGATTGAGGCAACTAATATGAGATCTCTCCTCTACCAATTGCATCAAACAGTTGGTGCTATGAGGCCAGGGTACTGTTGGAAGAAATATCTATCTGGGTTCAGTTCCAAGTGGGGAAAAAGACACTGGAAACATGGAGGCTGCTTGGAAAGATGGTTTAATGGTGGAAAGGATCACATGCCTTGGTGCTCCTGGGTGAAAAGGGGAGGGATGATGAGAGTCCCTGGGTTTTATGCCCTCTCTAGGCTTTGAACTTCCAGAGGCACAGGAAAAATATCCTGATTGGTTGCTGTCAGAGGTTGTCTGAGTTTGGTTGAAACTTGGTGGGTGGTGCAATGAAATGGCTCTGCCTGAAGGGGGTAGATCTTTGTTATGTAGAATAAACTGGCTCAGGCTTTAATGACACATCGACAAAGGTGGGGGGCTATTAAGAGTGAGTCTATTTCCTGCCTAAAAACATGTTTCTCCATTTCTCATCCAGGGAAATATAATATTCTGCCTTTTAATATTTCCTAGGATATTTCATTCTTCTAGGAGAGGGGTGGGTGCTAACTTCCTACAGTACTTGGGGTAATTCCTTGTGCTCTTCACCCATCATGACTCTCTTAAAAAGCAACCCAGGGATATTATCCAGTAGTACACCCATCTCAGGACATCTCCAAAAGCATGATGGCTAGCTAATTACAGTGCAGCAGGATATAGATCACTATTATAACATTCTTTTTGTTATTCTACATCAGTGATGGCTAACCATTTTTAGCTCGCATGCCAAAAGCAGGGGGAGTGGAGTGGGGTCGTGCATGGGCAGCCACCCCCATAATAATATATGTGCGACCCACTGCTTTTGGCACACTTTTTTCGCCCTACCCAGGCTCTAGAGTCTGTCTAGGAACCTGGGGAGGGTGAAAACAGCGTTCCCCTCACCTCCAGAGGCTTCAGGAGTTTCCCTGAAGCCTCCAGAGGGCAAAAAACGGCCTCAAAAGAAGGCCTAAATCAGCTGGCCAGCACAAACATGTGCACTGTAGCTGACAGGACAACACCTCGCGTGCCCTAAGAAATGGTTCCGTGTGCCACCCGTGCCATAGGTTCGCTATCATTGTTCTACATGATAACCTTCATGAATGGATTTTCATGACTTTCAGCTTGTCGCTCTCCAATTACCAAATTAGTAGAAAGCTTTCTCATACATGTTTTCATATGGTCCAAGCTGCAGCATAGATTTCTGGCTAGAGAATTCTGAGAGTTGAAGTCCACAAATTTTAAAGTTGCCAAATTTGGAAAGTCCAGAGCTAGATAATTACAATGTCTCAAGTCTTCTGTCATTTCTTATGTGCATGGACTAGGATTATAAGAAGTATGTACTCCATTCTTCATGATGCTGTAGGGTGAATGGGGTAGGATTAGTATTGTGCTATGAGATTTGATAGCAAGAAGACTATTTACTGGTTGTTCCCCTTGCCTCATTTATGGGGAAGGCAGTTATAACTATTATGGGGCAGAGTGATCTTGCAACAGAAGAAAGCTTTTATTTCATATTTGGGATTTTGAGTGCCATGATTGCATGCATATTCCAATATTCTTTAGTTAACTTTGGAAGTATGTGAGATTCAGTCTCACATTGTTAGTGATGCTACTCTAAGGTTGTTTCCTCCCCCCCCTCCTTTCATTACTGCATGTGCTTTCAAGCAATCTGATAGAAAAGATTGGTTCTTAATGCCAGCATGCAGGATGTATTCAATGCCTTTTAGGTTCCACTGCTGTCTGATAAAATGCTAACCATGGCTTTTCTATATTTTTCTATCTCTTTGGGCCAACTCATTTTCAAATGGGCCAGTGCATAACTGTGCATTTTGGAGTCATCTGAGAATCGGGGGTGGGGGGGTTAGTTTACTTTGTGTATGACTGGATTTGGATGTGTGTGTTAAATATACTAGATCAGGTGATAGTTTACAACAGACATATATCTGCACACCCTCCCAATCTATTTATATGTGTCATGAGAATAAGGCTAAAGAGTAATATTCCTTGGTGATTTTTTTTAAGCTTTTAGAATTTAGAGGAAAAACCCAAACCTGCCACCGTTTCTTTTTACATGATAGAATTTAATAAAACACTAAAGCAAGAATTAGATTTCTTTGCCACTGCCTAGTGATCATCAGATTTTTGCAGTTCTGATTTGGTAGGCTTAGATTAACTTCCAGAAATGATATAAGGCCTGACTAACCTGGGGATTTAATGGTTGGTGCCAGAGGTGGTATTCAGCCAGTTCTGACTGGTTCTAACGAACCGGTAGCAGAAATTTTGAGTAGTTCAGAGAACCAACAAATACCACCTCTGGCTTACTAGGGTAGTCCTGCATTACTACTGTGGTGTGTTTTCTACATACTGGTTAGCAAAATTTCATCTTTTTCTTCTATTTGGTTGGGTGGCCTTCTGTAGTATATACCTACAACAATGTTGTTTCCTTTTATATTGACACATATGCATTCTAGGAGGTTTTCATTCTTGGTTTTGTGCATTTTTATAGATTTCTAATACATAATGCAACTCCTTCTCCTTTTTTGTTAGGTCTTTTTCTTTTGAACATTTATATCCTTCCAACAGTACATTCCAGTCACGAGTTTCATCCTACCAAGGTTCGGTAATGGTAACTATATCATAAATGTTTGACAAAATAGTTGTATTCCTAAATATTTAGCAAAATAGAAATGCCTGTTCCACAAAGACAACAATTTGAGATTTGTTTTCAAAGTGTTCTAGATAAGTAACCCAATACCATTACTAGGTAAAAGTTACAACTGATAATTGGGGAAAAAATGTTAACGACTGCCTGAATAACAGCTCCATTCCTTGCAAAATCTTATTCAGCAACAAAACCCACATCAAAGAGATGGTGAGTGAAGCTTCTGCTCCTGAAGTTTATAATTACTCAGGCTGTAACTATATCCCTAATATACCCCCTGCGTTTATATTGGAAACAGGCTACAGAAAGAACAGATTAATTCATGGATTACTCATGTAGTTTTCTTTGCTAATAGCTTTGGTTCAAGTAACCCAACATTCATTCCATTTCTGGGCAAAGCTGGATTTGACTGGCTCAATTCTTGCTGTATCTTGGAGAAATGGATACCCATATGAGCATATCTGTCAGCCAGCATTTAGTTGTACATCTTCTACTGATCCTTGAATTACAATACTTACTTGGTTCTGCAAGCTGAATGCCCAGGCTGATTCTTCCAAGGTAAAAGTCTCCTTCCACTCCAGTTGCAGTTTCCATTGCTATTTCGGTTGGTTAAAAAATGGTAGAGCAAGAAACATTCACAACTGGACTTCGTTTCTGGTTTCCGAAGGCAACGGACGTGCTTCGCACTCTGTCCGCCGCTTGCTGTAGCAGTGGGCTCCTTCGAGAGCACAGGAGATTCTGAGGGAGTATCCTGCTGTAGGGGCGGCTCGCTGGGAGTCCCCAGCCTGGCAGCAGCCGGTGGAATGCTCCCAGCCTCACCCTAGGAGCTGGCGAGCAGAAAGCGAGGGCAAATCTTGCCTCTTCGCCGGATGGATCCCGGGAACAATAAACAGAATGAAAAGAGTAGCTGAAATGCTGGAGGTGGAAGATGCTCCCTAATTTCCTGGGTTGCTGATGAAGGATAAGCGATAAGGACACTGTAAGTTCTAGTTCAATCAATTTTAAATGGAGATTGGAGGGGGGAGCTTTTCGTTTAACCCCCCCCCCCTCGGACGAAGCGGCAATCAAACGATCCCTCTCCATTGGAATGGAGAGAGGAAAAGGACTAACTTGCTATTTGAACTAACTATGGAAAAGAATAGTATCGTATCGCAGTTGCAACTATTTCTCGCCGAGCTCTTTTTAAAAAAAAGAGAAAGTAAATGGAACTTTCACTTTTCTTCCTGTCAGAAGGCGGGGCAAGATGGCTTCTCTTTGTTCTCTGCTTATAACTCCCTTGCATTGGTGAAGCTTTTCCCTCCATAATTACCATCGAAGGATTTGAAACTTTTTACTTTTAACATTTCTCCCAGAGACTCCCAAGTCTCTCCCAATACATGGACTCCTGGATGTGGATTGCAAGATTTCTTTTCTTTTCTCTTAAGTGAACTCTTAAGACTGGACTTTCATTCGGATTACTCTGATACCTCGGACTGTCCCGGTCATCCGTTTCTCCAGCGCCATTTCTTTATCAACTTAGAAATTAGAACTGATACAATGGCTTTTAGAAAGCCACCAATGGGAAAGTCAACTTCTGCTCCGTCCTCAGCCGTCTCCAGCCCGACTAGGCAGCTGAAGATTTCTTCACTTTTACAGAAAGAATCTGCTGGAGAGGACTCACAGGAACCATCGGTTATAGAAATGTTTCGGGAAATAATGAAAAACATGAATGAAATGCGGAAAGAATTGACGGATTTAACATTAGGGAAACACAACGAAGTACAACGGAAAATAAACAAAAAATTGTGAAGTTAGAGGAGGGGGCGGCCGAGATGGGGGAAGAGGTTAAGGAGATCCGGAAGGAGAGTCTAGAATTAGGAGCTCATATGACTAAAATTGAATTTGAAAGAATGTCTTTTTTTCTCAGGTTCCAGAATATACCAGTCAGAAAATGAAGATCTCAAAGATGTTATGAGTACAATGTTAGCAGAATACCTTAAAAGAGATAAAGAACAACTCTGGTGGGATATGGACCTGGTTTATAGAATTAATTCAGCCTATGCTAGGATGAATAACATACCAAGAGAAGTTCATGTTAAATTTCTTAGGAGATCCACAAGGGATGAGATATTGAGGGCTCAACGGGATGGAATCTTAAAGTATCAAGATAAAGAAATAATCATTTTGAAACAAATTCCGAAAAAAATTAGAGAAATAAGAAGGAAGTATTCCTTCTTGTCTAAGAAATTATACAAAAAAGGAATTTGGTTCAAGTGGTTATTGCCAGAGGGAATGCTGATCTTCTGGGAGGGGGGTAGAGTAAAAATTAAAACACTAAGTGAGGTGGAGGCATTTATTCAAAAACATTCTCCCCAGTTGGGAGGCGAAGATGGGGGAACAGGGGGAGCGACGGCCCCGCCCGGGGACAGGGAAGAAGAGTCAATTGCGAAAAGACTTAGATTCAAAAATGATTTTATTTAAAATCCTATTGTAATTGTTGATACAAGATAAAATGGCAAAGAAAAAGATGATTGAATATATGGACTGTACAATGTAACCTTTATATATGCCTATCCTTTACTTTTAAAATTGTAAATTTATGGAATTTTGGGAGGGCTACCACCAATGGCAGGGAAGCTACCAAAATGTTATTCTCACCCTATACCTTTTTCCCTGTATAAATTTTGAAAACCAATAAAAAAAATTCTTTAAAAAAAAAAAACATTCACAACTGATGCCATTTTCAACCTTTCAGCTTGCTTATAGACTGACTAAAGCAGAGTCTTGCATATAGAAGATTAAAAGCAGAAAGCATGCGGATGCAGAGACATATATTTAAATGAGTAACAAAGATCTGTTAGAATATTAAGTGACAGATAACTTGAAACAGGCACATATATCAGAAGATACGTATATTCAGGCAGACCTGTCCAGGTATTGGTAAATGCTCCAATCAAGGGTGGGAAATGGTCATACACTATCCCCTTCCCTGCATAGAGAAAAGGAATTGTCCCCTCAGAATCCTGGTTTACCCAATTTTGAATTCACTTGGTGAGCCTTTACAAATGGCCATTAGGGGGTGCAGGCTAGTGGATGAAGGGTCCCACTTATTTCAGCTCTTTCCTTGATTAAATGCAGATGCTCCCCACTTTTAGCCATATTAAGGAAAAGTAGGTCCTGTGGAATTGTTGTATGGGAAACCTAAAAAGCTGGCACAATGCTGCTTCTGATTTATTTCAAGGCATTAAATCACCATCTTGAGTCACTTGTTTCTGCTTTATTATCACTGATTTTTAATCTCTGTTCAAACACGAGGCAAACATTTAATTAACATTTTAACTACACAATGAAATACATGTTTGAACATTGCAAAGCCACAGAGCTTAGAAATTATAGGTTAATTAAATGTTGAAATCAGAATGGTATTTTGTGGTAACATAAGTGAGAGGTCAGTATTTGGATAAAAATGATAGCATTTATGTTTTCATTTATATGAAATCAAGCATAAATATTAGCCTACACACTACCCAATAATGACAGTTTTTTTCAAAGGCTAGTTATTTCTTCTACAAACATAATTATATTCATATGCCATTAACTGTAATTGAAAAATCACATATACAAAGTTCACATATGAAAACAATGCCATCAGCAAATTCATTAAAACAAGATACAAAAATGTCTCTGGACAGCAGATGCACTATAGATAGATAGATAGATAGATAGATAGATAGATAGATAGATAGATAGATAGATAGATAGATAGATAGATAGATAGATAGATAGATAGATAGATAGATAGATAGATAGATAGATAGATAGTCTAATCTCTGAATTGTTTTATTTGCATCATTTAACAAATAATCAGTTAAAATATGCATCAATGAAAAGTTATTTCAACAGTAAAAGATAATATTTCCATTTGAAATATTATACAACCAATACAACCAATTTTGTTGTATTTAAGTACAATAGCAATAAAAATTATTCTTATACTTACTTATACTTGATACAGGAGATAAGACTGAAGGTAATAAGTATTTCCTCTTATGCAAAAAATAAGTCATATAAAAGTCAGTTAGAAAAGAAATCATGCAATTAAATTTTCATTAATTAATTACATCCTCATTTTGAATTCAAGAGATTATACTCTTAAGAAAATCAAAGTGTGCATCTTTTCACATATTGACCATTGGGTTGGGCATTCCTAGTTTAAATACTAGGGTATAAGAAGAGAAAGGTCTGGTGGGAGGGGAATTAGAAACAGGGAATTGCAATCAAGGGATGAAATGAATAATAAGGACAAGCAAAAGAGGGGGGAAATAGGAAATATGTAGAAATTTTACACTTTGGGATCTTGACACCTATCTGTTTTTCTGGAAACTTTCCCTCTCTTGATAACCAACTTGCCATACCTCTCCAGTTCAAATTATATCCCAATGTCCTCATTATAGATCCATGTCAAATAGATCATTGAGTTGATGTCTCATTCACTCTTAGCATACAACTTGATGTAATTTATGTAGATGAAGTAGCTGACAATAGTTCCACTCTTGAATCTATATCCAGTCCCCGTGATTATCTGGCTAAAGAAGTTCAGGCCTCTGCAGAACAGCAGTGGAAACATCTTGGTATGTTCTGCATTTGATGGTCATTTATGTGAACTGTCTTGAGCTGATTTCCAATGCTGTCTTCCATTGTTCCACTGAGTTTTTGACGGAAGTCCTTAGTGTCCTGTTGACTTTGTGTAGCCCCAGGTATTCACATATCCATGTGTGTGGCATTGAGTCATAGGTTTTCCTGTAATCAGTCCAGGCTGTACTTGGTCTGTCTAGATTTGATTCTTGGGCAACTGCTCTACCTAGAAGCATCTGATGTTTCCCAATGCTCTTCTGAGCTGAGCCCATATAGTTCTGTAGCTTGGTGGCTATAATGTCTGATAGAACTTTATCTGTTGTGTGGAGGCAGGTTATTGGCAAGTAGTTGGCCAATGCTGTTCCCTGGTGGGGATCTTTCACGATCAACACTGTCTTCCCGCATGCTGCTAACTGATATATTTGTGATGCTAGGCATTCATGCCCTGCTGTTAGTTTCCTTCGTCAGTTGGTGTGGATCATATCTGAACCTGGTGGTATTCAGCTCTTCAAGTTCTTAATCTGCTGCTGAATGTCTGCAACTGTGATGGTGTCTGGTTCTTGTTCTGGAAGACTGCTGTGATGTGCTGCAGGTCCTGCAGCCATTTTACACTGATATTTATGTCTTCTCTTTTTCCCATATGTTCTTCCAGTACTGTTCAGTTTCTGCTAATGGTAGCTCTGTTGTTAGTGTTATTGCACTTCAGTTGGGAGCACACTTTGGACAGTTCTTTGGAGAACAAGTCTTCTTGGCCTCTGCTTCTCTATCTTCTTGGCCTGGTAGCCAGTACTGCCTTTGTTTATCCATCTGAAGGACTTCAGATAGTCAGGCCTTTGTATGTTTTCAGAAGCCTAACCTTATCTCTAATTTTTACACCTTTCTGTAATTCCACCAGTTATCTAGCCTCTTTCAGAGTTATCTTGATCTTAGCCTCTAGCCTCACGTTTCAGAGTATGTATTAGTTTTTCTTATTGCGAAGACAAATACGGGATTACAATGACTATAGCATATGCCAATTCATTAGTTTGAGTTATTGTGATATCAGGGATTGTTGTGAGGGTTTCTAATAGATTATCTGATGGTATTTCTCTAGTGAGCCTTGGTAACCACTCTCAGGAGGTGATTGTAGCTAGTTTATCTGTGATCTTATGCCTTATATCTGCTGTTGTACTTTGTAGAGGAGAGGGTGATAATGACATTTCACTTCAGGTGTTGGCTACATGTCCAGTTCTTCTTCCAAGTCTTCTTGAATTTGGGATGTAATGTGTAGCTGATCTATCTCAATTTGTGAGATAGATCAGCAAAATACTTCACAATATACTTTTCTCTGTTAGTGCGGTTGCAGTTCCCTCATGCATTTCATATACTCCTTCTCATTAGGTCTGTTATGGTAGTATTCCATTAATTCCAGGTTCCCTTATTATGTCTATGAATGGTTTGTTTCAGTAGCCCAACTATTATCACATTCTCCTATTCCTCAATAATCAATGTGGACTGTGTTAATCCAGATAACATCCATACCAGCATGACTTTTCTAATTTATACACCATATTTTTCGGAGTATAAGACGCACCGGAGTATAAGACACACCATGATTTTGAAGAGGTAATTTTTTTTTTAAAGGTTTTGCCCTCCCTGGCTCCCAGGAGCACTCTGCAGGCATCCCAAACCATCTGCACACCCCATTTTGTGTGAAAAATGGGGCATGCAGAGAGTTTGGGAGGCCTGCAAAGTGCTCCTGGAAGCCAGGGAGGGCAAAAAAGTGAAGTGTGAGAGCTTGATCTTCTTAAAAAGTAACGCTTTTATCGATCTCAAATCCACTTTTCTCTTCAGCGAGGAGGGAAAGACTTGTGGGGGCTGCTGAATGGCTGCTGCTGTGCTTGACTGGGAACAGCTCAATGGAAGAGGAGGGCTGGGGATCCCTTCTAGGGATCCCTTCCTTGAGCGGCAAAAGGGAAGCATAAAGGAAATGAGGCTGCTTTGCCACACACACACACACGCACCCCCCCCCCCCAAATCTTCCCGGATCTGTCATGCAGCAAAGAGATACGGTAGCTGGGCTCAATTGCAGAAGTAGCAATAAGCACTGCAGGACAGATCCGGAGAGATTGAGGGGGGTGGGGGGGAAGCAAGGGAAGAGAACCAATCACCTCTGCACGAAGACTTTTCTCAGGACGCTAGATCTCCACTTTCTCTCTGGAAAAAGCTATTGGCATCGTTGGGATTTTGGCTGGTGAAAGAAGCGCTGGATGGAAAGGAAACCTTGGAATGCGGCAGCTGCCAGGCTCCAATAATACCGCGCTCCTGTATTCCGAAGTTTCCTTTCCATCCTGTTCTTGTTCCATTAGCCAAAATCCCGACAATGCAAATAGCATTTTTCCGGAGAGAAAGTGAAGATCTAGGGTCCTGAGAAAAGCCTTCATGGTGATTGTTTCTCTTCCATTCCTCCACCCCCTCACCCAAACCGCCCAGATCTATCATGCAACGAAGAGATACGATAGCTGGGCGCAATAGCAATAAGAGACCCAGAGAGATTGGTGGGGAAGGTGGGGGGAGGAACGGAAGGGAAGAGGAACAACCTCTCTATGAAGACAGCCAAAGCCCTTCCGTTCCTCCCCCCACCTTCCCCACCAATCTCTCCAGATCTCCTTTCGCTTGCATGAGGAGGGCTTTGAATCAAGCTTCATTGTCCCCATTTCAGGATTTATAACTTCTCAAACTTGCCTTCTGAGAAAACTTGCCTTTCGTTTGCAGCAGGAGGAGGAGGGCAACTTAAAGCAGCGCCTCCTTAAACCAAAGCCTCTGAGTAACTGGGAAAGAAGTGCGTGCTGTTCGGGCAGCAGTTTTTCGGCAGGTTCCAAGCGCGGCTTTCTTTCCCAGTTACTCAAAGTCTTTGGTATACTCTGCCCTCCCCGTCCTCCTCATGCAAGCGAAAGGTGCCTCAGAGATTCAACAGATAGCTCAGGGGAGACAATGGCCACAATGATTTCATTCCCCAGCAATGTGAGGAGCCGCTGCCACCGCCCCCCCCCAAGCCCTCCTGGGAGTGAAGTCGAGCAGAAGTCCTGAAAGCGAACCTCTCTCCTTTCCGACCCAGGCAGCTACATTCAGTTTATAAGACGCACACAGATTTTCATCCTCTTTTCTGGAGTAAAAAGGTGCGTCTTATACTACGAAAAATACGGTAAACCTTATTTTGAGCTAGGCACATGAAGCGTTAGGGTTTATTTTGCCAAGGACTCCTATTGGTAAGAAGGTACCAGCCATAACTGGAACACCAATCTCTCATATCAACAATGCTTTTCTACTAAGCTATCTAACTGCTATAAAGAGCTTCTTTATCACTGATCTGGCTATGATTCAATATACCATTTTTCAATTAATAAACAATTGTATCCATCGGGGGGCACAATGGCTCGACGGTTAAAGAATCTGAGCTTGTCAGCTGGAAAGCTGACAGCGCAGGCTCAAGACCTGAGCGCCATGCAACAAGGTGAACAGTTTGCTCCAGTTCTTAGCAGTTAGAAAGCATGCAAATGCGAGTGAATAAATAGGTACCACTATGGTGGGAAGGTAACACTCTTCCCTGCACCTCGGCATATAGTTATGCTGGCTACATGACCATGGAAATGTCTTTGGGCAATGATAGCTCCCTCTGCTAGGAAATGGAGATGAGTACTGTCCCCTAGAGTAGGACACGACTGGACAGAGGAAACCTTTAAATCCATCCATATTTTAAAAGAATTGATTTGTTTCCATTAAAATGCTGAGGACAAAGTAGATAATACTTTCTCATAAAAAATTCAGCAAGGAGCATCCAAACATCAAGTTCTTTGCCATAGTTGCAGAACACCTCTTACTTCATTACATTTTACAAAGCTTTTAGTGCCAAGTAAGAGAAACTTCACATTGCCAGTTGCTTTCAAATCAACATATTCAATATCACAGAAAATAAATCTGTATTTCTTATGATGCCTTTACAGTTACAAACACAAAGGACACATCTACAAATCAAAGTTAAGTGCCTTTAAAAAATTAACTCTAGCTTATGGAGTGCTAAATATACAGCAATGTAGGGTATTTCTTAGAGAGAAGGAATCAGTATTTACCTACTGCAAGTCTATGTTGCAGACTAGAGTTGGTATTATTTTTTGGCCTGCTGGGAGTTTCAGGAGATACAAACAGTGATATATATCTCCTTTGGCGAAAGGTTAAGACTTGGATTAGGATCTTAAGCTTTGTGGAGACCATTTCTGTACTCACAAAGTTATGTATGCATGGGGAGGAGAGACACAGGCATTTTTAAGCAATGTAGTTGGTACTACAAAGCACTGGATTTGTCTTTAAATTTTCCTATATCACCAAAATGGAAGAATGATGGGGCTGTAATGTTCAATTTTGTTCAATCTGGAAAGGCAGTCAATGGAAACTGGTGTGTGTGTGTGTGTGTGTGTGTGTGTGTGTGTGTGTGTGTGTGTGTGTAGGCAACCCACATAGTGCTCAGATTGCCCACTATTGCTATAGATATGAAATATCACTGGTATTCTAATAATTCCAATTACTACAATTTTATTATTATCTGGAAGCTAAAAATATTAGATATCTGTTTATTCAAAACAGTAACAATACCCAGAATTTCCAAATGCGTTGAAGAGTTATAAGAGCAAATATATACAAACACTGATGTTCACAACACACTTTTTAAGCATCTTTAATAACATGTCTTATATAAGAATGCTTTAGAAATGATCAATTCACATTATTTGGGTGCAGTGATAGAAAAAAGTATTACTCAAATAACATTAACTTCAATTTTTGTTCAAGGATCATGGTATTAAAGAATTAGGAACATATCATTTAGTGAGATCTATGAACCAAAGGTAATTAAAATGTAAATGGAGATCAAGGGTAGTTTATAGAGACCCAATTTTCAAACATAATGGTTTGGAGTGCTAATTTTCCTTGAATGCATGCTTGTAACTATATGAAAATAATTCAGTGAAAACGAATAGAGATACATAGATCTATGAATAACTGCAAGCATTTTCTCAATCTTGATAGAAAACTTATACAAAGAAAAGTATCCCTTGAATTGAGCTTGACTCCCGGTGACTTCAACGCTGAGCTTGACACGTGATTATTTTTTCCAAATTTCCAGGGTCTACAAACTTGAAATGTCTTTATCTTTTATCAAAGAACTAATCAAGTCATATCATGCTTAGTATTTTTCTAATTCATCCAAGTCAATTTATTATGGGACGAAAGTGTTTGTCATAGACATTGCAGATATAAGCTGTAACTCATGAACTTTAACTAAAAGCATAAAAATAATATTAAACAATAGTTTTCTTTTATCAAAGCGTTGTCTTCTCTTTTTCCTAAAATACCATTACTAGGTCTGTTTGCGTACTGTGTCCAGTTACAGTTAACATAACCATGCTCTTTTAAATAAACCACAACTGGCAGGGTTCATACAAAATGCTAATCGTATGGCTATATATCCGAGGTGTCAAACTCGATTTCATCGAGGGCTGCATTAGGTTGTGTTTGATTTCAGGGGGGGTGGGGGGTGGAGGGGCAAAGCAGAGGGGGAATGGCCAGGGTTTGTGTGGCCAGCTCAACGTCATTTGTGTTGACGGCACCTGTGGTGGCACAAGTGCTTTGACAGCAAAAATGGGCTCCCTAGCTCTATTTTCGACGTTGAGCCTCCTTAACCTTCTGCCATTGAAAAAGGAGCTAAGGAGGGCTGTGCATCAGCCTCCTGCAACCTTCTGCCAGAACGGATGCAGCCAGATGCAGCCCTTTCAAGCTCCATTTTCGTTGGCAGAGGCACCGTGGCCCAGTCCTTGGCTGTTTCCAGAGTAGCCTCACGGGCCAGATCTAAGCATGTTTTGGATCCTGCCCATGGGCCTTGAGTTTGACACACCTGCTATAGATTGTCAGAATCAACCCATAGTTTCACTGATATCAATTCACAGTATATTTATTTCAATATTAATTTTATTTTACTTTAGGAGTTTATAAAATATATTACTTACTTATTATTTTGCATTTCTAGACCACCATCTCCCCCTCTCTGCTAGATCAGAATTAAGGCTTTTTAGCCCAATATTCTGGTTTCCACAGGACTGAATTTGGTACTCAGAAGAAAGTTAAAGAATAAGATATCAAGTCAATGGCCTTCCCCTGATTTCTTTATGACTTCAATTCAATTTGCAATTTGCATAGCAAGGAGTTTGAAATAAAAAGGAAAAAATGTACCTATTAAGTAAGACAATTTTGTAAAATCTGCCTTCCCTGTCTAAACTACTTACATGCTTGATCTCATACTTAATGCTAAGTAATATACAATTTCACAGGCATGTACGAATAGCCATGATGATGCAAAAATTATGAAATATGTGTCGAGATGTCTGTCCTTTCATATTTATCTTGCAATGGTGAATGAAAGTATGTAAGGGCTGAAGTTTATGTTGCAATATTTTGATATATGTTTCATCACTGGTTCTGTTTTACCCCATGGATACCTACGTCTGATTTGTTTGCCATTTATCATAATATATGAACAGTCAGTAAGATAGATTCTTTAAAAACCTGACTTACTGTATAATGACAGACAAGCTTTTCTATAGAAAATGCATTGAGGAAATGGAGACTTTCCTTTAAATGGTTAAATCTGTTTAATTGTTATCTTCAACTGTTAGAGATCTGCAAGATCACTGAAATGATTAATTGTAGGTTATTTTCTTCATGCACATCACATTATAAAAGAAATAGCAGCTTTAATACCATAGTGCTAATTAACATAAAATCATTTTTTCGTTTTACTGCCATTATCTTAACTACAGCAAAATACTAGCAACTGTCTCTCCCAGCCAATTTCAAAGTACCTCCGTAAGGATGTAAAAGTGATGCAGATGTGTGATCAATGGGAATCACATAAGAGTTGCCAATTCCACTTTTTACTAATGCTCTACCTTGGGGAAGGTGGCTTCTGAGGTATCTTGCAAGGAGCTTCCAGATATCTGCAAATCAAGTAAATTTTGACTGAATTTCAAGCATGCTGATGTTCGGGCAGCAGTCAGTGTTACCAAAAACATCAGTAAGAAATAACAATAACTAGAATTGATTATCATGTTTGATTGTATTAAGATAATTTTATAAACTTGTATTATGTTCCCATAAGTCATCTTTATACATATTAAAAAGTCCAGCTTCATAAATATTTCTGTTACCTTTCTCTAAAGATTCTCTCTTCTCAGATAATATTGATATAATAGTGTTCTAACTGAGCTGTACAAAATATAATTATGATAGTCTCTGCTTTATTTCAATATTTACTAAAAATACAAAGCTGAAAAACAATACATTTTTCTTCTTCTTAAGAAATACCTTACATATTTCACAGGTAATAATAATTTTAAAAATGCCATAAATTGTGTTTGCATATTTTTACTTCCCAAATAAAAGGACATGAATACCTGATACAGAGCCAGGTTTGGATTCTGAAGATCTATTGTGGCAAGAGATGGCATGCGAGATTCTGGAACAATTTTGTTTTCTTTCTTTAGAAATCTGGAATTCCAAACTATTTATGAAGGAAACATTTGATTTTTGTTTAACAGAAGTTACTCTTTGCAAAAGTACCAGACTCCCTAAAATGTGCAATGCTACATAGGACTTTGAGCTTCTTTTTATTTTGATTTGACTGTTTAAACTATTATTTGCTAGCCACTGATTTATAATAGGGTGGACAACATATGGCCCTCCTCGATTGTTCTATTGCAGTTCACATTATCATTGCATCTGGTCATGCTGGCTTGGTAGGAAGGTAATTGAAGCTTAACAGAATCTAGACAGTTACACGATATCTTTTTAATGAGTTTTTCCCCCCAAGTTTGCTGATATTTAGCTCAAATATTTTCCATTCCCTTAATTAAAAAATTAATAAGGACTAAAATAATTCCAGACAAATGGGCAGGCTAATATCAATTACAGTCTTCCACATCTGCAGCAAAGACAGAAGGCATGTGTATTATGGGCTGAACATCTGTGCACAAGCATATGCATAATAAATGTTAGGATATATCATATACAGAACTTGCATGCATAGAAATGGACACTCTAAAAACACAAAACATTAATGTTTCTAGTTTAGATAGAGCAGGGTAAAATTTCACCGATGTTTAGATTTTGCTTAGAACGATACATTGAGCTGTACTTTTTAGTTTTGAATGTTATAATTATTCAATAAATTCTGAACTATAAAATGTAAAAGACTGACATCTTTTATAAACATTTTGCTGAAAGTGGTTAAAAATGAACAGATGATTTAAAAGGTTTGTTTATTGTAAGAAACTATAATATGCAACATGAGATGGTGGAGATGTGATTGCTATGCTAACTGCTGCAAACTGCTTACAAAGAAGACCAGAAGCTGCTTCTTTAGGTATCTTTTCTTTTTCTTACTTTCTTGAGTCTTTACCTTTTGTTTTCTTTATTTATTAAATAGGTTAATATGGCCGCACAATTACCTTCTCCTTCTATATTTCTGTAGTTTTTTAAAAAATCTTTGTAAAATCTTCATTTAATAAAAATTAGTCATAAACATTCTAAAACCATACACAAATCCTTACCATCCACGCCTTTGAGTTCAGGGAGATGGCTGTAATTAAGCTCTGGCAAATGGACATCTGCTTTAGAAAACTCCCACTTTTTCTTGAGGGACTGAAGAGCATTGTTCTCTTTTGGCATCTATTACCAAGCAAATAAAATGTGAAGGTTTTGCAAAAAATAAAGTCTAAACTGAAACGCTATATGCAGAGATTATATAAGCAGTACTAAATATCTACTATATCAATAGTGAGCCCACTCTCAAACACCAAAATAACTTTAACCAACAAAAAAAGAGAGAGTTGGGGTATCTGCAGAAAGAAGTGATAGCTATTGAAAATATAATGTTGGAATATTGGCTGGGAAAGAGTGCTATGGTGAAATCAGTTAAATTTAAGCTAAATCAGGCTATTAAGAAAAGTTGAACGCTTGAGTTGCATCTAATAGTAGGAGATAAGACCTTCTAGGTAAAAACAAAGTCTCTCCCCATTAAGAAAACACACATGCTTCAGAAAGAAAAAAGCATTAATTACAAATTTGTAAGTGAAAGGGATTATAGAAACTGTTCTCCTCCCCTCCCCCTACAAATGTTTTGTTCTTGAAGAAAAAATGCTTAATTTTTCCCTTCTTTCTTCCTTGTTTTTTTCTTCTTCTTGGTGCTGTGTATGTTTCACTATAGGTTTGCTAGTAGGATTCCTTTATTTTTATTGATTTTATTTAAATCATCAGGGAACATTTTTGACTGATGAGTATAGCAGAATATTTTAACTGAACAAAAGAATATCAAAATAACAAGGAGAGATAAAATGTTAAGAGAAAGGCTTTACTTCAGTGGTGGGTTGCAGGTGGTACGCCCCGGTACGTGTGTACCGGTGCCTGCCAGGAGCACCAGGTACCGTTCCATTCCAGTGATCCGGAGGGCCCCCATGCCCCCCCCTTCTCCTTACCTGTATTTGAGCTCTATGGCATCTGCGCAACGCTCCGCTGAGCAGCTGAAGTGTTGTGGAGGCTCATGGAGGCGTTGCAGGGGGTAAGGACAAATGCGCGTGCGCACTGTGCGCGTTCATGTGGTGGACACTGGGCCCCGTTGCACCGTACTGGTTGCACCGGGATCCGGAACCCACCACCACCCTACTTGCTAGGTACATGTAGAAGAAGTATAGGGAATTTCGCTTCTAACGCCTCTGCCCACTTTCCAAGATATATATTTTCTAAATAGAAATGGCTAGAGTATAAAATGGGTAAAGTGTAAAGCTCATCCTATGTTTTCCCAATTTCCCACAAGATCTGGCTACATAAATGCCAAAATGTCAGGATGGCTCAAATATTTTTGAAGAGAGCTTACCGATGCTGTTAAGTTCATATTATAGTGACCTGCTGGTGATTTTTTCCCTTGCTTGATACAAGGATTGAAATATGTTTTGGTTTTCTCATCAATTCTAGAAATAAACACACAGAGAATGGGCATCCTTAAATTTAAAAGCCAGGTCCAAGACTATATAATTGAAAAATACAATTGTCCCAGACTCGTTTGTCCTAGGCAGAAGAGTTTGAGACTTTGCAGAAATTAATTAGATCTACATCTGGGTCAGTGTTTGTATAGAAGACTGCTAACATGAATTAATATTGAAGTTGTCATGCTATATAGTGATTATAAGTGGTAACATTTGCTAATAGCTAGGTAAGAGTTTTCTTCCTCCCTCTTCAACCTTCCTTCACTCTATAATGTCTATTCAGTTATAGGTCTTTTGTTCCACTGCTGCACAATTGGGTGTGTATTTTTAAACTGAATATTAACTATGAGGCCTAAACTTAAGAAAAAATACTGTTGGACAATTTCCAATTAACATTAGATAATATGCAAAGATATATATTTTCTAAATACTGATACCAATTGGATAATTTACTCTGATTTTGTACCTGTAATTATGGCTTGCCAATGTTGTCCCCATTGTGAGGGTCCCATCGATGCTAGATTGTGTGGTGGAATAATTCTGTGCAATAGGAGGAATTACCATGCTTGGATTCTTCACATATTCTAGGCTACTGTTGGAATCTTTTAGATATATTGGAATTGTATTAAATTGTCCAACACTGTTATCATACAGGAAACTCATACGTGATGATCTTTCAGATTTCAGTATGTCAGCCTTAGATACTTTCATTCTGAACAGCTTGGAGTCTTTGAGCTTTGAATTAACACCTAAATCCTGTTACAAGACACAAACCAAATACCACAAATGAACTGAACACAAGTGAAAATTAATAGGCAGTGTTATATGAAGGTTACAGAAAACTGTAATTCTGTCAACATTTGCACCATTTAGTGACACTAGGAGAACTACATGGGGAAAAAATATTATTTCTATCTACAAGAGGCAACCAATCACATCCAAATCCATAGTACTGCTCTATATACCGTTAAAATGCACATTTTTTCCTCTAAAAAGAGGCTGAAAATCTGGGTGCATCTTATGCACCGAATACAGCATTTTTTTCCTCCTGAAGCCCCTCCCCCTTCACCAAAATGGCCGTGCATAGCCTTTAGGAGCCTTGCCAAATGCTCCTGGGGGCTGGGGAGGGCAGAAATGAGCGAAAAATGGGCCATTTTTTCTCGTTTTTGCCCCCCCTCAGGAGCACTCTGCAAGCCCCCCCAAGGCTATTCATGCTTTTGAAAAAAAACGGCCCATTTTTGCAAAAAACGGTCCGTTTTGGGGAGGTTTGCAGAGTGCAAAAACTTTTTTTTCCTTTCAGAAAGCTGTTTAGTTAGAGTGGTTGATGAGAATTACATTGATCAAGTGCTGTCCCAGCAGAAATAAAGTACTACAGGTTGTCAGCAATTTCCTACTCCAGCACATGGATAAATACACCTGGAAATATCTACCTACCTACTCTCTCTGTGTCTCCCCCTACCTATCTACTGTATTTCTCTCTATTTTTCTCTTTCTATCTCTCTATCTACCTACCAACCTACCTACTCTCTCTCCCTCCCTATCTATTGTATGTATGTATGTATGTATGTATGTATGTATGTATGTATGTATGTATGTATGTATGTATTTATTTATTTATTTATTTATTTATTTATTTATTTATTTATTTATTTATTTATTTATTTATATCCCGCACCCATCTCCCACAGAGGGACCCGGGGCAGCACACAGGAAAATTAAAAACAAATACAAATATACAAAAACTCTTAAAAACTATATTAAGCCCAACCCTGTGCTAAAACATAATTTAAAACCTCCAAATTAAAACTTTGATCAGCTAATAGTCAGTTCGGTATTGGGTAGTTCGTGCCAGGCCGGCTAGCTGGAAAAAATGCGTTTTTAAGCGCTGGCGGAACAGGTGGAGGTTTGAGATGACACGGAGTTCGGGAGGTAGGTCGTTCCAGAGGGTTGGGCCCACCACAGAGAAGGCCCTTCCCCTGGGCGTCGCCAACTGGCATGGCCCGGCCGACGGCACCTAGAGAAGACCCTCTCTGTGGGAGCGAATTGGTCGTAGTGACATGAGGCAGCAGATGGTCTCGCAGGTAACTAGGCCCCGTGCCATGGAGCACCTTAAAGATGGTCATCAAAACCTTGTAACGCACCCGAAAGGTCACAGGTAGCCAGTGCAGCTCGCGCAGGAGAGGTGTTATATGGGATTGCCTTAAGGCTCCCATGATCACCCGCGCGGCCGCGTTCTGAACTAACTGCAACCTTCGAGTGCATCTCAAGGGGAGCCCTATGTAGAGAGCGTTACAGTAGTCCAGACGGGAAGTCACGAGTGCTTGAGTGACTATGTGAAGGGCGTCCCGGTCAAGTAAGGGGCGCAATTGGCAGAGCAGGCAAACCTGGTAAAACGCCCCCCTGGCCACGGCTATCACATGGTTCTCCAAGGACAGCCGGGAATCCAGGAGGACCCCTAAATTGCACGCCCTCTCCACGGGGGCCAATAATTCGCCCCCCATGCCCAGCGATGGAACCACCTGACTAAACCGGGGCACCGGAAACCACAGCCACTCGGTCTTGGACAGATTGAGTTTGAGTTTATTTCTGTCCATCCAGATCCGTACGGCCTCCAAACACCGGGACATCACCTCGATGGCATCATTGGGGTGGTTTGGGGTAGAAATGTACAGCTGAGTATCATCAGCGTACAGATGGCACTCTATCCCAAAACCACGGATGATCTCACCCAGCAGCTTCAAATACGTGTTGAACAGGAGTGGCGAGAGGACCGTCCCCTGCGGCATCCCACATGTGAGGCGCCTTGAAGTCGACCTCTGCCCTCCTGTCAACACGAATTGCGACTGACCAGAGAGGTAGGAGGAGAACCACCGTAAAACGGTGCCTCCCACTCCCAACCCCCCCCGTCAGCGCAATAGCATACCATGGTCGATGGTATCAAAAGCCGCTGAGAGCTCTAACAGGACCAGGATAGAGGAACAACCTGTATCCCGCGCCCTCCAGAGATCATCCACCAACGCGACCAATGCCGTCTCGGTGCTGTGACCGAGTCGAAAGCCGGACTGGCGCGCGTCTAGATAATCAATTTCCTCCAGGTGGCGGGGAAACTGCTGTGCCACCACACTCTCTACAACCTTTGCTAGAAAGTGGAGGTTGGAGACCGGACAATAATTTACCAACAATGCTGGGTCCAGGCAAGGCTTCTTGAGGAGGGGTCTCACCACCGCCTCTTTCAAGGCGGTAGGCAGGAACCCCTCACTCAAAGAGGCATTCACTATGTCCTGGAGCCAGCCTCGTGTAATCTCCCAGGATGCCAGTACAAGCCAGGAGGGACACAGGTCCAATAAACATGTGGTGGTCTTTAGTCTCCTCGACAACCTGTCCATATCATCGGCAGTGACAAAGTCAAAGTCCTCCCATAAAATTGTCTCAAGACCTGCATCGGAAAATCCCTCTAGACTGCTATCTGTGGGGGGGAACTCGCTCCGAATCTGAGCAATTTTATCCTGCAGATACTCTCCAAATTCCTCTGCTCTGCCCTGTAGAGGGGCTTCCCGCGGCCTCTGATGGAGGGAACGGGTCACCCCAAACAGGGCCGCAGGGCGGTTATCTGCGGATGCGATAAGGGTGGCACAATATTCACGCCAACCTTATCACCACTAGGTAAGTCCTCAAGTGGGCTCTTACCAGTGATCGATCAGATTCGGACTGAGAGGATCTCCACCTACTCTCTAGGCGTCTCTTGCGGTGTTTCATCTCCCTCAGCTCCTCAGAAAACCAAGGAGCCTGGGTGAGTCGACGCCGCATGAGAGGCCGCAAGGGCACGACCTGGTCCAAGGCCTCCATGGCTGCATTATACCATGCGGCCACTAGGTCCTCAGTTGAGTCACGGGTCAAGGATACAGGTAATGGCCCAAGCTCCATCTGGAACCTTTCGGGATCCATCAGGCGCCTGGGGCGGAACCATCTTGGCATCTCAGGTTCCGCCTCCCCGCGGTGGGGCGAGGCGATTGGAAAGTCCAGCCAAAGGAGGGAGTGATCTGTCCATGACAAGGGTGAGATGACTAAATCCCCTGTTCCTAGATCACTCCTCCACTGGCCAGAGACAAAAATGAGATCCAGCGTGTGTCCTCCATTGTGAGTGGGGCCTTGAACTAATTGGGTCAGGTCCATGGCCATCATAGAAGCCATGAACTCCCGAGCTGCCTCGGATGTTTCGCCTACCGATGGCAAGTTAAAGTCCCCATGACTAATAGTCTGGGGGTCTCAACCGCCATCTCGGCGATCACCTCAAGGAGCTCGGGCAGGGCTGCTGTTACATAGCGGGGAGCCAGGTATACAATCAGAAAGCCCACCTGCCTCCCTAGGCCCCACTTCACGTAGAGGGCCTCACAGCCGGTAGTCTGTGGTACAGTGGTCTCCCTCAGCTCGAGACCTTCCTTAACGATAATCGCCACCCCCCCACCCCTGCCTAGAGCCCGTGGCTGATGAAATACGCGGTAGCCTGGTGGGCACATTTCCATGAGGGGTAATCCCCCCCTCGAGGCCCAACCAGGTCTCCGTAATCCCCACCAGGTCCGGGTCCCCCTCTGACACTAGGTCATTAATGAGGGGGGCTTTGTTCACCATGGACCTGGCGTTGCACAACATCAGCCTGGGGCCCCGGCTCTGTAATCCTTGACCTCCTAGTCTGCGGAGGGAGCTCAGGGGGTTGGGGCGAGTGACCGCTTGTAACCAGCGGCCACATTCCCCCAACGAATGATGGACTCCCTGTCTCCCACCGCCCCTGCCCCTCCCTAGGACCGATCGGATGGGAAAGCCCTCCGTAGGAACGACCCCCCCTCCCCCCTCCTTGATGGATCTGTCCGTTTCCCTAATTCTGCCGGCTGGCCCTGTACCCTGACCCGCACCTGACTGAGTAGACCCTCCCCCCACCCTGGGACCCCCTAAAATCCGAATTAAAAATTTCGATAAAAACCCCGAGTTTGCGCTTCTATATATCTTTCTCTATTTCTCTCTCTCTATCCCTCTACCTACCTACCTATCTATACACTCACTCTCTCCCTACCTACCAACTGTATTTCTCTCTTTCTCTCTCTTTTTTTCTCTCTCTCTCTCTATCCCTTTATCTACCTACCTACCTACCCTCTCTCCCTATCTACCTACTGTATTTATCTCTCTTTCTCTCCTTCTCTATCCCTCTATCTACCTACCTGCTTTTTTTTTTTTAATGATTCTTCAAAACCTGGGTGTGTGTTATACTCTGGTGCATCTTACATTCCAAACAATATGGTATATACAATTATCCTGATCCAACTATGGAAGAATACATCTTCTATTTTATCTCAATGAAACACAGAAAAAGACACATTTATAATAAGAATTTGACAGAGATGGCAATAAATCTGAGTCTGCTGTCAAGTGTACACTAGACAAACAGCTAACACCAATCCTGATTCTCAAATGAGTTTTCCTGCATAATAAATACATAAATTTCCAATTATTTCTGTATTCAAATTGTCCATCATCATTTGAGTCAAGCCTGACAGTGAAAATGATGTATTTCAGCAAAAACGTTTTCTGAAATGCAATTTCTAAACATTTTTCTATTTTGTATGCAGGAGTTTCTACGGTATACACTATATATATTTGAAAAAGTCTTATATTACTCTGGAAGAATGATTATTAAGAATTTCTCAGTAACAAAAAAATCTTAATATGGTATCTGATTTACTACAAGATTTACTCTGTTTAATTTTTTAATGACATTACTTTCTTTTCTCTATTTTTCAAATGAGCTGAATACATTTTTGGGGGGAAATCTGAGGAATCAAATACTACCCCCTGAGAGGAAAGCTATATCCCATCCTGATGAGAAAGTAGTTAGCTTTGATGTCACCTCTGACTGGAGGACATTGGGAAAGTTAACATTCATAAATCAGCAGGCCTGGATAAATATCCCTGGATGTGTTCTTAGCAAGTATCCAGATGAGTTGGTTTGTGTTCTTACAGATATTTTCAATTTTTCATTGCAGAAGCCAGTGTTTCATCATGTTTTAAAACTGCCATTATTTTTCAAGTGCCAAAAAAGTATTTCATCATATTTGATGGTTATCATCCAGTTGCAATTATGTCCATCATTATGAAATGTTTTGAAAGACTGATAAGACTTTATTGTATCCAGCCTCCTACCAGCATTTGAGTCACTTCAGTTTGCTTATCGTCCAAATCATTTCACTAGAGGATGCTACTTTCTATGTTCTCCATCTGAGCTTGATGCACTTAGAGCAGTGTTGGTGAACCTTTTAGGGATCAAGTGCTCAAACGGAAATCCAAAACCCAGTTATTTATCGCAAAATGTCAACCTGACAATTTAACTTGAATAAGGTTTTACTACCAGTGGTGGGATTCAAATAATTTAACAACCAGTTCTTCCTAACGACCGGGTGGGCATGGCTTGGAGGGATGTTGTGTCACTTAGTCGGCGTGGCGAACTCTACATCACTCATGTGAGTGGTGCCTGTATGAGACAGGCAGGGTTGGGGAGGGAATCCAGGCGTCTCTGGTGGTGGGGCAGAGGAAAGAAAGATCCAGTGTGGGTGCACGTGAGTGTGTGTGTGTGTGTGTGAGAGAGAGAGAGAGAGAGAGAGAGAGAGAGACAGACAGACAGACAGAGAGAAATAACTGCTGCCCCCTTCTCCCTCTCTGTTCACGCTGCTGTGTGAAGCAGAAGAGTGCAAGGTTGTTGCTTCTGGAATGAGGGGACCCGGGATATGTCTGAGGGGGCTCTGCATACCACATCTGGCATACATGCCATAGGTTTGCCATTACGGATTTACGGGCTTAGAGGAAACAAATATTCATGTGCGAATGCTGTTTGGCAGTTTTAGTTCAGCATTTAATATGATTATTCCTCAGCATTTAGTAGATAAATTGAGCCCTTTTAGGCTTAAATACTCCTTTGTGCAACTGGGTTCTTGATTTTTTTCACTGATAGGCCCCAGTATATGTGAGTTGGGACTAATATTTTTAACTCCATGTTCTTGAGCACAGGTTGTCCTCAGGGTTGTGTTCTAATTCTGCTATTATTCACCCTGTTGACCCACGATTGTTGTGCAAGGTTTGCCATCAGCGATATTGTGAACAGTGAAGAACAATTTTTCATAGGACAGATTAAATGTGCCTTTAAAATAATTTTTATACATATATTCATATACAATTGTAAAGAAGGAAAAATCCAGAGTTCCACAAACCTGGATTAAAAGCATTTTTCTTTCATCACCTATATCATCTTTGTCCTTCTTATTTATTTTTGGTTTCTTGGGTACAGAATGTTCTTTTTCTTTTTGAATCTTGATTTTAAGTTCTTGAACAAATCTTATGTTCCATGTTAAAATGAAAACATAAAAATGAAACTTTTATTAATAAGCAAAAGCATTTACCCATCACATCTGATTTGCCCATCACACATTCACATTTAACCCCCCTTCTCTTATGGTTTTGTTGTTATTAAACATTTTTTAAAAATATAAATTAAAATCAAATTGTATTATGTTGGTAAGTAAAGACATTTCAATATAGTTCTGGAAATACTGGCCTTTTATTTATCATTTCTTAATGTAGCTAGAAATACAATGAGATAACAAATAAAACTGCTTCTTAAACAAGTCTAAGGAAAAATATAGGACAATGTATGTGACTCACGGCTGAACTATGGCGACCTTGATGCTCTCTTAGCTTGTGTGTACCAATGATTGTTATCCATTCAGGTAATGAAACTGCAAGCAAACAACCAAGCTTAGAGGGCATAAAGGACTTCACAAAACTCTATAAAGCTATAAAATTTGACATGGACCTAGTGCTGAGTGCTGTGTGCAATGGCCATCTTGGGGTTTCTCTGCTGTCATTCTATGGGGGTTTCTGATAGCTGTACGGATATTTGTTGTCATCTTGCTTGGTATGTTATGTTTTTGTGTTTCTCTTTAAATCTGTCTGTTAAAGTTAGTAAAGCTTATTTTTATCATGTATACATTATACTATTATTTCAACAGGACGATTGCAATCCTATGCTGCAAAGTTTTGATTTGCTGGTCAAAACTGAAATCAATCAATCAACTAGAATACAAAAAACAGATTAAAAATTATAGGTAGTCCTCAAGATACAACCGATCACTTAGCAACTATTCAGTTACTGTAGTCTCTTCCAAAAGCTATTCATTTTAACTTTACTCAGTAAAGTTCAAGATGGTGGCGCGCTTAAGCACAGCGGCTTTGAGCTCCTGGTGTCACAGTAGAGTTAGGCAAAAACTAGTCTATACCCGCAGGGAGTTATTAAGTTATTATTAAGTTATTATTAAAGATTGGATCTTCTAGTCGACTCAATACTACCAGCGACTTCCAGCAGCCTCATAATATACCGAGTGACATAGTAAGACTGCCAGGATCTTTGTTTGGCCCAGGATCTTTGTTTGGCCTAGGAGGCAGCGAAGAGAGCCGAAGCAGAAGCGGGGATGCAGAGCAGGTTTGCTAGTTCGATTACGGAAGCAGCCTCACAGACCAGCATTACCAAGCATTTCCTAACCAACTCTAGATCCTTTGTCCACAAAACTGATGAACTAGAGCTATGGATGGCAGCGAATAAGCTCATTCGTAACTGCTGTGTGATGATCATCATAGAGACCTGGCTTCATCCACTTGTACCGGATGCATCTGTGGAGCTAACTAACCGCACCACACACCGCTTTGACAGAAACAACTCTGGTAAAAGCAAAGGTGGAGGACTGTGTATTTACACACATTATAACTGGTGTACTAACAGTAGAGTTGCTTATACACACTGTTCTGCAGACGTGGAATTCTCAACTGTCATTTGTCGACCATTTTATTTACCTAGAGAGATTTCTGTTATAGTTATCACTGCTGTCTATATTCCACCTGATGCAAATGTTAGCACAACGCTCAAACCAATTTCATTGTAATTTTATTACAATTACAATAAAGATGATGATGATGGTGGTGGTGATTATTATTATTATTATTATTATTTCAAAGTTACAGTTGCTGCAGCATTCCAGTGGTTATTCATCCTTAAAACTGACTGCAGAAAGCCAGCTCTTCTTCATCATTTGAGCTGAAGGAATCATCATATTTGGGGCAAGTCAAGTGGATCTGTGCTTGGCCTTTCAGAGCCTCCCCTACTCAACACCCATGCTCCTCTTATCGATCTGCACCTTCAAGTCTGCACCAAGAAGAGCAAGGGGCAGAGGTAATTAAGCAAAACATCTGTCTTAATGACCATAATGACATGCAACTCTAATAAGTAAGATCCATTATAGATATATCTTAAGGACTATCTGTTTGGATTTAATACCATATCTTTTTTGTTCTTCCCCAAACTCCATTTGTTTTTTAGTTAATGCTAGTTATATACTCACATGAATAACATAAAGATTTTCACATATAGATTTCCACTAAAACTACATTCCAAGAAATCAGCAAGAACATTTAAAAACATTATCTCTGCAGAGAGAAACACTGAGCACTGAACACTGATTTTTATATTGTTCAATTGTTCATAAACTCTATGCTTATGAACATAGATATGTGATAAACTCACATATGATAGATGTGCAAAGGGGCAGTCTCTAATATCAATTAAGAATCATTTGAAAGGTCACTTCCTGTTAAAATAAATTATGGGTATTATTCTAGTTACTCATATAGAACTGGCACTAAACATTTGATAGCAAACAAAGAGCAACTAGTTTGCATTTGATACAGGAAATAGGAAGAAGTAAAATTCTTTTGCAATGAAGAATTAGCTGGGTCAGATCATGTCCTATACCACTTTGTCTTCCCGAGTTTTACTTAGACTAAATCTGTTATCAGTTTTCTGAGTATAAAGCTAAAGGTTCCCTTTGCACATGCGTGCTAGTTGTTTCTGACTCTAGAGGGAAGTGCTCATCTCCATTTCAAAGCCGAAAAGCCAGCACTGTCTGAAGACATCTCCGTGGTCATGTGGCCAGCATGACTAAAAGCCAAAGATGCATAGGACGCTATTACCTTCCCATCAAAGGTAGTTCCTATTTTTCTACTTGCATTTTTACGTGCTTTCAAACTGCTAGGTTGGCAGAAACTGGGACAAGTAACAGGAGCTACTCTATTACGCGGCACTAGGGATTCCAACAGCTGATCTTTCTGATCGACAAGCTCAGCGTCTTAGCTACTGAGCCACCACATCCCCTTTTCTAAGATTAGAACGTAGCAAAGAAAAGGAAGCAGATAAGAAGTGCCATTATATTCCAATCCATGATTTTTACTTACTGATACTGTGTAATTTTTTTGCAGCTCCAATATCTAGTTCCATCTTTGTATATGTTAAAGGGAGAATGTATTATATACATAGAACTTCTCACTGTTCTTTCTTTTTAACAGTTACTTTGATAAAACCAGGAAACTTACCTTTCAGCAAACCCATCTTTGGTGAAGAGGTTGCATTGCAGCAGTTCATTACAAGATGGCCTCTTTTCTGGATTAGTTTGCAGGCATTGCTGAAGTAAGATTAAAACTTTATCTTGTTAAACACAATGGAATCATACAAAATGATTCAAGTTCTATTGAAGAAGACACAATATCAGTACATCCAATCTATATACTTCAGAAGAATTCAGCCTGGATTTTATGAAATCCCTTTCATATTATATTGCAAACCATTTCTGAAGCAGATGGACTTAAAAAAAAAAGGTATACAATACAGTGGAAATGGGAGGAGAGCAATGACAGAAGCTAAAATGTCAAAAATTCCATTGAGCACTCCAGTCTTTTAAGTCTAAACTAGTTTTTTGTACATTTATAGTTAAATGAAGTAAAGCAATCTAGCATTTTACAGGATATATTCAAAGGATAATCTTACAAACCTAATCACATTATTGCCAGGAAGAAGTTCTATATCTGAAACTAGGACATCACATCACAAAATATAAAATAGATTTTGGAATCAGTACAAAAACTGAGAAAATTCTACTCCCACTTGAGGCATGAAATTTGTCTGGGTGTCTTTGCGTCAGTCACTCTTCCTTCAGCCCAACCACATCACAGGGCTATTATGGAGGAAATAGGAGGAGATATGTTCATCACCGTGAGTTATTTATAAAAATAATAAAAGCAGGATAAAAATCTAATAACCCTAATAAATCCTCTAGAAAAGTCACTCAGTCATTCACATTAGCATCTTTTTTTAAAAAAGAAAAGAAAATAGAGATGTTTCTCTAAATGTGTACCGGTAGCCCTAAACTTACAACTATAATGGAATCTGCCAATTAAGGTTACAAGCCATTGTTAAGTGAGACTATTTCGTTCAAAGACTCCAGAATCAACCATACCAATTGTAGTCACTAACTGAGTGTATGGGTCATTAAGCACTGTCCAGCACAAGACGCCGTGGAGATGAAGGGAAAGGCCGACACAGGACTTAAGCGAGTTGGACAGGATGTTGAAGTACAGCTCAAATGCAAGGAGACTGGGAAAGAAGCCCAGTCTGTCCTGGAATGGGAAGCCCCAGCACCCCAGCCCAGCCTCACTCAAGTAGGGGAAAGCAGAGACAGGAAGGTAGAAGGCAGGCAGATCCCAGGAATGGAACAGCCATTAAAGCCACTCCAATCTAAGACTTTCCTCACACACAGCAACAACAATCAAACTGTCCCGTTGATGGCTTCCCTCTTACTGGTGGCTCTCCATACCATAGACTACACATTCCCCACCTTTACCACTCAGGCCTCAATCCTACCTGTTTACAGTTGCCAAGGACTATGGCTGAGGGAGCTCCCTCTCTGTTGTGTGGCCTAGCTTTCTAAAGGGCTACCAGTTCAAAAAAGTGGGGCTGCCCAGCAGAGAGAGAGCCCCCTCTCTGGGAGGGAAACAGTGGGGGGGGGGGGATCATCAGCAGGAGTCAACTAAGTTGCTCTTTCATAATGGCACTTGGAAAATGACACACACTTTTGGAATGGAGCCAAGTAGTCCGGAGTCACTGAATAGCACAATCAATGTTGGGTGGGCTCTGGGCCAGGTGAGGTGGAAAACAGATTCAAGGGCTGCAGCAATCTGATGTGAGGTATATGGGGGAGAAATAGGTGGCGGGGAGGGAGTGCTGCAGCATTCCTGCATTTGGTTGTAAGGGCAAATGACTGTAAGAATGCCACAGCGGCCCTAACTTTTACAAAAAGTTGCTAGAAACAGTTTCTAAAGCAGTCATGTGAGTTTGGGAAAAGATCACTGGGATTGAAATAATTGATTTTCCTTTCACCACTCAATTTCACAGAAACCTGAAGATTCCCAAAGGCACGATTCCGTTAGTAGAAACAGACTAGAAAGGTAACAAACCTCAAAATTACCTTTGCAAATTCTATGACTGCAATGGAGAGCTTTGAGTATCGTTTTTCAAGAGGTTCTAACTCTTTGATTTCAGGCAATCTCACTCCAGCAAAGAGAGGATTTTTGTAGAATAACTCCTGGTGCTTTGGAATTAAGTTACCTAAAATTTATAATTGTTTATATCAATAACAAGACTTTAAAAGTATAACCTTGCAAAAAAAAAAATGAATAACTAGCTGGTTAGCCAGACAGAAAAAAGCATAAACAAAAAGACAGGATGCATTTTTACCTAAACTTTTCATAATATGGAATAATTGATCAATATCAGAGTCTCCAGGGAAAAGCGGTTCTCCTGTAAGCATTTCAGTTACCAGGCAGCCAATGGCCCACACATCAACAGCCCTGCAAATAAAACATACTTATGAAAAACTAGTTCTGCCCTAATATTCTAATTGTGACAATAGAAAAAGAAGTTTATTCTATCTGATTTTCTCCAGAGAGTATATTACAACAATAATAATGCTTTCAAAATTCTGCTTAGGCTACAATTCATCATAATCCTTATCCATTAATTTCCTTTTCCTTGTAAATGTATTTTAAAAGAGCCCCCACCATCCTCCTGCGTTCTCCCTCGCGCTCTGCCCAATGGGCTGCCCCCTCCTCCCTCCTCCTCCTCTCCAGCCCTGCGGCCCGGTTCCTACCCAGCCACGGAGCCTGACCGAGCGAACGAGCGACCAAGCGCGGCGGGCGGGCTGAGGAGGCTGGGCGGGGGGAAACGACGACGACAGACACACATAGAGAGACAGAGAGAGGGAGGGAGGGAGGGAGGGAGAAAAAGATAGACAGAGACACAGAATGAGTGATTGAGTGAATGCAAGACAGACACACACACACACATAGAGTGACAGAGATGGGCGGATGAAGGAGAGAAACAGAGAGAGAGAGAGAGAAAAAGAAAGAAAGAAAAAGAAAGTGGGAGAGAGAGAAAGACAGACAGAGAGAAAGAGACAGAGACAGAAAGGAAAGAAAGAGACAGAAAAAGATACAGAAAGAGAGAAAGAGAAAGAAAGAAAAAGAGAGAGAAAGAGGGAAAGAAAGAAAAAGAAAGAGAAAGAAATAAAGAAAGAAAGAGAAAGGGAAAGAGAGAGAAAGAAATAGAGAGAGAGAAAGAGGGAAAGAAAGAGAGACAGACAAAGAAAGAGAAAGAAAGAGAGAGAGAGAGAGAGAGGAAGGAAGGAAGGAAGGAAGGAAGGAAGGAAGGAAGGAAGGAAGGAAGGAAGGAAGAACTTATGACCACAGTTGAGGCCAAAAGTTTGGTTGCTAACCAAGATCATTGTTAAGTGAGTTTCACATTTTTCAAGTTGGCCACGCCCACCCAGTGACTGCTGAGCCACTCAGCCGGTCCGCAGAATTTTCTTTAAAATGAAACCGGTCCCTGGTGCAAAAAAGGTTGGGGACCCCTGTTTTGGATAATCAGTGACCCAGCATGGAAGGGGGTCTTGAAGATGCCATTTCCCTCTGAAAGCGATTGAAAAGTCTATCTTCTTGTTAAGCAGTTTCATGTTCTAAGCATGCAGGAATTATAACTTTCACTTTTTGACTTTATTGTTTTATTTTACGTTTTGTTTAAAAGTTGATCAGTGATTGAATGCTAATTTATTTCAACTCCTTGATGGAATCTAATTGCTTTTTCTCTTTTTTTCTTCTGATAACCAATTTCGTTGTATTTATTTTGTACAATGATAATAAAGACTATACTATATATTAAATTCTGGATAACCTCAGTCCCTTCCACTCAATCCACCACTGGATTCTGTATTTTCTGAATTTGCAAAATAACTGGAGTTAATTTCTGTTGAAATTTTCTTATAATTTTGGATTGAAATATAGAGAGAAATATTTTTTTTGTTCTTTTGTTCCCTGATTTAAGTTCCGCTGATTAAAATGGCTGAACAGTGTCTGAAAATTAAGAAAGAAGGTTGGGAAAATGTGCAGCTTATACCTGGTTTTCTTTTACATATACATAATCAAACTTTAATGTTTGATGGCGATGGCGGTGGAGACCCCCAGACTTATAGTCATGGGGGACTTTAACCTGCCATCGGCGGGCGAAACATTTAACCTGCCATCGGCGGGCGAAACATCCGAGGTAGCTCGGGAGTTCATGGCTTCCATGACGGCCATGGACCTGACCCAAGTAGTTCAGGGCCCCACTCACGAGGGAGGACACACGCTGGATCTGATTTTTGTCTCTGGACACTGGATTAGTGATCTCGGAACAGGGGATTTAGTCATCTTACCCTTGTCATGGACAGATCACTCTCTCCTTCGGATAGACTTTCCAACCGTCACACCTCACCGCGGGGAGGCGGAACCGGAAACACCAAGTTGGTTCCGCCCCAGGCGCCTGATGGACCCGGAAAGGTTCCAGAGGGAGCTTGGGCCAGTACCTGTATCCCTGCCCCGCGGCTCGACTGAGGACCTAGTGGCCGCGTGGTATAGTGCGGCCACGGGGGCCTTGGACCGAGTCGCGCCCTTGCGGCCTCTCATGCGGCGTCGAGTCACCCAGGCTCCTTGGTTTACCGAGGAGCTTCGGGAGATGAAACGCCGCAAGAGACGCCTAGAGAGTAGGTGGAGATCTTCTCGATCCGAAGCTGACCGAACACTAGTGAGAGACCATATTAGGACTTACTTAGTGGCGCTAAGAGTGGCCAAACGTGAGTATTGTGCCACCCTTATCGCGTCCGCGGAAAACCGCCCTGCCGCCCTGTTTGGGGTGACCCGCTCCCTCCTTCATTTGAGGCCGCGGGAAGCCCCTCTGCAGGGTCGAGCAGAGGAATTTGGAGTATTTCTGCAGGACAAAATCACTCAGATTCGGAACGAGTTGCCCTCCACTAGTGGCCCAGTCGGGGCGTCTGGTGCTGGTCTTGAGATAACACCTTGGGAGGAGTTCGACTTTGTTACTACCGAGGATATGGACAGGTTGCGGAGGAACCTTGGAGCCACCACATGTTTATTGGACCCGTGCCCCTCCTGGCTTGTACTGGCATCCTGGGAGGTGACACGAGGCTGGCTCCAGGGCATTGTGAATTCATCTCTGAGTGAGGGGTACTTGCCCACCGTTTTGAAAGAGGCGGTGGTGAGGCCCCTCCTCAAGAAGCCATCCCTGGACCCGGCTTTATTAGAGAACTATCGTCCCGTCTCCAACCTTCACTTTTTAGTGAAGGTTGTTGAGAGTGTGGTGGCTCAACAGTTTCCCCGACATCTGGAGGAAGTTGATTATCTAGACCCGCGCCAGTCCGGCTTCCGGCCCGGTCACAGCACCGAGACGGCATTGGTCGCGTTGGTTGATGATCTCTGGAGGGCACGGGATAGAGGTTGTTCCTCTATCCTTGTCCTATTAGACCTCTCAGCAGCTTTTGATACCATCGACCATGGTATCTTATTGCACCGATTGGGGGGGTTGGGGTTGGGAGGCACCGTTCTACGGTGGTTCTCATCCTACCTCTCTGGTCGGTCGCAATGGGTGTTGGCAGGAGGGCAGAGGTCGTCCCCGAGGCCCCTCATATGTGGGGTCCCTCAGGGGTCGGTCCTCTCTCCCCTTCTGTTCAACACCTATATGAAGCCGCTGGGCGAGATCATCCGTGGTTTTGGGGTGGAATACCATCTGTACGCTGATGACACTCAGTTGTACATATCCACCCCAAACCACCCCAACGATGCCGTCGAAGTGCTGTCCCGGTGTCTAGAGGCCGTACGGATCTGGATGGGTAGTAACAAACTCAAACTCAACCCGTCCAAGACCGAGTGGCTGTGGTTTCCGGCACCCCGGTTCAGCCAGTTAAGTCCAACACTGGCCATTGGGGGCGAACAACTGGCCCCCGTGGAGAGGGCGCGCAACTTGGGTGTCCTCCTGGATTCCCGGCTGTCCATGGAGGACCATGTGGCGGCCGTGGCCAGGGGGGCGTTCTATCAGGTACGCCTGATACGCCAGTTGCGCCCCTTACTGGACCGGGGAGCCCTTCGCACAGTCACTCAAGCGCTTGTGACATCCCGGCTGGATTACTGCAACGCTCTCTACATGGGGCTCCCCTTGAGGTGCACTCGAAAGCTACAGTTAGTGCAGAATGCGGCCGCGCGGGTGATTATGGGTGCCTCAAGGCAAACCCACGTAACACCTCTCCTGCGCGAGCTGCACTGGCTGCCTGTGGCCTTTCGAGTGCGCTTCAAGGTGTTGACAACCATCTTTAAATCGCTCCATGGCTCGGGGCCTAGCTATATACGAGACCGCCTCCTGCCCCATACATCCCTTCGTCCGATCCGCTCCCACAGAGAGGGCCTTCTCCGGGTGCCGTCGACGGGGCAATGCCGGTTGGCGACACCCAGGGGAAGGGCCTTCTCTGTGGTGGGCCCGGCCCTCTGGAACGACCTACCCCCCGACCTTCGCACTATCTCGGACCTCCGTCTCTTCCGCCAACGTCTTAAGACGTATTTATTTCAACAAGCCGGCCTAGGATAGCCCCCTGTTCCTGACTTTAAAAAATAAATAAAAATAAATTATAATTTGGGAAGGTTTTTAACATGGGTTTTAGCACGGGTTAATCTAATTTAATATATTTTAAATTGATATTTATTGTATTTTTGTGGTTTTAATAATGCCTGTGCGCCGCCCTGGGTCCTAACAAGGAGAAGGGCGGGGTATAAATTTAATAAAATAAAATAAATAAATAAATGATTCTTCAAAGAATGTTACAACCTAAAGCTTTATCTTTGGATAAAGGTAAAAAACAAAAGGACTTCGATCCAGTTCTAGATCAAAGAGATAGTCTCATGTCTGAAGAACTAGAAAAGTGGTTGTTGTTCAGAAGTCTGTCTGAAGTCTTATGACCTCAGCTAGAAGAGAAGGAGACAACTTCCTCTGTGAAGGAATCCCTTTCCTGTATGAAAACAGAGGAAGACTGGATGGATTTATTACAATTAAGTGATAACTACTTCTGCTTGCTTGCTGATTCAAAGACAGGCATGTTCTGGAGACTGAATTTACTTCATTTAATTAAACAACAGTTGAAAAGAGAGGATATTAAGAAACAGACAAGGATTTTTGACTCAGGACAATCTTTTGGGATGATCCGGGATAGTTAAGATACTGTGGTAAATTTTCTACAAGTGGATTTCAGTAACAGCTTGATAACAGAAAGATTTGGAACTTTAATTTTGTTCTGTTTTACTATTATTGTTTTTCCAGTTAACTACTTTATCACTAATATAATATATAGAAGACGGATCAACATTGCAAATAGATTTAGTAGTTTAAAAATTTGGGACAGCCTGTTTTGCAAGGGGTAAGAACTAATTATAGTAATATATTAATCAGTATTCAGCTAGAGGGGAATTATATGTGTATAATGTGTTGTTGTTGATACACCCTTTTTAATGTTCTGTTTTGTGTTTTCTTTTCTTTTATGTCTTCTTGGATTTTTATTGAGTTTTGTATTTTAATGTTGTTCTGAATAAAATAAAAATATTTTTAAAAATCTAAGAATATTTTAATAATGAATTCTAAATTTCCTTACTTGCCATATTTGATATCACCAACTAACAGCTCAGGAGCTCGATACCACCGTGTTGCCACATAATCTGTGTAAACTTCACCAGGAGCTGCCAGCGTTCGAGCAAATCCAAAATCACAGAGTTTGATAATTCCCGAACAGGAGACCAATATGTTTTCAGGTTTAATATCCCTGTGTATGATCTAAAAAAATGATTCATAGCTATGTTAGCAAAGTCAGTATAAGCCCATCATGGAAAACCTTCCATAGAAAACATCTAGATTCTTCCAACTAACCTAAAAAGGACAGCCTACTTCACATTTTCATTATTTGACAAATGGACTATTATGTGAGAAACTGTACTGCAAAAAGTCCATCACAGATGGTCTGTGATGTTATATCTTCACACACTGAATTACTTTTTAATATATATATATATATTTCTAGAAGTACCAAAAAATTATGACAACAAAATGTCTGTTAAAGAACTGTCTCCCGATTCCCATAACTGTAAAATATTGTGCTATCTCAAAGGAAGAATATGTAAATTTTCTCACTTTATATGAGCCTACAAGTGATAAACATGCAGAATGTTCAGAAAATAGTCACACAAGTATCTCTCCTTGTCTTTGAAAGAATAGCTTTGTATATTAACCCTGAAGCAAGTATTGTATCACCAACTAATGAGGAAAAACATGACACTAACGTGTCATGTTTTCCATTTTCCACAAAGAATAGAAATCGAAAAAGGCAGTTTGTTTTCATTTCATTATTAGCATATAGTTTCATAGCTGTATGTAAGAAACATGAAAATACAATTATTGGAAAATTTTAAATCCTTACAAATGTACATTTATTCTGAGATGTAAAACTAGCATCTCTCTCAAAAATCCTAACAAGAAAATGGACAAACACAATTAAACAGATGCAGCAATTTACTTACATTATGACTATGACAAAATCCTACCCCTTTTATAATTTGAAATAAGTATTTTCGAACTCTATTATAATCCAAGCCGTTGGGAAACATCTCAAGATCATCAAGGATTGTGTGATCTACAAATTCAAACACCAGATACCATCGTTTTTTCTTCTTACAGACTTCCAGCAAGTTCACCAAGTTCTCATGCCTTAATTGCTATCAGGAGACAGAAAGTGCGTCATAAAACTACAATAAGAGGCAGTATGTTACGTGAGAACATTCACAATAATTACCTCTTGAAGAATATGTACATGATTTTGTAAATCATATAAATAATTCAAAATACTGTTCTGTGCATGTTTACTAGGTAATAGTACTAATGATTACTAATATTCAGTTATTGTACTCTCAATATTTACACAATATCTTTTCCCTATCACTATATAAATAATTTAACTAAGCAATCCATTTCAACTACAGTATGTTTTTCCCCCCCAGAGATGATTCCCTAAAGATAGACATTTATTCCATTTATTTATTCAGCAAAATCTAACTGATAGAACAAACTTAAATTCTTCTTTAATTCTATGTCCTATTAGACCATGACAATAAAATAAAATTATACAATATAATATAAAAATATATATTTTAAAATGTTTTCATTTTCCAAATATTAGATTTCTCCAAACATTAGAACTCTGTATCTTTAAATCTATAGATAAGTTGGTACTATACAGTGATAATAAATAAAAAAGAAATTACCATTTTTTAAACTAGCTAATAACTCTACAGCAACAAAATCATATCTTAGTAATTATCTAAAGACCAAACAAAACCCAGCTTTTTTTAATTTATGCTTTTTAGTTGAATAAATAGTGTATTTTCTATTAACTAGTTCCTTCTTACTTGCTCATTCTTACTGTTATTGCTCATTCTTACTGTTATGCTTGTAATTCCCTCTAGTAATACTAATCTTCTTTCTCTAAAACAATTTTCTACATACCTTTTGTTTAATATTTAACACGCTGTAATATTCACACTACATATTACATACTACATACACACTACATGTTAATAATCAAGTTTGGATTTTGGTTTTAACAATTATGGTTAATAAACTATTATGACTTTTTTTGTTCTGGGAATCTAGCCAATGGAAATCAGACAAATGATATATGAAACCAATCTAAACTAAACATAAGTAATTGTATTTGCATACATCCTTTTACTTTCTGCCATCTTCTGTATTTTTAATTTTTAATAAACATCAAGAATGACATTATAGCAAAGACAAAAGGTCTATAAGATTACATAAATTGATATAAGTGAAAGGGCACTACAGATTTAGAAATATGAACATATCTTACCTTGAGAAATTTTATTTCTCTCAGGGCAATTTTTTTAACCATTTTATCATCTTCACTTTCCAAAAATTTTTTGATGGCAACAACTCTGCCATTCTCCTTGTTTCTGCATTTCATCACCATTCCATAACTTCCTTCTCCTACAAGTCCAAGGATCTCATATTTTTCCATCTGTATTCAAACAAATGGGTAGTCTGTAGCATACAATCAATACTCAGTGTACATTAGTTAATATAGCAATTATCACTGCAAGTTTCTCATCGTGGTGGCTTCACAGAGTACATTATATCCTTATAAGAAGGTAATTAATATTGTAGGGAAAAGCCAAGGGTTAAATATAAAATCCTATGATGCCAAGGAAGGACTGCCTGATTTGAAATTGTATTTTGTGGCCTATTGCTTGGTTTGGATAAAGAAAGGGGTGCTGCTGACAAATAAGAAAATTTTAGAACTAGAAGACCACAACCTTTACTGTTACAGTAAAGTATAAATGTACTTTACTATTTCCTATTTAAGAAGACCTGAAACCACTTCTTTATAACTTTTTCTTTTCTTTCTCTTTTCTTTTTCTTTACTACTTATTACTTTCCTTTATATTCCTTATTTTTATATTTCAAAATTTATATTTTCTATTGTGCTTATTTTTTTAAAAGTACTTATTTAATAACAATTATGTTTAAAAGAGAAAGTAATTAACATTGTCAGCTAGGACTCGAACTTTTATGCTTAGTATCTAATAAAGGTTAACCTCGCATATATGTGCTAGTCATTGACTTTAGAGGGTGATGCTCATCTCCGTTTCAAAGCTGAAGAGCCAGTGCTGTCCGAAGACATCTCCATGGTCATGTGGCTGGCATAACTAAATGCCAAAGGTGCATGGAATGTTGTTACCTTCCCATCAAAGGTGGTCCTTATTTTTCTACTTGCATTTTTACGTGATTTCAAACTGCTAGGTTGGCAGAAATTGGGACAAGTAATGGGAGCTCACACCATTACATGGTGTTAGGGATTTGAACCGCCAAACTGCCCACCTTTCTGATCAACAAGCTCAGCATCTTAGCCATTGAGCCACCACATCCCTTACAGCAGGGGTGGGTTTCTGGGGGATCGGCCAGGATCGCGCGAGCCCGATCGTAAAATTTAGCGATCCTTGCCGATCCCGTTGGACGATGGACCCGGAAGTTACTTCCGGAACACGTGGCTCGCTCCGTCAAAACCTCCGTTTGAAGCTCTTTCTCTGTTGGGGCGGCTGGGGGGGGGGTTCGCGCAGGCTAGCGGCCTGCCTTCCGCCGCCCCTAGCCTGCCAGGCTTCAAAACTAAAGAGCGGGGGCCGGGCCTTGAAGCTCTTACGTTGTTAGCATTGCTAGGGGGGGCAGCGGAAGGCATGCTAGGTGCGCAAAGGCCCCCCCGCCCTCCCCAGCCGCGCCAACAGGGAAAGAGTTTCAAGGGCCCTTTAGTTTTGAAGCTGCCAGGGCCGGGGTGGGCCTTTCGCACTTGGCGCGAATGCAGAGGCTTGGGGGGGGGCTTCACGTCGAGCCGAGGCAAGCGCGCCCAGCTGGAGAGCCGGCGCGGGGCGCGCTGTTGCTGTCGCTGCTCCTGCTGCTGCTGTGCGGGCCGGGGGCGCAGGGGTCCCGGGGCGGCAACAAGCAGAACAGCCTCCGCAGGGCGGCCAGCGGCGTCTACCAGGGTGCCAGCGGCCTCCTGGGCGAGGAGAACGTGTGCGCCCTGCAAGAGGTGAGCGGCGCCCGGAGAGTCCCGGGCAAAGGGGGCGGGAAGGGGAAGAGGAGGGGTCTGGGGAGGAAGGGGGGTCTGTCCTTGTGGGGGGGGGGGTCCCCGACTTTGGCGTGGGCGGCCAGGAGGGAGATTGGGGAGGGAAGTAAGTAACTGTGGCCGGTGGGCGGGTAAGGAAAGTTGCTGCGGCAGCGCCCAAAAATCCTCTGGCCCGCTGGCCGTGGTTGCTCGCTCGCTCGCTTGCTCACCCATCGGACGCCAGATTCCTTCGTCCGGTGGATGGGTGAGAGAGAGAAGAGTAAATACAGCCAGCGGGCTGGCGGGCCGGTCAGGCTACTTCCTGGAGCTGAGGAGGTTTGTGTGGGGGGTGGGGGTGGAGACAGACAGACAGAGAGAGGCACAGACACACAGAGAGACAGGGAGGGAGGGGGGAACCAGAGAGTGACAGACACACACAGAGAGACAGAGAGTGGGAGGGAGGGAGAGAAAGATAGACAGAGACACAGAATGAGTGATTTAAGTGCCTGAATGCGAGACAGACACACACACACACACACACACACACACACAAACAGAGTGACAGATGGGCAAACAAAGGAGAGAGAGACAGAGAGAGAGAAAGATAAAAAAGAAGGTGGGAGAGAGAGAAAGAAAGAGAGAAAGAAAGACAGACAGAGAGAAAGAGAGAAAAAAGAAAGACAGAAAGGAAAGAAAGAGAAAAAAGAGAGAGAGAAAGAGAGAAAGAGAAAGAAATAAAGAGAGAGAGAGAAAGAAAGAGGGAAGGAAAGAAAGAGACAGAGAAAGAAAGAGAGACAGAGAAAGAGAGAAAGAAAGACAGAAGGAAAGAAAGAAAAAGAAAGAGAGAGAGAGAGAGAACTTATGACCACAATTAAGCCCAAAAGTTTGGTTGCTAACCAAGACCATTGTTAAGGGAGTTTCACATTTTCCAAATTGGCCACTCCCACCCGGTCACATGGCTGGCAAGCCACTCCCACCCGGTCACATGGCCGGCAAGCCACTCCCACCCGGTCACATGGCCAGCAAGCCACAGAACCTGTTCCAAAAATTTTGAAACCCACCCCTGCCTTACAGTATCTAATAGGAAAAGCAATTAGTTTAAAAGCCACTAGAAACACAAATATACATCCTTGGTTACTTAAAGTTGATTTTAAAAACATACAAGGGTAATACATATCATTAATCTTCACTTTGCAAGAAAAAAAGAGATATAATCAGGCAATAAGTATATGAGGAAAACATAATGGTATCATTATAGACACTTGCCAACAGGTGTTGAACATTTAATGAACTAAACTAGAACTGAAATATGTTTCCCCCCTCCTACCAACGGGGAAATGTTTCTACCTTGTTCACTTCAGTAGGCTGATCTGAACACAATGAAATAAATGGAACAAATCATAATGTCCCCTTGACTTTATTTGGTTCAGCTTCACTAGTTTTACAAACACTGTGTGTTCACAGTGCAAATATTATGTCACATTTTGTATTTATAGCCAATATTTATATTCTTCGTTTAATTAAAATAATGCTGAGGAGAATTTACAATGAAAAAATTAGGGACACTTTAAAAAGAATCCTAAATAATAAAACAAATAGATGAAAGTCTGCAAGTTCATAATAAAAATCATACTATTAAGGGGGGAGGGAGCAAGTAAACTATGCTTCATATATACTACAAAGATATGGGAGGAAAATGTGTGAATCCATCTGAAATGTACATTGTCATTCCCAGAATTTCTGATTTAACCTGTACCCTCACAGGGCAGCAGCTACAATACAAATTGTAATACAAATGTTTTACCTATGTTTAAAAGTATGTCATTTCAAAGGCACTTCCAATAAAAATATGCAGTCCAAAATGTCTAGCAATGTGTCTTTTTTAATAAATCTTGAATGGATTGCAAAAGTATAGTGTTAGTACATTTTTCATCGGAAGGGAGTCTCTCCTACTATCTCCCTTAATAAAACCCCAAGCCATTGAAAATAAGCATTCTACAAACAAGATATGTATCTTTGGTTTAGATTTTTTTAATCCCACCTATTTTTTAATAAATAAATTTAAGAGGGGGAACATACCAAATACTACTTCTTCCTATTTGCCCCACAACAATACCCTGTAATGTGAGTTGGACTAAAAGAAATTGGCCCTGAGGCAACCAGCCAGTTTTCTTGCCTATGATGGGCTAAAGCTCAGTTTCTTTATTTTTTAGCCAGGTGCCTTAACTGAATCAAATTGACTCAAGCCAAGGTTTTATGTCCAAGAAAGCTGGATCACTACTATGAAAGGCTGTATGAAAAAAAAAGTTCCTTTAAATTAGGATTCTAGATAGTGGAATTTAGAAAGCGGGGAGAGTCAAAAATCAACAAGATGATGGATGGAGTGATGCAATGTGGGATTTGCCTGTTTGGAGCATTCATGAAATGGCACACCTATGAAGGCGATAACAGGCAGTGTTATGATGCAAGCCCCATTTTGCTGATTTTAACTCCCCCCCCCTCCCCTGCACATATCTAATTGCAGATCCTGAAGAAAACTGAAAAATGACATGGAAAAATAGTTCAATGCCCAGAGAAGTAAAATTAAACTATCTGGAAACACATTATAGTGCCGGTAGCAATCAATGCAGTACTGTAATAGGTTTAGAAGATACACAACATACAAAATCAAACTGACAAACTAGCCTGTAGTATTTTTTTTAAAGTCCATTCCTATCTTGAGCCACCAATAGGAGGCCCTAGAATACCAGCTTTAGTAGGACTTCCAAAACAGCAAAGCTACTGTTGAAATCACATGCCATCTTGATTACTTGCTGTCAGCTAGACTCACCATCCACGCTTAAAAATGGTGTACGATTTCCAGGTTTCCACGTTTGACTTGAGAGACTGGAGAACCGCAATCTCCTAACTAAACTACCCAACTCAAAGAATCTCATCCCATATTTTCACGTAGATATTTAAAGCGGGGAGCGCTATAAATTTCTACAGGATTACCACTCTATTAGAGCTCCGTCTCCAGCCCGCTCTTCCGGAACCACTCTCCGAGTTACCTTTCTGGCAGGACTGGGGTGTCCGGGACGGGAAGGTCAGTGAGCAGTATGCTGTCGAAAGGACTTGCACTATAAATCTTACTGCAGGCCTTGTTACAAAGCTGTCCCCAAAGCCTTCTTCCTCTTGGCAGAACAGTAACACTATCTGAATATAAAATCCAGATTGCACTATTTCTGATCCTGGAGTTATTTGCACCTGCAGCAGTGAACGCAACTCACCGAGCCTGTTCCGCTTGCAAAGTTCCCTGGCGAAGCTTGCCCGTGCCAACCACCATCACCCACTCAGCTGCAAGGCTTCTTGTGGAGCCACAAATCTATGGAAAGAAGTGAAGGATCCGCACAACGCGAGTTTAGCCGCGGCTGCGAGAATGGAACGCAAAGGCCCAGGCAGTAACCAATGGCAACCGTGTGGTTGCTCTTGCACAACACATCGCAGGAGCAGAAGCCGATGCACGCCGCCAGGGAAGGAGGGGCATCTCCAGGCTCTGATGGAAGAGGTATCAGTGAGGATCCTGGTTTTCTTATGCTCCTCAATCTTAGGCAAATATACAGTCAATAATAAGGTTGAAGGACCTTTGAACTATACAAAATGCAAGTGCCGTTTCCCAAGGATAGAGAGTAGATCAGTCAGAAAAAGGGATCCCAAGGCTTGAGGAAAAATTAGCCAGGGACGCGTAACAAAATCCAGGCTTCGCGGTGAATGGCAAGAAATATCTTTCCCTGCTTCTCTCTTCCCTCTCCTTTTTACTTTGGGCAGAGACAATGGTAGGATATGGCTGCGCAAAACTTGGGCTCGGTGAAGTCGGAGGAGGGGGAGGAGGAGGGAATTGCAGGCGGTTTGCAGGATGCTCTAATTCTTTTAGTGATTAAAAGCTCAGAGACTCGAAGGCAGGATCGATGCAATTGCCGCGAGCGTGGCGCTATCGTCTTTTTCCTCTAAGGAGCAGAAGCTTTTTTAACAGTGCCTCATTTCTCCCAAGGCTACTGTTTCCCCAAGATGGAGCATCAAAATAGAAGTGAGACTGAGAATTTAAATGGGGGAATCTTACTGTTCCTGAGGGTAGAAACAACCCACTATATTTTAAACGAAATATCCAACAGCTATTTCCGTTCCCTATCATCTTAATGCAAAATCAGATCTGACGTCATTTGAAGTGAGAAAATAACTCCTTCCTTTTGGCCAAAGCCAGATAATGATGGCTGGTATTTGGAACGTGAGAAGGTTTCCATTTCCCCAATATGCCCCCTTTTAATGCATTAAAGTCCCCAAAACAACCATGTAAATTACAAGTGGTTAAATAAAGCAAGGTTTGTGCAGATCAGTTGCAATCCAGAATGAGCCCTGCCTTGAGACAGTCTTGTCCTCTCTTGTATATTACCACTGAACCATTATGTGATACTGACAATCCCAATCTTCCTAAATATGTCTGATCTCATTCCCAGTCCATGATCTGAACCTCCCGAAGTTGTCAGCAACCAAAGAATATCTATATAAAACTAGTTTCCTCCCCAACAAAACAATGTTAGCATCAACTATTACACCCTCTGAAGTTTATTTATTTATTTATTTATTTAATTTGATTTCTAAACCGCCTCCTCTCCCCGAAGGGACTCGGGGCGGTGTACAGGTAAAAATTAAAACTACTAAAATTAAAAAAATACAAAGTTAAAATCGAATTAAATAATCCCCTGTACAAATTTATAAAAGTTAAAAACAACCCCATAAAACCGAATAAAATCTTTTAAAATCACAGCCTGGGCGAGCAGCATGAAATTAGTTATGTGTGTAAATGTGTAATGCTTTGAAGGAAAACCAGCATATTTTTTTTGTTTTGCTTTTAACCCCTCTTGCGTTTCTGGGTGGTTTTTTTTTATGTGTAAATTTTCCATTACTTGTTCTCAGACCACAAATAAATTTGTACCTGCTGCTGCTGTTATTATAATATTTAATGCTTTACCAGACATTATTTTAGAGGCTAGATCAGGAGATCTGTTCTAACTATAAGCAGAGAGAAAGCAGTATGCTCTGTCCCATTGTTGGGTAGATTAGGTTGCCCTAATACAGTGCTAGTCAACCTGGTCCCTACCGCCCACTAGTGGGCGTTCCAGCTTTCATGGTGGGTGGTAGGGGTTTTGTCAGATACTGAAGCACTTTTCTTTTTTTAATTTAATTGACTTTCCTATTTTATAAATCACCATTACTGTGGAAATTTTTACTACTAACAGAGATACAAAAGTGGGTGGTGGGTATAAAAAGGTTGACTACCCATGCCCAAATAAACTGGTCTCACTGGGGAAAAAACACTTTTAAGCTGAGAGGTGTTTTGGGAACTGGGAGTTTCAGGCATCCTCCTCCTGATCACTAGCATGCCTCTATCATTTTGCTCATCTTGTTCAGCAGCACTTTGTGTGCTTTTACAGATGATTTCTTCCACTTTCTGTGTTTTGGGGAAAAAAAACTTTTCCAAAAGGTAAGGAGAGCAGTATTTTATTATATTTAATTTGATAACATTCTGGTAGCATTATTCCAGTTCCATCAACATTCTAAAACAGAATCCAGAGTATACCTACTTTGTGGCATCTGGAAAATAATATTCTAGCTCAGCGTCTAGCCATTGATCAAAACAAATATCTATCTAGTTCAGCAACTTTTATTTGATAGCTTCCTTATATTTGTCACTTCTGTTCACTTCTTTTATTGTATAGTTAGAAATGACTATCTAGCAACTAGTCAATTTCAGTTATCCCTGTCTATTGAGCAAGGTAATTGCAGAATTTGCCTCCCTCTTCTTTGGAACCATTTCTGCCTTGATGTTTTCCCATATTTTACTATTTTGCCTTTAAATAAATAAATAAATAAAACCTTGGTAAATGCTTCAGTGGGAAATGGGAGGGGGAAGGTGGTGGTGGTGGGAGGCTAATCCATTCCTGCTGAGGTGATTGATAACATGTTTATCCCACTGGATTGTGGTGTGTTGAAATCACTACAAAACCAGAGTAGAATATAAGTGCTTTTTGGCAATGACTTGGAAAGAAACAGTACAAGCAGTAGAAAATTGTCAATTGGGAGGTGTGGGAGAAGGAAATTTTATGCTTGTACTGTTTTCCCCAACTCAAGGAAGAGTAGTAGGATTTTGGTTAATAATGGAAAATACTCAAGAGGGACTATGTTAATACTATGTATAAGGCACTTGCTGCCCATCTTGCCTAGAAGCGATTTGAGGTAGCTTACAGTCAATTAAAAAAAACAAACCAAAACTTTAAAACAAATATTAAGAGTTGAAAAAGATGGGAAGGAAGGGAGCAAGATGAACACGGGGAATATGTGAGGTTTTATCTTAGTCCATTAATCACTTCTAGAATGACAAGACCTTATTAAGACCATATAGATCAAGATGTTAAGGCCATTTCAGAAATTCAAGAATCCACATGGATCTCACCTGAGGGGGGACATGATGTTCCGGAAGGCAGGAAACACCGGAAAAGGCTCTTCTTTTGAACTCCATCAGTTGGAATTTCTTGACTATGAGGTCCGCAGCCTGCTTTTTCTGCTGGCATGGATAGATTTGTATGTGTGTATCTGTATCTGTATGTATATCTATCTATCTATCTATCTATCTATCTATCTATCTATCTATCTATCTATCTATCTATCTATCTATCTAATCATTATTAATTTTATTGTTATATAAAAATGTGTATGCTAATATTCCCATCTCTTATTTCTACCTCTATTCTAACTTTTAGGCCTGTCAGTTCACCATTATATTAAAAGACTTTTCCTTTCTATCCATCATCTCTTGCCCATTTTAATGCTTCAATTCTTATTTGTTTTTTGGATTACCTGCTATACTTATCTCTTGGATCTTTGTCTCTATCATTTTCTACTATTCAGTCAATATATTTCTCCCATCTCTCCAGAGGCAGTATTCTGCCGGTTTATCCCAATTCGGGTGAACCGGGAGTGGCGGCAGTAGGAGGCTCCACCCACTCCCCCAAATGTCATCATGGACGCTCTGCACATGTGCAGAAGTGCTGCAAGTGAAGTAAACATGAACATGTGCGTACGTTCCTGGTTCCAAACCAGTAATTATTATTTAACAAATAGTTCAAAGAGTCTCTTTCCTAGATGCTTTTTTCCTTTTAGTGTTAGATTTTTAAGTAGCAAAAGAATAATCTCACCCGGTTCTGATCACTATTCATTTACACCACTCCTGCACTTTCTTTGTTGCCTCAGTTATCCCAGCTTCATGGAAGCCATGATGGCTACCTTTGTGACTCTCCGGAACCTGCAGGGTGCCCATCTTTCCTTCACCCCCCCCCCCACTCCCCCTTACAGGGTGGCTTTAGCTCTTTTTGGAGCCCTCCAACAGGGAAAACTCTGCGCAGGAGCATGAAGATCTGCTCCTCACATCCAATCTTGCTGCAACATCAATTGGAAGTCCACATCTGTTCATGATGGGCCAATCTTATTGAGGTGAGGCAGTTCTTCAGATGACATGGGTCATTCTATGAAGGACTTTAAGTGTAAAAACCAACATCATTTATTTATTTTATTTATTTTATTTTATTAAATTTATACCCCACCCTTCTCCTTGTTAGGATGAATTGGACCCCGAAGAAAACTGGGAACTGGGGCACTCACAGTACAGTAGTTAACATGTTCCTCCTTAGAGGTACCAAGAATTGTCTGTCTAGTTGCATTTTGCATCACCTGCAGTTTCCAAATATTCTTCATGGGTAGTCTCATGTGGAGTGCATTGCAATAGTCCAAGCATGAGAAGACCAGGACTTAAGTGACTAAGCACTGATACTCCTGTTCCAGGAAAAGGCACTGCACAAAGTTGCACATAACTGGTGCACCACACAAAGTTGCACAAAAATTCTTCTAGCCACGATTGCCAACTGCTCCTTGAACAGTTATCAGTCCGGGAGAATCCCCAGGTTATACACCAGGTTTGTGGGGCAGTGCAGCTGCATTTAGAACAATGTAAACCACATCTAGATGTTAAAAGTCCTATTTCCCACAGCTGTACAACCCCAAAGCAACATGATCTTACCAGGATGCAGCCAAAGCCTACTGTCCTCCATCCAAACCTCCACAGTCTCCAGGGTTAGGATTACCCCAAGGGGGCAGCAATAACATCACTTAGGTCACCAGGGATGGAGGTATAAATTTGAGTATCATCAATGTACTCATAGTATCTCATCCGATGATGGCAGATCTCCCATCGACTTCATGTAGATGTTAAAAAAGAACAGAGAGAGTACCAACACTGCAAAGGACTGGACATGGACTGTGCTGCCCAGCCATGATTGCAGCTGACTCCAAAGGATACCTTGGTTAATGATATTAAAAGCCGCTAAGAGGTTGAGAGCAAAGATGGATCCCACACTCACCAGAAATCATCATGTGACCAGTGCTGTTTCTGTTACATATTGAGGTCTGAAACATGATTGGAAAGGGTCCAAATAATATATACTTTGATTAGCCACGTTATTTTTGCTTCTGCATCATGTGCACAGAAACATCTATTATCAAGGAAAGAAAATGAACCTGCCATTATGCTGACACCAAGTAGGCACTGCTTTGTGATCTTACTTCAGAAAGATGCTTTGCTCATATCTCCGACACAGCACCAAACCTCTTTAAAGATATGCCCAACCCTAGTTAATGTTATGCCACAAGATAACAAGCATAAGAACTATAACAACAACCAACAAAAGGTGCACATGAACACTTTTATCATGCACGGAGAGAAAAAATCTTCCGGTGATGATCCTGTCAATAAAAGTAGGGAGAAAATTCTATATAGTAATTGGATTCTTGTATGAGAACTTCTCTTACCTTGACTCATTTCTGTAGCGGTGTTAAGGTGACATCTTTATTAGATTGTAATTTTTCAGAGAAAAATGGTTATCCACCAGATAAAAAAGTACCACTTTACATTACTAATGAGAAAAGATGGCAAGGAAGTGATGGGCAGCAAAGAAAAAGCAGAGCTGCTTAATTCATTCTTTGCATCTATCATCCAAATGGAAAAAATAGCCCAGCCTGCCAAAAACAGAACCTTAAAAGACAGACTAATTAAAATAGGCAAGAAAATGGAACACCTGTCCATCCTAGATGGATTCAAATCACCAGGACCAGATGGATTACACCCCAAGGTTCTGAAGAAACTAGCAGATGTGATTTCAGAACCACTGGATCATTTCTTTCAAAGATCCTGTAGCACTGGGGAACTACCAGAGGACTGGAAAAGTTCCCATCTTCAAAAAGAGGGAAAAACAAATCCAGGAAACTACAGATCTATCAGCCTGACATCAAAACCTGGAAAGATTCTGGAAAAGCAACAAATCTCTGAACAGATAAAGACAAACAACGTCATAATTAAAAGCCAACATGGGTTTATCAAAAACAGATTACACAAGACAAAGTTTATTGCATTCTTTGACAAAGTGACAAAATCAGTGGATCAGTGAAATGCTATGGACATAGTATTCTTAGATTTCAGTAAAAGCATTTGACAAAGTAGACCACAACCTAAAAGAAACAATGAATGGAAACTCATCACAACTTAGAACTAAGGAGAAAATTCCTGATAATGAGAACAATTAACCATTGGAATAGCTTGCCTATAGAAGCTGTAGATCAGCAGGAGAATTCTGGGAGTTGAAGTCCACAAGTCTTAAAGTTGCCAAGTTTGGGAACCCCTGCTGTAGATGCTCAATTACTGGAGGTTTTAAAGAAGAGATTGGACAGCCGTTTGACCAGTATGATATAGGGACTCCTGCTTGAGCAAGGGATTGACCAGAAAACTTTCAAAATTCCTTACAACTGTTATTCTATGAACACATGAAGCTTGATGTTAACAGAAAACCCTACATTTGATTTGGTAACATGATCTCTTAAAAATAGATTTAATATATTCATGATACTGTACATTCACTTTAGAATCAATAGTAAAAATGGCAGCTTCTATATCCATTTGAAAACTAGCCCAGCATAAAGCATATTGTAATAATGTCTAGTTTATTAATTATTTTGTCAGGCTATTCCTATCTCGAAATAGCTGGTGCTGTATATTTCCACTGATAATGATGGATTTAGGAGCTTGTCTAACTTCACCTGTTCCCTGTGTCATCATGTTAGCTTCTTTTCCTTCTTGTTATATAAATTAACATACATTAATTTCAGTATTAATATTGTTTTAATGTTTTACATGTTGTCTTCATGATTACAAGTTGCCTACACACCCTTCTAGCCAAGAGGGGCAGCATATAAATTTTATAAAAAAATAAATAAATCCGCATACTCAGGCTGTGAAACTTTATAATCATTGTCAAATCATGGAAAAGTATGACAATTTTTCTTGAAACATCCCACATTTACATACTGGTCTTAAGTGCTTTTGCATAAAAAAGGGGAGTTGCATGAAAAATATCAGAAATGACACATTTGTAAAGGATGATTACCGTATTTTTCGGAGTATAAGATGTACCTTTTTTCCTTTAAAAAGAGGTTGAAAATCTGTGTGCGTCTTATACATCGAATACAGCAATTTTTTTGCCTCCTGAAGCCCCGCCCCTTCACCAAAATGGCTGTGCATACCCTTATGGAGGCCATGCATACCCTTTGCAGAGAGCTCCTAGGGGCTGGGGAGGGCAGAAATGAGCAAAACTGGGCTTTTTTTGCCCCCCCCCCCCGCAGCACTCTTTAAGCCTCCATTAGGCTATGCGTGCAAATTTTTTGACCAAAAAAACGGCCGGTTTTTGTGAAAAACGGACTGGTTTTTTGCTCATTTTGCCCCCCCCCCCGGAGCACTCTGGAAGCCCCCCCAAGCTATTCATGCCTTTTATTTGGGGGGGAAAGGGCCCTTTTTTGCAAAAAATGGGCCTTTGGGGAGATTTGCAGAGTGCAAAAACTTCTTTTTTCCTTTCAGAAGGCTGTTTAGAATGCTGATGAGAATTACATTGATCAAATGCTGTGCCAGCAGAAACAAAGATTTAGGTGCTACAGGTTGTCAGCTATTTCCTTCTCCAGCATATGGGTAAATACACCTGGAAATATCTACCTACCTACCCTCTCTTTCTCCCTATCTATCTACTGTATTTCTTTCTCTATCCCTCTACCTACCAATCTACCTATTCTCTCTCCCTATCTACTGTATTTCTCTCTCTATCCCTCTACCTACCTACCTATCTACACTCTCCCTACCTACTGTATTTCTATTTCTCTCCCTTTATCTACCTACTTACCTAACTACTCTCTCTCTCTCTCTACCTACCTACTGTATTTCTCTCTTTCTGTCCCTCTTTATCCCTCTACCTACCTACCTAATTTTTTTAAAAATTGCCTCTTCAAAACCTGGGTGCATCTTATACTCCGGTGCGCCTTATACTCTGAAAAATACGCTACTTTCCATGTGTTCTGTAAGATTTGATTTTATATTTGTAAAAGGGGACAAATATTTACTTTCCTTCTCACCTGAAAGTTTTGCAAGAATAATACAATGTGACTAAGTTTGCACATTAGTCTATTAAAATTGCAATAGGTTGCAGATGTATTTTAAATACCAACTATATTTCCCTCTTTTTTCTTGGGTTAGCTACCTTGCCTGATGAAAATTCCAGAAACTTTTTATATAGGCAATATTTAAATTTTCTATTCAGAATTCCAATTATACTGACTGGTATAATTGTTTTAAAATATTTTAATATGAATTTAGAGTAATTTTGATAAAGATATTGCTCTTTTGTGATGAGCATAAATGCAATATGCAAATAGATAAACTATGAAGTAGCAGAAGAATTTAAGTTTGCATACAATGAAATATATTCAAATGTTGGAACAAAGGGACATTTCTTCTGGCAAAATAAAATTTTGCAGAAACAATGTACAAGAGAATACTATATCATACTTTTTATATTTAAGGTGGTAAAATAGCTATTAACCAAATTATGATCAATTGTGAATCTTGTCAAGATCAATCTGATTAAAAATAATGAGCACGACATTTAAACTAAAGGTAAGTGTGTTTATAAGTTTCTTCTCCAGAAAGCAAAAGTACACTCTGAGCAGAAGTTTTAGAACAATATTAGAAATCAGACTGGAAGGCAGCATAAATTTCAAAGAAAATTTGCAAAAAACCCCTATCGGAATTCATTATTTTACATGCTTTTAATAACCAAATGGACTTTTTTCTGTAGTTTCCAAAACTCATCACTGTAAAATTGAATGAGTTGGATATCATACTATTTGGGGAGGGGGGGGGGGAATACTGTATTACATGTACAAATTTTTATGCCACTTTATTCACTTGTGCCTTTCACTTTTAACGTTGTGCCAATAGTTACTGAAAGTGTGTGTGTGTGCATACGTACACACACACACACACACATCCAGCTTTATAGATGACTAAAATTTTATCATCACAGTTCTATCTTGCTTGAAGAAATAGAGGAGACAATAAGGATCTGGTCTCAAGCAAATACTCACATTGCATTTCAACCGGAAAGGAAAGGGAACTGAAAGTTGGGTGTTTTTATAAAGGCTTTGCAATATACTTTGCAAAGGCTTCTTTCCAAATGTACATTACCTTGACAAGAAGATATAGGACCTGTAGGGATCTAATGCAATCTAAGTAGACGACTGACTAGGGGAAATTGAATGGAAAATAGAAATAATATATCACCTTATTACACATAAGTATTTCAGGCCTGATGTCAAATTCTCAAACATCTTGCTTGATTTCCGAGCCTTAATATTGCATTGAAATAATTGTTAATCACATGCAGAGCTGATCTAGTTTCCACTCAAATATTGTTGCTGCTGTTATTTTAAATAAGCTTAAATATAGCTTCCTGGAAGAACTACATTTAATCAGAATTTCTTCTACTCAGAAGATCAGAAATTTAATTTTATACAAGACGACAATGATGTACATCTATTGTTTCAGAGTTTAACATCAGTACTCTATACAATGAAAAAGAGGAATATGTATTGTAGTTCAGTTTACTTCTGACGAGATGCAGAGAGCATGTTGGTGGAAGATGTAAAAGCTTATTTGCCTAAATTCCTTATTCAAACCTTGAGAATGACATATACATGTTAAATTCAACATGCTAAGTGCTATGTTGGTTGTAGCTCTTTATGACTGTTTTCAATATTTGTTCAATGTGTGCACTTTGTGGCGCTATGTTCATTAGATATAGACTTTGAATGATGCTCTACCTGCCTTTCAAATTTGTGCATTATCTTTGGACATCATGCCTTACAATGATAGAAATAATAATCAACAGCACAAATTCCCTCTGCAATGTTTTTCAAAACATTAAGTAGTTTTTTTATATTTGTCACTGGATAAAAATGTTTTACATTTTTTCCATCTCATTGTGCTTTTATTTTCTCACTTTATGTTCTCAGTGGCAGAATACCTACTTACTTTCCAGGTAAACCATCCATACTGTCTATTATTTAGCTTCAGGGTATGGTTAATTTTCCATTTTTTTAAATATTGTTTTTGGCTACCCTTGAGAGATAAGGATGGTCAGGCCAGATTAAATACTTAAATGAAACATCACCATGAAATCCCACAGGATGGTATAAGATCTCCTGCCTTGTGCAGGGAGTTACACCAGAAGGCCTCCAAAGTTCCTTCCAGCCCTATGACTCTATATGTCTATCTGCAAACTAGACAAGGAGATTAGGAGCAGACCATATTTATATAATTGCCAGAAAACTAAACAGCACAATAAAAAAAACCATACAAGATAAATCAGAGAAGCAAAACAAAACAAAACTCAATTATAGTGAATATATGAAGCAAATCTTATTCAATAAAAATAATAAATGCAACGCAGTTAAATTGTGAAGTCATTGGTTGTTTGCTTGCAGATGTTTCATTACCCAATTAGCTAATATCTTTGTGTTACTGTGGGATTTGCTTCTTGTTTGTATAGTTTCCCTTGCTAGTTTTGGTGCGGTGTTGTTTCTCCTTGGTTATTCCTTGATTAGGTTGTTGTTAACACCCAGATATTACCTAGCTGGGTAATGTCTGCAACAACCAAGCTCAGATAACACCAAACATTCCGTATGCAGCTATAAAGCATAAGATATACAAACAGTCCTTAACATATGACTGTAATGAAGCCTTCTCATTACAAACACGTCATGATAGCCATTAAGTGAGACAAGCTTGCTTAATGGCCATTATTCTCTGCTCTCTTTCACCCTGATGAAGCTGTTAAATGAACATGTGGGTCATTGAGTGGAGTACAGGTCCCCTAAGGCTTAGTACACAGGCCACTTCCTTGGGCTCTCTAAGGCCTCCCCCCCCCCCCAAGACACCCTGCGTTCTGCTTCTAAACTCAGGCCACAGCAGGTCTTCCTCTTCCACCAGTGGACTGACCTCCACCAGTGGACTGACCTCCCCTTCCACCAATGGACTGTCCTAGAGCTCTTCCAAAGATGAGTGTATGGGGCTTGGTGAAGTAGGAATCAGATTTAAGGCTGAAAAGATCTGGTGGTGTAGGAAGGTGGAAAGGCCTGCAGGTGAAGGAAAAATTTTAGGGCCTAATGGAGGAAAGGCCTGTGTGAAGGCTTTCCCCTGTATACGGAGAACGGCTTGAGTACACTATGTGGAGGCAGCTAAGCAGGGAGGAAGCACTTGGTCATAAAGGCAAATGGCTGTGGGAAGGTTGCAGCAACCTTAACTTCAGGACTGAGTTGTAAGTAGCTTTTGGGAGTTCGTTATCACTTTGAATAGCTGTTAAGCACCCAGTCATAAATTGAGGACTATTTGCAATCAATTTCATAGACATGAACAGATTTTAAGTTTTCCTTGGCAAAGATGTATCTACTGGAATGATTCTCATCTAAAGAAACAATTTTGCATGCCATTTTAAGTATACATAATCAGTCACGGTTTCATCAGGCCCCAAACATATATGGCAATCCCACTAGAATCAAGGCGTCAAACAATAGAATCGAAGAACTGCTTTAGCTACTTATCTTCTGTGAAGTGGAAAAATATATCATTTAACAGCCAGTGAAAACTCACAAAAACTTCCTCAAGGCCCAAATGACCAAGGTCAAATTATCATATTTTCAACACATTATGGGAAGCTCTAGCTCTCTTGAGAATTTTACAATGTTGGGAAATACATGATGATGATCAATTCAAGATGGATGAACTCATTTACAGCAGCAAATGCACCTCTACGAGATCTAAAGAATCAGGCTGGGAATAGATTATATTCTGTTCTGAGAACAGAGTGTATAGCCTCAGGGACACTGCAGATTACCTTGGGAAAAATCCATGTACTTGATCACTAAATATTGATACAAACTGGATAGCAGCACATTATCAAAAACATACAAACTAATATGAAGTAACCATAGCAATACAGAAACGAGAGCTCACCAGCAAAGTGATATACAGTGTAGAATCATTAAGTGATCACTTTGTACGTATCTGCTTTGGTTTTTTAAAGTCAAGGTTCGGCTTTTTTATGACTGCAAAGGATCTAGTAAATTTTAAAAGATGCCTGATTTTATTGAAGAAAATAAAAACATTAAATTATAAGCAGCAATGAGTTAATAAAATAGAAATATTTTAGCATTTGTGTTAAAATATAGAATGAAATGTCTGCAATCAACAGGAATTCAGATAGTCCTTGTTGACAACCAGCTGAATGAGATGTCCTTGTGAAGGGGTCTCAGAGTTATTGTCTTAGTGTTCCTGTGGTTACATGATCACATTTGATAACTGGCTTGGATTTATGATGGTTGCAGATCCTACATTCATACGATCACCATTTATGGTCGTCATTGCCAGCATCTGACACAAACAATGGGGAAATCAGAATTGGTGGAATGCTGCAACTATTAGGATTTATCTAACAGTAGCTCAGACTGCTGCAACTGCCACTATGAGTCAGGCACAGTCATATGATGTCATGCTTTAAGACTGTTGCTTAGCAACAGTTGTCCATCCCAATTACCATTGTTAAGCTGTACCATAGTTCAGAATTAAATGATGTGGATGAGGCAGTTTTGTACATCACCAAAGCAGGATTACCTATCAGAAAGTTGCCAAACTGGAATACTAAATCACATTGAGAGAGAATTCTGGACCATTTGTAAATGCTGCAGACATCAGTAGTTTATTAGTATGTTTAGTCAAAACACATTCAAAAATGGAAACTTAAAAGTAAATATTTTCCACCTGCAACAATTAAACTAGGTTCTACTAGCATATAATGCTCAACACATTACAGCAATAAAGAGGGTAATCCATTTGTTTGCATACCTATTAAAGCCAAAAGATGATTAAAACAAGTTTGTTGACATAGGACTGTAACAATAGCAATATTACCTATATCAACAAATCAGCAATAAAATAGGTGAAAGAGATCTGTTCTTTTCTTCTAGAGGTACATTTATTGAAAAGAGGGATAAGAACACTATGTTTCCACTATTAAGTAGGTGAACAATCACCATGTAAACGTCTGTGTATGCTTCCAATAGTTCATGGCATTTAAAGAAGCAAACTGGAAAGCGCAATGGCTCGGTAGCTCCTCTAATTGTCATTACATTATTTATTATTATTATTCCATTAGTGCTGTTTGCCTTAACAGTTTTACAGAAGATGGTAGAGCAATATTATAGCACTAAAAAGCCAAATATAAATACTGAGACACTGGTAAGGAACTGCTTGTGAGAAATGCAGTTTAAAAAAAGGTTTCGAATTCAATATAGTTCATGGAGAAGCATTCAAGTACTACATATCCAGGTATCATCTGAAAATGAAACAATTCAGCACGGCCCCTCCCCCCACATAAACATGGAAATAGAGAAATGTACCCCAGAAAGTGTATGAAAATAGTGCAAGACTTACCATCAAACATGGAAGATCTCAATTTGGGGAGTAAAAAACAATATAAACTTACTCCACACCTCAACATACAGGCAAAATTTTCCACATTTTTGGGAAACAACAAATGGTTAGTTTCACCAAATGCTTCTTGCATTACTGGCTTTTGTTACATCATCGCATATGAGGTCTTCCATGTTTAGAGCAGTTCTGAACGGTCACATGCTTTTATCTTCCCTCTTCAAGAATAAGCCTGAGTGAGGGTTTGTTGAACTGTCTAGCATGAAGCTGGGGAGTTCTGTTCGCTACATCTGCAGTTTTCTGGAATGTGCTATCTATGCAAACAGGAACTGGAAACAGCAAACCTCTCACCCAAACGCAAGATGCTCCACCAAGTCCAAATACATAAGAAGAGATCTTCCCTCTATGTACAAATCTGAGCCTTGTAGGCAAAGTCACTTCAAAGTTTGTGCAAAATGGGTGATAGTTCAAAAATTGAAAGTAGCAAGTATTTGAGCGATTTCCCTGCTCTATGAAAATTGCAGTATCCTTGAGTGTAACAAGTTGTATGTTAAATATGTTATCTGGAGTACACTTAAAACAAAAAACCCCAACTTTGGACTTGTCTATGCAAAAGGAATACTCAATTCCATAACCAAACTTCCATTTTTAAAAAGCATCTACCACTTAATACCTCTTTTGTTCAAAGGCTTCAAAAACTTAACTATAGAGCTAGGCAAGTAATATTCCAGTAGCCTTTACTGATTTAAAGATACTGCAATTTTATACAATGATTTTATAAACATTTTTACAGCTGTTAAAGTTTTGCAGCACAGCCATTCATACACTATACTGTACAAAATCACCAGCAAGACTGGAATGATGTATTTAATAGAAGGCACCATCATGCTTATTACATTACCAGAGACCTCAATACAGTAAAGACAATTTTTCACTGTACACTGCTTACAGAAAGGGAAAAGGTAAGAGGAGTGTGTTGAGCAATCAACCATCCCCATTTACAGAGAGGCAGAAAGCTCATAAGACTTATAAAAAAGAAAAAAACTTTTTTTCTATTCAGGACTATGATTTTTGAAGTTTTACATTTGTGTTTACAGCTAAATGGTTTCCTTCTGGAACATATTTTTAGTCTTGTTAAGGTTTACGTGTACATATATTGGTCACAGCAAGCAGAGCAGATGCCCGCATCGTTTCACAAGCTATTATTTTTCCTTGCTGCTTTCAGCAGATGTCAATGTAAGATGAGGCAGGTACCCATTAGTGCGTTTAAAGTTCACAAAACATGAGTTGTTTGGAATCAAGAGTTCTAAAAGAAAAAAAGGGGGGGGCAAGCTTTTCCAATTCAAAGATTGCACTATTTGCATTTCCAACAGTAACACTCAAACGAAATGTGCAGCAGAAGGATTTTAACACACTGGAAAGACCTTAACTCAATTAGGCATACCCTTTGTCCTTTGTTGTTGCTGCAGAAAGTTTAAATGATCATTTCTCGGTCCCTAATCCCCAAGTCTAATTTATAAATTAACATTATGACTTCGTCATGAAATTAGAAAAAGAATGTCCACAATTTACCGGGTGATCAAAGGATGTTTTTCACATCAAAGAAATGATAAAAAAAAGGGCATGTTACATTCCAAAGCCAGAAAATTAACAAAAATGCAAACATGACGAATAACGTATCACTGTCAAGACTGCCTGCCAACAATGGATACTTCAACGACGTTGACCTGTGAATCGGCCTTCCATCTGCCCTGTTCCTCTTCCAGAGCCAAGCTTCTGGGCCATGGCCCCCCTCAGAGGTGGCCCTCTGCCTTCACGGTCTCGCATCATTCCACCACCCACCATGCCACGTGAACCCCCAGGGCCTCTGTCACTGCGTCGAATATCCTTGCGATCGTCACCACCACCTCGAGTTTCTCTTTCACGGGCAGCTCTGGTCTTTTTTTCTTCTACGTTCAAACGCACCTCACCACGGAACATTATAGGCTTTTAAATAGAGAGAAAGGGAAGAATGGTAATACCAAAAAGCTTAGTTAGTTGAATATCCAAAAACCACAGGCCAATAAAAGGTTATATGAAAAACACGTTCTACCTCAACATTTATCAATGCCATATTCAGCTAAACTTGAAATAATGGGTGTAGGAAAACATTCACTCCATCCTGCAATCAATTATTTCTCAAGAATAGATATTTCAATTTCACCACTTTTTCTTCATCTAAAGAAATCTACTAACAGAAGACCAATGTAGGACTTGTAAACAAATTTCAGAACTGATTCAAACTAAATTCACTCTGGTAATCACCATCCAGTGACTATGGTGAATTTACTTACTTTGGCCAATAAAATTTTCTGAACTGGTTCAGAGTCATCAAAGACCACAAAGCCAAAGTTTGGAAGTTTCCCTCCAACACCTTTTGTATTGATACGAAGTTCCACAACATTCCCAAAACCTGTAAAAGTATAACATCAGTGATTAGGAAAAATGCATTTCATGGATTAAACAAAAATGGCATGTTACTTATAGAAGCAGTTTAATATTTGAATTATAATAGGTCTTAAAAATCTAAAACTATGAAATTTTCTCTCCTTTAGGCTGCATAGCAAAATAAAAGAGAAATTACTTACTCATAAAGAATTCTTTCAGTTCATTTTCATCAATGTCATGTGGCAGATTGCCGACAAAGAGCTGGTGACTATCTGGATATCGAATGATTCGACGACTATCTGATTCATTTTGATCCATATCACCCCTGCCTATAGTAATTAAAACATGAAAAATTAACGTAAAAATCTGATCTCTTAACAAGCATACAAAATGGTAATTTTATATTGGTATTTCAATCCCATAATTCTTGTTTTAGACTCAAATATGTTTTAGAAAAACTTCTGATAATCTCAAAAGAGAATAATAATACAATTTATTAAGATACAATTTTACTGGTTTCCTAATAAATTTAAACCTACCCAAAACAATTGCTCCACCAGCTATCAGCACCAAGATCAGCATAGATTAACTCCAAAATTAACATCAGACCAACAATCAAGTAAACAATATCCCAATCAAGAAACTGCCAAAGAAGCCAATATTAAACAGCTCAATTAACACTGAATATAAACCAATAGCAAACCCCAATCCTTACTAGCACTGATGATGTTACCTAGTTTGGATAATGAAACATCTGCCAGAAAATAAGCAAGCTCAGAGTATTAAGGACTCCTTATTTCAACCCTGAGCTACAAATATTCTCCTTTATTGATATGCAAAGTAATGCAGTAGTATTGCTAAAGAATTCTATAAGCTTCTTTTTGTTCTTCTTAATAATTGTATCTTGTAGATAGAATCAGCCATGAAATTACAAGAAATAAAATGCCACAGAAGAGGGAAAAAATCAGTAAAACATTGGAAGAGGGCTTATTTTCTTTAGGCAGCAGAACACTTACACAAGCTCACTCAAAGTAGGGGCTTATTACCATACACAAGACATATGTGGCTAAATCTTTTTGGTTACAAAGAAACTTATGAGTGAATAGGAAATATGTGGCTTTGTAGCTCCCAAGAACAATTACTAGTAGAAAAGGAAAAAATATTTTCATCTCTGGAGAGCTGCTGCCTGTAAGTGTGATGAGATAGACCAATAGCCAAATCAGGAGACAAAATTTTGTGCATATCTGCTTCAAACCCCATTGGCCATGATTCAAATAACTACTTTAGCAGCACCCAAAGCTGTCGCCTGTAAAAAGTTTAGCTTCATTTATTCAAAATTGATTTTAGTCTACTAAAGTTAAATAGGAAGTATAATTTATATACAAGGATATGAAGATTACAAATGAAAATATGTTTGCCCAATTTCAGCTCAATTTCAATTTTTACAGGAATTATAACTGCAAGCTTAAAATTAAACATCTGTGCAATGATTTCTAATTTTTGGAGGGCAGAATGATTTTCAATGGAAATAGATTAGGGAGGGTAGACCTTCATAAAAGACTGTGCATGCGCGAGGATGGCGGGCCGCCACTGAGCTCCGTGCGGGTGGCGGGGCTGTTGGCGTTTTTAAAGCATGCCACCCGACTTTGAAGGGCCAGGTCCAGTAAGTCGCCCACCCAGGCGCCTTGTTGAGGCCTGGGCGGTCTTTTAGGGTGGGCGGACATTCCGGAGCAGCCGAAAGGCGGCCGGGAAGAGAGACGCGGGCTGTGATGGTTTCCGGCCGGCTGGAGGGAGGCCGAACGGGCTGAGTCGGGGGCGCCGCGCCGAGGGCGGCGAGCCGGGGGAGCCGAGGAGAGAGTGGAGAGAGCGGAGCAGAGCCGAGGCAAGCCAGGCCGAGCTGTATAGAGACCCAGGGATTCAAAGAGCTACCGGAGACCAGCGGAGCCGGAGCTGGGGGACTGGAGAGGCATTGGAGACATTGGAGCCGGGAAAATGGAAGACCAGGCCAGGCCGGGAGACCAGCGAAATGAATATATTGAGAACAGCCGGGCTGAGGCCTAGGCCTAGGCCGAAGACGACCAGGCCCAAGGCCCATGGCCCAAGGCCTGAGGCCCGGAAGACACCACCCTGCTGCCCAGCAGCCCAGCTGCCAGAAGATGGAACAAGGCACTCGGAGGAGCCGGTAGGGTAGCTATTTGAGACTTGGGGCTGGGGTTGGAGAGGTTTCCAGCTGGAAGCGGGCACAGGAGGCTGGACAGCTGGGGGAGAGTTGGGCCCCGGCCAGGCAAACATCTATTGGCGGAGGCTCGAGGCCCTAGAGACAATGCGTGGCTGTGGCCTGCCTAAGGGCCCCTGTGCCGGGTGACTTCGCCTCCATCCAACACCCAGTTCCCCTGCGCTTTACATCTGCGTTTACATCTGCTCATCATTTACCATCTAACAGCACCCATACGGACTATTGCGACCACTTAAGACCTTACAAACTCTCCGAACCAGATTTTATACTTACTGGAAGAAATGTTTTAACTTACTATAACACCTATTTTTAACATCTATGTAGCCAACTGACACCCTGCAATTTCCCGTGGGACCCATTGTATATTTGCATGTACTCAAGGGCAGCCCTCATCCTACTGCGGGAGTCCCTCCTCTCGCAGGTTTGGCCCTCCTCATTAAAGAGGGCCCACCTTGATGAGGGATTTATTAATCCAAAGAGGTGGGCGAAACGCGGTCTTAGAGGGTTTCTAGTTAGAGCTGTTACTCGTTTAAGGGGTTCCAGGGAGGAGGGAGGGTCTTTTCAGTCAGAACGGGGCCAAGATACAGGGTCGGCGGACGGAAGCGGAAGTAGGATTAAGGATGGGTCCATTAAAAAGGGGGGACTGGGGGTCGTTCCTACAGACGGCGTTCCCATTCGATTGGTTTGGGGGAGGGGCAGGGGTGGCAGGAGACAGGATGTCCACCATGGGTTGGGAGAACGTGGCCGTTGGTTACGAGAGGTCACTTGCCCCGGCCCCCTGTGCTCCGCTCGCGGGCTAGGCGGTCAGGGATCACAAAACTGGGGCCCCCCTGGGCTGATGTTTTATAACGTCAGGTCCGTGGTGAACAAAGCCCCCCTTATTCATGACCTTGTGTCAGAGGGGGACCCGGACCTGGTGGGAATCACGGAGACCTGGTTGGGCTCCGAGGGGGGTGCGCCCCTCGTGGAAATGTGCCCACGGGGCTACCGTGCATTTCATCAGCCCTGGGCCCTGGGTAGGGGTGGGGGGGTGGCGGTTATTGTTAAGGAAGGAAAGCTGAGGAAGACCACTGTCCCTCAGACGACTGGTGTTGAGTCCCTCTACGTGAAGTGGGGCCTAAGGAGGCAGTTGGGCTTGCTGCTTGTATACCTGGCTCCCCGCTATGTAACAGCAGCCCTGCCCGAATTGCTCGAGGTGATCGCCGAGATTTATTTAATTAGATTTATACCCTGCCCTTCTCCAAAGAGGACCCAGGGCAGCGCACAGGAATTTAAAAAACACATACAAAAGTCACAATACAAAATTTAAAAACTTATTAAATTACCCATCCTGCGCTAAAAACCAATTAAAATCCCCAAAATTAAAAACTGTCTAAAATATTCACAGCGGAGGTTACGCTAGGCCGGCTTGGTGAAAGAAATGTGTCTTTAGACACTGGCGGAAGAGGCAGAGGTCGGAGATGGTGCGAAGTTCAGGGGGTAGGTCGTTCCAAAGGGCGGGGCCCGCCACAGAGAAGGCCCTTCTCCTAGGTGTCGCCAGTTGGCATTGTCTGGCCGACGGTACCCTGAGAAGGCCCTCTCTGTGGAAGCGGATCAGTCGAAGGGATGTATGGGGCAGGAGACGGTCTCGCATATAACTAGGTCCCAAGCCATGGAGCGCTCTGAAGATGGTCGTCAAAATCTTGAAGCGCACCCGAAAGACCAAAGGGAGCCAGTGCAGCTCATGCAGGATCGGTGTTATATGGGAGTGTCTAGGCTGCATTCTGTACTAGCTGTAGCTTTCGAGTGCACCTCAAGGGAAGCCCCATGTAGAGAGCATTACAGTAGTCGAGTCGGGATGTCACGAGTGCTTGAGTGACTGTGCGAAGGGCAGCCCGGTCCAGTAAGGGGCGCAATTGGCGCATCAGGCGTACCTGATGAAACGCCCCCTTGGCCACGGCCACCATATGGTCCTCCATGGACAGCCGGGAATCCAGGACGACACCCAAATTGCGCACCCTCTCCACGTGGGTCAGTGTTTCGCCCCCTATGGCCAGAGTTGGAGTAATCTGGCTGAACCGGGGTGCCGGAAACCACAGCCACTCTGTCTTGGACGGGTTGAGCTTGAGTTTGTTACTACCCATCCAGATCCGTACGGCCTCCAAACACCGGGACAACACCTCGGCGGCATCGTTGGGGTGGTCTGGGGTGGATATGTACAGCTGAATATCATCAGCGTACAGATGATATCCCACCCCAAAACCATGGATGATCTCGCCCAGCGGCTTCATATATGTGTTGAATAGGAGGGGCGAGAGGACCGACCCCTGAGGAACACCACATAAGAGGCCCCCCTGCCAACACATATTGCGACCGACCAGAGAGGTAGGATGAGAACCACCGTAAAACGGTGCCTCCCAGTCCCAACCCCCCCCAGTCGGTGCAATAAGATGCCATGGCCGATGGTATCAAAAGCCGCTGAGAGGTCTAACAGGACTAGGATAGAGGAATATCCTCTATCCTCCAGAGATCATCTGGTGGTGGAGATCCCCAGACTGATCTCCACCACCAGATGGAGATCATGGGGGACTTTAACTTGTCATCGGCAGGCGAAACATCCGAGGCGGCTCGGGAGTTCATGGTTTCCATGACGGCTATGGACCTGACCCAATTAGTTCAGGGCCCCACTCACGAGGGAGGACACACACTGGATCTGATTTTTGTCTCTGGGCAGTGGAGAAGTGATCTCGGAACAGGGGATTTAGCCATCTGTCCTTGTCATGGACAGATCACTCTCTCCTTCGGATCGACTTTCCAACCGTCACACCCCACCGTGGGGAGGCGGAACCGGAAATACCCAGGTGGTTCCGCCCCAGGCGCCTGATGGACCCAGAAAGGCTCCAGAGGGAGCTTGGGCCAATACCTGTGTCCTTGCCCCGCGACTCGACTGAGGACCTAGTGGCCGCATGGTATAGTGTGGCCGCGGGGGCCTTGGATCGAGTTGCGCCCTTGCAGCCTCTCACGCGGCGTCGACTCACCCAGGCCCCCTAGTTCACCGAGGGGCTGCGGGAGATGAAATGCCGCAAGAGATTAGGTGGAGATCCTCTCGATCCGAACACTAGTGAGAGACCATATTAGGGCTTACTTAGTGGCGATAAGAGTGGCCAAATGGGAGTATTGTGCCATCCTTATCGCGTCTGCAGATAACCGCCCTGCCGCCCTATTCGGGGAGACCCGCTCCCTTCTCCACCAGAGGCCGCGGGAAGCCCCTTTGCAGGGGCGAGCAGAGGAATTTGGAGCTTATCTGCAGGACAAAATCACTCAGATTCGGAACGAGTTGCCCTCCACTGAAAGTGGCCCAGTCGGCCTGTCTGATGCCGGTCTTGTGACAACATCTTGGGAGGAGTTTGACTTTGTTGCTACCGAGGATATGGACAGGTTGTTGAGGAGCCTTAGGGCTACCACATGTTTAATGGACTTATGTCCCTCCTGGCTTGTACTGGCATCCTGGGAGGTGACATGAGGCTGGCTCCAGGGCATTGTGAATTCATCTCTGAGTGAGGGGTCCTTGCCTACCGTCTTGAAAGAGGCGGTGGTGAGGCCCCTCCTCAAGAAACCATCTCTGGACCCAGCATTATTAGAAAACTATCGTCCAGCCTCCAACCTCCACTTTTTAGCGAAGGTTGTCGAGAGTGTGGTGGCCCAACAGTTTCCTCGACACCTGGAGGAAGTTGATTATCTAGACCCGCGCCAGTCCAGCTTCCGGCCCGGTCACAGCATCGAGATGGCATTGGTCGCGTTGGTGGATGATCTCTGGAGGGCTTGGGATAGAGGTTGCTCCTCTATCCTAGTCCCATTAGATTTCTCAGCGGCTTTCAATACCATCAATCATGGTATCTTATTGCACCCACTGGGCGGGTTGGGACTGGGAGGCACCGTTTTACGGTGGTTCTCATCCTACCTCTCTGGTCGGTCGCAATATGTGTTGGCAGGGGGGCAGAGGTCGGCCTCGAGACCCCTCTTATGTGGGGTTCCTCAGGCGTCGGTCCTCTCGCCCCTCCTGCTCAACACATATACGAAGCCGCTGGGCGAGATCATCCATGGTTTTGGGGTGGGATATCATCTATACGCTGATGATATTCAGCTGTACATATCCACCCCAGACCACCCCAACGATGCCGCTGAGGTGTTGTCCTGGTGTCTGGAGGCCGTACGGGGTTGGATGTATAGCAACAAACTCAGGCTCAACCCGTCCAAGACCGAGTGGCTGTGGTTCCCGGCACCCCTGTACAGCCAAGTAAGTCCAACACTGGCCATTGGGGACGTACAACTAGCCCCCGTGGAGAGGGCGCGCAACTTGGGTGTCCTCCTGGATTCCCGGCTGACCATGGAGGACCATGTGGCAGCCGTGGCCAGGGGGGCGTTCTATCAGGTACACCTGATACGCCAGTTGTGCCCCTTACTGGACCGGGGAGCCCTTCGCACAGTCACTCAGGCATTGGTGACATCCCGGCTGGACTACTGCAACGCTCTCTACATGGGGCTTCCCTTGAGGTGCACTCGAAGGTTGCAGTTGGTCCAGAATGCGGCCGCGTGGGTAATTATGGGTGCCTCAAGGCAATCCCACAAAACACCTCTCCTGCGCGAGCTGCACTGGCTACCTGTGGCCTTTCGGGTGCGCTTCAAGATTTTGACGACCATCTTCAAAGCGCTCCATGGTTCGGGGCCTAGTTATATTCGCGACCGCCTCCTGCCCCATACATCCCTTCGACCGATCCGCTCCCACAGAGAGGGCCTTCTCAGGGTACCGTCAGCCGGGCAATGCCGGTTGGCGGTGCCCAGGGGAAGAGCCTTTTCTGTGGCGGGCCCTGCCCTCTGGAACGACCTACCCCCCCGATCTACGCACCATCATGGACCTCCGCCTTTTCCGCCGTCTTAAAACCCATTTATTTCAACAAGCCGGCCTAGCATAACCCCCGTTCTGACTTTTATAGGGATAATTTTTATAGGGATAACTTTTAAATTTTAGAGTTTTATTAATTTTAGCACAGGGAATATTTAATTAGTTTTTAACAATTTTGGATTTTTGTATTTTTTGTATGATTTTAATGATGCCTGTGCGCCGCCCTGGGTCCTTTTTTAGGAGAAGGGCGGGGTATAAATTTAATAAAATAAAATAAAATAAATAAATAAATAATTCTTGTCCCTTTCATAACTGTCACTGCCAGAATCATGTAAAATCCAAAACAAAAATATTATATTTTTAACTGTAAAAGTTATTGAACTCAGCTTTTTCTAAGCATATGGTGCATATAATCATTGTGAGCCTCCCCTGGAATTTTTTATAAAAATGTTTTATACCTAAAAATTATGTTTAATAGTGCAGCCTAATGAACTGTACCTTTTTTCTGATCCAGAAAAAATCTTATGAACCTACAGTATATTTTATCTGCTATTAGATTTATCGAGTGCAAAGTGTTCTGGAGGAACTACAAACATGATGTAATACATATTAAGCTTGGAATGCTTCCAAATGCATGAAACAAACTGTTTGATACTCAGAACACTGATTCTATCTTCAGATTGTAAGTTTCATAAAATTATGGATTGAAAGTAAAATTTTAAAGTGCTTTGCATAGCCCTATTTATTTTTCTTATCCAGCATACATATTTAATAATATTTAATAATATTTTGTTTTATATTCTATCATAGAATTCAAAAATGGCACATTTAGTTCTCACCCAAACTCCATTGATCCATGAACAGTCCTTACATTCTACCTAATTTTAAAAGTTACTTCTATGTAGTTTTTTTTTTTAAACTGGAATATATTCAGTCTATAGTCTTTAAGTGAAAATTCATAACTTGATCTTCATGGAGATCTAGGAAATTCACAACGAATTGAAACAATACCTGGCCTGGGTCCCCTTGATGGAAAACCTGGTCGCTCCCTTGGACGCTGTTCACGTACACGAGGTGATTGGGATTGGTTTTCGGATTTTGTTTCGATTCTTTGCTGGAAAAAAAATTAGAATTTAAGATAACAAAATCCAAAATAACATGAGAATTGCGCATTATGTGGTAATACAAAAACAAACAAACCTTATTCACTATTTATTCCACATTTTCAATACTTATATAGCTTGTTGCTCTACCAGCTAATAATAATAATAATAATAATAATAATAATAATAATAATAATAATAATAATAATAATAATAATAATAATAATCTTTATTGTCGTTGTAAAAATTACAATGAAATTGGTTCATTCAGCTAAGAACATCACAAACAAAATGTATGGTAACCCATGTCTAATGTATATTTTATTCATATTGATTGGAATGAAAATATTAGCCTTATGAGGGATGTTTACTTTTTTCCATTATTGCCCATTCATTTGCCCTATAGGCAAGTAGTTATGAAGAATTGCTTTCAGAAGAAAAATATTCATCATCCTGCACATGTACAAGATGGGTATAGGAGGTATTTGGAATCATACATTTTTTTCAGTCCAGAGTGAATTGAAACTTTTAAAGCCAAATTGTCTATCACAAAGGCAAGTAACCAATATGAAATAGGAAGAAGCAATTATATTACACTAGAACCAAGTTAAAGCCAGTCAAATGGAATGGGAATATCTTCAGATACTATGGAGAAGAAATCTCAGAAGTTGCGAGTATTTTCTTTCTTATCCTCCTGCTAATAAATTTGGAATTTTATAGTTGCAAATACCTTCTCTCTAAAAATTCTGAAGTTGAGGACGAGGAGGGATTTTTTTTCCTAATCTCATTGCACATTATTTATTCTCTTTGGGGATATTTACTTTAAACAATTAGGCTCGAGGTCAAGCAACTTGTATATCCTCAGGTCATCCAGACACTTGTATTATTTGTTAAAAAGAACACTCTATATTTCCACCATGTACAATTACCTTGTTTTTTGGATACATTAATTTTTAGATACTACATGAAATAACATACAGGTAGTCCTCAATTTACAACCATAATGGAGCCTGCTATGATTATTGTAAAGCAGGTCACCATATGAGCAGACACATTTTTACTTTTATGGCAATCGCAAAGCAAACCCATTGTTTGCTATGGGCTGTTTCTGCTGAAAACTGGAAGTAAATGGAATAGGATGCTTCAAATGGGAATTCTGGAATGGGATGCTTCAAATGACCATAAAAGCCTGGTTGTTGAGTGCTCAAAATGCAGCCATGCAATCATGGGGCATGTGGGAAATGGACACTGGACCTTTTGTACCAGGTGGTAAGTAGCTTTTAGGTGGTCCCTTAGGAGGGGATAGGGAATGGTTCCATATGAGTAGCAGGAAAGCATGCGCACAGCTCCATTGCTCAAGCTGTGGGCACTTGTGGCTGCCACTTGTTCAAATGGAGTACATAGGCAGCTCATAGCCTGCTGCTCATGCAAATGGGGATGTGTGCACAAGCACCTTTGCCTCTTCCATGGCTCACTACCAAATGGCTCAAGGCCCAGTAGTGGGCCATGACCAGGGAGTTTTGGACACCTTATTATACATAGTATTCAATGCAAATCACTGAGATTCTCATACAGTAGCATATCTGCATAAAGGATACACACACATCCATATCTTAAATTAATTATAGATTATTTAGATGTCAGCAAAATGTTACTATTAATCCCAAACCATAAAATCCTAAATCATCAAACAGAACTAACTCATTGGTATAAACATTACCTGTAACATTCAGTACAACCAGAAATAGTCTAAATTCTAAATCTAGGTTTGTCAATGGCCGCTTGTTTTTCTTTCTAAAAATGACCAAAAATGCAAACAAAGCCTTCTATCTCAGAACTAATTACCTCCTGTACTAACGTCATAAAAGAGAGCTTATGCAAACTAGTGATTAGGGGTGATTTTTTTTAAAAAAAACCTCATCTCTGTTGGTTGTGCTAAGACAGTATGATTGACGCAAAGTCAGCTTAGCTGAGGCCTCATACTCAGTGTTTAAGTGCTGGTTTTTAGGCCAGCACTCTAACTATTAAATTAAACTGTATCTTTTTACTAGGAAATTCTGATATTGTTTGTTTGAAAGTATACTATTAATTTTATTTACACAAACATTTAGCTTGCCGAGGATATGTAGAAAAAACAGATTTTTGCTTTGCTATTTCCAGAACTATTATAGGAAATAAACAGCAACAATGATATAAACCATAACTATTTTTTTCTAATAAGAAAACTATTTTTCAAATATTATATATGAATATATGAAAATCGCACTTAGACAAAATCTTTATTTAAGTATCTTGCTAAATAATCTGTTGGGAATTACTGTATGTGCACAGTTTCTAACTTTCTTCAAATCACTTGAGATGTATTTAAAGAAATCAGGAATTCTACATTATGTAAATTGTTCCTGGAATATGTTTGCTAGATTTCTAATAAGACAGTTCTATTCCCTCCCTGATATTTCCAGATATCTTCCATTACTCTCTGACAAGCATTTTTGAAATGATCACAATGACTGTACTATCAGATCATTACTGCAGCCTGCAAACAAATACAGGAGAGTCGGCTGTATATGAAAAATACAGCTTTGTTAATGAAAGAGTTTTCAGAGATAAACAAGAAAATAACCTAAGGCATCCACAGATTGGTTACCTGTGAGGCTGGTGCTTTAACATGACTTGGAACTCCAGAAGAAGAAATAGTACCACTAGGAGGCAGGTTTTTACTGGTCACTGAAGCCCAGGAGAAAGCCTACAGGAAATGCAACAAACTTGGTCTACTGATTATGGCAGACTATTGGCATTCCTCAAGTAAAATCTGGTTTATGAAAACATTCCTGTTCTAATCCACAACTGACAAAGTTAATTAGAACAATGTATTTTCAGTCTATTTGCTGTGCAAGATAAAGTCAAACAAGCATCATTGTTAGGTACATTGCATAAGGTTACAAATGTTCTTATTAATATATGTTGATGTCAATTACTCAATTATTTTTATGGTTTTTTTAGTAATACAGACTTAATATTTCCACATTTAAACATCTAAAAATATGATGGGAAAACACTTTCTCAATCCCTTCTCTTCCTGAACTGAAAGCAAACTAAGTATCGGCACCTGAATTAATGTAAGCAAAATTAATCAGGAGTTTTTTTTCACTAACAGGAAACTTTAGAAAAGTATTAGCTATAGCTTTTTCTTAATACCTTATACCCTTAGTATATATACTACAAACAATTTATGAGCTGATGTTGCACTAAACAATCTACCAGAATATGCTGTACCAGGAAAAAAAAATGTATATCATCTAGAGCAATGTTTTTCAAACTTGGCAACTTTAAGCTTCATGGACTTGAAGTCCATGCTTAAGATATTAAGCATAAAAGTTAAGATATTAAGGATAAAATCTGAGAAACACTTATCTGGGTTTACAAACTGTGACATGTCAAACTTTGAGGAATCTGTTGTGATACCCTGACTTTGAAATCTTCTTGCCTGAGGGCAAAGATGAAACCACAGTATCTGATTTTAACTACTAAATGAAAACATTTCTTTTTGCTCTTGCACTTTTAACTTCATGTCCATAGCTAATTTTACCTAAGTGCCTATGTTAGTGTCACATTTATTATTTGATAGTCTAAATTATTTCACTGTTTATTGTGTTTGGACTGGTTTGGCTTTTTGTTCCAGACTATTATCCAACCAAAGATAATCTGGAGAATGGTTAGCACCAAACATAATTTAAACAAATAAATTTAAACAATAGCACTATTAATTATCTTCAACCAAATGTGAAATCTAAATTAGAAGAGATCCTGGGCTAATATTAAAGTTAACTTTGATTAACGTAAGAATCAATAAAGGTAGCTAAATTCAATAATAGAAAGTTGTATTCACCATACACTCCTGATATTTACCTTTCTTTAAGATAGCAAGAATATTATGTTCTGTACCAGAGAAAAAATATAGTATATAATCTTCAATTTCAAAAACCAAGATGCACATATTTAAGAATTTAAGAACTGTGTACAAAGTTCTTAATGCTTTCCTGCAGACTCCAAAGCCAAACAGTACTATTACTACCATTACAAACCAGATATTACAAACTATTACTCAATAACAAGAGATTACTATTAGGACTGGATTATTTCAGATTAAATTAGTGAAAAATATGTAGAGATTATGATGATAATAAAAGCACATAACAGTATCCTAGGATGTGTCAAATTATTCAAGTTTCAAGTTCAAACATTGGGGTGCTCAAAAATTGTGATATGCCTCAGGGATTGTAAAAATATTTTGGTTACTTTAATATAATTTACATGTGCTTGATAAGTAACTACATAAATATCATAACTTTTTAACATTTGTGTTCGTTTCATTTCACAGGTCCAGCTGTCTTTCTTTTGTTTAATATTATTTTGTCTGAGAGTATTGATACTGCTGCCCTTGTTTCTTGTGAGTATAATAACTGAACTGTAATGGCTTCTAAAAAAAGAACACGCCTGGGAACATTCACTCATGAGCACGTTAATTGGGGGTGGCAGGGATTTGTTGCCATCTGAACTCCCAACACTGTGACATATTCTCAGATCTGGCCTACTGTTAAGAGAATTAAGTAATGATGATGCTAGAACTACCCAGCAGCTAGTTTTGTAAGAGACTTATATCCAAAAGATCTTGAAAAGTGGGAATGAGTGAACAGTTCTTTTGTGACCCCTGTTGTAAATTCATGAGTGACAATCTTGATAAGAACCAAGAGAGCTGGGATCAAGCCAAAAATATATTTCTTGGTAGAGGAAAGCTAGATGTCAAAGAGACTTTCACTGTGAAATTTGACAAACTGCTTGACATCCTCAATACAAGTGTCAAATTGTTCTTTGTGCCGAATTTGGCTGTCCTGCTGGCTGCAAAAAAGCTCACATTAACTGAACCTGCCTTAAGGAGATGAAGATATCACTGAAGGAATTTGCTTTTGTTAAAGGTCAAAGAGACAAGATTGGATTGTACCACATTGGTTGCCAGATATGCCCAACCAGAAATGACTAGGCAAAAGGCAAAAGTGGGAAGACAATAAGAGATGGGTGGAAGATATCTTTATCATTTCACTCCAGAAAGGCTCAAAAACAAGAAAACCTGCTCAAGTGATTGCAGATAATCTGGTGTAGTTTATGAAAAAGAAAGATATTGATAAAATCTTAAAGGCCATTGGAGGAAATTCTACAAATTTTAATACTGGCTGTGAAGGTGGTAACATTCACTGGGGGTACATGTGAAGCTTGACCAGAATTTGATCTGGTTGGTGTGTGCACTCCACACAAATGAGTTACCTCATGACACGTAATCACAAAATTGGATGAGAAAACCTTTTCTAACAATAAATGGGCAGGTAAAATTGGCAACATGCTAGACACTGCAACAGAACTTGACATTGATCCTTCATTCACCAGAGTTTCAATTGGTGAGCCTCTCATTTCGTTAAGCGACAGTGTTGTAAAGGATCTTTCTGCTGATCAAGTGTATGGACATAAGATCACACAGGCAATAAGAACAGGAAACATTTCCCCAGATCTGGCTCTTTTGGAAATTGGCCCTACAAAACATTCATGTTGGTTGACACCTGCAAATAGGTTTTGTCAAATATCGGTTTCAAAACATGGCTTTAAAGGCAAAACTCTCCAAAACCTAAGAATGGAAGTGGAACACATTGTTGGTGTGTACTACCCTTGCTGATTCAACATCTAAGTAAAATATTCCTGGATTGAAGGCCCGTGTTGTTCCAGCTACAGCAAGTCAGATTGCAAAAGAAGGCTGCAGTACATGCTGTTTAGCCAACAATTCAGCACTGAGCATGGTACACTTTCAATGAAATGATAATACAGGCACTCTTGTCTTCAGATGACACTCAAGAAAGAGCTGGAATGCAAAAGATCAATGACTTGAGGGGTGCAGAAGATGACGCACTGGGAGATTTTTCTGTATGTTCCCGAAAAAACACCTTTAATAAATGTGAGAGCATCCACTCTGATGGACCTGACTGACTGGTCTGAAGGTGTATATGAGCCACTTTGCCATGCAAACTGACTACAACGGGATGTTCATTGATGAATCAATGCAACTACCACAGTGGCCCTGTCATGCCCAATCAATAGAGAGCTATGTGAAACAGGTCAGAGGTAGCAAGCAGAGTGTATACACGAGAAAGTGAAAGTTATATCAGAGGTCAAGAAGCAAGTCATCGACTGATGTCAAAGAACGAATCAAAACAAGACTTGATAAAACTCACTTAAACATATTTGTAACTTAGATAATTCCTTTCTGATGTTAGTTTATGATTGCATGGCTTTGCTAAGTTTTTTGAGTAATTTTGAGAAGATAAAGTTAACAGTATTTGGGTTACAAGAGACTTTTGTGGGGTACATGATCAGACGTGGATTTACAATACTAAGCTAAACATTGTGCATTTTGCAAAAATAACAGAAGATTTGAATTCTTGGTGTGAAAACACATTTTTCTGGGGGGGGGGGGGGAAATTGCAAAACTTTTTCACCCAATTAAATGACATGCCTTAACATAATACTATGTTGTAACAATGTTTAAATATTATAATACTAAATAATACTCCACATACTTATGAACCTCTATCAAATATATGTATTTACCTTTTGGATTTAGACAGTATGTAATTATAATCTATGTTTGTACATGCTGGACAACTGGAATATAACTGACAAACACTGAATTATCAATGCAAGCTACATTCTCTTTAAATCTATATGTGATTATAAATATTTAGAGCACCCTCATAATCAAGAGTTTGCTATCAGGTTCCATTTAATTACACAAACCATATTGACTTAACCAACCTTTGGTGGTTCTTGTGGTAGAGAAACAGTTTCTACAGGAGGTGGGGATGGAGATTTTTCTTCTAGTTCTTCCACTTTTTCTTCCACTTCAGTTTTCAGTTCTTCAGTTTTTGATTCAGATTCTAATTCTGGTTCAGGTTCATGAGAAGACTCTTCCAATGTTTCTTCTATTCCATTTCTGGAATAATCAGATATTGCAATGTTTCTATTAATGTAAATTATTATTATCCAATTTTCATGAAAAAAAATTACTACAATTTACTATACAATTCTTACATATGCATCTTATGCATCATTTAACATTTAGTTGAACTCCTTTTATTGATGCCCAGTTTAAAAGCCTTTTTTAAAAAAAATGCAGAGGTCGTTAGTATTTTGAGACAGATGGTCACATTTAGATTTTTGTATGAGAAAGTGACTATCATAATGAATCTGGTCATTCAGAAAACATACCGTATTTTTTGGAGTATATGACGCACCTTTTTTCCTCTAAAAAGAGGCTGAAAATCTGGGTGCATCTTATACATCGAATACAGCATTTTTTGCGTCCTGACAATCCCCCCCTTCACCAAAATGGCTGCGTGCATACCCTTATGGAGGCTTCCAGAGAGCTCCTGGGGGCTGGGGAGGGCAGAAATGAGCAAAAAACAGAGCGTTCCCCCCCCCCCCAGCACTCTATAAGCCTCCATAAGGCTATGCATGCTATTTTTTGACCAAACAATGGCCTGTTTTCATGAAAAAAAGGGCATTTTGGGCCCCCATCCCCCAGGAGCACCCTGCAAGCTCGCCCCCCAAGGCTATTCATGCCTTTTATTTGAGAAAAAAAGGACCCATTTTCATGAAAAATGGGCTGTTTGGGGGAGGTTTGCATAGTGCAAAAAGAGTTTTTTTTCCCCTTTCGGAAAGCTGTTTAATTAGAGTGATTGATGAGAATTACGTTGGTCAGTACTTTGCCTGCAGAAACAAAGATTTGTTCCAAAGGTGGTCAGTGATTTCCTTCTCCAGCACATGGGTAAATACACCTGGAAGCATCTACCTACCTACTCTCTCTCCCTCTCCCTACCTATCTATTGTATTTCTCTCTCTTTATTTTTCTCTCTCTATCCCTCTCCCTACCTACCTATCTACACTTTCTCTCTCCCTACCTACCTACTGCATTTCTCTCTCTCTCCCCTCTATCTACCTACTCTCTCTCTCCCACCTATCTACTGTATTTCTCTCTCTCTCTTTCTCTCTCTCTCTATCCTTCTACCTACTTATCTACTCTCTCTCTCCCTACTTACCTACCTACTGTATTTCTCTCTCTCTCCCCCTATCCCTTTATCTACCTATCCACCTAACTACACACTGTCTCCCTGCCTACCTACTGTATTTCTCTCTCTCTCTCTCTCCTTCTACCTACCCACCTACTCTCTCTCCCTCCCTACCTCTGTACCTACTGTATTTCTCTCTCTTTCCCTCTCCATCCCTCTATCTACCTACCTACTTTTTTTAAAAAATTGCCTCTTCAAACCCTGGGTACGTCTTATACTCTGGTGCGTCTTATACTCCGAAAAATACAGTATTCCACCCTTTCTAGCCACCCAGAAGGTGTTCTGCCTTTTTCTGGGCACGTCCATTTACTCCGTAACACTGAACATCCATCACTTTATTTTCTAAGTATGCCTTGGACAGAATACAGGTAGCCCTCAACTTACAACAATCCGTTTAGAAACTGTTTGAAGTTAAAACAATATATTAACAATAAGCCAAGTAGAGAAGGAAGTTGGCTGGGTCTAAGGGCATCTCACAGGGCACATCACTCTTCTATTGGTACATTGGTACATTTAGAAAACTTGTCAGGAAAATGCACCTCAAAAGGCTTCAAAAGAACTGTTGATCATTTTAATACTGCCTGTTGCAATGAAAACACTCTAGCATGTTCTACTTTTATATGCAAACTCCTTTGCACAGAACTTTAATAAAAGATAAACATATCTTAAATGATTTCTATTTCATTTATAATAGCAGTTAATGGTCACTAAAAAAAACCCTTAACCTCATGAAATCTGAGGTAATTTATCAGTAGTTAACCATATAATTAATTGCCTATATCAAACATTTTAGAAAATATGAACAAGGTTTCACTTCACTTTGATTCTCATATATTGCTTTATTATGGGCTAAGGATAAAAACATTAATCTACAGATTCATTGATTTTCAAACACATTTGCACAGACTGTCTGCAACATAAACATGGATAATTATCTTACGTTACAGGATGACTATCATAGTAAGCACTGCTGGTATTTTCTTGTACAGTTTCAGGTGATGTTTGCCTTTCTTCATTTTCCTCTTCTACTTCATCTTCTGATTCTAAAATATAATTCATCAATTCATAATTCATAAAAGTATGGTGCCTGCCACAGTAATTTCTTATATTTTCAATTTTACTGCAAATGAAATGAAATGTATTTATTCCAGGAATTCATATGTAATACAATACATTACTGCCAAATGCCAAATAAATTTGTAGATATAGTCTAATAAATTATCTTGGCTTTGTACAAGTATTCCAAATTCAGTCATCTTTTTGCTCACGTCCCTTCTTTGAGATAGCTTTTTACTTTTTCAGTTATTTGCAAATAAATTATTCATTGTAGATTCCTATCTTCATTAAGCAATTCTCATTAGATCTTTGGTCTATTGCTTGATAATACAGGTAGACTTCAACTTACCACCACAATTGAGCTCAACATTTCTGTTGCTGAAACATTTGTTAAATGAAATTTGTCCCATTTTACAATCATTTTTGGCATAATTGATAACCAAATCACTGCAGTTGTTAAGTTAGTAACCTGGTTGTTAAGCGAATCTGGCTTCCTCAATATTTTTTGGCAGGTTACAAATATGATCACATGACTCTGGAACACTGCCGTCATCCTAAATATGTCAGTGGCCAAGCATTTGAATTTTGATCACGTGAACATAGAAATAGTTATGTTAACCCTTTTCAGTGCCATTGTAACTTCAAACATTCACACTTGCAAATGGGTAGGGAAGGTAAGTGAATACTACTCCTTCTAGCTATGGCACCAACACCACTCAGTCTTCTGCTCCATTGCGGGTGTGAGCAACCAGAAGTGGGCAAGCAGCCACATGTGCTCCTGCTGCACATGACTACCAGAGCTGCCATCGCAAAGTAGGTGTTGGGATGTGGATGGCCTGGCTGCGGAGCCCCTGGGGTAAGCCGGTGTGCAACGTGTGGGGGAGGTGCACAATCACCCTATCTCACCTTGGGGCTGTGACACCGTGAGCAACCAGATGCAATGGGCAGCCAGTCAGTTGCGCAGGCTCTTTAGTCAGGCTTATTTGTGTGTGTGTGTGTGTGTGTGTGTGTGTGTGTTAGGGCTTATATTAGGCACATGCGTAAAACATGCTAGGATTAACTTTTAGGATCTATTTTCAGGAAAACAGGGTACCATTAGTTTTGGTAGATATTTGTTATCAATAAATCAATTTGATATGCAGTTTTTTTTAAAGATGAGTGAAATTAAAAGTAGAGATTTCTATATTGCCTACATGATAGAAAACTGTCTTAACCTCTACAGTAAGAGTGTCAATGGACCTTAAACTACAACTTAAACAGCAAAAATAATATTTAGTCATTTGACTCGATTGTATTTGTATAGAAAAGGATTGTTTAGGACATAATTTTGTTGGAAAAGTAACGAGGATGCTTCTTTAAAATATATGCTGGGGCCCAGAAAGCTGGCATAAAAATCTAACATCCATTGTTAAACGTTCCTTCTAAAGCCCCTTTTTAATTTTTAACCAGTTCTTTTTCTTTTACTTCATCCCATTTTATTTTATTTTATTTTTATCTCTTTTATCTTTTTTCTGCTGGAGACCTGTATTTTTTGTATTTTTACCAGGAATCAATACATTTTTCAATTTGCTATGGAGAAAAGAAAGACGAGGCAGAGTTCACATTCTGCTTCTCAGACTTCACTTAAACCTATTAAGTAGCTCAAAATTGACAGATACCTAAAAAGTAAACAGCCACATGCTAAAAATAACCAAACCTCTTGATAACCTCTCAAATAAACATGATCCCCTGGAATAAAATCTATAAATGGAAATAGAGGGCTCCCAACTTTTACTGGTAGATCTTTTCTCCTCTATCTCTGAGGAAACTTCCCTTCTCAGATCACAGCCATTTTTCCAGCTGTTGCAAGGTTTAGGAAACAAGGGGAAGAGGACTTAACAAAAATCACTTTATAACAAGACAAAGCCTGTTGATGACACAAATAGCATTGTCAACTTTTGAGCTTCTAACTATAATTAATAAAGTGGACATCCTGAAAGACACTTTTATTAAGCTTTAAATAGTCATCAAATACTACAGCTGAGTCAGTTAAAGCAAAAGCAGATAAAAGTGGTGGAAAGATGGATCTGAATTTGGAACCTAAAAAGGGAGAGAGGAACATAGCAAGCCAGTTCTCTGTAGCAGGGGTCCCCAACCTTTTTTGCACCAGGGACCGGTTTCATTTTAAAGAAAGTTTTGCGGACCGGCTAAGTGGCTCAGCAGTCATGTGACTGGGTGGGCGTGGCCAACATGGAAAATGTGAAACTCACTTAACAATGGTCTTGGTTAACAACCAAACTTTTGGGCTCAATTGTGGTCATATGTTCTTTCTTTCTTTCTCTGTCTCTTTCTTTCCCTCTTTCTCTCTCTCTCTCTCTTTCTTTCTCTCTCTCTCTCTCTCTCTCTCTCTCTCTCTCTCTTTCTTTCTCTCTCTTTTTTTCTCTTTCTCTTTTTCTTTCTCTTTCTCTCTCTCTTTCTTTTTTCTTTCTCTTTTTTCTCTTTCCTTTCTGTCTCTTTCTTTCTCTCTTTGTCTGTCTTTCTCTTTCTCTTTCTTTCTCTCTCTCTCCCACTTTTTTTTCTTTCTTTCTCTTTCTTTCTCTCTCTCCCACTTTTTTTCTTTCTTTCTCTTTTTCTTTCTCTCTCTCTCTGTGTCTCTCTCCCCTTCGTCCGCCCATCTGTCACTATGTGTGTGTGTGTGTGTCTGTCTGTCTGTCTCGCATTCACGCACTTAATCACTTTCTGCGTCTCTCTTTCTCTCCCTCCCTCCCTCCCTCTGTCTCTCTGTGTGTGTCTGTCACTCTCTGATTCCCCCCTGCCTCCCTGTCTCTCTGTGTCTGTGCCTCTCTCTGTCTGTGTGTCGTGGTCCCCGCCCCGCCCGCCCCCCGCGGAGCCTCCTCAGCCCTGTCCGCCATGTTCACTTGCCTTAGCCTGCCCTCCCCGCCCGGCCGGCCGCCTTACTTGGTTGCTCGTTCGCTCAGCTGAGAAGCCTCCGTGTGTGTGTGTGAGAGAGAGAGAGAGGAACGGCAGCCCCTGGAAGACGACGAGTGGCTGGCATGCCGGCTGTGGAGGGAGGAAGGGGGAGGGAGGAAGGGAATCGACGGCCAGGAGTCCCACCGTCGACGAGGGTGGAAGAGCCTCACTCCAGTGGCGCGAACAGCCACGCCTGCACTCTCCTGAGCGCTCTGCCCAGGGAGCTGCCCCCTCCTTCCTCCTCCTCCTCTCCAGCCCTGCGGTCCGGTTCCTACCAAGCTACGGACCGGCTCCGGTCCGCGGCCCGGGGGTTGGGGACCACTGCTCTGTAGAACCTTTAGAGATAAATGTGATTAATTCTGCCAGAGTCCTTGGGAATAGTTCTCACTTCTGCTCCCTGATAAAGCTTCACACCGTGAGCTAAGGAAAAAATGTAAGAAAATCATAATTGCCTAGAGGTAAGCTATCTTCCAGGACATTGACCCTATTCTAAGTTGTCAACCTGCAAAGGTACCCTACTCAAATTGCTGCTTATCTCAAAACTTACTGGAGTTTACACAAGCACGCAGTAGTGAAGACAGACACATTTCAAACCAGTAGGATTTCCCACCACCACCACCACCACCACTATTGGAGAATTTTGGATAGCATCATTTCTGTTGAATGATTGAAAAGCCTATTTCAAATTTTAACATCCTCCTAGTCACCCCCACTAATACTAAGTACAAGGATTCTATCCAGCTACTGAAATATGACTGGCTGGGAGAACAAATGGGAATCTGGTGGAGTTTTCTCTAATTTTAAATCATAAAAAGGATAACACTGCCATATATGAAAAACATCTCAGAAACTATATGTCAATGATATTCCATGATTTCTCTATGCTTCTGATAGTCATATACTAAAGATTCATGATGAGTTTATTAATATTCTTTTATATGCTGATATGGTTTTAACGGCACATTCTCAAATTGGCCTGAGAACACTGTTGCAAAAGCTAAATATCTGTGCTCTATTTTTTTAAACATCAATAAAACTAAATCTAAAATGATATTTAACAAAAAAAAAGAGTGAAATATAACTAAATGGGCAGGCTATCAAACAACTGAATTCTTTTACTTATTTAGGAGTGGTTTTTACCAACAGAGTTGTGGATAAATTATTTTACAAGTTCAGCGCGGGCCAAGGCAAGTACTAAAAGTTTATACAAATTATTTCATTATTATTATTACCTGAATATCTGAAATTATATACTGAAAGTATTCCGGGAGAAAATAGTTCCTTTGCTGATTTATAATATAGAATTGTGAAGCCTTGCAAAAGCTACTTCATTTGAACAAGTTCAGGCCTGCTTTTTAAGAAGCTTACTGGGAACTGATAAGAACACATCAGTCCCTGCAGTCAGAACAGAAGCAAAGCAGAAATTCTCCATACATAGTCAATTTAAAAAGTTTTCACATACTGGCAGAAGAGCCATTCAATGGACTCTGATAGGCTACCCAAAATATGTTTAGAACAGATAAGTATGGCTCAGCCCAATTCCTGGGTAAGCTGACTTACAATTATTTCACAACATGGGTTTTCCATCCAGTATTTATTCTCAACTGCCTCCTAGGCAAGGTAATTTTTTAAACAAGAGTCCTAGATATCTGTACTCAAACTGACATGGAGCTAATGGCAAAAAGTAGATTTTTAAGTTGGTTGGCTAAGAACAAAACTGCTTTTCAATTTGAAAAATTACTTGTTAGTGAAATTGACAGAGTTTGCAAGAAGAGCATATTGGAGAGCCAGATTCAAGCTATTGGATTCCACAATCAAATATGGGCACTTCCACCACATACCATGCCATGAAGATACTGTTCATGTTTTGATTGTTTTGTTTGAAAGAACAGCTCAATGAAATCTGAATTGCATACTGTCCTATTTCTTCTGGGTTCCAATCTATATATCATGAGCAGAACTTCAAAGTTTATAATTAAGGCAGCTAAGCTAAGAACCTGTTATATATCAAACAGATCAGGGTATTCTGTAAAGAAGAGATGTTTATTTGAATGTTGATTCTTTGTATTTAAGCACACGTGTATTTTATTATTGCATTTTCTCTTATCTATTTTAGCCTGAAATAGAGTGCATTTTATTGTTTTGTATTTTGATATGGTCATAGATTAATCAATTAATAAAGTAAACTATCAAACACCAGTTTATATCCTATACTTACAAAGACTTTGCGAGTGGACTATATAAGGGTGACTATGCAACAAACAGTAATTCCAGAGGTTACTATTCTCTTAATTACCTTCTTAGTACATGGAATTTGACAACTAGACAATATAAATGGATTCTCTATGTCCTTATTTTAGCTAAAAGTCTGATACTGCAACACTGAAAAGATAAATGTATGATCCTTTTTACTCAATGGATTCAAGATTTGATTACAATTAATCAGATTACTTAATGAGGAGATAAATGTAGTATAAACTATAAACATGATATGGATAAATATGGAAGCCATTTAAACAAAATTCAGTAGGCTTAAAAACATGTTATTTATGTGTAGAAATACACAAGCACACACACACACGTTATTTATATTATATATATCTACTATAACAACATACTGTCCATTTTTTCTTTTCACTTATTTAAATACTTATGCATTTTCATAATTCATGTTTTTGTTTATTCTTTTTGTTGTATTATTATTATTATTATTATTATTATTATTATTATTATTATTATTATTATTATTATTATGTTAATCTTTGGTGAGATTCACAACCTTTGAGGCTGGTTGGTAGCTCAACAGCTCGAGTCCTAACCAAGGACCTAGGAACTGTCAAGGTAACGTTGGAGGATATAAGCAGTTCCAAGCAGGGTGGCCCTTTGTAGAGTTAGAATGTTCAAGTCCAGCAAACCTAGAACATCCACATAGCGAGGCAGTCCCCTAGGTATTGCTCCAAGGGCTCCAATCACAATTGGGATAACACACGACTTTCTCTTTCACAGTCGCTCAACTTCAATTTGCAAGTCCCGATATTTTGTGATTTTTTCTTGCTGCTTATTTTCAATTCGTGCATCACCAGGTATTGCAATGTCAACGAACCATACTTTATTATTATTGTTGTTGTTGTTGTTGTTGTTGTAAACAATTTATATTAAAATACATACCTTCATCAAGTTCAGGTTCAGAATCACCAAATACTTCATCTTCATAGCGAAATATATCATTATGGACATAAAACTTATTTGGAACAGATCCCTGAAAAACAAAGATAGAAGAAAGCTTAATTTGGGGAGCAATATTACAAATTAGGCTTATATTTTTTTCTATTTGCCCTTGCAAGGGCAAAGTTAATACCTGTGGAGAGCACAATTGCCAAGAAAGCTCCATTGATATGTGCATGAAGTCATCGGGTGTTGAGCTCAATTTGAGGGAGACTTAGGAACAGAGCATCTAATGAAAATAGTATTGACTCAAAAATGGTTGTGTATTGTTAGTTTTTAGGATCCCACTGGATCTTTGTTTTAACTATAAACACAGCTAGCTAGTCCTTTAGAAACTAGAGTACATCACTTTGATGTGTCTTTTCTTTCTTCATGGACATAACAATGCTTGATTGTCATAATTTCAGGTTTTTGGGAAGAATCATTAAACCTAAGACTCTTCAGAGTTGAGACTTCGCCTATCCATAGGAAGACTTTTTTCCTATTTCCAAACAGTGAACAGCTAAGTCTTATAATAATACAGGATCTGTGAGACTTCTGGTATATACTGAAAATAACAAGAAAGAAATACCCATTCACAGCAAGTCTTCAAAATTTCACATTTGAAGAACCATTGCTTTTGGAATTGGAACCATTAGAATTGCTAGTTCATACTGATGTCATCAAACCTAGCCCCTACTCCACTACTAGCTATAGTCTGATAATTTGCCCTTTGTTTGCCACCTTGATTTAAAAAGTCCACACTTCGTTAGAACTGCCTGTCTTGGTTACATTACAGGATGGCAGCAGAGTGCTAGAAGTGAAATTTTCAGCTTCTAGACATTTTTACATTAGTTTAGGAGCTTGATTTTTAGAAAAATAATTTAAAAAAAAAAACAAATTAAGCCTAGCAAAAACATATCTGATGTTATGTGTAAAGGAAGGTTTCTTGAGCAAGAGGTAATACTGGTAATTCTCCAGTTACAAATGTAATGGAGCCTATCAATTACATTCAAAAGTCAAGAGGATGTTAAGGGAATCACATTAAGTGAACTAGCCCCTATCCTAGTTCTCTCCAATGCTTTTGGTAAACAAATGTGCGGATCGTTAAGTTTGCATGGGATGCCTCAGGGGTAGGGAAAATCAGGGAACAAAACCACCTGCTTCCAGTCTCTCCTCATCCACTGAGATATCCCATGCTCCACTTCCCACTCTTTGAAGTAACCACTGCTGCTTGGGCATCCGCTGCACCCATTCCCTGCACTATTTCTCTCTCCCCCCCCCCCCCCCTTGTTACACAAGTGCAGCTAATGGTGGCTGGAGGGAAAACAGGGAAGCAGACAGCAACATTCTTTAGAGTAAGCTTCCCATAGATCAGGGGTCTGCAAAGTCGGCTCTTTTAAGACTGGTGGACTTCAACTCCCAGAGTTCCCCAGCCAGAATAGCTGGCTGGGGAATTCTGGGAGTTAAAGTCCACCAGTCTTAAAAGAGCCGACTTTGCAGACCCCTGCCATAGATGATAGTCTCTTTGCAAACTAACACAGGTACAGCAAATGGTAGGGAGAAGAAAGGGAAACGTTTTTAGGCTGCTTCCATATTTTCCCTCCACCCACCATTAGCTGCCCCTATGTAAGTTTGCAGAGACAATAATCTAAGAGAAACTTACTCTAAAGTAAGAGTTTTCTGGCTGCTTTCATGTTTTCCTTCCACCTACAATTAGCAATGGACCGAAGTCTAGCTATCTCTACTGCTTCCAACATTTAAAATATCACCTACTTCTGGAGCCAGCACAAATGTTTGCATGAACTTTCTCATTGGTTGTCCATTGTTTGTCAACTCCCCCATGACTTGCACAACTACTCCATCATTCAGGGTTGCATGGGCATCAACATGGCGAATCTTAGTGCGGCACTCACTAAACTGTAGGGACATCACCTTTTTGTGAATGTCCTAAACACAAATACAGTAAAAAAAATGGCTAAGTAAAATTAACTTTCTATAACATATACATTTATGTAGAAAAAATAGTACTGAAAAACAATACAATAGTTAGCTTTTCTTTTATTAGGCATTTTAAAAATGTTCCTTTATACTTTTTTGTGGTATACTTTATTAAAATATATTAGCCAGTTTGAAAACCAATGCATTTAGGAAGCTAGTTGAGAGTTTCTAGTGAATGGAAAAAAATTTTTATCTCGTCTGCTAACAAGGCAGGTACAGGCTCTACATTACATCCTTTTTTTCTTTGGTAACGAGAGACATAAAATAACTCGCAGTGGTAGAACAGGTAGTACTCACTTAACAACTCTAATTGGCAGCAGCAACTCTGCTGCTAAATAAAGGAGTAGTTAAGTGGCAAATCATATCACCACTTCTATTCTTTTCAGTTGGAAACAGAGAAGGCTACTCAATTGTACATCTTCAGCTTAATAACTTTATTAAATGTTTAATAAAGAAAGATAAAAACCTAACAAATAATTAAAATGAGAAAAAAAGAATGAATAAAGACAAAAGTGCAGGAAAAAAGAAAAATATATAAAAATTGATTTCCTATTTTCTCACAATTATAATAAATTTACATTAATTTCTTACTCTATAATTACAACATAATTTTCATTTTTTTTTCTTTCTTTTCCTTTTTTTAAATTATCAAAGCTATGTAACATACAATTTTTTTTCTGTTTCATGCATAAAGTGCAGAAGGGGTTTTCAATTATCATTAAAATAATCAGTGTCTTCTTTCTAATCAACATTGTCACACCTTCAGCTTTTGTTTGCCTCTTAACTACTACCTGGCCTTTGGAATGCTCAAGTGTCTGCTTACTATCTTGTACACATCAAAAGGAACGGACTCATGCTGACTGTCTGAAGCTGGGCATGCTACACAAACTGTTTACTCTCTTGAAATCTTTCTCTCCAATCTCTATGCTTTAAGAGGTGGGGAGAGGAAAGAGAAAAAAATTGTAGGCAATCTCTCTTTTGTCTGACTTTCCTACTGCTTGTAAAAACACACTGCTTTTGATGTGTAGAAGTCAAACAGTCTGTTTTTTTTCAATCTCCAATCTCTTTGGTCTGCAAGAGGGAAAAAAGAAAAGTATACTAAATTATAATGGTAATCATATGACTGAGGGATGCTGCAAAGGTCATATAAGAGCATAAATATGCCTAAAGTTTTATTTAACATCAGTATATCTTCAAACAGTTGCTGAATAATCAGTAGGTGGACACTATGTGTAAGTATTACAAGGAATGGCAGTAGGAAGATAATAAAATGGGAAGCATAAGCTAGTCTCCTCTCTCAAATCGCATGCACTTAAATATTAGGAAGATGAATGGAGTGAAGAGAAATGAAGAAAGACAAGAGAAGATTTTTTCTCTCTCCTGACTTTAAAGATATGTAGGATTATTTGTAAATATACGGTAGCATTTGTTAATGCAGATAATTTTTAATTATCAAGAGTCATGTTTATTTGTAGCATCCAATTTCAAGTAGGATTTATAGTACATACAGCTTGGCCATACACGGCTTCTTGGGGCTTGCCACTGGCATCTAATCCACCATGGACATATGAAGAGTTCCTGCCATAAAACCTTTAAAGAAATGTACAACAATATTTAAGATTATCATGTGGAATTATATTCTAAAATATTTTCTTAACAATTTCAAATGAAACATATTTTAAATGCTCCAAAATACTCATTTAAGAGGTAGATAAAAGGACCTTATTTTTTATATTCTATTTTTTATTTTATACACAGGGCTGAGATTTATTTATTTATTTATTTTATTCGATTTGTAAACCGCACCAATCTCCGTCGAGACGGACTCTGGGCAGTGCACAGGACATTAAAAAACAATAAATAAATAACAAATATACAAAAGTTAAAAAGAAATTAAATGACAAACCTGTGCTAAAATTCCCATTAAAACCTATCTAATTTAGCTGAGGCTCTATCGTTCCTAGATCTAAATTCTATGCTAGTCCAGCTTGCTGAAAGAGATGTGTCTTAAGTGAGCGGCGGAAGAGGGGAAGGTCCGTGATAGTACGAAGTTCGGGGGGGGGGGGGGTCATTCCAGAGGGCGGGCTCTACATAGGGCTGAAGATTCTGACAAGTCCAATTTCATCTAATGACTTTTTCATACTTTACCTAAATCTTAACTATCATAGCAAACTGATACAATTGATAAAAACTTACAAGTAGTCCTTAATGTCAGTAATTGCAATGTATCTAAAGCAAGACTTGTATCTTATACAAGTAGTCCTCGACTTATGACAACTGAACCAAAAAATTATGTTGCTAAGTGAGACATGTGTTATGTGATTTTTGCTCCGTTTTATGACCTTTCTTGCCACAGTTTTTGAGTAAATCACTGCAGGTATTAAGTTAGTAATGTGGTTATTAAATGAATCTGGCTTCCCTATTGACTTTGTCAGAAGGTCACAAAAGGGGATTGTCAGGTTTCCTGACCTCAGGATGCTGCAATCATCATAAATATGAATCATTTGCTAAGCATATGAATTTTGATCATGTGACCTGCAATGGTTGTAAGTATAAAAATGGTCATAAGCAGTGGTCGGATTCAGCCAGTTCGCTGAAATCTGTCAGGGCGCAGTGATTTGAATCCATCTAGATTAGATGATGCTCTCTTACCTTATTATTTATTTTAGTAAGTAAGAAATTAATTTAATTTAATTTCTAGTCTGTCTTTTAAGGTTTTGTTTCTGGTAAGCTGGATTGTATTTTCTTTTTGCGAGAAGACAGATGCAAAGAATGAATTAAGCAGTTCTGCTTTCTTTTTATTGTCTTGTTACTTTCTTGCCATTTCCCCCCCATTAATAGACTGATTGTTTCCTTGACTATTTTCTTGTTTTTTATGTGAGGGAAAACATAAGTCAAGAAAACAATCTTTTCAGTAATGGGAGAAGTTGTCAAAGAAGAAACAGATAACAATGAATATTGAAACAGTTCCATTTACTTTGATACTCTTTTGTTTACATTTATTTTCATGTTTCTGTTTTTCCTGTTATAAGCTACCAAGAAAAGTTTCTTGGCGACATGTGTGGCAAGTAAATTTAACAAATAAATAAATTAGAGAAGATTTCAAATGGTTCTGGCTCTCTCTTTTAGTTCTTAACCAATCACTGAGCAATCACTCTGGGTTGATCTGGAGATCTGTTACCGGCTGCAGATGCCTTCTGGCAGGCATCTGAATGCAAAATGGAGGCCAGAGTGATGCGTGCAAGTGGCTGCAAGCAACTGTAGAAGAAGGCGAGGCAGGTGTCGGGGTGTGTAAGGCTTGGTAAGTAGGTTGGCTTCAGCCCACATCCCCACCCTAGTTTATTTTTTACCTGTCTGCCTTGCTCCCCCCCCTATACCCCAGAGTAGGTGGGGTCTTAACTATGGCTAATTTTGTGGTGCTTAATTTGATCACATGCGCTCAAAAATGTGATAGGGCTTCTTTTCAAGGTGGCTCATCTTTTTGGAGAAACATGGCATAGTTCTAGTGGCAGAGATTCCACATAGATTTAGATAAATCTATGTGGAATCGAACCTTATCTGGAATCATCTGAAGTGCAGTAGAATAAATACATCTTTGCAGTGAAGAAAATACATCAAACAAAATGGAGGCCACATCCTCTTATCCTGTTTTTAGATATGACAGGGTAAAACCTATTTCATCTGTTCATCTCTTTGCTTAATCCTAACGTATCAAATTGCACTTTCCCTGTCCCCAGATGTAGCCCTCTTGCAATATAACCCCCTCCCAAAAACAGTTTTGGCAGTTCTAAAAAAATAAATTAAAAAAAATGACAGTTTCTACCTAGCATACTTTGATAGCGTATGCTGATTTTGATATGCAAAAGTATGTTTAAATCTGTTTGTTTTAGTTATTCTGTCTTTTTATCAGCATAAGGGGGGGGGGAAGGTTTTTTTGCTAAGCAAGTTTGTGCATGACTCATAACTACCCCTTGTTCTATGTGCAACTAAGGATATGAATGTAATTTATAATTAGGATGTAAATGCCAGCAGTCAGATTTTCTTTCCACACAGAAGAGGGTTTTGCTAGGCAATGGTTCTCTTATTTTTCTGTTCTTATTGTAGTAAGTAGAAACTGTGATTCTTTTTTTAGCACTGCCAGAAGTTTTTTAAGTAAATCTGCAATTGAAAAATTAAGTATAAGGGTGAAAAAAGACATTCCATTTTCCTGCTTGTCCGCAAAATTAGGTTTAGGCACAGACAAAAGATGTTCCAAAAGATATAGCTAAAAAGTATTATAGCAATCTTTTAATGAACTGATTGGAATTAATTTAATATTTTTTGCTAGGTCTGAAGAAAGTAACCGAATGAAAAGACTGTATACTGACTAAATTCAAGAAAAAGACTTCCCCTAGCAATTAGAATTTCTAAGTAGTGTTTGGCCTTACTACCTTCCTTCTTTTCCTAGATCACTCCAGTTTCTCTACTCAGTGAAACCAGTTTGAACCACCAAGCTAAAAACTAGACAGTTGAGTTACAGTTCTGCCTTCAGTATAAATCCAGTTGGATGACTTTGGGTTAGTCACATTTTTGGTCCTATGAAGAAAACAAAGGCAAACCATTTCTAAAAACCTCATAAAAAGTGGGTGAATTTGTGTAGGTAGTTATCACTAGTCAAAAACATTGGAAAGTACTGTATATATTGTATATGTGTACACAAACACACTGCTAAAGCAGTAATAAAGTCTAATGTGATAATTTAAGTACTTTTTAAATTTTCTAACCTGGAATTTCTTCTTTTACAACTTGTTGATTGGATTCCATTTTAATTTACCTCCAACTTTAGAAATTGGATGTATCTTTTTTTTCTCAATACCAGATACTTGAATAGTATTTAGTCTAAGAGTCCTTTAAAGCAAGTTTCTATGGAGATTGTCAATTATCTGGGTCATGGTTGTTCCAAAGGTTTTTTTTTTTAATTAAATAAAAGGCAATTGAACTCTATTAGCTTTTAGTTTATTTTTATGTTGAAATCAAAACTAAACCTTTAAAACAAGTAGTTGTTTTTTATTTAGTCAACTTATATTCTGCCCATCTTGTCTGGAGGTCAGAAATGTGAACTTTGATTCCAATTATTGGAGTCGTGATACTACACGGAATGCTATTAGCCTTTTCTCCCATGTGTTGGGGATAGCATGAAAGAGTATATCGTGGTTTCTTGTAAGTATACCTAAGTAAGTGGCTCCAAAACACAAGATAGCCAAAAGAACAAAATAGCTTCCTAGACGCAAAACGCAGGCAAGCCTTCACAGGCTAGTACTCACTGCTCATCACTATTCCATTCTTCTTCACTGCTACTACACTTCTTCCTACTGCTGTTCCAACTACAACTCTTTGTGAGTTCTACTACTGGAGAAAAGTATTTCTTTCTAGCTGAATCAGGCTACTTTATTTCATGCACAAACCCATTTCCTTTCTTCTTTGATACACACCTTGATATAAACCTCAGCTTTCTCTTAGCATAGCTTTTATAGTCAAGAGTTCCTGCCCTGGCTGGCAGGAGGCAAGACAGAGATGGTGGCCTGTTTCTAGGCAGCCTGCCCTCTCTCAGATTAGGGATGTGGTTTTATATGTACCTTGAAATGCTTGTTAGTTAAATAGCTTTGGCACAAAAATCTTTATTCTTTATTAAATATTTAACAATTTCTTTCTTCAATAATATTATTTAAAAATTTTTGAATTTAAATATAATTTTTGTTATACTATTTTGTTTCTTTTTCTATAAGATTTTGTTGAATCAAACCTTGATTTTATTCTTATTATGTGAGGCATCTCTGAAAACTGTAGACTCCTGGTATTTGAGACACATTTTTGGCATTTGAGAACCAGTTTGATCTATTGGTTAAAGCACCAGGCTAGAAATTAGACTGTGAGTTCAAATCCCATTTTATCATGAAACGAGCTGGCCGGCCTTGGGCCAGTCATTCTCTCTCAGTTCAACACACCTCACAGGTTGTTAGATATGTTTGTTTGTGAAAATAATAAAGGCAGGATACAAATAAATAAAATTTTGGTACACCAAAATTTCCTGTGTCAGAAATGGATAGAATGTCCTCCCTATACTTACAAATACAAATTTACAAATGTATGATCTATGAATACCTTGTTATTTCAAATTAGGTAGATACCCCCGAATTAAGGAGAACTGAATGATTGACCATGCTCTTCAACCCAAACTTGACTGCATTCTATACAATTATAATATGATTGCTGATATGTTAAACGACATGTTAAATTCTAGTAATCATAACTAATAATAGTTAACATTTATGAGATCACATGTCCCCATCTTGTGCGTTTACTTCCATGAAAAAGTTTGCCAGGCACTTTTCTATCAATACAAAACATGCATTTTAGTTTTATCAAGCTTTTTACATGCTATTTCAATTTGCAACAATTTATGGCACTTTTATGATGTGGCATTCATTTTGAATGTTTTTTTCATGCATATATTTAAAATGTATTACATTTGCAAGCTTCACAGTTCTAAACAATTCGGGGCACACAAATTCTTTTATTATTTTTGTGAACTCCTTTAAAAGTTAAAACTGCATGACAGAGCATTATCTCTCCCACATAATTCCACTTTCTATAATTTGCTAATCAGTTTCTTATTATTTTATCCACTCCAAAGTATACTACAGAATATAAACTTGATGCAAATTTAAGAATTTAAAATTTATAATTTATACATTTCTATAATTTATTGCAGGTGATTTTTCTTAACACTGTAAACAAAAATTTGGAACAGATAACATTTAGTCAAATTTAGTTACATAAAAATATTAATTTAAAAGATCTTTGGCCATCTTTCAGTAAATATCCAAGGATCATAACAAAACATTTCTTAGGAAGCATAAAGTCATGTTGAATTGATTTTAAAGGCAATGATATATTATCGATCCAGCCTGCTCAGTTGATTTTGATTACAAAAGACACAGAACATTTAAAAGAAAGTACCTGTGTAAGAAATCTGGTGCTTTATTTAGCAGGGTATAGTACTGTCTCACAAACTCTTGCCCTACAAGCAGCGGACTTGGCTTCTCCATCACCATTTCTTTGGCAAATGTCAAAGGCTGCAATAGAGGAAGAATATCTATATAAGAAACATGCTTCAAAATATTTAGTTTTCAATGTAATATAATTTTGAAAATATTTAAAAAGTTTTCAAAACAAAAAGAGGAATATTTTCTTTCAGACTGCAGCATGAAGACCTTAGTGATCAGTCAGTACATCTAATAATCCAATCCCATGCAAACCCCTTTGAATTTTATTTATTAAACTTACCTTTCTCCCAACAGTTGAAGGCAGCCTATACTGCAATACTCTTGTAGACTAGGTTGGAAAATATAGACTGAAGTTACCCAGTGACTTTTTAGGGACAAGAATAGATTTTGAATCTGGATTTGAATCAGACTTAGATGAGGGAATAGAAGAGGAATTCATAAAATTTGCAGATGACATTAAGTTGCCAGGAATAACCAATAACTCAAAAGACAAGTTCAGGATCCAGAAAGATCTTGACAGACTTAAACAAGGAACCCTATCCAAAATGAAATTTAATGTGGAAAAAAGCAAGGTTTTACACCTAGGCAGGAACCCCCCCCCCCCCCCCCAAATATACAAGTACAGATTAGACAGCACCTGGCTCAAAAATAGTAATTGTGAGAGGGATCTTGGAGTCCTAGTGGACGATCATTTAAACATGAGCCAGCAGTGTGTAGCCACTGCCAAAAAAGCTAATACAATTCTTGATTGTATAAACAGGCATAAGATCAAAATTGCATCAAGTATTAGTACCACTTTGTAAAAACTACACCTGTTCAGTTTTGGTCACCACATTACAAAAAATATGTTGAGACTTTGGGAAAAGTGCAAAAAAGAGCAACTAATATGATTAAAGGCATGCAGGCAAAAACATATGAAGAACAGTTTCAGGAATTAGATGACTAGTTTAGAGAAAAGAATGCTAGGGGTGACATGATAGCAGTGTTCCAGTATTTGAGAGGCTGCCACAAAGAAGAACGGGTCAACTTATTTTCAAAAGCACCAGAAAGCAAGACAAGACCAATGGATGGAAACTAATCAAGCAATATGGAATTAAATAGAAACTTCCTAACAGTGAAAACAATTAACCAGTGGAACAGGTTGACTTCAGAAGTTGTAGTACTTCATCATTGGAGATTTTAAAGAAAAGACTGATTAGCCACTTGCCTGAAATGGTATAGCAAGGGGTTGGACATGAAGACCTCAAAGGTTTCTTCGAACTTTATTTTGAATTGAAATTGAATTCTGTTCATTAGACTAGACAAGCCCAGTTTTGCAACAGTTTATCATATGTTTTAGCTTCCAGCTCTCTAATTATCTTTTTCCAGGTTGCCCTGAAAGATTTCCAAGGTCCTTTCCAGCTCTATTCTGACTTGATTGAATCTCCCCAGTCCTAGTCCAATACCTAACCATAGCAGTAGTTACTTGAAGCTTAAGCGGGCAAAGGATAAAGTCTCCATTGAGCATTATAATAATAATAATAATAATAATAAAGTTGAATTTATTAACCGCTCCCTCTCCCCACAGGGACTCGGGGCGGTGCACAGGGAGAATAAAAACAATAAAAATACAAAATACATACAATTTAAAACAGATGAAACTAATTCCTGTGCTAAAATCCCATTAACTAAAAATCCCCACTAAATATAAATAAACATTAAAAAACCCATAGAGAGAGAGACTACCCTAGGCCGGCCAGGCGGAAAAGATGAGTCTTCAATTTCAGGCGGAAGGAGCGGAGGTCCGTGGTCGTTCTAATATCGGGGGGAAGGTCGTTCCAGAGGGCCGGGCCCGCCACAGAGAGAGCCCTTCCCTTGGGCGTCGCCCGCTGACAAAGTCTAGTGGACGGCACCCGGAGAAGTCCCTCTCTGTGGGAGCGAATCGGCCGTGAGGATGTGTGAGGCAGGATCCGATCCCGCAGGTAGCTAGGTCCCGAGCCATGGAGCGCTTTAAAGATGATAACTAACACCTTGAAGCGCACCCGGAAGACGACAGGCAGCCAGTGCAGCTCGCGCAAGAGCGGTGTTACATGGGTGAACCTAGTGGTTCCCATAATTGCTCGCGCGGCTGCATTCTGAACTAACTGAAGCCTCCAGGTGCACCTCAAGGGGAGCCCCATGTAGAGAGAGTTACAATAGTCCAGTCGGGATGTCACGAGGGCATGAGTGACTGTGCGAAGGGCGTCCCGATCCAATAGGGGGCGCAATTGGCGAACCAGGCGAACCTGGTGAAACGCCCTCCTGGCCACGGCTGTCACTTGCTCTTCCATAGACAGCTGGGTATCCAGGAGGACTCCCAAATTGCGCGCCCCATCCACAGGGGCAAGATGTTCGCCCCCTATGGCCAGCGTTGGAGAGAGCTGGTTGAATCGGGCAGCCGGAAACCACAGCCACTCGGTCTTGGTCGGGTTGAGCCTGAGTCCGTTACTTCCCATCCAGATCCGCACGGCTTCCAGGCACTGGCACATCACCGCTACGGCAACCCTCACTTAAAGAAGCGTTGACAACCTCTTGGAGCCAGCCTCGTGTCACCTCCCAGGATGCCAGTACAAGCCAGGAGGGACACGGGTCCAATAAACATGTGGTGGCTCGCAGTCGTCCACGTAACCTGTCCATATCCTCGGAAGCAACGGAGTCAAATTCCTCCCAAACAAGATCAGCCTCATGGCATCCCACTGGGCCACGAATGGGGGCTAGCTCGTTCTGTATCTGAGCGGTTTTGTCCTGCAGAAAAGTCACAAATTCCTCTGCTCTACCCTGTAGCGGGGCTTCCCGCACCCTCTGTTGCAGGAGGGAACGGGTCACCCTAAACAGGGCGGCCCCATGTAGAGAGAGTTACAATAGTCCAGTCGGGATGTCACGAGGGCATGAGTGACTGTGTGAAGGGCGTCCCGATCCAATAGGGGGCGCAATTGGCGAACCAGGCGAACCTGGTGAAACGCCCTCCTGGCCACGGCTGTCACTTGCTCTTCCATAGACAGCTGGGTATCCAGGAGGACTCCCAAATTGTGCGCCCCATCCACAGGGGCAAGATGTTCGCCCCCTATGGCCAGCGTTGGAGAGAGCTGGTTGAATCGGGCAGCCGGAAACCACAGCCACTCGGTCTTGGTCGGGTTGAGCCTGAGTCTGTTACTTCCCATCCAGATCCGCACGGCTTCCAGGCACTGGCACATCACCGCTTCGGCAACCCTCACTTAAAGAAGCATTGACAACCTCTTGGAGCCAGCCTCGTGTCACCTCCCAGGATGCCAGTACAAGCCAGGAGGGACACGGGTCCAATAAACATGTGGTGGCTCGCAGTCGTCCACGTAACCTGTCCATATCCTCGGAAGCAACAGAGTCAAATTCCTCCCAAACAAGATCAGCCTCGTGGCCTCCCACTGGGCCACGAATGGGGGCTAGCTCGTTCTGTATCTGAGCGGTTTTGTCCTGCAGAAAAGTCACAAATTCCTCTGCTCTACCCTGTAGCGGGGCTTCCCGCACCCTCTGTTGCAGGAGCGAACGGGTCACCCTAAACAGGGCGGCAGGGCGGTTTTCTGCGGATGCTATGAGAGTGGCACAATGATGGCGTTTGGCCACTCTCAGCGCCACAATGTAAGTCCGTAAATGGGCTCTTACCTGTGTCCGGTCAGATTCAGAGCGAGTAGCCCTCCATCTTCCCTCTAGGCATCTCTTGCGGCGTTTCATCGCCCTCAGCTCCTCGGTGAACCAAGGAGCCGGGGCGGCTCGGCGCCGCAAGAGAGGCCGCAAGGGCGCGACCCGATCCAAGGCTCCCGTGGTCGCAATATTCCATGTGGCCACGAGGTCCTCCATCGGGGCGCGGGTCAGGGGTACAGGAAGTGGCCCAAGCGCCGTCTGGAACCCAACAGGGTCCATCAGGCGCCTGGGGCGAAACCAGATAGGAAGTTCTGGAAAAATTATGGAATTTTTCAATAAACATTTACAGATTAATTATCCAAAATGTGTATTCAGATAGTCTCGACTTACAACCATTTGTTTAATGGTCATTCAACGTTACAAGAGCACTGAAAAAAGCAACTTCTGATAGTTTTTCCGGCCATTGAAGCATCCCCATAGTCATGTCATGGCACGGGGCCTAGCTATCTACGAGACCGTCTAATGCCCCATACATCCCTACGACTGACTCGCTCCCAGGGAAAGGGTCTTCTCCGGGTGCCGTTGACCGGGCAATGCCGATTGGCGGCTCCCAGGGGAAGGGCCTTCTGTGTGGTGGGCCCAACCCTCTGGAACGGCCTATCTCCCGATTTCCGTACCATCTCAGACCTCCGCTTGTTCCGCCGGCACTTAAAAACTTACTATTTTCATCTGGCCGGCCTAGCATGATCTACTCCGCACCCTACTGTCTTATAACAAATCAAAGTTTAATTTATGGGTTTTTAAATTTTTAAGCAGGGTATTGATTTAATTTAGTTATTATTTAGTAATATTTTGTATTTATGTATATTTATTTTAAATCTCTGTTCGCCGCCCCGAGTCCCTTTGTGTTGAGATGGGTGCGGGTTACAAATGTGAATAATAATAATAACGATGATCAAAATTCTGACACAGGACAATTGGCTCATATTTATGATAATTGTAGTGTCCTGGGGTCATATGATTATCTTTTGTGACTTTCTAACAAGCAAAATCAATGGGAAAGCCACATTCACTTAACAACTGTATTACTAACTTAACTGCAGTGAACAACTATGGAAAGAAAGGACATAAAATGGGGCAAAAATCAACTATCTTGCTTAGCAATAGAAATTTTGGCTCCATTGTGGTAGTAGATCCAGAACTACCAGTAATCTACAGTTCAAATTTTTTTAAACATTTATGATTTAGTTAATAATATTACTTTGAAGTCTATAGGAACATAATATTGTAGTCAAGTATTTTCCTTGTCTCTGCAAATATGGCTATTGCAACAAATATTTCAAAGTTATTTTAACTGACAATTTGGTCATTTTTGTTTTTTACATGAAATTTAAAGATTTAGGATTTTTAAACACATCTTCTGGTAAATATCTATTATAATCCCATTTGAATAGTATGCCACACATTTAACACTTTTTCAACAGAATGAAATTAAGAAGTAGAATCAAATAATCTTCACAATGGAGTCACAAAGATTCTATATATTTGAACAGATGTTAACATTTTGTAATACAAAAATATTAAGAATCTAAAAGAGAAATTGATTCTTTCCGTTAATGCTCTACTGTAGCATACTATACTATACTACTGTAAAAAATTTGCAATGTTTAAAAAATATAACACGAAACAGTAAAAGTGATATAACATTTTGCAAGTGATTTACTGTAGTTCATGAAAGTTCAAACAAGCTTTGCTATAAAACTTCTGAAAGTTGTCAAGATTTGCATAAAGCTTAGCAGTTTGTGCTAAACAGATATTTAAAATTATTTTTGTAATTCAGGATATTTCAATTTGAGGAAGCTTTAAAATGACAGAAATGCTTACAAAATTATTTTAAACTTACTGCAGTATTGTAGAATTTTAGACTGAAATGCATATCCAGGTTAAAAATATGAATCATTACATATGCAGAACTGCAAAGCTCTCAGAAGATATATTGTGCATGTTGATTTGTGATGGGTCATATTGTTATTTGTTTTGACCACTATATATCATATACCAAAGGATATAGAGACTGCCTTGAGTATTTTTGACTTACATTTTCCCAAGAGGCAGAGAAGTATTTCATTACAATTGTTTGGATACCTCTTGAACAATATCTACAACTTATTATTTCCATTATCTTTAAATATTTGGATATTTCAATAATTCCGAACAATGCAACTGAAAATGGACATTGGGAACAAAATCCAGAACCTCGTAAGTCAACCCTTCCCCTATTCCCAAATAACCTAACAGCAACAAATAATACCAGTAACAGAAAACACTTGATTTCATCACTGGAAATAAAAAAACAATTTCTCATTCTGATTAAATATTCCGAGTACACTACAATGTTGACTAAGTTCCTATGTAATAGTCAATTATTTATATTTGTTTGAATGTATTAGTTACTCAAGTCCAATGGAGTCTGTTTTGCAAGAACAATGATTCCCAATAGATTTCAGATGTGATTGTTTTTCAAACTCATGAATCAATATAGTCAATAGCCTGCTCCACTCATCCATATTTCTCACTCACTTTCAAAACTAAGTTTTACTTGCAATGAATTTATAGATTATATACTAATGTTTAAATCTGTAGTCTAAATTTACTGTTTTTAAGAATCTTGGTAAGAAAGACTAGGAATATTTTATTCTCGGTTTTTTAATTATAAAAACTGGTTAATTGCCATGTAAGTTAATTGCTATATAAGGAAAATCCTAGTTTTTGAAGATTTTTTTTTAGAAATGCAAAATGAAACTGTCTAAAGTAACTATTTAAAAATGGCTCTGAAAATGGAAGTGCACATGGGAATTTGCATGTTTTTCTATTCTCTATTAGATTTAGCTGCAACAAGAAAGTAAATGGAAGAAGGCTGTATCTTAGCCCCATTTCCAGAACTGTGCTCAGGATTGCAGCTGCAATAATGACCAAACAAAAAGAAAGGAGCTACATATACAAACACCGTAAGACATGGATGCATATATTTGAAATTGAATTTATCTAAATATATTTCAAGGCTTCTAATAGACAATAACATTGAATCCTTCTTTACCTATTATTAAGGAACATTCCTGGATTACTAGATGTATCACACTCAAAATGAGATAGGGATTGTAAGAGATATATAAAGGGCAGATTTAGAGTAATCAATTATGAACAAGGCCAGATTAGATTAGATTAATTTGCTTTAAATTCTTAAATGGAAGTCATTTTAACGTGATGGCACACTTTCTAGCTCTCAAAGACCATCAGCTTACAGAAGTGAAAATTACTGTACTATGATCTTTATGAAGTAACTAAATGCTGCACCCAACTGTTGCTATGTAAGCAGAACCAGCATATCAAATAATACTTGCAGAAAAAATCCCCAAGAAAGAAACTTTGTAAACAGAGATTTGTCTCAATAGTAGTAAAAGCCACTAAAATTTTCTGAAATTCCCTGCAGGTGATAACACTGATTTCCTTAAAAAAAAAAAAAAAGGAAAATCAGAAACTCTTGTCCCATATAAGAATCCCAGAACCCTGTGGAAATAATTGCCTATAACCACGCCAGTTTGAATGTGGAAGGGGTCCATCTGAGAGAAATCATTTTCACTGGAAAATCTCACATTGTAATATCTGCACAGTACATAAGGATGTTATTGCTTGATTCTATCAGTCTTAAAACAGTACACTTATTCAATTGAACACTGTATCAGTTCAATTAGCTCATCAAAATCCGGAAAAGATTTAGCAAACAGCTACCCATTAGTTTGCAAACATTAATGCTGTGTCACACATTGCCAGAACTGTTCCTTCTAAATTCAGACTATAGCCAAAAGAATCTCAAACCATATCCCAATGAAGACCAGAAGCCTATATCACTCCTATATCCATTAATAGCAAAGATCATTGATGATTTACCTGTGAAATGTCTTGCTGCAGAAAATCTATCTGTCTGTTTGTCTGTCCATCCGTCTGTCCGCCTACCCACCCACCTATCTTGGCTTAATTGTGTGCTTCTCTCTCCTAAAGAATATAGTAGCCAGAAAGGGACTCTGGTGATTGTTGTTTGAACTTCATATCCAGGAAAACTTTATTGGTAAATTAAACTATAACTTAGTTTATACGTATTGCAAGTACCAGGCAAAATTATGATCCTTTCATATTGCTATATCTTGTTATCTTTGCTCTCTACAATACTGGTCCTACAGTAGATGCAGTAGAAAGACAATCCTTGTCTCAGAACTACACTGATACAAAAAAAGTATGCAATATAGCGTATTGCCATGAACATGTATTTGAATGTTATTATGTAGCATTATTCCACAGAATACTACATGAAACTCTTATTCCACAGAATTTCTCTCTTTGCAATGCATGGCAATGGAGATTAAATATTGGAGAACTTTGCTATATCATAGAAACACTACGATAAAAGATAAGTTCATCTTCTTACACGTATTATAGGTCAGGCTACTAAGGATGATTCTCCTTCTTCCATATATACCTTACATAATTTCAAATTTTAAAGAGATGAAGTTGAGGAGCAAAAGTACACCTCATAAAATGCTTTCATTTGCAAATATGCATCTAGGTCTATAAAGAGAAATGAGAAATGTTTATTAATGTTCATCTCTTTTCAGTTACAGTGGTTGTGTGGCAAACATGTGTTAATTTACCTTTTTTCTTCTTCTTTCCTTTTGCCATGGCTGCTGGAAAACCAAGCATGCAAAATAGGTTTGTCCAATTCTGTTACTTGCCTGCTAAGGGTTTGTAGTACTGTAGTTGTGTCTATTTCCATCTCAGTGTAATAAAAACAAGAAGGACCATTAGGAGAGTTTTAAAGAGCATTGTGGTTTCTATTATAATCACTCTTAATAAAATTTCATTCAAATTCAACCCTTTCTGAATCTTCATAATTTGTCAATACAATAGCAGAGTTGGAAGGGACCTTGTAGGTCTTCTAGTCCAACCCCCTGCGTGGGCATCTTATTAGGATTAGTTCTATTGCTCACTAAATTACTATATTTATAGAGGAAGGAAAAAGTATTCAAGCAATGTGTGTTTCAGCATATATGGTAACACACTTGGGAAGCAACTCCTAGCTGTGTAACCAGGAATATAGGTGCACAATATCTGTTCCGCCGGTGAAATGAGTTTGCGTAGTATAGTGGTCAGCAGCTACCCACCAATAATAAATCCACAGTATTACCCAATACTGATTTACCTTATATGTCTGTTCTCCTTGATTGGAAGACTTGCAGTATAAAATTTAATAAAGAGTCTTCAAACTATCTGCATATGCATGTATGTATTCTTTAGGCAACATACTCTGATGGCTTTCAAAGGCCAGCTCCAGATATGCTAGAAGCTGTCTAAGGAAGCTTTGAATTTGTTTTCTCTTTTGTGGTCTTCCCCCCCCCCCCCAGGAAAGAGTAAGATAAACCTTTTCCTAAATTCCTTTGACCAATAGCACGCAATAGCCTGCGTGCTATTGACAGCAGCTGCCCCCATCCCCCCAACATCCCTGTTTTTCCTTAATGAAAAGCGCCCCAGCAAGAGAACCTGCTCTGATTTGTAGAGACAACATCCCGATACTCTGAAAGGAAAAGAAGTCACCTCCTCCCGGGAAGGGCCTTCTCATCCTATCTTACTCCGTTACCCACCTACAACACTCTCTTCGGGCTCAGGGTCCGGTTCGCTCCCAGGCAAAGGCACAGGGAGGAGCGACTGATGCCGCGCGTCCCTCCTTCACGGTGATTCGGGGCGGAACCGGATGTCTGTAGCGCGCCCTCGGCGGGGAGGGACGAGCGCGCGGCGCGCGCAGCCTTCACAAGTGGCCAGATGTGGGCGGGGTCGCGGTTGCCACCAGGGGCCGCTGGAGCGACAGCAAAAAAGATACTCTGGAGTATTTTTAAGTTAACGGGATAATAGCAGGTTTTAAGTTTGACCGGAAGTTCTGATTCTCTCCCGCGCTGCATGTGTTATCTATATATGAATTCCTTCCTCCACTGTTTTCCAGAGGCAATAATTTCTCTCTCTCAGCAGCAGGCAATCAGGAGCCTGCGAGCTATTGGCGTCCTTTCAGAACGGTTTCTGTGATTCCATTCTTCCAAGAGACATTAAAAAAAAACCCTGCACAAACCTCACTTCCGGTTCCGATCAGGATTTTTTTTCACATCTGGGCAGGCAAAACGGAATTATTCTTGAAACCATAATTCTAATCCATTTAAAGACCTCTATCTTTGTAGTGGTCTGAAATGACCGTATCCTGAAATCCTGTAGCCTTACCCGTTCTGTTTATTATCCAAATGCCTGAGAAACCCCCCCCCCCTCCAAATTGAATATTTTATAAATACAAAAACAGAGGTTACAGAATTTTAGAAGTGAAACTCATACAATATTGCAATTTTATAAATCCAATTATGCTCAGGGTCATTTCAGAATAAACCACAGCAGTCCAGAAATAATTTATTTTAAAAGAAATTGCTATTACCTGCTATTTTTGTAGCCACCTACTTCAAAAGATTCTTCCACTGTGAGCATAATTATTTTTAAAAGTACAATATTCCCTAAAATAGATCAGATTATGAGTGACTTTAACTTTATGACATGGCTGAGTTTACAAATGTAGCAGAGCAGTTGTGAGGGAAAAACAGGATGGAGTGATTCACCCACCTAGAAGGGAAGTATTTGATTCAGGGGACTACTATAGAAGTCTGTTCATTGAATTGGACCCATCAAGGAGATAGAAAGCCACCTAAATTCTACTAGGCAAAGAAAGACTAACCATACTCTGTTTATTGCCCTTAGTTTAGTTCACTAAAGCTGAAGTGAAACAAGAAGTGTTAAGGACTCCCAACAAGCATTGGAGTGATGGAGATACAACAGGGTGAGGGAGAAACTTGCTGTTTGAGGTATAATTTTGTGAAGCATCTTTAGGGGGGGGGGTTGATTATTAGGAATATTTCTACTCTCCAACCCAAATCCTTCAACATTCACCTTCATAAAAAATAAGTAAAAGCAACAGGGAAAATGAGATTTGTCTCCCTTTCACTTCTTTTTCTCTTGATATGTCTCTTTCTTGCTTACTGCCATCCATTAGATTTTTGCAGCTCTCCCACAATTTTACTGAACATCAATTCAAAGGCTCATCTTCATATCCAACTGTTATTGACTCTCTTAATTTCTCTGATTGTGAGGCTAAAAAGGAGAACCAGGTGGACTCTCCGCCTGCAGTTCAGAAGGCAATGGGCTGCCAGCTGTCTCTGAGTACAGACAATTACTAATCGCTAATAGTTCAGAATATGGCTTTGGGAGAGTGCCAAGTCCAAAATCATATTTTATCTAAAGAAAGCTGAGCACTGGAGATGGCATAACACCTTAAGAGGAAGTGGTGTTATATGGCTTTATCAATTTATATCCAAACTATTCGAGACTTGCTTCCTTGCTGCCTGCTCCCTGACTGTTCATTTAAGCTTCCCCTGCTTTTTACCATTGGACTTAGTTGACTTTTGTGGAACTATTTGGTACTCAATCTATAAACTGTTTTAAATTTTCTATCACCATTTCTGTTTCCAAACTCTTCTGGCTAGCAGATTGTGGAAATGGTATAATTATGAACAAAATAACTCAATTTTTCTCTTTACCTCTAAATAACTAGACCTTTCTGTATATCAACATTTTCACACTAATAAGCACACTAATAAAGTTTCTCAAGTTTAAGTGCCATGCTTTTTGTGTGCACTAGTCCAAGACATGGACAAGACAATCCACTAATTGTGGCAAAAAAGTGTCCCATTTGCCACTGTTAGAGGAAGATTCAGCCTTTTCTCACTGGCAGTCACCAATTACAGAGGTCACCTAAAATTGTATTTATCTATAAGTTCCAGTTTTAAAATATTTTTTTGTTTTCTACACTGTAAATACAACTATTCTATTCAATTGTACTTGCTTTAAAATAACATTTTCTCCCTTTCCCTACCACTTGTTTGCAACTCCTCTTTGCTTGTATCATTTATAACTTCATACACCATCTTTTGTTCCTTAAAATCCACACCTTTAGCCAATCATTTAGTTTTCTCCTTTCTCTGAACCCATGATTTTATTGCTTTACCAGACACATTTCCTAATTAACTTATTTCTATTTCATTCTAATGTAGTATTTCTGATATATTCAACTTTCAATTACAAATAAAAATATACCATTATATGGAAGATTCTTATGTACGCCCATTTCTCTTTGTTTCAACATTCATTCCTAGCAACAAACTACATAGTACCCACTTTGTTCTACCAAATTAACTTATCTAGATATTTCTTTATAGATGATAAACAGTTCACTTACTTTGCGCTTTTCCATTCTGTCTGCAAGAGAAGAGCTGCCTAGAAAACGACCAGCACCTGTGCTGCTGCTGTCCTTTTTAAACCCTTTCCCTAGCTAGCACTGCAACTTTATCTATAAAAGCGGTGCTGAGAAACAGCTGGTGTGATATGTTGGGGAGGAGTATAGAAGCCTGAAAGTGATAATTTTCACTAACAGTATTCGGAAAAGAGTAGTGGGACAGTAGTAGTAAAACTCACAAGGTATAGTTATAGCAATAAGAAAAATTGTGTAGTGACTAATAGCTTGTGAATATTTTGTGTGTTGACTCTTGTGTTGAGCCCACCAAATTGGGTATAATTAAAAAAAACTTTGCTTTACCTGGTACATTTCCTATTTCCACTTCATTTTAGTTTAATGTTTCTGCTGTTTTATTCAACTTTTAATTACAAATAACAATAAACAGAAGTACTTATACACATTTTCCAGTATTTGAGGGGCTTTCACAGAGAAGAGGGAACTGATGTATTCTCCAAAGCACAAGGGGTAGGATAAGAAGTAATGGGTGGAAGCTTCTTAAAGAGAGATCCAACCTAGGAGACATTTTCTGGCAGAAGAATTTATCTATGGAATAGTTGCCTGCCAGAGTTGTGGTTGCTCCATCACTGGAGGTTTTCAAATATAGACTGGATAACTATGTGATAGGGATGTTATGAGGTCTGCCTTGATCAGGGGATTGGGTCTCTCCTCCAGCCCTATAATTGTGTTCTCTTTTGCCTTATTTCAATGTTCATTCCCTGTAACAACCTACATATTATCCACTCTCTTTTATCAGATTAACATATCTAGGTATTTCTTTAGTAAACATTTTATTGATGAATACAAGTTAATTTACTTGATAATTTTTCATTATTTCTGTGTAAATTGAAACTGTTCATGTTTCATAATTGTCAAATACAATTATCTTGATTTTTAATACATGAATTTTTGGATCCAGATTCTTGTTCCCTCATGCAACCTACCTAAAATTAACTACCAATATAATCAACACTATGACATCATTGATCTGCATATTCATGCTGGGCAAATTAATCTTTATATTTTAGTGTTGTTTCAGTTCTCCTATTGCTTCTTCATCATTCTTCAATTGTTTCACAGAATTTATAGGGTTTTTTTTTGTCTTTTTTCTTGGACATTAATATTTATAGTATTTCATCTCTTCCTATGGAAGACATTTTCCTTGGCTGCCAAAACTAATGGAGAATTCAAGATATCGTGATGAGTTCAGAGACCGAACTTCAGAATTGTTTTTAACTTGTAAAACCATTTGTCTCCCGTTTTGCCCATTGTGTGTCACCTCAATGTTTTAGGGCAACAATTTAAGAAGTCTTAATAACATTGAGACATGATACGGGGCTAGTTTGAATTTCTGTTTGCCAGCTCGTAATTAAAAATATTCCTTGAATTACAGAAAAATTCAATCTTCATTGACCTTGCTCTAATGGTTTCCTTAGCCAAATATGGAATTCAGAATTTAGTCGCAAAACCGCCTTGCTTTCCATTGATTTGATTGCATTTTAAATATTGAATATCTAAAATGATGAAAAACAACGTAAAAGCCGAGTGTTCTGATTTTTAGAGGGTTGCGCGTTCGAAATTTGACTAAAATCCAGACGCTTTACATCGCATACAACAGGGGTCTGCAAAGTCGGCTCTTTTAAGACTGGTGGACTTCAACTCCCAGAGTTCCCCAGCCAGCATAGCTGGCTGGGGAACTCTGGGAGTTGAAGTCCACCAGTCTTAAAAGAGCCGACTTTGCAGACCCCTGGCATACAACATTCCACTGGGAGAAGATTAGAAAGATCTACTGAAAACGGAAGTTTCGTCTATCAACTATAAGTTTCTATCTCTATGGTGACTACCGTGGTGCCACGTCTTGGCGCAAGCGCATTGGAGTTAATGCTGACGGCTGTTGACGGGGACGTAGTGGGGTGTCGCGGCCTAAGGATCTCTGGGAGGCGACCACGGTGACAAGATGAACTTCTTACGGGGCGTCATGGGCGGTCAGAGCCCTGGACCTCAGCCGTCCGGTGCTGATACGGTAAGTTGGACAGTCTAGCGGAGAAAGTCCGGTTTAGGACTCTTTCTCTGCATGGTGAGTCGTAGGACCCTCTTCCCGGCTTCACAGACTCACGTTGTCCCCTTAGCACACTGCGTGGGGATTTCGCTGCTTTTGCAGAGCTTTGATAGAAGCTTTGAGGGTGGATATATCTTCGAAGTAACCCATTTGGATTGTACCCGTTTCTTTATAACAATATGTAAAAGAGGCTGTGTCCATGTAAGCAAAATATATCACAATGAAACATTGGGGTGATAAAGCCTGGTAAATACTGTATTTAGTACAATAAGTATATCTTTGAAAAACTATGAGCGGATGAGCTCAATTTCAGCCATTTCCATCTATTTTCCTTAATTTGCCACCTTAGCTTCTGTAAGTAAAGATCAGTGCTGTGGTTGCCCCCTTATAAAATATAAATGCCCTATGGGTCTGCTACGTCCATTTTTAAAAAAATCTAATGTCATTTCACCAATCATCCAAAGAAAAGAGGACTTCTATTGTTATTAGGTGTTCCTAAAAAATAATTTTATTTTCATTTGTATCACCGTGTTGATAAATTATGAATGTAAAATCATTTATTTACCGAGCTTGTTAAAAACATATAATACAGTATACATTTTTGCGCAAAAGTTTTTGAATTTATAGATATTGGCAATAACGCATAAGACCTGAAAAAAATCATTTGAAACGTATTCAAACATGTTATATCTTTTTGTCCAGCTAAATGGTAGCATCTAGCCAAACCTGGCTGACCTAAAAAGAAATCTCAGCAAAGTCAACCTTAGTTAGTTAATATATCCTGGAATAAGCTATGTAAACAAATCACATCTGTATTCTGCTAAAATAATACATATGTTATATGCTGTGGGAATTGAATTGACTTAGAGGAGAGCATTAACAAATTACTTACCATATTTTCCTCACAGTTGCTGTACCTTATTTGCATAGTGTCTTCAATAATATGTCATGTTTTGTGTTCAGAAAAAAAGTATGAGTATTGTGATTTGGTGTGATAGCAAGATGCTGTGTTCCGTTGGCACTTGGATTTGGATTATTTGCAAAAACCATTCAACAGTAATTTCTGGTTTTCCATTATTTTAACAGCAATAGCATTCACACCCTACCTTATGTTCCCTAATACAACAAATTAAATAGAGATTTGGACAGATAATTGGTTATACTTTCAATAGGTAGCCTATTGTTCCAGGAAGTACCATTAAGTTTCAACCCAGATGTGTTTATTGAATGGAACCCCTGGATTATAATCTTTAAAACATATTTAAAAGGGAGGGGTGGGGGAGTGGCGATTATAGTTAAGGAAGGTCTCGAGCCGAAGGAGGCCACAGTCCCTCAGACAACTGGGTGTGAATCTCTCTGCGTGAGATGGGGCCTAGGGAGGCAGTTGGGCGTGTTAGTTGTATACCTGGCTCCTCGCTATACAACAACAGCCCTGCCCGAGCTCCTAGAGGTGATAGCCGAGGCGGCAGTTGAGACCCCCAGACTGATAGTCATGGGGGACTTTAACTTGCCGTCGGCGGGCGAAGCCTCTGGAGTAGCTTGGGAGTTCATGGCTTCCATGACGGCCATGGACCTGACCCAGGTAATTTTAGGCCCCACTCACGAGGGGGGAAACACGCTGGATATGATCTTTGTCTCGGGACAGTGGAGTTGTGATCTGGGAATAGGGGATCTAGTCATCACTCCCTTGTCATGGACAGATCACGCTCTCCTTCGGCTAGACTTTCCAATCGCTTCACCTCACCGCGGGGAGGCGGAACCGGATACTCCTAGATGGTTCCGCCCCAGGCTTCTAATGGACCCGGAGAGGTTCCAGAGGGAGCTTGGGCCAATTCCTGTGACCCTGCCTCGCGACTCGACTGAGGACCTAGTGGCCGCATGGTTAAGTGCGGCCACGGGGGCCTTGGACCGAGTCGCGCCCTTGCGGCCTCTCTTGCGGCGTCGAATCACCCAGGCTCCCTGGTTTACTGAGGAGCTTCGGGGGATGAAGCGCCACAAGAGACGCCTAGAGAACTGATGGAGATGCTCTCGCTCCAAAGCCGACCGAACACTAGTGAGAACCCATATTAGGGCTTACTTGGCGATTAGGATGGCCAAACGGGAGTACTGTGCCACCCTTATTGCATCCGAAGATAACCGCCGTGCCGCCCTGTTTGGGGTGACCTGCTCCCTCCTTCATCAGAGGCCGCGAGAAGCCCCTCTACAAGGGCGAGCAGAGGAATTTGGGATTTATCTGCAGGAGAAAATCACTCGGATTCGGAATGAGCTACCCTCCATCGCCAGTGGTCCTGTGGGACTGTCCGAGACTAGTCTTGAGGTTCCTTCTTGGGAGGAGTTTGACTTTGTTACCACTGAGGATATGGACAGGTTGTCAAGGAAGCTTAGGGCGACCACATGTTTATTGGACCCGTGTCCCTCCTGGCTTGTACTGGCATCCTGGGAGATGACACGAGGCTGGCTCCAGGGCATTGTCAACGCATCTTTGAGTGAAGGGTCCGTACCTGCCGTCTTGAAAGAGACGGTAGTGAGGCCCCTCCTCAAGAAGCCGTCCCTGGACCCGGCATTACTAGAGAACTATCGTCCGGTCTCCAACCTTCACATTTTGGTGAAGGTTGTTGAGAGTGTGGTAGCCCAACAGTTTCCGCGACACCTGGAGGAAGTTGATTATCTAGACCCGCGCCAGTCCGGCTTCCGACCCGGTCACAGCACCGAGACGGCATTGGTCGCGTTGGTTGATGATCTTTGGAGGGCGCGGGATAGAGGGTATTCCTCTATCCTAGTCCTATTAGACCTCTCAGCGGCTTTTGATACCATCGACCATGGTATTCTATTGCGCCGACTGGGGGGGTTGGGGCTGGGAGGCACCGTTCTGCGGTGGTTCTCGTCCTACCTCTCTGGTCAGTCGCAATATGTGTTGACGGGAGGGCAGAGGTCGACCTCGAGGCCCCTCGTATGTGGGGTTCCTCAGGGGTCGGTCCTCTCGCCCCTCCTTTTCAACACATATATGAAGCCGCTGGGTGAGATCATCCGTGGTTTTGGGGTGGAGTACCATCTGTACGCTGATGATACTCAGTTGTACATATCCACCCCAGACCACCCCAACGATGCCGTCGAAGTGCTGTCCCGATGTTTGGAGGCCGTACGGATCTGGGTGGGTGGTAACAAACTCAAGCTCAACCCTGCCAAGACTGAGTGGCTGTGGTTTCCGGCACCCCGGTTCAGCCAGATTACTCCAACTCTGGCCATTGGGGGCGAAACAGTGGCCCCCGTGGAGAGGGCGCGCAATTTGGGTGTCCTCCTGGATCCCCGGCTGTCCATGGAAGACCATGTGGCGGCCGTGGCCAGGGGGGCATTTCATCAGGTACGCCTGATGCGCCAATTGCGCCCCTTACTGGACCGGGCTGCCCTCCGCACAGTCACTTAAGCTCTCATGACGTCCCGACTCGACTACTGTAATGCTCTCTACATGGGGCTTCCCTTGAGGTGCACCCGAAAGCTACAGTTAGTCCAAAACGCAGCCGCGCGGGTGATTATGGGAGCCACTAGATGCTCCCACATAACACCAATCCTGCGCGAGCTGCATTGGCTTCCTGTGGTCTTTCGGGTGCGCTTCAAGGTCTTGACGACCATCTTTAAAGCGCTCCATGGCTCGGGGCCTAGTTATTTGCGAGACCGCCTCTTGCCTCATACATCCCTTAGACCGATACGCTCCCACAGAGAGGGCCTTCTCAGGGTGCCGTCGGCCGGACAATGCCGACTGGCGACACCCAGGGGAAGAGCCTTCTCTGTGGCGGGCCCAGCCCTTTGGAACGACCTACCCCCCGAATTACGCACCATCACCGACCTCCGCCTCTTCCGCCAATGTCTAAAGACATACCTATTCCAACAAGCCGGCCTAGCCTAACCTCCCATGGGGACTTTTAGATAGTTTTAAATTGGGTATTTTAAAATTGGGTTTTTAGCATAGGATAAGATGGTTTAATTTATATTTTAAATTGTGTATTTATTTTGTATTCTGTATGTTTTTTAATTTTCCTGTGTGCCGCCCTGGGTCCTCTGCGGAGAAGGGCGGGATATAAATGTAAATAAAATAAATAAATAAATAAAAAAATAAATATTAGATTTTATAATTCTAAAATCTTCCTATGCATTTCATAAATGTTTTACTCTACTTCGGAATTACTTTAAAGAAAAACAAGGTGCTACAAATAAACAATCTCCTGAAATTATATTATAGTTCAGAAAAACGTATGAGTATTATGATTTGATGTGCAGATGAAGTGCGCACTTAACTAGTAAAATAAATAAGCAAATCATAATGTCTTAAAAGATGGATTTTATTTTTCCCCTACATCCTGCCTTTCAATGCAATTATCTTATATTTTAATATCTGTATTCACATCTTTGTGAAATAGTCTGCACTGAAGATTGATTAAAGCCTCAAAGACAACACAACTGTTCACTATATGCTCTAATCCTGTGTAATTCTTAAAAAAAACTGTGACACTACTAGAGACCACTTTTAGCTGAATTTTAATGCATATGTATAACGGAGTACAAGAACCTTTTTGGAGTAAATTACAAAGGGATAATAGAATAGCACATAGCTTTTTGTTTTTTGTTACTTTTTTCTTTTCTTTTTGTAACTTGATTTTAAACATAACTAAAAAAAAAGTGGGAAGCATTTCTCTCAGTTGGTCCACCATTTTTGAGCCCCAGACAGGATTACTGAAAACTAAATTCAGTATGACTGAGTAGAAGATAATAAGCTTTGACCTTTGATAATATTGCTACATCTAATGCAGAAACAACATTTTGCTTATTTTCTGAGCATATTTTGTTGACTTCAACTTTTTCAACAGTGTTTCTGCAAAAGAATAGTTCCATCTTTCTAAATGTTAAGATGATAAAAACTCTATGGGGGAAGTTGCTTCTGAGTGAGGGAACTCTTTTTGAGAAGGGCATTTTTTTCAGTGTATGGGAATCATAGGCTTTCCCTCCATATTAGAAGAGCAAATTCTACCTGGACTAGATGGTTCATAGGTAGGGACCTGAGCTGACAAGGAAAGTACTGACAAGTACTATTCAAAAAGCAATTGGTAATAATGTTTACATTTCACAACAGTTAAGCTTTAAATGGCATTAAAGCCATTTTTCCTGGGGGGAAATGTTGGTATGTTTCAAGTCTGAGAAGAGAAGATGAATGAAGATAGATTATTTAATTCTTGTTTGTCTGACAAGCTTTCACTGTAATGCCCAGTAGTTTTTACCTGCAAGAAGCAAACATATGCTTATCACAAATTTATCTTCTTAGAATGATTTAGAAATAATAAAAAAATTGCTTGGTTTTTTTCTGTTGAAATGTGTTGATTATGATTCTTTTAAAAAAATGAAGTAATAAAGCTTAGAATCCAGTATAAGACTTACATGTGTAGGAGGAGAAAAAGAACCCATTGATAAATAATTCTTCTGATCTGTTTTATAGATTTAGTATGGCTGTGATCATAAACTGGCAAATCCTTTTAAATGCCAGCACAGAGAACTTTGCAATAAATCTATTACAATGGAGGGAAACTAATCAAGGAGAAAAGCAACCCAGAATTAAGGAGAAACTTCCTAACAGTGAGAACAATTAACCAGTGGAACAGCTTGCCTTCAGAAGTTGTGGGTGCTTCATCACTTGAGGTTTTTAAGTAAAGACTGGACAGCCACTTGTTTGAAATTGTATAGGGCAGTGGTGGGCAAATTCATTAGTCAACAGAGCCAAATATCAATAGTACAACGATTGAAATTTCCCTTTCAGAGCCAAAAGAAGGTGTGGCCTATTTTGTGGGAGTGACTCAGCGGTTATGTGACCGGGAAACTTGGAAAATGTGGTGAAACTCACTTAACGATGGTCTTGCTTAGCAACCAAAATTTTGGGCACAATTGTGGTCATAAGTTCTTTCTTTCTTTCTTTCTTTCTTTCTTTCTTTCTTTCTTTCTTTCTTTCTTTCTTTCTTTCGCTCTCTTTCTTTCTCTTTCTTTCTCTTTCTTTGTCTCTGTCTCTTTCTCTGTCTCTCTCTCTGTATCTCTGTCTCTCCTCCCTCCGCCCATCTCTGTCACTGTATGTGTGTGTCTGTCTGTCTCATTCACTCACTTAATCACTCACTCTGTGTTTCTGTCTGTCTCTCCCTCCCTCCCCCCCTCTCTCTCTCTGTGGCTCTCTCTGTCTGTCTGTGTCTCTCCCCCCTCCTTTCCTCTCTCTCTGTCACTGTGTGTGTATGTGTGTGTCTATCTCTCTCTTACTCACTCACTCACTCTTGTGTGTGTCTCTGTCTGTCTCTCCCTCTCTGTCTCTCTCTCTGTGTCAGTCTTTCTCTGATTCCCTCTCTCCCTCCCTCTCTCTCTGTCTCTGTCTGTCTCTCCCTCCCTCCCCCTCTGTCTCTCTGTGATTCCCTCCCTCCCTCTGTCTCTCTCTCTCTCTGTGTCAGTCTCTCTCTGATTACCTCTCTCCCTGTCAGTCACTGTCTCTGTTCACAAAATTCCGCATGAAGCAGTGGCGAGTCTCTGCGCTGCCAACTAGGCCATCCACGGGGGGGCAGGGTCCCCCTCTGCGTTCCTCATCTTCCCGTATGGCAGTGCTTCTCAAATAGTGGGGCGGGCCCCCCAGGGGAGGCGCGAGGCTCCGTAAAGGGGGGCGCGTTTGACCTCGGCAAAGGATTAAATTTTTTTAAAATTTCTAATGCACTTTAAATCTTTTCTGCTACAGTTAATAAAGCTATTCTTTGTTGTAAATTGATCCATATTTCTTTCTTTTTTTATTCTCTTATACGTTAATAAGGATACAGTGTTATGCAGAGGTGTACTTATAACAATTTTATAGACAAATGATACTATTTACAGTCGCGTGGGGGGGCGCGAAATGTTTTCTTCTTCCTAGGGGGGGCATGACAGAAAATAATTGAGAAGCACTGCCGTATGGCCTCTAGAGTCATCTGCAACCGCCCAGGGACTCATCCTCCTCCACGCCGTGGAAAAGATATGCGCATGCGCACGCCCCGCTCAATTACAGCCCATGTTCCTGACGTTATAAAGTCTCTGAGACTATAATTGTGTAGGGTGTGCGTGCGCCTATCTTTTCCATGGCGTGGAGGAGGGTGAGTCTCTGGGCGGCTGCGGATGATTCCAGAGGCCATACGAGAAGATGAATGCGAGGGGGACCTTGCCCCTCCCCGCAGAAGGCCTCGCCAGCAGCGCAGAGACTCGCCGCTGCTTCACGCAGTTTTTTTGGGGCAGACACAGTGACTGACAGAGAGAGAGACAGAGAGGGGGTGGGGGGAGGGAATCAGAGAGAGAATGAAGAGCAACATTCAAGGGGCCAAAGAGCCATTCCTGAAGTTCTGGTTTGCCCATAGGGCCAGTTTTTCGCACTTCAGAGGCTTCTGGGAAGCTCCTGAAGCCTCTGGAGAGCTAAAAATGGCCTCAAAAGAAGGCCGGTCAGCTGGCCAGCTTACATGGCAAGCCCTGCATGCCCTGACAAATCGCTCCGTGTGACACCCGTGGCACGCGTGCCATAGATTCACCATCACAGGTATAGGCACATGTGCCAGGTATAGGCACGTGTACGAACCTATGGCACGTGTGCCAGATGTGGCACACAGCCCTCTCTGTGGAGATGTGCACTATCGCCAGATGCTCTTCTGGTTTCCGGCACCCATGTGCACGCCAGCCAGCTGGTCTTCACAGGCGCCAGAGCATCGAAAAAAGTCTTGAAAGTGGCCTCGGAAATGACCAAAACCCGGCCATTTTCCAGGCCATTTTGACAATGCTTTTGGGCCGAAAAACACCGTGAAAATAGCCCAGAAAACAGCCCCAAAAATGCCCAAAAAGCAAGTATGCGCCAGCTGGTCTTTGGGTTTCCGGCATTCTGGCGTGCGCACATGCACACACATTCAGGTTTGGGCACTCAGTGCCAAAAAGGTTCGCCATCACTGGTATAGGATCTCCTGCTTGGAGGTTGGACGAGAAGACCTCCAAGGTCCCTTAAAGCTCTATTTTGAATTGAAAATTTAATTGAAATGAATACATTTTGAAAATCTGCTGATGTAGTGTTTAAGGTGATGTATAACAGTGAGTCCCAGGTTTATCGTCTATTATGAAAGGTTACTGGGTGACTTTGGGATAGTCACTCTCTTAGCCAATATACCTCATATTGTTAGTGAAAATAAATTATATATCTCATCTTGGAGTTCTTCTAAAAAAGTGAAATTAAATCTAATAAATAGATAAAAGACTATTCATTGAAAATGGAGAACTAATATCTAATAATCATTTTAGTAATTTAATAATTTTAAGTATAAATATAAATATATAAATATGATAAATAAATAATGTCTGCACATTGCATTAAAACTGGTTTGTTTAACCATTTTTTCTCAAAATCAACAATTCGATATGTTCATACAAAACGTTAAGTCAGTATCAGATATGCTGTTCTATGGTTTTGCACTTCTGTATGAATCCATCTAGCACATAGTTTCAAATGAAGAATTAATATTTTTATAAAATTGTGAATAAATTCATATTCTTTTAAAACTAACATGAACTATACCATGTTTAATTTTGATTTCAACCTGAGAAAATATGTGAATACATTTTTCTGAGCTATAAAGGCCTTTGAATTTCAACATCTTAGAATCTTAATTTTTGAATCATTTTATTTCTGTTACAGATTCAAAAATTATGTGATAGAGTGGCATCTTCCACCTTACTTGAGGATCGCAGAGATGCTGTACGTGCCCTTAAATCTCTTTCAAAGGTATATATAAATATATTTCTAACAAAATTTCATTTGCATGTGGCATATAAAGTATGTTTGGTAGAACATACTTTAAATTTCCTGTGCGCTGTCCTGGGCCCTTTTTGGAGAAGGTACAGGGTATAAATTTGAATAAAATAAAAATAAAATAAAGAACATTATAACATTTTAAAAAAAATACTTGCTCTGTTTTTGATAGAAATATCGTTTGGAAGTGGGGATTCAAGCTATGTCTCATCTTATACATGTTCTCCAAACAGATCGGTAAGATTTGCCAGATGATTTTAAAATATACAAATAGGATCTTCCAATAATAAAATCTTGAATTATGAAATTGAATTATGATTGAAATGTAAGAAATATACTCATGAGAATCAAATTGATTATTATCTGTCCAGTGTTTTTCGCAATAATGGAGTATAATTCTACTTTAGTATATTTAAGAAGCTTCAGAACCTATCAATGTAACTAACAAGTTATTTACATGACAAAATTGATCTGGTATTCATAAGGTGTTTCTTGCTTATTTATCTTTTGTTCAACAACAATTTGAATAATGAATAATGAAACTTATAACTGGCCTTGAAGTTACAGCCTTTGTAGCAGCACCATGGTCACTTGATTGTAATTCAGGCACTTGGCAACCAGCTTGTATTTATGATAGTCACAGCATCCCACGAGAACAATCCTCATTTGTAATCTGCACAGCCACCTTCCAACAAGGAAAGTGAGTGGGGAAGCAGGCAGGCAGGAAGTCACAAGTCATGGTCACATGACATTGTGCTTAATGACCACAGTTGGTTCGCTTACAACACAGCCAAAACTATCACACTGCCTTCATAAGTCAGGCACAGTAATGTGATTTTTCTTTTTAGACCACATGTAGCGCAGGGTTGTCATGTGTAGTGTGCAAAGGCTACATGTAGTAGAATTTCTGAACATACTCCTTATCGAGTATTAAATATACTCCAAATCAAGGCTTTGCAATAAGCTTTGAAATGACATCAGAGATTATATAATTATATTATTTGCAATGTTAGTGTTAAATGCAGTTTATTCAATGAGAGTTTGTCCTTTTATTCATAGTTCAGATTCTGAGATAATCGGCTATGCTTTGGATACCCTCTGCAATATCATGTCCAATGATTTGGAAGAGGAAGAACAAGGTTAAGTAGTTGATTTTTAATATGTCCTTAACAAATAGATTTTACTTAATTTTATTTAATTAGTGATTTTTTAAAAAAAAATTAAAGTGATCTGCTTTAGATATGCAAGTTTGCATTAAGTTTTGGCTCAGTTGCTGTCACCTCTATAATGGCCAGAGGAAATGTGATGCATATAAATCCAGTTTTAAGTTGAAAAAAAGGCTTTCTGTTTATGAACTTGAGGTACTGTGACTATTGCAGGGAAAAAAAAGTTATAATCCAGGATTTGATTTCCTCCTCATTTTTGCAACATGGCTATTAGATGGGGATATATTGAGTCGTTCTAACCTTCTCTAGTGCAGCTATAAGGAAGTGAGAAAAGAATAGAGTGTGGTGCCCCAGGCTTATGAAGGCACATTCGTGTAATTATAGATTAGAGTTGCATTAAAACTAATCCAGTATTTCTTTCCTATTGCAGAAATAATTTTGCTTTAGCCTTTCCTAATTTTTGTTTTGGATTTGCATGTTTTGTTTTTAATGTAGTGTGAAATGAGCAGCATCTTCTCAAAGCACTATTTTAAATTTAAGAAGTATATGCTAAACCAGTGGTCACAGAAATCAATTTGAATGAGTATAACTCAAAACAAGTAAAATAATTATGTTGGGATTTCTAAAATTAAAGATTCTCATTTCATTCTCATTTCAAATTTATTTTGTTTTACTGATAACCATATTTCATTGTGTGTTTGTTTTTATCTTACTTAAAGTTGCCAACTTTAAATATCCTTGCTGTTTTTTGCTGTTTCATGTTAAAGAAAGTAATTTTAAAAGATTTACAGTACTATGTTGATGCAAAGGATTGGAACTGTTCTTTTATTAAATAGGTCCAATAAGAAACAAAATACTGTAAATTGCTCAAATGTGCTATCTTTCCCAATATTGGGAGAATACGAGTGTAGCGGATCATGCATTTGGAGTCAATATCAACCCAAAGGAAATAATAATGTCAAGACACCTGGCTATTGCCAACATCTATTAATTGATAGGCATGCTTTTGGTAGCCATAAAATGGACTTATGGCACCAGAACTAGTAATCCTGGAACTATGGAGATTCCTATAAATGGGATCTCCAGTGTAAGTGCTGTGGGTGATTATGAGAATCACTGGAAAAGAAAAAGAGTACAAAGTGTGAGGTAAAGCAGTACAACCCAGAAATCCTCCCTTAATTAGTTTATTATAAGTCTGCCTGAGAACTAACTTTCAAGTTTTATTATTACATTCTTATCCTGCTTATGTTGGGCTTTGCCATATACATGGTGCTTGACAAAGGCTGACAACGAATGCATTGACCCGCGCCCCGATGGAGGACCTCGTGGCCGCATGGAATACTGCGACCACGGGAGTCTTGGATCGGGTCGCGCCCTTGCGGCCTCTCTTGCGGCGGCAAGCCACCCTGGCTCCTTGGTTTACCGAGGAGCTGAGGGGGATGAAACGCCACAAGAGATGCCTAGAGAGAAGATGGAGGTCTACCCGATCTGAATCTGACCGGACACAGGTAAGAGCCCATTTACGGACTTACATTGTGGCGCTGAGAGTGGCCAAACGTCATCATTGTGCCACTCTCATAGCATCCGCAGAAAACCGCCCTGCCGCCCTGTTTAGGGTGACCCGCTCCCTCCTTCAACAGAGGGTGCGGGAAGCCCCGCTACAGGGTACAGCAGAGGAATTTGTGACTTTTCTGCAGGAGAAAATCGCTCAGATACAGAACGAGTTAGCCCCCATTGATGGTCCAGTGGGATGCCACGAGATAGATCTTGTTTGGGAGGAGTTTGACTCCGTTACTTCCGAGGATATGGACAGGTTACGTGGGCGACTGCGAGCCACCACATGTTTATTGGACCCGTGTCCCTCCTGGCTTGTACTGGCATCCTGGGAGGTGACACGAGGCTGGCTCCAAGAGGTTGTCAACGCATCCTTAAGTGAGGGTTCCTTGCCTGCCTCCCTAAAAGAGGCTATGGTGAGGCCCCTCCTTAAGAAGCCCTCTTTGGATCCAGCTTTATTAACCAACTATCGTCCAGTCTCCAACCTTCCCTTTTTGGCGAAGGTTGTTGAGAGTGTGGTGGCACAACAGTTTCCCCGTCACCTGGAGGAAGTTGACTTATCTAGAGAGGGACTTCTCCGGGTGCCGTCCACTAGACTTTGTCAGCGGGCGACGCCCAGGGGAAGGGCTCTCTCTGTGGCGGGCCCAGCCCTCTGGAACAACCTTCCCCCCAACATTAGAACTACCACGGACCTCCGCTCCTTCCGTCTAAAACTAAAAACATATCTGTTCTGCTTGGCCGGCCTAGGATAGTCTCTCTTCGATGGGGTTGCCAGAAATTTTAGATGGGGATTTTAGTTTTTTAATTGGAATTTTTAGCGCAGGGAAATATTTAATTTGTTTTTAACTATATGTATGTATTTATTGTTTTATTAGCCCTGTGCACCGCTCCGAGTCCCTTCGGGGAGAGGGAGCGGTCAACAAATTTAATAAATTATTAAATTATTATTATTGTATCAATTGATTGCCACTTTGGGCTATGTCCTGATTGGATGATGGGCATCCTTTCCTAAGAGTGTCAGCATCTTCACTTTCCCAATCATTCAACACTTTCCCTCATGAAACTTGGTTCTTAGGTTTTTGCTGTTACCAAACCTATTTTGGCAGATGCCCAAAAGCATACTCATCTAATTTTTTGGTAGCCATATTAACTGAAGGTTTAGAAAGAGGGGTTCTCTCTGTGAAGATAAGATGATGCTAAGATCAGATCTCTGCTTTATGCCCAATGAGAGTTCCAAATTCCACCGAGCCCAAGTAACTTATTCTTTCTTCCCATCCTAGATAACAAACCTGCCACAATCTGGATGCACATGGAGTATTAGAATTATACTTCAGATATATACCAAATAAGCATTAAGTCTTATCACTTATATACTTGAGATATTTACCAGCAGCAAGTGTGTCAGAGAATATATTGCTGTGGCATGTTCAGCTAGCACTACTCTTCTCTTTAGCATATCTAGTCAGCAACATCAAAGAATGAGAATTCTTCTAATTTTTTTAAGATACTGATCTTTTCTGAACCATCTACACACATTAAATATTGTAAGACATAAAAGTGAGGCTCAACAGATCTATACTGGGAATGCTTTAACATTGAACTAACCCTCCCTGAGTATAGTAGGGTATCTTGTTCTTTCAGTTCCACCTTCAGTGACCAAGAGTTGTGGTTGGATTTAAAGACTTATTGCCTTTCACAGTCAGTGACAGTCCCATCCACTGAAATATAATTATTCTAGTGAGCAAGGACTACATAATATAAAGAAGTTACACCATATCCAGTGGTCAGCTGAAGTTAGAATGCGTATCTGAAGGGAAGGACTTCATCCGCAGGAAAAAAATCTTAAGCCTTCTCTTCTAACTAGAAGTATGAGTAAATATTTTTTAGTACCAATTTGTATTCTTCTTTTCAACATTAATTATATAAAATCAATTGTGCTGCTTTGCAATATTAAATAGAAGTTGCTTTATTTTTTAAAACTTTCTCTTTCTCCCTCTGCTCTTACAGATGATTCTGAAGGTAAAAGAAATGGAGTATTTATCAGCATGATGCATTTAGATTTAGTTCTAATTATTCTCAACACTTGCCCATTTGTAAAAAGGATGCTATATTTTAGAAAATAGTTTTAGCACTTTTTACACGCACACATGTCTGATACAAACTTAACATGGTGCTGTTCCTGTTAAGAGTAGTCATGCAATAGTTTCAGGTATTATTTGAAAAAATATGGATAATATTAGATACTGAAGTAAAATACTTGGGATTTTTTTTTTGTTTAAAGAGCTTTCAATTAATATGCTGTTTAAAAATAATTGCTAAATGCAATTATTCCTTGAATAATTTATAAGCGCAAATTGGCTTTTTTGCAATCTTTATAAAACAGAGTTGGCTCCATTAGCATGCTTTAATTTATGCACTTTCATAAAGATAGTTTTCTAGTTAGCATTGTATATTATGCCTGTCCTGATTTATTAAGCAGCCAATCTTCAGAAGCTTTTGTTCTAATATTCTACTAGGGATTTATACAGTTTTAATATGGTTAATAGTATATTTATTCATTATATATACATAGGGCTTAGGTTATTATATTTTATTAATATATTATGAGATATTAAAAAGAGTAACTAATGCCCCTAGTGTTTTCTTTATTTCTCACATTACATCTCCTCTGTGCCACACACTAGTTTTTTAAAAATGTACTGTAAACATTGAGTCAATCTTTTAGTAAATACAGTTTGCTGACAGCTCTCTTTTGTATTTTCATGGAAAAAATTGGAAATGGTGATCAGGGAGGACATTCTAATCTCTTTTATAATTTAGGATCATTTCTCACAAGGACTAATAGTAATCCATATTTATTTACATTTTTATGTTCAGTGGTGTGTAGCATATTTATTGCATAGTTAATGGGTGTCTATCTTGTAATTAAAGGGTAAATATTCCATAGTTATAAAATAAATTCCACAATTTATGTCAACTAGATTTTTCATTTTGTTCTAAGTTTTTTTTTTGTAAAGTGATTTTATTGGTTTTACAATTTTATAAGGGTAAGGGTATATAGGGTTAAAATAGAAATTTTTTAGAGCTTTCATGTCAGAGATGGTGGTCATTTCCGATGCTTCATATAAAAACAATTTCAATAAAAAGTAAAAAGAAGTACATACATATTGTATCTTAAATCCATGCATTCAATCATTTCTTTTGTTAACATCTAATAAGGAATTACAGTTACATAAAGAAAAAAAAATCACTTTAATGATCAGAGTCTCTTACTTTGATTCTTTTCTTCCCTCCCGCCAGTGGGCAGAGGCTCAGCCCCTCCCACTCCCTCATCTTAGTCCACCAGGATTAAGGGTTATTTTTTAAGAGAAGCTTCCGCCTCTACCATTTATTTTAAATTTTATTCTATCCCCTTCCCGGAACAGCAACATTCCTTCAGGCATTAACCATTTAGAGCACCCCCCTTTTTGTACAATTTTTTGAAGAGGAGAAATACTTCTCGGATTTTTCCGGGGGTCTGCTTCAAACTGGCAACTTCTTTTGGTTGATACAACAAAAGCCTCTCTCTGTGTGCTCCCAGGATCCCATCCCTTGTTAACCTTATCAAATTTTTATCTATCTCTCTTGGGTTCCGCCTGGGGCGGAACCCGAGATTCCTAGATGGTTCCGCCCCAGGCGCCTGATGGACCTGGAGAGGTTCCAGATGGAGCTTGGGCCTATACCTGTAACCCTCACCCACGACTCGACCGAGGACTTAGTGGCCGCATGGAATAGTGCGGCCACGGGGGCCTTGGACCGGGTCGTGCCCTTGCGGCCTCTCACGCGGCGCCGATCTACCCTGGCCCCTTGGTTCTGTGAGGAGCTAAGGGTGATGAAGCGCCGCAAGAGACGCCTAGAGAGCAGGTGGAGGTCCACTCATTCTGAATCCGACCGAACACTAGTGAGGTCCTACACAAAGACCTACCTAGTGGCAATAAGAGTGGCAAAATGTAGTCATCTTGCCACCCTTATTGCGTCCGCAGATAACCGCCCTGCCGCCCTGTTTAGAGTGACCCGCTCCCTTCTCCAACAGGGGCCGCGGGAAGCTCCCTTGCAGGGTAGAGCAGAGGAGTTTGGAAGTTATCTTCAGGACAAAATCGCTCGGATTCGGGACGACTTGGCCTCCATTTCGATAAATCTGGGCGGACCATCTGAGGCAGGTCTTGAGACCGTTTTATGGGACGAGTTCGACTTTATTACTTCCGAAGACATGGACAAGGTTGCCAAGGCAACTGAATGCCACCACATGTTTATTGGACCCGTGTCCCTCCTGGTTGGTACTGGCCTCCTAGGAGGTGACACGAGGCTGGCTCCAGGGAATTGTGAACGCTTCTCTTAATGAGGTGTTCTTGCCGGCCTCCCTTAAAGAGGCGATGGTAAGACCCCTCCTCAAGAAGCCTTCCCTGGACCCAGCATTGTTAACTAACTACCGTCCGGTCTCCAACCTCCAACCAAAAACCTCACTTTTTGGCGAAGGTTGTAGAGAGTGTGGTGGCACAGCAGTTCTCTCGGCACCTGGAGGAAACTGCTTATCTAGACCTGCGCCAGTCTGGCTTCCGACCTGGGCACAGCACCGAGACGGCATTGGTCGCGTTGGTGGATGATCTCTGGAGGGCCAGAGATAGGGGTTTTTCCTCTATCCTGGTCCTATTAGATCTCTCAGCGGCTTTCGATACCATCGACCATGGTATCCTATTGCACCGACTGGAGAGGTTGGGACTGGGGGGCACTGTTTTACAGTGGTTCTCCTCCTACCTCTCCGGTCGGTCGCAATTTGTACTGACAGGAGGGCAGAGGTCGACCTCGAGACCACTCATTTATGGGGTGCCTCAGGGGTCGGTCCTCTCACCCCTCCTGTTTAACATCTACATGAAGCCGCTGGGTGAGATCATCCGTGGTTGTGGGGTAGAGTACCATCTGTACGCTGATGATACTCAGCTGGACATATCTACCCCCAACCACCCCAATGATGCCGTCGAAGTAATGTCCCGGTGTTTGGAAGCCGTGCGGCTCTGGATGGGAAGTAACAAACTTTGGCTCAACCTGCCCAAGACCGAGTGGCTGAGGTTTCCGGCGTCTCGGCATAGCCAGCTCATTCCATCGCTGGTTATCGGGGGCGAGTCATTGGCCCCCGTGGAAAGGGCTCGCAACTTAGGCGTCCTCCTGGATTCGCGGCTGTCCCTGGACGACCATGTGACGGCCGTGACCAGGGGGGCATTCTACCAGGTTTGCCTGGTACGCCAGTTGCGTCCCTTTCTTGACCGAGACGCCCTCCGCACTGTCACTCAAGCACTCGCTTAGACTATTGTAAAGCTCTCTACATGGGGCTCCCCTTGAGGTGCACCCGAAGGCTCCAGTTGGTTCAGAATGCAGCCGCGCGGGGGATTCTGGGAGCTTCTCGTTACTCCCACGTAACACCTCTCCTGCGCGAGCTGCACTGGCTACCGGTGGCCTTCCGGGTGCACTTCAAGGTGCTTGTCACCATCTTCAAATCGCTCCATGGCTCGGGGCCTAGCTACCTGTGGGACCGTCTCCTGCCACATACCTCCCTGCGTCCGATACGCTCCCACAGAGAGGGCCTACTGAGGGTACCAACTGCCGGTCAATGCCGGCTAGCGGTGCCAAGGGGTAGGGCCTTCTCTGTGGCAGGGCTGGCCCTCTGGAACGACCTACCCCCCGAACTTCGCACTATCACGGACCTTCCCCTCTTTCGCCGTTCACTTAAAACATACTTTTTTCAGCAAGCTGGTCTTGCTTAATAGTTTAGACTTTTTGTAATATAGCTTCTGCCAAACACGTAAATGGATGTTAGATTTTTAGGGGGAATTTTAGCACAGGCTCTGATTTAATTCTTTTTACCTATTTATTGTATTTCTATTATTGTTGGTTTTAAATTCCTGTGCACCGCCCTGGGTCCATTTCGATGGAGAAGGCGCGGTATATAAATTGAAATAAATGAAATGAAAAAAAATGGATGTATCTTTTGTTCTGGCATATGTTGAAGTTGTATATTCTTTACTTTTTTTTGGTACATTCTGCTAAGTTATGTTTATTAAATCTTTTAAATTATCTGACTCAGAAGCATTATGAAACTTCAAAAAGCAAATTCTATTTTCAAAATCAATTCTAGACATATGACCAGCCCTGTCTGTAGATTTTTTTTGCTGTTCCCTTCTCTCTTCGTTCATCTCGACCGTCCACCCTCCAACCCATCAATTTTTTGTTTGTTATCTGTTATTATTCTTTGTGTCTCCAACAGTTCCAGTCTTGAGCTTGTCATGTCTTTCCGAATCTGCTTTATTTCCTGCAATATGCTTTGAAACATTCCATGTACTCTTGTAGAAGCAGTAACGGAAAAGTTTTTTCCAGTCGGAGGCTTTCTTGTTGGCATGATTTTTATTGTTAAAGATTGCGACTGGTGGGTGAATAGTCTTGCGAGCTCCAAGGAAGGGCAAATTCTTTTAAGTTCCAAACAGATGTTATATAAACTCCAGAGAGGCAACTGTAAAATCCAATCCAAGAAAGAAGGGTACAATGGGAGAGACACTGAGAGTTACTTGAGTTGACTGTAGGTGTAAATTTCTTGATCTTGTAGTGTTGAAGGAATGTTCAAATTTCAAAGAAAATTTTCCATTGGGAGCAAAGAAGCGCCATTTTTCTGCCGCTTTGGCTTTAGTGAAGAAATAATAAAAACTCCATTTAACCTTTAATGAGTCCCGGATACAAAGTTTCCAAGTGTAATTCCATATATGGTAATACTTATGCTTTTAGCTAATAAAGCATTTTAAAACGCCACTTTTTTTTTCCGAGAGGGGATTTTCTGCAATCTCCACCCTCTATTTTCCCTTTTCAGAAGTTGAATGCATATAAAAACACTTACAATCCACACTGAGCCTCGGTATGATACTCCAGCTCTGGCACTTCAGCCCATTTGTTAAAAGTCTGTGGATCTGACATTCCTTCGGCGAGAGGGCGTTTCCTCCCCGCGATCTGTTCTGCTCCTGGGGCGAAGCAGAAACGGCCCCCCCTGACCGCCGTCGAGGTGGGGGTTGCGCCGCCGGCCGCCCTTACAGCAGGACTCCCTACAAGAGCCCCCCAGCCCCCGAAGGCACCGACTGGAGAAGCCATTTTGTTCTAAGTTTTTAAGGTCTAAAATAGAGTTATATTAATTCAGTCATGCAGTGATAAACTCAGTATTACTAGGACTTGTTTAGATTTTATTTCATCTCATCCAGTCCTTTGTACATATCAGACATACAACAAAGAAATCCAAAGTACCTCCTGCTTGGCCCAGGTCAGAGATGCATAACAAGTATCTTCTACATCTTCAATTATCACTCCACATACTATCAATGGACAACTTCTCCCAAAAGTTTCATATGGTTATTGACCAAAATCTTTTGTTTGTAATAGTGGCAAATATCTGTAGTTTGGCTGTAGGATGAGGATGAAGGTTCGTTCTCTGAGCTTGTGGGTTGCTTTCTGAACTTTTTGTTAGTCTCTACCCACACCGACTCCAAACAGTATTAGTTCAATTGGAACAACACAAAAATTGTCAGCCACGCTACCACCTGCCACACTTATGAGTTCATTGAAGCCTGGCACTCCATATGTAATTCCATCAACAGACTTATTGACCTACAACCAACCCACGAATCCCTCAGAATCCAAATCAACTGCACAGCCAATCATCAGAGACAGCATCAACCCTCAACCAATTAAGCAACCCTGACTTGATGTAATCTCCTTATCACAAGACCCATCACAAAATCCACTGATGACTCACATTGGCATCCCCTAAACTCAGCTGAAGTTGTTACCTAGCGTGGAAACCAAACATTCAGAAATCAACCCACAAGCTCAGAGAACAAACCTTTACCGTCAGACTTTATGGTCCCCTCACCAAGAAAGGGCTTAGGGACTTCCTACCCTCTACAACTGGAAGTTGAAGGTGTACTTCCCCTATAAAATAATGCTAACTTTCATAGGCAATCTGGAAGGACACTATAGTTCATGATATCAAACACTGCTGAGGAGTCTAAAAGGACACATTGCCCTCATCCATATCCACATCTAATAATGTTTTCATCATATAATTGAGCTGAAAGCCATGATAGTGAACCTATGGCACGCATACCACAGGTGGCATGCAGCACCCTCTCTGTGGGCACTTGAGCCATCACCCTAGTTCAGCTCCACCACGCATGTGCCTCCCTCCAGCCAGCTAGTCATTGGGTCTCTGGCGTGCATGTACCCCTCCCCCGTGTCTGCACGGGGGGCATGTGCAGAGGCAGCCGCTCGCACATTGCATTTTAGGGCTTTTGGCACGCACGCACACACACCTGCTTTGGGCACTCACACCGGAAACGATTAACCATCACTGGCCTAAAGCATCATTCAGCCAAGATTCTCTATAATTACAGTTATAATACAATTATAATTAAGATTCTCTACTTTCTTCAAAATCCCCCCCCCCCCCGAAAATTTGAAATTTGCAGAAATTATGCAGTACATGATTTAATAAATGGTTCATTCAGGAAGAGGTTTTTGAACTTTAAAAATATGAGATGAAATTGTTTTTTGCTTAAGAGATTCCTGTTTGTGACACTTAAGAGTTTCTTTTTCTGAATATGAATGAGTTAAGGTAGTCTTAGAGTATTGCTTTATTTTTGAATGTTTATTTACTAGTTCATTGAGTTGGTTTTCTTTGGCATTTACTACTAAGTCTATAAACTGTAACGCCTAAAGTCCTGAAATATTTTTGTATAATATGAAATATATATATATATATATTTGTTCAATTTCACTTTTTAATATCTTTAATATATTTTCTTTAAACTTTCTTTGTTGAGACCTCTGATTTGTACTATTTTTAATGTTACAGAAGAAAATTCACAGAAACAGACAGAAGATTTTGGAAGTCAGTTTACTGAAAATTTCATTAAGCAACATGAAAATGTCACTCTTCTGTTGACTTATTTAGAGGTGAGGATATTTTTTTAAACTATTAAATAAGTATGTCATTTAACTGAGTGACATTGTCATAAATAAAATATAACAGAATAAAAGAATTGAAAGGGCCCTTGGAGGAGGCCTTCTAATCTAACCCTCTGCTCAAGCAGGAGACTATCTTATTCTGGAAAAATGGCTGTCCAGTCTCTTAAAATCTCCAGTGATGGAACATTCACAACTTCTGGAGGCAAACCATTTCACTGATTAATTGTTCTCACTGTCATAAAATTGCTTCTTAATTTTAGAATTGATCTTCTTTTGTTAAGCTTCCATCTATTACTTTTTGTCTTGTCCTCAGGTGCTTTAGAGCAGGGGTCCCCAACCTTTGCAACTTTAAGTCTGAAGGACTTCAGCTCCCAGAATTCTCCAGCCAGCAAAGCTGGCTGGAGAAGTCTGGGAGCTGAAGTCCTTCAGACTTAAAGTTGCAAAGGTTGGAGACCCCTGCTTTAGAGAATAGGTTAACCACTTGTTCTCTGTGACAGCACTTAAAATTTTGGAAGAGTGTTGTTATGTCACTCTTAGTTCTTAATTTTGAGACTTCGATGTTGATGTTGAGACTTTGGAAAAAATGTGGAGTAGAGCAACTAAGATGATTAAATGCCTGGAGACTAAAACATTCAAACAATCATTGCATGATTTGGCTATTGTTAGTCTAGAGAAGGGTGTCCCTACTCTAGACTAACCATAGACTAATACCTGCAGGCTGCTAGGATCTGGCCCACAAAGTTGCCCTGGAAACTGCAAAGGACTGGCCCATGGTGCCTCTGCCAATGAAAACGTGTGGGCCATGTGTGGCCTTCCCAAATTCCATTTTCACTGGTAGAGGGTTGCAGGATGCCGTTACCCACCCTGACTGCGCCCACTCCGGCCTCCTGAGGTCAAACACAACCCTGATGCAGACCTCAATGAAATCAAGTTTGACACTCCTAGTCTATAGAAAAGAAGGGGGGGGGGGGAACATGATAGCAACATTTCAGTATTTGAGAGGCTGCCATAAAGAAGGTGTGTGTGTGTATGTGTCAGCTTATTTCCCAAAGCACCAGAAGGCAGGGCAAGGAACAATGGAAACCAATCAAGGAGAGAAGCAACTTGGAATTAAGAAGAAACTTCTTAACAGTGGAGAAGGTTGCCTTCAAAACTTGTGAGTACTTTCTCACTGGAGGATTTTAAGAAGAGACTGGGCAGCCACTTGTCTGAAATGGTATAGCAAAAGGTTGGACTAAAAGATCTCAAAGGTTCCTTCCAACTCTGTTTTGAATTAAAATTGAATTGTATTCATTAGACTAGACATACCCAGTTTTGCAACAGTTTATCATATGTTTTAGCTTCAAGCTTTCTAATCATTTTATTGCTCTTTGCACTCTTTCTAGAGTCTCAATTTCTTTCTTCTTTTTGTATTGTGGTAACCAAAGCTGGACACAGTATTCCAAGTGCAGTCTTATCAAGGCAGTATGAAATAGTACTAATACAGCACATGGTTTTGAAACTATCCTTCTGTTGATTCAGTCTAGGATTGAATTGGCTTTTTTGACAATTCCAGCACACTGCTGGCTCATATTTAAGTGGTTCCCACTAGAACTCCTAGATCCTTCTTACAGTTACTGCTGTTACAGTGTACCTGGGTAGGTAGCCCTTAACTTACAATCACCATTGGAATCAGAATTTCCATTGCTCAGCAAGGCAGTCAATGTGAGTTGAACCCAATTTTACAACATTTTTAACCAGGATTGTTAAGCAAATTATTGCAGTTGTTATTATTGCAATTTTAATTTCATGGCCAGGGGGATGCTGCTGTAGTCATAAGTGCAAGGATTGATTGCAAATAACTTTTTTTCACCATTGTTTTAAATACAAATGGTAAGTAAATGAATGGTTACAAGTCAAGGACCACCTTTTTTCAAGAGTATTTTATAATAGTGTTGATTATTTCAAAACTTTTGAAAGAGATAAGCTATTCTATTGCCCGCTGTAGCTAGAATTAGACATTTCACAGCAGATACATGCTATATTTTTTGGAGTATAAGATGCACCGGAGTATAAGGCGCACTAACATTTTGCAGAGACAAATTTAAAAAAACAACAACAGTTTTCGCATTTTGCATTTTTCATTTTAAAAGAGGGACATGCATAGCATTTAGGAGGTTCATAGAGTGCTCCTGGGAGCTGCACCCCCCCCCCAAAAACGAGCAACAAACACCCAATTTTTCCTGAAAATGGGCCTGTTTTTGTCAAGAAAAGGGCATTCATAGCCTTTAGGAGGCTTATAGAGTGCTCCTGGGGGCTGCAGGTGGGAGGGGGGACAAAAATGAGCAAATAAACGGACTATCTTTTGCTCATTTCTGACCTCCCCAGCCCCCAGGAGTATTCTGGAAGTCTGGCTATGCACGGCCATTTTGGTGAAGGGGGCGGTGTTTCAGGAGGCCAACAATGCTGTATTCAGTGAATAAGATGCACCCAAATTTTCACCCTCTTTTTTAAGGGAAAAATCTTATGTTCAGAAAAATACAATACATTACCCTACTTTCAAACAGGTTATGCTCCTAGGTGCTGTTCACAAATCTGTTTTGTTTGTAAGTCTAAAGTAGGTAAAAAAACACTCGAAGTAAATTTTGCACCTTACTGCATCTGGTAAAACCTGATGTGATAGTGTTGATGCATTCTTTCATACTGATATGACATAAAAGTCATAAAAATTGAGTGTTAAATGTTTCCATACTTCATTCTGATTTGCAGTAATAACCTTGTGCCATAATGTAACAATTTAACTGACAGTCTTGTAGATGTACAACTTCTAAAACTGATGCAAGATCATCTGGGAATCTGCTTTGATTATTTGAGCTGCCTGCCTAAATATATGGCAAAGATAATATTTTTTGGAAGGTTGCTATTACTCCCCGGTCCTTAGGTTGTGGGAGACAGGTGGTGTTCACAAGCAGATACATAACCTTCACATGTGTTTAGAAATTGTTCAGATACCAGGGGGCTTTGTCCAAAATTTGCAGAATCTTGAACTCAGTGTTTTTTCTTATGGCAATACTTGTCCACTTCCAGGACAGAATGTTTGAAGAACCAGTCTTCAGAATTCAGAAGGGTGACCAAAACATTATTGTTATCCTTCCATGCAACAGAAAATGAGAGCTTTGAGATGTTTTGAAGAACTTGCTGGTTCTCAGAGTGGTAGACTAGCAGTTTTAGGCTCAGATTATCAGAAGCGTGGCACCTAGCATCACAGTTAGCTATTCCCAGCTGAAACCTGGTATCATCATCTCCTCCTTGCTGGCATAGAATTTGTACAGCATTTTCTTCAAATAAAACCTGTTTCATCCACATTGAATATTGCTGGGACGAATAACCAATTTCCTCAATTATTTCCTTGAGGGCTTCTAGGAATTCCCAGGATGCATCCCAGAGGTGGGTTCCTATCGGTTCAGCCTGGTTCGACCAAACCGGTAGTGGTATGGCGGTGTGGGTCGCTGGAACCGGCAGTGACCCAGGCCTGCAATACCCCAAACTGGTTCCTTGGTCGGTGGCGCCAACTTATTTTTAAGTTCTGTGCATGCACATAACAATTTTAATTGAACGCGCGCACGCACACAAGCAAATTGGCAGTAAAGCTGGCCTAGATGATGCATCCTCATCCACACGCTCGCTGTCTCTCCACTCACTTTCACATTATACAAGTGCATCCAGCCCTTAAAACTCAGGATCCAGTGATGACTTCCAACAAATAATTTCAGCAATGCTTTCATCAGCTTCCGGTTACAAGTCGTGAAATAAGCTTTTAGCCTTCTCCTGTATCAATATTGGGCTAAGGGGCACACGCCACTGATGCTAATATTCAGTCGTTATGCTGAACAGCAACTGCATTTCTTCCATCAGCTTTCTTTTCCTCTTGGTTATTGTAGATTGCATAAGTTACTGGACTTTTCACATGTTCCATGATCTTGTCTTTGCCCAATGATTTTGTAATGTTCATTATCTTTTCCCACTTCTGTTCAGTATGTCCACATTGTCTGCATTGTGAAGGTCAGAAAGGAAATCGAGGTGAGGTGGGGAAAGAAAGGAAAGGGTTGTATGCAGCGTGCCAGTATAGCCCTGTGTTGCACCGGAAACTAAACTTTTCTGATCTTCTCCTGATTTCTGGGACTTTCAAGAATAGACTTAGGGACCAATTTGTTTCTATCTGTGAGAGTTTGCAGCTCAAAAATTCATAAATAGAATACATTTGTACAGTATTCCCAGTTAACCATTTCAGTCTGATACGTATTTTGAAAGAGACATTTTGCAAGAAATCATGAAATTTGTGTGTGTTGGAAGCAGGGAATGGGAGAAAACCTACTTACCTACTTCACTTGAACCAGTTAATAAAAGTTAGTAAGAAAGGATTATAGTGGAAAAATTTATGGAGAGATCCTCATTGTGATTACATTTCTCTTCATATGCTACATTACTGTTCTGTACAAAAGAGTCAACATAAAATGAAGGATATTTTAGCTTCCTTTTGATTCTGATGAGTATTTTCAGTTCAACCAATTATTCAAACAAATTTAACTCATATGTTTACATTTTAACCAGAAAAAAGGGGATACTGCACATCTGTTATTTTTTCAGATGTGTAATCTGAGGCATTCCAGAGGCTACAAAAAAACAAAAGAATACATGAGTCCTGTGGTATGTGGCCCATGAAATACTGGATTGGAATCCTGTATATCTCATTTGTTCCTCCTCTTCCATCTGAGGCAATCATAACAAGCTGCCACAATCTTTTATTTACATTCTTTGCTTTCTTTCCCTGCCACATCTGTGTTGTAGGAATAATTCAGGGTAGCTCTAAGAATCTGGAGCACTGACCAAATGGCGAGGGAATGTACTTAATCTTAATCTTAAATTTTATTTGGATTAAATTAAGAAACAGTTTGCCTGGGCTATTCCTCTCAGGAATTTGTTATGACTACAAGTTAATTTCACACGTATATATCCTTCTTAATTTTACCTGAAACTTTTTTCTTATAAACTAATCTTGAGAAAAGCTTTTTAGGTATTGCTATAGCTTGACATTAATTATTTGGCAGATAATACCATTGTACCATAATGTATCAATCAATAGTTTATTAATTATTCATCCCAGAGAAAAATATAAATACTACCTCCTTTAGAATTGGTGCATTGCACTACTGCTACAATAAAACTTTAATACTTTATCAGTGAAATACATGATCATTGCAGGAGTTTGACTTTCATGTCCGGTGGCCTGGAGTAAAACTTCTTACAGTGTTGTTAAAACAGCAGGGTCCCCAAGTGCAGCAGATAATCTTAGTCAGTCCTATGGGTAAGTATTTTTAAACTTTTACATCTATTTTTAAGTCTAATAGCTATTTATTAATTATATTTTATTAAACAAATTTATATGCCTGCCCAATTCACACATGGTGACTCTGGGCAGCATACAGGAATAAAAATAGATATCCAAAGCAATTGATAAAAAAAATAAAAATCATTAGCATTACTTTCTGGTAAATAATGTTTTCTGTAGTATGAAAAGATAAAAGTAATAATAAGCATATGTTTTGAAGACCATAATTGAGTAATGAAATGCTGCAATATAGGAGCCTTTATTCTGGATCAAACTATACCCTGATTCAGGCAGTGTGGGCAGGCAGTAAGGGGGAAGGGGTGGGAGCTTTGGAATTGCCTTCCAGAACCAATTAAGATGTCATTTAATCAAGAGAGAGAGAGAGAGAGAGAGAGAGAGAGAGAGAGAGAGAGAGAGAGAGAGAGAGAGAGAGAGAGAGAGAGATTCTCAATCATCCAGGTCATGATTGTTCCAAACATGCTTTTTCCAAAATGCATCCAAACTTTTTTTCCCTTTGAAATTGTTTCTGTTCTCATCCAAGAAGCTTCTTCAATGGAAGAATGTATATTGTTTGCAGTCATCTGGTTGTTAGCACTCTGATGCTTGGTCATTAGCTCTCTAAAAGTCATTGAGGCTAATTGAGAGTTTTTCTGTATCCTCAAAGTCACCTGAGAGAAAAGAGAAAAAAACAACACATCAAGGATTCCTTATAAAAACTGGGCACAAATCCACAAAAGGATCCAGCAGCAACTCTTTCATAAAAAACAGGAGAATAGAGCAATGTTGTCATTCCATACCTTGCAGGAATATCTGAAAAGCTAAGGAGGATTTTCAACCAACACAATATATCTGCACCCTTTAAATCCAGGAATACATAGAAGCTTGCCCACTCCAAGGACAAAACATCCATTCACAAACAGTACAATGTGGTATATGCAGTGTAATGCAAAGAGACGTGCAGACCTGTACATTGGGAAATCAAACAACCACTTCACAAACATGGCACAACACAGGAGAATCAATTCATTACGACAGGATTCAGAATCCATTTAAATCTGAAAGAAAAGATCACTGTTTTGAACACAACAAAGTTCACATATTGGGCAGAGAGGATTACTAGTTGAAAGAGGAGTCAAAGAGTTCATGTATGTTAACATTACATAACCCTTAACAAGGGAGAAAGGATACAACATCACCTGTTTACAAAGCAGTCCTATCAGCAGGTGCAAGAAGGTTCCACATCTATTTACGCTCTGATTTAGGTGACTACAGGTAACCACCCAAGTGGCCAAGGACTCTCAGAGGGGTAACAACTAACCCTCAAAATGCTAACAGGTGTTTTCAAAAGAAAAAATAAAGTTTAGGTGCCTTTTGGAAAAAGCACCTCTGGGACAACCCCTTGATTAGGGCCCAGAACCTGTCTATCTGTTTCAGAACTAAGGATCATACAATGGCTGCTCAATTAAATTTAGTTTATTACAGAATATGGCAATTGAATTACTATTCATAGTGACTGCCTAAAGAATCTATGATAATTAAGATGATGGATGAATGGATTAGATTTTCAGTGCTATGTATGTAGTGTATTATAATTATCTAAAATGGATTTTACAGCTATACTCTGGACAGCCTGTTCTTGTCTATGAGAAAGTGTAATTAATTCATTGCTATACGTTATTAAAATATGTTTTTGTTTGTCATTCCATTGATAAGATTAATTGTATTCTCTAGCTTCACATGATTCAAAGGTTGAGCATAATTTTCCATATATCTGGTAGTAGTATTACAGTGGTGCCAGAAACACATAGACTGTGCTATTTTTTATTCTCTGAGTGGTAACAAGCCATTAAAAAGTTTCTTAATTTGTCAAGAAAAGAAATGGGGAGGAGGGGGGGTGTTATACTTTAATGATATCACATATGACATGAATGTAGAAATTCATATAGTCAGACCTTGATATTTCAATTTAGTAGAACACTACTGGCCAGAAGGATAAGACTTTGCTTGAGACCTTGAATGTCCATGGCTGATTAAAATAGATAATTCTCCCTTAAACTCAAATCTATCATTTTTTTCTAGGAGTCTCAAGGTTAATGGATCTACTAGCAGATTCTAGAGAGGTCATAAGAAATGATGTGAGTAGATATTTTACATTTATGCAACATTTTATTGATGGCATTCTTTTCTCAATTGTAAAACCAGCCCAGTATTTTTTAGCATTTATATTTCTGATATTATCAGAGTAGATGATAAGTATATGAGGTATATGCCAATGTCATTATTGCAGAATATTATAGACTGTGTTTGAAGAAAATATGTTTATTTTTCATTAACCACATGCTAAAAATCATAAGAGATTGACAGATTTATTGTAAATTGATAAAAAAGTTTATTTGATTTTAGAAGTGCTGGTTGTTTTGCACAGAAAATTATTAATCTGAAATGACAGTTTCTTTGCTTATACCTGTATTTCCTTGCATTCACATCCCTTAATCTTATATTTTCTTACTCATTTACATGTTGTGATTGCTGTCCTTATTTTATAAATTATCAGACACGCATTTTGCACAGTTAGAACAACATCTTTTCTTATTTTTCAAACATTTTTTAACAAGGGTCTAGATAGATATTACCGTATTTTTCGGAGTATAAGCTGCACCCTTTTCCCTCAAAAAAGAGGCTGAAAATCTGGGTGCGTATTATACACTGAATACAGCATTTTTTGCCTCCTGAAACCCTGCCCCTTCGCCAAATGGCTGTGCATAGGAGACTTTCAGAGAGCTCCTGGGGGCTGGGGAGGGAAAAACAGGCCATTTTGGGGATGTTTGCAGAGTGCAAAAACTTTTTTTTTTAATTTGCCTCTTCAAAACCTTGGTGCGTTTTATACTCTGGTTCATCTTATAGTCCGAAAAATATGGTAACTTGTCTAACTTAAGATAAGTTAGAGATATATTTTCAGGTGCAGCAGCCACTATTCTGCTGTTTTATCATGTACTAGCTATACCCGGCCACGCATTGCTGTGGCCCAGTCTGTTTAAATGGCCAACCAATCTGTGTGTAGATCTACACCTGCACACATACACACAACCACCATATAACCCCAACCTACCTACCTACTGTATTTCTCCCTCTCTATCTATCCCTCTACCTACCTACCTACTGTATTTCTCCCTCTCTATCTATCCCTCTACCTACCTACCTACTGTATTTCTTCCTTTCTCCCTCTATATACCTACCTACCTACTGTATTTCTCCCTCTCTATCCCTCTACCTACCTACCTACTTTATTTCTCCCCCTCTCTCTATTCCTCTACCTACCTACCTACCCAGCTACCTACCTACCTACCTACTGCATTTCTCCCTATCTATCTATACACCTACCTACCTACCTACCTACCTACCTACCTACCTACGGTATTTCTCCCACTCTGTCTATCCCTCTACTTACCTACCTACTGTATTTCTTCCTTTCTCCCTCTACCTACCTACCTACCTACCTACCTACCTACCTACCTACCTACCTACCTACTGTATTTCTCCCTCTCTACCTATCCCCCTATCTACCTACCTGCCTACCTACTGTATTTCTCCCTCTCTATCTATCCCCCTACCTACCTACCTACTGTGTTTCTCTCTGTCTGTCTGTCTGTCTGTCTGTCTATCCATCCACCCACCCACCCACCTATCTTATTTCTCCCTTTCTATCTATCCCTCTATCTACCTACCTACTGTAATACAATAATACAATAGCAGAGTTGGAAGGGACCTTGGAGGTCATCTAGTCCAACCCCCTGGCTAGGCTGGAAGCCCTATACCATTTCAGACAAATGGCTATCCAACATCTTCTTAAAGACTTGCAGTGTTGGGGCATTCACAACTTCTGGAGGCAAGCTGTTCCACTGATTAATTATTCTAACTGTCAGGAAATTCCTTCTCAGTTCTAAGTTGCTTCTCTCCAAAGCACCCTCTGGTGCTTTGGAGAATAGCTTGACTTCCTCTTCTTTGTGGCAACCCCTGAGATATTGGAAGGCTGCTATCATGTCTCCCGTAGTCCTTCTTTTATTATCCTTCTTGTATTTCTCCCTCTCTTTCTCTCTCTCTCTCTATGGGCCACCTGGGAGTTTGCTATCTCAGGGCCTTTTGGCCCTAAGAGGCCTCCATATGTTGCTGAGGAAATGACTGTTGGATGGGCAGGGCTACAGGGAGGTGAAAATCTGATCAATGGGTACATTTTACATTTGTGTACCTTGCACATGACACACGTGTGCTAGGCACAAAATGAGTACATATTCTATTATCGGAAGTCCTTGGGAACATTGTGTCAAAATTTGAGGTAAATCGGTGCAGTAGTTTTTGAGATTAGCGGCTTTGCACAAACTATTTTACATTTTTATTTATATAGATGAATCATGTCTTTATTCTTTGAAAAGTTCAAACAAAGAAAAGAGCCAGGAACCAAAACTTTCCATTTTCAAGTTCATATTTATTTAATAATTTGAGAGAAAATTCTAAAATATAACTATAGAAGAAGAGATGGCGCTGTAAATAAAAAAAAAACGAGGTGCCCACAATGTGTAACAGTTTATCGTTGCTATTAAAACAATTAACTTAAAACAATAAAATTCTACTATTTTTACTCTCTAATGTGGCAGTAAAAACCCTAAAACACAGGTAAGGAAGAAGTTCTGACTCATTTGAAGCAGCTGCATGATGGCGTGCTTTACAAAACTACTTATTTCCCCTTCATTCTGTTTTTGTTAAAGGAGATTTGAGCAACAGAAGATGAAATTATATGAGAAAGTAGTGGTTCTTATTCAATTGATTCTCACAAACTTATAAGTGATTTTATGGAACATATACTTATTGGTGGTTGTTGTCTTTTGTTTTTAACTTGCAGTGAATATTTTGCCTTTCCCCCCCTTTCTCCTCCAGGGTGTTTTGTTACTTCAGCAATTAACAAAAAGTAATGCAGCAATCCAGAAAATAGTTGCTTTTGAAAATGCATTTGAAAGATTGTTAGATATCATAACAGATGAGGGTAATAGTGATGGAGGTACGTTCCTGAAATCTGCATTTTCATTCCATAGTTTATGAGTTCAGGTTTATAAGAGCTATTAAAATTAATGTCTGTTAATCACTCTATTTTGCAGGCATAGTAGTGGAGGACTGTCTTCTGTTGCTACAAAATTTGTTGAAAAATAACAATTCAAATCAGAATTTTTTCAAGGAAGGTTCTTATATTCAGCGTATGAAACCATGGTTTGAAGTTGGTGATGATAATGCTGGTTGGTCTGCACAGAAAGTAACCAATTTGAATTTGATGCTGCAGGTAATTTCTTATCCATATAAAGTAACATTTAATTTTGTACTAATGTCAAATGGAATAGAATTATCTTTGAAGTTATTTAAAAATGATGCTTCGGATACTTTCAGCACACCTAAATCATTGTTTACTTTTTTTACAGCTGGTACGTGTGCTGGTGTCACCTACAAATCCTCCTGGTGCCACCACCAGTTGTCAAAAAACCATGTTTCATTGTGGGTTATTACAACAGCTTTGTACAATTCTGATGGCAACTGGAGTTCCTGCTGATATTCTTACAGAGGTAAAATATTAGAGAATAGTGACTGTTGCAAAATAAGATAATGATCAGATAACAACAGGAAATTATCATAGACTTTTCTGAAATACTGAAGTTTTTAAAATTTCTGTAGAACTTTAAAATATTGACACCTAATTACAGATAGTCCTCAACATATGACCTCAATTGAGCCCAAAGTTTGTTATTAAATGAGACAGTTGTTAAGTGAATTTTGCCCCATTTTACAACTTTCTTGCCACAATTGTGAAGGGAATCACAGCAGTTGCTAAGTGAGTAACACAGTTGTTAAGTGAATCTGACTTCCCCATTGATTTTGTCAGAAGGTTGGAAAATGTTGGAAAGGTTGGAAAAGCCTGGGACACTGTGACCATCATAAATACAAACTGCTTGCCAAGCATCTACATTTTCATCACATGATCATGGAATTAATATAATGGTTGTAAATGTGAAAAATAGTCATGTCATTTTTTTCAGTGCTGTTGTAAATTCGAATGGTCACTAAATGGCCCATGGTCACTATTGAGGACTACCTGTGCTTGATTCAATTCCATCATTTCAAATGTAAATTTAACTAATTTTAGATTATTGAAAACTTTTGACAAACAGAGTTCAGGTCTTCTTTTACTACTATAAAGGTAACCTTCATTTTAAAAATGTTATCTATATAAATAAAAATGTAAAATAGTTTGTACGTAGCCGCTAATCTCAAAAACTACTGGACCGATTTACACCAAATTTTGACACAATGTTTCCAAGGACTTCCGATAATAGAATACGTACTCATTTTGTGCCTAGCACATGTGTGTCATGTGCAAGGTACACAAATATAAAATGTACCCACTGATCAGGTTTTCCCTTCCCTGTAGCTCCTCCCATCCGGTTGATATGTCACTGACATGCGCCTCCCTGTCAGAGCCCAACGGCTACCGGCTGATACGTCACACAAACACTTCCGGGCAGGGATTTCTTTCGGCTGCCCGTTTTCAACAAGCTGCCCTCTTCCACTCAGCGGCGGTCAGAACTGCCTCCTACACAACGAACATATTCCCTGCCCCAGCCATTCCCTTGAGTTCCGCCCCAGCTTGCCTCAGTCATCTTTCTCCCCCGGGGGAGGGGGACAGAGCGCAGTACGAAGAGGTGCTTGAGTTCCTGGCTCAGATACCTCCTACCAGGCAGAGTCTGAGGAAACTGAAGGGAAAATTCCCCAGATAAGTCTTCCCTGGCCCCGTCTCTCACCCGCCTCCAACCTCTTCCCACCGCCTGGCTCTTCAAAGGCAAATTTAAATGCTGCTTTCCTGTCAAGCTCCCACCAAGATTTTGGCAGGAAAGCCGCCCATCTGGAAGGGCTTTGGAGCCATGGCTCTGGCAGCTGGGCTGAAGCAGAAATGGTGGAAAGGCAGCGGGAAACTCAAGGGAGCTGAGCGAACGAACTTTTTTTTTTTTACACACCACTGCGCCAAACCCCCGCATGGGCTGTGCATTTTGCTGAGGTCCCCAGAGCGTCGTGGTGGTGGTGATGGTGGGGAACGCTGCAGGTCTATATAGAGAGGGTGAAATACAGTAGGTAGGTAGAGGGAGAAAGGAAGAAATACAGTAGGTAGGTAGGTAGAGGAATAGACAGAGAGGGAGAAATACAGTAGGTAGGTAGGTAGAGGAACAGAGAGAGAGGGAGAAATACAGTAGGTAGGTAGGTAGATAGAGGGAGAAAGGAAGAAATACAATAGGTAGGTAGGTAGAGGGATAGACAGAGAGGGAGAAATACAGTAGGTAGGTAGGTAGAGGGATAGACAGAGAGGAAGAAATACAGTAGGTAGGTAGGTGGGTGGATAGATAGGGAGAAATACAGTAGGTAGGTAGGTAGGTAGGTAGAGGAATAGAGAGAGAGGAAGAAATACAGTAGGTAGGTAGGTAGGTAGGTAGGTAGATAGAGGGAGAAAGAAAGAAATACAGGTCGGTTAGGTAGGTAGGTAGGTAGGTAGGTAGAGGGATAGATAGAGGGGGAAATACAGTAGGTAGGTAGGTTGGGGGTTATACGGTGGTTGTGTGTATATGTGCAGGTGTAGATCTACACACAGATTGGTTGGCCATTCAACAAGACTGGGCCACAGCAACGCGTGGCTGGGTATAGCTGGTTAGGGAATCATATCATTTTATAATATTTTATTTTACCATCATTTGCAAGTGAATTGGACTGATATCATTCAGTTCATTGTTTTTCAGATTTTGTAGGATAGCATGTAAAAATTGTCTTTTAGAGTATGACATCACATGATTACATATAAATCAACTCATTCAATGTAAATAGCTACATGCACAACAATTTCTGAACTTTAAATAATTACATATTTTTCTGATTGCGTGGAGTAACAAGTAATAAAATATTGTCCAATCTTAAATCTGTTCAGCAATCATGTTACTTTCACTGATAGAATATATACACAGAATCAACATTGAAAATACTTGATTTTATTTTCATAAATAAATATAAATACTATTAGTGGGCATTTTGCATAATATAGCATAAATCAAAGAAATGAACTCAATATCAATTCATTATTCACTTCCTGATTCTTTGTAGCTATTAGGTTTGATTTCTTTGTATTCTTTAATTCTTATTTTCTAGACCATTAACACTGTATCAGAAGTAATCCGAGGATCTCAAATAAATCAAGATTACTTTGCTTCGGTAAATGCACCTTCAAATCCTCCAAGGTATGTTAAATAAAATGTAATGCAATTTTGTGTAAAAATTAATGTTTATGGGAGGATACACATTTAGGTGTAAATAGGACATAAAAATTTGAAAGGTTAATATTTAATTATAAGAAATTGGATTTGATATTGAAGATATTCTGAATTTTCATGATTAATTAATTAATTAATTAATTAATTAATTAATTAATTAAAAAGTTTTACATGGCCATCCAATTCACTCACAGTGATACAGGGCAATTTACAGCTATAAAGCCTCAATACAAAATTAATAGCACCTTTCCCCTGGCCACAACAATCAGATCAATTACTTGATGGACTCCATATCACTCTGACATCCTTTTTCAAGAGTTTGCAAAATGAGGATCTTATTTCTGTAGCGATGATGTTCCACAGGGCAGGGGCTAACACAGAGAAGGCCTTTCTTGGTGCCACTAGATCATGGATGGGCAACTAAGGCCCTTTTATGATGTGTGGACTTCAACTGCCAGAATTCCTGAGCCATAGGAATACATAGTTTTCCTAGTTGCACAAAGGCCTTACCGACTATGACTGCTTCTTGTTCTTCAAGCAGGAACCATGAGTTCAGGAGAGACTCCAAAACAGGGTCTGTTTCGGGCAGAGCAACCCCATCCAAGATCAGAGATGGCAATTTTCCATGAATTGAAGCATCCCAAACCCAGAGCCATTCTCTTACTAAGGTTTCAGTCCATTGCTCCCCATCAAGCCCATTATAGCCTCCAGACACTGCGAGAGACAGGCCACAATATGGTTTAATTCATCATGGGCTACAATATACAGATGGGTGTCATCAGCATATTGACCTTCAGCCTATGTTGGTGGATAATCTCATCCAGTGATTTGATGTATTTGTATTTGTATTTATTAAATTAGATATATATGTTCAGAAATTAGATGTATATGTTAAACAGAAGTGGAGAAAGTTCCAAGCCCTGTTGCAAAGCAGAGGATGAGGCTGGATCTCTTGCTTTCTATCAACAACATCTGAGAGAACCTAAAGGAAGGAAGTGAACAAGGACAACACAGCCCCCCCCCTTGCACCCCCCAAAGCCACTTCAGAAAGATACCACCATCAAATGTCGCTCCCATCAGAGATCGCTGGTCACAAAAAGTGTGACCAATGCCATTTTTGTTCATATCCAGGCCTGAATCCTGACTGCAAATGGTTCAAATAATGTTTCATCAAGGAAACTAGTAGTATGCTCATAATAATGTGGTATTGGTCAACAAAGCCCCCCTCGTCCATGACCTTGTGTCAGAGGGGGAGCCGGACATAGTAGGAATTGCGGAGACCTGGTTGGGCCATGAGGGAGGACTCCCCCTCGTTGAAATGTGCCCACCAGGTTACCGCGCTTTTCATCAGCCCCGGGCCCTAGGTAGGGGTGGTGGGGTAGCGGTCATTATTAAGGAAGGTCTTGAGCCGAGAGAGACCATTGTGCCACAGACCACTGGTTGTGAGTCCCTCTGCGTGAAGTGGGGCCTAGGGAGGCAGTTGGGCTTGCTGGTTATATACCTTGCTCCCCGCTATGTAGCAGCAGCCCTGCCCGAGCTCCTGGAGGTGATCGCTACGGTGGCAGTTGAGACCCCCAGACTTTTAGTCATGGGGGACTTTAATCTGCCATCGTTGGGCGAATCATCTGAGGTAGCTCGGGAGTTCATGGCTTCCATGACGGCCATGGACCTGACCCAACTAATTCAAGGCCCCACCCACGAGGGTGGACATACACCGGACCTCATCTTTGTCTCAGGCCAATGGAAGAGTGATCTGGGTATAGGGGATATAGTCATCACATCCTTGTCATGGTCAGACCACTCACTTCTCCGGCTCGACCTTCCGACTGCTGCTCCCCTCCGCGGGGAAGCGGAACCAGAATCTCCGCCCCAGGCGCCTGATGGACCCTGATGGGTTCCAGACGGCGCTTGGGCCACTTCCTGTACCCCTGACCCGCGCCCCGATGGAGGACCTCGTGGCTGCATGGACTACTGCGACCACGGGAGCCTTGGATCGGGTCGCGCCCTTGCGGCCTCTCTTGCGGCGGCGAACCGCCCTGGCTCCTTGGTTTACCGAGGAGCTGAGGGTGATGAAACGCCGCAAGAGATGCCTAGAGAGAAGATGGAGGTCTACTCGTTCCGAATCTGACCGGACACAGGTAAGAGCCCATTTACGGACTTACATTGTGGCGCTGAGAGTGGCCAAACTCTCACTGTGAGTCATCACTGTGCCACTCTCATAGCATCCGCAGAAAACTGCCCTGCCACCCTGTTTAGGGTGACCCGCTCCCTCCTTCAACAGAGGGTGCTGGAAGCCCCGCTACAGGGTAGAGCAGAGGAATTTGTGACTTTTCTGCAGGAGAAAATCGCTCAGATACAGAACGAGCTAGCCCCCATTGATGGCCCATTGGGATGCCACGAGGCAGATCTTGTTTGGGAGGAGTTTGACTCCGTTGCTTCCGAGGATATGGACAGGTTACGTGGGCGACTGCGAGCCACCACATGTTTATTGGACCCGTGTCCCTCCTGGCTTGTACTGGCATCCTGGGAGGTGACACGAGGCTGGCTCCAAGAGGTTGTCAAGTGAGGGTTCCTTGCCTGCTTCCCTAAAAGAGGCTATGGTGAGGCCCCTCCTTAAGAAGCCCTCTTTGGATCCAGCTCTATTAACCAACTATCGTCCAGTCTCCAACCTTCCCTTTTTGGCGAAGGTTGTTGAGAGTGTGGTGGCACAACAGTTTCCCCGTCACCTGGAGGAAGTTGATTATCTAGACCCGCGCCAGTCCGGCTTTCGGCCCGGGCATAGCACCGAGACGGCATTGGTCGCGTTGGTTGATGATCTCTGGAGGGCCAGAGATGGGGGTTGTTCCTCCATCCTGGTCCTATTAGACCTCTCGGCGGCTTTTGATACCATCGACCATGGTATCCTATTGCATCGGCTGGGGGGGTTGGGGGTGGGAGGCACCGTTTTACGGTGGTTCTCCTCCTACCTCTCTGGCCGATCGCAATTTGTGTTGGCAGGAGAGCAGAGGTCGACCTCGAGACCCCTCACTTGTGGGGTGCCTCAGGGGTCGGTCCTCTCGCCTCTCCTGTTCAACACATATATGAAGCCGCTGGGTGAGATCATCCGTGGTTTTGGGGTAGAGTACCATCTCTACGCTGATGATACTCAGCTGTATATATCTACCCTAAACCACCCAACGATGCCGTAGCGGTGATGTGCCAGTGCCTGGAAGTCGTACGGATCTGGATGGGAAGCAACGGACTCAGACTCAACCCGACCAAGACTGAGTGGCTGTGGTTTCCGGCTGCCCGATTCAACCAGCTAACTCCATCGCTGGCCATAGGGGGCGAACATCTTGCCCCTGTGGATGGGGCACGCAATTTGGGTGTCCTCCTGGATGCCCGGCTGTCCATGGAAGATCAAGTGACAGCCGTGGCCAGGAGGGCATTTTACCAGGTTCGCCTGGTTCGCCAATTGCGCCCCCTATTGGATCGGGACGCCCTTCGCACAGTCACTCATGCACTCGTGACATCCCAATTGGACTATTGTAACTCTCTCTACATGGGGCTCCCCTTGAGGTTCACCCGGAGACTTCAGTTGGTCCAGAATGCAGCCGTGCGAGCAATTATGGGAACCGCTAGGTCTACCCACGTAACACCGCTCTTGCGCGAGCTGCACTGGCTGCCTGTTGTCTTCCGGGTGCGCTTCAAGGTGTTAGTTATCATCTTTAAAGCGCTCCATGGCTCGGGACCTAGCTATCTGCGGGATCGGATCCTGCCTCATACATCCTCACGGCCGATTCGCTCCCACAGAGAGGGGCTTCTCCGGGTGCCGTCCACTAGACTTTGTCAGCGGGTGACGCCCAGGGGAAGGGCGCTCTCTGTGGCGGGCCCTGTCCTCTGGAACGACCTTCCCCCCGATATTAGGACAACCACGGACCTCCGCTCCTTCCGTCTGAAACTAAAAACACATCTTTTCTGTTTGGCCAGCCTAGGGTAGTCTCTCTGCTATAGGGTTTTTATTTAATTATTGGGTATTTTAGTGTTTAATGGGATTTTAGCACAGGTATTAGATTTAATTCGTTTTTATGCTATGTTTGTATATTTATTGTTTTATTTTTTCCCTGTGCACCGCCCCGAGTCCCTGTGGGGAGAGGGAGCGGTTTTATAAATTAAATATATTATTATTATATTATTATTATTATTATTGACAGTTGTTTCATATACTCAAATATGTTTTTTATCAGAGGTTTATGAATTGCAACTCATTTGTTTCTTAATGTCAGAAAGAAAGTACTTTGTTATTTTCCTTTTGAATCAAGTTCTAAAAGCAGTTAAAGGAAAGCCCAGATCTAAAAGTAATACTGAGTTGTAATTACTTCTAGTTGCCCCTCAGCCATCTTCCTTACCGTTTTTGGAAACTTCAAGCATTGAACTCGGACTTCTATGTGTAAATAATTTTTGTAAATTGCTGTCTTGGGAAGAAGAGCCACATTAAAAAAATATGTGTAAGATGAAGTAATTACTTGGAAGAACCAGAAAAAAATGAGTCACATGTTTTCTGATAATGGGTTAATTAATATATTTTCTTTTATCTATTTTTTCCCATCAAAATTTACACCCCGCCCTTCTCCTTGCAAGGACCCAGGGCGGCTATTAGTATATCAATTTTATTTATATATGAACCACATTCTTATGGAAGCATACAGACCTAAACTAAAAAAAAGACTCTTCTTTCAATCACAGGCCTGCAATTGTTGTGCTTCTTATGTCAATGGTAAATGAGAGACAACCATTTGTCCTGCGCTGTGCTGTCCTTTATTGCTTCCAGTGTTTTTTATACAAAAACCAAAAAGGGCAAGGAGAAATTGTATCAACTCTTCTACCTTCAACCATTGATGGTACGGTATTGGAAAGTTAAATTCTTACTTCTAACTTTAAATGCAAAAATACATGATTGTGGGGAGGGAGGAAAATTCTACTCACTTTCAGGAGGCTTATCCTTATAAGTGGTAATTAAGTTTTCCAGTTCGGTTCATTTACAGTTGCTCCAGAAACAAACTTGGCACTATTGCAATAACATATGAAATGGCATAATAGAAATATTATTGAATGCTTCTGTAAGTTGTTTGAAAATCCTTCTATTGCTTTAATGTTGTAGAATAGTTTATTTTCTTAATATAAAGCTCATTTCACTTAATCCCTTTTTGATTCCAGAAATGACAATGATATTTTAACAAAATAAAGTATCAATAAGCAGCATTAGACTCTCATAGCAACTTTCTTTTTTCCCCTATTACCATATTTTTCAGAGTATAAGACGCACCTTTTTCCTCAAAAAAGAGGCTGAAAATCTAGGTCCATCTTATACACCACATTTAGCATTTTTTGCCTCCTGAAGCCCTGCCCACTTTGCGAAAATGGATGTGCATAGCCTTACGGAGGCTTTCAGAGAGCTCCTGGGGGCTGGGGAGGACAGAAATGAGTAAAAAATGGGCCGTTTTTTGCCCCCTGCCCCCCAAACTCCCAGCAGCACTCTATAAGCCTCCATAAGGCTATGCATGCACTTTTTTGGACAAAAAATGAGCTCATTTTTATGAAAAATGGGCCGTTTTTTTGCTTGCCTCCCCCCCCCGAGCATTCTGCAAGCCCCCCTGAGCATTCTGCAAGCCCGCACCCAAGGATATTCATGCCTTTATCCCTTTCTATTTCTCTCCTTCTATCCCTCTACCTACCAACCTATCTACTCTCTCTCCCCCTACCTATCTACTGTATTTCTCTCTCTCTTTCTTTCTCTTTCTTTCTCTCTCTATCCTCTACCTACCTACACACACTCTCCCTACCTACCTACTCTATTTCTCTCTCTCTCTATCTACCTACCTATCTGACTACTCTCTACCTACCTACCTACCTACCTACTTATTTCTCTCTCCCTCCCTCTATCTACCTATCTACTTTTTTTTAAAAAAAAAGCCTCTTCAAAACCTTAGTGCGTCTTATACTTGGGTGTGTCTTATACTCCGGAAAATATGGTATCTTCTGTGTTGAAAAAAATAACTCATAATAAGAGATCATTAACAAACACAACAATGATACATAATATTACATTTACTGATAATGGGCCCTATCTAACAAAATGAAATTTAGATAAAAGTAAGGTTTTACACAGGCACGAAACACCAATTATATAATTGAAACTTGGCTCAGTACCAATAATTATGAGAAGTATCTTGGAGTCTGGATAGAAATAGAAGTAGAATAGGAATAGAAATAGAAATAGAATAGAAATAGAATTCTTTATTGACCAAGTATGATTGAACACACAAAGAATTTGTCTTTGGTGTATATTTGAGCCAATAGTGTGCAGCCAAAAAAGCCAGTGCCATCCTACGCTGCATTTCGAGCAATCGATTCAAGATCACATGAAGTTCTAGTATCACTTAACAAAGCCTTAGTAAGACCACATTTGGAAAATTGCATCCAATTCTGGTTACCAGGTTATAAAAAGAGGTTGAGACTTTGGAAAAGTTGCAGAAAAGATCAACAAAAATATTTAGGGGACTGGAGGCCAAAACATATGAAGAATGGTTGCAAGAATTATGGAGGTCTAGTATGATGAAAAGAAGGATTAGAGGGGACATGACAGCAGTGTTCCAATATTTGAAGGACTCCTACAAAGAAGAGGAAACTATCTTCCAAACCATCAGAAGACAAGATAAGAAAAAATGGATAGAAACTAACCAAGGACAGAAGCAACCTAGAACTATAGGAGACATTTCCTAATGGTGCAGGTAGTAAACCAATAGAATAGCTTGCCTCCAGAAGTTGTGAATGCTCCATCACTGGAAGTTTTTAAAAAGAGACTGGACAGCCATTTGTCCGAAATGGTATACGCCAGTGTTGGCGAACCTTTTCAGCACTGAGTGCCAAAAAACCAGAACAGTTGCCCGGTGTGCATATGTGCGCCGGGAAGATAATCCTCCGGTTACCGGCATGTGTATGCACACCAACCACCTGGTCTTCTGGTTTCTGGCACACATGCTGCGAAGACCAGCTGGCTGGTGTGCATGCAGAAACTAGAAGATTATCTTCCAGGCCCATGTATGCGTGCCAGGTGGCTACTCTTTTGGTTTCTGGAGCTCATGCATGTGTGAAGACCAGCTGGCCAGTGCACCGGAACCCGGAAGAGCAATTAGCCCCAAAGAGATGGCTTTGCATGCCACGTCTGGCACGCATCCCATAGATTCACCATCACGTGCATAGGCTTTCCTGCTTGAGTAGGGGCTTGGATCCATTATTTGCTCTGGGTATTCTTAATGTCCTGAGGAATTCTTACATGGATGCCACACATTATATACATCTTTAAGGTCAGCATATCCTTCAGTACATGTTATTATATAAGTTAATTTTTCCATAGTTTATTAAACATTGGTCTCAACATTAGAATCTTCTGATCATCTAATTTTGAATATTTCCGTTTTACAAAATCCTGCTGACAGCAGACCAACAACTCCTGCAAAATTGGCCCACTTACTATTTCAGTTGGCTATACTCTTTGAAGCCGACTATTAAGGTCAAAACATTCCTGCATTAGATAATCTTCCAGGTATTTTCAAAAGCTTTATATAGGTGAACATGTCTGAAATAGTCCTGTCAAAAAATTGACTGCTTATTTTACAGCTACTGGAAATTCTGTCTCAGCTGGCCAACTTCTTTGTGGAGGACTCTTTTCTACAGATTCTGTTTCAAATTGGTGTGCGGCTGTGGCATTGGCCCATGCTTTGCAAGAAAATGCCACTCTAAAGGAACAGCTGCTACGGGTACAGCTAGCCACTAGTATTGGAAATCCTCCAGTGTCCTTACTTCAGCAGTGCACTAACATTCTGTCTCAGGTACAGTATATAAACCTATAGCTTGCATAGCCCTGAACCCTTTTAGAAGTACCCATAAAGAAACATTTGTTAAAAAGAGAGTTGTTATAAAATATCTTGATTATTATATTTGGTAAACCATAAAACACTATTAAATAATCTTGGCACAAACTATTGCTTTTAATATATAGTGTTTTCCATAATTTGTGCTAATTCTAATAAACATGCGGGGATAGAACCAATGATTGGAATTATCAGAACTAGTTGTTTGCTGGGATGTAAGTAATGTCCGTGCTTAACATATATGGAAATATGTGGAAAAAATAGTGTGGTGTGATTGCACTGAATTTGGACCAAGGAGATCCAGGTTTAAATCTGTCCTCAGCTATGGAATCTCTGTCAGTCCAATCTATCTCATAGAACTACAGAGAGGAAATATTGGAGGAGTATTTGTTACACTTTGAACTCCATAAGGAAAGGGAAAGTATATTGTAAAGAATCAGACAAACAAATTTGTTCCGAAAAGGAACTGATATTGCTGTTTTTTTAAAAAAATGTGTACACTTCTATGTCATCCATATACACAGTCACAGAACTGTTCGGATTAATGAAAATCGAAAACAACTTACCTCTGTACAGTATTGTAGTGATTTTAATATCCTGCAGCATTCCCTTGTAATAATTAATGTATGGTTCACAGGGTGATAAGATCGACAGACGGGTATGTATTGTTGAATGCGAGGCATTCTTTTCATTGTAGCAGGGTCTATCTGCTATCTCAGCTCTGCTGTGTTTTATGAATTAACTGTTTGAGGGTGGGGTTTTTTTTGTACTTACAGTTTGTGCCTGTTGCTTGGTGTTATTTCTAGTAACAACACTGCCTATCTCTTGGTGTTTTTGGTGACTGATAAGGGAAACACGGTTGTTGTGGGTGCTTTTTCTTTCTCCAAGGAGTCCTTGCATAACCAGTGGGTACTAAATGTAGTTTGACTTCTTTTGTCTTCTTTTAGTGTGAATTCAGTATTTGTTTTCTACAAAATTTAATACTTTCTTTTCATAACCAGATAGAAGATAAAAAATTTGAGGTGTTTCCAAACCATGTATTCATGGTACTCATATTCATCCTACTTTTAATTAAATTATTTTCAGATTAAAGTTTGTTTTATTAAGTGATTCTCTCTCCTTGAGTAGTATTTTCTGCTGACCATGCAGAGTAAAATGTATATATTGAATGCTTTTACATTTTGTAAAGTTTTTTGCTTAAGTTATAAAGAAAGTTATAAGAACAGAAAGACTAGTAGTCTAGTGGTTAAAGTGCCAGTCTAGAAAGCAAGAGACCATGTCTTCTCTTAATCATGAAAACCAGCTGGGTGACCTTAGGGATGTTAGTCTCTCTCAGCCTAACTCACCTCGCAGGGTTATATGGAGAAAATAGGCGGTAGAAGATATGTTGGATATATTTGCTGTGTTATTTGTAAATAGAAAAGTCAGGCTATAAATAAACAAAAGTACAATTGACAAAATACAGTTGCAAAATCTATTGCTAATAAAAACTATCAGCTATTTAAAGTAAAAAGCTTTGATTTTTTTATATCAAAACCAGATAGAAATAGTGAGGAATAGTTTTTTAAAATGTAAATATTCTTATTGAGTATTACTATTGAAATATTTGCCTTTTAAACCTAGAGAATCATTTTCATTTTCTTTTTATAAAAATTGCTTCGGATTATAGGGAAGCATGAAGATAGCATGTGGCTACATCTTTTTAAAGCATTTGAATGATGCAGCTAACTTATAAAATTAAAAAAAGAATCACAGAAGGGCTTTTTATCTTCCTTTCACCTTCCAAATGGCTTTAGAAGTAAATGATAAAAATATTGCCTAGAAGTAATTATATTTAGTCTATTGTGTCCTCTGAGCATGCTACTAGTGTTTTAGATGGTGTCATTCCATTGAAGTACACCAGATCAGGAAGCAGTCAACACAAAAGGAAAAAAAACAGCTAGAAATCCACATTATTGCAGTTGGCCACAGTAACAGAATTTTGAAAGCCTGATAGAATTTCTTTTTTGCTCCCTTTTATACCAGAGTCAAGGGGACAATTTTGAGTTTTTATTTTTATTTATTTATTTTTATTTTTCGAATTTATACCCCGTCCTTCTCCTTGTTAGGATCCAGGGCGGCGTACAGGCATTATTAAAAACCATAACAAAAGACAATATATATTATTAAAAACATATTAAATTAAATCCCGTGCTAAAAAACCCATTTAAAACCCTGAAAATTAAAATTTATAGATAAAAGTCAGAAACGGGGGGCTATGCTAGGCCGGCTTGTTGGAATAGATACGTCTTAAGACGTTGGCGGAAGAGGCGGAGGTCTGAGGTGGTGCGTAGGTCGGAGGGTAGGTCGTTCCAGAGGTCGTATCAACATTTCCGATTTTCCAGGCTAAATTTATTACTTTTCCCTTCACATTTTCTGCAATAACTTTTTTATATTGTGATGACTAAAAGTGTATGCAGTATTCCAAGTGTGATCTTATAAAGCAGGGGTCCCCAACCCCTGGGCCGCGGACCGGTGCCAGTCCGTGGCTTGGTAGGAACCGGGCCGCGGGGCTGGAGAGGAGGAGGGAGGAGGGGGCAGCCCCCTGGGCAGAGCGCACAGGAGAGCACAGGTGTGGCTGTTCGCACCTTTGGAGTGCGGCTCTTCCTCCACCCTCGTCGACGGTGGGACTCCTGGCCGTCGATTCCCTTCCTTCCTCCCTCCCCCTTCCTCCCTCCACAGCAGGCATGCCGGCCACTCGTCGTCTTCCAGGGGTTGCCGTTTCTCACACACACACTCACATGGAGACTTCTCAGCTCCTGGAAGGAGCCTGAGCGAGCGAATGAGCAACCAAGCACGGCGGTGAGCGCGGCGGGCCCGGCTGAGGAGGCTCGGCGGGGGGGGGGCGGGGACGACGACAGACAGACAGAGAAAGGCACAGACACAGAGGAGGGAATCAGAGAGTGACAGAAACACACAGAGAGAGGGAGGGAGGGAGAGAGAGAGACGCAGAAAGTGATTAAGTGCATGAATGCCAGACAGACAGACACACACACACACACACATAGTGACAGATGGGCGGACGAAGGGGAGAGAGACAGAGAGAGAGAGAGAGAGAGAAAAAGAGAAAGAAAGAAAAAAAGTGGGAGAGAGAAAGAAAGAGAGAGAAAGAAAGAGAAAGACAGACAGAAAGAGAGAGACAGAAAGGAAAGAGAAAAAAAGAGAGAAAGAAAAAAGAGAAAGAGAAAGAAAAAGAGAGAGAAAGAAAGAAAGAGGGAAAGAAAGAGAAAGCGAAAGAAAGAGAGAGAGAGAGGGAAAGAAATAGACAGAAAGAAAGAAAAAAAAGTGGGAGAGAAAGAGAAAAAGAGAAAGACAGACAGAAAGAGAAAGACAGAGACAGAAAGGAAACAGAAAAAAAGGGAGAGAAAGAAAGAAAGAGAGAAAGAAAGAAAGAGAAAGAGGGAATGAAAGAGACAAAGAAAGAAAGAAAGAAAGAAAAAAAGTGGTAGAGAGAGAAAGAAAGAGAAAGACAGACAGAAAGAGAGACAGAGACAGAAAGGAAAGAGAAAAAAGGGGGAGAAAGAAAAAAGAGAGAAAGAGAAAGAAAAAGAGAGAAAGAGGGAAAGAAAGAGAAAGAAAGAAAGAAAGAAAGAAAGAAAGAAAGAAAGAAAGAAAGAAAGAAAGAAAGAAAGACCACAATTGAGCCCAAAAGTTTGGTTGTTAACCAAGATCATTGTTAAGTGAGTTTCACATTTTCCAAGTTGGCCACGCCCATCCAATCACATGACTGCTGAGTCACTCAGCCGGTCCGCAAAACTTTCTTTAAAATGAAACCGGTCCCTGGTGCAAAAAAGGTTGGGGACCCCTGTTATAAAGGGTGATCTCTGCAGTATAAAGCAGCACTAAAACTGTTAGTATAGTATCATGTGACCTTAATGCTGTTCCTCTGTTGATGTAGCATCGGGTTGCGTTGACATTTTTGGCAGCTTTGGCATGCTGCTGGCTCATATTTAAGTGGCTGTCCACTAGAATTCCTACATCCCTCTCATAATTACTGATGTTGAGACACCTCTTCTAAACTTGTGCATTTGGCTTTTCTTGCCTAAGAAAAGAAATACTATTATTAATACTATTATATATATTATTTTTCTCACCACCAAATTATATTTTATTGCATAGGACCTACTGTTGAAATCTGTCAAGATTTTTCTGGGTCCTGAGCCTATCTTCTAAAAACTATGCTAAGGCTATTCCCTTCAGTTTGGTGTTCTGTGCAGATTTGATGAGTTCCTCTTCAATCCCTTCATCTAAATTGTTTAGGAAGATTTTGAAGAGTATTTCCCACCATATAGATGTCATTTCATTGAGTACTACAAATTGAGTGTGGTTGATCAACCAGTTACAAATTCATCTAGTGGAGATTCTATCTATCCTACATTTTTCTATCTTACTCAGTAATAGGGTTGTGGTCTGTATTGTCAAATGTTTTACTGAAGTCCACTCAAAGAATACAGTAAGATTTATCTGACATAATCAACTTTTGACAAACCCATGTTGGATTCTGGTAACAACTTTGCTTGTTTCTGGATGTTTGCAGATATATTGTTTAATTAACTTTCCCAGAATCTTCTCAGGTATTGATTCATGCTGATTGGTTTGAAATTTCCTGGGTTCATTTTGCCCCCTTTATTGAAGATCAACACATCAGCTCTTTTCCAGTCTTCAGCTTGTTCCTTGGTGCTCCTGGATTTTTTTAGTTATGGTTCAGTAGTTCCAAGATCATACCCAGCTTCTTCAGAACCCTGGGATATAATCCATCTGGTCTTGGTGATTTAAACTTATCTGGAAAGATGTTGTCTTACCATATTTTTTGCCTATTTTGACTTGTATTCCTAATCTGCCTTTTATGGTACTATTATTGTTAGGTTGGATTATTTTTTTCCTTTTGTGGAAAGGCATGCAAAGAATAGATTAAGCAATTGCAATTTCTCCCTGAAGTCCATCGCCAACTTGTGATTTTCTCTCAATATTGACTTATTGTTTCCTTATATATTCATTCATATTCAAGTTTAGTTTGCTTTGAATTTTATCTTTTCTGACCTCCTTTTTGTCTTTCAGTTCATCAAAGAGTTCCTTATGCAACTATGCTGGTTTCATCTAGGGCTGCTTTTATTTTTCTTTCTCAGTGATAGACTGGGCTTTTATACTCTCATTTTTCAGAGGTTCTTGGGGTGTTTTTCCTTTGAAATTTTCATCCATGGAATTCTTCTCAAGCTCTCTAAGTTTGTTAAAATCTAAAGTCTAAAACATTAGTATGACTTTGCTTGTGCCTGGGTTATGTTAAATTCCAACATGACATGGTTACTTTCCCCTGCAACGTAAATCCCTTCTGTCCTTTCATCTCTGTTACTAAAGATTAAATCCAGTATAGCTGACCTCTAGTGTCTGCCTCTGCCTTTTGGGTGTCAAAGTTGTCTCCTAGGTTTGTCAGGTACCCGTTTGATCTTCCAATTGGGGCAGTTTGTCTTCCCATAGATGTTAGGATAGTTAAAATTCCCCATTACTATTCTAGTGTGCTTTCTGCACATTAGCAAAAAGTTTGTTTATTTCATCTGATTGGTTGGGTGTCCTGTGGTATACAGATATGGCAATATCATTCCTTTTTTCCTTTTATATTAACCCAAATGCATTTAAGAAGATTTTTATCCTTTAAAAAAAATTCTATATTGGTATAGTTATTTCTTTTAAATTATGCAACTTCACTTCTTCCTTTATTAGGTCTATTTCTTTTAAACAATTTAAATATCTCTACCTGTGCATTCCAGAATTGGTCTTATCCCACCAAGTTTCAGTAATGGAAATAATGTCATACTTGCCCTCATGTACAAGTCTTCAACTTATGACCAGAATTTGGCCAAAATTTCCATTTCTAAGGAAGATGATTATTAAGTGAATTGCATCCAATCTTACTCTTGACACAGTTTGTCTTGTTGTACCATAAATTCTGTATGGATCTACACAGAGGTGGTATTCTACCAGTTCAGACTGGTTTGCCCGAACTGGTAGCGGAAATCATGGGTGGGTCTGCCCACCCTCCCTGGCTCTATTTCATATTATTTAGGGATTTTTTTGAGCAAGCCCAGGCACAGAAGGCTGGGCGCATGTATGAACAGGGTGCCTGCGAACGAAGTGAGTGCATGTATGTGCATGCACATTTGCAAACCGGTAGGAAAGGTAGGTGAAAACCATCCCTGGATCTACATAATAAACTTATTATTCCTTTTAAATAAAATTTCCAGGCAACCAGATGAATTCCTTCTCATCTTTTTATTTTGAGATAGACGGCCTGCTAGTATGTATAATGTAACTAAATTTTGTGTAGCTACACACAGAATGTAGCAATAGATAATAAGGGGATACTGTATATTTGTAATTCAGTTCCCTATCCATCTTTAATTCACAATCTTCCTTTTTAAAATCATATTATTCTGCAATGGGTTGTGTTATTTTTAATGTGGAGTTCTTGGTGCTCTCTGAGCTTGATTGTTTTCTTGCAGAAGTTTCATTAGCCAACAACTTCAATAATGTAGTATTAAATTATTATACAGTCTTGTCTTTTTAGTTATATAGAAAGCTTGAGCAAGGCAAAAGTAGGAGAGAGGTCCTGTCAGTGATGGACTGAATTGTAGCATTCACAGAATCACAGAATCACAAATATGTGTTTGGTTATTAGGTTGCCTATCATAAAAGTTGTGTAGTAAGCCAGATAGGATTGTTACTATACAATAAAGTAGAGATCCACTTTAATTCAGCCTCCTTTTTAAGCTGATAGCAATAATCCCTAGCCCACTCTTCATAATAAGTTTCTTTTCCAATTGCGAATACTAAGGATGCACAGTTCTCATCAGACTGCCTTAGTATTTTATTCCCAATTTTTTTTCTGGACATTTATTGTATTTCAAGTTTCTTCTAGACCTGTGCATCTCTCACTTTTAGGGAATGGTTTTGATTGATTGATTGTTGACCTTGAAAATTATGAGGCAAGATATGAAAGTGATGCAAACAGATATAACATTTATTTTTGTGTTTTCCAGGGAAGCAAAGTACAGACAAGGGTTGGATTATTAATGCTGCTTTGCACATGGCTAAGCAATTGCCCCATTGCTGTCACACATTTTCTTCACAATTCAGAAAATATTCCCTTTGTATCCTTTTAAAATAATTACCATTTAATGCATCACTGTAGTAATTATACAAAGTTTTGATTGAAGGAGAGAAGTGACAATTCACTAAAAGAAATGTTTCTTTCAATGATGTAGCAAATGTTTGCAATTTTGACATTTATTATTATTTAAATATCTCACATTGTTCTCTTAAACGGATTTTCATTTTCCTCTCTTAAAATTGGTATGCTGCATGTTTCTGTTAGGGTATAATAACTATGCTTGTTAAATTTGCTTTGATTAAATGAATAAACAACTGATTGTTTTGCAGTTAACTTATTAAGATAAAAACCTGGCTCAAGATAAGCTGATGGTGAAAAGTTAAGTTAGAACTAAGAGAAGAAGCTCCCAGGAAGTCCAAAAACTGTAGCCAGGTTGGCAAATCAGTAAGTTTTATGAAAGAAGGCAGTGACAAGCCACTTGGTATTGGAATGGAGTCATTGAATGAGATGGGTGCCATAGAAATTAACAAATGCACATGCAAATAGATGTTAAGATATCTGCATTGACATGGCCATTCAGTCAAAATAAATCAAAGAAATTGTTAGCTTTTTAATCTAAAGTATGATCCAAAGAAAAGGATTTGAGGTTTTGGTATCCTTAGCCAAAGATATAGCTAACAGGACAAATAGCAGAAAATCTTGGAGAAGAGGAGCAGCTGGTTCAAGGATTGTGTGCTCTATTACTAGGAATCTCCATTTATTACAATGACAATTCACTTGAGAATTATAAAAAGTGAGTATATTGGCATTCATATTGCATTTAATATATTTTGTATTGTAAATACTGTATTAGGAAATAGATGCGCTTTCCATATAAATTACCGTATTTTTCGGAGTATAAGACGCACCGGAGTATAAGACGCACCAAGGTTTTGAAGAGGTAAATTACAAAAAAAAAGTAGGTAGGTAGGTAGATAGATAGAGGGAGAGAGAGGGAGAGGGAGAGAAAGAAAGAGAAATACGGTAGGTAGGTAGATAAAGGGACAGAGAGAGAGAGAGAAATAGAGAGAAATACAGTAGGTAGGTAGGGAGAGAGAGAGTAGATAGGTAGGTAAAGGGATATATAGAGATAGAAATAGAGAGGGAGAGAGAAATACAGTAGGTAGGGAGAGAGAGTGTCTGTAGGTAGGTAGGTAGATAGGTAGGTAGATAAAGGGGAAGAGAGAGAAATACAGTAGATATGTAGGAGGAGAGGGAGAATATGTGTGGTTAGGTAGGTAGAAAGATAGAGAGAGAAATAGAAAGATAGAGAAATACAGTAGGTAGGTAGGTAGGGAGAGAGAGTGTGTGTGTAGGTAGGTAGAAGGATAGAGAGAGAAATAGAAAGAGAGAGAAATACAATAGGTATGTAGGGGGAGAGGGAGATGTGTGTGTGTAGGTAGGTAGGTAGAAGGATGAGAGAGAAATAGAGAGAAATACAGTAGGTAGGATGGAAGAGAGAGAGTGTGTGTAGTTCGGTAGGTAGAAGTATAGAGAGAGAGAAAGAGAGAGAGAGAGAAATACAGTAAGTAGGGAGGGAGTGTGTGTGTGTGTGTGTAGTTAGGTAGAAGGATAGAGAGAGAAAGAAATACAGTAGGTAGGTAAAAAGAGAGAGAGATTAGGTAGGGAGGTTGATGTTCTCAGGTGTATTTCTCTATGTCCTGCAGAAGGAAATCGCTGACAAAAGTTCGTTTCTGCTTGCTCAGAAACAGTTAAAGAGCCTTCCGAAAGGTGGGGGGGGGGGGAGCCTTTGCATGGGACAAACTTCCAAAACAGCCCATTTCTCCGTGAAAATGAGGCCGGTTTTTTTCCCAAATAAAAAGCATAACTAGCCTTGGAGGGGGGGGGGGGCTTGCAGAATGCTCCTGGGGTGTGTGTGAAAAATGAGCAAAAATCCGCCCCATTTATCGCCCGTTTGAGGCTAATTCCTGTCCTCCCCAGCCCTCAGGAGCTGTCTGGAAGGCTCGGCACAGCCAGTTTGGTGAAGGGGGTGGGGTTCCAGGAGGCAAAAAGGTTTTTTTTGCGCTTTGCATCCTTCCCCAAACTGCTCTTTCTCCGCGAAAACGGGGCCGATTTTCTTCAAATAAAAAGCATAACTATCCTTGGGGGGGCTTGCAGAGTGCTCCTGGGGGGTGGGGGATAAAAAATGAGCAAAAAACCCGTCCCATTTATCGCGAAGACGGACCATTTTTATGTCAAATAAATTGCATGCATAGCCCTATGGAGGCTTATAGAGTGCTGCTGGGGGCTGGGGGAGGGGGGAACGGCCCGTTTGAGGCTAATTTCTGCCCTCCCCAACCCCCAGGAGCTCTCTGGAAGGCTCCACAAGACTAGGCACAGCCAGTTTGGTGAAGGGGGTGGGTTCCAGGAGGCAAAAAAATACTGTATTCGATGTATAAGACGCACCCAGATTTTCAGCCTCTTTTTAGAGGGAAAAAGGTGCGTCTTATACTCCAAAAAATACGGTAAGGCAAATACATGCTTTTTAATTATTTGTTATAGACTTTATGGCCCCAAAGGTTTGAAACTGAAAAAATGTCATTTGGAATTAGAAGCTGAGTTTCTTCAGTGATATTTAAGAATACTGTTGGCTGGAAAAAACAAATTAAAGCATAACTCTTTTTTTTTTAACTATCATTGTCTTCTAACTTCCAATATTCTGAAATTCCTTGATTTTGTTTTGTAATTTGTCTCAATTTATTTCACACTAAAATCAATTTTTCTGCAAGATCTAAAAGCATCTTTTTTTCTTCCTCATCATTTTGGCTTATTGCATATTATTTACCTGACAATCTTCTTTTTCTCTATCCTCTATTTATTAAAGAGAACCATAAGGTTTTGAGGGGCAGGGATACGATTAAAAAGAGGAATTTTTTTCCAGCTAGAATTATTATATAATTTTGTTTCCCCTTTAGAGAAAAGCTAAAGCAGCTTATAGAAAAAAGGATTGGAAAGGAAAATTTTATTGAGAAATTGGGATTTATTAGCAAGCATGAATTCTATTCCCGAGCAGCCCAGAAACCACAGCCAAACTTTTCTAGCCCTGATCATATGATGTTTGATCATGAATTTACAAAGCTGGTGAAAGAACTGGAAGGTGAGACTTATTACATCATTTCTCCTGATTTTATTTGTTTATTTCTTGAAGTATTACATTTGAAAAAGGAGAAAGTACATTTTACCAGCAGTTCTAATTTTTTTTAAAAAAAATATGTAGATTAAAGGTATACAATTTCTGAAAATTCTAATGAAAACGTTATTCAGAGAGAAAAATAACAGAAAAATTATACATTCACAGCCTTTATTATTGCATCATATAGAGAAAAGACATCAATTTCTTATTTTTTTAAAAGTATCAAGCAAAGTATATTAATTTAATTTTTAAAAGTTTGTAATCAATAGAGGTGTAGATTTCTGGAATACAATGAAATGTAGCATCTCTTCATTCATTTTTACGTAGTTAGTAGGACCATCAGGTTAGGAAAATTTTGACAAAGGAGGAAGAAACCATTTACTTTCTGGCAAAATGAAGTAAATTATGCATTATAGATACATGTAGAAGATTGATTTTCAGAAACTGAAAACCAAGTAGAGAAGAGGAGACACTAGAGCTCAGAAATCAAATATTGCCACATGAACTCCACAGTCTCATTTTCTGGGTTCCTTAGCAGCTCTGCTTCTTCTGCTTCATTTTTCCATGGACTTCTGAAAATTTAATTTTTACTTATATTGAGATAAACCTTTTGCATATTTGTCTATTTCATGATTTTATATGAATATTTTGAAACAGCAATTTTCTTCAAATGTATATTTTGTGTATTTTTTTTGTGTATTTCAGTTTTGAGCAGAGGGCTTGAGAAAAAAATGGTTTGTTCTTTCTGAGACATTCATATTTCTTCACAGAAATCAGAATATATATATTATGCTTGTGCTGTATTATTGTACTAGTATTTATTGAACTCATTTAAATGTGAAGCAATTGTGGAGAATTAAGCGCAGTGGGATATTAGGGGAGGGAGGGGCTAAACATTGCAACAGGATTGGTTGACCCACAACATGACTGAGAAGTGTTTCCTGATCCATTGTTTATTGAACATTTTTTATCAAACTTTTTTTTTCATTTTAAAATAACAGTGTTAAGTCTTATAGTATAAGATATACTGAACGTTTTTAGCATAGTAAAGAAAAAAAATCAGAATGATTGAGAAATATTAAATAGCCATTATCAAGTTAATGATAAGGCACCCTTTAAACTATTAATCTCTATAGTCATCTAGTCATCTAGAATGCTACATTTCACTTAAATTGTCTAATATACAAATAATCATTTTACAGGAGTTATAACAAAGGCAGTTTATAAGTCAAGTGAAGAAGATAAAAAAGAAGAAGAAGTGAAAAAAACTTTAGAACAGCATGACAACATAGTGACACATTATAAAAATGTCATTAGAGTACAGGTAAATAATGTATCTTGTTTTAAGTGAATTGCATTTAATCTCAGGAATATTGTGCATATTTAAAGAGGCATATCTTAAACCCAAGTTACACATTATATTGAAATTTATTTACAATTATAGCATTTGTTAATTGAAAATATGGAAGTATTGACTTGTATTTAGTATGGGAGAAAGGAATTTTAACTTCAAAAATGTGCAATGTTGCAAAAGGCACCATTTGATGATAAATTTGGTATATAAATGAATACTTTCCCTTATTCATTGTAATTTCATTCTGCCAGGCTTTAGGCTTTTTTATGTAGCATGTTGTAAAATTGCATATTAAATAGCATCAAATAACTCTCAATTTAATAGATCTTAGTTTACAACATGTCAATCAGTGGTAGGTTTCTACTGGTTTGGACTGGTTCAGCCAAACAGGTAGTGGTTTGGCGGCAGTGACCGAGGCCTGCTAAGCCCCTGAACTGGTTCTCCTATGGAGTTGCCATCTTGTTTTTTGCTTCTGTGCATGTATAGAATATTTTTATTGCATTGCGCATGTGTGCGCAGTGCACATCAAGCACGCGAAGTGCATGCCCACAAGCAAACTACCAGTAGTACCTGCTGGAATCCACCCTTGATGTCAATGTATGGAATAAAATTTTTCCATACACTGTTCGTACACTAAAATCTCATTTGCTATTTTACTGATGCATAAAATGCATAAATTTTGTAAAACAATGCAAATATCTGTTTCCATTTTATATGTGGGTAAAATATATAAAATATACATGTATAAATTCCATTCAGATTTAATTTATATTCTACTTTAACAAATATCTCTCCAAAATATCTCTTTCATTATGCAATCTGTTGTTTTGCCCTCCATCAGGATGACCATGGTTCTTGTTATTGTTAGATTTTTAATCCCTCTTATTTTATATATAACTTAACATAGGAAACATACTAGTCCTTTCCTCTATTCTCCCAACAATAAACCTGCATGGTAGACTGAGTGAGAGTGACTGGCCTAAAGTCACTCAACTATCTCATGCCTAAGGCAAGCCTAGAACTCAACAGTCTTCTGGTTTCTAGCATCTTAACCACTACACCAAACTACCTATATAATTTGTAGTCTTCTATGTATAGTATATCGCTGCTATAATATGTATCACCTAAATTCTATTTAATACTAGATAAGAATTGCAACCATTAGTTAGTTGTTAAGATTTTAAAAATAGCTATAACACACCAATTAAACAAACTTGTAATTCATACTTGAAATATATTATAGGTAATTCTTATTTACTGATCACTTATTTAGTGACTGTTCAAAGTTATGACAGTGCTGTATATGGGAGACTTACAACCAGTTTACCAAATTGTCTGCATTGTCCCCTCAGGCAAGTGATCAGGATTCCAGCACGTGACAACCTGCACATTTATGATATTAGCAGCATTCTGTGATTATTATCGCTATTTACAATCTTTACAGGTGGCAAAATCTAAGCTGGTGGGATTTGGAAGTCTCAGTCACATGGCATCACACTTAACAACCCATGATGATTTACTTAATGATTACAGCTGGAACTGGCAAACTGCCATTGTAATGATATTTCACTTTATTAAAGTGTCATTTAGTGATGAAGTTGCCAGTCTCAATTATGATCAGTAAGTGAGAACCCCTTAGATCTTCTAAACTCTATCCAGAATTACTTTCTGGAGTGTCCTCTTGACACAAAGAGGACCTGACCTCTTATTGTACAGGTAGACTTTGACTTATGACTACAATTGGGCTGAAACATCAATAACTAAAATTCGGACTCATCCATTAAGTGAATAATGGTAGTTGTTAAGCAATTCTGGCTTCCCCCATTGATTATGCTTGTCAGAAGCCAGCTGGGGATTATGTGACTCAAGGATACTGGAATTCTCATAATTCATACCAATTACCAAGCATGTGAATTTCCTTCCCATGATCACAGAGATCATGCAACAAATATAATTAGGAGGACAAATTGTAAGTCATTTTTTGGTGCTGTTATAAACGATTGCTACATCTTAAGTTAAAGAATACCTATAAATGGTAGAAGTATAATAGTTTAGTCCAGAGGTTCCCAAACTTGGCAACTTTAAGACTTGTGGACTTCAACTCCCAGAATTCTCCAGCCAGCATAGTTCCATGGCTGGCTGGAGAATTCTGGGAGTTGAAGTCCACAAGTCTTAAAGTTGCCAAGTTTGGGAACCTCTGGTTTAGTCCTTGATACATTTTTTTATCTTACCATGTTCCAGAGAATCCCCAAAAACTATTTTTATCTATATTGCACTAACCAGATACAGTTGGTCAGTTTAGCATTTCAGTTAGAAATCTGATAAAAGATTCAAAGTTCCAGGCATAATTAGACAGTAGATCTATGGTAAAGAGATGGATGCAAACTTAATTTTGTTTCTTTCTATTTTATGTTGAAGGATCAGGAGCTTGAGGAATTGAAGAAACAAATAGAATCATTTAAAGTTCAAAATGAACAGTTGCAGACAGCAGTTACGCAACAAGTTTCACAGATCCAGCAACACAAGGACCAATATAACCTCCTTAAAATACAGCTAGGTAGTAATGCTAATAGTTTTTTATGTAGTTTTTCCTGAGGAATAACTTGCAGGCCATCGGATTTAAATTGTGTTGTGTTGCATATACAGGTCAAGAATGTGGTGAATTGGCATTAATCATTAACAGACAATGGACTATTTAAGTTCCTGAAGTCAATCTCAGAATTTCATCAAGATTATTCTCTATAGAGTGGGAATATTTTTTTCAAGAAACCCCCAAAAACCAAAGGGTGGTGGAAACAAAAATTTAGACAGATAAATTAAGCAGTTGCTTTAACTGATAGTACTAGTTTGGGACCACTGCGCCATTCCTCCCCCCTTGCCTTAGAAGCTAAGAAATTTCTCGCTTATATTTCACTGTCAGCAGACAATTGTTAACATTGTTCAGTCTCAAAACCTAAGCAGGGTTGAGCTTAATGTCCAAGGATGGGGAAACCACTTGACAATTTCCTGTAGGTTTTACAGGGAAATTTAAAAAGCATTTTAACAGAAGACAGTGGCCATCTGATTTTTGTAATCCTGCCAAGAAAACTGCAGGAATATTATTACCCAATGATGAGCTTGAAAAGAAGGCATCTTTTCCTTTAAATTTTTTTTCTTTGCCTTTGTCTTAGTTTCTACCAATCAGTTGATCAAGTAATAAATCTGATAGACCAAAATATCTCTGTAATCCAACTCTTGTGTATTAACCTTTTATTCATATTATATATAAATAGTCTTAAGAGTCTTCCATACACATCCACTTAAGCTCTTAGAGAAGTATCTTAGAGAATTGGACTATCCTTTCCCCTCTCCCCTTCAGTACATTTCTAAGCATTCCAGCAATTACCATATACTGACCAGAAAAATACGTTACATAAAACACCAATATTTCAAAGTTTTGCCTCAAGGAAAGCTAGTTTAAAAAGTGAAATATTTAGAACAATATTAAATATCATTCATTGTGATGTATTTATTTGTCCTGTTTTATTTACTATCATGGAATTTCTGTTTCCATTTCTTTGTCTGACAGTCAATAAGTAGTTCTTTGATATAGTTGTTTAATTTTAGTTCTTAGGCATTAATTAATTAAAAGTGGAATTGTAATTTTTAAATACATGGAAATAAGAATGTTTTAATTTTCTATCTGAAATGCTAGAAGTTAATCATGTTATGATTTGCTTAATAGGAAAAGACAATCAGCATCATAGTTCCCACAGTGATATGGCTCAGATGAATGGTGTTCAATCAGAAGAAATCAGCAAATTGCACATTGAAATGGAGGAATGGAAGCACAAACTGGAATTACTGCAAGAACAGCTAAGAGAAAAGGATTCTTTGATTGAAACCCTGGTGAGCAGTAAAGTTTCATTCTCAGTAATTGGCATCTGATCTGGTCTGAAGCCATCAGATTTCCCTGATCAGATTTAAAATGTGATTAAGAAATTGTTTCCTTTCTTACTCCCAAATCACAGCAGACCATAGTTCCTTCAAATCAGGGGGAAAAATATAGCCAAGCAGTACATTTTTATTCTTAGTTTTGGGGGCGAGGAACACCTAGACCACAAGCCTAAATACACTTGAGAAGACCGCCTTTCTAAAACCCTTTTTAATCTCAAAAAGTGGTTCTAAAGCATGGTTCAGGAAATAGTTGAGCCATATAATTGCCGGATACATAATTTATTAAAAGTTGTTCCCTATGTTAGTCAGTTTTTACAGGTAGTTTCCTGTGACATTAAGGATGTTCTTAGGTTCTCAAGAGGTTGCCTTGATCATTATATACTGAAAGTGCTTTTTCAAGAAGCAACTAGACTTTCTGATTTTTCTTCAAAGACATTTTGCTTCTCATCCAAGATGTTTCTTCAGGACATCCGTGGTCTGGATAACTGAGAACCTCCATAGATGATCATTATGTACATTTTGCAGACATTTCTATAAAACCTTTCCATTTTATTATTTTGATCACAGATGCATTTTTTAAACATTTGTCAACACCAGGACAACTATGGAATTGCCTCTTTACTAAGATCAGCAGTATAGGCTCTTGGAAGATGCCCCCTGCCACACACACACCAAAGGTTCATCTGTCTATCACAGCTTCCCCTATAAATCTTCGAGAATAGAATGTTTTTTCCAAGAGGATATTTGGTACATGTCCTAATATTTAAAGAAAATGGCAAAAGAGCTTCTCTTTTTTGCCATACTTCCACTTATTTATTTTTATGGCATTTTAACTTTGAATCAGATTGAAAATCAATTGATTTTTTTCATGTGTTATATTTTATATGCTGTTGCAGTTATTCTAAGTCAGAAGTGTTAAACTCAAGGCCGGTGGGATACTTAGATCCGGCCCATGGTGCCGCCCTGGAAACAGCAAAGGACTGGCCCGCAGTGCGTCTGCCAGTGAAAATGGAGCTCAGGAGGACCACACACTGTCCTGTTTTCACTGGCAGAGCGTTCAGGCCACCACAGGTGCCCCCAATACAAGTGACGTTGAACTGGCTGTGCCCACACTGGCCATGCCCAGCCTGGCTCCCCCAAGGTCAAAACACAACCCTGATGCGGCCCTTATTGAAATCAAGTTTGATATCCCTGGTCTAAGGTATCTGTTTATGATTAGGTGGTATGCTGAATGAATGAATGAATGAATGAATGAATGAATGAATGAATGAATGAATGAATGAATGAATGAATGAATGAATGATGTAGCCTAAATAATGGGTTTGAATGATATGATGATAAAATGTATTGATAAATTCAGTGAATTCTTATTGGTGCATAGAATGTGGTTTTGTATAGAAAATGTTTGTTTGTTTTTAAATCAGAATTTTATTAAAAACTTAACAGCTTACTGCTCTGGCAGTGGTTTAAAATTGAAACCTGTGTCAAGCAATAGAAGATGCGAGATTACCCAATTTTATATGGCTTTATTTTCATTTCATCAGGAATAAATTGGAATCCTGGCAAATAAAGCTTTATTTTTAAAAACTGAACTTGAGTTTATAGATGAAATACTATGGATTTACTAATCTTATAATTGTTTAGAAGTCCATAGCATAAAAAATGGAATCTATTTTTTTTTAAAGTGTGACTATTTCTCAGCATTACCAGCATATTTGTTAGCATGGGATTTTAAAAAAAACAATATAAGATTTAATTCATAATTTATTTTCTCCTGTATCAGTATAGCAAAATGCTAGTTTTCTAATTTCCAAGATGATACCAATCATTATTCTGTGATTGTCTGAAGCTATAATCCTGGTTGCTGCTTTTTTTAAATATAAAACCAGAACAACAGTTTAAAGTGCTTATGCTTTTAAAATAATTTGGTGTTTTTATCTGTCTGATGTTTGTAGAAACTTTCAGCAACAATGGAAGGAGCAACAGAACAATCATCACAAACTAATACATCTACTGGAACTCAATTAAATAGTGAACTGTGTAAGGTAGGAAACTCCTATAGCCTACTTTAAAGTATTTGGTCAGTGGGAGAAACCATGCATTGCTTGCTCGTATGACTACAATTTGAATGAAAAGGGTGCCCTTGCCTTGATTTTGGAACTAGATCCTATGGGCTTTTAGTTATACAATTCAGTTTTCTCTTTTTCCCTGGATCAGATTAATTAGGGTGGGGAAACCAACCTGATTTCTATTATGTGTTTCATATGAGGATCACTGCTGATCTCACAGGCAATCTTTTATTGTCTTTCACATTCTTCATGAGCTAAAGTATCTTCATAGGTAGTTCAGTAAGATACACATAATAGAAATCCAATTTGGACATCTCTAGCATAAACTACTATGCTGTATTTTCAGGTATAAAAATTACAAGTGGGCCAATCTGAGGTGGGGAAAATATTTTATGCCCCAACCAAGAACTGGGCATCAAAGTCAATCTAAAGAAATCCCTAAGAGTCATATTGATCCATTTTTATCCAAAAACAACATCAATATTTTATTAGAATATGAATCTGGTCTGCATTCAGTTCAATTTATAAAGTCAGTTACTGTGATACTTGAGAGGAATAGATTGAAATCTGCATTTTACCCATACTTCAATAGCAAACCCACTTCAAATTTATTAATACTTTTACTATCATATCTACCATAATATGATTAGTCTTGGACCTATAAATAAATATAACTTAAGCTGAATTTAATATTTTTTTCTCTCACAGGAAATTGAAAACTTGAGGGCCCAAATAATCAAACTTCACGTTGAAAAGCAAATGGTAAGATCTTAAGAATTTTGCTTGCCTTTTAGTTTCTGGTTTATTTAGTGTTTGTGTATGTAAATTATAATAAACTAGCTATACCCGGCCACACATTGCTGTGGCTCAATCTGGTTAAATGGCCAACCAATCTGGGTGTAGATCTACACCTGCACACATACACACAACCACCGTATAACCCCCAACCTACGTACCTACTGTATTTCTCCCTCTCTACCTACCTACTGTATTTCTTCCTTTCTGCCTCTACCTACCTACCTACCTACTGTATTTCACCCTCTCTCTCTATTCCTCTACCTACCTACGGTATTTCTCCCTATCTATCTATCTATCTATCTATCTATCTATCTATCTATCTATCTATCTATCTATCTATCTATCTATCTATCTATCTATCTATCCATCTATCCATCTATCTATCTATCTATCTATCCCCCTACCTACCTACTGTATTTCTTCCTTTCTCCCTCTATCTACCTACCTACCTACTGTATTTCTCCCTCTCTATCTATCCCCCTATCTACCTACCTACCTACTGTATTTCTTCCTTTCTCCCTCTACCTACCTACCTACTATATTTCTCCCTCTATCTACCTACCTACCTACCTACTGTATTTCTTCCTTTCTCCTTCTACCTACCTACAGTATTTCTTCCTATCTATCTATCCCCCTATCTACCTACCTACTGTATTTATCCCTCTCTGTCTATCCCTCTATTTACCTACCTACTGTATTTCTTCCTTTCTCCCTCTATCTACCTACCTACTGTATTTCTCCCTCTCTATCTCCCTATCTCCATACCTACCTACCTACTGTATTTTTCCCTCTATCCTTCTACCTACCTACATACTGTATTTCTCCCTCTCCATCTATCCCTCTACCTACCTACCTACCTACCTACCTACCTACTGTATTTCTTCCTCTCTATCTATTCCTCTATCTACCTACCTACTGTAATACAATAGCAGAGTTGGAAGGTACCTTGGAGGTCATCTAGTCCAACTCCCTGCCTAGGCAGGAAGCCCCATACCAGTGGTCGGCAAACTCATTAGTCAAAAGAGCCAAATATCAACAATACCACGATTGAAATTTTTTTGAGAGCCAGAAGGTGTGGCCTGTTTTGTGGGAGTGGCTCAGCAGTCATGTGACCGGGTGGGCGTGGCCAACTTGGAAAATGTGGTGAGATTCACTTAACAACGGTCTTGCTTAGCAACCAAAATTTTGGCCTCAATTGTGGTCATAAGTTCTCTTTCATCTCTGTCCCACTTTCTTTTTCTTTCTTCCCTTCTTTCTCTTTCTCTCTCTTTCTGTCTCTCTCTGTCTCTCTCTCTGAGTCTGTCTCTCTCTCTCTGTGGCTCTTTATCTCTCTCTCTCCCTCCCTCCCTCTCTGTCTCTTTCTATCATTTTCTGAGTCTGTGTGTCTGTTTCTCTCTGTGGCTCTTTATCTCTCTCCCTCCCTCCCTCCCTCCCTCCCTCCCTGTCTCTTTCTATCATTCTCTGTGTCTGTCTGACTCTCTCTCTCTCTGTGGCTCTTTCTCTCCCTCCTTCCCTCCCTCCCTCCCTCCCTGTCTCTTTCTGTCATTCTCTGAGTCTGTCTGTCTGTTTCTCTCTGTGGCTCTTTATCTCTCCCTTCCTCCCTCTCTGTCTCTTTCTATCATTCTCTGTGTCTGTCTGACTCTCTCTCTGTGTGGCTCTTTCTCTCCATCCCTCCCTCCCTCTGTCTCTTTCTGTCATTCTCTCTCTGTGTCTGCCTTTCTTTCCTCCCTCCCTCTTATCTCTGTGTCTCTCCCCTCCCTTCCTGTCTCTCTCTGTCATTCTCTGTGTCTGTCAGATTCTGATTCCCTTCCTCCCTCTCTCTCTCTCTCTCTCTCTCTCTCTCTCTCTCTCTCTCTCTCTCTGTGCCTCTCTCTGTCTGCCGGTCACTGTGTCCACAGAATACCGCGTGAAGCAGCGGCGACTCTGTGCTGCCGGCGACGCCATCCGCGAGGTCCTCCTCGCGTTCCCCGATGGTGTCTAGAGTGATCAGGGGCCGTGCAGAAACTCGGCGCTTTTCCACGGTGTGGAAAAGATAGGCGCGTGCAGGTCCTGCAAAATTACAGCGCAGATTCGCACCGCTATGAACTCTCCGAGGCTGTAATCGAGCGGGGCATGCGCGCGCCGATCTTTTCCGCGCGCATGCCCCGCCCGATTACAGCCTCGGAGAGTTTGTAGCGGTGCGAATCTGCGCTGTAATTTTGCAGGACCTGCATGCGCCTATCTTTTCTACACCGTGGAAAAGCGCCGAGTTTCTGCACGGCCCCTGATCACTCCAGACGCCATCGGGGAACGCGAGGGGGACCTCGCGGATGGCGTCGCTGGCAGCGCAGAGTCGCCGCTGCTTTATGCGGTATTCTGTGGACACAGTGACCGGCAGACAGAGAGAGGCACAGAGAGAGGGAGGGAGGGAGGGAATCAGAGAGACTGAAGAACCACATTCAAGGGGCTAAAGAGCTGCGTGCGGCTCGCGAGCTGCGGTTTGCCGACCACTGCCCTATACCATTTCAGACAAATGGCTATCCAACATCTTCTTAAAGACTTGCAGTGTTGGGGCATTCACAACTTCTGGAGGCAAGCTATTCCACTGGTTAATTTTTCTAACTGTCAGGAAATTCCTCCTCAGTTCTAAGTTGCTTCTCTCCTTGATTAGATTCCACCCATTGCTTTATGTTCTGCCCTATGGTGCTTTGGAGAATAGCTTGACTTCGTCTTCTTTGTGGCAATCCCTGAGATATTGGAAGGCTTCTATCATGTCTCCCCTGCTCCCTCTTTATTAAACTGTATTTCTCCCTCTCTCTCTCTCTCTCTCTATGGGCCACCTGGGAGTTTGCTATTTGCCTTGTTTTGGCCCTTTTAGGCCTCCATATATTGGTGAGGAAATGACAGTGTGAAATTGTATGGAATTCCAACGACAGTTGGAAAGCAGCCTGATGGGAGGGGCTATGGGGAGGTGAAAACATGATCAGTGGGTACATTTTACGTTTGTGCACCTTGCACATGACACACATGTGCTAGCCACAAAATAAGTACTATTCTATTATCGGAAGTCCTTGTGAACATTGTGTGAAAGTTTGGTGTGGATCGGTGCAGTAGTTTTTGATATTAGCGGCTTCGTACAAACTATTTTACATTTTTATTTATATAGATAGAAGTAATTCCTTAATCTCTTTGCCTTATTCAACATCAGCCATCAATAATCGCCCTGGGTCCTAACAAGGAGAAGGGCGGGGTATAAATTTGATAAAATAAAATAAATAATCATATTTGATTCTTGGCTATACTGTACCATATAAAACAATCACAATTATTATAGTTTCTGAAAATTATTATCTTTGTAATTTATTCACTGTTATTTGCTTTTCAGAACCTGACTTCAGTTCCTGCATCAGAAGATGGTGCTGATATGGTAGCAAAGACAACTGACTTGGAAAGACAACTTTCAGCGATCTTGCAGGAGAATAAAGAATTAAAGGTATTTAACACATAATAAAACATACTAATGAAGCATAACTGCAGTTTTATTAGATCATTGGCACAAAATGCTTTTACAATTTTTAAAAATGTCTGGATGTAATGATTAATAAATTAACTGTAGATTATAATAGGCTTTCCAGAGGAAAAAATATTATCTTCATTGTTGATTATGAAGGGAATTTGCTTCTTGCTGATGTCCTCTTACAGATTATGTTTAAGCATTGACATTAAAGTCTTTAACCAGGCAAGACATGTGGGGTCTTATTGCCCATATACTTGGTCAAAAAAGTACTTTTAAAGTATGTAGAGTCACAATTCTTTATTGCTGGAATCTTAATTATATGTCCTCATCATAAAGCTGTTATACTGTAATATACAGTACACTGAGATATCAAAAGATGTTAGCCTGAGATGAGAGAGGATCTAAGCAATGATGAATCAGTAATGCATGCTGAGATTTTATTTTATTTTCTTCCATTTTCGAAGATCTGTTCTAGAATAATTTGTCAAGTTTCTAAAAATGAACAGAACATTTGAGAAATTGATATTGAAAAGCTATTAAAGATCAACTATGTGAAGCATAAACATCTAAAAAACAGATTTTAGATGAGAATCAATAAAGAATTGCACATGACCATTTATATGGAATACTTAAATCACCTTAAAATGAGATTGAGTTTCATGCTATATGAAGCACATTTTTCCAGACACAACTTTTTCATTAATGGTAACGTGTCTCTGAATTTAATATTTTTTTTCTTTTCCATGCCAGAATGAAATTGCAAGACTCAGTGAAGAGAAGACTTCATTTAAACAGCAATTGGAATCATCTAATAGCACAGTGGCAATTTTGAAAAATGAAAAAAGTAAACTGCAGCAGGAAATTGTAGAATCTAAAAAAGAACAAGATGATTTTCTGGTTCTTTTGGCTGATCAGGATCAGAAAATAATTGGATTAAAGAATAAACTCAAAGAACTTGGAGAACCGGTAAGATACAAAGTTTGCAAAATCAGGTGTGAGAGTTGAAGTTTCTGGAACAATTTAGGGCTAAATTTATCATCTTTTGTTGTATGACTTTAGATGGATAACAAAGCTATATTTTCGTATTTGTGTCCCCAAGTTCCTTCCAAGAACTATGGCATTCAAACTGTGTTCTCTGGAACATCAGAATTCCATGACTATCACCCAGAGTTTCAACATTCAGTCTTGGCTTACCTTGCATGAAATGTATTACTGCAACACTAATTTTAACATTATAGTTATAGACACTTAATATCTTTCTCCCCTTTAAAATTATATGACATAAGCTCCTTTCTCCTCATATAAGCTTTAAAAAAAATTGATAAATCCAAAACTCAGATTCTTTTTATCTGTTTTAAGCAAAAAGTTCATAAAGTGTCTCCAATCTTTTATAAAAAATAGTTGTCTTTTCCTCTCTAATCAAACAAGTCAATTTAGCCATTTATTTAGTTGCATCTTGACCAACTTTTTCTTTTGATAGAATCTAATCTTAATATGCTAATCAAAGGCAAATGTGGACATTGGCCTGGTGAATGTAATGTTCTCTTGTCATAAATAACATAAATACATTTCTATATTATAGATTATATAATAAAACAAAAGGATTATGGTCTCAGATGATGGAGAAATGCTCTCTTTGAACTTAAGGAGATAGATTAAATTTTAATTATTTGCTTGAGCATATTAAAATAATTAGCAAGTTTAAAAATAAGCTATCTATTTAACATAATACACTATATAGCAGTTTTATTTCTGTTTCCCCCTAAAGATTGAAGATGAAGATGATGTGGATTTAGGTGATCATGGTGAGGATGAAGAGGAGGAGGATGCAGAAGGAGAAGAAGAAAATTAATAGTACTTTATTGGGTGAAACGTGGAATTTAGGAATGCTTTGAAATTTAGGAATGTATGAACCAATCTGGATGGCTTTGTGATGCAAAACAATAAAAGAAAAGATAATTAGAAATTATCCTCAGTTTCTTAAATGTCAGTAATATATTGTAGCTAAACAGAAGCCTAGTATGTTAAATTTCACATTCAGACCAAACTGAATTATTAACAAATTAGAAACTTTTAGAAGCTGTAAGAAGGTAACAATGTTGGATTAAAATGTGTTGCCTTTTGCCTATTTTCAGAGTGTTTGTCATTACTTAATTTTCTTATTTTGGATTTTATTGTGATTAAATATGGTATGCATATGGATAAAATCTCTTGGATGAAATTGTCTCCTCTATTCAGCTTGGAGAGATCTTACATATTTTTTTTCTTAATACCTTTTACTAAAGATTGAAAGTGCTAGTTTCCTTGCTTTCTTCTCAGTGGATTTTGGCTTGAAATGAAATGAACTGTTCAGCATTGAGTGCCTTGCATCTGAAATGGCTCCATTCTGTACCTTGGAAGTAAAAGGAGCTGCAACAGTACAGAAGGATTTTCAAAGATAAAGAGCACTATTTCATAGTATATTAAAGAAACATTTTTAGCAAAATTCCCATATAAAAGTTTAAAGAATATCAGATTATTATTATTTTGAAAACATGCTTGTTTTATTAAAAAAAAAATCACATTGTGATTGGTGATAATTTATTGAGGGTTTTTTTTTTGCCCAGTAGATTATAAAAAGGAAAGAAATAAATGCAGTTGCTATATCAACTTACTTTTTCAATAATGAAAATAAATATATACCTATTTAGTATCATGTATTTGACTGAGCTGTGATTGCTTTTTATTATGTTTTAATGCTGTTTATTTTACATAGGCCTAATAAGTTCAGATTCAATTTTTAAAAATATTACTGAAAAAATATTGGGGGTCGCCATGTTTCTTCAGGGAAATTGCACAATTGGAAAAATTGGTTGCAAAATATGCTTACTCAGACCCTGGAATTATTTGGTAAAAATATCTAGCTAGAGGGGGGGTGGGAGTGTGAAGAGGCTGGTCTTAAGAGTGCGTGCACAGCCGAAAATGGCAAAAATCTTCCTTTTCCAGAATCCCCAAAGCCTTATCTGACTGTTCCCAAGAGAATGCAGTCAGTCTGATGAAAGTCCTGTAACTAGGTATTGTAACAATAAAGAAGTAACTTTGATCAACTTGGTATAGTCTGATTTTGCTTATAACTGACAAAATAAGTTTTATACTTTGGGCTTTTATTTGCCTTCTCGTCACTCTTCTGCCTTTTGCCTGCTCATTCTGGTGCCAGGGTTATTACCAAGAAGCAAATAATTGTATCTACATTCATAGGAGAGGAAGGGACTGCAAGAAAGTAGACAGGCACACAATAATGAATACATATTGCAGGGAATGTTTTGGCGCTGCCAAGCACAAGCCCACTACACAAACAGTGGGGCATACTTGTGTTTATGTGCCTCCTTTCTCTTTGTAATTCCTTCCTAGCCAATATTCTTGCTTTGCAGAGGCAGATGGGGCAATAGTTCACATATAGTAGAAAGGGAAAGAGGGAGAAAAAGAAACCCCAAGCAATCTCTTTAGACAATCTTTCCAATATCTCTACTCTGCAAATGAACAAATAAAGAAAAACAAGAGGTGAGGCAAAGACAATGTGTATTGATTGTACAGGTAGTCCTCACTTTACAACAGTTTGTTTAGTGATCATTTGAAGTTACAATACTCAAGACTGGCAGTATCCCCTGGCCATGTGATCAAAATTCAGATGCTTGGCAACTAGTTCATATTTATGATGGTTGCAGTATCCTGTGGTCATTTGATTACTTTTTGTGACCTTCTGACAAGCAATGTCAATGCAGAAGCCAGATTCACTTAACTCTGTTATTAACAACTGCAGTGATTCACTTAACAACTATGGCAAGGAAGGTCAATTCACTTAAAAAAATGTCTTGCTTAGCAATAGAAATTTTGGGATCAATTGAAGTTGTACATTGAGGGCTACTTATAGTGGCAATCACATGACTAAGGAACATTGCAAAGCTTGTAAATATAGGCATTGGCCATAAAATTATTTTTTCTGCACTGGTAATAATATAGGATTTTTAATAAAATAAGTAGGATTTAAGTTGGTATTGCATAAAGATGTATTAAAAGTTCTCCCTTTTTGTACTTACTTTATTAAAATACAAGTAATATGACCTGCAACAAATAAATTGCAATGCTACCTCAATTTTGTGTTATTTCTGTTTGGAAATAAAACTATTCCCTATGCTTTCTTAATCTAATCTGGGATTAATTTTAATTTGTTGCAGTAGTGGATTTCCAAATTTTTTACTACTGGTTCGCTTCCATGATTCTTCTGGGTGTGTGGGCGGAGCCTCCCACTGTCACTACTACCGGTTCAGCCGAATCAGGAGCAACCCATCTCTTATTTGTTGCCAAGGATAGATAAATCCCAGGTGGCAAAAAAATTGCGCTCATTTAGTTGGTTCTTCTGACTCAACTCTGGATTCTCTAAAGATGAATTTCCTTTTTCTAAAATTTCCTCTGCAATTCTCTTTAATTGGAGATGACAGAGATTGGCCCTAGAAAATTCCTTATCTTATTGTCTGATTAATAGCAATGCTCCAGAATCTTGAGCAAGTGAAATACGCAATCTTGTTTTCTGTAATTCATCAGGAAATCTCAAGGGCTAAACAGATCTGTAATTCTTGTTCATATTGTTGTGCAATCAAATATGCAACTTATTATCTTTCTCCATGCTGTATGCAAATTATTGTTGCCTGAGATTTTAGTTGGCTTCATTAGAATTTTCTTCATTTATTTATGCACCCTTTTTAAATAAGATATATTGCTAAAAATATTAATTGGCCATGGTCATTGATATTTGGTGTTAGCTATTCCTAAATAATGGCAACATATATTTCAAGGCATCTAATTCATATATATTTTTTCTAGGAGATAATTCTTGCGGGAGGTAAATCAGAATGGTAATGTATTATCTTCCACATAGCTGTCTACATTTGAATTTTAATTTAATTCAAGTAGACTGAGCAGTGATATAAATGAAGATAACAGGAGGGGAACCTTCAAAAGAGGAGATGATATTATACCCCTAGGATTTTGATGTTTCTCACTTTGACACACAATATACTTGAACCCTCTCTCACTATTATATTTATTTACTAAAATATAATTTCTTCTATCAATAAATAAGGTAGGTTTCAATACAGAACAAATTAGCGTTGATAGCACTAAAAGGAAAATGTGGTCAAGAAACAGACTTAGCAAGTTTCCAGCAATGCTCTTTATTGCCATAGGATAGAATAACAGAATATTGAAAGCCTTACTTCCACATCTTGCACCAGACATAAATAAAGACAGCTGATTTTGAATTTCCCAGGCTTTCTTCTTTCTCAAGACTGAATAATCATTTCTGAAACTATTAACAGTTCATTTACTACGGTGTCCTTAGTGTTTTCTGAGCTTGATTGCTTGCAAACCTTTCATTACCCAAGTAGGTAACATCCCCAGTGCCAATAAGCATAGGCACCCTATTCATATTCAGTGCTTTGTTCTGCCAGTGTGGGTGGGGTATATTTTTTTCCCCTTTGCAGTTTTTTGATTAGAGTTTTGTCTTCTACTTGATTGTGTGTTTGGTGTTAATCCTTGCTTATCTGGGCGATTGCTATGGGAGATGTCTTCTGATCTTAGTATTATTATTGTCTCTTAAATGGTGTATAAATGTGGTTATCTCAATGTGTCTATTGATGGCTGAATGGTGTGAGTGACAAGCTTCCAGGAAAACCCTAGTGTTTTTGGATTTTGCTTGGAATTCACAGGTCAGCCCATTTCACTCATCCATCCATCCCCATTCCTCAAGTGAGAATTACATTCCCTCACTCAACTGCAGCACTAGTGATTCATCAATGATACATGATTTTATAGGAAATCACAGAGAACAAACATAATTTCATATTGTGAGAGAAAGAATCATATATATTGTCTACATTTTTCCTTTTATATTAATTGGATTCAACAAATCAATTTGGAAGTGCTGTGCCTAGGTATCATTTCATTAAAGACAAAATGAATTAAAGAACAAGCCTGAAGTTTAATACTTAGAACTTAAGAGATATTAAACATCACCTCTGGGCATTTTAGTGGTATAAAAAGTGGTATGCCTTGTTGTATCAACAGAAAATCCTTGGGTGACTGCAGGAACTTTGTTTCCTGGAGGGTGAGAAACTGATCCTAAGTCCTTGCCATCTTTGAATGTAGTGGAAGTAGTTTTGAGTCTGGGACAATAACGAGGAGAGGGGATCTTCAGAAAAGAACGTGCTGCAGCTCCAACAAAATGTATCCTTATACCTGGTTTTAGAGTCATAAAAGATGGAACCCTTGGAGTTTTCATTGCCAATATGTTGTTTCGTCGTCTGACAGTTTGGGGCATTGGAGTAAGCCATTTGGAAGGCTGTGAAGAAATTTGCATAAATTTTACATCAATGAAATGCTGGACTTCATTTCTATCACTACAATTGTCAACTACAGGTAATTACCGTATTTTTCTGAGTATGAGATGCACCTTTTTTCCTCTAAAAAGAGGCTGAAAATCTGGGTGCGTCTTATACACCCATTTTTAACTTCCCAAAAAACCCCAGCAGCACTCTATAAGCCTCCATAAGGCTATGCATGCAATTTTTTTGTCAAAAAACCAGTCAATTTTTGCTAAAAACAGGCTGATTTTTGCTTGTTTTTGCCCCCCCCCCCCCAAGCACTCTGCAAACACTCCCCACAAGGCTATTCATGCCTTTTTTGGGAAAAAAATGGGCCCATTTTTGCAAAAAATGGGTCGTTTTGGGAGGTTTGCAGAGTGCAAGAACTCTTGTTTTTGCCTTTCGGAAACTCCTTAGAGTGGTTGATGAGAATTACACTGATCAAGTGCTGTGCCAGCAGAAACAAAGTTTTAGGTGCTACAGGTTGTCAGCTCTTTCCTTCTCCAGCACATGGATAAATACACCTGGAAACATTACCTACCTACCTACCTACCTTCTCTCTCTCTCTCATTCTCTCCCCCCCCCCCATCTATCTACTATATTTATCTCTCTTTATTTTTCTCTCCCTATCCCTTTACCTACCAACCTATCTACACTCCCTCCCTCCCTCCCTCCCTCCCTCCCTATCTACTGTATTTCTCTCTATCTTTCTCTATTTTTCTCTCTACCTCCCTCCCTCTACCTACCTACCTACCTACCTATCTACATACTCCCTACCTACCTACTGTCTGTCTATCTATCTATCTATCATCTATCTATCTATCTATCTATCTATCTATCTATCTATCTATCTATCTATCTATCTATCCATCCATCCATCCATCCATCCATCCATCCATCCATCCATCCATCTACCTATCTATCCCTCTATCTAACTACCTACTTTTTAAAAACAATTGCCTCTTCAAAACCTTGGTGCGTCTTATACTCCGGTGAGTGTTATACTTCAAAAAATACGGTAAATAGTAACCAATCTTATTAATCTAATATTGACTCTGTAATGGCAATGCAGGTACTTTTTTTAAATTCTAGAATAAAAGATAAATAAGGAAATTAGGCTGTGAACACACAAATCAGAGATATGTTTTATTAATAAGAGTGGGTCTTCTTGATGTTATTGGACATCAGCATCCCTGACCACTGACATTTTGGTTGGGCTTATAGGAGTTACATGTTCTCATCTGCATGAGGTAGACTGGAGCTAGAACAGTGAGATGGAAATATTACTGTTTACTGTTACTGTTTATTGGACTTATATGCTGCCCTTCTCCTGAAGGACTCAGGGTGGCATACAACATAAAAATACATAATACAAAAGTTTAAAAAAAATTAAATAGAGAATCCAATAACAACAAATTAACAATTTACAGTTAAATTTAAAATAAATTAAAATTAACAATTAAAATTAATAATTTATTTTATTCAGGCCAGGCTGGCTTGCTGGAAAAGCCAGCTTTTTAGGGCGGGAGGGCAGGAAGGACTGGAGGTCGGGAATTATGGAAGGATGGGAGGTTGGGAATTATGCGAGGCTCCGGAGGAAGCTCATTCCAGAGGGAAGGTGCTCCCACAGAGAAGGCTCTCCCCCTGGGGGTCGCCAGCCAACACTGTCTAACCGACAGCAACATGAGGAGTCCAATTGTGGGATTGTACTGGACGTTGGGAGGCTACGGGTAGGTGGTCTCACAAGTACCCTGGGCCTAAGCCATGGAGCGCTTTAAAGGTCATAATTAATATCTTGAATTGCACCCAGAAAACAACCGGCAACCAATGCAGGCTGCCTAAAAGGGGTGTAATATGGAAGCACCTAGGTACCCCATGATAACCCACCCAGCCACATTCTGGACCAGCTGAAGCCACTGGGTGCTCTTCAAGGGCAGTCCCATGTAGAGAGCGTTACAGTAGTCCAAGCGAGAAAGGATGAGGGCATGAGTGACTGTGCACAGAGCATCCTGATCCAGGAAGGGGCACAACTGGCGTATCAGGCGAACCTTGTAAAAGGCCCCCCTGGTCACGGCCGTCAGATGTTCTTCTAAACTAAGCCGCGTATCCAGGAGGACTCCCAGATTGTGGGCCCTCTCTGAGGGGGCTAAAACTTCTCCCCTTATCACCAAAGATGGAGCAAGGTGGACAAATCAGGATGACACAAACCACAGCCACTCAGTCTTGGAGGGGTTGAGCCTAAGTCTGTTCATCCCCATCCAGATATGCACCGCCTTCAGGCATCAGGACATCATGTCGAGGGCATCGTTTGGGTGGCTTGGGGTAGAGATGAAAAGTTGGATATCATCAGTGTATTGATGATACCGTACCCCAAAACCATGGATGATCTTGCCTAGCAGTTTCATATATGTTGAACAGAAGGGGCGAGAGAACCAACCCCTGGGGCACCCCACAAGTGAGGGGCCTCGGGGTCGATCCCTGCCCTCCAGTCAACACAAACTGTGATCGATCCGACAGGTAGGAGGAGAACCACCACAAAATGGTGCCCCCCACTCCCAACCCCCTGAGTCGTCACAGTAGGATACCATGGTCGATGGTATTGAAAGCTGCCGAGAGGTCTAATGGGACCAAGACAGAGGAACAGCCCCTGTCCCAGGCCCGCCAGAGATCATCAACCAACATGACCAATGTTGTCTCTGTGCTGTACCCGGGCCTGAAGCCTGATTGAAACGGATCCAGGTAGGCAGCTTCATCCAGGTACTGGGGAAGCTGACATGCTACCACACTCTCAACAACCTTCGCTACAAAGCAATGAAAGTCACACTCTACAATTAAGAAAAGTACAGGATAATAGTTGGCTAAAGAAGCTGGATCCAGGGAAGGCTTCTTAAGGAGAGGCCTCACCACCGCCTCCTTCAGGGCAGTAGGAAAGAACCCCTCTCTCAATGAAGTGTTGGTAATCGCCTGGAGCCAGCCTCGTGTCACCTCCTGGGAAGCCAAAATTAACCAAGAGGGACACGGGTGGAAGCACTAAGTCTCCCCATAATCCTGTCCATGCTCTCGGGGGTCACACGATCAAACTCATCCCAGATAATCTGCACAAGATTCATCCCCGTCGACTCACCCGAATCTACCCAGTCAAAGCTTATCCGAATCTGAGCGATTTTATCCTGCAGATACTGAACAATTCTTCAGCCCAACCCTGCAAGGGGTCTTTCCCAGTTCCCTGGTTAAGTAAGGAACAGGTTACCCTAAACAGGGTGGCTGGACAGTTATCTGCAGACGCGATAAGAGCGGAAAAATGTTGCCGTTTTGCCGTTTTTATCGCCACTAAGTAGGATTTAATATGAATTCTTACTAGTGTTCGATCGGATTCAGACTGGCTGATCTTCCAACCACTCTCTAGGCGTCTTTTCAGGTATTTAATCTCCTGGAGCTCCTCGGTAAACCAGGGAGCTACCCAGGATCGGCACCAGATCAGAGGCCGCAAAGGCACAATACGATTCAAGGCCCCAGTAGCCACCCTATCCCAGGCTTCCACTAGGGCTTCGGTCGAGCTGTGAGCAAGGATTTTAGGAAAAGTCCCAAGCTTCATCAAGAACCTTTTTGGGTCCATCAGGTGCCTGGGCGGAACCATCTAGTCGGTTCCGCCTCCCTGCAGCGAGGCGTAGCTGTCTGGAAGTCGAGCCTAATGAGGAAATGATCAGACCATGACAAGGGTTGGATAGAAATATCCCCTAAATCTAGATCATTCATCCACTGTCCAGAGACAAAAATCAGGTCGAGCATGTGTCCCTTGTTGAGTGGGGCCTTGAATTAACTGAGTTAGGTCCATAGCCGTCATGGAAGCCATGAACTCCCAAGCTGACTCGGATGTCTCGCCAATGGAAGGCAGACTGAAATCCCCCAGGACCATAAGCCTGGGGAAATCAACCGCCAATCCGGCTAACATATTCAGCAGCTCCGGCAGGGCCGATGAAACGTAGCAGGGAGATAGGTACGTAACAAAAAGGCCCACCTGAACTCCAAGACCCCACTTCACACAATATATCTTAGCACCTAGTGCTATTGAGCTTATTTTAATTACTTCAAGATGGCAAATACATGTCTATAACATCTTCACCACTCTGCAAACTTCCTGTATGCCCTGTTTGGGCAGTTTTGTTTTGGTTTAAACAAAACTCTATCAGCTCTAGCCATTGATATCTTCTGCTAAGATGCAACTGAGGCATTAGAAACCAGAGAGGCTGATAGATCGCCGAAGTGGTGGTTATCAATGAAAGTCACACTCTACAATTAAGAAAAGTACAGGACAAACCTACATTCCATTCTTGAGAATTCCACAGAATTTTTCTTCTGTTTAGGAAAGAATATGAAACCAATGTCCTTTCTATCAGATTTAAAGAGAATGCCTTGAAAGAAGATATTTTCAATATGATGCCTATATACTATATATATACAAAAGTAATAACGAGGATATATACACACACACACATACACACACAGCCAATCAACCCACTCACAGAAACAAAGCCAGCACTCCACCCTCCCCACCAAGGTTTATAGAAAGACAGCAGCTGCGAAGCCACAGACGCCAACCTGAAGATGGCGAGTGAGATCTCGCCAAAACGTTGCAAAGACAATCTCAATCTTACATGGGAAAAGACCCGAATACAACAAGACCAGCATATGTATGTATGTATTGATATATTATTTATCAGCACAAACGTAACACAAATATAACAAAGGCAGCGAAAAAACAGCTTTCTGCCTGGATGGCTCCTAGGGTGAGCCGAAAGACAGAAAAGGGAAACAGTTCTGCTCCCTCTCATATTTGGGGCATTCAATGGTGTTGTGACACAATACATACTTATTCCCTTGCTCAGCTGATCAAGGAAAAGAACCTGTGGCTTAGTAGCAATTACAACTGCATGATATGTAATACTTCCCAGGTTCAAATCCCAGTAAGGGTATGGCTAGCTGAGGAGAGCTAAATAGCTTGAAATAGATCTATACTAGTCTCCCTTTATTTATTTGTCAGCACAAATGTAACACACGCACACACACACACACACACACACACACACAAACACAATATTCCACTGAAAACATCTAGATACAATTCAGGTTCAAAGCAAAATAAGAGGACCTGTTACCTTATTTATGCCCGGTCACTCAAGCCCTCATCATCTCCCGCCTGGACTATTGTAATGCTCTCTACATGGGGCTTCCCTTGAGGTGCACCCAGAGGCTCCAGCTAGTTCAGAATGCGGCCGTGCGAGGGATTCTGGGAGCCTCTAGATGCTCTCATGTAACACCTCTCCTGCGCGAGCTGCTCTGGCTGCCTGTGGCTTTCCGGGTGCGCTTCAAGGTGCTAGTAACAACCTTTAAAGCGCTCCATGGCAAGGGACCTAGGTACCTGCAAGACCGCCTCCTACCAAATACTTCCCTTCGGCCAATCCGCTCCCACAGAGAGGGCCTCCTCAGAGTGCCGTCAGCCAGTCAATGTTGGCTGACGACCCCCAGGGGGAGAGCCTTCTCTGTGGCAGCTCCTGCCCTCTGGAATGACCTACCCCCGACCTCTGCACAATTATGGACCTGCACCTATTCCGCCGAGCCCTGTTCGTGCGGCCGGCCTGGTGTAGCTTTTAATCTGGTTTTATTGTATATTTTAGAGCAGGCTTAGAATTTAATTTATGGACCTGCACCTATTCCGCCGAGCCCTGTTCGTGCGGCCGGCCTGGTGTAGCTTTTAATCTGGTTTTATTGGGGTTTTATTGTATATTTTAGAGCAGGCTTAGAATTTAATTTATTTTTAGCATAGGTATTTATATTGATGTTTTTACTGTTGTTTTTATCATTGCCTGTTTACCGCCCTGAGTCCCGCAAGGGAGAAAGGGCGGTATACAAATTTGAATAAATTGAAATTGAAAAATTGAAATTTAATGCAGTTTGAATAGCTAGTTGATAAACTGAATGGCTGTAAGTTATTTCTAATTTTGTCAGACTTCATACATCCTCACGGCCGATTCGCTCCCACAGAGAGGGGCTTCTCCGGGTGCCGTCCACTAGACTTTGTCAGCGGGCGACGCCCAGGGGAAGGGCGCTCTCTGTGGCGGGTCCAGCTCTCTGGAACGACCTTCCCCCCGACATTAGAACAACTACGGACCTCCGCTCCTTCCGCCTGAAATTAAAGACACATCTTTTCTGCCTGGCCGGCCTTGGATAGTCTCTCTGCTATAGGGTTTTATTTATTATTGGGTGTTTTAGTTATAATTGGGATTTTAGCACAGGAATTGATTTAATTCGTTTTTATGTAATGCTGTATATTTATTGTTTTATTTTCCCTGTGCACCGCCCCGAGTCCCTGTGGGGAGAGGGAGCGGTTTTACAAATTCAATTAAATAAATAAATAAAATAAATAAATAAACTGAATGGCTGTAAGTTATTTCTAATTTTGTCAGACTAAGTATGTTGGTAGTGCTCCAATGTAGTATACAATTTGTATACTTTTCCACTAGATGACAGTATTTCTCATGCAAACACTATTTGGCCATGGAAAAATACAGCAACTTAGTTTGTATTGCTGAAATTGCACTATTGAACCTGTTTGCAGAATAATCTTGAATAAAATTGAGGTCAGGAAGTTTTAGGGGCTCTTGCTTTGCTGTACTTTTTTCCCATATCTAAAAAGACATTTTTTAAGGGCTGCATACTCTCCATTGGAAAAGAAGATTGAAATCCTCGTTACAAGGGCTTCTATTAAATAGGCTCTTCTATTGCAAGGTTTCAACAGCTTCCCCATATTATGGCATAGCACCATTGTATCCTCCCCAACCAGAACTGTACCCTTTCTCCCCATGGGGAAAGGCATAATGCACTGGAAGGATCATGCTATGCAAAAATCAAAGCCTTTGATCAAACATGAGACTACTTTTTCCATTCCTATCACTCTTGCATTCCAAATATCTCCATCTTGAGTACAGAATAGGAATCTATGAAGGGGCTGTCACCAGTAACATGAAGATCAAGTGTTGGCATAGCAATTGTTATCCTGCTACCACCACCACCCCCAGCACCAAATTATCTATGTTTATTGTCTAATGATAGAAGAATGGAATATGTATTGGGATGTTATGGATAAAATATTTGTAGCCTGTCTCACATGTAACCTTCACCTGCATAATCAACCTGTCTTTCTCTTGTCTCACTCCAATTTAAGTCTAGCCATTATGCATCTGATAACAAGAATCTTCTTAGGGAAACCTATGCCCTTAAGAAAATGTGTTAGTCAAAAAGGATGCTACTAGATTCCTCCTGGTTTTTGCTACTCTAGACTAACACAGCTCTCCTATAACGTCTACAGAGAGGCCATGACTGGGAAGTACAAGTTTTAGAATGCCTGACAAGTATCACCCATGAGAATGAATGAGAAATGGAATTCCTGGCCATTTAGTAAAGCAGCAGGGAGGAAAAGCTGGTATAGGCAAAAACAGGTTGACGGTAAATTACCTGCATCGGGAATATGCATCTTCTGTACCCACTGCTACTATCCCTGCTATCTGCAAATAACAAGTGACCTCCAATCTGTAGGTAGGAAAGAAGCCTAGGTCAGGAGAGTGAATTTCCTCTGAATTTCTGAAAGCAAACATGGTACTATGATCAAACTATACATCTTGCATTGCTTGTCTTATTTTCTTCTAACTTTGGAAAGAAATGCCATTGCCATGAGAAAGGCTTAGGTGGAGATCTCTCTCTCTCTCTCTCTCTCTCTCTCTCTCTCTCTCTCTCTCTCTCTCTCTCTCTCTCTCTCTCTCTCTCTCTCTCTCTCTCTCATAAGTCTTCATCTATCATCTAGATAGATCTATCTAACTGACTGTCTGTCTATCAAACTGATATAATTGACCAATACATACAGGTGAATCCAGGCAGCTTACAAAATTTTGGAAATTTACTATTATAGTAGAAACCAATATTTTTAAAAAAAATCATGGTAGCAATAACACAATCAAAACAGCCCCGTCTCAATTCACAGTCCCCAGGCCTGGTGAGGAAACCACATGTTTAGGACTTTTAGTTTTTAGGGGGGGGAAATAGGAGCCAATACCAGAAATCGTTTTGGTGGTCCCAAATACTCATCTTTAATTGATAGGACGTGAAATATGCTTTCCTATCCTGGTGAGCTACATGAATTTAATAGGGAAGAGGAGGTCCTCCAAATAGCTTCGCACCAAGAGATATTGGGCTTTAAAGGTGATAACCAGCAACTTGAATTGACCCACAAGTAGATTAACAAGCGCAAATCCTGCAGAAGAGTTGACAAATGTGCAAGTCTAGGCTTGCACAAAACTGTTCAGATTGCTTTCTGAACTGAATATTCTTCAAGGACAACCCCATGTAGAGAATACTGCAATAATCCAGACAGGAGGTGGTTAGGGCATAGGTGACTACGAGAAAGTCACATTGGTCCAGGAATGGACATAACTGGTACATGACACTAAGATATGCAAAGGCCCTCCTGACCACGATTGCCACTTGTTCCTTGAGCAGGAGTCATAAGTTCAGGAGAACCACCAGATTACCTACCGGATCTGTCTGGGATGGTGCAGATGGTGCTCCATGATAAAAGATGGTAATTATCCAAGAGTCAAAAAACCCTAGATCAGATCCATTCTGTCTTACCAGTTTTAGCCTTTTGCTCCCCATCCAGACATTGACTAAATCCAGGCGCTGAGAGAGGGCAGCCACAGCTTCTCACCATGGCAGAGATATACAGCTGTATGAGAACTATCTTTGTGCCTTCAACGGGCCGTCACGGAACAATACATTTCAGTGATGACAGATATGAATATCTAATTTAACATAAGGGCTGAAAAAAAGTTTCCCAGAAATGTCAAGGTAAAAGATTACTTACACAAAGTCGATGCGATGGGAAGATCTGCAGGAAGGATCAGAAAGGAATGGAATAAATATTAACGCTAGCCTGTTTCCATTCTGACTTATACAGATCAGTGGTGGGTTGCAGGTGGTATCCCCCAGTACAGGCCTACCAGAGTACCAGATACCGTTCCAGTACAGTGCTCCAGAGGGCCCGCCTGCCTGCCCTCGCTCCTTACCTGTGTTTTAAAGCTTCTGTGCTGCCGCACACGCACATGGCGCGTACAGAGCCTGCACGACGCTCCACGGAGCAGCTGGAGCATTGTGGAGACACTAAGACGCATGCGTGCGCTGCACGCATCCATGAGGACACTGCCGGCCTCATTCCAACTGTACTGGTTGGAATGGGATTTGAAACCCTCTACTGATACAGATCCTACACATACACTTCTGGGAACTTACAAAATATCTGTACACCTTTACTTCCTTTAGATTCATGAAAGGATTTTTCAGGGCAGGCACAATATCCTCCCAACTGTGTTACTATATGGCAATTGTACCAAATTCCTCTATCTCAGCATGCTGGCTGGAAAATTCTGGATGCTGAAGCCCACCCATCTCAAACATGCTGAGACATGTTTGAGATGGACACCATAGCCTCCTCCCCCCAGATAATTCTCACTTAACCACTAGTCACTTAATGACCATTCAAAGTTACAACAGACCCCAGAAAAGTTAGTTATGACCAATCCTTGAAGCTACAACAGCCAAACAGACACACACAGTCATGTGATTGCATTTTAGGCAGTAGGCAACGGGTTTGCATTTATATCAGTTGCAGTGTCCTGTGGTTATGTGACCATGACTTGTCACATTTTTTTTCTTTGACCAATTTCTGATATTTTTTGCCAGTTTTAGACAAAAATGCCCATTCTGGAGAATAAATTCACTTAATCACCACAAGATTTATCCACAAGATTTTCTTAATGACCATGATACTAGCTTTATTACCATGATTAGAAATGGTGGTAAAATTAAGTCAGGTGACCTGCTTAATGGCTGCAAAGATTAATGATCAAAACTCCAGATTCAAATGTGGTTCTTGTGAGGACTTCCTATTTTAAGTGTACCTGAGAGACCAGGGTATTTTTTATACTTTTTACTTTCAGTCTCAAATTTTGAAAACATAACAACCAGATTTCTTATCACAGCAGTTAAAATGAAGCAGCAATTAACATAAGACATTTTAACTGTTTGATTTCTCTGAAATTTGTTGAAATTTAAAGAGCCTTGGTGGAAGTTACATTGCTCTGATTTCCAACAAGAACATAAATAGTGTTTACACAGCCCATTTTAAATAGATATAATATCTTCATTATGAAAACTTTGTCTTGGAATCTGTCAAATTGGCTTGCAGGCCAGCAGCAGTAACAACTTTATTTTCCACTAGCTATACCCAGCCACGCGTTGCTGTGGCCCAATCTGGTTAAATGGCCAACCAATCTGTGTGTAGATCTACACCTGCACACATACACACAACCACCATATAAACCCCAACCTACCTACCTACTGTATTTCTCCCTCTCTATCTATCCCTCTACCTATCTACCTACCTACTGTATTTCTCCCTCTCTATTTCTCTACCTACCTACTGTATTTCTCCCTCCCTATCTATCCCCCTTCCTACCTACCTACTGTATTTCTCCCTATCTATCTATCCCCCTACCTACCTAACCTACCTACTGTATTTCTCCCTGTCTATCCCTCTACGTACCTACCTACTGTATTTCTTCCTTTCTCCCTCTACTTACCTACCTACCTACTGTAATTCTCCCTCTCTATCTATCTCCCTATCTCCCTACCTACCTACCTACCTACTGTATTTGTCCCTATCTATTCACCTACCTACCTACCTACTATATTTCTTCCTTTCTCCCTCTACCTACCTACCTACCTACTGTATTTCTCCCTCTCTATCTATCACCCTACCTACCTACTGTTTTTCTCCCTATCTATCTCCCTATCTATCTCCCTATCTATCTACCTACCTACCTACCTATCTACCTACCTACCTACCTACCTACCGTATTTCTCCCTCTCTTTCTATTCCCCTATTTACCTACCTACTGTAATACAATAATACAATAGCAGAGTCCAACCCCCTGCCTAGGCAGGAAGCCCTATACCATTTCAGACAAATGGCTATCCAACATCTTTTTAAAGACTTGCAGTGTTGGGGCATTCACAACTTCTGGAGGCAAGTTGTTCCACTGGTTAATTGTTCTAACTGTCAGGAAATTCCTCTTCAGTTCTAAATTGCTTCTCTCCTTGATTAGCTTCCACCCATTGCTTCTTGTTCTGCCCTTTGAAGAATAGCTTTGGAGAATAGCTTGACTTCCTCTTCTTTGTGGCAACCCCTGAGATATTGGAAGGCTGCTATCATCTCTCCCCTAGTCCCTCTTTTATTAAACTGTATTTCTCCCCCCCCCCCTCTCTCTATGGGCCACCTGGGAGTTTGCTATCCTCTGTGCCTTGTCTTGGCCCTTTTAGGCCTCCGTACAGTGTTCTTGAGGAAATGACTGTTGGAAATGCCAGGAGGAGTTACAGGGAGGTGAAAACATGATCAGTGGGTACATTTTACATTTGTGTACCTTGCACATGACACACGTGTGCTAGCCACAAAATAGGTAGGTATTCTATTATCGGAAGTCCTTGGAAACATTGTGTCAAAATTTGGTGTAAATTAGTGCAGTAGTTTTTGAGATTAGCGGCTTCGTACAAACTATTTAATATTTTTATTTATATAGATTATATCTTCCAGGTGGCATTAACTCATTTCCATAATAAATGCCTTTCCAGAAGAGCATTCCGGCTGGGAATTTTGGAGGTGATGTCATGACATCTGGAATGTGCCAGAATAACACAACCTATTCTACCTTTCCCCACCATCATTCCAATACCTATTGTGTGATATCTCCTCTGTTTAGATTAGGGAGTGCAAGAAAGAGACCTCCAATAAACGGTGTAACATGGTTCAAATAGCAAGGATAGAATAATTATGACTTACCGGTAATTCAACAGAATAATGTAGTGGGTTGACTAAAAGTTGAATGCGGTTACAATTTCCTATGTGTTAAGCAACTGAGTTTTATCTTTCTAGGAATTGCATTTAAGGGAATTTCTTCTGCAACATTACTAAAATTAAATGGCATTAATGCTTTAATGCAATAACTATTATTGATGAATAACTTCTTGTGCTTACCAATTGTGCATACTGAGTTCCATACTTTGACACAGGATAGGCAACTGTAATCTGTTCAAGATATATTAAGAAAATATATGGTTATTACATGATTTGATAGTTAAAGGGGAGGGCACACCACTGAGATATATATATATGTGTGTATCTTTAGGAATTTAAGGAAGGGCGGCATCTACGCAGCCACAGACCGAAGTCTGAAGATAGCAAGTGAGACCCTACTGAAATTTTGCAAAGACAATCTCATTCTTACACAGGAAAACACCCAAATACACAAGACCAGCATGCATATATACATATACATACACACACACACACACACACATAAAGTTCCGGAGATCATTATGTCGGTTTCATATAACATACATACATACATACATACATACATACATACATACATATATACATACATACAAATACATATATATAGATGAATGAAACCGACATAATGATCTCCGGAACTTTAAAATATATTTAAAATATATTGCTCACTGAGCTTTCGTTAGCAACTGCTAATATCGTTAGTGTAAACAGTTGTTAGCAGTTGCTAATGAAAGCTCAGTGAACAATATATTTTAAATATATTTTAAAGTTCCGGAGATCATTATGTTGGTTTCTTTTATAACTACACCTGGAACTCACATTTTTAGGACAATTCGCAATATATATATATGTGTGTGTCTGTGTGTGTGTGTTAGTTTTATGAGCTGATCAATAAATTTAAATTTGAGAGACCAAGATAGATCTATTTCAAGCTTATTAGCTCTCATCAGTTGGCCACACCCCACTGGGATTTGAACCGGGGCTGCAATACATCCAAGGCAGAAGCCTAGCAATACAGCCTATCCGGCTCTACCCATTGCATCAGCTAAGACGGGAGTATTTAGTATAGATAATTGTTTTTCATAACTTCCTGTTAGAGCCCCATTAAGGGGGGAGACATACTGTTTCCCTCTCTGCCTTTCGGCTCATCACCAGAGACCATCTAGACAGAAAGCCAAGAATTCCGTTGTGTAATTTTTTTTATATGTGTGTTATGTTTTTGAGCTGATAACCAGAAGGTCTCAAATGTTGATCACTGAATTCAAAAAACAGTTTTCCCCACAAATCTTTTCTCTCAAGAAAACCACAGAAAAAGGAGGAGGAGGAGGAGGAGAAAGAGGAAATATGGGACTGGGAGAGTACAGGCAGTCCTTCACCCAAAAAATGTTATTTAATGAGCATTCAAAGTTTCAACAGCACTGAAAGAAATGATTTATGACTGGTCCCTCCATTTAATGGCCATTTCAGCATCCCCACAATCATGTGATTGAAATTTGGATAGTTGCCAATTGGCATGTTTTTATGACAATTGCAAAATCCTGGGGTCATGTGATCACCATTTGAGACCTTCCCAGCTGGCTACCAGCTATCAAAGTTAATAGCAATAGCACTTAGACTTATATACCACTTTGCAGTGCTTTACGGCCCTGTCTAAACGATTTACAGAGTCAGCGTATTGCCTCCAACAATTTGGTTCCTCATTTTACCCACCTCGGAAGGATGGAAGGCTGAGTCAACCTTGAGCATGATGGGATTTGAACTGCCAAATTGCAGGCAACCGAAAGTCATGTTGGAAACTGGATTCACTTAATGAGAACATAATTCACTTAGCAACTGCAGTGATTAGCTTTACAACTGTGGCAAAAAAGGTGGTAAAATCAGATGCAATACACTTAACTGCATGGCTTAGTAACAGAAATTTAAGTGGTTGTATCTGTATAACATTAGGTCCTTGTTTCAAAAAAGCTAAGTACTACCAATGTACCATATGTTACCTATTTAACCTCTGCCCTGCTGTACTTTTTAGGACTTGGATGCCAGCTGAACATAATACAACAGTCATTATCTTATATGCCTAATTTGAAATTTTCTTCTTTATTGTTTAGGAACATAACCCTAATCAATGTTATTTTAATATAAATTATGTATGGAAGAAGAAAATGTGGTCCCCTTTTGTCTTCTTAGTTAGACTTTAAGTAGTGTGCGTTTTATTCATAACAAAAACTCAGCAGCAAAAGGACAACTGAAGTGGAAAGGCTACTTCTACATGAAACATAGTCATAATTACTCTGCTTAGAGGAGAAAATTTTCCCTACGGATTTCTTATAATTTTGCTAATAAAAATGCCTTCATTTAAAAGACAGATTTATGGTGTGCCCAGTTTGGTATATGTAAATTAGTACTCAAATTTGGAACTCTTTAATTCTCCATAAAAGATGATTGATTCTATTCATTACATTCAGATGGGAAAAAAAAAGTCTGTTCACTGTCAGTCAGCCAAAAATATTATTTAGTGGCATTAAGAAAGTCTGCCGCTCTTGCCATGTTTCAAAAATATATATTTCTCAAGAAGCTTCTTATTACTTCAAGGTCCGAGTAAGTCAAGTCAACATGTTTTCCTTCACCATTAAGGCATTTAAATCAGACATATTTAGTACTACAAATACAAGGAATCTTCTTTCTTGATTATTTTGTTGCCAAGACTTTCCCTTTAGCTCGATCCCAGCCAACCTTCTCTGCAATAGGGTAGCTTTTACAGTTGTCCCTTGGTTTATCTTATGAATGACTGTAAATCAGGACTCCTGACACTGTGAGTTGTCACATGGGGGGCAGAGAGGTCTAAAACAAACATGAAATATTTTAGGAAATCTAACAAGGCTCCAACTGTGCTTCATCCTCTGATGAAAAAAAACTTTTTGTATAAAAAAACCTCTCTTCCCAGGAAGAAAAAGAGCCAGGGTGAAAATGAATTGGGCCTAACTTATTAAAGAGACCTCAATGCAGGCTTTCCTTAGGAGGAGCTGCAAAAGGCAGGTTGTTCCTGCTGAGTGAGAGCATTGTAGCTAGGGAGGCAGAAGGAAAGAGCTGCAATGACTCTGGCTGGAGTTTCTGCCAAAATGACTGAAAGACTCAGTGGGGGATTCTGGCTTTTTTCCATTTTTTGCTTCCAGCCATAAAAAAAGCTTGGAAATTGGGCAAGAGTTAGCATGCATTAATATGTCTTCCCTGGAAACTGACCTTCCTTCAGAAAGACAGCCTGTATCCTTCCAATTATACTATGCACCCAAACCCAGTATACATAAATCTGTCAATGGCTGGTTTAGTTCCACTTTCACAGTATCTGGAGTGCCCAATTATAGACTGAAGCGTAATAATTTGAAACGCCATGAATTCATAATTTTATTTCATGAAGAGGAATTGCATTCACTTAATAGTGCCTCAAGATTTGAGAATCCCTATTGTGGATTATGGTGAGGTTAATGTTTCAGTTTTCTGCTGTCACATATAGGGTTAGGTTGTAATTGTCACAAGAACCTCTAATCATCATTTGATCAACTATCACTAAACTGCAAATATTTCAAATAAATAAATGATCAAAATTGGGGGAGTGGTAGTGGGCTTTGATGAGTGTAAACTCTTCTGTGGGGTTCTGTTTGCAGGTTAATTACCTGGATAAGACCTCAGGGAGCACCTCTTGCAGGTAGCTACTCTGTTTTCTCCATTTTTTCTTGCATGACCATGAATTAATTATGCACTAATATACTGGACATATTTCAACATCAAAAAGAAGATACAAATTTTAGATATAAGCATTCCCTGGTACAATGTACAACTGCGTATGATATCATAAAAGATGAGATGCTGTATTTTTAAAACAAAAATTGGCCCCAATATTTTGTGGGGGAGGATGGACAAATGGTGAGGTGAAATTTAAATTGTAGGAATTTGTGAAGAGACAGTTGCTTGTCTCTCTAAAGCAGGGGTGTCAAACTCACATTGTCACTTCATCATCACATGATGCATGGAATGTTTCCCCCCTTCTCTAAACCGGGGTGGCCATGGCCAGCATATGATGCATCTAGCCTGTGAGCTGTGAATTTGATACCCCGGCTCTAAGGAGATGTAGAAACACTGAGACTGTTTATTTCACCACTGATTCCTGGCTGTACATTGCAAATCACCACCAAAACTGTTTTCCTTTTGAAATACTGAAGCTCTGGAAAACTCGTAATTAGGGATTTTTCCTATTAGCAAGTCCTATGTAAATAAGTATAAGTATAATCTTTATTGTCATTGTACTTAAATACAACGAAATCTGGCTCTTGGTTCCTGATCTCATTAAGAATTCTGGCAGTTGAGGTCTACACATCTTAAAGTTGCCAAAATTGTGAAACACTGCCCTAGAATATCCTGTGATATATTTTAATTTTACAGAATTATTAACCCTCCTCCTCCTCTCCTCACTCCGATTCTGGTGAGAAATTAAAAGGTGGACAGGTGATAGGCGGGGGACTGAATGCTGGCTTTTGTTCTGAAGACCAAAGGTAGATTTGGCTTATGGTTTTCTTGGCATTTTGACCCAAAAACAGAAGCCAAAAATTACCTGTTCTTAAGAATTGGGAGTCACACTAGGGGTGACATGCTTATTCTTTGCTATGGAACTGGCATTTAAAATCCAGTCTCCAGACTCCAAAATTATCAGGAAATAAAAATAGTTTTGTGTTGCATTCAGAACAAAATGAAAGGATTATCTTGACAACTGAAACTAATTCACTATCAACTGTCAAGAAAAGGTGAGGATGGTTGCAATGGTGATCTACATTGAGAAGGACAAGCATTGGCTTATAGGCTGTATATTTGTCATTCTCCAGCACGCTTCTTTTTGCAATTTACTTTGCATGGGAATTGGGAAGACATGGGGTAGGGACAATTAATAAATAGCTGCTGTCTGGTTCTAGAACTTTTGATGAAGAAGAATATACAATCCACTATTTCAAGATAAATTTGCTGTATGTTTTAAACCAAGGGTGAAATGCTCTGAAATCTGCTACCAGTTTGCTTTACATGCATGCCCACCGCAGGTGCTAAGAAGCTTTTTCTTAGTCTGCAAAGGTAAGTAGAACAACGAGGGGGGGGGGGGAACAGCTGTGTCATGAGACTTAGATTAGCTAGAAAGCAGAATTTCCTGCTTTCTAGTGAATATAAATTGTGCAGCACAGCTGATTGTCATACAGCTGATGGTTGGAACTTTTAAAAACATTTTTAAAGCATTTTTTTACTACTGGTTCAGGTGAACCGGTAGCATTTTTTACTACTGGTTCCGTTGAACTAGCCCAAACAGGTAGCATTTCACCCCTGGTTTTAAACCCAAGGAACTTTGATTCTGGAACTTTGGCAAATACTCACAGATAAAAACATGAAAATTCCAAGCAAGAGGAAATACACATATCTGAATTTCATTATGCTGGATACCTGTCAAGAGAAAAAACAAAGAAACATTTTAACCACAAAGTATCTCCTTTTTAATTTCCCAGTTCAATTCAGTTCAATTTTATTACATCCTTTAGCCAAGAAAGTAAAACAGAGATAAAGGGGAAAATGAATCAAAATGCAGATAGATCAACAGCAGCAGCAACAACAACAAAAGGTTATAGGCCAATCCATTTTGTATTCTACTATAGATCTGCTGTGAAACCTAATATTAAATAACAACTTTTTGCAACATAGGTTGCATAAAACCTTGTCAGCAAACAGAAAATCAACATAGGAGCTTCTCTGATTGTCCAGAAATTGCTGATGGGGGAAAAAATAAGATTTAAATCTAATGTTGCATGAAACCTGTAGTATAAAAGAATGTATGCTACTGATTCTATCTCTTGTGAACCATAGGAAAGACCATGAACCATTGGGAGTCTAAAACATCTACTGTAACTATGCAGAAGGATCAGCATTACAGTGCAGTACATAGTAGCAACTGTGAGAGGGATCTTGGAATCCTAGTGGACAACCATTTAAATATGAGCCAGCAGTGTGCAGCAGCTGACAAAAAAGCCAACACAGTTCTAGGCTGCATAAACAGAGGGATAGAATCTAGATCACGTGAAGTATTAATGCCACTGTATAGTGCCTTGGTAAGGCCACACTTGGAATACTGCATACAGTTTTGGTCTCCACGATATAGAAAAGACGTGGAGACTCTGGAAAGAATGCAGAGAAGAGCAACCAAGATGATTAGGGACTGGAGACTAAAACATATGAAGAACGGTTGCAGGAACTGGGTATGTCTAGTTTGATGAAGAGAAGGACCAGGGGAGACATGATAGCAGTGTTCCGATATCTCAGAGGGTGCCACATAGAAGAGGGAGTCAAACTATTCTCCAAGGCACATGGGGGCAGGACAAGAAGCAATGGGTGGAAACTAATCAAGGAGAGAAGCAACTTAGAACTAAGGAGAAATTTCCTGACAGTTAGAACAATTAACCTCTGGAACAGCTTGCCTCCAGAAGTTGTGAATGCCCCAACCCAGGAAGTCTTTAAAAAGATATTAGATAGCCATTTGTCTGAAATGGTATAAGGTTCCTGCCCACGCAGGGGGTTGGACTAGAAGACCTACAAGGTCCCTTCCAACTCTGCTGTATTGTATTGGTCCCTTCCAACTCTGTATTGTATTGTATTGTAATACATTGAGAGTCGGAGTACCTAAGTGTAAAACCAATATGAGCAAGTGAAGCCTCTTAGCAGATGCCAACAAAGTGTGTAAATGTGGAAAGAACAGAACTAAGCTCATCTTCTGGTATGCCGGCTACTACCAGATTTCTTTTTGACTTTCTTTTTGTCTCTTTGGTTGAGGCAAAGCCAAGAAGGTGGCTTCCTTCTGGCAGTTTAAAGTTTGACCAGGACACAAAAGAAGAACTTATGCTGCATCTCATTTTCAAGTAATCATTGAGCAATTAGGTTTTTAGCCCATGACTAGCCAAAATTATATAAAATGGTCTATAAAAGACCACATAAATGGAACTTCTGATTGAAGGACTTCTTCCAGGTGGATCAGAAAGTATCATTTAAAACAAAGAAGAACAACCCAATGAGTTTATAGATAGGTTGAAGTCAATCATTTACAATAATGCTTGTTTCCCACTTTACTACAGAACATGGATTTCATTGCTGATCCAACAGAGAGATTGGAATTAGTGGCCTTTCAGATGATGTGAACTATTTCAATCATCCTGATCTGATGTTGGTTGGAGCTGTTGAGAATCAGAATTCAAAAGCATCTGGATAAGACTGACCACAATTTTTATCCCCTATTGATATATATTATTTTATAAATAAGAGAATCCTATTACATTTTTGTCCCCAAAATGGCTTACATTAATAGCATAGTTTCTGCTATTAATTCCTACAAACATTCAGATTTGGAGGTGGAGTCTTGCACAAAATGGTGAGTCTTAGGAAGAATAAAAGTTGAGTATCCTTATGCACAGAAAAACATAGTATATGTAACTTACTTAAAAGTTTAATTAATTTCAACAATTAATTAATTATTGGCAAGCTTATTTAAGGAAGGATTTCTGCTGAAACATTACATTATTTTTTCTGAATTGAGCAGAAAAGCACTTTAAACTTTCCTTTTCATTATTCAATCAGTAGAATAAAGACATGCCCTAAGGAAACTTTGGTTTTATTTTTAATCAGTATTCAGAAACAAACATTAATCAGATCACAATACTGGACACTGCCAATTTCTTAAACTCTTAGGCTATGGCATTCTGCATGCAGATAGCAGCCCAGTAGGAAAAAGATAGAATGGGAATAATTTGTCTCACTCCACAATGATGTTTATGCTACACAATTACTTTCTAACAAGCGAGCACATGCACAGATATTCATGACAAATCATTTCAAAAATATTTCTTACATTACACCCAATGTTGTATGAATATTATGAAAGCATAGGAAAAAAAGTGGTTCTTTTTCTCCCCCTTTTCTTTAAAATTCAAAAATTATGTTTCTTCCACTACTTCAACATTAGATATACATTTGATTAAACTTGTTTACAGTGTGGTTTGGTCATAAGTAGGAGCCATCCAGATGACTTTACTTTGAGCTCCTGGAATTTGGGAATTGGCATTTTTATCCTGTGGCTGTCCTACCTCTATGAAAAGAGATCTCTTTAACACAACTGATAGGGTCTTGCCACTAAAGATGTATATTTTTTGAGATCAGATACGTTTCTTGAATTGTAGCCTGTGCATTTCCTCCATAGGAAAGAATTCAAACTTGCCCACTACAACAGGAGAAGCATCCTGCCTTTAGAAAACTTTGATTATGAAGTTCAGGTACAAAGAGATGATCACTGAGCTATTACAGTGAAACGCCAAGCTCCCTTCAAATCCAGCTTTATCTTATTCAACTAAAAGGTACTACAAAGCCCAGCTTACCAGATGCATCTTTGCTGCAGTTCCTTAACAATGGTGGAGTTCTTTTTCCCAAGATTATCCTAAAGAAGGTCCATGTGATGATCTTGCCAAAGCTCTGGATTCAGGTAGTTGTGGAAAGTATTACTTTTAGACAAGGAAACAGACCCAGCCCAGTCAAGATGAATGCAGGGTTTGATGCTCTTAATAACATCAAAATAGCCTCTTTGTATTTAACCACAGTATTTCTCATGAAAGATAACATATAATTATCTCTGTGTTTATTGAACACATTCCTCCTTTTGCAGGTCAAGTTTGAACTGTAACACTGCTATGTCTTTTCAAAAAGTTTCTCAGTAGTTCAGTTGGCTACAAAGACTGTGAGCAGCCAGCTTTCTAATTCCCTGTTAATTGGGACTCTGGCCTTTAATAAATTGATGCAGTTATAAGGATTCTTATTCCATGTTCCAACTAGCAATCTACATACCAATCTTCCCCCCCCCCACCAGATTTTTATTCCCCACCTTTAGTAAACAAGCAGCATCCTGTCACTATTCTTCGTGCTACTTTCTCGTAGTCTATTGGTTTGTTTAACTCTTTAGGATTTTACTTACTATTTTTCTTCTTTTAAACCTTGGGGTCCCCCACTATACACATTAATAGTTCTACTCCTTCTTAAGGTCCTCATTTTAAGCCCTCATGTCACAGCAGTGGTGGGATTCAATTTTTTTTACTACTAGTACTGTGGGCGTGGCTTGGTGGGCGTGGCATGGCTTGGTGGGCATGGCATGGCTTGGTGGGCGTGGCGTGGTGGCAGAGGAAGGATACTGCAAAATCTCCATTCCCTCCCCACTCCAGGGGAAGGATACTGAAAAATCCCCATCAGCTGGGACTCGGAAGGCAGAGACTAGATGGGGGCAGAGCCAGTCACAGGCCGAATTTAACGGTTCTCCGGACTACTCAAAATTTCTGCTACTGGTTCTCCAGAACTGGTCAGAGCCTGCTGAATACCACCTCTAGGTCATAGTTTTTAGGCTGGATTTTAGCATCCCCAAGTGGAACCTTCAAAGTATGGTAGCAGAGTGTGGAGGTTTTCTTCAAGGAGGCCTTCTGCTGTATCTTCTAGAAGTGCATTAGATGAGTTGTTGCCCCCTCCCTCCTCCTACTTCTCCCTTTCTTCCACAGTAGCCATTGAGACCACTGAATGTTTTCAGTCTTCACTCTAGCTTTCTCTCCCCACCTTAGAATATAATATGTTAGCTGATTGATTTATAATTTATAGATTTTAATAAAATTTATAATTTTACAAATGTTATGGCTTATATAATTCTCAGATACCCTAGCCTACTGACACTAAAGACCAGAATCTTTAATTGGCACCAGTTATTTCACCAGCCAGGAAATGCTAAGAAAACAGACAAGGAAGGCATCACATTTCTTTTCCCTTTGCTGCTATTACTTTGTTTATAGGCATTCTCTTCTTTGCTGGTTGTCAGAGCTCCTTTTCTTAAATTGAGGGTGAGAGTTCATTTCTCGGTGACTGGTACATTAACTTTCTGGTTGCTGAGTCAGAGAGAGGGTAAGCCACACCTGCAACTTCAGTTGTGCGGGGAGTGGTTTGACGTGGTATCAGATTAAGGGAGTCTTCTCCCCTCCTTCTTTCTGTTCTGATTAAACTCTCCTTAATCCTGGAGACTATCTGTGAAATGCAGTTCCTGTTTTTTTCTCAGGTTGTTATTTAGTTTCCCCCCCCAAGCATTTCAGGAAGTCTGACTTAAAATAGGGCTGCAGACATTAAGGCTCTAATTGCCATGTGGAAACCCTGCACTCCTGCTGTTTTTCTAGGGTGGGGGTAGATTTGTGCCTCTCCTTCCACAGCCCTTCATGTGTGTCTGGACAAGTGGCGGAGAGTGACGTGACTCACACACACCGGGCTAGCATTGATTCATGCCGGGAAGCTTTCACCAGCCATGCTGAAGCAGATCCTGTCCGACATGTATGTGGACCCAGATCTCCTGGCTGAGCTCAGCGAAGAGCAGAAGCAGATATTGTTCTTCAAGATGAGGCAGGAGCAGGTCAGAAGGTGGAAAGAAAGAGAAGCAGTAGCTACCACCCCAAAGCCAGTACTGAAGAAAGGTCAGTGTATGACCATTTTCTTTCTTATTTCTTGTCCAGAATTTTATCTTACTTTCCAAGCATTGACTTCCAGGTTTGCCATAGGATACGTTTTGATGGTGTTATTGAATGAAAAAGCAATATTCTGTAGCTTTAGAGGATGTGTGCTTTTACATAAATCATTAAAAATGTAATCTGAATAACCAGCCGATTAGATAAGTGAGCCTTTTCCCTAAATTCTAAGTATGAAGTGAGTCAAAGATCAGACTGACCAGTGAAGCTAAGCAAATTTGACAGGAAGACTTTTTCATAGCTTCCTTGTAGGGAACATCCATCCACGTGGCACTTTGTCCAGTACTCATCCCTCTCAAGCACTTTGAAACAGACCTGTCAATTACCATTACTCCTTCTTGCTGCAGGGCATTGAGAACACAACCAGCCAGTTCAGCTGGCCAAGAGGAGCCCGCAGAAAGAATAGGGAGCTCTTCACCTGAGCTACTTCTGGTGCAATTTAAAAAAACAAAACACAACCCCTTCAGCATTATTCCACAGGAAAAGAAAATGAGATATTGTACATTGCTACCATTGCCCTTCCATATTCCAGTACATGTACTTATGAAATTTTTGTGGAAAGGAGAAGGTGAAGATAAGGAGTATCTGCAATGTGGTGATGCTTCCTGGCAACCAATCCCATTGATTGTGGTATGATATTATGTCACATATGTGGCAACCAAGCATTCTGTCACCACAATCAACAGGAAAATGATCCCATTGGCATGGCTGCGAGGCAGAGGTGGTATTCAGCAGATTCTGACCAGTTCTGGAGAACTGGTAGCGGAAATTTCGAGTAGTTTGGAGAACCGTTAAATACCACCTCTGATTACCCCTATCTATTCTCTGCCTCCCAAGTCCCAGCTGATCGGGAGGAAATGGGGATTTTGCAGTAACCTTCTCCTAGAGTGGGGTGGGAATGGAGATTTTACAGCATCCTTCCCCTGACACGCTCACCAAGCCACGTCCACCAAACCATGCCTACAGAATCGGGAGTAAAATTTTTTGAACCCCACAGTGCGCATACATGATGCATATAAAAAAATAGGCAATTAAAAATAAGGAGCTTATTACTTTGCACCCAATCCCTATGGTAGAGTTGGGATCAGCACAAATCATTTACTTTTTATTCCTGCTTATCACTCCAGCTCTTTCCGCTCAAAAGTACAAATAACAGAGGTGACAATGAGTCACTTTAGAAGTCACTTTCCTGGCCTAGAAGAACAAATGTTTCCCCCACCCCCTTCTTTACAGTGTGGAACATGTTATTCTTTTCAGTAGAATACGGAAGTTGGAGTTAGAGGGAATTTTATCACTGCAGAATCTTAGGGTGTTGCAGTTATTTTTATTTCTATTTCTCACTGTTCAGAAGTAAAGAAACTGCATCCAGACTTCCTTGTAGGGGTTTCAGAAATGAAAGTCTCATGGTGAACAAAGAACTGCCCTTGTGTTTCATTCTTTTGCAGACAATCAGGAGATTTTTCTCCAGGCTGAAAATAGATGCAAAACATATAATGCTGCTGATATCTTTTAATTGATTATGTGCCATGAAGTTGTTGTTGGCTCTTAGTGACCACATAGATTTTTCTTAGTGATGAAACATGCCAGTTCTACATAAAGCACTTTTAAACAAAATAATAGTTGGCGGCCACATTATATGAAATAAGATGGCAAAAAAAGAAAAATGGGTCCAGGACAACTCAGTGGTTTAGGTTTAGGTTTATTGGATTTATATGCCGCCCTTCTCCCAAAGACTCAGGGCTGCAGACAGCATAAAAAACACATATTACAAAAGTTAAAAGGGAGATTAAATAAATATTTTAAAAAAACCAATTGACATTTACAATAAAATTTTAAAAATTAAATTAAAATTAACAATTGAATTAATCATTTATTTTATTCAGGCCAGGCCGGCTTGCTGGAAAAGCCAACTTTTTAGGGCACGTCAGAAGGACCGGAGGTCGGGAATTATGCGAAGCTCTGGGGACAGCTCATTCCAGCAGGAAGGCGCTCCCACAGAGAAGGTTCTCCCCCTGGGGGTCGCTAGCCGACACTGACTGGCCGACGGCACCCTGAGGAGGCCAACTGTGGGATCGCACTGGATGGTGGGAGTATGTGGTCTTGCAAGTATCCTGGGCCTAAGCCATGGAAAGCTTTAAAGGTCATAATTAATACTTTGAATTGCAGCCACTTCATTGCTGCCAGCTCACCACCACCAAGTTATCTCTGTCCACACATAGCCACCAAAGCGCCACTTACCGTGGGTGATAGGAGGAAGAGCTGGATAGGCAGGCAAGCAAACCTGGACCAGAGGCTTCCCATTTTCATACCTCCCCTGCCACTGGGATGAAGAGGCCAGGGGCAACAGTGGTGGTGGGTGGAATGGGCAGCAGAGAGATGGTGGCTGCTGGAAACATCCATTTTCACAGGAGACTTTTTAAAAAACAAGTTGTGATGGTCAAAATCAATGCACTTTATTTAGGTCATTGACCAGTTTTATGTATCATAAAACATGGAAATTGTGGTATAAAACAAGACTATTTAAATCTCTTTCCCTCTAAGATACCCATTGGTATCTTAGAGGGATTTCTCTCTATCTAATTTCATGAAGATGTTTTGCAGATGGCTTTGAAATAACAGTTAAGATAATTGAGGGTTTGGATAATAGTATTTTTCATAACCAGCATCTGCCTAAATGTTTAATTAGATGTTATCTCTATATGTTTTGCTCATTTTAACTAGCAACCCTTACTGTAATTTCTATTACTTTTGGGTCTCTTTAACTAGAGGTGGAGCTAGGGAATTGTGACTGCAATGTCATTACCCATGTCTGAAATATATTGATATTATGTAAATTATATTTAATATTATTATATTTTATGCAATATGATTTCCATTTCTTGGAAGAATAATTTATGTCAGTATTAGTAAGCCCAACAAGGCTCACAAGCAGAATAGAATAAATAGTACTAATTAGATATAATTATAATTTGACAAAAGCATGGAATTATATAAGGAAAACAATAACAATTATTTTTAACAATTGCACCATTAACCTCTTTTTCAAATGTCTTCAGTGTTGGAGACAGAAAGCATGTAATTATATATGCAGACAAGGCCTCTTCAGATTCAATAAATAGAAGGCACCGCAAGAATTGTTCAGTGAAGATCAGAATGTATTGTGATTTATGTATTTATAAATTGCTAAAAGTATAAAATCTGATCTTAAGAACAGTGGAAGGATATTAATAAAAAAGACAGAATTCAAAGTGCTTATAAAAAATAAAAATAAAAATCTGCCAGGGTACATATTTATAAATCCCTATTTAAAAATGATAGTACAAATAAAAAGCAGTATAAAATACAATAATGGGAAGAGGTATGGACCATATTCATAAAAAGTTAAAATATTTTAAAAATTATTACAAAATATTAAAATTGGTATGCACCTTAATCAATAATATTCAAGATAAACAAGTCATACATTACTATAATAAATGTTGGAAATACCTTGAAATAAACAATATTTTACTATATGCAAAAAACCTTATTGTACTGTACTGTATTATTACTTATTATTGTTTGTATATTAAATATTTTAATATTTTAAAATTTTTAGTATGTACAACAATAAGTAATAATACAGTAGAGACTTTAGTAATAATTTGTTGTATTTTGCCATTGCTTATTAAAGTCACATTTATCTTTCGATGCAAATTTAATACTAGTATAAGCTTGTATCTAAAGGCTTAAGTCATCTAAATGGCTACATTATTAAAGTGTTAATCTCAAATCAATATTGTATAAATACCATTATACTCAAAGAATAAAATGTATTATAATACAGCGGTACCTCAGAAGTCATAGTTAATTGATTTTGGAAGGCACAGGAGTACTAAAAAAGAACGAGTACCAAATGAATCATGTGACTTACTATAGGACCTTTTGTTTCATCTGGGAAAGACTTCATGTCTATCCACTTTCCTATGTCAGCAACTTTTCCAGCACGATCAATTTCCTGTTTGTCTTCTGCAGCTGACCTCACTTCCTTTTGGAGTGATCTTTACGGGATAGCCGATTTCGTGTCCATTCTCCAGGGCCATCTCTCTTTTTGGCACATCAAGTACTAAATAAATGACAGACCAGAACAACATTTTCATGCCAAAATGCATTGAGTACCAAATTTGATGAGTTTTGAGGCAGTCAAGTACTGAAGTACCACTGTAACACATTTTTTTAAAAAAAGAATACATTTTATTGGTTTTTTCCCACTAATATAAATTGCCATTGATTTTACAAACAGATCACTCCTCATTAAATGCTAGAATTTATCTGGTATATTAATTTTGCTATTATAATAATAAAATGACAAATTTCTGGCCTGAAGCAGTTCTAGACAAATTGGTTCAATACTTAATCTGCTACCAAGTTGCACTAGATTAAGTTTCTTGACACTGGCATGACGGATATTTTTTAAAGAGTGGTCCATGGCAGGCACAAACATTATTTAAGAGAAGCATATATTCCAGTGTAGATAACAGAAAGCAATCATATCATAGCCTCTTTTAAAAAAAAATTGTAGACAGGCTATAGGCCATATCAAGTTGACCTCCTCAGTTCGGTTACTTAGCCTTCAGACCCATTTTTCCTCTTCTCACTCTCTCCTGCATCCAGATGTAATTATCACCATGAAATATGAAGCATGTTCCTTTGTGGTGGGAGGAGGGAGATGAAAGCAATGAATTTGTCGACTATTTTGCACCATAAAGACAAGAAGTGAAAATAGCTTGTGTTGTATTTCATCTCAACAAAATAGTCTCTTGTTCATATGAATCAGTAACTGACCCCAATGGGCTTATGATCTATTTTGTTTTCTTTTTTTGCAGTTTGATCATGTTTTTCCCAAACACTTTAATCACTTTTATCCTCAGAAAACAAGGGCAGGCATTTCCAAAATTGTTGTTTAAGGGACAAATTTGAAGGGAAACTGTGGGATACTAAGAGATTAATTAGTAACATGGACTATACAAATGACAATTAGGATATAATATTTCTTATTTAAAGAGAGAGACTCTCTCTCTCTCTCCCACACACACACGTATATGTATATATGTACATAATAAAATTGTATCGACCTCACCCCATTCCTAAGAGGTCTGCAAGGGGTATGCTTAAGCGCACGAGTGTGCCTAGTGTCCTTATTGTTATATATATCCTTATTGTAATATAGTTCTTATTGTTACAAGACAGTTTTTCACTGGGACTAGAGGTTTTGTCTTCCAAGCTGGACTACAGCACAAGTCTGAAAACTCGGAAGACAAATTTCTAATCCCAGTGATTGACCCAGATCTGATTCTGATTCCTTATTGGTGGATGAAATTACTACAGGTACTTGTTAGTTCATGTATTTTGGCTTTGTTTATTCTATCAGCAATCTCAAAAGTCTCTGAATTGATTTCCCTGATATACAAAAATATTTGTATTTTTGACTTTTTTTTTAGTGGAAAGGCTAAATGGGTGCCTTTGAATTCCTTATGGAATTTATATAATTTCTAAATTCATTTGAGTTTGTAAAATATTGGAGGCTACTTTGCTATTCCATTAAAGAGTCAACCAGATGGAAGTGGACATGGATGGTAGAGGAGCCTAGAAACTGAATATACAGTAGATTACTCATAATATCATTGATGTTAAAACAGTTATATTGTTATCTTGCAGACCATGGAAAATCTGTGCAGTGGAAGCTTGGTGCAGATGGTGATATCTGGGTATGGATAATGGGAGAACACATGCTGGATAAACCATATGATCTTCTGTGTAGTGAGATTCTTGCTGAAAGAGTGAAGCAACAGTCACTTCAGCAAGTAGAGGCAATAAGGTTAGTAGTACAGTCTTCCAAAACTGAAAAAAAATACATCAAATCTGTCATTAAAAGGAATTTAATTTGTAGTCCTTTTGTTCTGGTATCTTGTCTAATATCTCTATTTAACAGTTCGAACCCTAACATAAATAATAAAGAGGATAAAACATGCCACTGTCTTGTTCTCATCTGGATTCCAATTGGTTTTGTAAAATCTCCATTCACCATGATTCAAGCTTTCTGGAATATATCAATGGATTTTAGACCCTACAAAGCCCAATCCAAATGCCATCTTTTCCATTATTTTAAATATAAAGGTCCAGTCAAAAGCAACCTGTTTGTCCCTACATTATTGTAAATATTCACTTATATTGCAAATTACTCTTATATTATCTTTTAATTTTAGGTAAGAAACTATACCGGTCTTTATGTATATAATCCTGTAAAACTTTTTTAAATCTTTCAGCTAAAATAGATGTAAAAAGTAATGACTACAGTCATTATTAAAGAGAGAGATTGCCATATAGTTCTTTACAGAAGTTGAATCCAATCCACCTTTGGGATTGAGAAATGTAGGCAGAAGTAATTGATCTTCAAAATTTTTAAAGAATCTGCTTGGGAGGCCATCTGGTCTGAGAGCTTTGCCTGTTTTAGCTCTTTTAATGGCTTCAAAAGTTTAATTACTTCAAAAGTTGTTATTGGACTGTTCAAAATTTGCTTGTAGTTTTCCAAGCAAGTAGTTTTGCTTGTAGTTTTAGGAAGACTTTTAGTTGTTACATACTCCCCCATAGTATCTAAAGAGATTTCTTGTTCTTTATATAAATTAGTATAATAATTCCCAAAATATCTTTGAATATTTTTGTTATCCATATTAGTCTTATTTCACTCTTGAAATATCATTGTCTATTTTGTCTGTTTTCTTAGTTTGTATGCCAACCATCTCCTTGGTTTATTTGCATGTTGAAAAAAGTGTTGTTCCATATATTTAAGTTTCTTTTCAATATTTGAAACAGTCAACAAAGAAATTTGTCGCAATATTTTATTTGATTAAATATGGTAAAACCTTCTGGTTAGTTCTGGAGTTCCCTCTGTTTCAGTTTAATTTCTTATAACACCTTTTGGATTTTTTTCCTTCTATTTTCCTCTTAACTGTTGTATTGTACTGAATAAAATGTCCTCAAATCACAGCCTAACAAACATCCCAAACTGTTGTCAAATTGTTCCCTTACCTAAATTATTATTAAAATGGTCTTGAAATACCTGTTTACTTTCTTTAACAATTTGTGGTCTCTGCAAGTTAGGCTCATTTAATCTCCATTTAAGAGATTGAGGACCAAATTTAAGATGTAAAGACACTGGATTATGGTCAGAAAATGTTTTTGGAACAATAATGGCTTTAGTTGCTTTGTCAATTCTAGAAAAGGATTTGTGTCTCTCTGAAAAAAAGGCAAAGTCTTTTGGTGATCCATTTTTACATTTCAAAATATCAATTAAACCTAAAATATCAGTAATCTTGAAGAAAGTTTGGGGAGTTTCCCTTGTGTTTCTTTAATTCCTTTATCTGGTGATCAGTCCAATTATGGGGTTACTACCTCATAATAGTTCTAATTCCACATCAATGCTGAAAAGAATAGGAGAGTAAATGTTCAGACAGATGTTTAATACACACACACACACACATGCATGTGCAATATATAATATGATATCACAAGATGCTTTCAATTGTCCCTCTATGGAAAGTAGTAAGGATAGTGAAACAAAGATGTGCTCTTCTCATATGATCTGCAGAAAATGCAGATACTACTATGCCTGTTTTACCAATGTCTCACTGTTGAGCAACAAAGTCAATCTGCTCAACAGCTGCACACTTAGAAACTTGATACTACTAACCACCTCCACAGTTGAATCATTAATATACAGAGGTGTATGGCTACGCCTGCTTTTTCTGAAATCAACAATGATCTATTTTGTTTTTTCTTGCATTTAAAACTAGACAGTTCTTATTATACTACTAGCTATACCCGGCCACCTGTTGCTGTGGCCCAGTTTGGTTAAATGGCCAACCAATCTGTGTGTAGATCTACACCTGCACACATACACACAACCACCGTATAACCCCCAACCTACCTACCTACTGTATTTCTCCCTCTCTATCTATCCCTCTACCTACCTACCTACTGTATTTCTTCCTTTCTCCCTCTACCTACCTACCTACCTACCTACCTACCTACCTACCTACCTACGTATTGTATTTCTCCCTCTCTATCCCTCTACCTACCTACTACCTACTGTGTTTCTCCCTCTCTCTCTATTAATCTATCTACCTACCTACCTACTGTATTTCTCCCTATCCCCCTACCTACCTACCTATCTACCTGCTACTGTATTTCTCCCTCTCTGTCTATCCCTCTACTTACCTACCTACTGTATTTCTTCCTTTCTCTATCTACCTACCTACCTACTGTATTTCTCCCTCTCTATCTATCCTCCTATCTACCTACCTACCTACTGTATTTCTCCCTCTCTATCTATCCCTCTACCTACCTAACTACTGTATTTCTCCCTCTCTATCCCCCTACCTACCTACCTACTCTATTTCTTCCTTTCTCCCTCTATCGACCTACCTACCTACTGTATTTCTCCCTCTCTATCTATCCTTCTACCTACCTACCTACTGTATTTCTCCCTCTCTATCTATCCCCCAATCTACCTACCTACCTACTGTATTTCTCCCTCTCTATCTATCCCTCTATCTACCTACCTACCTACTGTATTTCTCCCTCTCTATCTATCCCTCTACCTACCTACTGTATTTCTCCCTCTCTATCTATTCCTCTACCTACCTACCTACTGTATTTCTCCCTATCTAGTTTCAACTATCACAGTAGAAATTTCAAATAAAATCATTTTTGGGATCTGAGTCTTTTTGCTATTGATTCTTCTTCTCCCTTTCCATTGATGGGCAGGGCCATGCCCCCCCCCCGTTCCCTCTTCTTCGTCTCCTAGGTGTGAGGAATGCTTTTGAAGAAAGGCCTCCGCCTCTCTTAATGTTTTAACTCTGATTCTACCTCTCTCCCAGAAGACCAACATTCCTTCTGGCAGTAACCATTTGAACCAAATTCCCTTTTTAATATAATTTCTTGGACAAGAAGGAATATTTCCTTCTTATCTCTCTAAATTTTTTTAGAATTTGTTTCAAAATAGTAACTTCTTTTTCTTGATATTTCAAGGGTCTTCCCTGCTGGGCCCTCAATATCTCATCCCTTGTGGACCTCCTTAAAAATTTAATATGAACTTCTCTTGGTACATCATTTATTCTAGCGTATGCTGAGTTAATTCTATAAACCAGATCCATATCCCACCAGAGTTGTTCTTTATTTCTTTTAATATAATCTGCTAAAATTGTACTCATAAGATCTTTAAGATCTTCTCCCTGGTACGTTCTGGAACCTGAGAAAAAAAGACATTCTTTCAAATTCTATCTTGGTCATATGACCTCCCAGTTCTGTACTTTCCTTCCGAATTTCCTTTACCTCTTCCCTCATCTCAGCTGATCCCCCCTCTAACGCCTCAATTTTTTGTTTGTTATCCATTGTACTTCTTTGTGTTTCCAACATCTCTATTTTTAGACTTGTCAGCTCTTTTCGCATTTCATGTACATTTTTCATTATGTCCTGAAGCATCTCATTTGTTGACAATTCTTGGGTGCTCTCACCAGTCCCTTCTTTTTGCAACAATGCGGTGATCTTTGTCTGTTGCATAACTGGACTGGAGCGAGCTGATGATGGAGCAGAAAAGGACTTTCCAATGGGTGGTTTTTTAGATGTCATTGTCCCGATTATAAGTTCTAATTTGTAGAAAAAATGGCGTCAGAAAAGCAGGTAGCCGATAAAGTCCAAGGTATCGGAACAGCTCGAATAAAAGTTCAGTCCGAGTAGCATATAAAACCAAGAAAACCAAGAAAAAAGGATTGTGTTATCAAAATCAAGATGCCCACGTATTGGGAGAGATACCAAAGGTTTCCCGAGGAGAAGTTAAGATGAAAAATTTAAAGTCTTGCAATCTCAAACGCCGAAGGAAGAGTTCACAAACAAAGGAGAGTTTTCCGGCAGGGAACAAAGAGGAGCCATTTGCCCCGCCTCCTCACAGGAAGGAGGAGAGTAAAAGTTTCATTTTCTTGTTGCAAAAAGTTTCCACGATATAATGTTGCAACTGCGATAATATAGATACAATATTATTTTACTATTGTTGTTTCAGATGGCAGACTAGTTCTCTTTTTCTCCCCATTCCTGGGGAGAGCTTTTTCAACCGCTGCTTTATTCCGAGGGGGGGGTGTCAACCAGATAGACTCCCCCCTCCATTCTTCGTTTAAAGTTGATTGAAAATAAAACTCACAGTGCTCGCTTGTCCCTCAATTGCAGACCAGGAGATTAGGAAAGACCCTCCATCCCCGGTACTCCAGCCAGCTTTCAAATTCTTCCATTAATTCCGGAGTCAATCGGCGAAAGGGCAAAGCCCCCCCTTTCTGCTTCCTGGCTCCTGGGGCGAAGCTGGAAGCACGCCTCACTGGCCGCTGCCTGGTTGGGGGTGTCCAGCAAGCCACCTGTATGGCAGGGGATTCCTCCAGAACCCCCTGTGTCCCCAGGGGGCCCCACCAGGAGAGCAAGCGGCGGACGAGTACCAAAACACGTCCGAAACTACGAAAACCGGAAGTCGAGTCCCAATTCTGTAATTTTTGTAGCAAGGCTATCAATAGTTTCTATAACAGAGAAGTGCCACTCATCAGAGAGAGGGAGAAAGAAAAGAAGCAAGCAATTTCAGTTATATTGATATGAATCTTTCATATAATTAAATGTGGGAAAATATTAACAGTGATTTATGTGTCTTGGACAATTTAAGAACCAGCCTACCAGTGAATCACTTCAGTACTATGTAACATCCACATTTAAGATATGAAAGTAGAGATATATCTGCCTTTTTGTTACTTTGACTCCTATTGTAGCTTCCTGTATTTGCTGCATATGCAGGTAAAAAACATAATTGTTTGAAAAGCTTCTGTTTCCTTGAAAAACTCTTTCTTTTTCTTATTTTATAAGAACACCAATGGAAAAAGCTACAGAGAGTTCAGTATCATCTCCTCCACAGTTTCTATCAGAGTTCCAACCTGGATTTGAAATACTGCGAGAAAATAAAAAAATTGTGCAAAGAGATGTACCAAACACACCAGCTGTTGGAAATTGCAGAAATCTAGAATGTATCCAGGTAATGTTGTTGTTTCTTACTATTCAAACATTAAAATTAAAGCTAGCTGAGAGGGAAATAATTCCATTGTGAATCCAGTGAATGATGCTTTTGTGAGATACTTAAAGTCTCAGTGGGCATTCAAGTGAATCAACACTGAGGGAATAATGAAGTTTAAGTTGCTTGTTGGCTACAGTAAGTTAAACCTTAAAAGCCTATTTGTGCCATAATGCTCAACCTATGCCTCCTCCCATTATAGGTGACACAGTTGTATAAAAAATCGATGTAGCAAGTGTAATATTATGCATTCGGGAAATAATAATTTGGTGGTTTGAATCCCTAGCGCTGTGTAATGGAGTGAGTCCCATTACTTGTCCCAACTTCTGCCAACCTAGCAGTTTGAAAGCATGTAAAAATGCAAGTAGCAAAATAGGGACAACCTTTGGTGGGAAGGTAACAACGTTCTGTGCACCTTTTGCATCTAGTTATGCCAGCCACATGACCATGGAGATGTCTTTGGACAGTACTGGCTCTTCAGCTTTGAAACAGAGATGAGTATTACCCCTAGTGTTGGAACGACTAGCACATAGTATGTGCGAGTGGAACATTTACCTTTTATACTTAATTGGGTCAGAATAGTAAGGTTGTCATGCAAAGCCTAAAATTCAAGATAACCAGCCCACCTTATTGAGCTTAAATTTTGGGGGGAATAAACTAATTTCTTAAAATCGTCACTCAGCAGAATTATTTGAATATATTAAATCTGTTTCAACATTTGCAATGAAAAGGATATTTTTGAGTGGTCCTGCAAGATTGAGACTATAGGTACTACATCCCTGTATTTTAGTTTTACCTCCACCCCCACCTCATGGCTGCACCAGATTGTACTTAAAAGGGGGGCTAAAATAACTGGGGAGGAAAATTTCTGTCATTACTGTTATTTTCCTCCTCTATTCTAGAACCATTTAATATATAAAATTAGATAGAGTCTTTCTTTCAAGGATTTCTATTACTTATTTTTACTTATATTGAATATAAATCGAATAAAATAAATAATAGTAATTCATTGGAGTTTAGAATAGGCAAGTTATCTTTTAGATAAAAGCAGGAATTTGTCAAGAGTAGATTTTCAGTGAAATCACTTAGTAGAACTAATGTACCTATATGTTAATGGTTAAAACAAAGGCATATTTGTCAAGGAGGCTGGTTCCTTGGTCACCTGGACTGGTAGATAAGAGGAAAACAGGACCATTTATTCCCTTCCCTGATTAAAGAAGGTAATCAAGAACTGGAAGAAAACGCTGGGGGAAAAGCTCTGTTAGTGAACCTTGTACAGTCTTATAATGGTTATAAGCATAATGGTTTATCAACAGGGAGTATAAAATAGAGAAATCGCCTACAAACTTTTAAAGAAAAAGCTTCTTTATTTTAAATGTGTTAGGTTTTTTTTGGTATTTTGCTGTCACAAACTGCAAACTAAGCTTACTGTACAGTGTGAACCTTGGCTCTTAAGGAACATAATAACTCAATATTGAGAAGATTAGTATCTCAACAGCATCTAACTATGCAAAATGTTTCCACGATTCTTTCTGCAGTCAAAAAAGCTGGCAATGTCTAACTTAGCCATAGCTGATTTTTTTAAAGCTGACCACAGTAGGGCCCTTTTAGTAACTAGAATGATCATTTCCAGGTAATCACAAGGCTGTAGGCTAAACTGGAAGGTTGGGGGAAAGCAAGTAACAAGAGTAAAAGGAGCACAAGGAAGAGTTTTTCTTAGAACTTACTTCACCCATGGTCATAAGAGTGGTGAAGCATGCTCATTTCTTTGTTCTTGTTGAATCTTGGAGAGAGGGAGAGAGGGAGGGAGGGGTGGGAAAGTGGAAGAGAGAGGGAGGGAGAAAGAGGCTATATATAATATCTTCTGTATTATATTCTTTCTGTATATAGAAACAATCTTACATATATAATACTTCTGTATTATATTCTTACTTTCTTTCTTCTGACTTTTTCTTGCACGTTTTACTCCTTTCTATTCTTTTTTAGTTTGTATTAGATGTTACAATTAGTATATTACTATTATTTTACTAATCAAAAGCCTTAATAAAAGTTACATATGCTAATTACTGGCTGGAGGTTGAGATATATAATGGATTAACAGTTATAAAAATAGCACATTGATTATACCATACTCTGTGCTCCTGCAGTGGTCTCATGTAGATGTTAAAGAAGATGGGGAGAGTCCTGAGGCACCCCACATTACAGAGACCTAGGGATTGACTTCTTCCCTCCCTCTCAACTTAAAAATATTTATCTTTTCATCGCATATGCCATCCCCTTTCAATAAACAACTCCATGCGACTTCCGCTTCCGCCCTCCAACGGCGATGGATGGGTCCCTGACTCGTCCGCCGCTTTGTCCTTTTTTCTGCCCCCCGACGGGGGCGAGACGCCCCATCTTGGGGGTCTTCCGTAGGGTTGGCTTGCTGGGGTCGTTCTCTTCCCATGGCGGTGGGAAAGCGACCCTTGTCTTCAGCCTAGGTGAGAAAAGGCTGGCTGCGGGGGGGGGGGGAGATGCCTGTCTCCATCTTCGCCAATGGAGATCGGAACTGTTTTTTCATTGTGAAGAGAGCCGGAAGTTCAGGTCGAAAGGCTCTCCCGAGGCTCGGCTGCAAGGCGAAGAGTGAGTGTATTTCTATTTGCTATTTCTCTCCGATGGCAGTGCTGGACTAAAAAGCTTGGAGGGGGGTGTTTTTTTTGTTAAACCCCCCCTCGGATTTAAAGCAGCGCTTTGAAATGGCTCCTCGTTCTGAGGAACGGTGTTTTTTTTTCTCTATGCGGTTTGCCTGGAACTTAGTGAAAGCGAGTGAAAGTGACTTGCGGCTTGCAACAATGTTTCTAAGTTCGATTGGCTTGCTACAATTTTTTTTTCTTTGTTACTCTCTCCGGCTGGCTCCCAGCTTGGGCGGTGGAAGATGGCTTCTCTCTGCTCCTGAATGACTATTGTATTTATGGAAAATTACCAGCATCTCCTTATGATTTGGACTTCCTCTTGCTATTAATGAAGAATTTTTTTGGATTAATTGATTCCTTGTCTGCAGTGCCTTTTTTACTATAACTATTGATTTGGAAAAGTGTTTCTCTTCTGGTTTCTGAACTTTTTTACAATCCTGATTTGAAACTTTTACCTCCTGATTTGCCTCAGCTGCCCCACCCAAAAAACGCCATCTTAGTGACACTGACTTTAACAGCCAACCATGGCACAAAAATCAGAATTGGCAGGTTTGGAACAAAGATTGTCTTCTCTGGAATCTGTTATACAAACTGTGGTGCTTTAAATTAAGGCCCAGAGAGAAGAAAACAACAATTTTAAGAAGGAACTTTTGGAAACTCGGAAACAAATGCAGGAGAATACACAGAAGACTGAAGATCTGGAAGGGGGGCTAATTGAGGCAAAGGGAGAGCTTAAAATGTTAACAGTGAGGTGGGGGAATTAACTGGGCATATGTCTAGGATGGACTTCGAAAGGATGTCATATTTTTTAAGATTTCAGAATATTTCTGAAGAATCTGGTGAATGCCTGCCTGAACTCATGAGCACAATTTTAGCAGACTATTTACATAAACCTAAAGATGAGATCAGGGGGGACATTGACCTAGTCTACAGAATAAACTCAGCATATGCCAGGATAAATGAGGTACCCAGAGAGATACACATTAAATTTGTTAGAAGGTCAACCAGGGAGGGAATTTTGAGAGCGCAGAGAGGGGGGTCCTTTAATTTACCAACAAAAGGTGGTCGTCATCTTGAAGCAGGTCCCAAAAAAAATTAGAGAGATGAGAAGGAAATTTTCCTTCTTATCCAAAAAATTGTTTGACCACGGGATTTGGTTCAAGTGGGCGATGCCCGAAGGGATGCTGGTGTTCTGGGAAGGAGGAAGAGTGAAGATTAAAACAGTTGTTGAGGCGGAAGCCTTTCTTAAAAAACATTCCTCTGTCCTGGGGGAAGATCCAGGGGGGGCGGAGGGGCGGAGGGGGCCACGGCCCTGCCCACTGGGGGCCAGGCGGGAGAAAAAGAAGATACAATTGCCAAAAGACAGATCCAAAAAATGATTTTGCTTGTTTTTCCTTTTTTTTTAACTAATTTTCTTTCTTTTATTATTCTTTTGTACCAGGATGTTTGTATATGTCTGCCATCTGAGAATTGGAAATGTACTATGTATTCACTTGCCTTTATCTTGTAGTATTTTTTCGGATAAATTTCTTTACTATTGTTTTATTATGTAGCCCAGGATGGGCCAAAGACTCTGACGCAAAGGTTCTCAAAATGTTTCTGTAACCCTTACTTTACCCTCTAGAAAATTGTTAAAACTCAATAAAACTTTTTCAAAACAAAATAAACAACTCCATGCAACATTACATTACATTTCAGACCTAATGTCAGCAGAAAGTCCATAAAGGGTTACCAGAAGTAACAACATTTTGCTTTAACCTTGATCAAATAAGCCAAAATATAAACCAAACTTTATATTCCTACCTTTTACTTCTAACAGTCCAAAACTTTATTTCATTTAAATATTATATAATATTTGATTCCTTTTCATTTATTTTTATCCAATTGTACAGAGTTCTTCAAGGCTTAAAATCCAATAAGAAAAAACTATTGTGGCTAATATCTTTTTATTCCATTCTTCAAAAGTGTCCTTTCAGTATTTTTATTGTTATATTTTGTAACATTTTACAGACTTGAAAATCTTTCTTTTATTTAAAAACTTGTCTAGTATTCCATTTTTGAAACTATTAAATGTATCTTTATTTTGTCTTGTAAAAATAATTTTTATAATTATTTCAAAAATCTTATTTCAAATTCAAATTTTATCTGGACTCTTAGTCTGTATATAACTTTCTAAGATCTAGTCTTATTTAGCTTTTTGCTGTTTGTTTCAGAGGGGTTTGTGTGTACAATGGTTCAGCAATTAAAGATGCTGAGCTTGTCAGATGTAAAGGTGAAAGCCCAGGTTCAAAACACGAGCATTATGCAATGGGATGAGCTCTTTTTCTTACCCCAGCTCCTGCCAACTAGCAAATTAAAAGCATGCAAATGCAAGTAGATAAATAAGTACCATTTCAATAGGAATGTGACAGTGTTCTTTGCCCCTTGGCGTATAATTATGCTGGCCACATATCCTCAGAAGTGTCTCTGGACAACACTTGCTCCCTCAGTTAAGAAACAGAGATGAGCACTACACTGTAGAATCGGATATGACTGGAGAGGGGAAACATTTACCTTTATTTATTTTAGTTTCTTTAAATTTTTAAGCTTATGCTTAAAATTGTCTTTCATTCAGGACTGAAGACAGATTCAAACAGCATTTTCAAATTTGTTGATATGAAGGTCTATAATAGCTTAGAAGTAATTAATGAACTTGTTCCAAAAGTGATCAGAAATGAGGTTTGAAAATTTAACGTTAGCGTATTACATGCAATGTTACTTCTTTTATTCTGTGTGAACGTGAGTGGTTTGCTTTTGAATATTTAGATATTAATTTGTTTCTTGTCTTTTTTAGCTTACTTATGTTGCAAAGAATTCAGGGCAGTGTGTACTTCCTCTTCTCCATTCCACAAAATTCTGTGATGGATGAGCCTGAGAGATAGTAATTGGCTCAAAATTATGCAATGAATTGCCAATTAGGGAGGCATTTGAAGCAAGCAGGATCTACCAAAGGATTTTTCTTTCTTGAGTTTCTGAAGTGCCATTGGAACTTTCCCCCCGAAATTTGATATCTACTATATTTATAATGTGGTCTCTAGTCACATGTATTTTAACATTAGTACTATTAGCACCAGTTTTCAATAATAATATGCATTTCAAGTCTGCAAATTGCTTGCATGCCTCCACAGCTGTGTTGGATTGCAAGTTAGTTTGTGTGGGTAATATATTTCCAAGTAGAATCTGAGCCCAGTTTTAATTGTCCCTTCCTGCTGACTCCAGGTTTCATTAGCTTTCTATTTGTGTAACCAATTAGGTGTTGTTTTGGTATTCAGTAATTGCAGCTACATTTCCTCAAAGATGTTAATTCCAAAATAAAAACTGTGGGTGGTTACAGTTGTGAAAGTGCATAGTAAAAAATAGATGGGTGGAGGAAGCAAATGGAAAATCTCTTCCTCCACTGCCTGTAGTCAAAATAGAAGAGGAGTGAAAGGCTATTTCACAACAGATCAGTTTCTACATTTTTGAGAATACTTCCATCTGTGACTTGATAAGAAGCACGCAGGTATAAAAATATTTGGGTAGGGCAAAGTGTAAATAGAGTTGGAGGCATGGTTGGGAAATATTTTGCTGAAGTCAATAAACAGAGCTGAAGAAAATCTCCCACTATAATTTTGTTTCAAAGGTTCTTCAGTTCAAAGGTATTTTCAACCAACAAAAAATTCTGTTAAAATAGGACTGTTGCTGAAAATGATTTCACTGAAAACCCATTCATTGAAAATAATTAGAAAGAATATTGACTCATAAAGCTTGTGACCATCATTGTCTATGTATGTTAATGCTAAAAGTGTGGAAAATAATCAAGATGATGGCAAGTTCTTTCTCTTTTTTCTCATATCTATGATAAACTGGAAATAAATACAAGAAGATTGACATTCCTTTATTCCTATCTCATTGATCTAGGCTCCTGTGACTAAACTAAGAGATGCGGAGCAGATATTGGTAGACTATTGTTCTAATTCAAGCAAATCTAATTTTCAGCAGGTAAGGAAATAAAACAGATCTCTATGGACATATACAATGCAAAAAAACTTTTGTTTTCACCTTCATGCCATTTTCTGAAAGCAATCAAACCCAAATGCAGTTAAAAAATAATCCAGCATGCACTCATGTAAATACTCAAACTTGCATTTCCAGATGATCTTGTTAGTGTATTGTATATGATGGAAATGGGCAATAAATGATGTTGCCAAAATTGTGACGGGACTATGAAAAAGAGATTTTAAATAGCGACTCTCTTGGTACATTTTCTTGACAAAATATTGAAGGTCCAAATTAGGGAAGACAGATATTTGAATCAGCAATCACATTTTTTTCAAACACAGCACTAATTTCTAGTATTATTGACTAGCTGTACCCGGCCACGCATTGCTTTGGCCCAGTCTGGTTAAATGGCCAACCAATGTGTGTGTAGATCTACACCTGCACACACAAACACGTACACACAAACACCATATAACCCCCAACCTACCTACCTACTATATTTCTTTCTCTCTCCCTCTACCTACCTACCTATCGTATTTCCCCCCCACTATCTCTATCGCTCTACCTACCTACCTACTGCATTTCTCCCTCTTTCTCTCTCTATCCCTCTACCTACCTACCTACCTACCTGCCTACTGTATTTTTCCCTCTCTCTCATTATCCCTCTACCTACCTACCTACCTACCTACTGTATTTTCCCCTCTCTTTTTATCCCTCTACCTACCTATCTACCTACTGTATTTTTCCCTCTCTCTCTATCTCTCTACCTACCTACCAACCTACCTATCTACGTACTGTATTTCTCCCTCTCTCTCTCTTTATCCCTTTACCTACTTACCTACTTACTGTATTTTCCCTCTCTCTTATGTTTATCCCCCTACCTACCTACTGTATTTCCCCCCCCTCTCTCTATCCCTCTACCTACCTACCTACTGTATTTCTCCCTCTCTCTATTTTTATCTACCTACCTACCTACTGTATTTTCCCCTCTCTCTGTTTATCCCTCTACCTACCTACCTATTGTATTTTTCCCTCTCTCTGTTTATCCCCCTACCTACCTGCCTACCTACCTACTGTATTTCTCCCTCTCTCTGTTTATCACTCTACCTACCTACCTATCTACCTACCTACCTACTATTGTATTTCTCTCTCTATATATGTTTATCCTTCTACCTCCCTCCCTACCTCCCTACTGTATTTCTCCCACTCATCTTGTTTTGAGCCTAGTAGGTCTGCCTGGGTCACTGGGAGTGTGCTACACCCTGCATCTTGATTTGGGCCTAGCAGGTCTGCCTGGGCCACATGGGAGTGTGTCATGTGTGAGGGAATGTTGGAAGCTTATTCGGTTGCTGACTGTTGGAAATGTGAGGGGTGTATGCACGATGCATCATAAAAAGCAGCCGGGTGGGAGGAGCTACAGGGAGGTGAAAATTTGAGAAGTTAGTTCCTTTTACGTTTGTGCTGCTTGCACATGACACAAGTGTGCTAGCCACATAAAAGGTACATATGATATCATCGGAAGTCCTTGGGAACATTGTGTGAAAATTTGGTGTTGATTGGTCCAGCACTTTCTGAGATTAGCGGCTTTGCACAAACTATTTTACATTTTTATTTATATAGATTAACATACACTATCTGCTAGGCTTTTTTTAGCTCAGATAAGAAAAAGCATTAGCTATCATTGAATGGAGACATTGGCTCTTAAAGTGGTTTGTAGAGTATCATATTCTTGGTGTCAGAACAGCCTTCCTTCAATTGGTGATCCTCAAAAAATCTTGTATATGAATCCCTATCTTTCCAATCATTGTGGCCAAATTAATATATTTGGAGGTACCAGATTAATAAAGGAGCTGGTAACCTTAATTTTGATCTGCAATTTAAGTTTTTGTTAAATCACTAAGTTATGGCAACATACAAAACATATGGTTCTTATAGGATCAAATGCTACAACTATTTATGAAGTCAAAATGTGAATTATTAGCATGGAAGAAAATTAAAGGAAACCATTCTTGTTGTCTATCTTTGACAGAATAAAGAAATGCCAATGAAGACGACCACCACCGAGACCAGAACAGAAGAAGAAATAACTTTAGATTACCCTTCTGAATCAATTCAGAAACTGGACAAAGAAGATCCTGATTGGCTAGAATCCTGTGCGGCACACTAATATTGGTCCTTTTATAAGAATATACTTATGATTTTGAATGGAGAAAGGATATACAATGCCCACTATACAGAATAATACTTTCCCCTCAAATTTTATACACTTTTAGCCCTCCAAGGAATCCACCTATCTGGAGAGCTATGTTGACTAAATCAAATACCAAGCTGCAATGCAGTAGCACTGATCAGACTGAAGGCATCTCCACCATTCAAGGTGTTCACTGTGCATTGTATTTCCCAATCCCTTAAAAGCTTTGTGAAGCTGATATGTGGTTCTCATCACTCATTGCCAACCTCAAAACTTTGAGAACAGTATTAGGATGAGAGAAAGGTGAAGGGAGGTGAAGGTTTCCATCAATGGAGGATAGACTTCCCAAAAGCTTTGCTGAGTTGCAGGGCTTCGGGGGGGGGGAGGAAAGGGAAAAGGGAACATAGGGAACAAAGCAGTTCTTCTATACAACAGACAGACTGGCTGTACTCAGGAATTGAGCTAATGTCATGAGAATAGGGTAGTTCAAACCTGATTCTGAACTGCTGTCCCGGAAACTGCCTTCATTATGGAAGTTCACTCATGTACCAGAATGATTTTACATGTAGTTTATACTCTCTGGCTTTCTCCCTCTCAAGGCCACGATTTCATTACTACTTCAGATGTTTCTGGTTCTTGAAAAAAAAAGGACTGGGTAACAGTGTTCCTTCTCAATTTCAGTACGGAGGTCCAAAGCAGCAGATGAAAGACGATGCTCCCTTGCCAAACACGCACGGGATGACTACAAGAGACTCTCATTACAGGGCATCCGCAAGGGCAAAGCAGCTGATGTTTCTCAAACCTTTAAGAGAGATGTGCATAGAAAGCCACTCCCTCCACCTCTTCCACCAAAGCCTAAAAACCTTACAGCTAAAATGGCTGATGGGAAACCAGAGAGGTTAGTAAATTAGTGGGGGGTGGAGAGTCACTGTACTGCTGAAAAGACATACACAGAAGTGGTGGGATTCAAATTTTATACTACCGGTTCTGTGGGCATAGCTTGGTGGGTGTGGATTGGTGAGCATGGCAGGGGAAGGTTACTGCAAAATCCCCATTTCCTCTTCACTCCAGGGGAAGGATACTGCAAAATCTCCATTTCCTCCTGATCAGCTGGGACTTGGGAGGCAGAAAATAGATGGGCCCAGTCAGTTCTCTGGACTACCCAAAATTTCCGCTACCGGTTCTCCAGAACCTGCTGAATACCACCTCTGATATACAGCCAAAGATGGTTCTGCTGAATATCGTATTTCTTCCTTTTCTAATTGTTCTATGAAATTGGACTGGAAACAATAAACCTTGCATGCAATAGCAATATTATACATAGATTTAAATTGTTTAATTGGACGGTTTCATTGCATGGTATAAAAATCAGAAGTCTTTAGGTCAGACCTGGGCATTTTATAGCTTGTGAGCCATATCTCTCATTTTGGCTGGCCCACGGTGGTGGCTGGGCATCCTTGTCAGGGTTTGAAGCATCAATGGGGCAGTATGGTGGAGGGGGCAGGAGGAGTGCAGCAGCCTACCACAAACAGTCCCAGTTTTTCAAGGGGCCCCTTGGGAAAATTACTCACCTCTGCATTAGTTAACCCAAGGCATTGAAGAGAACTAATTATTGCCCTCCCATATATGCTGGTAGGTGGAATTATTTAACCTTACATTCTTTTTATAAAAAATACAGTACTATCAGGGATGTCAAACTCAAGGGCAGGGCTGGATCTGGCCCATGAGGCAGCCCTGGAGACAGCAAAGGGTCAGCCTGCAGTCTTCTGCTAGTGAAAATGGAACTCGGGTGGACTGTGTGCAGTCTGTGTGCAGTCAGACTGGCAGATAGTCGCAGGAGGCTATTGCAGCCAAAAATGGAGCTTGCGAGGGCCGCTGATAGCACCCCCCAGGTCCATTTTTGCTGTTTCGAGTGCATCGCAGTCGAAACAGAGCTTGGGAGCCCATTTTTGCTGACAAAGCACTCGGGCCACCACAGGCGCCCTCCCCATGAGTGACATCAAGCTGGCCATGCCCACCAGGCCACACCCACCCCAATCCTCTAAGGTCAAATACAACCCTCAATGAAATCATGTTTGACACCCTTGGTTTATATAGTCCTTTTAAAAAAGAATGTATTTAATTTGAGGCTTCATATATATTGTAACATAATTTTACTTTCCTCACTCACACCCATACTAAGCATGCCAATTATCCTCCCTCTAAGAATTTTTTTACAGGAATGCTACATTAATTTCAGGTTTACCAACCTATCCATTCTTGGAACATTGTCTTGCATTTACTAGTTTAACATGTTGGTAGATGATAATCCAGGAATGTCTTCCCACATTAATATGCCAGTAGCCATATTCTGGGATTCACCTCTTAGACTATTCACAATTACTGTCAGTGGATTGCATTTTAAGACCATCCCTTTGGATTACTCAAATTTAGCAGCTGGATTTGTCAGTCAATCAGCCAGCCAGCCAGCCCACCTGCTTGTCTGCCTGCCTGACAATCTGTCCATTCATCCATCCTCAAACTCCATAGAAACCTCCTTCCAGATATCCTGCATTTAAATAGTATTTATTTTCCATTCAATCATGCATTTCATTAAGAAGTGTGGTAGCTCAGTGAGTTAATGATGCTGGAAAAGGTTTCTGCTCCAGCAAGTCAGTATAAGGTCCTGTCATTTGCCTCAGCTTCTGTCCATCTAACAGTTTGGAAACATGTTCTATGTGAGGAGATAAATAGATATTATTTTGGTGGGGTGACAAATTGATGCTCTGTGCAGGCAGTCCAATTTTAGCAATCTCTGAACCTTCCCAGTTGTGGCACCCATTTACAAAGTAACCACACCAAAGAAAACATAGAAAGAAAAAGACTGACTGCTATTTGCGAAGTGCAGAGCAAACGTGCAGAGTGAAAGATTTACTAACTGCCATGAACAACATTTTAACTTCCATAACATCCAGCATACTATATGAAACCAACCAACTAATGTATAGCATAGCTGCAGTTATAACTGCAGAACTGGGTTATAAAATGCCAAAAAAGAAACCCACTGGAACACCAAAGTGGAAAGTTCTACTTGAAAATAAAATCAAGAAACTATGAGGGGATGTCAGCAATTTAAATTACTTGAAAGAAGGAAAACTAAAGAACAAAATCTGAAAAATAATTTATGCAAAAAATACAACCTGGAGGAAAAAATAATAATGGAAATCATGGGAGAACTAAAACAACGTGTAATAGCAACAGCAAAGAAAATCAAAAGATACGAAGGATGAATAAAACAATATTGTGAAAATGTCCAGTTCAGAAGAAACCAACACTTCTTCTAGCAGTCAGAGGATGAAAATCGAATCCAAACTAATGTTAACCCATGTAAAGAAAAAACTTTGAACTTTTGGAAAGAACTGTGGGAAAACCCAGTGGAATGTAACAGAATTGCATCCTAGATCAAAGACATTCAAAAACAAACAAACAACACAAAACAAAATGGAAAATATTGTAATAACAATTTATATGGTTGCAATAAAAGCAAAGAAGGTCAAGAACTGGAGTGCACCTGACCTTGACGAACTGCACGAATCCTGGCTAAAACACATGACCAGCCTCCATCACCGCATGGCCACTCAATTTGATGAAATGTTTCAAAATGTAACATTTGTTACATGGTTATGATGAAATGTTTCAAAATGTAACAAGTGAACAATGGTTAACAGCTGGTCAAACATATTTGATAATGAAAGATCCAGAAAAGGGCACAGAACCTTGGAGCGCTCCATGGCTTAGGACCTGGGTACCTACGAGATCGCCTTCTGCCACTGAGAACCTCCCACCGGCCAGTACGCTCCCATAGAGAGGGTCTCCTCATGGTGCCATCGGCTAAACAATGTCGACTGGTGACACCCAGGGGGAGAGCCTTCTCCGTGGGAGCACCTGTCCTCTGGAACGAATTGCCCCTGGAGTTACGAATTATCTCTGAACTACGCACCTTCCGCCGTGCTCTTAAAACTCTTTTTTTAAAACAAGCTGGGCTGGCATAAATACGAAATTTTATTATTTATTAATCTTAATTGGGTTTGTTGGTTTTTATGGACCAAATTATCAATGTTTTTTAAATTGTTTTTAACTTTTATATATATGTGTTTTATTTTGGCTGTACACCGCCCAGAGTCCTTCGGGAGTAGGGCGGTATAAAAAATTAAATAAATCTAAAAATCTAAATCTAAATCTAGAACCAAGCAACTATCACTTGTCTGCCAACAATGTTCAAAGCTTTTACAAGAATAGTGGCAAAATTAATATTCAATAATCTGATGAAAAACAATTTGTATCCAGTAGAATGAAAAGGAAATTATAAAAAAATCAAGAGAAACAAAAGATCAGCTGCTCATTGACAAAATGGTTCTAAAAAATGCAAGATGAAGAAAAATGAATTTGAATATGGTGTAGATCAATTACAAGAAGGCATTTGACTCACTACTCCATAGCTGGATTAACACCTGTCTGGAAAACTTTGGTATCAGCCAAAATATTTGTACATTTTTTAAAGTAAACATGCAAAAATAGAAAACAGTTCTAACAGCAAATGGGGAGAACATTGGTGAAGGCAACATCAGACGAGGAATCTTCCAACTTTCTCCACTACTGTTCAACATTGCATTAATTCTATTGACAATAATTCTATGAAACACAAAAGTGAAATACCAAATCTCAAGCCAGCATGACAAGATAAATCATCCACTGTACATGGACATCTTAAAACTGTATGCAAAACCCCCCACTGAACTTAAATCAATACTCAACACAGTTCAATTGTTCAGCAGCAATATCAGAATGAACTTTGGACTTGAAAAATGTGCTATATTATCCATGCAGATTCTGTGAGACTTTCAGATCCAAACAGATTGACATCTGGCCCACAGCATGCCTGACATCACTATTGTGGAAAAGAAAAATGTCTGGTTCATTGATATTGCAATACCAGATGATGCAGAAATTGAAGAGAAACAGCTAGAAAAAATATCAAAATATTGTGATTTGCAAATTGAAATTAAGAGATTATAGAGAAAGAAATCAATGGTTGAATCCGTAGTAAAAGGAGCCCTTGGATCAATATCCAAAATGTTGCATAATTACATGGAAACCTATTAGACGTGAATATCCTGACTTTGCAAAGAAACCCACCTTACTCAGAACTGCCTATATACCGTATTTTTCGGAGTATAAAACGCACCGGAGAAAGATGAAACAGTGAATCATTTTATCAGTGGCTGAAGTAAAATTTCACAAATTGATTATCTGCAACATTATGATGAAGTTCCCAAATTTATACAATGGAAGCTTTGTAGCTCAGGTTTGAAATGAAGAATCGTGGTGCTCCCTGAGCTTGCTTGTTTTCTTGCAGATATTTCAGTACCTTAATTAGTAACATCATATGTGCTAGTGATGTTACCTAGTTACCTAGGTAACAGTGATATTATCTAATTAGGGTAAAGAATGTCTGTAAAAAAACAATCAAGCTCAGGGAGTGCCAAGGACCCCTCACTGGAAGCTTTGTCTTCTGCTTAGAAAGAGATGCCTCCACAAAAATGAATAAAAACTTTGTCACTTTAAATGTACACTAATCAGCATACTTTAAAATGAAATTTTGTTGCATTCAGCTCTCAAAAACTAACTACTATGCATATACACACATACACACATATATGATGCAGAGAAATATCACAGTCAAGTTCAGAGGTCAGCAACCCGCAGTTCTGGAGCCGCATGTGGCTCTTTCATCCCTCTGGTGCGGCTCCCTGTCACTGGTCAGCTCCACAGTTGGTGTGAGTTAGGGTTAGGGCTTTTGGTTAGGGCAGGTAGAAAAAAAAGGACACCGTTTTTGGAGACTATGGTGGGGGAAACAGACTTCCAGTTGGCAAAGGAAAAAAGATGCTAGGAGGAGACTATTGTGGTGGAACCAGACTTTCAGTCAGCTCCAGAATTGAAAGGGGGGCTTTCCGTTAGGACCTTTGTGGCTGTTTGAGTGTTTAAGGTTGTCGACCCCTGGTCTAGTTTGAATGTACATGGCAAAAAAATAAATCCTGCAAGTTTACAGGCCAGATGGTGTAAGGAACAAAGCTGTTATAGAATCTAGTAGTCTTACTACTATTTTGAAACCTCCTCCCAGGTGAAAGCAGCAGAAACAGACTATGAAGTGGGTGTGTGGGATCTCTAACAATGCTTTGAGCTCTAAGTATACAATAATACAATACAATAGCAGAGTTGGAAGGGACCTTGTAGGTCTTCTAGTCCAACCCCCTGCGTGGGCAGGAACCTTATACCATTTCAGACAAATGGCTATCTAACATCTTTTTAAAGACTTCCAGGGTTGGGGCATTCACAACTTCTGGAGGCAAGCTGTTCCAGAGGTTAATTGTTCTAACTGTCAGGAAATTTCTCCTTAGTTCTAAGTTGCTTCTCTCCTTGATTAGTTTCCACCCATTGCTTCTTGTCCTGCCCCCAGGTGCCTTGGAGAATAGTTTGACTCCCTCTTCTTTGTGGCACCCTCTGAGATATCGGAACACTGCTATCATGTCTCCCCTGGTCCTTCTCTTCATCAAACTAGACATACCCAGCCTCTTCAACCGTTCTTCATATGTTTTAGTCTCCAGTCCCCTAATCATCTTGGTTGCTCTTCTCTGCACTCTTTCCAGAGTCTCCACGTCTTTTCTACATCGTGGCGACCAAAACTGTATGCAGTATTCCAAGTGTGGCCTTACCAAGGCACTATACAGTGGCATTAACACTTCACGTGATCTAGATTCTATCCCTCTGTTTATGCAGCCTAGAACTGTGTTGGCTTTTTTGGCAGCTGCTGCACACTGCTGGTTCATATTTAAATGGTTGTCCACTAGGATTCCAAGATCCCTCTCACAGTTGCTACTATTGAGCAAGGTACCACCTATACTGTACCTGTGCATTTTGTTTTTCTTGTCTAAATGTAGAACCTTACTTTTTTCACAATTGAATTTCATTTTATTAGATAGTGCCCAATGTTCAATATATAGTTCAGTATATAGCGCTTATAAGCAATATCCTGAAAAATGGGAAGCAAACTTCCTATAATCTTCTCAGCTGTCCTTAGCACTCTCTGTATGAACTTTTTATCTGGGGCATTGCTGCCACCAAATCAAACAGAATGAAGTGGTGATTTCAGGATTTAATGATTTAAAAGGATTGTTTATGTGAATAAAGGAACCATGTTACTTTCTTTCTACATAATTTGAAAGGGCAGAAATGGTAATAATCATGTTTGGAACTGCTGCAAAAAAGATCAGAATTTGTTTCTTTATATATTTCTTTTTCTTTTCTTTTTTGTCATTGCTGTTTTCACTTTTCGATCTTTTCATACTGGTATCTTTTTTTGGTTTTCTAATTTTCTTTTTTTGTTTCTATAATTTTTAATCCTGTACAATGTTCTTTTTCAATAATATATTTTAGTCTAAAGATTAACATGTTTTTTATGCACATTTCCTAACGTGGTTTTTTTTTTCTTCTGCATTAGAACTGAACTTATATCAATCTAAATATTTAAATCACTTATTCTTTTGCTATGGCAGAAAACAGAGCTTACAAAGATCTATCTCCAGTTCTACTCAGGAGAGTATAGTTCGATGGTTTAAAGAAGAGCAGATCAATCTCCGAGCCGGGTTTGAGAAATCAATGGATCAGATAGCACCTTGGTTTCACGGTACTGTACAGTCATTGACTTATTTCAATCAAAAGGCATAGAATTCAGCCTGAGAGCAGTATAGGATGGAGCATTCACATGTCTACTGATATACTCTTTCTTTCTAAATTGAGCACCATCTTGCTCAACACAGAGACATTGCCACCGATACAGAGCTACAGAGTGGTTTAAAATTTGTACTCAGTTATCGGGAATGCAATTCATTTGATTCTAAATATTACAAGCATGGAAGAATTCCATTAGATGCAAGAATATAATGCCTCATTTTTCTTGTCTAGAAAGAGATTGCAGTTAGGAGAATTCAGAGAACTACCAGACTAATAAGAAATATCACATTTGTGTAAGGGATAAGAATTTCAACAAAATAAAGAACATTTCTATTAATTTCTCCTATTTCGTATGCTAAACCATACGAATCCAATCAGAAAGTTTCGATTTGTAGAACAAATATTTATCTGATATCCAGTTCTTAAAATAGGAAGAAAATTCCTGTAAAATTAGAATAAATTCCAGTTATTTTTTTAAATAGGGAAAAATAAATACAATAGTAATAGTTTAACAAGTTTCGAACTAGATCTCCAAAAAGAAATAATCTTGTTCAAAGTTACAGGTTACTCATTTACAATTACAATATTAGTTGCAATTATAATATTACAAATACTGCAATAAAATATTTCACTTGGCTGAATCTGATTTGGTCATTTTAATTATAAGTTATGGATCAATGGCTGCAATACAATATTCTCTCTGATATAAAATATACCATAAGAATTAGTTTCTGTAAAATTTCTCCAACATTTTACAACCATTCAAAGTTACAATGGCCATGGAACAGATGCTTTATGGCTGGTCGTGGAATTTTGCAGTCACATGGCCGCAATATTTGCAATATTTTTGCTTATTTGATATGAATGGCTTTGCTTAATGACCACTGTTCATTTAATTGAAAAATTAAGGCTAGAAAATTATTTTCAGTCATGACTAAAAATGATTTAGAAACCATTTATTATCAGATTTCCAGTCCCATTTACATTTACAGTTATAGGTCAAGAACTATCTCTATTGATGATAATTTTACAATAAATAATTTAAGAATTCCTTGGCCAGGACCAACTGTGAGCCTTGGAAAAGGAGAAACTATGAGAAAATCAGACCTATATCTTCAGGACACTAAGATGAGAGCAACATGTTTTCTGCAGTAATGAATGGTTCTTGTGATTATTATTTACATGGATTTTCATTTTTTCCCAACCTGTATTAGCTATGGCTGTTAACTTAAAAGGAGTTAAAAAAATTAGAACCCCTGCTGCCTGCTTCTTGGATCCATTCAGAGTGATGAGTCCTCATGGCAGGGGTGGAATGCTACCGTTTCGGGCCGGTTCACCTGAACTGGTAGTAAAAAATTCTAAAAAAAGTTCTGACGATCAGCTGTGCCACGCAATTTATATTCGCTAGAAAGCAGGAAATCCTGCTTCCTATCCCCCTACTGTTCTACTTACCTTTGCAGTTTCTTGGTGCCTGCGGTATGCATGCGCACAAAGTGCACCTTTGGCACATGTGCACGAAGCAAACTGGTAGCAGACTTCAGAGCATTTCACCCCTGCCTCAAGAGCATAAACACCCACTATGTAGACAGGGCTTCTGAATGTCAGCTGACAAGCCCTGCCTTTTCTGCCATATCTTTGAAAAATGCTATGGATGTTCATGAATTTTAAGAAAAGTGGGTAATTGTTTTTTTGCTTTTTAATTTGTCAGGGAACTCTAGGGTTCTGCAGAACACATTTTTTTAAAAGCAGCTATTAAGACTATGCAGTGTTAACTGGGAAAGTGGTTAAGGAAATGAAACCTCTGTAAAAACAAACAAATAGACTTTTTTTAGCGCATGTTACCCATGTAACATGTGGTACTTCCTTATTTATATTGCTTTTGTTTTGAGAACAGGTATTTTAACCACCAAAAAAGCAGAAGAACATTTGGAGGGTATGGTACCTGGAAGCTTTCTCATCCGAGTCAGTGAAAAAATCAAAGGCTATGTTCTCTCCTATTTGTCAACCGAGGGCTGCAAACATTTTCTGATAGATGCTTCTGGAGATTCATATAGTTTCCTTGGTGTTGACCAACTCCAGCATTCAACATTAGCTGACCTAGTTGAATGTCACAAGGTGGGTCTCTTTATTTTTCAGCACATCCTACATAAAAATTAGACGTTTTTGTAGAATATATACAGTACAAAGGCAGGGTACCCCCACATAATTCTATAATTGCTTTAAAAGACAGGTTTGAAATTATCACCACTCTTTTCAATACAAATGTCTCTTTCCATCACACAATTACAGGCCAAATCCAAGTTAGAAGGCAAAGTGCCTATTTAGACTGTCCTCTGATCACTTACCCATTCATACAAAGCCCTTGCATAATACTGTACAATATCAGATGAGATTAGAGCGTTCTGGGAAAACTAAAAAGGGCAGCATGTCAGCAACTATCATTAAGTCCATAGCCAAATGATTGAGCAAATGAAAAAATGCCAATTTCGCTTAACTGCAGTAAGCTCCATGAATTCCTGGTATTTGGTAAACAGCATTTCCTACAGGGTCAGTTCTTAAGTATTGTTTTAAATTGAGGAAATGTAAGCTATGGTAATACATATCATTGGAATAGCTTGCCTTTCAGAGTCGAGGGTGCTCCATTATTGATGCCTTTCAAGAAAATATAGGACAACATAGAACAAAGAAAGTTTAAGGAATTGTGCCTTCAGCAAGAGATTGAACTAGAAGGCAAGGTTCCCTCCAGCCCTATGATTCTGTATTGTCTAGTGTTTGTGATGTCTTGATGAAATCAGGAATAACCCTTGTGATTCACTATTTTACAATTTACCCTTGTAATTCACTAAAGCTATTTCACAATTTCAGAACTAAGCTCCAATTTATTAATTTTTTTAAAAAACAAGCGTATTAATATAATTTGCCTTCCTGCCTAAAATGCATTGAAGCCAGTTGTAAATAACTAAAGTCATTAATCGAAGATGAAATACTAACTTTACTGGAGTTCAGATCTTTGGGATACAACTTTAGAAGAATGAATTCTTATCTGTGGTTCCTTTCTTTTTTAGGATGAGCCCATTACATCATTGGGGAAGGAACGTCTTCATTACCCCTGTGGACAACAAGGACAGTTACCAGATTATCTTGATCTTTTTGAGTGATATTGTCTAGTGCAGGAAAATCAGGAAGTCCAGGCAGTTCACATGAATATAAAGGTTTATTGCAAGCTTATGCTCTCTACAAGAATCTGAACTGCTAACAGTCAAAGTAAATAGGTGGTAGATAAGAATGAAATTCAAAGTGGGTTGGACTTAGATTTCTTGTGGACACGAAGGGACTTGAGATTGATGATGCACCAATCTCTCTCAGGTTTAGTCTGGTTATCTCCTACAGATATTTAGAAAATCAATTTACCATATGGAGGAAGTTTATGGAATGGGCAGCTCCTGACACGGAGCCAAAACTCTTTAATTATTACAATAGTTCCTTAACCATAAAATTATTATTCAAGTATGTTTGATAAACAAGAAATAAATTCAATTAAGCAAAAATTGGGATTAAAATCCTAAAGAAAGCAGCAAAAAAACCCCAAAGCTATCATTACAGGCAATTGCGTTAATGAATTTTCTTTGTTCAAACGGAAACCTGACTGCATGAATTGCTGTTAAATGAAGTTATAAGAAACTATTCCTAAGCGTTGACATTTGACATCTCTCAATACATTCTTGAAAGGTTTGTATATACATTTATAATTATTTTATATCTTTACACTTTACTACATTGTAAGCAACTCAGTCATCTCGACCCAGAAGATGGGTGGCATTTAACATTAATAAAGAAAGGGACGTAGTGGTTCAGTGGCTAAGATGCTGAGTTTGTCTCAGAAAGGTTGGCAGTTCGATGGTTTGAATCCCTAGTGTTTCGTAACAGAGTGAGCTCTCGTTACTTGTCCCAGCTTCTGCCAACCTAGCAGTTCGAAAGCATGTAAAAATGCAAATACAAAAAATAGGAACCACATTTGGTAGGAAGGTAGCAGCATTCTGTGCGCCTTCGGTGTTTAGTCATGTCAGTCCCATGACCACAGATGTGTCTTTGGACAGTGCTGGTTACTTGGCTTTGAAACGGAGATGAGCACCGCCCCCTAGAGTCAGGAATGACTAGCACGTATTTAGTGAACCTTTACCTTTAAATAAATAAAAATGAAATAAATAAAATTGTTGAGGAACACTCCAAATGCAGAAGTAGTTAGAAGAAACTTCATAACTTCAAATCCCCTGAAAGATTGTTTTTCATCATCAGGAATGACTGTTGAGTATAAACATGCCCGTAGTGAATCATAGAACAACAGTGTATCAGAGCTTCCAACTGTTTACTTTGTATTCTCTGTAAAACAACTCTATCGTTGGATAGTCAAAGTTGTTTCATAGGGATTTGTTGTGTGTTCCTTTAAAATGATAGTAGACATTGTATGGATCAAAACTCTTCATTGTCAGGTCTATGACCTAGTTCTTTAAAAATGAGTCTTTGCATGGGCATGGGAGAATCAGATACATTTTTGTTTTAGCATGGATGAATATAATTTTGTAAGCATGGGTACAATATGCTTTTCCTCCCTTTTTCTTTGCATCCAAGCTTACCAGGACAAAGTCTCCTTGTTTGAAGAAGCTGGTAGACGATGGACAAGCATAGTAAATAGTCAGCAGAGAAAAGAGCCTTTAGCAACAAATGCTCAAGTAAGGCAGATGGATATTGAAAGAACGACTGCATAAAATAATAAACATTACAAGTGCCTCAGCATTTTATCCTTTTCTTTGAAAATGTTACAAATAAATACATTTTTGCAACAGAACAAGCAGTCCTTGTCAATTCTAATTGTGCTTCACTTCACTTCACTTGAAAATAATCTCAGTTAGACCAAGAGGAAAACAGTTATAATAGATGCAGAGGGATGAATATATTGTCAAAGGCTGTTTGCATTTTATAAACAGAATTTGGACGTCTCACGATTCCTTATTTTCCTAGCTATCAATATTAGCAGATTGTAATATTTAGATACATCTGGAAAATAAACTTATATTTTCATCTGTGTGTCTATTTCATTGAAGTTTCATTTTGAGGCGTATTTTTCAAAGTTCAAATATGTAAAAAAATGCAAGCTGAATTAGCAAGTATAATAAAATCAGATATTATATTGGAATATCGTCACTGCAGAAATTATATTGGCCCCCACACTGACACTTTCTTAAGGTCCAGAAAAAGCAATGGGTCTGAGAAACCCAGAGTGGGATGGAGCCCATTAAGTAGTTCATCTGACTGTATATTGTTGTCGGGGTGGGTGGATGGATTATTGTTTTTACACTGAGTTTTTACTGTTTGTAAAGAAATATGTTAGACTAGCACTTGATAAAATAATCATGAAGCCTTGGAAAAGTTATTCAAATACTGATGTGATGTGTTTCTACCTACAATGAACGGAAATTGTGCAAGCCATTGTATGGCAAGGGACCTGGTTATCTTCAAGACCGCCTCCTGCTACCAAATACCTCCAACCAACCAGTTCGCTCCCACAGAGAGGACCTCCTCAGGGTGCCGTCGGCTAAACAATGTCGGCTGGCAACCCCCAGGGGGAGAGCCTTCTCTGTGGCAGCCCTTGCCCTCTGGAATGACCTACACCCTGACCTATGGACAATCACCGACCTACGCCTTTTCTGTCGGGCCCTGAAGACCCATTTATTTCGTGCTGCCGGCCTGTCGTAGTTTTTAAATTGATTTTAGTAGGGGTTTTTAATTTGGTAGGCCAATTTATTTAATTATATCTTAACATTTGATCTTAACTTTTATATTACTCATTTTTACTGTTGGCTGTACACCGCCCTGAGTCCCGAAAGGGAGATAGGGCGGTATATAAATGCAATAAATCTTAAATTCCACTTAGTTTTTCACACATGGCTTCTCCATTTTGGCTTTCTTTTTGTAAAATAAATAATGGCATGGTGCAATATGTCATGTGTTGCTGTTCATCTGAGTTTGTATTTATCTACTTTTAAGAACTGGTAAGGACCAGATGATTTTTACTATGTCTTAATATATAAAACCATCAAACTAAAAAAAGGTGTACTTTTTTCCCCACATGACTATAAATGAAATTACAGCATCCCAATCCATCTGGGAGAACAAGTAAAAACTGGAAAAGTAAATTGCAGAGAAGATTAGGGGGGCAGATGAAGACTTAAATGTTCTTCTGCTTCCCATTGGCTCTCTCTTCCAAGTGCTTCAGTTCCTTGCATTTACCTTAAAACAGCCTGCATTTAACATACAATCAATAGTATTATATAAAATCATGATGAAGAACTGACATCAGGGAAAGACTGGAATAGTAGTGGAGAGTTACAAATAAATTATTGATGGCCATTTCACCTGAGCATTAAGGTACTTCTTATTCATTATATTAAAATGGTTTTACCAATTTCCAATGTTTATGAATTCTTGTCCAGAAAATATAGCCAAATGTCTTTTATATATATGCAATTCATAGTCCAACTACTTTTCAGCACAACAGTTAAATGAGAGGTATAAATGGCTGTAAATTATTCAAAAAAGTGAAATCAGCTTGTAAAGTGTCTATCTTCTGTATTACAATGTGGTATTTTCAGGAAGATTTTACATTTAAATAGAAACGAACTTATAAATAACCATATGAGATAAAATAAATTAATATTTTATATAATCTAAGAGGAGTCAATTCACAGCTTAAACAAATATATATTCTTTATTTTTTAATTTTTAGATGATGTTTTTAATCTTAGACTCCATACATCAATCTATTTTAAATGTTAGTATTCTACCTGTCACCAATTCATCTTTTTAAACACTAATATAAAATAGAAGCTGATTGCATTTTGTTTAACATTACATATTCATTTTATTTGACTCTTAAGGAATTTAGTAACTTCTTCTCCAGAATATGGCAATATAGGAGTAGGAGTTTTTGACTTTATTTGAACAGTTTCAAATGGCCTAGACCAGAAAAAAATATTTATTATGTTCCCTTCATATTGGCTCATCCAATTTCTCATTGAAATCAGTGTATAATGTGATCAAATCGCTGATACATACATACACCATATATATATATGTGGTGTATGTATATATATTTATTGATCAGCTCATAAAACTAACAGACACACACACACACACACACACACATATGTTTTCGTAGATTTTCATGGGTGTAGGAATGCTGGTCTTGTTGTATTCAGGTGTTTTCCCGTGTAAGCATGAGATTGTTTTTGCTTTGTTGATTGTTGTTTTACAGCAAAAACAATCTCATGCTTACATGGGAAAACACCCGAATACAACAAGACCAGCATATATATAAGTATGTATGTATGTATGTATGTATGTATGTATGTATGTATGTATGTATGTATGTATGTATGCATGCATGCATGCATGCATGGTATATATCAGAAGTATATATAGCACATAGCCAGAATTGATCAAGTATTATCATCAGTCTCATTTGAACAGTTTTCTTGGCGATTACAGTTAAAAATGCAACACTCTGTACAATCTACTCATGTATTAACTGAAGTTGGAAAACCAAATATGAAGCATCTGCCAAAAATAGTGTTACTTCACTGATGAAATGTTACATTTGAGCAAAATGCATGCATCCTTCTCCCTTCATCTCTCTATACAATCCCAAATCTTTTCTGGCAATTGGGAACCCACAGGCTGGTGTTGAAAAAGTAAGAGAAACCAAAAAAAGGCGTATCCTACCAGTTGAAATCTGTTTGTATGATTATCACTGGTTATCATAAACCTAAAAGTTTATGAAGATCTATCTAAATTCAAGAATTTACTGCCTCCCTAAAAGCTGTTCTTAAATTCCACTCTAGGTTTCATTTTTGCTTTGTGAAAGACCCATTTTGCCTTCATATATTCCTATTGTTTGCTTTTTGTTTACGGCGATAAGCTTCAATCTCTCGTTGGAAGACCAGCAGGCCTAGCTGGTCATGAGAAGCTTCATTCATAGCTTTAGACTGGATGCACATCTTGTATTGTTCTGGTGTCAGCTCATCTAAGCAATGCTTTTCATGCCAGAGGTGGAAAAGTCCCCGGACTGGTGTCCTGATAACCATGAGGTTGCTGTGAAGGTATTTACGGTACAGTTGTACATCTTCTCCTCCCCATCCTTTAATGTCAAGATCAAACCCTCCTAATGAGAAAAGAAAGAGTGGCAGCATTTACAATAAACAGAAAGATGAAGTAGGCTTTGATTGGAAAAGAACTTCAGATTTGGGAAAGACATTCTGCCTGGGTTCATGAGTTGGCAAACATAGATGAAATATACACTATAATGTCACAACACAAGTTCCACCTCTTGTATACTTGTATGTTTTGTGGCAATAAAGTGGGAAAGGACAGAGCTTGTGTTGTACTGTCACAATATATTTTTCACCACTATGGTTTGGATGCCTGTGTTCTGCCTGCTGTAACCATATCAATGATTTAATATCCAAGAACAGGCAGTTTTTGCTTTCCAAACACTCATTCAGCATCTATTCAAAATTATAATAACACTGAAAAACAAGTCCTCAAAGTTGCAACCAGCACATGAGGCCACCTGAATGCAATTCAAGTGCTTGGCTATTGACTTGCATTGATAGTTTCAAGGATTGCAGTTCACAAATGATTGTCATTTGTGACCTTTGCAGTTGGCTTTTGACAAGCAAAGGGGAAGTCAGCAGGAAGTTGTGAGTCATAGTCACATGACATCATGCTTAATGACTGTGCCATTTAGTGACTGAATCAGAAGTCCATATTGCCATTGGTGAGTGAAGAATACCTGTATTAATAAAACCATCATGTTTTATCAGCCCTCAATATAACCCATATCTCTTTTTACTTTGTTTCAAGGTTTAAAGCAGATAATTTTGAAAATCAGATTATTTTGTTTTGAAATATATCTTTGTTGGTTTCTTAGTCCTTGTGTACATATTTAGCAGAAGTTCACATTTCCTCACATTTTAGTCACAGAAAAGAATTTCATGTTGTTGTTAATATACTATTTAGAACAAGTAATGTTTTTTGCCATACTGAAAAAATAATATTTCATTAAATATTTGAATGTTTGCTTTGTAACAACAATAAATCACCCAACAGAAAAACTGAATTATGTACTGGAAGAGACCACTGGAACATTATACTCTGAGTAAACATTTATTGGTTAGCAATTCTTAAGCAACTTACAAAAAAGCTACTCTTTGAGGAAATTTAGAGATATATTTGAAAAATCTTTAAATAAAATATTTTTTAAAAATAAAACAAAATATTTAAATAAAATCCATCAGTTCATGTTCCAAGGATGTTAAAAAGAGTACTCAAACTACTTCAGAGATGCAAATATGTGTAGAAAGTTTCCAAGCCACTGAGGCAATTTTACAAGTAACTGACAATACAGAGGAGTATTCTCTCTAATTCTAATTTTAGAATATAAATCTGACACCAATTTTTATTACGATGGTTTAAATAGAAGCCTCCCAACACAATTGAAAGAAGAGCTCCAAGAAAATTTGCAACTTTTAAAAGGAAAAGTTTCAGACTTTTTCCTCATAGATCCTTGAGAAAAAGAGAAGTTTATAACTTACTTGATAAATCTTCCAGAGAAGAAAAAGATTTTATTTCATGAAGACAAGTAGTGACTTAAACTTAAAAAGTGAATTGGAATTAGGATGGATTTTCATTGGTGCAATATTTTTAATTCTTAATCTAAAATTTGAAAAAGAATTTTTCCTTAATATATAATGCTTAAGTATCAAGTTTGTAAAATATTATTGAAAGTGTGTTTGAAAATATCTATCTTAAAGTTAAAGAAAAAGATGTATTTGCTTTAAAAAAAACCTAGAGCTTTAAAAAGGATGTATACAAGAAAAAATATGATTCTATGAAAGTAACTTGGAGAGAGTAATCTAAATTTAATGAGTTAATTGAAGTTAGTTGGAATTTTATTGGTCTGAAAATGAACTTTAAAGTATGCTAAGTGGAAGAGAAGCTTAGTGTTTAAAAATGGATGATTTTCCCTTTTAAAAAGGGGGAAATATTTTCCCTTTGTTTAAAGAGTCTGAAAGAACACAGTGAATTTTATTAATATAAATGGTGATAGTTTATAAAGATTATTAAATGCAAAATGAAATACATAATGCTTCACCAGCAAGGAAGATAAAGCAGCAATGGTTAAATTGTTCTGTTCAAAGAGGAGAATCTATCTGGTTTTTTTATTTGGATATCACTTCTGGATTTTGTGCTTATGATGAAAAAAAATAAAACTTTCACTTTGCCTATTAAATAGATTTGTTGTTATAGGCTAGTTATATAATAAAGTGTAAAAGTAAAAAGTTGAGGTTGTAATGTTGCTATCTTGTACTGTGCTATAAAGAGTCAAAAGTCAACACCTTTTTCTTTCTTCCCTTACCCCTTATTTTCTTTTCCCCTTTCTTTTGTTTTAATTTCCTATTTTTCTTTATATTTTATACACTAATAAAACATTTAAAGTTATATGAAAAAAGCAGTGTCTTACCAATATTGATGTAATCAGAACGAAATTGACAAGTCATTCCAAACCCAAAGTCTCTCCAAAACCCTGCCTCTTTTTTTATTACCTGGAAGAAACAACATATAGTATGTTTTAGCTTCAATTAAACAATCCCTTTTGATTTAATTCTTATTTTTGGACCAGTGCAAATCTGCAGTGGATCTCTTAATAAATTAGAGGCATATTGTTTAAGTTATTACACTCTTTGTGTTGCCAGTAAAGATTTATAAAAATGAGACAAAATTATTTTTCATTATTTTTCAGTTTTTTCCTCTCTTACTGGAGAAATAATAAAGGGATTTTAGCATTGTAATGAATAAAAGTCAGTGGTTTTCTGACATCCTTTTCTACATTGCCACCATTAGATAAATATAGAAAAGATCACTTCTTCTTCAGATGTTCCAGAATGTGATTTCTTTTTTAATTTCTTGAAAATTACACTGGCAATTAAAGCATTCAGTATTACACCTATATTGCTTTGGGGGAAAATTCTGTCTAAGGAAGTGAGCTGCATTTGGCAACCTGAAAGCTAAACTCAAGGCCATGTAATTGATCATTCTCAGACTTCAACTCTCAGAAATCTTTGCATCCTAACTAGTGTATGTGGCATATCCTTTTTAGAATCTAAGATGTGATGTAAAAAAGGAATAGTGTAAAGCTTTAGATTATTCAAATATAAACTAACATTATGTATTTATTTATGCCTGTATAAAGCTCCTCACTAGGCCTACCCTACCCAGTAACAAACTCTTTTTATTATTACATTTCTAACTGATATAAATAATATAGTAAACGAATAACTGCAAATCTGTTAGATTTTATTTTATTAGAACCATTTTCATTAAAATCAAAAAAGAATGAAGGGGAAAATAAAAAGCCTACTTTTCTACAGTTTAAAATAATAATAGTAGTATATCATACTATTCAATTTTTAAACAATGAGTTAAACCTATATTATACAAATACGGAAATAAAAGGTATAAATGTATTACAGTGTCATTTTAAAATAGAACAATAGACTGTTCAGGCAAGTATTTTAAAAATCAATAAAATAATTTCATGACCAATAAAACACATATCAATTAGTTATTTCTAATTAATGGTCGAAACCTTTTTAAAATGGTGCCATTAAAAATGGTGCTGCATAATCAACAAGAATGGGTGGCCATCACTAGGAAAAAAACCACCAATCTCTGATACTTGATTTTTTGATTAAGAATTTAGATTATTTACCTTAAAGAGAAGCTAATATGTGTATTTGCTGGCAGTAATCTTAAAGTTCTGGCAAGATCATATGGGCAAGAGTTGTTTAAAAAATATTGTATTTTATGGTTTTTTCTGTATTCACATGCTACCCAGAATCCATTGCAGTTGGGTGGTCAACACATTTAAACAAATAAAAATAAACTTGTATAGAATGGAAGGGACATGGTGGCTCAGTGGCTAAGACACTAGGCTTGTCGATCAGAAGGTTGGCAGTTAAGCAGTTTGAATCCCTAGCGTGGCGTAATAGTGAGCTCCCGTTGCTTGTCCAAGCTTCTGCCAACCTAGCAGTTCGAAAGCATGTAAAAATGCAAGTAGAAAAATAGGAACCACCTTTGGTGGGAAGGTTCCATGCGCCTTTGACATTTAGTCATGCTGGCCACATGACGTGTTCAGTCAGCACTGGCTCTTCAGCTTTGAAACGGAGATGAGTACCGCCCTCTAGAGTTAGGAACGACTAGCACATATATGTGAGGGGAATCTTTACCTTATAGAATTGATGTATTATATCTGGACTATCAGCTTCCAGTAAACATCTTTAAGCAGATCTATTTCCCAAAAACCTAAGTTTCCAGGCTCTCTTCAAAAGCAACCTTATACAGAATGTATTCAAAAGTTCTCTTTTCAAGTACACGTATGTTTGAGGCTCAAATCTCATTCCTTAAGTAAATTTGCAGTTACACTATTAACTCAGAATGAAAAAAGGTACCAGCAAATATTGCTGAGTTTTAAAGAATTTTCAATCTGTGGATTTGGTTGAACCTACCAGCTGTTGTTTTAAGGGTGGAATGGAATCACGATGTCCATATACTAGACTTGGGTTGTACAGGCTGAAAAGAACAGGATAGAATACTTTCTTTCCTAGAAATAAGAGTTGGAAAAAATATGGTCATTCTCTGCTAAATCTGCTTTTGAATATTTTGAAGAAGGTAGATTTCAGAGTAATGAGTAGATGTAGACACAGTAAGAGAAATTATGTTTCTGTAGGAAACCATCTAAATGCTACATTTTAAAATACATTTAAGTAAGAGAGAATTGAAAGTATGATTTACACATTAACACCTGTATGTGTGCTTTTGTGCCACTGTTGAGTTCTAGGAACCGCCTAGCAAAGTCCCTGCAATTTTCTTGGTAACAATTCAGAAATGCCTTGCCATGATCTCCTTCTTAAGGTTGAGAGAGAATGACTGGCCAAGGTCATCCAGATGACTTCATACCTAAGATGAGACTAGAAGTTGTGATTTTCTGGTTTCTATAACATTGCTCTACACTAAATGGCTCTAAATAACACACATTTCTTCTAAAATTAAAGAGGGTTCTAGCTTTTGCAGCAGATCTCCTACATGCACATATACGCAAAGTCCCACAGCTCCACAGTCCTTAAAATTAAATTTTCATCCATATTTACGTTTTATTATGCCTTAGCTTGCTGTATTTCCAGTATGGACTTATGGGATTGGGATTTTCCTCAAAGGTGCTTTTTCAAAAGTTAACTGGATTGTTTTTCCTTAAGGAAAAGTTGTGATGGTGGGGGGATGGAAAGATAGGCACTGACAATTGTGTCTGAATGGTGGTGGGATGGAAGTACCTTGTTTCCCCAAAAATAAGACAGTTTGACCCCCGAAATAAGCGCTTGGCCTTATTTTCGGGGAGGTCTTATTTTTATTATTATTTGTTATAAAGTTTTATAATTTTTTTCATTTTCATAACAAATAACACATGTATACTGTAACATAACCAACATTATTTTATATTATTAAATATTTACATCAATTTGTCTTACCATCAACCCCCAAAAATGATTATTGGCTCTTCTGCTTTCCATGCACATTTGTATCTTGTCCATCACTTTCTTCTCCCTCTTATCCTCCTCTTCCCTCCCTCCTTTCTTCTCTCTGTCATACTTCTCTTCTCTACTTCCCCTTCCTCTCTCCTTCTCCTCTCTCCCCTTTCCATTCCTTTTCTCTCCTCCTCTCCCTCCCTCTCCTAACCCTCTCTTCTCTTTACTCTCTTCCACATTCTTCATCTCATTTACTTGGTGTATTTCAGCCTCCGAGCAAACTCCATTTTATGTTTATGGTGTTTATAATTTCATTTCAATAAACATCTTTAATTTTAACATATTTCCAGGGAGGCCTTGCTATTTTTGAGGTGCAGGAGACGGTGAGTATGGTCACTTCATGGCTGCTGTTGTGTTACAATATTTTCGGGGAGGGCTTATTTTAGCACATGCGCTCAAAAGCTCGATTGGGCTTATTATATCCAGGGAGGTCTTATTTTGGAGGAAACAGGGTATCATTATCCCTTCCCCTCTGTTGAGAGAGGACTGCTCAATGTTAACATAAATGGCTTCTTTTATTCCTCTGTGAAACCAATGATCCTCTCTATCCAAAATGTGGATTTTGCTATCTTCAAGTGACCTTTAATGGACTGCTGAATTTTGTCCTTACGAGTTTGATCTCTTATGTTGTGCCATGCACTTGTGAAATGGTTCTTTTCCTTCACTAATATACACATGGCACATGTCTCACTGTATTGTATTGCATATATCACATCACACTCAATTTGTGTCTAGGTTTTTCTATCCTTGGGGTGGACAAGCTTCTGCCTTAGTGTGTTCTTGGGTTGAAAGTTTACATGTGTGTTGAAAATTCTCCTGAGCTTTTCAGATATTCCTGCAACTTATGGAATGGCAACATTGCTACATTTATTGTTCTATTGTAATGGAGGAGCTCCTGCTAAATCTTTTTCTGGATTTAGGCTTATTTTCTAATTTAGTTTTCAGCCAGACCTAGGAAATGTTTCAAAGACAAAAGGAAACATGGACTCAGTTGTTTGCATTTAAAAAAAAAATGAAAATCACTTGAGAAGGGAACTTTCCAAATTGTATCTCAAAATTTGATGTTCATAGATTTCAGATGTCTCTGCCTATTTACTTGGATCAACAGGTACATATTTTTCTTTAACTGTTTCAATGATTGAATCACTCAGAATAACTTCCATCCTCCCTCATTATTACAATGATTATCATATTTATAGGAAAGAATACTTTCCATGATCATTACAGATTATGGTTATATGCATTGTCTAATTTTTGAAATATATACAGGATAAATTAACTGAGCTTTCAGATTATATTTACAGTTTTGCTAGAGGGAGCTGGCAGACTTCTGAAGGAATATATCTATGAATTATCTTCAATGTTAAAAAGAATAACAAACTGCTTATGGTGCAAATTAAATTTCTGTCCATCATATCATGAATGAATGACTGTACCTGGTTGTGTGTTTAATCTACATGTGTTCAGAAATTCCGTTGTGAAATATATATCCACGTCACAGAAAAAAAGTACAACATTGGTTCCTTTCCAAAATCTTGCACCCACATCCAGACCTTTCCCCCTGGAGAATACTTCATCCAGCTGAATAAATGTGTAATTTCTGAAATTAGCTGATCTGTAAAGAAAACATATATTTAAGTTTTATCTGCCTTTAACCAGTTACCATTTGTACACAATTTTTTATTCTAAGAAAAACAGAGTCTTAGTGATAAATACATTTATCATGACTGACTCTTATGGACCTGACCCAGGTAATTCAGGGCCCCACACACGAGAGAGGACACACACTGGATTTGATTTTTGTCTCTGGTCAGTGGATGAGTGATCTTGGCATAGGGGAGTTAGCCATTATACCCCTGTCATGGTCGGATCACTCACTTCTCCGGCTCGACTTTCCTACCGCTACACTCCACTGTGGGGAGGCGGAACCTACAACTCCTAGATGGTTCCGCCCCAGGCGCCTGATGGACCCGGAAAGGTTCCAGACGGAGCTTGAGCCACTACCTGCAACCCTGACCCGCGCCCCGACAGAGGACCTAGTGGCGGCATGGAGTACCGCAGCCACTGGGGCCTTGGATCGGGTTGCGCCCTTGCGGCCTCTCATGTGGTGTTGAATCACCCAGGCTCCTTGGTTCACCGAAGAGTTGTGGGTGATGAAACGCCATAAGAGATGCCTAGAGAGGAAATGGAGATCCACACAGTCTGAATCTGACCAAACACAGGTGAGAGCCCATTTGAGGACTTACCTTGTGGCAATAAGAGTGGCCAAACGTCATCATTGTGCCACTCTCATCGCATCCGCAGATAACCGCCCTGCCGCCCTGTTTGGGGTGACCCGCTCCCTCCTTCAACAGAGGCCGCGGGAAGTCCCTCTACAGGGTAGAGCAGAGGAATTTGGAGAATATCTGCTCAGATTCAAAGCGAGTTGGCCTCCATTGAAAGTAGTCTGGAGGGATTACCCGAGGCAGGTCTTGAGACAAGTTTGTGGGAGGAGTTTGACTCTGTTATTTCCGAAGACATGGACAGGTTACGTAGGCGACTGAGAGCCACCACATGTTTATTGGACCCGTGTCCCTCCTGGCTTATACTGGCATCCTGGGAGGTTACACGAGGCTAGCTCCAGGAGATAGTGAATGCTTCTTTGAGTGAGGGGATCTTGCCTGCCGTCTTGAAAGAGGCGGTGGTGAGGCCCCTCCTCAAGAAGCCTTCCCTGGACCCAGCATTGTTAGTAAATTATCGTCCCGTCTCCAACCTTCACTTCCTGGCGAAGGTTGTAGAGAGTGTGGTGGCTCAACAGTTTCCTCGGCACCTGGAGGAAATGGTCTATCTGGACTCGCGCCAGTCCGGCTTCCGGCCCGGACACAGCACTGAGACGGCATTGTCGCGTTGGTAGATGATCTCTAGAGGGCCAGAGATGGGGGCTGTTCTTCCATCCTGGTCCTATTAGACCTCTCGGCGGCTTTCAATACCATCGACCATGGTATCCTATTGCATTGACTGGAGGGGTTGGGGGTGAGGGGCACCGTTCTACGGTGGTTCTCCTCCTACCTCTCCGGTCGATCGAAATTTGTGTTGGCAGGAGGGCAGAGGTCGACCTTGAGACCCCTCACATGTGGGGTGCTTCAGGGGTCGGTCCTCTCGCAGCTCCTGTTCAACACATATATGAAACCGCTGGGTGAGATCATCCGTGGTTTTGGGGTAGAATACCACCTGTACACTGATGACACGCAGCTGTACGTATCTACCCCAAACCACCCCAATGATGCCGTCGAAGTGATGTCCCAGTGTCTAGAAGCCGTGCGGGAAGGAACAGACTCAGACTCAACCCGTCCAAGACCGAGTGGCTGTGGTTTCCGGCGTCCCGGTACAACCAGTTTATTCCATCACTGGCCATTGGGGGTGAACATCTAGCCATGGAAGATCAAGTGACGGCCGTGGCCAGGGGGGCGTTCTACCTTATTGGATCGGGGAGCCCTTCGCACAGTCACTCATGCACTCGTGACATCCCGTCTAGACTATTGCAACGCTCTCTACATGGGGCTTCCCTTGAGGTGCACCCGAAGACTACAGCTAGTCCAGAACGCAGCCGCGTGGGCAGTCCTGGGAGCCTCTAGGTTCTCCCACGTAACACCACTCCTGCGCGAACTGCAATGGCTGCCTGTGGCCTTTTGGGTGCGCTTCAAGGTGTTGATTACCATCTTTAAAGCGCTCCATGGCACGGGACCTAGTTACTTGCGGGATCGCATTCTGCCTCATACATTCTTGCGGCCGATTCGCTCCCACAGAGAGGGACTTCTCCGGGTGCCGTCCACTAGGCAGTGCCAGCGGGCGATGTCCAGGGGAAGGGCCTTCTCTGTGGTGGGCCCGACCCTCTGGAACGACCTACCCCCCGAACGTAGAACAACCACAGACCTCCGCTCCTTCCGCCAAAAGTTAAAAACTTACTTCTTTCATCAAGCCGGCCTGGCCTAATCTATCCTATCCTAGGCTGTAGTATAAATTTAAATTGTTTTAATAGGGATTGTAGGGAAATAGTGTTAAGGGTTTTAAAGGTTTTAAGATTTTAAAATTTTAGTGCAGGGTAAATTATTTAATTTGATTTTAAATATTATATTGTTGTATTTATAAATATGCTTTTAAAGTCCTGTGCACCGCCCCGAGTCCCTCCGGGGAGAGGGTGCGGTCTATAAATCAAATAAAAAAATAAAAAAATACGCAGGAAAGGAAAGGAAATTCTCCATCTAATGACTTGGGCCTTCATTTAGCTCTATTGCATGCTACCCAGAGTCACTTATTTGTGAGACATGCAGCTATATAAATTGATTTAATAAATAAGTACAATAAAAATAAATGCCTTACTGTGATATATTAGTTGGTTTTAATGCCACATTTTAATTTATAGTAAGCAACAAGCTCTGTTAGTTGCCAAAATTTCCTCTTGAACTGCCTCAGTGATATTCAGTTGAAGGAAAATATGATCAAATCAACTGGCTATTGAAATATGGGGTTTCAGCCAAACTTCTTAGAGCAATGAAGTGAAATCTGTAGAGGTTGTTTGTTCCTGTTGATTGCAATAGATATAATCTAACAATGGTTTAGTGTGGACTCATTCCATTATTACTGGAAAAGGTAGATGGGCTTAAGAATTTATTGAAAAATCTGTTGTATAAACTGCAGTATAATGGAAGTTCTGTAAAACAGAGATAAATCAATAGGACAGCCTGCCATCTTGTGGCTGTTCCAAGTTCCAAGACAAAGAAAAAGGAGATAATGCCTTTTGAATTAAAAACATTAACTGGACAATGTATTTTGGTGAAAATAGATGAAGGGATATGGTTCTTCCAGATTCTAATTAATGTTATAGGCGGGGGGGGGGGGGGGAAGGTAATTAAGATTTTATTTTGTCAGTGCAGGACAAACTATCAGAATGATGATGGTTTGTCAGTAACAATTTTGAGAAGAATTTTGCTTATAGCATTTCCAATATTGTTTAAGGATACTTCTAAGCCCACACAGATTGCTCAATAATACTTTTCTGTTCAGAGGTGATGAGAATTACAAGGCAAAGATTTCAACAATAGGACTTCCAGATTATTCTGAGACTCGCCACTTCTTTTTTTTAAATATTAACTGTTAATGAGAGGAGTAGAATGGGAAATCCATCTTTTCATTTTATTTTGGTTTCTAAATTAAAAATGACATTAAGTCAAATGTTTTTCTCACTTGGATATGTTTTCTAGGATTCCTTTGACTTTGCTCATTTGTTCACTTCCAAAGTACACTACAGTCAGGTGAATTCGTCCATCTTGCTGCATAGCCACCTCTCTAAAATAAATATCAAGTGGAGGATAATAAGCATATTTTCTTACAACTTTAATTTGGAACTCCTTATATATCCACACTGCACCTTAACCTTCATTAATTGACTTATCTTTATCTGTACTTACAAAGCAGGTACCGTATTTATCGGCGTATAACACGCACTTTTCCCCCCTGAAAATAGGGGGCAAATGATGTATGCGTGTTATACGCCGATATGCGCGTTATACGCCGATATAAGGTTACATGGACCCGGGAACCGTAAGTCCTCCGCGTTCTCAAGGTGGCTGCGCTGTCTTCTTTTTCCCTCAGCGAAGCGCCGCGGCCGTCTGCTCTCTCTCTCTCTCTCTCTCTCTCTCTCTCTGGCGGGCAGGCAGGAAAGCAAGCAAGGCGGCTGGAGGAGGGGAAGGAGGAGGAGATGATGGCCCCGGAGGCACGGAGCTCTTCCCCGCGGTGGGCGCCTCCTCCGCTGGCAGATAGAGCAAGGTCGAGGGGCTTCCCCCCTTTCCCCACTTCCCGGCTGTTTCGCCGCCGCCACCGCCGCCAGTTCCAGCAGCAGCAGCAGCAGGAGGAGGAGAAGTAGGAGGAGATGACGGGCACGGAGGCACGGAGCTCTTCCCCGCGGAAGAGGAAAGAGCCACCGAGTCAGTGAATGAGTCTGGGAAGCCAGAGATAGCAAAAAGAAAAAGAAAAAGAAAAAAGGAGGGTGGAAGAAAACTGATCCGGACTCTTGTTAGCGAGAGGGAAAAAGAAAAGAAAAAAAAGAGCGCTCACAAGGGGAAAAGCATTCAAGGAAGAGTTGGCGAGAGAGGTTTAAGAGAATCTTCACGTTGTCCTCGAGAAATTCAGGGATTTAAAGTTTAGGGTCGCCAAACTGCTCTTTGCTTTCCTCCCACCCCGCCACATCTTTTCGATGGCTGTAATATCTTCTGGCTGTTTTTAATTTCATCTGTCTCCCCCCCCTCCCCTCCCCGGGAAGAGGGAGGGAGAAAGAGCAGCTTTTCTTGGGTCGAATTTATTTTTCTTCCACCGAAGGGGGCATGTCCATCGGTTCTTCTGACAGCTTTCCCCCCCTCTTGCTCCTACAAGGAAGCCAACCCGAGGATAATCTTGAAATACACCAGTTCCCCCGGATTTGCTGCTGCGGGTGCCTCCTTCTGCGCTGGCTTCTCCCCTTTCCCCACTTCCCGGCTGTTTTGCCGCCGCCGCCGCCCCTCGGCGAGCTCCCGAGGTTTGGAAAGAGCCGGGAAGTGGGGAAAGGGGAGAAGCCAGCGCAGAAGGAGGCGCCCGCAGCAGCAAATCCGGGGGAACTGGTGTATTTCAAGATTATCCTCGGGTTGGCTTCCTTGTAGGAGCAAGAGGGGGGGAAAGCTGTCAGAAGAACCGATGGACATGCCCCCTTCGGTGGAAGAAAAATAAATTCGACCCAAGAAAAGCTGCTCTTTCTCCCTCCCTCTTCCCGGGGAGGGGAGGGGGGGGAGACAGATGAAATTAAAAACAGCCAGAAGATATTACAGCCATCGAAAAGATGTGGCGGGGTGGGAGGAAAGCAAAGAGCAGTTCGGCGACCCTAAACTTTAAATCCCTGAATTTCTCGAGGACAACGTGAAGATTCTCTTAAACCTCTCTCGCCAACTCTTCCTTGAATGCTTTTCCCCTTGCGAGCGCTCTTTTTTTTCTTTTCTTTTTCCCTCTCGCTAACAAGAGTCCGGATCAGTTTTCTTCCACCCTCCTTTTTTCTTTTTCTTTTTCTTTTTGCTATCTCTGGCTTCCCAGACTCATTCACTGACTCGGTGGCTCTTTCCTCTTCCGCGGGGAAGAGCTCCGTGCCTCCGTGCCCGTCATCTCCTCCTACTTCTCCTCCTCCTCCTGCTGCTGCTGCTGGAACCGGCGGCGGCGGCGGCGGCGAAACAGCCGGGAAGTGGGGAAAGGGGGGAAGCCCCTCGACTTTGCTCTATCTGCTAGCGGAGAAGGAGGCGCCCACCGCGGGGAAGAGCTCCGTGCCTCCGGGGCCGTCATCTCCTCCTCCTTCCCCTCCTCCTCCTCCAGCCGCCTTGCTTGCTTTCCTGCCTGCCCGCCAGAGAGAGAGTGAGAGAGAGAGAGAGAGAGAGAGGGAGGGAGGGAGGGAGGGAGGAAGGAAGGAAGGGAATCAGAATCTGACAGACACAGAGAGAATGACAAAGAGAGACAGGAAGGGAGGGGATAGCGATTTCTGAGTAAACTTTTGTAAAAACAGAATATCCAAGTTTCTTTGTTAAAACAGTTGCTTTTACTGTCCTTTTACATTATTTACCTTATAAGTGGTAATAATATTAATTTAAAAAAGTTCTGAGCTACCCTTATTTTGCTTCAAAGTTCTTTATTTGAAATTTAATTTTTTTTCCTGAAATTTCCCTCTTAAAATGAAGGTGCGTGTTATACGCCTGTGCGTGTTATACGCCGATAAATACGGTATGTAAAGCATTTTAGGTTTTGATCCCAAAATGGTTTACTACCAACCTGGAACACCTGTTCTCACCAAAATATTCCAGCATTGATGCTGGTAATTTCAAACATAGCAATTTTGTGTGTGCGCCTTTGAATCTATGTTAAATCCTGGTAAGTACCTGAACAAGGCCCTGCAGTTTCTTGGCAAGATTTCAGAAGTGGTTTGCTATTGCCAGCTTCTGAGGGCTGAAAGAGAGTGACTACCTAAGTTCACCTAGCTGGCTTTGTGCTGAAGGAAGAACAATATTCAGAATCTCTTGGTTTCTATCCCGCTGCCTTAACCACTGCACCAAACTGGCTCTCTATAAAAAGTGGTTGAACCTAAAAACCAATGTTTTAACTTTCATTTTTAATAAGATATTTCTCGGTCAGATTTTTTCAATCTTTAAAGCAAGACACATCATCTATTTGTTTAAACATTTCATGAAATATTAATAGGGCTTTTAAAATCTCACAGTGAATCTGTCTGCATAGATCACTGAATAGCTGCAGACCACTATTTTCAGCATTTGAACTGACAGAAAAGTGATTTACTCTGATATTTACTCTTTCCCTTGCAAATCTGCCCTTGTAGGCATGCAATCTTAATGCAAATTGTTAAACAGATTCTTGACGTCTGCTCCACAAATGGAGAAAGCCAGTATAGTGGCAGCTAAATGGTGAGAGGCCAAACCTACTTCTCCCTTGTATTTTCAAACCATAGTTAGACATATGTGCTCCATTTTCACACCATATTGTATTAAGCTGTGGTGTGTTTAGATATAATTGGTTCAATAAGGCACTAGCGACTGGGTTGGCACATTGTACTAAGCCATATGTCAAGGCAACCAAAGTACAATGAGCTGAGGTCACATACATGTTAAGGCAAACCAAACAAATCACATTACATGAATCAGACAAAGAACTGGCTAACAGCACTTTGGAATGCACAGGGTCTCTCCTTGAAGGTTTATTTATTGCTTATTTCAAATTAGACACTGCCTAGTTTCAATTGACGTTGGGAGGCAGAGAGCATAAACAATAGAATAACACAACGTAACAAATATACAATTCAGAAAAAAATCAGAGCAATACAGAGAATGCTTTACACTAAGTCCAAAATGTTAACCAATAATGTAGTTTGCTATAAGAAAAAACATTGGTTAATTATGCACTATCATGTTGTTGTCTACTCTTACCTACATCAGATACATATATCACATTAATATTCTTTTTTAATCTAACATTACAAAATAAATCTTCGAAACACAAACTCTAGGTACACTGCCCTACAACTTCTCATCTGCCATAAAAGTGCACAGCATACCAACCTGAAGTTGTACATAAATTGCTGAAACTTGCTGACCCTTTTTGCCAGTGGCACAATGACATTAATAAGAGTGTGAGCCATGTTGAGATTTTCATTTGCAACATTCATGATGGGGCCAAATGGTCTGAATAGAACAACCCGCTTGAATTCATATTCTTTGTCTCCTTTGAATATCAACTCATATAGTGTGCCTTTATCTCTTTCAGTCCGGCGAATGCCTGTTAGAAAAGAGAAGGCAATCATTAGCTAGAATTTCTAAAGAGATAAATATATATATATATAATTCTCCTGATTTTATTTCTTAATTTTAGCAGTAGGCATTTATAATTTATTGTCTTATGAATTCCTTAGAAAGATAAAAAATTCAAAATATTTGAAAATCATGTATTAGTACAAATTATCTACTGCTCTCAGTGGCTTATTAGAAAATGTAACACTAGCAAAAAATTATGAATGGTTTTTTGAGGACAGAAATACACGCAACCACATTATCTTCATTTACGATATCCCCACCCACAATTTCTTCATTCATTCTTAAGTGACTTTCCAGAAAACACACCTTCTATGAAATCAGAGATGGAGTATATTTGATGATTTATGCTGCTGTTACTCTTTGACCTATTTAAAATCTCCAGCCCTGACTCAATAGCTTCTGCCAATTCATTCTTCTTGTCCTTGCGCACAGGCTTCTCCTCAGGATGACGTAAAAGTCCCATCTCAAGCTGATAAATTTTTTGTTCTGTGAAGCTCTCAAAGGGCAGTGCAGCATATTCGGTTGGTAGCTTGATGCCAGTATGTATTTCTGCTTTGTCAATCTGGGAATGGAGGAATTGCAGCAGGGCTTTCTGGGACTTCTCAGAGTTTCTTAGGTCTAGTCTAAACCCCAGTTTGTCAGTATCTTGACCTTGCATGTTCTTTAGTGGTTCACTTCTTTCCTGAAGCTTATCTTTCAGCTCAGCAATTTGCCTTTTCAGGCTATTGATATGGTCCCAATAATATTCTTCTCCTTTTTGTAGGATTGCCCGATATTCCTCTTTTTCTGTTGGGCTGTTAACGCTGAGGAATGCAGATAGCTGAAGGTTACTCCTTGGAGTGCAAGTCAACATGTAGAACACAGATGCTGTACAGCAGAGGAACACAAGTAGAATTACTATTCGAGACAGCCATGTTATTATCCCACGACGAACCATCATCTGCTAAACAGCTGGGGATACCCACATTCCTGTAACAGACTAAAATTTTCTGCCAGATTTTTAGAACTCAGTTCAGAAGTTATACACACGGATACAACAGTTTTTGACTGATTAATTTCAATATAACATGCATCCAATATGTGACAACTGGATAATGTTGCAAAGTTATTTAGTAATACTAAAACTTTCATTGAAAGACCAATGTTGGCATTTGAAGAATATCTGTTGATCCTGGATAAAAATTGATAGTTGCCCACAGCAGAGAGAGAGAATGATCTGGAAGCCAAGCAAAAACATATTGGATTAATTCCCATGTGAAGAAGCTTCATCTTCAGAAGAAGCAATCATTGAATGGTGTGATTGATTCACATCTATTTGCCTACAACATACAGATCTGACAACCAAGAGATTCTTATTTATCTAGATTTTAAGATAACTGGCTTCATATCTAAAGGACTATTGGAGGAATTCAGTCTCCTAGTTTCTAGCTTGATACCTTGAGTACAACAACAAACTGGCTGTCCAGTTTACAATTCATGATAACAGTGAGGATATCCTTTCCTTCTTTAAATAAAACCCACTTATGTACTTAAAAAAGAACAATTGGCTTCTGTGTTTAATGTATTATTATTTTTATTTTTCCCTCCTCTTAGGCTCTTATCTACTGTAATTTTTAAGTAAAATCCTTGCATGTAGCTCCAAGACATGACAGTTGTGCTAAAATGATTTCCCACCTTTCTTTTATTTTGGTTTGTTATTCATCTTTGAAAAGTAATGAAAACCATTGTTTTAACATTCAAAATCGTGCCTTGAATAATGAGTATTCTGAATTTAGTCTCTGACATCTCTACTTAAAAGAACCTTTTAAGGCATTTTGAAGGCTTTTGCCAGTCAAAAAGGAGAAAGTCCTCTAATTCAAATGAGGTCACTTTTCAGCCCTTTGCATGCTAATTATCATGGTTTGTAATGAATAGTGACCTTCCCCTTTTATCTGTTAAGAGAGCAATAATCTCTCTCTATATTTTCTAGGAATATTTGGAACATTTTTTTAGTAAGAGAAGTATACATTTTATGTTATTTTCCCCCCAAAAATGTGTGATCTGTTTCAATGCCTTGAATAACTCAAAACATACTGGACATTTCTTATAAAATAAAATACTATTCTTTTAATAGTTAGAAAGAACTGTTTCACTTTTCTCCATCCTCTATGAGTGTCAATAGCATGCTAACTATTCATGCTTTATATATCAATCATAGGTCCATACTTTTAGAGTGAAATAGCTGCTGCTGGTGGTATCTACTTATTGAATAACATCAACATGGACTATGACATACATCTGCACCTATATACTTCATTTTGCAAATTATGCATTTGACACCACTGATAAAACCAGGGTGCCTTAGAAAGGAGTACTACAAGTATAAATTAAATTCTAAACTGTACCTCACCAATTTATTTGATGCTATTTGTTTTGAAAGCAAATTTTTTTAAAAAAAGCAAAATGGCTAACAAATTTCTCAAACATAAACTGCCAAAAGTTACCAAAAAACTACACCTTCATATATATTGATGTTCTTATTTGGAGTACCTTTCCTTTCTAGACATTTTCTGATTTCAATCTCAATCAGGTGATTATTAAAGACACATTCAACATCATCAAGTGCTTCTCAGGTTTTGTGAATATTTTCACAATTTATCTTCTATGAGTTGATGATACTGATGTATTGTAGATTAGGTCATATTTCAATTTAAATTCCCATATACTAACTTTTATCCAAAGTTTCTGACTCACCATACTGTGAATTCTAAACATATGATCATTTTAGATATCTTTAACTTGAACGCTGACACACAAATTTTATCTATACAAACTCTTAGTTAAATCCTCACTATAGAAATGGCACATGGGAAATTAAAATGATACTATGTGCATTCTCAAAACCTACTTTATGTAAATCTCATAAGAATATGCCCCAAGATTTGCTTCAACCTACAATATTCCACATTTGTTGACTTTGAACAGCTGAATAAATTGATGAAGACTCCGAGACTTAAGAAACTCTGCTTGGGAAAAGCAACACCTGAAGTTGTATCTGCATCTCTTGATTATGGAGAGGGACAAAAAGCATTTGCTTCTGAATATGAATTCTATTTCTGAATTATATAGGCTTCCAGTTTGCCACTATGGGGGATGGTGCAAAATGCAATTGCACTCAAAACAATTTCTTACATTATCTCTTCCTGTCATCATTCCCCAAGTTTTGTTCTTGCATGTATGTATGTATTCCTGTCATCATTCCCCAAGTTTTGTTCTTGCATGTATGTGAGTCATATTAAGTGAGAGGAAATGAAAGGAGTACAGTCTAGTATCAACCTACTATATACTATATTTCTTCTTTGCTATTTCTATTCTTGCAAACCTTTTGCCAGTCACAAAGGAGAAAGTGCTCTAATTCAAATGAGGTCACTTTCATATGTTATCCTTTTTTCCGTCATCTCCATTAATTAATACATTCTTTAAATCTCATTATCTCTTTTTGAGTATCTTATCAACTTCATCCAACCACAACTTTCCGTTCTTCCAATCCAAACCCATTCATTCTTTTTTTTTTTATTGAAAAAGTTTTATACAAACAAGTTTTTCCCCCTTTCCCCCCTAACATATAATATAAATCACATACAAGTACTGTACCCCCTCCCCTCCCCCCGTCCTAAAATAAGTTTCTCATTCAAATACTGTACCCCCTCTCCTCCCAACAATCATAATATAAATTTCTCTTAAAGTAACAATATCCCATTAACCCCATCTTCTAGATTAATTAAACATATATAAATCATAATATAAATTTCTCTTAAAGTAACAATATCCCATTAACTCCATCTTCTAAATTAATTATACATATATATTTCCCCACCCTCCACCCTAACCCTCCCCCACCTCCCCTTCAAACCCACCCCCCTGACTTCCACTATACACCACTCTAATAATTCCAAACAACCCATATATTATTTACTCTGTTCACATTGTATCCCTTGCTTATCACCCTATCAATCTAGACATTCTTACCTAAAGGCTACATAATACTTCCTAGTCTGGTATTTATTCTGTATATAATCAATCCATTTTGCCCATTCCTGTGTATAATTCTCCTGCTTCTGATCTTTTAAGAAAGCTGAAATTTTTGCCATTTCCGCAAACCCCGCCACTTTCTGAATCCATTGATCAATCGTCGGTAAAAAATCTTTTTTCCAGTGCTAAGCAATCAACAACCTAGCTGCTGTAACCATATACAAAAACAATTTCATTTCCCCCTTTGAAAAATCCTTAATTATACCCAATAAAAACATTTGTGGAGTAAATTGTAGTCTTTTCTTCAATACGTTTTGCATAACCCACCATATTTTTATCCAAAAAGCTTTAACCTTAGTACAGGTCCACCATACATGAAAAAATGTAGCATCTAAACACCCACACCTCCAACATTTTGGTTGAATATTAGGATACATACATGATAATTTCTTAGGATCCAAATACCATTTATAAAACATTTTATAAAAATTCTCCCTTAAATTTTGTGACTGCGTAAATTTGACATTCTGAACCCATATTTTTCCCCACGTATCCAACATAACCGATTCATCAAAATTCTGAGCCCATTTAATCATACAATCCTTCACCAATTCGCTTTCTGAGTCTCTTTCTAACAATACATTATATATTCTTTTAACATGTTTTGGGCCAGTCTCTTTTATCTGCTTAATCAGTTCCACTTCTTTATCCATGAAACCAACCCTTTGGTCTTCTTTCCATCTCACCTGTAACTGATTATAATGTAACCAATTTAAAATAATTCCTTCTTCCAACAGTTGTTCCAAAGTTTTCAGCTGCCATCTACCCCCATCAGCAAAAAGCACATCTTTATATAAACACCCCCCCCCCCCCCCCCCCCCGTGACTTAGTATTTGTAATCCACATGGTGTCTGCAAGATCCAACCAAAGTGGTATCTTATAATCCCAATTAGGCCGGTGCTTCTTCTATATTCTCATCAGAGCATTCCAGAGAACATGATTATTAAACACTTTGTCCACCCTATCTTCATAAAAAAGATATGCATGCCATCCCAAAACAAGGTCGTGACCTTCAATATTCAGCAATTCAGTTTTTGTTTTCCCAAACCATTCTGCTACGTGCATCAATACCACTGTTTCATAATACAATCGAAGATTTGGGAGCCTGAGGCCACCTCTTTCACGAGTATCTTGCAAAATCTTCATCTTTACTCTCGGTTTTTTTCTCCTTCCAAACAAATTTATTTAATGTTGCTTGCCATTCTAACAAAATTTTATCTGATTTAAGCACCGGTATCATCTGGAATAAAAAAATAAATCTAGGTAGAATGTTCATTTTAATTGCTGAAATTCTTCCAAGCAAAGATAGTTGTAACTTTTTCCATGCTTGTAGGTCTTTCTGTATCTTTTGCCACAACACTTCATAATTATTTTGAAAGAGTTTTGTATTTGAGTCTGCAATTTGTATACCTAAATATTTGACTTTGGAAACTATTTCAAAACCTGCCAAACTTGCAAGTCTCTTTCTTTGAGTTTCTATCATGTTTTTAACAATCATTTTCGTTTTATTTTGATTTAGTCTAAACCTAGACACCATGCCAAATTCTGCTATAATATTTTTCATCTGGATTATTATTATTTTTTATTGAAAAAGTTTTATTGGTTTTACATTTTTTAACAGGATAGGGTAATGGTTACAAAGAAATTTTGTAACTTGCCAATCAAACTGCTCTTGCCAATCAAACTGCTCAGCATATGATCGACTGTTCTAAGCTGTTCTCCTTTGCCCTCAACTCTCCCAAGGGACTGTCCCATGACAAATGAATTTACATGGACAGGAAACAGGAGCTCATCCCAGGAGCGTCAGCCATTAGTCAAAGGAAAGAAGAAATTGAAGGCTGACTGTATTTTCACAAACCTCCAATTGAATCCAATCCAAGATATGTTCCTTCCATCTCAGCTTTTGCTCAGCTATGGCAGCTTCTTCCTTCCAGATTTGCAGGGACTTTGGGGCCACCCTGGAGCTTTTGCTTGTAGTCACAGGCATGGTTTCTTCCATCTCCTTTGGCTAAATCCTTTGATTAAGATGGTTTAAAGCTCTAGGTAGCTTAATGATGTTAGTTGACTTTTTTATATGTTTCCCCCTCTATCATGAGTTCAATTTGGGCAATTGATGCCAGTATACTTTTCTGGCAGCTTAACAGCTGGAGGTAAGCATGTTAACATTGCTGCTTATTTATCTCCTTTGGTGGATGCACTAAGTCTTCTTGTTATATCCTGCAAAACTCCAATTTGTATCCACTCTTTCAGCCTTTGTCAAATTGCAGTGAACACTGGTTGGAACTGCTGAATCTTTGGATATAACATTCAAAATATCCAACTTCACCAATCATTTCCACACCAGAAGACTATTTTTTTTTTTTATTGAAAAAGTTTTATTGGTTTTACATTTTTTAACAGGATAGGGTAATGGTTACAAAGAAATTTTGAGAGCATTCACGTCAGAGTCGTCGGACCTTCCGAGACCTCAAAATACACATTAAAAAAGTTAACATAGAAAACATTTTCCATACCACTACAAGATGGAAGCAAGTACATTTACCTAAATTCTCCCTTCCATGCTGTCAGACATTTACAAAAAGTCCGGATAGAAATATTATACAAAATTGTTCAAGAAAAATCAAGGCAAAGTTATTTTTTTGATCTAAGTCTTTTGGCTATTGTATCTTCTTTCTCTCCTCCCTGGCCCCCCGCGGGCGGGGCCGTGACCCCCTCCGTCCCCCCTGGATCTTCCCCCAGGGCAGAGGAATATTTTTTAAGAAAGGCTTCCGTCTCAGCAACTGTTTTAATCCTCACTCTTCCTCCTTCCCAGAACACCAGCATCCCTTCAGGTGTCATCCACTTGAACCAAATCCCGTGATCAAACAAGGTTTTAGACAAGAAGGAAAATTCCCTCCTTGCTTCTCGAATCTTTCTAGGAATCTGCTTCAAGATAGTGACCGTTTTTTGTTGGTAAATTAAAGGGTTCCCTCTCTGCGCCTTCAAGATTTCCTCTCTGGTTGACCTTCTAACAAATTTCACATGTATCTCTCTAGGCACTTCATTTATCCTGGCATATGCTGAGTTAATTCTATAGGCTAGGTCAATGTCCCCCCTGATCTCATCTTTAGGTTTTTGTAAATAGTCTGCTAAAATTGTGCTCATAAGATCAGGGAGGCATTCACCAGGTTGCTCAAAAACATTCTGAAATCTCAAAAAATATGTCATTCTTTCCATATCAATCCTAGACACATGCCCACTTGTTTCCTCAACCTCTTTAGTAACATTTTAATCTCTCCCTTAACCCCCACCAGCCCCCCTTCCAATTCTTCAGTCTTCTGTGTGATTTCCAGCGTTTGGTTCCGTATGTCCAATAGCTCCTTCTTGAAAATGATGTTTTCTGCCCTCTGGGCCTGAATTTCTTGAACCAAAGTTTGTATAACAGTTTCAAGAGAAGCCATCCGTTGTTCTAAACTTGTCAGTGCTGTTTCTTGAGCCATCTTAACTGTTAGAGTCAGTGCCACCAAAATGGCGTTTTCAGGGTGGGGCTGGTGAGACTAACCGGGAGCCAAAAGTTCAGATCAAGGTTGAAACGTTGTAAAATTCAGGAACCCAGAGAGAGACAATTTTCCAACTCAATAGATTTGACTTTTCTTAGTCCTCTTTAGGATGAATGTAGGAGACAGGGAGGCCGATTCAGAGTTGCAAGATTCTGTTCCTGCACTCCTATAATTAAAGTAGATTTAATAGATCAGGTAGGCATTCACCAGATTCCTCAAGAACATTCTGAAATCTCAAAAAATATGTCATTCTTTCCATATCTATCCTAGACACATGCCCATTTATTTCCCCCACCTCATTAGAAACATTTTTAATCTCTCCCTTAGCCCCCTCCAGCCCCCCCTCCAATTCCTCGGTCTTCTGTGTATTCTCCAACACTTGCTTCCGGGTATCCAATAGTTCCTTTTTAAAAGTACTATTTTCAGCCCTCTGGGCCTTTATTTCTGATATCAAAGTTTGCATAGAGGTTTCAAGAGAAGCCATCCTTTGTTCCAAATTTACAAGTGCTGCTTCTTGTGCCATGGTTAAAAGTTAGAGTCACTGCCACCAAGATGGCGTTTTCCGGGTGGGGCTGGTGGGGCAGATCAGGAGCTCAGTTCAATTCAGGGCTGTGAAGTTGCAAACAATTCAGAAACCAAAAGAGACACAATTTCCCAAATCAGCAAATAGTAATAACGAAGGTATTCCAGAGAAGAAGTCACAAATCCATCAAAAATTTTTTTTTTTCAAAAATCCAGAGAGAGTCCTGCTTTCAAAGAGACGCTGGAAATTTTCCTTAGTTAAAATAGTCAGGCAGGGACAAAGAGAAGCCACTTCCACCGCCCATCTAGCCAGAGGGAGAGAGTAGCAAAAAAAAGAAATTTTTTAAGCTCAGCCAGACCTAGAAACAATGTTGCAGAAAGTCACAATCCACTTTCCCTTGTTAAAGACCGTCCGGAGTGAAAGTTTCCGCTTTCTCTTTGCAGAGAAGCCATCTTAGCGTGCCGCTTAAATCCAAGGGTTTTTTTTTTAAAATTAAACACCCCCCTCCCAGTCCGTTCAGCCTGGCTGGCAGCAAGGAAAAAAAGGTGTTCTTTTAAACTCACTCCCTCTCGCAGCTGAAGCCTCGGCGATCCGCCCGACCTCTCCGTTCAGCCCTCTCCATTAAAGCGAATGGCACCGACAGCCGTTGGAGAAGGAAAAAACCCCTGCTGGCATGTTCCTCTCCTCCTAGGTCGCAGAGAGGAGCGCCCTCCCCACCGCCGTGACGAGGGCCGCTCCCTCTGAGCCGACCCTACGGGAAACCTCCGGTAACCGGAGAGTTTCGCCCCCCTGGGGGGGCAGAAAAGGCAACAAAGCGGCGAGCGAGCCCTAGGCTCGCCCGTCTCCGCTGGAGCCGGATACCGGAAGTCTCATCTGGATTATTGAATTCAAAGGATGTGAAAGGGTAACAACCAGATCATCGGCAAATGCTCTAGTTCTGTATTCCTTTTGCCTAATAACTATGCCATTTAAGGAGTTTGAGTCCCGAATTGTATTCAACAAGACTTCTAAAGTTAAAATAAATAACAATGGAGATAATGGGCAACCTTGTCTTGTACCTTTCTGTATCTCGAAAGTCGTAGATAAATTTCCATTAATAATAAGTTGTGCATTTTGTTGCTGGTATATTGCTCCAATCGCCTGTCGAAATCGTAGTCCCATATCCATCTTTTCCAAAGTCTTGGTTAGAAAGTTCCAGTTCACTCGATCGAAGGCCTTCTCCGCATCCAAGAAAACCAGCACTGCAGAGATCTGCTTATTCTTATCAAGATAGTCAATTAAATCTATGAGTTGCCTTACATTCTCCTTCATATGTCTACCTTCAATAAATCCTGCTTGGTCATGATGAATAACCTCTTGGATAACTGGCATCAATCTGTTGGCTAGTACTTTGGCAAATATTTTATAATCTGTATTCAAAAGAGATATCGGTCTGTAGTCCTCTGGTTTCTTAGGGCCTTCTTTGTCTTTGGGTATCAGCGATATAAAAGCCGCTTTCCATGAGGAGGGTATTTTACCTCCTTGCTGTATATTGCAAAATAATTCCGTAATTCTGTTCAATCATCTCCAATTGTAAAGTTTTATAATAAATTGCAGTCAAACCATCAGTCCCTGGAGCCTTGGCTTGTTTAAGTTGGTTTATAGCTAGAGTAATCTCATCAGCAGTTATCAAACGTTCCAAATTTGCCTTTTGAAGCACGGATATTTTAGTAACCCTTTTTCCTTCCAGGTAATTATCTACTAGCTTATTCTGTATATTGTCCTGTGCATATAACTTAACATAATAGTCCACAAATGATTTTTTAATCAAATCTTGTTGATATACCGTTTTTCCTCCATACTCAATTCTATCAATAATTCTATTATTCGTGTTCTTTCTCAAGGTATAAGCCAACCACCTACCAGGTTTATTAGCATTAGCAAAGGTATTATGTTTGGCAAATTGTAAGTTAGTTGCTGTTTGTTCTGATATAAGCATTTGAAATTGATCTTTCAACAGCTTTATCGCCATCTGGAGTGACCCATCTTTTGGAGTTGCTATAAGTAGCTGTTCCTTCTTTTTTATTTCTTCTTCCAATTCTATCCTCTTTTTCTGTCTGCTTTGTTTATGTTTGAAATTCATGTGTATCAGGACCCCATGCATATAAGCTTTACTTGCACCACAAACTATTTCAATAGGGGTACCCTTATTCAAATTAAAGCTAAAAAATTCCTTCATATAGTTTTTAAGTTCTTCAACATTTTTTTCATATCTAAATAAATTTTCATTTAGTTTCCAAGACTTTCTTGACCTCCTCCCTAATTCAATCTCTAACCACACCGGGCTATGATCTGTTAATGTCCTGGAAAATATCTTTGTTTTCTTAGCTTTAGGAAGTAAATCAGATGGTAGCAAAAAGAAATCAATCCTTGAGAAAGATTTATGTCTATCTGAATAAAAAGTAAAATCCAACTCGTTTGGGTTATGTATTCTCCAAATATCTTTTAATTCCAAGTCCTCTTGTAAATCAAAAAAAGCCTGTGGTAGTTTGGTAGTAGATTTGGTCATCGTTCTCTTATCTATCCTTGGAAAAATCACTCCATTCCAATCTCCCATAATTAAAATGCTCTTAAAATTCCAATCCAAACTTTTTGAATGGAGTGTCTTATAAAAACTTTCTTGTTGTTGATTTGGTGCATATATTCCTACCACCAAAATAGAACCATAATCTATAGAGTTCAATTGCTATATATCTGCCACAATCATCCACTTCTATAGTTTTAGCTGAAAGTCTTTTATTTATATATATCACCACTCCATTTTTCTTTTCCAAATTAGAGGCTGTAAAATGTGTTCCCAATCTTGAGTTCACTAAGTACTTCTGATCTTGCAGCCTAATATGAGTTTCTTGAAGGCAAATAACATCATTATTAAATTGCTTCAAATAGTGAAATATTTTTCTCCTTTTTTGTGGAGAATTCAATCCATTCACATTCCAGGGTAAAAGTTTAAGCATCTTTTGGTCTAATCTGAAGCGTTGAGAGCATTTGCTGAAGTTCTTTCTCCACAAGACTAATCTTCGATCCTGCTCCTCCCATGGCTTCAACTTTCTTGCCTTTATCTTTCTTGGCACATTGTACTTGGGGCTTCCCGTGCTTCTGAGATTCTTGAATTTGTCTGGTAGTAGATCTCGTAACACGTTGTTCCACTGGCTTAAGTAATGGCATTTCTATAAGAGTCTTGGACGGTTCCTCCAAAAAAGAACTTGAAGGAAATCCAGAAGGATCCACTTGGGCTCCACCTACAGTGCCCTGATCTTCCTTCTCTTTTTGCGTCTGCTTTATTTGTTCTTCTGTCTCTTTCTCAAACAACCTCTGCTAAAATATCCAAATCTGTTGGTGTGGATGTACGTGGAGGCGTAGCACTTGCTTTCAGTATTTCATAATAAAATTCTCTTGCCTTGTCTAAAGCGTTCAAATGATACCTCACACCTTCATATCTCAGTATAACACCCATTGGAGCATCCCACCTGCACTGTATCCGTCTTTTCTTCAGCTCAAATCAAATCCAAAATCCCTTCTAAACTTTAACATTGCTGGTGGTAGCTCCTTGAAATCACCAATCAGGTTTCCGTCTATTTGAAGAGAAGAGTAAAAAGACTTCTGCAAGATATCATTTCTAAGGTTTCTCTCAGTAAAATATATCACAACATCTCTTGGTAGTTGCCTTTGTAATGCTGCGCATGAGTTTACTCTATAAATTTTGTCAATCTTAAAAAAAATCTCATCAGGATCGTCCAGTTTAAGTAACATAGCCAAAGCATCAGCACAAATTCTTCTTATATCTTCTCTAGGATTTTCTCTTATACCCCTCAGTCTGATGGCATATTCCATAGATCTAAATTGCATCATAATTATTTCATTATCCATCCTTTGCATTCTCCCCTCAACTTCCACAAATTTCAAATCAGTTTCCTTCGCTTTAACTTCCAACTCCGAAGCCAATTGTTCAACTTTATTATCAATCTTAATTACAACTTCAGACAGACTCTTAGCCATTGATTGTATATTTTTATCAAGCTGATCATATTTATCCTGAACCATTCCTTTGACTTCTTTACTTTCATTAGCTATAAAATTCTTCAAATCCTTAAAATCCTGGAGTTATTGCACCAGCTTGTTCCGTTGCCATGCTTTTAAACAAATTTTTCCCCAACTTTCTAAGAAAATACTTTTCAGAATATCAGAATAAGTCAATAAGTCAAATTGTGTATTCGCTAGCTTTGTAGTTGTTCTGCTCTCCCTTTCCGCCTTTAACTGTCAGCCAGGGTTAGATACATACTGGAATACACAAATCAGTTAACTTTCGTTTCCTTTCAACTTTCAACTACAAATTAACGCCATTTTGAATCCTTTGTTCTAAATCCTTTGTTCTAAACCCATGCCGTTCAGGTTCAGCGCTGCTGTTATTTAAAAAGTTCAAAATTTAAACTTTAAATACTTGCGATTATTTTTCTTGGGTTGCTTGGAATATATTTTAAAAATTGTGTACGGCATCTTGCTCCGCTAAATCCTTAGCGGAGGATCCCAGCAGTCCGGAGCGTATAGCAGCTGAAAAAGGGAAGCTCTCCTTGTCCGCACCCCAGAGGCTGTAAAGCCTTCCGGGGTGTTTCGCAAGGGGCTCTACCCGACAGCGCTAGCTCTCTCCTAAAATCCTGAGGAGTTTGGAATGTCCAAAGCGTTTAAAAAACGCCTCTACAGGCTACTGGTTCGGCAAGCTCAGAGAAGCCTGCCTGCGGCGTCCGTAGCGCAACCCATTCATTCTTTATTCCATCCTAATTCTCTTTATTTGACCAAACATTTGTTCCTAAATATGTTTCATGACTATCACAAAATCTTGTCTTACTCTGTTCTTATTGCTGAAATCATAAGCACTACTATCATTTTATATATGCTTTATTTCCATCATAATCTCATTCAGCAGAAAGTCTTCATAGTATCATTTTATTCATGCACAATACCATAATTCAAATATATTACTACCCACCTTCTTTACCTAAATAAATATTCAATAATATTTTGATCTGCTGAAGATCCAAAATCTAGTCTATACAAATTTTGACCATTTTCATCTGTTTATATCCTTTTGATCAAAATTATGCCCAAACCTTTCCAATGCACACTTAACAAACTAATCTCCATCTACTTTTTGCAATGATTCTTGCTATGTTTCCTTTGTACTTCCAATGGCAGTCTTTATAAACAAGCTGCACACTCCATAATATAAACGTGCATATATTAACACTTCCATAGATTAACCATCTAGATCAGTGGTAGTCAACCTGGTTCCTACTGCCCAGTAGTGGGCATTCCAGCTTTCATGGTGGATGGTAGGGGTTTTGTCCGATATGGAAGCACTTTCCTTTTTTAAAATTTAATTGACTTCCCTACTTTATAAATCACCATTACTGTGGAACCGGTGGGCGGTTAGAAAATTTTACTGCTAACAGAGATACAAAAGTGGGCGGCAGATATAAAAAGGTTGACTACCCCTGATCTAGATCTACAATATTTTCAAACAATTTGTAGTATTTATGATGATATTTTTATCATTTTTATATTTAGAGAACACAACACTGATTATATTTCCATTTGACATACAATACTGTTCCCATACAAATCACTGAAATGATCCTTACAACATTTTTTCACTTCAGAGTCATTTTACCTTTTATTTTGAATTTATTTATTTATTTATTTATTTTATTCAAATTTATACCCCGCACCTTCTCCAAAAAAGGACCCAGGGCGGCGCACAGGAAATTTAAAAAACAATACAAATATAATAAAATATAAAAATTTAAAAAGCTATTATATCCATGCCCTGTGCTAAAATCGTATAAAATCCCCCCCAGATTAAAATCTATCTAAAACAGTCAAAACGGTAGGTTATGCTAGGCCGGCTTGTTGGAAAAGGTGCGTTTTAAGACACTGGCGGAAGAGGCGGAGGTCTGAGATGGTGCGTAATTCGGGGGGCAAGTCGTTCCAGAGAGTAGGGCCTGCCACAGAGAAGGCCCTTCCCCTGGGTGTCGCCAACCGGCATTGCCCGGCCGACGGCACCCTGAGAAGGCCCTCTCTGTGGGACCAGATCGGTCGAAGGGATGTATGGGGCAGAAGACGGTCTTGCATATAACTAGGCCCCGAGCCATGGAGCACTTTGAAGATGGTCGTCAGAACCTTGAAGTGCACCCGAAAGGTCACAGGCAGCCAGTGCAGCTTGCGCAGGAGAGGTGTTATGTGGGAGTGCCTAGAGGCTCCCATAATCACCCGCGCGGCCGCATTCTGGACTAGCTGTAGCCTTCGAGTGCACCTCAAGGGAAGCCCCATGTAGAGAGTGTTACAGTAGTCAAGTCGGGATGTCACGAGTGCCTGAGTGACTGTGCGGAGGGCAGCCCGGTCCAGTAAGGGGCGCAATTGGCGCATGAGGCGTACCTGATAAAACGCCCCCGTGGCCACGGCCGTCACATGGTCCTCCATGGACAGCTGGGAATCCAGGAGGACACCCAAATTGCGCGCCCTCTCCACGGGGGCCAGTGTTTCGCCCCCAATGGCCAGAGTTGGAGTTACCTAACTCACTCAATTCACTTCATTACTACTAATGTCATGTTGGGAGTGCCTGAAGGTCCTTTATTTGATCATCTAGTTTACAAAATAATTTTTATTTTGTATTAAAATTACTTTACATTTTCTCTGCCTCTTTTATTTGCAATTATTCATTGCTTTCTTTGATTACATTCTTTAATTAGCTTTTTCCTCTCTAGCTCCTTTTTCCTGTTTAACTTCCTCTCATTTTTACTCATCAATAGTATATTTCATTTTGACATGCCAACAAGCATCTTTTACTGTAACATAATAATATTTACTCTGTTGTAAGAAGTTGCCATAATCTCTTTCCTTATATCTACTTATTATTGACTTGGAAGATTAATTTATTATTTAATACATTTTCATATAGATGTAGAAATTCTACATTCACTCTAGTTCTTTTCACTCTTAGTTTTTCTTTCATGTCCATTATATCTCAAGATCATGTTCATGTCTATTTCCCCCCCACACTTGACATTATTAAACAATAATTCTCATATTCAAAATCTCAACATCCTTATATCTTTCATTAATTCTCTCAATCCTTTATGATAAATCAATAATTACTCTTTCAAATATTTTATTTATTTAAAAGATTTGTGTAGCCACCCATCCTTCATTCAACTCTGTCTTGATCCCAATTAAACATTAAAAGACATACGATCATATTAGCTATAATACCCAACTACTTAAAACATTAAAAATACAAAAACCTGATGCCAAAGCAGTTCTAATGTGTGATTAGCTAGTCTTATCCCAGGTGGAACCAGAGAGAAGCCTGCTGGGATGAAGATTTGCATCTGTGCTGGTGGCCACTCCCCCGGTCGCCCCAGCCTGTGGAGACCTCCTATACTTCCAGTGTGGCCAGCAGGGCCATAGTGCTGCTGAATGCTTGGCGCCCACTCCCCCATCAACAGGGGGATCTCCCACTTTCACTGAGTCAAAGAACCTGAAATGAAAGGGGAGAGAAAGGTGGAGCACAGCACACCAGGCCATAGAGTTCTCCTCCCTTCATAGCGAAGGAGAAGAAATCCGACCGAGGGGGACCAACAGCCAGCCCCTTATGAGAGTGAAGATGAAGGAGAGGGCAACCCAATGGTAAGTGGAACCGTCTGTCCCTTCTCTGTTCTGGTGAGGATAATAGCTCCCAAGTCAGGAGCCAAGAGAGAACTGAAGGCACTCAAAGACATGGGCTGCACCTGATGCTTAACAGACTTGTCCACGGTGCTGAAACTAGGAATACAAGTGAAGAAGTTGCCCCAGTTGAGCAGGTGGACGGGTTCCTAATAGGAGGCTTCCCCACAATCTACCGGACCATATGATTGGAGCTAGGTGAGCACTGGGAGATCATCCAGTTCATAATTGTGCCAAAAATAATGGAGGAAGTGATCCTGGAAATGTCCTGGTTAGAAAAGTGGGGCTCGACCATATGGCAGGAGAAAGGAGGGAAGAAAATGAGCATAAGGAGGGGACTTCCCCCTTTGGGGATTTGGAGGAGATACTGAACTGCAGAGTGAGGAGGCTGGAGGAGGCGAGCTAATGAAAGTGGCCTCAGAGCAGCAGGTATCAGTTGAATGGGGTGCTGAGAAAAATTATCTTGGGCCGGAAGTCCAGTTTACTGCGAAGTTCTGGAAAGAGGTCATTAAGCTAATTGGGTCACTTCAAGGGCTTAGTTCCGACTACTATCCAAATACGAATGGAGCTGCGGAATGAGCTAACACAATGATAGAACAATACCTGAGGTGCTATGTTAAATATCAGCAATCTAACTGGGCAGACGTTCTCAAAAATTGTCAAAATAATGCAGTGCATAGTAGCACAGGACTCACCCCCTTTAAAATAGCCATGGGATGGAACGTTTGTTAGAGAAAGTGCACCTAGTGTTTCATATAGTCTGCTGAAGCCAGTGGTAGGGTCAGAACTAAGGCCATTAGCAAGGTTAGCTTCAGCTCCAATAGTGGTAGAGGGAGAAATCCACTACAAAGCCAAGAGGGTCATGGTTCCAGGCTACATAAATGTAAACTACAATGCCTGGTCCAATGGCAAGGTATCCACTGGTAGAGGCTAGATGGGTAATGGCAAGGAATATGAAAGTGGACCATTTAATAAAAAGGTTTCACAAGAAGTACTAGGAGGCCCTCCCCCAAGTCAGGAGGGACCAAACACTGCTAATGTGTGCATGCATGTGCTTGATGTTTTCTAGGTTCTTCTGATTCTTTAGGGGGTTTGCTTCAAGTACAGTGTTTCAATATTATCTATCAGAAAGTTGGGTTTTTTAGAAAATTAAGTTCATTTAAATTTAGAAAATTAAGTTCACTTTATTCTCTATAACTATAATGATAATTGAAGATCTGAACAGTAGAACATAAAACAATGATCCATTATTTACCACAAGTCTGGAGATCTGTTTGTCATATTTCTCATAGTATGGTTCATTTTGCAGCCAAAGAAAAGGTCATAGATAAAAGATAATCTTCATAAATAAGTACGATTTTGTTAACATAGATTTACAATAAAATAAAATTAGCTTACTTAGCTGTGTTTCCTGTTTGGTTTATCTGACATGGCTGACATCAATCTTGCAAACTGGAAGATACATGAATTCCTGTTGCCACTTTTAACCGTTTGAACCAATTAGGGCAAATCCTTCCCAATGGGTCTTGCCTGATTGTTTCCTAGGTGGCAGCTTTCCCTTGTCCTACCAAGGGGATGCACACATATCATCACATCATCTTTACATTCTGACTACAGAGAATTATAAAGGAGCATTGCCCTTGACCATCTATAATATTTTTACATTTAATTAATAAAATTAATTTTAAAGATTAACAAAAATAATAATTAGAATTTAAAACTTTATTCATATGGCATGGAGGACAATAACATTCAACGGAAACATTCTCCTCTTAAGAGTCTTAGACCCTTATTTTTTTTAAAAAACTCTAAAAACTTTGGGAAGTTTACCAGTTAAAAATAAAACAAATATGTGTGTCAAAATCAAGAAAATAAAAAAGAAGACAGCCCAGTATCAAAGAGTCAAACAGACAACTAAGAATTAGTCACCACTGAAATAAAGGTAAAAGTTTCTCCTGTTGTGTGTGACTCTAGAGGCCAATTCTCACTAATTTCTTAGCTAAGGGAGCTAGCATTGTCCGAAGACATTTCCGTCATACTAAGGCACACAGAACGTTGTTGTGTTCCCACTCAAGTGTTACCTATTTATCTACTCACATTGGCATGCTTTCGTTAGGTTGGCAGGATCTGGGGGAAATAATGAGAACTCACCCCATCATGCTGTGTTCAGGTCTCAAACTCAGGCTGTCAGCTTTCCAGATGACAAGCTAAGTGTCTTTAAGTGCTGAGCCATCACACTACTAAAATAGGACTTTTAAAATGATTTTAATGATACCTGATATAAATCTGGAAACAAAGTGTTTCAAAACAAGGGGCTTCTACGGAGAGAGGTTGTTTTGGGGGCAATGTTTCCTTGAGCTATCATGGGACAGAAATTTCTGCAATTTCTCTGCTTGAATTTATGAACTGGACAGATTCCATTGAAGCTTTTAACAAGCACTTTGAGCTCGATTCAGAAGCTAGCATATCAAATGGTTGAGCTTACTTTTACTGCAGTATTTGTCACATTTTGACTATGTCAGTTTTATAATTACTGGCTTATTCTATGGTTTTTATTTGCTATTTCACTTTTTTCTTACAGTTTTTGAGCTGATCTATAAATAAAATGTCTTGTCACCAATGCAATGTTAGTTGGTCAAGGTTGTCCAAATTAGGAAACAGACTCCACAAGAAGGCTAGAACAAGGTTTTATTGAGCTATGCAAGACTGATTGCGTTTTTCCTCCTCTCCCTCTTATATCTCAAGTCAGTCAGAAAGGAGTCATTGCAATGCTCTTCCTAATACTACAGTATTTCCCAGGACTTAAGGAATGCTTCGACCATTTATTTATTTATTTATTTATTTATTTATTTATTTAAATTTATATCCCGCCCTTCTCCACAGAGGACCCAGGGCGGCGCACAGGAACTTTAAAAACATACAAAATACAATAAATATAATTTAAAAACTATTAAATAAACCTATCCTGCGCTAAAACCAAAATTTAAAAACCCAATTTAAAACTATCTAAAAGTCCCCATGGGAGGTTAGGCTAGGCCGGCTTGTTGAAACAAATATGTCTTAAGACATTGGCGGAAGAGGCGGAGGTCGGTGATGGTACGTAATTCAGGGGGTAGGTCATTCCAGAGGGCTGGCCCCCCCACAGAGAAGGCTCTCCCCCTGGGTGTCGCCAGTTGGCATTGTCCGGCCGACGGCACCCTAAGGAGGCCCTCTGTGTGGGAGCGTATCGGTCTAAGGGATGTATGGGGCAGGAGGCAGTCTCGCATATAACTAGGCCCCGAGCCATGGAGCGCTTTAAAGATGGTTGTCAAAACCTTGAAGCGCACTCGAAAGGCCACAGGAAGCCAATGCAGCTCGCGCAGGATCGGTGTTATGTGGGAGCACCTAGTGGCTCCCATAATCACCCGCGCGGCTGCGTTTTGGACTAGCTGTAGCTTTCGAGTGCACCTCAAGGGAAGCCCCATGTAGAGAGCATTACAATAGTCGAGTCGGGACGTCACAAGAGCTTGAGTGACTGTGCGAAGGGCAGCCCGGTCCAGTAAGGGGCGCAATTGGCGCATCAGGCGTACCTGATGAAACGCCCCCCTGGCCACGGCTGCCACATGGTCCTCCATGGACAGCCGGGAATCCAGGAGGACACCTGTAACAGCTGTTTCTGTAACAGCTTCTGCATATTTCCCTCCATGTTTCTGTATATGCAGAAACCAATTCAGTGGTTTGTTAACCATAATATTCTATACCAACTGCATTCTGCACCAATTGCAGTTTTTAAATTTTCTTCAAAAGCAGTTTACAGTTAAATATAAAATACATTAAAATTAACTATTAAAATTAATAATTTATTTTATTCAGGCCAGGCCAGCTTGCTGGAAAAGCTAGCCTTTTAGGGTGCACTGGAAGGACGGGAGGTCAGGAATTATGCGAAGCTCCAGGGGCAGCTCATTCTAAAGGGAAGGTGCTCTCACAGAGAAGGCTCTCCCCCTGGGAGTCGCCAGCTGACACTGCTTGATTTCCAGGAAAGCAAAGAACAAGGAACTGAGGAATGGACTGGAAATAGGGGAGTACCTGGAATTGCCCACAGTACTCCAAGCAGATGCTCCCCATGATGAAATTGTAAAAAGGTTTAGAGATCTGAGAGCTTGGAGAATCAGCTCTACCCGGGTTTGGTATTTCAGAACCTTCAAAGGGATCCTGGGATCACCTTCCTTCTCTCAATCACTTCTGGGAATGGCTTATAAATTGCTTTTTAAATATGGAAGTCAAGTCAACTGAATTACTTCTACTTTCCTCAGTAAAAGAAGTTTTATGCAACTTTAGGAACTTAATTTTTTTTAAAAAATTGGAAATAAGCAGCAAAAAGGTGATTAGAACGTTGACATTGGAACATTATAGGCAGACTAACAGGCCAGATTGACCAGAAAAAAGATTTAGGAACTGATTATAAGAATCCTTCCTACAGTTTGTTTAAAATCCTATTAAAATATATATATATATATGAAAATTTTGCATCTAAATGTAAAAAAATATTCCTTAGGAAAATGTTGTAGATTACAGATACAAATATAACAGAAGACCTTGAAAGCTAGTTACAAGAGGCAACAAGAAAAAAAACAATTAAGAGAAGAAACCCACTAATGAGGAATGGAGAGAACTTAACCCTGGAAGAATTCAAGGATAGTTGGCAATAATGTATTCAGATTTTTTCTTAAGATTGACTACTACTGAACAATTGAATTTAAAAGGGAGATGGAGGATACAACTGAGAATTTGTCTGTTTTGTATTTAAAAAGACAGGCTACAATAATGATAATAATAATAATAATAATAATCTTTATTGTCATTGTACTAAAATTACAATAAAATTGATTGTGACATAGATGGGACTTACATATGAAATTGGCTGATGTTTTAATAGCTAAAAGGGACACACAAATAATAAATCAGAAGAATGATTTGGATGTATGGATTTCAATTCAGAAGACTGACTTAGATAACTTTCTGGGTTTGGATTTATAAAAAAGATGTATTATACTTATGAAAGAGTTCTTAAGAAAAGATAAAGAAAGAATGAAAACAAATAAACATTTAGACATTACTTAAAAGGAATAAACATCAATACATGTTAAATGTTTTAATGATGATGCAGGATAGAAAAAAAATGCTTTGTTTAAGGTATTTTTATTGTATTTTTAGAGAAAATGATAAGTTACTGTGTAAAGGAAAGAAAATAAAATAACATTGATTTACCTGTTTAAGATTAATATACACAACATATACTGTACATTTATTGGTTTCATCTTGATGAAGTAGGAAGTAATTTTGATATATTTGTTATATATCTTATATTTTCCCTGCCCTCCTTTCTTTTTTCTGCACTTTTCATTTTTTATACTTTTCTTTTCTATTAGTTTATATCTTTGTATTTTTAAACTTTAATAAAAATTATTATATTTAAAAAAGAAAACGAATGAAAAGTCAAGGAGGGCCAGTGCACAGTCTCCATCCCAAGTGCTAAAAGTCATTCAACAGGAGTAATCAATTCTGTCTCAGTGCTATAAAAATGTGTAAATCTTGACTGAAAATGGTTCAAATAATTTTGTTTTTTTCAGGGCCCTCTGTATCTGTAAGGCATTTATATCTCAACAATCTTCCTTAAAAAGACAAGGTTGGAAACAGGATAAAAATTGTCCATATTCATTGGGTTTAGTGACAATCTCTTAAGGAAGAGGAAGATAACCACCTCCTTCCACAAAGATGCAATGACCTCCCCTTCCTGCTAGGAAGCATTCACAAATACCACCCAGCCACTTGCCCTATGCTAGGGTACCCTAAGCCTAAGGCATAAAAAGGGACAAGGATTTAAGATCCAGTTGGGCAAGCTCAAAGCACCGAAGACCCTGTCCATTTCATCAGGATCAACAGATCTGAACTCTCCCCAGGTAACTATGCCTCAGGTAACTTACACAGAACCTGTACAGCTGCATTCCAAATCCAAGCAAGTGTGACCAACTTTATCCAGCTACATTAGAATAGAATAATTGCCACAGCAGCCCTACAGGATTTCTGGCTTTTATTTGATCTAGGCCAGCGGTTCTCAACATGGGGCCCACACCCCACAGGGGGGCAATTTGATATTCAATGGGGGCAATTTGAAACTTCTTTAAACTAAGATAATGACCTTTTAGGCTTCCTCCGCATGAATAGAGTTCACTTTTTGAATAAAGTAAGAATTATAGTTCAGGGGGAGGGGCATCAGGATTTTAGAGATGCTTAGGTGGGATATGGCCAAAAAAAGGTTGGGAACCACTGGTCTAGGCTGTCGTTGACTCACATGTTAACATCACACCATCTCTCATTTGGTTTTTCTAATATTTCAGATATTTTAATCATTGTTAGATTTATTTTATCTCACTTTTTCATTCAGGAACCGTAGGTCAGTGATGGCTAACCTTTTTCTAAACGTGTGCTAAAACTGTCCATGCGCGTGTTATTGCATGCACACGCGTGCCCACCCACCTGCACATGCGACCCTCCTCTCCGCACATGCGAATGCACCCCCTGCATGGTGGGAGGGCAAAAAACAGGACCAATTTCCGGTTGACCCATTGGGCCTGTTTTTCGCCCTCCCCAGGCTTTAGGAAAGCCTCCAGAGCCTGGGGAGAGCAAAAAACAGGCTCAATGTGTCAACTGGAAGTTGGGCCTGTTCTTCGTTCATGAACAAACTTCCAGTTTGCCCGTTGGGCCTGTTTTCGCACTCCTCAGGCTTTGGAGACTTTCTGGAAGCACGTGGAGAGTGAAAATGGCCTCCCCTGGCCCTCCGGAAGGCGCACGCCAGAACTGAAGGTTGCTGTGCTGGCAAATATGGTTCTGCGTGCCATGTGTGCCATATGTTCACCATCACGACCTTATGTGGTATAGATAGCACCTCTTCTTTTTACTTTGCCCCACAAAAAAAATCCTGTGAAGTAGGTTGGATCCAGAGAAAGTGACTGCTCCAAGATTCTCCCTTGTACATATGTGGTTAAAAGTGAACTAAAACTTGGTGCTAATACAACTTCTGAATTATATATACATTCCCCCCATTGAAGCCTTTACACTTGGCCCTGATGCTGCTAAATCATTGATATCCCAACGTCTGGATGATATTGAAAGACAACAGAATTTGGCACTTGGTGCAGGAATCAGTTCCCCATTTTCTCTTGGTATTACTCCCCTGATGCACCCCCCTAAATATCTTTCTGAGCTATCCTTCATTAAATACAGGCTGGCATTTCTAAAGGCACGCTTTAACATGATCCCCTTGAATACCCTATATAGCAGACTTTTGGGGGGCATAAAGCCCACCCACTGTTCATGTGACGGCCGATCCCTCGAATCGTTAGTTCACATTGTATTTACATGCCCTTACTACCGGGAGGAAAGACTACAACTTATTTCCCCCATCTGCCAAAGATTCCCTGGACTAACCGGAAATCTTAGTCTTTGTTTTTTACTCCAGGACACTGACTCTAAGATCACACTAAAAGTTGCAAAAAAATTTGCTGCTGTTCTGGCACGTAAGAACCATGGAAAGGGCCGGGTTGGTCACACTGGCTGAAGCCAGTCATACTGACTGTTTGCAGTGTACCACTCGGTGGTTGAATAAGGTGCCGATATGCAGATTTTATGTAAACTCTCATATGGCATCTACCATTTATGCACAATTTTTAACTGACAATGTACACATAGCCTTACATTTTCACAACGGATAGCTGGTATGGCCGACAGAATGGTCTATATCATCGATTTTGCCTATTGCCTCTCACTTTTTTTTTTTATTATTGAAAAAGTTTTATTCACACAGATTTCCCCCCTTTTTACCCCCCCCAACATGTAATATAAATCACATACAAATACTATACCCCCCCTCACCCCGTCTTAAAATAAGTTTCTCATTCAGATATTATACCCCCTCGCCTCCCAGCAGACACAATATAAGTTTCTCTTAGTATATTAATATCCCATTAACACCATCTTCTAAGTTTATTAAAGATATAAAAAACATAATATAAATTTCTCTTTAAAAAAAAAAAAAGGGCATATCCCATTATTCCCCTCTCTAGATTAATCATACATATATATTACCCCGCCCTTCACCCTAACCCTCCCCCACCTCCCATTCAAACCCACCCCCCTGACTTCCGCTATACACCACTCTAATAATTCCAAGCATCCCAAATATTATTTACTCTATTCATCTATCAATCAAAGCATTCTTACCTAAAAGCTACATAGTACTTTCTAATCTGATATTTATTCTGTATATAATCAATCCATTAGAAACCTTATAACAAGCTCAACATAAACACCCCCTTTTAGTTGAACCCTATTGCCTCTCACTTTTCAGCGAGGCTTGGTTGTATATCTCTGTGTGATTTGTTTGTCTCGATCTCTGGCTCATGACCGCAATAAAGTGAATATATAATATAATATAATATAATATAATATAATATAATATAATATAATATAATATAATATAATATAATATAATATAATATAATATAATATAATATAATATAATATAATATAATATAATATAATATAATATAATATAATATAATAATATATATAGTATACATTACAATTGATGATTGAATACAAATTGTGTAAAACACTGTTAAATTCTTATGAGAACTTGTACTATCCATAGTGTTAAGTCTGTAATAGTTAAGAAATATATCATTTTAACTAAGTCAAGACGTGCAGTTGCATTTTTGTTAAAATCAAGCATATACCTTAATCATTAATTCTCTGTGAAACCTAGACAAATTGTGATTCATTCTGTATAAAACCTCAACATATATTTTAGCCCATTACTCATATATTTTAGCTATATGCTCACCACACCCAGATTTTTCCCCTTACATCAAACAAGCAATAAAATGAAGAAAACTTGTTTTTATTCTTCAAAATAAGAAATAACAGTTATTTAAATGTTTCTCTCATAACTATAAAATCAATCATATTATAAGCAGCTGAAATGCAAAAAGCATTATATAATTATGTACATAATTATGGAAACTGGATGTGGTATAATGAGCCAATTCTAACATTATGTAAGTCATGCATTATATTCCCAATACTACTGGAAACAGCTATGCATGCTTAGTAAAAATGCACTTGATGCAAATGTACATATTGGATAAAAATTGAAAATATTTTTGTTATTATTGATTATCTTATTGAACCTCCAAATTCCATTCACCAAAAATGTATGATCAATTTGCAATTGGTTTTAAAAATCTACACAATTTGAAGTCTTTTCTGTATTGTAGACAATAACATATTAAGTTTTAATGCAACTGTTCCAAAATCACTGGATTCATGAAATCCGGTTCTGAACAAGTGTGCATATTTCCTCTGAAAGATCCTTTAATTGAAATACAGGTTTCTTAAAAATATTTAGTTGATTTTAACTTAATGATATTTTTAAAAGGTAATGAATACTCCTCAGTTATAAGTGAATTATCTTTTCTGTTTTGGATATTTTGGCATAGTTTTAATTAGGAAGCCAAAAAGGAAAAATGTTAGAAAAAAGTTCATCTTCTGTAATATTTGTTAATAAAATATATACTAGCACACATGCAAAATACTAATTTTTCTAGAAATATTAAAATTAACTTTTAAAATTTTAAGTTACTTACATAATTTCCAGCAGGTACCATGAATACAATCATCTGTATTGCTCCATGCTATTTTCCAGAATTCACAAGTGTTCCATGTTGTTCCAAAATAAGAATAATTTATTATCTTTCATAAGTCACTCTGGAAATCATGGAAATCTTTCTCTTTTTAAACCACACTAAAGACAACTTCTTATTGTCTATACTATTTGAGCACTGCTAAATTGTCACTAGGTTGCAAAGTGTCATACTTGTTAAGGCATAGGACTGTTAGTGTTCTGAATCTGTGGTAAAAAAAAGAGTCTATTTCCAATTTAGAACAGGGAAAACAGGAAAAAGAAAAAAAAAGCTTCATGGAATGAAATGGCAAAAGGAACATTATCACATAAACCTGCTACTGATGGAAAGAAGGAGGAGCAGAATCCAACAAGTTTCAAATGCCTGAGGCAAGTTTCAAAGGAAATGAGAAGGGGGAGGGAGAGGTATTTCTCTGTAACTGTCAAAGAGTTCAGTGTGCAAATCAGAACAGGGAATTGAGTTGTTAAACTGTCTAGCCCTGGCTGAAGGTATCTTTCCAATATGAATTTGACATATTCTTTCCACTGACTGGAAGGAAGCTTGTTCCATCCTCCTTGCTTTTACTTTTCGCAGATTAATAGGTGCTCTTTTCAGCAGTGACTCTAGAAATTTTTGAATCTCCAAGCATGCATCTCAAGGCAATCAGCAGTATTATCTTCCACTTATGTTCTCAGGAATAAATATTACTGATCTCAATGAATCTAAGTGATACAAAAAATTGCTTTTTACACTGTAAAAAAGTGCTTAGTCAATTTTCAAATTACAATAAGAAAAAGGGCTCCCAGATATATTTCCTTCCAAATAAAATGGATGTCAAACACCTTATGTAAAATTAGGCAAAACAAAGCATATTGGTACTTTATTTCTTTCAAAACTAGAGTTATTTATTTCTGAGTTATTATACCATAGTTATCTCCAAATAGTGTCTAGATTAGAACAACACATTGTGGCTAACTGACCAAAGAGAGTAATTACTGATAGTTGGGATGAAACCCCTGACTGGAACATATTGAAATTGTTAAAAAAACAGACCCCATAAAAGAGGCGGAGTTGCTCTCTATATAAAAACCACTATATTCAATGGTGGGTTCCTACCGGTTTGACCAAACTAGTAGTGGTTTGGCGACCTGGGTCACTGGAACTGGCAGTGACCCAGGTCTGCCACACCTTCAAACTGGTTCTCTTGCTTTTAGCTTCTGCGCATGTACAGAGCAATTTTTATTGCACTGTGCATGCACGGACAGCGCACACTCGCTGCACCCACAATCAAACTAGCAGTAGCGAACCTACGCCTGACTATATTGCTATAGAAATGCATGAAGCCAAAGACAAAAACCTTCTACAATGCATATAGGTCAAAATAAGAGAAAAAAAGAATGATATAGGCTAGGGATGGCGAACCTTTTTAGGCTCACGTGCCATAAGGGGAGAGTGCAGAGGGAGGTCGTGCGCCAGCATGTGACACCCATAATGCAATGTGCCCCCCAGTGTGCATGCACTCATGACAGGCGCTCCCATTTTTTACATGCTATTTTCATCCTCCCCAGGCTCCAGAGGCTTTATAGAAGACTGGGGAAAGCGAAAACAGCCCCTCCGCACCTCCGGCCCTAAGAGTAAACCGGAAGTGACTTCCAGTTTGCTCGTAGGGCTGTTTTTAGTCCTCTGGAGCCTTCAGAGACCTTCAGGAGGCTTCCCTGAAGGCTCCGGAGGACTAAAAGCGCCCCTACCGGAGGCTTCAGGGAAGGCTCCTGAAGGTCTCTGAAGGCTCCAGAGGACTAAAAACGGCCCTAAGAGCAAAGAGGAAGTCACTTCTGGTTTGCTCATAGGGTTGTTTTTAGTACTCCGGAGGCTTCAGGGAAGCTCCTGAATCCTCCGGAGGGCCTCCAGGGGAGGCTGTTTTTGCCCTGCCCAGGCTCCTATAAAGCCTGGGGAGGGTGAAAAATGGCTTTAAAAATGGCTGAATCAGCTGCCCAGGGTCCTGCCAAATGGCTCTGCGTGCCACCTGTGGCACACATGCCATAGGTTTGTCATCACTGATATAGGTTAATATTACAGGCCACCCATCTAAGCAGGAAAAACAGATCTATTGTTTGCTAATCAATTAACAAATATACGTAGGAGAAACACTACAATAATGGGAAGCCTCATTTACCCTGACATCATCGAGTGGAAGATTAATTCTGCACCAAGCGAGAAATTGAATAGGTTCCTGATCAGTGGTGAGTTCCGGATCCTATTCCCACCAGTACGGTTGGAACGGGCCCGGCGGTGTCCACAGACATGTGCACTGCGCATATGCATCTTGGTACCTCCGCGAGCCTTTAGTTGCTTAGCGGAGTGTCACACAGGCGCTGTGCCATGTGCAGAAGCGCCGAAGACTTAAAAGACCAGTAAGGAGCTTAGGCCGGTGGGCCCTCTGGAGCACCGTACCGGAACGGTATGCAGTGCTCCGGGCAGCCTCCGGTATGCCTGTACCGGGACATACTGCCTGCAATCCACCACTGTTCCTGACCAACCTAGCTGACCAGTTTGTTGTCCAAAAGGTAAAAGAGGAAACTAGAGGGACAGCCATAATGGACTTAATTCTCATGAACAGAGAAGTAATAGCGGGAATTGAAATTGCAGGAACCTTGGGTGAGAGTGATCATGTCGTATCAGAATTCAATATAATGCAAACACAAGCAATGGAACATAATACTATCCAGGGTGGATTTGATTTAAATCAAGTCAATTCAAAACATGATTTAAATCACTAGTAAAAAAAGCTTGATTTAAATCAATTCGATTTAAATCATAATTTTTAAAGAGCAACTGTCATCTCTGTTCTGCAACAGTTCCTCCGCTGTTCACTCACCGACAGTCCCAATATTGCAGAATATTATCATGAAATGGAGCTTAGATATATAGCATGAGGCTGCCCTCATGCTACATATCTAAGCTCCATTTCATGATGAATAAACTAAATTATTAATGTATCTTAAATAGAAAACTATCTTTAGATAGATGTTTGCTCCAAAAGCATTTTATTAAAATAAATTTGATAAAAAGAAAAAAAATCCGATTCAAATAAAAAAATGCAATTTAATTTTAAAAAATCAGATTTTTAATTTTAAAAAAAAAAAAATCAGCAGACTATTTACATAAACCTAAAGATGAGATCAGAGGTGACATTGACCTAGTCTACAGAATAAATTTGACATATGCCAGGATAAATGAAATACCCAGAGAGATACATATTAAATTTGTTAGAAGGTCTACCAGAGAGGGAATTTTGAAGGCGCAGAGAGGGGGGCCGTTAATTTACCAACAAAAGGAAGTCGCCATCTTGAAGCAGATCCCAAAAAAGATTAGAGAGATGAGAAGGAGGTATTCCTTCTTATCCAAAAGATTGTTTGACCACAGGATTTGGTTTAAGTGGGCGATGCCGGAAGGGATGTTGGTGTTCTGGGATGAAGGAAGAGTAAGGATTAAAACAGTTGTTGAGGCAGAAGCCTTTCTTAAAAAACACTCCTCTGTCCTGGGGGATGATTCAGGGGGGGCAGGGGGGGCCACGGCCCCGCCCGCTGGGGGCCAGGAAGGAGAAAAAGTACAATTGCCAAGAGACTTAGATCGAAAAAATAACTTTGCTTTTTTATTAACATTGTATAACCTTTATATCTGGGTGTTTGCACACGACTGCCAGAGCAGAATTGAGAGTTTAGGAAACATGCACTTGTTTTCACCTTGTAGTATTTTTGAGAAATGTTTTTTCAATGTTTTATTATGAAGCCCTAGAAGGGCCAATGATCCCGACGCGAAAGTTCTTAAAATGTTTCTGTATCCCTTACCCTATCCTTTTGGAAAATTGTAAAAACCAATAAAACTTTTTCAATATAAAAAAAACATATCAATTTTTATCCACCGTGATAATATTAGAGTGTTAATTTTTCAAAGACTCAGAGAGCTTGGGAAAGATTTCTTGGATGAAAATCCTAAAGGGGAAAACAATTCAAGAAGTTTGGAAACTATGAAAAATATAATCATATGATTTTAAATCATATCTTTTTCAATAAGAAATAATATTTCAGAATGACTTCGCTGCATTTATATACAAAAATCCAAGGTTGCTTGTAAATCAGTTATATTTTTGCTGCAGATGCACTGAAATTAAATTTCTTTATTTATAAATGCTTTATTTAAATAAATGTTTCTACAGTGTCCAATAATTGTTCTACTTAAGAAAGAAGTTTATTACATGTATTAACTTAACTTTTGAGATTTGCAATTTTTAGATTTTCATATTATTTTGAAGTTTATCTCTATCACATGGAAATGTCATCTGGACAAAAATGCTTAAAAGATTTGATATCTAGCACTGGAAACACAACCTGGACTTCAACTATTGAGTTTGGTATTTGGAATTCAACTATTCCATGATCTACAGCAGGGGTCCCCAACCTTTTTTGCACCAGGGACCGGTTTCATTTTAAAGAAAATTCTGCGGACCGGCTGAGTGGCTCAGCAGTCATGTGACTGGGTGGGCGTGGCTAACTTGGAAAATGTGAAACTCACTTAACAATGATCTTGGTTAGCAACCAAACTTTTGGCCTCAACTGTGGTCATAAGTTCTTTCTTTCTCTCTCTTTCTTTGTCTGTCTCTTTCTTTCCCTCTTTCTCTCTCTCTATTTCTTTCTTTCTCTCGTTCTCTCTTTCCCCTTCTTTCTCTCTTTCTCTCTTCTGTATCTTTTTCTGTCTTTCTTTCCTTTCTGTTTCTTTCTCTGTCTGTCTTTCTCTTTCTCCCACTTTCTTTTTCTTTTTCTCTTTTCCTTTCTTTCTCTGTCTCTCTCCTTCATCCGCCCATCTCTGTCACTCTGTGTGTGTGTGCGTGTGTCTGTCTGTCTTGCATTCACTCAATCACTCATTCTGTGTCTCTATCTTTCTCTCCCTCCCTCCCTCTCTATGTGTGTCTGTCGTCGTCGTCCCCCCCCCAGCCTCCTCAGCCCGCCTGCCGCGCTTGGTCGCTCGTTCACTCGTTCAGGCTCCGTGGCTGGGTAGGAGCCGGGCTGGAGAGGGGGAGGAGGGGGCAGCCCATTGGGCAGAGCGCGCGGGAGAACGCAGGAGGATGGTGGGGGCTCTTTCTCCACCCTCATCGACGGAGGGACTCCTGTGCGCCGCCGGAGCAACCCTCCCTACGGCCGCCAGTTCCCTCCCCTGCCCGCGGAGCCTCCGCAGCTCCTGGAAGAAAACGAGTGGCCGGCATGGCAGCAGGGGAGGGAATCGGTGGCCGGTCCGGCGGCGCCCAGGAGTCTCTCCGTCGACGAGGGAGGAGGAAGAGCCACACTCCAACGGCGCGAACAGCCGCGCCTGCGTTCTCCCGCGCGCTCTGCTCAGGGGGCTGCCCCCTCCTCCCTCCTCTCCAGCCCTGCGGCCCGGCACCGGTCCACGGCCCGGGGGTTGGGGACCCCTGATCTACAGAACTGATTTACCAGCAATTTAGGAATCAATAATTTATTAATACAAATAAGATATGGGTGATTGTAATGAATTATAGCTTCCATTCACTGAATATTCATAGTGCAACCTTATATATGTTTGTGAATATTTGTCCTTTTTGTTTCTTCTTTAGCATATTTGTCTTCTTTTATAATTGTGTATAGTGTTTTTATTGTGTCTGTATTTAGTTAATGCAAAATGGAAGGAAAAAAGATGCATAACATAAAATACATACTGTAGATATAGATTGTATTACAGATTGAAATAGAAAATTGAAACACAATGATAAAAAGTTTAAAATTACAAGTATATAATATAGTGATTATATAAACTTCATCAACTTATTAGACCAATGAGTATAAAATACTTTTAGTATAAAATAATTCTAGATAGTGAGATTATGGTCAACAAACATTTGGAACCTATAGGTCATACATTATTTCACATCATTAATGAATGAAGTTACATTTCAACTATTAGAGGTTAGTAAAAATATTTTTTCCACCCCAGTTCATGAAGCCCTGTACTAATATCTTCAGAGGCAATCTCAATCATGTTTTGAATTATACTGTATCACAAGTGAACCGAAGAACAAAATATCACTACTGTCTTGCTAATGGTCTGATTTTCTCTGAAGCAAGTTAGATACTTTGACTGAATGTACTTACCTCATTTAGAAGGCAGAAATTGCCTACAAACTCTCACTTATATGGTGTGATCACAAATAGTACGAAATGCGTTTACTTTACTTTAAAGCAGTGTTTCTCAACCTTGAGGACTTTAAGGCCAGTGGACTTCAACTCCCAGAATCCCCCAGCCAGCAAAGCTGGCTGGGGGATTCTGGGAGTTGAAGTCCACTGGCCTTAAAGTCGCCAAGGTTGAGAAACACTGCTTTAAAGTATCGTCGAGTTTTGGAAACACGTTGTAAGTAGCAAATGCGTACATAAGAATGAAAATGTTTAGAAAGTCATTGTAGCTATGATTAGACAGCAGATTATCTGTGTTGTCAAAAACTAATGGAAGATTCACAAATTCAACTCTAAATCTTTCCTTATTTTAATAAATATTTTACTTTTTAAAAATCCCTCAAAAACGTCATATACCAAGCGCATGGTGGTTACAAGGGAGAGGTTACAATTTAGCTACAAAAGTCCAGGGAATACCTTCAGAGCTACCAGAAGTGAACAGTACCACTCCGCCTGCGAACTATATTGCAAGAAAACAAAGAGTGATTTATACAGTAACCTGAAAGGGTCATGATACGGAATTCCAACATTCAATCCAAATGACAGTTACTTCGTCCATAAAAAAAAAAGACCGCGTAATTTCAGATATTGAGCATGCGTAGAATTGCTCTCCGTCTTCATTCGTTCTAGGAAGTAATAGACCGATTTTTACTGGGCCGTTATGTACGCATGCGCACAGTTTTAAAGGCCTGCAAGATGTCGGCGTTGGGCGATTGTGAGTTTTTGGTGAAGCGAGCCCGGGAATTAGTCCAAGGAGACCTGTGGGCCGCCAAGGCTTGGCTTATCACCGCGCGAAGCCTCTATCCTGCCGATTTCAACATTCAGGTTGGTTGGTTGTGAGTTTGGTGTTCGGAATGCTGCCTGTTTTACTTGTTCACTGGTGCTTCGCTTCAGCCGAGCTCCACCGCCTCTGACCTGCCGTTTTCCAGAGAACTTTATCCTTTGCATTTGGAGGCAGCATCTTTCTTGCCTTTGACGAGAGGCTCTTTTCCTTGTGCGAAGGGATAACGTTGGGAAAAAAACCGTCCTTTTTAAAAGACTGTAGTAGAGAAATCCAAGGCTGCTTTATTTATATTATTTGGTATCTTTCCTCTGCTTCACATAGAAATAAAAACAATTCATATCCCTTCAGAATTGAATCTTTGTGAAACGGATTGTCAGATTATTGCTTTCATTATTTAAATATTCGTGCTTCCTGAATTAGGAAGAGCAACTGGTTGCCCTCACTCCTTTTCTTTTGAGTGCAGGATTAGAAGACATTGAAGGTAGATTTTAAACTCTTGTAAAATAATTCATTTGTGTTATTGCCTCAGGGAAAATCAGTTTAACAAAAAATTGAAGGAGAAGAGGTGAAACCCTTTGGATTGTGGTCTAAACAAGAGATGATGATTGTGATCTTTGCCAGAAATGGATTAAGGTTCCAGAAGAGTACACTGGAATAACTACACAAAATTCCTCCTGACAGCTAATACTATTTAAACCTAAACTAGGGGACCAAGAATCATATAAAAATCACATAAAAACGAAGATATTTACAACAATGACCTGAGTTTAAAATATAAAGAACGTGGTGAAAAAGGTGTTGCCTTAATAAAGAAGGCCTTCTGGGGAAAAATATATATATAAAGAAGGTAGGCTTTCATAATAAAATTTGCAAGCATCAACCTTTGACCACCCTATTTTATTCACTTAATGTTTTCCAGTAATGTCATGGAATTGATGTCTTTATTACTGTTAATGGTTCTGTTCTTCATTTTTTTTTCTCATTTTAGTTATGGTAAGGTAGAAAAGTTTGCAAGATGCTCAGTGTAGGAATGCTTTTGTCTCTTCACACTCTTGTTTCTTGTTTTCTAGTATGAGATGTACTCCATTGAGAAGAATGCAGAACGAACAGCATCAGCAGGCAGATTGTTATATGACATGTAAGATGTATTTTACTGGATTTTTCCCAAATTAGGATTGAATGGATGGGATAGCCTATTTCATTTTTAATTGACTTGTTTTATAATAAGATGTGATACATTGTATTCCCTGCAGATGACCAAGTCCTCCTCTCTGAAATTTAAATCAGTATGAGAATACCTTTATGTGCAATTGCTTTTTATTGTACATGTAGTACATGATGCACTACCACAATTGAACCCAACATTTATGTTGCTAAATGAACCATTTGTTAAGTGAGTTTTGCCCCATTTTACAACTGGGGAGGCCACATGGCGTAAAGAGGCTATGGTAAGATAAATGGATAGCCAGAAAGGAAAAAGCCACCAAGCCATAGGGGAGGTAAGCAAAGATGATGCAGGTCAATGGCGGGGGAAACGATTGTAAATATGATTAGCATGGATTTTTATTATGTGACCATACGGTTGCATTGGTTGAAAGTTCAAGGGCCAGTTATTAGTCCAATATTTCAGTGTCACCATAACTTCAAATGGTCACTGAATGAATTGATATTAAATGAAGACTACCTGTAATAAATTAATCTGATAAAATGGACAATCAAGATCTTGAAAGATTAATTTTGAAGAAAGACATCTAGGTTTATCGAGGTATGGAAATGAAAGATGTGCAGATAGATTCAAAGTGGGAAAAGTGCTTTGGATTCAGCTTGTACCTTTTGGAAATCTTGCTTTATCCATGTTTCTTATAGCGCCCATGCAGTACCAAGAAAATGTGCACTTTCCTAGGACCACTCAGTAGCCCTGAGAATCTGGCACATTTTCTTTTAGCTATCTCTAATGGATATAACAAGTGCACCCACATTGGATCGAAAATACATTTCCTGCTTTGGATCCAAATACTCCTATCTTGAGGTGCAAAATACTTAACATATATATAATATGGATAGAATTTGTCACCTAGTTATATCTATGAATAATAAATTCAGAATGGATAAAAACATTTTTCTCATAATTATAATTAATGTATAGAATTTGTTAACATATTTTGATGCTTAGTAGGTAATAGAATTGTTAAGTAGGTTGCTAAATGGAATTTCAATCTTTAAAGAGCAGTGTTAAGTGAGAGAATATTGAATAGTTTCTTAGAACCCTTTTAGCAGTCATAGAACCTTCCAGGATGACCTCTTTAAAAGAGAGCTTTCATAGAAAAACAAAAAAATTCACATGCCTCAGCTTTTTCATTATGATTTTTCAGTGCAAAAGTTTTCGCTAGCAAAGAAGTGTCTTATTCTGTTTTATCACAGTAAACTGAAATTATATACTTCAAGCACAAAATTTCTTAGATGAAACTGTTTAAACAATGAATACAACATGCTATAGGTACTTTTATATAAAAACTTTGTTTATTTTCCCGATTTTCTTTTAATTAATATTGTTTATGTATTATTATAAAACATAAACATTACATTATATTATTTGTGTACAGTAGGGTTTTTTATACAGTTGACTAGAAATTATTAATACATGATTTAAATAACATAAAACTTAAAAGAAAAAAGTTGTTAATATAAACTGTTTTCTAAAATATTAATGTTGATAATTGCATTCAGAACTAAAAACGACATTGATTAACCACAAATTGCACTAAATTTATTTATTATTTATTTATTTATATTTCACATTTCTGAATTGCCCATCTCCCTCAAAATGTTATTTGTTATAAGGTTTTTATCTTAAGTTTAGTACTTTTAATACTGATGCATTCAATATTTTTAAAAAATGCTAAAAAAAGCTATTTTGTTTCTAACTTTCCCTTTTTTTATCCCTTAACCAATGAATGTTCATATTGTCCTTTTTTTCTTTTATTTGTCTGTTTTTGAGCATTGATCCTTTGAATAGCTGTTGTTGTTGTTGTTGTTGTTCCGTAGCCTAACTTGTACTACTGTTAATATGACCAGTTTGGCAAAACCTTTTCACTTTAATAGCATAACAAAATTTCAGCTGTTCTTAGTGATTTCAAGTAGAAATTTCTCTTATCTCCTATTCTTTATTTCAGGTTTGTAAATTTTCCAGAGCAACCAGTGGTATGGCGGGAGATTAGTATTATCACATCAGCACTTCGTAATGATTCACAGGATAAGCAGACAGAGTTTTTAAAAGGTATAACATTCTTCTAGACTTAAATTCCTTGGAGAATGATGTTTATTGGTATGTTAATGAACTTGATGTGTAGGAAGCTTTGATGAACAAGGTGATGGTAGATTTTCTTCTATATTGCACTACCTAAAAGCCTAGAACTGTGTTGGCTTTTTTGGCAGTGTGCAGCAGCTGCCAAAAAAGCCAACACAGTTCTAGGCTGCATAAACAGAGGGATAGAATCTAGATCACGTGAAGTGTTAATGCCACTGTATAGTGCCTTGGTAAGGCCACACTTGGAATATTGCATACAGTTTTGGTCGCCACAATGTAGAAAAGACGTGGAGTCTCTTGAAAGAGTGCAGAGAAGAGCAACCAAGATGATTAGGGGACTGGAGACTAAAACATATGAAGAACGGTTGCAGGAGCTGGGTATGTCTAGTTTGATGAAGAGAAGGACCAGGGGAGACATGATAGCAGTGTTCCGATATCTCAGAGGGTGCCACAAAGAAGAGGGAGTCAAACTATTCTCCAAGACACCTGGGGGCAGGACAAGAAGCAATGGGTGGAAACTAATCAAGGAGAGAAGCAACTTAGAACTAAGGAGAAATTTCCTGACAGAACAATTAACCTCTGGAACAGCTTGCCTCTAGAAGTTGCGAATGCCCCAACCCTGGAAGTCTTTAAAAAGATGTTAGATAGCCATTTGTCTGAAATGGTATAAGGTTCCTGCCCACGCAGGGGGTTGGACTAGAAGATCTACAAGGTCCCTTCCAACTCTGCTATTGTATTGTATTGTAATATGAGGCTAAACAAGACGAGACAATAAGAGGTGGAAGAGACATTGGAGAGTCCAAACCCTAGTCAGGCAGGAAACCTTGTAGTGTTTCAAATAAATTATTGCCCAATGTCTTCTTGAAAACCTCCAGTGTTGGAGCATTCATAACATGAATGGGATGGGAAGTAACGGACTCAGGCTCAACCCGACCAAGACCGAGTGGCTGTGGTTTCCGGCTGCCCGATTCAACCAGCTCACTCCATCGCTGGCCATAGGGGGCGAACATCTGGCCCCTGTGGATGGGGCGCGCAATTTGGGTGTCCTCCTGGATGCCCGGCTGTCCATGGAAGATCAGGTGACAGCCGTGGCCAGGAGGGCATTTTACCAGGTTTGCCTGGTTCGCCAATTGCGCCCCCTATTGGATCGGGACGCCCTTCGCACAGTCACTCACGCGCTCGTGACATCCCGACTGGACTATTGTAACTCTCTCTACATGGGGCTTCCCTTGAGGTGCACCCAGAGACTTCAGCTAGTCCAGAACGCAGCCGCGCGAGCAATTATGGGAACCGTCAGGTCTACCCATGTAACACCGCTCTTACGCGAGCTGCACTGGCTACCTGTCGTCTTCCGGGTGCGCTTCAAGGTGTTAATTATCATCTTTAAAGCGCTCCATGGCTCGGGACCTAGCTACCTGCGGGATCGGATCCTGCCTCATACATCCTCACGGCCGATTTGCTCCCACAGAGAGGGACTTCTCCGGGTGCCGTCCACTAGACTTTGTCAGCGGGCGACGCCCAGGGGAAGGGCGCTCTCTGTGGCGGGCCCGGCCCTCTGGAACGACCTTCCCCCCAATATTAGGATGACCACGGACCTCCGCTCCTTCCGTCTTAAATTAAAAACTCATCTTTTCTGTCTGGCCGGCCTGGGATAGTCTCTCTGTCTCTGGGGTTTTTTATTGGGTAGTTTTTAGTATAGTTTAATTTTAATGGGGAATTTTAGCGCAGGTTAGGTTTAATTTGTTTTTAAGAAATGTCTGTATATTTTTATTGTTTTTATTCTACCTGTGCACCGCCCCGAGTCCCTATGGGGAGAGGGAGCGGTTATACAAATATTAAATTATTATTATTATTATTATTATTATTATTATTATTATTATTATTATTATTATTATTATTATTATTATTATTATTATTATTATTATTATTATCTGAGGCAAGTTGTTCCACTGATTAATTGTTCTAACTGTAAGGAAATTTCTTCTTAGTTCTAAGTTGCTTCTTTCCTTGATTAGTTTCTAACCATTGGTTCTTGTCCTGCCCTCAGATGCTTTGGAGAATAACTTGACTCCTTCTACTTTGTGGCAATCCCTGAGATATTGGAACATTACTACAATGTAATAATAATAATAATAATAATAATAATAATAATAATTTTATTTGTATACCGCATCCTCTCCCCAAGGGGACTCGGAGCGGTGCACAGGGAAAATTAAAATAACTGTAGAAAATACATAAATAAAATGAATAAAAACGAATTAAACTAGATTATCCCTGCGCTAAAATCCCCAATTATAAATTACCTAAAATCCCTAACACCCTATTAGACGGAGACTAACCTAGGCCGGCCAAGCAGAAAAAGTATGTTTTAAGTTTTTGACGGAATGAGCGGAGGTCCGTAGTTGTTCTGATTTCGGGGGGAAGGTCGTTCCAGAGGGCCGGGCCCCCCACAGAGAAGGCCCTTCCCCTGGGCGTCGCCCGCTGGCATAGCCTAGTGGACGGCACCCAGAGAAGTCCCTCTCTGTGTGAGCGAATCGGCCGTGAGGATGTATGGGTCAGGATCCGATCCCGCAGATAACTAGGTCCCGAGCCATGGAGCGCTTTAAAGATGATAACTAACACCTTGAAGCGCACCCGAAAGACGACAGGCAGCCAGTGCAGCTCGCGTAAGAGCGGTGTTATATGGGTAAACCTAGAGGTTCCCATTATTGCTCACGCGGCTGCATTCTGGACCAGCTGAAGTCTTCGGGTGCACCTCAAGGGGAACCCCATGTAGAGAGAATTACAGTAGTCCAGTCGGGATGTCACGAGGGCATGAGTGACTGTGCAAAGGGCATCCCGATCCAATAGGGGGCGCAACTGGCGTACCAGGCGAACCTGGTAAAACGCCCTCCTGGCCATGGCTGTCACTTGATCTTCCATAGACAGCCGGGTATCCAGGAGGACGCCCAAGTTGCGCGCCCCATACACAGGGGTAAGATGTTCGACCCCTATGGCCAGTGATGGAGTCAACTGGTTGAATCAGGCAGCCGGAAACCACAGCCACTCGGTCTTGGACGGGTTGAGTCTGAGTCTGTTACTTCCCATCCAGGCCCGCACGGCTTCCAGGCACTGGCACATCACCGCTACGGCATCGTTGGGGTGGTTTGGGGTAGATATATACAACTGCGTATCGTCAGCGTAGAAGTGGTACTCTATCCCAAAACCACAGATGATCTCACCCAGCGGCTTCATATATGCGTTGAACAGGAGAGGCGAGAGGACCGACTCCTGAGGCACCCCACATGTGAGGGGTCTCGAGGTCGACCTCTGCTCTCCTGCCAACACAAATTGCGATCGACCGGAGAGGTAGGAGGAGAACCACCGTAGAACGGTGCCTCCCATCCCCAACCCCTCCAGCCGATGCAATAGGATACCATGGTCGATGGTATCAAAAGTCGCTGAGAGGTCTAATAGGACCAGGATGGAGGAACAACCCCCATCTCTGGTCCTCCAGAGATCATCTACCAACGCGACCAATGCCGTCTTGGTGCTATGCCCGGGCCGGAAGCCGGACTGGCACGGGTCCAGATAATCAACTTCCTCCAGGTGACGGGGAAACTGTTGTGCCACCACACTCTCTACAACCTTCGCCAAAAAGGGAAGGTTGGAGACCGGAGGGTAATTAACCAATAATGCTGGGTCCAGAGAGGGCTTCTTCAGGAGGGGCCTCACCATGGCCTCTTTAAGGGAGGCAGGCAAGAAACCCTCACTCAGAGAAGCGTTGACAACCTCCTGGAGCCAGCCTCGTGTCGCTTCCCAGGATGCCAGTACAAGCCAGGAAGGACACGGGTCCAATAAACATGTGGTGGCTCGCAGTCGCCCACGTAACCTGTCCATATCCTCAGAAGTAACATGTAAATGTAACCCCTAGTCCTTCATTTCATTAAACTGGACATACGCAATTCCAGAAACCGTTATTTATATGTTTTAGCTTTCAGTCCCCTAATCTTCTGTAATGTTCTTCTTTGTGCTCTTTCTAGAGTGGCCTTACCAAGACATTATAAAGTGATATTAACACTTCACATGGTCTTGATTCTATCCCTCTGCAACACATTACTGGCTCATATTTAAATGATTGTCCACTAGGACTCCAAGATCTCTCTCATAGTACTTGCTACTATTGAGCAATGTACCACCTATACCTGTGAAGGCGAACCTATGGCATGCATGCCACAAATGGCACACAGAGTAATATTTGCTGGTATGGCAGCCCTCAGCTTCAGTGCGCATGTTGCACTGGCTAGCTGATTTGTGGCCTTCTGTAGGGCTGAGGGAGGCCATTTTTGCATTTAGGCTGCAAAAGGAACTTAGATAGGATGTCAATAGTATTGCTAGAGGCAGATTTATAGCGTGTATCCTCAGCATACTGATATTTCACCTCATGGTGACAGATGACCTTGCCCAACAGCTTCATATAGATGTTGAAGAGAAGAGTAGAGAACACCAAACCCTGAAGTGCCCCACATTGCCTTTGAAATGGGAAAAGCAGGTCAGTTGTGTAATCAGTTATGTGTCAGGTCCTGGATGATCTGGTATAGGCCAATGGCTGCCAATTTGATGCCCCTGAGTTAGAGGATAACATGTCTGAGATTGCTAAACCACTGCTTCTGAAGCAAATTATCTTTTGTTCTATCAATCCATGAATAAACCAAATGCAGGAAAAAATTCTAATAGTTCAGCCCGGGGAGGGAACACAGGAGAGGTAGAATGGATTTGATAATCTACTGTGACTTTGTCAAACAAGGTAGTTACTTGGGGTTTCCTCTGATTTTGCTCTCATTGATCTTTTTCATATTGTGGAAATCAGGTAAAACAGTCATTTCATCTCCCTTTCCCCTTTTATATAAAAAAAGAGAAATTTAGAAATATAGATATTGACATGCTTATTTTCTAAGTCACAAAATACAGTTATTTCTGTGTTCCCTCCCCAGGCTGAACTATTATAATATTTAATGGGTTAGTCAGCCAGGAAGTTGGAATTTTTCCTGCATTTGGTTTATTCATGGATTGATAGAATAAAAGATAATTTGATGATTTGATAATTTGATGATACACACTATAAATCTGCCTCTAGCAATACTATTGACATCCTTTTGCAGCCTGAATGGGAACCAGTGTTGTTTTAAATTACTCAGTCTCTGAAGTGAGAAAGATGATATAGAAATTTAATAAACAAACAAATTGCTGCAACTGTACTTTGACGACTGAGTGGGGACTGGGTTTGGAGGATGAGTTTTGGGATCTCTGATTCAGGCCTGGGTCATCTTTGTTATTAGATGGCACTGCATTGCTCTAAACAGACTCTTTGTAGACTTGAGACTTCTGCACAAACAGGAGGTGCCAGTTATGACTAAGAAGGCTTTTGTACAGCTTCATGCTATGTGCCAGTTGTGTCAGTTCCTGAACTAGAATAAAATAGAATGAATGAGCTGGAAGAGACTTTGGAGATCTTTTAGTCCAGCCCTATGCTCAAGTAGGAAAACCTATACTATTTTCAGATAAGTGACTGTCTAGTTCAAATTCAAGGCCCAGGGCCCGGATCTGGTCCGCAGAGTGCTTAGATCTGGCCTGCGGAACTGCCCTGGAAACAATAAAGGACTGGCCCTCAGTGCCTCTGCCAGCGAAAATGAAGCTTGGGAGGGCTGCGTGCGGCCTTCCTGAGCTGCATTTTCAGTGGCAGAGGGTTGCAGCAGGCCATCACAGCTGAAAATGGAGCTTGGGAGCCCATTTTCGTGGGCAGAATGCATGGGCCACCACAGGCATCCCAGATATAAATGACGTCGAGCTGGTCATGCCCCCCCTGGCCCCCCAAGGTCAAACAGAACTGTAATGAAATCGAGTTTGACACCTATGATCTTGACTCTTCTTAAAAACATCCAGTGATGTAGTGCCCACTATTTCTGGAGGCAAGCTGTTCCACTGATTAATTGTCCTCACTGTTAGAAAGTTTCTCCCTAACTCCAGATTGTTTCTCTCTTTGATTAGTTTCTAATCATTGTTTCTTGCCGTGCCCTCTGGTGCTTTGGAGAATAATTTGACCTCCTCTTCTTTGTGGCAGCCACTGAAGTACTAGAATACTGCTATCATGTCACCCTAATTCTCCTTTTCTTTAGACTAGCCAAACCCAAATCCTGCAGCCGTTCTTCATATGTTTTAGTCTCCAGACTTTTGATCACCTTAGTTGCTCTTCTGGAAGGCTCTTAGGTCATTCATGCTTTGGTCACCTCTTGGGTAAATTAATGTGGGTATAATGTAGTAGGGATGGCCTTTGAAGACTACCTAGAAGATTCAACTGGTGCAAAATGCTGCAGTGAATGGCACACAGTACACCTGCTCTACAAACTGTATTGATTGCCAGTTTGCGTCTGGGTCTAATTTAAGGTACTGTTTTTGACCTTTGAAGCCCTTTCTATTATTATTTGAGGAACGTTCTCCACCCGATTACATTTGCCCATCGTATCAAGTCTGCCAGAAGAGGTATGCTGTGAGTTTCACCTAGAAAAGTTTCATCTGGTGGTACCCAGGAGATTTGCTTTTTCTGCCCTGGTGCCTGCCCCATGGAACATTATTCTCCTCCCACCAGGTGTGACTGGCTCTATCCTTGATAACCTTCTGGAAGTCCCTGAAAACATGACTGTCTCAGGAGCTTAAGGATCAATGAGATGGTTGCATTGTTTTTAACATAATTTTTTCTACTAACTTGCTCTATAATGTTACTGATATATTTTAAAGTTTTACTTATTTTAATATTTTAATTTTACAATTTTTATTGTGTGCCATTTTTCTGCAAGATGCTATAAATATGATAAACACATTAATAAATCTGGAAAAAGATTCTGTTAGGACAAAATACTTAAGCTAATGTGTTTAAGCTGTTCTTTAGATTTTTGTGTCTTTTTTTCTCCTATCTTCACACCATTCTTTTAGTTTCTAATTTTTTTACCTGTATCTATCTTTTAAAAACATTAATTCAATATTGTTCTCCTTTTAGGTTTATTTGAAACTCTTCCTGGCCGGGTTCAATGTGAAATGTTATTAAAAGCTACAGACCAGTGCTTCAATACTTTAGAACGGGCAGAAATGTTGCTTTTGCTTTTACGGCGTTTTCCTGAGACTGTGGTTCAGCATGGGGTAAGAGGATGTAGATTATATGCTAAATACTTGCATATTATTTCTTTAAAATATTGTAAAGTTTCACAAAACAAATGTGTGTTTAGAATCAAGTTGGTAGATGAAAATACAGATAGATGGGATGGAAATAACGACAATTTCTAGCAGCAATAACCAATATTGGGAGCATGAGGTTTGGCTTATTTCCTAAGAAAATGTCATTGTCCAAAAGCTTAATTGAGATGATAATGTTGTTTTATATGCATATTCCTTCCTTTTTACTTTGAAAGTAAGAAGTCCCCAACTTGTTTATAAAGATACAGGTAGTCCTTGACTTACAACCATTCAAAGTTACAATAGCACTGAAAAAAGTGACAGTCATTGCAGCACCTCCAAGGTCACATGATTGGTATCTGAGTGCTTGGCAACTAGCATTTATTTGTCATGATTGCAGTAGCCTGGGGCCAAGTGATCACTATTTGCAATCTTCCTGAATAATTTCAGACAAGCAGAGTCAATAGGGGAAGCTGGATTCACTTAGTGACCACGTGATTCATTTAACAACCATGACAAAAAAGCTCCTAAAATTAAGCATGACTCGTTTAACAATTGCCTGCTTTAGCAACCAAAATTCTGGTCCCAATTGTGATCATAATTGAGCACTACCTGTATTTTTTATTGTGTTGGCCATAACATGTTAAATAGCCATAGGTTTTAAAGTATTGAGGAAAGAATTGGCAGCTTTATTTATGCAATACGTTACAAACAATCTGAAAAACTTGTATAAGAAAGAAGAAACAAATTTGATTTTCTTTAAATTTTGCAAAGGTGGGCCTTGGGGAAACATTGTTAGAAGCAGAAAATATTGAAGATCAAGAATCACCTGTTAATTGCTTTAGAAAATTATTTGGTAAGAATATAATTTTGTTCCAAAATTTTTGTTTTATACATTGAAGGTTGTGAGATCACAGTTGTACAATCTTTAAACTCTTTCTGCTTGTATATGAGTTGTATGAGTACCGTATTTTTCAGAGTATAAGATGCACCTTTTTTCCTCTAAAAAGAGGCTGAAAATCTGGGTGCATCTTTTATATCGAATACAGCATTTTTTTGCCTCCTGAAACCCGCTCCTTCACCAAAATGGCCACGCACATACCCTTATGGAGGCTTCCAGAGAACTCCTGGGGGCTGGGGAAGGTAGAAATAGGCACAAAACAGGGCATTTTGCCCCCCCCCCAGCCCCCAACAGCACTCTGTAAGCCTCCATAAGGCTATGCATGCTATTTTTTTGACCAAAAAACGGACCACTTTTCCTCATTCCCCCCCTCGAGCCCCCCCCCCCTCCCGCCCAGGCTATTCATGCCTTTTATTTGAAAAAAAAAACCGGGTCCATTTTCGCAAAAAATGGGCCATTGGGGGGAGGTTTGCATAGTGCAAAAAGGGGTTTTCCCCCCCTTTCAGAAAGCTGTTTAATTAGAGGGATTGATGAGAATTACGTTGGTCAAGTACTGTGCCTGCAGAAACAAAGATTTTTCCAAAGGTGGTCAGTGATTTCCTTCTCCAGCACATGGGAAAATACACCTGGAAACATCTACCTACCTACTTACCTACCTACCTACCCCCTCTCTCTCTCTCCCTACCTATCTACTGTTTCTCTCCTCTCTCTTTCTATTTCTCTCTCTATCCCTCTACCTACCTACCTACTCTCTCTCCCCCCTACCTATCTACTGTATTTCTCTCTCTCTCTCTCTCTCTCTCTCTCTCTCTCTCTCTCTCTCTCTCTCTCTCTCTCTCTCTCTCTCTTTCTCTCTATCCCTCTACCTATTTATCTATCTACACACACTCCCTCCTTACTGTATTTCTCTCTCTCTCTCCCCGCTCTACCTACCCCCCCTCTCTCTCCCTCCCTCCCTCCTGTATTTTTCTCTCTTTCTCTCCCTATCTATCCCTTTATCTACCTACCTACTTTTTTTAAAAAAAATTGCCTCTTCAAAACCTGGGTGTGTCTTATACTCCGGTGCGTCTTATAGTCTGAAAAATATGGTACATTAACATTCATTTATGTCATTGTTTTCCTTTGGATTGTCAACTGACTGAAGTTGGAATGAAAAGTAAAATTGACATGATGGATATTATTTAAATATTTAGAACAATTTGGGAATTGGGGCATAATTATGGCACTTTAATCTACTTTTTATATTTGAAGCTTCTCTATTCTTTTTTGTATTATCATCTCTTTGGGAACAGAGAATAATGATCCCAACATATTTGTAGTAAAAAAAAACCTACAGGGTAGTAAAAAATGAAATTCTACAGGTAGTCCTTAATTTATAACGTTTATTCAGCAACTGAACTTATGACAGCACTGAATAAATTGTGGTTACAACTGGCCATTGGCATTCTGATTGTCCCAGCATTCCCATGGTCATGTGATTGTGCTCTGAGAGTTTGACAACCTATTTGCACTTACAGAAAATCAGTGGGTAAGCCAGCAAGGAAGGTCACAAATTGTTGGAGTAAATCTTCATCACTTGCACACCCTCCATAGCCCTTCTGCACTCTCACTCATACCATACGCCATACTCTCTGGCATACTCTCCACAACCCATGCTATGCCTCTTGTGCACTTCCTTGCACCCTCATGTATCCTCATGCTGCACTTCTCATGACCAGTCATACCTTTTCTGACCTGCATTATGCCTCTTTCTCTGACCTGTGCTTTCACACATCCCCTCACACCCTTCCTGCTCTGCACACCTTTTGTACACCTTTTTGATTCTCCCTTGTACTCTTGTGTGCCCTCCCCAACCAATTCCTGCCCAATCTTTCCCTCCTTCCCTCACCTGCCTGCAGGCCTGGGAATTGCAATTTCCTTCTGGCTTCCTCATTAACTTTGGTTGTGGGAAGCTAGTAGCCTCACCTAATGATCATGGGATTTGGTTATAATATAATATATATAATGATATATAATATTGGGATTATAGGGATTGCTGTTGCTAAGCAATGTGATTTTGCTGTATGACCTCATTATTTAGCAGCAGAAATTCTAGTCCCAATTGCCGTTGTAACTTTAGGACTGTCAGTAATGTTAAAAATACAGTTGATTGATTTATTGATGTTGTAAACCAATCCACTTTCAATGATTCTTGATGGTTAATTCCAAACATAGATGAATATTTCAGAAGGAGAACATCTGAAAAATCATTTTCTTCTTCATAGGGAAGAGAGTGTGTCCATTTGTTGCTTAATTTAAATAAGCTATTAGTTTTAGCTATTGTTGTTAGGACTTTATTTTAAATTAATTGCAAATATCTTGCTTAAGTAATATAGATAACGCTTTGTTACATAATGGCATAATGTAGGAAACTGACAAATTTAATTTGATTTCATTATCATTTTTAGTTTGTGATGTTCTGCCTTTAATAATTAACAACCCTGATGTACGACTTCCTTCCGCTCTGTTATACAAGTATCTGACTAAAGCTGCAGAATTTTATATTAATTATGTGACTAGATCATCACCGACAGAAAACCAATATCCAGGTAAAAATACTACAGCAAAATAAAGTAGAAATTAATATATATCATAGAGAATAAAGAGAAATTACTGTATATCAAAACAATGGCTTGGTTTATACAGCATATGAATATTATTCAAGAATCTTAAAGTCTTTAATGAAGCAGTATCACCATGTTTACATATTTCAGGAAAGACTGATAGAGCACAAGATGGTTGGGGCAGAGGGGCCTTTTCACTGTGGCAATGGAGTGGCTAGCAGTGGCGACAGCACTTCATGTTTCATGTTTATTGGATTTGTATCCCGCCCTATCTCCCCGAAGAGACTCAGGGCGGCGCACAGGCAAATATTAAAACAATACAAACAATGCAAAATACAATATAGTTACAATAAAAATATATTAAATTAAACCCCGTGCTAAAAACATCTTTAAAACCATCTAAAAAGCCTTAATAAAATCCCCACAATTTATTAATAAAGTCTTAAGCCAGGCCAGCCAGATGAAAAAAGTGAGTTTTAAGCTCCTGACGGAAGAGGCGCAGATCCGTGATGCGAATGTTGGGGGGTAGGTCGTACCAGAGAACCAGATCCGCCACAGAGAAGGCCCTTCCCCTGGGGGTCGCCAGCCGGTATTGGCTAGCGGACGGCACACTGAGGAGGCTCTCCCTGTGTGAGCAGACAGGATGGAGGGAGGTGTGTGGTAGGAGGCAGTCTCGCAAATACCCAGGTCCCGTGCCATGGAACGCTTTAAAGATGGTTATCAATACCTTGAAGCGCACCCGGAAGGCCACAGACAGGCCACAGGCAGCCAGTGCAGCACGCGCTGGCAGTATCGAGAGACTCCCAAGATCCACCACGCGGATGCATTCTGTACTTGCTGGAGCCTCCAGGTGCACCTCAAGGGGAGCCCCATGTAGAGAGCATTGCAGTAGTCTAGGTGGGATGTCACGAGGGCTTGAGTGACTGTGCGAAGGGAGTCCCGATCTAGAAAGGGGCGCAACTGGCGAATCAAGCAAACCTGATAAAAAGCCCCCCTGGCCACGGCCGTCACATGGTCATCCAAGGACAGCCGCGTGTCCAGGAGGACACCCAAGTTGTGAGCCCTTTCCGTGGGGGCTAATGATTCGCCCCCAATAGCCAGCGATGGGGCCAGCTGGCTATATCGGGATGCCAGAAACCACAGCCACTCGGTGTTGGACGGGTTGAGTCGGAGCCTGTTCCTCCCCATCCAGACCCGCACGGCCTCCAAACACTGGGACATCACATCAACGGCATCGTTGGGGTGGTTAGGGGTAGAGATGTACAGCTGGGTGTCATCAGCGTACTGATGGTACTCTACCCCAAAACCACGGATGATCTCGCCCAGTGGCTTCATATAGGTGTTGAACAGGAAAGGCGAGAGAACCGACCCCTGAGGCACCCCACAAGTGAGGGGCCTCGGTGCCGATCTCTACCCCCCTGCCAACACAAGTTGCGACCGGCCGGAGAGATAGGAGGAGAACCACCGCAAAACGGTGCCTCCCACTCCTAATCCCCCCCAGTCGGCGCAACAGGATACCATGGTCGATGGTATTGAAAGCCGCTGAGAGGTCTAATAGGACTAGGATAGACCTCTATCCCGCGCCCGCCAGAGATCATCAACCAATGCGACCAATGCCGTCTCCGTGCTGTGTCCAGGTCGGAAGCCGGACTGGCACGGGTCTAGATAGATAGTTTCCTCCAGGTGCCGGGGAAACTGATATGTTCACCCCCCCCAGACTAACTTCACTGGAGGGCAACTCGTCCCGAATCTGAGTGATTTTCTCCTGTAGATACAGTCCAAATTCCTCTGCGCAACCCTGTAAAGGAGTTTCCCGCTGCCCCTGTTGGAGAAGGGAGCGGGTCACCCTAAACAGGGCGGCAGGGTGGTTATCTGCGGATGCAATGAGGGTGGCCAGATAGTTACGTCTTGCCACTCTCATCGCCACGATGTAGGTCCTCAAATGGGACCTAACACGTGTTCGGTCGGATTCGGAGCGAGTGGATCTCCAGATGCTCTCTAGGCGTCTCTTACGGCGCTTCATCACCCTCAGCTCCTCAGAAAACCAAGGGGCCAGGGAGGATCGGCACCGTGTGAGAGGCCGCAAGGGCGCAACCCGGTCCAGGGCCCCAGCAGCCGCACTATTCCATGCGGCTACTAGGTCCTCAGTCGAGTCGCGGGTCAGGGGCACAGGCATTGGCCCAAGCTCCGTCAGGAACCTCTCCGGGTCCATCAGGCGCCTGGGGCGGAACCATCTAGGAGTCTCCGGTTCCGCCTCCCTGCGGTGGAATGTAGCGGTTGGAAAGTCCAGCCGAAGGAGAAAGTGATCTGTCCATGACAGGGGTGTAGCGATTAAATCCCCTATTCCCAGATCACTAGTCCACTGGCCAGAGACAAAAATTAGATCCAGCGTGTGACCCCCGGTGTGAGTGGAACCGTGAACTACTTGGGTCAGGATCATGGCCGTCATGGAGGCCATGAACTCCCGAGCCACTTCCGACGTTTCGCCAGCTGATGGCAGATTGAAATCCCCCATGACTAAAAGCCTGGGGGTATCAACTGCCACCTTGGCTATTACATCTAGGAGCTCGGGCAGGGCTGCTGAAGTGTAGCGGGGAGCCAAGTACACAATCAGCAAACCCAACTGCTTCCCCAGACCCCACTTCACAAACAGGGATTCACAGCTGGCTGTCTGCGGCACAACAGTCTCCCCCGGTTCTAGGCTCTCCTTCAAAATAACCACCCACCCCACCCCGACCCCGGGCCCTAGACTGATGAAACACTCGGTAGCCCGGTGGGCACATTTCAACGAGGGGGACTCCCCCCTCATGGCCCAACCAGGTCTCCGTAATACCCGCCAGGTCTGGACCCTCCTCCAGGACCAAGTCATGGATAAGGGGGGCCTTTGTGGTAATGGACCTGGCGTTGCATAACATCAGTCTAGGGCCCGGGCCCTGCGCACCCAAACCTCCTGGGATGCGAGAAATGCTCTGGGGACCGGAGCACGCAACCACCTGTAAACAGCGGGTGTGCGCTCCCATAGATTGACATGGTCCCTGGCTCATGCTATACCTACCCCTCCCAAAGACTGCCCTAATAATATGGCTCTCTGTTGAACTGACCACCAACACCCCCTTAGTATCGGACCCAACATTCTCCTCATCGGGGCTAAGGGTCGGCCTGGACTTCCCGATAGTGGATAGTAGTAGTTCCCGACTGTAGTTCCCGACTGGGACTACTCAAGACCTTGGGCATTTATTGGCATGTAGTGCTGTGCAGGATGACCAAAAGGACAGAGATTGGGGGTGGGAATAAAAGCGGGAAAGGGAATCGAAGGTCCCCTGCAGTTGTAAGTTCAGTCAGGCTAAAAAAATCCTAATCACATGGTGATGATAGTCCTGATATTCCCTGCACAATTTCCATCCAAATCCAAGCCCTGTTCATCTTCCAAACAAAAATAAGGCTGTACAAGTACTTAGTAATAACATTACATTAATTTTAACCTTAACTTCCATGTTATGTAATTCTCCCTCTTGGTAAGGAGGAATGTAAATTTGGGAACTGTGATTTATCATGGGGTTCTTTTATATACTTTATTTTCTATTTTAAGAAAATTTATGTTGCTGCCCAACCCAGTCTTGGTGAGTCTGAGCAACCTACGAATATTAAAAGCCAGTATAAAAACAATGAAAAGCAATAAATCCCAGTCCTCTGGCAACAACAACAATCAAATAAGCCACATGATAGGCTCCATCCCACTCTGGGATCCCCAGGCCTGTTGCTAAAACCAGGTCTTCAAGGTCTTGTGAAAGAGTTTCAAAGTAGGGACCAGTCTTATCTCCATGGGGATGATGTTCTACAGAGTGGGAGTCATTATAAAATAGAAATAGAATAGAATATTGTCACTTTAAATGTCCATTAATCAACATTGCATTCATTGCGTTCAGCTCTCAAAAGAACCATTATGCATGTACCCACGTATACTATATATGACACAGAAACATCACAGTCTGGTTTGAATGTATACAAGATGGATGGCATAAGGGGAAAAATTGTTACAGAGTTTAGTAGTCCTGTTAGAAAACTTTGAAACCTCCACCCAGAGCGGAGCAACAGAAACAGACCTTGAAGTGGGTGTATGGGGTCCCCAACAATTCTTTGAGCTCTAAGCATATAGTGCTTATGAGCAGTATCCTGAATAATGGGAAGCAAGCTTCCTATAATCTTCTCAGCTGTCCTTACCACTCTATATAGATCTTCTATCTGAGACACTGTTTCCACCAAACCAAACAGTGATACAGTTTTTTTGTTAAAATGCTCTCAATTATGCCTCTGTAAAAAGTGGTCAGGACAGGAAGACAAAGATGTGCTCTCATCATATGACACAGAAAATGCAAATGCTAGTTTGCACGTTTACTAAAGATAACATCAAGAGACCAAGTTAGATTATTAGCTTTCTGCACCCCCAGATACTTAATACTGTTGACCACTTCCACAGCTGCAGCCCTCTTGGTTCTATTAGATGAACCCACTTAGGAGAGAGGACTCGTAGCTTTTCTTGCCTGCCCAGTCAGGTTGATGTGACCCAGAAAAGACGACCCTTCAAATATCCTCGTCCCAAGCCATCTAGGATTTTAAAAGTGACCACCAACACCTTGAATTGGTCCTGGAAGCAAATGCCCAGCCAATGCATCTCCTGAAGAGAGATGACACGTGCATATCTAGACCTTCACAAAGTCATGTGCACCACTGCATTTTGAACATGTTGAAGCTTCCATATGCTTTTCAAAGGCTGCCATATGTAGAGTATATTTCAATAGTGTCCAGTGCTGAGGATTTCATAGCTGCCAGCTGATGTAAGGTTGTAATCTGTAAGCTAATGCAATGAGAATGATTCAGCAATATAGGTATAGCCTATTTAAGACTCTGATGGGGTCCACACAAGTCATTTACCCCTTTAAATAGCCACTATGGGAAGTGATTAGGGCGTGAGTGTAATTACCATTTCATTTCTCTCATTTCTGCCTACTTTATCATCTTCAAATATTGTGATATAGTGGAAATTTGGATGATATCAATTCTTAGTGTTTGTTGGATTTAACTCTTCAACTTACCTATTTGGTAGTCTATTTTTAATTTTTAATCTTTTAATTTCTCCTTACCACCCCCTCATAATTGTAGTTTCTAGTATTAAAACGAGAAACTACAGTTATAAAATGCAATCAGAAAATCTGCATTCTTTTGAAAAATTATCACTGTTGTCTAAAAGCAAAATAAGATATTAGATTTAATATAACCAAGTAATGTAAAAAAAACTAGATCTTTTTTCAGATACTTTCAGAACAAACTTGATCTAAAATATCAATATATTTTTTTACTCTGCGTATATTTATGTATAAAGAATTGGATTTTTGCTTCAAGAGAATTGTAATTTAAACATAACAGAGAAGATAGCAAAGGAGAGGAAGAGGAATTGAGAAAATAAAGAGATGAAATTGAGGGCCCAAATTGTTGGCAATATGCTGCCTCTTTAAACCACTTAGAGAGGGCTCTAAAGCACTGTGAACGATATATAAGTCTAATTGCTATTGCTAATTGTAATATGTAGATTGCCTTGTCTATACACTAAGGGGTTTTATAATGGGTAATTCAAATAACAATTGACAGGAAAAAAACACTATGTCTTTAAGAACAGATTTCTTAGGGGCATAAAGAATAACAGCTAAATTAATGAAAATCACAATTAAGAATGCACATAGAGAAATCAAATATTTATGGATTTCAAGGATTGAAGATAAAAATGTTTATAGAATTTAGTGGGTCCCTTCTATTTGTCTTGATATTGTATCTATCTATCTATCTATCTATCTATCTATCTATCTATCTATCTATCTATCTATCTATCTAATCTATCTATCTATCTATCTATCTATCTATCTATCTATCTATCTATCTATCTATCTATCTATCTATCTATCTATCTATCTATCTATCTATCTATCTATCTATCCATCCATCCATCCATCCATCCATCCATCCATCCATCCATCTATCTATCTAATCTATCTAATTTATGTACCTGCCCTTCACACCAGAAGTTACTCTGGATGGCATATGACAATCAAATGACACCAAAATATAAAAACAATTAAAACAATCATTTTTAAAAGATGTGCAATCATTTGGTCTTAACAAACATTGAAGCACATTATTAGTATTTCATATAAATATACATTGCTGGAGAAGGAATTAAAAGTTGTTTTGGATGTTGGGCTAATTTTTAATAATTAATTAACTGATTTTATTCACTTCTAGGAACACAGGACACATCTGATCTTGTGTCCCCTAATAAACGAAGTGCTCAGAAATTTATTATTGAAGGCCTCACTGAGAAATCATGCCAGATTACAGATCCTTGGGAAAGGATATTCAAAATACTATCCATAGTAGGTGTGAGATGTGAATGGCAGATGGACGTGGCAAGAAGGTTTGATAAATTGTTAATTTCTTAAAATATATCTAATTAACTATTCAATGAACTTTGGCCTGATTCTTGACAAAATAGTACAGCTGGCCTCGACTTACAACATTTTATTTAGTGAACATTCTAAGATGCAGTAGGACTGAAAAAAGTGACTTAGGACAGTTTTTCACATTTAGAACCATGGCAGCCTCCCCTTCATCATGTGATCAAATTTAGACATTTGTCAGCTTATTCGTGTTTATGTTGCAGTGTCATGTGTCCCAAGGTCATGTGATCTCCAATTCTGTTCTTACAGGGAAAGTAAATGGGAAAGCCAGGTTCACTTAACTATCATATTACTAATTTAATAATTCTAGTAATTCACTTAAGAACTGTAGCAGGAAGAGTCATGAAATAGGGCAAAATTCACTTAACAACATTCTCAGTTAGTAACAAATTTTGGACAAAAAATGGACGAAAAAGAAGGCCAAAGTTAGCTGGCCAACAGGCAGGAGCTGACCGAGCAATGCCTTGCGTGTCCTAACAAATGGTTCCGCATGCCATCACTGCTCTAAACTCTTCAGCCTGGAGTCACTCATCAAGTTTAGTATCTTACAGATTTGTCACTTTTCAAGGCATGTGGTAAATTTAGTAAATGGGGTTTTTAAAAGGGATAGCGATTGGAGGGCAGAGGTGGAGAATTTAGTTTCAGTACCTATAGGCTGGGGGAGAAAGGCCAACAAATCCGTCCTCCCAACTTTTTTTCTTTTCTTTATTAAAGAAATGTGGGTTTCTACGAACGGGAGGGGGTTAAGCAATAGAAAGGCTTTAGAAAGCTAGTTCTGAAGCTGCTGCCTTTACCAAAGCAGGAAAGGTTTTCAGTCTTTTAGTGGCCAGCTGATTTGGAGTGAAAAGCTTTGAAAGCAGAGCCATTTCTTCAAGAAATTGTTAGAGTGCTAAAAATGGTGACTGTTTCCGGTGACATGGGAAGCAGAGCCATGCATTGTGGGGTCTTCTCAAAGTGGGATGAGGAGACAGATCAGGGGTGCTGTTACATTCCTATGGTAAGTAAAAAGGGCAAATGAATACTGGGGTTTTGGAGCCACCATAAATTTGAAATGGGGTTATAATAATAATAATAATAATAATAATTTTATTTTTCTATACCGCGTCCTCTTCCCAGGGGGACTCGGAGCGGTGCACAGGGAAAAATTAAAACAACATAAAATATATACATAAATAAATACAGTAAAAACAGATTAAATCTAATTGTCCCTGCACTAAAATCCCCATTTTTAAAATTAACATTCCCTAACCCCTGAGGTAGAGACTAACCTAGGTCGGCCAAGCAGAAAAAGTGTGTTTTTAATTTCTGATGGAAGGAGCGGAGGTCCGTAGTTGTTCTAATGTCGGGGGGAAGGTTGTTCCAGAGGGCTGGGCCCGCCACAGAGAAGGCCCTTCCCCTGGGCGTCGCCCGCTGACAAAGTCTAGTGGACGGCACCCAAAGAAGTCCCTCTCTGTGGGAGCGAATCGGCCGGGAGGATGTATGTGGCAGGATCCGATCCCGCAGATAGCTAGGTCCCGAGCCATGGAGCGCTTTAAAGATGAGAACTAACACCTTGAAGCGCACCCGAAAGACGACAGGCAGCCAGTGCAGCTCGCGCAAGAGCGGTGTTACATGGGTATACCTTGCGGTACCCATTATTGCTCGCGCGGCTGCATTCTGGACCAGCTGAAGTCTTCGGGTGCACCTCAAGGGGAGCCCCATGTAGAGAGAGTTACAATAGTCCAGTCGGGATGTCACGAGGGCATGAGTGACCGTGCAAAGGGCATCCCGATCCAATAGGTTGTATGTAATATGGGGGGAGGGTGTCTATTTTAATTTTGAATGGCCATTAAGTGACTTGTTGTATCTCAAGGACTACTTGTACTCGCTTTTAGCTGGCACATATGACCCTCCCTTATTTTGCATTGTTCCGAAGATCTCCTAACTTGAGGATCTTGGGGGGATAAAGTAAGAGGAAAATACTCAGGAATTGAGTTTTCTATTTTTCCATTACATTCATTTTTAGAATGTGTTTTACTTTATTGTATTTTATAAATTCCAATATAACTGAATGTTCTTTTATCTTTAGAAGCTTTGGTGACATATTGCTGAAAATGAAAGATGTCTGCAGATACATAAGTAATTATGATAACGAAGCTCATGCAAAGTACAAGACCCAAGTAGTGTATTCCACAATGCTGGTCTTCTTCAAGAACGCATTCCAATATATCAGCAGCATCCAGCCTTCTCTTTTTCAGGGTGGGTTGAAATTGTGCCCTTCCTGTATCCATTTGGGCAGGTTTGCCAGAATTACTTTTGTATGAAGTCTAACGTAATAGTGTTATTGGCATTTTGAAATGAAGCATTTGTACTGAGATAACATTCTATTTTCCACACTTACTCCATGCACACTACACTCAAAATCTAATTATGACGTGAAATTATTGAACTGTTCTAACTAGTGATAACTGTGCTATGTATTAGCATAATCCACCTTTCCTTCCTATGTGCACCTTGGACATAAGGTCATGATCTGTGTGTTTGTTTTCATAGTTTTTGTAGTTCTTTTCCCCTTTTGAAGTGAGAGCAGAAAAAAATTGGTGCCAGAACTTTAGAAGCTAGCTCTGGTGTTATCAGAACTAACTGGGATTTGGAATTTTTTTATGGCAGCATTCCCCAACATGGAACCTTTTAAGTATGTTTAAAATTTTAATCAAAGAAACATAGCATTGCTTACATTTTGATCATAAACATTTGTAGTGTTGTGATCATAAACATTTGTGGTATTAATAACTAACTTTTGGAAAGGCATATATTTCATAAACCAATAATAACAGGAAAAATAGAAGTATTTTTTTTTTCATTTTACACCTAGGATCAAATGCTTCAAACCAAGTTCCATTGATTCTCATCGAGGATGTGTCCAATGTTTTTGGTGATACAGATATTGAACGTAGTAAACATGTTCACAAGAAACGGAAACTTCCTGAAGGAAGAGAGAAAACAATGGTGATTTTCTTCCCTGTTTTATTTTAATAGAAATATTATTTGTTGTAGCATTTGAAATATTGCCCAAACATTTTATTTCCAAAATACTGATATAGATTGATACACAAAATAAACTTGTCAAAGAGAATTTTTTAACTTTCAAGATACATTCTCAGTGTCTGTTTTCCTGTTTTTAAAAAATCTTACTCTGAGGCAAAAATAGTCCCAACTGTTAACAGCGGTAACATTGCTTTTCTAGAAGGCCGTTGATGATTTTTGTATGTATTTTTAAGTAAGCCAGGAATTTTAGGTGCCAGAAATAAATTGTGTTCAACTCATTGGTGAATGGGTATATTATATGAGTATGTATTGTAATATCATACCTGTATATCCCCTACATACTTGTATGTAAATCTCTCTGCAGATAAGGTGACCCTCATTTTTTAATCAAAATATGAAAAGTAGATAATTCATGGGATTACTGATGGATAAACCAATTATTAAAAATAAACATACAAAAATTGATTGTTATCTTATTCAAGTGATACATTTTATAGTATTGGTTAAAACTTTGAGGAATAGTTATCTGAAGATGGGCAAGCAACTAAAGGAAGATCCATACCATTAATTTTTGTTATTACTTAAATTTTTATTATAGGTTATTTTTCTCTCAGAGAAAAGCATAATTTAATAATTTGGTTTGATCTAGTCGACTACTGCTTGGATTTTTGTGCTTTATCTTTGGAATAGAGCTCTGATGATGAAGATCCTTCTGGGAAAGGCAAAAATAGAGTCATTACAATAAATCCAACAGATCTCCCAAATTCTGTTGAAGTACAAGAGAGCTTTAGATTAGCTAGAGAGAGCTGGGAGCTTCTACATTCATTGGAATCATTGGATAAAGGTACTTTACTATAATATGAAAAAATATTTAGAGAGTTTATTGTAATTGCCAATTCTTTATGTTGAATCTTAGATTTTTAACAGAAAAGGAGGCGTCATTAATGTTTCCTTCAGTGTGACTTGCTGAAAATCTTAAATTAAAAATGAATAATTATTTTAATTATTAAAACACCTATACGTTACATTTTACTGGGTTGATGATTCACTGAACTTCAAAATAAATCTATTGCTGTTGGTTTCAACAGCAGCTGTGTCCTTGTTGGTTATGAATCTACATGAAAATAAAATATTTTGATGTAATGTTTGGCGCTAATGCAACTTGGGGCAGTTGTTTACATTATCAGAAGCAGACATAACAAGTTTATAATCAAATTTAAATTGATGAATCTTATGACATTTTCTCTGACTCAGGAAGAACTGTTTCAAATACATTATCTTCTATTTTCATCTACTTCACTTCATTTTACAGAATTTACAAGAATTTGTGTGTCTTGGAAGACAGATACCTGGCTTTGGTTGAGAATCTTCCTCACAGATATGATTATCTATCAGGTAAAAATTCCAGGAGCAAATAGACCTATATATAATCTTCCTTAAGCCTTTGTCATAAGCATTTAGATCAAGAGTCCCAAATTCATCAGCTCCTGTCTTGGAGACAGCGAGGGGCCAGACCCTGCCACCTTGGCCCTGATCCAGCTTGGCTAGGCGCACCCCTTCAGGAGTGCAGAGGAGGTGGTGAGCACACAAAACTGGCATCCTGGGTGAAAGGGAAGCAGGGCAAGAAGGTCACCAGGGATGCCAGGCCGTGCATGCTCGCCACCTGCACATGCATCCAGGGGACAAGGCTGAGGCAGCAGGAGTGACTCCTCGCCTTCTTTGTGGTAGCCCTGCAGGCCAGTCTAAGGCTGCCCGCATTCAAGCCTGGGCGGCTGCCACAAAGTTGTAGATCAGCGTCTTGTTCGCCACTAGCATCTCCCTGACCTGCTCACTGGCCCAGCCTCACAACCTGTGAGTGCTTCCCTTTTACTGGGACTACCCTTTGTGTAGCAATGCCATGGCCACTGGCAGCACTGCCAACCTCTCCCCTTCCCTTCATCCCTTCCGTGGCAAGGAGAGAAGAAGGAAGCAGAAGGAGGGAGTCAGGAATGGAAGAAGGATGGAAGGAAATTGGAATGAGAGGGACTGAGAGTCTGAGGGAAGTCTTGGTCACTTCCTTAGCACTTGGTCACCAGTAGCACTGCTGCCCTTTCACCATCCCCGTGTCCCCTCATCCTGGTCTCTCCTGATGGTCTCCCATCCTGTCGCTGAGGATGTTTTGGTTGCAAATCCTACAGTGGTGGGATTCAAGATCAACTTTAAGAGTGCCCCCATGGAAGATCTAGAGATACCAAACAACCTATTATTTATCAGCCATCTATTGATCTCCAGACATGAATGAATATTTATCATTTTGTAGAATCTTGATTTAAATGAATGATGACATGTTTTAACTAAACATTTTAAGTAACCTTACAATCTTCATAGCACGGAACAATACTTCATTGAGATAGATAGACTAAAACAGAATCTGTATTTGCCCTTCTATCCCTATTATACTCCAGGGAATTGGAGATGGGGAGAGGAAGCCAGTCTGAGTTTCTTTCTAATACTGTCCAGTCTTCCTGGACTTAATGCTTTTGTAACAAAAGCATTTTGTTTTAAATGCTTCTAGATTTTTTGATTCCCTACAATTGTATGGATTATAGATAGAATAATAAGTAGCATTCCCTTCTTAAAAGATTTAATGAAGAAATATCTAAAGCATTTTGATGTTTTAATTACAAAAAAATAAAGTGCTGGTAAAATATAAAACTGCTAATTCAAAATTTGCCTCTTTCATAAATTTAGTATGCTAAATTGAGAGCTTTGAGCATATTGTTTTTCTTAAAACTAGAGCATAAGAAAGACACACAACTTTATAAGGCTCTTTTAAGACCTGCAAAAAACTTGTATGCAGCTAATTACTTGTGCACTGTATTAATATGTCAGTATTAATATGTTTACTTCTGTATGAAAATTACTATCTGAAAATCTTGGAACTTTTATAAATTATTTGCATTGTAAAATGGAACAGTATTTTTTTTAGTGATTTGATTTTTATTCTTTTGAAAGGGTCAATATAAAAAAGCAATTGCGAGCTTACATCACTTAGCAGCTCTGCAAGGATCTCATTGTCCACAACAAATTATGGGGCAAGGATCACTAGAAAATCAACGACCTCTAATCCAGTTAGCGACTTGTCATTTTGCTCTTGGAGAATACCATGTAAGCCCTGTCTGATTGCCTGCTTTTTACTGCTAACTTTGGGATTTATGAGAAATGCAGGTTACTGAGACCAGGCAAAATCTTTTACAATTATTTTAGCATATGAATTTGACTTTCAATTTGATTAGGATGAGTGAATACTGTATTCATTTATATATCATTTATCTGCTTTCTTTTCATGCAAATTGAAGAATGTATTGCACCAGTATAATGGATAATATTTACACTGATAGCCAATGTAGTGAGGTGATTAAGGCGTTGGACTAGCACTATGGATTCAGAGGCTAGTCCATCTTTGGCCATAGAAGTTCACTGGCTCACTATGGACCAGTCATTCTCTTAACCAATTCTACCTTAAAATATTGCTGTATTGTTGGAGAAAGTAACAGAAGGGAGGACTACATATGCCATCTTTAGGTTCTGCATGAAAATAGGAAATAGAGTCATGGCCAAAAGTGTTGGCACCCCTGAAATTTTTCCAGAAAATCAAGTATTTTTCACAGAAAAGTATTGCATTAACACATGTTTCGCTATACACATATTTATTCCCTTTGTGCGCATTGGAACAAGACAAAAAAAGGGAGAACAAAAAGCAAATTTGACATAATGTCACACAAAACTCCAAAAATGGGCTGGACAAAAGTATTGGCACCCTTAACTTAATATTTGGTTGCACACCCTTTGGAAAAAATAACTGAAATCAGTCACTTCCTATAACCATCAATAAGCTTCTTACACCTCTCACCTGGAATTTTGGACCATTCTTCCTTTGCAAACTGCTCCAGGTCTCTCTTATTAGAAGGGCGCCTTTTCCCAACAGCAATTTTAAGATCTCTCCACAGGTGTTCAATGGGATGTAGATCTGGACTCGTTGCTGGCCACTTCAGAACTCTCCAGCACTTTGTTGCCATCCATTTCTGGGTGTTGTTTGAAGTATAATACAATACAATACAATAGCAGAGTTGGAAGGGACCTTGTAGGTCTTCTAGTCCAACCCCCTGCGTGGGCAGGAGCCCTATACCATTTCAGACAAATGGCTATCTAACATCTTTTTAAAGACTTCCAGGGTTGGGGCATTCACAACTTCTGGAGGCAAGCTGTTCCAGAGGTTAATTGTTCTAACTGTCAGGAAATTTCTCCTTAGTTCTAAGTTGCTTCTCTCCTTGATTAGTTTCCACCCATTGCTTCTTGTCCTGCCCCCAGGTGCCTTGGAGAATAGTTTGGCTCCCTCTTCTTTTTGGCACCCTCTGAGATATCGGAACACTGCTATCATGTCTCCCCTGGTCCTTCTCTTCATCAAACTAGACATACCCAGCTCCTGCAACCGTTCTTCATATGTTTTAGTCTCCAGTTCCCTAATCATCTTGGTTGCTCTTCTCTGCACTCTTTCCAGAGTCTCCACGTCTTTTCTACATCGTGGCGACCAAAACTGTATGCAGTATTCCAAGTGTGGCCTTACCAAGGCACTATACAGTGACATTAACACTTCACGTGATCTAGATTCTATCCCTCTGTTTATGCAGCCTAGAACTGTGTTGGCTTTTTTGGCAGCTGCTGCACACTGCTGGCTCATATTTAAATGGTTGTCCACTAAGATTCCTAGATCCCTCTCACAGTTGCTACTATTGAGCAAGGTACCACCTATACTGTAGTTGTGCATTTTGTTTTTCTTGCCTATATGTAGAACCTTACTTTTTTCACAATTGAATTTCATTTTATTAGATAGTGCCCAATGTTCAAGTTTGTCTAGATCCTTCTGTATCTTAAGCCTATCTTCTGGAGTGTTGGCTATTCCTGCCAGCTTGGTGTCGTCTGCAAATTTGATGAGTTCCCCATTTATCCCCTCATCCAAATCGTTGATGAAGATGTTAAAGAGTACTGGGCCTAAAACAGAGCCTTGGGGGACTCCACTGCATACTTCCTTCCATGTAGATGCAGTTCCATTGAGGACTACACGTTGAGTGCGGTTGGTCAGCCAGTTGCGAATCCATTTGGTGGTGGTGCTGTTCTAACCCACAATTTTCTACTTTATCTAATAGTAGGTTATGGTCTACTTTATCAAATGCCTTACTGAAGTCCAAATAAATTATATCGACAGCATTCCTCTGGTCCACTGATTTTGTCACTTTGTCAAAGAATGCAATTAGATTAGTCTGACATGATCTGTTTTTGACAAACCCATGTTGGCTTTTGGCTATTACTTTGTTTGCTTCTAGGTGTTCACTTATTTGTTGTTTAATTATCTTTTCCAGAATCTTTCCTGGTATTGAGGTCAGGCTGATGGGTCTATAGTTTCCTGGATCTGGTATTTTTCCTTTTTTGAAGATGGGAACCACATCAGCTCTTTTCCAGTCTTCTGGCAGTTCCCCGGTGCTCCAGGATCTCTGAAAGATATAGTTCAGTGGTTCTGAGATCTCGTCTGCCAGTTCCTTCAGAACCCTGGGGTGTAATCCATCCGGTCCTGGTGATTTGAACTCGTCCAGGGCAGACAGATGCTCACTTACCATTTTCTTCCCTATTTCAACTTGTGTTCCTAATCTGATTTTTGTGGTGCTGTTTTTGATTGGTTGGACTGTTTTATCCCTTTGTGTAAAGACAGATGCAAAAAAAGAGTTAAATAGTTCTGCTTTCTCCCTGTTGCTTATCATCTTCTTGCCATTTTCTCCCAGCAGTGGACCAATTGTTTCCTTAACTTTTTTCTTGTTTTTAACATGTTGGAAGAAGCTTTTTTTGTTATTTTTTACTTTTTTGGCAAGGCTTTCTTCATTGCGAGCCTTAGCTTTCCTCACTTCATCTTTACAGGCTCGGGCTATTTGCTGATATTTTGCCTTAGTTATGTCCCCCTTTTTCCACTTTTTATATTTATCCTTTTTGTCTTTCAATTTGTCAGAGAGTTCTTTATGCAGCCATGCTGGTTTCTTTGGGGAACTGTTATTTTTCTTCTTCATTGGTATTGCGCTGGACTGGGCTTTTATAATCTCATTTTTCAAAATTTCCCAAGCTTCTTGAGTTGTTTTCCCCTTGAGGATTCTCATCCATGAAATCCTTCCCAAGCTCTCTCTGAGTTTATTGAAATTAGCTCTCTTAAAGTCTAAGACTCTAGTTTGACTTTGTTCAACTACTTTTGTTTGCATAATGTTGAATTACAGTATTTCATGATCGCTTGCCCCCAAAGTTCCTGTAGCTTCTACACCTTCTATCATTTCCTCTCTGTTAGTGAGAATTAAGTCCAATATTGCTGATCCCCTTGTTCCCTTCTCTACCTTTTGGGAAACAAAGTTGTCTGCTAGGTTTGTTAGGAACCTGTTGGATCTTCCACTTGGTGCAGAGTTTGTTTCCCAATTGATGTCAGGGTAGTTAAAATCTCCCATTACTATTGTAGTGTGCTTCCTACATACCTTAGTTAGTTGGTTAGCAAAAAGTTCATCCACTTCCTCTGCTTGGTTGGGTGGCTTGTAGTATAGACCTATGACAATATCATTCCCCCCCCCCCAACCTTTAATATTGACCCAAATACATTCAAGATAGTTCTCATCATTGTTGTGCTCTATTTTTGTAGAGATGTAATTATTTCTTATATATAGTGCAACTCCACCTCCTCTTTTATTTGGTCTATTTCTTTTAAATAATTTAAATCCTTCTAGCTGTATGTTCCATTTGTGGGTTTCATCCCACCAAGTTTCTGTAATGGCAATAATATCATATCTGCCCTCATTTACTTGAATTTCTAATTCACCCTGTTTATTCCTCATACTCTGTGCATTGGTGTATAGACATTTGAGTCCATTTTGATTGACCCTGTGTTTACTGTCTACGAAACCTGTGTTATGCCTGACTATGGTTCTCTTTGTCCCTATTTCTTTGCCACTTGTACGGTTCATGTACATGGTATGGCACTCACTGTTAATTGTTTGGTTTTGCTTGACAGCAGTGTTGATAATATTACCCGCACAAATATCTATGTTACATGCACTGATAACCCTATGAATTTTAGTTTGCTGGGGACAGAAATATTCTTTATGTATTGATTCTCTGTCTGTATGTTTGGGGTCATTGTCCTGTTGGAAGACCCAAGATCTCAAGACGCAAACCCAGCTTTCTGACACTGGGCTCTTCTACCGTGCAACCCAAAATCCTTTGGTAATCCTCAGATTTCAGGATGCCTTGCACACAGTCAAGGCATCCACTGTCGGAGGCACCAAAACAACCCCAAAACATCATTGAACCTCCACCATATTTCACTGTAGGTACTGTGTTCTTTTCTTTGTAGGCCTCATTCCATTTTTGGTAAACAGTAGAATGATGTGCTTTACCAAAAAGCTCTATCTTGGTCTCATCTGTCCACAAGATGTTTTCCCAGAAGGATTTTGGCTTACTCAAGTACATTTTGGCAAACTGTAGTCTTGATTTTTTATGTCTCTGTCTCAGCAGTGGGGTCCTCCTGGGTCTCCTGCCATAGCGTTTCATTTCATGTAAATGTCAATGGATAGTTCGCGCTGACACTGATGCATCCTAAGCCTGCAGGACAGCTTGAATTTCTTTGGAACTTGTTTGGGGCTGCTTATTCACCATCCAGACTATCCTGCATTGTAACCTTTAATCAATTTTTCTCTTCTGTCCATGCTCAGGGAGATTAGCTACAATGCCGTGGGTTGCAAACGTCTTGATAATGTTGCGCACTGTGGACAAAGGCAAATCTAGATCTCTGGAGATGAACTTGTAACCTTGAGATTGTTGATATTTTTCCACAATTTTGGTTCTCAAGTCCTCTTCTCCTCTTTCTGTTGTCTATGCTTAGTGTGGCACACACAGACACACAATGCAAAGACTAATTGAACTTCTCTTCTTTTTATCTGCTTTCAGGTGTGATTTTTATATTGCCCACACCTGTTACTTGCTCCGGGTTTAAAAGGGCATCACATGCTTGGAACAATGCACAATTTTGAAAGGGTGCCAATACTTTTGTCCAGCCCATTTTTGGAGTTTTGTGTGACATGTCAAATTTGCTTTTTTCCCCTCCCTTTTTTGTTTTGTTCCAATGCACACAAAGGGAATAAACATGTGTATAGCAAAACATGTGTTAATGCAATACTTTTCTGTGACAAAATACTTGATTTTCTGGAAATATTTCAGGGGCGCCAACACTTTTGACCATGACTGTAGTTAACAGAAACTATGTATATCAATAAAGGAGAATATTTGTAGCTTGGGGTTGAAATGGGAGGATCCTTAGTGCTCTCTGATCTTGTTTGTCTTCTTGCAGACATTTAACTACTCTACCTCAGTGATGACAAACCTTTTTTGGCTCGCATGCCAAAAGTGGAGAGAGCACAGGGGAGGGGAGGTCGTGCACGAGCGTGCCACACCCATAATGCTATGCGCACAATCACACTGTGCATGTGTGCACGACCAGCGTTCCCTCCCATTTTTGGCATGCTTTTTTCACCCTTCCCAGGCTCTAGAGGCTTTATAGGAGCGAAAAACTGGCCCTACGGGCAAACAGGAAATTCAGGAATGGACTACAGGTTTGCTCGTAGGGTTGGTTTTAGCCCTCTGGAGCCTTCAGGGAAGCTTCCTGAGGGCTCCTGAACAGGCCCCGGAGGGCTAAAATTGGCCCTATGAGCAACCTGGAAGTTCTTTCTTGAACTCTGTAGGGTTCACGGAAGCTCCTGAAGCCTCTGGAGGGCGAAAAATGGCCTCAAAAGGACGCTGAAGACAGCTGGCCAGCGCATGGCCAGCTGACATGGCAAGCCCCCCGTGCCCTGACAAATGGCTCCACGTGCCACCTGTGGCACACATGCTATAGGTTCACCATCATGGCTCTACTTTGATAACATCATCAATGCTAATAAGGAGTGCTGTTCGCTGTCAGTTTATATTCTGGTGACTTGCTTGTCTGTATTGGTGAGAGTGGTGTTAGAGATTATTTGGTTGCACTGTGTACTGATGGCCCTTTTGTAGTTTCTTGATTGGGGTATTGCTTATTGCTTGTTGGTCTGAAATTAACATTGGAGTTAATTTATGCTGATCTGAGTGCTGATTACTAGTGAAGACTAGAGTCTTTTTCTCTTTTGGGCTTTTGATTGTCTCATTTGCACAAATAGACAACTACAACTACTGGTACATGGAATCAGCATAGCACACCAGTCAACCAACTCCCTTCAAAACATCCTAAGCAAACTAAAAGACCCAAGCCCAGAAGAAGAAAAACAGGAGTTATCTACAGCATATACTAAGAACTGCAACAACCACTACATAGGACAAACAACCAGAAGACTGGTAGAATGTATCCATGAACACTAACTGGCAGTCAGAAGACATGATGAAACATCTAGACATGGAAAATGTAACAATCTTAGACCAGGCCAAATAAAAAAATGCCAGCACTCTGACAAATTGGCCATCAATAGAGACATAGACATTAGCAATGTCTATAGACTATGCAAAAGAGACAATCAACTAGGCCAAAAGAGAAAAAGAGTCCAGCACTTCTCCACCAATAATCAGCACTCAGATCAGCATAAATTAACTTCAAACCAACAATCAAGTAAGCTATATATAAATGAATATAGTATTCACTCAAGCCATCAGTAAACAGCCCAACCAAAGAATCTCTAAGACCACTCACACACTAGCCACACAGACAGGCAACACACCAGAATATAAACTGACAGAAAACAGCCCTCAGTAGCACTGATGATGTTACCTAATTAGGTTAATGAAATTTTCTGCAAGAAAATAAAAAAGCTCAGAGAGCACCTATATCTATATTATACAATTTATACATACATACACACTCACACAAACAAATTACATTAATTACATTTAGACCCAGAAGCTGACTGGGTGACTTTGGGCCAGTAACTCTTAGGATCCTCAATAAAGAATGGTTTGATTTGGGTTGATAATTATGGTTACATCCACTCACCTACCCACCTACAAATGTGCATCTTCCATTAAGATCTCCCAGTTTTACCTGTAAATCCCAAGTGACAGTTAATGACCTGTGCTTTTCAGTTCTATTTTTAAATCCTATTATTTAATCTTGAGCTAAAGACAAACAAATCTTTGAAATGAAGATGAAGCCAGATGTGACTGCATATATTGGTTTTTTGTAGCAAACTTAATTTGCAGAAGAATCCCATTCTATCCATTGTGGCTTTACAATTTATAATTCAAGTTTTGTTGTAGTGCATTAGCTGAATCTGAATAGGGAGGCTGCTTAATTCAAATACCATTTCATCCATAAACCTACTCAGTTTGCCTTAAGCAGCCTCAGTCTCTTTTGCAATGTATATATTTAGTAACACAACCTTTTAATTTAACAATAACAATTAAGGTGGCTAAACAGTAATTCTTGTCTTCCCAAAATGAGGTTTCTTTAAGCAGCATTTTTGACATACAAATTCCAAATATTTCAGTATTTTCTCCCTACTGAAAGGATTTAAGTTTATTTTGACCAAGATCAGCTGGAGTTTTCCTTTGTGAGGAAAACTGGAAATGAAAACTGAAAGCCATATATTGATGTTAGTCTTCAATGTTCACTCTTTAATATTATTACAGTACTACTGGCTTTCCCACCATTCAATAGATAGAAATGGTGTCATAAAATTCTTTTATAAATGTACTTTCTCTCATTCCTAAGAACAATATGGTGACACAATTGCTAGTTATTTTTCTTTGTTGTAATTTTTGATGTATAGGCATTTCATATATAATGAAGCTCATCTTTTCTTTGTAGTTGACTTGTGAAAAAATTCTTGACTTAATGTGTTACATGACACTTCCCATACAAGAAGGAGCCAAAATACAGGAAGATCAGCCTATATTAAAGTCAAAATTCAGGAAAGGTAAATTATAACTTTGTCTCCAAATAGTAAATTAGAATATTTAAAATTATTGATTTCTGAAAAAAAATTGAAAATTGTAAAATCCTGAAAGGCCTATTGACAAAATGGCATAAAGAAAATATGCTGTCCTTTAGGAAGAACTATGGGTAAAAAGCAGCTTACAGATTTTATATTAAAATTGTTGTGCGCTCTACTCCTAGAACTGGACAAAGGAGTGGAGGATTTTGGGGGAAATAACAGACCATTAGAATTACCAATGATGGTGAGAAAGGAATTATCTCTTATTAAGCCCCTTCCTTGGATTCTAATAATTAACTAGTAGGAGGAGATATATATGGTAGCATCTGGTCTAGGAGTAATTGCTCCCCCACCCCTACACTACACAGGTGAAAAAACACCAAAAGTTGAGTAGCTTATCACAAAGTAGGGCAAATAAATTATTTTACTATTCTGGAATGTAAAGATGATATATGAATATTTACCCAAATAAAGAATCATTTATGCCAAGAAATGTAAGCTATTTAACACAGGCGTTTAATTAAAGCATTCATACCTGGTTTCTGCTTAAACACCACCAGGAAAAGGAAGCCAAACATTCCACTATGTAGTCAGCCACTATCAAGCTGCTGTTATTGTTGAGAAAACTTTTTTCCTAACATTCAACTGGAATCCGACTTTCTATAACATAAACACATTTTATAGATATTAAAATGGATAAAATTTTGAGACTTCATACTTGCTTTTAATTCTTTTTGATTTTAATATTTTCAAAACTATTATTTGTTTAGTTTCAGAGCTGAAGCTTTGGCCATGCACCAGTAAAACTGTTATGCCTTACTGTCTCCGATTACTATTAGCTTGCTTTAAGGTAATTTATTCTATTTGTGGTGAGAATTGTTACTATAATATTTTTTTCATATTTCCTTACAATTTTCTTACAATTTTTCATTTTGTTCATGTTGGCTTCAGTATTTATGTTAGCATATATTAATGCAGTGCTTATTAAGATACAAACAACTTGAAATCAGCTTAATTCAATCATTGATATCAAATAAACTATGAGTCAATTTTAAGAGAGTTAAACATGGTTACCCTGATTACCAGTTAGTAATCAAGTCGCTGTCCTAATTAAAGTTTGAACAGTTTCCCACTTAAACACTGAAGAATAACAAATATTATCATAGGAAAATGAGCTACTAACTAAGCAATCTCTAAAAGATTGCTTAGAGAGCGCACGTAGAGCGTCACGATCCCTTTCTGGATCGTGACGCTCTACGCACGGTCACTCAAGCCCTCGTCACCTCCCGCCTGGACTATTGCAACGCTCTCTACATGGGGCTGTCCCTGAGGTGCACCCGGAGGTTCCAGTTGGTGCAGAATGCGCGGGGGATTCTGGGGGCCCCAAGATGCTCCCACATGACACCCCTCCTGCGCGAGCTGCACTGGCTGCCTGTGGCTTTCCAGGTGCGCTTCAAGGTGTTGATAACCACCTTTAAAGCGCTCCATGGTATCGGACCTGGCTACCTGCAGGACCACATCCTGCTACCGAATACCTCCCACCGACCAGTTCGTTCCCACAGAGAAGGCCTCCTCAGGGTACCGTCGGCCAAACAATGTTGGCTGGCGACCCCCAGGGGGAGAGCCTTCTCTGTGGCAGCCCCTGCCCTCTGGAATGACCTACCCTCCGACCTTCGTACGATCACTGACCTACGCCTCTTCCGTCGGGCCTTGAAAATGCACTTATTCCGTGCGGCCGGCCTCGTGTAGTTTTTAATCGATTTTAACAGAGAATTTTACCTGGTTTTAGAACAGGCCCTAAATTTAATCGATTTTTAAAGTATTTTGTATATTGTATATTGATGTTTTGTGGTTTTATTATGTCTGTTCACTGCCCTGGATCCCACAAGGGAGAAGGGCGGTATACAAATTTAATAAATAGTAATAGTAATAGTAAAAAAGAAACACATTTCTAGATATTTGGTGGTGGTCAGTCTAAATAAATGTTCCTTATAGTAAGTGCATCATTATTGAGAAGAATCTTTTCTCCAGTGCGCTGCTTGGAGAGTCCAGGGTGGGTTAAATTCAGCCTCTCTGCCCTAGGACTGAGTGACATTTCTTTGGCCACGCCTCCTTTGCCTTGTTGAGGTCAGTTTTAAAAACTGAGTCTGCCCGTAAGGACTTATTTTGGAGAGCTTCTCAGTAATTGGGCAGATAGGCTGAAACTCTCCAATTAATTAGCTAATTAGCATTAATAATACCTAACAATAGTATAGAATTTTTTATTTTTGTATTTGGCCTAGTTAGAATAGTTTAGGCTATAGGAAGATCAAAGCTACCTCGTATTTGAGTGCTGAAGTGTCTGTCCGGGGTCTAGCCGGCCACTGGTCGCAAGCGGTGGCCATTGAGGCGAAACCATCTGTCTGGCAGCTGCCAGCGGGTGCGGGGGTGGCAGGAGGCTTCCTGCATGCTTTCCAGCCGTTTAAAACGCCCGAAAGCTTTGGAAGAACCGGGCCCTTTGCAAGCAGTGTTTCCCCAGCAAGCGCGGCAGACATCCTGGGGGCGCCAAAAGTTCGCACACTTTTCTTGGAGGCTCTGTGAAGCGTCAGAGCGCGCCTGGCTGCAAAGCGAAGTCGCAGCGGTCATTTTTCATTCCGAAAGAGCCGTTTCGCGCGCCTGGAAGCCTCGGAGACAGATTTTCACACAACGTTCCTTTCAAATACAGCACCAATGATATGTATAGATTGTGTAGATGTCACACCTGTGCCAGGTACCCGCCACGCAAATGTAAAAGTGCGGCTCTTCTGCGTGTTTCCCTCATTCGCTCACTCGCCCCCTCCCTTTCACGACTCCTCCCACCCGGCCGCTTCTTCTGCTGCGTCATGTCCACGTGGAGTGGTCTGAGCTGCCGCCCCTCCCCTGCGCTTCTACTTAGCCCCACGCCTTCTCAACAACCTATCTCAGCACCGCTCTCCTCCTCCAGGCCTCCGCCCTCCGCCAATGGTAAAGCCGCCCCATGCCGACGGCTTCTCAGCAACATGTCTCGCCACCGCTGTCGCTGCCGCCCTCCTCCTCCTCCATGCCTCCGCTCCCTCAGCACCCTCTCGGTGCCGCTGCCGTCGCTGCCGTCCTCCTCCTCCTCCTGGGAATAATACAGTACACATATAGGTAGGTAGGTAGGTAGGTAGGTAGAGGGATATAGAGACAGAGAAATATAATAGGTAGGTAGGTAGGTAGGTATATATAATTGTTCCACAACATGCTGTTAGGGCCCCAGTTAAGGGAGGAGACATACTGTTTCCTTTTCTGCCTTTCGGCTCATCACCAGAGACCATCTAGACAGAAAGCCATGAGTTCCGTTGTGTGATTTTTTTTAAAATATGTGTTAGTTTTATGAACTGATCAATAAATAAATATGGCTAGCTGATGAGAGCTAAAAAGCTCAAAATAGATCTATACTAGTCTCCCTGATTTATTTATTGATCACCTCATAAAACTAACAGGTAGGTAGGTAGAGGGAGAGATGGAGAAATACAGTAGGTAGGTAGGTTGGGGATTATACAGTGGTTGTGTGTGCAGGTGTAGATCTACACACAGATTGGTTGGCTATTTAATCAGAGTGGGCCACAGCAACGCGTGGCCGGGAACAGCTAGTAAAAATATTAAAAATAAAATAATACAGGTAGCAATTCTGATATTGATTGTTTGCTTGTTTACTGAACTTATTTGCCATTCATTTTGCTATCCTGTGGCTCTGGACAGCCCATAGTCAGATAAAACTATAATATAAAAAATGAAAATAGTAAAACAATGAAGCAATGAGTACATTTAAATTAACAAGAAATAGCTTAAATATGATGACGGTAGAAGGGAGATCTTGTTAATTCAGTGTCCTACTCCGGATGACACATCACTATCTAGACTTCAGGCCGTGGCAGAATAAGTTTTAAGATCTTTATAGGACAAGAGGTGGGGGTGGATCTTACCCCCAAGAGATATAGTATTCCAGAGGACAGCCATTATGGCAGAAAAGACTCTTCCTGGATCTTGACAGCTAAAATTCCTTGGTTGTTAAGGTCTGCAGCGTGCTCCTTCTGCGGGTACAATTGGGAAATTCAATTCAATTAGAGTGACATGGTTGCTCAGGTAACCTGGATTCATGCCATGAATAGATAATAAGCAACAATTTGAATTAGACCCGGAAGCAAACTGGGAACCAGTGCAACTCACATAACAAAGCTGTACCATATTCCATCATAGAGGCCTCAGAATTGTCCAAGCAGCTGCATTGTGTACCAGCTGTAGCTTCTAAATACTTTTCAAGGGAAGTCCAATGTAGAGCAAATTGCAATATTCCAATACTACAATATACATTCATCAATTGCATATGTACCTGATATATATAGCAAAATCTTCCTTAACATATGTACCGTTTTTGGAGTATAAGACGCACCTTTTTTCCTCTTAAAAGAGGCTGAAAATCTGGGTGCATCTTATACACCAAATACAGCATTTTTTGCCTCCCAAAGCCCCGCCCTATTCACCAAAATGGCCGTATATAGCTTTATGGAGGTGTTGCAGAGAGCTCCTGTGGGCTGGGGAAGGCAGAAATGATCAAAAAATGGGCCGTTTTTTGATCCCTCATCCCCCAGCAGCACTCTAAGCCTCCATAAAGCTATGCATGCAATTTTTTTGACAAAAAACCTGTTTTTTGCTCTTTTGGGGGCACCTCACCCCCCCCCCAGGAGCACTCTGCAAGCCCCCCCCCCAAGGCTATTCATGCCTTTTATTTGAAAAAAAAAATAAGGCCTGTTTTCACAAAAACGGGCCATTTTTCGGAGATTTACAGAGTGCAAAAAGTTCTTTGGGAACGCTCTTTAACTGATGAGAATTACATTGATCAAGTGCTGTTCCGGCAGGAAAAAAGTCTTAAGGTTTGTCAGCAATTTCCTTTTTCAGGACATGGTTAAATAAACTTGGAAACATCTACCTACCTACTGTCTCTCTCCTTACCTACTGTATTTCTCTCTCTTTCTATTTCTCTCTCTCTATCCCTTTATCTACCTATCTATCTAACTAACTAACTAACTAACTAACTAACTAACTAACTATTCTCTCTACCTATGTACTGTATTTCTCTTTCTTTCTCTCCCTCTATATCCCTCTATCTACTTACCTACTTTTTAAAAAAAATTGCCTCTTCAAAACCTTGGTGCGTCTTATACTTTGAAAAACACGGTATGTTAAAATAATATGTAAAGCTTAAGGAATTACCGCTCGAGAAATATTCATCCAAGGATGACTTCACCTCTATAACCAGTTTTGCTATGTTTTGGGTAAAAGGAGTTTATAAGAATTGATTTTTTTCTAATATCCTGACTAGATGTTCCAAGATTAAATTCATTTTTGTCACTTATACTATGCATGCTATCTGACCAAAGCCTGGAACTTACATATTTTTAATATTTATTTGCTTTTTAGCCCAATGTAGAATCATTCTGTATTTAGGTAGTACATTTGCTTGTAGTACTCATTATATGAACAGAGTGTAACAGATCCTCCCTTCTTCCAATTGTGCTGGGTTTCCAAACTTCATGTGTACTACATGTCCATTTGCAGTGAGGAAACTCTTTTAAGCTCTACATAGAAAAACTTCCACATAGTTCTAAGGATCCAGATTACATGGTAGCTTTTGTAAGTAGGATTCTGCACTTGCTATACATATTTAACATTTGGGGAGAACTGCTGACACAATGTGACTTGAAAGAAGATTTAGTTTTACTTCATGATGAATACTACGCACAAACATATTGTCTAAATAACTGGACATAAGTGTTACCGAGTTTCCCTGAAAATAAGACAAGGTCTTGTTTTCTTTTGACTCCCGAAATAAACTCTTGGCCTTATTTTTGGTGAGATTATTTTTGAGGTACAGGAGGGTGGCGAGTGTGATCACCTCATGGCTGCTACTGTGTTGCAATATTTTCAGGGGAGGGCTTATTTTATCCCATATACTCAAACACCCAACTGGGCTTATTATTTGGGGAGGTCTTATTTTCAGGCTAACAAAGTCAGCCTCATTCTAAGCTACCTTTAGTTGTTTTGAGAACTTTTAACACTTGTTTTTCAATATAATAACAGCCTACAAATTTTATATGTTTCTTAGAATAGCATACTGAGAAAAGTATGAATAATATTTTTGAGTACTAAAAAAAATTCTTAGAAAAAATGAAACAGTTTGAAGTATATCTGTCCATTATATTTGTTTGTAACTTTCTGAGATGCTGTTTACATTGTTTGGTTTATTTTTTTTCAAACAGCTGAAAGCTTTCACAGACAATAGGGATGATATGGCATTGGGTCATGTGATTGTGTTGTTGCAGCATGAGTGGCCAAGGGGTGAAAACCTATTCTTGAAAGCAGTTAACAAAATCTGCCAGCAAGCAAACTTCCAATATGAAAATTTTTTCAACTATATTACAAGTATCCTTTGTATTCAGTGGATCAATATAGGAGATAAACAGTTTCTCCAAAGACATCATTTTTCGAGATTATTAAGAATACTGGAATCTACTGTTAAGAAATGTAAAATCTAATGAATTATTATATATAATAGTTGAAACAAAGTTAAAAGAAGAGGACAATGGAATTTTGAGTGTGCTATAAGAAACATGGGTTCAAAAATATTGCCAAGATCAAAGAACATATTTAATCAATAGTAGACTGGTTAATGTAATTTGTTTGGTTTGATTTAACATTGTATGAACCAAATCATTGTGGCCTGTAAACCATAACTTATGCCTTTTGTATTAGATGTGAACCTGACAAATTTTGTTTACTCAGGAAGCAGGATTTTAAAAAAACAGTATGAATTGTGCTTGAACCTTTTTGTTATTTTATAGAAAGAACAAGCTATATACTTTTAAGATATGGTATGCTTTATCTGATACGAAGAACCTTTGTACAAGAGGCCCATGTATAGTCATTTATGTTCCTAAGTAAATTATTTGGAACTCAAGGGGGTTTATTCCTAGATAAACATGAAGGATAGTTGTGTTACTCTGCTGCAAGGATAAAACTGGCCAAATTACAGCTATAGTTATATTAAGATATTATAATAAACTACCGTATTTTTCAGAGTATAAGATGCACCCATTTCCCTCAAAAAAGAGGCTGAAAATCTGGGTGCGTCTTATACACTGAATACAACACTTTTTGCCTGCCGAAACCCTGCCCCCTTCACAAAATTGGCCATGAATAGCTTTTAGAAGGCTTTCAGAGAGCCCTTAGGGGCTGGGGAGGGAGAAATGAGCAAAAAAAGGCTGATTTGTGGGTCAATTATGCCCCCCCCCCAGCACTCTACAAGCCTCCTAAGGCCCTTTTTTTAAATAAAAAAAACAAAAACAAAAAACAAAAAAGGGCCCGTTTTCATGAAAAACGGGCTGTATTTAGAAGGTTTGCAGAGTTCAAAAACTTTTTAAAAAAAATATTGCCTCTTCAAAACCTTGCTGTGTCATATTCCGGTTCATCTTATACTCCGAAAAATTCAGTAATAGGTACTTCGTATCTTGTTTGTGAACAAAATAAAGATAAAAACTTTAAAGACATCAGCAATGATGAATACAATTAGAACAGAGTAGAGGAATTGGATAATGGATCATAGTAATTTTTCTTTTTTCAAAGATACTTTCTTTTGGACCTGAACATTGTTTTAGATATTGATATGCTGGAGGAATTTGCCTACTTAAGAACACAAGAAGGAGGAAAAATTCATTTGGAATTGTTGCCAAATCAGGGAATGCTAATAAAGTAAGAAAATATTTTTCCCAATTTTAAAAGTTTGTGAACTTACCCTAAGGGCTACTATACTATACTGATGGTAAAATGTTATGATATTTATGAAACATTCAGATAAATGTTAGGCTTATTTCTGAGTATATCTTAGATATTCAGAGGATTGCTATGTAGAAATATAATATATGTTTGGTCAAGTGAGCTGTTTAGCCATAGTAAAGATTATGTGGCATTAAATATTGTATCTCACTTGGCCTGTAAAAATAGCTAATCTGGAATGGATGTAATTTCACAAAGGAATAGCCTTGGTATATTGGATTAAAAAGTGATGAAGAATATTTATAAATACATAATTGAAGATGATAAATATGTAAGATTCTCAGATGAAAGTTCTAACATGATGAATTCATAATTGGATCAATAGCATGTTATAAATATATGAGAATAATGTGTTTTACCAATTTTGTTTCCTTAACTGTAAAAATAGAGAAATGTTATTGGAAAAAATATATTACTTTGACAATTCAGAGATATCAAAGTTTGATATGTTTTATATGAACTGATATTTTGGAATAATGAGACAGTGATACATGTCTTGGCTTCTAAGCATTTTCTCTTGATAAATATTTCTTTGCTCTTGTTTGTATTTCATTGAGCTGCAATTTAATTCATGATGTTAGTTATTATTTTTAAAGACTTGCATAGCACAGGGCCTGGATATCTGAGATATTGCTTGTTTCCAATGGTTTTTGCCTGCTCAGTATGTTCACTTCAGGTCTTCTCCATTAAAAATGCCATCTTGTGGGACCTAGGAAGCACGTCTTCTTTGATGCAACTCCCACATTTTGGAACAGCTTTCCCCCACCATAATGTTGGGTCCTACTCTTCTAGGGTTTCAGAAAACTTTCCTGTTTTGGTCTCAGGTCTGAGGTAGATGTTTATTATTTGTCCAGTGATTCCTGTTTTGTTTTGTTGATCTTGGGTTTTATTACTATTATTTTCATCTGGGCTCTCAGATTTAACATTTTAACTGTTTTTAGTTTTTTTCTAGTTTTATACATTGCCCAGAATCTATCAGAGTTGTGTGCCCAATAAATTTAAATAAAATAAACCGTTGAATGCTTATGATAGCAGAAAATCAGCCAGATTCTGCCTTGATTTTCAAAGTGTGATCAAAATATTTTCCCTCCACAAAAGGATGTTGACTTGATAACAAGGTTAAATTAACTGAAAAATCCATACAGAACTTCCACAATGGAGGTTCACATCTCACAAGTACTTTGGTTACTAGTTTGCTTCTGGATTTAATTGAAGGTACTGGTAATGGTTTATTAAATCCTACATGGCATAGGGCTGGATTATTTGTAGGATTGCCTCTTATCTATCACATCTACTATGAGATCTGGTGGGAAAAAGAGGTTGAAGGTTGCTGCCCATAAAGGAATATCATCTGATGTGATTCAGGAGGAGAGACTTTTCTATTTTGCTACCTGCCATTTGGAACATCATTCTTTCTTAAGTTGAATTGGCCCTGATTTTGTTGGCCTTCTAGAAGAGTGAAGGAATGGCTTTGCCATCTGGTCTGGGGAGCCAGTAACATATATACGGAGGCTGCACAATAACTGCATTGTTATGGAAATTGAATGCTTTCCCCCACAAATTATTGAGAATGGGATGGTTTATGTTTTTTATTGTTTTACCTTTTAAAAATATTTTAATGACTATGGTTATGTTTTGGTTATTTTCTCATATTGTATTGTATTATTGTATTGCATTTTATCAGTTTTAGGCCCAGTACTCTTCAAGATCTACCTAAACAATCTAGATGAGAGAATAGAAGGGGAATTCATCAAATTTGCAGATGACACTAAGCTGGTAGGAACACCAACACCCCAGAAGATGGGCTCAAGAATAAAAAGGATTTTGACAGACAGGAGCCCTATCTAGAAAAGTGAAATGTAATGTAGGGAAAAAAAGTAAAATTTTACACTTAGACAAAGAAAAACTAACTGTACAGGTACAGACTGGGTTAAACTTGGCTCAATGCCAGTAACTGAGAGGAATCTTGAGAGTCCAAGCAGATAATCACTTAAATATAAGTGAACTGTGTATGGCAGCAGCCAAAAAAGCCAATGTAATCCTAGGAGCCATTAATAGAGGCAGATAATCAAAATCATGTGAAGTATTAGTACTGCTTTATAAAGCCTAAGAAGGACTAGGGATGATATATATAGGTTTTTTTAAATACAGAATAATAGAGTCTAATCCAGCCCTTTGCTCAAGCAAGAGACCCTATTCCATTTTAATCAATCATTTCAGACTAGTGAATGTCCTGTCTCTTCTTAAAAACCTCCAGTGAGGGAGCACCCAAAACTTCTGAAGGCAAGCTGTTCCACTAGTTAATTGTTCTCACTGTTAGGAAATTTCTTATTAGTTTTAGGTTGCTTCTCTCCTTCACTAGTTTCCATCCATTGTTTCTTGCCTTGCCTTCTGGTGCTTCGGAAAATAGTTTCACCCCCCTCTTTTTTGTGGCAGCCCCTCAAATATTGGAATACTGCTATCATGTCATCTCTAGTCCTTCTTTTATCTAAACTAGTCATATTTAATACCTGCAACCGTTCTTCATAGGTTTCTTGGCCCCTAATCATCTTTGATGCTCCTTTCTGCATTGTTTCCAAAGCCACAACAACTTTTTTACAATGTGGTGACAAAAATTAGATGAAGTTCTAAGTCTTACTAAGATTTTTATGAAGTGATACTAATACTTCTTGTGAAATATCACATTGGCATAAATTTTCAGACCCTTTGCAATAACACTTGAAATTTAGCTCTGGTACTTCCCATGTCTCTTGCTGGTTGCTGACATGTTTCTATACCTTGATTGGAGTCAACCTATGGAAATTAAATTGATTGGATATGATTTGGAAAGGCATACACCTCTCTATAGAAGGGTTTATACACTTGACAATGTATACTGTAGGAGAGCAAAGCCACAAGGCCACAAGGGCAATGGAACTGCCTGCAAAGCTCAGAAACAGGATTATTACAAGGCACAGAACTGGGGAAAGCTGCAGTAAAATTTCTGCTGCACTGAGGATTCCTAAGAGTGGCCTCCCTAATTCTCAAATGGAAAAGATTTGGCAAAACCAGGACTTTTCCAAGAGTTGGTCACCCGGTCAAATGAGTAATTGGGGGAGATGGGCCTTAGTAAGAGAAGTGACCAAGAATTCGATGGCCACTGACTGAACTCCAGACATGCTGTGTGGAGATGGGACAGAGTTCCAGAGGGACAACCATTACTGCAGCCTTCCACTAATCTGGGCTTTATGGCAGAGTGACTGGATGGAACCGTCTCCTCAGTGCCAAACACATGAAAGCCTGCTTGGAGTTTCCAAAAAAAGCACCTGAAGGACTCTCCGTCTGTGAGGAACAAGATTCTCTGATCTAATGAAACTAAGATTGAACTGTTAGGCTTCAATTCTAAATGTTATGTCTGGAGGAAACCAGGCACCACTCATCATCTACCCAATATCATCTCCAGTGAAGCATGGTGGTGACAGCATCATGGTGTGGGAGTGTTTTTTAGCAGCAGGGGCTAGGAGACTGGTCAGGGTTGAGGGGAAGCTGAATGGAGCAAAGTACAATGATATTCTAAATGAAAACCTGTTCCATAATGCTCAGGACCTCAGACTGGGCCAAAGGTTCACTTTCCAGTGTAACAAGGATCTTAAGCACACAGCCAAGACAACACAGGAATGGCTTAGGGACAACTCTGAATTTCCTAGAATGGCCCAGCCAGAGCCCTGACTTGAAACCTATTGATCATCTCTGGAGGGACCAGAAAATTGCTGTCCATCAATAGTTGCCATCCAATGTTTCAAGCCGAACTTGAAAGGATTTGCAAGGAAGAATGGCAGAAAATCCCCCAATCCATGTGTGCAAAGCTTGTTGTGTCATACCTAAATAGTCTCAAGGCTGTAATTGCTGCCAAAGGTGCTTCAATAAAGTACTGAGTGAAGGGTCTGAATATTTATGCCAATGTGATATTTCAGTTTTTTCTTTTTAATAAATTTACAGACATTTCTAAAATTTTATTTCACTTTGTTGTTATAGGGTACTGAGTGTACATTAATGAGAAAAAATGGATTTCAACAACTGTAGAATCAGCATGACAAAAGTGAAGGGCAGTCTGAATATTTTCTGAATTCACTGTAGTACACTATATCACATGTAGGATATAGCCTAGTATCCGTAATATCATACCAAAATTACGGAACTGGAACATATTATCACCGCTACAAAGCTCTACATAATGGGTAGCTAACCTGGTGTCTTTCAAATATATTGTGCTACAGTTCCCAAATTCTTTTATTATTTGCCTTGCTACCTATGGTTACTTACGGTAGAACTTTTAATTGAAAACATTTGCATGGTAGGTGTTTTAGCAGGGTGGAAAAGGCTTGTTCACTTCAGTGGAAATTAATTTTCTATCCATATAGATTATCAGTTGGGCTTCCAAAATGACAGGAATTGGGAAGCTTGAGCAGTAGAAATGTGTTTTCAGTCCAAAAACTATTGTGCTCATATTGCAAGGGCATATTCATTGATTATTTTTTTATAATTAGCTAAAGTTTATTGTGGTCATGGACTATAAACAAAGGAAACTACAAAAAAAACCTCAGATTGCAAGAAGAAAGCTGAAGTGATTAACCAATGTCCACTAGGTTTACTACATTATGAATTTTTCTGACATTCATTATACAAAGTGAGAAATCTGCAAGGAAAATAATGGGGATATTATTCTGATTTGAGACTTATTCTTCTGGATATGAGAGAGCCTGATATTTCTGAATCTCTTATCGGATTCATGCTGCTATTCATATCCAGTGAAGTCCCAAGTTCAAATATTGAGTTCTATCAGCTATTACCAAATGCTTCTTGGTTTAAAAAAAAGATATTTCAGACCATTTTTCATCTTCTATGCACATTAGATTCTCAGTTATTTCAAATAGTAACCCCAAAAAAGTAAATTTCCTTATAACATGTTTTTATTGCATCCATCATGTGTATTAGGATATTAATTCTCAATATTTGGGGCACATTATCAAACAACCTAAATTTCACTTAAGATTATAAAAAGCCTATTTTATCCCAAAACATTTATAGTCATTTTTAATTTGTTGAGGTAAATTTTAAAAGTTTCAAGGATTTAGTCTTATGCCCAATTTACCTATGATTTATACATGCTACTGGTTGAGAAGATAATAACAGCTAGATGTGGTGCCTGTAGGGAAAGAGTTTTGTATTTTGTATAATTAGAAGGTAATCCCTTGTTACCATTCTTTTCTCTGGGATAGGGGAGTTAATTTCACAAAACATTTTCTGAAGCACTTTCTTACTAAGAATATATTCTTAAAACACTGTCTTTATTTTATTTTTCTAAGTTAAATTTGTACTTTTCAAAGCCAGCGAATTTTAATTATCAGGTTGGCAGTTGTGTGATGGAATGCATTATTGTGGTATACAAATAAAAGTGACTGTCAACCCTGAAGCTGATCTGGCTGAGAGTTGGTTTTCACTAGATATGTGCTAATACGATATTTCCAATAAAGCTATTCTTTGAGGAATCTACCGTATTTTTCGGAGTATAAGACGCACCTTTTTTCCCTCTAAAAAGAGGCTGAAAATCTGGGTGCGTCTTATACATTGAATACAGCATATTTTGCCTCCTGGAACCCCGCCCCTTCACCAAAATGGCCACGCTCATACCCTTATGGAGGCTTCTAGAAAGTTCCTGGGGGCTGGGGAGGGCAGAAATGAGCAAAAAATAGGGCGTTTTTGCCCCCAGCCCCCAGCAGCACTCTATAAGCCTCCATAAGGCTATGCGTGCAATTTTTCTGACCAAAAAATGGCCCGTTTTCGCGGATAAATGGGCCATTTTTTTGCTCATTTTTGACTCCCTCCCCAGGAGCACTCTGCAAGCCCCCCCCAAGGCTATTCATGCTTTTTATTTGGGGAAAAAAAACAGCCCTATTTTCACAAAAAATGGACCGTTTGGGGGAGGTTTGCAAACTGCAAAAAGGGGTTTTTTTCTCTTTTGGAAAGCTGTTTAGAGTGATTGATGAGAATTACGTTGGTCAAGTACTGTGCCTGCAGAAACAAAGATTTGTTCCAAAGGTGGTCAGTGATTTCCTTCTCCAGCACATGGGTAAATACACCTGGAAACATCTACCTACCTACCTACCTACTCTCACTCTACCTACCTATCTACTGTATTTCTCTCTCTCTATTTCTCTCTATCCCTCTACCTACCTATCTGCACTCACTCTCTTCCTATCTACTGTATTTCTCTCTCTCTATTTCTATTTCTCTCTATCCCCCTACCTACCTACCTACCTACTCTCTCTCTCTCTCCCTACCTACCTACTGTATTTCTCTTTCTTTCTCTCCCTCTCTAACCCTCTACCTACCTACCTACTTTTTAAAAAAAATTGCCTCTTCAAAACCTGGGTGCGTCTTATACTCTGGTGCGTCTTATACTCTGAAAAATACGGTACGTGTCTTAGAGTTTTTGCTTGCTATGGATCTATTACTTGGAGTCCTGACACTGACTCCATCCTACCTAATAGTTTCAGTTGCTAATCCTTCTATTATGACTACTAATGTCTACCACATTGAACTATGAAACAATATCTGTTCTATTATATAATAATTGTACGGAGTTCAAGTCATCATGTTTCCTTTGATAGCAGAATCTTTCAGCAGCTTCTGAGAAGCAAAGCATAACTGTCATGTACATTGAACCCAATGCGAAGAGCATGGAAATGTTGGTGCATCTTATACGCCGAATACAGTCTTTTTTGGCCTCCTGAGGCCCCATTCTCGCATCCCATTTTTGCGAAAAATGGAGGCTTTTTTGCCTTCTCTCAGTCTCTAGCAGCACTCTGCAGGCTTCAGCAGGGCTGGAGTAAGGCAAAAACACCTCCATTTTTGCGAAAAAGGCCCGTTTTCTGCCTGTTTTTCGCAATAACGTGGGGGGGGGTGTTGCCTTACCCCAGCCCTGCTGAAACCTGCAGAGTACTGCTGGGACTGAGTGAAGACACACACTTTTTTTCTTACCTCTTCGAAATCTTGGTGCATCTTATACACCGGTGCGTCTTATAGTCAGAAAAATACAGTAGATTCAGTAGAATTCTGTTAAAAGTTTTCAGACTGATATGACTTCCAACAGGACTTCTCAAATGCTAATAGAAAAGAGATATAATTTTGTTTTCTTATCTTTTTTAATAGATATATGAAACAAATCTGTTAGCTGCCATTTTGGCTAATGGGGGTGAGGAAAACCATCTCTAAGGCATCAGTATCAGTGAAATTATTGCAGCTTTTTATTGTACAACAGCAATTAAGAAAAATACTAATCAAAACACTGGAGAAGGCAAAAATTACAATAACGTATTTCCTGTAGTACATACAAATAATAATAAACTTCAAGTGACATTAACTTGCAGCTTTTACCAAAAAAGAATGTATTTCATGTCTTAATATTCTGCTAAATTTTTGTTTGGAAGCATTTGTAATGTCAGTCAGTCCTGGAATGTTCAAGCCCTGGTTGTACTGTGGTTAGAATACAGTATTGCAGGCTAACTGTCCAAAGCCTGAAGTTAGATCCTGATGGCACTCAAGGTTGACTCTACCTTCTATCCTTCCAACATGGTTAAAATGAGGACCCAAATTATTGGGGGCAATATGCTGAAATTGCAAACTGTCCAAAGACTGCTGTATGGCATTATAGGGCGGTATATAAAGTGCTATTGCTATTGAAATGTTATGTTTTCTTTTCTCTTTCAAAATATCTTGATTTTGCTGTTGATTTCTTTCTTTTGAAAGTTGCTTTCACAAAATTACTAAAAAAAATATTTGGGGAAAGAATTATAGAAGCTGCAGTTTCCCTAGATGTGCCCCGGGGCAAGAAAAGGTACACCATACTTGATGCCAAGTAGCCCTTTCTATTTTGTAAAAGAAAGAGGTGGCTTGATATTATCTGTTACATTACTAGACTAACAGTAATGGTTTTCTTCCATTTGAAAAAGATAAGAGAATCAGAGCATGTGCTTTGGGGGATATTTTCTATTCTCTTCAACATGGTGAATATTTGCTGGGCTTCCTTACTGAAATTTTATATGTCATCCAAGGATTGCTTACCACATTGTGTCTTTCTTGGTAAAGGCATTATTTATGCCAACAGGATTTAAATCCTCAGCTGACTTCTTGAATTCTCTTCTTTGAAACACCTAGGCTTGTGAAGCTTTTTCTGTTAGATCTCTAATTAAAAAAAACAATTGGATGCTTGCACTAGGATTTAGACTTGATTTGTATTCGTCCTCTTAATGTATATGTTACTGGAGAATTGACTTTGTAGCACAGCAGGAAGTTGGTGTGTGTGTTTGAATGCTGCTGTTTGCTGTTTTTTAAAGGACTTCTAGCCCTCCGCTGGGGTTACTGCAGCAGGAATTCATACCTGTACTACAGCCCAGCATGCAGACTGCTGACAGGTACAAAGCAGGAGGACATCCCTGCTCATAGTGTGCTGTCTTTTCGTCAATATGTTGTACTGGTCATGGTTATCAGACCTTTGTTAATTCCATGCTTTTGTTCTTCATTTGTGCCTACATCATTTGGCAAATTGTTTTATTATTGTTAACATTTGTTATTTTTTCATAAGTTACTGGCCCATGTATGTTAAACTTTTAAGTGGATCTCTGTATAATAAAATAATGATGCTCTTTTTTTTTCTGGACAAACTAGTCCATTCTTTTATAATGTAGCTAAACATTGACTTTAATTTGTTAAGACTGGCAAGGATTTTCATGGAATTTTTCATATTCTTTACTTTTGCTACATTGCTTGTTCCTATTTTCTTTGCCTCTTGAGAAGCAAATTTGACTATTAGCAGTGGAAGAAAATTGATCTATTCAGTTTTGTTAGTAATCTTGGAGACATATATGTGTGTGTGTGTTTGTTACGTTTTTGAGCTGATCAATACATCTCTGGTGATGAGCCGAAAGGCAGAAAAGGAAACAGTATGCTTCCTCCCTTAATTGGGGCCCTAACAGGGCGTTGTGGAAACAATTACACACACACATACACACATACACACACACACACACGTGAGGTTTTTGAGCTGATCAATAAATAAATCAGGGAGACTAGGATAGATCTATTTCCAGCTTTTTAGCTGTCATCAGCTAGCCATACCCTTACTTTTTTTTTTACATGTGTGTTAGGTTTTTGAGCTGATAAATAAATAAATAGCTTTCTATTTAAATAGCTGATCAGGAGGAGAACCTGGTGGCTTAGTGGCTAAAACATCTACCTAACATGTAATAAAGCCCCAGTTCAAATCCCAGTAAGGGTATGGTTAGCTGATGAGAGCTAAAAAGCTCGAAATAGATCTATCTTAGTCTCCCTTATTTATTTGTTTGTTTGTTTGTTTGTTTGTTTATTTGCTCAAAAACCTAACACACATGTAAAAAAAAACCACAACAAAACTAATAGCTTTCTGTCTAGATGGTCTCTGGTGATGAGCCGAAAGGCAGAAAAGGAAAGCAGTATGCTTCCTCCCTTAATTGGGGCTTACCAGGGTGTTGTGACACAAACATATCTATATAAATAAAGTTAACTATGTGTTTGTTCAAAACCACTAATCTCAGAAACTACTGCACCAATCGTCACCAAATTTTCACACAACGTTCCTTACAAGTGCAGCACCAATGATACATACAGATTGTGTGGATGGCACACCGGTGCCAGGTACACCCACACAAATGTACAACTGCAGCTGTTCTCACTCGCTCACTTGCTCCCCTCCCCTTTGTGGCGCCTCCCACCCGGCTGCTTTTCAGCTCACGTCTCTTGCACGCACGGTCTGCATCATATCTGCAACGGTCGCCTTCTCAGCAGCCTTTCTCCTCTGCCACCGCTGCTCCCCTTGCCACTGCCCCCCCGCCGCCGCTGCCCCCGCTGCCACTGCTCCCCCACCGCCACTGCTCCCTGCCACCACTGCCCCCGCCTCTGCTGCCCGTCGCCCCCTCACCGCTGCCGCCCCCGCCCCCAACAATAGATAGGTAGGTAGATGGATAGAGAGAGAGAGGGAGAAATACAATAGGTAGGTAGGTAGGTAGGTAGGTAGGTAGGTAGGTAGGTAGGTAGGTAGGTACAGGGATAGAGAGGGGGGAAATACAGGAGGCAGGTAGGTAGGTAGAGGCATAGAGAGAGAGGGAGAAATACAGGAGGTAAGTAAGTAGAGTAAGAGAGGGAGGGGAAACCAAGGCAGAGAAGAAAGGGGGTCGCTGAGAGGGTCTGTGAGGGGAAACTTTTTCATTTAACCAAACTTGGCCACATCAACGCATGGCGAATTGAAATTGAAATTGAAATTTATTAACCGCACCCTCTCCCCACAGGGACCCGGGGCGGTGCACAGGCAAAGCTAAAAACAATATACAATAAAATACAACATACATACATTAAAATAGAATTAAATAGTATTACCCGTGCTAAAAATATAAAATTAAGAACCCATTAAAATATTTGGAGTCAATAGACAGAGAGAACTATTCAAGGCCGGCCAGTCGAAAGAGATAGGTCTTTAATTTTACACGGAAGGAGCGGAGGTCAGTGGTCGTTCTAATATCAGGGGGAAGGTCGTTCCAGAGGGCCGGGCCCGCCACAGAGAGCGCCCTTCCCCTGGGCGTCGCCCGCTGACAAAGTCTAGTGGACGGCACCCGGAGAAGCCCCTCTCTGTGGGAGCGAATCGGTCGTGAGGATGTATGGGGCAGGATCCGATCTCGCAGATAGCTAGGTCCCGAGCCATGGAGCGCTTTGAAGATGATAATTAACACCTTGAAGCGCACCCGGAAGACGACAGGTAGCCAGTGCAGCTCGCGCAAGAGCGGTGTAACGTGGGCAAACCTGGTGGTCCCCATAATTGCTCGCGCGGCTGCATTCTGAACTAACTGAAGCCTCCGGGTGCACCTCAATGGGAGCCCCATGTAGAGAGAGTTACAATAGTCCAGTCGGGATGTCACGAGGGCATGAGTGACTGTGCGAAGGGCGTCCCGATCCAATAGGGGGCGCAATTGGCGAACCAGGCGAACCTGGTAAAACGCCCTCCTGGCCACGGCTGTCACTTGCTCTTCCATAGACAGCCGGGTATCCAGGAGGACACCCAAATTGCGCGCCCCATCCACAGGGGTAAGATGTTCGCCCCCTATGGCCAGCGTTGGAGAAAGCTGGTTGAATCCGGAAACCACAGCCACTCGGTCTTGGTCGGGTTGAGCCTAAGTCCGTTACTTCCCATCCAGATCCGCACGGCTTCCAGGCACTGGCACATCACCGCTACGGCATCGTTGGGGTGGTTTGGGGTAGATATGTACAGCTGGGTGTCATCAGCGTACAGGTGGTACTCTACCCCAAAACCACGGATGATCTCACCCAGCGGCTTCATGTATGCATTAAACAGGAGAGGCGAGAGGACCGACCCCTGAGGCACCCCGCATGTGAGGGGTCTCGGGGTCGACCTCTGCTCTCCTGCCCGCACAAATTGCGATCGGCCAGAGAGGTAGGAGGAGAACCACCGTAAAACGGTGCCTCCCACCCCCAACCCCCCCAGCCGATGCAATAGGATACCATGGTCGATGGTATCGAAAGCCGCCGAGAGGTCTAATAGGACCAGGATGGAGGAACATCCCCCATCTCTGGCCCTCCAGAGATCATCTACCAACGCGACCAATGCCGTCTCGGTGCTATGCCCGGGCCGAAAGCCGGACTGGCGCGGATCTAGATAGTCAACTTCCTCCAGGTGACGGGGAAACTGTTGTGCCACCACACTCTCAACAACCTTCGCCAAAAAGGGAAGGTTGGAGACTGGACGGTAGTTGTTTAAAAGAGCTGGGTCCAAAGAGGGCTTCTTGAGGAGGGGCCTCACCATAGCCTCTTTTAGGGAGGCAGGCAAGGAACCCTCACTCAAGGATGCGTTGATAACCTCTTGGAGCCAGCCTCGTGTCCCCTCCCAGGATGCCAGTACAAGCCAGGAGGGGCACGGGTCCAATGAACATGTGGTGGCTCGCAGTCGCCCACGTAGCCTGTCCATATCCTCGGAAGTAACGGGGTCAAACTCCTCCCAAACAAGATCTCTCTCGTGGCATCCCACTGGGCCATGAATGGGGGCTAGCTCACTCTGTATCTGGGCGGTTTTCTCCTGCAGAAAAATCACAAATTCCTCTGCTCTACCCTGTAGCGGGGCTTCCCGCTCCCTCTGTTGAAGGAGGGAACGGGTCACCCTAAACAGGGCGGCAGGGCGGTTTTCTGCGGATGCTATGAGGGTGGCACAATGATGACGTTTGGCCACCCTCAGCGCCACAATGTAAGTCCGTAAATGGGCTCTTACCTGTGTCCGGTCAGATTCAGAGCGGCTAGCCCTCCATCTTCTCTCTAGGCATCTCTTGCGGCGTTTCATCACCCGCAGCCCCTCAGTAAACCAAGGAGCCAGGGTGGTTCGCCGCCGCGAGAGAGGCCGCAAGGGCGCGACCCGATCTAAGGCTCCCACAGCCGCACTATTCCATGCGGCCGTGAGGTCCTCCACCGGGGCGCGGGTCAGGGATACAGGAAATGGCCCAAGCGCTGTCTGGAACCCATCCTGGTCCATCAAGCGCCTGGGGCGGTACCAGATTGGTAACTCTGGTTCCGCCTCCCCGCGGAGGGGAGCAGCGGTCGGAAAGTCGAGTCGGAGAAGTGAGTGGTCTGACCATGACAAGGGTGTGATGACTATATCCCCTGTACCCAGATCACTCTTCCATTGGCCCGAGACAAAGATGAGGTCCGGCGTATGTCCACCCTCATGGGTGGGGCCTTGAATTACTTGGGTCAGGTCCATGGCCGTCATGGAAGCCATGAACTCCCGAGCTACCACGGATGATTCGCCCAACGATGGCAGATTAAAGTCCCCCATGACTATAAGTCTGGGGGTCTCCACTGCCACCGTAGCGATCACCTCCAGGAGCTCGGGCAGGGCTGCTGCTACATAGCGGGGAGCCAGGTATACAACCAGCAAGCCCAACTGCCTCCCTAGGCCCCACTTCATGCAGAGGGACTCACAGCCGGAGGTCTGAGGCACAATGGTCTCTCTCGGCTCCAGGCCTTCCTTAATAATGACCGCTACCCCACCACCCCTGCCTAGGGCCCGCGGCTGATGAAATGCGCGGTAGCCTGGTGGGCACATTTCAACGAGGGGATGACCTCCCTCGGGGCCCAACCAGGTCTCCGCAATTCCTACCAGGTCCGGCTCCCCCTCTGACACAAGGTCACTAATGAGGGGGGCTTTGTTGACAACGGACCTGGCGTTGCAAAACATCAGCCGCAGACCCTGGCTCTGTATTCCCTGGCCACCTAGCCTGCGGGGGTTGTGGCACCCGACCGTTTGCAACCAACGGCTACGTGCCACCAACCGGGAGGATGAAAATTGTCTCCCCTCGGTCCTGCCCCTCCCCACGACCCTCTGAATTGGTATGCCCTCTTGTGGAACGACTCGAGTATCCCCCTTCCTTTCGCCTTCCGCTTCCCGCCGTCGACTGCTATCCTGGCCCTTACTATTGATCACTGTTTCAATCTCCATCTGTCTATATCTTTTTTTAAACCCCACCCCCACCCCAGAACCCCTTAAAAGCCTAATTAAAAATTTATTTAAAAACCCCCTGAGCTTGCGTTTTTTCCACCTCTCTGGATTAATTAACCCATCCTTGAGGTGGGCCCGAGATAAACTAAGGGGCCAAACCTGCGAGAGGGGGGACTCTCGTAGATCGAGGAGGTCGGACCTTGAATAAAAAACCATCCCGTGGCTCCATTGCTGGCTTTAGAGGGAGGAAACGCCTAGATAAAGTGCAAATGCAAGTCAAATCAACAGGGAAAATAGATCATAAGAGTCAGTCAGTTCTTCCTCGGGTAGAGGCTTTCCACGGGGTGGCTGGAGCTGTTTTTCCTTTGGGCTGGCCTTGCTTCGCTCTCGCCCCCCCTCCCCGTAGATGTTTTATCGGGGAGTCCTGGGGGGGGGAGGAAAATTCCCTCCACTGTTCTATCAGGCCTCCACAGGGCCTCACCGCGTCGCAGGCTCGCCACCCCACACCAGGGCCTCAGCCAGGGCCTCCACCACTTCAATAGGCCTCTGTTGGGGCCTCCGGCGCTCCATCGGTCCGCCGCACCTCCCGTCCCTCTGCGGCCGCCAACCTCACCAGCCATCCCCTGTGGAGGCCTTCACCCGGCCTCGCTGCTCCACGGGGGCCTCCGCCGAATTTGAGATGGTCCGCGCAGCTCCGCCACTGCTCCGCCGCCGCTCCGCCTTTCCTACCGCCCGGCGTTCCGGCGCTCCCTCCAGCGCTCCGCTGCCGCTCAGCCCCTCCGCCGGGGGCCACCAGCCTCCGCCAACCTCCGCTGGGGCCTCCGGCCTTTTGGCGCTCTCCGCCGCCGCTCCGCCAGGGCCTCCGGCCTCCACCAGCCTCCGCCAGGGCCTCAGGATCTTCCGGCGCTCTCCGCCGCCGCTCCATTCCATCTGAGGCCTCCGGCCTCCACCGGCTTCTGCCAGGGCCTCCGGCCTTCCGGCGCTCCCTCTGCCGCCGCTCTATCAGTCCACCAGAGCCTCCAGCCTTTGCCTGGCCTCCGCTAGGGCCTCCGACTTTCCGGCCTGCCGGCGTTTTTTCCGGCGTTTTTTTCCGGCGTTTCCTCCGGGCTCCCCCCGCGCCTCCCGTCTCAGCCGTCACACTCACCGGCGTTGGAAAGGCCTCAGTGTGACGGCTGGGTCTTCAACTTGCTGGGCCGGCCCTTACCGATCACCCCAAAGGGGCCGGCCGCGTCCTCCGAAGCCAAATGGGCCTCCGGTCAGCATCGCCTCAAACCTCCGCCGCCATTCCTTCGCGCATGCTCACTGTGTCACAGCTAGTATGTATGCATGCATGCATATGTATGTATATATGTATATGTATGTATATATTTATATCAACATATATATATATATATATATATATATATATATCAACACGTGGCGACACTTTCGGCTCATCACCAGATACCATCTAGACAGAAAGCCTAACATGTAATATAGCCCCGGTTCAAATCCCAGTAGGGGTATGGCTAGCTGATGAGAGCTAAAAAGCTCAAAATAGATCTATCCTAGTCTCCTTTATTTATTTATCAGTTCAAAAACCTCTCTCTCTCACACACACACACAACCACACATATATATATATCTTATTTCTGGTTTGCAGTTTCAGCAAGTTGTTTCTTCAAGAAATTAGCCTTCTGTTAAAGACTATATGGTCAAGATAGAGGCAATGAAAAGACAGCATATAAATAATATGAAGTCTTATTTAAAATCAAACAAATGCAGCCTTATTGAATATGCGGTTTAAGAACTAAAATGTAATACTTTTTTCTAGAATTGAGGTCAAATTGTGTATTTTTACTTTGACAATTAGCCTCAGCTAATTTGTGATATTGTAGAGTAGAGTTTTTTAGATAAAATAGTCATAATTGTTGTAAAGCAGTTGCAGAAGATTAAAGACTTGTAATTCATTTCTTCCATTGCCTCCCTCTTTTTTGCCCATTTTTATTTTCAATTCTCCACCAATAGCTAGAGGTTGTATAACAAAGAAATATGCTGTAGTAATCCATGGTGGATATATAGCAGTTTCGGGTGTCTTAATGGTTCTTTTATGTACTGATGATGTGCCAACCCATTAAGATAAATTGGGTGCGTATGTGTTGAAACATGGTTAAATCTTACCCTTTTCAAATTTCTTAAGAATCCATAGGTCATACCTGAGCGCAAGATCATTGCAATAGGAGGAAAAAGCAGAGTCTGCAGAAACTAAAATGAAGTTTAGAATGTCCACTACAAAATAGCATAATCTGACTCATTTCTGTAGCTCTTGGTGCTACAGTAGTGGTTATAGTGGAATTGATAATCATTGACTTATAACCAATCATTTAATGGCAATTCAGAGTTATGATGCTGCTGAAAAAAATGAGTTATGACTTGTCTTCCAAGTTACATTTGTACTAAAGGCGTGATCATATGATTGCAGTTTGGGTGCTTGGCAACCAGCTCATTTACAACAGTTGCAGTGTTCTAGTCATGTGATCCTGAATTAGGGGCTTCCCAAATGGCTTTCAACAAGCAAAATCAATGGCCAGATTCGGTTAACAACCATGTTAAAAATGGTCCTGGAATATCTTGCCTAATAACTGCATCACTCAGCAATCAAATTCTGGTCCCAATTGTGGTTGTAAGTTGAGGACTACCTGTAATTTAACAGTAAATAGTACTGTTGATTTTTCTCGTTAGGCCATAAGTTATTTAATTTCTTATGGAGTTATGCAGTATATTTGGGCAGGGATATCCTCTCCAGAACTTTAGTTACATTACTACATATATATTGACTTGCTTTTATTCTATTTTGGTAAACAATTTATGCTACAAATGAAATACAATATTAGTTCTATTACTCTTTTAACTTGCAGTCATAAAAATATTTTTATGGCCAAATTTAAACCTGAATACAATTGTCTTTAGCGTGGCTACTTTAATACACTGCATTGAAGAGATCCAGACATTTCAGGACTTAAGATTCTAGGAGGTGTTTCCATACCTTTAAAATCATTTGGAGGTTTTACATAAAATATTATAATACATGTATGATACTTATCACAGAACATTCTCATTCTATAAATATTTTAAAATGTTAACTGGATACTATGCAGTTTTCATTTTACAAGATGTAGCTCCATGGCCTTTAATTTGTGTGTGTGTGTGTTATTATAATTGCAGACATCACACAATCACCAGAGGAATCACCAAAGGTGTGAAGGAGGATTTCCGTCTGGCAATGGAGCGTCAAGTATCACGCTGTGGGGAAAACTTGATGATGGTATTGCATAGATTCTGTATGAATGAGAAGATTTTGCTTCTTCAGACATTGAGCTGAGTAGACATCATTTGAGCTACTTCACAGGAGTTGAGAAGATGCAAATAAGGAGGAAAATCATTATCATTCCATTGGGGCCAGCCAGTTATCCTTACCTGATGCAGCAAAGTTGCTGGAAAAGTGTAGCTAAGCTTCATGACTTCAACTTTTGACTTTGGCATTCTAAATAAAATAGCTTTCAAAATTAATTAAAAATTGTTTTCATTAAAGAAAATTTTAGTTCAGACCCAAGGCTGGATTTAAAATTGTGGGTAAGTAATAGAAATCCATAATTCCATTACAGTCATGTTGCAATAATTCATGTCACATAATATGTGTCCTCACATATTGTATCACAGTGTGGTATGCTGGTTTAACAGTTGCAGAGAGGAAGGCACTACAGAGAGTGATCAATTCGGCACAAGAAACCATCGGTTGCCCTCTGACATCACTGGATAACATCGCCAGATCTCGCTGCTTTAGCAGAGCAAGGAAGATTTTCAAAGATGATTCACACCCTGGTTGGTATCTCTTTGCCCTTCTACCATCAGGCAGAAGATATCAAAGTATAGCCAGCCGAACGAACAGGTTTAAAGGTAGCTTCTATCCATGGGCTGTGAGACTTTTAAATTCAACCGCAATCACTCCATGCACATGCTAGTTTTTCTTTTCTCTCTTTTTTGTTTCTGTTATAATTTTGCACCAGTGAAGTTAAAACCAATTTCATTGTAATTTTTACAATGACAATAAAGATTATTATTATTATATTATATTATATTATTATAAAGCTGATACAGATATTCATCATGATGTTTTGCCTGATATCAGCAAGCAAGCAGGCTGACGACAGATACAAGTCATTTGTAAGCTAGATTTGACTATTGCTTAAGTGCATCTTAGCTTTACAAAACAAATATAGCAGCTGAACAGAAGCCACGAATGAGACTGAAGAGTACTGTTGTCCATTCAATTCTACAATCTTGAGTGGTTTTCACAAGGAGTTGTGGCACAATAAAATGAACAGAATCTTCCTGAGCCTGCATAGTCCCAAATATCATTATGATCTATGTGATTTTTATGAGACAAATTTCTGAATAGTTGTGTACCAAAAATTCTTTTGAAAATACCATTATTGGAAAGCATTCAGTATGTTTATTTAGAAATTGAATAATGTAGAAAATAAAGTTTGAACAAAGTCTTGTTTTACTAAATGGAAGGCTAACTAGATATACAGGTTTCACTTCAAAATAATCTGGAATGTAAACCAAATACAGGACCCTTTGGGAAAACATGTGACAATAATATGATGGGGGAAATACAATGTTCTCATAGCCCATACTTTTTGATTTATATTAAGTTGAATTATATCTTCCAAAATATCCTTTTCCGGTAGAGTATATATGATATGATAACCCATAAAGATGTAGCAATTAGATCCTGAGTCAAATGTTCACTGTGTGATTGTGTATCATGCAGCTTCCATTTAAAAGGAAAATAGTTTTCAAATATTTCATGTCCTACATAAACAAGAATGGAGTTCATACCTGTAGAGAAATAAAAAATACCATCAGAAAAGTAGTAATGCGTGTGTGTGCCCGCACGCGCACTCTGGGCAGTTATAACATTAAAAACAGTAAGACCATAAACGATCAGTATTTCTAAGAATAAAAATATAATTATAATCCAAAGTAAAGTTACAGTTAAAAGATACGACAGGAGGGAGATGGGATTTTCTCTTCAAACATCTTCAGTGGGCTATTCCCTTATTGGGACCCCAAGCCTCCTGGTAGAATCAGGCCCTTTTGGGAGTTAATCTCACCTCGGGATAAGATATTCTAAAGGGCAGGAGCCACAGCAGAGAAAACTCTTCTGGACTTTGGCACCTGAAATTCCCTATGTGATGGGCCCCACAGCATGCCCCCTGGGATAGGTAAGACAGGCCAGTCCCATTGGGGTGAGGATGATTCCTTAAGTAACCTGGACCCATGCCATGCAGAGCTTTAAAGGTAATAACCATCATCCTGAATTTCACTCAGAAGCAACATCATGTGTAATATGGCCTACCTTGGGGAGTCCCTGGAACTATTGTAATCCACATGCGGCCTCTCTTGCGGCGGCGAACCACCCTGGCTCCTTGGTTTACCGAGGAGCTAAGGGTGATGAAACGCCACAAGAGATGCCTAGAGAGGAGATGGAGATCTACCGAACACAGGTGAGAGCCCATTTACGGACTTACCTTGTGGCGCTTGGAGTGGCCAAACGTCATCACTGTGCCACTCTCATCGCATCCGCAGATAACCGCCCTGCCGCCCTGTTTAGGGTGACACGCTCCCTCCTTCAACAGAGGGTGCGGGAAACCCCATTACAGGGTAGAGCAGAGGAATTTGGGATTTATCTGCAGGATAAAATCGCTCAGATTCAGAGCGAGTTAGTCTCCAGAGCGAGATGACCCAGTGGGATGCCCCGAGGCAGGTCCTGAGACAGTTTTGTGGGAAGAGTTTGACTCTGTTACTTCCGAAGATATGGACAGGTTACGTGGGCGACTGCGAGCCACCACATGTTTATTGGACCTGTGTCCCTCCTGGCTTGTACTGGCATCCTGGGAGGTTACACAAGGCTGGCTCTAGGAGGTTGTCGACGCTTCTCTGAGTGAGGGTTTCTTGCCTGCCTCCCTTAAAGAGGCTATGGTGAGGCCCCTCCTGAAGAAGCCCTCTCTGGACCCAGCATTACTGATTAATTACCGTCCGGGCTCCAACCTTCACTTTCTGGCGAAGGTTGTAGAGAGTGTGGTGGGACAATAATAATCTTTATTGTCATTGTCATTGACAGTTTCCCCGTCACCTGGAGGAAGTTGATTATCTGGACCCGCGCCAGTCCGGCTTCCGGCCCGGGCACAGCACCGAGACGGCATTGGTTGCGTTGGTAGATGATCTCTGGAGGGCCAGAGATGGGGGTTGTTCTTCCATCCTGGTCCTATTAGACCTCTCAGCGGCTTTCGATACCATCGACCATGGTATCCTATTGCATCGGCTGGAGGGGTTGGGAGTGAGGGGCACCATACTGCGGTGGTTCTCCTCCTACCTCTCCGGTCGATCGCAATTTGTGTTGGCAGGAGGGCAGAGGTCGACCTCGAGACCCCTCACATGTGGGGTGCCTCAGGGGTCGGTCCTCTCGCCTCTCCTGTTCAACACATATATGAAGCCGCTGGGTGAGATCATCCGTGGTTTTGGGGTAGAGTACCACCTCTACGCTGACGATACGCAGCTGTATATATCTACCCCAAACCACCCCAACGATGCCGTAGCGGTGATGTGCCAGTGCCTTGAAGCCGTGCGGGCCTGGATGGGAAGTAACAGACTCAGACTCAACCTGTCCAAGACCGAGTGGCTGTGGTTTCCGGCGTCCCGGTACAATCAGTTGACTCCATCACTGGCCATAGGGGACGAACACCTTACCCGTGTGGATGGGGCACGCAACTTGGGCGTCCTCCTGGATACCCGGCTGTCCATGGAAGATCAAGTGACAGCCGTGGCCAGGAGGGCATTTTACCAGGTTTGCCTGGTACGCCAGTTGCGTCCCCTATTGGATCGGGATGCCCTTTGCACAGTCACTCATGCCCTCGTGACATCCCGACTGGACTACTGCAATTCTCTCTACATGGGGCTCCCCTTGAGGTGCACCCGAAGACTTCAGCTTGTCCAGAATGCAGCCACGCGAGCAATAATGGGAACCTCTAGGTTTACCCACATAACACCGCTCTTGCGCAAGCTGCATTGGCTGCCTGTCGTCTTTCAGGTGCGCTTCAAGGTGTTAGTTACCATCTTTAAAGCGCTCCATGGCACGGGACCTAGTTATCTGCGGGATCGGATCCTGCCCCATACATCCCTGCGGCCGATTCGCTCCCACAGAGAGGGACTTCTCCAGGTGCTGTCCACTAGGCTATGCCAGCGGGCGACGCCCAGGGGAAGGGCCTTCTCTGTGGCGGGCCCAGCCCTCTGGAACGACCTTCCCCCCGAAATTAGAACAACTACGGACCTCCGCTCCTTCCGTCAAAAACTGAAAACACACTTCTTCTGCTTGGCCGGCCTAGGTTAGTCTTCCGTCTTTTAATAGGGTTTTAGGGGGTTTTAGCGTAATTTTAATACAGGAGATTTTAGCGCAGGGATAATTTTGTTTAATCTGTATTTTATTTATTTATATATTCAATATTGGTTTTTTAATTTCCCTGTGCACCGCTCCGAATCCCTTTGGGGAGAGGAGGCGGTTTATAAATAAAATATTATTATTATTATTATTATTATTATTGTTATTGTTATTGTTATTATTATTATTATTACTACTACTACTACTACTACTACTACTACTACTACTACTACTACTAGGCTTGAGTGATTGAAAACAGAGACTCTTGATCCAGGAAAAACTAACTGGTACACAACACAAAATGCAAAGGCTCTTGCCATCTATTCTTTGAGCAGGAGTTGTGAGGCAGGAGAACCCCCAAGTTGTAGGTGGGTTCTGTAACCCCATCCAGAACTAAAGTCCCAGATTTTGAAGCTCCATGCTCCCCAAGCCATTTGGACTTGCCAGGTTTTGGCTGAAGACTATTGTACTGCATCCAAGTTCTTACAGCCTCCAGGCATGGCGAGATAGCATCACTTTAGTCATATAATCTAACTACACTGTAAAACTCAGTCATATATCCTAACGGACAGATTCCTTTCTGGCAGTGTTTATCTTTTGTTATTCCTGACTGGCCTATTAACACAAAAGGTGTGAGGATTGCTCTGGTAGTTTGAGTTACATGCCAATTATGTGCTACAGAGGCACATGACTCAATCTGGTAGTTTGAGTCATGTGCCTCTGCAAAAGCATGTGCCTGCAGTCAGTTGTATCCTTCCTGCATTCGGATTTGGATCCTTCATGGATCCTTTTAATGCCATCCCCATTCCCTTCAGGAATTGGCTGCTAACAGCGGAGGCGAGACGGCAGAGGTTATTGGCTGGGGCTGGAAACCTGGGAGCGAAAAAGGGGCGGCAAAGGGTAGGAGAACAGTCCTAGACCCAATGTGGGACACTACAAATACAATAAGGATGTAGAAATACTGCTGTTTCTCTGCTCTTAGTGCCACAAGATAAGCCATAATAGCAGCTCTCCCATACATCCTCACGACCGATTCGCTCCCACAGAGAGGGACTTCTCCGGGTGCCGTCCACTAGACTTTGTCAGCGGGCGACGCCCAGGGGAAGGGCTCTCTCTGTGGCGGGCCCGGCCCTCTGGAACGACCTTCCCCCTGACATCAGAACGACCACTGACCTCCGCTCCTTCCGTACGAAATTGAAGACCTATTTCTTTCGACTGGCCGGCCTTGAATAATTCTGTCTATTGATGCCAAATGCATTTTAATGGGTTCTTAATCATTTTTAGCACGGGTAACATTGTTTAATTATGTTTTAATGTATGTATTTTGTATTTATTGTATTTTGTTTTTAGTTTCTCCTGTGCACCGCCCCGGGTCCCTGTGGGGAGAGGGTGCGGTCAATAAATCTGAATTTGATTTGATTTGATTTGAGCTCTAAGTCAGATTCATCCTTCATTTTTCTCCAATGTGTTCTAGTCATCTCTCAATCGTTTTCAGAATCTGCAGCTCCTCCATGTACCTTGTGGAAAATTGGGAGAGTTGGATTGAGAGGCCATATAGAGGCAGTCCTGGCTGTCCTTTGATTCCAGGATGTTACCAAGGCTTTGGAAGGGTTGTGCAGTAAAATCCCTAGAATATCCCCCAAATTCCCTCAACATTTGGGGCCATCAGTTTTTTAAGCAGATCACTCAAACGGGGTTGGCCTCCCTGCCAGTGTGGGGTGGTGGCACAAGTGATCTCAAGAATACCAGGGTGTGATCTGACCATAATGGGACAATGTTATATTCTCCACCACACCATGTTGCTCCGACAAGAAGATTATATGTGTGACTACTGTCTCAATTTAGGTCTTGGATGATCTGTGATAGGCCATGATGACCATCAACTCCTAGGCCGCTTCAGATGCCAAATCTAGGAATGGCAGGCTGAAATCTTTCAGAACCTTAAGTCTGGGGAACTCCACCACCTGCCCCAAAATGGCATCCAGTAGCTCAGACAGGAAGATTGTCATGCAGCAGGTACCCTAGAAAATTCCAGGAATTTCAGTCCACGTTAGCAAAAAAATTTCAGTGCTACTAGAATTGAACAATGCATCTGGTGAGGCAGCTAGAACAATATAAATAAATGTAAAACTAACTACATGATGGGTGGGGGGATAGAAACTTCCCACTATGAATCAAAAGACAAAGAAAATCTACCAAGGTCTTCATAGCCACCTAGTTCTTTAATTTGGAAAAAGTTAAAATATTTTATTTTTAAGCATACTCACCTGGATAGAAAAACGGAGCACCTGACCATACGTTCTTAACATCTATAAGATAGTATATCAGCAGCAGAAGTATAAAGGCAAAGCTGCTCAGTGTTGTCACGTATGAAATTGACCTGCAGGAATGTCAAAAAGTAATCCAAGGTTTATCTATCAAATAACAGTTTATAGAATAAAATGATTCCATATGTTCCTCACCATAAATTCTTGTTAACTGGAATCAAGCCTGCATCTTTTGAGCATTTTGTCAACATCATAGAAATGACACCCTAAAAAAACCACAGATATTTTAAATGAAAATTAATGCTGAACTTACAGAATATTGTTTAATTAGTCTGCTCACTTGTTTGGTTAGTTCATTTTCTAGAAAACCACCGTATATTCCTAAAGTCTCAATAAGCAATTGCTCAATCATTTGTAACGTGATTGGGAGCTTTCAATACATACCTCTTCCAATCAACAGATTCTAAGATTTTTTTTCACTTCTAGAACATAACAGTATCACTGATTGCTCTCCTTTGTTCTTTACATCTTCCTACAACTTATGTCTTCCTACTGCTCAGCTCCTGACAAACTGCTATTTGATGTCATGCTTGACTTGCTCTGAATTACTCCAGAGCTGCTGCTCTGTCAATTCTAGAACATAGAATTATATAGTTAGAAGGCACCTCGTGTTTTCTAGTCTAGCACTCTGCTTGAGCAGGAGCCCCTATACCATTTCAAACAAATGATTGTCCAGTCTTTTGAAAACCGGCAGTGATGGAGCACCCACAATTTTGGGAGGCAAGGTATTGCTCTGTTAGGAAATTTCTCTTTAGTTCTAGTTTGTTTCTCTCCTTGGTTAGTTTCCAACTATTGTTTCTTGTCTTGGCTTTTGGTGCTTTGAAAAACAGTTTGACCACCTCATTTTTGTAGAAGCCCCTCAAATATTAAGACAGTACTGCCATGCCATCCCTAGTCCTTTTCATTAGACTAAACATACTCAATTCTTTGTATATTTTAGTCTCCAGCCCCCTAATTCTTTTTGCTCTTCTCTGCACTCTTTCCAGAGTTTCAACCTCTTTTTTATATTGTGGTGATCAAAACTTGATACAGTATTCCAAGTGTGGTCTTACTAAAGCTTTGTAAAGCAGTACTAGAACATCATGTGATCTTGATTCTATTCCTTCATTAATGCAGCTTTGGGTTGCATTGATTTTGGCTGATGTTGTGATTGTCTACTAGGACTTCAAGGTCCCTCTCAGTTACTGGCATTAAGCCAACTTTCCCCTAGTTTATACCTAGACAGTTTTTTCCCCTTATCTTAGTGTAAAATCTTTTATCTAATTTGAATTTTGTTTTGTTAAATAGAGTCCAGGGTTCAAGTCTGTCAAGAGTTTTTTTTAATTTTGAGCTTGTCTTCTGCAGTGTTGGCTATTCCTGGCAGATTTGCGTTGTCTAAATTTGATGAGTTTCCCTTTAATTCCCTCATCTATATCATTTATGAAGATATTGCAGGATATTGGGCCTAAAACAGAACCTTGGAGTACCTCACTGCTTATCTCTCTTCATATGGATATAGTTCCATTGAAGACTACACACTGTGTACAATTTGTCAGCCAGTTACAAACCCACCTGCTGGTCATGTCATCTAATCTCACATTTTACTAACTTGACAAGAAGTAGGTTTTGGTTACTTTATCAAATGCTGTACTGAAATCTAAACACACTATGTCCATAACATTTTGCTGATCTACTAATTTTGTCCCTTTGTCAAAGAATGAAATGATTATCTTTTCCAAGATCTTCCCAGGGATTGATATCAGGCTGATTGGTCTGAATCTATTTTTTCTTCTTCATTTTTTTAAGATGGGGACCATATCAGCTCTTTTCCAGTCTTCAGGCAGTTCCCTAGTGATCCAAGAATTTTGAAAGCTATGTTTCAGTGGTTCTAAAATCACATCCAAACTGAAATAGTTTATTGCACAGGAAATATCCATCTCTTTTGAGCGAAAATTTACCCGAAAACAACAGACACTTTAAAAGAATTGATAAATAAATATAGTACTTGACCTAACACGGAAATATTTGTAACTTACCATTATTATACTCCACACACAAAATCGAAGAATTATTTGCTTATGCTGATCTTTATAAAACAAAAGAATTTTTCCTCCCTTGAAGAAAAACAAGAACATTAAATGTGGCTTAGGATGGCTTTAGCAGATTTATAGAGTGAAACTGAGAACTAGTTCATGCTGTAAATATTGCAGCATTAAATCTTAATGTAGCATTAAATAGTTCTATTAATATCTTCATCTAATCTGATTTTGGAGTATGTTTTTCTTAACCATATTTTCTGCATTGTAATGTAAATAAGAGCAGTTATTAAATAATTAATTCTCAAGTTCTATGACTTGTTTGAAATGTTAAGGTTTTTTGTTGTTCCAAAAAACCTATTTGAACAACACATGTATTATTATTATACCTGTGGAAGGGCCACCCACTCCTCATACTCATAAAGGGAATTATAATCTCTCATCTTTCTATATAGCACTTGATGAAGCTTTTTTTGCTTATGTAGGGCAAGAGAATACAATACCTGAAGTCCCAAAAATGCCATAAGAACAGAATTTATTGTTCCTAAAATTCCTTCAGGATCAAAAGGGACTGTAGTAAGATACAACACCTATAGATTGAGAAGGGTACATCAGAAAGTCTGTTTAATTTTATAGAAACATTAGTTGTTAATTTAATTACAATTTGATTCAGCAACACTAAAATATTTAGCAACTATTTATAAAATTTGTTTGTCGTCCATCTCACTGTGAGATGCCTCTGGGTAACTTACATTAAAAGCAGTAAAACCATAAATATAGATGGATAGAAAGATAAAACTAAGAACAGTAAGTACCGTATTTTTCAGAGTATAAAACACACCGGAACATAAGACACACCAAGATTTTAAAGAGGAAAATTAAAAAAAAAAAGGTTTTGCACTTTGCAAACCTCCTTTAAAAAAAAAAGGGGGGGGGGCATAGATAGCCCTTAGGAGGCTTGTAGAGTGCTCTGAGGAGAGGGGTTTGGGGGGGGGGGAAAACCGAGCAAAAAACCACCCCTTTTTGTTAAAAAAAGGGCATATAGAGTGCTGCTGAGGGGCCAAAATTGAACCAAAAACAGGCTGTTTTTCGCTCATTTCTGCCCTCCCCAGTCCCCAGGAGCTCTCTGAAAGCCTCCTACAAGCTATGCACAGCCATTTTGGTGAAGGCGGGGTTTCGGGAGACAAAAAAAATGCTGTATTCAGTGTATAAGATGCACCTAGATTTTCAGCCTTTTTTTTGAGGAAAAAGGTGCGTCTTATACTCCGAAAAATATGGGAAGTATACGAAACAGTAAGAGTAAGAATACAAATTAAAATAATTAAAATGGATTAAAAAATGGAAGCAGGATGTATAGCAGGAGATGTACTCCCCATTGAGGTCCCAGGTAAAATAATAATAATAATAATAATAATAATAATAATAATAATTATTATTATTATTATTATTATTATTATTATTATTATTATTATTTTGATTTGTATACCGCCCTCTCTCCCGTAGGGACTCAGGGGGGTGCACAGGAATAATAAAGGATAAAATACATATAAATACAGTCAATAGATAAATTTAAAATTAAATTAAATAAATTTAACCTGTGTTAAAATAATAAGAAACCCTATTAAAATGATAGTAAAAACACACTATGCCAGACCGGCCGCATGAAAAAAGTAAGTCTTTAATGTTCGCCGGAAGAGGTGAAGGTCCGTGATGGCACAGCCAGCGCTTCAGATCTCACCCCAGGGGCACAAGATGTTCCAAATGGCTGGCACCATGGCAGAGAAGGCTCTTAATTCTGGACCTCACCAGTTAGAATTCCTTGACCAATGAGATGTTCAGGATGGTTGAGATGGTTTTTCAAGTAATCTAGATTCATGCCATGCAGGGCTTTATAGATAATGACCAATACCCCGAAAGCAAACCAGCAGTCAAGTGCAGCTCACAGAACAGAAGTGCAACATAGACCACTCTAGGGGATCCAAATACTGCCTATACCTCCAGTTGAAGCTTCAGAATGCTGTTGTGTAGCCCCACGCAGAGCTTTAGATCTAAAAATGCTGTTTGTTCAGATGTTTTTCTGACCCAGAATTTCTATGTCACGAGACTGGGAGCAACACATAGGCATAGTTATTCCATTCCAGTTAGAAAGTAGGAATTGCATGGGAGTTACCTGTGCCTGCTGTCACTTAGTGTTAAACATCTGGATGGAGAAATTTTATTTATTGGTTATATTTAATGTATTTTAAATTTATTTTATTTTTTTAAAATAGGAGACCTAAAGTAAATATAGAGCTATTACAAATGCATAATTGTTGTAACTACAGCAGTAATTCACTGAAATTATTGTTCAATACGGCATAATTTAAGTTAAATGAAGTGAAGATGGGAAAAAATAGCCAGGCCATTCTACTTATTGTTAGCACTATAACTTACTGAAAAATAGGTGAAATTGCTCCAGCCATTGCATTTCTTATCTGCTTTCTAAAGTCTTGGAGATGGAGAACCTCAACTATTTCTGCAATGTGCAATCATAAAATTACTTTGAGAAATTAAAGAATGGTAATGTTGATTTCCTTGTTTGAATGAAATTGCGAGTGAAAGTTCTGTCACATTATCTGTTTCTTTACATTTTAAAAATTTTTCTAATGAAAATATTATGTGAACACATTAAGAACAGTTGCTTGATTTCAAGGAATAACTACAGAAAATAAGAAGTTGGCAGCTATTTTGAAGAATTACAAAAATTGATATCACGATTTGCCTTTCAATATTCTTAATAAGCAGTGATAAAACTTTTAATCAGGTTGAATCATTTTGCAAATAGTTGATAGATGTTTGGAATGTTTAACTCACATTAGAAGATGGGTGTTGATAGATATGTTTTCCTCCTAGAAGCAAATGATCAATGTAAGCTGCTGCCCCTCCAGTACAGTTGGGAAATTTTCCGAAACTGCCAATACCTCCAGGTCCAAGGTAGCCTCTACAGGAGGGGAGAAAATATATATATGTGAGTCACATATGTTAGCATGGGTGTGAGCAGACTGATTTGAAAAGGTCAAGAGCTCTTTTTGTGTAGTATTAATATAAAGAGAAAGCAGCCTTTCAAGCTATTAAGATTGTACAATGGTTTCCAGAATATGTCAACAATTTCCATGACTGGCCAATGTCCATCATTTTATTTCATTACCGTTCCCACTGTCCATCAAAATCCCAAAATAGGAACCTCATGACAAAATTATTAGCCTATCATATCTAAGCCATTTTTACAGCCCTTTAGAAGTTCCATATGCAAATCACTAAAAATAAGCAGTCTAGGGATAAATAGCACCCCATGGAATAGCTAGCTCCAACTGATTTCAGTAAAGCTTCTTAATTTAATTTTTAATTTTATTTGTTTTGTCAAGCATGTATAATATAATAGGTATAAGTATAAACATGATTTTGAATACATGAAATGGATACGAATAAGTGGGGACAGTAAGACAGGGATGGTAGGCACATGTGTTGGTGCGCATGCCCCTTACAGACCTCTTGGGAATAGGGTGAGGTAAACAGTAGAAAGGTTAAAGTTATGGGAGTTTGGGAATGAAACCAGAGTCAGATAGTACATTCCAGGCATTGACCACTCTGTTGCTGAAGTTGTATTTTCTGCAATCGAGTTTGGAGTGGTTTATATTAAGGTTATATCTATTGTGAGATCGTGTATTGTTGCGGTTGAAGCTGAAGTAATCATGAGAGTATTGTAGTCAGTTGTCCCTCAAGTTAACTAATGAGAAAGAAATATTATTTGAATGTTAAACATTGCAGTGTTATTAATTAGAACAGCATATTAAATCTTATAGGTATCTGAAAAAGATAACATTGGGGGGGGGGGAAAGGATTTAAGCTTCAACTGACTTTGGACACCCAGGTACACTCAAAAGGAAGGTGAGGCACAGCCAAAGTCCTTCAAGGGCTAACATAAAAAGCCACTGGGGCCAATAAGGAAGAATATCCTGAAGAGCAGAGTAGGAAGTTTCCTATTAAAACAGAAAGAAAAGTAAAATGTGAGTAATTCAAGTTTCATTGGGAAACTCCTACAAGTATTGAATTTGCTGAAGGCATTTACTCTATTAACACAATTTGTATACTTTCAAGAGGTTTTCTTCTATTAAATATCTTCATAACAGTAGTTAACTTCAGCCACTGATATACAGTCCAGTCTTTTTTTTTCCAGAATGGAAAAATGTGAATACAGTACACTTGCATCAGTGTCCAAACTATTTCAGTGGTTCTCAGTCCAGATCAAGCATTACAGTCAGATAACTGATTTGTTATCTAATAACTTAATTTTATCATTCTTCCATTTTCAATTTTCAATTTCTTTGTGCAATCCATAAAAAAGCCATACATTCATTAACAAAGAAAACAAAATTAAACAAACGTTAACAGCTAGCAACAATAAAGCATCCAAGTAAAGCATTGGGAAAGGCCTATCTAATCCCAAAACCCATTCCTCACTTCTTTCTTTGGTTCATCACCTACACTATCTAGATATTTGAAGGAGTACTTTAAACTTGAATGTTTAATACATAGTTCAATTGATGTGGAAGAGAAGGAGTCCATTTTGTTTTGGATTTTAAAGCTAAGTGCTGCCTCTTTTGTCTGTTCTAAGAAATAGATCAAAGAACTATGTTCAGGTAGTGAACATTCTATAATCTAAACACATTTCAAATACAGTGGTACCTCGGTTCATGAACGCTTCTGTTCACGAACAACTCGGTTCACGAACAGAAAAGTTCATCAAAATATGCTCCGGTTAACGAACTCCGCTTCGGTTCACGAACAGGAGCCGCAGCCATTTTAATGCTATTTCCTGGCTGTCACATGATTGTGACTTCCTGTAGGAAGATCGTGGAGAGAAGGAGTCACAGAAGTCATCTCAAGCAAGGTTAGTGTTCTCTCTTTATACATTACTATACTGTACTAATGTGTATTGTAATTTGTTTCATATTTTTTGTGCTTCAAAAACCAAAAAAAAGATCAGAACAGATTAACCAGATTTACATTAAACCCTATGGGAAACTCTGCCTCGGTTCACGACCAATTCAGTTCGCGACCAGAGTCAGTTCATGAATTAAGTTCGTGAACCGAGGTACCACTATACTGAATGACAAGAACAAGAAGCAGAAATTAGCAACTTTATTCTTGAAAAGTGTAATAATCTAGGCTTCTACAGGATGCCTAAAGTCACCTTTTTGACCCAATTTATATTACAAACTGCTCCACCAGATGACACTCTTAAAATGCAATAGCAGCACAAAAGCCCTGTATGCTTGGAAAATTATTCTCTTGTACTGTTCCTTAAAGCATCCTAAAAAAAGATACTTCCATCTAAATCATTTCTAAAACTCTATTGCTTCCTTGGGGATGCGGTGGCTCAATATTAAATTCAATTTTAAAATTGAACAGTCCTCTCTCAACTGATGGGGAGGGATACAATGCCATATATCTCCTATCTATATAAATAAAAATGTAAAATAGTTTGTACGAATCCACTAATCTCAAAAAGTACCGGACCGATTTAAACCAAACTTTCACACAATGTAGCGAAGCACTTCGGATAATAGAATACCAAATCATTTTGTGCCTAGCACACGTGTATCGTGTACAAGGCAGGCACAAATAAAAGTTACTCACTGAACACGGTTTAAGCTCCGTGTAATTCCTCCCATCCGGCTGTACGTCACGGACACGTAACGGCAGAAAACCGCCTTGAAGGAACGTTGCCAGGGGCAATGTGGAAAGCAACGCATGCGCCTCCCTGTCTGCCTGCAGCCGCTCTCTTCCACGCGCACGCACGCAGGGCCACAGGATCAGAAGCATCCGAGCCCCGTGTGGTAGTTGCCTGTCGGGCGGGGCAGCCAGCCACGTCTCCACTAGCTCTCTCCGATGGCCACCGAGGTGCACTTTCCGGAGCCATTGGAGAGAGCTGGTGGGGGCATGGCCGGCTGTCCTGCCCGCGGTGCGCCTGCCGGGCGGCGGGGGCTGCGTGTCGCGGGGCTCGGGGGCGGCGGGGGCGGCGCGGGGCTGGTGGGGGTGGGCATGCGGTGCCCGGATGGCCACGCTCACTGTGGGAGAAGGCAGCCCTAGACTCCTCAGCCCGATATGCCGGCCTTTTCGCTGCTTGCGGAGGGGAGGGGGGAGACTGATACACAGAGAGACAGAGAGGGAGGGAGAGATGAACAGAGAGATAATGAATGAGAGAGATCGACAAGCACACACACAGTGACAGAGAGAAAGGGAGGGGAGAGAGACAGACACACAGAGAGAATGAGTGAGGGAAACATAGACAGGCAATCATACTCAAACAGAGTGACAGAGATGGGGGAGGAAGGAGAGAGAGAGAGAGAGAATGACAGAGAAAGACAGAGAAGAAAGGAGGAACAGAGGGACAAAGAGACTAATGACTTTGCCCACCACTGTGTTAGGCACAAGTGAGGGAGGAAGGGAGGGGGGGCTGGAGGGGGTTGACTGAGGGTGTGTGTGTGGGGGGAGGGGAGGGCTATTTATTTAGGTAGAGGAATATAGAGAGAGGAAGAAATACAGTAGGTAGTTAGGTAAGTAGAGGGATAAACGAGAGGGATGAATACAGCAGGTAGGTAGATAGGTACAGGTATATAGAGATAAATATAATAGGTAGGTAGAGGGAGAGAGGGAAGAATACAGTAGGTAGGTAGGTAGGTGGATACAGAGGGGGAAATGTAGGTAGGTAGGTAGAGGGATAGAGGGGAGAAATACAGTAGGTAGGTAGGTAGAGAGATAGATAGTGGGAGAAATACAGTAGGTAGGTAGGTAAGTACAGGGATAGATAGGGAGAAATACAGTAGGTAGGTAGGTAGAGGGATAGATAGAGGGAGAAATACAGTAGGTAGGTAGGTAGAGGGATAGATAGTGGGATAAATACAGTAGGTAGGTAGGTAGGTAAGTACAGGGATAGATAGGGAGAAATACAGTAGGTAGGTAGGTAGGTAGAGGGATAGATAGAGGGAGAAATACAGTAGGTAGGTAGATAAATAGAGGGATAGATAGAGAGTAAGAAATACAGTAGGTAGATAGGTAGGCAGGTACAGGGATAGATAGGGAGAAATACAATAGGTAGGTAGGGGGATAGATAGATAGGGAGAAACACAGTAGGTAGGTAGGTAGATAGAGGGATAGATAGGGAGAAATACAGTAGGTAGGTAGGTTGGGGGTTATACGGTGGTTGTGTGTATGTGTGCAGGTGTAGATATACACACAGATTGGTTGGCCATTTAACCAGACTGGGCCACAGCAACGCGTGGCCGGGTATAGCTAGTTTACAATACAGTTCTTTCAACAGTTCCAAGGTTCTACACCAGAGGTCTCATTCTCGCGGCCCGCAGGCCAATTGCAGCCCGCAGGACGGTATCTTGTGCCCCCCACCGTGATATGAAAGTATAATATTAGTGATATGAAAGTATAATATCCAATATAATGGAGTCCCTTATGCAGCCCAGCCTCACCCAGCCTCTGCCTCCAGCGGCCCCCAGGTAAATTGAGTTTGAGACCCCTGTTCTACACCCATTTGTACTATTCCGATGACCCTGCAGGCACAGATAAACCTCCAAAAGGCCTCAATGACTCTCCGAGAGAATGCTAACAACAAGATGACTGCAAGGGAAATAAATCCTTCCATTCTCCACCATTAAGTCATAAATGAAGAAGCTTCTTGAATGAGAAGTTAAATGTCCTTAAGGAAAAACAAAGAAATTCCAATTGCTTTTTGAAAAGTACCTTTGGGACAATCATGATCTGGATTACCTAGAATTTCCATAGATATTGGGGTAAGTTAACTATTGAAGCAAGGGAGATAACTGATACTTGTATTTGATACATTCGATAAGCTCTATTTCAGTTTTTCTAAATTTCATAATTGAAGCAGAGTTTTAATTAAATACTTTGAATTAGGAAACGCCAATACTCTCTTCACTTTAAGTTGAAATACTATTAAACCATTCACTGACCAGAGTACTGTTCTCAGATACAGGTTTGGCAAAGAGCAGCTCTAGTGTCGCAACAACAAAATACGTGCAAGCCAATCTTTGGAGCACACCTGGAATTCGTAGATTATCCAAGGAAACTAAAAAAAACACAAAATAAATAAAAGCAATACAAGTGAGCATAAAAGTTTACAGAATAATGGATGCAGAAGTAGATCTCATGCTGTCCAATATATATACTGTTTCCAAATTAATAGTGTTATAACTGTATTTTAATCTAAGATAATTAATTAACTTAATTACTTTAAGAAATATTTTGTAGCATACAAGGAAAATTAATTTTCTTGATTAGAAATGAGAAAAGTAATTTTTTTAAGGGAGGCTATTGAAGTTAATAATTCCAGTATTAATTTCAGTAGTCATTCCCCTTTCTTACTTACCCGTATCTTTCATACTATAAGACACATCATGATTTTGAAGAGGTAAATTAAAAAAAAAAAGGTTTTGCACTCTGTAGGATTCCCAAACCCTCTGCATGCCTCATTTTCTTTTGCAAAAAAAAAAAGGGGGGGGGGCATGCAGAGCTTTGGATGGCTTGTAGAGTGCTCCTGGGGGCTGGAGGGGGGGGGGCAAAAACACCCTTATTTCCAGCCAAAGTGTTGTATCATCTGCCTTTCTCAAATTATTTTATGATTTTGCTTCCAATCTTCACCCCAAATCAGTTCTAGGTCTAATTTCTGCATGATCACTTCAGCATACAGATTGAACAAAATGGCGATAAAATACATCCCTGTTTAACTCCCTTTCTGATCCTGAACCAATCTGTATTGCCAGAGTGTTCTCACAGTTGACTTCTGATCCGTATATAGTGTAGTGATGGGTTGCTACTAGCGTTACTACCGGTTTGTTGAGAACGCATTTCTCAGGATTCTCAGGATTTCAGGCTGCAGAGTATGTGATGGTGATAGGAATCTCTTCAATGTATAAATAAGAGAATTTTACTAAACAGCTTTAATTTATGTAACTTCTGAGGTGAATAATAGAAGAAAAAAGAATGTTTTTTTCAACTCCAATATGGTACACTGGATTAAAAACATGAATGAATCAGAACAAAAGAAAAATGGTTAATTCTAATACCTGAATTAAATATCCTCCAAACTATCATGTTGCTTCCAAAGTCATTTTACTCAACTCCCTTTATAATACTTAGATTTACACCCTTTATGTGCATTAAGGTGGGATGTTACAATGATTTGGAAACAATATGAAAGGTAAATTATCATGTTTTCCTCAAAATAAGACCCAGTCTTATTTTCTTTTGGGCCCCAAAATTAGCATGTCTTATTTTCAGGGGATGTTTTACCTGCTTACCTTAGGACCATCACAGCCAGGCCTCCCACACCCTGACACCTGTTGTACTGCTGCCTGAGTTCTTCTGCAGCCGCCTCCAGGCAGACGCCATGTGGTGTATCGTGCCAGTGCCACCGCTTGCAGAACAGTGGTACGACGCACCACATGGCATTTGGCCGTGAGCAGCAGCACTGGTGCAGTGTGCCACGTGGCATCCAGCCACAAGTGGCTGCAGAAGTCAGGCAGTGGCAGGACAGGTGTCAGGGCATGGGATGCCTGGCTGCGCCAGTCCTAAGGTAAACGGGTGTGGGGCACATGGGGCAGCTCCACTCCCCACCCCAGCTTGATTTTTACGCATGCACCTCAACCTATCTCATACAATTAGACAGTGGGACGGAGTGGGTGTGATCTTAACTAGGCCTTATTTTTGGGCTAGGGCTTACATTAGGTGTACCTGTAAAATCAAGCTAGGGCTTATTTTCAGGACAGGCCTTATTTTGGGGAAAACATGGTACTACATTGCAAGAACTCATGTAGTTGCAATGGTTTGTACATTGTTGCACCTGTATGAATTTCAGTTTTTTCAAAATTCTATTGTGATATACAAAGTAAAGTGCACATTTTTAGTCAATATAAAAAATATAAATCTCTTAGCACTTACGTGGTCCAAGGCAATAATTCGGGTTTACAACTATTAGTCCTATTAAAAATAGGAGGAGACTTCTCCATAAGACTTTGCCCAGCAATTGCCATTTGGAACAACCTCGTCTTAACATGGTACTGAGGGACAGTGAAACAGAGGTGCCCATAATAAATACAAACCTAGAAATGAAAAGGAGAAACAGAAAATCAGAAAAAGACATATATTATATGAGGATGAAATTAACTTCAAAAATTGAGAAACTATAGAGAAACAGATATGAATTCTTGTATTGGCAATGAAAGGAGGACAATTTGAATATTAGAGAAATAGTTGAGCAGTTCCTCTCTTCCCTAAAGATCTACAATAAATTCCAGAAAACTATTTCTTTGTTTCAATATTATTAGAAAATGCAAAAGACTTGAGCTCTTCTTTGACATACATATTCTCAGCAGTTCTTTTGTGGGCTCCATAGTACAAACTATGTGGAATGTATTTTGATATAATCAAAGATCAACTACTCCAAAATTCTATTTTTCACTAAGAGTCTTCCTTGTATCTGTTACTTTCCAAATTTTCATCCAAAAGTCCTCCTTTACCCAAACTGTTTAGACATAGTCTATTTCTTCATGATATAGAAAAATGTAGGATAGACAGCATCACCACCAGATGGATTTGGAATTGGCTGACCAACTGCACTCAGAGTGTAGTCTTCAATGAAACTATATCGATATAGAGGCAAGCATGCAGTGGGGTACCTTAAGATTCTGTTTTAGGGTTAATACTTTTCAACATCTTCATAAACTATTTGGATGAGAGGATAGAAGAGGAACTTCTATCTTCTCATCCTTGCAGATGACGTCAAGCTGGAGAGAATATCCAACACTTTAGAAGATGGTCTCAAGATCCAGAAAGAACTTGACAGACTTTAATACTGATCCCTATCCAACAAAATGCAATTCAGTGATGGGAAAAGTAAGGTTTTATACTTATGCAAGAAAACCCAAATGCCCAGGAATAGTATATGTCAGTGGCCGGCAAACCGTGGCTCGCAAGCTGCATGTGGCTCTTTGGCCCCTTGAATGTGGCTCTTCAGTCTCTCTGATTCACTCCCTCCCTCCCTCTGTCTCTGTGCCTCTGGTCTGTCTGTCTCTGTCTTGGTCCACAAAATACCGCGTGGAGGAGCAGTGAGGCTCTGCGCAGTTGGCGATGACTCTGGAGGCCATCTGCGGGAGGCGGGGTCCCCCTTGAGTTCCTCATCTTCCCGGAGGGCCTCTGAAGTCATTGCAGGCTACGCAGAGCCTCGCCGCTCCTCCACGCTGTGGAAAACATAGGCGCGCACACTCCCCACGCAATTACAGTCTCGGAGACTTTGTAACGAAGAAAAAGAGAAAGAAAAAGAAAGGAAGGAAGGAAGGAAGAAAAAGAAAGTGGAAGAGAGAAAGAAGGAAGGAAGGAAGGAAGGAAGGAAGGAAGGAAGGAAGGAAGGAAGGAAGGAAGGAAGGAAGGAAGGAAAGAGAAAGGGAACTTATGATCACAATTGAGCCCAAAAGTTTGATTGCTAAGCACAAGCGTCACCTCACTTGTGGGGTGCCTCAGAGGTCGGTCCTCTCGCCTCTCCTGTTCAACACCTATATGAAGCTGCTGGGTGAGGTCATCTGTGGTTTTGGGGTAGAGTACCATCAGTACGCTGATGATACTCAGCTGTACATTTCTACCCCAAACCACCCCAACGATGCCGTTGAAGTGATGTCCCAGTGTTTGGAGGCCGTGCAGGTCTGGATGGGGAGGAACAAGCTTCGACTCAACCCGTCCAAGACCGAGTGGCTGTGGTTTCCGGCCTCTCGATATAGCCAGTTGGTTCCATCTCTGGCTATCGAGGGCGAGTCACTAGCCCCCATGGAAAGGGCTCGCAACTTGGGCGTCCTCCTGGACTCTCGGCTGTCCTTGGACGACCATGTGACAGCCGTGGCCAGGGGGGCTTTTTATCAGGTGTACCTGATACGCCAGTTGCGTCCCTTTCTAGATCGAGACGCCCTACGCACGGTCACTCAAACCCTCGTTACTTCCCGTCTAGATTACTGCAATGCTCTCTACATGGGGCTCCCCTTGAGGTGCACCCAGAGGCTCCAGCTAGTACAGAATGCAGCAGCGCAGGGGATTCACGATACTCCCACGAAACACCTCTCCTGCGCAAGCTGCACTGGCTGCCTGTGGCCTTCCAGGTGCGCTTCAAGGTGTTAATAACCATCTTCAAAGCGCTCCATGGCACGGGACCTGGTTACTTGCGTGACCGCCTCCTACCACATACCTCCCTTCGATCCGTCCGCTCCCACAGAGAGGGCCTCCTCAGGGTGCCGTCCGCCGGTCAATGCAGGCTGGCGACCCCCAGGGGGAGAGCCTTCTCTGTGGCAGGTCCAGCCCTCTGGAACGACATGTCCCCCGATCTTCGTACCATCACAGACATACACCTCTTCCGCCGGGGGCTTAAAACGCATCTCTTTCATCTGGCCGGCCTGGCATAGATCCCATGATTTAATTTTAAGATAATGTTTTTAACTGTTTTTAATAGTTTTTAATAATTTTAGCACAGATTTATCATATTTAATTGTATTTTATCCTGTATTTATATGTTATTGCTTGTTTTTATCTCTTCTGTGCACCGCCCTGAGTCCCCACAAGGGAGGTAGGGCGGTATAGAAATGTGAATAAATTAAATTAATTAAATTAAGTGAGTTTCACCACATTTTCCAAGTTGGCCATGCCCACCCAGTTACATGACTGCCAAGCCACTCCCACAAAACAGGCCACACCTTCTTTTGCCTCTCAAAAGAAATTTCAATCGTTGTACTGTTGATATTTGGCTCTGTTGACTAATGAGTTTGCCCACCACTGGTATAGGTGATACTTGACTTAAGAGCAATAAACTGGTATCTGGGAAGCCTAGTGAATAACTACTTAAGTATGAGCCAGCAGTGTACTGCAGCCACCAAAAAAGCAACACAGTCCTAGTCTGAATCAACAAAAGGATAGTATCAAGATCGCGTGTAGTACTGCTTTATAATCCCTTGGTAAGACCACACTTGGAATACTTTGTCCAGTTTTGGTCACTACAATACAAAAAGGATGTTGAGGCTCTAGAAAGAGTTGAGAGAAGAGCAACAAAGGGGACTGATTAGGGGACTGGAAGCTAAAATATGACAAACAGTTTTAGGAATTGGGTATGTCTAATCTAACAAAGAAAAGGAGTAGGGTGTGACATGATAGCAGCCTTCTAATATTTGAGGACCTGTTATAGAGAAGAGTGGGTCAACCTATTCCCAAAGCACCTGAAGGCAGACTGCAAAGTAATTGACGGAAATCTATCAAAGAAAGATCTAATCTAGAATTAAGGAGACATTTCTGACAATAAGAACAATTAATCAATGGAACAGTTTGCCTCCAGAAGTGGTGAGTACTACCACTTCTTGTAGTATAACTTCCTCAGTGAAATCATATTATTGTTGCTGGTAAAAATTATTTAAATTGTAAAATGGAAAAATAGATTGAAATAAGACTTCTACTGAAATATCAAATATAGTTGACTGTGAAAGAAGGAATACTTAGATTTGCTGAGGAAAACTGCAAAAATAAGAACACAGCGGAAAGGAGAGAGGGAAACCAGCAGAAAATTATGCCAGCTGAAAGAAGCATTTCCTGCATGGACTTCCAAACCTAGTCCTTTCACAGCAATGAAACATCTGCATATGATGGAAGAAATTGAGCAGATGGACCACTTAGGAAGCTTGAGCCAGCAGGGAAGAGCAACAAAAGACAGGGTGATGTCACATTTGCAACTGACTGTAGCTGAGATGAGGATTTCATGCATTTCTTTTCTTGAGAAACAGTCAGTGGTTCTCTCTTTTGGTGGGGAAGTCTAGAGCAGCCTTCTGTTAAATGAACTGCATGACAATGTTAAGATTTTTATGCTTTGTAAAAACAACTTTAGGAATTGTATTTAAAAATCCAATGATTTTTTAAAAATAAAGTTTTGGAATTGCATATACTTATTACCATTTTACTCTAAAACTAGAATTTAAAGAAAGTCACTGGAAACAGTAACCATTTGAACGATTAAGAATCCAACTAAACTTGTCCAGACCAAACTGACAGGCCAAATTAGAGATATTCCCCATATGGATTTCTTCTTAATGGATTTATAGTAAAATTCAGACTATTAGTAATCAACATGAATTACCATGGAAAGACGAGGTCTGCTATTGTTAAACCTATAAAAAGAAACAGACATTAACAGAAAATTAATGCTCTTAACAATGGAGAACTATTATTCTTAGATAATTAAATAAAATATTTGGTTCTAAAGCATTATTAACAGTTAACAAATATACTCTGAACTTTCTAAAACACACAATACAAACCCCACATATTGAAAAGTAGTATTCCGAAGTAAATAAGCTAAAAAAAGAATTTATTTCAAACTACATGCAGGTCACATTCCTCCCTTTTTTCCTCTTTCTGTGCTTGTCCTACTACAACTATCAGTGTTAGCCTTACTGAACATTAGTTGGAACAGTGGAATTTTAAAAACTCCTAAGCTCCCAAAGCAGAACAATAAATGAGGCAATTTCATTTTATATAATTAATGTGGGATTTTGAATATCTTACCATTCCAGCTCTGATGCTTGAAGAACCAATATTTCCCTCCACCATAATTCACAAAGATCATAATTGTAAGTGCCAGGCTATAAAGTCAAATAGATATCATAATCACACACTGAATGCATGTATTAACAATTCTGAATGCACTTTTTTCATTGTTATAGTGATACAATATTGTTTCTCAATAAGTCTTAAATTAGTAAATTGGATCAGTACTTTTATCTTTCAAATTGTGACAGCACAGAGAATATATTGTCATTTAAATGTTACCAAATAATTTTTTTTAATGGGGTATATAGCAACATCAAAAGGGACCAGCAGAAACACTTAAAAGATTTCATGAATATTTTCACAAAATAGCTGCCAGAAGAATATGGTCAATCTCAAAATGCTCATTCCCCCCCCCCCCCCCCCTGAACCATACTCGCCCAGCCAGTGTGATGGGAACTTTTAAGAGTTTTTGGAGCCGGAATGAAAGCTCTATCCAGGAATCACATGAGCAGAAAATGCCCATTTCACTACTAGGTTTGCCTATAGATACAAGACATTTGAAGAAACCCGAAGCAAGATTTTTTTCAAGTGAGTTCAGCTTGGAGGTGAGGTTTCCAGGATTTTTCACCTGGAAAAAATGGCCATTTAAAAAAAAATACAAATATAGATAATATAAATTGCCTACTACTACATTGTATAATGTAGTGTCTAAGGGAAGTAGATATATTTAGCCTAGTAAAGAGAAGGTTTGGATATGATAGTCGTCTTCCAGTATTTGAAAGGCTGTTACATGAAAGAGGGGCTCAATTTAATCTCCATAATACCTGACAGCAGGACAAGAAGCAACAGATGGAATCTCAACGAAGGGAGAACTAGTCTGGAATTAAGGAGAATTTTCCTGACAGTGGAAACAATTAATCAATGGGATAGGTTGTCTCCTGGAGCTGTGGGTCCTTCATCCCTGGAGGTTTTCAAGAAAATTTTGGATAATTGGATAATTATCTGGTAAGGTATAAGGGCACCTCTGCCAGGGCTAGGGGATTAAACTAGAAAACCTCCAAGATTCCTTCTAGTGGCTAAGGCTGGAAAAAAATGTTTAACAATGTAAGTAGACAAAAGAGGGAAATTCTGAAATACAACTCTTGAATTCCTGTTTTACATGTAACATACATTTTACAGAAAATAAATTGATAAAGCATTGAGGAAAATAACTTGGCTTAACAAATTTAAATTGTAGGCAAAGATAAGATCTAAGTTGCAAAAACCAGTTTACATTTGTTCTCATCCATCCAGCTCAACATAATTCCCATTTCATGTCAGAAAACTGCAGATTCTAGAGAACGGTCTAGAACTATCTGTGCTGGCAGAGGACACATGCTACAGGCTCTGTCAATCAAGGATTTTCAGCTGTCAGGATCTTTGATAAGATGGGTGGCAGAGGTGGTATTCAGCAGGTTCTGACCAGTTCTGAAGAACCGATAGCAGAAATTTTGAGTAGTTCAGAGAACTGGTAAATACCACCTCTGACTGGCCTGCCCTCATCTATTCTCTGCCTCCTGAGTCCCAGCTGATCTGGAGGAAATGGGGATTTTGCAGTAACCTTCCCCTGGAGTGGGGAGACAATGGAGATTTTACAGTATCCTTCCCCTGCCATGCCCACCAAGCTATATCACGTCCACTAAGCCATGCTCACAGAACCAGTAGTAAAAAAATTTGAATCCTACCACTGATGGGTGGCACATAAATTTAAGAAATAAACAACAATCGCTCAACATGGATTATCCAGATACGTTAGGATACATTTCCCTGATTGCCACCCAATGCTGATGTTCATGTCAATGGCATCAGGTTGAGAAATGTCATCAAAGAAATAGAAGTATTCAATATAAATAGACATATTCCTTCATTCCTTCTACATGGGGCTCCCCTTGGGGTGCACCCGAGGACTACAGCTGGTCCAGAATGCGGCCGCGCAGGCGATCTTGGGAACGTCCAAGTATTCCCATGTAACACCGCTCCTGCGTGAACTGCACTGGTTACCTGTGGTCTTTCAGGTGCGCTTCAAGGTGTTGATCACCATCTTTAAAGCGCTCCATGGCACGGGACCTAGCTACCTGCGAGACCGCATCCTACCCCATATATCCCTTCGGCCGATCTGCTCCCACAGAGAGGGACTTCTCCGGGTGCCGTCCACCAGGCAATGCCAGCGGGCGACGCCCAGGGGAAGGGCCTTCTCTGTGGTGGGCCCAACCCTCTGGAATGACCTACCCCCCGACCTTAGAACAACCACGGACTTCCGCACCTTCCGCCAGAAATTAAAGACACTCTTGTTCCATCAGGCCGGCTTGGCCTAAGCTATTTACCTAGCCTACAGTCTGTACCATAAATTGTTTTAATTGGGTTTTAGATGGGGTCATGTTTTAATATTTGTACATTTTAGCACAGGGATAATTTATTTAATCTGGTATTAATTTATATTTATAAATTATTTATATTTGTGATATTGTGTGTTTTAATTTCCTGTGCACCGCCCCGGGTCCCTTTGGGGAGAGGGTGCGGTTATATAAATCCAACAAATAAATTTCCTTAAAGAAACCCAGCAGACTAGTTTAGCCCTCTCCCTGTCTACAACTAGCCCCCCATATTCTTGTGCATACATTTCAAAATGGTGTGTTGATTGTGGTATATGTGTTTTTATTACCCACAGATGCTTTTGATCAATATGAGTTTCATCAGATCTTACTTCTGCTACAATTTAGATTTTCTCACAAGAAAAAAAGGTGCAGCAGTTTCTCAATTAAAAAAAAATGCAAAAAAATAAAAATAAAATAGAAACTATCCTAATCCCTAAAACAAGATTAAATCTGATGAGGGTTCAATCAGATATGATGTTGTTCACATGTACTAGATCATTAATCCCATCCAGAAGAGCCTTAAATGTGTTGCGTTCTCTAAGATCAATTGTTTAACAGACAACAACCTAAAATCAGAACCTTCATAATCAAGATAATGATTTCTGTTACCTCAGGGACATACGAAGTGAATCTACACATGAGTCCAGTTCCTTACCACAGTAAAGAACAGGAAGTGCCAGTTATATCAGTTTTAAAAGATTGTACCTGTTCTATTGTTCTGTTATTACTTACAGCATCACTATAAAGGACAAGTGGGTTCCACTCTTACTAGCTGCCACTACTACTTCACGAATATACTACTGCACCTATAAATCTCAGCTGATAATATCCTCAAACACATTTACAGAAAAATTGTAAGAAATTATCCAGAACTGCAGTTTACCCTCTGAAGGTATCCAGGGAACGAAGTCTCTGCAGAGAGGAAGCAGTGTTCCATACCCCTATTGGGAATTCACCACCAATGGAATCTGTTCTGCTTGGGGATCCAAGCTCCTGAAAAATGAAGGCAAGAAGGAAAGATGTGCTATGAAAACTTAGTTATAAAATTAGTAATCTTGATAAGGGTCTTGTCTTTTCATAATGTTTCCAGCATATACATACATGCATACATACATATTCACATGCCATGTTCTGTATTGAATTGGATAATTCTAGCATTGTTTTCCTTCAATCATACTTTCAATGAAAGTTGAATCTATATTCCCAATGCATAGAAATATGCCTATATTCATCTAAAACCTCTACATGCTACTCAATTTAAACTTTTGTAAGTACTCTTTAAGGTTCCATGTTGTGTTCCAAATCTAATTCATGTGGAAAGAGAAATGATCTCATTGGAAATGACAGTTTGTATTTGCTGTCACTCTTATTGGCTCAAGCTTTTTTATGATAACTTGATGGCTTGATGTCAAGATGGAAAGCAATTGAATTACTGCAGTCTTTTCGTTAGCTTTCTTTCCTGAATACCTTTCAGATCTTAAAATTACCTATTCAATCTGGTTTGTTCAGTACATTTCAGAGCCATTCTTTTGATTCACTTTTATGCTCTTACTCTTGGCAGAACATTACCGTTGCTTAAGAATGCTTAAGGTGTCATAATCCTGGAATTATGTCATAAATTATTGTATTCTTTTTTTTTTTTATATTGAAAAAGTTTTATTGAGTTTACATTTTTTGTGGGGTAGGGTAAGGGATACATTGAAATTTTGAGAGTGGTCACGTCAAAGTCGTCGCCTCCTCCGGTACCTCAAGTTACATTATTAAAAAGAAAGAAAAGAAACATTTCACATAACACTACAAGCTGGGAGCAAGTACATATTCCTAAATTTTTCAGTTATATACTGTCAGTCAATTACAAAAATCCAGATTACAAATATCATACAATATTACTCAAAAAAAAAACCAGGACAAAGTTATTTTTTAGATCTAAGTCTCTTGGCAATTGTATCTTCCACCTTCTCCCCCGGGCCCCCAGCGGGCGGGGCCATGGCTCCCCCTGCCCCCCCTGGATCTTCTCCCAGGACAGAGGAATGTTTTTTAAGAAAGGCTTCCGCCTCAACAACTGTTTTAATCTTCACTCTACCTCCTTCCCAGAACACCAGCATCCCTTCGGGTATCACCCACTTGAACCAGATCCCATGCTCAAACAATGTTTTAGACAAGAAGGAAAATTTCCTTCTGGCTTCTCTAATCTTTCTTGGAATCTGCTTCAAGATGGTAACCTCCTTTTGTTGGTAAATCATAGGACTCCCTCTTTGCGCCTTCAAGATTTCCTCTCTGGTTGACCTTCTAACAAATTTTACATGTATCTCTCTGGGTACTTCATTCATCCTGGCATATGCAGAATTTATTCTGTAGACTAGGCCAATGTCCCCTCTGATCTCATCTTTTGGTTTATGTAAATAGTCTGCAATAATTGTACTCATAAGATCAGGGAGACATTCACCATCCACCTCAGAAACATTCTGAAATCTCAAAAAGTATGTCATCCTTTCCATATCTATCCTAGTCACATGCCCATTTATTTCCACAACCTCATTAGAAACATTTTTAATCTCTCCCTTAGCCCCCTCCAGCCCCCCTTTCAATTCTTCATTCTTCTGTGTATTCTCAAGCACTTGTTTTCGAGTGTCCAGTAATTCCTTTTTAAAATTGACATTTTCTGCCCTCTGGGCCTTAATTTCTAATACCAAATTTTGTATAACAGATTCAAGGGCAGTCATTCTTTGTTCAAGGCTTGCCAGCGTTGCTTCTTGTGCCATGTTTAGCTATTAAAATCTGTGCCAGTAAAATGGCGTTTTTAGGGTGGGGCTGGTGAGGCAGATCAGGAGTCCAAAGTTCTCAAAGTTGTAGAGCTGCAGAATTCAAAAACCAGTAGAGAAACACTTTTCCAACTCCATAGGTATAATAACGAAGGTAATCCAGAAAGGAAAACACAAATCCAAAAGAGAAAAATTCTTCATCAATAATTAGAGGAAGTCCAAATCACAAAGAGACACTGGTAATTTTCCATAGGTCATAGTCAGTCGGGGACAAAGAGAAGCCATTTTCCGCCCAAACTCAGAGCCCGAGGGAGAAAGCGGTTAAAAAGCAAAAAAGAAACTGTTTCAGCCAGACCTAGAGACATAATTGCAAACAAGCCGCAAAATACTTTCCCTAGTTAGAGACCATCCGGATCGAAAGTTTCCGATTTCTCGCAACGAGGCATTTCCAAGTGCCGCTTTTAGTCCAAGGGGGGGTTTTTGGGAACAAACACCCCCCTCCTGTCCCTTTCAGCCCGGCTGACAGTACAAAAAAAAAAGTTTTAATAGCTCACTCTCCGCTCGCAGCTGAGGTCCCGAAAAGCCTCCCGACTCTTCCGATCGTCTCTCTGCATAGAATTAAATGGTGCCGCCAACCTTTGGCGAAGGAAAAGCCCCCCGCAGCATGTCCTCTTCCGCCTAAGCCGAGGATCGGGGTCGCTTTCCCCACTGCCGTGGGGGGGGCTTCCCCGTCGAGCCGGCTTTACGGGAGAAACCCCAAACAAGGGGCAGGAAAAGAAACAAAGCGGCGAGCGAACCCTGAGTTCGCCCGTCGCCGCCGGAGCCGGAACCGGAAGTCAATTATTGTATTCTTTTATCTTAATTTTTATCTATTTTTCCCCTTCTTTTATTTTGTTTACTTCTCGAATCTGTACACTTTAATCAGCAGGTTTTGGTAGTGGTTTTGTAGGGGATGATATGCCTGAGCCTGAAGGAGGGGTCAAAGGAGTTATCAGTTATAAGTCCTTGTGTGTCCACAAGAGATCCCTGGTGCTTGACAGGTTTTACTGTATTGCTTTTATTGTATATGAGTCTGTTTTTAATATGATGTTTTTGTATTCTAGCTACTTTGCTGGTCATTGACTATAAATAAAATAAAATAAATATTATGCTATGCTTTCTATGGAAAAACATATAGTTTGATATTGGGGGGTTCAGAGCTCAGCTCTTGAAAGACTAGGGAACAAGTTAATTGGTTTTATAAGACTCATCAATTTTCTTTCTTTTTGTTTTAACAATTAGCCATCATAGATACAGATATTTTATTGTAGTATTTAGCCATGCCCTCCACAACAACTATATGGTGAGAATGATCCCTATATTCTTAAAATGACTAAATGAGCACATTGACCCAAATAGCTTGGCTAATTCTGTACATTCACCACTGTACCATTTGGTCATTAAGATTGCAAAAGGAATTCATAGAACATTTGGTGCTCTTTTATTTATATTTGGCCTCATCCTAGAGCAAAACGAAGAGTAAGTATAGCATTCTTCTCTAGCATAACTAAACAAAGGTCAGTACTAATATCATATCAAATGATAATAGAGCAATCTATTTAGGCTGAAACAATGATATCCATTTATGCAAGCTTTACTAAACTCAGTTTGACTTTTATCTCTTTTTAAGCAAAAATCATAAAAGAACAAGTGCATGTAGTTCAATGTCTGAAGCATTTATATGAAAAGCAACGCAGGTGCAGTGATGTTAGGTTGTTTGTTTTTTTTAATTTATTTATTTTTAATCGCATTTATATCCCACCCTTCTCCACAAAGGAGCCAGGGTGGCTACCCAGGTTACCTTCAAATGCTTTGAACGTTATTTGTGATGGTTTTGAAACAATTATTTCATGATCATAAAGCTCTCAGGCTTAATGGTCAACATGCATGACTGAAGTCATCTGAAGAGAACTTATTTGTAAAGAGAACAATCCAATTATCAGTAAATAATTTATATGATCCAACTATTAAAGAACTTACTGAATTAATAAGTCGATCAGTTTCTCTAGGATCCATCTTTTTGAAGAACCATTTTCTTACTGGTTCAGTGCTATAAAACAGAAACTTAGAATATCAGATTTTAGTCTTGAATAACACAAATGTTCTTCTAAAATCATCATCCTGAAAACATTGTCACAATTAAGCACTTTAAAGCCGTTAAAATAATTTTCTCTCAAAACAAGGCAATTATGGGAGCCAACTGATAAAGTTTTAAGTGGAGAAAGTCCCCACTGAAGGCCCTTTCCTTAATAAACATAAAAAATAAACATAAAGAATCCAAAAGCATGTATTTTGAGAAAGATTTCTGGGATAAATCTCAATTTATTTTATTTATTTATTTATTTTATTAAATTTATACCCCGCCCTTCTCCTTGTTAGGACCCAGGGCGGCGCACAGGGATGTTAAAATACATACAAAATATATAAAATATATGAAATTTAAAATACTTATTCTAATAAATAAACCCTGCGCTAAAAACCAAATTAAAATCCCAAGTTTAAAAACTATCTAATAGTCAGTATGGAGGTTATGCTAGGCCGGCTAGATGAAATAGGTGTGTCTTCAGACACTTGCGGAAGAGGCGGAGGTCGGAGATGGTGCGGAGTTCAGGGGGTAAGTCGTTCCAGAGGGCTGGGCCCGCCACAGAGAAGGCTCTCCCCCTGGGTGTCGCCAGTCGGCATTGTCCAGCCGACGGCACCCTGAGAAGGCCCTCTCTGTGGGAGCGTATCGGTCTGAGGGATGTATGGGGCAGGAGGCGGTCTCGCATATAACTAGGCCCCGAGCCATGGAGCGCTTTAAAGATGGTCGTTAAAACCTTGAAGCGCACCCGAAAGACCACAGGAAGCCAGTGCAGCTCGCGCAGGATAGGTGTTATGTGGGAGTGTCTAGGCGCTCCCGTAATCACCCGCGCGGCTGCGTTCTGGACTAGCTGCAGCTTTCGGGTGCACCTCAAGGGAAGCCCCATGTAGAGAGCATTACAGTAGTCGAGTCGAGAGGGGACGAGTGCTTGAGTGACTGTGCGTAAGGCACCCCGGTCCAGTAAGGGGCGCAATTGGCGCATCAGGCGAACCTGATGAAACGCCCCCCTGGCCACGGCTGCCACATGATCTTCCATAGACAGCCGGGAATCCAGGAGGACACCCAAGTTGCGCGCCCTCTCCACGGGGGCCGGTGTTTCGCCCCCAATGGCCAGAGTTGGAATAATCTGGCTGAACCGAGGCGCCGGAAGCCACAGCCACTCAGTCTTGGACGGGTTGAGCCTGAGTTTGTTACCACCCATCCAGATCCGTACGGCTTCCAAGCACCGGGACATAACCTCGACGGCATCGTTGGGGTGGTCTGGGGTGGATAAGTACAGCTGAGTATCATCAGCGTACAGATGATATCCCACCCCAAAACCACGGATGATCTCACCCAGCGGCTTCATATATGTGTTGAATAGGAGGGGCGAGAGGACCGACCCCTGAGGAACCCCACATATGAGGGGTCTCGAGGCCGACCTTTGCCCCCCTGTCAACACATATTGCGACCGACCAGAGAGGTAGGATGAGAACCACCGCAAAACGGTGCCTCCCAGCCCCAACCCCCCAGTCGGCGCAATAGGATACCATGGTCGATGGTATCAAAAGCCGCTGAGAGGTCTAATAGGACTAGGATAGAGGAATATCCTCTATCCCGCGCCCTCCAGAGATCATCAACCAACGCGACCAATGCCGTCTCGGTGCTGTGCCCGGGTCGGAAGCCGGACTGGCGCGGGTCTAGATAATCAACTTCCTCCAAGTGTCGCGGAAACTGTTGAGCCACCACACTCTCAACAACCTTCATTAGAAAGTGGAGGTTGGAGACGGGACGATAGTTCTCTAATAATGCTGGATCCAGGGACGGCTTCTTGAGGAGGGGCCTTACTACCGCCTCTTTGAAGACGGCAGGCAAGGACCCCTCACTCAAAGATGCGTTGACAATGCCCTGGAGCCAGCCTCGTGTCGTCTCCCAGGATGCCAGTACAAGCCAGGAGGGACACGGGTCCAATAAACATGTGGTAGCCCTAAGTCTCTTTGACAACTTGTCCATATCCTCGGTGGTAACAAAATCAAACTCCTCCCAAGATGGTGTCACAAGAACAGCCTCGGCCCGCTCGACTGGGCCACTGTCGATGGAGGGTAGCTCGTTCCAAATCCGAGTGATTTTCTCCTGCAGATAAATCCCAAATTCCTCTGCTCGACCCTGTAAAGGGGCTTCCCGCGGCCTCTGTTGAAGGAGGGAGCGGGTCACCCCAAACAGGGCGGCAGGGCGGTTATCTGCGGATGCAATAAGAGTGGCACAATACTCACGTTTGGCCACTCTTATCGCCACTAAGTAAGTCCTAATATGGTCTCTCACTAGTGTTCGGTCGGCTTCGGAGCGAGAGGATCTCCATCTGCTCTCTAGGCATCTCTTGTGGCGCTTCATCCCCCTAAGCCCCTCGGTAAACCAAGGAGCCCAGGTGGTTCGTCGCCGCAAGAGAGGCCGCAAGGGCGCGACTCGGTCCAAGGCCCCCATGGCCGCACTTAACCATGCGGCCACTAGGTCCTCAGTCGAGTCGCGGGGCAAGTCCACAGGAATTGGCCCAAGCTCCCTTTGGAACCTTATCGGGTCCATCAGGAGCCTGGGGCGGAACCATATAGGAATATCCGGTTCCGCCTCCCCGCAGTGAGGTGTGGCAATCGGAAAGTCGAGCCGAAGGAGAGCGTGATCTGTCCATGACAGGGGTGTGATGACTAGATCCCCTATTCCCAGATCACTACTCCACTGTCCCGAGACGAAGATTAGATCCAGGGTGTGTCCGCCCTCGTGGGTAGGGCCTACAACTACTTGGGTCAGGTCCATGGCTGTCATGGAAGCCATGAACTCCCGAGCTAATCCAGAGGTTTCGCCTGCTGACGGCAGGTTAAAGTCCCCCATGACTAACAATCTGGGGGTCTCCACTGCCGCCTCAGCTATCACCTCTAGGAGCTCGGGCAGGGCTGTTGTTGTATAGCGAGGAGCCAGGTATACAACTAACACGCCCAACTGCCTCCCTAGGCCCCACTTCACGAGGAGGGACTCGCACCCGGTCGTCTGAGGGATCGTGGTCTACTTTGGCTCAAGACCTTCCCTAACCATAATCGCCACCCCCCCACCCCTCCCTAGGGCCCTAGGCTGATGAAAGGCTCGGTATCCTGGTGGGCACATTTCTACGAGGGGATGTCCTCCCTCGTGGCCCAAGCAGGTCCGGGTCCCCCTCTGACACAAGGTCATGGATGAGGGGGGCTTTTTGTACCACGGACCTGGCGTTGCATAGCATCAGCCTAGGGCCCCGGGTCTGTGGTTCTTGCCCACCTAGTCTGCGATGGGAGCATGGGAGGTCGGAGTGCGTGACCGCCTGTAACCAGCGGCCACAGTCCTCCAACCGATGTCCATCCCATCTCCCACCGCCCCTGCCCCTCCCCAAGACCGAATTGATGGAGAATACCTCCGTGGCAACGACCCCCCCTTCCCCCTCCTCCGTTTCTCTACTTCCGCCGGCCGGCCTTATAATTTGGCGTCCCCCCACCTGACTATCCCCTCCCTCCTCCCTGGAACCCCCTAAAATCCGAATTAAAAAATTACAAAGAAACCCCCTGAGCTTGCGCTTCGCCCACCTCTCAGGAGCAATAAGTCCATCCTCGAAGTGGGCCCGAGTTAAACTAGGGGGCCAAGCCTGCGAGAGGGCAGAATCTCGCAGGCAAAGGAGGTCACGCCTCGAATACATTTCTAGGGGAACACGAAGGCTGCATAAACCAGGGGAACGTAATTGCAAGTTAATGTTTAGTTAGTTAGAAAGAGTCCAGATAAAGTGCAGGTGTAAAGTGGCAGTGTACAGTGCAAATAATAGGAGATGGTAAATCCATAGGGGTAGGAGGGGTAAAGTCAGATAGTCCAAAAGAAAGTCCGGCAGATGGGAAAGATCGCAGTTCAGCCCCTTTAAAGGGCCCCATCCATCTGCCCTCTTCAGCCACACAGGCCTCAGTCTGCATTTAGTGCCGTGCAGCTAGATGGTCCACTGCACGGCCTGATGGTAAATGCTGCCATGTGCAGGCTTGGCTTACCTCCTCCAGTCCCATGCACTCACTCCCAATACATTGCCATATTGTTCAATGATCCAAATTAAGGTTTAACGCAAATATGGAAAAATAATGTATACATCCAATTAGTCTCATTTTAAAATATTTACTTACTTTATGCAAATCTGTCCAATCATCAGAACAATGAAAATACCCATGTAGATGAGAAATGCAAATAAAATAGCTGCATAAAAGAACACATAATTACTGTAAACAATAAGGTATACATTCTAGAGCAAATTATTTCATATAATTCTTTTTTTTTTTAATGTGCTTATTAGGCTTATAATTAAAAGTTTATTTCCAAGGTTGAAACCAAACTTTATAAAAGTATAAAAAAGGCATGGTGTTCCCATATTTAATGTAAACCATAAAATGGATTTCTTTTTCACTTTTTGACAAACATTTTGTGAAATACTAAAACTTTTAAATTATTCAATTCTTTCAAGAAGCATTATGAAAGGTCTTCACTGTAATAAACATTTTTATGTTGGCTTCCTGGAAAAGGATTAGGTAGGAAAAAAATAATAATTAGACATTACACTATAGCAAAGTGTAACAACGTATTAAAATATTTAGATTAAACACTAGGTAAGTAAACCACATAAACCTTATGTGACTCCCATACAATACCCTAAAAATAGCCTACATAACTATATTTCTTGCTAATGGCAAGACACCATCTACAAAGATATGCAAGCCACAGGCCTGTTCCCTGGAGACGCAGTTGACTGTGCAACATGGCCTTCAATGATCCAAAAAGCAGACCCTGCACTTGCGGGAATATGCTAGGAAGAAGAAGGTGACTCTATTTGTTTTCAAAGAGGTAGTTGTTTGCCCTCTATTCAAGAAAGCTGTACTGAACAATTTCAACCTTTCAATTAAATTTTCCTTTCAATTAAAAGTGGCACTAATTTTTTGATCACTTTTGGTGGGGTGGGGTGGGTAGTCCATCCATCTGGCTTTCTTTGATCTCTCGGTGAGTTTGATACCATCAATCATGGCATCCTTCTGGATTGACTCAAGAGGTTGGAAGTAAGAACCATGAGGTTGTATTAGTTGTCCTTTTTCTGAAGCCTGCAGCAGTTGGTGTTGATTCAGGTAATCCTTGACATGACAATTGACCTCAAAATTTTTGTTGCTAAATAGACATTTGTCAACTGAGTTTTGCTCCATTTTAAATCTTTTGTTGCCACAGTTGCCATAGCAGCTGCTCGGAAGTTGGATTGGCCTCCTGGAACACCACTGATCAGCTGTTCCAGGCAGCGGGTATCGCTGCTGCCATTTGCCGCTGCTGCCTGTCACCCATATTTGCTCCATAAGACTCATAGACATTTCCAACCACTTATGGGAGGAAAAAAAGGTTTGGTCTTAGGAAGCCAAAAATACGGTAATCAAGTATGAGAAGAAACAAGCTGAACTGTTCAGAAGTGACTGCAGAGTTAGTTGGCAACTTTCCACTCTGCAAGTCTTAGGTTCCTCTTGCCCTATAGGAACTGACTTGGGATAGCACACCTGCACAGAAATAGTTAAGCCTAACGTGACTGTACAACAACTAGTCAGTTTTGTAAATGAATTAAGGCTAAGCATTAAGGCAACTAACAAACAATACAAGTTATAAAAGTTTAAAGTAACATACGTAGATAGCTGTTGAAAGGACTTTGACTGATAACTATATCACATGTAATGTTGTTCTGGAGATGCCTAATCCTTAAGGAATAGTTTCCATATTCTCCAAAATGATAATGAATCCTAGAGACAGCAAAGAGGGGGGAAAATTGTGAAGTTAGTTCAGGTTAGAACAATTCTGACAACATATGAACAGAAGTAGTGCCCTTAAAAATTTAAATGAGCTAAAAATAAATAACCCCATTAAACATAATCTTAAATTAATCCAGTTTTCCAGATATGTTAATATCTGATACATTAGGTTATCCAAATTGTTAAGAAAGAGGTTCCATAAATCTCACATAAAATGCTGTTACTTCTCATAAAGTTGGGAGTCTCCAACATACCTGACCACTTTACAGCCACTAAAGAAACAGAGAACTTTAAGCACTATGAATATATTTGGATGTTTTCTTACTGATATGTAAGCTTATGAAATACATGCAAATCTCAACAATTCTCGATATGCTCACTTTCCTCATATTATACTTCCCATTTCATTTGCTGCAATTTCTATCTTTGAACTGTTTATCCTACCATTTATTGTTTCATGTTTTCTAATATAATTTTGCTTTTACACAGATGTTTGGATATAGTCATCAATACACTTGCCTATTTAATTTTATTTACATAATGTTAATGTTTTGACATTTCAATCCCTTTTTGGATAAATTATCTGAATAAATTACTTACAATACATCTGTGATTTCTTTAAGTGATAACCACATAGCAGAAACTATGCCTCATAAAAGGACTAACCTGCACAGTTCTTTTCCTTCTTTAACATTATTGACCATCAGTGTGAGAGCATGCTGAGTATCAATACCTAAGTGAGTTTCTTTCGATGTTCTGTTCATCGGGACAGAAATCAGCTCCTGTTGCAAACACTAAAAATGAGGAAAAAAGAATAAAGACCACAACAAATTGATTTGCCTTGCAGTAGATGAACCAATATTATGTTTAAAATAAAAAAACAAATAGAAGGGTTACTGGATCTAGAATAAGCAATGTGGTTTGTGCTAAAAGAAATAGTTGCCTGTTGAAACTATATAATTATCTATAGAAATAAAAATGTAAAATAGTTTGTACGAATCCACTAATCTCAAAAACTACTGGACCGATTTACCTCAATTTTTCACACAATTTTCACGAGGACTTCCGATAATAGAATACCTACTCATTTTGTGCCTAGCACACGTGTGTCATGTGCAAGGTACACAAATGTAAAATGTACCCACTGATCATGTTTTCAACTCCCTGTAGCCCCACCCATCAGACTGCTTTTCAACTATCAGTGTTGGAAGAGGCCTCATATGGAGGCCTCTTAGGGCCAAAAAGGCACAGAGGATAGCAAACTCCCAGGTGGCCCATAGAGAGAGAGGGAGAAATACAGTTTAATAAAAGAGGGACCAAGGGAGACAGGATAGCAGCCTTCCAATATCTCAGGGGCTGCCACAAAGAAGAGGGAGTCAAGCTATTTTCCAAGGCACCTGAGGGCAGAACAAGAAGCAATGGGTGGAAACTAATCAAGGAGAGAAGCAACTTAGAACTGAAGAGAAATTCCCTGACAGTGAGAACAATTAATCAATGGAACAGAAGTTGCCTCCAGAAGTTGTGAATGCCCCAACACTGCAAGTCTTTAAGAAGATATTGGATAGCCATTTGTCTGAAATGGTATAGGGAGTAATGGCTAACCTTTTTTGGCTCGCGTGCCAAAAGCAGGGGAAATGCAGGGGCGATGTGCATAGGTGTGCCACATCCATAATGCTATGTGCATGACCCCCTGCATTTGGCATGCTTTTTATGTTCTCCCCAGACTCCAGAGGCTTTATAGGAGCCTGGGGAGGGTGAAAACAGCCTTCCCCCACCAGAGGGCAAAAAACAGCCTCAAAAGAAGGCCTAAATCAGCTGGCCAGGGCACACATACACACTGAAACTGACAGGGCAATGCCTTGCATGCCCTAAGAAATGGTTGCGTGTGCCACCTGTGGCACCTGTGCCATAGGTTCGCCATCATGGGTATAGGGCTTTCTGCCTAGGCAGGGAGTTGGACTAGATGACCTCCAAGGTCCCTTCCAACTCTGCTATTGTATTATTGTATTACAGTAGGTAGGTAGATAGAGGGGTAGATAGAGAGGGAGAAATAAGGTAGGTAGGGTGATTGATAGAGAGGGAGAAATACAGTAGGTAGGTAGGTAGGTAGGTAGGTAGGTAGAGGGAGAAAGGAAGAAATATAGTAGGTAGGTAGGTGGATAGATAGATAGGGAGAAATATGGTAGGTAGGTAGATAGGGTGATAGATAGATAGGGAGAAATACAGTAGGTAGGTAGGTAGGGGGATAGATAGGGAGAAATACGGTAGGTAGGTAGGTAGAGGAATAGAGAGAGCGGGAGAAATACAATAGGTAGGTAGGTAGAGGGATAGAGAGGGGGAAATACAATAGGTAGGTAGGTAGATAGAGGGAGAAAGGAAGAAATACAGTAGGTAGGTAGGCGGAGGGATAGATAGGGAGAAATACGATAGGTAGGTAGGTAGAGGGATAGATAGAGAGGGAGAAATACAGTAGGTAGGTAGGTTGGGGGTTATATGGTGGTTGTATGTATGTGTGCAGGTGTAGATCTACACATAGAGTGGCTGGCCATTTAACCAGACTGGGCCACAGCAACGCGTGGCCGGGTATAGATAGTATTCTAATATTTTAAAAATGGCTTGGTTTTATATATTCAGAGTTCTAGTATCTAAAATAAAATATACTTAATTGGGCCAGCTGTATATATTTGCTTATGATTAGACCAGTTTTCTTCCATAACTATCACTCAGTTCAAACATGAATCATGGTTTACAAGTTTGAATTGCAGTTTGATTCAGATGAAGCATTTCATCCAACTTGAATCATTGTATAAATATTTTGATTATAGGACTTTCCCCTCCCCTCAAGATTTTCATTACCTCATAACAATAATCTGAGACCCAATAAATTGACAAGTTGTCAATGAGCAATTCATTATGAATTTGTAATAAAGCTTGATCCATTTTCAAGTTCCACTGAGGCCGTCTGGATATATCTAGAATTAAAAATGAAGATGATTTAATATTTATGTATAAAAAAAATTGTCTAGCAATTGAGACTTGAAAATCCTAGAATTGTCTTTTTTCTTGTGTACTTTGAGGCCTCAAAAAACATTTCAGAAAGGAAAGCATAACCAGTAATGTAATGTGGTTGTTATAGGTTCTCTTTATACTAAGTAAATTATCAACATAGCCGAATATTACATATTATAGCAATAACATAAATAAGCAATATAATAAAACTGCCTTCAAGATTATCTTTGAATTTTTCTTTACTAAGTACAGGTAGTCCTTAACTTACAACTATAGTGAACATTTGAAGTTACAGAAAACGGCACAGAAAAAGTGACTTATGACCATTTTTCACACTTGCAATCACTGTAGCATTCTCATGGTCACATGAACAAAATTCAGACACTTAGCAACTGATTCATATTTATGACATTTGCATTGTTCCAGGATCATATGATCATTTTTCAACTTTCTGGCAAGCAAGAATCTGGAAAACCAGATTCACTTAACTGTATTACTAATTTAACAAATGCAGTGATTCACTTAACAACTGGAGCAAGAAAGGTCATAAAATGGAGCAAAACTCACTAAACAAATGTTTTGCTTAACAATAAAAATTTTGAGCTCAACTGAGGTCATAAATCGAGGACTACCTGTAATCAGCCAAAGTGCTGATTCCATAAATGAAAAACAGCACCTTATAGAGGTATATATAAAGAATAAAGAAACCTTGAATTATACTAGAAATCAATATCAGCTATAATTTACTTTATTTAATATATTTATATATACTAATGTGCTTTGTAGATGGGTTGCCTCTGTCCAAGCTGCAGTTTCCCAGTATATCACTGCTTCATAACCTCTCCTTAAAATACTTTTCTAAGCATGGAATTAATTTTATTTTAAGATTTAAGAAATAATGAATAATTTTTAAAAACAAAAAATATGGGAAAAGCCTTGATTACTGAAGATTTTTTTTTGAGAAAAACAAATGTTTCCATGCTAAATTAGGTTCACACACAAAAACATTATTTCCTCATTTGTAATTTAGATTTATGTATCAGGAAGATGATAGATGAGTGAAAGCAGAAGTAAAAAATGAAATAAGCAAACGAATAGTTGATAGGAATGACCCATATAATCATTAGATAATACACAACGAAAATTGATGTTCGGATTTTTTTTTAACTTTAGAATAGAATAACAGAGTTGGAAGGGACCTTGAAAGTCTTCTAATTCAACCCCCTACTTAGGGAGGCAACCCTATACCATTTCAGACAAACAGTTGTCCAACCTCTAATAAAAAACTTCCAGTGTTGGAGCATTCACAGCTTCTGGAGACAAGTTGTTCCACTGATTAATTGTTCTGTCAAACAAATTGTTCTTTGTTCTAGGTTGCTTCTCTCCTTGATTAGTTTCCATCCACTGCTTCTTGTCCTGCCCTCAGGTGCTTTAGAGACTAGGTCGAGTCCTTCTTCTTTGTAGAAACCCCTGAGATTATTAGAACACTGCTATCATGTCACCCCTAGTCTTTCTTTTCATCAGACCCGACATATCCAATTTCAGGAACCCTATTTTATGTTTTAGCTTCCAATTCCCTGATCACCTTTGTTGCTCTTCTCTGCACTCTTTCTAGAGTCTCAATATTTTTTTTACATTGTGGATGCAGTATTCCAAGTGTAGCTTTTCAAAGGCAATATAAAGTGGTATTAACACTTCATGTGATATTAATTCTATCCCTGTTAATGCAGCCTAAACTGTGTTGGCTTTTTTGGCAGCCGCTGCACACTGCTGGCTCATATGTAAATGATAGGTTAGGATAACAGAGTTGGAAGGGACCTTGGAGGTCTTCTAGTCCAACCCCCTGCCTAGGCAGGAAACCCTACACCACTTCAGACAAATGGTTATCCAACATCTTCTTAAAAACTTCCAGTGTTGGAGCATTCACAACTTCTGGAGCCAAGTTGTTCCACTGATTAATTGTTCTAACTGTCAGGAAATTGTCCACTAGGACTCCAAGAATCCTCTGTTACTACTATTGAGCGAGGTATCACCTATACTCAAGAGGTGCATTTGGTTTTTCTTGTCTAAATATATAACATTACTTTTTCACCATTGAATTTCATTTTGTTAGATAGTGCCCAATGTTCAAGTCAGTCAAGATCTTTCTGTACTTTAGGCCTATCTTCTGGAGTGTTGGCTATTCCTGCCAGCTTGGTATTGTCTGCAAGTTTGATGAGATCCCCATCTATCCCCTGGTCCAAATCATTTATGAAGATGTCGAAGAGTACTGGACCTAAAACAGCCTTGGGATACCTCACTACATATTTCCCTCCATATAGATGTTCCATTGAGAACTACATGTTGTGTGTGGTTGGGCAGTCACTTAGATGCATCCGGTGGTGATGCTGTCTTATCCACATTGGATTTAAGTGCATGTTTAGCTTTTGATTGCTTTTAAGCATCTCCTAACATCTTCAGAAAGCGAAAATAATAACCGCAAGCAATGGTGCCCTTGAAGCAAAGAGTGATGAATCCGTTCATTGAAAGCGGGGCCTTCCTTCCTTCCTTCCTTTCCTCCCTCCTCCCCAACCGTCAGTTGATTCCCATTGATGAGGAGCTCTTCTCAAGGGGATCTGGAGTCGAGCATCTTTTCATCCGGCAAAACAAAAGCAAAGGAATTCTGCGCCTTTAAAAGCTCCTGCTGGAAGCGCCAAGGAGGCAGCGCTTACAGGCTATAAGGGGACTTACTGTGGCGGGGAAGAAAAGGCTTACCGTGGGGCTGAGCTAAGCCCGACACAAGGAGTGCGATAAGTGCCCCTCCGAGATAGGTGGCCGAGCGACCCCGGCAATCCGACGCCACCATACTGGCTGCCTCTCTTCCTTCGTTGCTCGAAAGCGGACGGGAGCCCAGCTCGGCCTAGAGGAGGAGGAGGCAGCTTCCTGCCCTCTCTTTCTCCCCCGCCCCGCGCTCGCTCCGCGATATTTGGGAATAAAGCAGCGACTGGAGCTGCCATTGGGTAAATCGCTACAGTTGTCTTGGATTTAGGTGGTTTTGAGCAGTGAAGAGAGCCCAGAGGCAGTGACCAGGCTTAATTTAATCTTTTTTTTTTCATTCACGTGATTTTGGGTTTATTTTGTCGTTTCTTGGTTAGTTTTAAATACTTCTACTCCTTCTGATGTCTATTTTAAATCACTGCTGTCATTTCTGATTTCTGAGCAGTTTTTTCTAAGTTGCGAGGACCAACTTCATGCTGGGTGAGGAATGCTGGGAGTTGAAGTCTTCTCATATCAAAGTTGTCAAGGCTAAGAAATACTCCAACCTTGGCAACTTTAAGCCGGTGGACTTCAACTTCCATAATTCCTCAGCCAGCTTTGTTTGCTGGGGAATTCTGGGAGTTGAAGTCCTCCAGGCTTAAAGTTGCCAAGGTTGGAGACTCCTGCTCTAGAAAGAATACAGGTAGTCCTCACCTTACCATCACAATTGAGTCCAAAATTTCTGTGTGTTTTGCCCCATTTTATGACTTTTGCCACAGCAGTTAAGTGAATCACTGTAGTTATTAAGTTAATATCTTAGTTATTGTGAAGTGAATCCGGTTTCCCCATTGACTTTGCTTGTTAGAAGGGCTCAAAAGGGGACCATATGATCTTGGTCATAAATATCAACCAATTGCCAAGCATTTGAATTTTGATCACATGATCATGGGGATGCTGCAAAGGTTGTGATTCTGAAAAATCAGTCATGTCATCATTTTCAGTGCTGTTCTAACTTTGAATGGTGACTAAAAGAACTGTTATAAGTTGAGGACTTACATTTGTAGTAAAATTTTAATGTACATTTCAATTTGGTACTTACAAAATAAACTCCCAATCTATAGTATTGTTAACGATTTAGCAAATTTATTTAGTAAATTACACTTCTGCTGTGATGACATCTCACAACATGTAGGTAAACCAAGTGTGTCTTTTGCTATACTGATATAGCAATTGATGACTGTGCTTTCATTGGAATGATACAAGTAATAATGCTTAAATTTAGAGTTCCTATAATTACAGCATAGTTTTTGCTCCTAACTCAGTTTAAACCATAGTGCTTTCCATTCCATATTTTAGATTGAAATAAGAACCTCATATACATGAAATTATGACCAAATTATTAAATGTCTTGATAGGCAAAATGTGCACAGTATATATGTACTGTTTGGCAAATAGGAAAACAATAGCATAATATGATTATTTCACCTCATTTTATTAGCAAGCATGTGCAACAGGTGTTGGAATTCTGGCATGACTTAAAAGACATAAGGTCAAAGCAACTGCCTGCAGACCTCAGAAATAGGATTATTGCAATAAATTTTCTGCTGCACTGAAGTTTCCTAAGAGCACAGTGACCTTCATACTTCTCAAATGGAAGAAGTTTGGCACAACCAGGACTCTTCTAAGAGCTGGTCATCTGGTTAAATGAGCAATCAGGGGAGATGGGCCTCCATCCAATGCTCATTCTGACTCAGTTCCAGAGATTCTGTGTGGAGATGGGACAGAGTTCCAGAAGGACAACCATCACTGCAGCCCTCCACCAATCTGGGCTTTATGGCAGAGGGGCTGGATGGGAGCTTCTCCTCGGTGAAGCATGAAAGCTTACTTGGATTTTGCAAAAAAGCACCTGAAAGAATTTCAGATTGTGAGAAACAAAATTCTTTGGTCTGATGAAACCAAGATGGGACTATTTGGACTCAATTCAAACAAATCTGGAAAAAAACAGGTATTGCTCATCAACTGTCCAATATCATCCCAACAGTGAAGCATGGTGGGGGGCAGCATCATGCTTTGGAGGTGGGACACTGGTCAGAGTTGAGGGAAAGCTGAATGGAGCAAAGTGCAGGGATGAAAACCTTTTCCACAATGCTCAGGACCTCCGACTGGGCCAAAGGTTCACTTTCCAACATGACAACGATCCTAAGCACACAGCCAAGACAACACAGGAGTGGCTTAGGGACAACTCTGTGAATGTCCTAGGGTGATCAAGTGAGAGGTCTGACTTGAACCCTATTGACCATCTCTGGAGGGACCTGAAAATGGCTGTCCACCAACGGTTGCCATCCAAACTCATTGATCTTGAGAGGATTTGTAAGGAAGAATGGCAGAAAATCCAGGTGTAATTGGAGACTGGAGGCTGTAATTGCTGCCAAAAGTGCTTCAACAAAGTACTGAGTGAAGAGTCTGAGTATTTTTCCCAATGTGATATTTCAGTTTTTTCTTTTTAAAAAAATGTTCAGAGAGTTCTAAAATTCTGTTTTCATTTGTTGTTATAGGGTACTGAATTTCAACAATTGTAGGATCAGGCTGCAGCCTAACATTGACAAAAAGTGAAGGGAGTCTGAATACTTTCTGAATGCACTTAATTATACAGTTTCATTAAGCATTTCTATTTTGCATTTTAGGTTAAAAAAATCATATTAAGGTTTTAAACATGAATGGAAGGAGACAAAGCATGATCAAGTGAATAAAGAACAGTTATTTGGATGCTCTGAGAAACTATGGTAATACAATGTGTATATCCATTCAGATATCTCTCTAGAAACACTTAAATGTCCCAAAATTATGGAAATTATATTCATACATAAGTTTATAGTAAAAGTCAACCAACTATATTTTTTAGTTTTCTAAATGTCCTTGTAAAGAAGTAAATAGAAAGATATGTTTCCTCTGTCAGCTCCAGCACAGAAAGGCTTTATATTTCAATCAGAATCCGAGAGACTAAAGTAAGGGAATATGTCACTCTACCCTGTTTTAGCTCTATGTGCAAACGACGAACACCACGTGTGGCTCAAAGCAGGGAACCCTGGGATTGTATTATGCCGATATTGAGAGTGATATATAAACTATAAAGATAGGAAACAGGTAAGCATAGAACAATAGGATAAATCTATTGAATAATATTTATGTCATTCTGCCCTGAATTTCTGAGATGATGCAAACCAGACAGATTTTTAATTTCTTTTTACTCTGCTGTTTTTTCAAGTCCTATCAGTTTCTTTAAAAGATCTATACATTAATTTAGGCATATCGGTAGAAATATATTCCATTACATTCTCTATATTAAATTATCTCTAAGAAGGTGAATTTCCTGTAAACAGAAGTTGTGAAAACACACCCCGAGAAATAGTCAGATTAAAAATAACCAGAAAAGAATGTGGCTTCTATGAATTTATATGTCTTATTTTCATTAACTGTATTGAATTTTAAAATTTATTTGAAAGCCTTAGTAAATTCAGCTAGACTTATTTGTGAATAGTCATTAACAGTGCTATTGAGAGTAAATATTTCCTATTAAAATCATTAAAATGAGAGGCATTTAAAATTTTAGAATTTGAGTAATATCTATGATCAAAACATTCATTAATGATTTCTACCAGAGAGCCATAGAATTTGATAATCAATCTTTATTATTCATCAGGCTATCTTTAAGATATTCACAAAGAAGTATGGTAAAAGTCCTTACATAATTAAAGTGCAGAACCAAGTTATGAACAATCCTCTGCTTTCCTTTTATAGATTATTTATTATTATTATAATAACTCGGGGTGGTGTACAGCTAAAAATTAAAACTGCTAAAACCATAACAATACATACAAAGTTAAAATCAAATTAAATAATCTTCTGTACAAATTTATAAAAGTTAAAACTAGACCCATAAAACGGAATAAAATAATTTAAATTACAGATTGGGGCGAGAAGCATGAAGTTAGGCCAAGCCGTCTAGATGGAACAGGTGGGTTTTAAGTTTCTGGCGGAAGGAGCGGAGGTCCGTGGTAGTTCTGATATCAGGGGAAAGGTCATTCCAAAGGGTCGGGCCCATCACAGAGAAGGCATTGCCTAGTGGACGGCACCCAGAGAAGTCCCTTTCTGTGGGAGCGAATCGGCCGAAGGGATGTATGGGGCAGGATACAATCCCGCAAATAACTAGGTGCTGTGCCATGGAGCGCTTTAAAGATGATAACCAACATCTTGAAACGCACCCAAAAGGCCACAGGCAGCCAGTGCAGCCTGCACAGGAACGGTGTTACGTGGGAGTATCTGGTAACTCCCAGAACTGCCCGCACGGCCAGTGATGTATACATTTATTCCCTTACGCATTTAATCATGTTCTCCAGAAGGGATATTTTGCTTCAGCAAATATAATTTGAAATTATGGGTTTTTTAAATTAAAGTATTAATTGAATTTCATGCCAGTCAGTAAACATGCAAATAGATATGTGTCTCAAGCATTTGAGTAAATTGGATTAATGCATATTTTCCCCCTGTGTGCAGAATTGTTTCAGTATATCATGATTTATGAAAAGAACATATCACCTTAACACATTCTCATTTTATATGTACATTTCATTTTTTTTTGAGACCATAGAATTGCTATGCACAAAAATAAAATAAAATCATTCTGAAATATCAATTATTTTGCTGCTTTGTTATGTTCAATTAATAATTTGTTACTGTTTATTTTTCAGAAATTATGAAAGATGATAGTTTTACAACATGGACAAAAAAGGCTTGTGTTTTAAAAAGTGATATTAAGCAAAAGCTGATCCTTTTAGCCTTACTTTTGTTTTTAACTGTGCTGCTTGTGATCGTGTTTCTCTACCAATACCTCGGCAATGTATATTTTTCCTATGGAGAATCCTACGTTGAGCAAAATTTCTGTCCACATGGCTACTTCAAATTAGGAACTATGAAAAACTGCTCACCATGGTTGTCTTGCCAGGCTATAAAAAGAGAAGTCCGTAAACTGAAACATGTTGGTGGAGGAGCTGTAAAAAGGGTTTGTTTAACTTCATAGATCTCAAACATAATAAAATATTATTCTATACATTTCCAGGTCTCTATTTATGGCCAATGATAACCCAAATCTGCAGAGAGACACATAGGCATTCTCAGAATCCACTATTGTCGAAATGATGAAAGCGATATTATATTGTTTTGTATAAAAAAGCAGTTGCAACGCATTTACAAAAGAACAGAATTTCTGTCATATCAGCCATTATTTTATGTCACTTCTCCTTTCCCTCATGAAGATGCTGCTGAAAAAATTGATGTTCTTAATATACCTGAAATCAATTTGTAAGTAAATGCTGATGATTCCAGATGATGTCTAGAAATAAATACTCATTTATATATGTTTTACAAGTGCCTACAACACAGTAACTTATTTTCATTTACTGAAGTATTTCTAAATAAAACTTTTTGTTGAGATATGGCATAGACATAATATTTACTAAATTTTCTTGTGTTATCTACATCTAATTGGCACTTATTACTACATTGATAAATGAACTTCCCTCTTTTAAGGTCAAAGTTGGGCATGGCCAAATGGTGCTGTTACCACCTGAATTAGAAAATAATTGAATTTTAATTTCCAGCTGCTTTCCTCATCTTTTCTTTCCACTTACTTGGGAAAAGAAGAGCTCAGTGGAATTTTGAAAGACGTTTCTTAGCTTTATATACACTGAGTATGACTGAACTGAGATTTAGGCAAACCCCTCCCCCATTTCATAAAGACTGAAAAATATTCTAAGCTCCTATTTTGAAGGAGAAAATTAGATATTTAGAAGTATATTTATTTTAATACTTAAAAGTATATACTTATATACTATAATATATACCAATTTCTATAGAATAAAAGCTGGAAATAGATGTAGGAATATGTACTATAATAAAAATATTTCTGGTTCATTCATAGAAAATATTCCATATCAGTTTATAGATATGATTATAGATGGATTTGATCCATCTTTGTAGGAGACACAAGGATTTTATAAATGCTGCTGACTAGTTTTCTATTATGCATGATCTGTTTTGAAATATTGAAGTATAGCGGCCTTTGTTATAACCGGATGCTTATTATGGGCATGGATCTCGTCAACTCGTAACATGAATAGCTTGTTTAAATAATAGTGATCATTAGTGGCTGTATGTGTGAGATACATATACATATTTCTCTCCCCCCCCCCCTTCTTTCTAGGTCTTTCTTTCTGAGTGGAAAGAAAACAAAGTGGCACTTTCCCAGCTAACTGTGCCAGAGCTACAAGAAGACTTTATTCATGGGCTTCAGATGCTAAAAAAGTTACAAAGCAAGCATGTGGTCAAACTCCTTGGTTATTGTGAAGAGGAGTTCATGATTCTTACGGAGTATCACCCATTTGGATCCTTGAAAAATGTTAATGAGATATTGAACCTTCCAAAATATAAGAATTATAATACATGGCATAACAGATTTCTGCTTGCCATAGGCTATGTGAGCATTATCCATTTTTTACACAACAACCCCCTTGGCACTTTTGTTATGTGTGACTCCAGTGATCTGAATAAAACACTGTCACAATACTTACTGACTAGCAGCTTTCATGTGATTGTGAATGATTTGGACGCCTTGCCCGTCTTGAATAGGAGGGCTGGTGAATTGATCAAGTGTGGTCATCGGGAACTGGAAGGTGAATGGGTTGCTCCTGAGCAGCTTTGGCCATATGGAAAAGAAGTACCTTTTGAAGACCATCTCATGCCTGCCTATAATGAAATGATAGACATATGGAAAATCCCTGATGTTTCTAACTTTCTCCTGGGAGATGTTGATGGGAGTGATCTTGTCAGATTTCATTTATTCAGTATACATGAAGCATGTAAAAAGAATGCAGCTGAAAGACCTTCCTCTCAGATGGTACTGGACAGATACAACAATGTTCTTGCTTCACTTGTGAAAGAAACAACTGTGTCCAATACAAGGGACATGTTATAAAAAGATTGGAATGCTTCAACAGCACGACTAATTTTGGGTATATGTTCAGTGTCCAGTGTTTGATATTTTTTTTTTTTCAATGTGGAAAGTAGCCGAGGATGTTAAAATATAAGCATAAGAATTCTCAAATAACTTTAAATGTTCGTAAGAGCTTGTCTAGGAACAAAAGTGTGTACTTGAAAATTCATATTGTTTTCATATTTTAATTTTACAATAAAATTTCTGGATCATGGTAGCACTAGTGTACTAAACATCAATCATTTGATAGGAGCAATTCTAGTGGTTCTTTATGATTGATGATTGCGCAATTTTTTCTCTTGACTTTTTTTTTTTTTTTTAGTATGTTCCCAGTTAACCTCATTTCTGTCCTGGTAAAATTTCTCCTTGGAATTTAATTAACAAGATGTTAATGTAGTCTTGAATAAGTTGTGCTATGATCAATATATGAAGAATGAACACTTGAGTATGTAATTATAACAATTGCAGGAATGTTATGGTTTCAGATAAAACTTCTTGTGGCCTAAGGAAGCATTGCTGCTCAGTTAAGCTAGTTCAAAGGTATGAAACAAACCAGTGTACAAGTTCCATGTTTCCTCTTATTAGTAACAAAAGCCTCTATATTTCTTTAGGAATACTAATGTCAAAGGATTTAATATTTTGACAAATGCACTTTTGGCAAACATTTCCTGTGTATAATGATTGAAATTCATACCAAGAAATCTTTTGAAATTCAAAATGAACTTAAGTGGGAGAAAACAATGTTAATGTTGATCGAAGCCATTTTTCAAGAATAAAAACGAATGAACATGTTTTCAAAGGATGAGTGTTTTCAGCAGGAAGCCATGTTTCCCACTGTCCCTATATCTATTACCTAAATAGTAGTATACCCAATAGTGTAATACATCTTGATAGAAGTGTACAAAAATATAATAATGTACCATACCATTGAAAATATTAATAGTATTCTTGTTATTCATATTGTTAGCCTTTGCACATTATGCATTTTGCACATTTTTCATATTTATTATATTTATTGAATTTCCATGCTGCTAAGCTGCCTAATATAGCAACCCTGGATAAGTTCACAATATAATACTATTGTATTTATAGAGATAAATTTCTTTAAAATATTTATATATATAAAGAATAGGTAGAAGATTAATCTTGATCTACTGTTAGAATTTTTAGCTCTTAATTACTTAACAACAGTATTCTTTCTAAATTCGTGGATAAATAATGAATTCGTGGATAAATAATGAATACTTGGATAATCAAGGAAGACTTTTCTTGTAGAAAAATTAAGATCCTCTTCAGATATTGTATTAAAAATAATTCCAGTCTTCTACCTTCCTTAATTCTTGAGTATATTGTTTTTTAGAACAAGCTTTATCTGAGTTCATGTTCATGTTTGAAAAAATGGGTTTTGGTTTTAAATTTGTTAATTTTAATTTTTAATTTGGAAAAAGGGTTAGGGTTTTCATTTAATCTTAGAAAGGAGTGACAATTCTTGAAGGGCAATTAAAAAAATAGTTCTGTTAGGTCCACAAGAAAATATTGAGCCAAATTACATTAAAGCGTGAGTGTCAACTCTCAAAACAACTCTAGCTGAAGCCATATTTTCTCTGCGTCGTCCATGCTTAGGGGGTGGGTGACTTATGGATGTAGAATATTTTCCTTCGAAGTGCCAGACATGACAGCTATAGACTCGTGAGAACCAAGGTGAATGCAACGTACCCTAGCAACGGCAGGAGGAAGTGCTGAGAAGTTCATCACCTGCTTGGTTGGCTAACGCAACCTGTGACACAAGGAGTGGCGGTGGCCAGTATCTATTCTTTAATTATACCAAAGCATGGGGATTATTCAGAGTTGGTTTCACATTTGATCATGCCAATATGATGTACCCAATAAACAGGATCTTTTAAGAAAGCCACAACCTCAGAGTCATGAAATAATTGGGAGCATTACTTGGAACCATGACATTGAGTTTTAGTACCCACCTAGCTGTTTTAAGAGGATTGCACGAATACAGAATTTTGAGGAAGTTCTGAAAATATATTTTTAGGCCCAGAAACATTTAGGTTTAGTGAATCTTACCATAAATCAGGAGTATCATTGAGGGCTGCATCAGTATTATGGTTGCCCTCAAAGTGCCAGTTGCATGTAAGATGGATGATTCACAGCAGCCAGGTGGGCATGGCTGGGTGATTGTAGCCAGGTTGCTGTGACTATGTAGATGTGGCTAGGTGGCATGGCCAGCTCAATGCCACTCACAAGTGCACTTGACTTGGAATGGCTGAGGCAGAATGGAACAATCACACCAGCTAACTCAACAGGACAATTCAATCCACACATGCTCCCTGCCTCCCCAAACTGCTGGCAGTCAAGCGTTTTTGTGTGTGTATACATGCGCACACACACACACACACACACACACACACACACACACAGCATTCTAAGTTTGTGGACTCATTCACAGAGAAAGGAGAGGACCTTTCCAAGCCCAGGCATGATTGACAGTTTGCAAGCTCAGATGTGAATAAAAGCTGGTCGAGGTACTGCTGCTGGCTCCATGCTGATCTACAACAACTTCGTGGTGGCCATCCATGCTGGAAAACAGTCAACCTTAGATCTTGCCTGTGGCTGAGGCCATGGCGACAGGGACTGGTCCCTCACGCTCTCCAGGGTGCTCCATGGGCCAGATTTAACAATATCGCAGGACAGATCTGGTCTGCAGGCCTTGTCTTTATTATGTCTGCCTTGGGTCAAGTATTTGATGAGCTCTGTAAGAAGGGTAAACTAGAATGCATCTTTTTCGACAACTGTATAGATGCAACTAAAGTTATGCTGAAAGCAAACAATTCAGATCAGCAATTCCCCAATACCATCGAATAATATTCTGTGTGCAGTGAGCCAGTGGAAGATATCCTTTCTCTCACTCCAGAGAAAGGCTCAAAAACAGGAAAACTGTTCAAGAGATTGCAGATATGGTGTATTTCATGAAGAAGAAAGACATTGGCAAAAGCTTAAAGGCCATTGGAGGAGATTCTACAAATATTAATACTGTTAATGTAATGCCATGCACTGGATAGAGGTTAAGTATATTTAATTATAGAAATACTAGCCGTTCCCAGCCATGTGTTGCTGTGGCCAACCAATCTGTGTGTAGATCTACACCTGCACACACAAACACGTACACACAACCACCGTATAACCCCCAACCCCCAACCTACTGCACCTCTCCCTCCCTCTACCTACCTACCTACCTACCTACCTACCTACCTACCTACTGCATTTCTCCATCCCTCTCTCTCCCCCCATAGCTGCCTACTACGTACTGTATTTCTCCTTGAATCTTATGGACAGAGTTTGTAGTACAAAATGTCATGTGGCTCATTGCTCTCTCTCTCTCTACATTTTTTGTTACATTTTGTACATTTCCGTTGCATGTACCTGGCACAGGTGTGACACCTACACAATCTATATATATCATTGATACAGTATTTGAAAGGAACGTTGTGTGAAAATTTGGAAGCGATTGGTGCAGTACATTTGGAGATTACCTGTTTTGAACAAACTCATAGTTACATTTTTATTTACCGTATTTATTCGACTATAACGCACAAAATTTTGTACCCAAAAAAGAACTCAAAGTTTGGGTGCGCGTTATAAACGAGGGTTCGGGTTTCTGCGCGGCGGCGGCGGGGGCGGGGGGAGAAGCGGAGCCAGAAAGAGACGCGGGGGGAGAAGCGGAGCCCAGAAAGAGACGCGGTGGGAGAAGTGGAGCCCAGAAAGAGACGCGGGGGGAGAAACGGAGCCCAGAAAGAGACATGGGGGGGAGAAACGAAGCCCAGAAAGAGACGCGGGGGGAGAAACGGAGCCCAGAAAGAGACATGGGGGGGAGAAACGAAGCCCAGAAAGAGACGCGGGGGGAGAAACGGAGCCCAGAAAGAGACGCGGGGGGGAGAAACGGAGCCCAGAAAGAGATTCGGGGGGAGAAACGGAGCCCAGAAAGAGACGCGGGGGGAGAAACGGAGCCCAGAAAGAGACGCGGGGGGGGAGAAATGGAGCCCAGAAAGAGACGCGGGGGGGGAGAAACGGAGCCCAGAAAGAGACGCGGGGGGAGAAACGGAGCCCAGAAAGAGACGCGGGGGGAAGAAGCGGAGCCAGAAAGGTTTCCTCAGCTGCGGAGCCCTTTGACCTGCCGGCGGGCTGGTTAGAGTGGAACGGGATTGCTCCATCGCCCCTCAGCTGTGGAGCCCGGCCGTCATGCTTTATAAAAATCGGTATAAAAATTTTATACCGATTTTTAATCGAAAATTAGGGGGTGCACGTTATACACGTGTGCGCATTATAGTCGAATAAATACGGTATATAGATAGATTCAATATTCAGTCATTTTCCTGATGGAAGATGGAGGGAATTATGGGAAAAGAAATTAAAAGGAAGATTGATAGACTTTTCTAAGATTATGAAGAGTACTTTTCAAAATGCATCCAAGAGTTCCTGTTGCACTGCAAACTTCTGCAAATTGCAGATAGACAGAAATCCAAAATAACAAACTGATTCAAGATTTCTTGGTAACACAGGCAGATTTAACTCAGATTTAACATATAAAAGCTTTATTTGACATATGGAAATAAATAAAATTAATTAAAATTGGTCTGCTTCTGTTTCATTTACATTCCTCATTTAATTTAGGAATACTGCTTTAACAGCCTTTTACCAGTGTAATGGATTTAAGCTGGAGCCAGAAGACGTGCATTCAAGTTGTTTAGGAGTCTAGTGGTCCACTTCAGGAAATTCAGTTTTGCAGCAATTCTTCAGCCCCAAGGAGTGCTCTTTCTTTCTTTCTTTCTTTCTTTCTTTCTTTCTTTCTTTCTTTCTTTCTTTCTTTCTTTCTTTCTTTCTTTCTTTCTTTCTTTCTCTTTCTCTCTCTCTCTCTCTCTCTCTCTCTCTCTCTCTCTCTCTCTCTCTCTCTCTCTCTCTCTCTCTCCTCTCTCTCTCTCTCTCTCTCTCTCTCTCTCTCCTCTCTCTCTATATATATATATATATATATATATATATATATATATATATATATATATATATATATATATATATATATATATATATATATATATATATATATATATATATATATTAGGTCTTTGGTTGTTCGGGTTTTTCTCCCGCGTAGAATTGGAAGTATCTTCACGACGTTTCGATGAAATCTCATTCTACAGCATTCTACACAAACCGAAAAATATCCACCATCCTAGGAAACCCCAAAGAGAAAATAGAGTTAGAAAATCAAGGAGTATATGAAATCCCATGCACCACCTGCCCCACCACATACATCGGACAAACTAACAGAAGAATAAAGGCACGCATTGAAGAACACAAAAACTCAGTCAGAAAGAAGGAACCAACTTCTTCCTTGGTCCAACACTTCAAAGCCACAGGACATGATATAGACTTTAAAAAGACCAGAACTATTGCCAAAATTGAACACTATAACAACAGAATAATCAGAGAAGCTATCGAGATAGAAAAGCGGCCACACAGCATGAATAAACAAGATGATACCTCCCGCCTACCAGCCATTTGGAAACCTGCCCTCACTGACAAACGAGTCCCTAACACAAAGAATGATACCAGACCCACACTCACGAAAACCACACAGGATGTCACTATCACACATCCACGCAAAAAGCAAACCCAAACCCACACCAATGATGACCACAAATCAGAAGCCCGACCACAAACCAGAAGCCAGACCAAAGCTGCATTATTAGCCACTTTAAACCCCTCCAATCCATACATGAAGCAAACTGATGCCCACCACGGAGATGTGGTACGACCACAAATGCGAAGCCAAACAACAGCAATGCAGCTCACCAGGTCAAATTCCTCTGCAACTCAGACTAACACAAGCACAACCAGGCCCCCACCCAAACAGAACACGCCCCCATCCAATCAGAGCACAGCCAAACTCCCATCCAATCAGAGCACAGCCAAACCCCCTACCAATCAGAACACACCTCCACCCAATCAGAATGCAGCCAAGCTCCCACCCAATCAGGTCACACCCCCACTGGCAGTTAAAAAGAGGAACCGGCTGAGATCTCACATTGCTCCTGGAAGCACCAAGCCGGAAGCACCAGCCTGAAGATGATGAATGAGATTTCATTGAAACGTTGTGAAGATACTTCCAATTCTACGCGGGAGGAAACCCGAACAACCAAAGACCTACATATATATATATGTGTGTGTGTATATATATGTATATATGACACAAGCCTGCCTGATGATGACAAGTGAGATCTTGTCGAAACCTTGCAACAACTTTTCTATGCCTTATACACGGGAAAATCCCCGAAGCCAACTATGCCAGCATACCTACACCCGTGAAAATCTACGAAAACACACACACACACACACACACACACACACACACACATATATATGAGAATATTTTCACAGCTCCTGTTCAGGGCCCCTTTAAGGGAAGAGACTTAACGTCATCCCTCTCTGTCCTTCGACTCAACCCAGAGATCATCCAGACAGAGAACCAATTAGTTACTGCTGTGTGAAATTTTTTAGATATGTGTTAGATTTTTAAGGGCTGATTTAATAAATAAAGAGACCAGGATGGATCCATTTCAGGCTTATTAGCCTTCTTCAGCTGGCCATACTCCTTCTACTGGGATTTGAACCGGCACTTTCCAGCACATCAGGCCAAGCCTTTCTATGCCTTGAGCTATCCAGTTTCCCTGATTACATCAGCCATTTACAGGACTATTAATGAGACAATATTTTCACAGCTCCTGTTCAGGGCCCCTTTAGGGGAGGAGACTTAACATCATCCCTCTCTGTCCTTCGATTCAACCCAGAGATCATCCAGACAGAGAACCAATTAGTTACTGCTGTGTGAAATTTTTTAGATATGTGTTAGATTTTTAAGGGCTGATGTAATAAATAAAGAGATCAGGATGGATCCATTTCAGGCTTATTAGCCTTCTTCAGCTGGCCATATTCCTTCTACTGGGATTTGAACCGGCACTTTCCAGCATATCAGGCCAAGCCTTTCTATGCCTTGAGCTATCCGGTTTCCCTGATTACATCAGCCATTTACAGGACTATTAATGAGAGAATATTTTCACAGCTCCTGTTCAGGGCCCCTTTAAGGGAGGAGACTTAACATCATCCCTCTCTGGTCCTTCGACTCAACCCAGAGATCATCCAGACAGAGAACCAATTAGTTACTGCTGTGTGAAATTTTTTAGATATGTGTTAGCTTTTTAAGGGCTGATTTAATAAATAAAGAGACCAGGATGGATCCATTTCAGGCTTATTAGCCTTCTTCAGCTGGCCATACTCTTTCTACTAGGATTTGAACCGGCACTTCAAATCCCAGTAGAAGAAGTATGGCCAGCTGAAGAAGGCTATCCTGGTCTCTCTCTAATTTAATTTATTGATCGGCTCATAAAACTAACACACATATCTAAAATATTATACAACGTAATTCTTGGCTTGCTGTCTGGATGGTCTCTAGTAATGAGCCGATAGGCAGTAAGGGAAACAGTATGTCTCCTCCCTTAATTGGGGCCTAATAATAACAGGTTGTTGTGAAACAATTACATGTATATATTATTTTTAATATTTTTTCTCATATATATATATGTTAGATTTTTAAAATCTAACACATACCTAAACACATACCTAAAAAAACAGCAGCAATCTTAATGGGTCTCTGTCTGGATGATCTCTAGGTTGAGTCGAAGGGCAGAGAAGGATGACAGTTTGTCTCCTCCCTTAAACGGGCCTAAAAACAGGAGCTGTACCCCACCTCCACCTCCAGAACCTCTCTACAGGCCAAAATTGTTGGCCTTACCTTTCAGTTCGGGCCTCACAAAGGTAACTCCTGCAATCAGTTGAAGGGTGGGTTGGGCAGCCTCGTGGTCCTGTGCGTCTGGATGAATGGCTTAATTAATTAAAAACTACAGTCAAACTACAAGCCGTAGTTTGAGGATCTACACTCTAGCTATACGTTCTATATGTGAGTTTCAACCCAGCACGTTTCCCTAATGGCAACGATATCATATCTGCCCTAATTTACTTGAATTTCTAATTCACCCTGTTTATTCCTCATACTCTGTGTGTTGGTGTGCAGACATTTGAGTTCTTTTTGACTGACCCTGTGTTTACTTTCTACATAACCTGTTTTGTGCCTGAATTCCTCTACTTCCTTACCGGAGGTTTGATTAGTGCACATGGTATGGCACTAATTATTAAACAGTTGATTTTGATTGATAGCAAGGTTGATATTCTTCCCCTGACAAGCATCTATGTTACATGCACTGATAGTCCTATTAACTTTAGATTGCTGGGGACAAAAATGTTTTGTATCAATTAATTTGCCGCTGTTTAGTTTAAATTCAGAAAATCTGTGAATTTAATGCCAAGTAACTCAGTCCCTTTCCTCAGTGGATACAAACTATCTCTTGTACAGTTTTTTCATTGGACTAGCTTCAGATATTATAATTAATAAAACCAAAGGGGCTAAATGTTTGGCTAAAACTCCTTTAGCCACACATTAAACTCTGCTATACACTGGCCTTTTCCTTTCTGTTACTTATATGCTGATAAAACCTCTGCAAAAGATAAGCCAACAGCCTATGCTACTAAATAAAGATGTGTTGAATATGTTCACCGCCTTGAATTATCTGGAAAAATAATATACATGGGTTAAAATAAATAAATGGGAATCTGAGCTTAAAATACTTATATAAATTGGACCTGATCACTTTTTAGTATGGTATGTAAAATGTGTTCTGGGGAATATTTTGCAGTAGGAGGCGCATGTGAAAGAAAACTTGATTATGGAAATAGTTAGGCCTTGTAAGATCTTTGAATGGTTCCCACACTATTGGTGTTGTGAAGGGCTTTGGAGACAAGCTTCTTCCCCCTTGCCTTTGCTGAGGGTGAGTGATACTCCTTCTTTTTCTGAGTTCCCATCCGGAGTTTTTTCCTGATACATTTTATCCCCTGTTTGTTATATTTTGAATGCTATTTATTTTTAAATGTCTTTGTAAATTGCCCACAATTTCTGGGAGTTAAATGGTATAACAATTTAATAAATTATTATTAACACCATTCTGGCAGGAAGGAGGGAAGGAAGGAACTCAGCAGAAAAGGATCAAGTCACCAGGGAAAGAAATGTCACAATATGTGTTCACTACCAAAGTCAGAAATTAAAGTAGTTTAGTGTTGAAAGCTTGACCAGACTTAGAAGTTTTTTTTTTTAAACAAATAATGCTTATTTGTATCATTATTAATAACAACGAGCAACAAATGAGTCCCTTTTATCTACCCTACCTCTCTTATTCTAGAAATTAAATAATTTTTTTGTGGGGGGGAGGGAATTTTAGATCTAATACCCTCTAGCCTGACACTGTTTGTAAGAAAATACACTCCTCAACATACAACTGTGTGTTTAGTGATCATTCAAAGTTACAAAGACATTAAGAAAAAAAATCTATGACCATTTTTCAGAGTTATGTCCTTTGCAGCATCCCCATGATCATGTGATAAAAAATCAGATGCTTGGCAACTGGTTCATATTTATGACCATTGCTGTGTCCCAAGGTCATATGATCCCCATATGCTAGTGACCTTCTGACTAGAAAAGTCAATGGGGAAACCAGATTCACTCAACAACTGGGGTACAAACGTATAACCTCCAATGATTCACTTAGTCACTGAAGCAAGAAAGGTGCAAAGTGGGATAAAGCTCACTTAGCAAATGCCTCCCTTAACAACAGAAATTTCAGGCTCAATCGTGATCATAAGTCAAGGGCTACCTATGTCTTATATATTCTCACAAGTCTGTTTCGTGTCCCTTTACATTAGTTCTGCATTTGGAAGATTGACTCAACTGAAATGGTCTTTAAATGAACAAAAACTTTATAGAATAAGCCATAAAATGCTGGTAGTAAACACACTATGATGGGGGGTGGGGGGAATTAAGCTGGAAAAATATATTAGATACCATTGAGTCCCATTAAAATAATGTTTTTTGCCTTAAATGACAATCAGCAGAAGTGGAAGGAACGTTATCTTCATTATGAACTGGGATTGTGCCAGGACTTTTCCTGCTCTTATTAAAGTTACAAGGCTGAAAAAAGCCAGCTACACATCCAAGATGGAGCCAACATTCTGATAGCCTTTGGGAAATAATTCCCAAATAATCTTAAAATGAAAGTTGCATTCTAGAATACAATGCCTGCTTATTGAAAAACAAAATGATTAATATGTGTTTGTACAATTTTTCAATGGGAAAAAAAAGACGATTTAAAATGCCCTTGTTTTCATATTATGGAGAAGATACTATGGAGAACATAGAGAGAAGTGGTTAGAATGCAGTATTGCAGGCTGACTCTGCCTACTGCCAGTTCAACCCTGATTGGCTCAAGGTTGACTCAGTCTTCCATCCTTCTGAGGATAGTAAAATGAGAACCCAGATTGCTGGGGAAAAGATAAGTCTAAGGGCTATTGCTATTATAAAAAAAGTAAACTACAAGTTAATAAGATTATTTGAGTGGGGGTCTTTTAGAGGCTTCTTTGTGTAGGGTTTTTTTTAATTTGCTTGCTTTAATTATATAAGAATTGAGTGAGGAGAAATTGCTTTTTTAAACAAGTTATGACATACTTTGTTTTGAACAGAAGGGCTGTTATGACAGGAAGTTTGTGATCCTGTGTAAAATGAGGTCAATGCCTTTAAGGTGGTACTCTTTATCATTTAAGACACAGATCTAATTGAGCTTATAGCACTAATTCTTCAGCAGCAAAATAACATTTATTTTTGCACAGATACCAAGGAGCATTGAGGGACTTCACAAACAAAAGAGCTTGAAATGCAATAGGTTGATCTTTACTTGACTCAGGCATGTAGGCAGTTGGCACAGGAGTAGCCCATTCTCTTTCCCAGGTTCTAGAAAACTGCGTAGGAAAAGTGGAATGGAGAGGCGGGTCTTTTCTGCCTTTAGGGGACACAGCTGATCTCTCTGAAACGACGGCATTTCATCACTCGCAGGAAGGTCTCCACTTTGTGCAGGTCTTTCTTGAAGCAGGACAAGAGATTGTAGTTTTTCAGCAAAGCGGCTTCACTCCGGAGATTGAAGTCAAACCTTTCATAGCTGGGCCTAAGCAGCGGAAGACTCTGGGAAGTACCATCCTCCACCTCCTGGAAATAGAGGTTGTAAGTGGAAAGAGTAGTACAAAAGTATTAAGAATCTCATTCTGTTTCAAAGAAATATCCAATATCATTTATAGTATTTTCAGTACTTGAAGATTCGGACATACTGTGTTTTTGTTATTGATTTTGTGGACTTTCTGTTTAATGAACATAAAAAGAATAGTGAGCCTGTAGCTGCATCATATTGACCTTTCAACTGCATTCCCCCATGGTCCATACATGGACAACTATAGATAGGTGAAAGGATTCCCACTTTCCCCAACCTTGGGAAAGCATCTGAATATAGTCTGAGCTCTATATTGCTTACCAACTTTTGAGTTCTGGAGCAGGAGGCCAAGGGTTGTGCCAGTTGCAAATTAATGGGAGAGCTAAATGTGTCTGGAAGGCACTGAGTTGAAAAACACTACAATAACTATGAAGGGCTAATCTCAATCTGCAGATTCCATGATCATTGAACACAGATCCTTTTGAATTCATTTTGGGGTTTATTTTTCTTTTGATCTTAAAGAATACCTTAAATCCATATACTTTCTAGTTACAATCTCAACATCATATAATTTTCTTTATCCTTCATCAATAGCCTCATTCATATTATCATTTGATACAGGTAGTCTTCAATTTATGACTCGAATTGAGCCCAGAATTATGATTGCAAGTCATGCTGGTTATTAAGTGGGTCATCAGGGGACCAACCTGATTTTACTTCTTTTTGTGGCAGTTAAGCAAATACAAAAAGCAAGCCCATTGCCTAAGCACCCCAAAAGCAGTGTGGGGAGAAAACTGGAAGCCAATACCAATTTTCAGCAAGAAATGTTACAAATTGAGTGAGCTAATAGCAGGATGTGGCAGGCTGCAAATGAGGACTGTTTGCCAAGTGCCCAAAATGCGGTCAAGTGACCAAGGATACCATACAACCTATGCGACTGGTCGTAAGTCAAGGTCTACCTATATTTTTCTATATTTCTATTTTTTCTTTATTTCTATGTTTTTGTAGTGTTAATAAATCATAATAGCAAGGCTTTCTCATTGGAAGTTTGATAAATTAATAATTTTGATGCCTGTGATTGTTCTGATTTTTAGGAATAGAGAGGTCTGCCTTCTCTGGGTTCATAACATTAGCCAGGTGGGACAGCACAATCAGTGACAGCATTTAGAAAGTGCTCCTTGGAAGGGATTGCTTACCCTCATAAGAATTTGGATGCCTTGTCCCAAGTCTTGGAGTTTTTCGTAGACTCTGTCTGAGGTCCCAAATACAAGACTGTTTGTAAACATCCTGCTTAGAAACCGTATAGGATTTAGCCAGGACTGAATGAGAATCTGTGAAAACCTCAGCAGTTCCGGGTCCTAGAAAAATAGATATACTTTAAAAAAAAGCAATTTAAAGACTTCCTTTTAGTTTCCTGATTTCCTAGAGCCAAAGAAGGAGAGCAAGGTTAATAGCATTCAGTTGTCTGTCTTAAGATAAATGGCAATAGAAGTTCAACAGGCAAGAACAATTCCAGCCAAATCAAAAGCTCTTATTTTCTGATCAGTTTCTTGAGCCTGCTTTAAACCCGGTTTCTTGCTAAACAGCAGTTACACACTTTTCATTATTGCAGAGGACACGTATGGACAGGAATAGATAAAGGTGCTTCCTAGATGGCTTTTAGATGTTTGTAGATAGAATATATCTCTTTTGCTCCAATGAAAATATGACATGTAAAACTAATCCATAATATGATCTGATTTCTTTTTGGCTTAATGTGGAAGCTTCTCTATTTGGGAAATAATTGTTTATAAGCCACAGTGGATAAGCTTTTAGACATTGAATTAAGCCAAATTAAGCATTCTTGCCCAGCTTAGGTATGAAATTGATTAAATGAAAGAAGCAATAAGGAAGTACTATTTGGAGAATAGCATGCCCTGGGATGGATTGGCATAATATGCCTGAGTTTATTATACAAATCATAATTTGTGTTTGCCATTAACCATGTGCTCTATGAATCCAGGCTTGTGATTTGTAAAGCATGACTTAAGTAGGTTGGTCTTTCTCAGTGTTGAGTTCAAATGCTATACAGAGGATACTTGCATTCCCAGAAAAGAACAATTTGTTTGCAGAAAATGTGTGGCCTCTAGTGTTTATCTTCATTCTGATTCACTGTTTAATGGTGGTCAACAGCTTTAAGTATGTGGTCAAGATAAAGGAAACTTCATAGGGAAACACCAGAGGAAAACAGATATTGCCAGGGCATGTTTGTGCCATGGTTAAATGCAAGAGAGTCATAGTCTACTTTTAGATCTTTGCCTGAAACTTGGCCATATATATTTGAAATTTGCACATGTGATAAAGCATAGAGTTTCCAATGTTGTGTCCTCTAAGGAATCAGATCCTGTAATATAGAAATGAGAACCTGGCAGCCCTTCAGATGATTGACTACGGCATCTAGTCGCCTTCACTTTCACCAGGGTGTCTGACTAGCTGCCTGACTCTCCTCCAATGTTTAGAATACACTTATTGTTCTTTGTTAACACTTCTTGGACATTTTGTGAAAGTGGGAAGTTTTCAGATACGCAACACAAGATTATATATATTTGGGGCGCCAAAATAATTATTCTACGGAATAAAACATGAAAGGAGTTGACTTACTGTTTTTTGTTGAGTTTCCTCTTTCCTCGTGGGTGAAGGGATAGTGTCAGAATAACAACGTACAGTCTGAGAATTCTTGATGGAGTATCGCTGCTCTTCTGGGATATAGGAACGCTCCTTTATAAGTCCCATAAAATGCCACCATTTACAAAGAAGTAGAAAAGGTGAGAATGTACAGAGTCTAGAATAACATTATCTAAAAATTTACATTAAATCAGAAGCAATGAAATACTAAAATTACTTGGGAGATAGTAAACATTTCAAAAGAGAGCCTTATCTAAAAATTGTTCTGGTTTGTGGCAACTCTACGTTGATATGATAATGGGAGATCTGAGAACATAAAAAACACGTGAGACGGGAAACACTTTTCCATATCATTTAAAAAATTAAAGTGCTACTTGTAACTCTTTGAATAACCCTTTTTCTATGCTTTGATATATCCTGTGACCCCAAAGAATTCCCCATGTTACTTTTAGATGAACCTCTTCTGCTCTCAAACTGCTGAACACTCTGGCTTGCTATTACCAGGAATGACGATACAACCTAAAAGTTTAGCTGATCTAAAAGATGGGCCGCTACTTACAAATTCCTTGTAGGTATTTGTTGCGAGCTGATGGAGATGCTCTGCTCTTAACACAGCATTGGTAAACAGACTGGAGAGTGGAATTGTGGGGAAGGCTCCTCCGTCTGTCCATTGCAGAGCCAAGATAAGCAAGCCAATGGTGAGCAAAGAGGAAGGTCTACAGGTGCCTGCAGAGGAAGATGAAGGAGGTTGGCTTCTTAAATAAAGAGGACATATCAGCAAGTCCACCGCTCTAATGCACAATGAAGCATTAACTGCGAGGTTTTTTCATGACTGGAAACTTAACACTTGCAAAAGACGCACATGCACAAAGGTTCCATCTTTGCTGATGATTCAGTTGAGCATTGCACCAGTTGGGTTTCTGGGCGGCAGAAGCAAATAGGAACCCATGTAAAACAGAAGCACTGCTATATACCACCACACAGGATGCATGATTTGAACACCCGCTCCCCTTTCTCTTCAATCTGACCATCACAATGCTTCGGAGTGTGTGTGTGTGTGATAAATAGGAGGCTTTACAAGTTGCCATTACAACAGTTTCACACATATATGCAGTTCTTGTTTTCCAGCATTTTTTTCAGATACCTGTTTGTGCCGAGTAAACCACAATTAGTGGTATTCTCTCTGTTTTTTATTTCTCCCTGGAGAGAATTGGGTCTCACTGTTGCTTCAGTTTTATCTTCACCGGTATAAAAATTTAAAATTTCACTAAATCCCAAATTTAGTAATAACCAGGACTGCTTCCTATATTTTGCTTAATGGATATATATTGCATGGAAAATTAGGGAACAAGCTTTTTTTCGATATAAAGGCTGGACCCACTGAATGGATGTCTTATAGCTATTAAAGATTCTAGCTCTCCCATCCATTAAAAAGTAGTAACTTCCCTATTGATATTCAGAAGCTTACCTGAAGCCATGTCGTATCAGCAAATCGCAGAGGTGTTCTTCACTTTTCTTGTTGATGCAGCCCCTTCCATTCTGAGCTGTTTTTATACACAAATATAATAATGCATATATGTATATACAATCATGTGTTTATTCATCTCTGGAAGCTCATCCACATGCACTGATGAATATATGGAGGGGTAAGCCATGTGAATGAGTAAAACAGGAGTGCTACAACCTGGATAGTATCACCCAGAGGTGTGAAGGGGAAATTGTCTCAGCTGTGGCCCTTGGGGTTTTGTGGCAACACCATCGCAGGATTCCAATCTTGGATGGCTTATTCATAATAAACAACAACTATCACAATATATAATATGCCATAGCTGAGCAATAAAATAATCTGGCAATCTAAATCCTCCCCTTAAAAGGTGCCAATTAAAAAAAAGAAATATTTCATGTTGGAATTAAGCCCAAGAGTGCAGCTATCATATTCAATGGAAAAAAGAATTTTAGATAGCAGTGAAGATCATGTCTCCTGCTTTCAACCATGTGGTTTCAGATGCTGCGCTAGAAACAAGGTCTCGGCAGCTAATCCTCACACTCATCATGAGGCCCTTCACAAAACGGGGCTCTGTGTGTGTGTGTGTGTGGGGGGGGGTGTTTAATGGATCCTTTGAATTGAATTGTCTTCAGAAACAGATCAAAGCAACAGTAACTGGCATGATAACCGATCAAAGTAATAGCAACTGGCATGATAATTTTTGTAGAACCCTCCCAGCAAAGACTTGCATTAGAATTTGATTCTGCCTGACTCTCCGCCAATATCTAGAATACACTTGTTGCTCTTTGTTGAACATTTCTTGGTTCTTTTCAGTCCTGGCCCAAGACATTTCATAGCTAAAGCAGATTCCAAAAGTGGAAAAAAAGAATAGATTCATCAGTTAGGCACCAGTTTCACCCTAAACTGTCTCCTTGTCATGGTACTGCCTCGAGCAGAGTGCTTTTAAGAAGGAGGCTTTTACGAAGTGACTGGACAGCTACTTGTCTGAAATGGTATAGGATCTCCTGCTCGATCATGGGGTTGGACTAGAAGACCTCCAAGGTCCCTTCCAACCCTATTATTCTATGTTCTATGCTGGTCTGCTTTCCTGCTGAACAAAATTTTCTCAGCTAAATGTTTTTGTTTAATTCTGTACGTGGGGAAGTATAGATTTATTGATTATATTATTAGCCCACCATTCATTCAGGAAGTCTGGCTGGAAGAAAGAGCCTGTTTTTGGAAAACCATTTTCTTACCCAACGGTCTCCCTGCCTGAATTTATGGAGATGCTCTTGGACATTCAAGCAGTGCTATGGAGCCTTAGGCTACTGGTTTGGGCTGAGAGTGACATACCAGCAAAAGGCTCCACAGCCAAACCTTGGCATTTCCATTTCAAAGGATCACCTTTCCTTTCCTTCAACTATATGAAATGCTTAGATTGCTGGGAACATGTGGCCACTGGCCAAGCAGCCCTTTTGTGTGGCTTGCTGAGACTGGAGAACCGCACCCACTTCCCAAATCCTGCTTTAAGAATGGGTAAGAATGTTTCTCCCTAGGATGCTATGCTTTGCCTTTCTATTCTGCCTGGAACCCCAGGAATCATGGCACCATCGGACTGGTTGTAGCTAACAGATCAGACTTCTTTGAGGGGACTTAAAGGATGGCATACAGACCTCCTTCCAAGTGGGAAAAGTAAACTTGCTTTGTGTTGATTGTAGTGGTGGTTATGAAATTGTTATTGAAAAGTGAAATGGGTGGCATATCTCTTGGCTTTCTACCTCCCCCTCACAAACCTTTAAAAGGTCTACCAATTTTGGCTTGCCACCTTGGGAAGGGATTTCAATTGGAAAAATGGTTCTTGGAAATTGCCTGACTCTGATCTAGCTAATCAAAGAGGATGCTGGGGAAAAGATAAACAGCCACCCCAGGACTGGTATTTTCATACAGATTCAGGATCGGGAACTTTACTTTTGTTCCCTCAGCACTTTGGGGTATGTTAGATGTTGTATAATTTTAGTCTTTTATTCTGCCTTCTATAAGTTTTCTAGCTCATCCCAGTTGCCTACGTGGCCTTCATCAAGAAGACACTTGAAAAGTCAGGGGTTTACACTGCCAGAGTGCCATACTCTGAGGACTTCAACAAGCACCAAGGGAAAAATTGTACTTTCAAAATGTGTGTGCAGGGGAAAGAACAGGTATGAATATATTTCTGTGCTCTGGTTTATTTTACATGAAGTGAAAAGGCCCCATTTCTTATTGTGCTGTTTTTTATACTAATTTAAATTATACTAATAATTTAATAAAACAGGTCTACAGGTTTGTTAGCTTCACACCCTGATTCTGCTCTCCTTCAGGGCTTTCAAAACCCAAATTTTCCCTCGGCACGAAGTCTTGAGATTTTGTACCCATCTGCATTGTTCTTGATTGGATGAAGTTGGCCATGATATACTTGATTAATTTTAATGTATGTTTTGCTATCATCAGATGCAAAGTATCTGGAGCATACATTAAGTTGCTATTCAGAAGATTTATTCTTCGAGCCTATACACAAGAATCTAGTCAACTAAAATTTCAACACTGAATTGACATCAAATAAGGGTGAGTGGAATTCAAGAGGGGTTGTATTTAGACCGTTTATGGGATTACTCTAGGCTGATGTTTAGCTCCAACCCTTAGCTCTGGCTGCGTCTTCTCTTGCAGTTATTATGTGTGATTTCCATTTGTGTGTGCTGCCCTAAATCACTTGCTGATTGGGTAGCTATATAAACTGTTTGAATGCATAAAGTGTACAACTTTAAAACATATTTTGCATAATTTAAAAAGTTGCTAATGATTGTCATTGTGGAAGAAAAGACTTGAGTTCTTATCTATTCCTTAAAAATCCCCTTTGGATTCTAAACAATGGTAGCAACCATTTGTATAATGTTTCATTAGGCACAATTACGGCATTGATTTATCTCTCTTTATACTTGAATAAAACTTTTAGGCATTAGTCCCAACTTTGTTTTCTTTTGAAAACCAAAACTAAAAACACTCAATGTTCAGAATATGGAGGATTTAATAATTGAGAACAAAGTTCTGTTATTTAGGTCATGATGCTGAGTATGTTAATCTTTACATAGCAAGTGTATTGTTTGCTCATCAGTCGCGGAGTTGGTAACACGCCCACAGGGGCTTATGCAAGCCAGCCAGGGATCTTCCAATCTGTAACATAAAAAAAAAAAAGGTTTTATGTCACTCCATTAATAAACACAGATTTAGGAGGTGAGTTGTGTACCTTTTCTCAGAAACCCCTCATATGAGCATGATGATAACATCGTATAAAGGTCATCTCCTAGGAAAGCCATTGTGGGAGGGAAAGAAAGAAGTTGCATCCCATCCATCTTTGATGTCTAATAACCGAGGAGGTAGAAACATCTGGGACTGTTTTTTTCTTCCTTTCCCTCAGAGGTGGTTTTAGATAACGGCCACATTTTGAACACTTTGTAAAATTCTGGTCACCTGCACCTCATGAGGTTGCATCATTGCTGGAGACTACACCAAAGACAAAATGGAACACACTTTCTTTGAAGAAATGTGTCCTAGCTTGGCAGCAGGGTTGAGTTGCTGCCAGTGTTGCTGCCGATTTGCTTTGCATACACTTTGCGCAGTTGACTGTAAATTGTTCTGCGCATGCAGAACAGAAAAAAGTTTACTTAAAAATATGCTGGAAACGGCAGCAGTGCCTGGGGAACTGGTATGGGGGTGTGGCCAGCCTAGGTCACTGCGGGTTCACCAATCAAGGCCAAAATGCCACTACCAGTTTCCTGAACTGGTCCGAACTGGTAGCAACCCACCTCTGCTTGGCAGCCTGCAATGTATTGAACTACGAGGCTTGCTTATTGGGATTCTGGGAGTTGTAATGAACCAGAGAGAACTGGGGTGTGGAAGGAAGTGTGGCTTAGGAAATTATCAGTGAAAGTAAAAGGCATCTGATGGACAGCATCAAATGGGTAGGGAAAAGGCTTCAGAAGTCTTCATTAGCACTTAGCATTTGGTCAGCAAACTGCTTAGATACTGTAGTGAGTTGCATTAAGTACCAAATCAAATAAATTCATTATGATCAAAACCATTACAAAGAAGGTGGGATACAGTTATTTAAAAAGCACAAAGGGAAAATCTGAATCATACAAAATTAGAAAGCTAAAAGATACAAAAGATAAGATTTAAAATTAGTTAGGTATAGGAAAGGGTAAAAGGTTAGTATGTGCTCTCTAATACATAAACTAGTGGCTGTTTAAGTCCATTCTATAGCACAGGTCATCAACCAATGAATTTTGAGAACCGCTACATTCAATATAATCATTGTTTCTATAGTTTTGTGATCACCTTAAAGACTAATAGAGCCACCAGTGTGGTTGTTAAGACACAGTATAGAAATGAGTCTGTGTGTTCTAGTCCTGCCTCAGGCACAAGGTCAACTAGGCGACCTTGGGCCAGTCCCTCTCTTTCAGCCTTAAGAAAGAGGCAATATCAAACTTAGGCACTTAGTGTCTAAGGCAGGACTAGAACTCACAGATTCCTTATTTCTAGCCTGTGTCTTAACAACTACATGAAACTGGCAAACCACTTCTGAAATCTTGCCAAGAAAACTGTGGGAGTTGTCCAGCCAGTCTCCAGGTGTCAAAAAGTGACTCAAAGACACCAAAGTAAATGAATAACTAAAATATAAACTAGTTAGTTTAATCTTACTTAAGCTTTTGTGAATCAGTCAAATTCATCAGGTACCCAAAGCCATTCAGTCTTGCCAGTGGATGTGGTAGTACCTGGAGACAGCAGAATAGAAGATAAAGAACTGAAGAAGCTAACAAAATACATAGACCTACAAATAGAAAGATTGTGGCAAAAGCAAGCAAAGATGGTACCAATAGTAAGGGACACCTTGGGTGCAATCTCAAAACAACTGGAGCACCATATGAACACCATTTGGCATCAACAAATCTGCCATAAGGCAATTGCAAAAGGCAGCTTTGCTTGAAACAGCTTCCATCCTGCAATAATATCTGTAACAACATCCATATCTGCCTATCCCAGATCCTCAAAAAGGACTTGAAAGATAGATAAAAATAACAAATCCAGTCTGACTATCAATGGATGCATTTTTGAATGTTCAGGTGATTGAGTTTCATGTTTAATGAATAAAATAAAAACAATAAAAACAATAAATAAAATAATAATTTAAAATAACAAGAAACCAACACCTCTTCTACTGGTCACTTAATGAAAGTTGAGCCCAAACTAATGTTCATCCTGTAAAGAAAAAACTTTAAACTTTTGGAAACAACTTTTGTTGGCCAGCAAGGGAGGCTTACCCGGGCCAGGTCCATTGGTCAGGTTAGCTTGGAGTCCCATCTTGAGTGCCAAAGCGTTGGAAGAAATATCCATCTGTTCAGTTCCAAGCCGGGAGAAAGACACTGGAAATATGGAGACTGATTAGAAATATGCTTTAATGATGAAGCAGAACCACATGGGTTTTGGAGTGGGTTTATACCTTATTTTGGGCTTTAGACTTGAGCTTCCTGTTCTTGTGCAAGAACATGTATTCTAATGACTGTTGTCAGATTCCCATGGGACCATGTAAGGGGTCATAGCTGCCTCCATCGGCAAAGTACAAATCTTAGGTGTTTGTCTGGGGTATATTTGGTTGACGTTTTGACTGCTCTGAGATGACATAATGAAGGAGCTAGTGTTCTGAAAGGATGTTGGGCAATTCCTACTATGACTTAATGGCTTTGTCCTGAAGGATAATCCCATTATCCTGGATCTGAAGGTCTTTTGTTTTGTAGATAGGCTGGTCCAGTCTTTCTTAATGGTTATAAAATATCTGCTGGGGGCTATTAAGACTGAGTCTGCTTTCTGCCTCTAAAAAAACATGTTTCTCCATTTCTTATTTTTACCTATGTATGCCTACACTGTTACAGGTGTTATGTCGGCCATGTGTGCAGCTTTATTCCTCTCTAGCATTCATCTCTATTGTTCAATGATGCATTTCCTGCCTCTAGGATTTACCTCTATCTGCTCCTGTGAAGAACTTCCTGTTTCTGTTGGATGTATATAGTTATATTTTCGGCTTGTATAGTGTTTTGCAAAGACCCAAAAATCAGCTGGCTTGTGGGAGGCTCATGTACATGCTTGGTGGAGCTCAGCTGAGTGACGGCTCGTGTGCTGGTAGAAAGGCCTCCACATGTGCCACCTGTTGCACATGTGCCAGAGGTTTGCCATCATAGTCCTATGGGGGCATAAAAGGAATCCTCTTTAATGAGGCAAAAGGCCCATCTATTCCTGTTCTTGGTTAGTGGACTGTTCAGCCAGAAGACTGAAAGAAGCTAACTTGTACAGTATTGAACGAGATCAGTGGTGGGATTCAAATAATTTAACAACCAGTTCTCTGCCCTAATGACCAACTGGGTAGGCGTGGCTCGGTGGTCAAGTGACTGGGTGGCATGGCCAACTCAACATTACTCACGTCGATGGGCGCTTCGCCTTAGCTGTTATAATGTAATAAGGGTTAACAGTACAGGCTATTTCTGTAAGCAGGACAATAAAGAATAGGCTAGAAACAACACCAGAATGTTTCCTTTCAGCCTTCCTTACAGGATTAGCCCTGTAAAGTGGGGGAAAAGAAAATGAGATTTCTTCCAACAACCGGGCCTCCAAACTGTTTATAAAGTTAACCAGTTCTCCTGAATAGGTGCAAACTGGATGAATCCCACCATTGAGTAAGTACATAATACATTCAGCCAGCTAGATCCTGGCTGTCATCCGCTGGATGGACTCATGAGCATCAAAAGAAACCTCTTGAATCAGAGAGTGGGTGCTGCCTAACCCATTCCCTGGTTGCCAGAAATATTTCTGAAAACTCCCCAAAAGGAGATGAGGGCAAAAGGTGCATCTAACAGGATGCTCCAATTCAATGTCTGATTTTCTTCATGAATCCAGCTACCATTTATGAAGTTGTTTCAGTAAAAGAGAGTTGTCAGATGGATTGAAAAGTTTCCATTATTTGTTTTTTTCCATAAGGTTCAGATTGGTGGTTCCTTCCTTCCTGCATAAAACTCACAGAGTGGGAATTTCCCTCCCTTCTGGCAGTTCCTATGGCCATCCCATAATGGTAGCTGTGCCTCTGCATTTTACTAGGGAGAGGTAAACCGGTCCCTGCAAGGCAACTCTTCTCCATACCTGATGCTGATCAGGGCTGCCTGCTAAAGGGTCAGCTTGACATGGAGGCACAACTGCCCCCATAGATAGAATGTTCATTTATCAGCCCCTTCATCATCCATTCCTCCTCGTCACCAAATCAGGTTTCATGTTAACTTCTTGGTGCCAATAAAAACAGGCATTGTATCAGATGATAAACTGTATGGATTCTCCCTCTTGCTCTGTTGTCTTCACTCTTTGTTCTCACAGGACATTTCATGGACATTCATAATTAATGTTCAACAGGGACACACCGTTCCCACAAATAAGGGAAACATTACATCATGGACATATTAGCAAAAGAATTGAAAATAGAAAACAAAGGACATCATCAAACGGTCATGGAAAGAGATCTCACATTGCTTGTTTTAAACAGCTAAGATGGGGAACTTAAAACTTTTGCCTGCATATGTTCTATTCACCAAGGCTGCTTTGTATTTTACCTTACAGCTGAGGTAGTACTGGCTTTTTAAAAAAATGAAATTGGAGATAGCCCACCACAATCTCCTTCCTCATATCTTAGAATTAGTTTAAAATTCAGTTTTTTTTTTAAAAAAAGTTAAGGGTTATTAATTTATTGTAGAGAGTAAGAAGTGGTTGATTAGATGGGACCTGGAAGAGATCACGTTACAGAATGTGTGGAATATTGCCAAAGCAGTCATAAGAGGACTTGTTATAACTTATATTGCACAGAAAAACAAGAAAAAGAAACAAAATCAAAAAGCCTTGGAAGAAGAATATAAAGAACTTGAATTAAAGTAACAAAAAGAACCACAAAAGATAGATTTAAGAAATAGAATGGAGCTGATTAAACAAACTAAATGTTACAGGAAAGGACAATTTGGCACAACAAATAAAAAGAACAAAGCAAAACGTTTTTGAAAATGCTAACAAACCAGGAAGGTGGCTAGCTTATAGATTGAAAAAAGAAAAAAAGAAGAATTGGATAATAAATTACAGGATAAGGAAGGCACACTATATAGCCAACCTGAAGAGAAAAGAGATATAACTCATGAGTTTTATGAGAGGTTATACGAATCTGATAAAATAAAAGAGGAAAGAATAATACGGTACTTGGAGAAAGCCAACTTACCTAAAATTTCAGAAATGGTAAAGAATAAACTGCAGGAAAGAATATTGATAGCAGAACTAACTAACACAATTAAAAAGCAAAACACCCATAAAATTCCTGGGCTAGATGGTCTACCAGTAGAAATATATAGAGAACTAGCTATACCAGTTTGGTTAAATGGCCAACCAATCTGTGTGTAGATCTACACCTGCACACATACACACAACCACCATATAACCCCCAACCTACCTACCTACTGTAATTCTCCCTCTCTATCTATCCCCCTATCTACCTACCTACTGTATTTCTCCCTCTCTATCTATCCACTTACCTACCTACCTACCTACCTACCTACCTACCTACCTACCTATTATATTTCTTCCTTTCTCCCTCTACTTTCCTACCTACCTAAAGTACTTCGCCCTCTCTATCTATCACCCTTTCTACCTACCTACCTACCTACCTATTGTGTTTCTCCCTATCTATCTATCCACCTACCTACCTACCTACCTACCTACCTACCATATTTCTCCTTATCTATCCCTCTATCTATGTACCTACCTACCTACTGTATTTCTCCCTCTCTATCTATTCCCCTATCTACCTACCTACTGTAATACAATAATACAATAGCAGAGTTGGAAGGGACCTTGGAGGTCATCTAGTCCAACTCCCTGCCTAGGCAGGAAGCCCTATACCATTTCAGACAAATGGCTATCCAACATCTTATTTTATTTATTTATTTATTTTATTAAATTTATACCCCGCCCTTCTCCTTGTTAGGACCCAGGGCGGCGCACAGGCATTATTAAATGCCTTCTTGAAGTCTTGCAGTGTTGGGGCATTCACAACTTCTGGAGGCAAGCTGTTTCACTGGTTAATTGTTCTAACTGTCAGGAAATTTATCCTCAGTTCTAAGTTGCTTCTCTCCTTGATTAATTAATAGAGAGAGGGGGGAAATACAGTAGATAGGTACAGGGATAGAGAGAGGGGGGAAATAGAGTAGGTTGGTAGGTACAGGGATAGAGAGAGGGAGAAATATGGTAGGTAGGTAGGTGAATAGAGAGAGGGAGATATACAGTAGTTAGGTAGGTAGGTAGAGGGATAGAGAGAGGAAGAAATACAGTAGGTAGGTAGGTGGATAGGTAGGTAGAGGGATAGAGAGAGGGGGGAAATACGGTAGGTAGGTAAGTAGGTACAGGGATAGAGAGAGGGAGAAATACAGTAGGTAGGTAGGTAGGTTGGTAGGTACAGGGATAGAGAGAGGGAGAAATATGGTAGGTAGGTAGGTGGATAGAGAGAGGGAGATATACAGTAGTTAGGTAGGTAGGTAGAGGGATAGAGAGAGGAAGAAATACAGTAGGTAGGTAGGTAGGTGGGTAGGTAGGTAGAGGGATAAGAGAGGGGGGAAATACGGTAGGTAGGTAAATAGGTACAGGGATAGAGAGAGGGAGAAATACAGTAGCTAGGTAGGTAAGTAGAAGGATAGAGAGGGAGAGGGAGAAATACAGTAGATAAGTACAGGGATAGAGAGAAGAGTGAAATACAATAGGTACATAGGTAGGTACAGGGATAGAGAGGAGAAATACAGTAGGTAGGTAGGTGGATAGAGAGAGAGGGAGAAATACAGTAGGTAGGTAGGTAGGTAGAGGGATAGAGAGGGAGACATACAGTAGGTAGGTAGGTAGGTAGGTAGGTAGGTAGGTAGGTAGAGGGATAGAGAGAGTGGGGGAAAATATGGTAGGTAGGTAGGTAGAGGGATAGAGGGAGAGTAAGAAATACAGTAGGTAGGTAGGTTGGGGGTTATATGGTGGTTGTGTTTATACAATTTGGTTGGCCATTTAACCAGACTGGGCCACAGCAACACGTGGCTGGTTACCGCTAGTACTACTATAATTACTATTATATTATTGTTATAGTTACTAGCTTTTGTGTTAAAATTTATATTAACTTTTCATTGGCTTTGCTTTATATGTAATTATCATCCTGACATGTCACTGTCTTTTTAATTGAAATAAAATAAAATAAAATCACCCCAGGTACTCAGACAAGGACTTGCCAAGTTTCCCCAACAGTTGCCATCAAATTAAAACCTAGTATTTCCTGTCTGTAACCTTCCACTTCTATCTCAACTGAAATGGTGCCTCTCCTGATATCTCTCAGGCATCTACAGACGTGGTTCTTAGACATCTACTAGACACTTGCAACTTCCCAAAAACCTTTACTATGTAAATATTGTCTTTCCTTCCTTTTTTTAATATGTTTTATTTATTATAGTTATAGTTGATAATCTCTCAAACATGTTTATTTTCTTCATCTACCACTTGAGAGTGTAAGAGTAGCAAGTAACTTTGTAAAAGTAAAAGTAACTTTGTGGTTCTGCTGTAAATACAATAATTTTCCCATAGCTGCAAAAATGTTTATCATACTATAAACCCAGATAGCAAGGCAAACACTGCTTTGCCATGTGACTTTCAATCAATAGCTCTATTTTTAAACGAAGAACAGCAATACCTCAGGAACAAATAAGGTTCGGTTTTGATTTCATTGGAGCTTTTGGTACCATCAACCCTTCTATTATTCTGAACAGTCTATACAAATTGTATGCTGGAGGTGAGGCTTAAACTAGTCATATTATTGCTTGAATGACTAGTTTCTAATAGTGGTAGTAGTAGAGTCCCATTAAGGATTTCCTTCTTTTTTTCATGTTAACTTTGATGTTTCAATCAATCTCTAGATGAGAGAGATACAGAAATACCACAAAGGGTAGATGAACTTGAGTTTATTTCCCCCCCTCAATGAACATAAAGAATGATGTGGTTATGAATAGAATAATGATTAGTAAATTTGAAACTAAGCATACAAGAAGGGAATACTGGTGTGAATATGTGTTTAAAGTATTCATCCAGTTCTGAATGGGGTTTTCGGACAGCTTCCTAATCCAAGGTTGCCCCTAAAAATTTGAGCAGTCTCTGTGACAAGAAATATTCTTCATCAGTTTTGACTGATAAGCTGGTTGTCACTTTTCCTGTTGACAATCTGTCTACCCTTCACCCTACTGTGGTCATCTTCCACAGTGCATTATTTACAAAGAGTCTTAAAATTTCAATCGCCCAAATAATGCTGCAAGATTTTTGAAAACCAATAAAAATTTCCACACTACTCCAATTAGCTTCACAGGATGTTTCTGGGCTCAACATCTAGAGCTCCTTTGATTTGGGACCAAGATTTTAGAAAGAGTTTATATTCTCACATCTCTCAATTTGAACCATGAAAGCTTTTTTAAAAGCTGTTTTATTTTATTTTATTTTATTTTATTTTATTTTATTTTATTTTATTGCTCCTGACAAGTGAAGTGAGGAAAGTTGAATGTTTTACTTGCAAGGAGAACAGTCTTATACAGCTAATTTTGTTATTTTGCCATCTAGTGAATAATGTTTTATTCCTCAATCTTTTAAATATATGATGATATAAGGTTTCCTGCTACAGCAGGGGGTTGGACTACATGATCTCTGAGATCCCTTCCAGTCCTGGATTGTTGTGCTGTTTCAAAGCATCCTCTGAAGCTGTGTCTATTGCCAGATTTGTGGTCCTTTTTTCCACTCCTTTTTCTCTCTCTGTGTCCTCCTCCCTCCCTCTATCCATCCATCCATATGTTATTCATTTTCCCTTCACTTTTTCTTCCTCCCTCCCTCCCTAACTCCCTCCCTCTATTGATTAGCTTAGCCTGAGCAAGGATAGCTAGCCCCAATTTCTTTTTTGGGGGGTAATTTTTTATTTATTTTGAACAAACACAGATAAAACAAACATATCTGAAAAAACATCAGAAGCCATCTTCCATTACAAATTATAAATTATAAAAAATGTGTCAGTTAATCACAAAGTTCTATGCATTTCTTCCATAGTCATTACTTGTTTTCCATATCAATTATTACAATTATTGTATCTCAACCTTAATTAAATTGATTGTTTTTACATCCTTTTGTATATAAAGTAAAAATATACAATGGCATTATATTAATATGTCAGACAAAGAAAAGAAAAAAATAAAAATAAAAAGGAAAAGTCACCACTCTAGATTGTATCCTTTAGAAAGCATGCTGACCGGCCTCACATAACTTCTGTGCATCTCTAAAATGGTTATTATTCATAGATAATCTCATTTTATAAATTTTAAATCAAAAATTCATCATATACCTTCATATCAGTACACCACAATTCTCATCTAATATTCCAAATTTAGTCTATCTTCTTCAAACATATCTTTAAAATACGACCACCTAATGGCATCCATTGTCTATTCCCAACAAACATACATATATACATACAATAATATTCTAAAATTATCTTAGTTATTAATCATCAAAATATAGCAATTTTCATTATCAGCCAATATCAACTATAATTCTTCTGTTACTCTTAATACAATTCATAATTTCTATGCTAGTGATTCTTCAGTAGTATCTAATACAGTCTTAAATTTGTTTATATCTAATCTCATAGATTTTTACAAACATATAAATACATAGATATATGTATATAATATCTACGAAAGCATATATAATATAATATATATTATTAAACTATAACATTATTATTAATTACTCTTATTGTAAATAACTATTGATTAGCTAACAAGCCTTCAATGATATTCTAAACACACTCTAGCTAGTTATTAATCATCAGGACAGTTCCCCCAGCACCTGGAGGAAACTGCCTGTCTAGACTCGCGCCAGTCTGGTTTCTGACCCGGGTACAGCACTGAGACGGCATTACTCGTGTTGGTAGATGATCTCTGGAGGGCCCGGGATAGAGGTTGTTCCTCTATCCTGGTCCTGTTAGATCTCTCAGCAGCTTTTGATACCATCGACCATGGTATCCTATTGCACCGGCTGGGGGTTGGGGTTGGGAGGCACCGTATTACGGTGGTTCTCCTCCTTCCTCTCCGACCAGTCGCAATTTGTGTTGGCAGGAGGGCAGAGGACGACCTCAAGGCCCCTTACGTGTGGGGTACTGCAGGGGTTGGTCCTCTCGCCCCTCCTGTTCAACATTTATATGAAGCCGCTGGGTGAGATCATCCGTGGTTATGGGGTAGAGTTCCATCTGTACGCTGATGACACCCAGCTGTACATCTGTACCCCTAACCACCCCAATGATGCCGCTGAAGTGGTGTCCCGGGGTTTGGAAGCTGTGCGAGCCTGGATGGGGAGGAACGGGCTCTGACTCAACCCGTCCAAGACCGAGTGGCTGTGGTTTCTGGTGCCACAACATAGGCAGTTGGTTCCATCTCTGGCTATCGGGGGCGAAACATTGGCTCATGCAGAAAGGGCACACAACTTGGGTGTCCTCCTGGACTCTCGGCTGTCCTTGGATGACCATGTGACGGCCGTAGTCAGGGGGGCCTTCTATCAGGTATACCTGATATGCCAGTTGCGCCCCTTTCTGGATCGTGGCACCTTACGCACAGTCACTCAAGCTCTCGTCACCTCCCGCCTGGACTACTGCAATGCTCTCTACACGGGGCTCCCCTTGAGGTGCACCCGGAGACTTAAGTTAGTGCAGAATGCAGCTGGACGGGGGATTTTGGGAGTCTCTAGACACTCCCATATAACACCTCTCCTGCGCAAGGTGTACTGGCTGCCTGTGGCCTTCCGGATGCATTTCAAGGTCCTAGTGAACATCTTTAAAGTGCTCCATGACATAGGACCTGGCTACTTGCAGGACCGCCTCCTGCCACATACCTCCACTCAACCTGTCCACTCCCACAGTGTGGGCCTCCTTAGGGTGCCGTCTGCCGGATAATGCCGGTTGGCGACTCCCAGGAGAAGAGCCTTCTCTGTGGCAGGTCCAGCCCTCTGGAATGACTTGCCACCCGACCTCCGCACAATCACGGACCTTCGCCTCTTCCGTCGAACACTAAAAACATACCTCTTCCACACGGCCGGCCTGACATAGCTGTTTATATTATTGAATTTTAGCTGGGTTTTAAATTAAGTTTTAACACGGGCCAAATTTATTTAATCCAATTTTAAATTTATTTGATTGTTTTTATATTTATATTTTATTTTCTTATTCCTGTGCACTGCCCTGAGTCCCACTTGGGAGAGAGGGCAGTATAAAAGTACAATAAAATAAAAATAAAAAATAAAAAAATAAAAAAAATCAAAGGATAACAGCTTTCCTTATCAGCCAGTGTCCTTCCAGTAATGAGTTGGATTTATCTCTTTTGCCATTTGTGGCCCCCATCTCTTTTTATTCTTCTTTCCAGATTTTTTATAAACTTTTTTTCGCACTTTATTGTCCAATATAACTCTCCAATAATACTGCTGTGCAGTTCCTATCTCTACACGTTGTTTGTTTTTAAGTGTCAGACATATTTCTGGAGAGGTTTCTCCTCTTTCATCCATCTTCAAATCTCCCCCCCCCTCTTTTCCTTGATAACCAAACTGAGGCCCAAATTCCTCAAATTTTCTTTTAAGTATTTCCTTCTCTATATTTTCTCCCACATTTAATCAATTGGTATCTTTATCTTTATTTTCGACTAAAATGAGTATCTCTTTATCTTCCTGCTTTTCTTCTTTCTCTTTAATTTCTGGAATCTCCACTTGGCCATAGTTTGATGTAACAGACAAAAGTTTATCTAGTTATTTATTCTTCTAGTATTTTGTTTCAGTAGGTTTAAAATTTCAGCCAAAGCATTCTGATTTTCTGAAGTATTCTCTTCAAAGTGTAAAACCATATTGACAAATCACTACCACCTATTTTATTTTGGTGTTTTCAGTTATCAAAAGGTAGTTGCTGTGACCTTGACATTCATAAGAACCAACCAGTGACCTCCAGTGGCAACAAATTTTCACTTTTTAATACGTCTTTGTTGTTAAGAAAGAAAAAAATAGAAAGTATAATTCTTGTTTAGTTTTAAGAATACGCAATAAATTTTCAAAATTAATTAAAGAAATAATCCCAGATTCAAAATTTTAAGTAGCAAGAAATCAAAAGAGAAGAAACCAGAAATAATCCAATCACTTCCAAATGAAAAAAGTAATCTTGCTCTGGCGTTTCAATTCTCTGTTTCAGAAAAATATATATAAAAAAGAAACCTCTCAGTTCAAAGCATATTAAATTAATTCCACCGCTTACTTCATAATGAAAGGCTTTAGTTACTAAAAAAAAAGAATTTATTTGAACAAAATGTTTCAAAAAAAAAGTTAGAATATCTTCCCGGTCAGTACTTTTGCTTTCAGCTTCCTTCCTTCCTTCGGAGCTTGCTGACGCCTATGTCCCCCGGGATATGTGTGCCTTTTACCGCCTTGCAGAAGCTCTTCCCTTGGGTCAAACAGGGGTTTTGCAATACCCCTGTGACCAGCAAGGCTTTGTCTCCCTCGTCACCGTCCCTCCAGGACGGTTTAGGTTACCTACGGACCGAGGGGCGGCAAAAGTTCAATGCAGGTCTCAGAGCGCTAAGAACCTGCGTTGTGTCGGCGCAGCACAACTCCGCCCTCCTCTGCTAGCCCCAATTTCAATAAGGTCTCAACTCCATACCAGAGGTCTTCAAACTTGGGAACTTTAAGATTTGTGGACTTCAACTTCCAGAATTCTCCAGTCAGCAGTGTTGAATTCTAGGAGTTGAAATCCACAAGTCTTAAAGTTTCCAAGTTAGAAGACCTCTCTGCTCCATGCACTTGGGGATTCCCAAACAGTAAGGATTTCTTTCTTTCTTTGTCTCTTGAAGACCCTCCCCCCTCTATTTTGGGCGTAGTAGGCCTACCTGAAGCCTGCTGGGAGCCAAAATGGGTGCACACAAACGCACCGCCTCCCCCTGCCCTATTTTGGGCTCAGCAGGCCACCTTAAAGCCTGCTGGAAGCCAAATTCCCCCCTCCCCTTGCTATTTTGGGCATGGGAAATTTTCCATGCTATTCCAATTACTTATTAGCTGCACAGGATGTTTTTGGGCTCAACATCTCCTTTAACTTGGGACAAAGTCCCAAGAGTTTAGAAAGAGTTTATATTCTCACATCTCTTAAATTGAACCATAAAAGCTTTTTCAAAAGCTGTTTTAATTTTTTGCTCCTGACAAGTGAAGTGAGGAAAATTGAATTTATTACTTGCAAGGAGAACAGTCTTATACAGCTAATTTTGTTTTTTGCCATCAAGTGAATATTGTTTTATTTCTCAGTCTTTTTAATATCTATTACATTTTCATTTTGTATTGTAAGTGTTGTGGATTCTTACTCACACTGTGAGTCTTATTTTACTCCCTGCTATTATTTGTGTGTGTGCGCGCGCGTGTGTGTGTGTGTGTGTGTGTGTGTGTGTGTGAGAGAGAGAGAGAGAGAGAGAGAGTTACAGTTTATAGTCATAATTTTAGTTACAGATATAAAAAGAACTGATACTTATTCTTCATTTGGAAACCTAGAAACATTATTGAACATTTTATAGAGAAGCAATAAATAAACGAATACATACATACGAGTAATCCTTCTGCTGCAGAAATGTCATGTGAATAATCTACACATTTGTAACACATCATTCTGGCATCAGGAAACCTATATAGATTTTATCAATGGCACCCAGCAGGGCCATGAGGAATAAGGCCCTTAGCCCAACCCATTTCCAGTTGCTCCAGATGGGAGAATAGCTATTCTGAAATGTTTTAAAGCTTTGGGATAAGGATAACAATAAACAGATGTATGGAGAAATGTATTTAATAGTAAAATATATAGCAACAAGCAGTATTTTATATAAGTAGGATTAGTCTTCTTCATCTTCGTCTTCGTCTTCGTCTCCTCCTTCTGAACTTCTGTAGATATAAAAGGAATAAAAGAACAAATTACGATGCGGTTATAAAACTACATATTTTTCTAATCAGTCTCTTCAACTTTTGTCAAGCTATTATTATTATAATTGATCCAGTACCCTTATTCTCAGGTGCTTCTAAGGAAATATCCATATATTGAGGTGCCATTAGGCGAGTCCTAAGGCGAGCAGGAGGTTTCTGACTATTCTTCAAGTATAGGATCCAGTATAGGAGTAAATATAGGATCCAATTTAAATACAAAAGCAAAACTGAAAAAGCCTCCAATATGTTAGAATCAAATAAATAGAAAAAATGATTAGAAATTACATTCACATGTATGCAACAGAAACATACAATGAATAGACACCGAAAAGAGCATCTCCTCCCTTTCGTAATAGGGGTTTTGTACTCCAGAACGGGAAAAGGTAAAAAGTTGTTGCTCTTTTCTAATTTTGCTCCTTCCTTTTCCTATTTCCTTCTAGAACATTTTCTTTCTACTGTTGAACAGTGAAATAAAACGATGAGATTTATGAGATGTTTTACACATTAAATATCCCACAATGCATTCTAAATCACTTCAAAAATTCTTAAAGAGAAATCCTCCTGACTTGCCCACTGAAGCTACTTACGCTTTTGTGGAACCAGCTTCGGTTTCTCCTCCTTCTTCTGAAGCCCTGGTTAAAAGAAAAATTAAAAGCAGAATTTAAGTATTGTTCCGGCTACAGTTGAATATTTTATCTTCACCTGTCAGCTTGCTGACAACTATAAAGATCCCGCTTCTTCTTTATGCCGATGATGCGGTCCTCATCTCACTGTCCAGACCAGGTCTGAAAAGACTACTTACTGCATTTGGGTCTTACTGTGTCGAAAACCACGTCCATCAACTATGATAAATTGAAAGTGTTAGTGTTCACTATAGCCCGGAAATTGTATAACTGGGATATCAGTGGTAATGCTGTTAAACAGGTCTTCCACTTCAAGTATCTAGGCATTCAATTCCAGAACACCGGTGTCTGGACCAGACATCAAACCCAGGTGCTGAATTCGGCCTCGTCTAGTCACCAGCAGATTTTAAGATTCTTCTATATTCAGGGTGGTCAGTCCATTCCTTCTGCCCTACGTATCTATAAAGCCAAAGCACTGGCCCAAACCCTTTACGGTATTCCCATATGGATACGGGGCTTCAAGGACTATATTGAAAGAACCCAGGCTGCCTTTCTTAGAAAACTTTTGGGCCTTCCTTCCTGTGTTGGCTTTGCTTCGATGTACCTGGAACTGGGCATTCGATCGGTTGAGTGTATGGTGTGGATTAATATCTTTAAATGGTGGTTTCGGGTGCTTTTTTTGGCAGCCCCTGGTAACTACCTCTCCCGAGTGCTTGCGGACTCTCATATCTCTTGCTGGGGAAAAGAGCTGCTGAAGAAGCTACACCTGCTAGGCTTCACGGGGGATGATTTGGGAAACTATGGCCTTAAGGACGCCCAATTTAGAGTAGTCCAACGACTCGTGGGCATTGATCTACAATATTTACGAGCCAGAGCCAATAAAACTTGCTCCCCCCTAACCTTCAATCAATTCAAGAATTACGGACTGAGGATGGCTTCCTATTTCTATACTTTAACCATCCCTAAGTATAGAAGAGCTTTCTCCCTAGCTCGCTTTAATGTCTTGCCCTCAGCACTTTTGGATGGTCGCTTCAAGAGGCTCCCGATTAACGAGCGGCTATGCCCTTGCGACAGAGCCGAGGTTGAAACTGCGGAGCATGTCCTTCTATCTTGCCCCATGTATAACGCAGACAGATCTAAGTTACTGTCTCTCTTTGAAACCATCCCTTCTAGACTCAATGGTTGTAACTTGATGGCCCACTGCCTAGGAGATGGCTCTCCATATATCACTTTTCAGGTCTCAAAATTCTTCTTAAGAGCTGTAACCATTAGGGGAGAACGCTGTAACCTTCCTTAGTTAAGCTATTGGCGATCCATTGTTATGATTATTATGATTATTATGATTATTATGATTATTATGATTATTATGATTATTATGATTATTATGATTATTGTTATTGTTATTAACATTTCTTCCTGTAGTACTTGTGTTTTGGTCTGTGACTGTAAATAAGAAGTATATATTTATATACCTGTCAGCTTGCCCTCCTCATGTATCTATTTATTCGATTTAATTGCCACCCATCTTCTTCCTAAGCAACCCTGTGAGGCTTACAGCTTAAAAGATAAATATTTCTAAGGTTATAAAAATGACTATAATCAAAGACAAAGTTAATAAATGAAAGATAACTGAAAGATAAAAGATGGGAAAGGAGGGAGCAGGATGCTCAGTGGGGATTGCCTCTTAATTCACCAGCCACCTCCAGTGTGATGCTGGTTGGGGCCCTTAAGCCATCTGGCAGGGTCACGTTTTCAGTTCTAACCTTATGGAAGGTCAGAAGGATGGGAGACGATCTCACCTCAAGGGTAAGTTGTTCCGATGGGCAGGAGCCCCAGCAGAGAAGGTCCTTCTCCTGGACTGACGGAGCCTCCTCTGCTGACGTGCGTGGAGTGGGCCTGCCTTAATGGGGCAAAACTGTTCCTCAAATAGCCTGGACCTATGCCATGCAGGGCTTTAAGGGCAATAACCAACTCTTTGAATTGCACCCAGAAGCAAGCCAGCAGTCAGGTAAGCTCTTAGAGTAGTGATGTAACATGGGCCACTCTAGGAGCCTCAAGAACTGCCTGTGTTGCAGCAGTTCTCTGTATCAGTTATTGCTTGTATGTAAGCTTGCTTTTTGTATGGGTTCCTCATGCACTAGAGCTACCATTTTAGTCCTTTCCTTCCAAATACTGCTGCTTTTGACTTGCTTTTCTTTGTCTCTCCAAATACAGTCATGAGGATTTTATTTTATTTTATTAATAGGAAGGTTCTCTTTCATCTGGCATTGTGGTCTCTTCTGTTGGACCTAGAGGGCAGTCAACCCCATATTTAAGCCTTCTTTTATCTAAGTCCCAGTCAGGTTGGAACAGAGTTTGCAGGTAAATGGATTTGTGGCAGAAGAGGTCAATCCACAAAAGCATTGTGCAAGGCACTTCTCCATCCCTATTGTACCAGCAAACAAATCAGTTTTGTAGCAGTTTCTTGCACTCAGCTAGAAACTCTCAATTGGGTTTGGGGAGTGGGGCAGTCTGGAAAGAATGATTCTTTTTGCCTCGTAGTTTCAACCAGGTTAGTGAGGGCTAGAACTAGGAGGCATCCTCTGCTTCCTAGTTCTGCTTCTCCCAATTTAAATTTTTAATTCAGAAAGCTCTTAGAATCTGAAATGTGTTCAGTTATTAAAAAAATGGACCCTTTATTTTTCCAGATTATTTCATGCTAACAGTAGAGGAGGAATTAGGGTGTTACAATTCTGCGTGCAGTGTATTTTATATTTAGTTTATATATGCAAAGGCTTTTAGGTGTGTAAAGTTGTTGATTCTAATAACGATGAAGCTGCAATAGCAACAGTAAAATCAGATGTTGTTTTAAACAAACACATTACTTAGAAATAACTTGGAGGAAAAAAGTTCTAAGTGAAAGAACAGCCCATGACAGACTGTAGTACTCACTCAGTCTTTGGACTGGCTTCACTAGCGGGCGTCTCTTTTTCTGACCTGACAAAGAACAAACAAACATAGAAGTTAAAAAAAATTCTGCTGCAACTAAGATTGTCTCCTTCCCTTCCCAGAAAATATCTTGGAGGAAAAAGGTTGTAAGTTAAAGAACAATCCTTGAAGGACTCTACTACTCACTCAGACGCTGCGGTTTCACTAGTGGGCGTCTCTTTTTCTGACCTGACAAAGAACAGAATTTTTTTTTTTAACGGAATAGAAGTTAAAAAGAATTCTGATGCATCTAAAACTGTCAATTTAAAATTGTAAAATTCCCAGGAAATATCTTGGAGGAAAAAGGTTATAACAGAGGGCTCATTCTCGCGGCTCGCGGACCAATTGCGGCCCGCAAGACGGTATCTTGTGGCCCCCACTGTGATATGAAAGTATAATATTAGTGATATGAAAGTATAATATCCAATATAATTGAATCTCTTATGTGGCCCAGCCTCACCCAGACTCTGCCTCCAGCGGCCCCCAAGTAAATTGAGTTTGAGACCCCTGGATTATAAGCTAAATAACAATCCTTGAGAGAGGCTCAACTACTCACTCAGTCGTTGGTGTGGTTTCAGTAGTGGGTGTTTCTTTTTCAGACCTGACAAAGAAGAGAAAAGTGTTTTAACAGAAGAGAAGTTAAAAAGAACTCTGCTACAACTGAGATTGCATCCTTCCTATGGACACATTATACCAGGAAGGAAAATGGCTCATTTCTTTTCAAATGTCTTAAAATGAAAGGAAGTTTAAACTGGATTTTCTCAACCTCAGGGACTTTAAGATGTTAATATTAAGCATGGCTGGCTATGGAATTTTGGGAGATGACATCCTCTCATCTTAAAGGTTCTGTGATCGAGAAACATGCTGTAGATAAATGGTCTTCTCCATTCTATTGGAGAATTTTGTTTTTCTTCCTGACCAAATATCACTCCATCCCAATTTGCTTGCCTATAGATAAGGCTAGGAATTTCGAGTGCCCTCTCTTAGTATAGCAATTCTAAAACACAATCAGTTTATATAAATATGGTTAAGAATAGCCACAGCACTGAGACTTCTATATATCTTCATTGTGATTTACAGAGTCAGGTTTACAGAGTTATCATATTGTACCCAACAATCTGAGTCTTCGTTTTAATGACACTGAAAGGATGGCTGAGTCAGTCTTGAGCCAGTCAGGATTGAACTCCTGGCAATGAGCAGTTGAGTTAGCCTTCAATACCGCATTCTAACCACTGCGCCACCATGGCTCTTTCATAAACTGAATGAATTAGAATCTATAGGTGAATTTACCTTCAAGTAAAGGAATTCTATCCCACACATATAATTCTACAGATACTCACAGTTTCTTTGAGCTGGCTTTTTTAACAGGTGCTGGAGCAGGAGCTGGAGCTGGAGCTGGAGCTGGAGCGGGAGCTGGAGCGGGAGCGGGAGCGGGAGCTGGAGCAGGAGCGGGAGTTGGAGCAGGAGCTGGAGCGGGAGCTGGAAGTTCAGTTGCTGCTGGTGGGGGGGATGGCGTTATTGTACTAGGGAGATAAAACAGAAACCGAGATTAATCCAAGTTTAAATGGTTAATAAAGAACAAAGTTGTGTTTTATTTCCTTTCCCAGAATTTCACAATTTCTCTAAAAATAGTAACAATTGTGTGTTTGCTCATAAGAATCCTAAAATGGCTTTGCTGCAAAATCCAGGGTCTCAGCTCTGTTGAATTTGATGTCTAGCTTTTCTCAAAATGTCTAAGCAGACTCTGCTAGCTTTTTTCAAGCCTTTGATTCTTATATACATGTATTTATTTCATGTATTCTCATTATGCTTCAGCTTGTTGATTCATAGTTGAGAGTGTGACAGAAAGGATAGCTGGGTTAAACTGTTGGACCAGGTGTGGGGAGACCCAGATTCAAATGTCCACAAATGTCATGGAGCCCTCTGAGTAATTTGGAGACAGTCACTTCCTGAGATAAATCTCACAGGTTTGTTGCTGTTGGGGTAAAATGAGTGGGGACTACCCTATATGCTATCTTGAGCCCACAGGAAAAGAAATAGTAAAACATATATCCAACAAATAAGAACATAAACCAATATATCTCTAACCACTCTAGATGTGGTTTAGCTTTCTGGAAGCACCAGTGGTTCATATCACTTCTATGCCTCAAGAAACAACACAACAGGATGCACTAGAACAATAAATTCATTTTAGCCCCTGTAAAATGTGTATGTGTCCCTGAAGAAAATTGAATCTGATTCCAACATAAAGAACTTCTTCTGCAGTTCTTTAAAAGCCTTAAAGCTCTAACGCTTTGAATAACATATAAAGGCACATCTTAAAGACAAAGTTGTTTGTTTAATTGGTTCTGAACCCAGATGGCATTCTTTCTCTAAATTAACCAGTTCTGAGTTATTTTTGTTGGATTTATTTATCTAACAATTATTGTTTATGTGTTGCCTTTATATCAATGTTGACTTTTTGGCAAATATCTGGACTGTCCCTGCAGCTTTCTAGGAAAGATTTCAGAAGTGGTTTGCCATTGCCTCCTTCCTAGGGTTGAGAGAGTGACTGATCCAAGATCATTCTCCTAGCTTAATGCCCAAGGTCAGACTAGAACTCACCACCTCCTGGTTTCTAGCCTGCTACCTAAACCACTGCAACAACTGGGTCTGTATCCATTGCAGCTGTTTCCAAAATATTAATTGAATTATATTTCTACTTTTCGATTGCAAAAATGAGGAAAATATAGTTACATTTGAAAAACAAAATACATTATCGCAGAGGATAAGTCCTATATTACACACACACACATACTCTCTAAAAATTCAATAAAATGCTATAAGTATTCTTCCATTGTTTTGAACTCTGCTCAGTTATACTCAGTTGTGTTGGAAACGGCACTCTAAAGGTTTCTAATAATTTCATTTCAACAGAAATGCAGAAGAATTGTTGTGGTGCTCTAAATTTTAAACAGGAAAACAACATTAGTAATAGTTTGGTAGTATATGTAATAACTCACATTATTTCCACAGGACAAGGTGCAGGTGTTTCTGGAAGCCTGATAAAAAGCAGAAATTACAGAGTTTGTTGTTCAACAATAGGATCTTGTACATGACAGTTGTAAACAAACCTATTTTCAAAATGATATTACACACAAGGGTTCTGCAGTGATGTATGCCCATATTTAGAGAAAAACGCACACCTCTGAGCTTCCACCAGATAGCAAACTTCAGGAAAGGAGCTGGAGTGTACCTACCCTATCTGATCTGGTAGGAAGGGCAGATACTGTCAGGCAGAAGCGATCCTGCAAATATCCTGATCTCTGCTATGCATTTAAAGGTGACAAATAGGAGCTTGCATTACACCCAAGAGAAAACTGGGAGCCAATACAGCTCATACAACAGAGGTGTAAGATTGGGAAACCTAGGCCTGCATGTGCCACTGGTTTTGTGGCCAGTTGTAGCTTCTGAGTTGCCTCCAAGGGCAGTTGAAGTGATCTCAAGGACAGCCCCATGTAAAATACATTGCAGTGATCTCAATTGGACAAATCCAAATTTGTTTCAAGAATTTTGTAATTAAAAATATAAAGATGTTCTCTAAGTTGCAGATTGGAATGATTCCCTCTCTAGTTTTACTTTGGTCATGTCGCACAGGGGAGTTCCCTGGAGAATACAATTACATTTGGAAGAGTCAATGGTAAAAGGAAGCCAGGTATCAAAAAACATGGTGGCTGGACACTATCAGCATGATACCAACCAGACATCAACCTGAATCAACCAGAGCAGACAAAAACTCAAGGAAGTAGCGCAAGAAAGGAAGATATGGCGAGACCTGGTCCATAGATTTGCTAAGAGGTGGACATGATTAAATTCCTCCTCCTCCTCCTCCTCCTCCTCCTCCTCCTCCTCCTCCTCCTCCTCCTCCTCCTCCTCCTCCTCCTCCTTCCTGTGAATTTTCTTGTAATATGTGTGTGGGGGGGGGTGGGGGGGGAGAGAAAAATACCTTATGTTTTCACGACTGAATATCACGTCCTCTTCAGAGGATTCGTCATCATGAGATTTATCACTGCTGTATTTTTTCAATACTTTATCATGATACATTCCCTCAAGCCAATTAGGCTTCTCCAAAGATTCTGCTGAAGTCTAAGCATGAGGAAAGGATGTAAAATAATGAAAATAAAACTTTGAGATTTTAATGTTTGTGTTGCATTATCGTTTTATTTATATCTCAGATTCAAATTCCAGATCTTAGAATGGAGGTTCTTTCTGAAGGAAAACATGACTAGCAAATTTGAGCAAATTTAACTGTGAACTTCTAATTAGGTCACAACTTTTAGCTCCCTCTTTATCTATGATAGAGAATTCTGGAATGTATTTTGTGCTTCTGCTAATTAGTGCTAATAGCCCATAACATTAGTAGTTACCTGCAGTTAAAAAAGTATTAGCATTCCTAAACTTTGCAAGTGTTGTTATGCTTAATATACGTATTTATTTAATTTGGATTTAATTATGATATATGAATTTATTTATTATTTAAATTTCTATACCGCCCTTCTCCCTTTCAGGACTCAGGGCGGTGTACAGGCAGCAATAAAATCAATGATAAAAATACATGAAATATATATTTAAAAATGTATTAAATAATACGCCTGTACTAAAACCTGTATGTTTTATGGAAATAAGGCTTTTATCAATTAATCTGGTAGATACCACTCTGATTTAAGTGAATTGTCACTATTATCATTATGGAATCTTTTCAAATGACCAATCTTGCTTCATGCATGCTATCTCCCACATTAATGGGGTTTGACAGAGCTGGAAAAGTTGCTTGCAAAATATTCCAAAGCCATGTTTGTTCATCTTTGGCATATTTAATAAGTCACAAATGGTTGTAGCAAAACTTTTTTTCCTGAAAAGATGCATTAGGAATAATGATCAATACAGAAAATACAGAAAACTGTAAGATATGGTTTCTACATTTGACTCAATACACTTCATACATTCAGATTTTCCATTCAGGTTTTGTGAATCCAGCCACTGGGATTTATTCCATAAATAATTTTCTGGTCACCCACAGTAGGATGCAATGTGGGAACTATGCAGTGGTAGGATTCAATTTTTTTTACTACCAGTTCTGTGGGTTTGGCTTTGTGGATGTGGCAGGGGAAGGATACTGCAAAATCCTCATTCCCTCCCCAATCTCAAAATTTCTGCTACTGGTTCTCCAGAACCTGTTCAACACATATATGAAGCCGCTGGGCGAGATCATCTGTGGTTTTGGGGCGGGATATCATCTGTACGCCGATGATACCCAGTTGTACATATCCACCCCAGACCACCCCAACGATGCCGCCGAGGTGCTGTCCCGGTGTTTGGAGGCCGTACGGATCTGGATGAGTAGTAACAAACTCAAGCTCAACCCATCCAAGACTGAGTGGCTGTGGTTTCCGGCACCCCGGTTCAGCCAGATTACTCCAACTCTGGCCATTGGGGGCGAAACACTGGCTCCCATGGAGAGGGCGTGCAATTTGGGTGTCCTCCTGGATTCCCGGCTGTCTATGGAGGACCATGTGGCAGCCGTGGCCAGGGGGGCGTTTTATCAGGTATGCCTGATGCGCCAATTGCGCCCCTTACTGGACCGGGCTGCCCTTTGCACAGTCACTCAAGCACTCATGACATTCCAACTCGACTACTGCAATGCTCTCTACATGGGGCTTCCCTTGAGGTGCACTCGAAAGCTACAGTTAGTCCAGAATGCAGCCACGTGGGTGATTACGGGAGCTCCGAGATACTCCCATGTAACACCGATCCTGCGCGAGCTGCACTGGCTTCCTGTGGTCTTTTGGGTGCGCTTCAAGGTTCTGACGACCATATTTAAAGCGCTCCATGGCTCGGGGCCTAGTTATATGCGAGACCGTCTCCTGCCCCATACATCCCTCCGGCCGATCCACTCCCACAGAGCAATGCCGACTGGCGACACCTAGGGGAAGAGCCTTCTCTGTGGCAGGCCCTGCCCTTTGGAACAACCTTCCCCCTGAACTTCGCACCATCTCGGACCTCCGCCTCTTCCGCCAGTGTCTAAAGACACACCTCTTTCAGCAAGCCGGCCTAGCCTAACCTCCCGTTAGGGCTATTTTAGATAGTTTTAAATTGGGGATTTTAATTTGGATTTTAGCATAGGACTGTTACGTAATTTAATATGTTTTTAAATTCTGTATATTATTGTTTTATATGTTTTTAAATTCCTGTGCGCCGCCCTGGGTCCTTCGTGGAGAAGGGCGGGATATACATTCAATTAAAATATAAAAAATATATAAAATATAAACCTGTCAGAACTGGCTGAATACCACCTCTGGAACTATGTCTTACAAAGTCTTCAAAATAGTTCAAAATATTGGGTTTTTTCGCATAAATATTATAGCATATATTTGGACATTTTAAGTTATCAGTCATCTAAAAATCACAAGTGTTGGAAAATCTGGGCTCCAGACCATTGGGGGTTGCAATGGTTTCTTCTCAATCTACAGAGGGAAAGTAAAGTGATTCTGAATTACTTCTTACTTGAACAGAAAATAAAAATGTCTCTTATTGGCTTACAGGATCCAGGAGAAATGGTGAGAAGCTGGCAAATTCTGGAGGAATGGCTGGGAAGCTGCCATCTTTATCCACAGTACTGTCAATATGGAACAATTATCCTGCCTGGCTTAAATGACTTTAAAACTCAATGAGTGATTTTAAAACAGGAAAGCTACTGTATTTTTCAGAGTATAAAATGCTCCAGAATATAAGATACACCTTAGTAGTTGTCAGCCAGATGTTCAGACTGGGTTTGACATTTTTGTCTACCTCTCGAATCCTAACCAAGGACCTGGGGTAGGCAAATCTGGATGTTTGATGATGTTACAGATATCGATGCAGGATGGAAGCAGTTCCAAGTAAAGCCGCCTTCTGCAATTGATTGATGGCAAATTTGTCAATGCCAATGATGGTGTTCAAATTGTGCTCCAGTTGTTTTGGGACTGCACTCAAGACTCCTATTACTATTGTACTACCCTTGCTTACCTTTGCCATAGTTATTCTATTTCTACTTGTAGGTCTTTGTGTTTTGTTTTCATCTTCATCATCATCATTATTAAATTATTATTGTTTTCAGCCTTGCCTGAGCCACATGTGTAATAATTATGGGAATGTGGAGCCATGTTTTTCAAACCCAGTAAGAAAATTGAATATAGCCAGATCACCAGTGGTTGCTGCCGCAGTTACATACCTGTTTTTCAGGTGTATCTTCCTTCTTTCTACGCAGAAATGATCTTAAAGAAAACAATTAAAGAGAAAGAGATCTTAGACTGGATAAAATCCTTTTGACAATGTTCAAGCCAAATATGGCATACATTTCTGTACTGGAGGAGTATACAAACTTTCATTTAATGAAAGATGCATATATTTCTGTTTCTCAAAATGGACTTAAAAGGCTTTTCAGTCACAAGATTCTTCTGTCCATGTACAAGTAATAACCAGGCAGCAGAAACCTTAATTGCCTCTTATGCTGAAACACACACCTGCAATTGTCTCCAAAGTTTTAAGAGTGCACGCTTCAGGTAACCACATAGCAGTTTGGGGTTTTACTTATTTTTGACTTCATTGGCATGCATGTCGTCCTGGTAATTTGAACTTTAATGTTTGTTTAGCACTGAAAATAATTGAAAGTTGCCCAGAGAAGAAGGGAAAAAAGGATATGACACCAATTGAGGAATCTAGGAGGAAGCCAATGCTAAACATACAAATTCGGCCAGCAAAAAAATCAGATTCTTGGTGATGTTTTTAGTGTTTTCAACTTTTAGATGCAGCATCTTGTGAAGTAAAATTTGTTTTTTAAGAATGAAACTTATAAGTGCATTGCCACCTAATATTGAGACTGTTCCCCATACACAGGATTTTCACAGTAGAGAGATGCAAATAATTAAGAATCTCCAGGCAAGAGTTACCCTTTTACAGAAGGGGTTCCTTCTGGTCCTTTAGGAGGTTGATGACAACAGATCTGTTGAATTCAAAAAGAGAGGTGTGGTTGTGAGGGATAAACGTAAATATTTTTCACATTGAGGAAAAAGAATCAATGACTGTCACAGAGAAGGATGGTTTTTTCTTCTGCTTCTCAATAAGAAACCTTTCTTTTTCTCCATCTTCTGCTTATAAAAAGGTTTGGGGTCTCTAACATTGTCTTGGTAAACCTCATAAGAAGGTCTTATGGAGCAAATCAAGCCTACCAGCCAGACGTTCCCTCTCAGAACTGAAGATGGAATGAATCCAAGCTTAATACACCCATTTAGTCATGATTTGTCCCCCTCACCAATAATTTTAAAAAACCAATCACATCCTTTCTTTGAGGTTGAATATATTACATTAAATCCTGACTGCAGTAAAGTAGTTTTTGAGTTACAGTGTTCAAGGAAACTCTGGCTCTTCACTAAAGTAGTATGTTGAGAGTTTGAAGAAATTTATCTTTTCATTATTAGACTTTGAAATATAATGTGTAAATAAATTAATATAAGGATTTCTGGAAAAATATTTTAGCTTACCTCAATCATACAAATTACTACAATAATAGCCACCATCACCGTTGTCACTGAAACAGCCAACCTCCAATTGAAGCCAGTTCCATATTGTCGAATTCCCTGCTTTGGTATCTGCAAGGTTAAACAAAGAGAAGTAAAGTGAAAGGTGGGCCTTTGCGTATTTTAACATAAGAACTCTTTTCCCCAGAAGAAAAGTATATTCGGGCCCACCTTTGCTTTAAAAGCAACAACAGTTTTACAAATCCAGTTTTATTACCGTATTTTTCGGAGTATAAGACTAAGGTGACCAGATTTCTACTTACCTAAATCAGGACACCATTGACAGGGGTGGGGGGCTTTCCTAGCTCCCTCCCTCCCTTCCCCCCTGAGCAGGGAACCTGCAGGTAGGCGTCTGGTGGGGTGGGGAGGCAGGGTGGGTGGCAGGCGCTCTGCACACGCTCAAGGCGCGGAGTGCGGCCAGGAAGCAGCGGGCTGGAGAGCCAGCCAGAGCCCACGCGGCCCTGAAGTTTGCGCCACGCCACCATGCGTTGAGAGCGGCCAGCCGGAAGCCCCACCGCCGCCCACCCGTCCCGCTATGGGCACCCAGGACAAGCCGGGCAAGGAGGAGGCGGTGGTGGGGCTTCCGCTGGCCGCTCTCAACCCATGGTGGCGCGGCGTAAACTTCATGGCCGTGCAGACTCCGACTGGTTCTCCTCTTCTTCCGCCACCTGCTGCCTGTGTGGTTCCTCTCTCGCCAGCCCTCTGCTTCTACCTGCCCACCAGCCCGCTGCTTCCTGGCCACGCTCTGCGCCTCTGAGCGCGAGCAGAGTGCCCGCCACCAGCCCACTCCCTGCCGCTGCCCCAGACAAAAAGCGAGACATTTTGAAGAGGCTGCGGGGCGCGGGACATCTACTTGACAAGCGGGACTGTCCCACCAAAATTGGGACGTCTGGTCACCTTATATAAGATGCACCTTTTTTCCTCTAAAAAGAGGCTGAAAATCTTATACATCGAATATAGCATTTTTTGTCTCCTGAAACCCCGCCCCTTCACCAAAATGGCCATGTGCATACCCTTATGGAGGCTTCCAGAGAGCTCCTGGGGGCTGGGTATGGCAGAAATGAGCAAAAAACAGGGCATTTTGCCCCCCCCCCAGCCCCCAGCAGCACTCTATAAGCCTCCATAAGGCTATGCATGCTATTTTTTGACCCAAAAATGGCCCATTTTCACAAAAAAAGAGCTGTTTTTCCTCATTTTGGGCATCCCCAGGAGTACTCTACAAGCCCCCCAAGGCTATTCATGCCTTTTATTTGAAAAACAATGGGCCCATTTTCGTGAAAAACAGGCCGTTTGGGGGAGGTTTGCACAGTGTAAAAAGGTTCCCCCCCCTTTTTGGAAAGCTGTTTAGTTAGAGTGATTGATGAGAATTACATTGGTCAAGTACTGTGCCTGCAGAAACAAAGATTTGTTCCAAAGGTGGCCAGTGATTTCCTTCTCCAGCACATGGGTTAATACACCTGGAAAAATCTACCTACCTACCTACTTACCTACCTACCTACCTATCTACCTACTCTCTCTCTCTCTCTCTCCCTACTTACCTACTGTATTTCTCTCTCTTTCTCTCCCTCTCTATCCCTATATCTACCTATCTACTTTTTAAAAAATTTGCCTCTTCAAAACCTGGGTGTGTCTTATACTCCGTTGCATCTTATACTCCGAAAAATACGGTAATCATATCTGAAATTTCTGATTTAATTCTAATAAATCTGATTCAGTTTTCAGCTTTGTGCTATACACGGGTCTTCCCAGATACTGATCATAATTTGTAAGACCCTTACATGTCTCTTATCCTTGTATATAGAGATGGGAATCAGGCAGAGAAGCGGTCTTGGCACATGCACATTACAATAAACAACCTAACAAGGCTTTTACTCAAAAAGAGTAATTGTCTTTACAAAAATGAATGCACAATTTGCATCAATTGGGCCTTCTGGGGGAAGAAGGTGAGACATCTAGGTAACCAAATCTTGTAATGCTCCTATTCATACACCTCTTAGGATTATTTATCTAGGTTGCTTTTACCACTTCAGAAGGTTCCTCCATTGTTCTGGAGCTTGCTGTAGTCATATTGGTTTCATTTTTTATCAGCAAGTAGGGTTTCAACCGAGCAGATGGTTCCTGGATGCGTTTTCTCTTGTTGAAGAGTCTCATTGCAAACCCTATTCTAGAGATGAGAAAATCACAAGACGTCTGGGTAGTCAGGTCTCTGCAGTTCACTTTTATCATACGGATCAACTGGGCAATTAGGACCCTCAGAGGCTCATTAAGGATCAAGTGTGCCAACTGTTTTTGCACCTCAGCTTCCAAGACATCTGCCTGAAGAAAATAGTTATCGGGTGTTGACAAAAAGTCAGATGAAAGGGGAGCAGACGTGGATTCTTCCTGATACTCCCAATCCTCTTCATTGGAGAATGTTTTATCAAGAAACGGTTCGTTCAAAGCTTCAGACTCCTCAGTGGTAGTTCTGGGGTTGCTTCCTCCAATTATTAAGTGCTTCAGAAGGTTTTCCTCTCTTGATTTCTGAGACTCAAGTTCCTTCGCCAAAAGTTTCTCCGCTATTTGTTCATTCTGATGATTTTTCTTTTTTGCCTGTTGGTGGATTATAAGGTGTTTTCCATGATGGGGCATTGCTGATTTCTTGCCAGATTCCAGAATGAAGAAGACTTTACCTGGCTCTTCCTTACTACCATCATTTACTACAGTAGAGGTAGTCAAAGGTGGCAGCTCAGTTGGCAGGTGTAAAATTGAGCGCTTGCGTAAAGAGTGAATGGATGCTTGAGGAAGCCTCTTAAGGGAAGAAAACTGCGGAGGATCTAATAGCACTGCAGGCTTCCCTGTGTTTTCAGCCATGGAATGTGAAGCATGTTCTCCTCGCTCTGCTGAAAGTCTAACAGGAGCGTTTGCAAAGTGTTTCCCTTCACCTGTTTTTTTCCCGAGCTCACGATCTTCCTGTACCATTGTCCAATCACTCTTTAACCTTTCCAAAGGGCTTTTAGCACTCAGGCTGATTTCACCAGAAGCTTCTGAAATTCCTGGAAGCAATTTGTTTTGAATCTGAGTTTCCTCCTTCTTTCCTCCTATTTTTTCTCTGAGAGTCACTTTCGGCCCTGTATTAAACTTCACAGCTCCCGAAATCTCTGTATTTACTCCCCTTTGAATCTTCATCTCATGAGTTTTGTCTCTGTTTCCTCTTAGTTTTTCTTTTAGAGTCATCTTCGGCCACCTCTTACCCTTCAATGCTTCTGAAGGCTCTGTAGTCACTGTCTTTTGAATCTCCAACTCTTGAGTTTTCTCTTCGTTTTGTGTTAATTTTGCTTCTGTAATAACCTGTGGCTTCTTATTCTTCTTCATGGGGACTAGTCGCCCTGCCATCTTCCTCCATTTTTTATCCATTTTATGTGAAGCTGGTTTTATTTGCTCCCCTGTATGTGTTCCTTCAGTTCTTTCCAGTCTTTGCCTTTTTGTTACCAACTGAAGAAAGAAGTCTTCTTCTCTTGTATTTTTCCCAACCACGTGAACCTCTTGTACTATTTTATGATGGTTGTTTAAGTATTCCAGGGTTATAGTCCTGGGGGTGATTTCACCAGAAGCTTCTGAAATTTTGGTGGCCATTTTCTTTTGCTTCTCCAGCTCAAGAGTTTTCTCTTTTTTTTCTGTCACTTTTACTCTGGGAGTGACTTGTGGCCACTTATTAACCTTCAGAGTTACTTGTCGTCTTACAGGCTTCCACCATTGCTGAGGCATTATGTGTGAAGCAAGTTTTAGCTGCTCTGCTTGAAGTTTTTCTATCTTTTCTGCAAATTGTCGTCTTTTTGTTAAGAAGATAAGAAATAATTCTTCTCCAGTTTGCTTTTTTCCAAGCTCATTATCTTCTTGTACTATGTTTTGATGGCTCTTTAACCATTCCACCTGGCTTTTAGGTCTCATATTGATGTCACCTGAATGTTCTGAAATTTCTGGGCCCACTTCCTTTTTTTGTATATCCAGCTCATGAGTTTTCTCTTTGCTGTCTGTTAATTTTGCTTTGGTAGCAACCTGTGGCTTCTTGATATTCTTCATGGGGACTAGTCGCCCTGCCACTTTCTTCCATTTTTCCTCCATTTTATGTGAAGCTGGTTTTATTTGCTCCCCTCTACGTGTTCCTTTATTTCTTTCAAGCCATTGCCTTTTTGTTACCAACTGAAGAAAGAAGTATTCTTCTCTTGTATTTTTCCCAACCACATGAACCTCTTGTAATATTTTTTGATAGCTCTTTAAGTATTCTGGTCTTATAGTCCTGGTGGTGATTTCACCAGAAGCTTCTGAAATTTCGGTGGCCATTTTCTTTTGGATCTCCAGCTCAAACGTTTTTTCTTTTTTTTCTGTCACGCTTATTTTGGGGGTGACTTGTGGCAACTTATTAACCTTCAGAGCTACTTGTTGTCTTGCAGGCTTCCACCATTGTTGAGGCATTGTGTGCGAAGCAAGTTTAAGTTGCTCTGCTTGAAGTTCTGCTATCTTTTCTGCAAATTGTCTCCTTTTTGTTAAGAATGTAAGAAATAAGTCTTCTCCTGTTTGCTTTTTTCCAAGCTCATCATCTTTTTGTACTATGTTTTGATGGTTCTTTAACCATTCCAGATGTCTTTTAGATCTTATGTTGATGTCATCTGAATGTTCTGAGCTTTCTGCACCCACTTCCTTTTTTTGGATATCCAATTCAAGAGTTTTCTCGTTGTTGTCTGTTAATTTTGCTTTGGTAGCAACCTGTGGCCTCTTGTTATTCTTCAGAGGGATGAGTCGCCTTGCCACCTTCCTCCATTTTTCATCCATTTTATGTGAAGCTGGTTTTATTTGCTCCCCTGTATGTGTTCCTTCAGTTCTTTCAAGTCTTCGCCTTTTAGATGCCAACGGAAGAAAGAAGTCTTCTTCTCTTGTAGTTTCCCCAACCACATGAAACTCTTGTAATATTTTTGGATGGCTCTTTAAGTATTCTAGTTTTATAGTCCTGGTGGTGATTTCACCAGAAGCTTCTGAAATTTTGGTGGCCATTTTCTTTTGGATCTCCAGCTCAAGAGTTTTCTCTCTTTTTTCTGTCACTTTTACTCTGGGAGTGACTTGGGGCCACATCTTAACTTTCAGAGCTACTTGTCGTCTTGCAGGCTTCCACCATTGTTGAGGCATTCTGTGCGAAGCAAGTTTAAGTTGCTCTGCTTGAAGTTTTGCTATCTTTTCTGCAAATTGTCTCCTTTTTGTTAAGAATGTAAGAAATAAGTCTTCTCCTGTTTGCTTTTTTCCAAGTTCATCATCTTCTTGTACTATGTTTTGATGGTTCTTTAACCATTCCAGATGTCTTTTAGATCTTATGTTGATGTCATCTGAATGTTCTGAACTTTCTGCACCCACTTCCTTTTTTTGGATATCTAACTGAAGAGTTTTTTCTTTGTTTTCTGTTAATTTTGCTTTGGTAGCAACCTGTGGCCTCTTGTTATTCTTCAGAGGGACGAGTCCCCTTGCCACCTTCCTCCATTTTTCATCCATTTTATTTCTTTCAATTCTTTGTCTTTTACTTAGCAACTGAAAAAAGAAGTTGTCTTCTCTTATATTTTTCCCAACCACATGAACCTCTTGTAATATTTTTGGGTGGCTCTTTAAGTATTCTAGTTTTATAGTCCTGGTGGTGATTTCACCAGAAACTTCTGAAATTTCTGTGTCCACTTCCTTTTGGATCTCCAAGTCATGAGTTTTCTCCATTTTTCCTGCAACTTTTGCTTTGGGAACCAGAGGCACTTGCCACCCTGCAAGCTTCCAATGTTTTTCAGCCATTGCAGGTGAATTATGTTTTACTTGATCTTCAACAGGTTTTCCTGTGTTTTTTGCTAATCCTTGCCTCTTTGTTGGTAATCTAACACCTAAGTCTTTTCTTCTTTGATTTTTTTGAATCCAATGATTTCTGTTTACCATATTCTGATTGTTCTTTAACCCTTCCAGATAGCTTTTACTCATCGAGTTGATGTCCCTAGAAACTTCCAAAATTTCTGTATTTAGATCCTTTTGGAGTTCCAACTTTTGAATCTTTTTCTTTTTGGTTATTTTTGCTTTGGGTGCTACTTGTAGGGCATTGGATGACTTGTACAGTTTTTTCAGCAGATTTTCATGAGTTTCATCCAAATATTCATGAGCAGTTGATTTAGTTAATCTACTCCATAATTTCAAAATTGATGACCTAAGAAATTCAATAGAATTACCAAATGTCTCTCGAATATGAGCATGGTAATAACTGGGATAATTGGTATCCCTTTTACAATAAATGTTTGAGGCTGGGCATGGAAGTACGAATCCATCCAACCTTTCAAAAAATATCAGCATTCCAACCAGGAAAATTTGGGTCGCAAAGGGGGCAACACATCTCATGATGCCTATCCCCTCTTGCTCACTTTACCCAAATGAAGGCTGCTTGGAATGTTGCAGCCAACAATTGAGGTGATTCTATGCAGTTACCAAGCAACCACATGTTATATTCCATATGGAGGCTGCAGGATAATGCCACTACTGTGACATCAGTTTACCATGATTCCTGACATCATAGAATTGCCAAAAACCATGGCAACAATATAGATAGTGGCCTCTTTTATATATAACAAATTGATTTTATGAGATCACTTGGATATTTGTGATTAATTTGTTTGGTCAGAATCACAGTAGGTAATATATTCTGCTTTCGCTGGAAAATCAGATTGTAAGGCGTGGCTATCATTCTCTAGCTTCTAAAACAAATTACTGCACATTATTATAGCTAGGAAACAGTGGGATAGGCAGGAATAGGAAGTGCTTCACAGTATTCCCTGACCAGCTTACAATGTTAACATATTGCCCCTAACACTCTGGGTCCTCATTTTACCAACCTAAAGGATGGAAAAATGAGGCAGCCCTGAGCTGGTTATGATCAAATTCCTACTGTGGGCAGAGTTAGCCTGCTATAGTGCATCCAAGATAATCATTTGCAGAAGAAAAAGCAGAGAAATGATAAACAGAAATTCCTGTGACACACGCAGCTGTCATCCTTCAGCCAAAGTTTATTTATTGTATTTATGTCAGATTGCAAACAACTGAAATCCTGGCAGTTTATAGGATGATTACTGTAAGGTCCCAGAGGTTTACCTGAGCCATTGAGATGCCAAACAGAGTGAGAATTGAGATGAGGCTTGCAAAAATAAAGCTTGTTTATTTTTTGGGCAAAGGGAAACACAGACAAAAGCATGTAAGGAATAGCCACACACTGAGAGTGGCTCTGACTATTATATACATTTTATGCCAATAGAAACAAAGTTTATCCATTCAGACAAAGGTTCATCACCAACGTGATCTTCAAATAATTCTTTGTTCAGGTCCCTGTCTCTGTCCATGCTTTGCTTTCTTACAGAGTACCCTTGTCCTTGTGTGTTCATGCTCCTAGGCAGCTCCCCCCCTACGTACGCGTTCCATGGTGGCGTGGCCTTGCCCCTGTACCAGTATACACCCCTAACCTGCCCCTGTTTGCAAGGTGCTTCTCAAAGAGAAGGATGCAAGAGTGGGGCTGTTTCAGAGGACCCGAGGCAAGAGCGGTGTTGAAGCCCTCTCTGAAGCAGCGGGAAAAGGAATGCATGGGTTGGAGTGGGGGAAGGAATTCAAACTTCATTATCCTAGTGCGGTGGGGGCTTTGGGCAAAGGTTGGAGGAAAGGGCCCTGGCTCACTCATGCTCTTTCTCTTGCTCTCACCCTCCCTTGTGTAGTTTGATGCAGTCTGCAGTCAGTGAAGCTGGGCGCCAATGTGGGCTGGCTTTTTGCATAGCTTTATTCAGGTGTGTGACTCTGCCTGCAATCAAACCAGATTGGGGAGGGAGAGCATGAGTGAGCACTGAAGAGACCACAGGAGGGAAGCCAAGCAAAGAGACATGCTGTAGCACACACACTTTCCCCCAGGCCCTGTTCTTTTGGAAGGCTCCGATCGGCTCTCTTCCAGCTTCACTGCCTCTCCTCTGACCCCAGCCTGCCAAAAAGAGGTGCATGTGGGCTTTATTGTGTTCCAGGCATTTCCCACCCAGATAGCCCACTGCATTTGCAATGGGGGAGGTGTTTGGGGAAAGCAGCGGAGAAATAGAGGGGATGGCAGAGGAACTGCTTTCAAGCCATTGGGAGAGATACCCAATCCAATTTTTGTTTGTGTGCACTGTGTTTGAGAGTGAGAGAGGGAAGGGAATAGGAAAGAGATACCCAATCCAACTTCTGTGTGTGCACGCTATGTTTGAGAGGGAATATGAGAGTGTAGGAGATATCCAATCCAAATTCTGTGTGTGTGTGCTGTGTTTGAGAGGGAGTGAGAGAGGGAAGGGGGTAGGAGAGATATATCTAATTCAACTTCTATGTGTGTGTTTGAGAGAGTGAGAGGGGGGAGGGATGGAGTGAGGGAGAGAGGGAGGAAGTAGGGGAAGGGAGAAAGAAAGAAAAAGAAAGAAAAAGAAAGGTTTCTTTGCAAAACCTCTTTTGCAAAGGAGAAAAACAAATGCTGTCATTTTAAATCAGAACTGAGCATGCCTGGTTGTGGAATTCTGGGAGTTGAAGTCCACGAGTCTTAATGCTTATAACTTAAATTGAAGCTTTAAATTGAAAAGGTGCAGGGAACAACAAATTGGTTATATGTTATATGGTTTTATGTTTTTTAAATTTTGGGGTTTGTGCTTTGTGTTTCTAAAAGGGTTTGGATGGACTTCCGGTTCCGCCTTCCAGCGGTGATGGGCGAGTCTTTGACTCGGTCGCCGCTTTGTCCTTTTTTCTGCCCCCCCACGGGGGCGAGGCACCCCCTTTTTGGGGGGCCTCCCGTAGGGCTGGCTCGCCTGGGTTTGTTTTTCCCTGCGGTGGCAGGAAAACGGCCCTTGTCTTCGGCCTAGATGAGAGAAGGCATGCCGCGGGGGGGTTTCCCTTCGCCAATGGAGGACGGCAACGAACAGCGAATTTAAAAAGAGCTGAGTGTCGGGTCGGAAGGCTCCCCGGGGCTTTGGCGGCGAAGTGAAGAGTGAGTGATTTGTAACATTATTTGTGCTGGCAGCCTGGACTGAAAGAACATAGAGGGGGGTGTTTGTTAAACCCCCCCTCGGATTTAAAGCGGCGTTTAGAAATGGCTCCCAGTTGTGAGGGAGCGGATATTTTGTATCTGGACTGCTTTAACTAAGTGAAAGTGATTTGCGGCTGGTTTCTTTACAATGTATCTAAGTCCGGCTGGCTTGATACAATTTTTCTTTTGTTGTTTTCTCCGGCTGGCTCTCAGACTGGGCGGTGGAGGATGGTTCCCTTTGTTCCTGAATGATTATTTTTATTTTTGAAAAATTACCAACATCTCTTGTGAACTGGACTTTCTCTCTATACTAATGAAGACGTTTTTGGATTAATTGATTCCTTCTCTGGAGTGCCTTCCCTGCTATAATTATTGACTGAACAGTGTTTCTCTGCTGGGTCCTGAACTTTTTACATTCATTTGAACTGTTTTTCTCCTGACCTGCTTCAACGGCCCCACCCAAAAAACGCCATCTTAGTGGCACTGACTTTAACAGTTTACTATGGCATCTAAATCAGAACTGGCAGGATTGGAACAAAGAATGTCATCTTTGGAATCAGTGTTACAAGCTCTGGTGCATGAAATTAAAGCTTTGCGAGAAGATAATAATACTTTCAAGAAGGATCTTCTGGAAACACGGAAGCAAGTGCTGGAGAACACACAGAAGACGGAGGAGCTGGAAGGGGGGCTGGCTGGGGCAAAGGGAGAACTTAAAAATGTCAACACTGAAATTGCAGATTTGTCTGGTCATATGTCTAGGATGGATTTTGAAAGGATGTCATATTTTTTAAGATTTCAGAATATTTCTGAAGAATCTGGTGAATGTCTTCCTGAACTCATGAGTACAATTTTAGCAGACTATTTACATAAACCTAAAGATGAGATCAGGGGGGACATTGACCTAGTCTACAGAATAAATTCGACATATGCCAGGATAAATGAAGTACCCAGAGAGATACATATTAAATTTGTTAGAAGGTCAACCAGAGAGGGAATTTTGAAGGCGCAGAGAGGGTGTGTGTGTTAATTTACCAACAAAAGGAAGTCGTCATCTTGAAGCAGATCCCAAAAAAGATTAGAGAGATGAGAAGGAAGTATTCCTTCTTATCTAAAAAATTGTTTGACCACGGGACCTGGTTTAAGTGGGCGATGCCGGAAGGGATGCTGGTGTTCTGGGATGAAGGAAGAGTAAGGATTAAAACAGTTGCTGAGGCGGAAGCCTTTCTTAAAAAACATTCCTCTATCCTGGGGGAAGATCCAGGGGGGACGGAGGGGGCCACGGCCCCGCCCGCTGGGGGCCAGGGAGGAGAAAAAGAAGATACAATTGCCAAGAGACTTAGATCGAAAAAATAACTTTGCTTTTTTTATTATTATTAATATTCTATAACCTTTATATCTGGGTGTTTGCACACGACTGCTAGCATAGAATTGAGAATCTAGGAAACATGTACTTATTTTCACCTTGTAGTATTTTTGGGAAAACGTTTTTTTTTGATATTTTATTATGAAGCCCTGGAAGGGCCAATGATTCCGACGCGAAAGTTCTTAAAATGTTTCTGTATTCCCTACCCCTTTGGAAAATTGTAAAAACCAATAAAACTTTTTCAATATAAAAGGGTTTGGATGATTCCCTGTTTGTGAATGGAGCCAAACTTTCTCTAGAGTCATTATCTCATTATCTCTATCTGGTAGGAATGTGGAATGAGCCTCAGTCAGGTTTCTTTGTTAACAGAAAGAAAGAAAAACAGCAATTTAGGACTAGAAGGCTACTCGGAGGTCAATTAGTCCAATCCCCTGCTGCAACAGGAAACCTTACATTGTCTGGATTATTTTGGTTCTTCTAACAGAGTGGAAAATTGCCAAAAATGAGAAGGAGTTTACTAGGACAAGGCTGCCATGCAGAGGAAGGCAGAAATAGTCCTTGACTTATTACTACAATTGAGCCCAAAATTTTGGTTGCTAAGAAAGAGTGTTGTTAAGTGAGCTTCATCACATTTTACCCAATCCATGAAATTTCCTGGTGAATGACATCAAGTTAGCCACTCCCATGCAGTCACATGACTGCCAAGCCACTCCCACCCTGGTCACATGATCGCTGAGCTACTCTCACCCCAGTCACAAATATATTTCATTTGAGTTTCACTATTTTTAATAAGAGGGTTATCTATCTGCTATATTGGGTGATTACCTCTAATAAATTTAAACTCTCTTGAGTGTGTGTGTGTGTGTGTGTGTGTGTACACAGGTTCTAATCCCAGTAAGGGTATGGCTAGCTGATGAGAGCTAAATAGCTTGAAATAGATCTATACTAGTCTCCCTTGTTTATTTATTTATCAGCATAAACACAACACAAATGTAAACAAAGACAACGAAACAAATAGCTTTCTGTCTGCATGGTCTCTTGTGATGAGCCGAAAGACAGAAAAGGAAAGGAGCTTTGCTTCCGCCCATATTTGGGGCTTACCAGGGTGTTTTAACACAGTATGTGTGTGTGTGTGTGTGTGTATGTCTGTGTGTGTGTGTGAGGTTTTGAGCTGATCAATAAATAAACAAGGGACACTAGGACAGATCTATTTTGAGCTATTTAGCTGTCATCAGCTAGCCATACCCTTACTGGGATTACTGCCTAGCATGTAATACAGCCCCAGTTCAAATCCCAGTAAGGGTATGGCTAGCTGATGAGAGCTAAAAAGCTTGAAATAGATCTATACTAGTCTCCCTGACTTATTTATTGATCAGCTCAAAAACATAACACACACACACACACACACACACACACACGTTAATTTTCCTTAACTTCTATTTTTGGGCTTTATTGGCTTCTTTCATTGATCCTTGTTTCTTTCCTCCATCCATCTATACCATTTTCCCCATATCTGGTAATATTCTGTTTCTTCTTTTCACTGGATTTCTTTTGTTAATTTGTCCATTTTGGCACAGTCTATGACATTTATTATTTTATCTTCACTTGGTATCAATTTATTTTTCCATTTCTCAGCAAAGGCAATCCTCGCTGCCATAATTATGTGTAGAATTAAATACTGGATTTCCTTTTTGTATTTCATTGTCATTATTCCTAGTAAAAATACTTCAGGTTTCCAATCAATTTTGACTCCTGTTATTGATTCTAGCTAATTTTTAATCTTTTTCCAATACTTTTTAGCCTCCTCACACGTCCACCATATGTGATAATATGTTCCATGTGTTAATTCACATTTCCAACATTTTGGTGAAATATTTGTTGAGATTTTTGCTAACCTTGCTGGTGCTAGGTGCTATCTGCAAAACATTTTGTACTGATTTTCCTTGAATACAACCGATAGTGTCATTTTTAAATTTGTACCCCCAAATTTTTCCCATTTATCTAATTTAATATTGTAGCCAAAGTTCTGTGCCCATTTTAACCATTTGTTCTTTTGTAATTTCTTCTTCCATTTTATACTTCAGAAGAAATTTATATATTCTCCCTATCATCTTTCTTTCTGTGCTTTGGATTATTTTGTCTAATTCGGGTGGTTCCATTTGGATGTCATATAATTAATATCGTTATTGTGTTTAGCTTTGATTTGCAAGTAGGTTAGCCAGTCAACTTTCATGTTTTGTTCTGCCAATTCTTCGATGATTTTTAAATTTCTCTGTCCATTAATTAAGTCTCTGTATTTTAGCACTTTATTTATCATCTGTAAAATTTGGGTGAGTCATCCTTTCTGTCAGAGATAGCCAATTCGGGATTTTCACATAGTATTTTCCCCCCCAATTTTGAGCCAGTTTTGCAATAACACATTTCTAATTAGATGTTTTTGAAAGTATTTGTGTGTTTTATTTTTATCATCCCATAGGAAAATATGCCAATCTGCTTGCAGATCATGGCCTTCTAAGGTCAAGATTATTTTATTTTTTAACTCTATCCAGTCCTTCACTCATGTTATAACTCCCAGTTTGATAATGCTAAGCCTCCTCTCTCCTTGCTGTTTTGCATTGACTTTAGTTTAATCGTCGCTTTTCATCCTTGCCAGATGAACCTAGCTTGTAGTTTTTTAATTTCTGGAAGAAAGTTTTACCACGATTTATAGGTGCGGCTTCCAACAAAAATAAAATTCTTGGTAAAATATTCATTTTAACTGTGGCTATACATCCCATTAGTGATAGCTGAATATTTTTCCAACTTTTTAAATCTTTCTTTGTGTCACTAGTTTATTATAATTATCGTCTTTAATTGTAGAACACTTTGCCAACACTCAAATCCCCAAATATTTCACTTTCTTAATTATTTACATTTTAGTCACTAATTCCAATTCCTCTTCTTGCTTTTTGTCATATTCTTAGTTATGATTTTTGTTTTGCTTTTATTAATTTTTGATCCTGCCACTTTGCCATATTTTTCTTATTTTTGAATTAATTTTGGACTAAATTCTAGTGGATCTTCTAATTCATGGATTTCTCAGCAGCAGAAGGGGCTGCGACGGTGACTGAAACACAGTTCCAGGCAGTCATTTCAAGCTCTCTCTTTTCTCAGTGTCCCATTGCTTCTGGTGCTGCTTTTGGTGAATCTGTCTCAGCAGTAGGGCTCTTGCCATCACTGAGAGCATCGCTGGCAGCCACTTCTTGCCATCATAGCCAAGCAGGATTCAACAAAAGTGGCAGCTGCCGCAATGGGACATGCTCAGGGAAGGGAGAGCCAGAACTGACAGCCCAGGATTGTCTTCACCACTTTTGCTGCTGCTGCAGGCACCAGAGACTCCTTCCTCGCTTGTAGCAACTGATAACCAAAAATGTGAGCATGGGTTCCTTCTGCGCATGCGTGCGACATCCAAAAACCAGCAATTATATAGGACGTGATAGTGCCAGGGCTATATCCACATATACACATGTACATCTCAAACATCTATGCAACGGCTACTTTCATTCCTTATTTCTTGTGGTTTTGTCCTATTTCCAAATATATTTCAAAACTACCTTCTTTGCAAAATCACATTTCAGAGCAATGGCTCACCAAGATTACAAATAGTTCTGATACACTTTGAAATCTTTCTATTTAAAACTTTGGTTCATTTAGCTTTATAGGATCTGCTGCTTTCACTTACACCTTACTGATCCTAATAGATCAATAGGCTATATTTTCGTTTCCCCCAGTCGCCACTTCTCCTTTGTGAAAATAAACAAAAAATGAAACATAGAAAGCAATATCTGCATGTCAGCTACCTTATATCAATTATAGAAGTAAGCGAAATAAACCAAAACATCCTTCATTTAAGATGGGGAACACCTACTTTGATTAAAAGTGTTTCAGCAAGGCAAAAACACAAAAGGGAATAGACAGGCTGGGACATGCAACCCTAAATACAGCATGGAACCGAAGAGGAGCAATGCAGCGCTAGTCCAGGCTGCAGGCATAAGACCTCTCCTAATGCAGGTTGTCTCTTGCAGTCATTGTGGGGCTTCCATGAAACAGGTTTTTTTAATCACTTGTGATTGCAAGTAGAGATGAGTTAATTTGATGCTGCCGTCTTGGTCAAAGATTGCACGGAGGGAGGGGAAGCAGAGGCCACTAGCTCTTGTTCCCTTGTTGGGCAAAGCTTCAATCTTTGCCTTGTGCAGCCAGATGACTGAGGCTGAGTGACTTCCTCGTCTGGGGTGGGTATTTTTTTACAGTGTGAGGCATGCACCCAGAAAGCCAAATACTGACATTTCACAGCTGTATTGGAGGTCAGGAAGATCTGGACCTGACCTTCCCAACGAGGAGTCAGGCAATTTCTCCATTCAAACACTTTTGCAGGGGTGCAATGGTTCAGGCTGGTGTGCTCTTATTGGGAGATCCTTGCTTTAATTTTCATCCAGATCCCTAATTTGCGAACATTTGCTCTGCATTCTTTTCTTATCAACTGCATTGTATGTGTACCATATTCTATTATCCTTTCATTAAAATGTCTAACATTCTCATGTAACAGAAGCATAATAGTATCTAGAACAGAGGGCACTGATATTATTTGGTTTACGCTCTCCTTAACACTACTTAATATGGTTCTAATTATTTCTGCACATATCCCTAAACCAAGGATGTAATATATTTAATACACTCAGAGGAAAGGCAATAACAAGTTTGTTGTTGTGAAATGAAAAGCCAAGGTAAAGTTATAATTGAGGGAGGGAAAGAAATGGGTGAGTTTCAATTTTTTTTTACTCCTGGTTCTGTGGGCAGGGTTTGTTTTGTGAGGGTGCCTTGGTCATGTGCCTGGTTGGTAATGTAACTGGGAAGGTGTAGCTGGTTGATCATGTGACTGGATGGGCATAGCTAGTTAGTCATGTGATTGGATGGGCATGGCCAACTTGACATCACTCATGTCAAAGGGCACCTTGCCTGATTTCTCCTCACCTCAAAGGCCTTAAAGAGATACAATTTCACTGTCTATTTATTTACTACTTCTGAACATCCAAAACATACTATTTAATCCTATGTGTGTATTGGCAGACAAAAAGATACATTATCTACTATAAATACTGTATGTGTATGTACACACACACAAACATGGCGTCTTCTGAAGCCAAGTCTAGGGCCAGAGTTTGTTGTGCTTCCTTTCTCTTCTTTCTTTCTCTCCGTCCCTCCTCCTCACCCTCCCTTCCCCTTTCTCTCTCTCTCTCTCTCTCTCTCTCTCTCTCTCTCTCTCTCTCTCTCTCTCTCTCTCTCTCTCTCTCTCTCTCTCTCTCCCTTTCTCTCTCTCTCTCTCTCTCTCTCTCTCTCTCTATTTCTCTCCCTCCCTCCCTCCCTCCCTCTCTCCCTCCGAGTGGAAAGGGAAAGAAGCAGCACACAGAAAAAGAATGTGTGAGCATTCAAAATATACTATTTAATATACTATTGAGAAACTAGTAATCAAATGGGTAAATAGGTTAATCAGAGGCTCATTAAAGATCAGGTGTAAAATTGAGCGCTTGTGTAAAGAGTGAATGGATGCTTGAGGAAGCCTCTTAAGGGAAGAAAAGTGCTGAGGATGTAGTAGCACTGCAGGCTTCCCTGTGTTTTCAGCCATGGAATGTGAAGCACATTCTCCTCGTTCTGCTGAAAGCCTAACAGGAGCGTTTGCAAATCCTCTTCTTTTGGTTAGGAACAAAGCAAATAAATATTCTTCACTTGGTTTGTTTCCAAACTCATGAACTTTTTGTACCATTGTCCGATTGATCTTTAATTTTTCCACAGGATTTTTAACATTCAGGCTGATATCTGCAGAAGCTTCTGAAATTTGGGTAGCCACATCATTTTGAATCTCCAGCTCATGAGTTTTCTCTTTGTTTTCTATTAATTTTGCTTTGGTAACAACCAGTGGCTTCTTGTTATTCTTCAGAGGGAATAGTCGCCTTGCCACCTTTCTCCATTTTTCATCCATTTTATGTGAAGCTGGTTTTATTTGCTCTCCTGTACATGTTCCTTTAGTTCTTTTAAGTCTTTTGGTTACCAACTGAGGAAAGAAGTCTTTGGTATTTTTCTCATGACCATCTTGTACTATTTTTTGACGGCTTTTTGAGTATCCCACCCTGAGTGTGATTTTACCAGAAGCTTCTGAAATTTCTGTGGCCATTTTCTTTTGGGTCTCCAGCTCATGAATTTTCTCTTTTTTTTCTGTTATTTTTGTTTTGGGAGTGACTTGTGGTCACTTCTTAACCCTCAGAACTACTTGTTGGCTTGCAGGCTTCCACCATTGTTGAGGCATTGTGTGTGAAGAAAGTTTTAGTTGCTCTGCTTGAAGTTTTCCTATGCTTTCCGCAAATTGTTGCCTTTTAGTTAGGAACTTAAGAAATAAATCTTCTCTTGTTTGCTTTTTTCCAAGATCATGATCTCCTTTTGCTAAGTTTTGATGGCTCTTTAACCATTCCAGATAGCTTTTAGATCTCATGTTGATATCACCGGAATGTTCTGAAATTTCTGCGGCCCCTTTTTTTTGGATATCCAACTCATGAGTTTTCTCTTTGTTTCCTGTTAATTTTGCTTTTGTAACAACCAGTGGCTTCTTGTTATTCTTCAGAGGGAATAGTCGCCTTGCCACCTTCCTCCATTTTTCATCCATTTTATGTGAAGCTGGTTTTACTTGCTCTCCTGTACATGTTCCGTTAGTTGTTTTAAGTCTTTTGGTTACCAACTGAGGAAAGAAGTCTTTTGTATTTTTCTCATGACCATCTTGTACTATTTTTTGACGGCTTTTTGAGTATCCCACCCTGAGTGTTATTTTATCAGAAGCTTCTGAAATTTCTGTGGCCATTTTCTTTTGGGTCTGCAGCTCATGAATTTTCTCTTTTTTCCCTGTTATTTTTGTTTTGGGAGTGACTTGTGGCCACTTCTTAACCCTCAGAACTACTTGTTGTCTTGCAGGCTTCCACCATTGCTGAGGCATTGTGTGTGAAGAAAGTTTTCGTTGTTCTGCTTGAAGTTTTCCTACGCTTTCTGCAAATTGTTGTCTTTTAGTTAGGAACTTAAGAAATAAATCTTCTCCTCTTTGCTTTTTTCCAAGCTCATGATCTCCTTGTACTAATTTTTGATGGCTCTTTAACCATTCCAGATGGCTTTTAGATCTCATATTGATATCACCGGAATGTTCTGAAATTTCTGCGGCCCCTTCCTTTTGGATATCCAACTCATGAGATTTCTCTTTGTTCTCTGTTAATTCTGCTTTGGAAGCAACCTGTGGCCTCTTGTTATTCTTCAGAAGGAGTAGTCGGCTTGCCACTTTCTCGTCGTTCTTTAACCCTGCTAGATAACTTTTAGATCTCAAGCTGATGTCCCGAGAAACATCCAAAATTTCTGTAGTTAAATCCTTTTGGAGTTCCAACTCTTGATTCTCTTCCTTTTTGGTTATTTTTGCTTTGGGTTCCACTTGTAGGACATTGGATGATTTGTACAGTTTTTTCAGCAGATTTTCATGAGTTTCATCCAAATTTTCTCGAGGATTTGATTTAGTTAATCCACTCCATAATTTTAAAATTGATGACCTAAGAAATTCAATGGAATTACCAATTGTCTCCCGAATATGAGGATTGTAATAACTGGGAGAATTGGCACTCCTTTTGCAATAAATGTTTGAGGCTGGGCATGGAAGTACAAATCCATCCAACCTTTCATAAAATACCAACATTCCAACCAGGAAAATTTGGGTCGCAAAGGGGGCAACACATCTCATGATGCCTATCCCCTCTCGCTCCTTTTACCCAAATGAAGGCTGCTTGGAATGTTGCAGCCAACAGTTGAGGTGATTCTATGCGGTTACCAAGCAACCAAATGTGATTTCATATGGAGGCTACAGGATAATGCCACTGCTGTGACATTATTCCTGACATCATAGAATTGCCCAAAACCATGGCGACAATATAGGTAGTGGCCACTTTTATAGATAATGAGTTGATTTTATGAGATCACTCAGATACTTGTGATTAATGTTTTTGGTCAGAGTCATAGTAGGGAATACCATCTGCTTTCACTATCATTCTTCAGCTCTTATAACAAATTACTGCACATTATTATATGTAGAAAACAGAGGGATCAGCAGTTGAAGAAGGAAAGTAATAGGACTAACTTATATACCTCCCCATAGTGCTCACAGCATTCTCTGAGCAGTTTACAATGTCAACATATAGCTCCTAACACTCTGGGTCCTCATTTTACCAACCTCAAAAGGATGGAAAGCTGAGGCAACCTTGAAACATTCACGATCAAATTCCAACTGTGGGCAGAATTAGCCTGCGATAGTGCAGGAAATATAATTAACCACAGAAGAAAGAGCAGAGAAATGATAAACAGAAATTCCTGGGAAACACACAGCTGTCTTCCTTCACCCAAAATTTATTGATTGTATTTGTGTCACATTGCAAGCAACTCAAATCCTGGGAGTTTATATGATGAGTACTCTAAGGTCCCAGAAGTTTCCCTGAATCACTGAGATGCCAACGGGAGTGAGAGTCAAGACAAGGCTTGCAAAAATAACAGCTTTTTTATTCCTTTGGCCAGAGCAGAAAAAGAGTTGGGAGATACTATTTCCAAAACACAGACAAAAGCATGTAAGGAATAGCCACACACTGTGAGAGTGGCTGAGGGTATTTATACATTTTACGGCAATAGAAACAAAATTTATCCAATCAAACAAAGGTTTGTCACCAACGTGACCTTTAAAGCGTTCTTTGCTATTTTGCAGAGTATCCCTTGTCCTTGTCCTTGTGTGTTCATACTCCTAGGCAGCCCCCTCCTTACATATCGAGCAGGATGTTCCTGGGAACTGTCTCCACGGATACGTCTAGCTCTGAAATAAATTATATGACAGGCCTGCAGCTTTCTTTTGGATCTTTGGCCTGCCACACTTTCTATTAATCTACTGTGCCTTTTTCTATTGTGGGAAAATGGGAGGGGGGATAGTACGAATTTACTTACTTTGTAGCCAAAACAAAATTCTTGCTAGAAAGCCAAGGACATCTCTGCAGGTTTGCACCTGACAGGAACTGGATGAGTGGAACTGCCAGCATGGTAGTGGGAGATTGGACCATGTGATGGAATTGTGTGTGGGGGTGAGGTGACATAGGATCTTGAACTTTCAACTAGTAAAAACAACTAGTTTTTACTACTGGTTCTGTGCGCGTGGGTTTTTTTGTGTATGTGGCTTGTTTGTCATCTGATGGTGGGTATGGCTTGTTGGTCATGTGAGTGGGTGGATGTTGATTCATGGTCATGTGATTGGTTGGTCATGTGACTGGGTAGGCATAGCTGTTGGTCATGTGACTGGGTAGGCATAGCTGTTGGTCATGTGACTGGGTAGGCATAACTAATTAGTCACCTGACTGGGTGGGCATGGCCAACTAAACATCACTCATGCCTTGCCTGACTTTTCTTTGCTTCAAAGGCCTTAAAGAGATACAATTTCTCTATTTATTTACTACTTCTGAACATCCAAAATATACTATTTAATCCTACGTATATATGCCGTATGTCTGCATACATAATACCTAGTATAGTGTGTGTATAGGCACACAAAAAATACATTATCTCTATATATTTGTGATGGGGAATCTATGGCAAGCGTGTAACTAGTGGCATGTGGGGCCATTTGTTAGGGCATAGGAGGTATTGCCCTGTCATTTCCAGCGTGCATGTGCCCACTAGCCAGCTGACTTCAGCCTTCCTTTGAGGCTGATTTATGCCCTCTGGAGGCTTCAGGACTTCTCTGAAGTGACTTCTGGTTTGTCTGTAGGTCCATTTTTCACCCTCCGGAGCCTTCAGGGAAGCTCCTTATTTCTTGTGATTTTTGTCCTATGTCCAAATATATTTCAAAACTACCTTCTTTGCAAAATCAAATTTCGCAGCAATGGCTCAGCAGGTTTACAAATAGTTCTGATACACTTTGAAATCTTTCTATCTAAAACTTTGGTTCATTTAGCTTTTTAGGATCTGCTGCTTTCACTTACACCTTACTGATCCTAATAGATCAATAGGCTATATTTTCGTTTCCCCCAGTCGCCACTTCTTCTTTGTGAAAAAAAACAAACAATGAAACATAGAAAGCAATATCTGCATGTCAGTTACCTTATATCAATTATAGAAGTAAGCGAAATAAACCAAAACATCCTTCATTTAAGATGGGGAACACCTATTTTGATTAAAAGTGTTTCAGCAAGGCAAAAACACAAAAGGGGATAGACAGGCTGGGACATGCAACCCTAAATACAGCATGGAACCGAAGAGGAGCAATGCAGCGCTAGTCCAGGCTGCAGGCATAAGACCTCTCCTAATGCAGGTTGTCTCTTGCAGTCATTGTGGGGCTTCCATGAAACAGGTTTTTTTAATCACTTGTGATTGCAAGTAGAGATGAGTTAATTTGATGCTGCCGTCTTGGTCGAAGATTGCACAGAGGGAGGGGAAGCAGAGGCCACTAGCTCTTGTTCCCTTGTTGGGCAAAGCTTCAATCTTTGCCTTGTGCAGCCAGATGACTGAGGCTGAGTGCCTTCCTCATCTGGGGTGGGTATTTTTTTACAGTGTGAGGCATGCACCCAGAAAGCCAAATACTGACATTTCACAGCTGTATTGGAGGTCAGGAAGATCTGGAACAGACCTTTCCAACGAGGAGTCAGGCAATTTCTCCATTCAAACACTTTTGCAGGGGTGCAATGGTTCAGGCTGGTGTGCTCTTATTGGGAGATCCTTGCTTTAATTTTCATCCAGATCCCTAATTTGCGAACATTTGCTCTGCATTCTTTTCTTATCAACTGCATTGTATGTGTACCATATTCTATTATCCTTTCATTAAAATGTCCAACATTCTCATGTAACAGAAGCATAATAGTATCTAGAACAGAGGGCACTGATATTATTTGGTTTAGGCTCTCCTTAACACTACTTAATATGGTTCTAATTATTTCTGCACATATCCCTAAACCAAGGATGTAATATATTTAATACACTCAGAGGAAAGGCAATAACAAGTTTGTTGTGAAGTGAAAAGCCAAGGTAAAGTTTTAATTGAGGGAGGGAAAGAAATGGGTGAGTTTCAATTTTTTTTTACTCCTGGTTCTGTGGGCAGCGCTTGTTTTGTGAGAGTGCCTTGGTCATGTGCCTGGTTGGTCATGTAACTGGGAAGGTGTAGCTGGTTGATCATGTGACTGGATGGGCATAGCTAGTTAGTCATGTGATTGGATGGGCGTGGCCAACTTGACATCACTCATGTCAAAGGGCACCTTGCCTGATTTCTCCTCACCTCAAAGGCCTTAAAGAGATACAATTTCACTGTCTATTTATTTACTACTTCTGAACATCCAAAACATACTATTTAATCCTATGTGTGTACATACATATTACATAGTATATAGTATGTGCATCGGCAGACAAAAAGATACATTATCTACTATAAATACTGTATGTGTATGTACACACACACAAACATGGCGTCTTCTGAAGCCAAGTCTAGGGCCAGAGTTTGTTGTGCTTCCTTTCTCTTCTTTCTTTCTCTCTGTCCCTCCTCCTCACCCTCCCTTCCCATTTCTTTCTTTCTCTCTCTCTCTCTCTCTCTCTCTCTCTCTCTCTCTCCCTCCCTCCCTCCCTCCCTCCCTCCCTCTCTCCCTCCGAGTGGAAAGGGAAAGAAGCAGCACACAGAAAAAGAATGTGTGAGCATTCAAAATATACTATTTAATATACTATTGAGAAACTAGTAATCAAATGGGTAAATAGGTTAATCAGAGGCTCATTAAAGATCAGGTGTAAAATTGAGCGCTTGTGTAAAGAGTGAATGGATGCTTGAGGAAGCCTCTTAAGGGAAGAAAAGTGCTGAGGATGTAGTAGCACTGCAGGCTTCCCTGTGTTTTCAGCCATGGAATGTGAAGCACATTCTCCTCGTTCTGCTGAAAGTCTAACAGGAGCGTTTGCAAATCCTCTTCTTTTGGTTAGGAACAAAGCAAATAAATATTCTTCACTTGGTTTGTTTCCAAACTCATGAACTTTTTGTACCATTGTCCGATTGATCTTTAATTTTTCCACAGGATTTTTAACATTCAGGCTGATATCTGCAGAAGCTTCTGAAATTTGGGTAGCCACATCATTTTGAATCTCCAGCTCATGAGTTTTCTCTTTGTTTTCTGTTAATTTTGCTTTGGTAACAACCAGTGGCTTCTTGTTATTCTTCAGAGGGAATAGTCGCCTTGCCACCTTCCTCCATTTTTCATCCATTTTATGTGAAGCTGGTTTTATTTGCTCTCCTGTACATGTTCCTTTAGTTCTTTTAAGTCTTTTGGTTACCAACTGAGGAAAGAAGTCTTTTGTATTTTTCTCATGACCATCTTGTACTATTTTTTGACGGCTTTTTGAGTATCCCACCCTGAGTGTGATTTTACCAGAAGCTTCTGAAATTTCTGTGGCCATTTTCTTTTGGGTCTCCAGCTCATGAATTTTCTCTTTTTTTTCTGTTATTTTTGTTTTAGGAGTGACTTGTGGCCACTTCTTAACCCTCAGAACTACTTGTTGGCTTGCAGGCTTCCACCATTGTTGAGGCATTGTGTGTGAAGAAAGTTTTAGTTGCTCTGCTTGAAGTTTTCCTATGCTTTCTGCAAATTGTTGCCTTTTAGTTAGGAACTTAAGAAATAAATCTTCTCCTGTTTGCTTTTTTCCAAGATCATGATCTCCTTTTGCTAATTTTTGATGGCTCTTTAACCATTCCAGATAGCTTTTAGATCTCATGTTGATATCACCGGAATGTTCTGAAATTTCTGCGGCCCCTTCCTTTTGGATATCCAACTCATGAGTTTTCTCTTTGTTTCCTGTTAATTTTGCTTTTGTAACAACCAGTGGCTTCTTGTTATTCTTCAGAGGGAATAGTCGCCTTGCCACCTTCCTCCATTTTTCATCCATTTTATGTGAAGCTGGTTTTACTTGCTCTCCTGTACATGTTCCTTTAGTTGTTTTAAGTCTTTTGGTTACCAACTGAGGAAAGAAGTCTTTTGTATTTTTCTCATGACCATCTTGTACTATTTTTTGACGGCTTTTTGAGTATCCCACCCTGAGTGTTATTTTATCAGAAGCTTCTGAAATTTCTGTGGCCATTTTCTTTTGGGTCTGCAGCTCATGAATTTTCTCTTTTTTTTCTGTTATTTTTGTTTTGGGAGTGACTTGTGGCCACTTCTTAACCCTCAGAACTACTTGTTGTCTTGCAGGCTTCCACCATTGTTGAGGCATTGTGTGTGAAGAAAGTTTTAGTTGCTCTGCTTGAAGTTTTCCTATGCTTTCTGCAAATTGTTGCCTTTTAGTTAGGAACTTAAGAAATAAATCTTCTCCTGTTTGCTTTTTTCCAAGCTCATGATCTCCTTTTACTAATTTTTGATGGCTCTTTAACCATTCCAGATAGCTTTTAGATCTCATGTTGATATCACCGGAATGTTCTGAAATTTCTGTGGCCCCTTCCTTTTGGATATCCAACTCATGAGTTTTCTCTTTGTTTCCTGTTAATTTTGCTTTTGTAACAACCAGTGGCTTCTTGTTATTCTTCAGAGGGAATAGTCGCCTTGCCACCTTCCTCCAATTTTCATCCATTTTATGTGAAGCTGGTTTTACTTGCTCTCCTGTACATGTTCCTTTAGTTCTTTTAAGTCTTTTGGTTACCGAGGAAAGAAGTCTTTTGTATTTTTCTCATGACCATCTTGTACTATTTTTTGACGTCTTTTTGAGTATCCCCCCCTGAGTGTGATTTTACGAGAAGCTTCTGAAATTTCTGTGGCCATTTTCTTTTGGGTCTCCAGCTCATGAATTTTCTCTTTTTTTTCTGTTATTTTTGTTTTGGGAGTGACTTGTGGACACTTCTTAACCCTCAGAACTATTTGTTGTCTTGCAGGCTTCCACCATTGTTGAGGCATTGTATGTGAAGAAAGTTTTCGTTGCTCTGCTTGAAGTTTTCCTACGCTTTCTGCAAATTGTTGTCTTTTAGTTAGGAACTTAAGAAATAAATCTTCTCCTCTTTGCTTTTTTCCAAGCTCATGATCTCGTTGTACTAATTTTTGATGGCTCTTTAACCATTCCAGATGGCTTTTACATCTCATATTGATATCACCGGAATGTTCTGAAATTTCTGCGGCCCCTTCCTTTTGGATATCCAAATCATGAGATTTCTCTTTGTTCTCTGTTAATTCTGCTTTGGAAGCAACCTGTGGCCTCTTGTTATTCTTCAGAAGGAGTAGTCGGCTTGCCACTTTCTCTTCGTTCTTTAACCCTGCTAGATAACTTTTAGATCTCAAGCTGATGTCCCGGGAAACATCCAAAATTTCTGTAGTTAAACCCTTTTGGAGTACCAACTCTTGATTCTCTTCCTTTTTGGTTATTTTTCCTTTGGGTTCCACTTGTAGGACATTGGATGATTTGTACAGTTTTTTCAGCAGATTTTCATGAGTTTCATCCAAATATTCACGAGGATTTGATTTAGTTAATCCACTCCATAATTTTAAAATTGATGACCTAAGAAATTCAATGGAATTACCAATTGTCTCCCGAATATGAGGATTGTAATAACTGGGAGAATTGGCACTCCTTTTGCAATAAATGTTTGAGGCTGGGCATGGAAGTACAAATCCATCCAACCTTTCATAAAATACCAGCATTCCAACCAGGAAAATTTGGGTCGCAAAGGGGGCAACACATCTCATGATGCCTATCCCCTCTCGCTCCTTTTACCCAAATGAAGGCTGCTTGGAATGTTGCAGCCAACAGTTGAGGTGATTTTATGCGGTTACCAAGCAACCAAATGTGATTTCATATGGAGGCTACAGGATAATGCCACTGCTGTGACATTATTCCTGACATCATAGAATTGCCCAAAACCATGGCGACAATGTAGGTAGTGGCCACTTTTATAGATAATGAGTTGATTTTATGAGATCACTCAGATACTTGTGATTAATGTTTTTGGTCAGAGTCATAGTAGGGAATACCATCTGCTTTCACTATCATTCTTCAGCTCTTATAACAAATTACTGCACATTATTATATGTAGAAAACAGAGGGATCAGCAGTTGAAGAAGGAAAGTAATAGGACTAACTTATATACCTCCCCATAGTGCTCACAGCATTCTCTGAGCAGTTTACAATGTCAACATATAGCTCCTAACACTCTGGGTCCTCATTTTACCAACCTCAAAAGGATGGAAAGCTGAGGCAACCTTGAAACATTCATGATCAAATTCCAATTGTGGGCAGAATTAGCCTGCAATAGTGCAGGAAATATAATTAACCAAAGAAGAAAGAGCAGAGAAATGATAATCAGAAATTCCTGGGAAACACACAGCTGTCTTCCTTCACCCAAAATTTATTGATTGTATTTGTGTCACATTGCAAGCAACTCAAATCCTGGGAGTTTATATGATGAGTACTCTAAGGTCCCAGAAGTTTCCCTGAATCACTGAGATGCCAAAGGGAGTGAGAGTCAAGACAAGGCTTGCACAAATAACAGCTTTTTTAATTCCTTTGGCCAGAGCAGAAAAAGAGTTGGGTAATACTATTTCCAAAACACAGACAAAAGCATGTAAGGAATAGCCACACACTGTGAGAGTGGCTGAGGGTTTTTATACATTTTACGGCAATAGAAGCAAAATTTATCCAATCAAACAAAGGTTTGTCACCAACGTGATATTTAAAGCATTCTTTGCTATTTTCCAGAGTATCCCTTGTCCTTGTCCTTGTGTGTTCATACTCCTAGGCAGCCCCCTCCTTACATATCGAGCAGGATGTTCCTGGGAACTGTCTCCAAGGATATGTCTAGCTCTGAAATAAATTATATGAGAGGCCTGCAGCTTTCTTTTGGATCTTTGGCCTGCCACACTTTCTATTAATCTACTATGCCTTTTTCTATTGTGGGAAACTGGGAGGGGGGATAGTACGAATTTACTTACTGTGTAGCCAAAACAAAATTCTTACTAGAAAGCCAATGACATCTCTGCAGGTTTGCACCTGACAGGAACGGGATGGGTGGAACTGGCAGCATGGTAGTGGGAGATTGGACCATGTGATGGAATTGTGTGTGGGGGTGAGGTGACATAGGATCTTGAACTTTCAACTAGTAAAAACAATTAGTTTTTACTACTGGTTCTGTGCGCGTGGGTTTTTTTGTGTATGTGGCTTGTTTGTCATCTGATGGTGGGTATGGCTTGTTGGTCATGTGAGTGGGTGGGTGTTGATTCATGGTCATGTGATTGGTTGGTCATATGACTGGGTAGGCATAGCTGTTGGTCATGTGACTGGGTAGGCATAACTAATTAGTCACCTGACTGGGTGGGCATGGCCAACTAAACATCACTCATGCCTTGCCTGACTTTTCTTTGCCTCAAAGGCCTTAAAGCAGGCATGTCCAAAGTCCGGCCCTGGGGCCATTTGCGGCCTGGGGGTCGGTTTAATACGGCCCTCCAACAGCCCTCCCTGCTCTGTGTAAATGTGGCCCTCCCTTCCTCCCTCTGTCTCTGGGGCTGTGTGGCTGGGAGGGAGGTGGACGGAGGTTACAGATGCCTCCTCCCGCAGTGGACGAGGGAGCAAGCGGGGTGAGCACCCAAGGGCGAGGGAGCAGGTGGGGTGAGCACCCAAGGCTACCGTCATCTTAAGCACCACCGAGGCTGTCGCCCGGCAGGGGCGTCAGGCAGGGAAGCCGGTCGCCCCTCCATCGCTGCACGTTCTGGGGCTGCGAAGCTGGGAGGGAAGTGAACGTGTGACCCCAGAACGTCTGCTTGGTGCCTGCCAGGGAAGCCGGTCACGTCTCCATCGCGGCTCCCTCCGGCGGGCACCACGCAGCCCCAGAACGTGCAGCTCCCGCCGCACAAGGTCGCCCGGCAGGGGCGTCAGGCAGGGAAGATGGACGCGCGGCCTCAGAACGTAAGCCGTGGTGCCTGCCAGAGGGAGCCGCGATGGAGACGCGACCGGCTTCCCTGCCTGACGCCCCTGCCGGGCGACAGCCTCGGTGGTGCTTAAGATGACGGTAGCCTTGGGTGCTCACCCCACCTGCTCCCTCGCCCGCTGCGGGAGGAGGCGTCCGTAACCTCCGGCATAGAGAGAATGACACAGGGAGAATGACACAGGGAGGGATTGAATCGGAGACAGACAGGGAAAGAGGGAGAGACAGACATACAGAGGGAGGGAGGGAGAGAATCAGAGAGAGTGACACACACAGAGGGAGGGAGAGACAGATAGATAGAGACTGATTAAGTGAGTGAGAGACAGACACACACACACACACAGAGTGACAGAGAGAAAGAGAGAAAGAGAAAGAAAGAGAGAAAGAAAGAAAGAAAGAGAGAGAAAGAAAGAGACAGAAAGAGAGACAGAAAGAAAGAGAAAAAGAGAGAGAGAAAGAAAGAAAGAGAGAGAGAAACACAAAGAAAGAGCGAAAGAGAGAGAGAGAGAGAGAGAAAGAGAGAGACAGAAAGAAAGAGAAAGAGAGAGAGAGAAAGAAAGAAAGAGAGAAAGAGAGAGAAATGGAGAGAGAGAGAGGAAGAAAGAGAGAGAAAGAGAGAGAGAGAGTGAGAGAGAAAGGGAGACAGAAAGAAAGAGAAAAAGAGAGAGAGAGAAATGGAGAGAGAGAGAGGAAGAAAGAGAGAGAGAGAAAGAAAGGGAGACAGAAAGAAAGAGAAAAAGAGAGAGAGAGAGAAAGAGAGAAAGAGCGAGAGAAATGGAGAGAGAGAGAGGAAGAAAGAGAGAAAGAGAGAAAGAGGTAGGTAAGTTTTTTTTAAATTTATTTTCAATACATTGTGAAAACTCAACTGTCAGTTGATCTTAATGTTATGAAATGAAAAGTATGTCATTTGCAATTAACTTGGCATAAAATAATTTATTTGCATTTAATTGTAATGGTTCAAAGAATGTTCGGAAAAATGTTCGGCCCTCCACCATGTTCACTTCCTCCAATCTGGCCCTCTTTGAAAAAAGTTTGGATACCACTGCCTTAAAGAGATACAATTTCTCTATTTATTTACTACTTCTGAACATCCAAAATATACTATTTAATCCTATGTATATATGCCGTATGTTTGCATACATAATACCTAGTATAGTGTGTTTATAGGCACACAAAAATACATTATCTCTATATATTTGTGATGGGAAACCTATGGCAAGCGTGTAACTAGTGGCATGTGGGGCCATTAGTTAGGGCATACGAGGTATTGTCATTTCCAGCGTGCCTGTGCCCACTAGCCAGCTGACTTCAGCCTTCCTTTGAGGCTGATTTATGTCCTCTGGAGGCTTCAGGACTTCTCTGAAGTGACGTCTGGTTTGTCTGTAGGTCCATTTTTCACCCTCCGGAGCCTTCAGGGAAGCTCCTTATTTCTTGTGATTTTTGTCCTATGTCCAAATATATTTCAGAACTACCTTCTTTGCAAAATCAAATTTCACAGCAATGGCTCAGCAGGTTTACAAATAGTTCTGATACACTTTGAAATCTTTCTATCTAAAACTTTGGTTCATTTAGCTTTTTAGGATCTGCTGCTTTCACTTACACCTTACTGATCCTAATAGATCAATAGGCTATATTTTCGTTTCCCCCAGTCGCCACTTCTTCTTTGTGAAAAAAAACAAAAAATGAAACATAGAAAGCAATATCTGCATGTCAGCTACCTTATATCAATTATAGAAGTAAGCGAAATAAACCAAAACATCCTTCATTTAAGATGGGGAACACCTACTTTGATTAAAAGTGTTTCAGCAAGGCAAAAACACAAAAGGGGATAGACAGGCTGGGACATGCAACCCTAAATACAGCATGGAACCGAAGAGGAGCAATGCAGCGCTAGTCCAGACTGCAGGCATAAGACCTCTCCTAATGCAGGTTGTCTCTTGCAGTCATTGTGGGGCTTCCATGAAACAGTTTTTTTAAATCACTTGTGATTGCAAGTAGAGATGAGTTAATTTGATGCTGCCGTCTTGGTCGAAGATTGCACAGAGGGAGGGGAAGCAGAGGCCACTAGCTCTTGTTCCCTTGTTGGGCAAAGCTTCAATCTTTGCCTTGTGCAGCCAGATGACTGAGGCTGAGTGACTTCCTCGTCTGGGGTGGGTATTTTTTTACAGTGTGAGGCATGCACCCAGAAAGCCAAATACTGACATTTCACAGCTGTATTGGAGGTCAGGAAGATCTGGAACAGACCTTTCCAACGAGGAGTCAGGCAATTTCTCCATTCAAACACTTTTGCAGGGGTGCAATGGTTCAGGCTGGTGTGCTCTTATTGGGAGATCCTTGCTTTAATTTTCATCCAGATCCCTAATTTGCGAACATTTGCTCTGCATTCTTTTCTTATCAACTGCATTGTATGTGTACCATATTCTATTATCCTTTCATTAAAATGTCCAACATTCTCATGTAACAGAAGCATAATAGTATCTAGAACAGAGGGCACTGATATTATTTGGTTTAGGCTCTCCTTAACACTACTTAATATGGTTGTAATTACTTCTGCACATATCCCTAAACCAAGGATGTAATATATTTAATACTCTCAGATGAAAGGCAATAACAAGTTTGTTGTTGTGAAGGTAAAAGCCAAGGTACAGTTATAATTGAGGGAGGGAAAGAAATGGGTGAGTTTCAATTTTTTTTTACTCCTGGTTCTGTGGGTAGCGCTTGTTTTGTGAGAGTGCCTTGGTCATGTGCCTGGTTGGTCATGTAACTGGGAAGGTGTAGCTGGTTGATCATGTGACTGGATGGGCATAGCTAGTTAGTCATGTGATTGGATGGGCGTGGCCAACTTGACATCACTCATGTCAAAGGGCACCTTGCCTGATTTCTCCTCACCTCAAAGGCCTTAAAGAGATACAATTTCACTGTGTATTTATTTACTACTTCTGAACATCCAAAACATACTATTTAATCCTATGTGTGTATATACATATTACATAGTACATAGTGTTGCCATTATCATTCCAGGTTTTGGCAGTTCAGTAGGTTTTAATTAAGTAGACTTTAGCTCAATAGACTTTAAACCATTGTTAGGCCACTGAATGAACCCTGAACCTAGGAAGCACACGTCATCTCGCCTGACAAAGGCTAACAAAGGCTAGTGTGTACCATCACCCAATTCTTGAAGCAATACACAAAATGTAACTAAATGTATTTTGCTAGATAGCTGAATGTATTTTCCCAGGCTATTTTCCCAGGCTATTTTCCCAGGCTATTGAATGCGTTTTACCAAGCAACTGTATGAACCAATCAAACTATACTAGAATGTAAGTTTCACTTTTGTGCCAATAAAAGAGCCCACACCGAGCTAGTCGGGGCGCGCTCATTTGGAGGAAAATCCCATGTGTTTCGTTCTTATTTTCCCACCGGAGCAGCCCGCCTTCTGTGGTATCGCGTTCCCTCAATAGGGGGCGCAATTTCACCACAAATGGTGACCCTCGACCTGATATCGGCTATCCTGAACACGAAGTTCTTGCCTCCGGTATAGGCCTCGGACTGTCTCTACTCACCCACTCGGGAGGAGCTGCATGCACACCATCCTATCTGCGACACGATAGGACCTTTTCGTGAGTAATGGGCAGAAAATTCCCTCAACAAAAGGGCATATGAACTGAGGGAATTAACCGAATTTTCTATAAAAATTGCCCCAGACGAAGGGAGATCTCTCCCCCGTTTGAACAACAAACAAATCACTTTCCTTTTGATCTGGCCAAAGTGCATGGCTTATCCTGAAAAAAGCACTTAAAAAAAAAAATCTCAGCGTGGACTAAATTAGGAGAATATCTCCATGCGGCCCCTTGCGTAGTCATGGAAACAATTTGTCATAAATCTGACTCTCAGGCATTCCTGGAGTCTATGCTACCCCCGTATGAGTCCAAGATATCACAGCAAATGGATTTCAAAAAGCCAGCTAAAATGTATCTAGTTTTGTCAAAGGAATTTGCTGAAAATTCCACGGGACACCCTCCTCCTTTTCTATGCTTTAGTCTCCCAGCATGTCAGCCAGCGGGAGGAAACATTATCGGAGCAATGATAGAGGGAGAGAAATTTACACCCCTTCCATCTATCGGGAGCAGTTTGTGTTACTTTTTGATTTTTGTTGCATATTTGAATCCTTTTCGCAAGCGTTATAAATCATGGCATGGATGATGTTTTAATTGGACCTTAATGTTTTAATTGGACACCTAAATTGGTTTTCAGGTATGTAAAAATATTTATTGCTTAGGAAAACTATACTGTAAAATTATTTTAATTTTTTCTCTCTAGCTTGTGTCCTTGTTTAAATGCACATAAAAGTTAGGATAAGCTTACAATGTTGCTAGTTTGCAATCTCGCTTTTTAGGATTTTAAAGGGTAGGATACAAGTACTGAAGTAAAGACTTGTTATTTTAGATATCTGTTGCATTTAAGTAGAAAACTTGCTATTGCGATCTGTTATGTGAAAGTATGCTAGAAATGTTCTGTTTAGTATTTAGCTAAAGTTGTATTTCTGTGGAAGCATATGCCAGTATCTGAAATTTTCCTCCTCTTTTTCCTTAAGAAAAAGAGAACGTATTTCCCTGCTCCTTTAACACCAGAGCAATCTACTTTCACACTCTTTTGTATTACTAAGTGGGCAATTAAGCAAACTAGGGAAAAGCTAACAGTACCTTTTGAGCCAGGAAGAATGCAAATTGAGTTAGGATATATGATCTAAGTTTTATCATGTTAATTTATATGATTTAAGGTTTGATTTGAAGTTTACAAATGTTATCTCTTTGAATTTTGAAGAATTTTCTTCTCATATCCTTTGCACATGTGAATGGAAATCCTTTCTCAGAACTTTAACTTTGATCAAAGTATAAAGTGTACCTTCTTTGTTCATTCAAGCCTCTATTTTAGTCTCTAATTTGGCTTATTATGACTTGAATGTTTTCTATGAGTTTCAATGAATTTTTACCTAATATGATACAGCTGAGCCCCTTTGTGGTTCGGCAGGCATTAAACAATGGTGGGCTGGAAAAACTGACGTGGGCCAATAGACTATGTCAAAGAGCGCTCCTGGTCAATTTTGCACCAGTGACATAGAACTTGGCCGGACGCCAGCAGATCCATCCAGATTTGAATGCCACATTAGGTGTATAGAGAATTTTTTTTTCTTTTGGGAACAGTGGAGTCTATTGTTTTATGTTTGTATATGTGAAAAGGCCTTGTATGAATGTGTCTAATCTGTGTTTTGAGCGAGAGTCAGAACACAGTGCGTGTCTGTTGGAATAAATGTGAACTTTTTAATTATATGATAGTGGTCAGAGTTTGCCAAAATGGTGGCTCTGGTCGTTGCGTTGTGAAAAATTCACTGGCCATTTTAGAGATCAGTGCCCTCCCCCAGGTGGGGGTGATCTTTCGAGTCCTTCCGCCCAAAAATTGCTTGCTCATGTTGCAAAAAACTTTTAAAATGAGCAGAAAAACTGCAAGCCCCCCTTAATGGGTTTTCACTGGAGCTTCTCTATCTCTCCTTTTGCCCACTTCCCCCCCCTCTTGCCTGCATCTATCTGAAGGACACAGTGACCGGGGAGGAGAGGGAAAAAGGGAGGGGTGAAAGGGTGAAATCGCACAGGGCATACACACACATACACATCTTAAAGGGGACTCAAAGTACATTCACTCGCTCTCTCTCTCTCTCACACACACACACATCTTAAAGGGGACTCAAAGTACATTCACTCTCTCACACACACATACACACACACACACTCACACATCTTAAAGGGGACTGAAAGAAAGTAAACGTAAGTGAAAGAGGGAAAGAGGAAGTAGAAAAGAGAAAGAAATGAAAGGAAAAGAAATAAAAAAACAGTAAGTGGTAGAGAGAGAGAGGAACAGAAAGTAAGAGAAATAAAGAAAACGTAAGTGATAGAGAGAGAGAGAAAGTGAGATTGTGAGAAAGAGAGGGAAAGAGAAAAACAAAAGAGACAGAAGCAGAAGGAAAGAGATTTTTAAGTGAGTTTCACAACATATCCACATTTATCTACAAATAATCCTATTTCACTTTTTACTTTTCACCTTTTTTCATGCAATTCAATTATTATCACCATCTTAATGAACTGTATGATATTTATTTTTCAGTCTTGCCAACAATTTTGGGTTTTCTTTTGGACATCTTTTGAGTTTTATGTTTATTTTAATCCATACGCAGGAATGATTTTCTGTTATTTTGCCTGCATTTTACAAATTTCTCACATATTTAATGAGAGTTACCTAGCTTCCATAACAATGAAGCTGATTTTTCTCACATCTTTTTTAAGTCAGATTTAAAGTACCCCATCCTATGTCATTTGTTTCTTTGTTTTTGATATCTGCCTTTGAAAGTTTCCTTCCATCTGAATTGTTTTTTAACCTTTTAAGTGCTAATTCCAAGTTTTTTTTTCTTGACAGTTTGTTTTAATCGTTACCTCCTGCTTTGTCTGTAATAATTTTTTTCTATTTACCTTTTACTTTTAGAGGACTTTTAGTTTTTTCTTTCATGCGAAGTTCAGAAACTTTTTCAGACCTCACTTTTGCCATGGAACTAGTTGCCATTATGATTTTGCTCCCAGAAGCCTCTTCACCTTACGCCCCACGGCAGATTTTTACAACTAAACCAAAATTGATTTCTCAAAATTATGACATGATGATTATTGATTTAAAATATTGTTTTTCTCCATTCCTTTGCATCCAAAGGATTTTTACATAGCTTCTGACTAAGTTTAAACTTTTCCTCCTTTTCAATATTTAGGTCATAATACTGCTTTTTTCTCATGCTGCTCCTGCATCTTCACAGGTACAGCTACCTTCAAAACTAACTTTGTTTCAATTGCAGAAATATTTAGGTTCCATTAATTGGATACGTTCTTATTTAGGTTTTACTATTGTTCAACTTTCACCTCTTTTCAACGCCTTAACTAAAGGTAAGCGACCAGCAGACAAAATCCCATTGCAGTAAGAACACTTTGACACTATGCATTTAGTAAACTAAGCCTTGAAAACAAAATGGGTTGACAGATTGCTGGATGGTTTTCCTCTTGCACTTTTGATAATTAACACATTACAATTACCTACAGCTGCAATTGTACAAGTTACACCTTCACTCTTAATTCTTGAATGGATACATCTTTCACACTTTGGCCTCCAGCGAAGCATTACAGTATGCTCTTGCTGACTGGCCTGGTTCTGTTTCTTGTCATCATCCACCTGATCCAAGATTACAACTTCTGAAAACCATACCTTTCGTGTGGGAAACTCCTTTTTCTTCATTTCCAATTCCAGATGCTATTACAGTTTTTGCACAAAATATTACTCCACCACAGACTTCTGCCCAACGCGCAGAACTCTATGCTTCAATTTTGGCTTTTCAACAATTTTCTGATCAACCTTTTGACCTCATCTTGGACAGTCTCTATGTTTCACAAATTATTTCCTCTATTTACAAAGGCTCTCATTAAACAATTTGGTATTGCTTCAGGTGAAGCCACTGCTATTATTTAGCAGTGCCCCACCTGCAGCAAACAAGCCCATGCTGTTCCCATGGATGTAAACCCCAGGGGAACTGATTGTTGTCAAATTTAGCTTATGGATGTTACCCAATATGCTTCCTTTTCCCCATGGAAGTATTTACATGTATCTATTGATACATATTCTGGGTTCATCATGGCCTCCCCCCAAAGGGGTGAGACCACCAAACATGTCATAAATCACTGTATTCGGACTTTTGCATCGCTGGGACGCCCAAAAGAATTAAAAACGGACAATGGCCCTGCTTATACTAGCAGTGCCTTTGCCACCTTTTGTAAAAAATGGGGAATTATACACAGATTTGGTATACCTTACAATAGTCAGGGCCAAGCAATGGTTGAGAGAGCAAACCAAACTTTAAAACACGCCCTGGATAGGTACAATGATGGAAAGGGAAAAGGACCCCCTAGCCTCCCAGCTTTGCAACACATTCTTAATTTGTGTTTGTACGTACTAAACTTTCTCACTTTTACCGGCCAACCTCCGTCGTCTGCTGCCACTCGTCATTTCGCCTCCGCATCACCACTGCCAGACCATCAACGGCCTCTTGTCTACTACCGACAGCTGCCTGATCCTACCTGGAGAGGTCCTGCACATCTCATCACTTGGGATTGCGGTTACACCACCATATCTGCTGACAACACCACTGTCTGGGTTCTTGGTCGTCACATGCGCCCCTGTCACCCGAAACCATCCCAAGATGCATCTGTTCCTGCTCCTGCTCCTGCTCCTGTTCCTGCTCCAACCCTCGCATCAACTCCTTGAATGTAGACCCTTGTTCCAGTTTCTCCAGAGAGGAACCACGGCTGTCATCCGATGCAAGGATCCGGAACAAGTTTGTTGCCCTTGTGCCTTTCTACACCGAGGTAAACATGTCAGCCCACACACAGGACATCACATGATATACTCACATCACCCCTGCACAATGACATTGACATTTACAGCCTCTGAAGCCATCATCGGACTGTACACCTGCCAAAGCTTTGATGGAAAACACCTTGCGACCAAAGCAATAGAGGTGGTTTTGCTAAACTTGGCTGCACGTCCACCAATACCTGACCATCTTGCACACCGCATGACACAGGGAAAAAAGGACATCTTTCCCAACAGCCACCGATCCCGAAACCGCCGTTCGGTGCTTAACCAGGTCCAGCCCGAACAAAGATGGACACACCAACCCTTTCTTCAGACATGGCAGATAAAAGATGCATATAGAACTATACTTAATTTAGCATTTAACAAGACGCAATTATATACATGGCTCCCTAATATAACATGGTTAAAGATCTTTGCAATTACAATAATTGGTATTGTTGCTATGCTTGTTATGTTATGTTACTGTATTTAATGTTTGCTTTCATTAATATTGAAGGTTTTATTCCAAAGGTGTAATCAACAACAGATGAATGTCATGTATTCTGTAGATACCATCATGGAAAAGACATCTCTTCTTATATTAGATTTTGAAGGTAAAGACCACTGCTTTCCGTGTCAACCTTGGATGAGGTGGAGTCGGATGACCCAACCAGAAGGAGAGATCTATTTCTCACCTACAAAAATCTCTGACATCCCTATGTTTGATTTTTCCCCATGGCTTACAACCCTTGTTAGTGCCCTTGCTGGACCTCTGATTATATTGCTGCTTATATGTATTGTAGGACCTTTTGTGTTTAATTATAATGAAATTCAAAAATTAATGAATTTTTTGAAAAATCGTTTGTCTACCATGGAAGCAATGCTCCTTGCTCACTCGTCTGAAAAAGAACCTTTTCTGCCAACAGAGGACGAAAAAGATATCATTGCAGAGGACTTAAAACGCCCGTATGCAATAGGTAGTGATGAGGAGCCAGATTGGTAGAGGGCACCTCCTTAAAAAACAAAAAACAGAGGAGATGTTGCCATTATCATTCCAGGTTTTGGCAGTTCAGTAGGTTTTAATTAAGTAGACTTTAGCTCAATAGACTTTAAACCATTGTTAGGCCACTGAATGAACCCTGAACCTAGGAAGCACACGTCATCTCGCCTGACAAAGGCTAACAAAGGCTAGTGTGTACCATCACCCAATTCTTGAAGCAATACACAAAATGTAACTAAATGTATTTTGCTAGATAGCTGAATGTATTTTCCCAGGCTATTTTCCCAGGCTATTGAATGCGTTTTACCAAGCAACTGTATGAACCAATCAAACTATACTAGAATGTAAGTTTCACTTTTGTGCCAATAAAAGAGCCCACACCGAGCTAGTCGGGGCGCGCTCATTTGGAGGAAAATCCCATGTGTTTCGTTCTTATTTTCCCACCGGAGCAGCCCGCCTTCTGTGGTATCGCGTTCCCTCAATAGGGGGCGCAATTTCACCACAACATAGTATGTGCATCGGCAGACAAAAAGATATATTATCTACTATAAATACTGTATGTGTATGTACACACACACAAACATGGCGCCTTCTGAAGCCAAAGGGCCAAAGTTTGTTGTGCTTCCTTTACCTTCTTTCTTTCTCTCCGTCCCTCCTTCTCCCCCTCCCTTCCCCTTTCATTCTTTCATTATTTCTTTCTTTCTTTCTCTCTCTCTCTCTCTCTCTCTCTCTCTCTCTCTCTCTCTCTCTCTCTCCCTCCCTCCCTCCCTCCCTCCCTCCCTCCCTCCAAGTGGAAAGGGAAAGAAGCAGCACACAGAAAAAGAATGTGTGAGCATTCAAAATATACTATTTAATATACTATTGATATACTAGTAATCAAATTGGTAAATAGGTTAATCAGAGGCTCATTAAAGATCAGGTGTGCCATCTGTTTTTTCACCTCAATTTCAAAGACATCACCCTGAAGAAAGTAGTTATCAATGCTTGGCAAAGAGTCAGATGAAAGGGGAACAGATGCGGTTTGTTCCTGATACTCCCAATCCACTTCATTGGAAAATGTTTTTTTTTTTTTTTTTTTTTTTATTGAAAAAGTTTTATTGGTTTTACATTTTTTAACAGGATAGGGTAATGGTTAGAAAGAAATTTTGAGAGCATTCACGTCAGAGTCGTCGGACCTTCCGAGACCTCAAAATACACATTAAAAAAAGTTAACATAGAAAACATTTTCCATACCACTACAAGATGAAAGCAAGTACATTTACCTAAATTCTCCCTTCCATGCTGTCAGACATTTACAAAAAGTCCGGATAGAAATATTATACAAAATTGTTCAAGAAAAATCAAGGCAAAGTTATTTTTTGGATCTAAGTCTTTTGGCTATTGTATCTTCTTTCTCTCCCCCCTGGCCCCCCGCGGGCGGGGCCGTGACTCCCTCCGTCCCCCCTGGATCTTCCCCCAGGGCAGAGGAATGTTTTTTAAGAAAGGCTTCCGCCTCAGCAACTGTTTTAATCCTCACTCTTCCTCCTTCCCAGAACACCAGCATCCCTTCGGGTGTCACCCACTTGAACCAAATCCCGTGATCAAACAATGTTTTAGACAAGAAGGAAAATTTCCGTCTTGCATCTCGAATCTTTCTAGGAATCTGCTTCAAGATAGTGACCGTTTTTAGTTGGTAAATTAATGGACTTTCTCTCTGCAATTTCAGGATTTCCTCTCTGGTTGACCTTCTAACAAATTTCACATGTATCTCTCTAGGCACTTCATTCATCCTGGCATATGCAGAATTAATTCTATAGGCTAGGTCAATGTCCCCCCTGATCTCATCCTTAGGTTTTTGTAAATAGTCTGCTAAAATTGTACTCATAAGATCAGGTAGGCATTCACCAGATTCCTCAAGAACATTCTGAAATCTCAAAAAATATGTCATTCTTTCCATATCTATCCTAGACACATGCCCATTTATTTCCCCCACCTCATTAGAAACATTTTTAATCTCTCCCTTAGCCCCCTCCAGCCCTCCTTCCAATTCTTCATTCTTCTGTGTATTCTCCAACACTTGCTTCCGGGTATCCAATAGTTCCTTTTTAAAAGTACTATTTTCAGCCCTCTGGGCCTTTATTTCTAATATCAAAGTTTGCATAGAAGTTTCAAGAGAAGCCATCCTTTGTTCCAAATTTACAAGTGCTGCTTCTTGTGCCATGGTTAAAAGTTAAAATCACTGCCACCAAGATGGCGTTTTCCGGGTGGGGCTGGTGGGGCAAACCAGGAGCTCAGTTCAGTTCAGGGCTGTGAAGTTGCAAACCATTCAGAAACCAAAAGAGACACAATTTCCCAAATCAGCAAATAATAATAACGAAGCTCCTTCTCCAAAGGTTTCTCTGCTCTTTGTTCATTTTGAGGATTTTTCTCTTTCAGCTGCTGGTCGACTACAAAGTGTTTTCCATGGTTGGACCTTGTTGATCTGTTGCCAGATTCCAGAATGAGGTTGACTTTACCAGGCTCTTCCTTACTATCATCATCCACTACAGTAGAGGTAGTCAAAGGTGGCAGCTCAGTTGGCAGGTGTAAAATTGAGCACTTTTGTAAAGAGTGAATGGATGCTTGAGGAAGCCTCTTAAGGGAAGAAAAGTGCTGAGGATGTAGTAGCACTGCAGGCTTCCCTGTGTTTTCAGCCATGGAATGTGAAGCACGTTCTCCTCGCTCTGCTGAAAGTCTAACAGGAGCGTTTGCAAATCCTTTTCTTTTGGTTAGGAACAAAGCAAATAAATATTCTTCACTTGCTTTGTTTCCAAACTCATGAACTTTCTGTATCATTGTCCGATTGATTTTTATTTTTTCCACAGGATTTTTAACATTCAGGCTGATATCTGCAGAAGCTTCTGAAATTTGGGTAGCCACATCATTTTGAATCTCCAGCTCATGAGTTTTCTCTTTGTTTTCTGTTAATTTTGCTTTTGTAACAACCAGTGGCTTCTTGTTATTCTTCAGAGGGAATAGTCGCCTTGCCACCTTCCTCCATTTTTCATCCATTTTATGTGAAGCTGGTTTTACTTGCTCTCCTGTACATGTTCCGTTAGTTGTTTTAAGTCTTTTGGTTACCAACTGAGGAAAGAAATCTTTTGTATTTTTCTCATGACCATCTTGTACTATTTTTTGACGGCTTTTTGAGTATCCCACCCTGAGTGTTATTTTATCAGAAGCTTCTGAAATTTCTGTGGCCATTTTCTTTTGGGTCTGCAGCTCATGAATTTTCTCTTTTTTTTCTGTTATTTTTGTTTTGGGAGTGACTTGTGGCCACTTCTTAACCCTCAGAACTATTTGTTGTCTTGCAGGCTTCCACCATTGTTGAGGCATTGTATGTGAGGAAAGTTTTCGTTGCTCTGCTTGAAGTTTTCCTACGCTTTCTGCAAATTGTTGTCTTTTAGTTAGGAACTTAAGAAATAAATCTTCTCCTCTTTGCTTTTTTCCAAGCTCATGATCTCCTTGTACTAATTTTTGATGGCTCTTTAACCATTCCAGATGGCTTTTAGATCTCATATTGATATCACTGGAATGTTCTGAAATTTCTGCGGCCCCTTCCTTTTGGATATCCAACTCATGAGATTTCTCTTTGTTTTCTGTTAATTCTGCTTTGGAAGCAACCTGTGGCCTCTTGTTATTCTTCAGAAGGAGTAGTCGGCTTGCCACTTTCTCGTCGTTCTTTAACCCTGCTAGATAACTTTTAGATCTCAAGCTGATGTCCCGAGAAACATCCAAAATTTCTGTAGTTAAATCCTTTTGGAGTTCCAACTCTTGATTCTCTTCCTTTTTGGTTATTTTTGCTTTGGGTTCCACTTGTAGGACATTGGATGATTTGTACAGTTTTTTCAGCAGATTTTCAGGAGTTTCATCCAAATATTCACGAGGATTTGATTTAGTTAATCTACTCCATAATTTTAAAATTGATGACCTAAGAAATTCAATGGAATTACCAATTGTCTCCCGAATATGAGGATTGTAATAACTGGGAGAATTGGCACTCCTTTTGCAATAAATGTTTGAGGCTGGGCATGGAAGTACAAATCCATCCAACCTTTCATAAAATACCAGCATTCCAACCAGGAAAATTTGGGTCGCAAAGCGGGCAACACATCTCATGATGCCTATCCCCTCTCGCTCCTTTTACCCAAATGAAGGCTGCTTGGAATGTTGCAGCCAACAGTTGAGGTGATTCTATGCGGTTACCAAGCAACCAAATGTGATTTCATATGGAGGCTACAGGATAATGCCACTGCTGTGACATTATTCCTGACATCATAGAATTGTCCAAACAAAGAATCAAACAAAGGTTTGTCACCAACGTGATCTTTAAAGCGTTCTTTGCTATTTTGCAGAGTATCCCTTGTCCTTGTCCTTGTGCATACTCCTAGGCAGCCCTCTCCTTACATATCGAGCAGGATGTTCCTGGGAACTGTCTCCAAGGATATGTCTAGATCTGAAATAAATTATATGACAGGCCTGCAGCTTTCTTTTGGATCTTTGGCCTGCCACACTTCCTATTAATCTACTATGCCTTTTTCTATTGTGGGAAAATGGGAGGGGGGATAGTACGAATTTACTTACTGTGTAGCCAAAACAAAATTCTTACTAGAAAGCCAAGGACATCTCTGCAAGTTTGCACCTGACAGGAACGGGATGGGTGGAACTGGCAGCATGGTAGTGGGAGATTGGACCATGTGATGGAATTGTGTGTGGGGGTGAGGTGACATAGGATCTTGAACTTTCAACTAGTAAAAACAACTAGTTTTTACTACTGGTTCTGTGCGCGTGGGGTTTTTTGTGTATGTGGCTTGTTTGTCATCTGATGGTGGGTATGGCTTGTTGGTCATGTGAGTGGGTGGGTGTTGATTCATGGTCATGTGATTGATTGGTCATATGACTGGGTAGGCATAACTAATTAGTCACCTGACTGGGTGGGCATGGCCAACTAAACATCACTCATGCCTTGCCTGACTTTTCTTTGCCTCAAAGGCCTTAAAGAGATACAATTTCTCTATTTATTTACTACTTCTGAACATCCAAAATATACTATTTAATCCTATGTATATATGCCGTATGTCTGCATACATAATACCTAGTATAGTGTGTGTATAGGCACACAAAAAATACATTATCTCTATATATTTGTGATGGGGAACCTATGGCAAGCATGTAACTAGTGGCATGTGGGGCCATTTGTTAGGGCATACGAGGTATTGTCATTTCCAGCGTGCATGTGCCCACTAGCCAGCTGACTTCAGCCTTCCTTTGAGGCTGATTTATGCCCTCTGGAGGCTTCAGGACTTCTCTGAAGTGACTTCTGGTTTGTCTGTAGGTCCATTTTTCACCCTCCGGAGCCTTCAGGGAAGCTCCTTATTTCTTGTGATTTTTGTCCTATGTCCAAATATATTTCAAAACTACCTTCTTTGCAAAATCAAATTTCCCAGCAATGGCTCAGCAGGTTTACAAATAGTTCTGATACACTTTGAAATCTTTCTATCTAAAACTTTGGTTCATTCAGCTTTTTAGGATCTGCTGCTTTCACTTACACCTTACTGATCCTAATAGATCAATAGGCTATATTTTCGTTTCCCCCAGTCGCCACTTCTTCTTTGTGAAAAAAAAACAAAAAATGAAACATAGAAAGCAATATCTGCATGTCAGTTACCTTATATCAATTATAGAAATAAGCGAAATAAACCAAAACATCCTTCATTTAAGATGGGAAACACCTATTTTGATTAAAAGTGTTTCAGCAAGGCAAAAACACAAAAGGGAATAGACAGGCTGGGACATGCAACCCTAAATACAGCATGGAACCGAAGAGGAGCAATGCAGCGCTAGTCCAGGCTGCAGGCATAAGACATCTCCTAATGCAGGTTGTCTCTTGCAGTCATTGTGGGGCTTCCATGAAATAGTTTTTTTTAATCACTTGTGATTGCAAGTAGAGATGAGTTAATTTGATGCTGCCATCTTGGTCAAAGATTGCATGGAGGGAGGGGAAGCAGAGGCCACTAGCTCTTGTTCCCTTGTTGGGCAAAGCATTGTATGTGTACCATATTCTACTATCCTTTCATTAAAATGTCCAACATTCTCGGCGATGGGGAGCGTGAGGCATCATGACAGGGAAATCCTCAATGCCTATTGGTCCATCAGACTGAGAAGCTTAATTAGGCCACGCCTCCTCTTTCTTCCCCATTCCTTTCTCAGTCTGCTGGTCTTAACGGCTGAGGAAAATTCTCTCGTGAGTATTTATTGAAATAAATAGCGAAGAAAAGTCTTTAAGAGTCTGGAAAAATTTGGCTAATTGGCTATTTTAAAACAAGATTGAAAATTGGATGCTGATTAAGTGAGCGCTGCCGCCAAGGCTGCTGCGGGTCGCAGCCACCTTCGCTGGGCCTCCGGGGTCAGGCTTCAAAGGCCTTCCCAGGCCTTCCAGACTCGAGGGGGTGAGTTTTGGTTCGGTTGGGGCCACGGGGCTGGCGTCGAGCGCCCTGTTAACCGGGCGATTCCCTAGACAAGCTAGGCCAGGGTGGTTGAGGCCTTCTCCCGCCCTTTTTTAGGATGCCGTTTTAATCGCCCCCTCCCCCTTCTCCTCTGCAGCGTGCCGCAACCTCTGTAGGTGGCCTGGCTTCCTCCCGCTGTTACCGACGATCGGAGGGTGGATTGGGCGGTGGAGGCTTGTGTCCAGCCTCAAATAAGACCGCAGGAGTTGCCCGGGCCCACTTTGGCGCGCTTAGTGCGGCCATTTTCTGGTCTCCTTGTGGCGGGCGCCATTTTGTGTGTCTGGCCTTTGCTAAAGTTTACCTCAGCGAAGCCCTTAGACGTGTTTTCATTCGGACAAAGAGCGTTCCTGGGCAGCCTGGCAGAAGAATGGACATTGAATACGGTTGTATATAAATGTACATTGTTGGATTGAGATTGTTCTGATATATTTACCTGGGGGGGAAATGGACACTAAGCGAGACTTGGTCGTTAAGTGAATTGTGACTAATTTTTTTTTGTAAATTTCACCATTTTGTTGCTACCATCTGTCCAGCCTGCTGAGACATGTCTTCTAGGGCGGATGAGGTCCCCTAGACACAAGACGTGCCGCTGCCGCCTCCTAGGATGGCATCCATCCCATCCACCACGAGGCCTTCCTTGGACAATCGTCCTTCCAGAGCCCTGCTGCGCGATGAACAGAGAAGGCAGCGTGCGTTGGAGAAGCAGGTGGTCACGGCCGAGAGTCGCCGGAGAGAGCGTGAGTCTCTGGAGTCCATGTCCGCCTCGGGCATCTCCTTCCCGGCACAATCCAGGGATCCCTCTCCTGCCTTGCGTGAGGTCAGGGCCCAAAGGGAGATTTCTATTTCTCCCTCTGTGTCGCCCTCAGCCATCAGAGGCGTGATGGGCAATCCGCTTGAGGGCACCTCCAGAGATTATCTGGTGCCGCATCCCTCCTTGGCCCCGCATGGGGAGTCTCTTCAAGGGGAAGAATCGGAGGAGGAGGTGGACTTTGAGGATTTGCAGGACTTGCCTCCTAACATTAAGAGGCTTGGTTTCCTCCGCTATTGCCAAGGGGATTTCGCAGGCATGAAGCATCAGGCTCGTCTGGCCCCTCCTCCACTCCCTGCCCCGCTGGTCCCAACGGCTGCCCCCAGCTAGGCTGGCTGGGTCGTCCCGTGTCGCCCAAATGGAGGAGGGCGAGTGTCCGGGCTCCCCCTCCCTCGCAAGTGATAAGTCTGGCCTGGGCGAGGAACCGGTGACTGGAATAGTGTTATCTGATGATGAGGATGCTCGCAAGGAGGAGGAACCCGCCTATGCAGGTCTGTTCCAACCTTCCCTGTTTAAGCAGCTTCTGGGGAAGGCTAAGTTCACCACAAAGCTTGGGGACACTGGGGGCCGGGCTGCTGCCAGCCGGAAAGACCCGAGCCAGGCCATCTTCATCCGCACTCCTCTGGGTAAGGAGGAGATTCTGGCCCCTCCCATGTTTCTGGAGGTGGTCAAAGGTCAGGGACTCACTTGGGTCCTTTCCTGCTCCAGGGACGAATGATAGGCGGCTATATAATATGGATAAGGTTTTTCCCAAGCACTGTAGGTTCCTGAGGTGGACACACCGGTCACGGCTCTTTCCTCTTCAGCTACGGTGGTGGCCAGAGGCGCTGCAGACAAGTTAAAGCCGGAGGGGACTTCCGGTTCTGCCTTCCAGCGGTGACGGACGAGTCTTTGGGCTTGTCCGCCGCTTTGCTCTTTTTTCTGCCCCCCCACGGGGGCGAGACGCCCCTTTTTGGGGGTCTCCCATAGGGCTGGCTTGCCTGGGTTGGTTCCCCCCCGTGGCAGCGGGGAAACGGCCCTTGTCTTTGGCCTAGGTGAAGAAGGACATGCTGCGGGGGGTTTCCCCTTCGCCAATGGTGGTCGGCAACGCATCGTGAATATGGAGAGAGCTGGACGTTCGGGTCGGAAGGCTCTCTGGGACTTTGGCGGCGAGGTGAGGAGTGAGTGGTTTTAAATATATTTTTGCTGTCAGCCTGGACTGAAAAGAACTTGGAGGGGGGTGTTTGTTGTCAAACCCCCCCTCGGATTCAAAGCGGCGCTTGGAAATGGCTCCTCGTTACGAGGAAGCGGATATCCTAAGCAAGGGAAAGTGATTTGCGGCTTGTTTTTTTAAAATGTATCTAAGTCCGGCTGGCTGGAAACAATGTTTCTTTTATTACTCTCTCCTGCCGGCTCTCAGTTTGGGCGGTGGAAAATGGCTTCCCGTTGTTCCTGAATGACTATCTCACTTATGGAAAGTTACCAACATCCCTTTGTGATACGGACTTCCTCTCGCTATTAATGAAGATTTTCTTGGACTAATTGATTCCTTCCCTGGAGCGCTTTCTTTGCTACAACTATTGACTTTGAAACGTGTTTTCTCTTTGGATCTTGAACTTTCTTTTTCTTTTTGCAGTCCTGATTTGAACTTTTTCCTCTCTCCTGAACTGCTTCACCAGCCTCACCCAAAAAACGCCATCTTAGTGACACTGACTTTAACAGCTTACCATGGCACAAAAATCAGAACTGGCAGGTTTGGAACAAAGAATGACGTCTATGGAGAATGTGTTACAAGCTTTGGTGCAAGAAATTAAGACTTTGAGAGAAGATCGTACCAGCTTAAAACAGGATATTCAGGAAACACGGAAACAAGTGCTGGAAAACATACAGAAGACTGAAGAGCTGCAAGGGGGGCTGGCTGGGGCAAAGGGAGAGCTTAAAAATGTTAATAGTGAGATTGGAGAATTAAATGGGCAAATGTCTAGGATGGATTTTGAAAGGATGTTATATTTTTTAAGATTTCAGAACATTTCTGAAGAGCCTGGTGAATGTCTTCCTGAACTCATGAGTACAATTTTTGCAGATTATTTAAATAAACCCAAAGATGAGATCAGGGGGGACATTGACCTAGTCTACAGAATAAATTCTGCATATGCCAGGATAAACGAGGTACCCAGAGAGATACATATCAAATTTGTTAGGCGGTCAACCAGGGAGGGAATTTTGAAGGCACAAAGAGGTGGTCCGTTAATTTACCAGCAAAAAGTAGTCGCTATCTTGAAGCAGATCCCTAAAAAAATTAGAGAGATGAGAAGGAAATTTTCCTTCTTATCCAAAAAATTGTATGACCACGGGATTTGGTTCAAGTGGGCGATGCCGGAAGGAATGTTGGTGTTCTGGGAAGGAGGAAGAATAAGGATTAAAACAATTGCTGTGGCGGAAGCCTTTCTTAAAAAACATTCCTCTGTCCTGGGGGAAGATCCAGGGGGGGCCACGGCCCCGCCCGCGGGGGGCCTGGAGGGAGAGACAGAAGACACAATTGCCAAGAGACTTAGATCAAAAAAATAACTTTGCTTTGACTTTTGATTAATTTTGTATAACATCTGTATCTGGAGTTTTGCAAACGGATGACAGCATGGAATTGAGAATTTAGAAGTATGTACTTGTTTTCACCTCGTAGTATTTATGAAAAATGTTTTTCTTTAACGATTTATTATGAAGCACTGGAAGGGCCAATGACTCCGACGCGAAAGTTCTCAAAATTTCTTTTGTATCCCTTACCTTACCCGATTGAAAAATTGTAAAAACCAATAAAACGTTTTCAATATTAAAAAAAAAAAAAAGCCGGAGGATCGCAAGGCCGAGCACATCTTGCACAGGGGGGTATGTGACAGCGACCTGGGCCATTACGGCGGCAGCGGCTGCCTCGTTCCTTAATAGGACGGCCGTCCTGTGGCTCCAACAGCTGCAGGCCCGCACTCCGGCGAATGATACCCGTACCTTGAGCGACATTGGTAAGATCCTGGTGGCTTCACAATATTCTGCGGACGCCACCTTGGATGCAATGAAAATTTCTTCCAGCGCTCTTTCAGCTTCGGTGGCATCCGGAAGGTTGCTGGGGCTTAAGAATTGGCAGGTGGACAACAGGTCCAAGTTCTACGTGGCATCTAGGCCTTACGTAGGCGACAAGCTGTTCGGGGATCCACTAGAGCATGTATTGGTTGAGAACAAGGAGAAGAAGAAGGTGATTTTTTTAAATTAAATTTATACCCCACCCTTCTCCTTGTTAGGACCCAGGGCAGCGCACAGGGATGTTAAAATACATACAAAATATATAAAATATATAAAATTTAAAATACTTATTCTAATAAATAAACCCTGCGCTAAAAACCGAATTAAAATCCCAAGTTTAAAAATTATCTAATAGTCAGTATGGAGGTTACGCTAGGCCGGCTAGATGAAATAGGTGTGTCTTCAGACACTTGCGGAAGAGGCGGAGGTCGGAGATGGTGCAGAGTTCAGGGGGTAAGTCGTTCCAGAGGGCTGGGCCCGCCACAGAGAAGGCTCTCCCCCTGGGTGTCACCAGTCGGCATTGTCCAGCCGACGGCACCCTGAGGAGGCCCTCTCTGTGGGAGCGTATCGGTCTGAGGGATGTATGGGGCAGGAGGCGGTCTCGCATATAACTAGGCCCCGAGCCATGGAGCGCTTTAACGATGGTCGTTAAAACCTTGAAGCGCACCCGAAAGACCACAGGAAGCCAGTGCAGCTTGTGCAGGATAGGTGTTATGTGGGAGTGTCTAGGCGCTCCCGTAATCACCCGCGCAGCTGCATTCTGGACTAGCTGCAGCTTTCGGGTGCACCTCAAGGGGAGCCCCATGTAGAGAGCATTACAGTAGTCGAGTCGAGAGGTGACGAGTGCTTGAGTGACTGTGCGTAAGGCACCCCGGTCCAGTAAGGGGCGCAATTGGCGCATCAGGCGAACCTGATGAAACGCCCCCCTGGCCACAGCTGCCACATGATCTTCCATAGACAGCCGGGAATCCAGGAGGACACCCAAATTGTGCGCCCTCTCCACGGGGGCCGGTGTTTCGCCCCCAATGGCCAGAGTTGGAATAATCTGGCTGAACCGGGGCGCCGGAAGCCACAGCCACTCAGTCTTGGACGGGTTGAGCTTGAGTTTGTTACCACCCATCCAGATCCGTACGGCTTCCAAGCACCGGGACATAACCTCAACGGCATCGTTGGGGTGGTCTGGGGTGGATATGTACAACTGAGTATCATCAGCGTACAGATGATATCCCACCCCAAAACCACAGATGATCTCACCCAGCGGCTTCATATATGTGTTGAATAGGAGGGGCGAGAGGACCGACCCCTGAGGAACCCCACATATGAGGGGTCTCGAGGCCGACCTCTGCCCCCCTGTCAACACATATTGCGACCGACCAGAGAGGTAGGACGAGAACCACCGCAAAACAGTGCCTCCCAGCCCCAATCCCCCCCAGTCGGCGCAATAGGATACCATGGTTGATCGTATCAAAAGCCGCTGAGAGGTCTAATAGGACTAGGATAGAGGAATATCCTCTATCCCGCGCCCTCCAGAGATCATCAACCAACGTGACCAATGCCGTCTCGGTGGTGTGCCCGGGTTGGAAGCCGGACTGGCGCGGGTCTAGATAATCAACTTCCTCCAAGTGTCGTGGAAACTGTTGAGCCACCACACTCTCAACAACCTTCACTAGAAAGTGGAGGTTGGAGACGGGACGATAGTTCTCTAATAATGCTGGATCCAGGGACGGCTTCTTGAGGAGGGGCCTTACTACCGCCTCTTTCAAGACGGCAGGCAAGGACCCCTCACTCAAAGATGCATTGACAATGCCCTGGAGCCAGCCTCGTGTCGTCTCCCAGGATGCCAGTACAAGTCAGGAGGGACACGGGTCCAATAAACATGTGGTAGCCCTAAGTCTCTTTGACAACTTGTCCATATCCTCGGTGGTAACAAAATCAAACTCCTCCCAAGATGGTGTCACAAGAACAGCCTCGGCCCGCTCGACTGGGCCACTGTCGATGGAGGGTAGCTCGTTCCGAATCCGAGTGATTTTCTCCTGCAGATAAATCCCAAATTCCTCTGCTCGATCCTGTAAAGGGGCTTCCCGCGGCCTCTGTTGAAGGAGGGAGCGGGTCACCCCAAACAGGGCGGCAGGGTGGTTATCTGCGGATGCAATAAGAGTGGCACAATACTCACGTTTGGCCACTCTTATCGCCACTAAGTAAGTCCTAATATGGTCTCTCACTAGTGTTCGGTCGGCTTCGGAGCGAGAAGATTTCCATCTGCTCTCTAGGCATCTCTTGTGGCGCTTCATCCCCCTAAGCCCCTCGGTAAACCAAGGAGCCCAGGTGGTTCGTCGCCGCAAGAGAGGCCACAAGGGCGCGACTCGGTCCAAGGCCCCCGTGGCCGCACTTAACCATGCGGCCACTAGGTCCTCAGTCGAGTCGCGGGGCAAGTCCACAGGAATTGGCCCAAGCTCCCTTTGGAACCTTATCGGGTCCATCAGGAGCCTGGGGCAGAACCATATAGGAATGTCCGGTTCCGCCTTCCCACAGTGAGGTGCGGCGATCGGAAAGTCGAGCCGAAGGAGAGCGTGATCTGTCCATGACAGGGGTGTGATGACTAGATCCCCTATTCCCAGATCACTACTCCACTGTCCCGAGACAAAGATTAGATCCAGGGTGTGTCCGCCCTCGTGGGTAGGGCCTACAACTACTTGGGTCAGGTCCATGGCTGTCATGGAAGCCATGAACTCCCGAGCTAACCCAGAGGTTTCGCCTGCTGACGGCAGGTTAAAGTCCCCCATGACTAATAGTCTGGGGGTCTCCACCGCCGCCTCGGCTATCACCTCTAGGAGCTCGGGCAGGGCTGTTGTTGTATAGCGAGGGGCCAGGTATACAACTAACACGCCCAACTGCCTCCCTAGGCCCCACTTCACAAGGAGGGACTTGCACCCGGTCGTCTGAGGGATCGTGGTCTCCTTTGGCTCAAGACCTTCCCTAACCATAATCGCCACCCCCCCACCCCTCCCTAGGGCCCTAGGCTGATGGAAGGCTCGGTATCCTGGTGGGCACATTTCTACGAGGGGATGTCCTCCCTCGTGGTCCAACCAGGTTTCCGTAATACCTACCAGGTCCGGGTCCCCCTCTGACACAAGGTCATGGATGAGGGGGGCTTTTTGTACCACGGACCTGGCGTTGCATAGCATCAGCCTAGGGCCCCGCTCTTGCCCACCTAGTCTGCGATGGGAGCATGGGAGGTCAGAGTGCGTGACCTCCTGTAACCAGCGGCCACGGTCCTCCAACCGATGTCCATCCTGTCTCCCACCGCCCCTGCCCCTCCCCAAGACCGAATTGATGGAGAATACCTCAGTGGAAACGACCCCCCCTTCCCCCTCCTCCGTTTCTCTACTTCCGCCGGCCGGCCTTATAATTTGGCGTCCCCCCACCTGACTATCCCCTCCCTCCTCCCTGGAACCCCCTAAAATCCGAATTAAAAAATTAAAAAGAAACCCCCTGAGTTTGCGCTTCGCCCACCTCTCAGGAGCAATAAGTCCATCCTCGAGGATGCCATCGTCTTCTTCCAAAAGGCAGGAGAGACGTCCGACTCCTTACCGTAGACGGCAGTTTTACCGGCCCCCTGACTCGGATTACCACCAGTCGAGGTATTATGGTTCCAGGGGGGATCGCTTCCAGTTTCGCCCCTCATTTCAGGACGGGCCGTGGCCAATTCCATGGTCTCATGGTGGCCTGCTTGCATATCCCAGTCTGTGCCTCTCACCGCAGATTCCTGCGATTTTCCCACCAGGGGCAGCATTCCAGTACAGGGCCATGCCCTTTGGGCTGGCCTCGGCACCTCGCAATTTTACCAAGGTGCTGGCGGCAGTCGCGGCTTACCTGCACTCCGTTCCCATCCGATTGCAGATTTACCTTGATGATGTCCTGCTACAGGCCCACTCCTTTGATCGCGATCTCAACCTTACCATTGAGATTCTTCAGAAATTGGGGTTTTCTGTCAATTTCCCCAAAAGTCATCTCACTCCTTCTACTAGGATCCTCCATTTGGGGGCGATCATTGACTCAGTGGAAGGCATGGTGTTCCTGTCCAAGGACAGGAGGGACAGGCTGCAGCAGCTGGCCGGCTCTGTCAGGTCCGACCAGGTGTCCCCCATAGTGACCTTGTCCCGCCCCCTGGGGTCCATGATTCCTGCGTGGGTATAGTTCCCTGGGCTCGTTTCCATTCCAGGGAATTGCAGTGGGCGTTGATCCCATATCAGAGACAAATGATTAGTAACTCCCCGGTGCCAGTCCCGGTACCTCCCCAGGTTCGTCTCTCCCTTCGATGGTGGCTGTCCCCGGCGATTGGGCAGGGATCCCCCCCCTTTGGGCCCCGGTTAGAGTCGCTGTTACCACTGACGCCAGTTTCTTTGGCTGGGGCGCTCTGATGGGGTCGCAGATGGCGCAAGGCCGCTGGACTGCCTCGGACTTGCGGCGCAATATAAACTTCCTCGAATTGAAGGCGGCGCGCCTGGCCTTGCATCACTTTCAAAAAGAGTTGTTTCATGCTCATGTGTTAATTCTCACAGACAATATTGCCACGAAGGCACATGTGAACAAACAGGGAGGGACTCATTCCAGAGCTCTTTCGACAGAGGCACACAGACGGATGAACGGGGCAGAGACTCATGTGAGTTCTATCGAGGCGGATCACATTTCTGGCCTCTTGAATCACCAGGCAGATTGGCTGAGCCGCAGCACGGTGGACCATGGAGAGTGGCAACTCGATCCGTCGCTGTTTCTGCGGATCTGCCAGAGATTTGGGAATCCGGTGACAGACCTGTTCACGACGCTGAAGAAGGCGCAGCTCCAGAGGTTCTTCACCGTTACCAGACCTGGGGTGCTGAGGGCACCGACGCACTCCGCTGCTCGTGGCCGACCGGTCTCCTTTATGCCTTCCCTCCCCTTCCCCTTCTCCAGGGCACAATCAGGAAGCTGTTAGCAGTGGAGGCTGAGATGATTCTCATAGCCCCGAACTGGCCCAGACGCGCTTGGTATGCGGATTTGAGGCAGCTGTCAGTGTCCCCTCTGTGGAAGCTTCCGGACAGGGAGGTCAGACTATTTCAGGGGGTGCTCCAGCACCCGGGACCCAGGTGGTTGAAACTAACCGCCTGGCACTTGAGCGGCAGAATTTGAGCGTTAGGCACATTTCTGCCAGGGTCATGCGTACCCTGGAGGCGGCTAGGCGTCCCTCCGCCAATAGGAATTGCAACACTGCCTGGACTGCCTTCACCAGATGGTGTGAAGGGTCTTCTTTCGTGTCTCAGGCTGCCTCGGTTTCCGAAGTCCTGGACTTCTTACAAGATGGCCTCGACAAGGGGCTGGCTTATGCCACCTTGCGCAGGCAAACTGCAGCATTAGCTACTGTTATTCCGGGTGAAGGTCGCACCCCCCTTCCTCATCTTCCCTTGATTAGGAGATTCCTCAAGGGGGCAGCTAACCTGCCCCCCTCCGTAGTTCATAGGTTCCCCACTTGGGATCTTCCCCTGGTCCTGCAGGCCCTGACGGAGGCTCCCTTTGAGCCCATCAGGTTGGTACCCTTACAGATGTTGACTTCAAAGGTGGCATTCTGGGTGGCTATCACCTCGGCTCGGCGCATTTCCGAGCTCAACGCCCTTTCCTCTCGCAGTGACCTCTGCCTCTTCCACTCGGATAGGGTAGTCCTACGCTTAGATCCGACCTTCCTGCCGAAGGTCAATACTCCCTTCCACAGGTCACGAGAATTGGTGTTGCCCAATGTTTGCCCATCTCCCTCTCATGAGAGGGACCAACTTTGGCATAGGCTAGATGTTCGTAGGGCCCTTCGGATACACCTGAAACAAACTGCGTCCATTCGTAAATCTGAGGCGCTGCTCCCTTCATTCAACCGGCTTCCCAAGGAGCCAGGGTCAACCCTAGCACCATAGGAAGGTGGCTTAGGCGGACCATTGAGTTGGGTTAGAGGGCCAAGGTGAGACTCCGCCTCATGGTATCACAGCTCATTCCACGCGCAGCACGGCCACAACAGCGGCCGGGGCTACCAGGGCTCCATTTGAGGACATTTGCAGAGCGGCCTCCTGGTCGAGTCCCTCCTCATTCATCCGGCATTATAAGCTTGATGCGTATGCGTCTGTGGATGCGGCATTTGGCTGAAGGGTTTTGCAACAGGTGGCTTCGGCCGCCGGCACTGAGGATTAGTATCTCCCACCCTAGGATGGTAGCTTTGGTACATCCCTGTCGTGATGCCTCCCGTTCCCCATCGCCGAGAACGTTCGTTGGTACTCACGTGAACGACGATTCTGGCGATGGGAGCAGGAGGCATCACGTCCCTCCCTACTTAGTTAGTGGCTGGGTGGGGGTGGCTACCCCTCCTTGTTGTGATTTTTGTTTGCAGTTTTTTCGGTCATGGCCTTCGAAAGGAATGGGGAAGGAGGAGGAGGCGTGGCCTAATTAAGCTTCTCAGTCTGATGGACCAATAGGCATTGAGGATTTCCCTGTCGTGATGCCTCCCGCTCCCATCGCCAGAATCGTCGTTCACGTGAGTACCAATGAACGTTCTCATGTAACAGAAGCATAATAGTATCTAGAACAGAGGGCACTGATATTATTTGGTTTAGGCTCTCCTTAGCACTACTTAATATGGTTCTAATTATTTCTGCACATATCCCTAAACCAAGGATGTAATATATTTAATACTCTCAGAGGAAAGGCAATAACAAGTTTGTTGTTGTGAAGTGAAAAGCCAAGGTAAAGTTATAATTGAGTGAGGGAAAGAAATGGGTGAGTTTCAATTTTTTTTACTCCTGGTTCTGTGGGTAGCGCTTGTTTTGTGAGAGTGCCTTGGTCATGTGCCTGGTTGGTCATGTAACTGGGAAGGTGTAGCTGGTTGATCATGTGACTGGATGGGCATAGCTAGTTAGTCATGTGGTTGGATGGGCGTGGCCAACTTGACATCACTCATGTCAAAGGGCACCTTGCCTGATTTCTCCTCACCTCAAAGGCCTTAAAGAGATACAATTTCACTGTCTATTTATTTACTACTTCTGAACATCCAAAACATACTATTTAATCCTATGTGTGTACATACATATTACATAGTATATAGTATGTGCATCGGCAGACAAAAAGATACATTATCTACTATAAATACTGTATGTGTATGTACACACACACAAACATGGCGTCTTCTGAAGCCAAGTCTAGGGCCAGTTTGTTGTGCTTCCTTTCTCTTCTCTCTCTCTCTCTCTCTCTCTCTCTCTCTCTCTCTCTCTCTCTCTCTCTCTCTCTCTCTCTTTCTCTCTCCCCTCCCTCCCTCCCTCCGAGTGGAAAGGGAAAGAAGCAGCACACAGAAAAAGAATGTGTGAGCATTCAAAATATACTATTTAATATACTATTGATATACTAGTAATCAAATGGGTAAATAGGTTAATCAGAGGCTCATTAAAAATCAGGTGTACCATCCGTTTTTTCACCTCAATTTCAAAGACATCACCCTGAAGAAAGTAGTTATCAATGCTTGGCAAAAAGTCAGATGAAGGGGGAACAGATGTGGTTTGTTCCTGATACTCCCAATCCACTTCATTGGAGAATGTTTTATCAGGCGATGGTTTGTTCAAAGTTTCAGAGTCCTCCGTATTAATTCTGGGGTAGTTTCCTCCAAATATTAAGCACCTGAGAAGATTATCCTTTCTTGATTTCTGAGACTCAAGCTCCTTCTCCAAAGGTTTCTCTGCTCTTTGTTCATTTTGAGGATTTTTCTCTTTCAGCTGCTGGTCGACTACAAAGTGTTTTCCATGGTTGGACCTTGTTGATCTGTTGCCAGATTCCAGAATGAGGTTGACTTTACCAGGCTCTTCCTTACTATCATCATTCACCACAGTAGAGGTAGTCAAAGGTGGCAGCTCAGTTGGCAGGTGTAAAATTGAGCACTTTTGTAAAGAGTGAATGGATGCTTGAGAAGGCCTCTTAAGGGAAGAAAAGTGCTGAGGATGTAGTAGCACTGCAGGCTTCCCTGTGTTTTCAGCCATGGAATGTGAAGCACGTTCTCCTCGTTCGGCTGAAAGTCTAACAGTAGCGTTTGCAAATCCTCTTCTTTTGGTTAGGAACAAAGCAAATAAATATTCTTCACTTGGTTTGTTTCCAAACTCATGAACCTTTTGTACCATTGTCCGATTGATCTTTGATTTTTCCACAGGATTTTTAACATTCAGGCTGATATCTCCAGAAGCTTCTGAAATTTGGGTAGCCACATCATTTTGAATCTCCAGCTCATGAATTTTCTCTTTGTTTTCTGTTAATTTTGCTTTTGTAACAACCAGTGGCTTCTTGTTATTCTTCAGAGGGAATAGTCGCCTTGCCACCTTCCTCCATTTTTCATCCATTTTATGTGAAGCTGGTTTTACTTGCTCTCCTGTACATGTTCCTTTAGTTGTTTTAAGACTTTTGGTTACCAACTGAGGAAAGAAGTCTTTTGTATTTTTCTCATGACCATCTTGTACTATTTTTTGACGGCTTTTTGAGTATCCCACCCTGAGTGTGATTTTACCAGAAGCTTCTGAAATTTCTGTGGCCATTTTCTTTTGGGTCTCCAGCTCATGAATTTCCTTTTTTTCTCTGTTATTTTTGTTTTGGGAGTGACTTGTGGCCACTTCTTAACCCTCAGAACTACTTGTTGGCTTGCAGATTTCCACCACTGTTGAGGCATTGTGTGTGAAGAAAGTTTTAGTTGCGCTGCTTGAAGTTTTCCTATGCTTTCTGCAAATTGTTGCCTTTTAGTTAGGAACTTAAGAAATAAATCTTCTCCTGTTTGCTTTTTTCCAAGCTCATGATCTCCTTGTACTAATTTTTGATGGCTCTTTAACCATTCCAGGTGGCTTTTAGATCTCATGTTGATATCACCGGAATGTTCTGAAATTTCTGTGGCCCCTTCCTTTTGGATATCCAACTCATGAATTTTCTCTTTGTTTTCTGTTAATTCTGCTTTGGAAGCTGAGGCAACCTTCAAACATTCATGATCAAATTCCAACTGTGGGCAGAATTAGCCTGCAATAGTGCAGGAAATATAATTAACCACAGAAGAAAGAGCAGAGAAATGATAATCAGAAATTCCTGGGAAACACACAGCTGTCTTCCTTCACCCAAAATTTATTGATTGTATTTGTGTCACATTGCAAGCAACTCAAATCCTGGGAGTTTATATGATGAGTACTCTAAGGTCCCAGAAGTTTCCCTGAATCACTGAGATGCCAAAGGGAGTGAGAGTCAAGACAAGGCTTGCAAAAATAACAGCTTTTTTATTCCTTTGGCCAGAGCAGAAAAAGAGTTGGGTGATACTATTTCCAAAACACAGACAAAAGCATGTAAGGAATAGCCACACACTGTGAGAGTGGCTGAGGGTATTTATACATTTTACGGCAATAGAAACAAAATTTATCCAATCAAACAAAGGTTTGTCACCAACGTGACCTTTAAAGCGTTCTTTGCTATTTTGCAGAGTATCCCTTGTCCTTGTCCTTGTGTGTTCATACTCCTAGGCAGCCCCCTCCTTACATATCGAGCAGGATGTTCCTGGGAACTGTCTCCAAGGATATGTCTAGCTCTGAAATAAATTATATGACAGGCTTGCAGCTTTATTTTGGATCTTTGGCCTGCCACACTTTCTATTAATCTACTGTGCCTTTTTCTATTGTGGGAAAATGGGAGGGGGGGTAGAACAAATTTACTTACTGTGTAGCCAAAACAAAATTCTTACTAGAAAGCCAAGGACATCTCTGCAGGTTTGCACCTGACAGGAACTGGATGGGTAGAACTAGCAGCATGGTAGTGGGAGATTGGACCATATGATGGAATTGTGTGTGGGGGTGAGGTGACATAGGATATTGAACTTTCAACTAGTAAAAACAACTAGTTTTTACTACTGGTTCTGTGCGCGTGGGTTTTTTTGTGTATGTGGCTTGTTTGCTCATCTGATGGTGGGTATGGCTTGTTGGTCATGTGAGTGGGTGGGTGTTTATTCATGGTCATGTGATTGGTTGGTCATGTGACTGGGTAGGCATAGCTGTTGGTCATGTGACTGGGTATGCATAACTAATTAGTCACCTCATTGGGTGGGCATGGCCACTAAACATCACTCATGCCTTGCCTGACTTTTCTTTGCCTCAAAGGCCTTAAAGAGATACAATTTCTCTGTCTATTTAACTACTTAACTTCTGAACATCCAAAATATACTATTTAATCCTATGTATATATGCCATATGTCTACATACATAATACATAGTATAGAGTGTATATAGGCACACAAAAAATACATTATCTCTATATATTTGTGATTGGGAACCTATGGCAAGCATGTAACTAGTGGCATGTGGTGCCATTTGTTAGGGAACGCGAGGCATTGCCCTGTCATTTCCAGCGTGCATGTTCTCGCTAGCCAGCTGACTTCAGTCTTCCTTTGAGGCCGATTTTTGCCCTCCGGAAGCTTCAGAACTTCTCTGAAGTGACTTCTGGTTTGTCTGTAGGTCCATTTTTCACCCTCCGGAGTCTTCAGGGAAGCTCCTGAAGCCTCCAGAGGGCCTCCGGGGTGGGGGGGGGTAGGCTATTTTTGCCCTCCCAGGGTCCTAGAAAGCCTCTGGAGCCTGGGTAGGGGGAAAATGCACGAAAAGCAGATGGAGCGTTGATTGTGCAGACTAGATGACCTCCAAGATGCCTTCCTGCTCTAAATTGCTGTTCTGTTTCAAACCGTCCAAGCCTAGCAACCTAGAGGCTTGGTGGGGCTCTTACTTCTAAGACAGGCCTGATCTTGTTCATTTCCAAGTAAGCTTGAATTCTGCTATGCTGACGAGACAGCATCACCTTGCTGAGGAATGAAGACTGCTGTTCACCTGCTGTTTATCCGGTGACTCCTGCTATCCTTTTCCAAGCTCGCTTATTTAGGTCTTGGTAAGACCATGCATCCCCTGCTGGAATGCAACCCTGCAATTGTTGCAGCCAGAAAAGGCTGGATCAGGCAAAAAAGGACACCACAGTGGAAGCCCGGATAGCCCAAGATGATGACTGCTGACTGCATTGAATAACCTGATCCGCACTGCGGTCTTCCGGCTTCAGTAGGTTCTCTTGGACCCCTGGAAGAGCAGTATTAGAATCCAGGGCCATGACCGGGGCATCTACCACGGGCCAAGCCAGAGTCTTTTCCAATGCCTCAGCTACGATGTAATAGCGTCTGTCATTTGCAGTCGGGGCTGGTCCGGAGGCCGGGGTAGACCACTGCCGCTACACGGTGTCAACGAATATCTGAGGTGTAGGAATGATGTCCACCTCAACTTTATGTTCCAAAAAGAGGACCTTGGCTGATGGAGGCTGCGGTTGGGCTGTGTAGTGGGCGCTGGCGACTCCCAGTCTGACGCGACCTTGGCCTTGGCCAGCAGTGGCTTAAACAGTGCTGGGGGAAAAAAGCCCATATATGTTGGTTTCTCGGGCACATCATCTTCATCCCCGAATAGGTCACCGTCTCGGATCTCTCCTTCCTCTGAGTCCAGTAAGGCGCTGTAATCCGTCTCAGGAGGAGGAGGGGGTAAGGCATTAGTGCTAGACACTGGAACGCCAGTATGAAGTCCAGTCTGGCCATGACTGCCAATGGGAGCCTGAGTTTTTGCCTGAAGGCCAGCTGCAATACCTTGCTTAATTGTCTCAGAAAAGAGGTTCTGCATGTCTGGCACCACCGAGGTCAAGAGTGGAAGAGGTGGTGGGAGCATGGTCTGGAAGTCAATATGCAACCCAGCCACCGTGGTGGGAGCATGGTTCTGCATGTCGGTATAAGTAGCTTCCGCCTGCTTCATTGAAGATCTGCTCTGTGTACCACCCCAAAGACCTGAGGTGTCAATTTGCAGCATAGGGCTGAAAGGCCCTGGAGTTGATTCAAGGCCCAATGGCACCAAAGGGGCTGGGCTAGGAGCAGGGGGCGCTGACTGCAGGCGAGAAGTGGAAGGGCCCACATCCCCTGAGGAGATGGCCTTGGGGGAAGATTTGGCCTTCTTCGCCTTGGAGGCCTTGGAGCCAGCTGAAAAGGAGGAGGAGGAACATGTTTTGGCTGTAGAATGGGCCTTTGAGGCCTCTCTCTTCACTGGGCCTGCTGAGGGAGAGATCAGTAGTAGGCCTTGGGCAGGGGCCTGTAGGCCTTCGCAGGCCTCAGGTCTGCTGTCAGTGACAGGGCGAGTGGACATGTCCCAAAATGGCGACCGCAAGCTTTTAAACAGCCTAAAATGGCGCTGGGCATGTTTCGCCCTCATGCCGGGCCTTAGCGTGCTTTCGCCACCTAGGTCAAGCTGGGGCTTGCGGAAGGCAAAACTGCCGGAACGAGGGCTACCCGGCTTTAAATCTTCGCCTGGCAGCTGATTCGGGCGTCTTGAGCAGCAAGAATGGCGTCGGCTGCAGCTGTCAAGGCCCAAAGACAAGGCATGGACGTTTGAGCATGCGTGAGCAAAGCGCTGCTCTCAGAAGGCCGAGAACTCCACCAGCCTCAAGAACATGCCTAAGTGACCTGCGTGGGATCAAAGGCAGGCGCCGCAGCAATGAGGGACCCCCTGTGGCTCTCTGGCATGTCTCACTCGAGAGGAGAACGCACTGAGTGTCAGAAGCAGCTGACAGAAAGAGGGAGTCAGACCAATGCAGGCCCCAGAAGGTGAGGCACAGCACGCTGAGCTTGACAGGGTTCTCTGGCAACTAGCACACAGAAATTACTCACAAAGGTTATAAGTGAGGCCACAAGTTGTCTAGATCTTGCTGACAGAAATAATTTGGATAACCCAAAAACTGTCACAGAGTGAACTGAGTCGGAAAACTGGTAAGAGAAGATGAAGGAGCTAAATGCCAGGAAGCCAAGGGAAAAGATCAAAGGGAGATGGAGAAAAAACAGGAAGAGAAAGCGCTAAGGGAAGGAGCAAGGGACAAAGAGACAAAGGAGCAGAGGGAGTTAAGAACGATTAGATCAACTAAACCTATAAATCAATGACATGGAGGAAGAAATAAAGGTAATCTCCATTAATATATATGGATTAAATTCAGCAACAAAAAGAACAACAACATTCAATAAATTGGAGAAATTGATACTGGACATTAGATGCTTACACAAAATACATATTAGAAAGCAATACAGAAAATTTTCGGTACAGGCAAAACTTGGTAATTTATGGTAATTCACCTGGCTGACCAAAGCAAAAAGGGAATAGCATTATACATTAGAAAGACAATACAATAAAATAAAATTCTTGATGATGGAGAGGGGAGAATACTGATGGTGAAAATAACAATGAACATGAGAAAGATATTATTAGTGGCAATATATGCTCCAAACAACAAACATGAAGAATTTTTTGGGAAAGTACACAAAAAAATAACAGAATATGACTATGAAGATATATGTAGACTTGGAGACTTTAATGCAATTGTAAATAATGAAATAGACTATAAAGCTACAAAGATGAACAAGGGGGCGAGTCACTGGCCCCCGCGGATAGGGCTCGCAATCTGGGCGTCCTCCTGGATTCTCGGCTGTCATTGGATAACCATGTGACGGCCGTGACAAGGGGGCCCTTTTATCAGGTTCACCTGATTCGCCAGTTGCGCCCCTATCAAGATCATGATGCCTTACGCACAGTCACTCAAGCGCTCGTCACCTCCCGCCTGGACTACTGCAATGCTCTCTACATGGGGCTCCCCTTGAGGTGCACCCGGAGACTCCGGCTAGTCCAGAATGCAGCCGCACGGGGGATTTTGGGACTTACTCGATACTCCAATGTGACACCCCTCCTGCGCGAGCTGCACTGGCTGCCAGTGGCCTTCCAGGTGCGCTTCAAGGTGCTTGTGACCATCTTTAAAGCGCTCCATGGCATAGGACCTGGCTATTTGCGGGACCGCCTCCTACCGCATACCTTCCTTAGACCTGTTCGCTACCACAGAGTGGGCCTCCTCAGGGTGGTATCCGCTGGACAATGGCGCCAGGTTGCCCCCAGGGGGAGAGCCTTCTCTGTGGCGGGGCCTGCCCTCTGGAATGACCTACCCCCCAATCTTCGTACCATCGCGGACCTACGCCTCTTCCACCGGGCATTAAAGGGTCATCTATTTCAAGAAGCCGGCCTGGCTTAATTTTAATGAGTAAACTTTTTAATTGGTTTTAACCTTATTAATTCAAATTTTTAGCACAGAATCCCTAATTTAATTCTATTTTAACTTGTGACATATTGTATTGTTATGTATATGTTTTTATATTTCTGTGCACCGCCCTGAGTCCCCTCGGGGAGATAGGGCGGTATACAAATTTGATAAAATAAAATAAATAAATAAATAAATAGACATTTATCATGGTCAAGTTGCATATGACGTGGATGTCAACAGAACTAAAAATAACTAAGATAGACATAGATATAAACACATGAGCAGATCATAATCCAACAATAATGACTTGGAAAGGGAGATGGACTTTAAATTCAAGAATATTGAAAGAAAAACGTTTCCAGCAATATATGGAAAAAGAATCGACATGTTTCTTCCAGGAAAATAGAAAGGAAGACATATCATTACAGAATGTATGGGACACTTGCAAAGCATATATCAGAGGTCTTGCAATGACATACTTAGGGAAAAAGAATAGACAGAGCAGACAAATTCAAGAGAAGTTGGAATCAGAGTACAAAAGTCTGGAGACGGAGCTGCAGAAAAACCCACAAAATAAAAAAGTAAAAAATATGATGGAACTGCAAAAACATAAATTGAACCTGATAGAAAATGAAGACTTGGCAAATAAAATAAAATTGGCAAAACAAAACCTTCTTGAAAATGCAAATAAACCAGGCCGTTGGCGGGCTTACAAGATGAAAAAGGAAAGAGAAAAAAGACTGATAAGCTAATTGGTGGATGAAAAAGGGAATCTACAACATTCAAATAAAAAAAGAAAAAAAGATTTGAAAACTACCAGAAGAAGTTGTATCCACATCAGAGGGTTCCAGAAAGGAAAATAAGACAATTCTTAGAGAAAACTAAAATAACTAAAATCCCAGGAAAATTTAAGAAGGCACTAGAAGAAAGAATTACAATGATGGAGGTAACAGAAGGCATCAAAAGGCAAAAGAAGGGGAAATAAGACCAGATGGATTACTGGCAGAAATGTATCAAACATTACAAGAAGTATTAAGTAATATAATGTTGGAACTATTTATTGACTTACTAAGGGAAGTAAGATGCCAGAAACATGAACAGAGGCATATGTAACTCTTATACCAAAAGAAGAGTCAGATTTACAACAAGTAAAGAACTGTAGACCTATTTTACTATTAAATGAAGATTATAAAAATTTTGCATCAATAATGACAGAAAGAATGAAGAGACTTTTAAATGAATTCATACACAGACCAAAATCAGAGACAGATCAGAGACAATATGTGAATTGTATTGATTATGCTAGAGTATCATGAAGCTCACCCAGAGAAACAAATGCCGTTGTTATTTTTGGACGCACAAAAGGCCTTTGATAATGTGAACTGACAATTTATGATAATGCAACTTCAAATGATGGGATTTGGTGAGGGATTTATAAATATGATTAAAATGATATACAATAACAAAGCAGCAAAGGTAATGTGTTGCGTTATGACACTTCATCACGTGCCAAGCATTTCTGTTAGTGTAGACTGGTTTTTACCGGTCGGACATAAACAAGGAAGCTGGCATGGAAAATTACCAGCGCCACCCTCTGACACCTAACACCTTTGGAGAAAAGTTCCCACCTTCTGCAACGTGCTAACTATCAACAAAGGACACGTGACTCCTTTTCTACTGTGTGTATTCCCATATATGGTTATGATTTGTGTTTGTTTACATGACGTTTGCTTGCTTAACCCTGCCTTCTGATAAAGTTAATAAAAGAGCTTGCAGACCTTTGTCTGTGCGCTCGTTCCACTCCGTTCGAAGAAGAACCTGGTGTCGTGTCTCTTCTTTCCCCTCACCCATGGGCCGCCCGCCTGATAACTGCGATAATGTTATTACAACAACTGGCGAACCCTGACGTGATTCCTTTCAATTAGCTGTGGTTAAGCTGTGGTTTTTCCTTCATCACGTCCAGCCTGAAGAACCCTCACACTTACGCCCGGGACAGGGCACAACGCATTTCAACTGATTCTCAGTTTCCTTCGTAAGTATTGGGAGTGGGTTGTCTAAAACACAGATTAGACAGCTCTGTGAACTTGGAGACCTTCTGAAGGCTTCCAATATAATTCTTTCTGATAAAGGCACACCATTGCCTCAAATTACAAAGGCTCAACTAATTGAACTGTTAAAATATGTTTGGCTTAAATGTCCGATCTATCCTGTGGATGGATCAACAAAAGTAACAATCTGGAATAGAATCTTAAAATATGTGAATGAGCCTCCTAAAGCTCCTAAACACCTCATTGTAACTTGTTTAATTCTTTTACAATCCTTACAAGTTTACGATACGGAGCTGGGGGTGGTTGCCACGGTAACACCGCCCCCCCTTACAGGGGTGAATTACCATCTGCCCCCCCTCTCCCTGCAATAACAAAAACAGAGCGAGAGGAATTCACACCTCCTCCAGCTATTCAGGAAGAGTCTGTGCTGGTTTCTGATTTTGTTGCAGACTTGAATCCTGTTTGCAAGCATTATCCATTGGCTTTAATAAATCATTGCATGGATGATAGTTTAATTGGAACCTCAAAAGACAACACCTAATTGGCTTTTAGAAATGTAAAAGGATTTATTGCTTAGAAAACTACACTGTATGAATGTTTTAATTTCCCTCCCCTCTAGTTAGTGTCTTTGTTTAAATGTACATAAAAGTTGGGATATGTTATTTGGAAATTTACAATGTTGCTAGATATAAGGCTATAGGGTAATAGGAATTTTGGAGATTAAAGATCTTTTTGTATATAAGTAAGGATAATGCACCTTTGAATTTTGTAGAATTTCTCACCATGTCTTTTGCACATGTGTATGGAAATTCTCTCTCAGAACTTTAACTTTGATCAAAGCATAAAGTCTGTCCTCTCTGTTATTCAAGTCTCCGTTTAAGTCTCTTGTTTGGCTCATTGTGACTTGAACGTTTTCTATGGGTTTCAATGAATTTTCACCCAACGTAATTTCTTAACGGTAGCCACATCTGGCTTCCCATACAGCTGAACCCCTTTGAGGTTCGGCAGGCATTCAACATAGTGGACTGGAGACACTGGCGTGGGCCACAGACGATGTCAAAGAGCGCTCCTGGTCACTTTTGGACCAGTGACATGGGCTTGGCCGGACACCAGCAGATCCTAAATCCATCCAGACTTGAATGCCAAAGAGGCTTGAAGAAGATTGTACTGTGCTAGGTGAATAGAGGATTTTCTTTTCTTTTGGGGAAAGAGGGGAGTATTGCTGTGTGTGTGTGTGTGTGTGTGTGTGTGTGTGTGTAAGAAGGTCTTTGACATGAGTGAGATCTTATCTGCGCTTTGAGTAAAATCAGCCAGAACGGATTGCATTGAAAGGAGTGTGTCTGTTGGAATAACTGTAAAACTTTTTAATTGTAAGGGAGGGGTCTGAACAAACTCAGAGTCTGCAAAAATGGAGGCTCTGGCTGTTGCGTTGCAAATAAATCACCCACTCCCTGCTTCTTCTTCGTGCCCCACCAGAATTTGCTTTACTTGTGGGAGGCCTGGCCATTTTAAAAATCAGTGCCGTCTTCCAGGTGGGGGTGGGGGAGGAGTCCCAAGAGGGCGTAAATCCCCTGACTACTCCCACCCCAAAGGCTGAACTTAGAAATGCTGCATTTTTTTAGTCTTTTGAAGTCAGCCCCGCCCACAAGGCTGAACTTAATAACGCTGAACTTTCTCACTCCTTTGAAGCCAGTCCCCCCTCGAGGGCTGAGCCTGACAATGCTTTTATGTGAAGCTCTGATAGCTTTTCAGACCTCGCTCTTGCCATGACAATTAATTCTCCACTTACAATAAATAAAGGGGAATTGGTTGCCACTATGATTTTGCTCCCGGAAGCTCCAACTGATGATTTATTGGCTTTAGAACAACCATTACTCACCTCACGCCCCACGGCAGAATTTTACAACCACTGGGGGCACTACAATGTGGATTACCTAACCCAAATTTGATTCCTCAAAATTATGACATGATGATTATTGATTTAAAAGATTGTTTTTTCTCTATCCCTTTGCATCCAAAGGACAGATGCTTGTTTGCTTTTACTGTCCCTGAACTTAATGATTCTATACCCACCTTACGATATCAATCGAAAGTTTTGCCTCAAGGAATGCTCAATAGTCCCACCATGTGTCAATTTTTTGTATCACATGTCTTAAATCCCTATCGTGTGCAATATTCAACTTTTTTGGTTTATCATTATATGGATGATATTTTAGTAGCTGCCCCTGTCCCAAAGGGCACAGTTTTGAAAACTTTACCTCATCTTCAACAAATTTTACAACATGGAGCTCTTTATATAGCCTCTGACAAAGTTCAAACTTTTCCTCCTTTTCAATATTTAGGACACAAACTGCTTTCTTCTCATTCTGCTCCTGCGTGTCCACAGGTACAGCTGCCTCCAAAACCAACTTTGCTTCAATTACAACAATACTTGGGTTCTATTAATTGGATAGGTCCCTATTTAGGTCTTACTACTGTTCAACTTTCACCTCTTTTCAATGCCTTGACCAAAGGAAAGCAACCAGCAGACAAAATCCCATTGCAACAAGAACATTTTGAAACAATTCAATTAGTAAATCAGGCTTTAAAAACAAAATGGGTGGATCGTTTGCTGGATGGTTTTCCTCTTGCACTCTTGTTAATCAACACATTGCACTTACCTACAGGTGCAATTGTACAAGTTACACCTTCACTGTTAATCCTTGAATGGATACACCTTTCATATACACCTCGTTCTACTTTAACTACAAAGCCAGCTCAAATGGCACTCCTCATTACAAAGGGTCGCAATCGTGCTAAAGCACTTGCTGGACAGGAACCAATCACACTCTATGTTCCTTCTTCTCTTGCAACTTGGGAAACTCTTTTGGCCTCCAGCGAGGCATTGAAGTATGCTCTTGTTGACTGGCCTGGTTCTGTCTCTTGTCATCCTCCTCCTGACCCAAGACTACAACTTTTGAAAACCACACCTTTTGTCTGGGAATCTCCTTTTGCCTCATTCCCAATTCCAGATGCTGTCACAGTTTTTGCAGATGGAAGTAAAAAATATGGTGCTTGTGCCTGGCAATCTGAGGGCCAATGGCACACAAAACTTATTCCACCACAGACTTCTGCACAACGCGCAGAACTGTATGCTTCAATTTTGGCTTTTCAACAATTCTCTGACCAACCTTTTAACTTGATTTTGGATAGTCTGTATGTTACACAGATTATTTCTTCTATCTATCAAGCCTACCTCTCACCTTCTATTGAATCCTCACTTTTGTCTCTTTTTCTTACTCTTCAACACTTAATTTCTCAAAGAACAAATCTTTTTCATGTTTCTCACATAAGAAGTCATCAACCATTTCCAGGTATCATCCAAGAAGGAAATGATGTTGCTGACCATGCAGCTGTTGCTGCTTCCTCATTCACTGTTTATTCTTTGTCTTCCCTTACTCCATGGGAAAGTCACTCTTATTTTCATCAAAACAAAAAGGTGCTGATTAAACAATTTGGTATAACAACAGCAGAAGCAACTGCTATATTGCAACAGTGCCCTACTTGTAGTAAACAAGCGCATTCTATCCCTATGGGAGTCAATCCCCGAGGGACTGAATGTTGTCAAATTTGGCAAATGGATGTTACCCAGTATTCTTCCTTTGCTCCGTGGAAGTACATTCATGTGTCTATTGACACATATTCAGGTTTCATCATGGCTACCCCTCAAAGGGGCGAAGCCACAAAACATGTAATTAATCATTGCATTCGTACCTTTGCATCGCTGGGATGCCCAAACGAACTTAAAACTGACAATGGGCCTGCTTACACAAGCACAGCATTTGCTGCCTTTTGTCAAAAATGGAGCATAATTCACAAATTTGGTATTCCATACAATAGTCAAGGACAAGCCTTGGTTGAAAGAGCAAATCAAACTTTAAAACATGCTCTTGACCGTTACATTGGCTCGTGGGGGAAAACAGCCCCTGGTCTCCCAGCTGTGCAAGACACCCTTAACTTGTGTCTTTATACCCTTAATTTTCTTAACCTGACTGGTCAACCTGCAATGTCTGCTGCTTGTCGTCGCTTTTCTTCTTCCCCCTCTGCTGAACATCAGCGACCACTCGTCTATTACCGGTGCCTACCAGACCTGACATGGCAAGGACCAGCAGAGCTCATCACGTGGGGAAGAGGATACGCTGCGGTTGCACTCCCTGACAAGACCTTGTGGGTTCCTGCTCGATACATTCGTCCCTGTCATCTGCCACCAAAGACCAAAGATGAAGACACATCTTCTTCTGATCCTGTCACTTCTCCAGATTCACCTGCTGTTTGTGACGACCACCGCGATCAGTGAAGGACTTCCAACACAAAACATCAACCAAATAACTTCAGGTACCAAAGCACTACATCAACATAACAACTTCACAACACCTCCAGTCCTTTTGAGGCTGCGAGGGGACTTTGATAAACATTTTTACAAAACCAGACGCAGTGTGCTGTCAGTAGATACCGCACCTTGCGCACCTTGCATCAAAATCACAAAACAAGAGGATAAGGTCATTCATATCTTTATATATAGCACCCAATTGAACTGTAAAAACAAAGCACTCCAAACATGTACACACAATGGCACTACTTATTCAATTTGTATTGACAATAACCAACAACAGTGTTATGACCTTACAGGTCCAACTCATAGATATATCATACAAATTACAGCTGGCAACAAATTAATGATCAACAAGGACTTTTATAATTTGGCACTTCCACAATCAGTCATTTTTGATACATGTGAAGCCATGGATGAGGGCACCAACGAATGTGGCTCTCTCTCATGGCGTAGAACATACTTTCACAACGAAAAATAAATTTGTGCCCGAGCCAGCAATCCGTATCACAGTTGCGGATCTGGCACATCTTGTGGAGATTGGAGATGTGTGGATTTTATATCCCAAGGACTCACTGTTGTGCCAGACACCATCCCAAAACAAGAAAAAGATAGAAAATTGTATATAACCAGACTATCCCCACCAGATGACTGTTATCAACACACTTGCAACCCCATTAACATCACCTTTCTTGTTCCACAAAACTGGCTAACCGCACAAAAGTGGAAAGGAATGCAGGATGAGTATGCACTGGGGATAAATGGCATTGGAAAAGATCCCACTGTAAAGCTTAAGATACAGATTCTTCAACATCACTTAGACCCTCTAAGTCATTCATTGTTTCATTCATATTACCAAGAAATGCAAAAAGTACAACATCTGGTCATTTCAGCCCAAGCACAAAACACGTTCCTCAAATTAGCTGAAACCATTGCAAAAGAACTGCATGTAACAAATTGTTTTGTGTGTGGAGGAACTAGCATGGGTGAACAATGGCCATGGGAAGCTCAAGAGGTTAATTATGATCACATCCTCGCTAGAGGTTCCGAGAACACCTTTAAAGAGTTAGGAGAGGAAATATGGGCCATAACCACTAACTTGGTGGGAAATGTATGTTACCAAAGAAATCAGACTCAAAACAGAACATTTGATGCAGGTTCCTTGTGCTGTCTAGGAATCTGGAACAATGCCACCTGGTGGTCTGGGGAGAACATCACAGCCCCAAACAAATCTTTGGAAAAAATTAGTAACATGAAATTCTTGACATTGCCAGAAAACAATGACTCTCCCTGGTCAACCCCGGATGGCCTGTATTGGGTTTGTGGACGTTTTGCTTACAACAAATTACCAGCAAACTGGTATGGGTCTTGCGTCCTATCCACCATTCACCCTGGTTTCTTCTTACTCCCACTACAACAACGACAAGACCTGGAGTTCCAGTCTACGAAGAACTAGGTAATGTGCGCGACCAAAGAGACCTTATGGACACTAAAGATATTCACAGAGGAGATTGGACTGACGAGGATTGGCCCCCAGAATGTATAATTGCCATCTACGGCCCAGCAACATGGGCGGAGGATGGCACATTTGGATATCGTACTCCCATACACATGATAAATAGAATAATTCGTCTTCAAGCTGTAATTGAAATTATAACAAATCAAACAGTACAAGCCTTAAAACATTTAGCCCAAGAAAGTGCAAAGTCTAGAACATATATCACGCAGAATCGTTTAGGTCTTGATTACTTATTGGCTAAAGAAGGGGGAGTATGTGGTAAATTTAATTTGACTAATTGCTGTATTGAAATTGATGACAGTGGGAAAGTCATTCAGGAAATATCAGACAAAATGGTAAAACTTGCTCATGTGCCTGTACAAACATGGCATGGTTTAAATTTGAAAGAAATGTTTGGTTCATGGTTTCCAAAATTGCCCGGTTTGCAAGCGATTGTAGCTTTAATTGGTATGATTGCTTTAGGATGTATTGTTTTACCTTGTGTTTTGCCTATATTTGTTCGTGCAATTTCTAATAGTTTATCTTTGTTTGCTGAGAAATGAGCTATAGCTCACATAAATGCTTTGTGGGAACAGAAGTATGCTCCTGTGCCCCAGGGAGATTCCCTGCAGAAAAAACCACTAACCCTAAGCAGTGATGAAAAGGAAGAGGTAATTGTCAAACACCGAATTAAGCCCCCTCTCAGGCTGCTGTATGGTGACGAAGAACATCTTTTTTGAAAAAACAAAAACAGAGGAGATGTTGCGTTATGACACTTCATCACGTGCCAAGCATTTCTGTTAGTGTAGACTGGTTTTTACCGGTCGGACATAAACAAGGAAGCTGGCATGGAAAATTACCAGTGCCACCCTCTGACACCTAACACCTTTGGAGAAAAGTTCCCACCTTCTGCAACGTGCTAACTATCAACAAAGGACACGTGACTCCTTTTCTACTGTGTGTATTCCCATATATGGTTATGATTTGTGTTTGTTTACATGACGTTTGCTTGCTTAACCCTGCCTTCTGATAAAGTTAATAAAAGAGCTTGCAGACCTTTGTCTGTGCGCTCGTTCCACTCCGTTCGAAGAAGAACCTGGTGTCGCGTCTCTTCTTTCCCCTCAACCATGGGCCGCCCGCCTGATAACTGTGATAATGTTATCACCACAGTAATGGTAAACGGTGATGTGACAGGGAAGATAGCGATTATGAACTTGACAAGGATGTCCACTATCACCATTATTAGTTATACTAATAATAGAGATTTTGAATAGAGAAATACAACAAAATAAAGAGGTAAAAGGTATGAGAGTCAAGAAAGAAGAGTATAAATTACAAGCATCCGTGGATGATTTTGTGTTTATTATGGAGGATCCATTTGAAACAGGGCCAAAACTAGTTGAAATAATAGAAGAATATGGAGAAGTAGTGGGTTTGAAGATTAATAAAGATAAAACAAAAATCTTGGTGAAAAATATTGCAGAAAAACAGAAAAGAGAGTTGATTGGGAAACTGGATATACAAGTGGTGAAAACAGTGAAATATTTGGGTCTTGAATTGACATCAAGGTGTGTAACACTAAAGGAGGATAACTATTATAAGGTGAGAAAACTAATAGAAATAGATCTAGAAAGATGGAAAAATCTACAATTATCACTGATGGGAAGAATAGCAGTAGTAAAGATGAATATATCACCAAGATGCTATACCTATTACAAACAATACCAATAAAACTAGAGAAAAAAAATACTTTGAAAGTATGAATAAAATGGAGGGGAAATATATATGACAAGGGAAAAAAGCAAGAATTAATATAAAAATGTTGCAAGTTGCAAAAGTTTGAGGTGGATTTGCATTACCAAACTGGGAACTGTATTACCAAGCAGCAGGACTAGCTTGGATGAAAGAATGGATCTTATTGAGAAATACAAGAATATTGATATTGGATGGTCATGATTTGCAATTGGGTTGGCATGCTTTTTTGTGGTATGGTAAAAGTAAGGTACATGGCTATTTTCAAAGACATTATGTAATGAATGGATTACTAACAATATGGGAAAGAGTGAAAGGGAAATACTACTTAGAAATACCAATGTGGCTTTCAACAAAGGAAGCATAGACACATCCAAATATTAGTAACATGAAAAAGATTATTAGATACAAAGATATCTTAACAGAAAGGGGAAACTAAAAAAAAACAAGAATTAGAAAAATAAGAGATTGATATAGGATGTTTTTCACAATTGCAAATACAATCAAGATATGAAAAAGATAAAAGGGAGTACTGTTTTAACTTAGGAAGTTCGGAGTTGGATAAGATATGGGAATGGAAGAAAGAATAATATACAAACTATATAGCTACCTATATAGCTACCTATATAGCTACCTATTAAGAACTAGGCTAGAAGAAGTGGTTAAAGATACAATGGGCAAAATTCTTGGGCAAAGAATTTTGGCCACACAATTGAGCTAAAAAAGTGGCAACAACTATGGGAAAGGTACTATAAATTAACCATGTCAACAGCTTACAAAGAAAACTTATACAAAATGTTTTATAGATGGCACATGTCACCGGAAAAATTAGCAAAGATGTTTAAAGACAAGTCAGCGAAATGTTGGAAATGTCAACAAGTAATAGGTTCTTATTATCATATGTAGTGGACTTATGCAGAAGGAAGGAAATATTGGACTAAAATAAGAGTAAGGTTAAATAAAATGTTACAAGAAATAGAATTTAGGCTTCCAGGAGCTAATGTCATCGTGCTAAGAGTTAGAGAACGGGAGCTCCAGTAACCTCTATCTCTAATTTCTTCATTTGAACTCATTTTTGAGTGCTGCAGATCCTGAAGGGACCAGCAGATTAAGGGGGAAACTCTGAAGATGCTGGGATGATAAGGCAAATCTCCCAACGGGTAGGAGAAACTCACTAAACAGACGTGGATCTATCCTGTCACTTGGTCAGGACTGTAGCAATGGCGGCCGCAAAAGAAGGGAGAGAGAGGGGGCAATTGAAATCGAGATGTCTGTTATTGTTGACAACCCAAAAAAGGGAAGACAACGTGAAATTGGCAGAAAACTTGAACTGGAAAGAAAGAGGCTCAGTGACGGAGACTGTTTCTACAGTCTTGAATCTTGCCGAAAGTAGTGAGAGCTAAGACGCTGAATTGGAATTGACTGCATGAATAATTTGAAAGGAAGCAGCCAGAGTGGGAAACTCGATAGGAGAGGGAGGAGAAAAAACTAAAACCCGGCTTGGACAACAGGAGTGGGTTATAATAGCTGCTAAGTAAACTTGGAAAACACAAAAAGGATTGTATAATAGTTGGGGTGGTTGTTGATTATTATTCTTTTCTTCTCTCCCACTCATCCATCCACTCCTCTGTCTTTCCAAAGAATAGTTGAACTTTGAACTGTGAACAGTTTCAATCGTGAACATCCTTTTGGAGGGGACACCTTGCAAATATACAACATCCACTCTCTTGGAAGTTAAAACTGTACCAGAGACAATAGAGAGAGAGTTGTTTTGGAAAAGCTGGAGGGCTCCTTTAACACACACACACCAGTTAATTTGATGCTGAAGTCTTGGTCGAAGATTGCATGGAGGGAGGGGAAGCAGAGGCCACTAGCTCTTGTTCCCTTGTTGGGCAAAGCTTCAATCTTTGCCTTGTGCAGCCAGATGACTGAGGCTGAGTGACTTCCTTGTCTGGGGTGGGTATTTTTTTACAGTGTGAGGCATGCACCCAGAAAGCCAAATACTGACATTTCACAGCTGTATTGGAGGTCAGGAAGATCTGGAACAGACCTTTCCAACGAGGAGTCAGGCAATTTCTCCATTCAAACACTTTTGCAGGGGTGCAATGGTTCGGGCTGGTGTGCTCTTATTGGGAGATCCTGGCTTAATTTCTCGAGTCCATCTGTTGGTTTTAAAATTGAATTAGTTTTTATTGGGATTTTAATTGGTTTTAGCACAGGTCGGGTTAATTTAATAAGTTTTTAATATTTATATATTTATTATCGTTATTTTATGTATATGCGTGGTTTTAATTTTTCCTGTGCACCAACCCGAGTCCCTTTTTGGGAGAGTGGTGCAGTATATAAATTTAATAAAACTTAAACTTAAAACTTGCTTTAATTTTCATCCAGATCCCTAATTTGCGAACATTTGCTCTGCATTCTTTTCTTATCAACTGCATTGTATGTGTACCATATTCTATTATCCTTTCATTAAAATGTCCAACATTCTCATGTAACAGAAGCATAATAGTATCTAGAACAGAGGGCACTGATATTATTTGGTTTAGGCTCTCCTTAGCACTACTTAATATGGTTCTAATTATTTCTACATACTATTTAATCCTATGTGTACACATACATATTACATAGTATATAGTATGTGCATCGGCAGACAAAAAGATACATTATCTACTATAAATACTGCATGTGTATGTACACACACACAAACATGGCGTCTTCTGAAGCCAAATCTAAGGCCAGAGTTTGTTGTGCTTCCTTTCTCTTCTTTCTTTCTCTCCGTCCCTCCTCCTCACCCTCCCTTCCCCTTTCTTTCTTTCTTTCTTTCTTTCTTTCTTTCTTTCTTTCTTTCTTTCTTTCTTTCTTTCTTTCTCTCCGTCTTTCTCCCTCCCTCCCTCCCTCCCTCCCTCCCTCCCTCCCTCCCTCCGAGTGGAAAGGGAAAGAAGCAGCACATAGAAAAAGAATGTGTGACATAGAGGGAGAAAAGATATATTTAATCGCTAATAACCAACTAACAACTTGAATCATTCAGCAATAAGTAAACTGACACTTCAGTGCTGCTTCCTTCCAGCAGCAATTGCAATTTCAAATTAAAGCAAACTCGAAATAACATGGTATGACTCGGTGTGCACTTGCCTGGCCAGTCACTCACGCCAATAAAACACTGAGCATTCAAATATACTATTTAATATACTATTGATATATATTGATATACTAGTAATCAAATGGGTAAATAGGTTAATCAGAGGCTCATTAAAGATCAGGTGTGCCATCTGTTTTTACACATCAATTTCAAAGACATCACCCTGAAGAAATGCTTGGCAAAAAGTCAGATGAAGGGGGAACAGCTGTGGTTTGTTCCTGATACTCCCAATCCACTTCATTGGAGAATGTTTTATCAGGCGATGGTTTGTTCAAAGTTTCAGAGTCCTCCGTATTAATTCTGGGGTAGTTTCCTCCAAATATTAAGCACCTGAGAAGATTATCCTTTCTTGATTTCTGAGACTGAAGTTCCTTCTCCAAAGGTTTCTCTGCTCTTTCTTCATTTTGAGGATTTTTCTCTTTCAGCTGCTGGTCGACTACAAAGTGTTTTCCATGGTTGGACCTTGTTGATCTCTTACCAGATTCCAGAATGAGGTTGACTTTACCAGGCTCTTCCTTATTATCATCATTCACCACAGTAGAGGTAGTCAAAGGTGGCAGCTCAGTTGGCAGGTGTAAAATTGAGCACTTTTGTAAAGAGTGAATGGATGCTTGAGGAGGCCTCTTAAGCGAAGAAAAGTGCTGAGAGTGTAGTAGCACTGCAGGCTTCCTTGTGTTTTCAGCCATGGAATGTGAAGCACGTTCTCCTCGCTCTGCTGAAAGTCTAACAGGAGCGTTTGCAAATCCTCTTCTTTTGGTTAGGAACAAAGCAAATAAATATTCTTCACTTGGTTTGTTTCCAAACTCATGAACTTTTTGTACCATTGTCCGATTGATCTTTAATTTTTCCACAGGATTTTTAACATTCAGGCTGATATCTGCAGAAGCTTCTGAAATTTGGGTAGCCACATCATTTTGAATCTCCAGCTCATGAGTTTTCTCTTTGTTTTCTGTTAATTTTGCTTTGGTAACAACCAGTGGCTTCTTGTTATTCTTCAGAGGGAATAGTCGCCTTGCCACCTTCCTCCATTTTTCATCCATTTTATGTGAAGCTGGTTTTATTTGCTCTCCTGTACATGTTCCTTTAGTTGTTTTAAGTCTTTTGGTTACCAACTGAGGAAAGAAGTCTTTTGTATTTTTCTCATGACCATCTTGTACTATTTTTTGATGGTTTTTTGAGTATCCTACCCTGAGTGTGATTTTTCCAGAAGCTTCTGAAATTTCTGTGGCCATTTTCTTTTGGGTCTGCAGCTCATGAATTTTCTCTTTTTTTTCTGTTATTTTTGTTTTGGGAGTGACTTGTGGCCACTTCTTAACCCTCAGAACTACTTGTTGTCTTGCAGGCTTCCACCATTGTTGAGGCATTGTGTGTGAAGAAAGTTTTCGTTGCTCTGCTTGAAGTTTTCCTACGCTTTCTGCAAATTGTTGTCTTTTAGTTAGGAACTTAAGAAATAAATCTTCTCCTCTTTGCTTTTTTCCAAGCTCATGATCTCCTTGTACTAATTTTTGATGGCTCTTTAACCATTCCAGATGGCTTTTAGATCTCATATTGATATCACCGGAATGTTCTGAAATTTCTGCGGCCCCTTCCTTTTGGATATCCAACTCATGAGATTTCTCTTTGTTTTCTGTTAATTCTGCTTTGGAAGCAACCTGTGGCCTCTTGTTATTCTTCAGAAGGAGTAGTCGGCTTGCCACTTTCTCGTCGTTCTTTAACCCTGCTAGATAACTTTTAGATCTCAAGATGATGTCCCGAGAAACATCCAAAATTTCTGTAGTTAAATCCTTTTGGAGTTCCAACTCTTGATTCTCTTCCTTTTTGGTTATTTTTGCTTTGGGTTCCACTTGTAGGACATTGGATGATTTGTACAGTTTTTTCAGCAGATTTTCAGGAGTTTCATCCAAATATTCACGAGGATTTGATTTAGTTAATCTACTCCATAATTTTAAAATTGATGACCTAAGAAATTCAATGGAATTACCAATTGTCTCCCGAATATGAGGATTGTAATAACTGGGAGAATTGGCACTCCTTTTGCAATAAATGTTTGAGGCTGGGCATGGAAGTACAAATCCATCCAACCTTTCAAAAACTACCAGCATTCCAACCAGGAAAATTTGGGTCGCAAAGGGGGCGACACATCTCATGATGCCTATCCCCTCTCGCTCCTTTTACCCAAATGAAGGCTGCTTGGAATGTTGCAGCCAACAGTTGAGGTGATTCTATGCGGTTACCAAGCAACCAAATGTGATTTCATATGGAGGCTTCAGGATAATGCCACTGCTGTGACATTATTCCTGACATCATAGAATTGCCCAAAACCATGGCAACAATGTAGGTAGTGGCCTCTTTTATAGATAATGAGTTGATTTTATGAGATCACTCAGATACTTGTGATTAATGTTTTTGGTCAGAGTCATAGTAGGGAATACCATCTGCTTTCACTATCATTCTTCAGCTCCTATAACAAATTACTGCACATTATTATATGTAGAAAACAGAGGGATCAGCAGTTGAAGAAGAAAAGTAATAGGACTAACTTATATACCTCCCCATAGTGCTCACAGCATTCTCTGAGCAGTTTACAATGTCAACATATAGCTCCTAACACTCTGGGTCCTCATTTTACCAACCTCAAAAGGATGGAAAGCTGAGGCAACCTTGAAACATTCACGATCAAATTCCAACTGTGGGCAGAATTAGCCTGCGATAGTGCAGGAAATATAATTAACCACAGAAGAAAGAGCAGAGAAATGATAAACAGAAATTCCTGGGAAACACACAGCTGTCTTCCTTCACCCAAAATTTATTGATTGTATTTGTGTCACATTGCAAGCAACTCAAATCCTGGGAGTTTATATGATGAGTACTCTAAGGTCCCAGAAGTTTCCCTGAATCACTGAGATGCCAAAGGGAGTGAGAGTCAAGACAAGGCTTGCACAAATAACAGCTTTTTTATTCCTTTGGCCAGAGCAGAAAAAGAGTTGGGTGATACTATTTCCAAAACACAGACAAAAGCATGTAAGGAATAGCCACACACTGTGAGAGTGGCTGAGGGTATTTATACATTTTACGGCAATAGAAGCAAAATTTATCCAATCAAACAAAGGTTTGTCACCAACGTGATCTTTAAAGCGTTCTTTGCTATTTTGCAGAGTATCCCTTGTCCTTGTCCTTGTGTGTTCATACTCCTAGGCAGCCCCCTCCTTACATATCGAGCAGGATGTTCCTGGGAACTGTCTCCAAGGATATGTCTAGCTCTGAAATAAATTATATGACAGGCCTGCAGCTTTCTTTTGGATCTTTGGCCTGCCACACTTTCTATTAATCTACTGTGCCTTTTTCTATTGTGGGAAAATGGGAGGGGGGATAGTACGAATTTACTTACTGTGTAGCCAAAACAAAATTCTTACTAGAAAGCCAAGGACATCTCTGCAGGTTTGCACCTGACAGGAACTGGATGGGTGGAACTGGCAGCATGGTAGTGGGAGATTGGACCATGTGATGGAATTGTGTGTGGGGGTGAGGTGACATAGGATCTTGAACTTTCAACTAGTAAAAACAACTAGTTTTTACTACTGGTTCTGTGCACGTGGTTTTTTTTTGTGTATGTGGCTTGTTTATCATCTGATGGTGGGTATGGCTTGTTGGTCATGTGAGTGGGTGGGTGTTGATTCATGGTCATGCGATTGGTTGGTCATGTGACTGGGTAGGCATAGCTGTTGGTCATGTGACTGGGTAGGCATAACTAATTAGTCACCTGACTGGGTGGGCATGGCCAACTAAACATCACTCATGCCTTGCCTGACTTTTCTTTGCCTCAAAGGCTTTCAAGAGATACAATTTCTCTATTTATTTACTACTTCTGAACATCCAAAATATACTATTTAATCCTATGTATATATGCCGTATGTCTGCATACATAATACATAGTATTGTTGCAGAATAAAGAGCTCGAGACTTAGACCTCAAAATCAGGAACAGTTTATTATGGCTGCCATAGATTCAGAAAGCTAGTTCAGGCTAGCATCCAAGAATTCTGAACTCCCTCCAAAAGGGAATACAAGGTTTTATAGTTTAGTTTTATCATGAAGATTCTTACTCTTTCTCTGATTGGTTAAAATGATCGTCATCAAAAAGAAAACCACAAACATCCTGTTTTTGCTAACCAGCCTCTAACTCGAGCAGGTGCAGCTTCTGCGGTTTGGCGCATCCTGTTGCAAGTCTTGCAAACTTAAGAAATTCAAAGCTTATTCAGAAAACTGGGTCATCCATCCGAGCCCCACATCATTTCACTCTTAACAACCAGGTCTCACTTTATGCCAATGCCCTGCCTCAGTATAGTGTGTGTATAGGCACACAAAAAATACATTATCTATATATATTTGTGATGGGGAACCTATGGCAAGTGTGTAACTAGTGGCATGTGGGGTCATTTGTTAGGGCATACGAGGTATTGCCCTGTCATTTCCAGCGTGCATGTGCCCACTAGCCAGCTGACTTCAGCCTTCCTTTGAGGCCGATTTTTGCCCTCTGGAGGCTTCAGGACTTCTCTGAAGTGACTTCTGGCTTGTCTGTAGGCCAATTTTTCACCCTCCGGAGCCTTCAGGGAAGCTCATTTCTTGTGATTTTTGTCCTATGTCCAAATATATTTCAAAACTACCTTCTTTGCTAAATCAAATTTCACAGCAATGGCTCAGCAGGTTTACAAATAGTTCTGATACACTTTGAAATCTTTCTATCTAAAACTTTGGTTCATTCAGCTTTTTAGGATCTGCTGATTTCACTTACACCTTACTGATCCTAATAGATCAATAGGCTATATTTTCGTTTCCCCCAGTCGCCACTTCTTCTTTGTGAAAAGAAAACAAAAAATGAAACATAGAAAGCAATATCTGCATGTCAGCTACCTTATATCAATTATAGAAGTAAGCGAAATAAACCAAAACATCCTTCATTTAAGATGGGGAACACCTATTTTGATTAAAAGTGTTTCAGCAAGGCAAAAACACAAAAGGGGATAGACAGGCTGGGACATGCAACCCTAAATACAGCATGGAACTGAAGAGGAGCAATGCAGTGCTGGTCCAGGCTGCAGGCATAAGACCTCTCCTAATGCAGATTGTCTCTTGCAGTCATTGTGGGGCTTCCATGAAACAGTTTTTTTTAATCACTTGTGATTGCAAGTAGAGATGAGTTAATTTGATGCTGCCGTCTTGGTCGAAGATTGCACGGAGGGAGGGGAAGCAGAGGCCACTAGCTCTTGTTCCGTTGTTGGGCAAAGCTTCAATCTTTGCCTTGTGCAGCCAGATGACTGAGGCTGAGTGACTTCCTTGTCTGGGGTGGGTATTTTTTTACAGTGTGAGGCATGCACCCAGTAAGCCAAATACTGACATTTCACAGCTGTATTGGAGGTCAGGAAGATCTGGAACAGACCTTTCCAACGAGGAGTCAGGCAATTTCTCCATTCAAACACTTTTGCAGGGGTGCAATGGTTCAGGCTGGTGTGCTCTTATTGGGAGATCCTGGCTTAATTTCTCGAGTCCATCTATTGGTTTTAAAATTGAATTAGTTTTTATTGGGGTTTTAATTGGTTTTAGCACAGGCCAGGTTAATTTAATAAGTTTTTAATATTTATATATTTATTATCGTTATTTTATGTATATGCGTGGCTTAATTTTTCCTGTGCACCACCCCGAGTCCCTTTTTGGGAGAGTGGTGCAGTATATAAATTTAATAAAACTTAAACTTAAAACTTGCTTTAATTTTCATCCAGATCTCTAATTTGCGAACATTTGCTCTGCATTCTTTTCTTATCAACTGCATTGTATGTGTACCATATTTATTATCCTTTCATTAAAATGTCCAACATTCTCATGTAACAGAAGCATAATAGTATCTAGAACAGAGGGCACTGATATTATTTGGTTTAGGCTCTTTGTTTTTGTGAAGTGAAAAGCCAAGGTAAAGTTATAATTGAGCGAGGGAAAGAAACAGGTGTGAGTTTCAATTTTTTTTTACTCCTGGTTCTGTGGGCAGGGCTTGTTTTGTGAGAGTGCCTTGGTCATGTGACTGGTTGATCATGTGACTAGGTAAGTGTAGCTGGTTTGTCACACCCATAATGCTTTGCACACCCCAGTGCGTATGCATGACCAGGGCTCCCCCTCCCATTTTTGGAAGGCTTTTTTCACCCTCCCCAAGCTCCAGATACAGTGCACCTGCCCCACTCCCGAGGCCCTCCAGAGGCTTCAGGAACTTCCCTGAAGCCTCCGGAGTGTGAAAAAACGGCCCTAAGGGAAAACTGGAAATTCAAGAACGGACTTCCAGTTTACTCGTAGGGCTGGTTTTAGCCCTCCGGAGCCATCAGGGGCCTTCAGGATGGCCTCAAAAGGTTGAAATCAGCTGACAGAGCAATGCCTCGCGTGCCCTGACAAATGGCTCTGCGTGCCACCTGTGGTATGTGTGCCATAACGGATATATACTGTATGTGTATGTACACACACACCAACACACACATGGCATCTTCTGAAGCCATGCTTAGTGCCACGGTTTGTGGTTCTTCCTTCCTCTTCTTTCTTTCTCTCCCTCCGTCCTCCCTCTCCCTCCCTTCCTCTTTCTTTTTCTTTCTTTCTTTCTTTCTTTTTTTCTTTCTTTCTTTCTTTCTTCTCCCTCCCTCCCTCCGAGTGGAAAGGGAGTGAAGCAGTACACAGAAAAAGAATGTGTGACAGAGGGGGGGGAAGGGATCTATCTGATCACTAATAGCCAATCAATAACTTGAATAATTCAAATAAGTAAACTGACACGCCCGCCTCACTTGCTTTTGGTGGCAATTGTAATTTCAATTAAAGCAAACTCAAAGTAACTTGGTATAACCTGACACGCATTTGCCTGGCCAGCCACTCACATCAAGAAAATTCTGAACATCCAAAATATACTATTTAATATACTATTGGCATACTAGTAATCAACTGGATAATTAGGTTAATCAGAGACTGGTTAAGGATCAGGTCTTCCAACTGTTTTTGCAGATCTTCAAAGACATCGGCCTCACGAAAATTAACAGTGCTTGACAAAAAATCAGATGAAGGGGGAGCAGATATGGCTTCTTCCTGATACCCCCAATCCACTTCATTGGAGAATGTTTTATCAGACAACAGTTCATTCCAAGTAACTCTGGGGTAGTTTCCTTCAAATATTAAGCGCCTGAGAAGATTATCTTTTCTTGATTTCTGAGACTCAAGTTCCTTCTCCAAAGGTTTCTCCGCTATTTGTTCATTTTGAGGATTTTTCTCTTTCAGCTGCTGGTCGACTACAAGATGTTTTCCATGGTTGGGCCTTGTTGATCTGTTGCCAGATTCCAGAATGAGGTTGTCTCTACCTGGCTCTTCCTTACTATCATCATTCACCACAGTAGAGGTAGTCAAAGGTGGCAGCTCAGTTGGCAGGTGTAAAATTGAGCGCTTGTGTAAAGAGTGAATGGATGCTTGAGGAAGCCTCTTAAGGGAAGAAAAGTGCTGAGGATGTAGTAGCACTGCAGGCTTCCCTGTGTTTTCAGCCATGGAATGTGAAGCACGTTCTCCTCGCTCTGCTGAAAGTCTAACAGGAGTGTTTGCAAATCCTCTTCTTTTGGTTAGGAACCTAGCAAAAAAATCTTTTTCACTTGGTTTGTTTCCAAGCTCATGAACTTTCTGTGCCATTGTCTGATTGATCTTTAACTTTTCTATAGGGCTTTTAACACTCAGGCTGATGTCTCCAGAAGCTTCTGAAATTTTGGTAGCCACTTCCATTTGAATCTCAGGCTCATGAGTTTTCTCTTTGTTTTCTGTTAATTTTGCTTCTGTAACAACCAGTGGCTTCTTGTTATTCTTCAGAGGGAATAGTCGCCTTGCCACCTTCCTCCATTTTTCATCCATTTTATGTGAAGCTGGCTTTATTTGTTCCCCTGTATGTGTTCCTTCAGTTCTTTCAAGTCTTTGCCTCTTTGTTACCCACTGGAGAAAGGCTTCTTCTCTTGTAGTTTTCCCAACCACATGAAGCTCTTGTACTATTTTCTGATGGCTCTTTAAGTATTCCAGGCTTATAATCCTGGGGGTGATTTCACCAGAAGCTTCTGAGATTTCTGTGGCCATTTTCTTTTGGATCTCCAAGTCACGTGTTTTCTCCATTTTTCCTGCAATTTTTGCTTTGGTAGCCAGAGACACTTGCAACCCTGCAAACTTCCAATGTTTTTCAGCCATTGCGGGTGAATTATGTTTTTCTTGATCTTCAACAAGTTTTCCTGTGTTTTTTGTTAATACTTGTTTCTTTGTTGCTAATCTAATAGCCAAGTCTTTTTCTTTTTGATTTTTTTGAAGCCAATGGTTTATCTTTACCATATTCTGGTCATCCTTTAACCCTTCTAGATTGCTTTTAGTCCTCAATCTGATGTCCCTAGAAACTTCCAAAATTTCTGTATTAAAATCCTTTTGGAGTTCCAACTCTTGAGTCTTTTTCTTTTTGGTTATTTTTGCTTTGGGTGCCATTTGTAGGACGTTGGATGACTTGTTCAGTTTTTTCAGCAGATTTTCATGAGTTTCATCCAAATATTCACGAGGATTTGATTTAGTTAATCCACTCCATAATTTTAAAATTGATGACCTAAGAAATTCAACAAAATTACCAATTGTCTCCCGAATATGAGGATTGTAATAACTGGGAGAATTGGCACTCCTTTTGCAATAAATGTTTGAGGCTGGGCATGGAAGTACAACTCCATCCAACCTTTCAAAAAATACCAGCATTCCAACCAGGAAAATTTGGGTCGCAAAGGGGGCAACACATCTCATGATGCCTATCCCCTCTTGCTCACTTTACCCAAATGAAGGCTGCTCGGAATATTGCAGCCAACAATTGAGGTGATTCTATGTGGTTACCAAGCAACCATATGGAGGCTGCAGGATAATGCCACTGCTGTGACATCAGTTTACCATGATTCTTGACATCATAGAATTGCTAAAAACCATGGCAACAATATAGGTAGTGGCCTCTTTTATATATAATGAATTTTTAATGGATTTTACATATAATGGATTTATGAGATCACACAGATATTTGTGATGTTTTTGGGTCAGAGTCACACTAGGGAATACCATCTGTTTCTGGTGGAAAATCAGATTGTAAGGCCTGGCTATCATTCTCCAGCTCCTAAAACAAATTATGGCACATTATTATAGCTAGGAAACAGAGGAATAGGCAGTTGAGGAAGGAAAGTAGTAGGCCTTTAACTTATATACCTCCACGAAGTGCTTCAGAGCATTCTCTGACCAGCTTACAATGTTAACATATTGCCCCTAACAATATGTCTGGGCCCTCATTTTACCAACCTAAAGGATGGAAAAACGAGGCAGCCCTGAGCTGGTTATGATCAAATTCCTACTGTGGGCAGAGTTAGCCTGCTATAGTGCATTCAAGATAATCATCTGCAGAAGAATGAGCAGAGGAATGATAAACAGAGATTCCTGTGACACATGCAGCTGTCATCCTTCAGCCAAAGTTTATTTACTGTATTTGTGCCACATTGCAAGCAACTAAAATCCTGGGAGTGTTAGCTTCTACTTTCCTTGCTTGCTATCGGATGCCATAGAAACGGGGAGGGAGGGGGCTTAAGATATTTGGGCGGGGGAATTACTGGTGCAGGAGGAGTATGAAGAAATGAGTTTTGTTTTCAGCATCTTCTGCGCATGCTGGTGGCTTGTGTTTGGACTTTAGAAGGTCGGCTTCAATCTCCTGCTGAAAAAGTGGCTGCACCTGAGACTGCTTTGGGAGAGGAGGCAAAGGGGAAGCAATCAGCTTCATCTCGCCCTTGCCCTCAGCCCCACCCACCCCTTTGGCTGAGCTCAATAGAGAAGCGGCCCACAGGGTTTCAGGAGCAAAGTTGAGGCTCACAGGAGTCAGGGTGGGGGGAAAGTCCAGTCAAGCGCTCTTCTTTCCTTGGAAATGGAATCTTGGGAGTGGGAAATGGCATCCCCAGGAAGGGTGGGCATGTCAGTATGTGTATAAAAAACACAAAGCGAGGGAGCCAGCAGCTGCGGATTAAGAAACTTTGTGAAATGTTATGCCTACATGCAATGTTTGGTGAGGGAGGGAGAAGAGATGCTTTCCTCTCTTGGCAGTGTTTTGCTTGAAAATATTTGAGAATCAGACCAGAGAGAAGAAAGAATGAGCCCTGCAAGGAGATGCTGCCGACACTGCCGCCTGCAGAGACACAGACAAAGCGAAGTTCATTGAAGACCTCTCTGGCCGGCCCACAAGTTTATCTGAAGGTGGAGGGGGGGAGATTTTTTGCACAGTGGTGTCTTCTCACAAGGCTTCTTCCGACATCCCGAGTTGTATGGATTTCCATGCCTTCCTTTATGGGATGTTGCTTTGCAACTGGGACATTGGGGGAAGCCCTGTGAGGAGACTCCACTGCCAATGTGCAAGAACCTTTCACTTCTCCCCCACCCCACCTGCCACCCGTCTTGCTACAGAGACAGTGGGGAAGGGAAGCAGCCTGTATTCTGTTAGCATTGGGGTGGGGTGGGAGGAGTTGGGCTGCAAGACACATGTCCTACCCAAGACCTGCAGTTCCGTCATGTTCCTCGCTGCTTTGTCCAGGGAAGTTGAACTTGTGAAATTTTTTTTACAGGGTGTTTCCCTGGACAAAAAAGCGAGAAACACAATGGAGCTGCAAGTCTTGGGTAGGATGCATGTCTTGCAGCCCAACTCCTCCCACCCCAATGCTAACAGAATCCAGGCTGCTTACCTTCCCCACTGTCTCTTTAGTGAGAGGGGCAGCAGGTGGGGTGGGGAAAAAACAAGAGGCATGGAATGAGACATGGCTTCTCTTGCCGTCTCTTCTCCCCCCCCCCCCCCCGCTCTGGGCATGGCAGGATTCCACTGCAACTTTCAAGCTGGGGCAGAGAGGAGGCAAAATGCTCACCCCTGGGAATGAATCAGACACTTCACTGGAGAAACTGCCCCACACCAGCCCAGGCTTCCTAAATCTCTCGCTCCCCAGATTCTCTTCCTCGCAAAGAAAGCCCAACCCAACACAGGGCTGTGACAGGGCATGTCAAGGGCCAGCCACTCGGTCGATGCAAAGAACATGGAGGGCAGCACGTGGGGTCGATAGGACATGCAGTCCCATGCTTGCTGCTTCCTGCATCCCCCAAATAATAAGATCGAGGCCATATTTTGTGGGTCAAAAAAAATAAGACCCTGTCTTATTTTCGGGGAAACAAGACATGTAGTTTGTTATTGTTGCTGTCTATTTTATCTTCTTCTCCAGGGATGATGCCCTTTCTGAAGGAGGGCTGAATGTCAGCCTCTATTTTCCTTGCTTGCTGTTGGCTGCCATAGAAATGTGGGGGAGGGGGCTTGAGATATTTGGGAGGGAGAATTACTGGTGCTGGAGGAGTATGAAGAAATGAGTTTTGTTTTCACCATCTTCTGCGCATGCTGGTGGCTTGTGTTTGGACTCGGTCAAGGCCAACCGTCTCACATACTACCTTGATGAGGCTTTTTCAAGATGCACCCCATCTGACATCTTAGGGAGTTGAAGATTGGACACTGGGTTGGGGAATTGGGGGGGGGGCTAGGTAAACGTTTGATATGTACATGTTCGCGCCTTTCTGGCTCAGATCTTGCTTTCCTTTTCGCTGCTTTCATTTCAAATTTCATTTTGGATCCGAGACGACTTAGCCTCCACTCCGATAAATCTGGGGGATCATCCAAGACAGGTCTTGAGACCGTTTTGTGGGATGAATTCGACTTTGTTACTTCCAAAGACATGGACAGGTTGCTGAGGCGGCTGAATACCACCACGTTTATTGGACCCGTGTCCCTCCTGGCTGGTACTGGCCTCCTGGGAGGTGTCTCATGGCTGGCTCCAGGAAATAGTGAATGCTTCTTTGAGTAGGGGGTTCTTGCCAGCCATCTTGAAAGAGGCGGTGGTGAGACCCCTCCTCAAAAAGCCTTCCCTCGACCCAGCGTCATTAATTAATTATCGTCCGGTCTCCAACCTTCACTTTCTTGCGAAGGTTGTTGAGAGTGTGGTGGCCAGCTGATGTATGCAGCAGCCTTCATAACCACCAAAGAATTGGGTTAAAAATACAAAAGAACCAAAGAGGCAAGAAAAGGAAGCCTAAGTGGAAAATTTGGTTGGAATTGAAGATCAAAAAATTTTGTAGCGATTTGAGCAACTTGAAGAACCTAAGGCAAGGTCAGCTAAAGAGCAAGCAGGTCAAAAGCAGCCGGGAAGCAATTTAGAGAATAAGGAGATTGCGGTAGTAATTGAAGAGCTGAAACAGAGTGTTGTAGCCATTGCTGAAAGAATTAAAACGTAACTGAGTAACTCAAGTTCAAGGGAAATTCACAGTTCAGAGCAAATCAGCACCACTTTTATAAGAGCTTAGAAAGTGGAAATGGAGTAACAACAAATGAAAAGCCTGATAAAGAGAAAGCTCTGAAATTCTGGAAGAATTTGTGGGAAAACAACAAGAAGCAAAACAGAAATGCAAAGTGGATCAAACAGATTGAGGAATCTATTTTTTTAAAAAAAAATAATTTTTATTGGTTTTACAATTTATAATATGGGAAAGGGGTAAATAGGGTTTATAATATACATTTTAGAGCTTCCATATCAGAAATGGTGGTTGCATTCGAGTCTTCATACAATATCCTATTGGATAAATAGTGTTAAGAGATATATACATATAACACTTTTTTAAAAAATTCATACATTCAATCATTAGTTTTACATTCACATCCGTTTCAAGAATTACAATAATTCAAAATTAATTATTTTTGAGATCTGAGCCTTTTTGCTATCGCACCTTCTTTCTCCCTCCCCTTGGCATGCCGCACCGTCGCTCCTCCCGTTCCTTCTTCTTCATCTCCCAGGATTGAGGAGTGTTTTTTAAGAAAGGTCTCCGCCTCTCCTGTTGTTTTAATTTTTATCCTACCTCCATCCCAGAATATCAACATTCCTTCAGGCATTAACCATTTAAACCAGATTCCATTTTTATATAGCTTTTTGGACAGGAAGGAATATTTCCTTCTCATTTCTCTAATCTTTTTTGGAATCTGTTTCAATATAGCAATGTCCTTTTGCTCATATTTCAAAGGGCCCTCTCGTTGTGCCCTCGGTATCTCATTCCGTGTGTACCTTCTTAAAAATTTGATATGGATCTCTCTGGGAACTTCATTTATTCTAGCATATGCTGAATTAATTCTGTAAATTAAATCTATTTCCCCCCAAAGGTATTCTTTGCTCTTTTTAATGTAATTTGCTAAAATTCCACTCATCAAATCTCTTAAATCTTCACCTTCTCTCTCAGGAACGTTCTGAAACCTAAGGAAGAAAGACATTCTTTCAAATTCAAATTTAGACATATGTCCAGAAAATTCTGCCGTTTCTTTTTTACCAATTAAAAATCCCCTAAAAAAAATGGGTTTTTTAATTGTTTATTTATATTGAGTGGGGATTTTTAGTTAATGGGATTTTAGCACAGGTGTTTGTTTAATCTGTTTTAAATTGTATGTATTTTTGTATATTTATGGTTTTTATTCTCCCTGTGCACCGCCCCGAGTCCCTGTGGGGAGAGGGAGCGGTTAATAAATTCAGTTTTATTATTATTATTATTATTCTTTTTGCAGCTCCTTTATCTCTCCTTTCATCTCGGCTGCCCCCTTCTTCAACTCTCCAATTTCCTGTTGGTTAGTTGTTATAGTTTTTTGTGTCTCCAGTAGGTCTGTTCTTAAATTCATCAGGTCTTTACTTAGGCTTTTCCACAATTCTTGTACTTCCTTCATTATGTCCTGAAGTGTTGGTTCTTTCTCTTTCTCTTTCTCTCCTCCTGTTGCCCCTTTCTGTAACATGATAGTGATTTTCCCTTGCTGCGTAGTCGGAGTGGCTCTAGTTGAAGTTTGAGCTGGAAGGGACTTTCCAGTTGGGGATTTTTTTTAATGAGGTATTTATAATTTTTAAGTTCGTACACTGAAGATGGCGTCAAAGAGGAAGCAGTCTGCGAAATTCAAGATGTCAGGAACAAACTGAGTCGGTGGTCAGTGATCTAATTTTGTAATTTTATAAAGTCCAGAGAGGCAATTTTCCTATTAATCCACAGTAGAAAAAAAGAAGGTCCACGTATTGGGAAGTACACCGAAGGCTTCTTGAGAAGACCTTAGAAATATATTTTTCCTTGGTTTTCAATTAAATGAAGGGAAGTTTCCATAAGTCAGTAAAGGTTCTCCGTTTGGAACAAAGAAATCGCCATTTTGCCGCTCCTCCTCCGGAAAGGAGAAAAAAGTGAAAGTTTACACTCTTTAACAAGCTACAGATACAATGTTGCCAGTTATAATTCCAACATTGAAACAAAGTTTCTTTAGATGGTATAGGAATGGATCGTGTTAATCCTTCTCTCTCCTAAGTTCGGAGAGCATTTTAAACAGCCGCTTTTATGAGGGCGGGGGGGTTTCTACAATTAAAACTCCCCCCTCTATTTTTCTTTCTGTCAGAGATTCAATGAATAATAAAGCAGAAACTCCCAATCACTTTTTTTTCCTTTAAAAGAGAGTCCCGTTGCATTCCACTAAGTTTGGCATTTCAGCCCATCTTCTTTGTTTTGTTAATTCCAGTAAGCGTTGGCGAGGGGATTCCCCCCCCCCCGCTTTCAGCTCCATCGGTTCCTAGAGCAAGCGGAAAAAGGCATTCCACCGATCACCATCGATACGGAAGCCCCGCAGCCGCTCGTACAGCAGGGAGTTAACCCAAACTCCCTGGGTCCCCGGGGGGACCAGCCAGAGAAGCAAGAGGCAGGAGCGCTAGGGAGGCGCTCCTGTCACTGTCGAGAACCAGAAATCATCTCCCAGATTGAGGAATCTATTAAAGTGCATAAAATGGAAGATATGAAAATAACAAAAGAAATGGTGCAAAGACAGTCAAGAAAAGTGAAAAACTGGAGTGCACCTGGACCAGGTGAGTTACATGGCTTCTGGTTAAAGGCACTTACAAGTATGCACAAAAGATTGGCAGCCAAAATGAACCAGATCTTAAAAACACCTGAAAAAGATGAATGGATTACAACTGGAAGGACATTTTTGATCCAAAAAGATAAAGAAAAAGGAAAGGACCATGGAAACTATAGGCCAATCACCTGTTTGCCAACAACATACAAGCTCCTTACTGGTATCATTGCAAACCAAGTTTATGGATATTTGGAAAGAAATAACTTGCTTCCTGTGGAACAGAAAGGATGCTGCAAAAATTCAAGAGGAACAAAGGACCAACTGCTGATTGACAAGTTAATCTTAAAGAATTCAAAGAAAAGACGAACCAACATGTTCATGGCTTGGATAGACTATAAGAAAGTGTTTGATTCAGTTCCACATAGCTGGATCAAGAAATGCCTGGAAATTTTTGGCATCAGCAGCAACATACAAAAATTCATGGAAACTTCAATGAATCTCTGGAAAACAAAACTTATGGCTAATGAAGAAGAACTGGGTGAAGTTGAAATTAAACACGGCATTTTCCAGGATGATTCCCTTTCACCCCTACTTTTTATACTCTCAATGCTACCACTAACAATCATTTTGAAGAAGATGAACTGTGGATATGAACTTGCAAAGAAAGGACTGAAAATTTCGCACTTGATGTACATCTATGGTGTCCAAACTTTTTTCAAAGAGGGCCAGATTGGATGAAGTGAACAGGGTGGAGGGCCGAACATTTTTCCGAACATTCTTTGAACCATTACAATTAAATGCAAATAAATTATTTTATGCCAAGTTAATTGCAAATGACATACTTTTCATTTCATAACATTAAGATCAACTGACAGTTGAGTTTTCACAATGTATTGAAAATAAATTTAAAAAAATTTACCTACCTCTTTCTCTCTTTCTCTCTTTCTTCCTCTCTCTCTCTCCATTTCTCTCGCTCTTTCTCTCTTTCTTTCTCTCTCTCTCTTTCTCTTTCTTTCTGTCTCTCTTTCTTTCTCTCTCTCTCTCTTTCTTCCTCTCTCTCTCTCTCCATTTCTCTCTCTCTTTCTTTCTCTCTCTCTTTTTCTCTTTCTTTCTGTCTCCCTTTCTCTCTCATTCTCTCTCTCTCTTTCTTCCTCTCTCTCTCCATTTCTCTCTCTTTCTCTCTTTCTTTCTGTCTCTCTCTCTTTCTCTTTCTTTCTGTCTCTCTTTCTTTCTCTCTCTCTCTCTCTTTCGCTCTTTCTTTCTTTCCCTTTTTCTCTCTTTCTCTTCCTTTCTCTCTCTTTTTCTCTTTCTTTCTGTCTCTCTTTCTTTCTTTCTCTCTCTCTCTCTCTCTCTTTCGCTCTTTCTTTCTTTCCCTTTTTCTCTCTTTCTCTTCCTTTCTCTCTCTTTTTCTCTTTCTTTCTGTCTCTCTTTCTGTCTCTCTCTCTCTCTCTCTTTCGCTCTTTCTTTCTTTTTCTCTTTCTTTCTTTCTTTCTCTCTTTCTCTTTCTCTCTTTCTCTCTGTCACTCTGTGTGTGTGTGTGTGTGTGTGTCTGTCTGTCTCTCATTCACTTAATCAGTCTCTATCTATCTGTCTCTCCCTCCCTCTTTCCCCGTCTTTCTCCGATTCAATCCCTCCCTGTGTCATTCTCTATCTGTGTCTCTCTCCGTCTCTCTCCCTCCCTCTCTTTCTCTCTGTCTCTGTCTGTCTCTCTGTCTTTCCCTCCCTCCCCTTCTGTCTCTCTCTGTGTCTGTCAGTCACTCCCTCTCTCCCCTCTCCTCCCTTCCCCCACCCCGGGAAGCAGCAGAAGGGCCGGTATGCCAGAGGTTACGGACGCCTCCTCCCGCAGCGGGCGAGAGAGCAGGCGGGGTGAGCACCCAAGGCTACCGTCATCTTAAGCACCACCGAGGCTGTCGCCCGGCAGGGGCGTCAGGCGGGAAGCCGGTCGCGTCTCCATCGCTCCCTCCGGCAGGCACCATGGCTTACGTTCTGAGGCCGCGCGTCCGGCTTCCCTGCCTGACGCCTCTGCCGGGCGACCTTGTGCGGCGGGAGCTGCACATTCTGGGGCTGCGTAGCTGGGAGGGAGGTGAACGCGCGGCCCCAGAACGTAAGCCATGGTGCCCGCCGGAGGGAGCCGCGATGGAGACGCAACCGGCTTCCCTGCCTGACGCCCCTGCCGGGCGACCTGCCGGGCAACTTTGTGCAAGCACCCAAGGCTACCGTCATCTTAAGCACCACCGAGGCTGTCGCCCGGCAGGTCGCCCGGCAGGGGCGTCAGGCAGGGACGCCAGTCGCGTCTCCATCGCGGCTCCTTCCGGCAGGCACCAAGCGCATGTTCTGGGGCCGCACGTCCACCTCCCTCCCAGCCACACAGCCCCAGAGACAGAGGGAGGAAGGGAGGGCCACATTTACACAGAGCAGGGAGGGCTGTTGGAGGGCCGTATTAAACTGACCCCCGGGCCGCAAATGGCCCGCGGGCCAGACTTTGGACATGCCTGATGTACATGGATGATTTGAAGCTGTTTGGTAAAACAAAAGCTGAACTGAATTTATTAATTTAAAGCACAAAAGAATTTAGCCAAGACATTGGTATGCAGTTTGGAATTGACAAATGTGCAACAATGGCCAAACAGCAAATGTTGCCTCTATAATAAGAAAGATGAGACAGTCGACCACCCTGATCAGTGGGTGCAGCAAAATTTCACAAACTGACTACCTACAACGCCATGACCACGTTGCTAAGATCATTCATTGGAAATTGTGCCAGAAGTTTGGATTTGAGTACAGCAAAAACCACTGGGAACATCAGGTTGAGAAAGTTTTAGAGAATGAGAAAGTCAAGATCTTGTGGGACTTCAGAATTCAGACTGACAGGCACTTGTCCTACAATACACCTGATATAACAATAGTTGAAAAGAAAAAAGTATAGTTCGTTGACATTGCAATACCTGGTGATGCACAAATTGAAAATAAGCAACAAGAAAAAATCACAAAATACCAGGACTTGCAAATGGAAGTTAAGCGACTGTGGAGGAGGAAGTCGTGTTGTCCCGATTGTGATTGGAGCCCTTGGAGCAATACCTAGGGGCTGCCTCGCCATGTGCCTCGCCATTCTAGGTTTGCCAGACTTGAGCATTCTGACTCTACAAAGGGCCACCCTGCTTGGAACAGCTTATATCCTCCGACGTTACCTTAACAGTTCCTAGGTCCTTGGTTAGGACTCGAACTTTTGAGCTACCAACCAGCCCCAAAAGCTGTGGATCTCATCAAAGATTAACCACAGATAATAATAATACTAAATTCTGATTATACAAAAACCACCCTACTTGGAACAGTTTATATACTCCAAAGTTACCTTAACAGTTCCTAGATCCTTGGTTAGGACTCGAGTTGTTGAGCTACCAAACAGCCGCAAAGGCTGTGAATCTCACCAGAGATTAACCACAGAATAATAAATAAATAAATAATAAAAACAAACAAATAAATAAATAAACTACGAAGGGATATCAGCAATCTGAAGTACTTGAAAGAAAGAAAACTAAAGAACAAAAAATTGAAAAATAGTTTACACAAAAAATACAACCTGGAGGAAAAAACAATACTGGAAATTATGGAAGAACTAAAACAACGTGCAATAGCAATAGCAAGGAAAATTGAAAGATATGAAGGACAAATAAAAAAATATTGTGAGATGTCCAGTTCAGAAGAAACCAACACTTCTTCTACCGGTCCCTTGATGAAAATTGAATCCAAACTAATATTCACCCATTTTTAAACTTTGAACTTTTGGAAAGATCAAAGTTGGGAAAACCCAGTGGAACACAACAATACTGATTCCTGGATCATAGATATTCAACAACAAACAATATAAAACAAACAATATAAAACAAGGTGGAAAATATTGTAATAAAATCTGACATGGTGGCAAAACAAGCAAAGAAGTTCAAGAACTGGAGTGCACCTGGCCTGGATGAACTGCATGGATACTGGCTAAAACATATGGCCAGCCTCCATCATTGCTTGGCCATTCAATTTGATCAAATGCTTCAAAATGCAACAAGCGAATAATGGCTAACAGCTGGACGAACATATTTGATAATGAAAGATTCAGAAAAAGGCACAGAACCAAGCCACTATCGCCAAATTACTTGTCTGTCAACAACATTCAAACTTTTTACAAGGATACTGGCAAATTCAGTATTCAATCATCTGATGGGAAACAGTTTGTATCCAGCAGAACAAAAAGGAAATTATAAAACCTACTAAACCTAAAACAACAAACAACATAAAGCAAAATGGAAAATTATGGAAAAGTAGTAACAACTGCTATGGTTGCAAAACAAGCAAAGAAGGTCAAGAACTGGAGTGCACCTGGTCTGGATGAACTGCATGGATACTGGCTAAAACACCTGACCAGCCTCCATCACTGCATGGCCAATCAATTTGTTGAAATGCTTCAAAAGCAAAGAATGGTTAACAGCTGGTTGAACATATTTGATAATGAAAGATCCAGAAAAGTGTACATGACCAAGCAACTATCGCCCAGTCATTTGTCTGCCAACAATGTTCAAACTTTTTACAAAAATACTGGCAAATTCAATATTCAATCATTTGATAGAAAACAGCTTGTATCTGGTAGAACAAAAAGGAAATTATAAAAAATCAAGAGGAACAGAAAATCAAGAGGAACAAAAACTCTGCCAATCTTCATGATTTCAATGCCCAGTTGTTCAGAGATTTGGAAAAGTTCTGTCTGGATGATTTATGGAAATTGGTGTGTATCTTGTCAAGAAATATTTTGAAATGGTTCGGTTGCTTGATGTCCTTTATATCAGGGGTCCCCAACCTTTTTTGCACCAGGGACCAGTTTCATTTTAAAGAAAATTCTGCAGACCGGCTGGCCTAGAGGAGGAGGGGGGAGGGGAAACAGGCGGCGCATGCACATGAGGGGGGGGGAGTCATCCCACTTGGCCCTCTAGGGCAGTGGTGGGCAAACGTATTAGTCAATAGAGCCAAATATCAACAGTACCACTACTGAAATTTCTTTTGAGAGCCAAAAGGTGTGCCTGTTTTGTGGGAGTGGGTCAGTTGTCATGTGACCTGGTGAGCATGGCCAACTTGGAAAATGTGGTGAAACTCACTTAACGGTCTTGCTTAGCAACCAAAATTTTGGGCTCAATTGTGGTCATAAGTTCGTTCTTTCTTTCTTTCTTTCTTTCTTTCTTTCTTTCTTTCTTTCTTTCTTTCTTTCTTTCTTTCTTTCCTTCTTCCATTTCTGGCTTGTCTTTGGTCTTCTGAAGATGGTAAAAATGGATTTATGGGCACTCGTTATATATAAAGGCAGCCCATGACTCTTTGGGATGCTGGTTTGAATCCAGGAATTGACTCAGAGGATGTGATTCCTTTGAAATGACCACTGGGAGAAAAATAGATCTTTAACCTGGTTAACCAAACTGGTAGCTTGAGGTGGAAGAAAATAGGAAAATAGATTCCTTTCCTTTCCTTCCTTCCATTGACTCCCTCCCCCTTCCTCCCTTTCTTTCTTTCTTTCTTTCTTTCTTTCCTTCCTTCCTTTCCTTCCTTCCTTCTTTAACCCCTCCCTTCCTCCTCCCTCCCCCTTCTTTCCTTCACTCCCTCCCTCCCACCCTCCATTCATCTTTCTTTTTCTATTTTTCTTTCTTTCTCTTTCTGTTTTTTGTCCCCCTCTCTCTCTCTCTCTCTCTATCTATCTATCTATCTCTATCTCTATCTGTCTCTCTCTCCTCCCTCCACCCAACTCTGTCACTCTGTATGTGTGTGTGTGTGTGTGATTCCCTCTCTCCCTCCCTCTCTCTATTTCTGTCTCTCTAAGTCTGTCTCTCTGTGTGTCTGTCATTCTCTCCCTCCCTCCCCCCCAGGAAGCAGCAGAGGGGCCGGCATGTCGGCCGGGGAGGTCTACGGCTGCCTCATCCCGCAGCGAGTGGGCGTGCGGGCGGGTGGAGGACCCGAGCCTGCAGCTACCTTAAGCGCTGCTGAGGCCGTCCGGGAAGGGAGGTGGGCATGCGGCGCCTGGATGGCCTTGGCGGTGCTTAAGGTAGCCACAGCTTGGGTCCCGCCTGCCCGCCCACCCACCCGCCCACTCGCTCACTGTGGAATGAGGCAGCCGTAACCTCCTCAGCTGACATGCCGGCCCCTCCGGGTAACCCCGGAAAGTGCACCGCGGTGGCCGTCGGAAGGAGCTGGTGGAGGCGCGCTCGGCCATCCTCTGCCCAGGGGGCTGCTCCCTTCTCTGGCCCTGCGGCCCGGTTCCTATCCAGCCGCGAACCGGCACCGGTCCACAGACCGGGGATTGGGGACCCCTGCTTTATATAGTCCAGCACAAGTTGAAGGCAATGGTTCAAGCGGTGCTAAATTACAATGTTTGGGAACTCTTTAGCTATTCTGGTGCTGATTCCAGATTTTTTCCCAAGCATAACACTGGCACCATCAGAGCAGAATGCTATTAAATGCTTTTGCAGATATTCTATGGTAAACCCAACTTTATGTAAGCTTCTCATCACTGAAAAACATATGGTCTCTGCATCTTGTTTTTCCAATTCCACCAGCTGAATGAAAATGGTTGTTGGGCATTCTGAATCCTCAACTTTTACAAAAACTATTCACAACTGCTTTCATTGATAGCATTGAGACTTTGTCAATGATCAAACACACTTTCTGATTTGCAATAATGCTGGTAAACATGGTGGCTTTAATTTCTTTTGCAATGAAATCAACTATTTTCACTGCAGATCTCCGTGAATGCAAGCCTTCTCCCAGAACTACTCCAATTGCAGTTAGCAAATCTACCTGTCCTTCATTGTCTGAGAATGTTCTACATCTTTGTGCCTGATTGTAAATTATAAGAAATATTGTGCTAGTAGTAGATAAATGCTTTTCAGTTGACTTATCTACTGATTTTATTATAGCATCCTGCTCCCATTGTTTAATGTTTTCTCTGAAAATACTGTGTGATTTTCATTTAAAATGTTCCTTCACTTTTTCCTGAGAGATGCTTGCTGCACCTCCTTATTTGTCCATGCGGCCTCGCTCTTAAATTTTTTCTATTCTCTGGAAACATGAACACCTTTCTCTAATGAGAACCCATGTTTTGCACAGTATTCACAACCTAAGTTTTTGTCTGACACTGCCAACCCATCATACGTCTCCTGGAAGTTTCTGTATTGCTGCAAACTCCAGCAGTTTGGAAGACTTTCAGTTGAGGAGATGGACTTGCTGGTTTCTCTGACTTTAAGTGGGGGAAGTGGTGGTGCTGGTGGTGCTGGTGCTGGTGGTGCTGGTGCTGGTGGTGCTAATGATGTTTTGGATCAGCTGATAGTTCCTGTTTTGGTTTCTTGGTGAAGAAAGAGGTCGTACTCTATTGCCTCGTCTTCATCCTTTTAAATAATGCTAACCATAAAAGAAATAAAACAATATTGTGCTTTGGACTCAATTGTGGTTGTAAACTGAGGACTACAGGTAACAGAAGGGATCTCTGTTTTCATCCAACAATGTACAGTCTTTTCAGAAAGACTGCAGATGAAACCAGTTTTTTCCCCTAATTATAAGGACAGGAAAGATAAAGCCACTGGAATAAAAACCATCAAGGCATTGTGAGAAGTATTAGCATAAAGGACAGTGCCAGAAACCTCACAGAACCAGAAACCACAAAAAACAGTGCCAAGAAACTCAAGCCAGCCCTTCTTCCTTTAAGAAAACCCCAGGCAAAAGCACCAGATGAAAAGAAACTTAAATTCTTAAGTACATCCATTAAGACAAGGGGAATCAGCAGGCTAAAAATAGCTTGCCTGGAACTCCCCTTTTCCTGGCAGAACTAACCCGCAGGATAGGAAAGAAAAAGGATGTGGGACCAAGATTAAAACAGGAAAACAAAAGCAAGGCAGTTAGAAAGCCCTCAAAACCTATCAAGCGCCAGGAGCTCACAAAGTCACACACAGCTCAACATATGAAAGCAGCCATGGAGGCACATAAAAGGTGATTGCTGCAAGAAGCAACTGCCTCACAATAACCTCAAAAACCACTTATCACACAAAAACACATACAATATTGCAAATCTGCCATGCACTGGCATGCACATATACAAGCAGCCATTTTGAGGCACATACATTTTTTTTGAGATTTTGTATTTATTTCTGTAGTGATTCACATCAAAATTTTGCAAACCATGCACCAACCTGCACACTTAGAGGCAAGATATTGCATCAAAAATAAAACATTTCCTAAAAACAATAAAATTTCTTAAAAAAAAAACATTTTCTAAAAACAATAAATTCAAAAAAAAACATTTCCTAAAAACAATACATTTTTTAAAAAAATTCTAAAAACACTAAATGTTTTTAAAAAAACATTTCCTAAAACAATAAAAATTCTTTAAAAACACATTTCCTGAAAACAATAAATTTAAGAAAACATTTCTTAAAAACAATAAAATTTCTTTTAAAACCATTTCCCCAAAACAATAAAAAATTAAAAAACATTTCCTAAAAACAACAAGATTTCCTGGAAAAATTTTTTTACAATAAAATACCCTTTAAAAAACTTTAAAAGCATAAAGAAAAAAAACCCAGACACTTACCAGCAGGCAGAATCAGCTGCTCTCTGATAAGAGGCATGCTGGAATGGATGTAGGCAGCAGGCAACCAAACCAGACCCTCTGGCTGAAGGTAAGTTGGACTGGAGTCCCACAGGGACAACCCAGTCAGCTCCTGGAATGGAGCCAAGGCTGCTTTGCCAACCAGGCAAGACTGGGGACAGGGGGAACAGCAAGAAATGCCTCAGCTGACTGCTGACTTCATGGTCTATGTGAGCCCAAGGACTGACTGAGGTCTTCCTTGCTGCCACTCCCCAGGCTTGTGTGGCTTTGCAGTCCACGCGAGCCCAGGAGGGGTGGCAAGGAAAGCCTCAGCCAGTCCCCAGGCTCATGTAGACCGCAAATTTGCCACCACTCTTGCCACCTCCCAGCACACCCAGCAAAGTTGCCCTCCAAGTGCTGGTGGGCTTTGCAGTCTATACAAGCCTGGGAAGTGGCAGCAAGAAAGGCCTCAACCAGTCCTCGAGCCTGCGTAGGCTGTGAAGTCAGCCAGTGTTCTTGATAGCTTCTTTCCACCCCATTACCATCTTTGCCCTGCGAAGTCACAGCTGTAGGGTTACTTACCTTTAGGCAGCCACAGAAGGAGGCAGCAGTTATGCAGCAGGCAGGCCGGAAAGTCAGCAAGGACTCAAGTGTCTCAGGAAGTCAGCAAGCAATGATGCAAGGGCAAGGCCAATAACAGTAATAGGCTGCATGGTGACCATGGTATACTGTATATAGAGCTCTTAGAGGCAGGGTGATCTACGAGCCAGCAAGTGGCAGGCAGGTACCAGTTTGGGGGCATGGCCAAGCTGCCGGTACTACCAGTTTGGAGAGCCACTCCCGATTTTTACTACTTATTTGGCCAAACCAGGCCAAACCAGTAGGAACTGACCTCTAGTCTATAGGTACAGTATTTTCACAGCCCTGTTTTTGACTCGTGCAATATACAGGTGGAAGGCAGGTTGGTAGCAATTGTTTTTTCTGCAGTTCCAATTATCCATTGAAGTTATGTCTATCTTGTTTGGTTGCAGAGTCAAACCAGACAATTATAGAGATGCAGATGATAGACTCAATAATTCCTCTGTAGATCTGAATCAACAGGCTTTGGGCAGTTTGAGCTTTCTGAGTTGGTGCAGAAAGAACTTTGTGCTTTTTTTGATGACATTTTTGATGTTAGGTGTCCATTTTAAGTCTTGAGATATGATAGAACCTAGAAACTTGAAGTCTCTACTGCTGATACTGTATTGTCTAGTATTGTAAGAGGTGGCGTTATAGGAGGATTTCTCCTAAAATCTACTTCCATTTCTACAGTTTTGAGTGTGCTTAGTTCAAGATTGTTCTGGTTGCACCACAAAACTAGTTATTCAACCTCCAGTCTGGATGCACATTCGTCTTGTCTTGAATGAGACCAATCACTATTGTATCATCTGCAAACTTCAGTACTTTACCAGAGGGATCTTTTGAGATGCACCCATTGGTACATAGAAATGGAGAGAGCACACAGCCCGGGGGAGGAGGGGCTCCTGTGCTAATTGTACAGATATCTGATGTGATTTTGCCTGGCTTTACCTGCTGCTTCCTGTCTGTTGGGAAGCTAACGGTCCATTTACGAGTATGGTCAGATACAGCTAACTGATTTAGTTTAGTTAGACTAATATCTGGAATGATGGTATTGAATGATGAACTGAAGTCTATAAGGTGGACTCTTGCATAGGTCTTTGGAGATTCAAGATGTTGTACAATGTAGTGCAGGGTCGTATTAACAGCATTATCTGTCGAACTATTTGCTTGGTAGGCAAATTGCAAAGGGTTTAAGAGCAGATCCGTGATGGTGTTCAGGTGGGCCAGCCAGGGTGGGTTGCTGCTGGTTTTGCTACTGTTTTGCAACCTGAATGCATGCACTCTTCAATGCGTAGAACAATTTACAGTAAAGTGCGCATGCACAGTCACTAAAATCCAACATGGCGGTGACATCAGAGGCAGCAAGGGAACTGGTTCAGGGGCATCTCTTTCTTTTTTTTCTTGTCTCCCTTCTCTCCCCCCCCTCTCTCTCTGTGTGCATGGTTTGTGCATGATGCATTCGACTAGTGGGCTGCTAGTTTGATACCCCTGATCTAGAGGGTTCTAGGTTAAAGAAACTGAAGCAATGTGCTGTTAGATACTGGTTCATCAAATTCAATCCTCTGTTGGGAGTGAGAGCAGGAAACTGTTCAATTAAAAAGATGTCATTTGGGGAAGGGAATGTTGAGCAAACTCAAGCCAGAAAGCCCAGCTACTCAAATATTCATGTCTCTTCTCAGTATTTTTTTCATTGTATTGGTGTGCCTCATAACCTCAGAAACATGCTGTCCAACTCAATTTTGTTCTTTCTGCATGCCAGTAAAAGAACTACCCAAAAGATGTCCTATGGGGACATAAAAAGAATTCTCCTCAATGAGAAAAAAGGCCCAAAGAAGCTGTCTTGTACAGTATTGAACTAAATCCATAATCCATCCAGGACAGAATTGTTTGTTTAAACTGGCAGTGGCTCCTCAGAGTTCCAGATAGGGTTTTTCCAAGCCCCTCTTGGAGAAGAGGGGAATTGAACATTTCTGCATATGAATGAAAGAGTTCTCCACGGCTGCCTACAATTTTCTGGCCTGAAGACAACAGGCAAGCATGAAATACGAAGAAAAATACATATATTTTTATGTGGTTAAGACCAGTGGTGGGATTCAATTTTTTTTTACTACCTGTTCTGTGGGCATGTCTTGGCAGACGTGGCAATGGAAGGATCCCCATTTCTACCCACTCCAGGGCAAGAATACTGTAAAATCTTCATTTCCAACCAACTCCTGGGAGAAGGATATTCTAAAATCTCCATTTCCACCCCACTCCTGTTGGATGGATACTGTAAAATCCCCATTCCCTCCTCACTCCACTAACATGCTTTCCAGCTCCGTTCTCCTGTGCAGGGCAACAGAAGAAAACCCAGCCAATAGCTGGGACTCAGGAGGCAGTGAATAGATGGTGGTAGGGCCAGTCAGAGATAGTATTTGAACTACTCAAAATTTCTGCTACCTGTTTGCTAAAATTGGTCAGAACTGGCTGAATACCACCTCTGTTTTCAGGCAACCCTGGGTTTAGTAGAGCTGCCGCCTGGATACATCCTAGTACTAGAGAATGGTTCAATGGGTGACCTAGGAACTTAGCTTACTTCCTGACTGAAGTCTGCAACTACATTGTACACTACGGAACAATGTACCCAGTCGAGCATGCCTGGGCCTATACCATTATATTAAACCTGGAGAGGGATACAGGAGGATGGTTGGTGTCTCTCCATGATGAGAGGACTCTGGAGCTACAAGACCTAGATGCTTTAATGCATCTGTTGCGAAACAGATTCAAAGACCCCACAATAGCCCGGCGTGCAGAAACCCGTATCTGATAGAGTACATCCAAGATGTTTGCAATTTGGTGGCTCACCTGAGATTTTGGCCCAAGAGTATACTGGTCTACCAATTCCAAGGAGCTGTATCAAAACTGCCTGCTTCCCCTTGGGGAAGGGAGGGAAACTTTGAGGAGGGTACCAGTTAGCCACAAACATGGAGCTTCACCTGAAGGAATACCAGGAGCATGTTCCCCATGAAAATCTTTTTTGCTGAATGCCCGATAGACACCCTACACACCATGGAGGAAGAGGGGGCGTAACCCTTACCAAGGGGGAGTAGTCCCGCTGAGCCCAAGAGCTTTCCAGTATGGGAAGACCATTGGGCAGAAGACTGCCTTGTGCCCAGCCAGCATTTGCATTGCGAACCTTTGCCCAATCAAAACTGAAAAATCACACCCAAAGCCAAAGAGAAAACGCAGGTGGCCCCACAGATCATGGAGTTCTCTCCCTAATCCAATGAAGAGGAGAGAATTCCAACCCAAGGAAATCCTGGCTTGATCTTCTATGAAAGCAGAAAGCTATTACCGATAAGTGTCACCATCACTTTTATGATGGCCCAGATGGAGATTTTGGTCCCATCCTCAGGAATAAGAGGGACCGTCATGGCCTTGTTGGACTTGGGGTGCACTCAGAACCTAATTAACCTTCAAACAGTGGAGAAACTAAGATTGAGTTTGATGAAGGTAAGGCCACCCCCAGTTAGATGGCTCACTTATAGGAAGGGAATCAACAACTTGCCTATTGGAGCCAGCGAGCTTCAGGGCTGGGACCAATGTAGAAACTATTTGTTCATTGTGGCTCCTTGGTCCTAGGACTAGCCTAGTTGAAGAAATGGGACTGCTCAGTAGATTGGGAGAGCCACATGTGGAGAATGAGGAAGAAAGTAGCTAGCCAGATGGAGCCAGAGAAAATGTCAAATGCCAGGCATGAGCTAGAAATTGGGGAAGTGAAAGAGGAGCCAGCGAATATACTGAAAGGAAGCAAGGAGTTAAACCTACTTGTTCCCTTTGAATATTGTGATCTAGCAGAGGTGTTTGGTAAAAAAGGAATTGGATATGAGCCAATGTGGCACAGTAGAGTGCAGTACTACAGGCTACTCCTGCTGACTGCTGCCCACCTGCAATTGGGCAGATCGAATCCCACCAGGCTCAAGGTTGACTCAGCCTTCCATCCTTTTGAGGTGGGTAAAATGAGGACCCAAATTTTTGGGGACAATATGCTGACTCTGTAAACCACTGAGAGGGCTGTAAAGCACTGTAAAGTGTTTACAGTATATAAGTCTAAGTGCTAGCTAAGGGGAAGGTCTTTATTAAACTGGACTTGAGAAAAGCCTATTACCGAGTAAGGTTTAAAATCGGGATGAGTGGAAACCTACATTCAACTTTGGGCCGCAAGGGGTGACAAAGCCCAGCTATATGCAAAACTATATAAAAGCAACTTCCACAAGACCAGTCTAGATTACCTGGGATATCACATCTCCAAGGATGGGGTGGAGATGGATCCAGCCAAGATAAGAGCAATTGTAAAATTGGAGGCCCCACAAACCAGGAGGCAGTTACAGAGCTTCCTGGGATTCACAAACTTTTACCAGCAGTTCATCAGCATATTTCCCAGATAGCCCTGCCCATCACCACCAGACAGGAAGGGGGACTGAAGCCCAAACTGAGTCAGCCATTAAATTGGTCCATTGAATGCTGGGCGGTCTTTGAAAAGCTAAAGTGGTTCTTTGCTGCTGAGCAGGTCTTAAAGCACCCAAACCCAGATGGGCCTTTTGTGATCCAGACGGATGCCAGCAACGTGGCAGTGGCAGTTTTATTACAGAAGGACAGAAAGGAAAAGTTGCAACCATGTGCCTACATGTCTTGCAAGATGTCTGATACTGAGAGGTGGTGGGCCATCTGCTGGAAAAGATGGGTCTTTAATTGTTGACGGAAGGAGCGGAGGTCCGTAGTAGATCTAAGCTCGGGGGGTAGGTCATTCCAGAGGGTTGGGCCCGCCACAGAGAAGGACCTTCCCCTGGGAGCCGCCTGTTGGCATTGCCAGGAGGACGGCACCTGGAGAAGTCCCTCTCTGTGTGAGCAAATCGGTCAAAGGGATGTGTGGGGTAGGATACAATCACGCAGATAGCTAGGACCCGTGCCATGGAGCGCTTTAAAGATGGTAATCAACACCTTGAAGTGCACCCGAAAGGCCACAGGTAGCCAGTGCAGCTCGCGCAGGAGCGGTGTTACGTGGGAGTACCTGGAGGTACCCATAATTACCCACGCGGCCGTATTCTGGACTAGCTGTAATCGGCGGGTGCACCTCAAGGGGAGCCCCATGTAGAGAGCGTTACAGTAGTCTAGTCGGGAAGTCACGAGCGCATGAGTGACTGTGCGAAGGGCGTCCCGGTCCAATAAGGGCCGCAACTGGCGTACCAGGCGAACCTGGCAGAATGTCCCCTTGGCCACGGCCGTCATATGATCTTCCATAGACATCTAGGAGGACGCCTAAGTTGCGTGCCTGATCCACGGGGGCTAGAAGTTCACCCCTTATGGCCAGTGATGGGATCAACTGGTTGTACTGGGGCGCCGGAAACCACAGCCACTCGGTCTTGGATGGGTTGAGTCTGAGTCTGTTCCTTCCCATCCAGCTCCGCACGGCTTCCAAACATCGGGACATCACTTCAACAGCATCATTGGAGTGGTTTGGGGTAGATATGTACAACTGAGTATCATCAGCATACAGATGGTACTCCACCCCAAAGCCACGGATGATCTCACCCAGCGGTTTCATATATATGTTGAACAGGAGTGGTGAGAGGACCGACCCCTGAGGAACCCCTCATGAGGGGTCTCGAGGTCGACCTCTGCCCCCCTGCCAATACAAATTGCGATCGATCGGAGAGGTAGGAGGAGAACCACTGTAAAACGGTGCCTCTCACCCCCAACCCCTCCAGTCGATGCAATAAGATACTATGGTCGATGGTATCGAAAGCCGCCGAGAGGTCTAATAGGACCAGGATGGAGGAACAACCCCCCATCTTTGGCCCTCCAGAGATCATCTACCAACGCGACCAATGCCGTCTCAGTGCTGTGACCGGGCCGGAAGCCGGACTGGCGCGGGTCTAGATAGTCAATTTCCTCCAGGTGACGGGGAAACTGTTGTGCCACCACACTCTCTACAGCCTTCACCAGAAAGCGAAGGTTGGAGACAGGACAATAATTGACTAATAATCCTCGGTCCAGGGAAGGCTTCTTGAGGAGGGGCCTCACCACCGCCTCTTTCAAGACAGCGGGCAAGAACCCCTCACTCAAAGAAGCATTTACTACTACTATCTTAGAGGGCAGTAAGATTCCATTCGAAGTGTGGATAGACCACAAGAACCTGGAGGCATTAAAGATCCTAAGGAAACTCAACTCCTAAGCAGGTCCAATAGGCTCAGTATTCTCTGCCAACATGAGTGGAGAAAGTCAGATCCACATCAGAAACCCAGCTGCCCAGGCCCAGCAGAGATCCCGGCGGAACTTGGATGGCTAAAGCACCAAAGCGAATCGAATTTCCCTGCTCACAGGGGCCACCTTTTGCCTGCTGGGAATGGGCGTGCTTTTACCACTTCTACTTGTCCTTTGTAGTTGGCCATTTCACCTTTTTTGGGATGGGCAGGCCTGGTTCTCCGGGCAACAATGGTAGTGGCCTAATGGACCTGTATGAGTTGCTGGTGGCCTCAGTGGTGCTAAAATGTGTTGGATGCATGAGCGGAACATTCTCCACCTGCTGCCAAGGGCAAGACCTGCAAGAGGGCCAAGGAAATGTTTCCAGGAGAGTTGCACAGGCCAGATCTGACCACTTCATGGACCAGATTGACAGTCTTGACCTATGTGATTCAAGGTGGTAAGAATAGACAGGATAGAATTTTATAGTGACTGACATAATCATTTTATTAGAATTTTTCATAAACCTCTGTCTGCAACCCAGAGCTTAGCAAAATTTTGGAAAACAACCCATAGAATGTGGTTGTATTATTGTTGACTCTACAATGTAGAGAGAAAACTCATAGCAAAAGAGAAACACTCACCTAGGCACTGCTGCTGAAGAGAATAATTAAGGTCTCAAAACAATTGTGTTCTACAATTTTGAAACATGTTTTCTGAAAATTCCATCGCTTTGCTCTTATTTTTGTTTTGATATCAATGTACAGACAAGGACACCTTTGAACACAGGCTGCAAGGGAAATAGAGTGAGTCAGTTAACACTATGGTGTTCTAAATCTATGCTAAATACTTGAAATTCATTTACTGCAAATTACCCAGACATTTTGTTATTTCCTCATATGCTCTTAATGCTGACCACACAAATTGAGATTCTCTTATCATGGCAGGAAAGCATTATATACATGTTGGAGCACTTTTTTTCCCAAATGTGCTGAAATAGAAGACTTGGGAAGCATCCAATAGAGAACATAGATTTGCCTTGCAGAAACACTAGGTAGAGAGAGAGAAAGGGAGAGGGAGCGAGGGAGAGAAAGAAACACCGGATTGGAAGTGGCCTTGGAGGTGTTCTGTAGAACACCCTGCTCATGTCAGTAGATGTTATAACACTTGGACAAATGGCTATCCAAGTTCTTCTTGAAAATCTCCAATGGGAGCACCCACAACTTTGGGAGGTAATGTATTTCACTGGTTAATTGTTCTCACTTTCAAGGATCTTCTCCTTAGTTCTAGTTTGGATCTCTGATAATCTCCCATCCATTCTTTCCTGCCCTGCCCTCAAGTGCTTTGGTAAATGTTGAATCTCTCTTCTCTTTGGTAGCCCCTCAAATATTGGAAGACTGGAGACCGTTTCCGCCTTCCGGAGGCGACAGACGAGTTTTTTTACTCGTCCGCCACTCATTTTCTCTTGTGGCCCTCTCAGGGGCACGGGGCTCTTATAGGGAGCCCCAACCATAAGAGCAGCTTGCGGTGAAACCCCCACCCCGATGGCGGTCAGGGGGGTCGTTCCCGCTTCGCTCCAGGAACCGGAGAATGGAATGCGGGGGGAGGGGATATCCCTCTCGCCGAAGGATCGTTGGAACCGCAGAAATGAAAGTAACGGGCTGAAAAGCCGGAGCTGGGGGAAGCACCGAGGCTCCACTGTAACAGAGTGATTGTGAATTGATTTATGGACTTTTGATGCTTTCAACTTCTTAAAACAGAAGAATAAAGGGGGGGAGTGTGTAAAAGCCTCCCCCTCGGAACAAGCGGCGTTGTAAAATGCTCTCCGGGTGCGGGGAGGGAGAGAAAGTAACATCTGGGTAGTTAACAATGGAAAGTGAAAGTTTTTACTAAATGTGGATTCATGGTTGAAACTTTGTACCTGAATCTTGCCACAGAAGAAATGGACTTTCATTAACTCTTCACAAACGCCAGAGGCGGAAAAATGGTGCTCCTTTGTTCTCAGCAAGAAATCTTCCTGCCTGATTTTTAAACGTTCCTTCACTTTTACAGCACTGCAAAAATTATATACATGACAGCTCAGTGACTCTCGGGATAACTCCCATTGTGTGCCTTCTTTCTTCATTGGATTTAACTGTTGAACCTTCTATCTCTGGATTTTATGGAAACTACATTTTGAAATTAGAAAAGACTTTTCTTCAATCTCATGGACTGCCCGCTCTTCAGACGCCATCTTAATCACAGGAATATAAAAAAGTTTACTATGGCTTCAAAAAAGACTTCACATGGAAAATTTTCTTTTGTTCCAGCCTTATTAAGAGCCAGCCCGGGTTTACAACAGCCTAAGATTAGCACAATTTTGCCAAAAGATGCTCCAGGAGAGACTCCTCAATTATCGACAATAGATATAACTTTACAAGATATAATGGAAGAAATAAAGAAAATTCGGAAAGATATGAGAAGTTCAAAAATGGAATCCCCAGAGATACAGAGAACTTTCATGGAAAATAAACAAAAAATTGATGGTTTGGAGGGGGGGGGCGGTTGAGATGGGAGAGGAGATAAGAGATTTAAAAAAAGAAATAGAAAAACCTGCTGGCTATATGGCTAGAATGGATTTTGAAAGAATGTTTTATTTCTTAAGGTTTCAAAATGTTCCTGAATTAACTTCAGAAAATTTAAAAGATTTAATGACTACAATTTTAGCAGATTATACTAATAAAGAGGAAAGAATATATTAAGGGGGGACATTGATCTGATTTGCAGAATTGATTCAGCATATGCCAGAATAAATGACTTGCCCAGAGAGATATATATTAAATTTGCAAGAAGGTCAACAAGGGATGAGATCCTGAGAGCACAGAGAGATGGAGCCTTGATATATATGCAGCATGAAATTACCATTTTGACACAACCCCCCCAAAAAGATTAAAAAGATTAGGAGGAACTATGCCTCCTTATCCAAAAAATTATATAAAAAGGGGGTGTGGCTTAGATGGTTAATGCCTGAAGGAATGTTGGTGTTCTGGGGGCGAGGTATAGTTAGAATTAAAACAATTGAAGAGGCGGAAGCCTTTTAAATATATATATATATTCCTCAATCCTAGAAGACGAAAATGAGGGAACGGGAGGGGCCATGACTCCGCCCACTGGCGGAAAGGAAGAAGATAAAATAGCTAGAAGACTCAGATCGCAAAAATGGGTTTTTTTTACATAATGCAATCCTCATACGGATGTCAATAGTAACAAAGGATTGAATGCATAAATGTATGATTTATGATATGATATATATGTATTTTCTTATACCTTATATTGGAAAAAATTTACTTTTTGTATGGAACCTCGGAGGCGACCACCACCTCCGACATGGAAGCTCTAAAATATTTTTTCTGTATCCTATATACCTTTTTCCCTGTTAAAAAATTTGTAAAAACCAATAAAAATTGTTACCCCCCCCAAAAAAAAAGTATTGGAAGACTGCTCTTATATCGCTCCTAGTCCCTGTCTTTGTTAGAGTAGATGTACTTAGCTCCCCCAATTGTTCATCATATGGTTTAGCCTCCAGTTCCTTTATCATCTTTGTTGCTCTTCTCTGCATTCTTTCTAGCGTCTCAAAATCTTTTTTTCTATCATGGTGACAGAAGTGGACATAGTATTCTCAGTTGGTCTCACCAGTGCAATATACTAACACAGTGATGGCGAACCTTTTTTGCCTTGGGTGCCAAAAACAGGAGCATGCGTGCTATGGCAAGTACTCGGGTGCCCACCTCATAATTTAATCCCACCCACCCAAAGCTATGCCCCCTACACATGCATACGTGACCTTGAGAGGGTTGAAACCAGGACAGGCCTTTCAAGGTAAGTCAGATCTCTCTTTAGATTGTTCTAAGACCGAGGTTCCAAGAAGGAGAGCTAGGTGTTTTGGGGGAGGACCACCACCTTGGAAGCCTTGAGCCCCTCTGCTTCTTGGGGGAAATAATTAAGATGTCTTGGAGGTGGCCCCAATTAGGCCTATCAGCCTGCAAGAGGCCAGCTGAATAAGGTGGCTATTTATATCAGAAACTCACAAGTTTCCAATACTGAGGAGGGAGAAGCTGTAGTTCCAAGAGGGCTGCATGCAGCCCCCAGCAAAAAGAAAAAGGAAACAAAAACCCAGGGCAAGATCTCTTATAAAAAGCAGGATCCCAGCTTTCCAATGAAGCCTCCCAAGAGTTCTAAAGTGAAACCTGTGAAATTGATGAAAACGAATGGAAACACACACACACACACACACACACACTTGCATTTATCTTTCAGTTTTAGCCAGCCCCCAGCAAAAAGAAAAAGAAAAAACCCAGGGCAAAATCACTTATAAAAAGCAGGATCCCAGCCAGCTCCATTCTACAAAAAACACCCTAAATTTGGCTCTTTCCAAGGGAGCTTCCCAAGAGTTCTAAAGTGAAACCTGGGGAATTGACTCCAGTCAAAACAAATGGAAACAATGCTTCTCTCCCCCCCCCCCTTGCAAGCAGGAGAAAAAAAGGGGGGGGGGGAAGGAGGGAGAGCTCAAACGAGTTAGCAAAAGGCAAAATCCCACCTACCTGTAGAAACACTCAGGAACGCTTGGAGAGAACATTGCAGCCACAAATATCACACACAGACACACACCCTTGCTGCCTATATCTTTTAGTTCCAAAGCTTCCTAAGCGTTCTAAAGTGAAACCTGGGAAATTGATTCCAGATCAAAACGAATGGAAACAATGAATCTCAAGAGTTAGCAAATGGCAAAATCCCACCTACCTCTAACAATAACCGGGAATGTTTGAAGAAAACATCGCAGCCACAAAATTAACCCCCCCCCCCCCACACACACACAAACAGGCATGCACTTGCATTTATCTTTCAGTTGTAGCCAGCCTAGCTAATCTTTTTTCTCTCATGCTCTTTTTAATTTCTAAAGTTTTTTTTTTAACTGACAATTTAGAGAACAACCGGATAGCCATCTACCTTAGCCAAGCTTGTTTATAACCAGATCAACCATTTGCCGTGTCTGGATCCAAGGGACTTCAAAAGGCAGCTAACTTATGATTTGCTTATTGATCCAAAGGAGTATGTGTGTGTGTGGGGGGGGGGGGGAACAAACCTAACAGAGCAAACCGAAAGGAATAGGGAAGATCCGAAATAGGAGAAGAGATCAGCTGAAAAGCAAAAGTGTCTCAGAAGAGGAGAGGCTTCACAGAAAGCCCCATGTGGAGCTCCGTGTGTTTCAAAGAGGTGGGAAAAACGGGGTTTTCTTGTTTGCTATTCCGGCAGCATAGGAAAAGAGGCACTCCCCCCCCCCCCCACATCCCTCGGGCCGAAGTATTAGGCTTCTGGAGGGAATGGGTGGCTGGTGTGTGTGTGTGTGTGTGCGCACGCGCGCTTATCTTTTGAAAGGGGAACATTTGGCGTCTGGAAAAGCAGAAAGGCTAAGGGAACCGGAGGATGGGGGCTCCTCCAGCTCAGCCCTTGCCAAGCTGGAGCTCTCAGCAGCAACTTACTTCTCCAAGAGGGCCATAGCTGTGCTGGGATGATGCGCAACTTCCGTTTTGTGCTCCGGAGGCTTCTTGAGGCTGAAAAACCGGCCAAAATGAAGGCTAAAATCAGCTGGCCTGCGTGCACATGTGCGCTGCAGCTAATATGGCAGTTTGCCTCGCGTGCCCCAAGAAATGTCTCTGCGTGCCACCTGTGGCATGCGTGCCATAGGTTCGCCATCACTGTACTAACATTTCATGTGACCTTCAAACTATCCCTCTGTTGATGCAACCTAGAACTGCATTAGGTTTTTTGGCAGCTGCGGCACACTGCTGGCTCACACAACTGATAGCATACTAGGATACTTACATGTCTCTCACAATTGCTAGCAGGGTACCACTTATTCTATATCTCTGCATTTGGATTTTCTTCCCAACTGTAGCTCATTACTGTTCTCAATAAGGGGAAGATAGCATCCACAAATGGGTTAACACGGTGCATACTCTGATTGGACTGAGTCTGCATGCATATTAATTAACTTGTCTATAAAAACCCTGCCTAGAGAGCTCTATTCAGCTTTTTCCGACTCAGTCCACTCTGGGACGATCGGTTAATCTAACCAAATTGACTGTATGAGCTATATTCGCGTTTATCCTGATTCGTTAGTAATTGTGAGTATCTATTACGGATTCGAGTTACGCTGCCTATTATCACTGCCTTTGGCGCTTATACTGGCTCCTGGCTTACCTCACAGCCTACTATAGCCACTGATTCATCGCGCCAGGTGCGATCTGACTTCGAGTCAGACGTGCCATTAACAGCTGCCCTCCGGCCCGACAGTGATTGCGTTAGCGGCAGCGGCTCGCTAGCCGGCCAGCAAAGGCTTCCGCAGCCCGAAAAACATCGAAAAAGAACTTTTTAAGTCAAGGCTTCCTTCCCGCGCCGCCGTGCAAGCGGCAACTACATCTGGGGCAGCCTCAGCCTGACAGAGGGCTCCGGCCTCGTGGACGATCTGAACACCTCCGATTTAAGCGCGCACATAGTGGAGCCGGCTTCGCGCTGTCCTCTGCGATCAGTTTTGGCGCAAAAACTCTTGCCGGCTGCTGAGGAGAAAGGAGGCGGAGCTTGTTCACGGCGGCCATTTTCTAGCTCCAGTTTCATGGCCGAGGGCATGGAGACTCCAGCTCAAACTCAAACCTCGGCTGGGCCTTCGGAGAGCCAAGGCCTTCCCATGGTCTCACCCCCAGCCTCATCTAAGAAGAGGGCAGGCAGTCTTGAGAGAAAAGACAAGGCCACCAAGGTAAAGAAGGCCTCTAAGACAGCAGCGCAGTCAGGGGGTGTGGCCCAGTCCCCTCTGGGCCTCCAGGCCTCAGATTCCATACAGGCCCCAGGGCCCCTGGTGGTACTTGGAGCAAGTCCACCTACGAGCGCTTTCAGCCCCATGCTACCAATTGACACCTCGGGTGTCTGGGGTAATGCAAATGGAAGGACGGGGGTTCGAATACCTGAGGCAACCTATACCCCCACGGCTGCGGGGGTACGACAGGAGGCCCCTTGGGTGACACCACCACCTCTGCCTCCCATGGCCACGATCACCCCCGTTATGTCAGATGTTCAATCCATGATATCAGAGGCCATAAAACAGGGCATTGCTGCGGGACTCCAGTCCAAAGCCCCTGAGATGCCGTCAACAGCTATCGCTGGCACCCCTCAGACATCGGAGCCACAAGCGGGCGCTATTAAGGCAGCAGACCAGGGGTCCTTGGCGGGCTCTGAAGAAGGGGCGCCCATGGAGAACGAGCTGTCCGATGATGAAGGGGCCGAAGGGGACAAGCCCGCCTATACTGGACTGTTCCCTCCGCCATTGTTTAAAACCTTGCTGGCTAAGGCCAAGGCGGCCTCAGACTGGGAACCAGCTACGCCCCAGGCGGTGACGACCCCCTAACGTCCATCATCCAAGGTGCTGTTTCTGGAACGTCGTGTGGCAGCCGAGGTAATGCCCACCCCCCAGCTGTTCGTTGACAATGTCCAGCGGCAATGGACCACGCCAACGTCGGGCCCTGCCCCCACTGCCAACGACAGACGTTTCTTTGCAGTGGCTGACCTGCTGGAAAAATGCCTGGTGTGGTCGGAGGTCGATGCACCGGTGACAGCTTTGTACTCCAATGCTGCTTTGCCGGGAAGCCAGGAGGACATTTTGAAACCAGAAGACCGCAGAGCTGACCAAGTACTCCACAGGGCCCACCAAGCCGCGTCATGGGTGATCAGGGCTGCATCCACTGCTTCCTTTTTCTCACGATCCAGTCTCTTCTGGATCCAACAGCTCCAGGCACGCATCCCCCCAGGAGATGCTCGCTCGCATCAAGATCTTAATAAAATTATAGCAGCAGTCCAGTTCACCTCGGACGCTACGCTGAGTGCGGCACGGTTTGCTTCCAGAGCCACAGCATCCACCATTGCCTCCCGCAGACTGCTCTGGCTCCGCCAATGGCAAGGCGATGTGAAACAAAAGTGGAAGCTGGCGACGGGGGCCTATGTGGGGGGTCCCCTATTCGGTGATTCCCTTAATCCATTGCTTGTAGAGGGGAAGGATAAGAGGAAGGTGCTACCTTCCAATCCCAGGAGGGGAACCAACAGGCAGACGCCTTATTTCAGGAGGCAACAATTTGGCCCTCAGGAATATGGGGGTCCCTTCAGGCCCGAGTTCCAACAGCCCGGCTTTAGACAGGGGGGCAATTTCAACCAGCGGTACGGACAGCAGCGCCAGCAGCCGTACCGTCAGGAGCGTGGGGGTCAGGCTAGGAGGCCCTCTCGGGGGAACGGTGACCGGAACTACCTTCATAACTAATTCTGTGGAGGCTCCCTTTCCCATTGGGGGCAGGCTGTGCCACTTCGCAGACCAATGGGAAACAGTGACCTCCGACAGATGGGTCCTCACCACGGTCAGGTGCGGTCTGACCCTGGAGTTCTGGGCCCTACCCCCCGATTCCTTCCTACCGTGCCCCGCATTAACCAACCCTCTAAGGAGGGATTTGATGGTGGCCGCCATTGATTATTTGCTGGCTATCCAGGCCATTGAACTGGTCCCACCAGAACAAGTTCATCAGGGATTCTACTCTATTTTGTTTATTATCCCCAAGGCTTCTGGTGGTTGGCGGGCGGTGTTAGACCTCAAGAGGTTGAACAGATATATTATCTATAAACGTTTCAAAATGCACTCCCTCCACTCCATCCTGCTGGGAATTAGGGAGGGGGATTTTCTTACTTCACTTGATTTAACAGAGGCTTACTTGCATGTACCTGTTGCCACTTCTTTTCGGCGTTATTTAAGGTTTTGTTATAACTCTTGCCACTATCAATACACGGCGTTGCCATTTGGCCTTTCCTCTGCCCCACGAGTTTTTACTAAAGTAATGGCGGCTGTAGCGGCGTACATACACTCCATCCCGATCAGAGTGCAATTTTATCTGGATGATTTCTTAATTCAATCCCGATCGGAAGTTCAAGCGGTAAGTGATTTACACATCACTATGAGGGTATTTGAGGAGCTAGGCTTCTCCATTAATGAGACTAAAAGCCACCTGCAGCCCACGACCAGAATACTCCATCTCGGTGCTTGGGTCGATTCGGTGAGGGGACAGGTTTTCCTGTTGGATGAAAGGGTCTCCAGCATCCAAGATCTGGTAAGTGAGGTTGAGAGGGAGGCCCGCCCCTCGTTGGCTTCGCTGTCCCAGTTATTGGGAAAGATGGTATCGGCAATTGCCATCGTCCCTTGGGCTAGACTACACCTTAGGGAACTACAGTGGTTCCTACTTCCCTTTCAGAAGAGGAGGGTCGCCACGTCCCTTATTAGGGTGCCGCTACCCACGCACGTACGCAGATCCCTACGGTGGTGGAGATCTCCTTCTATTAGGGAGGGATGCCATTTTAGAATAAGGGACAGGACCACTGTCACCACCGATGCAAGCCTCTTCGGGTGGGGGGCGCATATGGGTCCGTTCAATGCCCAAGGTCAATGGTCCACTACCGAAGCGCAGAGGAGCATCAACTTCCTCGAACTGAGAGCGATAAGGTTGGCCTTGGAACAGTTCCATGACCAGGTACGGGGACGACACATTCTGGTATTGACGGACAATGTCACGGCCAAAGCTCACGTCAACAGACAGGGGGGTACCAGGTCTGACCAACTCATGAGAGAGGCCACGCTCCTAGGTAATTGGGCGGAAGCGAATTTACTATCGCTACAGGCCGATCACATTTCAGGGGTTGACAACACCAGGGCGGATTGGCTCAGCCGAGTCCGTATTGACCAGGCGGAATGGCGCCTTAACCCTTGTGTTTTCCAACAGATTTCGCGGCGCTTTGGGAGGCCACTAGTGGACTTGTTCGCCACTCACACCAACGCACAATTACCAAGGTTCTTTTCTCAATTCCAGGCTCCGGGTGCGGAGGAGGTGGATGCCCTTCGTGCCCCCTGGCCGAGGGGTCTTCTGTACGCGTTTTCCCCAATACCACTGTTGCCGATGGTCATATGGAGGATCATAGAGCTGCGGGCGGAAGTGATACTGGTTGCGCCGCACTGGACGCGGCGGCCGTGGTTTGCGGACCTGATGACCCTTTCCTCGGAGAGCCCGTGGCGCTTACCACTGGACTCGCCCCTCCTTCTCCAGGGGTCCTTGGAACACCAGGACCCGGGGTGGTTGCAGTTGACCGCCTGGAGATTTGAGCGGCGGGCATTAGCACAGGGAGCGTTCTCGGACAGAGTAATCCGCACCATTCAGGCCTCCAGGAGGCCTTCCACAGTTCGCATATACAATGCAACGTGGAAAATTTTCGCTGCCTGGTGCCTAGTTAAATTGATACCTCCTGAGACGGTGTCAGTACCGCAAATATTAGACTTCCTACAGGATGGCTTGGATAAAGGTCTATCACCCAACACAATTCGCCGTCAGGTGGCGGCATTGGGGACTGTTATCTCCTGGGGTGGGGGTCAGGCGTTGTCGCAACACCCGGCCATCCAGAGGTTTGTTAAGGGGGCCACCAAACTAAGACCCCCGGCTACTCATCGTTACCCTTGTTGGGACCTGTCTACTGTGTTGGAGGCCTTACTTGAACCTCCCTTTGAGCCCTTAGGAGAGGTTCCATTACAGGTACTGTCGTGGAAGTTAGCCTTCCTTATTGCCATTACATCGGCCCGGCGCATTTCAGAAATTAATGCCTTGCCTGTGCGCCCTGACCTGTGTAAGTTTTACCCGGATAGGGTGGTGCTCCGGGTCGATCCATCGTTTATTCCCAAGGTGGGGTCATGGTTCCACAGGGCTCAAGACATTGTTTTGCCTGACTTCGCTTCTTGGTGGATGGGAAGTAACGGACTCAGGCTCAACCCGACCAAGACCAAGGCTGTGGTTTCCGGCTGCCCGGTTCAACCAGCTGTCTCTATCGCTGGCCATAGGGGGCGAACATCTTGCCCCTGTGGATGGGGCGCGCAACTTGGGTGTCCTCCTGGATTCCCGGCTGTCCATGGAAGATCAAGTGACAGCCGTGGCCAGGAGGGCGTTTTACCAGGTTCGCCTGGTTCGCCAGTTGCGCCCCCTATTGGACCGGGATGCCCTTCGCACAGTCACTCATGCTCTCGTGACATCCCGACTGGACTATTGTAACTCTCTCTACATGGGGTTCCCCTTGAGGTGCACCAGGAGGCTGCAGTTGGTCCAGAATGCAGCCGCGCGAGCAATAATGGGTACCACAAGGTACACCCATGTAACACCGCTCTTGCGCGAGCTGCACTGGCTACCTGTAGTCTTTCGGGTGCGCTTCAAGGTGCTAGTCATCATCTTTAAAGCGCTCCATGGCTCGGGACCTAGCTATCTGCGGGATCGGATTCTGCCTCATAATTCCTCACGGCCGATTCGCTCCCACAGAGAGGGACTTCTCCGGGTGCCGTCCACTAGACTTTGTCAGCGGGCGACGCCCAGGGGAAGGGCTCTCTCTGTGGCAGGCCCTGCCCTCTGGAACGACCTCCCCCCCGATATTAGAACTACCACGGACCTCCGTTCCTTCCGTCTGAAATTGAAAACGCACTTTTTCTGCCTGGCCGGCCTAGGGTAGCCTCTTACCACAGTATTATAGGGTTTAGGGTTTTAGTGATTGGTTTTGGGGAATTTTAGCGCAGGGTCTTATTGTTTAATGTGTTTTTTAACTGTTTTGTATATTTATTGTTTTAATTTTCCCTGTGCACCGCTCCGAGTCCCCTTGGGGAGAGGGAGCGGTCTAGAAATTAAATATTATTATTATATTATTATTATTATTACACCGCAGGGGGAGCCCGTGGACAGATGGCATCGTCTGGACGTCCGCAGAGCATTACAAATTTACCTAGACCGCACTTGTACCTTACGTAAAACGGAGGCCTTATTCGTCTCGGTTCAGGCTTCCTCTCAGGGACGTAAGGTGTCTGTAACCACCATAGGTAACTGGGTGCGACGTTGTATTTCCGCCGCATACGGGGCCAAGGGTTTGGCAGCCCCCTCTGGGATAACTGCTCATTCAACTAGGAGCGCTGCTACCACGAGAGCCTGGGCCTCACAGACCACGTTAGAAGAAATCTACAGAGCAGAGACCTGGACGTCTATTTCTCCCTTTGTCCGGCACTACAAGTTAGATCTGTACGCTGCGGAAGGTGCGGCATTTGGTCGCAGGGTTTTGGAGGCGGCAAGGACCGCCGCCGATTCTGATAGCAATGCCTAACCCTCCCTATCATGGGACCTGAGGGCTTGGGTATGTCCCATTCGTGGATGCTATCTTCCCCTTATTGAGAAAGGGCGTTGGTACTTACCTGATACGCTTCTTCTAATAAGGGGAAGATAGCATCCGTCCCGTCCCTGAGCATTGCTAGGGGTTCCTCTGGGAGTTTGATGACGTTCTGTGTTTGACGTTTCAGTTCGTTATGTGTTTTGGACCTGTTTCTTACTAAAAGTGGTTGGATTAAACCGTGGAGTCTGTGTTCATTTCCTTCGTCGAAAAAAGCTGAATAGAGCTCTCTAGGCGGGGGTTTTATAGACAAGTTAATTAATATGCATGCAGACTCAGTCCAATCAGAGTACGGACCGTGTTAACCCATTTGTGGATGCTATCTTCCCCTTATTAGAAGAGGCGTATCAGGTAAGTACCAACGCCCTTTCTCACCACTCATTGTATTTTATTGGATACATACTTCTGAGTCTTGAGTCTATGGTTCAGAGTATTAAGCTATTCCCCCTTAAACATCCCACCTTGGTGTCATCTGAAAATATAATGAGCAGAGCTTGTTTTCTGACCATGATACTTTAAGAATTTATTTATTTATTTATTAAATTTATACCCCGCCCTTCTCCTTGTTAGGACCCAGGGCGGCGCACGGGGATGTTAAAATACATACAAAATATATAAAATATATAAAATTTAAAATACTTATTCTAATAAATAAACCCTGCGCTAAAAACCGAATTAAAATCCCAAGTTTAAAAACTATCTAATAGTCAGTATGGAAGTTACGCTAGGCCGGCTAGATGAAATAGGTGTGTCTTGCGGAAGTGGCGGAGGTCGGAGATGGTGCGGAGTTCAGGGGGTAAGTCGTTCCAGAGGGCTGGGCCCGCCACAGAGAAGGCTCTCCCCCTGGGTGTCGCCAGTCGGCATTGTCCAGCCGACGGCACCCTGAGGAGGCCCTCTCTGTGGGAGCGTATCGGTCTGAGGGATGTATGGGGCAGGAGGCGGTCTCGCATATAACTAGGCCCCGAGCCATGGAGCGCTTTAAAGATGGTCGTTAAAACCTTGAAGCGCACCCGAAAGACCACAGGAAGCCAGTGCAGCTCGCGCAGGATAGGTGTTATGTGGGAGTGTCTAGGCGCTCCCGTAATCACCCGCGCGGCTGCGTTCTGGACTAGCTGTAGCTTTCGGGTGCACCTCAAGGGGAGCCCCATGTAGAGAGCATTACAGTAGTCGAGTCGAGAGGTGACGAGTGCTTGAGTGACTGTGCGTAAGGCACCCCGGTCCAGTAAGGGGCGCAATTGGCGCATCAGGCGAACCTGATGAAACGCCCCCCTGGCCACGGCTGCCACATGATCTTCCATAGACAGCCGGGAATCCAGGAGGACACCCAAATTGCGCGTCCTTTCCACGGGGCCGGTGTTGGAATAATCTGGCTGAACCGGGGCGCCGGAAGCCACAGCCACTCAGTCTTGGACGGGTTGAGCTTGAGTTTGTTACCACCCATCCAGATCCGTACGGCTTCCATGCACCGGGACATAACCTCGACGGCATCGTTGGGGTGGTCTGGGGTGGATATGTACAACTGAGTATCATCAGCGTACAGATGATATCCCACCCCAAAACCACGGATGATCTAACCCAGCGGCTTCATATATGTGTTGAATAGGAGGGGCGAGAGGACCGACCCCTGAGGAACCCCACATATGAGGGGTCTCGAGGCCGACCTCTGCCCCCCTGTCAACACATATTGCGACCGACCAGAGAGGTAGGATGAGAACCACTGCAAAACGGTGCCTCCCAGCCCCAACCCCCCCAGTCGGCGCAATAGGATACCATGGTCGATGGTATCAAAAGCCACTGAGAGGTCTAATAGGACTAGGATAGAGGAATATCCTCTATCCCGCGCCCTCCAGAGATCATCAACCAATGCGACCAATGCCGTATCGGTGCTGTGCCCGGGTTGGAAGCCGGACTGGCGCGGGTCTAGATAATCAACTTCCTCCAAGTGTCGCGGAAACTATTGAGCCACCACACTCTCAACAACCTTCACTAGAAAGTGGAGGTTGGAGACCGGATGATAGTTCTCTAATAATGCTGGATCCAGGGATGGCTTCTTGAGGAGGGGCCTTACTACCGCCTCTTTCAAGACGGCAGGCAAGGACCCCTCACTCAAAGATGCGTTGACAATGCCCTGGAGCCAGCCTCGTGTCGTCTCCCAGGATGCCAGTACAAGCCAGGAGGGACACGGGTCCAATAAACATGTGGTAGCCCTAAGTCTCTTTGACAACTTGTCCATATCCTCGGTGGTAACAAAATCAAACTCCTCCCAAGATGGTGTCACAAGAACAGCCTCGGCCCGCTCGACTGGGCCACTGTCGATGGAGGGTAGCTCGTTCCGAATCCGAGTGATTTTCTCCTGCAGATAAATCCCAAATTCCTCTGCTCGACCCTGTAAAGGGGCTTCCTGCGGCCTCTGTTGAAGGAGGGAGCGGGTCACCCCAAACAGGGCGGCAGGGCGGTTATCTGCGGATGCAATAAGAGTGGCACAATACTCACGTTTGGCCACTCTTATCGCCACTAAGTAAGTCCTAATATGGTCTCTCACTAGTGTTCGGTCGGCTTCGGAGCGAGAAGATCTCCATCTGCTTTCTAGGCGTCTCTTGTGGTGCTTCATCCCCCTAAGCCCCTCGGTAAACCAAGGAGCCCAGGTGGTTCGTCGCCGCAAGAGAGGCCGCAAGGGCGCGACTCGGTCCAAGGCCCCCGTGGCCGCACTTAACCATGCGGCCACTAGGTCCTCAGTCAAGTCGCGGGGCAAGTCCACAGGAATTGGCCAAGCTCCCTTTGGAAGCTTATCGGGTCCATCAGGAGCCTGGGGCGGAACCATATAGGAATGTCCGGTTCCGCCTTCCCGCAGTGAGGGGCGGCGATCGGAATGTCGAGCCGAAGGAGAGCGTGATCTGTCCATGACAGGGGTGTGATGACTAGATCCCCTATTCCCAGATCACTACTCCACTGTCCCGAGACGAAGATTAGATCCAGGGTGTGTCCGCCCTCGTGGGTAGGGCCTACAACTACTTGGGTCAGGTCCATGGCTGTCATGGAAGCCATGAACTCCCGAGCTAACCCAGAGGTTTCGCCTGCTGACGGCAGGTTAAAGTCCCCCATGACTAACAGTCTGGGGGTCTCCACCGCCGCCTCGGCTATCACCTCTAGGAGCTCGGGCAGGGCTGTTGTTTTATAGCGAGGAGCCAGGTATACAACTAACACGCCCAACTGCCACCCTAGGCCCCACTTCACAAGGAGGGACTTGCACCCGGTCGTCTGAGGGATCGTGGTCTCCTTTGGCTCAAGACCTTCCCTAACCATAATCGCCACCCCCCACCCCTCCCTAGGGCCCTAGGCTGATGGAAGGCTCGGTATCCTGGTGGGCACATTTCTACGAGGGGATGTCCTCCCTCGTGGCCCAACCAGGTTTCCGTAATACCTACCAGGTCCGGGTCCCCCTCTGACACAAGGTCATGGATGAGGGGGGCTTTTTGTACCACGGACCTGGCGTTGCATAGCATCAGCCTAGGGCCCCGGGTCTGTGGTTCTTGCCCACCTAGTCTGCGATGGGAGCATGGGAGGTCGGAGTGCGTGACCGCCTGTAACCAGCGGCCACGGTCCTCCAACTGATGTCCATCCCGTCTCCCACCGCCCCTGCCCCTCCCCAAGACCAAATTGATGGAGAATACCTCAGTGGAAACGACCCCCCCCTTCCCCCTCCTCCGTTTCTCTACTTCCGCCGGCCGGCCTTATAATTTGGCGTCCCCCCACCTGACTATCCCCTCCCTCCTCCCTGGAACCCCCTAAATTACCTACTTTGTATCATTATTCATATTTTCTTCAACTTCTGCTTTTTCCTGCAAGGCATCTGAAGGCTTGTAATCTAGAATGCTGCATATGGGATGAATCTGTTCGTCCGACAGTGGTTTCTGAGGATAGCAAGAGAACAGCAGATTAAACTTTTGGTTCATCTCAGGAAGTCAGAATAACTCTGTCCAAATTATTCACTCTAAATTTAAGAATGGTTGTGCTGAATCACTGTTAGGAATCTAATGAAAAGATAATTTAGCATATAGTGAATATCTGAGATGGGGTGTGTAGGTGAGTATGTGGGGGTGAGACAGAGAGAGAGAGAAAGAAAAGAAAATGGACACTGTCATAATTATCATCAAAAGTATATTCATCAGTCATTAAATCATGATTTACTCACGTTTGCTTACTTTCTGTTTGCATTACACACGCCTTCCTAATGGGAGAGATTGTATAATATGGCAGACAAAATATGGCTGGCCAGTGTGTTGTAACAGAACAGTTACTTGTATCTTTCAACCTTCTCTTCTCTTTGATGCTGTGGCTGCCATTATCGAAGTGCTGGATTTCTTAGCACCCCAATGAAGGGGATTTGCCCCGTAACATTGCTTGAGAGAAGTCTAAAATGCATATATATAGCAACTTAGTTAATTATCAATCAACTCTTATTATAGGGTAGGACAGGCGTCATACAGGTAATCTTCAACTTATGACACAACTTCTGTTGATAAACAAGACAATTAACTGAGTTTTGCCCCATTTTGCAGCCTTTCTTGCCAGAGTTGAAGTGAATCACTGCAGCTGTTAAATTGGTAACCCAGATGTTCATTGAATCTGGCTTCCACACAGAATTTGTTTGTCAGAAGGTTACAAAAGGTGATTGTATGACCGCAGGAAAACAGAACCATCGTAAATACATGCCAGTTGCCAAGCATGTGAATTGGTCATCAGTGTGAAAAATGTTCATATATCTCTTTTTTCAATGCCATGTTGACTTTGAATGGTCACTAATCAAATGGTTGTAAGCCGAGGACTACGGGTATACATAAACTTGCTGCTTTTTTGAGGGATTTGTCTCTTTCAGCACTGAACACATCAACTTAATGGACAAAGAGTAAGATTGCTCTCATGAGCAAATGTTTCCCTAAAGAGAGCTTTACTCTTTCTTGTACAAATGAATTATTCCCTGGAGTGGTAGCATTGCATTCAAATACTGTAAGTGTTTCACTTTTTTTGTAAATAGCATAGGAAGAAACATTTGCTGTAGTTTTGCCTGATTTGAATAGATCAAGATTTGAATAGATCGAGTCCCTTCGGGGAGAGGGGGCGGTCTAGAAATCTAATTAAATAAATAATAATAAATAATAAATTATACCAGTGTGGAAAATACTCAGAACCAAGTTTTTCACATGAGGTATTGTAAAAACTGAATTTGGAGAATTAAGGAAGGTCAAGAGGATGACAGATTAGAAAAACTGATGACACTTAGCAAAGCGGGAGTAAAGAAAAGGCAGGGAAGGAAAGGGTCAGATTCCTGGAATGGCTCTAAGAAAACTGCCGGTTGTCATCGGCACAGATCAAGGCAACGAGTATTTGTCTCTCCTGTCACCAAGAGTAGAAGCCAACTGCCTGGCACCAGCCTAAGTAACTAACAGAGCGCTATCCTGATCGTGATCTTTTCTCCCCATTGAACTTCCCCAGAGGGAAGAGCAACCTTGACCCCAGCAACGTTTCTTTCCCACACCTTCCTACGGGTTTCCTCCCCAAATCTTTCCCCGCCACTGCGCCTTCTTTCCCCAGGAACCTCCCAGCCGCCTCCTTGCCCCGCCAAGGGGCGGGAATTGGCGGGAGAGAGGGCGGGGCCTCACCATCTCCGGCGCGCGGCCCCAACGACTCTCCACAGGGAAACCCGGAAGAGAGCTGAAGCAGCGGCCGCGTTCAAAGGGAGCGTGGCTCCCGCGTCATCCTGTCCCTTAGAGCTTCAAAAGTGGGAAGCGCGTGGAGAGAGCTAGACCTTCGTTTCAGCCGCTGCTTCTCTCCCACTCTGAGATTGAGAAGGGCAGCTTCAAGTGGAGAAAGTGAACCAACGAGATTGGGTAATAGGAACACTCTTTTGCCTCCTCTTTTTTTTAGATCCTTCAAACACACACACAAAAACACAATTTCATACAGCATATATAGTATAGATTCTGAAATACTCCGGAATGGGCACAACAAATACCTCAAAAGATAGCGACGACTACAAAACTTCATAATTAGGCATTCATCATCCGTTATCAAATGCGCCTATTATCTTCAGTACCGAAGCAGCGTGTACAGGAGCGGAGGGGAGAAGAGAAGAGAAGAGTTTATTTGGCCAAGTGTGATTAGACACACAAATAATTTGTCTCTGAGACAGAAGTTCTCAATGTAACAAAGCAACAATAATAATTATCGTCATAATTTTAATACCAAGAAGGGGATATAAAATAATAAGAATAAATAATATTACAGCCATACTACTTGGGTAGTATACATAGACATTAACTAGCACTGTGAGAATTAGATGTTTCTACAGAATGTTGGCACAAGGGAAATATCATGGTATAAAATAACACTGTGCCTAGTTATTTTGGCATGCAATGGATCTATAGTGCCATACCAAGAGGTTTTTTTTGAAACAGGTTATGTCAGGATGTGAGCAGTCTGTAGATATTTTCTCAGCCTTCCTTCTGACCTGTGCAAAATATAGTCTATAGGCTTGTTGCAGTTGTTCATTCTGCAGTCCTAACTATCCACTGGAGGCAGTACCTGTCCTGTTTGGTTCCTATACCAAAGCAGACAGTTCTAGAAGTACATGTGACAGATTCAATAATTCCTCTGTAGAACTGTATTAACAGTTCTTAGGATATTCTAAACTTCTTAAATTGACACAGGAAGAACGTTCTTTGTTGTGCCTTTTTAATGATGGTTCTAATATTATATATCCATTTCAAGTCCTGGGAAATTATATAACCCCAAAATATGAAAGTTTCTATTGAATAGTGTAAAACGTAGTAGAATAAAAGGGTTCTTCCTAAAATCCACTCTCATGTCTGCAATTTTAAGCATGCTCTGCTCCAGATTGTTCCAGCCACACCACAGGGCCAGTTGTTCAGCTTCTTGTCTATATGTGGAGTCATCACTGTCTCAAATTAGGCCAATGACTGTTATTATATCATCTGCAAACTTCAGTATAGAGGAATCCCTAGATAGTCATTGATATAGAGAGAAAAGAGCAATGAAGAGAGCACACAGTTTGGGGGCTCTATGCTAATTGCCCAGGTACTAGATGTATTTTTCCCTGTTGCTTCCTATCTGTCAAAAAGATAGCAATCCACTTAGAATCAGGGTATTGGATGCTAAACTGAAATCTACAAAAAGGACCTGTGCATGTCCCCAGGGATTCAAGATGTTGCAATTGCCATATTAACAGCATTATCTGCTAACCTATTGGCCCAGTATGCAAACTGCAAGAGGGTTAACAGCATGTTCGTTGTGACTTGAAGATGGGCCAGTTGTTCAGCAAAGGCTTTCAAGCAAAAAGGAGTTACTACTCCTGAACCTGGTGGTTTTCTGATCTTTTGTCTATGAAATAGACCTTATATCTCTTTTTACAGGATCACTAGGTGGGGGGGACAGATAATTGGAGATAGATGTAGGAGATTTGGCTACTGTTGGTGTATCTGAGGTGGAGGAAGTAGGGTTAGATGACAATGATCTGCCTCTCAAGCCTACAGAAGAACTCATTCATGTCATCTACCAGTTGATGATTCCGTTCAATAAGGGATAAGGTCTGCTCTAGTCAATTACGTTCTTCAGGTTTCTCTACACAGTCACTGGTTCATTAGCTGAGAACTGATTTCTCAGCTTCTTGGAGTAGCTTCTCTTTGCTATTCTGTTCTCCCTTGTCAATACATTCCCTAGCTTGATTATACATCAGTTTATCTTTTTTCTTGTACGCTTCTTCTTTTGCATGATGTAGCTGCTTGAACTTAGTTGTGAGCCAAGATTTATTGACAAGCTGTATTTAGCACGCGACCTTGCTCCTGAGGGCCTTGCCCAATGAATCCATGTTAACACACCTGGCTACATCTTTTTGCAACCCAATGGATTCTCCAACATCTGGGAGAAGAGAAAAAGAATGATCACCCTGGCGGGGAAGGATGAACTTGGCATCCAGCAGTGTGCAGAAATTCTCAGACAAGCCAGGAAAAGGATATTTGCTAGGGAAACATATCTTTGTGAGCACCATTCATGACGAAGAGTTACAGCCAGCTGAACCATTTCATTGTAATTTTATTACAATATTATTACAATGACAATAAAGATGATGATGATGAAGAAGAAGAAGTAGTAAAGGACATTTAGGCATCCCAATTAGATCACCCGGTCATCGTCCTTAAACGAGCTTGGCATATGCTTGATCTGCGGTATGGCGCATCTATACTGAGGGAGTCTTCATTTTGGGATCGTAACAATGACTTTCCCAACAACAGTCTTAGTGAACCTTGACAGATGTGGAAATTTTTCTGCCCTCCTTACACAGATGCGGACAGCAAAACCTCCTTACACAGATGCGGAAACGGAGACTAAGGGTTTTTTTAGGGTTTTTATTTTATTTTAAGGGGTCCCAGGAGGGGAGGGTTATTTGGGAAAAAGGATGTGGGTAAGGGAACTAACCCACCAAATAACATCTTCTGGTCGGCCCACGGTCTCGATGGGGAGACTGTAGGGTCCGATACTGGGAGAGGGGCAAAGGTCGATTTAACAGAGGGCTTTACCATCAGGACGGTCTGGGGAAAGGGTAGGTATGGCGGGAGCTGGAGACCATATCAAGTGTTGGGAGTGCGCACCCGCTGTTTGCAAGCGGTTGCGCGCTCCAATCTCCAGAGCTCTTAATGCACCCCAGGTGGTCAGGGCTTTCAGAGCTGGGGCCCTAGGCTGATGCTATGTAACGCCAGGTCCGTGGTCAACAAAGCCCCCCTCATACATGATTTGGTGTCAGAGGGGCAGCCGGACCTGATGGGTATCACGGAAACCTGGCTGGGCCACGAGGGAGGAGTACCCCTCGTAGAAATGTGCCCGCCAGGTTACCGGGCATTCCATCAGCCACGGGCCCAGGGGTGGGGTGGGGGGTGGCAGTTGTTATTAAGGAAAGTCTTGAGCCTAGGGAGACCACTGTGCCGCAGAGAGCCGGTTGTGAGTCCCTCTATGTGAAGTGGGGTCATGGGAGGCAGTTGGGCCTGCTGATAGTGTACCTGGCTCCCCGGTACGTGTCAGCAGCCCTACCTGAGCTCCTCGAAGTGATCGCCGAGGTGGCGGTTGACACCCCCAGGTTTTTAGTCATGGGGGGTTTCAACCTGCCATTGGTAGGCGGGTCATCTGAGGTAGTTCGGGAGTTCATGGCCTCCATGACGGCCATAAACCTGACCCAAGTAATTCATGGCCCCACGCACATCGGGGGACACACACTGGATCTTGTTTTTGCCTCCAGCCAGTGGTTGAGTGCTCTGGGATTAGGGGAATTAGTCATCGAACCCCTGTCATGGTCAGATCATTCTCTCCTCCGGCTCGATTTTCCAACTGCTGCACCCCACCGCGGGGAGGCAGAACCAGAAGAGTTAAGATGGTTCCGCTCCAGGCACCTGATGGACCCTGTAAGGTTCCAGATGGAGCTTGGGCCAATGCCTGAATCCCTGACTGAGGACCTAGTGGCTGTCTGGAATAGTGCGGCCGCGGGGGCCCTGGACCTGGTCGTGCCTTTGCGGCCTCTCACTTGGCGTCGATCTACCTTGGCTCCTTGGTTCTCCGAGGAGCTGAGGGAAATGAAACACCAGAAGAGACGCCTAGAGAGCACTTGGAGGTCCACCTGCCCCAAACCTGACCGAACACGGGCAAGGTCGCATTTGCGGACCTACTTTGTGGCAATGAGAGTGGCGAAGCGGGATTATCTCGCCGCTCTCATTGCATCCGCTGATAATCCCCCTGCCGCCCTGTTTAGGGTGACCCGCTCCCTCCTTCATCAGAGGCCGTGGGAAGCTCCTTTGCAAGGTCGGGCAGAGGAATTTGGATCCTATCTGCAGGATAAAATCGGTCAGATCCGGGGCGAGTTAGCCTCCAATTGGGTTGGTCTGGGCAGGATGACGGAGACAGGCCTTGAGACTATTGTTTGGGCTGAGTTTGACCCAGTGACTCCTGATGGCATGGACAGGATACTGGGGTGGCTGAATGCCACTACATGTTTATTGGACCCATGTCCCTCCTGGCTCCCGGGAGGGAGGTCACACAAGGCTGGCTCCAGGGGATTGTTTATTTATTTATTTATTTATTTATTTAAATTTATATCCCGCCCTTCTCCACAGAGGACCCAGGGCGGCGCACAGGAAATTTAAAAACATACAAAATACAATAAATATAATTTAAAAACTATTAAATAAACCTATCCTGCGCTAAAACCAAATTTTAAAAACCCAATTTAAAACTATCTAAAAGTCCCCATGGGAGGTTAGGCTAGGCCGGCTTGTTGAAACAAATATGTCTTAAGACATTGGCGGAAGAGGCGGAGGTCGGTGATGGTACGTAATTCAGGGGGCAGGTCATTCCAGAGGGCTGGCCCCGCCACAGAGAAGGCTCTCCCCCTGGGTGTCGCCAGTCGGCATTGTCCGGCCAACGGCACCCTGAGGAGGCCCTCTCTGTGGGAGCGTATCGGTCTAAGGGATGTATGGGGCAGGAGGCGGTCTCGCATATAACTAGGCCCCGAGCCATGGAGCGCTTTAAAGATAGTTGTCAAAACCTTGAAGCGCACTCAAAAGGCCACAGGAAGCCAATGCAGCTCGCGCAGGATCGGTGTTATGTGGGAGCACCTAGTGGCTCCCATAATCACCCGCGCGGCTGCGTTTTGGACTAGCTGTAGCTTTCGAGTGCACCTCAAGGGAAGCCCCATGTAGAGAGCATTACAATAGTCGAGTCGGGACGTCACGAGAGCTTGAGTGACTGTGCGAAGGACAGCCCGGTCCAGTAAGGGGCGCAATTGGCGCATCAGGCATACCTGATGAAACGCCCCCCTGGCCACGGCTGCCACATGGTCCTCCATGGACAGCCGGGAATCCAGGAGGACACCCAAATTGCGCGCCCTCTCCACGGGGGCCAGTGTTTCGCCCCCAATGGCCAGAGTTGGAATAATCTGGCTGAACCGGGGTGCCGGAAACCACAGCCACTCAGTCTTGGCAGGGTTGAGCTTGAGTTTGTTACCACCCATCCAGATCCGTACGGCTTCCAGACACCGGGACAGCACTTCGGCGGCATCGTTGGGGTGGTTTGGGGTGGATATGTACAACTGAGTGTCATCAGCGTACAGATGGTACTCCACTCCAAAACCACGGATGATCTCACCCAGCGGCTTCATATATGTGTTGAAAAGGAGGGGCGAGAGGACCGACCCCTGAGGGACCCCACATAGGAGAGGCCTCGAGGTCGACCTCTGCCCTCCCGTCAACACATATTGCGACCGACCAGAGAGGTAGGATGAGAACCACCGCAGAACGGTGCCTCCCAGCCCCAACCCCCCCAGTCGGTGCAATAGGATACCATGGTCGATGGTATCAAAAGCCGCCGAGAGATCTAATAGGACTAGGATAGAGGAATAACCTCTATCCCGCGCCCTCCAGAGATCATCAACCAACGCGACCAATGCCGTCTCGGTTCTGTGACCGGGTCAGAAGCCGGACTGGCGCGGGTCTAGATAATCAACTTCCTCCAGGTGTCGCGGAAACTGTTGGGCTACCACACTCTCAACAACCTTCACTAAAAAGTGAAGGTTGGAGACCGGACGATAGTTCTCTAGTAAAGCTGGGTCCAGGGACGGCTTCTTGAGGAGGGGCCTCACTACTGCCTCTTTCAAGACGGCAGGTAAGGACCCCTCACTCAAAGATGTGTTGACAATGCCCTGGAGCCAGCCTCGTGTCGTCTCCCAGGATGCCAGTACAAGCCAGGAGGGACACGGATCCAATAAACATGTGGTCGCCCTAAGCTTCCTTGACAGCCTGTCCATATCCTCGGTGGTAACAAAGTCAAACTCCTCCCAAGAAGGAACCTCAAGACTAGTCTCGGACAGTCCCACAGGACCACTGTCGATGGAGGGTAGCTCATTCCGAATCCGAGTGATTTTCTCCTGCAGATAAATCCCAAATTCCTCTGCTCGCCCTTGCAGAGGGGCTTCCCGCGGCCTCTGATGGAGGAGGGAGCGGGTCACCCCAAACATGGCGGCAGGGCGGTTATCTGCGGATGCAATAAGGGTGGCACAATATTCACGTTTGGCCACTCTTATCGCCACTAAATAAGCCCTAATATGGGTTCTCACTAGTGTTCGGTCGGCTTCAGAGCGAGAGGATCTCCATCTGCTCTCTAGGCGTCTCTTGTGGCGCTTCATCCCCCGAAGCTCCTCAGTGAACCAAGGAGCCTGGGTGATTCGTCGCCGCAAGAGAGGCCGCAAGGGCGCGACTCGGTCCAAGGCCCCCGTGGCCGCACTTAACCATGCGGCCACTAGGTCCTCAGTCGAATCGCGGGGCAGGGTCACAGGAATTGGCCCAAGCTCCCTCTGGAACCTTTCCGGGTCCATCAGAAGCCTGGGGTGGAACCATATAGGAGTGTCCGGTTCCGCCTCCCCGTGGTGGGGTGTAGCGATTGGAAAGTCCAGCCGAAGGAGAGCGTGATCTGTCCATGACAAGGGAGTGATGACTAGATCCCCTATTCCCAGATCACGACTCCACTGTCCCGAAACAAAGATGAGATCCAGTGTGTTCCCCCCCTCGTGAGTGGGCCTAAAACTACCTGGGTCAGGTCCATGGCCGTCATGGAGGCCATGAACTCCCGAGCTACACCAGAGGCTTCGCCTGCCGACGGCAAGTTAAAGTCCCCCATGACTACCAGTCTGGGGGTCTCAACTGCCGCCTCGGCTATCACCTCTAGGAGCTCGGGCAGGGCTGTTGTTGCATAGCAAGGAGCCAGGTATACAACTAACATGCCCAACTGCCTCCCTAGGCCCCATCTCACGCAGAGAGATTCACACCCGGTTGTCTGGGGGACCGTGATCTCCTTCGGCTCAAGACCTTCCTTTACGATAATCGCCACCCCCCCCACCCCTCCCTAGGGCCCTAGGCTGATGAAAAGCATGGTAACCTGGTGGGCACATGTCCACGAGGGGTATACCCCCCTCGTGGCCCAACCAGGTTTCCGTTATACCCACCAGGTCCGGGTCCCCCTCTGACACAAGGTCACAAATGAGGGGGGATTTTTGAACCACGGACCTGGCGTTGCATAACATCAGCTTCGGGCCCCGGGTCTGTGATTCCTGCCCACCTAGTCTGCGATGGGAAAGCGGAGAGTTGGAGCACGTGACCGCCTGGATCCAGCGGCCACGGTCTTCCAACTGATGGTGCCCATTTCGTCTCCCTCCGCCCCTGCCCCTCCCTAAGACCGAATCGATGGAAAGAGCCACCGTGGAAATGACCCCCCCCCTTCCCTTCCTCCGTTTCCCTACTTCTGCCCGCCGGCCTCATTTGCTGTCCCCTCCCTGGACTATTTTCCCCTCCTCCCTGGAACCCCCTAAAAGCCTAATTAAAAACCTCCCTAAAAAACCCCTCAACCTGCGCTTCGCCCACCTCTCAGGATTAATCAGTTCGTCATCGAGGCGGGCCCGTGTTAAACAGGAGGGCCAGGCCTGCGAGACGGGAGACTCCCGCAGGCTAAGGAGGTCGCGTCTGGAGTACATGATAAAAGCCCCCCCAAGGCAGCCCAAGTCCAGGAAGGCAAAACATAAGTCCGATAAGCAAATAAAGTGGCTAAGTGCAAAGATATTCTTCTGGATGGGGGGTAAAGTCAAGATAATCCAGGGTCTTATGGATGGGGAGATCGAATTTAGTCCCATTACAGGCCCCATCCATCTGTCTCTCCGACCAAAAGGGGGTTAGTTCGTATCTAGTGCCGCATGGCTAGTTAGTCCATCATGCGGCCTGATGAAAATACTGCCCTCTGATGGCGCAGCTGTTATCGGCTAAACCTCCTCCAGTCCCGTGCACTCACTCCAAGATGTTCCAGATGTTCAAGATCTTCCCGGGTCGTCCTCGGCCAGGTCTACCATTTCACGAACTGGTTGCAGCTGTTCCACGCCTGGCTGCTCAAACCAGCATACCACAATCTTCTCCGCTCTCCATTCTCCTTCTTCTCCAACTTTCAACTTGCCAACTCATCTCCATCTCATCATCATTCTCATTCTCCTTCTCCTTCTTTCAATTCCACCGTCTCCAACTCCTTCCCATCTCCATCTCATCACCATCACTGTCCATCACTCTCAACTTCCTTCCGTCTTTCTCATTCTCTCTCTTTCTTCTCTCTCCTCCTCTCTCCTTCTCCATCTCTTTCTTTCCTCCTTCTCCTTCCTCCTTCCTCCTTCCTCCGACTTCTCCAACACCACCTTCCAGGCCTCCATACCTTCTTTCACTACCAGCCAACCTCCCTTATGAGCAGCCTCGCCACACAGCTGGTCGGATGGAGAATACTTCGGGCACAGGCCAGGGTAGGACCGCACGATCTGCCACTGGTCGTGCGGCCCGATGGTAGCTCTCCTGGCCTGGCCCCATCTCGCAGCCGGCAGATCTTCCGCGTCCCGGCTTTGCGGCCTACCTCCCTTCCTTCCGGCCACGCCGGGACGCTCTAGGCCGCAGGCAGGCCGAGTCGCCTCTCCCACCGTCTTTGCTCTCCATCATCGTCCGCACGGCTCGCCCTTCAGCTCCGGGCGGCTCGGCGCGACGACGGGTCGTTCGGCACTTCAAAACCAGCCCTCGCTGATGGTAAGGAGTGCTGGCGGCATCTTCCTGGGGGTGAAACTGCCCCCCAGGCTTCTCCCAGCCTCAAAACGCGACCGCCATGTCGCGCATGCGCAGATACAGATGTGCTATGTTATGCTTCTTTGAGTGAGGGGCTCCTGCTGACCGTCTTGAAAGAGGCGGTGGTGAGGCCCCTCCTCAAGAAGCCCTCCCTGGACTCAGCTGTGTTATCTAATTACCGTCCAGTCTCCAACCTTCGCTTCGCTTTGAGCATGCTCAAAGAAGCATAAGCTATCTGCAGGATCGGATCCTGCCCCATACATCCTCACGGCCGATTCGCTCCCACAGAGAGGGGCTTCTCCGGGTGCCGTCCACTAGACTGTGTCAGCGGGCGACACCCAGGGGAAGGGCTCTCTCTGTGGCGGGCCCGGCCCTCTGGAACGACCTTCCCCCCGATATTAGGACGACCACGGACCTCCGCTCCTTCCGTCTCAAATTGAAAACTTACTTTTTCCGTCTGGCCGGCTTGGGATAGCCTCCCTGTCCTGGGGTTTTAGGGTAATTTTAATTATTTGTAGTGTTAAGGGGTTTTAGGGACAGTTTTTAGTTTTTATAGATGTTTTTAGCGCAGGATTTGTTTAATTGTGATTTTAAATTATGTATTCTGTTTGTGTTTATTGTTTTTTAATTTTCCTGTGCCCCGCCTCGAGTCCCTCTGGGGAGAGAGAGCGGGCTACAAATAAAATTTATTATTATTATTATTATTATTTATAGCGAAGGTTGTTGAGAGTGTGGTGGCAGGACAGTTCCCCCAGCACCTGGAAAAAACTGCCTATGTAGACTCGCGCCAGTCCGGTTTCCGACTCGGGTACAGGACTGAGACGGCATTGGTCGCATTGGTAGACGATCTCTGGAGGGCCCGGGATAGAGGTTGTTCCTCTATCCTGGTCCTGCTAGATCTCTCAGCGGCTTTTGATACCATCGACCATGGTATCCTATTGCACCGGCTGGGGGGGTTGGGAGGCACTGTATTACGGTGGTTCTCCTCCTTCCTCTCCGACCAGTCGCAATTTGTGTTGGCAGGAGGGCAGAGGTTGACCTCAAGGCCCCTTGCATATGGGGTACCACAGGTCGGTTCTCTCGCCCCTTCAGTTCAACATTTATATGAAGCCGCTGGGTGAGATCATCCGTGGTTATGGGGTAGAGTTCCATCTGTATGCTGATGACACCCAGCTGTACATCTCTACCCCTAACCACCCCAACGATGCCGCCGAAGTGATGTCCCAGTGTTTGGAAGCCGTGTGAGCCTGGATGGGGAGGAACGGGTTCCGACTCAACCTGTTTAAAACCGAGTGGCTGTGGTTTCCGGCGCCACAACATAGCTAGTTGGTTCCATCTCTGGCTATCGGGGGCAAAACATTGGCTCCCGCAGAAAGGGCGTGCAACTTGGGTGTCGTCCTGGACTCTCGGCTGTCCTTGGATGACCATGTGACGGCCGTAGCCAGGGGGGGCTTCTATCAGGTATACCTGATATGCCAGTTGCACCCCTTTCTGGATCGTGGCGCCTTACGCATGGTCACTCAAGCTCTTGTCACCTCCAGACTGGACTACTGCAATGCTCTCTACATGGGGCTCCCCTTGAGGTGCACCCTGAGACTTCAGTTAGTGCAGAATGCGGCCGCGCGGGGGATTTTGGGAGTCTGTAGACACTCCCATATAACACCTCTCCTGCGCGATCTGCACTGGCTGCCTATGGCCTTCTGGGTGCATTTCAAGGTCCTAGTGACCATCTTTAAAGCGCTCTATGGCATAGGACCTGGCTACTTGCAGGACCGCCTCCTGCCACATACCTCCACTTGACCTATCCGCTCCCACAGGGTGGGCCTCCTTAGGGTGCCGTCCGCCGGACAATGCTGGCTGGCGACTCCCAGGGGAAGAGCCTTCTCTGTGGCAGGTCCAGCCCTCTGGAACGACTTGCCCCCCTGACCTCCGCACAATCACGGACCTTCGCCTCTTCCGTCAAACACTAAAAACATACCTCTTCCATGCGGCTGGCCTGACATAGCTGTTTATATTATTGAATTTTAGCTGGGTTTTAAATTAAGTTTTAGCACGGGCCAAATTTATTTAATTCAATTTTAAATTTATTTGATTGTCTGTATATTTATATTTTATTTTCTTATTCCTGTGCACCGCCCTGAGTCCCACTTGGGAGAGAGGGCGGTATAAAAGTACGATAAAATAAAAGAAGACCCCCATCTTGTGAGGACATCTGTCTTGATCAGTTCAAGACCCAGAGGCCTATCATTCAAAAACTACCTAGACAGCTAAGTGAAGAATGGATCGAGTTATCTGAGGCTTACAAGGCAACGAACCTAGGCAGCAACCCCCACTTTCCTGTTCTTGAAGAATTTGTTGCCCACCAAACAGAGTGATACAATAATAATAATAATAATAATAATAATAATAATAATAATAATAATAATAATAATAATAATAATAATAATGACCCCGATAGCCTCAGCATCAGAGCAAAATGGCTCCCAGCTGAAAATAACTCAGCCACAACTCTGGTTTGACCAAGAGTCTATTGCAGACTGCAAAACGAAAAACCTTCCTGTCTGTGAATAATACAGAGGTTGCTACTTTGCCCACAAGAAAGTCAAAGGTCCAATCATCCTGCTTAAGTTTTTCAAAGGCCACTTGGCAGTCCTCTGCCCAATACAGTGGCTGGCTGGGCTGGGGCTTTTTCCCCACTCTCCCCCAGTCTTTATTAATTCTGTGATCAGTATGGCGATCTTCGCAAAGGAGGGGATGAATTGCCTATAGAAGTTTGTGAAACCCAGGAAACTTTGTAATTATTTGTGAGTCCATGGGATTTGCCACTAAAATGGCTTTCACCATCCATCTCCAATGTCTCACAAGACACTCTATATCATAGGTTAACTAGGCTGGTCTTACGGAATTCACATTTTGACAGTTTGGCATATTACTTGATGTACTAGGTTCACATGCTTCTCCATCATCTTCAATAGATGAGATTGTCATCCAAATACAGTAGGACTCCTTTCTAAGGGTCAGTGATAGCAAATCTTTTTGTTGTCACGTGCCAAAAGTGCACGACCCCCACATGCTCCACCCAGCCCCCATACATGTGAACATGACTCTCCTGTGATCCCCTGCCCCTATACATGCGTACATGACCTCCTGTGCTCCTCCTCCCCCCATGCATGGTGCATGACTTCCCGTGCTTCCCCTCACCTCCTGTGCATGCATGTGTTATCCCACACTACCCCTGCTCCTGCACATGTACATGCAATCCATGCACATGCAACCCCTTGCCCCCCGCGCATGCATTGCAGAGACCCAAAAATCAGCTTGCTGGCAGGAGGCGCACATACATGTGTGGTGGAGCTGAACTGGGGTGATGGCTCGCATTCCAACAGAGAGGGCTCTGTGTGCCACCTGTGGCACATGTGCCATAGGTTCACTATCATGGGTATAAGTGCTTGTGTAGCACTTCATTTATCAGCTGCATGACCATAACTGGGGCTCCCTATAATCCCAAGGGCATTACCCTAAATTGGTAGCATACTAACAGACAATTGAAGATGGACTTTCGTTTATTGCTTTCTTTGATTCTTACTCACTACTATGCTCCCTGAGTTCCAGTTTGGTGAACACATTCCCTTTGGTTAAATATCCTATCATATCTTTCACGAGCGAGAGTGGGTACATGTTTTTTGCACACACGTCATTTATCCCCCTAAAATCTCTGCGTAATCTCAATGATCCATTTTTTTTCTCCTTGAACATCATGGGGGCTTCTACTTGAGATTTTGCAGGATGGATGAAGCCCCTGGCCAGGTTTTTATCCATGTAGTCTTTCAACACCCCTATTTTCTTTGGGGTCATTGAGTACATCTTGGGCTTTGGGAGTTTCATCCCTTGTAGGATCTCAACTGCACAGTCTATGGGATTCTGTAGGTGGCAGGGTAGTCTTGTAGACGGTCAGCTGGGGATCATCCTCAGTCTGAGTTCCCTCCACCTTTGCTGCTGGGGGGGGGGAGAATTCTATGACCTTGATGTGCCACTCACAATTTCTCCTTCCCCCATTTGGTCAGCTTTCTCTGACACTATTTGCAAGCAAATATAGGTAGTCCTCGACTTACAACAGTTCATCTAGCAACCATTCAAAGTTACAACAGCATTACAAAAAATGTGACCTATGACTGTTTTTCACAGTTACGACTTTTGCAGTATCCTCATGATCACGTGATAAAAATTCAAATGCTTGGCAACTGATTCATATTTATGACTGTTGCTGTGTCCCAAGGTCATGTGATCCCCTCTTGTGATCTTCTGACAAGCATAGTCAATGGGGTAGCCAGATTCACTCAACAATTGGACTACAAACTTATAACCTCCAGTGATTCACTTATCCATTGAGGCAAGAAAGGTGCAAAGTGGGATAAAGTTCACTTAACAAGTGCCTCCTTTAACAACGGAAATTTTGGGCTCAATCATGATCATAAGACAAGGACTACCTATGTCTTATATATGCTCACAAGTCTGTTTCTTGTCCCTTCACAATAGTTCTCCATTTGGAAGATTGACTTGACCAGAATGGTCTTTAAATCAACAAAAAACTTTATACAATAAGCCATAAAGTGCTGATAGTAAACACACTATGATGAGGGGGGGAAATGAAGCTGGAAAAATATATTAGATACCATTGAGTTCCATTAAAATAATGTTGCTGCTTTAAATGGCAATCAGCGGAAGTGAAGGAACGTTACCTTCATTATGAACTAGGATTGTGCCAAGACTTTCCCTGCTCTTATTATAGTTACAAGGCTGAAAAAAGCCAGTTACACATCCAAGATGGAGCCAACATTCTGATAGCCTTTGGGAAATAATTCCCAAATAATCTTAAAATGAAAGTTGCATTCTAGAATACAATGGTTGCTTATTGAAAGACAAAATGATTAGTATGTGTTTGTACAAATTTTCAATGGGAAAAATGGTGATTTAAAATGCCCTTGTTTTCATATTATGGAGAAGATACTATTGAGAACATGGAGTGCAGTGGTTAGAATGCAGTATTGCAGGCTGACTCTGCCTACTGCCAGAAGTTCAACCCTCACCGGCTCAAGGTTGACTCAGTCTTCCATCCTTCCGAGGATAGTAAAATGAGAACCCAGATTGCCAGATTGTTGGGGGCAATAGAAGTCTATTGCTATGATGAAAAAAAAAGCTACAAGTTAATAACATTATTTGAGTGGGGGTCTTTTAGAGGCTTCTTTGTGTAGGTTTTAAAAAAAATTGTTTGCTTTAATTATATAGGAATTGAGTGAAGGGAAATTACTTTTATAAATAAGTTTAGACATACTTTGTTTTGAACAGAAGGGCTGTTATGACAGGAAGTTTGTGATCCTGTGTAAAATGAGGTCAATGCCTTTAAGGTGGTACTCTTTATCATTTAAGAGACAGATCTAATTGAGCCAGTCAACTTATAGCGCTAATTATTCAGCAGCAAAATAGCATTTATTTTTGCACAGATACCAAGGAGCATTGAGGGACTCCACAAACAACAGAGCTTGAAATGCAATAGGTTGATCTTTACTTGACTCAGGCATGTAGGCAGTTGGCACAGGAGTAGCCCATTCTCTTTCCCAGGTTCTAGGAAACTGCGTAGGAAAAGTGGAATGGAGAGGCGGGTCTTTTCTGCCTTTAGGGGACACAGCTGATCTCTCTGAAACGACGGCATTTCATCACTCGCAGGAAGGTCTCCACTTTGTGCAGGTCTTTCTTGAAGCAGGACAAGAGATTGTAGTTTTTCAGCAAAGCGACTTCACTCCGTAGATTGAACTCAAACCTTTCATAGCTGGGTCTAAGCAGCGGAAGACTCTGGGAAGTACCATCCTCCACCTCCTGGAAATAGAGGTTGTAAGTGGAAAGAGTAGTACAAAAGTATTAAGAATCTCATTCTGCTTCAAAGAAATATCCAATATCATTTATAGTATTTTCAGTACTTGAGGATTCGGACATACTGTGTTTTTGTCATTGATTTTGTGGACTTTCTGTTTAATGAACATAAAAAGAATAGTGAGCCTGTAGCTGCATCATATTGACCTTTCAACTGCATTCCTCCATGATCCATAGTTGGACAACTATAGTTAGGTGAAAGGATTCCCTTGGGAAAGCAACCTTGGGAAAGCATCTGAATAAAATCTGAGCTCTATATTGCTTACCAACTTTTGAGTTCTGGAGCAGGAGGCCAAGGGTTGTGCCAGTTGCAAATTAATGGGAGAGCTAAATGTGTCTGGAAGGCACTGAGTTGAAAAACATTACAATAACTATGAAGGGCTAATCTCAATCTGCAGATTCCATGATCATTGAACACAGATCCTTTTGAATTCATTTTGGGGTTTATTTTTCTTTTGATCTTAAAGAATACCTTAAATCCATATACTTTCTAGTTACAATCTCAACATCATATAATTTTCTTTATCCTTCATCAATAGCCTCATTCATATTATCATTTGATACAGGTAGTCTTCAATTTATGACTCGAATTGAGCCCAGAATTATGATTGCAAGTCATGCTGGTTATTAAGTGGGTCATCAGGTGACCAACCTGATTTTACTTCTTTTTGTGGCAGTTAAGCAAATACAAAAACAAGCCCATTGCCTAAGCACCCCAAAAGCAGTTTGGGGAGGGTTTTTTTTTTTTGCTGAAAACTGGAAGCCAATACCAATTTTCAGCAAGAAATGTCACAAATTGAGTGAGCTAATAGCAGGATGTGGCAGGCTGCAATTGAGGACTGTTTGCCAAGTGCCCAAAATGCGGTCATGTGACCAAAGATACCATACAACCTATGCGACTGGTCGTAAGCCAAGGTCTACCTATATTTTTTTATTTCTATATTTTCCTATATTTCTATATTTTCCTATATTTCTATATTTTCCTTTATTTCTATGTTTTTGTAGTGTTAATAAATCATAATAGCAAGGCTTTCTCATTGGAAATTTGATAAATTAATAATTTTGATGCCTGTGATTGTTCTGATTTTTAGGAATAGAGAGGTCTGCCTTCTCTGGGTTCATAACATTAGCCAGGTGGGACAGCACAATCAGTGACAGCATTTAGAAAGTGCTCCTTGGAAGGGATTGCTTACCCTCATAAGAATTTGGATGCCTTGTCCCAAGTCTTGGAGTTTTTCGTAGACTCTGTCTGAGGTCCCAAATACAAGACTGTTTGTAAACATCCTGCTTAGAAACCGTATAGGATTTAGCCAGGACTGGATGAGAATCTGTGAAAACCTCAGCAGTTCCGGGTCCTAGAAAAATAGATATAATTTTAAAAAAAGCAATTTAAAGACTTCCTTTTAGTTTCCTGATTTCCTAGAGCCAAAGAAGGAGAGCAAGGATAATAGCATTCAGTTGTCTGTCTTAAGATAAATGGCAATAGAAGTTCAACAGGCAAGAACAATTCTAGCCAAATCAAAAGCTCTTATTTTCTGATCAGTTTCTTGAGCCTGTTTTAAACCTGGTTTCTTGCTAAACAGCAGTTACACACTTTTCATTATTGCAGAGGACACGTATGGACAGGAATAGCTAAAGGTGCTTCCTAGATGGCTTTTAGATGTTTATAGATAGAATATATCTCTTTTGCTCCAATGAAAATATGACATGTAAAACTAATCCATAATATAATATGATCCATAGTATAATATGATCAATAATATGATCTGATTTCTTTTTGGTTTAAAGTAGAAGCTTCTCTATTTGGGAAATAATTGTTTATAAGCCACAGTGGATAAGCTTTTAGACATTTAATTAAGCCAAATTAAGCATTCTTGCCTAGCTTAGGTATGAAATTGATTAAATGAAAGAAGCAATAAGGAAGTACTATTTGGAGAATAGCATGCCCTGGGTTGGATTGGCATAATATGCCTGAGTTTATTATACAAATCATAATTTGTGTTTGCCATTAACCATGTGCTCTATGAATCCAGGCTTGTGATTTGTAAAGCATGACTTAAGTAGGTTGGTCTTTCTCAGTGTTGAGTTCAGATGCTATACAGAGGATACTTGCCTTGGCAGAAAAGAACAATTTGTTTGCAGAAAATGCTGCCTTCTATAAGTTTTCTAGCCTATCCCAGTTGCCTATGTGGCCTTCATCAAGAAGACACTTGAAAAGTCAGGGTTTACACTGCCAGAGTGCCATACTCTGAGGACTTGAACAAGCACCAAGGGAAAAATTCTACTTTCAAAATGTGTGTGCAGGGGAAAGAACAGGTATGAATATATTTCTGTGCTCTGGTTTATTTTACATGAAGTGAAAAGGCCCCATTTCTTATTGTGCTGTTTTTTATACTAATGTAAATTATACTAATTTAAATGAATGCTAAAACAGGTCTACAGGTTTGTGAGCTTCACATCCTAACTTTGTAAAACCATTTTTAGAAGAATAATTGTGCAATTGCCTTTATTATTTAATAATACAAAATTAAGGCATTATTTAAATATTTAAAACACTTTGCAAAAATGTCTTTAAAGCAAGCATATCAGAAAAGTGAAAACTTCCTGAAAATTATTTCTTTACAATATTTTTATTCTGCCTATAATGCCACAGCTATTTCTAGAACCCATCACTTAAACAACTTCATCTAGTGGGACACAAGAGAAGTGCTTCTCTGTTGCCATGCCTGCCTTATGGGACAGTTTGAAATGTGGATGGCCCTGATTCTGCTCTCTTTCAGGGCTTTCAAAACCCAAATTTTCCCTCGGCACAAAGTCTGGAGATTTTGTACCCATCTGCATTGTTCTTGATTGGATGAAGTTGGCCATGATATACTTGATTAATTTTAATGTATGTTTTGCAATCATCAGATGCAAAGTATCTGGAGCATACATTGCTGTTCAGAAGATTTATTCTTCAAGCCTATACACAAGAATCTAGTCAACTAAAAGTTCAACACTGAATTGACATCAAATAAGGGTGAGTGGAATTCAAGAGGGGTTGTATTTAGACCGTTTATGGGATTACTCTAGGCTGATGTTTAGCTCCAACCCTTAGCTCTGGCTGCGTCTTCTCTTGCAGTTATTATGTGTGATTTCCATTTGTGTGTGCTGCCCTAAATCACTTGCTGATTGGGTAGCGATATAAACTGTTTGAATGCATAAAGTGTACAACTTTAAAACATATTTTGCATAATTTAAAAAGTTGCTAATGATTGTCATTGTGGAAGAAAAGACTTGAGTTCTTATCTATTCCTTAAAAATCCCCTTTGGATTCTAAACAATGGTAGCAACCATTTGTATAATGTTTCATTAGGCACAATTACGGCATTGATTTATCTCTCTTTATACTTGAATAAAACTTTTAGGCATTAGTCCCAACTTTGTTTTCTTTTGAAAACCAAAACTAAAAACACTCAATGTTCAGAATATGGAGGATTTAATAATTGAGAACAAAGTTCTGTTATTTAGGTCATGATGCTGAGTATGTTAATCTTTACATAGCAAGTGTATTGTTTGCTCATCAGTCGCGGAGTTGGTAACACGCCCACAGGGGCTTATGCAAGCCAGCCAGGGATCTTCCAATCTGTAACATAAAAAAAAAAGGTTTTATGTCACTCCATTAATAAACACAGATTTAGGAGGTGAGTTGTGTACCTTTTCTCAGAAACCCCTCATATGAGCATGATGATAACATCGTATAAAGGTCATCTCCTAGGAAAGCCATTGTGGGAGGGAAAGAAAGAAGTTGCATCCCATCCATCTTTGATGTCTAATAACCGAGGAGGTAGAAACATCTGGGACTGTTTTTTTCTTCCTTTCCCTCAGAGTTGGTTTTAGATAACGGCCACATTTTGAACACTTTGTAAAATTCTGGTCACCTGCACCTCATGAGGTTGCATCATTGCTGGAGACTACACAAAAGACAAAATGGAACACACTTTCTTTGAAGAAATGTGTCCTAGCTTGGCAGCAGGGTTGAGTTGCTGCCAGTGTTGCTGCCGATTTGCTTTGCACAAACTTTGTGCAGTTGACTGTAAATTGTTCTGCGCATGCAGAACAGAAAAAAGTTTACTTAAAAATATGCTGGAAACGGCAGCAGTGCCTGGGGAACTGGTATGGGGGTGTGGCCAGCCTAGGTCACTGCGGGTTCACCAATCAAGGCCAAAATGCCACTACCAGTTTCCTGAACTGGTCCGAACTGGTAGCAACCCACCTCTGCTTGGCAGCCTGCAATGTATTGAACTACGAGGCTTGCTTATTGGGATTCTGGGAGTTGTAATGAACCAGAGAGAACTGGGGTGTGGAAGGAAGTGTGGCTTAGGAAATTATCAGTGAAAGTAAAAGGCATCTGATGGACAGCATCAAATGGGTAGGGAAAAGGCTTCAGAAGTCTTCATTAGCACTTAGCATTTGGTCAGCAAACTGCTTAGATACTGTAGTGAGTTGCATTAAGTACCAAATCAAATAAATTCATTATGATCAAAACCATTACAAAGAAGGTGGGATACAGTTATTTAAAAAGCACAAAGGGAAAATCTGAATCATACAAAATTAGAAAGCTAAAAGATACAAAAGATAAGATTTAAAATTAGTTAGGTATAGGAAAGGATAAAAGGTTAGTATGTGCTCTCTAATACATAAACTAGTGCCTGTTTAAGTCCATTCTATAGCACAGGTCATCAACCAATGAATTTTGAGAACCGCTACATTCAATATAATCATTGTTTCTATAGTTTTGTGATCATCTTAAAGACTAATAGAACCAGTTTGGTATAGTTGTTAAGACACAGTATAGAAAGAAGGAGTCTGTGTGTTCTAGTCCTGCCTCAGGCACAAGGTCAACTAGGCGACCTTGGGCCAGTCCCTCTCTTTCAGCCTTAAGAAAGAGGCAATATCAAACTTAGGCACTTAGTGTCTAAGGCAGGACTAGAACTCACAGATTCCTTATTTCTAGCCTGTGTCTTAACAACTACATGAAACTGGCAAACCACTTCTGAAATCTTGCCAAGAAAACTGTGGGAGTTGTCCAGCCAGTCTCCAGGTGTCAAAAAGTGACTCAAAGACACCAAAGTAAATGAATAACTAAAATATAAACTAGTTAGTTTAATCTTACTTAAGCTTTTGTGAATCAGTCAAATTCATCAGGTACCCAAAGCCATTCAGTCTTGCCAGTGGATGTGGTAGTACCTGGAGACAGCAGAATAGAAGATAAAGAACTGAAGAAGCTAACAAAATACATAGACCTACAAATAGAAAGATTGTGGCAAAAGCAAGCAAAGATGGTACCAATAGTAAGGGACACCTTGGGTGCAATCTCAAAACAACTGGAGCACCATATGAACACCATTTGGCATCAACAAATCTGCCATAAGGCAATTGCAAAAGGCAGCTTTGCTTGAAACAGCTTCCATCCTGCAATAATATCTGTAACAACATCCATATCTGCCTATCCCAGGTCCTCAAAAAGGACTTGAAAGATAGATAAAAATAACAAATCCAGTCTGACTATCAATGGATGCATTTTTGAATGTTCAGGTGATTGAGTTTCATGTTTAATGAATAAAATAAAAACAATAAAAACAATAAATAAAATAATAATTTAAAATAACAAGAAACCAACACCTCTTCTACTGGTCACGTAATGAAAGTTGAGCCCAAACTAATGTTCATCCTGTAAAGAAAAAACTTTAAACTTTTGGAAACAACTTTTGTTGGCCAGCAAGGGAGGCTTACCCGGGCCAGGTCCGTTGGTCAGGTTAGCTTGGAGTCCCATCTTGAGTGCCAAAGCGTTGGAAGAAATATCCATCTGTTCAGTTCCAAGCCGGGAGAAAGACACTGGAAATATGGAGACTGATTAGAAATATGCTTTAATGATGAAGCAGAACCACATGGGTTTTGGAGTGGGTTTATACCTTATTTTGGGCTTTAGACTTGAGCTTCCTGTTCTTGTGCAAGAACATGTATTCTAATGACTGTTGTCAGATTCCCATGGGACCATGTAAGGGGTCATAGCTGCCTCCATCGGCAAAGTACAAATCCTAGGTGTTTGTCTGGGGTATATTTGGTTGACGTTTTGACTGCTCTGAGATGACATAATGAAGGAGCTAGTGTTCTGAAAGGATGTTGGGCAATTCCTACTATGACTTAATGGCTTTGTCCTGAAGGATAATCCCATTATCCTGGATCTGAAGGTCTTTTGTTTTGTAGATAGGCTGGTCCAGTCTTTCTTAATGGTTATAAAATATCTGCTGGGGGCTATTAAGGCTGAGTCTGCTTTCTGCCTCTAAAAAAACATGTTTCTCCATTTCTTATTTTTACCTATGTATGCCTACACTGTTACAGGTGTTATGTCGGCCATGTGTGCAGCTTTATTCCTCTCTAGCATTCATCTCCATTGTTCAATGATGCATTTCCTGCCTCTAGGATTTACCTCTATCTGCTCCTGTGAAGAACTTCCTGTTTCTGTTGGATGTATATAGTTATATTTTCGGCTTGTATAGTGTTTTGCAAAGACCCAAAAATCAGCTGGCTTGTGGGAGGCTCATGTACATGCTTGGTGGAGCTCAGCTGAGTGACGGCTCGTGTGCTGGTAGAAAGGCCTCCACATGTGCCACCTGTTGCACATGTGCCAGAGGTTTGCCATCATAGTCCTATGGGGGCATAAAAGGAATCCTCTTTAATGAGGCAAAAGGCCCATCTATTCCTGTTCTTGGTTAGTGGACTGTTCAGCCAGAAGACTGAAAGAAGCTAACTTGTGCAGTATTGAACGAGATCAGTGGTGGGATTCAAATAATTTAACAACCAGTTCTCTGCCCTAATGACCAACTGGGTAGGCGTGGCTCGGTGGTCAAGTGACTGGGTGGCATGGCCAACTCAACATTACTCACGTCGATGGGCGCTTCGCCTTAGCTGTTATAATGTAATAAGGGTTAACAGTACAGGCTATTTCTGTAAGCAGGACAATAAAGAATAGGCTAGAAACAACACCAGAATGTTTCCTTTCAGCCTTCCTTACAGGATTAGCCCTGTAAAGTGGGGGAAAAGAAAATGAGATTTCTTCCAACAACCGGGCCTCCAAACTGTTTATAAAGTTAACCAGTTCTCCTGAATAGGTGCAAACTGGATGAATCCCACCATTGAGTAAGTACATAATACATTCAGCCAGCTAGATCCTGGCTGTCATCCGCTGGATGGACTCATGAGCATCAAAAGAAACCTCTTGAATCAGAGAGTGGGTGCTGCCTAACCCATTCCCTGGTTGCCAGAAATATTTCTGAAAACGCCCCAAAAGGAGATGAGGGCAAAAGGTGCATCTAACAGGATGCTCCAATTCAATGTCTGATTTTCTTCGTGAATCCAGCTACCATTTATGAAATTGTTTCAGTAAAAGAGAGTTGTCAGATGGATTGAAAAGTTTCCATTATTTGTTTTTTTCTATAAGGTTCAGATTGGTGGTTCCTTCCTTCCTGCATAAAACTCACAGAGTGGGAATTTCCCTCCCTTCTGGCAGTTCCTATGGCCATCCCATAATGGTAGCTGTGCCTCTGCATTTTACTAGGGAGAGGTAAACCGGTCCCTGCAAGGCAACTCTTCTCCATACCTGATGCTGATCAGGGCTGCCTGCTAAAGGGTCAGCTTGACATGGAGGCACAACTGCCCCCATAGATAGAATGTTCATTTATCAGCCCCTTCATCATCCATTCCTCCTCGTCACCAAATCAGGTTTCATGTTAACTTCTTGGTGCCAATAAAAACAGGCATTGTATCAGATGATAAACTGTATGGATTCTCCCTCTTGCTCTGTTGTCTTCACTCTTTGTTCTCACAGGACATTTCATGGACATTCATAATTAATGTTCAACAGGGACACACCGTTCCCACAAATAAGGGAAACATTACATCATGGACATATTCGCAAAAGAATTGAAAATAGAAAACAAAGGACATCATCAAACGGTCATGGAAAGAGATCTCATATTGCTTGTTTTAAGCAGCTAAGATGGGGAACTTAAAACTTTTGCCTGCATATGTTCTATTCACCAAGGCTGCTTTGTATTTTACCTTACAGCTGAGGTAGTACTGGCTTTTTAAAAAAATGAAATTGGAGATAGCCCACCACAATCTCCTTCCTCATATCTTAGAATTAGTTTAAAATTCAGTTTTTTTTTAAAAAAAAGTTAAGGGTTATTAATTTATTGTAGAGAGTAAGAAGTGGTTGATTAGATGGGACCTGGAAGAGATCACGTTACAGAATGTGTGGAATATTGCCAAAGCAGTCATAAGAGGACTTGTTATAACTTATATTGCACAGAAAAACAAGAAAAAGAAACAAAATCAAAAAGCCTTGGAAGAAGAATATAAAGAACTTGAATTAAAGTAACAAAAAGAACCACAAAAGATAGATTTAAGAAATAGAATGGAGCTGATTAAACAAACTAAATGTTACAGGAAAGGACAATTTGGCACAACAAATAAAAAGAACAAAGCAAAACGTTTTTGAAAATGCTAACAAACCAGGAAGGTGGCTAGCTTATAGATTGAAAAAAGAAAAAAAGAAGAATTGGATAATAAATTACAGGATAAGGAAGGCACACTATATAGCCAACCTGAAGAGAAAAGAGATATAACTCATGAGTTTTATGAGAGGTTATACGAATCTGATAAAATAAAAGAGGAAAGAATAATACGGTACTTGGAGAAAGCCAACTTACCTAAAATTTCAGAAATGGTAAAGAATAAACTGCAGGAAAGAATATTGATAGCAGAACTAACTAACACAATTAAAAAGCAAAACACCCATAAAATTCCTGGGCCAGATGGTCTACCAGTAGAAATATATAGAGAACTAGCTATACCAGTTTGGTTAAATGGCCAACCAATCTGTGTGTAGATCTACACCTGCACACATACACACAACCACCATATAACCCCCAACCTACCTACCTACTGTAATTCTCCCTCTCTATCTATCCCCCTATCTACCTACCTACTGTATTTCTCCCTCTCTATCTATCCACTTACCTATCTACCTACCTACCTACCTACCTACCTACCTACCTACCTATTATATTTCTTCCTTTCTCCCTCTACTTTCCTACCTACCTAAAGTACTTCGCCCTCTCTATCTATCACCCTTTCTACCTACCTACCTACCTACCTATTGTGTTTCTCCCTATCTATCTATCCACCTACCTACCTACCTACCATATTTCTCCTTATCTATCCCTCTATGTACCTACCTACCTACTGTATTTCTCCCTCTCTATCTATTCCCCTATCTACCTACCTACTGTAATACAATAATACAATAGCAGAGTTGGAAGGGACCTTGGAGGTCATCTAGTCCAACTCCCTGCCTAGGCAGGAAGCCCTATACCATTTCAGACAAATGGCTATCCAACATCTTATTTTATTTATTTATTTATTTTATTAAATTTATACCCCGCCCTTCTCCTTGTTAGGACCCAGGGCGGCGCACAGGCATTATTAAATGCCTTCTTGAAGTCTTGCAGTGTTGGGGCATTCACAACTTCTGGAGGCAAGCTGTTTCACTGGTTAATTGTTCTAACTGTCAGGAAATTTATCCTCAGTTCTAAGTTGCTTCTCTCCTTGATTAATTAATAGAGAGAGGGGGGAAATACAGTAGATAGGTACAGGGATAGAGAGAGGGGGGAAATAGAGTAGGTTGGTAGGTACAGGGATAGAGAGAGGGAGAAATATGGTAGGTAGGTAGGTGAATAGAGAGAGGGAGATATACAGTAGTTAGGTAGGTAGGTAGAGGGATAGAGAGAGGAAGAAATACAGTAGGTAGGTAGGTGGGTAGGCAGGTAGAGGGATAGAGAGAGGGGGGAAATACGGTAGGTAGGTAAGTAGGTACAGGGATAGAGAGAGGGAGAAATACAGTAGGTAGGTAGGTAGGTTGGTAGGTACAGGGATAGAGAGAGGGAGAAATATGGTAGGTAGGTAGGTGGATAGAGAGAGGGAGATATACAGTAGTTAGGTAGGTAGGTAGAGGGATAGAGAGAGGAAGAAATACAGTAGGTAGGTAGGTGGGTAGGTAGGTAGAGGGATAGAGAGAGGGGGGAAATACGGTAGGTAGGTAAATAGGTACAGGGATAGAGAGAGGGAGAAATACAGTAGCTAGGTAGGTAGAAGGATAGAGAGGGAGAGGGAGAAATACAGTAGATAAGTACAGGGATAGAGAGAAGAGTGAAATACAGTAGGTACATAGGTAGGTACAGGGATAGAGAGGAGAAATACAGTAGGTAGGTAGGTGGATAGAGAGAGAGGGAGAAATACAGTAGGTAGGTAGGTAGGTAGAGGGATAGAGAGAGGGAGAAATACAGTAGGTAGGTAGGTAGGTAGGTAGGTAGGTAGGTAGAGGGATAGAGAGAGTGGGGAAAAATATGGTAGGTAGGTAGGTAGAGGGATAGAGGGAGAGTAAGAAATACAGTAGGTAGGTAGGTTGGGGGTTATATGGTGGTTGTGTTTATACAATTTGGTTGGCCATTTAACCAGACTGGGCCACAGCAACACGTGGCTGGTTACCGCTAGTACTACTATAATTACTGTTATATTATTGTTATAGTTACTAGCTTTTGTGTTAAAATTTATATTAAATTTTCATTGGCTTTGCTTTATATGTAATTATCATCCTGACATGTCACTGTCTTTTTAATTGAAATAAAATAAAATAAAATAAAATCACCCCAGGTACTCAGACAAGGACTTGCCAAGTTTCCCCAACAGTTGCCATCAAATTAAAACCTAGTATTTCCTGTCTGTAACCTTCCACTTCTATCTCAACTGAAATGGTGCCTCTCCTGATATCTCTCAGGCATCTACAGACGTGGTTCTTAGACATCTACTAGACACTTGCAACTTCCCAAAAACCTTTACTATGTAAATATTGTCTTTCCTTCCTTTTTTTAATATGTTTTATTTATTATAGTTATAGTTGATAATCTCTCGAACATGTTTATTTTCTTCATCTACCACTTGAGAGTGTAAGAGTAGCAAGTAACTTTGTAAAAGTAAAAGTAACTTTGTGGTTCTGCTGTAAATACAATAATTTTCCCATAGCTGCAAAAATGTTTATCATACTATAAACCCAGATAGCAAGGCAAACACTGTGCTTTGCCATGTGACTTTCAATCAATAGCTCTATTTTTAAACGAAGAACAGCAATACCTCAGGAACAAATAAGGTTCGGTTTTGATTTCATTGGAGCTTTTGGTACCATCAACCCTTCTATTATTCTGAACAGTCTATACAAATTGTATGCTGGAGGTGAGGCTTAAACTAGTCATATTATTGCTTGAATGACTAGTTTCTAATAGTGGTAGTAGTAGAGTCCCATTAAGGATTTCCTTCTTTTTTTCATGTTAACTTTGATGTTTCAATCAATCTCTAGATGAGAGAGATACAGAAATACCACAAAGGGTAGATGAACTTGAGTTTATTTTCCCCCCTCAATGAACATAAAGAATGATGTGGTTATGGATAGAATAATGATTAGGAAATTTGAAACTAAGCATACAAGAAGGGAATACTGGTGTGAATATGTGTTTAAAGTATTCATCCAGTTCTGAATGGGGTTTTCGGACAGCTTCCTAATCCAAGGTTGCCCCTAAAAATTTGAGCAGTCTCTGTGACAAGAAATATTCTTCATCAGTTTTGGCTGATAAGCTGGTTGTCACTTTTCCTGTTGACAATCTGTCTACCCTTCACCCTACTGTGGTCATCTTCCACAGTGCATTATTTACAAAGAGTCTTAAAATTTCAATCGCCCAAATAATGCTGCAAGATTTTTGAAAACCAATAAAATTTTCCACACTACTCCAATTAGCTTCACAGGATGTTTCTGGGCTCAACATCTAGAGCTCCTTTGATTTGGGACCAAGATTTTAGAAAGAGTTTATATTCTCACATCTCTCAATTTGAACCATGAAAGCTTTTTTAAAAGCTGTTTTATTTTATTTTATTTTATTGCTCCTGACAAGTGAAGTGAGGAAAGTTGAATGTTTTACTTGCAAGGAGAACAGTCTTATACAGCTAATTTTGTTATTTTGCCATCTAGTGAATAATGTTTTATTCCTCAATCTTTTAAATATATGATGATATAAGGTTTCCTGCTACAGCAGGGGGTTGGACTACATGATCTCTGAGATCCCTTCCAGTCCTGGATTGTTGTGCTGTTTCAAAGCATCCTCTGAAGCTGTGTCTATTGCCAGATTTGTGGTCCTTTTTTCCACTCCTTTTTCTCTCTCTGTGTCCTCCTCCCTCCCTCTATCCATCCATCCATATGTTATTCATTTTCCCTTCCCTTTTTCTTCCCTCCCTCCCTCCCTTCCTAACTCCCTCCCTCTATTGATTAGCTTAGCCTGAGCAAGGATAGCTAGCCCCAATTTCTTTTTTGGGGGGTAATTTTTTATTTTATTTATTTTGAACAAACACAGAAAAAACATCAGAAGCCATCTTCCATTACAAATTATAAATTATAAAAAATGTGTCAGTTAATCACAAAGTTCTATGCATTTCTTCCATAGTCATTACTTGTTTTCCATATCAATTATTACAATTATTGTATCTCAACCTTAATTAAATTGATTGTTTTTACATCCTTTTGTATATAAAGTAAAAATATACAATGGCATTATATTAATATGTCAGACAAAGAAAAGAAAAAAATAAAAATAAAAAGGAAAAGTCACCACTCTAGATTGTATCCTTTAGAAAGCATGCTGACCGCCCTCACATAATTTCTGTGCATCTCTAAAATGGTTATTATTCATAGATAATCTCATTTTATAAATTTTAAATCAAAAATTCATCATATACCTTCATATCAGTACACCACAATTCTCATCTAATATTCCAAATTTAGTCTATCTTCTTCAAACATATCTTTAAAATACGACCACCTAATGGCATCCATTGTCTATTCCCAACAAACATACATATATACATACAATAATATTCTAAAATTATCTTAGTTATTAATCATCAAAATATAGCAATTTTCATTATCAGCCAATATCAACTATAATTCTTCTGTTACTCTTAATACAATTCATAATTTCTATGCTAGTGATTCTTCAGTAGTATCTAATACAGTCTTAAATTTGTTTATATCTAATCTCATAGATTTTTACAAACATATAAATACATAGATATATGTATATAATATCTACGAAAGCATATATAATATAATATATATTATTAAACTATAACATTATTATTAATTACTCTTATTGTAAATAACTATTGATTAGCTAACAATCCTTCAATGATATTCTAAACACACTCTAGCTAGTTATTAATCATCAGGACAGTTCCCCCAGCACCTGGAGGAAACTGCCTGTCTAGACTCGCGCCAGTCTGGTTTCTGACCCGGGTACAGCACTGAGACGGCATTACTCGTGTTGGTAGATGATCTCTGGAGGGCCCGGGATAGAGGTTGTTCCTCTATCCTGGTCCTGTTAGATCTCTCAGCAGCTTTTGATACCATCGACCATGGTATCCTATTGCACCGGCTGGGGGTTGGGGTTGGGAGGCACCGTATTACGGTGGTTCTCCTCCTTCCTCTCCGACCAGTCGCAATTTGTGTTGGCAGGAGGGCAGAGGACGACCTCAAGGCCCCTTACGTGTGGGGTACTGCAGGGGTCGGTCCTCTTGCCCCTCCTGTTCAACATTTATATGAAGCCGCTGGGTGAGATCATCCGTGGTTATGGGGTAGAGTTCCATCTGTACGCTGATGACACCCAGCTGTACATCTGTACCCCTAACCACCCCAATGATGCCGCTGAAGTGGTGTCCCGGGGTTTGGAAGCTGTGCGAGCCTGGATGGGGAGGAACGGGCTCTGACTCAACCCGTCCAAGACCGAGTGGCTGTGGTTTCTGGTGCCACAACATAGGCAGTTGGTTCCATCTCTGGCTATCGGGGGCGAAACATTGGCTCATGCAGAAAGGGCACACAACTTGGGTGTCCTCCTGGACTCTCGGCTGTCCTTGGATGACCATGTGACGGCCGTAGTCAGGGGGGCCTTCTATCAGGTATACCTGATATGCCAGTTGCGCCCCTTTCTGGATCGTGGCACCTTACGCACAGTCACTCAAGCTCTCGTCACCTCCCGCCTGGACTACTGCAATGCTCTCTACACGGGGCTCCCCTTGAGGTGCACCCGGAGACTTAAGTTAGTGCAGAATGCAGCTGGACGGGGGATTTTGGGAGTCTCTAGACACTCCCATATAACACCTCTCCTGCGCGAGCTGTACTGGCTGCCTGTGGCCTTCCGGATGCATTTCAAGATCCTAGTGAACATCTTTAAAGCGCTCCATGACATAGGACCTGGCTACTTGCAGGACCGCCTCCTGCCACATACCTCCACTCAACCTGTCCACTCCCACAGTGTGGGCCTCCTTAGGGTGCCGTCTGCCGGACAATGCCGGCTGGCGACTCCCAGGAGAAGAGCCTTCTCTGTGGCAGGTCCTCTGGAATGACTTGCCACCCGACCTCCGCACAATCACGGACCTTCGCCTCTTCCGTCGAACACTAAAAACATACCTCTTCCACACGGCCGGCCTGACATAGCTGTTTATATTATTGAATTTTAGCTGGGTTTTAAATTAAGTTTTAACACGGACCAAATTTATTTAATCCAATTTTAAATTTGTTTTTATATTTATATTTTATTTTCTTATTCCTGTGCACTGCCCTGAGTCCCACTTGGGAGAGAGGGCAGTATAAAAGTACAATAAAATAAAAATAAAAAAATAAAAAAAATCAAAGGATAACAGCTTTCCTTATCAGCCAGTGTCCTTCCAGTAATGAGTTGGATTTATCTCTTTTGCCATTTGTGGCCCCCATCTCTTTTTATTCTTCTTTCCAGATTTTTTATAAACTTTTTTTCGCACTTTATTGTCCAATATAACTCTCCAATAATACTGCTGTGCAGTTCCTATCTCTACACGTTGTTTGTTTTTAAGTGTCAGACATATTTCTGGAGAGGTTTCTCCTCTTTCATCCATCTTCAAATCTCCTCCCCCCCTCTTTTCCTTGATAACCAAACTGAGGCCCAAATTCCTCAAATTTTCTTTTAAGTATTTCCTTCTCTATATTTTCTCCCACATTTAATCAATTGGTATCTTTATCTTTATTTTCGACTAAAATGAGTATCTCTTTATCTTCCTGCTTTTCTTCTTTCTCTTTAATTTCTGGAATCTCCATTTGGCCATAGTTTGATGTAACAGACAAAAGTTTATCTAGTTATTTATTCTTCTAGTATTTTGTTTCAGTAGGTTTAAAATTTCAGCCAAAGCATTCTGATTTTCTGAAGTATTCTCTTCAAAGTGTAAAACCATATTGACAAATCACTACCACCTATTTTATTTTGGTGTTTTCAGTTATCAAAAGGTAGTTGCTGTGACCTTGACATTCATAAGAACCAACCAGTGACCTCCAGTGGCAACAAATTTTCACTTTTTAATACGTCTTTGTTGTTAAGAAAGAAAAAAATAGAAAGTATAATTCTTGTTTAGTTTTAAGAATACGCAATAAATTTTCAAAATTAATTAAAGAAATAATCCCAGATTCAAAATTTTAAGTAGCAAGAAATCAAAAGAGAAGAAACCAGAAATAATCCAATCACTTCCAAATGAAAAAAGTAATCTTGCTCTGGCGTTTCAATTCTCTGTTTCAGAAAAATATATATAAAAAAGAAACCTCTCAGTTCAAAGCATATTAAATTAATTCCACCGCTTACTTCATAATGAAAGGCTTTAGTTACTAAAAAAAAAGAATTTATTTGAACAAAATGTTTCAAAAAAAAAGTTAGAATATCTTCCCGGTCAGTACTTTTGCTTTCAGCTTCCTTCCTTCCTTCGGAGCTTGCTGACGCCTATGTCCCCCGGGATATGTGTGCCTTTTACCGCCTTGCAGAAGCTCTTCCCTTGGGTCAAACAGGGGTTTTGCAATACCCCTGTGACCAGCAAGGCTTTGTCTCCCTCGTCACCGTCCCTCCAGGACGGTTTAGGTTACCTACGGACCGAGGGGCGGCAAAAGTTCAATGTAGGTCTCAGAGCGCTAAGAACCTGCGTTGTGTCGGCGCAGCACAACTCCGCCCTCCTCTGCTAGCCCCAATTTCAATAAGGTCTCAACTCCATACCAGAGGTCTTCAAACTTGGGAACTTTAAGATTTGTGGACTTCAACTTCCAGAATTCTCCAGTCAGCAGTGTTGAATTCTAGGAGTTGAAATCCACAAGTCTTAAAGTTTCCAAGTTAGAAGACCTCTCCGCTCCATGCACTTGGGGATTCCCAAACAGTAAGGATTTCTTTCTTTCTTTGTCTCTTGAAGACCCCCCCCCCTCTATTTTGGGCGTAGTAGGCCTACCTGAAGCCTGCTGGGAGCCAAAATGGGTGCACACAAACGCACCGCCCCCCTGCCCTATTTTGGGCTCAGCAGGCCACCTTAAAGCCTGCTGGAAGCCAAATTCCCCCCTCCCCTTGTTATTTTGGGCCTGGGAAATTTTCCATGCTATTCCAATTACTTATTAGCTGCACAGGATGTTTTTGGGCTCAACATCTCCTTTAACTTGGGACAAAGTCCCAAGAGTTTAGAAATAGTTTATATTCTCACATCTCTTAAATTGAACCATAAAAGCTTTTTCAAAAGCTGTTTTAATTTTTTGCTCCTGACAAGTGAAGTGAGGAAAATTGAATTTATTACTTGCAAGGAGAACAGTCTTATACAGCTAATTTTGTTTTTTGCCATCAAGTGAATATTGTTTTATTTCTCAGTCTTTTTAATATCTATTACATTTTCATTTTGTATTGTAAGTGTTGTGGATTCTTACTCACACTGTGAGTCTTATTTTACTCCCTGCTATTATTTGTGTGTGTGTGTGTGTGTGTGTGTGTGTGTGTGTGTGAGAGAGAGAGAGAGAGAGAGAGAGAGAGAGAGAGAGAGAGAGAGAGAGTTACAGTTTATAGTCATAATTTTAGTTACAGATATAAAAAGAACTGATACTTATTCTTCATTTGGAAACCTAGAAACGTTATTGAACATTTTATAGAGATGCAATAAATAAACGAATACATACATACGAGCAATCCTGCTGCTGCAGAAATGTCATGTGAATAATCTACACATTTGTAACACATTATTCTGACATCAGGAAACCTATATAGATTTTATCAATGGTAGCCAGCAGGGCCATGAGGAATAAGACCCTTAGCCCAACCCATTTCCAGTTGCTCCAGATGGGAGAATAGCTATTCTGAAATGTTTTAAAGCTTTGGGCTAAGGAAAACAATAAAAAGATGTATGGAGAAATGTATTTAATAGTAAAATATATAGCAACAAGCAGTATTTTATATAAGTAGGATTAGTCTTCTTCATCTTCGTCTTCGTCTTCGTCTCCTCCTTCTGAACTTCTGTAGATATAAAAGGAATAAAAGAACAAATTACCATGTGGTTATAAAACTACATATTTTTCTAATCAGTCTCTTCAACTTTTGTCAAGCTATTATTATTATAATTGATCCAGTACCCTTATTCTCAGGTGCTTCTAAGGAAATATCCATATATTGAGGTGCCATTAGGCGAGTCCTAAGGCGAGCAGGAGGTTTCTGACTATTCTTCAAGTATAGGATCCAGTATAGGAGTAAATATAGGATCCAATTTAAATACAAAAGCAAAACTGAAAAAGCCTCCAATATGTTAGAATCAAATAAATAGAAAAAATGATTAGAAATTACATTCACATGTATGCAACAGAAACATACAATGAATAGACACCGAAAAGAGCATCTCCTCCCTTTCGTAATAGGGGTTTTGTACTCCAGAACGGGAAAAGGTAAAAAGTTGTTGCTCTTTTCTAATTTTGCTCCTTCCTTTTCCTATTTCCTTCTAGAACATTTTCTTTCTACTGTTGAACAGTGAAATAAAACGATGAGATTTATGAGATGTTTTACACATTAAATATCCCACAATGCATTCTAAATCACTTCAAAAATTCTTAAAGAGAAATCCTCCTGACTTGCCCACTGAAGCTACTTACGCTTTTGTGGAACCAGCTTCGGTTTCTCCTCCTTCTTCTGAAGCCCTGGTTAAAAGAAAAATTAAAAGCAGAATTTAAGTATTGTTCCGGCTACAGTTGAATATTTTATCTTCACCTGTCAGCTTGCTGACAACTATAAAAATCCCGCTTCTTCTTTATGCCGATGATGCGGTCCTCATCTCACTGTCCAGACCAGGTCTGAAAAGACTACTTACTGCATTTGGGTCTTACTGTGTCGAAAACCACGTCCATCAACTATGATAAATCGAAAGTGTTAGTGTTCACTAGAGCCCAGAAATTGTATAACTGGGATATCAGTGGTAATGCTGTTAAACAGGTCTTCCACTTCAAGTATCTAGGCATTCAATTCCAGAACACCGGTGTCTGGACCAGACATCAAACCCAGGTGCTGAATTCGGCCTCATGTAGTCACCAGCAGATTTTAAGATTCTTCTATATTCAGGGTGGCCAGTCCATTCCTTCTGCCCTATGTATCTATAAAGCCAAAACACTGGCCCAAACCCTTTACGGTATTCCCATATGGATACGGGGCTTCAAGGACTATATTGAAAGAACCCAGGCTGCCTTTCTTAGAAAACTTTTGGGCCTTCCTTCCTGTGTTGGCTTTGCTTCGATGTACCTGGAACTGGGCATTCGATCGGTTGAGTGTATGGTGTGGATTAATATCTTTAAATGGTGGTTTCGGGTGCTTTTTTTGGCAGCCCCTGGTAACTACCTCTCCCGAGTGCTTGCGGACTCTCATATCTCTTGCTGGGGAAAAGAGCTGCTGAAGAAGCTACACCTGCTAGGCTTCACGGGGGATGATTTGGGAAACTATGGCCTTAAGGACGCCCAATTTAGAGTAGTCCAACGACTCGTGGGCATTGATCTACAATATTTACGAGCCAGAGCCAATAAAACTTGCTCCCCCCTGACCTTCAATCAATTCAAGAATTAAGGACTGAGGATGGCTTCCTATTTCTATACTTTAACCATCCCTAAGTATAGAAGAGCTTTCTCCCTAGCTCGCTTTAATGTCTTGCCCTCAGCACTTTTGGATGGTCGCTTCAAGAGGCTCCCGATTAACGAGCGGCTATGCCCTTGCGACAGAGCTGAGGTTGAAACTGCGGAGCATGTCCTTCTATCTTGCCCCATGTATAACGCAGACAGATCTAAGTTACTGAATGAACTTGATGCGTCAATTGTATACACGGTAGCGGACTTAGTAAGTGTTTTTAGAATTGGTTATAAGAGACAAGGTGGAGCTAATAGAAATGTCCTTGTGAGATTTGCAAACCTTGGAGATAAATTAGAAGCTATGGGAAAAATAAGGGAACTGGGAGAACCCCCAAAATTTGAGGGGAAGGAAATTCAAGTGTTTCAAGACACTTCTAGGGAAGACAGGGAATGGAGATTTTTCTTAAAACCAATTACAAAAGTCCTCAGAGACAATGATATTAAGTATAATTGGAGACTGTTACAACAGTTGAAATTCTTTTACAAAGGGAGAATGCAAACTATTACTTCGGAAACGGATGCCATAACATTGATACGGAAGCTCGGGCTGGTTGAGAAAGACGAGGATTTAGAAGAAATTAAAGGTCATATGCTTAAGATGGGTGGAATACAAGTGGAATCTCCAACATTGGAGGAAAAAGGAGCAGTCGGTGGAGATCCTAAAAGTTTAAAACGGAAAGAAATCTCTCCGGCAATGTCCGAACATAAGAAAATCCGTGAAGAATCTAAGAGAGCGTCAGCTGAGGAGGAGGATCTTAGAAGAAAGCAGGAAGCTGAGTGCAGGGACAAGCCAGTGTTATCTTCTTTTTTTGAAAGTGGAAAACAAGAATAACCCAAAAGAAATGACCCGACCATGGGCACGTTCCTCCCCCCACACTCTTTATATGGAGGCGTAACTCGAATGAGGATGTGGGGGGTGAAGATTAATTGTTATTTGTTGTGGTTGTGTCTTAAGTTTGTTTTTGTTGTGTTTTTTGTATGTCTTTTTTGTTTGGTGTTGGGTGTGCACATAAAGGAAGAGGAGGGGTCAGGATTAAAAAAGTTACTGTTTAAATGCGGTTTATAAAAATAATGACATGGAACGTGAAGGGTACAGGCAATCATATAAAAAGAAAAAGATTGGAGCTTAAAATTAAAAGGGACTCACCTGACATATTATTTTTGCAGGAAACTCATCAAAAATCGGAGGATTTTAATAGAATGAATATTAAAGGTATGCAGATCTATGAAAAATCTTTTGGGACTTCTAAAGCTAGAGGAGTTGCGATATTGATATCAAATAGGGTATACTTTGAGAAAAAACAAGTAATTAGAGATGAAGAAGGAAGATATTTAATAATTATAGGGAATATTAATGAGCAAAAAGTGACATTGGTTAACTTATATCTACCGAATGAAAAACAAAAGGGATTTCTTGATAAAATTATTAAGATTTTGGAAATAGAAAGTGTAGGGAAAGTAATTGTGGCGGGGGATTTTAATTTAATTAGGGATAGAATTGATAGTAATAATCCTACCCGCTTTAGACAAACAAATAAAGGGGAAATTTTAAACAAATGGATGCTTCGAAATAGTGTAGTTGATGTTTGGAGGGAGTTGAAAGGCTCTGAAAGGGTGTATACCTTTTGTTCTAAGGTATATAATACTTATTCAAGAATTGATTATATTTTTGTTTCTAAAGATTTGTTGAATAATGTAGATAAAGTAGATGTGGGAATTTTTAAGGATTCTGACCATGCAGAAGTTACGATGGAAATAGATTTTAACTTTGAGAAAAAGGAAAGAGGTTGGAGATATGATGAAAAATTGTATAAAAAGGAAGAGGATAAAATATGGATATTCAAAAAATGGGAAGAAAGTTGGGGATTGAATGATAATGGAGAGGTCAAATTTGAAATTGTTTGGGATACGATGAAAGCAATATTTAGGGGAGAAAGTATTAAATTGTCAAGTAGAAAATATAAGGAATATAAAACTAAAATAGAACAGGATACAAGACAAATTAAGATATTGGAGAACCAATTCTCACTTACGAAAGATAAAAAATGTTTGGAGGAATTGAACTTATTAAAAACTAAATTGATAGAAGAAGATATCGAATTAGTTAAAAAAAATTAAGGTATTTAAATAGGGACTTTTTTGAATTTAGTAATAAAAATTCTAGGTTATTGGCAAAGATGGCGAAAAATAAAACTCAAAAGAGAGAAATTGGTTCTCTGATAGATGAAAAAGGTATAAGGTGCTATAAGAGATTGGAGAAATGTAAAATAGCTAGGAATTTTTTTCAAAAATTATATTTAAAGAAACCAATTGATTTAGAAAAATTGAAGAATCATCTTGGAAAATATGCTATAAAAATAGATCCAACATATAAAGACTTGATGGAAAAAGATATAACACAGGAGGAGATCAACGAAATAATACAAGAGTTAAAACTAGGGAAGACCCCAGGAGAAGATGGATTACCTGCGGAATTTTATAAAGAATTTAAAGAACTAATAACACCAAGACTGCAAAAACTATTTAATGGAATTTTACATGGTGGAGAAGTCCCGATGTCATGGAATAAGACAGTAATATCTATAATTCCTAAACCTGATAAAGATCTTGAGAGGATCGAGTCCTACCGACCCATTTCTTTAATCAACCAGGATGCAAAAATATTTACAGCTATTATAAGTAATAGATTAAATAGTTTTATAGATAAATATATAAGTTATAATCAAGTAGGTTTTGTTAAAGGTAGATATATGAGTGATATAATTAGAAGAGTATTGAACATTATAGATGTTGCTGAAAATAATGGTGATGAAATAGGTATAATATCGTTAGATATTTTTAAAGCCTTTGATTCTGTACAATGGGATACTATTAAGGTAATTATTGAGGCATTAGGCTTTGGTAATAAATTTATACATGTTATTTCAAAATTGTATCAAAAAAGTAGTGCAAAGGTAAAGGTGAATGGAACAATGACGGGAGAGATTAAACTGGAAGCAGGTACGAGACAGGGATGTCCCTTGTCCCCAACATTATTCTTGTTAGTTATGGAGGTTTTGATTAAATTGATAGAAGAAGATGAAGGATTGGAAGGGTACAAGGGATATAAGATAAATTTGTATGCGGATGATACCTTGATTATTTTGAAAGATATAGAGAAAGATTTAAAGAGGATAAATAAACATTTGATAGAATTTGAAGAAATGACAGGTTTAAAGGTAAATTGGTTAAAATCTGAACTACTAATGAATAAAGATGGTAAGGAGTGGGAAAATATGCAAGAACAATTTGGGATAAGAGTTAAGAATACATTGAAATATTTGGGGATAACACTTTCACTCAAAGTTAGAGAATTGAAAAAAATTAATTATGAGGTGATGTTGAAGGAAGTAGAGAGAAAGATAGATAAGTATAAAGAGATAAAGTTGTCTTGGTTTGGTAGAATTGCAATGTGTAAAATGATATTGTTACCAAAGTTCAATTTTTTGTTTGAGATGCTACCACTAAATTTGATAGAGAAAGATATAGAAGAATATCAGAAGAAATTGGATAAATTCTGTAATGGTGGGAAAAAACCAAGAATAATGAAGAAAATGTGGTATCAAAATCAAAAAGAGGGTGGATTGGGAATTCCCAATCTACTTAATTATTATCGGGCGTATAATATTCGAACCGTGATAAAAATACTTAAAGGTGGAGATGGTCATTGGGGCGATCTGGAGCTAAAAGATATTAAGAGATTTGGGTCTATATGGTTTCTAGATAGAGCAAAAACAAAGGCAATTAATAGTTATTGGTTAAAGGGGCTGAGCAAAATTTGGAATAAATTTGTTAAAAAATTGATCCCGGATATAGTTTTCTTGGGGAAGACAACTGAAAGTTGGCCGATTAAAACTAGTATAAGTCGGGATAAAGTAATTGAGGAGGAAAATATAGGAAATATAGTAAATTGGTTAAGAGCTCTAGGAATTGAGAGTAGGAAAAAAAAAGTAATCCAAAGATTGGAGTTGAATTGGTTCAAAAAAATACAGGTAGAAAAATGGACTATGAAAGTAAAGGGAATATGTAAAATAGATAGAAGTAAAACTAAATTTGAAAGTTTAGTATCTCAAATTATTAAAGATGAAATTGGGTTAAAAGGACTCGTTAGTAAGATATATAAGATTATAAATTTTGATGGAAATCCACAAATGGTAATGAAAAGGAACTGGGAGGAAGACCTTAAGATTAAAATATTGGATTTGGATTGGAATGAGAACTGGAAGAGTCGAATCATGAGGACTTTGTCTATAAGGATTAAAGAGCATAATTTTAAGGTTGTTTGGAAATGGTATTGGACCCCATTAAGATTATCATTGATAGATAAAAAAATGAGCGATAAATGTTGGAGATGTAATATGGAAGTGGGAACTTATGAACATATGTGGTATAAATGTGTGAAAATTAAAAAGTTTTGGCAGCAATTAGAAAAAATTATGGGTGAAATGATGAAAAGAATAATAATATTGAGATCAGAAAATATATTGTTATTGATAATTAATGAACCTGAGTTAACAAAACATGAGAAAGAATTGATTAGAATTATGATTATAATGGGTAGGATTGTAATAGCAAGATATTGGAAAATAGAGGTAAATATTAAAATAGAAGAATGGTTCTGTGAAATGTGGAAATTAGCCTTAAATGATAAAATGACGTGTGATATTAAATTCAGAGAGGGGGTTTATAAAAAAGATATCTTTTGGAAGACTTGGAAGCCATTTGTGGACTTTGGATGCCTTGACGCCTGTACCTAGAGAACGTGGATTTTGGAGATCTTAAAGATAACAGAAGACACTTGAAACCAACTCTTCCTTTTGTTTTGTATAGCACTGGGTGAAATATTGTAAAATATTTAATTTAAAAAAAAAATAAGTTACTGTCTCTCCTTGAAACCATCCCTTCTAGACTCAATGGTTGTAACTTGATGGCCCACTGCCTAGGAGATGGCTCTCCATATATCACTTTTCAGGTCTCAAAATTCTTCTTAAGAGCTGTAACCATTAGGGGAGAACGCTGTAACCTTCCTTAGTTAAGCTATTGGCGATCCATTGTTATGATTATTATGATTATTATGATTATTATGATTATTATGATTATTATGATTATTATGATTATTGTTATTGTTATTAACATTTCTTCCTGTAGTACTTGTGTTTTGGTCTGTGACCGTAAATAAAAAGTATATATTTATATACCTGTCAGCTTGCCCTCCTCATGTATCTATTTATTCGATTTAATTGCTACCCATCTTCTTTCTAAGCAACCCTGTGAGGCTTACGGCTTAAAAGATAAATATTTCTAAGGTTATAAAAATGACTATAATCAAAGACAAAGTTAACAAATGAAAGATAACTGAAAGATAAAAGATGGGAAAGGAGGGAGCAGGATGCTCAGTGGGGATTGCCTCTTAATTCACCAGCCACCTCCAGTGTGATGCTGGTTGGGGCCCTTAAGCCATCTGGCAGGGTCACGTCTTCAGTTCTAACCTTATGGAAGGTCAGAAGGATGGGAGACGATCTCACCTCAAGGGTAAGTTGTTCCGATGGGCAGGAGCCCCAGCAGAGAAGGTCCTTCTCCTGGACCCTGGCAGCCACAATTCCTGGACTGACGGAGCCTGAAGCTCGCCTCCTCTGCTGACGTGCATGGAGTGGGCCTGCCTTAATGGGGCGAGACTGTTCCTCAAATAGCCTGGACCTATGCCATGCAGGGCTTTAAGGGCAATAACCAACTCTTTGAATCGCACCCAGAAGCAAGCCAGCAGTCAGGTAAGCTCTTAGAGCAGTGATGTAACATGGGCCACTCTAGGAGCCTCAAGAACTGCCTGTGTTGCAGCAGTTCTCTGTATCAGTTATTGCTTGTATGTAAGCTTGCTTTTTGTATGGGTTCCTCATGCACTAGAGCTACCATTTTAGTCCTTTCCTTCCAAATACTGCTGCTTTTGACTTGCTTTTCTTTGTCTCTCCAAATACAGTCATGAGGATTTTATTTTATTTTATTAATAGGAAGGTTCTCTTTCATCTGGCATTGTGATCTCTTCTGTTGGACCTAGAGGGCAGTCAACCCCATATTTAAGCCTTCTTTTATCTAAGTCCCAGTCAGGTTGGAACAGAGTTTGCAGGTAAATGGATTTGTGGCAGAAGAGGTCAATCCACAAAAGCATTGTGCAAGGCACTTCTCCATCCCTATTGTACCAGCAAACAAATCAGTTTTGTAGCAGTTTCTTGCACTCAGCTAGAAACTCTCAATTGGGTTTGGGGAGTGGGGCAGTCTGGAAAGAATGATTCTTTTTGCCTCGTAGTTTCAACCAGGTTAGTGAGGGCTAGAACTAGGAGGCATCCTCTGCTTCCTAGTTCTGCTTCCCCCAATTTAAATTTTTAATTCAGAAAGCTCTTAGAATCTGAAATGTGTTCAGTTATTAAAAAAATAGACCCTTTATTTTTCCAGATTATTTCATGCTAACAGTAGAGGAGGAATTAGGGTGTTACAATTCTGCGTGCAGTGTATTTTATATTTAGTTTATATATGCAAAGGCTTTTAGGTGTGTAAAGTTGTTGATTCTAATAATGATGAAGCTGCAATAGCAACAGTAAAATCAGATGTTGTTTTAAACAAACACATTACTTAGAAATAACTTGGAGGAAAAAAGTTCTAAGTGAAAGAACAGCCCATGACAGACTGTAGTACTCACTCAGTCTTTGGACTGGCTTCACTAGCGGGCGTCTCTTTTTCTGACCTGACAAAGAACAAACAAACATAGAAGTTAAAAAAAATTCTGCTGCAACTAAGATTGTCTCCTTCCCTTCCCAGAAAATATCTTGGAAGAAAAAGGTTGTAAGTTAAAGAACAATCCTTGAAGGACTCTACTACTCACTCAGACGCTGCGGTTTCACTAGTGGGCGTCTCTTTTTCTGACCTGACAAAGAACAGAAAAAAACATTTTAACGGAATAGAAGTTAAAAAGAATTCTGATGCATCTAAAACTGTCAATTTAAAATTGTAAAATTCCCAGGAAATATCTTGGAGGAAAAAGGTTATAACAGAGGGCTCATTCTTGCGGCTCGCGGACCAATTGCGGCCCGCAAGACGGTATCTTGTGGCCTCCACCGTGATATGAAAGTATAATATTAGTGATATGAAAGTATAATATCCAATATAATTGAATCTCTTATGTGGCCCAGCCTCACCCAGACTCTGCCTCCAGCGGCCCCCAAGTAAATTGAGTTTGAGACCCCTGGGTTATAAGCTAAATAGCAATCCTTGAGAGAGGCTCAACTACTCACTCAGTCGTTGGTGTGGTTTCAGTAGTGGGTGTTTCTTTTTCAGACCTGACAAAGAAGAGAAAAGTGTTTTAACAGAAGAGAAGTTAAAAAGAACTCTGCTACAACTGAGATTGCATCCTTCCTATGGGCACATTATACCAGGAAGGAAAATGGCTCATTTCTTTTCAAATGTCTTAAAATGAAAGGATGTTTAAACTGGATTTTCTCAACCTCAGGGACTTTAAGATGTTAATATTAAGCATGGCTGGCTATGGAATTTTGGGAGACGACATCCTCTCATCTTAAAGGTTCTGTGATCGAGAAACATGCTGTAGATAAATGGTCTTCTCCATTCTATTGGAGAATTTTGTTTTTCTTCCTGACCAAATATCGCTCCATCCCAATTTGCTTGCCTATAGATAAGGCTAGGAATTTCGAGTGCCCTCTCTTAGTATAGCAATTCTAAAACACAATCAGTTTATATAAATATGGTTAAGAATAGCAACAACACTGAGACTTCTATACATCTTCATTGTGATTTACAGAGTCAGGTTTACAGAGTTATCATATTGTACCCAACAATCTGAGTCTTCGTTTTAATGACACCGAAAGGATGGAAGGCTGAGTCAGTCTTGAGCCAGTCAGGATTGAACTCCTGGCAATGAGCAGTTGAGTTAGCCTTCAATACCGCATTCTAACCACTGCGCCACCATGGCTCTTTCATAAACCGAATGAATTAGAATCTATAGGTGAATTTACCTTCAAGTAAAGGAATTCTATCCCACACATATAATTCTACAGATACTCACAGTTTCTTTGAGCTGGCTTTTTTAACAGGTGCTGGAGCAGGAGCTGGAGCGGGAGCTGGAGTTGGAGCGGGAGCGGGAGCTGGAGCGGGAGCTGGAGCAGGAGCGGGAGTTGGAGCAGGAGCTGGAGCGGGAGCTGGAAGTTCAGTTGCTGCTGGTGGGGGGGATGGCGTTATTGTACTAGGGAGATAAAACAGAAACCGAGATTAATCCAAGTTTAAATGGTTAATAAAGAACAAAGTTGTGTTTTATTTCCTTTCCCAGAATTTCACAATTTCTCTAAAAATAGTAACAATTGTGTGTTTGCTCATAAGAATCCTAAAATGGCTTTGCTGCAAAATCCAGGGTCTCAGCTCTGTTGAATTTGATGTCTAGCTTTTCTCAAAATGTCTAAGCAGACTCTGCTAGCTTTTTTCAAGCCTTTGATTCTTATATACATGTATTTATTTCATGTATTCTCATTATGCTTCAGCTTGTTGATTCATAGTTGAGAGTGTGACAGAAAGGATAGCTGGGTTAAACTGTTGGACCAGGTGTGGGGAGACCCAGATTCAAATGTCCACAAATGTCATGGAGCCCTCTGATTTGGAGCCAGTCACTTCCTGAGATAAATCTCACAGGTTTGTTGCTGTTGGGGTAAAATGAGTGGGGACTACCCTATATGCTATCTTGAGCCCACAGGAAAAGAAATAGTAAAACATATATCCAACAAATAAGAACATAAACCAATATATCTCTAACCACTCTAGATGTGGTTTAGCTTTCTGGAAGCACCAGTGGTTCATATCACTTCTATGCCTCAAGAAACAACACAACAGGATGCACTAGAACAATAAATTCATTTTAGCCCCTGTAAAATGTGTATGTGTCCCTGAAGAAAATTGAATCTGATTCCAACATAAAGAACTACTTCTGCAGTTCTTTAAAAGCCTTAAAGCTCTAACGCTTTGAATAACACGTAAAGGCACATCTTAAAGACAAAGTTGTTTGTTTAATTGGTTCTGAACCCAGATGGCATTCTTGCTCTAAATTAAGCAGTTCTGAGTTATTTTTGTTGGATTTATTTATCTAACAATTATTGTTTATGTGTTGCCTTTATATCAATGTTGACTTTTTGGCAAATATCTGGACTGTCCCTGCAGCTTTCTAGGAAAGATTTCAGAAGTGGTTTGCCATTGCCTCCTTCCTAGGGTTGAGAGAGTGACTGATCCAAGATCATTCTCCTAGCTTAATGCCCAAGGTCAGACTAGAACTCACCACCTCCTGGTTTCTAGCCTGCTACCTAAACCACTGCAACAACTGGGTCTGTATCCATTGCAGCTGTTTCTAAAATATTAATTGAATTATATTTCTACTTTTCGATTGCAAAAATGAGGAAAATATAGTTACATTTGAAAAACAAAATACATTATCGCAGAGGATAAGTCCTATATTACACACACACACACTCTCTAAAAATTCAATAAAATGCTATAAGTATTCTTCCATTGTTTTGAACTCTGCTCAGTTATACTCAGTTGTGTTGGAAACGGCACTCTAAAGGTTTCTAATAATTTCATTTCAACAGAAATGCAGAAGAATTGTTGTGGTGCTCTAAATTTTAAACAGAAAAACAACATTAGTAATAGTTTGGTAGTATATGTAATAACTCACATTATTTCCACAGGACAAGGTGCAGGTGTTTCTGGAAGCCTAATAAAAAGCAGAAATTACAGAGTTTGTTGTTCAACAATAAGATCTTGTACATGACAGTTGTAAACAAACCTATTTTCAAAATGATATTGCACACAAGGGTTCTGCAGTGATGTATGCCCATATTTAGAGAAAAACGCACACCTCTGAGCTTCCACCAGATAGTAAACTTCAGGAAAGGAGCTGGAGCGTACCTACCCTATCTGATCTGGTAGGAAGGGCAGATACTGTCAGGCAGAAGCGATCCTGCAAATATCCTGATCTCTGCTATGCATTTAAAGGTGGCATTTAAACTAGGAGCTTGCATTACACCCAAGAGAAAACTGGGAGCCAATACAGCTCATACAACAGAGGTGTAAGATTGGGAAACCTAGGCCTGCATGTGCCACTGGTTTTGTGGCCAGTTATAGCTTCTGAGTTGCCTCCAAGGGCAGTTGAAATGATCTCAAGGACAGCCCCATGTAAAATGCATTGCAGTGATCTCAACTGGACAAATCCAAATTTGTTTCAAGAATTTTGTAATTAAAAATATAAAGATGTTCTCTAAGTTGCAGATTGGAATGATTCCCTTTCTAGTTTTACTTTGGTCATGTCGCACAGGGGAGTTCCCTGGAGAATACAATTACATTTGGAAGAGTCAATGGTAAAAGGAAGCCAGGTATCAAAAAACATGGTGGCTGGACACTATCAGCATGATACCAACCAGACATCAACCTGAATCAACCAGAGCAGACAAAAACTCAAGGAAGTAGTGCAAGAAAGGAAGATATGGCGAGACCTGGTCCATAGATTTGCTAAGAGGTGGACATGATTAAATTCCTCCTCCTCCTCCTCCTCCTCCTCCTCCTCCTCCTCCTCCTTCCTGTGAATTTTCTTGTAATATGTGTGTGGGGGGTGGGAAGAAAAAAATACCTTATGTTTTCACGACTGAATATCACGTCCTCTTCAGAGGATTCGTCATCATGAGATTTATCACTGCTGTATTTTTTCAATACTTTATCATGATACATTCCCTCAAGCCAATTAGGCTTCTCCAAAGATTCTGCTGAAGTCTAAGCATGAGGAAAGGATGTAAAATAATGAAAATAAAACTTTGAGATTTTAATGTTTGTGTTGCATTATCGTTTTATTTATATCTCAGATTCAAATTCCAGATCTTAGAATGGAGGTTCTTTCTGAAGGAAAACATGACTAGCAAATTTGAGCAAATTTAACTGTGAACTTCTAATTAGGTCACAACTTTTAGCTCCCTCTTTATCTATGATAGAGAATTCTGGAATGTATTTTGTGCTTCTGCTAATTAGTGCTAATAGCCAATAACATTAGTAGTTACCTGCAGTTAAAAAAGTATTAGCATTCCTAAACTTTGCAAGTGTTGTTATGCTTAATATACGTATTTATTTAATTTGGATTTAATTATGATATATGAATTTATTTATTATTTAAATTTCTATACCGCCCTTCTCCCTTCCAGGACTCAGGGCGGTGTACAGGCAGCAATAAAATCAATGATAAAAATACATGAAATATATATTTAAAAATGTATTAAATAATACGCCTGTACTAAAACCTGTATGCCTTAATGTTTTATGGAAATAAGGCTTTTATCAATTAATCTGGTAGATACCACTCTGATTTAAGTGAATTGTCACTATTATCATTATGGAATCTTTTCAAATGACCAATCTTGCTTCATGCATGCTATCTCCCACATTAATGGGGTTTGACAGAGCTGGAAAAGTTGCTTGCAAAATATTCCAAAGCCATGTTTGTTCATCTTTGGCATATTTAATAAGTCACAAATGGTTGTAGCAAAACTTTTTTTTCCTGAAAAGATGCATTAGGAATAATGATCAATACAGAAAATACAGAAAACTGTAAGATATGGTTTCTACATTTGACTCAATACACTTCATACATTCAGATTTTCCATTCAGGTTTTGTGAATCCAGCCACTGGGATTTATTCCATAAATAATTTTCTGGTCACCCACAGTAGGATGCAATGTGGGAACTATGCAGTGGTAGGATTCAATTTTTTTTACTACCAGTTCTGTGGGTTTGGCTTTGTGGATGTGGCAGGGGAAGGATACTGCAAAATCCTCATTCCCTCCCCAATCTCAAAATTTCTGCTACTGGTTCTCCAGAACCTGTTCAACACATATATGAAGCCGCTGGGCAAGATCATCTGTGGTTTTGGGGTGGGATATCATCTGTACGCCGATGATACCCAGTTGTACATATCCACCCCAGAGCACCCCAACGATGCCGCCGAGGTGCTGTCCCGGTGTCTGGAGGCAGTACGGATCTGGATGAGTAGTAACAAACTCAAGCTCAACCCGTCCAAGACTGAGTGGCTGTGGTTTCCGGCACCCCGGTTCAGCCAGATTACTCCAACTCTGGCCATTGGGGGCGAAACACTGGCCCCCATGGAGAGGGCGCGCAATTTGGGTGTCCTCCTGGATTCCCGGCTGTCTATGGAGGACCATGTGGCAGCCGTGGCCAGGGGGGCGTTTCATCAGGTATGCCTGATGCGCCAATTGCGCCCCTTACTGGACCGGGCTGCCCTTTGCACAGTCACTCAAGCACTCGTGACATCCCAAATCGACTACTGCAATGCTCTCTACATGCGGCTTCCCTTGAGGTGCACTCGAAAGCTACAGTTAGTCCAGAATGCAGCCGCGTGGGTGATTACGGGAGCTCCGAGATACTCCCATGTAACACCGATCCTGCGCGAGCTGCACTGGCTTCCTGTGGTCTTTCGGGTGCGCTTCAAGGTTCTGACGACCATATTTAAAGCGCTCCATGGCTCGGGGCCTAGTTATATGCGAGACCGTCTCCTGTCCCATACATCTCTCCGGCCGATCCACTCCCACAGAGAGGGCCTTCTCAGGGTGCTGTCAGCCGGGCAATGCCGACTGGCGACACCTAGGGGAAGAGCCTTCTCTGTGGCAGGCCCTGCCCTTTGGAACAACCTTCCCCCTGAACTTCGCACCATCTCGGACCTCCGCCTCTTCCGCCAGTGTCTAAAGACACACCTCTTTCAGCAAGCCAGCCTAGCCTAACCTCCCGTTAGGGCTATTTTAGATAGTTTTAAATTGGGGATTTTAATTTGGATTTTAGCATAGGACTGTTACGTAATTTAATATGTTTTTAAATTCTGTATATTATTGTTTTATATGTTTTTAAATTCCTGTGCGCCGCCCTGGGTCCTTCGTGGAGAAGGGCGGGATATACATTTAATTAAAATATAAAAAATATATAAAATATAAACCTGTCAGAACTGGCTGAATACCACCTCTGGAACTATGTCTTACAAAGTCTTCAAAATAGTTCAAAATATTGGGTTTTTTCGCATAAATATTATAGCATATATTTGGACATTTTAAGTTATCAGTCATCTAAAAATCACAAGTGTTGGAAAATCTGGGCTCCAGACCATTGGGGGTTGCAATGGTTTCTTCTCAATCTACAGAGGGAAAGTAAAGTGGTTCTGAATTACTTCTACTTGAACAGAAAATAAAAATGTCTCTTATTGGCTTACAGGATCCAGGAGAAATGGTGAGAAGCTGGCAAATTCTGGAAGAATGGCTGGGAAGCTGCCATCTTTATCCACAGTACTGTCAATATGGAACAATTATCCTGCCTGGCTTAAATGACTTTAAAACTCAATGAGTGATTTTAAAACAGGAAAGCTACTGTATTTTTCAGAGTATAAAATGCTCCAGAATATAAGATACACCTTAGTAGTTGTCAGCCAGATGTTCAGACTGGGTTTGACATTTTTGTCTACCTCTCGAATCCTAACCAAGGACCTGGGGTAGGCAAATCTGGATGTTTGATGATGTTACAGATATCGATGCAGGATGGAAGCAGTTCCAAGTAAAGCCGCCTTCTGCAATTGATTGATGGCAAATTTGTCAATGCCAATGATGGTGTTCAAATTGTGCTCCAGTTGTTTTGGGACTGCACTCAAGACTCCTATTACTATTGTACTACCCTTGCTTACCTTTGCCATAGTTATTCTATTTCTACTTGTAGGTCTTTGTGTTTTGTTTTCATCTTCATCATCATCATCATCATCATTATTAAATTATTATTGTTTTCAGCCTTGCCTGAGCCACATGTGTAATAATTATGGGAATGTGGAGCCATGTTTTTCAAACCCAGTAAGAAAATTGAATATAGCCAGATCACCAGTGGTTGCTGCCGCAGTTACATACCTGTTTTTCAGGTTTATCTTCCTTCTTTCTACGCAGAAATGATCTTAAAAAAAACAATTAAAGAGAAAGAGATCTTAGACTGGATAAAATCCTTTTGACAATGTTCAAGCCAAATATGGCATACATTTCTGTACTGGAGGAGTATACAAACTTTCATTTAATGAAAGATGCATATATTTCTGTTTCTCAAAATGGACTTAAAAGGCTTTTCAGTCACAAGATTCTTCTGTCCATGTACAAGTAATAACCAGGCAGCAGAAACCTTAATTGCCTCTTATGCTGAAACACACACCTGCAATTGTCTCCAAAGTTTTAAGAGTGCACGCTTCAGGTAACCACATAGCAGTTTGGGGTTTTACTTATTTTTGACTTCATTGGCATGCATGTCGTCCTGGTAATTTGAACTTTAATGTTTGTTTAGCACTGAAAATAATTGAAAGTTGCCCAAAGAAGAAGGGAAAAAAGGATATGACACCAATTGAGGAGGAGGAAGCCAATGCTAAACATACAAATTCGGCCAGCAAAAAAATCAGATTCTTGGTGATGTTTTTAGTGTTTTCAACTTTTAGATGCAGCATCTTGTGAAGTAAAATTTGTTTTTTAAGAATGAAACTTATAAGTGCATTGCCACCTAATATTGAGACTGTTCCCCATACACAGGATTTTCACAGTAGAGAGATGCAAATAATTAAGAATCTCCAGGCAAGAGTTACCCTTTTACAGAAGGGGTTCCTTCTGGTCCTTTAGGAGGTTGATGACAACAGATCTGTTGAATTCAAAAAGAGAGGTGTGGTTGTGAGGGATAAACGTAAATATTTTTCACATTGAGGAAAAAGAATCAATGACTGTCACAGAGAAGGATGGTTTTTTCCTCTGCTTCTCAATAAGAAACCTTTCTTTTTTTCCATCTTCTGCTTATAAAAAGGTTTGGGGTCTCTAACATTGTCTTGGTAAACCTCATAAGAAGGTCTTATGGAGCAAATCAAGCCTACCAGCCAGACGTTCCCTCTCAGAACTGAAGATGGAATGAATCCAAGCTTAATACACCCATTTAGTCATGATTTGTCCCCCTCACCAATAATTTTAAAAAACCAATCACATCCTTTCTTTGAGGTTGAATATATTACATTAAATCCTGACTGCAGTAAAGTAGTTTTTGAGTTACAGTGTTCAAGGAAACGCTGGCTCTTCACTAAAGTAGTATGTTGAGAGTTTGAAGAAATTTATCTTTTCATTATTAGACTTTGAAATATAGTGTGTAAATAAATTAATATAAGGATTTCTGGAAAAATATTTTAGCTTACCTCAATCATACAAATTACTACAATAATAGCCACCATCACCGTTGTCACTGAAACAGCCAACCTCCAATTGAAGCCAGTTCCATATTGTCGAATTCCCTGCTTTGGTATCTGCAAGGTTAAACAAAGAGAAGTAAAGTGAAAGGTGGGCCTTTGCGTATTTTAACATAAGAACTCTTTTCCCCAGAAGAAAAGTATATTCGGGCCCACCTTTGCTTTAAAAGTAACAACAGTTTTACCAATCCAGTTTTATTACCGTATTTTTCGGCGTATAAGACTAAGGTGACCAGATTTCTACTTACCTAAATCAGGACACCATTGACAGGGGTGGGGGGCTTTCCTAGCTCCCTCCCTCCCTTCCCCCCTGAGCAGGGAACCTGCAGGTAGGCGTCTGGTGGGGTGGGGAGGCAGGGTGGGTGGCAGGCGCTCTGCACACGCTCAGAGGCGCGGAGTGCGGCCAGGAAGCAGCGGGCTGGAGAGCCAGCCAGAGCCCATGCGGCCCTGAAGTTTGCGCCACGCCACCATGCGTTGAGAGCGGCCAGCCGGAAGCCCCACCGCCGCCCGCCCGTCCCGCTATGGGCACCCGGGACAAGCCGGGCAAGGAGGAGGCGGCAGTGGGGCTTCCGGCTGGCCGCTCTCAACCCATGGTGGCGCGGCGTAAACTTCAGGGCCATGCAGGCTCCGACTGGTTCTCCTCTTCTTCCGCCACCTGCTGCCTGTGTGGCTCCTCTCTCGCCAGCCCTCTGCTTCTGCCTGCCCACCAGCCTGCTGCTTCCTGGCCACGCTCCGCGCCTTTGAGCGCGTGCAGAGTGCCCGCCACCAGCCCACTCCCTGCCGCTGCCCCAGACAAAAAGCGAGACATTTTGAAGAGGCTGCGGGGCGCGGGACATCTACTTGACAAGCGGGACTGTCCCACCAAAAGTGGGACGTCTGGTCACCTTATATAAGATGCACCTTTTTTCCTCTAAAAAGAGGCTGAAAATCTTATACATCGAATATAGCATTTTTTGTCTCCTGAAACCCCGCCCCTTCACCAAAATGGCCATGTGCATACCCTTATGGAGGCTTCCAGAGAGCTCCTGGGGGCTGGGTATGGCAGAAATGAGCAAAAAACAGGGCATTTTGCCCCCCCAGCAGCACTCTATAAGCCTCCATAAGGCTATGCATGCTATTTTTTGACCAAAAAATGGCCCGTTTTCACAAAAAAAGAGCCGTTTTTCCTCATTTTGGGCCTCCCCAGGAGTACTCTACAAGCCCCCCCAAGGCTATTCATGCCTTTTATTTGAAAAACGATGGGCCCATTTTCGTGAAAAACAGGCCGTTTGGGGGAGGTTTGCACAGTGTAAAAAGGTTTCCCCCCCCTTTTTGGAAAGCTGTTTAGTTAGAGTGATTGATGAGAATTACATTGGTCAAGTACTGTGCCTGCAGAAACAAAGATTTGTTCCAAAGGTGGCCAGTGATTTCCTTCTCCAGCACATGGGTAAATACACCTGGAAAAATCTACCTACCTACCTACTTACCTACCTACCTACCTACTCTCTCTCTCTCTCTCTCCCTACTTACCTACTGTATTTCTCTCTCTTTCTCTCCCTCTCTATCCCTCTATCTACCTACCTACTTTTTTAAAAATTTGCCTCTCCAAAACCTGGGTGCGTCTTATACTCCGGTGCATCTTATACTCCGAAAAATACGGTAGTCATATCTGAAATTTCTGATTTAATTCTAATAAATCTGATTCAGTTTTCAGCTTTGTGCTATACACGGGTCTCCCCAGATACTGATCATAATTTGTAAGACCCTTACATGTCTCTTATCCTTGTATATAGAGATGGGAATCAGGCAGAGAAGCGGTCTTGGCACATGCACATTACAATAAACAACCTAACAAGGCTTTTACTCAAAAAGAGTAATTGTCTTTACAAAAATGAATGCACAATTTGCATCAATTGGGCCTTCTGGGGGAAGAAGGTGAGACATCTAGGTAACCAAATCTTGTAATGCTCCTATTCATACACCTCTTAGGATTATTTATCTAGGTTGCTTTTACCACTTCAGAAGGTTCCTCCATTGTTCTGGAGCTTGCTGTAGTCATATTGGTTTCATTTTTTATCAGCAAGTAGGGTTTCAACCGAGCAGATGGTTCCTGGATGCGTTTTCTCTTGTTGAAGAGTCTCATTGCAAGCCCTATTCTAGAGATGAGAAAATCACAAGACGTCTGGGTAGTCAGGTCTCTGCAGTTCACTTTTATCATACGGATCAACTGGGCAATTAGGACCCTCAGAGGCTCATTAAGGATCAAGTGTGCCAACTGTTTTTGCACCTCAGCTTCCAAGACATCTGCCTGAAGAAAATAGTTATCGGGTGTTGACAAAAAGTCAGATGAAAGGGGAGCAGACGTGGATTCTTCCTGATACTCCCAATCCTCTTCATTGGAGAATGTTTTATCAAGAAACGGTTCGTTCAAAGCTTCAGACTCCTCAGTGGTAGTTCTGGGGTTGCTTCCTCCAATTATTAAGTGCTTCAGAAGGTTTTCCTCTCTTGATTTCTGAGACTCAAGTTCCTTCGCCAAAAGTTTCTCCGCTATTTGTTCATTCTGATGATTTTTCTTTTTTGCCTGTTGGTGGATTATAAGGTGTTTTCCATGATGGGGCATTGCTGATTTCTTGCCAGATTCCAGAATGAAGAAGACTTTACCTGGCTCTTCCTTACTACCATCATTTACCACAGTAGAGGTAGTCAAAGGTGGCAGCTCAGTTGGCAGGTGTAAAATTGAGCGCTTGCGTAAAGAGTGAATGGATGCTTGAGGAAGCCTCTTAAGGGAAGAAAACTGCGGAGGATCTAATAGCACTGCAGGCTTCCCTGTGTTTTCAGCCATGGAATGTGAAGCATGTTCTCCTCGCTCTGCTGAAAGTCTAACAGGAGCGTTTGCAAAGTGTTTCCCTTCACCTGTTTTTTTCCCGAGCTCACGATCTTCCTGTACCATTGTCCAATCACTCTTTAACCTTTCCAAAGGGCTTTTAGCACTCAGGCTGATTTCACCAGAAGCTTCTGAAATTCCTGGAAGCAATTTGTTTTGAATCTGAGTTTTCTCCTTCTTTCCTCCTATTTTTTCTCTGAGAGTCACTTTCGGCCCTGTATTAAACTTCACAGCTCCCGAAATCTCTGTATTTACTCCCCTTTGAATCTTCATCTCATGAGTTTTGTCTCTGTTTCCTCTTAGTTTTTCTTTTAGAGTCATCTTCGGCCACCTCTTACCCTTCAATGCTTCTGAAGGCTCTGTAGTCACTGTCTTTTGAATCTCCAACTCTTGAGTTTTCTCTTCGTTTTGTGTTAATTTTGCTTCTGTAATAACCTGTGGCTTCTTATTCTTCTTCATTGGGACTAGTCGCCCTGCCATCTTCCTCCATTTTTTATCCATTTTATGTGAAGCTGGTTTTATTTGCTCCCCTGTATGTGTTCCTTCAGTTCTTTCCAGTCTTTGCCTTTTTGTTACCAACTGAAGAAAGAAGTCTTCTTCTCTTGTATTTTTCCCAACCACGTGAACCTCTTGTACTATTTTATGATGGTTGTTTAAGTATTCCAGGGTTATAGTCCTGGGGGTGATTTCACCAGAAGCTTCTGAAATTTTGGTGGCCATTTTCTTTTGCTTCTCCAGCTCAAGAGTTTTCTCTTTTTTTTCTGTCACTTTTACTCTGGGAGTGACTTGTGGCCACTTATTAACCTTCAGAGTTACTTGTCGTCTTACAGGCTTCCACCATTGCTGAGGCATTATGTGTGAAGCAAGTTTTAGCTGCTCTGCTTGAAGTTTTTCTATCTTTTCTGCAAATTGTCGTCTTTTTGTTAAGAAGATAAGAAATAATTCTTCTCCAGTTTGCTTTTTTCCAACCTCATTATCTTCTTGTACTATGTTTTGATGGCTCTTTAACCATTCCACCTGGCTTTTAGGTCTCATATTGATGTCACCTGAATGTTCTGAAATTTCTGGGCCCACTTCCTTTTTTTGTATATCCAGCTCATGAGTTTTCTCTTTGCTGTCTGTTAATTTTGCTTTGGTAGCAACCTGTGGCTTCTTGATATTCTTCATGGGGACTAGTCGCCCTGCCACTTTCTTCCATTTTTCCTCCATTTTATGTGAAGCTGGTTTTATTTGCTCCCCTCTACGTGTTCCTTTATTTCTTTCAAGCCATTGCCTTTTTGTTACCAACTGAAGAAAGAAGTATTCTTCTCTTGTATTTTTCCCAACCACATGAACCTCTTGTAATATTTTTTGATAGCTCTTTAAGTATTCTGGTCTTATAGTCCTGGTGGTGATTTCACCAGAAGCTTCTGAAATTTCGGTGGCCATTTTCTTTTGGATCTCCAGCTCAAAAGTTTTTTCTTTTTTTTCTGTCACGCTTATTTTGGGGGTGACTTGTGGCAACTTATTAACCTTCAGAGCTACTTGTTGTCTTGCAGGCTTCCACCATTGTTGAGGCATTGTGTGCGAAGCAAGTTTAAGTTGCTCTGCTTGAAGTTCTGCTATCTTTTCTGCAAATTGTCTCCTTTTTGTTAAGAATGTAAGAAATAAGTCTTCTCCTGTTTGCTTTTTTCCAAGCTCATCATCTTCTTGTACTATGTTTTGATGGTTCTTTAACCATTCCAGATGCCTTTTAGATCTTATGTTGATGTCATCTGAATGTTCTGAGCTTTCTGCACCCACTTCCTTTTTTTGGATATCCAATTCAAGAGTTTTCTCGTTGTTGTCTGTTAATTTTGCTTTGGTAGCAACCTGTGGCCTCTTGTTATTCTTCAGAGGGATGAGTCGCCTTGCCACCTTCCTCCATTTTTCATCCATTTTATGTGAAGCTGGTTTTATTTGCTCCCCTGTATGTGTTCCTTCAGTTCTTTCAAGTCTTCGCCTTTTAGATGCCAACGGAAGAAAGAAGTCTTCTTCTCTTGTAGTTTCCCCAACCACATGAAACTCTTGTAATATTTTTGGATGGCTCTTTAAGTATTCTAGTTTTATAGTCCTGGTGGTGATTTCACCAGAAGCTTCTGAAATTTTGGTGGCCATTTTCTTTTGGATCTCCAGCTCAAGAGTTTTCTCTCTTTTTTCTGTCACTTTTACTCTGGGAGTGACTTGGGGCCACATCTTAACTTTCAGAGCTACTTGTCGTCTTGCAGGCTTCCACCATTGTTGAGGCATTCTGTGCGAAGCAAGTTTAAGTTGCTCTGCTTGAAGTTTTGCTATCTTTTCTGCAAATTGTCTCCTTTTTGTTAAGAATGTAAGAAATAAGTCTTCTCCTGTTTGCTTTTTTCCAAGTTCATCATCTTCTTGTACTATGTTTTGATGGTTCTTTAACCATTCCAGATGTCTTTTAGATCTTATGTTGATGTCATCTGAATGTTCTGAACTTTCTGCACCCACTTCCTTTTTTTGGATATCTAACTGAAGAGTTTTTTCTTTGTTTTCTGTTAATTTTGCTTTGGTAGCAACCTGTGGCCTCTTGTTATTCTTCAGAGGGACGAGTCCCCTTGCCACCTTCCTCCATTTTTCATCCATTTTATTTCTTTCAATTCTTTGTCTTTTACTTAGCAACTGAAAAAAGAAGTTGTCTTCTCTTATATTTTTCCCAACCACATGAACCTCTTGTAATATTTTTGGGTGGCTCTTTAAGTATTCTAGTTTTATAGTCCTGGTGGTGATTTCACCAGAAACTTCTGAAATTTCTGTGTCCACTTCCTTTTGGATCTCCAAGTCATGAGTTTTCTCCATTTTTCCTGCAACTTTTGCTTTGGGAACCAGAGGCACTTGCCACCCTGCAAGCTTCCAATGTTTTTCAGCCATTGCGGGTGAATTATGTTTTACTTGATCTTCAACAGGTTTTCCTGTGTTTTTTGCTAATCCTTGCCTCTTTGTTGGTAATCTAACACCTAAGTCTTTTCTTCTTTGATTTTTTTGAATCCAATGATTTCTGTTTACCATATTCTGATTGTTCTTTAACCCTTCCAGATAGCTTTTACTCATCGAGTTGATGTCCCTAGAAACTTCCAAAATTTCTGTATTTAGATCCTTTTGGAGTTCCAACTTTTGAATCTTTTTCTTTTTGGTTATTTTTGCTTTGGGTGCTACTTGTAGGGCATTGGATGGCTTGTACAGTTTTTTCAGCAGATTTTCATGAGTTTCATCCAAATATTCATGAGCAGTTGATTTAGTTAATCTACTCCATAATTTCAAAATTGATGACCTAAGAAATTCAATAGAATTACCAAATGTCTCTCGAATATGAGCATGGTAATAACTGGGATAATTGGTATCCCTTTTACAATAAATGTTTGAGGCTGGGCATGGAAGTACGAATCCATCCAACCTTTCAAAAAATATCAGCATTCCAACCAGGAAAATTTGGGTCGCAAAGGGGGCAACACATCTCATGATGCCTATCCCCTCTTGCTCACTTTACCCAAATGAAGGCTGCTTGGAATGTTGCAGCCAACAATTGAGGTGATTCTATGCAGTTACCAAGCAACCACATGTTATATTCCATATGGAGGCTGCAGGATAATGCCACTACTGTGACATCAGTTTACCATGATTCCTGACATCATAGAATTGCCAAAAACCATGGCAACAATATAGATAGTGGCCTCTTTTATATTTAACAAATTGATTTTATGAGATCACTTGGATATTTGTGATTAATTTGTTTGGTCAGAATCACAGTAGGTAATATATTCTGCTTTCGCTGGAAAATCAGATTGTAAGGCCTGGCTATCATTCTCTAGCTTCTAAAACAAATTACTGCACATTATTATAGCTAGGAAACAGTGGGATAGGCAGGAATAGGAAGTGCTTCACAGTATTCCCTGACCAGCTTACAATGTTAACATATTGCCCCTAACACTCTGGGTCCTCATTTTACCAACCTAAAGGATGGAAAAATGAGGCAGCCCTGAGCTGGTTATGATCAAATTCCTACTGTGGGCAGAGTTAGCCTGCTATAGTGCATCCAAGATAATCATCTGCAGAAGAAAAAGCAGAGAAATGATAAACAGAAATTCCTGTGACACACGCAGCTGTCATCCTTCAGCCAAAGTTTATTTATTGTATTTATGTCAGATTGCAAACAACTGAAATCCTGGCAGTTTATAGGATGATTACTGTAAGGTCCCAGAGGTTTACCTGAGCCATTGAGATGCCAAACAGAGTGAGAATTGAGATGAGGCTTGCAAAAATAAAGCTTGTTTATTTTTTGGGCAAAGGGAAACACAGACAAAAGCATGTAAGGAATAGCCACACACTGAGAGTGGCTCTGACTATTATATACATTTTATGCCAATAGAAACAAAGTTTATCCATTCAGACAAAGGTTCATCACCAACGTGATCTTCAAATAATTCTTTGTTCAGGTCCCTGTCTCTGTCCATGCTTTGCTTTCTTACAGAGTACCCTTGTCCTTGTGTGTTCATGCTCCTAGGCAGCTCCCCCCCTACGTACGCGTTCCATGGTGGTGTGGCCTTGCCCCTGTACCGGTATACTCCCCTGACCTGCCTCTGTTTGCAAGGTGCTTCTCAAAGAGAAGGATGCAAGAGTGGGGCTGTTTCAGAGGACCCGAGGCAAGAGCGGTGTTGAAGCCCTCTCTGAAGCAGCGGGAAAAGGAATGCATGGGTTGGAGTGGGGGAAGGAATTCAAACTTCATTATCCTAGTGCGGTGGGGCCTTTGGGTAAAGGTTGGAGGAAAGGGCCCTGGCTCGCTCATGCTCTTGCTTTTGCTCCCTCCCTCCCTTGTGTAGTTTGATGCAGTCTGCAGTCAGTGAAGCTGGGCGCCAATGTGGGCTGGCTTTTTGCATAGCTTTATTCAGGTGTGTGACTTTGCCTGCAATCAAACCAGATTGGGGAGGGAGAGCATGAGTGAGCACTGAAGAGACCACAGGAGGGAAGCCAAGCAAAGAGACATGCTGTAGCACACACACTTTCCCCCAGGCCCTGTTCTTTTGGAAGGCTCCGATCGGCTCTCTTCCAGCTTCACTGCCTCTCCTCTGACCCCAGCCTGCCAAAAAGAGGTGCATGTGGGCTTTATTGTGTTCCAGGCATTTCCCACCCAGATAGCCCACTGCATTTGCAATGGGGGAGGTGTTTGGGGAAAGCAGCGGAGAAATAGAGGGGATGGCAGAGGAACTGCTTTCAAGCCATTGGGAGAGATACCCAATCCAATTTTTGTTTGTGTGCACTGTGTTTGAGAGTGAGAGAGGGAAGGGAATAGGAAAGAGATACCCAATCCAACTTCTGTGTGTGCACGCTATGTTTGAGAGGGAATATGAGAGTGTAGGAGATATCCAATCCAAATTCTGTGTGTGCGTGCTGTGTTTGAGAGGGAGTGAGAGAGGGAAGGGGGTAGGAGAGATATATCTAATTCAACTTCTATGTGTGTGTTTGAGAGAGTGAGAGGGGGGAGGGATGGAGTGAGGGAGAGAGGGAGGAAGTAGGGGAAGGGAGAAAGAAAGAAAAAGAAAGAAAAAGAAAGGTTTCTTTGCAAAACCTCTTTTGCAAAGGAGAAAAACAAATGCTGTCATTTTAAATCAGAACTGAGCATGCCTGGTTGTGGAATTCTGGGAGTTGAAGTCCACGAGTCTTAATGCTTATAACTTAAATTGAAGCTTTAAATTGAAAAGGTGCAGGGAACAACAAATTGGTTATATGTTATATGGTTTTATGTTTTTAAAATTTTGGGGTTTGTGCTTTGTGTTTCTAAAAGGGTTTGGATGGACTTCCGGTTCTGCCTTCCAGCGGTGATGGGCGAGTCTTTGACTCGGTCGCCGCTTTGTCCTTTTTTCTGTCCCCCCACGGGGGCGAGGCACCCCCTTTTTTGGGGGCCTCCCGTAGGGCTGGCTCGCCTGGGTTTGTTTTTCCCTGCGGTGGCGGGAAAACGGCCCTTGTCTTCGGCCTAGATGAGAGAAGGCATGCCGCGGGGGGGTTTCCCTTCGCCAATGGAGGACGGCAACGAACAGCGAATTTAAAAAGAGCTGAGTGTCGGGTCGGAAGGCTCCCTGGGGCTTTGGCGGCGAAGTGAAGAGTGAGTGATTTGTAACATTATTTGTGCTGGCAGCCTGGACTGAAAGAACGTAGAGGGGGGTGTTTGTTTGTTAAACCCCCCCTCGGATTTAAAGCGGCGTTTAGAAATGGCTCCCAGTTGCGAGGGAGCGGATATTTTGTATCCGGACTGCTTTAACTAAGTGAAAGTGATTTGCGGCTGGTTTCTTTACAATGTATCTAAGTCCGGCTGGCTTGATACAATTTTTCTTTTGTTGTTTTCTCCGCTGGCTCTCAGACTGGGCGGTGGAGGATGGTTCCCTTTGTTCCTGAATGATTATTTTTATTTTTGAAAAATTACCAACATCTCTTGTGAACTGGACTCTCTCTCTATACTAATGAAGACGTTTTTGGATTAATTGATTCCTTCTCTGGAGTGCCTTCCCTGCTATAATTATTGACTGTGAACAGTGTTTCTCTGCTGGGTCCTGAACTTTTTACATTCATTTGAACTGTTTTTCTCCTGACCTGCTTCAACGGCCCCAAAAAACGCCATCTTAGTGGCACTGACTTTAACAGCTTACCATGGCATCTAAATCAGAACTGGCAGGATTGGAACAAAGAATGTCATCTTTGGAATCAGTGTTACAAGCTCTGGTGCATGAAATTAAAGCTTTGCGAGAAGATAATAATAGTTTCAAGAAGGATCTTCTGGAAACACGGAAGCAAGTGCTGGAGAACACACAGAAGACGGAGGAGCTGGAAGGGGGGCTGGCTGGGGCAAAGGGAGAACTTAAAAATGTCAACACTGAAATTGCAGATTTGTCTGGTCATATGTCTAGGATGGATTTTGAAAGGATGTCATATTTTTTAAGATTTCAGAATATTTCTGAAGAATCTGGTGAATGTCTTCCTGAACTCATGAGTACAATTTTAGCAGACTATTTACATAAACCTAAAGATGAGATCAGGGGGGACATTGACCTAGTCTACATAATAAATTCGACATATGCCAGGATAAATGAAGTACCCAGAGAGATACATATTAAATTTGTTAGAAGGTCAACCAGAGAGGGAATTTTGAAGGCGCAGAGAGGGGGGGGCGTTAATTTACCAACAAAAGGAAGTCGTCATCTTGAAGCAGATCCCAAAAAAGATTAGAGAGATGAGAAGGAAGTATTCCTTCTTATCTAAAAAATTGTTTGACCACGGGACCTGGTTTAAGTGGCCGATGCCGGAAGCGATGCTGGTGTTCTGGGATGAAGGAAGAGTAAGGATTAAAACAGTTGCTGAGGCGGAAGCCTTTCTTAAAAAACATTCCTCTATCCTGGGGGAAGATCCAGGGGGGATGGAGGGGGCCACGGCCCCGCCCGCTGGGGGCCAGGGAGGAGAAAAAGAAGATACAATTGCCAAGAGACTTAGATCGAAAAAATAACTTTGCTTTTTTTATTATTATTAATATTCTATAACCTTTATATCTGGATGTTTGCACACGACTGCTAGCATAGAATTGAGAATCTAGGAAACATGTACTTATTTTCACCTTGTAGTATTTTTGGAAAAACGTTTTTTTTGATATTTTATTATGAAGCCCTGGAAGGGCCAATGATTCCGACGCGAAAGTTCTTAAAATGTTTCTGTATTCCCTACCCCTTTGGAAAATTGTAAAAACCAATAAAACTTTTTCAATATAAAAGGGTTTGGATGATTCCCTGTTTGTGAATGGAGCCAAACTTTCTCTAGAGTCATTATCTCATTATCTCTATCTGGTAGGAATGTGGAATGAGCCTCAGTCAGGTTTCTTTGTTAACAGAAAGAAAGAAAAACAGCAATTTAGGGCTAGAAGGCTACTCGGAGGTCAACTAGTCCAATCCCCTGCTGCAACAGGAAACCTTACATTGTCTGGATTATTTTGGTTCTTCTAACAGAGTGGAAAATTGCCAAAAATGAGAAGGAGTTTACTAGGACAAGGCTGCCATGCAGAGGAAGGCAGAAATAGTCCTTGACTTATTACTACAATTGAGCCCAAAATTTTGGTTGCTAAGAAAGAGTGTTGTTAAGTGAGCTTCATCACATTTTACCCAATCCATGAAATTTCCTGGTGAATGACATCAAGTTAGCCACTCCCATGCAGTCACATGACTGCCAAGCCACTCCCACCCTGGTCACATGATCGCTGAGCTACTCTCACCCCAGTCACAAATATATTTCATTTGAGTTTCACTATTTTTAATAAGAGGGTTATCTATCTGCTATATTGGGTGATTACCTCTAATAAATTTAAACTCTCTTGAGTGTGTGTGTGTGTGTGTTTGTGTGTGTGTGTACACAGGTTCTAATCCCAGTAAGGGTATGGCTAGCTGATGAGAGCTAAATAGCTTGAAATAGATCTATACTAGTCTCCCTTGTTTATTTATTTATCAGCATAAACACAACACAAATGTAAACAAAGACAACGAAACAAATAGCTTTCTGTCTGCATGGTCTCTTGTGATGAGCCGAAAGACAGAAAAGGAAAGGAGCTTTGCTTCCGCCCATATTTGGGGCTTACCAGGGTGTTTTAACACAGTGTGTGTGTGTGTGTGTGTGTGTGTGTGTGTGTGTTAGGTTTTGAGCTGATCAATAAATAAACAAGGGACACTAGGACAGATCTATTTTGAGCTATTTAGCTGTCATCAGCTAGCCATACCCTTACTGGGATTACTGCCTAGCATGTAATACAGCCCCGGTTCAAATCCCAGTAAGGGTATGGCTAGCTGATGAGAGCTAAAAAGCTTGAAATAGATCTATACTAGTCTCCCTGACTTATTTATTGATCAGCTCAAAAACATAACACACACACACACACACACACACACGTTAATTTTCCTTAACTTCTATTTTTGGGCTTTATTGGCTTCTTTCATTGATCCTTGTTTCTTTCCTCCATCCATCTATACCATTTTCCCCATATCTGGTAATATTCTGTTTCTTCTTTTCACTGGTTTTCTTTTGTTAATTTGTCCATTTCGGCACAGTCTATGACCTTTATTATTTTATCTTCACTTGGTATCAATTTATTTTTCCATTTCTCAGCAAAGGCAATCCTCGCTGCCATAATTATGTGTAGAATTAAATACTGGATTTCCTTTTTGTATTTCATTGTCATTATTCCTAGTAAAAATACTTCAGGTTTCCAATCAATTTTGACTCCTGTTATTGATTCTAGCTAATTTTTAATCTTTTTCCAATACTTTTTAGCCTCCTCACACGTCCACCATATGTGATAATATGTTCCATATGTTAATTCACATTTCCAACATTTTGGTGAAATATTTGTTGAGATTTTTGCTAACCTTGCTGGTGCTAGGTGCTATCTGTAAAACATTTTGTACTGATTTTCCTTGAATACAACTGATAGTGTCATTTTTAAATTTGTACCCCCAAATTTTTCCCATTTATCTAATTTAATATTGTAGCCAAAGTTCTGTGCCCATTTTAACCATTTGTTCTTTTGTAATTTCTTCTTCCATTTTATACTTCAGAAGAAATTTATATATTCTCCCTATCATCTTTCTTTCTGTGCTTTGGATTATTTTGTCTAATTCGGGTGGTTCCATTTGGATGCCATATAATTAATATCGTTATTGTGTTTAGCTTTGATTTGCAAGTAGGTTAGCCAGTCAACTTTCATGTTTTGTTCTGCCAATTCTTCGATGATTTTTAAATTTCTCTGTCCATTAATTAAGTCTCTGTATTTTAGCACTTTATTTATCATCTGTAAAATTTGGGTGAGTCATCCTTTCTGTCAGAGATAGCCAATTCGGGATTTTCACATAGTATTTTTTTCCCCAATTTTGAGCCAGTTTTGCAATAACACATTTCTAATTAGATGTTTTTGAAAGTATTTGTGTGTTTTATTTTTATCATCCCATAGGAAAATATGCCAATCTGCTTGCAGATCATGGCCTTCTAAGGTCAAGATTATTTTATTTTTTAACTCTATCCAGTCCTTCACTCATGTTATAACTCCCAGTTTGATAATGCTAAGCCTCCTCTCTCCTTGCTGTTTTGCATTGACTTTAGTTTAATCGTCGCTTTTCATCCTTGCCAGATGAACCTAGCTTGTAGTTTTTTAATTTCTGGAAGAAAGTTTTACCACGATTTATAGGTGCGGCTTACAACAAAAATAAAATTCTTGGTAAAATATTCATTTTAACTGTGGCTATACATCCCATTAGTGATAGCTGAATATTTTTCCAACTTTTTAAATCTTTCTTTGTGTCACTAGTTTATTATAATTATCGTCTTTAATTGTAGAACACTTTGCCAACACTCAAATCCCCAAATATTTCACTTTCTTAATTATTTACATTTTAGTCACTAATTCCAATTCCTCTTCTTGCTTTTTGTCATATTCTTAGTTATGATTTTTGTTTTGCTTTTATTAATTTTTGATCCTGCCACTTTGCCATATTTTTCTTATTTTTGAATTAATTTTGGACTAAATTCTAGTGGATCTTCTAATTCATGGATTTCTCAGCAGCAGAATGGCTGCTGCGGTGACTGAAACACAGTTCCAGGCAGTCATTTCAAGCTCTCTCTTTTCTCAGTGTCCCATTGCTTCTGGTGCTGCTTTTGGTGAATCTGTCTCAGCAGTAGGGCTCTTGCCATCACTGAGAGCATCGCTGGCAGCCACTTCTTGCCATCATAGCCAAGCAGGATTCAACAAAAGTGGCAGCTGCCGCAATGGGACATGCTCGGGGAAGGGAGAGCCAGAACTGACTGCCCAGTATTGTGTTTCAGCCGCTGTCTTCACCACTTTTGCTGCTGCTGCAGGCACCAGAGACTCCTTCCTCGCTTGTAGCAACTGATAACCAAAAATGTGAGCATGGGTTCCTTCTGCGCATGCGTGCGACATCCAAAAACCAGCAATTATATAGGACGTGATAGTGCCAGGGCTATATCCACATATACCCATGTACATCTCAAACATCTATGCAACGGCTACTTTCATTCCTTATTTCTTGTGGTTTTGTCCTATTTCCAAATATATTTCAAAACTACCTTCTTTGCAAAATCACATTTCAGAGCAATGGCTCACCAAGATTACAAATAGTTCTGATACACTTTGAAATCTTTCTATCTAAAACTTTGGTTCATTTAGCTTTATAGGATCTGCTGCTTTCACTTACACCTTACTGATCCTAATAGATCAATAGGCTATATTTTCGTTTTCCCCAGTCGCCACTTCTTCTTTGTGAAAAAAAACAAAAAATGAAACAGAAAGCAATATCTGCATGTCAGCTACCTTATATCGATTATAGAAGTAAGCGAAATAAACCAAAACATCCTTCATTTAAGATGGGAAACACCTATTTTGATTAAAAGTGTTTCAGCAAGGCAAAAACACAAAAGGGGATAGACAGGCTGGGACATGCAACCCTAAATACAGCATGGAACCAAAGAGGAGCAATGCAGCGCTAGTCCAGGCTGCAGGCATAAGACCTCTCCTAATGCAGATTGTCTCTTGCAGTCATTGTGGGGCTTCCATGAAACAGTTTTTTTTAATCACTTGTGATTGCAAGTAGAGATGAGTTAATTTGATGCTGCTGTCTTGGTCGAAGATTGCACAGAGGGAGGGGAAGCAGAGGCCACTAGCTCTTGTTCCCTTGTTGGGCAAAGCTTCAATCTTTGCCTTGTGCAGCCAGATGACTGAGGCTGAGTGACTTCCTCGTCTGGGGTGGGTATTTTTTTACAGTGTGAGGCATGCACCCAGAAAGCCAAATACTGACATTTCACAGCTGTATTGGAGGTCAGGAAGATCTGGAACAGACCTTTCCAACGAGGAGTCAGGCAATTTCTCCATTCAAACACTTTTGCAGGGGTGCAATGGTTCAGGCTGGTGTGCTCTTATTGGGAGATCCTTGCTTTAATTTTCATCCAGATCCCTAATTTGCGAACATTTGCTCTGCATTCTTTTCTTATCAACTGCATTGTATGTGTACCATATTCTATTATCCTTTCATTAAAATGTCTAACATTCTCATGTAACAGAAGCATAATAGTATCTAGAACAGAGGGCACTGATATTATTTGGTTTACGCTCTCCTTAACACTACTTAATATGGTTCTAATTATTTCTGCACATATCCCTAAACCAAGGATGTAATACATTTAATACACTCAGAGGAAAGGCAATAACAAGTTTGTTGTTGTGAAGTGAAAAGCCAAGGTAAATTTATAATTGAGGGAGGGAAAGAAATGGGTGAGTTTCAATTTTTTTTTTTACTCCTGGTTCTGTGGGCAGCGCTTGTTTTGTGAGGGTGCCTTGGTCATGTGCCTGGTTGGTCATGTAACTGGGAAGGTGTAGCTGGTTGATCATGTGACTGGATGGGCATAGCTAGTTAGTCATGTGATTGGATGGGCGTGGCCAACTTGACATCACTCATGTCAAAGGGCACCTTGCCTGATTTCTCCTCACCTCAAAGGCCTTAAAGTGATACAATTTCACTGTCTATTTATTTACTACTTCTGAACATCCAAAACATACTATTTAATCCTATGTGTGTACATACATATTACATAGTATATAGTATGTGCATTGGCAGACAAAAAGATACATTATCTACTATAAATACTGTATGTGTATGTACACACACACAAACATGGCGTCTTCTGAAGCCAAGTCTAGGGCCAGAGTTTGTTGTGCTTCCTTTCTCTTCTTTCTTTCTCTCCGTCCCTCCTCCTCACCCTCCCTTCCCCCCCCTCTCTCTCTCCCCCTCCCTCCCTCCCTCCCTCCCTCTCTCCCTCCGAGTGGAAAGGGAAAGAAGCAGCACACAGAAAAAGAATTTGTGAGCATTCAAAATATACTATTTAATATACTATTGATAAACTAGTAATCAAATGGGTAAATAGGTTGCACAGAGGCTCATTAAAGATCAGGTTTAAATTGAGCGCTTGTGTAAAGAGTGAATGGATGCTTGAGGAAGCCTCTTAAGGGAAGAAAAGTGCTGAGGATGTAGTAGCACTGCAGGCTTCCCTGTGTTTTCAGCCATGGAATGTGAAGCACATTCTCCTCCTTCTGCTGAAAGCCTAACAGGAGCGTTTGCAAATCCTCTTCTTTTGGTTAGGAACAAAGCAAATAAATATTCTTCACTTGGTTTGTTTCCAAACTCATGAACTTTTTGTACCATTGTCCGATTGATCTTTAATTTTTCCACAGGATTTTTAACATTCAGGCTGATATCTGCAGAAGCTTCTGAAATTTGGGTAGCCACATCATTTTGAATCTCCAGCTCATGAGTTTTCTCTTTGTTTTCTGTTAATTTTGCTTTGGTAACAACCAGTGGCTTCTTGTTATTCTTCAGAGGGAATAGTCGCCTTGCCACCTTCCTCCATTTTTCACCCATTTTATGTGAAGCTGGTTTTATTTGCTCTCCTGTACATGTTTCTTTAGTTCTTTTAAGTCTTTTGGTTACAAACTGAGGAAAGAAGTCTTTTGTATTTTTCTCATGACCATCTTGTACTATTTTTTGACGTCTTTTTGAGTATCCCACCCTGAGTGTGATTTTACGAGAAGCTTCTGAAATTTCTGTGGCCATTTTCTTTTGGGTCTCCAGCTCATGAATTTTCTCTTTTTTTCTGTTATTTTTGTTTTGGGAGTGACTTGTGGCCACTTCTTAACCCTCAGAACTACTTGTTGGCTTGCAGGCTTCCACCATTGTTGAGGCATTGTGTGTGAAGAAAGTTTTCGTTGCTCTGCTTGAAGTTTTCCTACGCTTTCTGCAAATTGTTGTCTTTTAGTTAGGAACTTAAGAAATAAATCTTCTCCTCTTTGCTTTTTTCCAAGTTCATGATCTCCTTGTACTAATTTTTGATGGCTCTTTAACCATTCCAGATGGCTTTTAGATCTCATATTGATATCACCGGAATGTTCTGAAATTTCTGCGGCCCCTTCCTTTTGGATATCCAACTCATGAGATTTCTCTTTGTTCTCTGTTAATTCTGCTTTGGAAGAAACCTGTGGCCTCTTGTTATTCTTCAGAAGGAGTAGTCGGCTTGCCACTTTCTCGTCGTTCTTTAACCCTGCTAGATAACTTTTAGATCTCAAGCTGATGTCCCGAGAAACATCCAAAATTTCTGTAGTTAAATCCTTTTGGAGTTCCAACTCTTGATTCTCTTCCTTTTTGGTTATTTTTGCTTTGGGTTCCACTTGTAGGACATTGGATGATTTGTACAGTTTTTTCAGCAGATTTTCATGAGTTTCATCCATATTTTCTTGAGGATTTGATTTAGTTAATCCACTCCATAATTTTAAAATTGATGACCTAAGAAATTCAATGGAATTACCAATTGTCTCCCGAATATGAGGACTGTAATAACTGGGAGAATTGGCACTCCTTTTGCAATAAATGTTTGAGGCTGGGCATGGAAGTACAAATCCATCCAACCTTTCATAAAATACCAGCATTCCAACCAGGAAAATTTGGGTCGCAAAGGGCGCAACACATCTCATGATGCCTATCCCCTCTCGCTCCTTTTACCCAAATGAAGGCTGCTTGGAATGTTGCAGCCAACAGTTGAGGTGATTCTATGCGGTTACCAAGCAACCAAATGTGATTTCATATGGAGGCTACAGGATAATGCCACTGCTGTGACATTATTCCTGACATCATAGAATTGCCCAAAACCATGGCGACAATATAGGTAGTGGCCACTTTTATAGATAATGAGTTGATTTTATGAGATCACTCAGATACTTGTGATTAATGTTTTTGGTCAGAGTCATAGTAGGGAATACCATCTGCTTTCACTATCATTCTTCAGCTCTTATAACAAATTACTGCACATTATTATATGTAGAAAACAGAGGGATCAGCAGTTGAAGGAGGAAAGTAATAGGACTAACTTATATACCTCCCCATAGTGCTCACAGCATTCTCTGAGCAGTTTACAATGTCAACAAATAGCTCCTAACACTCTGGGTCCTCATTTTACCAATCTCAAAAGGATGGAAAGCTGAGGCAACCTTGAAACATTCACGATCAAATTCCAACTGTGGGCAGAATTAGCCTGCAATAGTGCAGGAAATATAATTAACCACAGAAGAAAGAGCAGAGAAATGATAAACAGAAATTCCTGGGAAACACACAGCTGTCTTCCTTCACCCAAAATTTGTTGATTGTATTTGTGTCACATTGCAAGCAACTCAAATCCTGGGAGTTTATATGATGAGTACTCTAAGGTCCCAGAAGTTTCCCTGAATCACTGAGATGCCAAAGGGAGTGAGAGTCAAGACAAGGCTTGCAAAAATAACAGCTTTTTTATTCCTTTGGCCAGAGCAGAAAAAGAGTTGGGTGATACTATTTCCAAAACACAGACAAAAGCATGTAAGGAATAGCCACACACTGTGAGAGTGGCTGAGGGTATTTATACATTTTACGGCAATAGAAACAAAATTTATCCAATCAAACAAAGGTTTGTCATCAACGTGACCTTTAAAGCGTTCTTTGCTATTTTGCAGAGTATCCCTTGTCCTTGTCCTTGTGTGTTCATACTCCTAGGCAGCCCCCTCCTTACATATCGAGCAGGATGTTCCTGGGAACTGTCTCCAAGGATATGTCTAGCTCTGAAATAAATTATGTGACAGGCCTACAGCTTTCTTTTGGATCTTTGGCCTGCCACACTTTCTATTAATCTACTGTGCCTTTTTCTATTGTGGGAAAATGGGAGGGGGGATAGTACGAATTTACTTACTGTGTAGCCAAAACAAAATTCTTACTAGAAAGCCAAGGACATCTCTGCAGGTTTGCACCTGACAGGAACTGGATGAGTGGAACTGCCAGTATGGTAGTGGGAGATTGGACCATGTGGCAATAACAAGTTTGTTGTGAAGTGAAAAGCCAAGGTAAAGTTTTGAGGGAGGGAAAGAAATGGGTGAGTTTCAATTTTTTTTTACTCCTGGTTCTGTGGGCAGCGCTTGTTTTGTGAGAGTGCCTTGGTCATGTGCCTGGTTGGTCATGTAACTGGGAAGGTGTAGCTGGTTGATCATGTGACTGGATGGGCATAGCTAGTTAGTCATGTGATTGGATGGGCGTGGCCAACTTGACATCACTCATGTCAAAGGGCACCTTGCCTGATTTCTCCTCACCTCAAAGGCCTTAAAGAGATACAATTTCACTGTCTATTTATTTACTACTTCTGAACATCCAAAACATACTATTTAATCCTATGTGTGTACATACATATTACATAGTATATAGTATGTGAATCGGCAGACAAAAAGATACATTATCTACTATAAATACTGTATGTGTATGTACACACACACAAACATGGCGTCTTCTGAAGCCAAGTCTAGGGCCAGAGTTTTTTGTGCTTCCTTTCTCTTCTTTCTTTCTCTCCGTCCCTCCTCCTCACCCTCCCTTCCCTCTCTCTCTCTCTCTCTCTCTCTCTCTCTCTCTCTCTCTCTCTCTCTCTCTCTCTCTCTCTCTCTCTCTCTATTTCTCTCCCTCCCTCCCTCCCTCTCTCCCTCCGAGTGGAAAGGGAAAGAAGCAGCACACAGAAAAAGAATGTGTGAGCATTCAAAATATACTATTTAATATACTATTGAGAAACTAGTAATCAAATGGGTAAATAGGTTAATCAGAGGCTCATTAAAGATCAGGTGTAAAATTGAGCGCTTGTGTAAAGAGTGAATGGATGCTTGAGGAAGCCTCTTAAGGGAAGAAAAGTGCTGAGGATGTAGTAGCACTGCAGGCTTCCCTGTGTTTTCAGCCATGGAATGTGAAGCACATTCTCCTCGTTCTGCTGAAAGTCTAACAGGAGTGTTTGCAAATCCTCTTCTTTTGGTTAGGAACAAAGCAAATAAATATTCTTCACTTGGTTTGTTTCCAAACTCATGAACTTTTTGTACCATTGTCCGATTGATCTTTAATTTTTCCACAGGATATTTAACATTCAGGCTGATATCTGCAGAAGCTTCTGAAGTTTGGGTAGCCACATCATTTTGAATCTCCAGCTCATGAGTTTTTTCTTTGTTTTCTGTTAATTTTGCTTTGGTAACAACCAGTGGCTTCTTGTTATTCTTCAGAGGGAATAGTCGCCTTGCCACCTTCCTCCATTTTTCATCCATTTTATGTGAAGCTGGTTTTATTTGCTCTCCTGTACATGTTCCTTTAGTTCTTTTAAGTCTTTTGGTTACCAACTGAGGAAAGAAGTCTTTTGTATTTTTCTCATGACCATCTTGTACTATTTTTTGACGGCTTTTTGAGTATCCCACCCTGAGTGTGATTTTACGAGAAGCTTCTGAAATTTCTGTGGCCATTTTCTTTTGGGTCTGCAGCTCATGAATTTTCTCTTTTTTTTCTGTTATTTTTGTTTTGGGAGTGACTTGTGGCCACTTCTTAACCCTCAGAACTAGTTGTTGTCTTGCAGGCTTCCACCATTGTTGTGGCATTGTATGTGAAGAAAGTTTTCGTTGCTCTGCTTGAAGTTTTCCTACGCTTTCTGCAAATTGTTGTCTTTTAGTTAGGAACTTAAGAAATAAATCTTCTCCTCTTTGCTTTTTTCCAAGCTCATGATGTACTAATTTTTGATGGCTCTTTAACCATTCCAGATGGCTTTTAGATCTCATGTTGATATCACCAGAATGTTCTGAAATTTCTGCGGCCCCTTCCTTTTGGATATCCAACTCATGAGATTTCTCTTTGTTTTCTGTTAATTCTGCTTTGGAAGCAACCTGTGGCCTCTTGTTATTCTTCAGAAGGAGTAGTCGGCTTGCCACTTTCTCGTCGTTCTTTAACCCTGCTAGATAACTTTTAGATCTCAAGATGATGTCCCGAGAAACATCCAAAATTTCTGTAGTTAAATCCTTTTGGAGTTCCAACTCTTGATTCTCTTCCTTTTTGGTTATTTTTGCTTTGGGTTCCACTTGTAGGACATTGGATGATTTGTACAGTTTTTTCAGCAGATTTTCATGAGTTTCATCCAAATTTTCTCGAGGATTTGATTTAGTTAATCCACTCCATAATTTTAAAATTGATGACCTAAGAAATTCAATGGGATTACCAATTGTCTCCTGAATATGAGGATTGCAATAACTGGGAGAATTGGCACTCCTTTTGCAATAAATGTTTGAGGCTGGGCATGGAAGTACAAATCCATCCAACCTTTCAAAAAATACCAGCATTCCAACCAGGAAAATTTGGGTCGCAAAGGGGGCAACACATCTCATGATGCCTATCCCCTCTCGCTCCTTTTACCCAAATGAAGGCTGCTTGGAATGTTGCAGCCAACAGTTGAGGTGATTCTATGCGGTTACCAAGCAACCAAATGTGATTTCATATGGAGGCTACAGGATAATGCCACTGCTGTGACATTATTCCTGACATCATAGAATTGTCCAAACAAAGAATCAAACAAAGGTTTGTCACCAACGTGATCTTTAAAGCGTTCTTTGCTATTTTGCAGAGTATCCCTTGTCCTTGTCCTTGTGCATACTCCTAGGCAGCCCCCTCCTTACATATCGAGCAGGATGTTCCTGGGAACTGTCTCCACGGATATGTCTAGCTCTGAAATAAATTATATGACAGGCCTGCAGCTTTCTTTTGGATCTTTGGCCTGCCACACTTTCTATTAATCTACTATGCCTTTTTCTATTGTGGGAAAATGGGAGGGGGGATAGTACGAATTTACTTACTGTGTAGCCAAAACAAAATTCTTACTAGAAAGCCAAGGACATCTCTGCAGGTTTGCACCTGACAGGAACTGGATGGGTGGAACTGGCAGCATGGTAGTGGGAGATTGGACCATGTGATGGAATTGTGTGTGGGGGTGAGGTGACATAGGATCTTGAACTTTCAACTAGTAAAAACAACTAGTTTTTACTACTGGTTCTGTGCGCGTGGGGTTTTTTGTGTATGTGGCTTGTTTGTCATCTGATGGTGGGTATGGCTTGTTGGTCATGTGAGTGGGTGGGTGTTGATTCATGGTCATGTGATTGGTTGGTCATATGACTGGGTAGGCATAACTAATTAGTCACCTGACTGGGTGGGCATGGCCAACTAAACATCACTCATGCCTTGCCTGACTTTTCTTTGCCCCAAAGGCCTTAAAGAGATACAATTTCTCTATTTACTACTTCTGAACATCCAAAATATACTATTTAATCCTATGTATGTATGCTGTATGTCCGCATACATAATACATAGTATAGTGTGCGTATAGGCACACAAAAAATACATTATCTCTATATATTTGTGATGGGGAACCTATGGCAAGCGTGTAACTAGTGGCATGTGGGGCCATTTGTTAGGGCATAGGAGGTATTGCCCTGTCATTTCCAGCGTGCATGTGCCCACTAGCCAGCTGACTTCAACCTTCCTTTGAAGCCGATTTATGCCCTCTGGAGGCTTCAGGACTTCTCTGAAGCGACTTCTGGTTTGTCTGTAGGTCCATTTTTCACCGTCCAGAGCCTTCAGGGAAGCTCCTTATTTCTTGTGATTTTTGTCCTATGTCCAAATATATTTCAAAACTACCTTCTTTGCTAAATCAAATTTCACAGCAATGGCTCAGCAGGTTTACAAATAGTTCTGATACACTTTGAAATCTTTCTATCTAAAACTTTGGTTCATTCAGCTTTTTAGGATCTGCTGCTTTCACTTACACCTTACTGATCCTAGTAGATCAATAGGCTATATTTTCGTTTCCCCCAGTCGCCACTTCTTCTTTGTGAAAAAAAAACAAAAAATGAAACATAGAAAGCAATATCTGTATGTCAGTTTCCTTATATCAATTATAGAAGTAAGCAAAATAAACCAAAACATCCTTCATTTAAGATGGGAAACACCTATTTTGATTAAAAGTGTTTCAGCAAGGCAAAAACACAAAAGGGGATAGACAAGCTGGGACATGCAACCCTAAATACAGCATGGAACTGAAGAGGAGCAATGCAGCGCTGGTCCAGGCTGCAGGCATAAGACCTCTCCTAATGCAGCTTGTCTCTTGCAGTCATTGTGGGGCTTCCATGAAACAGTTTTTTTTAATCACTTGTGATTGCAAGTAGAGATGAGTTAATTTGATGCTGCCGTCTTGGTCGAAGATTGCACAGAGGGAGGGGAAGCAGAGGCCACTAGCTCTTGTTCCCTTGTTGGGCAAAGCTTCAATCTTTGCCTTGTGCAGCCAGATGACTGAGGCTGAGTGACTTGCTCTTCTGGGGTTGGTATTTTTTTACAGTGTGAGGCATGCACCCAGAAGCCTGACATTTCACAGCTGTATTGGAGGTCAGGAAGATCTGGAACAGACCTTTCCAACGAGGAGTCAGGCAATTTTTCCATTCAAACACTTTTGCAGGGGTGCAATGGTTCAGGCTGGTGTGCTCTTATTGGGAGATCCTTGCTTTAATTTTCATCTAGATCCCTAATTTGCAAACATTTGCTCTGCATTCTTTTCTTATCAACTGCATTGTATGTGTACCATATTCTATTATCCTTTCATTAAAATGTCCAACATTCTCGGCGATGGGGAGCGTGAGGCATCATGACAGGGAAATCCTCAATGCCTATTGGTCCATCAGACTGAGAAGCTTAATTAGGCCACGCCTCCTCCTTCTTCCCCATTCCTTTCTCAGTCTGCTGGTCTTAACGGCTGAGGAAAATTCTCTCGTGAGTATTTATTGAAATAAATAGCGAAGAAAAGTCTTTAAGAGTCTGGAAAAATTTGGCTGATTGGCTATTTTAAAACAAGATTGAAAATTGGATGCTGATTAAGTGAGCGCTGCCGCCAAGGCTGCTGCGGGCCGCAGCCACCTTCGCTGAGGGACAGCTGGGCCTCCGGGCTCAGGCTTCAAAGGCCTTCCCAGGCCTTCCAGACTCGAATGGGTGAGTTTTGGTTCGGTTGGGGCCACGGGGCTGGCGTCGAGCACCCTGTTAACCGGGCGATTCCCTAGACAAGCTAGGCCAGGGTGGTTGAGGCCTTCTCCCACCCTTTTTTAGGATGCCGTTTTAATTGCCCCCTCCCCCTTCTCCTCTGCAGCGTGCCGCAACCTCTGTAGGTGGCCTGGCTTCCTCCGGCTGTTACAGACGATCGGAGGGTGGATTGGGCGGTGGAGGCTTGTGTGCAGCCTCGAATAAGACCGCAGGAGTTGCCCGGGCCCACTTTGGCGCGCTTAGTGCGGCCATTTTCTGGTCTCCTTGTGGCGGGCGCCATTTTGTCTGTCTGGCCTTTGCTAAAGTTTACCTCAGCGAAGCCCTTAGACGTGTTTTCATTCGGACAAAGAGCGTTCCTGGGCAGCCTGGCAGAAGAATGGACATTGAATACGGTTGTATATAAATGTACATTGTTGGATTGAGATTGTTCTGATATATTTACCTGGGGGGAAAACGGACACTAAGCGAGACTTGGTCGTTAAGTGAATTGTGACTAATTTTTTTTTGTAAATTTCACCATTTTGTTGCTACCATCTGTCCAGCCTGCTGAGACATGTCTTCTAGGGTGGATGAGGTCCCCTAGACACAAGACGTGCCACTGCCGCCTCCTAGGATGGCATCCATCCCATCCACCACGAGGCCTTCCTTGGACAATCGTCCTTCCAGAGCCCTGCTGCGCGATGAACAGAGAAGGCAGCGTGCATTGGAGAAGCAGGTGGTCAGGGCCGAGAGTCGCCGGAGAGAGCGTGAGTCTCTGGAGTCCATGTCCGCCTCGGGCATCTCCTTCCCGGCACAATCCAGGGATCCCTCTCCTGCCTTGCGTGAGGTCAGGGCCCAAAGGGAGATTTCTATTTCTCCCTCTGTGTCGCCCTCAGCCATCAGAGGCGTGATGGGCAATCCGCTTGAGGGCCCCTCCAGAGATTATCTGGTGCCGCATCCCTCCTTGGCCCCGCATGGGGAGTCTCTTCGAGGGGAAGAATCGGAGGAGGAGGACTTTGAGGATTTGCAGGACTTGCCTCCTAACATTCAGAGGCTTGGTTTACTCCGCTATTGCCAAGGGGATTTCGCGGGCATGAAGCATCAGGCTCGTCTGGCCCCTCCTCCACTCCCTGCCCCGCTGGTCCCAACGGCTGCCCCCAGCTAGGCTGGCTGGGTCGTCCCGTGTCGCCCAAATGGAGGAGGGCGAGTGTCCGGGCTCCCCCTCCCTCGCAAGTGATAAGTCTGGCCTGGGCGAGGAACCGGTGACTGGAATAGTGTTATCTGATGATGAGGATGCTCGCAAGGAGGAGGAACCCGCCTATGCAGGTCTGTTCCAACCTTCCCTGTTTAAGCAGCTTCTGGGGAAGGCTAAGTCCACCACAAAGCTTGGGGACACTGGGGGCCGGGCTGCTGCCAGCCGGAAAGACCCGAGCCAGGCCATCTTCATCCGCACTCCTCTGGGTAAGGAGGAGATTCCGGCCCCTCCCATGTTTCTGGAGGTGGTCAAAGGTCAGGGACTCACTTGGGTCCTTTCCTGCTCCAGGGACAAATGATAGGCGGCTATATAATATGGATAAGGTTTTTCCCAAGCACTGCAGGTTCCTGAGGTGGACACGCCGGTCGCGGCTCTTTCCTCTTCAGCTACGGTGGTGGCCGGAGGCGCTGCAGACAAGTTAAAGCCGGAGGGGACTTCCGGTTCTGCCTTCCAGCGGCAACGGACGAGTCTTTGGGCTTGTCCGCCGCTTTGCTCTTTTTTCTGCCCCCCCACGGGGGCGAGACACCCCTTTTTGGGGGTCTCCCGTAGGGCTGGCTTGCCTGGGTTGGTTCCCCCCCGCGGCAGCGGGGAAACGGCCCTTGTCTTTGGCCTAGGTGAAGAAGGACATGCTGCGGGGGGTTTCCCCTTCGCCAATGGTGGTCGGCAACGCATCGTGAATATGGAGAGAGCTGGACGTTCGGGTCGGAAGGCTCTCTGGGACTTTGGCGGCGAGGTGAGGAGTGAGTGGTTTTAAATATATTTTTGCTGTCAGCCTGGACTGAAAAGAACTTGGAGGGGGGTGTTTGTTGTCAAACCCCCCCTCGGATTCAAAGCGGCGCTTGGAAATGGCTCCTTGTTACGAGGAAGCGGATATCCTAAGCAAGGGAAAGTGATTTGCGGCTTGTTTTTTTAAAATGTATCTAAGTCCGGCTGGCTGGAAACAATGTTTCTTTTATTACTCTCTCCTGCCGGCTCTCAGTTTGGGCGGTGGAAGATGGCTTCCCGTTGTTCCTGAATGACTATCTCACTTATGGAAAGTTACCAACATCCCTTTGTGATACGGACTTCCTCTCGCTATTAATGAAGATTTTCTTGGACTAATTGATTCCTTCCCTGGAGCGCTTTCTTTGCTACAACTATTGACTTTGAAACGTGTTTTCTCTTTGGGTCTTGAACTTTCTTTTTCTTTTTGCAGTCCTGATTTGAACTTTTTCCTCTCTCCTGAACTGCTTCACCAGCCCCACCCAAAAAACGCCATCTTAGTGACACTGACTTTAACAGCTTACCATGGCACAAAAATCAGAACTGGCAGGTTTGGAACAAAGAATGACGTCTATGGAGAATGTGTTACAAGCTTTGGTGCAAGAAATTAAGGCTTTGAGAGAAGATCGTGCCAGCTTAAAACAGGATATTCAGGAAACACGGAAACAAGTGCTGGAAAACATACAGAAGACTGAAGAGCTGCAAGGGGGGCTGGCTGGGGCAAAGGGAGAGCTTAAAATGTTAATAGTGAGATTGGAGAATTAAATGGGCATATGTCTAGGATGGATTTTGAAAGGATGTTATATTTTTTAAGATTTCAGAACATTTCTGAAGAGCCTGGTGAATGTCTTCCTGAACTCATGAGTACAATTTTTGCAGATTATTTAAATAAACCCAAAGATGAGATCAGGGGGGACATTGACCTAGTCTACAGAATAAATTCTGCATATGCCAGGATAAACGAGGTACCCAGAGAGATACATATCAAATTTGTTAGGAGGTCAACCAGGGAGGGAATTTTGAAGGCACAGAGAGGTGGTCTGTTAATTTACCAGCAAAAAGTAGTCGCTATCTTGAAGCAGATCCCTAAAAAAATTAGAGAGATGAGAAGGAAATTTTCCTTCTTATCCAAAAAATTGTATGGCCACGGGATTTGGTTCAAGTGGGCGATGCCGGAAGGAATGTTGGTGTTCTGGGAAGGAGGAAGAATAAGGATTAAAACAATTGCTGAGGCGGAAGCCTTTCTTAAAAAACATTCCTCTGTCCTGGGGGAAGATCCAGCGGGGGCAGGGGGGGCCACGGCCCCGCCCGCTGGGGGCCTAGAGGGAGAGACAGAAGACACAATTGCCAAGAGACTTAGATCAAAAAAATAACTTTGCTTTGACTTTTGATTAATTTTGTATAACATCTGTATCTGGAGTTTTGCAAACGGATGACAGCATGGAATTGAGAATTTAGAAGCATGTACTTGTTTTCACCTCGTAGTATTTATGAAAAATGTTTTTCTTTAACGATTTATTATGAAGCCCTGGAAGGGCCAATGACTCCGACGCGAAAGTTCTCAAAATTTCTTTTGTATCCCTTACCTTACCCGATTGAAAAATTGTAAAAACCAATAAAACTTTTTCAATATAAAAAAAAAAAAAAGCTGGAGGATCGCAAGGCCGAGCACATCTTGCACAGGGGGGTATGTGACAGCGACCTGGGCCATTACGGCGGCAGCGGCTGCCTCGTTCCTTAATAGGACGGCCGTCCTGTGGCTCCAACAGCTGCAGGCCCGCACTCCGGCGGATGATACCCGTACCTTGAGCGACATTGGTAAGATCCTGGCGGCTTCGCAATATTCTGCGGACGCCACCTTGGATGCAATGAAAATTTCTTCCAGCGCTCTTTCATCTTCGGTGGCATCCGGAAGGTTGCTGGGGCTTAAGAATTGGCAGGTGGACAACAGGTCCAAGTTCTACGTGGCATCTAGGCCTTACGTAGGCGACAAGCTGTTCGGGGATCCACTAGAGCATGTATTGGTTGAGAACAAGGAGAAGAAGAAGGTGATTTTTTAAAAATTAAATTTATACCCCGCCCTTCTCCTTGTTAGGACCCAGGGCAGCGCACAGGGATGTTAAAATACATACAAAATATATAAAATATATAAAATTTAAAATACTTATTCTAATAAATAAACCCTGCGCTAAAAACCGAATTAAAATCCCAAGCCCGCCACAGAGAAGGCTCTCCCCCTGGGTGTCGCCAGTCGGCATTGTCCAGCCGACGGCACCCTGAGGAGGCCCTCTCTGTGGGAGCGTATCGGTCTGAGGGATGTATGGGGCAGGAGGCGGTCTCGCATATAACTAGGCCCCGAGCCATGGAGCGCTTTAAAGATGGTCGTTAAAACCTTGAAGCGCACCCGAAAGACCACAGGAAGCCAGTGCAGCTTGTGCAGGATAGGTGTTATGTGGGAGTGTCTAGGCGCTCCCGTAATCACCCGTGCAGCTGCATTCTGGACTAGCTGCAGCTTTCGGGTGCACCTCAAGGGGAGCCCCATGTAGAGAGCATTACAGTAGTCGAGTCGAGAGGTGACGAGTGCTTGAGTGACTGTGCGTAAGGCACCCCGGTCCAATAAGGGGCGCAATTGGCGCATCAGGCGAACCTGATGAAACGCCCCCCTGGCCACGGCTGCCACATGATCTTCCATAGACAGCCGGGAATCCAGGAGGACACCCAAATTGTGCGCCCTCTCCACAGGGGCCGGTGTTTCGCCCCCAATGGCCAGAGTTGGAATAATCTGGCTGAACCGGGGCGCCGGAAGCCACAGCCACTCAGTCTTGGACGGGTTGAGCTTGAGTTTGTTACCACCCATCCAGATCCGTACGGCTTCCAAGCACCGGGACATAACCTCGACGGCATCGTTGGGGTGGTCTGGGGTGGATATGTACAACTGAGTATCATCAGCGTACTGATGATATCCCACCCCAAAACCACAGATGATCTCACCCAGCGGCTTCATATATGTGTTGAATAGGAGGGGCGAGAGGACCGACCCCTGAGGAACCCCACATATGAGGGGTCTCGAGGCCGACCTCTGCCCCCCTGTCAACACATATTGCGACCGACCAGAGAGGTAGGACGAGAACCACCGCAAAACGGTGCCTCCCAGCCCCAATCCCCCCAGTCGGCGCAATAGGATATGGTCGATGGTATCAAAAGCTGCTGAGAGGTCTAATAGGACTAGGATAGAGGAATATCCTCTATCCCGTGCCCTCCAGAGATCATCAACCAACGCGACCAATGCCGTCTCGGTGCTGTGCCCGGGTTGGAAGCCGGACTGGCGCGGGTCTAGATAATCAACTTCCTCCAAGTGTCGCGGAAACTGTTGAGCCATCACACTCTCAACAACCTTCACTAGAAAGTGGAGGTTGGAGACGGGACGATAGTTCTCTAATAATGCTGGATCCAGGGATGGCTTCTTGAGGAGGGGCCTTACTACCGCCTCTTTCAAGACGGCAGGCAAGGACCCCTCACTCAAAGATGCGTTGACAATGCCCTGGAGCCAGCCTCGTGTTGTCTCCCAGGATGCCAGTACAAGCCAGGAGGGACACGGGTCCAATAAACATGTGGTAGCCCTAACTCTCTTTGACAACTTGTCCATATCCTCGGTGGTAACAAAATCAAACTCCTCCCAAGATGGTGTCACAAGAACAGCCTCGGCCCGCTCGACTGGGCCACTGTCGATGGAGGGTAGCTCGTTCCGAATCCGAGTGATTTTCTCCTGCAGATAAATCCCAAATTCCTCTGCTCGATCCTGTAAAGGGGCTTCCCGCGGCCTCTGTTGAAGGAGGGAGCGGGTCACCCCAAACAGGGCGGCAGGGTGGTTATCTGCGGATGCAATAAGAGTGGCACAATACTCACATTTGGCCACTCTTATTGCCACTAAGTAAGTCCTAATATGGTCTCTCACTAGTGTTCGGTCGGCTTCGGAGCGAGAAGATTTCCATCTGCTCTCTAGGCATCTCTTGTGGCGCTTCATCCCCCTAAGCCCCTCGGTAAACCAAGGAGCCCAGGTGGTTCGTCGCCGCAAGAGAGGCCACAAGGGCGCGACTCGGTCCAAGGCCCCCGTGGCTGCACTTAACCATGCGGCCACTAGGTCCTCAGTCGAGTCGCAGGGCAAGTCCACAGGAATTGGCCCAAGCTCCCTTTGGAACCTTATCGGGTCCATCAGGAGCCTGGGGCAGAATCATATAGGAATGTCCGGTTCCGCCTTCCCACAGTGAGGTGCGGCGATCGGAAAGTCGAGCCGAAGGAGAGCATGATCTGTCCATGACAGGGGTGTGATGACTAGATCCCCTATTCCCAGATCACTATTCCACTGTCCCGAGACGAAGATTAGATCCAGGGTGTGTCCACCCTCGTGGGTAGGGCCTACAACTACTTGGGTCAGGTCCATGGCTGTCATGGAAGCCATGAACTCCCGAGCTAACCCAGAGGTTTCGCCTGCTGACGGCAGGTTAAAGTCCCCCATGACTAATAGTCTGGGGGTCTCCGCCGCCTCGGCTATCACCTCTAGGAGCTCGGGCAGGGCTGTTGTATAGCGAGGAGCCAGGTATACAACTAACACGCCCAACTGCCTCCCTAGGCCCCACTTCACAAGGAGGGACTCGCACCCGGTCGTCTGAGGGATCATGGTCTCCTTTGGCTCAAGACCTTCCCTAACCATAATCCCCACCCCCCCACCCCTCCCTAGGGCCCTAGGCTGATGGAAGGCTCGGTATCCTGGTGGGCACATTTCTACGAGGGGATGTCCTCCCTCGTGGCCCAACCAGGTTTCCGTAATACCTACCAGGTCCGGGTCCCCCTCTGACACAAGGTCATGGATGAGGCGGGCTTTTTGTACCACGGACCTGGCATTGCATAGCATCAGCCTAGGGCCCCGGGTCTGTGGTTCTTGCCCACCTAGTCTACGATGGGAGCATGGGAGGTCGGAGTGCGTGACCGCCTGTAACCAGCGGCCACGGTCCTCCAACCGATGTCCATCCTGTCTCCCACCGCCCCTGCCCCTCCCCAAGACTGAATTGATGGAGAATACCTCAGTGGAAACGACCCCCCCTTCCCCCTCCTCCGTTTCTCTACTTCCGCCGGCCGGCCTTATCATTTGGCGTCCCCCCACCTGACTATCCCCTCCCTCCTCCCTGGAACCCCCTAAAATCCGAATTAAAAAATTAAAAAGAAACCCCCTGAGTTTGCGCTTCGCCCACCTCTCAGGAGCAATAAGTCCATCCTCGAGGATGCCATCGTCTTCTTCCAAAAGGCAGGAGAGACGTCCGACTCCTTACCGTAGACGGCAGTTTTACCGGCCCCCTGACTCGGATTACCACCAATCGAGGTATTATGGTTCCAGGGGGGATCGCTTCCAGTTTCGCCCCTCGTTTCAGGACGGGCCGTGGCCAATTCCATTCCCGAAGACCCCTTCGAGAGGAAGGCGGTCGTCCTTTCCGCAGGGGCAGACAAACATGAGCACGCCTTCTCGGTAGGCGGCCGCCTTGAAGCCTCGGCTCGTTCTGGGCTCAGATCACTACCGATGCTTGGGTGATGGACACTATCACTAACGGCCTTAAGCTTGAGTTCCTGTCTCGTCCCCCGAACTTCTTTCGCTCCTGCCCTTCCTCCAAGAACCCGGAGAGACTGGCGTTTGCCGCTCGGCCATCCGACATCTCCTGGATATCTGAGCTATTGAGCCGGTGCCCCCCGGGGAGGAGGGCCTGGGGTTTTACTCCAACTTGTTTATTGTCCCGAAGGTTTCTGGGGGTTGGCGCTCCATTTTGGATCTAAAACATTTGGACAACTATATCGTGTATCGCCGCTTTAAGATGGCTTCTCTAAGGTCCATCTTGCAAGGTGTGAGGAAAGGTGATTTCATGGTCGCCATGGATCTCACGGTGGCCTGCTTGCATATCCCAGTCTGTGCCTCTCACCGCAGATTCCTGTGATTTTTCCACCAGGGGCAGCATTCCAGGACAGGGCCATGCCCTTTGGGCTGGCCTCGGCACCTCGCAATTTTACCAAGGTGCTGGCAGCAGTCGCGGCTTACCTGCACTCCGTTCCCATCCGATTGCAGATTTACCTTGATGATGTCCTGCTACAGGCCCACTCCTTTGATCGGGCCGTCCGCGATCTCAACCTTACCATTGAGATTCTTCAGAAATTGGGGTTTTCTGTCAATTTCCCCAAAAGTCATCTCACTCCTTCTACTAGGATCCTCCATTTGGGGGCGATCATTGACTCAGTGGAAGGCATGGTGTTCCTGTCCAAGGACAGGAGGGACAGGCTGCAGCAGCTGGCCGGCTCTGTCAGGTCCGACCAGGTGTCCCCCATAGTGACCTTGTCCCGCCTCCTGGGGTCCATGATTCCTGCGTGGGTATAGTTCCCTGGGCTCGTTTCCATTCCAGGGAATTGCAGTGGGCGTTGATCCCATATCAGGGACAAATGATTAGTAATTCCCCGGTGCCAGTCCCGGTACCTCCCCGGGTTCGTCTCTCCCTTCGATGGTGGCTGTCCCCGGCGATTGGGCAGGGATCCCCCCCTTTGGGCCCCGGTTAGAGTCGCTGTTACCACTGACGCCAGTTTCTTTGGCTGGGGCGCTCTGATGGGGTCGCAGATGGCGCAAGGCCGCTGGACTACCTCGGACTTGCGGCGCAATATAAACTTCCTCGAATTGAAGGTGGCGCGCCTGGCCTTGCATCACTTTCAAAAAGACTTGTTTCATTCTCACAGACAATATTGCCACGAAGGCACATGTGAACAAACAGGGAGGGACTCACTCCAGAGCTCTTTCGACAGAGGCACACAGACGGATGAACGGGGCAGAGACTCATGTGAGTTCTATCGAGGCGGATCACATTTCCGGCCTCTTGAATCACCAGGCAGATTGGCTGAGCCGCAGCACGGTGGACCATGGAGAGTGGCAACTCGATCCGTCGCTATTTCTGCGGATCTGCCAGAGATTTGGGAATCCGGTGATAGACCTGTTCGCGACGCTGAAGAAGGCGCAGCTCCAGAGGTTCTTCACCGTTACCAGACCTGGGGTGCCAAGGGCACCGACGCACTCCGCTGCTCGTGGCCGACCGGTCTCCTTTATGCCTTCCCTCTCCTTCCCCTTCTCCAGGGCACGATCAGGAAGCTGTTAGCAGTGGAGGCTGAGATGATTCTCATAGCCCCGAACTGGCCCAGACGCGCTTGGTATGCGGATTTGAGGCAGCTGTCAGTGTCCCCTTCGTGGAAGCTTCCGGACAGGGAGGTCAGACTATTTCAGGGGGTGCTCCAGCACTCGGGACCCAGGTGGTTGAAACTAACCGCCTGGCGCTTGAGCGGCAGAATTTGAGCGTTAGGCACATTTCTGCCAGGGTCATGCGTACCCTGGAGGCGGCTAGGCATCCCTCCGCCAATAGGAATTGCAACACTGCCTGGACTGCCTTCACCAGATGGTGTGAAGGGTCTTCTTTCGTGTCTCAGGCTGCCTCGGTTTCCGAAGTCCTGGACTTCTTACAAGATGGCCTCGACAAGGGGCTGGCTTATGCCACCTTGCGCAGGCAAACTGCAGCATTAGCTACTGTTATTCCGGGTGAAGGTCGCACGCCCCTTCCTCATCTTCCCTTGATTAGGAGATTCCTCAAGGGAGCAGCTAACCTGCCCCCCCCCCGTGGTTCATAGGTTCCCCACTTGGGATCTTCCCCTGGTCCTGCAGGCCCTGACGGAGGCTCCCTTTGAGCCCATCAGGTTGGTACCCTTACAGATGTTGACTTCAAAGGTGGCATTCTGGGTGGCTATCACCTCGGCTCGGCGCATTTCCGAGCTCAACGCCCTTTCCTCTCGCAGTGACCTCTGCCTCTTCCACTCGGATAGGGTAGTCCTACGCTTAGATCCGACCTTCCTGCCGAAGGTCAATACTCCCTTCCACAGGTCATGAGAATTGGTGTTGCCCAATGTTTGCCCATCTCCCTCTCATGAGAGGAACCAACTTTGGCATAGGCTAGATGTTCGTAGGGCCCTTCGGATATACCTGAAACGGACTGCGTCCATTCGTAAATCCGAGGCGCTGCTCCCTTCATTCAACCGGCTTCCCAGGGAGCCAGGGTCAACCCTAGCACCATAGGAAGGTGGCTTAGGCGGACCATTGAGTTGGGTTAGAGGGCCAAGGTGAGACTCCGCCTCATGGTATCACAGCTCATTCCACGCGCAGCGCGGCCACAACAGCGGCCGGGGCTACCAGGGCTCCATTTGAGGACATTTGCAGAGCGGCCTCCTGGTCGAGTCCCTCCTCATTCATCCGGCATTATAAGCTTGATGCGTATGCGTCTGCGGCATTTGGCCGAAGGGTTTTGCAACAGGTGGCTTCGGCCGCCGGCACTGAGGATTAGTATCTCCCACCCTAGGACGGTAGCTTTGGTACATCCCTGTCGTGATGCCTCCCGCTCCCCATCGCCGAGAACGTTCGTTGGTACTCACGTGAACGACGATTCTGGCGATGGGAGCGGGAGGCATCACGTCCCTCCCTACTTAGTTAGTGGCTGGGTGGGGGTGGCTACCCCTCCTTGTTGTGATTTTTGTTTGCAGTTTTTTCAGTCATGGCCTTCGAAAGGAATGGGGAAGGAGGAGGAGGCGTGGCCTAATTAAGCTTCTCAGTCTGATGGACCAATAGGCATTGAGGATTTCCCTGTCGTGATGCCTCCCGCTCCCATCGCCAGAATCGTCGTTCACGTGAGTACCAATGAACGTTCTCATGTAACAGAAGCATAACAGTATCTAGAACAGAGGGCACTGATATTATTTGGTTTAGGCTCTCCTTAGCACTACTTAATATGGTTCTAATTATTTCTGCACATATCCCTAAACCAAGGATGTAATATATTTAATACTCTCAGAGGAAAGGCAATAACAAATTTGTTGTTGTGAAGTGAAAAGCCAAGGTAAAGTTATAATTGAGTGAGGGAAAGAAATGGGTGAGTTTCAATTTTTTTTACTCCTGGTTCTGTGGGTAGCGCTTGTTTTGTGAGAGTGCCTTGGTCATGTGCCTGGTTGGTCATGTAACTGGGAAGGTGTAGCTGGTTGATCATGTGACTGGATGGGCATAGCTAGTTAGTCATGTGGTTGGATGGGCGTGGCCAACTTGACATCACTCATGTCAAAGGGCACCTTGCCTGATTTCTCCTCACCTCAAAGGCCTTAAAGAGATACAATTTCACTGTCTATTTATTTACTACTTCTGAACATCCAAAACATACTATTTAATCCTATGTGTGTACATACATATTACATAGTATATAGTATGTGCATCGGCAGACAAAAAGATACATTATCTACTATAAATACTGTATGTGTATGTACACACACACAAACATGGTGTCTTCTGAAGCCAAGTCTAGGGCCAAAGTTTGTTGTGCTTTCTTTATCTTCTTTCTTTCTCTCCGTCTCTCCTTCTCCCCCTCCCTTCCCCTTTCTCTCTCTCTCTCTCTCTCTCTCTCTCTCTCTCTCTCTCTCTCTCTCTCCCTCCCTCCCTCCCTCCCTCCCTCCCTCCCTCCCTCCGAGTGGAAAGGGAAAGAAGCAGCACACAGAAAAAGAATGTGTGAGCATTCAAAATATACTATTTAATATACTATTGATATACTAGTAATCAAATGGGTAAATAGGTTAATCAGAGGCTCATTAAAAATCAGGTGTACCATCCGTTTTTTCACCTCAATTTCAAAGACATCACCCTGAAGAAAGTAGTTATCAATGCTTGGCAAAAAGTCAGATGAAGGGGAAACAGATGTGGTTTGTTCCTGATACTCCCAATCCACTTCATTGGAGAATGTTTTATCAGGCGATGGTTTGTTCAAAGTTTCTGAGTCCTCCGTATTAATTCTGGGGTAGTTTCCTCCAAATATTAAGCACCTGAGAAGATTATCCTTTCTTGATTTCTGAGACTCAAGCTCCTTCTCCAAAGGTTTCTCTGCTCTTTGTTCATTTTGAGGATTTTTCTCTTTCAGCTGCTGGTCGACTACAAAGTGTTTTCCATGGTTGGACCTTGTTGATCTGTTGCCAGATTCCAGAATGAGGTTGACTTTACCAGGCTCTTCCTTACTATCATCATTCACCACAGTAGAGGTAGTCAAAGGTGGCAGCTCAGTTGGCAGGTGTAAAATTGAGCACTTTTGTAAAGAGTGAATGGATGCTTGAGGAGGCCTCTTAAGGGAAGAAAAGTGCTGAGGATGTAGTAGGACTGCAGGCTTCCCTGTGTTTTCAGCCATGGAATGTGAAGCACGTTCTCCTCGCTCGGCTGAAAGTCTAACAGTAGCGTTTGCAAATCCTCTTCTTTTGGTTAGGAACAAAGCAAATAAATATTCTTCACTTGGTTTGTTTCCAAACTCATGAACCTTTTGTACCATTGTCCGATTGATCTTTAATTTTTCCACAGGATTTTTAACATTCAGGCTGATATCTCCAGAAGCTTCTGAAATTTGGGTAGCCACATCATTTTGAATCTCCAGCTCATGAATTTTCTCTTTGTTTTCTGTTAATTTTGCTTTTGTAACAACCAGTGGCTTCTTGTTATTCTTCAGAGGGAATAGTCGCCTTGCCACCTTCCTCCATTTTTCATCCATTTTATGTGAAGCTGGTTTTACTTGCTCTCCTGTACATGTTCCTTTAGTTGTTTTAAGTCTTTTGGTTACCAACTGAGGAAAGAAGTCTTTTGTATTTTTCTCATGACCATCTTGTACTATTTTTTGACGGCTTTTTGAGTATCCCACCCTGAGTGTGATTTTACCAGAAGCTTCTGAAATTTCTGTGGCCATTTTCTTTTGGGTCTCCAGCTCATGAATTTCCTTTTTTTTCCTGTTATTTTTGTTTTGGGAGTGACTTGTGGCCACTTCTTAACCCTCAGAACTACTTGTTGGCTTGCAGGCTTCCACCACTGTTGAGGCATTGTGTGTGAAGAAAGTTTAATTGCGCTGCTTGAAGTTTTCCTATGCTTTCTGCAAATTGTTGCCTTTTAGTTAGGAACTTAAGAAATAAATCTTCTCCTGTTTGCTTTTTTCCAAGCTCATGATCTCCTTGTACTAATTTTTGATGGCTCTTTAACCATTCCAGGTGGCTTTTAGATTTCATGTTGATATCAACGGAATGTTCTGAAATTTCTGCGGCCCCTTCCTTTTGGATATCCAACTCATGAGTTTTCTCTTTGTTTTCTGTTAATTCTGCTTTGGAAGCTGAGGCAACCTTGAAACATTCATGATCAAATTCCAACTGTGGGCAGAATTAGCCTGCAATAGTGCAGGAAATATAATTAACCACAGAAGAAAGAGCAGAGAAATGATAATCAGAAATTCCTGGGAAACACACAGCTGTCTTCCTTCACCCAAAATTTATTGATTGTATTTGTGTCACATTGCAAGCAACTCAAATCCTGGGAGTTTATATGATGAGTACTCTAAGGTCCCAGAAGTTTCCCTGAATCACTGAGATGCCAAAGGGAGTGAGAGTCAAGACAAGGCTTGCAAAAATAACAGCTTTTTTATTCCTTTGGCCAGAGCAGAAAAAGAGTTGGGTGATACTATTTCCAAAACACAGACAAAAGCATGTAAGGAATAGCCACACACTGTGAGAGTGGCTGAGGGTATTTATACATTTTACGGCAATAGAAACAAAATTTATCCAATCAAACAAAGGTTTGTCACCAACGTGACCTTTAAAGCGTTCTTTGCTATTTTGCAGAGTATCCCTTGTCCTTGTCTTTGTGTGTTCATACTCCTAGGCAGCCCCCTCCTTACATATCGAGCAGGATGTTCCTGGGAACTGTCTCCAAGGATATGTCTAGCTCTGAAATAAATTATGTGACAGGCCTACAGCTTTCTCTTATATCTTTGGCCTGCCACACTTTCTATTAATCTACTGTGCCTTTTTCTATTGTGGGAAAATGGGAGGGGGGATAGTACAAATTTACTTACTGTGTAGCCAAAACAAAATTCTTGCTAGAAAGCCAAGGACATCTCTGCAGGTTTGCACCTGACAGGAACTGGATGAGTGGAACTGCCAGCATGGTAGTGGGAGATTGGACCATGTGATGGAATTGTGTGTGGGGGTGAGGTGACATAGGATCTTGAACTTTCAACTAGTAAAAACAACTAGTTTTTACTACTGGTTCTGTGCGCCTGGGTTTTTTTGTGTATGTGGCTTGTTTGCTCATCTGATGGTGGGTATGGCTTGTTGGTCATGTGAGTGGGTGAGTGTTTATTCATGGTCATGTAATTGGTTGGTCATGTGACTGGGTAGGCATAGCTGTTGGTCATGTGACTGGGTAGGCATAACTAATTAGTCACCTCACTGGGTGGGCATGGCCAACTAAACATCACTCATGCCTTGCCTGACTTTTCTTTGCCTCAAAGGCCTTAAAGAGATACAATTTCTCTGTCTATTTAACTACTACTTCTGAACATCCAAAATATACTATTTAATCCTATGTATATATGCCATATGTCTACATCAGCGTTTCTCAAATAGTGGGGGGCGCGACGCTCCGTAAGAGGGGGCGCGGAGCCGCACACCCGGAAAGACCGATACCACCGTTGCATTCTCCGCATGGCCCGAGCACCTGTTCCTTAGCAGCTCCCAGCGCGCCGCCCGGCTCAGCAGCTCCCAGCGCGCCGCCTGGCTCAGCAGCTCCCAGCGCGCCGCCCGACTTGCCCGCTCACGGCTCTTGCCCGCTGCCCGCCTGGACGCGGCCAGTCGAAAGCCGGGAGGGAGGCGACCCCCTTCCACGGCGTGGAAAAGCGGCCTCCCTCCCGGCTTTCGACTGGCTGCGTTGGGAGCGCTGGGAGCTGCTGAGACCATCGCAGTAAGGAACAGGCGCTCGGGCCATGCAGAGAAGGCAACGGCGGCACCAAGGAGAATAAATATCCTTGGCTCGGAAGGAGGCGAGGGAAAGAAGGGAGGGGGCAGCCCCGGGGCTGGGGGGGGCGCTTTCCGGGGCTGGGGGGGGCGCTTTCCGGGACTGGGGGGGTGCTTTCCGGGGCTGGGGGGGCGCTTTCCGGGGCTGGGGGGGCGCGAAATGTTTTCTTCTTCCTAGGGGGGGCCTGACAGAAAATAACTGAGAACCACTGGTCTACATACATAATACATAGTATAGAGTGTGTATAGGCACACAAAAAATACATTATCTCTATATATTTGTGATTGGGAACCTATGGCAAGCATGTAACTAGTGGCATGTGGTGCCATTTGTTAGGGAACGCGAGGCATTGCCCTGTCATTTCCAGCGTGCATGTTCTCGCTAGCCAGCTGACTTCAGTCTTCCTTTGAGGCCGATTTTTGCCCTCCGGAAGCTTCAGAACTTCTCTGAAGTGACTTCTGGTTTGTCTGTAGGTCCATTTTTCACCCTCCGGAGTCTTCAGGGAAGCTCCTGAAGCCTCCAGAGGGCCTCCGGAGTGGGGGGGGAGGCTATTTTTGCCCTCCCAGGCTGCTAGAAAGCCTCTGGAGCCTGGGTAGGGGGAAAATGCACAAAAAGCAGATGGAGCGTTGATTGTGCGGACTAGATGACCTCCAAGATGCCTTCCTGCTCTAAATTGCTGTTCTGTTTCAAACCGTCCAAGCCTAGCAACCTAGAGGCTTGGTGGGGCTCTTGCTTCTAAGACAGGCCTGATCTTGTTCATTTCCAAGTAAGCTTGAATTCTGCTATGCTGACGAGACAGCATCACCTTGCTGAGGAATGAAGACTGCTGTTCACCTGCTGTTTATCCGGTGACTCCTGCTATCCTTTTCCAAGCTCGCTTATTTAGGTCTTGGTGAGACCATGCATCCCCTGCTGGAATGCAACCCTGCAATTGTTGCAGCCAGAAAAGGCTGGATCAAGCAAAAAAGGACACCACAGTGGAAGCCCGGATAGCCCAAGATGATGACTGCTGACTGCATTGAATAACCTGATCCGCACTGCGGTCTTCCGGCTTCAGTAGGTTCTCTTGGACCCCTGGAAGAGCAGTATTAGAATACAGGGCCATGACCGGGGCATCTACCACGGGCCAAGCCAGAGTCTTTTCCAATGCCTCAGCTACGATGTAATAGCGTCTGTCATTTGCAGTCGGGGCTGGTCCGGAGGCCGGGGTAGACCACTGCCGCTACACGGTGTCAACGAATATCTGAGGTGTAGGAATGATGTCCACCTCAACTTTATGTTCCAAAAAGAGGACCTTGGCTGATGGAGGCTGCGGTTGGGCCGTGTAGTGGGCGCTGGCAACTCCCAGTCTGACGCGACCTTGGCCTTGGCCAGCAGTGGCGTAAACAGTGCTGGGGGGAAAAAGCCCATATATGTTGGTTTCTCGGGCGCATCATCTTCATCCCCGAATAGGTCACCGTCTCGGATCTCTCCTTCCTCTGAGTCCAGTAAGGCACTGTAATCCGTCTCAGGAGGAGGAGGGGGTAAGGCATTAGTGCTAGACACTGGAACGCCAGTATGAAGTCCAGTCTGGCCATGACTGCCAATGGGAGCCTGAGTTTTTGCCTGAAGGCCAGCTGCAATACCTTGCTTAATTGTCTCAGAAAAGAGGTTCTGCATGTCTGGCACCACCGAGGTCAAGAGTGGAAGAGGTGGTGGGAGCATGGTCTGGAAGTCAATATGCAACCCAGCCACCGTGGTGGGAGCATGGTTCTGCATGTCGGTATAAGTAGCTTCCGCCTGCTTCATTGAAGATCTGCTCTGTGTACCACCCCAAAGACCTGAGGTGTCAATTTGCAGCATAGGGCTGAAAGGCCCTGGAGTTGATTCAAGGCCCAATGGCACCAAAGGGGCTGGGCTAGGAGCAGGGGGCGCTGACTGCAGGCGAGAAGTGGAAGGGCCCACATCCCCTGAGGAGATGGCCTTGGGGGAAGATTTGGCCTTCTTCGCCTTGGAGGCCTTGGAGCCAGCTGAAAAGGAGGAGGAGGAACATGTTTTGGCTGTAGAATGGGCCTTTGAGGCCTCTCTCTTCACTGGGCCTGCTGAGGGAGAGATCAGTAGTAGGCCTTGGGCAGGGGCCTGTAGGCCTTCGCAGGCCTCAGGTCTGCTGTCAGTGACAGGGCGAGTGGACATGTCCCAAAATGGCGACCGCAAGCTTTTAAACAGCCTAAAATGGCGCTGGGCATGTTTCGCCCTCATGCCGGGCCTTAGCGTGCTTTCGCCACCTAGGTCAAGCTGGGGCTTGCGGAAGGCAAAACTGCCGGAACGAGGGCTACCCGGCTTTAAATCTTCGCCTGGCAGCTGATTCGGGCGTCTTGAGCAGCAAGAATGGCGGCGGCTGCAGCTGTCAAGGCCCGAAGACAAGGCATGGACGTTTGAGCATGCGTGAGCAAAGCGCTGCTCTCAGAAGGCCGAGAACTCCACCAGCCTCAAGAACATGCCTAAGTGACCTGCGTGGGATCAAAGGCAGGCGCCGCAGCAATGAGGGACCCCCTGTGGCTCTCTGGCATGTCTCACTCGAGAGGAGAACGCACTGAGTGTCAGAAGCAGCTGACAGAAAGAGGGAGTCAGACCAATGCAGGCCCCAGAAGGTGAGGCACAGCACGCTGAGCTTGATAGGGTTCTCTGGCAACTAGCACACAGAAATTACTCACAAAGGTTATAAGTGAGGCCACAAGTTGTCTAGATCTTGCTGACAGAAATAATTTGGATAACCCAAAAACTGTCACAGAGTGGACTGAGTCGGAAAACTGGTAAGAGAAGATGAAGGAGCTAAATGCCAGGAAGCCAAGGGAAAAGATCAAAGGGAGATGGAGAAAAAACAGGAAGAGAAAGCGCTAAGGGAAGGAGCAAGGGACAAAGAGACAAAGGAGCAGAGGGAGTTAAGAACGATTAGATCAACTAAACCTATAAATCAATGACATGGAGGAAGAAATAAAGGTAATCTCCATTAATATATATGGATTAAATTCAGCAACAAAAAGAACAACAACATTCAATAAATTGGAGAAATTGATACTGGACATTAGATGCTTACACAAAATACATATTAGAAAGCAATACAGAAAATTTTCGGTACAGGCAAAACTTGGTAATTTATGGTAATTCACCTGGCTGACCAAAGCAAAAAGGGAATAGCATTATACATTAGAAAGACAATACAATAAAATAAAATTCTTGATGATGGAGAGGGGAGAATACTGATGGTGAAAATAACAATGAACATGAGAAAGATATTATTAGTGGCAATATATGCTCCAAACAACAAACATGAAGAATTTTTTGGGAAAGTACACAAAAAAATAACAGAATATGACTATGAAGATATATGTAGACTTGGAGACTTTAATGCAATTGTAAATAATGAAATAGACTATAAAGCTACAAAGATGAACAAGGGGGCGAGTCACTGGCCCCCGCGGATAGGGCTTGCAATCTGGGCATCCTCCTGGATTCTCGGCTGTCATTGGATAACCATGTGACGGCCGTGACAAGGGGGCCCTTTTATCAGGTTCACCTGATTCGCCAGTTGCGCCCCTATCAAGATCATGATGCCTTACGCACAGTCACTCAAGCGCTCGTCACCTCCCGCCTGGACTACTGCAATGCTCTCTACATGGGGCTCCCCTTGAGGTGCACCCGGAGACTCCGGCTAGTCCAGAATGCAGCCGCACGGGGGATTTTGGGACTTACTCGATACTCCAATGTGACACCCCTCCTGCGCGAGCTGCACTGGCTGCCAGTGGCCTTCCAGGTGCGCTTCAAGGTGCTTGTGACCATCTTTAAAGCGCTCCATGGCATAGGACCTGGCTATTTGCGGGACCGCCTCCTACCGCATACCTTCCTTAGACCTGTTCGCTACCACAGAGTGGGCCTCCTCAGGGTGGTATCCGCTGGACAATGGCGCCAGGTGGCCCCCAGGGGGAGAGCCTTCTCTGTGGCGGGGCCTGCCCTCTGGAATGACCTACCCCCCAATCTTCGTACCATCGCGGACCTACGCCTCTTCCACCGGGCATTAAAGGGTCATCTATTTCAAGAAGCCAGCCTGGCTTAATTTTAATGAGTAAACTTTTTAATTGGTTTTAACCTTATTAATTCAAATTTTTAGCACAGAATCCCTAATTTAATTCTATTTTAACTTGTGACATATTGTATTGTTATGTATATGGTTTTTATATTTCTGTGCACCGCCCTGAGTCCCCTCGGGGAGATAGGGCGGTATACAAATTTGATAAAATAAAATAAATAAATAAATAAATAAATAGACATTTATCATGGTCAAGTTGCATATGACGTGGATGTCAACAGAACTAAAAATAACTAAGATAGACATAGATATAAACACATGAGCAGATCATAATCCAACAATAATGACTTGGAAGGGGAGATGGACTTTAAATTCAAGAATATTGAAAGAAAAACGTTTCCAGCAATATATGGAAAAAGAATCGACATGTTTCTTCCAGGAAAATAGAAAGGAAGACATATCATTACAGAATGTATGGGACATTTGCAAAGCATATATCAGAGGTCTTGCAATGACATACTTAGGGAAAAAGAATAGACAGAGCAGACAAATTCAAGAGAAGTTGGAATCAGAGTACAAAAGTCTGGAGACGGAGCTGCAGAAAAACCCACAAAATAAAAAAGTAAAAAATATGATGGAACTGCAAAAACATAAATTGAACCTGATAGAAAATGAAGACTTGGCAAATAAAATAAAATTGGCAAAACAAAACCTTTTTGAAAATGCAAATAAACCAGGCCGTTGGCGGGCTTACAAGATGAAAAAGGAAAGAGAAAAAAGACTGATAAGCTAATTGGTGGATGAAAAAGGGAATCTACAACATTCAAATAAAAAAAGAAAAAAAGATTTGAAAACTACTACAAGAAGTTGTATCCACATCAGAGGGTTCCAGAAAGGAAAATAAGACAATTCTTAGAGAAAACTAAAATAACTAAAATCCCAGGAAAATTTAAGAAGGCACTAGAAGAAAGAATTACAATGATGGAGGTAACAGAAGGCATCAAAAGGCAAAAGAAGGGGAAATAAGACCAGATGGATTACTGGCAGAAATGTATCAAACATTACAAGAAGTATTAAGTAATATAATGTTGGAACTATTTATTGACTTACTAAGGGAAGTAAAGATGCCAGAAACATGAACAGAGGCATATATAACTCTTATACCAAAAGAGTCAGATCTACAACACGTAAAGAACTGTAGACCTATTTTACTATTAAATGAAGATTATAAAATTTTTGCATCAATAATGACAGAAAGAATGAAGAGACTTTTAAATGAATTCATACACAGACCAAAATCAGAGACAGATCAGAGACAATATGTGAATTGTATTGATTATGCTAGAGTATCATGAAGCTCACCCAGAGAAACAAATGCCGTTGTTATTTTTGGACGCACAAAAGGCCTTTGATAATGTGAACTGACAATTTATGATAATGCAACTTCAAATGATGGGATTTGGTGAGGGATTTATAAATATGATTAAAATGATATACAATAACAAAGCAGCAAAGGTAATGTGTTGCGTTATGACACTTCATCACGTGCCAAGCATTTCTGTTAGTGTAGACTGGTTTTTACCGGTCGGACATAAACAAGGAAGCTGGCATGGAAAATTACCAGCGCCACCCTCTGACACCTAACACCTTTGGAGAAAAGTTCCCACCTTCTGCAACGTGCTAACTATCAACAAAGGACACGTGACTCCTTTTCTACTGTGTGTATTCCCATATATGGTTATGATTTGTGTTTGTTTACATGACGTTTGCTTGCTTAACCCTGCCTTCTGATAAAGTTAATAAAAGAGCTTGCAGACCTTTGTCTGTGCGCTCGTTCCACTCCGTTCGAAGAAGAACCTGGTGTCGTGTCTCTTCTTTCCCCTCACCCATGGGCCGCCCGCCTGATAACTGCGATAATGTTATTACAACAACTGGCGAACCCTGACGTGATTCCTTTCAATTAGCTGTGGTTAAGCTGTGGTTTTTCCTTCATCACGTCCAGCCTGAAGAACCCTCACACTTACGCCCGGGACAGGGCACAACGCATTTCAACTGATTCTCAGTTTCCTTCGTAAGTATTGGGAGTGGGTTGTCTAAAACACAGATTAGACACCTCTGTGAACTTGGAGACCTTCTGAAGGCTTCCAATATAATTCTTTCTGATAAAGGCACACCATTGCCTCAAATTACAAAGGCTCAACTAATTGAACTGTTAAAATATGTTTGGCTTAAATGTCCGATCTATCCTGTGGATGGATCAACAAAAGTAACAATCTGGAATAGAATCTTAAAATATGTGAATGAGCCTCCTAAAGCTCCTCAACACCTCATTGTAACTTGTTTAATTCTTTTACAATCCTTACAAGTTTACGATACGGAGCTGGGGGTGGTTGCCACGGTAACACCGCCCCCCCTTACAGGGGTGAATTACCATCTGCCCCCCCTCTCCCTGCAATAACAAAAACAGAGCGAGAGGAATTCACACCTCCTCCAGCTATTCAGGAAGAGTCTGTGCTGGTTTCTGATTTTGTTGCAGACTTGAATCCTGTTTGCAAGCATTATCCATTGGCTTTAATAAATCATTGCATGGATGATAGTTTAATTGGAACCTCAAAAGACAACATCTAATTGGCTTTTAGAAATGTAAAAGGATTTATTGCTTAGGAAAACTACACTGTATGAATGTTTTAATTTCCCTTCCCTCTAGTTAGTGTCTTTGTTTAAATGTACATAAAAGTTGGGATATGTTATTTGGAAATTTACAATGTTGCTAGATATAAGGCTATAGAGTAATAGGAATTTTGGAGATTAAAGATCTTTTTGTATATAAGTAAGGATAATGCACCTTTGAATTTTGTAGAATTTCTCACCATGTCTTTTGCACATGTGTATGGAAATTCTCTCTCAGAACTTTAACTTTGATCAAAGCATAAAGTCTGTCCTCTCTGTTATTCAAGTCTCCGTTTAAGTCTCTTGTTTGGCTCATTGTGACTTGAACGTTTTCTATGGGTTTCAATGAATTTTCACCCAACGTAATTTCTTAACGGTAGCCACATCTGGCTTCCCATACAGCTGAACCCCTTTGAGGTTCGGCAGGCATTCAACATAGTGGACTGGAGACACTGGCGTGGGCCACAGACGATGTCAAAGAGCGCTCCTGGTCACTTTTGGACCAGTGACATGGGCTTGGCCGGACACCAGCAGATCCTAAATCCATCCAGACTTGAATGCCAAAGAGGCTTGAAGAAGATTGTACTGTGCTAGGTGAATAGAGGATTTTCTTTTCTTTTGGGGAAAGAGGGGAGTATTGCTGTGTGTGTGTGTGTGTGTGTGTGTGTGTGTGTGTGTGTGTGTGTAAGAAGGTCTTTGACATGAGTGAGATCTTATCTGCGCTTTGAGTAAAATCAGCCAGAACGGATTGCATTGAAAGGAGTGTGTCTGTTGGAATAACTGTAAAACTTTTTAATTGTAAGGGAGGGGTCTGAACAAACTCAGAGTCTGCAAAAATGGAGGCTCTGGCTGTTGCGTTGCAAATAAATCACCCACTCCCTGCTTCTTCTTCGTGCCCCACCAGAATTTGCTTTACTTGTGGGAGGCCTGGCCATTTTAAAAATCAGTGCCGTCTTCCAGGTGGGGGTGGGGGAGGAGTCCCAAGAGGGCGTAAATCCCCTGACTACTCCCACCCCAAAGGCTGAACTTAGAAATGCTGCATTTTTTAAGTCTTTTGAAGCCAGCCCCGCCCACAAGGCTGAACTTAATAACGCTGAACTTTCTCACTCCTTTGAAGCCAGTCCCCCCTCGAGGGCTGAGCCTGACAATGCTTTTATGTGAAGCTCTGATAGCTTTTCAGACCTCGCTCTTGCCATGACAATTAATTCTCCACTTACAATAAATAAAGGGGAATTGGTTGCCACTATGATTTTGCTCCCGGAAGCTCCAACTGATGATTTATTGGCTTTAGAACAACCATTACTCACCTCACGCCCCATGGCAGAATTTTACAACCACTGGGGGCACTACAATGTGGATTACCTAACCCAAATTTGATTCCTCAAAATTATGACATGATGATTATTGATTTAAAAGATTGTTTTTTCTCTATCCCTTTGCATCCAAAGGACAGATGCTTGTTTGCTTTTACTGTCCCTGAACTTAATGATTCTATACCCACCTTACGATATCAATGGAAAGTTTTGCCTCAAGGAATGCTCAATAGTCCCACCATGTGTCAATTTTTTGTATCACATGTCTTAAATCCCTATCGTGTGCAATATTCAACTTTTTTGGTTTATCATTATATGGATGATATTTTAGTAGCTGCCCCTGTCCCAAAGGGCACAGTTTTGAAAACTTTACCTCATCTTCAACAAATTTTACAACATGGAGCTCTTTATATAGCCTCTGACAAAGTTCAAACTTTTCCTCCTTTTCAATATTTAGGACACAAACTGCTTTCTTCTCATGCTGCCCCTGCGTGTCCACAGGTACAGCTGCCTCCAAAACCAACTTTGCTTCAATTACAACAATACTTGAGTTCTATTAATTGGATAGGTCCCTATTTAGGTCTTACTACTGTTCAACTTTCACCTCTTTTCAATGCCTTGACCAAAGGAAAGCAACCAGCAGACAAAATCCCATTGCAACAAGAACATTTTGAAACAATTCAATTAGTAAATCAGGCTTTAAAAACAAAATGGGTGGATCGTTTGCTGGATGGTTTTCCTCTTGCACTCTTGTTAATCAACACATTGCACTTACCTACAGGTGCAATTGTACAAGTTACACCTTCACTGTTAATCCTTGAATGGATACACCTTTCACATACACCTCGTTCTACTTTAACTACAAAGCCAGCTCAAATGGCACTCCTCATTACAAAGGGTCGCAATCGTGCTAAAGCACTTGCTGGACAGGAACCAATCACACTCTATGTTCCTTCTTCTCTTGCAACTTGGGAAACTCTTTTGGCCTCCAGCGAGGCATTGCAGTATGCTCTTGTTGACTGGCCTGGTTCTGTCTCTTGTCATCCTCCTCCTGACCCAAGACTACAACTTTTGAAAACCACACCTTTTGTCTGGGAATCTCCTTTTGCCTCATTCCCAATTCCAGATGCTGTCACAGTTTTTGCAGATGGAAGTAAAAAATATGGTGCTTGTGCCTGGCAATCTGAGGGCCAATGGCACACAAAACTTATTCCACCACAGACTTCTGCACAACGCGCAGAACTGTATGCTTCAATTTTGGCTTTTCAACAATTCTCTGACCAACCTTTTAACTTGATTTTGGATAGTCTGTATGTTACACAGATTATTTCTTCTATCTATCAAGCCTACCTCTCACCTTCTATTGAATCCTCACTTTTGTCTCTTTTTCTTACTCTTCAACACTTAATTTCTCAAAGAACAAATCTTTTTCATGTTTCTCACATAAGAAGTCATCAACCATTTCCAGGTATCATCCAAGAAGGAAATGATGTTGCTGACCATGCAGCTGTTGCTGCTTCCTCATTCACTGTTTATTCTTTGTCTTCCCTTACTCCATGGGAAAGTCACTCTTATTTTCATCAAAACAAAAAGGTGCTGATTAAACAATTTGGTATAACAACAGCAGAAGCAACTGCTATATTGCAACAGTGCCCTACTTGTAGTAAACAAGCGCATTCTATCCCTATGGGAGTCAATCCCCGAGGGACTGAATAATAATAATAATAATAATAATTTAATTTTATAACCCGCTCTCTCTCCCCAAGGGGACTCGAGGCGGGGCACAGGCAATTAAAAATACAAAGAACAAAATACAGAATACAAACTACAAAATTAAAAGTGAATTAAATTATCCCTGCGCTAAAACCCATATGCTAAACTAAAAATTACCCCTAAAAACCCCTAACCTAAAAAGAGACTACCCAAGGCCGGCCAGGCGAAAAAAGTGTGTCTTTAATTTTAAGCGGAAGGAGCGGAGGTCCGTGGTTGTCCTAATATCGGGGGGAAGGTCGTTCCAGAGGGCTGGGCCCGCCACAGAGAAGGCCCTTCCCCTGGGCGTCGCCCGCTGACAAAGTCTAGTGGACGGCACCCGGAGCAGTCCCTCTCTGTGGGAGCGTATCGGCCGTGAGGATGTATGAGGCAGGATCCGATCCCGCAGATAACTAGGTCCCGAGCCATGGAGCGCTTTGAAGATGATAATTAACACCTTGAAGCGCACCCGGAAGACGACAGGTAGCCAGTGCAGCTCGCGCAAGAGCGGTGTTACGTGGGCAAACCTAGAGGTGCCCATAATTGCTCGCGCGGCTGCGTTCTGGACCAACTGAAGCCTCCGGGTGCACCTCAAGGGGAGCCCCATGTAGAGAGAGTTGCAATAATCCAGTCGGGATGTCACGAGAGCATGAGTGACTGTGCGAAGGGCGTCCCGATCCAATAGGGGGCGCAACTGGCGTACCAGGCGGACCTGGTAAAACGCCCTCCTGGCCACGGCTGTCACTTGATCTTCCATGGACAGCCGGGTATCCAGGAGGACACCCAAGTTGCGCGCCCCATCCACAGGGGCAAGATGTTCGCCCCCTATGGCCAGAGATGGAATCATCTGGTTGAATCGGGCAGCCGGAAACCACAGCCACTCGGTCTTGGTCGGGTTGAGCCTGAGTCCGTTACTTCCCATCCAGGTCCGCACGGCTTCCAGGCACTGGCACATCACCGCTACGGCATCGTTGGGGTGGTTTGGGGTAGATATGTACAGCTGGGTATCATCAGCGTACAGATGGTACTCTACCCCAAAACCACGGATGATCTCACCCAGCGGCTTCATATATGCATTAAACAGGAGAGGCGAGAGGACCGACCCCTGAGGCACCCCACATGTGAGGGGTCTCGAGGTCGACCTCTGCCCTCCTGCCAACACAAATTGCGATCGGCCAGAGAGGTAGGAGGAGAACCACCGTAACACGGTGCCTCCCACCCCCAACCCCCCCAGCCGATGCAATAGGATACCATGGTCGATGGTATCGAAAGCCGCCGAGAGGTCTAATAGGACCAGGATGGAGGAACAACCCCCATCTCTGGCCCTCCAGAGATCATCGACCAACGCGACCAATGCCGTCTCGGTGCTATGCCCGGGCCGAAAGCCGGACTGGCGCGGGTCTAGATAATCAACTTCCTCCAGGTGACGGGGAAACTGTTGTGCCACCACACTCTCAACAACCTTCGCCAAAAAGGGAAGGTTGGAGACTGGACGGTAGTTGTTTAAAAGAGCTGGATCCAAAGAGGGCTTCTTGAGGAGGGGCCTCACCATAGCCTCTTTTAGGGAAGCAGGCAAGGAACCCTCACTCAAGGATGCGTTGATAACCTCTTGGAGCCAGCCTCGTGTCACCTCCCAGGATGCCAGTACAAGCCAGGAGGGACACGGGTCCAATAAACATGTGGTGGCTCGCAGTCGCCCACGTAACCTGTCCATATCATCGGAAGCAACGGAGTCAAACTCCTCCCAAACAAGATCCGCCTCGCGGCACTCCACTGGACCAGCAATGGGGGCTAGCTCGTTCTGTATCTGAGCGATTTTCTCCTGCAGAAAAGTCACAAATTCCTCTGCTCTACCCTGTAGTGGGGCTTCCCGCACCCTCTGTTGAAGGAGGGAGCGGGTCACCCTAAACAGGGCGGCAGGGCGGTTTTCTGCGGATGCTATGAGAGTGGCACAATGATGACGTTTGGCCACTCTCAGCGCCACAATGTAAGTCCGTAAATGGGCTCTTACCTGTGTCCGGTCAGATTCAGATCGAGTATACCTCCATCTTCTCTCTAGGCATCTCTTGTGGCGTTTCATCACCCTTAGCTCCTCGGTAAACCAAGGAGCCAGGGTGGCTCGCCGCCGCAAGAGAGGCCGCAAGGGCGCGACCCGATCCAAGGCTCCCACGGCCGCAGTATTCCATGCGGCCACGAGGTCCTCCATCGGGGCGCGGGTCAGGGGTACAGGAAGTGGCCCAAGCGCCGCCTGGAACCCGTCAGGGTCCATCAGGCGCCTGGGGCGGAACCAGATAGGTGACTCAGGTTCCGCCTCCCCGCGGTGGGGAGTAGCGGTTGGAAAGTCGAGCCGGAGAAGTGAGTGGTCTGACCATGACAAGGGTGTGATGACTATATCCCCTGTACCCAGATCACTCTTCCATTGGCCTGAGACAAAGATGAGATCCGGTGTGTGTCCACCCTCGTGGGTGGGGCCTTGAATTAGTTGGGTCAGGTCCATGGCCGTCATGGAAGCCATGAACTCCCGAGCTACCGCGGATGATTCGCCCACCGATGGCAGATTAAAGTCCCCCATGACCAAAAGTCTGGGGGTCTCAACTGCCATCGTAGCGATCACCTCGAGGAGCTCGGGCAGGGCTGCTGCTACATAGCGGGGAGCCAGGTATACAACCAGCACGCCCAACTGCCTCCCTAGGCCCCACTTCACGCAGAGGGACTCACAACCGGTGGTCTGTGGCACAATGGTCTCTCTCGGCTCAAGACCTTCCCTAATAATAACCGCTACCCCACCACCCCTGCCTAGGGCCCGGGGCTGATGAAAAGCGCGGTAACCTGGTGGGCACATTTCAACGAGGGGGAGTCCTCCCTCGTGGCCCAACCAGGTCTCCGCAATTCCTACCAGGTCCGGCTCCCCCTCTGACACGAGGTCATGGATGAGGGGGGCTTTGTTGACAACGGACCTGGCGTTGCAAAACATCAGCCGCGGGCCCTGGCTCTGCACTCCCTGACCACCTAGCCTGCGGGGGTTGTGGCACCTGACCGTTTGCAACCAACGGCCGCGTGCCCCCAACCGGGAGGATGAAACTTGTCTCCCCTCAGACCTGCCTCTCCCCACGACCCTGTTGATGGGTATGCCCTCCACCGGGACGACTCTTATTTCCCCCCTCCCGTCGGGACCTTCCGCTGCCCTCCGCTGGCTACTGGTCCGGCCCTTTCTTTCTTTCTCCGTCTCTAACTTTCTGCACCCTCCCCCCTCCCTGGTACCCCCTAAAACAGACAGTAATCTACGTATTAAAAAACCCCTAAAATGTTGTCAAATTTGGCAAATGGATGTTACCCAGTATTCTTCCTTTGCTCCGTGGAAGTACATTCATGTGTCTATTGACACATATTCAGGTTTCATCATGGCTACCCCTCAAAGGGGCGAAGCCACAAAACATGTAATTAATCATTGCATTCGTACCTTTGCATCGCTGGGATGCCCAAACGAACTTAAAACTGACAATGGGCCTGCTTACACAAGCACAGCATTTGCTGCCTTTTGTCAAAAATGGAGCATAATTCACAAATTTGGTATTCCATACAATAGTCAAGGACAAGCCTTGGTTGAAAGAGCAAATCAAACTTTAAAACATGCTCTTGACCGTTACATTGGCTCGTGGGGGAAAACAGCCCCTGGTCTCCCAGCTGTGCAAGACACCCTTAACTTGTGTCTTTATACCCTTAATTTTCTTAACCTGACTGGTCAACCTGCAATGTCTGCTGCTTGTCGTCGCTTTTCTTCTTCCCCCTCTGCTGAACATCAGCGACCACTCGTCTATTACCGGTGCCTACCAGACCTGACATGGCAAGGACCAGCAGAGCTCATCACGTGGGGAAGAGGATACGCTGCGGTTGCACTCCCTGACAAGACCTTGTGGGTTCCTGCTCGATACATTCGTCCCTGTCATCTGCCACCAAAGACCAAAGATGAAGACACATCTTCTTCTGATCCTGTCACTTCTCCAGATTCACCTGCTGTTTGTGACGACCACCGCGATCAGTGAAGGACTTCCAACACAAAACATCAACCAAATAACTTCAGGTACCAAAGCACTACATCAACATAACAACTTCACAACACCTCCAGTCCTTTTGAGGCTGCGAGGGGACTTTGATAAACATTTTTACAAAACCAGACGCAGTGTGCTGTCAGTAGATACCGCACCTTGCGCACCTTGCATCAAAATCACAAAACAAGAGGATAAGGTCATTCATATCTTTATATATATAGCACCCAATTGAACTGTAAAAACAAAGCACTCCAAACATGTACACACAATGGCACTACTTATTCAATTTGTATTGACAATAACCAACAACAGTGTTATGACCTTACAGGTCCAACTCATAGATATATCATACAAATTACAGCTGGCAACAAATTAATGATCAACAAGGACTTTTATAATTTGGCACTTCCACAATCAGTCATTTTTGATACATGTGAAGCCATGGATGAGGGCACCAACGAATGTGGCTCTCTCTCATGGCGTAGAACATACTTTCACAACGAAAAATAAATTTGTGCCCGAGCCAGCAATCCGTATCACAGTTGCGGATCTGGCACATCTTGTGGAGATTGGAGATGTGTGGATTTTATATCCCAAGGACTCACTGTTGTGCCAGACACCATCCCAAAACAAGAAAAAGATAGAAAATTGTATATAACCAGACTATCCCCACCAGATGACTGTTATCAACACACTTGCAACCCCATTAACATCACCTTTCTTGTTCCACAAAACTGGCTAACCGCACAAAAGTGGAAAGGAATGCAGGATGAGTATGCACTGGGGATAAATGGCATTGGAAAAGATCCCACTGTAAAGCTTAAGATACAGATTCTTCAACATCACTTAGACCCTCTAAGTCATTCATTGTTTCATTCATATTACCAAGAAATGCAAAAAGTACAACATCTGGTCATTTCAGCCCAAGCACAAAACACGTTCCTCAAATTAGCTGAAACCATTGCAAAAGAACTGCATGTAACAAATTGTTTTGTGTGTGGAGGAACTAGCATGGGTGAACAATGGCCATGGGAAGCTCAAGAGGTTAATTATGATCACATCCTCGCTAGAGGTTCCGAGAACACCTTTAAAGAGTTAGGAGAGGAAATATGGGCCATAACCACTAACTTGGTGGGAAATGTATGTTACCAAAGAAATCAGACTCAAAACAGAACATTTGATGCAGGTTCCTTGTGCTGTCTAGGAATCTGGAACAATGCCACCTGGTGGTCTGGGGAGAACATCACAGCCCCAAACAAATCTTTGGAAAAAATTAGTAACATGAAATTCTTGACATTGCCAGAAAACAATGACTCTCCCTGGTCAACCCCGGATGGCCTGTATTGGGTTTGTGGACGTTTTGCTTACAACAAATTACCAGCAAACTGGTATGGGTCTTGCGTCCTATCCACCATTCACCCTGGTTTCTTCTTACTCCCACTACAACAACGACAAGACCTGGAGTTCCAGTCTACGAAGAACTAGGTAATGTGCGCGACCAAAGAGACCTTATGGACACTAAAGATATTCACAGAGGAGATTGGACTGACGAGGATTGGCCCCCAGAATGTATAATTGCCATCTACGGCCCAGCAACATGGGCGGAGGATGGCACATTTGGATATCGTACTCCCATACACATGATAAATAGAATAATTCGTCTTCAAGCTGTAATTGAAATTATAACAAATCAAACAGTACAAGCCTTAAAACATTTAGCCCAAGAAAGTGCAAAGTCTAGAACATATATCACGCAGAATCGTTTAGGTCTTGATTACTTATTGGCTAAAGAAGGGGGAGTATGTGGTAAATTTAATTTGACTAATTGCTGTATTGAAATTGATGACAGTGGGAAAGTCATTCAGGAAATATCAGACAAAATGGTAAAACTTGCTCATGTGCCTGTACAAACATGGCATGGTTTAAATTTGAAAGAAATGTTTGGTTCATGGTTTCCAAAATTGCCCGGTTTGCAAGCGATTGTAGCTTTAATTGGTATGATTGCTTTAGGATGTATTGTTTTACCTTGTGTTTTGCCTATATTTGTTCGTGCAATTTCTAATAGTTTATCTTTGTTTGCTGAGAAATGAGCTATAGCTCACATAAATGCTTTGTGGGAACAGAAGTATGCTCCTGTGCCCCAGGGAGATTCCCTGCAGAAAAAACCACTAACCCTAAGCAGTGATGAAAAGGAAGAGGTAATTGTCAAACACCGAATTAAGCCCCCTCTCAGGCTGCTGTATGGTGACGAAGAACATCTTTTTTGAAAAAACAAAAACAGAGGAGATGTTGCGTTATGACACTTCATCACGTGCCAAGCATTTCTGTTAGTGTAGACTGGTTTTTACCGGTCGGACATAAACAAGGAAGCTGGCATGGAAAATTACCAGTGCCACCCTCTGACACCTAACACCTTTGGAGAAAAGTTTCCACCTTCTGCAACGTGCTAACTATCAACAAAGGACACGTGACTCCTTTTCTACTGTGTGTATTCCCATATATGGTTATGATTTGTGTTTGTTTACATGACGTTTGCTTGCTTAACCCTGCCTTCTGATAAAGTTAATAAAAGAGCTTGCAGACCTTTGTCTGTGCGCTCGTTCCACTCCGTTCGAAGAAGAACCTGGTGTCGCGTCTCTTCTTTCCCCTCACCCATGGGCCGCCCGCCTGATAACTGCGATAATATTATCACCACAGTAATGGTAAACGGTGATGTGACAGGGAAGATAGCGATTATGAACTTGACAAGGATGTCCACTATCACCATTATTAGTTATACTAATAATAGAGATTTTGAATAGAGAAATACAACAAAATAAAGAGGTAAAAGGTATGAGAGTCAAGAAAGAAGAGTATAAATTACAAGCATCCGTGGATGATTTTGTGTTTATTATGGAGGATCCATTTGAAACAGGGCCAAAACTAGTTGAAATAATAGAAGAATATGGAGAAGTAGTGGGTTTGAAGATTAATAAAGATAAAACAAAAATCTTGGTGAAAAATATGGCAGAAAAACAGAAAAGAGAGTTGATTGGGAAACTGGATATAAAAGTGGTGAAAACAGTGAAATATTTGGGTCTTGAATTGACATCAAGGTGTGTAACACTAAAGGAGGATAACTATTATAAGGTGAGAAAACTAATAGAAATAGATCTAGAAAGATGGAAAAATCTACAATTATCACTGATGGGAAGAATAGCAGTAGTAAAGATGAATATATCACCAAGATGCTATACCTATTACAAACAATACCAATAAAACTAGAGAAAAAAATACTTTGAAAGTATGAATAAAATGGAGGGGAAATATATATGACAAGGGAAAAAAGCAAGAATTAATATAAAAATGTTGCAAGTTGCAAAAGTTTGAGGTAGATTTGCATTACCAAACTGGGAACTGTATTACCAAGCAGCAGGACTAGCTTGGATGAAAGAATGGATCTTATTGAGAAATACAAGAATATTGATATTGGAGGGTCATGATTTGCAATTGGGTTGGCATGCTTTTTTGTGGTATGGTAAAAGTAAGGTACATGGCTATTTTCAAAGACATTATGTAATGAATGGATTACTAACAATATGGGAAAGAGTGAAAGGGAAATACTACTTAGAAATACCAATGTGGCTTTCAACAAAGGAAGCATAGACACATCCAAATATTAGTAACATGAAAAAGATTATTAAATACAAAGATATCTTAACAGAAAGGGGAAACTAAAAAAAACAAGAATTAGAAAAACAAGAGATTGATATAGGATGTTTTTCACAATTGCAAATACAATCAAGATATGAAAAAGATAAAAGGGAGTACTGTTTTAACTTAGGAAGTTCGGAGTTGGATAAGATATGGGAATGGAAGAAAGAATAATATACAAACTATATAGCTACCTATTAAGAACTAGGCTAGAAGAAGTGGTTAAAGATACAATGTTAACTTGGGCAAAGAATTTTGGCCACACAATTGAGCTAAAAAAGTGGCAACAACTATGGGAAAGGTACTATAAATTAACCATGTCAACAGCTTACAAAGAAAACTTATACAAAATGTTTTATAGATGGCACATGTCACCGGAAAAATTAGCAAAGATGTTTAAAGACAAGTCAGCGAAATGTTGGAAATGTCAACAAGTAATAGGTTCTTATTATCACATGTAGTGGACTTATGCAGAAGGAAGGAAATATTGGACTAAAATAAGAGTAAGGTTAAATAAAATGTTACAAGAAATAGAATTTAGGCTTCCAGGAGCTAATGTCATCGTGCTAAGAGTTAGAGAACGGGAGCTCCAGTAACCTCTATCTCTAATTTCTTCATTTGAACTCATTTTTGAGTGCTGCAGATCCTGAAGGGACCAGCAGATTAAGGGGGAAACTCTGAAGATGCTGGGGTGATAAGGCAAATCTCCCAACGGGTAGGAGAAACTCACTAAACAGACGAGGATCTATCCTGTCACTTGGTCAGGACTGTAGCAATGGCGGCCGCAAAAGAAGGGAGAGAGAGGGGGCAATTGAAATCGAGATGTAGGTTATTGTTGACAACCCAAAAAAGGGAAGACAACGTGAAATTGGCAGAAAACTTGAACTGGAAAGAAAGAGGCTCAGTGACGGAGACTGTTTCTACAGTCTTGAATCTTGCCGAAAGTAGTGAGAGCTAAGACGCTGAATTGGAATTGACTGCATGAATAATTTGAAAGGAAGCAGCCAGAGTGGGAAACTCGATAGGAGAGGGAGGAGAAAAAACTAAAACCCGGCTTGGACAACAGGAGTGGGTTATAATAGCTGCTAAGAAAACTTGGAAAACACAAAAAGGATTGTATAATAGTTGGGGTGGTTGTTGATTATTATTCTTTTCTTCTCTCTCACTCATCCATCCACTCCTCTGTCTTTTGAAAGAATAGTTGAACTTTGAACTGTGAACAGTTTCAATCGTGAACATCCTTTTGGAGGGGACACCTTGCAAATATACAACATCCACTCTCTTGGAAGTTAAAACTGTACCAGAAAAACTGGAGGGCTCCTTTAACACACACACACCAGTTAATTTGATGCTGAAGTCTTGGTCGAAGATTGCATGGAGGGAGGGGAAGCAGAGGCCACTAGCTCTTGTTCCCTTGTTGGGCAAAGCTTCAATCTTTGCCTTGTGCAGCCAGATGACTGAGGCTGAGTGACTTCCTCATCTGGGGTGGGTATTTTTTTACAGTGTGAGGCATGCACCCAGAAAGCCAAATACTGACATTTCACAGCTGTATTGGAGGTCAGGAAGATCTGGAACAGACCTTTCCAACGAGGAGTCAGGCAATTTCTCCATTCAAACACTTTTGCAGGGGTGCAATGGTTCGGGCTGGTGTGCTCTTATTGGGAGATCCTGGCTTAATTTCTCGAGTCCATCTGTTGGTTTTAAAATTGAATTAGTTTTTATTGGGATTTTAATTGGTTTTAGCACAGGCCGGGTTAATTTAATAAGTTTTTTATATTTATATATTTATTATCGTTATTTTATGTATATGCGTGGTTTTAATTTTTCCTGTGCACCAACCCGAGTCCCTTTTTGGGAGAGTGGTGCAGTATATAAATTTAATAAAACTTAAACTTAAAACTTGCTTTAATTTTCATCCAGATCCCTAATTTGCGAACATTTGCTCTGCATTCTTTTCTTATCAACTGCATTGTATGTGTACCATATTCTATTATCCTTTCATTAAAATGTCCAACATTCTCATGTAACAGAAGCATAATAGTATCTAGAACAGAGGGCACTGATATTATTTTGTTTAGGCTCTCCTTAGCACTACTTAATATGGTTCTAATTATTTCTACATACTATTTAATCCTATGTGTGTACATACATATTACATAGTATATAGTATGTGCATCGGCAGACAAAAAGATACATTATCTACTATAAATACTGCATGTGTATGTACACACACACAAACATGGCGTCTTCTGAAGCCAAGTCTAGGGCCAGAGTTTGTTGTGCTTCCTTTCTCTTCTTTCTTTCTCTCCGTCCCTCCTCCTCACCCTCCCTTCCCCCCCCCTCTCTCTCTCCCTCCCTCCCTCCCTCCCTCTCTCCCTCCGAGTGGAAAGGGAAAGAAGCAGCACACAGAAAAAGAATGTGTGACATAGAGGGAGAAAAGATATATTTAATCGCTAATAACCAACTAACAACTTGAATCATTCAGCAATAAGTAAACTGACACTTCAGTGCTGCTTCCTTCCAGCAGCAATTGCAATTTCAAATTAAACCAAACTCGAAGTAACATGGTATGACTCGGTGTGCACTTGCCTGGCCAGTCACTCACGCCAAGAAAACACTGAGCATTCAAATATACTATTTAATATACTATTGATATACTAGTAATCAAATGGGTAAATAGGTTAATCAGAGGCTCATTAAAGATCAGGTGTACCATCCGTTTTTTCACCTCAATTTCAAAGACATCACCCTGAAGAAAGTACTTATCAATGCTTGGCAAAGAGTCAGATGAAGGGGGAACAGATGCGGTTTGTTCCTGATACTCCCAATCCACTTCATTGGAGAATGTTTTATCAGGCGATGGTTTGTTCAAAGTTTCAGAGTCCTCCGTATTAATTCTGGGGTAGTTTCCTCCAAATATTAAGCACCTGAGAAGATTATCCTTTCTTGATTTCTGAGACTCAAGTTCCTTCTCCAAAGGTTTCTCTGCTCTTTCTTCATTTTGAGGATTTTTCTCTTTCAGCTGCTGGTCGACTACAAAGTGTTTTCCATGGTTGGACCTTGTTGATCTGTTGCCAGATTCCAGAATGAGGTTGACTTTACCAGGCTCTTCCTTACTATCATCATTCACCACAGTAGAGGTAGTCAAAGGTGGCAGCTCAGTTGGCAGGTGTAAAATTGAGTGCTTGTGTAAAGAGTGAATGGATGCTTGAGGAAGCCTCTTAAGCGAAGAAAAGTGCTGAGAGTGTAGTAGCACTGCAGGCTTCCTTGTATTTTCAGCCATGGAATGTGAAGCACGTTCTCCTCGCTCTGCTGAAAGTCTAACAGTAGCTTTTGCAAATCCTCTTCTTTTGGTTAGGAACAAAGCAAATAAATGATTTGTTTCCAAACTCATGAACTTTCTGTACCATTCTCCGATTGATCTTTAATTTTTCCACAGGGTTTTTAACATTCAGGCTGATATCTCCAGAAGCTTCTGAAATTTGGGTAGCCACATCATTTTGAATCTCCAGCTCATGAATTTTCTCTTTGTTTTCTGTTAATTTTGCTTTTGTAACAACCAGTGGCTTCTTGTTATTCTTCAGAGGGAATAGTCGCCTTGCCACCTTCCTCCATTTTTCATCCATTTTATGTGAAGCTGGTTTTACTTGCTCTCCTGTACATGTTCCTTTAGTTGTTTTAAGTCTTTTTGTCACCAACTGAGGAAAGAAGTCTTTTGTATTTTTCTCATGATCATCTTGTACTATTTTTTGACGGCTTTTTGAGTATCCCACCCTGAGTGTGATTTTTCCAGAAGCTTCTGAAATTTCTGTGGCCATTTTCTTTTGGGTCTCCAGCTCATGAATTTTCTCTTTTTTTCTGTTATTTTTGTTTTGGGAGTGACTTGTGGCCACTTCTTAACCCTCAGAACTACTTGTTGTCTTGCAGGCTTCCACCATTGTTGAGGCATTGTGTGTGAAGAAAGTTTTAGTTTCTCTGCTTGAAGTTTTCCTATGCTTTCTGCAAATTGTTGCCTTTTAGTTAGGAACTTAAGAAATAAATCTTCTCCTGTTTGCTTTTTTCCAAGCTCATGATCTCCTTGTACTAATTTTTGATGGCTCTTTAACCATTCCAGATGGCTTTTAGATCTCATGTTGATATCCCCGGAATGTTCTGAAATTTCTGCGGCCCCTTCCTTTTGGATATCCAACTCATGAGATTTCTCTTTGTTTTCTGTTAATTCTGCTTTGAAAGCAACCTGTGGCCTCTTGTTATTCTTCAGGAGTAGTCGGCTTGCCACTTTCTCGTCGTTCTTTAACCCTGCTAGATAACTTTTAGATCTCAAGATGATGTCCCGAGAAACATCCAAAATTTCTGTAGTTAAATCCTTTTGGAGTTCCAACTCTTGATTCTCTTCCTTTTTGGTTATTTTTGCTTTGGGTTCCACTTGTAGGACATTGGATGATTTGTACAGTTTTTTCAGCAGATTTTCAGGAGTTTCATCCAAATATTCACGAGGATTTGATTTAGTTAATCCACTCCATAATTTTAAAATTGATGACCTAAGAAATTCAATGGAATTACCAATTGTCTCCTGAATATGAGGATTGTAATAACTGGGAGAATTGGCACTCCTTTTGCAATAAATGTTTGAGGCTGGGCATGGAAGTACAAATCCATCCAACCTTTCAAAAACTACCAGCATTCCAACCAGGAAAATTTGGGTCGCAAAGGGGGCAACACATCTCATGATGCCTATCCCCTCTCGCTCCTTTTACCCAAATGAAGGCTGCTTGGAATGTTGCAGCCAACAGTTGAGGTGATTCTATGCGGTTACCAAGCAACCAAATGTGATTTCATATGGAGGCTACAGGATAATGCCACTGCTGTGACATTATTCCTGACATCATAGAATTGCTCAAAACCATGGCGACAATGTAGGTAGTGGCCTCTTTTATAGATAATGAGTTGATTTTATGAGATCACTCAGATACTTGTGATTAATGTTTTTGGTCAGAGTCATAGTAGGGAATACCATCTGCTTTCACTATCATTCTTCAGCTCCTATAACAAATTACTGCACATTATTATATGTAGAAAACGGAGGGATCAGCAGTTGAAGAAGGAAAGTAATAGGACTAACTTATATACCTCCCCATAGTGCTCACAGCATTCTCTGAGCAGTTTACAATGTCAACATATAGCTCCTAACACTCTGGGTCCTCATTTTACCAACCTCAAAAGGATGGAAAGCTGAGGCAACCTTGAAACATTCACGATCAAATTCCAACTGTGGGCAGAATTAGCCTGCGATAGTGCAGGAAATATAATTAACCACAGAAGAAAGAGCAGAGAAATGATAAACAGAAATTCCTGGGAAACACACAGCTGTCTTCCTTCACCCAAAATTTATTGATTGTATTTGTGTCACATTGCAAGCAACTCAAATCCTGGGAGTTTATATGATGAGTACTCTAAGGTCCCAGAGGTTTCCCTGAATCACTGAGATGCCAAAGAAAGTGAAAGTCAAGACAAGGCTTGCAAAAATAACCGCTTTTTTATTCCTTTGGCCAGAGCAGAAAAAGAGTTGGGTGATACTATTTCCAAAACACAGACAAAAGCATGTAAGGAATAGCCACACACTGTGAGAGTGGCTGAGGGTATTTATACATTTTACGGCAATAGAAACAAAATTTATCCAATCAAACAAAGGTTTGTCACCAACGTGATCTTTAAAGCGTTCTTTGCTATTTTGCAGAGTATCCCTTGTCCTTGTCCTTGTGTGTTCATACTCCTAGGCAGCCCCCTCCTTACATATCGAGCAGGATGTTCCTGGGAACTGTCTCCAAGGATATGTCTAGCTCTGAAATAAATTATGTGACAGGCCTGCAACTTTCTTTTGGATCTTTGGCCTGCCACACTTTCTATTAATCTACTATGCCTTTTTCTATTGTGGGAAAATGGGAGGGGGGATAGTACGAATTTACTTACTGTGTAGCCAAAACAAAATTCTTACTAGAAAGCCAAGGACATCTCTGCAGGTTTGCACCTGACAGGAACTGGATGGGTGGAACTGGCAGCATGGTAGTGGGAGTTTGGACCATGTGATGGAATTGTGTGTGGGGGTGAGGTGACATAGGATCTTGAACTTTCAACTAGTAAAAACAACTAGTTTTTACTACTGGTTCTGTGCGCGTGGGTTTTTTTGTGTATGTGGCTTGTTTGCTCATCTGATGGTGGGTATGGCTTGTTGGTCATGTGAGTGGGTGGGTGTTGATTCATGGTCATGCGATTGGTTGGTCATGTGACTGGGTAGGCATAGCTGTTGGTCATGTGACTGGGTAGGCATAACTAATTAGTCACCTGACTGGGTGGGCATGGCCAACTAAACATCACTCATGCCTTGCCTGACTTTTCTTTGCCTCAAAGGCTTTAAAGAGATACAATTTCTCTATTTATTTACTACTTCTGAACATCCAAAATATACTATTTAATCCTATGTATATATGCTGCATGTCTGCATACATAATACATAGTATTGTTGCAGAAGAAAGAGCTCGAGACTTAGACTTCTCAAAATCAGGAACAGTTTATTATGGCTGCCATAGATTCAGAAAGCTAGTTCAGGCTAGCATCCAAGAATTCTGAACTCCCTCCAAAAGGGAATACAAGGTTTTATAGTTTAGTTTTATCATGAAGATTCTTACTCTTTCTCTGATTGGTTAAAATGATCGTCATCAAAAAGAAAACCACAAACATCCTGTTTTTGCTAACCAGCCTCTAACTCGAGCAGGTGCAGCTTCTGCGGTTTGGCGCATCCTGTTGCAAGTCTTGCAAACTTAAGAAATTCAAAGCTTATTCAGAAAACTGGGTCATCCATCCGAGCCCCACATCATTTCACTCTTAACAACCAGGTCTCACTTTATGCCAATGCCCTGCCTCAGTATAGTGTGTGTATAGGCACACAAAAAATACATTATCTATATATATTTGTGATGGGGAACCTATGGCAAGAGTGTAACTAGTGGCATGTGGGGTCATTTGTTAGGGCACACGAGGTATTGCCCTGTCATTTCCAGCGTGCATGTGCCCACTAGCCAGCTGACTTCATCCTTCCTTTGAGGCCGATTTTTGCCCTCTGGAGGCTTCAGGACTTCTCTGAAGTGACTTCTGGCTTGTCTGTAGGCCCATTTTTCACCCTCCGGAGCCTTCAGGGAAGCTCCTTATTTCTTGTGATTTTTGTCCTATGTCCAAATATATTTCAAAACTACCTTCTTTGCTAAATCAAATTTCACAGCAATGGCTCAGCAGGTTTACAAATAGTTCTGATACACTTTGAAATCTTTCTATCTAAAACTTTGGTTCATTCAGCTTTTTAGGATCTGCTGATTTCACTTACACCTTACTGATCCTAATAGATCAATAGGCTATATTTTCGTTTCCCCCAGTCGCCACTTCTTTGTGGAAAAAAAACAAAAAATGAAACATAGAAAGCAATATCTGCATGTCAGCTACCTTATATCAATTATAGAAGTAAGCGAAATAAACCAAAACATCCTTCATTTAAGATGGGGAACACCTATTTTGATTAAAAGTGTTTCAGCAAGGCAAAAACACAAAAGGGGATAGACAGGCTGGGACATGCAACCCTAAATACAGCATGGAACTGAAGAGGAGCAATGCAGTGCTGGTCCAGGCTGCAGGCATAAGACCTCTCCTAATGCAGGTTGTCTCTTGCAGTCATTGTGGGGCTTCCATGAAACAGTTTTTTTTAATCACTTGTGATTGCAAGTAGAGATGAGTTAATTTGATGCTGCCATCTTGGTCAAAGATTGCACGGAGGGAGGGGAAGCAGAGGCCACTAGCTCTTGTTCCCTTGTTGGGCAAAGCTTCAATCTTTGCCTTGTGCAGCCAGATGACTGAGGCTGAGTGACTTCCTCGTCTGGGGTGGGTATTTTTTTACAGTGTGAGGCATGCACCCAGAAAGCCAAATACTGACATTTCACAGCTGTATTGGAGGTCAGGAAGATCTGAAACAGACCTTTCCAACGAGGAGTCAGGCAATTTCTCCATTCAAACACTTTTGCAGGGGTGCAATGGTTCAGGCTGGTGTGCTCTTATTGGGAGATCCTGGCTTAATTTCTCGAGTCCATCTATTGGTTTTAAAATTGAATTAGTTTTTATTGGGGTTTTAATTGGTTTTAGCACAGGCCAGGTTAATTTAATAAGTTTTTAATATTTATATATTTATTATCGTTATTTTATGTATATGCGTGGCTTAATTTTTCCTGTGCACCACCCCGAGTCCCTTTTTGGGAGAGTGGTGCAGTATATAAATTTAATAAAACTTAAACTTAAAACTTGCTTTAATTTTCATCCAGATTTCTAATTTGCGAACATTTGCTCTGCATTCTTTTCTTATCAACTGCATTGTATGTGTACCATATTCTATTATCCTTTCATTAAAATGTACAACATTCTCATGTAACAGAAGCATAATAGTATCTAGAACAGAGGGCACTGATATTATTTGGTTTAGGCTCTTTGTTTTTGTGAAGTGAAAAGCCAAGGTAAAGTTATAATTGAGCGAGGGAAAGAAACAGGTGTGAGTTTCAATTTTTTTTTACTCCTGGTTCTGTGGGCAGGGCTTGTTTTGTGAGAGTGCCTTGGTCATGTGACTGGTTGATCATGTGACTAGGTAAGTGTAGCTGGTTTGTCACACCCATAATGCTTTGCACACCCCAGTGGGTATGCATGACCAGGGCTCCCCCTCCCATTTTTGGAAGGCTTTTTTCACCCTCCCCAAGCTCCAGATACAGTGCACCTGCCCCACTCCCGAGGTCCTCCAGAGGCTTCAGGAACTTCCCTGAAGCCTCCGGAGTGTGAAAAAACGGCCCTAAGGGAAAACTGGAAATTCAAGAACAGACTTCCAGTTTACTCGTAGGGCTGGTTTTAGCCCTCCGGAGCCATCAGGGGCCTTCAGGATGGCCTCAAAAGGTTGAAATCAGCTGACAGAGCAATGCCTCGCGTGCCCTGACAAATGGCTCTGCGTGCCACCTGTGGTATGTGTGCCATAGGTTTGCCATCACGGATATATACTGTATGTGTATGTACACACACACCAACACACACATGGCATCTTCTGAAGCCATGCTTAGTGCCACGGTTTGTGGTTCTTCCTTCCTCTTCTTTCTTTCTCTCCCTCCGTCCTCCCTCTCCCTCCCTTCCTCTTTCTTTTTCTTTCTTTCTTTCTTTCTTTTTTTCTTTCTTTCTTTCTTTCTTCTCCCTCCCTCCCTCCGAGTGGAAAGGGAGTGAAGCAGTACACAGAAAAAGAATGTGTGACAGAGGGGGGGGAAGGGATCTATCTGATCACTAATAGCCAATCAATAACTTGAATAATTCAAATAAGTAAACTGACACGCCCGCCTCACTTGATTTTGGTGGCAATTGTAATTTCAATTAAAGCAAACTCAAAGTAACTTGGTATAACCTGACACGCATTTGCCTGGCCAGCCACTCACATCAAGAAAATTCTGAACATCCAAAATATACTATTTAATATACTATTGGCATACTAGTAATCAACTGGATAATTAGGTTAATCAGAGACTGGTTAAGGATCAGGTCTTCCAACTGTTTTTGCAGATCTTCAAAGACATCGGCCTCACGAAAATTAACAGTGCTTGACAAAAAATCAGATGAAGGGGGAGCAGATATGGCTTCTTCCTGATACCCCCAATCCACTTCATTGGAGAATGTTTTATCAGACAACAGTTCATTCCAAGTAACTCTGGGGTAGTTTCCTCCAAATATTAAGCGCCTGAGAAGATTATCTTTTCTTGATTTCTGAGACTCAAGTTCCTTCTCCAAAGGTTTCTCCGCTATTTGTTCATTTTGAGGATTTTTCTCTTTCAGCTGCTGGTCGACTACAAGATGTTTTCCATGGTTGGGCCTTGTTGATCTGTTGCCAGATTCCAGAATGAGGTTGACTTTACCAGGCTCTTCCTTACTATCATCATTCACCACAGTAGAGGTAGTCAAAGGTGGCAGCTCAGTTGGCAGGTGTAAAATTGAGCGCTTGTGTAAAGAGTGAATGGATGCTTGAGGAAGCCTCTTAAGGGAAGAAAAGTGCTGAGGATGTAGTAGCACTGCAGGCTTCCCTGTGTTTTCAGCCATGGAATGTGAAGCACGTTCTCCTCGCTCTGCTGAAAGTCTAACAGGAGTGTTTGCAAATCCTCTTCTTTTGGTTAGGAACCTAGCAAAAAAATCTTTTTCACTTGGTTTGTTTCCAAGCTCATGAACTTTCTGTGCCATTGTCTGATTGATCTTTAACTTTTCTATAGGGCTTTTAACACTCAGGCTGATGTCTCCAGAAGCTTCTGAAATTTTGGTAGCCACTTCCATTTGAATCTCAGGCTCATGAGTTTTCTCTTTGTTTTCTGTTAATTTTGCTTCTGTAACAACCAGTGGCTTCTTGTTATTCTTCAGAGGGAATAGTCGCCTTGCCACCTTCCTCCATTTTTCATCCATTTTATGTGAAGCTGGCTTTATTTGTTCCCCTGTATGTGTTCCTTCAGTTCTTTCAAGTCTTTGCCTCTTTGTTACCCACTGGAGAAAGGCTTCTTCTCTTGTAGTTTTCCCAACCACATGAAGCTCTTGTACTATTTTCTGATGGCTCTTTAAGTATTCCAGGCTTATAATCCTGGGGGTGATTTCACCAGAAGCTTCTGAGATTTCTGTGGCCATTTTCTTTTGGATCTCCAAGTCACGTGTTTTCTCCATTTTTCCTGCAATTTTTGCTTTGGTAGCCAGAGACACTTGCAACCCTGCAAACTTCCAATGTTTTTCAGCCATTGCGGGTGAATTATGTTTTTCTTGATCTTCAACAAGTTTTCCTGTGTTTTTTGTTAATACTTGTTTCTTTGTTGCTAATCTAATAGCCAAGTCTTTTTCTTTTTGATTTTTTTGAAGCCAATGGTTTATCTTTACCATATTCTGGTCATCCTTTAACCCTTCTAGATTGCTTTTAGTCCTCAATCTGATGTCCCTAGAAACTTCCAAAATTTCTGTATTAAAATCCTTTTGGAGTTCCAACTCTTGAGTCTTTTTCTTTTTGGTTATTTTTGCTTTGGGTGCCATTTGTAGGACGTTGGATGACTTGTTCAGTTTTTTCAGCAGATTTTCATGAGTTTCATCCAAATATTCACGAGGATTTGATTTAGTTAATCCACTCCATAATTTTAAAATTGATGACCTAAGAAATTCAACAAAATTACCAATTGTCTCCCGAATATGAGGATTGTAATAACTGGGAGAATTGGCACTCCTTTTGCAATAAATGTTTGAGGCTGGGCATGGAAGTACAAATCCATCCAACCTTTCAAAAAATACCAGCATTCCAACCAGGAAAATTTGGGTCGCAAAGGGGGCAACACATCTCATGATGCCTATCCCCTCTTGCTCACTTTACCCAAATGAAGGCTGCTTGGAATATTGCAGCCAACAATTGAGGTGATTCTATGTGGTTACCAAGCAACCATATGGAGGCTGCAGGATAATGCCACTGCTGTGACATCAGTTTACCATGATTCTTGACATCATAGAATTGCTAAAAACCATGGCAACAATATAGGTAGTGGCCTCTTTTATATATAATGAATTTTTAATGGATTTTACATATAATGGATTTATGAGATCACACAGATATTTGTGATGTTTTTGGGTCAGAGTCACACTAGGGAATACCATCTGTTTCTGGTGGAAAATCAGATTGTAAGGCCTGGCTATCATTCTCCAGCTCCTAAAACAAATTATGGCACATTATTATAGCTAGGAAACAGAGGAATAGGCAGTTGAGGAAGGAAAGTAGTAGGCCTTTAACTTATATACCTCCACGAAGTGCTTCAGAGCATTCTCTGACCAGCTTACAATGTTAACATATTGCCCCTAACACTCTGGGCCCTCATTTTACCAACCTAAAGGATGGAAAAATGAGGCAGCCCTGAGCTGGTTATGATCAAATTCCTACTGTGGGCAGAGTTAGCCTGCTATAGTGCATTCAAGATAATCATCTGCAGAAGAATGAGCAGAGGAATGAGAAACAGAGATTCCTGTGACACATGCAGCTGTCATCCTTCAGCCAAAGTTTATTTACTGTATTTGTGCCACATTGCAAGCAATTAAAATCCTGGGAGTGTTAGCTTCTACTTTCCTTGCTTGCTATCGGATGCCATAGAAACGGGGAGGGAGGGGGCTTAAGATATTTGGGCGGGGGAATTACTGGTGCAGGAGGAGTATGAAGAAATGAGTTTTGTTTTCAGCATCTTCTGCGCATGCTGGTGGCTTGTGTTTGGACTTTAGAAGGTCGGCTTCAATCTCCTGCTGAAAAAGTGGCTGCACCTGAGACTGCTTTGGGAGAGGAGGCAAAGGGGAAGCAATCAGCTTCATCTCGCCCTTGCCCTCAGCCCCACCCACCCCTTTGGCTGAGCTCAAGTAGAGAAGCGGCCCACAGGGTTTCAGGAGCAAAGTTGAGGCTCACAGGAGTCAGGGTGGGGGGAAAGTCCAGTCGAGCGCTCTTCTTTCCTTGGAAATGGAATCTTGGGAGTGGGAAATGGCATCCCCAGGAAGGGTGGGCATGTCAGTATGTGTATAAAAAACACAAAGCGAGGGAGCCAGCAGCTGCGGATTAAGAAACTTTGTGAAATGTTATGCCTACATGCAATGTTTGGTGAGGGAGGGAGAAGAGATGCTTTCCTCTCTTGGCAGTGTTTTGCTTGAAAATATTTGAGAATCAGACCAGAGAGAAGAAAGAATGAGCCCTGCAAGGAGATGCTGCCGACACTGCCGCCTGCAGAGACACAGACAAAGCGAAGTTCATTGAAGACCTCTCTGGCCGGCCCACAAGTTTATCTGAAGGTGGAGGGGGGGAGATTTTTTGCACAGTGGTGTCTTCTCACAAGGCTTCTTCCGACATCCCAAGTTGTATGGATTTCCATGCCTTCCTTTATGGGATGTTGCTTTGCAACTGGGACATTGGGGGAAGCCCTGTGAGGAGACTCCACTGCCAATGTGCAAGAACCTTTCACTTCTCCCCCACCCCACCTGCCACCCGTCTTGCTACAGAGACAGTGGGGAAGGGAAGCAGCCTGTATTCTGTTAGCATTGGGGTGGGGTGGGAGGAGTTGGGCTGCAAGACACATGTCCTACCCAAGACCTGCAGTTCCGTCATGTTCCTCGCTGCTTTGTCCAGGGAAGTTGAACTTGTGAAATTTTTTTTACAGGGTGTTTCCCTGGACAAAAAAGCGAGAAACACAATGGAGCTGCAAGTCTTGGGTAGGATGCATGTCTTGCAGCCCAACTCCTCCCACCCCAATGCTAACAGAATCCAGGCTGCTTACCTTCCCCACTGTCTCTTTAGTGAGAGGGGCAGCAGGTGGGGTGGGGAAAAAACAAGAGGCATGGAGTGAGACATGGCTTCTCTTGCCGTCTCTTCTCCCCCCCGCTCTGGGCATGGCAGGATTCCACTGCAACTTTCAAGCTGGGGCAGAGAGGAGGCAAAATGCTCACCCCTGGGAATGAATCAGACACTTCACTGGAGAAACTGCCCCACACCAGCCCAGGCTTCCTAAATCTCTCGCTCCCCAGATTCTCTTCCTCGCAAAGAAAGCCCAACCCAACACAGGGCTGTGACAGGGCATGTCAAAGCAGAGCCGGCCAGCCACTCGGTCGATGCAAAGAACATGGAGGGCAGCACGTGGGGTCGATAGGACATGCAGTCCCATGCTTGCTGCTTCCTGCATCCCCCAAATAATAAGATCGAGGCCATATTTTGTGGGTCAAAAAAAATAAGACCCTGTCTTATTTTCGGGGAAACAAGACATGTAGTTTGTTATTGTTGCTGTCTATTTTATCTTCTTCTCCAGGGATGATGCCCTTTCTGAAGGAGGGCCGAATGTCAGCCTCTATTTTCCTTGCTTGCTGTTGGCTGCCATAGAAATGTGGGGGAGGGGGCTTGAGATATTTGGGAGGGAGAATTACTGGTGCTGGAGGAGTATGAAGAAATGAGTTTTGTTTTCACCATCTTCTGCGCATGCTGGTGGCTTGTGTTTGGACTCGGTCAAGGCCAACCGTCTCACATACTACCTTGATAAGGCTTTTTCAAGATGCACCCCATCTGACATCTTAGGGAGTTGAAGATTGGACACTGGGTTGGGGAATTGGGGGGGGCTGGGTAAACGTTTGATATGTACATGTTCGCGCCTTTCTGGCTCAGATCTTGCTTTCCTTTTCGCTGGTTTCATTTCAAATTTCATTTTGGATCCGAGACGACTTAGCCTCCACTCCGATAAATCTGGGGGATCATCCAAGACAGGTCTTGAGACCGTTTTGTGGGATGAATTCGACTTTGTTACTTCCAAAGACATGGACAGGTTGCTGAGGCGGCTGAATACCACCACGTTTATTGGACCCGTGTCCCTCCTGGCTGGTACTGGCCTCCTGGGAGGTGTCTCATGGCTGGCTCCAGGAAATAGTGAATGCTTCTTTGAGTAGGGGGTTCTTGCCAGCCATCTTGAAAGAGGCGGTGGTGAGACCCCTCCTCAAAAAGCCTTCCCTCGACCCAGCATCATTAATTAATTATCGTCCGGTCTCCAACCTTCACTTTCTTGCGAAGGTTGTTGAGAGTGTGGTGGCCAGCTGATGTATGCAGCAGCCTTCATAACCACCAAAGAATTGGGTTAAAAATACAAAAGAACCAAAGAGGCAAGAAAAGGAAGCCTAAGTGGAAAATTTGGTTGGAATTGAAGATCAAAAAATTTTGTAGCGATTTGAGCAACTTGAAGAACCTAAGGCAAGGTCAGCTAAAGAGCAAGCAGGTCAAAAGCAGCCGGGAAGCAATTTAGAGAATAAGGAGATTGCGGTAGTAATTGAAGAGCTGAAACAGAGTGTTGTAGCCATTGCTGAAAGAATTAAAACGTAACTGAGTAACTCAAGTTCAAGGGAAATTCACAGTTCAGAGCAAATCAGCACCACTTTTATAAGAGCTTAGAAAGTGGAAATGGAGTAACAACAAATGAAAAGCCTGATAAAGAGAAAGCTCTGAAATTCTGGAAGAATTTGTGGGAAAACAACAAGAAGCAAAACAGAAATGCAAAGTGGATCAAACAGATTGAGGAATCTATTTTTTTTTAAAATAATTTTTATTGGTTTTACAATTTATAATATGGGAAAGGGGTAAATAGGGTTTATAATATACATTTTGGAGCTTCCATATCAGAAATGGTGGTTGCATTCGGGTCTTCATACAATATCCTATTGGATAAATAGTGTTAAGAGATATATACATATAACACTTTTTTTAAAAATTCATACATTCAATCATTAGTTTTACATTCACATCCGTTTCAAGAATTACAAGAATTCAAAATTAATTATTTTTGAGATCTGAGCCTTTTTGCTATCGCACCTTCTTTCTCCCTCCCCTTGGCATGCCGCACCGTCGCTCCTCCCGTTCCTTCTTCTTCATCTCCCAGGATTGAGGAGTGTTTTTTAAGAAAGGTCTCCGCCTCTCCTGTTGTTTTAATTTTTATCCTACCTCCATCCCAGAATATCAACATTCCTTCAGGCATTAACCATTTAAACCAGATTCCATTTTTATATAGCTTTTTGGACAGGAAGGAATATTTCCTTCTCATTTCTCTAATCTTTTTTGGAATCTGTTTCAATATAGCAATGTCCTTTTGCTCATATTTCAAAGGGCCCTCTCATTGTGCCCTCGGTATCTCATTCCGTGTGTACCTTCTTAAAAATTTGATATGGATCTCTCTGGGAACTTCATTTATTCTAGCATATGCTGAATTAATTCTGTAAATTAAATCTATTTCCCCCCAAAGGTATTCTTTGCTCTTTTTAATGTAATTTGCTAAAATTCCACTCATCAAATTTCTTAAATCTTCATCTTCTCTCTCAGGAACGTTCTGAAACCTAAGGAAGAAAGACATTCTTTCAAATTCAAATTTAGACATATGTCCAGAAAATTCTGCCGTTTCTTTTTGCAGCTCCTTTATCTCTCCTTTCATCTCGGCTGCCCCCTTCTTCAACTCTCCAATTTCCTGTTGGTTAGTTGTTATAGTTTTTTGTGTCTCCAGTAGGTCTGTTCTTAAATTCATCAGGTCTTTACTTAGGCTTTTCCACAATTCTTGTACTTCCTTCATTATGTCCTGAAGTGTTGGTTCTTTCTCTTTCTCTTTCTCTCCTCCTGTTGCCCCTTTCTGTAACATGATAGTGATTTTCCCTTGCTGCATAGTCGGAGTGGCTCTAGTTGAAGTTTGAGCTGGAAGGGACTTTCCAGTTGGGGATTTTTTTTATGAGGTATTTATAATTTTTAAGTTCGTACACTGAAGATGGCGTCAAAGAGGAAGCAGTCTGCGAAATTCAAGATGTCAGGAACAAACTGAGTCGGTGGTCAGTGATCTAATTTTGTAATTTTATAAAGTCCAGAGAGGCAATTTTCCTATTAATCCACAGTAGAAAAAAAGAAGGTCCACGTATTGGGAAGTACACCGAAGGCTTCTTGAGAAGACCTTAGAAATATATTTTTCCTTGGTTTTCAATTAAATGAAGGGAAGTTTCCATAAGTCAGTAAAGGTTCTCCGTTTCGAACAAAGAAATCGCCATTTTGCCGCTCCTCCTCCGGAAAGGAGAAAAAAGTGAAAGTTTACACTCTTTAACAAGCTACAGATACAATATTGCCAGTTATAATTCCAACATTGAAACAAAGTTTCTTTAGATGGTATAGGAATGGATCGTGTTAATCCTTCTCTCTCCTAAGTTCGGAGAGCATTTTAAACAGCCGCTTTTATGAGGGGGGGGGTTTCTACAATTAAAACTCCCCCCTCTATTTTTCTTTCTGTCAGAGATTCAATGAATAATAAAGCAGAAACTCACAATCACTTTTTTTTCCTTTAAAAGAGAGTCCCGTTGCATTCCACTAAGTTTGGCATTTCAGCCCGTCTTCTTTGTTTTGTTAATTCCAGTAAGCGTTGGCGAGGGGATTCCACCCCCCCCCCCCGCTTTCAGCTCCATCGGTTCCTAGAGCAAGCGGAAAAAGGCATTCCACCGATCACCATCGATACGGAAGCCCCGCAGCCGCTCGTACGGCAGGGAGTTAACCCAAACTCCCTGGGTCCCCGGGGGGACCAGCCAGAGAAGCAAGAGGCAGGAGCGCTAGGGAGGCGCTCCTGTCACTGTCGAGAACCAGAAATCATCTCCCAGATTGAGGAATCTATTAAAGTGCATAAAATGGAAGATATGAAAATAACAAAAGAAATGGTGCAAAGACAGTCAAGAAAAGTGAAAAACTGGAGTGCACCTGGACCAGGTGAGTTACATGGCTTCTGGTTAAAGGCACTTACAAGTATGCACAAAAGATTGGCAGCCAAAATGAACCAGATCTTAAAAACACCTGAAAAAGATGAATGAATTACAACTGGAAGGACATTTTTGATCCAAAAAGATAAAGAAAAAGGAAAGGACCATGGAAACTATAGGCCAATCACCTGTTTGCCAACAACATACAAGCTCCTTACTGGTATCATTGCAAACCAAGTTTATGGATATTTGGAAAGAAATAACTTGCTTCCTGTGGAACAGAAAGGATGCTGCAAAAATTCAAGAGGAACAAAGGACCAACTGCTGATTGACAAGTTAATCTTAAAGAATTCAAAGAAAAGACGACCCAACATGTTCATGGCTTGGATAGACTATAAGAAAGTGTTTGATTCAGTTCCACATAGCTGGATCAAGAAATGCCTGGAAATTTTTGGCATCAGCAGCAACATACAAAAATTCATGGAAACTTCAATGAATCTCTGGAAAACAAAACTTATGGCTAATGAAGAAGAACTGGGTGAAGTTGAAATTAAACACGGCATTTTCCAGGATGATTCCCTTTCACCCCTACTTTTTATACTCTCAATGCTACCACTAACAATCATTTTGAAGAAGATGAACTGTGGATATGAACTTGCAAAGAAAGGACTGAAAATTTCGCACTTGATGTACATCTATGGTGTCCAAACTTTTTTCAAAGAGGGCCAGATTGGATGAAGTGAACAGGGTGGAGGGCCGAACATTTTTCCGAACATTCTTTGAACCATTACAATTAAATGCAAATAAATTACTTTATGCCAAGTTAATTGCAAATGACATACTTTTCATTTCATAACATTAAGATCAACTGACAGTTGAGTTTTCACAATGTATTGAAAATAAATTTTAAAAAATTTACCTACCTCTTTCTCTCTTTCTCTCTTTCTCTCTTTCTTCCTCTCTCTCTCTCCATTTCTCTTGCTCTTTCTCTCTTTCTTTCTCTCTCTCTCTTTCTCTTTCTTTCTGTCTCTCTTTCTCTCTCTCTCTCTCTCTTTCTTCCTCTCTCTCTCTCTCTCCATTTCTCTCTCTCTTTCTTTCTCTCTCCCTTTTTCTCTTTCTTTCTGTCTCCCTTTCTCTCTCATTCTCTGTCTCTTTCTTCCTCTCTCTCTCCATTTCTCTCTCTTTCTTTCTGTCTCTCTCTCTTTCTCTTTCTTTCTGTCTCTCTTTCTTTCTCTCTCTCTCTCTCTTTCGCTCTTTCTTTCTTTCCCTTTTTCTCTCTTTCTCTTCCTTTCTCTCTCTTTTTCTCTTTCTTTCTGTCTCTCTTTCTTTCTCTCTCTCTCTCTCTCTTTCGCTCTTTCTTTCTTTCCCTTTTTCTCTCTTTCTCTTCCTTTCTCTCTCTTTTTCTCTTTCTTTCTGTCTCTCTTTCTGTCTCTCTCTCTCTCTCTTTCGCTCTTTCTTTCTTTTTCTCTTTCTTTCTTTCTCTCTTTCTCTTTCTCTTTCTCTCTTTCTCTCTGTCACTCTGTGTGTGTGTGTGCGCGTGTGTCTGTCTGTCTCTCATTCACTTAATCAGTCTCTATCTATCTGTCTCTCCCTCCCTTTTCCCCCGTCTTTCTCCGATTCAATCCCTCCCTGTGTCATTCTCTATCTGTGTCTCTCTCCGTCTCTCTCCCTCCCTCTCTTTCTCTCTGTCTCTGTCTGTCTCTCTGTCTTTCCCTCCCTCCCCTTCTGTCTCTCTCTGTGTCTGTCAGTCACTCCCTCTCTCCCCTCTCCTCCCTTCCCCACCCCGGGAAGCAGCAGAAGGGCCAGTATGCCAGAGGTTACGGACGCCTCCTCCCGCAGCGGGCGAGAGAGCAGGCGGGGTGAGCACCCAAGGCTACCGTCATCTTAAGCTCCACCGAGGCTGTCGCCCGGCAGGGGCGTCAGGCGGGAAGCCGGTCGCGTCTCCATCGCTCCCTCCGGCAGGCACCATGGCTTACGTTCTGAGGCTGCGCGTCCGGCTTCCCTGCCTGACGCCTCTGCCGGGCGACCTTGTGCGGCGGGAGCTGCACATTCTGGGGCTGCGTGGCTGGGAGGGAGGTGAACGCGCGGCCCCAGAACGTAAGCCATGGTGCCCGCCGGAGGGAGCCGCGATGGAGACGCAACCGGCTTCCCTGCCTGACGCCCCTGCCGGGCGACCTGCCGGGCGACTTTGTGCAAGCACCCAAGGCTACCGTCATCTTAAGCACCGGCAGGTCGCCCGGCAGGGGCGTCAGGCAGGGACGCCAGTCGCGTCTCCATCGCGTCTCCTTCCGGCAGGCACCAAGCGCATGTTCTGGGGCCGCGCGTCCACCTCCCTCCCAGCCACACAGCCCCAGAGACAGAGGGAGGAAGGGAGGGCCACATTTACACAGAGCAGGGAGGGCTGTTGGAGGGCCGTATTAAACTGACCCCCGGGCCGCAAATGGCCCGCGGGCCGGACTTTGGACATGCCTGATGTACATGGATGATTTGAAGCTGTTTGGTAAAACAAAAGCTGAACTGAATTTATTAATTTAAAGCACAAAAGAATTTAGCCAAGACATTGGTATGCAGTTTGGAATTGACAAATGTGCAACAATGGCCAAACAGCAAATGTTGCCTCTATAATAAGAAAGATGAGACAGTCGACCACCCTGATCAGTGGGTGCAGCAAAATTTCACAAACTGACTACCTACAACGCCATGACCACGTTGCTAAGATCATTCATTGGAAATTGTGCCAGAAGTTTGGATTTGAGTACAGCAAAAACCACTGGGAACATCAGGTTGAGAAAGTTTTAGAGAATGAGAAAGTCAAGATCTTGTGGGACTTCAGAATTCAGACTGACAGGCACTTGTCCTACAACACACCTGATATAACAATAGTTGAAAAGAAAAAAGTATGGTTCGTTGACATTGCAATACCTGGTGATGCACAAATTGAAAATAAGCAACAAGAAAAAATCACAAAATACCAGGACTTGCAAATGGAAGTTAAGCGACTGTGGAGGAGGAAGTCGTGTTGTCCCGATTGTGATTGGAGCCCTTGGAGCAATACCTAGGGGCTGCCTCGCCATGTGCCTCGCCATTCTAGGTTTGCCAGACTTGAGCATTCTGACTCTACAAAGGGCCACCCTGCTTGGAACAGCTTATATCCTCCGACGTTACCTTAACAGTTCCTAGGTCCTTGGTTAGGACTCAAACTTTTGAGCTACCAACCAGCCCCAAAAGCTGTGGATCTCATCAAAGATTAACCACAGATAATAATAATACTAAATTCTGATTATACAAAAACCACCCTACTTGGAACAGTTTATATACTCCAAAGTTACCTTAACAGTTCCTAGATCCTTGGTTAGGACTCGAGTTGTTGAGCTACCAAACAGCCGCAAAGGCTGTGAATCTCACCAGAGATTAACCACAGAATAATAAATAAATAAATTGGGAGGAAGACCTTAAGATTAAAATATTGGATTTGGATTGGAATGAGAACTGGAAGAGTCGAATTATGAGGACTTTGTCTATAAGGATTAAAGAGCATAATTTTAAGGTTGTTTGGAAATGGTATTGGACCCCATTAAGATTATCATTGATAGATAAAAAAATGAGCGATAAATGTTGGAGATGTAATATGGAAGTGGGAACTTATGAACATATGTGGTATAAATGTGTAAAAATTAAAAAGTTTTGGCAGCAATTAGAAAAAATGATGGGTGAAATGATGAAAAGAATAATAATATTGAGATCAGAAAATATATTGTTATTGATAATTAATGAACCTGAGTTAACAAAACATGAGAAAGAATTGATTAGAATTATGATTATAATGGGTAGGATTGTAATAGCAAGATATTGGAAAATAGAGGTAAATATTAAAATAGAAGAATGGTTCTGTGAAATGTGGAAATTAGCCTTAAATGATAAAATGACGTGTGATATTAAATTCAGAGAGGGGGTTTATAAAAAAGATATCTTTTGGAAGACTTGGAAGCCATTTGTGGACTATGCACTTGGAACTTTGGATGCCTTGACGCCTGTACCTAGAGAACGTGGATTTTGGAGATCTTAAAGATAACAGAAGACACTTGAAACCAACTCTTCCTTTTGTCTTGTATAGCACTGGGTGAAATATTGTAAAATATTATAAAAACTTCAATAAAAAAAAAAGAAAAAAAATAAAAAATAAATAAATAAATAAATAATAAAAACAAACAAATAAATAAATAAACTACGAAGGGATATCAGCAATCTGAAGTACTTGAAAGAAAGAAAACTAAAGAACAAAAAATTGAAAAATAGTTTACACAAAAAATACAACCTGGAGGAAAAAACAATACTGGAAATTATGGAAGAACTAAAACAACGTGCAATAGCAATAGCAAGGAAAATTGAAAGATATGAAGGACAAATAAAAAAATATTGTGAGATGTCCAGTTCAGAAGAAACCAACACTTCTTCTACCGGTCCCTTGATGAAAATTGAATCCAAACTAATATTCACCCATTTTTAAACTTTGAACTTTTGGAAAGATCAAAGTTGGGAAAACCCAGTGGAACACAACAATACTGATTCCTGGATCATAGATATTCAACAACAAACAATATAAAACAAACAATATAAAACAAGGTGGAAAATATTGTAATAAAATCTGACATGGTGGCAAAACAAGCAAAGAAGTTCAAGAACTGGAGTGCACCTGGCCTGGATGAACTGCATGGATACTGGCTAAAACATATGGCCAGCCTCCATCATTGCTTGGCCATTCAATTTGATCAAATGCTTCAAAATGCAACAAGCGAATAATGGCTAACAGCTGGACGAACATATTTGATAATGAAAGATTCAGAAAAAGGCACAGAACCAAGCCACTATCGCCAAATTACTTGTCTGTCAACAACATTCAAACTTTTTACAAGGATACTGGCAAATTCAGTATTCAATCATCTGATGGGAAACAGTTTGTATCCAGCAGAACAAAAAGGAAATTATAAAACCTACTAAACCTAAAACAACAAACAACATAAAGCAAAATGGAAAATTATGGAAAAGTAGTAACAACTGCTATGGTTGCAAAACAAGCAAAGAAGGTCAAGAACTGGAGTGCACCTGGTCTGGATGAACTGCATGGATACTGGCTAAAACACCTGACCAGCCTCCATCACTGCATGGCCAATCAATTTGTTGAAATGCTTCAAAAGCAAAGAATGGTTAACAGCTGGTTGAACATATTTGATAATGAAAGATCCAGAAAAGTGTACAGGACCAAGCAACTATCGCCCAGTCATTTGTCTGCCAACAATGTTCAAACTTTTTACAAAAATACTGGCAAATTCAATATTCAATCATTTGATAGAAAACAGCTTGTATCTGGTAGAACAAAAAGGAAATTATAAAAAATCAAGAGGAACAGAAAATCAAGAGGAACAAAAACTCTGCCAATCTTCATGATTTCAATGCCCAGTTGTTCAGAGATTTGGAAAAGTTCTGTCTGGATGATTTATGGAAATTGGTGTGTATCTTGTCAAGAAATATTTTGAAATGGTTCGGTTGCTTGATGTCCTTTATATCAGGGGTCCCCAACCTTTTTTGCACCAGGGACCAGTTTCATTTTAAAGAAAATTCTGCAGACCGGCTGGCCTAGAGGAGGAGGGAGGAGGGGAAACAGGCGGCGCATGCACATGAGGGGGGGGAGTCATCCCACTTGGCCCTCTAGAGCAGTGGTGGGCAAACGTATTAGTCAATAGAGCCAAATATCAACAGTACCACTACTGAAATTTCTTTTGAGAGCCAAAAGGTGTGCCTGTTTTGTGGGAGTGGGTCAGTTGTCATGTGACCTGGTGAGCATGGCCAACTTGGAAAATGTGGTGAAACTCACTTAACGGTCTTGCTTAGCAACCAAAATTTTGGGCTCAATTGTGGTCATAAGTTCTTTCTTCCTTCCTTCCTTCCTTCCTTCCTTTCTTTCTTTCTTTCTTTCTTTCTTTCTTTCTTCCATTTCTGGCTTGTCTTTGGTCTTCTGAAGATGGTAAAAATGGATTTATGGGCACTCGTTATATATAAAGGCAGCCCATGACTCTTTGGGATGCTGGTTTGAATCCAGGAATTGACTCAGAGGATGTGATTCCTTTGAAATGACCACTGGGAGAAAAATAGATCTTTAACCTGGTTAACCAAACTGGTAGCTTGAGGTGGAAGGAAATAGGAAAATAGATTCCTTTCCTTTCCTTCCTTCCATTGACTCCCTCCCCCTTCCTCCCTTTCTTTCTTTCTTTCTTTCCTTCCTTTCCTTCCTTCCTTCTTTAACCCCTCCCTTCCTCCTCCCTCCCCCTTCTTTCCTTCACTCCCTCCCTCCCACCCTCCATTCATCTTTCTTTTTCTATTTTTCTTTCTTTCTCTTTCTCTGTTTTTTGTCCCCCCCCCTCTCTATCTATCTATCTATCTATCTATCTATCTATCTATCTATCTATCTATCTATCTATCTATCTCTATCTCTATCTGTCTCTCTCTCCTCCCTCCACCCAACTCTGTCACTCTGTATGTGTGTGTGTGTGTGATTCCCTCTCTCCCTCCCTCTCTCTATTTCTGTCTCTCTAAGTCTGTCTCTCTGTGTGTCTGTCATTCTCTCCCTCCCTCCCCCCCAGGAAGCAGCAGAGGGGCCGGCATGTCGGCTGGGGAGGTCTACGGCTGCCTCATCCCGCAGCGAGTGGGCGTGCGGGCGGGTGGAGGACCCGAGCCTGCAGCTACCTTAAGCGCTGCTGAGGCCGTCCGGGAAGGGAGGTGGGCATGCGGCGCCTGGATGGCCTTGGCGGTGCTTAAGGTAGCCACAGCTTGGGTCCCGCCTGCCCGCCCACCCGCCCGCCCACTCGCTCACTGTGGAATGAGGCAGCCGTAACCTCCTCAGCTGACATGCCGGCCCCTCCGGGTAACCCTGGAAAGTGCGCCGCGGGGGCCGTCGGAAGGAGCTGGTGGAGGCGCGCTCGGCCATCCTCTGCCCAGGGGGCTGCTCCCTTCTCTGGCCCTGCGGCCCGGTTCCTATCCAGCCGCGAACCGGCACCGGTCCACAGACTGGGGATTGGGGACCCCTGCTTTATATAGTCCAGCACAAGTTGAAGGCAATGGTTCAAGCGGTGCTAAATTACAATGTTTGGGAACTCTTTAGCTATTCTGGTGCTGATTCCAGATTTTTTCCCAAGCATAACACTGGCACCATCAGAGCAGAATGCTATTAAATGCTTTTGCAGATATTCTATGGTAAACCCAACTTTATGTAAGCTTCTCATCACTGAAAAACATATGGTCTCTGCATCTTGTTTTTCCAATTCCACCAGCTGAATGAAAATGGTTGTTGGGCATTCTGAATCCTCAACTTTTACAAAAACTATTCACAACTGCTTTCATTGATAGCATTGAGACTTTGTCAATGATCAAACACACTTTCTGATTTGCAATAATGCTGGTAAACATGGTGGCTTTAATTTCTTTTGCAATGAAATCAACTATTTTCACTGCAGATCTCCGTGAATGCAAGCCTTCTCCCAGAACTACTCCAATTGCAGTTAGCAAATCTACCTGTCCTTCATTGTCTGAGAATGTTCTACATCTTTGTGCCTGATTGTAAATTATAAGAAATATTGTGCTAGTAGTAGATAAATGCTTTTCAGTTGACTTATCTACTGATTTTATTATAGCATCCTGCTCCCATTGTTTAATGTTTTCTCTGAAAATACTGTGTGATTTTCATTTAAAATGTTCCTTCACTTTTTCCTGAGAGATGCTTGCTGCACCTCCTTATTTGTCCATGCGGCCTCGCTCTTAAATTTTTTCTATTCTCTGGAAACATGAACACCTTTCTCTAATGAGAACCCATGTTTTGCACAGTATTCACAACCTAAGTTTTTGTCTGACACTGCCAACCCATCATACGTCTCCTGGAAGTTTCTGTATTGCTGCAAACTCCAGCAGTTTGGAAGACTTTCAGTTGAGGAGATGGACTTGCTGGTTTCTCTGACTTTAAGTGGGGGAAGTGGTGGTGCTGGTGGTGCTGGTGCTGGTGGTACTGGTGCTGGTGGTGCTAATGATGTTTTGGATCAGCTGATAGTTCCTGTTTTGGTTTCTTGGTGAAGAAAGAGGTCGTACTCTATTGCCTCGTCTTCATCCTTTTAAATAATGCTAACCATAAAAGAAATAAAACAATATTGTGCTTTGGACTCAATTGTGGTTGTAAACTGAGGACTACAGGTAACAGAAGGGATCTCTGTTTTCATCCAACAATGTACAGTCTTTTCAGAAAGACTGCAGATGAAACCAGTTTTTTCCCCTAATTATAAGGACAGGAAAGATAAAGCCACTGGAATAAAAACCATCAAGGCATTGTGAGAAGTATTAGCATAAAGGACAGTGCCAGAAACCTCACAGAACCAGAAACCACAAAAAACAGTGCCAAGAAACTCAAGCCAGCCCTTCTTCCTTTAAGAAAACCCCAGGCAAAAGCACCAGATGAAAAGAAACTTAAATTCTTAAGTACATCCATTAAGACAAGGGGAATCAGCAGGCTAAAAATAGCTTGCCTGGAACTCCCCTTTTCCTGGCAGAACTAACCCGCAGGATAGGAAAGAAAAAGGATGTGGGACCAAGATTAAAACAGGAAAACAAAAGCAAGGCAGTTAGAAAGCCCTCAAAACCTATCAAGCGCCAGGAGCTCAAAAAGTCACACACAGCTCAACATATGAAAGCAGCCATGGAGGCACATAAAAGGTGATTGCTGCAAGAAGCAACTGCCTCACAATAACCTCAAAAACCACTTATCACACAAAAACACATACAATATTGCAAATCTGCCATGCACTGGCATGCACATATACAAGCAGCCATTTTGAGGCACATACATTTTTTTTGAGATTTTGTATTTATTTCTGTAGTGATTCACATCAAAATTTTGCAAACCATGCACCAACCTGCACACTTAGAGGCAAGATATTGCATCAAAAATAAAACATTTCCTAAAAACAATAAAATTTCTTTAAAAAAAAACATTTTCTAAAAACAATAAATTCAAAAAAAAACATTTCCTAAAAACAATACATTTTTTAAAAAAATTCTAAAAACACTAAATGTTTTTAAAAAAACATTTCCTAAAACAATAAAAATTCTTTAAAAACACATTTCCTGAAAACAATAAATTTAAGAAAACATTTCTTAAAAACAATAAAATTTCTTTTAAAACCATTTCCCCAAAACAATAAAAAATTAAAAAACATTTCCTAAAAACAACAAGATTTCCTGGAAAAAATTTTTTACAATAAAATACCCTTTAAAAAACTTTAAAAGCATAAAGAAAAAAAAACCCAGACACTTACCAGCAGGCAGAATCAGCTGCTCTCTGATAAGAGGCATGCTGGAATGGATGTAGGCAGCAGGCAACCAAACCAGACCCTCTGGCTGAAGGTAAGTTGGACTGGAGTCCCACAGGGACAACCCAGTCAGCTCCTGGAATGGAGCCAAGGCTGCTTTGCCAACCAGGCAAGACTGGGGACAGGGGGAACAGCAAGAAATGCCTCAGCTGACTGCTGACTTCATGGTCTATGTGAGCCCAAGGACTGACTGAGGTCTTCCTTGCTGCCACTCCCCAGGCTTGTGTGGCTTTGCAGTCCACGCGAGCCCAGGAGGGGTGGCAAGGAAAGCCTCAGCCAGTCCCCAGGCTCATGTAGACCGCAAATTTGCCACCACTCTTGCCACCTCCCAGCACACCCAGCAAAGTTGCCCTCCAAGTGCTGGTGGGCTTTGCAGTCTATACAAGCCTGGGAAGTGGCAGCAAGAAAGGCCTCAACCAGTCCTCGAGCTTGCGTAGGCTGTGAAGTCAGCCAGTGTTCTTGATAGCTTCTTTCCACCCCATTACCATCTTTGCCCTGCGAAGTCACAGCTGTAGGGTTACTTACCTTTAGGCAGCCACAGAAGGAGGCAGCAGTTATGCAGCAGGCAGGCCGGAAAGTCAGCAAGGACTCAAGTGTCTCAGGAAGTCAGCAAGCAATGATGCAAGGGCAAGGCCAATAACAGTAATAGGCTGCATGGTGACCATGGTATACTGTATATAGAGCTCTTAGAGGCAGGGTGATCTACGAGCCAGCAAGTGGCAGGCAGGTACCAGTTTGGGGGCATGGCCAAGCTGCCGGTACTACCAGTTTGGAGAGCCACTCCCGATTTTTACTACTTATTTGGCCAAACCAGGCCAAACCAGTAGGAACTGACCTCTAGTCTATAGGTACAGTATTTTCACAGCCCTGTTTTTGACTCGTGCAATATACAGGTGGAAGGCAGGTTGGTAGCAATTGTTTTTTCTGCAGTTCCAATTATCCATTGAAGTTATGTCTATCTTGTTTGGTTGCAGAGTCAAACCAGACAATTATAGAGATGCAGATGATAGACTCAATAATTCCTCTGTAGATCTGAATCAACAGGCTTTGGGCAGTTTGAGCTTTCTGAGTTGGTGCAGAATGTTGTGCTTTTTTTGATGACATTTTTGATGTTAGGTGTCCATTTTAAGTCTTGAGATATGATAGAACCTAGAAACTTGAAGTCTCTACTGCTGATACTGTATTGTCTAGTATTGTAAGAGGTGGCGTTATAGGAGGATTTCTCCTAAAATCTACTTCCATTTCTACAGTTTTGAGTGTGCTTAGTTCAAGATTGTTCTGGTTGCACCACAAAACTAGTTATTCAACCTCCAGTCTGGATGCACATTCGTCTTGTCTTGAATGAGACCAATCACTATTGTATCATCTGCAAACTTCAGTACTTTACCAGAGGGATCTTTTGAGATGCACCCATTGGTACATAGAAATGGAGAGAGCACACAGCCCGGGGGGGGGGGGGGGGCTCCTGTGCTAATTGTACAGATATCTGATGTGATTTTGCCTGGCTTTACCTGTTGCTTCCTGTCTGTTGGGAAGCTAACGGTCCATTTACGAGTATGGTCAGATACAGCTAACTGATTTAGTTTAGTTAGACTAATATCTGGAATGATGGTATTGAATGATGAACTGAAGTCTATAAGGTGGACTCTTGCATAGGTCTTTGGAGATTCAAGATGTTGTACAATGTAGTGCAGGGTCGTATTAACAGCATTATCTGTCGAACTATTTGCTTGGTAGGCAAATTGCAAAGGGTTTAAGAGCAGATCCGTGATGGTGTTCAGGTGGGCCAGCCAGGGTGGGTTGCTGCTGGTTTTGCTACTGTTTTGCAATCTGAATGCATGCACTCTTCAATGCTTAGAACAATTTACAGTAAAGTGCGCATGCACAGTCACTAAAATCCAACATGGCGGTGACATCAGAGGCAGCAAGGGAACTGGTTCAGGGGCATCTCTTTCTTTTTTTTCTTGTCTCCCTTCTCTCTCCCCCCGCCCTCTCTCTGTGTGCATGGTTTGTGCATGATGCATTCGACTAGTGGGCTGCTAGTTTGATACCCCTGATCTAGAGGGTTCTAGGTTAAAGAAACTGAAGCAATGTGCTGTTAGATACTGGTTCATCAAATTCAATCCTCTGTTGGGAGTGAGAGCAGGAAACTGTTCAATTAAAAAGATGTCATTTGGGGAAGGGAATGTTGAGCAAACTCAAGCCAGAAAGCCCAGCTACTCAAATATTCATGTCTCTTCTCAGTATTTTTTTCATTGTATTGGTGTGCCTCATAACCTCAGAAACATGCTGTCCAACTCAATTTTGTTCTTTCTGCATGCCAGTAAAAGAACTACCCAAAAGATGTGCTATGGGGACATAAAAAGAATTCTCCTCAATGAGAAAAAAGGCCCAAAGAAGCTGTCTTGTACAGTATTGCATTAGATCCATAATCCATCCAGGACAGAATTGTTTGTTTAAACTGGCAGTGGCTCCTCAGAGTTCCAGATAGGGTTTTTCCAAGCCCCTCTTGGAGAAGAGGGGAATTGAACATTTCTGCATATGAATGAAAGAGTTCTCCACGGCTGCCTACAATTTTCTGGCCTGAAGACAACAGGCAAGCATGAAATACGAAGAAAAATACATATATTTTTATGTGGTTAAGACCAGTGGTGGGATTCAATTTTTTTTTACTACCTGTTCTGTGGGCATGTCTTGGCAGGCGTGGCAATGGAAGGATCCCCATTTCTACCCACTCCAGGGCAAGAATACTGTAAAATCTTCATTTCCAACCAACTCCTGGGAGAAGGATATTCTAAAATCTCCATTTCCACCCCACTCCTGTTGGATGGATACTGTAAAATCCCCATTCCCTCCTCACCCCACTAACATGCTTTCCAGCTCCGTTCTCCTGTGCAGGGCAACAGAAGAAAACCCAGCCAATAGCTGGGACTCAGGAGGCAGTGAATAGATGGTGGTAGGGCCAGTCAGAGGTAGTATTTGAACTACTCAAAATTTCTGCTACCTGTTTGCTAAAATTGGTCAGAACTGGCTGAATACCACCTCTGTTTTCAGGCAACCCTGGGTTTAGTGGAGCTGCCGCCTGGATACATCCTAGTACTAGAGAATGGTTCAATGGGTGACCTAGGAACTTAGCTTACTTCCTGACTGAAGTCTGCAACTACATGGAACACTACGGAACAATGTACCCAGTCGAGCATGCCTGGGCCTATACCATTATATTAAACCTGGAGAGGGATACAGGAGGATGGTTGGTGTCTCTCCATGATGAGAGGACTCTGGAGCTACAAGACCTAGATGCTTTAATGCATCTGTTGCGAAACAGATTCAAAGACCCCACAATAGCCCGGCGTGCAGAAACCCGTATCTGATAGAGTACATCCAAGATGTTTGCAATTTGGTGGCTCACCTGAGATTTTGGCCCAAGAGTATACTGGTCTACCAATTCCAAGGAGCTGTATCAAAACTGCCTGCTTCCCCTTGGGGAAGGGAGGGAAACTTTGAGGAGGGTACCAGTTAGCCACAAACATGGAGCTTTACCTGAAGGAATACCAGGAGCATGTTCCCCATGAAAATCTTTTTTGCTGAATGCCCGATAGACACCCTACACACCATGGAGGAAGAGGGGGCGTAACCCTTACCAAGGGGGAGTAGTCCCGCTGGAGCCCAAGAGCTTTCCAGTATGGGAAGACCATTGGGCAGAAGACTGCCTTGTGCCCAACCAGCATTTGCATTGCGAACCTTTGCCCAATCAAAACTGAAAAATCACACCCAAAGCCAAAGAGAAAACGCAGGTGGCCCCACAGATCATGGAGTTCTCTCCCTAATCCAATGAAGAGGAGGGAATTCCAACCCAAGGAAATCCTGGCTTGATCTTCTATGAAAGCAGAAAGCTATTACCGATAAGTGTCACCATCACTTTTATGATGGCCCAGATGGAGATTTTGGTGCCATCCTCGGGAATAAGAGGGACCCTCATGGCCTTGTTGGACTTGGGGTGCACTCAGAACCTAATTAACCTTCAAACAGTGGAGAAACTAAGATTGAGTTTGATGAAGGTAAGGCCACCCCCAGTTAGATGGCTCACTTATAGGAAGGGAATCAACAACTTGCCTATTGGAGCCAGCGAGCTTCAGGGCTGGGACCAATGTAGAAACTATTTGTTCATTGTGGCTCCTTGGTCCTAGGACTAGCCTAGTTGAAGAAATGGGACTGCTCAGTAGATTGGGAGAGCCACATGTGGAGAATGAGGAAGAAAGTAGCTAGCCAGATGGAGCCAGAGAAAATGTCAAATGCCAGGCATGAGCTAGAAATTGGGGAAGTGAAAGAGGAGCCAGCGAATATACTGAAAGGAAGCAAGGAGTTAAACCTACTTGTTCCCTTTGAATATTGTGATCTAGCAGAGGTGTTTGGTAAAAAAGGAATTGGATATGAGCCAATGTGGCACAGTAGAGTGCAGTACTACAGGCTACTCCTGCTGACTGCTGCCCACCTGCAATTGGGCAGATCGAATCCCACCAGGCTCAAGGTTGACTCAGCCTTCCATCCTTTTGAGGTGGGTAAAATGAGGACCCAAATTTTTGGGGACAATATGCTGACTCTGTAAACCACTGAGAGGGCTGTAAAGCACTGTAAAGTGTTTACAGTATATAAGTCTAAGTGCTAGCTAAGGGGAAGGTCTTTATTAAACTGGACTTGAGAAAAGCTTATTACCGAGTAAGGTTTAAAATCGGGATGAGTGGAAACCTACATTCAACTTTGGGCCGCAAGGGGTGACAAAGCCCAGCTATATGCAAAACTATATAAAAGCAACTTCCACAAGACCAGTCTAGACTACCTGGGATATCACATCTCCAAGGATGGGGTGGAGATGGATCCAGCCAAGATAAGAGCAATTGTAAAATTGGAGGCCCCACAAACCAGGAGGCAGTTACAGAGCTTCCTGGGATTCACAAACTTTTACCAGCAGTTCATCAGCATATTTCCCAGATAGCCCTGCCCATCACCACCAGACAGGAAGGGGGACTGAAGCCCAAACTGAGTCAGCCATTAAATTGGTCCATTGAATGCTGGGCGGTCTTTGAAAAGCTAAAGTGGTTCTTTGCTGCTGAGCAGGTCTTAAAGCACCCAAACCCAGATGGGCCTTTTGTGATCCAGACGGATGCCAGCAACGTGGCAGTAGCAGTTTTATTACAGAAGGACAGAAAGGAAAAGTTGCAACCATGTGCCTACATGTCTTGCAAGATGTCTGATACTGAGAGGTGGTGGGCCATCTGCTGGAAAAGATGGGTCTTTAATTGTTGACGGAAGGAACGGAGGTCCGTAGTAGATCTAAGCTCGGGGGGTAGGTCATTCCAGAGGGTTGGGCCCGCCACAGAGAAGGACCTTCCCCTGGGAGCCGCCTGTTGGCATTGCCAGGAGGACGGCACCTGGAGAAGTCCCTCTCTGTGTGAGCAAATCGGTCAAAGGGATGTGTGGGGTAGGATACAATCACGCAGATAGCTAGGACCCATGCCATGGAGCGCTTTAAAGATGGTAATCAACACCTTGAAGTGCACCCGAAAGGCCACAGGTAGCCAGTGCAGCTCGCGCAGGAGCGGTGTTACGTGGGAGTACCTGGAGGTACCCATAATTACCCACGCGGCCGTATTCTGGACTAGCTGTAATCGGCGGGTGCACCTCAAGGGGAGCCCCATGTAGAGAGCGTTACAGTAGTCTAGTCGGGAAGTCACGAGCGCATGAGTGACTGTGCGAAGGGCGTCCCGGTCCAATAGGGGCCGCAACTGGCGTACCAGGCGAACCTGGCAGAATGCCCCCTTGGCCACGGCCGTCATATGATCTTCCATAGACATCTAGGAGGACGCCTAAGTTGCGTGCCTGATCCACGGGGGCTAGAAGTTCACCCCTTATGGCCAGTGATGGGATCAACTGGTTGTACTGGGGCGCCGGAAACCACAGCCACTCGGTCTTGGATGGGTTGAGTCTGAGTCTGTTCCTTCCCATCCAGCTCCGCACGGCTTCCAAACATCGGGACATCACTTCAACAGCATCATTGGGGTGGTTTGGGGTAGATATGTACAACTGAGTATCATCAGCATACAGATGGTATTCAACCCCAAAGCCACGGATGATCTCACCCAGCGGTTTCATATATATGTTGAACAGGAGTGGTGAGAGGACCGACCCCTGAGGAACCCCTCATGAGGGGTCTCGAGGTCGACCTCTGCCCCCCTGCCAACACAAATTGCGATCGATCGGAGAGGTAGGAGGAGAACCACTGTAAAACGGTGCCTCTCACCCCCAACCCCTCCAGTCGATGCAATAAGATACTATGGTCGATGGTATCGAAAGCCGCCGAGAGGTCTAATAGGACCAGGATGGAGGAACAACCCCCATCTTTGGCCCTCCAGAGATCATCTACCAACGCGACCAATGCCGTCTCAGTGCTGTGACCGGGCCGGAAGCCGGACTGGCGCGGGTCTAGATAGTCAATTTCCTCCAGGTGACGGGGAAACTGTTGTGCCACCACACTCTCTACAGCCTTCACCAGAAAGCGAAGGTTGGAGACAGGACAATAATTGACTAATAATCCTCGGTCCAGGTAAGGCTTCTTGAGGAGGGGCCTCACCACCGCCTCTTTCAAGACAGCGGGCAAGAACCCCTCACTCAAAGAAGCATTTACTACTACTATCTTAGAGGGCAGTAAGATTCCATTCGAAGTGTGGATAGACCACAAGAACCTGGAGGCATTAAAGATCCTAAGGAAACTCAACTCCTAAGCAGGTCCAATAGGCTCAGTATTCTCTGCCAACATGAGTGGAGAAAGTCAGATCCACATCAGAAACCCAGCTGCCCAGGCCCAGCAGAGATCCCGGCGGAACTTGGATGGCTAAAGCACCAAAGCGAATCGAATTTCCCTGCTCACAGGGGCCACCTTTTGCCTGCTGGGAATGGGCGTGCTTTTACCACTTCTACTTGTCCTTTGTAGTTGGCCATTTCACCTTTTTTGGGATGGGCAGGCCTGGTGCTCCGGGCAACAATGGTAGTGGCCTAATGGACCTGTATGAGTTGCTGGTGGCCTCAGTGGTGCTAAAATATATTGGATGCATGAGCGGAACATTCTCCACCTGCTGCCAAGGGCAAGACCTGCAAGAGGGCCAAGGAAATGTTTCCAGGAGAGTTGCACAGGCCAGATCTGACCACTTCATGGACCAGATTGACAGTCTTGACTTATGTGATTCAAGGTGGTAAGAATAGACAGGATAGAATTTTATAGTGACTGACATAATCATTTTATTAGAATTTTTCATAAACCTCTGTCTGCAACCCAGAGCTTAGCAAAATTTTGGAAAACAACCCATAGAATGTGGTTGTATTATTGTTGACTCTACAATGTAGAGAGAAAACTCATAGCAAAAGAGAAACACTCACCTAGGCACTGCTGCTGAAGAGAATAATTAAGGTCTCAAAACAATTGTGTTCTACAATTTTGAAACATGTTTTCTGAAAATTCCATCGCTTTGCTCTTATTTTTGTTTTGATATCAATGTACAGACAAGGACACCTTTGAACACAGGCTGCAAGGGAAATAGAGTGAGTCAGTTAACACTATGGTGTTCTAAATCTATGCTAAATACTTGAAATTCATTTACTGCAAATTACCCAGACATTTTGTTATTTCCTCATATGCTCTTAATGCTGACCACACAAATTGAGATTCTCTTATCATGGCAGGAAAGCATTATATACATGTTGGAGCACTTTTTTTCCCAAATGTGCTGAAATAGAAGACTTGGGAAGCATCCAATAGAGAACATAGATTTGCCTTGCAGAAACACTAGGTAGAGAGAGAGAAAGGGAGAGGGAGCGAGGGAGAGAAAGAAACACCGGATTGGAAGTGGCCTTGGAGGTGTTCTGTAGAACACCCTGCTCATGTCAGTAGATGTTATAACACTTGGACAAATGGCTATCCAAGTTCTTCTTGAAAATCTCCAATGGGAGCACCCACAACTTTGGGAGGTAATGTATTTCACTGGTTAATTGTTCTCACTTTCAAGGATCTTCTCCTTAGTTCTAGTTTGGATCTCTGATAATCTCCCATCCATTCTTTCCTGCCCTGCCCTCAAGTGCTTTGGTAAATGTTGAATCTCTCTTCTCTTTGGTAGCCCCTCAAATATTGGAAGACTGGAGACCGTTTCCGCCTTCCGGAGGCGACAGACGAGTTTTTTTTAACTCGTCCGCCACTCGTTTTCTCTTGTGGCCCTCTCAGGGGCACGGGGCTCTTATAGGGAGCCCCAACCATAAGAGCAGCTTGCGGTGAAACCCCCACCCCGATGGCGGTCAGGGGGGTCGTTCCCGCTTCGCTCCAGGAACCGGAGAATGGAATGCGGGGGGGGGATATCCCTCTCGCCGAAGGATCGTTGGAACCGCAGAAATGAAAGTAACGGGCTGAAAAGCCGGAGCTGGGGGAAGCACCGAGGCTCCACTGTAACAGAGTGATTGTGAATTGATTTATGGACTTTTGATGCTTTCAACTTCTTAAAACAGAAGAATAAAGGGGGGAGTGTGTAAAAGCCTCCCCCTCGGAACAAGCGGCGTTGTAAAATGCTCTCCGGGTGCGGGGAGGGAGAGAAAGTAACATCTGGGTAGTTAACAATGGAAAGTGAAAGTTTTTACTAAATGTGGATTCATGGTTGAAACTTTGTACCTGAATCTTGCCACAGAAGAAATGGACTTTCATTAACTCTTCACAAACGCCAGAGGCGGAAAAATGGTGCTCCTTTGTTCTCAGCAAGAAATCTTCCTGCCTGATTTTTAAACGTTCCTTCACTTTTACAGCACTGCAAAAATTATATACATGACAGCTCAGTGACTCTCGGGATAACTCCCATTGTGTGCCTTCTTTCTTCATTGGATTTAACTGTTGAACCTTCTATCTCTGGATTTTATGGAAACTACATTTTGAAATTAGAAAAGACTTTTCTTCAATCTCATGGACTGCCCGCTCTTCAGACGCCATCTTAATCACAGGAATATAAAAAAGTTTACTATGGCTTCAAAAAAGACTTCACATGGAAAATTTTCTTTTGTTCCAGCCTTATTAAGAGCCAGCCCGGATTTACAACAGCCTAAGATTAGCACAATTTTGCCAAAAGATGCTCCAGGAGAGACTCCTCAATTATCGACAATAGATATAACTTTACAAGATATAATGGAAGAAATAAAGAAAATTCGGAAAGATATGAGAAGTTCAAAAATGGAATCCCCAGAGATACAGAAAACTTTCATGGAAAATAAACAAAAAATTGATGGTTTGGAGGGGGGGGGCGGTTGAGATGGGAGAGGAGATAAGAGATTTAAAAAAAGAAATAGAAAAACCTGCTGGCTATATGGCTAGAATGGATTTTGAAAGAATGTTTTATTTCTTAAGGTTTCAAAATGTTCCTGAATTAACTTCAGAAAATTTAAAAGATTTAATGACTACAATTTTAGCAGATTATACTAAAAAGAGGAAAGAATATATTAAGGGGGGACATTGATCTGATTTGCAGAATTGATTCAGCATATGCCAGAATAAATGACTTGCCCAGAGAGAGATATATTAAATTTGCAAGAAGGTCAACAAGGGATGAGATCCTGAGAGCACAGAGAGATGGAGCCTTGATATATATGCAGAATGAAATTACCATTTTGACACAACCCCCCAAAAAGATTAAAAAGATTAGGAGGAACTATGCCTCCTTATCCAAAAAATTATATAAAAAGGGGGTGTGGCTTAGATGGTTAATGCCTGAAGGAATGTTGGTGTTCTGGGGGCGAGGTATAGTTAGAATTAAAACAATTGAAGAGGCGGAAGCCTTTTAAAAATATATATATATTCCTCAATCCTAGAAGACGAAAATGAGGGAACGGGAGGGGCCATGACTCCGCCCACTGGCGGAAAGGAAGAAGATAAAATAGCTAGAAGACTCAGATCGCAAAAATGGGTTTTTTTTACATAATGCAATCCTCATACGGATGTCAATAGTAACAAAGGATTGAATGCATAAATGTATGATTTATGATATGATATATATGTATTTTCTTATACCTTATATTGGAAAAATTTTACTTTTTGTATGGAACCTCGGAGGCGACCACCACCTCCGACATGGAAGCTCTAAAATATTTTTTCTGTATCCTATATACCTTTTTCCCTGTTAAAAAATTTGTAAAAACCAATAAAAATTGTTACCCCCCCCCCAAAAAAAGTATTGGAAGACTGCTCTTATATCGCTCCTAGTCCCTGTCTTTGTTAGAGTAGATGTACTTAGCTCCCCCAATTGTTCATCATATGGTTTAGCCTCCAGTTCCTTTATCATCTTTGTTGCTCTTCTCTGCATTCTTTCTAGCGTCTCAAAATCTTTTTTTCTATCATGGTGACAGAAGTGGACATAGTATTCTCAGTTGGTCTCACCAGTGCAATATACTAACACAGTGATGGCGAACCTTTTTTGCCTTGGGTGCCAAAAACAGGAGCATGCGTGCTATGGCAAGTACTCGGGTGCCCACCTCATAATTTAATCCCACCCACCCAAAGCTATGCCCCCTACACATGCATACGTGACCTTGAGAGGGTTGAAACCAGGACAGGCCTTTCAAGGTAAGTCAGATCTCTCTTTAGATTGTTCTAAGACCGAGGTTCCAAGAAGGAGAGCTAGGTGTTTTGGGGGAGGACCACCACCTTGGAAGCCTTGAGCCCCTCTGCTTCTTGGGGGAAATAATTAAGATGTCTTGGAGGTGGCCCCAATTAGGCCTATCAGCCTGGAAATGCCCTGCAAGAGGCCAGCTGAATAAGGTGGCTATTTATATCAGAAACTCACAAGTTTCCAATACTGAGGAGGGAGAAGCTGTAGTTCCAAGAGGGCTGCATGCAGCCTCCAGCCAAAAGAAAAAGGAAACAAAAACCCAGGGCAAGATCTCTTATAAAAAGCAGGATCCCAGCTTTCCAATGAAGCCTCCCAAGAGTTCTAAAGTGAAACCTGTGAAATTGATGAAAACGAATGGAAACACACACACACACACACACACACACTTGCATTTATCTTTCAGTTTTAGCCAGCCCCCAGCAAAAAGAAAAAGAAAAAACCCAGGGCAAAATCACTTATAAAAAGCAGGATCCCAGCCAGCTCCATTCTACAAAAAACACCCTAAATTTGGCTCTTTCCAAGGGAGCTTCCCAAGAGTTCTAAAGTGAAACCTGGGGAATTGACTCCAGTCAAAACAAATGGAAACAATGCTTCTCCCCCCCCCCCACTTGCAAGCAGGAGAAAAAAAAGGGGGGGAAGGAGGGAGAGCTCAAACGAGTTAGCAAAAGGCAAAATCCCACCTACCTGTAGAAACACTCAGGAACGCTTGGAGAGAACATTGCAGCCACAAATATCACACACAGACACACACCCTTGCTGCCTATATCTTTTAGTTCCAAAGCTTCCTAAGCGTTCTAAAGTGAAACCTGGGAAATTGATTCCAGATCAAAACGAATGGAAACAATGAATCTCAAGAGTTAGCAAATGGCAAAATCCCACCTACCTCTAACAATAACCGGGAATGTTTGAAGAAAACATCGCAGCCACAAAATTAACCCCCCCCCCCCACACACACAAACAGGCATGCACTTGCATTTATCTTTCAGTTGTAGCCAGCCTAGCTAATCTTTTTTCTCTCATGCTCTTTTTAATTTCTAAAGTTTTTTTTTTAACTGACAATTTAGAGAACAACCGGATAGCCATCTACCTTAGCCAAGCTTGTTTATAACCAGATCAACCATTTGCCGTGTCTGGATCCAAGGGACTTCAAAAGGCAGCTAACTTATGATTTGCTTATTGATCCAAAGGAGTATGTGTGTGGGGGGGGGGGGGGGGAACAAACCTAACAGAGCAAACCGAAAGGAATAGGGAAGATCCGAAATAGGAGAAGAGATCAGCTGAAAAGCAAAAGTGTCTCAGAAGAGGAGAGGCTTCACAGAAAGCCCCATGTGGAGCTCCGTGTGTTTCAAAGAGGTGGGAAGAACGGGGTTTTCTTGTTTGCTATTCCGGCAGCATAGGAAAAGAGGCACTCCCCCCCCCCCCCACATCCCTCGGGCCGAAGTATTAGGCTTCTGGAGGGAATGGGTGGCTGGTGTGTGTGTGTGTGTGTGCGCACGCGCGCTTATCTTTTGAAAGGGGAACATTTGGCGTCTGGAAAAGCAGAAAGGCTAAGGGAACCGGAGGATGGGGGCTCCTCCAGCTCAGCCCTTGCCAAGCTGGAGCTCTCAGCAGCAACTTACTTCTCCAAGAGGGCCATAGCTGTGCTGGGATGATGCGCAACTTCCGTTTTGTGCTCCGGAGGCTTCTTGAGGCTGAAAAACCGGCCAAAATGAAGGCTAAAATCAGCTGGCCTGCGTGCACATGTGCGCTGCAGCTAATATGGCAGTTTGCCTCGCGTGCCCCAAGAAATGTCTCTGCGTGCCACCTGTGGCATGCGTGCCATAGGTTCGCCATCACTGTACTAACATTTCATGTGACCTTCAAACTATCCCTCTGTTGATGCAACCTAGAACTGCATTAGGTTTTTTGGCAGCTGCGGCACACTGCTGGCTCACACAACTGATAGCATACTAGGATACTTACATGTCTCTCACAATTGCTAGCAGGGTACCACTTATTCTATATCTCTGCATTTGGATTTTCTTCCCAACTGTAGCTCATTACTGTTCTCAATAAGGGGAAGATAGCATCCACAAATGGGTTAACACGGTCCATACTCTGATTGGACTGAGTCTGCATGCATATTAATTGTCTATAAAAACCCCGCCTAGAGAGCTCTATTCAGCTTTTTCCGACTCAGTCCACTCTGGGATGATCGGTTAATCTAACCAAATTGACTGTATGAGCTATATTCGCGTTTATCCTGATTCGTTAGTAATTGTGAGTATCTATTACGGATTCGAGTTACGCTGCCTATTATCACTGCCTTTGGCGCTTATACTGGCTCCTGGCTTACCTCACAGCCTACTATAGCCACTGATTCATTGCGCCAGGTGCGATCTGACTTCGAGTCAGACGTGCCATTAACAGCTGCCCTCCGGCCCGACAGTGATTGCGTTAGCGGCAGCGGCTCGCTAGCCGGCCAGCAAAGGCTTCCGCAGCCCGAAAAACATCGAAAAAGAACTTTTTCGCTCCACGCATACGCGGTAGCCCGCCCGCCCGTTTTAAGTCAAGGCTTCCTTCCCGCGCCGCCGTGCAAGCGGCAACTACATCTCGGGCAGCCTCAGCCTGACAGAGGGCTCCGGCCTCGTGGACGATCTGAACACCTCCGATTTAAGCGCGCACATAGTGGAGCCGGCTTCGCGCTGTCCTCTGCGATCAGTTTTGGCGCAAAAACTCTTGCCGGCTGCTGAGGAGAAAGGAGGCGGAGCTTGTTCACGGCAGCCATTTTCTAGCTCCAGTTTCATGGCCGAGGGCATGGAGACTCCAGCTCAAACTCAAACCTCGGCTGGGCCTTCGGAGAGCCAAGGCCTTCCCATGGTCTCACCCCCAGCCTCATCTAAGAAGAGGGCAGGCAGTCTTGAGAGAAAAGACAAGGCCACCAAGGTAAAGAAGGCCTCTAAGACAGCAGCGCAGCCAGGGGGTGTGGCCCAGTCCCCTCTGGGCCTCCAGGCCTCAGATTCCATACAGGCCCCAGGGCCCCTGGTGGTACCTGGAGCAAGTCCACCTACGAGCGCTTTCAGCCCCATGCTACCAATTGACACCTCGGGTGTCTGGGGTAATGCAAATGGAAGGACGGGGGTTCGAATACCTGAGGCAACCTATACCCCCACGGCTGCGGGGGTACGACAGGAGGCCCCTTGGGTGACACCACCACCTCTGCCTCCCATGGCCACGATCACCCCCGTTATGTCAGATGTTCAATCCATGATATCAGAGGCCATAAAACAGGGCATTGCTGCGGGACTCCAGTCCAAAGCCCCTGAGATGCCGTCAACAGCTATCGCTGGCACCCCTCAGACATCGGAGCCACAAGCGGGCGCTATTGAGGCAGCAGACCAGGGGTCCTTGGCGGGCTCTGAAGAAGGGGCGCCCATGGAGAACGAGCTGTCCGATGATGAAGGGGCCGAAGGGGACAGGTCCGCCTATACTGGACTGTTCCCTCCGCCATTGTTTAAAACCTTGCTGGCTAAGGCCAAGGCGGCCTCAGACTGGGAACCAGCTACGCCCCAGGCGGTGACGACCCCCTAACGTCCATCATCCAAGGTGCTGTTTCTGGAACGTCGTGTGGCAGCTGAGGTAGTGCCCACCCCCCAGCTGTTCGTTGACAATGTCCAGCGGCAATGGACCACGCCAACGTCGGGCCCTGCCCCCACTGCCAACGACAGACGTTTCTTTGCAGTGGCTGACCTGCTGGAAAAATGCCTGGTGTGGCCGGAGGTCGATGCACCGGTGACAGCTTTGTACTCCAATGCTGCTTTGCCGGGAAGCCAGGAGGACATTTTGAAACCAGAAGACCGCAGAGCTGACCAAGTACTCCACAGGGCCCACCAAGCCGCGTCATGGGTGATCAGGGCTGCATCCACTGCTTCCTTTTTCTCACGATCCAGTCTCTTCTGGATCCAACAGCTCCAGGCACGCATCCCCCCAGGAGATGCTCGCTCGCATCAAGATCTTAATAAAATTATAGCAGCAGTCCAGTTCACCTCGGACGCTACGCTGAGTGCGGCACGGTTTGCTTCCAGAGCCACAGCATCCACCATTGCCTCCCGCAGACTGCTCTGGCTCCGCCAATGGCAAGGTGATGTGAAACAAAAGTGGAAGCTGGCGACGGGGCCCTATGTGGGGGGTCCCCTATTCGGTGATTCCCTTAATCCATTGCTTGTAGAGGGGAAGGATAAGAGGAAGGTGCTACCTTCCAATCCCAGGAGGGGAACCAACAGGCAGACGCCTTATTTCAGGAGGCAACAATTTGGCCCTCAGGAATATGGGGGTCCCTTCAGGCCCGAGTTCCAACAGCCCGGCTTTAGACAGGGGGGCAATTTCAACCAGCGGTACGGACAGCAGCGCCAGCAGCCGTACCGTCAGGAGCGTGGGGGTCAGGCTAGGAGGCCCTCTCGGGGGAACGGTGACCGGAACTACCTTCATAACTAATTCTGTGGAGGCTCCCTTTCCCATTGGGGGCAGGCTGTGCCACTTCGCAGACCAATGGGAAACAGTGACCTCCGACAGATGGGTCCTCACCACGGTCAGGTGCGGTCTGACCCTGGAGTTCTGGGCCCTACCCCCCGATTCCTTCCTACCGTGCCCCGCATTAACCAACCCTCTAAGGAGGGATTTGATGGTGGCCGCCATTGATTATTTGCTGGCTATCCAGGCCATTGAACTGGTCCCACCAGAACAAGTTCATCAGGGATTCTACTCTATTTTGTTTATTATCCCCAAGGCTTCTGGTGGTTGGCGGGCGGTGTTAGACCTCAAGAGGTTGAACAGATATATTATCTATAAACGTTTCAAAATGCACTCCCTCCACTCCATCCTGCTGGGAATTAGGGAGGGGGATTTTCTTACTTCACTTGATTTAACAGAGGCTTACTTGCATGTACCTGTTGCCGCTTCTTTTCGGCGTTATTTAAGGTTTTGTTATAACTCTTGCCACTATCAATACACGGCGTTGCCATTTGGCCTTTCCTCTGCCCCACGAGTTTTTACTAAAGTAATGGCGGCTGTAGCGGCGTACATACACTCCATCCCGATCAGAGTGCAATTTTATCTGGATGATTTCTTAATTCAATCCCGATCGGAAGTTCAAGCGGTAAGTGATTTACACATCACTATGAGGGTATTTGAGGAGCTAGGCTTCTCCATTAATGAGACTAAAAGCCACCTGCAGCCCACGACCAGAATACTCCATCTCGGTGCTTGGGTCGATTCGGTGAGGGGACAGGTTTTCCTGTTGGATGAAAGGGTCTCCAGCATCCAAGATCTGGTAAGTGAGGTTGAGAGGGAGGCCCGCCCCTCGTTGGCTTCGCTGTCCCAGTTATTGGGAAAGATGGTATCGGCAATTGCCATCGTCCCTTGGGCTAGACTACACCTTAGGGAACTACAGTGGTTCCTACTTCCCTTTCAGAAGAGGAGGGTCGCCACGTCCCTTATTAGGGTGCCGCTACCCACGCACGTACGCAGATCCCTCCGGTGGTGGAGATCTCCTTCTATTAAGGAGGGATGCCATTTTAGAATAAGGGACAGGACCACTGTCACCACCGATGCAAGCCTCTTCGGGTGGGGGGCGCATATGGGTCCGTTCAATGCCCAAGGTCAATGGTCCACTACCGAAGCGCAGAGGAGCATCAACTTCCTCGAACTGAGAGCGATAAGGTTGGCCTTGGAACAGTTCCATGACCAGGTACGGGGACGACACATTCTGGTATTGACGGACAATGTCACGGCCAAAGCTCACGTCAACAGACAGGGGGGTACCAGGTCTGACCAACTCATGAGAGAGGCCACGCTCCTAGGTAATTGGGCGGAAGCGAATTTACTATCGCTACAGGCCGATCACATTTCAGGGGTTGACAACACCAGGGCGGATTGGCTCAGCCGAGTCCGTATTGACCAGGCGGAATGGCGCCTTAACCCTTGTGTTTTCCAACAGATTTCGCGGCGCTTTGGGAGGCCACTAGTGGACTTGTTCGCCACTCACACCAACGCACAATTACCAAGGTTCTTTTCTCAATTCCAGGCTCCGGGTGCGGAGGAGGTGGATGCCCTTCGTGCCCCCTGGCCGAGGGGTCTTCTGTACGCGTTTTCCCCAATACCACTGTTGCCGATGGTCATATGGAGGATCATAGAGCTGCGGGCGGAAGTGATACTGGTTGCGCCGCACTGGACGCGGCGGCCGTGGTTTGCGGACCTGATGACCCTTTCCTCGGAGAGCCCGTGGCGCTTACCACTGGACTCGCCCCTCCTTCTCCAGGGGTCCTTGGAACACCAGGACCCGGGGTGGTTGCAGTTGACCGCCTGGAGATTTGAGCGGCGGGCATTAGCACAGGGAGCGTTCTCGGACAGAGTAATCCGCACCATTCAGGCCTCCAGGAGGCCTTCCACAGTTCGCATATACAATGCAACGTGGAAAATTTTCGCTGCCTGGTGCCTAGTTAAATTGATACCTCCTGAGACGGCGTCAGTACCGCAAATATTAGACTTCCTACAGGATGGCTTGGATAAAGGTCTATCACCCAACACAATTCGCCGTCAGGTGGCGGCATTGGGGACTGTTATCTCCTGGGGTGGGGGTCAGGCGTTGTCGCAACACCCGGCCATCCAGAGGTTTGTTAAGGGGGCCACCAAACTAAGACCCCCGGCTACTCATCGTTACCCTTGTTGGGACCTGTCTACTGTGTTGGAGGCCTTACTTGAACCTCCCTTTGAGCCCTTAGGAGAGGTTCCATTACAGGTACTGTCGTGGAAGTTAGCCTTCCTTATTGCCATTACATCGGCCCGGCGCATTTCAGAAATTAATGCCTTGCCTGTGCGCCCTGACCTGTGTAAGTTTTACCCGGATAGGGTGGTGCTCCGGGTCGATCCATCGTTTATTCCCAAGGTGGGGTCATGGTTCCACAGGGCTCAAGACATTGTTTTGCCTGACTTCGCTTCTTGGTGGATGGGAAGTAACGGACTCAGGCTCAACCCGACCAAGACCAAGGCTGTGGTTTCCGGCTGCCCGGTTCAACCAGCTGTCTCTATCGCTGGCCATAGGGGGCGAACATCTTGCCCCTGTGGATGGGGCGCGCAACTTGGGTGTCCTCCTGGATTCCCGGCTGTCCATGGAAGATCAAGTGACAGCCGTGGCCAGGAGGGCGTTTTACCAGGTTCGCCTGGTTCGCCAGTTGCGCCCCCTATTGGACCGGGATGCCCTTCGCACAGTCACTCATGCTCTCGTGACATCCCGACTGGACTATTGTAACTCTCTACATGGGGTTCCCCTTGAGGGGCACCAGGAGGCTGCAGTTGGTCCAGAATGCAGCCGCGCGAGCAATAATGGGTACCACAAGGTACACCCATGTAATACCGCTCTTGCGCGAGCTGCACTGGCTACCTGTAGTCTTTCGGGTGCGCTTCAAGGTGCTAGTCATCATCTTTAAAGCGCTCCATGGCTCGGGACCTAGCTATCTGCGGGATCGGATTCTGCCTCATACTTCCTCACGGCCGATTCGCTCCCACAGAGAGGGACTTCTCCGGGTGCCGTCCACTAGACTTTGTCAGCGGGCGACGCCCAGGGGAAGGGCTCTCTCTGTGGCAGGCCCTGCCCTCTGGAACGACCTCCCCCCCGATATTAGAACTACCACGGACCTCCGTTCCTTCCGTCTGAAATTGAAAACGCACTTTTTCTGCCTGGCCGGCCTAGGTTAGCCTCTTACCACAGTATTATAGGGTTTAGGGTTTTAGTGATTGGTTTTGGGGAATTTTAGCGCAGGGTCTTATTGTTTAATGTGTTTTTTAACTGTTTTGTATATTTATTGTTTTAATTTTCCCTGTGCACCGCTCCGAGTCCCCTTGGGGAGAGGGAGCGGTCTAGAAATTAAATATTATTATTATATTATTATTATTATTACACCGCAGGGGGAGCCCGTGGACAGATGGCATCGTCTGGACGTCCGCAGAGCATTACAAATTCACCTAGACCGCACTTGTACCTTACGTAAAATGGAGGCCTTATTCCTCTCGGTTCAGGCTTCCTCTCAGGGACGTAAGGTGTCTGTAACCACCATAGGTAACTGGGTGCGACGTTGTATTTCCGCCGCATACGGGGCCAAGGGTTTGGCAGCCCCCTCTGGGATAACTGCTCATTCAACTAGGAGCGCTGCTACCACGAGAGCCTGGGCCTCACAGACCATGTTAGAAGAAATCTACAGAGCAGCGACCTGGACGTCTATTTCTCCCTTTGTCTGGCACTACAAGTTAGATCTGTATGCTGCGGAAGGTGCGGCATTTGGTCGCAGGGTTTTGGAGGCGGCAAGGACCGCCGCCGATTCTGATAGCAATGCCTAACCCTCCCTATCATGGGACCTGAGGGCTTGGGTATGTCCCATTCGTGGATGCTATCTTCCCCTTATTGAGAAAGGGCGTTGGTACTTACCTGATACGCTTCTTCTAATAAGGGGAAGATAGCATCCGGCCCGTCCCTGAGCATTGCTAGGGGTTCCTCTGGGAGTTTGATGACGTTCTGTGTTTGACGTTTCAGTTTGTTATGTGTTTTGGACCTGTTTCTTACTAAAAGTGGTTGGATTAAACCGTGGAGTCTGTGTTCATTTCCTTCGTCGAAAAAAGCTGAATAGAGCTCTCTAGGCGGGGGTTTTATAGACAAGTTAATTAATATGCATGCAGACTCAGTCCAATCAGAGTACGGACCGTGTTAACCCATTCGTGGATGCTATCTTCCCCTTATTAGAAGAGGCGTATCAGGTAAGTACCAACGCCCTTTCTCACCACTCATTGTATTTTATTGGATACATACTTCTGAGTCTTGAGTCTATGGTTCAGAGTATTAAGCTATTCCCCCTTAAACATCCCACCTTGGTGTCATCTGAAAATATAATGAGCAGAGCTTGTTTTCTGACCATGATACTTTAAGAATTTATTTATTTATTTATTAAATTTATACCCCGCCCTTCTCCTTGTTAGGACCCAGGGCGGCGCACGGGGATGTTAAAATACATACAAAATATATAAAATATATAAAATTTAAAATACTTATTCTAATAAATAAACCCTGCGCTAAAAACCGAATTAAAATCCCAAGTTTAAAAACTATCTAATAGTATGGAGGTTACGCTAGGCCGGCTAGATGAAATAGGTGTGTCTTGCGGAAGTGGCGGAGGTCGGAGATGGTGCGGAGTTCAGGGGGTAAGTCGTTCCAGAGGGCTGGGCCCGCCACAGAGAAGACTCTCCCCCTGGGTGTCGCCAGTCGGCATTGTCCAGCCGACGGCACCCTGAGGAGGCCCTCTCTGTGGGAGCGTATCGGTCTGAGGGATGTATGGGGCAGGAGGCGGTCTCGCATATAACTAGGCCCCGAGCCATGGAGCGCTTTAAAGATGGTCGTTAAAACCTTGAAGCGCACCCGAAAGACCACAGGAAGCCAGTGCAGCTCGCGCAGGATAGGTGTTATGTGGGAGTGTCTAGGCGCTCCCGTAATCACCCGCGCGGCTGCGTTCTGGACTAGCTGTAGCTTTCGGGTGCACCTCAAGGGGAGCCCCATGTAGAGAGCATTACAGTAGTCGAGTCGAGAGGTGACGAGTGCTTGAGTGACTGTGCGTAAGGCACCTCGGTCCAGTAAGGGGCGCAATTGGCGCATCAGGCGAACCTGATGAAACGCCCCCCTGGCCACGGCTGCCACATGATCTTCCATAGACAGCCGGGAATCCAGGAGGACACCCAAATTGCGCGTCCACGGGGCCGGTGTTGGAATAATCTGGCTGAACCGGGGCGCCGGAAGCCACAGCCACTCAGTCTTGGACGGGTTGAGCTTGAGTTTGTTACCACCCATCCAGATCCGTACGGCTTTCATGCACCGGGACATAACCTCGACGGCATCGTTGGGGTGGTCTGGGGTGGATATGTACAACTGAGTATCATCAGCGTACAGATGATATCCCACCCCAAAACCACGGATGATCTCACCCAGCGGCTTCATATATGTGTTGAATAGGAGGGGCGAGAGGACCGACCCCTGAGGAACCCCACATATGAGGGGTCTCGAGGCCGATCTCTGCCCCCCTGTCAACACATATTGCGACCGACCAGAGAGGTAGGACGAGAACCACTGCAAAACGGTGCCTCCCAGCCCCAACCCCCCCAGTCGGCGCAATAGGATACCATGGTCGATGGTATCAAAAGCCACTGAGAGGTCTAATAGGACTAGGATAGAGGAATATCCTCTATCCCGCGCCCTCCAGAGATCATCAACCAACGCGACCAATGCTGTCTCGGTGCTGTGCCCGGGTCGGAAGCCGGACTGGCGCGGGTCTAGATAATCAACTTCCTCCAAGTGTCGCGGAAACTGTTGAGCCACCACACTCTCAACAACCTTCACTAGAAAGTGGAGGTTGGAGACCGGACGATAGTTCTCTAATAATGCTGGATCCAGGGATGGCTTCTTGAGGAGGGGCCTTACTACCGCCTCTTTCAAGACGGCAGGCAAGGACCCCTCACTCAAAGATGCGTTGACAATGCCCTGGAGCCAGCCTCGTGTCGTCTCCCAGGATGCCAGTACAAGCCAGGAGGGACACGGGTCCAATAAACATGTGGTCGCCCTAAGCTTCCTTGACAGCCTGTCCATATCCTCGGTGGTAACAAAGTCAAACTCCTCCCAAGAAGGAACCTCAAGACTAGTCTCGGACAGTCCCACAGGACCACTGTCGATGGAGGGTAGCTCATTCCGAATCCGAGTTATTTTCTCCTTCAGATAAATCCCAAATTCCTCTGCTCGCCCTTGCAGAGGGGCTTCCCGCGGCCTCTGATGGAGGAGGGAGCGGGTCACCCCAAACATGGTGGCAGGGCGGTTATCTGCGGATGCAATAAGGGTGGCACAATACTCACGTTTGGCCACTCTTATCGCCACTAAATAAGCCCTAATATGGGTTCTCACTAGTGTTCGGTCGGCTTCGGAGCGAGAAGATCTCCATCTGCTCTCTAGGCGTCTCTTGTGGCGCTTCATCCCCCTAAGCCCCTCGGTAAACCAAGGAGCCCAGGTGGTTCGTCGCCGCAAGAGAGGCCGCAAGGGCGCGACTCGGTCCAAGGCCCCCGTGGCCGCACTTAACCATGCGGCCACTTGGTCCTCAGTCGAGTCGCGGGGCAAGTCCACAGGAATTGGCCAAGCTCCCTTTGGAACCTTATCGGGTCCATCAGGAGCCTGGGGCGGAACCATATAGGAATGTCCGGTTCCGCCTTCCCGCAGTGAGGTGCGGCGATCGGAAAGTCGAGCCGAAGGAGAGCGTGATCTGTCCATGACAGGGGTGTGATGACTAGATCCCCTATTCCCAGATCACTACTCCACTGTCCCGAGACGAAGATTAGATCCAGGGTGTGTCCGCCCTCGTGGGTAGGGCCTACAACTACTTGGGTCAGGTCCATGGCTGTCATGGAAGCCATGAACTCCCGAGCTAACCCAGAGGTTTCGCCTGCTGACGGCAGGTTAAAGTCCCCCATGACTAACAGTCTGGGGGTCTCCACCGCCGCCTCGGCTATCACCTCTAGGAGCTCGGGCAGGGCTGTTGTTTTATAGCGAGGAGCCAGGTATACAACTAACACGCCCAACTGCCACCCTAGGCCCCACTTCACAAGGAGGGACTTGCACCCGGTCGTCTGAGGGATCGTGGTCTCCTTTGGCTCAAGACCTTCCCTAACCATAATCGCCACCCCCCACCCCTCCCTAGGGCCCTAGGCTGATGGAAGGCTCGGTATCCTGGTGGGCACATTTCTACGAGGGGATGTCCTCCCTCGTGGCCCAACCAGGTTTCCGTAATACCTACCAGGTCCGGGTCCCCCTCTGACACAAGGTCATGGATGAGGGGGGCTTTTTGTACCACGGACCTGGCGTTGCATAGCATCAGCCTAGGGCCCCGGGTCTGTGGTTCTTGCCCACCTAGTCTGCGATGGGAGCATGGGAGGTCGGAGTGCGTGACCGCCTGTAACCAGCGGCCACGGTCCTCCAACTGATGTCCATCCCGTCTCCCACCGCCCCTGCCCCTCCCCAAGACCAAATTGATGGAGAATACCTCAGTGGAAACGACCCCCCCTTCCCCCTCCTCCGTTTCTCTACTTCCGCCGGCCGGCCTTATAATTTGGCGTCCCCCCACCTGACTATCCCCTCCCTCCTCCCTGGAACCCCCTAAATTACCTACTTTGTATCATTATTCATATTTTCTTCAACTTCTGCTTTTTCCTGCAAGGCATCTGAAGGCTTGTAATCTAGAATGCTGCATATGGGATGAATCTGTTCGTCCGACAGTGGTTTCTGAGGATAGCAAGAGAACAGCAGATTAAACTTTTGGTTCATCTCAGGAAGTCAGAATAACTCTGTCCAAATTATTCACTCTAAATTTAAGAATGGTTGTGCTGAATCACTGTTAGGAATCTAATGAAAAGATAATTTAGCATATAGTGAATATCTGAGATGGGGTGTGTAGGTGAGTATGTGGGGGTGAGACAGAGAGAGAGAGAAAGAAAAGAAAATGGACACTGTCATAATTATCATCAAAAGTATATTCATCAGTCATTAAATCATGATTTACTCACGTTTGCTTACTTTCTGTTTGCATTACACACGCCTTCCTAATGGGAGAGATTGTATAATATGGCAGACAAAATATGGCTGGCCAGTGTGTTGTAACAGAACAGTTACTTGTATCTTTCAACCTTCTCTTCTCTTTGATGCTGTGGCTGCCATTATCGAAGTGCTGGATTTCTTAGCACCCCAATGAAGGGGATTTGCCCCGTAACATTGCTTGAGAGAAGTCTAAAATGCATATATATAGCAACTTAGTTAATTATCAATCAACTCTTATTATAGGGTAGGACAGGCGTCATACAGGTAATCTTCAACTTATGACACAACTTCTGTTGATAAACAAGACAATTAACTGAGTTTTGCCCCATTTTGCAGCCTTTCTTGCCAGAGTTGAAGTGAATCACTGCAGCTGTTAAATTGGTAACCCAGATGTTCATTGAATCTGGCTTCCACACAGAATTTGTTTGTCAGAAGGTTACAAAAGGTGATTGTATGACCGCAGGAAAACAGAACCATCGTAAATACATGCCAGTTGCCAAGCATGTGAATTGGTCATCAGTGTGAAAAATGTTCATATATCTCTTTTTTCAATGCCATGTTGACTTTGAATGGTCACTAATCAAATGGTTGTAAGCCGAGGACTACGGGTATACATAAACTTGCTGCTTTTTTGAGGGATTTGTCTCTTTCAGCACTGAACACATCAACTTAATGGACAAAGAGTAAGATTGCTCTCATGAGCAAATGTTTCCCTAAAGAGAGCTTTACTCTTTCTTGTACAAATGAATTATTCCCTGGAGTGGTAGCATTGCATTCAAATACTGTAAGTGTTTCACTTTTTTTGTAAATAGCATAGGAAGAAACATTTGCTGTAGTTTTGCCTGATTTGAATAGATCAAGATTTGAATAGATCGAGTCCCTTCGGGGAGAGGGGGCGGTCTAGAAATCTAATTAAATAAATAATAATAAATAATAAATTATACCAGTGTGGAAAATACTCAGAACCAAGTTTTTCACATGAGGTATTGTAAAAACTGAATTTGGAGAATTAAGGAAGGTCAAGAGGATGACAGATTAGAAAAACTGATGACACTTAGCAAAGCGGGAGTAAAGAAAAGGCAGGGAAGGAAAGGGTCAGATTCCTGGAATGGCTCTAAGAAAACTGCCGGTTGTCATCGGCACAGATCAAGGCAACGAGTATTTGTCTCTCCTGTCACCAAGAGTAGAAGCCAACTGCCTGGCACCAGCCTAAGTAACTAACAGAGCGCTATCCTGATCGTGATCTTTTCTCCCCATTGAACTTCCCCAGAGGGAAGAGCAACCTTGACCCCAGCAACGTTTCTTTCCCACACCTTCCTACGGGTTTCCTCCCCAAATCTTTCCCCGCCACTGCGCCTTCTTTCCCCAGGAACCTCCCAGCCGCCTCCTTGCCCCGCCAAGGGGCGGGAATTGGCGGGAGAGAGGGCGGGGCCTCACCATCTCCGGCGCGCGGCCCCAACGACTCTCCACAGGGAAACCCGGAAGAGAGCTGAAGCAGCGGCCGCGTTCAAAGGGAGCGTGGCTCCCGCGTCATCCTGTCCCTTAGAGCTTCAAAAGTGGGAAGCGCGTGGAGAGAGCTAGACCTTCGTTTCAGCCGCTGCTTCTCTCCCACTCTGAGATTGAGAAGGGCAGCTTCAAGTGGAGAAAGTGAACCAACGAGATTGGGTAATAGGAACACTCTTTTGCCTCCTCTTTTTTTTAGATCCTTCAAACACACACACAAAAACACAATTTCATACAGCATATATAGTATAGATTCTGAAATACTCCGGAATGGGCACAACAAATACCTCAAAAGATAGCGACGACTACAAAACTTCATAATTAGGCATTCATCATCCGTTATCAAATGCGCCTATTATCTTCAGTACCGAAGCAGCGTGTACAGGAGCGGAGGGGAGAAGAGAAGAGAAGAGTTTATTTGGCCAAGTGTGATTAGACACACAAATAATTTGTCTCTGAGACAGAAGTTCTCAATGTAACAAAGCAACAATAATAATTATCGTCATAATTTTAATACCAAGAAGGGGATATAAAATAATAAGAATAAATAATATTACAGCCATACTACTTGGGTAGTATACATAGACATTAACTAGCACTGTGAGAATTAGATGTTTCTACAGAATGTTGGCACAAGGGAAATATGGTATAAAATAACACTGTGCCTAGTTATTTTGGCATGCAATGGATCTATAGTGCCATACCAAGAGGTTTTTTTTGAAACAGGTTATGTCAGGATGTGAGCAGTCTGTAGATATTTTCTCAGCCTTCCTTCTGACCTGTGCAAAATATAGTCTATATAGGCTTGTTGCAGTTGTTCATTCTGCAGTCCTAACTATCCACTGGAGGCAGTACCTGTCCTGTTTGGTTCCTATACCAAAGCAGACAGTTCTAGAAGTACATGTGACAGATTCAATAATTCCTCTGTAGAACTGTATTAACAGTTCTTAGGATATTCTAAACTTCTTAAATTGACACAGGAAGAACGTTCTTTGTTGTGCCTTTTTAATGATGGTTCTAATATTATATATCCATTTCAAGTCCTGGGAAATTATATAACCCCAAAATATGAAAGTTTCTATTGAATAGTGTAAAACGTAGTAGAATAAAAGGGTTCTTCCTAAAATCCACTCTCATGTCTGCAATTTTAAGCATGCTCTGCTCCAGATTGTTCCAGCCACACCACAGGGCCAGTTGTTCAGCTTCTTGTCTATATGTGGAGTCATCACTGTCTCAAATTAGGCCAATGACTGTTATTATATCATCTGCAAACTTCAGTATAGAGGAATCCCTAGATAGTCATTGATATAGAGAGAAAAGAGCAATGAAGAGAGCACACAGTTTGGGGGCTCTATGCTAATTGCCCAGGTACTAGATGTATTTTTCCCTGTTGCTTCCTATCTGTCAAAAAGATAGCAATCCACTTAGAATCAGGGTATTGGATGCTAAACTGAAATCTACAAAAAGGACCTGTGCATGTCCCCAGGGATTCAAGATGTTGCAATTGCCATATTAACAGCATTATCTGCTAACCTATTGGCCCAGTATGCAAACTGCAAGAGGGTTAACAGCATGTTCGTTGTGACTTGAAGATGGGCCAGTTGTTCAGCAAAGGCTTTCAAGCAAAAAGGAGTTACTACTCCTGAACCTGGTGGTTTTCTGATCTTTTGTCTATGAAATAGACCTTATATCTCTTTTTACAGGATCACTAGGTGGGGGGGACAGATAATTGGAGATAGATGTAGGAGATTTGGCTACTGTTGGTGTATCTGAGGTGGAGGAAGTAGGGTTAGATGACAATGATCTGCCTCTCAAGCCTACAGAAGAACTCATTCATGTCATCTACCAGTTGATGATTCCGTTCAATAAGGGATAAGGTCTGCTCTAGTCAATTACGTTCTTCAGGTTTCTCTACACAGTCACTGGTTCATTAGCTGAGAACTGATTTCTCAGCTTCTTGGAGTAGCTTCTCTTTGCTATTCTGTTCTCCCTTGTCAATACATTCCCTAGCTTGATTATACATCAGTTTATCTTTTTTCTTGTACGCTTCTTCTTTTGCATGATGTAGCTGCTTGAACTTAGTTGTGAGCCAAGATTTATTGACAAGCTGTATTTAGCACGCGACCTTGCTCCTGAGGGCCTTGCCCAATGAATCCATGTTAACACACCTGGCTACATCTTTTTGCAACCCAATGGATTCTCCAACATCTGGGAGAAGAGAAAAAGAATGATCACCCTGGCGGGGAAGGATGAACTTGGCATCCAGCAGTGTGCAGAAATTCTCAGACAAGCCAGGAAAAGGATATTTGCTAGGGAAACATATCTTTGTGAGCACCATTCATGACGAAGAGTTACAGCCAGCTGAACCATTTCATTGTAATTTTATTACAATATTATTACAATGACAATAAAGATGATGATGATGATGAAGAAGAAGTAGTAAAGGACATTTAGGCATCCCAATTAGATCACCCGGTCATCGTCCTTAAACGAGCTTGGCATATGCTTGATCTGCGGTATGGCGCATCTATACTGAGGGAGTCTTCATTTTGGGATCGTAACAATGACTTTCCCAACAACAGTCTTAGTGAACCTTGACAGATGTGGAAATTTTTCTGCCCTCCTTACACAGATGCGGACAGCAAAACCTCCTTACACAGATGCGGAAACGGAGACTAAGGGTTTTTTTAGGGTTTTTATTTTATTTTAAGGGGTCCCAGGAGGGGAGGGTTATTTGGGAAAAAGGATGTGGGTAAGGGAACTAACCCACCAAATAACATCTTCTGGTCGGCCCACGGTCTCGATGGGGAGACTGTAGGGTCCGATACTGGGAGAGGGGCAAAGGTCGATTTAACAGAGGGCTTTACCATCAGGACGGTCTGGGGAAAGGGTAGGTATGGCGGGAGCTGGAGACCATATCAAGTGTTGGGAGTGCGCACCCGCTGTTTGCAAGCGGTTGCGCGCTCCAATCTCCAGAGCTCTTAATGCACCCCAGGTGGTCAGGGCTTTCAGAGCTGGGGCCCTAGGCTGATGCTATGTAACGCCAGGTCCGTGGTCAACAAAGCCCCCCTCATACATGATTTGGTGTCAGAGGGGCAGCCGGACCTGATGGGTATCACGGAAACCTGGCTGGGCCACGAGGGAGGAGTACCCCTCGTAGAAATGTGCCCGCCAGGTTACCGGGCATTCCATCAGCCACGGGCCCAGGGGCGGGGTGGGGGGGTGGCAGTTGTTATTAAGGAAAGTCTTGAGCCTAGGGAGACCACTGTGCCGCAGAGAGCCGGTTGTGAGTCCCTCTATGTGAAGTGGGGTCATGGGAGGCAGTTGGGCCTGCTGATAGTGTACCTGGCTCCCCGGTACGTGTCAGCAGCCCTACCTGAGCTCCTCGAAGTGATCGCCGAGGTGGCGGTTGACACCCCCAGGTTTTTAGTCATGGGGGGTTTCAACCTGCCATTGGTAGGCGGGTCATCTGAGGTAGTTCGGGAGTTCATGGCCTCCATGACGGCCATAAACCTGACCCAAGTAATTCATGGCCCCACGCACATCGGGGGACACACACTGGATCTTGTTTTTGCCTCCAGCCAGTGGTTGAGTGCTCTGGGATTAGGGGAATTAGTCATCGAACCCCTGTCATGGTCAGATCACTCTCTCCTCCGGCTCGATTTTCCAACTGCTGCACCCCACCGCGGGGAGGCGGAACCAGAAGAGTTAAGATGGTTCCGCTCCAGGCACCTGATGGACCCTGTAAGGTTCCAGATGGAGCTTGGGCCAATGCCTGAATCCCTGACCGAGGACCTAGTGGCTGCCTGGAATAGTGCGGCTGCGGGGGCCCTGGACCTGGTCGTGCCTTTGCGGCCTCTCACTTGGCGTCGATCTACCTTGGCTCCTTGGTTCTCCGAGGAGCTGAGGGAAATGAAACACCAGAAGAGACGCCTAGAGAGCACTTGGAGGTGCACCTGCCCCAAACCTGACCGAACACGGGCAAGGTCGCATTTGCGGACCTACTTTGTGGCAATGAGAGTGGCGAAGCGGGATTATCTCGCCGCTCTCATTGCATCCGCTGATAATCCCCCTGCCGCCCTGTTTAGGGTGACCCGCTCCCTCCTTCATCAGAGGCCGTGGGAAGCTCCTTTGCAAGGTCGGGCAGAGGAATTTGGATCCTATCTGCAGGATAAAATCGGTCAGATCCGGGGCGAGTTAGCCTCCAATTGGGTTGGTCTGGGCAGGATGACGGAGACAGGCCTTGAGACTATTGTTTGGGCTGAGTTTGACCCAGTGACTCCTGATGGCATGGACAGGATACTGGGGCGGCTGAATGCCACTACATGTTTATTGGACCCATGTCCCTCCTGGCTTGTACTGGCCTCCCGGGAGGTCACACAAGGCTGGCTCCAGGGGATTGTTTATTTATTTATTTATTTATTCAAATTTATATCCCGCCCTTCTCCACAGAGGACCCAGGGCAGCGCACAGGAAATTTAAAAACATACAAAATACAATAAATATAATTTAAAAACTATTAAATAAACCTATCCTGCGCTAAAACCAAATTTTAAAAACCCAATTTAAAACTATCTAAAAGTCCCCATGGGAGGTTAGGCTAGGCCAGCTTGTTGAAACAAATATGTCTTAAGACATTGGCGGAAGAGGCGGAGGTCGGTGATGGTACGTAATTCAGGGGGCAGGTCATTCCAGAGGGCTGGCCCCGCCACAGAGAAGGCTCTCCCCCTGGGTGTCGCCAGTCAGCATTGTCCGGCCGACGGCACCCTGAGGAGGCCCTCTCTGTGGGAGCGTATCGGTCTAAGGGATGTATGGGGCAGGAGGCGGTCTCGCATATAACTAGGCCCCGAGCCATGGAGCGCTTTAAAGATAGTTGTCAAAACCTTGAAGCGCACTCAAAAGGCCACAGGAAGCCAATGCAGCTCGCGCAGGATCGGTGTTATGTGGGAGCACCTAGTGGCTCCCATAATCACCCGCGCGGCTGCGTTTTGGACTAGCTGTAGCTTTCGAGTGCACCTCAAGGGAATCCCCATGTAGAGAGCATTACAATAGTCGAGTCGGGACGTCACGAGAGCTTGAGTGACTGTGCGAAGGGCAGCCCGGTCCAGTAAGGGGCGCAATTGGCGCATAAGGCATACCTGATGAAACGCCCCCCTGGCCACGGCTGCCACATGGTCCTCCATGGACAGCCGGGAATCCAGGAGGACACCCAAATTGCGCGCCCTCTCCACGGGGGCCAGTGTTTCGCCCCCAATGGCCAGAGTTGGAATAATCTGGCTGAACCGGGGTGCCGGAAACCACAGCCACTCAGTCTTGGCAGGGTTGAGCTTGAGTTTGTTACCACCCATCCAGATCCGTACGGCTTCCAGACACCGGGACAGCACTTCGGCGGCATCGTTGGGGTGGTTTGGGGTGGATATGTACAACTGAGTGTCATCACCGTACAGATGGTACTCCACCCCAAAACCACGGATGATCTCACCCAGCGGCTTCATATATGTGTTGAAAAGGAGGGGCGAGAGGACCGACCCCTGAGGGACCCCACATAGGAGAGGCCTCGAGGTCGACCTCTGCCCTCCCGTCAACACATATTGCGACCGACCAGAGAGGTAGGATGAGAACCACCGCAGAACGGTGCCTCCCAGCCCCAACCCCCCCAGTCGGTGCAATAGGATACCATGGTCGATGGTATCAAAAGCCGCCGAGAGATCTAATAGGACTAGGATAGAGGAATAACCTCTATCCCGCGCCCTCCAGAGATCATCAACCAATGTGACCAATGCCGTCTCGGTGCTGTGACCGGGTCGGAAGCCGGACTGGTGCGGGTCTAGATAATCAACTTCCTCCAGGTGTCGCGGAAACTGTTGGGCTACCACACTCTCAACAACCTTCACTAAAAAGTGAAGGTTGGAGACCGGACGATAGTTCTCTAGTAAAGCTGGGTCCAGGGACGGCTTCTTGAGGAGGGGCCTCACTACCGCCTCTTTCAAGACGGCAGGTAAGGACCCCTAACTCAAAGATGCGTTGACAATGCCCTGGAGCCAGCCTCGTGTCGTCTCCCAGGATGCCAGTACAAGCCAGGAGGGACACGGATCCAATAAACATGTGGTCGCCCTAAGCTTCCTTGACAGCCTGTCCATATCCTCGGTGGTAACAAAGTCAAACTCCTCCCAAGAAGGAACCTCAAGACTAGTCTCGGACAGTCCCACAGGACCACTGTCGATGGAGGGTAGCTCATTCCGAATCCGAGTGATTTTCTCCTGCAGATAAATCCCAAATTCCTCTGCTCGCCCTTGCAGAGGGGCTTACCGCGGCCTCTGATGGAGGAGGGAGCGGGTCACCCCAAACATGGTGGCAGGGCGGTTATCTGCGGATGCAATAAGGGTGGCACAATACTCACGTTTGGCCACTCTTATCGCCACTAAATAAGCCCTAATATGGGTTCTCACTAGTGTTCGGTCGGCTTCAGAGCGAGAGGATCTCCATCTGCTCTCTAGGCGTCTCTTGTGGCGCTTCATCCCCCGAAACTCCTCAGTGAACCAAGGAGCCTGGGTGATTCGTCGCCGCAAGAGAGGCCGCAAGGGCGCGACTCGGTCCAAGGCCCCCGTGGCCGCACTTAACCATGCGGCCACTAGGTCCTCAGTCGAATCGCGGGGCAGGGTGACAGGAATTGGCCCAAGCTCCCTCTGGAACCTTTCCGGGTCCATCAGAAGCCTGGGGTGGAACCATATAGGAGTGTCCGGTTCCGCCTCCCCGTGGTGGGGTGTAGCGATTGGAAAGTCCAGCCGAAGGAGAGCGTGATCTGTCCATGACAAGGGAGTGATGACTAGATCCCCTATTCCCAGATCACGACTCCACTGTCCCGAGACAAAGATGAGATCCAGTGTGTTCCCCCCCTCGTGAGTGGGCCTAAAACTACCTGGGTCAGGTCCATGGCCGTCATGGAGGCCATGAACTCCCGAGCTACACCAGAGGCTTCGCCTGCTGACGGCAAGTTAAAGTCCCCCATGACTACCAGTCTGGGGGTCTCAACTGCCGCCTCGGCTATCACCTCTAGGAGCTCGGGCAGGGCTGTTGTTGCATAGCGAGGAGCCAGGTATACAACTAACATGCCCAACTGCCTCCCTAGGCCCCATCTCACGCAGAGAGATTCACACCCGGTTGTCTGTGGGACCGTGGTCTCCTTCGGCTCAAGACCTTCCTTTACGATAATCGCCACCCCCCCACCCCTCCCTAGGGCCCTAGGCTGATGAAAAGCATGGTAACCTGGTGGACACATGTCCACGAGGGGTATACCCCCCTCGTGGCCCAACCAGGTTTCCGTTATACCCACCAGGTCCGGTTCCCCCTCTGACACAAGGTCACAAATGAGGGGGGATTTTTGAACCACGGACCTGGCGTTGCATAACATCAGCTTCGGGCCCCGGGTCTGTGATTCCTGCCCACCTAGTCTGCGATGGGAGAGCGGAGAGTTGGAGCACGTGACCGCCTGTATCCAGCGGCCACGGTCTTCCAACTGATGGTGCCCATTTCGTCTCCCTCCGCCCCTGCCCCTCCCTAAGACCGAATCGATGGAAAGAGCCACCGTGGAAATGACACCCCTCTTCCCTTCCTCCGTTTCCCTACTTCCGCCCGCCGGCCTCATTTGCTGTCCCTCCCTGGACTATTTTTCCCCTCCTCCCTGGAACCCCCTAAAAGCCTAATTAAAAACCTCCCTAAAAAACCCCTCAACCTGCGCTTCGCCCACCTCTCAGGATTAATCAGTCCGTCATCGAGGCGGGCCCGTGTTAAACAGGAGGGCCAGGCCTGCGAGAGGGGAGACTCCCGCAGGCTAAGGAGGTCACGTCTGGAGTACATGATAAAAGCCCCCCCAAGGCAGCCCAAGTCCAGGAAGGCAAAACATAAGTCCGATAAGCAAATAAAGTGGCTAAGTGCAAAGATATTCTTCTGGATGGGGGGTAAAGTCAAGATAATCCAGGGTCTTATGGATGGGGAGATCGAATTTAGTCCCATTACAGGCCCCATCCATCTGTCTCTCCGACCAAAAGGGGGTTAGTTCGTATCTAGTGCCGCATGGCTAGTTAGTCCATCATGCGGCCTGATGAAAATACTGCCCTCTGATGGCGCAGCTGTTATCGGCTAAACCTCCTCCAGTCCCGTGCACTCACTCCAAGATGTTCCAGATGTTCAAGATCTTCCCGGGTCGTCCTCGGCCAGGTCTACCGTTTCACGAACCGGTTGCAGCTGTTCCACGCCTGGCTGCTCAAACCAGCATACCACAATCTTCTCCGCTCTCCATTCTCCTTCTTCTCCAACTTTCAACTTGCCAACTCATCTCCATCTCATCATCATTCTCATTCTCCTTCTCCTTCTTTCAATTCCACCGTCTCCAACTTCTTCCCATCTCAATCTCATCACCATCACTGTCCATCACTCTCAACTTCCTTCCGTCTTTCTCATTCTCTCTCTTTCTTCTCTCTCCTCCTCTCTCCTTCTCCTTCTCCATCTCTTTCTTTCCTCCTTCTCCTTCCTCCTTCCTCCTTCCTCCTTCCTCCGACTTCTCCAACACCACCTTCCAGGCCTCCATACCTTCTTTCACCACCAGCCAACCTCCCTTATGAGCAGCCTCGCCACACAGCTGGTCGGATGGAGAATACTTCGGGCACAGGCCAGGGTAGGACCGCACGATCTGCCACTGGTCGTGCGGCCCGATGGTAGCTCTCCTGGCCTGGCCCCATCTCGCAGCCGGCAGATCTTCCGCGTCCCGGCTTTGCGGCCTACCTCCCTTCCTTCCGGCCGCGCCGGGACGCTCTAGGCCGCAGGCAGGCCGAGTCGCCTCTCCCACCGTCTTTGCTCTCCATCGTCGTCCGCACGGCTCGCCCTTCAGCTCCGGGTGGCTCGGCGCGACGACGGGTCGTTCGGCACTTCAAAACCAGCCCTCGCTGATGGTAAGGAGGGCTGGCGGCATCTTCCTGGGGGTGAAACTGCCCCCCGGGCTTCTCCCAGCCTCAAAACGCGACCGCCATGTCGCGCATGCGCAGATACAGATGTGTTATGTTATGCTTCTTTGAGTGAGGGGATCCTGCTGACCGTCTTGAAAGAGGCGGTGGTGAGGCCCCTCCTCAAGAAGCCCTCCCTGGACTCAGCTGTGTTATCTAATTACCGTCCAGTCTCCAACCTTTGCTTTATAGCGAATGTTGTTGAGAGTGTGGTGGCAGGACAGTTCCCCCAGCACCTGGAAAAAACTGCCTATGTAGACTCGCGCCAGTCCGGTTTCCGACTCGGGTACAGGACTGAGACGGCATTGGTCGCATTGGTAGATGATCTCTGGAGGGCCCGGGATAGAGGTTGTTCCTCTATCCTGGTCCTGCTAGATCTCTCAGCGGCTTTTGATACCATCGACCATGGTATCCTATTGCACCGGCTGGGGGGGTTGGGAGGCACTGTATTACGGTGGTTCTCCTCCTTCCTCTCCGACCAGTCGCAATTTGTGTTGGCAGGAGGGCAGAGGTTGACCTCAAGGCCCCTTGCATATGGGGTACCACAGGTCGGTTCTCTCGCCCCTTCAGTTCAACATTTATATGAAGCCGCTGGGTGAGATCATCCGTGGTTATGGGGTAGAGTTCCATCTGTATGCTGATGACACCCAGCTGTACATCTCTACCCCTAACCACCCCAACGATGCCGCCGAAGTGATGTCCCAGTGTTTGGAAGCCGTGTGAGCCTGGATGGGGAGGAACGGGTTCCGACTCAACCTGTTTAAAACCGAGTGGCTGTGGTTTCCGGCGCCACAACATAGCTAGTTGGTTCCATCTCTGGCTATCGGGGGCAAAACATTGGCTCCCGCAGAAAGGGCGTGCAACTTGGGTGTCGTCCTGGACTCTCGGCTGTCCTTGGATGACCATGTGACGGCCGTAGCCAGGGGGGGCTTCTATCAGGTATACCTGATATGCCAGTTGCACCCCTTTCTGGATCGTGGCGCCTTACGCATGGTCACTCAAGCTCTTGTCACCTCCAGACTGGACTACTGCAATGCTCTCTACATGGGGCTCCCCTTGAGGTGCACCCTGAGACTTCAGTTAGTGCAGAATGCGGCCGCGCGGGGGATTTTGGGAGTCTCTAGACACTCCCATATAACACCTCTCCTGCGCGATCTGCACTGGCTGCCTATGGCCTTCTGGGTGCATTTCAAGGTCCTAGTGACCATCTTTAAAGCGCTCTATGGCATAGGACCTGGCTACTTGCAGGACCGCCTCCTGCCACATACCTCCACTTGACCTATCCGCTCCCACAGGGTGGGCCTCCTTAGGGTGCCGTCCGCCGGACAATGCTGGCTGGCGACTCCCAGGGGAAGAGCCTTCTCTGTGGCAGGTCCAGCCCTCTGGAACGACTTGCCCCCCTGACCTCCGCACAATCACGGACCTTCGCCTCTTCCGTCAAACACTAAAAACATACCTCTTCCATGCGGCTGGCCTGACATAGCTGTTTATATTATTGAATTTTAGCTGGGTTTTAAATTAAGTTTTAGCACGGGCCAAATTTATTTAATTCAATTTTAAATTTATTTGATTGTCTGTATATTTATATTTTATTTTCTTATTCCTGTGCACCGCCCTGAGTCCCACTTGGGAGAGAGGGCGGTATAAAAGTACGATAAAATAAAAGAAGACCCCCATCTTGTGAGGACATCTGTCTTGATCAGTTCAAGACCCAGAGGCCTATCATTCAAAAACTACCTAGACAGCTAAGTGAAGAATGGATCGAGTTATCTGAGGCTTACAAGGCAACGAACCTAGGCAGCAACCCCCACTTTCCTGTTCTTGAAGAATTTGTTGCCCACCAAACAGAGTGATACAATAATAATAATAATAATAATAATAATAATAATAATAATAATAATAATAATAATAATAATAATAATAATAATGACCCCGATAGCCTCAGCATCAGAGCAAAATGGCTCCCAGCTGAAAATAACTCAGCCACAACTCTGGTTTGACCAAGAGTCTATTGCAGACTGCAAAACGAAAAACCTTCCTGTCTGTGAATAATACAGAGGTTGCTACTTTGCCCACAAGAAAGTCAAAGGTCCAATCATCCTGCTTAAGTTTTTCAAAGGCCACTTGGCAGTCCTCTGCCCAATACAGTGGCTGGCTGGGCTGGGGCTTTTTCCCCACTCTCCCCCAGTCTTTATTAATTCTGTGATCAGTATGGCGATCTTCGCAAAGGAGGGGATGAATTGCCTATAGAAGTTTGTGAAACCCAGGAAACTTTGTAATTATTTGTGAGTCCATGGGATTTGCCACTAAAATGGCTTTCACCATCCATCTCCAATGTCTCACAAGACACTCTATATCATAGGTTAACTAGGCTGGTCTTACGGAATTCACATTTTGACAGTTTGGCATATTACTTGATGTACTAGGTTCACATGCTTCTCCATCATCTTCAATAGATGAGATTGTCATCCAAATACAGTAGGACTCCTTTCTAAGGGTCAGTGATAGCAAATCTTTTTGTTGTCACGTGCCAAAAGTGCACGACCCCCACATGCTCCACCCAGCCCCCATACATGTGAACATGACTCTCCTGTGATCCCCTGCCCCTATACATGCGTACATGACCTCCTGTGCTCCTCCTCCCCACATGCATGGTGCATGACTTCCCGTGCTTCCCCTCACCTCCTGTGCATGCATGTGTTATCCCACACTACCCCTGCTCCTGCACATGTACATGCAATCCATGCACATGCAACCCTTTGCCCCCCGCGCATGCATTGCAGAGACCCAAAAATCAGCTTGCTGGCAGGAGGCGCACATACATGTGTGGTGGAGCTGAACTGGGGTGATGGCTCGCATTCCAACAGAGAGGGCTCTGTGTGCCACCTGTGGCACATGTGCCATAGGTTCACTATCATGGGTATAAGTGCTTGTGTAGCACTTCATTTATCAGCTGCATGACCATAACTGGGGCTCCCTATAATCCCAAGGGCATTACCCTAAATTGGTAGCATACTAACAGACAATTGAAGATGGACTTTCGTTTATTGCTTTCTTTGATTCTTACTCACTACTATGCTCCCTGAGTTCCAGTTTGGTGAACACATTCCCTTTGGTTAAATATCCTATCATATCTTTCACGAGCGAGAGTGGGTACATGTTTTTTGCACACACGTCATTTATCCCCCTAAAATCTCTGCGTAATCTCAATGATCCATTTTTTTTCTCCTTGAACATCATGGGGGCTTCTACTTGAGATTTTGCAGGATGGATGAAGCCCCTGGCCAGGTTTTTATCCATGTAGTCTTTCAACACCCCTATTTTCTTTGGGGTCATTGAGTACATCTTGGGCTTTGGGAGTTTCATCCCTTGTAGGATCTCAACTGCACAGTCTATGGGATTCTGTAGGTGGCAGGGTAGTCTTGTAGACGGTCAGCTGAGGATCATCCTCAGTCTGAGTTCCCTCCACCTTTGCTGCTGGGGGGGGGAGAATTCTATGACCTTGATGTGCCACTCACAATTTCTCCTTCCCCCATTTGGTCAGCTTTCTCTGACACTATTTGCAAGCAAATATAGGTAGTCCTCGACTTACAACAGTTCATCTAGCAACCATTCAAAGTTACAACAGCATTACAAAAAATGTGACCTATGACTGTTTTTCACAGTTACGACTTTTGCAGTATCCTCATGATCACATGATAAAAATTCAAATGCTTGGCAACTGATTCATATTTATGACTGTTGCTGTGTCCCAAGGTCATGTGATCCCCTCTTGTGATCTTCTGACAAGCATAGTCAATGGGGTATCCAGATTCACTCAACAATTGGACTACAAACTTATAACCTCCAGTGATTCACTTATCCATTGAGGCAAGAAAGGTGCAAAGTGGGATAAAGTTCACAACAAGTGCCTCCTTTAACAACGGAAATTTTGGGCTCAATCATGATCATAAGACAAGGACTACCTATGTCTTATATATGCTCACAAGTCTGTTTCTTGTCCCTTCACAATAGTTCTCCATTTGGAAGATTGACTTGACCAGAATGGTCTTTAAATCAACAAAAAACTTTATACAATAAGCCATAAAGTGCTGATAGTAAACACACTATGATGAGGGGGGGAAATGAAGCTGGAAAAATATATTAGATACCATTGAGTTCCATTAAAATAATGTTGCTGCTTTAAATGGCAATCAGCGGAAGTGAAGGAACGTTACCTTCATTATGAACTAGGATTGTGCTAAGACTTTCCCTGCTCTTATTATAGTTACAAGGCTGAAAAAAGCCAGTTACACATCCAAGATGGAGCCAACATTCTGATAGCCTTTGGGAAATAATTCCCAAATAATCTTAAAATGAAAGTTGCATTCTAGAATACAATGGTTGCTTATTGAAAGACAAAATGATTAGTATGTGTTTGTACAAATTTTCAATGGGAAAAATGGTGATTTAAAATGCCCTTGTTTTCATATTATGGAGAAGATACTATTGAGAACATGGAGTGCAGTGGTTAGAATGCAGTATTGCAGGCTGACTCTGCCTACTGCCAGAAGTTCAACCCTCACCGGCTCAAGGTTGACTCAGTCTTCCATCCTTCCGAGGATAGTAAAATGAGAACCCAGATTGCCAGATTGTTGGGGGCAATAGAAGTCTATTGCTATGATGAAAAAAAAAGCTACAAGTTAATAACATTATTTGAGTGGGGGTCTTTTAGAGGCTTCTTTGTGTAGGTTTTAAAAAAAATTGTTTGCTTTAATTATATAGGAATTGAGTGAAGGGAAATTACTTTTATAAATAAGTTTAGACATACTTTGTTTTGAACAGAAGGGCTGTTATGACAGGAAGTTTGTGATCCTGTGTAAAATGAGGTCAATGCCTTTAAGGTGGTACTCTTTATCATTTAAGAGACAGATCTAATTGAGCCAGTCAACTTATAGCGCTAATTATTCAGCAGCAAAATAGCATTTATTTTTGCACAGATACCAAGGAGCATTGAGGGACTCCACAAACAACAGAGCTTGAAATGCAATAGGTTGATCTTTACTTGACTCAGGCATGTAGGCAGTTGGCACAGGAGTAGCCCATTCTCTTTCCCAGGTTCTAGAAAACTGCGTAGGAAAAGTGGATTGGAGAGGCGGGTCTTTTCTGCCTTTAGGGGACACAGCTGATCTCTCTGAAACGACGGCATTTCATCACTCGCAGGAAGGTCTCCACTTTGTGCAGGTCTTTCTTGAAGCAGGACAAGAGATTGTAGTTTTTCAGCAAAGCGGCTTCACTCCGGAGATTGAACTCAAACCTTTCATAGCTGGGTCTAAGCAGCGGAAGACTCTGGGAAGTACCATCCTCCACCTCCTGGAAATAGAGGTTGTAAGTGGAAAGAGTAGTACAAAAGTATTAAGAATCTCATTCTGCTTCAAAGAAATATCCAATATCATTTATAGTATTTTCAGTACTTGAAGATTCGGACATACTGTGTTTTTGTCATTGATTTTGTGGACTTTCTGTTTAATGAACATAAAAAGAATAGTGAGCCTGTAGCTGCATCATATTGACCTTTCAACTGCATTCCTCCATGATCCATAGTTGGACAACTATAGTTAGGTGAAAGGATTCCCTTGGGAAAGCAACCTTGGGAAAGCATCTGAATAAAATCTGAGCTCTATATTGCTTACCAACTTTTGAGTTCTGGAGCAGGAGGCCAAGGGTTGTGCCAGTTGCAAATTAATGGGAGAGCTAAATGTGTCTGGAAGGCACTGAGTTGAAAAACACTACAATAACTATGAAGGGCTAATCTCAATCTGCAGAGTTCATGATCATTGAACACAGATCCTTTTGAATTCATTTTGGGGTTTATTTTTCTTTTGATCTTAAAGAATACCTTAAATCCATATACTTTCTAGTTACAATCTCAACATCATATAATTTTCTTTATCCATCAATAGCCTCATTCATATTATCATTTGATACAGGTAGTCTTCAATGTATGACTCGAATTGAGCCCAGAATTATGATTGCAAGTCATGCTGGTTATTAAGTGGGTCATCAGGGGACCAACCTGATTTTACTTCTTTTTGTGGCAGTTAAGCAAATACAAAAAGCAAGCCCATTGCCTAAGCACCCCAAAAGCAGTGTGGGGAGAAAACTGGAAGCCAATACCAATTTTCAGCAAGAAATGTCACAAATTGAGTGAGCTAATAGCAGGATGTGGCAGGCTGCAAATGAGGACTGTTTGCCAAGTGCCCAAAATGCGGTCAAGTGACCAAGGATACCATACAACCTATGCGACTGGTCGTAAGTCAAGGTCTACCTATATTTTTCTATATTTCTATTTTTTCTTTATTTCTATGTTTTTGTAGTGTTAATAAATCATAATAGCAAGGCTTTCTCATTGGAAGTTTGATAAATTAATAATTTTGATGCCTGTGATTGTTCTGATTTTTAGGAATAAAAATCCCCTTCTCTGGGTTCATAACATTAGCCAGGTGGGACAGCACAATCAGTGACAGCATTTAGAAAGTGCTCCTTGGAAGGGATTGCTTACCCTCATAAGAATTTGGATGCCTTGTCCCAAGTCTTGGAGTTTTTCGTAGACTCTGTCTGAGGTCCCAAATACAAGACTGTTTGTAAACATCCTGCTTAGAAACCGTATAGGATTTAGCCAGGACTGGATGAGAATCTGTGAAAACCTCAGCAGTTCCGGGTCCTAGAAAAATAGATACATTTAAAAAAAGCAATTTAAAGACTTCTGTTTACTTTCCTGACTTCCTAGAGCCAAAGAAGGAGAGCAAGGATAATATCATTCAGTTGTCTGTCTTAAGATAAATGGCAATAGAAGTTCAACAGGCAAGAACAATTCCAGCCAAATCAAAAGCTCTTATTTTCTGATCAGTTTCTTGAGCCTGCTTTAAACCTGGTTTCTTGCTAAACAGCAGTTACACACTTTTCATTATTGCAGAGGACACGTATGGACAGGAATAGATAAAGGTGCTTCCTAGATGGCTTTTAGATGTTTGTAGATAGAATATATCTCTTTTGCTCCAATGAAAATATGACATGTAAAACTAATCCATAATATGATCTGATTTCTTTTTGGTTTAAAGTAGAAGCTTCTCTATTTGGGAAATAATTGTTTATAAGCCACAGTGGATAAGCTTTTAGACATTGAATTAAGCCAAATTAAGCATTCTTGCCCAGCTTAGGTATGAAATTGATTAAATGAAAGAAGCAATAAGGAAGTACTATTTGGAGAATAGCATGCCCTGGGTTGGATTGGCATAATATGCCTGAGTTTATTATACAAATCATAATTTGTGTTTGCCATTAACCATGTGCTCTATGAATCCAGGCTTGTGATTTGTAAAGCATGACTTAAGTAGGTTGGTCTTTCTCAGTGTTGAGTTCAGATGCTATACAGAGGATACTTGCCTTGGCAGAAAAGAACAATTTGTTTGCAGAAAATGTGTGGCCTCTAGTGTTTATCTTCATTCTGATTCACTGTTTAATGGTGGTCAACAGCTTTAAGTATGTGGTCAAGATAAAGGAAACTTCATAGGAAAATATCAGAGGAAAACAGATATTTCCAGGGCATGTTTGTGCCATGGTTAAATGCAAGAGAGTCATAGTCTACTTCTAGATCTTTGCCTGAAACTTGGCCAAATATATTTGAAATTTGCACATGTGATAAAGCATAGAGTTTCCAATGTTGTATCCTCTAAGGAATCAGATCCTGTAATATAAAAACGAGAACCGGGCAGCCCTTCAGATGATTGACTACGGCATCTAGTCGCCTTCACTTTCACCAGGGTGTCTAACTAGCTGCCTGACTCTCCTCCAATGTTTAGAATACACTTATTGTTCTTTGTTAACACTTCTTGGACATTTTGTGAAAGTGGGAAGTTTTCAGATACGCAACACAAGATTATATATATTTGGGGCACCAAAATAATTCTTCTATGGAATAAAACATGAAAGGAGTTGGCTTACTGTTTTTTGTTGAGTTTCCTCTTTCCTCGTAGGTGAAGGGATAGTGTCAGAATAACAACGCACAGTCTGAGAATTCTTGATGGAGTATCGCTGCTCTTCTGGGATATAGGAACGCTCCTTTATAAGTCCCATAAAATGCCACCATTTACAAAGAAGTAGAAAAGGTGAGAATGTACAGAGTCTAGAATAACATTATCTAAAAATTTACCAACTGAGCGAAGACATTAAATCAGAAGCAATGAAATACTAATATTACTTGGGAGATAGTAAACATTTCAAAAGAGAGCCTTATCTAAAAATTGTTCTGGTTTGTGGCAACTCTAAGTTGATATGGTAATGGGAGATCTGAGAACATAAAAACATGTGAGACAGGAAAACACTTTTCCATATCATTTTAAAAATTAAAGTGCCTACTTGTTACTCTTTGAATACTCCTTTTTCTATGCTTTAATACAGGGGTCCCCAACCTTTTTTGCACCAGGGACCGGTTTCATTTTAAAGAAAATTCTGCGGACCGGCTGGCGTAGAAGAGGAGCGGGGGGGAGGGGGAACAGGCGGCGCATGCGCACGTGGGGGAGGGGGAACAGGCGGTGCATGCACACGCGGGCGGGGAGTTGGCTCACTCGGCCCTCTAGGGTTTCCAACGGCCAGAACGGCCGCGCCTGTGCTCTCCCGCATCCGGCACGTGCTCTGCCCAGGGGGCTGCCCCCTCCTCCTCTCCAGCTCTGTGGTCCGTTTCCTATCAAGCCACGGACCGGCACCGGTCCGCGGCCCAGGGGTTGGGGACCCCTGCTTTAATATATCCTGTGACCCTAGAGAATTCCCTATGTTACTTTTAGATGAACCTCTTCTGCTCTCAAACTGCTGAACATTCTGGCTTGTTATTACCAGGAATGATGATACAACCTAAAAGTTTAGCTGATCTAAAAGATGGGCCACTACTTACAAATTCCTTGTAGGTATTTGTTGCGAGCTGATGGAGATGCTCTGCTCTTAGCACAGCATTGGTAAACAGACTGGAGAGTGGAATTGTGGGGAAGGCTCCTCCGTCTGTCCATTGCAGAGCCAAGATAAGCAAGCCAATGGTGAGCAAAGAGGAAGGTCTACTGGTGCCTGCAGAGGAAGATGAAGGAGGTTGGCTTCTTAAATAAAGAGGACATATCGGCAAGTCCACCGCTCTAATGCACAATGAAGCACTAACTGCGAGGTTTTTTCATGACTGGAAACTTAACACTTGCAAAAGACGCACATGCACAAAGGTTCCATCTCTGCTGATGCTTCAGATAAGCATTGCACCAGTTGGGTTTCTGGGCGGCAGAAGCAAATAGGAACCCATGTAAAACAGAAGCACTGCTATACAACACCACACAGGATGCATGATTTGAACATCCGCTCCCTCTTTCTCTTCAATCTGACCATCACAATGCTTCGGAGTGTGTGTGTGTGTGATAAATAGGAGGCTTTACAAGTTGCCATTGCAACAGTTTCACACATATATGCAGTTCTTGTTTTCTAGTATTTTTTTTGAGATACCTGTTTGTGCCGAGTAAACCACAATTAGTGGCATTCTCTCTGTTTTTTATTTCTCCCTGGAGAGAATTGGGTCTCACTGTTGCTTCAGTTTTATCTTCACCGGTATAAAAATTTAAAATTTCACTAAATCCCAAATTTAGTAATAACCAGGACTGCTTCCTATATTTTGCTTAATGGATATATATTGCATGGAAAATTAGGGAACAAGCTTTTTTCCGATATAAAGGCTGGACCCACTGAATGGATGTCTTATAGCTATTAAAGATTCTAGCTCTCCCATCCATTAAAAAGTAGTAACTTTCCTATTGATATTCAGAAGCTTACCTGAAGCCATGTCGTATCAGCAAATCGCAGAGGTGTTCTTCACTTTTTTTGTTGATGCAGCCCCTTCCATTCTGAGCTGTTTTTATACACAAATATAATAATGCATATATGTATATACAATCATGTGTTTATTCATCTCTGGAAGCTCATCCACATGCACTGATGAATATATGGAGGGGTAAGCCATGTGAATGAGTAAAACGGGAGTGCTACAACCTGGATAGTATCACCCAGAGGTGTGAAGGAGAAATTGTCTCAGCTGTGGCCCTTGGGGTTTTGGATGGCTTATTCATAATAAACAACAACTATCACAATATATAATATGCCATAGCTGAGCAATAAGATAATCTGGCAACCTAAATCCTCCCCTTAAAAGGTGCCAATTAGAAAAAAGAAATATTTGATGATGGAATTAAGCCCAAGAGTGCAGCTATCATATTCCATGGAAAAAAGAATTTTAGATAGCAGTGAAGATCATGTCTCCTGCTTTCAACCATGTGATTTCAGATGCTGGGCCAGGAACAAGGTCTCGGCAGCTGATCCTCACACTCATCATGAGGCCCTTCACAAAACTGGGGGCTCTGTGTGTGTGTGTGTTTGTGTGTTTGATGGATCCTTTGAATTGAATTGTCTTCAAAAACAGATCAAAGCAACAGTTACTGCAGCAAGAACTGGCATGATAATTTTTGTAGAACCGTCCCATCAAAGACTTGCATTAGAATTTGATTCTGCCTGACTCTCCGCCAATATCTAGAATACACTTGTTGCTCTTTGTTGAACATTTCTTGGTTCTTTTCAGTCCTGGACCAAGACATTTCATAGCTAAAGCAGATTTCAAAAGTGGGAAAAAAGAATAGATTACATCAGTTAGGCATCAGTTTCACTCTAAACCGTCTCATCATGGTACTGCCTCGAGCAGAGTGCTTTTAAGAAGGAGGCTTATAAGAAGAGACTGGACAGCTACTTGTCTGAAATGGTATAGGCGGTGATGGTGAACCTTTGGCACAGGTGCCACAGGTGGCACACGGAACCATTTCTTAGGGCAGCTCCAGTACGCATGTGTGCGCTGGCCAGCTGATTTAGGCCTTCTTTTGAGGCCGTTTTTCGCCATCTGGAGGCTTCAGGGAAGCTCCTGAAGCCTCTGGAGGTGGGAGATGAAGGCTGTTTTCACCCTCCCCAGGCTCCTAGAAAGCCTCTGGAGCTTGGGAAGGGTGAAAAAAGCACGCCAAAAGCAGGGGGTCGTGCACATACCATTATGGGAGTGGCACGCCCACACACGTCCCCCACCCTGCGCTCCCCCTGCTTTTGGCACATGAGCCAAAAACGATTAGCCATCACTGGTATAGGGATCCTGCTCGATCAGGGGTTGGACTAGAAGACCTCCAAGGTCCCTTCCAACCCTATTATTCTATGTTTTATGCTGGTCTGCTTTCCTGCTGAACAAAATTTTCTCAGCTAAATGTTTTTGTTTAATTCTGTACGTGGGGAAGTATAGATTTATTGATTATATTATTAGCCCACCATTCATTCAGGAAGTCTGGCTGGACGAAAGAGCCTGTTTTTGGAAAACCATTTTCCTACCCAACAGTCTCCCTGCCTGAATTTATGGAGATGCTCTTGGACATTCAAGCAGTGCTATGGAGTCTTAGGCTACTGGTCTGGGCTGAGAGTGACATACCAGCAAAAGGCTCCACAGCCAAACCTTGGCATTTCCATTTCAAAGGATCACCTTTCCTTTCCTTCAACTATATGAAATGCTTAGATTGCTGGGAACATGTGGCCACTGGCCAAGCAGCCCTTTTGTGTGGCTTGCTGAGACTGGAGAACCAAACCCACTTCCCAAATCCTGCTTTAAGAATGGGTAAAAATGTTCCTCCCTAGGATGCTATGCTTTGCCTTTCTATTCTGCCTGGAACCCCAGGAATCATGGCACCATCGGACTGGTTGTAGCTAACAGATCAGACTTCTTTGAGGGGACTTAAAGGATGACATACAGACCTCCTTCCAAGTGGGAAAAGTAAACTTGCTTTGTGTTGATTGTAGTGGTGGTTATGAAATTGTTATTGAAAAGTGAAACGGGTGGCATATCTCTTGGCTTTCTACCTCCCCCTCACAAACCTTTAAAAGGTCTACCAATTTTGGCTTGCCACCTTGGGAAGGGGTTTCAATTGGAAAAATGGTTCTTGGAAATTGCCTGACTCTGATCTAGCTAATCAAAGAGGATGCTGGGGAAAAGATAAACAGCCACCCCAGGACTGGTATTTTCATACAGATTCAGGATCGGGAACTTTACTTTTGTTCCCTCAGCACTTTGGGGTATGTTAGATGTTGTATAATTTTATTCTTTTATTCTGCCTTCTATAAGTTTTCTAGCTCATCCCAGTTGCCTACGTGGCCTTCATCAAGAAGACACTTGAAAAGTCAGGGGTTTACACTGCCAGAGTGCCATACTCTGAGGACTTCAACAAGCACCAAGGGAAAAATTGTACTTTCAAAATGTGTGTGCAGGGGAAAGAACAGGTATGAATATATTTCTGTGCTCTGTTTTATTTTACACTAGCTATACCCGGCCACGCGTTGCTGTGGCCCAGTCTGGTTAAATGGCCAACCAATCTGTGTGTAGATCTACACCTGCACACATACACCCAACCACCATATAAGCCCCAACCTACCTACTTACTGTATTTCTCTCTCTCTCTCTCTCTCTCTCTATCTATCTATCCCTCTACCTACCTACCTACTGTATTTCTTTCTTTCTCCCTCTACCTACCTACCTATTGTATTTCCCCCTCTCTATCCCTCTACCTACCTACCTACATACCTACCTACTATATTTCTCCCTCTCTATCCCCCTATCTACCTACCTGCCTACCTACTGTATTTCTCCCTCTCTGTCTATCCCTCTACCTACCTACCTACTGTATTTCCCCCCTCTATCCCTCTACCTACCTACCTACTGTATTTCCCCCCCTCTATCCCTCTATCTACCTACCTACTGTATTTCTTTCTTTTTCCCTCTATCTACCTACCTACTGTATTTCTCCCTATCTATCTATCCATCCCCCTACCTATGTACCTACCTACCTACCTACCTACTATATTTCTTCCTTTCTCCCTCTACCTACCTACCTACCTACCTACTGTCTCTTTCTTTCTTTCTTTCTTTCTTTCTTTCTTTCTTTCTTTCTTTCTTTCTTTCTTTCTTTCTTTCTATCTATCTATCTATCCACCTACCTACCTACCTACCTACCTACATACATACCTACCTTATTTCTGCCTCTCTATCTATCCCTTGGGAGTCATCTAGTCCAACTCCCTGCTAGGCAGGAAGCCCTACACCCATGATGGCGAACCTATGGCACGGGTGCCACAGGTGGCACACGGAACCATTTCTTAGGCCACTCGAGGCATTGCCCTGTCAGCTTCAGTTTGTATGTGTGCCCTGGCCAGCTGATTTAGGCCTTCTTTTGAGGCCATTCTTTGCCCTCTGGAGGTGGGGGAAGGCTGTTTTCACCCTCCCCAGGCTCCTATAAACCCTCTGGAGCCTGGGGATGACATAAAAAGCATGCCAAATGCAGGGGGTCATGCACATAGCATTATGGATGTGGCACATCTGTGCAGATTGCCCCTGCACTCCCCCTGCTATTGGCACGTGAGCCAAAAAAGGTTAGCCATCACTGCCCTATACCATTTCAGACTAATGGCTATCCAACATCTTCTTGAAGACTTCCAGTGTTGGGGCATTCACAACTTCTGGAGGCAAGTTGTTCCACTGATTAATTGTTCTAACTGTCAGGAAATTTCTCCTCAGTTCTAAGTTGCTTCTCTCCTTGATTAGTTTCCACCCATTGCTTCTTGTCCTGCCCCCAGGTGCCTTGGAGAATAGCTTGACTCCCTCCTCTTTGTGGCAACCCCTGAGATATTGGAAGGCTGCTATCCTGTGTCCCCTAGTCCCTCTTTTATTAAACTGTATTTCTCCCTGTCTCTTTATTCCCCTATCTACCTACCTACTGTAATACAATAATACAATAGCAGCGTTGGAAGGGACCTTGGAGGTCATCTAGTCCAACCCCACTGCTCAAGCAGGAGACCCTATGCCATTTCAGACAAATGGTTTTCCAGTCTCTTCTCTCTTCAGTGTTGGGGCATCCATAACTTCTGGTGGCAAGATGTTCCACTGGTTAATAGTTCTCACTGCCAGGAAATTTGCCCTCAGTTCTAGGTTGCTTCTCTCCTTGATTAGTTTCCACCCATTGCTTCTTGTTCTGCCCTCAGGTGCCTTGGTGAATAGCTTGACTCCCTCTTCTTTGGGGCAACCCCTGAGATATTGGAAGGCTGCTATCATGTCTTCCCTAGTCCTTCTTTTCATTAAACTGTATTTGCTGTCAGATGGGTGATTCTTTGTTACAGTTTGGTTCAGTTCGTATTAAACAGTTTAAAGCAGCTGCCTGCCTCCGTTTTTTTACCTCAGAGAACAGTCCTGAGCAGAATTTCTCCCCCCCCCCTCTATGGGCCACCTGGGAGTTTGCTATCCTCTGTGCCTTTTTGGCCCCAAGAGGCCGCCGTATGAGGCCTCTTCCAACACTGACAGTTGAAAAGCAGTTTGATGGGCATGGCTACAGGGATGTTAACACACATTTCAGTGGGTACTTTTTGTGTGTGTGTAATTTGTACACAACACACGCGTGCTAGGCACAAAATGATTAGCTATTCTATTATCGGAAGTCCTTGTCTACATTGTGTGAAGGTTTGGTGTAAATCGGCCCAGTAGTTTTTGAGATTAGTGGATTCGTACAAACTATTTTACATTTTTATTTATATAGATGAAGTGAAAAGGCCCCATTTCTTATTGTGCTGTTTTTTATACTAATTTAAATTATACTAATTTAAATGAATGCTAAAACAGGTCTACAGGTTTGTGAGCTTCACATCCTAACTTTGTAAAACCATTTTTAGAAGAATAATTGTGCAATTGCCTGTATTATTTAATAATACAAAATTAAGGCATTATTTAAATATTTAAAACACTTTGCAAAAAGTTCTTTAAAGCAAGCATATCAGAAAAGTGAAAACTTCCTGAAAATTATTTCTTTACAATATTTTTATTCTGCCTATAATGCCACAGCTATTTCTAGAACCCATCACTTAAACAATTTCATCTAGTGGGACACGAGAAGTGCTTCTCTGTTGCCATGCCTGCCTTATGGGACAGTTTGAAATGTGGATGGCCCTGATTCTGCTCTCTTTCAGGGCTTTCAAAACCCAAATTTTCCCTCGGCACAAAGTCTGGAGATTTTGTACCCATCTGCATTGTTCTTGATTGGATGAAGTTGGCCATGATATACTTGATTAATTTTAATGTATGTTTTGCTATCATCAGATGCAAAGTATCTGGAGCATACATTAAGTTGCTGTTCAGAAGATTTATTCTTCAAGCCTATACACAAGAATCTAGTCAACTAAAAGTTCAACACTGAATTGACATCAAATAAGGGTGAGTGGAATTCAAGAGGGGTTGTATTTAGACCGTTTATGGGATTACTCTAGGCTGATGTTTAGCTCCAACCCTTAGCTCTGGCTGCGTCTTCTCTTGCAGTTATTATGTGTGATTTCCATTTGTGTGTGCTGCCCTAAATCACTTGCTGATTGGGTAGCGATATAAACTGTTTGAATGCATAAAGTGTACAACTTTAAAACATATTTTGCATAATTTAAAAAGTTGCTAATGATTGTCATTGTGGAAGAAAAGACTTGAGTTCTTATCTATTCCTTAAAAATCCCCTTTGGATTCTAAACAATGGTAGCAACCATTTGTATAATGTTTCATTAGGCACAATTACGGCATTGATTTATCTCTCTTTATACTTGAATAAAACTTTTAGGCATTAGTCCCAACTTTGTTTTCTTTTGAAAACCAAAACTAAAAACACTCAATGTTCAGAATATGGAGGATTTAATAATTGAGAACAAAGTTCTGTTATTTAGGTCATGATGCTGAGTATGTTAATCTTTACATAGCAAGTGTATTGTTTGCTCATCAGTCGCGGAGTTGGTAACACGCCCACAGGGGCTTATGCAAGCCAGCCAGGGATCTTCCAATCTGTAACATTAAAAAAAAAAAGGTTTTATGTCACTCCATTAATAAACACAGATTTAGGAGGTGAGTTGTGTACCTTTTCTCAGAAACCCCTCATATGAGCATGATGATAACATCGTATAAAGGTCATCTCCTAGGAAAACCATTGTGGGAGGGAAAGAAAGAAGTTGCATCCCATCCATCTTTGATGTCTAATAACCGAGGAGGTAGAAACACCTGGGACTGTTTTTTTCTTCCTTTCTCTCAGAGTTGGTTTTAGATAACCGCCACTTTTTGAACACTTTGTAAAATTCTGGTCACTTGCACCTCATGAGGTTGCATCATTGCTGGAGATTACACCAAAGACAAAATGGAACACACTTTCTTTGAAGAAATGTGTCCTAGCTTGGCAGCCTCCAATGTATTGAACTACGAGGCTTGCTTATTGGGATTCTGGGAGTTGTAATTAACCAGAGAGAACTGGGGTTTGGAAGGAAGTGTGGCTTAGGAAATTATCAGTGAAAGTAAAAGGCATCTGATGGACAGCATCAAATGGGTAGGGAAAAGGCTTCAGAAGTCTTCATTAGCACTTAGCATTTGGTCAGCAAACTGCTTAGATACTGTAGTGAGTTGCATTAAGTACCAAATCAAATGAATTCCTCATTATGATCAAGACCATTACAAAGAAGGTGGGATACAGTTATTTAAAAAGCACAAAGGGAAATCATACAAAATTGTATGAATCATACAAAATTAAAAAACTAGAAGATATAAAAGATATGGTTTCAAATTAGGTATAGGAAAGGATAAAAGGTTAGTATGTGCTCTCTAATACATAAACTAGTGGCTCTTTAAGTCCATTCTATAGCACAGGTCAATACAATACAATACAATACAATAGCAGAGTTGGAAGGGACCTTGTAGGTCTTCTAGTCCAACCCCCTGCATGGGCAGGAACGTTATACCATTTCAGACAAATGGCTGTCTAACATCTTTTTAAAGACTTCAACCAATGAATTTTGAGAACTGCTGCATTCAATATAATCATTGTTTCTATAGTTTTGTGATCACCTTAAAGACTAATAGAGCCACCAGTGTGGTTGTTAAGACACAGTATAGAAATGAGTCTGTGTGTTCTAGTCCTGCCTCAGGCACAAGGTCAACTAGGCGACCTTGGGCCAGTCCCTTTCTTTCAGCCTTAAGAAAGAGGCAATATCAAACTTAGGCACTTAGTGTCTAAGGCAGGACTAGAATTCACAGATTCCTTATTTCTAGCCTGTGTCTTAACAACTACATGAAACTGGCAAACCGCTTCTGAAATCTTGCCAAGAAAACTGTGGGAGTTGTCCAGCCAGTCTCCAGGAGTCAAAAAGTGACTCAAAGACACCAAAGTAAATGAATAACTAAAATATAAACTAGTTAGTTTAATCTTACTTAAGCTTTTGTGAATCAGTCAAATTCATCAGGTACCCAAAGCCATTCAGACTTGGATGTGGTAGTACCTGGAGACAGCAGAATAGAAGATAAAGAACCGGAGAAGCTAGCAAAATACATAGACCTACAAATAGAATGATTGTGCCAAAAGCAAGCAAAGATGATACCAATAATAATAGACATCTTGCAATCTCCAAACAACTGGAGCACCATATGAACACCATTTGGCATCAACAAATCTGCCCTAAGTCAATTGACAATGAATCATGCTTTGCACCCTAAAAGTGATGTTGACCGATTATATCTACCAAGAGCAGGAGGTGGTCGAGGACTCCTACAAGTAAAGCAGACTGTGGAAGAAGAAAGACAGCTTGAATGATTACATCCAGAAAAGTGAAGAACCAATGATTAAGGAAGTAAATAAAGGACAACTTTTAAAGACAACTAGGTCAAAAGCTGAATATAAGAAAGAAGTAATTGAGAAATGAGCTGAAAATTGAAAAAGCAAAGCTATGCATAGACAATACTTGAAAAGTATTGAAGGTAAAGCTGACCAAAAACTAACTTGGAACTGGTTAAGATCAGGAGTACTGAAAAAAGAAAAATAAGGCTTTATTTTGGCAGCTCAAGAACAAGCCTTAGCCACCAACTGCATGAAGGCAAAAATTCAACATGTTACCACCAACAGCAAATGCCGCCTCTGTAATGAGAAAGATGAGACAGTCGACCACCTGATCAGTGGGTGCAGCAAAATTTCACAAACTGACTACTTACAATGCCATAACCATGTTGCTAAGATCATTCACTGGAAATTATGCCAGAAGTTTGGATTTGAGTACAGTAAAAATCACTGGGAACATCAGGTTGAGAAAGTTTTAGAGAATGAGAAAGATCTTGTGGGACTTTAGAATTCAGACTGACAGGCACTTGTCCTACAAACCACCTGATATAACAATAATTGAAAAGAAAAAAGTATGGTTCGCTGACATTGCAATACCTGGTGATGCACGAATTGAAAATAAGCAGCAAGAAAAAAATTACAAAATATCGGGACTTGCAAATTGAAGTTGAGCGACTGTGGAAGAGAAAGTCGTATGTTATCCCGATTGTGATTGGAGCCCTTGGAGAAATACCTAGGGGACTTCCTCGCTATGTGAAGGTTCTAGGTTTGCCGGACTTGAGCATTCTGACTCTACAAAGGGCCACCCTGCTTATATCTCCCGACACTACCTTGACAGTTCCTAGGTCCTTGTCTACCTTGACAGTTCCTAGGTCCTTGACAGTTCCTAGGTCCAGCTGTTAAGCTACCAACCAGCCCCAAAGGCTGTGAATCTCACCAAAGATTAACCACAGAATAATACTAATAATATTAATAATAAAATCCATAAATACCTGGGCTATACCTGTGATTTGATACTCTGCAGGAATAATTGACTGGGCCTCGATGGAGTTGCAAAGGATGATGGTTACAAGTACCTAGGCATATTGGAAACAGATAAGATCTTGAATGGAAAAGTCAAAGAGTCAACACAAAAGGAATACATCAGGAGGGTCTGCAAAATATTATGTGGGAGCGGATCGGACGAAGGGATGTATGGGGCAGAAGGCGGTCTCGTATATAGCTAGGCCCCGAGCCATGGAGCGATTTGAAGATGGTCGTCAACACCTTGAAGCGCACTCGAAAGGCCACAGGCAGCCAGTGCAGCTCGCGCAGGAGAGGTGTTATGTGGGCTTGCCTTGGGGCACCCATAATCATCCGCGCGGCAACATTCTGAACTAACTGTAGCCTTCGAGCGCACCTCAAGGGGAGCCCCATGTAGAGAGCGTTACAGTAATCCAGCCAAGAAGTCACAAGCACTTGATTTGTGCGAAGGGCCCCCCGGTCCAGTAAGGGGCGCAACTGGCGTATCAGACGTACCTGATAAAACGCCCTCCTGGCCACGGCCGCCACCTGGTCCTCCATGGACAGCCGGGAATCCAGGAGGACACCCAAGTTGCGCGCCCTCTCCACGGGGGCCAGTTGTTCGCCCCCAATGGCCAGTGTTGGACTTATCTGGCTGAACCGGGGTGCCGGAAACCACAGCCACTCGGTCTTGGACGGGTTGAGCTTGAGTTTGTTACTACCCATCCAGACCCGTACGGCCAGAAGGATAACCCCATTATCCTGGAGCTCAAGGTTTTTTGTTTTGTAAATAGGCTGGTCCAGTCTTTCTTAAGTTATAAAATATCTGCTGGGGGCTATTAAGACTGAGTCTGCTTCCTGCCTCTAAAAAAACATATTTCTCATTTAGGGAAATATATTATTTTGCCTCTTTAAATATTCCTCAAAATACTTCATTCTTCTAGGAGGGGAGTGGCTTACCTCAGAGGTTTAGCTATTGTTTTCTTATGGACTTTTTGTGGTCAAGCAATAGAAAAATGGCTTGCAGTATCTTCTGCCTCAGGCATTCACTGAATCTTGGCCTGGATGAGGGAACTAGATCAGGTAGGTATTTTGGAGTAAGGGTTAAATTTGTAAAACATCACAACGTGAACTCTGGCCTTTAGATATCCCTGTGTGAAAAATGAGTAAAAAGGGTGTAACTTGTGTTATGACTTCACAACAAGCCTTGCACTATTTTTGTATTGGAAATAGATGTCTATACAGTTGTTCCATTTTGGGTAGCAAAATACCTCTGACCAGATCTGTTTTTAACAAAGTGTCTCTGCTTGCCAACAATGACTAGGTCTCAACTTTAAAAAGGGGTTTTAAAAAATATTTTGGTTTTCCAAATGCAATCTCTGAAGGTCTTCATGATGACAGGTGTGTTCACCTAGGAATAAAAATCTCTGCAGTCCTTACCATAATATATCATTCTTCTAACCTGATGCCTTCCAATTGTGTTTGAATTAAATTCTAGTGATCATCACCCAGGTTGCTTACTAGCCATACTGATTGGTTTGGGGCAGCTGACCACATGGACTTGAGAGTGGGGTGGGGGGAGTTATACTTTACCTTGGGCTTTACACTTGAGCTTCCTATTTCTGTGCAAGAACATGTATTCTAATGGCTGTTGTCAGACTCCCTTGGGGCCATGCTGCTTCGTTTAAAATCAATCCAGCTGGAGAGCACTTGGAGCTGTCATAAACCAAAGATAATTATTTACAAGTAGTTCTGTTGTTCACTGCCCAGATGGAAAAGGTTATTCCTAAGAAGTTGGTTATGCATATTAAACTAAAAATGCTACATCTTCAGATTTTTGTAATGTAGACATTTGAAAACACACAATGAGTTTTCATGCTCCTGAAACAAAGAAGTAATATGCTAATTCAAAATTTGAAGAAAAAATAGTATTAAACTTTTTTATTATTTTGAAAAATTCAGCATATATGTTTGACATTCTTTCATAAGGATTCTAGTAACATTTTTAACATAAGCCAAAGGAAGGAAAATCCTAACTGCAAAGCTATAAATCTCAGTAGGAAACATTATGACCTATATATATTCCAAATATTCTCACCAAAGTCATCTTGGTAAGGACTTCTGGGAACAGTAGTCCCAGACGATTTGGAAGGTCCTGGGTTAAAGAAAGTGAAGCCATGTGATGCTAGATACTAGTTTATAATATTCAGTCCTTTGTTACCTATACAGTTGGGAGGGTGAGCAGGAAACCTATTCAGTTAAGATTCCATTGTGGAATGTGGAACAAATTCAAGCCCTACATAAATTTTTCTTCACAGCTTTTTTTTTTTTTTTTTTGGCTTTGCCTCAAGTTGTCTCTGCCTGCCTTCTCCCTTCTCACTATTTGAATGCCTTTGATTCAATAGTCCCAGGGTATTTTAAGATTGTGAATACTGCTTTTCAATAGTTTCTAGCAGAGCGGCTACAAGCAAGAGATAAGCACCTTTTAAAAGTTTCTCTAGAGTAGGGTTTTTACATGGGATCCTGGTTGCTCCAGGAATTGGTGTCCCTTTGATTAAGTCGACTGCTAGCTGCTAGCCTTTTCATTCTTCACACTGATGTTCCCCCAAATCCCACTTCTCTGGTCTGACTTGGTAAACATCAATGTCTTCATACTTATCAGCTAGTTCAACCCTCAGCCCCTGTTGAAGAAGAAAAATGGAACCAACTAATGAATGGAAAGTGTGCCAACCAGGACAACAAAATGCTTTGTTTGGGGATGGGGGGGTAGAAACATGCTTCTAATTCATTTTCTATCTTTCTGCATGCCAGTAAAAGAACTGCCCAAAAGATGCCCTATGGCTAGCCCATGGCGAACCTTTTTGTCCTCACATGCCAAAAGCATTTGTGCGCATATGGCCACACCCATATTACAATGTGCACCCGCACCCCCTGTGCATGCAACTTCCCCTCCCGTGTCCCATTTTGGGCCTAGCAGGCTTTCTTGAAGATTTCCTGGAACCAAAAAAGGGGCATGGGAGGAGGGTGTCTCCCCCCTGCGCTCTCCCCCCCCCCCACATGCCTGCACTGTTATATGTGTTATGTTGGCCTTGAATGCAGTTTTATTCCTCTCTAGTATTCATCCCTATTGTTCAGTGATGCATTTCCTGCCTGTCTAGAATTTAGTTTAGTTAGTTTAATTAGACTTATTTACCTCTATCTGCTCCTGTGAAGAACTTCCTGTTTCTGTTGGATGTATATAGTTATATTCTCGGCTTGTATAGTGTTTTACAAAGACCCGAAAATCAGCTGGCTGGCGGGAGGCTCATGTACATGCTTGGTGGAGCTCAGCTGAGTGACGGCTCGTATGCTGGTAGAAAGGCCTCCACATGTGCCACCTGTTGCACACATGCCAGAGGTTTGCCATCATAGTCCTATGGGGACATAAAAGGAATCCTCCCCAATGCGACAAAAGGGCCATCTAGTCCAATTCTTGACTGTTTGGTGGACTGTTCAGCCACAAGTCAAGAATGAAAGAAGCCGACTTGTACAGTATTGCATTAGATCCATAATCCATCCAGGACAGAATTGTTTGTTTAAACTGGCAGTGGCTCCTCAGAGTTCCAGATAGGGTTTTTCCAAGCCCCTTCTGGAGAAGAGGGGAATTGAACATTTCTGCATATGAATGAAAGAGTTCTCCATAGCTGGCTACAATTCTCTGGCCTGAAGACAACAGACAAGCATGGAATATGAAGAAAAATGCATATATTTTTATGTAGTTAAGACAAAGAATCTCTGTTGCTTAACTCGAAGTATGTTCCTCCCCAGAGGCATCTTTTCAGTCACCTTCTTAGAGTGATATAAAGATATATAATCAAACTTCAGATAGTTTGATATTTCTGATAATCACTTAAGACCCATTGGTTAAACATTTCTAGTTCTTTTCTTTTTTATCTCTTGCTGAGCTTATTTACCAGTAATAGTAATGTTTTATTAAAAATGCCATATTTAGAAAATCTTTATTGATGGACCATAGGAAAGGCTAACTGATTGGAGAAGATCCTTTTAGATGAAATCTGATGATTTGAAAGAGAAGTTGCTTTTTGGTATCTCTGCTCACTTTATGGTAATGTCTGGTTCTGAAATATTTGAGATTGTTTCTGAAGTCCATTTGATTATGGGCAAAACCAAGAAAATACTTTATTCACTATCGGCTTTGTAAGATCCTCTTTCCCTATTTTCCTGCTTTTGTATTTTTGTACAGGTAATCTTTGACTTACAACAGTTCATTTAGTGACCAGTGACCAAAATTGCACTGAAAAAAGTGACATGACCATTTTTCACACTTACAGTTGTTACAGCATCCCCATGGTCAAGAGTGGGTGGGTGAGGTGAAACACCTCTCGAGTTGGCCATGACCATCCAGTCACATGCCCACCCAGTTGGCCATGACCATCCAGTCACATGCCCACCCAGCCATGCCCTTATAGCCAGTCATTAGGGGAGATAACTGGTTGGTCATCTCTACTGCCAAAAGATAAGGTCGGGGAAGGAATGCCTGAAGTGCCCACCAATTAACTCAATTGGCTAACATGACCTGTGACACTTAGAAATGAGATTATTTTACTAGTTTAATTATACTGTAACAGCAGGGGAAAAAATAAATTTGGTTTTCCATTGAAGCTGTGTCGATAGAATGTATTCATTAAAGAAGATCTTTGAGAAGGAGCCAAGTCTGAGATTGCTGCTTTGTTAGTCAGAGCCTTAACAGCTCTCATGTCATCCCTAGTCCTTCTTTTCATCAAACTCAGCATACCCAAGTCCAGCAACCATTCTTTATATGCTTTAGCCGTCAGTCCCCTAATCATCTTTGTTGCTCTTCTCTGTACTTATTCTTCAAGCAAAATGATATAAACAAATGGAGAGAAAAACGAAGCAAAATTTCCCTCCCCCAAATTCAGTTCTATAAATTTTGATGCTGGATATGCTTTCAATAGACTTCTGGTGTGGAAATGATTGGTGAAGTTGGATATTTTGAATGTTATATCCAAAGATTCAGCAGTTCCAACCAGTGTTCACTGCAATCTGACAAAGGCTGAAAGAGTGGATACAAATTGGAGTTTTGCAGGATATAACAAGAAGACTTAGTGCATCCACCAAAGGAGATAAATAAGCAGCAATGTTAACATGCTTCCCTCCAGTCCTTGAGCTGCCAGAAAAGTATACTGGCATCAATTGCCCAAATTGAACTCATGATAGAGGGGGAAACATATAAAAAAGTCAACTAACATCATTAAGCTACCTAGAGCTTTAAACCATCTTAATCAAAGGATTTAGCCAAAGGAGATGGAAGAAACCATGCCTGTGACTACAAGCAAAAGCTCCAGGGTGGCCCCAAAGTCCCTGCAAATCTGGAAGGAAGAAGCTGCCATAGCTGAGCAAAAGCTGAGATGGAAGGAACATATCTTGGATTGGATTCAATTGAAGGTTTGTGAAAATACAGTCAGCCTTCAATTTCTTCTTTCCTTTGACTAATGGCTGACACTCCTGGGATGAGCTCCTGTTTCCTGTCCATGTAAATTCATTTGTCATGGGACAGTCCCTTGGGAGAGTTGAGGGCAAAGGAGAACAGCTTAGAACAGTCGATCATATGCTGAGCAGTTTGATTGGCAAGAGCTACACTTAGTGACTGGGCCTCACATGAAAGTGGAGGAAGTTATTCTGGTTCACCACCATTTCTCTTGTTGTGGATATTGTGCTTTGAATTGTTTTATTTTATTTATAGCATGGTATTCCTTTCCAAAGACTCCAGAATATACAGAAGAAAATCACAACTAAGAACAACAAACAATAAAAAGAGGAACAGTAATTGAGTACAATAGTTGAAAATAATTTATTATGGCTAACATATAATGATCCTTTTGGTCATTTAAAGGTTTTTCCTCCCCCAGGAGCAAATATATATTTGCTTAACTGAATTCATGCTGACCACTGAATGTGGCAGTAAATACATTCAGCCAGCTAGGCAGGTCCCAGCAGTCGTCCACTGGATGGACTCATGAGCATCAAAAGAAACCTCTTGAATCAGAGAGTGGGTGCTGCCTAACTCATTCCCTGGTTGCCAGAAATACTTCTGAAAATGCCCCAAAAGGAGATGAGGGCAAAAGGTGCATCTAACAGGATGCTCCAATTCAATGTCTGATTTTCTTCGTGAATCCAGCTAGCATTTATGAAATTGTTTCAGTAAAAGAGAGTTGTCAGATGGATTGAAAAGTTTCCATTATTTGTTTTTTTCCATAAGGTTCAGATTGGTGGTTCCTTCCTTCCTGCATAAAACTCACAGAGTGGGAATTTCCCTCCCTTCTGGCAGTTCCTATGGCCTTCCCATAATGGTAGTTGTGCCTCTGCATTTTACTAGGGAGAGGTAAACCGGTCCCTGCAAGGCAACTCTTCTCCATACCTGATGCTGATCAGGGCTGCCTGCTAAAGGGTCAGCTTGACATGGAGGCACAACTGCCCCCACAGATAGAATGTTCATTTATCAGCCCCTTCATCATCCATTCCTCCTCGTCACCAAATCAGGTTTCATGTTAACTTCTTGGTGCCAATAAAAACAGGCATTGTATCAGATGATAAACTGTATGGATCCTCCCTCTTGCTCTGTTTTCTGCACTCCTTGTTCTCACCGGACACTTCTTGGACATTCAGAATTAATGTTCAACAGGGACACACCGTTCCCACAAATAAGGGAAACATTACATCATGGACAAAAGAATTGAAAATAGAAAACAAAGGACATCATCAAACGGACATGGAAAGAGATCTCACATTGCTTGTTTTAAGCAGCTAAGATGGGGAACTTAAAACTTTTGCCTGCATATGTTCTATTCACCAAGGCTGCTTTGTATTTTACCTTACAGCTGAGGTGGTACTGGCTTTTTTAAAAATGAAATTGGAGATAGCCCACCACAATCTCCTTTCTCATATCTAAGAATTAGTTTAAAATTCAGCGGGGTTTTTTTTAAGTTAAGGGTTATTAATGTATGGTCGAGAGTAACAAGCAGTGGATTAGGTGGAGCCTGCTTCCAGTGGGGCATCCAGGAGTGTGAGACTTTGATTCCAAACATCCCTCTCCAAAAGATGGAGTTAGATCTGAAGTACATTTCTGGCCATGAGAAAAAATCATATTGGATCTTGCAATGGTGTCTCCTTAAAGCAGCTTTTCCCACTCTGGAGACAGTGGAACCACTCAGCCCTTCCAGGCCACTAAAGGCACCCTGACACGAGTGATGCCGAGCTGGCCATGCCTACCTTAGCCATGGCCACCATGCCCATATGGCCCATATTCCCCACATCCCTCCTAGGTCAAATACAACTCTGATGCAGCCCTCAATGAAATTGAATTTGACACCCTATTCTACAATGTAACTCAGCCTTCATTTGCAGTGTGATACTCCTAAGCAAGGCTGCTGATAATACGGAAGATGTATTGTTAAATAAGAGCAAATTACAAGCCTTGAATTATCTAAAAGTCCATACAATAAAGCAGATGAGTAAAGCTATCTTTCTTCTAAAGAGCTATTTTGGAGTGTTGTCTAACTATTTTTCTTAATGTAAAGTGTGGGTTATTAATGAGATAGTAGTGTGTACTTCTCCCTCATCAGTACTAGATGCTGTTGTCTTCCCATTGATGCCAGTATCATCCTCTATACAGTTTCTATAGCAAGAGGAACTTAATCTGTGCAGATGCTGAAAATGGGGTGCACAGAGGTGGCAATAGAGCAATGGAAAGGGAGAATAGCTATTCTGTTTTTAAGCTTCAGAATAAGGATAACAATAAAAAAGATGGATTGAAAATGTATTTAATAATATAAAAAGCAATAAACAGAGCTGTAGATAAGTAGGATTAGTCTTCTTCCTCTTCCTCTTCTGAACTTCTGCAGATATAAAAGGAATGAAAGATGATATTACGATGTTATTATAAAACTACGTATTTTTCTAATCAGTCTATTCAACTTTTGTCAAGCTATTATTATTATAATTGATCCAGTACCCTTATTCTCAGTTGCTTCTAAGGAAATATCCATATATTGAGGTGTCATTTATTTTTTATGAAGAGCAAAAATTTCAGTGTTTCAGAGCTGCATTTCAACAACCCTCTCATAGCCAGTTGCTCTAAGAGAAAAGGCCTCTGCATTCACCCATAGAATCTTCTCCCAATACCTACTTTGGGTCTGGCTCTGGCAGCATCACTTTCTATCTATGATGAGGATAGGAAAGGGAGAAGTGAAGCCCTAAGGTGAGCAAGAGGTTTCCAGAGGCCTCGTATGGCCCTTCCAACAAGACTGAGGAAAAAACTACTGTGTTCCGGCTTCTCTTTTTTGACATGTTTGAATGAAATTAACCAATAACTGTTGTAACCCACCTGGAATTACCTATATGTGAGTTGGGCTGTTATATACATTTATTTAATAAATAAATGAAATGCATGACTTTTTTTATCTCCCTGTAAACAAGCATCTGGGCTAAGTAAAATATTTCAATAGGAGGGATACAATGGGTGCAACTAATAAAACAGGGTACTGCTTATTCCTAGTAAACCAACGTTTGGGAGGATTCTTATTGTGGCATCCAAATGTTGATGTACTTAGGAGTAAGATAATAATAATAATTAATAATAATAATAATAATAATTTTTAATTTGTTGACCGCTCCCTCTCCCCGTAGGGACTCGGAGCGGTGCACAGGGAAAAACTAAAACAATAAATATACAGACATATTAAAAACAAATTAAACAATACCTGTGCTAAAAATACCCCATTTACATACTAAAATTCCCAATTTACAACTAAAACCCCATAGAGAGAGACTACCCTAGGCCGGCCAAGCAGAAAAGATATGTTTTTAATTTTAGACTGTAGGAGCGGAGGTCCGTGGTCGTTCTAATGTCGGGGGGAAGGTCGTTCCAGAGGGCTGGGCCCGCCACAGAGAGAGCCCTTCCCCTGGGCGTCGCCCGCTGACAAAGTCTAGTGGACGGCACCCGGAGAAGTCCCTCTCTGTGGGAGTGAATCGGCCGTGAGGATGTGTGAGGCAGGATCCGATCCCGCAAATAACCAATTTCATTGTAATTTTATTATTACAATGACAATAAAGATTATTATTATTATTATTATTATTAAATAGCTAGGTCCCGAGCCATGGAGCGCTTTAAAGATGATGACTAATACCTTGAAGCGCACCCGGAAGACGACAGGCAGCCAGTGCAGCTCGCGCAGGAGCGGTGTTATATGGGTAAACCTAGAGGTTCCCAGAATTGCCCGCGCGGCTGCGTTCTGGACCATCTGAAGTCTCCGGGTGCACCTCAAGGGGAGCCCCATGTAGAGAGAGTTGCAATAGTCCAGTCGGGATGTCACGAGAGCATGAGTGACTGTGCGAAGGGCGTCCCGATCCAATAGGGGGCGCAACTGGCGAACCAGGCGAACCTGGTAAAACGCCCTCCTAGCCACGGCTGTCACTTGATCTTCCATGGACAGCCGGGCATCTAGGAGGACACCCAAGTTGCGCGCCCCATCCACAGGGGCAAGATGTTCGCCCCCTATGGCCAGCGATGGGGTCAGCTGGTTGAATCGGGCAGCCGGAAACCACAGCCACTCGGTCTTGGTCGGGTTGAGCCTGAGTCCATTACTTCCCATCCAGATCCGTACGGCTTCCAGGCACTGGCACATCACCGCTACGGCATCGTTGGGGTGGTTTGGGGTAGATATATACAGCTGAGTGTCATCAGCGTAGAGATGGTACTCTACCCCAAAACCACGGATGATCTCACCCAGCGGCTTCATATATGTGTTGAACAGGAGAGGCGAGAGGACCGACCCCTGAGGCACCCCACATGTGAGGGGTCTCGAGGTCGACCTCTGCTCTCCTGCCAACACAAATTGCGATCAGCCAGAGAGGTAGGAGGAGAACCACCATAAAACGGTGCCTCCCACCCCCAACCCCCCCAGCCGATGCAATAGGATACCATGGTCGATGGTATCGAAAGCCGCCGAGAGGTCTAATAGGACCAGGATGGAGGAACAACCCCCATCTCTGGCCCTCCAGAGATCATCGACCAACGCGACCAATGCCGTCTCGGTGCTATGCCCGGGCCGAAAGCCAGACTGGCGCGGATCTAGATACTCAACTTCCTCCAGGTGACGGGGAAACTGTTGTGCCACCACACTCTCAACAACCTTCGCCAAAAAGGGAAGGTTGGAGACTGGACGATAGTTGGTTAATAAAGCTGGATCCAAAGAGGGCTTCTTGAGGAGGGGCCTCACCATAGCCTCTTTTAGGGAAGCAGGCAAGGAACCCTCACTCAAGGATGTGTTGACAACCTCTTGGAGCCAGCCTCGTGTCACCTCCCAGGATGCCAGTACAAGCCAGGAGGGACACGGGTCCAATAAACATGTGGTGGCTCGCAGTCGCCCACGTAGCCTGTCCATATCCTCGGAAGTAACGGAGTCAAACTCCTCCCAAACAAGATCTGTCTCGTGGCATCCCACTGGGCCATCAATGGGGGCTAACTCGTTCTGTATCTGGGCGATTTTCTCCTGCAGAAAAGTCACAAATTCCTCTGCTCTGCCCTGTAGCGGGGCTTCCCGCACCCTCTGTTGAAGAAGGGAGCGGGTCACCCTAAACAGGGCGGCAGGGCGGTTTTCTGCGGATGCTATGAGAGTGGCACAATGATGACGTTTGGCCACTCTCAGCGCCACAATGTAAGTCCGTAAATGGGCTCTTACCTGTGTTCGGTCGGATTCAGAACGGGTAGACCTCCATCTTCTCTCTAGGCATCTCTTGCGGCGTTTCATCACCCTCAGCTCCTCGGTAAACCAGGGAGCCAGGGTGGCTCGCCGCCGCAAGAGAGGCCGCAAGGGCGCGACCCGATCCAAGGCTCCCGTGGTCGCAGTATTCCATGCGACCACAAGGTCCTCGATCGGGGCGCGGGTCAGGGGTACAGGAAGTGGCCCAAGCGCCGTCTGAAACCCATCCGGGTCCATCAGGCGCCTGGGGCAGAACCAAATTGGTGACCCAGGTTCCGCCTCCCCGCGGACGGGGGTAGTGGTTGGAAAGTCGAGCCGGAGAAGTGAGTGGTCTGACCATGACAAGGGTGTGATGTCTATATCCCCTATACCCAGATCACTCTTCCACTGGCCAGAGACAAAGATGAGATCCGGTGTATGTCCACCCTCGTGGGTGGGGCCTAAAATTAGTTGGGTCAGGTCCATGGCCGTCATGGAAGCCATGAACTCCCGAGCTACCTCGGATGATTCGCCCACCGATGGCAGATTAAAGTCCCCCATGACTAAAAGTCTGGGGGTCTCAACTGCCACCGTAGCGATCACCTCCAGGGGCTCGGGCAGGGCTGCTGCTACATAGCGGGGAGCCAGGTATACAACCAGCACGCCCAACTGCCTCCCTAGGCCCCACTTCACGCAGAGGGACTCACAACCGGTAGTCTGTGGCACAGTGGTCTCTCTCGGCTCAAGACTTTCCTTTACACTATGTTCTCTGGGGTTCATCTGTGAATTGGTTATACAGATCGGGAAACATATTCTTCAGAGATGGTTTTCACTTACCTTCCCTACCGGTTTGCAAATGTGCACTCAGTTTTTTTATTATTATTATTTTTGATTTCATTTATTATTGTAATTATATATTGCTTTAGCAGAGGGCCTTATTAATTCACCAAGCATTTCCATTTTTAAAAAAAGCAATTTGTCCATAAGCTATTGCAGATTTTCTGACTATTCCTCAAAAAATAAATATAGTATCCAATTTAAATGCAAATGCAAAAGCCAAACTGAAAAAGCCTCCAATCTGTTAGAATCAGATAGGTGGAAAAATGATTGGAAATTAAATCCACATGTATGCATGGAAAGTTTCTGGTTTCATCTTTGTCTTCATTTTCAATTTTTTCTGTATTAAAACATGAATTATACTCCAATTTATTTATTTTTTTGCTTTATCGCATGTCCACTATTAATAACAAAGTCCCTTTGTTACTTTTACACTTCCAACATTTATTTGACATACTTTATACATCTTAGATGACTTATCTGGTGTTAGATACCAGTGACATATCATCTTATAAAACGTTTCTTTTAAGTTATAATTTAATGTGAATTTAAAACCCTTCATCCACATATTTTCCTATTCTTCAAGCATCACATATCTAAAATTCCTTGTCCACTGAATCATGCAATGTTTCACATTTCGATTTCACTAACAGGTTATAAATCTTAGCAATAATATGTTCATCATTTCCACACAGTAAGATTTCCAATTCATTTTTAACAAAGTCAAACCGATAACTCTTTTTATCTTTAAATCTTTCTTTCAGTTGTTGACAAGTAAACCAATGGCAAACATAACCTCTGATTTAAGTTCTTCCCTCGGCTTTAGTATTGGGTCACCAGAGTTGAAAGATAAACCAGTCTGGCTTTGCCACCATTTCTTTTCTAAAAAAAAAAGCTTCCTAGGGTGATATCCAAAGAGGCAGCTTCCTAGAGTGCCTTGTTTTATATTTATTCCAAACTCTTAGTGTGGCAAACAAAGTGATTATTAAAATCAACATTAACTTTAATTTTATCATACCATAGATAGCAGTGCTATCCAAACCTTAAGTCATGGCCCTCTAGTTCAAGTAGCCTCTTGTTCTGTCTGATAGACCCAAACTCCCCTCTTTCCTTAGTATCTTGCAGTACCTTTTATCTAATTCTTTTTTCCCTTGCCATATAAACTTACAAATATCCTCCTGACATTGTTTAAATGGATTATCAGTTGTAAGTATTAGTAACGTCTGGAATTTTAAAAAAGCATCTTTGATAAAATATTAATTTTAATTATAGAGATTCTACTCAATAGTGATAGGTGCAGTTTGTCCCATCTTTGTAAGTCTGGCTTAATATCCCTCCAAAGAAGAACATAATTACTTTGAAACAGTTTTATATTTGTACTTATCAACATAACCCTAAGTATTTCATCTTTTTCTCAACCCTAAAACCCAACTTTTTGGTCAATATATCACTGTCCTGAGAAGACGTATTCTTAATCAACATTCTTGTTTTCTGTTTGTTTATTTTAAAACCTGTTAAAGCCCAAACTCATTTCACAAATCTTTCCAAGAAAAGTACAGGGATTTCTCCAGACAGCCTTCAGAGGTCAACACTGATTAGAAGTCACCAAACGTCAATCTTTCACCTTCAATTACACTTACTGTCTTGAGGTTCCATTTCTTAAAACTGGAGTTTCCAGGCTCTGCTGTCTCCTTGAAAAGGTTGCTTGGCCCAGCAGTAGAAATAACCCCAGGTACTCAGACAAGGACTTGCCAAGCTTCCCCAACAGTTGCCATCAAATCAGATTCCTAGGATTTCCTGTCTGCAACCTTCCACTTCTACCTCAACTGAAATGGTGCCTCTCCTGATATCTCTCAGGCATGTACGGATGTAATTTTTAGATATCTACTGGACACTTGCCAATTCCCCAAAATCTTTACTACGTAAATATTATCTTTCCTTCTTTCTTTTTAATGTTTTATTTATTATAATTGTAGTTGATAATCTCTCAAGCATTTTTATTTTCTTCGTCTACCACTAGAGAGTGTAAAAATAACAAGATGGCTTCACTTTGTAGCTTCTGCTATAAGTACAATAATTTTCCCATAGCTGCAAGAATGCTTGTTTATCATACTGTAAACCCAGATAGCAAGGCAGACACCGTGCTTTGCCATGTGACTTTCAATCAATAGCTCTATTTTTAAAAGAACAGCAATACCTCAGGAACAAATAAGGTTCCACTTTGATTTCATTGGAGCTTTTGATACTATCAACCCTTCTATTATTCTGGACAAGCTATATAATTGTATGCTAGAGGTGAGGCTTAAACTAGTTGTATTCTCATTTGAATGGCTAGTTTCTAATAGTGGTAGTAGCAGAGTCCCATTACGGATTTTCTTCTTTTTTCCATGTTAATTTTGATGTTTCAATCAATCTCTGGATGACAGAGATCCAGAAATACCACAAAAGGTAGATAAATTTGAGTTGGTTGGTTTTTTTCTCAATGAACATAAAGAATGATGTGGTTATAGATAGAATAATGATTAGGAAACCTGAAACCAAGCATACAAGAAGGGAATACTGGTGTGAATATGTGTTTAAAGAATTCATCCAGTTCTGAATCGGGTTTACGGAGAGCTTCCTGATCCAAGGTTGCCCCTAAAAGCTTAAGCAGTCTCTGTGACAAGAAATAAAAATTCATCATCATTTTTGGCTGATAAGCTGGTTGTCACTTTTCCTGACGATGTCAACCTGTCTATCCTTCATCCTGCTATGGTCATCTTCCACAGTGCATTGTCTTCAAGGAGTCTTAAATTTTCAGTGGGCCAAATAATGCTGCAAGATTTTTGAAGACTGGGAAATTTTCCATGCTATTCCAATTACTTATTAGCTGCACAGGATGTTTTTGGGCTCAACATCTCCTTTGACTTGGGACAAAGTCCCAAGAGTTTAGAAAGAGTTTATATTCTCACATCTCTTAATTTGAACCATGAAAGCTTTTTCAAAAGATGTTTTATTTTAATTTTTTGTTGCTGACAAGTGAAGTGAGGAAAATTGAATGTTTTACTTGCAAGGAGAACAGTCTTATACAGCTAGTATTGTTATTTTGCCATCAAGTGAATATTGTTTTATTCCTCAGTCTTTTTAATATCTGTTACATTTTCATTTTGTATTGTAAGTGTTGTGGATTCTTACTCAAACTGTGAGTCTTATTTTACTCCCTGCTATTATTTGTGTGTGTGTGTGTGTGTGTGTGTGTGTGTGTGTGTGTGTGTGTGTGTGAGAGAGAGAGAGAGAGAGAGAGAGAGAGAGAGAGAGAGAGAGAGAGAGAGAGAGAGAGAGAGTGTGTTACAGTTTATAGTCATAATTTTAGTTACAGATATAAAAAGAACTGATACTTATTCTGTATTTGGTAAACTAGAAACGTTATTGAACATTTTATAGAGATGCAATAAATAAACGAATACATACATACGAGTAATCCTGCTGCTGCAGAAATGTTATGTGAATAATCTACACATTTGTAACACATCATTCTGGCATCAGGAAACCTATATAGATTTTATCAATGGCAGCCAGCAGGGCCATGAGGAATAAGGCCCTTAGCCCAACCCAATTGCAGTTGCTCCAGATGGGAGAATAGCCAATGATTTCTCTTTACCATATTCTGATTGTTCTTTAACCCTTCTAGATAACTTTTAGTCCTCAAGCTGATGTCCCTAGAAACGTCCAAAATTTTCTGTAGTTAAATCCTTTTGGAGTTCCAATTCTTGAGTCTCTTCCTTTTTGGTTATTTTTGCATTCCTGGGCTGGTAAGAATAGCCCATTCTTCCCATTTGAAGCTACCAAAATGCATGAAGCTACCATGCATTTGGTAGCTTCACCATCCAAATGCTCTAAAAACAAAGAAAACCAATTTCCAGGGTAGATAATATGCTTAGCAGAGAAGAGGAGATTAGCAAAAAGGAAACAGAACCTTTGTCAATAATCAGCTATTCTCTCTCCATGTTAAAATCATACAAGATCTTCTTTTCTCCTAGGGGGTCTGGCTGTAAAATCACAATTCAGTTGCCTAGGAAGAGAGAGAAGAAACATCTTGGTAATTTATTTTACAAAGGCTGAATTCTTCAATTCTCACAGATTTTTAATACAGTACATTTGGAAACATTCCAATTTCTTGGTGCTTTCTGCAGAGTTTAACAGACGTCGCAAATCGCAGAATGGGCTCCTTCCATGTACAGTTTTTCCATCAACTTTCCCTATAAATTTTAACACGGATCTCTTGGAATGACATAGGATGTTTCCCACTGTTGAAAGAAAAATCCATCTGGTTCAATTCCAAGCTGGACCTTCTTAGGAAAGAAGGTCCATTTATTGATGAGCAGAACAGCCAACAGCATGTGGTTCTGGGGCAGTTGATCAACTGGTTAAATGAGTGGATGAATCTTTATAGGTTTCTGTGTTGCTGCTGGGGATTGTGCAATGTCTAAAACACCCCTAAGGGTTATGCAATGTCTGAAATGTCAGGAGGTTCAAAATGCAGTCACTGCAAACCATCCTGGCGGGGATAAGGCACGGGGATCTTCTCACCTCAATAGACCTAAAGGAGGCATATCTACACGTTCCAATCTGGCCACATCATCGAAGGTTCCTGAGGTTCTTCTACATGGGCCGTCATTACCAATACAAGGCCATGCCCTTCGACCTGTCATCAGTGCCTAGGACCTTCACCAAAATTCTCTGGGTTGTAGCAGCAGCCCTGCAGAGAAGGCCCATTCAACTGGTCTGCTACCTGGATGACATTCTGGTACAGTTGTCATCCAGGGAGCAGGCAGTCCGCAACTTCTGCACCACCATGAGGAGCCTCCAGGCACACAGATTCTCGTGAACCTGGAAAAGAGCCACTTGGAGCCAACTACCAGGCTCTCACATCTAGGGGCAATGATAGACACCCTAGCTTGCAAAGTTTATCTATTTCAGGACAGGTTAGCCAGCCTGAGGGCACTGGTCTTCAAGGTGCAGGAAGCACAGAGGGTGCCAGTGATTTGTCTGTCCCAATTATTGGGCAAGATGATATCCTGAATATCCATGGTTCTCTGGGCAAAACTCCATGCCAGGACTCTCCAGTGACTCTTGCTACCTCACCAGAGGGCCAACAGGAGCAGCTCCACAGCACTAGTTCAGCTTTCCCCAAAGGTAAGGCTCTCCCTGCGGTGGTGGCTCTCCTCAGCCATTGAAAGAGGTCTCGAGTTCAAGGAACCAGAGCGACAGATGCAAGCTTGTCTTGCTGGGGCGCTCACCTCGACAACCAGATGATGCAAGGCAGGTGATCTCCAGAGGAATCAGCCCACAACATCAATTGGAGTCTTGCCCATTGCTTTAACCAGAATCAGGGCATTACTTCCAAGACAGTGGAAACTGTCACTTTTGAGATGCTCCTTTCTCTTCCCAGTCAATATCAAGAGAAAACGGAGAGACAAATATAATACAATATTTGCAGAAATTCACCCAAATTCTATGTCATATTTCTCAAAAGGCAAAAGACACCTTGCCACCAGTAACAACAGCAACACTTTGTCCAACCTGGAGAGTGGGTTCGAATAAAGAAACTTCCCGAGTGCAACCAGTGTCAAGTAGCCCAACCCTCGCCAGGTTCTTCTCAACATACCCACAGCAGCTAAAATTGAAGACATCAAAGCTTGGGTCCATGTTTCCAGAATAAAGAAGATTCCCCCCACCTCAATGGGAGTGTCAACCCATCACTGATCTGAAGTTACATTTGCAACGAACTCCAGCTTCACCTGCAGATCCTTTTGCTGACCTGTAGTCCTGAATACTTGTTGTTCACTTTTAAAGCAATTTGCTTTTCACCTTGGATTATTGCTACCTGATGAAACTGTTGCATTTCAAGAAGAAAGTTGTGTGTGATTAAAGCCACAGTGAACTTTACTACCCTCCTACTAGACCTAGGTGCTCAACTATTTGACATGTCCACTGCCTCCTATGGATCGTGTTGTTTCCTTTCCATAGGAGGCATTGCCAACTCTGTTTGCTATTGAGGATTCTATTTCTCACGACTTCTTGCCATCAGACAAGGAATATGACAGCAATGACTATGAACTATGGTTCTAGCTCTTCCCACCTGAAAAGGTTCTGATGATTCTGAGTCTGAAACTGATTTCCCTGACTCTTGAGGCAGATAACAACTCATTAAGCATTTATAAAAACTATCCATACAGGAGCTAAAATCACTAAAACTCTGGTTTTTCATTGAGATTACACTTGTCAGGGAATAAAATCCATTTGCACACATGACCAGATACAATATGCCACCTACTCCAAAGGCAGCCAAGTGGTATGTCACACTCCACAGGGAGTAAGGTTCATCACAAAGAGATGGGTGTATGCATTTGTGAGGGGAAATAATCATTATACCCAAAAGTTGGCTTATAACCACACTATACATGGGCAAAGCTCAGAAATGATTATTTGTTTTGATGCTTGTAACTCTTAATTTGCTGGCTAAAAATGATTTGCTTAATTTGCTGGATATTCTCCAAGGCACTGAGGGCAGAACAAGAAGCAATGGGTGGAAACTAATCAAGGAGAGAAGCAACTTAGAACTGAGGAGAAATTTCCTGACAGTTAGAACAATTAATCAGTGGAACAGCTTGCCTCCAGAAGTTGTGAATGCCCCAACACTGGAAGTCTTTAAGAAGATGTTGGATAACCATTTGTCTGAAATGGTATAGGGCTTCCTGCCTAGGCAGGGGGTTGGACTAGATGACCTCCAAGGTCCCTTCCAACTCTGTTATTTTATTGTATTGTAAATAAAACTCAAATGAGTTTAACAGACTAGAGTGGCTCTAGATTACCTTCTAGCCAAAGGAGGAGGAGTCTGTAGAAAATGTAACCTTGAAGCTTCAAGGTTTTGACGACCATCTTTAAAGCGTTCTATGGCTCGGGGCCTAGTTATATGCAAGACCACCTTCTGCCCCATACATCCCTTCGGCCGATCTGCTCCCACAGAGAGGGTCTCCTCAGGGTGCCATCGGCCGGGCAATGCCGTCTGGCGACACCCAGGGGAAGAGCCTTCTCTATGGCGGGCCCTGCCCTTTGGAACGACCTACCCCCTGAATTACGCACCATCACCGACCTCCGCCTCTTCCGCCAGTGTCTGAAGACACATCTTGTCCAGCAAGCCGGCCTAGCCTAACCTCCTGTGGGGACTATTTTAGAGAGTTTTAAATTGGGAATTTTAAAATTGGTTTTAGCATAGGATTAGTATAATTTAATATATTTTTAAATTAAGTATTTGTTTTTGTATGTTTTTAAATTCCTGTGCGCCGCCCTGGGTCCTTTGTGGAGAAGGGCGGGATATAAATTTGATTAAAATAAAAATAAAAATAAAATAAATAATATAGCCAATTGCTATATCCAGATAGATGATAATGGAAAACAATAAAAGAAACCACAGACTGTATGAGGAAGTTTGCCCACGTTCCTGTTCAAACCTGGGATGAAATCTTAGATACCTCTAGATGCTTTGAAGCAATGTTTGGAGACTGGAAGAGAATTTTATCCCTCTGGCCTTTGGAAGATTGATGATATTATCTTGTTTGATACCTGTAATAAGATCAGTTGTTACTAGCAGAATTTCTGGAATAACAGTTGTGGCTTCAGAAAGACAGGATAAGCCTGCCAAAGTTCTTACTTTGACACCAGTACCCAAATAATATTCACCATTGTTCCACTCCTCTTGCCTTAAAAAGGGAGGAATGAAAGGATTAGAGCAGGTACAGAGTATACCTACCTCAACTCAATTCCTTCCTGCTGAGCTGAGTTCCATTGTAACCTAATGCACTACTACATGCAAAGATAAAGCCTCCAGGCTAACTGCCCAGTAGCCTAGCTAAGTAGCTTGCTGTGAAATGCAAAACATGAATTCTGCCTGTTGTAACTAATAATGTGAGCTAGAACCGTCTAACAAAGCTCTAGCCTGTATGCCAGAAAATGTATTCCTTTCCCCTTTCTGAGGGCCATTGTTTCAGAGAGCTGAGAAAATCGTAAGGTTTACATGATTTAATGGATAGAAATTATGTGGCTAATATTATGACGATCTGTGCAAGCTGTGTAAACTATAAGTTTGAGGAAAAAGTTTTTGCACACGGCTTTTGCTTTCTTTCTCTCTGCCTGCTCTGTTTAAGGCAAGAGATTAAAAACACCCAGATTTGACCTTGATCAATAATAAAGCCGGTTATCAGTTGCCTCATGTTCAGAGTTTCATTGGATTAATTCGGATACTGAATGGCACCAAAAAACCCCAACATTATGGAAAATTATATATCAAAGAAAAAATCTGGAGGAAAGGATAAGTACTTCGAAGAAATTAATTTTATTTGTGTTCAAAATTCTGTTTCATATAGTCCTACAGAACAAAGAAGTGCCTTGCTTGTCCCCATGGTCCTTGCTGCTTCACTGTTTAACTGTAACAGAAAACTATCCTTAGAACAAAAAGACCATAGAGTAACTAGCCTAGATTATAACTAGCAAACCTAAAAACATTGCCAACTACTGACTGAATATTGTTATAGTTGTTGCAAAATATACATTTCGAAAATGTATTCCAACAATTTGACAGGAAACCAATTTGAAAATCATCTAATTTGACTGTAGGCCAAATCAGAAACATTTTTAAGCACATGAAATGTTCTAACTTTAATTAAATATCCTGGAAAATCCTCAGTTATAATGAATTTAAAAACTATTAAATAGGAAATGAGGTTTTAACATGTGCTTGCATATATATTTTTTAGAGAAAAAGGAAGTTTGACCTATTTTATTTAGTTAATTGACTTATATGACTTCCTAACTCACAATCAGGCTAGATTCCAATAATAGATGTAAGGCTTTTAACTTCCTTCTCAGAGATTTAGAAGCAGAATAACAGAATAACAGGGTTGGAAGAGACCTTGGAGGTCCTCCAGTCCAACCCCCTGCACAAGCAGGAAACTTTACACCAGTGGTAGTCAACCTGGTCCCTACCGCCCACTATTGAGTGTTCCAGCTTTCATGGTGGGCGGTAGGGGTTTTGTCCGATACTGAAGCACTTTCCTTTTTAAAATTTAATTGACTTCCCTACTTTATAAATCACCATTTCTGTGGAACCGATGGGCGGTTAGAAAATTTTACTACTGACAGAGATACAAAAGTGGGCAGTAAGTAAGTATAAAAAGGTTGACTACCCTTGCTCTACTCCATTTCAGATAAAGAGTAGTCCAACATCTTGCTAAGCGCTGGAGCACCCACACTTTCTAGAGGCAAGTCCTTCCACTGCATAATTGTTCCAGTCCAACCAAAGAATTGTTCTGACCCAGCTCCCCAAACACGACAAGCCTTCTTGACATGAACTCCACAGATTCCTTTATAGAAATGCCCTGGCAAAATGTTTGTCTCGAAGGGCAACAAGTCCGGCTGGCTGGAAGATGAATAGTTGTCTGTCACCCCTATTCATCTCCACCCCCTGCCTTTTATCCCCAAAACTAGGGTGGGGCCTAATTAGCAGGGGTGGCTCTTCCTTCCCCAGGATCGGCCCACAGCTTTACACTATTCTCTCCTTCTCTGCCTTCTGCGCAGCCGTACGTCAGGCACTGGACCCAGCTGTTCCTCTTCTTCTTCATCAACCACCTCCAGAACTGGAGGCTATTGACTCTCCATCTGAGGGCTGACGGATGACCCAGGCTCCACCTCTTTCTCCCTCTCTGCCAGATCCATTCCCTCTTCCCCCTTGGGGCTCCTAGGTTGTCCTGATGCTGACCCTGACTCCCACACCTCCTCCTCCTCCGATTCAGCTGCTGGAGGGGGCAGCCACTGACAGTCCACAACAGGAATCCCCAAGACCAGCCCTGGTCAGGAAAGACCCCAGAAGTCAACCGGGGAACAAATCTTCCTCCTTCACAGCACTGATGGTGTCACCTAGTCTGGCAATGAGACATCTGCCAGGAAATGAGTCCAATCATCTTGATCCTTGTTCTTCAAATAATTTGGAAGGCACGCATGTGTGTATGACAGAAAGACAGGAAGGGTACAAGAGACATGGGCAATAACAAACATGGCGAGAGCAGCAAGGATGATGGCCATTTTTGGCAAATCACAAGCTGTGACAACTGGGACAATAAGGTTTGTGCTGGAGCGGTTCATGGACAGAGCATTGAAACTGGGTGAGACAACTTCCAACTTTTATTCTAGAGATCTAACCCAAGTAAAAGAATATAAAAAAAATAATCTCCAAAGGTTAAGAAAGTGGCAATTGGATACATGGGGAAAGATTAGAGACCTAGATGTGAAAGAAATATCTAATAGAAACGTCAAAGCCTAGAAAAGATTTAACAATACTTTGAAAAGGGATTAGTGGGAGAAACTGGTTTTTTTTAATTATTTTTATTTCTAACCACCCCTGATTGGTTGACAAGCCACACGCTGTTTAATGGATTTGGAGCAGGAGCGCCATCTACTGGAGGAAGAAGATTACTGCAGCCTGGGAAAGTGATAATTGTTTGAGATACACAAAGAAAAGGACTGAAAGTCAATCTGGAAGGCCACTTGACCTGGATTCTATTTCAGTAGGCACTTGGATGTTTGGAAATATCTTGTGAGCTTTTAGACAAATGGAATTGCAAATAATTAAAACCCTATTGAAATTGTTTACTGGTAGGTGAATTTGAAAGACTTGAGGGAACTTGGTGGGCCAATTTAGATTTGGATTAATAATGCTTCTTCAAAATCAAAATCAAATCAAATTCGGATTTATTGACCGCACCCTCTCCCCACAGGGACCCGGGGCGGTGCACAGGAGAAACTAAAAACAATATACAATAAATACAAAATACATACTTTAAAACATAATTAAACAATGTTACCCGTGCTAAAAATGATTAAGAACCCATTAAAATGCATTTGGAATCAATAGACAGAGAGAATTATTCAACGCCGGCCAGTCGAAAGAAATAGGTCTTCAATTTCGTACGGAAGGAGCGGAGGTCAGTGGTCGTTCTGATGTCGGGGGGAAGGTCGTTCCAGAGGGCCGGGCCCGCCACAGAGAGAGCCCTTCCCCTGGGCGTCGCCCGCTGACAAAGTCTAGTGGACGGCACCCGGAGAAGTCCCTCTCTGTGGGAGCGAATCGGTCGTGAGGATGTATGGGGCAGGATCCGATCTCGCAGATAGCTAGGTCCCAAGCCATGGAGCGCTTTGAAGATGATAATTAGCACCTTGAAGTGCACCCGGAAGACGACAGGTAGCCAGTGCAGCTCGCGCAAGAGCGGTGTAACGTGGGTAAACCTGGTGGTCCCCATAATTGCTCGCGCGGCTGCATTCTGAACTAACTGAAGCCTCCGGGTGCACCTCAAGGGGAGCCCCATGTAGAGAGAGTTACAGTAGTCCAGTCGGGATGTCACGAGGGCATGAGTGACTGTGCGAAGGGCGTCCCGATCCAATAGGGGGTGCAATTGGCGAACCAGGCGAACCTGGTAAAACGCCCTCCTGGCCACGGCTGTCACTTGCTCTTCCATAGACAGCCGGGTATCCAGGAGGACACCCAAATTGCGCGCCCCATCCACAGGGGCAAGATGTTCGCCCCCTATGGCCAGCGTTGGAGAGAGCTGGTTGAATCGGGCAGCCGGAAACCACAGCCACTCGGTCTTGGTCGGGTTGAGCCTAAGTCCGTTACTTCCCATCCAGATCCGCACGGCTTCCAGGCACTGGCACATCACCGCTACGGCATCGTTGGGGTGGTTTGGGGTAGATATGTACAGCTGGGTGTCATCAGCGTACAGATGGTACTCTACCCCAAAACCACGGATGATCTCACCCAGCGGCTTCATGTATGCATTAAACAGGAGAGGCGAGAGGACCGACCCCTGAGGCACCCCACATGTGAGGGGTCTCGGGGTCGACCTCTGCTCTCCTGCCCGCACAAATTGCGATCGGCCAGAGAGGTAGGAGGAGAACCACCGTAAAACGGTGCCTCCCACCCCCAACCCCCCCAGCCGGTGCAATAGGATACCATGGTCGATGGTATCGAAAGCCGCCGAGAGGTCTAATAGGACCAGGATGGAGGAACATCCCCCATCTCTGGCCCTCCAGAGATCATCTACCAACGCGACCAATGCCGTCTCGGTGCTATGCCCGGGCCGAAAGCCGGACTGGCGCGGATCTAGATAGTCAACTTCCTCCAGGTTACGGGGAAACTGTTGTGCCACCACACTCTCGACAACCTTCGCCAAAAAGGGAAGGTTGGAGACTGGACGGTAGTTGTTTAAAAGAGCTGGGTCCAAAGAGGGCTTCTTGAGGAGGGGCCTCACCATCGCCTCTTTTAGGGAGGCAGGCAAGGAACCCTCACTCAAGGATGCGTTGACAACCTCTTGGAGCCAGCCTCATGTCACCTCCCAGGATGCCAGTACAAGCCAGGAGGGGCACGGGTCCAATAAACATGTGGTGGCTCGCAGTCGCCCACGTAGCCTGTCCATATCCTCGGAAGTAACGGGGTCAAACTCCTCCCAAACAAGATCTCTCTCGTGGCATCCCACTGGGCCATGAATGGGGGCTAGCTCACTCTGTATCTGGGCGGTTTTCTCCTGCAGAAAAGTCACAAATTCCTCTGCTCTACCCTGTAGCGGGGCTTCCCGCTCCCTCTGTTGAAGGAGGGCACGGGTCACCCTAAACAGGGCGGCAGGGCGGTTTTCTGCGGATGCTATGAGAGTGGCACAATGATGACGTTTGGCCCCCCTCAGCGCCACAATGTAAGTCCGTAAATGGGCTCTTACCTGTGTCCGGTCAGATTCAGAGCGGCTAGACCTCCATCTACTCTCTAGGCATCTCTTGCGGCGTTTCATCACCCGCAGCTCCTCAGTAAACCAAGGAGCCAGGGTGGTTTGCCGCCGCAAGAGAGGCCGCAAGGGTGCGACCCGATCTAAGGCTCCCACGGCCGCACTATTCCATGCGGCCGTGAGGTCCTCCATCGGGGCGTGGGTCAGGGATACAGGAAATGGCCCAAGCGCTGTCTGCAACCCATCAGGGTCCATCAAGCGCCTGGGGCGGTACCAGATTGGTAACTCTGGTTCCGCCTCCCCGCGGAGGGGAGCAGCGGTCGGAAAGTCGAGCCGGAGAAGTGAGTGGTCTGATCATGACAAGGGTGTGATGACTCTGTCCCCTGTACCCAGATCACTCTTCCATTGGCCCGAGACAAAGATGAGATCCGGCGTATGTCCACCCTCGTGGGTGGGGCCCTGAATTACTTGGGTCAGGTCCATGGCCGTCATGGAAGCCATGAACTCCCGAGCTACCACGGATGATTCGCCCAACGATGGCAGGTTAAAGTCCCCCATGACTATAAGTCTGGGGGTCTCAACTGCCACCGTAGCGATCACCTCCAGGAGCTCGGGCAGGGCTGCTGCTACATAGCGGGGAGCCAGGTATACAACCAGCAAGCCCAACTGCCTCCCTAGGCCCCACTTCACGCAGAGGGACTCACAGCCGGTAGTCTGAGGCACAATGGTCTCTCTCGGCTCAAGGCCTTCCTTAATAATGACCGCTACCCCACCACCCCTGCCTAGGGCCCGCGGCTGATGAAATGCGCGGTAGCCTGTTGGGCACATTTCAACGAGGGGAAGTCCTCCCTCGTGGCCCAACCAGGTTTCCGCAATTCCTACCAGGTCCGGCTCCCCCTCTGACACAAGGTCACTAATGAGGGGGGCTTTGTTGACAATGGACCTGGCGTTGCAAAACATCAGCCGCAGACCCTGGCTCTGTATTCCCTGGCCACCTAGCCTGCGGGGGTTGTGGCACCCGACCGTTTGCAACCAACGGCTACGTGCCACCAACCGGGAGGATGAAAATTGTCTCCCCTCGGTCCTGCCTCTCCCCACGACCCTCTGAATTGGTATGCCCTCCTGTGGAACGACTCGAGTATCCCCCTTCCTTTCGCCTTCCGCTTCCCGCCGTCGACTGCTATCCTGGCCCTTACTATTGATCACTGTTTCAATCTCCATCTGTCTATATCTACCCCCCTCCCTTGAACCCCCTAAAAAAGATAATTTAAATAAATTAAAAACTAAAAATCCCCTAAGGCCGCGCTTCGCCCATCTCTTCGGATTCACAATACCATCATCAAGATGGGCCCTAGATAAATCAGGGGGCCATACCTGCGAGAGCGGGGACTCTCGCAGCGATAGCAGGCTTGCTCTGGAATACATTATTAAATAGATAGTTAAAATTCAATAATTATACAGATAAAATTCGGGTGGGTTTTGGGATAAATACAGATGTTAAAAATACAGATGTTAAAAAGTCGTTGGCAGTTAATTAAAACAATTCACTCAAGTCAATTCATTTGGTTGGTAAAATGAAGTAAGGTGAAATAAAGTGCAAGATGGGTAAACCAGGATAAATCAGTTGGTAAATAGATTCAATTACATTAGGTTAAATTAGTTCGCAATGATGACCATTGGGGCGTCCATAGTTGGTTACTGTCACATGTTCTTTAGGACAGTCAGTCAGTTCTTCCGGGCCTATCAAGGCCTTGGTGGCGTAATTCTCCCAAACTTGGGAGAGTAACCATGGGGGAAATGAAATTGCGACTGGTCAGCGGCCGTCCACATCCACCTCGGCGCTCCCACCGCCACCATCCCCGCGTCACCGCCTTCGCCAGTAGCCTCTCGGCGCTCCCACCGCCGTCAGCCTGGCCTCCAGCAGCCGCCTCTCCACTCTCAACCACCACATGGCTCTCTCACAGCCACCACCTTCCACCTTTCTCCAACCAGCTCCTCTGTCGCCGCCTTCGTCTCTCGCCTCCCGGCGCTCCCACCGCCGTCGGCTCGGCTTCCAGCGGCAACCTCTCCCCTCCGCACTCTCTCTCTCCACTTTCCTTTCGCTCCATCAAACCAGCATCTCCGCCTCCTCCGCCATCTTACCTCCACGCCTCTCTCACCATTCCCGCTGGCCACCGGTGCTCTCACCACCGCTTCACCCCACGGCTCGCCACCAATTTCCAGCTTTCCGGAGCTCTTCGGTGCAGCCGGCCTCTCTCCGCCCTGTTAAAACGTCCGGGCGGCGGCCTCTGCACTGACCTCCGTTGCGGCAGTTCCCGCCCCAGCGCTCTCACCATCCGGGCGTTCCGGTCGCCGGCGCTCCGTCCGCTCTCCCCCCGATATTGCGAACCTCACCCTAAGGTGTCCGGGTGGGTCCCTCATCCTCCCATGCCCTCCAGGATCACAAACGAGGGCAGGGGGCACTTAAAAATGCCAACGGCCTCCGCAGCCCACACGGAGCTCCAGAGCTACCCCGCCATCTTCGCGCAAGCGCAGTCCATGATGTTCTTAATAGAACATTCTATGAGGCAAAAGAGTAAAGGTGATAGAAGGGGGGGGGGGGGGAGAAAGAAGAAAAGATAAATAAGACTTTAAAATTTGAACAATTGGAAAAGTGTAAACTGGAAAATTATAAAGATGGTAAATTTTCAATTTATAGCTTTTAAGGATTATAAATTTAGGGGACTTGTAGGAATAATTCTGGGATTGACTAAATTTTATTAATAATTGACTTCTTTGGAATTATTAGATATTGTGATACTGGAATATTAAAGATATATTGAGTAATTTTTAATATATTAAATCGGTATAAAATGACCGAACGGAAGACAATCAGTACTGATTGTCTAAGAAGTCATGTTCTATGGAGGCCATGAGCAGCTCACGCAGGTTCTAGGCTGCTGCTGTTACCGCTCGGAGCACCAGGTTCACCCATCCTGAAGGGGGCAAAGTGGCCAGCCAGAAAGGACGAGTAGAAATGGTAAAAGCAACCCCCATTCCCAGAAGGCAAAAGACAGCCACCACGAATGGGGAAAGCTTCATCCGCATCTGCGCTATGGCCAAGCCCAGCTGGGATCACATGCCTCCCTTCCACCCCATATTTACTGGGCAGCCAGGGCTCCAATGGGGATCTGCCTTTCCCCACTCATGCTGGCCGTTTTCTGCCTGCTGGGCCTGGGCATGCTTCACCACCTCTACTCAGCCTTTCTAGCGGGCCGCTTTCCCTCCTTTGGGATGGGTAGGCCAGGTGCTCTGGGCAGCAATGGCAGTGGCCTACTTGACCTGTGGTCTCAGTGGAGCCAAAGTGCATCGGGTGCAGGAAGGAAATGTGCATTTCCAGCTGGCCACTTTGGGCTGGGTGGGTCTGCTGAATAGAGGGGTAGAGATCTCCGATGACGCACCTCTTTCACTGGGGCTACTCGGCAAGAAAAGCTGAGCTCTGCCCTGCCCTGCAAGGCAGCAGCTCCAGAATGCTTTCAGGGCACTGCCCGATCAATGCAGCTCCTTTAGATGGAGCCCCTGAGACTGTGGTTCCTTCCCTGGCAGTCTTCTGTCTTTCAGGCCCCCACCCCCTGCTGCATCTCCATTCCAGATGGTTGCAGCCAAATTCCCCAGAAGGCGCAGCTCAGGGATAGCGGGGCTTCCCTCTGTGTGAGCAGGCGAATCGGCAGGCTCAGATACAAGGTCAAATCTGGTCAGCACCATGTATCTGAAGCCATTCGCTCTTGCCAGGGCTCAGTCAAGGCCTTTGTCCCCCATCCAGGCCCCCACAGCCTGTGAGTACCATGAGAGAGTAGCCAGGTCATCATCTGGGTCTCTAAGAGTAGAAATATAGAGTTGGTTGTCATCAGCATATTGTACCTACCTCAATCTGTGGTGGTGGATGATCTCAGCCTGTGGTTTCACATAGACGTTGAAAAGGAATGGAGAGAGTATTGAGCCCTGCAGCACACCACAAAATAGTGCTGAGAGCTGGACCTCTCACTCTCATCAGTACTGATTGGGACCAACCATGGAGAAAGGAACTGAGCTAGAACAGAACAGTCCCTGCAACCGGCCCAATAGTATCAAAAGCCACTAAGTGGTCAAGGAGAGTGAGGTGGTTGCACTACCCTATCTTGCTCTCACCAGAGATCATCAACAAGTATGACCAATGCCATTTCCATCCCATAACCGGTCCAGAATCCTGACTGAAAGGGGTCCAGACAATTTGTTTCATCCAGGAATTTCTGCACCTGCCAGGCCACCACCTTTTCCATAACCTTCCCTAAAAATGGGAGGTTGGAAACTGCATGAAAATTGTTCAGGCAGGTGGACAACATACAGATGGGATCTAGTGATGGTTGTTTTTTTTAAGGAGTGGGAGAACCAGGGCTTTCTTAAAAGCATCCACAAATGTCCCCTCCTCCAGTCACTGCCTGGACCAGGAGTGGGTTCCTGCCAGTTCTAGCCTCTTCTGCAGAAGAGGTTCCACAAATCTACAGTGCTGTTTGAAACCAGTTCCAGCTCCCTCTCCCCGCCCGTCCGCACATCATCAAGATGAAGAGCGAGAGGAGGAATTCTGGGAGTTGAAGTCCACAAGTCTTAAAGCTGTCAAGTTTGAACACCCCTGGGGGTTTTTTTCTCTAAAGGGTTAGGGGTGGAAGGGTCTTGTAACTTGACAGCTCTAAGACCTGTGTGCTTCAATGCCAGAGTTCCTGAGCCAACATGACTGGAGGAGGAATTCTGGGAATTGAAGTCCACAAGTCTTAAAGCTGTCAAGTTTGAACACCCCTGGGGGCATTTTTTCTAAAGGGTTAGGGGTACAAGGGTCTTGTAACTTGACAACTTTAAGACTTGCGTGCTTCCTATTTTAAAATACCAGTCTGGGTATCAATTACTGAAGCATTCACTTACGCAATAATACACAAAAAGGAACGAACAACCAGATATTCGGATCTATTAAACTCCAGGGGTGATCTTAAAACTATTCAGGAACTAAAACAAGAAGGAATGGATATTAATTGGTATACATACACACAAATACACTCAAGATATAAGGAAGATCAAAAAAAAGGAGGGGTTTATGACAAAATGACGGAATTAGACAAAATATTAACAGGCGTCGACGAAAAAATAATTTAAAAACTCTATGCCTACTTATTAGAGTTTAAACTCCAGGAAGAGCAAGTGAAAGAAACAATGATAACATGGGGGGAAAACTTCGGGCATGGGATCGACTTAGATAAGTGGCAAAAATTGTGGACACAAAATTACAAAATGACGATGTCAACAGCCTACAAAGAGAACTTATATAAGATGTTCTACAGGTGGCACTTATCACCCTCAAGAATCGCAAAAATGAGTAAGAACAAATCCCAAAAATACTGGAAATGCCATCAGACGCCTGGTACTTACTACCATATGTGGTGGACCTGTTCGAAGGCCAAAAATTATTGGAGTATGATCCACACATGGTTGGAGAAAATAACAGGAAAACATATAGATCTCAAACCTGAACTCTTCCTGCTTGGACTTACTTTAGAAACATTTGACAAAAATTTGAAATACCTAATTGTGAATATTTTGACAGCCGCTAGAATCGTCTTTGCAAAAAATTGGAGAAATGACAAATTACCATCACAGCAGGAAATTATTTATAAAATTATGGAATGTGCAGAGATGAGTAAATTAACGTTTGAAATTAGAGAGCAAGACAGCGAACAATTCTATGAAATTTGGAATAAATTTTATCAATGGCTGGAAACAAGGGGGAACTAAGCAATACAACAATGCACATTATATTATTACATAACGAAGAAATTCTTGTCTTTAGAAAGATAAAATAATTTATTTTAGTACGATAAAACTACCTCTAGAAAACAATGGTATAACATGTGAAGATTATCTGTTCTTATTCTGTTGGTCTTTTTTTTTCTTTTTTCTATTTAATATCTTGTTTATATATTCAAGAGTTAGGGGATAAAGATTTATTTTATAAATGGAAATGTTAATATATGATGCAAAATTGATATATATACAGATTAATATCTTTGTGAGATTAAGCACTGGCATACAGAGCGTTTGTCTGAACGACATGTTGTATAAAACACGAAATGAATGATGTTTCCTTTTATTTATTTTCAAAAATAAAAAATAAAAAACCTTTAAAAAAAAAACCTTTAAGACTTGCGTGCTTCAAATGCCAGAGTTTCTGAGCCAACATTTTTGTTGCTAAGCAAGAGCATTGCTAAGTGAGTTTCGCCACATTTTACAAGTTGGCCATGGCACATGACTGCCAAGCCACTCCCACTTGGTCACATGGCCAGCAAGTCACTCCCACAAAGCAGGCCACACCTACAGAAGACGTTTTGAAACCCACCACTGGCCTGGACTTACCCACTAGTCACCAACTTGGAGGCTTTCACCATCCAAGAGGTACAAGGATCTAACTGACAGGTGGTGGCCCTGACCACATTAGGGCCTGTTGTGGCCCAGCCAGCTGAGGATGAGCTGCTGATGGATTCCTCTAGTGAGGAGTCCTATGAGTCGGCTCTAGAGGAGGAAACCTGGTTTGTCCCGGATGTCAGGCTAAGGGTTGAGAGAAGGCAATTAGCAGAACGACATCAGCTGCCTAATTGCCTGGCTCCTCCCAAGAGGCTTTAAAAATGAGTTTGGGTCGTGTTATCTTAAGTCAGTCGAGTCCAGGTTAGTCCAGGCAAGCTGCCAAGTAAGTGTCATTTGTCTGGTGTCGGGAGTGAGTGAGAACAGGGCCCATGGCCATAAGGGCCAATAGGATCAAGCCATTTCCAGATAACAAGGCACAACCTCTTCCTGGGCATCTCACAGGGACTATCTCCACTCATGGGATTCAACTGGGAACAAATCCAAGTAAACTTCTCTACCTGGAACTTCAAAAGATAGCCCAAGCCCTCCTGACCTAGGAGGTAATGGGTGACCCAAAACAGGGACACTAGGCAACACTCTGAGGAAGCAAAAAAAAGTGGAGAAATACAGCAGTTTTGCCAGTATTACTGCCACAAGGTAGGCCTTAATAACCTCTGTGTCCAGTTGGAGTCATCCCTCATCTTCTTCTGGCAGCCCTCTAGGTATCCCAAGTTTCCTTTTAGAACCCATAGCTCCTCTGTAAACCATGAGGAAGGTTGGGAACAATGAATCAAGAGAGGCCACATGGGCACAATCTTATAAAATAAGAATAAGAATAGTTGTCACTATAAGAATAGTTGTCTTCAGTCAGCAATACTGAATACCTCAGGCCATGCCTATCAAACATCAAAAACATCTGCCAGATTATCCCACCTCCTTTACATGGATGATTTGAAGCTGCATAAAAATACACACCCTGAAATAGAATCTCTGCTCCACACTTTTTGAATATACAGGCAAGATATTTCAATGGAGTTTGCACTGGACAAATGTGCCATATTCATCATCAAACAGGGAAAAATAGTGAAACTGAAGGAATCAAGATGTCATATGAAAATAACATCAAAGATCTAGAATGAAGAAGATTACTACAAATACCTGGGCATCCTGCAAGATGACAACATCAAGCACACTGAAGTTAAAGAAAAGATTGGAGGTGGATGCATCAAGAGAGTGAAGAAGATATCCAGACTCAATGGAGGAATACAATCAAAGCAATCAACACCTGGGCAATTCCAATAATTAGATACCAGCTGGAATAGTAGACTGGACTCAAGCAGAACTAAAATCAATGGATAGGAAGATAAGACCAGAAAAATAATGGCAATAAACCATCCTCACTGTAACATTAACTCCCTAACCAAGGAAAATAGGAAGGCTTGAAATATTACAAGTCCATCAGATGATTGAAGAAGAAAAAAGGGCATTGAAAAAATATCTGAAGGACAATGAGGAACATGCACTGAAGTTAATATATCGCTGACTACTGGAGAGACCACACTGGTCTACAAGACAAAATGAAGAACAGAATGGAGGCATAGGAAGAAAAAGCACTACATAGTGACTTCTGGTTCCACCTTCCAGCGGCAACGGACGAGTCTTGGGGCTTGTCCGCCGCTTTGCTCTTTTTTCTGCCCCCCCATGGGGGCGAGACGCCCCTGCTTGGGGGTCTCCCGTAGGGCTGGCTTGCCTGGGTCGGTCCCTCCCTGCGGCAGCGGGGAAACGGCCCTTGTCTTTGGTCTAGGTAAAGAAGGACATGCTGCGGGGGGTTTCCCCTTCGCCAATGGTGGACGGCAACGCATGGTGAATATGGAGAGAGCTGGATGTTCGGGTCGGAAGGCTCTCCGGGACTTTGGTGGCGAGATGAAGAGTGAGTGATTTTAAATATATTTTTGCTGTCAGCCTGGACTGAAAGAACTTGGAGGGGGGTGTTTGTTGTCAACCCCCCCCCCCCTCGGATTCAAAGCGGCGCTTGGAAATGGCTCCTCGTTGCGAGGAAGCGGATATCCTCAACCCGGATTGTTCTGAAGCAAGGGAAAGTGATTTGCGGCTTGTCTTTTTAAAATGTATCTAAGTCCGGCTGGCTGGAAACAATCTTTCTTTTATTACTCTCTCCTGCCGGCTCTCAGTTTGGGCGGTGGAAGATGGCTTCCCGTTGTTCCTGAACTTTCACTTATGGAAAGTTACCAACATCCCTTTGTGATACGGACTTCCTCTCGCTATTAATGAAGATTTTCTTGGACTAATTGATTCCTTCCCTGGAGCGCCTTCTTTGCTACAACTATTAATTGTGAAACGTGTTTTCTCTTTGGGTCTTGAACTTTTTTTTTTTTTTTTTGCAATCCTGATTTGAACTTTCTCTTCTCTCCTGAACTGCTTCACCAGCCCCACCCAAAAAATGCCATCTTAGTGACACTGACTTTAACAGCTTACCATGGCACAAAAATCAGAACTGGCAGGTTTGGAACAAAGAATGACATCTATGGAGAATGTGTTACAAGCTTTGGTGCAAGAAATTAAGGCTTTGAGAGAAGATTGTACCAGCTTAAAACAGGATATTCAGGAAACACGGAAGCAAGTGCTGGAAAACACACAGAAGACTGAGGAGCTGCAAGGGGGGCTGGCTGGGGCAAAGGGAGAGCTTAAAATGTTAATAGTGAGATTGGAGAATTAAATGGGCATATGTCTAGGATGGATTTTGAAAGGATGTTATATTTTTTAAGATTTCAGAACATTTCTGAAGAGCCTGGTGAATGTCTTCCTGAACTCATGAGCACAATTTTAGCAGGTTATTTAAATAAACCCAAAGATGAGATCAGGGGGGACATTGACCTAGTCTACAGAATAAATTCTGCATATGCCAGGATAAATGAGGTACCCAGAGAGATACATATTAAATTTGTTAGGAGGTCAACCAGGGAGGGAATTTTGAAAGCGCAGAGAGGTGGTCCGTTAATTTACCAGCAAAAAGTAGTCGCTATCTTGAAGCAGATCCCTAAAAAAATTAGAGAGATGAGAAGGAAATTTTCCTTCTTATCCAAAAAATTTTATGACCACGGGATTTGGTTCAAGTGGGCGATGCCTGAAGGAATGTTGGTGTTCTGGGAAGGAGGAAGAATAAGGATTAAAACAATTGCTGAGGTGGAAGCCTTTCTTAAAAAACATTCCTCTGTCCTGGGGGAAGATCCAGGGGGGGGCGGGGGGGCCACGGCCCCACCCGCTGGGGGCCTGGAGGGAGAGACAGAAGACACAATTGCCAAGAGACTTAGATCAAAAAAATAACTTTGCTTTGACTTTTGATTAATATTGTATAACATCTGTATCTGGATTTTTGCAAACGGATGACAGCATGGAATTGAGAATTTAGAAGTATGTACTTGTTTTCACCTCGTAGTATTTATGAAAAATGTTTTTCTTTAACGATTTATTGTGAAGCCCTGGAAGGGCCAATGACTCCGACGCGAAAGTTCTCAAAATTTCTTTTGTATCCCTTACCTTACCCGATTGAAAAATTGTAAAAACCAATAAAACTTTTTCAATATTAAAAAAAAAAAAGCACTACATAGCCAAAACATTTTTTTAAAAATAGCAGGGAAAGCAAATAATAAGAAAAGCTGGCAATGGTTAAGAGCAGGAAAGTTGAAAAAGGAGACAGCGGGACTAATTCAGGCTGTACAAGACCAAGTCTCAAGGATAAATGCATACAGTCAGAATTGAGAAGGCAGCAACAGACACTAAGTGCCACCTATGCAAAGAAGCTAAAGAAACAGTGGACTATCTGGTAAGCTGCTGCAAGATCACACAGACTAACTACGTATAAGAAACAGCATGACAAAGTATCAACAATGGTGCACTGGGAAATCTGTAAGAAATATAATTTGTAAGCAAAAACTGGCAGGACCATAAATTAGAGAAAATCATAGAAAATGAAGAAGCTAAATTGCTCTGGGACTTTAGAATTCAAACAGACAGACACCCCCCACAAAATACCCTAGACATAAAAATTTTCGATAAGAAAGACAAAAAAAAAAAGTCTGGATAGTGGATGTGGCAGAACTTGGAGACAGCAGAGTAGAAGAAAAAGAATTGGAGAAGACAACAAAATACAAAGATCTACAAATAGAAATAGAACAATTATGGCAAAAGCAAGGAAGGGTAGTACCAATAGTAATAGGCACTTTGGGTACAATCTCAAAACAACTGGAATACCACTTGAATGCCACTGACATTGACAAATCAGGCCATTGCAAAAGGCAGCTTGAAACAGCTTCCATCCTGTGACAATATCTGTAATACCATCAAACATCCAGATCTGCCTATCCCAGCTCCTCAGTAAGGACTCAGAAAGGATTCAGAAAGGTAGGTAGACAAAAATGCCAAATCCAGTCTGAATATCTGGTTGACTATGCAACAAATCATAATAACCTTACTCTACTAGAAATGTTTACTGAGGATTAATACCTTTAGGAATCTCCTTGAAGCACAGGAATATTCTTTCATCTCAGATGAAGTAGTGACTGTGTCTCTAAAAGGAAAAAAGACTGCTACCCCAACCTGGCTGACTGTGCAACAAACAGCAACAGCAACAACAATAATGATGCCGCCATCAATAAAAGAAGAGAGTAAAGAAGCTAATAAGAAGGATAAATAATATTACAACTCTACTATATGGATAAATATACAAAGGCATTAGAGCAGAGGTTCCCAAACTTGGCAACTTTAAGACTTGTGGACTTCAACTCCCAGAATTCTCCAGCCAGCTCTGCCAGTATGTTTCTAATGCAGAGGTTACCAAACTTGGCAACTTTAAGACTTGTGGACTTCAACTCCCATAATTCTCCAACCAGCAGAGCTGTTCAACAGAATGATGTCATGAGGAGAAAAAACTCTCCCTTTATCCAGTTGTTTTTGCATGCAATGCCCTACAGTGCCATCTCAAGGGGAGTTGAAACATTTTATGTCCAGCATGTGAAGAGTCTGTAGATATTTTCTTAGCCCTCTTTCTGACCCGTGCAAATTATCAAGTCTTGTATGGAAAACAGGCTGGTTGCAATGGTTCTTTCTGCAGACTTAACTATCCATTGGAGTATGTTACCTGCCCTGTTTGGTTGCTGTACCAAACCAGACAGTTCTAGAGGTACAAATGACAGACTCAATAATTCCTCTATGAAACTTTATCAACAGTTCCTGGGACAGTCTGAACTTTCTGAGTTCACACAAGAACATTCTCTTTTGTGTCTTTTTAATAATGGTTCTAATGCTAAGCATCACTTTTAAGACCTGGGAGATTGTAGAACCCAAAAGCCTGAATGATTCTACTGTGATATGTGCTGTTGAATATAATAAGAGATGGTAGATTAGAAGGACTCCTCCTAAAATCCACTTTCATTGCTACAGTTTTAAGCATGCTCAGCTCCAGATTGTCCTGACTGCACCACAAGGCCAATTATTCAACCTCCTGTCTCTATGTAGACTCATCACCATTTCAAATGAGGCCAATGACAATCGTATCGTCTGCAAATCTCAGCACATGACCTATATTTTGTAGCTTGTTAACTAACATCATTACTTTGTATTTTAATTTGACTATTTTCTCTCTTTTAAAATGATCTTCAGGCTCATTACAGACTGGAATGTAGGAAAACCTTGTATTGATTGATACCTTTAACATTCCTAAACTGAAAAGATAAACTGGCTGGAGGCCTGATAAGATTGGGGCTCGGTTTGTCTTATCATGAACTGCTAACAACCATTTTCCTTACAATTTACCCTCCTTCTGATGTCAGATCTTATTTTTATGAACATGTGTGACATTATGGGAGGCACATATGTATGGTAACATGTTTGACTACATGTAACTGATTTCCTATGGAAATGGGAAACTACTTTTATCCTGTCCAATTAACTTTCCTCTTGCATTTTCTTTGTTGTGTTAACTATAAAACAGAATGTAAGATAGGTCTCGAGGCTCACTTTTTCATAGGGAGATCCCAATTTATCAGGGTACCCTAATAAACTGCTTTTAAATGATCTTCCATCTCAGTTGCTTAGGTTCAAGTCACAGTTGTTAGTGATGCCAAATACCAGTTTGTAAGTAAGATCATGAACGCTCACTAGGGAATTCTGGGAGTTGAAGTCCAAACATCTTCAAGTTGCCAAGGTTGAGAAACACTGCCCTAAGAGAAAGATTGAGCAGGCATCTATCCAGAGGAAGTTTATTTAAAAAAAAAATTAGTGAGTGTCTTCCAAATGGACAACTATTTAAAATTATAACTGCCAAAACATCTCAGGGAGACATTTACCCGAGTAAGATTTGAACAGTTTGATACAATCATATCAAGGACTGCAAAGCTATGAAACCGGTCAGTCCTAGAGGAGGTCAACCTTGATTGCTCTTTAGAAGGCCAGATCCTGAAGATGAAACTGAAATACTTTGGACACTTAATGAGAAGGAAGGACTCACTAAAAAAGAGCCTAATGCTGGGAAAGATTAAGGGCAAAAGAAGAACAGGATGACAGAGAATGAAGTGGCTGAATGGAGTCCCCGAAGCAGTAGGCGTGAGCTTAAATGGACTCTGGGGGATGGTAGAGGACAGGAAGGCCTGGAGGAACGTTGGGGCTGCAATGGGTCAGACATGACATTGCAACTAACAACAACAACCTTAACCTCATTGATAAAGAACCAGAGAAACTGTAAAATGCAATCAAGTAAATTGTTAAAAAATCATGTGAAAAGAAAGTGCCAAATTCCAAGAAATAGAAGCAAGTAAAATGGATGACAGAACAAATGATGGAAATCACAGAGAAGAGAAGCCAATGTCGTGAAGGACAAAGGAAGAAACTTGGAGCAGCATTTCAAACCAAAGAGACAAGAGGCAGTATTACAACAACTTCTGTAAAGACAGTGAAAATTAAAATAGACACGAAAAAACAAGGTCTTCCAAAAAGATATCTGAAGTTAAAAGGAGATCACAATTTCAAATTGGTATGTTAAGAGATGTCAATAGACAGACATCAAAGATGGAAGTAGTATACTGAAATTCAGTACAGTCAATAACCAGGATAACTCAGTGGGTATTCCATCCTTAAAAGAACATTTAGTACTAGAAAATGAGATTACATCAGCATTCCAATCATTACAAAGTTGTAAAGCAACAGGAATTTATGGAATATCTACAGAAATAAGGCAAGTGGCAGAGGAATAATTTATATATTTTTTTATCAAATTATGCTGGCAAATCTAGAGAATGAATCAGTAGACAACAGTTTGGAAGAGGTGACTCTATATACCAATACCAAAGAAAGGTGACTTAATAGTATAGTATGCAAACTATCACATAATAATCCTAATTTTGCATGCTAGCAAAATGATGCTTAGGATTGCCCAACATAGATATTACTCATTAATTATAGAAATAATTTCATTGTGTAAATCAGATCAATACAAATATAAATAAGACCAAACATATGCATCAACCAATATTAAAATTGGCAATGAAAATTCTGAAAGGATAGATAACTCTATTTTTTTAGGAATTGCTATCAGTAAACAAAGTAGCAGAGAAATATGCCTTACCCCAGCACTTGATAGTGTAGCAATTAAAATTTCCAATTAAAACTGTAAAAGATTCAAAAGCATTTTTTTCTGCAAAGATCAAAATGTAACAATTTATGGTAGCAAAAGTTGGTAGAATAAGCAGTAAAAAAAAAGGATATTGATGCTTTTGAACTTTGGAAAAGGCCCCAAGAACACCATGGATTGCCAAGTGAACAGCTAATGGAACATCAAACAAATCAATCTGGAGTTCTGCATTAGAGACATTATGCAAAGACCTGGCTTTTAGATAAATCCATAGAGCTAAGGAAGTAGAAAGAAAAGGATGAGATCAATTAGCAGAAGGAAGGATAGATTCAATTACAGCAGTAAACGGTACGTCTTTGGAATACTTGAAGGGGCTGGTTAGGGACATATTGGCATGGAGAAAATCTATGGTGGTCATTAAGAATTGTCACTGACTTGATGGCACATAACTAATCAAGAGATCACAGGGGTGGGATTCAAATTTTTTTACTACCTATTCTGTGGGCGTGGCTAGAGGGGCATGTGACTGAATGGGCATGGCCTACTTGATATCACTCATGCACACACACATGCCCTCCCACCTAGCCACGCCCACAGAACTGTAAAAATTAGTTTTGCCAGCTGGGAGGCTGGCAAAGAAGCCTCAATTTCCCTGCCACCCGTGGCTCTCAAAGGAAGGAGGCAGGGAAATGAGCCCTGGGCAGCATCTCTGCCTCCCTCCTCTGAGAACTGGCTTAGCGGGGGGCCAGCATCTCCCACCACTGTGCCTTTCACTTGCCTTCCACCTGGAGGCTCTGCTGGGAGGTGCCTCCCACGAGACTGCAGCGGGACCTACAGCGAGGATATTACTGTAGGTCCACCACCATATTACTATCACCAGAATACTATCAGTAGTATTCTGATAATACTTAATGTTACAACTTCAGGTTGTAAAGGATATGTTTTTGATATCGAACACAAGTGCTGTGAGGATATAAGGATCTGGATGGGAAGGTACAGCCAGAAGTTGCAGGAATGGGTAATTATCCCTGATGGTAAATACCTCCTCCACCAGATCTGTGGAATATTTTAATTTGAGATTTTATAATTATTTTACTAAAAGTTTTAATGATACAGTGAATGTTTTAAATGTTTGCTACATAAAATACGTAAACCAGAGCTTCAGATTGCAGTGATATATAGGTAATAAATAATGTAAACAGTCCTTAACAATTACCAAGTGTTAAAGTACAGCCAATGAAATATCATATGAGATAGGAAAATATAAAGTTAACAAGAGAGAAAGGGATGAAATCAGGAAGTAGTGGAGTGATATAATAAGAGGATAAATAAGATCTTGGTGACCTGGAGAACAGAAAAAAGGCAAAGATTGTAATAATAACAAAGGATCAGGTGGAAGAGGGATAAAATTGAGAAGTAGGGAGTGACAGAATAAGATAATAAATAAGCTTTTGGTGACCTGGGAAAGGACAAAGTTTAAAGATAGTAAAATAAGAATAAAGCAGCAGGAAGAAAAGGAGTGGCTGGAAAACACTGAAGCATGTTGTTAATATGATATGGAAATTAGCAGCAACCTCAGCAGCTACAGCAAACATCCTCCTGATAATGACCTGAGTCATTGGGTGAAAACAACAGACCTGAGGGGGGATGGGACTATAGCAAAATGGGAAATAATAATAATAATAATAATAATAATAATAATAATAATAATAATAATAATAATAATAAATTTTATTTATATCCCGCTCTCTCTCCCCAAAGGGACTCGAGGCGGGGCACAGGGAAATTAAAAACAAATTACAACAAAACAGAATGCAAAGCTAAAATCAAATTAAACTGATCCTGCGCTAAAAACTTCTATAAAAATATAACTATCCCTAAAACCCCTTAATAGTTTAAAATTAAATTAAAATTACCCTAGGCCAGCCAAACGGAAGAAGTGAGTTTTTAATAGCTGTCGGAAGGAGCGAAGGTGCGTGGTTGTTCTGATTTCGGGGGGAAGGTCGTTCCAGAGGGTTGGGCCCGCCACAGAGAAGGCCCTTCCCCTGGGCGTCGCCCGCTGGCACAGCCTAGTGGACGGCACCCAGAGAAGTCCCTCTCTGTGGGAGCGAATCGGCCGAAGGGATGTATGAGGCAGAATGCGATCCCGCAGATAGCTAGGTCCCGAGCCATGGAGCGCTTTGAAGATGGTAACTAACACCTTGAAGCGCACCCGAAAGACGACAGGCAGCCAGTGCAGCTCGCGCAGGAGCGGTGTTACATGGGAGAACCTGGAAGCTCCCATAACTACCCGCGCGGCTGCATTCTGGACTAGCTGAAGCCTTCGGGCGCACCTCAAGGGAAGCCCCATGTAGAGAGCAAAAAAGAGGAGGAAAAAAGGTTACCTTGATTTAGGAAGGAAATGATAATAACTTGAAAGTTTAGAGTGTAATAACAAAGCAGGCACTTTGTAAATATGCTTTCCCCACTTTTGTCCTTGCTTCCCAAAGTTCCAGAAAGAACCAAAGTTGGTGAAGGCACATTATTAATACTGGAGAATTAATAATGTTCACAATCCTCCATGTAGACAAGTCAAATATAGCAATAAGTCAAATGAGCAATAAGATAAAACTATTCAGGATAATTATCCTGAATTGCTTCTACTCACTTTGTAGAAGCAAGAGTAGGTGAATACTCACCCAAGGTTTGGGCCACTGCAAGAGTAGAAAGTTATGGAAACTCATGATACATATATCTTCTTTGTGGTTGGAGCCAGAAAATAATAAAAGGAAAGGGATATAAAACTTTGGTTAAAATAATCTCAAGGATCTTTTCTGGGTTCCCAGTTTTTGACACCAACTTATCTCTAGTCTTCCCACACAATAAAAAAGAATAGGAAAGAGCTCCATTATTTTGGGGAGCAAGAGAAGAAGAGAGTGGCATATTTACATAATCCTGCTTTATTTGTATCTGAAATGTTTAAATGGTCAGTATTTTATTTGTGGAAGACCAGGGAATGTATTGACACTATTTAATAGTGCACTGAAAAGGGATCAATAAATATCGTATCTTTAACTTTAGACGTAGCAGCAGCCATGCATCTCAAAACTGCAACATCCTATAATCAACTAGGGATGTTGAATTTGAAGATAGAACTTTATGTCTGTTTCCTTACATTTTCTTTGTCACAAATTGTCCCTAACCTAGTCTTTCAGGTCTTCTACTGACACATTCATCACCGTCTATCTACCTAGCTACTGTTTATCCTCTTCTTCTCTTTCCTTCTATCCTTCTCAGGATTAGCACCTTCTCCAGAGAGTTAGATCTTTGCAAAATATTATAAGAGTGGCATAATTTGAGCCTGATAAAGTCCTAGATCAATTTTCATATCTGCACCTAAGCCCTACCCCAAAAATAAGGGGGTTGGGCATGGCCAGCATAGCAGGCAGCGAGTGCGTGTGGGCCGACAGTGTCTGGCAGCAGATGCAGGTTGCGCAGCAAAGGTGAGTTGAGTACTTGTGCAAGCAGCAGACAGGAGCAGAGGCAGGAGGCAGGTGATCCGGACGTGCTGTGTGGGCTGTAGGAAAGCCAAGTGGCAGTGGGCTGGAGCAGCAGGTGGCAGCAGGAGACTCATTTTCATGTCTCTCAGCTTGCCTGCAGTCCACAGAGTGTGTTGGTATCAGCTGCCGTCTGCTCCATGCTCTCCGCTCTGTGCAGCCCCAGAGTGTGCCAACCAAGGGATCAATGGGCTGCAGCTGCTGCCAGATACGGTCAGTCCCCACGTGCTTGCTGGCTCTTGTGTGTGTAGTGGAGGGTGGGACACCCAGTCGGGCTGGTCACCCTGAAATCATGTTTCCTGAAAATAAGCCCTGGTGCTTATTTTTGGGCCCAAAAGAAAATAAGATCAGGTCTTTTGGGGGGGGGGGGGGAACACAGTAGTTCAGCTTTCCCTCAATTTTTTTACCCTCCTTATGGCTTCTGTTATAGCTCATGTTTATACATATAGTAGCTGGGTGATATTAAAAGTCCTAATTCTTTGCTGCCAGATAGAAATTGATGAGATTTTTGAATTCCCTGAACAGTAATCCTAATACCCTATATGAGATTGGGGCATAGGGCATGATGCCTCATATATTGATGTTGCTGGCTTCATAATTTTGTAGTCACTTTCTATTATGAGGAAATAGTTATACTGGAATGGGCTCTCTGTGCCCCCATATTTTATATTAGAAAAATTCCAGATAAATTAAATGTACGGATTACTAGATGCCCCACAAGGAAAAAAAATACTTTGTGAGATGTCAGCCTCTCAGTGTAGACCAGGTCAAGAAGTACTATGATTCTATTTAATTGATATAAGGCACAATAATAAACCCCTTCATAGTTGTGGCGAATGGGCTTGTGCAGCGCAATGAAGCTATGAGCTACGCCTTGCAGGGCCACCCAAGACCGACAAGCGATAGCAGAGAGCTCTGACAAAACATGATCTACTGGAGAAGGAAATGGCAACCCACTCCAGTATCTCTGCCATGAAAAATCCATGGACAGTACCAAAAGGCAAAAAGATATGACGCTGGAAGATGAGCCCCTCAGGTCGGAAGGTGTCCAATATGCTACTGGGAAAGAGCAGAGGGCTAGTACTAGTAGTGCCAGAAAGAGTGAAGTGACTGGGGGAAAAGCCGAAAAGGATGCTCAGCTGTGGATATATCTGGTGGCGAAAGGAAAATAATAATAATAATAATAATAATAATAATAATAATAATAATAATAATAATAATAATAATAATAATAATAATAATAATAATAATAATAATAATAATAATAAATTTATTTATAGACCGCTTCCTCTCCCCAAAGGGACTCGGAGCGGTGCACAGGGAAAATTTAAAAATACCAATAAATATACAAATAAATTAGGTAAAAGGCAAATTAAACAATGATTATCCCTGCGCTAAAATCCCCAATTTTTAAAATTAACTAAAATCCCCTAAGCCCTATTAAAAGACGGGAGACTAACCTAGGCCGGCCAAGCAGAAAAAGTGTGTTTTGAGTTTTTGACGGAAGGAGCGGAGGTCCGTAGTTGTTCTAATTTCGGGGGGAAGGTCGTTCCTGGGCGTCGCCCGCTGGCATAGCCTAGTGGACGGCACCCGGAGAAGTCCCTCTCTGTGGGAGCGAATCGGCCGCAGGGATGTATGGGGCAGAATCCGATCCCGCAGATAACTAGGTCCCGTGCCATGGAGCGCTTTAAAGATGATAACTAACACCTTGATGATAACTAAGTCCGATGCTGTAAAGATCTATACTCCATGGGAACCTAGAATGTGAGATCCATGAATCAAGGCAAGCTGGACATGGCCAAACAAGAGATGACAAGAACTAAAATGGACAGGAATGGGTGAATTTCATTCAGATAAACATCAGGTATACTACTGCGGGCAAGAATCCCTCAGAAGAAATGGAGAAGCTTTCACAGTTAATAAAAGAATAGGAAAAGCATTACTGGGATATAATCCCCAAAATGACAGAATTACCTTAATTCGAATCCAAAGCAAACCATTCAACATCACAGTAGTCCAAGCCTATGCCCCAGCCACTGGTGGTGAAGAGGATGAAGTGGACTGGTTCTATGAAGCCCTACAACATCTTTTAGAATTAACACCAAAATAACGATGTCCTTATCATCATGGGGATTGGAATGCTAAAGTAGGAAGCCAAAAGATAACCGGAATAACAGGCAAGTTTGGTCTTATAGTACAATATGAAGCAGGGCACAGGCTGGTAGAATATTATCAAGAGAATACGCATGGCCATAGCCATCACTCTTTTCCAACAATCCAAGAAACGACTCTACACATGGACATCACCAGAAGGTCAACACAGAAATCAGATTGACTATGTGCTCTGCAGCCAAAAATGGAGATTAATTTATATGCAGAGCACATCATGAGAAAGGTGGGCGAGATGAATTACAAATTGGAATTAAGATTGCCAGAAGAAATATCAACAATCTCAGATATGCAGATGATACCACTCTAATGACAGAAAGTGAAAAAGAACTAAAGAGCCTTCTGATGCGGGTGAAGGAGGAGAGTGCAAACGTTGGTTTGAAACTCAACATTAAGAAAACTAAGATCATGGCATCTGGCCCTCTCAATTCCTGGGGAAGAACCAGAACTAGGTAGTGACATTTAATTTTCCTGGCCTCCAAGATCACTGCAGATGGGACTACTGCCAAGAAATTAAAACACACTTGCTCCTGGGGAGGAAAGCTATGGCAAAGTTAGACAGCATACTAAAAAGCAGAGACATCACCCTGCTAACAAAAGTGTGTATAGTCAAGGCTGTGGTTTTCCGAGTTGCAATGTCTAGCTGTGAAAGTTGAGCCATAAGAAAGGCTGAGCACCAAAGAATTGAGACCTTTGAACTATGGTGTTGGAGAAGACTCTGTGAGTCCCTTGGACTGCAAGGCGATCAAACTGGTCGGTCCTAGAGGAGATCAACCTTGACTGCTCTTTAGAAGGCGAGATCCTGAAGATGAAACTCAAATACTTTGGCCACCTAATGAGAAGGAAGGACTCACTAGAGAAGAGACAATTGCTGGCTATGAGGTGGCTGGATGGAGGCACTGAAGCCGTACACATGAACTTAAATGAACTCCGGGGGATGGTAGAAGACAGGAAGGCCTTGGATATTTCTTCTTTTCTTTCACTAAATTCACTGTAGTAAAAAGGTTTGTTTTTGTTTACTTTAGGGCAATGAATTATCCCAGCCATGGTGATCTTCAAGTTCATTTATATCTTTCTTTGTTATGGGAACCTATCCAACTGTGCTTTTTTTCCCCTGATGCCTTTAAGTTAATGTTGATTTCTGAAAACTGCTTGGATGAATCTCTGCTGTTTTCTTGGCAAGGTTTCAGATGTGTTTTATTTTATCTATATGTTTTATTTAAAAAAAAAAGAAAGAAAACTCAAGGTGGCAAACAGTATTTAGTATTTCTCCCTCCTCCTAGTTTTCCCATCACAACAGGTGAGGTGAGTTGGCCTGAGAAAGAGTGACTGTTCCAAGGTCAACCAGCTGGCTTTCTAGTCTGGTGCCTTAAACACAACATCAAGCTCTTTGTGGTTCATTAGTGTTATGATACCCAGGCTGCAAAATACAAGCACTAAATAGCAGGTGAGAATTTTCTGTATTTTGTTGTTGCCTTATAGCAGTGATGGCTATCCTTTTTTGGCTCACGTGCCAAAAGTGGGGGGAGCGCAGGGGGGTCATGCCTGGGCGTGCCACACCCATAATGCTATGTGTGCGACCCCCTGCTTTTGGCGTGTGTTTTTCGCCCTCCCCAGGCTCCAGAGGCTTTCTAGGAGCCTGGGGAGGGTGAAAACAGCCTTCCCTCCCCACCTCCAGAGGCTTCAGGAGCTTCCCTGTATCCTCCAGAGGGTGAAAAACGGCCTCAAAAGAAGGCCTAAATTAGCTGGCCAGCACACACATGCGCGCTGGAGCTGACAGGGCAACACCTCGCGTGCCCTAAGAAATGGTTCCGCGTGCCACCTGTGGCACCTGTGCCATAAGTTTGCCATCACTGCCTTATAGGTATCTCAGTCGTTGCAGTTGGGATGAGCCAAGATTAAGATCATATTCATGTTCTCTATCCTTATAGCTGAACCTTGTAAGAAGAGGGATTTTATATATAACAAGCAGAAATTGAAACACATGGCCAAAGATTTTGAAGACATTAAATAAAAGCTGATAACTCTCGGGTTCAGTGCCCACCGATTTTTGATGCTTTCATAGAAGAAAGAATCATGATGCAGCCTGACAGAAGGTACATACTGAGTTAATGGGTTACAATCAGAGGTCTTTTAATGGTAATTTTAATGGTTTTTAAATTTTGTACAGGGTAGTTTAATTCGTTTTTAAATTTGTGTGTATTGTATGTTTTTAGTTGGTTTTTAATTTTCCTGTACACCGCCCCAAGTCCCTTCGGGGAGAGGGGGCGGTTTATAAATATAATAAATTATTATTATTAATTATTATTATTCAAACTTGGCAACTTTAAGACTTGTGGACTTCAACTCCCAGAATTCTCCATCCAGTCAGCTGATCCACAAGTTGTTGGCTGGAGAATTCTGTGAGTTGAAGTCCACAAGTCTTAAAGTTGCCAAGTTTGAAGACCGGTAAGTTACATGAAAGATACTACGCGTTACCTGGGGGAGGACAAACTTCTGAACTTTATACGGTGTATATGAGTGTACGGAGCTATCTAGGCCGCCAGGTGGCGGTACAACTGTCCAGAGGTCGCAACAGTCTGGGCGTAGCTTCTGCCTGGTGCGGCGTCAACTCCGCCCAATTCCCTCCCTCGAGATCGACGTGCCTCCAGTAGCAAGCGGCCGCTCAGGTGTGGGCGTGGCTGCTGGAGAAACCCCTCTCGCTTTTGCTCAGGCAGCCGGTGATTGCGGTGCCCGGCTCGATTTCACGTCGCCCGTCTTTCCTGGTCGTCGAGAGGAGTGGCTGCCCATCCCGCTGGCTTTCTGGCAGCGCCATGGCAGAGCTGGAGAGCCTGGAGTTCGGCAAAGCAGACTTCGTGCTTCTCGACACCGTGTCTATGCCGGAGTTCATGGCCAATCTCCGGTTGAGGTACAGAGTGGATGGCCGGAGGAAGGGGGGTGGATCTCCGTTGCCCCTTCCTGCCCCCATTCTAGGGAGGAAAGGAGCAGTGGCATTTGGAGAAGGAGGAGGTGGCGGCGGCAGCAGCAGCAGACTCCTTGCTATCTCCTGTCACGGAAAAGCAAATCGGTTTCATTTCCCATTGCCAGTTCAATGAACCCCACTAAAGCGAATGCTCCCTAGCCAATGGTGACTGGGAGAAACGCAAAGCAGGGAGAAAAGCTATTTATTATTTGGATGGTAGGTCACCATGAAATCCTTCAGCTGCCAGGTAGACCAGGAAATTAAGAACCCAAAAGACAACGCAAACTACTTCTGTATTGCTGCCAGGAAAACTACCTGGATGTGGCTGTGAAGCCATCAGTCATTTCATTTCATTTCATTTTATTACATTTATATCCCGCCCTTCTCCACAGAGGACCCAGGGCGGCGCACAGGAAATTTAAAAAACATACACAATAGAAGATAGACAAATAATTTAAAATATATATTAAATAATCCCCAATCCTGTGCTAAAAACCAATTATTAAAAACCCAATTTAAAACTTTTCTAAAAGTCCCCATGGGAGGTTAGGCTAGGCCGGCTTGATGGAAAAAATATGTCTTTAAACATTTGCGGAAGAGGCGGAGGTCGGTGATGGTCCGGAGTTCAGGGGGTAGGTCGTTCCAAAGGGCAGGGCCCGCCACAGAGAAGGCTCTTCCCCTGGGTGTCGCCAGTCGGCATTGTCCGGCCGACGGCACCCTGAGAAGGCCCTCTCTGTGGGAGCGGATCGGTCTAAGGGATGTATGGGGCAGGAGACGGTCTCGCATATAACTAGGCCCCGAGCCATGGAGCGCTTTAAAGATGGTCGTCAGAACCTTGAAGCGCACCCGAAAGACCACAGGAAGCCAATGCAGCTCGCGCAGGATTGGTGTTATATGGGAGCTTCTGGTGGCTCCCGTAATTACCCGCGCGGCTGCGTTTTGGACTAGCTGTAGCTTTCGAGTGCACCTCAAGGGAAGCCCCATGTAGAGAGCATTACAGTAGTCGAGACGGGACGTCACGAGAGCTTGAGTGACTGTGCAAAGGGCAGCCCGGTCCAGTAAGGGGCGCAATTGGCGCATCAGGCGTACCTGATGAAACGCCCCCCTGGCCACGGCCGTCACATGGTCCTCCAAGGACAGCCGGGAATCCAGGAGGACACCCAAATTGCGCGCCCTCTCCACGGTGGCCAGTGTTTCGCCCCCAATGGCCAGAGTTGGAGTAATCTGGCTGAACCGGGGTGCCGGAAACCACAGCCACTCAGTCTTGGCAGGGTTGAGCTTGAGTTTGTTACCACCCATCCAGATCCGTACGGCTTCCAAACACCGGGACAGCACTTCGGCGGCATCGTTGGGGTGGTCTGGGGTGGATATGTACAGCTGGGTGTCGTCAGCGTACAGATGGTACTCCACCCCAAAACCACGGATGATCTCACCCAGCGGCTTCATATATGTGTTAAACAGGAGGGGCGAGAGGACCGACCCCTGAGGAACCCCACATAAGAGGGGTCTCGAGGTCGACCTCTGCCCTCCCGTCAACACATATTGCGACCGACCAGAGAGGTAGGATGAGAACCACCGCAAAACGGTGCCTCCCAGCCCCAACCCCCCCAGTCGGTGCAATAGGATACCATGGTCGATGGTATCAAAAGCCGCCGAGAGGTCTAATAGGACTAGGATAGAGGAATACCCTCTATCCCGCGCCCTCCAGAGATCATCAACCAACGCGACCAATGCCGTCTCGGTACTGTGACCGGGTCGGAAGCCGGACTGGCGCGGGTCTAGATAATCAACTTCCTCCAGGTGTTGAGGAAACTGTTGGGCTACCACACTCTCAACAACCTTCACCAGAAAGTGAAGGTTGGAGACTGGACGATAGTTCTCTAGTAAAGCTGGGTCCAGGGACGGCTTCTTGAGGAGGGGCCTCACTACCGCCTCTTTCAAGACGGCAGGCAAGGACCCCTCACTCAAAGATGCGTTGACAATGCCCTGGAGCCAGCCTCGTGTCGTCTCCCAGGATGCCAGTACAAGCCAGGAGGGACACGGGTCCAATAAACATGTGGTCGCTCTAAGTTTCCTTGACAGCCTGTCCATATCCTCGGTGGTAACAAAGTCAAACTCCTCCCAAGCAGGAACCTCAAGACTAGTCTCGGACAGTCCCACAGGACCACTGTCGATGGAGGGTAGCTCATTCCGAATCCGAGTGATTTTCTCCTGCAGATAAATCCCAAATTCCTCTGCTCGCCCTTGTAGAGGGGCTTCCCGCGGCCTCTGGTGAAGGAGGGAGCGGGTCACCCCAAACAGGGCGGCAGGGCGGTTATCTGCGGATGCAATTAGGGTGGCACAATACTCACGTTTGGCCACCCTTATCGCCACTAAGTAAGCCCTAATATGGGTTCTCACTAGTGTTCGGTCGGCTTCGGAGCGAGAGGATCTCCATCTGCTCTCTAGGCGTCTCTTGTGGCGTTTCATCCCCCGAAGCTCCTCAGTAAACCAGGGAGCCTGGGTGATTCGTCGCCGCAAGAGAGGCCGCAAGGGCGCGACTCGGTCCAAGGCCCCCGTGGCCGCACTTAACCATGCGGCCACTAGGTCCTCAGTCGAGTCGCGGGGCAGGATCACAGGAATTGGCCCAAGCTCCCTCTGGAACCTTTCCGGGTCCATTAGAAGCCTGGGGCGGAACCATCTAGGAGTGTCCGGTTCCGCCTCCCCGCGGTGAGGTGGAGCGATTGGAAAGTCCAGCCGGAGGAGAGCGTGATCTGTCCATGACAAGGGAGTGATGACTAAGTCCCCTATTCCCAGATCGCGACTCCACTGTCCCGAGACAAAAGTCATGAAGTTCAATCTAACCCTTTGTAAAAGTCCTAACTTAAACATTTGGACTGAGTGTCCATAATGTGTCATATGCATAATCTAGCAGAATGAAAAACAGTGGGATTGCTTCTTGGGACTGTTAAATCCCAGCTACTATAACTAATGATCAGGAATCCTGGAAATGGTTATAATCTCTGAAGTAGCCTCTCTCAACTGGTTGCTTTCCAGTGTTAAAGTCGGAGGGAGGGAGGAGGGTTATGGGTTTGGGAAGAAAGCACCCATCCCTCATTTAAAAAGGTTGCAAGGGTTGAGAGAGAGTTGTTTACCTGTGGTTTCATTGTGAGCAGAGTTGAAAAGTTTGAGTTAAAGACTTCCCGATTCATACCCTAGTTTTTCATTAAATCCACTTGGAAAGTACCGTATTTTTCGGAGAATAAGACGCATTGGAGTATAAGACGCACCCAGGTTTTGAAGAGGCAATTTTTTTAAAAAAGTAGGTAGGTAGATAGAGGGATAGAGAGGGAGAGAAAGAAAGAGAAATACAGTAGGTAGGTAAGCAGGGAGAGAGAGAGGGTAGGTAGGTAGGTAGGTAGGTAGAGGGGGAGAGAGAGAGAAATACAGTAGGTAGGTAGGTAGAGAGACAGAGTGTGTAGTTAGGTAGGTAGATAGATAAAGGGGGAGAGAGAGAGACATACAGTAGGTAGATAAGTAGGGAGAGAGTGTGTAGATAGATAAGTAGGGAGAGGGATAGAGAGAGAGAAATAGAGAGAGAGAGAGAAATACAGTAGGTAGGTAGGGGAGAGAGAGAGAGTAGCTAGATAGGTAGAGAGAGGGGAGAGAGAGAAATACAGTAGGTAGGTAGGGAGAGAGAATGTAGATAGGTGTAGAGGTAGAGAGAAAAATAGAGAAACAGAGAGAGAGAGGGACCGGGGTGCCTTACGCACAGTCACTCAAGCACTCGTCACCTCTCGACTACATGGGGCTCCCCTTGAGGTGCACCCGAAAGCTGCAGCTAGTCCAGAACGCAGCCGCGCGGGTGATTACGGGAGCGCCTAGACACTCCCAAATAACACCTATCCTGCACGAGCTGCACTGGCTTCCTGTGGTCTTTCGGGTGCGCTTCAAGGTTTTAACGACCATCTTTAAAGCGCTCCATGGCTCGGGGCCTAGTTATATGCGAGACCGCTTCCTGCCCCATACATCCCTCAGACTGATACGCTCCCACAGAGAGGGCCTCCTCAGGGTGCCGTCGGCTGGACAATGCCGACTGGCGACACCCAGGGGAAGAGCCTTCTCTGTGGCGGGCCCAGCCCTCTGGAACGACCTACCCCCTGAACTCCGCACCATCTCCGACCTCCGCCTCTTCCGCAAGTGTCTGAAGGCACATCTATTCCATCTAGCCGGCCTAGCGTAACCTCCATTACTGACTATTAGACAGTTTTAAACTTGGGATTTTTAATTCGGTTTTTAGCGCAGGGTTTATTTATTAGAATAAGTTTTTTAAATTTTATATATTTTATATATTTTGTATGTATTTTAACATCCCTGTGCGCCGCCTGGGTCCATTTGGAAAAGGACGGGGTATAAATTTAATAAAATAAATAAATAAATAAAATACAATAGATAGGTAGGGAGATAGCGAGAGGGTAGGTAGGTAGATGTTTCCAGGTGTATTTACCCATGTGCTGGAGAAGGAAATCACTGACCACCTTTGGAACAAATCTTTATTTCTGCAGGCACAGCACTTGAGCAATGTAATTCTCATCAACCACTCTAACTAAACAGCTTTCCAAAAGGGGAAAAAAGCCCTTTTTGCACTGTGCAAACCTCCCCCAAATGGCCCGTTTTTCACAAAAATGGGTCCTTTTTTTTCAAATAAAAGGCATGAATAGCCTTGGGGGGGCTTGTAGAGTGCTCCGGGGAGGGGGGCAAAATGAGGAAAAATGGCCTGTTTTTTTCATTAAAATGGGCCATTTTTTAGGGAAAAAAATAGCATGCAGAGCCTTATGGAGGCTTACAGAGTGCTGCTGGGGGCGTGGCAAAAACGCCCTGTTTTTTTGCTCATTTCTGCCCTCCCCAGCCCTTAGGAGCTCTCTGGAAGCCTCCATAAGGGTATGCGCATGGCCATTTTGGTGAAGGGGCGGGGTTTCAGGAGGCAAAAAATGATGTATAAGACGCACCCAGATTTTCAGCCTCTTTTTAGAGGAAAAAAGGTGCATCTTATACTCCGAAAAATACGGTATTTATATCTTTGCTATATTGAGTTTGAATGTGGAAGCCGTGCTTTTAAATATTCTTAGAGGATATTGTCTGATATGGCTATTGTGTATTACTCTATTAATTCTTGCAATAACATCACTCACAAAAATTCTTGCTGGCTCACTTTTATAATGTTATTTTCAAGTCTTCCAAAACTCTATTAATAGAATCCACAGACTCCCTGGAATACCTGCTTTTTATAGGATTGAATTTTGGGGTTGAATCTTGAGTAGCACAACACCCTACCTCAGCTTTATATCCTGCCTCGATAAAATCACTCAAATAATGGCTGAAATATCCACAGTGATTTTACTTCTTGGAAGTAAAAATAAGTTTTTATAGTACGCATTGTGTCTATTAGGTGCAAGAGGGTGCATAATTTTTTAATCCTATCTATTATATATTAGAATCAAAAAATTGTCTAAAATTTTCATCTCCAACAGTTTAGACTGCACAATATCACTCAGGATAGGCAGATTGCAGAAAATATCCCAAAGATACACACACACACACCCAGCAACAATAGCTCTCTTTTTAAAAACTATCCAAATTGGAAACTTAAAATAGAGCCTATTTTTGTTATAAAATGTTTCAATGGAGCACATTTCTACATTGAAACATCTGGCATTCTTAATTATTTCTGAGTTTGTAAACTGAATTTATAACCCATTTTATAAACTGAGTGGGTGAAGAATATCTGGCCTCCAAATGTCACAAAATGATAAACCAAAGAACGCCACCATGTTGGCTGGGATTGTTGGGAATGGTAGTTTAGCTACACACGGGCAGCATAGGTTGCTTACTCCTGATGAAAATCTATTTGGTCTTTTGCATTGTTGATTTCAGTGCAATTTTCAAAACAGTGACTTTGTTTTGAATATATATGAATTCACTTTGACTGTTAATTAGGACTGCACACATTAGAATCTTATTCCTGTTGTGCCCTGTCTCATGACTGTTATGGCGGCTCTTTAATCATTTGCCTAAATTTAAGTATGTCACCTGGATATGGAATAGTCACTATGTGGCATGATTAAATGTTCATACAGGAGGAACTCCGTGTATATAATAATGGCACAAATTATTCCATTAATCAACACAGAATGAATATGCTTGTGACATGAACATGCTTGTGTTATATAGGCCTTTTGCCTAATATATGATCTAACCTACAGTTCAGATTTAACACATCTGTTTGCACCTGAAAGTCTCATTATGTTGTACCTCCTCCTTATTCCGTGAATGATGAAGGTGTGTTCTTGAACTACTTCTGTTATCTTGTTGTTCTGGACTTTAAAAATGTGTCAGCTGCTTTTATCTAGGCAACAGTTTCTGCATACAGATAGTTCTTGACTTACAATTCACAATTCATTAAGCAACTGTTGTAGATTATAAGAACACTAAAAAAAAGGAGAGTTAACCAGTCTTCACACTTCAAGCATCCCCATGGTCCGTTATCCCAATCTGGGCACTTGATAACCAGCTTGTATTTACAATGGCGGCGGGGGGGGGGGGGTTGTTATTGGCATTTATAATCTTCCCAGCCTTCTGACAAATAAAGTCAATAGTGGAAACCAGATTCACTTAACAACTACAGGATTCACTTAACAATTGCAGTTGTTTGCTTAACAATCATGGTCAAAATGGTCATAAAATCAGGGATGACTCACTTATCAATCACTTTGTTTAGCAGTGAAAATTCTGGTCTCAACTGTAGTTGTAAATCAAGGATTACATGTATTTCTATCAAAACCATTTCCCTTACTCTCTACCCACCAGTTGGAACAAGTACTTTATAAGAAATGTTTAAATACTTAGAATGTAAACCTTTATTACCCATGGCAAGCAGTTGTGTTGGAGTTATTTCTTGACATAGGTTAGATTTGAATAAGGACAAGATTTTTAGCAGCTTTACTGCAAGGATATTTTCTTCTTCTTCTGCCTTAACAAAGAAAATACTGTTTTCAGCAAGAAGGCTAGATCACGAAGGTCTATTAGTGATGCTAGCTATGGTAGATAGGTAAAATCTTCCTGTTCATAAACAAGACTGCTAGGTGTTAAACACCAAATAAAAGACCTATTTTTCATATTTTATTTGAAAATCTTATTGCTTAAAAATTAAAGCAGATAACCGAACTTCTTTCAGTTTATCCAGTATAGCTGCAGGTAATACATGGTAATGTTGCAATCCAACATTAGGAAAGACATGTTGCTGATCCTGTCTTAAAGCCATATATTTATTCATGTGCATAATAGCTGAATTCATGTACATCTGTAAATGTCGCTATATTGGCTACTTGTTCTTCCTGCTTCTTGTTATATTTCTAGTTTTGAATGAAAAGGCTGTTTTTATGGTGAGTTTTGACAAGAACTTATGTTAAAGGAAAGGGTAGGAAATTGCATTTTTGAATCATATTTATTTAGCTAGCCTCATAGTTAGAACTAAGGTCTATTGGCAAAGTAGGTTCCTTGCTATTTCCTTGAAGGGTGTATTTCACTAAACACTGCTAGGTCAACATTTAATGTGTGACTCAGAGATTGAAAGGAAAAGAAACCTTTAAGTAGCGCTCTTAACCTGGACAGTTAAGAGTTGTATATCTTCTTGGATTCCAGAGAGTTGAAGTCCAACAAAATAAATGAATAAAAATAGATTGAGACAAAAAGTTTTCAGTAGAATAAATTGATGCATGACTATGAACATTTCTGTGAGAATTGCCCAAAGTAGGTTTCCCTGTATTGATTTTATTGTGTATCATTGTTTTTCAGAAAATAGAAAATAGGATTCAGCAGCTATTTTAGAGAAAAACTTCTGTTTGTGTTATCCAAACAGTGTTGTGGCCATTTAACAATGGGAGGAAAAAGTTATTAGGACTCAGAGAGCATACAAGTTTGATTTTTTTTAAATGGAGTAACTACTTGCTGAAATTAATGACCCCCCTTCTCCCCGTTTTTCTCTTACTACTGATTATTAAGCTACAACTCACTCAGTAGTAACCTTGCCATCCACAGTCCTGGTAGGACAGAACATAGCAAACTTCTACTCCATTTCCCCACCATGCTTTTAGTTAATATGTTTAAGAACATGCAATCACATCAGCACATAGATATTTTGAATGATCAGTGTTTGTTTAAATTTGTTTTTTTTTTGTTTTTAAAACACAAAAAATGAAGATCTGCCTAAAGCTTATAATTATGATCATGTTTTCACAGTTTTCTTAACACTGATGATTTCCCAATATCTATTTGCTTTTAAAAATGTGACAAACATGCTACCTTTGATGACCAGGTAAAATACCGGAAGAAAAATGATTTGTGATGCTTTTGCTTTTTTAACTGGAACCCCTGGAACATTAGCAGCTAAGTCTTCTGAAAACTGCTTTGTGCATATGAGGAGAGAGATTTCTGAGGCAGCAAGGAGGAAATTCATTGTACTATTGCCAGTGAAAAGCCAAATTCACCACAAGAATGTCCCTATAACCCCCGTAATTCCAAACATATTACTTCCTTTATGAAAGCATAGACAATTTAGACAGGGAGTTGTCTTAAAATCAGGCACTAAATTTGCTTTTCCGCCCTCCTTTTCTGCTGGGGAGAACAGTCCAGTGTAAGATGATTTAAAATAATCTAAGATATCGTTTTTTGCAAGATTTAGAATCTTCCACTTGGGTACCTAGGCTTTTCTTTTGTTTATTTATTAGCAATAGCTTCAACTATCCTCATTTCACTTAGATTTGTAATGCCGTCATCAATTTAAAAAAAAGTTTCTAAATATCATTATTCCAAACATGATATGATGATTCTCAACTCATCAATTAAAACAATTGTATTATTATCCCAGATCTCTAGCAAGGATATAGTTGTCAGATGTATTAAACCAGTCAGAGGTATCTGGTAGACTGTGTGTAAATAGCAATAGTAATAGAATCTCAGCTATATATTGAGTATTTCCAGGAGCACCAACACAATTTTCTGAACCTAATCTGTGGATTGGGCGTTCTGTTTTTTTCTGCAAAACCCAATTGTATAGGACATTTTCAATATATTGATCCTTATTTAGAAATCACTGTAATTCAGATAAAAATAACATATATGCCACACTTGAGGTTAAGGTTTTTTTAATATTATTCACATAATGTAGTATCTAGTGAATTCCTAATAGATAGAATATCAAATATTTACCATTTTCCCATAATATTATTTTTAATTTGTAAAGGAGTTAGGGTTCTAACTTTTGTTCCTGTACTAATTAAAACACACATCTCCTTTTCGTTAATCTGACAGATCCTTTTCTGAATGATAGGTGCATTTGTGACCAAAAATGTTTTTCCATGCTTTTGTTAATACTACAGTGATCTTAATCACTGGCTAAAGAATTGAAAAATGGGAATGGGCATTGTCATAAGAAGTTAATTAGAATTGTATAATAGATTTTTATTTTGCTTTGGGCTGAAATTTCCTCCTATTTGGTCTAACGGGTATCACTTTGCTTTGGTGATAACTCCATCATAGTCTGGAGAGCAATGATGAAAAAGGAACTTCATTCACGAAGTTGTCTTGGAAACCTCTTTACATGTTTTCAGTGTTTATGTTCAGGCAGAAAACAATAAACTCACACATACTGAACACAGAAAGACTTTTTAATTATTTTCTAATGCAGAATTTTTAAAAGTAACCTTGGTCCTATTTAGAAAATGGCAAGCTATTTTCACTAACAATTGAAGGAAAATTACCCAGTGCTATAAAACTTGTTGATCCAAAGGTTTCTAATAAATGAAAAATACTAAGCAAGCAATTTTTGAAAGTGATTAGAAAAGGAAGTATGCAAACTCAGTGTCCTTTAAGGAGGCGATCTAAGGTTGAGCAAGATAGTTATTCCCTCATCTGTCAGAGGTCTAAATCCACTGTCTTGCAATCTCCTCTTGGGAAGCAACTATCTAGAGCTTTTGTGGGCTATCTCGAGTCCTCTCCTCGCCCAAAGAGGAATGTTGAAGAGCCAGTCTTCTTGCTGGCTTTTCATTCCACCACAGTGGTCGATTGTATTTTCAGTGGAGTCGTCTTCACTAAATTCTTTCCTAGGAACAATGCTTAACTATGTCTTTGTGAATCAAATGCAGTAGAATCTTTATGTCATGTTTCATCAAATTGCCTTTTCATAGACATATCAAAAACACTTTTTTGAGCAGATTTTTCTAGGTCATACAGACCATTTCTACATCCAACTATCGCTGATTGACCAGCATGACTCCGTAGTTGTGTCAGTGGCCAAATTCTCTTACAGTATGCTACTTTCAATATTAGAGGCTACATTCTGACTCAGTAAGATAAATGCTCTATTCCTGATAAGGAGTTTAGTTTTTCTTTCTATTTGACTTTATCTGTTTTATTTATAAAGCACATTTTTCTCATTGTATATACTGTATGGTCTACAATCGTAAGTTGAATAATCAAACAATGTGGGTAATCCTCCAATGACATAAAACAGTTGAGACTGGAACTGTAAGGGTTGTTAAATGCACACACTTCATTTTACAACTTTTTTCCTGCATTCATTAAATGAGTCACACACAATTGAGTAAATCCAGCTTCCCCCACTGACTTTGCTTTTTGGAAGCCAGCTAAAAAAGTTGTAAATGATATCACATGGCTATGGGATGCTGCTGCCAGTGCAATGGTTGCTGAATGTCCAAATTATGATCCCAAAGAGATTTTGCAACTATCCTAAGTGGGAGGCCGATTGTAAGTTACTTTTTTCAGTGCCATTTGTAACTTTGAATGATTGCTGTATAAATTGTTGCAAGTCAGGGACTATCTTGTGGATTTAATATTACGTATACCTTGACTGGGCTGCAAGATTCAGACCTCTTGATGCAAATTTTCTGTTATCTCTTTGCAAATTACAGCAAATGCATCTAGTTCCTACCTTCAGCCTGTATTTTCCCATTCCAGGTATATGTCTGATAACTGAATCCATTTATTTTTTGTTTCAAAAATCTGTTTATCTTTCCAATCTGTTTGCACCTTTTGTTGTTATTGCTGAAGTTTTATGCATAGCTTGTCTTAGGTGCTGATACGGAAGAACATAGCAGTTTTATAATTGCAGCTTATAGTTGTTGCGATTAGTAACTTTGAACAGGTACTGAAATAAAATATTAATAATTAACTTTTGAAGCAATTTAATACATTGAAATGCTTTATATCCTTGAAGCAATATGTTTGTTTTTGGTAAAAGATGTTCTTCTGACTTTCTAAATACTTACTTATTAAATCACATGTTATGGTATTTTGGTCTTAAAAGGGCCATGCATTTAAGAAACCAATCCCGTTTGAGAAATATTTATATTGTGTAATTAGCATTTTATTTCTCTAAGGTTTCTGTGGGGAGGATGTAACTACGGGAGATGACTCTTTTGTTGGCAGGCTTGGCCAATCCTTGACCTCGCCCTACAAACAGTATCAGGTTGCAAAAGCAGAACAACTGCTTTGCTTTTGGTGTATTCCTTGCCAGTGGTAGAGCTTGTATCTTCTGTATAGTTTTGCAGTTTGTTACACAGTGAATCCTTTCCATGTTTGTACATTGCCTTTCAGAATGTATTCTGTTATTCTTAGCCAACAAATTTATATATGTACAGTAGCTCAATATATCTAAGGGACACCATTTGAAAAAATAGTGGCACCTGGATGTGATATACTGGATTTTGCTAACTATCTTGCTTCCCTGAAAGTAAGACCTCCCGGATATCAAGCCAGATAATAATCGAGCTTTTGAGCACATGTGCTAAAATAAGCCTTCCCTATAAATATTGCAACACAGCAGCAGCTCTGAGGTGACCACACTCGCCACCTCCTACGCCTCAAAAATAATAAGACCTCCCTGAAAATGAGGCCAAGCGCTTATAAAGTAAAGTCCCCCAAAAGTAAAACCCTGTCTTACTTTAAGGGAAACACACTACAAATTTATATTGTTTTGGGACTAGGCTATATTATGCTTAATTCAACAACAATACATTTTTTTCCATAGCAACTTTCTTGTGGTGTTTGTAGACAGCATTCCCTAAGAACAAATGGTTCCTTCATATATCTTGCTCACCATTTTATTACAAAAGCTGTCCAATAATCCACCTCAGGTTATTGCATTAGAAAATAATGGTGCTGAATTGTTTACTTGAACGTCTTTTTCCACCTAGACAAAAAACATAGCAATGTGAATTTATCCCCTTTGGTGTTAGGAGAGGGCAATGCCATGATAAATAGTTTTCTATTAAAAAAAATAACATTCAGATGAACATAGCTCCTATGGCTACTTTTAGCTTATCCTGGACTCTGAAAAACAGAACTTGATTTTCTTCTTTTAGATACTGAAAGGCTGTCATACCAGCTATAATGTGGTTTGTATGCAGACTATGGACACAAAATAGTGGCCAAGGGACTAGAATAGATCAGTTCATATTTCAACATAAAAAGAAAAGCCGTGTCAACATTTTTGTAAACAATTTCAAACAGTTGCATTTATTTCACATGCTAATATGATAATGCTTAAGATTTTGCAAGCCAAACTTCAACAATACTTCGAATGAGAATTGCCAGATGTACAAATTGGATTCCAGAGAGAATAGGACCTTGAGAGTTCACTTTTTAACATCCGGTGGATATTTTTTTTAAAAATAAGGGAGTTCCAAAATAAGTGTTTTTGATCTAAACAAAGACTTTTAACTGTATAGCCCAAACAAATTGGGAATAGCTCTTTAAACCTGGGTGTAGCCCAAGTGAATTGGTTACCACATTATTTCATATGCCTGTTGAATAATAAAATGAGCACGAAAGGAACACCTTAAGAGTGAACATGTTAGAATGCAGTTTGTAACAAATAAATGGTGGAGGAATGTGGCAAGATTATACACTGTCATCTTATTTTAACTTATTATCATGAGAAACAATGGACTAGAAGAAATAAAAATTGGAAATATAGTTGACGGAAGAAATATTAACAACCTCAGATGATGCTGATGATACTATTTTGATGGTTGAAAACAAAGAAGACTTGAAGAATCTCATGTTGAAAAGCACAAAAGCTACTTTGCTTGTAAAACTAACAACATGAACCAGTGGTTTCAAATCAATTTAGTTAAATTGAAAAGTAGTAACTTCTTAAGCTCAAAAATACTAGATGAACTTGAATCAAGTTGCACACTGAAAATACTAACAGTGAAACTAAAACCTAGTATTTTGGATATTTGCGGTGAAAATAAGAGCAGCATGAAAAGGATGCTTAGGATAAAAGGAAGCATACAAGAACCGAAAAGAAGCAGTTATTGGTAAACAATTCAGGTGAAGTCCGCTGAGTCACAAAGAGCAGAGATAAGGGCTGAAGAACCATCATATATTCCTCTTGAGTATAAAAGTTGGTTTTCAAATATTGTGAGCCCCACTATGTAGACCAAGCGAAGAAATCAATTCCACAATAAGACTAAAACCACTTTTATTAATATTGGCTATAGGCATAGACTCTTGAAAGTCTGACTGTGCTTTACAAGCATTCATGGAATTAGGGAGGTGTCTGCCTGAGTCACTTGCATATGCCTTGGTAATTGTCTTGGCCCTTCTCTTTCAAGGTTGTCTTCCGTATTCTGTACAAATATCTTCTTTGCCACTTCATAGAACAAATAATATTAGGTCTTTTTTGAACTTATCAACTTGTAAATATTTGGTAAATGTTTGTTTTATTTATTAAAAAAACCCAATCTATTTAGAGTGATAAGAAGATAAGAATTTGAAAGATAAGTCTGTATAAATTGAGAGATTGACTATACAATGTTTAAATTTGTAACACTTCTGAGAATATTGAGGTATTGTAGGTATACTCATTGCAGCTCAGTTGTTTGAGGGTTTTTCTTAGGGCTCATCCATTCCTCTCTCTTGGAGATAATTCCCAACTATGGTGCTAAGGCTCAACTGATAGACTTGAAGAGCTCACACCATGGAAGCTTATTTTCTTTTGCTAGATGAACAATGGCCAGTAGATTCTATTTTATGCTTAAACTTAACTCTCCCTCCCCCCCGGATATTTGGGAGTTTAAGAGACGTTCTAATGGTTCATTTTAGGATAGTAGCAGTGGAAACGCAACCTCAGGAAAATCTTCAACAAGGTCAGCAGCATTTCTCTGGGGGTGGGTCTGGTTTCTTGAAGAGCCAGAACCAAAATTTCCATGGAGAAGAAGACCTCTTGGTCCAATGGGAGCAGGTAACCCTATAATTGGCCATTTGGAGCCCACAAGTGATTGATCCTCCTGAGGTGATTTCTTCATGCATTTTAGAATATGTGCATAGATTCTCCCCGCCCCCTATTTTCTGGAAAACAGTGCTTTTCCATAAGATTAGTTTGATCTGGCTAAAACCTGTCTGAGTGGTGGCCTGATTCCAAGATGGAAGCTTTGTGTTAGGACGTAACAACAAAAGTAAATGGGTTATCTTAGAACTGGGTTATGGATAATTTATAGGTAAGCCATTAGATGAAACCCGAAACTAGCTAAATTTCCAAAAGTCACTGTAATTGGTAGGTGGAGAATTCCAAGATTGTTCTGTTGTGGTTGGCGTGTCCTTTCTTGAGAGAACTACAAAGATGACTTGTTCCTTCCAAGTCTTGCTTTTTATGATTATGGATTTTCGGTGCCAACTGTGAAAGAGGAAATACCTCATAATCTGCTGTAACTCTTCAGATGTGCTTTTCTTAGACAAACAGCCAATGTTTGCTATGCCATGCTTTGATATACGATATGATCATGTTTGATAATTCTAGTTAACTTTTATTTTAATCTCCCAATCAAAGGAACAATGTATTGTCCAATTTATATTCAAGTTAAAAAAAACATGGGTCCATGGTGTGTGTGTCTATCTCTGTGTATTCTCAACTATGTTTCTGGGGCTTTTCAGACAAATTTAGCAGCTAGTATTAATTGATGTAAAATAATCTTCTGTTAGATACAGGCCTTCCTCTTAATCAAAATCTGTGCCATTTCTCATCAAAGATGTATTGAATAGACCTGAACAAACTTTGAAAAAGGTGCTTCAGAATGTGTAGAAACATGTCCAGAGCAATTTTTAAATAAAAATAATTAAACAGTTATGGCGTCTCCTTTTTTAGGGTCATATAACTTCTATGAAAGCTGTTCGCAGTTGTCTCTCTGGTTATTTGTGCATACCTATTGTAAACAGGAGCAATCTTATAGGCAGTGGTATGCATTTGGAAGATGTAGTTACTTTAATCATTTGAAAAGAAGTGCATTACATGTACTCAGTTGTGTTTTGAATGATTTTCACAGCCTTAAAACACACTATTTCTTTTGTTCTTGAAAATTATGTTAATAACTATTCAGATTAATACATAGCTTGAAGTGTGGAAACCACTGTTGGAGTATTATAATACAACTGAATGATAACAACCCAGAGTGTACAAAAGGGAGGGGGAAAGCAATGTTTGTTCTACAGCATTGTACACCTGCCTGAGGCATAAAAGTTTTCCTTGGTTAAACGTGGAGTAGGCAGTTTCAATCCTGAGGGAGGATGACATGCCAACTCTAAAAATGTTAGTTTTACAACTACTCAAGTCTTTGGAATGTTTATGAATAAGTCAAAGTGGGTGGGATTAGGAATAGAAAAGAAACTTTTATCACACTTTCTGCAATAGGATCTATAGAGTATAAATTTATCAGTATTGTCTAATATTCTGGTTAGTCTCCATATTTTTAATATAATTTACATTTCAGAAGTAAACCTTGTATGCATTGGTGAGTTGTCCTCTAATCAAAAACTTTATATACCAGTACTTGTTTTCTAGAGTAGCAACATACCAAATGACTACCTATTTAAAATACTTTAGGAATCTTAATTTTTACTATCTTAAATCTGTTAAAAGACAGATCTGTTTCATTTCTTTTTAATTATGAAACATGATTATTTTGGGGGGTTATGAATGAGTTCATATATTGGGGAGAAGTCATGTTTAAATCTTTTTTGTTGCTTATCGTAGAATGAACTGAGTTTACAGATAATGTTACAGTAAGGCATGGTTTACCTCAGGAATGAGTAGCATTTGGGGCTTTAGCCTTGTGATTTTCTAGATGTTAGCAGGAGGCCATTTAGTGACATGGTAACATTACTAGAAAAAGCTGAAATATTTTTAACTCATGTTTTGAAGAGTGAAAATAGGCACAGAACTCAGGGCAGTTTATTGTGGCAAATGTACTCCTGGAGAATCCATGTGAGTTGTCTATTCTTGGTTTGCATTCACAGTGTTTAGATTCAGATTGATGCAGTGCTTAAAAACATCTGTGTAGAGACATATTTTATCATTATTAGATCTTTGGATGCTATCATCAGATTACCAGTGTCTGCTAATGACTTTCTGTGCAGTGCAGAAGTGTGTTAGTAATATAGATATGTGTTAAAGAATACATTGGTTTACCTGCATTTGAATCACTTTTAGCTGTTACTTCACTATTCTAATGCAGGATATGAAAACAAATGTCACATTATTTACTACTTGTTGATAAGAAGTTGTAGCTTGTTAGGACTTGTCGGATAATGTGTCACCCTCACTTGTTTCCCTGTTGGAATTGCATCATTTTTGTACTGTCTTTTTTGTTATTGTTGCTTTTCCCATGTGAGGCAACTAGAACTCAAGTCTTTACTTGTATGGTCACATATGACCAGAGAGCAGTTGTTTCATATTGAATAATAGCCAGTCTCTCATGTCCAGAATAATTATAGAAAAGAACTTCAGGAGTGAAGCATTAGCTCCTCCAGTTAATAACTGGGCATATTTGTACATTGTCCAGTTATTACTAAAAGGAATTTTAATGTAGGGATGACACTACTGTATGTTTGGAAACATGCTTTTAAGGCCTTATTTGCACAAGTACTCACAGTGCTTTGTATAATTGACCCCACTTGGATATTTGTTTTCTAGAATGAAATATCAAGTATTTATTTATATCATGTATTTCATTGCTAATGTTGCCGCTTTTATTATAGCTTTGTATTGTATGCATGGTTTGTTAATGACTTTTTAATGCATCATATAAGTATCTGAATTCATATATACTTTTGGATTAAAAGAAATAGGTCTAAATTGGTCTATTAAAATTGTAGACACATTCCTCTTGAAAGAAACATCTTTGTGTTCCCATTTTGTATATAAAGTAATTGACTAGCATTCCAAAAATAGATATATGATTGATTCAGTGGTATTGTACAGGTTAGATAGATGCACCAGTTTTCCTTTGAAGTTCAAATGCTGAAATTCAGAAACAGTGCTCTACTGTACTTCGAAGTTCACAAAGCAACATAGAGCAAGACAAATGTAAAATATTTCTTTATAAGAAAACAATGAAGCTTCTAAGTCCATAGTTGCTAATAGCTTGTGGCCCATTAACATTAAGAAATTATGCTTTTTTATGGTTATGCTTTGACAACTAGAAGAGGAAACTCTATATTTGAGGCAGGTTACCATGTAAATTCAGCAAAAACTTTGGAATTTAACTATCAGGAATTATGGCTCTAATAAACACAGATGGTAGCTAAAACTTTGGAATTTGACAATCAGGAATTATGGCTACAACAAGCATGGAGGGTAGCTGAAATATTGAATAAGAAATGTTATATTATTCCAGAAGTCAGGAAATAACTAAGAAATGTGTGAGTTATCCATTGGGAAAAACATTATTTTCTGTTAAGCAAAACATGTAGCAATATCTGCTTCTATTGCAGATTTTGCATTATTTAATAATAATATTTTATACTGTTCATACAGTAGTGAATTCCTTAGGAAACTGATGAGTATTGATATATGTAAAATATAAAATAAATTATCTTTTTCCTTTTCTTTATTTTTTTAATATTGTTTGGAGTTGTCTCCTTTATAATTCTTATTTTTTATATTTTTAAGATTAAAATTGTTTTGTCAATCGCATATAAAATAAATAAATAGCAGAGTACCGCACCAAAATAAGCAGCCACAGTTGGTGAGAAATTTTTATTCAAGAAGATGAATGATCTGAAAAATACATAATGATTCAGTAATGCTAGATTCTCCTGTAAATACCTGGTAAAAAATCATTTTCTACTTTTGCTCTCACTATACTGATAAGTCCAAACATTGCTTTGTTTTGACTATACAGTATATTTCCTTCTCAACATAGGTAGTCCTCAGCTTATGACCACAATTGACACTAAAGGTTCAGCTTCTAAGCAAGATAATTGTGAAATGAGTTTTGCCCCATTTTACAACCTAGTTGTAAAAATGAATTAAGTGAATTAGCTGTTAATTGAGTCTGGTTCTCCCATGGACTTGGCTTGTCAGAAGCCAAACTGATCACACGATCCTGGCCAAGCGACGGACATAAATATGAACCAGTTGCCAATATCTGATTTTGATCATGTAACCATGGGGATACTGAACAGTCATAAATCGCTTTTTCCTGTGATAACTTGGAATGGCAACTGAACGAATGGTTGTAAGTCAAAGACATATTGAAATTTATCCACTCAGATAAAAATTGCTACCTTGTAAAAAGCCTTTTTTAAAATCTCAACAACTATTGTAATACTAAATGTTATGTAGTACTCCGAGTAATAGGTCAGATTGTTTTTGCTGGAAAGCAGTTGTGCAGCACATGGAATTTAGCCAAGGAAGCATAGTCCAAGAAAGCATCCCTAGGGAACTAAATACAGAGATTAAAGCACCTCTGCTCTTTGAACGATATTGATAAGCTTGTAGTACACTATTTGTAATTTCTTTATTGTTCCTGATGTAAATGATTTAATTCCTCTTTTATTTCATATCAGAGAAATAGTACTGTACTATTAATAGCACTGAAAAAATGGTAAGGTAGTCCTTGACTTACAACAGTTCATGTAGTGAGCTTTCAAAATTACAACATCACTGAAAAAAGGTGATTTATGACACTTAACAACCATTGCAGCATCTCCATGGTCATGTGATCAGAATTGAGATACTTGGCAACATATTTATGACGGTTGCAGTATCACTGGCTCATGGGATTCTCTTTTGTAACCTTCTAACAAGCAAAGTCAATGAGGAATCCAGATTCACTCATCAGCCATGTTCCTCACTTAACAACTGTGGCTAAAAATGTTTCCATAAAATGGGGCAAAATTCATTTAACAACTGTCTCCTTTAGCAACAGAAACTTTGGACTCAATTGTAGTCATAAGTGGAGGACTGTCTGCCAGTATGATAGTGTTAACAATTTTAAAAGGAAGTAAAAAATTGGACTTTGAAAATGAGAATAAGAATAGAATAGAATAGAATAAATTTTATTTATAACCCGCTCTCTCTCCCCGAAGGGACTCGAGGCGGGGCACAGGGAAATTAAAAACAATTGACACAAGAGATATTTTCTTAGAGAAGTAACAGTAACAGACAGTATTATGCAAGCTTATTTAGAAGTAGATCCCATGGAGTGTATTGGTTTTTAAAATAAGTATAAAATATCTTTCAAGTTGAGCTTGATTTCTGGAGATTTGGCTATAATATAATACTGCCTTGGTATGTTTTGGTACACACTTTCCAGGATGTTTATTTTATTTTCCTATCTAGCCTACAGTCTTAGTATTTCTGGATATTCTCCAATTTAAATTCTATTTAGGTGTGACTCTCTTTAGCTTTTTTTTTTTTTTAATCATCCAGCTGCTACCAAATGCTGCCACCTGGAATTCATTGGACAGTAAAGACACTCAAGTTAGCCGTGACATTTGATTGCTGCATCCATGCCAATTTCTTGCAGTATTGTAGAAATAGTTTGCCACAACTTTCTGTGAATTATTTTTTTTCTTTTTCTTTGAGTTTCCAGTGTAGTTCACTGCTCTGAAAATCCAGGCACTAACTAGGATTAATCTTGCCCAGCGGTGAGATCAGACAACATCATTCACATGCTGCCATTCGCATTAAGTATACACAGAATTCATGCCAAAGACAAAACCTAAGTCCAGTTTGTAGAAATATTGGGGACCTCGTTAAATTAACCAGTTTTGCTTAAACAGGAGTTAAATGCACTACTATCGCCAATTAGGTTTATGGAATAGCTGACATTTCTAAAGAACTAATTATCCAGTAAATACGAATTATATTCAAAGCTTTAAAAATGTCGATATTTCTAGAATACATCAGATATCTAAATGATTTGGAGTCTTGAAATCCTGCATTCCTAAGATGACAAAGGGCTGTGGTATAACAGGAGAAAAGCTAAATTAATTTATGGTTTTCAAAATCAGTAGAAAAGATTTATCAGATCCTTCTAACAGAAGAAAAAAGCTTTTGTGAGCTGTGGCTCCCTTCAGCAAACGCATGGAGTGGCTAAACTGAAGTAGAATTTAAATTGGGATGAGGTGGAGAGCTTTGCCTTTAGGGATTGGGTAGGAAGCCCATACTTAAATATAGACAACCCAGCCTGCAGCAGATTTTTAAAAGAAAGAAGAACCAACAACACAATGATGCCAACATGGGAACCAGATCCTGCCACAAACCCAGATGCTTAACAAGAATCAGTGGATACAATTTTAACATCAGGATTCAAAATAAGTTTGAAATAATATTATAATTTTCAACATTCATGGATGTTCTGTTGAAGATTTTTAAATGATCATTTTTGAAAAATGAAATTTTAACTGCACAATTCAGTAAGAATTATATGACTTTAGAATCCTTGCAAGCTTTTATTCTTGGCCTGGGTTATCTGGCAGAATAGCATAATCTATTAGTAAAATGAATTTCAAGCACATATATTTAGATATGTAATTCAGCCTTCATATACCAAATATATGTACTTTTTGTTATACAGAAATTTGGTTCTGGCTGTTACCTTCTTTTCCTTTTGTCTGCATGACTTTATAATATAAGGTGACTATTTAGAGAAAGTCAGAATTCAGTCAGAGAGAAGGCAGTGGAAATAGCTTTTGTTGATTTATTGTGTTTTCTAGGAAGTCATTCTATCCTCCATTGGCTTTCTTTTGCTTTCTTCTTCTTTCCTAATGTCTATGGATAAAACAGACATTCCAAGCTTATTTTCTCTCTACAATATGGGGGAGGAATGGCTTAGGATGTCTTCTGATGCAAGTAGATAGAAAAGCATTCATGTATTCCCCTGTATATGATTTGACTTTTGCTTCTTTCTATCCAGGATTTTTGCTCTGTAGTAAACTAAAATTGCTGTGAGCCAGAAAAATATCGCCATAAAAACCAAAGTGAAAACATCTTTTTAAACCTTGTCTTGTGAATTGAAATGCATTCTCTAGGCGCTGGCTACTTTGCAATATCCATCCATCCATTCATTATCTGTAACATGGAATGGAAAGATTGAAAATAAATGAGAATCATTTCACGGGATGACTTTTAAATATTTAATTCTAGTTTAAATTAAAGGGGAAAATATTTAGGTTTTTAAATAAAATTGCCGACATAAAATCCTTTTTCTTTTGTGATCATCCTTCCCATACCTGTCAGTGCTGTCACCATGTTTCTTTTCCTTTCTAATAGTTCTATGCCACCATAGAATATACTACTTTAACACACGTGTGTGTGTATGTACACACACTCACTATGGTATGGGCCAGGAGGAGGATTTACAGTTGGGCCAGTAAAATTTGGACCTGTTGGCAACCTTTGAATTAAATATGTTTCCTTTCCAAGCTTCCTTTATAGAAGAATTTGCTTCAGTTCAGAATATTGTATAATAAAATAATCTGCCCTTTCACTGTCCTTGATATTTTTATCCTGTACAGGAAAGGAGGGACACCAAATGTGCGCACAATGGCATTTCCTACTCGGGGAAATTGGCTGCCCTCAACACTGAATTGAAAAATGTATTAAAAATTCAAGCATAAATGTATGTTTCAGGACATCAATAAAAGTAGTATGCCTCCATGGTAGAAAAATTCAGCAGAACTCCAAATTTTAAAGCAATATGTAATACAAAACTTTTGGGTACATGCAAAATATTGCTTTTGGTAAGACTTTGGTAGAGCTTTTGATAGAAACTCTTTCAACACTGGATGTGTGATAAAATGATAATTATTTGCATTCTATTAAAGCAGAAGTAGGCTTAACTGACCATTTCTCTTTTAGTAAGTCAGGCAGAATCCTAAAATGACACGGGGAACTAGTGCTAAGAGAAGCATTTGACAAAGGGAGAAAATTCTAAAAAATAAAATTGGAAAGGAAGGGAGAAGAGAATAGCTGGTATATCTAAAAGGAAAGGGAAATACTTTTGACAGTTCTGGTTATACATTAATGTTAAATGAAACAAAATTGTAACGCTGATAATATTTTATTTAATTTAGCAACATACAAAAACACAGCTGGGATATTATTCTGCCAGATTTAATATTCATCTCCAGAATAAACCTAAAAGAAATTATGCTACTTCAGAACCAAATAGTCCCAATTTCTCACCATGGTGGAACAGGAATTTGTTGTATTTTTGCCTGACTCGTTACCTATTTTTTTCCAATGCCATATTTAATGACAGTGCATTTAAGTACAATTGCTATCTTTTTTGCGAGGGTCCAATAATTGTTAAACAAATCTGGATGAGATTTTTTTAAAAAATAGCAATCCCAAATGTTATATGGATATTGTAAGTATATTTTCTTTGGAATTACTGAATCAGTTTATAAGTTGTGAAGCTGAATAGTGAGTAAATAACTATTTCAACCATATCTACATACAGTGCAGTTTGGAACCATTCATTTAGCAGCCATTCAAAGTTACGGTGACACTGAAAAAGTGACATTCTCGTCATAATCGTCCCTCGTTGCAGAATCCCGTAATTATATGATCAAAATTAAGGTGCTTAGCAATCAGCATGTACAAGTAGTCCTCGACTTACAACAGTTCACTTAGTGGCTGTTCAAAATTACAGTAGCATGAAAAAAGTAACTTATGACAATTTTTCACACTTATGACCATTGTAGCATCTCTGTGATCATGTGACCAGAATTCAGAAGCTTGGCAACTGACTCATATCTATGACAGTTGCAGTGTCTCTGGCTCATTCTTTTGTGAGTTTCTATCAAGCAAAGTTAATGGAGAAGCCAGATTCACTCAACAGCCATGCTCCTAACTTAACAACTACAGTGATTCTAACAACTGTGGCTAAAAAGATCATAAAATGGTGAGAAATTCACTTAACAACTGTTTCATTTAGCAACAGAAATGTTTGGCTCAATTGTAGTCGGAAGAGACTGCCATTTGTGACCTTCCTAGCTGGCTTCTGACAAGCAAAGCCAATGGTAGAAGTTTAATTCTTTAATAAGGGCGTGATTCAGTTAACAACTGCAGTGATATAGTGAACAACTGTTGCAAAAAAGGTTGTAAAATTGGGCATGACTCACTTAATAACCACCTTTCAAAGCAGAGGAAATAATGGTCATAAGTTGAAGACCACTTATAACAATTGAGCCCAAACGTTCCATTGCTAAGCAGACACTTGTTAAATGAGTTGCATCTCATTTTATGACCTTTTGCCACAGTTGCTAAGCGTATCACTGCAGATGTTAAGTAAACCATCCAATTGTTAAGTGAATCTGACTTCCTCTATTGACTTTGTTGGTTGGAAGTGGCTGGGAAGCTTACAAATGTGATCACATGATCCCAGGACAATGCAACTGTCACAAATATACTGTGTGCTAGTTGCAAGCAGCCAAATTTGATCACATGATCATTGGGATGCTGCAACGGTAAAAATAAGTCACAAATCACCATTTTTCAGTGCTATGGCAACTTTGAATGGTCAGTAAAAAAAATATGTTGAAAGTCAAGGTTTTAGGGCTGTGGTGGTTCAGTGGCTAAAATGCTGAGCTTGTCGATCAGAAAGGTCAGCAGTTCGGTAGTTCAAATCCCTAGTGCTGAGTAACGGAGTGAGCTCCCGTTACTTGTCCCAGCTTCTGCCAACCTAGCAGTTCGAAAGCATGTAAAAATGCAAGTAGAGCATCTTTGGTGGGAAGGTAACGTGCTCCTTCAATGTTTAGTCATGCTGGCCACATGACCACAGAGAAGTATTCCGACAGTACTGGCTCTTTGGCTATGAAACTGAGCCCCCTCCCCCATCCCTAGAGTTGGGACTGAGTAGCACATATGTGCAAGGGGAACCTTTACCTTACTGGGTTTTTATGTTTCTTTGTTTAATGGAGCTATCAAATAATATTTGTCATATCATGCCTTGTGATTGATGAAGAATAGTGTGTAACATTTGAGAACAAAAAGGACTGAGATTCCATCAGCCATCAAATCCTGTAGAGTTGAAACATGCTGATGAGATCTAGAGGTAGAAAAACATTAACAAGTTGTTGTGATGCAAAAACAAAGTTGTTCCAAATAAAACAGGAGGAGAAAATATTGCCCTGGACTCAAAATATTTTATCTTTGATCATGAACCAAATTGCGCTGCCCTGGGTCCTTTTGGAGAAGGGCGGGATATAAATTGAATAAATAAATAAATAAATTTAAAAAGAACCAGTTTGGTCTAATAGTTAAGGGACCCAGTTAGAAAGCGGGAGACTATGAGTTCAAGTCCCATCTTAGTCATAAAAACCAATTGGGTGCCTTTTGCCAGTCATTCTCTGTCACCACAACCCACCTCACACAGTTGTTGTGGTGAATGAAAAAAATGGGGGACGATTTGTTGGATATGTTTGGGTAAAACTAATAAGGCTAGGATACAAATAAATAAACAATCTGCAGTGATACTTTTCTGTAGTGACTTGGATTCATGGTATACTGGTGGAAAAAGTAAATTCCCAGTAGAAAACTAAAGGTTTGATATGGCATTTTGTATATTAAATATTAAAATCTTCATTTGTTTCTGGGATCTTTAGAGCTTTTAATTGTGATATATCAGATATTTAAGTATTAATAGAGATAGAAACTTTAAGGCAGGCATGTCCAAAGTCAGGCCCGGGGGCCATTTGCGGCCCGGGGGTCGGTTTAATACGGCCCTCCAACAGCCCTCCCTGCTCTGTGTAAATGTGGCTCTCCCTTCCTCCCTGTGTCTCTGGGGCTGTGTGGCTGGGAGGCAGGTGGACGGAGGTTACGGACGCCTCCTCCCGCAGTGGGCGAGGGAGCAGGCGGGCTGAGCACCCAAGGCTACCGTCATCTTAAGCACCACCGAGGCTGTCGCCCGGCAGGGGCGTCAGTCAGGGAAGCCGGTCGCGCCTCCATCGCTGCACGTTCTGGGGCTGCGAAGCTGGGAGGGAGGTGAACGCGCAGCCCCAGAACGTCCACTTGGCGCGTTCACCTCCCTCCCAGCCACGCAGCCCCAGAACGTGCAGCTCCCGCCGCACAAGGTTGCCCGGCAGGGGCGTCAGGCAGGGAAGACGGACATGCAGCCTCAGAACGTAAGCCATGGTGCCTGCCGGAGGGAGCCGCGATGGAGATGCTACCGGCTTCCCTGCCTGACGCCCCTGCCGGGCGACAGCCTCGGTGGTGCTTAAGATGACGGTAGCCTTGGGTGCTCACCCTGCCTGCTCCCTCGCCCGCCGCGAGTGGCGAGGGAGTGACTGACAGACACAGAGAGAGACAGAAGGGGAGGGAGGGAAAGACAGAGAGGCAGAGAGAAAGAGAGGGAGGGAGAGAGACGGAGAGAGACACAGATAGAGAATGAATCGGAATCGAATTAAATCCGAGACAGACGGGGAAAGAGAGAGGGACAGACATAAAGAGAGAGGGAGGGAGGGAGAGAATCAGAGAGAGTGACACACACAGAGACAGGGAGAGACAGAGAGAGGGAGGGAGAGACAGATAGATAGAGACTGATTAAGTGAGTGAGAGACAGACAGACAGACAGACAGACACACACACAGAGTGACAGAGAGAAAGAGAAAGAGAGAAAGAAAGAGAAAGAGAAGGAAAGAGAAAGAAAGAGAGAGAAAGAAAGAAAGAGAAAGAGAGAGAGAGAAATGGAGAGAGAGAGAGGGGAAGAAAGAGAGAGAAAGAGAGAGAGTGAGAGAGAAAGGGAGACAAAAAGAAAGAGAAAAAGAGAGAGAGAGAGAAAGAGAGAAAGAGCGAGAGAAATGGAGAGAGAGCGAGAGAGGAAGAAAGAGAGAGAGAGAAAGAAAGAGAGACAGAAAGAAAGAGAAAAAGAGAGAGAGAGAAAGAAAGAGAGAAAGAGCGAGAGAAATGGAGAGAGAGAGGAAGAAAGAGAGAAAGAGGTAGGTAAGTTTTTTAAAATTTATTTTCAATACATTGTGAAAACTCAACTGTCAGTTGATCTTAATGTTATGAAATGAAAAGTATGTCATTTGCAATTAACTTGGCATAAAATAATTTATTTGCATTTAATTGTAATGGTTCAAAGAATGTTCGGAAAAATGTTCGGCCCTCCACCATGTTCACTTCATCCAATCTGGCCCTCTTTGAAAAAAGTTTGGACACCACTGCTTTAAGGATATGTCCATGCACACATTCATGAATACCCTGAATTTTTACATGCCCTAATCTTGTTTCTACATTTACAAGAGCTTAAAAGGCATACACAGTGTACATAATTCTGTCCGTACATAATATAAAAGTTACTGATAAGTAAATATTGCTTACTTACAGTTAGTAAATTCTTTAGTCATGAGGAAAAAGTATGATGAAATGAAATTCTCATTAAAGTACAAAGTTCATGTTAGTTATGTGATATTGTCTGCTTTATAACACTTTCTAATTTTTCTGTCATCTTTGTCTTGCACCATTTAGGTTTGAAAAGGGACGGATCTACACATTTATTGGAGAAGTTGTTGTTTCTGTAAACCCTTACAAGAATTTGAACATCTATGGCCGTGATACAGTTGAGCAATACAAAGGGCGTGAGTTGTATGAGAGGCCACCTCATCTCTTTGCCATCGCAGATGCGGCATATAAAGCCATGAAGAGGCGATCAAAGGACACATGCATTGTAATATCAGGTACCTGATACCTCCCATCCCGGTGATACTTTAAACAAAGCTGGAAGATTAAAACTAGGTTCTTATATTACGTTGCATTACAAACTGACCATTTTGTGGTTTTGTGTAAAGTGTGAGTCCAGCCTGGCTATAATTGAATAGGTTCTATGATTTAGTGAGTGAGTGATATTCATTCATTCATTCATTCATACATTTATACATTCATTCGTGTTAAATGGCTACTCTTCTAGTAGATGTAACTCTGGGCAACTAAGACAATAAAAACAATTATTAGTGAAATAAAAAGCCAAGGGTGGTCATAGAAGATGAACCCAATAAGACAATACAAAAAGTGGGACCTACCTATCCCTTTGTCCTGGAACACATAGAGTGCTTAATGGAAGGCCAGCAGAGTCAAGACCAACAACAAAAGCAGGTTTCAAAGGTCCCATAAGAGGGCACTCTTTAATTGAAGAGATCCAGAGCATGCTCCTTCTGTTAGATCTAGTTGGATGGATAGAAACAACCAGTGAGAAATGATCCCACAAAAAAGCCAGCCCTGTGATGTGGAAGGCTTTAAAGGCGTAACAACCAGCATCTTGAATTCCACCTGGAAACACACTTGCAACCAGTACAGTTCCCGTAGCAGAAATGTAACATATATGTACAGCCCAACACTGGCCATTGGGGGGAACAAGAGAGAGGGCGCGCAACTTGGGTGTCCTCCTGGATTCCCGGTTGTCCATGGAGGACCATGTGACGGTCGTGGCCAGGGGAGCGTTTTATCAGGTACACTTGATACGCCAGTTGCGCCCCTTACTGGACTGGGCGGCCCTTCGCACAATCAATCAAGCGCTCGTGACATCCCGGCTGGACTACTGTAACGCTCTCTACATGGGGCTCCCCTTGAGGTGCACTCGAAGGTTACAGTTAGTCCAGAATGCGGCCGCGCGGGTGATTATGGGTGCCTCAAGGCAAGCCCACATAACACTTCTCCTGCGCGAGCTGCACTGGCTACTTGTGGCCTTTCGGGTGCGCTTCAAGGTGCTGACGACCATCTTTAAATCGCTCCATGGCTCGGGGCCTAGCTACATACGAGACCACCTCCTGCCCCATACATCCCTTCGACCGATCCGCTCCCACAGAGAGGGCCTTCTCCGGGTACCGTCGGCCAGGCAATGCCGGTTGGCGACGCCCAGGGGAAGGGCCTTCTCTGTGGCGGGCCCAGCCCTCTGGAACGACCTGTCCCCCGGTCTACGTACCACCTCGGACCTCCACCTCTTCTGCCAGCGCCTCAAAACGTATTTATTCCAACAAGCCGGCCTAGCATAACCCCCCGTTTCTGACTTTTATTTGTATAAATTTTAGTTTTATAAGGGTTTTAGCACAGGATATAATTTAATAGTTTTTAATAATGTATTTTTGTATTTATGTACGTTTTTTTAATATTGCCTGTGCGCCGCCCTGGGTCCTTTTTAGGAGAAGGTGCGGGGTATAAATTTGAAAAAAAATAAAAAATAAAAATAAAAAAAATAAGTATTGAGGTATATCCAGAACTGCCAGTATTTTCAAATTCTGGATCAGCTGCTGCTTCCAGATGATCCTCAACGGCCACTCCATGTATTGCACTAATACACTTGAGAGGTGACTAAGGCCTGTGTGTTGAACAGTGTCTCTTGATCCAAAGAAGGGATGCAACTGAGATTTTAAAAAAACAAAGTTGTGGAGAAGCCTTCCTCATTATAGCAGCCGCCTGTTCTTCAAAAAGAAATTGTGAGTCCATGAGGACCTTAAATTGCATGCTGGATCTATTTGAGTCCAAAGATCCTAAGATGGAAAAACCCTAGATTCAGTGGACCCTAAAATCCATAGTCACTCAGTTTATGGAGTTAACCATAACTTCCCCTGGATGGGGAAGATCTATTCTTCCCCATCCAGAGGCTTACAACCTCCAGACACTGAGAAATATTATATATCAGATATGATTTGTAGGTTTTTGTAAATATAACCTGTAAAATTTATTTGCCAGAGGCTCTCCTGTTCCACTTTATTATTATTTTTTATATCTAGCACATGTTAGTCCAATACTGTGTACTTTTCTTTCCAACTTTTATAAAGAGTTTCAAGGTTTTGTCCAGTTTTCCTCTTGAACTAGAAACTGAGCATGAAGACATAGAGCTTAATATTAATTACTCGAATGATAAAGAAGTTCAAGAAGCTCAAAGCGCACTTGTTCTCTTTAGCTAGCAAAATGTGTTTTGATGCCTGTCTTTCATATGTGCCCTCAGGGGAGAGCGGAGCAGGTAAAACAGAAGCAAGTAAATACATTATGCAGTACATAGCTGCCATTACCAATCCTAGTCAGAGGGCTGAAGTTGAAAGGTAAGGGCATTTGCTATGCAGGGGAAAATGTCTGATTTAATTGAATGCAAAATATAATTGCTCCATAGACAAAAGTAGAAATGAAGGTGCCACAATAGGGTGCAAACGTTTAGCTCAGGGGTGGGCAAACTTTGCAACTTTAAGTCTGAACTTTAAGCTGGCTGGAGAATTCTGGGAGCTGAAGTCCTTCAGACTTAAAGTTGCAAAGTTTGCCCGCCCCTAGTTTAGCTTCTCAAGATCTCTAGTAAAAAAAAAAAAGACCCAAAAGAAAAAAAGAACACAGAATACATTGTATCAAATGTTCAAGGAACATTTTTGGGCTCTAATATTGAATAATGGTCTAAAACAGTGGTGGGCAAACTCATTAGTCAACAGAGCCAAATATCAATAATACCACGATTGAAATTTCTTTTGAGAGCCGGAAGGTGTGGCCTGTTTTGTGGGAGTGGCTCAGCAGTCATGTGACTGGGTGGGCGTGGCCAACTTGGAAAATGTGAAACTCACTTAACAATGGTCTTGGTTAGCAACCAAACTTTTAGGCTCAATTGCGGTCATAAATTCTTTCTTTCTTTCTCTTTCTTTCTCTCTTTCTCTCTTTCTCTCTTTCTCCATTTCTCTCTCTCTCTCTCTTCCTGTTTCTCTTTCTGTCTCTCTCTCTCTTTCTTTCCCTCTTTCTTTCTCTTTCTTTCTTTCCCTCTTTCTCTTTCTTTCCCTCTCTCTCCATTTCTCTCTCTTTCTTTCTCTCTCTCTTTCTTTCTCTCTCTCTCTCTTTCCCTCTTTCTCTCTCTTTCTCTCTCTTTCTCTTTCTTTCCCTCTTGCTCTTTCTCTCTCTTTCTCTTTCTCCATTTCTCTCTCTTTCTCTCTCTCTCTTTCTCTTTCTCCATTTCTCTCTTTCTCCCTCTCTTTCTCTCTCTCTCTCTCTTTCTTTCCCTTTTTCTCTCTCTCTTTCTCTCTCTCTTTCTCTCTCTTTCTTTCCCTCTTTCACTCTCCTTTCTTTCTTTCCCTCTTTCTCTCTCTTTCTCTTTCTCTCTTTCTGTCTCTCTCTTTCCCTCTTTCTCTCTCTTTCTTTCTCTCTCTTTCCTTCTTTCTCTCTCCTTCCCTCTTTCTCTCTCTTTCTTTCCCTTTTTTTCTCTTTCTTTCTCTCTCTATCTGCTTCGTCTGCCCATCTCTGTCACTCTGTGTGTGTGTGTGTGTGTGTGTCTGTCTGTCTCGCATTCAAGCACTTAACCACTCATTCTGTGTCTCTATCTTTCTCTCCCTCCCTCCCTCTCTCTGTCTCTCTGTGTGTGTCTGTCACTCTCTGATTCCCCCCTCCCTCCTTGTCTCTCTCTGTGTCTGTGCCTCTCTCTGTCTGTCTGTCTGCCTCCGCGGAGCCTCCTCAGCCCAGCCCGCCGCGGTTACTCGCTCGCCTTAGCCGGGGCCGTCTGGCCGCCCGCCGCGTTTGCTGGCCGCTCAGGGTATTTCCAGGGCTCGGTGTGAGGTGGGGAAGGAACGGCGACCCTCTGGATGCCAGTTCCCTCCAATCGCCCTGGATGTAGCCTGGCTCGCCCGATAGCCCGCCCGTTCCGTATGTGGTGGGGAAGGCCTTCTCACCCCTGGAAGTAGCCCGAGCGAACAAGCGGCCGGGCGGCCGGGCGAGCCAGGTTACATCCAGGGGGATTGCAGGAAATTCCCTTCCCGTGCCCACGGAGACTCCGCAGCGAACGAGTGTAGCGGGAGAGAATTTCCTCCAATCGCCCTGGATGTAGCCTGGCTCGCCCGATAGCCCGCCCGTTCCGTATGTGGTGGGGAAGGCCTTCTCACCCCTGGAAGTAGCCCGAGTGAACGGGCGGCCGGGCGGCCGGGCGAGCCAGGCTACGTCCAGGGTGATTGCAGGAAATTCCCTCCCCCTGCTCGCGGAGACTCCGCACCCCCTGGAAGTAGACGAGTGGCGGCATGCCGGGCTGGGGAGGTTCCGCGGGGGAAGGGAATCGGTGGCCGGTAGGGAGGGTTTCTCCGGTGGGTCCCAGGAGTCCCACCATCGGCGCGGGTGGAGGAAGAGCCACACGTGAGGGGCCAAAGAGCCGCATGCGGCTCGCGAGCCGCGGTTTGCTGACCACTGGTCTAAAACCTTTAACAGCAACTTCCTGTTGCATAAGAGGTGGCCAAGACAATGCCAACATCTCCAAAAAATAATTGCTCTTGTCTGGTTTATTATCTTCTGAGAATTTTAATGTGTCCGTTTTAAAGTGGATTGCATTTCAGGCAATCTGGATACAGCTGCTTTCGCTTTCTCCTTGCTATTTCTGCTATTAGACAGGACCTTAATCTCAACAATATTATCTATGTATTTTGACAGGATGACCTATTCTCTGAAGCCTCTAAGGCCTTGAACATAACTTTGGAATTTATAGTTGCTTCACAGAGAGAGAAGGAGCTTTTAATATCTACAATGATGGGAGTGACTAGACCACTGTACTTCTGCTTTCCTAAACATAGGATGAAGTTTGCTATAGATGAAAATTGAGAATTAGGGATCTATTATTTGCTTGGGATGGCTTTCTGCTAACCACATTTTGAAAGACAGGCTCCTTTAGCCTATAGTAGAACAAAGATGGCCATTAGGTTTCTTACCTATAAAAACATTGTGTCTGACATAGGTTCCTTTACTATTAGTTTTTGGGCATGTGTGTTCTTTAAAGGGTGAAGAACATGCTGCTGAAATCCAACTGTGTTCTGGAAGCTTTTGGCAATGCGAAAACTAACCGTAATGACAACTCCAGCCGCTTTGGAAAATATATGGATATCAATTTTGATTTCAAAGGAGACCCCATAGGTGGACATATCAATAATTACTTGCTGGAAAAGGTAACTAGGGTTTTCATGCTCCTCCACAGATAACTTTCAGAAATTAGTACCATTTAGTATATTATAAGCATCTGGATTCATAATAGAAAACTGAAGTGAGTTTTGGGGATAATGCTAAGTGTATGAGAAAGTTGGCTTTAACTTGCAAAACTTTCAGTAAATATAATTGGAACAGAGACCATAGTTTTAAATAGATGATCATGTGGTTGTAAGGAAATTTACTATTACATGTTTCGTGGCCTGATGGAAACCTCAGTTAAAAATGGAATAGATGATAGGGGCAGTTTTTAAGTGCTGTCTAGCTTTCTGTTTTGTGACTATATGCAGAATTATTTTTTTAAAGCAACAGCATTTGTTGACCTTAAACATCTATACAGAACATATACTGTATGTTTATCTTCCCTTTTCTCCTCCCCTCTCTCTGCTTTGATACTCTGTCAGAATGTTAATCTTGGAATAAGCACTGAAGGTTTGATGATTTAGGAGTTACTTTTCAGGTATTCCCCTCAACTCCCAAATTTAAACCATGCAACAATTTCTGTTTCAAAATGTTACTGTTAATAATCAACTCCCTCTTTAGCTGTGTCTTTCCCTCTGATATTTGTCTGATTTACTGAATAAACGTCAATCTTTTGTAATAGAAAAATTTCTGGCTAAACAATTATTTAAAAGAAAGTTACTTACAACCCATCCTTGAAGTTACGATTGCAGCATGCCCACCCACCCACCCACCCAGTAATGGACCACATCTCTAGCATTTGACACTTGGTTTGCATTTGCATACTGCAGTCATGTGACCACATTTTGTTTTGGGGTGGGTTTTTTTACATTTTCCTGCAATAAATCTCTATTGAATAAATGGGCTCATATTTATAACAATCAAATGGTTCACTTAACAGATTAAGATTAATGAAACCTTAACCAGTAACATTATTGAAGTCCTGCTATTACTTGTTGATCTGATTAATCCCAGAAGGTATTCTACCTTTGGTCCAGAGGTGGGTTTCTGCCAGATTGGGCAAACTGTAATGGCGGCGGCGGGAGGTTCTATGCACTCACTTGGACGCTTCTGCACATGCGCAGAAGTGTTGCGCGAGCATGCAAGCAGGCATGCGCGCAGGAACAAACCGGTAGTAAAATAAATTGAAACCCACCACTGCCTTGGTCGTACTGAAATTGTTTAAAAGACTAGTTGCCCTTTGGAGGGATTGCCATCAAAATGGCACTAAATTTGGTTTGTTGCAAATGGTTGTTATACCACTGTTGTACTGCAAGTCTCTCATTATTTGTTTAATTTATTTAAAGGACTTATATGGCTTCCCATCTCTCACATGACTCTGGATGGCTAATAGCCATAGCACTTCAACACATAAATAAAATATCATCATCATCATCTATTATATTGTGTTACATTATAATAACACAAATTGTATAACCCCATCACCCGTTAAGCCTTCCCAAGAGATTTATTATTTAAATAGGGTAAAATTAGGTTTAAAAGGAGCCTGTTTTCGATACTTCACTTAACTGTTTGCTTAATCAAAAAATAAATTAGCAAGCTTGTTTGGTAATGCACTTTCCCTGTTCTTCTAGTCCCGGGTGATTGTGCAGCAACTAGGAGAGAGAAACTTTCACTCCTTCTACCAGGTGAGTTGCAACTATGAAATTAGGCACTGTGTGGGGCTGACCACTTCTAAATTCAGAGGAATGCACCCTACTCTTATTTGTAATGTTCTTCATTGTTTTATCCTATCAGTTTGTTACATCATTCTTTCTCCCCTAGTTCATTCACAATGCAAACGACAAATCTTTGTATAGCCATTTTGCAGTAGAAGATAATTTATTCCACTCTGAGGCTCAAAGATTTGGCTCTTCAGATGTCCTTTATCCAAATGTAATGTTACTTGGTGTTTTTATTTTCCTTGGAAGAGAAGAGCACACTGGTTCTAGCCTGCAGATGGAAATAATTTCCATATATACTTCATGGTTTTGCCTTCTGTGCCTGCTAGCAATTATGGTAACTGGATGCCTGTCTTGGATACCTCTGAAACAGCTAATAGTGCCTTAGGGTAGCCTTTTACAAAAGACAATGTCTGTTTCTTTTGGAAAGTGGGATTCTGTATTACTTTACTTTTATGCCAGGCTACCATGTTGGTAAAGCATCACTGCTTATTGTTTTACTGGGGAAGTGTGAAGACTGTACCACTGAATTTATTTATTTGAGAAATGTATATGATCACTTACATTAAATAAAACAACCTAGGTGGCTAGTAAGCCCACAAATAATAAAAACCCAAGATTAAAATTCCATGCCATTCAACATCTTTGTCAAAATAATAATAATAATAAAGCTGGACTCCCTTCCCATTATGCGCCAGTGAAAAAAAGCCAAGTTTCAATGTCCTTTCAACATATCATATGTTGATCATATATGATCATATCATATACTCAACACCCCCCCCCCAAACATGTCTTGGTTTAGATGAAACAATGAGCATGTTTAAATATTTTGGAATGCTAGACATTCTGACCCCCGCTCCAGGAGAAAGTTTCCTTATTTTGAAAAAACACGAGTTCTTGAATATGTAATAATTTAACAAAGCTCTATTAAAAGTTGCATCTCTTATAACAGGATGAAAAAAGAGAAAATGAGGAACAGAAGTCTTTAAATGAAGGCTGCCCCTTAGCTGAGATTCCAGAAGGAAGATCCTAAAGATAAATCAAGTATCAGTAGCATTGCTGAGTGGTAATGAGTAGCACATAGTTGGGGCTGAATGCCACTCGAAGTGTATACTTTTTCCTCCTCAAAATAGCCTTATGTAAGAGAGAATGAAACTTGTCAGGAGTGACTAGTAAAGAAGCAGCTGTTACAATGCTTGCCCTCTTCACTGTTGAATATTATATTTGTTCAATGTCCTTTATACCGCATGCTTGAGACATGGACTAGCCTATCAAGACAGAGTGTTTTAGATGGCAATAATATTAATAATACATGGCACCAAAAAGGCAATTGATGTAGGGAGTCTTTGCTGCTCTCTGAGCTTGGTAGTTTCCTTGCAGATGTTTCAGTACCCAAACTAGGTAACATCATCACTGCTAGCAACTAGGATTCATGATGTTACTTAGTTTGAATAATGAAACATCTGCAGGGGGGGAATCAAGCTTAGAAAACATCAAGAACTCTCATTTCAACTCTGAGCTACCAACACTCTCCTTTATCAACACAATTGGGTTAAGTAACTGATCTGTATCTTTTTAGCTTCTTCAAGGTGGCTCTGAGCAGCTTCTGCGATCTTTGTATCTACATAAAGATCTATCTGGATATAGCTATATTAGTGCTGGAACTCAACCAAAGGTGAGGAAGAATCATCTTTCCCTTTGAAACTATTGCATGGTAAACTATTCTATTTCTTATCCACCTGTACATTTGGAGATCTGATTACGTTTATTTTAACCTATTCAATGTTTACAAGTAATTTCGATTGGCCAGCTTAAAAACTGCTAAAAATGAATGATCCAGTATACTTCCAATATTAATTGATCAACTACCAAATCAAATCTTTTATTAAGGTCCCAGACCAGGATTCAAAGGGTGAAACATAATAATTTAAAAAAATAAAAAATGTAAAATACATAATGTCACTTACATCTTTAGCAAACTTTCCAGGGCATCCTGAGGAATCTTTTACAGTATCTGATTTCTTTTAGATGAAGAAACTAAATATATATATCTCATTCTGTAATTCCAAGGCCACATTTTTACAGCAAAATGTATGGCTAATTTAATAGCAAAATGGCTGAAAGGTTTTATTGTGTAATTTATTTTCATTATTGCTAAAACTCTGATTCTTGTAATTTTTAAATAGTGTAATTTTTAAACCATAGGACAGATGTTTAAACTAGGATACCTCAAAAGGGGTAACATACACAGCATGTCCAAAATCATGACTCTTGACTTCAGTGCAATTGAAATTTGACAAGTTTTATGAAACATTTCATACCATAGAATAGTTTATGACATAATGCAAAATGTCATAAAACATTTCCTGCGCTAATGTTTGACAGTGCTATACAGTTGAACATGGGATAATTTCAAGACACATAAAACTCTGAATGTATCCCAGCTTTTCCAGTTAAGGCATTGCATTAGAAGCTCTGTCACTGTTGCAGTCATTGAGGAATCTGGTTAGGAAAAGATTACCCAAAAGATCATGCATTGTCTAATTATGACTTTGAATGTAGAATTGAATTAAATATTTAACAGTGCTCTGGATATTACAGATAATCCTTCACTTACAACAGATCATTTAGTGACTGTTCAAAGTTACCACATAGCTGAAAATAATGACTTATGACTGTTTTTCACACTTATGACCATTGCAGCATCCCCATGTTTCAAAATTCAGATGTTTGACAATTGGTTCAATTTATGATAGCTGCTGTCCCAGGGTTTTGTGATTACCTTTTGCAACCTTCTGACAGGGAAAATCAATGGGGAAGCCAGATTCACTTAACAGCTGTGTTACTAACTTAACAACAGCAGTGATTCACTTAACAACTATGGTAGGAAAGGTTGTAAAACGGGGCAGAAGTCACTTAAAAGTCTTACTTAGCCATATAAATTTTGGACTCAATTCTGGCCGTAAGTCAAGGACTGCCTGTATTGCATCATACATTACCTGACTTGTATTATACTGTATAAAGTTACCTATTTTTATTTGGAAATCTGTGCTATGTTCTTTTTTGCTCCTTGACAACAATAACAAAAAAAGTTTCCAGATTTGGCCAAATTGGTTTAAAATTCTCCTTGCCATTTTTTTTTATTAGAGACAAAAATGCAAGCATTCAGCTGAAATCTTTTTTTTTTTTATATTGAAAAAGTTTTATTGGTTTTACATTTTTTAACAGGGTAAGGTAATGGTTACAAAGAAATTTTGAGAGCATTCACGTCAGAGTCATCGGACCTTCCGAGACCTCAAAATACACATTAAAAAAGTTAATATAGAAAACATTTTCCATACCACTACAAGTTGAAAGCAAGTACATTTACCTAAATTCTCCCTTCCATGCTGTCAGACATTTACAAAAGGTCCGGATAGAAATATTATGCAAAATTGTTCAGGAAAAAATCAAGGCAAAGTTATTTTTTTGATCTAAGTCTTTTGGCTATTGTATCTTCTTTTTCTCCTCCCTGGCCCCCCGCAGGCGGAGCCGTGGCCCCCTCCGTCCCCCCTGGATCTTCCCCCAGGGCAGAGGAATGTTTTTTAAGAAAGGCTTCCGCCTCAGCAACTGTTTTAATCCTCACTCTTCCTCCTTCCCAGAACACCAGCATCCCTTCAGGTGTCATCCACTTGAACCAAATCCCGTGATCAAACAAGGTTTTAGACAAGAAGGAAAATTTCCTTCTTGAGTCTCTAATTTTTCTAGGGATCTGCTTCAAGATAGTGACCGTTTCTCGATGATAAGTTAAAGGTTTCTCTCTCTGCGCTTTCAGGATTTCCTCTCTGGTTGACCTTCTAACAAATTTCACATGTATCTCTCTAGGCACTTCATTCATCCTGGCATATGCAGAGTTAATTCTATAGGCTAGGTCAATGTCCCCCCTGATCTCATCCTTAGGTTTTTGTAAATAATCTGCTAAAATTGTACTCATAAGATCAGGTAGGCATTCACCAGAATCCTCAAGAACATTCTGAAATCTCAAAAAATATGTCATTCTTTCCATATCCATCCTAGACACACGCCCATTTATTTCCCCCACCTCATTAGAAATATTTTTAATCTCTCCCTTAGCCCCCTCCAACCCTCCTTCCAATTCTTCATTCTTCTGTGTATTCTCCAACACTTGCTTCCGGGTATCCAATAGTTCCTTTTTGAAAGTACTATTTTCAGCCCTCTGGGCCTTTATTTCTGCTATCAAAGTCTGCATAGAGGTTTCAAGAGAAGCCATCCTTTGTTCCAAATTTACAAGTGCTGCTTCTTGTGCCATGGTTAAAAGTTAGAATCACTGCCACCAAGATGGCGTTTTCCGGGTGGGGCTGGTAGGGCAGATCAGGAGCTCAGTTCAGTTCAGGGCCGTGAAGTTGCAAACAATTCAGAAACCAAAAGAGACACAATTTCCCAAATCAACAAATAGTAATAACGAAGGTATTCCAAAGAAGAAATCACAAATCCATCAAGAAAAATTTTTTTTCCAAAAATCCAGAGAGAGTCCTGCTTTCAAAGAGACGCTGGAAATTTTCCTTAGTTGAAATAATCAGGCAGGGACACAGAGAAGCCACTTCCACCGCCCATCTCAGCCAGAGGGAGAAAGTAGCAAAAAAAGAATTTTTTTAAACTCAGCCAGACCTAGAAACAATGTTGCAAAAGGTCACATTCCACTTTCCCTTGTTAGAGACCGTCCGGAGTGAAAGTTTCCGCTTTCCCTTTGCAGAGAAGCCATTTTAACGTGCCGCTTAAATCCGAGGGGGGGTTTTTTAAAAATAAACACCCCCCTCCCAGTCCGTTCAGTCTGGCTGGCAGCAGGAAAAAAAAGTTTTTTAAAGACTCACTCTCTCCTCGCAGCTGAAGCCTCGGGAGTCCTTCTGACTGAGCCGATCAGCCCTCCTCATAATTGTAAATGGCGCCGTCTTCCCTGGGCGAAGGGAAAACCCCCCGCTAGCATGTTCTCCCTCACCTGAGCCGCGCCGGGAGCCGCTTCCTCCACCGCCGTGGGGGGCACGCCCCCCGACGAGCCGGCCCTACGGGAGACCCTCAAACAGAGGAGTCTCGCCCCCGTTGGGGGGCAGAAGAAGAAACAAAGCGGCGAGCGAGCGCTAGGCTCGCCCGTCGCCGCAGGAGCCGGAACCGGAAAGCCTAGCTGAAATCTTTTGAAAACTTAATGGGCCAGCTATCAACTTTATGTTGCCAACTATTTATCTTCAATTCCTAATTATCATAATCTTGTTTTGTATTTTTGACCTTGACTAACAGGAAAGGATGATAATTTATATTCTCTTTTGCAGCTGTGATTTACTCCTTTTTTCCTTGTTTTTTTCCAACCCCACTCCCCGCATCCGCCCCACTAGGTTTAAAAAAATATATATTTGGATTCATTATGAATATTTTAACAGATTAAATAGATTTATTCTCTTGCTTTTCTTTTTCCTATCAGCTAGTTCACATAATATATTTTTAACTACTATTACTAATACTTTATTCTTTGTCTTAGCTGAAATATTCCCATGTAGGGAGATGAGTGTCTTATTTTCCATTGCTTAACATTGTATTCTTAGTGTTCAAGCAAGAGAGTGACTTCATGTTTTTGTTTGCTTTTTTTTTTTAGTGTACCATTAATGATAGTGCAGATTTCAAAGCTGTTGCTGATGCGATGAAAGTGATTGGGTTTGGACCAGAAGAGATTCAAACAGTGTACAAAATCCTTGCTACCATTCTGCATTTGGTAAGTGGATCTCTCTGCTGTTAGACTTATGGAAAGAAAGGTATATTGTAAAGTTATATGAGGAACATCAGGAACAGGAGGGTAATAATAGTTATATTTTGCATTTATACATGCATATTTATTTGGGTGAGAGACTTTAATTATATTTAAATATATTAAAGATCATATACACTCAGATTCCAGGTTTATTTTTAAAGATAGGCAACTAATAGAATGAATCAAGTTTCCATGGTTATAAAGAAAACACAGGTACTCCTTGACTTACAACTGTTCATTTAGCCATTTTTGAAATTACGATGTCACTGACATCTGCTTACAACCATCCACACAATCATATGATTACAATCTGGGCGTTTGGTGACCAACTCACATTTATAACAGTTGCAGTTTCTTGGAGTCACATGATCGACATTTGCAGTCTTCCCTACCAGCTTTCAACAAGCAAAGTCAATGGGGAAGCCAGCGAGAATGTTACAAATTGCAATTATGTGTTATCTCAGTTAACAACCTCAGTGATTCATTTAAATGGCCACATGTGTGGTCACGTGATGCCTTACTTAACCACTATACAACTTAATCATGAGTTTTCTGGTCTAATTGTGGTTGTAAGTCAATGCTGACTTATAGAAACTTCCAATGTTCTTCAGTGGATATGCTCTTTTGTTAATGTTAATAAATAAGGTGTAACTTACCCAAAATTATCAGTAAAACAATGGAGCAGGAATTTGGTTCCTTAGCAAAAAAAAAATGCTTTAGTTTAAGATGGAGATGGAATAGCTATTATCCTAGTTTGGGATGAATCAAGGAAACAGCCAGAGTTTTCAAGCAGATACAATGTCTAAATTGTGCTTGATGCTGAAATTGTTGAGGAAATGAACAAGCTTCTTCCATTTTTCTCCAGGGCAACTTGAAATTTTCTGTGGATGGTGAAACACCAGTGATTGAAAATAGCAAGCTAGTATCTGTCATTGCAGATCTGCTCTCAACTAAAGCTGATATAGTAGAGAAGGCTCTGCTTTTTCGAACTGTAGCTACTGGTCGTGATATCATTGATAAGCAACACACAGAACAAGAAGCCACTTACGGCAAAAATGCATTTGCAAAGGTGAATATAGATTCTATCCTATCAGTGTGAAGTCTATCTTTTTGGTTTGATATCTTCATTTTTAAGTGAAAGTTAATATGATTGATTCAAAAAGTTCAACAGTAGCCACGCACATAAATCCACACATAAATTATCACTTGCTATTCATGAACAATTTATGTAAGAAAGGAAAAAGGTGACTTTCTTTCCAGTTATCAAAAATATTCTATCTGTGATTAGCAAGTGACTTATTTCTTGTGACCAGAAATCAAAGTATTGTTTGAAGATTGTCTGAATTTGCCAGTTATCTTTGGGAGGCTAGTGATTGGAATTCTCTGGAGATGTATGAAGTCTTTGGAAGTTTATGGATGATGTAAAAGTCATACTATGAGAAAGTATGACATAGGGTATGAGAAGACAAGTATATTTTTGGGTGTGCAGGGAGATTGGAATGCACACACTTGTGGCTACTTTCCAGTGAAACACATTGTATATCATCAGTGAAGTTAGTTGTATATTGTACATCATCAGTGAGTTAAGACATTGGTGGAGGAAGAATCTGGAACTAGCTGACTTGTTTAATGAACTAAATGTCCTGAAAATAACCCCCTTTCAATTTTAATAATGCTACAGCAAAAGAACAAGTTTATTTGCAGTTTTTTTTGTTTAAATCTCATAAGATTTTTACTGCTGAGTAGGTTAGAACTGGATGATTCCCAGTTTTCTTTTATAAGCCTACAGTGACCTAACACAAAAATAAAGACTTACTAAATCTGGGTTCTAAACCAGGAAATAAAATTGATGATGTACTTTGGTTTGTAGGCAATGTATGAGCGCCTTTTCTGCTGGATTGTGATGCATATCAATGATGGAATTGCAGTGAAAGATTACAACAGCACTGTTCACGGCAAAAACACAGTGATTGGAGTTCTTGATATCTATGGCTTTGAGATCTTTGACAATAACAGGTGAAATATCTTGAGACAGTCAAGCATATATTGGTTCACAGGAGGATTTAAGACATTATTTACTGGTTTTTCCTTTTACAGTTTTGAACAATTCTGCATTAACTACTGCAATGAGAAGTTGCAACAGCTCTTCATTCAACTTGTTTTGAAGCAAGAACAGGAAGAATATCAGCGAGAGGGGATTCCTTGGAAGCATGTGAGTAGATTTACACAGTATGCTCAGAAACACTCAGTGGTTACCCCACCTCCAAATTAAGATTTAAAATGCAGCATCATATGGGGAGGAAGATTCAATATGTTTATTTAAAACATCAAATCTAAAGGACACAACCACTGAAAAACTAGTTACCGTATTTTTCGGAGTATAAGACGCAGCCAGGTTTTGAAGAGGCAAAGTTTTTTTAAAAGTAGGTAGGTAGATAGAGGGATAGCGAGAGAAATAAAGAGAGAGAAATACAGTAGGTAGATAGGGAGAGAGCGTGTGTAGATAGGTAGGTAGGTAGAGGAATAGAGAGAGAGAAAGAGAGAGAGAGAGAAATACAGTAGATAGGTAGGGAGAGAGAGAGTAGGTAAGTTGGTAGGTAGAGGAATAGAGAGAGAAAAATAGAGAGAAATATAGTAGATAGGTAGGGGGGGAGAGAGAAAGAGAAGGTAGGTTGGTAGGTAGAGGGATAGAGAGAGAAATAGAGAGAGAGAAATACAGTAGAGAGGTAGGGGGAAAGAGAGAGTAGGTAGGTAGGTATATAGGTAGATAGAGGAGAGGGGGAGAGAGAGAAATACAGTAGATAGGTGGGGGAAGAGAGAATAGGTAGGTAGGTAGGTAGGTAGATATTTCCAGGCGTATTTACCCATGTGCTGGAGAAGGAAATAGCTGACAACCTGTAGCACCTACATCTTTGTTTCTGCAGGCACAGCACTTGACCAACGTAATTCTCATCAACCCCTCTAAATAAACAGCTTTCCAAAGGGGGGGGGGGGAGTTTTTGCACTCTGTAAACCTCCCCGTGAAAACGGGCCCGTTTCTTTTCCAAATAAAAAGCATGAATAGCCTTGGGGGGGTTTGCAGAGTGCTCCTGGGGAGTATGGGGGGGCCCCAAAACGAGCAAAAAACAGCCTGTTTCTCACGAAAACGGGCCAGCTTTTGGTTAAAGAAAATGCATGCATATCCTTATGGAGGCTTATAGAGTGCTGCTGGGGGGTGGGGGAGCAAAAAAATCCTGTTTTTTGCTCATTTCTGCCCTCCCCAGCCCCCAGGAGCTCTCTGAAAGCCTCCATAAGGCTATGCACGGCCATTTTGGTGAAGGAGGTGGGGCTTCAAGCGGCAAAAAGTTCTGTATTCGATGTATAATATGCACCCAGATTTTCAGCCTCTTTTTAGAGGAAAAAAGGTGCGTTTTATAATCTGAAAAATATGATAATAAAGCCTGCAAAAGCCATGAAAGAAAAGACTGAAAATTGAAAGCAGACAGATTTTACCCAGTTAAGAAGGTAAAGAAAATGTGGATGGTTTTCAAGAAAAACTATTTCTATTATAACTGGATTTGAGGAAAGGAATAGAAATGTAGAACTTCAAGGAAGACTTTTTCAGCTATTATATAGATTAAGTGAGACTATAGAGAAATAATCTTTTAAATACTTTGATCCCAAGGCAAGGTTATAAAGATTATAATCAGCACTCTGAGATATGCCTGGAAACAGACTGATCAGCAACGTAGCTGCAATATCAATGGTATAATAGACTATGATATTTAACAACGCTCTCTGCTCCTGCAGCCATGTATTTATGGATATATATTCATGAACACAGAATAGCAATAGTATTTAGAATTCTTTTCCAGTTCACAGTGCTTTATAGCCTTCTCAAAATGATTTACAGAGCCAGTATATTGCCCCCAATAATCTGAGTCCTCATTTTACTGACCTCAGAAGGATAGAAGGCTGAGTCAACCTTGAGCCGATCAGAATTAAACTGCTGGTAGCTGGCTGTCAGCAGAAATAGCCTGCAGTACTGCATTTTAACCACTCCGCCACCACGGCTCAGAATATTTCTGTATTCATTTTTTTTTAAATAAAATATATCTTTATTAATACTTGCCATATAAAACCACACATTCAACAAATATAGGGTAATGGTAACTGGAAAGACATACATAAACATACCCGGGAAAGGTCTAGTCCCTTAGATTGAGAATTGAGTTTATCCCAGTCTAATTTATCAGTTATTATTTATGATTATACAAAGATTTTTTTCTCTCTCAAATTTACTATCCTCTTTTCTTATTTATTCCTCACATTGATTTCTTAGTCTATCTAGTTGGTTTCCTTGGTATCCATTACTCTCCTGTTGTACCATGCATACCATTTATTCCAACATTTGAAAAAGTTGACTCTTGTCTATCTTTTAAGATATATATTAGTTTGTTTCTGTATTCATCATCCTGTCCACCAAATGAAACCTGATCAACTCCTTCTAGACCCTATTCCTATTGGATGGTCATCCAATGGGACATTGAAAATTTGCATTTTTAATAATTGCCTATTTCCTTTGAACTTCTTCCTGGCAGAGATGCCATCAGCTTCATCTCTCTTAGGCTTTAGGAAAATTATGAAGATTTATCAATTTCAACTTGTACAGGAAGATAACATATTATAATTGAAGGTGTGGTTCACGTATGCATGTCATTTGTATTTTTTTAATCTTCCTTGAGCTTTCATTGTATCTGGAATTGCCTGTGTTTGGAAACATTACATATTGAAATTGTTAGCTATGTAAAATCTTGAGAATGAACAAAATACAAGCAAAATGAATATTTTGTGCCAAATTTAATTTCTAATTGGTTTTCAAGGAACGTCCCATGTAGAAGTTATTACAATAGCCTAATAAAAAAGAATAGATCTATCACAGGTTGGCGTACTCCGATAACAGTTATCATTAAATCATGGTTGAGTGAGAAATATTCCTATTTAATGTAGTTGCTTCTTCAAAGAGATTGCAGGTGCATCTAGCTTGGTTTAAACAGCAACATCTGGCTGATCCTTATTCTCATGCTGGTTCAGAATACTGACATTTAAACACAAGATGGAAAAACTGTACCTGTATACTGATGATATCTTCCCCTAAATCTCTGGGATATATTGCAGTTCTCAATAATTTTAGTACATAGAAAAATGTCTTGTATAATGTCATGGTATGATAACAAGTCAAAATTCCCAGTATTGCCTTTGGAGACTGACTTATCAGGAAATTTTGAATTACTATAAGATGGCACTCTCTACTCACCAGTCAGCTCAGGTTGGTCAATGCCACACTAAATAGAATCCAAAACCACAGAACCACCAGCAGCTTATTCATTCTGTCTAGTTCTCTATTCCCCAATTCCCAAAATAATCCAGACCTGAACCTAATCAAAATAGATTCAGATAATCTTTGCAATGCCAAACAACGCTCTGTGATCTTGTGCCAAAAATGGAGATTGGAGACAAATTAATAAATATCAACTTCTTAGAATCAGAGCAATAGGGGAAAATATTACTTATTTAAGGCAGGACAAAAATATAATCACTGCCCGTGTATTTAATGAAACAGAGATTAGCAATGCCCCCTATAATCAGCAACAACTAGTGGAATAAAATTCACACAGACTCTGTATATGTAGAAATTTTTCCCAAGATTCTGAGACTGCACTCTAAGTTTGGTAGAATAGAGAGCTTCTTCTTTTAATGTTATTGGTATAAAGTACAAAAAGGAGATAAAACTTGGAATATGTTTATCATCTCAATCACACAAAATACCATTTCAATACTTTTTTATTCTTCAGATATCTTTAGACTTAGAGACTTTCAAAATATTGCTGAATAGTTTGGCTTAAATCTATCTGAAATATTGTATGCTTTATTGTATTGTATGAATTTAGAATAAATTTCACTGAGTTTCAAAGTAGGAACTGCACCTGAAGGATAAAGTTACCCCTCCTCATTTTTTCCTTGTACTACTAATTCTAGTAATGCAGTATACTTTTCCTCACAGAATTGTCTTTAGTATTTGTTCTCAAATATTCTATTATAGATTGACTACTTCAACAACCAGATTATTGTTGATCTTGTCGAGCTGCAGCACAAGGGAATCATAGCCAATTTGGATGATGCGTGCATGAATGTTGGAAAAGTCACAGATGAAATGTTCCTGGAGGCTCTTAATAAGAAGTTGGGCAAGCATGCTCACTTTTCCAGCAGAAAGGTATTTTTGTCTAATCTGGCATTAACTATAATTCTGGCACTAGACTAATTCAACTTTTTTAAAAACTTAATTAGCATTGAAATGTTTTATTTTGTCCTTTCTTAATTGAAACAGATCAGCTTACACAAAATAGTCATTTAGCTTCCTATTATTCCCTGCTTCTAAACATGTGCCAAGGAATTTTGAAAAGCATATTTTTCAGGGTTTATGACTATTTGATTTTTTTCTTAAAGCATTTTATCCTCCCAGAAAGGATCAAAGAACAGTGTACAATTGAAATTGCAGTCTCTAAAAACACCCTACAAAAACAAAAAATAGAATAAAAGATCACAAAAAAATCCACACAATATTTTCTTTATTATCAAGTTGACCAAATCATATTATCAAGTTCAGCAAGTGCCATTTCATCAGAGTGGAAGACTGATTTCTCTCTGATGGGCTCAGAGTGTAGCAATATGGAAAAAAGCTCGTAATTAGCCCAATGCTGGCTGCCTCATTCATCTTCCTTTTTCACATTGTCTTGTTAAGTATGTATTTAATCCTATTGGGATTCTAAGAACTAAAACATACTTTTTAATCCACACCAAACTATAAACTTGTAAGTGTTACGGCTGAGTTGAAAATACATGAATTTTCAGTGCATCCCATTCCATCCATGTGTGATTCTGACTTGATGATTTGAGGCTCAAAGTGAACTATAGCATTTGTTGGCTGATATTGTTATGGTGACATTAGTTGGAGGAAGGAACCAATTGACACATACAGAATGCATAGCTAAAATTCACAGATTGAGATTTTTTAAAAATATCAAGCCTATGGCTTGAAGTACTCCTCTTCTATAAATAATCTTTAAAGTTGATTCCAAAGGAGAAAAAAATTAATATCCAGCAGAGGGAGCCATAGACTTTTCAATGTTAAAGAGAAAAACAGAAGCATGAAGCTGGCTAGACAATGATGTCATTTATAACCAATAGGAGCCCAGTTTAAACTCATGTAATGTTTCCTAAGCAAATAAGAGCCGAAAATATGGAGTATAGATTTTTATTTCAGAAAGGTAAAGAAATTCCTTTTGAAACCATAGTCGAACAATATTTTTATTAGAAGCAAATAGAAGTAACAAAAGCAAATTTTTAGAGCTGTTCAAAAGGCTACTTGTTATGCAAAACATTGAGAAAGGAAAGTGTTGAAGGAAAATGCTAGCTTTGCTGAAATTACAAAGTCTTCATTTGATCATATCCATAAAATAGAGTGTAAAATAGTATTATTATTATTATTATTATTATTATTATTATTATTATTATTATTATTATTATTATTATTATTATTATTATTATTCAGATTTATATCCCGCCTATCTCCCCTAGTGGACTCAGGGTGGCGCACAGAAATATAAAAATATAAAACAATACAATACAAAACCATTTAAAAATAGATTAAATTAAAGTCTGTGCTAAAATTTAGATTAAAAAGGGTTAAAATCAAATCAAATTAAAACTATATCCATTAAAACTAAGCCAGGACGGCCTCTTGAAATAGATGAGTCTTTAATTGTTGATTTAAACAGATACTACTGAATACTGTACAGATTTCAGGTTGCCCTTAGGGTTGTTAGGGCTGCCTCTAGGTTTGTTAACAAGTAAGAATAGTTAATCCGTTTTTGAAAGTAGCAGTTAATAGATTCTATCTTCTAAGTGAAATATAGAGATCAAGCACTCTTTCATTATGAACAAATTTAAAGCGGTGTCATTTTTACATTCAGAAATAGTAACATTCTTTGTAAGTTGGTATAGCTTAGGGAATAAGTATGTACTGTTAAGGAGTACATAGCAGAGTCACAGTTTTACCCATTGTTTGCTTGTTTTATAAACACATTGGAACAATTATTAAATAATAACAACAACAACAACAATAATAATAATAATAAAAGATGATAATAATTTATTATTATTTTATCGAATTTATACCCTGCCCTTCTCCTTGTTAGGGCCCAGGGCGGCGCACAGGCATTATTAAAACCATTATTAAAACCTTTGGAACAATAAGCCATTGGAACAATTTAATAATAATAATAATAATGATGATGACAACAACAACAACAACAACAAGAAAAAATAATGAAATATTGCGACCTGGCCATCGAAACTACATGGCTATAGATGAAGCATGTCACAGTGATACCCATTGTCATCAGGGCACTTGGCACCATGTCCAAAAACTTTACTAAATATATCAGCAAATTGCAGCTTCCTGCAATAACGCCAGCGGAACTGCAAAAAACTGCGCTACTTGGAACATCTTACATTCTAAGAAGATACTTGGTTGATATCTAGGATGCTGGCAGCAAACTGTATCAACCATTAGCACCAGTCAATAGTATTTGCGATGCATTTTTAAATGTTCAGTTGGCTGAGTTTCATGTTTTATGAATAAAGTAAATAATAATAATAATAATAATGAGGAGGAGGAGGAGGAGGAGGAGGAGGAGGAGGAGGAGGAGGAGGAGGAGGAGGAGAATTGCTAGGCATGGCCGAGTTGCTAAATGAATCCACTGGTCATTATGTAAAAAATACGACTTACCTGTATCCAAAAAGTCTGTTACCGAAAATGGGAAGGTGAAGATCTTGTGGGACATTTGAATACAGACGGATTGTCATTTGGAACACAACATGCCAGATATCACGGTTGTTAAGAGCTGAAGTGTACAATTCATTGATATCGCTGTACCAGGAAACGCCAGAGTCGAAGAAAAAGAACTGGAAAAAATAATCAAATATCGCAATCTGGCCATCGAAATTACACAATTATGGATAAAACATGTAACAGTGATACCCATTGTCATTGGGGCACTTAGTACCATGTCCAAGAATTTTACAATAACACTAGTGGAACTGCAAAAAACTGCACTGCTCGGAACATCAGATATTTAGTTCATACCTAGCACGCTGGCAGCAACCTGTATCAACCATTAGCACCAGTCAATGATATTTCTGGCACATTTTTAAATGTTCAGTTGACTGAGTTTCACATTTAATGAATAAAAGAGATCATAATCATTTAAAAATTGATAACTTGGATCAGAAGACAAGAAAACCAATGGTAATACACCATGTTCTGCACCCAAAAAGTGATATTGATTTATTGTATTTACCAGAATCTCAGGGCGGCAGAGATTCTTACAGGTGAAACAAACTGTGGAAGAGGAAAAACACGGCTTAAATGACTATATAAAAAAAGCAAAAGAGGCTCTGCTGAAAGAGCTGAACAAGGGTAACCTCTTGAAAACAAGACTAAAAACAGACTATCAAAAGGAAGCCATCAAGTTTCTAATTGGAAAAAGAAGTCTATGCAAAGCCAATACCCAAAGGATATTGACATATACAAAGCTAAAATGGAGATGGCTGATATCAGCAGTGCTGAAGAAAGAAAATGAAGGCTTCATTTTGGCTGTCCAAGAATAAGGCTTGCAGACCAATTTCATGAAAGCAAAAATTAAACATGTCAACAACAGCAACAAATGCCGTTCATGCAACGAGAAAGATGAAACAGTGGATCACCATATTTGTGGCTGCAGCAAAATCTCACAGGCTGATTATCTGCAACAACATGATCAAGTTGCCAAAATCATACATTGGAAGCTCTGCCAGAAGTTTGAGTTTAAATGCAGCCAAAATTACTGGGAACACCAAATTGACAAAGTTCTTTAAAATGAACAAATCAAATCTGTGAGACTTTTGGATACAAATAGACAGACATCTGGCCCCTAATATGCCTGACATCACTATTGTGAAAAAGAAAAGAGTCTGATTCTTTGATATTACAATATCAGGTGATTTATGAATTGAAGAGTAACAGCTAGAAAAAGATAATAAAATATCATGGTTTTCAAATTGAACTTGAGTGACCATGGAGGAAGAAATCAATGATTGCACCAATAGTAATAGGAGTCCTTGGAGCAATACCCAAAGGGTTGCCTAAATACATGGAAATTTTGAACTTATTAGACCTGAATATCCAAACAGCAAAAAAAAAAAAAAAATCACCCTACTTGGAACTGCCTATATACTCAGATGCTATCTTAACAGCTCTTATGTCTTTGTTGAGGACTTGAAATGTTAAGTTTTTATCAGTCCCAGTCTGTGAATTAAATTGAAAATTAACAACAACAACAACAACAATAATAATCAGTGCTGTATTGGAAGATCTGCAAGAAATATAATTTGCCTGCAAGCAATACATAAAATAAAGAACCATAAAATAAAATCATAGAACACGAAGACGCTAAATTGCTCTGGGACTTAAGAATTCAAAGAGACAGGCACCTAACACCCCAGACTTAACAATTGTTGATAAAATTAAAATAAAAAAAATCTGGGTAGTGGATGTGGCAGTATCTGGAGACAGCAGAATAGAAGAAAAAGAACTAGAAAAGATAACCAAATACAAAGATCTACAAATAGAAATAGAATGATTGGCAAAAGTAAGCAAAGGTACTTCCAATAGTAATAGTGCCTTGGGTGCAATCTCAAAACTGGAGCACCACTTGAACACCACTGGCATTGACAAAATCACCATCAGTCAATTGCAAAAGGCAGCTTTACTCGGAATAGCTTTCATCCTGCAATGATATCTGTAATGCCATCAAACATTTACATCTGCCTATCCCAGGTCTTTGGAAAGGACTTGATAAATAGACAGAAATGCCAAATCCAATCTGAACATCTGGCTGACTGTGTGACAGACCATTAAATACAGTCAATTAGAAAAGGTGGATTTACGTGGAACAGTTTACATCCTGCAACAATATTTTTAAAATCATTAAAAACATTATCTCCCTAGCGCTGGTCCTCGAGAAGGATTTTGTAGGTGGATTAAAATGTCAAACCCAGTCTAAACACCTGGCTGATGCGATGAACCATGATAATTCAGCTCAATAGCACTTTTAAACTAATGAAACTATAATTAGATTCTTCATAAGATCTAAATGTAAAACAATTTTTAACACATATTTGCTAAGATTGTCTTCAAATTTAACACAATAGAACTACAATATTAAGCTTCTCACAGAACAAAAAAGCCCAAGCAAATGTAAGTTAAGGAGTTTCATAGCAGTGGTAAGCTGTTTCGGTTCACTCCTATGAAACATACATGACTAACACTATATATATGATTAGTTTGGAGATCATCATCATAATTATTATCAAAATCATACTGGACTGATCTTCTAGCAAACCTGAAATGTGAGCCTTTTATTTCCATTTTTCATTGATGCTTTATCTAAAACTGACAGAGTGATTAAATGGGTTCAAGCTATATACTTATAAAATTAGATTACTTCAACAATCATTGTAAAAATTAATCACAATTTTAAATAAGGTAGCAGACTTAAGTTTGGGGAAAGTAGACATGAAAGCGTCTTTTTTGTGCCTGTGCTGGAGGAAGCGAGAGGAAGCGAGAGAGAGGTACTGTTCATTTGTGCTACCATAAAGATTGGTTTGCCATGCTATACAAACCTGATCAGCATACAAGTCAACTGCTCTTATTGTTAAAATCAAACTAAATTAAGGCAATATTGTTCAAACTGGAGTACAGTTGAACATGATTTAACAAGCATTATCACACAATTAAAATAAATGTGTTGATTGATTATTGAATTAAATAGACAAATGCATAACATTATGCAGAAAATCATCTTCTGAATTAATACTTCTGCATTGAGAAGTATGTTCTGTTTTCTATAAAAACTGCATGATTGTGGTTTGGCAGCAGAACTCATTTAGAATTACAGATCAAGCTTGTCTCCTTACTTTTCCAATAATTAGAATTCATGGTTTTAATAATTTCCATTTTTCATCCATCTGCATCTCAGTCTTTGAATTAAAGTGTGGCTTATATCGGGAGGGAGGGTGTGTTTCATTTCTGTGGATATATAAATCCTGCTTCTTCCATGTATTTCACATTATGTTTACTGTACAGATTTCTATTTTTAAATGCACATTTCTTACCTTATCATTGCCAGGTCAATATTTCAAACATGAAATAGAATGAAGAGTTTCAATACCTTACTAAAAGCAATAAGGAAAACATTGAGAAGGCTTTATCCATCGTCACAGTTCTATATTAATTGATATATTTACTGATGTGTGCATATCAAATGTTTGATACTCTTTTGTATTTAGTTCACCAGGTGTTTTTTTTAAATAAAAAAGCCCTTTGTAAATCCCATGTTTTGTGAAAAAGGCCCTTAGTAAATATCATGTGCATTTTTTCCCAGGTGTGCTATCACTAAGTTGTATCAAATCACTAAGAACGATATTATCTTGTCTTACAGACAGCTTTTGTAGCACCTGCATTAAGAAAGGAGTCATTTCACAACTAGATGTAGCAATAATTAGACTTCATTCAGTTCTGTAACTGAAAACCTGCTGAAAGTTACCAGCAATTGCATTTCAATAATTACTTTTTAATCTATTTGTTTTTAAGCTTTGTGCTACGGATAAAAACCTGGAATTTGATAGAGACTTTCGGATTAAGCATTATGCTGGAGATGTTATGTAAGTTTGTTTCTCATACTTCTTGTCCTGATTCCTATTAAAACAGTTCAATGCATAGTTGCATTTTGTTTTTCCTTTTGTACTTCCTTTTGCTTTTTTGCAATGTAGTAAAACATCTCAAATTATTTCATTATGATATCCAAATGATTGATGTAGCATATATATTGTACTACAAAAATCTGGACATCTTATTAAGAACATGTGCTCCGTTTTCTGCCTTATTGTTCCACGCATGATGGTATATTCTCTTCCTTTCCTCCTCCCTCTTTTCTTCAAAAGCTTAAAATAAATTAAACCTGATTTCCTTTTCAACTCTGTGAGATAGATTGGGCTGAGAATGGGAATAACTGATCTAAAACAGTTAATTCCCAGGATTTAGGTCTCCTTAGTCGTAGTAATATACCTTATCTTACTTTGGTATAATTCTGAAACAGTAATTTATGAGATTTGACAGGGTTGTGGAAAACTAGAACATTGATTATTGAGAGAATATGTGATTTGAAAGTCCAACCCAAATGCTTCCCATTACTTCCAGTTTAAGAATTGGAAAAAGCTCCTGCTGAGACTTAGGACACAATTCATAGAATTGAATTGTGCAACACAAAAAGTACTGTATTTTTCAGAGTATAAGACATACCTTTCCCCCACCTAAAAGAGGGTGAAAATTTGAGTGTGTTTTATACTCTGAATGTAACCCACCCTCCCACAGGCCCCAACCCTTTGGCCTCTGCCTCTCAGCAATTTACTTATTTGCAGCAATTGGGGGCTTGCAGAGGTTTCAATAAACTCTAGCAATCCCTGCAGCCTGTAACAGTTGATGATCGGGAGAAATTGAAAGTGAAACTTGCTGTTTGCTTCACTGGCAAATTGCTGGGAGGCAGATTAACTATACTTCCAGAAAGCACATCAATTTTAACAGCATCTGTACAAGTATAATCTGAAATATAACACTTCAAACAGTGCATATTGTCTGAACTGTTTGTTGCAAGGAGGCAAATTGCTGAGAGGTACAGGCAGATATTTCCCCCCTGTTTTCCTCCCCAAAATCTAGGTGCGTCTTATATTTTGGAGCATCTTATACTCCGAAAAATACAGTACTTAATAGTACAGAAGATAGTTCTAGTAGTACAGCCTTTATACTATGGAAATATAAATATGCCTCTCCCTAACCCCCAATTTAAATGTATGCTATGGATTTAAGATAAATAAAAGTCATGATGAACTATTGAAAAGAGAGAAGAGAAATACTATTTTGCCATCCTCCAAAGCAGTATAAACAGTCATTTCAGCTAAAACAGCAGCTTTATGGCGAAGTACAATTTAAGGAATCCTTGATTGATTGATTGATTGATTGATTGATTGATTCATTCATTCATTCATTCATTCATTTTGCTGCACAGGTTTTTCAATTATAACAAACATGTTTAACCTTCTCTAAACCTGATATCATTTAGTGGGTAATTCTCCATCAAAATTCCTTCTATATGGCATAAATATAGTTTGCATTTTTTTAAAAATAATTTGGTAATAATGCATTGTCAGTCTAGTTGCAGCAAAGACTTTTTGTGAAGTCATGGTGATCAATTAGAAAACTGTGATGGTTCTAAAAAGACTGTTATAATGTGCTCCTTTTTGGGTGTTAGGCTGACAGCTTGGTTTTATATTTAGGTCTAATTCTATTGTACTTCCTGCATTAAGATGTGCAAAACTATTTGGAAAATGTTAAGGCAGAGGTATAATTTTGACAGTTATTCCCATGATAAACTAAAGCCTTTTTGCATGTCATAGATGATTAAGAGATATAAATATTTAAAATCAATTTATGGCTAATGAAGTCCTCAAGCCATTTAATTATTGCAGGGGGAAATTAGATTACCTGAGCTTGCAAAATGGCATTGTAAACAACTAAAAGTGCCTCTTGATCATTCACTTTGATCCAGTTGCATAAGTGTTTAAAACATCTAAAGATAACGCTGATGATGAAGAGAAGAATATTTACTGTCCTTTGACTTAAAGTATTGGAAAACTGCACAATGTTTCTTGAAGGGAAAATCTTTAAAAACTTTGTTTCTTACCATTATATTTTGAATATTATCCATTTTCATTAGACTTTTTAGATTTTTATTTTTTGTTGATTTCTGTTTATGAGTTTCTTCTCCTTATTTTCTGAGTCCAGATACTAATTTTACCCAAGTAAAAGTAGTTCAGTGCAACTAATTACCACTTTTTTATATTTATCAGTTATTCGGTGACAGGATTCATTGATAAAAATAAGGACACTTTATTTCAAGACTTCAAGCGTTTGATGTATAACAGGTAGGAATAACTTCAACTATCCATTTGTATCTTTACCCAGAATAGGCCAAATATGATTGTATTGCTGCCTTTTTTAATTCTTTCTTGTATTTTGTAGTTCCAACCCTGTGCTGAAAAAGATGTGGCCCGAAGGGAAACTGAGTATAACAGAAGTGACCAAGCGGCCACTGACTGCTGCTACACTTTTTAAGAACTCAATGATTGCCTTAGTGGACAACTTGGCATCCAAGGTAAGAAGTTCCTAATTCAGGGAAGGTGAGCTTTGACGACTACTTGTTTATTTCATTAGTGTTGCTACTTGCTGAGTCAGTCTTGCCTTGATTGTATCAACAACAAAGATTAGCGTGAAATTTCAATAGGACATTTTGGGATCAGAATATTAAAGATTATTTCCAGCATTCATCTTCCTTCTAGCATTGAGAAAACTCCAAGATTACAGAGTGTCATCTGTTTATGAGAAGGGAGTAAGAGCTATGTTCTTCAAGCCCAGATCATGTAAGAACTCAAAACATGATAGAAACATTTGGAATAGATAATAATAATAATAATGCTGGCTTAGACTACCAGTATTTTCTGCAAAAAAAGACAAAGAGCAAACAAAAATAAATCTGTCAGTGTAAATGGTTCACGATTCTTGAAGCATGTTTAAAAATTTTCCATAGAATTTTTGCTTAGTGCCAAATGTAGAATGATCTAATTGGAAAAAAAATCATCTGTAGCTATAAACCACAGATGTCAAACTAAATCAAGTCCCGTAGCATATTGCACTATATCGTGACATTTTTTGCCTTTGCGGCTCTGGGGTGGGCGTGGTCTGTGATGCATCCAGTTCGCGGGTCGCCAGTTCAACACTCCTAATATAAACAGTTCAACTGCACTGTTGTGAACTTGTAAATGCTGAGGAGTATAAAGATGTTCTTAACATCTGTCTAAATTCTAAAAATAGGTGCTACTACAGCAAAAAGCTATTTATATTTAACCAATTTCATTGTAACCAAGTACAATGACAATAAAGATTATACTTATAGATGTGGCACAAATGTGGCATCTTATTATGATCTCAGTAGTTTCCATGTGGGTACACTATTGTTCTCAGTGTTTTATCCCAAGAGTTGATATTTTGAAGAAAGGAAAATAGCTTACCTGTTATAGTGGCAATCTCTACTGAAGGTAATTTGAAGCAGCCCTTTACTGTTTCCGTAGTGTGGTTGGCCAACTAAAGCAAACCCAAATATTGTTTACCAATGGGAACTTGTGCTAAGACTTTGATATTCCAGGTATGAGAAGAGGATAAATAAAATGTAGTAAAATAAACACACAAAAGGAATGACACTGAGCATAGAACAAAAGCATGAAATAAAAAGAGGGAGAATAATATTCCTAAAGGCATTACTCAATGCTTTAAATATAAAGCAATTTTTTTATGTGGAACATGACTTAGAATTTTTGATTTTAAAGATTGTAAATTAGCACTTCTCAAAAAGATTCTTTTTGAGTTTATTACTTCTGTTTTATGGTTTGAGATACCTTAAGAAATATGGTGGCTGAACTCAGTTAAATCTATTTTACCTATTTATGTAATAATGAATAATTTGTTTAACTTTCATCCTTTTTTCAGAAAAGTGTTTTCCTCACTTTATTCTATTTCAGGGACAGATTACTTCTTTCAATGATCTCATTTTTAAAAATATCCATATTTGCCTTATAAAGTATTGTAGCCCTGTTTAATATTATGTGTATCTGAGAGAAGGAGATAAATAAGTTATAGTATAGGCCACAGCTTGTCCACTTCCCTGTGTCAATGTTTTTTGATTAGTGTAATGTTTGATGATAAATAATAATAATAATAATAATAATAATAATAATAATAATAATAATAATAATAATAATAATAATAATAATAATAATAATAATAATTTTATTTATAAACCACGTCCTCTCCCCAAAGGGACTCGGAGCGGTGCACAGGGAGAAATTAAAAATACCGATATAAAATACAAAAATAAAGAATATGTAAAATAAAAGAATGTATAAGATATTTTGACACCATGATTTATTAAAAAAATTGACAGCTTTACATTTTTGTCAAGAAAAGAGAGTCTTGTTCAAAAATAAGAACATAGTAAATCATCTTGTTCTAATGAATAAATCAGACCATGGTCCATCTAACAATACTGCATACACTAAGTGGCAGCAATTCTTCAAGTTTCTGATTTATCTCAGTGCTGCTTGGGAATGATAGAAAAAAGAGGATTAGAAATCTTATTATAATAAATGAATGGCTACAGTGTGTTTTAACAGTAAATTACACAGGAACAGGTTTTCTTTAGTTAGCAGTATTGAGTCTGAATTTTTAGGAAATGCCTTATATCCTAGGGTTGAGAAGGAATGGGGTAGGGTTAGGGATCCAGCATCTACAGGGCCATCTCCATTGCAAATGGGTCTTACGATCAAAATGAGGAACTTTAAAAAAAAAATACAGCCTCTATCAGAGGTGCATCTTTTTGACATTTAGAAGACAGCTTCTTTTGTATTGTTGTATTCAACACTGTTGAATAAAACTGGCACTTACAGTTGCATACAGATTTAGAAAAATCTGTAAACATCTCTTTTAAACAGTCAGCAAATATGTAAAAAGACATAATTGTATTGAACTTTTAATGATTAACTGTATTAATTTCATTATTTTTATTTATTTATTTTATATTTCTATATTCTTCTTGTTTTTAAATTTGGGTAGCAACTTTGGGAATTAATCTGAACACAAAGGCTTAACCTATTCATATACATAATTGAAAAAAACAGAGCAGGTGTTCCTTATAAAGTAAAAGGACAGAAATCTTTGAGGAAAGTATTTCACAAATGAGTAGGAACTAGTTTTTTTTTAATTTGGCCTCAATTCATTATTTAAATGACAGTTGGGAATTTTGCAAGTTGGAGAATTTCCCTACCATCTTTCAATCCTGTTTCCAGCAGAAATATATGTTCCCGGTGTAGATCAGGGGCTTTCAAACTGGATTTCATTGAGAGCTGCATCGGGGTTGTGTTTGATCTCAGAGGGGATGACGGGACCATGGCCGGGCTGGGGTGGCTGTGGCCCTCTGCCAGCAAAAATGGAAGTCAGGGGTCATGCACGACCTCCTGGGACCCCATTTTTGGCCGAGACACCCTCCAGACATCTGTCAGTGAAAACCGAGCCAGGGGGGTCGTGCACGTGCCCACCCGAGCTCCATTTTTGCTGGCAGAGGCACCGTAGGCTGGTCCTTTGTTGTTTCCAGGGCAGCCCTGCATGCCAGATCTAAGCACCCCGTGGCCTGGATCCAGCTTGCAGGCCTTGAGTTTGATATCCCTGGGGTAGACTTTTTTTTTTTTTAAGAGACATAATAACTAGCAAGCCAACAGAACTAGCAAGCAGTAACTATAACTAGCAAGCAGTCTCTTTCATTAGACAGGATGATTAAAATCTAGAACAGTCATAGCAAAGGAAAAAAATATGTTGGTCAAATTTTTCCTTCATCTTTCCTCTCTTCTGTTTTTTTACTGGCTGGCAACTGTTTTCTAGGAAGTTCTCTTAATAAAAATATTGCCCTTGAGAATGTTGGAGTGGATTATCTCATGGCTATCGCTCCTGCTATTACATAGGATACTCAGTACTTCTCTTTCTTTCTAAGAGTTGCATAGCAGGGGAAATTCTGCCAGCTATAGTTTTTATAATTGCAGGCTGGCAATCTTAAGATGACAGTGAATGTCTATGGAGATTCTCAGTCATCCAGCTCATGGTTGTCCCAAAGGTGATTTTTCAAGATGCAACTGGACTTTGTTTTTTTCTTTGAAGATGTTTCTCTTCTCATTCTTGGATGAGAAGTGAAACGTCTTCAAAGAAAAAACAGAAAGTCCAGTTGCCTCTTGAAAAAGCACCTTTGGGAAAGACAGTGAAAGGTAAGATGTTGATTGGGATATTAAATTTCATATTGCCTAAGGTAGAAAATGCCTTTTTTGCTGGATGCCTGTCTCAGGAAGTTCCTGTTTAATCTTTTTACTCTTAATGAAGGAAGCAGTATTGGTTGTTTTGTAGTTGGTGTGGAAATGGATTATAGAAATATGTAGTCAAGAATGAAGACATATAGAATAGAGCTAAAATATTAGATCTGTTGTTTGCATTCTGGAAATTAATTTAATGATGCTTGTAACTTTCATGATCATATTTCAGGTGTTTCTATTAATCTGTTTTTTTAATGGCATTTTATAGCAGAAGAAGGTCAAGGGTCCTCCTTCTTTAACAATGGTTAAATAATAGGGATGTTAACTTGCACATTGCCACTTTCCCTTTACTCTTTTATTTTATCTGTTAATTCAAATACTGTTGTTTCTGGTTGCTTTCTTTTAGGAGCCATACTATGTCCGTTGCATTAAACCCAATGAGAAAAAGTCACCACAGCAGTTTGATGAAGAACGATGCAAGCATCAAGTTGAATATCTTGGACTTCTGGAAAATGTAAGAGTACGACGGGCAGGATATGCCTATCGCCAGACGTATGAAAAATTTCTTCACAGGTAAAAATTTATGAAAACTTTGCAAATTTCTTATATCTATATAATATATAATATATAATTCTTATATCTTACATCAAATTTCTTATATCTATATAAATAAAAATGTAGAATAGTTTGTGCAAAGCTGTTAATCTCAGAAAGTACTGCACCAATTGGCACCAAATTTTCACACAATGTTCCCAAGGACTTCTGATGCAATCATACATACATTTTGTGTGGCTGGCACACGTGTGTTATGGGCGAGCAGCACAAACGTAAAAGGTATGCACTTCTCAAGTTTTCACCTCCCTTAAGCTCCTCCCACCTGGCTGCTTCTTATGATGCATCATGCACACGCCCCTCCCAGCGCTTTCAACATCACATTTCCAACAGTCATTTCCTCAGCAACCAAATCCAATGTTCCCTCACACATGGCACACTCCCATGTGGCCCAGGTAGGCCTACTAGGCCCAAAACAAGATGCAGGGGTTGGCACCATGTGGCCCAGGCAGGCCTAGTAGGCCCAAAACAAGATGCAGGGGTTGGCACACACCCATGTGGCCCATTTTTGGTCCCAGGAGGCTGCATGGTAGGTAGGTAGGTAGGTAGGTAGGTAGAGGGATAGAGAGAGATAGGGAAACATATGTAGGTAGATAGGTAGAGGGATAGAGAGAGAGGGAAAATACAGTAGGTAGGTAGAGGGATAGAGAGAGGGGGGGAGAAATACAGTAGGTAGGTAGGTAGGTAGGTAGGTAGGTAGGTAGGTAGGTAGGTAGAGGGATAGAGAGAGAGGGGGAAAATACGGTAGGTAGGTAGGTAGGTAGGTGGGTAGGTAGGTAGGTAGAGGGATAAAGATAGAGAGAGGGAAAATACAGGTAGGTAGATAGGATAAAGAGAGAGGGGGGAGAAATACGGTAGGTAGGTAGGTAGGTAGGTAGGTAGGTAGGTAGGTAGGTAGGTAGGTAGGTAGAGGGATAGAGAGAGATAGGGAAAAATATAGTAGGTAGGTAGGTAGGTAGGTAGGTAGGTAGAGGGAAAGAGAGAGAGGGAGAAATACAGTAGGTAGGTAGGTAGGTAGAGGGATAGAGAGAGGGGGGAAATACAGTAGGTAGGTAGGTAGGTAGGTAGGTAGGTAGGTAGGTAGGGAGAGGGAGAGAGGAAGAAATACAGTAAGTAGGTAGGTTGGGGGTTATATGGTGGTTGTGTGTATGTGTTTGTGTGTGGGGGTGTAGATCTACACACAGATTGGTTGGCCATTTAACCAGACTGGGCCACAGCAACACGTGGCCGGGTACAGCTAGTTTAATAATAAAAACATGTTTGTGGTTTGATATTACATTAGCATTCTTACACAAATCACAGTTATGTCTTCAAATAACTTTAAGAGAAATTATCAAGATTAGTGAGGCCAGCTAAAGAAAACCCCATTTTATATCACTTTTTAATATTCTATATAAATACATGCATTTTTTATGGAACAGCAGAAGTTTCATGAGATATCTAAAGATTTTACACAAATCTTTTATTAAAATGCATTACACATTAAATCCAAATGGAACAGTTTTTATAAATCCTTTTCTTTTTTGCTCAAGGCTCAATTCTCTTTATCAACTAAAGCAAGACCTCTCATACTTATTTAGAACTATTTGACAAAAGCAAGAGCATGTTAAAATTATTATTTGTAAACATGATTAAATTATTCAGCCAAATCCACTTGAATCTTAGCTTAATTTAATATCATTAATTACTTTTAGCTTTGCAAGATATCCAGTCTACTATAAGGTATTACATATATTTACAAATAAACCAAGAATTTTAGTTTCCAAAATACACTGAAAAAAAAAGATTTGTCTTATCTGCAGATGGGCTTATAATATGCAAACCCAACAATTTAATTTGCATATCATTTATTCTGTGACTTTGGCAATTGCAGCTTGTTCAGTAAATTACTGAATAACAACACAAGCACTAGTGATATTTCACAGTTATTGCAAATTAGCATTTTGTAATACATGTTTAAGATTTCCTAATTCTTTCTATGGGAAATCTACCTTGGCAAGGTAATTTGAGTTGTTGTGAACCTTTCTGCCATATTGCTAACCATCACATTTAATATTGGCAAACAATTTTTTTAAAAAAAATACGTGTATCAATGCAGGTACAAAATAATTCCTGAATTTACTTGGCCAAATCACAAACTACCATCTGACAAGGAGGCTGTGAAGAAATTGATTGAGCACTGTGGCTTTCAAGACGATGTGGCATATGGAAAGACAAAGATTTTTATTCGCACACCACGAACACTGTTTACGTTGGAAGAAATGCATGCCAAGATGCTTGAATGGGTGGTTCTCTTTCTACAAAAGGTGAGAAGCAACACTGACATTTCTTATAAAATAATCTACATCTGATACCCATAGATTCACAGAATGGAAAAAACATAATTTGTAAAACAAGATGCCTTTAATCACGTGCTAGTCCTGGTGACTTACATGTACATATGCATATAGTTTTCTTGGCAGTGATAAGGGAGTGATTTGCATTGCCTTCTTAAAGAATATTGTTTTTTTCCCTTTCAGATCTATCATATTTTCAATGTAGCTTTAACTCTAAGGGGTTAAAATAGATGAAAAACCAAACTGGATTTGAAAGACCTGTCCAGTCTTGTTATGTTCACATGTTACCCATCCAGATGTCTGTAGGAATCTTACAAACTAAATAATAGCACTTTCCTCCTCATATTTCCCAAGAAATAATCCCAGAGAAACAACCCTTTGCTCACAAGAGGGGTTGTCACTTAAATAATATTCGCTATTATCTCTTCCTCCATGAATTGGTGTAATTTATACTTAAAGCCATTCAAGTGATAGTAACTAATACATCTTGGGTGAAGACAATTATATGGTTAAGCATATGTTGCATAAAAAGTATCTCTGTCCATTTAGGATCTGTGGATGATCTCAGTTCAAATATTATTGAAAAGAGAAAGAAAAACAATTCCATCCCTTTGCTTCATATAATGTGTAATAGCTTATTTCTGTGGCGTGTTCTCTTTTATTTGGTCTCTTTTTTCCATGCTAAAAACTCCCTAATGTTCCTACAGCTCTTGGATAATTTTTCTTGCCAGTCACACACTTCTGCATCAGCTGCTGCTGTGAATCCCCCAGCAGTAGTTTTAGCAATTGCTTATTATTGGCAAAGAGCGAACAGTGTTGTTAAAAAATATTTTGTGGAGTCCTTAGTGCTCTCTGAGCTTGGTTGTTTGCTTACAGAGGTTTTATTACCCAACTAAGTAACATCATTACTGCTGTGAAAAAAATGTTTTCTTATTGCTATCAAAACCCAATTTCTTCATAAGAAAACTGGTCATTCAAAGCAAATAAGTTGAAATATAACAACCAAATTTGCTTTGCAGAAGTAAACAATTTATTATTCTCTATTGTCTCATTAATTATTTAAACATTAAGCTATTTTCATAATCTAAGTAGTAAGCTGATAGTTATATGAGAAAATGAGTAAGATATATTTGAACAAGATGGAAATCCATGGTAGGAATAGAAGTTACAATTCTTAATAACACAGGCTCTAATTTGAAGCATCATATTTATTTATTTATTTATTTATTTATTTATTTATTTATTTATTTACCGTATTTATTCGAGTATAACGCGCACACGTGTATAACGCGCACCCCCTAATTTTCGATTTAAAATCGGTATAAAATTTTGTTTCACTTTTTCTCGGCTCAGACCAAGCATTGTAAGTGACAAACGTTGTTGAACACGTGCGGCCATGATAAAAATCGTTTATAACGCGCACCCTCGTTTATAACGCGCACCCTCGTTTATAACGCGCACCCAAACTTTGAGTTCTTTTTTTGGTAGAAAATTTTGCGCGTTATACTCGAATAAATACGGTATTTATTTATTTATTTATTTATTTATTTTATTAGATTTCTAGACCGCCCCCTCTCCCCAAGGGGACTCAGGGCAGTGTACAGGTAAAAATTCAAAACTACTAAAACCATAACAATACATACAAAGTTAAAATCAAATTAAATAATCCTGTACAAATTTATAAAAGTTAAAACTAAACCCATAAAACCGAATAAAATAATTATTCGGTTTTATTTAACAATAAAATATTGTTAACTGATGCTTCAAATTAGAGCCAGTGTAATTAAAAATTCCAGAAATGAGAGCTATTTTCATTAGATGACAACCAGAAATAATTCCTGGTAAATATTCATTCTCTGTTTCTTAAACACATACATACAAACACAGTTGTAATACGTTCATTAAATAATGCCATTATTTAATTTTTAAAATTAACTACAGGACTTTAGACTTGGCTTATTTATTTTATTCTTATTGGTACTTCTGTACCATGAAAAAAGATGGTATCCACTATTACTGATTAAAAGCTTGTTATAGAAACTAAGCAAAAATACTTTTGGTGAAGATGATTTTTTTTCAGTATCACACTTTTTTGAATGTCTTTGAATGCACTTTGTCAATTATCTTTCCAAATTAAAATACTATCTTTTCATATTTTTTTTGCTGCAACCTGAATTTGTATTGTTTTCTTAATTTGCACAAAATGCATACTTTTAACTCCCTTGATAATAAAACTGTTAGTGTGAAAGAGTCTCTTTTATACTTACAATAGTGGTAAGGAACATTGGCAACCTTGGTGTTTTTTTAAAAAAAATCTTTACCTTTACATATCACATACCACTCAAGGCTATTTATGTTATTTGTTCATTACTGAATTATAATTTTTGTACAGCATACTTTTCTATATCAGCTTTTGAGACAAATAACAATAACAATAGATAAAAATACTGCATACACTAAAAATAATTACTAAAAGTAAACCTAATTAGAAACTAATCCAAAATAAATCAGTCCTAACAAAAACAACAAAGCTTGTATTGAAAAGACAGTGAAGAAAGAAGTGTAATAGTCAGGAGATTCAGGCAGTTCAACTAAGTATAAAGATTTATTGCAAGCTTAAGCTCTCTACAAGAATCTGAGCTACTAACAGTCAAAGCAAATTGATGGTAGATAAGAGTTAAAGGAATTCGGACTTCCAGCTGATGTCATAGTGAGATTGAATGCTAGAAGCCACTCTCTACGCTCCCACGCTGAGTTCTTCCCATTGGAGGGCTCCAAAAGGAACTAAAGCTACCCTGTAGGGGTGGCAAAGAAAAGAGGGGGGCCCTGCAGATTGCAGTGAGTCGCAATTTTCCCATCTGAACCAGGGCTTTCTTCCCTCTCATCCACGACAAGAAGAGGCAGCCATTATGGCTGCTGAGAAGCTGGGACAGCTGAGGGAACAAAGAAAGTGCAGGAGTGATATAGATGGACAGTGATTGGAACTGGGTGACTCCTTTTTTACCTAATCTAACCCTAAAAGGGGGAAAAATCCAGAAAAAGAGACTCTTGGAACTATCTGTTAAAGCAGAGAACAAGTACTTAGTGAAAAATCCCAGACCCAAAAGAAAGGAACCAAGGGAGAAAAGTAAAAACAAACTTTTAAAACATAGAAAATTGGATTTTTCAACTGGATAGGCGCTGTTTTGGAAAGGCATTTACAACGCTGAAACTTAAGCTGAGGACATCACTTTCTGATGAATGGAAACTATACCATACTCCTACAAGTCTGGAAAAATTTATGATAAGAGAAATAAAGAACATTTATCTGGAGAACTGTGGTGATCTGAAGAACTGTGAAGAACCTTCTGCTCTACATTTATCTACTTTATTACTACTGGAGGTTCAACTGTGAGAACAAGGAAGATAAAGTGACTCTTGAATGTTAAGATATATGACTAAACCTATAGAGTGGACGTAATTGGAAGACTTTCTGGACTATCTAAATGGAACTGATTGAATAATCCTGGGATATAAAGAAATTCGATTATTGTACTCTCTGAGGAGCAACATTAGGCCTGAATATGTGGTTTTTGGACTATTGAGTAAGAGTGGGACTTACTAAAATAAGACAAGATGATCCACGACAGGAAATGAGTGGAATGTTAGAAGAAATAGTGTTGATGTTCCAAAACATTAATGACACTGTGACAAAAAACGACAGGGAGATAAAGAGCCTAATGCATGACATAGATGGGAAAATATTCTACAAGGGACAATGAATAAAGATCAAAATGTCCAGGAAAGGGAAGAGACAACAAAAAGAATGTAGGAAAAGATAGAACAGACAAATCAGGAAATAAATCAAGAAGACAAGAAGAAGACAATAAAAATAATAATGACTGATGAAACAAATCAAGGAAAAACTATTTTAAGAGATTTAAAATGGAATTGGATAAGCAGGAAGATACTTTTGAAAGGGAGATAGGTGATTGGGCAAACACTTTGGAGGCCTGGCAGCATAAAATGGGAGAGATGGGAGAAATGTTTAGATTGAATAGTAAAGATGTAGATGTAGATAGAAACAAAGATTCAAGAGAGGAGTGGGGGGGGGGGAGCCAAAAAAACAAATAAGAATTGAAGTATTAAAATAGGCAAGAGATGAGGGATAGAAAGAATTTCCTTTTAATATAATGGAGGCCTGACTAAAACTAGAATAGAGGTATAAATAAGAATACACACTTTTATATAATACAATAGAATAAAAACCAATAGATAGATGGAAAGATAAGAGGTTGAAAGATGATATTATTATGTATGTTTAAATAATAAGGTGATTGGCATTAGAATAGCACATTGAAACATTGAACAATTAAATAATGAAGGATTATATCTCAATACAAACACATAATATCAACGTTAGGATTACAAAAGGTGGCCTGACTAAAAGCTAGAATAGAGGTAGAAATAAGAATTAAGGGGAATATTAGTATACACATTTTCATACAATAGAATAAAAGCTATAACCAGATGGAAAAATTAGAGGTTGAAAGATGGTATTACTATGTACAGTATGCTCAAATAATATTGTGATTGGCATTAGAATGGCACATGGAAACACTGAACAACTAAATAATGAAGGATTGTGTCTTAATATAAACATTTGTATTAACACTAAGATTACAAAAGTTTGACTAATGTAACCAATATTATTAACATCATTATTGTTATTTGTATCAAAATGAATGATACCCAGATGCCACACTTTCATGTATTAATGTTGATGTATATTTAAAAATAATATATATATATATTTAATATATACAAAAAGTAATTCAAAGTGGACTGGACTTGGATATCTTGTGGGTGTGAAGCGACTCAATGACTAATGATGTGTTTGAACCCACCATCAGGCTTAGCCTGGTCATCTCCTACAGGTGATTTGGCCACGGCAAATTGGTTGTGGCGAGCCTGCCATGGCAAGTTGGCCGTGGTGAATTTTCCGTAGCAGATACAGCAATTTAAGTAAGGGGCATAGTTGCTGCATTAGCCTCTGAGATTTGAAAGCACATGGGCTGTTTGCAATTCTTTTAGTAATAGTTTATTAAATAATTGGAGGGTAGTAAGGAGGAAGCACACTTTTGTGGTATTTTTCCAACTTCTTTATATTTTATCAGTTACATAGTTAGTCCAATTTATTTAAGGCAGTTAATATAACAACTATAAAATTAAAACCAAGTTGGTTTTGGAAATACTCTTTCATTGTAAACATCAATTTATGTTAGAACAAATAGGACTCAGTGTTTAATGCATGGCTTTATTTAAATCATGCGTCTAATGCCTATTTCCCACACATACTTGGGCTCACATTTTTTGTAATGCGAACTGATAATTTACGAAGCTGCCAACTTAACTTCTCAGAAATCCTTTTGTTCAGTTCCCCAAGCCACTTTCTCTGCTTGGAAAGGCATCTGTTTGATTCCCTCAAAGTGCCTTCGTGGAGAAAAACATGTCATCTTAAGTTTCCTGGTCCACATAGAATAATATCCTTTCACAAATGTAAATTTGTCTGCCATCCTTCCCAGCCTTGTGAGTAGCGCTGCTCTGCCCCGCCCCCTCACCTTGAAGCATTCTAGTTTCCCCAGATACTCCTCTTAGGAGACTTGTCAATCAGATCCCCAGCAGCTGTCGTTGCCATAGTAATGTTTCTGGGCTAAGTGGTGGGTGGTGAGGGGGTGGATGGGAATGAATAGATGAGAGGAAAAAGGAAAACAAAAGCAGGGCCAACTTGTTATAATTTAATATTTTGGTTCCAAATATGTTCTTAAAATGGTATTGTTAGTGCCGAACAAACAAAAGCCTCTATGATAGAGGGTTTTTCATATTTAGTTACAGACCAGAACCTTAAGTGGAGATGGGCTTCAGCTTAATGACCTTATCAAGGGTTTTTCATTCACCACCTTTTGAGATCAGATTTCAGTCAGTTGGTAAGAACAAATACTGTTTATCTATCAACATAATACATTGATTAACAGAAAATTCCCAACATATACTTCAGATCATAGGGAATTGGTTCCGTGTAATTGAAAAGATCCTTAAGGCTAACATTTAAGACTTGGAAATCAGTTTCCATTTGGCAAATAGTTTTTAACACTCAGAATTAAAGAATTCTAAATTACTCTAAGCCACGTTATGTCATTTTTCATTTTATTGTTTTACCAAGCTTATATATCCTACTCCAATCATCAAGCAACTTTGAAGACCTCATGCTTTTCTTGTATGTAAACAAAATATTCTCATCTGAGATGTTTTATTGAAAACAATATAAGAAAGCTAAGTCCCTGGGAGAAAATTATCTAACTCACTTCAGATTGGGTGCATGGGAAATCAACTTTTCTTTAACAGTGTGAAATATTGTTTTTTCAATTAGCTCAAACAAGTATGAACGAGGTTTAGTGTGATCTGAGAGTGTACAGTACATATAATTCAATCAGAATAGAGCTGGAAGGGACTAATCCAACCCCCTGTTTAAGCAAGAGACTATAGCATTTCAGACAAGTCTCTTCTTAAAAATAATCAGTGGTGAAGCACCCACAACCTCTCAAAGCAAGCTGTTTCATTGGTAATTGTTCTAATTGTTAAGATCTGTAATTCCAGATTGCTTCTCTCCTTGATTAGTTTCCATTCATTTTTTTCTTCTCTTGCCTTCTGATGCTTTGGAAAATAAGTTAACCCCTTCTTCTTTGTAGCTGAATACTGCTATCATGTCAGCCCTAGTCCTTCTTTTCTGTAGAGTTGCTCTTCTCTGCAATTTTTCCAAAGTTTCAACATCTTTTTTGTATTCTGACTAAAACTGGATGCAGTAGTCCAGGTGTGGTCTTACTAAGGTTTTATAAAGCAGTACTAATACTTCATGCGATTTTTATTCTATGTATGCCTCTTTTTATACAACCAAGGATTGTGTTAGCTTTTTTGACTACTGCTGCACACTGCTGACTCATGCTTAAATGATTGTCCACTAGGATGCCAAAATCCCTTTCACAGTTCCTGTTTTTGAGCCAGAAGTAAAGATTAGGTTTTGCTTAAACTGTACTCCTACCTTTGGTTTTATGTAATAAGCATGAAAATAATTCTCTAAGGATCTCAGTCCTCAATTTACAAGAGTAATTAAGCCCACCATAACTCACAATGGTCATAAAGCAGGTCACTAGATAACCAAACCTGATTTTATGATCTTGTTGTGGTCATGAAGTGGATGCCGGGTTTTTTTTGGTTTTTTTAAAACAATTTTTATTTGTTTTTACAATATGTATAGGAAAAGGGTTGTAGGGTAAGTATAACATTTTAGTGGCTTCCAAGCCGGAGGCGGTTGTCCTCCCAAAACTTCATACAAATACAGGGTTTTTTTTAAGAAAAACGAAGGGCCATCACACATATACATTACATTGTATAATTCATATGTTCAATCATGTTTTCCATTGCCATCTAGTTTCAACAATCACAGTAGAAATTTCAAATAAAATCATTTTTGGGATCTGAGTCTTTTTGCTATTTATTCTTCTTCCCCCTTCCCATCTACGGGCGGGGCCATGGCCCCCCCTGCTCCCTCTTCTTCGTCTCCTAGGAGTGAGGAGTGCTTTTGAAGAAAGGCCTCCGCCTCTCTTAATGTTTTAACTCTAATTCTACCTCCCTCCCAGAAGACCAACATATCTTCAGGCAGTAACCATTTGAACCAAACTCCTTTTTTATATAATTTCTTGGACAAGAAGGAATATTTCCTTCTTATCTCTCTAATTTTTTTTGGAATTTGTTTCAAAACAGTAACTTCTTTTTCTTGATATTTCAAGGGTCCTCCCCATTGGGCCCTCAATATCTCATCCCTTGTGGACCTCCTTAAAAATTTAATATGAACTTCTCTTGGTACATAATTTATTCTAGCATATGCTGAGTTAATTCTACAAACCAGGTCCATATCCCACCAGAGTTGTTCTTTATTTCTTTTAATATAATCTGCTAAAATTGTACTCATAATATCTTTAAGATCTTCTCCCTCTATCTCTGGTACATTCTGGAACCTGAGAAAAAAAGACATTCTTTCAAATTCTATCTTGGTCATATGACCTCCCAGTTCTGCCCTCTCACTCTGAATTTCCTTTACCTCTTCCCTCATCTCAGCTGACCCTCCCTCTAACGCCTCAATTTTTTGTTTGTTATCCATTGTATTTCTTTGTGTTTCCAACAGCTCTATTTTTAGACTTGTCAGCTCTTTTCACATTTTATGTACATTTTTCATTATGTCCTGAAGCATCTCATTTGTTGACAATTCTTGGGTGCTCTATCCAGTCGCTTCTTTTTGCAACAATGCAGTGATCTTTGTCTGATGCCGGTTTTTATTGAAAGTTGATTTCCAGCAAAATCATCATAAATTGACTCAGGTTAACTCAGCCTTCCATCCTTCTGAGGTGGGTAAAATGAGGACCCAGATTGTTTGGGACAATATGCTGACTCTGTAAACTACTTAGAGAGGGCTCTAAAAGCAATATGAAGCATAATATAAGTCTAAGTGCTATTGCTATAAATTGCTATCATGTGACACGGAAATGTGTGGACAGATATCAGAACTTCAAATCCAAGTCAGAAATCTCATTTTTAGGGTCCTTTATAACTTCAAAGTCCCTAAGTGATTGGTTGTAAATTGAGGATTACCTGTTAAGAAGGTAAAGGTGTATTAAATCCCAGTGACATAAAAACATTTAAAAGATTGTCCATCTTTGTGCACGGTTATTAAATTACCTTGTCGGCTAGTGTAGGAGCTGTTTGGAAGCTAATATGGATATTGTTTGCAATTGAATTAAAAATGTGAAGTTCTTTCTTTATGAAATACATTTCAGATAGACTTGAAGTTTCTTTTTAGACAAGGTTTCTGGCTTCTGATGGCCCATATTTAATGCTAAATAATTTGTTTTGAGCTACCGTATTTTTCGGAGTATAAGATGCACCTTTTTTTCCTCTAAAAAGAGGCTGAAAAACTGGGTGCTTCTTATACATCGAATACAGCATTTTTGCCTCCTGAAAACCAGCCCCTTCACCAAAATGGCCATGCGCACACCCTTATAGAGCCTTCCAGAGAGCTCCTGGGGGCTGGGGAGGGCAGAAATGAGCAAAACACAGGGCATTTCCCCCCCCCAGCCCCCAGCAGCACTCTATAAGCCTCCATAAGGCTATGCATGCTATTGTTTGACCAAAAAATGGCCCGTTTTCATGAAACAAATGGGCCATTTTTCCTCGTTTTGCTTCTCCCATCAGGAGCACTCTGCAAGCCCCCCCAAGGCTATTCATGCCTTTTATTTGAAGAAAAACAGGTCCATTTTCACAAAAAACAGACCGTTTGGGGGTGGTTTGCACAGTGCAAAAAGGGGTTTTTTTCCGTTTCGGAAAGCTGTTTAGTTAGAGTGATTGATGAGAATTACATTGGTCAAGTGCTGTGCCTGCAGAAACAAAGATTTGTTCCAAAGGTGGTCAGTGATTTTCTTCTCCACCACATGGGAACATCTACCTACCTACCTTCTCTCTCTCTCTCTCTCTCTCTCTCTCTCTCTCTCTCTCTCTCTCTCTCTCTCTCTCTCTCTCTCTCTCTCTCTCTCCCTCCCTACCTATCTACTGTATCTCTCTCTCCTTATTTCTCTCTATTTTTCTCTCTCTATCCCTCTACCTACTTACCTATCTACACTCTCTCTCACCCTACCTACCTACTGTATTTCTCTCTCTCCCCCTCTATCTACTTATCTATCTACTCACTCTCTCCCCCTACCTATCTACTGTATTTCTTTCTCTCTCTCTATCCCTCTACCTACTTATCTATCTACACACACTTTGTCTCCCTACCTACCTACTATATTTCTCTCTCTCTCTCTCTCTCTCTCTCTCTCTCTCTCTCTCTCTCTCTCTCTCTCTCTCTCTCCCTCTCCCTCTCCCTACCTACTCTCTCTCTCTCCCTACCTACTGTATTTCTCTCCCTCTCTATCCCTCTACCTACCTACTTTAAAAAAAAATGCCTCTTCAAAACCTGGGTGCGTCTTATACTCCAGTGCGTCTTATACTCCGAAAAATACGGTATGCTTCCATTTTCCTATCTAGTATTGTTTTTCTCATTATTGCCTTATTACATCAAATATTTGAAACTAATCTGTTTTATCTCTTGTTAAGATGAAAATGCATGGGGCAAGTCTAACCCCCTTTCTTAAATAATGTGTCAAAAGGGGAAATGAGATATTAAAAAAGCTTTACTGCATCTGTGAAATAAGTAACAACACTGATGTTTAAAGAAAGATAAGGGAAAGCCCAAAATATGCAAAATGATGATTAGGCCAATCTAAAGATGTTCTTCAGCATTATTTAACAAAAACTATAGTGGACAGGCAAATGTATTCAACAGCTACATACAGCTCCTTTATATGCCATCCTGCAGCATCCTGAGATGATGCCAACCAGATTCAGCTATTTTGGCAGGAATTTTTTAAAGGGGTCAGAGACTTTATGAAGATACATTCCGCTCATATACTTCCCAAGACCTGAGCAGAAATGAGCCTGTTGCAGCTCTCTGGCAAAGTGCGATATTTTTTAGAACAACATTTTTGCACTAATCTTCAGCTGAAAAGACTCCCAGGATAGTCAACAGCTTATTGAAAAATCCTAGATAATTCCTCCCCTTTGGTTTGTAGAATAAAATATGGAATATAAAAAGAAAATGAGGAAGAAGAATAAAAAAAGAGAGAGGGAAACAGTTCAAAAACTTGATGAAATGGTTAGAACCCAGAGATAGTGTAAGGAAACAGGAGCAAAGGCAATTGTTTTCTACCCTGCAGTTGTACATTCTCTCTCACACACACCCTCCCTCCCTCTCTCTCTCTCTCTCTCTCTCTCACACACACACACACAATTAGAATTTAATGATGTACCAGTGAACGGATGAGTTATAAAAAAGAAAATCAGACATCAAAAATGGGGAAGTATATTGGCACTCTACAATAATAGTACTGGCACTAACCAGGATTATTGGGTGATAAATATATTTTATGCATGTGTCAGTGAGGGGGAATTTTAAAAAGGTAAAGTTTTAGCACTAGTTAAATTTCCATAAGAGAGAGAGTATGACAATATAGTGAATTATTTGCTCTCTCCATTATCATCATGACTGTATAGGTGCCCATATTTGCCCCCACCCTTTGAATAGTGTGGTGGACAGAAACTGCACACCAAAAAATTGAAGGTAGCAGGACAAATTAAACTTGTATAATTATATCACATGAATAACATAATTTATAATAATTTTGTGTACTTCCAAGTCCAAACTTAGCTTTGTTCTCATGTAAGTATGTGTGTTTATGTGTCTGTGTTTGTAGCCAAACTATATAAAAAATAATTGAATTAAAAATTACTGATTAAAATTCATTGCTTGTAAACTAAGATACATTGTTTATAATATTGATTGATCCCCATCAATTATCCTGTCTTACAAACACATTCTCACACATAGACACATTATACAAACACACTCCCCCCCTCCCCCAAAAAAAGAGCTATAAAGGAGAAAAACAAGATGTAAGGGAAGGGATGTTTATACTAGTAAAGGATAGAAAGAAAAAGGAAAGAGCAAAAGGAGATGAAACAGTACAAAGTGATAATAGTGCAACTAAGCAAAAAAGGAAAAGGCATGGAGAGAAAAGTAGAGCTTATAAGAATTATAGCAAGATAAGCAAAGGGTCCTATCCTTGTACACTTTTATGTTACTCTTTGCATATGCCTTACATTGTGTAAATAAAATTGAGCTGTTCTTTAAGTTTACAGAACCTTCTTCTCCTGAAAATCCGTAATTGCACATCTCATCACTTTATTTATTTTGATGCAGCTTCTCTCATCATTAAAACTTTTTCATATAGAGAATTCTCATTTTCATTATTCCAACAATTCCTACATATGTCCCATTCAAGTTGGATAGAACTCATAGTTCTTTGAACCTTATGATAGAGGTGTGTTTTATTGGTATATATTACAAACAAGCTTTCTATTTCCTTTTTCTTTCCCTCTTTCTCTTGAGGTATTTGGACTTCAGTTGCAATAAATATTGTCTCTCATTACTTCCTAGGCTGTATTTTACATCTTCTCCTAACTTGATGTGTAACCCACATTTATAGAGGTATAAATATATATACACAAGAAAGACTGTTTTTGACATCATCTACTGTATATAAAATATTGATAGTTATGTTTCTAATTACACCGGTTAATTAATTAATCCTAGTGTAAGTGGAGAATTTATGCATCTCTAGGGATCTGTAAAATGCCAGCTCAGAAACAGAATCAAAGTTCTTCAGCATTTGTGAGGGAAATAGGAGTTATTTGCATACCAGTAGGAGGAACAAAGGCTCCTTTTAAGCTCAGCTGAAGAAGAAACAAATATTATCCCAAGGAAGCAATAGGCATTTTGAATAGAATGTAGCCATTGTGATTGCTTCTTGGAGAACATTACTTTCTAACTGAAATTCAGTATGAGCCTCCTGGGAGTATGGAATTCATGTTTGTAGAGAGAAGGGAACGCTATTTGCAGAAATCCTACTGATAAGTTTATCTTCACCGCCCCGAGTCCCCCCCCCCCGGCCGGGAGAGGGGGTGGCCTAGAAATCTAATAAAATAAAACAAATCTTCTTATAAAATAAGTACCTTTCCGCAAAAAAAAAAAAAAGAACTAACAGGTCTGTATCCAGCATATCATATAGGACTTTACTTCTATTTTATAATAATAATAATAATAATAATAATAATAATAATAATAATAATAATAATAATAATAATAATAATAATAATAATAATAATAATAATAATAATCTTCTTTACTGTCATTGTAATAATATTGTAATAAAATTACAATGAAATTGGGGCCGTGCCAACACTTGCACCAGGTGGGATACAGACAGCAGTGACAACTGCATCCACAATAACAACAACAACAGCATGGCTGCAGTTATAGAACAGTGCATCATCACAATGGAAAATCAGACTGGAAAATAAGATCAGCATGCTAAGATTAGATGAAAACAAGCTAGAAAATGAATAAAGAAGAGAAGCTAAAGAAAAGAACAAGACCAAATAATGTCAAAAATATAACCTAGAAACAAAGAAGATTAAGGAGGACTGGAAACAACAAAGCATCATAATAGAGTCAAGATGATCAGATGATACAAAGCTTAAATTTGCACACTGTAGGCAGAATCTGTTGGATCTGAAATGTTTCTGCCAATCCACCAATGGAAAGGCTACAGTGAACCAGCCAGCACCTGACAAAGGTGAAACAGTATTGCTCTGAGCACAAGAACAATACAAGAATGCAGCTTGGATGGAGGAATTTGTTAAGAATAAAAAGTTGAAATTTAAGAACTAGTAATAACAGCACCAATGGTGGAGAAAAGGGCAAGGAAGATCAAGAATTTATCAGCAGCAAGTGAAGATAAACTGCATGGGCTTTGATTACCAAGCAGTTTAGCAACATACTGCAAGGAGGTAAAGATTAGTTAACATTATAATGGAAAATTCAACAAAAGGGCACCACCAGGCAACTACAGGCCAATTACCTTGTTATCAATTTACCTTTTTACAATAACTTTCAATTTGCTAACTAATGTGGAAGCTGATGCAGGTCAATACCATCTAATGGAAAACCATCTGTATCTATCTGAACAGAAACAGAACACCCAAATAGCAGAGGAACAAAACATTTCCTAATTGACACAATAATCTTGGAAAGCTGCAAGAGAAGGATGATCAACTAGAATGTAGCTTGGATTGATTATGAGAAGGCATTGACTTCCTGTGTATGGTTACATAGTCAGTAACAGGAGTCAGTAGAAACACCAGAAGTTTGTGGAAAGATCAATGGCATAATGGAAGAGGCGATTGCTGATCAATGGCAATATACTGGGAGAGATTAATATCAAGTGAGGAATCTTTCAAGCAGACTCACTACTGTTGCACTGATTCCTTTGTCAACAATACTGAATAAGGCCATGGTTCTCAAACACCAAAAACATTCCCATCTCCTTTACATCGACAATCTGAAGCTATATGGAAAAACAGCATCTGAAATGGAATTGCTACTCAACATTGTTCATATTTACAGCCAAATATTGCCTTAGAATTTGCATTGGACAATGGGGAAAATAGTAAACTGAAGGAATCAAAATACTCAACAAAAATAACTTCAATGTCTGGATGAAGACAATTGCTACAAATACCTGGACATCTTTCAAGCTGATAACATCAAGCATATTGAAGTCAAGAAGGTGGTTAGAAATAAGTCAAGAAGGCGAGAAAGAAATACTCAGTGGAGGAAATACCATCAAGGCAATAAACACCTGGGCAATTCCAGTGCTTATTAAGTGTATCATATGATAATGACTTGCATGTTACATGAGCATGATTTGCAACTTCCCTTTGACTTCCTCATTAACTTTTCTTGTCAGAAGCCAGTTTGGAAGGTTACAAATGGCAATCACATGGAGTGCAGGATATTGCAACCATTGTAAATGGATTATATTGGATGCAATAAATATGTGCATTATATTGAGATATGTCTAGATATCAATATGGCCTGTTGTATCAAAGATCTGCTAAAAGAGAGCTCATTAAATTCAATGCACACTAATAATATTATAAAAGATGCTTTTTGAAGAAATCGTACAATAAGACATAACAATTGGAAAAACAAACCATGATTTTCACCACCTGTAATGGGCAGTATGGAATAAACAGGAACAAACTCAACCCAGGCAATGATCTGATAAAAGGCATCTGAATCCAGGGCAGAAATGTATTTTGAGTATTTCAGACATGATCCCCTAGTTCTCATTAAAGAAAGCAAGCGGGAGAGCATAAGATTCTGTTGAAGTAACATCATAATAAATATTAGCATCATATTGTAAATCTGATCTATCTTGATCTGATACCATTATTTAGGTTAGAGAAAGCGGTCATTTAAATAGCTAATCATGCAAGTTTTAATTTAATTTGCTTAATAATAATTGCTGGAAATGTAACAAATCGGCATTTCTGAATATTGGCTGCAAACATTCATGTTGTGAAGTCAAACTGTAAAATTTATGTCAGAATATAGATGCTATATACTATATATAGTATATAGCATCCTGGCATGCAATTTATTCAGAAGTGCTTTTATATATAGTTTTCTGACAAAAAGGTCTTTTGAGGAAAAATTTTTAAAAGGATCAAATGGACTTCTACTATATTTTCATGAAATAAAACAAATCAATATATATCTGCTTCTTGGCTTTAATTGCATTAACCACCCAGGTTCTCAGACAATTTGCAAATTTGTTCTCTTGGTTTGGTATTAAAATATTTTACTTAAGTTATTTGCTTTTCTCTTGATGTAGAGAAAACTATCCTATATAAGAATGCTACTTTTTTTTACAGCACAAGAGAAGAAATTAAATTATTTTTTTATGTAGTAATTATTATTCTTGAATAGGAAGTCAACCCTACTTCTAGCTTAGGAAAATTAAATCCCATTAAACTCACTATATAAAAGTGTTTTATGATAGTTTTAACTGATACTCCAATTAACAATAGTATAATTTTTATGCTTATAAAGGTAAGTTATGGTTTGCTTAACTATGCTACAAGGTAATGTTTTCTGAATGGCTACTTCTGTAGGTTTGGAGAGGTACATTAGCTCGACTCCAATACAAGAGGACCCGAGCTGCCCTCAAGATTTTAAAATGTTACCGTCGATACAAAGTAAAGTCTTACATCTGTGAGGTTGCCCGACGATTTCAAAATGTGAAGTCTATGAAAGATTATGGAAAGCACGTGAAGTGGCCTAATCCTCCAAAAGTTTTGCGACGGTTTGAAGAAGCTCTACATGCAATCTATTACAGGTAAGAATTGGAAACAATCCCTGTCTTGAATTATGGAGCTTGGTCAGTGCCATCCAGGATCTTCAGTGTCTCTCTGTGGAGTTATCTTGATAGATTGAATATTAGAGATGCTACTTCAGGATGTGTCAACTACAGAAAAAGTACCGTTGCACATTTCTAATGATATGAGTCAGTTGAACATCTTTGCTGAATGATTAAAAAATTAATGGATAATTTGGAACTTTTGTTTCACAATCCTTTCCTTATATCAAAGTCCTGTTTTTTTTTCTCAGATGGAGAGCACATGAACTAATCAAAAATATCCCACCCAAAGATTTGCCACAAATCAAGGCAAAAGTGGCGGCATTGGAGTTGCTTAAGGGCCATCGAGGGGATATTGGATTGCAAAGGGTCTGGCAGGGCAACTACCTTGCATTGGTAAGTATAGTAGAACCTATCAAAATTCAGTCATTATTTTTGCAATACTGTAAAAATTGAAAACATAGTAAGAGATGAATAGTGAAGTATGTGGCCACTTCTTGTCTAGATACATTAATAATTTATTAAATTACTTAATATATGTGGATAAACAAACTGAGATTTCTTCCAGACAAAACAGTGGTAATATTGTTCAGTAAGCAAGCTAATTGGGTGTATTCTAATCTAAACTGAAAATTCAAATTTGACCTTCATATTCCAACTGTACTTGAACATTTCTGGAATCGTCTCCAACGGTTCTGGGCCAGTGAATATGCTTGGAAATTTAAAATAATATTATAGACACTCTTGCAATATGAATGTCAGAAGTAGGTTGGGCCAATCAAAAACACTTATATCAAGATGGAATACTTCTGTTGGAATTTTTCGGTATGCCCCCATCTCCTCAATTTTTTTAACCAGACAGTTGTGGGGGAAATAAGAATAATTGGAATAACAGCAACAACAAAAATTGTGGTACCTGCTGTATAGAACAGCAGTTCCCGATATAGTTGCCACCCTGATAATGTTCAGAAAGTCACTGAACATTTGATTATTTTCCTGGCTTTGGGGCGCAGTGGTGATTGAACCCTATAGGACGCTATGCTTGTTGTAGAAAGTTTGACTTTTGGACATCTATGTTCTGTCTCCTGATTTTTATTCCTGGTTTTTTTAAGCTTAAGCTAATGGAGGATAATAGCTAGAGTTTTATTATGAATATATATTTGAGACTTTGATTTGGAATGGTAAAGGTGCTCTGGACTTGTTTTAATAATAGACACATTTCTTGTTTCTTTAAGAATCCTGGTAATTCTCAAGCTACAGGTTCATTCACCTCTGTTACTTCTGAGTTGCAACGCAAGGACAAGTTCATGAGAATTCTTTTCTCTTCTCAAGTTCGTAAGGTAAGTTAGAGAACATTGGGAAAAAATCCTCTCAAACAGTATTTTGGACAAAAAGTAGGCTTCAGGGGAAAATAAAGGTTTTATGGTTGACAGAAATAACAGGTATTTGTTAGCACAATAGTAAGTTAATTCAGTGGGGATGACCTTCTGCATAATTAGGCCATGGTTTAATTATTTGGTATCCTGACATTTCACTAGCCAACATGGCTGGCATCTTCAGAGTTGAAAGTGGTCTGCTCTGTAGTGCACTTAACTCCCTCTAAATTCTCTTTATTCTCTGCATAACCATGATTTCCATCAATCCTACTGTTTGCTTTGCTCAATTCACATCTTCAAGAGTGCTGGGTCTCAGAATGTATTCTGCCATGTAACTTTTTTGATGAAAATAGCCTCCTTTTGTTCTTTTTGTGAATTACAAAGCCGGCCTCTATTATTTTTTGCTGTCCTTTCTATGACTTTAGCTTTTTCAGATCTTTATCTTTCCTATTTATTTTTGCTTGCTGTCAGTATCAGAAACAAGTTAATGTTTGTTGCAATATAATGTGCAAAATATAGGTGCAGAGTTCCTAAATTCATAATGGACACTCACTGTGTTTTTGCTAGTCAATGGTTTGTAGGATATCCTTGTGTATTTGTCACAAGCTTTTCTGCACCTTATGTATTAGTTTTGGATAAATCTCTGATGTATCATTTGGAACATATTGATGTACAAAGCACTTGTATAACAGCAGCGATATTTGCAGCTACTTTGCTCTGAACATAGAATATGCTAGTAGCAATTATTAGAATACCAGAAAAGAATTAGTTGCCAAGGTAGTGGAATGGTGAAATAGAAAGCCTAATATGGAAGCCTAGCTATTTTGGTGCACCTGGGTAATGAAGCAATGAGGAGAAATTATGGCTCTGAGGCAGAATTGGCAAGAATCTGTGCAGCCTGTTGATGTAGTGACTGCTCTGGTACTAGTATATCATGATTTCTGGCAAGCCTAAACAATATCTCAATTTAAAAGCTCTCAGATAATATAATTTGTTTACTCTTTTACTAAAAACCTTCAGAAAGATTTAAATAAGAGTATAGTGTACTAAGCTAAAAGGATTCTTTGAATAAGACAGCTGTAGGACTCTTCATTTTATTAAGACATTGGTACATTAATGTACTGAGACCATTTTTAAGTAATTACACCAGTAATCTACTTGTGTAGCTTCATTACCCTCTAACATTTTATAATTTCTCAAATGACGTTTAGAATCTATTTCTGTTCTCCCCTTACTACTACTGAACCTTTCCACAAGGTCCTGCAAAACAATGATCAGTATTAATAATCTTTATCTTTTCAAGCCATATTCAGCATGCTTCCTCTGCATGAGCATATTATATTACCAAGCCAAAGGCACATTGTCATTCACATGATTGCAATGACAATAAATCAGGCAAATACAGATAAAATTAGTATCTGTATCAAGCCTTATTACTATATATATTGTATATTTTTCAGCTTTGTTCCAGGATAGTTGGTTGAATCTTGAACAACTTCCTTGCTATGTTTGCCTATGTGAAATCAGGCTACATTTTGCACTGAAATGAAAACATTTAATAGTCTTGGATTCTTCAGGTTCCCCTTTTGTCAAATATATTGGGAAAGAACTACTGCTATGTTCAAAACCTCCAATAAAGATGCAATATGTCAATTGAATGTAAACTTTCTTCTTTTCTTCAGTACAAAGGACAGCTCCTTGTAGGCAGGTCAGGATGCTGATATTACAAGAAATTATGAAGTCCTTATTTTCTTGGAAGCCTGTGTGAGCATTGGTCATTAAATGCGATCAATAACTTGATATGGCTCAAGTGATAAAAATCAAGAACAAAATAAAAACAATACCAAAAAGTACCATATTTTCCATCTGTAAAGACTCCACTGTGTATAGGATGCCCCCCCTTTTCTTACCCAAAATTCAGAAATCAATATTTTAAACATTAAATAGAAGACATTTATTTTGCAGAGTAAGGCATTCGTTTACCGGTACCGGTATGTTTTTTTCCTGACATTTTTATGGGCTCAGAACGCTCCAACATTACCATTCCTGTTGCATCTGGGCACTGGCTTCACGCTCTCCGCAGCATCAGCTGCTGTTACATAAGGCTCATGATTGGAAGAAACCTGTTAGCTTGTCTCCGCAATAGGAAGTTTTGCTAGTAGGCTAGTTGCAGAGATAAGGTATCAGCAGTTTTGCAACTGTGGTTCTCCACTCGTCCCCCTGTGTATAAGACATCCTTCCATTTTTAGGTAATTTTTTTTTTTAAGTATCATCTTAAACACAGAAAAATATGGTACTTAACATGACTTTGCACAAAGTAAGAATTTCTAGATCCAGCTAACTGTTAACTAACTTTTCATGTTACCTCTAGCATATTAAATTTTGAAATTCTTGATATGAGTTATTTGAAAAGGGGAATCATGTTCAGTTAATTAATATAATATGTAAAAGTTACATTCCTAGTGATTCCAGTTATTGCTGATACAATAACTGACCCTTTCAAATCTATCTACTCATACAGTTAGACAATCTTGCCTTGATTTTAATCATGTTTGAAGTGCGCAATGTTTTGTTCAATACATTTGGCCAGAAGATGTACATCTTAATAACATTCAACTAACACATTCATAGTTTTGTAACTGCCTCTTTGTATTTTATCTATTTTAACTAAAATGGTTGAAGAAGGTAGCAGAAGCAAAGCAAGTTAGGCATTAATTAGATACAGAGGAGAAGTAATGGTTTCAAGCAAAATACTACACTTTATTATCAAGGTTCTTTTTCTTGCAATCGAAAGGTCCTCTTTTTTATTTTTACAAGCATTTTCAAGAATTAATTTAAAGTTACTTCAGGGGAGATCTACTGTTTAAGAAAATAAATTGAATTTTTCTTCTGCCATTGCACCCCAGCCAGTCTTTAGAATTCCAGTCAGAAATAGTTCCTGGGTTGCCACTTGCTAAATAGAAGGATTGTCAGTACCATGAAAGATAGCAAGCAGTGACAAGGAAGTATATTTATAAGCAATGCAAAGAAATTGCATTGTTTAATGGGAAGGACACAAATATCTTTAGAAAAGTAAGAGAAATCAAGAGAACTTTTTGTGTAAAGGTGGGCATAAAAAGAAAAGACCAAGAATGCAAAGGCCTATTGGAGAAAATGTAATTGCATTAATATATAGAAGAACTGTGCAAAAGAGATGCCTAAATTGTATGTTTGTGTGCAAATTCTCTCTCTTTCTCTCTCTGTCTTTCTCTCTGTCTCTGTCTCTCTCTCTCTCTCCTGTCTTATTTAATGAGGCACATAAAAAACTAAAAATATGATTCATGATGGTTGTGGCAAAACTGGCTATGGCACAATTTTGGAAAAATCCAGAGACTCCATTATAAGATCTCTGATATGGCAAATGGTTGTAATGGAAAATTTATCTTTAATTCAATTTGGGAAAAGTAATTATTTTTAAAATGCATAATCGGTCAACAGCCTCTTTTTGTTTAGCAGAATACATACGAAAATCGCTGTTGCCACTTTGACATTTTTTTAGATCTTTTAAAATGCGTGCTTGTTCTTTAATTAATAAAATATATTAAAATATTTTATAAAATAAAAATAAACTGTTCACTAGGAGCAATTACAATGAAGTAAAGGTAGATGTTTGGACAAACAGTGCAGAGGCAGTGGTCATTGGATAAGACTATGATTTGTGGAAAAAGTTTGGAAGGCAAGTGGAAAAGAGTCTAACAGAAAAAAAGAGTGTAATAAAAGATAAAATCGCCAGATACAATCATTGATGACCTAAGCATTGGCTTATAAGAACTCAAAGAAACAGTTACTAAAAGATAATTCCAGCAAATTTATGTTCTTTGAGTCATAAAAAGTTGGACTAAGTGACTGAAAAACAGTAATTCTCAAGAAAGTAAGTAGCATGTAGCAATAATGAGAATGAAAGGCAATAGTGGAGGAGGAATGGGCAAAATCAAGAAAAACAGAACCACAGAGATTTGAGAAAGTTATCTTTAATGTTCGGTGAGGATAAACCTTGGAAATTGTAATTGAAAGAGAAAATATCTTCCTTAATTTCAAAGTAACAGCAGACCACAGCAATTTCCCAGAACAGGAACCAGTCACCATAACAGTATCAGACATTCAATAGTGGAACAAGAACATGAAGAGCTGGACAGAAGTTGGCCTGAACATGATCCATGCCTGCTGGCTAAAGAAACTGACACCTAGCAGGACAGGCAAACCAGCAGCAGGCTTTCAGTCAAACTGGCCAACACAAGGAAAGATAGTGCTCATTATGAAAGCCCCCCACAAGGGAAGAGCACCATGCAACCTGACAAATACCTGCTTCCACACAACATGGAAAATTCTATCAGACATCATAACTATCCAGTTTGTGCTGTAATTATTAAGCAAATCACAGCAATATTTAAGGCAAACCATGTGGTCATTTGGTGAACCTGATTTCAAAAGCTTTTGACTTTGCCAAAAGCCCCCTGGGAAGGTTACAAATGGTGATCACATGATTTTGGGGTACTGCAACTATTGTAAATACATGCTGGTCACCAAAGACCTGGATTTTGATCATATAACCTTGGGGATGCTACAGGAGTTTTAATCTGAGGACTGATTGCAACCCACTTTTTTCATATCGTCATACCTTCAGTTATTAATAAATAGTCGTAAGTTGAGAACTACCTTTGAGGGAGTATTCTTGTGATGTCCAGCAGAGATAATACATGCAGCCTGGTCAAATTTAAGACCTAGCAAAATTTCAAAATTGTGATGGTGGAGAGATAGAAAACTGCAGTACCTATTTGAAAATACGCTGTGTACTGGGAACCAGTCTTGCTTGATTTGAAGGCTGTTTGTATCAGATACATTGGTTAAAAATACTTCTGGGGTTTTTGAAATTGAATGGAGGGAGGTTCTCCAGCAAGAGCCCTATAGGGAGCAAAGCTTGATAGGGTCCTATCTCTAAGAAACATTGTCCTGCCTCTTTGCCAAATTAGTCTGCCTTGATTGTGGAGCATATAGGAGGCTCTTTGTGGGCAGTGTCAGGTATTCCTGCTTCCAATCTACTTGAGACTTTATAAATAGGATCTGAACATCTTGAAAAGTGTCACAAAAATAATTAGCAGTTAGAGCAGTTCATGAAAAGCTGGTGTATATCAATAGAGCGGGTGCTAGAAAGCAATCTGGCTGCTCTATTTTCCACTTAATTACAATTCTCAACATGGAGTCCTCATTATATCCTGTTTCTAAAATACCAGAAACAAAAGTTGGAGTTATTTCCTGAACATGAACTCTGGCCATAGAGTGGGTTTCATTTTTTAGTTTTTTAAGCCAATTATGAGTTTGCTCCTTTATCTCGGATGAACTCACTGAGATTTCTAATAATAAAATGGGGTATAATTTAAATATGATGCTTTGCTAGCAAGGCAGGTCAGTTTATTGAAAGTAGAGAAAGTTTCAGGAAAAAAGCCTGAAATGTTCTGTTCTTTCTCTTTCTCATATCTGACATTCTCTCTGCTAAACAACCATCTTTTCATGATAACAGCACACAGTGATTACTCAGTGGCAAAAATATTTCCTTTACTCATCTAATTGATAGCCAGATTAATTTTAAAAAAAAACATTGTTTTTGGTTAGTCTTTTAGCGTTCCCTAGACTGAGACATAGAAGAAGAGTACTCCCCAGCTGTGTGGCCAAAATTTTAAAAAAATTGTCAGATCGAAAAAGCCAAATTGTTTGGTGACTGATGCGGTAGTTCAGTATATGTCGAAAGAATGCCTTAAACTGATATTGTTACAAAAGGCTTATATAAATATATACTAAAGTGTACTAATTTTTATAATGCTGTTTTCTACATGTATCGTTGAAATAAAATTCAATTCTATAAAATAAAATATACGTTTTAAGGAAGATTTGTCAGATTTCCTTTGTAGCAACCTGGAGTTCAAATGAACTAATGAAAAAAAAAAGTTCTCAGAACTCTAATGCATGTTGTTGACATTGAAATATTAACATTTCAATGTCAACTATTCCAGTGAGCAATCTTATTTTCAAATAGTGCAGAACAAGATTCTGGTTTTTACAACAATAATTCTTTCAGTTTGTGTATAATATATTGTTTTTAAGAAAATAATTGTAATGCTAATGTGAATTTTGATTATTTGCAGGTAAACCGCTTCAATAAGGTAGAAGATCGAGCAATTTTTATAACTGACAGACACCTTTATAAGATGGACCCTATAAAGCAATACAAAGTGATGAAAACTATCCCACTGTATAATGTACGTATTATTGTGTTAGCTTCCTGGATATTTTTATGCCTTGTAACTTGCTAAAAAAAATTGTGGTTATACCAAAAGGAAGTTTCCATTTGTTGCACTATTTTCTTGCTATATATAATTTCCAGTGGTTGAAGATTTCAGGTTTAACAGAATGTGATTATCTTAGAATAACGTTGACAATCCCAACCAGAGAAGTAGATTTTGAAACCCTTATCCAAATTTTGCTTTTAGCTATTGTACCTATTCATGCATTATGATCTCCATACTTTTCAGTGTAATCATACAGTATCTACTGACCTTCCTTCCATTTCCTATTGTCATAGCAATCATTTGGTCTGCATTGCTCAGTTTTCCTGCTGTATGTTCACACAATTGCTTAGTGCAGGATAGCTTATTCCAAGTTAAAAGGTCAGAATTTATTTTAAAGCAAAAACAGTGATATCATCTGCAAAGTCTGTTCCTTCATCTCACAAACAATTCTTTCAGGAGCTGGGTGGGTGCCCTAGGGTGGGAAATACATTTCTCCAATTATAATGTATTGTTGAAGTTTTGCCTGTTTTGGGGATGACTTGTATTGAACAGCAATTAAAATATGCCAAAATCATATTAAAATAGCTTGGGGTGGGGGGGTTGACACTGTTAAGAGTGAAAAGGCTAAGTAGCTGTAAGAGAGAGTGAGGGAGGAGAGAGAGAATAAAAATATTTATTTTTAAGGTAAGTAGGATGGCCCATTTTCACTTCTTAAAATGTGTGCCTCATGATAGGGCCAAAATCTCAGTGTTCATGAGATTTCTTTTGAAGGTACAGATAAACAAATTACTTTAGTTGCTGTGAGAAACTTCCTAAAGTTTTTTCTTACCTAGCAGTTAATTTTGGCTTAGAGAGGACCAAAAGAGAAGCAGCTTTCTGTATGCTGCATTAACATTCTTAACAGTGAAAAGTTTAATGAAATCATCTTACATATTGGCTTTTCAAAATTAGTCAGACTTTTTTTTTCTTTTAGCATATGTTCATTCCTTTAAGGCAACAGTTATGTGAAGTTGATGCTCCATCAAGCTTATTTCCAACCAATTTATAATTAGTTTAGTTTATGTACTAGTCCTTCTTATCTAACAATAAGCTTGACTTCCCCCAAGGAAATCTGGAATTTAAATTTAATGAGAACAAGAATTCTTATGGAAGAAATGAAGGCATTTAAAATATTTAGAATTGCATTTTGGGTGTTTCACCTAGCTCATCTTAAAGCTTAAAATCTCCAGTAAACACATAATTTAGCAATTGCTGGGATCAGTTTTGCTAATTATAAGAATGCATATAATAACAGGTCCAGGTACGACTTGAATAAAAAGCAACTGGGAGGAACAAATGAAATGATCAGCATGTTCAAATAAAATCCCTCTTCTTCCTCCTCAGTTGGTTATGGGAATGTTTTCAATAATGGTTGCTATGTACTCTGTGGTATAGCTAGTCTACTTCCTTAGCATCAATAGGGCACAATTAGCAACACTTACTCTCAACATGCTGGCTCTATGTGAGTGATTGTGCCAGTACAGCGGGGGGGGGGGGGTGTTCCTTATTATATTGAAATACTTTAAAAAAAAAAAACCACCAATTTCAAGGTTTTAAATTGCTATTTAGTTGAAAAACATCAAGCCAGTTACATTTATTTTTATCCACCCTATTTCATAGTATAAATGGTTAATATGTTGTTCGTAGCTTTTATTTTTCTAGAGAAACCTGGGAATTAGTTTCCTTAGAAATTTTGTGAAGATATTAATATTTAATTATTGATGTTTATTTATTCCTTGTATACATCTCATTTTTAATTTTAAATAATATACAGTGCCTGTACTGAAACCAGCCTTGTTGAGCTTCATTTGTCTATCAACCCATGTTCACTATCATGGTTTCTAAAGCTTTCTTGTCAACATTGCAATATCCCCATGGTAGCTGTTGCCATAGCAGGCATCAGCTGATGTCTGGTTTTCCTGCAGCTTGTTTTCTAGCTTAGGAAGCTGTACCTGTCACTTCTAACCTTATAAAAAAGGGATATCACCAAGTAGAATTATTTATTGAAGTGTGTCCTTGACTTCTAGAAGTAGAAATAGTTATTTTGTGATGAGGACAATGATTATATTCTTGTGGCAAGATAAACATTCCAAGATGGAGGAAACTTTGAAATATAGAAAAAATATGTTCACTTTATAATTAGTAAGGGTGTGCTGAATTTAACATTTTCCATCCGTTAATGTATAATATACCGTTTTTACTAAAAAGAAAAGCTGTGCATAGTATTACTGTTGCTACACACATTTTTTATTAAAATGAGCCAGGATTAATTACTGCAGTCAACTTGGTATATTAAGAATGTGGAGTAATGTAAAGTATATCACAAAGCAATTGTCCAGTTGCTTCAGAGTGTCCTGCTAGGGCAATCCACCATTATTCATGCCATCTCCCAACTATTAGAATAAATTTAAATCAATTCCTCTGCTTACTTACATTAATTACCTTTCTGTTTCAAAAATTACCAAACCAATCACAGACTGAAACTGCATTTACATGTAATGTCAAGCCAGAATTCTCCAACAGCACTTTCATTTTCCTCCTCAATCTCATCTCATTGTGAGATGATGCAGCCTATATTGAGGATTCCTTTAACTGAATATGAAATATTAATAAACCTTATGAGATGCTAATAATGTAGTGTACTTGCTTGAATAAATAGGCTTTAAACTGGATTTACATAGTTGTCATTTCTACCTATAAGTATTGTTATTTTTGGTCCTCTTATAACACCTGCTTTCTGTTCCACAGAACATAACTCAGTCTTAATTTTTCCATCCAGAGACAGATAGTTTTAGAAGATTAAACTGGCATTTTCTAATGCTTCAATAGAATCTAATCATGAAATTTGAGATCTCTTTAAATTCCTTAAGAAGTTAATTGTCGGGATAATCTAAATATAGTGGAACATTCTTGTATATGTATACTTTTGTTATTTTTTAACATTGAGAATTTTGAAGAATGTTGAATAGCAGTTGAGCGGGGGAATCGAACTGGCAGCCCACAAGTCGGATCCATCATATGCAGTCCACACCCACCCCAGCTCCGTGAAGGGAGAAAAAATCATGAAATGCCATGTGACAGCAACCTGATATGGCAAGTTTGACACCTGGGCAGTAGAGCTAATTATCACTCAAGATCTTCTTATTCATGGACTGGGGACAAGATGGTAATGGCAATGACAAAGTGACATGGGAAAATTGATATTGTTGGGACACAATTTTTCCATGGTCAATTACATGTGGGAATCTGGCCTAAGAGAACCATTGTATAATAGATTATGTTGAGAGCAACAGATACTCTAAAAACCCTTTCCTTGAGTCTATAAAGCATGTACTACAGCATAAAATGTTGCTAGCTTTAACATTCTTGTTTCATGCAGCTAACAGGACTGAGTGTCTCTAATGGAAAGGATCAACTCGTGGTTTTCCATACAAAAGACAACAAAGATCTAATTGTCTGCCTTGTCAGTATGCATTCACTTAATGAGAACAGAATTGGGGAGCTGGTTGGAGTCGTGGCAAATCACTTCAAAAGGTAAATATGAATGCATACCTCTGAATCTGAAACAAATATGAAAATAACAATTAAGCCAACTGATGGTACAGATAGTCCTTGATTAATAACCATTCATTAAGCAACTGTTATGACAGTGCCAAAATAAATCCATTCCTTGCACTCCAATTCTTTCATCATCCTCATGGTCACATGATTGCAATTTGGGCACTTTGAAATCAACTCTCATTTAGGACCAGTTGCGGTGTTCTACAGTCATGTGACCAGGATTTGCAATCTTCTTTGTCAGTTTATGACAAAAAAAATGCCATTTGGAAGAATGGTTTGCACTTACACCTTAATGACCATTGTAGAACTGGTTGTAAAATTGGTCTGACTTAACCTATAACCACAACAACTTACAATGAAAATTCTAGTCTTAATTCTTGTCATAAGTTGAGGAGTTCCTGTAGTCTTTTTTCTGTTCTCAAGCTACAGTTTGATTCTTGGAATTTCCTGTCTTCTTTCTTTTTCTAATTTGAAAAATATATGACTTTTATTCTGCTTTGGTTTGTTTGGTTTGTTTTGGCACTGTTTGATACCTTCTTATTTCATTTTGACCATTGACAAAAATTGAATCTAGGTGGTATGCATTTTTGTAAAACAATGCAAAAGTAACCTGTAAACATAAGTGCTAATAACTGTCCTGTATCAATACAATTGTTTTTGCGAGAAGGAATGTGTTCTGCTGTGCTGTACTGTATTCTCAATAGATCTTTTAAGTTAGAACTTGAATTTCCTGCTCACACCCACCAGGTATGTGTATTTAGAAAGTATTTAGCTTCTGTTTCAAAGTTCCTTTCCCTCCTCATTTTAACAAAAGCCGATACTGCAGCAGGAACCTATTACTTTCACACTTTAGTTTTTTTTCCTTAAGTCTGTTTGAAGTACAGATTTAAATTATGACATCACAGATTACTGATAGCTACCATCTTCATACCTTTAAAAAAGCAGGTTTTGGCATTCTGATTATAATTCTTATAGTTTTGTTATAGTGGTAAAGGTCAGAAGAACAGGACTCACTGCTAAAAGGGCGATGAGATGGAATCAAGCACTATATATTTTTTTCTTGTCTGAGTGGTGCAAGTTCAATAAAATTAATAATTGAAAATAAATTTTATTTTTAGACACAGTTAATGCATTCACTTTTTTCTGTGGTAGTTATTTAGAATTTAGGAAAGAAAAGTAAAAGTAGGGTGAATAGACAGGAGTTAATTACTAAAAGACAGATTATAAATGGGGAAATTAAGCTAGGTTTCTGAATCTTGTACTCCAATTCCTTTCTTAACCCTAACCTCCACCATTCATTTTCATATACACACATGCAGACATACATGTAGTCAATACTTGTCCTTGACTTATTGCCTAGTGGCCATTCCAAGTTACCTCTGAAAAGCTACTTATGACTCACTTTCAGAGTTACAACAGTTGCACCACTCCTGTGGTCACATAAAAACAAAATCCAGGCAGATTTGCTTCTTACAATCTATCACAGGGATGCTGCAGCAACCCACCCACCTCAGCCTAACACCACCAGCACCCGCATCCTACCCACCAGATCCCACATTCCTCCAAACCCCATCACCAATCAATCACTTTCTGTAGATGTCCAGAATTCGCACTGTGGAAGAATAGGCTGTTCTACCCCTCAAGATCCCTAGACTCTGTGGCAATGAATTAACACTTAACATTCACATTTGGGATAGCAGAGATGGCAGTTGTTGTGAGGTGGTCATGTGGATGCCTTATTTAAAGATCATCATGACTTGCAACCATAATAGGCAGGTTCTATTAAAATTGCCTGATTGTAAAATTGTATCATTAAAAAGGAGGCCTACTTGTATTCACTTTTTTTATATTGCTTCACTCTTAAACCAGGCGTAGTCAACCTTTTTATACCTACCGCCCACTTTTGTATCTCTGTTAGTAGTAAAATTTTCTAATCACCCACTGGTTCCACAGTAATGGTGATTTATAAAGTAGGAAAGTCAATTAAATTAAAAAAAAGGAAAGTGCTTCGGTATCGGACAAAACCCCTACCGCCCACTATGAAAGCTGGAACGCCCACTAGTGGGCAGTAGGGACCAGGTTGACTACCACTGCTCTTAAACATTCCCAACATTTCCTAAAGATATATATATAGAGAGAAGATGAATAAAATACATGTAGTCCTCTACTTGTAACAGTTCTTTTAGTGATTGTTCAAAGTTACCTTTGGGTCCTCTGTGGAGAAGGGCGGGATACAAATTTAAATAAATAAATAGAGAAAAGTGACTTATGACAATTTTTCACACTTATGACTGTCACAGCATCCTCATGCTGCGACAGTCATGTGTGAAAAATTGGATCAAATTTTAATCAAAATTTGGTGGCTTGGCAACTGATTCATATTCATAATTTACCAACTAATTTATCCTGGTTTACCCATCTTGCACTTTACTTCATTTTACCAACTAAATGAATTGACCTGAGTGAACTGTTTTAATTAATTGCTAACGACTTTTAACATCTGTATTTATTCCAAAACCCACCCGAATTCCATCTACATAATTTATTTGAATTTTAACCATCTATTTATAAATAATGTATACCAGAGCAAACCTACTATCGCTGCGAGAGTCCCCGCTCTCGCAGGTTTGGCCCCTTGATCTATCTAGGGCCCATCTTGATGATGGTATTGTGAATCCGAAGAGATGGGCGAAGCGCGGCCTTAGGGGATTTTTAGTTTTTAAGTTATTTAAATTATCTTTTTTAGGGGGGTCGAGGGAGGGGGGCGGATATAGACAGATGGAGACGGAAGCAACGATCAATAGTAAGGGCCAGGATAGCAGTCGACGGAGGGAAGCGGAAGGTGCCGAAAGGAGGGGGGATACCCGAGTCGTTCCACAGGAGGGCATACCAATTCAGAGGGTCGTGGGGAGGGGCAGGACTGAGGGGAGACAATCTTCATCCTCCCGGTTGGTGGCACGTAGCCGTTGGTTGCAAACGGTCGGGTGCCACAACCCCCGCAGGCTAGGTGGCCAGGGAATACAGAGCCAGGGTCTGCGGCTGATGTTTTGCAACGCCAGGTCCGTTGTCAACAAAGCCCCCCTCATTAGTGACCTTGTGTCAGAGGGGGAGCCGGACCTGATAGGAATTGCGGAAACCTGGTTGGGCCACGAGGGAGGACTTCCCCTCGTTGAAATGTGCCCACCAGGCTACCGCGCATTTCATCAGCCACGGGCCCTAGGCAGGGGAGGTGGGGTAGCGGTCATTTTCAAGGAAGGCCTTGAGCCGAGAGAGACCATTGTGCCTCAGACTACCGGCTGTGAGTCCCTCTGCGTGAAGTGGGGACTAGGGAGGCAGTTGGGCTTGCTGGTTGTATACCTGGCTCCCCGCTATGTAGCAGCAGCCCTGCCCGAGCTCCTGGAGGTGATCGCTACGGTGGCAGTTGAGACCCCCAGACTTTTAGTCATGGGGGACTTTAATCTGCCATCGTTGGGCGAATCATCCGAGGCAGCTCGGGAGTTCATGGCTTCCATGACGGCCATGGACCTGACCCAAGTAATTCAGGGCCCCACCCACGAGGGTGGACATACGCCGGATCTCATCTTTGTCTCAGGCCAATGGAAGAGTGATCTGGGTATAGGGGACATAGTCATCACACCCTTGTCATGGTCAGACCACTCACTTCTCCGGCTCGACTTTCCGACCGCTGCTCCCCTCCGCGGGGAGGCGGAACCAGAGTTACCAATCTGGTACCGCCCCAGGCGCTTGATGGACCCGGATGGGTTCCAGACAGCGCTTGGGCCATTTCCTGTATCCCTGACCCGCGCCCCGATGGAGGACCTCACGGCCGCATGGAACATTGCGGCCGTGGGAGCCTTGGATCGGGTCGCGCCCTTGCGGCCTCTCTCGCGGCGGCGAACCACCCTGGCTCCTTGGTTTACTGAGGAGCTGCGGGTGATGAAACGCCGCAAGAGATGCCTAGAGGGAAGATGGAGGTCTAGCCGTTCTGAATCTGACCGGACACAGGTAAGAGCCCATTTACGGACTTACATTGTGGCGCTGAGAGTGGCCAAACGTCACCATTGTGCCACTCTCATAGCATCCGCAGAAAACCGCCCTGCCGCCCTGTTTAGGGTGACCCGCTCCCTCCTCCAACAGAGGGAGCGGGAAGCCCCGCTACAGGGTAGAGCAGAGGAATTTGTGACTTTTCTGCAGGAGAAAACCGCTCAGATACAGAGTGAGCTAGCCCCCATTCATGGCCCAGTGGGATGCCACGAGAGAGATCTTGTTTGGGAGGAGTTTGACCCCGTTACTTCCGAGGATATGGACAGGCTACGTGGGCGACTGCGAGCCACCACATGTTTATTGGACCCGTGCCCCTCCTGGCTTGTACTGGCATCCTGGGAGGTGACACGAGGCTGGCTCCAAGAGGTTGTCAACGCATCCTTAAGTGAGGGTTCCTTGCCTGCTTCCCTAAAAGAGGCCATGGTGAGGCCCCTCCTTAAGAAGCCCTCTTTGGACCCAGCTCTTTTAAACAACTATCGTCCAGTCTCCAACCTTCCCTTTTTTGCAAAGGTTGTCGAGAGTGTGGTGGCACAACAGTTTCCCCGTCACCTGGAGGAAATTGAGTATCTAGATCCGCGCCAGTCCGGCTTTCGGCCCGGGCATAGCACCAAGACGGCATTGGTCGCGTTGGTAGATGATCTCTGGAGGGCCAGAGATGGGGGATGTTCCTCCATCCTGGTCCTATTAGACCTCTCGGCGGCTTTCGATACCATCGACCATGGTATCCTATTGCATCGGCTGGGGGGGTTGGGGGTGGGAGGCACCATTTTACGGTGGTTCTCCTCCTACCTCTCTGGCCGATCGCAATTTGTGCGGGCAGGAGAGCAGAGGTCGACCCCGAGACCCCTCACATGCGGGGTGCCTCAGGGGTCGGTCCTCTCGCCTCTCCTGTTTAATGCATATATGAAGCCGCTGGGTGAGATCATCCGTGGTTTTGGGGTAGAGTACCACCTGTACGCTGATGACACCCAGCTGTACATATCTACCCCAAACCACCCCAACGATGCCGTAGCGGTGATGTGCCAGTGCCTGGAAGCCGTGCGGATCTGGATGGGAAGTAGCGGACTCAAGCTCAACCCGACCAAGACCGAGTGGCTGTGGTTTCCGGCTGCCCGATTCAACCAGCTCTCTCCAATGCTGGCCATAGGGGGCGAACATCTTGCCCCTGTGGATGGGGCGCGCAATTTGGGTGTCCTCCTGGATACCCGGCTGTCTATGGAAGAGCAAGTGACAGCCGTGGCCAGGAGGGCGTTTTACCAGGTTCGCCTGGTTCGCCAATTGCGCCCCCTATTGGATCGGGACGCCCTTCGCACAGTCACTCATGCCCTCGTGACATCCCGACTGGACTATTGTAACTCTCTCTACATGGGGCTTCCCTTGAGGTGCACCCGGAGGCTTCAGCTGGTCCAGAATGCAGCCGCGCGAGCAATTATGGGGACCACTAGGTTCACCCACGTTACACCGCTCTTGCGCGAGCTGCACTGGCTGCCTGTCGGCTTCCGGGTGCGCTTCAAGGTGCTAATTATCATCTTCAAGGCACTCCATGGCTTGGGACCTAGCTATCTGCTTGATCGGATCCTGCCCCATACATCCTCACGGCCGATTCGCTCCCACAGAGAGGGACTTCTCCGGGTGCCGTCCACTAGACTTTGTCAGCGGGCGACGCCCAGGGGAAGGGCGCTCTCTGTGGCGGGCCCAGCCCTCTGGAACGACCTTCCCCCCGATATCAGAACGACCACTGACCTCCGCTCCTTCCGTACGAAATTGAAGACCCATTTCTTTCGACTGGCCGGCCTTGGATAGTCTCTCTGTCTATAGATTTCAAATGTATTTTAATGGGTTTTTAATTATTTTTAGCACGGGATAATATTGTTTAATTGTGTTTTAAAGTATGTATTTTTGTATTTATTGTTTATATTGTTTTTAGTTCCTCCTGTGCACCGCCCCGGGTCCCTGTGGGGAGAGGGAGCGGTTAATAAATTTGAATTTATTATTATTATTATTATTATTATTATATTTATGACAGTTACAATGTCTTGCGGGCCTGCAATATGCTTTTGTGAACTTCTGACAAGCAAACCCTGGAAGTTTTCAAGAAGATGTTGGATACCATTTGTCTGAAATGGTATAGAGTTTCCTGCCTAGGCAGGGGTTTGGACTAGAAGACCTCCAAGGTCCCTTCCAACTCTGCTATTGTATTATTGTAAAAGTCAATGGGGGAGGCCAGATTCACTTAACAACCATGTTACCAGCTTAACAACTGCAGTGGTTCACTTAATAACTGTGGCAAGAAAGTTCATAAAACGGGGCAAAACTTATTTAACAAATGTTTCACTTCACAACATATATTTTGGGTTCAGTTGTGGTTGTAACTCAAGAATTACCTGCAGTACTATAGTAGGCTTTCCTGCTTTCTCCCCACATTATCTCAATATAAGATATTGAGTTATTTGTAAAAAATAATGAAGATGGTATACAAATAAATAAAACAAAACAAATTTCTATCTGAGATCTGGTTGTGGTTCCCCTTAACCCTATTGCCTAGTTCATTGCTTATAGGAATTATTGATTACACGCTGATTACAGAATTTGTACGTTTTTTTCTGTGCCAGAAGATACAGTACTGCATGATTTTTTTTTTAAGTATTCATGTGTACACACAAACACACACACCGCTAGTCTCAGGATAAGAATATATAAAGTACAGAAAATGAGTAAAAATAGTAAACCAAAGAAATCAAACTCAAGGGGGAGGAAAGGAAAAGAAGAAAACCTAACTAATTTATATCCACCCAGTTCTCAGTACTTCTTATAACCTCTGTCTTTGCATCTGAATAGTATAGTATAACTCCATACGGTAGTACTATTTGTAACATAACTCTTTTCAGTCAGTTACAAAAAGTTTCAACGTAATTTTCTTGAAGCCTGCTTTCCATTCACTCACTTGAGAGATTAATTAATAGACTAATGTTTCTTTTTCATACAGAACTTGCAGGAGTTCTTTTCTGCAGTTTTCTTCCATGTCCATTTTTCTGCTTTCAACACTAACAATAACTATTCTGTCTTGCATTCAAAACCTTTCATCATTCAGAGATCCTTCATTAATTCTCTCAATCTTTTGTCACAGTCAAGTACTGCTTTTAGATTCATCTTTGGCCATATTGAAACTACCTTTTTCTAAACAGATGCCAAGCAATAATCATTCTCATTCTTCCTTGGCTGAATCACTTTTTCTGTATGCTGTCATCTCATTTCCACCTGTCCATTTTACTTAACTAATAGGATGACTTGCATTCATTCAAAATACAACTTTTCTTTAGATCACAGTCCTAAAGGGTTAGCATATTTGGACCAGTACGCCTCAACTAAAACCTGAATTTTACTGCAGATACACTTACGTTATTCTATTAAAGGAAGGAACACTCATCTAAAATAACCTGAAAGCCAACTTGCATTACCCAATATCCCACATGAAGTACATGAAGCGAACTGACACATTTAGGATACACAAAGGAAGAAAGACACCGTGATCTAAGTACCCAGATGCCCTATTTAACCAATGATCAAGCTTGATGTTGAGATGAGCTTGAAGGTGTTATGATGGAGGGAGGGGGCAGAGGGAGGAAAACTGTCATAACTGCAAACAGTGTCCTTCCCATTTTAAATGTGCACAGACAAGCTGTTTGACTGAATGGAAAAATATATTTGCAGTGTAAAGAATTCTGTGCAATGAAGATGCCCTTTAAAGAAGATGAAAATTTTGCTCCCATCTTATCCAAAATGACAGTGGGAAGCTTTCAATACAATAAAACCATAAAAACATAAAAAACATTAAAATTAATAAGAGAATTAGATAAAACTAAGAACCAAAGCACAAGCAGTACGGAAATAGGATATGTCTCTGTTAGTCCAGTAGTCACCTCCAGGGTAAAGTGTTCCTATTGGAGCTCCAGGCAACTGGAAGAGCTCCAGGCAATTGGCAGAGTCAAGTTTTAATTCCTTTCTGAAAGATCAAAAGGGTGGGATTAGATCTCATCTCTCTGGTGGCCAGACATTCCAAAGAGCAGGGCCATGGCAGATAAGGCTCTTCTCCTAGACTTTGCCAGCTGAATTTCATTGACCAACAGGATCCCAGCATGCCAAAGCAACTGGGGCAGGCCAATCCCATTGAAGCAAGACTGTTCCTCAAATAGAATTTAGTTATACATTTATTCATTAACTGTCCTTTCCCATATACCAGACAGCCAAACTATCTGCAAAGAGGTCTCTCCTACTGATCTTAATAATTTACATTCATATTGGGAGAAGCACTCCTCCGATGATTCCATTTTCATGATCATCTCTTAGAAATGGGATATGTAGTAGGCTATCTGAAATTGCTGGGAGGAGGCAGTATTTTATGGAATGTGAAACAGAAGATGGTATATAGGGACAATTGTGACAAATTGTCCTCAAATATTTTGTACGAGATGAGCAGGCAGAACTGGGGGGAACTGGGAGTTAAGCACATCATCAGCATAGAGTCATTATGTTCCCACAAATGGTCAGAGCTCAATCTTGAACTCCATTGATCCTTATCTACTGCCAATTTAGTATAGAATGTTAATTGACTAGATTTTTATGTATAAAATTAAGCGGTAAACCTTTTCAACTGCAATTTAATGTATGGTTTTGATTCTTTGCATCTGACATTTTCAAAATTGTGTCCATGGCTAGTAGGAGAATAAAATAGAATAGAATAGAATAGAATAGAATAGAATTCTTTATTGGCCAAGTTTGATTGGACACATATAAGGAATTTGTCTTTGGTGCATATGCTCTCAGTGTACATAAGGAGAATCAAATATTCATCAAGAATAAAAAGATACAACGCTTAGTGATACTCAAGGTTACTAATAAGATATCAAATCGTACAAGGAAACAAATAAAAACAATATAAATTGAAAGATACAAGCAACATGATTATAGTCATATCATGGGAAGAGATAGATACTAGAAAGGAAGGGAAGAAGAATAGTAATACAGTCTTAGTAAATTATTGACAGTGTTGTGAGAATTGGTTGTTAAGCAGAGTGATAGTGTTTAGTGTCTAGTTGTTCTGGGGAATTTATAACATAAATGGGGAAAATATATATGAAGAAACCTATTCCAATATATTTTCTTACCTGCTGAAATAATTCATCTATTACCCTTGCTGCCGCCTTGCTATTGAGAAAACATTTAGTTTAGTATTCCATGTATATATAAATATCTTGTGAATTGTATCTGAATATCTTATTTGATGTGATCTTTCTGGTCATTTCAGAAGAATAACATCTGGTTGTCCATTTTTTTGTTTTCCAATGTTTGTGTCTAGATTTGGAATATATTTTAATAAACTGTTGAGGTATCAGATATCAATAATGCAAGGTGCAAAATTAGTATTCCAGTTCTGTATATCTTTTCAATCTTTTTTCCCCCAAATTATTTCCTATTTTATTTAATTTGTAAACCAGGTGATAGATTTGGGATTACTCATTTTAATGCTGTGCCCCTGAATCATTAAAACTCAAAAACATTGTCAAATTAGTTTGTTATTTGTAACTAACTAATTATAAATAAATAACTAATTAACCTTTTTAAGTGAGGGGTTGTGCTGTGGTCTTGAATTATGATTAATGTATTATATAATACTAAACTATGATTGCAGTATTTTTATTTTGCTTTGCTTTATCATTTTATTGTATACCAGCTATACCCGGCCACGCGTTGCTGTGGCCCAGTCTGGTTAAATGGCCAACCAATCTGTGTGTAGATCTACACCTGCACACATACACACAACCACCATATAACCCTCAACCTACCTACCTACTGTATTTCTCCCTCTCTATCTATCCCTCTACCTACCTACATACTGTATTTCTACCTTTTCCCCTCTATCTATCTACCTACCTACCTACCTACTGTATTTCCCCCTCTCTATCCCTCTACCTACCTACCTACTGTATTTCTCCCTCTCTCTCTATTCCTCTACCTACCTACCTACTGTATTTCCCCTTCTCTATCCCTCTACCTACCTATCTACTGTATTTCTCCCTCTCTCTCTATCCCTCTACCTACCTACCTACTGTATTTCTCCCTCTCTCTCTATTCCTCTACCTACCTACCTACTGTATTTCCCCCTCTCTATCCCTCTACCTACCTACCTACTGTATTTCTCCCTCTCTCTCCATCCCTCTACCTACCTACCTACTGTATTTCTCGCTATCTATCTATACACCTACCTACCTACAAACCTACTGTATTTCTTCCTCTCTATCTATCCCCCTATCTACCTACCTACATACCTACTGTGCTGTTCCCTATCTATCTATTCCCCTACCTACCAACCTACCTACCGTATTTCTCCCTATCTATCGCTCTATCTACATACCTACCTACCTACTGTATTTCTCCCTATCTATATATTCCCCTATTTACCTACCTACTATAATACAATAATACAATAGCAGAGTTGGAAGGGACCTCGGAGGTCATCTAGTCCAACTCCCTGCCTAGGCAGGAAGCCCTATACCATTTCAGACAAATGGCTATCCAACATCTTCTTGAAGACATGCAATGTTGGGGCATTCACAACTTCTGGAGGCAATTTCTCTTCCACTGGTTAATTGTTCTAACTGTCAGGAAATTTCTCCTCAGTTCTAAGTTGCTTCTCTCCTTGGTTAGTTTCCACCCATTACTTCTTGTTCTGCCCTCAGGTGCTTTGGAGAATAGTTTGACTCCCTCTTCTTTGTGGCAACCCTCTCTCTCTATTCCCCTATCTACCTACCTACTGTAATACAATAGCGGAAGGGACCTCGGAGGTCATCTAGTCCAACTCCCTGCCTAGGCAGGAAGCCCTATACCATTTCAGACAAATGGCTATCCAACATCTTCTTGAAGACTTGCAGTGTTGGGGCATTCACAACTTCTGGAGGCAACTTCTGTTCCACTGGTTAATTGTTCTCACTGTCTGGAGGAGAATAGTTTGATTCCAGTGCCTTTTTGGCCCTAAGAGGCCCCCGTAGTTAATGACTGTTGGTGGGCGGAGTTACAGGGAGTAAAAACATTTTTCAGTTAGTACCTTTTATTTGTGTTTATTTTACACATGATACACGTGTGCTAGGCACAAAATGAGTAACTATTCTATTATCGGAAGTCCTTGGCTACATTGTGTGAAAGCTTGGTATAAATCCGTCCAGTAGTTTTTGAGATTAGTGGATTCGTACAAACTATTTTACATTTTTATTTATATAGATGTAGCATTGTGGAGTATTTATTTTCTTCATTTTTTTTCTTCATTTTAAAAGCAGTATACAGGTGAAACTCGAAAAATTAGAATGCAATCAATAGGATTGTACATAGAATAATATCAGACCTCTGAAAAGTATGAGTACATATGTATAAGTACATATGTAAAAGTATAAGTCCAATATTGTTCTATGTACAATCTTTGTTTTATTGATTGCATGTAATATTCTAATTTTCTGAGATTGTGGATTTGGGGTTTTCATAAGATGTATGCTATAATCATCGCAATTATGACAAATCACGGCTTGAACTATCTTGCTTTGCATGTACTGAGTCTTATCTCATATATTAGTTTCACCTTTTAAGTTGCATTACTGAAATAAATGAACTTTTGCACAATATTCTAATTTTTCAAGTTTCACCTGTACACGTGATTACATTTTTCTTTTTCTTCCTTACATTTTTTTCCTGCCTTATATCTATTCTAACAAACTTTTTTGTTGTATATTTACAGGTGACTTTTTACATTTATGAATGAAAAAAATATTTAAATTGTTTTTTCAGAGTTGAAGGAGGCTGGGGAGTAAATAACTATACAAAATGGTTTCATATAGGATTTGTAAGAAAATGAAGAAATTATAGAGCTTATTTATTTATTTATTTTATTTTATTAAATTTATACCCCGCCCTTCTCCTTGTTAGGACCCAGGGCGGTGCACAGGCATTATATAAAACCATAAATACAATATACATCAATTAAAAATATATTAAATTAATTCACCCGTGCTAAAACCCATTATTAAAACCGTAACCAAATTATAATTTATATTTAAAAGTCAGACGCGGGGGGCTATCCTAGGCCGGCTTGTTGGAATAAGTACGTCTTAAGACGTTGGCGGAAGAGGCGGAGGTCCGAGGTAGTGCGAAGGTCGGGGGGTAGGTCGTTCCAGAGGGCCGGGCCCGCCACAGAGAAGGCTCTTCCCCTGGGTGTCGCCAGCCGGCATTGCCCAGCCGACGGCACCCAGAGTAGGCCCGCTCTGTGGGAGCGGACCGGACGAAGGGATGTATGGGGCAGGAGGCGGTCTCGTATATAGCTAGGCCCCGAGCCATGGAGCGATTTAAAGATGGTGGTCAACACCTTGAAGCGCACTCGAAAGGCCACAGGCAGCCAGTGAAGCTCGCGCAGGAGAGGTGTTACGTGGGCTTGCCTTGAGGCACCCATAACCACCCGCGCGGCCGCATTCTGCACTAACTGCAGCTTTCGAGTGCACCTCAAGGGGAGCCCCATGTAGAGAGCGTTACAGTAATCCAGCCGAGATGTCACGAGCGCTTGAGTGACTGTGCGAAGGGCCCCCCGGTCTAGTAAGGGGCGCAACTGGCGTATCAGGCGAACCTGATAGAACGCCCCCCTGGCCACGGCCGCCACATGGTCCTCCATGGACAGCCGGGAATCCAGAAGGACGCCCAAGTTGCGCGCCCTCTCCACGGGGGCAAGATGTTCGCCCCCAATGGCCAGTGTTAGATTTATCTGGCTAAACCGGGGTGCCGGAAACCACAGCCACTCGGTCTTGGACGGGTTGAGCCTGAGTTTGTTACTACCCATCCAGCTTCAAGACAGTCTTTTCATTCTAAAAAATGCTCTCTTGAAATTAACCTGTTTTCCATTATTTTGGAAGAAACAAAATCCATTCTTAGAACGATACAGGAAGAGTGGTAGAAATAAGCAATTTAAATTAAGAGTTAGGAGTCATCAGTTTAGGATTGCATACTTTTCCCCTTATTGTTACATCACTGTTTCCCTTCTGAACAGGAGTGTAGAGGAGTGCTTATTACATAAGGGGACTGTTGTATAGAATCGGCCTTTACATTTGTCTCAGTCTCAAGTGTAGCCAAAGCAGCTTCTGTGTCAATTTGATAAAGGCCGTCTCTGAGCTAAGGTAAATTTTGAAGGCACTCAGCAGAGGGAGCTGGCGAGGTGGCCATAAATAATGTTTTTAAAAATACGGTCTTCTTCCAGTTCCTATTTGCCTCCTATGAATTTCATGGAAATGCCCATTCGTTTTCTTGGCAATTGTACATTTCCCCTGATTCCCCTATAGCAAGCCAAAGCATTCAGACATTTGCAATAATGCCTGTGTTCTATGTTCATCCATTATTTTGATATAACAGTTCAGATACCATCGGCTAATGGCTAATAGACAGCGTCCTCTGAACCTGCATTGCTACAGATTGAGGCCAATGACTATATCCTTGAATGTACTGAAGATTGTTTGTTACGCATCGATTGTGGGTTTTACTCTGTTAGTAAAACTCTGTTAGAAGTTTTTTTGTTTGTTGTTCTTGCTGTAAGTTGCCTTGCTTAAGATAGCCACATAAGCCAGGATGAAAGAAAAATATAGATCTAAAGTATTAAATGAAACATATGCAGCATCAGCCTTAGATGCATCTGTCATAGTGATTTGCCATATCTTTTGTTTCACTGCAGCTGCTTAAGAAAACCCTCTGTAGCTAACATTTCAACAACTTCCATATTACAAATATTAAATGTCAATCCTCCACCGCCCTATTTAAAAGTATCATATTGCTTAGCAACCTTAGACAGAGGCTGGTTTTGTCCTTTCTTCTTTAGCAGAGCTTTAAAGTTCTTAATTCAAACAAGGATGTGATACTTAAATATACGTGGCAGTTTTATCCTATTGCCTATTTTGGAAAGTTAAAAATCTCATTATGCATCGTATAACATGCTATCAATATACCTATGCTTTTGAATTCCCACCCAATTTAAGGGTCCCACCCATGAGCTTCATATTCTCAGCATAAACGTTTGCAAACCTAAAAGACAAACAAAATAAAAGTGGGGAACAGTTTTTAAAAAAAATTAAAGACAAACATGGATTTGCGTAATCAAGATATCTCATTATTTCAGTCTGATTAAGCAAGTTATCTTATATTCATTCCTGTGATATTCTAGTGCAGTGTTAGCAAACCTTTTCGGCACCAAGTGCCGAAACGGGATCACACACACGACAAGGGAATGCCAGAAACTGGAAGAGCAGCTTCCAGTTTTCAGCATGCGCATGCGTTCTGGTCATCTGCTCTTCTGGTTTCTGGCGCTCCTGCACACACGAAGCAGGTGGTCAGTGCGCATGTGTGTAGCAGAACCTGGAAGAACAACAGGTGATGATGGCTTTGTGTGCCACCTCCGGCACGCGTGCCATAGGTTCGCCATCTCTGTTCTAGTGAACATGAAAAGAAAAACATATCATTAAATTTGAGATCTGAAGCTAATTCTAATTCAAAACAATGTTTTAAATATAAAACATTGAAGAATTTTTGATCTAAAAGCAAAAAACACTATATTATATCTTATATATATCTAAACACTATATTATATCTTCCTCATATGAGATATATAGATATCTCATATGAGGAATGCAAATCAATGTTATATAAAATGAGAAACAAGGAATTTTTTTTTAATGATGCTGACTACAAGGGTTATTTTGCTCATTTCCATGGGTGAACTCATTTACTTTATGTTGTATAAATTAAATCATAGTATTGATAAGCATACCTAGAATATTGTGTTTAGTTCTGGCACACATTTTAGGAAGGAGTTTGATGAACTGAAGTGTGTTCAGAGAACAGCAGTTAAAATGTTAAGGGTTCTCCAAAGAAAATTCTATGAACCATTGAGGATGTTTAGTCTGAAGAATACTGTAGATATCATTATACTTGCTTTCATGTATCTGAAAGGTTGGCATATGGAAGATAAGGCAAAAATTAGTAAGAAATAAAGGGTTAAAATTATAAAGAAGTAGAGTTTGGTTTGGTTAGACACCAGGAAAATATTCCCAATGGTAAAGTTGTTCAACAATGGAATGAAATATAACTTTCAATTGGGCAAAATTGGAATGTATAGGGAACAAGTGAACCAAGGTAACTCAAATGGGCTAATATATACAATGCTGGGACGCATGATACCTGCAGGAAAGAAATTGGGGGAGGTTGTGGTCACTTCAGTATGACCACACCTTTCAACTACACTTCGCATAACTGTGTAGGATGTGTGGAATAAGGGAAGATGAGAGGATTGTATCCCCACCCTCTTCCCAACGCTCTCCAACACCTGTGACCAGTGAGCCGGTGCCAAGGTCTGATGAACAAGCAGCCATTGGTTACTTTGGAATGAATGCTGAAATGGGAATTTCTTAACAGTAGTTGGGGTGAAAGAAGGATGAGGGAACAATTCAGATGCCTGCTGGCAAGGTAAGGCTGACTGGGACATACGAGCAGTCAACAGAGTGAGCACACTTCCTTCCTTCTTTGGGAACATACTAGAATGGGGTGGAGTTTTTCTTGCACTCCACAGCTCCCTTTATCCCCCCCCTTCCACCAACAAAATGGCGGGTAGATCATGGGTCAACTAAGAAGGGAAAGGAGAAGGCTTCAGCTGACTTTCCTGGGGGTCATGAGGGGAAAGAAAACACCTCTATTTTATTTGAAAAGAAAAATGATCCAACAGATCTATTTGTAGCTTCTTTTAAAAAGCTAACACACACTCAACAACGTGAACCCTCTGCACATGCCTCACCATCTGAATCATAGAAGCTGTACTGGTAAGCCAAGTCTTAGATCACCATACTATTAATATGAAAAATGTATGGGCTGACATGACAAATGAGTCTAGAAGAAGTGGTGTTGAGTGATTGATCCTGAGGATTCAGCAAAAGGAAATTAAAGAACCAAAATGGCAACATGAAAAATAATGGTTGTGATCTACTGTGTACATTGTGCCTTGATGTTTATGAATGCTTTTCTCATTAGCAACCAGAGATATTGTCTAACAAGATTGCTCTCATTTACATGAATAAGAAGGTGATATGTTTAATTTTTCTTATCAAAATTATGAAAGTATCAATCATATTCCTCTTTCTTAAAATAAAGAACAGAAAACTAAGGGCCGTTTTCCAGAAAATGGAGCTGGTTTAAATTAAAATTATGAATCAGAATTCCTGCCTAAAATTTTACCTTAATCATAAAGTTCAGTGCTTTAGGCAATGCAAACCTCCAACTGAGATGAAAATAAGATAGATTTTGCTTATAGAATTGTAAGGATTACAGAGATTCTCAGATATGAAACACTTTGTAGTATTAATGTTGTAGTCTTTATTATAACCTCTAGATTGAAAATAAGCACAATAGGTACCATATTTTTCAGAGTATAAGACACACTGGAGTATAAGACACACCCAGGTTTTGAAGAGGCGTTTTTTTAAAGTAGGTAGGTAGGTATAGGGATAGAGAGGGAGAGAGAGAAATACAGTAGGTAGGTAGGGAGAGAGAGAGAGAGAGAATAGGTAGGTAGCTAAGTAGTGGGGGAGGAGAGAAATACAGTAGGTAGGTAGGTAGGGAGACAGTGTGTAGTTAGGTAGGTAGGTACATAAAGGGATAGGGAGAGAGAAAGAAATACAGTAGGTAGGTAACTAGGGAGAGAGTGTGTGTGTAGATAGATAAGTAGGTAGAGGGATGGAGAGAGAGAAATAGAGAGAGAGAGAAATGCAGTAGATAGGTAGGGGGAGAGAAAGAGTAGGTAGATAGGTAGGTAGAGGGGAGAGAGAGAGAGAAATACAGTAGATAGGTAGGGAGAGAGTGTGTGTAGATAGGTAGGTAGAGGGATAGCGAGAGAAAAATAGAGAAATAGAGAGAGAGAAATACAGTAGATAGGTAGGGGGAGAGAGAGAGAGAGTAGGTAGGTAGGTAGATGTTTCCAGGTGTATTTACCCATGTGCTGGAGAAGGAAATCACTGACCACCTTTGGAACAAATCTTTGTTTCTGCAGGCACAGTACTTGACCAACGTAATTCATCAATCACACTAACTAAACAGCTTTCCGAAAGGGAAAAAAACCCTTTTTGCACTGTGCAAACCTCCCCCAAATGGCCGGTTTTTTGCAAAAATGGGCCCGTTTTTCTTCAAATAAAAGGCATGAATAGCCTTGGGGGGCTTACAGAGTGCTCCTGAGAGGGGGGGGCAAAAAGGAGGAAAAATGGCCCATTTCTTTCATGAAAACGGGTTGTTTTTTTGGTAAAAAAAATAGCATGCATAGCCTTATGGAGGCTTATAGAGTGCTGCTGGGGGCTGCGGGGGGCAAAAACGCCATGCTTTTTGCTCATTTCTGCCCTCCCCAGCCCTCAGGAGCTCTCTTGAAGCCTCAATGTATAAGATGCACTCAGATTTTCAGCCTCTTTTTAAAGGAAAAAAAGTGCATCTTATACTCCGAAAAATACGGTATTTCTTAACTAAATATCCTTAAAATGCAAAGCATATATCAAGATGCTAAGTATTCATTTTATTCCTATACTTAAATTATATGCCATCATTCTGTCTCTCCTGTCACTGAAGAGCTACATCTTGAGGAATCTCTCAATATATTGATCAAGACCAAATAGCAAAGGCATGTATGAGTTAAGTTTTATTTATTTTTTAATATACAAAAAATGTCACTCGCATCACACGGTCTGCCCAAGACATTTCAATTTCTGAGGTAGATTAGCAAATTGTTCCCTCCTTGCTCAGCAGATTTGTTGTTCTTACTTAAGGTCAGTCAGCTTATTTTGACAGAAATTCCCAGAAACATCTCCCACCAGGCCAATTGAAATACGGTAATACATTAAATAGTAAATGTATCTATTTAACTAGGAAGAGCTAGTGGTGCCCTACTCTGAAGAAAATAAAATGCAATTCAGCAAATGCTTAATAATTTTTAAACTGTATAATTCCTAGATATTTACTGAAACCTTGCCTACCTCTCTGCATCTAATGAAGTAAGCTGTTGATCCCAAATGCTTTTGCCCCAATAAAGTTGATTAGCCGTGGTGGTGCTACTAGATTTCATGTTTATTTTGTTTCCATCGTCCAAAAAGACTCTTCTCGCCTATTTATTCCCATCCTTCTGGTTTTTGCCTACCCTTAAGTGTTTCATTAAGTATTGCTTTCAACAGTAGCATAGATAACATGCCTCAGTCTTAAATGGTTCCTTTTGAGGGGAGGTTAGTAGGGTTGTCATTAATTGTTGTTGTTTGCTGTTTAAGAACAGCTAATGTTGTTGTTTAAGAAGAGAAGGAGGTGGCCCTTGAAAAAAAAGGGAGGGACTAGGATTCATGTTCAGACTGCTCTTTGAATGAATAGAATTAAATTTCTTTTTTTTAATGGTGGTGAGCAAATGAACTCCTGAAAAAACGACTCTTGTACAACTTAAGAACACTTCAACTCAAAAGGTCTGATTTTAATTGTTACAATTGTTAATTAAGGATTTTGGAAGAACTATTCCCTTCTGAAAAAGATACTGGACATATAGCCAAACAAACATAATTGCCTGCAATTATAGGTAGCTCAAAGTTTTAAATGATACTCCATCTGCAAAGATTTAGATCTGAATTTGCAATAGTTTAGTGAGCTCTGAATAAAATGTCATGATAGTCAATATAGTGGAGTTGGGTTTTGTGAGTGAGTTATTATATTTAAAGTTTTCCATTACATCCACTAAACTCAATTTTAAAATCAATCCACTCACACTAAAATACTGCTTTTATTTCTTAGTTTGTTAGAAATTAAATAGTTCTAGCTGTCAAAGAAATTGTATGTCTCAATGAAATCTGCCTTTAATTGTAGCTTTAATTTTCTTGAGTTTCTCAGTAATCTGAATACTGTCAAACATGAATTTTATGATAACTTTAAGCCTTGGGACATAAATGTAACAGTGTTTAAAGATGTTATATCATTTGAATCTGATAACAAATAATTTAAATAAATTGGCCTGAATAGCCTTTTTAATTTCAGAGACCAGTAAAGTTGACTATTACCTGTTTTCGGATTGTTTGCATTGTGGTAAAGTTTAACATATGGAATATTTATGTATATTCCTTCCAGCACTGCCATATATAAGGCATGTCAAAATGGGCTAGAGTAAGCATTCTGTGTTATTTTGGCACAATTATCCTATTTAAATATCTAAATTCATGTTATTATCTTGAATGTCACAAAATATTACCTTAGGGTATTCGTTATATCTTAGTTCTATTTTCCACTTTATATCCTGTATTCTTTGTTCTAAGTATATTCCTGGTTTGTTCATACCTGATGTGTTTTAAGAGGGATAAAAGTTTGACAAAAAAGCAAAATGAGATTTCCAATGGGGGGGGGGGGGAAACAGAGGTGGGCTGCTGCCAGTTTAGACCGGTTTTGGGTGAACCAGTTGCTACGATTCTATGCAGTTTGGCGAACTGGCAAATCCCACCATTGGCTGGCGCTCGGCTCTCCGCCAGCCCACATCTTGGCCTTCACCTGTATTCTCCCCAGATGCTGGGCCTCACCAGCCTGAGGATGGGAGGCAACCAGGGAGCATGAGGATATACCACCTGTATCTCTCCTCTGCCAGATGCCCTTGCCCCTACCTTGCCCACCGGCCGACACACTTCAGACAAGTGGGGGCTGTCACTGTAAGAATGATGCAAACCCCATGGGCTGCTGGAAGGGAAGGCTGATGGAAGGGAAGGAAGATCCGCTCCGGGCTTTCTGCGCTCAGCATGTATTTCCTTTAGACCTACCATTTTTAGAAAAGGAATCTAAGCACACCTTTTTTCATAAGGGAACTACATATAATTTTCTCTCTTTATCTATTGCAATATTTCTTAACATATTTTTATATTTTCTATTTATATAGATCTTACATGGCAACATATAAAAGAGATAGTTTCTTCCATCTTGTACAATTGAATTCCATTAGTGCAAGAAAGTTGTAAATTATCCATTGCAAGAATCTAGTTATATGATTCCCAAGAACTGGTCATGCATTTACTTCCCTCAGTTCCAATACTTATGGCTCCAGGAGGCTTTGTGCACATTCACAGGCACATAGTCTTGATCTTGATACCCATTCACTAGTGGAAACATTATGGAATTATCAAAAGATCCATCTGGCCCAAGCAGCTGTCCTGGCATTTTGTTCTCTGTTTGCTTGGGAAATTACAGACTTCATTGTTCTCTGGCAGACTTTTACTTTTGCTGCCACTACTTTTGATAGGGAAGGAAATAAGGACCAGCTGTCTAATAACTTTAATCAGAAAGTGTTTTACTCTTGCCCTCAATAAGTTTCTACTTTTCGGGGGGGGGGGAGGGACTTGTCAGGGTGCAACAGTAATTTCTGGCTATAGACAGCATCTTAGAACAGTCCCAAACCCCCAAGCACACCTGTTGGAACCAAGCCACGAAAATGGCTGGAGAGCACACGAGTGCGTGAAGCTCCATTTGCTAAAGTGGCATGCACACACGTGAAACCATCCCCTCTCTCCCCACCGCCACTGGCCCCAGCCTGCAAATCTGGAAATGTTATGGACCACTATCTTAGATTACATTATATTTATGTAAGTAGTTGTCTATTAGCTTTGTTATGCCTATATGATTGATTTTTAACATTCCAACAAATAATATTTTTTGCTAATGAATAATCTTTCAGATAGGAAATTAAGGTTCTACCACATACCAGAATGTAATTGTGATCCGCTGTAAATCAAACAGTTGCCATTCTGTGTTGATGGCATTATTTCAAATTATTTTTAAGAATATTTTCTGCTTTTAAAATAAAAATTCTGTCTCGGTTATTATGTTTATTTAAAATAAATTAACATTCAATTTTCCATTTTTAAAACATGGGTGCTTCACAAATTAAAATTTTAAAACTTTAAAATTAGTGATTGTATTCCCTTAAAAAAGCAGAATGTATCAAGATCCTCAGCAATCCTTGTTTTTTAAAAGACAATTTGAATTTGATACCAAATTTGATATTTGTAGACCAGTAGTACAAAATTGGTATGTATATATTTTCCTTCTGCAGCATGAATTCATTATTAAGAGTAGGCAACAATATGATTTTGCCATAAACAAACCCAATTGTTTCTGTTGGCTCGTCCCATTTAGAAGAAGTTGATTAGGGCAGTGATGGCGAACATTTTGTGGCTCGTGTGAGGGTGAGGGTGAAAAATGGCCTCAAAAGAAGGCTGAAGTCAGCTAGCCAGCGCATGCATGCACGCTGGCCAGCTGACAGGGCAACGCCTCGCATGCCCAGACAAATGGCTCTGCGTGCCACCTGTGGCACGTGTGCCACAGGTTCGCCATCATGGGATTAGGGTATGGTTTATAAACTATAGATTACTCCATCTAATGTTTATCATTTAGATTATCTAAAGATTCTGAACTGCTCTGAAAGGAATATTTGAAGAAATTGTTCATAGTTAGCTTTAGTGTCTTTCTTTAAAAAGAATTAGCTAATCTTCATAGTACAATTTTTGAAAAAAGTCCACCCTTACAAATGCAGCAGACCTTCTTACATAATTTTTCAGTATAAAAAGGATTCAGTGAGGCCCTGCAGGTGTGACCAACATTTCTATTCCCTGACAACTGTGTAAGCATACTATACTTGAAAAATAATGGACTAGTTGTTATCCTGCAGATGTTGTTAGGCCTCAATTCCCAGCACAAACTAGAAAGGATAGTAATGGCAGAATCTGGAAGCTGCCACAACCACATGCTATCTGTCCGAATCTTTCTATTACTGATTGATTCACGTGAGAGGCTTGCAGAAATATATTACTTGATAGATTCAGATCAGAAGAAGACCTTATATTCCTTAAATATGTAGAACTTTTTTTAAAAGATAAAATACATATACTTATATTTCTTTAGAAGCAGAGAGTTATTACTTAAATTTAAAAAATAGGATGTGATTAAGTAATTGGCTGAAAAATATTTATTCTGATACATGTCATACAAATCTACTATCCAAAGGCCTTTGCTGTTTTCGTTTCATCATTAGTCTGATGAAGATATGCATTTCTTAGAATTCAGCAGGATTTTTTTAAAGTGCTTCAGCTTTTGGAACTGTACAAGAAAAGCACTGTCCTATTGCATCTATTATTTTGGTAAATCCAAGTAGGCAAAATGCTTGTTTTCTGTAGTTCTTTTTTCAGCATGTCTTTATGAGGAACATGTAATTAAATTAATCCTCTTAAAATCTGAGCAGATTTTACTGTACTACTCAGTTTTTTTGTATGAGTAGGAGCAGGAGATACTGTCAGAGTATTGATGGGTAGTGTTTTGCTAACTGACTAGCTTTACTTTTTGCTGATTGACCTATCAGTTCTTTGACAGCATTCAGTGCTATGTGGCATGGCATATTAAGAGTGTATTATTAAGCAGACTTATATAGATAGAGTTGTTAAGTGCTGAGACTACTAAATAAAATACCCATAATTTCTGGGCAGATAACATGATTCAATTGTTTTTTGGATGAATGTGAAGATAGGAAGCTGCATATTATTAAGCATGAAACCTAACAATGTAGCTTAAGTTTCTTCCTCTTTAAGAAATATGGTGGATTTTTCTTTAGTGGGCCAAAGATTTATTTGCTGCGCGTGACTGCTACATTGGTCAGTACTTTCTGAAGTATGACAGGTGCTCATCTATCTTTTAGAGGATTTAAAACCTGCTTTGGTAATAAGATAATCTGTTCTTGTCCTTTCAGGGATTTGAAAGCAGTTAGGACTACTATGGATAGCTTTAAAACAACAGGAAGGAGAAACTGTTGTGATATGTGAAATATATAAGAGTAAATGTATATTGGAGCCTTCTTTTAGTCCTAAAAATTCTGGACAGAACAGTATTGTTTGGCTCCTGAGAAGTTTCTTTAAATGTGTAATGGGGGGGCTAAAATTCAAAATTGAATACCTTGCTGAAAATGTGTTTAAGCTCTTTCCCTTCTTATTTATTCTTTCTTTTATATATATACTGATGTATATATCTTGGTTATCTAGGAAATCCCCTTTCCTCTAATTAGGAGAGCATCATTTTAACTGCTTACTAATTTTGAAAGTCAGAAAACCCATGACACATTAATTATTCTAAAGGAAAATTGCTTCCTGTATGTTTTGGAAAGCTAGAGGGAGACAGGAAATGTTACACTTGTGACCCTTATAGAATTCCTCATTTTAATGAAGTGTTTTTATTAAACATTTCAGTGTCTAACATAGGTGCCAAAGATTGACATATCTGAAACTCTATGATAAGGAGGTTTTTATAAACTTCCACTTTCTTATATATTAACTATCAGTGAATGGGCCTGCCTAGGCAAGCCTGTTTCCTCTAGTCATGAAGTGGAAATTCCAGGTTTTTTTAAACAATCAGCTGACTGTTCAAGAGATGTTGAGTAGTTCTGTGCAAATCCTCCAACCCCCAATTTCATGTTCTATTTTTATCCCTAAGGACAAAATCGCTATTATCTAACCTCCAGTATTTTATTTACTACATTTATAAATGGCAAGATTACTAAAAATCAAGCTCCACATGTGGTTTTAAAAGTTGTTACCAGACAGTAAAGAAAGCAAAGACAACACCTATTTTGCACGCGTTGTTTTGTTTGAAAACACATCTGGGAGTTATTTTTTGATTGCTGTTGCTGCTTTATATTTCTACTTGGATTGTAGTAGTGGTGTGCAAAACAAAGCAGTTTAATTTTAGCTATGAAAATCATGTTATTATCAGAAGCTTAGAGAGAAGTGTAGAAGAAGGTTATCTATGCCTTTGTTATAAGACAATGAACAGTGCCTGGCAGATTCCCTCTTATGAAAAATCTAGGTGCAGTTTAACAGACAGAAGAAACAAAAGGCAGCTTATAGTGCAGTTCTACAAAAAAGAAGAAAAGCTATACATTTAATTATATACAAGAACTGATTGGTTAATGTTCCAATAGAATCAGTGGTGGGTTCCTACCAGTTCGGACCGGTTCTCCCGAACTGGTAGTGCTGACTTCAAACAGAGAGCGAACACACTTCTCTGGGTTTTTTTTTTAATGGGCCTGCCCGCCCCTGGGTTATATTCCAGCTTCTGAAGCCCAGCTGACTCAGACTGAATTGCTGCTTCTCAGCTGTTTTTCCTTTTTTTCTAGTAATTTTTGTTCAATTGCGCGCGCGCTCAGCGAAGCGGTAGTAAACCGGTTAGGAACCCACTACTGAATAGAATTGCTTTTAACTTGCATAAATCTTATTTGGTTCTCTTATTTCAGTTATTTAGGGATCTTTTCTCTGGATGAATTTCCTACAATGTACATGGTTTCTATGAATATATGATGTGACTTGTATAGATAGACTTATTAAGTGCTGGGACAACTAAATAAAATACCTATAATTTCTGGACAGTCACCTTGATTCAGTTATTTTCTCTTTAGTTTCCTGGCTTTAGTTTTGGATGAATGTGAAGATAGGAACTGCATCTGGGCAGATGGCTACATTTGAATAGCATGCTAGCCACCACTGGCAACCATCAGCTGGCTACCATGAAATTTGCAGCGGCATACCTCTATGCTACAGTGATAGATCCCTCCTACACATTGAAGCATTCAAACCATTCTTCCTATTTTGAAGATGGCTATCCCAAAATATCCTTGGTTTAAGTAGGGATAGTAGTGGTTGTGAATTAAGCTATAAGTTTGTACTATAGAGGCAAAGCACTTTAAAGTAGGCATCACCTTCCAATTTGCTCTGGAGGTCGGTTTTATTTCTGAGTCTGATCTCAAGTGAAGGACTATTCCCTTCTCGGTTCTTTTTCCTATAGAACAGGGGTCCCCAACCTTTGCAACTTTAAGTCTGAAGGACTTCAGCTCCCAGCTCCCAAAGCTGGCTGGAGAATTCTGGGAGCTGAAGTCCTTCAGACTTAAAGTTGCAAAGGTTGGGGACCCCTGCTATAGAACATGCAAAGAATTGCACAAGCCAGAAACATCGAAATCCTTAGACCTTATCTGTTTCATTGTTTTTTCTTTTCTTTTTCCATGTAGTTTGCTACAGATTCCATAGTCAGCAACTTAATATCCTCTCATTCTCTGTGGACACATCAGATTTTACCAGTAATTGAGATCAAACAAATATGTGGTCTGCAACAGAGCATCCACACATTATATAATAAGACACACTTAGCTTGCAGAAAATCCCTGGTTTGAGCTCTTGACATTTCCAATTAAAAGGTCTTGAGTAACAAAAATATGGAAAACCCATGGTTGTATCCATGGAAAACAATTGCTAGTAAAAAAAAAAAAAGATTATGCTAGGCAAGAAAGTCTTGAGTCCATTTAAAGCTGTTTTATATACAGGCTTTAAAAATGTAATATGAAAATAAAAGCATAGTTGTATTTGCTCTGTTCACCTAGAAGAGAGCATAACTCGTTCAACTTGAGTTATTTAGCATTTCACTCTGCTGATTCATAAGAGGTGGAGACAACACCATGGAATGGCTTCACTATCTGTGAGAACCAGGTTGGGTAGTAGTATAATTAGGTTAGTGACAGATGCCCTGTGGGAATGGCATTAATCTAGCCCTTGTTAATTTCCACTAGAGGAGTAGTACTTCAAAGCAATTAAATGCTGAGCTAGTAACACTGACAAAAGCCATTCAGTTAATTTGTACTTTTTAGCATAATGAGAGTTCCAGAAGGCAGGGAAGGAGGCAGTGCCCTTACTGGGGATTGCCACTTCGTCTGATTCTTCTTACTCTATATCAAATAAAGGTTTTGAAAATAAGGGGCAGAAATCCACCTTGCATTATTGAATGATCATATGGAATTATTAAATTATTATAACAGTGGACATCACCCTGGACACTTTAAAATCCAAGGTTCCTGGCATAATATTTTGATAGTCCAATTGAATATTTACAAAATAGTTACAAACTTTCACGTTTTAAGAAGTGTTCATTCAGGCAAGGCAGAAAACAGATTTAAAAAATGTAAATTTGTAGCTGTGCATGCAATTACATTGTTAGATATAGTGATGGAAGCCTGGGCATGCACATTGAGTGTTAGGTACAAATATGATATTGAACTATATCAAGGAATCTTCTGGAGCATACTGGGGGAAAGTAAGCAAACATATAAGTATTATCTTTATTGTCATTGTATTTAAATACAACAAAATTGGTTTGAAGTTCTGTTTTTTAAAATATAAATTCTAGCCATTTTAAAAAATACGTCTCTATATCCAAAACAGTGGTGGGTTTCTGTAGGCTCGCACCTACTCGCGAGAGCCGGTTGGTGAAATTTAGAGAACCGGTGAGAGGGGGTTCCACCGGCGTACCTGGAAGTAAATCTAGCCCGCCGCTGCCAATGACCCAACGGGAAGGAAAGGAAAGGAAGAAAGGAAGGAAGGAAGGAAGGAAAGAAAGAAAGAAAGAAAGAAAGAAAGAAAGAAAGAAAGAAAGAAAGAAAGAAAGAAAGAAAGAGAATTTATCATCACAATTGAGTCCAAAATTTTGGTTGCTAAGCAAGAGCGTTGTTAAATGAGTTTCACCACATTTTAAAAGGTGGCCACTCCCACCCTGTCACATGACTGCCAAGCCACACCCACAAAATAGGCCACACCTACAGAGTAGGTTCTAAAAAATTTGAAACCCACCATTGATCCAAAACAACATCCATAGAACAGTTTGTCCATATATTAAAGCTTGGCATATTACTAGTATTAGATTGCTACTAAATTATTAAATTGCTATTAAATTAGTTGCTCTTGTGAAGAGAATTTCTCCATGCTAATAAACCAGTTTGAGACCACAATGAAATGTGATTATCTTTACTAATTTTCTGTGCCAAAGGTTACCCTCTGAACTATGTATTTCTATGGTTTCAGCAACTTCCCAAATGAAATTATAAGGAGTATTTATTCTGAGTCTCAGTACCAAACAAAACATAAGTATCTTTAATGCCAATAACACAGGGCTTGAAGAGAGAAATCTAGTTCTAGAGATTTTAGGACTCTGCTCAAAGATGCAAAAACTTTAGTCTATCCAGAAGATTTGTCAGTTCCATAAATACTGTTGAACTGAGCCAAATAAACTAATAAAGATGCAGCCTAGAGCAGTGATGGCTAACCTTTTTTGGCTTGCATGCCAAAAGCGGAGGCAGCGCAGAGAGGTCGTGCGTGGGCGTGCCACACCCATAATGCTATGTGTGCGACCCCCTGTTTTGGCATGCTTTTTTCGCCCTCCCCAGGATCCAGAGTCTTTCTAGGAGCCTCAGGAGTGTGAAAACAGCCTCCCCTCCCCACCTCCAGAGGCTTCAGGAGCTTCCCTGAAGCCTCCAGAGGGCAAAAAATTGCCTCGAAAGAAGGCCTAAATCAGCTGGCCAGCGCACATATGCGCACTGGAGCTGACAGGACAATGCCTTGCGTGCCCTAAGAAATGGTTCCGCGTGCCACCTGTGGCACCCATGCCATAGGTTCGCCATCACTGGCCTAGAGCCTCTCCACTTCGGATCTCTGTTAGGCAAAAAGGTTCTTGAGCTATCTTGGCCAAATTGGCCTTTTCTACATTTGAAAATACCGAGAAAATCCAGATAATGTGTCATGAATAACCAATTTCATCAAGATATCAAAGCAAAAGAGAAAATATTGGAGAAATGAAATATCCTAAGATTGCTATATATGGTGTCAGTTAGTAATATGATTTACCTGACCATGACTGATCTAAAACAAAAAAGTAAACTTCACATTTGATTGTTAGTTAATTAACTGTAGACGTTACTGGAAGGTTTTAAAAATTGTGAGAAAAGACAATGGCAAACCACCCCATTATTGTTTCCAAAAAAACAACACTGACATATTCACATATCATCACATGGAATCAAGTTTAATTTGACAGAAATTTTATGTTTATCCAATACTATGTTTTAAGGAATTGGCATCTTGTAGCTTTTCCTGAATGCAGCTACAGATTGTTAAGAAACTTACGGCCTGTGAAGTTAAAAATAATTAATTGCTGAAAACAGCTTAGTACCTGAACTTCTAGCTGAATTAACTTTGGAGACATAATAATTTATCCTTTCCAAAGCCTTTTAACATCTGTAAGTTCTAGGATATCAGAAATAGTTATTGTGTTGCAGTGGACTAGAGCTTTCCTATCTGCCCTTCTAAAAGAGTGTCATCTCATCCTATGGACCAAGGGGCTATGGTGGCTCATGTGGTTCAGACACTTGAGTTAAAAGATCATTTAGAGATTGACAGCTTGGTAATTCAAAACCTGAGACTGCAAACTGCATGACAGAAGATGCTCCTATTGGTTTGTCCCAGATCCTGACTACCTAACAGTTCCAAAGCATACAAATGCAAGTAGATAAATAGGTACCACTTTGGTAGGGAAATACCAGGACATGAAAGGATACATCCCTTGGCCAGCAGTGATATCTTTGGCTAATCTTTTCAATCTGGAAGTGCCTTGGTAGGTGCTTTCGACATGAATAGTAGTAGTAGTAGAAGAAGAAGAAGAAGGAGAAGAAGAAGTAAGAGCCAACTACCCCAATACTTGTTGATTGTTAGATGTGGATGAAAAGTATTCACTTTTAAAATAAAATGAAGCAGGAATATATATGAAAAAAAGTTATCCTCTATGTCTCTGTACCATGAGTGGTTGTTTTAAAATATTTAATACATATGTTCACCTTGTTTGGCCTTAAAGCCCACAGAATTAAGCAAACTACAAGGATCTGTATACATGTTACAATGAAGCTACAATGTACTGTGAACGGAACTTGTGAAATGCTTTTCAGAAGCTTGGTCATCATTGAATTATATTTTGGTTCCCCACCACCTCTGTGCTGTGATTAGTGTTGTTGAACTCTATGTTCCCAAAAGAGTTGCAGTGTTCTCCGTATTATATGTATATGATGCTTCAAATAAGGAGGAATAAAAATAGGAACTCGAGTATATTTCAAAGCAGCAAAAGGGCAAATATGGTGGATTTGTTAAAGTATGGATGGGCCATGCTTGACCATCAAATTCCCTTTTTTGCAGTCTTCAGAGTTGTCTTTGACCATGACTATTAAAACCGATTTACATTTCCTGCCTTTTAGAAGTGAAGATGGTGTTCCAAAATATTAAATGCTGCCCTTGACCTTTAACAAATGTCCATCTCTGCTTTAGAATAATACTCTTGAAAGCCACAAAGGGAGGGGAGAGGGCTCTATGTTTTGACCTGGGTATACTCTTTCTTGGTAAAAAATGCTTCACTATTTAAAAAAAAGAAAAGAAACAGCTGTGCCTGGATTACTTGTGCCCATGAAGTAATTTTATCTGTGCTTGATGGCCCTGCAAAATGTCATTCTGACCTAGATAATAGATTTTTGCCCTCTTGTAAGAAAAACAGTTTTGCATATGAAGTGATTAACAATTAATGTTAGTAAAGGATTGTTTTGCTTACATATTATAATACTTCTCCAAACTGAGAAGTGATGATTATAATAGATTATTTCAAAAATAGAATTGCTTCCTGAATAAACTGACATTGAAGATATAAAAGATGATGTAGCCTATTCCATTTGATAACATTTTATGAGTTTTTGACTCCCCCCCCCCAAAAGAGTTCAAGTCAATCTGTTCCTTGCATTTTTTAGAGGAAATGGATTGTTTATATTAAATTAAAGGCCTTGATCTTTTTTCAGAGACTTCATCCGATATCAATTATTCTTTGCTGTAAAAGGAGATTTATCTTACTTTAAGCTAAAGGTCCATCCCTGAAGTGCTATAGGAAACGAACCGCACTGTTTCATTTATAATGAATTAATTGATAGCAAGACCTGTAGAAACAGACAATTAAGTGTCTAGACTGGTACACTTAAGGAAGTGTTTGTGTGATTTACATGTTGTGCAATAGAAACTTCTGAGCAGCTGTGATGTTATACACATATTTCCTCTCTGGGAGCCAGTTGCTAGATGACATTGATGATGCCAATGGATGAAGTGCCAGTGGGTGGTTTCATGCTATCAGAAAAGATATATCTTTATAGTAGAGTACACATTCATTTCAAGATGGCAGTGGGAAAAATTTATATCTGAAATCCTAGATGATACTGCTACCTGATCTTAGAACAACTACGGACCTCCGCTCCTTCCGCCAAAAGCTAAAAACGTACTTTTTTCATCTGGCCGGCTTGGCCTAATCTATCCATCCTAAACTGTAATATTAACCTAAAATGTTTTAATAGGGTTTGTTGGGAATTAGGGTTAAGGGTTTTTAAGGTTTTTAGAGTTTACATTTTAGCACAGGTAAATTATTTAATTCTATTTTAAATATTGTATTCTTTGTACTTTTTAAATGCATTTTTAAAGCCCTGTGCACCGCCCCGATTTATATTTATATATATATATATGTGTGTGTGTGTTTTCGTAGATTTTCACAGGTGTAGGTATGCTGGCATGGCTGGCTTCGGGGATTTTCCCGTGTATATAGCATGGAGATGTTATTGCAACGTTTCGACAAGTTCTCACTTGTCATCATCAGGCAGGCTTCTGTCTGTGACAAGTGAGATCTTGTCAAAACGTTGCAATAACATCTCCATGCTATATACACGGGGAAATCCCCGAAGCCAGCCATGACAGTATATATATATATATAAGGCGTAATCATTACTTAGTCTTCTCTGTTGTTTGCGTTGGTTGTATAGCTCATTCCTGTATTATCTACTTTCCTCCAGCATTTAAACTGATTATGGGTGAGATGTCCTACGTCACTTGGAAAACGGGGGACAGTAGAAATGTGATTGTAATCAATGAATCATAGCCTACATAAGCATTTTTGATAAAGGGAAAGGAGTCCTGGTTCAGATAATTTTCCAATACTGAATCATGTGAAATTGAAATAAATAATTAAAACAAACCAAAAGCAGTAAGAAATTCTGACTGAATTGCAAAGTAAACTCAGTGCAAAACATTTTTTAAATGGGAGAAGAATGTTCACTTCCAGTGCTGTGATATCTGACCCAAATTAAAGTTAGGGCCTTCTGAAGTTCCTTTAGGCTATCTTTTAATCATGAAATTATTCTACTCTGATGCTTCTAATTGCTGTGCATAAATCCCAAGCTTTAGCCTTGAGATTCAAAGCACTTAGTCTTACAATTGCATTTCGCATACTTTGTAATGTACATAAATTGGAAGGTGATGGATCCTACCCCATTTCTTTTTGGGTAGGGATGAAAATATATGGGCTCTATTGGATGTGAGAGTACACAACCAAGCTAATTAAGTCAAAGGAATACCTGTTGTCCCATTAGTTTCCTGACTAGTCTTCATTACACTGTCCATTCCCTAAGTCAGGGGTCTGCAAAATTGGCTCTTTTAAGACTGGTGGACTTCAACTCCCAGAATTCCCCAGCTGGCTGGGGAATTCTGGGAGTTGAAGTCCACCAGTCTTAAAAGAGCCAACTTTGCAGACCCCTGCCCTAAGTGATGCAGAGAGGAGTTACAATAGCAACTTGCCTTCTACTTGATTTAGAGGAGCAATGTTCTTATGGGAGTTACTGTTCTACATATTGGATTCCATGGGACTAGGTTAACATATAATAATACCTGTATTATTGTATTTAATTATTGTAATAGTACAACAATTACATAATGTAATTAATGATAAGAATTTTTCTCACAGCTTTAGCATCTTTCTGACCTGATGCTTGAAGGCCAATACATTAGCCAAGATTTTCACACTACGGAATCATTTGTGCTTTCTTGGGGAAAAATTCTTCTATATGTCTTTTCCATCAAATGTCCCAGTGTGTATTGGACTATAAACTTATAATCACAAATGGAAATTGTCAGGGCTGTAGAACAATATACCTGTTGGATTGAGGAAAGCTAAATACTATAAGATTTAAAGAGCCATTATAAAGTGAAAATATGGGGGTGGTAAACTTTTTTATTTTATTTATATAAGATGACTTTGAATAGTTTATAAATTGTAGTTAATGAACGTTCTTATTCCTGGTAATTTGATTCCAGGTGGTTCACAAGTAAACAAGATCAAAAGGAATAAAGTCATGTAATACTATATGAAGGGATAAAAGGCAGCAACTGGGATAGGAGCAAAAAGAAACCCACACTATTAAAGGGATTGTCAGTCGCTATCCTCAAGGCCTTCCACCAGCAGTATGACAGGATGAAATAATGTTAAATATCTTGACATCTCTCCACACAACAACACCCCCTTGTTTGGTGGAAAGAGAAAAGCTTTGTCTGGTTTCTTTTCTTTCTGAGGGCACAGAAAAGTGTTTTTGTTAGTAAAGCAGAAAGGTATAGTTGCCTTTAACAGGAACATTCTTTTATGAAGAATCTTTGTATTCCATCTCTACAAATTTATATGTTGAGTTAAATAGGGGATAGCAGCAGCAGCCCCTTAGAAAGACGTTCCTGTGATTCCTAAGAACATGTGCAGGATCAGTTCATTCTCATCAAGCTTGGCCTCACATGTCAATTAAATGCATCTGCTGTCGTGTTTAAGAAGGGAAAGGAACATGATAAAGACACTCCTGTATGAATTGTAGAATGGAACTAGGACATCAGAGTGCCCCAAAACTGCCCTAGATATTTTTGTGGCATTGTTGACTTGACAAAGGGAGAAGTGCTGAACAAAATACTGATTTTTGCTGAGTAGTAATTACTGCCTTTCTAGGATACACCTTGCCTTTGATAAGTGAAAAAAAAGATTTGTTTTTCCTCTGGAATAGTAACTGCAAGCACATTTCATTATATTTTGCTTCTCTGTCACTGAGAGTAAGCCAGCTCATGATGCTTCTCAGGATCAGAACAGTTTGATGGAGTATTTTGGAGGCTATTAAATAATTGATGATAGCCAAAAAGCCAAAATAACAGCAAGATAAAAATTTGTGTATAATTTACATGCATTCAAAATAATAGGATACATAGCAATAACAATATAAGGCAACAGATACAATAATGGTATTTTAGAGTAAAATACAAATAAATAGATGAACGTCAAAATTTTCAATTATAGAGAACTGTGTAGGGTGACCACCCCATTGATTAATTCAGAAAGAATCCTTTTCTGGAATAACTCAACTCTCCTCGCCATTCTAAAAGTTTATAAAAAAAAACTTTGGGACTTAAGTGATCTTTGGGTCCTCTCTGGAGAAGGGCGGGGTATAAATTTAATTAAATAAATAAAAAAATCTAGGACTTCCAGTTCCAGACATATTGTACTGTATGTATTATAAATTATATGTCTTTTCTAATTTACCTACAACTTTATATTACATTTTTTTTATGTTACTATTAATATTGTGTTAACTAAGACTACTTGTTGCTTTTTATATACTGTTCAGATTGCTTTTCTCCCCTCATTTTTTTCCTAGATTTGATCCTATACAAATGTAACATTTAACCAAGTTAATACAAATTGTGGTCTATGATAATGTATTAGGAAAGCACATGGCTAAGTATTTATCAGGAATTCATTGGCAACTAAAATTTTACCATAAGGTTCTATTGTACTAGCTGAGTTATCTCTTTTTCTATCTCAAATGTCTCAAAAGAGAAGGGAATATCCAAGGACATTTCAAGAATATGACAGAGGAAGTTTCTGAGGAAAGTGACTCAGGCAGTTGAAAAAAAGGAAGTACTTCTATGTTGATTTATGTAAACATGAGAGTGACCTAGTTCTACCCTGCCCCTCCCACCCACCCCCAGGTGAGGCAATAGCCTGGACAATGGAAGCAGTTTTTCAGTTTTTAACACCACAAAATTATGTTATCTAGTGGCAAAATGCACAGATCACAGTGAGGCAATTTTATAGCATCTTTTAAGTTTGGGAAGATTTTACTGAAGATACTGGCTTGCCTCCTAGAGTCTTCTCATTCTCATTCTTAAAACTTCAAAAGAGGTTTAAGAAAGGAGGCATTGAAAATGATACAAATGTGCACTACTTCTACCCAGCACGAAAAGCTGAAAAATGACAATAAAGAGGCTGCTTTTATGTTTCATCTTTCCATCATAACCCTTCCAGTGACCTCACTGTATCACTAGGTGACCTCTGACCCTTCAGAAGATTATGAGGATCAGTTAAAGCCCTGTCCCATCAGGAGTCCTGATCAACAATGATGACATACAACATAAGTTCTCAGAGAATGTTAGAAAAATACAACATTTATCAGAGCATCCTCATTACAGATTAACAGAGTTGGAAGGTACCTTATAGGTCATCTAGTCCAACCTCCTGCTCAAACAGGAGGACCTACACCATTTTTGACAGATGGCAGTCCAGTCTCTTCTTGAATGTCTCAAATGATGAAGCTCCCACAACTACCAAAGGCAAGCTATTCCATTGGTTGATTGTTCTCACTGACAAAGTTCCTCCTTATTTCTAGGTTAAATCTCTCCTTGGTCAGTTTCCACCCGTTATTCCTTGTCTGGCCTTCAGGTGCTTTGGAAAATAGCTTGATCCTCTTCTCTGTGGCAGCCTCTCAAATATTGGAACACTACTATCATGTCTCCCCTGGTCCTTCTCTTCACTAGACTAGCCATGTCCAGTTCCTGTAACCATTCTTCATATGTTTTAGTCTCCAGTCCCCTTATCACCTTGTTTGCTCTTCTTTGTACTCTTTCTCAACATGTTTTTTATAGTGTGATGACCAAAACTGGATGCAGTCTCTAGGTGTGGTCTTACTAGGGCTTTATATAGTGGTATTATACCTCATTTGATCTTGATTGTATCCCTTTGTTAATGAGGCCTCTACCTCTAGAAATGCCATAATCTGGCAGGACCAATGACAATTTCGCACACCACCATCTCCACCCCTTGAGGGCTAGATACTTGATTTCTGTTGAAACAAAAATTGAGCTTCTCATTAGTCATCAATTGTGAGTTACTTCTCTTTAGCTGCATAAACTTCCAAAACTGTCTTAGTGGCTACGCCCTCCTGTGTTTAAGGCTGAGTTTACTTGGTTGTTGTTACTTCAATTCAGGAAACGATAGCTTAGTGGAAAGTGAAACTTCCAGACTATCAGCTTTTATCTGAAAGTTTCAGGTCAACGTGTGGGCGAAAAAACCTGTGTGGGTGAGTACTAAAAAAAATTATACAGAAAACGTCAGCAGGAGACCTATGAAGATCTAAGGATTTGGAATATCAGGATTTCATGAAGTATAAACAATAAATCCCTACCTAATTAGAAAATGTGCGAAACATTTTTTTATTTGAAGCAAAAAATATTTATGAAAAGAGATGCAAACTCTATAATATGTATTTTCTTTAAAACTGTAATTAATTTTTTCTGAAACTTAGTAGTATCAAATTGCTGTTGGTGAAAACCATTTATCACCAAGGTGGTGGATATAATGATTAGAAAAGACTGCTGCATAAAGATTTTTGTATTTTCATGTTTTATTTTAGTAGTTGAATAAATTTTCCATAAGTTGTATTTGATAGTACTGTTATTAAGGACAATCAAAATGGCATTAGACATACATATTTTAAGCTCTCTAAAACCATTCTGCTGATGGTACAGAATTTAGGAAATAAAGAAGAATCTTAATCCATCATAATATTTGTGTTTTTGCAACTATATTTCCACCATTCCTTCAGGTGCTCAGGGTAGAATATTTGCATTTTTCTATGAAACTGCTCAGTGAGGTAAATTAGGCTGAGAGAGTGTTAGTGTGTGACAGAGAAAATAGCCAAAAATAATCCATGTGTGGCTGAGGATGGATGTAAACCTGCATTTCCTTGGGGACAGTTCAACATCTTGACCTCCATAACATACAGCTTGTTTGGTGGAAGTGAAGTGTGTGTGTGTGTCGGTGTGTGTACACACAAACATATATACAAATAGTTTTCACTTAATAATTGTGTCACTTAATGACACAATTCACCCTGACAGCTCTGTTGCTAAGTGAAACTATCATTAAGTAAAACATTATGTGACCTTACCAGAATTAGATTGTAGTTCAGCAGTTGTTAAGTTAATCACCTGCAGTCATTAAGCATGACTTGAAATTTACTGCCAATCTCTCCGTTTACTTTTTTCATCAGAAGTTAGCCGTGAAGCTCACAAATAGAGATCCTGGACACTTTGATCTTTGTAAATGCATACCTGTTGTGAGACACTGGCATCATGATCATGTGGGGACACTGTGGGGACAGTGTGACAGCTGTAAGTTTGAGGACATAATGCTACTTTTTCAGCACCATTGTAAGTTTGAATGGTTACTAATAGGGCAGTTGTTAACCTATAAGTATACATAAAAAAGAAATTGGAAGGGGTGATCTTAATTCCCACATAGGATTTGTAAAACTGAATGCTAGTAAACGTTAAATATTCAACATGAAATATTTTACCTTAAGGGACTCCATGGTTGTAAAAAGGAAGTTTTATAATATCTTATTAGTTCATCCTGTCTCCCAGGAAGGGATTAGTAGTAAGCCAGTATGGGAGACAAAATGCAAAGAACAGAGGAAATCAGTTAAAATAATCATAATAGATTAATAATAGTTGGTGAAATAGGTTTTCCTTTGCTAGAAGGACTCTGATGATAGTGGAAGATGCCGCAGATGAGTGGGGGGTTGGGGCAGATGTGTTGAGCTTGACAATAATTACAGGTCTAGTGCAGAAAGAAGATCTCTAAGCAAGAGTGCAGGTTTCTATAGCAACAACATCAGTAGCTGAATGACTTTCTATCACACTAAGCTGGTGATTTAATGAGTTCATTACTGAATTCCAGTGGAAAACATGAAAGCCTGGGTGAAACATTGCTTGTGAGACACTGCTGTGTGTGTACATGAGAAGAGAGAGAACCGTATACAAACACTGTAATGTTTGAAGCAAGCTTTACTGTAGCAGAAGCAAAAAGATAGATCACCCTCCGCACATTTCCTCCCAAAATAGTAACCAATATTATGAGTCTACAATAAAAATTGGATGGGTCTGGCGTGGCTAAAACCTTTAAAGGAGAGGGGACTTTTAGAGAGGAACACAGAGCTGCTTGGATAACAAATGTTTTACTGTCGTGTCCCGTCCCCCCCCCCAAAAAAAATAGCAATAGCATGGAGTGTAAGGCTGAATCATCCATAAGCCAGTGAGAATCAAGCTGCCAAACTGCTGGCAATCAGCAGAGGTGGTCTGCAATCCTGCATTCTAACCACTGTGCCACCATTGACAGTTCAGAAGTATCTATAACAAAGCAATATTTGGGAAGATTTGCTGCAGTAATAATAACTAGGAGATTCTTCCAAGTCTCTCCTCTTTGTTAGAGATATTGTAATCTAATCAAAATAGGTTCTGGGTGATCGATCTGCTAACCAGAATTAGCAAAATGTGATATATGCAAATGTAAGCTTGCAGGAAAGAAGCATTTGACTATGGTGAACAGTACTTGTGTTTTGTATGGGTCTGTTAATTGTTATATTACAGCTTTTTTTCCCCCCAAATAACTTGACTTTTTAAAACAATTATAAACATTTCAAATTTTTATTCTATAAAAATTCTGATTAGCTTCTAAACAAAATTAGTAGTAAATATGCAGTCTGGCAACAATATATCCCAGTCCAATTCACCAAATTAGAAAATATTGATTCTCGAACCATGATATTCCATTCACTCAATTTTTATAAATATTGAAGACATTATTTCAGATTTTTCAAATACTCTTTTGGTCTTTTTTTTTCCAAACCTCATTTGTGATTCCTCTCCTCACCTGCAAATTTCAATTTATCTGCAGTGGCAGAAGGTTCATATTAGGCTGGCAAAGCACAAATGAAACATCTGGATGTGTTGATATGGATAGTGTTACAATATCTCCTTCTCTGTCATTAACTTACCTTTTTCAATATAATAAACACTGCTGTTCTTTGAAGTGTAGCCCAGTATTGTGCCGGAAATGAGTGAGAGAGAGAGAAAAGAACCTCACCAACCATAACGCTAACAGATTAATGCAGCAGGAAGACAGTATAGAATACAGAATAGTAGGGTTGGGAGGGATATCAGAGATCTTCTAGTCCAACCCCTTGCTTAAGCAGAAGATCCTTTACCTTTTTGGGCAAATGACTCTCCAATCTCTTCTTGAAAACTTCCAGAATTAGATGCAGTATTCCACGTGTGATCCCCACCTGTGCATATCTTCATTTTGTTGATTCGTTTGCAGTTGAAGATTGTTCCTAATGTTCTGGAGATGTTGGGATAGCAGAATTATATTCTATTAAAATATTCTCCAGTCTGACCCAACATTATTAAGATACTTTAAGGGTGGGGAGGAGAGGAAGTGCTTCAGAGAAAAGTAAAAATGACAGTTCCACATCCATTCTTTAAAAAAAAAAGTTATATGCAAAACAAACACTCTGAAGTAAAGATCTGTTTGAAATATTTTGTAAATAATTTTTTTCTAGTTTTTGTTGTGCTCTAGTAATTAATGCATTAGGCTAGAAAACCATTAGTCCGGCCCCAGCCACTATACCAGCTGCGTTATACTTTGGCCAATCACTCTCAGTCCAAGCAGGCAATGGCATACCACTTCTGAAATCTTGCCAAGAAAACTGCAGATATCTCCTCTTGCGACCCAGGGGGTTCAGGATCTCAGGGCCTGGGCCTTCGGCTGATGTTGTGTAATGCCAGGTCCATGGTTAATAAAGCCCCCCTCATTCACGATCTGGTTTTGGAGGGGGGGTGGACCTGGCGGGTATTACGGAGACCTGGCTGGGCCAAGAGGGGGGGGTGCCCCTCGTTGAAATGTGCCCACCGGGTTACCATGCATTTCATCAGCCACGAGCCCAGGGTCGGGTTGGGGGGATGGCGGTTGTCATAAAGGAGGGTCTGGACCCGACGGAGACCACTGTGCCGCAGACAGCCGGCTGTGAGTCTCTATGTGTGAAGTGGGGTCATGGGAGGCAGTTGGGCTTGCTGATTGTGTACCCCTACGTATCAGCAGCCCTACCCGAGCTTCTCAATGTGATAGCCAAGATGGCGGTTGATACCCCCAGGCTGCTAGTCATGGGGGATTTCAACCTGCCATCGATAGGCGAGGCATCTGAGCAAGCACAGGAGTTCATGGCCTCCATAGACCTGACCCAGTTAGTTCATGACCCCATCCACACTGGAGGACACACGCTGGACTTAGTTTTTGTCTCCGGCCAGTGGTTGAGTGATCTGGGTTTAGGGGAAATAGCTGTCGAACTCCTGTCATGGTCAGATCACTCTCTCCTTCGGCTGGGCTTTCCAACCGCTGCATCCCACCCCGGGGAGGCGGAACCGGAAGCGGTGAGATGGTTCCGCCCCAGGCGCCTGATGGACCCTGAGAGGTTCCAGATGGAGCTTGGGCCAATACCTGAGACCTTGACCTGTGACTTGACTGAGGACCTAGTGGCCGCTTGGAATAGTGTGGCCACAGGGGCCCTGGACCGGGTCGTGCCTTTGCGGTCTCTCACCCGATGCCGAACCACCTTGGCTCCCTGGTTTTCCGAGGAGCTGAGGGTGATGAAGCGTCGGAAGAGATGCCAAGAGAGTGGTTGGAGGGCCACCTGCTCTGAGTCTGACCGGACACTGGTAAGGTCGCACTTGAAGACCTATCTAGTGGCGATAGGAGCGGCGAAGCGTAATTATTTCTCCACTCTTATCGCATCTGCAGATAACCAGCCTGCCACCCTGTTTAGGGTGACCCACTCCCTTCTTCACCAGAGGGCGCGGGATGCCCCCTTGCAGGGTTGTGCAGAGGAATTTGGGTGTTATCTGCATGATAAAATCGATCAGATCCGGGACGGGTTGGCCTCCGATTGGACTAGTTCAGACGGGCTGACGGAGGCAGGTCTTGAGTCTGCTATCTGGGAAGAGTTCGATCCTGTGACTCCTGAGGACATGGACAGGATGCTGGGGCGGCTGAACGCCTCCACATGTTTATTGGACCCGTGTCCCTCCTGGTTGGTACTGGCCTCCCGGGAGGTTACACGAGGCTGGCTCCAGGGAATTGTCAATGCTTCTTTGAGTGAGGGGTTTCTGCCAGCCGCCTTGAAAGAGGCGGTGGTGAGGCACCTCCTCAAGAAGCCCTCCCTGGACCCGGCTGTGTTGGCCAACTACCGTCCTGTCTCCAACCTACGATTTCTTGCGAAGGTTGTTGAGAGTGTGGTGGCGTGGCAGCTCCCTCAGCACCTTGAGGAAACTGTCTATCTGGACTCGCGCCAGTCCGGCTTCCAGCCTGGGTACAGCATAGAGATGGCATTGGTCACGTTGGTGGATGATCTCTGGAGGGCTTGGGATAGGGGTTGTTCCTCTATCCTAGTCCTGTTAGATCTCTCAGTGGCTTTTGATACCATTGACCATGGTATTATGCTGCGCCGGCTGGAGAGGTTGGGGGTGGGGGGCACCGTTTTACGGTGGTTCTCCTCCTACCTCTCTGACCGGTCGCAATTTGTGTTGACAGGGGGGCAGAGGTTGACGTCGAGGTGCCTCACTTGTGGGGTACCACAGGGGTCGGTCCTCTCGCCTCTCCTGTTCAACATTTATATGAAGCCGTTGAGTGAGATCATCCGTGGTTTCGGGGTAGAGTTCCACCAGTACGCTGACGATTCTCAGCTGTACATCTCTACCCCGGACCACCCCAATGATGCCGTGGAAGTGATGTCCCGGTGTCTGGAGGCCGTGCGAGTCTGGATGGGGAGAAACAGGCTCCAACTCAACCCGTCCAAGACCGAGTGGCTGTGGCTTCCGGTGTCACGATATAGCCAGCTGGTTCCATCTCTGGCCATTGGGAGCGAGTCATTGGCCCTTACAGAGAGGGCTCGCAATTTGGGTGTCCTCCTGGACTCTCGGCTGTCTCTAGACCATATGATAGCCATGGCCAGGGGGGCTTTTTATCAGGTTCGCCTGATACGCCAGTTGGCCCCTTTCTGGATTGTGACACTTTACACACGGTCACTCAAGCCCTCATCATCTCCCGTCTGGACTACTGCAACACTTTCTACATGGGGCTCCCCTTGAGGTGCACCCAGAGGCTCCAGTTAATTCAGAATGCTGCGCGAGCTGCACTGGCTGCCTGTGGCTTTCCGGGTGCGCTTCAAGGTATTAGTAACCACCTTTAAAGCGCTCCATGGCAAGGGACCTGGTTACCTGCAAGACCGCCTCCTGCTACCAAACACCTCCCACCGACCAGTTCGCTCCCACAGAGAGGGCCTTCTCAGGGTGTCGTCGGCCAGGCAATGTCGGCTGGCAACCCCTAGAGGGAGAGCCTTCTTGGTGGCAGCTCCTGCCCTCTGGAATGACCTACCCCTTGACCTACGGACGACCACGGACCTGCACCTTTTCCGTCGGGCCTTGAAGACCTATTTATTTCATGTGGCCGGCCTGGCATAGTTTTAATTGTTTTTAGTAGGGGTTTTAGTAGGGTTTTAGGATAGGCTAATCATTTAATATATTTTTAACGTATTTTATGTTTTATACTACTGATTTTTATCGTTGCCTGTACACCGCCCTGAGTGCCGTAAGGGAGAAGGGCGGTATAAAAATCTAATAAATAATAATAATAATAATTCAGGAAATTGACAAACTGACTTGAAGGCATGCATACACATTCTTTTGTTCAGCACTGTTGCTTGAAAATGCTTTTCTTCCAGCAAGAAATATAAAGGAAATATAACATATAGTTTAGCTGATTCAGCATAGAATATTATAATATTAATAATTCAGTATAGGCACACCAGTGTGCTATATGTAGATAGATTCTTAGAAGATTTGGATAGATTCGTTTTGTGTAGAATTCTGCTTCAGCCTCTCGAGTTGAGGTTTCTACTAAGTCACAGAACTATGGTGCTTATAAAGTAGGACAGCTCTTCCCCCCATTACTTTATTGCAATAATTATTTCTACAAAGAAGAATATGTACATTACAGGAAGTTACATGTTTTTGTTCGTTATTTTCAACTTTGCAAAATATGGTTTTGTGGGTTGCTGTTCAGATAACACGTTGCAACTTGCAGTACAGTAGAACCTCTGGTCACAACCATAATTTGTTCCATAACTTTGGTCGCAACCCAATTTGATCTTGACACAAACCTAATTTTGGAAATTTGGCGCTTATAAAAAAATAGCGCGGAAGGGGAAATCAGCTCCGTTTGTATGTGTGAACCCAATTTGGTCACGGTCAGAAGCATTCTTGACCAGAGATTCTACTATATGCTAAACAGATTGATAGTCTTTATAACTACATAAAATTTCTATAATTTGTTTTGTATACATTGTGAAATCTTGGTGTGTGTGTGTGTGTGTGTGTGTGTGTGTACAGACAGACAGACAGACAGACATGAGGGGGGAAATAGAACATCAAAGTTAGTTTTCTTTGTTGGGGAAATTGCAAAACTTCTGTAAATAGAAATAGTTTTCTATGGTAAAGCTTTTTCAGTTTGTCGTCTAAGTATTTGAGCCAAGGTAGCTTGAGGTAGGGCTGCAGTATCACTTTTCACTCCTATATTAAAGGATATAGCTTTTATCTTTATTTATTCTTCAGTTGATTTTTTTTTTAATGAAAAGTTTTATTGGGTTTTACAAAAAAATTTTTTAAAAAACAGGTAAAGGGTATAAGGTATTAAAGAGATATTTTGAGGACATCTATGTCGGAGGTGTCGGCCCACTCCGAGGCTTCATACAGAAAAAAAAAGGAAATACGATACATTTTTCATTTCCCTACAAAGTGGAAAGAGATACAAAGATATCATTTTATATTCATGCAATCAATCATTTATTTCTATAAACATCCAAATAAAGGTTATACTATATAGAAAAAAAAGTCATTTGTGAGATCTAAGTCTTTTAGCAATTGTATCTTCCTCTCCCTGAGAGGAAGATACAGTTGGGGAATGTTTTTAAAGAAAGGCTTCCGCCTCTGCAATTGTTTTAATTCTTACTCTCCCCCCCTCCCAGAACACTAACATTCCCTCGGGCATCAACCACCTGAACCAGACCCCCTTTTTAAATAATCTTTTTGATAAGAAGGAATATTTCCTCCTTATTTCTCTAATCTTTTTCGGGATCTGTTTCAAAATGGCAATCTCAGTCTGTTGGTATATTAAGGGATCGTCCTTCAGTTGATTTATTATCATAGTCTCATGGTAGTTTATAATGTTGTTATGCCATATCTAAATTTTCCCTGCTAATTAGAATGAGTTCTATTATCTTGCTACATGAAGAATTCACACAACTGCATTCTGAAGTTGTCATGATTTATAACAGGAAGACTATGAGATCTAGTTCAGCAGGGTGGCCTCAAGCCAGTCATTTTCTCTGTCCTAGGAAGAAGGCAATGATAAACTATTGCTGAAAAACTTACCAAGAAAACTGCAGGGAGTTATCCAGGCAATCACTAGAAATCAAAGGTGCAAAAGCAAACAAACAAATGATAACATGAAGAAATACTGAACAGAGACAGCAAAATTCTCTTGTTTATACTTTAGACATAGGATTCCAAATAAAATGTAAAATTAAAATAAAGCACATTTGAATGTTTGCCTTGCATGTAGAAATTCTCCAATCTTGTAGTTAGCCATCATAGGGAATACAGAAAATATTAAACTGGGCCAGATGGATAGAACAACAAATTCTATCTTTTTATTTTTTTCACTACAAGTGTTTTATCATTTTGCTGGTGCTTAATAAATAAACCACCAAGTAATGTCAATCTCAGAAAGAGAAGAGAACAATATCATACTGTATTTTTCAGCTGTTCTGCCTGAGTTGGACAACAGCAGATGTCTATTATCTCAACCTTCTTTGAGGTATTTTAAATGCAATACAACAACTGGCTTCCCCACCCCATCTTGGGGGCCATTCCAGCTGGGAAATTAAGTATTTATTCTGATGGAATGGTGTGTCTAAATTGGGAAATGGCTATCTCACTGGAATCTGTAGGAAAATCCTTATAAAACGGGTTTGCTGCTTTCTTGGGAGGAGCTGTTTAAAGGGGGGAAGGTGCCTTTTGCTCCATCCAGAACAGTTTTTTTCTTCTGTTTATAAAGACAACAATATTCCCAGATTTAATCAAAGATCCCCTGTCACTCCACGATGTATTGAATATATTCTGTTTAAAACAGCCTTTAAAATATAATGTACCTACCTAGGTTCAAAAAAATAATTCTTTCCTTATACCTGCTTTTAAAATATTAATATTATGTGTTTTCTTAATATGTTCCTGAAATATATGGTTTTATTTCTAGGAATTACCTTGGATATTTCCATTACTATTACCCAAGTATAACCTACCATTATCTCTGCCCTTTGAAAGTTAAGACATATGGCAACATTATGCTATTTTCTCCATTAGTCAATTTGAAAACATATTTTATGATCCAAAATCTCTATTCTTCCCCAAAATGTTTACTGGATAGCAACTGCTGTTAGTAATTATAGTAATTATAATATAAATCAGGTATCCTGTCTTAGATCAGCACTGATAATACATAGCTTGTAATACCTACTATTATGAATTAAATATTTTATTAGAAGCTACAGGTGATTATAATCAAAATTTGCACCTAGGAATTCACTGTAGATCTTTGTGCTGGTTACAGAAGCCTTCTAGTATCACTTAGTCATAATGATCTCAATTCCTCTGTTCCTGGTTTCCTTGTTAGTATTTTAACCTTCTATGCTTACTCACAAAACAAACAGACTATCTAAAAGGATTTTTTCCCTCTCAATGATTGCAAATATTATTATGTTTTTGATTTTATTTAGTTTCAGTGGTGGGTGAACGCAGAGTGGTTTCTCTGGTTCCAAAATAAATTCCAGACATATAGATCCATCAAAGTAACTGAGGATATATATCATAGCTAAGTTATTGATACCATGGGACCAGTAATGGTCAAGTCCAGATCTAATGTATTATATAATGCATTCACTGTAAGTGGTTCAGGGAGTGAGGTACAGGTCTGGTCAAATTTCACCTCATCCATAAACTTGCTGGATGATTTTTAAAAATATGAATCTCTCAGACTCAAAGTTGTGATCCTTTAATAGGGCTAATTCAAATAATATTTCCCTTAAATGAAATTAAATCCAAGATGACTGCCATATAGTAAACTAATGATAGTTACATTATATATATAACTATAGGCAACATATTATTTTTATCCAGTTTTTATTTCCATTTATTTGTTAGCCATTTATAGACCACAGTTGGGATCAAAATTTAAGTCATAAGACATTGCAGTTGTAAGTCAAGGCATCATGTCACCAGACTCCATATTTTGACCATATTTATGCTGTTTCTTAAGCAAATCACACAGTAGCTAAGTGAATCCATAAGTCAAGGACTACCTGTACTTAGCACAAATCAGTCATTGAATTCAAATCAGATCAGAGATTGATTTTCATCATTCCTCTTTCATCATCATTTCTGCTGCCCTAGAGTTCTGCCTCTAAGATTACATCAAATTTGTATTCAGGCAAATGGTCAAATTTATATTCAGACAAATGGTGTGACAAACCCTAAAACTAATAATTTGGGAGTTCTTCTGGGATCAACCATTATTTTATATTGTGCTAGCAGTTCCAGGGCAATTTTTTTCATAGCTTAGGTCAGTAAATCAGCTTTAGACATTTTTGAAAAAGACTTTTCTAAAAACTAGCATAAATTATTTTTGCCATCCAGGATTACGGCCACATTGTGTTTAGGTCTGCCGCTAAAAAACTGGGGGGCAGGGGGGGGGGAGCAGGGCGGGAAATGAGCTGGTGTCAAGAATATAACATTTGTTTTCATAATTCTGGCTGATTGTTGAGTTAATTGGTGAAATTCTGTCCTATATCTTTATATGGAGGGCTAGGCTTTCCTTAATTATAACTGTCAAAAACTGTTCCATTCTGTTCTGTGGAGACTTGGTATCTTATTACAGTCTAGAAGTTTATTTGCATGTTAATACTGAAGGGGAGTTCACTTATTGTTTATATTACCTGCCAGTGATTCCTCAAGGTACAATTGAGCATAAGTCCTAAAATTTGATCAGAAGGAAAAAGAGAGAGATGAGTATTCACAAACTGATAGCATATCAATACTAGTAATTGAGTTTAACATGACAAAAGTCAAAAGAATGGAGTGTGTTTTTGTTAAACATTTATACCCTGCTTTTCTATTTCAAATTATTTAATACTCAAGCATAATGGACTGTGTGACATGCATTCTAATGTAGTAACCGATTAAAAAACAATACAGGTAGTCCTCAACTTAAGACCACAATTGACCAGAAAATTTCTACTGCTAAGCAAGACAATTTTTAGTGAGTTTACTCCATTTTATGACTTTTCCTGCAACAGGTATTAAGTGAATTACTGCAGTTGTTAGGTTAGTAGCACAGTTGTTAAGTGACTCTGGCTTCCCCATTGACTTTGCTTGTCATAAGTTTGCAAAAGGTGATCGATCACATGACTGCAGGACAGTGCATCTATCAAAAATACATGCCAGTTGTCAAGTGCTGACATTTTGTCACATGACTATAGGGATGTTGCAACAGTTATAAGTGAAAAACAGTCATACAACATTTTTTCAGTTGTTATTATTTTGAATGGTCATTAAATGAATGGTTGTAAATTGAGGCTTACCTGTACTACAGCATTACAGTAACATAAATAATGAAATATTATCCTGAAGAATGACCATACCAAAATACCTAAATCATCACTTACTTAAGGGAATCCCTGGTAGATTTGTTTTTTAAAGTGTAAACTATCCGAAGTTATTTGGAGACATGCAGCTTCTAAAGATAGATAGATAGATAGATTATTAATGCCCCCAAAGCTTAAATTGGGGGATGTGATTAAAACAGACTGCCTTTAAAGCATGCACACAATTAGCTCTCGCAAGTTTAGATTGAAAGCCTTTTAAGGAAGGTCAAACTGGGAGCAACCCATCTCTGAAGCTAAGCCAGTACAAAAATCTTGGCCATCCAGGTTATATTTTAATGAAGAACTTTTCCTTACCTTAGACTAGATAATAATCTGCTCTAGTTGTAGAATAAGCCAGCATTTATTCTTAACAATTAAAATTTTGTCTATAGCCGTGATGGTGAACCTATGGCACGGGTGCCACAGGGGGCACGCGGAACCATTTCTTAGGGCACACGAGGCGTTGTCCTGTCAGCTCCAGCATGCTTGTGTGCGCTGGCCAGTTGATTTAGGCCTTCTTTTGAGGCCATTTTTCACCTTCTGGAGGCTTCAGGGAAGCTCCTGAAGTCTCTGGAGGTGGGGAGGGGAGGCTGTTTTCACCCTCCCCAGGCTCCTAGAAAGCCTCTGGAGCCTGGAGAGGGCGAAAAAAGCGTGCCAAAAGCAGGGGGTCGTGCGCATAGCATTATGGGTGTGGCACGGCCATGCACAACCCCCCTGCACTCCCCCTGCTTTTAGCATGCGAGCCAAAAAAGGTTAGCCATCACTGGTCTATAGGATATACTAGAATACAGGGCTATGTGGATTTTTCTTCTTCATTCTAAAACTACTAATTTCTGAATTAAAAGTTCTCATTGGGCAAATTTGAAAATGCGATGCCTAAATCAGGTCACTACCTTAAGAGAGATAATCTTTGATGGCAATAAGTTGCCCTTTCACAAGCTTATACCTATTCACAGGGAAGTCCCAGCATGGCAGCTGAAGCAAAAAGGGCAAGTTTTATTTCACAGAGGGTGGCTCAAAATTTGACATTTGCTAAAGTGCATTTGGAGTCACACTTTTTCATTCCAAAATGTATAGGCTAAAGATTATATGATCTTTTTAAAGAGGTTAGGCAAATTTGGAAAATGGTACTTTAGTTGGACTCTAAAATCTTTATGGCAGCCTATCAACTAGCTTCAATTGTAGAGTTTATCAAAAGCAAGTAGGCCAAAGCCATCTGTTCCTGCTACACTCCACAAAATGAAGATTCATTTCCACGTATTCTAAAATAGGTATCCTAGAAAATAGTTAACATACAAATATGTTTATCAATAGTTTTATGGACAGGCCAGATAAATTTGAGTGCTGCGATCCATGACACCCTTTAGCCCAGTTTCTTACTTCTAAAAGTAGAGTGTTTTTATCCACTTTTTTTTTTCAAATTTAATTTGTAAACCGCACCCTCTCCCCAAAGGGACTCGGGGCGGTGCACAGGAAATTAAAAAACATACAAACATAGAAATATTTATAAATATCTAAAATCAAATTAAACCAACTATATTCCTGTGCTAAAAACCTAAGATCCTTAAAAAAAACCTTAAAACACAGTTAAAACAAATTTACATATTCAGACTAAGGCTGGAACGGTAGATCAGGCCAGGCCGGCCTGTTGGAAGAAGTGGGTCTTAAGCTTTTGACGGAAGGAGCGGAGGTCCGAAGTTGTTCTTAACTCGTGGGGTAGGTCGTTCCAGAGAGTTGGGCCCACCACAGAGAAGGCCCTTCCCCTGGGCGTCGCCCGCTGGCATTGCCTAATGGATGGCACCCGGAGAAGTCCCTCTCTGTGGGAGCAAACCGGTCGAAGGGATGTGTGGGGCAGGATGCGATCTCACAGATATCTAGGTCCCATGACATGGAGCGCTTTAAAGATGGTAATCAGTACCTTGAAGCGCACCCAAAAGACCACAGGCAGCCAGTGCAACTCGCGCAGGAGTGGTGACACATGGGAGTATCTAGAGGCTCCCAGAATTGCCCACGCGGCCGCATTCTGGACTAGCTGCAGTCTTCAGGGGAACCTCAGGGGAAGCCCCATGTAGAGAGCATTGCAGTAGTCTAGGCAGGATGTCACAAGGGCATGAGTGATTGTGCGAAGGGCGTCCCGGTCCAATAGGGGACGCAACTGGTGTACCAGGCGAACCTGGTAAAACGTCCCCCTGGCCACGGCCGTCACTTGCTCTTCCATGGACAGCCGGGTATCCAGGAGGACGCCCAGATTGCAGGGGCTAGATGTTCACCCCCTATGACCAGTGATGGAGTAAACTGGTTGTACCTGGGCGCCGGAAACCACAGCCACTCAGTCTTGGACGGGTTGAGTCTGAATCTGTTCCTTCCCATCCAGACCCGCACGGCTTCCAGGCACTTTGACAGCATCGTTGGGGTGGTTCAGGGTAGATATATACAGCTGCGTATCGTCAGCGTAGAGATGGTACTCTACCACTTCCTCTCCTCTCCCACGTACAAAGGAGACAGACCTGTGGGCTTCAAAACAAAATGAACTACTCGGCAGAAAGTACATTGCAAAAATGTACTGAAAACTGTGGAAAGCATTTATGATAATAAGCTAGTGATAATGTAGATGTAGCGCATTGTTTCTCAAATCAACAATAAAACTCCATAGTAGTGCATTGTTTGGTTAATTTCCTTGAAGCATAAGCTACAGTTCCTGCCATGCAGTATTTATTATTTCTTCCCAGCTCCTTTCACATATTATTTGTGATGTTTTGCATTATTTGTCCCTCAGGATGGGAGAATTATCTGGTGAGTGTATTGAGAAAAAATCTTATTTGCTCCCAGCTGGCTAGTCATAGTTATTGTGAATCATCTGGATACAATGGGAAGGTGTAGCCAGCTACTTTCAAGTGTGCCCTTTTTGACAGATATTGTACACTCCTAAAAAAGTGGAGTTGGATCATGTTTATTCTTCCCATCACAAAAATATGGAAGAAAACCTCAATACTGCTAAATAGCAAATTTCAAGTGACTATGATACAGAATTTGTTTAACATGACAGTTATTTTTACAGCAAAAGAAAGTTTTAGCTATTCCTCTAGAAATTATTTTATTTTACATAACTTCAAGATTATAATGTTCAGAGTATGAGTTGTCCTTTTTGTTTAATATTGTTTATCTAGGTTTACTTTCTCCCTACAAATAACACGAAGTAACAGAATATAGATTTCCTTTTCCATAATGCTTTTCCCTTTGACACCCTCTGTGATTCTGTGAGAATGTTTCTTCACAGTTCATGCCTCCTTGGTGTTAGATTTTTCATCAGCTTCCTTTTCTGAATTCATTCATGTAGCTTCTTTTTACATCCTAGTACTCTGTCTCTTGAATGTTGGCTCTTGATTAATCTCTTTGGGGAGCGTGAAAATTAGAATGTTGGCAACTTGTAAAGAATTCAAATGAAATAAGAGGTCAGAAGAAATAAGGACAGATTAACATTTATGTAGGATGTTAGAACACTGAACTTTCTGAACCCTTATAATAATCAGTGTTTGCTAGGGATAACCAGAGTGATTCTGTGACAGATTTGGAGGGCCTCAACTTGAAGACAGTTGCTTTAGAGCACTTCTGTAGATTGGTGAATACATCCATCCCCATATAATAAGTGATAGTGGTAAGAGATCAAAATGTAGTTAAGTTCATATCATTGGCAAGGTTGGAATTGGACCACTGCTTATGATTCATTCTTTTAGCTGCAGTTGTATAAATCTTGATCCAACATTTATTACTAACATTGAGCTTTTTTCATTTCTGAGTGAATCAGGCAAGTCAAATATTAAGTCACACCTAGCACCAGATTGTGCTTTGGCAGGATGGAATTATTTCTGTTCAGGGAAATAAACCTTTCTATTCTTGCATTGCTCTTACTATATGAGTTTAGGATTGAGGTTCAAAGTGGAGAGGCTAGTAAAGATGGAAGGCCAGGCTCTGTTCTGCAAGAATAAAAGTTGGCTATTGCTAGCCTAGATAAAAGAAAAGCAGTCTTGATGAAAGCAGAGAGTAGAATGAACCAAAAAAAATGAAATGTATCCAGATGTAGTTTTTTAAACATGCTGATTAAAACAAGTATGCAGCTGGACAAACATGGCTGCTAGATCTGTCAGACAGATGCTTCGTTTTCATAACTGATATGATAGGGTTTTCAATGGGGAACTTCTGGAATTCAACAGGTAGGCTAATTCATAATCATCAATACACTTAGTTCACCCAGCAACAAGGACTCTGTGTGCAGTGTAGGAGAATAAAGCAGAAAACCCTCTAGTGCTTCTATTAATAACTGCCTCTTGCTTCTCTATTTCCTGTTGTATATCCTGTTCAGTAAGCAGGTGTGGATGCTCCAGGATTTGAAATATACAGATATGCATATGCCCACTTGTGTGGATAAACAAGTTAGTTGGAATGCTGTCAGATAGTAAAAATGCATATTTTATAATAAATATGTGATTCTGATTGTAAACAGGCATCTGCTGAAAAGGCAGTAAGCGTCCTCCTGGATTCCCGGCTGTCCATGGAGGACCATGTGACGGCCGTGGCCAGGGGGGCGTTCTATCAGGTACGCCTGATACGCCAGTTGCGCCCCTTATTGGACCGGGGAGCCCTTCGCACAGTCACTCAAGCGCTTGTGACATCCCGGCTGGATTACTGTAACGCTCTCTACATGGGGCTCCCCTTGAGGTGCACTCAAAAGCTACAGTTAGTACAGAATGTGGCCGCGCGGGTGATTATGGGTGCCTCAAGGCAAACCCACATAACACCTCTCCTGCGCGAGCTGCACTGGCTGCCTGTGGCCTTTCGAGTGCGCTTCAAGGTGCTGACGGCCATCTTTAAATCGCTCCATGGCTCGGGGCCTAGCTATATACGAGACCGCCTCCTGCCCCATACATCCCTTTGTCTGATCCACTCCTACAGAGAGGGTCTTCTCCGGGTGCCGTCAGCGGGGCAATGCCGGTTGGCGACACCCAGGGGAAGGGCCTTCTCTGTGGCGGGCCCGGCCCTCTGGAACGACCTACCCCCCCGACCTTCGCACTATCTCGGACCTCCGCCTCTTCTGCCAACGTCGTAAGACGTATCTATTCCAACAAGCCGGTCTAGGATAGCCCCTACTTCTCACTTTTTAAAAATAAATTAATTTGGTATGGTTTTAACATGGGTTTTTAGCACGGGTCCAGTAATTTAATATATTTTAATTGATATTGTATTTTGTGGTTTTAATAATGCCTGTGCGCCACCCTGGGTCCTAACAAGGAGAAGGGTGGGGTATAAATTTAATAAAATAAATAAATAAATATCTTCTAGCTTCCTTCCCTACAAACCTAATAAGAACATGTATGTTGTTTTCATCTATTGGTTGGCTGGCAGTGATGATGTATCAGATTGAATGCTAAAATCAACGTTACTATGGTGACTGAGACTGAAAGCTGTAGTGTTTAAAACAGTTTTTTTCCTCTCCAACCTTCACCACTAGTTTCTCAGCCTTACTTTCTTCCTACACATGTCTTCCCTTTTCCTCTCACTGTTCCATTAGACCTGTGTGGGTGACCTTTTTTTCAGTTGTAACTATCTCTATCTTGTCAGGTTCCTTCCATTTTAATCTGGATTATTCAAGACTAATTATACTCATGATAATGCCATAGTACACTGAGCTAAACACTAGCCAACCACATCTTAATTAGCTTGTTTTACAGTCCCAAACTATATATTAAGATTATCTTTCCAAGTGGTGTCATATGTGTGCAGATTGTAATACAAGCATCCCCTGTATAGTTACATAACAATTCAGAATTCCTTCAGGATTCCTTCAGGATGGACCTAGAGATTCCAGGAACTAAAGTTAGACTTCAAAGCAAACACTACAATTCTCTAAACTGTGGACAATCAGAAGCTGGCTCTAGTTTATGATGGCCAACTCTCTCAGACATTTGGGAATTTTTCACCAATGCGGCTAGGTTTTTCAAAACCCAGGGAATTGGAAAATTACTCTGTTTTGTATTATTTTCATGTCCTTCATTTTGGCTCCTAGCTCTCCACATAATATTCCAATGCCAAAACACTTGTAGTTAAATAATGTTTTAATGGAAAGGATAATATTTATTACTTATTGCTGCTCACAAACCAGGCCAATTGCTGGGGAATATTCCAGTTTCAAATAAAAGTGATTTTTTTCAATTGTTTTATGTAAATGTCATATCAAAGTCTATAATACAATTTAAATGAAACAGATCTACTATGTGCTACTCTATTAGAGTCAATGGGATTTATATACATATAAGATGTCCACAACAAATGTACCTGTTTATTTTAGATGTCACACAGATAGGTAGGTGTGGGTGTCCGTCCGTCCGTCCGTCCATCCATCCATCCATCCGTCCATCATCTATCTATCTATCTAGAAAACTCCTGCAGGTCATTTTAACCATGAAATCAGAAATGTATGAAAAAAAGGCATTTCTTCATATTGTCATACACCACTTAGGACTTTATAGGTCATGACCAACAGTTTGAAGCGTCCCTCAAACTGTTTGCAAACCATTGTAGATGTGCAGCAGTAGAACGGGCATGTTGAAAATGGTCAATCCTCAAACGAAGCTCCATGTTGTGGTACTGCAGTATTGCAGGCAGGAGATTACCAGTGCAGGTTATGTGATGGTTAAAGGCATGGGAAATTTAAAGTTTACAAGTTGGGACCAGTGAGCATCTCCAAATTATCAGCCTGCTTCTTATAGTGGTGTCTTATTTCCAGATAGAGCAGATTGGCCTATTATAACAAATATTATGAAACAATCGTAGTATAATTTAAGTTCCAGAATTAGAATTGATTTGTCTAGTAACAAAGAGACATTAAAATAGAATAGAATAGAATAATTTTATTTGTATACCGCATCCTCTCCCCGAGGGGAATCGGAGCGGTGCACAGGGAGAATTAAAATAGGTACAATACATAAATAGAATAGGTAAAAACAAATTAAACTAGAATATCCCTGCGCTAAAATCCCCAATTTATAAATTTACTAAAATCCCCTAAAATCCTAATAGACGGAGACTAACCCAGGCCGGCCAGACAGAAAAAGTGTGTTTTAAGTTTTTGACGGAAGGAGCGGAGGTCCGTGGTAGTTCTAATTTCGGGGGGAAGGTCGTTCCAGAGGGCTGGGCCCGCCACAGAGAAGGCCCTTCCCCTAGGCGTCGCCCGCTGGCACAGCCTGGTGGACGGCACCCGGAGAAGTCCCTCTCTGTGGGAGCGGATTGGCCGCAGGGATGTATGGGGCAGGATCCGATCCCGCAGATAACTAGGTCCCGTGCCATGGAGCGCTTTAAAGATGATAACTAACACCTTGAAGCGCACCCGAAAGACGACAGGCAGCCAGTGCAGCTCGCGCAAGAGCGGTGTTATATGGGTAAACCTGGAGGTTCCCATTATTGCTCGCGCGGCTGCATTCTGGACCAGCTGAAGTCTTCGGGTGCACCTCAAGGGGAGCCCCATGTAGAGAGAATTACAGTAGTCCAGTCGGGATGTCACGAGGGCATGAGTGACCGTGCAAAGGGCATCCCGATCCAATAGGGGGCGCAACTGGCGTACCAGGCGAACCTGGTAAAACGCCCTCCTGGCCACGGCTGTCACTTGATTTTCCATGGACAGCCGGGTATCCAGGAAGACGCCCAAGTTGCGCGCCCCATCCACAGGGGTAAGATGTTCGTCCCCTATGGCCAGTGATGGAGTCAACTAGTTGAATCGGGCGGCCGGAAACCACAGCCACTCGGTCTTGGACGGGTTGAGTCTGAGTCTGTTACTTCCCATCCAGGCCCGCACGGCTTCCAGGCACTGGCACATCACCGCTACGGCATCGTTGGGGTGGTTTGGGGTAGATATATACAACTGCGTATCGTCAGCATAGAAGTGGTACTCTACCCCAAAACCACGGATGATCTCACCCAGCGGCTTCATATATGTGTTGAACAGGAGAGGCGAGAGGACCGACCCCTGAGGCACCCCACATGTGAGTGGTCTCGAGGTCGACCTCTGCTCTCCTGCAAACACAAATTGCGATCGACCGGAGAGGTAGGAGGAGAACCACCGTAAAACGGTGCCTCTCACCCCCAACCCCTCCAGCCGATGCAATAGGATACCATGGTCGATGGTATCAAAAGCCGCTGAGAGGTCTAATAGGACCAGGATGGAGGAACAACCCCCATCTCTGGCCCTCCAGAGATCATCTACCAACGCGACCAATGCCGTCTCAGTGCTGTGCCCGGGCCGGAAGCCGGACTGGCGCGAGTCTAGATAATCAACTTCCTCCAGGTGACGGGGAAACTGTTGTGCCACCACACTCTCTACAACCTTCGCCAAAAAGGGAAGGTTGGAGACCGGACGGTAGTTAACCAATAATGCTGGGTCCAGAGAGGGCTTCTTCAGGAGGGGCCTCACCATGGCCTCTTTAAGGGAAGCAGGCAAGAAACCCTCACTCAGAGAAGCGTTGACAACCTCCTGGAGCCAGCCTCGTGTCGCCTCCCAGGATGCCAGTACAAGCCAGGAGGGACACGGGTCCAATAAACATGTGGTGGCTCGCAGTCGCCCACGTAACCTGTCCATATCCTCGGAAGTAACAGAGTCAAACTCTTCCCAGCAAACTGTCTCAAGACCCGCCTCGTGGGATCCCACTGGGCTATCGATGGAGACTAGCTCGTTCTGAATCTGAGCGATTTTCTCCTGCAGATAAGTCCCAAATTCCTCTGCTCTACCCTGTAATGGGGTTTCCCGCACCCTCTGTTGTAAGAGGGAGCGGGTCACCCTAAACAGGGCGGCAGGGCGGTTATCTGCGGATGCTATGAGAGTGGCACAATGATGGCGTTTGGCCACTCTCAGCGCCACAATGTAAGTCCGTAAATGGGCTCTTACCTGTGTCCAGGTAAGATTCAGACCGAGTAGATCTCCATCTTCTCTCTAGGCATCTCTTGTGGCGTTTCATCACCCTTAGCTCCTCGGTAAACCAAGGAGCCAGGGTGGCTCGCCGCCGCAAGAGAGGCCGCAAGGGCGCGACCCGATCCAAGGCTCCCGTGGGCGCAGTATTCCATGCGGCCACAAGGTCCTCCATCGGGGCGCGGGTCAGGGGTACAGGTATTAGGTTGGGAAATTGTACGAGAAAGAAAAAGCCAGTTTAGATGTCTTACCTTTCCCGCCCATCATGACAGCATACAGTACTCTCAGTCATCTGCATTGCTTGTTGCTATAATTTCAGTGTATCAAGAGGCAAAAGCAAATTCCTGGTCAGAGAATTGGTAATGTGTATTCTTGAAGATAATTAATGAAAATATAAATCATAAACTTTTAAAGGTATGGCTGGGGGTGATGAAAGCAATAATTCAATTGAAAAGCACTACATCAGGGAAGACTATCATAAAGAGAATCTGTACTCACTCTGTCTAGGCTTGAATTTCATTTCTGAAACATCCATTTCCATCCTCAAGAATGAAGCAATGTTTCAAAAGTCAGATGTTGTTGAAAGACCTTTGTGGTTATGCTTATTGTTGCTACAGTTCTTTTCCTTTTTTGCAAATTGGGACTTTGCCTCAGAAATATATGCATGGATATAGCAGACTTTAAAATAAGTTTTTTAATTGGAAGGAGCAAATCCGTAAATAGAAAAGCAAATGCTTATTTTTCATCCTTCCTTCAAGGATAGTAAAGTAACTTTCACCTTTCACTTTGTTTTCGTAAACAGGGGAACAAGTTGACCCGAGATGGAGCAATAGTGGTAGACAGAAAGCTAACTTCTTATGCACATTGGATGATTCACTTCTGAACTTTTGCAAGGCAAGCGGTTACTAACTTGTTTATGGACAAGTGGCTGTCTGCAAATGAATCTGCAAAATTGTTTGCAGTTTTTTGAGAGGACAAAATGCTCTGTTATCCTGACCTCACTGACAGTGATTTACATTATATTGTCTCTCTAAGCACCAGTGATCTGTTGTGACTTTAATGTGCATCTAAGTCTGCTAATGCCCTGCAAAAATAGCAGATTAAGCAGGGATTTTTGATGCAGCTTAGTGTGGTGTAACTAAAGAAATATTAAACACAGACAAGGAATGACATTGCTGTTTTACATCGTGTCTTCCTCTATTATAAGTTCTCTGCCAGTGGCCTCGGAATTTGAGGGTTCTGTAAAGTATCTTAGCTGTTCCTAACACTGCACTCTTCCAGACAAAGAACTCCAATATAGTTCCTTGGATCTGTTGGAGCTACTCTTCCAGTTTAGGAGTCACAGCCTCAAGTGTTTATAGCCCACTGGAACCACTTTGGCTTTAGGAGCATGATAGCGCACTGGTTAGAATGCAGTACTGCAGGTTACTTCGACTGATTAGGAGCCACCAGCAGTTTGGCAGTTCGATTCTCACCAGCTCATGGTTGACTAAGCCTCCCATCCTGAAGTTGGTAAAATGAGGACCCAGGTTATTGGGGGCAATATGATGACTCTGTAAAGCACTTAGAGTGGGCTGTAAAGCACTGTGAAGCAGTATATAAGTCTAAGTGCTATTGCTATTTTTAGTTTTCTTATCCTCACCAGTTCCTCTTTCAGGCCCTAGTACTACTTCTGCTTTTTATACTCCTTTCTAATGTTGCTACCACTTGGCATATCTATCACCAAATCAGATATTTAATATTAAGAGCAAAATGCAATTTAGTCAGAGAGGGGCCTATGGAATTTAATGAACCTTTCTACCTAGGATTTTGATCAGGAGTAAAATAAAAATAAGTACCAGGTATACAAGTAAAAGAATTAAAGCATGAAGGAAAGAATTATAATTTTGGTGAAGAGCAGAATATAGATCTGGTTTGAAAAAGTAAAAATAATATATGAAAACTTTTTAAAAATTATGCTTTATAAGATTTATTCTCATTTTTCTTTTATCACAGCATATATTCAAAAAGCAATTAAGTAGAAGTAGGGGAAAAAAGGCTGTAAAGAAATTAGAAACAGTTTAGAGTAATGATTAAGGGACCAGACTAAAAACTGGGAGAGTTACTTTAGGTATAAAGCCAGCTGGGTGATCATGGACTAGTCCAGGGGTCTGCAAAGCTGGCTGGGGAATTCTGGGAGTTGAAATCCACCCGTCTTAAAAGAGCCAACTTTGCAGACCCCTGGACTAGTCAATCCTCTAGGAAGGAGGCAGAGGCTCTTGACATTCTGGACTGCTGAACATCTTGCCAAGAAAACTGCAGGGAGAGTTTTCTATACATAGAAAAGTGATTTACAAACGGCATAAAGTGAAATAGAGCCAGTCCATGTTTAGCGACCTCAACTGGGACTGGCAACTTGATTGTTAAGTGAAACAGCAATTATGCCTATGATCTTTGCTTCACAAAGGCTGTAAATTTGCGGATTGTTCTTAAGTTATTTTTTAATCAATGTTGTAACTGAATGGCATCTAAATGAGGTAGTCACTAAAGGAGGATTACTTATAATCAATATTAGTGTAGCATAAAGGTGATTGTGCATTGATTTAAGACCATTGTCAAAATAAAATCAATAATCAGTATTAGCCAAGGCCACCAACATGCTACTAGCAATTAATAGGACTTTCAGTCTTATCTGACAAAATCTGTCCTTGTAACAAACAAGGCAAAATCTAGTATTTTTAAATCTTATGATTGGATAATCTTTTGGATGTGGTTCAAGTCCATGTTCAGCATTAAAGTCCATAAATTATTTTCAAGTTCATTTAAATTCAGTGTCAGAATTCTTTTTTAAAAAATACAAAATTGATTGTTTCTACATTGACACATATTCTCATAGTTCGCTATTAAGAAGGAATTATGTGTAATTCTCAGAAAGAAAGAAACTATCCTAGTGGTTGTTATCATGGATAGGGTCACCTCTGTATATTTTGTAGGAAGGTAACTACTTTTTCTTAACAGAAAAAAATATTGATTCATCCTGAACTGAATTATCCTTCCAAAATTGTTGAGTTTATAACATTTCTGCCAAAGATGGGAAAATGTTATTACATTTCCTGCATCTTTGAACATTAATGATCTATTTTGGTAATTAACATGAAGGTGAATTATTAATTTTTAAAAATGAAGAACCGGAATGTATCAATTTTCCCTGAGTGTAATCCTTTTTTCCCCAAGAAATTATAGAAGAGCTTTTAAAAGTTATTGATATTTAATCAACTGAACGATTGTCTTTTCTTTAAAGGAGACTTTATCCAGAGTACTTAAGTAATCAGGTATAAATTGTGGCACCAGCAACTAAGCTAAGTGGTAATTAAGTGGGAAATAATGTAACATTCCTGCTGGAAAAAGGCAAGACTGCAATATTCAGTTTCACACCTTTGGCTTTTGTTGCCATTCTTTTAATTTGTTTGTTTTGCTTGGCTTTTGTTACCATTCTTGTGTTAACATTCTCTTGCCATTTTGAATGCTTGAATGCCTGCTTCCTGCCTTGAATACATCAAAAGCAATGCAATCTTGCTGAGAGCCTATGATAGGGAACCATGGACATAATATACAAACAGGTTGAAATCACTCTCCAATTTCTGCAATCTATGAGGTGTATATAGAGAGAAAAGGCAAGTGATTTCTATGGGCAATCTCTCTTTGCCTTTCCCTCTGCCACAATAATCACATTGCTTTCAATGTGTAGAATAGCAAACATACTCTCTGGAAATCCCTTCCTCTCCACTCTCTCTGCTCTGCAGGGGGGAAAGGGCCAAGCAAAGGAATCATTGCATTCAGAAATCACTTGATTGTTTAACGCCTCCCCCTGGCAAATATTTCAAGGGAATTCTGCCCAATCCCAGGTCACCATTGGAAAGGTATTGCTTTTGATATGTAGCAAGCAGCAAGCAGCTTATTCTTTTGCTCTCAGTTAACAATGCCAATTGGGACCATGACATTATGTGACCATGCCACTTAGCAAGGACAGTTTCAACACTTCTTCTTGTTGCTGTTAAATGAATCTTATGTTGTGAAGCGTGACATCATTCACTTGGCATTTGTGACCTTCTGTTGGCTCCTATATTGAATTTTCTTGTTGGAAACAAGCACTTAAGGTCACAAATGATGATCACATGACCACAAAATACTGTGAATGTAATTGGAATCCAGTTGCCAAGTGCCCAGAACACAATCAAGTGACCCTGGGGGTGCTGCAAAAACCCGGAACTTCAACAACATTGCATGTACCACTCATCCAACACATTGAACAAAATTCTGCTGAGTGAGTGATCATTAAGTGATGACCACCTGTAATTGAATTTTGAGAGCATGTGATGAGTCCTCACCAAATGTATACCACTGGGATTTTCCCCAATGCCCTCAAAAGCTACACAATGGAGACAGCCCGTCACTGAACAGTTATTTTGATTAAACTAATTTCTACCACTGAATCTCACCATTCTTTCAAAGTGGATTTTTGCATTTCAGCTTCTCTTAGTCATTTTTTGTCTAGTTAGATGAATTATTTTTGACAAAGTACTTAACATTTTAACTTTCAAGATGTCCCTGGAAGTTAGTGCTTTGCTTAACAATTTGGCAGGGCCCCGTTTTTTTATTAATTAATACATTCTAAATGAATTCAAGTCCTATTAGGCCAAAGGTTGGCAGACATTTGATAACTACTAGTGGCTGCCTGGTCCTGGATTAGAAAGTGCACAGTTTTAGGATGATCACATGAGCAGAAGAAAATGTACAATGAGGAAAATATGTTTCCTCACTAATGACATGCATGAAATGATTGATATCTGTGCGTAACTTCTACGGTGCCATGCAACACAATTCTGAACATTTTTTTAAAAGTGGCTGCTGCTCACTCCTAATTGCATCGCAGTAATGGATTTGTATGCCACTTCATGCTTCATAAAACTGAGGATGGGGGATATTGTAATTATAGTTATTGGAGGTGATGATACGTGAATAGCCTTGTTCCTACTCTTTCTGTATGGGTTGTATGGCTATAATTTTTCTGATCTCAAACCAAGGAATGCTTAAGCTACCATTGGCCAACAACACAAGACGCCAGACCTTGACTAAAGTGATACTTCCTTTTCTTCCTTTGCCTAATCTGCTGTAATCTCTGCCTGTTAGTCATGGCCTTCCAAGTGTTATGAGATGCATCTCAGGTTGAAGATAGTTGATATTTAACAGTGATGTTTTCTATAATTATGAAATTGCACATGGTATCCTTTGCAAATGTAATTCTTTGTTTCCTTTCTCCCTCTACAATATATTCTTTAATCCAGAGTTCCACCTTTTGGCTTTGCGGACTGGCATTATTGGGGGTGGGGGTGGGGGTGAGAGAAGGGATGAGTTCCACGTGGGTGGTGAACATGTGCAGCTCCATTTGCACGAGGAGTGGGTTGCTTAGCCACCATTTGTGCAAATGGAGCGTGCATGCTCCCTACTGCTCTCACAAATGGGGATGCATACACATGCTTGCCCATTTCACAATCTGATTCCGAAAGGTTCAAGGCTCGGTAGTGAGCCACAGACTGGCGTTGGGGCCTCTACTTTAACCATCTTCCCTCAAGAATTAATCCTTTTTATTTCATTGCTCTCTTTTTATCTACAGTGAAAACCGTCGCTTGCAAGTAAACATCACCAACCCTGTCCAGTGCAGCATTAATGGGCGAAAATGCAGCATCTCAGTGAAAACCAAAATCAACCAATCAGAGCCAAACTTCATCAAGGATCGGACAGGTTTCATCCTCTGGGTACCTGAGAATTAATTTTACTCTGTCACTAAGCATCCTTCCATAATCTACTGATGCCTTTAATCTTAGTGCCTTGAGTCTTATGGAGGAAGGGATATGAAAGTATTGATCTGTGACACCTATCTAGACATTGTTAATGAATTGAAAATTTGGAATGCTTCCTCCATTAAGCCAACTATGATTTTAAATTATTGCATGATCCATTGTGTACCAAAGTGACTTTTATTAATGAATTATCCAGATACATAAAATTATTGTAGAGCTAATAGTTGTGACTGAAATGGAAGGAACTAAAAGTTTGTATGAGAATGAACAGAAGGACCCACTTTGAATTTTACAAATACCAAATCTTAATTTATAAATGGGAGATATATTTGGGGTAAAGAGATTTTCTATAAGAGAGTGATAAGAGGCTCCATCCCTTCAGTCTTCTCCCTCCCTCCCTCCCTCCCCAACTCACTTCATAGGTTATGGGGAAAATAAGGGTTGGGATATGTTCACTGCTTTATTTGTAAAAATAACAAAGATGGGATACAAATAAAAAAAATAGGTTCCCTGACCCTCTTTCCTTTCAATATTCAGCTTGGCTCAGATTCTTGTTAATGATTGATTGTAAGATGCTACTCCTATTGCAAGCATTGGAGTCCAAAGCTTGGGCCAATATATAATGTGCTTTTTTGAGCAGCTGGCATTATTCTGGCCAGCTTAGACTTGTAGTTGCCTTTTGTTGCTTGTACAGCCCTCTGCTGAGGTGTAGCTATAGCCTTGTTAACAGGGCTTTGTTTCTTCTTGTGCCAAAAAAACATATTTTATTTTACATTGATGGAGAGAACTTCCAGCATCTTAAAACAAGGGAGGAGATTGCTATTTTGGAACATTTAAAGGTAAATAATTGTAAACCTGACACTGCTGGACAGGTCGGGACTTAAATAATTATAACTGTACACAGCCTAAGAATAAAGCAATGATGGTAGAGTTTTATTGCTTCAATATGCCTGCTTTTGTTTTAAGTGTGTGAAGGCAGCACTTACCATTTCTGTGAGCTAGGGCACAAAATGGCAAACAAATGTTGCTTAACTAGCTAGCTAGAAGAAGTCCTGCTTGCTTCTGAGTCATTCTTAAATATGGCTCATTTCCTAAGTAGGATTATCTGCCTCTGCCCAAGATGAGTTATTGCTCTTCTTTTCAAATTAGCTTTTCAATGAAAAGGATTGCTATCTTTGCCCCTTTCCCTTTCTTTTCCCATTGATTAGTTCAATCTTCTAGTATCTCCAAGTGCTCTTAAAAGGGCTTCTTCAACCAAGTGCCTTCCAGGTAGAGAATCTCATTCTAAATCCCGATTCCCAGCCAGAAACCATCTGGCTGTAATTTAGGCAAAATGAAATGCAATGCAGATGGAATTTACAACAAGAATAGAAGGAGTTGCCCTGGAAGATCAATGTAACTGTAGAAATCTCTTCATGTGTTCTCTTCCTCGTTTCCCCAAATGCCAGCACATCCATGATGAAAAGCAAGTGGTAGAGCCTAATCCTTCATTTCAACTAAAAAGCAAGCTAGCTTTTGATTAGTCAGCTACCTAGACTGAGCATTTACGGTCCATCTCTATTGCCAATAGAAAAATGGATTGCCTCAGATCCCTGGTGCCTTCAAACGTTTACTTTCAAAGCAGCCAAATTAGCCTCAGAAGTTTTAAAATTAGCACTTTTATTTAATGTCCCAAAATAAAGGCTGGATTTGAATGATGACCAAATTTATGAAAACTGCATGAAAGATGAAATATTTCCATACTAAGATATAAATCTATTAAATTGATTATATGTGTAATGAAGTATTTTGATTTAAACGAATTAACAGTATTTCTGACTTTCTTGATTTTTGTGTATGGTTGTGTGTGAGGCAGATACATTATTCTGTTTGATTTAACAAAGGTACTTTCTGCTACCAAAAAAGTAAGAGGAAATTCCTCCTTCTCACTATGCTTTGCAGAGCATCCAGTCAGAACTGGGCAAGGGGCTCCAGAGAGAATAAATTCTGAGTGTATGAGCTGCTCAAATGATACTGGATTCTACCTTATATGTGTATTTCTGGGTTTTATCTATAAATTAACTATTTCTTAATTGTATGCCTGATCTTTTAAGAATGAGGTAATCATGTAATTAATATTTTAAAATAGTTTATACAGAAATGTGGGCACAAATCCTATTAAGATGTATTTTGTTTACATAATTGAAATAAATGGACTCTCATTTATACCCAACTCTGTTTACTTTATTTTGATTCTGTATTTTCTGAAATGTATTTGACTGACACTCTTTTAAGAGAAAAAAAGAAAAGAAAGCCGTATCATAATTTCAACTAATCTATGTCATTTTTGCTAACTATGATAATAGTCTACTTCCCTGTCACCTCCTATATTACACGATCCATTATTTAAAAAGGTGTAATCTTGTTTTTTTGATGTTTAAATCATTAGGTCTCCAGGCAGTTGGTTAAGATAAATATCTATTTGGTGATGAGTGTGTATTCTTGTTTAAGGTATAGCATCTGAGAGATCACATCTATGAGTCAAAGTAACTCAGTTTTAAGATCACATTGGTTGAAACTTGTCATGTGTCAGTAAATTCAACTGTTTCCCCAAAGTTATTCCCCATTATTTACCACTGTTTTCATCTTCCCACCATAGACAGAAGCTTTTAAAAAATCCTCTGAAAATCATTTGTGTCATGGATGGTCAGTGCATTTTATTTTAATCAGCACAGTACAAAAATAAATAAAAATAGGGAGGCATTAAGTTACAGGCACACACAGCTCTTTGACAGTCTTGTCATATTTATAAATCTCATACTTAGAAACACACTATAGTACACATACATACAAAAACCATTTATAAATTAAGTAATAATAAGCAATAATACCAATTTTGGTCAACAAATATCTACAGAAGGGATTGCACACTAAAAAAAATATCCAAAAACTTTAACATACACAGACATATAGAATTTAGCAGTTCCTGTTTTCTTTTCTCCCACTTCAAAAATGTTCAAAAAAAAAACGTTCAAGTGAAAAAAATGGCACACTATTTTCTTGTGTTTTTTTTTCCTTTGAGAAAAATAGTTTAGAACAGAGCTAAACATTAAGAACTGTGTACAGTTAATATCAGAAAATATCTAGAAGTCTTGAGATGAATATTTTTCAAAAAATGAAAGTATGGATGAAAGCAGTGGATCTGCTTGAAATTTGTGCATGGTGAGTTATTGTGTTTCTATTTTTTTTTCTTTTTACAATCAACTCTTCTAAAGTTTTGCCTGCTGTCAAAAGTCACAATGCTGCTTTTGGCATGCACAGTATTACTGTAAAGCAATAATGGAATGACATTAAAGGATTAGATTTTCTTTTTCCTCTCACTATAAGCATAGATTTTGTTCTAAAATGATTCATTTTATACAGCAGCATATTAAAGTCTCACTCTTTGCTCTTCTATATCAAGTACGTCAGTTGACCTTTCCCCCCCACTATAAAACAGTAAATATATGTTCAAGCCAAGATAGTTTTGCACATCAATTATACCACCAAGTCACATTTGCTTTCCATGCAGTGCAATCTAAAGCACACCTACTCAGAAATAAGTCTGATTCCTTGAATGCACCTTATTTCCATGTAAACGTGCAAAGGATTGCAGCTTTAAGCTTTCATATCCATATGCGTACAACTGTGAGTTGCCTTTATTATATAGTCTTTATTAAGAAGGAGAGGAAGGGCAAAAAGATTTGCTGCCATTTTGAACAACCAGGGGATGTCTTCAAACACATTCCCGAATTTTGTCTGAGCCACCACTGTAAAGTATTCCAGAGCTCAGCCATAATGCTGAATGAGAAACTGGGGTCTCCAAGGCAGACTGATATGATGATAGATGCCACCCATTACAGAGAAGCAAATGGTTTGCATGGGAGAAGGAGAGGAGCCCTCCCTTCCTCTTTGATGCTAAGGCTCAGTTTTCCTTTACAAACTCAGCAGCAAGCTTAACAGTATCTCACTACTTAATGGCTCAGATTTTGGCCTAGCTTTTGAGGCAGCGGCAAGACCTGCTGAACAAACCCAGCAGCAGCTTAATCATCACAACATATGCATTTGGTTCCAGTCTACTGCAGCCTCTTAGCTTTGGCCTTTTCAGATTTCACAGCTTTTAATGTTCCTCTGTATTTTTTAATAGCGCTTTGCTGTTTTCTAAATTAATTGCAAGCTACCCTATTTAAAGACACAATATACTTCTCCCTCTCTGCCTTTCTGCTGGAATGCCAGCATCCTCAGCAGTAGTATTAGAAGAGCTTTCTAGAATATTTCTAACATCCTTTTATCCACAGCTTTCTTCACCCCAGAGTATTATTGCCTTTATACTATTTAACTGTCCAGCTTGTGAGAACTTAAAACAGTGAAGGAGATTCCCTCCATTCAAAAAATTCACATCTTCCACAGAACCCTAGATTTGGACTATTGACATTTAATACATATTATTAGTAACCAAGGGAAATTCAGTCTCCCCACTATTCTTTCTTTTTATATAGTTTTGACTATCCCTGAAGATTAGAGTATTTTAACCTTTACATACTGTTTAGGAACTAGAAAACTAAACAAAATAAATATCTAAGCATCAAAATTTAACATTAATCAAATATTTTAGATGTTCAGTGTGGGGGAAACTATTTAAATTCTTAGATGTTCACATATAATTGTAAGTCTACAAGGTGGAAGAGAATGTCTCCAAGCATGGGAACAGATTTATGGCCCAAAAAACCTTCTGCAATATTACTCTACAAAATATACAAAATATCTGAATATTTTGTATCTGCTGCAGATTTAGATTACAATTTATCTTCACTATCAGTTCTCAACACTGTAATAGAAAGGAAACCTTTTATTATGATTTAGTGAATTTCCTTGGTCTCCTTATTGTGGCTGTTACTATTTTTCATAAAGTATGAAGAGTTTTGGTTGGCTAAATGCACATGAACTGTACTGTTCTGGCAGGGGCTGCAAGAAACCCCTTAAAAGAAAAGCATTTCTACACGGAAATTCAGCACCATTTCCTATGTTTAATAGCATAATCTAGCATTTTTCAATAATTGAATTGGGGAACTTTATTGCAGATGCTCAGAAAAATCTCAATGGACTGAAAGTCAGCCTGTTTGAAACAGCAAAGTTATATTACGCAAACATCACCCCCCCAAAAGAATTAACGATTTTTGACCAGTCAAATATTAACATACATCACTTGCCACAAATCAATACCAGCTAGTACCTATTGCCTGGGATTATTTTGAAATCTCATCCTCAAACTCATATTGTGGCTTATATCTACCTTAGCAAGAACAGATTGTCAAGTCTCATCTTCACCTTTTGATACTGATATTTAGAGAAAACCTACGGCGCCTAGATGAAAGGCCCCCAATGAAATGGGTGCAGGTGGCGATATCATACACAACATGAGGTGTGTCTCTTGTATATTTTCTGACTTTTCCTTATCCACTTCTGTTTCTCAATATAATCACACTGTCGTGGAGTAAGAGTCCCTTTTGCAGGCCAGTACTGAGATGATGTCATCTTGTAGAAACTGGTATAAAAGTAATACTTAAATTACTATTTTTAAAAATCCATTCTTTGATCCCTTTTCTAGAATACCAGGTGCTAGAACATCTACTAGATTTGGTCTTTATCTTCTTAAGAATTGTAAATATGTTCCTCCACTGCCTTCCACTGTGAAGAAGTAATTCCTGCAAGCTAGTTCACCCCAATTTGCAAAGTGTTTAGGACAAACAAAAGGTGAAAGGATGCCATGATCCTGTATTGTGGTACTTGCTTCACCACTCTATTTTGCCCTCTCCTGGTTTACAATCTGGAAAAGAAGCCATATCCATCACATGCAGCAAAACTGAAAAACAAACAGGCAAACCCATTTCATTTCTTGTCAGTTTTGATTGATAGAAGCCAAGGTAATAATGGTAGAGACCAGCGATGGGTGGCTGATTTCTTTCAGACCTGTCCAGTCTCACCTATGTGTCTTGGCTTGTATGGAAAAGAAACTTAACATAAAAACAAGATTAAATGAAAGGGTGAATGATGGGAAATTTTAGCTCACCGATCCAGGCCAATGAGCAGCCTGTTCTTCTCTTCTTGGCTGCTCTCATTCTTCAGGTCAGCAAAGACCTGAGTGAAATAGTGTGGGTCAGCATTGATTTGCAACATTTTGGGACTCATGAGGTTGATGATGGAGAGGCAACGATCCCAAAATGCCTCTTTACAGCTCTCTACCAGAAAGGGTTTGAGAGGGTAGGAGATCTCATTGCCCATGTAGGAATAGGAGAGATAGAGGCAGGTAAGTAAGACAGCCTGAAGATCATGGTCCGTGGCTACTTCAGATGAAATGACATCCCGGCAAAGCATGTACAAAAAGACCACATTGGCTGGAGTGATGAAGCCTTGGTCTTGCCAGCCTTGCAGGAGGAGAGATCGGTCCACACTTCTAAGCCACAATACTGGGTCGGTGGGGGAAAGGTGCTTCAGCCTGTAGCAGCGTCTACAAAGGAATGCCCCCAAGCATCTTAGCAGCTCGCTGGTTGAAGCTTGGACAAGGACCCTTTTGGGGGTGCCAGATGAGTTGCAGCTGGGGTGGGGTGTTTTCTTGACAGAGGAAACAGTACCCTTGGAGCTGGAAATCTGGTGACTTGGAGCTGTAGGCTGACTGCCCTGGTTCTGGGCAAAGGTGGAGAGATTGGCACATGAGAGAGATTTCTTTAGGTTCTCATTGTTGAGGTGTGTAACGTTGTTCTGATAACTGCTGTTGGGTTGCACCTTCTTGGAGTTTTTCTTTTTGGCAGATACAGCTGCGATGCGTTTCCAAGGCAGCACTGAAATGATAGAGTGGCGCTTCAGGCTCTTATCCTTGGCATTCTTACTGTTCTGGACTGCAGTATAATGCCCCACTGTGGTTGAACCATCCTCAGAGAGGGTGGCTTTCCGGTAACTGGGTGAAAGGCTCAAGACAGTGCCCATCGTGTACAGGCAGCGGGGAGCAGAGCAAGGTGGACAGAGCTGGGTGCTGTCACCACGAGGGCAGAGGAGTCTCTGCTTCAACCCTGCTGGACCTCCTCTCCGTCACAGTCTCAAATAGCTTGGATTCAGAAGTTACCTGCCAAAGGCAAAAACAATTCCAATAAGCCCAGGCTGGCGTTGTTTTCTCCCAGATATACAGCCCCCTGCTTTTTAGTAATACTAACCCCATTCAATTATATCCATTACTGAGAGCATTATTATGTTTATTATTACTTTTCTCCATTTCTCCCTTCCAAATTAAACTGTTCTGGGGTAAGGGGAGGAACGTAGCACCTGATTTGGACACATGCAAAACTGCTCTGCAAAATGGGACCTTGAATTTCAAGCCCAAGCCTTGTATGAATGTATCTCTGATACACACACACACACACACACACACACACACACACACACCAAAGACTTGCTGATTTCCTTTTCTGTAAATGGCCTACCTACTACTACTCCACAAAAGCTGAAGGAAAAAGCTAGGTATCTTTATAGAGGAAGGAAGGCTACGGAAATATCCTTGCTCTGATGTTATGCTAGCAAGTGTATATGGGTGTATAAAATGTGTCAGGGATGCTTTGAAGAGAGGGAGCCATATTAGTTGGCTGCAGCAAAACAAAGAATCTCCTAGCACCTTGCGGAATAATTGATTTATCATGGAAGATGTCAGATGCTTCCCCATCTCTCTAAAATAAAAGATCTCTTTCTGTCCATATGCATGTAAAGACAGAGGGAGAGAAAGATCGGTCATCCATGTTTTTAATTAAACGCCCACCATGCATATTTCCCCCCACTCCTGCCTGCCTACCAAACAGCAATAAACAGTAGTACCTTTAAGAGGATAAATATTTGTCTTTCATCAAATCGCCTTTCTTCTCTCCATCCAAGCTTTCCTTTTTTTTCCCCGGGCGCGCGCGCGCGCGAGATATAACTGGGCTCCCGCACGTCCTCCCTCCCGCCGCAATGTTGCTGCATTCCCCCCGCCTCCCCCTCCCCAAAGGACGCGATGGCGCCTGTCCTCCTCCTCCTCCTCCTCCGTTCCCCTTCGTGCCGCGGTGTCTCCGGGGTACCCACCGCACTGCGCGCCCTCCGGGCACCGTGGTTTCTGTCCAAGGTCCTGCAGGACCAGCTCGGCTCTGGGGGCTGCGGGGAGGCGGCAGAGGGGCGGGTGCGAGACCGTCCAGCCGCCGGGCTCCGCCGAGTCAAACGAGGAAATGCATGCAGAGGTTCGTCCGGTGCTGCAAAGGCAGACGGAGGGCGCCTCCTTGTCTGCCGTCCCGAGCGCCGTCCCCAATGCCGCCCCCTGGACTGGCCAGCCGCCCCCTCCCGAGAACGGTGCCGCAGCCCCGACCGGCTGGTGAGCAGCCTTCCTCGGCACCGCCTCAGCTGCTTTGCCGGCTGATTCACAGCGCCGCTCGCCTTAACTCCGACCAGACGGCGCTCGCTAAGCCCGCCTAGCTCCGCCTCCGCCTCCGCCTCTCACTCATCTCACCGTAGCCGCAGCGTGCCTGCAAAGCAGGGCGACCCCCGGCGGACACCGACACAGCGCGGCAAAATGGCACCGAGGCTCCCGGGTTGCGCTCTCTGGCCCGCCGCCTTCCCCTGCCACCCAACACTGTCGGTGCGCGCCTCTGCGCGGATGCAGAGCGAAACGCCGGATTGGTGGCCTAGAGACAGTCGGTTCCTTCTACGGGAGCATTTTCTCTCCACTGAAAGGATTCTCTGTAAACTCTAATGCTCCAACCAGCAGACCAAACCAGGGCTCCTTTTGAACACCGCATCGCGTGTCCTTTATCAAGCCAGAGTGAACTGAACCCTGGGGCTGTCGTCCTGAATGTTGTGCATCCGCTAAACCGTGGTATTTTGTTCTGCTCATAATTTCTAAGCGATAATGGAGGGACTCTTTGCAGACAAATTACACTGTGACCCAGAACTTATGCAAAGAATAAATAACTGTCACCTGAGCAACTGTTTTCAGGAGCAGAATTCTCAAATTCATAACAAAATAGAGTGCCTTGACAAGCTCTAAAAGCTCTAAAAAGCCCCCTAGTTTTTCCATGGAGGTTTAACCCTCTGATAACTATCGCCATAAAACACTTTACATCTTTCCATGATAAAGCATTGGGGAGGAGCCCTGGAGAGTTAAATAATCCATTTTAATTAAAAACAATGGGATGTTTAATATCGAATAATTATCCCAGGTAGAAAAATATGCTCAAGATTTTTATGCTTTTTTAAAAAATGGCAACCACTGTGGTGCCATAATGAAAGCATGGGGGAGTCTCAGACCTCTAGGTCACTCACCCCCCAGCCACAGAAGCCCTCTGAATGGCTGTGGCCCAGTCTCTTTTCCTCAGCCCAACCTGCTTCACAAAGTTGTTGTGGAGAAAAATGGTTTAAGGGATAGAAGGATGTCCAGGGTTGGGTTTTTGTTTTTTGTATTATTATTTTTTTGTGTTCCTCTAAGAATGAGACGTATCTATCAATTATAGAAAGTTAGCACTCTCCCCTATCCTAGAAAAATGAAATATTCTGGGAAAAATTGAAAAGGCAGAATATTATATTTCCCTGGATCAGAAATGGAGAAACTTGTTTTTTAGGCAGGAAACAGACTCACTCTTAATTACCCCCCACCTTTGTCAATGGGCCATTAGGGGCCCTGAACTAGTCTACTCTACACAACAAAGATAGGATTAGCCTTCTACAGAAACTCACCACAGGGCACCTGGAAACAAGCAATGCTCAATCAAACTCGTACTCAAAGCACAGCCTAAAGAATTGCCCCTGCATGGCCCCATGGGAGTCTGACAACCAATCAGACAAGATCAAGATCAAAGGCCAGAAATGACATAAAGCCAGGGACTTTCAGCATCTCGCTTTTTTTCTTCTTCACCCAACATGTGATCTTCCTTTTCTGTTCAGGAGCTCAAGCCACGTCATCCTGTCCACCATTAAACCATCTTTCCAAGCAGCCTCCATGTTTCCAGTATCTTTTTCCCCACTTAGAGCTGAACCCAGAAGGACATTTCTTCCAACACAATAAAAAAAGCAACGTTAATATTAAGTTGGACTGTAATAGAATTCTGAAGAGTATATCTAGAGTATATCTCACCTCAATCTCACAAAGACAGAGGATATAATTGCTGTCAAACCTGAGTCAGTCCTCAGCTAACTAGCCTCAGCTCAACCCTGGACCAACTGCCAAGAGCTGCTCAGAATGCTGGGTCTCTTCAACATCATTCCAAAACTTTAGTTCAAAAACAGCTGATGTCACAAAGAAAAAAAACTTTCAAAGTGAGGAGGCTATGGCCACTGGGACAAAGACCACTGTCACTGGGCTACTTCTTCCTCTTCTAAGCATCCAACCTTGCCTGCCCACTTTTAGGCCTTGTACCGTGTACTGATTTAGAGGTGATGTGCCAGTGCCTGGAAGCCGTGCGGGCCTGGATGGGAAGGAACAGACTCAGACTCAACCCGTCCAAGACCGAGTGGCTGTGGTTTCCGGCATTCCGGTACAACCAGTTGACTCCATCACTGGCCATAGGGGATGAACATCTAACCCCTGTGGATGGGGCACGCGACTTGGGCGTCCTCCTTGATGCACGGCTGTCCATGGAAGATCAAGTGACGGCCGTAGCCAGGAGGGCGTTTTACCAGGTTCGCCTGGTCCGCCAGTTGCGTTCCCTACTGGACCGAGGTGCCCTTTGCACAGTCACTCATGCTCTCGTGACATCCCGACTGGACTACTGTAATGATCTCTACATGGGGCTCCCCTTGAGGTGCACCCGAAGGCTTCAGCTTGTCCAGAATGCAGCCGCGCGGGCAGTTATGGGAACCTCTAGGTTTTCCCATGTAACACCGCTCCTGCGCGAGCTGCATTGGCTGCCTGTCGTCTTTCGGGTGCGCTTCAGGGTGTTGGTTATCATCTTCAAAGCGCTCCATGGCACGGGACCTAGCTATCTGCGGGATCGCATCCTGCCCCATACATCCCTGCGGCCAATTCGCTCCCACAGAGAGGGACTTCTCCAGGTGCCGTCCACTAAGTTATGCCAGCGGGCGACGCCCAGGGGAAGGGCCTTCTCTGTGGCGGACCCAACCCTCTGGAACGACCTTCCACCCGAAATTAGAACAACCACGGACCTCCGCTCCTTCTGTCAAAAATTAAAAACACACTTTTTCTGCTTGGCTGGCCTGGGGTAATTAAACTGTTGTTAGGGTTTTTAGGGGCTTATTTTAGTTTTTATATGGGATTTTAGCGCAGGGTTTTAGTTTAATTCGTTTTAATATTGTATGATGTTTGTGGTTTTATTTGTATTTTTAAATTCCCTGTGCCCCGCCTCGAGTCCCTTCGGGGAGAGAGAGCGGGTTATATATTATTATTATTATTATTATTATTATTATTATTATTATTATTATTATTATTATTATTATTATTATTATTATTATTATTATTATTATTATTATTATTATTATTATTATGATGTTAATCTACAAACCATGGTTTATAAACACAATGTTTAGAAATACACAGGATATGCTTCACTCTACACAATATACTAAGCCACAAAGAGACCAGGGCTGTAGCATAATTTGTGAAGGTTAACACAATTACCACATACAGTAACTCATGCACATACAGTACTATGTATTTGGTCATCGAATATTACTATTTTTAAATACTGTATTCACAATAAAAGGAGACTGCAGCTTCAGTCACTTCACGAATGAATGTCGGACTGTTAGTTGTTTTCTTGCTCAAAACCAAAATGTTTGAGTGTTTGAATGTTCTCAAAAAATTTTAATGGTCTCAAAAATCTTAACAAGGTTCTGACAATATTAAATATTAAACCCTCTAAACCTTAATTTCAACCACAATAATGATTGAGGCTTCAGGTCTAAAGTAGGCAATATTAGCATTCCTTCCTTTTTTTCTCTCTGCCTTCTTCAACTCCACCCCAGCTCCGGCTGCGTAGTCCAGAGCTGATTCTCCAAAATATTTTGGCCAGTGGAGACATCTGGAATATTAAAAGCATCCTTGTAAGATGGTTGCCATGGCAGGGGGTGTGCGACCAACACAAAATCTCAGTTATACCAGAGGTCAAATACAGCTCTGGGATGCAGCCTCCCACTATTTTTCTTTTATATAAAAATGCCTCTGCAGTCTATATTCCCAGTAGCATATTTGAAAGTATGGTTTATGGTTGAATATGTTTTATAGCATACGGACTTCCTTTTTAATCAAAATAACCCAAGAAAACAATTAGGTAGGGTAAAGATCTTGATGTGCCAAGGACCAAAAACTTGTCAACAGGTAATCTGGTACCTGGATTCCATATCAGGATCCTTGTGTCCAATAGGACCAAAGAAAAATACCTTACAGCCACGTGCCCCTTCTTTCACATGATATGCTACAGTGTTTCTCAACCTTGGCGACTTTAAGTCCTATGGACTTCAACTCCCAGAATTCCCCAGCCAGCTGTGCTGGCTGGGGGATTCTGGGAGTTGAAGTCCACAGGACTTAAAGTCGCCAAGGTTGAGAAACACTACGCTAGATCTTTGCCTTGTATCTCATTTAATTTTAGAACCTTCCCTCCCCCGCTGAAACCTATTTTTGTACCCAAAAAATGAGAAGTTAACTAGTGAGAAGTTGAGAGGCTGCATAGTGAGATATTTAAGCTGTAATAAAAGCTATACTAAGGCATGGTCATTTAAATCATTTGTTGACAAAGACACAATTGGTTGCATGTGTTAATGTTTATGAATATACAAACAAGTGGGGCCTGCAACCCTATTTAGCCACACTTTTAATAAATGTATTGAAATCAGCAGGGTTTACATTAATAGTAATTTAACCTTTGATTTCAATAAATCTAGTGTATGCATAGTTATGTTAAAATATAACACTATTTTGTGCATGTCAGGTTATATATGAAATGCATGAATAATATCTAGCTTTTTCAGGTTTCTAGTCAAATTTCATTTTTTCATTTTATTCAATTTATACCCCGCCCTTCTCCAAATGGACTCAGGGCGGCGCACAAGAATATTAAAAAACATACAAAAACCATATAAAACTTTAAAAAACTTATTCAATAAAATAAAATCCTGCGCTAAAACCAAATTAAAAATCCCCAAATTTAAAACTATCTAAAAGCCAGTAATGGAGGTTACGCTAGGCCGGCTAGATGGAACAAATGTGTCTTTAGACACTTGCGGAAGAGGCGGAGGTCGGAGATGGTGCGAAGTTCAGGGGGTAAGTCGTTCCAAAGGGCTGGGCCTGCCACAGAGAAGGCTCTTCCCCTGGGTGTCGCCAGTCGGCATTGTCCGGCCGACGGCACCCTGAGAAGGCCCTCTCTGTGGGAGCGTATCGGTCTAAGGGATGTATGGGGCAGGCAAGAAAGAAATTGTTCTTCCTCTCTAGTTTGACATGAAATGTTAGCTATCTGAGTGCTATCTGATCATGTTGTTAACCTTTATGAGTAAAATAGCAACAGTACACAAGAAAACAACTTATGCGTGGTAAATCTGTTTAGTTTTAAAAATGCCAAAGAGTACTATGTTGTTTAGTCTTCAAATAGTGCCACTGCGTGACCACAAATTGTATTACATCTCTTGTGACTACCAAGTAAAAAAGAATTGTTCAAATACTGCTAGTTGCAAAGCATTTGGCAGGACAGGCTTTCTCTTTACATTATAGAAAACATCATAAAGGCTGTATTCACAAAAAAACTAAGTCCTAGAACTGCATTAGCAAAATATTTGTTTAACATTCATGCTATCAGACCTGGGTTAAAATACCACAAAAAACACAAGTTGACAGCAAAAATTAGCTTCATTGATTGCTTTGCTGCCATCCAATTCTGCAGAACAGAGATAGTTTGGCATACCATGCTATGCTCAAACATAAACCATTGTATTTCTTAACATAAAGACCAATTCCATACAATTTGCTAAAATAATAGCTACGTTCCCTTTATATGCCCACCAACAAAATAAAGTTCCTGGGTCCTAACAAGGAGAAGGGCGGGGTATAAATTTAATAAAATAAATAAATAAATAAAGTTCATTTTAAAGTGAATAAAGTTCATTCAGCCTAAAGTGGGGTGTCGTTTAGCAACTTAGCCAAGGAGAGCCATTTTTCTTTTGTAAAAACACAGCCTGTAAAAATATGACTTTGTGTCCTTGCTTGGAACGTAGAGAGGAGCACGAATCCATGAGGTTGAGTAGCATCCTAAAAGCTACTCAATACACCTACCTTTTAATTAATTTACAACATTCTTTGCCTCTTTTAAATTCTATATGCTGTTTCTATGCTTTTTTATATTTTACTAGCTATACTCGGCCACGCGTTGCTGTGGCCCAGTCTGGTTAAATGGCCAACCAATCTGTGTGTAGATCTATACCTGCACACATACACACAACCACATATAAGCCCCAACCTACCTACCTACCTACTGTATTTCTCCCTCTCTATCTATCTATCCCTCTACCTACCCACCTACTGTATTTCTTTCTTTCTTTCTCCCTCTATCTACCTACCTACTATATTTCCCCCTCTTTCTCTATTCCTCTACCTACCTACCTACCTACTGTATTTCTCACTATCTATCTATACACCTACCTACCTACCTACCTACCTATGGTATTTCTCCCTCTCTGTCTATCCCTCTACTTACCTACCTATTGTATTTCTTGCTTTCTCCCTCTACCTACCTACCTACCTACCTACCGTATTTTTCCCTCTCTATCTATCCCATCTACCCAGCTGCCTAGGTTAGTCTCTACCTCAGGGGTTAGGGAATGTTAATTTTAAAATGGGGATTTTAGTACAGGGACAGTTGATTTAATTTGTTTTTATTGTATTTATTTATGTATATATTTTATGCTGTTTTAATTTTCCCTGTGCACCGCTCCGAGTCCCCCTGGGGAGAGGACGCGGTATAGAAAAATAAAATCAATCTATCTATCTATCTATCTATCTATCTATCTATCTATCTATCTATCTATCTATCTATCTATCTATCTATCTATCTATCTATCTATCTATGCCTACCTACTGTATTTCTCCCTCTCTGTCTATCCCTCTACCTACCTATCTACTGTATTTCTCCCTATCTATCTATCCATCCCCCTACCTACATACCTACCTACCTACCTACCTACCTGCTGCATTTCTCCCTATCTATCCACCTACCCACCTACTATATTTCTTCCTTTCTCCCTCTACCTACCTACCTACCTACCTACCTACCTACCTACCGTCTTTCTTTCTTTCTTTCTTTCTTTCTTTCTTTCTTTCTTTCTATCTATCTATCTATCTATCTATCTATCTATCTATCTATCTATCCACCTACCTACCTACCTACCTACCTACCTTATTTCTCCCTCTCTATCTATCCCTTGGGGGTCATCTAGTCCAACTCCCTGCCTAGGCAGGAAGCCCTATACCTATGATGGCGAACCTATGGCAAGGGTGCCACAGGTGGCACACGGAACCATTTCTTAGGCCACGCAAGGCATTGCCCTGTCAGCTTCCATGTGTATGTGTGCCCTGGCCAGGTGATTTAGGCCTTCTTTTGAGGCTGTTTTTTGCCCTCTGGAGGTGGGGGAAAGCTGTTTTCACCCTCCCCAGGCTCCTATAAAGCCTCTGGAGCCTGGGGATGATGTAAAAAGCATGCCAAATGCAGGGGGTCATGCACATAGCATTATGGATGTGGCACACCTGTGCACATCGCCCCTGCACTCCGCCTGCTTTTGGCACGCGAGCCAAAAAAGGTTAGCAATCACTGCCCTATACCATTTCAGACAAATGGCTATCCAACATCTTCTTGAAGACTTCCAGTGTTGGGGCATTCACAATTTCTGGAGGCAAGTTGTTCCACTGATTAATTGTTCTAACTGTCAGGAAATTTCTCCTCAGTTCTAAGTTGCTTCTCTCCTTGATTAGTTTCCACCCATTGCTTCTTGTTCTGCCCTCAGGTGCTTTGGAGAATAGCTTGACTCCCTCTTCTTTGTGGCAACCTCTGAGATATTGGAAGGCTGCTATCCTGTCTCACTGTCCCTCTTTTATTAAACTGTATTTCTCCCTGTCTCTCTATTCCCCTATCTACCTACCTACTGTAATACAATAATACAATAGCAGAGTTGGAAGGGACCTTGGAGGTCATCTAGTCCAACCCCGCTGCTCAAGCAGGAGACCCTATACCGTGTCAGACAAATGGTTTTCCAGTCTCTTCTTAAAAACACATCCAGTGTTGGGGCATCCATAACTTCTGGTGACAAGATGTTCCACTGGTTAATAGTTCTCACTGCCAGGAAATTTCCTCTCAGTTCTAAGTTGCTTCTCTCCTGGATTAGTTTCCACCCATTGCTTCTTGTTCTTCCATCAGGTGCTTTGGAGAATAGCTTGACTCCCTCTTCTTTGTGGCAACCCCTGAGATATTGGAAGGCTGGTATCCTGTCTCACCTAGTCCCTCTTTTATTAGAGTCCTTCGGGAGATAGGGCAGTATATAAGTGTAAATAATAATAAAAATAAATTAAACTGTATTTCTCCCCCTCTCTCTATTCCCCTATCTACCTACCTATTGTAATACAATAATACAATAGCAGAGTTGGAAGGGACCTTGGAGGTCATCTAGTCCAACTCCGCTGCTCAAGCAGGAGACCCTATACCGTGTCAGACAAATGGCTATCCAACATCTTCTTGAAGACTTGCAGTGTTGGGGCATTCACAACTTCTGGAGACAATTTCTGTTCCACTGATTAATTCTTCTAACTGTCAGGAAATTTTTTCCTCAGTTCTAAGTTGCTTCTCTCCTTGATTAGTTTCCACCCATTGCTTCTTGTTCTGCCTTCAGGTGCCTTGGAGAATAGTTTGATTCCCTCTTCTTTGTGGCAGCCTCTGAGATACTGGAAGACTGCTATCATGTCACCCTTAGTCCTTTTTGTTAAACTGTATTTCTTTCTCTCTCTCTCTGTCTATGGGCCACCTGGGAGTTTGCTATCTCAGTGCCTTTTTGGCCATAAGAGGCCTCTGTACAGTCTTTTTGAGGAACTGACTGTTGGAAATGCCAGGTGGGAGGAGTTACAGGGAGGTGAAAAAAATTTCAGTGGTACATTGTACATTTGTTTACTGTGTACATAACACACAAAATGAGGCATAAAATGAGTTGGTATTCTATTATCCGAAGTCCTTGTGAACATTGTGTGAAAAATTGAGGTAAATCGGTCCAGTAGTTTTTGAGATTAGTGGATTCGTACAAACTATTTTACATTTTTATTTATATAGATTGTCCACCATAGAGTACCTCTGTGAAAAAGGTGGGCAGTTCTTAAACACGCTAAATAAAATAGATGCAAAATAAAATATCGTATAACTTAGTATAAATAGCATATTCCCCCATTTTTGTGTTCCTATTAATGCTTTCAAAATTTATCAAATTTTACTGAATTTCGCTGTCATTTATTCACTTTTCAGGCGGCTTCCAAGGATTTAATGATAAATCAATGAGCATTTCCAAACCAGAATCATTTTATTACAGCCCTTCCCAAAATGGCACCCTTCAAATGTTATGCTAATAGGTAATTTTAGTTATTGGGGTGCCCACACAGAGGGGTCAAAACAGGTGATATGGTAGCTATATCTACATAATGTAGGCCTGTTCTTACATTGCTTGTAACAAATGGGCAGGACTTTGATGTCATGGTCACATATGCTACTCTGATCTTAATATACCTGTGAACATCTCCCCCTGTGAGGAACAAAAATGGCTATGGATTGAGGCCAATCTCCAAAACAAACACACTGAAGCATGGACATGCATGGACATGAAAGTACCTCCAAATACCTTCTCAGGATGTAGATAAGTTTGGGCATTCAGCATACAAATTGTGTTGGCATCCAAGAACTGCAGAGGGATAAGGATTTCTTAATCTTCATGTAGAGGCTGGCTGAATTACTCCTAGATCCAAACTCTCATGCATACACACACACACATATACATAATAACGTAGAAATCTATGTATAATGTTTTCTTGCCTCCCCCACCAATTAGAACATTTAACCTAGAGAAAAATGTTGAACAGTTTGTTGGCTGCTAGATGTTGCTGATAATCTCCCCTTGTTACTATTTTAGTGGGAGTCTGCAAGAAAATACCAAGTCTGGAAGCAAAACAAAAAAATCAAAACATATTCCAGAACAACTAAATCATTCCTATAACTCTGGCAAGAAAACTGTATGGATGACATCACCAGGAGCCTAGTTTGTCTTAGCAAGCTTCCTTCCCTTCCATTTTCCCTTCCCTATTCCTTTTTACTTAATTTTCCTCTGTAGTCTTTGATGCCGTCCAGTGGTAAGAATAATGAATAGCAGGGCAGGCATTCCCTTCCTATTGTTTTACAAATGTATTACAGCAGGGATGTCCAAACTTGGGAACTTTAAGACTTGTGGACTTCAACTCCCAGAATTCCCCAGCCACAAGCATTAACTGGCTGGGGAATTCTGGGAGTAGAAGTCCACAAGTCTTAAAGTTCCCAAGTTTGGACATCCCTGTATTACAGTTTACCATAGATTTCACCTCCTCATAAGCACATATATCAATATTTTCCCCTTCCTTTTATAAATGTGCCTAGCAATTGTTCTTCTTTATCCCTTTAGCGTCTTTTCAAGATTAACACACCTATTCTTTTATTTCCACTGGTGTTGCTTTCTTTCACAGAACTTCAAAGGGGATATGGTAGCATCTTTTCTAGTTAACAACTTTTATTAAAAGACCTGTTTGCATAGATACATTTCACTTCATCAGATATATATATAAAATGTAGCAATCCAAATGAGGTGGATAGCAGTGATAGGAAGGAGTAGATAGATTGGCTATACAGATGTTATAGGTCATAGGTCACAAATTATATGTGAGATAGGTGGCAAGTACTTTATCAATTAGGAATTTTAATGTATTAAAATCCCATTGTGTTTGCTGAGACCTTCTGTAATTGTATGTATAAGTTCAGCAACTTTTCCCTCAATGATACAATAATTCATTTAGTGACTTCAAAATTACAAGTGTTGAAAAAAGTGACTCTATGAGTCTATGCAATTATGACCATCACAGCATCCCCATGGTCATGTGATCAAAGTTTCGGCTCTTGGGAACTTGCAGTATCCCAGGGTCATGTGATCACAGTTTGCTTTCCCAGCTTAATGGCTACCTTAATAGCTTATTAATAAAGCAGACTTCAAAATGATTGTTTAAAAGCACCACAGGATGAAAAGTGGCAGAAATGGCATCAGAAAGTCTCAGCCGTGGCTTCAACAAATACAATGACCCATGGAAACTATGTTAACATGCCTTACATGTAACCTGCACCTACATAACCTGACATGGTCTATGCTTCCTCCCACTTTATTCCAGTTTAAGTCTTCAATCGATTTAGCCCAGCATTTTGCAAACTGAGCAACTTTTAGATAGCAACATTGGTAACTTTAACATCTTAAAGTTACTCAGTTCGAAAAATGCTGGTTTAATCCACTCTAGGCATATTAAATCAACTGTAGATTATGATAGTTTATGTCTTTTAATAAAGTTTGTTGGTTGGAAAAAGTTTTCCCCAATCTTTTTGCCATTGCAGACCATCATGGCTTTCCTCCCACAATTTCCTTAGCAAGGTACCTTCCTAAGTGGCTGTTTTATCCAAGGAGAAAAAACATTACATGAAGCCATTGTGTAGAATTTGGATGAATTTGTCCTTAAAATAGTTCAAATGAGAAGCGGATTCCCTTTTTAAGCAAGCAGTGCTATTTCCAGGCTTGTTAGAACATGCATTTTTCTGGGCTTAATAGCAGCCAGTACAGCCCAGGATAAGAATCCCAAAAACAGTATTATCTAGAAAGTGCCAAATTCTCTATTCTATCGGATTATGTGAGATTAAAGGACATAACAAGGCAATACACCAGCACTTAGATTCCTACTGTAATATGTGTAAAGGAGGTTTTTTATAAAAAAAATATTGTAATAAAGTATAAAATTTCACCCTTGAGTTGAAAAATGATTATCAATACTTAATGTAGCAAATATTAAAAATATTGAAATGCAAGTTGTTTAGAAATAGTCAACAAAAAGGCTCATGGCACTCACTTAAGGACCCTTTGTTCTGATTTCATCTAGTCTGTTTTACCCTAGCTTTAATACCAACACCGGATGAAGCCTTATGTGGTCTGATTCAAACTAAAGCTACTCTAAAACCTCTCTGGAGGAGAAAAGAGAGGCATATAGTGATTTAAGGAAAAGAATTAATCTGTTCCTTCCAGCAGTGCAGTAACTCACCTCCAGGAATTGCTTGGCTGTTGTGAGATTCCTAATGATCTGCTGAAGGATTAAGGGTTCTCCTTTTGCTTTATCTTCTTTCTCCTCAGGTGTTTAGGGAAATGAAAAACCAGAACCTGCTGTTGGTTAAGAGTACATGTTTCTTTCTTAGATGTTATGAGCCCCAGATATTTAAATTTTTAAGTGGGAGGGGTCAATCAAATTGGGGACTCACATCCTTTGGCTCTTTCAATCCAAGTGTTTCTTTTTCAACAAATGAGCTGTAAAACTATATGACTGGATTAATATAATATTCCAGCCATTTCACTTTACGCTGCCTAAAAGATACCTATTCTTAAATTATCGTAGTCATACTCTTGTCCTTTGCTGTTGTGTGATTGTCACCCAAAACATCAGTATGGAACTGTGATTTTCTTTTCTAGTTTCTTTGCAGCAATCCCTTTCTAAATCCCTCTCTCCATTTGGTTTCCCCTACAGTCTGTGATCAATGAACTGCAGCTGCCCTGCATGCATTCCTTCCATATTACCTTGGCTTCTTCTTGTCCTCCATTTCAAGAGGAGGGGGTATAGCACAGTGGAGTAATTATGATGAACTGGGAATACGATACCTAAAAAAATGTCATGTTAGTGAGAAGGCAAATCTCCCAAACTCAGAGAAACCTTATTTCTCTGATAAGGACAGTGAAATAGAATATCTTGGAATAAGCCAATAATTTTTCTTTGAATCAAGATTTTTAAATGAAGTCCATAGAGGATAGCCATGGCTTTGCAATGGATGAAAAACTGATAAAGAAAATATATTGTTACTTATTAAGTATTAAACTTGAAAGTGAGCAGTCAAAGGAGACAATGATAGTTTGGGATAAACATTTTGGATATTCAATAGAAGTGGATAAATGGAAGAAACTGTGGGATAGAAATGTTAAATTGACTATGTCAACTGCATACAAAGAAAATTTGTGTAAAATTTTCTGGAGATGGCATTTTGCACCAACAAGACTGACAAAAATATATAAATGTTGGAAGTGCAATCAAACACCTGGTTCATATTACATATGTGGTGGACATGCCCAGATGCTAAAAATATATATACTTGGTTGGAAAAAATGATAAAGCGGCATATAGATTTGAAACCAGAAATATTTTTATTGGGCATTCTGCCGGAAAAATATATTAAAGGGACTATATATTTGATTTTACATATAGTAACTGCAGCCAGAATTGTATGTGCACCACGTTGAACATGGAAGAACAATGAGATCCCAACAGATGAGAGTGTAATTAAGAAAATATGTGTTAGATACTAGAAACTGTCATAATAGTTTCTACCAAGGTCCTCTGTTCCGGCGGGAACAGAGATTCAATCTGATTGGTCGAAGGGTCTGACAGCTCCATATAAAAGGTTTGCTGTCAGACAGAACCTTGCTGATTTGTACATAGTTGAAGTTCACTAATAAAGAGCTGTTTGTTGCTTCAAGCCTGAGTCTGCCTCTTCCATTACCCGATCTAACACTGGCGACGAAGGTGGGATTGGAAGGCAACTAGGCATCAATAAGAGTTAACACAATCAGTGAGTCAAATCCAGCCCGGAGCTCGGTGCTGCATCGAGCAGCCATCTTTGAGCAGCAAATTCAATTGTGCTCACGAATACAAGATGACAATGCATGCCCCACTGGCTCCATACAATCCAGTCAATGAACCCTGGGAATCATATATGATGAGGTTCAATTGCTTCCTCGAAGCCAATGACCTCATGGGCCTTTCTGAAAGCCAGAAAAAACATGTTCCTGAGCTACTGTGGATGAGAGGTGTTCAAGACGGTGAAGGACTTGTCCGAGCCAACGCCACTCCAATCGGTCGCTTGGTCGGTTTTACAATAGACACTGAGGACACATTATTCTCCCAGACTGTCTAAATTTGTTCAGAGGCATACATTCAACCTCCGTAACCAGAAAGAGGGCGGCAACCCAATCTACAGAAACCCTGCAGTGCCAAAAGTGCGCAAAAGAACGCAAACGTGCATCGCAAGACTGCAGAGCCTGAAGGCTCAGAGAATGAAGATGACATCTACCGCATGTGTAGTGAGCGTCCCAAGCTGGTGCAAAACTTTGAAGTGCAGTTTCTGCCTTGCGCCAGCTATGGAGGAGACCACCTAAGAACACATTGCTGTTTCCGTGATGCTATTTGCCAGCGCTGCAATAGAAAGGGGCATCTAACCAGGGTTTGCAGAAGCAATCGTCCCGCGACAACCAGGAATAATAAATAAATAATAATAGTTAAATTTATTGACCGCTCCCTCTCCCCACAGGGACTCGGGGCGGTGCACAGGGAGAATAAAAACAATAAATATACAAAATACATACCAATTTAAAACAGATTAAATTAATTCCTGTGCTAAAATCCCATTAACTAAAAATCCCCACTAGATATAGATATACATTTAAAAAACCCATAGAGAGAGAGACTACCCTAGGCCGGCTAGGCGGAAGCCCAAAAGCACATCCAACTACCAGCAGAAGCCCATCCAAGGGGCACAACAGCCACCACCAAGGCGTTCAGATGAAGACACCAATCACCTACTACACCTCTATTGGCCAAGTCCACACAAAGCGGCCAAAAAAGCTGAAAGTCATAGTCCTCATTGAGGGCTCTCCATGCCATATGGAGATTAACACGGGGTCATCTTGACCATAATGTCATGGTCAGCAATCAACCAGGCTATCCCGAGCCTCAAAAAATGCCAGCTGCGGACTCCAGACATCCGCCTCCGTGACTACCAGGGGAATCGAGTCACCATCGTGGGCCAGGGCACTTTCCAAGTGCAGTTCAAGAACTTCAGCGGCAAGCAACCAATCACAATAGTAAGCAGAGAACTACAGAGCCTCCTGAGGCTTGATTGATTCGAAGCCCTGGGCCTAGAAGTGACCGGAATCAATGCCTTACAAGATGACACCACCAAAGAATTCCTTAAGGAGTTCAAGGATGTCTTTGGTACTGGTCTTGGTAAGTATAAAGAGACCCCAATATCTTTTAATTTGGACACTAATGTAGCCCCCATCAGGCTTAAACCCAGCAGAGTACCTTTCGTTCTCTGCCCTAAAATTGATTTGGAACTTGACAAATTAATAGCTCAGGGAATCCTAGAGCCGGTTGATCACGCATGCTGGGAGACCCCTATAGTGACACCTATCAAGCCTGATGAGTCAATCAGAATATGCTGATTACGAGTGCCCAATTAATAAAGCTATACAACAAAGTGCTTACCCTGTGCCCATTGTACAGCATTTATTACATTCATTAGGCCTTGGAATTTTTTTTTGCAAAATTGGACATGAAACAGGCATACCAGCAGTTGCCTGTAGATGGTGCTATGGTGGAGGCCCAAAGCATTGTGACACACAGGAGTGCATTCAAATGCAACCACCTGCAATTTGGAGTTAATATTGCCCCTGGACTGTTCCAAAGCATCATGGAACGGCTTTTGCAGGGGATTTCAGGAGTTGGACCCTATTTTGATAACATATTTGTATCGGCTGCAAATAAGGTGCTACTATTTAAAAGATTAGGCACTGTTCTGGCCAGAATTAGAGCAGGCCTCCGCCTCAAAAAAGAAAAATGCCAAATTAATTTGCCAAGAGTTCCTGGGGTACCTCTGGGATTCACCCAACTGACAAAAAAAGTCGAGAAAAATTCAAAAAATTTGAGCAATCTGAGAAGCCCCTACACCTCGCAATCAGACTGAGCTACAGGCATTCCTCAGGCTCCTTAACTTCTACAGCATCTTTCTCAAACAGAAAGCCACAGTCGCGGAGCTGTTGCATTGGCTTTTCAGAAAGAAAGCTAAGTGGTTCTGGGGCAGAACTGAAGCAGCTGCATTTGCCATGGTTAAAAGACTGCTGTCAGCGGACACATTTCTAGTCCAATACAGCCAGACCCTGCTGCTTGTCCTGACATGCAATGCTTCACTGTTTGGTGTCAGAGCCTTCCTCAACCACCAGATGCCCAATGGAACCGAGGCGCCCATCGCCTACTACTTGTGAACCTTATCTGCCGCCAAACAGAACTATAGCTAACTGGACCGTGAGGCTCTGGCTGCAGTTGCAGGCGTGAAATGGTTCCATGAGTACCTTTACGGCTGAGATTTTGAACTTGTCACAGACCACAAACCGTTGCTGGGCTTTCTGGCTTGGGACTGGCCTACTCCTGTTTCTCTGTCACCGCGAATGACCAGATGGACAATCTTCCTCGTGGCCTATTGCTACCGCCTCCTCCATCGACCTGGGGCATGCCAACACTTTGAGTCACTGTCCAATGCCTGAACTGCTTGCAGACCCCACCCCTGAGACTCCAGTCCTCCTCATTGACTGTCTTGAGACTGACCCTGTCTTGTCTACTGACGTTGCCCATCACACTGCTAAGGACTCTACACTCAAACAGGTTTTGAACTGGGTATGGAGGGGGGGGCTCAAGGGGCTGGTGGGGTCTGAATTCAAAATGCTTTACTGTAAACATGATGAATTATCTGTTATTAGTGGTTGTTTACTGTGGGGGGACTGGATCGTTGTTCCACCTAAACTGTGCATTGCAGCATTGGAGTCTTTACACGTAGGGCATTCTGGAATTGTCAGGATGAAATCTTTGGCCAGGAGTTACGTTTGGTGGCCTAACATGGACAGGGAAATAGAAGAATTGGTGGCCACCTGCACACTGTGCCAGGAATCCAGACCAGCTTCCCCAGAGGCACCCACTAAGAAATGGAAGCGACCTCAAGCACCATGGTCTAGGGTGCACATAGATTTCACTGGCCCAACTCATGGCCAGACTTTTATGGTAGTTGTGGACATCTACTCAAAATGGTTAGAGGTAGTCCTCATGACCTCCACCATGGCAGAGGCAGTCATCAAGGCACTACCGAGACTTTTCTCCACTCATGGCCTGCCTGATGTCTTGGTCTCTGACAATGGCCCCCAATTTACAGCCATGCAATTCGAGACCTATTTAGCAGCACAGGGAATCAGACATGCCCTGGTCACTCTATTCCATCCGGCCAGTAATGGACAGGCGGAGAGAATGGTGTGATCCACTAAAGAAGCCCTATCCAGGATGGGGCTGGGTGATTGGTAAACACAGATTGATCAATACCTCCTCATTCAGCACAGCACATCAAGTGCCACCACTGACAGAAGCCCGTCTGAGCTTCTGATGGGTCACCAACTAAGGTCCCACTTAGACCGGCTACATCCAAACTACTCTGCTGCGTCACCCCCAGATTCGACCCGCAAAATAAGAAACTTTAGCATAGGAGATCAAGTTTATGCCCACAACTACACTGGGAGAACTCCTTGGATTCCTGCCACAGTAATAGGCATCACCAGACCTTGCTCTTAACTATTAGAGCTCGAGGACGGTCAGAATTGGAGAAGGCACATTCACCAACTCCGTGGCTGCCTCTCCAACTCCACTCTTAGACTTTGGCACGAGTTAGCCAAAGCCCTACCCAAAAGGAGCATGAATTCACTCCTTCCACAGACTTCTCAAGCCTGAAGGTACCGGGGTACTTATCTGGTGAAGTTGCAGGGCCGCACTGAGTTCCAAGTGAACCAGCTCCAGGAACTCCAGCTGCGCCATGTGAAAAGTTCCAGGAGCTTCCATCAAGCTGAGCTGCAGAAACAACAGGTCCATCCAACCTGACTGAAGAACACCAATTGACTGAACTGCGCAGGTCTGGCCGAGGCATTAGAAAACCTGCCTACCTGTGTGACTATGTCACAAGTCGGTTGAACCCATCTAAGAGGTGAGGGGTGTTAGATACTAGAAACAGTTATAATGGTTTCCACCAAGGTCCTCTGTTCTGGCGGGAACAGAGATTCAATCTGATTGGTCGAAGGGTCTGACAGCTCCCTATAAAAGGGCTGCTGTCAGACAGAACCTTGCTGGTTTGTACATAGTTGAAGTTCACTAATAAAGCATGAGTCTGCCTCTTCCATCACCCGATCTAACAATATTAGAAAGTGCAGAAATGGAAAGACTAACGCTTACTATTAAGGACAAAGAAGAAACTGAATATTTTTTGATATGGGACATATTTTACCAATGATTAGATAATAGAAACAGAAGTTAGATATGTAGGGATATAAAAAGGATAAATACTAAAACAGATTTGTTAAAGAAGATAAGTTAAATATTATAGTTATTATAGTATTAATATTATTGTGATGAATATTATTGTAAACATTTTGATTATGATTGCCTAAAAACAATTATACCCGGAAAATACACTTATGGAAATTGAATTTTTAATAAATTATATAAATAAAATAAATAAAACATGGAGGGGGGAGAAGAAGATAGCCGTGGCTTATGCATCAAGCAAGGCATTATTATTGGGATGCCGCTACTAGTGGGAATAAAGATTCAGATAGTGAGACAAATCACTTAGTCTTCAGAAGCCAATGCTCACACTTGCTAATATTTTAAGAGTTGTCTTTTATTTTACATCTTCTTAATTCTTAAATTACAAATTGCTATTAAAATATCCACAGTCAAAAGGTCTTTTTCTATAACTTTGTACAAGTGCTATATACAGTATGCGCAGGAATAACTCTCTCACAACTTTTCAGTAGTACAATGGAGGGGGAGGAAGAGGATGATGATAATGAGTTCTCAATGCCAGCTCATCCAGATCGCTCCAGTTTCTTTCCTATTTATTGAAGGTTTAATCTTGAATTTGCATTATCCACTTCTCTATTTGGCAAGAACCCATCTGCCTTGTATATTTTCTTGTGTGCCCTGCAGAATCTTGTCAGGAAGATTATGCTTGGTCAATCTTTAAAATATAAATAGAAAAAGAGCCCATCTGGCAAAAAGGCTGGTGCAATTAATCAAGAGTTTTTCAGACTGATTATGATAGGGCGATTGTGTTGAGAATAGTGATATGGATATCATAGCTGAAATTGCCAGCAGCATTGACTTCAGATGAATGACTCTTAATCAGTGTTTTAAGTTGAAGTTTCTTCTAGCAGAAAATACACATTTTCTGCTAGAAGGTGGAAAATCTATACTTCATTTTTACCTGAAATAACAGCAGTAAAAGATTATTAGTCAATTGACATTGATTTTTTTTATTTGCAGCTTTTTTCATATCAGTATGATTTTTCTATTTTGTATTTGCAAATCCATACTTCCCCTTTCCTCTAAACCAGAGGTGATAAGACTTGTGGACTTCAACTCCCAGAATTCCTGACTGGTTCAGGAGTTCTGGGAGTTGAAGTCTACAAGGCATAAAAGGTCCATAATTCCCCAGCCCTGCGAATGTCAACTAGTATTTTTTTCAAACTTAGCAACTTTTAAGATGTTTGGATTCCATTTCTCCAAATTGCTGGCTAGGGAATTCTGGAAATTGAAGCCCATAGTTCTTAAAGCTCCTAAGTTCGAAAAAGACTGTTCTAAATTATAGATCAAGAACACACACACACACTGAGTCTTTCTCACCTTTTAAGAATTGGTTTAGACCTTTTTATTTTTGTTGTTAAGATTTTAATGATTCTAACCATTTCAGGAGTAAATATGACTAACTTTGCTTTCTCTCAATGAACTTCATCCCCATTTGCAGCACGCCAAGAAAATCCATGATTAGATTTTTCCTAAACACGATAGAATGTTATAAAATCCAGCAGCATCAGAAATTCTGGAGAGAAAATTTGCTACATTCAGGCTAAAAGAAAAAATACTGCCAGCTGGGGAGATTAGAAAAGGAAAGAATGCTTGGCAGTTCTTCTCTATAATGGACTATTGGATCAAGTTGCTGGGCATTTTCCTGTATAACACAAAGGGCGAGGCAAACACAACACACTAAGAAAAGTCAGTGTGGGTGTGGTTTTCTTAACCACCAAGACAAATTTGGCTGCCTTTGCAGTTTATGTGTCATATATACAGTTATTAAGTAAAGATCTCATTATCAAGTTTGTTTCCTAATCTTTTAGGCATTTTGTTACAAAACTTTACATATATTTTTCTGTTTATATTTGATTCGACTATTTTTTTTTCTTAAATGGAAACATTTAAAAATAGTAGCAAAACTGCCTTGAGTATTGGCTATGATATGTGCCATACCGATTTTACAAATACCATTCCATGCTACTCACAATTGAGTTTTGCTGCAAGTAAACAGAGCTGTGTTGCTGTTTCCCGGCTCCTGCACCCACTGTGTTTAACCCTGACAAGGGAAGAATATATTTGGACTGAATGCTATTAGGGAACATTGCTTCATTATAGTACAAATAATTTCTCCCAGTTGCCCTACGACCGTGATGGCGAACCTATGGCACGGGTGCCACAGGTGGCACGCGGAACCATTTCTTAGGGCACGGAGGCGTTGCCCTGTCAGCTCCAGCGTGCATGTGTGTGCTGGCCAGCTGATTTAGGCCTTTAGTTTGAGGCCGTTTCTCGCCCTCTGGAGTCTTCAGGGAAGCTCCTGAAGTCTCTGGAGGTGGGGAGGGAAGGCTGTTTTCACCCTCCCCAGGCTCCTAGAAAGCCTCTGGAGCCTGGGGAGGGCGAAAAAAGTGTGCCAAAAGCAGGGGGTTGCACACATAGCATTATGGGTGTGGCACGCCCATGCATGACCCCCCCCCTGCGCTCCCCCCTCTTTTGGCACGCGAGCCAAAAAAGGTTATCCATCACTGCCCTAAGATCTTTTGCTTGTTTGTTTTTTCAACCCATGAATGTATTTTATTATCTAGAAGCAGAGCATCAGGAACTCTCAGGTAGTCCTCGACTTATGACCAATCATTTAGTGACCAAAGTTGACAGACCTCTCCAGGGCTACTTTTGACCTGGATTCAAAGTTTCAATGGCCAGACTCTGGTCACATGTTGGCACTTTGGGCACTTGACAACCAAGCTGCTTTTACCACGATTTGCAGCATCCGAAGATCACATGACTGTGATTTGTGACATTTTGAGCCAGAAACTGGGATTTACTTTGGGTGTTCCAACAAAAAATCCCCTACCTTTTGGTAACAATATATATATATATGTAAATCGGGCATGGTCACCCATTGATGACCAGGATAACTTATAACTGTCAGTTATGATAATCATTCAAGGACTACCCGTACTTTGATAATTACTTCTCTCTAAAATAAATAATTCCATAATAAATGCCGTATGGATTTTGTACGGTTCTCAATTGAACCTGAAAAGATAATCTGAATCTGACCAGTTTTTTTAAAAAATTGTTTGAAAATTAGAAATCAGCAGGAAATTTTGTCAGTCATCCAAACAAACCATATTAGTTAGTGGTGTTTGCTGGTCCCTTCTCATCATTACAGATGATGGAAAGCTTCAGGGTCAAATGAATAAAAGCACTAGCCTGAAGTGCTAGTGAAGTGAAAAAATTCTACAAGGGGAGAATGAACCGTAATGACTGTAATGTTATAGATTTCCAACAGATGGCAGTACTGACAAACTAGAAATACTGATGATCTTTAGCATTTATTCTTTCACTTTGCTTGGTAAAAGAAAAATGCTGTGAGATGGTGCATTAGTGTCCTTTAAGCAATATGGCATGATAGAATTTTTGACTGAGTTACTTCAACTGAAATTCAATGCCAAATGCATTATTTTGGGGAATGACTGTGTTGGTGTGAGCATTGTGTATCGCTGGGCCAAAAAATAAAAAATGATGAACCAGAAAGAGGTTATTTGTGTGATCAAAATGAGGTGGATGACCTGTAACCAGTTTCACATTAGAATGGCTGACTAACTGATTCAGAAACAATATATAACTAAACAGAACATTGCTTCAAAAAAATGTGGCAACATGATACCGCTAAGCCTCTCATTTCATGAACCACCCAAGAGGCAATTGTGGAGTTGGATCAGAGACCCCAGTTTGGCCAAACCAGTAGTGGAATTCAGGCCTGGGTCGCACAACCAGCAGCTCCTGAACTGGTTCTCTTGCTGCCGCTTGTGCGTTGCCATTTTGGATTTTAGTGACTGCGTGTGTGCAGTTCACTGTAAATTGTTCTCTGCATGCGCGAGTAACAATTTGCATTGAATAGTGCTTGCCTGCATGTGTTGCATGTGGGTTGCGAATCAGCAGTAACACTTGCAGCAACCCACCCCTGAGTTGATCTCATCCATCTTACCTCACCCACCATACAGTACACACTCGGGGAGAGGGGGCGGTTTAGAAATTTAATTAATAATAATAATGATGATGATGATGATGATGATGATGATGATGATGATGATGATGATTACTTGCCACCACAACATTTCTTCTTTCCTCCAACCTGAGGGAATACTTTGATGCAAATACAATACTATGCAGAACCCAGCTAAAGACACAAAATAGGAAGTCATTACAGCTTTCGGAAGCTTGTCCATTTTTGGCAAAAGTATGTAGCAAATGGTGATGATTATGTGGAGAAGTAAATAAGAGTTAATAAAAGAGATAATTCCAAGGATTATTTTCCTGCTTCGTTTATTAAAACATTTCTTTAAAATAAAAATATGGAGGTAGCAACAATGTTTTTCTTTCAGACTTAATTATTAACTAAGAGATTAGTTTCTTAAAATAATTGAACAACAAAGTTTATTAACACCAGTGGAAAATTGTCATTTAAAAATTACAAAGCATATAACAGTTTGGAAAATATGTAAAGCAGAGCTGGGGAAAAACTATAGAAACAAATTAGTTTTCTTGCAGGACTAAGCTGTGCATTCAGACCAGCGATGGAAGGAAGCTGATTCACAGGAATTCCCCACCACTATTGCCGCCTTCTTTTGCCACAAATGCTACCTTTGCTTCTCAGACTGCAAGCGAGTATGATCAAGGGGCCTCTGGGAAGATCGAAATTCAATGCCAAATGCATTATTTTGGGGAATGACTGTGTTGGTGTGAGCATTGTGTATCGCTGGGCCAAAAAATAAAAAATGATGAACCAGAAAGAGGTTATTTGTGTGATCAAAATGAGGTGGATGACCTGTAACCAGTTTCACATTAGAATGGTGTTGTTGCACAACTGAAGAATCATGAGGAGAAGGCAACCTGTAGGGACCTTCACACCCAGTTACTCAGTCCCCCATCCCATTATATTTCTTCCCTGCTTCCCTCCTTCCAAGTGCTTATTCCTCTCGTCATTCTTTCTTTCCCTCTATATATCTGACAAATGCATATCTAGCAAGTGCAAACCTGAGTCTGGCCTTGAGTCCCAGGAGGCTTCTGTTATGCTTCTGTTATGCCGTATTTTTCAAAGTATAAGACACACCTTTTTTCCTCTAAAAAGAGGCTGAAAATCTGGGTGCGTCTTATACATCGAATACAGCATTTTTTGCCTCCCGAAACCCCACCCCCTTCACCAAAATAGCCGTGCATAGCCTTATGGAGGCTTCCAGAGAGCTCCTGGGGGCTGGGGAGGACAGAAATGAGCCTAAAATGGGCCTTTCCACCCCCAGCAGCACTCTATAAGCCTCCATATAGCTATGCATGCAAATTTTTTGACATAAAAATGGCCCGAAAAACAGGCCAGTTTTTGTACTCTTTTTTGCCCCCCCCCCCAAGGCTATTCATGCCTTTTATTTGGAAAAAAAACGGGTCTGTTTTCGCAAAAAACAGCCCGTTTGGGGAGGTTTGCAGAGTGCAAAAAACTTTTTTTCCTTTTCAGAAGGCTGTTTAGTTACTTGGCAACTTTAAAACTTGTGGACTTCAACTCCCAGAATTCTCCTGCCAGCATAGCTTATGGACATAGCTGGCTGGAGAATTCTGAGAATTGAAGTCCACAAGTCTTAAGTTTAGGAGCCTAAGTTTAGGAGCCTCTGAGTTAGAGGGATTGATTGATCAAGTGTAAGGTGACTAGATTTTTAAATTGGTAAAGCGGGATACCATTGAGCGGGGGGGGGGGAGGCTACCTGCAGTTCCGCTCGCTCCGCCTCTCACTTGGCTCTCTCGGCCTCGAAGCGGCCCCACTCGTGCTGCAGGAAATGCAAGATGCCGGGGACATTGTACTGAGCCCGCGCTGCAGAGGCCGGAGTCGGCCCTGCTGAAGCGCTGCCAGCAGCTGCCGCCGCTACTGCCGCTACCACTTTTCCGGACTCCAAGGGGGACCCCCAGCGGCTACTGGGCCTTGCTGGAGTCAATTCCAAAACCGCGTTCAGCGCTTGGAGGACCTGAGGCATCTTGGGAAATGAAGTTCCCTATCGGAAAAAATGGAGTAAAAAAGTCCCAAAAATCGGGACTTTTTAAAAACGCCACAGGATGCGGGACAAATTGTTAGAAATCGGGACTGTCCTGCCAATAGCAGGACATCTGGTCACCTTAATCAAGTGCTGTGCCAGCAGAAACAAAGTTTTAGGTGCCACAATGATTTCCTTCTCCAGCACATGGGTAAATGCACCTACTGTATTTCTCTCTCTCCCCCCTCTCTATGTACCTATATACTTTCCTTCTCTCTCCCCCCCTATCTACCTACTGTATTTCTCTCTCTCCCTCCCTCCCTCCTTACTGTATTTCTCTCTCTCTCTTTCTCTCTCTCTCTCTCTCTGTCTACCTACCTACTTTAAAAAAATATTGCCTCTTCAAAACCTTGATGCGTCTTATACTCCGAAAAATACAGTATGTGAGCTACATTTTTTCAGTTGAATTTTCCATAAGCTATCATAACCTGCCACTTATTTAGCCTTAAAAAGTAAAGTAATAATTTGGGTTACTCTGTCAACCTGCATCTGTGTCATATCCCATCCATGGGGTTTGTGATGGGAAAAAAATCCAGAGGGTTTTAGGCAACTTGGCACCAATTGTTCCAATTTCTAGCAAATCAGACTGCAACAAAAAGGTGAAAACTGACCCTGCATGCCCAAATCAAAATAATAGGTTATTGTCTAGAATGCCAGCAAAGCAGGACGGGCCTCTGCTTTATTTCTAGTTCTCGCTTAGGTGATGAAAGCTCCTAGTCTCCACTGTTTCTTAAAAGCAGGCAGGCTGATCCTTCTGGGCCCTTCTCCTTCATGAATGGCTCTATTGTGTAAACATCATCCTCTATTTCTTCACTCTGGCTGGAACTGAGGCTAGAAACATACTTGAGAAAGAGAGCTTAACACTCCCGCTTTTATTTTGAAGGATAAGCCTCTACCTGAAGAGGGAGAGGCAACTAGAAAACAGCAAGCAACAGTGAGCCTCTTCTTTCTCTATCCCTTCCTCAGAAACTGCAAAACTGGGGTGAGACACTTCTTTGCTTGTGGCATCTTTTCTTCAAAATTAAGAGCCTATCCCAGGGGTCTGCAAAGTCGGCTCTTTTAAGACTGGTGGACTTCAACTCCCAGAGCTCCCCAGCCAGCATAGCTGGCTGGGGAATTCTGGGAGTTGAAGTCCACCAGTCTTAAAAGAGCCAACTTTGCAGATCCCCCCTATCCCATCTCCCAGAATTTGTGTCAGAGTGGCCAACTGAATACGTTTGGACTCTCACCCCTCTCCTCACTCCCAGATCCCTTCCTAGCAATCAATATTAAGCCCTGCAGGCTTTAAGGCGCATCTATGCAGCCAATGACATATGCTTTCATGAGGTGCCACACAAATTAGCTCTTTCCCCCAGCAGATCTCTGTGCCGTCTTGTTAACAAAGGAGGGAAGTGCAGCTTCACTGACAGTTTACTGGAGGGCAAGTTAAGGTGTGGTGATTAGTGGATTTGTCTGGCAGTGGAAAAACATCCAGCAATTACTCTCCTTGATGTGGGCTAGGAAAGGAGACAGATTCTAAGAAAGGCTACAATAGCAGATTTAATCACCTCCCTGAACTTTTAAACATAAGCACCAGGCATTTGTTTCTATGTGGACTTGACATACAAGTCAGAGAAGTCCTGGTCTGCTGCTTTCTCCAGCCATTTGGGTGCTGCTGTTCCTCTTCTGTGGCTCTTCATGATTCATCTCTTGGTGTTGCTCTCCATCTAGTGGGAGTCCTCCTAGATTCGCAGCTCCTGTTTGAAGAGAAGGTGGTAACTGTGGCCAAGAGGATCTTCTCGCCATCACTCACATTTTGCTCACTTCTCAACTGAACTATTGCAATGAACTGAGGGTGTAACACTCAGTCTGGAAAGAAACAGCTGGAGTTAGTTTTGGGTGTTTTCTAATTTGTCTGTATACCATGATTTTAAAAATCATACTTGTGCTTTTGGGTGCAACTGAAAGTTCTGGTTGTCATCTTTAAATCCTTAAATGATTCAGAATTTTGACATCTGTAGGGTTGCTCCCCACCTATCTCTCAATACTCATCATTAGAAAGTTAGGCAAAACATGACCTTTTTCATCAACCTTGGGGGCTGGAATAATACATTTGGTTCTAACAATTTCTAGAAATTTTCTTTGATGATTCACACACATATTAAATTCCAAGGCTTATATAGTTAATGTTTATAAATGTTGCTTACTGTCTTTTGAATCATCTTAACACAATCTACAGTTGTTGGGAATATGGACATTGCTCAGAGTTGCCTTGGATTATATTATTTTATAAGACCAATAAACTAAGCAAATAAGCACACACCAGCCTAGCATCATAAAGCAAAGTGGTCACAGAGGGAAACTGGCCGTGAGCAGAAAGGCTGTGTGTCCACAGTTGAACCAAACAGGCAACAGGAGTTTGGTAGATCTCAGCCTTTGCTGCTCCATCACCACAGAAGCAACACAAACAATGCATATAGTCAGGCTTATGTCGCAAACCATGGGATCAATATTTCCACACTAAATGTAAAAACAATCCTTAGATCACCTGGGTGAAGGAAAGACCACATAAAATTAATGTGTCCTTAAAGAACAGCTAAATCAGAACTCTGAAGCCAAAATTACAGGGATGTATGGATATACCCTAGAACTGGGATGGCGAACTTATGGCACGCATGCCACAGGTGGTATGCAGAGCCATTTGTTAGGGCACGCGAGGCGTTGCCCTGTCAGCTGGCCAGCGCACATGCGTACACTGGCCAGCAAATTTCAGTCATTTTCAAAGCCATTTTTCGCCCTCTCCAGGCTTTATAGGAGCCTGGGGTGGGCAAAAATGGCCCTCCGAGCAAACCAGAAGTCATGTCCCTGAAGCCTCTGAAGGGCCTCCGGGGAGGGGCGAAAAAGCCACTAGAGCCTGGGGAGGGCGAAAAAAGCATGCAAAAAAGTGGGGTTATGCCTGTAGTGTGCGAATGCATACTGGTAGCCTCACACATTGCAATATGGGTGTGAGACACCTGCACACAACCCCCTTGCACTCTCCTCACTTACGGCATGCAAGCCAAAAAAGGTTCGCCATCACTGCTCTAGAACGGTAATGGCTAACTTTTTCGGTACCAAGTGCCCAAACTGGAATGCATGTGCATGTGCGTAAATGTGCGTGCACTGGAAACCCGAAGATCAGCTGGCTGATGCACAGCCAAAAACTGGCCAAAAAACATGCCTGTTTTTTGGCCAGTTTGGACCATTTTCAGGCCATTTTTCAGGTCAAAAACAAAATTGCCCCCAAACGGCCTGTTTTTTCGCTGTTTTGAAGCACTCTGGCACCCACAAAGACCAGCTGGCCAGCGCACATGTGATCAGCTATCTGGCACACCAGAAACCAGAAGAGCAGCTGGCAACAGCACGCATGCCCACAGAGAGGGCTCTGCATACCACCTCTGGCATGTGTGCCGTAGGTTTGCCATCACAGCTCTAGAATTGAGAAGGTAGTAGGCATCTTTCAGTAACAGTTACTGCTTGCCTAATTTTTCACAAATCAGTCGCCTTTTAAAAGTATCCATATTGGCTGTCATAAAAAAAAGGTGTCTGATGACCCTGAGTTTTAAAAGTAGGAAGGACAAACTCTCCCTCCAAATTATTTATGCCTAAATTGACTGCATATATTTCTGTTGTGTGTCCCACTACAGTACTTTCTTGCATTCAATGCTAAAGGGCCTCAATTGTGCCATTATTTCCCCAATGGTTTTGGTTCTCCTCTACTGATGATTTTTCAATTTTAAGAAGCAATAAGCACCAAGCAATACTCCAAGCATAGTCTCACCACCCTAGGCTTGCTTTGCCACTAACTTGGACAGGCGGGAACTGTGGAAGCTGTAGAAAGCAGCAGCTGCTTCTCTGCTGCTTAAATACACAAAGCAACCTGGGGAGGAAGCATTAGGAGGCTCCTCTGCACACCCATTCACTGACCAGATTCACGTAACATAGTGAACCAAAGTCATGGTTTACAGGACAGATTAATAACCAAATTGAAATGCTTGGGCCAGCAAGTGGGCCAGCAATTTACCCCACTCCGTTTTCTGTTTAATTTTAAGTTTACAGGACCCAGTTCCCATTAAACTTCTACAAGTACAACTCTGTGGTTGTGTTCAAGCTTTGGCATAGTATCATGATCTTTGCCACTCTGTTCTGTGGCGGACTATGCTAGCAATCAGTTGAATGTTGGGATGAAGTAACCGTGCCTTTTATTTCTTCTCCCAATGATGTTCAGTATAAAGATCGTCCTAAGGATTGCTTGTTCAACATTGGAAATGGATTTTTGTCCATTCCCTCTGTTTTAATAAAGAGTTCGCTGACAGGATGCTTTTCCTTCAAAATAAAAGTTGCTAGCTGAAGCATTTTTATTATCAGGGAAGACTAATGTATTCATTTGCAGGTGTATTTAGCCTAATACTGCTGAACAATAATCTCTGCTTCCAATAGTAAGCAAACTGCTGGGGTTGCTTAGTATTGTGGTTAACACCATATGGACGCCATTGCAATTCCTGCTGCAATATTGCTAGCAGATCCCCAGGGTCTCTTTTCAAATGATGGGAAGAAGAATGAATACAAACCAATGTCTTCTTTATTTTGGATATAGAAATCAAGAGATAGATCAGCAAGGTGGCACTTTTGTTGTGAAATTTCCCCAGTACAAACCACTGACGTTAAACAACTAAAAACCTGCTCTTCATTTTGCCCAAACAGCATTATTCCTGTCTGTGGTTTTGCAGCTATGACAAACACCCAGTGGCCTGTTGTAATAGAGAACTGGCCCCTGTCTGCTGATTGTGCTTTTGGGTTAGTCCCAGATGCAGCACGGATTTTTTTTCACCACTTATTCCGTGGCACAAAATATTCACTTTCCTGAAGTCTAAGCTTTCTCAATATTTTCTCAGTACAAAGCAATCGTGACCAGGAGGAGGATTCAAATCTCTGGGTTATTTTCAATTGATTGGCCAGGACTTTTGACTGTCAGTTATTTAAGATGACTGGCAATAAATGTTCTCCCCACCCCCCAAACAGACCATACACTGATCTGTAGAAAGCTTGGGATGTATATTTTGCGAGGGAGACATGTTAGCTCTGCTCAAACCCTTACCACCATCTGTATTCAAAACAATTTTTCCCCGCAGCTTCCAGTGGTGAAATTTAAAGCAGATCTCCTACGCCTGAAGAAACTTAATCTGGATGTAAAATATAAATGCATTAGATGTTTTTGAATTTCAACAACCGAAATATAAACGGATATAAATAAGACTGTCTTGCTTTGTTTGTTATGAAGATTTAGAAACAATTGTAGGCTTGCAGGAAACTCCGCTCCCCCATCGTACAGTGGGCAGCCACATCCCGTTCCCAATCTTCTTCCATGGTTTCTATGTCGTAATCCTTCCTCTCAGCTGCACAACAGGCAGAAATCCAACAGATGCATCTTCCGTTGCTAGCTTAAAGGGGCAGCAAATTAAAATTTCTACGGTTAATTTCCTGTCTGTTGTCAACCGCTGTTAAGGGGCCAGAGGAGATGCGTGTAGCACAATAAGATTCATTTGCAAAAGAAAAACGTGCCCAGTCGGCTCTCACGTCGCCCCCACCTCGCGCATCAGGATGGCAGCATTCCTTCCATGCATTCCTCCACACACACACACACACACCCTCCTTCCCTCCTGGTTCCAGCATGCACTTCTTCTTCAGCTCAAGATGAGGCAATGCATCTTGGGATTTGCAGTACTCCCCGTTTCATCGGACATTGGTTTAATATACAAATGCAGGGTACTTCTACAGGCGTTCCTATTCAGCGAAGGTTTCTTTTACTTGTATTTTACTAAAATTATTATACTCACAATTTCTGAAGGCAAGCTGTTCGACTGATGAGTCGTTCGAACTGTCAGGAAATGTCTCCTTATTTCTAAGCTGGTTGGTTCTCTTCCTGATTAGTTTCCATTCATTGCTTTTATTTATTTATTTATTTATTTATTTATTTATTTATTTATTTATTTATTTATTTAGTTAGTTAGTTAGTTAGTTAGTTAGTTAGTTAGTTAGTTAGTTAGTTAGTTAGTTAGTTAGTTAGTTAGTTAGTTAGTTAGTTAGTTTGAATTTGTCAAATAAAAAAGAATAAAAACACAGGGACATAGGCGTATTAATGCACTTATGCAGCCCACCCCCTCTACTAACCACTTAAGTATGATGTAAGAGCCACGAAGTCAATTTGTGACTGAAACTGAAAATTTGTAGCTGAAACCACTGAATCCGGTAGAGCATTCCAGACAACTCTATTACAGAAATCATATTTTTACAGTCAAGTTCAGAATGATTTACATTGAGTTTAAAGCAGTTGTTAGCACGTGTATTGTTGCACGTGTATTATTGCAATTAAAACAAAAAAAGTCATTTACAGGTAAAACTTTACTACGTCTAATTTTGTACGCAGGTCTGACCTTCTTCTGCTTCCAGGTGCTGTGGAGAATAGGTTGACCCCCTTTTCTTTGTGACAGTCCCTCAAATATTGGAACACTGCTAGCATGTTGCCCCTAATCCTTCTTTTCATTAAAGATCCTGTTGAGGGACTGTTGACTACTTCTGGATCTTGAACCTAACTTCTGGAATGCTGGTTATTCCCACCAGTTTGATGCCATTTGCAAATTTGATGACTTCCTCTTCTATCCCCCATCCAACTTATTTATGAAGATATTGAAAAATACTGTGCCTAAGATAGAGCCTTGAGGTATCATGCAGATGCAGTTCTATTAAGGACTATATGTTGAATGAGGTTGGTCAGCCAGTCACTAATCCATCTAGTAGTGATGTTGTCTAATGCACATTTGATACCACTTTATACTGCGACTGTAAGACCACATTTGGAATACTGCATCCAGTTGTGGTCATCACTTACAAAAAAGATGTTGAGATTCTAGAAAGAATGCAGAGAACAACAACAAAGATTATTAGGGACCTGGAAGCTAAACCATACAATGAACAATTGCAGGAACTAGGTTTGTCTAATCTAAGAAAGAGAAGTGGTGACATGATAACAGTGTTCCAATATTTGAGGAACTGTCACAGACAAGAGGGGTTGACCTATTTTCCAAAGCATCTGAAGGTAGGACAAGAAGTAACGGATAGAAGATTATCAGAGGGAAATCCAACCTAGAATTAATGAGAAATTTTCTTACACTAACAGCATCATGGCTTGCCTCTAGAAGTTGTGAGTGCTTCATCACTGGAAGTTTTCAAGAAGAGATTGGACACCCATGTATTCAGAATGCTTTAGCGGAGAGTTGGAACAGAAGATCCCCAGGGTCCCACCCAATTCATTCTTAATAGGAAGAACAGTATATACTGTATGTAGTGTCCCATTAATATTTTCAGTGTAGCCCTATCAGTAGTCATTATTTGTGAGATCCAATTTGCTCACCAATGTTTGGCCAGGTAAAAGGCACATGCATGACTGAAGCTGCACTGTGTAAAAATAATTCTGTTATATGCACATGTATGCAGAAATAGAACACACTCCCTTGGAATTGCTGCAGTCTTAATGGTATACATTTTGCAAAACAATCACAGCAAAACGATCTTAGGGCAGAGTTTTCAATCAATCAGTCCGCTTGTTACTGTGCAGGATCACTTATTATTCTCCAAGCTAATCAGAATTTAAAATCTTGCAAACAAGAATCTGAAGGTGCCGGAGAAGGGTTACCTTAGCTTTATCTCATCTAGTGCTTTGATTATACACATGCAGGGAGACATTTACCTTAAGGAGCAATCCATTATGTGCCACCTCTTTTTTCCCCTTCTGAGGTGGTATGGGCTAGATTGATCTTCTGAGCAAAAACTAAGCCTTTGGCGGGCTTTACCATTGCTATGGTAATTGCCGTGGTATTACATGCGTGCCTGCATTTTGCTGGTAAAGAATTACAGTAGCAGTAAGCAGTGAAACAATTCTGGTTCTGTACTGCTACCTGCAGGAGATTATGCACATAGCATCTGATTTTTAGTGTTCTTAGTACGTGTAAATCTAGGTTATAGCATTGTTCCATTTTTAGTTGGAATTTTAAAAAAATGTAAGAGTGTAAGAAAATTTAACCTCATGATTGAATTGGGAACATCTGGTCCTGAAACACTGTTGAAATTAAGTGTGGTCTTATGTGATGGAAATTCATCCAAAATCCTCTTAGCTTGGTAAAGGAAGAAACAGTGTTGGCACTCAATTGTCAATATTAATCAGTATGATGTAACATCTTATTTGCTCCCTACTTGCTTTGCTAAAGGTTTCATTTATTAATTAGTCAAATTGCTCCTCAAGAAGGAAATTTCATTCAAGACTATCCCATTTATCCAAGGTCACACCTGAAAACCTTCCTTAGTTCTCTTAATACAGAAAAGAACCTGCCAAAAATCCACAGTGATTTCAAAACCACTGGTGTCTCAGAATTATATCTGCTATTGAATGTGTTCAAACAGAAGGGCGCCCATCTATATTTATAGAGACATGACAGCTTCTAATGCCAGGCTTTAAAGCAGTGTTTCTCAAACTTGGTAACTTTAAGCATGGCTGGCTGGGGAACTTATTTATTTTATTTATCTAGTTTGTCACTCATGTACAAGATAATAGGAAGAAGAATAAACATGAATAAGAACACAGGAAATGAGTACAAATACATGGGGACAGTAGCCATGCTGGTGTGCTTATGCACGTCCCCTACTAGAATTCTGGAATTCTGGGGAATCCTGGGACTTGAAGTCTACACATCTTGAAGTTGTTGGAGTTGAGAAACACTCTTTTAAAGATCAAAACTACTACTCTATCTGAAATAACTAATGGTGAGACTTAAAAAATGAAGCCTAGAACATTTTGAGTTCATCAGGTGGGGTATACAGTAGCTGCACTAGGAATGCAGTAATTATAAAACTCTAAAATAAATGACTTTCAGGAATACATTATGGGTGAAAAGCAATCCACAAAGGCCTAAACAATGGATACAAGATGCTGATCAGCAGTTCTATCATCTTGGCTCACAAGAAAAACAGAAAAAGACCCTCACCTAAAATTCCAGATGGATAATGTGCGATTCTTGATTTACAGCAGGGATGCCAAACCCAAGGTCTGCAGGCTGAATCTGGCCCATGGGGCCCTTAGATCTGGTCTGTGGGGCCGCCCTGGAAACAGCAAAGGATCAGCCTCTGCAGTGCTGCCTCTGCAAGCAAAAGTAGAGCCAAGGGGGTTGTGTGCAGCCCTTTCGGGCTCCGTTTTCACTGGCAGAGGGTTGCAGGAGGCCATTGCAGCTGGAAATGGAGCTCGGTAGCCCATTTTCACTGGCAGAGTGCTTGGACTGTCACAGGCACCCCCAACATGAGTGACATTGAGCTGACCATGCCCCCCTGACCCTCTACCCAAGATCAAACACAACCCTGATATGGCCCTCAATGAAATCAAGTTTGACACCCTTGAGTTACAGAATTACTAAGATGCAGCTCTTAGCATTGCTCATACTGGCAGAGGTTGTTGGGAATTTTAACAGAAGAGGTGGCCACCTCTGATTTGATTTGATCTAAGACTCGGCAAAGAACAGATATATCACAATGCATAAAATCAGTCACTGCTGGGCTGCTACTTGTTTCATGTTCCAGTTAAGGATTTGATCTTTCAGATGCTGAGACTAAACCTAATACTGAAAGAATATCCTGCGCAGCTTTCCAGATACTGCTGTTCCAAGTCACTTTGCCAAGCCAAAACACACACAAAAAGGAATAAATAGTGTTCAGGGTGTATTTAAATATATCCTCCTTGGCTCTTAACCAATCACAGTTCCTGCTGAGCTTCATTGTAGATGTTCATTCTAAAGTCTAGATGCTTTACAGCATGCCCAAGTGTTCAATCTAATGCATACTTTTATAGGAATTAATCTTAAACTTAGTGGAGCTATTGAGCTACTACTATGTAAAGGGTGGGTTTGAAAAAAAGGCACCTTAATAAAATCAATGTTGAATCTGAATCCATGACCAACCTTTTACTTGCTACATTAGAGCTCTTCCCTTGGCAGCTCTTGTGTGCCCTTGGAAATCCAGCAACTCCACTTCATTACATTTACACAAAGGCTTTTGCTTTCATCCAAGCATAGTCCAATATCCTGCAGATTTCTTAAGAGTTGCTATCAAAAATTTCCAACTAGCATAATATATAGAAACCTATTCAAAATTAAGAGACACTAATTCTACAGAACCTGCCTACAGATAATGTAGAATTATAGCTTTTCTACATATTCCTTATGGCTATTGCATATTTGGTGCTGATTATATATCAAAATCTACTGGATGGTTTTTGTTAGGATAATTATCCTGATGTTGGGTTGACAATATATATAAGACAGGATTCTTAAAGAGTATATGTAACTTTAAGGACTATGTGGAATCTGATTGGCTGTGCTTCCCAGCTCAACCATAAAAGGCAGCTGAAAACACAGTTCATTCCCTTTTGCTTTCCTTTGCTTCCTGATTGCCACTGAGGAAGAAGCTGAACATAAAGACGGAAGAAAATCATTGTTTTGATTTACTGTAAGATAACTGTGATTTTGGTGAAGGACTGTTTATTGTTAGAGGAGTTAGTATCACTGTTTGGAAGAAATATTTTAGTTACATCAAGAGTAAAGACTATTTATTTTTTCTACTATCAGTGTTGTAGAGTTTTTGTGTGGTTTAAGCAACATATCTCTTGCTGTCCAGTGTATTGCACTATTCCGCCTGTTTATTTTCCAACGGGGGTGTTTTTATCCCTAACAGTTTTAATTGACATCTTTTAAAAATGAATGTTGGTACCATATGATTTATATGTGTGTCCATGTGTGTATGTATCATACACATACACATGTATCTTACATGAAGTTATGAAGATAGATATGAATATATATATGAGAGAATATTTTCACAGCTCCTGTTCAAGGGTCCCTTTAAGGGGAGGAGACTTAACGTCATCCCTCTCTGCCCTTCGACTCAACCTAGAGATCATCCAGACAGAGAACCAATTAGTTTGCTGCTGTGTGAAATTTTTTTTAGATATGTGTTAGATTTTTAAGAGCTGAAAATAAAGAGACCAGGATGGATCCATTTCAGGCTTATTAGCCTTCTTCAGCTGGCCATACTCCTTCTACTGGGATTTGAACCGGTGCTTTCCAGCATATAAGGCAAGCCTTTCTATGCCTTGAGCTATCCGGTATCCCAATGTGCCGGTTCAAATCCCAGTAGAAGGAGTATGGCCAGCTGAAGAAGGCTAATAAGCCTGCAATGGTTCCATCCTGGTCTCTTTATTTATTAAATCAGCCCTTAAAAATCTAACACATATCTAAAAAATGTCACACAGCAGTAATCTAATTGGTTCTCTGTCTGGATGATCTCTGGGTTGAGTCGAAGGGCAGAGAGGGATGACGTTAAGTCTCCTCCCTTAAAGGGGCCCTGAACAGGAACTGTGAAAATATTCTCTCATATATATATGTGTGTGTGTGTGTATGTGTGTGTGTGTGTGTGTGTTAGGATTTTAAGGGCTGATTAATAAATAAGAGACCAGGATGGATCCATTTCGGGCTTATTAGCCCTCTTCAGCTGGCCATACTCCTTCTACTGGAGTTTGAACCAGCACTCTCCAGCATATCAGGCAAATCTTTTTATGCCTTGAGCTATCCGGCTTCCCCTGATTACATCAGCCTTTTACAGGACTCTTAAATGAGAGAATAGCCATTAAGCCAGCCAGGTTGTGGAACAATTATGTATACTTATCCTCCTGTCTCAGCTGAGCAGGAAGAGAACCTGGCTGGCTTAATGGCTAAGGCTCTCGCCTGGCATGGAATACAGCCCTGGTTCGAATCCCAGTAAGGGTATGGCTAGCTGATGAGAACTAAAAAGCTCGAAATAGATCTATATTAGTCTCCCTTATTTATTGATCAGCTCAAAAACGTAACACACACACACACACACACACACACACACACACACATATATAGCACATATTAAAAAAATCACAAAATGGAACTCATGGCTTTCTGTCTAGATGGTCTCTGGTGATGGTCTCTTTCGGCTCATCACCAGAGACCATCTGGACAGAAAGCCATGAATTCCATTGTGTGATTTTTTTAATAAGTGTGTTTCAAATCAATCAATCAAATTCGGATTTATTAACCGCACCCTCTCCCCACAGGGACCCGGGGCGGTGCACAGGAGAAACTAAAAACAATATAGAATAAATACAAAATACATACTTAAAACATAATTAAACAGTATTACCCGTGCTAAAACTGATTAAGAACCCATTAAAATACATTTGGAATCAATAGACAGAGAGAATTATTCAAGGCCGGCCAGTCGAAAGAAATAGGTCTTCAATTTCGTACGGAAGGAGCGGAGGTCGGTGGTCGTTCTGATATCAGGGGGAAGGTCGTTCCAGAGGGCCGGGCCCGCCACAGAGAGAGCCCTTCCCCTGGGCGTCGCCCGCTGACAAAGTCTAGTGGATGGCACCCGGAGAAGTCCCTCTCTGTGGGAGCGAATCGGTCGTGAGGATGTATGGGGCAGGATCCGATCTCGCAGATAGCTAGGTCCCGAGCCATGGAGCGCTTTGAAGATGATAATTAACACCTTGAACACCTTGTTTATTGATCAGCTCATAAAACTAACACATATATATATATGTATATATCTATATATATATTTATATAATTGTTCCACAATAATTTATTGATCAGCTCAAAGACCACACACACACACACACACACACACACACACACTCATTTTATGAAAAATGTTAGCTCCCTACTGCTTCTGTAGCAAAAAACAAAACAAAAAATCCTGAATTAATATTGGAAAATATCACTAGAAAGTTTTTCCTAACTATCCAGATGCAAAGTCAAAAATAATTACGCACAGAAACCAGCAGCTGGCAATTTCCCCCCTAACCATTGCACATGATCAGCTCTTAGGAGGCCACCTGCATATCAGAATCTCTGTTGTACCTCTGCATGGTAAACCATACAATCTGTCCAACAATTTTTATTAGCTCTGCTGGAGATGGAGATAATTCAGTATCATTCTCTGCGAGGTATGACTGAAACATTTAAGGATGCAACATCACTTCTGAAAGAGCAACAGCCTATTGTTTCTTTTGTTGAGACAATGTTTTGGGCTGTCTGTCTAAAGGGGCGGCCAGAGCTACAGTTTCTGCAAAAACTGAGCATGGATACCTTCTCAAGAATAGTTACACTTACTTTTATGGGAGATGAGAGTAAACAGAAAAGATGTAACACTTAACAGTATTGCTGCAGGAACACTGAAAAACACAACTTTTAAGAGCGAGTTCTATAAAAGTCCCTCAGCAGAATTCCCCAATCTAGTGTTGCCTTGTTATGCTTTATTACAATGCCTATGATCCCCAGAGAACATTACTGTTAACATTGCCTTAAGGCTAAAGTACAAATAGCTTGAGAGAACTATGATTGGCTCTCCAAAGATGTATTCCTTTATTGCAAAAGGTATAAAAGCTCACTGATTATGGGGGCCTTTTGCAGAAAACTGTTTTAATCCTCACACCGATTTCTTGATAGTTTCCCGGATGATAGGAGACAATCATCATGGTGGGCTGTCTTTCCTGATCAGTAATTCATAGCAGCCCTGTGTAAGAGACTAGCAATCTTCTCTCTCTTGTTAGTTTCCCAGTTGAATTACAGCCTCCATGCTCAAGCTGCAGGTTATTAGGGGAGACTAATGATCTACAGAAATATTCAATTACATATCATGTTAAGCTTCGTTGCTCCTTCTACATCTCCTCAACTTTAAGATGCATTAGAACTGGGGGGGATTCATGAAGTCCCAACCCATTTAGAAGGTCCCAGGTTTGGAAAGGCTGTCCAAAACCAATAGAAAGGAAAAAAGAAAAAATAGTATTAATAGTCCAATTTTCGAATGAACTGTGAATAGAAAAAAAAATCAAAGTCAAGCAACTTAAGTTGTCTGATATTCTCTGTTGGTTTACCACTTGCTGGTCACAAAAAATATAAGCACATGGTAAGTAAGCAATAATGCTATGTGAAAGTGGGGGGCAAGGCAGTTGCTGACTACCTGGAATCTGGTTTACCTTCAAGGCAAAAAACAAGATTAGGAAATGCTGCAAAACCTTGTCAAGAGAAATGGAGATACTGATTTCCAGAAGAAAATACTTTTTTAATTATTGGTGGATCAAACATTTACATAATGGATTGCACCAAGGCATGGCTGAGCTAGAGAAGGCAAGTGGATTCATACTTGTCAAGAAAATTCCAGGTCTGCAGACTCTGATGAGAACTCCATTCTGAGAGAAATTGGTAGCAAATCACTTTTGTGCCATTCAAGTGAAGAAAAGAGCACAGAAACATGCAGCTAGCCACAGAGGTAGAGTTCAACCTAAAAGAGACTTGACTGAAAAAAAATATAGAGGTTTTTTAATTTTATATTTATTGTTTTTATAAATAATTCAAGGCAACGAGCATGCCTAATATGCCTTTTTCCAATTTTCCCTAAAAAAAAAACCAATTCTGTGATGAGGTGACAGACTGAGAGAGTGACTGGCCAACGTTACCCATTGCTGTCATACCTAAAGTGCTACTAGAATTTAGTTTTATTCCTGATGCCTTAGAGCAGTGTTTCTCAACCTTGGTGACTTTAAGTCCTGTGACTTCAACTCCCAGAATTCCCCAGCCAGCTATGCTGACTGGGGGATTCTGGGAGTTGAAGTGCACAGGACTTAAAGTCACCAAGGTTGAGAAACACTGCCTTAGAGAATCAAAGTTTTAGAGTAGAGGTCTCATTCTCACGGCCCGCCAATTGCGGCCCGCAGGACGGTATCTTGTGGCCCCTACCGTGATATGAAAGTATAATATTATATATTATAATATTAATATAATATATAATATAATATATGCGGCCCAGCCTCACCCAGACTCTGCCTCCAGCGGCCCCCAGGTAAATTGAGTTTGAGACCCCTGTTTTAGAGAATAAAACTCTTTGGTGTTATATCAGACATTATAAGCAAGATCAAACATAGGAGATCTATTGGGAAACACCCTCAGAATTCTCAGTTATGTAAAAATTACTTGCAACATGCCTGGCTAACGATGAATGCATTACATCCTCAAATAAGCTTGTAGGAATGATCCTGCATTATAGTCTTACTGAGAACGAACATATTTTCCTTTTCTCAGGTGTTTTAGGAACCTGTTTATAGATCTGAAAGCCTGTTTCCCCTGCTGGCTTTATTGTGATTTCATCTGCCAATTATTATTCTTGTCTTTTTTATCTTCTGCATTTATTACCAATGCTGTTGATTTTTATACTGCATTGTCTCATACAACTATTGGCTCCAAGATGCATTTTTTAAAACTGACCAGCACATTATCCAGCACATAATCCAGGTGAATCACAAATGTCACAAATCATAGTACTTTTTATTTCATCCCAGGGCTGTAATTGGAAGGACAAAATTGTCTGTGGCACACTGTGACTCCCTTTTGGTGCTTGGTTAGCAAATGGTAGCTCAGACCTTCTCAACCTTAGGAACTTTTAAGACAGGAGCTTTTAATTCCCAGAAATGTTCATCCAGTGTGGCTGGCTCCGGAATTCTGGAAGTTGAAGTCTACCTGTCTTAAAGTTGTCAAGATTGAGAGCCACTGGCTTAACTCTATTTACAAAACTAGTTTAAGATCAGTCACTGAATGGGAGGATAACACTAATATAATTATCACTTCTTTCAATTTTTGTAATTTGTGTGGTTCTGAATGTTGGTTTTAATTGCTTTGCTTTTTAATGCTTTAATTGTCTATATACATCAAATTTTTGTTATTGTGATACAGGATAAAAGCAAATAATTTTTGTCTCAGAGTGTACTTTTACCTGAATCAATATTGCCCTTTGTTTTGAAGAATTGTGATTTCTTTTCATTTTTCCCTGGATTCTTTTACATCAAGTATATTTGTACTGAATGCAAAAGAATAAAAGCCTGATAGATCTAATTAGATTTCAATCAGACATCTGAGCTGGGGTTACAAGAGATTTCAATGCTGTTCTCAAGAGCTATTTTTTAGATAGGAGAGCAAGCTAAACTGATGGAGCAGTGATTTGAATTTCACTTTGCGCAATCCTCTGGTCACCAGGAAGAAGGGGATTGCCTGATACCCTAAAAATGCAGCATTTTACCAGCACATCAAGAGATTTTCACTTTAATTCATGGAATCTTTGGACCTAATGAAGATGGCTTGGCAAATGTGTATCAAAACCTTGGATTTTTAAAAGGCATACAAGTACTGTGTTTTGCAGTCAAAAGCCTCAGATATTTAATCACTAACAATTCTCAGAATTTTGCAAATGAACACAGTGTAGAATTTTGATTGATTTTTTGGTTGAAAAAAGTTTTCTTTTCCCAGACATTACTGCTGTGCCTTTAACAGAAATGTTCTTACCAGCTTAAGCAGGTAACCTTTCCCCTGTCTCTCTGCCAGGAAAAACTTCCACCCTTCATTTGAACGTTGCTTTAAAAAAAAACAAAAGTGTACCCATAAATTGGCAGTGTAGTGTTTTCTTACATGATTGCTTCTTTTAAAATATATGTAAATTTTCCCGATACTGAATGTCCTTGCTATAGTATTTTCCTTAGGAAATAAGCTTCTTTGAGGAAAGAAATAGGTAAGGAGAATTGGTAGAAGAGGACATTGCCGATGTTTCATTTCAACTTGAACTCCGGTGTTCACTAATTCTTCCCCTAATACTGGGTATAGTTTTCTTAACAAGTTGTCATTTTGAAGAGAACATGTGTACTGGTGGTCCTTGACTTATGACCATTCAAAATTCTGATGCCCCACCCAAAAAAAGAGGGGTGCTTACAACCCAGGTTTGAAGTTCTGACAGTCAGGCTCCCTCAACAGTAACAGGACTATTGATTTCAGGAGTTTGGAAACACAGCTGCATTTATGACTGTTTGCAGTGTCCCATGGTAACATGATTATGTTTTATTATAGTTTTGCCAAAAATCAGCAGTCTGGTTGACAAAACCACACCCATAGCAAATTATTTTTTCACATAACAACTGTGGCATCCACTTAACAACTGTGACATTTGCTTAACAACCACCACAAAAATATTGTAGAATCTTAGTGACCTTGTCACAGTTCATTTAATGACTGTCACAAAAAAGTCATGCACTCAGGATAATTTTACGACCCTCACAACATAGAACCATAATGGCAAATTCCAATACAGCTGTATGTTAAGGATTACTTGTAATCCAGTAACTTCTGAACTCCCAAGAATGGGGAAATGTAGCAATCAAAATTGGATGAAAAACAGCAGCTTTGGAGTCACATAGAAGCTTAAATATACCTACCTTGTGTAAAGGTCAAGTGGACTAGAATGGTAAATGCAGAGATGAAGCACCAGTGGTCCTCCAGATACAACCTCACTATATAGACTTGGAACTGTAGCTCAACAGCAGGTCCTGCTGCCTACAAGTGCACCTACAGCGTGTGAATCATTATAGTTATTTAATAAGACAACCTCTTACCCAGACTAAAGTCACACTACATATTGGACCATGAATACGTTAACCACATTTTACCCTAATACATTGGCTAACTATACCACAGGCTTTGAGGTTTATGATCAAATCTGTTATGTGATGTAAAAACTTCAGGCTCTACAAACCACATTTCAATTAGTCAAGGATCAGTGCATTGTGTTCACATGAATGATAAAAAACCTGTGACCTTTCAGTTGTTGTTAACTCCATCTCCCAGAAGACCAGCTCACATGGCAAATAGTAAGGAATGCTGGCAGTTTCTCAACGTATGGGAAGTGACATATGTGCCCTTGCCAAATGTGAATGCACACATTTTTAAAAAAAATATTTGATTTCTATAGCCATCCATCTCAAGAAGTTAGGAGGAGGAGTGGCATACATCATACATGGAAGTGCAATTCAGAGGTAGTGGGAAAAATAGTGATGGATCTTAGCTATAGCTAGTCCTGGGGGCCTTTTCTTCCCGGCATGCCTTCCCATCTGCTCTTTGCTCACTCCAGAGAATAAGCTCGTATCAGAAAGAGAAAAGACAGCTTCACATTCAAATTAGTTGATTTTAAGTTGATAGGTCCTAGCTACAGATGTGACTCTCAGTATTCCATTGGCAAATGCTTTGTTTGAGGTGACATGCAGACTCTGGTGGGTGCAGCCCTGCAAAGAGATTTGCATAGCATACTTTTGATGTCTAGGCTAGTTTGGTGACATGCTATGTCCTAAGATAAGTCTTCTGTTTAATGGCCCTTAAAACAAAACAAGAGAGAACAGTTGCTTTCTGGTACTTTCTTTTGCCAAAATTAAAACTCTAGTTTTTAGTATACCCAATAGATAGCCATGTCTCAGTTTTTCTTGAAAAAGTTGTTAACAAAGAGAGCTGAGAGATTCCAATGGTGGATTTGCCAAATCAGATACCCATAGATAGTTGTATAGTATTGGCAAGAATGGTATTGACTTTCTACTTTCTTCACACAACTGTGATGTGAGGGCTATCCCAAGTATTATATATATATATTTACAGTGCTTATAGGGTTCACATTTTTTAAAAGCCACCCTTACGACTTTTGATAAACTGGGTCAACTGGATATTTGTTTTCTCTCTGATGAAACCACATGAAATAAGGTTCTATTTAAAAAACCATTAATGGAATATTTCAAATATTTTTGCATTTCATTTCTCAGAAGAGCTTCAAAGCTTCTAAGCAATATATAATTGATCCACTATTAATATATTAAAGTCAGAAAAAAAACAGCTAATGGGGTAAGATTAGATTATTAACCAAAAGCATGGGAGAACACCTGCAGTCAACATACTAAACCTGGCATGCAAATATTTTCAGAAGATTTTGCAACAGGCATTACCACTGAAAAAGATCCAGTATTTGGTTGCCACCTGTTTAATTTCAAAACGTATGGATATTCTCAGCCAGGGTTCAGATGGTAATTACATTGAACATCGAGGCTTCCAATGGACAGGTTATAATGGAGACCTGAGCTCAGGCCTTAACAGCTTTAAAGATCGAAAACAGCAGTTTGTACTATGCCCTGCAACATATTTGAAGAAGCAAGTAGACAAGTTAACCCTGGCAAAGTAGATTTGTGTTGTTGTTGTTATTGTTGTTGTTGTTGTCATAGCCATCAGTGCTCAGAAGTAATCCCACTTCTGAAGCTGTTAAATTTTACATCAAACAGATTTAAACAGTTATAGAATTAATGTCTTTCACAATGGGAATAAAACTGCTACACCACATTTGGCATCAGGTACCACTGATACCATAGCACAGTATTTCTCAATCCTGGCAACTTTAAGAGGTGTGGACTTCAATTCCCAGAATTTCCTGGGATGCTAGTAGGGAATTCTGGGACTTGAAACCCATACCTTTTAAACTTGCTAAGACTGAGACATACTGCAATAGCAGATCATCAAATAAGTATAAGTCAGCACCAGAGACTGCGTTGCTTTCTTGATGTATAATTGTTGTCCATATTTCTGCAAACCCAGGTTGGGTAGGCCTCTGTACTTTCAACCATGATGCCACCTGGAGTTCTAGACCCCAGCTGGTGTTCAGACTATGCAGAAGGAAGAGATGAACTATTAGCCTGAGCAGTAATGAATGAAGCATCTCCATGCTGCAGGTGTTCGCCTCTTTCCTTTCAGTTTATGGAAATAGGATTAGAAGGTAAGCCACCCAGATTATGTGCTTTTGCACATTAAGAAAAAAAAATGGCTTTGTTTACAGCAAGTGCATGGTGCTAATTTACTCCCACGAGGTAGGCTTCCTTAATGCAGTTTTACATGTCCTTTGACACTTGCACCCCAAATGATTCCATCTTGGGTATCTTATCTCTAATAACAGGATTAAGATTAGCCTGATAAGGCAGTCTTTTCAAGTTCAAACTATACTGTACACATTTATAATTAAGATAATAATTATGTGTCATCATTTTGATAAAAATATTCAAATCTATTTCAACATTTCAACAAATGTTTCTTTAATCATAAGAATATGAAAATAATGTCTTACTATACTTATAAAACCGTTTATTGTTCTTTTTAAAAAAATCATAAAGCTTGCCAGCCCATTGGCTTTTGTAAGCAGCACCATTTCAGGACGCCAAACTGGCTTGTGAGTTTATTATTAAACCTGTTTGACTTTCAGGGAGATGGCATTGGAGTAATTTGTAAAATGCTGGTGCCATTCACTGTGTTTTAAGCTGTGGCTATGGTGTAATTTAAATGTTCATTGGTTTAAAAAAAATACTATTTCCTTTAAGAGGTGAACATTGGGAAATATGAGTCAAACTTCCTTCTTACATTTTACTTGCAAACACAGGAATTTTAAATGAACTCAAATGTTATGCCAAATTCCCTTTACCTTAGTCAGAAAAAAAGATGCCAAAAGATTGCACAAACTACACACAAACACGCATACTTCATCAGTATATTTTGTTGCTCCGATTAGCAAAAACAAAAACAAAAGTCTAGACTCCTTGTAAGTGTGGATTTTTAACCATAAATGTCAACATTTGAATTCCCATATGCTGAAAGGCACAAAAGTCTTGCTATGGACAAATTTTGCCAATCCCCCGAGGGGAAAAAATTCAGAGACAACAAAACTATTGCCAGATCCACACTGACTCTAAGCAAGAGCTAAGAATTACGTAGAACTCTTATAGCTTCTGCAGCTGTGGAACATATTTATTCATATATCTTATACCACAAAAAGTTAGGCTGAGAAAAAAAAATGCTACTTTTTATAAATATATTCCTCCTAATGATTGAAAATGGAGGATATAGAAAAGAAATTAGATTATGATTTCAAAACCAAGTTGGGTAGTTCTGGATGAAATAGCAAGTTATTTTGCCTGGCTTCCTCTTATAAGGTATGTAATCAGCCAGACCACTTCCTTTCAGAAGAGTTCTACCATCTGTTGCCTTGGAGTAGAGATGCAAGCAGTATTTCATTCCAGAAGGCACCAACTAAACATTCAAGACCTCTCCCTTGTATCACAGTTGAAGTTCCACTCTTCCTGCGGTTTGGCAGCTGAAGGGGTATGGATGACCTTACATTGGCTCCTAAAAACACCCTCTCCCAAACAAGGCAGAGAACTGCTTTTGAATTTCCCCCACACTTGAATGAGTCTCTCCTCTGGCAGAGGCTGGAAAGCCCCTTCCAAAAACTGTCAAATCTTCATCTAATCAACCTCCTCCCATTTTCTAAGAAAGAATGCTTAAACATCTCAACCTCCAGTACAGAGCAGTAAGATTGCCCTTGACGTGATGTCCCAGTGCCTGGAGGCCATGCGGATCTGGATGGGGAAAAACAGGCTCAGGCTCAACCCCTCCAAGACCGAATGGCTGTGGTTCCCGGCGTCAGCTGGTTCCATCACTGGCTATGGGGGTGAGACCTTAGCCCCCCCACAGGAAGGGTTCGCAACTTGGGTGTCCTCCTGGATGCGCGGCTGTCCTTGGAAGATCATATGACGGCTGTCACTAGGGGGGCTTTTTATCAGGTTCGCCTGATCTACCAGTTGCGTCCCTTCCTGGATCGCGATGCCCTGCGCACAGTCACTCACGCCCGTGTCTCTTCCTGTCTGGACTACTGTAATCCTCTCTACATGGGGCTCCCCTTGAAGAGCACCCAGAGGCTCCAACTGGTCTGTTATGGGGGTGACGTGACGCTCCCATGTAATACCCCTCCTGTGCAAGCTACACTGGCTTCTGGTGGTTTTCCGGGTGCGATTCAAGGTGTTGGTTACTATCTTTAAAGTGCTCCATGGCTTAGGACCTGGGTACCTACAAGATCGCCTTCTGCCACTGAGAGCCTCCCACCGGCCAGTATGCTCCCATAGAGAGGGTCTCCTCATGGTGCCGTCGGCTAAATAATGTCGACTGGCGACATCCAGGGGGAGAGCCTTCTCCGTGGGAGCACCTGTCCTCTGGAACGAATTGCCCCCGGAGTTACGAATTATCCCTGACCTGCTGCCGTGCTCTCAAAACCTTTCTTTTTCAACAAGCCAGGCTGGCGTAAATACGAATTTTATTAATTTTAATTGGGGCTTGTTGGTTTTTAATCTTATTAGGGGCCAAATTATTTAATATGTTTTAAAATTGTTTTTAACTTTTATATATCTGTTTTACTATTATTATTTACTATTTATTAAATTTGTATACCGCCCTTCTCCCTTGCGGGACTCAGGGCAGTGAACAGGCATAATAAAACCACAAAACATCAATATACAAAATACTTTAAAAATCAATTAAATTTAGGGCCTGTTCTAAAACCAGGTAAAATTCTCAGATAAAATCGATTAAAATAGATTTAAAACTACACCAGGCCGGCCGCACGGAATAAGTGCGTTTTCAAGGCCTGGTGGAAGAGGCGTAGGTCAGTGATCGTACGAAGGTCGAAGGGTAGGTCGTTCCAGAGGGCAGGAGCTGCCACAGAGAAGGCTCTCCCCCTGGGGATCGCCAGCCGGCATTGTTTGGCTGACGGTACCCTGAGGAGGCCTTCTCTGTGGGAGCGAACTGGTCGGTGGGAGGTATTCGGTAGCAGGATGCAGTCCTGCAGATAGCCAGGTCCGATGCCATGGAGCGCTTTAAAGGTGGTTATCAGCACCTTGAAGCGCACCCGGAAAGCCACAGGCAGCCAGTGCAGCTCACGCAGGAGGGGTGTCATGTGGGAGCATCTTGGGGCTCCCAGAATCCCCCGCGCGGCCGCGTTCTGCACCAACTGGAGCCTCCGGGTGCACCTCAGGGGCAGCCCCATGTAGAGAGCGTTGCAATAATCCAGGCGGGAGGTGACGAGGGCTTGAGTGACCATGCATAGAGCGTCATGATCCAGAAAGGGGCGCAATTGGCGAACCAAGCGAACCTGATAAAAAGCCCCCCTGGCCACTGCTGTCAAATGATCGTCTAATGACAGCCGGGAATCCAGGAGGACACCCAAGTTGCGCGCCCTCTCTGTGGGAGCTAATGATTCGCCCCCAATGGCCAGAGATGGTACCAACTGGCTGTATCGTGACGCTGGAAGCCACAGCCACTCAGTTTTGGACGGGTTGAGTTGAAGCCTCTTTCTCCCCATCCAGACTTGCACAGCCTCCAGTGCGAGTCTGGATGGGGTGTATTATTTTGGCTGTACACCGCCCTGAGTCCTTTGGGAGTAGGGAGGTATAAAAATTAATTAATAAATAAAATAAATAAATAAGATTGATTTATAGACTTTGGCCTTCAGAACGCTGGTTTTGTCTGTCAAGCTTCAATTGTGGAATAAACCTACTACGCAACATTGTTTTATATTCCCGGGTTGTGTGTGTGTGTGTGTGTGTGGTGGGAATTAAGACAATCCTCGAGGCTAAAGCAATTTGGCTAATGAAAGGGAGAAGTGAACGATGGAAAGTAGCAGGGTGGGAAAAGTATCCATGGGACAAATGAAGAAGGGGAGAACCAATGATTGAATTGGGCTCAGAAAATAGTTAGGTGGCACTCTTGAACCAAGATGTACCTTTTACAAACTGGAATGATCATGACCACCATATGATTCTGGGACTCCAGTTGGGTAAAAGAGCTGATCAATCAATTCCTGTGCCATCCTTCCCAGTTTCTAGGCTATCCCGGGAGGGGATAGCCCAAGCAGCTCATTTTTATCTGTTTAATGCAGAAAAGTTTCAACTCTAAAAGGTGAAATTTATCTAATCATTGCAGAGAGGTATGCATTTTGGTTAAGAAATCTAGAATGCCCTCTAGACAAGTCCATGACTGCCTTCTTGTCATTTTCACAATGAAACTCAATGCTGTCTGTTGTTTTAATCAATACTTAATCAATATTCCTAATTGTTAAGGGGTTTGAATATCACATAATTTAGAGTCATGGCTCCAGTATAGATTCTCTTCCAGAAGACTGGTAGGCATAAAGTGAGGCCTTTTTTCTGTCACAGTGCCCCTCAATATTGTACACCTTTCTAGGGAAGTTAGGCAGGATTACTTCAAATAGAAAGCAAAGATTTTAATTGTTCCTTACATATCTTAATGGTCGGGTTAGTACTGACCATTTAAAGATCACCAGTTTTGTTTTGTATTGGCTTTATTTTTAAATTTAGTTTGTCTATTTCTTAAAGCACCCTAGTGGTTTATAAGACAAGCCATAAATATGTACAGATTATTAGTATCTAAACAAAGTTGTCTAATATACTACTAAATACATTTCTTTGCTTTTAAAAATAAGGAGGGACAATTTATTATTAGGAGGGAAGACAAATATAAAATATGGAATATACTATGAAATTGGACAGCATTATCCCTATGCCAAGTCCGTGTATGCACCAGAATAGAGTAAAATGAAATACAAGTTTTTGTGGCAGAAGTCTGTATTCACTAAATCCGCTCACGCATTTTTGTAGATTGGATTCATCAAAATGGTAACTTACTTTTGCAGAGTTAATGGAATAGTGTTGGGAGCACAAAAGAATCCCACCTTCCCTTCCGTAACAGTCAACACTAAAAAAAACCCTATCCAGTTTATAGCATCAATAAAGAAGCTACCCAAGTAAGAACTTCTCCATGTTCATTTGAAAGCAATTCTCAATTTCAAGTGGGAGTTGCATTAAAAGCTGCCATAATTGTGGCAGATCCTACGATTGCTTAGATTTTATTCCCATCAGCCTCAGATGGCAGTTCTAATAGAAAACGATTGTTTAAGATGATTCCCATAACCAGATAACACTAGGCTACCTGATGCATAGGATCATAGTAGTAGTTTTCATGTCTGCAAGTACACATGATCCTCTTTATGTTTGCATTATCACCATGGGGTGGGGGGTGGGGGTTAGGCTTCCCATATAGATAAACCGTCCATATAGTTGAAAAAAGTGAGATAGGCTACTAAACTAAGATAAGGGCAGAATATCTGGCAAAACTTGTTTTGTAAGATAGGTGGCAATATCAATTTGGCCAACAAAATAAACACACACACAAAAGTCATTGCATACTACTAAGTGGGCTGGCCATTGGAAACCTTTTTTGCTATTGATCTAAATTACAAAGTTGGATAGCACACCAAAGTCATCTCATCCTATCCAAACTAAGGCCTGAACTTGAGAAAGGTGATTTGCCATTTCCTTCTAAAGCCTTTTCTAATAATTACTTATTAAAGCAGCAAAAGCGTTTGTGGATAAATAGCAATATTCCTATGCAACATTTTCAGAGATAGAAAACAGCAGTTGTGCAACAGGATTTGAATGCTCCACCTCTACTGCCTTGGGCAGGTCATACCTGCCCATCCTCTGACTCCAAAGTATAAAGATGGGAACAGAGACTTACCATGCAGGTTTGGTGTGGAGCCAAACAGAGCAGCTAAATAAAGTAACTTGCTTTGGCAGCTCACCCCCTGCCCGCCCCATAATTATAAAACATATAAATACAGAATGCTCTAGTAAATAAAAGTAACTTTGGACAACTATGTTTCTCTTTGGTCTTCTATTAGAACAACCACACAAAGGCTTAAAACAATTCATCCTTTCCGATTCATATTTCTTTAAAGCAATGTCTAAATGTTGCCTGGAAAAATTATTCACAATATTCTCTGCCAAAAGAAAATATTTTGAATTATTTTTCTAGAAATCACACCAGAATAATTATGCTGACATGACCTTCAGTTTATTTAAACTCTCTTCATGAATCAGGATAGCCTTTTTCTCCAGAATGTGACTATTTTACATGTCTGTTCTCGTGCCCCATTCCCTCTTCACCAATGTCTCTCCTTTACAAGAATCACAAATTCTGTTTCTGTATGAGTCCGATGAACTTTTAGAAATTTTCCTAGGAATGCTGGATATTCTGTGTTCTTATTTTAAAAAACAAATCCCAAACCCCTTGATTACACATAATTAAAAAAAGAGCACGCACTATATTAGAACTATCTTCAAAACCAGTGTAAGATTGTGAATTTATTCTGATTAGATCACAAAGTCCTGTGTGTCTGTGTATGTGCGTGTACACACATACACACATGTACCCCCACAATATGAATACAGCATCTTGGGATGGTTTCTGTCCAATTCCACATGTCCTCAGCAAATGTTCAGTTTCATTCTCCCAGTTTAGAGAAATTGTTCTCTTGTTCTCTGCCAAGTTCCTTTTCTTTCAAGAGTTTCTGGTTCTCAGCTCTCAACCTGTCCAGTTCCTCTTCTAACTGACTTACCCTGGGGTCTTCTGTTGAGTCCCCTGCAAATTTCTTGTTCTCCATCTGTAGGCGGTTGTTCTCATCCTCCATCCTGGAAAGACACTTCTCCAACTCCAAATATTCCTTGATCAATTCCTGTTTGCTCATATTCTGCAGACTCTCTACATGATATCTCTCATATGTCTCTGAAAAATCTTTCTGAAGGAATTCAGTACCATCCCCTCCCATCCCATCACTACCCCCATCCTTCTCTTCCACAAAGTCTTCCTCACTGGTTTCATCTGATTTGGTGGCAGATCTTTTGGGGTAAAGGCTTGTCTTCAAATCTGGTTCTTCTTGATCATGATCCTCCATCAAAAACTGTGTGGTGTTGTATGGTGCAACAGGCTGTCCTTTAGCAAACATCTCTGCCCGCATCCTGGAAGCCCTTTGACTCTGCTTCTCATCAAACTTCTTCTTCTCTTCCCAGCTGAGTTTGTAATAAGGCTTCCAATGTTTCTTCTTCTTTGAAGGGCGCCTCCTATGTTTCTTTTTGCTCAGCTGTTTTTCCTCTTCTCCACCAGACTGAGATCTGCAACTCTGGTCAAAAGTCTCACAGTATTCCTGCTCTTGTAGGTCTGGTTGCTCTTCATCCCCTGCATCTTGGGTGTCTGCAGCTGCACCAAATGCCTGGTCCTCAATCTGATTAATCCCTGGGGCAACCAGATTTTGGCTTCCTCCAACCACAGGAACGGTGAGTTCTGCATCAGGGAAGGCAACATCAGCACTGACTGGCCTGCCATCCTGCTGCTTGGCCACCTCTCTTGGCTGCCATCTATCGGCAATCTCTCTTCCTTGGAGCAGTTCCTGGTTAGTGGGTGGAGATCCAACAAAAGGTCCCCCTCTGCCAGAGTCTCCTCCACCTGCACCCCTGCAAGAGGGGAAAGGTGTTTTGCCATTAGGCTGTTGCCTCAGATTGGCAGAGAAGGCAGCATCAGCCATAGCTGGTGCTTTTAGCAATTTCCGAGATGGTTGGCTAGTAAGTCCGAGGTGTTGACTCCCTCTTCTCTTTAATTAGCCGACAGTGCCTTGCTGGATGGTGCTGGGGCTGCCAGCTTCACAAGTTCTGAGAAATCAAATACTTTTTTTAACACTTCAGCCCAACTTGCAAGCCTTTACAGAACTCTTACTGCTTAATAGTTATCAAGAGTATTAATCTGGAAGTGTTTCTTGCTCTTTCTTAAATTTCCAGAGTGTTACAAACATTAAACTTTGCAGGAAAAAAAAAAAAGACCGGCAAGCTGTCTTGGTCAGTCTTTAAATGTTCGTTACCTTCTGGGAAGTGTGGAAGCTCCAGTTTCTACTTCTCCTGTTTGTCACACTGTAGAAAAGATGCACATCTCAAATTATAAAAAATATTAAAGGCAAATAAAAAGAGTCCCGGCTAAAGAACGAGCCACCGCAACAGTCAGTATGTCCTTGAAACACCTTGGACGCAACAATAATTATATATATAAAAAAATGAAGATACGAGGCAAAAGGCCACTGAAGAGTTAAGCAGCAGGGTTCTGACTCCGGCGTAGGTGATAAAATGTAAAATGTCCAAATCCACACAATCAAGGGTTGTTCAGGCACGAAATAGTTGAAGGCAGTTCCAATGCCAAGAGTCTGTGTGTGTAACAGTTCTTTTTTCGACAATCTGGACCTCAAAAATCGCTTGAAAAAAATCTTTCCGTCCCAAGCTTCAGCTACGAAAAACTATCCAGCCCCGAACGAGTTAAAGATGGTTTCTTTCTCCTTCTCGGAGAGGAAAGAGTTAACTCAATGAGGGAAGGTTGGCTCCTCCACGCACACCCAAAGTTCGAATCGCCCCCTCCCTTGCAGTTAACCCCATTCCTCCTTCCACCGTTTTCCTCCCTTACTCAAGCGCCGCCAGTTCTCAACTGCTACTCCTAGCGCGTTTCCTCGCCTTATATAAACGAACCAGCCCCTTCAACGCAGTGCGCAGCCGCATCTTATTTTCCTGGACCCAAGGTATCTCGGGATTTGTGGTTTCTCCTTCCGATCGATTGCCCAGTTCTCTTTTAACACAATGACTACCCTTCCCAGAATCGCGGCAAGGGACTGTTGTTTAGCCAATCAATATTCAAGGAGGGCTGGGACAACAAGGAAGCCCTCTCTGGTAGGCTGCCTAAATAACTAAAACATCAATGGCTATAATGGGAGTCCTTCAATACTAAATGAACCAATCAGAGGAGAATAGTGGGAGGCGGTGTAGGAGGTGGGAATTGGAATATACCAACTATTTATGAGAATCTTGAAATCTTAACGCTTATTAAACAGGCCTTTATGAGTCCTCCTGGAACTCATCTTCAAACGAATGTCACCTCAGGCACTTTATCTGTCATAATACCGTTGAAGGAAAATAGCTTCGTAACTTACCCCTCGAGAAAAAAAATGGTAGTGCCCAAAAAGTAGTTCCAACGTAACTTTAAAGATTAAGAGGATTTTGTAATGCGTCACTCGTTTAAGATTGAGGAATTTCAGTAACTATTCGAGAATTTAGGGAGAGCAGTAATGTCATCTAGTGGCAAAAAAGATTTGGAGGAGAGTTGAGTAGGAAGCTCTTGCTGGCGGAAGGTCACTACTAGTTGGGTAAAAAAACCCAGCTACGTTAACCTATGACGGTGACTGATCTACGTGGAGGGAGTTGTAAACAAACCGAAATTGGAAACTAGTTCCGTCTTAAAGGCGTAAAGGTACTTCTTTCGCTAAATCAAATGATGTAATTGAAGGCCTGGAAAGGGGATTGCAGTCTAGTGGTTAAAGACTGAGATTTGGACTCTTCTTCTTTCGCCAGAGAAAGATATGCCCAAGTTGCAAACAGATCAAAGTTGGAAGAGTTTATTAATCCGTTTTTCTCACTGGCTGTGAAGAAAGCAGGGTGGAGAACCGCGACTGAAAAGGAAGCTGCAGAACTTAAGGTCTGCCAGCTCTTCCCTTCTAATGTTTAGAAGCTGGCAAAGGTCATCAGGAAACATGCATTCTGTATATGCTCAGAGACTAATTTATCTTCAGTTGTGTTTCACCCGTTTCGAGCCACACACACACACACACAGAGAGAGAGAGAGAGAGAGAGAGAGGCTGGCATTGATTGCCTCAGTGGAGGTACAGACCAGGAACTCCTCTTGCAGACTCTCACCTGAAAGGGCTGTTTCAGAGGGAGATGATTTACTTTACCATCCACAATTGCTCATCTTTTCCATCCCAGAATCCTGGTTTGTCTTTCACTGCTATTCGCAAATTGTTAACAAGGGTTTGGCTACCTTTAGCAATGGAAAAAGTGACCCAGGAGCATAATAATTTTGTAAAGGAAAGGTAAAAGATTAAAAAAAAAACCTGACCATATTGGGCCAAAGACTGTGGAGCCTTTAAAAATTGAACCAACCTCTTCAAAGTAACTTAGAATGACAAAAAGCTGGAGAAATGATTAAATATAAAATGCCATGGTTATCCTTTCTTGTGAAAACATGTTGGCACGACCATAATTGTATTAAGCTAATTCTATAAAAACACTACATTTTTAAATGGCAGAAAGCAAGAGTTTTAGGCACTGGGTTTTTGAAGACTTTTAGCAAAAATAAAAAATAATAATTTTTTACACCTCAAACTAGAAGGAGGGAAGTTTAAAAGTAATGTTAGAAAGTGTTAGGGAGGCTCAGAACCAAATTCCAGCAGAGGTAGGTAGTTCATCAGACATCAGTAACTGAGTTTAAATAGTATGTTTGGGTGAAAAACATGTCTATCATCCAAGTAAGTACTAAGTAAAAAATAAAACCGAAAACCCAATCTGAACTTTTGGCTAACTGCAAAAAACTAAAAATAAAATATAATTAATTAAAAATATTAAAACAACAACAAAACCCCTCACAGGGCAGACTGCATGTATCATTAGCTCTTTTTCTGCAGTCTGTTTTCAATTTTTCTATGCTGATTTCCTTATTAATTTCAGTTCAGCACAGGCTGCCTTGCTTGCTAAGTTTACTGCATACATATTGTAAACTAGAATGATTTCTTACAGCTACGCAATATTTCTCTATAATGTAATAATCTTGAGAATACAAAAAACATGAAGTAAGTAATACAACATTTTACAGCCCAAAATGCATATGTAACTCCAACACAACTTTCCTGTGAATCAATTTATTTATATTCATTTCCTTTGTTCATGTCCATGTTCATTTGTATACCTGGTGTCTTGTACATGTTTGAAAAACTAATGAAATAAATAAAATAAACATTCTATTTCACTTTTATTTTAAAGTACTATATTTTTCGGTCTATAAGACCTCCCCCCCCCCAAATATGAATGGAAATGTCTGTGCGTCTTATAGAGCAAATGTTCCCCACCCACCAGCCGCCACCCTTTGGCTATTTTTGGCTTCTGTGCACTCCATTTTCGGCCTCCACGCACCACATTTTTGGCTTCCATGTGCCATGTTTTCGGCCTCTGTGCACCTCATTTTTTGGTCTCTGCACATCCCGTTTCTGGCCCATTCCAGGCGGCAGTGGCGACGATCCCTGCCGCCCGGAATGGGCCAAAAACAGGGCATGCAGAGGCTGAAAACAGGTCATGCGGAGGCAGCAATAGGTGTTGGCGATGGGCATCGGCAATCCCCGCAGCCTGGACAAATATCTACCCGATGTAATCCAATAGCATTATTTACAGTTTATTTTTTTAATTTATTTTTATTAAATTTATACCCCGCCCTTCTCCAAAAGGACCCAGGGCGGCGCACAGGAATTTAAAATACAATACAAAATCAAGTAAAAAATTAAAAAAACTTATTTGATACCATCCTGCGCTAAAAACAAATTAAAATCCCCAAATTTAAAACTGTCTAAAATAGTCATTTGTGGAGGTTACGCTAGGCCAGCTAAATGGAACAAATGTGTCTTTAAACACTGGCGGAAGAGGCGGAGGTTGGAGATGGTGCGAAGTTCAGGGGGTAGATTGTTCCAAAGGGCAGGGCCCGCCACAGAGAAGGCTCTTCCCCTGGATGTCGCCAGTCGGCATTGTCCGGCCGACGACACCCTGAGAAGGCCCTCTCTGTGGGAGCGTATCGGTCTAAGGGATGTATGGGGCAGGAGGCGGTCTCGCATATAACTAGGTCCCGAGCCATGGAGTGCTTTAAAGATGGTCGTCAAAACCTTGAAGTGCACCCGAAAGACCACAGGAAGCCAGTGCAGCTCGCGCAGGATTGGTTTTATATGGGAGTGTCTAGGAGCTCCCGCAATCACAATGACAACATTTGCCAACAACATTTTTTTGACCAGCAGCATTCTCAGATTTTGAACACCTGAGAACAACTTGTTAAATCCTTTAAATTTAAATTTAAAAATTTGCATGCATGACAGGCGCTCCCCCCATTTTTTACATGTTTTTTTCGCCCTCCCCAGGCTCCAGAGGCTTTATAGGAAGTGACTTCCGGTTTGCTTGTAGGGTCATTTTTAGTCCTCTGGAGGTTTCAGGGAAGCTCCTGAAACCTCCGGAGGGCCTCCAGGGGGCAAGGGGGGCTGTTTTCACCCTTCCCAGGCTCCCATAAAGCCTGGGGAGGGTGAAAAATGGATTTAAAAATGGCTGAATCAGCTGGCTAGCACGCACCTCAAGTGCCCTGCCAAATGGCTCCACGTGCCACCTGTGGCATGCGTGCCATAGGTTCGCCATCACTGATATAGATATTTGTTATCAATACATCAGTGTGATATGCAGATATTAAGAAATAAGTGAAATAAGTAATTATAGGTTCCTATATTGCCTAGGTTACAGGAGAAAGTTTTAACTTATATACCAATAGTGTCAATATATCTTAAACCATAACAACAAAATACTTAGAATTTATTGGACTCTATTGTAGAGTCCAATTATATTAAAGGATTATCTACAACAGCATTTCATTTGAGATGTAATAAGGAAAATGCTTTTTAAAAAATATGTTTACAATGTTCTATATTTATTACATTTTGGGAGAAAGTAGTGGACTATGTAATTGTGATTGTGAGACAAAATCTAATGTACCTAGTACATGGAATTTGACAGCCAGACAACATAAATAGATTCTTTGTGACCTTGCTATGGCCAAAATACTGATATTCTAGACAATATTGGTGCTAGATAAATAAAATAAATAAAAATAAATATAGTGTCATTGGAAATATAAATATATGCCTCCTTTTATTCAATGGATTGCAATGAGTCTATAATTTTAGACTTTGTATGAACAAATATAAAGAAGTACGGGACTCATCTATATAAATAAAAATGTAAAATAGTTTGTACAAAGCAGCTAATCTCAAAAACTACTGCACCGAACTGCCTCAAATTTTGACACAATGTTGCCAAGGACTTCCGATAATAGAATACCTACTCATTTTGTGCCTAGCACACGTGTATCGTGTGCAAGGTACACACATGTAAAATGTACCCACTGAAAAGGTTTTTACCATCCTGTAGCTCCTCCCACCCGGCTGATATGTCACGGACACGTAATGGCAAAAAACGAATGGCCTTGCGAAGGAACGTTGCCAGGGGCAACGCGGAAAACAATGCATGACGCCTGCGCCTCCCTGTCAGCTTGCAGCCGCTCTCTTCCACACACGCATGCACGCATGCACGCATGCATGCGCCCACAGGATCAGAAGCGTCCCAGGCCCGTTTGGCGGGCAGCTCTGGAAAGTGCACCTCGGTGGCCTCTGCAGGTGGCTGTTGCTGCTGCTGCTGCTCCCGAGCCCTGCAACACGCAGCTCCCGTTGTCCGAGGTCACCCGGCAGGCGCATCGGGCAGGACAGCCGCGCACGTCTCCACCAGCTCCCTCCGACGGCCACCGAGGCACACTTTCCAGAGCCGTCGGAGGGAGCTGGTGGAGACGTGCCCGGCTGTCCTGCCCGATGCGCCTGCCGGGTGACCTCGAACGACGAGAACTGCGTGTTGCAGAGCTCGGGAGCAGCAGCAGCAGCAGCAACAGCCGCCTGCAATGGCCACCGAGGCGCACTTTCCAGGGCTGCCCACCACACGGGGCTGGGAGGGAGGTGGGCATGTGGCGCCTGGATGGCCTCGCCAGTGCTTAGGTAGCTGCAGCCTTGGGTGCTGCCCCCGCACGCACACTCGCTGCGGGAGGAGGCAGCCGTAGCCTCGTCAGCTGACATGCCTGTCTTTCTGCTGCTTCGGGGGGGAGGGAGAGAAGGAGGGGGAGTCTGACATACACAGAGAGAGAGAGACAGAGGGGGAGGGAGAGACAAACAGAGAGATAATGAATGAGAGATCGACAGGCACACACACAGTGACAGAGAGAAAGGTAGGGGAGAGAGACAGACACAAACAGAGTGACAGAGATGGGGGAGGAAGGAGAGAGAGACAGACAGACAGAGAGAATGACAGAGAAAGACAGGGAGGGAGGGAGAGAGGGAGGGAGAGACAAAGAGACTAATGGCTTTGCCCACCACTGCGTTCGGCACAAGGGAGGGAGGGAGGGGGGCCTGGAGGAGGTTGACTGGGGGATGCGGTGTGGGGAGGGGAGGGATATGTAGTTAGGTAGAGGAATATAGAGAGAGGAAGAAATACAGTAGGTAGGTAGGTAAGTAGAGGCATAGACGAGAGGGATGAATACAGCAGGTAGGTAGATAGGTACAGGTATATAGAGAGAAATACAATACTTAGGTAGGTAGGTAGGTAGGTAGAGGGAGAGAGGGAAGAATACAGTAGGTAGGTAGGTAGAGGGATACAGGGATAGAGAGAGGGAGAAATGCAGTAGGTAGGTAGGTAGGTAGAGGGATAGAGAGGGGAGAAATACAGTAGGTAGGTAGGTACAGGGATATACAGAGAAATACAATACTTAGGTATGTAGGTAGGTAGGTAGGTAGGTAGGTAGGTAGATAGGTAGGTAGAGGGAGAGAGGGAAGAATACAGTAGGTAGGTAGGTAGAGGGATACAGAGAGAGGGAAATACGGTAGGTAGGTAGGTAGGTAGGTAGGTAAAGGGATAGAGAGAGGGAGAAATGCAGTAGGTAGGTAGGTTGAGGGATAGAGAGGGGAGAAATACAGTAGGTATGTAGGTAGGTACAGGGATAGATAGAGAGGGAGAAATACAGTAGGTAGGTAGGTAGGTAAGTACAGGGATAGATAGAGAGGAAGAAATACAGTAGGTAGGTAGGTAGAGGGATAGATAGGGAGAAATACAGTAGATAGGTAGGTAAATAGAGGGATAGATAGAGAATAAGAAATATAGGTAGGTAGGCAGGCAGGTACAGGGATAGATAGAGGGGGAAATACAGTAGGTAGGTAGGTACAGGGATAGTTAGAGAGGGAGAAATACAGTAGGTAGGTAGTTAGAGGGATAGATAGAGAGGGAGAAATACAGTAGGTAGGTAAGTACAGGGATAGTTAGAGAGGGAGAAATACAGTAGGTAGGTAGGTAGAGGGATAGATAGAGAGGGAGAAATACAGTAGGTAGGTAGATAAAGGTATAGATAGAGAGGGAGAAATACGGTAGGTAGGTAGGTAGGTAGGTAGGTAGGTGGATAGATAGGGAGAAACACAGAAGGTAGGTAGAGGGATAGATAGAGAGGGAAAATACGGTAGGTAGGTAGGTAGGGGGATAGATAGATAGGGAGAAACACAGAAGGTAGGTAGGTAGAGGGATAGATAGAGAGGGAGAAATACAGTAGGTAGGTAGGTAGATAGAGGGAGAAAGGAAGAAATACAGTAGGTAGGTAGGTAGATAGAAGGATAGATAGAGAGGGAGAAATACAGTAGGAAGGTAGGTTGGGGGTTATATGGTGGTTGTGTGTATGTGTGCAGGTGTAGATATACACACAGATTGTTTGGCCATTTAACCAGACTGGGCCACAGCAACGCGTGGCCGGGTATAGCTAGTTCATCTATATAAATAAAAATGTAAAATAGTTTGTACGAATCCACTAATCTCAAAAACTACTGAACCGATCTGCCTCAAATTTTGACACAATGTAACCAAGGATTTCCGATAATAGAATAGCTACTCATTTTGTGCCTATCACACGTGTGTTGTGTGCAAGCTAAACACAAATAAAATGTACTCACTGAAAATGTGAGAAATCCCTGTAGCCACGCCCATCAGGCTGCTTTTCAACTGTCAGTGTTGGAAGAGGCCTCTTATGGTGGCCTCTAAGGGCCAAAAAGGCACTGGGATAGCAAACTCCCAGGTGGCCCATAGAGAGGGGGGGGGAGAAATACTGCTCAAGACTGTTCTCTGAGGTAGAAACACGGAGGCAGGAAGCTGCTTTAAACTGTTTAATATGAACTGAACCAAACTATAACAAAGAACCACACATCTGACAGCAAATACAGTTTAATAAAAGAGGGACTAGGGGAGACATGATAGCAGCCTTCCAATATCTCAGGGGTTGCCCCAAAGAAGAGGGAGTCAAGCTATTCACCAAGGCACCTGAGGGCAGAACAAGAAGCAATGGGTGGAAACTAATCAAGGAGAGAAGCAACTTAGAACTGAGGAGAAATTTCCTGGCAGTGAGAACTATTAACCAGTGGAACAGCTTGCCACCAGAAGTTGTGAATGCCCCAACACTGCAAGTCTTCAAGAAGATGTTGGATAGCCATTTGTCTGAAATGGTATAGAGTTTCCTGCCTAGGCAGGGAGTTGGACTAGATGACCTCCAAGATCCCTTCCACCTCTCCAAAGCACCTGATGGCAGAACAAGAAGCAATGGGTGGAAACTAATCAAGGAGAGAAGCAACCTAGAACTGAGGGGAAATTTCCTGCCAGTGAGAACTATTAACCAGTGGAACAGCTTGCCACCAGAAGTTATGGATGCCCCAACACTGGATGTGTTTTTAAGAAGAGACTGGAAAACCATTTGTCTGACACGGTATAGGGTCTCCTGCTTGAGCAGCGGGGTTGGACTAGATGACCTCCAAGGTCCCTTCCAACTCTGCTATTGTATGATTGTATTACAGTAGGTAGGTAGATAGGGGAATAGAGAGACAGGAAGAAATACAGTTTAATAAAAGAGGGACGGGGAGACATGATAGCAGAACTTCCAATATCTCAGAGGTTGCCACAAAGAAGAGGAGTCAAGCTATTCTCCAAGGCACCTGAGGGCAGAACAAGAAGCAATGGGTGGAAACTAATCAAGGAGAGAAGCAACTTAGAACTGAGGAGAAATTTCCTGACAGAACAATTAATCAGTGGAACAGCTTGCCTCCAGAAGTTGTGAATGCCCCAACACTGGAAATCTTCAAGAAGATGTTGGATAGCCATTTGTCTGAAATGGTATAGGGCAGTGATGGCTAACCTTTTTTGGCTCATGTGCCAAAAGCAGGGGGAGTGCAGGGGCGATGTGCACAGGTGTGCCACATCCATAATGCTATGTGCATGATCCCCTGCATTTGGCATGCTTTTTATGTCATCCCCAGGCTCCAGAGGGTTTATAGGAGCCTGGGGAGGGTGAAAACACCCTTCCCCATCTCCAGAGGGCAAAAAACAGCCTCAAAAGAAGGCCTAAATCAGCTGGCCAGGGCACACATACAAACTGAAGCTGACAGGGCAATGCCTCGCATGTCCTAAGAAATGGTTCCGTGTGCCACCTGTGGCACCCGTGCCATAGGTTCACCATCATGGGTACAGGGCTTCCTGCCTAGCAGGGAGTTGGACTAGATGACCCCCAAGGGATACAGTAGATAGAGAGGGAGAAATAAGGTAGGTAGGTAGGTGGATAGATAATAAATAGATAGATAGATAGATAGATAGATAGATAGATAGATAGATAGATAGATAGATAGATAGATAGATAGATAGATAGAAAAAGAAAGAAAGAAAGATAGACAGACAGACAGTAGGTAGGTAGGTAGGTAGGTAAGTAGGTAGAGGGAGAAAGGAAGAAATATAGTAAGTAGGTAGGTACGTAGGTAGGGGGATGGATAGATAGATAGATAGGGAGAAATACGGTAGGTAGGTAGGTAGGTAGGTAGATAGGTAGGTAGGTAGGTAGGTAGAGGAATAGAGAAAGGGGAAAATACAGTAGGTAGGTAGGTAGGTAGGTAGGTAGGTAGGGGGAGAAAGAAAGAAATACAGTAGGTAGGTAGGTTGGGGCTTATATGGTGGTTGTGTGTATGTGTGCAGGTGTAGATCTACACACAGATTGGTTGGCCATTTAACCAGACTGGGCCACAGCAACGCGTGGCCGGGTATAGCTAGTACAAAATAAAATACATTAAACAAATGTATTAAATATATTTGTAGTTGAATAATAATTGCCTTAGATCACTATATATAAAACGAACTATTTACTGTTAAAGTTATATATTGTACTTTTCCCCTTTGTATTTTAGTTCACTTTTCTAAAAATGCACTTTTTTCTTTGATAATGTATGTATTTTCGTTTTTGCATTGAAAAGTAAAATGCAAAAAAATCCACATTTAGGAACATATGTTCTGAAGCCTGGAGTGAGTAATACATACGTGCAGTAAAATAAAGAAAACAAGATAACCTAAACCTTGAAATTATTTACTCATAAAGAATTCTGACTATCTAATTAGTGCTGTTTAATTTGCCTGGATCTGAGTAATGGGAGTTGTGGTCCAACAGACATGGTGATCTCAAGTGATGGAATGTTGTATCATTTATTGCCAGTGCAGGATATCACATAGGGTATGTTGTGAAAAATGAATTTATCATGTAGTATGAATGTGTAATTAAAGTAAATAAATATATTTATGTTTCAGAGCGTGCAAAGAACTCACTCTTCCTTATCTTTGGCAATGTCTATTTGACCAAGCCATTTTGGAGTTGTACCAACATACGTGGTTTGGGGAGTTGAAAGATAGGGTTAGAAAAGTCATTTTTCTGCTCTGCGAACTGCTTGTTTTGTATAGCAGCACGTAAGACTATTTTGCACAGTCAATCACCCTTGGTTATTTTGTAAAAAATAGAAATAACAGTGCCATCTGTCTAAATAATATATACCTAAGAATATTAACAAGTATGTGAAAGCTAATTTTTGCAGGTGATAAGAATGGGTTCTTAATATATATATTTTTTACAAACCAAAAATAGCCCTATTTTTCAAAGATGCTTTCTTCTTTAGTTCCAGGGAGTTTTCAGAGATGCTTTTTTTCTCTTGTTCCAGAGAATCTGTTGTATTTTGCTTTCCATGGGAGCTGAATATTTATATGGTTGACAGCAGAATTTCCCCCCCCCCCCCCCTTCTAAGCTGCAACCTGAAATTTGGATGCCTGCTGTTGGGACAGTCTGTTCCTTCATTGTATTCGAAAGGCACACCAAAAAAAATATCATAACACCATTAGAAAGATATCCCTACAATTGTCTTCTTGTTCCCCAACCCCCCCTTACAGATCATAAGACTCCTTTTGTACTCAGGGGGAGAATGCAAGATCTAATCCTTGCTTTTCCTGGGTTGGTTTTTAGTTTGTTATCCCATAGCCTAGCACTTCCGACAGTTGCTTAGTGCAGTACTGGTAGAAGATTGACAAGGTCGCTGGGAAGAAGTTTTATTTAGGGCCAGATCCAGATAGAACTGATCTCTAGCTTTAGAAACTTGCTTTTCAGAATTGACAAAGTTGGAATGAAACTGTGACATCAACTAATTTTTTTTAATGGCCACAGAAAATCAAAACAGAAACAGGCCAGTGTTCTCTTAGGTCACAACAAGAGTTTGCTGGGTAGAAATCAACAGGTTAAGTTTTTTATAGCATATACTACTCAAATTACAATTAAAAGGCTCAGTTAGCTACAGGAACATAAAGAGCTGGCAACCCCAGCTCAACTGGATTTAATTGTACATAGCTAGCAGCAACAACCCATGTGCAAAAATACAATTTAGCATAGGGAAAGATATGAAATTTCATAAATTAGCACATATTTTTAATGTCTATGTAGCATTGTGGTTCTAGATACCTTTGCAATGTACTTTGTTAAAGATTTCTGAAAATAGTCATGAGTAAGATTTAGCAGGAGATAGATTATTTAATTTGGGTCTTTAAAAAAAAATCTAATGATTAACTTCCATTGATGGGGATGCCCTAACTATAACTAAATTAGGCTACGTGATGGCATATAATCTGGATTCCCATGAAAGAGGGGCTGCATTTCACACGACAAAGAGACAGTAAAGTTTAGACAGTTTGGTCAGGAAGAAGAAAATTAAGGTACTTCCCTAGCCATTCTCAGAGTATATCTATAATCATGCAAATAATGGTATTAGTTTGGTAAGATTTATGTCTATAGGTGAGGAACATAAAGGAAACTGCTCAGAAGTAATTCTATATCTTTTTCTTCCTTCTTGGGACCTCACAAGCCATAACTCATTAAGGTTAAATCAACCTGACTTTTACCCTTTTATGGAGTAGCTCAACCTCTATTGAAAGAGGTCCTATGCATTTGGCAATCAAAAGTAAATGTGATTGTAAAGCCCACATAGACATACAGTATGTCTTCCCCAAGGACTGCAGTAGGCCCTTTAGGTTCAGTATGTTGCATATGTTAATTACCAATATTTTGACCTTTGAAAATTACACCTCAGGATTAATTAGTTTAATAGTTACCTTATGGATTAATTTTTAAATATTTCCAGGGTACCTTACAAAATTTATTCCATAAAAGAATAGTGATGAATGTTGTTTTATTTTGTTGGCTAAAATAAACCAATTGTATTGTTTTGGTTACAATAAGCTTTGAGATGCATCTATATTCATATTAAAACACTTGAGCAAAATATAACTTTTATTGTTTTCTCAAATTACCTTTTATCAGAGAGAAAATTCTGCAGGATCAGGAAATAATTGAGTGGGAGAAAGAATTTGTTGTTCGCCACTCTAAAAGGCTGGACCACAGCCAACAAATTTAATTTATGAACTGTAGATCTTGGATGAACCTTAGGAAAATACACTTTCAAGTTTAAAACACTGTGGCTAATCAAACCAAGTGCTTTAGGAATTGGGTTGAGGGTCTTCTTATCTGCTGACTTCTTACATTAGGCATATATGTGTGAGTATGTGTCAGAGGTGACCTCTGGTGATTGTCTGGACTAGTCCTTGCAGTCTTCTTGGTAATTTTCAGAAATGGTTTCCTTTGCCTTCTTCCTAAGATTGAGAGTGTGACTGGCCAGCTGGCATGTGTCTTAGATGGAAGTAGAACTCGTGGTCTCCCAGTTTCTAGCCTGGTATCTTAACTATTACATCAAACTGGCTCTTTAATATAAATATTATATATACTACAGATTACTTCCTGTTCCAACTCTCCTGCTTGTCCAGTGAGAAATGGTAAATTGTGAGATCTGCTTAAATAATTATTTTTAAGAGATAGCGACAAGTCATCAGTTTTTCTTCTATGAACTCCCTCCTTCTTCCCAGTTCATAATAAGATATTAGTATATGCTTATTCCACGAGCAGACAACATTTGGGGGACAAGGACACATCTGGGTTTCCAAGAGCATGCAGAGTGCAGCACTCTGAAAAAAAAAATAGCTGTCCTCAAAAATCTTTTACATTTATAAGATAACATCTTTGACATACCAGTAAAATGTGTATATGGACCACAGACCAGAGTAAGCAACAAGGCTATCTGCCAAATCAGATTGAGCAGAGAACACTTGTTGAAAGTTCCCACCTATGTAGAAGAAAACCAGTCTGTCACTGCTTTTGTCCTATCAGTTTGCAATGTATGTATATGATTGCAACTAACTACAGGTAATCCCCGGGTTACGAACGTTCCCTTAGCGAATGTTTGATGCAATAAGCGCCCCCTACTGTTTATGAACAAGTCCTGAAATACGAATGTTGCAGCACCACAGCAGTTGTTCACTCTTACAAACAGCTGCAGAACCTCTGCAACATTCGCCCTGCCTATTCCCCTCTCACCCACTCCACACGGCGGGTTTTCATAGGCACTAGGCTGTGGATACTGTACTCACATTACGAAGATCTAAGAGACCTTTCGCTTTCTTTGCCTGTTTTGCTACTTCAGGTCTTTGGTGAGTATGCAGAGGCCTAAAGTACTACAAGATCACACGAGATCTCTAGCTCGAGATCTCATGCTATTGATTTCTTGTGGTCTAATGGCACTTTAGGCCTCTGTTCTCTGCAAATGGCGACCTGGACGAGATCTGCAGAAAAAGGCTTTGCAAATGGATGGAAGGCCTGGAGCTTTCCATCCATTTCCAAAGCCTTTTGCTATCTTTGCAAAAAGCCTCTGCAGCCCAAAATGGAGCGCTGCAGCTTCATTATGGTGTGTGTAAGCCTTATTTGGCACTTTGCAGCCCAAAAGAGAGCTCCTGAGAGGCAAGCACACCCCTCTAAAGCTCCATTTTGGCATGGGCAGGCCTTGCCTGGCACTTTGCAGCCTGAAACAAAGCTCCGGAGGGGCGGATGCACCCCTCCGGAACCTGGTTTTGGCATGTGCAGGCCTCATCCAGCACTTCACAGCCCAAAATTGTGCTCTGGAGGGATGGGGGCGGCTGAGAGCCTGGGGAAGAGATAGCATGCATGGTAAGTGATCCAGCATGGCAGGTTAGATGGGAGGGGAAAGCAATTATGCGGAGCATGAGGTATTCCAATGGGTCGGAGAAGCTTTGGGTAGTCTTAAGCAAGTGGTCTGCTCCATCACTACCCCCCTCCCAATGGCCTTCCCCACCTGAAATACCTCATGTACACTTAATGAACTGTGCATTTGATTAGCGAATGAGCGGGTGAAAAGAGGGAGTGATCCCGTTCAAGATACAAGATTCACTCCCATGACTCCTTGGGTTACAAAATGGAATGGGCGGGCTCCATTACTTTCATAACTCGAGTACTACCTGTACTCTACTTTCTCAGGATGTTTCATACTTTTTCAGCTGTGTCCCTTTCTTCCATTTTATTTTATTTATAAGAAGACCTATTTGCCTATGGATATTCTTTGACAAAGTGACAAAATCAGTGGACCAGAGGAATGCTGTCAATATAATTTACTTGGACTTCAGTAAGGCATTTGATAAAGTAGACCATAACCTACTATTAGATAAAGTAGAAAATTGTGGGTTAGACAGCACCACCACCAAATGGATTCGCAACTGGCTGACCAACCGCACTCAACGTGTAGTCCTCAATGGAACTGCATCTACATGGAAGGAAGTATGCAGTGGAGTACCCCAAGGCTCTGTTTTAGGCCCAGTACTCTTTAACATCTTCATCAACGATTTGGATGAGAGGATAAATGGGGAAATCATCAAATTTGCAGACGACACCAAGCTGGCAGGAATAGCCAACACTCCAGAAGATAGGCTTAAGATACAGAAGGATCTAGACAAACTTGAACATTGGGCACTATCTAATAAAATGAAATTCAATTGTGAAAAAAGTAAGGTTCTACATTTAGGCAAGAAAAACAAAATGCACAAGTACAGTATAGGTGGTACCTTGCTCAATAATAGCAACTGTGAGAGGGATCTAGGAATCTTAGTGGACAACCATTTAAATATGAGCCAGCAGTGTGCAGCAGCTGCCAAAAAAGCCAACACAGTTTTAGGCTGCATAAACAGAAGGATAGAATCTAGATCACGTGAAGTGTTAATGCCACTGTATAGTGCCTTGGTAAGGCCACACTTGGAATATTGCATACAGTTTTGGTCGCCACGATGTAGAAAAGACGTGGAGACTCTGGAAAGAGTACAGAGAAGAGCAACCAAGATGATTAGGGGACTGGAGACTAAAACATATGAAGAACGGTTGCAGGAGCTGGGTATGTCTAGTTTGATGAAGAGAAGGACCAGGGGAGACATGATAGCAGTGTTCCGATATCTCAGAGGGTGCCACAAAGAAGAGGGAGCCAAACTATTCTCCAAGGCACCTGGGGGCAGGACAAGAAGCAATGGGTGGAAACTAATCAAGGAGAGAAGCAACTTAGAACTAAGGAGAAATTTCCTGACAGTTAGAACAATTAACCTCTGGAACAGCTTGCCTCCAGAAGTTGTGAATACCCCAACCCTGGAAGTCTTTAAAAAGATGTTAGTTAGCCATTTGTCTGAAATGGTATAAGGCTCCTGCCCACGCAGGGGGTTGGACTAGAAGACCTACAAGGTCCCTTCCAACTCTGCTATTGTATTATTGTATATTCTTAAAACGAAAGTTATTGCTGGAGACTGGTACTCCTTTGTTTTGCAGAATGCTAATTAGTTTTATTTTAAAAGATGTTTCTATTTTTTTAAAGTCAGGAATGGTAGAAAGTCTGATGGATACAAAGAGAGAGCACATACACCCGGATGCCTACCCAACATTAATACCCATGTTGTATGTAGTTATATGTTAAAAAAACATGTGCTCATTTTCTATTTGGCTTTAGGCAGAGGCAATGGAATTGCTCATATTTGTATGTTCATTGTCACCACACTTTCAATTTATAGATGACTAATTTATGAAAACATTCCTAACCATTTTCTGTAAGTTTATTGGAGAATCAGATTGCAAGGGCCATGCATGATTATACACTTGAACTGGGTTTGCAAATTTCCGGAAATTAGTGGTGAGCTGCCCAAATATCATATTGCTGAAATATAATGACAAAATATATATTTTTGAGAGCACAGCCTTTGTATCTTTTGGTACTGCTAAGCTTTATATTACATATTTTAGTTGAAATCTACTTGAAACTTACATAGAAGGGCAAAACATTTCAGTTCTGCCCATTTTGATATATTAGTGTATGATTTGCCAAACACTGCTGTGATTAGATGTCCCTGAAATGTTAACAACTAAAAGTGCAGTTCCCAAGCCATAAAAAAAAATCAACTAATTCTTTTCTAAGCCAAAATATGGTTAATTATAATAGCTGGGTTAACCCACACGCTAAGCCGTACACCAGAGGTGATTGATTTAACAACATATGACATGGGGAACATGTTAGAAGATTGGGGTTTTTCCACTTTTTTTCCAGGTTGGGATAATTAAAAAAACCCAGTTATAGTATTTTAGAAATTATACTATTTTTGTGAGTTTTAAAATATCACTCTTTTGGTCATCAGGGGGAAAATGTATTCTAGGGGCTGAAAAAAAGAGAACAGAGGATGCTTGTTGCCCTCCACTGCTGTTAATTATGAGTTACAAACAAAACAGTTGCTCAGATTTACTGTTCAGAAAACATAGATAATATCTGGAGATGATAGTGGCATGCAGAGTTGTTTGGAAGTAGAGTAGGGAGGCTACTTGTACAATGCTGTACTTAGCTCCTGTTATTTACTCAGAATTTTTTCTTACAATTTGAAATAGTTGGTACAGGTCCAATCTTCTTGAGCAACATAAGATAAATGTGTTTCTTTGGCTATATGACCTTTTAAATATTTTCTTCTTTAGGCAAGATATACAAAATAACTCCTTCTGATTTGCCTTACTGGATTTGATTGGATCTCTCACTTTCTGGTGTCCTTATAAGTGTCTTTCTGAATATATTTCATTTTGTCGGCAACCTTCTTGTAATCCTCAGAACTGGATGCAGATATTTTTATGTTAACTATATGCATTGCTTCCAAAATGAAGAGACAGATAGTAAGGAACTTCAGTATTGTGGGAAAGGCATCACTGTTCATTCTCAGAGGGATTCTTTGGCCTCTGATTTTAAGTTGAGGTATGAGATTAGTCATTACCATGTCAAGTTGTCAATCTCTCGTTTCTAAAATCGATGGTAAGAACCTGATAGTAGCAAATGTTAAAGATTCTCTCCATTATGTGATCATTTCAATAGCACAATGCTCACATTAGGCCTTTGAAAGGACAGCTTGACCAGTATTCCTAATTTTTGATCCCTTGGTTGAAAGAAGAAGCACAGGCAAATGAACAGAAATCTCTCCTTAGGAAGTTTAACCAGGGTTTTGTTTTGTTTTTGAATAAGTAGGTGTTATAGACTAAGAAGGATACCGCAGTTTCTTTATTTAATATGAAACTATTTTTAACAGCTATAATTTAGTTTATAGTTTTAAGCTGTAATGATTTTTTGTCTGGGACAAAAAAAAAAGACATTGCCACATTCATTGCTCTTTACATATTGGGGATCAGGTAGCAGAAATGTTCCTTTCCTGGACTGGTTAAAAGTTTGTTTACCATTCCCATGTCATTCAATTTCAGAATCAAAGGGGAGTTAAAGGTTCCTTTTTTAGAAAACCACCGCAAAGTTAAAGTCCATTGGCTTATCAGGATATATGTTGTCAAAGCATCATTTTCCTTTTCCGTTCTTCATGCTGACGGAATAAGGACTCTGTACTTAAATTTTCCTTTATACTCACCTTTATCTTTATTTTACATTTAGTTGTAGAAAATCAAAGTATCTTCCACTCTGAACCACAGGATTGTAGCAAGGTAGATTGATAAATATGAAAAAGCATGATAAATGTTTGACGTTCAAACCCAACTTTTGAGGCATTTCCAGGAAATTTTTTCTCCCTTACTATTATTAAACAACAATAAGGAATTCATCGCTTCTGTCTCTGGAAGTACCAAAGTAGCCACTGGACAACAAAAGGCCAAGCCAGCAAGAAAAGCCAGGTATGAGGAGACAGATGTACAGGCCAACTTGGCAGGTCCTGTGAGATAAAAAAAAATGGCAGAGACTGAAGAAAATATTGGAAGTGATGGTCAACCTTCCTGGATTCCAGAAATTCCAAACAAAGGAGATTTATTTTTATTTATCTATTTATTTAATTTATAGACCACTCCCTCTCCCCGAAGGGACTTGGGGCGGTGCACAGGGCTTTAAAAATGCATTTAAAAAGTACAAACAATACAATATTTAAAATAGAATTAAATAATTTACCTGCGCTAAAATGTAAACTCTAAAAACCTTAAAAACTCTTAACCCTAATTCCCAACAAACCCTATTAAAACATTTTAGGTTAATATTACAGCTTAGGATGGATAGATTAGGCCAAGCCGGCCAGATGAAAAAAGTACGTTTTTAGCTTTTGGCGGAAGGAGCGGAGGTCCGTAGTTGTTCTAAGATTGGGGGGTAGATCGTTCCAGAGGGTCGGGCCCACCACAGAGAAGACCCTTCCCCTGGGCGTCGCCCGCTGGCACTGCCTAGTGGACGGCACCCGGAGAAGTCCCTCTCTGTGGGAGCGAATCGGCCGGAGGGATGTATGAGGCAGAATGCGATCCCGCAAGTAACTAGGTCCCGTGCCATGGAGCACTTTAAAGATGGTAATCAATACCTTGAAGCACACCCGAAAGACCACAGGCAGCCAGTGCAGCTCGCGCAGGAGAGGTGTAACGTGGGAGAACCTGGAGGCTCCCAGGACTGCCCACGCGGCCGCGTTCTGGACTAACTGTAGTCTTTGGGTGCACCTCAAGGGAAGCCCCATGTAGAGAGCGTTACAATAGTCTAGTCGGGATGTCACGAGTGCATGAGTGCCTGTGCGAAGGGCATCCTGATCCAATAAGGGACGCAACTGGCGTACCAGGCGAACCTGGTAAAACGCCCCCCTGCCCACGGCTGTCACTTGATCTTCCATGGACAGCCGGGTATCCAGGAGAATGCCCAAGTTGCGTACCCTATCCACCGGGGCTAGATGTTCACCTCCAATGGCCAGTGATGGAATAAACTGGTTGTACCGGGACACCGGAAACCACAGCCACTCGGTCTTGGATGGGTTTAGTCTGTGTCTGTTCCTTCCCATCCAAACCCGCACGGTTTCCAGACACCGGGACATCACTTCGACGGCATCATTGGGGTGATTTGGGGTAGATATGTACAGCTGGGTGTCATCAGCGTACAGGTGGTACTCTACCCCAAAACCACGGATGATCTCACCCAGCGGCTTCATATATGTGTTGTACAGGAGCGGCGAGAGGACCAACCCCTGAGGCACCCCACATGTGAGGGGTCTCAAGGTCGACCTCTGCCCTCCTGTCACCACAAATTGCGATCGACCAGAGAGGTAGGAGGAGAACCACCGCAAAACGGTGCCCCTCACCCCCAACCCCTCCAGTCGATGCAATAGGATACCATGGTCGATGGTATCAAAAGCCGCTGAGAGGTCTAATAGGACCAGGATGGAGGAACAACCCCCATCTCTGGCCCTCCAGAGATCATCTACGAATGCGACCAATGCCGTGTCAGTGCTGTGTCCGGGCCGGAAGCTGGACTGGCGCGGGTCCAGATAATCCATATCCTCCAGGTGCCGAGGAAACTGTTGAGCCACCACACTCTCTACAACCTTCGCCAAAAAGGTTGGAGACCGGACGATAATTTACTAACAATGCTGGGTCCAGGGAAGGCTTCTTGAGGAGTGGTCTCACCACCGCCTCTTTCAAGATGGCAGGCAAGATCCCCTCCCTCAAAGAAGCATTCACTATCTCCTGGAGCCAGCCTCGTGTAACCTCCCAGGATGCCAGTACAAGCCAGGAGGGACATGGGTCCAATAAACATGTGGTGGCTCTCAGTCGCCTACATAACCTGTCCATGTCTTCGGAAGTAACAGAGTCAAAGTCCTCCCACAAACATGTCTCAAGACCTGCCTCGGTTAATCCCTCCAGACTATTTTCAATGGAGACCAACTCGCTCTGAATCTGAGCAATTTTCTCCTGCAGATACTCTCCAAATTCCTCTGCTCTACCCTGTAGAGGGGCTTCCCGCGGCCTCTGTTGAAGGAAGGAGCGGGTCACCCCGAACAGTGCAGCAGGGTGGTTATCTGCGGATGCGATAAGAGTGGCACAATGATGATGTTTGGCCACTCTTATCGCCACAAGGTAAGTCCTCAAATGGGCTCTCACCTGTGTTCGATCAGATTCAGACCGTGTAGATCTCCATTTCCTCTCTAGGCATCTCTTATGGCGTTTCATCACCCTCAATTCCTCGGTGAACCAAGGAGCCTGGGTGGTTCGACGCCATATGAGAGGCCCAAGGGCGCGACCCAATCTGGTTTCTCCAATCCATTTAATATTTCTCAGATTAAGATTCAGATAAAAATGATTAATAAGTGAAAGTAACCACTTTTGAAGTTTTTCCCCCTGGTGTCATCAGAGTACTGATGACCACGGATGATCTCACCCAGCGGCTTCATATATATGTTGAACAGGAGGGGCGAGAGGACCGACCCCTGTGGCACCCTACATGTGAGGTGTCTTGACGTCAACCTCTGCCCCTCCTGCCAACACAAATTGCAACTGGTCGGAGAGGTAGGAGAAGAACCATCGCAGGACAGTGCCCCCCAAACCCAACCCCTCCAACCGGCGCAATAGGATACCATGGTCGATGGTATCGAAAGCCGCTGAGAGATCTAACAGGACCAGGATAGAGGAACAACCCCTCTCCCGGGCCCTCCAGAGGTCATCCACCAACGTGACCAATGCCATTTCCGTGCTGTACCCGGGCTGGAAGCCAGACTGGCACGAGTCCAGATAGACAGTTTCCTCCAGGTGCCGGGGGAATTGTTGCCCCACCACACTCTCAACAACCTTCGCCAAAAAGGGAAGGTTGGAGATAGGACGGTAGTTGGCTAAAACAGCCGGGTCCAGGGAGGGCTTCTTGAGGAGGGGCCTTACCACCGCCTCTTTCAGGACGGTCGGCATAAACCCCTCACTTAAAGGCTGCACTCCTCTCAGAATTAGCAGCCAATTATCTGGTACCATCTAGATCAGTGGTTCTCAACCTGTGGGTTGGGACCCCTTTGGGGGTCGAATGACCCTTTCACAGGGGTCGCCTAAGACCATTGGAAAACACATACTTTCGATGGTCTTAGGAACCGAGACATCAATTTTATGAGGAACTGTATTAAAGGGTCGCAGCAATGGGAAGGTTGAGAACCACTGATCTAAATACATGCTTGTAGAAATGTATTTGGAAAATTTCCCATCATGAGTCACTATACCTTTGCATCAGATACTTTGGATGGAAGGCAAGGTTTCAACATGGACGTATGGGGCTGAAAGACAGAAAAATCAAGATGGTTGTAACAACTAGAACACTACTCCCCTCTCATTCTGTTTTCTTAGCAATTTTGTTGAACATACATTTCAGATATCAGAATAATTGGGAGTAACTTTATACATGGATGGGAAATGAGGGATACATGTAAATTTTTACCAATGGTTTTAAAATCAGAATCCTTGGCATTGTATGTAATTTTACAACTCTTGCCTATATCCATTTATGTAAACTTGTGAACTACCGCAGATGCCTTTCCGTTTTTTGTATTTGTTTTAAATATAAGTATTTTGTGTTTTTTTACGGAAACACTTGCTTTCTTCTCTTAACAGATTTTGCCACTGGTAGTTAGTGTGAAATCAGGCAATTATCAACTTATCCATATAGTCCAGTGGTTCTCAATCTGTGGGTCGGGACCCTTTCATAGGGGTCGCCTAAGACCATCGGAAAACACATATTTTCGATGGTCTTGGGAACCAAGACACCAATTTTATGGTTGGGGGTCACCACAACATGGGGAACTGTATTAAATGGTCGCGGCATTGGGAGGGGTTGAGAACCACTGATATAGTCAGTAGGATTATAAAATAACAATGATCATAACAGTACAGATACATCAATAAAACCTGGAGGAGGAGGGGGGGCTAGGTATGACAGAAAGAAATAAAGATAAATACAGTGGCTTTATTGGGACCTAAGGTGAGGATTCAGAAGTATATTGAGAACAAAACAGAATAATAATACAAAGTAGAATTCAGCAGCTATAGCTAAACCACTGTGGCTCTATACAAGTCAGCTTGAAAAACTTCCCAAGAAAGTGAATTCAGGGACCCTAATGCACCCAGCTAAAAGAATCTTGGCCACTTTCCTCCAGAGCAATAGATACAGCTTTGATGCATATCACATTCTTTTCCAAAGATCTTAATACCTGAGCAGTGGACTGCCTGTACTGATGAAGATATGAAGGGTTCCAGCATGTGAATAAATACACTACAGTACTGGAGGAAAGTTAGGACCTTCTACAGTGGTACCTCGGTTCACGAACACCTCTGTTCACGATCAATTCGGTTTACGAACAGAAATTTTCCAAAAAATGTGCTCCGCTTCACGAACTCCGCCTCGCTTCACGAACTCCGCCTCGCTTCACGAACTCTGCCCTCGCTTCACGAACAGAAAAGTTCGTAAAAATGCTCGGGTTCACGAACTCCGTTTCGCTTCACGAACAGGAGCCGCGGACATTTTAAAAACAAGGTCAGAACGGATTAACCGGATATACATTGAACCCTATGGGAAACTGTGCCTCTGTTCACGACCAATTCGGTTCGCGAACAGAGTCAGTTCAAGAATCACGACCAAAAAACAAGGTCAGAACGGATTAACCGGATTTACATTGAACCCTATGGGAAATTGTGCCTCGCTTCACGACCAATTCGGATCGCGAACAGAGTCAGTTCACGAATTAAGTTCGTGAACCGAGATACCACTGTATTTGCATTTTGATTCCACTGTAGTTTAGGACTTTATCATAATAAGCTAATGGAATGTGGGCAGCCTTGGGGCAAGGTAACAGCGTTCCATGTGCCTTCGGCATTTAGTCATGCCAGCCACATGACCATGGAGACGTCTCCAGACAGTTCTGGCTCTTCGGCTTTGAAACAAAGATGAGCACTGCCCCCTAGAGTTGGGAATGATTGGCACATATGTGCGAGGGGAACCTTTACCTTTACCTTTAATGTGGGCAGCCCTTCAGCCCAATATTGCTCTTTTAAGGCTGAATTAGTTTATAAAGAATTTGTTATGGAATAATCCGTGCTTACAGTTCTAAAATTGTAGTTCTTAAATTTTCCCTGTCATTCTCCCCACGCTTCCTTTTGTTACTCTTTTCCCTCTCTTCACCCTATTTCCATCAAACAGGGTTAGGGTTGAACTAGTAGAGCTGCAGTTTTCAAAATCTCTATGCAAGAACTCCAAGACGTTTGATTTGCAACTTGCCTCCCACACTTTTAGAGCTTTCTGAGCTCAGCAGGGATTTGTATTTTTATAAACCAACACGCTAGTCAGCTATTAGAGGAAGCAATATACCTGCAAAGCTGCCCATGATTCCAAATATTTGAGCCTTTCCATCACTTTTTTCATATCCTGCTGCAAAGCTTGAATGGTGCTTATCACCTGCAAGGCCGTATCCTTCTGGGTCAAGACATTTATCTGGCTCTCTCTGGTGGCTTCAGGGTTTTGGCTGATCTCAGTTGGGCCAGTCTGCAGGTGTATAAGATGAGATGAACCTGAAAGATCCATTGAAGCTGTAGCAAAAAAGAAAAAGAAAAAGGATAGATAATGAGACCTCGCTATTTTAAATGAAGAGTGTCCCAGAATTTAAATCTGCCTGGATACCATATCTATCCTTGTGTGTCAGAATTAGATGGGAGGCGGAGAATAAGATTTAAGGGGCTTACATCTCTCTCTCTCTCTCCCCTCCCCTTTCTGTCTCTCTTACCTGAGCCTCTTTCCATTTGCAATATATGGATAGCCTAAATATAAGGGATTCCAATGCATCAAAACTAATGACAAGTTCATGTATTCTACTGAAAAGGGTAGAGCCAAATCTTGTTTGGGAGCCATGAAAATAAAGGAAACATTGTTCGCAGTCCCTAATGTTTTAAGATAATCAAACAACGGGGCAATCAATAAAAACAAGGCAAGGGGAGTGACAGAAACTGAAGGGAAGAATAGTGACCAGCTAAATCTACACTGGTATGTTACTAATTAATCTTCCACAAGGTCAAGACTTGAGCTGATCAGAAGAATCCTCCAACATAACCAAGGTAAGAAAAAATACTCCTATATTATCAGTTGAACCATATGCTATATAAGGCAGCCCAATCACACTGATGGATACCTGCATTTAGGGTTTCTACATTGTGCTCCAGAAAACTACCACCTCCAGCTTCTTGAACAATGCTAAATTTCCTCCAGGAGGTAATGACTAGTGGTTAGTATCTGACTGCTACACAGTTCTGGTTAACAAATGGCCTAGAACAGATTTTAGAAGCTGGTATACAACATGCCTGTTTTGAGTAGTAATTTCTCTACTATGCTTTTCCCTAACTGGGTATTCCCTAACTAGGTGCTTTGAATGTTCTGCTGACTGAAAATTGTGGAAGGTATTGTCCTAACATATCTATGGAAGACAAGATTGGAAGTTATTATTTCTACAAGAATCAGATGACTCCATCAAGAAGTAGAATAAGAATACAGGATACTGTATGATTTATCAACCTCTGGTGAGTAAAACTTGTAATTTAGCTTTGGAATGGAATTATTGTTGCATGTTTCCCACCCTTTCTTTAAACAAAAGATCCTAGATTGGGAAGACATATTTTCACTTCATCTTTCAAATAAAATGCTCCGTGTAGTAAATCATCAAATCAGGAAGGAAAACTTGTGTATATCTGTCTATAGGAGTGATACTGAATGGAAAAGGACTTTCACATAATGGTTCGTTCAAGCTCCAAGCTCTGCTCTCATTGTGCTTTAATACAGCTTGTGAGATTCAGTTCTAGTTCCAAATGATTTTAGGCTTGGCATAATTTCCCTCTCTTTTCCACTGATTAATGTGTAAATGAAAGCGGATAATAGATGTTGGTCATATTCCTGGTTGGCTCTGGCTGAAATACTTGGTAAAATAACTGGGCAGAATTCTACAACATCTCTCATTTTACCTCACTCCTTCTGAAAACTGACTTTTATGGCTGTCCAACTCAATATCTAACCATATTTACTTTTTGTTCTCATCTTTTCTCTCAAGGATTATTTGTACAGTGGAAACACAACAGAATATATATTGTGGATGCCCTTTTAGTAGTAAAAACATACGTTCTCTGCCAAGCTTACACATTTTACCTTTGCCTTCATTATTTCAGAATGAAAGCAAATTAATTCTTTTTCAGGCCTGTTTGCACTTGTGGATGAAACATAGGATTTTGTTGCCAGATGCATGAGCCACAACACCAATAGGCATGTCCTAGACCTGTCTCTGTGCTTTCTTTCTGAAGCAAAAGATTAGGTGCCCCTTCTATTTATCTTCCTTCTCCAGCTAAGGATACTCTAAAACTTACATCCTGTTTTCTCTGTAGCTTGATTCCTGGGAGGGTTGCTCAAGGGAAAGCTTTGTTTGGCTGATAGCCTTCTGGCCTATGGAGAAAGAAAAAGTACAAACTAGACCTTTAGAATCTTTTTTTTTTTGGCCATTTTAATTACTACAGTGTTCCCCTCTCCAATTCAAATTAAAATGAAGATTAATTGTTAGGAAACAACCTAGTTTCTGTTGGAAACCTTACAAAGTGCCTTAAGGGATTACAAATGTTATTCTGTGGAGAGGAAAGTCATAATATAGTCCTAGAGCTACTGAATCTGGAGTAGGGTGCCTGAGAGGCCAAGTGTTCAAGTAGGAAGATTGGCCCTCCTTAGCAATGCTGTAGGGAGAATAAACTTGTAACCCAGTTTTTTTTAATGAAAGAACACTAAAAGCCAAACATGAGATGCCTTTTATCTCCCTATTGTTATTTCTAGGTTTTGAAAGTTTACTTCTCACGGTTTATATGTGTGTAAGTAAGTGAAAATTAAACAACCAAGTGGTTTTGTCTCGGTCCATCTGTTCAAATTTTGCAAGCCTTAATGTTCTAAAAAAAACACCCCACCTTTGATACTGATACACATTTTATTTTACCTAAATTCATCTATCTAGAAAGGAACTTTGCTTTAGTTTGATTAAACAGCTCAAATTACATAAGTCACTCATTACATGTCCTTAAAAGATGGATCTTTAGATAAACATGGCTTAGGAACATGGGCTGATTAAAACATTATTTTAAAAGAATCTGATTACAGCAAAATTAGTTCTGTGATATAAATGATTAGATATAGCAAAACTGACAATGGGAGAGCAGAAGATAATTTATTGCAACCTCCCTAAACAATTAAATTTGTCAGTGTAGGATCAGGATACTCTACTCAGAGGACTCTTCCTCGTGGTTTTCTAACTGTGCTACAGCCTTGGCTCAGTGACATTTTTATGCTGTGTCTTCATAATCTTTATTTCCTTCACACCAACAACTTAAGACTGCCTTTAATTGTTCTAGTTTTAAAATATTTTTCCTCTTTTGCTGACACAATTTTTGCTGTGGCTATGATCCATCAGTGATGTGATTACTGGTGCAGTCAGGAATGGGATCTGCAGAGTTTCTACTGTCTTCTTTGGGTTCATGGAGGTATATCCACTTCCTTCTTGCCCCTGGGCATTACTCTCCAAAGCCATACTTGCTTGGGCTGCAGGAGGGTCTGGACACACAAAGGACTTGTAATGGCCATGTAACGCCTACTGGGGGCTCTCTGAAGCACTTGTGAAGTCTTAGAGAGATTCCTGGTACATACAAGTTTATAAACACAAGTTTAATATTCTTCTGGAAGAGGGATAGACTTGTTTTTTTAAGCTAAGGCTTGTCGGAACACTAGTCCTGTGCTGCATATGGTTAAACTAGGAAAGAGTTTGGTTCTGCCAATAATGCTTCAACAAATGAAGCATTATAAGTTCACTCCTTCTAGCAAAAGGTAATTTTGGTGTTGCGATAGTGCCATTTTACCCACTAAATAGGCCACTTCTAGGAGCTGCTGGCCATGGCCACTTGATGGCAGCAGTAGCTAAAATGGAGTTTGCTTATTACTGATGGCTCCTTCCTGTTTTATCTGTGGTTTCTCCTGTAATTTGGCAGCTGGGTTATTTTCTACATGGGTTCAGCACTCTTTCAGAAAAGTGCTAGACCTGTGTTTAGAAAGAGACAAATTGACAAGCAACATGGGCCATGCCTGTGCCTGAATTGTTTTCTTATTTACTTATCAAATTTATACAGTTGCCCATCTCATGAGAATGCTTCATGGAAGGGGAAACAAAACAGAAGAATCCACCAAGTGCTTTTAAAAAAATTCAAATATCCAGAATACCACCAACTACCAGCCACTACCTTTGTTACTGAAGCAGAATAGTTATCAACAATAAGGACAACCCAATTTACGATAGCATACTTTTCTAGCAACTTATGTACTGGATGACAGCATTTTAGCATGGACCATTTGGCTATGTTTAAAGGCAGAGTTTTTAGATTAAACCTCCGCCTTCTCTTTTCATTTCCATTCCTTGTATCATTTCATCACCTGATGAGGCTCCACCTGTTCTAGGCTATCACAGAACACCTCATTCTCTGAATCATTTGTCACCTGGCTGCTCTTTATAGCTTTGTTGGTAAGGCCAGATCCTGCAAGAGAAAAATGGCTCAGAATAAAAATAAGAATGTAAAATAAGAAAAAACAGAACAGATATGTGTGGTTGTCAATACATGTGCAAGTGATTGTATCTTACAAAATCTGAACCTCCAGATGTCAGGTGTTTATGCCTTTCCCCATAAATTAGGACCAATAAGGGAGGCTTTAGTACTTTACTAAAGTTTTAAATGTTTAAAACTGTTTTGTGGGCATATTATTTAAATTGGCTTTGCAAAATGTCAGATCCATGAGAGTTTGGTAATTGCAGGGGCTATACATTTTGTAAAGAAAAATAAATCTGAATTACCTAGGCATCTTATCTGATTTACAAAAGAGAAGAAAAATAATACACAGTGGTCTGATTTGATCCAATTTACTTTAAATTATATACAGCACGTTAAGATCCAAGAATCAAGCTGGGCATCAATAAGCCAATAGGCTGATTTCTAATTTATGACATCAGTTTTTAGAAAGTGGAAGGATGAGGAGGTGGAAGGAAAGAGCCACTCTATTCAAATCAGCTATCTCTTTCTCACAATGGAAATGTCAACAAATTTTGGCTTTGATTATTTAAAAAGACATCTTATGAAGAAGGAAGTAATTTCACCCTCTCACTACACTTAATGACTGAATTCATAAGGAGCAGGAAGCAGGCTACCAGCTCTTCTAATTATGTAAATATAATTTCCTCTTAGAGGTGAATGCTTGCAATGAAGGCAAAACCTGCCCTCTGCCTTGACACGGAGTAGCTTCACTGTATAACAATGATCCTACAGTAAAAATGACTGCATTATTCAACATAAAGTGAAAGGAATGCACATTATCTACTGGGAATGCATGTATACATAGGGTACACAGATCCCCCCTCCCCCCCCACCCCCTTATAGCATCTTATGATATGCACTTGCCTGCTTGCTTCCGCTCTTCATATACTGGTGGATTTGAACAGATTTCAGCAAGTCCATCTAATGAACTGTTTTGCAAAGACGCAGTCTCCGAGTCTGGTTTAACTGCAAAAGAATAGAATGTTTTTCAATGTTGATCATTAAAAGCCTGGGGTGTATTAGTTTTCCCCTATCAGTACTACATCTTTGGTATTAGGGTTAGGTTTGGGATTAGGTCTAGTTTTGTTATTAGGTCTGTAGAAATGATTCAATGAAGTGCTTTGCTGTGCTTCAAAGACAATAAGCTCTCTAGCTCCTTGAAAGGTTGACATGGCTGATTTTAGGGACCTCGGCAAGGATGGATTTCAAATCTAAGCACACATGCCCAGAAACTTTTAAGACAGCCACAACAACTTGTGCCAAGTCTTTGATCATATATGATGTCTCGGAAGCTTTGAGGAACCAATTCAGTTCTTGCCAAATGATTTGCATAGCCTTGCTTTATACCATGCTTTAATTTAATTTAAGCACAAGAGCATTATTTATTGAAGTTAATGGCCACAAGGCAAATAATATCCAAACCGGGCATGACTGTTTCCAGGTCTCTGGAATTCCAAGTCAGCCTCCTGATTTAAAATGGATGATTAGCAGAGAGGGGAGTATGTCACAGAACAGAGCAAGCCAGGAGCTTTCAACTACTCTCACAGTATGGAACATTTCGGGCAGAAACAGCATCTTGGCTGTAAAGATCTTTTCATGTGTTCCTTAATACTTGGAAAAGAAAGTTCGTAAAAAATGGTTGGAGACTCCTATCACACTTTTCATTCAGGAGCAGAGGTTAGCATGCACAGAACTCCCTTCTCCCAATTTTCTTCTTACAATGAAGGTTGTAAGGTTCGGCTAAAAGAATTACAAAATCAAAATCATCTTGTGGGCTTCTATAGTTGAGTTTAATGCTTTACCCAATGTGCCACACTGGCTGCCTTATTTTAGCAGAAAAGCTTTTAGAATACATAAAAATGACTGACTCCAGAAAAGACCATCCACTGAGCTAAATGAAGAAGACTTTCACTCTTCCCTGAGTAATTTAAGGGGAAAAAGGGATATAACTAAAATGAGAAATTGCTTCTACTGCTCTCTTCTCAATTGTTTGGCAAAATTACAATGAAAATTTTAATAAACAAATGTATTTCTACCAAAAAAAAGAAATTAGGCTTAGGAAAAACTGGATCTGTACTCATGGGAGACTTTTGATATACGCTATTTACTGGCTTTGAGGATCTTTATTTTAGTTATTTGATTTATAGCCTGCTTTCAAGGAACTCAACATTGTAATCATCCAATTTCCCCCATAATCATACTGTGATTTGGATTGCGTTAGAGAAGGTGAATTGCTCAAAGATACTTGCTGAGCTACCAACAATATAAACAGAAACAATGTAGTAGCTGTCTTTATATATAGACCAAAATAGAGGCGTAGCAGGGAGCCACTCCTATGAATAGCTCAGATGGCCTATATCAGATGCCACTCAAAGGCAGAGAATGCACAGTGCCAAGCCATACAGCCAATTTGATTGGACAGTTTTCTTGTATAAATTTTGCTAATACAAATGACATTCAAACTTAGCATGGGGAAAGATCACTCCTAAGCACCTTAACAGTCCTGGCACCCTGGCAAGCTCACCATCTCACAAGTTCTTGAAAGCCAGATAGGCAAACTGCTACTTTTTTTTAACCACAATGTCTCCAAAGTTACTTCACTTTGGGAAATGTTAGCTCTCCACTTTTAATTGTCTTCTGCTACACTGCTGAATATAAACTGCAGCCAAACCCAGTGGACAGCAGAGAACCCTTTGTTAAGGACCCCAGGAATTTATCCCAAAACCAGTTTGCAGTGTTGCACAGTGAGGCATGAATTGCTCATCCTATTTTAGCTTGAACTATACCTTAGGGAAGTCACCACTGGCTACATTCACACAACTTTTTAAAAACCACACAATGCCCTGAATCATAAGCCAAACAAGCTTGATTTGTATTGTTCAGCTACAAAATATTAACTACAGTTAATCCTAACCACATGTAATATTGTATGTTTTGATTGAATACCTGCTAGGTCTTTAACTAACTTGCAAAATGTGTTATAAACCCAGCCATTGAGTGGCTTTTGTTCATCACTGCAGGAAGAGGTTAAGAGTTGGGGACAAGCCAAATTTCTTTTTAAGCCTACTGATCCCAAGCTGCTCTGTAGAGCTGCTTCCTGTGCCAAAGTCCCAAACAGGCCAAAGCAGGTTTGACTGCTCCACTCCAAACTGGTTTGGAGATAGGTCAAAGTATCTGAGATTAGGGCTTGGGAGGCAACAAGGAAAAAACAACCATCTAGTTGAAACTCCCTGGCCTAGAGGACCAATCTTCCATAACCAAACGTGTCTGTCAAGATCATTAAATTCCCAAGAAGAAAATGCTCTGTGAACTAAATTGCATGGAAGCACCAGCAAAGTGACTTCACACAGGAGAAGTCAAGGAGCCAAGAAGAAAGGAGAGAGCAAGAACTTGAACTGAAAAGAGTATAGCTATCTAATCACGCACGCTGGTGAAAGTATCCCAAATGCCTCCCTCTCAACCTGCTTTTGCTACCCACAAGCATACCTGATTTTTTCTTGAAGAAGGATTCGGGCGGTCTGGGCATATCATGGATCACTTCATAGAGGGGTTCAAAGTACGCAAACATATCCTCCGAAGATTTGTCCATCGGCACAGTGTTGATGACCTGCCAGAAATTCTAGAAGTGATCCCAGGTGGTACAACACCATTCCCTGGATTCCCATGAGAGATCTGGAAGCGGTTGCAGTGGTTGCATTGTTGAAACAAAGAAAGCAAGACCTGACCTACTGGGAGGCTCCTGAGATGCCTTCTTGATTTTCATAAAAGAAGAACAGCAAGATCTCTGCTTGCCCTCAATAAAGGCATTCCAGCTCATAGATGGGTACCTACCTGGGAAGTTCTCTCCCTGCTTGTTTTCCATTTAAACATTATTAGAATTAGTTATATTTCACTAAATTGGCCAGAAGATGACTTATCTTTGAAGTAGGGAAAAAGAAGCAATGAATTTTTCTAAGTAGAATGTCCTGAATGCGAAGTCAGAATGACATTCATGCAGGAATATATACAGTATGGCACATCTGCAATACACACACACACACACACATATATATATATGTAGTATATATATATATTGCAGATATATATATATATATGTACGGTATATATATATTGCAGATGTTCCATAGGTTTTACTATAAATATGAAGATCAGAAGCTTGAAGCAGGGTGGAGGGCAAAGGAGTGAAAATGGTCAAATTGTGACACAAATCTTCCTGCAATACAAATCTCCAAACTTGGATTCTGATAATACATTCCAATTAAGCATGTAAATATTAGTATGCACCAATGGTGGGTTCCAGATTCGCCCCGGCGTCATCCACATGCATGTGCACAATGTGCGTGTGCACATGTGCAATGCACGCATGCCTCCTTCCTGCCAGCAAAGCTTCTGCAAGCCTCCGCGACACTCCAGCTGCTCAGCGGGGCGTTGCGCAGACACTGCACATGTGCGTGCGTGGAAGTGCAAAAAGCATAAAACACCGGTAAGGAGCTCGGGCGGGTGGGATGGCCCTCCGGAACACCGTACCGAAACGGTATTTGGTGCTCCGGGCTGGCTCCAGTATGCCCGTACCGGGGTGTACTTCCTGCAACCCACCACTGATATGCGCCCATGTTTCCCTGAGAATAAGACTGAGTCTTATTTTCTTTTGGCACCCAAAATAAGCACTGGGGCTTATTTTCAGGGGGCGTTCTTATTTTTTTCATGTATGGGAGGCCTACCGCTTCTGCTTGTTTGTGGCGGGGCAAGAGGTCATGTGCTACACCAGTGCTGCTTTGGGGGGGCGAAGCTACCCCATAGGCCCCACACTGGCTTACTTCAGGGCCTCCACAGCTAGGCCACCCATGCCCCAACATCTGCCTTGCCTTGCAGCCACGGCACCAGCACACCGCCTGGCCTCTGCTCCATTGCGGACACAAGCAAGCAGAAGTGGGCCGACGGCCACATAGTCTCCTGCTGCAAATGGCTGTCAGTGCTGTCACCATTAGGCAGATGTTGGGCATGGATGGCCAGGCTGTGAAGGCCATGATGTAAGCCAGTGAGGGGCGCATGGGGCAATTCCACGTCTCCCTGCCTTGCCTCCTAGTTGCAGCACCATGAGCAACCAGATGGAATGGTGGGCGGGAGGTTGCACAGTCTCTTTAGCACTTATTTTGCAGTGGGGCTTTTATTAGATGCACATATAAGAAACATGCTAGGGCCTTGATGGCGAATGCATAGCACGCATGCCAGAGGTGGTGTGCACGCTGTCGCCCCAGGCCAGATCTCCATGGCGTTTCTTTCATGAACTTCTCTTTCCCTACTAATGACAAAACAGAAGCTCATGAAAGAAAATGATCTTACCTCTTGCCACCCTGCCAATGTTGGGATGCCTCGCCTCCCGCCAGTCATCTGGTCTTTGGGTCTCTGCTGTGCATGCAGGCGTACATGTCTGCGTATGCACACATTCAACCCTAACCCTAACCCTTTCAGTCTAGGCATGCATGTGCATGCCGTTTTGCCACTCAATGTCTAAAAGGTTCGTCATCACTATGCTAGGGCTTATTTGTAGAATTGGTTTTATTTTCAGGGAAACAGAGTAATAACTATTATGTTATAATAATTAGCATGTTTGTAGTTAGCATACAGTTAGAACATTACCAAATAAAATATATCATCTAAATTTAGTTGTGGGAATTTTAAGTCCTTAAACATAAATTCAAGCTGAGTTTCCTGTCGTTTCTTTCTTGTCTTCTCCCCTTTGCATCTTTTAGCAATATAAGCAATCCTCACTATAAGGAGTTCCCATAACAACCTCATCCAAAGCCCAACCAACCAACATTAATATTTTGCACCATTTACCTTCTGGGCTGCCTTCTTCATTTCCATAATATAAGCAGACATGGCTTCCTCTTTGGTCATTTTCCCCAAGCTTTTCCAGGCATCCCTGCCAAAACCCCAAAATACCTCTTATCTTGGGCAAGAGCTTCATTAGAGAAAAACCTCCCATACGTTAGAACATAAGAACATAAGAATAGCCTTGCTGGAGCAGGCCACAGCCATCTGGTCCAGCATTCTGTCTCACACAGTGGCTCCCCATTTGCTTCAGGTTATTCCCAAGCAGATGTCTTTGCCTGCTTATGATTCCCTGCAAATGGCATTGAGAGATATCCTGCCTATCTCTCCAACCCAGAGGGTGTCCTTAGGCATCCATAATGATAGCCATGGATACCCTTGTTCTCCACAAACTCATCTAATCCTTTCTTAAAGGTGTCGAGGCTGACAGCTGTCATCACTTCTTCTGGCAGGGAGTTCCATAGACCAGTGATCCTCTGGGTGAAAAAGTACTTCCTTTTATTTGTTTGAGGTCTAGCTATCAAAAGTTTCATGGAGTGCCTCCTAGTTCTAGTGTTGAACTAGTTTGAAATTCAGAATCTCTGATAATGGTTCTTTCTTAAGGATTTCTTATGTGTAAACATTAGGGTTAATCACGCACGGATGACTGGTCATTAGTTTGTGAATGCTATGAATCATATTCTCTTTATTTCAATTTCATGAATACTTTAAAATATTTAGTTCAATTTGAACATTTCAAGTGGAGGACACTATTTAAAACAAATATAAAAATTTAAAAACGAATTGGCTCTACGAGTAGTTCTAATTGACATTGATATGATTTAGATTAATAATGAATCTATATCAATAATATTTAAGCCTGGATCCAATTCAATTAAAAAATAGCAAGTGACAATGATAAAAATAACAAAATGATAGAATTTATGAGAGAAACTCTAAAAGAAGCCTTATAGCTCTCCTAGTCTATAGTCAAAATCAGTGGTATTTGAGAGGGAGGCAGTGTCAAAATAGACAAGATGACAGTTGCACCTTGGAAATAAAGTCTCACTTTTTGTATATGTGCCAATGTCAAAAGGGTGGGACTTTTGGGGTGATGTCATCCCCACCTATTTTGTCCTGTTCTGTTGATAATGCTGTTCCAAATGGAGAGCTTCAAAGAAAGCCCTGTTTCTTGTTTTCATAATTCTAATTTCTTTACAGAGGGTGAAACAAAACAGCACTTTGCTGCAATTAGTTTATAGGCTGATACAGACAGCACATCAACTTTTTCACTCTCCAAATCTATAGGACTTTATAGATCAAAAGTAGCAGTTTTGTATGGACTAGTATCCAGTGCAATTGAACAATATTAATTGGGTAAGCTTATGTATGTCCATTAGTTTGCAGATATTGTGCCTACTCTTGAAATAGCATCAGAAGCTGGATTCTAACAAAATCGCTTAGCTCAAACAAAACCTCAAAAAAGACAACATTTCATTTGGAACTGGGAGAATTTGTCACTGGATTTCTTACCATTTATACCTGCCAATAGGATCCCAAAATCCTGGCCTTGGGATCTGGCAATGACCCATTGTTGCTTGCTTGTAGTAACCATAAAAACGCAGCATTTCTTCATACGAAGGCCGATAGAAACCTGAAGAAAAGAAGAACATGTTCAGGACCCTACGTGGAAAGAGGTCTTTGATGGCAGGATTTCATTTTTAAGGTTCCCAATTGTGGTGGAACCACTGGCTGAAGGGGAGAGGCACCTCTAAGGGGAGTAGAGTCATTCCAATGTAGAGTCTATTTGGGGGAAGAAATATCTGAGATCAAACCAATTAGGTCTATACCTGCCCACCCATGAGTCTGGTGAGATTTTTGGAGGAGATGAACAATAAAATATCTATTGGATCTATCCATCAGTTATTCTGGTTGCTTATGCCTGACACCAATCTGTCTCTAGCCATAGTGCAATACTGAAAATAAAACAATTGAATCTAAGTTCACATATTTTTTTTCTTTAGAACATTTCATAAGGAGGCAATAGGTGTCAATATATAAATACATCAGCCTAGTCACTCAAGCTAAATCAGAGGTTGCTATGCAGTTGCTCTTTTTCAATATTAACCAATAGTCATTATTGTTTAAATTCTTCTACCAAGCCTCTGCCAAGTTGAGTGCTATATGTAAAGAATGAAAAAAAACCTGTAGAATTCTGCATCAAGACATACTGTTCAAACTGGGGAAAATAAACAGTTTTAACTTTTTTTCTGAATTTAGAAATCTGGCTTCTTATTCTTTGTGGCTGTTCAGAGAAGCCTGATGACATTTGCATTTGGTGTCAGCCCTTGTAGGTGAGCTAAATAACCCGAGAAGATCCCCAAAGAGATTCTTACCATTCCTAGGCAAGCCTTGAATGACCTGAACAGCTGCTTCAAACTGTGTCTGGCAATTCGCTTCTTCTGTCTTCAACCCCATTGGTACCTAGTCAGATTTTTAAAAAGAGGTTGAAACTTGGAGCATGCAGACTCCAGGGGAAAAGAGTACAGAGATGAGTGAAGTGGTAGAAAGAAGATTAGTGGTAGAAAGAAGGATTTTTCTTCCAACATTTTTCTCCTGCTCAGTGACTAATGAGTTACAGCAAGATCCCATTAGAGAGCTGTGGTTTCCCCAAGATCCTACGTATTATAATTAACTTTGTTAGTTAAAATGAATAAGCGGTATTTATACAGACAAATGTATTTACAAAGAGTATTTATAAGACAATTGGAGAAGCTAGTCCCTAAAGTCTTAATTATATAGAAGAGGTAAACGTCCATAGATATATGGCCAAATTAACTTCTGAATTCTTGACTGAGTTGCAATTCAATCTCTTACTCCTAATGGTGATTCCAGATAGTGGGTTCCTAGCATTACCAATCAAAAGACATGTGCAGCAGCTATTCTATCTTTCCCGCCAGCGATGGGAAATTTCAATTTTTTTTACTACCGGTTCTGTGGGCGTGGCAGAGGAAGGATACTGTAAAACTCCATTCCAACTCCAGGGGAAGGTTACTGCAAAATCCCCATTTTCTCCCAATCAGCTGGGAGGCAGATAATAGATGTGGGTGGGGCCAGTCAGAGATTATTTTTACCAGTTCTCCAAACTACTCAAAATTTTCATTACCGATTCTCCAGACTGGCCAGAACCTGCTGAATACCACCTCTGTTTCCCTCCTTCTCACATTTTCTGCAATTACAGAAAAAGCTTTTAAAAAGTGTGAAGCAAAGTAGAAGGTTAAAGGAAAATAAGGAAAATAAGTCTCCATGCCACTAAATTCTGTAATGAACATGGAATGATTGTTGCAGAAAAATCACATCTGGAAACACCTAATTCTAAAATGCATACCTTACTGTGACACATTCTAGATCTTAGGCAGAGAGAGATTATCTTAAGAATCTTCCCCATGTGCCATTTTCTCTGATTGAGCACTGACACCATACCAAGAATGTCAGGTTCTTCTGGCTTAGATGAGCAAAGCTCCAGTTTCATAAACTGTGGAGCTTTGCAAGACTTGAGAATTAGTTGTTTCACTGATGGAATTTTAACTTCACCTTGCTTCATTGCCGCACCTGAATTTAGAGTTTATTTTCCCAATCAGCCTTAAGAGCAACTCTTTATCTAATCAGTTTCAAGACTATATATTGCAACCTACAAATAAAGGTTTTGGGAAGCATGCTCAGGCAGGCATGCATGCAAAACTAGTGTCATACCATCATCATAGTAACTTTCAGTTAAAGTTCAAAATCAAAAACAATTAGTTCTTGATAGTCAGGTAGTTTTGCTTTACACAGTCCTTATTTTATGACCCAAAATGGAGCCCAAAATTTCTGTTGCCAAAGTGAGACAATTGTTAAGTGAATTTTGCCTCATTTTATGACCTTTCCTGGCACAGTTAAGTGAATTACTGCAGTTAAATTAGTAAAATGGCTGTTAAGTGAGTCTAGCTTCCCATTGACTTTGCTTATCAGAAGGTCGAAAATGACTCTGGGACGCTACAATTGTCATAAATAAGTTGCCAATTGTCTGAATTTTCATCATGTGACATGGGATGCTGTAACGTAAGTGTGAAAAACAGTAATCAGACACTTTTTTCAGCATTGTTGTAACTTTGAACAGACACTAAATGAACGGTTATAAGTTGAGAATTATCTGTAGTACCCAGAGTTCAGGGTTTGTTTGTTTTTTGTATCTTGAAAACAAAAGGGGTGGGTGGTGATAGCCAGTTTTTCCTACCTTTTATTTATTCTATTAGTTTAGGTCAGAGATCCCCAAACTTGGCAACTTTAAGACTGGTGGACTTCAACTCCCAGAATTCTCCAGCCAGCCTAGCTGGAAGCCAGCATTCAGAAAAATAAGAACTTCCTAGAACAGAACAAAGCCCTTTCAAGTCCCAGATTGTGCTTCTCTAACCGACCAACCAAATACCAGCTGAAAAACAAACAAAAGGGGCAGGTGTGTGATAGCTTGTTTCACAACCCCCAGCCACACAGCCTGCCTTTTATTGAATGTGATATTTAATCGCATTGCTAAAGAGCTATTGACCATTGCCTGTCATGCACTTTTCTGCACGAAATCCTGAAGTTTACATCCATTGATGCCAAGAGATGCCATTTCCTCAACTAGATCATCACTTAGACAATGCCAATGGAGTATTACATTCAGTCATATTCTATGCCAAGCACTGCAGTCACATGACATGATTTCTGTTTTCAGAGCTAAGATGTTGTCCCTTTTTTGCCTTATCGGTGCAATCCATGTTCCAGTGCTTCAGGTATTAACTTTGATGTCCTCTTCCATCTTTCTCTTGTAAGACATTCCCAACCTCCTGATACAATGCTGACTGAAACGCTTTTTACCTAACTCAGATGAACATCTGTAGCACAAGCATTCCAAAACAAGGATCTGATTTCCTATCCCCATTCCTCCCAAATGCCAATTTACGCTTGCTATTCCTGTGATAATTTCAGATAATGCCTCTGCCTGCATTTTAAAACCTAAGCGTTCCTGTGTGAATCCTGATCACAAATTTCCACCTCTCCTGATCCTTGAGCATGCAGCCCCGTTCTGTAATTGCATTGCATGATTTCTTTGTTTCTGGGTCAACGTGGAAGCCCGGGGCTTTACTTCCGTCTTTCTTCCGTCTTCCTACCGCAAAGATTATTGCCGAAAGGACGTCGGCTTACCGAAAGGACTATATCACTGGCATCTAATGTCCGTCAGGTGAATCTAAATGCTCTGCTCAGCAACGATCCCCCTTTTTCCTTCCAACAATTACGACAAGGATATCCCTTCACCAGCCCTACCTCGTGCCGGGCTCACTTCCCTCTGTGCTTGCACATCGCGTTTGTCAACTTCTTGTTCATTGCAGTAGCAGCTGTTTCAATTTTGACCTTCTGAGTACCGCCCATAATCGACCGTATCACGGTGTGAAGCGAGATTCAGCAAATCGTTGCACAGCCCAGAAGATTATGCCTCTCATCTCGGCCAATCAACAGAAGCAGATTCCCCCGTCTTGATGCTACAGGCCTCTCTTTATTATCTTGTGCCTCGCCGTGTGTTTTGTTTCGCACCTCCCTAGCTTTACCTGCAAAATGTGCCTGCCAGCGCCTCCTCCTGGGAAAGAGCTTCTTTTTCTCCGTTTAATGAGTCAGTTCTTGGGTTCATTCTAAATGCACACATGCAGATGTGGTTTCCTGAATGTTTCTCGTAAACTATAGAATTGCCAACCTCGTGAATTTCTTGTAAGATAAAGGTTTACGTTTCTTCAGCACTTGTCAATGTGAGTTGAAAAAACTTAATCAGAAGAGTCTCAAAGTCACAGCAAGAGAGTGTCAAATCACATGGAATCACTATTCGTTTTATTTATTCATTTGAATGAAAAGTATTGGTTTATTATTTTGCTAAGCAAAAAAGGCATGGTGGAAGCTTTACCAAGTTGGATATATTGTAAATTTATACTGAATACCAAGCAAATTTATTTTATTTTATTTATTTATTTTTATTTATTTATTTGATTTGTCAATCGTTTACAAGATAATAGGTATAAGAATAAACATGAGTATGAATGAAAATGCTACCAATAAATGGAGACAGCAGGCACAATGGTGTGCTTATGCACGCCCCTTACACACCTCTTAGGAATGGGGTGAGGTCAACAGTAGACAGTCTTAGGTTAAGGTTTTGAGGGTTTGATTTGTATATTATGTATATTATGCATAGTATATTTGAGGTTAAGATTTTGGGAATTTGATTTGTATATTATGTATAATACATTTGTATATTATGTATATTTGAGGATTTTATTTGTATATTATGTCAGATAAAATAGAAACAATTGAACTTTGGGGCCACCTTATCTTGGATGTAAAATTTCAGAAGACTACTAAATGGCAGAGAAGGGCTAGTGCTCTATATCCTTTTTCCACCATCCGTAGTTTGCAACCTTGCAATGGCAGCTGCATTAAATTTTTTAACTGCGTAGTATCTTTATTAGTGACTGGGAAAGAGTGGTATTCAGCAGGTTCTGACCAGTTCTGGAAAACCGGTGGCAGAAATTTTGAGTATTTCAGAGAACCAGTAAATACCACCTCTGAGTTGTCCCGCCCACATCTGTTCTCTGCCTCTTGAGTCCCAGCTGATCGGGAGGGAATGGGGATTTTGCAGTAACCTTCCCCTGCCATGCCCACCAAGCCACACCGCACCCACCATACCCACCAAGCCACGCCCACAGAACCAGTAGTAAAAAAAATTGAATCTCACCACTGGGCAAGAGTATCAATGAAGATACTTAAAAGAAGACAGAAAGTCAAGAGAGAGGCTGTGTGAGCTGTTGCCCAGAAACTGCGCTGTATTAGCTCTGATTCTATTGCCTTTGAAAAATATGCATTGAAGATATAGCATAGAAATCATGGAACAGAAACCTATGGACTACTCAGTGCCAGTTGAATTATCCTGTAAAAAATATCCAGGGTGGATGGTAGCCCTCAAGCTACTGGAAAAGAGGGTTAGCTTTTAATAGTCAGGGTTTTTATGAAGTTGTTGGAGGAAAACTTTTGGGAAGCCCAACAACTGATAGTGCCAGTGGTGGGTTCCCAACAATTCAGACTGATTCGGCCGAATTGGTAGTGGTTTGGCGGCCTGGGTTGCTGGAACCGGCAGTGACCTAGGCCTGCCATGCCCCTGAACTGGTTCCTTGGGAAACGCCAGAGGCACTGTCATCTTGTTTTTCAGTTCTGCAAAAGCACAGAACAATTTTAATTGCACTGTGCATGCGCGCCCAGCAAGCACACAGACTTACCGGAACTCACCCCTGGATGGTGATCATGACAAAAGAGGTTGCCTACACTATACAAAGTTATATGAAATTGGAATATGGAATGTTAGAGACATGTCCCTTGGCTAACTCAAAATTGTAAAAAGAGAAATGATTTGAGCTAACATCCTTGGCTTCAGTGAGTTACACTGGATAGACTGGAGAATTCAAATCGCACAATTGTATGGTTTATTTTTCTGGAAACAATATCAGATGAAAAAAGAGTTTCATTCTGCGTAAGCAACAAGTGATAACATAATCACTGAATCCAAATTCAAAGCAAGCCACTCAATACCAACAAATTACAAATCTACGCCCCAACTGAAGACTGAGATGAAATAGAACATTTTTATAATCAGCTTCAATGTACTGTCAAGCAAATAACAAAGGTTTTTTTTAAAATATACAGTGTATTATGGGCAATTTCAATGCAAAGGTAGACCAAGGAAAAGTTACAAGAATAGTAGGCAAGTTTGGGCTAGGCTAGGCAGTGGTGGGATTCACATTTTTTTACTGCCGGTTCTGTGGGCATGGCTTTGTGGGCGTGGCAGGGGAAGGATACTGCAAAATCCCCATTCCTTCCCCACTCCTGGGGGAAGATTACTGCAAAAAACCCATTCCCCACCCCACTAACCTGCTTTCCAGCTCCATTCTCCTGTTCAGGGCAACAAAAGAAGATCAGCTGGGAGGCTGGGATGCAGCAGGGGTGGGCCCGGCCTATTTCTCCGAACTACTCAAAATTTCCACTACCGGTTCTCTAGAACTGGATGAACCAGTTCTGTCAGAACTGGATGAATACCACCTCTGAGGCTAGGTGAATGAAACTGGTGATCGCCTAGTTCCTAGTGCAACTGTCAGGAAAATCATCTCAGCATAATGCACACATGATTTATACAACACAAGTGAGGTTTAAACACATGGACAGCACCAAATGGACAATATTGAAATCAGATAGATTATATTTTTTGACACTGGAAAGATTCAGTTAAGACACTTTCCTGGTGTTGGTTGTAGCGCACACAATCAGTTATTAGTGGCTAAAATGAAGCTCAAACTGCAAAGTGAAAAAAGGTATTATCCCCCCAAAATCCCATTCTCACATTTACTGCCACTGCCGCTTCAGTGCTGATCTCTGGGCCATTTAGAGTTTGGATCGTTTGGTGGTAGTGGTGGCCAGGGAGTGGATGGGGAATAAGTGGCTGTTGGGGTCTTCTCATTTTCACCTTCCCCAAGTGAAGCCATCATCTGCCAACTCTTCCCCACTGCCTGCCCTCCCACTACCGCCACCGCTGAATGCTCAGAATGCCAAACAGCCTAGAACTCAGCATGGAAGCGATGGTGATGGCGGTGGTTAGGGATGTGAGAATAGAAAGCCCCCAGCTGCCATCTCCTTATTAAAACGAGTACCAGTTAACATCATCATTGCCCTGTGTCAAGAGATATGGACTACATGTCAAGGGCATCAGGCCTGGAAAAGATCTCTTATTCTATTAGTAAAGAAAGTCAATAGCAGGAACTTCTCCAATTATCACATGATTGCACTGATTTCTCATGCAAGCAAGAATATATTAAAAATTGTTAAATGGAGGCCACAGAATGTCATCAATCAAGAAATTCCAGATGCACCAGCTGGCTTTAGAAAGGTGTGCGGCACTTAAATAGATGGATTATGGAAAAAACTCATGAATATCAGAAGGATCTTTATATATGCTCTTTTGATTACAGAAAAGCTTTTGACTGTGTAGAATACAATAGACTATGGGTGGCTTTACATGATCTTGGTGTCCCAACCCACTTGATCAGACTCATCCCATCATTGTACACTGAGCAGGAGTCAACAGTGTGAACACTTTGTGGTGGCACAGATTGATTCAGAATCACTGAAGGAGCTAAACAGGGAAGTATTTTATCACCTTTTTTGCTCAATATGTATGTTGAAGAAACAGACAGTTCCAGAAATTGTCTGATGTTGGAGTGAAGATCGGGGGGAAGAACCATAAATAATTTGAGGTACGCAGATGATACAACCTCTTCAAGACCTCTTTCACCTCTATTTTTTTTTACTGTATAAAAATAAATATTTATGCAATCTAAACAATATTTTTCAAAAGACTCAGGCATGTTAGGCGCTATTGGAATGTTTCCCAGAAAGCAATAAAAATTTTCATGACTACTTCCACAGGCAAATAATTGAAATATAAATCTATTGTTTCACATTAAGTGCAAATAAATAGTCAGAAAAATAAATAAGTAGGGGGATGTGCTATTGTGGGAAACGCCACAATAGTGGTTAAAAAATGCATGGGCATTGAACAAGTGTTGATTGGATACTGTTATGATAAAAAAAGTGTACTGGGGTGACTTCTGATTTTAAATGGATATAATTTTTTCATATCCTGCCATGTAATATGTTCATACTATTTAAATATAGAGGCAATATTGACAATACTGTATGGATTGTTGTCTCATTTCCTTCCCTATTGTGAAACACTTTGTTTATCCATTCAATAACTTATTGTCCACTGTACAGATGTTCTGGCACATATTGTCATATTATGTTTCTTATTGTTGCAGTGGCATGACCTGTACAGTCAAACAAGAGAAAAAGGCAAATTCTCTTTTGCTCTTTTCATTAGCTATAAGTATATTATACTAGCGGTATTATTTTGTGCCTCTCAATGTTTTCTGAAATCTGGTATTGTGCATTTGGAATTACATTATATGTGTGTGTGTGTGTTAGCTTTATGAGCTGATCAATAAATAAATCAGAGAGACTAGTATAGATCTATTTTGAGCTTTTTAGCTCTCATCTGCTAGCCATACCCTTATTGGGATTCGAACTGGGGCATTAATCCCAGTAAGGGTATGGCTAGCTGATGAGAGCTAAAAAGCTCAAAATAGACCTATACTAGTCTCTGATTTATTTATTGATCAGCTCATAAAATTAACACACATATTAAAAAAACCACACAACGGAATTAATGGCTTTCTGTCTAGATGGTCTCTGATGATGAGCCGAAAGGCAGAAAAGGAAACAGTATGTTTCCTCCCTTAATTGGGGCCCTAACAGGGTGTTGTGGAATAATTATAGATATAGATATATGTCATTTCCTTAATGCCATCACTCTGCTTAATTCTCACAACACTCAATAATTTACTAAGACTGTATTAATATTATTCTTTTCTTTCTTCCTAGTATCTATCTCTCCTCACTTATGACTATAACCATGTTGCTTGTATCTTTCAATTTATATTGTTTTTATTTGTTTCTTAGTATGGTTTGATAGCTTATTAGTAACTTTGACTATCACTGTTGTATTTTTTTATTCTTGATGAATGTATTTTATTCTCCTGATGTACACTGAGAGCATGTGCACCAGAGACAGGTTCCTTGTGTATCCAATCACACTTGGCCAATAAAGAATTCTATTCTATTCTATTCTATTCTATTCTATTCTATTCTGTGAAGAAATAATGCAAAGTTTTGAATATTCTTAAATACCCCTATGTTGGTATAGATGTATATAGGATGTATACAAGTCTTTTAAACAGTTTATTATATAAATTACATTAAATGTTCAAATTGGATGTCTTTCTTCTAAGACACTTTTTTACTCATTTGACTCATGATATTTGAACATTCTTGAGTTTAATATCACTTTCACTGAAAAAAACACAAGAAAACGTTTATTTTTTTGTTTGAAAAAGTTTTATTGGTTTTAACAATTTATAGCAGGAAAGGGGTAAATAAGGTATTAGATAATATTTTGGAGCTTCCACATCGGGTTTGATGACCGCCTCTGAGTCTTCATACATATTCCATTTAAAAAATAATAAAAGGAAGGGGTACATACATTTTAAACATTCAATTACTTTGTACTATTGACATCCGTACAGGAATTACCATCATAAAAAAAAAATATATATATAACAAATTATTTTTGCGATCTGAGCCTCTTTGCTATAGTCTCTTCCTCCCCCCCCCACCAGCAGGCGGACCCGTGGCCCCTCCCGTTCCCATCTCATCATCATCCAGGATTGAGGAGTGTTTTTTAAGAAAGTTCTGCGCCTCTTCATCTGTTTTGATTCTAACTCTTCCTCCCTCCCAGAATACCAGCATCCCTTCCGGCATCAACCACTTGAACCACACCCCCTTTTTGAATAATTTTTTTGTTAAGAAGGAATAATTCCTTCTTATATCTCGTATTTTCTTTGGGATCTGCTTCAATATGGCCACCTCGTTTTGCTGATACATCAAAGGGCCCCCTCTTTGCGCTCTCAGTATCTCATCCCTCGTTGACCTTCTTATAAATTTAATATGTATCTCTCTGGGTACCTCATTTATTCTGGCAAATGCTGAATTAATTCTATAAATCAAATCAATATCCCCCCAAATAAATTCCTTATCTTTCTTAATATAATCCGCTAACATAGTTTAAAAAAAATATTTATATTTATATCCCGCCCTTCTCCGTAGAGGACCCAGGGTGGCGCACAGGAAATTAAAAAAAACATATAAAGTACAAAGATAAATACATAATTTAAAATATAAATTAAACTGTCTTGTCCTATGCGAAAAGCCAAATTTTAAAATACCCATTTTAAAATTTTCTAAAATGTCCCCGTGGGAGGTTAGGCTAGGCCGGCTTGTTGAAACAGGTATGTCTTTAGACATTGGCGGAAGAGGCGGAGGTCGGTGATGGTGCGTAATTCGGGGGGTAGGTCGTTCCAAAGGGCTGGGCCCGCCACAGAGAAGGCTCTTCCCCTGGGTGTTGCCAGTCGGCATTGTCCGGCCAACGGCACCCTGAGAAGGCCCTCTCTGTGGGAGCGTATCGGTCTAAGGGATGTATGGGGCAAGAGGCGGTCTCGCATATAACTAGGCCCCGAGCCATGGAGCGCTTTAAAGATGGTCGTCAAGAGTAGCCATCAACTCTTTTAAATTTTCATTCGGTAATTCTGGAACATTCTGAAATCTTAAAAAGAATGACATGCGTTCAAAATCAATTTTAGACATTTGACCAGTAATATCTGTAAGTTCTTTCTTAAAGTCTTTTATCTCTTCCTTCATCTCAACCGCCCCCCCTTCCAGCCCCACAATTTTTTGTTTATTATTTGTTATTTCTCTTTGCGCCTCCAATAATTCCAATCTTGTGCTTAAATTGCCTTTCCGAATTTGTTGCATTTCATTCATTATTCTTTGAAACATCTCCTCTACGTTTAATGGCTGAGGGCTTGGTGACTTAGGATCCTCTACTTCTGTTTCCTTCTGTAACAAAGCTGAAATCTTTGGTTGTGAGGATGGGCTGGGTTTTGTAGATGCTGGAGCAGAGCTTGGTTTCCTAGATGGGGGTTTCCTCGATGCCATAATTTAAGTTTTAAGTGTTGGTGCGTAGAGAAGAAGGAAAGAAAAATAAATGGCGCTGTTGGGCGGGCAGTCTGTGAAGTCCGAGACAAAAGCAGCTGTAGTTCAAATTAAATTTACAACGTCCAGAGAGAAAAAGGAAAAGAGGAAAAAACTTTCCAAACAAAAGCAGAAGGTTTCACGAAGGGGGAGAGCACCGAAAGACACCAGAGCAGGTCCTTTTCTTATATATTTTGAAATTAGCCTAATTTTGTTGAAATAGAGGAATGCTTATTTCCAAGAAAGAAAAGTTCCGTCCTGGGAACAAAGAGAACGCCATCTTTCCGCCTTGCCGGCAGGGTGCACAAAGCAAAAGTGGAAACAATCAATTTAAAATGTAGCAAGGCTCAGGATACATTGTCTAACAGCAATCCCTTAGTTAACAAGAAACTTCCTTTTTCAATAAATCCAACGGAAGTCACTTTCATTCTCTCCGCATCGCAGGACTCTTTATCCAATGCCGCTTTAGTTCCAGGGGGGTTGTTTCCAATTCCCCAAGAAAACGTTTATTATAACCTACATATATTCATACATGTATAACATTCTTTTCCAATCAGATGAAGTCTTCTTCCATATTTGTTGACATAGAGCCTTTAATCCATAGATTGCTTCTTCTTTGAAGCTTCAAAGTAGCATTTCATCTGTGCCTGCTGCTTTCCTATGACAGTTGATATATTGCCTTTTATATCTCTTTCTTTTCTATTGTAACTGGCTCTACTGCTATTTTCCTACAAATATTTATATTATTATATTATTCTGCTTGTAAAGGATTGTGAAATATTTTTCTTTTTTTAACTATAACTTTTATTGAAATCTTTAAAAAAGAAGATTAAAAACTAGTGCAAACGAATGTAAAGTAAAAAAGCAAAAAAAAAAAAAAAGCAAAAGCAAAAAGAGCCAATCTTGGTCTAGGGGTCAGGTACCAGGCTAAACAGCAGGATGCTGTGAGTTCAAATGCTACCTTAGCCATGAAAACCAACTGGGTAACTTTGGGCCAATCACTCTCTCTCAACCCAATTCACCTCACAGGATTGTTTTTGTGAGGAAAAATAGTAGGAGAAAGAAGTGTTCTTTATCTCCTGGAGTTATTTGTAAAAATAATAAAGGCAGGATATATATAAGTTGAAGAAAAGAAAAGAAAGAAACAAAAGATTGGCTTCCTATATTCTTCATAGCAGTTGTAAGCACACTTCCATTTTCGTATAATACTTCCCTCTCTTGTGTTTAATTTTCCTATGATTTTTCTCTGAGCTTCGTAAAATATATTTTAACTTCTTATGTTACTATTTTCCACTCTTTGTTAATTTTATTGATTTAAATATTTGGTCTTGTGATTTCTTACTTCACATTGAAAACTGTGTTCATTGTCTGCATCCTTCTAAGTGGACAAAAATCTCATTCTTTGTTTTTCCATGACTATTATAATAAATCATTCTGAAAGCCAGATAAATATGGGTCACAACTGGGAGAGAAATGCATTTGGCCTCAAGATGGTGCTGCTTCCCTGTATGGACAAAATCCATTTGTAAAATAGAGTGTGACAAAGTATATGAATGAAAATCTTACCTTTGACTGGATGTATGCTGGATTCAGTGGAATTCAACATCTGAACTGGGAATCATTCTTAAAAATGGAATCCCTCATGTGTTTGCACTGCATTTGGATGGAAGCTGTAGAAGTTTGTACAAGTAAAAAACCGTGAAACCTCTTCTGCTTATATTCATTTAGAGTGTGCTGGAAGAAATGGATTTTTATCCCTTTAAAAGGTGAAATAATGGATAGGACCTCTCTTCAAGTGACTCAATTAGAGGGATGTGTGCATGTCTGTGTGTTGGGTGGAGGGATATATAGCACTTTCTGATTTGGGGGTCCTCATTTTTGCCCTGTATGGTGTTGCTACGTGTGGCAGTTCTCTTGTCATTTCTTCCTACCTGTGGTTGGATTCATGCTACCTAGTAGTATATAAGCCATGATTTATTGTATTTTACATAGTCGCCCAACATATTGTATCACATGTTAATTTTATTGGTTGCCTTCAGACAATATTCCAAGATACAAAGTAAGCAACCTTGGTGCAATATTTTTCAAATTGGAAAACCATGCATCTTAAAGTTACAAAGTTTGAAAAACACTGGTCTAATATGAAGTGGGAATCCAATCCATGTTTTTCATGAGTCTTTTTGAATGTGTCACTCAACTAAGACATGTTTACTCCATGAACTATATTTTCTGTATTGTAAACAGTGCCATCTTTTTAAACCACAACTCCCTTTCTTCCAGGTCTGCGCTACAGCCTTATTTCCCATATTGGGATGTTTTATGAAGAGGAAAGTTCGTTGAAGTGGAAACGGGGTAAGTGGGGGCCATCCTGCAGTTTACAGTACTTCTGGAATAATCTCCCCCGACCCCATTTTATAAATATAATACAAAAAATTGCAAATGTTGTATAGTAGGGTGCAAATCAACCAGAAACTGTTTAGTTACTTCTTCCCCGAAGTTGCCCTCCCTGCTCCTCGAAATTCGAGAGGGCTATTCCTTGGGATGATGTCGGGGCGCGCACCATCTATCTTCCCAGCTAAGGAAGGTTAAGAGTCGGGACTCGGATCCTCCAGGCAGACAGCCGAAGGGCGGGAAAGAGTTAAACCTCTCGCCTCAGCTGTAATTTGAGAATTCCTGGCAAGCTCTGCTTCTCCAATCTGCGCGCGGCAGCAGCGAGTCACAAAGGAGGCTGGACAAGCAGAACTTCAATCCTGGAGGGTAGGGCTGCCCTGCAAGTGGGCTACAAGACGATAAAAGGGCTTCCTCAGCCCCAAACGAGAGGATAGGGGAGCCGGTAAGCTCAGCCATGTTTTGCGGAAAATGGAAAAAGTCCCGCTTGGAAAGTTGTCACCACCAGCAGCAGCTTTCTGCCCATCATCATGGAGGAACTACCAAATCCTCGGGGCACCGCACGTTCAAAAAATTGGGTAAGTGGAAGTGCCTGGCGAGCCGGGTAGCCCCCGAGCGAGGAAAAGGCGTGCCGCGCCTTACGAGACCTTTTCTAGTTATTTTACTGGATTCAGATGCAGTGCTGATTAAAGTTAGGGCTCAGCTCTGGCATCTTTTCATCTTTGTTGGAGCTCAGTCCTGGAGCAAAGTATATCAGCCTAGAATAGAAGAGGACCTCTGAGGGGCTGCAGAGTGCATTTCCCCATCAGCCAAGTAACTCCCGAGTTCAAGTAGACTAAGGGTTGATTCGTTTATGATGTAAAAGATATTTTGTTTTTCTCTTGAAGTGTTTACAATTTTTAAAAATTTAAACCCTATGTCTAATTGAATAACTTATTCCTATACAAATCCTTATTTATGTAGCATATGGCATACTCATTTCCATTTTTTTGAGACTCCGGGAAAATAAGGGAATCAGAAGGAATTGACAGTGAGAACAACTGGATGACTTCATGACTTGTGGTTTGTTTGTTTGTTTTTTGGAATTTGAAATTAATGAAGTGTAAGAACTTGATCGTGAGTCAAAAGATAGAAAACATATTTTAAGAACTATGAGCAATCTTTTCTCACTTAATAGGGTAACAAGAGTAAAAAGAGAATATTTACATTTCCTAAGAAAATACATTACCCTGCATCAGGTTGTTTTTATTACAGGAAGGCGGGGTCATTTAAAACTAATAGCTGTCAAAGGTCCACTCTGGAAACTAATTGCTGTTTCAGGAATTTAGTTTTAAAGTCTGGAAAATAATTAATAGTGGAGTGTTCTCTTTTGTGGTGCATAATCTCAGCAACCATGTATATTCTAATTGTAATGCTATAATTTATTGGACACTAAATTATGTAAAATATACTAGGAAATAATCAGAGTACATAGAACTCTGATTGCATATTTCCTTTCAGTAATTTGCAGTTGATATAGGAGTTGTAATTTTCAGAAAATATTTGTGTATAAAAATATTGTATCAAATACTAAGCTATGAAAGTACAGCTTTATAATTTGCAATGAAAGGGTTTTTTTTGTCTCCTAATAGCTCTCCTTAACATAAGGGTATATTAACAATAAAGACTGCAATTCAAAGTTAAGTATATAACTTACAGGGATAAAGAACTAATTTCTATGGGCAGATATTTCATGCCAGACATTGTGGGAACTGATTAAACTATTCATTTATGAATTACCTATCCATTTAAAAGATGCTCAGGATTGTGTGCAATAAGGTTGACATTGCATTATTGCAATATTCAAATTATATATTCTGAGAAATTGTGCTCTTGAGAATAATGGAGGTAGTAAAATGAATATAATAAAGCCACCACAATATCTTTTAAAATATTTATTATAACATTTCTCTTAGAATTTATATATTGGAGCATAAAATTAAAGAGGAGTGACATTTAACTAAAAGAAAGCTGATTTCTGTGAAGTATGAATGAAATGCATCTATTAAACCAGGGGTCCCCAACCTTTGCAACTTTAAGTCTGAAGGACTTCAGCTCCCAGACTTCTCCAGCCAGCAAAGCTGGCTGGAGAAGTCTGGGAGCTGAAGTCCTTCAGACTTAAAGTTGCAAAGGTTGGAGACCCCTGTATTAAACAGTAATGTGTTAAACAGCTTTAAATGTTGATTTGATGGATTTTACATTAAAATCTTGCATCTTTTATTATAGCATTTCTTAACATAATATCATGTAGGTGAATTGGGAGAAGCGCTTCCAAAATATTTCCAGGCAAAATGTATACAGCATATACTGTATCAATGAAAGCACTTGTATAAACAGCAGGTTGGGAAAGAATGGAATATAGTCCTACTTCCTTCAAGGAGAAGAACTCTGCAAAATTGAAGCTTTTGTTTATCAAGTTTATATTCAGCTATTATACACACACACACACACACACACACACACACACACACTCATACACATACACACAAATTCATGAACCCGGACAGTATGCTGTTAATTGGAATTATATCCCACCTTTTGTCTATCTGATAATCAAGATGGTTTACAGGAATCAAAATGATAAATTATCAGAATAAAATAAATTTTGAATTAAGTAAATAAATAATTTTTTAAGAGAAACTTTTTCTACTAAGGATTAAAAGCTTCATGGAAAAGAAAGATTTTCACATTTTTCTAAATTATGGAAGAGTGGGGGCCAAAGAGTTGTAGGTCATGGAAGGGAAGAGGGAGGCCTGCTCCTGTGTACCAGATATGAGTTGCCAGCAGTGGGACTTTGAAGTATGATACAACAATGCTAAAGCATGTCTAACAAATAACAGTACTTAAACTGGTAAAATAAACAGCAAACTGTTAGCTCAGCTGATAAAAAAAATATGTTCTATATTTATTCAAAAGTCAAATTAAAATATTGAAAATATTAGAGTTTAAATTTCACCTTTATTATCTGATGTTTAATGGATGCTAGCAGAGTATTGAAAGCTAAAAAAAATTCTTTTCTAATTGTTATTATCTGCACATAAACTCAGAACTCAGGAAACTGAGTTCTAGTCCCACCTTATGCATAAAAGCTGGCTGGGTGACTCCAGTGACTCTTTGTCAGCCCCACCTACCTCACAGGATGGTTGTGGGAAAAGTAAGTGGAGGAAGGAGTATTATGTACATTTGTTACCTTGCATTATTTGTAACAAATAATAAAGGTGGGATTTTAAAAATGTAATAAATGGCAATGATAATCAGAGGAATCCCAGAGTGAACTCTGCAATGGCAAACTTTATGGACAAGTTTTGTGTTTAATGGATATGGATATTCTCAGTCATCCAGGCCAGGGTTGTCCCAATGGTGCTTTTTCAAGAGACAGCTGGATTTTCTGGTTTTTCTTTGAAGGCGTTTCACTTCTCATCCAAGAAACTTCCTCAGCTCAGAGTTAAAACTGCTTGGAATCCAGTTGTCTCTTGAAAAAGCACCTTGGGGAGAAGTTTTGTGTTATTTCAGGATGGCTCTTTAAAGTTGCAATAATAATAAGACCAGCAGATTTCAAATTTTCATTTGTTCTATAATGTAGTTATATTGAGATTTGAGATGGGTACCATTCCCTTGAGTCTATTGATATAGACATATTCATGCTAAACAATACACTAAGCTAAAAAGAAGGTTGGCAGTATGTGATTCAGAGGTGATATTAAGCAGGTTCTGACCAGTTCTGGAGAACCGGTAGCGGAAATTTTGAGTAGTTCGGAGAACCAAACTAGTGACTGGTCCCGCCCCCATCTATTCTCTGCCTCCTGAGCCCCAGCTGATCAGGAGGAATTGGAGATTTTGCAGTATCCTTCCCCTGCCACATTCACCAAACCATACCACACCACCAAGCCACAGCCACAGAACCGGTAGTAAAAATTTTTGAATCCCACCACTGATGTGATTCTCTAGAAACCAATGTAGCAGCCTGTGGGAACTAGGTCATTATGTAAATCATAATGAGGTTTACTTATTTGATCAGAATACCTTACATAATTATGGAATTGTGTTTTAGTAACCATTATTTAGCATGCTGAATGAACTCAGGCAGGGTCTTCGTGTTACCATCTTGCTGTATTATGTGGGATAGTTCTGGAGAAAATTGGATTTAAGGAAGATATACTTAATGGCATAGATGCAGAAATGTGTTGAATGGAGCCCGCAGGAATCTTGTGTTAAATGCTGAGGATGATTGGAGATCTTGTTAAAAAAATTAGCTTGATAAACTTTAATGTGTGACCATAAATGGAGACAAGCTAATGCAATGAGAAGCACTGAGGAGAGATCAGCTGACAGTGACCTAGTTGTGATAAGGCAGGCAGTGTAAGAATAAGTTGTGTAAATTGAATTCCACATAAGGGAGACTGGGAAGAAGAGCATTTAAGGAAGACTTGAAGGAGGATAGTTTTTGCTTTTTTACCTGGTGGAATTTTATGTCTCTCAACAAATTGCTTCCAGATAGAGCAGGGGTCCTCAAACTTTTTAAACATGGTCCCTCAGACTGTTGGGGGGGGGGGTCAGACCAGCTGGGTAGGCGTGGCTAGGTTATCATGTGACTGGGTGCGCATGGCTAGGTCATCATGTGACTGGGTGGGCACGGCCAATTTAACCAACACTCTCTCCAGGGCTTGTGCCAGGGTGGCTAGCCCCATCATGCCAGTGGCGCTGAAGATGGCGATTTAATTGCAGGCTGTGACAGCTGGGCCTCCAGCTTCCCTTCATGCTATTGCCATTGCCTTGTCACTGCTCCAACCCAGGGCCAAAGCAAGCCCTTTCGCCTGGAGCTCAGTCTGGGGATGTAAGGGCCAGTGGAAGGCAGCGTTTCGCCACTTTTCTTCCCCCTGGCGGAAAGAGCGTCTAGGAGCCACAGCCAAGGCCAGTTGTTCGGGGTTGCAGCAGCATGAGCAACTGAAGCCTGTCTCCTTCGCCGGCGCATATGCCTCCCCTGGCAAGCCAGGATACAGTCTGAGCCTCCTTGGTTGGAGCGCCTCCCTGGGTATTGCTGCCTGGCCCATGTATTTTGGAAAAACAGTATACTGTGGAAAGGGGAAGGGGAGAAGAGGCCAGTCAGCAGATAAAAGCTGCGAGGCTCTGCTATAGTTCTTTCAGGCAAGCTGTCCCTGTGCAGCTCTCCGGTGTCTGTCCAAACTGGCTCAGAAATGGCACGTCATCTTGCACCCGTTCTTGACCTCCTCCCGCCTGGCCGCCAGCTTCTTGACGTGAGCAGAGGCTGCTGGTTGAAGCATGGGGAACAGTAGTGCTGAGCTCCCGACGCTGTGAGTGCCAAGACATAGCTAGAATTGGAAGAAAAGACTGCCAGAGCAATGCCCAGCAGCTTGGAGAAGAAGGTGCGAGTGAGGAGGTAGCTCCTCTTGCCTTACTCCAATCGGCGGGGCAATGAGGTCGGGGTAGCATCATGGCCCAGCAAGGGCTAGATCAGTTGCTTCGGTGGGTGGTATCCGGCCCGCGGTCAGTAGTTTGAAGACCTGAGATAGAGGAATAAGATGCCTATTTTTATGAATGGCAGCACCTTTCTGCATCCATCCCCCTACTCCAGTGATTATCAATCTCATCAACTTTAAATTGGGTGGACTTTCAGCTCCCATAATTCTCCAGCCAGTATGTGCAAATCCATGGAAGGGAAATTGGAGTTTACTCATCTTAAAGTTGCTGAGGTTGAGAAACACCGCTCTACTCACTAAGGTGGGATGGAGCAACATTTAAATCAGGCTGTACATTTCCCATAGTCAGAGAACAACATGATTGTGAGCTAAGTGGTTGCAACATGGAGGACAGATGGAAAGTCTTCTCCAAATTGGTAAATAAATGGTCAGTTATAGAGGGCAAGAAGAAAAATTAGGTGTAACAAGAAGGGATGGAACATTGTTTATATTTGTAGAGGTATTTTTGGATTATAGCTTCTTCAAGTTATTTGCAGTTCTTATGAACTTGGCCTAAGGGATTCATTCTAGTCCCTTGGATGAACTACTTCCAAGTTGAGGTTTCAGCAACGTTTTTACATTTGCCACCTTGTATTAGGGAATCTTCTACTCCTGCTATTTAATATGTCCTTTGTAAAAGGGAAGGAGAGAAATATTAATTTACATCCAAATTACATCACATTGAAAAAACCCTAGGATGAAGCTTCCTCCTTATATTGCAAGGGCTTTGTCAAGGCTAAAAGTAGGAATGCACAACTTGGGTTCTCATTCAATGATTTTCTTTTTTTAAAAATTCTATATACCTACATGCCATTGTCTTAAAAGTAAAGTATTTTCCATTGGAACTTTTTTTTTAGAATTTTATTCTAAAAACCTTTATTATTGTTGTCATCTCAAGGTGGCAAATATGTCTAATAGTCCTTCCTCCTTCTATTCTCCCCCCCCCCCCCCCACAAGAACAACCCTGGGAAATGACTTCAGCTGAGAGAGAATGAGTAGCCCAAAATCATCCAATCGGTTTTCATGCCTAATGCAGGACTAGAACTCAGAGTCTTCTGGTTTCTAACTGGCGCCTATACCAAAGTGCTTGATGGCTTATAACAATGTTATGCAATTTCTTGGCCTCTGTAAGGAACTGGTTTGTCATTGCCTTTTTCTGGGATGCTTATACATTCTGACTTTAACCTTCTGCCTCCATCTTACATCCAACAATAAACCAGGGCTAAACTCTTATTGAATTTCAAGCTTAGTCAAGCCTTGTCAAATGTAGCTCCTTACTCCACTGTTAGAAAGAACGGCAAAGTTATAACCTGTAGTGTTCACTCTATGCACAAGAGAATTTGTGTGCAGATTTCCTAATAGAATGAGTGCAAAATGTGAAGCCTAGGGTTTTGCAAACCTACTTGCCAAATGTGTTCTTGTTGTGTCTTGAGTTTGAGTTTATTGGTTTTTTATACCGCCCTACCTCCGAAGGACTCAGGGCGGTGTACAGCCAGAATAAAAACAAATATATAAAAGTTTTTAAAAGACATATTAAACTTTGGCCTAAAAGTGGGGGGAAAAACTTCTCCTGATGTGCTGCACAAAATCTGGAAGTTTGAACAAATGGAAGTTTTGCACCCTTCTCTTACATGACTTGAAATCATTAGAAAGAGGGGATATTAAAGGATTATATTCTGTAATGTGTAGCCATGGTGACATGGAATACTCCCTACCTAAACTAGAGACAATGAATGAAATTGTGCATTTGCGTCCTGCACACTGCAATGCAAATAATGTGTTGCACATTGTATGTGCATTTTCAAATACTCCTCTTTTCCACAAGTCTTCTATTAAAGAGTTTTTTTCTTTAATATAAAAAAAAAACAATTATACAATGGCTATGCTTGACTCTAAGAAAGTTTAGTAGCCTAATTTGCAATTCTGCAAATAGAAGCAGTGGCTTGTCAGACTTATAGATTTGTGAGAAGCTTGTTGAATATAGAAACATACAAAACTCAAAATCTTTCTAGTCCAGGGTTTCTCAAATTTAGATAAATTATCCAAGATTGTGCAAGAATAGTTATTTTGTGGCTACTAAAGACATACAAGTCCATTACTCAATCAAAACAGGAGCATTTAAATTGACTTTACATGTTTTAACTTCATTGGGTAAAAAGGAGTTTCTGACATAGGGTTTGGGGTTATAGAGGAAAAAATTTGAGAAGCTGCTATTCCTTTGTTTCCAAATATAAAACATTTTGAATGCAAAACATTTAAAGCTGATCTGAACAGATCACTTAAACTTGACACTTGACCATTAGAAGATCTGAACACTTTTGGTATGGTCAGAAGCCATTAAAGCCCTATAGTAAAGGTCAGACCAATATGTATTGCTCAGATTACAACTGGTTTGAAAGTGAAACTTTTTGTGCACTGCTACTGCGACAAAGCCTTTGAGCAGAATTTAAAGGCAAAACACAGTTCTGGATAAACACAAAGAAACATAGAAACTCTCTCAGTACAATTTTGTTACTCTTTACATAAGTAAAACCCTTTTGTCTAGGTACTAAATAGTATCTGATAACGACAGGCAAAGACTTGCATGAATGAAAATCATCCAGTTCTTTTGTTTAAAACAATAAATCAAACTTTCCTAAAGAATCTTTATTTACAAGGAGCAGTTGAGGTTTCTTATAGAAATTTGTAGCCGAAAGATTGGACAATGCGCGAAAATGGCGTTCTTGCCTTGAACGCGGCAAGGCACAGGGGTCTTATGGCCCAGAAGGGATGTTTCCAGCCCTCCACGGACATCTAGGAGGGCTGGCCCTGCAAGCCGGTCACTCGCAGGTTTAGCAGGTGCGCTTGTTCGCGGCCGGGGGGCGACGGGGGCGACGGGCGAGCGAGGAGCAGCGGAGACGCCCGGAGCGGCCCAGAGCGGCCTGGCGCGGCTCAGGCGCGGCCTAGTCCCGGCCCTCCACAACATCTTGGAGGGCCGGCCCTGCAAGCCGGCCGCTCGCCGGCACGACGGAGCGCTTTGGAGCGCGACGGGGAGGCGACGGAGGCCCTGCAAGCCGGCCGCTCGCCGGCATGATGGAGCGCTTTGGCCGCGACAGGGGGCGACGGAGGCGACGGGCGAGCATGGGAGTAGTGGAGACGCCCGGAGCGGCCCGAAGCTGCCCTACCGCGGCCCCGGTGCGGCTTGGTCCCGGCTGGAGAGGAGGTAGGCTGGGTAGCCAGGCGGCCTGGGCGAAGATCAGAGGAGCGCCCTGTCTGTGCGGTGGGGGCGACGGGCAAGCGAGCGAGCGAGCGAGCAAGGGAGCAGCGACAAGACGCCCGGAGCGGCCCGCGGCCCGGCCACGTCTCGGCGCCGGCTGGAGAGGAGGTAGGCCGGGTGCCGGAATAAAAACGAGAGGGCCGAGTTGGAGGCCGCGAAAGGCGGGAGGACCGAGTCGAGGCCGCAGACCACCAGGCCGAACATCGGGCCAAACATCAGGCAACGTGGGAGTTCGGAGCAGCCCCGATGGCCCGGGCGCGGCCCTTGTGTTAACTGGAGGTGGCCGAGTAGTGGAGGCAGGCCGGGCGCCCAGGGTGAAGACGGAGGAGGCTGGGCCGGGTGGGATGCGACCATCTGGCCGCGCGGGGATAACAGCGGCCCGCACGGCCCCCCTACCCGACCCATGTGGCCCCTATTGTGGAGGACCATGGAGAGATGGACGGTATAGAGGAACGGTCGTTACAACCGAACTGAGAGCTAATGGCTGGAAAAGCCCCACATAGCATTACAACTAGCCATGTGGCCTGTACTTTGATCCAACGGGAGAGGGGAGAGACAATCTGTGGATACAGCCTATGGACAGAGACAGTGACTTTGCGGAGACTTAGACCATTTTCTCCGATTGGATGGGCTGATGTCCACAGATTTAATTTGATCCATCTGCTACCACCCCCTCCCTCTACCCGAACTGCCCACCGCTTTTGTATTTTGTACTTGTCCCTTTAATTAATTAATTGTCGATTTTACCATCTTTACCATCTTTTACCATTTTTACCATCTATTGTATAATGGGCCCTTATGCTCACTGTTTCAACTATGGACTTGCAGTGTATCATCTTTGGGGATTCTCCCCCCCCCTTTTTTAGTGCCAATGCCGTCTAATGTTATCTTATTCAAGGTCAGTTCTCCTTCGCCTGCGGGAGTCTACCCTCTCGCAGGCTTGGCCCCCTAGTTTATCACGGGCCCACCTCGAGGATGGACTTATTGCTCCTGAGAGGTGGGCGAAGCGCAAACTCGGGGGGTTTTTATTTAACTTGCTAATTCGGATTTTAGGGGGTTCCAGGGAGGAGGGTAGGGATAGTCAAGTGGGTAGACAGATGGAGATGGAAACAGCAATTAGTAGTAAGGGCCAGGATAGCAGTCGACGGCGGGAAGCGGAAGGCGAAAGGCAGGGGGATACTCGAGTCGTTCCTCAGGAGGGCATACCAATTCAGAGGGTCGTGGGGAGGGGCAGGACCGAGGGGAGACAATTTTTATCCTCCCGGTTGGTGGCACGCAGCCGTTGGTTAAAAACGGTCGGGTGCCACAACCCTCGCAGGCTAGGTGGCCAGGGAATACAGAGCCAGGGTCTGCGGCTGATGTTTTGCAACGCCAGGTCCGTTGTCAACAAAGCCCCCCTCATTAGTGACCTTGTGTCAGAGGGGGAGCCGGACCTGGTAGGAATTGCGGAGACCTGGTTGGGCCACGAGGGAGGTCATCCCCTCGTTGAAATGTGCCCACCAGGCTACCGCGCATTTCATCAGCCGCGGGCCCTAGGCAGGGGTGGTGGGGTAGCGGTCATTATCAAGGAAGGCCTGGAGCCGAGAGAGACCATTGTGCCGCAGACCTCCGGCTGTGAGTCCCTTTGCATGAAGTGGGGCCTAGGGAGGCAGTTGGGCTTGCTGGTTGTATACCTGGCTCCCCGCTATGTAGCAGCAGCCCTGCCCGAGCTCCTGGAGGTGATCGCCACGGTGGCAGTGGAGACCCCCAGACTTATAGTTATGGGGGACTTTAATCTGCCATCGTTGGGCGAATCATCCGCGGTAGCTCGGGAGTTCATGGCTTCCATGACGGCCATGGACCTGACCCAAGTAATTCAAGGCCCCACTCATGAGGGTGGACATACGCCGGACCTCATCTTCGTCTCGGGCCAATGGAAGAGTGATCTGGGTACAGGGGACATAGACATCATACCCTTGTCATGGTCAGACCACTCACTTCTCCGACTCGACTTTCCGACCGCTGCTCCCCTCCGCGGGGAGGCGGAACCAGAGTTACCAATCTGGTACCGCCCCAGGCGCTTGATGGACCCGGATGGGTTCCAGACAGCGCTTGGGCCATTTCCTGTATCCCTGACCCGCGCCCCGATGGAGGACCTCACGGCCGCATGGAATAGTGCGGCCGTGGGAGCCTTGGATCGGGTCGCGCCCTTGCGGCCTCTCTCGCGGCGGCGAACCACCCTGGCTCCTTGGTTTACTGAGGGGCTGCGGGTGATGAAACGCCGCAAGAGATGCCTAGAGAGAAGATGGAGGGCTAGCCGCTCTGAATCTGACCGGACACAGGTGAGAGCCCATTTACGGACTTACATTGTGGCGCTGAGGGTGGCCAAACGTCATCATTGCGCCACCCTCATAGCATCCGCAGAAAACCGCCCTGCCGCCCTGTTTAGGGTGACCCGTTCCCTCCTTCAACAGAGGGAGCGGGAAGCCCCGTTACAGGGTAGGGCAGAGGAATTTGTGATTTTTCTGCAGGAGAAAACCGCCCAGATACAGAGTGAGCTAGCCACCATTCATGGCCCAGTGGGATGCCACGAGGGAGATCTTGTTTGGGAGGAGTTTGACCCCGTTACTTCCGAGGATATGGACAGGTTACGTGGGCGACTGCGAGCCACCACATGTTCATTGGACCCGTGCCCCTCCTGGCTTGTACTGGCATCCTGGGAGGTGACACGAGGCTGGCTCCAAGAGGTTATCAACGCATCCTTGAGTGAGGGTTCCTTGCCTGCCTCCCTAAAAGAGGCTATGGTGAGGCCCCTCCTCAAGAAGCCCTCTTTGGACCCAGCTCTTTTGAACAACTACCGTCCAGTCTCCAACCTTCCCTTCTTGGCGAAGGTTGTTGAGAGTGTGGTGGCACAACAGTTTCCCCGTCACCTGGAGGAAGTTGACTATCTAGATCCGCGCCAGTCCGGCTTTCGGCCCGGGCATAGCACCGAGACGGCATTGGTCGCGTTGGTAGATGATCTCTGGAGGGCCAGAGATGGGGGATGTTCTTCCATCCTGGTCCTATTAGACCTCTCAGCGGCTTTCGATACCATCGACCATGGTATCTTATTGCATCGGCTGGGGGGGTTGGGGGTGGGAGGCACCGTGTTGCGGTGGTTCTCCTCCTACCTCTCTGGCCGATCGCAATTTGTGCGTGCAGGAGAGCAGAGGTCGACCCCGAGACCACTCACATGTGGAGTGCCTCAGGGGTCGGTCCTCTCGCCTCTCCTGTTTAACGCATATATGAAGCCGCTGGGTGAGATCATCCGTGGTTTTGGGGTAGAGTACCACCTGTACGGTGACGACACCCAGCTGTACATATCTACCCCAAACCACCCCAACGATGCCGTAGCGGTGATGTGCCAGTGCCTGGAAGCCGTGCGGATCTGGATGGGAAGTAACGGACTTAGGCTCAACCCGACCAAGACCGAGTGGCTGTGGTTTCCGGCTGCCCGATTCAACCAGCTTTCTCCAACGCTGGCCATAGGGGGCGAACATCTTGCCCCTGTGGATGGGGCGCGCAATTTGGGTGTCCTCCTGGATACCCGGCTGTCTATGGAAGAGCAAGTGACAGCCGTGGCCAGGAGGGCGTTTTACCAGGTTTGCCTGGTTCGCCAATTGCGCCCCCTATTGGATCGGGACGCCCTTCGCACAGTCACTCATGCCCTCGTGACATCCCGACTGGACTATTGTAACTCTCTCTACATGGGGCTCCCCTTGAGGTGCACCCGGAGGCTTCAGTTAGTTCAGAATGCAGCCGCGCGAGCAATTATGGGCACCTCTAGGTTTGCCCATGTAACACCGCTCTTGCGCGAGCTGCACTGGCTACCTGTCGTCTTCCGGGTGCGCTTCAAGGTGTTAGTCATCATCTTCAAAGCGCTCCATGGCTCGGGACCTAGCTATCTGCGAGATCGGATCCTGCCCCACACATCCTCACGACCGATTCGCTCCCACAGAGAGGGGCTTCTCCGGGTGCCGTCCACTAGACTTTGTCAGCGGGCGACGCCCAGGGGAAGGGCGCTCTCTGTGGCGGGCCCGGCCCTCTGGAACGACCTTCCCCCTGATATTAGAACGACCACCGACCTCCGCTCCTTCCGTGTAAAATTGAAGACCCACCTCTTTCGACTGGCCGGCCTTGAATAGTTCTCTCTGTCTTTTAACGATAAATTTTAATGGGTTTTTTTTAATTGTATTTTAGCACGGGTAATTTATTTAATTCTATTTTAGTAATGTTTGTATTATCGTATATTGTTTTAATTATGCCTGTGCACCGCCCCGGGTCCCTGTGGGGAGAGGGTGCGGTTAATAAATTCCAATTTATTATTATTATTATTATTAATATGATTCTACTTGAAAACTCCCCCCCCCCCCTAAAATATCGACAGAGAAAAATTGTCCTATGCAAAGCTCTACAAATGTTCTTGGTCTAATGCCTCTTTGGTTTATAATAAATCATGTGTATATAATAAATTCAGTGCGCAAATTATAGTGTATTTAGTATGCATGGTTAGCCAAGACGATTGTCCAATTCTAACATGAATACTAGGAATGTATCCAGATATCAAACACTTAATGCTACTAATAAAAAAACCTGTATCTGTCAATTTTTTTGTTTTGTGAAAAGTGAAAACATTAAAAAAAATCTTGAGGGAAAATATGGGTGGGCTACAGATGGAAAATGACACCGTCAGGGCTTCTAATGAAATTAGAAGGGATTCAAATAATAGCATAAACGGTTTCTCCAAGATTCAAAGCGCTGCTTGCAAATCAATTTACGTTATACGTATATTAGACAAGAAATTTTATTTTAGTCTTGATTAAAGTTCAAGGTATTTGTAGAGTAAGAGATGTTTATTAAAAGTGTAAGTAGTATAGAATAGTTACAGAAGCAGTGAATAATTATGGGGTTTAAGATAGATTTGAGAAGAGTTAACCCTCTTTCAAAGTTTAAAACAACTTGGTCTTCCCAGTGCACAAGAAAAAAAATGTTTACAGTCAGCAAGCAGCAAATGCTCTACTGTATGGTGCTGATGGAAATTATTGCCCAAACTGATAGATGGTGAAAACCGCCTTCAGAAAAAGATTTGCTGTTTGTATGCTAACCTTTAAACTATAGTAAGGATGTTTGGATGAACCCAGCCACCTGCTACATAGGAGAAAGATAATCCCTACACACACTTTTACCTATCTAAATTGGGAACTTTTTGAATTTCATTCCCTCTGTGGAAAAAAATCCCCAGGTGTATCACTCTGAACAAAATTCTGTTGGGATGCAACCTATACCATCTAATAACAATATTGAGCACCAGCAGCCCTGTTAGACTAAGTGAGGAATCCCTTTTTCTCTTTCCACTATGCTACAACTGGGGCTGGACACAGAAGTTATTTAAAAGGTCTTCATTTCCCTGGACAAACCATTTTTTTAAAATGTAGCTACTGTTCTTAAGAGGAGAAAAAGAAAAAAAAAGAAAGGAAGGAAGGAAGGAAGGAAGGAAGGAAGGAAAGGAAAGATAGATTGTATATATGCTTCATATTGTTTATATGCTTGAATGCAGCATTACATCTTCTGCTTCTCCATTGTCTGCATTTATAGATTTTCAAAATGTTTCTCCGAATAATTTGCATCTCTTGTGTTTTCTGAGTTCTTCTTCTTTTGCTATGACCTCTAGTTTATACAGGGGATACCTTTTATGGTAATCTTTGTTTGCACTGGATCAGCAAACATTAAATGTCATCCAAACATTTTAAAAGTTTCCATGATGCCAGTTAGATCTAAAAGTTTGATGCTATTAGTTGAAATATCCGTAGAGTACCAAGGTAGGCCCAGTGTGTATTTGGAAACTTCTGCTGATACACCAAGGGATTAAAAAGCTATTGCTGCCAGTATAGACAAGCCTGAACTTGTTTTATCTGTTATTGTGGCAATCCTTGTTTTAGGACTACAACTATACAGCTATGTATGTTGTTATCTCAAGTCTTGAAATATTAGTTTCCATGGAGCTGCACAAAGTTGAATTCCATGCTGCCTCATATCAATATTGTCTTAGGAAATGCACTTTATGGACAGGTAGAAAGTGCACTATACAGGTAGCCTTCGACTTACAAGAGATCATTTAGTGACTGTTTAAAGTTACAATGGCACTTAAAAAGTGTCTTATGACCATTTTTCACACTTACAACTTTTGCAGTGTACTCATGATCACATGCTCAAAATTCGGATGCTTGGCAACTAACTCATATTTATGATGGTTGAAGCAAAGTCAATGGGGAAGTCAGATTCAATTAACAATTGTGGCAAGAAAAGTGATGCTATGGGGAAAAATTCACTTAACAAATGTTTCACTTAGCAACAAATATTTTGGGCTTACTTGTTGTCGTCAGTCAAGAACTACCTACTCATATTTATGATGGTTGAAGCAAAGTCAATGGGGAAGTCAGATTCAATTAACAATTGTGTTCTAATTCTATTTGGGGAATACAATCCCATTAAGCCCTAAAGAAGGAAAGTTCCTGGCACTGGAAAAATCACAAAGCCAGTCAAGCTTGAATTTAAGTCTTAACTACTTTGAATCCAGATCCCCTACAGTGTGCAGTCATTGGATAAAAGTCTGAAAGCATTGACCAGGAGCAGTTAAGGCATACAGAGTTGAGTAATTTAAGATCTACTGAATTTTCTGATTTTATTTATTTATTTATTTATTTTTCATATTTATAACCCGCTCCCATCTCACAACAAGGGACTCGGGGCGGCGAACATAGAATTAAATCAATAAATACAAAATACAAATACATAGATATTAGATGCCTGTGTTGTAACCGTTTTTAAAACCCTCGTTTATAATTGGCGGTGCTGGGGTAACGCAAGGCCGGCTAGTTGAAAGAAGTGAGTCTTAAGACATTTGCGGAAGAGGCGGAGGTCAGGAATGGTGCGGATTTCAGGGGGCAGGTCGTTCCAAAGGGCCGGCCCTGCCACAGAGAAGGCCCTCCCCCTGGGCGCCGCCAGTCGACATTGCCCGACCGACGGTACCCTGAGGAGGCCCTCTCTGTGGGAGCGTGTCGGTCCCAGGGATGTATGGGGCAGGAGACGGTCTTGCAGATAGCTAGGTCCCGAGCCATGGAGCGTTTTGAAGATGGTCATTAGGACCTTGAAGCGCACCCGAAAGACCACAGGAAGCCAGTGGAGCTCGCGTAGGACAGGTGTTATATGGGAGTGTTTAGGCGCTCCCGTAATTATCCGTGCGGCCGCGTTCTGGACTAACTGTAGTCTTCGGGTGCACTTCAAGGGAAGCCCCATGTAGAGAGCATTGCAATAGTCAAGTCGAGATGTGACGAGTGCTTGAGTGAATGTGCGTAAGGCTCCCCGATCCAGTAAGGGACGCAATTGGCGCATCAGGCGTACCTGATGGAATGCCCCCCTGGCCACGGCCGCCACCTGGTCTTCCATAGTCAGCTGGGAGTCCAGGAGGACACCTAGATTGCGTGCCTTCTCCACAGGGGCTGGTGTTTCACCCCCAATGGCCAGAGTTGGAATAATCTGGCTGAAACGGGGTGCTGGAAGCCACAGCCACTCAGTCTTGGACGGGTTGAGCCTGAGTTTGTTACTACCCATCCAGATCCGTACAGCCTCCAAGCACCGGGACATAACCTCGACGGCATCATTGGGGTGGTCCTGAGTGGATATGTACAGCTGGGTATCATCAGCGTACAGATGATATCCCACCCCGAAACCACGGATGCTGGTCTTGAGGCAGTTTCATGTTCTCTAGACAAAAATGGGAACCCCCAATTTCTGATTCCATTCAGTCATGCGTATTTATTTAAGAAAATTTATATGGCTGCCCAACTCATTCTCAGTGACTCTGAGCGGCTTACAAAACTCCAATACAAAAACCAATAACCCCACTCCCTCCCAACCCCTTAGCAAGAACGATCCATTTGATAGGCTCTATTTCACTCTGAAGCCCAGTGATGGTGAACCTTTTAGGCACCAAGTGCCCAAACTGTGCATGCGCATGGCCAAACTGAAAGGTGTGTGCATGCGCAAACACGTGCATGTGTGGACATGTCTGTGAATGTGTGGACATGTGCAGACATGCATGAATGTGCACATGTGTGGACATGAATGAACATGCACATGTGTGGAGATGCACGCATGTGCAGCAGAGACCTGAAGACAAGCTGGCCAGAGGGAGGCAGGACATCCCAACACCAGCAGCACAGCAAGAAATAAGATCTTTTTCATTGTTTGCAGGGAAACAGAAGCTCACTAAAGAAATGCCACAGAGATCTGACCTGGGGCGATGGTGCGCCTGCCAGCAGAGATGGATCTATGTGCCACCCCTGGCATATGTGCCATAGGTTTGCCATCACGGCCCTAACCCATTGGCAGAACCATATTTTCAGGACCTTGCAAAAGAGTATTAAAATGGGGGACAGCCTTATCTTTGCAGGGATGTTCCACAGGGAGGGAGTCATCACGGAGAAAGCCCTTCTTGGACCACCTTAGGAGATGGGACCCATAGTATTCCCTGCCTCATCTGGGAGATGAATAGGGCATAGGTAATTGTGAATAGGGATTATTGGTTTAGGAAAGGGCATACAATCCATAGTTGTGCAAAGGCCTTCCTGTCCATGACTGCCACCTGTTCCTCAAGCAGGACTTGTGAGTCCGGAAGACTCCCCAGATTATTGTATCTGTCTGGGGCAGTGCCACTCTATCCAAGACCAGAGATGGCAGCCATTCTGCTTTGCCAGGGTTCAGTTTCACCTGTTGCTTCTTATCCAGTCCTTAATAGCCTCCAGGCACTGTGTGAAGAAGCTCACGGCATCACTTAACTCATCATAAGCTGGATGCCAACAAGACTTTGATGATATCTTAGACTTTGGTGGCAAATGATCGCATTCAATGGCTTCATGTATATCTTAACAGAAGCGAAGAAAGTATCAAGCCCTGTGGGACTCTGCAAAGCAGGGGATGAAAGCTGGACCTGTCACTTGCTTTATCAAATTGAATTAGCAGGTATTTATAAAGTCTAATGGGGGGGGGGGGCAGGGTTGTTTCCTGGTATGACAGAGAATATGATGGCAATGTTTGGCTCTAGACTTCTATGCTGGTAAAACAAATAGAGAAATGTTGGGAAACCACTGTGCTTTCATTGGCTGAGAGGAGAAAGAATAGGCATTCATTTGGATTAACAACATTTTTGGGGTTGTTAAATTCCAGCACAATTCTTACTCATGTGTCTTTGTACAAAGGTAGTCTAGTGATAGCCCGTGTGATATATTCACCTACTGTTTTACAGGTAAGATAGAGCTAGAGATCAGCTTGATAACTATGCTGAAAGCAGATATTTTAATAGTTCTGAAGTCAGCAAAACCATTCATCTGAAAATATATGTTCTTTCTTTTAATACATAATTTCTCATTTTTTGTCTTAACAAGATGGCATATCCTGGAATATCTAGATAAAGCATATATGATGAGCTAGAGTTCTCCAAAGCTCCAAATGCCAATATTTTGAGTAGCATTATATACTAGAAGAGTGGCATGAGCCATTTAATTAAGGTAAATTTAGATTGTTCAGTTCTTGTTTTGGTTCCATCTACAAAAAGATCAAGTATATCTTTATCTCCTTAACTTGATGGTTGTATAACTGGTATAAATAAGATAACTTTCACATACCAAGTTCCGTAATTGGAATTTAGATGAAAGTTGAACATCTTCCATGTCATAATCAAGCCTTCTAACAAATGCTTTCCTTCTTACAAGGAAATAATTCCAATTTGCTTGTTCGAATATAAACTTTAAAAATCAGATTTAACTCTGCAGTCATCAAGATTTTGAATATAATAATTTAAAAGTGGACTTGTGATTTTGGTGAAATGTTGGGCCATCTCGCTTCAGTTGGACTACTGGAAGGTAGAGCTCAACATTTCCCTCCAAGAAGGAATTAGTATTTTTCCAGTTTCTTTTTCAAAGATTCACTAACAGTGTTACCTTATATAACATAGCAGGGATGTGTGTGTGTGTGTGTGTGTGTGTGTGTGTGTGTATGCATATATGTGTATTGATTGCAGGGCTTCCTTGAAAAATACTCAAAGACACATACAGATATTCACAGTCTCAGGGAAGCCTGTCATCTAATGTATTTGTTCTGTGACTGCCTGCTTTCTGCTGGACTATCAGAATGAATGAGATGCATAACCAAATTATGATTTACAAGATTATTGAATATTGACTGCTTAAATGTTGCTGTTTTCCAATCTATTGGTATTGCAGAAACTGGAAATAACAAATCTGAAAAGGGCCTTAAGCGAATCTGGTGTGTATGCCCATATTATGCCCTGCTATTCTGAATGCTGCCCAGTTTTTGTGTCCAGTGTGGGCACCATGGAGCATATTATTTACAGAAGAAAACTCTTCTTCTTTTACTCCATTAAGAGCAGCTTTCCGATTGGCTTTTAAAAAGTTGCTTGCATCGAGAACGTTTCCGGTTCCCGAAGGCGACAGACGTGCCCTGTGCGCTGTCTGCCGCTTGCTGTACTAGTGGGCTCCTTCGGCAGCACAAAAGACCTCGGGGGGGGTCTTTTGCCATAGGAGCGGCTCGCTGGGAGCCCCCAGCCTGGCAGCGGCCGTCTGGGATGCCCCCAGCCTTGACCTAGGAGCTGATGAGCAAAAAGGGTTGGTGATCTTCGCTGGATGGATCTTGGAAACAGAAAGCAGAATGAGAAGAGCATCTGAAAGGCCGGAGGTGAAGGATGCTCCCAAATCTCCTGGGCTATTGATGAAGGATAGCGATAAGACATTGTAAGTTCCAGTTCAATCTACTTTAAATGAAGACTGGAGGGGGGAGTTCTTAACCCCCCCTCAGATTAAGCGGCAAGCAGACAAGCCCTCTTCATTTGAATGAAGAGAGGAAAGGAACTAACTTGCTATTTGAGCTAGCTATGGAAAAAAAATTGTATCACATTTGCAACAATTGTTTATGGAGTTCTTTTAAGAAAAGAAAGTAAATGGAATGGAACTTTCACTTTTCTTCCTGTCGGAAGACGGGGCAAGATGGCTTCTCTTTGTTCTCCGCTTGTAACCTCCCTGTGTGAAGTTTCTTCTCTCTACAATTAACAACGAAGGATTTGAAACTTTCTCTTTCAACATTCCTCCCAGAGGTCCTCAGATCTCTTCCAATACGTGGATTCCTGGATTTGGACTGTGAGAATTCTTTCTTTTTTTCATTTTTAAAAGTGAACTCTTAAGACTGTTCTTCCATTCAGACTCTCTGACACCTCGGACTCATCTCGGCTGCCTGTTTTACCAGCACAATCTCTTTATTAACTGACATAATGGCTTCGAGAAAGCCACCAGTGGGAAAGTCACTCTCTGCACCATCTTTGGCTGCTTCCAGCCCAACTACACAACCAAAGATTACACAACTTTTGCCGAAACGGCCTGCTGAAGAGGGATCGCAGGATAAATCAGTTGCAGAAATGTTTCGTGAGATAATGAAAAAGTTGACAGATTTAACACTTGAACTCAGGGAAATGAAAAGGGATACAACGGAAAATAAACAGAAAATTGCGAAGCTGGAGGAGGGGGTGACTGAGATGGGGGGGAGGTTAAGGAGATCTGGAGGGAGGGTCTAGAATTAGGAGCTCACATAACTAAAATTGAATTTGAAAGAATGTCTTTCTTCCTCAGGTTCCAGATTTTACCAGAATCAGATAATGAAGATCTTAAAGATATTATGAGTACAATATTAGCAGAATATATTAAAAAAGACAAAGATCATCTCTGTTGGGATATGGACCTGGTTTATAGAATTAACTCAGCTTATGCTAGGATAAATAATGTACCAATAGAAATTCATGTTAAATTTCTCAGGAGATCCACAAGGGATGAGATATTGAGGGCTCAACGGGATGGAACCTTAAAATATCAAGACAAAGAAATAACCATCTTGAAACAAATTCCCCCCAAAAATAGAGAAATTAGAAGGAAGTATTCCTTCCTGTCTAAGAAACTATATAAGAAAGGAATTTAGTTCAAGTGGTTGTTATCAGAAGGAATGCTGATATTCTGGGAAGGAGACAGGGTAAAAATCAAAACATTAACCGAGGCGAGGACATTTATTAAAAAACATTCCTCCCAGTTGGGAGGTGAAGAAGGGGGAACAGAGGAAGCAACTGCCCCGCCTGGAGACAGGAGGGAAGAGTCAATTGCGAAAAGACTCAGGTCTCAAAAATGATTTTATTTGAAAGCTTATTGTAATTGTTGATACACAAGAAAATGGCAAAGAAAAAAAAAGATGATTGAATATATGGATTGTAAGATGTAACCTTTTTATATGCTTATCCTTTACTTTTTAAAATTGTATATGTATGAAGTTTTTGGGGAGGGACACCACCAACGGCAGGGAAGATGCCAAAATGTTATTTTCACCTTGCACCTTTTTCCCTGTAAAAACTTTAAAAACCAATAAAATTCTTTTACAAAAAAAAAATGTTGCTTGCATCATGCCAAAAAAAGGTTAAGAGAAAAATGGCATCTGTTCCTTCAAACTGTGTTAAAAATTCTGGCAAGGTACACAATCTTCTCATTTGGAGGTGAAATAAATTTACATTATTCTATGAGACGCCACTAGTGCTCTGCTTTTGAAGTCACAAATTAAGACTTTAATGTCTTCATTAAACTGAAAATAAAAATAAAAATAACTAAACTGATTCACAAAGGGAATACTCTTCTTCTGTTTAACAAGACTGAGAACAAAAACTTGAATGAAAACGTGTTCTGGAATAAGAGTAGTGGCGCCTTTGCAACAATGAATTACTCTAATTGCAATCTATTATACTTTGGTCAGATTCCATGTTGAATAGATGCCCAATTCTGGGCATTGCACTTTAAGGAGTAAGAGCTAAAACTCCATGCTTCTGTGATTTTACTGATAATTGTACCCCAAAGTAGGGGCACAAATAACTCCAAAGTATTATTGTGTTCCTCCATGACCAGACAATAGAGGCTGCCTCTGTCTCTTTTCAAATGTGTGCTGTGCCATGTTTGTAAATCCGAATTTGAATTGTCTGAGACTCAAGCCAAATGGGTACAAGAATGTGCAGAGCCTTTTAAAATGTGCAGTATTGGGGACATGACCTTTGGCAACACCATGTTGGATGAGAAACAAGAGTAAGAATTTTCACCTCTGAAAGGCTGAGATTCATCCGTATTTTAAAAAGGGGGGAACGATATTTCAAAGTTTTTTTCTGTGCTCTGATCCATAGCCAGCTGTAAAAAAGAACTGAAAGATGCACAAATTCCAGAGTACTGGTATTTTCTCTGAACTGACTTTATGTACTCAGTGCTGTTAAATTGATTTGTCTATGGAGATCCTCGGTCATCCGGAATAACCTGGATTATCTTGCACTTTCGCTTCTCATCCAAGAAGCTTCTTCAGTTCAGAAATAAAGAAGCTTCATGGATGAGAAGCAAAATATTTTCAAGGAAAAACAATTTCCTTGAAAAGCACCTTTGGAACGCTAAACTGGTTTCTTAATTAACCAATTTCATTGTAATTTTATTACAATAATATTACAATGACAATAAAGATTATTATTATTATTATTAATACGATAGATGCAAAATAAAATGATTGGAAAATATTGTACTGTAAAATAACATGTTATTTAAACATGTAATGTTTAATGTAATGTAAAATAACTTATTTTAAAAAATAACATGTTTATGTTTACAGATATAACTGTACAATCTGTAATGATTTACTCAAACTAGCACATTTTAAAAGAAATTTATTGTGAAATATTCAGATTTTTTTTAAATGTGCAGTTGGTTTGCATTCTATTCTGTTTGGTCCAATGGTAACTTGGAAACTCTGAAAAATAATTGGAACAAGAGCTAAAGGAAAGTCATTGTTAGTTCGGAGTTTGCTAAGACTTGGATATATAGAAAGTATTTTCTGTGTTCAGACAAAAAATAGTAGAAGCTATAATTTTTAAATGTATGCAGAACATCTTAGACAACTTCTGACTTAAGTGTTTTGTAGACCAAACTCTTCAATTCTATGAATTGTCTAGGAGATCAACTACTTTTTAAAATTCATCTATACATCTGCTTTCTCCTCTATTTTTCCTTTGTATTATTGAATTCTTTCATTCATCCTGGCTATTTAGAGAGATCTAAAGGAATCCTGACTTAAATTTCTAACAGAAAAACTGGAATTTCATTTTTAATAGAGCAGATTAGCAAAATTTAATCAATATTTGAAGGAGAAAAGGAATACTATATATCAGCTACCCTATGTCACCCAGAGCAGGATAAGTTCAGGAGAAGGATCATATTAATTTTTGTATTCCTAATTTATAAAGAACAGACATCCAGATTTCAAAACATGCAACAAGGATGAGAGTTTAGAATAACAAAACCTGTTATACCTGTTTGACAATGACCAACTTACATCATCTTTGAAATTTTCCCCAAAAAAGGTACCTGGTGGAAATGAGATGAAGAGGGGGAAGAAAAGGAGAGAAGTAAGGGAAGAAGAGAGGAATAGGAGAGAGGGCAAGAAGGGGGGAAGAGGAGGAGAGAAAGGAGGAGTGGAAAGGAGGGCGAGGAGGAGGAGAAAGGAAGGGGAAGTAGTGTAGGGAAGGATGACAGAGGGAAGAAAGGAACTAGGCAGGGGGAGGAGAGAGAGGGAGAAGAAAGTGATGGATAAGGACAGATATGGTGTATGGAGACCAGAAGAGCTAATACTTGTGTTTTGGGAGTTGATAGGAAGATGAATTGATGTAAACATTTAATAATACAAAACAATGCTGGCTATATAATAGTATACATGTGATTATATGTTATGAAGATGAAAAAAAATTACTTAAAAAAAAGATAGCTGATGGGTGCTTTAAGATTAAGATTTGACCACCCTCTATTTAACAAGAATGTACCAGATGGAATCAAATATTCATTTCCTCTATAGCAGTGTTTCTCAACCTTGACGAGTTTAAGACGAGTAGACTTCAACTCCCAGAATTCCCCAGCCAGCATGGCTGGCTGGGGAATTCTGGGAGTTGAAGTCCACTCGTCTTAAACTCGCCAAGGTTGAGAAACACTGATCTATAGTAATGTCCTTCTTTTAAGGTCTTCGTAAGAAGTTCACAAACAAAATCTTGTGGTAACTTTGTGGAGATTCTGCTGAGATTGTGCACCAAGTTGTTCCAGTTCTTCTATTAATCTAATCTATAAACTCCACAATCTGTAATCTAAATTTGTATTGAAACACTGCTTTCATTGACTGGGTCTAAGAGCAAGTTATTCCAAGAATGTATTCTTGGTTTCGGAAGCTCAGGATTTTAAATGGTTTGGAACAGGGAATTTTGTTCTTCAGAACAAAAATATACAGGGAGTTCCTGGGTTAAGGACATCCAGTACTATCAACAAGCTGTCTATTATTGAAAAATGATAGACCAAGTAGTCCTCCTTTGAGTCAGTAAAACCATGCAATATTTTTATGCAATGCTGAAGTTGCGCATGTGTAATGTTTAGCCTCCTTAAGGAGTTTTCATCAGTTCATGAAGAACATTGCACAAGTTCAGTGGTTTGATGGCTTGAGAAAGGAGAACGTCATCCACTATTTTTAGTTATAGTAGTCCATGTACAAGTATGAGTTTTGACCTATATACAAATTTGAAATAAAATAGAGTTAGGAATAGAACTCGTTTACTTGGGGAGTACTTGTATTTTTTCATATTATGGCTTGCTTTAGGATTGTTACTTTAAGAAGCTTGCATCATGGATTTAGAAAAGGAGAAAGCTCTCTGATTTCCCCTTGCCCTGGAGAGTCCTTTCCCTTTCTTCTGGTTTTACAAATTGTCTTTTGGATTCATAACACACTGTCTGATGGTTGGCTGATTTTGGTGCAGGTGCATGCTCACAGATCTGACTGCCAGCAACCTATGGATGTACGATATTCCAGATCCCCAAGAGAGTGTTCCTTTTCCTGTTAATTGTAGAAGACCCAGCTACATACTGAGAAGGTCAAAAATTTGCTATTCCTAAGCCAAACAAGTTATTCATAAGGACGATAGTGTTCGGGACATAATACGTTAAATAAATACATATATGTCTCAAATATGTAGCTTGTTATGCCTCATTATGAATTATTCTTCCAATCTTCTTGCTAGCAACTTTTCTTAGTTGCAAAGGTAGGAAATTCTGTAGTAATTTCTGAATTGCATGATTGGGCTGGATCTCCTCTGACAAAAAAGAGTCACATGGTAATCACTCATCCTCCAAGAGGGCTGTAAAATTGTCTAACTTGTTGCTTCTAGGCTGTCTCACTTACATGGAAAAGCAGCCTGTGTGGAAATACTGGACTAAGGCAGTGGGGGGAATCAGTGGTGGTAATCCTATGTGTACTAACTTGGTTACTAACTGCATGATGTCAATATTTTATTGGAATGTTAGAGTGCTTCCTGAATAACTGCCTAAAGTCAATAATTGGCTGCGCAGTAAAATTTAAACAAGTCCGGACAAGATAGATGGTGTTTTTGGTATGTACAGTACAGACATACTCAGAAATATTGTGGTTCAGTTCAGACCATTTGATAAAGCAAATATCACAATAAACAAATCATACTATATGTTTAGTTTCCTAGTGCATACAGTACAGTATATGCTGTACTGTAAACTATTACCATATGTGTTCAATAACATTGTTTGTAAAACCCCATAAATACATATGATAATTTTAAACTATATTGTATTTTTAAAAATGTTACTCCTCTTCTGAATCTTCTGTAAGTCAATAGTCTTTTTGCTGATAGTTGTTGTTCAGTCACTGAGTCGGGTCCAACTCTTCGGAACCCCATGGACCACAGCATGCCAGCCCCCTCCCCACCCTCCACTCTTTCCCTCAAGCTTGTGCCCACTGCATAGATGACATTATCTACCCTTCTCATCCTCTCTGCTGTCCCTTTCTCCTTTTGCCATCAACATCAGAGTTTTTTCCAGTGAGTCCAAAGTATTTGATCTTAAGCTTCAGTATCTGCCCTTCCAAATTTTTGCTAGTAAGGACTCTGATTTAAAAAACAACAACACAGTATCTTTGAAGCACCTGTGTTTGTACGGAATCTATTAAATATCCAAGTATGTGTATATCCAAAAGATATAAATTAGCGATGACATGTAATATAAATAAAATATAGAGGTTTCCTCAGCTATCACTAGATGGAAGCCATTAAACTTTATCCTTTGGGAAAAGATTGAACGCTCTCAAAATGAATGAAGAAATGAAAAAGGGGGGGGGAAAGGAGACAGAAGAGATAAAGTGAGGGAAAGGGGAAATGAAATAAAACAAGAAACAAAAAGCAGTCTTTTCTGATTTTTGGAGGGTGGTGGAGTGAGATGCCTATTAAAATTATAGTATCAACTATAATTGCTAGCTGTTTCTATAGCAGCAACCCAAGTAATTGTCAAAACCGAAAGACAAAATTCCATATATGTTTTTCTTTTTCGAGTGGAAAGTCCAGAAACAGAAAATTATTTACATTCTTATCCCTAATTAGTGTACTCACCCATCATCTCCTCCAGCTCACCATCATTTTAACCCATTCCTCCTTTGTGGAAGTTAATGCTTCTTTCCATTTCTGGTATATAGAATTCTTGTAGCCATCAACATTTATAGCAACAAAAGTTTCATTCCCTCCCACTATTTCTTTATCTAATAGTCTTAGAATCATGATGGTGAACCAATGGCACGCATGCCAGAAGTGGCACACAGAGACATCTCTCCAGACACGCAAGCCATCGCACGTTGCTCTTCCGGATTTTGGTCTTCAACGCATGCATGCACACCAGAAAGCAGAAGACCAGGTGTCCAGTGCTCATGCGCGTGCTGGAACCCGGAAGATTATCTTTCTAGCACCTGGCAGCTGTTCTTTCAGTTTATGGCACAGACACATGTGGGCACTCTCCCCTTCTGGCACTCGATGCCCAAAAGGTTCGCCAACACTGTCCTAGAAGAACACTTTCCAATTTCCACTGTAAGCCCATGTTTAAAATCTTCTGAATTAAATAATGAATCTGTTCCCTATATTTCTTTGCCTTATCACAAGTCTACCACATGATAAAGCATACTCCTTACATTTGCATTTCAAAAGATTATCAAAATATCCTGATACATCTTCAATAATTATCTGATGTTAAATAGTATGAGTATCTCATTTTATAAAATCTTTAAGAATATAATTTGACATGAATTTTGGCACTTTAGTCCATATATTTTCCCATTGCTCTAGCATTATATTATAATCAAAAAAAAATCCACTTTGAATCATGTTGTTTGACACATTCACCTGTAACAGGTTCAACTGTAACAGCATTTTGGTTCGGTAAATTTTGGTTGCTAAGCAAGAGCGTTGTTAAATGAGTTTCAACACATTTTACAAGTTGGCCACTCCCACCCTGTCACGACTGCCAAGCCACGCCCACAAAATAGGCCACACCTAGAGAGTAGGTTCTAAAAAAATTTGAAACCCACCACTGCCGCACGCCTAATAAAATCATTCTTAAAATCCAAAGTTCATTTTAACTTTAGCATACCATAGATAGGTGTACCATCCAAACTTCAGTTCATGAGTTTCCAAATTTTTATTTTTCAGGATTATCCACTCCTTTAGCCAAATCATATAACATGCCTCAAAATACAATTTTAAATCCAAACCACCTCTTTCTTTCATATCCTGAAACAATTTATACTTAACTCTTGGGGGGGGGGGGTTCCTTGCTAAATAAATTTAGAAATTTTCTATTGCTTGAATGGAGCCCCAGCCATCATTATTTGCAAGTTCTGAAACAAAAATAATCTCCTTGGTAGGACATCTATCCTGATTACGAAGATCCCACCCAACAGAGATCGTTGCAATTTATATAACTTTTGTAAATCTTTCTTAGTGTCATTCCAAAAGGATACATATTTATTTTGAAACAATTTAGAGTTTGTATTTGATAGTATACTTCTAGATAAATAACCTACTTTTCCACCTTAAAACCTAACACTTTTGTTAAGTTCCTTTGTTAAGCGAAAACTTCCTCTTCCGGGCTCCAGAGGCCTTCTTGGAGGAGCATTTCCCCCACTTCCCGAGCCTCCACACGGGGGCGGTACACTTACCTCGCATCCAAAATGGACTACACATGGAGACACCTGGGAGGGGCAAGTTGGGCGGGGCTAGCCAGGGGTGGGATTTGGAGGTTCTCCAAACTGGCCATAACATTAGTTACGGGTTCTGAACATGGGTGAAACCATAGCAGCCCACCACTAAAACCAGGTATGGAACTAAGTGACATCTTTTACCAATAAAAATATTATTTTTTATTCAGGTATTTCATCTGTTTTATTACTACTACTATATAGTTGTGATTTGCTCTGTATTTAATTCAAATGATGTTCGTTTAGCTCAAAATACCTTTGATCGATAGATGAGGTACAGATCCCCCCCCCCATAGAAACACTAATCTTGCTACTAAAGCATGGCTAAATTACACAGTTGGATATTGCTAACATATGGCGCTACCTCATTGCATTAACAAATTCAATTAGTTCAGAATATTACTTAATTGGGATTCCCATGTCAAGGGATTTTGCATATATTTTTTTTATATTGAAAAAGTTTTATTGAGTTTACATTTTTTGTGGGGTAGGGTAAGGGTTACATAGAAATTTTGAGAGTGGTCACGTCAAAGTCGTCGGCTCCTCCGGAACCTCAAATTACATTATTAGAAAGAAAAAAAAGAAACATTTCACATAACACTACAAGCTGGAAGCAAGTACATATTCCTAAATTTTTCAATTATATACTGTCAGTCAATTGCAAAAATCCAGATTACAAATATCATACAATATTACTCAAAAGAAAAACAAGGGCAAAGTTATTTTTTAGATCTAAGTCTCTTGGCAATTGTATCTTCCCCCTTCTCCCCCGGGCCCCCAGCGGGCGGGGCCATGGCTCCCCCTGCCCCCCCTGGATCTTCTCCCAGGACAGAGGAATGTTTTTTAAGAAAGGCTTCCGCCTCAGCAACTGTTTTAATCTTCACTCTACCTCCTTCCCAGAACACCAGCATCCCTTCGGGTATCACCCACTTGAACCAGATCCCATGATCAAACAATGTTTTAGACAAGAAGGAAAAATTCCTCCTTGCATCTCTAATCTTTCTTGGGATCTGCTTCAAGATGGTAACCTCCTTTTGTTGGTAAATCATAGGACTCCCTCTTTGCGCCTTCAAGATTTCCTCTCTGGTTGACCTTCTAACAAATTTTACATGTATCTCTCTGGGTACTTCATTCATCCTAGCATATGCAGAATTTATTCTGTAGACTAGGTCAATGTCCCCTCTGATCTCATCTTTGGGTTTATGTAAATAGTCTGCAATAATTGTACTCATAAGATCAGGGAGACATTCACCATCCATCTCAGAAACATTCTGGAATCTCAAAAAATATGTCATCCTTTCCAAATCAATCCTAGTCACATGCGCATTTATTTCCACAACCTCATTAGAAACATTTTTAATCTCTCCCTTAGCCCCCTCCAGCCCCCCTTTCAATTCTTCATTCTTCTGTGTATTCTCAAGCACTTGTTTTCGAGTGTCCAATAGTTCCTTTTTAAAGTTGACATTTTCTGCCCTCTGAGCCTTAATTTCTAATACCAAATTTTGTATAACAGTTTCAAGGGCAGTCATTCTTTGTTCAAGGCTTGCGAGCGTTGCTTCTTGTGCCATGTTTAGCTGTTAATATCCGTGCCAGTAAAATGGCGTTTTTAGGGTGGGGCTGGTAAGGCAGATCAGGAGTCCAAAGTCCTCAAAGTTGTACAGCTGCAAAATTCAGAAGCCAACAGAGAAACACTTTTCCAACTCCATAGGTATAATAACGAAGGCAATCCAGAAAGGAAAACACAAATCCAAAAAAAGAAAATTCTTCATCAATAATTAGAGGAAGTCCAAATCGCAAAGAGACACTGGTAATTTTCCATAGGTCATAGTCAGTCGGGGACAAAGAGAAGCCATTTTCCGCCCAAACTCAGAGCCCGAGGGAGAAAGCGGTTAAAAAGCAAAAAAGAAACTGTTTCAGCCAGACCTCGAGACATAATTGCAAACAAGCCGCAAAGTACTTTCCCTTGTTAGAGACCATCCAGATTTAAAGTTTCCGATTCCTCGCAACGAGGCATTTCCGAGTGCCGCTTTTAGTCCAAGGGGTTTTTTTTGGAAACAAACACCCCCCTCCAGTCCCTTTCAGCCCGGCTGACAGTACACAAAAAGAAAAGTTTTAAACGCTCACTCTCCGCTCGCAGCTGAGGTCCCGAAAAGCCTCCCGACTCTTCCGATCTTCTCTCTTCATAGAATTAAATGGTGCCGCCAACCTTTGGCGAAGGGAAGACCCCCCGCAGCATGTCCTCTTCCACCTAAGCCGAGGAGCAGGGTCGCTCTCCCCGCTGCCGCGGGGGGGGGGGCTTCCCTGTCGAGCCGGCTTTACGGGAGAAGCCCCAAACAAGGGGCTTCTCGCCCCCGTGGGGGGGCAGGAAAAGGATCAAAGCGGCGAGCGAACCCTAAGTTCGCCCGTCGCCGCCGGAGCCGGAACCGGAAGCCGCATATTTTTTTTAAAAGAAAATGAAAGTAACTCTGTTCAATTATAGAATGCATTTTCTTTATTCTGAATAAGAATGCAGGAAAAGCTTTATTGCAATTTGCCCTTGTCTCTTTTGCAATATTCTCCTTCTGCTTTTGCGCTTTCCATAGAATCACTTTTCACATGATGCGTTAATGTTGGTCATGGGCTCAGACAGCCACATCTATTCAGTAAATCTCACAATACAGGAAGATTGCTAAGCTACGCCAGTAGTGGCATTACATTTTTGTGCAATATGTCATTTTTTGAGAAATGCCCAGCTCAATTTTATTTCAGCTTTACTTCTCACAGCATCTGAATCATTTCATTACTGCGTCATAGAAACTGCCAGTGGGCATTGCAGAAGAAATTCCTTGTATCTATATTTAACCTTGGTGTCCTTATGTAAGTCTTCCACCTTCCAGGTCAAAAACAGTTCTGCAAGACGTTCTACTCATATGTCATCTTGTTTCCACCAACATTGTTCTGAACACTATTTATACCTTGCCAAATGTTTTGGCCCTCGATTCTAGCAAAATAACTCCTATTTCTGCCACTCTGTACTAGAATTCAGAGGAGGATATAGGGATCAATGCACTTAACTAAGCCCTCGTGCACATACAGTTTTTAACTTCAGAGTTTCAAAACCCAAAACTCTCGATTTAACTCCAAATCTTAACAAACAGTTTTTACTTCCCATTCTTCCTTTCCTAATTACTGTTTTTCACTTCTCATTCTCTTAAAAAAGAAGAAGAAACAAACCTAAAATATAGGTTATACCAGAGATCTTCAGACTTGTGGACTTCAACTCCCAGAATTCTCCAGTCAGCAGAATTCTGGGAGTTGAAGTCCACAGGTCTTAAAGTTGCCATGTTTGGGGACCCCTGGGTTATATCATTAACATGTTATCCTTGTGTGAAATTGCCTTTTTGTTTTTGGTCCCAATATGCATAAGAATTGCAATAAATTAACCTGCTGATATCCATCCCCTGGCAAATGCAAGTGACTAGTGTTTTTCCAATCACCTTGACCTATTTGCTTGTTTCTAGATTCGAAACATTTATTTCCTAACCCTAACCTTAATCAAACAGATTTACTTTTTGCAGAACTAACGTTGATTTTTCTTCAGTGCTCTCCTGCTACGTGCTTGATAATTTTATCTTTCATTACGTATTTGAATATGTTAACTCAGCCAGCATTAAACTAGACAGCTTCTACTGGATTGCCTCTGCATTCTGGACTATACATTTGTAGTTTACGATATCAAAGCTAGTCTAAGGGACATGTTAGTATATTTTATTGCAATTTCCCCTCATGCCAACAAGGAATAAAATGCTTTTCGAATTCTCATAGAATTCGAGAAACACAGAAAACTTTAGCACATTGCCAGTGCTATGACATACCCTTTAAAAAATCACAGAAAATGCTGGGATCACCAAATTTGAGGCGTCATTCTGTATTTCTCTGCTGCTATCCTATGAGCATGAAGTGTTTAGCAAGCCAGATCTTGCAGTCCTACTGTAGGTTAGCTTCAGTATCATCATTCAGTTTCCCTTCCTGATATGCATGATCTATATTTTCTGCAGGGATTCCATTAGATTGTAATTCCTTGTCAGGATATAAATGCTGACTTGACTTGACTTCATTTTACTTTTTGACAACTTTATATTGCCACTTATATTACATGAAACAACCCGAAGTATTATTTAGATAATAAAAACACAGAAAACTTTAGCACACTGCCAATGCTATGACATACCCTTTAAAAAATCACAGAAAATGCTGGGATCACCTCCCATCATGCCACAATATCTGAGGGAAACACCAGGTATTTACAGCCTTCAGAAGGAACAAAGCAAATTGGGGAGGAGGGGATGCTATTCCATTGGGTAGGCACAACTATGGGAAAGACTTGCTTTCTAGGTCCTTGCCAGACAACAAGATTTAATAGAGGGGATCTGGAATGAGCCAATCTTATTCAACCTGATGGGATGGGAAGATGTTCTTAGGGAGAGGTGATCCCAAAACTATATGCACCATTGCATTCTAGACTAGTTTCTGATCAGTCTTTAGGGACAATCTCATGTAGAGTGCATTGTGGTGGCAGGAAGTGACTAGGCAGGAATGACGTTGAGCAAGGTCTTCTGATCCAGAAATGAGTGCAATTAGTACAGGATTACATTTGTGCAAAACCCTTCCTAGTCATACGTGTCATCTGCTCCTTGAACATGAGTGCAAATCAAGAGTTGCACAATGTTCTTCAATTCTGAATTAAAAATTAAATAGAGCATCAGTTCTCCAGATCAAGTGGAACTATAACCCAAAAATTACTCATGTCAGATAAGCACTGATGAGTTGACAACATCTAAATGGACTGCTTTTTGGAAGGGATGCCTGTACTCATAGTTGCAGAGAATTAAGAGGTTTTTTAAAGCCTGAGAAGTAGGGTACAGGGGCTCATTGTTAGAAGAACTCTCTGTCTCCCATAGTATCAAACCAACTGATTTGAATTGGCATGGCTGGCACATTCAGGGTTCCATTGATTACACAGTGCCACCCATCAGGGCCCTAAACATGACTTTTCTATAGTAGCACCTGCCCTCTGAAATGAACCTCCCTTTGCCCCCATTCAAAGAGTGCTCTTATCCTGCTGGGTTTTGAAGAGCTTTACAAAACTGGTTGTTTGCACAGACCTTTGAAGGGAATGGCTGGTTCCATTTTCTTTGTTTCCGTTCTTGGTTTATTTTCTTTGCCATCATTGTTCTTCTGTCTTGTGTTACTGGAGTTTTTGTTTGTGTGTATGGTTTCTATTGTTCTTAAACGCTTTAACAATTCTAAGCTGCCCAGAATCATTGGGAGACAGGTGGTATCTAAATTTTATTTTAAGGGAAAATATATATATTAAGTTTGGAATGTTGAAACGCCACCCCCAGAACCCATCAGAGAAAATAAACAAACAAAGGCAACAACGGAAAGAAGAGAGACGAGGAGGGAAAGGAAGAAAGGGTAAAGTAGAGAAAGTAAGGGTGGGGAAATAAGAGTAGGAGAGAGGATAAGAAAGAAGAGAGGAGAGAAAGAGAGAGGAAAGAGGGGAAAAAGGAGGAAGAGAGGAAAAATGAGAGGAGGAAACAAGAAGGCAGAGAAGGGAACTTGAGAAAGTAGGAGTGAGGCTGTTGCAAAATAAGATGGAGACACGGGTGGCAAGAAAGCAATCCAAACTGTATCATACAGTATATATGTAAGAATGTGTATAGAGATTAATGATGAATAGATAAATGTTAAATAGTATTTATAAGAATGTATATCAATGAATGTTTTTTGTTTTTTTTTTTTTTATTGAAAAAGTTTTATTGGTTTTACATTTTTTAACAGGATAGGGTAATGGTTACAAAGAAATTTTGAGAGCATTCACGTTAGAGTCGTCGGACCTTCCGAGACCTCAAAATACACAATAAAAAAGTTATCATAGAAAGCATTTTCCATACCACTACAAGATGAAAGCAAGTATATTTGCCTAAATTCTCCGTTCCATGCTGTCAGACATTTACAAAAAGTCCAGATAGAAATATTATGCAAAATTGTTCAAGAAAAATCAAGGCAAAGTTATTTTTTTGATCTAAGTCTTTTGGCTATTGTATCTTCTTTCTCTCCTCCCTGGCCCCCCGTGGGCGGGGCCGTGGCCCCCTCCGTCCCCCCTGGATCTTCCCCCAGGACAGAGGAATGTTTTTTAAAAAAGGCTTCCGCCTCAGCAACTGTTTTAATCTTTACTCTACCTCCTTCCCAGAACACCAGCATCCCTTCAGGCGTCATCCACTTGAACCAAATCCCGTGATCAAACAAGGTTTTAGACAAGAAGGAAAATTTCCTTCTTAAATCTCTAATTTTTCTAGGGATCTGCTTCAAGATAGTGACCGTTTCTCGTTGATAAGTTAAAGGTTTCTCTCTCTGCGCTTTCAGGATTTCCTCTCTGGTTGACCTTCTAACAAATTTCACATGTATCTCTCTAGGCACTTCATTTATCCTGGCATATGCTGAGTTAATTCTGTAGGCTAGGTCAATGTCCCCCCTGATCTCATCCTTAGGTTTTTGTAAATAGTCTGCTAAAATTGTGCTCATAAGATCAGAGAGGCATTCACCAGATTCCTCAGAAACATTTTGAAATCTCAAAAAGTATGTCATTCTTTCCATATCCATCCTAGACACATGCCCATTTATTTCCACAACCTCATTAGTAACATTTTTAATTTCCCCCTTGGCCCCCTCCAACCCCCCTTCCAGTTCTTTATTCTTCTGTGTGTTATCCAGCACTTGTCTTCTTGTATCCAACAACTCCTTCTTGAAGATAATATTTTCAGCCCTCTGGGCCTTTATTTCTGATATCAAAGTTAGCATAGAGGTTTCAAGAGAAGCCATCCTTTGTTCCAAATTTACAAGTGCTGCTTCTTGTGCCATGGTTAAAAGTTAGAGTCACTGCCACCAAGATGGCGTTTTCCGGGTGGGGCTGGTGGGGCAGATCAGGAGCTCAGTTCAGTTCAGGGCTGTGAAGTTGCAAACAATTCAGAAACCAAAAGAGACACAGTTTCCCAGGTCAGCAAATAGTAATAACGAAGGTATTCCAGAGAAGAAGTCACAAATCCATCAAAAGAATTTTTTTTTCAAAAATCCAGAGAGAGTCCTGCTTTCAAAGAGACGCTGGAAATTTTTCTTAGTTAAAATAGTCAGGCAGGGACAAAGAGAAGCCACTTCCACCGCCCATCTCAGAGCCAGAGGGAGAGAGTAGCAAAATAAGAATTTTTTTTAAAACCAACCAGACCTAGAAACAATGTTGCAAAGAATCGCATTCCACTTTCCCTTGTTAAAGACAGTCCGGAGTGAAAGCTTCCACTTTCTCTTTGCAGAGAAGCCATTTTAACGTGCCGCTTAAATCCGAGGTTTTTTTTTTTAGAAATAAACACCCCCCTCCCAGTCCGTTCAGCCTGGCTGGCAGCAAGGAAAAAAAAAAGGTGTTCTTTTAAACTCACTCTCCCTCGCAGCTGAAGCCTCGGCGATCCGCCCGATCTCTCCGTTCAGCCCTCTCCATTAAAGCGAAAGGCACCGACAGCCGTTGGAGAAGGAAAAAACCCCCGCTAGCATGTTCCTCTCCACCTAGGTCGCAGAGAGGAGCGCCCTCCCCACCGCCGTGACGAGGGACGCTCCCTCTGAGCCGACCCTACGGGAAACCTCCGGTAACCGGAGAGTTTCGCCCCCGTGGGGGGGCAGAAAAGGCAACAAAGCGGCGAGCGAGCCCTAGGCTCGCCCGTCTCCGCTGGAGCCGGATACCGGAAAGAATGTTTTTGAAATGGGAAAAATAATAATAATAAAAAATTTGAATTTGACGACTACAAAAAATTTTTTTTTGATAAATAATGATGATTAAGGAAAACATTAATCCATTGAGAAAATAGTCTTTACAAGGAAAAAAGAAAAGCAATAGAGCTAGTGAAGGAGAGGCAGTGGAGGTAGTTGAATGATGCACGTCCTCAGTTTGGGTGCTTTTTGCCATGGAGGGAAGAGGAAAATGAGGAGCTTCCGCCAGTGTCTCCATTTTAGGAGTGTCTGCAAGGTATATTCACAAGAGTTAAGATGGCAGCTGCAACAATGTGACCAGGTTTTTTTTTAAAGAGTGTTGACTTTTTTAACCACATCCTACAGATACTCATGCTCCATTTGCTGTCATTCCCAATGCTTCGCCAGGATGCTTAACTCTTCTACTTCAGCATACACACTTGGATACTGAAAGGCCTGCCCTCTCTCTGGTCTGTCTCTTCTCTCCTGGTTTCAACAATTTTTAAGCATTTATGTTGGCTGTTTTGAGGAAGGGCAATTGTGTCTTTCTTACTTTCTGTGTAGCAGCCGGGGAGCATCCCCTTCTTCTTGAAAAACACCAGTCTGATAAGAGAGTGGAAAAAGTAACAGAGGATAGTTTATGAGAAATGAACCAAATTGTCCCCAGAATAAAACCTGATCCATTCTGTTGGGGCATAAGCATTTTCAGGATTCCCCCTATCTTTTTATCTAATTTATAGGAAAATTAAGCTCCAGGACAGCTGATGCTTTCTGTGGTCTGTACAATTCTAAAAATGACACAGTAGTCTTAGTTTGTGGGATTTAGGTCTATAAATATTACTTTGTAGTACAATTGGTTGAATTCCCTAAGATCACTTCTGTGTCGACATGTGTAGAGTTGTTTGTTTGGAACAGTCAGTTGCTTTTAATTAAATTACTATAAGTTTGCTAAACCCCTGCAGTTTATGTTTAAGTTTAACTTTAATTTCATTTCTATACCGCCCTATCTCCCGACATGGGACTCAGGGCAGTGCACAGGAGCTATAAAATATAAAATATAAAAGTACAAACAATCAAATAATTAAAATTAAGATTTTAATTTCCTGCCTTGCGTCACACTTGATTTTGGAAATCTTGTGGAAGTTTGTAGTGCAAATCTGTTCCCGAACTATGCAATATGTATAACAAGCATTGTCAAGATGTTTGAAGACTTAATATATCATTACTCTAAGGTGACTTTCATCTCTTGCCTGTATTGCTTTTCTCTCTGTGTGCATTATCCAATAATTCATAGGCTCCTAGTGTTTATTTTTTATTCTTATTTTTCTTATAAAATTGTCCTGTTTAGAAAAATTGCACTTGGGATCTTGAAATGGAATTTCCTGACAGTTAGAACAATTTCCTGACAGTTAGAACAATTAACCTCTGGAACAGCTTGCCTCCAGAAGTTGTGAATGCCCCAACCCTGGAAGTCTTTAAAAAGATGTTAGATAGCCATTTGTCTGAAATGGTATAAGGTTCCTGCCCATGCAGGGGGTTGGACTAGAAGACCTACAAGGTCCCTTCCAACTCTGCTATTGTATTGTATTGTATTGTATTGTATTGAATGCTGTGACACATAAAACATACAACTCCTGCTTGAGTCTAGCTGCAAGATCCAAGGTTCTTCTCATAAATAACTTCAGGTTTGAAAGTGAGTGCAAACATTGTGCATATAAAAACATAGATAAGTGGGAATGCTTGCTGTATAGTAGGAAAATGCATGCGAGGTTAGGGATGTGATTCCCTTCCCAACAGATTCTGATAAAATCCATCTTCTTATAGAAGTAGCATATTGATCTGCTTATATCACCGCTTTATTATTCATATGTGAATTTTATACAAGATATATCTGTTTTGCTTATTTTTAATGTTGGAATCTGCAAGGGATAATACACTCTTTGAAAAGATAAAATCCATGGCTGACCCTGTAGTTAGTCTTACATATCCTTTTGACCTACTGCCACTCAGCTGGCTATAAACAAAATCCTCAAAACACAGATGGGATCTGTGCGATGGATAAAGAAAAGTACAGAAAGTGACAAGTTGATCTGGCCAAAATAAAAAAAACTGTTGTAGTCCTCTCTGCATTGTAGTTAAGCATCAGAGCCAGGAGAAATATTTTTTAAAACAACAGTGATGATGTGGTTGTTCCTTGTTAAAACATCAGCTAAAATCTCTAACTCTGGTTTTTTCTTCTTCCGAACAGCTGGAAAAGTGATAACACTGTGTGTGGTGCCGCTTTCGTTCTATTTAGTGTATTGGAATGATGATGACAGTAACACAACTCTATGAGGGGTCAGCTGCATTGCAAACTGGAATCTTTGCCCATTTTTGTATCAACAACATCCCCAACCTTTTTTCCTCCACCCCATCGCATTCCAACATCCCATGATCTCTGCAAATATTATACCACTCCTGTGTTCCTTCTTGGAACAAATAACAATAACTTCCTCCCTTCAAAATGGAGCCCTTTAGCCCAGGAGTAAGACATTTCAAACCATGAAAAGAAATTATTCTGCCTGAAGTACAGAAAACAACTCCACTTTTGAATTTTCTTTTAAGTTTAGAATTGAAAGACATGTACGTTTACATGCTTGATATTGTGAACAGAAGGAAATACGAGCAAGATCAGTAGCTTTCAGCCTCAGAGTTTGAGAAACAGCAATCTAGATCAGATCAGGGGTCCCCAATCTTTGCAACTTTAAGCCTGAAGGACTTCAGTTCCCAGAATTCTCCAGCCAGCAAAGCTTAAAGATCAGACTTAAAGTTGCAAAGGTTGGGGACCCCTGATCTAGATGGTCCTCTATTTCCCTCTGTATTTATGATTCTTTTTTTCTTTGTTTTGCTGATTTGAGGTTGGGGAGAGATTTAGAAACTGGACATTTTTTCTGAAAACCCCCCTTCAGTCACTTTCATTTCTCCACATTTTTCTGTTCTGTAAAATATGGCCTGGCTATTCGATCTCTGAGCTGAGAGGCATTCTCCATTTTCTTCTTCACTGGAAAAACATTCATTGTAACAATACAGTAGGAAGTAAAGACCTAGTTGGAATATGCATTTACTAAATTCCATTTATTTTCCAATTTCAATTACTTCTTCCCTTGCTGCTCATGCTGTTATCATTTTTGGCTGAATGTCTCTGTGTGTGTACTACGTGTGGTACAGGTTTTCCATGAGAGAAGTTCTTGTATCAGGAGAAAGTAGCACTGACGTTTTAAAGAAAGGAATGTGTGTATAAGCTTTAACTTGACCTACAGTCCACTCAATTGGTGGAGAGAGCTATTCCTGTTAGCTTTATTGGAGTTACAGTTAGAGTTACAGTTAACTACCTACGTCTTTGCAGGAACAAGATGAAGACATGGTTGTGTCTAAGCAAAATGTCTCAGTTGCATGTTGGCATTTCTAGTTGGGTATGGGTGGGTGTGGGTGTAATTTCAATGGATTGGCTTAGTGTAGCCATAGGACTCTTGCTTGCTTGAAAAGTTGAAGGGAGAGTCTTCTGTACCTCTCAGTTCTTCAGGGGTGTGTGTCCATTTTAGGCATTGTTACTCCAGGTGAAGCAACACAAGCAAGTACTGGATGAGCTGGCTGGTGTCCTCTGCCCATTAGGCAAACCAAGCAGGATTTATAGCAGCTTGCCACAGTCAACTTGCCACAGCCAACTCAACACGGCCAACCCACTGCAGAACAACTCGCTATGGTCAACTTGTCAGGACTACTTGCTGCGGAACAGTTCAACAATTAAATTTAATTATTTAAAATGGCTAAAATATTTTAATTTTTGTCATTCGGATTTCATTTTGTCCATTCTCTGGCATCCTTTCCTGAATTCCATGGTTTCTTCAATATTAGGGTAATTTTTGTCCCATAGTGAGTTGGCGTTAGAGAATTGTCCCATGGCAAGTTGGCTGTGGCAAGTTGGCTACAGTGAGTTGTCCCATCCAGACCAAGCATACTATTTGGAGTTACATTTTAAGTATAAAAATAATATCCAAGAAGAAAAGGCTGACCTTTTCCTACCCTGAGCCCTGTAAACTTCTTTAATCTTGCAACTATTTTTAATCTAATCTGATTCTATTTTTATTTTCCTGTAGTATAAATTGTCTGTTTACAATCAGTTGCTCTCAGGGATAGAACATGAAAACATATGGAGGCAACAAATTGTGTTCTATACTAGTCTGTTGATCACTGCTTGGAATGCCTTCTTTTCTTAAAGCTATATAACAGAGTTATTTAACTAGACCCAAAATCTCAAGTGGCATTGTGCTTCCAGGAAAGTCTGAAGCCAGAGGGAAACACAATAAATACAACCTATTTTGGGGAGAACCAGAATGTAAAGAGGGGTTTTTTTTCATCAAAAAATATTCTTAGTTTCTGTAGGATAAAAGAAATGGAGAGGGCTGCATGGAAATATTTTGGAAGAGGGTCTGGAACGAAAAATTAATGTTCTTCCAACAGTGTGCCAGAAAGCCATTGTGGTATAGTGGTTAAATCATCAAGCTACCTTAGAAACAGGAAGATTGTGATTTCTAGTCCCACCTTAGAAACAAAGCCAACTGGGTGACTTTAGACTCACCACCTTCTCTCTGCCCTAGGAAGCAGACAATGGCAACCCACTTCTGAAAATGATGCCAAGAAAACTGTAGAAACTAGTCCAGCCAGTCATCAGTAGTCAACACACACACACACACACACACGTACACACACACCAGTGCATCATATCGTTGCTGTTCCTATCATTATTTCCACAAATTTCATAGCTGCTTTTGCTTGCCTGAGCCATATGTACATACACTGCATATTTGTTTGTATATGTAAACATACATGGAACATTTAAAATCCCAAATAAATTACTTGCAACGTTGTTTGCCAATATATATTATTATAGAATGATTTTCAAATTGTGTAATACTTTATGCAGTTTTCCTTTCTAAAAAAAGTTATAATAGATTCATTCAGAAATTTTCATATGTATCTTGAATAATCCAGATTTCAGTCATCTGCAGTTTTTGTAGATTGAATTTACTGCTTTTCTTCTGTTTTTTAAATGATTATAGGAACGGAACTATTTCTGCTGATAGATTTCAGGAAACGTTATGAAGCATTTTGCTGGACAAGTGGCTGGCCAGGCGTGGCATAGAAAAATACCTGCCCCACCTGTGTTTGGAATTTCTTAATATATAATGATAGTGTGTCTCTTTGTTTTGTATTTTTTTCTGTTATCCAAACACTGAAACTATGTAGGCCCCAACAGAAAGTGGAGGATAATAATTTAGTAAGAAATATAAAGCTTCTTCAACACAATTGCCTACTTAATCTCTGAATGTGGCAGAAAAAGCAATCTTTAATTTGGCTATTAAACCTTTTACATGGAGATTAAATATTGAGTATAATCCCATCTATTTGTCCCTTTGGGCATCAGAAACTGGTAACATGGATTGACCATAGTTTTTGTCTATTTTTCCAGAATGAAAAGTGCAGTAGCTTTGCATCCTATGGATGAAACTGAATATTTTTAGTTATATGCATCCTGTAAGTGGACACATTTACTGTGTGTAGAAATTCATTATTTGTATTTCCATTTTTATTTTCCTCATCCCAAGTATAATACTGCACTTTTTTCTGCTTTCATTTTTAGAAAACTTAAACCACAATGAAAAGTAATATTGAACTGTGTGTTTTGCCAGTGCTTCAATGTTTTCCATATTCCAATCATCTTCTGAGCCATGAAGGCTGAGGTTGATAGGAATTATGATACAGCATAATTCACGGAGCTATTCAAACCTTGAATGTCTTACTTTTGCCCATTTGAACAGACTTGCACATCTACTTACTCATCAAACTAAATATTTTTCTGCTCCCCAGTTAGGTAGAACTGTCCATTTAGAGCAGGAGTGTCAAACCTTATTTCGTTGAGGGCTGAATTAGGGTTGTGTTTGACCTATGTGTGGCTGGGATGGGTGTGGCCAGCTCTCCATCACTTGTCGAGGCTCTGTTTTTGGCCACGGCGGCCTCCTACAGCCCTCTGCCAGCAAAAACAGCTCTGTTTTTGCTGGCAGAGACACTGCAGGCCAGTCCTTCTCTGTTTCCTGGGTAGCCCCGTGGGCCAGATCTAAGCCTTGATTTTGACAACCCTGGTCTAGAGTTTGATAAGTCTGTTGTTGAGGTAGAAGAGTTCTTGCTAACTGGTAGGATACAAAACATGATCCATGTTAGGTTTACAGTTGCAGTAATGTATGCCTCCTAATTGTAAGACTTAAAATCCCAGTAAGATGCAAACAGAGTACTTTAAAAAAAATACTTGTTGCTGTCCTTGGTTAAATGTCTCTAAATGCCCTATGGGAAAGGACTTATTTTTCCATCTGTTTGTTAAAGGACACGAAGGTGACCTTAGGCGGCCAGCTGAATGAGGAAATATTGCTTTCTGTATCTTGAGCCACAGATTTTCATGAGTAGGCATTTGGTACATCCTCTTGTGGCTAGAGAATATACTAACGTGTAGGGTAGAAGATCTTCTAAGAGCATTGTACGTAACAGTGCAGTACCTTGGAAGTCTGGAAGCCTACTAGCAGCTAAAGCAATCTGCACAGTAGTAATTATACTGTTGAAATGGCAGTTTCTGGCTCATCTTTGCTATTATCAAAATCTGTGCTGTCATTGGAGGTATAGTACAACAATTTGGATCAATAGATTCAGGACCCAGTAAAGACATGACTTGTTCTGTATGGTGTTGATTTTGGTTTGATTCGTAAACCCGAATATCTTGACTATTTGAGTGATTGCCTGTGCTTTGTCTTTTGGATCTGAAACCTAACCACCACCTCACTTTTGTCTTTGTCTTCTTCTGATATTTGGGTTTGCCTGTTCTGAAAATTGAGTACTGGCTCATTTTTAATTGTATGATTGTTCTGAATCATATTGGTGTTGACAAAGAATCAGAAAACGTGCAGGCGATAATTATATCTTAAGAAGTACCATAAGAGTTTCCAAACTTTACCATAAAATGATCCCCCACTTCCCCAAATGTCAGAATACAGGGTTTTTTAAACCAAAAGATGGGAAAATGTAAAGTCTAGTTGTTTCTTGAATTCTTCTGGATGGTGTTGGATAAGTGAAAAGTTCACTTGACCTAGTATTTTACAGATTCCAAGATTTGCCCAGAAAACAAAGTTCCTGCAATTGAATTCTAAATCATGGTAGAAAGTAATGCCTCTTGCTCTTTTATTTCAAGATGCACATTAAGTGCTAAATTTGTTTCACCTTTGTCCCCTATCTCTTTCTCTCCAGGTTTGACAGATGATGAAGATGTTAAAGTGATGCTGCAGGGAACCTTTTTCTGGAAAGTCAAGACTTATCAGCCCCAGAAACAAAGGCAGTTCCGGCTCCTTGAAGATGGAATGTCTATCTGGTTTGAGACTCGTTTTAAAAAGGCTCGCTCCAAACATATTTGTAGGTTTCAAAGTATTTACAAGTGTTTTATTCTAAATTTTACTAAGTGTGCTAATTCCATCTGTTTAACCTACTTTCTTAAGATCTAGCATTTGCAGTATTTCTGGGCTAATCAGTTAAAAAAAAGTAGGTAGGTAGATAGAGGGGTAGAGAGGGAGAGAAAGAGAGAAAAATACAGTAGGTAGGTAGGGAGAGAGAGAGAGAATAGGTAGGTAGGGAGATGTTTCCAGGTGTATTTACCCATGTGCTGGAGAAGGAAATCCCTGACAACCTGTAGCACCTAAAACTTTCTTCTGGCAAGCACTTGACCAATGTAATTCTCATCAACCACTCTAACTAAACAGCTTTCCGAAAGGGGGGGGAGTTTTTGCACTCTGCAAACCTCCCCAAAACAGGCCGCTTTTTGCAAAAATGACCTCATTTTTTAAAAAAAGGCATGAATAGCCTTGGGGGGGCTTGCAGTGTGCTCCTGGTGGGGGGGGGGGAAAGTGAGCAAAAAAGGCCCGTGTTTTTGCAAAAGCGGGCCTTTTTTTGTCAAAACAATTGCATGCATTGCCTTATGGAGGGTTGTAGAGTGCTGCTGCGGGCTGGGAGTGCAAAATTTCTGTCCTCCCCAGCCCCCAGGAGTTCTTTGAAAGTCTCCATAAGGCTATGCACAGCCATTTTGGTGAAGGGGCACAGCTTCATAAGGCAAAAAATGCTGTATTCGATGTATAAGACGCACCCAGATTTTCAGCCTCTTTTTAGAGGAAAAAATGTGCATCTTATACTCTGAAAAATACGGCATATAATGGATATGACTTATGTTTTTGCATTCTTGTTATGTTTTAATTCTTTGTTTCTGACTTACTTTTTGTACCTATACTGAACACAATTACAATATTCCTAAAAAAGAAAAATAGAGGAGAGAGAAGTAGGAGAGGAATAGGTGCTTAATTATATAAAAAAAGAATTATGACTTCCTGATTCATGGCTTAGTCTGTTAATTTGTGAAAGTAACTCTTCGCATTCACAAACAAGAAATACTTGTACTCTCCTGACTCCTGTATGAGTTACTCATGGCTGATTCCTCTGAGAACAGGGTGTGAGGTAGGAAGGCATGGGTTTATTTGTTTTCTTTGGCCATTTTTAAAAACTTGACAAGAGTAGCACTGCCTTGCTGGAATACATTTTGAAAGATAACTATATTTTATTAGGGCAGGGTGAGGCAAGGGAAAAATGCATGAAGATTAAATGTTGAATTATGGCTTGACTGCTAAATATAAACGCTTGGGTGTAGGGTTTTTATGAAATACAGACTTGCTTGGGCATGTGACAGTGAAATTGCCTGTGATAACTGTCAATCAGATGCTCTTGGTATTCATCTCTGTCAAGGGGTAACTCTCTATGCCAGGCATACAGTCTTTTCATGAGGAACAACTGTCCAGGACCCAAGTGGGTGGTCTCACGATCTCTTCTTTGTCCAGAACAACGATGGACAGCCAGAATTTACCATCCGGCTGCTAAACTCTGCTGCAATGCCATTCCCGGTCTTTCAGAGACATCAGCCATAGATCCTCAGTTGGAAACAAAACTATTTCTGAAAATATTTTAATTGCTCATAGGGTAACATAATAAAATCTTGAAAAGTCATAAAAGCAATTTTCCAGAAGAATTTATTTCTAATATAATTAAGGTGGAATTAGTTTCAAATGTTTCTTCCTCTCCTGAACTAAACCATGTTTTCTATAATCGTGCAACTCCCTCTAACAACATTTTTTTCTTTCTGTCATGTTAATATATGTTAGACTTCCTATCACAACTATGCAAACCCACCCTCCCTTCCTTTACATAAAATGTTGAGATTGCATTACATTCTTCCATTGTTTTCCACTATTTCCACTGTACTGATTTTCTTTCCAGAGAAAATCTGAATCAGGAATATATGTTGAAAGACTGCATAATGTTCTTGATGTGTAATACTAAGAACCCTCTTTCTGAAATCATCATTCAGAGTCATATTGCGCCCATAAGTACTAATCAACAGTAACTAATCTACGGTATCATTTCCTTTTTTTATGTTGTTATGTCAGACATGGAGATTCAAATCCCCCAAACTAGGGTTCTCAGAAATAATAACTAATTCACATACATGATGAAGTAGAAGCGAAGGCATTTCATAAACAGTTGGGAAATGTTGAAGGGCAAACCAATATGCCCAATATGTCTAGGATTGGTTTCACTTGAACTGAAATGCTGGTACATGTAATTAATCAATTAATTATTAATTAATGAATATGCTACCCATCTTGTGGTTCAAAGTGACTCTGAGCAGCTTACCATGTAATAAAACATACAGATATAAAAATAATTATAAAAACAATTTAAAATTACAAAAGATTAAAACAAGTTTAAAAAAGCCCAAAGGTTTGCAGTGGAGAGGTGGTGGTACCTTCTCTGTTAGTGGACCAATAATCTCCAGACAACAGCTTCTTCAGGGCCCCATGCTCCAATGGGCACAACCAACTTTTAAGGTGTTTCCTGAAGATCAGGAGGGAGGGAGAGGATCTCACCTCCAATAGCAAGATGTTCCTAGGAGTGGGGGCTGTGATAGGAAAGGCTCTTCTCCTTGACCCTACCAGCCATAATTACTTGACTGATGGGGTTTGCAGTAAGTCCGTTCTTCCAGTATGAGTGGGGTGGGCAAATCCATTGGGAAAATATGTCTCCTATAATGCAAAGGATTATAGAGCAGCAGTCCCCAACCTTTCTAGCGCCATAGACAGGCAAGGTGGCAGAGAGGGGATGGTTTCGCACACACAACCTAGCTCCCATACATGCATAAATGAAGTTTTATGCACTTGCCTGCTGCTTGTGTGACCAGTTGCCAACAGGCTGCGGACTGTTACGAGTCCCTGGCCCAGGGATTGGAGACTCATCTTATATAGCTGTGATAACAAACCTATGGGACATATGCTAGAGGGGGCACGCAGAGCACTCTCTGTGGTATTTGCATATTCGCCAGCTGCTCTTCTGGGTTCCGTCACACGTATGTGCACCAGCCAGCTGTCGGTGTACCATCATGCACCGGAATCTAGAAGAGAGCAGCAGCTGGCCGGTGCACATGTGTGCCAGACCAGCTGTCCAGCATGCATGTGTGCGACAGAACCCAGAAGAGCAGCTGGCGGCCGCACACATGCGTACTGGCCAGCTGCTCTCTTCTGGGTTCTGGTGTTCTGGTGCACGCACATGCACACTCCAATTTCAGCACTCAGTTAGCTGTCACTGTTATATAGCAATGATGTACTGCAGATTGTTTATTTATTTAAATTCATATCCTATCCAACCCAAATGATTCTAGGTAAAGACAAGTTAAAAGTATAAACTCCACAACAACATAAATCAAAATTTTAAAAGCAGCGGTTGCAATAAGTCAACAGTAATAAGGTTTCCCAAGATAGACGCCAATAAGATTTGGCTAGAATTAAAAAGTGGTGAAAAATATTCTAAAAGCTTTGAGAGAGGGAGTTTCAATGAACCTCTTGGGGAAAGGAGTTCTAAAATAAGATGTCCACACAGAAAATTCCTGTTGTCTCCTATATCTTCCTCACTTCATAGGTCTTTCCACCATGTTATGAGATAATTAATTCTTGCTGTAGAGGGCTTGTAGCTTATTACCAGCTCTTGAATTAGGGCTGGAAACCTATTAGTAATCCAAAGCAATGGAAAAGTAGTGAGATTATGTTGACTCCATTCACCATTTTGTTATTGCTTTCAAACATGGCAAGGTTTTTTTTTCTTGTCCCTTTTTTTTAACTTTCATGTTGGGCTGTGACTTTAGTGGTAGAAATCATTACATTTTACTTCATTTTTCAAGAGTACTTATTAATTTTTCCTCACAGAATAAGACTATGTCACAAGACAGATCCATTTGGCTTGGAGGGGAGGGCGGGAGGCACTAAGAATGTAGGTGTACCTGCTTCCACAGGTAGTGTACATTTTTAACCCATAAAAGGAATAATTTCAATCACTGTCTTCAAGCAAAAGAGGGTTGAAAAATTTGGAATTTCAGATTCCATTTCTTGTTTCACCTTTTCCCAAAACTTCTTGCCTTCTGCTTTCCAAATTTTTAAACCAGTGGTAGTCAACCTACCACCCATTAGTGGGCATTCAAGCTTTCATGAGCGGTAGGGGTTTAGTCCAATACTGAAGCACTTTCCTTTTTAAAAATTTAATTGACTTCCCTACTTTATAAATCACCATTACTGTGGAACCGATGGAACCAGTGGGCGGTCAGAAAATGTTACTTCTAAACCAAGATACAAAAGTGGGCAGTAGGTATAAAAAGGTTGACTACCCCTGTTCTAAACCAACATTAGGGAGCCAGTGTAAATGGGCTTCTTGTGGATAATATCTGACAGAAGGGAAATTTGCAGTCTGTGATGAACTCTAGGGCAGTCTTTGCTAAAGTGTGCTCTGAGGACCCCTAGGGATCCCACAAGGCCCTTTCATTGTTCCTGTGAAATCATAATTATTGGCTGGCTGTTTGCAAGAAGATATTTGCTAAAATCTAAAACAACATCATTCTTTTTTATTGGTTAAAATATATTTTTTCCGTGAAATATATATTTATATTAATATCTTATGGACTTAATATTGATATTTTTATATTAATGAATAAATGTTCTATGAATGTGTCAATTTTAATTTTTAATGTGGTAAAAATGGATCAGTACAGGTAGAACATGCTTACAATAGTTTGTTTAATGACTGTTCAAAATTACAGTGGCACTGAAAAAAATGACATAAGGTTTCTCACACGACCGTTGAAGCAACCTCATGGTCATGTGATCAAAATTCAACTGATTCATATTTATGATGATTGCAATGTCCCAGGGTCCTGTGATCGCCTTTTGTGAACTTTTGACAAAGTCCATGGGGAAGCTAGATTCACTTAAAAATCATGTTACAAATTTAACAATTGCAATGCTTCACTTAACAACTGTGACGAGAAAGGCTGTAAAATGGGACAAAAGTCACTTAACAAATGTCTCACTTAGCAACAGAAGTTCTGGGCTCAATTGTGGTCATAAGTCGAGGAGTACCTGTATAAACCATATAACCAAAAGCTCTGCTATAATTTTTAAAAGTGGAAAAGGGGTCCTGAGAACAAGAAGTCCAAGAAACAATATTTGAGATAGCCTAACAGAGAAGAGGTGGACCATTTCCTTGGCTGATCAAGCCAATAGTTCTCTCCTAAGTTGGAGCCTATTTTTAGAGGTATTTAAATTTTTACTGATAAATGAGAAATGTTTGAATAAATTAAAGTAAACAAAATCAAACACATCCTGGCTTGATATGTGCCTCCTCTTCTAGGAGTCCTAGATTATTATTCCCATCCTACCCAGGCACCATAAAACCTTTATTCTGGACAACTTTTTTCTTATGAGTTTTTGATAGACTCTTGGGTGGGAAATAAAGAAAACGACCTTATATCACAGCCAAATACTGCTCCTTCTACTTTGGACCCACCTTCTGTCTGCTGATCTGGAATGATAGGAGTTGGAATTCAGTATGGTTGAGAGCCATCAGATCAGGAAGGGTTAATTGGCACTAATGACACCCATTCTCCAAGGTCTCAGAGACTGGCTTTTCCAGCCCTGTGGTGAAATATTGTGAGTTGAATCTTGAGTCTTTTGCCTGCTCATTCTATGCTCTACTATTTGTTTATGTATCAAAAATACATACAGTTCATCCCATGGTGCGAGGCAACTATAGCCTTTCCCTGCTTTCTTATGGCAAATGAAAACATTTCCACTGAAAGTGGTAGGTATTCGGTGAGTTGAGATACCTAGAATATTTTTAATTTTGATCTCTCTCCATGAATGATTCCCTTTGATGCCTTGTCTTTCAGTCTCCATCCTCCATGTTGAAAGTGTACGTGAAGGTTATCAATCTGAGGGGCTTCGGAAATTTGGTGGTTCTTTTGCAGAAGAGCAGTGCTTCACTATAGTCTTCAGGGGCAAAAGGAAAAACCTGGATTTGGCTGCTCGGACTGGGACTGAAGCCCAGCAGTGGGTGAGGGGACTCACAAAACTGATGGTCAGATGTGAAGCCATGAGTCAGCGAGAAAAGCTTCAGCAATATCCTTTATTTCTATATTGGCAAAGACTTAGAGGTGTGGTAGATATTATTCCCTCCTTAAAGCTGAGGCATAGATTTTAAAAAGAGAAAGGACGTTTTTGCTGAATCAATACAAAACCCTCCTTTCTCTTATTTAAAATCTGTGCCTCGGCTTGTGTTAAGTACTAGACACCTGAGTTTTAAAACTACATATGGTACCATATTTGAAATGGGACTTGGAGCCACATTTGGTTTCATGGGTTGTGGTGCATGGTGATGCACAAAAGAAGCAAATAGAATTAGGAAGCTTCTTACCCCTACTATCTTGTAGTATCTTCCATGGCAGGAGAATGCTGTTACACCATTATGCTATATGTAGGGCAATGGCCACAGAGTCAAAAGTTGATTTATGCCTCAAAGGCCAAAATGCATCAGCAAAGGAATTCTATGGCAGTAATCTTAATAATAATAATAATAATTTAATTTATAGACCGCTCCTCTCCCCATAGGGACTCGGAGCGGTGCACAGGGAAACTAAAACCACAATACAATATACACATACAGTTAAGAAAAAATTAAATATGAGCCTGTGCTAAAATCCCCTTAATCTGCTAAAAAACCCAATTAAAATCTTGCTGGAGTGTAACCATTCTCTTACCTAACAAAGAAAAAGTTATTGGTTTAGAAGCAGCAATTTTTTTTTCTAAAATAGGTTATATGGCCAGAAATTGTTTCTTTTCTTACAACTTGAATTTGATAAAGACATTTTAATCATATGTCTAAAAATTAGATAGAAATTGCTCAATCAAATATTTGTGGATAACTGATATCTTTGTACTCTGCATTTAAAATGTGCTCCAACACTCCTTCCCTTTTTCTTAAGAATTTGTATCAAGACTCATCTTCAAAATTTTCTTAAATTAACTATGTAAGACAGAAGGAGTAAATTTAAATTTTAAGACAGATGCTTCCCAGTTTTTTACATTGTCCTTACATTAAGCCCTACCTGGATCCATGGCATCTTACACGAAGCCGACAAGAACAATGACAATAAGATGAGTTTCAAAGAGATCAAAAATATGTTGCGAATAGTAAACATAGATATGAATGACATCTATGCTTATCAGCTCTTTAAGGTATTCATATTATTCTCTGTCTTATCTTCTGGATTCTGTTTCATGCCCTTTTCATCAGTAGCCTTATATTCAAAAGGTGCTTTGACAACTTTGTATGATCCATAGTTCCTGTACTAGTTAAAATATTAGACAAAGACTGAGGTTTAAGTCCATTATCTGCTGTTGAAATTCTCTAGAAGATTTTTAACTATTAATCTACCTCACAATGTTATTTGGGCTTGAGTTTCTGGAGGAATTTATATAATATGTATTTCCCACCCAAAACATGTTACTGTTTTGATCAGTCATAGAACATAATGAATACTACATGGTTTCTTCTCTTAGTTTCCCTTCCATTGCACTTGCTGTTGTAGCAGAGGTGGTATTCAGCAGGTTCTGACCAGTTATGGACAACCGGTAGTGGAAATTTTGAGTAGTTTGAAGAACCGGTGAATACCACCTCTGACTGTCCCCGCCCCCATCTATTCTCTGCCTCCAGAATCCTAGCTGATCATGAGGAAATGGAGATTTTACAATGTCCTTCCCCGGGAGTGGGAAGGGAATGAAGATTTTACAGTATCCTTCCCCTGCCATGCCCACCAAGCCACGCCCACAGAACCGGTAGTAAAAAAATTTGAATCCCACCACCACTGTGCTGTAGACCTTTCAGTCTTGCTGGGTTGTTAACTCCAAAGCTCTGCAAAAAAATGTCTGTTCAAAAGTCTCTTATGTTCTTCATTAATGTAACTTTTGATAATAAATAACACAGAACATGGGCCCCTGGCCACAATATTTACTACATTTCATTCCAAATTAAGTAGTATTTAATGCATTTTGTAATTTCATGTATTTTTCTGTTGCTGCAGTCTAAACAATGTATGTTATGCAGACGTGCTTTGTTTTTAATTACTTGTTTTAATTGCTGCGTAAAGGGGAAAGAGCAGGGAGCTCTTAGTGTAGTGCAGTCTTTCCCAACCTGTTATACTTTAGACATATTGGGACTGCAATGTATCTAAAGCATATCTAAAGCACATCAATTTGGGAAATCCTGGGAATTCCTGCCAGCTGTCTTACTCGGAAATTGGGGGATTATGGTATGAGTACATCTGAAAGTTGCTAGGCTGGGAAAGTCAGAAAGTTGCGCTTTCCCATGTTAGACATTCAGTTGCTAATCAGGTGCCTCTGATACAGTTTTCATTGCAGTTCATTTATTCCTCTGCCTCTCTTTTACTAGGAATGTGACAAATCAAACAACGACCGCTTGGAAGAATATGAGATTGAGGAGTTCTGTACACGACTAATGAAACGGCCTGAGCTGGAGGACATCTTCCACCAATATTCAGGCGAGGACTGTGTGCTTTCTCCTGAGGAACTGCAGGAATTTTTGCATGACCAGGGTGAAGAAATAAGCTTGCAACAAGCTCAGCATATCATTCAGACGTATGAGCTCAATGAAAAAGGTATGAATGTGTTACGTGTATCTCAACAATAAGACAGTAAATTTTCCAGCAAGACAGTTACAATATTTTGTCCTTCAGGCGCCATTGTTTGTTGTGGTGGTATATTGCAAGGACATCTAGAAAGAAGGGGCTACTTAGGTATCCCAGCTGATCAGGAACCTGATACAGGTTGGATGAAGGTATTTATTTTTGTGGAACAACCTCAAGGATTTTTTTTCCTGCTCCCACTTCTGGAGAGGTAGTCAATCCAATACTGACAGACTTGTAACAAATATTGTATAGGAACTACTAGGATTGGGAGTACTGCAAAAAAAAAAATTATTTGCTTGGTTTTAGTAACTGAATTCCTTTGATTTTTTAAAATATTGTACTGTATAAAGCAACAAAGAGAGGAAATAGTGCAGGCCAAATACAGGAAATGATTTAGTAAAATTCTTCTGGCAGGGATGGCTAAATTGACCGTTTTCTTCAAAGAAAAGAATATAAATATGTTTGTTTCTGAAATGCAAACTGCTTCTGGACTTTGTGCTTGAGGTGGAAAAAAAGTAAACTTTGATTTCGGGTTTTATTGATTAGATTGATTTATTATAGAAATGGCTACTTTATAGCTTATAAAAAGTCGAGGTTCGACCTTAATGCTTTATTCTACTGCAACAGAGGGAGTCAGAAGTCAGTGCCTTTTTTCTCCCCCCACCCCCGCTTTCCTCACTTTTCTTTCCCCTCCTCACCTTGTTCTAATATTTGCTTTTGTATTTTTTGTATTTTATTCTACAATCTAATAAAAATGTTATAATTATTTTTTTTTTAAATGTAAAATATTCTAGATTTTATTAGTAACTTAGAATTTTTAAAAGAAGCGGTATTTAATATATTTTATCATAGTGGCAACCAAAATAAGTTATGGCAAGAGTGCCTTGCACTTTCTGCATTGCAGAGACAATGTTGGTGCTGGTGTAGGAGTCTGGCCTAAAGGACATTCTTGCTGGCATTTATGCAAACACTCTTAGATAAATTCAGCCTGTAGATTAACCAATCTGTAATATTTTGTTTATAAGTTAAATTCATTGTATTAGATAATAAAATTAACAATAAAATTACACTCAGCAATATAACAATAGAGCAGGGGTTCCCAAACTTGGCAACTTTAAGACTTGTGGACTTCGACTCCCAGAATTCTGGCTGGAGAATTCTGGGAGTTGGAAGTTCACAAGTCTTAAAGTTGCCAAGTTTGGGAACCCCTGCAGTAGAGTCTTCTATGAGCTGATCTTGTCTACTTGTAGCTACATGTATTTTCCTTTGTGTTACTGCTACTGTCACCTTCTGAGATTTTTGTTTTTTTTAATGTAGTTTATAGCCCTGGAATTTTCCGGTTGGCTTATCAGAAATATTTTTCAGTATTAAGTATCAGAAATATTTATCAGTGCTGAACCTGTTTATTTCTTCATTTACCCTACGTGACAAAACAAATGAGGGGAAAGACGAGCCAGATATAAGCTCACATATAAAGTGCAGCTGTTAGCTCTAGTACTTCCTCTTTACTCTTAGAAAATTCTAGACACCTTTGAAATAGAGAAGCAAAGAACTCACCTTTGCCCAGCTCCTTAAAGCTGGGCAAACCCGGTTCTAAAGCTTCAAGATCCCAGTTTATGTAACAGATAAGTTTTATAGCATGATTTACTCCCATAATTGCTTTTCTCTGGAACTTTGGTTGGTACAACAATAAATCAAGCAAGTTCAGTTTTGCTAGCAGTATACAGTCAGTGCCCATTTGAACGTACAGAAGAGGTTGCAATACTTAGTAAGGAATGTAAGAAGTAAGGAATGTTTTCTTCTAAAAATATCAACTGAAACAATCTTTCAGATGGCCCTAGATCTCATATTTAACCCCCATTGGATATATATTAAAATTAGGGAACATTTCAAATATGTCCAAACGAGGTGTTTTTGATATCAGCAACAAGAATATCACTAGGAACCTCAGTCCAAGGTGTACCAAGATACCTAAGCATTTTTTCTGCTCTGAAATAGTCCTTTTTCTTTTTAGACAAAGAAGTCTGTGAATGATTTTCTATCACAGCAGCTTAATTTAGAGCGCAGGATAGGGTACTTTTAATAATGCCAGCACCAAATGCTTGGGAGACAGAAATTCTATTCTTAAATAATTTATATCACTTAGAGATACACCTTTTATATCCAACCTTCCTGAGTACAGAATATATCCTTGGTGCTCTCTGAGCTTGGTGGTTTTCTTGCAGATGTTTCATGACCAAATAAATATTATTTTCTATCATGTCTTTGCTAGCCTGAAACCCCAAGCCCATATAAAGCCACAGTTGCAAGTTTATAAACTATTATTAATCTGTCATATCGCTTTCAGCAGAAACTGAGTCAGAAACAGAGGTGGTTTATTAGAGAACAAGAAAGAGTTGAAAAAGATAATGCAGAGTTTCATATATGTAAGCTATGTTGGAGGTTCAATGCTGCTTCTAAGAGGTTGAAGATAGAAAACTTAGGTCATACAAGAATAGGCTGCATGTTAAGAGCCAAAGAAGTCCACAAAGCTCACTCCAACAGGCAAAGGCAAACATGGGGCAGGAAGTGATGGGAAGCAGGAGAGTTGTTCACAACAAGTGGAGGTGGTCTGGAGGATGTTCAGAGTTTTGGGCTTTGCCTAATTGGACTAGTTGATAGTTCCTTCTCCTGAGGAATCATGCAGATATCTGCTCTCAGTCCTCTTAACTGCTGATATGATTTAGAGATTGGCAGTCTTCCAAGGCTGAATCAGCAGCCACTTGTGCTGAATCTGATTCACAGATCACAGGGTGCTTACAGCCTCTTACTTTACAAACTAAGAATTCAGCAGGCTCTCCTCAGAATCAGAGGAATCCATAATACAATGTATTTTCTGGTTGTTTGTATTGCACCTTATGTATTGGTATAAACTTAGTGTTCTTTTGAGAAAATTGTTTATTTGCCCATATTTTTTACCCTTTATACTACACTGGAATCTTCAGTCTCAGCATTCATCTCTGATTTCTCTCTCTCCACAAGCTTCTCAATCTTATCTTCAAGGCTTCCACATCCTATCTATTTATAACCCATTGTTGTCAACCTGCAGCTGCCTTAGCCACTGGAGGATCTGTGTCAGCCTCTGAAATTTTACTTCTTTTCTGCTCCTAATTTCTGTCTCTCAAATTGTCTCAATTTTACCACCTTTTCCATTGTTCTATCTTCTAATCCACTTTTTCCATGACTCCTAAGACATTGTTGTGATTACATCTAAGTGCACATAACTAAAATAATTTCAGATTATTTTCCTGTTTACTGCTGTTCCACTCATTCCTCATTCTTTTTAATCTCATCTGGGTATACCAGTTATTAGACTGTGATTTTCTTTGGGGAGAGATCTTTAAACCTATTCTATATAAAGCTACATTTACTGCATGCAGATGGCATCATATAAATAACAATATAATAATGCCCTTGAGTCTTTGAAAAGCTATCATCTCTGTGTAGCCACAAAAATAGATGTCAGAAGATGCTCTATTATGAACAGTGGCTGCTGAACATAGATATTATCTTCTTCCTTCATTTCCAGATCCATGAGATAATTCTGCCTTTCCCTTTTTTTAAACAAAATGGACTCCTTGATGGTTTCATCACAGGATTAAATCATAGTATCTTATCATAAAACCAATACAATTGTTTAAAAGATTAAATTAAAAACAAAACAACAACAATAAAAGAGCCATCGATAATGGAAAGTTAGAAGTGCAGATTCATTCACAAGAATTTATCATGATTTTTTTGGTCCTTCATTTTTCCTTATCCTTCAAAAAGTGGAATGAGGGGGAAAAAATGAGGTGACACCACATTATGTATTTTGTTTGTTGCAGGGAGAGGGGAAAAATGAGATGCAGCTATTTGGAATTTATACAACAGTAACTTTGCTTACCTTATGAAATGTATCTGGTCAACCTGTTTCATGGATTGTAGTCAAACCTGCTTCACCAACTGTCTCTATTCTACAGCCAGGCAACACAATCTCATGATGCTGGATGGTTTCACAATGTACTTACTATCTTCAGCGGGAAACATCTTCAACCAGGCCCATGCTGGGATCTATCAGGATATGAGCCAGCCTTTATGCCATTACTTCATTTCTTCCTCCCATAATACCTACCTGACAGACAATCAAATTGGAGGGGCCAGTAGCACTGAGGCATATGTTCGGTAAGAAGTTTTCATGACCCAACTGTGAACAGCTATAGCCAGGATGAGTCAAATGGAAGAACCTGGTAGAAAGGGAGGTAGCAGAGTAGGTGTAGTTCTCATAAATCCACAAAGGTCTAGTTGAAAACAAGTCAGAATGTCACATATTTGAGGGCAGAGCTGAGGATGAAGATCCTATCATATCCTGAGAATTGGTAACCACCTTTTATCTATGATTCATGGAAACTGAACGGGAACTGGGTGAGCAACGGATTAGGAGAGGATAACCGATTAATGGGAATGGGTATAGTTTGAATAGAACATGATGAACAAGGCCAAGGCAAGATGACAGAAAGGAACAATTAGACTGGTACCTAGGGAGGGATTGCCCTTTCCATCTGTTTATTCACTTTTCTAGCATCAGGTGGTTCCATTAATTAGGTAGCATGTAAACTTATTATTCACATTAATATGATAAAAAATCATCCTTAACTGTCCTTAAATGAATGGTTTAGGGGCAATTTGAACAGGATATAGTGAAGAGCAGATATAGTCAGCAGATATTATTTGCAGTTCTTGTGAATCGAAGGAAGTACACAGGAGCTCTCTGGGAGTTCTGGTATCAGATCCAAGCATTTGACTCCTTGTAATAGCCAGAGAAGATAATGAATTTGCCAGTTCAGCAGGAGAATCAGATTACATATTAGTAGCTATAGAAAGTCCAATGGCTCACCTAATGTATAACACAAAAATGAAACCATTTCTTTTACATCACCTGCCCTGTCTGACTACATTTCCTGAGCTTGATCCTCGTTTGTCTGATCTGGAATATAATCTTAGTTTTATGAATATTACATAAAATGATTACACTAGAACTTCTATATTAATTATTTTGATTATGCTATCCAGCATAGCCCATTGCTTTTCCTAGACCAGGGGTCTGCAAAGTCGGCTCTTTTAAGACTGGTGGACTTCAACTCCCAGAATTCCCCAGCCAGCCTGGCTGGCTGGGGAATTCTGGGAGTTAAAGTCCACCAGTCTTAAAAGAGCCGACTTTGCAGACCCCTGTCCTAGACCATCTTATATCTATTTATATAATTTTAAATGTGGGTGTCTCCTGAATTTCAATAACGCATATAGTTTCACATATTTTAGATTTGCTTCAAAGGCTTTAGAGAAGCATCTTGATCACATACAAAACTGAACATCTTGAGTGCCAGAATGAAAGCAACAAATTCTACTATCTTTTACCTCTATCCATTCCCAGTTGCATTTCTGAAATGCAAACTCTTATTTCTTTATCCTTTTCCCTGTCCCATTGGCAGGGCATTAATGAAGGGGTGCCGTTGCGTGGAGCTGGACTGCTGGGAAGGTTCTAATGGAGAGCCCATTATCTACCATGGCCATACTCTAACCTCCAAGATCCTCTTCCGGGATGTAATTGAAAGCATCCGGGACCATGCCTTCAAGGTAGACTAAACTACAATGCACAAAAGTTTTATACTTGAGGACTTCTTTTTTACTAGAATCTTAATGTCAAGTGCAAAAAAACAGAACCACTCATAAATAGCTCCAAGTAGATAATTTATTGTTGATCACCTTTATTACAGAAATCTTAACAGACTGTCTGACTTCCCTTGGGAAGTGGCAGATAAAGATCTAGAGTTTGATCTCAGGAGTTTCCTTTCCCAACCAATCCTAAACTGGAATATCTCTTAATTACCCCTAGAGGAGCCCCCTCTCCTTTAGCTAGTGATCCCACCACATTTAATGATATCATTATTCATATGCAGCATTATTAATTAAAGCAATAGTTGAAGTAAAAAGCATTCTTGATTTATATATGATATGGCCTAGATATTTTATTAGAAGAAGCATTATTTGTTGTGTGAAATAAGAGGTTTTCAATAGAGGCTTTCCAGCACTCCTTATCAAGTAGCATTATATTGCTCATATATTGGCAATGCAACATTCACAATACTCCCTGCATTGTTTAGTGCCCCAGAATTAACTTTTAAAAACATATTAAAGATTTGTTGAAAGCTTATGAATTCTTTAAGATGCCAAAATCTTAAAAGATCTGAGGCATTAGCAAAAATGTTGACAATTTGCAAGCATGTTAATATATCTAATAGAAATAGCCCCTAGTTTCTTTTAATAATAATAATAATAATAATAATAATAATAATAATAATAATAATAATAATAATAATAATAATAATAATAATAATAATAATAAATAGCCCCTAGTTTCTCTTCATTCTCATTTCCTAATAAATTGTCAGGATGTTTTCAAAATAAAACTTTACTTTACAACCATCCAGAATAGGGGCAGTACTTCTAAGATGGTGCTTTGTCACTTGCTATCTTAGTAAGTTAAACAATTTGACACCAAATATTCCTTCTAGCCTAATTGTACAACTGTTGATAGATGACAAATTTGCATAGGGTAGGATGGGATTTTCATGTATCCCCCATCCAAATTTTTAGGGCCTTAAAATCAACACAGCAACAGAATAGTTGTGAAATGTTCTGAATGTATGGGTCAAAAAGGTGTCTGGGCAATAATTCTTAATTATGTAAATATCATAACATATTTACTTTGGTTCATAATAGCAATAGCACTTAGACTTATATGTTGCTTCACAGTGCTTTACAGCATTTTCTAAGTGTTTTACAGAGTCAGCCTAAATCGGCAATCATTTTACTGATCTCGGAAGGATGGGTGACTGAGTCACCTTTTTTCCTGGCAAATAGCAGAATTAGCCTGTAATACTGCATTTTAACCACTGCACCACCACAGCCCAATACAAATAAAATATTTAGGGACTTCTAGAAAATGTATTGATTTATTCTTCTGGAGTAGCCCCTATATTGTCCAGCACATCGCATGAATTTGACAAAGTTGGCAACAAAATTTATATACCATATTTTTCGGAGTATAAGATGCACTGGAGTATAAGACGCACCAAGGTTTTGAAGAGGCAAATTACAAAAAAAAGTAGGTAGGTAGGTAGAGGGAGAGAGAGAAAGAGAAATACAGTAGGTAGGTAGAGAGAGTAGGCAGGTAGATAAAAAGATAGAAATAGAGAGAAATAAGAGAGAGAAATACAATAGGTAGGTAGGTAGAGAGTGTGTGTGTGTGTAGGTAGATAGGTAGGTAGGTAGAAGGATAGAGAGAGAAATAGAGAGAGAGAAATACAGTAGGAAGGGAGGGAGAGAGAGAGTGTGTAGATAGGCAGGTAGAGGGATAGAGAGAAATAGAAAGAGAGAGAAATACAGTAGGCAGATAGGGAGAGAGAGAGTGTGTGTAGGTAGGTAGGTAGATAAAGGAATAGAGAGAGAGAATAGAGAGAGAGAGAAATACAGTAGATAGGTAGGGAAAGAGAGGGTAGGCAGGTAGATAAAGGAATAGAGAGAGAGAGAGGAAGAGAGAGAGAGAGAGAGAGAGAGAGAGAGAGAGAGAGAGAGAGAATAGAGAGAGAGAGAAAAAGGAAATCTCTGACAAACCTTAAGACTTTGTTTCTGCTGGCACAGAAACAGTTAAAGAGCCTTCCGAAAGAGCTTTTGCACTGCAAACCTCCCCAAAACTGCTAGTTTCTCTGCGAAAACAGGGCCGTTTTTCTTCAAATAAAAAGCATGACTAGCTTTGGGGGGGCTTGCAGAGTGCTCCGGGGGGGGCAAAAATGAGCAAAAAACCGCCCATTTATCGTGAAAACGGGCCATTTTTGTGTCAAATAAATTGCATGCATAGCCCTATGGAGGCTTATAGAGTGCTGATGGGGGCTGGGGGGGGGCAAAAAATGGCCCGATTTAGGCTAATTTCTGCCCTCTCCCAGGAGCTCTCTGGAAGCCTCCATAAGGCTAGGCACAGCCATTTTGGTGAAGGGGGTGGGGTTTCGGGAGGCAAAAAATGCTGTATTTGATGTATAAGATGCACCCCGATTTTCAGCCTCTTTTTAGAGGAAAAAAGGTGCATCTTATACTCCGAAAAATACGGTATACAAATACGCTTGGTTGTCGTCATATATTTTCATAAATAAAATCAGTTTAAATAGTTGCGTAGTTTTGTTTTCCCACTGCTGATACATAAAGAGGAAATGTTTATGCACTGTTATTTGTGTTTTATATTACTTTTAAAACCATAGATCTGCAACCCACCTGAAAAAAAGGCAGATCTATACAAAACTATTCCCAAACGTCTCCAAACTAACAGGGGGTTATTTTTTTTTTTTTTTGCTATGAACAATATTTGAAAAGGCTGTTACAGAGAACTGATATCTTACAATCCTACTTTATGTCCCCAGCACTCTTCGTATCCTCTGATTCTTTCTCTGGAAAACCACTGTGGCCTGGAGCAGCAGTCTACAATGGCCCATCACCTGAAAACCATTCTAGGAGACATGCTTTTGATCCAGCCACTGGATGGAGACCTGTCCAAGCAGCTGCCATCACCAGAGGTAATATAGCCAATTATATAATGAAAATATATTTTTTTCCATTATATAATTGGGCAGCATTGCATAAGTGGGTGATCAAAGTCTTTCCTAGTAAACTACAGGCTATAAAAACCTCACTGAGAATCATGAAGGGAATTTGATTTGATGATAGAATCTTTCTAGGCTTCAGAGCAAGAAGTATGAATTCAACAAATCAACACTGTTTTGCAGCCATTTTCTGATTTGTATTTGTTTTACAGTGTCACCATCCAACAAATTTGAGGGATTAAGAATTGCACTTTACCAGCTTCTGCCATTTGCCGTAACTGCGCTGTTTTAAATGATTATTTTATTTTTTTAGGTTTTTTAATTCAAAATGATTTTTATGTTCTTGACTGTCTTACAACATGGCACTTGAAATAGTGTTTTATGGTAGAATTATATAACAGATAAACAACAGTTTGGTTTAGTAGTTGAGGCACCAGCCTAGAAAATGGGAGAGTGTGAATTCTCCCATTGATGGGATGACTTTGAACCAATCAGCCCAACTCAACTCACAAGGTTTGTTGTTGTGGGGAAAATAGGAGGAGGAAGTTGTGTTGAATATGTTTTCTGCCTTGTGTTATTTGTAAAAATAATAAAAGTGGGATATAAATAAATAGTTTATTTTTATGTCATATTTGTACTTCACAAAAATCTTAAAGTTTGCCAAATTAAATGAAGAATAAGAGCAATGTGAGCTATACCTTTTCCTGATTTGAGGCTTTAGGAAATTACAATCCCCCAGATTCAGCTAATTAAGATTATTAGAAATGATTTATTGTAGAGCTAAGTGTATTGATTTTTCTTTCCCAAACCTTACAGCAATTGAAGGGGAAGATATTAGTGAAGGGGAAAAAGCTATCAGAGAACCAGACTGATCCAAGAGTTTACTTGATCTCCAATCGTGAGGAAGAAATGCAGGAGGAAGAAGACCAGAGGGTGAGGTTTAGATCCATGTTTCTGAAGGGGTCATTAAGAGAGTATTAGGAAAGCTCTAAGGTGGACACTCTGTAACAGCAAACCAAAACAATTGAGTGTCAAGAATGCAGCTGAAGTAGCTCTGCTGAAAACAGGGTGCAAGTAGAGTTCTATGGGTCCCAAGACAAACTTCTCTGATGGGGCAAACTTTAAACTTCTCAACTTATTTGCTTACATCCAACAGTTATCTGGATTTTTGTAGCCCAGATATTGTTGTAATGTGTCAAAAGCACAAGGTAAAGAGTGATCATTTTAAGGAAGCTCAACAGCCCTCACACACACACACACACACACACACACACACCCAAATCCATGCCTCTAAGATCTAAGATCACTGTCTTTCTATATTTGTTATATTTATGCTACTGAGAAAGAAGAGGGAGGCTACAAGTGTACTGCATATTTTTAGTGGAAATTTGCAAACATCTTCTTCCATGTGCCCCAGTATATCCCAGTAAAAATCAAGCATGATTTATTATGGCCTGAGAGGGATGAGGAATGGAAAGCTCAAAATTGGGTAGGATAGAAAAGAATACCTAAAAGAAATCAGGATAACAGAGCATTACAACAACTTAGTCATTTCACTCTTGTTGCTTTGCAAGAGTTTATGTCATCAAATGAGAGCATCATTTCTTCTGAATTAAAATGGAAAATTGGGGTCTTCTGCTGTCAGAAGCTTCCTTTTAAAAGTGTCAGAACAGAATATAAATAGGGTGGTCATCTGCGAGCCAAAGGACAACTATAATCATCTAGGGTTAAGCAGCATCCGTATTTTAGACATTTAAAGTGTTCTTAGGAGTTTGCTGCAATTCAAAGGTCCTCGTTTTCTTAAAATAGAGAAAATAGTAATCAACTTGCTTTTGAGCAAAGTCTACAATAAATGCTTCAAATTGGGAACTGCTAGCAAAATGCATCAGTTCCTATGATTCTTAGGAATGTTTGTATGCATAGGACAATAGGTACCGATGATGGGTAAACTTTAAAAAAAGAATGTATGCTTACAATAATGAGCTGACCGTTGACTGGCAAAAGTCAATCTTTCTTTCATACGGTACCTAGGTTATTTTTTAAATGTAATGCTGAAGATGTGAGTGAAAAGGATTATTAGACAAGTAGATAGAGAATAAATATAATAAGAAACTATGGTAGCTGAATGGAAGCAAGATCAGTGGTTGAAGTTCTATTAATAAAATGTCCTGGGAACAAAACCTGCGGAGACAGTAATGCTTTCATGCCTTTTAGTTGCCTTCCAGAAGCATCTGGTTGGCCATTGTAGGAAGGAAGTGAGATCCTGGATCATTAGTAAAATCCAATAAAATTACTCACATTTTCTTAAACCCTTCCTTTAGAAAATACAACTAAATGTATTTTGTACACACATTGATCTTCTAATTTCTGTTTCTGCTTCTTTCTTCAGTTTTCATCTTCTCTCCAGGAAATAAGACCTCTGCAGGTGAGTATTCCTTCTTTCTTGGAAGAGATCCCAACATGGCTGGCAAGTGTGACGAGCAGGCAAGCAACGTAGTCTCTATTCCTACTCAAATGTTGCCAAATTTGAGGGTATCCTCTTCATCTTGGTTGATGATTAAAATATTGTGACAAAACAAGGGAAGAAAATTGCCTTCTTTATTTCCTTGAAACCCTTTGTTGATGACCGTTCCAAGGGTAGAGGGATCCCACCCACAAACACAATATCCACAATTGCTTTTAATTGCTTTTCATGATGATTTCATCACATGCCACTGCCAGAGGATTTGTTGGCAAGGGAAGTTTAACATCCAATTCAGGACTCAGGAATTTCATTCTTTGTGCTGAAAGGAGCATGCCCACTGCTGCTGTGCTACAATGTCGCCACTACAGATAGCTTGCCATTGGACCCAGAGGTGATATCTTCAAAAGAGCTCATCTTTGTGGTAAATACATCCTTACATGATCACTTAATGATGCTGCCACACTTACCAGCCATGTTTCAAGTTGAGCCTTGCTTTTAGGGCCTCAGCCATGTAGTTTTCTTGCTGGAGCTACAGAAGTTTTGGTTTTCTCAGATTTTTCTGAGATTTTTCAGACTCCCAGTCATGAGATTCCCAGTCTCCTGTCCAAGTATATTTTGGGCCACACTGCTTAGTTTCTGAGAGCTGTCAAAGGTTGGCTAAATACTGCCACCTGCTGAGACAAACCTGTGTAAGTAAGTCCACAAATGATTTCGTTAGATCTCCTAACCCCTGAAAGACATTGTATGGCCTATAAATGGCATTAATGAAGGTGGGACTTTCAACTAACAAAACTTTCAACTTACAAAACTTTCCTCTCTAGTTAAATGGAAGATATTCTAGTCTACTTATAGTTGATAATAGTAACCAAAGCAGTAGCTATTTGCAAGCTAATTTGTTTGCAAAGTAGGACGTGTTACCTGAAGTGGATTTTTAAATTACTCAAATTAAAATTAATGTTTTGCACATGGCACTTCTTCCTTACCCCCAGGCAAAAGATGTAGTACAGATTTCACGGGAACTCTCTGATGTGGTTGTATATTGCCGGGCTGTTCCATTCCAAAGCCTGTCTGATGCCCTGCTCCACCAGAAACCTGCAGAGATGTCATCGTTCAGTGAGCGGAAAGCCAGGAAGCTGATCAAAGATTCAGGTATGGGAGATTAATTTTTTTGGGATACCGAGGACATTACGATGTGTTGGCTTGCTTTGTGACTCAGTCTGGCTCAGCTGGCAGCCTAAAGTACAATTTAGTCTTTTAAGGGTACAGTCAGAGGTGGTATTCAGCCGGTTCTCTCTGGTTTGGGCCAACCGGTAGTGGTGGCTGCGGGAGAATCCATCCATACACCCCAACATAATGCATGAGCACTGCACATGCGCAATAGGTGGTACACATGTGCAGATGAGGCATGTGCAAGTGTAGCAACCATGCATGCGCAATCAACATTTGCAAACCTGTAGGGAAGGTAAGTGAATCCCACCACTGGGTACGGTATAATCAATATTATTGATTGTGATAAAAGTAGTGACAATGTTAGTTGTGTTCATACATAACACTAATTTGTAAACTCAAAGGCGCTTTTTCCAAAGGCAACTGGACTTTCTTTGTTTTTCCTTGAATATGTTTTACTTCTCATCCGGAAGTTTCTTGAATAAGAAGTGAAACATTCTGAAGGAAAAACAAAAAAAGTCCATTTGCCTTTTGAAAAAGCACCTTTGGGACAACCATGATCTGGGTGACTGAGAATCTCCATAGACTAACTTTTAATGTGGTTAATTTATTTCGGCTAGAGCATGAAATGGGAACTTACTTATTAAAGCTTTGTATAGTGTCATAGGCTATTATATCTTGTTCATCATACTACAGTTCTTTAGGGGCAATCTTACAATAACATGATCTGTGAACCAGGGTTAAAAGTAGTGATTAAGAGTATAGCTAACATATATCTTCTGTAATACACACACATACACACACACACTTTTGTAACCAATTTCATTGTAATTTTTACAATGACAACAAAGATGATGATGATGATGATGATGATGATGATGATGATGATGATGATTATTATTATTATTATTAAAAGTTGTAGGAAGTAAGTCAACTTATTAACAAAAGTCATGATCTCTAGGTAGCCAGGTTTTAGAGAATGAAAAGGAATGCCAGAATATAATCTGCAATATTGTAATCTGCAATAAGATATCGCCAGTGCCCAAAAACATTATATCTGGCAGAACATGGATATGCTAGACTAATTGATTTATTCATGACCTTGTGTTCTAGCCAGTTGTAGTTGAGATTGGCATTCAAGTAGGCATCATTAAACCTCCACTCATTCAGCAACCACTTGAAGTTGTTCTTTTAATTTATTATTTGATTGATTTTAAAATAAGGACAAAAGAAATGAAAAAAAGAACAGAAAAATAAAAATATATACATTATCCAAAAACAAAGCAAAAAGTGAAGTAAAAAAAGCAAAGTAAAATATAACAAAGAGATGCAGTTATTATTGAAATACATGTACATTTCTAATACAATTCTATAACTATCCTTTTTACTACCTGCTGTGTTTTGTACAAATGAGTCCCATATTTCATTATATTTGTATACACTTGTAGACAATCTGCTCATAGGTGGCAAGTGCAATCAGGTCCTTAATCTATTGTGTAAAAAGGATTGTACATTTAACTTTCTGATGCTTCAATATTGGTATTTTGTCCATAGTAAGGGCATGGAGAACCCATTTGTGTTGTCCAGTTGTCAAATTCTAAGTATTAAGTATGTAATTCAGAATAATATTATTGCCTGAAAATGTTAGCTTTTGTCAAACAGTTACATTTACATAGTTCACTACTTTCTTCCCAAAGCTTAGTAAGCAAAAGACTTACTAAGAAACATATATTTTAAAGAAACATTCTTCTTACTACATCTTCAATAAAATGCTGACCTAGGCAGTCTGTTTCTTTACAGATGTAAAAGAGTCTAAGTATTATATTTTGTTGTTGTATAAGTTATAATTTAAGGTTCATTGACAGTGGTGGTATAGAAGTTAAAACTCCATGTTTAAACAATATAGGAACCTCTAATTCTTTATTCTAGTCATTTCTTAGTATATAAATATCAAAATGATTGATCTAAAGCTGGAAGCTTCTTTCTTTCTGCAGGAAACTTTTTTGTCCGATACAACACCCGGCACCTCAGCCGTATCTACCCACTGGGTCTGAAGATGAACTCCTCCAACTACAATCCTCAGGAGATGTGGAATGTCGGCTGCCAGATTGGTAAGAACAAAGAGGAGTAATCCATGCCTTGCACTTTTTTCCTAGTCCCCCTTCTCTCTCCCACAGTTGCTCTCTCTGTTGGACTTGCTTTGATTTCACAATTTAATCATAGATTGGAGGAGTATTACCCACAACCCCAATATCTGAGTAGGAGAGATGGGTACTTCCCAGTAACTTGGAATTTTTAAACCTACCAGTTGTTATCCTTGTTTTACCCTGAAAAACTAAAGTGGCTTTGAAGAGAAGCAGGAAGTTGAGGATGAGCAGTCTGTAGAGAGCTCAGTCCATGACTGAGTGGCAGCTTACTCAGACTACAAAGGCAGATCAGAATTCTGTTTTTGTGGAATTCTGTTCTCCTTGTGTTAACTAACCCCTTTGGCTCTATGGCAACAGCACTGCAGAATAGCAGAGACCAAGCCTAGAACCATATTATCGATCAACCAATGAGAATATCACGGATCACTTGGTGTATCTGGCATTGTTTAGATCTTTTCATGTTACTGTTTATTCGCTGGAAGAAGTTATCTTATGTAAAGAAAGAACATGGCCCATTGAGCCGAATAGGATGAGCGATGATTGTCAACTTGAGGTCACAGAGTTGAAGAAACTGACTCTGAGATTATTTGGATTTTAAGTAGATGCTTGGCTGTTGAGCTGTACACCTTTCCTAGAGATTTTAAAATAATGTGCAAAGCCAAAGTATTACCCTGTTTCCCTGAAAATAAGACCTCCCTGGATAATAAGCCAATTGGACTTTTGAGCGCATGCACTAAAATAAGCCCTCCCCACAAAATAAACCCTTTCTGAAAATATTGCAACACAGCAGCAGCCACGAGGTGACAATGCTCGCTGCCTCCTGCATCACTAAAATAATAAGACCTCCCTGAAAATAAGGCCAAGAGCTTATTTTGGAGGGGAGGGGGCAAAAGAAAATAAGGCATCAGTCTTGACACAGCAAGGAAGTAAATGTTTTGTTCTATACTTTCTTTCAGCAGCTTAGATATATTTTGAATTAAATGTAACATGTATTTCTTAGAGCAAATTAATAATCACAAATGAAGACAAATATGTGTCTCAGGATTAATAATAGCAATAGCACTTAGACTTATATACTGCTTCACAGTGCTTTACCCCTCACTTAGCAGTTTACAGAGATGTCATATTGGCACCCAACAATCAGGGTCCTCATTTTACTGACCTCGGAAGGATGGAAGGCTGAGTCAACCTTGAGCTAGTGAGACCCGAAATGACCAAACTGTTGACAGTCGGTGATCAGAAGTAGCCTGCAGTACTGCATTCTAACCACTGCGCTATCGTGGCTCATTAATAATGCATTAATAGGAGGGAGTATACTGACCAGACATCCTTGTCTTTATACTTCCCAGATCTGCTCCTATTTTATTACTCACTAGCTGTACCCGGCCACGCGTTGCTGTGGCCCAGTCTGGTTAAATGGCCAACCAAACTATGTACACACAACCACCGTATAACCACCAACCTACCTACCTACTGTATTTTTTACTCTCTCCCTCTACCTACCTACCTACTGTATATCTCCTCTCTATTCCTGTAAGTACCTACCTACCTACCTACTGTATTTTCTCCCTCTCTCTATCTCTCTACCTACCTACCTACTGTATTCTTCCCTCTCTCCCTCTACCTATCTACATATTGTATTTCTCTCTATATACCTGTACCTATCTACCTACCTACCTGCTGCATTCATCCCTCTTGTCTATCCCTGTACCTACCTACCTACTGTATTTCTTCCCTTCTCCCACTATCTACCCACCTACCGTATTTCTCCCTCTCTCTATCCCCCTATCTACCTACCTACCTACCTACTGTATTTCTCCCTCTTTATCCACCTACCTACCTACCTACTATATTTATTCCTTTCTCCCTCTACCTACTTACCTACCTACTGTATTTCTCCCTCTCTATCTATCCCATCTACTTATCTACCTACCTACCTACTGTATTTCTCCCTTTCTATATATTCTTCTACCTACCTACCTACCTACCGTATTTCTCCCTCTCTAGCTATCCCTCTTCCTACCTACCTACCGTATTTCTCTCCCTCTATCTATCCCTCTACCTACCTACCTACCTACCTACTGTATTTCTTACTTTCTCCCTCTATCTACCTACTTACCTACCTACGTACTGTATTTCTCCCTCTATCTATCCACCTACCTACCTACCTACCTACCTTCCTACTGTATTTCCCCCTCTCTATCCCTCTACCTACCTACCTACTGTATTTCTTCCTTTCTCCCTCTGTCTACCTACCTACTTACTTTTTTCTCCCCCCCCTCTACCTCTCTCTATCCACCTTTGTGCCTCCTCACTGATGCTGCCGCTGTTCCTGCGGCTCCTGGCGCTTCTGCTGCCTCCCCACAGTTGGCCTGGCCCCCCTCCCTCCCTCTGGGCCGATGGTGGCAGCTACTTGTGGCTTGGTGTGGCGCCGTGTCCGGTTTCTCCTGGGGGTTGGGGCAGGTTTCCACCTCCATGCCTCCTCGCTGATGCTGTTGTGGTGCCTGGTGCTTCTGCCGATGCCGCCTCGCCCTGCACCTCCCCGTGGCGGCAGCACCAGCAAGAAGAGATCGGTGGGCCGGTTGGGGGCAGGGCAGCCGCGGCGGCGAGGGCCCTGGGAGTGGCAGGCATGGCGGTGGCATTGGCAAGGAGGCGTGGAGGTAGAGGCTTCCCCCCCCCCCCGCCCCTAGGAGAGGCCGGACACAGCATCCTGTGGGGCTGGGAGGTGGCTGGGGCTGTTGGCTTAAGAAGGGGAGGGAGGGGGGCTGGGTTGGCTGTGGGGGGGGAAGGGGAGGTGACAGCATCGGCGAGGCTTCCCCCCCCCCGCCCTGCCCCCAGGAGTTGCCGGGCATGGCGTCCCATGAGGCTACCGGGTGGCTTTGGCCGTTGGCTTGGTCCAGGGAGGCGCATGTGCAGATTCCTGCATTGCCCTTGGCAATGCGCCGCCTCAAGGCCATTCACTGACGCAACAGTTGTGTGGGAGGAGTTATAGGGAGGTAAAAACCTGATTAGTGGGTACATTTTACATTTGTGTACCTTGCACATGACACACGTGTGCTAGCCACAAAATAAGTACGTTTGATATTATCGAAAGTCCTTGGGAACATTGTGTGAAAATTTGGTGTAAATCGGTCTAGTAGTTTTTGAGATTAGTGGCTTTGCACAAACTATTTTACATTTTTATTTATATAGATTATATATATATTTGTTTATTTTGAAATTTTTATTTGCTGCCTATCTCATTGTGAGGCTATTATAGGGGGTAATTTACAGTAATAAAACAGAAGTGAATGAAAGGAGTGTAAACAGAAGTAAAACAATAGAACTCAGAAAATAAACAATGAAAATGGAACACAAGAATACACCAATATAATAATCAAAATGTTGGATGGATGGAAACAGGGAGCAAGGGTGGGAGATGGAGTCTGTCATCAATCCAGCAAGAACTCCCATATTTTGTTCCCCGGCCAACCAGAAGAGCCACGTCTTCAGGCACTTGCAGAAGGATAGGAGGGTGGGTGCAGATTTTACCTTAGAGGGTAAGATGTTCCAGAGAATGGGCACTGCAGCAGAGAAGGTTCTTCTTCTGGATCCTGACAAGAGCTTTTTTGACTGATGGGATCCAAAATAAACCCTACCTGTTGGCATGAGTAGGATGGGCAACTAGGACAACTAGTGGTTCATCAGGTAGCTTAGAACTATGCTATTAATAGCTCTAAAGGTCATAACCAGTACCTTGAACTGCACTTGGAAGCAGACCAGTAGCCAGTGAAATTTGTAGAGGTATAATATAGGCCATCCTAGGGACCCCAAAGACTGCTCTCGCTGCCACATTTTACAAAAGCTGTCTGTGCTGCTTAAGTTCTTTTTGAATGTGCCGGGAGATACAAAGTTTTATAAAACTGCACCATGAAAATATTCCAGTTTTATGATCTGTTTAATCACTTTTCTTTCTATGGTCATATTTCAGTGGCACTGAATTTCCAAACACCGGGTTCTGAGATGGATTTGAATGATGGGCGCTTTTTGGTGAATGGCCGCTGTGGCTATGTGCTGAAACCTGCTTTCTTATGCAATAACCATAGTCATTTTGACCCCAAGGTTCCCATTCATAGGAATGGGCAGCACCCTATTTCCCTCACCATCAAGGTATGGCAGAATGAAGGATGCCCAAATGTTCTTTGAATTGCTTGTTATATGCATTTAGGTGCCTATAAATGGAAAGTAGATGGAACAGCAGACTTAACAAGAAAATTATTGCATAAATCATATTGCTTGGCTTTAATGTCATAGCCATAATTAAATGTACTATTTCCAGGTTCTATACAAACTGAAACACACATACCTTTAATACAAAAGACTTCTGTTTAAGAGCCAAGCATAAAGGGAAATATTTTTATTGTCCAGGAAATATTTTTATTGTAAAGAATTGTTATTAATAGAATTTTGGAGGGAATACCCAGATGATGCTACATTTTACTTATAACAATCATTCTCTACTTTATTATGATTTTGAACTAGTACATAGATCTGCCTTTAGGAGCCTAAAGCAGCATGTGTGGATCTTTACTTCCCTCATTGTATCTCATAACTCTGTAACATAGTTTGATTGTAAGATATTTAAGATGCAGTGGTGGGTTTCAAATTTTTTAGAACCTACTCTGTAGGTATGGCCTATTTTGTGGCCGTGGCTTGGCAGTCATGTGACAAGGTGGGAGTGGCCATCTTTTAAAATGTGGTGAAACTCATTTAACAACGCTCTTGCTTAGCAACCAAAATTTTGGACTCAATTGTGATGATAAATTCCTTCCTTCCTTCCTTCCCTTCCCTTCCCTTCCCTTTCCTTTCCTTTCGTTCCTGTTGGGTCACTGGCAGCGGCAGGCCAGATTTACTTCCAGGTACGCCGGTGGAACCCCCTCTCACCGGTTCTCTAAATTTCACCAACCGGTTCTCGCGAGTAGGTGCGAGCCTGCAGAAACCCACCACTGTTAAGATGTTAAATTTTTTCTTCTCCCCAAAGACAAGAAAGAACTTTGCTAAAAGAGAAAAGACCAAATAGTTAAACAATGTTTTTTTTAAAATAAATATCCCTGAGAACTGCAAGTATCCTGGGTTTCTAACTCTTAGGCTGCAGTTATTTCAAACTAGTTTGACCAATATCCACTGAAATCTCAAGTGCTGGAAAAAGGATTAAACAAGTTTTACTGTAGTTGGTGTCAGACTTCAATGTTTCTGAGGGAATATATGTTACCATGCAGTCCAAATTTACATATTAAATCATGGAAAATAGCTTTGCATCATTTTCAGACAGTGCAGTCCATTATTTTTCTTGGAAGACATTAGTCCCTGGATACAGAATTTTAATTTGATGATAGCAGTGAACAAATAGCCCTGAATAAGGTCGGCGGATGAGGTTTCTGTACTTTCATTAGCTGTATTGACGCAGGTATTGTGGCAGGTATGTAGTTTTGCAAGGGCCCCTTCTGCCAAAATTCTCTTTTCTACTGAACAATTATAAGTGTAGGAACCCTCTCCCTTTTCTGTTTGTTTGCATTTGGTCATTTTTAACCAAATTAAATCAATGGAAATTAATTCTGATTTTAGGATTGTACCAATTAATATATTCAGCCAATTTTGTGTACATTATTTGTTGGTTTTTAAGACCAGCAAGAGTGCAGAAATGATTATTATGATTTCTCCTTTCAGGTGATTACGGCTCAGCAACTTCCCAAACTAAATAAAGAGAAGAGTTCTTCCATTGTTGATCCTTTTGTACGGATTGAGATTCATGGAATTCCTGCAGACTGCTGCAAGAAACAAACCGAGTACCGGTTAAATAATGGTGAGACAAAGCCTAGGAATGAAAGCAATACGGAAAAGCAAGGGTAGAGAATTATTGATGGTACTGGATCCACCCAGCATGATGAATAGCCATGAATTGTGCATATTTAGTTCATCAGCATTTAATGGACTCTGATATCCTTCCCCCACCTATTGAAACAAAGGCGAAACAAAGCCAGAGTTTAAAGAAAGTTCTTAATATTTCCACATAAAAAGGAAACATGAGTAGCAAGTCTGAAGAAGTCCTTTGGACATGCTTTTTGCTTTTGACTTTTATCAGTGAAACAACTTAACCAACAGAGGGTTGGTGTAAGAAGCTGGCTTATTCTGAGTTGGTTTAGCCAAACAAATGTTTTTGCCATGCTTTCCTCCTATGCTCCCTGCTCTGAAAACCCTGGGTTATCTTCATGGAAAGTTTTGTGCTGACCTAATGTGCAAAGCACTTTTTCTATGCAGGAAGACCTAAAGCTGTCTCCAAATTTTTAGTGAGTTGACATTATGATAGTATTGTGAGGACATACTCCCAGCAAGAAGTGGAGCAAGCTTCTTTGTGTTGGGATAACAAAATTGTGTGGGTCTTTCAGATTCTTGGTTCATCCTTTTCCTTTCAACAGAATTAGGAGGTGAATGTTTAGCCCGGTACAGGATAAGGCAACATCTTGTATCCACCCAATGCAGTAGTTGCATTTATTAAAATGACATTATCTGTTGAATGCAAACATTTTGTCAAAAACAAATTATATTTGAACTTGAAAATTTATAAATAAGAGTATGAAGAGGAGAAAAAAAAGGTCAAATTCAAAAGTCTGAAAAAAACAACTTTCTGAAAATTTGCTAGATTTAAAGCAATTCTTAGGACTATAGGTTATACTGGAATCTGGCTTTAACAAAGGATCTCCATACAATTTCTCTCTTGAAATTCTACTTCTTGGATTTTCCCTCTGCAGGATTCAACCCATGTTGGAATGAGACATTGATGTTTCAGATACAAGTTCCAGACCTGGCACTGGTGCGCTTTGTAGTAGAGGATTATGATACAACTTCCTCCAATGACTTTGTTGGGCAGTTTACATTGCCATTGCCCAGCATTAGGGAAGGTGAGTGTTTTTCTTACAGAATCAAGAAAGCTTGAGTAGGGGTGTTGTGCACTCTCTAGAAGAGCCTGATGGTAAACTGCCAAGAAGTTGCAAAAATTCTATATAATTTTAGATTAGTTGGTTTTATGTCTGATGTAGTGGACTTTTGATCTGTTGAATTGATCTACTATGGTAAAATACCAGCCCTGATGGGCTCTACATAGAAGTTTGCCTGTAGAACAAGTTCCTTAAGGGAATTTAAACAATGGTACAAAGCCAGATGCTTCAAAGAAATTTTCAGTATTAAACCATTCCAACAATTATGTTTCAGATATTTTAGGATCAGAAGCTGCAGAATTTGCAAATTGCTACATTTGGTGTGACTCCCAGAAACATCAGATTGCAGATTTTATTTAGATTATTCTGTGATTTAAATTCTCAGAACTGGCTATGAGCTACATGATGATAAAATAATGAGTATATATAATAGAAAAGGTGATGTAGAAGAAATAAATGCTACTTAGTGAGCACCATAGACTCATACTCAGAGAAGATCTTTCTGTAATTTTCTCTTCAGGCTACCGGCATATCCATTTGCTTTCCAGGGATGGTACGTCCCTATCTCCAGCTACACTTTTTGTACATGTTAGATGCAGGAAGATGTGAAAGCTATAGTAAAGGTTCGATTTTGAAAATGTGAAAGTGGATTGAGAAGGTCCAATCATCCCTCAGAAGAATGGATGAATAGCTGTGCTAATTCTGGATGCCACCTGCTGTTAAATGAAGTGAGGTCGGAGCCACAGAGAAGTGTCTCAGCCAGAAGAACCAGGCTGAGAGAACAGCATGATGTCAATCCTCACTTAAATATTCAGGCTATTTTATTAGAGTCAGAATTTAAGATTCTTTGTGTAGTTGAAGCTAAAAGCTATGTAACCAAAAGACTCCTAGAATGCTTTCCCATTTTTTCTGACTAAATATTCCATCTTATTCTGTTCTTTGCAGTGGCCTGCAAAAGATACACACTGGGAATAGGGAATTTTTTGTATTACCGTATTTTTCAGAGTATAAGACGCACCTTTTTTCCTAAAGAGGCTGAAAATCTGGGTGCGTCTTATACATTGAATACAGCATTTTTTTGCCTCCTGAAACCCTGTCCCTTCACCAAAATGGCCGCACGCATACCCTTATGGAGGCTTCCAGAGAGCTCCTGGGAGCTGGGGAGGGCAGAAATGAACAAAAAACAGGGCGTTTTTGACCCCCCAGCCCCCAGCAGCAGTCTCTAAACCTCCATAATGCATGCTACTTTTTGACCAAAAAACGGCCCGTTTTCATGAAAAAAACAGGCCATTTTTCCTCATTTTGCCCCCACCCCACCCCCAGGAGCACTCTGCAAGCCCCACCAAAGCTGTTCATGCCTTTTATTTGAAAAAAAACCTGGACCCATTTTTGCAAGAAACAGGCCGTTTGGGGGAGGTGCACAGTGCACAGTGTAAAAAGGGTCCCCCCCCCCCTTTCGGAAAGCTGTTTACTTACGAGTGATTGATGAGAATTACATTGGTCAAGTACTGTGCCTGCAGAAACAAAGATTTGTTCTAAAGGTGGCCAGTGATTTCCTTCTCCAGCACATGGGTAAATACACCTGGAAACATCTACCTACCTACCTGCCTACTCTTTCTCTCCCTACCTATCTACTGTATTTCTCTCTATTTTTCTCTCTCTATCCCTCTACCTACTTATCTACACTCTCTCACTCCCTACCTACTGTATTTCTCACTCCCCTCTACCTACTCTTCCCTACCTGTATTTCTCTCTATTTCTCTCTATCCCTCTCCCTATCTACACACTCTCTCCCTACCTACTTACTGTATTTCTCCCCCCCCTCTACCTACTCTTTCTCCCTCTACCTGTATTTCTCTTTCTCTATCCCTCTACCTAGTTATCTATCTACATACACTTACCTACCTACTTATTTCTCTTTCTCTCCCTATCCCTTTACCTACCTACCTAACTACACAGCCTCCCTCCCTCCCTACTTACTGTATTTCTCTCCTCCCCTCTACCTACCTACCTACCTACCTACACACACACTCTCTCTCCCTACCTACCTACTGTATTTCTCTCTCTTTCTCTCCATCTCTATCCCTCTACCTACCTACCTACTTTTTTAAAAAAAAAAAGCCTTTTCAAAACCTGGGTGCGTCTTATATTCTGAAAAATACGGTATTTCTTTGTCACAATAGAAGCCCAATGAAAAGATGCTATGTGACATCTTGCAAACATGGGCTAGGTCCATTGAAATCTAAGGATGTGAGATAAATTCACTTGTGACCAAGATTAATGAGTGATGGTGGTGTGACCTTTGTTGTAAAGGCCTAAGAGAATGAAATGTGACCCACAAATTGAACTGAGGAATTTGAGTTAAACACAACTGATATGGAATCTGACTGAGTATATATATATGCACTTTGACAGGCCAAAATTGAGCATGAAATTTATATATGCACTTTGACAGGCCAAAACTGAGACTGAGCATGAAATTTAGGTCTTTATTTGTTTAGGAAACAGTCAACTACATATAGCCTATAACTTAGGTTATATAAATGATCATGTTTGAAGTAATGAACAGTAGATGGGAACTTTTAAGACAGAAGATTGTAGAATTTAATTAGAACCCCAGGAGTATCATAGATATATGAAAATTCAGCACCTCACTTCATCTACTTGGTGAGCTTTTCCTGATACTCCAGGACAATTTAAATGAGATTTAAATACTAATTGACAAATTAGTATTAACTTGTTATTCAAAACATATACATTTATATGGTCTTTATTCTAGACAAATACTAATAATTATTCTTAAGTTTATTTTGATACATCACATAGATTGATAAGAGGAAAATGAGTACTCCTACATATTCTCAAGACTCATTTGTGGAGAAATATATTTTTAGAAATTAGATTTGAAGCAGTGCACTATTTTTCCCTTAGAACTTTTCATTGTGAACTATAAAAAAATCAACAGAGCATTAAGAAAGAAATTATTTTTGCTATATTGTTTCTCCTGGGGAATTTGAAATAATGATATATAGCTTTAGAGCATTTAATCTTTCGTTATAAATTAAAATCAGCTGTTGGCAGCTAGTGGCTGTTTTGGCAATTGCTAGTTAAACTGTCACTCACAATGCATCTCAAAGGATTTTACACTACGATCTTACATTATCCTACTTCTACTGGGAGTCATCAAGTTAATCACTGCCTCTCAATATTACCTTTTACAAGATTCTTGTGAGGAACACACACACACACAAGCTGTTTTGAGTTACTAGAGGAAAAGCAGCCTATAACAATAATTTAGTGAGGTTTTGTTCAAGAGAGCAATTACAAGTACAAGGGTATAAACAGGTGTTTTTAAAAAAAATCCATTGGAAATTTATAGTATACACTCATGCTTCATCTATGGACCATAGCTTCACAGTAAATATTAAGGTGTCATAAAAGGAAAACAGTAATAACTCATTTAGTGTGTTTTTTCATAGCATTTCAAGTAGCATATTTTATAAAATAGTTTACTTTTACTTGGCAATAGTTTCTTGAAAGAATTGGTTCATCATTTACTGTATAAACTTCTGAGCATGTAGTAGCTGCTTTTATCATACAACCTAATAGTTCTTATTTTTTGGATGTTCATAAATAGGATGTTCATAAATAGGGTAAAAGGTATTTCACAAGCATCCAGAAAGAAGTCAAATGAACCTGACAGCTGAGTTTGGATGACAACATACATAGGAACAAGAAGAGTATGTAATTATTTTAGCACTACTTATGAACATTTTCAGTGAGGCTTCAAATGAAATTCTCTAATGATTGTTCTCTGACTATGCCCAGATTTTTAGCAAAGACATCAGACATCATCAAGACGTCTGTTTGGCTGCTGCTTCTATTTCATTTTTGGCTCAGCAGATTCTCCTTTGGATTTGTGCCCCCCCCCCCCCCCTTCTGATTTTTCTAGGCAGATTTCCAAACTGTTGACCATTTCCTTCCTATGTTCTTACTTACAATTAGATTCACTTCATGAAGTAGCAGCTGCTGCTTACTCTCTTCTATTTCTGGACAGCGGAAAGCTTGTTTACTATAGCACTTTAGATCTGTACTCTCATTTGGGAGATATTCTCTTTTAACTTGGGGTAGAAAATCTGAGGCATCAGTCTTGACACAGCAAGGAAGAGCTAGGCTATAGAATTGGCCTAGATCAATTGTTGGACAAGTTCAAATTTTTCTTTTGAGTGTGATTCAGGCTGCTATCAGAAGTGTGAGGATCAGGTTTCCATATTTTTCTCTTATAGCATTTGTAAAAATAAATAATGGGCATATCCTTACCTTATGGAACAGAAGGATGATGACTAACCAATGGTAATGTCTGGTCATGCAGCATGCATTTCAATCTCTTGGCAACAATACAGGATGCAAGACAACATAGGGCAACAGGAAGGGGGTTTGAATAGCAGCTTCACATAACTTATAAAACAGAAACCTATTACTGCAGTTTTCAAAAATTAGTCTAAATTGGCCTCCCAACTGAGAAGCAGTGTGAGATTGGCCTTGTGTCAAATCCCAACTTTACTGTAACACAGTGTGACTTTATGAAATAAAGTTCAAATGTGGATGGAGAAGCAAACTATCCGTATTTCTTGAGATTTTCAGAGGAAAGTGGATTATAAATTTAAAAATAAAGGTTTTTTCCTGGACATTCTCCTAGATTGTGACAAAGTGATCAAATCAAATTCAGAAATGATTTAAATAGTTGAAACAAGATTATGTTTGCTGTATATATTTAATCCTGTATGTTCTGTGATGTTTAGCACTAGACAAAGTTCACTTTTGAATTTGGCACATTTTTAATGGCGCCTATTTAAACTGAATGCAATTGACAAATCTAGACCTGGCCTCAAAAGTTTCTCAGAAGTACTGACATGTGTTCATGTCCTACCGCCCTCTCTTCTCCAATGGAAAAAATACCCCCATGAACCTAAACACTTTCTAGAATTTGATTTTGTAATTATCTATATATTAATGAGACTTTTGTTTGTAATGTATTTAGTAAATAAAATGACCAAGTCAGAGAAATATTTAAGTTCCATGGAACACCCAAAAAAAGAAAAAGAATAAAGCTGTAATTGCTATGATGAATTCTGCAGCATCAGTTCCTTTTATGTGTGTGAAATTTGGGCAATACTGATTGGGATAAATTTGTATTTTTTTAATGTTCCTCTAGCTTCTATATACAAATTTAGCCACAAGATTTTTGTTTTGTTTTCGAAAATTAGATAAGATCATAAATACCATTTTCCTCCCTAAAATTCAGATTTCCTTGGGTTGTGCACAAATAAAAGCTTTTCTCCCATTTGCCAAAACATATTTGAAAAATGCTAAGTACTTTGTAAGGCAAGTATAGTTGAAATGTATTTTACGGAGAAAGCCACTCACATTTCCATGTGCAAATGCGTAAGTCAAAACTCATCTTCTGGCTACAAAATTTATTCAAATTGTCTGAAAACTTTATACCAAGGCAACAACATCAGCACTTTGATCAAGGTGTATAGCTGAAGCCTGTTATATTGTTCTTACAGAAATTGAGAAGCGTAAAGGGAAAAACATTTCCACAGTTGATTTTCCCCCCCAACTGGCATGATGTTTCTCTTTTAGAAACATAATTTTATAACTATTTATTAATAAGAGAGATGATTTATCAATCTGAGATGGCTGTGGCACTTTATTACAAGTAAAGTAACTACATATCACTTAAGATTCTATATCTGGATAGTAAGGAAGTCAAACATTAAATAAGAGGTGTGCTCAAACCCAATTATCCTTGTTGTTCTTTCAGGCTAACCCATCAATTAAATTATATAATCCTGCTGTTCAGTAAATTTTAGGAAAAACTGCTTCCTTATATAAAATGAATCAAATTTTATTCTGTTTTGTTTCTCAAATAAACAGCATTATTTTGAAGGCAACCTTCTTACCATCTCACGGGATTAAGAATTATCCACTCTCAATAGACTCCCTATTCTTTACACAAGTTATTTTTAATTGCAAGTTATGAGAAGCAGAAGAATCAACCCATGTTATGCAAATAGTAACTTATGAAAATGTGGTTCTCCTAAATCACTGGATATGAAATTATTGAATCACTCAATTATATTTGATATATCCTTAATTATTCAGTAGATGCAGGATGGAAGAATGTCTAAAATACAGGGTCTGAAAAAGTGAACAGTAGAATGTGGAAGAGTTTTCAAGCATGTTGGTAGTATGATGCAAAGGAATAATGATCCGCTGTCTTGTCCAATGGATTGACAATGTATTTATGTCAAGTCATGCTTGAGCATATTAGAGGTCTTAAGTGCATCCTATTGATACAGGAACTTATACAGTGGGATTGTACTTTCACTAATGTTCAACTAGCACATTATTTCTGCCCCTGTATTTCTGCCCTATCCTAACAACTACTGCATTGCTATTATTATTATTTCTATTTTTGGGCTACAAGCTAACTATTTTTTAAATTAATGCTTATGCATTAAATGTGCCATTTCTTAAGATGGGATTCTATAACTGATATCTTTGATGAAAATTAAATTCTCAAGTTCTCCCTCATGAAGCATAGAAGGGAAAAAAGGGTTGTTAAGCATTTCTCACATTCAGCAAATGCTACAAAGGGATCACAACATGCACAAGAGACCTGGGACTCCAAAGTTATCATCGACATGGTTCACATCCAGAACTGTAACAGAAATGAAAATAAAACTACAATAACCAAACAAAAATACGAGAATTTGGTCTTCCTAAGTGTGTTCAGAATCTGAATTCAGCAGCAAATCTGCAATATAAGCAGATATTAGAACTGAAGCTTTCAAGAGCATTGTTTTCTATGTTTCCCACATCATGTATGGGAATAATTACACCCCAAAAAAGTTACCGGTGAATTGTCCATAAAAGGCAACTTGGACACTTAGCAAAGGCAGAGAGATTATATTGAAGTTTTATCATTTATACTGCTGTCACACTGAAAATTAAGCAAACTATGCAAATAGAAGGATTTTTGAAAAAATGTAGATCTCTTTCGCTAATTGAAAGGAATGATACAAGAAATGTTCAGTGTTTTTGAGAAAATATAATATTTTCCCACAAGATTCGTTTTAAATTTCCAAATTGCCTTTTTTCTCCAAATCAAACACAGGGCAGTATATAAACTCTTAAATTAGGAATTTTGTGCTATACTTTATTTGCTAACCATCATATTGATGATACTTACTAAAGGTCATATAGATACGTGCTCCTTAATCACTGTATTTTCCCTGAAATTAAAATATCTGTAATTACAGACATTTCATTATGCCAATAAACTAATCTGCACAAGATAAATTAACCTTCATTTACACAGCATGAGCTAAGCCTTTCACTGACAAAATGAGATGAGAGGATACTAGCCTTCCTGGTCTCATACTAATCATCTTTTGGAAGATTTTTTCACTTTTTGTTGTCATACCATATTGTGGCATGATAGTTTAAAATAGTGCGCTGTAAAAGCCCTTCAGATGTTACTGAACTATAAATATCAGCCCTTCTCATTATTGCTCCTGCTGCCTGGACTGCTGGGAACTATAGTGCAGTGTACTAAACTCACTTAACAATTGTCTAGCTTGCCAGTGGGAATTTTGTGCTCAACTGTGGTTAAGTCAAGGACTAGCTTATATAGCCTAACTAACATTTATCCCACCAACAAAGTTATTAGATCCTATAAAATATATTGAATACATTTTGATTATAGATTGCCATTTTCATTCTAGCTTGTCTGGTATTTTCTGTTCTAAGTTTTATGTGAACACTAGCAAAATTGCTATATGTATTTAATCCGCTAGTAGAGCTTCTGATTTTATCAGCCAATTTTCATTGCAGGAAACGGTCATAAACAGTTCTTTTTAAAGAAAATAAGCTAGACAATATAACTTGATTGCAAGACAGAGAACTAATATTTAGAATAGTCGATGTGTTAGATACTATAGCTAGAAAACAAATGGAGATCAGAATTGACAGAGAATAGCTACAATTCATATTAAATACCCCCCCAATTACAATTTCATGGAAGAAACTGGAGAATTTTTCCCCAACAGAACAAAGAACGGATTCCATAAACCAAAAGCCACAAACTCTACATTTGGTTATTCAAACATTATACTATAGTTTTATTAGTGCACATCCAGGGAACAATAGCTGGGATTCATACCCCATTCCACCATGAAGTAAAGATCATCCATCATTAAAATAGCCCTTTGGTTTTTAAAAGAAAGTTGTCTTAACAAGGGATTGGAATTAAAAAGGCCATAGTGCTATGTAAAAACTGAAAGCTGGCTTTAAAACTTCCATTAACTAGACCAATTATGTACTGCAGCTCAGAATCATTTTTGCCTCACAAAAAGAGGGAATACACCTCTTTTGGGAAGAGGGAATGCACTGTACTCTTCTGACAGAAATCCAAAGAGACAAAATTTTGGTCTTTTTTTTTTTGAAAAAATCATCATAATAAACCACCAGGCAATTAATATTTCTTTCAACAATAATTCTAAGATTAAAAAGCTATGCTGCCTGATGGTACCACCCCATTTTCCACTTCAGATGAACAGCAATCATTGTTAAAATATAGAATATATAATATAATTTTTTATTATTATTCACCCGTTAACTCCAATATATGCCAATTGTAAAATTGTGAGCTAGTTCTCAGCAGTTACATTCCCTTGATCATGTTGTATGAGAAGGGGGAGGGGAAAGGCCAAGAGCTGGCAGAAATACACTGGTGTGCTCAGTGGCACGTGATACAATCATCAGAAATGTCAGGTCACATAGCTAATGCAGTGGGCACCAGCTCCTCCCCAGGACTCTGTCACTTCCATGGAACTCTGAACCATGAGGACGGCAGTTCCATGCTGGCTATTGGCCCCAGCCTTCAGTTTCCGCCTGCCCTTCTTCGAAGAAAATTGGTTATTGCAGCACCAAGCCAACCTATGGAAAACGTTCAAGATGAAAGGAAGGGTTAACAAGTATTTTTGTCCTTTTGACTTAGCAGGTCTATGCACAACTCACCTGATGGGTGAACCCTGCTTTATACTCAAAGCAGGTTGTCTCTTGAAGACTGAAAAGGGGTTTGATAATCAGTGCTGGCCTTTTTTCTTTTTCTTTTAGATTTTACTTATGCATAATAGCTAGAAACTGAGGAGGGAAGGTTAACCCCCCCCCCCCAGGTTTACTCTAAAGGAAGTCTGAATTTGAGACCACTTTCCCAATGATCAGGTAAAAACAGACAAACAAAAAGGCAGATATCCTGCTTATTCTGCCAATTAAGGCATCCCAAGCCTCACTAAAATAATTGCTGAAGATTTTTCCTTCCAGCAAATGTGTTCATATGAAAACCAAACTTACATGTGTGTATCTCAGCATTATTCAATGAACTGGATCCAAAGAAGTATTGGATTGAGCATGCCTATTGTACTGATTGGGATTTTCTTAAATCAATCTTATCCCAAATCAATCCAGATCAATGCAAAACCCCAATGCAAACATGAATATTACATTTGAACTGGGTAAAGACTATACCAAGAAAGGTTGGAGCAGGATTAAAAAAAACCCTTATTCCTATTGAATTATTAAATGCCTGCAAATTAAGGCTTTCCACTGATCTGTCTGCATAAACATACAAATCACTTCCCCACACAGCATTCTTTTCCTTATCTATATTCATAGAGAAAGATGAATTTGTTTATGGGATTGGGCTCAGCAAACTTAAAGCAGCTTACTTTGTAGTAAAGTAACTAATTTCCATGAGTGTTGCTCCTCGCTATACAACAACAGCCCTGCCCGAGCTCCTAGAGGTGATAGCCGAGGCGGCGGTGGAGACCCCCAGACTGTTAGTCATGGGGGACTTTAACCTGTCGTCAGCAGGCGAAACCTCTGGGTTAGCTCGGGAGTTCATGGCTTCCATGACAGCCATGGACCTGACCCAAGTAGTTGTAGGCCCTACCCACGAGGGCGGACACACCCTGGATCTAATCTTCGTCTCGGGACAGTGGAGTAGTGATCTAGGAATAGGGGATCTAGTCATCACACCCCCGTCATGGACAGATCACGCTCTCCTTCGGCTCGACTTTCCGATCGCCGCACCTCACTGCGGGGAGGCGGAACCGGACATTCCTATATGGTTCCGCCCCAGGCTCCTGATGGACCCGATAAGGTTCCAAAGGGAGCTTGGGCCAATTCTTGTGGACTTGCCCCGCGACTCGACTGAGGACCTAGTGGCCGCATGGTTAAGTGCGGCCACGGGGGCCTTGGACCGAGTCGCGCCCTTGCGGCCTCTCTTGCGGCGACGAACCACCTGGGCTCCTTGGTTTACTGAGGGGCTTAGGGGGATGAAGCGCCACGAGACGCCTAGAGAGCAGATGGAGATCTTCTCGCTCCGAAGCCGACCGAACACTAGTGAGAGACCATATTAGGACTTACTTAGTGGTGATAAGAGTGGCCAAACGTGAGTATTGTGCCACTCTTATTGCATCCGCAGATAACCGCCCTGCCGCCCTGTTTGGGGTGACCCGCTCCCTCCTTCAACAGAGGCCGCGGGAAGCCCCTTTACAGGGTCGAGCAGAGGAATTTGGGATTTATCTGCAGGAGAAAATCACTCGGATTCGGAACGAGCTACCCTCCATCGACAGTGGCCCAGTCGAGCGGGCCGAGGCTGTTCTTGTGACACCATCTTGGGAGGAGTTTGATTTTGTTACCACCGAGGATATGGACAAGTTGTCAAAGAGACTTAGGGCTACCACATGTTTATTGGACCCGTGTCCCTCCTGGCTTGTACTGGCATCCTGGGAGACGACACGAGGCTGGCTCCAGGGCATTGTCAACGCATCTTTGAGTGAGGGGTCCTTGTCTGCCGTCTTGAAAGAGGCGGTAGTAAGGCCCCTCAAGAAGCCGTCCCTGGATCCAGCATTATTAGAGAACTATCGTCCCGTCTCCAACCTCCACTTTCTAGTGAAGGTTGTTGAGAGTGTGGTGGCTCAACAGTTTCCGCGACACTTGGAGGAAGTTGATTATCTAGACCCACGCCAGTTTGGCTTCCGACCCGGGCACAGCACCGAGACGGCATTGGTCGCGTTGGTTGATGATCTCTGGAGGGCGCGGGATAGAGGATATTCCTCTATCCTAGTCCTATTAGACCTCTCAGCGGCTTTTGATACCATCGACCATGGTATCCTATTGCGCCGACTGGGGGGGTTGGGGCTGGGAGGCACCGTTTTGCGGTGGTTCTCGTCCTACCTCTCTGGTCGGTCGCAATATGTGTTGACAGGGGGACAGAGGTCGGCCTCGAGACCCCTCATATGTGGGGTTCCTCAGGGGTCGGTCCTCTCGCCCCTCCTATTCAACACATATATGAAGCTGCTGGGTGAGATCATCCGTGGTTTTGGGGTGGGATATCATCTGTACGCTGATGATACTCAGTTGTACATATCCACCCCAGACCACCCCAACGATGCCGTCGAGGTTATGTTCCGGTGCTTGGAAGCCGTACGGATCTGGATGGGTGGTAACAAACTCAAGCTCAACCCGTCCAAGACTGAGTGGCTGTGGCTTCCGGCGCCCCGGTTCAGCCAGATTATTCCAACTCTGGCCATTGGGGGCGAAACACCGGCCCCCGTGGAGAGGGCACGCAATTTGGGTGTCCTCCTGGACTCCCGGCTGTCTATGGAAGATCATGTGGCAGCCGTGGCCAGGGGGGCGTTTCATCAGGTACGCCTGATGCGCCAATTGCGCCCCTTACTGGACCAGGGTGCCTTACGCACAGTCACTCAAGCACTCGTCACCTCTCAACTCGACTACTGTAATGCTCTCTACATGGGGCTCCCCTTGAGGTGCACCCGAAAGCTGCAGCTAGTCCAGAACGCAGCCGCGCAGGTGATTACGGGAGCGCCTAGACACTCCCACATAACACCTATCCTGCGCGAGCTGCACTGGCTTCCTGTTATCTTTCGGGTGCGCTTCAAGGTTTTAACGACCATCTTTAAAGCGCTCCATGGCTCGGGGCCTAGTTATATGCGAGACCGCCTCCTGCCCCATACTTCCCTCAGACCGATACGCTCCCACAGAGGGCCTCCTCAGGGTGCCGTCGGCTGGACAATGCCGACTGGCGACACCCAGGGGGAGAGCCTTCTCTGTGGCGGGCCCAGCCCTCTGGAACGACTTACCCCCTGAACTCCGCACCATCTCCGACCTCCGCCTCTTCCGCAAGTGTCTGAAGACACACCTATTTCATCTAGCCGGCCTAGCGTAACCTCCATACTGACTATTAGATAGTTTTTAAACTTGGGATTTTAATTCGGTTTTTAGCGCAGGGTTTATTTATTAGAATAAGTATTTTAAATTTTATATATTTTATATACTTTGTATGTATTTTAACATCCCTGTGCGCCGCCCTGGGTCCTAACAAGGAGAAGGGCGGGGTATAAATTTAATAAATAAATAAATAAATAAATAAATAAATAAATAAATAAATAAATAAATAAATCCCACATAACATATAAAAGCTGCTGCTATACTATTCAACCGGTGTTCCTTATGTTTCTTTCTTCCTTGGGGGAGGAGGGGGGGGCAGGTGCATACAACTTATGCCGTCAGAGTGCAAGCACAAAGAAATACATGCATGCTTATTCTGTAGGAAGTCCCAAGATCCATGAGCCTTACTGCAGGATAAGCATGCTTAACACTTCCAGTTCTGTTCATTCATTGCACTAACTTTGTTCTTGCCTTTTGATGAACATTTGGCATGGAGAACTTCTTATCCACACAAACTCCACTATTTTCTCAGAGTTCTTATCAGTATAAAATAAGAACTCTCTCTACATGGCTCTCTATATGTACAAGGCATAAAAAGGGCACACAGCTACTATGCTGATCTAAATTTGCCATGAAGGAGATGCAGCAGGTTTCCTCACCACTTCTTTTCTATCCTTGCTTTCATTTGTACCTTTTGCCCACCTTCATTCAGCTACTTTCAAAGAAACTTCCCCTATCGCCATATTTTCAGCAACACCTGAGATAGTGCTTCTCTTACCTTTGCTTTAGTCACTCACTTTTATTATTTGCATCTCCCACAAAACTGCTGGTTTTCAACCTCTTTCTCTAGTATTCCATTTTCACTGAATTTAAGACTCCCCCTAACTCTTTGGTTCCTTTGAGGTAATTGCACTAAGTAGACAAGCTATGTTCTTTGGGATTACATTGCAGCTGTCGCTACCTCTTTTCTCCAGCAGCAGATATACCTGTTCTTTGTGTGCCTCAATCTGCGTAACAATTTTATAGTTGTATGGGCAACTTTTTCATGTGATTTGCCTAACCTAACATGCAAGAGGCAGGATTTTACTCACCTTTTCTGCTCCCATGCTGGGGCATTTCCAATTGTAGAAGTAATACTGCAAGTTTCCATCACCAATTCCAAATTTCAGCTTTTCCAGGAAGGTCTTGTTTTCCATAAGATCCAATGCATTAAAAACATCAAAACCCTTCTGCAAAAAGAGGCAGTTAAAGAAAACTTGGTGGGTATATACTTTGTAGCTCCAGGGTAGCGAGAAGAAACACATTTTGCTCAATTGTAGCAGAATTAACTTCATTTTAAAAAATCAATTAGTGAGCATTTTGCATTTTTCTTTGTCTGTCAATCTCTTAAAGAAAGATTGATTGCATTAATACCCCCCTCATAATTCTACAGCATTTAGAAGCAAACCAAGAAACTCACCAATTTGGCCAGTATGAGAGCATCATTCATGAGGTCAATAAGAGGTGTTTTGGTGTGGACGTTGTAGAAAGAATAGGCTGCTTTCAAACTCTTGTGTGTAGGATGATTCATAATGGTGGAGGGCAGTGTGTAAAAACTCAGGAAATCTGTCACCTTTCCATCAGTGTTCTGGTGAAAACAATTAGATTCTTTAGAATTAATTTTTTTTCACCCTTCAATCAGAGGAAACCAACTGTAATGCTAGCACAATCATCAGCTATTATGCCTGTTCTCCACAGTTTAGCATAGTAAGAAAATTTGTATGGCATTTCCGCCCTTTTTGCATGTGATTCTGGCTTAAATATGAAACAGAATGAATAGGAAATCAGGCAGAAAAGCTCTATGTACCACTTCAGACTGCAGGTGGTGAAAATGCAAAATTTGAATTTTCTGTTCTTTTTCTCTCTCCCATTTCCCCATCACAAGTCCCAGGATTTAAAAAAATAGAATACATTTCTTTAGGATTAGACTGTTTTAAAAATGGTGTTCAGTTTCTGAAATGGTAAAATATAATTGATGGTCTCAGAATTCCACCACTTCTTTCACTTGTTTCTGCTCAGGTTGCTTTAAATCCAAACTTTATAGATATAGCAGTGCCCAAAAGCACCATTTACAATACAATACAATACAATAGCAGAGTTGGAAGGGACCTTGTAGGTCTTCTAGTCCAACCCCCTGCGTGGGCAGGAACCGTATACCATTTCAGACAAATGGCTATCTAACATCTTTTTAAAGACTTCCAGGGTTGAGGCATTCACAACTGCTGGAGGCAAGCTGTTCCAGAGGTTAATTGTTCTGACTGTCAGGAAATTTCTCCTTAGTTCTAAGTTGCTTCTCTCCTTGATTAGTTTCCACCCATTGCTTCTTGTCCTGCCCCCAGGTGCCTTGGAAATAGTTTGACTCCCTCTTCTTTGTGGCACCCTCTGAGATATCGGAACACTGCTATCATGTCTCCCCTGGTCCTTCTCTTCATCAAACTAGACATACCCAGCTCCTGCAACAGTTCTTCATATGTTTTAGTCTCCAGTCCGTTAATCATCTTGGTTGCTCTTCTCTGCACTCTTTCCAGAGTCTCCACGTCTTTTCTACATTGTGGCGACCAAAACTATGTATGCAGTATTCCAAGTGTGGCCTTACCAAGGCACTATACAGTGGCATTAACACTTCACGTAATCTAGATTCTATCCCTCTGTTTATGCAGCCTAGAACTATGTTGGCTTTTTTGGCAGCTGCTGCACACTGCTGACTCATATTTAAATGGTTGTCCACTAGGATTCCAAGATCCCTCTCACAGTTGCTACTATTGAGCAAGGTACCACCTATACTGTACCTGTGCATTTTGTTTTTTTTTGCCTAAATGTAGAACCTTACTTTTTTCACAATTGAATTTCATTTTATTAGATAGTGCCCAATGTTCAAGTTTGTCAAGATTTGTATCTTAAGCCTATCTTCTGGAATGTTGGCTATTCCTGCCAGCTTGGTGTCGTCTGCAAATTTGATGAGCTCCCCATTTATCCCCTCATCCAAATCATTGATGAAGATGTTGAAGAGTACTGGGCCTAAAACAGAGCCTTGGGGGACTCCATTTACTTTCTGGATGGTTGGAGCTCCCTGCCCCAAATGTTTGTCATCAGCTGGTCATGAGCTCCCATAATGCTGGTCATGAGCTCCCATAATGCTCAGTCATAATGGCCATACTACCTGGGCATTATGGAAGTTGATGTCCAACAAGACATATGAAGAGTGTTAGGTTAGGGAAGACTGTTTTGCATTTTCAGGATTGTTTCTCTATTTGGACAATAAGAGAAGAATGAATTTTCTTTCCATGCATATTTCAAAATGATGGTGAGCTGACTGGACCAACAAGAAAAAAACCCCTCACCTCAACAACGAATGTGTCAATGATGTTGAGCTGGGGCAAAAACCAATGCTCCACTTCTTCTTCAGTCATCATAGGGGATAAATGGAATTGTTTCAAATATTCTGCCAGAAGTTTGTGCACAGCAGGGATATCTTTGCGCTCCATTTGCCGTAGCCCTGGTGTCTTAGTAGTCTAGAAAGAAATACAATTCATTCATTTAGAAACACTCTATATTAACTAATTCATTTGGTTAAGGATGAAGGGAAGTGTTCCTGTCAGTTTTCAAGCTATATTTGAAAGACTCTCAATAAAATACCATTCCTTAATGTTACATCAGCTTTGCATGCAAACAATCCTATATTTCAGTCAGTCCCTAACAACTCTATAAAAATAGTATGCATCCTGTCAAGATGACAACACTGAATTAGAAGAACTCAATTCACAGATATTATAAATTGGGTCTGCTCCTACAATATCTTGATTTTAGAAGCAAAGGAGGAGCTGGCCAAAGAACATTTAAATCTAAATACCTTGCTAAGATGGGAACTAAATTGCACAATTCACACCATTGTGCAATCATTAGCAGGGAGAATGTTGTCTCCAAAGCTAATGATCCAGTAGAGGACAAAGCACACACACACATTTTCCCTTCCATTCCAAGCTATTGGCCAATGCAATGTGGTAAAAAAAAAACTAAAATAACCACAGTTTTAATATGAGGGGAATTCATTATTCCCTACATTGTTTCGTGATCTGCATTCTCAAAATATATTGACAGCCATTTTCTTTATGAATTAGAACAAATGTTCTGGAATAGAAGAGAGGTCCCAGGAAGTGTAAATGCTTGTGTTTCTATAAAAATCAGACTTTCTAGCATAGAATATTTTATCCAGACATGAACTAAACTATAATATCTGAGAAGATTCAGCAGTGCACTGGGAGTAACCAAAATTATTTAAACACATCTGATGGTGATATGGAGAACTACCTCCTCATAGAAGAGGATGAATAAAATGGGAAAGACAAAACAATGCTTTATGTAAAAATGCATGTTAATGTTTCTTATAGACCAGGAGTGTCAAATTCCTGGTCTATAAGAAGGGTCAGATGCATCACATGCTGGCTCCACCCATGCCTGGTTTAGTGAAAGGGGGGGGGGGGGAATCTTGATACATCATGTGATGACACTGTGACGTTGCGAATTTGACACCGCTGCTGTAGACTCAGACTCCACAGGAATTATTTATTATTTCAGTTATCCCTTGTGGGATAAAATTTTGAACATGCAATAATTTGCTCTGCTACACTTTGGGAACATCTTTTTAGATAATTTCTGGAACTCCTGAAGAAGTGGAATGCAAAATATAGCAAAGAAAGCACAAACAAAAGCCTATCCTAAAATGAAAAACAAAATATTTTTCAGCACTGAAAGTGAAGTTTAAATATAACTCATGAAATATTCCTCCTCTCATTAGATTTGATCGTTGTTATGTTTTTAAATTCTGAATGACACTCTCAGACACTAAGTTTGGAGGATAGGTGGTCGGCAAGGTGGAAAAGGTGGAAAATTTCTTGAGCTTCTGTTATTAAAAAAAACGTTTTAAGGCAGCACCCCTGTCAATAACTACACACCTCAGGAAGCCGATAAAGCTTCATGGTGCGTTGCATAGTCATGTTCCTACTGAGGTGGGAAAATTTGACTTCAATCAGCTTGCGTGGATTCAGTGACCGATGCCAATACCTATTAAAAAAAAAAAAAAGCAATATCCCAGGTTACTCATTCCATTTATATGGTGTTTTTCTCTCTCTGTGTGTGTGTTTCAGTATTTCATATTCTTCATATTCCAAGTCACTCAGGATGTTGAATGTGAAACTACTTTCTTAGCAATAGTGATACATCTAGCATTTATCTATGCCCATCCACTGCAAAATCTACAGTATCAGAAAACTTGGAACCCCCTCCCTCTCTTCTCCATAATTAATCTGTCTGTCTATACAGACAGAGAAATGGAAGAATTAAGTCTGAACCTCTATTTTTTTATTTTAAAAAAAAATTACTTATTTAATCTCACTTGTATTATTTTTACAAATTATTTTACAAATATTCAATACACCTTCCTCCTCCAATTTTTTCACAACAAGAACCCTGTGAGATGGGTTGGGCTGAGAGAGAGTGACTGACCCAAAGATACCACATGGCTTTCATGGCTAAGGCAGAAGTTGAACTTACATCCCTATTTTCTAGCCTGATGTTTCAATCACCAGACCAAACTAGATCTATGCCCATGTCTAACTCATGGAGACAGACACAAAATTAATATTTAATTTTGCAAAGCAATCTTTACTTCTCACTTCAATTTATTGGTGGGCTATTGAGAATGACTGCCTTAAATACTGGCCTTACTGTTTCCAAATACACACTGCTTTATTTTCAAGCTATGGTAACTAGTTAACCAGCCAGGCCAAGAACCTCTGTGTTATACTTCAGTAACCTATGCCTAAAGAAAATGTTGTGTTACTCCAGTTTTTTTTGCAGTATGTAAGGATTTTTCAGCTCAAATGTTTCCTCTCTTGCTCAATAATTCCCTTTTCTGGTTTGAGGACTACTTTTCATTTTTGAAGTAAAGGGTGTATCTAAGAGATGAGCTTTTAAGCAACATAAGGTAAACAAAAATAAAACATAGAGGGAAATAAAGTAGAAAAGGAAAGAAAACCAAGGAATCGATGTATACCTGCATGTCCCAACAGGCTTTGGTAGAACTACACCAGCAGTGTATACTGCCTGAAAAATCCCTTCCAAGTGGACTCGTCGGGTGATCTCCCGTATCAGAACAGGTGCCACCCTTTTGGAACGAAGTTTCTTGTGCACACAGAGGAAGTTTATTTCTACCATCTTCTTTTCCCTTTAATGGAAGAGAGGAAACCATTACCCACTACTGTCTCTAACAATTTGAAAAGCAAACTGGAGGAATATAAAAAAGATGTATTTCTGTATTTGCTGAAGCTACATCATTTTCTTCTGTCCATTTATGAGCCTAAGATAGCGATGGCGAACTTTTTTGGGCTCCCGTGTCATAATGCTATGTGCACGACGCCCCCTTGCGCATGCACGTGCACACACACACTGCACATGCGTGCGCGACCCCCCCCCCTTTTGGCCCGTGATAGACCCGTTTTTTGCCCTCCCCAGGCTCCAGAGGCTTTCAAGGAGAGCGAAAACAGCTTCCCCTACCCTCCAAGGCTCTTTGCTGTCTCCCAGACTGCACTGGGGGCAACAGAACAGCCTGCTCTTGGAAATGGGAGGCTGTGGCCAATGGACTTGGGCCTGGACTCTTGCTCCGCCTGCCCGGGAGACAAAGCCCAGGGAGGAATATAATGGAATGGACTCAGGACCTTCCACTTACATCCACAGCAGTCGCGGCTAACACGCCCCATCGCCTTCAGAGGCAACAGAGGAAACCGTTTCTCTTGGTGGGTTGGCCGAGCTGGCCTGCGCCGGGCCCCAAGCCTTGTGATCATTCCGCCCAGCACACAGACTTTGTCTCTATTGCGGACTGCGAAGGCCTGTGCTTTGGCCAGCCGACATCCTGGGAGACCCATTTCCTGGCTCAATGTTCCCGACCTGGGTTATGAGGCAACCCCTGGGCATTATCCTCCGCCCCCTACAATGATGTTGCTGCCACTGCCTCTGCCGGCCGTGTTGCCTACATTCATGTCGCTACCTCAGGTCCCAGTAGTCATTCCACCTGTTCTATCAGATGCACCAGAAGCATTTGCAATTGGTATCTGCCCAGCTCACCTCCGCAATGGCAGCTTCTCCTCCTCCTGGCTGCTCCAGCATTCCAGCCAGAAGCAGCACTGTGACAGCTGCCGAGGGCGAGGGGGCAGCAGTGGCAAGGACGGGCAAGAGCATCCCTCCCTCCCCAGCCGAGCGGGCTACTTGCACAGCTCCAACCCGCAGCTCTGATGAGCCAGAATATATTCTGCCAGGCCCTCGGCGGCATCTTTATGCAGATAGCTCATCTCTCTGCCAGCAGTTCCTCCAGCATCCTGGCTGGAAGCAGCAGCGCAACAGTCGCCATTACCAGGGGTGAAGTGGTGGTGGCGGCGAGGATGAACGGTCCCAGGCTTCCCTCCTGCCCCTCGCCTCAGCAGGCTTCTTGCACAGCTTCAGTCCACGGCTCTGATGAGGATCCGCGGTCTGGAGTGTTGCCACTTCCAGCTGGGATATATTCTGCTAGACCCTCAGGGGAGTCTTTATGAGGGTAGCTCCCCTCCCCACCAGCAGCTCCTCCACCAGCATCCCGGCTGGAAGTGGAAGCGCAACAGCTGCTATTGGGGAAGGGACGAAGGGGTAGCGGTTGCCTGTTCTTGCCACCGCCACACCTTCGCCCCTGGTAATGGCGACTGTTGTGCTACTGCTTCCAGCCAGGACACTGGAGGAGCTGCTGGCAGGGAGGCGAGCTACCCTCATAAACACGCCACTGAGGGCCTGGCTCGCTGACGTGGGTGACTGCATGGTTGCTCCTGCCCTTCCTCCTGTGGCTGCAGTTGCTGCTCTTCTGGGGCACCTGAGCCAGCCAGGCACTCCAGACTGTGGATCTCATCAGAGCCACTGGAGCTGTGCATGTAGCCCGCTCAGGTGGGGAGGGAGGAAAGCCCGTCCTTGCCACTGCTGCCCCCTTGCCCCTGGCGGCTGTCACAGTGCCACTTCTGGCTGATGTGGGAGTGGCTGCAGGGGCTGACCGGCTGCTCCTGCCTTTCCCCTTGTGGCTGCAGCTGCCGCTGCTTTTCTGGGGCAGCCAAGCCAGCCAGGCACTTTGGACCGCAGATGAGCCACGGGCTGGAGGGCTGGGGCCATGCAAGAAGTCTGCTCAGGCGGGGAGGGTGGGAAGCCCCGACCACAGCTCTACTCCGCTAAGAAGTGATGGCCGGGAACCCCTCTCCACGTCTTTTGGCACGTGTGGCCGTTGCTCTTCCTGGTTTTTGCGTGTGCATGCCGTCAGGAACCAGATCACCAAATAGCTGACGTGAATGTGCACCCTGGAAACAAAAATATCATTTTCCGAGCGTGCGCATGTGCACCGGGCGGCTCCACTTCTGCTTTCTGGCATGCCAATGCGTGTCAAGACCAGCTGGCTGCTGCGCCCCAACACAGAAGAGCAACTGGTGATGGCTCCACGTGCCAGGAGAAATGGGTCTCTGTGCCACTTCTGGCACACGTGCCATAGGTTTGCCATCACAGGCCTAAGATATATTGTCTCTCTCTACAATATAGTGTTACATTCTTTATTTCAGGATGTTTACATTGTCATACATTTAGATGCTTTTTTAAAATGGGAGGACCTGGGATTCAAGCCTTCCACAAAGTCTTGCTCATTTATTCCACAATAATACCTGCAACAAGAAGCTGAGAAGCACTCTATAAATGCACAGAGCCCCTAATTTGAAAGAACACAGTGTTCAATTGTTTTGTTAAATTCCAAGCTTCAATTAACTCTCATCAATACAATACAATAGCAGAGTTGGAAAGGACTTTGGAGGTCTTCTAGTCCAACCCCCTGCTCAGGCAGGAAACCCTATACCATCTCAGACAAATGGCTATCCAACATCTTCTTAAAGACTTCCAGGGTTGGGACATTCACAACTTCTGGAGGCAAGCTGTTTCACTGGTTAATTGTTCTAACTGTCAGGAAATTTCTCCTCAGTTCTAAGTTGCTTCTCTCCTTGATTAGTTTCTACCCATTGCTTCTTGTTCTGCCCTCAGGTGCTTTGGAGAATAGTTCAAGGAAGAAAAGAAGGAAGGGTGGGAAGGAGAGAGGCAGTTTGGGAATGGTAGCTTCGGCTCATAAACAGAGAAGTGTGACTTGACTTACGTTTCATATATGAGGATAGCAGCTGGAATAGCACTAATGAAGCCAACCAACTTCTTGCTTGAGATCACCCTGACACCACAATGCCATTGGGGAAGCCAACCTGGAGGACGCAAAGCCCTGGGGAAAATCCACAATGTTGTAAAATAAAATGTTTTTGGTTCAAGAACCTGTAGCATGTCACCATTTAACACAAGACATTTACAGTGGCCAGAGGATGGAGCCAGGTATGCCAGCATTAGGGAGACAAAGAAAATTTTATGAGTGTGAATCTCATAGGAAAGAGAACCTTTAGGCATTTAATAACACAATACAAACTTCCCTGTCAACAAATTGTCTGCTTTTCATTCATAAGGATTCCCTGCATGAATTAAAAGCAAGACTATAAAAGGAACTATGGGCAGCACTTGCAAAAGACAAATAGAGACTACTTTTTCTTCATGGGAAACCAACTGTATTTCAAAGTGACAAAGTGTAGGGCAGCCTCTTGCTCAAAGGCCCAACATGAAAGCCAAAGAGGCTAGTAAAAGAAAGATGGAAGAGTCATCCTTGCTTTTCTAGTCCATTGCAGCAGAGAAAAGAAAATTTCTTCCTTCATAGCCAATAATAAAACTGAGTGAAATGGAGCACGTTGGCTGAAGAAATCCCAAATTATTGAATGCCAAGGCTTCCAGATAAGAGAACAAATGCAGTACTAACACAAGGTCTTATTCCAATAGCCATTTTGATCCAATCCTAGCTAATACATTAATAGCAGGTATGTTAAAAACAAAGCACTGGGCCCTAAGAAAGCTGCTATATGGGATTACCCTGTCTGAAAGAGGTACTCTTTTGAATAATAAAGAAATCTTACATTTACTTTTGTTTTTTTCTGACTGATTTACGTGAACTAACTGTAATAAGCTTAGGCTGTCCCTGTCTAAAGAAGGATCATCTTATTGTCACTTAAACACTCTCGCTTAAACTTTAAAATGTCTTTTCCCATCAACTCAATTTAAATGAATATAGCTGCTCATTTACTATATGCAAGGACCCCCAAAGCAGGACCCCATCATAGTTTTCAGATCTTTTTTTGAAATACTATGAATTGTCTATTCCTTATTTTTCTACAGTTTTCCTTTCAAGTTATGCATGTGTAGCACATTGAACTAAGTTACTTTGCTAGAAGCAGCATTTCAGCCTGTGAACTTGTAAGTGGAGACTTGTTTCCTATATGCTAACTATTCAGGAAGATAAAAATAGGTTTGCCTAATGCAGATAAGAAAGATTATCCTGTCTCCTGCAAAAGGGAATTTCAATCTTTCGACAAAAAAAGATTTTAGGGAGTAGTTAACATGTCAAGATGAACACAACAAATCTTCTCCCCACCACTTGGAGAAAACCTCTGTGTTATATTTGCTGAAAGGAAGTAGTTTATCTTTATGGTCTTCTGTACAAGAAAGAAAAGTGGACAGACACCTGAGATATTCAGGAAAAACTATAACTCACCACAGGAGAAATTCAGGGGAATAATCAAACCTAAACATGTTGTCATCATCTTCCACATAGTTTTCATTCAGGAGAGTATACAGTTCCTTCAGCTAAAGAAAGTAAAAAGTAGAAGCATAATCTGCTTAAGAAAATAAAGCTTTCTCTATTAAAATAAAAAAGGGCACCTACTGATTATTAGAGGTGGGGAAAACAACCAACACACTATGGCAGAGGTAGAGAATGGCTATGGGGGAAAATTTGCTCCTGACAATGGATTTTAGCAAATAATTTTAATCCAATTCTAGTGAAAAAATAAAACCTATGGATTTACAGCACTTCGTGCATAAAATTTTAAACCAGTCCTGAAAGGAGTAGTTTTTAAACTATAAAAGTATAAATCAACATCAGCTCTAAGGTAAGGAGGTATTTCATATTCTCAACAAATGAGATTCTGAGTTAAACTGTGACACAAATGAGTAGAATATGAATAGAAACCCAGAGACAGCAGAATCAAGCAAGCGAGTCAAGCTAAACACTACAAAATGAAATTGCAAAACAATTCTGCAAAAGATGCTCTCACAAAGTCTACAAAAGAAACTGTTTTCCAGAAGGTTTCTGAAGGCAGCTGGGAAAGAGAGGAGGGACTATATAGTTGAACAAAACAAAGAGGGCAGGTGCAAAAGCAGCTATATCAATCACTTGTGTCTAACGCAGACAAGAGAAAAAAGGAATTTAGGATCATTAATAAAATGTTTGAGAGTTCAATTTAAAAAAAAAACAGGACTCTAAAGCTGATGCTAGAGGAAGTGATGAAACATCGTAACAGCAGAAAGAGGGGTGAGGGGAGGCAATAGTTTTAAAAAGAAATTTAAAGGATGGTTAGTTGTGCCTCATCCCTACTCACCACACCTCGATCCCCCAAGTCCAGGGCATCCCACATAAAGCCCTGAGGCAAGGTATAAGGCTCCTGACGGATGTTATCCTTGTCTGGTTCAACAGGTCCATGAGTGTTTACTACCTCACCTGAGAGAAGGGAAACAAGAATGAAAGCAAATTGTCTCCATACGTGAGAATTCACTCGCCAAGAAACTTTCCTAGCCTTGCCTAGTCACTCTTTCTGTCTAAACTCACAAACTGCTTTATTACCTTTTGTTTGGGCAGCTCCAATCTTCCATGCTTCTGATTCCTATGGCACTATTGCTACAAGACAGCCTTAGAAAAAAATATTTACAGCTCAAGGTCGAACAGCCTTGTCCCCACTAGCTCACATTTTATTCTTGTTTTCAGTCTACTTCTAGTCAGTTCCTGGATTTGGATCAGTATTGTTTCTAACCTGATTCTTCTGTCTCTCAATGTTGCATGAAAGGCGCGAACTTACAGATAGTCCTTGATTTATGACTGCAATTGGGACCAGATTTCTTATTAGGTTGTTTTACATGCTTCACATCATTTTTGTAGTGATCATTAAATGAATCACCATGATTGTTAAGAAAACACCACAATCATTAGTGTGAGTCCATTCTTCTGAACAGGCGTTTTTTGCCAAAAAAAAACTGGCAAAAAATGTTGCAAATGGTAGACATGCGACTGCACAGCTGGTCATAAAGGTGACTCCCAAGCACTTAATGTGCAGTCATGGGACAGTGATGGGATATATGTATATGGTACATTTTACAATAGCAAGAGGTGCTTGATGGCCACAAAACACCCATTTCAGGCTGATTGTAATTTTCAATAGTCATTAGGTAACCAGTCATAAGTCAAGAGTTATGTGTACAGTTTGCACGTGCTTTATTTTCCTTAAAACAAAGAAGGGAAAAAGAAAAATACCCTCTTTTCATACCTACCTAACTTGGGCACAGGCTGTGTATCCCAGAACTGATAGCTGCGTTTAGTGGCTTCTTCCATGGTCTTAGCAGGCCCTTGTCCTACAGAGAAGAGCTCAATGGCTTTTTGAATCTCCTGCATCCTTTCTGCTGGCAATGAATTCACCTTTATATGAACCAAATGTAGAAAAAATAATAGACTGACCAGCCTTCATTATTTGCCCTTTGAGAAAAATTAAACGGTTCTCCTTTTTTGGGGGTGGGTGGAGAGATATCCTGCTTTTCTCCTCTAAAGACTACATAAAATGCATATGTTCTCCCTTTACATCTCTACCTATCCTAAGCAAAAGTAAGAAATATTGCATAGTCAATCACACACTCTCCCAAGGAACCACCTCCCCCAAGAAAGAGCTGCTAATTTATATCACTGTTGGTAGATAGACCATGAGCAGACAGATTAAGATTACTCCAACAGAAAGAAACAAGCAGCTTCAATTTGGATTCTTAGTGCTTCTAGTTGCACACATACCCCAAAGTAAATATGATAAGCATGACGCAGGCATGAAGGTTTGGAAGAATTCAACACAGTAATCTACTGAAAAAGTTTTTTTTACCTTTGCAGATTGATCTTGGACCAGATCAAATTGCTCCCCCTTTTCTTTCTTCCGTTTCTGTTTCTTCTTCTTCTTTTTACACACACTTTCATCTGTTGAGCTTAAGCCACTGAAAAACAAAAGGAACATAAGAAACAAACCTAAGACATTCACTGCTAACAACAGGATTTTGAGACTGCAGGTAGAAAAGAGAAGATTCAAGAGTTCCTTCCTTTAGGTTGTTAACCACACATCTTTGGGTAGTCTCAAGCTGCTCAGAGAAACCATTGCTAGGAATTAAACCATGAATGGTTTTCGTATTTTTTTCCAGATGTTATCCTAGCATCTTTTCATATACAGGATCAGAATTAAAGAGAACCATTTGGTCAACAAGTCCTACATTAATTCCTTGCGTGAATCCAAATTAAAGCATTCAAAACACATGGTTGTTTAGCCTCTGTGAATGACAGCACAACCCTTTCCGGCTAACTGCTTCCACTGCAAAGCTGTTGCTATTGATAGGGACATTTTCCTAATACTTAACTGGTATTTTCATTCTTTCTAATTCTAATTCTCTAACCATTCTTCCTGCTCTTTCCTGAGCATGTTTCACTTTGTCTGAATCCTGTGATTTGCTAGGACTGAACAAAAAGTATCTATGCAAGGGAGATGGGTGGTTCCTATGTCTGATAAATAAATAAATAAATACATAAAACTCAAAAGGGAGTTCAGTCAATGCGGAATAATGCAGAAGTATTAATTCTGTGATTTGGATTCTAGACTTTTAAATTAAGTATATTACATATACTTAATAAGCCTAAAATTGCATTTGCATTTTGCAGCCATTTTATACTGTTGACTCATAATCAGTTTGCAATAAATTACTATCCTAAGAGTATCTTCATTAATTCTCTTGCCAAGTCAACTCCCTCATTCCTACCATGCCTTTGCATTTTATTTCTGTTTCCTAAGTAAATATTCCTCTGCTGTTTTTAGTCCTTTTTTCTAATTTATTAAGATTTTTCTAAATATACCGTAGTTATCCCACCCAAATTTAGACCATTTGCAAATCTGAGCAACATTCCCTTCAGTTCCTCATACAATTCTCAAGAATGAATCCCATGATTTGCTATTCTAGTTTGAAGATAACCTTAGGCAAGGATTCCCCTAAGGTTGAAGCTATCTATACATCCTTGCCATTGTCATACTATCCATAATATCCTTAACTGCTTACTAATCACCGCCGAGTCCTTCGGGAGTAAGGCGGTATAACAATATAAATAAACTAAACTAAACTAGTATGCTAATATTAGTATTTGCTAATATGCAAATATCAACTGCATTTCATTGGCCTTCAAATCAGAGTCAGAGTCAGTTTCTATTGGTCTGAAAGATTGTACAAACAACCACAAAATGCTTCACATTTATTGTGAAATTACTTATGCATGTATACCATACTACCATTCACAATCCTATCATTTCCATCTCTGTGTAATACATAACATAGATATTGTGCTTATGGGCATATATAATCAATGTCTGATGAGAAAAGACTAGGGGAAACCAAAGAAAAATGTTGGACTGGCTTCTTGTCCCATGAGTGGAATGAATGGAATTAAGCTGCATATTTTATACAATTAGTAACTTTTCCTTTGATCTGCAAGAAGACTGTAATCTGTATTCCAGTTTTGTGAGGAAATGAAAAGGGTTGATTACAGAATATGATATGATTTGTTTGCATGAGTAATGTAGCTTGTTTGGCTGTTACTCTGATGCAGCACATTTTCCTTTCTTAATGATACTACATTAATTTTTTGAGTCAGAGGCTATGACAATAATGTAAAAAACTTCAAAATATAGCAACTTATAATACAATTCTATACAATCAACACAGCACACACTATTATTATTACTACACTTAGCATAAAAGACTCAGCTATTTGGATAGTAATAATCTTAATAATTATTATATTAATAACAATATAGCATATAATAATTTATCAACACAATAAAATAATAATCTTGCACAGTGGGCAATCCTTCTGTGCTGGATATTTCACTTTAAACAATACTTTGGTTGTCAAGGCAACATGGAACATTTTGGTGATGTGACATGTATTCAGTGGCATAATGAGGGGAGAGGGAGATTACAAAAAGAGTTTGAAGATATATCTAATAAAAGCTTTTGTTTATCCTGACCTACAACTTTAAATTATGAATTATTATGAATTTTTTTCCAAATATATGCTCTTCTGCAAACATTGCAGAATAGCAATCATTGTAGACAAATATTACCACTAATCTTCTACTTCAACTTATCTATCTCCAACATATTCCACTTTATAATTGTCCATTGATGAAACATTTTCAAAAGAAACATTTTTTTAAAAAATCATACAAATGAGACTGCCAGGGCACTTTGCAAAGTTTTTTTAAAATTAAATTCTCAAAATTGGAGGCAAGTGCAATATCATGAACAGTCAGTCCAAAAATTGGACTGGCCCACAAAACTGTTTCAATTTGACTCCAATTTTAATGGCTTAATTTAGGTAGAATAAGTGATTGTTTTCTGAAATAATTAAGAGTTGAAAATCCTTTTTGGAAATCACTTGGTATCAACCAATAGTACTCTATCCAATACTTATCATTCTGGAATTCATAACTGGCATAAGGCACTGATAAGGTCTCATGACTGCTGTGAAAACCTTGTTTGTAGCCGTATGTAACAGAAGTTGCCAATCTGGTGCCTTCCAGTTGTTTTCGCCTATAATTCTCTAATCCATTAACGTTGTTTATGCTAGCATAGTGGCATTCGAGGTACAAGTTATTTAATGACTGTTCAAAGTTACAACCAACCTCCCCCCCAAACTATATATGATCCCATTTCACAGTTATAATGCCTGCAGCCCCCCGCATACATTTACCCTTACAACCAACTGTAGAGATGCTGCAGCATGCCCATCCATCTATTTCTCCCATCCTTCCTTACAGCGTCCCCATAGGCACTGGGCCTGCTTTGGATTTCACACATTCCTGCCCACCCCCAGTAACTGTTCACTTACCTTTTGAAGGTATTCAGGGCTCAGGATGTCGCCTAGAAAAGGCCAATCCATTGTTAGGCCATGCTAGCTTTATGCTAACACAGCTAATGCTGGGTCAGCTAAGGTTACCAGTGAGAAGCAAATCAGCAGGGTTTCTTCTTTTCACTAGCAATAACTTTAGCTCTCTCAGCATTGACTGTGTTAGAGTAAAGTTAGGATAGCTAATACTGGGGGAGCTAATGCAGGCAATGAAAAGGAAACCGGCATGATTTCTTCTTCTTAATTTGCCGCATGGCCCAGCAACAGGGCAGCCTCCCTCATTAACTTGACCTCTGAGGATCTTTGAAATATAAGTGTGAGATTGTGACAGATTGGATAATGATTATGTCCCAAGGGGCTGAAAGAGGAGCATGGGGTTCTTCGGGTCTGGGCCTTAGGAGACCTCAGAGGTCCAATGTAGGTGGCTTTGTGCTTGCACTAGACTTTCCAGGGTCTCCCTCAACCCTGAGGTACCTCATGCTCCACTTAATGATCCATGCATTCGTTTAACAAATGCACTAGGGAGAGCAGGGAAGGGGTATCATTAATGAAGCGGTTCACTTCAGATTCCATTACTGTTGCTATCACAAGGACTACCTGTATTGTAAATTGAGACTGACTGCTGTTATTTTGTTCTTCTTCAGGTAACTGAACATTGTTATCACTGTTAGCTTCCACTATAAAAAATTATGGTAGACTATCCAGAACTTCTCAAAATAGCTTGCTTCGCTGGTGATTAAAATGTTCCTTCCAATAGAAACATAAATTGAACCTTGAAATTTAAAGCTATTGCACCAAATCTCTCTCTAATATATTATCTGTTGAATCATATCCTCTCAAAGGTTGAAACTGGCATAAATACTACTTGACAAAGCACATTTAATCAACTACAACATTTTGAGCAAATAAACTTTCCTAAACCCAAAGGGATAGCAGAACAAGTCTGGGCAAAATATTAAGATAAGACTGAATCTGCATGCTTTCGGTTGTATATGGCGGAGAAATCAAATGAACAAAGAAAACTAAGCTGTGATATAAAGATATAAAGCTCTGTAGCACAGATTAACCACAATTCTATAGAAAAGAATAAAACACTTTCCATATAACTCACATAATGTCCTATTGTCAAAAATGTGTAGTTGTTGTGGTTTTTTCTTCTTTTTTATGCAACATCACCTGCAAATATGGCAATCAATATACATAAAATGGTAAAATACATCCAGTTACGGCTTACTACTGCATAAACTCAATCACTGAACACATAAGTGGTGTTTAAATAGAGAATTTAAAAAAACACGGTTAAGCTAAAACAACTAAGGAAAATAGAGAAATGCAATTGCAGTGTAGTGTCAGTCTTACATTCTAGATCAGCGGTCCCCAATCTTTTGGGCTCCATGGACCAGCAATGCCAGTGGGGGAGGAAGGATTTCGCACATACAACTAATCCCGCAAATACGCAAACAGAGCTTCTTGTGCTCTGCCACTTGCGTATCCCAGTTCCCAATGGGCCATAAACCGGTACTGGTCAGCAGACCAGAGGTTGGGGACTTCTGTTCTAGATGAAAAAGATGAAGCAAAAACAGCCCTAAACAGAGAAAAAAAAAATAGTGCTCTTTTTAAACCTATTTAATCTTAAAACAAGTACCATATCATGTGCCACACGCTTAGAATAAAAGTAAGCAAGATGTCCTGCTAGGTGTACAAATGGCTCCAAATGACTGAAACCATACACAATAGAAGAAACAAATATAACCCAGGGTCTCTGAACATTACAACAAATGAAAAGAACCTGTAAACCCACATATAAGGCATTTTCTAATCTTATCTAGAACACAGAAAATATACAGCCCAGAAACTGAGCTGTTAATCATCTCTCAACAGACTGAAGCAAACAAGTTTTCTTTAAACTACAATTTAAAACACAAGAACTATTAGATGCTGCTCAGTTACTTTTGAAACAGGCAGCTATATAAATCTAATATGGGGGTTGCAGTGGTTCAGTGGTTAAAGATACTGAGCTTGTCAGCTTAGAAAGCTGACAGCCCAGATTTGAGACCCAAGTGCCATGTGATGGGATGAGCTCCTGTTACTTGTCCCAGTGCAGCCCACCTAGCAGTTAGAAAGCATGCAAATGCGAGTACATAAATAAGTACCACTTTAGCGGAAAGATAATATTGTTCCATGCACCTCGGTGTATAATGGCTGGCCTGTTTAGGGCCCATTCAGTTAAAAGTAACTTTATGACTGGTATTTACAAGTATTACAACGTCCCATGGCCACATGGTCAAGATTTGAGTACTTTGCAACCAGCAGGTGTTGGAACTGTTGCAATGTTCCGCAGCCATGTGAGTGCCATTTGCACACTTCAAAGCTGGTTTCCAACAATCAGTCAATGGAGAAATCAGCCACAAAATCACAAGCTTCACTCACGTGATAGTATGATTAATGATCATGGGTGATTCACTTAATGATCGCAGCATAAGTGAGATTGTAAAATGGTTCCAATCAAGTGATACCTTGTTTAATGACCATGTTGCTTAGTGATGGAGTTGCCAGTCCGAGATATGGTTGTCAAGTGAACACTACTTATAATGCTGTTTTCATTTAGATGGATTAATCTTTAACTCATATTCTAGAAATGGTTCCCTTCCAGGAATATTAACGTTGTTCAGTGTCAATTTGGATTCCCATAATTCTACACTTTTCTTTTCAGAAGAAACCATTGAATTACAGGCTAGGTTGCACTAAAAGAATGCAGGATGGAACTTGAGTCATTTGGAAGTTGACTCAGCCATATTAAGCACAGCCTTTCTTAAGGTGCATCGGTTCAATGTTAAGTCACATGGCAGAGAGGAATAGTTTGTTATGCTGACAATTGTCAGGAGAACTTCAACCAAGTTAATCTGAATCCTAAAGACAAGGGGGAGGAAACTAAACTGAACTTTTAATTATCTTGAATACTCTTTCCCTCTTCAGTGCATTTAAATGTTCAGGATTATTAGATTTATGCACATAAAAGCCATTCTGGCTCATTTGAATGAAAATATTCACAATCCAAGGTGATTAAATCACATGGTAAGAATGACTTAGCAGTAAAACCCTCAAAAACAACTTGGAACAGATGCCATAAGCTTTGAAAGAAAACAAAGGTAGCAACCTCCTTCATTGCAGAAATCACTAACATTTTCTAAATATTCCCAAAACACTGAGCAAGACCTATTTATTTCTATGATTTTATTATTCAAGCCATAATTGAAATTCCACTTACATATCCTTTCATTTTTATTCAGCTCAAAAATCTAATCCATTGCTTTGAGATTCCTATGAGTTACACTATAGCTACATTGCATTGAATATTTTCACAGCAAACAAGAGAGCCCTTGAGTAGAAAACAAAGATGGCGATTTTTGGGGTGTGTGTCTCGTCTTCCTTTACAGATAATGGAAGGAAATGAAGGAAAAGCTATTCAGTAAATCTTGTTTACAACTTAAACCAAAAGAGTTCATTTTTTTTCCTGCAATGGTTCAATTATCTCACCTGACACAGGTTTGAGAAGTTTTTCAATCCATCTGCTGCTAAAATGGATCTGAGATTTAAAAATACAACAACGGTAGGTCTGGGGATGTTTCCCCAAATTTTTCAGGTTATTTTTAGAGTGGAGTAAGTTGATTTGAAATCCTAAACTGTTATTTTTGCACAGTGCATCTAGAAGTCATAGCAGAACATTTTGGAGTGGGGTTAAGGTTTTTTTTAGTTTTAATGTAATATATTTTATTTAGTTTCTTTTTTTTTTTAAGGGCTAGTTCCAAATCGTTTTTTAAATTCTTACCCACAAATATAACAGCCAATATAGCATGGTTTTTTAATTTTACTTTCAGTTCTACAGTATATGAGGTCTCTTACAGTTTTCTGGTATAAAAGGATGGAGATCCTTCCCAAAATGGGCAATCTAATGGTGTATTTTTTTCTTTTTCTTTTCTTTTTTAATTTTAACATCATTAGTGGATCAGATAATTTGGGAGATTTTAATCAAGTTTTAGACTGCTCATTAAATTACACTATTCTACCTAAATCTAATTTTTACTCATGGAAATTATTGCATTTTTATATGTTCAATCCAGAGATAAGGGATGATTTTTAAACCATTTTTAACAGGAAACACTTTTTTTCCAGCTTTCTATCAAACTTGTTAATGACATTACTATCTGGTATTTTGATAACACAGCATAACATGTTTTCCAGAGGATATTTAAATGTACATTTATTGTTGATGATACATGCAGCATTTTTTTCTAATCTACACTACATTTTGTATGAAAAATTCAAATAATTTCTTGCTTGTAATACTTGTAATAATCATGCTTGTAATAATTCAAAACTATAATTAACATCGAAGAATAGTTTTTTCCTTTATTTCCAATACTCAAAGACATATAAAAAATAGAATATTAATAATTTTAATGCTGAGCACTTACGAATGCAATAACACTATCATGATTTGTAATATAATAAAAGGACAAATATATAATTTAATGATCTATTTTTATAAAAGATACAGAAGAGTTTTATAAACGTATTTGGGATACATTATTGTTTGGGATACATTAAAGAATATGCATGAAGTCATATTTTTTCTTTTGTTTTATGGAAGTTAAATGAAATTTCAGGGGGGAGAGGGAACAAATATTAAAAGATTTCAAAACTTAATTTGTGTCAAGAGCAGACTATTCCAGGCCAGTATCTTGATTACACCATTTACTGCACTTGGATACTTGTACAAAGAGAATGAGCCTCCTCTAAGATTCAACATAATTATTCATTTGAAGAAAATTCTTAATGGAATTATCTTCTAAAAAAGATTCAAAGAGCATCTAATAAAATTTAGCGTAACTTTATTTAAAATGACCCTATTCTCATAATTTAAACACTGTGACAATGGATGGGGAGAAAAGTAAATATTTTCCTTTTGGAACAACTACTGTGTTTCCCTGAAAATAAGACAGGGTCTTATTTTCTTTTGACCCCCGAAATAAGCGCTTGACCTTATTTTCGGGGAGGCCTTATTATTTTTGAAGTGCAGGAGGCGGTGAGCATGGTCACCTCATGACTGCTGCTGTGTTGCAATATTTTGGGGGAGGCCTTATTTTGGGGGGAGGGCTTATTTTAGTGCATGTGCTTAAAAGCCTGATTAGGCTTATTATGCAGGGAGGTCTTATTTTGGGGGAAACAGGGTATTTTATTTCAGGAAATCAGTTCTATTCTTTGTTTAGATTTCAGTGTGCCCTGGATTAATCTTAATATCACGGTACAGAAATTCTCAGTCTTAAAGTACCTTTTTATATAGTCTTTGGTATAAAAGGTAGCCAAATGAGACAAACTGTCTGAGGAATACAGTATTTCAAGAAATGCTGATTTGTATCTGTCCCTAGATTAGAACCATACATAAAAGCTGTGAATATAATACACTTATATTGGGATGCTCCTAAGAAATCTTAAATGCAAAAAGCAAAGTCTGATTGGAAATTCACCAACCTCAAACTGCAAGAAAACTGTAATGTATTACCAAATCCTACATAGCTAGTCTGACTGAGAAGTCATTTAGTCAACTTCTAGCAGGGTGAAATGTATTTATATCAAAGCAACCAAAGTGAGTTTCAAATCATGTGGCGTGCATTTAACATTTTCATTTAAATAAAAGTTCATTAGTTTTCCAAATAGTAAATCATATATATTTTAAATAATGTGTACTAACTTCACAAAATTTATTTATACTTTTTATTTATTTATACTTTTGACTGCAATTGACTTCTATGGTCAAGTCTAAGAATATAAACACATAGGCAAACACAAGAAACTATTCACTTTCCCCTATTAAAGAGATTGCTAGTTTCTGTTTCACTATCGCTTCCCTTACTTCAAGGCAATCAACTAACAAATCAAAGCTCACTGTCTTTATACATATCTTTTCAAGGACAACTAGGAGATGCATTATGATTACTGGGGCAGAGACATTTATTACTGATTTGGCTTGAAATCTCAACATTTAATACCCAAAAGTACAATATTATTCTGAAGTCTAATGTAAGAAAGAGATAACTGCCTGAATCTAGTAAGTAAATTTCAGAAAATGTATGTTAGCTCCCTTTACTAAACACTTTTTGAAATATCATAAAGTTTCATCTTTCTCAAATAGTAATTAACTATAAAGTTCCACAAGATTTATCAGGAAATTTAAGATAAAACGTATCACATCCTGTTTTCTCTTCCGTTTCACATTGAGAATAAACCACACAAAATATTTTCTGTTCTGAGGTATTCTGGGAATAGAGATGGACTAGATAAATTTCAGGTTGAACCCGGAGTAAAAAAAAACAACCCTTGGATTATGGGATCACTCTATTTGAGATAAGATTGTACTCCTCTAAGAAAGCCAAGTTACATTCAAAAACATCTCCCCAAATTGTGGGTGTGTTTATAAAAAATATAATATGACCATAAGCAGTTTTGATTAGATATGGTATGTCAATTTGAATTATAATCACTCCTGGAAAATAAGGATCTGGCTATAGTTGTAAATATATTCAATGGTACCCTTATATGTATCAATAGCATTGAAATATTTGCAGTATTCTCAATTAAGATATTGAGTTTTGTGTATAATCTGGGAACAGAACACCTGATTAAAATAATGTTGGAATATGAATCTGCTTGTATCCTCAAATCATCATCTGAACATACTCCAGCTGCATGGGAAAAAAGATAAATTGGGGAACAAAGTAAAGTAGCCTATAAACTTTTGTCCTAAGTCTGTATTTTGTTTAAAAGAACACTTTATTTTATTATTGTCTATGTTTTACTGATTTCTGAGTTGCTTCATGTAACTTTTCAGGTACAACTGGAATAATAAACTTTTAAACAAATGAATATATGTAAGACAAGATTACACAGCCAGACAGGAAGAGTAGAGTCATAGTACTTGTGCTAATTTGGCTTCTTTGAATGCCTCAAAATCACATTATACACTAGTTGTATTGAAGCTAAGCACATCTGGATCAGTGCAATGTTAAATATTGCTTTGAATTCCATAATGGAATCAGATTGTTTAAATCAATCTTTGCCATTCCATATGATAAAATAAGTCACCTATAAACTCCATTCTCTTCAGTTTAGTCTTTAACATGCCATAAACATGTTTATGATATGACTATACATCTACTATGACAAGAGTAGGTGTATTGCTTCCACATATTCCAGATTTTTTAAACTAAACTTCAGATCACATTCTACAAGGGAAAAAATTTTATTACACACATCACCAAGATTGAATTATTAATTCAGATTCTAACAGCTGAATTGCCAGCTGAAAATAATTCTGTAATCTCAACCAAATCAAAGGTGTCAAGCATACCACCACGGAGAATATATTGCTACAATTCTCATTGTGATGAGAGAATCAATATCATTTTCTAAGAGGTCTGAATCTCAAATGTAATAGATTAATTTTAATAGACCATATATTAATGAGTTTCTTTTGTGAATGGGCCTGAAGTTAATATTTTTTGCCTCTTCTCCCCCCACTCTAATATGATAGGCAGATATTCAACAATACAGTTCCTATCATAACTGCATTTCTGTATAAGAGTAGATAGGAATAGGAAATGCCCTAGCTAATTTCTGAATAGTCATTAAATTGTTAAAGATGTAGGAGCTCTTTCCAGATAAATTATGATATGATACAGTAGAACATAATGGGAAATCTATTTAGTAGTAATAGAACTACACAATAAAAAGCTTGTTTTGTGAGAAACACAGGTAGACAGTGTCATCTTTGGAAGTGGGGTTTTTAATTGTCTGAGAAAGAGATCACATTCAGACATTGGTTTATCAAAGAAACCCTCTTATTATTGTGTAAAAATATGACTCTTATTTGCTAACCAGAGGAAAGTCTGAATAAATTTATTATCTTTTCCTTCAATGAACCAATATAACTGGAGGACACTGACATACATTGGAAGCCTTCCTTTAGCTGCAGGGATTAGGTTACATATAGTAAAAAGAATGTGGATCTTATCAATGTCATGAAAACTTGCTACTTGTGTGGCAGCTTGACCTAGTTTAGAAGAATATTACACTGCAAAGCAAGCAGTTCTATACTGGGTTGCCAATTATCAGAGGTTTTCACATTCTGTACAATTCAAAGTTTATGGAGTAGGTCATATAACCCACTGTGACATACATTAATTCCTGCTAGATTCAAAAAAAAAAATATTTAGCCAAATATATTTTAGCTTGACATTTTGTATGCCTCAACCAATCCATAATTTACGTTGAACTATCCCCCCCCCTACACTTCATTCTGTATAGATTACGTTCTTTGCCTCAACTTGTTGAATTTCCTTTTATTTAATATTCATGCTTTTGAAGATTTTTTTTTAAGGACCTGTTTGAGGTTTTCATTGTAAGGAAATGGACAACTTCCTCTTCTTTTATAAACAATCCCATAGCCATACTATGCCCATTTCGTGTCATTACATCAACACAATCACTTAGTATCAGAGGCTGCATGTTTCTGTCCTTACTAAAACAGAACCTTAATTTTCTAATACTTAGACATAATGATTTGTTGTTTTCACGCTGGATTGCCTTGAAGCTGAGCCAGAGGAAGGAAATTCGTGATCTAAGCAGCTCTAAGATGCTACCTCTCGGTAGCTCTTTGTGTGACTAGCTAAAAGCATACAGTAAGAGATGCAGGGAAACAGGCCTGTATAAGACTCTGAACAGACATTGTCAAAGCATATAGAACTGAGCTGAGATGACGGCATTTTTTTTTGCCTCTATAAATAAAGAAAGCCCCCCGAGTCATCCTGGCATAATAAATACTCTAAATTTAGCCCAAATCGCCAAATATCGCATCTAAGCTACGGTCCCATTACGATCTTGGGACACGCGTCAGGCCCGACAATTGCTGAGTTTCCCCAGTCATGCTGCTGTCGGCAACTGTGGTCGGTGACCATTGGTGCTTCTTTGGGAACAGGCAAGGCAACCAACCATTCAGCATACAATACCTAGACCACCCACCCAATCAAGTGCTACGCAAAGGAAAGTGGGCTAGGCCTCGCCCACGTTCCTCCTTTCCTCCCTCCCTTCTACAATAATACTACGGCGGCTCCACTCCGAGGAATTTTGCTCCATCGGACTCAGCACCCGCTTGCCTTTGGTTGTAATTGTGCTCGTCATCGTTCTCACAATCGCTGCAATGTTGATGATTATTCTCCTCGCCTGCTGTCCCCTTCACCGCTGTCTCACTGTCGTCCGCCATCTTGGTAAAGGGAAGCCTCGTCGACTGACGCGGTTGCGCAGTGCCCAAAGCCAAATCGCGATTGGACGCTCAACTGCAGTGCGCCGTGGGACTTGTAGGCAACAGTGTAATTAAGAAAACCCTTATTAAAGCAACAGAGGGCGTGGGACTAAAGTACCCATGAGTCTTTGCGGGGGGAAAAGGTTTCCCCAACAACACTTAGCTAGCTATCTCTTATTTCCTCCGGCTAGCTTGCCAGCAGAGTTGTCCTAAATCATAAGCCTTACTTAATACTTACTTACAATTACTTACTTAATTGTACCCCCAAATTTTGGCCTGTTTACAGCAAGTAAAAATATTAAAAAATAATATTACAATAAAAACTGCTAATTAAAATAGGAAAATGATCGATATAATATTAAACAATAAAAAGCACATCATAAAACAACTCAAATATCATTTAATTCCTAAATGCCAAAGAGAGCAGAATCATCTTAATTGCTTTTCTAAAATTCAGCCAGATGGGGACTGACTGGCCCTCTAGAGGGAAATTTTCTTCCATATAATGGAGTTCTAATTTTGAAATAACCTCATTCTAGATATGGAGCAGATTTTTTTTTCAGGGACAGATCTTCCTAGATAATTTTGTTTACTTGTTAAGTATTCTGTTGTATTTATTTGACAGTTTAATTATATTTAATTAGATTTTATCCATTATTTTTCATTAGATTATGAATTGTAGGTGACGTCCAACTATTACTCTTGTCCTCTATTTTAATCCTGAAACTGGTAGGTTTTTATCCAATGCTTCAGAGCACTACGGAACCATCTTCTTCAGAAACAAAATGTTGGATTAAGATGGGTTTTCGTCTGGTCCAGGAGCATTATTATGTTCTTACTGATCAAGAGAAAAAATTTCAAAAGCCAAAATACTTGAATACGTATTTGAACTTTGGTATTAATCTGTTTTAGTATAATAAATATATTTTTCCTGCGTTATTTTGGGATTTAGGCTTTAGTCCAACACTTCTCCTAGAAGTTGCTTCATTAAGTCAGTAGGACTCAATGTAGAACTCTGAGGACATTGCAGCAGGCATGAAGTTTATACTGAGCATTATTGTAACAGCCACTTTTCAAGAAAACTGGCTGTGATGAAAATTAGTCTTGACAATTGTACCCAATTTATTTAAAACTGTAGAAAAGGCATACATTAGTTTCATTTTAGAAATTGTTTTTATACATAGGTTCATTCCCAATATTCTTGTAGAAAAAAGGTGATTCTGATATTTTTGGGTACATGTACATAATTTCCAACTCCACAAAAATAATGTTTTATATAACATTCTCAGTTGTTTGGTATTAAGGAATAGGTCAACTATGTGAATGAATAAAGCCTTGGGCATCAGAAAGTATACACATAATAGTTTTGTATGAATATGAATAGAAAATAGTGCAGTCTATAGCCTTTATTAATCAATTGTATATAAAATGCACAGAATATGTTAAAGTGATGGATTACAATTTCTATAATTCCCAGTTCATGTGTTTATCAGAAAAAGATTGCACAAAGAAATTTTAACCAATGCATCTAGAAGATATAATTTGAGGAAACTAGTATAGGGAATTGTATGTAATTATTTTTCCTGAATCAGTCAGTCAAAATTTGTTAAAATGAGTACATGTATTTATATAGCTTATAAATCTGATTCATTCTAATAGTGCAATCTTAAACATTTATTCAGAAGGAAGGTTCACGATGGATTTATTTCTAGATACATGAACATTTTACCTCAACAGGTGACACTAATTGACAAGCTGATCTTCTTTCTGAAGCTACAATAAATAGGGTTGATTTTGTTTAACATTTAGATGGGAGACCTAGGAAGGCCAAACATTAACCTGGAAGAAGGAAATGGAAACTACTACTATATCATTGCAAGAAACCTGCATAGATGGATAGGATTAGGAGCCAAACTTGACTCAAAAGAAAAATTACCTGTAGATGGGAACAACTGCCTATTCATTATGTAGAAAAACCCTTAATTCTTAACTTTTTAAATTACATTACATATACCCTTTCTGAAATCATTTTTCTGTTACATGTAATTTGGCAAATAAAAACAAAATATCAATTATGAATCTATAATTGTGACTTACATTACACTACATTGTATAACATCTTTGACCCATTTTTAATTCAGTGCTATATCAGTCTGACTGAAATTCTCCAAGGCTTTCAAAAGTTTTCCAGACCTCTCATCTATTTTTAAATCCAATATACCAATAAATTATGTTTTTGTAAATAGCTTTCTTCATAGAGTGCATGGTTGCTCTCGCAAATGTTATCATCTCAGTAGCCCCATAAATTTGGCTAGTCAAAAGTCCCGATGAGTTTAATAGCAGGGATTTAAGCCATTGTCATTCCACTCAAAGTTAAAAAGTTAAAAATCAAACAATATTTTCAACTCATGAGAAAATCATTGCTTTTTTTGTTTGTTTGTTTCAAGTCAATTGCCAAAGGCATCTTTCCCCCTGAATATACGTTACTGTGTCAAATAACAACACGAATTTTGTGCTGGACTCTTCTTCAGAATCACCCTAGCTGAAATCATTCAATTGGATCCCAAGAAAAGCCTTTTCCAACAAGTCCTTTGAGATGCATTGACCGTGCAGGTTAGGAATTCCGAAAACATTTGACCGCTGGACAAATACTATCCCTATTCCCATCCCCACCCACCCCTAATTACTTCAAGAATTGGCCAATCTAATTGGGAAGACCAGGAATATGTCAACGATTACTATCTGACGAGGAATTGACTCAATAAGAAATTCGGTTCTTAACTTTTAATAAACACAATACAATTCTGAATATATCAACCTCAGGGTACCCTGCCGTTCTTCGCTTCTTTTCTTCTCTTGGCTTCACGCTGGAACAGTCAAGCTCAGTTTGGGTAGTAGGGATTGGATGGAAACCCCAGCGTGATTTTTTTCAGCCAATAAGGAATGAGAAAAGTGAAATGTACATGAAGCCCAAGAAGTAATCCGTAGCAACCTTTCGAAATAGGGGAAGTGCTTGAAAGAATTCAGATCATCGGACGAGACCTGGAAGCCGTGACACATTATTCTTTCTTCTCTTGCATGGGAGAATAAGTTTTCCCTCCTATTGCAAATACTGGTGAGGCATGGGCAGGATTATTGTGAACATAGGCAGAGCCGCTTCTCTCCTTGAACAGTCGTAGTAGTCAGTCCCTTAATTCTCCGTTTACATGAAAGGGATGACCGATTGGTGTGATTTTAAATCCCGTCCCGCCCCTTCTTTTTGTAGAAATTAAGGTGCAAATGGTACGAACTGTCATAGAATTGCGTTTATGTACCTTTATTATATTTAAGGAAAGTTGCGCTGTTATTTAACTGAACAACTGCAGTAAATGGATCAGAATAAAGATACTGAAACCTGCATAAACTTGTGTTGTAGGAGACAATATGAGAATAATGTCCATTACCTTTTTCCGGGTCATCTTTTCTATTTAATTCCCAGGAGAAAAATCAGACAGGTTCGGCTAAGATGTATCACCCTGTGGGTGGATGAGTTAGAAGTGATTTATTTAATAAATCCAAACCTTGAAACGAAAGATAATATTCATAGTAATACTTAAATTTGAAATATTACGTTCCCGAAATGGAGATCTTATTAACATATTCTGAGTAGAGCTTTCAGAAACTGTTTGGGGTACTCTAACTGAAAATTGTTTTATAACCTAGCTTGAAGATTTCAAATTTACTTTCCATGCTTAATAGATACAATAATGATTTGGAAACAATAATATTTGCAATTCTTACTGGTATTGAAGAAGACAAATGGGCATTTGTCCCTGATATGATTTAGAAATTCCAAAATAAATTGTTTGCTTTTCTGGGAGGGGGGGGGGAGAAGGGGAGGGGGGAGAGAGGGGAAAGGCAGCTAGCAATGTTATGGGATGGGTGGGTTTTAAATGAATGTAATTTCTATTACAGCTAACAGCTTGGGAATAAACTATCTTTCTAAATTGTGCATGCCTCATTTGATTATAGATGGATGGCATCCCATTGCTTCTGTGGTATGTGAAACTTGGCAAAAGAAAAAAATATTTTCTTTTTAATGCAAATTAATAAAGTTTACAAGTAATGGACTATGTAGTTCAAAAAAGGGGAAAAAAGAGAGAGAGGAATTTTGAGATGCTATCATGAGATATTTCTTTGAATGCCAAAGTAATTTTAAGTGGCAAAGAGGCCCCTAAAGAAGATAAGTGAATGAAACTGTATTTCATGCATGGATTTAAAAGTTCCAAAGCAGTTTGGGGCAATGGTTTATAGCAGGGGCCCCCAACCCCGGGCCGCGGACCGGTGCCGGTCCGTGGCTTGATAGTAACCGGGCTGGAGTGAGCCTTGGGTTCCACGTGACTGCCGAACGCACGCGCGGCCCACATGACTCGACTCACCCGCTGGAGGCTCCCACCGGTCCGCGGAATTTTTTTAACATGAAACCGGTCCCTGCTGCCAAAAAGCTTGGGGACCCCTGGTTTATAGTTTTTTTTAAAAAAATAGCTGGAATTAAGGCCTATGAAAGTGCTTTTTGTGCAAGGTGTGCATTTGAATGTAAGACAGAAGAGTAATTACCAAGTTAGGTAAGAATGCCAATGAATATACAGTATCTCTAAATTCATATTTAGTTTCATTTTTTTAAAAGAGTACAAATTATGTCAGGTTTAGTATTTTCTTTCTTTTTCAGGACAAAATGTTTTTGGTGGGATTGACAGGTGGCATTGCATCAGGAAAAAGTACAGTAGTAACTCTGTTGCAGGAACTGGGTTGTGCTGTTATTGATGCTGATGTTATAGCTCGGCAAGGTGAGTTTTCTATGAAGTTATTTGTTTGCAGATGAGTGTGATTTGCCAGAGAACCACTATGTAGAAATCCTATAGAATTCCAAATGGAGATATTATTGGGAATGATTCCATACTTCTTGCTTTAAAATATGACATTTCACATGTCTTGAAACTAATGTACACATCAGATTTCTCTCTTCTAACAAAGTCTGGTGTTCATTAGATCTGTGGAGCTAGTGGGTATACTTTTGCCTTTGCACTAAATTCCATCTGAAGATTGTCTAACCATGTATGTGGATATATATTCCTCCCTCTCTTTCTCTATACCTATATTCCTCTTTCTCACCCATCTACCCATATGGTACTGACCCTGGGAAGAGGAGAAAATTTATGATGGAAAATTGCTTGTAGCAGTGAAGGGTTAGTAAAATCCTTTCTCCCTTATAAGATCCTTACCAATTAAATTCCATCACTAGACATACCACTGTCGGAGGAAGAAAATAATGCTGGGTCACCTTTTTAACTCCTTACTTAGTATAAAGATTAGCCTTCAAAATTCTTTCTTTGAGGGTTGGTTAGTAGATGAGGGAATTTATTTTATGTGGCTTCATTGGACCACAGTTGAGACATCAGCAAAAAAAACCCTAACTGGCTTTATTCTCTGTGTTTACTTTGCTATTTCCACATGCTCATCCCAAAGTAGAATATATGACTGATTTATGACAGTATTTTTAATCATTTGAGACATCTAAAATAAGAAAGAGAAATGCTACATACCATTAGTCTTAACTGTAGAATTCATTGCCACAAGATATTATGATAAGTTTTGGCATTAGAGCCTTTTTGAAAGGTACATTGCAAATGCTGCCTTGAGAGCAAGAAATGCATTTCTGACCACTCAATTCCAAATTGTTGATGATATGATGCAGCCATATTGCCTTGGATAAATACAGTATTTCTGCAAAGAAAAAAAAGCCACCTAGATGTATGTTTGTCCTGGCTAATTTCTGTACTTTAATTTGAGTCTATGATCTGTGAATAGTTGCTGGTAGTGCAGAAGAACTAATGCAGCATTTGGAGGAGAAGTTTGAGCACAAAGTCTCATTCAGGAGATAAGCAACTAAAAATTGGATTAATAAGTAAAGGTTTTTTTTCTTGCCTCTCTTCTTGCCAGCTGAAAGTCTGCAAAATATGTGGACCAACTGAATACTGACTCTTTAAGGAATATTTAGTGGCTCTTCCTGCTATAATGGTTTCTTTTCCCAGTGGTCCAGCCATACTTCCAGGCATATCGGCGTATTGTGCATTCCTTCGGTCCAGAAATTCTTTTGGAGAGTGGTGAGATCAACCGTGAAGCTTTAGGAAATATAATTTTTTCCCAACCAGAAAAACGTCAACTGCTAAACTCCATCACTCATCCTGAGATCCAGAAGAAGATGTTAAAAGAGATCTTGAAATATTTTGTCTTGGGTAAGCAGCTGGAGAGTTGATATTATTTTATAGAATCCTTGGGGCACCCCTCCTTCTGACAAAAATGATAATATCTCTGTTGGCCATGTGTCCATTTTATTATTCTATGACAAGGGCTGAAAAGGCAACTTTGCTGGCTCCCTTTGGGACATATTGTTTGCAATCACCCTTTTACTGCTTACATCTTGAGGATTCTCTGTTCTTTATATTTTCCCTTTGCATTTTTAGTCCCTTAATGTGGTTTTAAAGAGCATACACAAAAGAATCTTTAGGCAGCATTGTGCATATAATGTCATCCTACCTGAAATGCTCAGACATTTATCCAGTACCCCAATTCTCCTGATGCTCTTCTAAAAGCACTCTTTGAATTTGATAAGATAAAATAATGGCTTGACAGTTGGGATTTCTGCAGTGTCTTTATATTTTTCCATTTACTTTGTGATAACAGTGACAACTACAGCCATCAAACCAGTTTAATCCAGTCGGGTCCAAATCGCTCTACAGAGGATGTTATTTCTTCTGTTCTCCTTCTGAGCTTGGCGCACTTAGAGGAAAAAATAGAAATATGTATGTGTGAATGCTGTTTGTCAATTTCAGTTCGGCATTTAATACAACCATTCCTCAGTATCTAGTAGAAAAACTGGGCTTTTAAGGCTTTAATACTCCTTTCTGCAACTAGGTTCTTGATAGGCCCAGTATGTGCGAGTTAGAACTAATATTTCTAACACCACTTTCTTGAACACAGGTTATCCTCAGGGCTGCGTCCTAAGTCTGCTGTTGTTTACCCTGTTGACCCATGACTGTTGTGCAACGTTTGCCACCAACCATATTGTGAAGTATGTAGATGGGCCTTATTCAGGATGACTATGAGAGTGCTTACTGCAAGGAGGTAGAGAGTTTGGTGAACTGGTATAATAAAAGCAGCCTTGTCTTAAACATAAAGTCAGGCACAACCACACACTGTGTATTAATGATTCACCTGTGGAGGTGGTTAGCAGCATGAAGTTTCTGCGAGTGCAACTAATGAATAGGCTAGCTTGGCTGCTAAAGAGTGAGACACTGGTTAAACAGGCACAGCAGTGCCTGCATTTTCTACATCACATGAGAAAAGTACATGTTCCTTCCCCTGTCATTACCACTTTCTATAGAGGGAAGATGGAGACCATCCTGTCATATTGCATTACGGCCTGGTTTGGAATCATTACTGACAGGAAGAACATGGTGAGGACAGCAGAGAAGATTACTGGCAGATAATTGGCAGGGGACATAGGATATAAGTCAGTGATGGCTAACCTTTTCTGGCTCACGTGGCAAAAACGGGGGGAGCGCAGGGGGGTCGTGCGTGAGCGTGCCACACCCATAATGCTATGTGCGCAACCCCCTGCTTTTGGTGTGCTTTTTTCACCCTCCCCAGGCTCCAGAGGCTTTCTAGGAGCCTGGGGAGGGTGCAAACAGCCTCCCCCCTCCATCTCCAGAGGCTTCAGGAGCTTCCCTGAAGCCTCCAGACGGCAAAAAATGGCCTCAAAAGAAGGCCTACATCAGCTGGCCAGTGCACACATGCGCGCTGGAACTGACAGGGAAACGCCTCACATGCCCTAAGAAGTGGTTCCGTGTGCCACCTGTGGCACCCATGCTATAGGTTCGCCATCACGGATATAAGTAGTGCTTGAGCAAGATTCGCAGTATTGCTTGGGATGCTACACATCCACTTCATGACCTGTTTTCCTTGTTACTTTCTTGTGGTATCCATCTAAATTCAGTCACAGTTTTGTTCCATATAGTATCAACCTTGTGAACTCTCAAGTTTCCTCTTTTCACGATGGATTTAAAATGGACAGTGATTAATATATATATGTATTGGTGTAGTATGTATATGTATATGTAGCATGGGTATATGTGTGTTATGGGTAAATACGTATATGCTTTCTTTTGAGAGCAGGCAATAGAATTTCTTATTTATTTATTTATTTATGTATGTATGTATGTATGTATGTATGTATGTATGTATGTATGTATGTATGTATGTATTTATTTATTTATTTATTTATTTATCTATCATATTTATATCCCGCACCCATCTCCCACAGAGGGACCCGGGATGGCGCACAGGAAAATTAAAAAATACAAATATACAAATAAACAAAAATACAAAAACTCTTAAAAACCATATTAAACCCAACCCTGCACTAAAACATAATTAAAAGCCCCAAATTAAAACTTTGATCAGCTAATAGTCAGTTCGATATCGGGTAGTTCATGCCAGGCTGGCTAAATGAAACAAGTGCGTTTTTAAGCGCTGGCGGAACAGGCAGAGGTCCGAGGTGACACGGAGTTCGGGAGGTAGGTCGTTCCAGAGGGTTGGGCCCACCACAGAGAAGGCCCTTCCCCTGGGCGTCGCCAACCGGCATTGCCCAGCCGACGGCACCCGGAGAAGACCCTGTCTGTGGGAGTGAATCGGTTGTAGGGACGTATGGGGCAGCAGACGGTCTCGCAAGTAACTAGGCCCCGTGCATGGAGCACCTTGAAAATGGTTGTCAATACCTTGTAACGCACCCGAAAGGTCACAGGTAGCCAGTACAGCTCACGCAGGAGAGGTGTTATATGGGATTGCCTTGAGGCTCCCATGATCACCCGCGCGGCCGCGTTCTGAACTAACTGTAACCTTCGAGTGCATCTCAAGGTGAGCCCCATGTAGAAAGCGTTACAGTAGTCCAGACGGGAAGTCACGAGTGCTTGAATGACTGTGCGAAGGGCGTCCCGGTCAAGTAAGGGGCGCAATTGGCGGACCAGGCGGACCTGGCAAAACACCCCCCTGGCCACGGCTGTCACATGGTCCTCCAGGGACAGCCGGGAATCCAGGAGGACACCTACATTGCGCGCCCTCTCCAGGGGGGCCAATAATTCGCCCCCCATGGCCAGCGATGGAATCACCTGGCTAAACTGGGACGCCAGGAACCACAGCCACTCGGTCTTGGACGGGTTGAGTTTGAGTTTATTACTGCCCATCCCAATCCGTACGGCCTCCAAACACCGGGACATCACCTCAACGGCATCGTTGGAGTGGTTTGGGGTAGAGATGTACAGCTGAGTATCATCAGCGTACAGATGGTACTCTACCCCAAAACCACGAATGATCTCGCCCAGCGGCTTCATGTACGTGTTGAACAGGAGTGGCGAGAGGACCGACCCCTGCGGCACCCCACATGTGAGGGGCCTTGAAGTTGACCTCTGCCCTCCTGTCAACAGTCGGCACAATAGGATACCATGGTCGATGGTATCAAAAGCCGCTGAGAGATCTAACAGGACCAGAATAGAGGAACAACCTCTATCCCACGCCCTCCAGAGATCATCCACCAACGCGACCAATGCCGTCTCGGTGCTATGACCGAGTCGAAAGCCGGACTGGCGCGGGTCTAGATAATCATTTTCCTCCAGGTGGCAGGGAAACTGCTGTGCCTCCACACTCTCTACAACCTTCGCTAAAAAGTGGAGGTTGGAGACCTGACGGTAATTTACCAGTAATGCTGTGTCCAGGGAAGGCTTCTTGAGGAGGGGTCTCACCACTGCCTCTTTCAAGGCGGTAGGCAGGAACCCCTCACTCAAGGAAGCGTTCACTATATCCTGAAGCCAGCCTCGTGTAACCTCCCAGGATGCCAGTACAAGCCAGGAGGGACACGGGTCCAATAAACATGTGGTGGCCTTTAGTCTCCTCGACAACCTATCCATATCATTGGCAGTAACAAAGTCAAAATCCTCCCATAAAATTGTCTCAAGACCTGCATCGGATGATCCCTCTAGACTACTATCTGTGGGGAGCAGCTCGCTCCGAATCTGAGCGATTTTATCTTGCAGATACTCTCCAAATTCCTCTGCTCTGCCCTGTAGAGGGGCTTCCCGCAGCCTCTGTTGAAGGAGGGAGCAGGTCACCCCAAATGGCCGCAGGGCGGTTATCTACGGATGCGATAAGGGTGGCACAATACGCACGTTTGGCCACCCTTATCGCCACTAGGTAAGTCCTCAAGTGGGCTCTTACCAGTGCTCGATCAGATTCGGACCGAGTGGATCTCCACCTACCCTCTAGGTGTCTCTTGCGGCGTTTCATCTCCCTCAGCTCCTCGGAAAACCAAGGAACCTGGGTGAGTCGATGCCGTGTGAGAGGCTGCAAGGGCGCGACCCAGTCCAAGGTCCCCATGGCCACATTATACCATGCGGTCACTAAGTCCTCAGTCGAGTCGCGGGTCAAGGATACAGGTACTGGCCCAAGCTCCATCTGAAACCTTTCGGGATCCATCAGGCGCCTGGGGTGGAATCATCTTGGCATCTCAGGTTCCGCCTCCTTTTAATGTGATCCAGTGAGTTCACAGAAAAAAAAAAAGACAATAAAAGCTGTCTTATCTTACCAATATTATCAATAGCTACTTTGGGGTTCCTTGTACAAAAAAAGGACCTGGTGCTTATTAAGGACAGATAGGGAAATAGAGAAATAGTGAGGCTATGATCTTCAATTTCTAAGCCCTACAAAATTATAAAAAAGAAATGTGTGAGAAAGGAGGAAACAAATGACCATCTTCAGACTCCCATTCTCCTATTTTTTTAATCCAAGTAAAAATTATGAAAATTATTCGGAGTAGAATAATTTGGGCCTCCTTATTCAAATCTGTAATAATCAGAGAGCATGGTATTTTATGAAGAGTTTCCTAAGGGAAGAAACAAATAGGTCTAACTCCCCAAATCTTTAGCCATCAACAATGCTTTCTAGAAAACAGAAAGGTCACTTGAAAACATCAGCTAATATAGTTGCTTCTATTAAATATACCAGTAAATGGGAACAATGATGAACCCCAAAACCTTTTGGGGTACAGATTTGAGGGTAGGGGAGGAGTCATTTGTTTGAGAAGGACTTAAGAGTCAGCAGTGGACTGTTAAAATGTGTAAAATGACCACAGATAAGGGAATGTTGCCTGTATAGCTAAAGCAGATTAGCATGAGACTATAATAGTTTTATTTAGGTATCTGAACGATGACTTAAAGGCACTTTATTTGTGTACCATATTAAAAGACTCTGAGACACAATAGTGACAGCTAATGAGGAACTATGCTCTAGTCCAGTGGTTCTTAACCTGGGTGATATCGCACTCCAGGGGGCGATTTCGTTTTTGGGGGGGGGGGGGGTGGAATGAAAAGGGGCAACATGGGGGCGAAGAAACAGAAGGGGGGCAATATGGGGGCAATGGAGCGAGAAGTTTTGGGGACACTTGAGACTTTTTTCGTACAGTAAACCGCTATATATCTATCATACAAAAACATCAGATTGCTCACTATTAGTGGATTGAACTGTGTTTTAAAATGGTCCTCCGGCTAGCTTCAGTACAGAACGCCGTACATATGTGAATACGCATCACTCATCTTCATGTGCGTTGCGCAGCAGCCTCTTATCACTTTACCCATACAGTGGCGCACCATTGGCCAGAATGGGCAGTGATGGAGGGGTGAGCGCTTCTTTCGAAACATCGCAAGCTGAGTGGCGGTCTCCTGTGATGTCAGCTGTAATGCCAACGTAACTGTTAAAACTAGGTTTATCGATGTCCACGTGTGTTTTATAGTGTTCCAGTCCAGTCGAAAATTTAATTTGCAGTTAGTGCTTTTCATCAGAATTTTTCACACAGTTGAGATATGGGGAAAAGACTTGAAATAAATTATTTGCATCAATATGTCCTGATGACAATTTTAAAGAAAACAAAAAATGAGTTCTCATAAATGGAAGAATTATTTCCCTGTGTTGTGATTGAGAGGTTACGTTGGGGGAGGGAGGCAATGATAACTTCCTCAATGGCTCGAGGGGGCGATTCTTTCAAAAAGGTTAAGAACCACTGCTCTAGTCTACACTGTCAGACGGATTAGAGGCTTAATCAGTAGCCAGGAAAAACAAGAATCTTCGCTTATGTTATCATTTTTCCCATCTTGTAGAAGGAGGAGTCCAAGACAAAGTCCAAGTCAACCACAGCTACTGTATTCTATTAAGGTGGGAAATAACAGTGGTGGTTTGGAGAGTAGACAATGAGGAAAGAACTGCTGCAAGATGTTCAATGAAAGCTTAGCTTAGCAGAACCCCTGTTTAACAGATTTATAATGCAATGAAATATCAAGCAAAGGTGAATGTGAATCACAGACAAGCCCACTGTCTTGATTTCAAAAGTCTGCTTGGAGAATTCTAGTTCTGTGCCTGCAGCAGCAGCAGCATGTTTTCTTCTACCTAGTTCTACATTGCCTCCCACTTTCCTTCTATTGAATAAGGAGGGAAAGGAGATCTCAATCAGACAGAGTTCTTTATGTCTCTTCAGCACATGTAGTACTCTCCGCCTTTTTTTAGATATTCCCAAAATTTATGGGTTGTTTTGTTCAATGATCCATTTATTTGATTTCTTGGCTGTCCAGAGTATTCTCAGAATTCCCCCCCCCCCCAATGCTAAAGTTCAAAATAATCAATATTCTTCCTAACCCGATTCTTCGACATTTGTTTTCATAGAATGTCAGAGAAAATGTTATGGCTCACATAATTCTGATCTTTGTAAATATAGACACATTGCAGCATTTGAATAACGATTCTGAAATGTTTGTGACCGATTTGTCAGATGCTGGTCTGTAGTGTATTTCTTGACCACTTGTTCCTATATTGCTGATGGTTAACACTGCTAGGCAGAAGCTATCCACCAGTTTGCTTTTTTATTGACATTTCTGCAGCTGCTTGTTCTGCCTGTTGTCATTAGTTTGGTCTTTTTTATATTTAATTTTAGTTTCTTCCCCCCCCCCCCCCCACTGTGCTTCTTGACTTTTATTACTAGAACTTGTAGCTCTTTTGCAATTTATTTATTTTATTTTATTTATTTAAATTTATATCCCGCCCTTCTCCACAGAGGACCCAGGGCGGCGCACAGGAAATTTAAAAACATACAAAACACAATAAATATAATTTAAAAACTATTAAATAAACCAATCCTGCGCTAAAACCAAATTTTTAAAACCCAATTTAAAACTATCTAAAAGTCCCCATGGGAGGTTAGGCTAGGCCGGCTTGTTGAAACAAATATGTCTTGAGACATTGGCGGAAGAGGTGGAGGTCGGTGATGGTCCGGAGTTCAGGGGGCAGGTCATTCCAGAGGGCTGGCCCCGCCACAGAGAAGGCTCTTCCCCTGGGTGTCGCCAGCCGGCATTGTCCGGCCGACGGCACCCTGAGGAGGCCCTCTCTGTGGGAGCGTATCGGTCTAAGGGATGCATTCTTGGCTATCGGATTAGTGTGATCCATATAGTGCAGATTATTGATCCTTCTTTCTCCAGTTTTAAAACCAAACTTATCTTTTTCTAATCTATCTTCCGTATATATACATTTATCAGGTAGGTCGAATAGATAAAGGAATATAACAAAACTTGCTACACTCCTTTGCCATCCTGGAGCCAGTCTGCTTCTGCATCTTCTGACCATTATCTGACTTCCTGATCTGTACATAATGTGGACTGTGCAGATTGCTCAATGACGACCACAATGTGGAACGAGGCACTTAAACTATGTCCAGGCAGGCGGACCGAAGAGCACTATGGAATACAGGTGGATGGGAGGGAACAAGGAGCTATAGAGTATGGGCAGTCATTGACTTTGCTTGTGGAAGGCAGGCAGGCAAATGGCAATCATGTGCCCATGGGACTCTCGTAATTGTGAGCCATTGCCAAGCACCTGAATAGTGATCATATGACCACAGGGAAGCTGCAATGGCTAAAAGTTGACATACTGGCTGTCATTCAATAATGTTGTAATGCTGATACCTCAGGATACCTCAGGACTACTTGTATGTATTTGCAGCATCGTATATACTAAAAGTTTACTGCTATTGAAAAAAATGTTTCTAATAAAGGATTTATTTTATTTTATTTATTTCCAGGCTATCGATATGTGATTTTGGATATCCCGCTCCTCTTTGAGAGCAAAATGCTGACCAGATTCATGAAGCACACAGTTGTTGTGTATTGGTAAGGAAAGTACTCCTCTGGTAAGGAGAGTACTGGAGAATACTTTCAATACTAACAATTTAGATAGAATGAAAGTCAGAGAATGGGCTATGTAATGTATTGTTTTCTTCAAATGGAAGTAGGAATAAAGGGCATTTTCATGGAACTATTAAAAGAATATTTAACTCAGGGTAGAGTGGAAAAGGCTATGGGTCATGGAATTTTGTCCTTAGGAGTTGAAGGGCTGTTGAAATGGAGTAGGGTGATTTGTGGCCCTTCCACAAAACTGCAACTGTTATAATAAAGCTATGTGACTTGAGCTCTCTTCATCCGGTTCTCTGCATTTCAGTAGTTTCCTGAATGACAAGCTTCATCTATATGGCTTTCACATCTGGCATTAGAATCTCAGTCAATTTACAAAGGCAGGGTCTTTCAATGTAGCATACTAGATGCATACTGCCTTTTGAGTGTGCAATTATTCATAATGCATTTACCGTATATGTTCTAGTAGCCATTTGGTTCATTTTGTGTATTTCTGAGGCTGGTCAGGAAGGAATTTGTATTCCTGTTCCTCCAATTACTATTACTGCTATGTATCAGAACTTACAGGCTGTATAGCGTTCTTCCTTCTGGTATGGGTATCCATGGGGCACTCACACTACAAATGGGCCTAGGAAAAGCACGTTCCTGCTCTAATGTAATTAATCTTGTTTTTGCAAAACCACCTCTTGATATCTAAAGAGATAAGGCAGATGCACATGGACATTTGTTGACAAAAAGTTTTTAACTAAGTTTGCAGAGAGGCAGCATATCTCATTTTCCAGTCCATCATCTCATGGATAGGCTGAGCTTTCTGAAGGTTCAAACCTCAAGAGAATGGTGCGTTGAAGTGGAGTAGGACCAAGTAATGAAACATCCTGCTTTCTGAGTTGCACATTCTCTTAGTCGTTGCTTTGTACTTACATATTCCAGCTTTTATGTGCATTATAAGACTAAGACATTTGAGACTTGAGATGGGTGTTGGAGGTAACATCTTAATTCTTTCATCCTGTTATATTTGTTATACACACTGCTGTCATTCCACTATTAACAACTTCTCTTTCTTTGCCCCTCAGTGCTCCTGACTGCAGTGCTTAATATCTTTTGCTATTGCAGAATGTTCAACTGTTGGAGGGGGGGGGGGGGATAAAAGTATGATATTTTGAGATTTTTTGGGGGGGAAAGAGGGTGGGGTATAGAACACGATTAATTTATTTCATACCAGAGAATTCAGTGGAAACCTTCATAAAGGGGATTTCATCTGTCAAAGAAACCTGTCTTATATTTCTTTTATGATAGTTTGCCTGAAGGGCTAAGTTGTAAATCATGCTTTGTTAACAAAGCATATTGGGTAAGTTAATGCAGCACACCAGCAAAATCAAGCCAAGCACATTGTACTTTGGGGAGATGTGTGAAATAAGTTTTGGTCATGAAGAAGTATATATGTATACTTATGTATATATACGTAAAGTATATTGGAAACTCTTGGAAGATCACCGGCAGCTTGAGCCCAAGGAATAGTGGTTCATTTTTCTGTTGATCAGAAAACTGTTGGGAACAGTACAAAGGGATGGTCATAATTAACGTTTTCACTACTACTACCATTCACAGTGAGAAACTTTGTCAGGGTTGTTGCTTCCTGTGCACTAATAAAATTGGAGCTGAGGTGGTTAGAGTGTAGTACTGCAGGCTACTTCAGTTAACTGCTAGCTGCAGTTCAGCAGTTCAAATCTCACCGACTCAAAGTTTATTTATTTATTTATTTATTTTATTAAATTTATACCCCGCCCTTCTCCAAACGGACCCAGGGCGGCGCACAGGGATGTTAAAACACATATAAAACATATAAAATTTTAAAAAACTTATTCTAATAGACCCTGCGCTAAAAACCGAATTTAAAAAACCCAAATTTAAAACTATCTAAGAGTCAGTAATGGGGGTTATGCTAGGCCGGCTAGATGGAATAGGTGTGTCTTCAGACACTTGCGGAAGAGGCGGAGGTCAGAGATGGTGCGGAGTTCAGGGGGTAGGTCGTTCCAAAGGGCAGGGCCCGCCACAGAGAAGGCTCTTCCCCTGGGTGTCGCCAGTCGGCATTGTCCAGCCGACGGCACCCTGAGGAGGCCCTCTCCCGGGAAAGTTGACTCAGCCTTCCCCTTTTTCTGAGGTGGGTAAAATGAAGGCCCAGATTGTTGGGGGCAATAGGCTGACTCTGTAAACCGCTTAGAGAGGGCTGTAAAAAGCACTATGAAGCAGTATATAAGTCTAAGTGCTATTGCTATTGCTATCTGTCTTGCATGCAGTGGGAAGGGCGAAACAAGATGGAAGCTTTTCTTCTCTCAGTGATCCTGGTCCAGATGAACATTATAGGTACAATTTGGAGAACATTTGATTTTAATTGAATTCATTTTCTTCTCTTCTACTAGTGACCCAGAAGTCCAGCTGTCTCGCTTGATGCACAGGAATGGGCTGACTCAGACAGAGGCAGAAGCACGCATTTTTGCCCAGATGCCTCTTGCTCAGAAGGTCAAGTTGGCTCGCCATGTCATTGATAACTCAGGAGATGCTGAGGCCACCAAGAAGCAGGTCCTGAAATTACACACAGAGTTGGAGAACTCCTTGGAGTACCTTATGGTGCGCTTATTGGCTGTAGGAGCAACAGTGGGTGTGGGAGGCCTCATGTACTTTCTAGTGCAGCACCTTGTGAGATAGGCAGTTCTTTCAGGATCAAAGAGGGGAGAGGAAATCTAGACTTTTAATTTAGATTGCATTGCATTTATGCATAAAAGATTGATTATGGGGCAAGAAGGGATTTTAGTGGGGACTTGTTTTAGTAAGTGGACTGCTAGGTTAGGGGGGGTGATTGGGAAACATTACATTAATTTAATAAGCAAAGAATTAAAGGGCTGTTATATTAGTTTTTGGCATGAGAATAACTACAAGTTGTTTTTAAAAAAAATTGTTGGATGAGATCTGCTATTAATAATCTCTTAGAAACATTTACTTTTGTGGCTAGCAATAGCACTTAGACTTATATACCGCTTCACAGTGCTTTACAGCCCTCTCTAAGCAGTTTACGGAGTCAGCATACTGCCCCAACTATCTGGGTCCTCATGTAAATCCACATCCATTATTACTTCTGTAAACAGCAGTAAATGTAACACCTCCTACAAGGAAATAAGGAATCAAATCTGTAGCTTTTCAGTAAGACATGCTGCTTCATATTGCGCAATGTCTTTTTATTAAAATGACTAATTGAACTCGGTGTTACATAACCAGCTTATCTTGAAATATAGTTCTTTTATTTAACGTTATATCTATACAGTCTAAACATAATATATATCAGTTTAAGAGGAGTATAAGGGAATGTAGTGTAATGCTGTAATGTATCGCTAATGTAATATTTTAAAGTTTCCTATAATCAGAGAATCTTGACTACTTCACGTGTCTGCCAAAGTTTTGAGACAGTCACAAGATTTCTGTAAGTATTATGGAGATGCAGAGAAACACTGCAGAGTCCAGTTTTGAAACACAACTCAGGGGAAACATACTCCTACAGTATAATCTTATAGTTAGAGTGCTTTGGTACATGCCTAAGATACACTTAAGGTTGTATTGTTATTATCTTATTCTCCTGCACCGAAAACAGTTGGAAGTCAATTCTTTTCTTTTTCTTATTCTTTTTTCCTCTTTCCCTCTCCTCCTCTTTTTTCCCATTATTCTAATTTTTCTTTGTATTTCTATAGTTTATATTCTAATAAACTAATATAAAATTGTAACTGAAACATACCCAAGATATTCTTGTACTGACACATTTGATGAAGAAACTAACCCAGATGACCAATAACTGCCTGCAATCAGTTACATTACAATCTTAATATAAGATTGTTGTTCATGTAAAGTTGCTATTGTTGCTGATATATAAATAAATTAAAGGCCATATTAATACATTCATTATTTTGTAATAGTCTAATCGAAATGTATAGAAATTGTGTAGGAAAATAAAGTTGAAATGAGGTTCAGCTCCTGACAAGCCTAGTTTTGCATTCTAGTGTGAACATTAGAAGGTCCTTGTTCTATAACTATAAGCAATATCCATTTATCAAGAAGTTAATCAGACCTGGCTCACATCCTATTTAATTGTTGCTTGTATAAGGGGGTGAGAGATAGGTACTTTGGTCTATATACCAAACGAATAATCCATTGGGATCCCCATATCAAAACAACTGTGTGGCCAGAAGTGGAAAATAACATTTAACACAGCACAGTACTTAAAACGAAATGGTTCAGTTGAGATCTGCATATGTGGGACTGATTGGGGTAGATTGCAGGGGTGACACTGAAATATAATTTTATCATATTTTATCTATATCTTAAGTTATTGTTTTCTATTCCAATTTCATTTTAGACTGTATTTTATGCCAATTCCATTTTAAATTGCTTTTATCAAATTTTAGTAATAATTTGTTTCTGGAACTTTGTACTTTGATATGGCCCAAGGGCTAATCAATAAAGACTCAATGTCAATGTCAATGTGAAGAAGTTAATCATAGCTTGCAGGCAATATGCTCAATAAATTCAAGTACAGTCACTTTATTTTATTTCAGAACTGTATGGTTCTGTGAAAGTAGATATTAGTATAGAGAAATGCTTCATTCATATTCTTGAAAGGGTTAAATGTGGTACATTCATTTATAAATTTTGGCTTATTTTCTTACATACTCCAGTTATTCATCTTTGATACAAGTGGAGTTTCACGGCTGCATCCACAAATGTGAAATTGTAAGGTAACTGGATTCTCTTTTAGAGCCAAGAAATGTGAGGTTTTAACAGTGCTGCTCACAGGACTCAAAATACTACACTAGGGAGAATGTGTTGATGTAATCACACTTCTTTCACAAATAACAAATCTGTGTTTGCCATGCATTATTGTATAATAATGCAGGCGCTAAGTATAATTCTGTTTTCCTAAAAAGTATGCATATAGTATGCGTCATAGTGGTATGTCCGTGCTTTTGACTGCACTGTATAGGTATATTTCAGGCAAATACTATTTATGCTACTGCATTCCTGTCAAAGTAGAAGCTGAAGAAAAAACCCCTGAATTACGCACCATCACCGACCTCCGCCTCTTCCGCCAATGTCTAAAGACATACTTGTTCCAACAAGCCGGCCTAGCCTAACCTCCCATGGGGACTTTTTAGGAAGTTTTAAATTGGGTATTTTAAAATTTGGTTTTAGCATAGGATAGGATTGTTTAATAGTTATTTTAAATTATATATTTATCTTTTGTATTTTGTATGTTTTTACATTTTCTGTGCACCGCCCTGGGTCCTCTGTGGAGAAGGGCGGGATATAAATTTAAATAAAAATAAAATAAAATAAGAAAGGGGTGGGTAAGAGGTGGCACAAAAATCTTACACCTGAATTATATAGGAAGCCAAAGGAGAGACAGTGAATCATGGATTCAAAAGAGGGAATTTGTATAAAGGAAAGTACAGGTAATCCTCTACTTATGACCAAAGCTGAGCCCACGATTTCTGCTGCTAAGAGAGACAGTTGTTAAATGAATTTTATTCCATTTTATGATCTTTCTTGCCACAGTTGTTGAGTGAATCTGGCTTCCCCATTGACTTTGCTTGACAGAAGATCGCAAAAGGTGGTCACATGACCCCAGGACACTCCAACTGTCATACATATGGGCCAGTTGCCAAGCATTTGAATTTTGATCACATGACCCCAGGGATGCTGCAACCATTGTAAGTGGGAAAAATGATAAGTCACTTTTTTCAGTGCTGTTGTAACTTCGAACGGCCTCTGAATGAACTGTTGTAAGTCAAGGCCTACCTGTAGAAAAAGAGTCAGGAGACTAGGTAGAATAGAATATAATACTTTATTTGGCCAAGTGTGATTAGACAAACAAGGAATTTGTTTTTGATGCAAATGCTCTCAGTATATATGCAAAATAGCAGAGTAATAATAATCATATCAATGACATCTATCAGAGAAGGTGATAGAGAAGACAAGAAAGATAATAATAATGCAGCCCTTCTACATGAGTAAATATACTTGGACATAAGGCAGGACTGGGAATTAGTGTTCAGAAGAGTGATGGCACCACTGTCCCTGTGTTTAATTGTTTTGGCCCTGCAATGTCAGAGGGGAGGAGTTGAAACAGTTTATGTCCAGAATGTGAGGGGTCTGCAGATATGTTCTCAGCCTTCCTTCTGACCGGAGCAATATATAGATCTTCTATGGGAGGCAAGCTGGTTGCAATTATTCTTTCTGTAATCTTAACTATCCACTGGAGTCTGTACTTTTTCTGTTTGGTTTCTGTACCAAACCAAACAATTCTAGAAGAAGTACAAATGACAGACTCAATAATTCCTCTGTAGAATTTTTATCAACAGCTCTTGGGCAGCCTGAACATTCTTTGTTGTGCCTTTTTAATGATGGTTCTAATATACTAAGGTAGTGATGCAAAAAGACTGAAGAAATTGTGTTTAAAATGGGCACCTCTTTTTTCTACCTAGACATACCATTAATGTCTATAAGTCATAAGAGACATGATTGGAGATGGGACATTATTAGAGTGAGTAGGCATAAATTCAACCAAGGAATGCATGTTATGTAGACCTTCCTTCCTTCCTTCCTTCCTTCCTTCCTTCCTTCCTTCCTTCCTTCCTTCCTTCCTTCCTTCCTTCCTTCCTTCCTTCCCTCCCTCCCTCCCTCCCTCCCTCCCTCCCTCCCTCCCTCCCTCCCTCCCTCCTTTCTTCTCCCCAGTCTCCACTGTTAAGATTCTACATGTTTTATTTTCACCTGGAAAGGAATTTTGTGACAAATGAAGTTTAAAGTAGTCCCAACCTTGACAAAAAAGAAATGCTACCAAATGTTTTAGCTCTACACAATGGCCTCTGTGGGGTGCTGGGGTTGTATAAGTTTCTTAAATGTTCCAAACATGGTTCAAAGTTAGATATTAAATTTATTATGGCTAAATGGGAAAGAAGAAATAAAGTGGAAAGACTGTTTTATTAGAAGTCTTTTTTATTAAAAGTCTTTTACTAAAAAAAAGATAGTGGATGGAACTATCGTCTTTTACATGAAATGCACACGTGACATAAAAAAGAGTGGGGCTTTGGTTGGAGGGCTTCATATACTATATTGAGTTGTTGTTTTTTAGCCATCCCCTACCCATCTGTGATGATTGCAGGGTTGGGAAATGTGGACTCAGGTGTATAAGGCTACAAACCATCCATTTTTCCATTGGTGCCTTCCTGATGTGTTGAGAGCCTTGGACTGGGTTGCGCCCTTGCGGCCTCTCACGTGGCGCCGATCCACCCTGGCCCCTTGGTTCTCCGAGGAGGTGAGGGTGATGAAGCGCTGCAAGAGACGCCTAGAGAACATTTGGAGGTCCACACGGTCCGAATCTGACTGAACACAGGCAAGATCCCATTTGAGGACGTACGTAATTACTGCGCCGCCCTTATCGCATCCGCAGATAACCGCCCTGCCGCCCTGTTCAGGGTGACCCACTCCCTCCTTCAACAGAGGCCGCGGGAATCTCCTTTGCAGGGCAGAGCAGAGCAGAGGAATTTAGAGAGTATCTGCAGGATAAAATCGCTCAGATCTGAGACGAGTTGACCTCCAATGAAACTAGCCTAGACACACCGTCCGAGGCAGATCTTGAGACCGTATTATGGAAAGAGTTCGACTTTGTTACTTCTGATGATATGGACAGGTTACCAAGGCGACTGAATGCCACCACATGTTTATTGGACCCGTGTCCCTCCTGGCTTGTACTGGCATCATGGGAGGTTACACGAGGCTGGCTCCAGGAAATAGTGAACACCTCTTTGAGCAAGGGGTTCTTGCCGGCTGCCTTGAAAGAGGCGGTGGTGAGGCCCCTCCTCAAGAAGCCTTCCCTGGACCCAGCGTTGTTAGTAAATTATCGTCCGGTCTCCAACCTTCACTTACTTGCGAAGGTTGTAGAGAGTGTGGTGGCACAGAAGTTCCCCCAGCACCTGGAGGAAATTGCCTATCTGGACCCGCGCCAGTCCGACCTGGGCACAGCACTGAGACGACATTGGTCGCGTTGGTGGATGATCTCTGGAGGGCCCGTGATAGAGGTTGCTCCTCTATCCTGGTCCTATTAGACCTCTAAGCGGCTTTTGATACCATCGACCATGGTATCCTGTTGCACCGACTGGAGGGATTGGGGGTGGGAGGCACCGTTTTACGGTGGTTCTCCTCCTACCTCTCTGGGCAGTCGCAATTCGTTTTGACAGGAGGGCAGAGGTCAACCTCAAGGCCCCTGACATGTGGGGTACCTCAGGGGTCGGTCCTCTCGCTACTCCTGTTCAACACCTATATGAAGCCGCTGGGTGAGATCATCCGTGGTTTTGGGGTAGAGTACCATCAGTACGCTGATGACACGCAGCTGTACATATCTACCCCAAACCACCCCAACTATGCCGTTGAAGTGATGTCCCGGTGCCTGGAGGCTGTGCGGGTCTGGATGGGGAGTAACAAACTTCGACTCAACCCGTCCAAGACCGAGTGGCTATGGTTTCCGATGTCCCAGTACAGCCGGTTGATTCCATCACTGGCCATCGGGGGCGAGTCACTAGCCCCGGTGGAAAGGGCCCGCAACTTAGGCGTCCTCCTGGACTCTCGGCTGTCCATGGATGACCATGTGACGGCCGTGGCCAGGGGGGCTTTTTACCAGGTCCACCTGGTATGCCAGCTGCGCCCCTTTCTCGACCGGGACGCCCTCCGCACTGTCACTCATGCACTTGTTACGTCCCGCCTAGACTACTGTAATGCTCTCTACATGGGGCTTCCCTTTAGGTGCACCCGGAGACTGCAGTTGGTACAGAATGCGGCCGCGCGGGGGATCTTGGGAGCCTCACGGCATTCCCATGTAACACCTCTCCTACGCGAGCTGCACTGGCTGCCTGTAGCTTTTCGGGTGCGATTCAAGGTGCTGATAACCATAATTAAAACACTCCATGGCACGGGGCCTAGTTATTTGCGGGACCGCCTCCTACCACACACATCCCTTTGGCCAATTCGCTCCCACAGGGAGGGCCTTCTCCAGGTGCTGTCTGCCGGGCAGTGCCGGTTGGTGACCCCCAGGGGAAGGGCCTTTTCTGTGGTGGGCCCAGCCCTCTGGAACGACCTACCCCCCGAACTTCAGACCACTACGGACCTTCGCCTCTTCCGCCAACTTCTGAAGACCCACTTCTTTCATCTAGCCGGCCTAGCCTACACCCCGAGGCCATTCTTACAGACTGAGTTGTAATGATTTTTAATCTTTGGTAATTTTTATTATTTTAGCGGTATTTTTAGCACAGGCTATTTTGAAATTTAATCATATTTTAACGTTTGTAGTTGTATTTATTCGTATGTAATTGTATTTATTCGTATGCCTGTATGTCTGCATTTTAACTTTCCTGTGCACCGCCCTGAGTCCCTTCTGGGAGATAGGAGCGATATAAAAATGAAATAATGAAGTGGTTAAGGCACCAATCTAGAATCCAGGAGATTGTGAGTTCCAGTCCTGCTTTAAACATGAAAGCTGGCCGGGTGAGAGTAGCCAGTGACCACTCAGGGTGGTTGTTGTTGGGAAAATAGGAGAAAAAGTTAGATATGTTTGCCTCCTTGAATTATTTATTCAAATAGTAAAGATGGACGTTGCACTTCTATGTAAGACACTAGTTTACAATCCAACACATCAGGAAGTTATCAGACTGGATAATATTGTATTAGACTGATGAGACCTTTGTCCTAAAAAAGGAAATTTTGTATTCTTTTTACAATCACTGCAGCATTATGTCATATGCAATAGCTAAAAGGCAAAATTCCAGACAATTGTTTTGAAGTAACCAGCCAACTATTTAGCTATAGACTTTAATAATAACTCTTATGAAAGTACAGACAGGCAGTACCTTATATATCCAGCAGAGGGCAGTGATAGCCTAGTTTCACTCTAGCTGGTTAAACAGTTCAAAGAACAAAATTATTTTATGTTTTGTATTTCTGCACAACCAATCTGTAGAACTTGTGGTCCCCCCAAATAAAATGCATTAAGCATTATATTCTCTGCATTATAAATTTTCTCTTGATATACAATGCAGAGAGGCCCTAAGTCACCTCTTTAATTTGATTTTTACTTCAGAAAAGTGACCAAATGGAAAATAGTGGATAAAAATTAGGTTGTCATTTGATGCTAATTGGCCCTGCTATCTCTCTCTCTTGGCATAAATCTTGCTTTTGCCATCAGCAATTAATACACTGGACCACTGCTATTTTCATAATGCAGCTGTTTACATTAAAGGCTAAATTACTAAGAGTTTGAGGAGTTGGAATGCATAAAATATTGAGGAAGGTGGGAAATAAAGAACAGAAGTAAAGGAGAGAAGCAAGTACAGAATAATTGCATGCAATAAATGGGCTCATGGAAATATTTCAACCTTTTCTATCCCATTGTTCTTTAGATATATGGCCCTATAATTGTTGGAATTCCCAGCCAGCCTGGATAAAATTCTAGGATACAGATTGATGTAAAAGCTTCTAAATTTTTTGAACACCCTCCAATTATTTTTCCATGACACAGCAATCAAGTGTTTCATGTTTTTATACAAATTACTATTTTTTTCCTTTTAATTATTAAAAAAAGATAATTCCAAAGCATGTATATAGTAAGATTAAAGAACAACAAAAACTACAGAAGTTAACAAAATCCCAGCTTTGCTGGTTTCAGAGGGGATGAATCTCCTATTATACAAAAATTGTCAGATACATAAAGACTTCATGCAATGAAAATCCACTGTTTTTCATGTATTTGATGTTGGTACTACTGGATTGTTCCTATTTCTGTATATATATTTTAATGAACTACTACTAATATTATAAGTTGCCTATCCTACTATGTATGCAAAACTCACATTCTATTAATAAAACAATGATAGAATCAATGATATGATTGTCTCTTTACACACATAGCAGTAAACTAAGCCTTTGTAAACCATAGTCAAACTTGGAAGATTTGGCAAGACTTACAAAGATAACTTTTTATGCTCCAGCTGTAACATAGCAATTGTCTGTTTCAGTCCCAAGACTTCCCACCCAGATTCCTCCAAGAAGATTCCTCCTGCCAGCTGGATGACTTCTTCCCTTTCCATAAAAAACCTAGTATTGATTGACAAATTGTTCTTTCAAAATTCACCTAATGAATTGCAAGAAATAATGCATATATTCCCCCCCCCCCCACACACAAAAGATCGGAGAATAAATACATACATACATACCCTGTTTCCCTGAAAATAAGTCCTCCCTGGATAATAAGCCAAATCGGGTTTACACACACACACACAAAAGGTAACAAAGAAAAATGGTCAAGGAAAGGATGTAGCATCCATGACAATACTGCGGACCCTGGTCAAGCAGCACTCATATGCCATGTCCTGAATAGAAAGAAATGAACTTCCAATAATCTTTTCTGCCGTCCTCACCACTGCACACTTCTTGTCCAAGACAGTAATACCTCCAAACCACACAGTAATACAATATAACAGGATACTTTCAATCATCCCTCTAGAGAAAGTGATAAGGACAGTGGAAGGGAGAAAAGGCAGACACTGCTGTACCCACTTCAGCCGTGTTGCACTGGTGAATGAATGAAAGTAACAATTGCCGAACAAAACTATAATTGAAGATCAATTTAGGGATGGACAGGGCTTTCTTTTATTTCAAGCTTTCCTACCCTGGTACTTTCCAGGTTCTTGGAACTATAGCTTCCAGATGTATCAGCAAACAGGACCAAAGGGTTTTCAGTGAGCTGCACTCCTAAGACATCCAAAGGGCAGCTGGACAAGTTTTATTTCCACTATTCACCCTCGTCTCAATATAAGAAGTTACCTGAGGGAGGCCCAAAGTAGATAATAGGAAGGAAAGAAAAAAAATCTTAGAATAGGTTACCCAGGAGGCAAATTCAAAAAGTAGAGGATAAGACCAATACAAAAAATAGTTAATTTCATTTATATATAAGCTCTCTTATTACATTTCTGCGGGATCAGATCCTGCCCCATACATCCTCACGGCCGATTCGCTCCCACAGAGAGGGACTTCTCCGGGTGCCGTCCACTAGACTCTGTCAGCGGGCGACGCCCAGGGGAAGGGCCTTCTCTGTGGTGGGCCCAGCCCTCTGGAACGACCTTCCCCCCGACATTAGGACAACTACGGACCTCCGCTCCTTTCGTTTAAAATTAAAGACACATCTTTTTCGCCTGGCCGGCCTTGGGTAGTCTCTTTTAAGGTTAGGGGTTTTAGGGGTAGTTTTAGTTTATGGGTTTTTAGCGCAGGATTAATTTAATTCATTTTTAATTTTGTATTCTGTCTGTGGTTTTAATTGTATTTTTAAGTGCCTGTGCCCCGCCTCGAGTCCCTTGGGGAGAGAGAGCGGGATATAAAATTAAAAATTATTATTATTATTATTAATTATTATTATTATTATTTGTATGCTGCTAAATCTTTAGATTCATGGCAGCATTTACTTCCCAGGTGTTTAGTACTGTAGTTTGTTCTTTCCATCCAGTAAAATCACAATTTGGTTCCTTTTAAAAACCTCATATGGACCCAGTCGCTCAAGTTCTGCATCTCTTTTTTAAAAATGTTCCAAACAGCAAAATGTTGTATCTCAACTACAAAAGAAAATTCCCTGTAATTCCAATTAATCCCAACAGAATAAAGAACTTGCTATCAATATAATGGATTTCACTCTTCCTGATTTTAATCTGCTATTAAATATGTGTGTAAGAATCCTTGCAGGAAGCAGGGCCATTTAAAACAACAGATATAATTTTGAGCTTTACATATTACATATATAGGCCTGTTGTACAGTAGAAACATAGTGAATAGCGGATTTTAAAAAGAAAATATAGGAAGTATGGCACCTGATGAACAGGAGAGATTTTTCAGATTTATAAAAACATTCCTTAGTTAGTGTAATGAGTTTTAAATTGGGGTTTTAAAATTGGTTTTAGCATAGGATTAGGGTAATTTAATATGTTTTAAATTTGTATTTATTTTTTGTATGTTTTAAATTCCTGTGCGCCGCCCTGGGTCCTCTGTGGAGAAGGGCGGGATACAAATATAAATAAATAAAATAAATAAATAAATAAACCAAATACTCAAGATAACTTTGGATTCATTGCTTCCTTTGTTTTGCTTTTACATTTTGGGGTATATGATGAGTCCAGAGCAGTAGTAATATTGCAACAATTCTTTCCATAATAGTTTTATCAAGAAAAAGCGTATTCCAGGATTTACTAAAAAAGAAATAGTTTAGCATCAAACAATTGTAAAAGAGTGTATGAAAATAATACAGCAAACAGAGAGCTGAAGGTATATGAAAGCTCCCTTGGATGTGGCAAAAACATTTACAATCTTTCTAAGGTGTAGCATTTTGTTTCTCAGTGGAATTGCGGTTGATTTTGAGATGCTAGTTTGCAAAGGAAACCTCTAATTATGCACACAGGGTACAGTTTTTGTACTACATCCACTCTGGAGAATTATAAATTCCATCATAAAACAATATTCAAAAGCAAGCAAGCAAAAAACTCAGTAATAAAAAAATCTCCTGATTAGGTTTCCTCAGCATGATAAAGACTATCAGATTTGGATTATAAAAATCTGCGTAATATTAAATTGGAGCGAAGAATCTGTTTTCTGTATCCCTTTGTTGCCCTCTTGTGGCCATCTGGATTTCTGCAGCCTAAATTATCTAGCTCTGAATAAAGGCATCCTTATTATGAAAAACTGTAGCATGACCATCATGCATAATTTCTTATAAGAAATTACTTTGGATTTAGTAATTGCCTGCTCTCATCATTCATTTGTAAAATACATTGTTTGCATTCAGGCATGTTAAGCAGTACCTTACTGAGCCATGATTTCTTGATTAAATAAATGATTAAGTTTGTAGAACATGCAAGGGCAGAAACCATCATTTCCAAATCACAATGGCTAGGTGCACAAAACATTCTAAGCCTAAATCAAACAACACAGATTGTGGATTTGTGTGAGGTGAGAATGTTTAATCCCATTGTAGCTTGTTTAGAAACACAATTAAGCTAAGACAGGATTGTTAAACTTGATTTATTTTAGGGTTGCATCAGGGTTGTGTTTGATCTGGGGGGGAGGGGAAGCAGGGGGGCCTGGCCAGCTCAACGTCATTCCTGTCAGGACTGCCTATGGTGGCCCGAGCGCTCTGCCAGTAAAAACAGGCTCCCAACCCTCTACCAGTGAAAACGGATCACGGGAGGGCCACATGCGCCCCCCCCCCCCGAGTTCCATTTTCACTGGCAGAGGTTGCAGGAGGCTGCGGCAGCCAAAAACGGAGCTTGGGAGCCCATTTTCCCTGGCAGAAGCACAGGGCCAGTCCTTCGCTGTTTCCAGGATGCCCCCGCAGGTCTATCCAGTCCCTAGGCCTTAGGTTTGACACCCCTGAGCTAAGGCATGGCTTAGTGCAGTGCATGAATCCAATCAATGAGCTTTAATAAAAGATTTTCAGTCAGATGAACTGAAACATTTAGCTCTTTAAAGAAGTGGAAACAACATGCCGGAAAGGAATGCTACATACCAAATTGGCACCTCATCATTGGGTAAAATGCATCATGGATTTGGTTATTTTTCTCATTCTCTTGTGTTTGAAAACTTCATTGTTATTCATGGATTTTCCTGAAGAAGGAGATTTCTTTTCTTTTTCCTTCATGGCATCCAGCAAATTATGCAATGGCTTCTGGAGTGACCCTCCACTGAGTTTCCCCCACACACCTTTTTGATTAACAGTAAAGAAGATTTCATAATGACTTTTCACTCTCGCACATAGACGGTACAATTTTCCTCCCATTACCCAATATTTTTACAGTATTGTCGCACGAAGCACAATTGACTGAACAATGCTTGAAGTTCTCATCATTACAAGTATTATTTATAATTAGGGAAGAGATTTTGCCTCCATCAATTAAGGACCAGGCAGGCTCTCCAGGTTAATATCAGGATCAATGAACTGCAATGTCGTGAGGTGCATTAGGGAAAGGGTATATGGGGCACCTATAATAATAGTGATCTCATTTGAAGGGTTTTCTTCAATATTAGCATTTCCCTAATATTTTCATCTGAAGCATCCAACTAAGAACTATTTAATCACATGGCTAAAGAGTAGAAGTCTGCTTGAAAGCTACTGTTTGCCTGTCTACTTGGTTCTACCCGCCCTGTTATTTTCTGCTTGGCTTGTTAGCAAACGAAACTATTGTCTCTCTTACAGCAATTTAGCTTAGATTTGGTGATGGTTGCTTCAAGGTCTTTCAAAGGCATTCTCAGAGTTGATCCGTGACATATTGCAATTTGGTAAAGGAACTGGTTTCCAGATAAGGGACTACCCTGGCTTTGCTGAGTAGTTCAGACTGTACAAGACTTCCTTTTAGTAGCCCAAGATGGATATGAGGATTTTTTACACGATATTTTGATCTACCATTGCTCTTTGAACCTCAACTGTCTGTGATATTGAGGCTGCTGTTAAGGGATCAGAAGCAGATCTTTCTTTTTTGTTATGAAGTAATTAAGACCATACAATGCTACGCTATGATGGTATTTGTTTGATTTTCGCTTGGTGAAATATATGAACTTAGGGATGGGCTTCAAAATTTTTAGCAAGGGGTCCTTTGCCTGATTGCTGGGTTGGTGTGGGCATGGTGGGTGTGGCCTAGTCAGCCTCCTGCCCCATGGGGGGGGGGGATATTTTTGCCCTCCCTGGTCTCCGGAGGCTTTCCCCGAGCCTCTAGGAGGATGAAAAAGGCCTTCCCAAACTTCCAGTAGGCCCATTTTTCACCCTCCCCAAGCCTCCCAGCGAGCCCTGCACTTATCTGCATCCAAAAGGGGCCACGTGGGGACTCCAGGGAGGGGAGGGGCAGGGTGGATGGGGCCAGTCAGGAGTGGGAATTGGGGGTTCTCCAAACTGAACAGAATCTTAGAGATTCTCCCGAATCCCTGCGAACCCCTAGCCGTCCACCCCTGATACTTAGTTACATATTTGCTTTTTGACTTAGTTAGCATTATGTGGGACACCAGTTTTGTGTTACCACTTTATAAGGTGTTACTACCACTTTATAAGGCCTTTGTAAGGCCACACTTGGAATACGGCATCCAGTTTTGGTCGTCACGATGTAGAAAAGATGTGGAGACTCTAGAAAGAGTGCAGAGAAGAGCAACAAAGATGATTAGGGGACTGGAGACTAAAACATATGAAGAACAGTTGCAGGAACTGGGTATGTCTAGTTTAATAAAAGAAGGACCAGGGGAGACATGATAGCAGTGTTCCAATATCTCAGGGGCTGCCACAAAGAAGAGGGAATCAAGCTATTCTCCAAAGCACCTGGGGGTAGAACAAAAAGCAATGGGTGAAAACTAATCAAGGAGAGAAGCAACTTAGAACTGAGGAGAAATTTCCTGACAGAACAATTAGTCAGTGGAACAGCTTGCCTCCAGAAGTTGTTAATGAGGGCCCACCTCGATGAGGGATTTTTTAATCAAGAGAGGTGGTTGAAACAGAACCTAAGGGGATTTTTGATTAAATTTTTAGTTCGGGTTTTAAGGGGTTCCAGGGAGAGGGGTGGGCAAACCAAAACTAGGGTGGTGGGTGAGGGTGATCACCCACTGGGGAATTCTCCCAGGCTGGCTGATGGTCTCAGCGAGGAGGGCGTAAATCCTGGAATTGGGGAGGGAGGGAGGGCCTGCTTAACAGAGGGCAATTCCATCAAGACTGTGTATGGGAGGGGTAGATATGGCGGGAGCAGAGGGCCATATCACATTAGGGGAGGGTGCACCCGCTGTTTGGGAGCTGTGGCGTGCTCCAGCCCTCATGTCTCCTCTTGCAACCTAGGGGGTTTGGGATCTCAGGGCCTGGGCCTCCGGCTGATGTTGTGTAATGCCAAGTCCATGGTTAATAAAGCCCCCCTCATTTATGATCTGGTTTCGGAGGGGGAGGCGGACCTGGCAGGTATTACGGAAACCTGGTTGGGCCAAGGGGGAGGGGTGCCCCTCGTTGAAATGTGCCTGCCAGGTTACCATGCATTTCACCAGCTGATTGCCCATGGTCGGGATGGAGGGGTGGCGGTTATTATCAAGGAGGGCCTGGACCCAAGAGAGACCACTGTGCCGCAGACTGCCGGTTGTGAGTCCCTATGTGTGAAGTGGGTCATGGGAGGCAGCAGGGCATGCTGATTGTGTACCTGGCTCCCCGCTACGTATCAGCAGCCCTACCCGAGCTTCTCAATGTGATAGCTGAGATGGCGATTGAGACCCCCAGACTGTTAGTCATGGGGGATTTAAATCTGCCATCAGGAGGTGAAGCATCTGAGGTGGCTCGGGAGTTCATGGCCTCCATGACAGCCATGGACCTGACCCAATTAGTTTCTGACCCTACCCACACTGGAGGACACACACTGGACTTAGTTTTTGCCTCCGGCCAGTGGCTGAGTGATCTTGGTGTAGGGGAAATAGTTATTGAGCCTCTGTCATGGTCAGATCACTCTCTCCTTTGGCTGGCCTTTTCAACCGCTATACCTCACCGCGAGGAGGCGGAACCGGAAGTGATAAGATGGTTCCGCCCCAGGCGCCTGATGGACCCTAAGAGGTTCCAGATGGAGCTTGGGCCAATACCTGAGACCATAACCCACGGCTTGACTGAGGACCTGGTGGCCGCCTGGAATAGTGTGACCACGGGGGTCCTGGACTGGGTCATGCCTTTGCGGCCTCTCACCCGATGCCGGTCTACCTTGGCTCCTTGGTTCTCCGAGGAGCTGAGGGTGATGAAGTGTCAGATGAGATGCCTAGAGGGTGTTTGGAGGACCACCCGCTCCGAATCTGACCGGACACTGGTAAAGTCCCATTTAAGGACTTACCAAGTGGCGATAAAAGCGGTGAAACGTAACTATTTCTCCGCTCTTACTGACCTGCCTCCCTGTTTAGGGTGTTCCGGGACAGGTTAGCCTCCGATTGGACTAGTTCAGACGGGCCAACAGAGGCAGGTCTTGAGTCTACTTTCTGGAAAGAGTTTGATTCTGTGATTTCCGAGGACATGGACAGGATACTGGGGCGGCTGAACACATGTTTACTGGACCGTGTCCGTCCTGGTTGGTACTGGCCTCCCGGGAGGTTACACGAGGCTGGCTCCAGGGAATTGTCAATGCTTCTTTGAGTGAGGGGTTCTTGCTGACCGCCTTGAAAGAGGCGATGGTGAGGCCCCTCCTCAAGAAGCCCTCCCTGAACCCGGCTGTTTTGGCTAACTACCGTCCTGTCTCCAACCTTCGCTTTCTTGCGAAGGTTGTTGAGAGTGTGGTGGCACGACAGCTCCCTCAGCACCTGGAGGAAACTGTCTATGTAGACTCATGTCAGTCCGGCTTCCGGTCTGGACACAGCACGGGAACGGCATTGGTCACGTTGGTTGATGATCTCTGGAGGGCTCGGGATAGAGGTTGCTCCTCTATTCTGGTCCTATTAGATCTCTCAGCGGCTTTCAATACCATCGACCATGGTATCTTGTTGCGCCGGTTAGATGGGCTGGGGCTGGGGGGCACCGTTTTACGGTGGTTCTCCTCCTACCTCTCTGACCGGTCGCAATTTGTGTTGGCAGGAGGGCAGAGGTCGACCTCGAGGTGCCTCACTTGTGGGGTACCACAGGGGTCGGTCCTCTCTCCTCTCCTGTTCAACATCTATATGAAGCCACTTGGTGAGATCATCCATGGTTTCAGGATAGAGTTTCATCAGTACGCAGATGACACCCAGCTGTACATCTCTACCCCTGACCACCCCAACGATGCCGCGGAAGTGATGTCCCGGTGCCTGGAGGAGTCTGGATGGGGAGGAACAGGCTTCGACTCAACCTGTCCAAGACCGAGTGGCTGTGGTTTCCGGCGTCACGACTTGGCAGTTGATTCCATCCCTGGCTATCGGGGCGAGTCATTAGCTCCCGCAGAGAGGGCCCGCAACTTGGGCGTCCTCCTGGATACTCGGCTGTCTTTAGACGATCATACGACAGCCGTAGCCAGGGGGGCTTTTTATCAGGTTCGCCTGATATGCCAGTTGTGCCCCTTTCTGGATCGTGACGCTCTACGCACGGTCACTCAAGCCCTCGTTGTTTCCCGCCTGGACTATTGCAACGCTCTCTACATGGGGCTCCCCTTGAGGTTGTCCCGGAGGCTCCAGCTAGTTCAGAATACGGCCACGCGGGGGATTCTGGGGGCCTCTAGATGCTCCCATGTAACACCTCTCCTGCGCGAGCTGCACTGGCTGCCTGTGGCCTTCCGGGTGTGCTTCAAGGTGTTAGTAACAACCTTTAAAGTGCTCCATGGCAAGGGACCTAGGTATTTGCAAGACCGCCTCCTACCACATACCTCCCTCCGACCAGTCTGCTCCCACAGAGAGGGCCTCCTCAGGGTGCGGTCGGCCAGTCAATGCCAGCTGGCGACCCCTAGGGGGAGAACCTTCTCTGTGGCAGCTCCTGCCCTCTGGAATGACCTACCCCCTGACCTACGTACAATCACGGACCTGCGCCTTTTTCGCCGACCCCTGAAAACCCATCTATTTTGTGTGGTCAGCCTGGCGTAGTTTTAATTTGTTTTATTAGGGTTTTATAAGGGTATTTTAGAGCAGGCCCACTGTTTAATTTGGTTTTAGAACTTTTATCATATTTATTGATTATTGGATGTTTTATTGTGGTTTTTTTATTATCGCCTGTTCACTGCCCTGAGTCCCGCAAGGGAGATAGGGCAGTATATAAATGTAATTAAATAAATAAATAAATAAATAAAATAAGTAAAGGCTCCAACATTGGAAGTCTTTAAGAAGATGTTGGATAGCCATTTGTCTGAAACGGTATAGGGCTTCCTGCCTAGGCAGGGAGTTGGACTAGATGACCTCCAAAGTCCCTTCCAACTCTGCTATTGTATTGTATTGTATTATTGATGGGTATATTATTCCAGCTATTTTGCAGCAGCACACTTTCTCCAGGAGCAATGACTACCTAACCAGTAACTTCTAAACAATGCATAAATGAAGAGACAAGTTCTACCTCTCAGATGAGCAAAATGGCTACAGTTGCTATGTAGCAGCTAACGTAGATTCCGGAATTATGGAGTTGGGAAGGACCATTTAGGTCACCCACTGAATTCCCTGCTCAATGCTGGAATCCAAATTAAAACACCCCAGACAGATGGCTGCCGAACCTCAACATGAACACATGCAATGACAGGAAGCCCACCATCTTTCTGGATAATTGGTTCCACTGTCAAACTTGAGTCAAACCCTCAAGAAATGTGCCCCTCACCGGCAAATATTCTAGCATAGTTTCATGGAGGCAAGAATAATTTCTAATGAGAAATGGGGCCAAAGAGAACTGTGGAGCTACTGCAGAAACCTCCTGGAAACTGCAATTTAAAAGAAAATGTTGCCCAGAAACAGATTTGCTGACGTTTCCAATCAGAGCAGAATCTGAAATAAATTGGTTCAGCTCCCTGATATTATGTAGAGATGGATTTGCAGCTAGTCCCCGAAGTGGTGCAAATATTCCTCTAGAAATATCCATGGCATTCACATGAATTAGTCGCTGCTTCAGGCAGCAGATTTGGATCTGTGAAAAGGGAGGAAAATGTTATAACTGTTGTTAATGTATTTGTACTTTCAGGGAAGAAGGAAAACTTATTGGATGCTGGTGCCAATATAATTCAGGGGGCAGGATGCCATTTTCTGCTCTATCTTGTCCATTCCAGTTTTGAACAATTTACTTTTAGGATTCAGGAATCATTTTTCTAATAAATGCAAACTGCAGTAACGCATGATAAAAAAAACATTGTTTTGGTAAAGCAAAGTAGAGTGCTTCAGACTGAAAAGCGGGCATGGACATCTGTGATCCATATATGATTGACCTGTGAACCCAGGAAAATACACATTTGAGTTAAGGAGGATCCTACAGTTTGCAACCAAGTAATTTGGAATGAGTTTAGGTCTGCTGTCAGCTTAACTCAAGCAATGAATTCAAAGTCCCATCCTCTTGCACATTGTGGCTTGATTGTATGGGTGTGGCTGCCCTCTTTACTTGGTTGTCTCCTTGTGGATGCCCCTGGAGGTTTGAAACCTAGTTTCTGTGTTCATCTAGAGTAGAGTTTGTCAACTTTAGCAACTTTAAGAAGTCTGGACTTTAACTCTCTGGCTGCCAGGGGAATTCTGGAAATTGAAGTCCAAACATCTTAAAGATGCCAAGGCTAAGAAACTGATCTCGAGGATGTACAAACACCAGACATGGGACTGCATAATGGTCCTTCACAACATCAGCAACTGATCAGAATTCAGTTTGAAAAATGCAGATGAAACTTTTGTTGTTTTGCTTCAATAAGCTCTGTAGGGATTAAGTGGGTGTGGGTGTGTTTAGAAACTGGGTGAATGTTTCTCAGCCAAAGATTAACCTCTTTTGGAATGCTAAACATTGGGCACTTGTTCACTGGAGTGACAGCGATGGGAACACTGGAGCATCTCTTTAAAATCCTTCCCGATCGATCGGCTGTGTCTGGATCTAAGAATATGTGGCAATGTTAACAGCGGTTCCTTTCTTGTCCTGCCTCCTCTGGCTTCCTTAATTGAAGTTTGTTTGAAGACATCCTGAGAACACAAACCAAATATTTAGTTGCTGCAAATTGGCACTTCGGATCAATTACTCGTTGATTTGACAAGTGTCACTTTCTCCCCTGGCTATCGCATTCCTTTGGGCTCAGGTATCAGCATCTTAAAGTGTATGAGTCCCCCTCCATCCCCCAGCTCTGATCTGATGCTCTCTTTGCAAGCACGTTTTTCATCAGGCTCAGCAATCTATCACCCAAGCTGACGAGATTTTCAATGAAGAAAAGTCCTTCTTTGCTAATTCTTTGCGTGCAGGCCAGTGTCTGCCAGGAACTTTCCCTCTCCCCCCACTCCTCTCCCCCCCGGCTTTCAAAGTTGGAGAAAAATAGGTTTTGTGTCCTTGTGCATTTATCACTTTGGTTAGTCCGTGACTGCAATGCAACAGGACCAGAGTAATTTATTCATTTTAAAATAAGGGGACATTTCTACAGAAAGAGATTTCCTGTTCCTCTTGACATCATGAAATTACAGTATTTTGTCCTTGTATAAACAACTCCCCAAAGATTTTATAGCAGAATCTAGATCTCAGAACCAGTTTGCCTTCTTGTTCTATTTTCATTGAGATTAGGCTTTCCAGTTTTGTTTTTCATACTGTTGAGATATCACATTCTTCAACCAGTGTTCTACAGTTTGAGTGTCAGCTGTCATAATTCCTTGTTAACATGTCTTTAAAGACCAACTTGATCATAATATGGTTTACCTCATAGTAGTCATCTGGGCTGCAAAACCCCAGACCACTACTAGATGGCAGAAAACATGTATGCAAAGATGCATAAAATGTATTCTGCATTTTATGTTTGTCTGGAAATATGGACTCAGAGACTTAGTATGCCTTCCCTACCTTTGTTGCTACGTTTGCTAGCAAAGGAGCTGATTAGAACTAGTACTTCCAGACCTCAACTTCAATGAATTTCAGAAGAACCAGAAAAGCTAGATCAGCCCTATTTGATGAAATTACTAGGTTCACTTGAAAGCTGATTACTTTGATTGGAAAGGATTTAAACAAAAGCCATTTACTCACCAGTGATTTATAGTGTCCTAGAGCAGGGGTCTCCAACCTTTGCAACTTTAAGTCTGAAGGACTTCAGCTCCCAGAATTCTCCAGCCAGCAAAGCTGGCTGGAGAAGTCTGGGAGCTGAAGTCCTTCAGACTTAAAGTTGCAAAGGTTGGAGACCCCTGTCCTAGAGCACCATCCAGCCATCTCTGTGGTGATATAAAATCCATCCATTCATTAGTAATACATTGACATAGCAATAGTTAAATGACAATTCACATCACCAGTGAAGAAATGGCCTAAACCTGAATCATTAGGTGGTTGATACTGAAGAGCTTGCCAGCCAAATCTATGATAGTTATAAGTAGGAAATAGAACTTCCTTTAAAATAATTTCCACCAAAAACATTCACTATTTGGACATGGAAATGTCAGTTTTATATCATGTGTTACTCAGATGCACACAAAAGATGCTAGTTCTGATGCAAAGACATCACCTGCCCCACTTTAATCTAGACTGGCTTGGGCTTTAATATTTCCTGTTTATGGGGATTTTGGGTACACAGTCTCACAGAGAAAGGTAAAATTGTGTAAGGAGGAAAATAGCATAGCCAGTGTGATTTTTGTTTAGTGCAACTCAAGAAATGGGGGGGGGGGAGGCAGGGAAGAGGTGTCAGTCAAATTACAGTAGGTGCAATTATTTTGTGAACTGAAGTGTATTGTGGCAATTGAGGTGCATCTCTAAAATAAATCATTTTTTTTAAAAAAAAAATCTAGGATTGCATATTTGGATACTGACCAGTGCAACTTTGATCAGTAAAATGCCTTTCAGTTCCATCAATGTTTGTTGTCATACAGTTAAAGGCAAAAGATGCCATTTGCTTTTGTTCTGTCCTTGTGTAATGTTGCTTGGCAGAAGAAGCGTAGGCAAAGATTTACACTGGATCCAGATGGGTGATCCCTTTCATCCCTGGGGGCCAGGCACTAGAAGCCCCTGGGCCCCTGGAAGGTACCACTGCTTAATGCATAGCTACTGAGCCAGTTTATTTGCTTGTCTGTTTAGACTCTTGTTATAGTCCTGTTCTTTTTTTGCCCTGATGCTACTGTGAAAATAAGACACCCCCCAGTAATAAGCACTTGTCCTTATTTTCGGGGAGGCCTTATTATTTTTGAGGTGCAGGAGGGGACGAATGTGGTCACCTCATGGCTGCTGCTGTGTTGCAATATTTTGGGGAGGGCTTATTTTCAGGGGAGGGTTTATTTTAGCACATGCTAAAATAAATCTGAGGAGGTCTTATTTTTGGGGAAACAGAGTACTGTTGCATAGTCTGTCCAGATACTTAGGCTGTTTTTATTATTTTCCCATTTTAAGTAGTCAGTCTGGAATCAGGCAGTTTCTAAATCTAATCAATCAATCAATCAATCAATCAATCAATCAATCCTTTGTCTAAATGAGTGCTTATATGTAGATTTCCATACAGTCAGAGTATATCCAACCTCTTTTGTCCTAGTCCAGTTTAGAATGGTTTGCACACCAGCTAAATTGCTTGTCTGTAGACTCTCAAAGAGATGAATTATAGATCAGCACAGCTAAAGGACTACAAGTTTGAAAAGACTCTGAGTATGTACTTACATTTATATTCTTTATTTCAGAGGTGGTATTTAGCAGGTTCTGACCAGTTCTGGAGAACCAGTAGTGGAAAAGTTTCAGTAGTTCGGAGAACCGGTAAATGCCACGTCTGACTGGCCCCGCCCCCATCTATCTCTGCCTCCCGAGTCCCAGCTGATCGGGAAGGAATGGGGACTTTGCAGTAACCTTCCCCTGCCAGGCCACACCATGCCCACCAAACCATGCCCACAGAACTGGTAATAAAAAAATTTGAACCTCACCACTGCTTTATTTAATGTAATGGGAATGACTGCATTTTAAAATCATGATGTATAGGATTTAGGCAAGCTGCCCATGATCCTCCAGCAAGCTGGTTTGTTCTAATGTCCGTTTAAAATCAGAGGTGGAATATATTATAACCTAGGGCTATAGGGTGCTTCAGAGCACTCAGGAGTGTGAACATCCATTATGCAATTCCAGGAAAAAGCACAGTTGCTTTAAGACATTTTAAAGAGCTGCCAGGTTCTCACTCTCATGTACTTCAAAATAATTTTGGGAGACAATCCAGAATCCTGCAGGATTCTTTTATATACAAAAGAGCCCACTATAACTGGAAACTGTACAGATGGTACAGATGGTATAAACCGGTGATGGCGAACCTATGGCACGGGTGCCACAGGTGGCACATGGAGCCATTTCTTAAGGCACGTGAGGCATTGCCTTGTCAGCTCCAGCACACCTGTGTGCGCTGGCCAGCTGATTTAGGCCTTCTTTTGAGGCCATTTTTTGCCCTCTGGAGGCTTCAGGGAATCTCCTGAAGCCTCTGGAGGTGGGGAGGGGAGGCTGTTTTCACCCTCCCCAGGCTCCTAGAAAGCCTCTGGAGCCTGAGGAGGGAGAAAAAAACATGCCAAAAGCAGGGGGTCGTGCACATAGCATTATGGGTGTGGCACGCCCACGCATGACCCCCCTGCACTCCCCCCGCTTTTGGCACGCGAGCCAAAAAAGGTTAGCCATCACTGGTATAAACTAATGATTCTTAGGGCAGACTTTTAGACACCTTGCTGCAGAATTTTTATTATTTATTAAATTTTAACATATACTTGTATTACTTTCACCTATGGGCAGAGATATTACTTTCTTCCAAAAGACAACATAAAAGTGATTTCATGAGCTCCTTCCCTTTTTTTTTAATACAGTAAATGCTTATTTAATCTTTTTGCAATAAACAATTGGAATTGACATTTTAATATCATTTTTGATTTGTATTGGGGCAGAAGCAAGATCCAGTTCAGGAAACGATAGGGATACAGTGTCATAATATTACAAGTTAAGAAGCTAGAGTCTTGCCTGTTCTCTCAGCCCCCCTCCCCCAATTCAAATCAAGGCATTCCACTTCAATATCTGTGCTTAAGGTACCACTGTGTGCTAAGGCTTATTGTTAACTTTGATCTAAAAATATGTGTCAATGGAGAATGGAAATTGGACTGCTATCTTTGATTGGCACTTTGGTAAACATAATAAAAGCAGCAAGCAAGGGCAGAGGATTCAGAAGGATGGGAGGTTGTGAAAAGAATAGTTAGTAAAAGAAAGGTTGTATATTGCACATTGCTGTAGTGATCATCACAAACAGGAAAAGACAAAGTGTTGTGTCAGAGGTGCTTTTGCCAATTCAAATAGAATAGCATTTCATTTTTTTTTCATTTACCGTAATATTACTCAAACTCTAGATACTGGGAAATATGTCATAGGAAACTGAAGCTGGTGTATTGCATTCTCAAACTAAGCTTGGGTCCTCCCAAAGAAGGCATTCACTCATTATTTTATTAATTTTATTATAGTTGTATTGCACTGCCACTATAAAATGACTTCTGGTAGTTTACAAGTTATTCAAAAACAGAACCAAAACATCCCAGGCACATCTGATTAAAAATCTCTAGAATTCATACAACATAAAGGGACGCGGTGGCTCAATGGCTAAAACACTGAACTTGTCGATCAGAAGGTAGTCAGTTCAGTGGTTTGAATCCCTAGTGCTACATAATGGAGTGAGCTCCCGTTACTTGTCCCAGCTTCTGCTAACCTAGCAGTTTGAAAGCATATAAAAATACAAGTAGAAAAATAGGGACCTTTGATGGGAAGGTAACAGTGTTCTGTGCGCCTTCGGCATTTAGTCATGCCGGCCACATGACCATGGAGAGGTCTTCAGACAGTGCTGGCTCTTTGGCTTTGAAATGGAGATGAGCACCATTGCTTCCAGCACTGCTATCAGTTTGGTGCCTCAAAAATTTTGATGGGCAAAACTGCATGAAATCTCCCAGCTCCAAGGAAAATAAAGAGGTTCAAATAAAGAGCTTCATTTTTTTAATGCACACAATTTTGTGTTTGACTCTGTGTAGACCATCTACGCATGTACAATACGGTAGATGAGGAAGCAGGTGATGGGGCTCTTGCAAATCTAGAAAATCAGCCATTGAATTGAAGACAATTTTACAATATAAAGAAATTGTATGTGTTGTCCAATGCTCATCCAGCTTTTAAACTGCAGAATGTCCATGAATTCAGTCTCTGGAAACCATATCAAACTCTCTGCAATTCAAGTACTTCATTTGAGGCAGACTGGATCAGCCTCTGCAGTGTGTACGATGTGTCAAGGAAACTCATATGTCTAGAAGGTTGAATTTAATGTAATCAACATGAATGTATTAATTTGATTATATACGAGTTTTCTATCCCTAGAGCAACATGTGAAACATCTGCCATCTGGGCCTCGTAAGGATTTTCATGAAACTGCTGGTCTTCCTTCTAAGATTGTGCCTCCCATCCTCCCAAGTCCCAACTTTCTTACGTGCTCCACCCAACTGCCTCAATCTCTTTTGTTCTCTGAGTGTGAGTGTGTATGTGTGTGTGTGTGAGAGAGAGAGAGAGAGAGAGGAAGGGGGGATGGAAGAATGAAAACAAGAACAAAAAACACAGTAAGTGCAGAAAGAGAAAAAGAGTATTTTCTCTCCATTTTGGTTTTCTTCACAAGTACTATCAATCCTGCTCCTAAGCATTTTTCCCCACTGAAATTTGTTTAAAGAAACAACAATTCCTTCGTATTGAAGAGTTTCATTCTTTGTCTGCTGGAATTGCATGGTCCTTGATTGTAATTTGCATTTGATAAACATAAAAAAAACAACAGTAAAATTGTCAACCATTAGACTAAATTTTGTGATTACTTCATGATCTAGTGACACAGTGGTTAGAATGGAGTATTTCAGGCTAACTCTGCCCACAGCCAGAAGTTCAATCCTGATGGGCTTGAGGTTGACTTGGCCTTCCATCTTTCCATGGTTGGTAAAATGAGGACCCATATTGTTGGGGGAAATATGATGACTTAGTAAAACATTCAGCAAATGCTGTAAAGCACTATGAAGTGTCATATAATTCTATATATATATAATAATAATAATAATAATAATAATAATAATAATAATAATAATAATAATAATAATAACAACAACAACAACAACAACCACCACCACCACCACCACCACCTTTATTGTCATTTGAATAAAATTGGTAATAAAATTACAATGAAATTGGTTGCTATCTTGATTTCATTTTCCTAATTTGACAATTTGAACTTGGGTCCACAAATGCTTTTTGTCAAAATAAAGCTGTTGATGTTTAAGATGCTATAAGATTCTTTATATAATAAGATTTGCCTCTGGAGATCTGGACATTAGAAAACTATGGGGTATATGGACAAGGGCAGTATGTGAACAAAGGATAGAAGATTATAGAAGGTGTAGAAATAATTAATAAACTATCTGCTCAGGTTGCAGTAATAAGGGGTGAAAATGTCTTTAATTGGAAAAAAAAATTCATTTGAAATTGGAAAAATCTACACCATACAATACACATTTTCAAAATTCAAAAATGAATTTCAAAAACTAACCAAGATAGTTTAAATTTCCAAACTAATGGCATATTTTTACTTTTGGAATAATAATCTAGTTCTCAATTCTAACAACTTTCCCAGGTCAAACTTTTAGCAAACATTAGCAAATTTTCCAACCAACTCAGCAAGGTCTGCTTAAAAAGGTACCATTTTGAATGTCTCTTCTATTTTTCAGCTCCTGATGAAAGAAGTTCCAACTCAGGGTACCAATTCCTGTCACTCAGCACACACACCATTCTCCATACAGCCTGACAGCTCCATTAATCATCCCCAGACACTTTCTGCATCATTAGTAGCACGAGAGATTTTCCCAAACTGGATCTTCATAACAACCTAAGATCAACATATTTTAGCTGCCTCCTCCCTTGCTTTCCATGGTGATTGCTGCAGCTCACCAAGGATGTCCTTTTAATGACTCCATTTGGGTTGGATACATTCAGCAAAGGTGTGGTAAGAAAGTTCTCAAGAGTTTGCTGCTTTTAGTAAAACGCTGTCCTGCTGCAGACTCAGAACTGTTTGATGCTGAAACCTGGCTAGAAACGCTGGGAGAGCAGGTTATCAGGATCAGATAATATTAATTTAACTCTGAAATTGATTTAGTTTGACTAGCTTTGTCCTTTGGGCTATACACTCACCTTCATATGTTTACATATGCAGATGGAGCGAGGAAAGGAAATGCTGCATCCTGGAATGCTCCTGACTGGGATTCAAATAATCATGCTCTTTTCCTCCCTATGCCCCTATTTTCTGCCCCTCTCCCCATCCCCAAAGGATATCCATGATGCATGCAGAAACACTTCAAAAATCTCCTTTGATATCCTGATAGCTAGCAACATCTCTGTAGGGTAACCCATGGTGGCTGGGAGTCCTAAATGTTTCCCAGATTTCTTCATATTTAACCCACATACAGTGAGCCAAAAATACATCCCCTTTGCTAATGTAATGTATGTCAGCAATAACAAAAGCCATTCCTTTTGGAAATCTGCATGATTTAAAAAGCAGTGGCTGTAGGCATAAATAAAAAGTCCACTTAGGAAGCTCACACTGTCAAAGCTTCTGGATATCTGCCTGCCTGTACGAAAGAGTTTCCTTCTCCATCTCGTTGCACCAGTGGCACTTCTTATTCTAACCGCCTGGTTTATATTGTGCAATTAATTGACTTCCTTGCTTCTCCATGACGGAAGGTGGATACTTGGAGTACCTCAATAAGGAGGAATGATGAATGGGGTCAGTTGCAGGAACACCACTTCTCTGACTTTGGAGCATCTTTTCTGCTGCACTTTTCCTTAATAAACCAAGGCATTCAATGAGAGGTCAGAGTGTGGTATATAAATATTTTGATGCCAGATTATCTTGGATTTCTTCCTGCCACAGTTTATTTTGCAATGGCTCTCCAGCAGTGGTGTCAGACTGTGGTAAGATGGCTTGTCAGTACAGTTTCTCATCACTGTCAACAGAGATGCCTGTTTTTCTGGCAGGGGAGAAAAGGGGATGAGTAGAGACCAGGAAGCCAGGAGGAAGTTTCCCTTCCCTAAAGAACTATTGGTTGTGTGCTACGATAGACCAATAGGATTCAGGGTTCATATTTTTTCATTTATTTTAAACTTTTGAATTGCACCCACAGCTCCTGTTAAATGAAATATGCCATGAACATTCTAGCATGAGATATTCAAATGTTAAACGTGACAAATTAAAGTGAGCAAATTAAAGTAAGATGCTGGTGAGATGTTCTATTTGGTTGAATTACCAAGTTGACAAGTGATTTTATCAGACCCTGACACCATTGCTGAAGAGATATTACAAAATATCAGTTACTGATTGATGGACTCACCTGCTTCTTCAATTCTTCCACCCATTCTAGGAAAGCAAGCACCAATAGATTTCATTTCCATGAGTAGTTCTTTGAGGACAAATGAACTATCGATGCACCTTTTGACTCCTATGCATATGTGCAAATCAGTGTGTATCGCTTTTGGGAAGTGATTGTTGGTTTAAAAGAAGTCCACTTTTGGAGATTCCCCAGTAATTGACACATTCCCCGCTGGTACAACAAGCAGAGATCTTATCAGTTTTAACTGCTAGAAAGGCAGGCAGCCAGGCCTACCCTTTCACTGGTGCATGGTGAACTTTTAAAAATATCCAGCATTTACTGGTCCAGCAGTGGATGAACAGGGTGGAATTCAATGCTTTATTGGGTTTTTTTGAACCAACAATCACTTCCCCAAAGTGATACACACTGATTTGTACATATGCATAGGAGTCAATAAACCAATACTTCAGTAACACTGCACATGAAACAGATAGAAGGAAGTTATATGGTCAAGTAGTGGTCAAGCTTTATGTGGACATGTTTCTTTCCTAGGATACAAATATCAAAAAAATAGCTAAGAGGAAAGACCAAGGAGAGAAGTGTGGCAGTTACTCCACACAATGACCAGCAGGAAAGGAGACATTGATGAGATAAAATGGAATGGAATGAAAGAGGAGAGGATAACTTTATTGTCACTTTGAACGTACACTAATTGGTATCTATATAAATAAAAATGTAACAAGAGTTTGTTCAAAACTGCTATTCTCCTAAAGTACTGCACAGATCGCTTCCAAATTTTCACACAACGTTCCTTTCAAGTACGGCACCAATGATATATATTTAGATTGTGTAGCTGTCACACCTGTGCCAGGTACACACAACAGAAATGTAAAACATTGTAAAAAAGGAAGGTCGATGGATACAGAGAGAGCAGTGGGCCACAGGTATTATGTCATCCTTTATGACATAAAATACTCTGTCCATAAGATTCAAGGAGAAATACAGTAGGTAGGTAGGTAGGCAGCTATAGGGAGAGAGAGAGGGAGGGAGAAATGCAGTAAGTAGGCAGGTAGGTAGGTAGGTAGGTGGAGAAATACAGTAGGTAGGTAGGTAGCTAGAGGGATAGAGAGGGAGAGGGAGAAATACATTAGGTAGGTAGGTAGGTAGGTAGGTAGGGGGAGAGAGGGAGAAATATAGTAGATAGGTAGGTTGCGGGTTATAGTGTGGTTGTGTGTACATGTTTGTGTGTGCAGGTATAGATCTACACACAGATTGGTTGGCCATTTAACCAGACTGGGCTACAGCAACGCTTGGCTGGGAACGGCTAGTACATAAGATGAAATTTTGTTGCATACAGGTCTCAAAGGTTCATCACCTCCAATATACATTACATAACCATGAATACATACATACATACAATGCATATATCCACATATATGACACAGAGAAACAACACAGTTTAGTTCGGATGTATACATGTACATAGCAAGAAAAACAAATCTTCGGAGTTTATGACGGATGGCATAAGGAATAAAGCTGTTACAGAATCTGCTAGTCCTGCTAGAAATACTTTGAAACGTCCTCCCAGAGGGAAAAAACAGAAACAGACTGTAAAGTCGGTGTGTGGAATCTCTAAAAATGCTTTGAACTCTAAGCACATAGTGCTTATAACCAATATCCTGAATAACAGGAAGCGAGATTCTTATAATTTTTTTGGTTGTCCTTACCACTCTCTGTATGGACCTTCTATCTGAGGCACTTCTGCCATTGAACCAAGTAGTAATGCAGTTTGTTAAAACACTCTCCATCATGCCTGTAAAAAGTGGCCAAGAAATGAGGACAAAGATGTGCTCTCCTCATTCAGCGCTAGATTGCACGCTTCACTAAGGATGAATTAAAGTGGTGTTGAAACAGAACCCCAAAGTGTCATTGCAGGCTACCTTTGTGTTAGGACAAAGGCAAGCTGAGAATAGTTACTTTTATGTCCAAGCATTTTCGATATAATTGATGAAGCACTGCCTGCCCATGCTTAGAGTCCAGAGGAGCAAAAACATCATTATACAGTTTATTTTTGCACTCATGGGCATTAGCTTTGGTGATATTTAAGGATGTAGACTGATTTTATAGCAAGAATCAGTGCATTCATGATTATTAATGATTATTGTCAGAATGGTATATAGATTCAAAAGCATTCTATCCCCGAATGCCAGAAACATCCATGGCAAAGCTCTAGTGCAGGGGTGGGCAAACTTTGCAACTTTAAGTCTGAAGGACTTCAGTTCCCAGAATTTGCTGGCTGGAGAATTCTGGGAGCTGAAGTCCTTCAGACTTAAAGTTGCAAAGTTTGCCCACCCCTGCTCTAGTGACTAATTTATGGAGTTTAAAGTCTGTCCTCTTGAAGTCATCCGACACCACGGAGCTCTTTCTCCCTTAGATATGTTGAAGTAAGTCCACCCACCATTTGCTACCATTTGCAGTAGACAGTGGAAGTTTCTCTCCTAAGTTGCAGGTTCTTGGGGAAATTACTCACTTGCAAATGTCAGACTAACCTGGCCAAACTAAGACAATTGGCAGATGTGCAAAAGCTGAACTCAAGTATACCTTAATTCCAACCCATAAAAATGTTATTATAATGGTGTTTTAAAGCGTTTATATCATTAAAGTGATATGTGTATTCAGAGACATCTGGTGCTGGGTAAGATTTGAACAGGATCCAGAGCATGATTACATTTGCCATCCACAGCCCCAGGAAGTAAGGCAAGCAGCCTGCTCTGGGTAATTATTTCCTTTGCTTGTTTGTTTGCAAACACATAATCTTTCCACATTTCACATAACAGTCAATCTGCCAACAGTTCAAACATTTGTCCACACATAATTGGGATTAAGGAACATTCAGACTAGTAGCAGGATTTCTAAGCAAAGTTGAGCACAATCATATGTTGCAACATCTCTGGGTTTTCAAAGCAGACTGCTATGCTTGTCTGTGCTTCCAAACCAGATCTTCCTCAAGCCAACCATTACCAGACTTTTCCAAGCATGATTTTCCTACCCAGCCATCAAACCAGATAGGAACTGACCTTAACTGCCAGAAAAGGAGTGATTTTCCATCAATCATCAAGCTTCTTACTTAATTAAATATTGGTTTCCCCTTCCTTTGATTAAAGAAGATCTTGGGGAAAAATTCTCCTCATCTTCCTTGGTGCCAAAGAAGCTGCTAATTGGAATTAATTAGAATTTTATTTTAAAAGATGTGGGGTGCTGTTTAAGAAAAACAGCTCAAGGCTTACCTTGTCAAGATCCAATTTCTCAAAGAACAATAGCATTGGAAATGATAAGAGTTGGGAAGCCCCCTAATCCAAGATCAGATTCTCTACTCCAAAGGCTTCCACATAAGATTATTCAAGGGGAAAGTATTTTTAATTGGTCTCTTGAATCCCTCTTTTTATGTAAGTGATACCTGTGATTTTCTTTTTAAAAAGAACCCTTTTCTTTCTGTGCCATGCCACGATCTATATATCATATTTCCCCAATCCTTCTGTACTATGCTTCAAGCAAAAATGCCAGGGCTGCTTACTTTATACAAAATTATTCACTGCCTGGGAGGCAGCATCCTCTCACTTTATTAGACATCAGTAGGATGACTATGTCTGGTCCTCATATTCTAATTAATGGTGCTGTTATGTCAGCTATAAATTCTGTAAGTTTTGCTCTTCCATTAATGGTCGTCATAAGAAAGACTGTGACAATACTATATTTAAGGCTTTCCAATATAGAAAGCAACATACATTTCAAATGAGAAGTAAAATCATTTTTCAAAATCTCTAGAATTTTCTTCTGCAAAGTTCAATAATATACCTGTTGAATGATGATGCTCAATTCTTCCTCTCTGATTTTTCATCAGTTTTTAACGCATCTAAGGAGAACCAGGGCTGAAGTCTTCCTAAACTGTGAATCAAAGGGGCTGGAATGACATTAGGGACTAATTTTTATATCCTGAGCTTTTCCTGTGAACTTCACACAGTCCAAAGACTGGGGCAATTGAGCTTTCCCCCTTTCCTGGTCTTGAACCTGGTTCCTCTGTAGGGTAGCTTGTTTGAGCATTTGGGCAGCTTGCTTACTCCCTGCTGATATTTCAAGGCCCTTTCACAATGGGAGAAAAGGTTTGAGTTGGATTCCTGCTGCCTTCCTGGCTAAATCTCCATAACCTCATGCAGCTCACACCAACACCTGCAGATGGACTGGAAAGTGCATATTGATCCGTTAGGCTTTGCAAATGACTCTGATCAAGGAAAAATGTGTTGGTGTATGTGTACAGTTTGTCTTACCTTCCCACAGTGCAAAAGGAGAAGGGGGGGATGGGATCCTGAGGTTATCTTAACTTCTTCCAGGCAGCTGGTAGTATCTCTCTTCAGTCCCATTTAAGCCAAGCTGCAGCTACAGTTTGCAAGTGTATTTTGGTCAAGGCTTTTGCAGAAGCCCAGCCAATCTGGAACAAGAAAGGGTCCTATGACAGGCTGGCACAAATAGGCAGCAGGATGATGTCAATAGCATCAAAGTGGCAGCTGTAATTCCAATAGTCAAAGTTCTGTCCTTTTTTACATGACTCCCACATACTGATGTTCCTGCATGTAGGATTGATGGGGGAAATGGGAAAGTATACTTATTACCCTCTATTAGTACTTTGCAACTTATATATATATGCAGATGAATAAATGTACAGTACCAATAGTAGATTCTTTCAACATGGTAGAAGTTACAAGCCAAACACAAGCAGGATAGAATGAAGCAGTTAGCTTCATTCAGAGTTCAGAGCAGACAGAGTAGTTTCAGTTTCAATTCTCAGCACAGATTCAGATCTGTTTAAACTCCCATTGGCCGACTTAATTGCTATGCCTATTCATTGGCTGACCTTGTTACTATGTCTCTCCTAGTCATGAATACTCTAACATAACTTGGATTTATCTAAAGGTCTTCTTACTCATAGCTGTCTTCTGTTCTTCAAAGAAGAACCACAAGCCTAGGAGAACCCTCAAAACCTGCACCACGTCTACATGAGGGAGTGCTACCTTGCTGAGAATTAAAGAGGGAAAAATCTTTGGATCCATGCGATCCTAAAACCTGAAGCCTCCAGATACAGAGGAATAACCTGAAAGTTTTACTTGCTTGGCTCATGATATAAATATTTAATTGTATCAACAACATACCAGCAGGGCTGGGGAGAACATGGATGGATCCCACAAAAAGGGGGAGTCTGCAAAAAAAAAGTGTCATGAGACTAAATCTCTCCCCCAATCAACACTGATTGGAAACAGGTCTAAAGGAAAGAAGAGAACTGCTGTTAACATTGTGGCCCCCAGTCCTTTGAGATGGTTCAGAAGCATGTCATGGTTAAGGGTATTGAAAGATACTGAGTGATCATGGATAGTCATAATGGATGCAGTCCCCCAATGATCTCATTTCTGCCTGAGGTCATCATCCACAAGCATAAGGCTGTCCCATATTGATAATAGTCCATATAATTTGCTTTTCCATAATCTTCCATTTAAAACCATCAGCTTTCTCTGAAAAGGAAAGGTTGGAAATAGAACGTATATAGTTGGCTCCAGTGAGAATTTCTTAAGAAGACAGGAGGCCATCACCTCCTTAAGCATCAATAGGAACATCCCTGTCTCAACTACTGATCACTGCCTGAACCCAAGTACTTGTTATCTTCCTGAAAGTCTGAGTTAATCAGGAGGGACCTCAGTCTAATACACAAGTGGCTGAGCTCACAGCCCCGAGGACCCTGTCTGCTTTTTTTTTTTAAGTAACAAGGTCAAACTCTTCATAAATAATAAAGCCAGGCTGTGGCTCAGTCATTTCCATGGGGCCTGCCAAATAGGGAGCTTTGGGAATCAACTTTATCTGACAGATGTGTGAAGTATTCTTCACAATTGCCCTGGCCATTCCAGTTTTCATGGTGGGCGGTAGGGGTTTTGTCCCATACTGAAGCACTTTCCTTTTTTTAATTTAATTGACTTCCCTACTTTATAAATCACCATTACTGTGGGACCGGTGGGCGGTTAGAAATTTTTACTACTAACAGAGATACAAAAATGGGTGGTAGGTATAAAAAGGTTGACTACCCCCTGTTCTATAAGGTAGTCCGTAATAGAGGCCTTTACCCATGTATGATGAGATTTACTTCTTGTTGTCCTGTAGCATATCTTCTGCCATTTCATCGTTTGTGCCCTGTGTAAACTAAGGGGAATTTAGGGTTCTGTGCACAAGCAAATGCTGCACTAGCATAATCAGAGTTAAATATGTAGCTATCCTCTCATTCCAAACAGCAACCAAGGCTCCAGTCAGACTAAGTGCATGACCTTCACAATCAACTCCAAAGTCTCTCTGAAACCCAATTAAATCAAGCACCTGAAATGAATAGCTTTGTGGCTAGGGCAAGCCACTCCAAGCCAACCCAAAAGTGATCTGTCCATATCAAGGGAGTGATTGCAATCATTCCAAAACCAAATCATGACACCACTGTCCTGAGATATTAAAAAAACCCAAACAGATCCGATATATGACCCTCCCTTTTTGTACTGGGCCCTTAATTAGGATTACCAAATATTTGAACAAGCAAAGGACAATAGGACAGATGCAGGAGAAAGGAGAGCAACTTATTTAATATTTGTATTCACATTCATTGGAGAGGAAGGGATTACAAGTGAGACGCACAATGGGGAATACACACTGAGAGTAATATAATATGCTGACTGTTTGTCTAGTAGACTCTTGATGTAAGTTGCAAGTGGGTTAGGAGGGTAAAATCTCCAGCAAGTAACTCTTTAATCTCTTTAAACTTTTTCAGTTTCTGGAAGAGTTTGTTAATTTATGGTTAGCACTTATTAGGAAAGCACAGAAAAAAGCTACTGAGTTAAATATTCAAAAAAGCAAGACAATACTTGATCTTAAGGTTATGCCTGCTGGACAGAGAATACAAGGACAAAAAGAAGGACACATCCTTCTTTTGCCAGAGGTCAGGTAACTTTACCCTTCAATGATTTGGGTCAAGATTGAATTGATGTCATGATTTCCTGAGCTCATCCAAATCCACGCCCAAGAAGGTCAGATTGATGTCCCTCAAGATCATAAATCTGGGGAAATTATTTTGTTTTTAATCTAATTTTTAATATTTTAATTTAAAATCATTGCTTTAATAGTTCTTATTTATTTTGGTTGTCTGTAAAAATGAGCTGAATGCTGTCCACAGTCACTATGTGACATGGGTGGCTATGGGTCCAGAGTCACTATGTGAGATGGTGATAGCCACCCATCTGGGTCAGGGGTGGTATTCATTTACCTTTGCTACTGGTTCACAAATATAAGCGAACCGCTTTCTGCTCATGCACTTTTGTCGAAAAAAGGGCCTAAATGGGATGCCGTGGAGGTGGGGCAGGTGGGTAGGGCCACCCGTGAATTCCGCTACTGGTTTGGGCGAACTGGTAGAATGCCACCTCTGATCTGGGTGCTTAAATAAATAAACTCCACTGCTAACCCAATCATAAAGGCAAGAGTTCAGGCAGGGAACTTTTTACACAACCAGGAGTCTAATATCACACCAATAATCTCAGCTAATTTCTAGAGTCCAACGTTACAAACATGGCCTCACATCCAGTGAAAGGTCAGCAGTTCAGTGGTTCGAATCCCTAGTACAGGGCTCCTGTGTGAGTAGGGGGTTGGACTAGATGACCTCCAAGGTCCCTTCCCACTCTGTTCCTGTTATTATTCATGAGTCAGGGCCTCTGGAAGCTGGATGGCCATAACTATCTTGTATCACTCCTGCCTTTAAGCCTTAGCTGATGCCACTCAAAACTCAGTTGGGCACATTACCAAGACAGAGACTCCCCCTTCTGCACCTATCTAGGTCTCCACTCTCCGATCTGTAATAAAGTCACGGATGATCAAGCCTTTATTAAAGGCTGACCTGGCATTCCACAGCAGCAGCTGAAAGCAGCAGCCTCCCACTGGGGTCATCCACAAGTGCGATCAATGCTGTCTCAGTCCCATACTTGGGCCTGAAGACTGAATGAGAAAGATTGATTTTTCAGGCAATCTTGTCTATTACAGTTTCTTTCTCCAAGCGTACTGCGCTTTTATATTGTTCGACTAATGTGCGTTTTGATATGCATATTCATGCAATTTTGTTCTACGGTTATTGAAAAAAGATGCTGTTGGTTCGAAGAGTAAATCTACATTAAAATGTGTGCAGATTTCTTCATCTGACCTACCTTTATAGAAATCGGTGTCTTCGGCATCAAGCAAAGATTTTGATTTATTTCGCTGACTGACAAGTGCATTGCTTTCGATCCATGCATGGGGACAGGAGAGTCCCCTGTGACAAGTTCGTATTGGGTCCCAGCAAGGATGTTTGGACTGTGAGTGATTCTCTCAAAGGCTATAAGGACCTATGGAGTAGACATTTCTTGACAATGTTTTTCTTACCTCTGACTTGATAATAGATCATTTTACCCTAATTATTTACATTTGAAAATCAATCTCTGTCCACTTCACAAGCCAATCTGTCATTCCTGACAGGGGTTGCATTGGTGCAGTCGCTATGCTTCTCTAGTAGCATCCATTTGTTCTCAAGCAGAAAATATGTTCTTATTATTTGCATTAGAATGTTCAATATGTACAATTTTTTTTGCTTCATCCTTCCACCCTCATTCTCCCCACCCTCCTCAGAACCCAAACTTACTCCATCACAAATCTATGACAGGTTGAGAGAGGTTCCATATGGCGACAGAATTAAGAATTCACGTGGTCACTGAGAAATGGGCATACTGTAAAAAAAACTAACTGGGACTTCTTTCCACAGATAGAAAACTGGGTAGCTATAATTCTATGCAACACAGTGCATAGTTTTATGTATGACAAACCAGAAATCAGCTGCTGAAACCTTCCCCATCACTGCACTGCTTGAGGCATCATCTGCTGTGTTTCTGGCAGACTGGCAGTCCAGAAACTTTGTCAAATACAACACACACACACACACAGATTGAAGGTGTGTGCTATGTATGGTGGGTAGCACAGAGGCAGGAAAATCTGTGGCACTGACGTGGCAGTTGAACTTCAACTCCCTCCTCATTTTGGACCAGGCTGACAGGAATAATTGGGGACTGAAGTTCAGTAACACCAGAAATACTGTAGATTGCAAACCTCCAGATTACCATAGTGAAGAAACAATTTCAAGGCTCCACTGAACCATGAAGTTCACTGCAGGACATAGTGCCCATCCCTAATTTTCAGGCTAGCCAATCTCATAGCACAGATGTGACAAGAAAAATGAGTGGGGGAGGGATAAAATTTGGATGATGCATTACGTTACTTGGAGGGAAGAAGGAGTTTGATGTATCTGCCTGGGGCCCCTTGTCAGTAAATACAAATGGAATCCTGATGCAAATTCCATTCAATCAGAGTAGACTGATTCAGAGAAGAACATGGCAGGTGTTAGAGACCAATAAGCCACATAATCTGTTTTCCTTGCCAGTATTGAAATTGTATTAAATAAACACACTAGGGCATGTAAAACAGAGATAGACAATTCCATTGAGGTTAGTAGATCAGGTTTAATAGAAGTAAGAGCCATTACTCAGTGGTCAAGGAGATAGTGGTATGGGAATTGCACAGAGACATGACTCAAAGAGATTGGATATCGACTACCCAATATTTGCCTTTTCCTTTTCTGGTCAAAGGCTTGACATGCCTTTTTCTCTTTAATTTACAGGTAAAATATTGACTGGGAATGCACAATGCCATGATTTGGGGTGATTACTGCTGAATTTTGGTGATATGAACTTTAAAAGGTCTTGAAATCTCTAAAAAAAAAAGAATGATTAATTTGTATAACCTTTTCTCTTCTATATTTATACAAATTTCCCAATAAGGGTAAAATAAGCTTGAGCCTCTGCATCCCTCTTTAAAGAAATTAAACAACATTCTTCCTCTCTTAGTATGTAACATTATAGTATGCACTCTTATTAACAGATCACTGTTGCTAATTTCTGGACTTGCAAAACATCTGGGAATCTATCACTGTCCAAGAATCAAGACAGAGAAAATTATCAAGGCTGATAGAATTTTCACCCTTTGGGAGCTAAAAACTCAGTCAGTACAATATTCAAAAGAGAAATTCCATTTTTGTTCCATCTGTTAATGTAGTCACCAATAGCATTTCAATTTGAAATATGGCAAAACCATTCATTTTCAGCCCTCGTGGTTTGCTTTGAGATGAAATGTTAAGTGTGACAAGAGCTGTTTCATTATTTGTAACATAACAATCCTTTTAGATATGTTTTTAAGAAGAATTTTTGGGGAAATATGACTGTATTTGACTTCTTTTTGCTTTATTTCAACAGCAAGAGATCTAGAAATGTCCCTCATAACTTTTCAGACTACATAGTTTCTAATTAAGGCAGATGGGAACACTCCTTGCTTTTTGTATGAAAATGGATCACAACAGCTGATCAAACATCTAGGATAAAGTCAGGATTTGTGGGAAATAGATTTTGTTTTCAGTTTTCTGAAGGATTTCTATATCTTACACAATATAGCAATTGTTTCAGCTTTCCTAGCTAAAATCCTTGTTTCTAAAAATGAAGTTCCAACAGTAAAAAAATTGCTTGTTATTTTCTTCCCAACGAGGTTTAGGAGATCCCCGAGTGCAACCTAGCACTATTTCTGTGTCTGATGAGATGTGATTTGCAGGTCTGGAAATTCTGTTTCATTCCATCTCAAAATGCAACCTGTACAATCATGGCACAAACATCTGTCACATTTTTCCTCTTTTCTTTTCCCCTGTATTTTAACCTTCTTGTCTGATGGAGAACTCTAATGAAAAAACCTGTGATTAGCTTGGAAAGCTTCAGCGGGCCTAATAAAAAGAATTGCATCTATGGAATTTGGTTCAATCAACTGATTCTTTGACTCTGGAAGACAATATTTTGAAACCAACATTTGGTGTGTTAGGAGTCTGAATGTTATCAGTTTAGTAGATAATGGGCACTTTAGAATCTTCCCAGTTTTAACATCAGCTCAGAATGCAAGAGTGCTCTATCACACAATACAGTAGCATGGCACTGCATTAGCTCAATGTTAAAAACCACTAAATAACCAGTTTGTGAATCTGGGTCAGAAAGGTGAAAATCTACTTTGACACAGGGATACAGAAAATCCAGCCATTCAGATAAAACACCAAGGCAGGCAAAGTTAATAAAATTCAACTTAAAAGAAACATAACTAGCAAAAGCAGCAATTTGAACAAAGATCCAACTTTGTAATATTTACATGTTCTAATATGAAAGGATGGTTTCCTCTTGGTCTTCCTTGTTGCTACTAAAACCGAAGGTCTCCATAGAGTTCCTCCCCTAATAAATTCAACTGATCAGGAAAAAAAGTCATTTCATCTTTTCCTTTGGGAAACTTTGCCGGAAAAAGCAGCATGCACAACTAGTTGTTATGCTTTCCATCATTTAAAGTTGCTCACTGGCTGTTAGGAAAGCTTTGTGCTGGGTTTTGGTGTCCTAGAAATAGTGTGCACCATCAATAGTTAAACCAACAATCTGGCTTACCTCCAGGTCCAGCTCAAGACATTTTATAGCCTGGAGCAATTTGGGCCAAGATTGTCAACTTGCTTTGTCACTAAGATGCCAGTTCCTATCTCCCTTAATGGTTCCCTCTCCACTTGCACAGTGTAGTTCTGTCTGAAGCAGGTTGCTTCAAATTTATGTGTCTCACTTCATTTCCAACCCATTCAGGATTTAGATTTTATTTTTTTTTGCTTTTGAAAAAGTTTTATTGGGTTTTACAAATTTTTTAAAAGAAATAGGAAAAGGGTATAAGGTGTTACAAAGACATTTTGAGAACTTCTATGTCGAGATGTTGGCCCCCTCCGAGGCTTCAAAAAAAAAAAAGATAATACAATAAATTTTTCATTTGTTCTACAAAGTGGAAAGAGAAACAGATATATCATTTTAAAATCTATGCAATCAATCATTTATAAACATCCAAATAAAAGTTATACTAAACAGAAATAAAGTCACTTGTGAGATCTAAGTCTTTTGGCAATTGTGTCTTCCTCTCCCTGACCTCCAGTGGGCGGAGCCGTGGCCCCCTCCGTTCCCCCATTTTCATCCTCCAGGATTGAGGAATGTTTTTTGAGAAAGGCATCCGCCTCTGCAATTGTTTTAATTCTTACCCTTCCTCCCTCCCAGAACACCAACATTCCCTCAGGCATCACCCACTTGAACCACACCCCCTTTTTGAATAATCTTTTGGATAAGAAGGAATATTTCCTCCTTATCTCTCTAATCTTTTTCGGGATCTGCTTCAAGATGGCAATCTCGTTCTGTTGATTTAGATTTTTGTTAATGTTAAAAGCAGGACCAATATTATCACATAGATGAATCAGCATTGGATTAACCATTAAGCAAAATAAGCTTCTGATTAGGGCACCAACAAGGGAAGAGGAACACTGGAATGTTTTGGGACCCTAACTCTTTCAGTGCCACACTTGACTTAGCTGACACTTTTTAATCAGTTCTGCTTCTCTTTAATTGCTTAAAAATGGTGAATGGCTAAAGTTTTAAAGTTTTGTTTGAAGGTGTCAAATATCACATTTGTTTGTATCTCATGATGTTGGACTGTGCTTGGGGCATAAGATGGCCTTAATCTGGCCCTGAACTGAGTGAACCTATTTGTTTTAGAGTAGGCCATGAAAGTGGCTGAGGGTATGTGTGTGTCTTGGCCGATGGAGGGCAGGGGGTGGATGGGAATCAAGAAAGACAAGTTTTCATGCTAATGCAGAGAGGTTTTTGGTCTCTGCTTCTAACAACAATATGTTTGGGTCTGCAATAATGAAGAACTATAAGAACCTGTGAAAATACTGGACATACTCACAGTACCTACCAGAGGTGATATTAAGCCAGTTCTGACAGGTTCTAGAGAACCGGTAGCTGGAATTTTGAGTAGTTCGAAGGACCAGCAAATAGGCTGGTCCCACCCCCGCTGCCTCCCAGCTGATCATCAACAGAAGAACGGAGCTGGAAAGCAGGTTAGTGGGGTGGAGAGGGAATGGGGATTTTGCAGTATCCTTTCCCTGCCATGCCCACAAAGCCATGCCTACAGAACCAGTAGTAAACATTTTGAATCCCACTACTAGTACTCCCCCCAGACAGTAAGATTTTTGTCTTATGTCTACAACATTTGTGCATACAATTACTGTCATATGTTTGCATATGTGCATATGTGGCAATGAGTTGCGGCTTCATGTCCCTTCCAACATTCTGACACAATGTAAGGCTTGACAGAACCAACCTCTGCTACAAAAAGGAAAGATTAAATTATCGAACAACTAAAACTTGAGTCTTCTTCTTTGGCTCATTAATTTCCCAGGAACTATTAGCTGTCAGCAGCCAGTGGACCTTACATTCAAATTACTAAGTCTGAATTGTTAATTTCTCATAATCCATCAGCCAACTGACATTACTAGCTAATATTAGCAGTGTCGGTTTCCCCCATGTAATAAAAAGAAGAAGAAACAGTTTCTTGAATCTGAACCTAAAACAGTGAGGGTGGGGGCAGATCACTGGGGAGGGGGGCACTCCAAACAAAACTGAGCGAAGGATAGAGGCTTAACATGAATATTGTAGGCTTCTTTCAGTTGGACATGCAACTGTAGAAACAGTTTTCAACGATCATCATACAAATAAATTAGGCACAAATGGATCTGGCTTTTCCTTTCAACAGCTGTGTTTAAATTAAAACAACTGTGTAGAGCTCAGAAATGGAAAGTGTCATAGCTGCTGAACTAAACCGCTCTCAAAAGAGCCACCGAGACCAAAATATCCTCCCTTGTCAAGATTACATGGTGAGTAACAGTTATACAACATATTGCCCTGCAAAGAAAAAAATATATACAGGGAAATGTTTTTATTTTTAGAAAACAGTGGATTTCAACTTTTCTTTTTACTAATACCAAACCATGGACAAATATATTCAGATTGTCTAGTGAAATTGGTACCATCCATTTTTGATGAAAATACATGTTTTGATTATTTCTCTGTTGCTCTTGTTTGCACCAAGCTTCTAGAATAAATACAACATTTCTGGATAAAGCTTCTTCCAAAGACATAGAGGGCTTTTTTAATTGAAAGATTCCCCTATACATTTTATCACAAAGAATTCAGTGTAAATATTCTTAGGCATAAGAATGTAAGCTATTATTTAAAATGGTTAAACTTGTACATTTAATATTTATTTAGCAAGAAGTATATTTTTAAAAATCATATTTCAACTTTTATTTTAAATAAAACACTGCAAGCTGTCTAAGACCTAGAAGAAGCCTCTAGTTTAAATCTCACAAAAGGCCAATTCATCACTGTGACCTTTTCAACTTTATGTCCCACAATATTTGACTTGAACTCCCATAATTCTTGACCAGACTAGAAATGGGAGTTGAGGTTCAAACTTGTTGGAAAAAGGGAAAAGACTGTTTAGCCAAGCCATGCATGGGGGGGGGGGGGGACAGAGACAGAGAGATAGAGACAGAAACACACACACACAGAGAGAGAGAGAGAGAGAGAGAGAGAGAGAGAGAGAGAGAGAGAGAGAGAGAGAGAGAGAGAGAGAGAGAGAGAGCGAGCATACTGGCAATTAGAAGAATTGATGAAAGACTAAAGCAGGGGTGCCCAACCTTTTTTGCACCAGGGACCGGTTTCATTTTAAAAAAAATTCTGTGGACCGGCTGGCATAGAGGAGGAGTGGGGGGGGGGAGGGGGAACAGGTGGCGCATGGAGGGAGTCGGCTCACTCGGCCCTCTAGGCCCTCCAACGGCGCGAACGGCCGCAACTGCATTCTCCCACATCCGGCGTGCGCTCTGCCCAGGGGGCTGCCCCCTCCTCCTCTCCGGCCCTGCGGCCCGGTTCCTATCAAGCCACGGACCGGCACCGGTCCGCAGACCGGGGGTTGGGGACCCCTGGACTAAAGGATGAGCTTGGCCAATAAAGAATTCTATTCTGTTCTGTTCTATCCCAATGAATTAATTCTTTATACTGTATAGTTTGCAGAATTTTTGGTTCCAAAACGCATTCTAAAATTGGATATGGCTTATCTACAAGTATTTGTGGCAATAGTTTTTAAAAATATACCACTTAAAAGTATACCACTTTGGCTTCTAGTGCTTCTGGTTTTATATGATTCAGCACCTCTCTGTTAGTTATTCTGGATTTCCAGGGTAACATTACTCATATATACTCATGGATAAGCCCATTCACTGATAAGCTATCATTTAAACTTCTAATCAAAATACTATAAAATGCACCATTCATTGATAAGCAATTAAATGAAAATGAAACATATGAAAATTTCAAGGGCCAGTTTATCTGTGGGTGGTGCATTTTCATGAAATTTTATATAAAATGTTGAGGGTGAACTTCTCTACAGATGAGCTTATCTATGAATATATACTGTACAGCAATTTAGGAGCAAAAGATATATACCTTCCCCAAATAAAATAGGCAGCTGGACTTTGGGACAATCTCAGAGGTCAGGAGAAAACCAACAGGCCTTTTTCTACTTGCATTTAAGCATGGCACCAACAATTTCCTACATGTATCTTCTCATAAGATGGTTGTCATCTCCTCCACAGTACGTAAATAACTGTGTTATTCTTGGTTCTACTGGTGTTAAGTTGGTCAATAATAATAATAATAATAATAATAATAATAATAATAATAATAATAATAATAATAATAATAATAATAATAATAATAATAACAATAATAATAATAATAATTTAATTTATAACCCGCGCTCTCTCCCCAAAGGGACTCGAGGCGGGGCACAGGGAAATTAAAAATACATATAAAACCCACAAACAATACAGTATTAAAAAGAATTAAACTAAAACCCTGCGCTAAAATCCCATTTATGCAGGGATGAGGGGGTTCATAGGGGTTTGGGAGAACCTCTAGCTAAGATTCTGTGCAGTTTGGAGAACCCCCAAATCCAACTCCTGGCTGGGCCCGCCCACTCCTCCCCTCCCCTCCCAGGAATGACCTATTTTGGATGCAGGTAAGTGCAGGGTGCGTGCGGAGGCTCAGGGAGGGCAAAAGACGGGCTTACCCAAAGTTCGGGAAGGTCGGAAATGGGCCTGTTTCCAGCCTCCAGAGAGCCTCCGGAGCCTGGGGAGGTCGTTTTTGCCCTCCTGATGGCTGGATGAATGCCTCTGGAGCCCAGGGAGGGCAAAAAAATCCCCCTCGCTGTAGTGTAGGAGGTCGACTAGGTCATGCCCACCATGGCCGCGCCAACACAGCAACCGGGCAAAGAACCCTTTGCTAAAAAGGGGCTTGAAGCACACCCCTGGTCATCTATGCTTTCTTTTTATAATCCCAGGTTGTGTCATTCATTCCATGTCAAAGTCTAACATATCTTTGCGTTCCCTCCATTAACAGATAACAGATTAACAGAGTTGGAAGGGAACTTGCAGGTCATCTAGTCTAATCCCTTGCCCAAGCAGGAGACCCTACATCTGCCCCTACTCTACCAAGGATTGAACTCACAACCTCCTGAGTGGGAGGCGAGAGTTCCACCTCTAGGCCACAGCAGCATTACCTTGGAGGGAAGGCAGGTGATTGCCATTTGACAGAGGCAAGACAAGGATCAGCCATAGGACAATCAATTTCCTGCTAGCCTAGTTTTGTGCCAGCTCCCCTCTCATCAGTGGGGAAAATCCCAGAGTCACAACTTTTAAACAGAAGACACCATATTATTGTAAAAACTGCCTGGACCACCCTAAGCTTTGGGCAGTAAGAAAAATACATTCAGCGGATTTTGTAAGATTCTGTTCTTTAAAGTAAACTTCAGATATTTTTTTAAGTGGTCCCTGCTTCTAGGCTTTCAAATGAGGCCAATAGCCAGCCAAAATGTTAGGGAAACGGCACTCTCAAAATTAGGAAACAGTTTGAAGCTACTGCCTGACCTACTCCTAGTTCTCATAAACTGCTAAAAATAATAAAAAGGTTTGCTTTAGTAATTTGCAAAGAACATAATTTTATCATGTTGTAATAATGTGAGAAGTCCATTAGATCTGGTAAGGCATTTAATTACACCATACCTACCGTATTTTTCCGAATATAAGATGCACCGGAGTATAAGACGCACCCAGGTTTTGAAAAGGCAATTTTTTAAAAAAAGTAGGTAGGTAGATAGAAGGATAGAGAGGGAGAAAGAGAGAGAAATACAGTAGGTAGGTAGGGAGAGAGAGAGAGAGTAGGTAGGTAGGTAGGAGGGGAGAAAGAGAGAGAGAGAGAAATACAGTAGGTAGGTAGGGAGACAGAGTGTGTAGTTAGGTAGGTAGGTAGATAAAGGGATAGGGAGAGAGAGAGAGAAATACAGTAGGTAGGTAAGTAGGGAGAGAGAGTGTGTGTAGATAGATAAGTAGGTAGAGGGATAGAGAGAGAGAAATAGAGAGAGAGAGAAATAAAGTAGATAGATAGGGGGAGAGAGAGAGTAGGTAGATAGGTAGATAGAGGGGAGAGAGAGAGAAATACAGTAGGTAGGGAGGGAGGGAGGGAGAGAGTGTAGATAGGTAGGTAGGTAGAGGGATAGAGAGAGAGAAAAAGAGAGAGAGAGAGAAATACAGTAGATAGGTAGGTAGGTAGAGACAGAGTAGGCAGGTAGGTAGGTAGATGTTTCCAGGTGTATTTACCCATGTGCTGGAGAGGAAATCACTGACCACCTTTGGAACAAATCTTTGTTTCTGCAGGCACAGTACTTGACCAACGTAATTCTCATCAATCACGCCAATTAAACAGCTTTCCGAAAGGGGAAAAAAACCCCTTTTTGCACTGTGCAAACCTCCCCCAAATGGCCCGTTTTTTGCAAAAATGGGCCTGTTTTTCTTCAAATAAAAGGCATGAATAGCCTTGGGGGGGCTTACAGAATGCTCCTGTGAAGGGGGGGGGGGCAAAAATGAGGAAAGATGGCCCATTTTATTTCATGAAAACGGGTCGTTTTTTGGTCAAAAAATAGCATGCATAGCCTTATGGAGGCTTATAGAGTGCTGCTAGGGGCTAGGGGGGCAAAAATGCTCTGTTTTGTGCTCCTTTCTGCCCTTCCCAGCCCTCAGGAGCTCTCTGGAAGCCTCCATAAGGGTATGCGTATAGCCATTTGGGTGAAGGGGCGGGTTTTCAGGAAGCAAAAATGCTGTATTTGATGTATAAGATGCACCCAGATTTTCAGCCTCTTTTTAGAGGAAAAAAAGTGCATCTTATACTCCGAAAAATACAGTAATATATGTACTGTATGTCAAAATAATAATAATAAAGTCTACAAGTCTTTCCTAAGTCTTTCCTGTTTTTATATGTATAAATCAAAAATGGCTAAATCTATTCTTTAAGAAAAGAAAAAGAAAAAATCCAGGAAATATTTGATATTCTGTGAGCAAAGTCACAAACTGGACCATCTGATGGTCTTCATTTAGGAACAGATTTTTCAGAAAGGGAGCTTCAATTTATGTTTTCTACTTTTTTACTGAGTAATTACATTTTATATAACCCTTTGTATTCATATGAAGGGTTACAAAGTTATCTGTTCCATGCGGGAGAAAATCCTTGCAACTTGCCCCCCATAAACACATTCAATATCTTAATTACGTGTCAACTAATTAAGGTCTAATCATTGTGACTGTACTAGCTAATGCTTGCCGTCTTAAGATGTCTTTAATAATAATCTGTTATTTGTTCAGAGATATTCCAATCTTTTTATTTTATTTTATTTGTTTACTTATCTGTTGTCATCTTCGGTTTTCTCAACCTTGTCAGACATAATCATGTTCCGTGTTCCATCATATGCTTGCATCACATGTCCAAGTATATGAGTTTCTCCTCATTGATCATTGTTTCAAGAGAGTAATCAACCTTTATTTGACCCAAGATTGAATTAATGGGGATTTTTTGTTTTTGCAACCCATGGAAACTATCTCCAAAAATTCAAAGAAAATTCATTGTTTTCAGTGTTCAACTTTCACAATCTACTTTCTGATTGAAAAGACCTTGGTTTAGTTATTTGCTCTTGATTGTCCACAGATATCTTTTTCCTTTATGATTTTTTCTTCTGCCATTCTTTTCTTCTTTAGGTTTAATCTATATGGCTCCAGAACATTATCCATTTTTCCTATTCTTAAGAGTAAAAAAATAAAAGTGTCTGTCGCCTCAACTTTTTCTATTGATTGTAAGTTCATTAGGTATGCATGTTGACACTCACATTCCCTTTTTGTCTCTTAACCCAGTTTTTTCCGTTTCCTTTTTTCACTTTTATAAGGAGTCGTTTTAAGTCATGTTTATTTTCATCTACCAAAGTGGGTTCATTTGTATGTGTCAAATTGTTAGCCGTTCAGCCTTCAGTTTTGATTCCAGCTGTTACCTAAATTCTGTCATTCTTCTAATATAACCTTTGTCAAGTTAAACAGATGTAGGAACAATATGTAACCTTGTTTTACTCTCTTCCTATTCTGAATCAGTATGTTTTTCCAAATTCATTTCTTACAGTACTTTCTCATTTATTGTAAAAGATTTTTCCAGTAGCATTCTAGGACATCCTTAATATGTTCCACATGCTGGCATAATCTACTACACATTCAAAAGCTTTGTTGTAGTCAGTGAAGCAAAAGTAAACTCTCTGCTTATATTTCTTGTATGCTCCATTATCTGCCTTACATTTTCTGCCTGATATTGTGTCTATATATCTGGCATCTCTCTAAAGAGATTTCAAAAGAGATTTTTTTTTTGCAAGGTTACGTTGTAAGCAACACATTGCTTGTATCTAGCGTAATTTTTATATTTTCTTGCATTTTCCTTCCATGCTATAAGTATAAACACCAAACATTTTCAGTCTCTAAGCCGCATAATCTTTTTCCATGTTTGTTGACTTTAAGCACTTTAACTGCCTCTTCTCCAACAGCTTTAAACTATTCAGTGGGATACCATCTGTACCAAGTGTTTTCTTACATGATAGCTGGTTTATTGCTAATCATACATCACTTTCATATTCAGATTATAAAAGCCACTTAGATCTTTACTTCTTTGAAATTTTTGGAATATTTTTGAATGTTGGTTTTCACATTTATTACAGCATGTCTTTCTGTAGTTCCCCAGTTTGTCTTTTGCCTGTGCAAACTGCTAAATCTTTCTGAGCACCAGTCTTGTATTCTTACTGTATATTCTCAAAGTTACAGACCCAGTTACTTTCTAAAATTGTTTAACCAGCATGTTTGAAACAAAAATTCATGATCTGTTCCACAGCATCTGGTACTCTGGATTGTACCTCTCCAGTTTTATTTTGCTATTAATTAGTCTATTTAATTTTTATGTATGGTATTGCTGATGTATGGAGTCTGTATTGATATTGCTTGTTTCAAATGTGGTGGCAAAGAAAGAATTCTTTTTGCAAACCTCAGTCAAATCCATCTCCTCCATTATTCAAATCTTCCTATAATTCTAGGTTCCTCCAGTTTTGCATTCCAATCACTCTTTATTAGTACTATGCCCTCTTGCAATTTACCATGGAATTCTTCAATTATTTATTTATTTCAATCTATTTTGAGCTAAATGGTCAATAGTCCTGCTATAAAACATGTTATACTCTAGTTCATTTCCTCTCCTTTTTTCAAAATGAACATTATCACCACCAATAATACTGTCAGGGAAAAAAAAAGGTACTTGATGGTTAGCAGATGATTTTAAAATTGCTTCAAAGGTGTTACTGTAAAGAGTCTCCTCTCACAATTCTTGTAGATACCTCCCAGCAGAGTCGGTATGTTTTAATGATTCCTCTATATGCATGCGGGCTTTTTTTTCTGTTCTAGCGGTGATGTTAGAGGTTTAAGCAATGAAATGAAAAACTTTATTGCAGTCATTAACTGGCACAGATTTAAGAAAGATGCCTTGTTCTTTCACCATAATTTCACTAGGAAAAAAAGAAGAAGAAATGCAATAGCTTCAATTTTCAAATGAACACATTTTTCATGGGGGTGGGTGGGAGGGATGCACTGATTAATTTGATGATGGAAAAATAACACCACGCTAACTTTGTAAATTGCTGTGTTTCGTTTATTTCCAGCAAAGAAACCTAGAATAGATGTGCAGTGCACATTATAATGACCATGGGGTTAGCAAAATAGGGCTATATTTTGTATCAACTAAAGTGGATGTTGAATTTCAAAATGTAAAAGGTGCAACCATGACAGAGATGGCTCAGTTTTATCATTTAAGTAAATTATATCAGTATAACTTCCCTCTCAGTAGGGAAACATCATGAAAATACATTGCGGAGGTGTCAAGAGGGGCACTCCGCAGCCAAGAACCTTGGAGGTCCCTATGAAAGTCCTCACAGCTGCCCCAAGACATCCCAACAACTTTAAAAGGAGCTCCTAGCCACTCAGGCTTCAAGGGAGAGGGTTGCTAGCCAAGGCATTATGGGACCAGTTTGTACACTGGACTCAACACATCTGTGAAAGGATGGTAGGTGTTTGGGATTAAGTATCTAGCACTGAAATGAAAAATTCTGGGGCTCATTTCTGTTTTCTAGGAGAACCCAATCCAATCAATCTGCCTAGCAGCTTATTTCCCCTGAGCTAGAAACTTTTCATTAAAACAATGATTGTATTATTAGTTCACTTGATGACTTTTGGCCAGTCTGATATGAGTTAGCCTTCTTAATTTTCTGTGTCTAGGCTAATGACACCAAATATTGGATTATTCTAATATATATTAAGAACCTCAGTTTGGAAAGCTTGCCTAATATTCTGTACATATATCTACAATGGTGTCTATGTCTATATCATGTGTGTATGCATGTGTGTGTGTGTGTGTATAAACATATGAATACACACACACACAAACACACCGGTGATGGCTAACCTTTTTCCCATTGCATGCCAAAAGTGTGTGTGTGTGTGCATGGAGGTGTGGGGGTGCCCATCAGCCACATGCATGCACACGCAACTCCCACCCTCCCACCACTTTTGGCATATGATGAACCCATTTTTCGCCCTCCGTAGGCTTTCTAGGAGCCTGGGGAGGGTGAAAAACGGCCTCCCCCGCCCAGACGCCCTTCAAAGGTTTCAGGAGGTTTCCCTGAAGCCTCTGGAGCAGGGGTTCCCAAACTTGGCAACTTGAAGACTTGTGGACTTCAACTCCCAGAATTCGCCAGAAATGAAGGCCGAAGTCAGCAGGCCAGCACGCACATGCCTGCTGGAGCTGACAGAGCAACACCTTGTGTGCCCTAACAGATGGCTCCATGTGCCACCTATGACCAGCGTGCCATAAATTCGCCAAATATATAGACTCTTAAAGTGTAGTCTGGCCACTTTCAGGGATTTGCATAGTCAAACAAACAAATGTTTTACAATTTTTACAGTTTTAATATCTCACATAATAAATTCACAAAACCAAAACTCTTTGGGGTCCCCAATCATTTTTAAAAATGTATGAAAATCACTGATCTATATCATCTATATCTAACCTATGACCAAATAATTTTTATCTTAGCTCACCAAATTTCAAAATTAACGTGGAAAATTCCTTTCTAGCCTTGCACTAAACATAATAAAAAATTGCTCAGGCATTAATCTTTCCCCCCCCTGTCAGTATCATCTTCATAGCTCATGAATGAAGCGGATGACCTCAGTCACTGGGAATATAGGCTACCATTCTACTGTTGCCATTCTATTGATGTTTCTGTAAACATATGTGGGAAGATAGGAGGAAAAGCTGCAGACTAGGCAAGGATCAGATAAGAGGCCGTTGAGTCTGCAGAAGGAATGGGATGTGTGGCAAATGTCTCAGAAGCAACTTTCCCTAATTTCTTCAAATGTAAAGGGAGAGGGGAGAAGAGTACTTATTGTGGCTAGTGATCACACTGTGACAGACAATGAATTTCTTTAACCTTTATAAATTTATCCATCACCTAGCCATACTGTATACAGATTTTATAGCAGGCCACATATTTGTCTACACATTCTTCCTAAGTCTTTCCCTACTTCCAGATATTTTGGACTACAATTCTGAGTTAGTCTGCTGCTTGTGTATTCTGGGAGTTGTAGTCGAACACATTTGAAGGTTATCTCTGACATTTTTTTTGGTCTAAAACTGTACTATGAATTTATTTATTTATTTATCGTATTTATATCCCGCACCCATCTCCCACAGAGGGACCCGGGGCGGCACACAGGAAAATTTAAAAACAAATAGAAATATACAGAAACTCTTAAAAACTATATTAAACCCAACCCTGTGCTAAAACATAATTAAAACTCCAAAATTAAAACTTTGATCAGTTAATAGTCAGTTTGGTATCGGGAAGTTCATGCCAGGCCGGCTAGCTGAAAAAATGCATTTTTAAGCGCTGGCAGAACAGACGGAGGTCCAAGATGACACGGAGTTTGGGAGGTAGGTCGTTCCAGAGGGTTGGGCCCATCACCGAGAAGGCCCTTCCCCTGGGCGTCGCCAACCGGCATTGCCCGGCTGACGGCACCCGGAGAAGACCCTCTCTGTGGGAGCGAATCGGTCGTAGGGACGTATGAGGCAGCAGACGGTCTCGCAGGTAACTAGGCCCCGTGCCATGGAGCACCTTAAAGATAGTTATCAAAACCTTGTAATGCACCCGAAAGGTCACAGGTAGCTAGTGCAGCTTTACCAGAACCTGGTAAACCGCCCCCCTGGCCACGGCTGTCACAAGGTCCTCCAAGGACAGCCGGGAATCCAGGAGGATCCCTAAATTGCGCTCCCTCTCCACGGGGGCCAATAATTCGCCCCCCATGGCCAGTGATGGAGTAACCTGGCTAAACCGGGGCGCCGGAAACCACAGCCACTTGGTCTTGGACGGGTTGACTTTGAGTTTATTACTGCCCATCCAGATCCGTACGGCCTCCAAACACTGGGACATCACCTCGACGGCATCGTTGGGGTGGTAGAAATGTATAGCTATCATCAGCTATCATCAGCGTGCAGATGGTACTCTACCCCAAAACCACGGATGATCTCACCCAGCGGCTTCATATACGTGCTGAACAGGAGTGGCGAGAGGACTGACCCCTGCGGCACCCCACATGTGAGGAGCCTTGAAGTCGACCTCTGCCCTCCTGTCAACACGAATTGCGACCGACCAGAGAGGTAGGAGGAGAACCATCATAAAACGGTGCCTCCCACCTCCAACCCCCCCAGTCGGTGCAATAGGATACCATGGTCGATGGTATCAAAAGCCACTGAGAGATCTAACAGGACCAGGATAGAGGAGCAACCTTTATCCCGTGCCCTCCAGAGATCATCCACCAACGCGACCAATACCGTCTCGGTGCTGTGACCGGGTCGAAAGCCGGACTGGCGCGGGTCTAGATAATCAATTTCCTCCAGGTGGCAGGGAAACTGCTATGCCACTATACTCTCTGCAACCTTCGCTAGAAAGTGGAGGTTGGAGACCGGGTGGTAATTTACCAACAATGCTGGGTCCAGGGAAGGCTTCTTGAGGAGGGGTCTCACCACTGCCTCTTTCAGGGCGGTATACAGGAACCTCTCACTCAAAGAGGCGTTCACTATATCCTGGAGCCAGCCTCGTGTAACCTCCCAGCATGCCAGTACAAGCCAGGAGGGACACGGGTCCAATAAACATGTGGTGGCCTTTAGTCTCCTCGACAACCTGTCCATATCATCGGCAGTGACAAAGTCAAAGTCCTCCCATGAAATTGTCTCAAGACCTGCATCAGATAATCCCTCTAGACTACTATCTGTGGGGGGCAACTCGCTCCGAATCTGAGCAATTTTATCCTGCAGATACTCTCCAAATTCCTCTGCTCTGCCCTGTAAAGGGGCTTCCTGCGGCCTCTGATGAAGGAGGGAGCGGGTCACCCCAAACAGGGTCGCAGGGCGGTTATCTGTGGATGCGATAAGGGTGGCACAATATTCACGTTTGGCCACCCTTATCGCCACTAGGTAAGTCCCCAAGTGGGCTCTTACCAGTGCTCGATCAGAATAGTGTTGAATCTGTGAGATTTCCTACTCTCATATAGATAGAATGAGCACCTCACTATCCTTTGGATGCTTCTAGATTGAAAGGGTTAGCCAGCTGTAAACTGTTGCCCATGGGATGCCCGAATGTGTTAACAACCATGTTCTTTAGCTGGGAAGCATGGAAATTATTGAACAGAGTGCCCATGGGTACAAGATCCAGAGATACTGTGTATATCTGTGGCTTCTGTGAATAAATGAGGCTATCTGGTGGCTTCCGCCCTTTGTGATTGTGGTGACATATAGACAACAACAACACACACACACACACACACATATCTGTCCTTTGTGTCTTGAGGACCTCGTGGCAGGGCAACAGAATGCAATTAAAGTTGAGTTTCTGGGCAATATCTGTTTAACTTGTAAATAATAATAATAATAATCATCATCATCATCTTTATTGTCATTGTAATAAAATAAAAATTACAATGAAATTGGTTTGAGCGTTTTGCTAACTTTTGCATCAGGTGGAATACAGACAGCAGTGACAACTATAACAGAAATCTCTCCAAGCAGATAAAATGGCCGACAAATGACAGTTGAGAATTCCACGTCTGCAGAACAGTGTGTATAACAAACTTTACTGTTAGTACACCAGTTATTAAGTGTGTAAATACACAGTCTTCCACCTTTGCTTTTACCAGAGTTGTTGTTTCTGTCAAAGCGGTGTGTGGTGCGGTAAGTTAGCTCCATAGACGCATCCAGTACAAGTGGATGAAGCCAGGTCTCTGTGATGATCATGACACAGCAGTCACGAATGAGCTTATTCGCTGCCATCCATAGCTCTAGTTCATCAGTTTTGTGGACAAAGGATCTAGAGTTGGTTAGGAAATGCTTGGTAATGCTGGTCTGTGAGGCTGCTTCCGTAATCGAACTAGCAAACCTGCTCTGCATCCCCGCTTCTGCTTCGGCTCTCTTCGCTGCCTCCTAGGCCAAATAACGATCCATGGAGAGCCTGGCATTCACTATGTCACTCAGTATATTATGAGACTGCTGGAAGTTGCTGGTAATATCGAGTTGACTAGAAGATCCAATCTTTAATAATAACTTAATAACTCCCTGCAGGTATAGACTAGTTTTTGCCTAACTCTACTGTGACACCAGGAGCTCAAAGCCGCAGCGTCTAAGTGCGCCGCCATCTTGTATGGAAATCTTGTATTTTACATTTTAAATTTTATGTTATTTTATGTATTCAGCTGGTTCTGACAGATTCTGGCAAATTTTGAGTAGTTTGGAGAACCGGCAAATACCATGTATGGCTGGCCCCGCGCCGACTTATTTGCTGCCTTCCGAGTCCCAGCTGATTAGCTGGGTCTTCTTTTGTTGCCCTGCATAGGAGAACAGAACTGGAAAGCAGGTTAATGGGTGGGGAGGGAATGGGAATTTTGCAGTATCCTTCTCCCAGGAGTGGGGAGGGAATGGAGATTTTGCAATATCCTTCCCCTGCTATGCCCACCAAGCCACACCCACCAAGCCACGCCCACCTAGACACACCCACAGAACTGGTAATAAAAAAAATTGAATCCCACCACTGCTTTAGGCCAATCATTTTGACTCAGTCCTGGGCAGGAGATATTAGTCCTACAGTATTAATCCTACGGCATATAGAAGAATGAAATATTTTTGGAGGCAAAATCAGATGCATAAAAATGCCATGTTCCTTTTCCTTTTTATACCTTCCTCTCATTTCACACTGTTAAATCTGCCTATGCCCTTCAGATGAAAAGACATCGATTTGCCCACAGATATAACCTCTGCCTCCCCATCCTGCCCAGCCCAGTTTCCTGTGTAATTATGCAAAGTAAATAACTGCCACACTGCTTCACATTGATTTTGCAGGCAATGCTGTTTGCTTAACCTTTTGAGAAAATCTGCTGCTATGGTGCATCTTAGAGGCTTTCCTATTCCCACCAACAGCACTTTTTCTGCAGTTAGTATGCATGTGTGTTTGTGCGCGTGCATGCGTGCGCACACACACTTACCTTAGAGATTCGATGCCCTTTCTTAGTCTGGAGAGGCTTGTTGAGGATGAATTGCTGCTATATGTCTTTGATCTGGTTAGATTGCCCCATTCAAATTGCTTGTGCAGAGCAATCTCAGGCACTTTTAGTTGGAATTAAGTTCTGTTGTGCTCGTTAGGATGCTGGATGAGTGGGGGATGAGGCTGCCACCTTAGGGAGATTATGCACTACAGCCTGGAAATGTAGCCTAGTTGAGAAGCCCCATTCTGGATTTCAATCATTCTTCTATTTTAACCAGAATAATGACCTGCCCGGACCCCATTTACAGTCCCCAGTTTGGTGGTTTCCTTTTTTACCACTCCTCAATTTGTAAAAAGAAATAGGAAAGAAAAAGTCCAATTATATTTGTCATTTTTACTAGCACTTGGGCTAGAAAGGGAAAACGTCAAAACCATTGTTAGTTTCACCTGGTTAAAAATAAATCAACAAAGCAAAAATAGATCCCTCTTGTCACTGTTCTAGTGTGCCCTAAATGAACTTCTATCAGGCAGAATTACAGTTTCATCCATGAAGTTATAAATAAACAAAGACTGGTCCATTATTTTCACTAGTTCATGTATGGAATGAATAAGTAAATAAATATTCAATTGTTTTATTGTCCCATTACTGAAATAACTGTTTTTTAAAAGTCCAATATTTAACATTTCCACTGATGAACTGTCCTTTTTTTAAAAAAGCGATAATAACCAGTGACTGGAGTAGAGGGAGCATTTCTGTTATAACACCCAGTACCCAATTGGAATGGAGATGTTTGCCCAAAATGAAATGAAACTTATCACATGACTTGGACAGGACAGCACAAGTTTTTAAAAAATTGATAGTAGCAAAAGACTGGTAGACATTGCATTTCTACCATGTTTCGCTGAAAATAAGACAGGGTCTTATTTTCTTTTGACCCCCCTGAAATAAGCGTTTGGCCTTATTTTCAGGGTGGTCTTGTTATTTTTGAGGTGCGGGAGGCGGCGAGCATGGTCACCTCACAGCTGCTGCTGTGTTGCAGTATTTTTTGGGAGGACTTATTTTTTGGGGAGGCTTTATTTTAGCGCATGCGTTCAAAGCCCGATTGGGCTTATTATATAGGGAGATCTTATTTTCAGGGAAACAGGGTAGTAGTGACGGGGAAGGGAGGGCAGAATATAGAATAAGAGTTCAAAGGGACCTTGGAGTTCTTCTGCTCAGGCAGAAAACCCTATACCTGTGATGGTGAACCTGTGACACGTGGAGCCATTTCTGAGTGCACACAAGTCATTGCCCTATCAGCTCCAGCATGCATGAGGGCACTGGCCAGCTGATTTTTGGCCTTGATTTTTGGCCGTTTTTTGGTGCAAAAAACACTCAATGCGCGAAACCTAAGTTCGGGAATGGACTTCTGGTTTGCATGTTGAACTGCTTTTTGACCCCTGGAGGCTTCAGGGAATCCTCCAGAGGGAGAAAAATGACCCAATGGGCAACCCAGAACTCTGTTCCTGAACTTCCAGTTTGCATTTACAGAGGGCTGTTTTTCACCCTCCCCATGCTTCAAGAAAGCCATGTGCGGGGCAATGGTGGGGGAGAATAGATTGACTCCCTCTCCTTTGTGGCAATCCCTGAGATATTGGAACACCAGATAGAGAACAATCTTTGTGTTTCTTCCTTCCAGAAATGGTCGAGAGGCAGTAGATCTGTTGGGACAAACTGGTTGTGAAGATCAGACCATAAAGAGAACAATCATTTTTGCTCTTTTTTATGGACATGGATTAAAACTGTATTATTGGGGGGGGGGGGGGATTCAGTCACTACTGCCGGTTCACTCATGGGCGTGCTGTGCATGCATGCACAGTACAAAAAAATGTTCTGTGCATGTGCAGAAGCAAAAAACAAGATGGGGGCATCCATGGTGCTGCCTGGAGAACTGGTTCAGGGCATGGCAGGCCTGGGTTGGTGCCAGTTCCAGAAAGCCAGGCCACCAAACCACTACCAGTTCGGCCAAACCGGTCCGAACCAGTAGGAACCCACCACTGGAGGAATTTCATCTCCTTTAATTACATGTTAAATACCCTGTTATTGTGTCTATATTTTACTGATTAATCAGAAGATGTGAGACAGAGGTATAGAATGTAAGTATTAAACTCTTTTTCCAGCTGGTTTGATTTGGGGCAAGGAAAGTATTGTGTCTGTCTGAACCCCAAAGATGTTTTTTTTAAATGACACTCTTGCACAATCAAGAGTTGCTGGTGTTTTCACAGGAGGTGCCCTTCCATTTTTAGGATATTTTATGAGAAGCGCAGCCAAGATATGTGGCTCCTAGAGCATTTGTCATCCATTGCTCTGTTATTTCTTGCTTTCCCCTTGTAATAGCTTTTTCTCAATAAGGGTGGAGATAGCATCCATGTATGGGTTAAACCTATCCACGCTCTGATTGGACTGAGTCATAATATTGAATAATTAATTAAGTAGGCATGGTATATAACCCCTACGGAGTAGCCACACCCAGTTTCCGACTCAGTTCCAGCTCTGGGACTATTCGGTGTCCAACTCCTATTTGATTGTTTGAATTGAATGGAATTGAATTGTTTGAATCAGAGATTGAGATTTGGATTTGATCACATTGAGCGCTGTGAGTAGACAGGGGACCCCCTCCTTCAGGAGCAGCCCAGGGCTCAGGCTTCCCTGTCTCAATTCAGCCACAGGCCCCGGCCTTCGGCTGCCTTTAAGGCCTCAATACTAGCCTCCTACCTGAGCCTCCCCCACCTGAGTTTCCAGCATTCCTCGCTGTGGCTGCTGCTGGTTAGGAGAGGAGGGTGAGGTCAAGCGCTATTAGGAGGCGGGCCGTACGCGCAGCTTTGCTGTGAGGCCTTGTCCCTGCTGCGGCAGGTGCGCACTCTGCTCCCCGGCTAGCTTCGGCCTGCCGCGCAAGTGCGATCGCTCCCAGGGCCTTCTCTGCCGAACCAAATTAATTCTGTGCAGGCTTTCCCACAACTGACAGGCCTCTGTCAACTGTGAGGGCTGTTCCACTGGGCCTAAATGAATGGTGCCTCTTTATTACCCCTTTTGGAAAAGAACAGAGCCAAGTCAGCTTCTAAAGGCTGTTTTGGAGAAGGGGTCAGGCGTGCGGAAGCTCTTTGCAGCAAGGCCGCTCTTTCACTTTATATTCAAGCCTCTCTCAGGGGCCTTTGGCATGAACGGCCATTTTGAAGCCTGCCTGAATCAAGAACCAAAATGGCTGCCGCCTCAGCTTCAGAGGACAGTGAGTGGAGTCAGGTCCTCATGGCTACGACCAGTGGCCCCACGGAAGGAACAGAGGCTCCTGCAGTGGTAATTGCCCCCATCGCCACAAGGCAAAGGGGAAGAAAGAGCATGTGGAACCACAAGCCTCAAAAGGGGCCAAATTGGGGTTCAAAATCCCCTAAGCCTGCCTTTAAGTATGAGAAGCAGAGGCATGAGGCACTAGAAAGCATTTATAAAAGTACCAGCAGCCAGAAGACTTCTCTTGTCCTGAGCACTAAGGTGAGGCAGTCTGCACTCTCTTCGCCTGGGAGAGCTGCAGAGGATCCCTCCATGTGAGGATCCCCATTGACTCCTCAGGCCTCTGGGGTTCTAGCCAAGGTTGGCAGTTGCCCCCACGCACTGCCCCATGGGGGCTTTACCTCAACCTCTTCCCTCTACATCCGCAGGGGTTGGTGCTGCTCAATTACCCCACTCGGGAGGGGGAGCAATTTCAGGACCTAATGTTCAGGGCTTTCCAGCAGTGCAGCATTGCTGCTTCCCAACGGCCTCAGATTCAGCCACAGGGTGCTCCTCCATCTGCAGTTCCTGTGGGGATAGATGGTCAGAAGTCTCCCCTGTTTCTTCCCAGGACAATAGTGAGTCTGAATCAGAAGAGGGCGAAATCAGAGAGGAGAAGCTTTCAGGGGATGAGGGCATACGCCCTTCTAAGCCTTCCTTCTCAGTTTGTTTCAGCATTGTTTAAGTGTATGCCCTTTAAAGCTAAGGCATCGGCCAATTTTGGCGAAAAGCCATCGGAACCCCTGGTGCTACGGCTGGGCCTTTTTGCCGAGACTATATTTGGGGATCAGGCTATTGAGGCTGACATGTTCCCACCCCCCAAGTCCTTCTTGACCTAGTCAAGTGCCAGTGGGCATCTCCAGCATCTGGGCCCACTTCCAACGGCTATATGTTCATTAATGTGGACAAGGACATGGTTCAGGTGCTGTTGCAACCCTCTGTTGATGCACCGGTCACAGCCATACATGCATCTGCAAACATGCCCAGGGAACCAGAGCACTCTCTGAAGCCAGAGGATGATGATGATGATGATGATGATGATGATGATGATGATGATGATGATATAATAATAATAATCTTTATTGTCATTGTACTAAAATTACAATGAAATTGACAAAAAGGGCTGACCTCACCTTACAAAGGGGCCATCAGAGCTGCTATCACTGCCTCCTTCTTTAATGGTCTTCTTTGCTTTGATTGCAGGATCTTCAACAGCAAACACCAATAGCAGATTTCAGGTCACATCAGGACATCTACAAACTGGTGGTGGCCATCCAATTTTCTTCGGGCATCACTTTAGTCGCAGCCAGGTTTGCCTTCAGGGCAGTTGCTTCATCCATAGGCTGCAGCTGTGGCAAGCTGATGCGTGCCACATATGACGCCTGGCGTCATCCCTCTTTGCTGGAGGGTCCTTCTTTGGGGCGTCTATTGACCTTTTCTTAATTGAGAATTAGGGCAAATGGAAGGTGTTTCTTACAGCTCCTAGGAAGGGCAATTTCTGGGCAGTGCCCTAGCCCCGTTGCTCCAATTTCTGTGGTCAAACTACGGTCCTTTATTCTGGGGTCAGGACTACAGATCTTCTTTTAAGGGGTCTGATTTCAGTCAGTCAGGTTTCAGGCTGTACCAGGGAGGCTATGCCCCCAGCCAGAGATATCAACTGGATAGGCAGCAGAGGGGTGGACAGCAGAAACAGCCCTTTCATGGGGGCGAAGGAGGCGGCACTCTTTTTCCGCAAGAATTAATTCTGGGCCCAGCTCTCCCCTCATCGGGGGATGCTTGGCATATTTCGCAGATTGTTGGGACTCCTCTACCTCCGATGCGTGGGTACAATCAACCATCAGGTCTCGGATAACCCGACTCGGAGGTGACTTATGCAGGAAGCCATTCAACACCTATTGGACATTAGGGCTATCCAACTGGTGCCTCCAGTTTAACAGGATCAGGATTATTAGTCCTTTCTCTCCGGGATCCCAAAGGCTTGGGGCGGCTGGAGAACTATTTTTGATTTTAAATAGTTTGACCGCTATGTGCGTTATCGCAGGTTTAAGATGCGTTCACTGCACTCAATATTAGAGGGTATTAGACAGGGAGATATCCTCACATCCATCAGCCTTACTGAGGTCTATCTGCACATACCTATAGCCCCTGAATATTGACAGTTTCTCAGGTTTTGTTACCTTGGGCACCACTTCCAGTACCGAGCCTTACCCATCGGGTTGTCATCTGCACCTCAAGTCTTCAGGTAGGTGATGGTGGCATTGGCAGCGTTCCTGAGACAGGTACGTGTGCAAATCCAAGGCGGCCTAGATGACCTGTTGCTACAGTCCTCTTCTATAAGTGATGCCCCAAGGGACTTAGACATTACCAGGTTGACCTTGCGAGGCCAGGTGCTTTCGATCAATCTGGCCAAAAGCTATCTAGGCACTATGGTGTCTTGCCATTGGCATTGCCTTACCAATAAAGACCTTCAATGGTTTCTTTCACCATTTCAGCTAAGGCTCATGAGCTGCTCCCAGATCCAGGTTCTTCTGCCAGCGGAAGTCTCCTGCTCTTTGATTGGTGGACATCATCTAGCCTACCCAAGGGGGAATTCTTTAGGGTCCCAGACCGAGGTCACAGTCACTTCAGACACCAACCTACTCGGAGGGGGGGATCCAACTTCAGGGGAGAACCTGGTGGCTTAGTGGCTAAACCATCTGCCTAATGTAATACGGCCCTGGTTAGAATCCCAGTAGGGATATGACTAGCTGATGAGAGCTAAATAGTTTGAAATAGATCTATACTAGTCTCCCTTATATGCAGATGGCACAGGGACAATGGAGCCAAGCGGAACTAGCTCACAACATAAACTGGTTGGAACTCAGGGAGGTCCACCTGGATCTCAAACCATTTCGTTTTTCGGTCAAGGGCACGCATATTCTGGTCCTCACAGACAACATGGCCACCAAGGCTCATATTACAGGCAGGGGGGGGGACCAGGTCAAGGTCCCTCATGCTGGGGGCCAGGAGCTTGGGTCTTTGGGCAGAGAGGAATTTGCTCTCAATAACCGCAGAACATATAGCGGGGGCGGACAATGTCAGGGCTGACCAGCTCAGTCGGATTGAGGTGGACAATTCAGGATTGCAGCTGCAGCTGGCTATCTTCCAGGCAATTGTGGACCCTTTTGGCTGCCCAGAGGTCTACCTGTTTGCAACTCCCCTCAATACTCAGCTCCCGATATTTTATTCCCAGTTCCTTCGCAGAATGCAAAGGGGGTGGATGCTCTCCACTGCCATTGGCCTCTGGGGCTCCTTTATGCCTTCCTGCCTTTGCCCCTGATTCCCAGAGTCATTCAAAAGATCTTGTGGGAGGGGGCGGAGGTGGTGCTTGCCCCACATTGGCCTCAGCAGCCATGGTTTGCCGACCTTTGATCTCTATAGTGGAAAGGCTCTGGAGGATTCCCCAAGAAATTATTTCCTTCAGCCAGGGGTCGCTGGAGCATCTGGAGCCTCAATGGCTCTAGTTGACGCCTAATGCTTGAGCGGAGCGTTCAGAGACGAGACACCTTTTCCTCCAGGATCATTCAGATTATTCAGGCTTCCTGTCCACCTTCCATGCGGCTCATATACTGTGCAACCTGGGGCGCTTGTTGTAAGTGGTGTTTGATGAACCACTTTGACCCAGTACAAGCCACTATCCCACAGGTCCCGGAATTTCTTCAAGTGGGCCTGGGCAAAGGGTTGACTCCTAATACCATTGAGAGACAGGTATCAGTAGTTTCTTCTGTACCTTTGTGCGGTAGGTCACAAACTTTGACTCAACGTCCTAGAGTCAAGAGATTTCTCAAGGGTGCTTTGGTACTCCTTTACATAAGGTATTGGATTCTTTGACAGGTGCCCTCTTGACACTGTAGAAGGAGATTTTTCGGATTTGTGCAAGTTTTATGCAGATAGGGTTGTCCTACGTCTGGATCCCTCCTTTGCCCCGAAGATGGGGTCTTGGTTCCGTCGGGCTCAGGAGGTGGTCCTCCCCAGCTTTCCTGCAGAGTCTGCGCAGACCTCGGAGGACCGGTGGCACTTGCTGGATGTCAGGCGTGCCTTGCATGGGTACATTGATTGTATGGCTGTTATTTGCAGGTCGGAGTCTCTTTTTGTCTCCTTTCTGCCAGATTCCCTGGGTAAGAAGGTGTCTGTCTCCTGTGTGGGACGATGGGTTTGTCAATGCAATTGAGAACACCTAGGCAGCTTGTGACGAGGCAGTTCCTCGAGGAGTCACAGCACATTCTGCATGCAGAGCAACGACGACTTTGGCTTGGGCGATGCAAGCTTCTCTGGGAGAAATTTGCAGGGCTGCAGCGTGGTCTTCTCCATCCCCTTTCGTGTGGTATTATACATGGGACACGTTTGCCTCGGCTGAGGCCGACTTTGGCCGCTGGGTTCTGTCCGCCCTCCTTCATTGGGGCAGGTCTGATCTCGACCCTCCCGTGGGTCCTTTTCAGGGCTTTGGTATGTCCCATACATGGATGCTATCTCCACCCTTATTGAGAAAGGGCGTTGGTACTTACCTGATACGCCTCTTCTAATAAGGGGGGAGATAGCATCCGGCCCATCCCTTTCTCGTTCAGCCCTGCCTGTGTTTGGAGTCTGGCTCTTGTTGTTCTTGGTAGTGTTACTGTTGGATTTTTCTTGCTAAAGGAGTTGGTTCGTACCGGTGAGTCTGTATTCTTCGTCGAAAACTGGGTGTGGCTACTCCGTAGGGGGTTATATACCATGCCTACTTAATTAATTATTCAATATTATGACTCAGTCCAATCAGAGCGTGGATAGGTTTAACCCATACATGGATGCTATCTCCCCCCTTATTAGAAGAGGCGTATCAGGTAAGTACCAACGCCCTTTCTCTGGTAAACAGAACCTTGAGGAAATTGTCAGGGAAATATAGTGAATGAAGTGAAAGATGACAGTAATGGCCGGGAATCCCTCCCCTTAGGTTTAGGTTTTATTCGATTTATATACCGCTTCTATCTCCCCATTGGACTCAGGGCGGTGCACAGGAAATTAAAAAACGACACAACAAACAACAATAAATACAGTCGCAACATTAAAATAACATTAAATTGAAATAACCTGTGCTAAAATATAGACTAAAATGTTAAAATCCATTACCTAATCAATTAAAATTATATCTAATCTAACTCTAAGCTAGGCTGGCTAGGTGGAAGAAGTGCGTTTTGAGTGATTGGCGAAAAAGGCGAAGGTCCGTGATGGTATGAAGTTCGGGGGGTAGGTCATTCCAGAGGGCTGGACCTGCCACAGAGAAGGCCCTACTCCTGGGCGCCACCAGCCGGCATTGACTGGCAGACAGCACCCTGAGGAGGTCCACCCTGTGGGAGCGGACCGGTGGAAGGGAGATATGTGGTAGGAGACGGTCCCGCAGATAACTAGGCCCCATGCCATCGAGCGATTTAAAGATGGTTACCAACACCTTGAAGCGCACCCGGAAGGCCACCGGCAGCCAGTGCAGCTCGCGCAGGAGGGGTGTTACGTGAGAGCACCATGAGGCTCCCAAAATCCCCCGCACGGCCGCATTCTGCACTAACTGGAGCCTCTGGGTGCACCTCAAGGGGAGCCCCATGTAGAGAGCCTTAACATTTGAAGAATAAAAGCCATTGTACAGTAAATTCCTTGTTTAGAGCTACCCATGATCTCTATTATTTTCAGCTAGAACCAGAAAATATTGCTCTTCGAAACCATGCCTTGTCTTTCTTCATTGTTAAAGCTAGAAAGACCACTGTTAACCCAACATTAGGTTGCCTTATAGATATTCAATATCAAGTATGGTTTCTTCTTATTTTAACAAATTCTGGGGGGCTAGAAGAGATTATGGGAAGAATGTTCTGATATCGAAAAGACAATAAATATAACAATCAAATCCAAAATAAACTGTGAATTCTGCCTGGCTCACTGGTGACCTACAATAGTACATTTGTAGTTTTTCTTCCTGGGCACTTGAGGAATGAACACCATAACAAAGCACTGATGCTCCAGCTATGCTAGAAAGCAACAGCTCACAAAGCCTAACTTGTCATTGCCTTACCTTGATGATGACTTTCAGATGCTCCCCAGCCACTACGCTGATGCTTCTCCCCTCCCTTTCCTCTTTGATGCTCCACAGTACCATGCTAGCAGCTTTCTTTTTCCCGATTCAACTGATATGACAAGACAGGCTGGGAAGAGAAGGTATCTCACACCCCCTTGCCAGTCCAGATAAAGAGCTACCCGCAAGATAGTGCTTTTGGTAATCATTCCAAAATGCCACAAATAAGATTTGTGGGTCAGCTATGCAAAGTTGTATGAGCCAGGAAAAGGAAGTGGGGAGTAAATATTTTTGAAGATGAGCTTGATGCCTATTGGCTTCATGGACATCTCCATGTTGTTGGGTTCTTTTGGAAGCAATCCAGAATCCAATAATTTCCCCATGTCCTTTTCCAGGGTGGTAGTTTTCTATCCAAATATTAACCAGCTCAAATCTTCTTAGCCTTTAAATTCATTCGAAGTTACTAACTGCCGCCACCCATCTTGATGGCACAAAGCTACCAAGGGGGAAAAATGGGTAAGGGGATGGGGGTTATATGTTTCACGTGCCTTAAATTATCCTTTCCAAAACTCAGCTCAAGCACAAACAAAATTCATGCCTAGTTTTGGGTCTAATTTGAACTAAATGTCTCATGAAATGAGATATAAATGCATTCCCAATTCCACAGAAAATGAGTATCTCTTTGTATCTGCTACGGTACCTTATAGTCTAATTTGGATATCTCTATTTCTACCAGCTTATATTACAGGGAATGACAATTTCTCTCTGCTACTTTTATTGACTGAGCTGATTAAGGAATGCCCAGAAATAATCTAAAAGAGAAAGGTTCAGTGATGGAATGTTAAAACGAGAACCAATGTTTTGGTGGTGGGAATTTGGATAGATATGTTATATTTTTGTTTTGTATGAGAGAAATGTCCACAGAGAGTGAAGAGATCATGAGGAATGAGTTGTCAAAAAAATTGTATGAAGATTTTCCACTTAACAGAGTCTTTGGAAATTGATTGAGGGTGGCAGCATCTTGTATTGATTCCAAATAATTAGTTCTTTGGCTCAAGAATGTTATTTAATTATATAAAAATGAGGCCACTTGGTTGGATGTTGCAGGACGAAACACTGAGAAATTTCTACAGTATTATCTTTTTTCATATAGAAGTTAAAAAAAAATTCATTTTGTTCATTAGATAAAGACATATGCAGAGTGGCCTTATATTATTTTTCCATTAACAACCATTGCAGGGGCGGAGAAAAATTGTCTTCAAGACATCTTTATCACAGTTTGCCTGAATTCGTGACTGCTTAGTTGTCATATTTTCCCTATATTCAACAGTCTAAAATTTAGATTCCTTACTACTTAAAAACCTGGCACTTTTCTCCTTCGTTATCTAATACTGGAACATTGTAAAACCTAGGATTAAGGTTAAAGACCTTAAAACCTCAGATAACTGCTTTCAGCAAGATTTCAGCCTCAGGGCATGATGTCTTATTTGGGAAATTAGACCTTAAAAGACCATACTTTTTATGGGAGAATAGATAATGCTACATAATGCTAGATGGAGTAGGACAGTGTTTGAAAACCAGTTTGATATACAGGTGAAAATATCAGACTAGAGATACCTTAATCACAAAGCGAAGCTGTGTTCTAGGCTGCATCAACAGAGGGATAGAATCTAGATCGCGTGAAGTGTTAATGCCACTGTATGGTGCCTTGGTAAGGCCACACTTGGAATACTGCATACAGTTTTGGTCGCCACGATGTAGAAAAGACGTGGAGACTCTGGAAAGAGTGCAGAGAAGAGCAACCAAGATGATTAGGGGACTGGAGACTAAGACATATGAAGAACGGCTGCAGGAGCTGGGTATGTCTAGCTTGATGAAGAGAAGGACCAGGGGAGACATGATAGCAGTGTTCCGATATCTCAGAGGGTGCCACAAAGAAGAGGGAGTCAAACTATTCTCCAAGGCACCTGGGGGCAGGACAAGAAGCAATGGGTGGAAACTAATCAAGGAGAGAAGCAACTTAGAACTAAGGAGAAATTTCTTGACAGTAAGAACAATTAACCTCTGGAACAGCTTGCCTCCAGAAGTTGTGAATGCCCCAACCCTGGAAGTCTTTAAGAAGATGTTGGAGAGCCATTTGTCTGAAATGGTATAAGGTTCCTGCCCATGCAGGGGGTTGGACTAGAAGACCTACAAGGTCCCTTCCAACTCTGCTATTGTATTGTATTGTATTGGACCAATCACTCTTTCTCTGCTCAAGAAGTAGGCAATGGCAAAACACTTTTGAAATCATGACAAGAAAACTGCAGGGACTGCAGTTACCAAGAATCAACTCTGACTCAAAGGCAAAAACAAAACAAAGATGGCCCTATTCTTGGTACCAGGCAGTGGTGGGTTTGCAGGCGGTACAGGTGTACCGGAGCCAGGCCAGAGCACCACATACTGTTCCAGTACGGTGCTCCAGAGGGTCCCCCCGCCTGCCCGAGCTCCTTACTGGTGTTTTATGCTTTTTGTGCTTCCACGTACGTGCATGGCGTGTGGCACATACAGCATCTGCGCAATGCTCTGCTGAGCAGCTGGAGCATCGCGGAGGCTTGCAGAAACCTTGCTGATAGGTAAGATGTGTGCGTGGGAGACGACACGAGGCTGGCTCCAGGGCATTGTCAACGCATCTTTGAGTGAGGGGTCCTTGCTGCCATCTTGAAAGAGGTGGTAGTAAGGCCCCTCCTCAAGAAGCCGTCCCTGGATCCAGCATTATTAGAGAACTATCGCCCGGTCTCCAACCTTCACTTTTTAGTGAAGGTTGTAGAGAGTGTGGTGGCTCAACAGTTTCCGCGACACTTGGAGGAAGTTGATTATCTAGACCCGCGCCAGTCCGGCTTCCGACCCGGGCACAGCACCGAGATGGCATTGGTCGCGTTGGTTGATGATCTCTGGAGGGCGCAGGATAGAGGTTATTCCTCTATCCTAGTCCTATTAGACCTCTCAGCGGCTTTTGATACCATCGACCATGGTATCTTATTGCGCCGACTGGGAGGGTTGGGGCTGGGAGGCACCGTTCTGTGGTGGTTCTCGTCCTACCTTTCTGGTGGGTCGCAATATGTGTTGGCAGGGGGGCAGAGGTCGGCCTCGAGGCCCCTCGTATGTGGGATTCCTCAGGAGTCGGTCCTCTCGCCCCTACTGTTCAATACATATATGAAGCCGCTGGGCGAGATCATCCGTGGTTTTGGGGTGGGATATCATCTGTACGCTGATGATACTCAGCTGTACATATCCACCCCAGACCACCCCAACGATGCCGTCGAGGTCATGTCCCAGTGTTTGGAGGCCGTACGGATCTGGATGGGTAGTAACAAACTCAAGCTCAACCCGTCCAAGACTGAGTGGCTGTGGCTTCCGGCACCCCAGTTCAGCCAGATTATTCCAACTCTGGCCATTGGGGGCGAAACACCAGCCCCCATGGAGAGTCCGCGCAATTTGGGTGTCCTCCTGGATTCCCGGCTGTCCATGGAGGACCATGTGGCGGCCGTGGCCAGGGGGGCTTTCCATCAGGTACGCCTGATGCGCCAATTGCGCCCCTTACTGGACCGGGGTGCCTTACACACAGTCACTCAAGCACTCGTGACCTCTCGACTCGACTATTGTAATGCTCTCTACATGGGGCTTCCCTTAAGGTGCACTTGAAAGCTGCAGTTAGTCCAGCATGCAGCCGCGCGGGTGATTATGGGAGTGCCTAGACACTCCCACATAACACCAATCCTGCGTGAGCTGCACTGGCTTCCTGTGGTCTTTCGGGTGCGCTTCAAGGTTTTGACGACCATCTTCAAAGCACTCCATGGCTCGGGGCCTAGTTATATGCGAGACCGCCACCTGCTCCATACATCCCTTAGACCGATACGCTCCCACAGAGAGGGCCTCCTCAGGGTGCCGTCGGCCGGACAATGCCAACTGGCGACACCCAGGGGAAGAGCCTTCTCTGTGGCAGGTCCAGCCCGTTGGAATGACTTACCCCCTGAACTTCGCACCATCTCCGACCTCCGCCTCTTCCGCAAGTGTCTAAAGACACATTTGTTCCATCTAGCCGGCCTAGCGTAACCTCCATAACTGACTTTTAGATAGTTTTAAATTTGGGGATTTTAATTTGGTTTTAGCGCAGGATTTCATTGAATAAGTTTTTTAAATTTTATATGGTTTTTGTATGTATTTTTAATTTTCCTGTGCGCCGCCCTGAGTCCGTTTGGAGAAGGGCGGGGTATAAATTGAATAAATGAAATGAAATGAAATGCGTGCGCCGCGTGCGTGCATGTGGGTGACACCGGGGCTGTTCCAACCGTAGCAGTTGGAATGGAATCCGGAACCCACCACTGCTCTTAACTAAATCTTAGGCTTCTTGTGAACTTAAAGAGAGGAGGTGATTCTCCTGGGTAAATATTAATTTAAGTCTAAATGTAAAAAAATGGAATAAGATTGTAAATTCTCAGTCCTGTCCCTTGAATCCCAGTTAGTTCAGAATTAATGGCAGTAAACTTGGCTGGGAAGTCTGATATATCATAGGAATATAGGATGCTTCTCCTAAAGGGGAGGAGTTAGATTACAAACTGAGAACAACTGCAACCAGAGCAACCAAAACTCAATATCTATGTTATGGTTACAGTAGCTTACTCCACAGCCTTGAAACCCGCATTTTCTGTCTACCTGGAGATCATTTATTAGAGGAATTAATCTGGATGTTTCTGTATTAAAAGCATGTACTCTAGCAACAGGTAATGGCTTTATAAGTATTGCTAACCTAATTGTTATGCTGAAGGCATAAGAGCTGGGAGAAATCCAGTGGTGCAAGACTTTCTGGACAACTGAGCTTAGGAGCAAGACATGATATCAGTCAATATTATTTTAGACAATTGTGGCAGACTTATATTTTCCCTATGTATCACGCACCCTTTTATTTTGCACCAAGGACCGGTGCCCTTCTCACTTCACCCCATCTTATCCAGCTTATATTACTGATTAAACATATGGGGAAGTTAATAGGCACAATAGAAAAATGCATTTCGGACCAGCGGTGGAGTCACAGTTCCCAATGTGCTTTTTTGCATTTTGGCAAACATGTGGGCTGTCTGGAGGAACATCTTGAGCAATCTAAGTAGGTACTATATGGGTTTATGTTAAGCCTGCAATCTCAGATTTACATCTAAAGTCCCCTAAAAGAATGGCAGATGGCATTCTATAATATATTAACATTAAAATAGAAATTGGCATCCTTTATGGAGAACCTGGATTTTTTCACCCTGTGTCTTTAAAGCAGTCAATATGTTAGGTTTTGGAAACCAGATTTTAAATGAACAAGTTACTGATTTTGCCTGATAAAATACAACAACATTAATAATCATCATCACCGTAGGAGGGAATCCTTTTTAAAACATTGTGCCCACCAACGCATTCCCTTCCACCTTTACTGCCATCTTGGGTAGGCTGGCAAATGCCTCATTCAGATGTCAGAATCCCGCCATGTCGTTTTCGATGTGTCGGGATTTGCCAGCAATTGGTCAGAAGGAGAGAGAAGATGACTCATTTAGCCCACAGCCTCAGTGAAGAATATTTTTAGGAGCTCATTAAAAGAGAAAGGAGACTGAAGAATAATGATCTTAAAAAGAGATGCTAGTGAGAGAAAGGAAGGGAGTCAAAACTTAGCTATTATTTTTTATTCCGCTGACAGCTCTTAGCACTGCCACTGGGCCTGTCAGATGGAGCAACAGCATGTTTGAGACTAATATGGTCAAGACCTTTTCTGCGTGCACGTGGGTGAGAAAGAACTGGCATGCGTGCCTTACAACAGGGTGTATATAGGCAGGGCTGCTCATCAAACAGTCATTTCAGAGCTTGGAGTAAACTATGGGGAACTAAGTTTGGGCACAAAAGATCACTTGTCTTCCTGTATCTGTGGACAAAAAAACCCTTTCCACCCTACTTCACACCCACACATATTCAGTAGTTATTTAAAGTTGACAATTAATAATACAACATAATTTATTATGAAATAAAATATTAGGAATTTGTTTTCATCTTTTCCATACATTTTGACTTCATCCAAAGCAGGGGAATCCAGGAAGGGTTAAGAAAGTCAAGATGTCAGCTGCAGTTGAAGTGTTGTCTTGTTTTTTACTTGCTTTGCATATGCATGATGGACTAAAAAGGGTGGGGGCTTTGATTGGGTAGCCAAGGATAGCGTCTGGACTTTTTTGACCCTGACTTAAGAAGCATATTTTCAATCCTCTCTATGTGAGAGCAACCACAATCACTTTGAGAGGGTAAAAAATATACATGCATAGGAGAGCTCCTTGTGTTTGTATCAATTCAGGAGGTGCTACGGAGCTGAACTAGTTTTCTTTGGATTTAGTGTATAATGGAAGAATGGGGGTGGGATTCCTTATTCCTCCCCCCCCCCCCCCCCCCATCTGCATGAATTTCAGATTGTCAATCCTTCTGGGAAATATCTATGTAAAATCTATGCCCAATATGATCAATGTGATGAAGCCTAGAAAATCCATCTTATCAAGATAGGATACAAGCTTTACAATTTTAAAACAATTTTGTTTTAACACCTATATAACAACAGCTATATAATCTTTGCCAATAATTGATGGGGAGCACCTAGTCCACTTCTAATATATTTGATCTAGTGGTTAAGGCACCAGACTTAAAACCAGAGAAAGCTTTGGACCATTGAGACATCTCAGTCCAACCCACCTCAAAAGATTGTTGTTATGGGAAATGAGGAGGAGGAAGGAATATTAGTATGTTTGCCATTTTGATTTATTTATAATACACACAGGATAAAAAAACTAAAATAAATGAATAAATATAATGGGGAAAAATAGAAGCAATTGTTATTTTACATTCTTCTCACTAGAATTAAATCCCGAGCTTGCTCCTGCCATTGGTAAATTACCAACCATTTTATAGGAGCTTTAGTTCTGTGTAGAATAGGCGTCTCCAACCTTTGCAACTTTAAGTCTGAAGGATTTCAGCTTTCAGACTTTTCCAGCCAGCTTTGCTGGCTGGAGAATTCTGCAAGCTGAAGTCCTTCAGACTTAAAGTTGCAAAGGTTGGGGACCCCTGGTGTAGAAGGATGTTGGCAATCTAATCTTAACTAACTGCTAGGCTAAAGTTAGCTCTCTAGCTCTTTTTCATCAGATCCAAGGGACTGCGGTATAATGCTGGAATGGAAAGTTACTGGGGGTAGGGAGGCATGCAGATTTTTTTGGATCTGGGGAAGGATAGATGAGAACAGATGATCCAAGCATGCGCTCTGCTTTGACGTATTCTTTATTTCTCGTTACAATTTTGGATGACTGCAAGGGTATTTAATAGGCAGTAGTGACAAGGAATAGATTTTAGTAATGGGTATGTTGTTCTTTTTCTTGGAAAAGACAGATCTGTTCACGCAAATTTATGCCTCAGTAACGTGCAAGTTGAGTGGAGTACACTCATACCAATGTTCAGAAATGTCAATCCCTCAAAAGTTGTGACCAGACACGTAGCAAGTTTTGCTATGCATGCAGCTCTGATAAGGAATGTAGCTATGGATTCATTTTCTGCATATAGTGCAAATTGTAGGCCTAAATATTCTGGCCAAAATTTGTGGCCCAACATTGTGAATGTTTAACCTGTCTCAAAAAGTGAAACTATTGATCAGTAAAACAGAACTTTTTCAAAGGTGGAACCATAATTATAGACTAATATCCCAAAGGGATTATCCTTGGCTCAGAGTAAAAATCAGCTGTGAGAAACTCTTTCATATTTTATTAGAATATAATTTTATCACTTAGTACCTTCTAACCGCCAGGTCCCATGAATGGTACTGAAATACATCTAAATGGTACTATGTTGTTTAAATATGCTGCAGTCTGCCTTGTGAGTCCTTTTAGGTGGCATGACATGCCTAATGTCACTATCAATCTATCCATCTTCCAAATATCAGGAGAACATTAAACCATCTTAAATGAACATAGGTACTATCCTAGACATTCAATAAATTGAGGAATAACATAGGGAGGGGTCATAATTGGGTAACCTGTCACTTTGAACCTATAAATTGGTTCAGAAAATTGGGAGTACAAAATCTGAATTTTAAATTTGATATTTCTCAGGTGACTTTCAATTTGTTGAGTAGAGTTTTGGCTTTTAATGAGCAACCTTAAGTTCTCCTCTGCGCACATATCTCTCTGTGTGTGTGTGTGTGTGTGTGTGTGTGTGTGTGTGTGTGTGTGTGCTGCACTTGGGAGAGAGCATGACAGTTCTTTCTCAGCAGCCCAATTAATTCTGATTAGCTCCACCACACCCCCTTCACTATGGGAGGGGGGAAGGTTACGCAGAAAACTTATCAAAGTCTCAAAGAAACCCACAAGGCCTTTTCCAAAAGTGAAATTTCCATCCCTAAACGCAATGTTTTATAACAGTGAGAGAAATGGAGCAGATTTTTTTTTAAAAAAAAACCTTAATAAAAAAAGAAGGGATAAAAAGCTATAGTTAAGATAACTTAAATAAGAATAAATTCCCTGCCTATTCTGAAACTTTTTCTCCTTTTTTGGCCCAGGGTATTATCTTTATCTGTTGCTACAGTAAGTAAAACTGCAGGTCATAAATGACTAATTGATTTCTTACACGAATTAAATTTGAAGTACTTTACATGAGCAATGTGAGAAAACTAAGGAGGTCATGGAGGCCATGCTGCGTCGAGAAACAGACAAAGAAATTGATTTGAAAATCAATGCTTTGAGAAATGATTAAATGTTCTCCTTGCCAAAATGGACCTAAATGAGTCTCTGAGGTTCTCACCAAGATGAATTAATTAGAAGATTCTACAGATGCCGGTGGGATATTATGTTTGAGCTCCAATTTGTTCTTCTAACCCACTGCATTGACAAGAAATGAGGAAGCATATCAAAGATCTTGCGAAGACGATGAAGAAAAGAGGATTCAATATGCTGCTGCAAGGATTTTTGAGCAAGTTGAATCCTTTTGCCCCTTTTGAGGCACCTAGCCTCCTTCTTTGCCCCTTGTAAAACAGCTGGAGCTGGACAAGGCTAATTCTCCTAGGAGGCAGACTGGAAAAGATGGCTACTGGATTCTTGCAGTCTATTTCCTCCTTTGGAGTCAGTGCCCTCTTTGATGCTGTTGTAACACTACCACAAATTTATTTATTTATTTATTTATTTATTTATTTATTTATTTATTTATTTATTTATTTATTTATTTATTTATTTATTTATAAGCCGCACCCATCTCACCACATAGGGACTCGGGGCAGCGCACAGGGAATATAAAATATAAATACACAGATATACAAAAACACAACGTTCATTAAAACTCAATTAAATTAACACACCCTGCGCTAAAAACCCATATTAAAACCCCTGAATTAAAACTTTGGTAACTAGAGGCAGTGCAGTGTTGGGTAAGATCATGCCAGGCCGGCTTGTTGGAAGAAGTGCGTTTTTAACCGCTGGTGGAACAGGCGGAGGTCCGAGATGACACGGAGTTCAGTGGGGAGAGCGTTCCAGAGGGTTGGGCCCATCACAGAGAAGGCTCTACCCCTGGGCGTTGCCAACCGGCATTGCCTGGTTGACGGCACCCGGAGTAGACCATCTCTGTGAGAGCGTATCGGTCGTAGGGACGTATGGGGCAGTAGGCGGTCTCGTAGGTAGCTAGGCCCCGTGCCATGGAGCACCTTGAAGATGGTCATCACAACCTTGTAACGCACCCGGAAGGTCACAGGCAGTCAGTGCAGCTCGCGCAAGAGCGGTGTTATGTGGAATTGCCTTGAGGCACCTGTAACCACCCGCGCAGCCGCATTCTGGACCAACTGCAACCAACTGCAAATACCTCAGTAGCTTGATAACATTTTAAGCCTAAGGGAATGGGGAAGGTTTTCTGCAGGAAAGGTTTTGAATTGGGAATTTCTATTTTAATGTCAGTTAGAAACTCGGCTACATCCTATGAAGTAATGAAGCAGACAGTGTAAGTCCATACAATGTTCTTAAGTATTTTTTAAGTTCAGAGATACAGTAATCTTGAACATTTTCTCAGTTTTTCCTTTCCCTTTTTAAATTAGTGGCACATACGGTTCATCATTTCATATAAATTAGAACAAAGCAACACAATAATTAAGCTAATATTGTTGAACTCCTAGGGAGAGGAATCAAAGCAGCATAGGATGATATAAGCTTCCCCCTGTAAGGGAGCGATAATAGTTTGATGATGCAAAAATAGAACAGAATAGCAGAGTTGGAAGGGACCTTGGAGGCCTTCTAGTCCAACCCTCTGCTCAGGCAGGAAACCCTATACCATTTCAGACAAATAGTTATCCAATCTCTTCTTAAAAACTTGGAAAATTCACAATATCTGGAGGCAAGTTGTTCCACTGGTTAATTGTTCTCTCAGAAAATGTCTCCTTAGTTCTAGGTTGCTTCCCTCCTTGATTAGTGTCCACCCATTGCTTCTTGTCCTGCCCTCAGGTGCTTTGGAGAATATCTTGATTCCCTCTTCTTTGTGGCAGCCTCTGAGATATCGGAAGACTGCTATCATGTCTTCCCTAGTCCTTCTTTTTATTAAACTAGACATACCCAGTTCCTGCAACTGTTCTTCATATGTTTTAGTCTCCAGTCCCCTAATCATCTTTGTTGCTCTTCTCTGCACTCTTTCTAGGATCTCCACATCTTTTCTACATCGTGGCAACCAAAACTGGATGCAGCATTCCAAGCATGGCCTTACCAAGGCATTATAAAGTGGTATTAAGACTTCATGTGATCTTGATTCTATCCATCTGTTAATGCAGCCTAGAACTGTTTTGGCTTTTTTGGCAGCTGTAGCACACTGCTGGCTGATAGCTACAGATCACCAGGATGCCAAGATCTCTGAGGACATCACTGAAAATGCTACCATTGTTGTTATACTGCCAGGTTTGCTTCTTGAGCCACATGACCAAAGCTAAGGAGTTTTAAAATCCCATCAGTGGAAGATTTAGATCTTCAGGTGGTCCTCATTTAATGACCTCTTGTTCAGCCATTGTTTAAACATGCTATAAGCATGAATGAATTATACGTTCACCCACTCTTCAAAGATCCAGCTGTTATGGTGTCCTCGTGGTCATGTGATTGTTATCCAATTACCCAACAATGAAGTTTTTTTTAAACCAACATTCCTATAAAAAGTCCTTCATACTTCCCATCCCCTGATGAAATTGGAAGCTTAAAACATGTCTTCCTGAGGAAAATATTTTATAAGAAAATGAACTCCCAAGTAATTAAACTAATCAATAAATGATTTTGATAGGAACAACTTTGACTAGCAGTTATAAATGATTGCTATTGTAATGCAAAACATCTGAAAAAGCCTACCTTAGAAAATCAGTCAATATTTTCATTACAACTATGGCGTTGTCCTCATTGTGCACATAACTAGGGCAGGCATGTGTGGTTGCAGTGTGTTATGGAATACCAAAAATAGGTTAAAAAGAGCCAGAGTGGTGCAGTGGATTGAGTGCAGTACTGCAGGCTACTTCAGCTGACTGCTTGCTGAAGTTCGGAGGCTTCAGGAGCTGCCCTGTAGCCTCCAGAGCACGAAAAACTGGCCCTACAAGCAAGCCGGAAGTTTGGGAATGGACTTCCAGTTTGCTTGTAGGGCTGGTTTTAGCCCTCTGGAGCCCTCTGGAGCCTCCAGGAAGCTTCCCTGAAGTCTCCAGAGGGCAAAAAACAACCCTACGAGCAAACCGGAAGTGACTTCCGGGTTGCTCATAGGACCGGTTTTAGTCTTCCAGAGCCTTCAGGGGAACCTCATAGTGTTGTTTTTTCCTCTCCAGAGCCTTCAGGGAAGCCTCCTGAGGGCTCCTGAATGCTCCGGAGGGCTAAAACAGGCCCTATGAGTGAACCAGACGTCCCTGTAGGGGCAGTTTTTTGTACTCCGGAGACTTCAGGGAAGCTCTGGAAGCCTCCGGAGGGCAAATAATGGCCTAAAAAAAAGGCTTTAGACCAGGGGTTCCCAACCTTTGCAACTTTAAGTCTGAAGGACTTCAGCTCCCAGACTTCTCCAGCCAGCTGAAGTCCTTCAGACTTAAAGTTGCAAAGGTTGGGGACCTCTGCTTTAGACAACTATGAAGATTGTGTGAGCTTTAGGAACTATCCAGGTGTTGGCACTCAGTGGAATTGCTGAACGTGATATCTAGAAGCTCTCAAAATGGTATAAGTCAATGATTGTGAACCTTTTCAGCACTGAGTAACCAAACCAGAACGCACGTGCATGTGTGCACATGCGTGTGTGCATGCCGGAGCACCAGAAACCCAAAGACCAGCTGGCTGATGCACAAATGCCTGTTCTTTGGCTGTTTTTTGGCCTGTTTTTTGGCCATTTTCCGGGCCATTTTTTAGGCCATTTTCTGATGCCCCAGCACTTGAGCACCTGGCACAGGTGTGACTTCTACACAATACAAAAGCCCAGCTGGCTGGAAACCAGAAGAGCTGCTGGTGACAGCATGCGTGCCCACAGAGAGGGCTTTGTGTGCCACATCTGGCACATGTGCCATAGGTTTGCCATCACGGGTATGTCATGTGTATATTATTCTGAGAGCTTCTATATACCTCCCTACTGCAGCTCCAGGACCAGAGTAACTCTAAAGCCAAAGACCAGCATAAAACAATATATAAATAAAAATGTAACAAGAATTTGTTCAAAACCGCTAATCTCCGAAAGTACTGCACTGATCGCTTCCAAATTTTCACACAACATTCCTTTGAAATACAGCACCAATGATATATAGATTGTGTAGAAGTCACATCTGTGTCAGGTACATGCAATGGAAATGTAAAAAATTGTAAAAAAGGTAAGTAGATGGATACAGAGAGAGAAGTGGGCCACAGATATTATGTCATCCTTTATGACATAAAATACTCTGAGGGAGAAATACGGTAGGTAGGTAGGTAGGTAGGTAGGTAAAGGGACAGGGAGGGAGAGGGAGAAATACAGTAGGTAGGAAGGTAGGTAGGTAGGTAGAGGGAGAGAGGGAGAAATACAGTAGGTAGGTAGGTAGGTAGAGGGAGAGAGAGAGATAGAGGGAGAAATACAGTAGGTAGGTAGGTAGAGGGAGAGAGGAAGAAATACAGTAGGTAGGTAGGTTGGGGGTTATACGGTGGTTGTGTGTACGTGTTTGTGTGTGCAGGTATAGATCTACACACAGATTGGTTGGCCATTTAACCAGACTGGGCCACAGCAACACATGGCTAGGAATGGCCAGTGCAATATAAAATCTATTTTTAAAAGAAATAAATCACATGATAAAGAGAAGGAAACATAAGCAGTAAGGTCAAAAAATGCAGAACGGTGCCCTCATAGCCTCATTGTAACTGAGCCCATCCACATTGTACTCAATCCTCCTCCTTTTCTCTTTCTTTCCAGAGAATACCATTGCCTAAGCTATTCTGATCTTTATAGATACAGACACATCACAGCATCTGAATATTTCTTTCCAAGGCCTTCGTGGTTGATTTAACAAGAGCTAACAGTCTTTTTGCTGTCATCTACAGCTGGGATCCCCAACCTTTTTGATTCTGCAAACTGGCAATGGCAACTTTGGCAGTTTCAGTGTCTGGAGTGGTGGTGGTGGAATGGTTTCCCAAATGCAACCTAAATCCTGCACATGCAGAAATAAAACTCTCCAGGCTGACCTGCCACCATGACCCAGTAGTGGTCCATAGCTAATGGGTTGAGGAACCTTATCTAGAGGTCACCTAGTTTTTTGCCAAATATGGTAGCCCTAGAATAGGATCATTCTTCCAGTATCATTACCTGTATATCTGTACTTAAGGCTAGAATGAAGTTACCAGCCTACATTGCTGTGATTAGCAACTATTACTTCTAGCAGCTGAATCTACCCTTCCTTTGGCTCCTAACGTTTTCTTTAATTTTCAGCATGTTTACTTGGAAGAAACTCCACCTGAATCCAAAGGAGCATTGCAGCATGCAAAAGATTAAAATATTATTCTCTGATTTCTCTTATAAAAATGCCTAGGAATGCTTTTGAAATCTCTGGGTCTGCTCTCAGATAAATAATGTACGCATGAAAGTTGGGGTGGAAATATATTCACACAAAAAAATCCAAATGCTTTTCCTAATAATTTGGGTTTAAAAAAATAGGGCATGTGCTCGTGGAATCTCAGCATACCATCTTGAGGGGTTGTCGGCACTGGCTGCTAAAGTAATCCATGAATTAGAGACTACAATTTGCCTAAAGTAATATGAGAACATTGGAGTAAAAGTGGGCTGTCAAATGACAGATGCCACTGCAGGAAAGGCTCTGCTTCTGAGTCCCATCAGTTGAGCCTTTTTGGTCAAAGATTCCAGAGCATGCTCCTCCTGCCTTATTGGAGAGGATGTGTAGAGCTCATTCAGGAGATACAGTCCTATAGCCAATTTCATTTTATTTATTTTGTACAATGACAATAAAGGCTATACTACTACTATAACATTTAGAGACAAAGATGGAAGATCCCTGATATCAGGAAGGCCAAAAACCCAGAGCGATTTGGTTTGGCTTGGTTGGGTATAGCTGAATCTTGTATATGAGAATAATAAAAATGCAACTGGAACATGAAGGGCTTTAAAGGTGAAAAACAACACCTTGAATTGTACACAGAGGCATACTGGAAGCCAATGCAGCTCACAGAGTGGTGTCACATGAACCAAATAATACCATTAACTGTCTACATTGCTACATCCTGCGCCAGTTGAAGTTTCTAAATACTCTTCAAGGGCAGCCCATCTAGAACATCTGCAATCTGGAAGTCACAAGAAGATAAGTGACAGTGAGCAAGACTCCTGTTCCAGGAATGGGTGCAAGTGATGCACAACCAAATTGCTCCTAGCCATGCCTACTACCTGCTCCTCAAGCAGGATCTACAAATCAACTGAGTCTATCTGGGGCACTGGGCAGTGGTGGGATTCAATTTTTTTTACTATAGGTTCTATGGGTGTGGCTTAATGGGCATGGCAGGGGAAGGATACTGTAAAATCTCCATTCCCTCACCACTCCAGGGGAAGGTTACTGCAAAATCCTCATTTCCTCCTGATCAGCTGGGACTTGGGAGGCAGAGAATAGATGGGGGCTGGGCCAGTCAGAGGTGGTATTTACTGGTTCTCTGAACTACTCAAAATTTCCGCTACCGGTTCTCCAGAACTGGTCAGAACCTGCTGAATACCACCTCTGGCACTGGGTCTATCTGGGGCACTGCTACTGCATTTAGAGACAAAGATGGAAGATCCCTGATATCAGGAAGGCCAAAAACCCAGAGCGATTTGGTTTGGCTTGGTTGGTATAGCTGAATCTTGTATATGAGAATAATAAAAATGCAACTGGAACAAAAGGGTTAATATCTCCAAAATATTGAAGAACAGGAAATCATGCATGCTCTGGAAATTTTGGAAAATTATAAGGCTGCAAATGTAGATTATGGAACTGAAGAAATGTTCAAATATTACAGACCAATATCTCTTCTAAATACGGATTATAAAAATTTTGCAAAAGTATTAGCCAACAGATTGATGCCAGTTATTCATCACGACCAAGCAGGATTTATCGAAGGAAGATACATGAAGGAGAATGTCAGGCAAATTATAGATTTATTGGACTATCTAGATAAGAATAAACAGATCCCTGCAGTGCTGGTTTTTCTGGATGCGGAAAAGGCCTTTGATCGAGTGAATTGGAATTTTATAATCAAGGCTTTGGAAAAAATGGATTTGGGGGCTCGGTTTATACAGGCGATTGGAGCAATATATCAAGAACAATCTGCACAACTTATTATTAATGGAAGTTTGTCAAAGAACTTTAACATACATAAAGGTACAAGACAGGGTTGTCCATTATCCCTATTGTTATTTATCTTAACTTTGGAAGTCTTGTTGAATACAATACGGGACTCGACTTTCTTGAGTGGAATAGCTATAAGGCAAGAGGAATACAAAACTAGGGCATTTGCAGATGATCTGGTTGTTACCCTAACACGACCGATGAAATCAATAATCCAGATGAAAGATATCATAGAGGAATATGGTTTGGTATCCGGATTCAGACTGAATTATAAAAAGACTAAAATGCTTGCTAAAAACCTAACAGATATTCAAAAAAAGAAACTTGAAAGGGTGGCAGGTTTTGAAATAGTGTCAAAGGTTAAATATTTAGGAATACAAGTCGCAGACTCAAACATAAAACTATTCCAAAATAACTATGAGGTGCTGTGGCAAAAGATACAAAAAGATTTGCAAACCTGGAAAAAATTACAGTTATCTCTGCTTGGAAGAATATCAGCAATTAAAATGAATGTCTTACCTAGATTTATCTTTTTGTTTCAAATGATACCGGTGCTTAAATCTGACAAGCAACTGTTAGAATGGCAAAAAACGTTGAATAAATTTGTTTGGAATGAGAAAAAACCGAGAGTGAACTTGAAAAATTATGCAAGATACTTGCGAAAGAGGTGGGCTTAAACTTCCAAACCTTCGATTGTATTACGAAACAGCTGCATTGACACAAATAACTGATTGGTTTGGAAAAACAAAAACTGAACTGCTGAATATAGAAAGCCACGATCTCGATTTGGGCTGGCATGCATACTTATTTTATGAACACAAAGTGGATAAAGTGTTTAATAGTCACATATTTAGAAGTGCCTTGATGAGAATCTGGAAGAAGCACCGATCTAAGTGGGATTATAAGATTCCGCTTTGGCTGGATTTTGCGGATACCATGTGGAATACAAATCTTAAGTCACTCGGGGATTTTTTATACAAAGATATGCTTTTTGCTGAAAGGGGCAGATGGCAGCTGAAGACTTTGGACACACTGTTGGCAGAAGGGATTAATTTAACTTGGTTACAGTATAACCAATTACAGACGAGATGGAAAGAAGATCAAAAAACTGGTTTAATGGAGCATGAACTAGAACTCGTCAGACAGATAAAGGACACCGGCCGAATGCATATTAAGAGAGTTTATAATGTTTTGTTAGAAAGGGATTCAGAAACTGAATTGGTTAAAGATTGTATGATTAAATGGGCCCAGAATTTTGCTGAACCAGTTATGATGGATACGTGGGGAAAAATATGGGTTCAGAATGTTAAATTTACACAGTCACAGAATTTGCGGGAGAATTTTTATAAAATGTTTTACAGATGGCATTTAGATCCTAAGAAATTATCATGTATGTACCCTAATGTTCAACCAAAATGTTGGAGATGTGAGTGTTTAGATGCTACATATTATCATATATGGTGGACTTGAAAGAAAGTTAAGGCTTTCTGGATAAAAATTTGGTGGGTTATGCAAAATGTTTTGAAGAAAAAAAATACAATTTACTCCACAAATGTTTTTATTGGGTATAGTTAGGGATTTTACATTGGCGGAAACAAAACTGATTTTGTATATGGTGACAGCAGCTAGACTGTTGGTTGCCCAGCACTGGAAGAAAGATGTTTTGCCTACTATAGACCAATGGACGCAGAAGATGGTTGGATTTGCTGAAATGGCGCAAATTTCAGCTTTTTTAAAGGACCAGATGCAAGAGACTTATGCACAGGAGTGGAAAAAGTGAATTGATTATATCAAAAACAAATATCAGACTAGAAAATATTGTGTAGTTTTTAGCTGATGGAGATTATATGAATAAGGTAGTCAGCAGGGGGTAGAATATGAAGGGAATGAATAACATATATTGTGTTTGGAATTACTAGGGTTGCATATAGCGGAAGTCACGGGGTGGGGAGGGTTAGGGAGGATATGGGAGGGAACTATACTGATATTTGATTCATGTATTTCTGGTTGAAAGGGGGGGAGGGATATAATTGTACCTGATGTATGTTTTTTTATCTTGGGGGAAGGGGGGGGTAAAAAAGAAGGGGGAAAATTTGTTGGTTGAAAAACTTTTTCAATAAAAAAAGAAATGTTCAAATATGGTTGTGCTTTCCTTTGGAGTGATGCCTCCTGCTTAGTATATGTATAAACACATTTTTGCCTGACTATTTTTGCCTTGCTATTGAAGGATAGGCCCTATCATTCTCCTATAAAAAGAAAAAAGAAAGTTAGCTTAAGTGTTACTTTTTAAGTGTGCCTGAGAAGTTATTTAGTCCAATTCTGATGAGACTTGGAAGAGTGGTTTGGTTGTGTCAGAAGGATACAGAAAGAGATGTTTGGTTCTCAGCAGATAGCTGAGAAAAATATGAATATTTATGACACATTTGTTGTTTTAGAGAAAACATGATACAATGCATAACTTTGAATTATGGGATTTTTTTCACAACTTTGAGGGGGAAGGTTGATTAACAAATGTGATAAGAACATGATACAATGTCATACAACAATACAGTATAAAGGATGCATGAGAATAAGTGAAGTGTTTAACAAATGGCTCAGATATGGGCAAAGAGTAAGATAAAAACTTAAAATTTGTTGTTTAATGTATCTATAAATAAATGTATTAATAAGTGTTAGCAATTATTGCCATGCTGTTAGAAGTTTATTGATTAAAGATCTGAATATATATGTGTTTTTATTACAAAGAGAGGTGACATTATGCTATTAGATGAGCACTCAAATGGTTTTCAGTGAATATAAAATGCTATGTATGCTGCAATAAAGACCATGGCTCTGAAAATTAATCTGTCAAAAATCAAAGTAGTTACACAAGATAAATATAACAACTAAAATAATAAATGTGTGCATACTTTGGTTAGAGCTTGGAAAGTTTGTGATTTGTAAAAAATCTTAGCTAAATTGCATCACGCAGAATGAAGTATGAATGTGATAATTAATCTACAAGACTAAAGCAGTTGTGACTGATAACAGAAACAATGTGGCCAACTGCCAAATTATACATACATGGAGAAAAACTAGAACCAGTAGATCACATTGTATAGCTTGCTGGAATGTTTTGAAAATGGATGGAGACATTTAAAAAGATTAAATTCTGGTGGAAAGATGATGAGTAATATTTGGACTGTGACTAGGAATGAATGAATGACGAAATAGCTGTGTCTATAAGAGTACCTGCCCACTTTGTTTTCTGGAGGTTAGAAGTGATTATGTGAGGAGAAACACAAAAGCAGAGTGCAGCAAGAATAGTTACTTAAGAAAGTTGTGTGATAAAAGATCAATTCAAGGATAAATGGGTGCTGAATGAATGTGGGTTGAATACAAATGCAAGTGACTAAAATGGAAAAGATACACTGAGGTAGTTTTGATTACAGAGAGAAAAATGAATTAGGTTTTCGTTGTTAAACAAGTATAGGCAGGGAAAGTGAATAGACTGAGAAGAATTGGAGGATCCTGATTGAAGGAAGCTGATAAAATCCTCAAAAAGAAAAAGAAATTAAAGAAAGGCAGTGTATCAAGCTATTGATGTATTTGGTAGCAGCCAAGATGGTTTGCCAACTATGGAGAGATAGTTTGTTATTATAAATTAGATTTAGTTTCTTTTTTTTTCTTATCACATGCCTTTAATTTCTTAGGCTTACTATTTACTCTTTACTGCATTCTTCATGGCACATATCCCAAAAGGGAATCACCTGGTACTTACATATGTAAAGATCATTGGATACAAAGAAAAAGAAAGAGAAGGAAGAAAAAAGGGGTCTAATGTCACTGCCTTCTTCTCCAGAAGCAGTGCTTTTATAGTAAAAGCATTTGTCAAAATTTGCCACAAGTCTTCATAATGCAGAGGACTTGCACTACCAGAACATATGCCGTGATGGGTATGTATGTTTAGCTTGTAAAAACTGGGCAAGTTTCTAGAATGCGAAATGAAACTATTTAACAAGCTTTCTTTGATCACTGCATTTTTAACATTGCATCTCTTGAATGGTTTCAGCTGCTTGTTCTACTATTACTACTACTACTGCTACTGCTACTACTACTGCTACTACTACTGCTACTACTATAATGACCTCCTCTTCCTCTTCCCGCCCTTCTCTAATGCTGGGAACAATGAGGAAAAGAGAAGAGGGTGGCCAGAAGCAAGGTGGATGAATTCAGTTAGAGTAGTGATGAGCACACCATTAGAACAACCTTTGCAACTTTAAGTCTGGAGGACTTCAGCTCCCAGAATTCTCCAGCCAGCAAAGCTGGCTGGAGAAGTCTGGGAGCTGAAGTTCTACAGACTTAAAGTTTCAAAGGTTGGAGACCCCTGCATTAGAAGACTTGAAATAACAGGTTATGGGCAGCTCCTAATGGTGAATATTTATGTAGTCACTAGGAGTCAAAAATCTTTTAATGGCACCTAATCAGTCAATCTTCTTTTTCTCTTTGTTGAGAGAAAATGGCTAACCCAGTGTCTAAGGCAGATCTAGTATTAAGGTCTCTATTAGTCCAGGACCTTAACTTTGATTAGACCAAACTGGCTGTCATAATGGCAACTTAGCAAATAGAAAGGAAAGTTGCTATTTCTATGAAACAAACCGTTCTGTACTTCCCAGAATTAAAAGTACTTCATATGTCTGAATGTTTTCAGGTCAGTGTTAACTTCAGGCAACCATCTGGATTAGTCCTTGCAGTTTCTTGGCAAAATTTCAGAAGACGTTTGCCACTGTCTCCTTCCTAGGGCTGAGGGAAAGTGACTGGCTCAAGGTCTTCCAGTTGGCTTTGTTCCTAAAGACCAGAATTTGTAGCCTTCCAATTTCTAGATGCCTTAATCATTACCCAGCCTGGCTCTCTTCTTTAATAATAGGACTTTATATAAAAGAACCAAGATGGTGCCTATTGTTTCTCTTTACTGCTGAAAAATAATTGCAGCAAAATAACTGACTTTAAAATGGATGGAATTTCTGGAAACATTTCTTGCAAATTCAGTATAGACTCCCGTTGTGTCACTTCTCCAAGTTAGACCCCTTCTGCTCTTTCTGTACTTATTCAGTCCCCATTCTGCTTTGGAAAAGGGAGAAGAGCAGGATGTACAGAGCCAGTGAGTACAAAATACTGCTAAAAAATGCATTAATGTTCCTCTTAACAAAGCCACAATTCCTCAGAGGTCTTGACAGGTTGCATTTTTCTTCATTTCTTTCTAGTGCTTCATTTCCCTTTGGGTACCTGTCATTTCTTATCAATGGCAGTTGATATGGCAGACAATGGAATGCCCAGCCTTCAGTGCTGTAGGCAACTGCTGGCTGCAGGTCTTTTCCCAAAAGGGTCCAGTCTTGCTTTAACCATTTTGTGGCTTTCTTTCCACCACCAAATCACACTACTCCCTCCCCATTCACTCCATATCATATCATTATAGCAAAACATATATACGAATAACAGAATTAACTCCAGAGTTTTAAGCAAGGTTACCCTTGATTATAGTTTGATCAAAGTCCTAGCATCCAGAATTATGCTGGAAGTAAAAACTAACCTAAGCGTGGTATACAAAATTATCTGCTACAATGTTCTACCTGTCAATGACTACTTCAACTTCAACCACAACAATACACAAGCACACAATAGACAAAAACTTAAGGTAAACCGCTCCAAACTCGACTGCAGAAAATATGACTTCTGCAACAGAGTGGTCAATGCCTGGAATGCTGTACCCAATTTTGTTGTTACATCCTCAAACCCCCACAGCTTCAACTGTCTACTGTTGACCTCACCCCATTCCTAAGGGGGCGTGCAGAAGGGCGGGCACCAACATGCCTACCATCCCAGTCCTAATGTTTCGTTTTATTCGTATCCATTTCATGTATCCAAAATCGTGTTTATACATATATATATATATGTTGTCTAATATATGCTTGATGAAATAAATAAATAAAAATAAAAAAAATTAAAATCCATAACACTTAAGGTTTAGCTGTTTTGGTGCAAAGGCAAAGCTATTGTTAACCTATTATGAAACATTATGAAGTAGGGAATGTAGCCCAATAAAGCCCCAGTGGGAGGGTTCAGACTATGTAACATTAACATCCTAAAGTTTCAGTAAGGGACATATAGCCAAGAGCAACATGCATCTCTCTGTAAATTCTGACAGAATAAGATCTGATAGAATCCCATTGCCTTTAGTGACTTAATGCGCTTGGTTTCTTTCATAGCTGTTCCTTGCAAAGGGCATTGATTTCACATAAGAGAGAGATCAAGTCCCTGCTAAGTTTTAGCATCTTTACAGAGTTCACCATAGATCTGAACTTCTATTATTGATGCTTTTGCTGCAATAGCTCTCCTTATCTCACATAGCCCCCGGCTTTCTTCATGGCAACCTGCATCTTTCTGAGATTTTGTAGGAAATGGGTACCCAAATTCACTCTCTGGCAGCTACTTTTCCAGACTTTAGTTATGCTTTTGAATGTATAGTTTGTCACAACAGCTGAGGATTGTAATGACCTTCTCACGAACAGCCAGATGCTGAGAAAGATAAATTCTGCAAAGGATCCAGTCATGTTCTAATGGTCAGCACCTTTATGTGGTTTATTATTGATAAGATTTAGACTTTCCTGCCCTCTCCCTTTGCTGCTGTACCTCCAGCTGTTCCCCTCCCCTCTTGTTTTTTCTCCTTCCTCCTGGGCTCCCCAGTGATATGAGGATAAACAGGCAATGACAAGATTCAGGATTTGGGGGTAGAAAAAGGGAGGAGGAACTGCCATGTGACTCAGAGGACATGACAAATGGTTGCTGTAGGGTATATTTCTGAAAACAGTTGCATTAATGATGATATCAAAGAGATTTTTTCTCTGTGAGTTTTTAAAGAATAGTTTTAAAATAATAGGTGCTTATCAGTCATGTACAACAAAATGTTTTATTCCAATAATCCAAAACTGTGTTCCAGGCAATCCTCTCTTATATCTGTTTGATTGCATAAATATGGTCATTTTAAACCTATATAATACATGAGAGGACAAACTCTTAATGACTGAATGATATTGGAATCTGTACCATTCAGTCTCAAGAGAGATATGAATACGACAAAGAAAGAAAAACCAGAGTAGACTAACAAATGAAAATATTTACCCAACATTTTGAGGCACTTTTGAGGTTTTTTACATAAATTTGACTTGTTTTCTAATTGGTTACACAACAGACATTTGCTAAAAAAATTTAGGGACATGAAAATCAAGTTTAGATCTTAGAAAATTAGATCTCAATTAATCTAATATGATCTACTCTGACTTGAGTGAATATAAGTGAATATAAGGGCCTTGGAATTGCCCACCAACATTTATCAATATAGAGTCATAGTTCTGACTTCTCCATTCCCAGATATATTGTATTTCCTCTTGTGCAATGCAAAATCAGAACCAAAGTTGGAGAGTCATTTAAGCCATTTACTCCAAGAGAAATAAGGAATCCTGATTAAGCACCCTCAATAGATGCTCGTCCTAGCCTCTGCTAAAAATACAGGCATAAAAGGAAGCTCTTGGTAATTGTCAACTATTTTTACTGGGTGGGAGCTTTTTTCCTAAGATTTTAATCAAAACCCAGCCTTCCATAATTTAAATCTTGATCTTGTGTTCTGCATTTTGAGATAATTTTTAAATTTGAATCTATCACATTGGTGATGTTACCTTGTTGGATAGTGAAACATCTGCTAGCAAACAATCATGTCCGCAGAGTGCCAAGGATTGTCTGTGTGTCTGATTGTCTGCCTGTCTGTCTGTCTATTTACCAGTAGTATATGCAGATTTATGAAAGTCTGGATAATTTTCCATCCTCTTTTTCAATGAAGTCAAAGTAACCACTTTTGTCTCGAGGGAACTGGTGAGCTGTGCCAATTATGCCTGTTTCTCAACTTTAAAGACAAAAGGTCTACAAAGGAAGAGAACACAGCCCAGGAAGCAATCTAAAATGGTTTGATGTTGCTCCAATTGCCCCAGTTGGAAATCTATCAGGTTTGATATGTACCTGATTTGAAGGACACTGAAGACTTTGGATCTTTCTTTACTGCAGAGCTGAGGTGCTCTCCATTCACCCATGAGAATTATGCAGAAACCTAGTCTGGCATAAAATTTGCTATTTCTATTGCAACTACTATCTTGCCTCAGCTACCTCTTTTTCCAGTAGTATTAGCCATGTGACTTCTCTCCAAGGTAATGAGTGATAAAACCAAATAGATTTTATATACTTAAAGTCTACTCTTCAATGATATTGGAATAAGGGGAAAATTAATTTAAATCTCCAAAATCACATAAGTACCCTATATTTCCAAAAGAATTATCTGATCTCAGGCCAAACCTTTATGCATTATGTTTCTCCAAAAAAATCTTAAAGAACGTGTGAAATGACTAAGAACTCGAGGGAAGCAAATATTGTTTCTATCTTTAAAAAAGAGGGAAAGAAAGGAAGATTCAGCATATAGTCCAGTCTAACAATATTTTCTAAATACATAATTTTTATTAACATTTCTAAACAAGAAGATAAAAACTAATATACAGAATTAACATAAGAAAAAAGGAATAAAAGAAAAAGCAAAAACTGTAAGGAAACAAAAAAAGAAAAAGATATGAAGTATTTATTCTTCACAGTGTTAAGTACAGATATATTTTCAGCTCTCTAAAGTTACATCACGTTATTCTGTCTGTAATCTATCCTATCTAATAATCAGAACTATAAATCATCAGTTTATGAAATGGTTTCACTTTTATGCAAAAAGTTTGTAAGAGATTTCCAGTCACCAGTAAATGTAAGTAATATAATTTCTCTAATCAAAGAACTCTAATCTAATCAATTTCAGCAAAATCTGCCAACTTCACCACCATTCCTCCATAGCGGGTAGTACTGAATCTTTCCATCTCCATGCACATAGTGATCTCTGTAGTAATCATATGTTAAAATAATGTTCCATAACTTTTTTCTGTTTAGCCATGGTCTTCATATTTCGTATTTGGGGGAAAAATTGCAGCAGATATCCTGTTTCCCAAAAATAAGATCTCCCTGGATAATAAGCCCTCCTAAAAAATATTGGAACACAGCAGCAGCCATGAGGTGACCATGCTCTCCACCTCCTGCATCTCAAAAATAATAAGACCTCCCCGAAAATAAGGCTTAAGCGCTTATTTTGAGGGTCAAAAGAAAATAAGACACTGTCTTATTTTTGGGGAAACACAGTAGTAAAGAGGTTCATCTGTAAGGATTTTAAAAGTAATGTGATTATTATTAACATAGATTTATCAAAAAGAAATATTATCTAATCTTATATTATTTTTGATCAAATAATTTCTCTGATAGATCAAGGGAATGCTATAAATATGGTATATCTTGATTTCAGCAATGAATTTGGACAAAATACCCCATAATATAGTGATTGACAAGCTAGCAAAATGCAGATTGGGTGACATGACAGTTATAAGTATATGTGGAACAATAGCTTGGAGAAATATAGGTTCTCCTTCACTAGATGTGTCCAAACAATAACTACAATGCCATTGCTATGGGTACTTAATTTCCAGTGCTGTACTGAACACAATATTACCTAAATACCCTTATATGATTGTATGAGATTAATGTTTTTACATGATTAGTCCATATAAGAAAGGACTCATGGGCTCAATTTTCCATTCGGTAGATTGTTATACTGTTCCTTTAATCTCCATCTGCCATCAAGGGGCCATAAACGGAGAATTCATCTTGTTCATCTAATGTATAATAAGTTTAAAATATAAATATAAAGCTAGTCTTCTCCTTGAACTGACCTCATAAGACAGTAATTTGAAGAAAGAGATTTTTAAATGAGCTACTGCTGACATTGCAAATTTCCCTTGCTCAGAGGGGTGGCAGCTTCTTGGAAGGCCTTCTTGTTGGTGTTCTGAGCAATCAGTAGATGGCAAATTTCTTGCAAGACCTTAGTTCCCATGCAAGCGAATGAAGAAGCGCTGTATGCTAGACCAACATATTTTTCCTAGCTTCTATTTTCTTTGCAATCAAGCAGATTTTTGTTACCATCCAGCCTTCTCTACCATCGGCCCTTCAAAAGTGTTGGAACCGCAAGTAGCTGCAAATTGGAATAGTAATAATCTCAGTACATCATCAGTTTGGGGAACATTATCTTTAAAAAATGACTAGTCTGTGCTTGGCCTAAATTTTCTACTTTTCTGTATAAGAGGCTATTCTTAAGTATCTCCTTGACATTTCTTTCCAGGCTAGCCCGCACTTTTCCTCTATCCAACAACAACCATTGTCTGATTAAATCTGGCTAATTATCAGTCAGTATCAGACCACCTTTAGTCTTATGGCTCAGGGGTCTGCAACCTTTGCAACTTTAAGTCTGAAGGACTTCAGTTCCCAGACTTCTCCAGTTCCCAGACTTCTCCAGCCAGCAAAGCTGGGAACAAATTCTGGGAACTGAAGTCCTTCAGACTTAAAATTGCAAAGGTTGCAGACCCCTGTTCTGGCTGCTAACCCAGTTAAACTTGCATCACTTCTAGATGGTCAATGTATCAGGAATGCCATGCAAAGCAGTTCTTTCTTATGGAAATACTTTGAGCAGAGCTTTAAAACATGTAGCAGGATGGTAACCAGTTAAAATACTACTTCTTCCAATATTCTTTCTAACTTTCAGAACATTTCTTTGCATACTGTATTGATTATTTTCTACTCTTTTGTTCTAAGCAAATAGACTTATGCCTCTCTCTTCCTCTCTTCTTAACCTCCCCTATCCTCTCCAATGCCCTTGTTCATTTCTCTCTAACTGTACCCACTTTTGCTCTCATATGTTTTCTAACAAAAATAGCTTTGTTATCTCTTGCTGTCTGCTGGGAGGTGGGAATGGCTTCTCTCCACCCCCTGAAAAATACACACCATGTGATCATCACTTTATCACCATCTTATCAAGTATAAATTACGCAGCTCATCCTAATCTAGTCTCTTATTTGTTTCTTAGAGACATAGTATTAAACCACATATCTTTTTTCTTGCTTTATTGGTTCGTGGGAATTGAAAATTATGGAAGTGCTAACTCCCAATTGCATCTGGAAGCCCCGGCTGGAAAAAATATATGCATCTTTGTAATGTCATCTGCTATTACAAACTTGAACTTTCCATATATTCTTGACTAAAATTCTTAGTTACCTGGAGATGCTAGGACTTGTGGTCTAGCTTGGCCTCTTCTCTGTTTTTAATCTTTAGTTTAGAGCAGTGTTTCTCAACCTTGATGGTTTCACGATTTGTGATCTTCAGCTGTTCTACAGTGTAGAGTAAACTGTTGAACTCCATGCAGATTATGAATTACTGGGACATTTCCTTGTGATGATTTAAAGAATAAGATTTGTTCATACTTGGATACTGATGTTTATATAGAGAACTTTAAAGAGAACTTTTCTGTCTTGACAACTTTTAAGATGTAAGTATTTGAACTCTCAGAATTCTCCTGCCAGATCTAGCTGGAGATTTCTGGAAATTGAAGTCCACACACACACACACACACACACACACACACACACACACACACACACACCAGTTACAGACAAAACAATGAAACAACAAAAAGAGTAATAAAAAAATATGCACAGGACAAATAACAAAGATATCATTAATATTAACATTAAACATAAAATGTCCATGCTTGTATGCTGAAATATTTCTCAGTCTCCTCATCTTAAAATTGTTAAGGTTGAAAAACTGATTTAGAGGAAGGAAGCAATATTCCATCCTGGTCCAAAAGGCAGCAATAGACTAGGTTCCTATCATTATTTGTAGTGCAGCAAAAGTCCAAATCAAGACTTCCGTACATGGTTTCATTTTTTAAAATGGCTGCCCCTGCATATGCTATAAATAATGCAGCTTCCCCCAAAAGTCAGAGTTGTCTCTGTCCTAGGAGTGAAAGGATAGCATCTTCCACCACACCTCAGGCAACAGGCCTACTAAGGAGCTCGGTCCATAGGGATTGTCCTCCAGTTCTCTGCTATTATACTTTGCCTCATGATATCTACCTTCTGAGACCTTTGCTGTTTTTTGCCTAATAAAGCTAGTTCATATGCAGTATGTTATTGGGCACACACAATATTTCTCCATCTGCTTGTAGCAAAATGAGGTCTCTCTTCCTGTGTTCCCACAATACTGTCTGGCTTACATACTGCTTGGGAAGCTGCGTTCATTAGTTGCCAATTCAATTCCTGCTTCAGAGAAGATATTTTTGGTGTAGTTCAGTGGTGTGATTCAAAACTTTTTACTACCACTTCTGTGGGCGTGACTTTGTGGGCGTAGTGTGGCTTTGTGGGGAAGGATACTGCCAAATCCTCATTCCCTCCTCACCCTACTAACCTGCTTTCCAGCTCCGTTCTCCTGTTCAGGGCAACAAAAGAAGATCAGCTGGGAGGCTGGGAGGCAGGGCCAACCTATTTGCCAGTTCTTCGAACTACTCAAACTTTCTGCTACCGGTTCTCCAGAACCTGTCAGAACTGGCTGAATACTACCTCTAGTGTAGTTCCACTGGATATATGGTGCATTGTTTCTTATTGGTAGATATTTCCATCTCCTCTTGGGTTCTTGGAATATCCGTCCTATAGCTACATTGCTATCAAGATCTCCTCCTTTTTTTCAGTTCTTCTGAATAGTTTTTCAGATCTGTAGTTTAACTTTTGAACAGCCCCTAGCCCTTGCTTCAAAAAGTAAAGGTGGATAGGAGTGGGGGAGGATTCTCATATCCTGCCGTTATCTCTCAGATGAAAGGGCAGATAGAAAATACAATAATAAATAACTGTACTAGTTGCTAAATATGTACAGAGTTACAATATGAGTGGTTCCAAGATTCAGTGCTTTTTTTATGCCAACATCATAGTCACAGTTACAACATATATACATTTAAATAAATAATAAAAAATTAAATAATACACATCTGGCACTGTTTTTATTTGACCAGGAGCTTGCTATATCTTTCCAGGTTGTCTGGTTTTGTGGTACCATTTGTGGTATCTGTCCTATCTACAGTTGAATTTTAGCAACAAATTTTTGTGATTGCCACTGCTATTTATTTATTTTATTTATTTATTTCTTGGATTTGTATACCACCCTATCTCCCCGAAGGGACTCAGGGTGGTGCACAGGTAAATATTGGTTAAAAAAAGTTTTATTGGTTTTTACAATTTTTTTCAATCAGGAAAAGGGTATAAGGTATTAGTGAGACATTTTGAGGACATCTATGTCGGAGGCGTCGGCCCCCTCCGAGGCTTCATACAGAAAAAAAAAGGTGATACAATAAATTTTCCATTTCCCTACAAAGTGGAAAGAGATACATACATATATCATTTCATAACTTCATGCAATCAATCATTTGTTTCTATAAACATCCAGCTAAGGGTTACACTATATTGAAAAAAGTCATTTGTGAGATCTGAGTCTTTTAGCAATTGTATCCTCTTCTCCTTGACCACCAGTGGGCAGGGGCGGGGCCCCTCCCGTTCCCCCATTTTCATCCTCCAGGATTGAGGAATGTTTTTTAAGAAAGGCTTCCGCCTCTGCAATTGTTTTAATTCTTACTCTCCCTCCCTCCCAGAACACTAACATTCCTTCGGGCATTGACCACTTGAACCACACCCCTTTTTTGTATAATCTTTTTGATAAGAAGGAATATTTCCTTCTTATTTCTCTAATCTTTTTCGGGATCTGTTTCAAAATGGCAATCTCAGTCTGTTGATATATCAAGGGACCATCTCTTTGTGCTCTCAGGAACCCATCCCTCATCGACTTTCTTACAAATTTAATATGTATCTCTCTGGGTACTTCATTTATTCTGGCATATGCTGAATTAATTCTATAAATCAAATCAATGTCCCCCCAAATATCTTCTTTGCTCTTTTTAGTATAATCTGCTAACACCGTACACATTAAATCTTTTAAATCCTCAGAGTCAGCTTCAGGAACATTTTGAAACCTTAAAAAGTAAGATCCTTTCTAAATCCATCCTAGACATATGACCAGCTAAATCCACTAATTCTTTTTGAGAATTACTTATCTCTCCCCTCATCTCAGCCGCCCCCCCTCCAGTCCATCAATTCTTTGTTTATTTTCCATTAGTACTTTCTGTGTCTCCAAAAGTTCCAGTTTTGAACTAACATTGTCTTTCCTGATTTCTTTTATTTCTTTCATGATGTTTTGTAGAGTTTCCTCTATTGCTGATAACTGTGTAGCTTCCCCCTCCGTTTCTTTGGAAAACATTGAAGTAATCTTAGGTTGGTGTGGGTGCTTTTTTGAAGCCATAATGAAAATGTTAAATTCTTGTCACTAATATGGCGTCTGTTGGAGAGGTAGTCCGTGAGGCGAGGAGAGAGTAAGAGTCAGAGTCCAAATTTAAAATGCACTTTGCTTAAAATCCAGAGAGAGAACAATTTTTTAAACAGCAATCAAATGGGAAAAAGAAGAAGGCACATCTGGGAGAAATCCTAAGAGTCCATTGCATTAATCCAATAGTAAAAAGTTCAGTCCCATAAAAACGAAGGAGTGTCAGCACTTTTCAAAGAGAAATATTTCTTGCTGAGAACAAAGGAACGCCATCTTCCCCGCCCCTCTGGCAGCTGCGGAGAACTAGTGAAAGTCCATATCAGTTGTTGCAAGACAGAGATACAAAGTATCATTAACAGTCTTAAAGTGAAAGACTTTCATTTGCTGTTTAAAAATCGGATGTTAAGTTCTCCTCCTCCCCAAGCCTGGGGAGCATTTCAAAACGCTGCTTTTTTTCCCTTCCGAGGAGGGGTTTTACAAACTCCCCCCTCCTTCTTCTTTAAAAACAAAAGTTGAAGGCATTAATTATTAAATCACTCACAGTCCACTCTGCAGCAATGACGGAGCCTCGGTGTTGCCTTCAGCTCCGGCTTTCAGCCCAACTTTAATTGCAGCTGTCCCGGCTCTCCATCGGTGGATGAAAGGGAACTCCCCCTCCCGCGACTCGTTCTCTGCGCGAGCCATCCGTGTGGTGGGGGCTCTTTAGCAAGAGCCCCCATGCCCCCGAAGGCACCGCCAGAGCAACCAAGTGGCGGACGTATTAAAGACCCATCCGTCGCCTCCGGAAGACCAGAAGCGGAATCCACAGGTAAATATTAAAAACAATACAAAAATACAATGTAAATACAATAAAAATATATTAAATTTAAACCCGTGCTAAAAACATCTTTAAAACCCATCTAAAATCCCTTACTAAAATCCCTACAATTTGTTATTAACATCTAAGCCAGGCCAGCCAGATGAAAAAAGTAAGTTTTAAGCTCCCGGCGGAAGTTGCGTAGGTCCGTGATGGTACGAATATTGGGGAGTAGGTTGTTCCAGAGAGCCGGCCCCGCCACAGAGAAGGCCCTTCCTGCACAGGGTTAAAACCCCCAAATTAAAACTTTGATCAGCTAATAGTCAGTTTGGTATCGGGTAGTTCATGCTAGATGAAACAAGTGCGTTTTTAAGCACTGGTGGAACAGGCGGAGATCCGAGGTGACACGGAGTTCGGGAGGTAGATCATTCCAGAGGGTTGGGCCAACCACAGAGAAGGCCCTTCCCCTGGGCATCACCAACCGGCATTGCCCGGTCGACGGCACCCAGAGAAGACCCTCTCTGTGGGAGCAAATGGTCTTAGGGACGTATGGGTCAGCAGACGATCTCGCAGGTAACTAGGCCCCGTGCCATGGAGCACCTTGACTGTTGGCAACCTTATCTATGGACTCAATGAAAAGATACCAGCATATCATGAGGCATGGCTCATCTTTATCAACCCAAGCTCAAATAAACTTCCAAAGCAAACATTGTTTAGTTAATGTACCCTGATAAGTGTATCTCTTGAGTTCAGGATAATTCATTATAGAATCTTCATGTTTCAGAATTCTAACTCTTTCTTCATTGAACATAAAGAGTCAGAAAGAAGATGGCCTTAGCCTGATCCATTGTAACGAGACAAGAGGAAGGTGTTGATCAGCCCAATGATATGCTCTGTTAAAGCTTCCATGAGACCCAAATCCTATTATGAATGTACATGTATGAAAAAAAGATCTCCAAACTCTTTCTCTCCACCCCTCCTTCAGAGGACATCCTCCTGTTACTTTGATATTTTTTTTTACTTCAGCCTATTTAATATAATTTCTAGCTAGCATGATCCTCAACTGCAATTTTCTGAACTAGAGTATGGTGCATAATGCATCCATCTTTTCTCTTTACCATAATTCATGTCTCTTTTGAAGTCCTTAAAATCATTTGACTAATCCTGTTACTCTTGATTCCAAATTAAAACTAAAGGACAAAGGTTAAATATCCATGGCAGGCCTGCTGGCTTTAAAACAAACAAAAAAAGTTCATATTTTCAGGCTCTACAGAGTGAAATATATCAATATAGCACTTAAAATGTCCTTCACTCCCTTTAAAATACATCCGGGTGGCACAGGGCAAATGCAATGATGACATAAAATAGGATTATATTGCTGCTGTTATCACAATAAATTCTAAAAGGGACTTTCACCCGTTTTTGAATTTATAAAGCTTTTTTTTTAGCTAGTTTCTTAACCATTTCATTGCCTTAGGCAATAGTAAATCATGAATTAATGCATTAAGAAAAGTCTATTAACTGCCTGGGACATTACCTGTTTCCAGAGGTTAACCAGACATCTGTCATAAAAACGAATACCTCTTTTTCTGAGATCAAACACTTTCTAACAGGAAGTCTCAAAATCAACATAATTCTAAATCTATCCACCTTTCTGTGGATCACAGAATACACTGTAACGAGGACTGGCTCTGAATCTCATCTCCTCCCAATAGTTTAAAAGAGATCAGGCCATAACATCAATTTCATGAACACAGAGAAATATAAACGTGCCCTAAAATCTTCTGTTATGTTGGAGATTGTTAACATTTCATGTTATGGATGTTCAAAGAAAGTAAGCAGAAAACATTTCAGTCCTTGGAATATATTGCTTCTTTAAATGGAACTTCCATAGAATGTCAAGTAGATATACATGTCTGTTATCTTAGAACAAGAGTTCCTAAAAAAATTTGCCATCACACCTCCCTTTAGTCTCAATGTACACACTTTCCCTAAAAAAACCAGGCACCAAAATGAGCAAAAAGGAACAATGAAAACAGTGCAATGAAACTTTGGGAAATTTATAAGTAAGTATTATAGAGTTATTCACATCTCTCCTAGACTCTGTGCCTCCCAAAAAAGATACACCTCAATGTTTGGCAAATCTGCTTTGGAGGAAGAACCAACGTCTTCAGTAATCTGATTTTACTGTTATGTTGTACCTTAAACAATGTACCTTAAACTCTCTGATTTGGTTAGCTTCTGCACCATCCCACCGACTATAGCATTGCCTTGGTTGCCTTAGCCATTCCACTACACACGCATGTGGTAGCCCTATGCCAAATGGGACAGGCAAATATTAGGAGTGATAAAGGCTTGGTAATCGCCACATGCATCACTTTTTCTCCAAGTATTCATGAGTGCTAGTTCTTCATTGACTCCTATTTGCAGCTAGTGGACTCTAATCCAAGCAGAAAAATGTTATAATCCCAATAGAAAAGATGGGAAAGCTTGTTTAGTTTTGCCTATCTACATGTTGGAGCAATGATAAAGAACAAAGCCTTTATTTGAAATATTGGTTATTTCTTCCCACCAACTGAAAATTTAGTCATTTCTTCCCTTTGTATGATGCTTCTTAATTAAAATGTAATGTGTTGAAGTATGTGACTGAGATTAAACACATATTGGTTAGCATTATATTACTTCTTACAACACTACAGGGGATCAGAGAGTTGCAGGTACCTTGCTGAAAAAGCATTGGTGATCTATAGAGTTGGATATTGTACATTAATGTTTCCCACTAGCATATGTTACTAAGGGCAAAATGCTTCTAAATGTGCTCCTTATAGCTGCTTGTCAATTTGTAAAGCTAATTTCTCTCCTTCTCTTTCTCCCTTTGACCTCCAGTGGCTTCAAATGTTAAATTGGCTGTTTTATTATTTATGTACACATCTTCTTGCAAAATTCAATGGATGGAGACAGTGGAGGAGGAGGAGGAGTCCATAACAAATTACATCCCCAATTTTCTGTCATTTTCCCTTAAAAGCTATCAAAAGGAAGTCCTTACATTGTTCCCCCAAAATTGGCTCATTGCAAAAGGAAATGGGCAGGTTTTGAGTTTGATTTAGTATCTTCCTCATACCAAAACATTGATTCTTAGAGAGCATTTGTGTGTCTAGAATAAAGACAGGGATAAAGTTCTGCTCCAGTTCCACTTGTGCTTACCAACATGTGCATAGGAACACACATGTGCATGTGGAACCAGCTTGCCCCAAAAGCTGGGAGCCAGAACAATTAAAGATTAAAATGAAGCAGAAACAAAAGGAAGCTTTTCAAGTTTACATGATGACCCCAGCTATTACGTAAGTTACTTCCTAAATCTTGCCTCCTCCATTCTTCATAGCTCAGTACTGTTCTTCTACCCCTGGTTGACCACCTTGGCTCTCATCCTATTCTCCTGTATGTAAAGGCAATAACTATTTCTTCGCTGCTCTTTTATATTAAGGTTTGTATCACTCCCTGCAAGTTTTTATTGTATTTTTCATTGTTCATCAGTTATCTTCTTGTATGTCATGCGATGCAATTTATTTCAGTGACACACCTGAGGACAGGTTGGACATGGCTGTAGGTTCCAACTTTGGCAGATTTAAGCTTCTAAGGGGTAAAATACTCTGAAGAATTAAGTATTCTGGAGGAAAAGGTCCCTATTCCCACACTTAGTCAAAACTAAAGTTGTTAAGGGTTTGTGAAATTTCTGTGCAATGTCATTGTGAAAGCACTGATTTATCTATCGACACCATGATGTAAACGTCAGCTAGGCAGATTGAAGAGGAAAATGAGGTGGGGAGAGAGGCAATAGGAGAAGAGAAAAGATTAACTTATGAAGCAGAATGATTTGGAGGTTCTATTTTGGATTTTATTTTGAACAACACATTCACACGGATTCTAAATATGTATTTTTGGTTTTTATTCTTTTTGTTCACTACCTCATAATTCCTAACTCATTTTGCTACATGCATTGATACAATTGGGTGATTCTGAAGGAAACTATATAGTTTTGGAATGGAGAAGAAAATAAAATAACATAGTAGAGTAGAAATCAATCATGTATCCATGGGAAAAACTGAAATATAGCCTCCTGCTCCCTTCTGACCCAGATTTACCCACAGGCATTTTAACCTACACCAGCCTTCCTAAGTTTCTGTAATGACTAGGAATTCTGGGAGTTGAAGGCCTGACGTATCTTAACAGAATAACAGAGTTGGAAGGGACTTTAGAGCTCTTCTAGTCTAACCCCCTGCTCAAGCAGGAAACTCTATATCAGGGGTCCCCCAACCTTTTTGGCACCAGGGACCGGTTTCATGTAAAAAAAATTCCGCAGACCAGTTGGAGCCTCCAGCGGGTGAGTCGAGTCACGTGGGCAGCGTGCCCATTCGGCGGTCACGTACAACCGGGCGGGAAAGCTGCCAGGGGTCCCGGGCAAAGGATCCTCGGCTGGGGCAAGGAAGGACGGGCTCCTCCTGGGCAGGAGGGCCTGGCAGCCACTTCCCCCCGTGCAGGGCCGGGTGGTGCCCCGAAACCCCCCCCCCAGGCCATTGCCCCAATTCTGCCCCCAGGGAGCACCCCGGCCAGCCACCAGGATAGCAGAGCGTTTGCTACACTTTCCTAAGAGTTGCACTACTCTCTCTGCCACTCACTCCGGACCGGTTACTATCAAGCCATGGACCGGCACTGGTCCACGGCCCGGGGGTTGGGGACCCCTTCTCTATATCATTCCAGACAAATGGTTGTCCAGTCTTAAAAACTTCTAATGCTGGAGCACTCACAACACTGAAGGTTTTTAAAAAGAGATCAGACAACCATTTGTTTGAAATGTTATGGGGTTTCCTTTTCTTGAGGATCTAAGTTGGAGAAGGATCAGTGAAATAGTTTGGTCCTTATAGTCTACTCTACTTGGATGCAGGGTTTTCTAATTAATTGCTGTTAATATTTGAGCTAAAGTAAACATTTTTGATCACTGATTACATTTGTAAGATTTACCCAAAACCTGCCTAAGATTTCTGAATGAGACTTATTAATTATTTAAGACTGGATGGATAGCAGGAGGAATCATGTTTGTTTTCTGAAAACACTTTCCAAAGCTGGAGTTTACATATTTGTGTTTGGTCCCTTCAGTGCTGAGACAACCTGACCACTATTATCCATATCACAAATAATATTATAGTCACACCAATGGATCACGATCATAGGTTGTATATGAGGCTGCCTTTGGAGACAACATAGATATTTCAGCTGATTCAGAGAATGGAAGTTAGATAATTGCCTTTGTTGGCTAATTAATCCCAAAGACAAAATGCTGATTTTAACCTTCAAAACAGATTTCCTTTGCAAAGGTGCAAAATTAGGATTGGTAATTCAGCATTTACAGAGAGCCTTTCCCCACCCTGGAGTACACAGCCTATAAACCCCATTGCCTGATTTTTGCTGCAATACCAAGAATCTACTTGGTTGTATTCATATAGCTGTGATGTCTAGCAAATGCACTTTTTAACTTTTAATTATTGGGGAAAGCAGGGAAAAAGACTGAAGCAGGAAAATCTCATATTATCCTCCTCTCTTGAAAAGTCATGGCAAGCAGCAGCCACAGCAATAAGATGGCTGGTAATTAAAGCACCTTTGCTTCTCTGTAGAGAAGTTTGAAGGTGTTATTTTCCAGTCCATCGAAGCACAGAAAATCCATCTGGGGCAGACAGAGCCAATGCTTAGGAAAGGAAACTCTTGAGAGCTGGGGCAGGATTGGTTGGAATAAAGATATTTCCTTACTAATAAGGATCCCTTAGAAAATCACAACTCTAGTTTGCAGTGGAAAAGTAACATTACATGTGGGGAAAGCTTAATTTACATGCAGAGGCACAAAAATAAATAGAGGAAAGTGTAGAAAGCTCATTAGGTCCAACAGGATTTACTCATATGTAAGTGTAAGTAAAATAACAGCCTAAACTATAACTTGTGTCTTTAGAAAGCAATAGAAATGACTAAGGGAAAAATAACAATGAATTGCAGAGATTACCTGTGAAGTTATTGTTTCTAATTCTGGACACGTGCACATATTTAACACTACATGATTTGCATATTGATATTAATTTATATTCATATTCAATTCTCAATCTGACAGTATTCCAGAAATTGCTGTTAGAAACTGAACACAAAACAGGAAATCTTTCATTTGAATCTCAGAACAAATATATTAGAAGTTCTGCTGAATCATTCTGGATGGGCACAGCTCAGCAGAAAAAGAAACCAGAATTGTTTGAAGTTTTTGTCTATGTTCTTGGACTTTTCTCACTCTTTCCCACCAAAACTAATATTCAGAACCGTAGGTTAGATTGTAGCTACCACAACACAAACTACCAAGTGTACCATACACGTAGTCCTTGACTTACATCTATTCATTTAGTAATCATTTGAAATTAGAACAGCATTGAAAAAAGTGACTTATCACTATTTTTCACACTTATAACCATTGCAGTATCTCCATGGTTATATGATCAAAATTCAGATGCTTGGCAACAGGCGTGTGTTTATCAGGGTTGCAGTGTTCCATGTTACTAACTTAATAACTGCATGGATTCACTTAACAACTGTGGCAAGGAAGGTCAGAAAGTGGAGCAAAATTCGCTTAATAACTATCTTGCTTAGCAACATAGATTTTGGCCCTAATTGTCATCATAAATCAAGAATACCTGTATTCATACCAAATAGACATATTTTGGTTCAGATAGAAACCAAGTAGCTCTTTGGTGTACGGATCATTTTGTGTATCTGTAATTCTGAATTATGATTTGGTTGCAGATATCCTTTAAAAAGGCTGTCTTTCAAGTGACCCTTTTTACACTAGCAGAATGAAAAAAGGATTCTAGTTTGCATACAATTTGCATATGTAAACATATGGATGCAAATTTACGAATAAATGTATTATAATTTAATAGAAAGACAATAACAATAGCGGCTAGACTTATATACCACTTTCAGCCCTTTTTAAGAAGCTTGTAGAGTCAGCATATTGTCCCAAAAATCTTGGTCCTGATTTTACCAATCTGAGAGGGATGGAAGGCTGAGGCAACCTTGAACTGGTCAGGATCAGACTCCAGATTAAGGGGAGGGTTAGCCCACAATATTGCATTCTAATCATTGTGCCACCAAAACTCCAAGATGTATTACTATAGAAGACAAGTCTAACCAAACTACTAATGTGCACGTTCAATCAACTATCCAGATGCTAATTTTCAATGGACACTTTGGTCACTGTCTCCCTCTGTCACACTTTTGGATTCTGAAAAAAATTCAGACTAGATTCACCATTCAGAAAATGGTGTCCCACAAACATTTATCCCCTAATGAGTGGTATATGTTTATCTCATTAATTATTGCCTTACCCAAAGGACTCTTGCTTTAACATATTTAGCTTGCTCCACAGTTTTGCTTCTCTACTTCGCCATTATTCTGAAAGCAGCCAAATGCTGTTTGTTTTCCTTTTTTTTCTGAACTTCTCTTTTAAGATTGATTTAGCCAACATATAATGCCCTTTCAACCTGGTGCTTCTCCTACTTCCTTACATGTAAATACACTTTTCACTCACTTCAAAGAGTATTTCTTTTTAACTTTGTTTCTTGTAGACTGGTTAATTTTAAATCAATCCATCCATCCATCCATCCATCCATCCATCCATCCATTCTTACTATTTATGACATTCATATTCAAAATGTTTGAGCTTAATATAATCATGCAAGCTTCTGATTTTTATTGTGCTGTTTAATGTGTGTGTATGTACATAAACACGAACATACAGATAACATAGTGTATATGTGCAGGTTTTATTATAGTGCATTTCTGCACACCAACAATTATTACCTTGTTTGATATTCCTCAATATAAAACAAAATGAGAAGAACAAAAAGCTAAATGATTGAAGTGCAAATTTTTAAATAATTTTCAAAAACAAGAACGATGGGTGTATGAGGAAATATACAACTTCAATAGATAATTCCCAGTCTCTTTTTCATTTTTGTTTCCATCCCTCTTTTAACAGTTCTCTCCAGACAGTTAGACAGAAAGAAAAGCATTTCCTCCTCACTTTTGAACTAAAGTATTGTCCACCCAACTTTGAGTTGGCACAACAGAATACCAACTACCAACTTAACACTTGTCCCCTCTGACAGTTCCTAACCTGCATCTTTTGGGTCTATTACAAATCATTATGGGATTCTTAATGAATGCACCACTCATGACAGGCAGGTGATTGGTTTTATCACTGATTTTGCTGCTGTTCCCCTTCACTATTCCCCTGTCACAATCAGTGGAGAAAACATCCACCAATCAGCACACATCGATGGGGAGGATCTGAGTTCAGGACCTTCCCTGTCATTTCTAGGTTGATTTTATCTGCTAAAACCTTAAGACCATTTGGGCATCTTCTAAGTTAAAATGATATAAAATAGGGGGGGGGGGAGAGAGAAGACTCCAGAGTGAAACTAGGAAAAAAGCAGACTCCATCATGATCGTGCTTCTAGCTTTCAAGGTCCTATAGAGTACACAGTCTGAGAAATGCTAGCTGCCAGCAGCCACTTCAGGACAGTGATGGCTAACCTTTTCTGAAGCGAGTACCCAAAGCACGCTCAAACCCCCAAAATGCAATGCGCACATGGCCCCCCATGCACCCCCACATACACACACGGCCCCACATGCCCTGCCCCCATGCACATGTGCCCCTCCGCATGCGCCTCACCCCCTGCGCATGTGCAGCAGAGCCCCGAAGACCAGCTGGCTGGCGGGAGGCGCACATGCATGCACAGCAGAACTGAATTGAAGCGACGGCTCGTGTGCCATCAGAGAGGGCACTATGTGCCACCTCTGGCACGCATGCCATGGGTTCGCCCTCGCTGCTTTAGGAGGAGCAGGAGTGAAATTGATAGGGAAGGATCCAAGCCAAGTGGCAAATAAGCCATCCCCTCTTCTTGCCCATGTGAAATAGTGCAGTTCTGCCCTCCTTCCTCTGGTTGGAAGCCTGAAGAAAAGCTAGTATTTAAAAAAAAAACATAAACGTGAGAGGCAGGAAAGGAATTCAGGCAACAGAGAGGGCAAAGGGTGGGAAAGAAATGCCTGGGGTGGCGGCTGCGGGGTGACCAATGTAGAAGGGCAACCAGTGTCTTCCCATGACAGACTTCTGATTCCATCTGCTACTGGTCTCCTGAGTTCACCTACAAAGTAGACGCTGATACATCTTGTAGGGCAGCATCAGGGGGAAAAGGGGGGAAATACTGACTTGTTGGTATACTTAATTTAAGGGGTTTCCCTCATGGGCTCTTTATGAGTAGAGGAAGGAACTGGTATTATAAGGATAAGTGCAAATGGGAACAAGGACAAAATGAAATTCCCTAAAGTTGTTCACAAGATCCTCAGGAGACCAAACTTAGTAATAACATTTAAAACAATATTTTAGCTCTTTTAGATGAGGGCTGGCTTAGCTATCTAGATAAAGGGGTGAGGGGCAGGCGGACATCAGTGGCTCCATTCAATTTTTTCTTCTTTGCCCCAAGCACCAGGTTATTTCTCCCTTGCAATTGTAGATTGTTCTCTTCCCCCTCCCCGAAGGGGGTGGAAGAAAATTGAGTAAGGAGGGGAAAAGGAAAAGGGAAAACAAATCAATGAAGGCATCTTACTAAGATGTATCCAGTAAAGAACGTGCTGGCTCTGTCTTCTCTCACTTCTCTGCCTGCCTCTTGGTTCACTCGGTTTGTCTTTCCTCTTTTCTTTAATTTTTCTTTTATTCTAACCTTCACCCAGCCCACATTGCCATATCAAACCTGGGATCATACCTGCAGCAGTTATAAAAAGGCCATCAAAGAGCAGCAGTCTTAAGGGCGATACTCCAGCCAACGAGGGGACGGCGTTGTGTTTTTTTTCCCTTTTTCACGGACACACACACCACACACACACGCGCGCGCGGCACAAGAACACCCCTCCACCTCCTCTTCTCCAACCGGGAGATCTTTCTTCCTCCTTTCCTGAAGTTTACCCTCTCTGCCCTCCCCACCCGCCGCTTTTCTTCTCCTGCCAGCTTGCCCCGGCCATCCGTCACCATTTCCACCACGGGGAGGCAACGCGCTCAGCCCCTTCAGCGGCTGAGCATTGGCCGGAAAACTTTGGTCGCCGGGGCCATCGGCGTGGTGATGATCTTGATCCTGGTGATCCTCATTCCGGTGCTGGTGAGTTCCGTGGGCATCGACGGACACTACGAGATGCTGGGCACCTGCCGCATGGTCTGCGACCCCTACCTGGGCAAGACCAGCACCACGACCAGCGCCAGCGGCATCCGGAGCGAGGGCGCCGAAAGCCTCAGTAGCACTAGTAGCGACCACAGCGGACTGCCCCCGCCATCCACCCTCGTCCAGGGGCCCCAGGGCAAGCCAGGGCGGCCGGGCAAGCCGGGCCCTCCGGGGCCCCCGGGAGAGCCGGGACCCCCGGGACCCCGGGGACCCCCGGGGGAGAGAGGAGATCCTGGGAAAACCGGTCCGCCTGGCCTGGCCGGGCCGGGGCTGAGCACGGGGGCCATCAGTGCGGCCACCTATACCATGGTGCCCCGCGTGGCCTTTTACGCCGGCCTCAAGAATCCGCACGAGGGCTACGAGATACTCAAGTTCGACGACGTCGTAACCAACTTGGGAAACAACTATGATGCCGCCACGGGCAAGTTCACCTGCAACATCCCGGGCACCTATTTCTTCACCTACCACGTCCTGATGCGCGGCGGCGACGGGACCAGCATGTGGGCAGATCTATGCAAGAACGGGCAGGTAGGCGGGCGCCTCCGCTTGGCTCTCCTGGTCGGCTGGTGGGGAAGCCTTGGCTTCCTAGGCGCAGTTGTCGGTCCCTCGGGATGGGGAAAGGCGAGAGAGGGGACCTTCCGCCGAGCGGTGTTTTTAAAAGACCTAGCGAGCCTTCCTATTTACTGGAGATAAGGAGGCCTTCCTGGAACCATTTGGGGATCCCGGGATGATGCCGCTTCCCCAAAGTGCACAGTAACTTTAGTCCGCGTGTGTGCAGTTGGCGAAGGTGCCGCCTTGCGATACTCTCTCTGTCGGTACTAAAACCCTGCCGAACGGAGAGGGGCTACTTCTGCGCAAGTATATACTATATAGAATTCTGCGGGAAATAATTTGTAAAACACCTAGAGACGCATCTCGCTGGGTAATTGCAAATCTGTGGGGAGAATCCTTTCTTCTATAATAGCGTAGTTGTCAAAGAGGTTGTGACAGGGAGTATCAGTGTCAGATATGCCATGCATTTCTCTCCCTCCTTCTGGAAATGATAGGAAGCTCGATTCAATAACCAAACCACAAAATACTTCGCGTATAGAAGGACAGAAGCTAAAGGATAGTAGAAGTTTGTAACTTTCTTAATAGAAACTTGCACTTTTCCTTTATATCTCAGCACCCCACACAGACACAAATTCAGCATTTCTGTCTTAATGCATCAAAAGAACATTAAGATGCAATAAAGTAATGTCTCCTGTCATTTATATTCCTGCTCTTTATTCTGCCCGTTGGGATGAGAGAAAAAAAGATCTGTGGTAACTAACACCTTTCCTCCCCCAATTCTAGTGCCTCCCCTCCCCAGCTCTTACCCACACCTCTCTAGTGAGCAACCTGACATTATTTTTACTGCATCATTTGATTCATGCATACTTTGTAGCAAGCCTTACTGAATTCAATGGAGCTTACTCCCTAACACCCTTGGAGTAAGGGAACTACTAGGCTTCAGTGCGAGTTAAATACACTGAAATGGAAATCGCTTTAATTTGCTCATTTAAATGTTTCTTTTTCTGATTCTCAAAATGTATTGCACACACACACACACACACACAGAGAGAGAGAGAGAGAGAGAGAGAGAGAGAGAGAGAGACAGACACAGAGAGATATGTATGTTGCTTTTCTTTAAAATAAGCCCTGAATGGTTGGGAAATAGCCTTTCAAAAAAGGAAATTAACTGCCTCTTCAATCACCCTGTCCAGGACCTCAAAAATCTCTTTTTTCTCACCAAATCATCCCTTTGTGATAGTACAAGTTAATATTGCCAGTGCCAGAGGGAGACTAACAATGAGTTCTTGATGCTTTCTAATTGAATTTCATAATTAAGTCCAGCCTCTGCAGAACGGCTTTTCGTGTTGTATCCAGCTAACATCTTTCTCTCTTTCTTTTTTAATGTTCCTCCTCTCCTTGGTAATCCTTCAGCACTGTTTAACATGTGTTTACATGGATACTACCACTTGCAAAATTCTCACCTGTGTAGTTTTCAATAATTAATCAAACTGAAATCTCCACAGCTATAATACTATCCTCACAATCACAAACTTGAGTTTCAATTTCCAAATACTGTTAGATTTGTTTCAATCCAAAGGTGTAAAAATCTTATGGTACGAAAGAGAGGAATAAATCCTGCATCTAACATGAAGAAAAGCAAGCAACACAATGTATTTGTTAGTCTTTAGGGTACCAGAAGACTTGTTGTCATGACTTCAATCTCCTGCTCACCCATAAATATTTGTTGAAAAGGTGATTAAATCCACTTGTAACTGCTCTGATACCATGTCCTACCAAGAAATCCAATCTTTAATCAATAGCTAAGCAGTTAGCATAGCTTAAATATGGAACAACACACACACACACACCCTTGTATGGCTATCTTTAAAAACTTTGCTGCAAACTCATTAATTCTCACATGTCCATGGGAAGAAATCTAAGATGGGAGACTATAAATTTTATTATTCCCCAATATGTTTATATTTTAAAAGATAATTTTCTGAAGGTAAGAACCCTAAGGAGTAATATTTAGTGCGGGGAGACTCTTCCATTAAAAATCACTGCACATTTTCTCTGCCAGTAAGCAATGCTTACTGCTCAAGTCTTTCAAATTTTTATTTATTATTTTGTTCTTGTTTTAACTGCCTGCTAGTGATTATAATATTTATATAGTTTTTATGCTTTTAATTGTACACTATCCAGAGTCATGCTGTGAGTGAGATGTGCAGCTTCTAATTTTGATTAATAAGAGGAGAAATAAAATTTTTAAAGGCAGGTGAGGGGGCAATTTTTCAATTGTTTGGGTTTCCCCTAATGGCTTGACTTCCTCATTGCTTTCTTCTAACTGTGTGCGCTTTTGCTTTTTCATTTATTTATTCAAATTAGTTATAGCCATCCAACTCCAATGAACTCTGGACACTTTCAAGTAAGTTTGAGGGAGCTTCAAGCACAGCTCCTTCATCTTTGTTTTGATGGTTTATGAGTTCTTTGACCAGATTGCTCTCTGCTTAAAAAGAACTCTGATTAAAATGCTTTACAAAATCTTCTAATGTGAAGAAAATGACACAAAGATTTATCGTTGTTTTATTTGACATGAGTTAGCATCCCTACCCCTACAATATTAATTATTTCAGCCTGTTCCTTCTTGTTGCTGTTGCTTCTTGCTGTTGTGCGGCTATTATCTTAAATGCAACAGTGGCTTGAAATACTTGACTTGAGGTGAAAGGCAAGGATGCTTTCTCATATCATGTATAAAGCTTTACTGCTTTGACAGTTGAATTTAGTTGCATAACTGATGGTAGGAAAATGTGCTCCCTATTAGTTTGGTTGGTGCAGAATAAGTCATCTAACACATATGATTTAGTCCTCAAACAGTTCATCACCATCTACCAATATCCTTTTTTGAAGCAGCCAGCTCACTCTGTCTAATGTTAAAGCAGGTCTAACATTCCAGGCTAGCGTAGACTCTTATAGAAGTAATAAATGGTTTCTCTGGGCATATTAGCGTGTGTAGTACTATATTGTCAGGCAAGTGTTTGCTCTCCTGGCAGGTTTCCTGATTTCTTAGATTGCCCAGAATTGTCACCAGTTCATTGAAGAATGTCTCTGCCCTGAATAGTTGCATGAGAAGCAGAAATTTGACAGGTGCCACCTTATCTGATATGGAAGTGTAGTAATGGAACAAAAAGATATCTGCTGAATTTCTGCTTCTTATGCACATCAAGACTCAGCTCCTCTAATAAATAGACATAGAAGTGAAAGGATTTGGGTGACTACTTTTACTTCTGTGTACACAATATAAATTGTAATTGTCTTCATCATTTATCTTATGCCACGTAAATCCCATTTTGGCCAATTTTACAATAGCCTACTGTATAAATTCTACAAAGATTGGAAGTGTCCATCAACTTTCAATTCACATTCAATTCAAATCTCAATTTGGAAAACAATTTACTATGAACTGATTGATTAGAATACTATCAAAGTTAATTTGGGACCTGAATCCAAATTTCAGTGAAGAAATCAAAATATCGGTATTTGATAGATTTGAAATCAATAAATGAGTGACTTCTTTAAATTCATGAAGTTTGAGGGAATGCTAGCTCTTTATGACAGTATGATACCTGTCAATTTTCAAAGTAATAGATGAAAGGTATTTTTGTGTTTCGTATGTTTATAAATTGATTTTTTTTTAAACCAAAAAGGTAGCTGCTGATAATGCCTTCCATGTAGAATTGAATCAAATTTTCAGTAAGTTGCCTCTTCTGATGGAATAAGGTTTATTGAATTTGAAATGACTAGTTTAAAAGGTTTGTTTCTTTTGCAGAAGGGAAGTCTTGAAGTCTTATTATTTAGGAGTTTCAAGAAAAGAATCCCATAGTTTTTAAAAGAGATGGCCTCAGCACTAACATATTAGCAAAATAATGCAAGTATTATTTAATTTTATGTGCAAGTAAAATCTTCTATTTTGTGTTCTAGTTGGGACGGGAAAGCTTCAGGAACCTCTCATTTGAGATTAAAAAATCACAGTAGGAAGAGATGAATGTTGCCTATGGAAGATATCCACAGCTGAACAAAAAAGGCTTCAGCAGCCAACATTTTCAAACTCTCTCTGCTTCATCCTTCTATATCCTGCAATTATGGCCAATTATTTTCTTATCTGTTGCTGGGGGAGGGGGGGGGAAAGAACACTATCAGAGAGCATAGAACTCTTTATATGGAAGTTTATCTGCCAATTAGTGTTATTCTCTTTGAAGTACCTCTGACACGTTTCCAAGGGAATCCTGAGGATTCTGCAGAAAAATAATTAATAATGAGTAAAATAGATAAACAACTTTATCAAATTTCTCTTTGTTTGTGGGTTGGCTTCTCCCAGTCTGGCTTATTTGCAGAAATGTAATAATTATATACTTTAGTTGTGGAAAACCAACGCCCTGGTGTATATTCTCATCCAGATTTCAGCTCCCAATCATCCCAGCTTTTATGACAAATACTCAGAATTCTGGGAGTTGAAGTTCACATAGTTTAAGATTGCCATGATTAAGAAATAATGATCTAGGAACTGAAGTAGATGTTTTGAAAGGAAGTGCCAAATATAACAAACAGATAAAGTAGCTATAGGGAGACTTTGGTTTTGAGTTCAGGTATGTATATGTGTATGCATATGTATACATACATACATACATACATACTTACATATGAACCTCCCTGCCCCCCCCATCCAAATTATATTTTTATTCATTGCTTTTAGCAGGTGTTTCATGTGCATAAACTGAGTTTCGAACATCCTGAATCTCTAGAGCTAGATAAGTGAAGGCCAGTAAAGGTCAGCAAAATTATGAGAACTAAGAATAGAAAAATAATAAAGGAAATTTTCTGGAAGTAGGTTCTTTGGTCACTATGCTTAGCTTTTTAATCCTATTTTGCTTCTGAGAAATACTACAGTAATATTCTGAGTATCTTTATTACATTTCAATAAACATTGTTCTAAGACTAGTTTCCACATTTGCTACATCTGGATTTCTCTATACAGCAATAATGTTCCCAAGGCTTACCCCAACACCGTTCAGAAATTCAAAGTCCAAGAAAAGAAATAGCATGTAATTTTTAAAGCTTTGATTGTCGGTTTTTATTGGGGATGCACTTGTTGCACCTTGAATGTCACACCTGAATTTTCTTCAGTGTCACAGATAAGATGGAGAGAAGAAGAGAGAAAAAGCAGAGTCATTAAGTAAGAAAATATGATTCTCTGATTCATTTTGTAGTTCTGAAAAGTCTAAAAGGCCAACAGGTGCTGTGACTTTAAATATTTAATAACTTCCCAATCAGCAAATATATTTTTCTCTTCCTTTTTCTCCTAATTTCCTCTTGTCTGTTTGCATTTTTTTGCAAAACTCAACATAGGAATGTACCCCAGAAGACAAAAAGTGAAGTATTGTTGTGTACAGAATGTGACTCCTTGCCATCTAAAATATGGATTTTCTCAATTCTCTATTTCTGGACCAAGAATAGCTAATGGCTCTTTGTTAACTGCTCCGAGTGTGATATATCAGATATAAACCAAAATGGCTGTGGGCAAATCATGCCTCTTTCCCATCAATCCAAAATGTGAGGATAACAATATTAGCTGACTTCACAGAAGGTGTCAAGGTTTGATGGTGGGAAGGAGAGGAGAGACACTGATTACTATGTTAAGTACTTTATAGCCTCAAGACCCAGTTCTGTCATGTCTAGGTATAAATGCTCACAGAGTTATCAAGCAGGGTTCTCAGCTTTTGAACACAGCTCTCCAGAGTTTCCTTTAAAAGCAGCTTGCTCTGTTGATATTAGCAGATAACAATGCCTATCTCCATATTTGAGAAATGAAACATTCGCTGCAGCTTAAGACTCCTCAAAAACATCAATTTGGGGAAGGACACATTGGAGCTCATGCTGCCTCCATGTTTTATCACTTTCAGAACTGTCCTCTATAGGAGATGTTATATCTATCTCTTATGGTGCATAATGTAAGGTAGGACAACATGTTTTAGTCAATTAATGGCCTTATTCCAAACTTTATTCTTTTATATGAGGATACAATCTGTGTTAAATCCACAATATGCATCAGCCCATAATATTTCTGATTTGCTTTTGATTTAGCATGTTGCATGGATCCAGATTTATGAAGGTTTATGAAGTATTTTAATATATAACCCAGACCACTGAGCTATTCAGCAAATCACAATGAAATAAATGATGGCATAATTCAATGGACCAGGTCAATTCAGATTTGTTTTTATAAAATAATCCATAATATGCATAAATCATGCTAAACCAAAACAAACGAACCACATTATAATTTAGCATGGTATGTGAACCTTGTTAACAGAGGCACAATTAAATCCCAATGTAGTGTTCTTGCTTGTGGTTAGTGTATTGAGGAAAGCTAGACAATATGATTTCTAAATCATGGATTACGATTTAAAATGTTACTGCATGTGAATTTAGTTAATTTATTTATTAGGGCAGGATTAAGAAAATGATGGCATCATATGTTAGATTTTTGTTACAACTTTAGCTGTATTAAATATAAATGTATTGTGGCAACAAGCCTCAAGATTGAAATACTTTATTCCTCTGGTTTCTGAATGTTCACCTAATCCTGTTACTTTCCTTCATTTAAAAATTATCACAATGTCAGTCACAATACAAGAGTAAAAACCTTCCTTTTCCATCCATAAATATTACCTGTGAATTAGGGACATTTGCTGAGATTAAAGAAATTGGTGAAGATGCCATTCAAAGAGAGGTCAAGAGATGCAAATAATGAAAGTAAATGACTAAAACTGAGGCAGGAGTGGAGCAAAGAGATAAGCTCTTGTGGAAAAATTAGAATTTCTACTATGCATTTTTTTATCATATAGGAGTCAAAAGCTGCACAGAGCTTAATATAACTGTTTCATCTCAAAACCCCACCCCTTCAAAACATGTGTTTTGCATATCAAAGGTCCCAGGGTTAATCCCCACCTCTTAAAGATTTTAGAATTAAGTGAAAAGTACAGCAATCTTTGAACAAACCACTGCCTTAAATTCTCTTCTTCCTTCCTCTATTCCCCCCCCCCCCTCAAACTGTGCAAACCAAAAATCCAACAACATCCTGGATAATTGGGGTGCAGGAGGAAGCCAGCACAAGCCAGTGCAGGCTTGGTAATTTTGGACCTATGATTTTGTGGTCAATTAGAGTAAAAACCTGAAGTCTCATGTTATCGAATGTAGCCAATTAAAGCTGCTTGGAATGATTCTCAGCCATAAACCAGAGGTGCTAAAATCCCCACTTCTGCACAACCATTAACGGGATAGGCAGGGCTGAGTTTAATATCGGCCCATAGCAACTGGGGAGGAGAGTGCTGTGTTTATCCCATTTGCACAGGAAGAGCTCTTTGGTTCTTTCTCCATTCTAGGTTTTTTTCCCCAGCAAAACTTCCAAGAATATTGCACTGCAGTATCCAAAATTAAGATAAAAATTGTTATTTTTAGTATACAGAATTCTATGGTTAAAGAAAAAGATTTCCTTCATGAAGCCTATTTTCTAATAACTTGACACTTCTCCCATTTGTAATGTGTGCGCGCGCATCTGTTTGCACCCCCTCGCCCCCCCCACAATAGTTCCTTCAACATTATTTTTTTCCCATTTTCTCCAGAAGAGACTTGGTCACTTTTAATTCTTGGACTAAGTGCCTTAGAGTATGTGTAGAAAATCTCTATCTGAAGAACTCAAGATGATATTGAGTTTTAGAAGAATCATACAGCATAATAGCTGTTACATTTCACAGGGAGTGTTTTCCTAGCAAGTCAAGGAGTTCCATGTCTTGAAAATTAGTTATTTCAAAATAATACTGTACAGTGCCGGAGACAGAAAGTGAAGCCTAGCACATTCAGCTCAGTGTTTAAAAAGCACGTCCTGTGCCAGTTGGTACAATTATGAATACAGATAGTCCTCAACTTATTACCACAATTGATCCCAAAATTTCTGTTGGTAAGTGAGGCAGTAACTTTTGCTTCATTTTACAACCTTTCTTGACACAGTTATTAAGTGAATCACTACAGTTATGTTAATTACATGGTTGTTAAGCAAATCTGACTTAGCTTGTCAGAAGGTCGCACAAGGTAATCACATGACCCCGGGACAGTACAACCATCATAAATAGGAGTCAGTTGCCAAGTGGCTGAATTTTGATCTAATGACTATAGGGATGTTGCAGTGTGAAAAATGGCCATAAGTCACTTTTTCCAGTGCCATACTTTGAAGGTCACTAAATGAATTGCCCGTAAGTTAAGGACTACCTGTAGTACAGGATTTTAGCCTCTCAAGGAGCTGTGCCTCAAAAAGAGGATTTTCAAGCAGGCTGCTCTTGGTGAAAATCCTGATAAATTCTCCACCCATTCATTTGATACTTTCCTTGGAACTGACAGCAACTGGATCTGAAGAATTGAAAGGCCTTTGTAAGACAGCAATGTCTTTATTTGTTTAATTAATTGCATTTTTTTGGAATCAGTAACAATCTGGTGAACATTTGGCTGGTGAGAATTTTCACATTGCATGTAGGGTTGTTGTTGTTTTTTTAAAAAATATTTTGGTTTCTGCTCACACTAATTCCTTCCTACCATGCAACATCTACAGTATTTATTGAGCAGTATACTCTTCATTTTGTTTTATGTAGCATTTTTATTGTTAGTGAAAATAACTCCAGCTGATTCTCTAGTTGACCCTAATGATAAAAGTCTAAGCGCCATTCAACTCAGTTAACTTATCTTCAGCTAGCCTATTGTTCCCTCTTTGTCAATTCCTCCTGTCCAAAAGGAACACACATATAGAAACATGATCTACCAGCCAAGATCAGGACATCTGTAACAGAGAAAAATAGCCAAAATAATCAGCAGAAGTTTCAGAAATAATAAAGGCTAAACAGTACAATTAGGGGAAAAAATGCAGAATGAAGCCATGCTATTAAGAAAGCTTAGTCAAAGGCCCCCAGAAAGCAAAGAAGTCACTGAAATTGTATCTAGTCTTTTGTCCAAAGATTTTATGCAAAAACAGGAAATAATTATGTCAAACTCACTCAGTGTTCAATAGTTCTTCAGGATCAAGGGCAGAGAAATTCCTGAAATTCCTTCCTCCTCCTATTTTACCCTCAAGTCTTCTGCTTTTACTTCTTGGTTCTTTGTTTTGGTTGTGGTTATTCTACTGTTTAGGAATTGCATAATATCTTCAGGAACAAGAATTTGAGCTTACAGTACATGGTCTAGTAGGTGGTTAAGTGACATCAAACTAGGAAATGGGAGACCATGAGTTCTAGTCCTGCCCTAGCCATGAAAGCCAGCTGGATTACTGGACCAGTCACTCTCTGTCAGTCCACCGTACAGGATTGTTGTTGGGTGACAATAGGAGGAAGGTATGTGGGATAGGCTCATCACCTTGAATTATTTGTAAAAATAATAAAGACAGGATACACATAAATAAATTGGTTGTCCCAAGTCTGATTCTGAAACCTGAGGATAATCTTTAAATTCAATGAATTCCTTCTCTGTTGTTTCCATCTCTTCTGAGAATGATTGGTCTGAGGGTGTCATGATAGTCAGATTTTGAATGGCTTTTTCAGTTCTTTCTGCTTAGTACTCTTCCACCATATTTCCTATCCCACCCTGTAACCAGTGATACAGGGCAGCATTTCAACCACTGTAGGCCTCCTTACAATGGACATGTGATGCACATCTTACATTTCTGCTCAAGATTATAATTAAAATAAAGAAGGTCCTAATGGGGAAGAGAATGGCAACAACTACAACTCTACTTTGGTTGCTATATCAGAAATCAGATTCTTGCCTGAACAATAAATGCATAAGTTTGTTGCCTGAGCATCAAATCAAATAGGTTTACTTATTTTTTAAATACACACCTAACCTTTCATTCTTGAAAAGGAATGAACTAGTTAATTTCTCAATTTTAGGAATTTATTTATACTTCTTGAAAAATGCCTTCTTCCCCCTGTTCTCTGTAACACACTCAGCAGGGTCTCCACCTCACACTCCAAACTGAAGCAAGGTTGCCAAACAAATTATCTTGTTATTTAAAGATACCAAAGGCAAAGGCAAAACTAGTTCGGCAAAGCCAGGCTGTGTTTTCCAAATCCAGAATTATCTGAAGGTCAAGCCTTTCAGAGGTGGGAACAAAACCACTACATATCCAGGTCCTAATTTGCAGGCAGTTGTTCCTTCTTGTCCTTCCTTGACTGTTGTTGGTTTTGGCTTATAAAAAACATCACGATATTATCTGATTACTTGCTTGCAGATTAGGGGAGTAATGGTTGAGTTATGGTCAATTTACTAATGCATTTGACCTCTTTCCTATGGTAGATCTTCAGATATGGGTTTTTACTTTTCACAACTATTGCAATGATTATCTAGGTCAGCCTTCCACAATTATGCTAGCTGGAAATGAAGAGTGTTGTAGTCAACATGCCTGGAAGGCATCAGGTTGAAAATGACTGATCTGGACAATACTCTTGAGAACTTGGAGAAAAGCACTTAACCTTTCAGTTTCCTTATGAATTATTGGAAAGCAAAAATATGCTAAATTAGGATGAGAAGAATCCCCCAAGGGAGGATGAGGGATTTGGTAGGTTGTAGCATCCTCTCCCCAGCACTTCTAAACTGTCATTCACAGGGGCTCTCAGAAGAGCATCCTCTCATTTTTCATAATCAGTGGGCCTTGCTGCCCTTGCTCACCATGGATAAAAGATGCCAGATCGTTAGGATCGTAAATCAGCAGTGGCACTTCAGGAGCACCAGCGTCCCATGTAATTGCAATCTCTACTGGTGATCAGAGCTATTCTGGTCCCTGGAGAAAAATAACTCACCTCTCAGCCACTGTTATCCTTCTCATCCATTATACCAAAGGGTGAGAGCTACAAGCACCAGGAAGCCTTATTCAGGGAACGAGTTACATAATGCACAGAGAAAAGCAAACTCTGTGTGTCTGATTGTGGGATCTGAATTTGAATTATTCCTATATCACATGAATGATGTATGAAAACAACAGCAGCATTCAAAAAGCAGTTTGTAAAGAGAATGGCATGAAGTTCTCTCTTTCCACTTTAGGAATTCAGGGTTCAGCAGCCAGTGGAGTTTCCTGAATATATGCAGAGATCTTTTCTTCCCATTCTTCATATCATCTAGCATGGCAACATGCTAGACGGACGATATGTCATAACTGCTCAGAAAGATACACAGGTATAACACAGCTGGCATGCCAACACCAGAAATTACAAAGACTTGGAAACAATGGCGGCCTGGTACCATAGCAACTGGGAAGCTTTTGAGGACATTCAATGTATTGGTTTACATAGCTTTACAACAATCACAAATGTCTCTAGGAAGGTATTGTTTTTTTGGTGGGGGGAATAACAGGTTTACACAAATCTATGCAGAGAACATACATAAAACATTCATTTATTTTTTTGTAAAGGCAGAAAGCTGAGTTTGGTCATGGAATAGACCTGGTAAAACCTGAATAGCAAAATGAGACATCCAGTTACTGATTATCTTGAAAGGAAAATGAACAAACATTGATTTGTTGATTGGCCAGCTTCAAGGGAAAAGGAGTGAGCATTGATTGGCTAAAGGTTTTCTATATGCAATTCTACAGACATGACTATGACCATAGTGTTTTAATGTCAGAATAAATATACAAATAGTGTAGACTCCCTATCAATTTTGTTGAGGAATAATGGAAGATAAAAAGTTGGGGTTTGGAAGGATAATATTAAACAAATAAAATTTGTGATGTTGATTACCATTATAATGTGTCATTTGGGGGAAAAATCAACAAAGGATGTTGTGCAGTCATACCAATTTATACCTAATTAAAAGAACTCCTTGATGGAAAGTTTTTGGCTGGAGGCCTTATAGCAGATAATGCTTTCCTTAAAAGGCATTTAGCTTGATTTGTTTAGTTAAGTCTTCTGGAGCAATCTGCCTCTCAGGCATATTTCTGAATTACTCATAGTGGATTCTGCATTGCTCACAGATATTTTGAGGATCTATGTTTGGAGAGGGAGCCTATTCGGTGTTATGAGAAGAACCCAAAAGTAGCATGGTCTCCTACCAGATTAATAAAAGGTGTGTGAAAGACTGCCACTTTAACTATTGCAAAGTAATTTCCTTTAAGGAAAAGCTATGGTATCAAATAAAATAATAAACTGAACCATAAAAACTATCAAGATTGGTTAGATTTTTTCACATTGAAAAAATAAAATCCAAATTAACAGTAATCATGCTTATCACATTGTACAAAGGAATAATTAGGTCTCTTGCTGACCTCACTAAAAACATTTGGGGGAACCCAACCAGCAAATATTTTTAGAAACAGGAGTCATTTCAAACAAATAACCAATCATTGCATATTTATTGTACACATAGGATTTGCCATTTGCAAAGACTGATGTTACCACTTTTTGTTTACAAAAACTTGCCTTGAAAGAAGAACTACCCTAGGTGGGCTGTATAAATCTGGATGAACTATAAACACAAAGAATTAAGAGCTTTCTCTATGCTTCACAGACATTTATTAGTTGCACACATTTTGGCACCCTCCCAGATGTGGTATGAATATTTAAAGTACATATGAGTGTGAAAAACAGTGTATTACATTGCAAGCTGGACATTTAATTCATCTCATAGCTTCTCTCTGTAATATATACATAATCTATGAAGACTGTAGAGAGAGTATGAGTGAGGGAATTATATCACCAATATTTAATATTTGGGCTTCTCTCAAAATATATGTTAAACTTCCCAGAGTCAGCATACATAATTTTCACTACACCAATTATTGCAGTGAATAAAGGAGGGAGAGTGGGAACCAGTTATTTGCCCCCAAATTTCCCTCTGTTGCAAGAAATCTATTCCTCGACTATGTGCTAAGATGAAATGTGAGGGTTTTAAAGAAGACAAATCTCTATTTTAAGATGCCATGAAATGGAAAGATTCACACATTCACATCCGGTTTAAAAAAATAAGAAGGCTGAGAAGCGACAGCAAGGGATATGAAATTAACAATTAGTATCTGATCTTAGATGGAACAAATTACTTGGTTGTACCACTGTATCATTTTCTAGCCTTTCAAAGATGCTCTTTTAATTATCATGATTATTTCTATATGTACAATAATGCATCTTCTTCTTTTTAGTCTGTGTGTGATGTACATCATTATTCTGAGGATTAAAAAGCATCCTGCCTAATGATAGGTAATTTATAGTTGAGATGCTCACTAATTTGGGAGCTAAGAAAATTGGGAGTCAGTATACCCAAAACTATTGGGGGATTAATGTATGTGGGCACGAGGAGCTCTTTGGAAACATTCTGACTGAAAGAACAAAAAATATGACAATGCGTATGATTTAGGGACTGCTTTATGCTGGGCAGCAATGGGCAAACCAGATTTTTGCTATTTAGCAGGTCATTGAGAAATATATTCTCATAAGAAAGTTTACAATGTGTATTTTGCTTTAGGGGAAGCACATGAGATATAATGAATAGGCTTGAATTATTATAAAATTTTTGAATGAACACAAAGTTAAAGATTGCTTGCTGACTGTAGTATGAGTGGAATATTCTAAAGCATACATGATTTACTGAATTTATTATCACTTTACTGGTAATGTTATGTGAATGTATGTATACGTTTGTTGGTGAATGAGGGCTGTGATTTATAGAAAATATTAGAGTACATAATATAGATGATTGCTAAAATGTTTAATAAAAATGTTTACTAAAAAGGGGGAAATGGATAGAGACATTTTAAGATGTGCAAATCTTAGCAGAAATGTGTAATAGGCAAACTGTTGCAAAACAGAGTATTTGCCCTTGTTCTTATAGCAAAATGAGAGTTTGTATGTCAAGAGAAGCACAGAAGTTGAAGGTAGCAGGAATGGTTACTTAAGAAGTATTTGTGATTGAATAAGAGATAAATTCAAGAATGTCTGGGTGCTGAATAAATGCAGATTGTATGGGAAAATGAGTGATTAGTACAGTACAACAGAATTATATTTATAATTTGGTTATTTAGAGAATGAGGGAGGAGTCAGTTGTAAGATAAATAAATGAAGGAAAAATGAATGGATTGAAGGAAGCAGAAGATGCTTCCTTTTAGTCCACAATGTTTTTGTACAATTTTACTAAAATTCTATCTTGCCCATTTCTGCATAATCAGTGAGGTTTTTCAAAAAAACGTACTTCAAATGTAAATGTATTTAGATCCCAAGGACAGTAGCCAGAGAATTATGAAATGTTGCACCTTTTAAGATTCACATTTAAAAAATATGATTTGGTATGAACATTTGTAGAAATTGAATTTGTCAGGCATCTTTTTAACAACCTGCAGAAAAAAAGAACTTCTCAGTTCTATATAACTAAATACAGCCTGATCCTAATCTCCATTGAAATTTCAAATCTGTTCTGAAAATCTCTCATAGGATTTTGAAGCGTTAGCCGTCTTCTTATGACATGCTTAGCCATGATTAAATGAACCATGGTTTATTTATCCAATTTCTAAGCTGTCCAATTAAAAAAAATCTGAGTGGCTTAATGAAGTTAAAAGCCTACTATACTTCATTCTCTGTTTGCACAATATATTGAAAGCTCACCAGAGGAGCTGGTTTTGCACAACATGGTAGGGTAAAATGTGGCTGGCTAGTTTGTGGCATAGAATGAATGAACCATCTGTTCCTAGGTCAGCAGGCAGATTTGGCTCCAGAATTTACTCTGCCTTGGGTTCTACACTTCTACTGGCAGTCCCATTTCCCTGAGATATCCACCTTGCTTGAAAGAAAAAACAGCATCAGAAGGCTGTTTCTGGAGCATCAATTTATCTTCACTAGTTAACAGATAATGTCATAACAGGCTCATGTACTGTGACAAGGCAGCTCCTTAACGAGTGGAGATAAATGGCCCTAGTGACAATGCCAAAATGGCTTTTGCTGCCATTGGTGTTTAACAAGCAAGTGCATTATAGAAAGACTGGCAGTGAAGGAGAGATGCATGACTAGGGTGGAAAATAAAGCCGCTTCACTGGCTGTCTGGAACCCCTTTGCTTAAGTTCTCTGTCAGTATTCAAGGACAATATTATTCAACTCAAGCCTTGGTTAATTTTAATCAGAACAGCTCTAACTTTTAAATCAATATTCATGCACTTCAGACTTCTGTTTGTACTTTTTCTCTTTTCCTGGCTCTTGATTTTCTGCACTCTTTCAGCTCTGTTTGTTTATGCTGTGAGAGCCTTTCTCTCATTTCTATCTCTGATGCCCCAATCATCATACAAGAAAGAGCCAAGGCTCTTTAGGTTAGAGCCTAACATCAAAATAAAGGTGAAAAGTACAACCCAAGACAATTGTGTGTTCCTGCTCGGGTTCAGCCTTTTCCTATGTTCTGCTGAAGTTGATTTCCCTACTATTTGCACTATTGAAAATTGGTGCAGATAGGGATAAAGTGGTGGGTCCTGTTTTGGTATACTGGGAAGTTTGGTCATGCTCAGAATTTCAAGGATGAATATCTTATGATGGTCAGCAAAATGGAAGCTGGGTATATTCATCCAAAGGCTACTGCTGTAAAAGTGGGAAGTACAGTGGTACCTCGGACCACGAACGCCTCTCATCACGTCCAATTCGCTTCACGACCAAAAATTTCCCAAAAAATGTGCCCCGGTTCACGAACACCGTTTCGCTGCATGAACGGAAAAGTTCATAAAAAATGCTCCGCTGCACGAACTCCGCCTCACTTCACGAACTCTGCCTCGCATCACGAACTCCGCCCTCGCATCACGAACGGAAAAGTTCGTAAAAATGCCCGGATTCACGACCTCCGTTTCGCTTCACGAACCGGAGTCGCGGACATTTTAAAAACAAGGTCAGAACGGATTAACCGGATTTACATTGAACCCTATGGGAAACTGTGCCTCGCATCACAACCAAATCGGATCGCGACCAGAGTCATTTCACGAATTAAGTTCGTGATCCGAGGTACCATTGTACTTGTGCAAGTTTCTCTAAAATTATCAGGGAGCTGTAGTGATGTTGTGGCAGGAATCTACGTGTGTTGGCTGAAGTCTGAAATAGAAAGTGCACATAGCAGACGATAGCAGGGAAAAAGCAGAAGTATTTGTGTTATCATCTATAAAGGCTTGCCTTAGTTACCCTTGGAAGTTAAGCAGAGTTAACTCTGATTAACACTTTAATCGAGGACCAAGTGAGCATATCAGAACTGATGGATAGGAAATTGAAAAACAATGAAAAATCCCTTCCAAAATACTGTCAAGAAAATCACATTAATGGAGTCAGAAAATGCTTTATTACAGGATGTCTATATATGTTAACTTATGACACTGGCAATTACATCTGTTCTAACTGTATCACAGTGGGCTAACATTCATATGTTAAAAAGTGAAAGTCCCCCAAAGTCTCAGATGGCAGGGAATTTGGGCACATTGATGGCAAGTAACAGGAAGTGTCTTCAATGCCTAAAAAGATCATCAAATTGAGGAAACCAACTTTAAAGGGAGTATAGGAATCTCCATACACAAGACTCTACTGTTCGACTCTACTTCTGCATCTCCCTCATGAATGGAGAATAGTATGAGGAACCTTACATTGCAACAGCATATCAGGCCAGTATCCTTCTATCCCACACACAGTGAGAGTAGGTTTAAGGGCAAGAGGAATGACTGTACCACTTGCGGGTATGTGTTGCCAACTGGAACAAATAATGAACTTCCCTTGCGTTAGGGCTGCTTGTTTCCATTGAATAAGTCAGCCTCAATGGGAAACACAAAGCCCTAATTAAGTGAGCTCTTGAGATATAAATTGATCACAGGAGGCTCAGTTCCTGAGTGATGAAGACACTTACTTTCTTGCTGTCTAACACCCACCAGGAGGCCAAAGCTGAAGATAAGTCTGCAAGAGAAGCACACTATCTTTGACTCAGAAGCAGCTGTGCTCTAGAGTTACACCCCAAGGCTTGGAGGAGGGCAGTAACAGAGAATGTGTCATATGCAGATTTAGAAGAAATAGCAGGATCAAATCCAGCTGTGTCTTTTCTCACACTTGCTAAGAAAAGGACTCCTTTTCCCTGAAATTGTCATCGAGTGAAATGCAAATACACGAGAGAAGACAGATTAACACATGCACACACTGCTACCCACCCACCCCAAATATTTTTATGGGACAGGACAGAAAAGAGAATCCCTATTCTTTCACAGTAAGTTGCATAATATTTAAAAGTGTTTCTCAAAGTTGGCAACTTTAATATGTTTGAACCTCAATTGGCTGAGGAATTGTTGTACTTCAGACATTTCAAAGTTGCCAAGATTGAGAAACACTGATCTAAAGCCTTCTGAAGATGTTTGGCATGGAAGCAGAAAATCCGACAAGAGTTCCTTTTCACATACCTGTCAACAGTTTCCCCGACATCTGGAGGAAGTTGATTATCTAGACCCGCGCCAGTCCAGCTTCCGGCCCGGTCACAGCACCGAGACGGCATTGATCGCGTTGGTTGATGATCTCTGGAGGGCACGGGATAGAGGTTGTTCCTCTATCCTTGTCCTATTAGACCTCTCAGTGGCTTTTGATACCATCGACCATGGTATCTTATTGCATCGATTGGGGGGGTTGGGGCTGGGAGGCACCGTTCTACGGTGGTTCTCGTCCTACCTCTCTGGTCGGTCGCAATGGGTGTTGGCAGGAGGGCAGAGGTCGTCCCCGAGGCCCCTCACATGTGGGGTTCCTCAGGGGTCGGTCCTCTCTCCCCTTCTGTTCAACACCTATATGAAGCCGCTGGGCGAGATCATCCGTGGTTTTGGGGTGGAATACCATCTGTACGCTGATGACACTCAGTTGTACATATCCACCCCAAACCACCCCAACGATGCCGTCGAAGTGCTGTCCCGGTGTCTAGAGGCCGTACGGATCTGGATGGGTAGTAACAAACCCAAACTCAACCCGTCCAAGACCGAGTGGCTGTGGTTTCCGGCACCCCGGTTCAGCCAGTTAAGTCCAACACTGGCCATTGGGGGCGAACAACTGGCCCCCGTGGAGAGGGCGCGCAACTTGGGTGTCCTCCTGGATTCCCGGCTGTCCATGGAGGACCATGTGGCGGCCGTGGCCAGGGGGGCGTTCTATCAGGTACGCCTGATACGCCAGTTGCGCCCCTTACTGGACCGGGGAGCCCTTCGCACAGTCACTCAAGCGCTTGTGACATCCCGGCTGGATTACTGCAACGCTCTCTACATGGGGCTCCCCTTGAGGTGCACTCGAAAGCTACAGTTAGTACAGAATGCGGCCGCGCGGGTGATTATGGGTGCCTCAAGGCAAACCCACGTAACACCTCTCCTGCGCGAGCTGCACTGGCTGCCTGTGGCCTTTCGAGTGCGCTTCAAGGTGTTGACAACCATCTTTAAATCGCTCCATGGCTCGGGGCCTAGCTATATACGAGACCGCCTCCTGCCCCATACATCCCTTCGTCCGATCCGCTCCCACAGAGAGGGCCTTCTCCGGGTGCCGTCGGCGGGCAATGTCGGTTGGTGACACCCAGGGGAAGGGCCTTCTCTGTGGCGGGCCCGGCCCTCTGGAACGACCTACCCCCCGACCTTCGCACTATCTCGGACCTCCGCCTCTTCCGCCAACGTCTTAAGACGTATTTATTTCAACAAGCCAGCCTAGGATAGCCCCCCGTTTCTGACTTTTTAAAAATAAATTATAATTTGGGAAGGTTTTTAACATGGGTTTTAGCACGGGTTAACTAATTTAATATATTTTAAATTGATATTTATTGTATTTTGTGGTTTTAATATTGTCTATGCGCTGCCCTGGGTCCTAACAAGGAGAAGGGCGGGGTATAAATTTAATAAAAAATAAAAAAATAAATAAATGAAATTTTACTAATAATATAAGGTTGAATCCTGCTGCTTGCATTCATCAGATCCCTTACTTTCTGCAAAAGAGTCTTCTTCTTCTTCTTCTTCTTCTTCTTCTTCTTCTTCTTCTTCTTCTTCTTCTTCTTCCTCCTCCTCCTCCTCCTCCTCCTCCTCCTCCTCCTCCTCCTCCTCCTCCTCCTCCTCCTCCTCCTTCTTCTTCTTGCAAGAAAAAATTGCCCTGTTGGGAAGGGGAGGACCCTGATGCTGGAGATGCCTAAACAGAACTGTTCAACTTAACACAAACTCCCCCTTCCATTTTTTGTACATCATTACTCAATCACACAGCTAATTATTTTGAAAAATGCTAGTGGTGAAAAAGCTCCGATGTTTCTGCAGGTGCATGGTGACCTTTTTTTAAATTAAAGAGGATTTTGAAGTTTAAGGTACTCCTAAGACTGTTCAAACATAAAGCAAGAAACTCTGAAAGAGGCTTGTATCTCCTCCCTCCCTCCCCTCCTCTCTCTCATAAATGGTTTGCTGTTGCCACCATCCTAAAGTAACCCATTTGGTTTCTCCTCTGATGCCTTAACCTCTATATCAAATACCTCAATACAGGCAGTCCTCAACTTAAGGCACAATTGCACCTGGAATTTTGGTCATGGGTTTTTGTGGACATAAGTTGAATCACCATGTGAGCAGACTAAATTTTACAACCATTTTTTATGATGGTTCTCAAACTATCACTACAGTTGTTAAGTGAATTACATCATTGTTAAGCAAATCATGGTCATAAATCTATATCCAGCTTATCCAATGGCTTTTTCTTGCTGGAAAATGAGGGGGAGGGGGAATCATATAACACAAACATGTGATCATCGCAAGATGCTGCAACTGGTTGTAAAATATGAACCAGTTGGCAAATGCCCAAAATGCGAACATGTGTGGCACTGCAGTCATAACTTTCAGGATGGGTCATATGTAATTTTTCTGAGTCCTTCCTAACTTTGAGTGCTGAATGAGTAACCAGTCATAAATTGAGGATTACCTGTATTTTTTTTCTCCTTTAATTCTTTCCCCCCTTCACCAATTAATTAATCAGGAACAAACGATTTGATAATTTTATAATAACAATTCTGTAACTAAAACTTAAAATTTTCAGCATTTGATAGCACCTTCCGTTCTATCTCATCCTAGGACTTACCCAGTACAGCATTACCCTGTTACAGTGCTACTACTTCTGGGTTACAAAATCTGGATGAACACTAGAAGGCAGCAGAGAGGCAAAAGAAACTAATTATGGCTGTTCTTCACAAAGATGTTGGAGTATTTTCCTTGAGGCAGCAGAGTTGTATTACAAGTGATAGAGGTTCCTACCCGAACCAGCCAAGCACCCTGTGCGCTCATTTGCTGGGCTGCCTCCCCTGCCCATTGCAACATCGGCTGCTTTGAAAGACACTAGCCTGGCGGGAGATGTGCCATCGTGGCCAAGTCTTTGGATCACCCTGCAGCGGGGGCTCTGCCTTTGCAGAAATGGGGCAGGTGCATGTACAGCAGCCCCGAGATGTCTGCTTGCGTTCCCAGAGCACTGCTGCCACTGCCCCTCTCAGCCCCAGAGCAGCATCTGCCAAGGGCCACTGGGCCGAGCTGGACGCCAACCTTAGAAGGCAAGTGGGTGTGGGGGACTGCCAGGAAGGCCACGTGAAAGACAGGGAAGCATGGCAGGGCTGTGGGGAAGGAAGCAAGCAGCCTACTCCCTTCCCTGCGGGCCTGCCATTCTTCCCTGCCTTCCACGCAGCCTTCTGTTTGCCTGCCTTCACAAGCTGGCCATGGTGACACCGGGAAGGCAGGAAAGCATGACAGGGCTGTGACCCATGGGGAAGGGGGCAGCTAGCTAAGCTGTGACTCACAGGCTTACCTGGCAGACAGTGCTTTAGGCAGGCAAGCTGTAGAGCAGAGACTGGGCAGGGCAGGGTGCATGCGCAGTATTAAAAAAAACCAGTTCTGGAGCATGGCAGGCTGGATTACCACCTACTCAGCCAAACTGGTTTGAACCGGTAGGAACCCATCTCTGATGTATATGTGTATGTGTATGTGTATGTACAGTATATGTGTATGTGTGTATATATGTATTCATATGGCTGCCCATCTCACAGCTGTGACTTACCAGTTTTAAAGACTTTTACAGATAGATGGGAAGAGAAGAGGGGGAGTAGTTCTTGATGTCTGTCACAGATGTGGAAAGGGATCCATCTCTTCAGCAACACTTTCTTAAGAAAGAAGCAATTAGGTTACAAACACTCCTGCAACTGACATATTTCCCATAATATAGCTGTAGATCTTCAATATCCATTAGGACAGAATCTTTTTCACCTTGTTTTTTTATCCTCTTTCTGTGAATCAGCAAATTGATGGATTTTTCCACTGATAATTTAGGAGTTTGCAGATGACATTTCATGGTATGTTCTTGAGTTCTTATCAGCCTGGGAACTGTCCATTACATCAGAATGGTTTGTTCTAATGTTAAGTCTTATATCAGGAGACGAGGAAAAGCAAGACTTTAAAACAAAATGCTTACATTTACCCCCATTGTGGATTAGAGATGAGATGAAGGCAATGTCCAGAGGCTATGTTCTTTAAATCCATTTAATGAGATACCTTTCTGCTGACCTATTTCCTATGCTGCAGGATACGCCTATTCTGTGATAATATATGAGTAAAGACTAACACAGAATTTGCAGTCATTCCTTATAAAGCATATTTGAAGGAAAATAGTAGCTACTCAGAAGTGCTTAATCTTCTATCACCAATGCAATCCATTATTTTTTCCATATCTATTTCTCCTCATCTACATCTACATATCTGTCTGTCTCTCTCTCATACACACACACACACACACTCCATGAAAGAGTAAAAAAAGTCAAGATGGCAATCACAACTATGCAACTGATGCTCAGCAGCTGAAGAGGCAGCACCTGTTTAGCTTCTATCATGATCAGTTCTAAAGCGCTGTACACACATACACACCCTCACATACAAACACACTTACATACACACTGTGCTGGGACATACTTGCCCCATGTTAGCATATGAAAACAATTTAAAGAAGAAGCATCCACTTTTATTCCTTCTTTTGCAGATTGTATGTTTTATACTAAAGCTATTGCTTTTTTGCTAGCCTTCCCCTTCCCCAATTGTTCAGCCAAAAGCCAGACAAGCTGGCTTTGTCCAAATTGCTTTGCTCATTTAGGCCAGTGACTTCTGTTTCAGATTGCATTAGAATCATTGGCAAATATTGTTATAATTATATGACCACTCACTGGTTCTGGTTACTAACAGTACTTCTCTTTGAGCTGGTGGAGGAATTAAATCTAACAAATTTACAGGTCACTTAGCACAGCAATGAACAGGAGCATGCAGTGCTTCAAATTTGATACCAAAATAGTATGGATGCTTGAAAAATATTGATAAATAATCCTCTTTATAAATCTATAAATCTATAGGAGTATGAGATATATGCTTCATATGAAGGGACTTCCTAGAGAAAGCTCTTTATTAATTTAGGTTGGTTTTATAAGTGCTTACTCTTTGCATGAGTAAGCTTCACTGCATTAATTATTATTTCTGAGTAAATATGCAGAAGAAGAAAGAGGTAATGGATAGGAACCAAATGCCAAGTTTGACTAGTTTGCTGTGGAAATGTACAAATAGCTTGTAGAGATTCATATCATTGAAAGATTCAGTAATCTTTGAAAGACTCTCATAAGACTGTTCTCTGTACAAAAGAAGAAACAGAAATAATTTGAAAATTATAATTGAAATTAAGGAAAGGAGAAGGTAATATTCAATATTAAAATCTCCAATATTCTGATGGAGTGGTTAGTTGAAGGAGTGAGTAAGGATTGAAGCAAAAAGGAGTATCCCAAATCGCCCAATCATTCTCTGTCACATATCCTAATCCTGGCAGTGATTGGTAGATTTTTTATACCACCAGCAAGTGACACTGGGTAGAAAACAATGGTGGGATTTACTACCGGTTCCGTGGTCGAGGTTTGGTGGGCATGGCTTGGTGGGCATGACAGGGGAAGGATATTGTAAAATCTCCATTCCCTTTTGATCAGCTGGGACTCGGAAGGCAGAGAATAGATGGGGGTGGGGCCAGTCAGAGGTGGTATTTACCTGTTCTCCTAACTACTCAAAATTTCTGTTATCGGTTCTCCAGAACTGGTCAGAATCTGCTGAACATCACCTCTGGTAGGAAAGGAATGGAAGCTGGGGATCCATCTGCTCTGAAATTGTCCTGCATCATATCTGTAAAGACAGCATCACTTACCTGCCTCACTGTTTGAAGCCCAGTAAAACTCAATTCAAGCACTGCTGTTGTCTGAAGGATGGAAGGATAGAGTGTATGTTATGTGGTCTCTGTAAAGCATGTAGTGACCATACTGTTTTGGGGAAAAAGAAAGATTTTTTTTTAAAGGAACAATTTTGAAAGGTTAATTAGAATAAAAAATATTACTATTTATAACTTTCCTTTCTAAAGGAAAATTCAACAGCAAAACCAAGAAATAAATAATTAAATTAATATAGACAGCAATATTTTCTGAATATAGTAAAGGGCTAGTAAAGGACTGTCGCTTATAATAAAGCACATATGGTCATTGTAATTATATGTTAACTGAGTACATTTTGACAAAAACATGAGTTAAATTTTTTTTTAAATGAAGATAATATATATTGACTAGCCTTTCCCAGCCATGCATTGCTGTGGCCAGTCTGGTTAAATGGCCAACCAATCTGTGTGTAGATCTACACCTGAACACACAAACACGTATACACAACCGCCATGTAATCCCCAACCTACCTACCTACTGTATTTCTCCCTGTCTATCCCTCTACCTAGCTACCTGCCTACTGTATTTCTCCCTCTCTATCCACCTACCTACCTACTGTATTTCTCCCTCTCTCTCTCTATCCACCTACCTACCTACCGTATTTCTCCCTCTCCCTCTCTATCCCTCTACCTACCTACCTACCTACCTACCTACTTACCTACCTACCTACCTACCTACTGTATTTCTCCCTCAGAGTATTTTATGTCATAAAGGATGAAATAATACCTGTGGCCCACTTCTCTCTCTGTATCCATCTACCTACCTTTTAAACAATTTTTTACATTTCCGTTGCATGTACCTGGCACAGGTGTGACATCTATACAATCTATATATATCATTGGTGCTGTATTTCAAAGAAACGTTGTGTGAAAATTTGGAAGCGATCAGTGCAGTACTTTAGGAGATTAGCGGTTTTGAACAAACTCTTGTTACATTTTTATTTATATAATAGAAAAGGAGCAAGACCTAGAAGCTAAAATGATTCTATACATATTAATTACAATGAAAAATATAATAAATTGATGATTAAGCTAGAATGGCATGATAAACATATTACAGATATGCATGAATTAATCTCAGAACACAGAATTTAAAGGTTTAAAATAAACAAGATGGAAGCCAGTCTATAAATGACAGAAACAAAATTGTGAAAAATTTAAAGTGTAGAGAAATGCCAGAATTTTTTTTTAAAGCATGTTTTGAAAGAAAAATGGAATATTTACTTAAAGAATATTTCGAGTTAAAGATGAATCACTAGAAATTCAAGGAGGATTATTTATTGACATATATCACATTTATATAGCCACCCATTTTACAGATTTGTGACTCCTGGTGATTATATTGGCTGAGGCCTAATATTGCCTACTCCCACCAGTTCCCAAGATTGGAGGTCTGTTCCTGTTCTCATATGATTTCTCCTGGGGAGTCCCAAGAAGCACTTCATTTTAGCTCTCAGTGCCATCAAAAGGGGGTATCTCTTCAACCACCTCTCCATTTTCTTAACAAAATACTTAACACACCCCACTAAGTGTTCTTAATGATCTAACCAGGGTCCCTCTCAAATTACAACTACATTTACTATTCTTCCCCTCCAGCTCTCATCCAATCAGTACAAATTTATTTATTTATTTGTTTATTTATTTATTTATTTATTTATTTATTTATTTATTTATTTATTTATTTATTTATTTATTTATTTATTTATTTATTATCTACACTTATATACCGCCCTATCTCCCGAAGGACTCAGGGCGGTGCACAGAGGAATAAAAAGTAGTAAAACACAATGACAATATAAAAATAAAAAATAGATTAAATACTAAATCTGTGCTAAAAACTTATGGTTAAAAGCAAATAAAAATTATAAAATTGTTATAACTACAAATGTCCTTTTCAAACCAACAGAAAAGGGCAAGAAAACTTCTACAGAGAAGGGATCCACAGTCAGCAGAAATACCAGTCAGCTGCTGACACCACCTTCATTTAGCCACTGTCACACACAAATATTGGAGACTTGGAAAGTCCTTGATGCAAAACCTACAAAAACCACTGCAAAAAATGTCATGCTGAGATGCCAACAATTTCACAAAGCAAAAAGCATTACAAAACACCACACTGAAGTATCAAGAGCTCTGGCATCAAAGATCCTCAGAGTCTTCCAAAAGTGATTATCTCCTCAAAATGTGATTATCACCAAGCAGACTGCAACATCACTAGTTGAAACCAATCAGCTAAACATTGTCCTTACCATCACCATGGTCCTTCTGTCAGCAATTTTGCACACAAAAAAATCCCTGTCAGGAGTAGAAATCCACAGAGGAAGGCATACCTGTGAGGATGCTCCTGCAACACCAGTAACCTTCTGTTTGGGTCCAAGTTTAAGTTCAGGTAGATAGGTCAACAAGCAATTGGTCATCAGAATATATCCATGTGTAGCACACAGAAGTTTACCATAGTATGCATTCATCATATTTTCATACTTTAAGACAAAGAGCACAATGCAGAAGGTTCTCAACTTCCAACCAATTGTTTAGTGACCATGTGAAGTAACAACGGCACTGAAAAAAGTGGCGTGAATGTTTTTCACATTTACGGCTATGGTAGCATCCCCATGGTCATGTGATCAAGATTCAGATTCACTTAACACCCATGTGACTGTTTTGACAACGTTAGTGTAACAATCATGGCAAGAAAGGTCATAAAATGAGGCAAAACTAATGACAACCAATTGTCTTGCTTAGAACATAAATTTTGGACTCAATTGTGGTCCTAGATTGAGGATTCCCTGTATGACATAACTTTCTTTTTCAGATGATGACTGGAAACAAGTATCTTTTAGAAAAAGAATATATCCTTGTATTCAGAGAACTTTCTCAGAAACCTTCATTTGCTCAATGGCTAGTTCATTGTCTATTCAAAATACAGCCATAAAAATTGCAGCTCTTGTTTAAACAGATCAAAATATGACGGCTGTAAAATTACATAGAGGAACTTTTGACTTGAAATTTATCATTATAATTTCGTTGTAGCTAAGATATTGTAGTATTATTATTAGTACAAGAAGATACTGCATAGAAAACCTCTTTAATTCATATTCAGAGCCTCTTCCAAACTAATGAGTGATATGCTGTATTTTTATCCAGAGTCTAGTAAAATGTTTATGAGAAAGTTTGTTTTTCTGGCATCAAATAGAAAGAAACCCATATAAAACAAAACAAAACAAACAGATACATTGATGAATAAATTGAAACAAATAGAATCAAGACCCAGGCAAAACATGAAATTGGATTTGGAAAAAAATATTAGTGTTTCATAATCAACTAGATTTAATGGAAAATTTATGAGGAGATAAAAGTTGCCAAATGAAAACGTTTTGAAAAAAGTAATGAACCAGATACATTTTGGCATATTAACTGCAGAGAAAAAAACTTTAATTTGGATTGAAAGAAAGTACGTCTCAGCTCCAGAGGAGATGATGAACTAATTTGTTACTTATTCTCTAATACAGGGGTCTCCAACCTTTGCAACTTTAAGTCTGAAGGACTTCAGCTCCCAGAAGTCTGGGAGTTGAAGTCCTTCAGACTTAAAGTTGCAAAGGTTGGAGACCCCTGCTCTAATATACAAAGAGATACCAAGTCAAGAGACAATTGAGGAGTACTTAAATATAACACAGGCCATGTAATGTATAGATCAACAAAGATAAAACAAAATAACAATATCAAATTTGAAATTGAATAAATCTCTAGGGCCGGATGGCTTTTGTGCAATATAAAGACTTTTAAATAAATCTTGATGAAATTCTTAACCCTGGTAATGAATGGAATATAGCTTCAAGAACTTCCTTCCTTATGGCAACAGGCTTTTACCTCTTTGATATACAAATTATCCAATTTATCCAGTCATACAGACTTAGCTCCTTATTGAATATAGATTATAATCTTTTTATAGCTATGTTTGCAAAAAGAGTGAATGGCTTTTTAACTGATCTAATGTATCCTGATCAGACAAGATTTATTCCAATGAGTTATATGAGAGATAATATCAGATATATTTTGAAAGTTGTTCATAAATCAGAAGAACAAGAAATGGCTATTATTCTCCTTGATTTGGAGAAAATTTTGTTAGATTGGAATGGGCCTTCATATTCATAACATTGAATAAAAATTGAGGCTCAAATTTTCTTACATAGATACAAAACAATTATAATGAAAAAACCAAATATTAATATATATCACCAGGCTAGTGTTTCAGATTGGATCCCATCATGTTGTCGTGGTGTTATTTTAATACAGTAGGTTCATATCTATACTTTTGGTTCTATTCAAATAGCAATGTATAGCCTGTAAGAGATTGTTTGATTATAGATACTGCATTAAAAAGTTTGGAATAAATATTTTACCTAAGCAGCAGAATTACTGATTAATTTTACCTGATTTTTAAGTAATAATTTCTTTTTCCTGCCAGAAGGGGGCTTAATTATGGGTTCACTCACTTTTTTTAATGGTAAAATTATAGCTTTTCAAAAATCACAAGAAAAAATAGTGAAGAAAAAATAGGAAATAAAGTGATCTTCACAGGCAACAGGAATTGAACAATGAAGATAAAATTAAGAGACTGTTAATTAACACTCTGGTTGGAAGCAATATCAGAAAAGGTGGAAAGCTGCAGATGTTAAAGACTCAGCAATCTTAACCCTCTTAGTAGCTCTTTTGCTAGTCCATTTTAGAAATGTGAACTTTGTAATTACATTTTAAATCTGTAATTTCATTTTAAATGTAAATTGTAACATAGCATAACTAGACTGGGGTGGGATGGAGGAAACAAAACAACAGTAAAAACATTATAGAGGAAAATTACTTATTTAAAGATATATTATTATATTATTTACATATAGGGAACTATATTTCCTGAAATTGGAACTAAAATAATGATGTAAAATGGATTATGTATAAAAGAGGATGTAAAAGGGGAAAACCTGGACAATGCTTTGTTCATAAATATGTTATTTGTATTAAAAAACAATAAAAACTTTAAATAAAAAACTTTATTTAAATAAAAAAGGGAATGCTTCCCTCAGACCTAAGCAACTCTAATAGAGAATGCATAATCTGGTAGAAGCACAATACATATTCACACAACCCACTTCTCCTTCTGCCCTCCAGTAACTTTGTTCACAATTTTACAGGTAGTCTTGGCTTAATGACTGGTTGCTTAGCAACTATTCAAAGTTACAATGGACAACACCCCTCCCCCCCCCAAGTACTTGCAACCCAGTTTTGGAGATCTGATGGAAGCAAGCCCACCCATGGCCATAAGACCATATTTCAAGAACTTGCAGCTGGCTTGCCTTTACTGTCAGTGGAATAGAAAAACTTCTATTTGTTTTCCTCAAACCCAAACTTTTGTTTCTTCCCGTCTACCCCATAGATAAGCTTCTCTCTCCTTTTAGAAGAATTCCAATTCCATAATTTTCTTTCAAGCTTCACTTTGTTTGGTAAGAAGCCCAGGGGTGTGTTCCGGCAGTCACCACTGCCGGTTTGCTTGTGGGTGCTTCGTGCATGCATGCTTGATCTGCGCTCCGTGTGCATGGGCAGTACAGTAAAAATTGTTTTGCGCATGCGCAGAAGCAAAAAACAAGATGGTGGCACCTATGGCACCATCTGGAGAAGTGGTTCAGGAGCATGGCAGGCCTGGGTCGCTGCCGGCTCCAGTGACCCAGGCTGCCAAACTACTACCGGTTAGGCCAAACCAGTCCAAGCCACTAGGAACCCACCACTGAAGAAACCTCTATCCTCATTTGTATCAAAGCATCCTTATTTCTTTTCCTATCAGACCCTGGAATCAAATTCCTATCACATAAGTAGTTTCTTTGCTTTTCATAGCAAAGTCTAAACCATTCATATCCATTTTATTCATTTCAACTCTATTATATGATACATGATGAATAATAATGTTGTAATCCATTGCAGAGTTTTGTGGACAGTAAATGGATTTAAATAAACTGTTTGGTAATTCTAGACTTAGATGATGCTTCATAGGGCATTACAGCCCTCTCTAACTGGTTTACAGAGTCAGCATATTGCCTCCAACAATCTGGATCCTCATTTTACCAACCTCAGAAAGATGGAAGGCTGAGTCAACCTTGAGCCAGTCAGGATCAAACTCCTGGCAGTGAGCAGTGAGTGAGCCTACAATATTGTATTCTAACCACTGCACCACCATGACTATTTCAATTATTTATTTGCCTAGAAAAGGGTCTCACTTTCCTGTTGTGAGTACAAAGCGGAGTGAAAATTGGGGAAGTCAGGCACAACACAAGTTATGTAGACAGTAAACACAGGATCAATCAAAAGGGGCTCAAATGTCTATACACCAATGCACGGAGTATGAGGAATAAACAGGGCAAATTAGAAATTCAAGTAAAAGAGGGCAGATATGATATTGTTGCCATTACAGAAACTTGGGGGGATGAAACCGACAAATGGAACATACAGCTAGAAGGATTTAAATTATTTAAAAGAAATAGACCAAATAAAAGAGGTGTAGTTGCATTATATATAACAAATAACTACATCTCTATAGAAATAGAGCACAACAGCAATGTGAACTATCTTGAATGCATTTGGGTCAATATTAAAGGTTGGGGGGAAATGACATTGCCATAGGTCTATACTACAGGCCACCCAACCAAGCAGAGGAAGTAGATGAACTTTTTGCTAGTCAGCTAACCAAGGTATGTAGGAAGCACACCACAATAGTAGTGGGGGATTTTAACTACCCTGAGATCAACTGGGAAACAAACTCTGCACCAAATGGAAGATCCAACAAGTTCCTAACAAACCTAGCAGACAACTTTGTTTCCCAAAAAGTAGAGAAGGGAACAAGGGGATCAGCCATATTGGACTTAATTCTCACTAATAGAGAGGAAATGATAGAAGGTGTTGAAGCCACAGGAACTCTGGGGGCAAGTGACCATGCAATATTGGAATTCATCATTATGCAAACGCAAGTAGTAGAACAAAGTCAAACTAGAATCTTGGATTTTAAGAGAGCTAATTTCAATAAACTTAGAGCTTGGGAAAAATTCCATGGATGAGAATCCTCAAGGGCAAAAGAATTCAAGAAGCTTGGGAAATTTTGAAAAATTAGATTACTAAAGTCCAGGCTAGCACAATACCAACGAAGAAGAAAAATAGCTTCGGGGGATGAAGCGCCACAAGAGACGCCTAGAGAGCAGATGGAGATCCTCTCGCTCCGAAGCCGACCGAACACTAGTGAGAACCCATATTAGGGCTTACTTAGTGGCGATTAGGGTGGCCAAATGGGAGTACTGTGCCACCCTTATTGCATCCACAGATAACCCCCCTGCCGCCCTGTTTGGGGTGACCCGCTCCCTCCTTCATCAGAGGCTGCGGGAAGCCCCTCTACAAGGGCAAGCAGAGGAATTTGGGATTTATCTGCAGGAGAAAATCACTCGAATTCGGAACGAGCTGCCCTCCATCGCCAGTGGTCCGGTTAAGATGTCCGGTGCTGGTCTTGAGGTTCCTTCTTGGGAGGAGTTTGACTTTGTTACCACTGAGGGTATGGACAGGTTGTCAAGGAAGCTTAGGGCGACCACATGTTTATTGGACCCGTGTCCCTCCTGGCTTGTACTGGTATCCTGGGAGACGACACGAGGCTGGCTCCAGGGCATTGTCAACGCATCGTTGAGTGAGGGGTCCGTACCTGCCGTCTTGAAAGAGGCGGTAGTGAGGCCCCTCCTCAAGAAGCCGTCCCTGGACCCGGCATTATTAGAGAACTATCGTCCGGTCTCCAACCTTCACTTTTTGGTGAAGGTTGTTGAGAGTGTGGTAGGCCAACAGTTCCCGCGACACCTGGAGGAAGTTGATTATCTAGACCCGCGCCAGTCCGGCTTCCAACCCGGTCACAGCACCGAGACGACATTGGTCGCGTTGGTTGATGATCTCTGGAGGGCGCGGGATAGAGGGTATTCCTCTATCCTAGTCCTATTAGACCTCTCAGCGGCTTTTGATACCATCGACCATGGTATCCTATTGCGCCGACTGGGGGGGTTGGGGCTGGGAGGCACCGTTCTGCGGTGGTTCTCGTCCTACCTCTCTGGTCGGTCGCAATATGTGTTGACGGGAGGGCAGAGGTCGACCTCGAGGCCCCTCGTATGTGGGGTTCCTCAGGGGTCGGTCCTCTCGCCCCTCCTTTTCAACACATATATGAAGCCGCTGGGTGAGATCATCCGTGGTTTTGGGGTGGAGTACCATCTGTACGCTGATGATACTCAGTTGTACATATCCACCCAAGACCACCCCAACGATGCCGTCGAAGTGCTGTCCCGGTGTTTGGAGGCCGTACGGATCTGGATGGGTGATAACAAACTCAAGCTCAACCCTGCCAAGACTGAGTGGCTGTGGTTTCCAGCACCCCGGTTCAGCCAGATTACTCCAACTCTGGCCATTGGGGGTGAAACACTGGCCCCCGTGGAGAGGGCGCGCAATTTGGGTGTCCTCTTGGATCCCCAGCTGTCCATGGAAGACCATATGGCGGCCGTGGCCAGGGGGGCGTTTCATCAGGTATGCCTGATGCGCCAATTGCGCCCCTTACTGGACCGGGCTGCCCTCCGCACAGTCACTCAAGCTCTCGTGACGTCCCGACTCGACTACTGTAATGCTCTCTACATGGGGCTTCCCTTGAGGTGCACCCGAAAGCTACAGTTAGTCCAAAACGCAGCCGCGCGGGTGATTATGGGAGCTACTAGATGCTCCCACATAACACCGATCCTGCGCGAGCTGCATTGGCTTCCTGTGGTCTTTCGGGTGCGCTTCAAGGTCTTGACGACCATCTTTAAAGCGCTCCATGGCTCGGGGCCTAGTTATTTGCGAGACCGCCTCTTGCCTCATACATCCCTTAGACCGATACGCTCCCATAGAGAGGGCCTTCTCAGGGTGCCATTGGCCGGACAATGCCGGCTGGCGACACCCAGGGGAAGAGCCTTCTCTGTGGCGGGCCCAGCCCTTTGGAACGACCTACCCCCCGAATTACGCACCATCACCGACCTCCGCCTCTTCCGCCAATGTCTAAAGACATACCTATTCCAACAAGCCGGCCTAGCCTAACCTCCCATGGGGACTTTTAGATAAGTTTTAAATCGGGTATTTTAAAATTGGGTTTTTAGCATAGGATAAGATGGTTTAATTTATATTTTAAATTGTGTATTTATTTTGTATTCTGTATGTTTTTTAAATTTCCTGTGCGCCGCCCTGGGTCCTCTGCGGAGAAGGGCGGGATATAAATGTAAATAATTTTTTTTTTAAAAAACAGCTCCCAAAAGAAACCGGCATGGCTGCATAAAGAACTCTCTGACAAATTGAAAGACAAAAAAGATAAGTATAAAAAGTGGAAAGAGGGGGACATAACTAAGGCAGAATATCAGCAAATAGCCCAAGCCTGTAAAGATGAAGTGAGGAAAGCTAAGGCTCACAATGAAGAAAGGCTTGCCACAAAAGTAAAAAATAACAAAAAAAGCTTTTTTCAACATGTTAAAAACAAGAAAAAAGTTAAAGAAACAATTGATCCATTGCTGGGAGAAAATGGCAAGAAGGTGACAAGCAACAGGGAGAAAGCAGAACTATTCAACTCATTTTTTCCATTTGTCTTTACACAAAGGGATAAAACAGTCCAATCTATCAAAACCAGCACCACAAAAATTAGATTAGAAATACAAATTGAAATAGGGAAGAAAATAGTAACCTGTCTACCCTAGACGAGTTCAAATCACCAGGACGGGATGGATTATACCCCAGGGTTCTGAAGGAACTGGCAAATGAGATCTCAGAACCACTGAACTATATCTTTCAGAGATCCTGGAACACTGGGGAACTACCAGAGGACTGGAAAAGAACTGATATGGTTCCCATCTTCAAAAAAGGAAAAAAGATAGATGCAGTAAACTACAGACCCATCAGCCTGACCTCAATACCAGGAAAGATTCTGGAAAAAATAATCAAGCAGCGAATTACTGAACACCTAGAAGAAAACAAAATAATAACCAAAAGCCAACATGGTTTTGTCAAAAACAAATCATGCCAGAGTAATCTTATTGCATTCTTTGATAATGAGACAAAATTAGTGGACCAGAGGAATGCCGTTGATATAGTTTACTTGGACTTCAGTAAGGCATTTGACAAGGTAGACCATAACCTACTACTAGATAAAGTAGAAGAATGTGGGTTAGACAGCATCACCACCAGATGGATTCATAAATGGCTGACCAACCGCACTCAACGTGTAGTCCTCAATGGAACTGCATCTACATGGAAGGAAGTATGCAGTGGAGTCCCCCAAGGCTCTGTTTTAGGCCCAGTACTCTTCAACATCTTCATCAATGATTTGGACGAGGGAATAAATGGGGAACTCATTAAATTTGCCGACGACACCAAGCTGGCAGGATTAGCCAACACTCCAGAAGATAGGCTTAAGATACAGAAGAATCTTGATAAACTTCAACATTGGGCACTATCTAATAAAATGAAATTCAATGGCGAAAAGAGTAAGATTCTACATTTAGGGACCAAAAATGAAATGCACAGGTACAGTATAGGTGGTACCTTGCTCAATAGCAGTAACTGTGAAAGGGATCTTAGAGTCCTAGTAGACAAATATTTAAATATGAGCCAGCAGTGTGCAGCAGCTGCCAAAAAAGCCAACACAGTTCTAGGCTGCATAAACAGGGATAGAATCAAGATCACGTGAAGTGTTAATACCACTTTAGAATGCCTTGGTAAGGCCACACTTGGAACACTGCATTCAGTTTTGGCTACCATGATGTAGAAAAGATGTGGAGACTCTAGAAAGAGTGCAGAGAAGAGCAACAAAGATGATTAGGGGACTGGAGACTAAAACATATGAAGAACGGTTGCAGGAACTGGGTATGTCTAGTTTAATAAAAAGAAAGCTTAGGGGAGACATGATAGCAGTGTTCCAATAACTCAGGGGTTGCCACAAAGAAGAGGGAGTCAAACTATTCTCCAAGGCACCTGAGGGTAGAACAAGAAGCAATGGGTGGAAACTAATCAAGGAGAGAAGCAACTTAGAACTGAGGAGAAATTTCCTGACAGTTAGGACAATTAATCAGTGGAACAACTTGCCTCCAGAAGTTCTGAATGCCCCAACACTGCAAGTCTTCAAGAAGACGTTGGATAGCCATTTGTCTGAAATGGTAAAGGGTTTCCTGCCTAGGCAGGGAGTTGGACTAGATGACCTCCAAGGTCCCTTCCAACTCTGCTATTGTATTGTATTGTATTGTATTGTATTGTATTGTATTGTATTGTATTGTATTGTATTGTATTGTATTGTATTGTATTGTATAAGTGTTACTTCCTTCCATTTTTCTTCATACATCAACTTGGAAAGTTATGTTAGATTGAGATACGAGTGACTGTCCCAATATCAGTTAATGAGAATCAGCAGCTAAATATAAATTTGAATCTGGATCTTTCCCCTTCTTGATCACTACTCCATTGTGGCACATTATCAAGATGATACAAATTATCTAAACAAAATATTCACAAGCATGCTGCTGTTGGCACTGTTGCATGTTGAATGTATTCAGTGGTGGACATTCAGAGAATCTTCCTATCTATTATAGCTTCTTTATTTTTCTGCTCCACTGAAACACTGCAGGCTGTGCAAGAGAAGTCACAGGGTTAATTATTGTGTTTTTCCCACATAATAACAATGCTTGTATACCTCATCCATCACAATAACATTACAAGCAATATCATTATAGATACTTGAATGCTCTGGATTTGCATTATTCTGGAATTTTCCTCAGCTAAGACTCATAGTTTTAGGCTAAAAAAAATCCATTTTAAAAATTGAGTTTAATTTCATTTACCAAAGTGAAAGGTAACTTTTTGGTCCTAATAAAGATATTTGGTAAATTTTTTGTTTGATTCTCATTTTCCTACAATCACATCTTCGTGCTGAAAAATGTTCACAAGATAATTTAAGGAGAATATAACAAAAATAATTGGCTCACATGGCCGTATGAAAGTTTGTTTTCTGTTTCTAAAAACAAACAATTTTAAAATTTGATCCTCTATTCATAGGACTACAATTTTGTTAGTTAATGAAAAGCTAAAATATTAAGGTTTGAAAAGTTGGATAGACACTATAGATTCTAAGCATGTTCCACAGCCTGCAGTACAATTACTGACATAATTATCTCCTCTCTTGGAGGCAGAAGAAAGAAATAATATTTTAATGGTTTCACAGAAACCACAAATGTCAGCAATGGATGTTCTGTTGTTACAGTATTTTTAACCTCTGTGATCTTATCCCCTTAGTCCCTGTGGCTAATAAGTCTCCTGACACAATGGATATTAAAGGGATCCTACATATCTTTCCAGATATATCCAACTTTGTAATTTTATAAGGAATGCATCGTAATTTTCTAGTTCCTTCACGTTTCTGGTTGTAATTAAAAGGGTATTATATTAAATTGCATTAAAAAGGAAAATATCCCACTTCAGCAACAAAACTGATCTATATTCAATTGTAATTACAGTAAAATCTGTGAAAAATGAATGCCTTTCTACAGCTGCTTCTTTGTTCTTGGACATAGGTGTGTGAGTGTCTGTTGAATCCTGTCTGTCTTCGTTACAAGTCAGGGATGAGAACCAATGTGGTCAGCCCAGAGAGCTTGATATGTGCCTGACTAACAAGATGATTAGGGTAGTAAAAGGCAATTCCCCAGTTGCTTGTTGCGAAAACAAAATGATTGCTTTGGGATCTTTTTGAGGAGGTCGGAAGTGCTCATTCTAAATACTCAAGAAGCCTCTGGGAAATATTTCAATGCATGATATAAAAACTCTGAGAGATATTTGTTTTGTCAGTTATCCCTGCTGTCTAAGGGTCAAATGTCTTACTTTGGGTAAATATGAGGCAGAAAAATATGAATGAAAAAAAGAAACCCCATGCAAATAATATACAGGCTATGGTCTCCCAAAACAACCCATTTACACAATTTCACCTTTTTTTTGGATCTCATACAACAGCCTGAACCAACAGCTGATTCCAGAGGCTGGGTTTGTATGACCCATGAAGCTAGAATGGGATTGGCCAATTTGTATATCAATGTGCCAGGTAAATGCCGTCCCATATTTTAAGTCTGATAGATCATCAAGGCAAAGATGCCATTTTAACAGCTTTTTTGACTTGCCTGACTTGGACTTGCAGAGGTAAGTGGTTGCATCAATCGTGTTCAATGGAGAAGGCACTGTGTTTAACAGTAAACATTCTTATATGCAAAGTTTGGATTTTGAGCCCCATATCAAATCTACTATTTATTTTATTTATTTATTTTATTTATTTTATTAAATTTATACCCCGCCCTTCTCCAAACGGACCCAGGGCGGCGCACAGGGATGTTAAAACACATATAAAACATATAAAATTTTAAAAAACTTATTCTAATAGACCCTGCGCTAAAAACCGAATTTAAAAACCCAAATTTAAAACTATCTAAGAGTCAGTAATGGGGGTTATGCTAGGCTAGCTAGATGGAATAGGTGTGTCTTCAGACACTTGCGGAAGAGGCGGAGGTCAGAGATGGTGCGGAGTTCAGGGGGTAGGTCGTTCCAAAGGGCAGGGCCCGCCACAGAGAAGGCTCTTCCCCTGGGTGTCGCCAGTCGGCATTGTCCAGCCGACGGCACCCTGAGGAGGCCCTCTCTGTGGGAGCGTATCGGTCTGAGGGATGTATGGGACAGGAGGCGGTCTCGCATATAACTAGGCCCCGAGCCATGGAGCGCTTTAAAGATGGTCGTTAAAACCTTGAAGCGCACCCGAAAGACCACAGGGAGCCAGTGCAGCTCGCGCAGGATAGGTGTTATGTGGGAGTGTCTAGGTGCTCCCGTAATCACCCGTGCGGCTGCGTTCTGGACTAGCTGCAGCTTTCGGGTGCACCTCAAGGGGAGCCCCATGTAGAGAGCATTACAGTAGTCAAGTCGAGAGGTGACGAGTGCTTGAGTGACTGTGCGTAAGGCACCCCGGTCCAGTAAGGGGCGCAATTGGCGCATCAGGCGTACCTGATGGAATGCCCCCCTGGCCACGGCTGCCACATGATCATCCATAGACAGCCGGGAATCCAGGAGGACACCCAAATTGCGCGCCCTCTCCACGGGGGCCGGTGTTTCGCCCCCAATGGCCAGAGTTGGAATAATCTGGCTGAACCGGGGCGCCGGAAGCCACAGCCACTCAGTCTTGGACGGGTTGAGCCTGAGTTTGTTACCACCCATCCAGATCCGTACGGCCTCCAAACACCGGGACATAACCTCGGCGGCATCGTTGGGGTGGTCTGGGGTGGATATGTACAACTGAGTATCATCAGCGTACAGATGGTATCCCACCCCAAAACCACGGATGATCTCACCCAGCGGCTTCATATATGTGTTGAACAGTAAGGGCGAGAGGACCGACCCCTGAGGAACCCCACATATGAGGGACCTCGAGGCCGACCTCTGCCCCCCTGCCAACACATATTGCGACCGACCAGAGAGGTAGGATGAGAACCACCGCAGAACGGTGCCTCCCAACCCCAACCTCCCCAGTCGGTGCAATAGGATACCATGGTCGATGGTATCAAAAGCCGCTGAGAGGTCTAATAGGACTAGGATAGAGGAATATCCTCTATCCCGCGCCCTCCAGAGATCATCAACCAACGCGACCAATGCCGTCTCGGTGCTGTGCCCGGGTCGGAAGCCGGACTGGCGCGGGTCTAGATAATCAACTTCCTCCAAGTGTCGCGGAAACTGTTGGGCCACCACACTCTCAACAACCTTCACTAAAAAGTGGAGGTTGGAGACGGGACGATAGTTCTCTAATAATGCTGGATCCAGGGACGGCTTCTTGAGGAGGGGCCTCACCACCGCCTCTTTCAGGACGGCAGGCAAGGACCCCTCACTCAAAGATGCGTTGACAATGCCCTGGAGCCAGCCTTGTGTCGTCTCCCAGGATGCCAGTACAAGCCAGGAGGGACACGGGTCCAATAAACATGTGGTAGCCCTAAGTCTCTTTGACAGCTTGTCCATATCCTCGGTGGTAACAAAATCAAACTCCTCCCAGGATGGTGTCACAAGAACAGCCTCGGCCTGCTCGACTGGACCACTGTCGATGGAGGGTAGCTCGTTCCGAATCCGAGTGATTTTCTCCTGCAGATAAATCCCAAATTCCTCTGCTCGACCCTGTAAAGGGGCTTCCCGCGGCCTCTGTTGAAGGAGGGAGCGGGTCACCCCAAACAGGGCGGCAGGGCGGTTATCTGCGGATGCAATAAGAGTGGCACAATACTCACGTTTGGCCACTTTTATCGCCACTAAGTAAGTCCTAATATGGTCTCTCACTAGTGTTCGGTCGGCTTCGGAGTGAGAAGATCTCCATCTGCTCTCTAGGCATCTCTTGTGGCGCTTCATCTCCCTAAGCCCCTCGGTAAACTAAGGAGCCCAGGTGGTTCGTCGCCGCAAGAGAGGCCGCAAGGGCGCAACTCGGTCCAAGGCCCCCGTGGCCGCACTTAACCATGCAGCCACTAGGTCCTCAGTCGAGTCGCGGGGCAAGTCCACAGGAATTGGCCCAAGCTCCCTCTGGAACCTTATCGGGTCCATCAGGAGCCTGGGGCGGAACCATATAGGAATGTCCGGTTCCGCCTCCCCGCAGTGAGGTGCAGCGATCGGAAAGTCGAGCCGAAGGAGAGCGTGATCTGTCCATGACAGGGGTGTGATGACTAAATCCCCTATTCCCAGATCACTACTCCACTGTCCCGAGACGAAGATGAGATCCAGGGTGTGTCCGCCCTCGTGAGTAGGGCCTAAAACTACCTGGGTCAGGTCCATGGCTGTCATGGAAGCCATGAACTCCCGAGCTGCACCAGAGGTTTCGCCTGCCGACGGCAGGTTAAAGTCCCCCATGACTAAAAGTCTGGGGGTCTCAACCGCCGCCTCGGCTATCACCTCTAGGAGCTCGGGCAGGGCTGTTGTTGCATAGCGAGGAGCCAGGTATACAACTAACACGCCCAACTGCCTCCCAAGGCCCCACTTCACAAGGAGGGACTCGCACCCGGTCGTCTGAGGGATCGTGGTCTCCTTTGGCTCAAGACCTTCCCTAACCATAATCGCCACCCCCCCACCCCTCCCTAGGGCCCTAGGCTGATGGAAGGCTCGGTATCCTGGTGGGCACATTTCTACGAGGGGATGTCCTCCCTCGTGGCCCAACCAGGTTTCCATAATGCCTACCAGGTCCGGGTCCCCCTCTGACACAAGGTCATGGATGAGGGGGGCTTTTTGTACCACGGACCTGGCGTTGCATAGCATCAGCCTAGGGCCCCGGGTCTGTGGTTCTTGCCCACCTAGTCTGCGATGGGGACAGGGGGAGTTGGAGCACGTGACCACCCGTAACCAGCGGCCCCGATCCTCCAACTGGTGATGTCCATCCCCCTTCCCACCGCCCCTGCCCCTCCCCAAGACTGTATTGATGGAAAATACCCCAGTGGAAACGACCCCCCCTCCCCCCTCCTCCGTTACTCTACTTCCGCTTCCTGCCGGCCCTTTTTGGCATACCCCCACCTGACTCTCCCTCCCCCCCTCCCTGGAACCCCCTAAAAGTCGAATAAAATGTTTAAATAAAAAACCCCTTAGTCTGCGCTTACTATTACATATTTAGTACAATTAAAAAGCTAGATCAAAATCAGCAGTCTTATGATGCCCTGATTTTTTTGAAGTGACAACTGCAATAGCTTCCCTGACTATTTGTAAAGATGGGGTGGTAGTGGCACAGAAATTAGGTCAAAAGCTTCTTTGGTCACTGGGAACCATAATGCTGTGTCAAGTGTAGCTTTGAATCCCTAATGCTCTTCCCTGTATACAGCCAATGTCTCCAAGATTTGGGATATTTCAGGATGAAGAATTTAATAGCTGAAGTTAATGTAACCTCCTCCTTTCTGCAGATTCCCTATTTTTCCTCCAGGGCAAGTTGTGGTAATAAGAGGAGCAGCACACCTTCACCCCTACCATTCTGGTAGCCCACAGCTCTGTAAGACAAGCAACTACATAGTTGCTGTGTGTTCTACACTTCCAAACTGAAGGATGATTGGAACAAAGCCGAGCAAAGAGGTTTTCTAGTCTAGTGTGCCTGGGAGAGGAGGCCATCAGCCATTGTACAGGTCTCATCCATATCCTTCATTTGCCTAGAAGCATCCAAATACTATTTTTGGGTCATACTAAATAGTGTTTCTGTATCCTGGTCATTTCATGCATATTGGCTTTGAGAACTTTCACTGCTGCTACTATTTGACCTTTTGCTTCCTCTCTCTCCCTCTCCCCTCCCCCCAACTCTCCCTCTGTTCCTCTGCTTTCCTTTCCTAGGTGCGGGCCAGTGCCATTGCACAGGATGCTGATCAAAACTACGACTATGCTAGCAACAGTGTCATCCTACACCTGGATGCCGGGGATGAAGTTTTCATCAAGCTTGATGGAGGCAAAGCCCATGGAGGCAACAACAACAAATACAGTACCTTTTCAGGTTTCATAATCTACTCAGACTGAGGCTGGAAAGAAGCCTACTGACTTCCAGCCCCCTGGATTTCTCCATGTGGCAAATTTGGCTGCTGAATCCATTAATACTAATGTCTTTGCATACAGCCAGTCTCCCTCCATGGGTTGTATGAAAGCAGAGTTGGGTCACTTTGTTTTTTCCTCTAGTGGGCACTGGGATGGCCAAATGATGATTCAATCACCATCACCATTTATTTTACCTTCCATTGTATCATGAACCACTAAGCCTTTCAACAGTATTAATACGGAGGATGAAGAGAAAGAGAGCCAAGGAGCCAGGGTGAGGCTTGACATGTAGTCTGGAGAATTGATCATCCCATTGCCCTTGAACGCATTTTCATTCCCACCCTATATGACTTGTTGAGACATGCTGCATGCTATTGTATTGGAAGTAGATTCTATATGTAAGTGAGAGGTTATGGAGGCTTAATTTAATCAGTGAAGGGACTATGTGTATTGCCATCTGATCCTCCCAAGATATATTTATATGTATCTTTTTAACCATGTCCAGGGATTTCTTAAGGCTAAACATCTTATCTGAACTTCAAGCAACTACCATTTCCAGATAGCATAAACCAGAATGTGAAACCAACCAGAAATGGTGATTGTTCTGAATTTGGATGAGTTACTAAATTAATCTACTCAACTTTGTTAAATAATCTTCTGGCATGGGAATAAAAAGTGGCATACATGGTCCTGGAAACCTTTGAGAATTGTTTAGCATATTATGTGAATGCCCTCATAATATCTTTACTAGAAGGGGGGGATTACTGAAATTTAAAAATACTGTGCATTGGTTTTTTTTAAAGGTAAAGTATTACTTTGCCAAGTTTCAAATGCATATAAAAATATTAACCTTGGATTTCTGTCCCTCCATGAGGGTAGTCCCAGGTGGTTCTGCTTGTTGTTGGTCAGGTAATTATTGGCATGTATAACTGAGTGAGTGGAGAGTCATAATCTTGTTTTTCCCAACCCAATCCCTAATGCTGGTGGCGAAATTATGCACGCTTTCTAATACAAATGGAGAACTCAGGACTGGTGAAAATTAATTCTGCTCCATCCACCCACTTCCAAAAAACCAGATGCAATCAGGTTAAGTCAATAATCCTATTAAATATCCAGGATCTCATGCACATGCATTTCTGTATGTGTGTACATGCAAGTTTACACATGCAATATATGTGCATATTATCCAAACAGGTCTACTATAGGAATACTATATAACTGTATTGTCTCTCTCCTAAACTTACGAGTGCTCTTAGAATGAGAACATAATCTCAATTCTTTCTTTGTGATTTAGTATTTTAACACTCTTACTTTTGTTGAGTTTTTAGAGGGTGAAATGGGGAAGCTGATTTTTCTTACCAAAAGAAGAAAAAGAAAAGAAAAGAAAAACGTAATTTGGAGTCTCTGTCTCTTCTTCACTGGGTTGCTTCCCAGGTGACTGTGGTTTCTTTCTTTTCAGAATGGATGGGTCTAGGGAGAACAGGATGCTTCTGGGTCCTCATCAAGTCTCTGGCCATTAAGATTGGAAAGATCAGAAGAATGACACAGGGTTGTATGTGTAATTTTCAGACTCATGTCAGACATATTTCTCTTTCATATATAATTTGTCATGTTGGCTCTTGCTAATCTTTCTGACCACAACTTATTTCTTATTTAAAATATGAAAAAATGATCAACAAGGTGAAGCTTATCAGACCTACCCCCCCCCCCGCCCCTTGAATACAGCTTGTTTACTGAGAATGGATGTTAACTTAGGCTTAAAGTACAGTTTTACTTTCTCTCACACACGCTATAAATTCATTATGCACACCATATTGGCTGCACAGGGCAATGATCTCTACAGGGCGGTTTGAAATGAAGCTGGTACTGTATATAAAAACAATTTTTTGGTAATGCAATCCTGCATTAATTGCTTACCATATGGGCTAAAGAACCTGAGCGTAAAGTATGGGCATTCAGCTTTGCAGGTTTTTGTAGTCTAAAATTTAACAAGCTGGGGTCATTAACTCAATTCCAGTTGGTCCCTATGCTCAGTGGTATTCTGGTACATATTTAACACTGACACTGCCAGCTCCATTGCTGCCACTGTGTGGTGCTGCTAGCCACCAGAGAGCTGATCAGTGCACAAGGTGTGGTGGCTCAGGTCTTCTCTTCTCCCATCTGGCTTGCAAAATTTCAGAAAATTTAAGAATTGGCTCTTGCAAGTATAAGCCAGCTCCAGTACTCCACTGATTTATGCTGACCTTAAGTTATAAAACAGACAGAAATACTTTTGAGTACATACAAAGTGTATTTCTTAGTGCCATAAAGTATATAAAAATGATTTCGATACATCAGGAAATAAAAGGCAAGAATTCTAGTTCAAAGGATACTTTTTACAGATGCTTGAGATCTAGAATATCTTAATATAAAGGTTTATTATATGGCAAGTGAAATTGAACGGAAAATCTACCAAATTCCATGACATGTTTTATTGCCATCTTTCCCCCCCACAGAAATGCTTATATCTCATTAGTTAGATTAGTTTTTCATAGCATAATGTTTAAAGATGTTTTGGATTATAACTTCCACAGTTTTTTATCTAATATGGCCAGAACAAGGTCCAACATGGAGAGGAACAAGATGAAGGAGACTGAACTATTTCGGCTGTACACAAACTACTTTATTCTAACATATTGTTGCCCAGAAAAAGAAACAAAAAATAATGAACTGAGACATTAAGCTAAATTTTTAAAAGTGTGGTCTTATTCTTTACTTTACTGGGATTTATTGCTGGGTAAAAAGTGTACTGTATTTAGAAATAGATATGGTAAATGCAACTCAATATTTAATGATCAAATTAATAAGAATGAAATAGTGAAATACATAAATATAAATTTATGTATACATAAATATAGATTGAAAAATGAAAATATGCAGATGTTGAAATATCCATAGATACATACGCCAATTCTTTACACAATAATTAAACACTAACAGAAAGCCAACAGAGTTTTCTAGTTAGAATTATCCTCATTCACTGGAAATATACTGGGTACATTAAAATTCAGAAATTGCATTTCCATAAGACTACGTGTTTAACCTGAAAATCTAAAAACTTCACCTGGACAAATGACAGTGTGTATTGGGATGTGAGGCATCATTCTTTTTCCTAAAAATCTTTATTAAATGAAGTAACACAGCCAGAGCAAACTTGGAATAAAAGATATTGAATTATCTAGTATTTTTTTAAAATTCCCAATTATTGACCATGACAAATTTGGTAAATTGAAAGACATTTCAAGTGTTTTATTTTTCCTCATCAGGTGCTATCAGGATTAGAAAATCCTCACAGTAGATTTTCCTTCATCCATTTTTGGCCAGAAAGTCAGTCCTATTTGTCAGTATATCAATTTTTCATTCACTTTTAAAGTACTTTTTATGGGCCCCTGACAATCCTCAGATCATGTCGCTGCAATTGGGCAGTAAATTGAGCAACACTGGACATATAATTTCCTGTCAGTTCTCTACTAAAAAAAGAAATGATGCATAAAGAATTGCATGGTCTTCAGTCATTTAAATTGATAATTTGAAAAAGAATCCTTGCCCCTATTCTCACAATGTACAAAACATTTTCCCAAAATTTTAGACTGGGTCACTGTTACTCTGGATTGCTGGATCCCAATTTTTTAAAATATAAAGATCATATATTCTTAATATCTCATATTTTTAATAGTGATAAAGGAAAGTTCATGAAAAGAATATGTGAGCCTGTTTTCCAATCCTCTTCTCTGCTTTGTACTGACACATAAGATCAAAACCACTCCACTGCTTTGGGGGAAAATAACACAATTTTCCCCCTACTTTTAAGCACTATTGCCTTGTGATTCTTAGATTTTTCTTCTAAGATGCCTTAGAACTTTTTATATTCTAAACAGTAGAATAAAGTATATTTTAAATAAACCAAAACATTGCTGAGAGCAAAGATACACTTCCTGGTTTTGCTGCTGAGGTGGCAAAAATGGATGTTGCTTTCCATTTGTTTGGCCATAAGATATGATTGAAATACTTTGGTGAGTTTAGTAGACCACAAATTATGCAGGTGTGCCATCTACACATCTAAGGGCAATTCCATGTTATCACTGTTTTTATTCTGCAGCCTGCTGCTCAAAGCTGTTTAAAACCAATACTCACCAATACTCCTCACTCACTTCTACTATTCTTTACTGATATTATTAGTAGAGGCTTTCAGGAGACAATTTGTGCTTTTTCAGTTGACCAGATGAGATGACAATTATCATCTCCTTCCATCGGTGACATCCACCACCCCACCTGCTCTTTAGCTGAGCTACTACCAGTCCCAGAGTAACCAAAATCCACTCCATGCAACAGGAATATAAAATAAAATATAAAATAAACAGTTAGTTCTCCTTCCTCATGCTTTCAGTTCATGTTGTGTGTGTCTTGCCATTTGGAAATAGAAAAAAAAAAAGATAATTTGCTGCAGAAAGGCCTTCTGTTTGCAAAATTGATTTTCCTCATTTCCAAAGTCACTCAGATGGCTTCCATGCCTAAACCAGAACTCACAATCTCCTAGTTTCTAACCTGGTGACTTATCATTAGACCAAATGCCAGTAAAATAATAACCATAATTCAAAAGAAGCCCAATTGTGCATAGAGTAAAATAATCCCATTCTTGTCAATGGCTGAATCAATAAGCTCCAGTACAGAATTCACTATTGTATCACAACGGCAATATCAAACACACTTTCAAAATCTTGATTGTCTACAATGCCCAAGCCATACTTACTCCTACCAGTCTCTCCAATGGATAAGGGACTAGTGATATTATGAAGTGTTGTGGATGCTGGCCAGGAAAAAAGAGTTAATGGGGTGCCAGATTCCTCCTGGAGAAATGGAGGGGACATGTACTCTTCAAATTGTGCTCTTTGAATTACTCAGAGTGACAATCATAATAAGGATATTTGATTTGGCTCATCCACTTACTTGATACATTAATTGTCTTGTGAAAAATGCGATAAATCTATTAAGATCAGTCTTTTAAAATTATTTCACTGAACTACTGACTTCTCCTTTGCACAAAGCACCTGACAGAAGTCATTTGAAATATGTGTCATATATCCAACACACCACTGTCACTTACTAGTTGGCTTCCATCAAAATGTTTGACCTAATATTGCTGTATCTTTCTTGATAGTTCGACTAATGAAACCAAGCAAATTACTAGATGGGCACTGGCCAAATCATACAAATTTACTAGTATAAATTCTAGGCCAATATAATGCATCTGAGTACCAAAAATGTAAATTTATAGCAAGAAAAAGAGAAAACCAAAGAATAAAATATTTTCTCTTATCCAAATTCTATGACAGTGATGGCGAACCTTTTTTGCCTCGGGTGCCAAAAGTACACATGCTCGCACTATTGTGTGCGCTCATGTGCTCACACCCATAATTTAATGCCTCCCATGCCATGTTCCCTGAGCATGCACACATGACACCCCCTGCTGCCCCATGCATGTGCACACGGCTTTTTTGGAGCCTGGGGAGGGCAAAAAAAGGCCCACAACACAAACCGGAAGTTCGGGAATGAACTTCCAGATTGCCCGTTGGGCCATTTTTCTCCCTCTGGAGGCTTCAGGAAGGCAAAAACTTTCCGAAAATCAAGGCCAAAAATAATCTGGCCAGCATGCTCATGTGCACTGGAACTGACAGGGCAATGCCTCACGTGCCCCCAGAAATGGCTTTGCGTGCCACCTGTGGACCTGTGCCATAGGTTCGCCATCACGGTTCTATGACATATGCATGAATTTATATTTAAAAATTGAATTATAATTTTATAATTAATAAATCAGATTACATGATCTTATATAACAGTATAGTGTTACATATAGTGAACATATAGTGTTTACATAGCAAAGCTGATCCAGACATCCAATCCCCTGACCAAACACAAATTTCTATATGCTGACAAGTTGGAATAACTGAATCAATTGTCCCTTGGCTATTTTCTAATATTCTGAGCCAGCTGGGAGATTTTCAGAGAGAGGGAGAGAGAGAGGGAGAGAGAGAGAGGGAGAGGGAGACAGAGGGGGGATCATAAAGGATCAGGACTGGCATCACCATGAATAGGGTTCATGCCTGTCCTTTTTATTTCTGCTTCTCCTACCATGGGAAGGTGAAAAGCAAAATAGATATATGGTCAGAATGTCTAGAGATGTCCCATTTTTGTAATACGATAGGGATGGCAGTTAATCGTCCATAATTTATTTGCATTGTGCCCAAAATAATTATTTTAGCCCCAATCCAAACCTGAGGCTTTTTAGGGCTTAATCAACCCCTCTCTGTCCTATCACATCAATTAGCTGGCTCCATTTTCCTATTTGCACCACATTTGCACCACATTCCCTTCCGCATGACCTAATTAAGTATGTCACATGAACAGGACCTGTATAAAATATTCACCATGAAAAATTGCTATATTACCAAATAGCCTATGAATAGCCATTTCTGCTACATTAAGGGCATTTGGCACTGATGAGATACTGTTTTTAAATAAATAGCTAGATGTAAAATTAAAGCTGTGCTGCAGAAGATATTTATTCATGTGTGTATTATTGGGCAATGCTACTGAAGATACTTTTAAAAATGTTTACTCTGTGGCGAATTCTAGTCAGTAAAGTTTCATTGATCAATATTTGCTTTTTCTTGAACATAATCCATCATTGATGAATCACTCTTTAATTGGGCAGTTTCTATTCTGCAGCAAGTTAATTTAAATTACTGCATTCTTCTCATAATATTTTAAAATGTTATTTCTCTCTTATTGTGAGAAGTGCTATTTTGCTATATGAAAAAATTGAGAGAAAATAAACAGAGAGCCCATTCATTTTTGGATGGAGAACATAACTGCTTTTACTTTTACTTTTATTAAATTTATATACCGCACCACTCTCCCAGAAGGGACTCGGGGCGGTGCACAGAAAAGATACAATACGCATATAGCAGATACAAATAATAAATATGTCATAAATATTCTAAAAGCTTATTAAATTAACCCAACCCTGTGCTAAAACCAATTTAAAACCCTTTAAAACCCTTGTAGCATCACCAAAAGATACTTTATTAATAATGGAGTTGTTGCTAAATAAACCACATGGACAAATCCCTTGCCTTTACTTAATTTAATTTAATTTAATTTAATTGTATAAGCAGAGAAATTATCAGAGAAAACAGAGAAGAAAATCTGTAATTAAAACAAAACACACCTTAAAAATCTCTGTTACAATTTTCCTTTTGCTCAAGTTCTCTAGCTGTGTTTTAAGTGAGATTGCCCCAAATGGGTTTGGAAACAGCTTGGAGGTCGACACAGTTAGCTTTAAAGTGCAACAGTTTGACCAGAATGTCATTTTAAAAATTAAAAATATATTTGCAGGTCCTACTGAAATAATCAATCTCATGCTTAGTAGCTCATTTATAGTTCAATATACCAAAGGGTTGAATAAAACTATGATTCAGTTAACATGATGATATTTTTGTGCGTATGCAACTTATGAATAAAGAGTATACATTGAAGTAAATTGTGCTATACCCATTACTGATCCTATCTTGCCTGCTATGCCTTCTTCAATAAAGTCACCTGACTAAGTCCACCAGATTATAGACACCTTAATGTTGCCCTTGAATGGTGTTAGCGTATAAGGAGAAAACACCACCTTCAACTAAACTTGATTTAAAGCTGTTACACTCTTGGATTGGAGATTCAACACAATGCAGATATAGTGGGAAGAAAAAAAAATGCTGCCAGGGCATATTTATACTGTAATTAAATGCAAGTAGGGAAAAGCCTGGAAAAAGGCAGCTCCAGGCTAAATGCTGAGAAGGAGAAATCAGTGTTAATCTTTCTAAAAATAATAATATATCAATCAAAAAGGGAAGAAAAGAGACATTCCCACATCTTTTGAGATAAAATAACAAATAATGAGGACAGAATGACTTAGGAAAAAAATAAGTGCTTTCTATTCTCTTTGAGGAAAAGAAACTCATCACCAGTCACTGACACTAATAGATAAAAAAAATAAGGATCAAACCATTTCTTTTTCCATGGCATATAATTAAGTTTATTGCTACAGGGAGTTCTGAATGACTTTTAAAGGATTTGATGAAAACTGAGAGGAGAGTTTCAGTCAATAAGCTTGATGCACCAATGGGAAATCCTTCCTCTGTGCTTGAGAATAAAGGTATAAAACCCTTGTCAGAACAGAAAAGGGTGAAAATGCTATTTCAGGGAGCACTTACTATTCAATAATTGAAATCCATATTGTCCTATTAAGATTTCAAGCTCCAACTTGACTAAGAGAAGAAATTTGTTCATCTATGCACCACTGAACTAAAACTCTGCTTACCTGTTTCTAATCATAAATTGGGCAAAACAGTGCTTCATAGGGCAACAATTTTTGAATCAATGTACCTCAAAAGGGATAACTTACAAAATGCATCCAAAATCTGGGACCTATAACTCCTGTGAGATTGAAATTTGTCAGAGTTGTGATTACTTCAGCGTTAAATCTTCATTTCCTTGAGTGTCTAAAAATCAAAACTGTAAATCAGAACCATAACAACAGGTGAATCTCCTCTTCTTGTACATGTATAGAACAATCTGTCCTTCCCCGACATGGTACTCTTGAGATTTGTTGAAGAACTCCTCTTATCCTCAAACGCATAACCACCTGATATTATCCAGATCAGGAAACATACTCCATGGAAGAGTAGAACTTAGCTTTATTGAGATAGGGAACAGAATCTTGCAAGTCTGATTCAGTCTCACCCTCTCCTTTTTATACCCTAGGAAGTCAGAAAAAAGTATCTTTACAAGAACTCAGTGCATACTTCTGTTTTTTTTAATTTTTGTAACAGCTTCTGAATAGTTCCCTCAAGACATCTCCATGGCTTGCTATAAATGAAAATAATTGACCCACAGCATCTAGATGGTCATAGATTACCCACACCTGATTAAATAACTGACCATATATTGGCTGTAGGTCTTTAATATATTTATATTTAAAATTGCTCCAACAGATATGCCTCTGCAAATCTACAAAAATGCAAGTGAGGGAGATTACTTGCACTATCTCTTTCATTGAAGTGATATTGGTTGACATGGCTGAGGAAAGGGACAGCAATTTATTTGACAATAGCAAATGTCCAATGGTAACCTAACTGGACAGGCTGCCTTTTGACATCTGTCAGGCCCTGTTCATAGCTGCCAGCCACTCTCCCCAAGTGGAGACCAAACCAACTGTGCTTGAACACAAGGCTTCAAGAACTCTTCCACAGGGATGAAGGAAGAAGGACCAAAGGTCAAGGATTTTGCATACTTCTGGGAGAGAGAATGCAAGGATACAAGGACTGGTTTGCACACAAAGCAGACAGTAAAGCTTTTGTACTGATACATTCAGAGCTGGGATCTGAGTTTCAAAACTTATAGAGCTGCTTTGAGTGCATAGTTTTCCACATACAGGTTTCACAGAATGTAGAACTAAGTGCCCAGAATTCCTTTTTTCATTATATATCTACCTTATGTGCATGCACCACATGTATATATAAATATATGTATATATATATAAACTCTGTACCTCTGTACCAGGTAACTTACTTCTTATCGCTTTTCCTTTCTTTCCTACCAATGTGAATGTGGCTTTCCTTTTTCTTCAGATGGTTCTTTTGAACTGCTTTTTTGTCCCTTGCCCTGTTCATTTTTTAACTTCCTTTGGCTTATGGCAGGGTTTTTCCAAAATAGATTCCATGACAACCTGATGGGATTCTGTTAGAAACTATGAAAAACAACAACAATAGTTCACTCAAGCCAATTTTCTATCTCTAGGATTTTCAGAAATCTTCCTTACACTTGCTCAAACTGGTATTCTAAGATGAGGGAAACAGATGTAATGGTGTCCCATGTGGTATACTCCTAATTATTATATTACCCATAATGGATAGAATGCCATGTGTAATATATTCCTCCTTAACTAGGCTGCTACAGCACCTTATGAGTAGCAAAAATGAATGGCTGCATCCTTTCCCCCGGCTGTTCATTCCCCTCTTAATCTTAAAAAGTGGAATGGGCGTTAATGGAAAAAAGTTGTTATTTTCAATAGCAACTTTAATCACAAGAGGTCAGCTAAAGCAGATTAATGTGGAAAGAAATTGTCTTCACACAACAAAGATTCAGAGGCTATTTTCTAGAAGGTTGATGATTGTTTTGTGCAGTTCTTTTCCCCTTCACAGACTCTACATTGTTATACAAGCCAGGCTTCTTTTCATTAAATACCAAATGTCAGATATCTATAGCTTGCAAAATTTTATAACAGATAAAGGATATTTGGATCAAATAGGCCACTGCTGAGATCCCTATACGTATACTAATATTTGACATGTATTCTGAACAGGGAAAGTTCAGGGAGAAGAGCAATCTGGATTTTAGGTATAAAAACATTACAATAAAAATAAACATGTGTTTCTGTGAGACTGCTCAGGAGAGTGACTAAGATAATACTAGAAGGATGCAGGAACAGGCGTGTTAGAATTTCCACCCAAAATCTTAGGAAAACAAAAACTGCTATGGAATATTCATTTCTATATAATTTTTTATAAAGGTTTTATAAAAGCTCCCATTTCTGATAGTCATGAATTAGACAGCCTTAAGGAGGCATTAACACAACTGTTAAAATAAAACAGTTTGACTTCCTCAGTTTCATTGACAAAGAAAGAAAAGGAAATGAAATCTTAAGAAATTTACATTCACAAAAATTTTTTTGAAACCACAGTGCCTCCTGACATAAGTCAGAGAGGGGGGCATGAACCACAGTGCCTCCTGACATAAGTTTAGAGAGGGGGGCATGAATTGGACATAAAACATGATCAGGTATGTTTAATTATTTATCAAAATTATTTGCTGCCCATCTCAAGGTTCAAGGACTTTAATGGGGATGAGGTTATCTGGATGCTCTGAGAAATGACTACAGTAAACAGTTGCCATTGCACATTAAGAGATCTGGAAGCTGCTTATAGGGTGAAAAGGGCAGGTGTGAAAATAATAGCCGTATCTTAAGTTCCACTACAGTTGCGCACACTAAGGCAACTTATTGTCTTTTCTGTCAGTCTTGGGTGTCAAGGCACTCAGGTCATTAGGCTATCCCAAAGCTATGCCAGGTAATCTAGTAAACCATTGATCTAATAAATCTCAATTTAGCAGATTTGGGGTAGTAAATCTCATAGCATGCCCTGTCCATAAGTCATCTGCTGCTCTGTGTGTGCTAAATCCTGATTGCTATCCTTCACATCCTATTCATTATTTTATACACATATAAAATGTTTGTATAAATATATCATTTATATAAAAATGAAATATATAATTATACTTGTGTATAGTATCCCATTTATTATTTTATGTTGTATAAATTCCACTGGGATTAAAGGGGTATTCTATTTTAATAAACACCATGCCCCTCCCTGGCTAAATGTGCTAGATATTGTGCTTTAAACTTTGCATAGAGAATATAATTGTTTCAGTTACAAGAGTTGGCTGTGCTGTTTGCCTCTATGAATCTCAAGTCAATGACTTCTGAAAGTTCCTGGCCTGATTGCTTTAGGCTTATTGCAAGCACTCCTAATGAAAGCAGTATCAGATTATGCCTGGAGTACAAACCAACCTTTCTTTGAACCTCCTGTTTGGGAATGTCTGTTCTGCCCTTTCCATCCTATACTTTATTACTGTTTGAATAATTGTTTCAGATGGTAATTGCTTAGTAGAAAATATCCATTTTTGAAGTGTATGCTTTAATTAGCTTTCTTTTTTCAAGAATGTGGGAGAGAAAAAGAAAGAAGCACATCCTCAAAATGAAACTTCCTGGTTTGAGTTGGGAGAGCTCAAGTGCCATAACAGAAATAGCAACCTTAGCTGCAAAATGTGATGAAAAACTGACAATTAATTCCTGGATTTCCTCCAGCCAAATCTTCTGCAATTTTAACCTTTGGACTAACCTGGATCCGAGGGCCATTTTTAGCTTAATTGGGGGAGGGGATGGAGTACTGTAGAGAAGAAAACACATCCTTACTCAGACAGATTAAAAGACAAAGAACCAATATTTCTCCCCCTCCCTGCCCCATAGTTTCTAGAAAGGAAGTGATGATGTTATCATAATTATCTTTTGGTTTAAGCATATTTTTAGCAGCTCTGATGCCACAGAATTTCCACAGATTTCCAATCCTGACAAGAGGGATGTAAGCAATATAATGTTGATGAATTGTAGAGCTACTGTATTGCAAATGAAATATTAGCTTGGATGAGACAAACCCCTTATCTGGGACCTCAGGAAAATACAGTTGCTGGCACAGAAACAAAACAAAACACCTTGAAAAGTGAGGGTATGAGGACTGCAGAAGAATCAGAAGTCAGAGACCTAAGAAGCTGGTGGAGTAGCTATCATAACTCTTACTTTGTCACTGAGACTTTGCTCAAGCAGTTCAGTACTTAACATTCAAAAGTTCCTGGGAAACCTATCAGGGAAACAAAAGTAGGAACTGATAGGAAAGCTAAAGCACAACATGTTTTCCAAATAACTAATTCAGCTTTTCAGTAGAAACAAAAACTATGAATTATTCTTGCTGTAAATGAATTAATTTAAAATTTGAGAATGAGGAACAATTCTCTCCTTCCTTTTCTTACTTGTGCATAACTTGTGCATTTAACTGTTGGGCAGTTCATCTTGTGTAAAGCCCTTTGCTGTCACCAGTTCATAGTGTTGCAAGGGCTTGTCAAACTGATGCAGCTTGGCCACAGTATAACTATTTTCAAGAACCAGAAACGTTTCCCTTCTCATCTCCTCCACACTTGTCTCCTTCTGTCAGGAGAGGCTATCTATGAAGATCCAATTTTGCCTTGGATAGCAGAAGGCCTGATTAGCAAAGGTAGAGGGTAGAATTCTCACTCTTTCTTTCTTTCTTTCATTCAAACACAACATACAGGTACTTTAAAACTTAAAGCATAGGAATTGTTAGAAAAATAATTTGGGGTTCCAATTCAAGTTGGGGTTATGCAAAAACAAATGAAAATAAAACTCAGACATACTATGAGAGGAGGAGATTCATTTATTCCCCAAAACAAAAAGTTCGTTCTTGGGGGTAGGCTACAGAGAAAATAGGGTCCACAGACTTTGTTTTATAGGTGGGACTGATTCTTGGTGTGGGGTTGGGGGGGGGGCATGGTTTGTGTAGTTTTTGGTTCTACTTTATGACTGTCAAAGGTAATTGTCAATGGTAATTGTCCTCCCTGTTTATGTGTACAGATTGGGGTGCCCCTGCCCAGGGTTTTGATCCTGAGGTATGTGTGAAATCTGTAAAGGAAGATTGTTCCTAGATGTATATTATTATGAGAGCATCTGGCATCTTCCCTTATCTTGAGAGGATCCCTTATGGAGGCAGCGATGTGCTAAAAAGGGGGGCAAATCAGAGGCCTTTTAACTTCCAATAGAAGGACCACAGAAATAAGCCTTAGGTCACAGGAATGGGCACCAGGTATCCAGGATTGTTGGGACAACATGCAAATAATGCTTATATTGTAAATTGCCCAGAGAGTGCTGTAAAGGACTATGGGGCATATACAAGTTTAAATGCTATTTATTTCTGGTAGGTTAGACAACTAATTAACTCTCTTTTTTCTTCAGACTAAATAAATGTGCATTTTCCCTGTCAGTTTGCCAAGTTAATGCCACTTTTCTGCTGTTTCAATAAACCAAGTCACCAAAATCTATTCATCTGTTCATTTAACCTCTTTGTACAGCTTTTCTTAGCATTAATTCACATTTGGCTTCATGATGGGGGGGGGGGGGGGGGGAGGCAGAGACTACTCTACTGATTAAAAGAATTTGTATTCTACAAGTTAGGAATAGAAGAAATGTAGAAAAAGGAGGGTAAATAAGTAATGGATGAACAAACAAAGGGCTGCCAAGGATATTTTGCAACCTGAAATAAAGGAGAAGTAAATATAGGGATGCACCACCACACAATCCTAGGGAAAGGGAAAGCTGCTTGAAAAAGTTGTAAACTGGTCCAGGTGTCCTCTAAAGCATCTTTTTAGATTCTAATAGAAATACTGCACACCTTAGAGGAAATCAACCCACTCTATTTCATACAGAGAAATGGATTTGCAAATGGATTTGCAAATGAATTTTATTTACAGATTGGCAACAATTTGCAAGTTAAAGAAGTAAAAGACACACTATGGGTCATAGCAAACTTTGTCATCTTATCACTATTCAATGCCCCCCCTCCCTCTCCCCCAGTATCTTCCAGGAGTAATGCTAGCAACATCTAGTTCCTATGGCTGCCACTATCACCACATTCTTCCTTCCTTCCTCCAGAGACTGTAGTTGTTGCTGACCTGCTTATCTGCTCTGGAATGCCTGGAATCTCCATTCTGTGCTGCAGATCAGTCCTTGTTTGTTTTCCCCCCAGAATGTGCTGCTTCTCCCTTGCACTGTGTCCTCAGGAAGGACATTGGTCAGAGCTACCGATACAATAGGCAATATAATAAAAAACTTAGATTTTTTAATTCCAATGTCACCTTTATATCTACATTTCATCTACAAAGCATACATAGGATTGTCCTCCCAAAAAAACAGGTGCAGAAGTTTTTGGAACTGCCTCACTCACATTATTGCACCATGAGGAATAGTCTTTTTTTTTAATTGGAGGTACTGGTAGTCCTCAATTGATGCCAAAATTTACATTACTAAATGAGAAATTTGTTAAGTGAGATTTGCCCCATTTTGTGACTTTTCTTGCCATATTTGTTAAGTGAATCACTGCAGCTGTTAAATTGGTAATATGGTTGTTAAGTGAATCTGGTTTCCCCATTGACTTTGCTTGTCAGAAGTTTCCAAAAGGTGATCATATGACCCTGAGACACTGCAACCATAAACATGTGTCAGTGATCACATGACCCTAGGAGTGCCACAATGATCATAAGTGTGAAAAATGGTCATAAAATACTTTTTTCAGTGCTGTTATAACTTTGAATAGTCAAGTGAATTGTGTTAAGTTGAGGACCACCTGTATATTGATTTACAAAGATGGCAGAAAATCAGAATAACGGAGGCTTACAGCATATGCTTTTTACTATATAAGTGACGTTATTTGCAGCACATACTTTCAGCAGCTATATATATATAAAGCTATGCTGGTCAGGTTTCCTCCTAAGTAACCTTTCCAAAGCTGACCTAGCTAGCAGTCAGGGCAGCTCATCTGACCTTGTGATAGCATACCCATCCTTCAAACCCAACACTGAGCTTTTCTTTCCTTTTACCAAATCCAATGGCTGACTCACATGAGCAGAACCACAAACATACCAGTACAATATGCCACACTTGAGCAATATGTTTTCTCCAGATTTTAATATTTGATGCATCACTTCAAAATATGAGAGAGAGAGGGGAGGAGGGAGGGAGGGAGGGGGAGAGGGTGGGAGGGAGACATGGAATATTATGCATGGTTGGAATTTTCCTTTCCTTTTTTAATGTGTTGATATAATATTTGTAGCTTGTATGAATGTTTTCATTTTCCTGCTTTTAAGAAGTGGGAAACCCTGCCATAGAAGTTTAGCAATTGAAATTCAGCTATGAAATAGGAAAAACCTTCAGGGAAAGAAGGGAAAAGGCTTTTTAATAAGCAGTAGTCTCCTGCAGCTGTTTTGTAACAGGCACTGTCACATCCCAAATGTCAAAAATATAGCTCCTGAAGAAGACAAACCACCCCAAGTCAAGCCTTCAGCACCCCCCCTTTTTGCTATCCCAGCCAGCTTGAGTGAGCAGTCCTGCCATTAACTGATAGCTCATACTCCGAAAATGACACTCCCATGCCTTTGCAGTTCCAAAAAGGTCCACAGGCTTTTAAAGTCTTGCAACAGTAGCAGGCATGGACAAAACAAAAAAGAATTTCATGTCTTTGGCAGCATTCCTATCCCACATCCACACTGTTCAATTATCAACAGCACAGACCACTCCATCCCCCATTTCTCAAGTGCAGGAACAGATAAAATTGTCCTCCATTTATTCACAGCTCACTGCAAATCCTTCCATCCTGAGCCATCTTAAGTCCTTCCATAAGCTTGATCTATTGCATTTCATTCAAATCTAGCAACATTCCAATTCTGGCTAGAACAACTGGGATCCATCCCCATGTCTGGTCATTATATTCTACAGGGATTTCATACTGGTCTATAGGAATGTTATTTTCTCAGCTGTTCAGCAGCTTCCTTTTTTCCTCTTCCAGTTCATCCAGTGATGGTCTTTAAAGACCTTGGAGTTTGATAGTCTTGTGGCCACTATTGTTTTCCCACTTATTCTGCCAGTACATATCCATTCCACTCTGACATTCCTCAGTCGAAGCCTTTCTGTTTCTACCCAGATTAGATGAAACATATTTCCCTTTGTTTACTATTCTGTGCCCACTGTGCTTTAATACTTCTAAGAAAGAAAAAGGAAAAAGATCCTTAAGTGGCAATTTAGGTACTTGGAACATAGCTACAAAATTTCAACAAATGTTAGTTTTTTGCTTCTCAAAGCTGAACCATCATTGCCACAGTTTCTATGGGCCCAGAATGAAATAATCTGTTTCTTTTGCTTTGGTCACTGAAGCAACAATGATACAATAAAAGAAAAAGGAAAAAAATCTGTGCTAGAGTCAAAGAAAAAGAATGTAGGAACGGATGATGGTAAAGGAATCCATATGGTGCAAACATATGGAAAAGCAAATGGAACTACTGAGGAGGGAACAATACCGAAAAGAAAAAGCAGGCAGTGTTTAATCTATTACCTGCCTACATAAGGACCAGTCAGCGTTGAGGAAAAAAGTCAAGGTACAGGGAAATGACCAATTTGGCTTTATACTGCCCATAATTAATTTCCATAGTAGATGGATGATTACAAAATATAATAAATAAATAAATAATCAATTCAGACTGAGAATCATCCTAATTCTATTGTGAAACCAGTGTAATTCCACTGGAATTTGTTAAGTCAATTTTGGAAGGAGTATGGGAGTATCCATCCTTACTCTGTCACAATTCAGACCTTTGCTTAGATCTTACCCAGCTTCTGTTAGGTTAGACAAGATCAAGTGACACTTGTACCTTCTCTTTCTCATTTTCCTTATTGAGGTGGGGAAGTGAAATGTAGACTTGAAGAAAATTAAGTTTGGTGAAATGGATAGTTAGTTTACTTTATTGTCATTGCACTTCATACAACGAAATTAAACACCATCTTCAGTGTACATTATAACTATAAAAACAAAACACAAACACACATTTTTCATATTCTATACAATTGATTTGAAAACCCCTGATATTGCATTAGTATTGCACTCTCCAAAGCAATGGTCTTTATGATCTTCAAAGCACTTGTTCATTATAGATATCTATGTAGTATGTAATATAGCCTTAGCCTAAGAGTAAAATATCTGCATCTATTTTAAAATAGCACCTCTAATTATTATTCTGGGAAGAAGTCAGAACTTGAAAATATCTATTATGTAAACTAATTTTATGTCACAAAAATTGATAGAAATATATATGAGATATTTGGCTGACATTAAGTGAACTGCTTCAACTGTAGAGACCAACAAATTTAACTTAATAATTCTGTTTCAAATAATTCTGTTTCAAATATGTAAGAGAAACTGGAGAAATATTACACTGCCAACATGAATCAGATGTTATCATCTTCATCCTAATTTTCATTTTAGAAATCCTTTTTCTATTGCAAATAACATGAGTTGAAAAAATACAGTAGTTCTCAAAACTTTTTTTTCATGTCACTGATACTTTTACCCAAAATTGTCAGAAAGCTACCAGAATTTCTGAGTATAATATATGATATTATATAGGAGTTTAGTTTTAACAAATGTTCCTCACTGCTTGAAGCTGTAGAACCAGTCCTAAAGTAGGGATAACAATTGGATTTGGTGTGATTGCAGGGCATAAATCTTCATTCTTCATGATAAATTTATTCTGTATGACTCAAAACTTCAAACTTTCTGATGCAGTCTAAAATGTAACCTAAAATTATATAATATACTTTTTTTTGCCTACGTGTACATGTAGATATAGGTTGATAATGATGTATAGCACTTTCACAGAATAGTTGACAGAGGTCAGTCACTTCTTCCATTCCTTCAATCTGAGGGAAGCAAAGAACAAGAAGTTTTGACACCACACATGGTTCTGTGGGAGATGTGGGCTAGGAATAACTACTGAGAGATGTTGCTGGAGAAAAAGACAGCCCTTGATTTGGCCTGGCAAACTTGCAGTTGCCTCTGCTTCTTCCTTTCTCTGTCACTGTACTGTATTTGAATGAAGTCTCTCCCTGGCTTTCTTTTAATTTTGTCCTTTCATTTCTGTTCCTCCATTTCTTTCATTATGAGCAGTACTGAATTTATAATCCAGGGCACAAAAATGTCTGATTCCTTTCTGTTTTGCAAGATTGTTGATATTTAACAAAGTTTGACAGGCTGGTTTTTTTTAACCAAACAATTCTCTGGACACAGAGAATGAATGACTAGAGGCTAGTCTGTGGAAAAGCAAAAGAAGGACAGCTGACCAACCATATCTTTGCACAGGGATTTGTCTACTGATGAGAGCTCTTTATTTCAGAATGGAATAGCAGAAAAATATCAGACATTGATATTCTTTGTTCTTTGTGAGTTCAAAGGGCATAAGTGCATTGAGCTTATTATTAACAGCTCTTAGATGGAGGCAAACCTATTAACCAGTTCAGCAGTCTTTCAGTAGCTATAACCGCTATTCCTTTCATTGCCCTAGTTATTTCTGCTCTGGAGAATTCTGGGGATACATTATCTTGAGCTTCTTATGTCTATGCAAATCAGTAATAATTATATTATTATAACATGGATGTAATGAATGCTGTCTTCAGAATCCTTATTCTTCACAATTTTTACAATAACCCTATAATCCAAGGGAAGATCTGAATCAGCAATAACTTTTTGTATCTTTCTATATCATAGGATAATTAATTTGCTATACCAGTTTGTAATAAGCTCAAAACTGATCTATCCAATTGGGCTGTAATACATATTGTCAAATTTTATCTAGTAATGCCTGAATTGCTTAATATGATCCTTTTACTGATCTTGGAGAAAAGCATGATTAACTGATTTCTATGCTATTCAATTAATGCTGTAGTTTATTTAAATAGTAATTCATAATTTAATGTCTAGTTCTGAAAGTAGGGAGTCCTAAAGAGAATGATTGGGCCCAGTTCTGAAATTTCTATCTTTGAGCCAAAATCTATTTCTTTTTATCCTCAAAAGGTACATATTCCATGTGAGTTGCAACTTTTTAGTATCAATATCATTTTTTACTTAAATTTACTTCATCTTCAGTGTATACATTATAACTATAAAAATAAAACACAAACACACATCCTTCACATTCTGTACAATTGAATGGAAAATCTGATATTGCATTAGCATTGCACTATATATACAGTAGAATTCAATGTAGTTACTGCCTATCTGTCCTTGTTTATTTTATCCTGAACCGTCTGCCAGATGGTAAAAGTTTTTTTAAAAGGGTGCCCAAGGTGAGATGGATCTTTAAGAATGTTTTGAACTTTTTTAAGGCAGCGGGAGCTATAAAGCTCTTCCAAAGAGGGGAGAGGCAACCAATGATCCTCTGGGCAATGACATTAACCCTCTGGAGTGCTGTCCTACCTGCCACTGTGCAATTGACAAATCATACACAGGTGCAGTAAGTTAAAATACTCTCTATGGTACAGCAGTAGAAGGTCATCAGCAGTTTTTCATTCAGTTGTTGTTTCCTGAGAAGTCTTAGGTAGTGTAATCTCTGCTGGGCCCTTTTGACCAGTGCTGCAATTTGAGTGCCCCAGGCCAGGTCCTCTTTTATGATAACACCCAGAAACTTAAAACCGCTTGCTCCAGTCGGTCTCCATTGATAAGCAAGGGCTGGATATCTGATCTGTTCCTTCTATAGTCCACCATAAGATCTTTGGTCTTATTGGTGTTAAGGACCAAGTTATTATCTCCACACCACAAAAGCAACCAGCCCACCCCATCTCGATAGGAAGACTCAACCCCCCACCCCCACCCCAGAGATGAGTCCCACCACTCTCATTTTTCTGTAGAAAAAAAGATGCTGGGTGGGGTGTCCTTGGTGTGCTCTGAGATTGGTTGTTTTCTTGAAGACTTTAATTACCCAAACTAGGTAACATAATTGCTCCTGATAGCACTGATGATGTTATCTATTTTGGGTGATGAAACAGGAAAACAACCAAGATCAGAGAGCATCGTGGATCTCTCATTTCAACCCTGAACTATGGAAATACCCCTTTATTAGCGAAGTGGTTAATCATACAAAAGTACTCAAGGCAAAGATGACACTTTTGCAGATGCTGAGTGCTTGAATGACAGGTAAGTCGCTAAATTACAGGCTGCAAAGCAGAGTAAAGCGATATTAAAACCTAATATTTGGGTCTTAGAATCTGGTCTTTATGAAACATAATGTAACAGCAGTAACGCCTATGTTTTTCATGTAAATAGACTGGGGTAGAATCCTAGTTCTTTTGAAACCATCCGTCAAAAGATGCTGCGCATTCTGCAATTCAAAGAATTGCCTTAAATAAAATGGATTTATCAGCCTTTAAAAATCCACTTCACTAAATGAAAAATACAATTCAGTTTTATGTTCAATTTTACCAGAGTGAGTGAGTTAGGTAGAAGAAACGTGATCTGACAACAATCTTTCAGCAGTAATACAACTCTATTTTCAGCAGTAATACAACTCTATTTTACCTGTTTCCTGGAATGCAAACAGTGAGTGTGTTTGCAAGATTGATAGCGAGGGAGCATAGGGTAGGAATAGTCGGTTATTTTTGTAAACTATCTTAACGATCTCCAACCTGAAACATACAGCAACTACGCGAAGACGGTTCTGACTGTCAAAAGAAGTGGTATAGAAAGCGTTAATTTCGTCTACTCTCTAATCCGTACCTTTGAGGAAAAGACAAAAATCTCAGTTCCTCCTACTAAGAGAATCAACTCGGAAGTTCAAGAATATTTATGGGGTTACTATTGGGGCGTCTGTGCTGCGGAGAAACGACTGATTTTTACACCGGGCTGGCTTCTTTCCTCAAAACCATCCTACCCAGAATACATCGCGCAATTCAGACGAAGCTGACTAACCAATCCGAAGAAAGTTGAAGCTCACTTGAAAGCCGAGCCGACCAATCGGAAGTGAATAAGTAGGCGGTGACAGGCGATTTGAATTTCATAAACGGGACTAGTGGAAGACGCTGGTCTCAGAGTTCGTTGGATCTTGTGATGATACTTTCTGGATTTTTTCCTTTTCCAATAGATCCGGTGAAGTAGTTTAGTGACAGCCTAGAATTCGGTTGCCATTTCCAGATTTCGTCGGCCGCCGAAACAGTTGACGCAGAGCTTTCTGCACATAGTACTCAGTTCTTGTGGAGTCGGTGCCTAAACTAGCTGTTTATAGTATGGGGAAATTCAGGATGGCGGTTCGGGGCAGACTGACTTGAAGAAATAACTTAGGAGTAGGCGTGGTTAACATTAACGTTATAATTAAAAATCGAATATGCTTCAAGCGCTCAAAATCTGTCATCTACTTATGAAACTTAGAACTGAGGAGAAATTTCCTGACAGAACAATTAATCAGTGGAACAGCTTGCCTCCAGAAGTTGTGAATGCCCCAACACTGGAAGTCTTCAAGAAGATGTTGGATAGCTATTTGTCTGAAATGGTATAGGGCTTCCTGCCTAGGCATGGAGTTGGACTAGATGACCTCCAAGGTCCCTTCCAACTCTGCTATTGTATTGTATTGTATTGAAATAAAGAGATTGTACGCTTTTCAGTAGACCTTCACGATTACGCATAGAGATAGAGCAAAACTCACTCTGGGATCGCTAGTAGGTCAAAAACGACTTTGATCACATACAACCAAATGTTATTTATTCTTGGTCGGGTTGCACACAAGTTCAAAGTTAATTTGAAAAAGGGTGTTAGTGCCTACTAAAACAGACTTTTCCATGCCTGGCTGCCACCCCCACTCCCACCCCCCAATTCTATAGTAATGCAATTAGGCCATCAATCTGGAGGGCAAAATGTTGGGGCAGGCTGTTTCTTTACATTCCTCTCTCTCTATTATTAATAAAAATCTGACAATTGTATACTCGTTTTTCATTTTGCTTTTTTTTCTGGCCCTCTATTTTTTAAAAATGTTACAAGCAAGTTAGGAAATTTTCTTGGAGCAGCATCACACTTTTATTTTTTGTATTTGTATCACTTTCTTGATGCTGAAACACACACGGATGGAAAAAAATATGGCATCTCTACATTCTTTTTCTTACATAGCTTGTTTTTAAAATGTTGGAATTATAATTTTGCATTACATGATGCTATTTTCCTAAGCTTTTGTTTCTGATCTAATTCAGGTCTGTTCCTTAAATTAAAATTGGATAAGGTGATGGGATCACCTTTAGGATCACTAGGAAATAGCTTGATGTACACGATGTGAATCTTAGGGTGAATGTGAAGAAACTCCTTACTACAAAGCCATCAGAAGTGATTGCTCTTTTCAGAGAAGACAGCTCTTATTAAAACCCACATTTATAGTCTTGCAACAAATGAATGCATTGATTAGCCAGTACAATCAATCAATGAGTGTCTTTTGCCCTTAATCCCTTGCGGCTGAGCTGAGTTGTAAATTTGTTGCCTTAACAGCATTAAAGCAAGCAAATTTATTGTCCTTTCTCTTGGGCACTGAACTTCAAGAAGGTTGTTGAGACTTTGGAAAGAAAGCTGAGGAAAAGCTATGTGGCTGGATATTATTTACTCTTTCTGTATTTTGAAATGGAATTGCACTCGTTCCTGAATAAATAGATGGCAGCCAGACATCCATCCATCCATCCATCCATCTATCTATCTATCTATCTATCTATCTATCTATCTATCTATCTATCTATCTATCTATCTATCATGTTGAACTGTATTAGGGTTTCAATATTCTGATAACCTGTGTCCAGTTGAAGAGATCTTTCAAGAACTCTTCACAGTTTCTCAGGTTAAGAAAGATATTAATCTGATACTGCACATATCAATATGTCCATCTTGTCCCTGACACAGCATTCTCTAATAATGGTGCTCATACCACCAGCTGAAGAAGGCAATGTAACAGTAGTGGTCCGAGTGCAGCCACAGAGTCCACGAGAACAAGTAGGAAACCGGCAAAGAAAAGTGCAGGTGCTCAGCGACAGCATGCTGATGTTTGACCCTCAAGAATCAAGCCTGCTAGGCTTCCAAATTAATGAGTCTCTCTCCCAGAAGAAAGGCAAGAATATGAAGTTTATTTTTGATCGGGTGTTTGGAGAAATGGCTACCCAAGCAGAAGTCTTTGAGAACACAACTAAAGAGATCCTGAATGGTGTAATGAGTGCCACAATTGCTCTGGTAAGGAATCTATTTTCCTGGCTTCAAGGTATGACAGCAACACAGTAAAAAAAAAAAAAAAATCTCAGCATGTTACCTAACATAAAAAATAAAAGAAAAATGAAATAACGTTCTACTAACACTCACTGAACTAAATTTTAAGCTTTCATTAATCATATCAGATTGTTTCAGTCTGATACTTTTGTCTTGCTCCTTGTAAATAATGGGGAGTTTAATCTAATACAGGCAAGATATAAATTAATAAAAATGCAATGTCAATTGGTTTCAGTTTAATATTGAAAATATAACCAATTCTATTTCCAGCCTCTTCTCAATACTGAGCAAAGGTAATTTTTGTAATACTTGTAATTAACTCCTTGCACTTTGGAAGATAATATTTGTACCTCATGGTTGAACTTAAGGTCCTTGGTATTCTCTCAGCTTGATGGTTTTGTTGCAGATAACTAGATAACATCAATGCTAGAAAGTAGCAGGGTTTGCTCTTATTTTAGTGGCTTTCCCTGTCTGTGTTAATGGGAGTGTTCTTGGTGATTTCATGACTAGGTTGTTTTTATTGTTAGCATGTTTGTCTGTATTAATAATTGCTTGATTTAGGTTATCGTTTACTTGAATGTATGGTATTAACTTGGGTGTTAATCTCTGCTCATATGGGTGAGGAGGTGTTTTGATCTTTTTGTTTCCTTTTGGGTTTTTTTTTATTGTCACTTTTGAGTGGTATATAGATATTGTTTATCTCTATGTGCCTGTTGATAACTAATTTGTCCAAGTGCCATGTCTTCAGGAATTATTTGGCATTTTTGAACTTGGCTTGATCTAGTTTCTCAGTTGAAACTTTTGTTGCGTCTGTCTATGTGTTGTGATATTGAATTTTTATCATGTCATCTGACTGCTAGCGTAGTTGGTGTTCATGGATGTACTCTGCTAGTCTTCTGCTTATTAATTCTACATACCGGTAGTAGCTGCTACAATCCTTACACTGTAGATTATAAATGTCTCCTTTTTCTTCTTCTGGGGCTGCTGGGTCTTTTGGTTTACTTAGGATGTTTTGGTTCCTTGTACTTCATTGGAAGAGATGATAATCAAAAGGTCATAGACACAATAATACTTTATTTCTTCCATCTCCAGGTAGATGCTGAAAATGTGTACATTTGCTACACGATGCAACAAATGTTTCCTTAGGAATAAGAAGACACAATTGTTGAAAAATAATAATTTAAAAACATAGTTACCATCCACTGCCCATTTATATAAGAATCATTAATTTTAGGTGCCATACTTGATGGATCTTTTTTGCTTTGGTTCTTAAAGCTGAATATTTCTGCTCTTAAAAGTTTGTTCAGCAATAAAACCTCAGTTATTGCTAGGGGTTGAAACTACTTGATGGCACATAATCAAAATCAGAATTAGAATCTGAAATCCAGATTCTTGGTGTTTGTGTTTGTAGAGGAAACCTAACTAAGTTGGGTGAAAAATAAAGTTTGCTGAAAATATATTGAAAGGAAAAAAGAGGGATGCATGTATGCTCTTTCAGGTATTTTGATTTCAGGGCTTGGGTAGTTTTAGCCTCTTTTGATTCTGAAACATCTTAGGATAATATGGGTTATATTTGGGAAATGTCTCTGAATGATTGTCTTCCTTCTTTTCCAGTATTTACATTTGGTGCAACAGGAGTTGGTAAAACACATACCATGCTGGGATCAGAGAAGGAACCTGGTATTATATACCTCACCATGAAAGAGCTGTACTGTATAAGAAAACAGAAGCTAAAAAAGAAGAGAAACTCTGTGAGGTGTTCATCTCCTATCTAGAGGTATTGTTTATCTCTAGCAACTTCTTCCAGAGAAATGTTGTTCCATTTTGTTACATTTTCTGTCTTAGTAAAATGGAAGTGTTCATTCCTTCTATAAACTGGTATTCTAGTTTAACATGTCTAGATACGCACCAGTGGCATATATGCGCACATAATTATTGATTCAATAATTATGTGTTGCTTTTACTGGGGTAATGGTCAATGGGTAGATGAATATTGCATACAGTGTTATATCTGACATGCTTGTAGAAATAGTGGCAGTGTTGGAAATGTCAAGGGTACACAATTATTTTATTTCATTTTATTTTATTTTATTTTGATTTGGACTACAGGATAGGGTATTAGAGTAGCATGCTGGCCTTTATATATTTCCAGAATATGCTGCCAATTTACAGAATCAGTTTTTTTCCTTATGAGTTCATGCAATATAATAATGTGCATGATGTCAGGACTGTGAAAATATTTGTTATCATTTCAGCCATTTAACTGTTACATCTTTCAGAGAGTTATCAGAATCATTCATTTACAATTATTTAATTGTGTGTATTTGGGATGATAAAATCTTTAATTTTTGTGTACCTACAAACCATACTTAAGAAGATAAACACATAATTTATGTGGTATAAATCTATCACAGGATAACATAAAAAACCCTGATGTTTATATAAAATGATTTACTTCACCTTGCCCAATAAAAGTGAGAGCTGAGGGACAATCTGGAATAATGTGGCCTATAATACGAAAAGACAAAATATGTAGGAGTAATTGGTATAAATTAAGAGCCATCATATATGAATAGAAATTCTTATACCAATGCTAAGGGTAGCCTTTTTTGAAGAAGGGGTTTGACAATTGAATTTTTTCTAAGTACATCAATTACAAATTGTGTGTGTGTGTGTGTGTTATGTTTTTGAGCTGATCAATAAATAAGTCAGGAAGACTAGGATAGATCTATCCTGGTCTCCCTTACTTATTTATTGATCAGCTCAAAAACGTAACACACATATAAAAAAAATTACACAACGGAATTCATGGCTTTCTGTCTAGATGGTCTCTGGTGATGAGCCGAAGACAGAAAAGGAAAAGCAGTGTGCTTCCTCCCTTAATTGGGGCCCTAACAGGGTGTTGTGGAAACAATTATATATATATATATTTGTTTTTGTAGATTTTCACGGGTATAGGTATGTAGGTTTTGGTTTATTCGGGTCTTTTCCCGTGTAAAATTAAAAGTGTTTTGGCAACGTTTCGACGGGATCACACCCGTCATCATCAGGCTCCATCATTGGTAGATGGAGTTGATGTTTGTTGAGGATGATTGGTGATGTGTCCTGTGTTGTTCTAGGTCTGCTGTCAGTTTTTGTGGCTGGGACTCGTTTAATGGCCAGAGCTAGTTTCCAGATGTCTGGCAGGCAGGAGGTATCATCACGTTTATTAATGTTGTGGGGGTGTTTCTCTATTTCGATAGCTTCCATAATTATTCTCTTGTTGAAGTGTTCAGTTTTGGAGAGTAATTTGGTTTTTTCAAAATCAATTTCATGTCCTGTTGCTTTAAGGTGTTGGAAAAGGGAGGAAGTATTTTCTTGTTTTTTTGACAGCATTCTTGTGTTCTGCAATGCGTGCATTAATTCTCCTATTAGTTTGTCCAATGTATGTGGCTGGGCAGATTTTGCATGATATTTCATAGACTCCTTGGTTTTCTAGTTGGATCTTGTCTGGGGTTTCTTAGGATGTTGGCTATTTTTTGGTTAGTGTCGAAGGATGTCTTGATATTGTGTTTGTGGAGAATTTTGCTGATTTTATCTGTGGTGCCTTTGATGTAAGGGAGGAGGGCGATGCCATTGTCTTGTTCTGTGTCTTGGTTCTTGGGGGGTGTCTCCCTTTGAATTAGGTTGGTAATTGTGTTTCTTTGGAATCCATTGGAGATTAATACCTTTGTGAGGGTGTGTAATTCAGTTTTCAGGTGGTCATTGTCAGCTAGGCATTTGGTTCTGGAGATGAGGGTCTTGGCTACGGAGTTGATCTGTGCAGGGTGGTGATGGGATTGTGTGTTTAAGTAGCGGTTGGTGTGTGTTCTTTTCTGGTAGATGGTGTGTCCTAAGGAGCCATTGGGTTTTTTGTAGATTAGGACGTCCAGAAAGGGAAGTTGGTTGTTATCTTCTATTTCCATAGTGAATTGTATTTTGTATTCCTCACACATCTCAACAGCCTACACCCCAAAATACAAAAGCCAGGTTATCTTCTTGTCAGCTGAGACAGGAGGATAGTTATATATAATTATTTCCAGAACACCCTGTTAGGGCCCCAATTAAGGGAGGAAGCATACTGCTTTTCCTTTTCTGCCTTTCGGCTCATCACCAGAGACCATCTAGACAGAAAGCCATGAATTCCGTTGTGTAATCATTTTTTTAATATGTGTGTTATGTTTTTGAGCTGATCAATAAATAAGTCAGGGAGACTAGGATAGATCTATTTCAAGCTTTTTAGCTCTCATCAGCTAGCCATACCCTTACTGGGATTCAAGCCGGGGCTGTATTACATGCCAGGCGAGAGCCTTGCTATTAAGCCAGCCAGGTTCTCTTCTTCTCAGCTGAGACAGGAGGATAGTTATATATAATTGTTTCCACAACACCCTGTTAGGGCCCCAATTAAGGGAGGAAGCATACTGCTTTTCCTTTTCTGCCTTTTGGGCAGAAAATATATATAATAAATAAATAAAATGTAGTTGTACTGGTTATCTGGTGATCCCTTTCTAACCATCTAATCAAATTATTGATTAGATTAATTAAGCAACTCTACTAGTTTCAGTTTTTGTGCTGTTCTATACTAAATGTAATTAACTTTGACAAGTATATAGATTTATGTAGAGATTGCTCAAGGAAGAGGGATGTGACGGTTTGAAAACAGGCTCTTTTTGTTTGTTTGTGCTCTTAATTCAGCGTCTAACATGTATTTGCATCTCTCTGCATAGTTATAGCTACAATCCTAAGAAAACCCATGAGTAAATCCAATTGAAAGATTGTATTTTATATACATGCTAAAATTGGAAGCAACCATTTTCAGTCAGCCTTTTAGGGTTCATTGCCTATTTAAAAGGTTGAAAAACTAAAAATAAATTTGGCTGCCACGCTAATAGACAAAATATAGAATAGAATTCCATTATATAGGATGCCTGTTAGGATAATCATCCTGATGTTGGGTTGACAATATATATAAGCCAGGATTCTTAAAGAGTATATGTAACTTTAAGGACTATGTTGAATCTGATTGGCTGTGCTTCCCAGCTCAACCATAAAAGGTAGCTGTAAACACAGTTCATTCCCTTTTGCTTTCGTTTGCTTACTGTTTGCCACTGAGGAAGAAGCTGAAGACTGAAGAAGTATTGTTTTGCATTACTGTAAGATAACTGTGGTTTTGGTGAAGGACTGTTTATTGTTGGAGGAGTTAGTATCACAGTTTGGAAGAAGTATTTTAGTTACTCCAAAAGTAAAGACTATTTATTTTTCCTACTATCAGTATTTGATAGTTATTGTGTGCTAAAAGCAACGAATCTCTTGCTGTCCAGTATATTGCACTATTCCGCAATTTATTTTCCAACGGGGGTGTTTTTTACCCCTAACAATGCCCATTGGAAATACCGTATTTTTCAGACTCACCCAGGTTGTTGTTTTTTAATATAATTTTATTGTAAATTAGTAACAGAAAAAAGAACATAAATAAGACATTGACAAGACAAAACTACACAGACACAATGGGAGTAACCCACCCCCTATATCTACACAGTTACCAAGTAACATCCTATACCATCTTACTACATTTCCAGATATTCCAGCTATTTCTATTTGTCTATATCTTACATTTGTCAATTCCCCATAACTGCAACTGCTCCATACATTCATTTTATTTACTATCTACATATCTACATTGTATATCCTTCCCTATCTCTCATCCTGTAATCTCTTTACCTCCATCCAGTCATACCATTTTTCCCAACTTTGATAAAATATTGCTTCCTGTCTGTCTTTAAGAATATATGTTAGTCTGTCACATTCAGCACACCAGAGATTTTGTTGATAATTAGTTGGTCTGATGGTAATTTTGTTGATAATTAGTTGGTCTGAAGCCAACATGGTTTTGTCAAAAACAGCACCGAGACAGCATTGGTCGCGTTGGTTGATGATCTCTGGAGGGCCAGAGATGGGGGTTGTTCCTCCATCCTGGTCCTATTAGACCTCTCAGCGGCTTTTGATACCATCGACCATGGTATCCTATTGCATCGGCTGGAGGGGTTGGGGGTGAGGGGCACCGTGTTGCGGTGGTTCTCCTCCTACCTGTCCGGTTGATCGCAATTTGTGTTGGCAGGAGGACAGAGGTCGACCTCTAGACCCCTCACCTGTGGGGTGCCTCAGGGGTCGGTCCTCTGGGCAGTTCTGTTCAACACATATATGAAGCCGCTGGGTGAGATCATCCGTGGTTTTGGGGTAGAGCACCATCTCTACGCTGATGACACACAGCTGTATATATCTACCCAAACCACCCCAACGATGCCATAGAGGTGATGTGCCAGTGCCTGGAAGCCGTGCGGGCCTGGATGGGAAGTAACAGACTCAGACTCAACCCGTCCAAGACCGAGTGGCTGTGGTTCCCGGCATCCCGGTACAACCAGTTGACTCCATCACTGGCCATAGGGGATGAACATCTAACCCCTGTGGATGGGGCACGCAACTTGGGCGTCCTCCTTGATACACGGCTGTCCATGGAAGATCAAGTGACAGCCGTGGCCAGGAGGGCGTTTTACCAGGTTTGCCTGGTCCGCCAGTTGCGTCCCCTATTGGATCGGGGTGCCCTTTGCGCAGTCACTCATGCCCTCGTGACATCCCGACTGGACTACTGCAACGCTCTCTACATGGGGCTCCCCTTGAGGTGCACCCGAAGGCTTCAGCTTGTCCAGAATGCAGCCGCGCGGGCAATTATGGGGACCTCTAGGTTTGCTCATGTAAGCTCCTGCGTGAGCTGCATTGGCTGCCTGTCATCTTGCGGGTGCGCTTCAAGGTGTTGGTTATCATCTTTAAAGCGCTCCATGGCACGGGACCTAGCTACCTGCGGGATCGCATCCTGCCTCATACATCCCTGCGGCCAATTCGCTCCCACAGAGAGGGACTTCTCCGGATGCCGTCCACTAGGCTATGCCAGCGGGCGATGCCCAGGGGAAGGGCCTTCTCTGTGGCGGGCCCGACCCTCTGGAACGACCTTTCCCCCGAAATTAGAACAACCACGGACCTTCGCTCCTTCCGACAGAAACTAAAAACACATTTCTTCTGCTTGGCCGGCCTAGGGTAATTCAAATTGTTTAAATTGTTTTAGGGGTTTGTAGGGATAGTTTTAGTTTTATAGGGGTTTTAGCGCAGGGCCAGTTTAATTTGTTTTTAATCTTTGTACTCTGTCTTGTTTTAATTGTATTTTTAATTGCAACAACAGCCCTGCCCGAGCTCCTAGAGGTGATAGCCGAGGCGGCAGTTGAGACCCCCAGACTGGTAGTCATGGGGGACTTTAACTTGCCGTCGGCGGGCGAAGCCTCTGGAGCAGCTCGGGAGTTCATGGCCTCCATGACGGCCATGGACCTGACCCAGGTAGTTTTAGGCCCCACTCACGAGGGGGGAAACACGCTGGATATGATCTTTGTCTCGGGACAGTGGAGTTGTGATCTGGGAATAGGGGATTTAGTCATCACTCCCTTGTCATGGACAGATCACGCTCTCCTCCGGCTGGACTTTCCAATCGCTTCACCTCACCGCGGGGAGGTGGAACCGGATACTCCTATATGGTTCCGCCCCAGGCTTCTAATGGACCCGGAAAGGTTCCAGAGGGAGCTTGGGCCAATTCCTGTGACCCTGCCCTGCGACTCGACTGAGGACCTAGTGGCCGCATGGTTAAGTGCGGCCGCGGGGTCTTGGACCGAGTCGCACCCTTGCGGCCTCTCTTGCGGCGACGAATCACCCAGGCTCCTTGGTTTACTGAGGAGCTCCGGGGGATGAAACGCCACAAGAGACGCCTAGAGAGCAGATGGAGATCCTCTCGCTCCGAAGCCGACCGAACACTAGTGAGAACCCATATTAGGGCTTACTTAGTGGCGATAAAGGTGGCCAAACGTGAGTATTGTGCCACCCTAATTGCATCCGCAGATAACCGCCCTGCCGCCCTGTTTGGGGTGACCCGCTCCCTCCTTCACCAGAGGCCGCGGGAAGCCCCTCTACAAGGGCGAGCAGAGGAATTTGGGATTTATCTGCAGGAGAAAATCACTCGGATTCGGAATGAGCTACCCTCCATCGACGGTGGTCCTGTGGGACTGTCCGAGACTAGTCTTGAGGTTCCATCTTGGGAGGAGTTTGACTTTGTTACCACCGAGGATATGGACAGGTTGTCAAGGAAACTTAGGGCGACCACATGTTTATTGGACCCGTGTCCCTCCTGGCTTGTACTGGCATCCTGGGAGACGACACGAGGCTGGCTCCAGGGCATTGTCAACGCATCTTTGAGTGAGGGGTCCTTACCTTCCGTCTTGAAAGAGGCGGTGGTGAGGCCCCTCCTCAAGAAGCCGTCCCTGGACCCAGCTTTATTAGAGAACTATCGTCCGGTCTCCAACCTTCACTTTCTGGTGAAGGTTGTTGAGAGTGTGGTAGCCCAACAGTTTCCGCGACACCTGGAGGAAGTTGATTATCTAGACCCGCGCCAGTCCGGCTTCCGACCCGGTCACAGTACTGAGACGGCATTGGTCGCGTTGGTTGATGATCTCTGGAGGGCGCGGGATAGAGGTTATTCCTCTATCCTAGTCCTGTTAGACCTCTCAGCGGCTTTCGATACCATCGACCATGGTATCCTATTGCACCGACTGGGGGGGTTGGGGCTGGGAGGCACCGTTCTGCGGTGGTTCTCATCTTACCTCTCTGGTCGGTCGCAATATGTGTTGACGGGAGGGCAGAGGTCGACCTCGAGGCCTCTCCTATGTGGGGTCCCTCAGGGGTCGGTCCTCTCACCCCTCCTTTTCAACACATATATGAAGCCGCTGGGTGAGATCATCCGTGGTTTTGGGGTGGAGTACCATCTGTACGCTGATGACACTCAGTTGTACATATCCACCCCAGACCACCCCAACGATGCCGTCGAAGTGCTGTCCCGGTGTTTGGAGACCGTACGGATCTTGATGGGTGGTAACAAACTCAAGCTCAACCCTGCCAAGACCGAGTGGCTGTGGTTTCCGGCACCCCGGTTCAGCCAGATTACTCCAACTCTGGCCATTGGGGGCGAAACATTGGCCCCCGTGGAGAGGGCGCGCAATTTGGGTGTCCTCCTGGATTCCCGGCTGTCCTTGGAGGACCATGTGGCAGCCGTGGCCAGGGGGGCGTTTCATCAGGTACGCCTGATGCGCCAATTGCGCCCCTTACTGGACCGGGCTGCCCTTCGCACAGTCACTCAAGCTCTTGTGACGTCCCGTCTCGACTACTGTAATGCTCTCTACATGGGGCTTCCCTTGAGGTGCACTCGAAAGCTACAGCTAGTCCAAAACGCAGCCGCGCGGGTAATTACGGGAGCTACCAGAAGCTCCCATATAACACCAATCCTGCGCGAGCTGCATTGGCTTCCTGTGGTCTTTCGGGTGCGCTTCAAGGTCTTGACGACCATCTTTAAAGCGCTCCATGGCTCGGGGCCTAGTTATATGCGAGACCGTCTCGTGCCCCATACATCCCTTAGACCGATACGCTCCCACAGAGAGGGCCTTCTCAGGGTGCCGTCGGCCGGACAATGCCGACTGGCGACACCCAGGGGAAGAGCCTTCTCTGTGGCGGGCCCTGCCCTTTGGAACGACCTACCCCCTGAACTCCGGACCATCACCGACCTCCGCCTCTTCCGCCAATGTCTAAAGACATACTTTTTTCATCAAGCCGGCCTAGCCTAACCTCCCATGAGGACTGTAGAAAAGTTTTAAATTGGGTTTTAATTAATAATTGGTTTTAGCACAGGTTTGGGATTTAATATATATTTTAAATTATTTATGTTCTATTTTTGTATGTTTTTTAAATTTCCTGTGCGCCGCCCTGGGTCCTTTGCGGAGAAGGGCGGGATATAAATGTAATAAAATAAATAAATAAATAAATAAATAATTCCCTGTGCCCCGCCTCGAGTCCCTTCGGGGAGAGAGAGCGGGTTATAAATTATTATTATTATTATTATTATTATTATTATTATTATTATTATTATTATTATTATTATTATTATTATTATTATTATTATTATTATTATTATTATTATTATTATTATTATTATTATTGCATTCTTTGATAATGTGACAAAATTAGTGGACCAGAGGAATGCCATCAATATAGTTTACTTGGACTTCAGTAAGGCATTTGACAAGGTAGACCATAGCCTACTACTAGATAAAGTAGAAGAATGTGGGTTAGATAGCATCACCATCAGATGGATTCGTAACTGGCTGAACAACCGCACTCAATGTGTAGTCCTCAATAGAAGTGCATCTACATGGAAGGAAGTATGCAGTGGGGTCCCCCAAGGCTCTGTTTTAGGCCCAGTACTCTTCAACATCTTCATCAATGATTTGGACGAAGGAATAAATGGGGAACTCATCAAATTTGCCGACGACACCAAGCTGGCAGGATTAGCCAACACTCCAGAAGATAGGCTTAAGATACAGAAGGATCTTGACAAACTTGAACATTGGGCACTATCTAATAAAATGAAATTCAATGGCAAAAAGAGTAAGATTCTACATTTAGGCAACAAAAATGAAATGCACAGGTACAGTATAGGTGGTACCTTGCTCAATAGCAGTAACTGTGAAAGGGATCTTAGAGTCCTAGTAGACAAATATTTAAATATGAACCAGCAGTGTGCAGCAGCTGCCAAAAAAGCCAACACAGTTCTAGGCTACATAAACAGAGGGATAGAATCAAGATCACGTGAAGTGTTAATACCACTTTAGAATGCCTTGGTAAGGCCACACTTGGAATACTGCATTCAGTTTTGGTCACCACCATGTAAAAAAGATGTGGAGACTCTAGAAAGAGTGCAGAGAAGAGCAATAAAGATGATTAGGGGACTGGAGACTAAAACATATGAAGAACGGTTGCAGGAGTGGGTATGTCTAGTTTAGTAAAAAGGACTGGGGGAGACATGATAGCAGTGTTCCAATATCTCAGAGGTTGCCACAAAGAAGAGGGAGTCAAAATATTCTTCAAAGCACCTGAGGGGAGAACAAGAAGCAATGGGTGGAAACTAATCAAGGAGGGAAGCAACTTAGAACTGAGGAGAAATTTCCTGACAGTTATAACAATTAATCAGTGGAATAGCTTGCCTCCAGAAGTTGTGAATGCCCCAACAATACAAGTCTTCAAGAAGATGTTGGATAGCCATTTGTCTGAAATGGTATAGGGCAGTGGTGGGCAAACTCACTAGTCAACAGAGCCAAATATCACGATAATACCACGATTGAAATTTCTTTTGAGAGCCGGAAGGTGTGGCCTGTTTTGTGGGAGTGGCTCAGCAGTCATGTGACTGGGTGGACGTGGCCAACTTGGAAAATGTGAAACTCACTTAACAATGGTCTTGGTTAGCAACCAAACCTTTAGGCTCAATTGTGGTCATAAATTCTTTCTCTCTTTCTTCCTCTGTTTCTCTCTCTCTCTCTTTCTCCATTTCTCTCTCTCTCTCTCTTTCTTTCTGTCTCTCTCTCTCTCTCTTTCTTTCCCTCTTTCTCTCTCTCTCTTTCTCTTTCTTTCTTTCCCTCTTTCTCTCTCTCTCCATTTCTCTCTCTCTCTTTCTTTCTGCCTCTTTCTCTCTCTCTTTCTTTCTCTCTCTTTCCCTCTTTCTCTCTCTTTCTCTACTCTTTCTCTTTCTTTCCCTCTTTCTCTTTCTCTCTTTCTCTCTCTCTTTCTCTTTCTTTCCCTCTTTCTCTTTCTCTCTCTTTCTCTCTCTCTCTTTCTCCATTTCTCTCTCTTTCTCTCTTTCTCTCTCTCTCTTCTCTCTTTCTCCATTTCTCTCTCTTTCTCTCTCTCTCTCTTTCTCTCTCCCTCTTTCTTTCCCTCTTTCTCACTCTCTCTCTTTCTCTCTCTTTCTTTCTCCATTTCTCTCTCTTTCTCTCTTTCTCTCTCTTTCTCCATTTCTCTCTCTCTCTCTTTCTCCATTTCTCTCTCTCTCTCTTTCTCTCTCTTTCTCTCTCTCTCTCTCTCTTTCTTTCCCTCTTTCTCTCTCTCTCTTTCTCTCTCTCTCTCCATTTCTCTCTCTTTCTCTCTCTCTCTCTCTTTCTCTCTCTCTCTTTCTTTCCTTCTTTCTCTCTCTTTCTCTCTTTCTTTCTTTCTTTCCCTCTTTCTCTCTCTTTCTTTCTCTTTCTTTCTCTATCTGCTTCGTCTGCCCATCTCTGTCACTCTGTGTGTGTGTGTGTGTCTGTCTCGCATTCAAGCACTTAATCACTCATTCTGTGTCTCTATCTTTCTCTCCCTCCCTCCCTCCCTCTCTCTGTCTCTCTGTGTGTGTCTGTCACTCTCTGATTCCCCCCTCCCTCCTTGTCTCTCTCTGTGTCTGTGCCTCTCTCTGTCTGTCCGCCTGTCTGCCCTCCGCGGAGCTTCCTCAGCCCAGCCCGCCGCGGTTACTCACTCGCTCGCCTTAGCCAGGGCCGTCCGGCCGCCCGCCGCGTTCGCTGGCCACTCAGGGTACTTCCAGGGCTCAGTGTGAGGTGGGGAAGGAACGGCAACCCTCTGGATGCCGGATCCCTCCAATCCCCCTGGATGTAGCCTGGCTCGCCAGATAGCCCGCCCGTTCCGTTTGGGGTGGGGAAGGCCTTCTCACCCCTGGAAGTAGCCCGAGTGAACAAGCGGGTGGCTGGCCAGGTGAGCCAGGCTACGTCCAGGGTGATTGCAGGAAATTCCCTTCCCGTGCCCGCGGAGACTCCACAGCGAAGGAGTTTGGCAGGAGAGAATTTCCTCCAATCCTCCTGGATGTAGCCTGGCTAGCCCGATAGCCCGCCCGTTCCGTTTGGGGTGGGGAAGGCCTTCTCACCCATGGAAGTAGCCCGAGCAAACGAGCGGCCGGGCGAGCCAGGCTACGTTCAGGGTGATTGCAGGAAATTCCCTTCCGGTGCCCGCGGAGACTCTGCAGCGAGCGAGTGTGGCGGGAGAGAATTTCCTCCAATCCCCCTGGATGTAGCCTGGCTCGCCCGATAGCCCGCCCGTTCCGTTTGGGGTGGGGAAGGCCTTCTCACCCATGGAAGTAGCCCGAGCAAACGAGCGGCCGGGTGAGCCACGCTACGTCCAGGGTGATTGCAGGAAATTCCCTTCCCGTGCCCGTGGAGACTCCGCAGCAAACGAGTTTGGCGGGAGAGAATTTCCTCCAATCCCCCTGGATGTAGCCTGGCTCGCCTGATAGCCCGCCCGTTCCGTGTGTGGTGGGGAAGGCCTTCTCATCCATGGAAGTAGCCCGAGCGAACGAGCGGCCGGGCGAGCCAGGCTACGTCCTGGGTGATTGGAGGGAATTCCCTCTCCCCCCCCGCTCGCGGAGACTCCACACCCCCTGGAAAGTAAACAAGTGGCAGCATGCCGGGCTGGGGAGGTTCTGCGGGGGAAGGGAATCGGTGGCCGGTAGGGAGGGTTTCTCCGGTGGGTCCCAGGAGTCCCACCGTCAGCGCAGGTGGAGGAAGAGCCACACGTGAGGGGCCAAAGATGTAGTAGTCTAGACGGGAGCCGCGGTTTGCCGACCACTGGTATATGCCATCTGTATAGCATCTTATACATATTTTCTTTAAAAGACACTGCCATCGTTAATTTTACTGTTTTATTCCATATTTCTTGCCATTTTTCAAGATCCAGTGAATACCCGAAATTTCTCCCCCAGGCTATCATTGAGCCTTTGATGATTTCGTCACCTATATTTTGTGTCAGCAAGAGGTTATATACTTTAGAAATACATTTTTTATGAGTTTCCAAAGAATTATCGAATTCTTGTGGGGAAGTGAAAATTCCCCATGTACAGTAGCTTTATCTTTCTGGTATCTTGACTGTATTTGTGTATATGCTCACCAGTCCAAATTAATTCCCCGTAATTTTAAATCTGTTTTGGACCTAATATTACCTCCGCCATCCAGGAGTTCCCTATAAGTCACAGGTTTGTCCAAATTATATAAAGTTGGGTACATGATTGCTTCAAGAGTCGCGATCCAGTATGGAGTCTTACTATACATCGAGTCCTTTAGTCTTATCCCATATCTTAATCAAACATCCCCTTACATAAAATACTTGTATTGACCTTCTTTTGTTGGCCAAAGAAAGTAGTGCCATCCCTGCTGTAAATTGTATCCTTCGATTGTTAGTATGCGTTTCCTCTCTAGTATTATCCAGTCCTTTATCCAAACCAGGCAAGAGGCTTGATAATACCACTTCCAATTTGGAAGCCCCAAGCCTCCCCTTGTTTTATGCTCCTGCATCATTTTTCTTTTAATACGCGATTTTTTCCCTTGCCAAATGAATTTGCCAGTTATCTGGTCCATTTTATTAAAAAAATTCCTCTCTAATCTTGCAAGAGCCATGTGGAATAGGTATATCCATTTTGGCAGCACATGTGCCTTTATCACTGCCACTCTTCCTAGCAGGGATAATTGTACATTCCTCCACCTGTCTAAGTCCTGTTCCATTTGTAAGAGGAGTTTGTCATAATTGTTTCTCCTTATTGCAGAACATTTTGAAGTCAACCATATACCCAAATATTTTATTTTTTTAACAATTTGTATTCCCAGTGTATTCTCTAACTCCATTTTCCATGTCCCCTTAATATTTTTTGCTAGCAATTTAGTTTTATCTCTATAAATTTGCAGACCTGCTACAGCACCGAATTCCTCAATATTTGTTAGCAAATTTAGCCCCAATATCATTGGGTCTTCTAATATAAAAACAAGATCGTCCGCAAACGCTTGTAATTTGAATTCTTCTTTTCTGATTTTAGTTCCTTTTACTCCTTTATCTTGCCTGATTTTATTTAATAGAGGTTCCAATGTTAGAATAAACAGCAGTGGGGACATCGGACACCCTTGCCTCATCCTCCTACCTATTTGTATCTCTTCTGTTGTTTCACCCAGGTTTTGAAGAGGCAATTTTTTAAAAAAGTAGGTAGGTATATAAAAATTCTACAAACCACCCCAACGATGCCGTCGAAGTGATGTCCCGGTGTCTGGAAGCCGTACGGATCTGGATGGGAAGTAACAGACTCAAGCTCAACCCGTCCAAGACTGAGTGGCTGTGGCTACCGGCGCCCCGGTTCAACCAGTTGATTCCATCACTGGCCATTGGGGGCGAACATCTGGCCCCCGTGGATCGGGTACGCAATTTGGGCGTCCTTCTAGATGCCCGGCTGTCAATGGATGACCATGTGACAGCCGTGGCAAGGGGGGCGTTTCACCAGGTTCGCCTGGTGCGCCAATTGCGTCCCATATTGGACCGGGATGCCCTTCGCACAGTCACTCATGCGCTTGTGACGTCCCGTCTAGACTACTACAACGCTCTCTACATGGGGCTCCCCTTGAGATGCACCCGAAGGCTGCAGTTGGTTCAGAATGCGGCCGCGCGGACAGTTTCGGGAGTCTCTAGATACTCCCACGTAACACCTCTCCTGCGCGGGCTGCACTGGCTGCCTGTGGCTTTTCGGGTGCGTTTCAAGGTGTTGATTATCATCTTCAAAGCGCTCCATGGCACAGGACCTAGTTATTTGCGGGATCGTATCCTGCCCCATACATCCCTTCGGCCGATTCGCTCACACAGAGAGGGACTTCTCCGGGTGCCGTCCACCAGGCTGTGCCAGCGGGCGACGCCCAGGGGAAGGGCCTTCTCTGTGGCAGGCCCGACCCTCTGGAATGACCTTCCCCCTGACATTAGAACGACCACGGATCTCTGCTCCTTCCGCCAGAAACTCAAAACCCACTTGTTTCATCTGGCCGGCCTGGCCTAATTCCAGCTTTCCCACCTCAGTCTGTATTTTTAAATTTTGTGATTTGGTTTTAAGATTAAGTTTTTAATTTTTATAAATTTGTACAGGGTTTATTTAATTCGATTTTAGTTTTATGTATTATTGATTGTAATGGTTTTAATTTCTACCTGTACACCGCCCCGAGTCCCTCTGGGGAGAGGGGGCGGTCTAGAAGTCCAATAAATAAATAAATAAATAAATGAAGGAGAGAAAGAGAGAGAAATACAGTAGGGAGGGAGGGAGGGTAGGTAGGTAGGTAGGTAGGTAGGTAGGTAGGTAGGTAGGTAGGTAAAGGGATAGAGAGAGAGAGAAATACAGTAAGTAGATAGGGAGAGAGAGTGTGTGTAGGTAGGTAGGTAGGTAGAGGGATAGAAAGAGAGAAATAGAGAGAGATAGAGAGAAAGAAATACAGTAGATAGGTAGGGAGAGAGAGAGTAGGTAGGTATATAGGTTGATAGAGGGAGAAAGAGAGAGAAAAACAGTAGGGAGAGAGTAGGTAGGTAGATAGGTAGATGTTTCCAGGTGTACTTATCCATGTGCTGGAGAAGGAAATTGCTGACAATCTGCAGGACCTAAAGACTTTGTTTCTGTTGGGACAGCACTTGATCAATGTAATTCTCATCAATCCCTCTAACTAAACAGTTTACAGAAGGGGGGGGGAGTTTTTGCACTCTGTAAATCTCCCCAAAATGGCTTTGCAGAGTGCTCCGGGGAGGGGCGGGGAACAGTCCATTTTTTGCAAACATCGGCTAGCTTTTTGTTAAAAGAATTGCACGCATAGCCTTATGGAGGCTTATAGAGTGCTGCTGGGGGCTGGGGGAGCAAAAAATAGCCAATTTTCTGCTCATTTCTGCCCTCCTCGGATCCCAGGAGCTCTCTGGAAGCCTCCATAAGGCTATGCACGGCCATTTTGGTGAAGGGGACGGGGCTTTGGGAGGCAAAAAAAATGCTATATTCGGAGTATAAGATGCACCCAGATTTTCAACCTCTTTTTAGAGGAAAAAGGGTATGTCTCATACTCCGAAAAATACGGCACTCAGTTCTGGGTTTGCAGTATCAATATATAAAGAGAAATTTGTTAGAATATAGTCATTTGGGGATGTTGTACTTTTTCCTCAATAAGTAATCAGCTTTAGAATTTTAGATGTTTGCCTGCATTTTCCTCACTGTTTATATCAACTCTCTAGATTCCCCAAACACTAATTGCCTATTTTAGTTTCATGGGTTTAAGAAGCACAATTGGTTGAAAGAGTAATTTCCAAGTTTCTAGTTCTTTGGATTTGGAAAAGATTGTGCTCTTGGCTTCTGCTAAAAATCTGAACTTTGAGACATCCAAGCAATCAATTTTTGTCTTAAACAAAGTAGAATGATGCATGATTTTTGCTTCTAGGTATATAATAAGCCGATTTATGATCTTTTGGAATCAAAGCGTCCACTGGCTATTCGGGAAGATGCAGAGAAAGGTGTCTTGGTGCAAGGTCTTTCAGTTCATAAGGTGAGTATGATATTTACACTGTATGAACTTCAAGGATGACTTGTGCATTTCATGAGTGATTAGTCATCCTTAATTATTCATATAATGTTGATATAGTTTCAGCCCTATGTAAATTGCTATACAGACCACAGTGATTTGATGCTTGCTCAGAGACTTTTATTCCACATTGTACTTAAGGAATGGTCATGAAAAAAGGGCCAGACAGAATCAGATGGAAATAAAGAAGTAGCTAACCAAAGCTGAAGGGAGGAGGGAAACAAGCAAAAGTTTGAAGAAGGGGTTTGTGAATAGGAATGGGCAGAAAAAAGAGAAGGAGCTAGGATGAACTTAATATTAATTTTCACATGGCTGACCAGAGAGAGTCAGCCAGAAAGTGTTGCAGTAGTTTTTTTATTGTGCCTCTTACATGTGGAATTCAGTGCTGGGTAATAAAGTCCAGTTGCTGCAGATTTGATTCTTCTTCAGCTCTCATTAGCCAAGCTGTTAGAAATCTATGAATAAGATTTTGATGTTCCTTAGACTTTATCCTTCCAAATGACAAGTTACGGCAACAAAATGTAATCAGAACTACTTTGAACATTTGTCATGTATTGGTCATGTAAGGAAAACCAAAAAGATCTCTATATATCTTTATGTGGAGGTAACTACTGTATTTAGGAAGTCTCTTTTTAGGGGGTGTAGCTGCAAAGAGTGTCTTACCAAATCTTTCTTCCCCTTCATCCCTTTAGCCAAAATGCAGGCTCTAGAGATGCTGAAGCAAGGAAATGGGAACCGTACACAGCATCCCACAGGTATTAATGCCACTTCTTCACAATCTCATGCAATCTTCCAGGTAAGTATAGTAGGATTCATCAGAAATGCTTAATAGCTTCTTATGAGACATTGTAATTAGGGAAAATTCCTCATTAGTATCATTAATCCATCAATCACACTTTCTCCTTCAAGAATATCATTACCATAAGATCTTCTCCCAGCATGTGAATTCTTGGAGGCATCAGACTGGCTATTATTGAAAGTAGAGTGCTGGATAAAATGGATTCTTAATCATGTAGTTCCACTCCCTTCTTTTTCTATTGAAAGGGAGGAGGAGATTTTTTTATGTATACCCTTTACTTATTTTATGGGACTCGGTATTTGATTAGGCAAAGGTAGGATAGTGAATATCTCCTTTCAGCTAATGACAAAGGTAATTACATTGATTGGTTGTGCTTGAAAATGATGGAGCACCTCTGATGTTTTTAGTGTCTTGCCTTTCTGCTGAAGCAGAGTCACATATTTTTTAGAAATTGAGACTTGGGTGATCCACTTCCTCTTTCAAAAAAGGTTAGCTTTAAAGTATAGAAATATGAGAAATACATGTCATCTACCTAGTGTTTTTGTGTGAGTGTCTGATATATTGGAATGGCCCCTGAATGGAAAGTAGCAAACCTAGAAGAAACCATAAGATCTATAGTCAGGCAGTACCTTTATTACTAGCAATGAGCATGTCCATTACATAGAAAATAGTTCTGCAGAACTGATAAGAGTGAAGCAGAGAGGAAAGACAAAAAAAAAGAACAAAAATTCTACCTGGTCAACCAGATCAGCTGAATCAACCCTGGCAATCAATGGGGTGACAGATATCATGGCCTGACCCCCTCACATTCATAGAAGGAAAGAGGAAAGATAAATCAGATCAAAAATGAGAAAGATGTTATAGCAATGCATTTGAATAGTGATTCAGTCCAATTTGAATAGACCGATGTCTCTTGAGATTTGTCTGCTCTTTAGACAACCCAGCACTCTAGTGTCTATACTGAATTCTGCCATTTTTTGCAGATCTCCGTGAAGCAGCAAAACCTTGTTGTGGGCATGCATCAGGATTAGCTAGTGGCAAAAATGACCCTAGTTGATATGGCTGCCTCTGAACGCGCCTCTACTGCCAACACCAAAGGAGAACCACTCTGTGAGGGTTCCAACATTAATCAATCCCTACTGGCTCTCATCAATGTTATTAATGGCCTAGCAGTTGTGAAAGTAAATTATCTCTTACTCCTCATCTGCTGCTATTTTGTCTTGACAGCATTAGTATAGGGACTCCTTTGCTCTGTATTTTTTAATTCTAAAATTACACCTAATTGTTCTCTCTCAAATCAGAACAAACCTTTATTATGGCCTCATAGAACCAACTATAAGATGGAGAAGAATGGGATAGTGCAGTGATGGTTAACCTTTTTGTCATCGTGTGCCGAAAGGGCGCACCTGCACCCTAATGCAATGCATGCATGACCCCACCCCACCCCGCATGCACACATGACCCAGTCCGTACCCTTCTGTTCCCCTCCCTGCAAAGTTTTTGCTTCCAGGTTGGTGCAGGAGGCCTTCCAGGCACAAAATGAGGCCCCAAAATGAAATGCAAACACACATGCACATACACCCCTCCCCTGCATGCACATGCATGATGGAGCTGGGCTAGGGCAATGGCTGGTGTGCCCGCAGAGAGGGATCTGCGTGCTATAGATTTGCCATCATAGGGATAGTGGAACAATGGAGATCTGATCACAACATTACAGCCATCATATTGATTTTTTAACCATGCCCTGCAATCACATCTTGCAGCAAAATACCTTGAAAAAGCAGCTCTGCTTGCCACATTTCCTCCATATAGATATCCTTCCAATGTTTCCATTATTAGATTCATATTCCAATGAATATATAAATAAATATGCAACAGATATTCTTTGAGGAATGTGTATTATCTACTTTTATAAAATAACTAGCTATACCCGGCCACGCGTTGCTGTGGCCCAGTCTGGTTAAATGCCCAACCAATCTGTGTGTAGATCTACACCTGCACACATACACACAACCATCATATAAGGCCCAACCTACCTACCTACTGTATTTCTCCCTCTCTATCTATCTATCCCTCTACCTACCTACCTACTGTATTTCTTTCTTTCTCCCTCTATCTACCTACCTACTATATTTCCCCCTCTTTCTCTATTCCTCTACCTACCTACCTACTGTATTTCTCGCTATCTATCTATACACCTACCTACCTATGGTATTTCTCCCTCTCTGTCTATCCCTCTACTTACCTACCTATTGTATTTCTTGCTTTCTCCCTCTACCTACCTACCTACCTACTGTATTTCTCCCTCTCTATCTATCCCCCTATCTACCTACCTGCCTACCTGCTATATTTCTCCCTCTCTGTCTATCCCTCTACCTACCTACCTACTGTATTTCTCCCCCTCTATCTATCCCTCTACCTACCTACCTACTGTATTTCTCCCTCTTTCTCTATTCCTCTACCTACCTACCTACCTACCGTATTTCTTGCTATCTATACACCTACCTACCTACCTACCTACCGTATTTCTCCCTCTCTGTCTATCCCTCTACCTACCTACCTACTGTATTTCTCCCTCTCTATCTATCCCTCTACCTACCTACCTACTGTATTTCTTTCTTTCTACCTCTACCTACCTACCTACCTACCTACTGTATTTCTCCCTCTCTATCTATCCCCCTATCTACCTACCTGCCTACCTGCTATATTTCTCCCTCTCTGTCTATCCCTCTACCTACCTACCTACTGTATTTCTCCCCCTCTATCTATCCCTCTACCTACCTACCTACTGTATTTCTCCCTCTTTCTCTATTCCTCTACCTACCTACCTACCTACCGTATTTCTTGCTATCTATACACCTACCTACCTACCTACCTACCGTATTTCTCCCTCTCTGTTTATCCCTCTACCTACCTACCTACTGTATTTCTCCCTCTCTATCTATCCCTCTACCTACCTACCTACTGTATTTCTTTCTTTCTACCTCTACCTACCTACCTACCTACCTACTGTATTTCCCCCTCTCTATTCCTCTACCTACCTACCTACCTACCGTATTTCTCGCTATCTATCTATACACCTACCTACCTACCTACCGTATTTCTCCCTCTCTGTCTATCCCTCTACTTACCTACCTATTGTATTTCTTGCTTTCTCCCTCTACCTACCTACCTACCTACCTACCTACCTACCTACCTACCTACTGTGTTCCTTCCTTCCTTCCTTCCTTCCTTCCTTTTTCTTTCTTTCTTTCTTTCTTTCTTTCTTTCTTTCTTTCTTTCTTTCTTTGTATCTATCTATCTATCTATCTATCTATCTATCCACCTACCTACCTACCTACCTTATTTCTCCCTCTCTATCTATCCCTTGGGGGTCATCTAGTCCAACTCCCTATACCCATGATGGCGAACCTATGGCACGGGTGCCACAGGTAGCACACGGAACCATTTCTTAGGCCACGCGAGGCATTGCCCTGTCAGCTTCAGTGTGTATGTGTGCCCTGGCCAGCTGATTTAGGCCTTCTTTTGAGGCTGTTTTATGCCCTCTGGAGGTGGGGGAAGGCTGTTTTCACCCTCCTCAGGCTCCTATAAAGCCTCTGGAGCCTGGGGATGACGTAAAAAGCATGCCAAATGCAGGGGGTCATGCACATAGCATTATGGATGTGGCACATCTGTGCACATCACCCCTGCACTCCCCCTGCTTTTGGCACGTGAGCCAAAAAAGGTTAGCCATCACTGCCCTATACCATTTCAGACAAATGGCTATCCAACATCTTCTTGAAGACTTCCAGTGTTGGGGCATTCACAACTTCTGGAGGCAAGCTGTTCCACTGATTAATTTTTCTAACTGTCAGGAAATTTCTCCTCAGTTCTAAGTTGCTTCTCTCCTTGATTAGTTTCCACCCATTGCTTCTTGTTCTGCCCTCAGGTGCTTTGGAGAATAGCTTGACTCCCTCTTCTTTGTAGCAACCTCTGAGATATTGGAAGGCTGCTATCCTGTCTCTCCGTCCCTCTTTTATTAAACTGTATTTCTCCCTGTCTCTCTATTCCCCTATCTACCTACCTACTGTAATACAATAATACAATAACAGATTTGGAAGGGACCTTGGAGGTCATCTAGTCCAACTCAAGCTCAAGCAGGAGACCCTATACTGTGTCAGACAAATGATTTTCCAGTCTCTTCTTAAAAACACATCCAGCGTTGGGGCATCCATAACTTCTGGTGGCAAGCTGTTCCACTGGTTAATAGTTCTCACTGCCAGAAAAATTCCCTTCAGTTCTAAGTTGCTTCTCTCCTGGATTAGTTTCCACCCATTGCTTCTTGTTCTGCCATCAGGTGTTTTGGAGAGTTGGAAGGGACCTTGGAGGTCATCTAGTCCAACCCCGCTGCTCAAGCAGGAGACCCCATACCGTGTCAGACAAATGGTTTTCCAGTCTCTTCTTAAAAACACATCCAGTGTTGGGGCATCCATAACTTCTGGTGGCAAGCTGTTCCACTGGTTAATAGTTCTCACTGCCAGAAAATTTCCCTTCAGTTCTAAGTCACACAAATGACTTTTTTCTATATAGTGTAACCTCTATCTGGATGTTTATAGAATTAATGATTGATTGCATGAATATAAACTGATATATTTGTATCTCTTTCCACTTTGTAGGGAAATGAAAAATGATTTGTATTATCATTTTTTTTTTTTGTAAGAAGCCTCGGAGGGGGCCGACACCTCTGACATAGATATCCTCAAAATATCTTTGTAATACCTTATACCTTTTTCCTATTTTTAAAAATTTTGTAAAAACCAATAAAACTTTTTTCTCATAAAAAAAGAAAGAAAGAAGAAACAGTGAGGTTCAATGAAGGGGTTTTAATTGAGTACACAATATAGCGTTTATCATAGTGAACTTTTTTTCCAGGTTAAGTTGGCTTATCAATTGTTTCAGTTGAGTGCAGTTGCTGAACTCCATGTTTCACAAACCTGCCTCTGCACATAGATTGTATCACATAGTATTTAAGGGCTAAAATATTTACTCCATTACAGTGAGTACAAATAATAAACCTGTATGTAGAATATGACCATTTTGTTTATTGGAAAGAAGTAGGATTCATTATATACAAGATAATGTGATTTCAACAACAACAACAACAACAACAACAAAGCTTCTACTTCTCTTCAAGATATACTAAACTACATAACCCTTTGGGTTTTGTATTTAGTGTTGTAGAGAAACCCAGCCACCATCTTAATTGTTGAATGAACCTAACTATTATGTTTTCTTTATTTGATTTATTTATACATTGCACATGATATTAATAAAAACAATGGTATGCCATTAAAGAAATTTCAGCCCATTTTGTGATCCAGTATTTGAATTAAATTTTTAAGATCCCTGCATGGCATAATCATGGTAGTAGCAAAACACACCTTAGGTATTTCTTTTCCAGTGTTAGTTCTTTTCTTTCTCCTCTTTCATAAAGATATACCTGTTCCCAGCCAAGTTGACTTTTTTCTTCATAAAACCTATATTACAATGTTTTTCAGCATCATTGATCCACAAATATTTCAAACCTGTTTCTATGTATGCTTGCCATCAAGCAAACCTCTGGCATCAAAGGTATTTCCCCGCTTAACATGAAGGAAAGATAAAATTGGCAAAAATTTCTTGCCTTGTTCATGAATGCAAATGAAATTAGCCTTCTTCCTTTTTCTAAGTTCTATCTGGCCATCAGAAATCTCAAATCTCTGTGGTTCTTAATGTGAGATGTGTTTTGGGGAAGGTTAAAAAAAGTTATGCAACATTTTTTAAACCTTTTCAAAATTGCAAATCAGACAAGAAAGGAAGTATGCTATTTTTTTTTTCTTTTGCCAGAGAGCTGGCAAAACATTCATTTTTAAAATGGCAAATGGATTTATGGATACCATCATTTAGTGATGTATTTTTCCTCTTCAGGATTTAATGGACACTCTGACATAGTATCTCAGCAAATTGATATCTGAGAACTTGTAAATAACAATTTTTTTATAATCCATAATTATAGTATAGATTCTGCAATCTTGTACCATTATTTTTTTTGATAAATTCAGGATTCAAGAAATAAGTTAGAGTGCTGTTATCCAAAGTTTTCAAATCCAATTAAACATCAGGAAAAAATGGAAACTCAGCTGCAGAGCATGGACAAGCAACAGTTAAAGAGGTGAATTGGTATTTTTCAGTTCAAAACAAGGGATGAGCACCTTTTTTTTAACCTGCCACTTTTGTACATATATAACACACAAATTGGAATCAAAGAAACATTGCAGATGGTTTTTTAAATTTATTTCCCATACCTTGCCTTTTTCCAGGGATTGAAAGGAAAGAGAGAGACCAGCCCAGTCCATTCCATTGGATACATTTATTTAAACTTTAACACTAACTATCTCTCAAGTTTTAAATCTCATTGAACTGTTTTATTGCAGGCTTGTAATAGCTATTCTGCTGGTAGCCAAAAGACAATACAGTTGGTTGAAAGCCACCAACCTACTTACTCCTGAAATGATAGCACAATTTGAAGAGCTTACTTCCATATTTCATCAAGAGTCTCATGGAGCCCTGAACCTTTCAGTTTTGTATGGGCACGATGAAGAACCAGATGTGCAACAATTTATGAATCATGATGATTGTTTAGGTAAAATTCAGAGAAGGGTGAATGTTGAAAGTGCAAACCAATTCAGGTGTAGTGTATGCCTACCATATTTGTTACTGTTTGTTTTTCTATCATAGCTATCCTCCCTGCTAATTTTCCTGCAACCAAGCATGCCAGTCCTAAGGTCTATCCTAGAATTCAACCTGCTGAACCAGAAGCTCAGTTGATTCCACATGCTATCTTGAAGATGCCCCACTACTCAACAAAGAAGAAGATGAAAGTATTGCAGTCTGAAAAAAGCATTTCACCTAGCCAAAGGGAGCATGCAAAGCACTATCGGAAGTCTTGTCCTTCATCCCAGAAAATGGATTCTCTGAAGGAATGGTCTGATTTTGGTCAAGTAGATTGTACCAGCACCCTTCTTGGAGTGAAAGCAAAATCTTCCAGATCAATTGATCATCATTCTCCATTATATTGCCCATTGACAGTTACTGAGATTCGCATGCCCCAGGCTCCCTCAAACATTAGGAATTACTCTCGCCCACAAAGCTTGAACATAACTTTTGACATCTTTGAGGAATCCTGCCCCCCCAGTCTTGAAGGTCAATACTGTGGAAAGCCCTGGTTGGGAAAGTGTCCAGAATGTCTCCAACCATCAGGACATGCCGCTTATACCCAGGTAGGGCCTTCAGAAAGCCAACTGGTTCCAACTATCTTATTTGCAGAGATTTAACCCAGTAGTTCTTAGATTCCAGTGGCCTCTAATAGGGGTGAGCAGTCTGTTGTCCAACTGTAGTCTCAAACAAATGGCTTTTGTGGAGTTCAGGTAATTTCACCAATAAGTTATAATTGATTTTCAGCATGATCTGCTAAATTTCGTGGTGGTGGTACATTGACCAAAAACTCAGATGACATGTGTGATATCCTGAGTAATATTCAAATGGCAGGCTATATTAGTCATTTCCTAATCTACACTGTCTTTTGGGGATCTGTTGAAGGGCTCAACAGATCCTATTAGGCAGTTAGTATGACTGAAATCAAAGTTAGATGGTGCTGGTTTTAGACTATTCCCACTATTCTAGACCCATGCCAAACCTACATGGTTGCACCTTCCCTTTGTAACTTGTGATCTTACCTCACCTAAAGCAGTTGAAAGATAAAAGGTTAGGGATAACACTGACATTTCCAGCAAACACTTTCCCAACAGAATTCAACAGTTTGCCTAGGGTCGTGATGGTAAACAGGTGGCAGGCAGAGCCATTTGTTAGGGCACGCGAGCTGTTGCCCTGTCAGCTCCAGCATTCATGTGAGTGCTGGCCAGCTGACTCCGGTCTTTATTTTTAGTCGTTTTTTGGGAACAGACTTCCAGTTTGCTTGTTGGGCTGTTTAGCCCTCCGGAGGCTTCAGGGAAGCCTCCAAAGGGCCTCAGGGGCAGGGAGGCTGTCTTTGCCCTCCCTAGGCTCCTAGAAAGCATCTGGAGCCTAGGGAGGGCAAAACATGGGTCCATCACATGCCAAAAGCAGGGGGAGGGAGGAAATTGTGCACACATGCGCGGGGAGGGGTCATGCATATAGAATTATGGGTGTGGGCACACCTGCGCACGACCTCCCTGCGCTCCCCCCGCTTTTGGCATGCGATGGGAAAAAGGTTAGCCATCACTGGCTTTGGGGTTAAGGCGTATAATTTGATTCAAAGATTAATCCTGTTGGAGAGTAGAGTGTAGTGTTTAAATGCCAGTAGTCTTTTGGGAAAGCAGTTTTTATGTTATTTTGATATATTTAAATATAGTTGAGATACTTTTTCAATTCTTTTCACCTAAGATAAGCTTCATCCTTGTCAGTTTTCTGAAATTAGTATATTCCAGGTTTTTTTTTAAATGTGTGTTTCAGATCAAATCAAATCTTTATTCTGTCATAGTTCAGCAAAAAAAAAAAAAAGCCCTGTTAGCTTAATTGTGTTAATTGTGACTTGTGTTTTATTTGCTGGTTATGACTAAATAAAGATTTGATTTGAATAGGTTTTCCTTTTCTGATGAAATCTTATTATTATGCTATACTCTCTGGGAAACAGATTTCTTTAATAGAGAACCACCAAATTCACCTGCATGATTTACCTTCTTTCGTGGATTTATTTCAGGGCCTCCATGCCTGTGTCTACTATGAAAGGTTCCTCTATTTCCAAAGCATCGTTACAGAAGAAGAGACACAGCACAATGTAAGGTTGTTCTCAGCTTTGAGATAAGTTTGGTTAATATGGAAATTACACCTGGGTAACTTTTGGTGGCAGGGAAAGGGTGCCTTTGAGCCAGTGCTGACTAGTGCCTGCAGTTTTCAGGTTTTTCAGTAGTTTGCCCTTGACAGCTTCCCAAGGCTGAGAGAGACAGAGACAGAGACACTAGTCCAAGGTCATTCAGTTGATTATGTGCAGGATTAGTTTTAGATGTTTTAACCACTACAACAAACAAGCTCTCTAGGTTGACGTTTACAAAGAGTAGAATGGATTGTATGATTAAAGACTTGGTGGCAAGTGATTCCTTGTTTGTTATTGGAGAGATAACAACTGTTTTTTGTAAGCTTACGGGGATCAGTTTTTCATGGGTGCCAGAAATGACATCACTTCTTGCACTAGTCTGAAGTGATATATTTCATTTCAGTGTATAACCTCATTCTTTGCATTCCTGATGTGGTTAAAAAGTCATATAAAACCTTGTCTTTGGGAGCATGACATAAAATAACATCTGTTTACAGGTAGCCTTCAAATTACAGTTGTTTGTTTAGTGACCGTTTGAACTTACAACAGCACTGAAAACAGTGGCATGACCATTTTTCATACTGACTCATATTTATGATCGTTGCAGTGTCTAGGGGTCATGAGATCCCTTTTTAAAACTTCTGATAAGGAAAGGGAGGCCAGATTCACTTAACAATCATGCCACTAGCCTAACAGTTTTTAACACTAGCCTAGCAGTGATTCACTTAATAGCTGGGACAAGAAAAATTGTAAAAAGGTGCAAGACTTACTTAATCATTGTCTTGCTTAGCAGTGGAAATGTTGGGCTCAATTGTGATCATAAGTTGAGGACTACCTGTATCTGTTTTTCAATCTTTTGCTTAAGGGTAGATGGAATATACAGTCCATTCTAATAGATTCAATTTTCTTGTACAAAAATTGATTACCTATGTTCTGAACGTGTGGAAGAATAGGCAAATTATTTGGTTATTGGGAACTATGTTAAACAGCTAGGGAAGTTTAAAATATTTTTCTGAATATGGTGCTCTCAATTATGTTGAACTTCAACTCCTATCATCCCTAGCTTCCAAATATGGCTATAATAAAACTATGTTCTCTCTCTTTCCAGTTCTATTTCTCACTTGCCAAGCAAACACATTGGTAGGCTCCAGGATCATTCCATAAAGTCTTCATTGATTGTGAATGCACCAGGTAAATTTGCTTTAGGAAGTCAATGGGCATAATCTTCCATATTGTAATTTCAGTAGTTTTGGGATGGAGGTTCAGTTGGTAGTGGAAACAAGAAAATATGGAATTAATGAAAATGTTTCTTATTTTAAAAGGCTATTGTTCTATTTGCAAATGAGTGTTGTGGAAGTATTGATGCTGATTTATATTTTCTGTGTATTCATATTTATATTTGAAAAATATGTGCATTCATATTAGCAAAAGCATAGAAATTACAAGTTAAGATTATCATAAAATATACATCATGGGTATAACAAACTGTTTCTGCAATTTCTCATATTTTCTCAAGCCAAGCATATTTTTTACCTTCTTTCAGCTTCAATTCTCTTCAGGCTGTATACATTTTTAGCCTAGTACTTGGTTGTTATGTCAGTTTTTAAGCACATGCAGGAATTTCAATAATAGTGCCAATACTGTCCTATGAATAGAATGTTTGTGTGTATGCTGTTTTGGGTACTTGTTAGTTGGACCTTTCTCTAGTTCAAGCAACAATCTAGTTTTATGTGACGTTGTTTTGTTATTTGTTAAAGGAGTAAATGCTTTAAAATGGTAGTTGTCATTGCTGGAACAGAAGTACAGAGAATAATCCCTAGTTATTATCGTTTATAGTTTTACCCATGAACTCCCATCTTAATATTTTCCCACTCTGCTCAGGACGTCCATCTGGCATCTCTGCATGGAAATGGCGCTAGAGATTTGTTCTTCCTAGGAATCAGCATTCTACTGTAGGCTTACTCCATGAAGTTTCTTTCAAGCTGCTACTTGAACATTTTAATATTCTGACACCCTCTCTTCAGCTTCCTCTATTCTTATATAACAGTATCTGTATCTCTATATCCATACCTACATTTTTAATAGGTGTACATTGAATTAACGACAGTTATGAGTTCCATAAATTATTACGAAAAAACAACAAACCTAAAGTGTAAAGTTTGTTTTAATATTATACAGTACCTTCCATTGTAATGATAATATGGTTTTCAGCATGTATGTTGGATAAAAAGAGCACACTTTTCAAAACTAGCTCATTCTGGACCCAAATTAATTATTTTATATCAAAGTGAATGATTCTTCATTTAGTCAGTTTCTCTGACTAGTGTTTATTATTAATAATAAAAGCTATTTTCTCCCCTGTGGTGCACTGAAGATAAGTTTTTAAATGTGTGAACTGAACAAACAAACTAGGCTGCCAGGACCATTCTGTACAATTGTACTGTGAATATCCCTAATATTGTTTACTATACAAAATAAAGTTTTCTTTAATCCACTCTGTTAACTTTGCTATTTGACTTCTTTTTGCACCAGAATTCAAGTATGGAAGGGCAGGTAGAAAAAAAAGATACTCTTGATTGGCATATGGAAAAACTGGAGTCCCAGTCTACATGACAACCCTATTTTCAGGAGGGAAGACAGATTATGACAGATATGAATATTTCCTATCTATGAAGCTTTCAATGTAAAATTTGCTGGTGTCAGTTAGAAGCACAAGTGGTGCTGTGAATTAGTTAGAATGAGTTAGTTGGCCATAGTCCCAGGCAATTGGAAACAGGCAGATGAACAAAGCAAGATGGAATTGATTTGACGGAAAGATTATGTCTACAGCAAAGAAAACTGATTCTGATCATTTGAGATACTACTGGGTATATCATGTGGCTCAGTTAGATGTTCTTTAAACATGATTAGATAGGTAATATTACTATTATCAACTTGTCAAAAGTTTTACCTTACTTTATTGTCATTGTACGTATATACACAGTTTACACATACAACAAAATTCACATAACACCCAGAGACCAGGCCCAATACCCATAACAATCCCCAAACACACCCCCACCCATCAAAAGATCCCTGCTCCTAAACCACCCAAACATCCACACAATAGACCAAGTAGTGCTGTTCAGCAGCTCACTGATGGTGACCCTTTAGTTCATTGTTGAGTACATTTATAGCTCTGGGATAAAAGCTATTAAGAAGCTATTCTAAAAAGCTATTCTAAAAAGTTTGTAAGCAGGATGGGAAGAATCTCTGAGAATATTATGCAACTTCCTCAAACAGCAAGATGTGAAGATGTCATCCAGGGCTGGTAGCTAGAGCCCGGTGATATTCTGGGCAGTTTTAATGATTCTCTGTAGAGCTTTTTTGTCTGCTGCAGAGCTGCTCCCATACCATGCAAGAATGCCATATGTCAGGACACTCTCAATAGTGCTGCGATAGTAGGACAGAAGTAGATGCTGAGATAGATTTATCTTCCTTAGCATTCTCAGGAAGTACAGCCTCTTCTGTGCCTTCTTCACAAGCATGTTAGCATTCATGGTCCATGAGAGGTCCTCTGAGATATAAATACACAGAAATTTAAAACTACCAACCCTCTCCATTTCCTCACCATTTATGTTCAATGGTAAATGTACATCTCTCTTCTTCCTGAAGTCAAGTATAAGTTCTTTAGTTTTTTTGGTGTTAAGTATAAGATTATTTTCTTTACACCACAATGTCAGCCCTTGTACTTCCTTCCTATAAGCAGACTCATTGTTCTTATTAATGAGCTCCACCACTGTCGTGTCATCCGCAAATTTAATAATTGCGTTGGTGTTATACAATGGGGTACAGTCATGTGTACAAAGAATAAAGGAAGGGGCTTAGCGCACAACCCTGGGGGGTGGGGGCTCCTGTGCTTAATATCAGAGTAGAAGAGTGGTGAGATCCCATCCTTACTGACTGCAGCCTATCTGTCAGAAAATCCTTTATCCACAAACAAATCCTCTGATTTATACCCAAATTGGACATTTTAAGAAGCATCCTATTGGGTAGAATGGTGTTAAAGGCAGAGCTATAATCCACAAATAGCAACCTTACATATGTTTCCTGTTGTTCCAAATGATTTAATACAGTATGGACAACAATAGACATAGCATCATCAGTTGATCTATTTCTCCTATATGCAAATTGGTATGGGTCCAAAGTAGATGGAAGACTAGCCTTAATATAGTTCAACACCAATCTCTCAAAACATTTCATGATAACAGATGTTAAAGCTATTGGTCTATAATCATTACCAAAAAGAGATCATAATATTTCTTCAATTTCATTGCAGGGTTTTTACCAAGAGTCTGTATCAGTCAAGGCCAGTCACGTTAGTTATTTTTTGAAGGAAAACAAAAACAACTCAGTGAATCTTATGTAACAAAATTAAAACTGCATGGATTACACTGTTCATTATTATATAAACAGTATGAATCAAAAATAAATACTACTGGAAGCCACAAATGAGAAATATTGAAAAAAAAGTATGGGAAGTTACCTACCTACCTACTGTATTTCTCTCTCTGTGTGTGTGTGTGTCTCCTTCTCCCTCCCTCCTTAACTACTCTCTCTAACTAACTACCTACCTACTGTATTTCTCTCTCTTTCTCTCCCTCTCTATCTCTCTGTCTACCTACCTACTTTTTAAAAAATTTGCCTCTTCAAAACCTGGGTGCATCTTATACTCCGGTGCATCTTATACTCAGAAAAATATGGTATGTTGCTTTACATCTTGCTCCAGGAGATTTAGCATGACAAAATGTATGATTGACCAATTTGATGAGGGGGGGGGGGTTTGAGCTCTTAATAGCTTATTGTGACAACATAGCTTGTGGCCAATTGGCCAAAATCAAACAGAGGGGAAAACTAAGGTGAGGATAGCTTCATTATCTCATGAAGAGTCAGAATGAATTTACTGAACTATGCACTAAATGTGGTATAGAAGGCCATCCTAGCAGACAAAGAAGACTATTATTTTATCATATGGTTTTAGTCCTGATTTCACTATCAAGAACAGCATATATTGATATTCCAATTTGTGGTTCATAGCAAATATTCTGGTACATTTAACATTAAACAAAGCTTTATTGAATTTATCAACTTTGATGTAAATACTGAAGAGCAGATAACTGCGATGCAAATTATCAGCTTGAAAAAAAAGGAACATTCTTGATTGCAGAGGGCCAGTAAAAGAAGTTTGATAACTGCTTTTATCTGTCAGAAAATAAAAGGTGTTCAGGCCTGCACTATGTTCAAATATCAACTTATCCTACTTGCTCTTCTGATTCTCTACATCTTATAAGTATTAATGCTGCACCAACCTATATTAGTATTTTTACTGTATATTTTGTTTTATGGACAACAACTTCTGTTTTTGTGGACTAGTTCTCTGAAGTGAAGGAACAGAACAAAGAAATATACAGTTCAAACATATTAATCAACATGGTTCAGTGTTATCAATCCACTCACAGAATCTTCTGGGTATTCTGCAAACAATTGAATGTACTCTCAAATTAAACTTGATGCTTGAAGCTCAGTCAAATCCAGAAGCATTGAAAAGACTTTGGCTTATGTTCATATCTTTTGTCAGGAAGCTTTTAGTACAAGGTGTTTTCAGGAACTGATGACAGAAGCAAGATTTTACAAGCCAGAAAAATATGTTCTGAAGCAAAAATAGGTCTCATTGTACATATTATTGAAAAAGTAATACAATAGAAAGATTGGTGGTCTGACATGTTTCTGGTCAGTAAAAAGCATGGGAACGTGGCAGTAATTAACTGAAGCAGAAAGTTGAAAAAAGTACATGTGGATGCTAGCAAGGTGTTGTGTTTTATCTTCTGGTAAATTTTTATTCAGAATGATGTTTTTTGGATATCTACAAATTTGAATGAGGTTCAAAGCAACCATGTTTTGCATTTCATTCAGCTCTAAAATATGTGCAATTGGAACAAGCTTCTAAATCGTCTGTTTATCAAACATCTGATATCTTTCTGAATATTTTTTTCTTGGGGAACATTGCAACTGGAAAAAGAATAATCCAATCTACTTGTGAAAAGGGTAAAACATTGCCTCATTAATCTTTTTTTTTTTTTTTTTTTTTTTACAAAAAAGTAAAGTAGTCTACAAGTAAATTTTAGCAGAAAGCATTTTTTGAATTGGGTAGATAGAGCAATTGCTTTAAATTGAATTGATCTATCAGTTTACTGCCTTACTGGTCCATTAGAATAACAACAACAAAATCTTATCTGGATATTACTATTTTGAAAAGCAACAGTTAAAAAAAGTTATACAATAGTCAGCAATATATAATTAAGTAAAACAATCCTTTATGCACAAGACTACATGGGATGGGGTACAGGCAAGGATCAGCAATTTGTATCAAGTACCATGTAGCAAATTTCTGAGCCCCAAAACAAAGGCAACTGATCCTGCTATTTTATTTCCCAGATTTTCATTTATAGTAAAAATCTGGAGAGAAAATATAAGGCATTACCACATTTAGCTTGCCATCCAAAAAACATGGACATGCACAATTGCTATCTTATCAAAATTGGAAAATAATGCAGGTAGCAATTAAAGACTCCCTAAAATTTCATATTCCAATACCAAGAAAATTCAACCTGCTAGAAAATGATGCATTATTAAAGGTGTATTTAAGCTACAAAATGTGATTATTATTTTTTTGCTATTTTATAAAACTCATAGTGTATTATGAATTTGCTAACAAAATAAAATTCTTTTATTTCATTATGGAGAAGCTAAAATTTGACTGTCTATATGAATATCCTAGGGAGAAACAAATGGGGAGAAGAGTTATAGAAATGTGCAGTGGCATCCATGGAAAGGAGTCAGAACACTCAATATGGCAGCTTTACGACTGAAGCTCTGCTCTTTTTAATGTCACGTGTGATTCATATGTAAAGGTTATGGAGCTACTATCATGCAATCATGGCTACCATCTTCACTTTTGAACCACCTCACCAAGAGCCCTTGGAGATGTTACATCTGCAATTGCAGAACAATTCTCATGGTTTACTATACAGATAACCCCAGCCAACACTATTTTCTGTCACAAACAGAAAACAAGGCTAACCTGATCAATAAGTAATGGTATTATTTTAGAACATGGCAATAGCAGTAGCACTTAGACTTATATACCAATTCACAGTACTGAACAACCCTCTCTAAGTGTCAGCATATTGTCCCCAACAATCTGAATCTTCATTTTACTGGAGGATGGAAGGCTGAGTCAACCTTGAGCTGGTGGGACTTGAACTGCCAAACTGCAAGCAGTCGATTGTTAGCAGAAGTAGCCGCATTCTAATCACTGCACCATCACGACTCATAATTGCAAATTCCTTCCTATGTTTTCCCAGAATTTAGTCCTAGCATTATCAGGTATAATTAAATTATGGATTATTGTTTGTCTTGCTTAGAATTATAGAATCGGTCATGACATGTTTAAAAGTATGTTGGAACTTGGGAATTTACCAAGTTCAGAACCTGGAAAGGTATGGGGGCTTTTTTTGATGTGGGTAGCAGATAAAGATTGCTGGGTTTTTCCTAATTAAAAGTTAAGAATAATGAGACCAGCAAAAGAAAACATGAAAGTTGGCAAGGATTGTGTGAAAAATGCTAACTCTGCAATGTACATACATGTACAAAAGCTTCCAATGTCAATCTTTGCAGGATACTTCAGTCCTCCCAATTTGTGGTTTATTTATGAAAAAAGATTCTGTTAAGTTAGGCCTTTGAGCTTACCAGCACTTTTTTTTTGGCACAGATGTGTAAAAACAAAAAAGCTGTGAAAGAAAGTCCTCCATCCCTGCCGCCCAAGCTCTATATTTTAAAATCTGCTGGTTGTCCTAAGCCCATTAAATAGCCTAATTCTCAGGGGTACTGGTTCATGATGCAATCTCTTCTGACAGCTGATCATCCATCTTTGCTAGCCTTAGGATTGGTAAAAAAGCAGTATCTGAACATTCTCCCTCTAGGGAGAGGTTATATCCCCCCCCCCTTCCATGCACACACATGTGCTCCTACTATGCTTCCTGACCTAGATTAAGGAAGAATTGTCTTAGAGAGAAATCTGGTTTGTAGTTAGGGCACAACTTTGCCTCATTGTGCAAAAAGATTATAATTAAAATCCCAATTGCCCTTGAGTTTGTGCCTCTCGTTGGGAGATCATGGGGAAAGGACAGCACTTTGCTGAAAGAAGAAAGTACTTGATTTTATTATTAGGGTGCAGTAGTTGTAAATGACATGCCTGCTTTGATCCTGTCTTTTGTTGGAGAGGTAAAGCAAAAACAAATGGGGACGTTTCACTGATTCTTTTGCTGGTCACTCCAAATACCCTATTATTCAGTTGTGGGCCTTTTATTCCTCAGGTGCAAAGCCATCACCTTAGAAATAACAAGCCTGCTGAAGCAGTATAGTGAGATGCCTGCCACAGTTCGATCCTCTTCTCCGCCTGTCTGCTCTCGCTCTTTGAAGATGCAGCAATTAAATACTACAGTTCTTTATGACAGAACAAAAAGACATGACACAGACCTTGTTAATACTCTGGGATAAGACTGGTTTATTAGTAAAATGCAAAGGTTAAACCAGTTAATTTTGGTAAAATGAAGCTCAGTTAATTTCACTTGGTTACAGTTTTTAACTCTTCCTTTAAATCAGTAGTATGTTTTAAAAAACAGTTGAATGAGAAGGCATCCATTGGAGAAATCTGGTTTGAATCTCCACTCAGGCGTGAAGCTCCCTATTTGCCAGCTCTCAGTCTAATCAGCCTTGCAAGGTTGTTATGAGGATAAAAGCAGGGATTTATTCACGGTCCCCTGGCATTTGAGTTTCTTGAGGGAGAACAGGACTGGAGGGTTGTTGCATAATATTAATATTTAATTGCAATTCTTACCCCACATTTTAATTGTTATGTTGTCATTTTGCAATGTGTTTTCAAATAAGGACTGTTGCAATCCTTGATTTATGAAAATTGTATACCCTTCCTAGACCAGGTTAATAAATTTGTTCCTTCAGAACAGTTCGTACTACATGGGTAAATATCCTTAGATGTAAGACTATGGGAATTAGGTGTTCAGATTGATAGCATGAGGCGGGGAAAACTTTGTTGTTAGTTGTTTTGGCATGCAATGCTCTACAGAAAGTTTATGCCCAGAATGTGAGGGATCTGTTGTTTTCTCAGCCCTTTTTTATTTTTGCACTATAAAGGTTGTCAATAGAGTAGAATAGGACAGGACAGAACAGGACAGAACAGAACAGAACAATAGAGTTGGAAGGGACCTTGGAGGTCTACTAATCCAACCCCCTGCTTAGGCAGGAAACCCAACACTAGACAAATGGTTATCCAACATCTTAAAAACTTCAAGTGTTGGAGCATTCACAACTTCTGTAGGCAAGTTGTTCTACTGATTAATTTGACAGTTAGAACAACTTCTGCAGGCAAGTTGTTCTAACTGTCATGAAAATTCTTCTTTATTTCTAAGTTGCTTCTTTCCTTGATTAGTTTCCACCTATTGCTTCTTGTCCTACCCTCAGTTGCCTTGGAGAATAGTTTGGCTCCCTCTTCTTTGTGGCAACCCCTGAGATATTGGAACACTGCTATCATGTCTCCTCTAGTCCTTCTTTGAAAAAAAATCCTAGACATACCCAGTTCCTGCAACCGTTCTTCACATGTTTTAGCCTCTAGTCCCCTAATCACCTTTGTTGCTTTTCTCTGCACTATTTCTAGAGACTCCACATCTTTTTTATATCATGTGGCCTTACCAAGGCATTATAAAGTGATATTAACACTTCACATGATTTTGATTCTATCCGTCTGTTAATGTAGCCTAGAACTGTGCTCGCTTTTTTGGCAGCTGCTGCACACTGCTCATATTTAAATGTCCACTGTGGGACTCCAAGATCCCTCTCACAGTTACTACTATTGAGCAAGGTACCACCTATACTGTACCTATGCATTTTGTTTTTCTTGCCTAAATGTAGAACCTTACTTTTTTCACCATTGAATTTCATTTTGTTAGATAGTGCCCAATGCTCAAGTCTGTCAAGATCCTTCTGTATCTTAAGCCTATCTTCTGGAGTGTTGGCTATTCTTTTTTCTTTTTTTTTTTTTTTAATTTTTACAATATATCACCCGGTGCTGTACAAAACAAAAGGAAGAGTTGGTTTCAAGTGTCGTCTATTGTCTTTACAATCTCCAAAATCCACGTTCTCTCGGTACAGGCGTCGAGACATCCAAAGTTCCAAGTGCATAGTCCACAAATGGCTTCCAAGTCTTCCAAAAAATATCATTTTTATATACCCCCTCTCTAAATTTAATATCACACGTCATTTTATCGTTTAAGGCTAATTTCCACATTTCACAATACCATTCTTCTATTTTAATATTTACCTCTATTTTCCAATATCTTGCTATTACAATTCTACCTATTATAATCATAATTCTAATCAGTTCTTTCTCATATTTTGTTAACTCTGGTTCATCAATTATCAATAACAGTATAGTTTCCGGTCTCAATATTATTATTCTTTTCATCATTTTACACATCGTTGTTTCCAATTGCTGCCAAAACTTTTTAATTTTCACACATTTATACCACATATGTTCGTAAGTTCCCAATTCCATATTACATCTCCAACATTTATCACTCATTTTTTTATCTATCTGTGATAATCTTAAAGGGGTCCAATACCATTTCCAAACAACCTTAAAATTATGTTCTTTAATCCTTATAGATAAAGTCTTCATAATCCGACTCTTCCAATTCTCATTCCAATCCAAATCCAATATTTTAATCTTTAAATCTTCTTCCCAATTCCTTTTCATTACCATTTGTGGATTTCCATCAAAATTTATAATCTTGTATATCTTACTGACAAGTCCTTTTAACCCAACTTCATCCTTAATAATTTGAGATACTAAAATTTCAAATTTAGTTTTACTTCTATCTATGTTACATATTCCCCTTACCTTCATATTCCATTTTTCTACCTGTATTTTTTCAAACCAATTTAACTCCAGTTTTTGAATTATTTTTTTCTTCCTACTTTCAGTTCCTGAAGCTTTTAACCAATCTACTATATTTCCTATATTTTCATCCTCAATTACTTTGTTCCGACTTGAATTAGTTTTAATCGGCCAACTTTCAATTGTCTTTCCCAAAAACGTTATATCCGGAATCAATTTTTTAACAAATTTATTCCAAGTTTTGCTCAACCCCTTTAACCAATAACTATTAATTACCTTTTTTGTTTTTGCTCTATCTAGGAACCATGCAGACCCAAATCTCTTAATATCTTTTAACTCCAAATCTCTCCAATGACCATCCCCACCTTTAAGTATTTTTATCACAGTTCTAATATTATACGCCCGATAATAATTAAGTAGATTGGGAATTCCCAATCCACCCTCTTTTTGATTTTGATACCACAGTTTCTTCATTAATCTTGGTCTTTTCCCACCATTACAAAATTTATCCAATTTCTTCTGATATTCTTCTATATCTTTCTCTGTCAAATTTAATGGTAGCATCTCAAATAAAAAATTAAACTTTGGTAACAACATCATTTTACACATTGCAATTCTACCAAACCAAGACAACTTTATCTCTTTATATTTATCTATCTTTTTCTCTACTTCCTTCAACATCACCTCATAATTAATTTTTTTTAATTCTCTAACTTTAAATGAGAGTGTTATCCCCAAATATTTCAGTGTGTTCTTAACTCTTATCCCAAATTGTTCTTGCATACTCTCCCACTCCTTACCATCTTTATTTATTAATAATTCAGATTTTGACCAATTTACCTTTAAACCTGTCATTTCTTCAAATTCTATCAAATGTTTATTTATCCTCTTTAAATCTTTCTCTATATCCTTCAAAATAATCAAAGTGTCATCCGCATATAAATTTATCTTATATCCCTTGTAACCTTCCAACTCTTCATCTACTTCTATCAATTTAATCAAGACCTCCATAACTAACAAAAATAATGTTGGAGACAAGGGACACCCTTGTCTCGTACCTGCTTCCAATTTAATCTCTTCCGTCATTGTTCCGTTCACCTTTACCTTTGCACTGCTTTTTTGATATAATTTTGAAATAACATGTATAAATTTATTACCAAAGCCTAATGCCTCGATAATTACTTTTATAGTATCCCATTGTACAGAATCAAAAGCTTTAAAAATATCTAACGATATTATACCTAATTCATCTCCATTATTCTCTGCTACATCTATAATATTCAATACTCTTCTAATTATATCACTCATATATCTACCTTTAACAAACCCTACTTGATTATAACTTATATATTTGTCTATAAAACTGTTTAATCTATTACTTATAATTGCTGTAAATATTTTAGCATCTTGGTTGATTAAAGAAATAGGTCGATAGGACTCGATCCTCTCAAGATCTTTATCCGGTTTAGGAATTAAAGATATTACTGTCTTATTCCATGACATCGGGACTTCTCCTCCATGTAGAATACCATTATATAATTTTTGCAGTTTTGGTATTATTAGTTCTTTAAAATCTTTATAGAATTCAGCAGGTAATCCATCTTCTCCTGGGGTCTTCCCTAATTTTAACTCTTGTATTATTTCGTTGATTTCCTCCTGTGTTATATCTCTTTCCATCAACTCTTTGTATGTTTGATCTATTTTCATACCATATTTCCCAAGATGATTCTTCAATTTTTCTAAATCAATTGATTTCTTTAAATATAATTTTTGAAAAAAATTCCTGGCTACTTCACATTTATCCAATCTCTTATAACACCTTATACCTTTTTCATCTATCAGAGAACCAATTTCTCTCTTTTGAGTTTTATTTTTCGCCATCTTTGCCAATATCCTAGAATTTTTATTACTAAATTCAAAAAAATCCCTATTCAAATATCTTAAATTTTTTTTAACCAATTCAATATCTTCTTCTATCAATTTAGTTTTTAGTAAGGTCAATTCCTCCAAACAATTTTTATCCTTCGTAAGTGAGAATTGGTTCTCCAATATCTTAATTTGTCTTGTATCCTGATCAATTTTAGCTTTGTATTCTCTATATTTCCTACTTGACAATTTAATACTTTCTCCTCTAAATATTGCTTTCATGGTATCCCAAACAATTTCAAATTTAATCTCTCCGTTATCATTCAATTCCCAGCTTTCCTTCCATTTTTTGAATATCCATATTTTATCCTCCTCCCTTTTGTACAATTTTTCATCATATCTCCAACCTCTTTCCTTTTTCTCAAAATTAAAATCTATTTCCATCATAACTTCCGCATGATCAGAATCCTTAAAGATTCCCACATCTATTCTATCTACTTTATTCAACAAATCTTTAGAAACGAAAATATAATCAATCCTTGAATATGTATTATGTACTTTAGAACAAAAGGTATACACCCTTTCAGAGCCTTTCAACTCTCTCCAGACATCTACCACACTATTTTGAAACATCCATTTATTTAAAATTTCCCCTTTATTTGTTTGACTAAAGCGGGTAGGATTATTACTATCAATTCTATCTCTAATTAAGTTAAAATCTCCCGCCACAATTACTTTCCCTTCACTTTCTATTTCCAAAATCTTAGTAATTTTGTCCAAAAATCCCTTTTGTTTTTCATTCGGTAGATATAAATTAACCAATGTCACTTTTTGCTCGTTAATATTCCCTATAATTATTAAATATCTGCCTTCCTCATCTCTAATTACTTGTTTTTTTTCAAAGTATACCCTATTTGATATCAATATCGCAACTCCTCTAGCTTTGGAAGTCCCAAAAGATTTTTCATAAATTTGCATACCTTTAATATTCATTCTATTAACATCCTCAGATTTTTGATGAGTTTCCTGCAAGAATAATATATCTGGAGAGTCCCTTTTAAATTTAAGTTCCAACCTTTTCCTTTTTATATGATTTCCTGTACCCTTCACATTCCATGTCATTATTTTTATAAACCGCATTTAAGCGGTAACTGTTTTATTTCTGACCCCTCCTCTTCCTTTATGTGCACACCCAACACCAAACGAAAAAAACGTACAGAAACATAAAACTCCACAGACAATATATAACAAACAACATACACATAATACTCAAATATCAGACACAACAACCACAACAAATAACGAGCAATCTTCATCCCCCACATCCTCAATCAGATATCGCCTCTATATAAAGAGTGTGGGGGAGTGGGACATGCCGATGGTCGGGTCACCTCTTCGGGCTGTTCTTTAAATTCCACTTTCAAAAAAAGAAGACAACTCTGGCTTCGCCCCGGACTCAGCTTCCTACTTTCTACTAAGATCCTCCATCTTGTCTGGCGTTCGTTCGGTATCTTCACGAATTTTCTTATACTCAGAAACTGCCGGGGAAATTTCTTTTCTCTTTAAACTCTTGGGATCTTGGCCGCCAGTTGCACCTTTTTCTTCCGAAATTGGGGATTCCTCTTGTACTCCACCCGTCTTAAGCATATAATCTTTAATTTCTACCAAATCTTCCTCTTTCTCAATCAGCCCAAGCTCCCGAATTAATCTTAATACGTCTGTTTCTGGAGTAATAGTATGCATCCTTCCTTTATAAAAATTTTTTAGCTGTTGTAGTGGCCTCCAATTGTACTTAATATCATTGTCTCTCAAGAGCTTTGTAACTGGTTTCAAATGATATCTCCAAGCTCTGTCTTCCCTGGAAATATCCGGAAAAACTTGGATTTCTTTCTCCTCAAACTTAGGAACACCTTCCAGTTCCCTTATTTTTGCCATGACCTCTAGTTTATCTCCAAGGTTTGCAAATCTTACTAAAACATTTCTAATCGCTCCACCTTGCCTCTTATAACCAATTCTAAAAACACTTACTAAGTTTGCTGCTGTATATTCAAATCCAAAATCATTCAACCATTTTAACACCCTCTGCTTCAAATCATCCGGTCTATTTTCTGGAATATTACGTATAACAATATTGTATTTTCTAGCGTCTTCCTCCAAAAGACTAATTCTCTTATCTTGTTGCTGGTTTTTATAAAAAATTCCTTCCATCTTACGATCAATTTGTGCATCGTGTGCATGAATTTGTTCAATTTCATCTTTAATAAATTTCACCTCCACGTTTTGCTTTACAAAACTAACATTCAATTCACTTATCTGTTCTTTAGCTTTTTGAACTTCCAATGTCAAATTCGCCACATGATCCGTCAGTCCGGTTAACTTTTCTCCAATTGTATTTAAAGCTCCAAAAATCCGTTCAAGCTCTGAAGGCTGTTGAGTCGTCATTTCAATTCAAAAACAAACTTTATATTTATATTTCTTTGCCAAGAGGGTCTTTTATAAAGAATAAGGGCAAACAGTGTCCCAAATCAGATAAGGCTAAGCCGGCTTATAATGCACCAAAGGAGCCAGAAAAAAAAAGCCTAGGAGAGCTTCCCCAGTTTATTTAACTTCTTAAGCCTCCATTTTAAGTGTAATCCAAAAAGCTTGCTCGCTACATTCAGCTCACACAATCCACTTTAAAAGAATTGGAAAGTTCAAAGGAGTTATAATCCACATGCCATCACCAACTTCCTTCTTTCTTAAACTTCAGCTTGTGTTTATAGCCTTGTAGCGAGACAAAAAGCATGCAAATGATCTTTGCCAAAGACAAAGGGTAACCCCCCTTACCTCGGCCGCTCGCCCAACCCTCTGCCTCCACGGAGAAACAAAACTTTGAAATTCGAGCAGTTCGGGTTGTTCAATCACTTTGAAAAAGCAATTTACAAGTCACACCGACCTTCCAAAACATCTGTAAACATTTCCAGCTCCCAACGGCGCGTTTTAATCACTTTAATCCACATTTGTTAGTAAAAAAAAAGCCCTACGAGGTGGAGAAAACCCCTCTCTTCACCCGTGCATCGCCACGCCCCCGAGTGTTGGCTATTCTTGCAAGCTTGGTGTCATCTGCAAATTTGATGAGTTCCCCATCTATCCCCTCTTCTAAGTCATTGATGAAGATGTTGAAGAGTATTGGACCTAAAACAGAGCATTGGGGGACTCCACTGCATACTTCCTTCCATGCAGATGCAGTTCCATTGAGGACTACATGTTGAGTGCAGTTGGTCAGCTAGTTATGAATTCATCTGGTGGTGATGCTGTCTAACCCACTTTTTTCTTCTATCTAGTACTGGTTATGGTCTACTTTATCAAATGCCTTATTGAAGTCCAAGAAAATTATATTGACAGTATTCCTCTGGTTCACTAATTTTGTCACTTTGTCAAAGAATGCAGTAAGATTAATCTGGCATGATCTATTTTTGGCAAACCCATGTTGTCTTTTGGTTATTACTTTGTTTGCTTCTAGGTATTCACTGATTCATTGTTCAATTATCTTTTTTCAGAATCTTCTCTGGTCTTTAGTTTCCTGAATTTTTTTTCCCTTTTTTTGAAGATGGGAACTACATCAGTTCTTTTCCAGTCCTCTGGCAGTTCCCCGGTGCTCCAGGATCTTTGAAAAATGTAGTTCAGTGGTTCTGAGATCGCATCTGCCAGTCCCTTCTGAATACTGGGGTGTAATCCATCCAGTCCTGCTGATTTGAACTCGTGTAGGGTAGTCAGGTGTTCACTTACCATTTTCTTCCCTATTTTAACTTGTGTCCTACTCTGGGTTTTTTTTTTTTTTTTTTTTTTTTTTGTGGTGCTTTTTTGATAGATTGGACTGTTTTTTCCCTTTGTGTAAAGACAGATGCTAAAAATGAGTAAGTAGTTCTGCTTTCTCCCTGTTGCTGGTCACTTTCTCCCAGCAATGGACCAATTGGTTCCTTGACTTTTTTCCCTGTTTTTAAAATATTGGATGAAGCTTTTTTGTTATTTTTTTTAAAACTTTTGTCGCAAGTCTTTGTTCATTGTGAGCCTTAGCTTTCCTCACTTCATCTTCATCTTTACAGGCTCGGGCTATTTGCTAATATTCTACCTTAGTTATTTGTCCTTCTTTCCATATATTGACCCAAATGCATTCAAGATAATTTTCATCATTGTATCCGGCCTTGTACTCTTGCAAGTCTCCCCTCTGCTTGGAAAGCCTATGCTTATAGTCCTCAGTGAGGTGCTTCTGCTGAGCCTCCTTCTCAGTCAGAATTTGAACTGAGCCAGCTGTTTTGCCAACTGTTTCTCATGGTGGCTGCTTAGCTCCAACAACTGCTTCCTGTTGGGGCCCTAAGGACCCTGGGCTGGCAGGGAAGGAGTGGCTGGGAGGAGCGAGTAGAGGCTGGTGATGCGCCCTTGATGTGAGGGACATCAAGTTGGCCACACCCACCCAGTAACATGACCATCTAGCCACACCCACCCAGCCAGTCATTACGCAGATCATATTAGTGGACTGCGGGATTTAAAATTATGCAGTTAGTGGGCTCTGAGGTTCGAAAGGTTAATGACCCTCTGGTCTATACTGTCATTTCCTGATCTTTATATAGATTTTGCACAAAGATAATGAGATGTTCCATGTTTTTCTAAGCACATTCCATAATTTGATATGGTTCACACAACCAAAAGCCTTTCTATAATCAGTGAAGAATATGTTGTTTATTTTTGACATTTTTCAAGGTTTCTCAGTTATCCAACATGTATTGGCAATAAGAGGAGATTAATATACATGGATAAATATGGGTATCCCAATCTTTTTTTTAATCTGATGCCTTCCTGATATGTTGGGGCTTCAATTTGATGCAAAGTTGGAGAAATGTATTTACATGGTAGATTTGATTAACTTGATTTGCTGAATTAATCCAGTTGATTGAGTTTGCACAACAAAAGTTAATGGTTTCTGCAACGTGCTATACTAAAATGCAATTGGCTCAGCTGTGATTCACAAATGTTTGGAAACTGAGCCCTTTGGTTAGGAGAAGTTGTACTGGTGCAGCAGATAAAACAAATGAAAAATGCTTCTTGCCACCAAGGCTACTCAAATGTCTAATGTTAGGACTAAAAAAAATCTAAGAATATTCCCAAATTCTGAGGGTGGTCCTTTCCAGATGGATACATCCCAATCTCGCTAAGTGAAACTAACAACGCAGATGCACATTTCCTTATATTATAATAATAATAATAATAATAATAATAATAATAATAATAATAATAATAATAATAATAATAATAATAATAATAATAATAATAATCGAATTTATTAACCGCTCCCTCTCCCCACAGGGACCCGGGGCGGTGCACAGGGAAAAATAAAACAATAAGAACAATAAATACAAAAGTACATAACTTAAAACACAATTAAACAATTTATCCCGTGCTAAAATTATTGACTAAAATCCCATTTAAAAATACATTTGAAATCTATAGACAGAGAGACTATCCAAGGCCGGCCAGTCGAAAAAGATGGGTCTTCAGTTTCATACGGAAGGAGCGGAGGTCCGTGGTCGTTCTGATATCGGGGGGAAGGTCGTTCCAGAGGGCCGGGCCCGCCACAGAGAGAGCCCTTCCCCTGGGCGTCGCCCGCTGACAAAGTCTAGCGGATGGCACCCGGAGAAGTCCCTCTCTGTGGGAGCGAATAGGCCGTGAGGATGTATGGGGCAGAAACCGATCCCGCAGATAGCTAGGTCCCGAGCCATGGAGCGCTTTAAAGATGATAACTAACACCTTGAAGCGCACCCGGAAGACAACAGGCAGCCAGTGCAGCTCGCGCAAGAGCGGTGTAACGTGGGTGAACCTAGTGGTCCCCATAATTGCTCGTGCGGTTGCATTCTGAACCAACTGAAGCCTCCGGGTGCACCTCAAGGGAAGTCCCATGTAGAGAGAGTTACAATAGTCCAGTCGGGATGTCACGAGGGCATGAGTGACTGTGCGAAGGGCGTCCCGATCCAATAGGGGGCGCAATTGGCGAACCAGGCGAACCTGGTAAAACGCCCTCCTGGCCACGGCTGTCACTTGCTCTTCCATAGACAGCCGGGTATCCAGGAGGACACCCAAATTGCGCGCCCCATCCACAGGGGCAAGATGTTCGCCCCCTATGGCCAGCGTTGGAGAAAGCTGGTTGAATCGGGCAGCCGGAAACCACAGCCACTCGGTCTTGGTCGGGTTGAGCCTGAGTCCATTACTTCCCATCCAGATCCGCACGGCTTCCAGGCACTGGCACATCACCGCTACGGCATCGTTGGGGTGGTTTGGGGTAGATATGTACAGCTGAGTATCATCAGCGTACAGATGGTACTCTACCCCAAAACCACGGATGATCTCACCCAGCGGCTTCATGTATGCATTAAACAGGAGAGGTGAGAGGACCGACCCCTGAGGCACCCCGCATGTGAGGGGTCTCGGGGTCGACCTCTGCTCTCCTGCCAACACAAATTGCGATCGGCCAGAGAGGTAGGAGGAGAACCACCGTAAAACGGTGCCTCCCACCCCCAACCCCCCCAGCCGATGCAATAGGATACCATGGTCGATGGTATCGAAAGCCGCCGAGAGGTCTAATAGGACCAGGATGGAGGAACATCCCCCATCTCGGGCCCTCCAGAGATCATCTACCAACGCGACCAATGCCGTCTCGGTGCTATGCCCGGGCCGAAAGCCGGACTGGCGCGGATCTAGATACTCAATTTCCTCCAGGTGATGGGGAAACTGTTGTGCCACCACACTCTCAACAACCTTCACCAAAAAGGGAAGGTTGGAGACTGGACGATAGTTGTTTAAAAGAGCTGGGTCCAAAGAGGGCTTCTTAAGGAGGGGCCTCACCATAGCCTCTTTTAGGGAAGCGGGCAAGGCACCCTCACGTAAGGATGCGTTGACAACCTCTTGGAGCCAGCCTCGTGTCACCTCCCAGGATGCCAGTACAAGCCAGGAGGGACACAGGTCCAATAAACATGTGGTGGCTCGCAGTCGCCCACGTAGCCTGTCCATATCTTTGGAAGCAACGGAGTCAAACTCCTCCCAAACAAGATCTCTCTCGTGGCATCCCACTGGGCCATGAATGGGGGCTAGCTCACTCTGCATCTGAGCGGTTTTCTCCTGCAGAAAAGTCACAAATTCCTCTGCTCTACCCTGTAGCGGGGCTTCCCGCTCCCTCTGTTGAAGGAGGGAGCGGGTCACCCCAAACAAGGCGGCAGGGCGGTTTTCTGCGGATGCTATGAGAGTGGCACAATGATGACGTTTGGCCACTCTCAGCGCCACAATGTAAGTCCGTAAATGGGCTCTTATCTGTGTCCGGTCAGATTCAGAGCGGGTAGACCTCCATCTTCCCTCTAGGCATCTCTTGCGGCGTTTCATCACCCGCAGCTCCTCAGTGAACCAAGGAGCCAGGGTGGTTCGCCGCCGCAAGAGAGGCCGCAAGGGCGTGACCCGATCCAAGGCTCCCACGGCCGCAATGTTCCATGCGGCCGTGAGGTCCTCCATCGGGGCGCGGGTCAGGGGTACAGGAAATGGCCCAAGCGCTGTCTGGAACCCATCTGGGTCCATCAAGCGCCTGGGGCGGTACCAGATTGGTAACTCTGGTTCTGCCTCCCCGCGGAGTGGAGCAGCGGTCGGAAAGTCGAGCCGGAGAAGTGAGTGGTCTGACCATGACAAGGGTGTGATGGCTATATCCCCTATACCCAGATCACTCTTCCATTGGCCCGAGACAAAGATGAGATCCGGCGTATGTCCACCCTCGTGGGTGGGGCCCTGAATTACTTGGGTCAGGTCCATGGCCGTCATGGAAGCCATGAACTCCCGAGCTGCCTCGGATGAAGAGGAAGAGGAGCACATCTCTTTTTCTTTTTTATTTCTTGTTGTGATGAACTTTGAGGAATCGCACTTGGCATTTTTTTTTCTTCTCTCTCAGCTTTCCCAACAGAAAAGGATGGAATTACATTGGCTGCCTGTCGTCTTTCGGGTGCACTTCAAGGTGTTGGTTATCATCTTTAAAGCGCTCCATGGCACGGGACCTAGTTATCTGCGGGATCGCATCCTGCCCCATACATCCCTGCGGCCGATTCGCTCCCACAGAGAGGGACTTCTCCGGGTGCCGTCCACTAGGCCAGGCATGTCCAAAGTCCGGCCCGGGGGCCATTTGCGGCCCGGGGGTCGGTTTAATACGGCCCTCCAACAGCCCTCCCTGCTCTGTGTAAATGTGGCCCTCCCTTCCTCCCTCTGTCTCTGGGGCTGTGTGGCTGGGAGGGAGGTGGACGGAGGTTACGGACGCCTCCTCCCGCAGCGGGTGAGGGAGCAGGCGGGGTGAGCACCCAAGGCTACCGTCATCTTAAGCACCACCGAGGCTGTCGCCCGGCAGGGGCATCAGGCAGGGAAGCCGATCGCGCCTCCATCGCTGCACGTTCTGGGGCTGCAAAGCTGGGAGGGAGGTGAACGTGCGGCCCCAGAACGTCCGCTTGGCGCATTCACCTCCCTCCCAGCCACGCAGCCCCAGAATGTGCAGCTCCCGCCGCACAAGGTCGCCCGGCAGGGGCGTCAGGCAGGGAAGACGGACGCACGGCCTCAGAACGTAAGTCGTTGTGCCTGCCGGAGGGAGCTGCAATGGAGACGCGACCGGCTTCCCTGCCTGACGCCCCTGCCGGGTGACAGCCTCGGTGGTGCTTAAGATGACGGTAGCCTTGGGTGCTCACCCCGCCTGCTCCCTCGCCCGTTGCGAGTGGCGAGGGAGTGACTGACAGACACAGAGAGAGACAGAAGGGGAGGGAGGGAAAGACAGAGAGACAGACAGAGACAGAGAGAAAGAGAGGTAGGGAGAGAGACGGAGAGAGACACAGATAGAGAATGAATCGGAATCGGATTGAATCGGAGACAGACGGGGAAAGAGGGAGAGACAGACATACAGAGAGAGGGAGGGAGGGAGGGAGAGAATCAGAGAGAGTGACACACACAGAGACAGGGAGAGACAGAGAGAGGGAGGGAGAGACAGATAGATAGAGACTGATTAAGTGAGTGAGAGACAGACAGACAGACAGACAGATACACACACACAGAGTGACAGAGAGAAAGAGAGAAAGAGAAAGAGAAAGAAGGAGAAAGAAAGAGAGAGAGAAAGAAAGAGACAGAAAGAAAGAGAAAAAAAGAGAGAGAGAGAAAGAAAGAGAGAGAGAGAAATGGAGAGAGAGAGAGAGGAAGAAAGAGAGAGAAAGAGTGAGAGAGAAAGGGAGACAGAAAGAAAGAGAAAAAGAGAGAGAGAAAGAAAGAGAGAAAGAGAGAGAGAAATGGAGAGAGAGAGAGAGAGGAAGAGAGAGAGAGAGAAAGAGAGACAGAAAGAAAGAGAAAAAGAGAGAGAGAGAGAAAGAGAGAAAGAGCGAGAGAAATGGAGAGAGAGAGAGGAAGAAAGAGAGAAAGAGAAAGAGAAAGAAGGAGAAAGAAAGAGAGAGAAAGAAAGAAAGAGACAGAAAGAAAGAGAAAAAGAGAGAGAGAGAGAAAGAAAGAGAGAGAGAGAAATGGAGAGAGAGAGAGAGGAAGAAAGAGAGAGAAAGAGTGAGAGAGAAAGGGAGACAGAAAGAAAGAGAAAAAGAGAGAGAGAAAGAAAGAGAGAAAGAGAGAGAGAAATGGAGAGAGAGAGAGAGAGGAAGAGAGAGAGAGAAAGAGAGACAGAAAGAAAGAGAAAAAGAGAGAGAGAGAGAAAGAGAGAAAGAGCGAGAGAAATGGAGAGAGAGAGAGGAAGAAAGAGAGAAAGAGAGAAAGAGGTAGGTAATTTTTTTTAAATTTATTTTCAATACATTGTGAAAACTCAACTGTCAGTTGATCTTAATGTTATGAAATGAAAAGTATGTCATTTGCAATTAACTTGGCATAAAATAATTTATTTGCATTTAATTGTAATGGTTCAAAGAATGTTCGGAAAAATGTTCGGCCCTCCACCATGTTCACTTCATCCAATCTGGCCCTCTTTGAAAAAAGTTTGGACACCACTGCACTAGGCTGTGCCAGCGGGCGACGCCCAGGGGAAGGGCCTTCTCTGTGGTGGGCCCGACCCTCTGGAATGACCTTCCCCCTGATATTAGAACAACTACGGACCTCCGCTCCTTCCGTCAAAAATTAAAAACACATTTCTTTTGCTTGGCCGGCCTGGGATAACTTAACTGTTTTTAGGGGTTTTTAGGGGTTTATTTTAGTTTTAACATGAGATTTTAGCGCAGGGTTTAGTTTAATTCTTTTTTAATATTGTATTGTTTGTGGTTTTATATGCATTTTTAATTTCCCTGTGCCCCGCCTCGAGTCTCTTCGGGGAGAGAGAGCAGGTTATAAATTAAATTATTTATTTATTTATTATTTATTTATATTACTGGTAGGGGTGGTGCTCTCCGCTTCTTCATTTCCATTCTTGCAGTTGCCCCTTGTATATTCCCAAGAGATAATGATGGTGCCACCGTTACAGAACATAAACTTCGTGAAGAATCTGCGATCATTGTTTCATCAAGGCTTTGTTTACGATACAACATGGGTTTTAAAAATTCTCCACTACCCAGATCTAGGCTTCTTCTTGAGGATTTCTCTGCCTGAAACTTGTTTTTCTTACTTGTCCTAATAAATCCGAGTAATCCTTTTTTTTCTTTAACTGATGTGTCACAACCAGTTGATATGTTTGTTTCTCTATAATTCACAGTAGGTTCAGAGCGAGTTTTTGATGAAAAAGTCTGCTGTGACACCAGGAGCTCAAAGCCGCTGCGCCTAAGCACACCGCCATCTTGTGATAACTATTGCTTCCCCCAACTCTAATTCTCTGAATCAATGAGTGAATTGCTGAGGAGAGAAACATTCTCCCTAAGTACACACCAGAACAACTAGATACAAGGACAGTTTTCCCCCGAATGCCATCACTCTGCTAAACAGGTAATTCCTACAACAGTCAAATTATCTACTAAGACTGTATTACTATTATTCTTCTCTTCCTTCCCAGTACGTAACTCTTCCCACTTATGACTATAACCATGTTGCTTGTAATCTTTAAAATGTATATTGTTTTATTTGTTGCTAGTATAATTTGATTGCTTATTAGAAAACTGTGGCTATCACTAAGTGTTGAATCTTATGATTCTTGATGAATGTATTCTATTTTATTTTTCTTATGAACACTGAGAGCATTTGCACCAAAGACAAATTCCTTGTGTGTCCAATCACACTTGGCCAATAAATTATTGCATTGTATTGTATTGTATTGTATTGTATTGTATTGTATTGTATTCTATTCTATTCTATTCTATTCCATTCCATTCCATTCCATTCCATTCCATTCCATTCTATGTAGGTGAAGGAAGAGTTCATACAACATTGATGCTCAACCTTGAACACTGAGAGATGATAGGTTTGGCTACACAGATGCAAAGGAGGGAGGGAGTGGCAGAGAAATCAGAGTTAACTGATTTGATCCACTTGTTCCTGTAATTTTAACTGCTTAATTTGGAAGTTATGGTAGTGAGACAGAACAATATGTCAGGGATTCTTTCTTCAATACTTACCAAGGATACCTACTCCATCTGACTATTTCTTTCTCAATGCTTTTAAAAATAGACATATAAATACATTGAAAGTTGGCGTGCTGCAAAGCAACGTGTCAATTCTAGTATCATCTATTTTTACCAAGAATGTCTCTAGGCCCCCACATAAGCTCCAGAGGTATTTTTAGAAAGTTATGGATGGCTGCAGTTCACAAGAAGGCTTTGTTTGGAAATGTGATCACTGTCCAGCAAAAAAGATGAAGATAAACGACAAGCAGCAGCGATACTGGGGAGGAGGAGGAGAAAGCATCTCACTTACTTCATCTTTTGGTAAATGACTGTTTTGTGCTTGACCAGGGGACCACTAAGGCAATCATTCTGGGAAAAGATCCATAGCATACTCTTAATGTTTGAATGAGGGAATTGATAATAGGTAGGCTTTGGTTCCAAAAAGCTCTCCCTGGGCTGAGAAGTTGAACCCACTCTGAATCAACCATTAAGGAAATGAATAAGCCCATGCCTATGCGTCAAAGAAGACTATAGAGCAGGGGTGGCGAACTGTGGCTCTTTTATGACTCATGGACTGCAATACCCAGAATTCCTGAGCCAGCCATGCTGGCTCAGGAATTCTGGGTAGTGAAGTCCATGAGTCATAAAAGAGCCACAGTTCGCCACCCCTGCTATAGAGGGTGTGTTGATCCCCGTCGTCGTGTCTAGCTATCAGGCTTGCCACTCGGGCTTATAGGAAATTTTTAAAAATGAAATATACTTTTTAGAATTTGGGGAAAATGTTGCACAGTTTGATTGGTTGTAGAATTAGATTGTTACCCAATGGTAATGTGTATGCCTTTCAAGATATCCCAGCCTGCATCTGAGGGTTCACCTGGAGAATTCATTTGCATCCGAGATAATGCTGTTCATCTGATATAATGCTGGGAAATTTTATTTTTTTAAATGGGTTAAGGTTCTATGTATCTTTTAAGTAGTAGCTAACCTAAACAAATGAACTAGTGCTACTTCGTATCTCCATACCAAATATATATATTTAAAAATCTGCTCCAAACGCCTAACCAAGACCATCTCTCCCTTGATGAGGTTTTTTGACTGCCATATCAAATTTACATTGGCTGAAAGCATCTGTAAACTCCCCCTTCCATTAGAAGAGCAGTGTGGCCTTTGACTATCCTCAGCATATGCCAGCAACCCAATATAGTATGGGAATAATAAATCCCATCTATCTACAAGACATACAATAGAAAGGTGCATTGTCTTATGATGATACTTAAGACCAGAATTTCCATTACTAAGCTGTGTAGTTGTTGGGCGAGTCATGCTCAATTTTACAACCTTTTGGGATATAATTGTGGGACAAATCAGTGCCGTTAAGTGAATAGCATTGTCATTAGGCAAATCTGGCTTCTCTCATTGACTTTGTCAGAAGCTTGCTGGCAAATGGAAATCACATGATCCCAGGATGCTGTGACAGTCATAAATACATGGTGTTGCCAACTGCCTGAATTCTGATCACATGATTGTGAAGACATTGCAATGGTCGTAAGTGCAAGGATTAGTCATAAGTCACTTTTTTCAGTGCTTTTTTAAACTTTGAAACAGTTGTTAAATGAATGGTTTTAAGCCAAGGACCTGTACTGTTTTGACTGTTTTTAGGCAGAATGGCATTAGATCAAGTTTTTAAACAAAAATATTATAAAATAAAATTAGAAATATTTATGTTAATTCATATTATTTTTCAGATACATAAGCTATTTCCTATAATTCTTTTTACTAATTTTTTGTTTTTGTTTCTCATGATTGGCAACTTCTAAGAGACTCTTTTTTAATAAGCAATTTTGAATAAAAGATTTAATTTTCAATCAGACACTTTCCCTTTGATTTGGAGCCCAAGCAGGTAAAATGTTCAGCACTGCAATTCATAGCTGCCATCTAGTGTCATTCCAAAACCCAGCCTGTTCTATTTGTTCACAATTCCTTTCCATTGGGCGTAGTCTAATACATCTGGCCAACTAGTCAGAAATAAATAAGCTGATCAATATTGAGATAATTGTTATACAGAGGTCTATTACTAAGTCTATGTCTGTCTTGTGTTGTTGTTACTCTTTCAAAAGACAAATTTTTCCATCCCTATGATATTTCTCTTGTGTATGTCTAATCACTACATGTACACTTCCAATAACAATTGACATTGCCAATTATTAAGAAAAACCATTCCCAAATCTGATGTGCTTGCTGTGCTGACTGGATATTGAATACCAAGTCTTCTGGAGAGTTGGGCTAAAAAAAAGATGCAAGAAGATCACAGCTATTTGGTACCTATAACTTCAGATCCCATCACAAATCCTGGTCCTATCCTTTGCAGTCCTTTTATTCCAACCAATGAGTGAGACTTTCTCACTGCCTCTGTTTTAAACGTTTTGCAATTTCTTGTTTAAAGAATTGGAAGGACACGCCTCTCATTTTTTAAATGCTACAGCAGTAAAATATTTGAATGATCCTTATGTATTTTCTTTGTAATTTAGGGTAAACTTGTATATTTACACTAATTTGGAAGGGAACTACTAAGACACTCAGGACAATAGAAAGCTTCTTTATTTCTTTATTTTCTCTATTTTATTTTTTATTTATTTCTTTATTGTAGGCCAGCACAAGGAGGTAACAGATGGAGGATCATTAGAGAGGGATGCAACCTAAAACTAAGGACAAATTTCCTGAAAGTAAGAACAATTAATCAATGGAACAGTCTGCCTGGGGAATTTGCAGATGTTCCATTACTGGGAAATTTAAAATGTTTCTATTATTCTATGTTCTTTCATTTTCTATTATTCTATGCTCTTACAATGAACATTTTCCTACTTCCCAAAAGATACACCCTGTGTGTAAAGATATCCTCTATTAATAATGTTGCCCACTCAAGAACTATAAGATGGAAGACAGCAAAAGCACTGAAATTGCTCATTAACACCTAGTATTCATGAAGGAGACAAAGCAGGAATAAAGATCACTAGACTCCTATTATACCCGCTGCAGTTTTTTCTTCTTCCCGTGATTCACATTGTAATTAAGTTGCTTCCCACCCACCCCTCTTTCTGCTATAATGATGATTTCCAAACGTGCGCCTTGTATATTAGTGCAACTTTTATACATATTGTCAGTTCTTCTTCTCCCCCTTTTTTAATCATGAGGAAATCTGGTAAGCACACTGCTTTGCAGTTTGGAGCCTCAGAATGGATTCCCTGGGCAGCTTGTTACACTACAAAAATCTTGCTGAGCCTTGCCGTAGCAATGCCCTTCTTTAAAAATTTCTCCCTCTGTGTTGCTAGTGAGAGCATAGAAGGCCAGCTGCTCTTCTCAGTTGTTACAGCCCCTGGGCATACCAGTGTCCCTAAAGAATCTTCCTTCTAGGATTCATGCTCTGCCTGAATTTTTTGGTTGACAATATTGTAATGTTAAAAAAAGAATAATTAAAAATGCCAGCCTCCGGCATCTTCTTTATTTCCAAAAACGGATCCCATAATCTTTCCTACAAAGTACAGTTGATGGGAAATGGCATCTCAATGCTTTGTTTGAAAATGTTCTCGGTTGCCCAGAAAAAAAAGAGATAGTTTATTAACATATATATAGATCCATCCATTTTCATATATACATACACCATATAAGAACAGAAAGAAAATTTTAATATAAAGGAATGTAAGAATGAAACCTTTATTATAAAACAAATACCTTGATGTGTTCTCTTCTTTCATTTTTTCATTTCATTTCCAATGCAATATTTAATTTGGAAGAAAAGACAAATAATTGTAATGCTTGTAACATTAATATCTGAATGGGATTAATAATAATACAATATCCATTTCTTAACTATATTCAATATTTAAGGTGTTTTAATAATACAATACCAAAAATCTAGTGTACTATATAAATATCATTATTGAAACAATATATTTTATGAAAACTGAGAAAATGAAACAATAGATGGCTGGATTTAATATCTTAAAGAACTGAGCTACTGCATTTCTGCATTAACATTTTATGAATATATTTTTAGTTTCTTCCAATGTCACTCATTTAATCACTACTCTGTAATTACTCTGTAATTCTTTTCTTATTTTATTAACGCTATTATGTTTTTGGTTGCACCTCATCGTATCTTTGGGTTGTTATATTTATCAATCAGTAAATATATAAAAAAGAATAAAGACAAAACTAAGCAAGATAAATATGGAACAGCCTGCTGCACAGAGAAACTGAGGAGCATTCTGGGTGATTAGTGGTTATGTTCCCTGTGACATAACTGAACAAATTCCACTCAATACCCCAATTCACAAGTTAATTTTTAAATGTCTCCTTGATTCAAGTGATTCAAGTGTTAGGTTGGATCTTAACCCCCAGCATACACATCCTTAAAATTTCAAGTACAACAAATCATGAAGACATTAGCTTAGCAATTGCATGTTAGAATATGTCACAAAACTTGTGGTTCTAAGCCAATATAGCACGGGAGCAAGTTTATATGCATTGAAAAACAAGGTAGGGAAAGCGTTCAAAGCATAGTTTTTGAATTTATTTCTAACCATTTTTTCAGAAGCAGCCCATTAGAGGCACCTGTATTTTCTTTTCTATAAAGAAGAAACAAAATACCCCTTGGGTATGGAAAAGTATTTCTTTTCTCCCCTTGTACTACATGATGTACATGCATGCAACTGGACAGGGTGAGTCTGGTTGCACAAGGTCTCTTGTGGGTCTCTTAGAATATGGGGTGCTGTGGGGGTTCCTTGAATAGAGTCGCTACCAATATTTGGAGTCCATGCCCGACTGCCTCTCCCATTGGGATGCAGAGAGACATTTTTGGGATTTCTTTTTCTTTTTCACAGCCCCAGTTTTTTCCAGCCTATTTTCAGACTTGATTGTTCTTTTACTGGCTTATTCCTCTGCATCAAATCCGATCCCATTCCGTTCAGTTTTAAGTCCTTTGTTATTATCTAAGAGGCAGAGCCTCATCTCCTTTCAATCGTTTACTTTCAATATTTAGTTGAGTTTCAAAGTTGTTTTTTTTTTTAAAAAAACCTGCTGCAAGCATCCAATAGTACCGAATGAATCAGCTAAAGCTGAGAATTGGATCCATGTGGCAACTATTCTCCCCCCCCCCCCCTCTTGCTCTGTTTAGGCTATTATGGTCCTGCTATATATTTGTCATTGGGAAAGAAAAAGCAAACTAAGCAATGAATAGTTCATTTTTCATTTTCTAGTTGTAAGTTCTCTTTCTTTACTGCCTTTAGCAGTTCAAAGAAGCCTTTGTGTTGAGGTACTGGCAAGAGTAAAATGCATTTCTATTTAATTGATCTTATTAAACTACTTATAAGCTAGTTAGTGGTCCTTCTGGGATATTATTGTCCTTTTCTTGTCCTTGTTTTCCAAATCTATGTCCTGGATTTTTAGCATCCTCGACCATCAATTTCCAGAACTCCGCCTATTTTTCAGGCAACTTCTCTAGTCTCCCACCAATTCTGTTGTTCAAGAGGAAAAGACAAAAATGCCCCCCCCCCACACACACACACTTCACTTTGACTGGGAATAAAGAAACTCTTGTGTTTGCTCTGTAGCCTCATTAGAGTCTCTGATTCCTTTCAGCTGAGTCTGATGTCATAATGTTCCCCAGGCTCTCTGGCTATTAAACAATGAAAGGTGGCATAAGACATGGGCTCCAAGTAGTTTGGCCGATGGTCAGTTTACCCACAACAAGAGTATTACAATGGAATTTCTTTCAAAATCTATCCAAAATCCATTTTGCCCTATTCATTTCTCCCAATCCCGGGTTAAGTGGATTTAAGGTCAACAGTTCAAATTCAGCTGCAGGTCACTGTGAGTGAGAGTTATTCTCGGTGCTGCTTTAATCTACTTTTAAGCTCTTGTTAATTGGTCCCAGAGTGGCTTCCTTGGCAACAGTGAGACTGCCAAAATGAAAACAAGACCCTGTTGTTCCACCATTAAGTACAATAAAATGATGTGACTAGCTTGATATTACAATCAGGCATGCAACTGGTTATTTTAAATCCACGTATGAGCTTTGGCTCACTCTGTGTTATAAAGGCAAGGTGGATGCACAGCTATAATATACAGTATCTAAGAACTTTATTACCATTTTCTAGTAAGAAACCAGCAGCAATGTCATGTAACATCAGAATTCAATCCACTCAGACTGCAGAGAAACTTTTGAAGGGGAAAAAAAAGGCTAGGAAGGCATCAACAAGGGAGGTCAAAGTAGCAAAGAGAATCTACTCCGAAAAACTGAAGAATTTGTTCTCAGCTGATATATCAGCAAATGTATGGGGAAGCCTGAAGAACTTCATTGGCCACAGCAGACCTCCTTCCCTTATTGAAGAGAATCATCAACTGGTGGATGACCCAAATGTGTTCTGTTGTAGGCTTGAGAGGAGATCACTGTCATCTACCACTACATTCCCCACCTCAAATACACCAACAATAACCAAATCTCCTACATGTACCTCCAACCCTCTGCCCCACACCATCCTTGAAAAAGATGTGCTCGAATCCCAGTAAGGGTATGGCTAACTGATGAGAGCTAAAATGCTCGAAATAGATCTATACTAGTCTCCCTGATTTATTTATTGATCAGCTCATAAAACTAACACACATATTTAAAAAATCACACAACGGAACTCATGACTTTCTGTCTAGATGGTCTCTGGTGATGAGCCAAAAGGCAGAAGAGGAAAGCAGTATGCTTCCTCCCTTAATTGGGGCCCTAACAGGGTGTTGTGGAACAATTATATATGTGTTTGTGTGTGTGTATGTATGTGTGTATATATATATGTTTTTGTACATAACATATATGTGTGTATATATATATATATGTTTTCGTAGATTTTCACGGGTGTAGGTATGCTGGCATTGCTGGCTTCCGGGATTTTCCCGTGTATATAGCATGGAGATGTTATTGCAACGTTTCGGCAAGATCTCGCCATCATCAGGCAGGCTTTTGTCTGTGAGTTGTCTGTCACAGACAAAAGCCTGCCTGATGATAGCAAGTGAGATCTTGCCGAAACGTTGCAATAACATCTCCATGCTATATACACGGGAAAATCCCCGAAGCCAGCAATGCCAGCATATCTATCTATCTATCTATCTATCTATCTATCTATCTATCTATCTATCTATCTATCTATCTATCTATAATCTTATATATAGTTATAGTTATACATTCACATAATTGTAGTTCCTGTTTATCTTTATCACTTTTAGATGTTTGTTAAAATATACATCCTGGGTTGCTTTTCTTACCATCCCATACACCTACTTTGTATTGTCACCACCCTATTTTTTCTTTTCTTTTCACCCTCCCTTCTCTACTTTCCTTTTTCCTCCCCCTCTCCTTCTCTTACTATCCCTTCCCTCCTTCCTCCCCTTTCCTCTTTCTTACTTCTCTCATCTTTCTTCTCCTCTCCTACTCTCTTCTTTTCCTTTTCTGTCATTGTGGTTATCTCTTCTCTGAACAGGTGTATTTTCTGGATGGTATTCCCGCAAATCCTGTTATAATTTTATACTTATCCTTTCCTTTTCCCTTTTAGAAGATCTGTATATTGTGTGAGTCAGAAGGAGGGTTGAGAAAATGTCTACAGACTCCTCACATCCTGGACTGTTTCAGTCCTCCCCTTAGGACGCTGCTATAGGGCATTGCCCAAACAACTAGACACAGGGGCAGTTTTTTCCCTTGTGCTATCACTCTGCTGAACACCTAATGTTCACAGTATTGTTTTATGTCTAAGTATATTTATCCATGTTGTATGGCTGTAGATGAAAGAGCCTTCTCATCCTCTCTACTACCCCTTTTTATGGTATCATATTATAATTGTTATTACTGTGTTGCTTTGCATATTCATTGACAGCTTCTGCACCAAAGACAGATTTCTTATGTGTCTAATCACACTTGGTCAAATAAAATATTCTACATTGTGATTCAGCCATACTTAGAGGGCCACAGGTTTACCATCATAACAAAAATCATGGAAGTCACACATCCACTCATTATTTTTCCTCTCATTCATTTCTCATTCTTGTTATAAAAGCTCTCAAGCTTGTTATAAAATTATATATCTGTCCTACAATTAGCCTGGGACATAATGGCATGTAAATGCAAGTAATAAGCCAATAAATAAAACCAATTGTTTCCTAATTTTCCCAAAGGTGTCTGTATTTCTAAATTGTCACTTAATATCACTTCCTTCAGGAGTGGGCTTTTATTAATTCCTTACCTTCTTGTTTTAATTATATAAACAGTGAAAGTAAATATTGTAGAAGGAAAACAGGATATAAACCCATCCTTTTGTGGAACATTAACTTTTAAAGGGCAATTCAAAAGCATTATGAATGGGCCAAACAGAAATCAGTTTAGCAGTAATCCCTCACCTATGTTCAACAGAAAATAATAGATCAGGCTTTAGCACTGCACAGGAAATATTTAACTAAATTTGATAGTGACACAATAAAACACTGCACAGGAAATATTTAACTAAATTTGATAGTGACACAATAAAAAATCTTGTGTATGGGAAAGCATACCGGCTGGTAATACAGTGCAATATTAAGTGCTAATGGATCTAATTGCATTGATTGGTTACTTTGATGCAGTGGTTAAGGTACCAAGGTAGAAACCAGCCCTGCCTTAAATATAAAAACCGGCTGGGTGATTTTGGATTAGTCACTCTTTTTCAGCTTCTTTTGCCTCCCAAGGTTATTCTTGTTGGGAAAATGGGAGGAGAAAGAAATATTAGGTATGTTCATTATAAGTATCTTCAGTTACTTATAAAAATAATAAAGGTGCGGTTTAAAAAACATGAATAGATCAATTGCATTTCCAGTAAATTGCCAAAAATGTATTCTAATTACAACATAGTAGTATTATAGAACTATACAATATTACTATGCAACTGATCTTTGCTGTTTTTAAGAAACATTAGTACAGAATCCCCAGAGTGAAAGATCTAGGGGCATCCAAAAACATTGTTGAACAGGCGTAATGTAGGTTACTGTAATGTCATTGCAGAAGTATACTGTAAGGCATTTGAATAATAACTCTGAAACTCTTCCTTGGAAATTGCAGAATGTCACTTTCACAGTAATGAGTTGTTTAATGCATTATTATTGTGGTTACTGATATGAATATATATAAAACCTATCAGCTATATCTGGTTCAGAATTCTGCAGGAGAAATCTGCAGGCACCAAATTTTGAATTCTTAAGTCTGTACTGCAAGGATTGATTAAAAGTTTAGATCATATCTGGTGACATTTCTGAATATGCTCACTGGCATATACAGGGCACCAAATGTGTTCCAGCATTTTTTTGAGGGGGTGGGGCGACTGGTCCCCATAATGTTGCCTTCATCTGACACCTAGACCTTGAGTATGGCAGCAGCATATAATCAGCTATCTTGCAGGATCATCACAGGGTGGGGATCAAAACAGTTCATGACCAGCTTAAAGTGTGTTCCAGTTGCTATATCTGACCTTGTTTACTAGAATAAATTTCATTTAAAAGAAATGCTACAAAAGTTCTTCAATGCCCCTAATACTAGCCACCTCCTCTATTGCTGAAGCTGCGTTGTTTCCCAGAACTTTGCAGGGCTGAAATGTCCAACTGAGTTTTATAGGTAGTTCCTCAGAGATGTGCCAAATCCCCCGTCATGTGGGATAAAGAAGATTTAATTGCTATGCACAGACAACTCCCCACCCCCGCCATCCTATTCACAGCATCCAAGTCTTGCCCAACAGCCAAACAACAGTCTTTTCTTTCTGTTCCAATGGGTGACATGCTTAAAAGACTCAGGAGCTGGCAAACAACTGTCTTGACCTTCATTTTCAGGGCAGGGGGCTTTACACAGAGAGGGAATTAAGTTTGGAATAAGCCAAGGACAAGAGGAGCCACAATCTGTTCTATAGGTACATGGTTGCAAAAGTTTCCCAAATAGCAAGTTAGTCACACTAATTTAGTACTAACTTAGTTAGTTAGTACTTTGGTACCATTGTGGCTGGGAGTCAGTGAACAGGACAATCAAGATATAGGATAAGGTATCATATGGGCATCAATAAATATGTGACAACAAGATTATAGGTGCAAAGACATGGACACTACTAATGCTGTAGGCCAACTGCTACAACATTTACAATATTGTAGTATGGTAGTTAGTACAGATAATCCTTGACTTACAACAGTTTGTTTAGTGACTATTTGAAGTTACAACTTGAAAAACCATTTTTCATAGTAACAAATATTGTAGCATCTCCATGGTCACTTAATCAAAATTCAGACATTTGGTAACTGACTCATATTTATGATGGTTGCAGTGCCCCAATGTTATGTGATCCCCTTTGCAGCTTTTTGACAAGCGACGCCAATGGAGAAGACAGATTCTCTTAACAACAGGGTTACTAACTGAATAACTGCAGTGATTCACTTAACAACTGTGGCAAGAAACATCATAAAATTGGGACAAAACTCACTTAACTGTTTAGGTGAGCTGCAGAAATTTGGGACTCAATTGTGGTTATAAGTTGAGTACTGTACAGGTAATCCCTGGGTTGCGAGCATTCCCTTAGCAGAGTTTGAAGTTACTCGATACGTACCCTCTTAGTGCAGGGGTCTGCAAAGTTGGCTCTTTTAAGACTGGTGGACTTCAACTCCCAGAATTCCCCAGCCAGCAGGACTGGCTGGGGAATTCTGAGAGTTGAAGTCCACCAGTCTTAAAAGAGCCAACTTTGCAGACCCCTGCCCTAGTGCAATGATGGTGAACCTTTTGATTGTTGGGTGCCAAAAATGTGAGGATATGCATGTGATAGTGCATGCGTGTGCTGGCACCAATAATGCAAAGCATGCCCCCACACGTGCATGCACGCACAACCTCCCTCATGCTCCCCCTCCCACCGCCCATGCACGTTGCACTGCTCGCCTCCAAGCTGAGCTTGGTATTTCCTCCAGGTGCGGCATGGTGCCCACACCAGGGGCCAGGGAAGGCCGTTTTTGCCCTCCCCAGGCTCCAGGAAAGCCTTCGGAGTCTGGGAAGGGCGAAAAATGGTCTCGTCTGGCCCCCTGGAGGCCTTCTATAAGCTAGAAACAAATCATTTCTGAACTTCTGGTTGTCCCATTGGGCCCATTTTTTGTCCTCCCCAGTGGCCCAAAAGGCCAAAAATCGGCTGGCTGGCACCTGCATGCGTACTGGAGCTGATGGCTCGCATGCCGGCAGATATGGCTCTGTGTGCTACCTGTAGCACACATGACTTAGGTTCGCCATCACAGCCCTATCATTTGCGAACAAGTCCCGAAACTATGAATCTTGCAGCACCACGGCAGTTGTTCACCCTTACAAGCAACCACAGTGGTTCTGCAACATTCATTCTAAATGTTGCCGGCCAAAATGGAGCTTTTTTTTTTTTAAAGTTTTATTGGGTTTTACAAATTTTGTACAAATAGGGTAAAGGGTATGGTGTAAAAAAGACATTTTGAGAACTTTCACACCGGAGTCGTTGACTCCTTCCGGGACTTCATAACAAAATATAGATAATACTTTTAACTTTCATTTGTACTACAAAGTGGAGAGAAATGCAAATATATCATTGTAAAAAACTATGCTAGCAAACATGTATAAACATCCAAACAATTATTATATTATATTGAAATAAAGTCACTTTTGAGATCTAAGTCTTTTGGCAATTGTACTGTATCTTCTTCTCCCTGGCCCCCAGTGGGCGAGGCGCGGCACCCTCTGCTCCCCCATTTTCATCCTCCAGGATTGAGGAATGTTTTTTAAGAAAGGCTTCCGCCTCTACAATTGTTTTAATTCTTACTCTTCCTCCCTCCCAGAACACCAACATTCCCTCTGGCATCACCCACTTGAACCAGACCCCCTTTTTAAATAATCTTTTAGACAAGAAGGAATACCTCCTTCTTTTTTTTTTTTTTTAATTGAAAAAGTTTTATTCACACAGATTTTCCCCCTTTTTACCCCCCCCCCGACATGTAACATAAATCACATACAAATACTATACCCCCCCTCACCCCGTCTTAAAATAAGTTTCTCATTCAGACATTATACCCCCTCGCCTCCCAGCAGACACAATATAAGTTTCTCTTAGTATATTAATATCCCATTAACACCATCTTCTAAGTTAATTAAAGATATAAAAAACATAATATAAATTTCTCTTTAAAAAAAAAAAAAAAAAGGCATATCCCATTATTCCCCTCTCTAGATTAATCATACATATATATTACCCCGCCCTCCACCCTAACCCTCCCCCACCTCCCATTCAAACCCACCCCCCTGACTTCCGCTATACACCACTCTAATAATTCCAAGCATCCCAAATATTATTTACTCTATTCACCTATCAATCAAAGCATTCTTAGCTAAAAACTACATAGTACTTCCTAATCTGATATTTATTCTGTATATAACCAATCCATTAGAAACCTTATAACAAGCTCAACATAAACACCCCCTTTTAGTTAAACATTAAAATACATAGAAAATAATTCTTAAGATCTAAATACCATGTCATATAACCTAACACTTATAAAACTTAAACCATATATCCTAGCTCAAGTTTACATCCTTCCTGATTCAAAAGGTTTACTATTTTCCCCCTCTCCATTTGCTTAATTGCCCACTTAACAACACAAAAAAAATTGTAAAGATTACTCTAATATTTGAAAAAAGCAAAGTTACTTCTCTCTTCACAAAGGAAACAGAAATGGTATAGGAAAATTTCAGATCCTATCACAAGAAGGATACAGCAGATTGCAAGAAAATTTCAAAGTTCGGCCCAAGTTTTTTCCCAGAACACTAACATAATATTAGTCCTTTCCGCGTCAATGTTCATAAGTCCAACTCTTCAGGTCTCCTTTCATTCCATCCATAGCTGTTTGTAATACCAGTTTAAGCAGCTGCCCCCATAAATAACAAGAAAAAAAACCCTTTACATAGGTAACCCCCGAGTGACTTTTCATCAGGATTATAAAGTTCCAAGATCGTGATAGGGTAACAACCAGATCCACTGCAAATGCTCCGGTTCCAGTTTTCAACCCTGAAAAAGTTTCCACATCCAAGAGGACCAGCATTGCAGAGATCTGTATATTTTTATCTAGATTGATTAATTGCTTCGTCCTTTAATCCTTTTGTCTTTCTTAACTCGCCGAGATTGAGACCTCCTCTGCTTCTGCGGTTTCTGGATTTGTCTGGTACTAGACCTGGCTTCACATTGCTCATCTGATTTATGTATTGGCATTCCAACAGATCCCCCTATAGCAGTCTTCGACATTTCCTCCAGAGTAGGGCTTAAAAAAAGCCCAGGGGAATCCAACTGAGTATGTTCTTCCATCTCTTTTCCAAATTGTTTCTGCTCCATCTCAATATCTTGTTCTGAACCATCCAGATCTACTAGTGTTGGTATAGATATACGTGGGGGCGTTGCACTTTTCTTCAGTATTTCATAATAAAAATCTCTTGCCTTATCTATAGTATTCAAACAATACCGCGCCCCTTCATATCTGAATATAACACCCATTGGAGCATCCCACCTGTACTGTATCCCTCTTTTCTTCAGCTCTGCCACCAAAAAACCAAAATCCCTTCTAAGCTTCAGGATAGTTGATGGAAGTTCCTTAAAGACACCAATCCGTTTTCCAGCTATGTGGAGAGAGGAGTGAAAAGACTTCTGCAGAATATCATTTCTGAGGTTTCTCTCAGTAAAATATATCACAACATCTCTCGGTAGTTGCCTTTGTAATGCTATACGTGAGTTTGCTCTGTAAATTTTATCAATCTTAGCATAAATTTCACCAGGATTCATTTTTACTAATATAGCCAAAGCATCGGCAGAAACTTTTCTTAAGTCTTCTCTAGGATTTTCTGATAATCCTCTCAGTCTAATGGCTTTTTCCATTAAAAAAAATTGTAACATAATAACCTCTTTGTCCAATTTGTGCATATTCCCCTCCATTTCCACCAATTTCAAATCCGTTTCCTTTGCTTTAAGTTCCACCTGTGAGGTCAGCTGTTCGATTTTCCCATCAATTTTAATGATAACTTCAGACAGACTCTTGGCCATTACAAACATTTTTTTTTCTAATTGTTCATATTTCTCCTGGATCATTCTTTTGAGGTCTCTGCTTTCATTAACTATAAAGTTCATCAAATCTTTAAAGTCCTGGGGAGTTACTACACGAGTTTGTTCCATTGCCTTGCTTTTAAGCTTTCCAAGTTTTCAGGAAGAGAAAAAAAAAAAAAAACCTCTTCAAAATATCAAAATAAGTCAGTAATTATAGCTTGCTCCCCCTTTCCGCATACAGCTGTCCGCTATCAGCCAGGGGTTAAGCAGAGACCAAAATCCACAAATCAATAATTAGACAAGGCAACTAAGTTTCGTTTCATTCATCTGGTAGTTAACGCCATCTTGAATCCTTTGTTCTAAGAGATATACCACAAACTTTAATTACTTGCGTTTTAGTTTCCTTTGAGGTACGAAGGCTTGAAATATAGTCTTTCTTGATGGATTGCCTGGAACATATTTTAAAGAGTTGATAACGGCCGTCTAGCTTCACGAATGCGAAGGAATACAGCCGCCTGGAACTAAAGCGCTGAAAAGGGGGGGCTCTTCTTGCTAGCTCTCCAGAGGCTGTATACCTTCTGGAGAGTTACACAAGAGGCTCAACCCGACAGCGTGAGTTCACCCATAAATTCCTAAGGATTTATGAGTATCCGAGACATTTACGATCTTATAAAAACGCCTCTAACAGGCAGCTGGATTGACAAGCTCGTAAAAGCCTGTCTGCGACAGCCGACGCTCAACCCGGAAGTCGGAATACCTCCTTCTTATCTCTCTAATCTTTTTCGGGACCTGCTTCAAGATAGCGACCTCTTTCTGTTGATAAACTAAAGGACTGTCTCTTTGCGCCCTCAAGATCCTATCCCTTGTCGACCTTCTAACAAATTTAATATGTATCTCTCTGGGTACTTCATTTATCCTGGCATATGCTGAATTTATTCTATATATCAAATCAATGTCCCCCCTCATCTCATCCTTAGGCTTGTGTAAATAATCTGCTAAAATTGTACACATTAAATCAGTTAAATCTCCATCACTCGCCTCAGGAACATTCTGAAATCTTAAAAAATATGACATCCTTTCAAAATCCATCCTAGACATATGCCCAGTTAAATCCCCAATTTCATTATTAATACTTTTAAGCTCTCCCTTTGCCCCAACTAACCCCACCTCCAGTTCATCAGTCTTTTGTGTATTTTCCATTAATTTCTTCTGTACCTCCAAAAGTTCTAACTTAGAACTGACTTGGTCCTTTCTCATTTCTTTAATTTCTTTCACCAGGGTTTGAAGAGTTTCTTCCATTGCTGTTAATCTAGCATCCGTATCAGGTTTTTCAGGTAACATCAAAGTGATTTTAGGCTGATGTGTCTGCTTTTTTGATGCCATGGTGAATGATTTAAGTCTGTGTCAGTAAAATGGCGTCTGCTGGACCAGGAGCTAGTGAGGCAGGAGATGAGCAATTTCCAATAAACAAAGTCTTAATTGTTGCCTAATTAAAGTCCAGAGAGAAACCAAATTTTTACAATCAGATAAAAGGAAAAAAAGGCACTTCAGGGAAAGGACCAATTAATGAGTTACAAACAATCATAAGTAATAAAAAAGAGAGGCAGTCCCATTCACAAGGGAATGTCAGCAATCATCCATGAAGAGTGTGTCTCAGGAGAACAAAGGAACGCCATCTTCCCCGCCCATCTGGAAGCCACCGGGAGTTAACAAAGTAGAAAATTGATTCTTTGTTGCCAGACTTCGATTCTATGTTCCACAATCATTCTGGAAAGACTTTCACTCACATGTAGAAAAGTTTGAATGAAGGTTTCTCCGCTTCCTCCAGCCGGAGGAGCAGTTTCAAAACGCCGCTTTTCTTCCGTTCCAAGGGGGGGTTTCACAAACTTCCCCCTCCATCGTTTTGTAAAACAAAAGTTGCAAGCAAAAAGAGAAAGTCACTGACAATCCACTCTGCAGCGAAGAGCCTCGGCTTTGCCTCCGACTCCAGCGATTCAGCCCTCTCGCGAACCATTAAATGTTCCGGTCCTCCTTCAGCGAAGGGAACCAAAATGGAGCTTTTGAGGGGCACATCTGTCCTTCAGAAACTCTGTTTGGACATCTAGAGGCCTCCCCTGGCTTGTTGCATGCCAAAATGGAGCTTCCAGAGAGCATTTGTGGCCCTCCGGGGCTCAGTTCTGCCAACCATGGCCATTCCCTGGCCCATTGCAGGCCAAAATGGAGCTTCCGGAAAGACACAGAGGGTCGAGCAGTGTATCAGAGTATGTGGCCTTCAGAAACTCCATTTCTGAATGCAACAGGCTGGGGGAGGACTACAGAGGGCAAAACAGAGCCTCAGAGGCTGTATTCATCATTCAGAAGCTTCATTTCAGCCTGCTGAGGTGGTGCGGTGGTCAGAGTGCAGTACTGCAGGCTACTTCAGCTGACTGTTAGCTACAGTTCAGAAGTTCAGATCTCACTAAGCTCAAGGTTGACTCAGCCTTTCATCCTTTGGAGGTGGGTAAAATGAGGACCCAGGTTGTTTGGGGCATCTGCTGACTCTGTAAACCACTTAGAGAGGGTGGTAAAAGCACTATGAAGCTGTATATAGGTCTAAGTGCTATTGCTATTGCTGCAACCTCTGAGTGGGGCCTGCGGAGGCCCAAACAGAACTGCAGAAGGGCACACACAGGTGAGAGGCTGGAGAGGAGACTAGTTGCTAGAATGTCATAAAGTAAATGATCTGGCGTGGCAGGTTGGGGGAAGGAATGCAATTGTGGGGAGTATGAGATATTTCAGTGTGTCAATGAGGCCTTATGTGGTCTTAGGCAGGTGACCTGTTCCATCACTAATCCCCATGGCCTTCCCCATCTGAGATACCTCACATGCACATAACCAACCAGTGACACAATTCTATTAGCAAATGCATGGGTGAAAGGAGGGAGTGATCCAATTCAAGGTAGGAGATTCACTTCCATGAATTCTCGGGTTATGAATGGAATGGGCAGGCTCCATTACATTCATAACTTGAGGACCACCTGTATCGAAATTTCATATCTCAGCTGTTTAAACTCTATTGAGTGACATTAAAATTGTTGATCATGAACATGAATGTCATGTTTTCATTGGGGAGTGGTCCTCAATCCCTGAAGTTGGTGGTCTCCCATTTGAAATTTGAAGGGTAAGTAGAGTATACTAGCAATATGAAAAATGGTGGTGGGAGATATTTATTCATATTAAGTCTGATTTATTTATTTATTTATTTATTTAAATTTATATCCCGCCCTTCTCCACCGAGGACCCAGGGCGGCGCAAATTAATATAATTTAAAAAACTATTAAATAACCCTCTCCTGCACTAAAACCAAATTTTAAAAGCCCCAATTTAAAACTACATAAAAGTCCCCATGGGAGGTTAGGCTAGGCCGGCTTGTTGAAACAAATATGTCTTAAGACATTGGCGGAAGAGGCGGAGGTCGGTGATGTTACGTAATTCAGGGGGTAGGTCATTCCAGAGGGCTGGACCCGCCACAGAGAAGGCTCTTCCCCTGGGTGTCGCCAGTCGGCATTGTCCGGCCGACGGCACCCTGAGAAGGCCCTCTCTGTGGGAGCGTATCGGTCTGAGGGATGTATGGGGCAGGAGGCGGTCTCGCATATAACTAGGCCCCGAGCCATGGAGCGATTTAAAGATGGTCGTCAAAACCTTGAAGCGCACCCGAAAGGCCACAGGAAGCCAATGCAGCTCGCACAGGATAGGTGTTATGTGGGAGCATCTAGTGGCTCCCATAATCACCCGCGCGGCTGCGTTTTGGACTAGCTGTAGCTTTCGAGTGCACCTCAAGGGAAGCCCCATGTAGAGAGCATTACAGTAGTCGAGTCGGGACGTCACGAGAGCTTGAGTGACTGTGCGAAGGGCAGCCCGGTCCAGTAAGGGGCGCAATTGGCGCATCAGGCGTACCTGATGAAACGCCCCCCTGGCCACGGCCGTCACATGGTCCTCCATGGACAGCCAGGAATCCAGGAGGACACCCAAATTGCGCGCCCTCTCCACGGGGGCCAGTGTTTCGCCCCCAATGGCCAGAGTTGGAGTAATCTGGCTGAACCGGGGTGCCGGAAACCACAGCCACTCAGTTTTGGCAGGGTTGAGCTTGAGTTTGTTACTACCCATCCAGATCCGTACGGCTTCAAAAACACCGGGACAGCACTTCGGCGGCATCGTTGGGGTGGTTTGGGGTGGATATGTACAGCTGAGTGTCATCAGCGTACCGGTGGTACTCCACCCCAAAACCACGGATGATCTCACCCAGCGGCTTCATATATGTGTTGAAAAGGAGGGGCGAGAGGACCGACCCCTGAGGAACCCCACATAAGAGAGGCCTCGAGGTCGACCTCTGCCCTCCCGTCAACACATATTGCGACCGACCAGAGAGGTAGGACGAGAACCACCGCAGAACGGTGCCTCCCAGCCCCAACCCCCCCAGCCGGTGCAATAGGATACCATGGTCGATGGTATCAAAAGCCGCCGAGAGGTCTAATAGGACTAGGATAGAGGAATAACCTCTATCCCGCGCCCTCCAGAGATCATCAACCAACGCGACCAATGCCGTCTCGGTGCTATGACCGGGTCGGAAGCCGGACTGGCGCGGGTATGATAAGCTTCCATTTTATGAGAATCTACCGGCCAATGTACTAACTCCAATGCAGTCATCTTTCCAGACCAAGTGTCGGATCACAATGCATTATTTTTATTTTGTATGAAAGTTTATGGATCACTTTTTGGGCATAAGCAGAAGTGGTATTCAGCCAATTTGGACGAGTTCTGGTGAACTGGCAGTAGAAATTTTGAGTAGTTCAAAGAACCAGCAAATACCACCTCAGACGGGCCCCTCCCTTCCTTTCCAGGAGTCCCCCTCCCCATGACTCATTTTTGCACTCAGCCCAAAATGGGGCACGGGGTGTGTGTCCCCCATGGCCCGTTTTTGCTCCCAGAGGGGATGCAGGGAGGCCCACTAGGCCCAAAACAATTACACCCACCAAACCATGCCCCCAGAACCGGTAGCAAAAAAAAATGTGACTCCCACCTGTGAGCATATGCATTCATGGAAATAAAAGTGACAAGGGAAGCTGATTCAGGTTAGATGCTTTTTTAAGTGCAAAATATCAGACAACAAAGTCATTTTTTTTGAGCTGTGTTTTTTTCATATGTTCATTGCTTGCTCTAGCAACTGTAAGATTTCTTTACCACCAGGCACAAACGACAGTAGCCAGGATTTGGTTTAGCAGGTAGAGATTATAATTTGGAATCTGCACCCTAGCTTTAAATCAACCACATGCAAAGTGAGATTTTCCAGGAGTTATATTCCAACATATTGAAGACTAAAATTGTTCAGTATTGTTTATATCACTATATAAAGCAATTTCTATCCTACTTCAGAATATATCAGTAAAGTCAAATTTTTTGCTTGGTGTTCTTGCATGGGGTTTTGTTTTTTGTTTTTTGGGAAAGTAGGGAAGGAAGTGGGGCAATGTTTGAGAGAAGCATTAGCTAAAAGGTTTATTAAAAAATCAAGGGTAGCATTCAGACAAAGAGGTCAAAAGTCAATAAGCTTTTGCTTACTCTAGAAGATTCTGGAGATCCATCTCCCTTTACACCTTGCTGGAGCATCCCTCAAAAGCCTGAGAATAAACATGGAGAATAGACAAAAGCATAAGCTTTCTACATATTCTTTCTGTGACAGACCTGAATACACTTGGGAGTACAATTACCCTCTTCCCCTAAAGCCAAGTGTCTTCCTCCTCCTCCATTGTTGTTTTTGTTCTGTCTGTTCATCTGATTTTTACCATTGGATAAACACATTTAGGCTTTGGCATGAAAAACTCTCTTTGAGTGGTGTCATCAAGTCATGGACAAATGCATATAATAAAAAGATAAATCCTCTCCCAAGCCAATTGACCCAGGAATGGCTGAAGTGAGACTACCTCAGACTATCTACCTCAGATACTAATTTGATGGAAGAAACAACTTCAAGGCTCTTGCCTGAGGGGTGGCCAGAATAAACTTTCCCACGACCAAACCATCCTCTGTGGACAAGATAACAAAGATATCCTATAAAAAAAACCTCATATGAACAAATACAGTTGGTTTGGGCTTGCAGTTCCTATATCATGTGACTTTAGACCAGGGATGGGGAACTATGGCCCCTTTGTGACCTGTGGACTTTGACTCCAGCCATGCTGGCTCAGAAATTCTGGGAGTTGAAGCTCACGGTCATAAAGGGGCCATAGTTTCCCACCCCTGCTTTACACAGTTCATATTTAGAATGAGCTGGTAAAGTAGAAGGCAGAAATGTGACTTCCTGCCTAAATAAAAGCATTACCCCTGAAGCAATGTATGATCTTAGAAGTATATTTGGAAGCTTTTTGATGGCATGAAGTTCTTTAATCATGTACCACTTGGGCCATCTATAGTTTCTCAAAGTTCTTTTTGACAGAGGTTTTCAACAATGCTTCTCCTCCTACCCTACACCCCATTAACTTTGATTTCTTTGTTTCTGTCGATTTCTTCCCTGGGGACAGTGTGTTCTCTCAGCAATTCTCAGTTTTCCTGACAATGGCAATTGGGCTGGGAAGTTGGTATCAATCTTGCAATGATGAGTATGAAACTGGACAGTTTGGGACAGGACATAGACTACAGAGCTCCTTCTGTTCTAAGAAAAGAGCTCTTGCTGTGGCCTCAGGTCTATTAGTAAGGCCTTTTGTGGGACTGTCTGCTTCTGGCTCCAGAGGGACGCAGGGCCTGGTCAGCCAGGACTGTTCAAAAAATGGAGGGGGGAGTTGTAGTTAAGCAAGAACTGAACTGAGATGAGACAGCTGCAGAACAGGGGTGTGGCAGGCAGACAAGCAGTTGGCTCAAACTTTTTCCCAACCATGGTAATTTCCAGAGAACTGGGAGCATCAAAGCCTATTTGCAATTAAAATGGTACTATATAATAATAGGTGGGAAAGGTCTGACCAATACCATAAATGAACATGCATTGTAATTAGCAAAATCATTTATTATTTGAGAGCAGCCAATCTTGTGTCTGCTGTCCACCTACTTATCCCAGTAGAGCCAGAAACCAAGAATACAGTTAATGTCAGCAATGATGAGACTCATTCTTGGTGGTTCTCTTTGCCATCTTTTCCTTTTTTTATCCTTAGAAAAGTAAAGTGGTTATTTAAAGTATGATTTATACCTATTTAGTTCTTAAACTTGTTCAAGCAAGAGAAAGATTCTGACAAGCACTGTCTCAGACCAGATAGGTCTGGTATTAGAATGAATTAGTCTTGAATAAGAGCAACTTTCTTCAAGATGGGATTTATTATTCAAAACCTTGGAATATCATGTTTGGTAAGGCTGAGTACATATGTATAAGTATTTTCAAAGCACATTCTGGTTTGGTATCTCTTTATAAAAGTAATATAACTGATTACGTGCCCACTCTTGTTAATTCTGTTCCTTTTAATGGTACCAGATATATCTCCAACTTGAATTGGGAAAAAATATAAAATTATGGGGGATCAAACTTGTCCCAGTCTTCAAGGATCTGCTGGATCTGAAAGTCAATCAGAAGTTTAAAATTAAATTTAAATCTGATTTAATTAGTTTTTCAGCTGTTTATGAGATGAATCAAACTCCTGGCATTTTGGATGCCTAAAGAAAATGCAGTAGATTGCTGATAATGAGACAGACAGTACTATTCACATTCCAAAAATGCTAAAAGTTTGCTATATTTTTCAGTCTGAAACCCTTTCCGACTGCCTCCCTCTCTTAGACCAAGGTAACCGAGGTGGTTAATAATTGCAATGTGGGGAGGAGGAGGTGCAAAGGGATCTAACTTTTGATAGCATCATATTGCCTTAACACGTGAGTTGCAAGGAGATGGTGGCCATCATAGGCGGACAAAGTCATCCAAGTGCTTTCTCTCTCTCTTTGATCAAGAATGCTCAAAGCTCTTGCCTAATGTCTTTCTTTTCTCTCTTTGCCAGGGCACAGGGCACTTGGCATGGTAAATATGAAATATGTTGGGGCCTGGCAGGCAACCCATTCCTCCCCCTCTTCCAGCCCTTCACAGGCGTATGATCAGGCAGGGATGGTTAATCCTTCTGCATAAAACCCTGTGCAGCACTCATACAGAAAACCCTGAGTTTGCAGAGCCTGCAAAAACATTTTGACCATGGAAGGACATAGACTCTCATCCTACGGAAGGCGCTTCGGCTCACAAACCACCTCTGTCCACCATGCCTTGAGGTTCTTGCCAGGCCGCAAATACTTTCCTCCATCTCCCACTACCCAGTTCTCTGTCACTAAGCTGAAGACAGCCAGACTAAGTTTCCATTCTGGCCCCAAGTTCTCTGACAAGGTGGATTTTTCTTTGGCGGATGCTCTCAACAATGAATTCAAAGAGACCCGCACCAATGAGAAGGTGGAAATGATGGAGCTGAACGACCGTTTTGCCAGCTACATTGAAAAGGTTCGCTTCTTGGAGCAACAGAACAAAGTTCTTGTTGCTGAGCTCAATCAACTTCGAGACAAAGAGCCCAATAAATTGGCTGACATTTACCAGGAAGAGATGAGGGAGCTACGTCATGAAGTAGACCAACTCTCCAACTCTAAAGCCCGGCTGGAGATTGAGAGAGACAACTTGCTGGAGGATCTCAACAATCTCCGGCAAAAGTAAGAAAGACTTGCCAGTTTTCATGAGGTGGGGGCAGAGCATTGAAACACAGAAGTATAGATGGAAGTTGGGTGATGCTAAGCTTTAAAACGGTCTAAGTCTAGGATTTCCAAAGTGATCATTAGGGACGATTTAGTCAAGATCTGTATTTTCTGTATTTGAAACCAATTTTTCAATTAATCAGATAAGTTAAATAATTTTAGGGACATATTTGCATCACCTGGCCACATTCTGCTTGGCTATGGAATTGACTAGAGCATCTTTCCCCTAAATACGATCCTTCAGATATTAAGATAGCAAACTCCTAAAATTCCAGTTAGTTCAGTAGCCTAGAATTTTGAGAACTGCAATTTCAGCACATCCTAGAAATTCCACATTGAGGAAAAATACTCCATAGAGCATAGAATTTCACAAAATGTGATTATTCAGAAATATATCATTTCTTCAGCAAGACAATTAATAATGGTAGACTTATCTTAGTGAAAGCTTCCAAATCATTGTAACCTTCTCCTGCAGTACCAGGCAGCCGCAGAGGTTTGGGAGAAACATTTCCCCTAGTAATACAATCTGATAGTGAAATCTGAATTTCTGGTCAGCATAATTTATAAACTGAGTGTGAATTAATGTAAAGACTTTCTTGAAGGTAAACAATTTGGAAATAGGCAATTCATTTCATAGATAGCTTCTAATTATCTACATTTCTTATTTCCGAATTATAATTGTTCAATTGTTCCTGGGAGATTTAAAATATATAGAAAACGCAAGTAAATATATACTGCATATATGCATAATGTGCCCCAAAGCTGCTTTTTATGGAGGCAGCCTGGACTTTCTTGTTTTTTCTTTGAAGACATTTCGTTTCTCATCCAAGAAGCTTCTTCAACTCTGACAGGATAGTGGGGAATGGAAGGATTTACATTCCTTGCAGACAACTGGTTATTTGCATCCTTTTAGAGGGTAGTTGAAATGCCTGGAGGTTTATCTGTGTCCCCAGGGTCACCTGAGTAGTGTTTCTGATTCCTGTAGTCTGAAATTTTCCACTGGAAATCCATTCCTACTCTCACACCATTCAAAGGGTGTTCATCCCAAATTGTATAGCTAAACATACAGGGTCAACTCAGGTGACCTTGAGGACACAGCTAAACCTCCAAGTGCTTTAAGGATCCTCTAAAAGGATGCAAATTATCTGCTGTCTGCAAGGAATATAAATCCTTCCATTCCCCAGTATTCTGTCTGAGCTGAAGAAGCTTCTTGGATGAGAAGTGAAACATTTTCAAAGAAAAAACAAGAAAGTCCAGTTGCCTCTGGAAAAAGCAGCTTTGGGGCAACCGTGACCTGGGCAGACTTTTATACATACGGTAATTTGTATATATTGGCTGGCTGGGATCAGAAAGCAAGCTTTTTCTACAATAGTCCCTCTTTTATTGAACATCTTCCTCTTCTGAGATCAGAGTGGTCCCAATCTTGTTAGTCTTTCATAAGGCCCTAAAAATCTATGTTCCCAAGCTGCTGAATGTGTCCCATTTCTTGGCTATATTGCTAAAGGGAAAAATATCTTGCTCTTGTATATCTTGAATTGGATGTTTTAAATGTTCTTTACTGGTTTTGTTGGTTTTGCCCGTCATTGACTGAGATGGGTGGCCATAGCATACCCGTTTTCTGACTTTTAAATCTGGATCATTTTAAATTCTTAAGGTTTTATAATGGGTTTTAGCACGGGATATAATTTAATAGTTTTTTAATAATATTTTTGTATTTTGTATGGTTTCTTAATATTGCCTGTGCGCTGCCCTGGGTCCTTGCAAGGAGAAGGGCGGGGTATAAATTTAATAAAATAAATAAATAAATAAAATAGAAATTAACTAAATAAACAAACAGACAGACAGACAAATAACATTACAGCATATTATAGCATGTTCAAGCCAGCAGAGCCAATATAGAGATTAAATTTGCTTTAATTTAAATGTAATTCATTTCATTTAGTTAATTTGTATTTATTCCAAATATTTAACAAATTTCTTCCTTTGGTCCTAACTAAAATTAGAACTCATTGCCAACTTTCAGAAGCACTGTAGGGCAGTACTCAGTTCTGTTGTTCCATCCCATTTCAGTATAGCTACTGTCCTCCCTTGAAACTCAAACTATTTTTAAAACAAGAGCATTATAGGTGTTATAGTAAGAGCAAACCATATACTTTTCAAAATCAAACCATTATTAGACAGAAGGAAGCATTTTCCTCAGTTGGCAGTTGGTGAGATGACAAAAGATTTCTATCATTCATAAATAACCTCAGCTACTTTGCTGCATAATCTTTAATCAACTACAAAGGAAGGCTTGTCCAAGCATCCCCAGGATTGAGTGAAGATTTAATTTCTATACCCGTGATGACAAACTTATGGCACGCATGCCACAGATCTCTACAGGCATACCAGCCGTCGCCCCATCCCAGCTCCACCACGCATGCATGCGTACCTCCCACCGGCCAGCTGGTCTCGGGTTTGCTGCCATGTATGCACGGGACACATGTGGGGGCACATACAGGGGGCGCACATGCGCATGTGTGTGGGGGGGAAGGGGACCCGCATTGCATTTTGAGGGTGAATGTGCATGGGCATTCCCCCATTCCACCCCATTTTGAGCCTGGAAGGCCTCCTGCACCAACCTGGAAGCCAAACCAGAGTGTGGAATAGGGTGCATGCAATGGGGCTGAGCACATACCTGGGGGGCACTCACATTACACTTTGGGGATGTACACACTTTGGCCACTTGGCACCAAAAAGGTTCGCCATCACTGTTCTATACAATGCACATGGAACAGGGGACAGTCTAAACTGTCCTCCACGCCAGAAAGCAAAATGACTTTCCTTTTTTAAAGGAAATCTTTGGTTGTAGAATATGGCAGACAGTCTTTAGATGCTGGGCTGGATTTACCATTCTTGGAAAATGATTTGAAATGGATGGGGCTGAAACCAGTATGAAACCAGCAAAGAAAATATATTCCTGGAATTTGGAGCGAAGCTTCCTCATTTTATAGTTTACATTACAATTTGTATATATTTTGTGCCTCCAAATGGCAAAAAAATACATTGCCAGTTCTCAGCAGTTTGGGGATACAGGGGGGCTTCTAGTTAACCATCCCGCCTATAAAGCATCATCACAAAAGGTCTCGTCTGAATGCAGACCAGCAGGAGGAGAGCTATAGCAGCCTAAGAGCAGTCTTAGAACTGTCCCTCAAATATGGAGGATCTTTTTTTAAAAAATGCCATGGTTCACATTCCCTATTATGATAGGTAAATCAGTTCCCTTCCTGTTTTTGCAAGCCTGTTTTCTTTCATTCCCTGCTTCCTCTTTCCCTTGACTTTTCCATTCTGTAGGTTGCTGTGACACAATGCTTTTTCGAGAGTTACGTTTTAGACAGACACTTGTTTACAGGTGATCTTTGGACTGACGACTTGCCTAGAATAAGAAACATTTTTTTATTTATTTGTATCCCGCCTTTATTATTTTTCTAAAAATCTCAAGGCAGCAAAGATATCCATCACATTTTCCTCCTCCTGTTTTCCCCACAACAACAACCCTGGGAAGTTGGGCTGAGAGAAAATAACTGGCCCAAGATCCAGCAGATGGTTTCCAGGGCTGAGGCAGGGCTTAAATCACAGTCTCCTGGTTTCTAACCTACTGTTTTAACTACCAGACCAAACTGGCTCTCTGTATGATCCTATAGCACCTTGCGCCCTAATATTGCAGTTATTCACGTCTGCTCTAAAGAACTGTACATTTTGGTTGCCCTGCTGACCAGTTAAAATTATGGAATAGATAATAGATAACAAGAAAAGAGACTAGCTAGCACTGAAAAAATATAAAAATAAAAACATTTCACATTATTTTCTCCTCTGGAAATTGCATAGTCCCCTCAGAGCCAAGTGTTAAAATCAGTTAAAAGTCCTGATGTTAAAGGAATGAAAGGTTGAAAACTGTTAATCACTTCTCACTATATTTGTCAGATTCCCAGATCACACATCTGCACAAAGCAAACAAAAGACTCTCCAGGTTTCCTTGATCACAATGGCTGATGGAAGAGTAAAAGTTGATTTCCCTCCTTGCAACTCTTGCTGGGCCTTTAGTGTATTCCTAATAAAAATAAGTTATTATAATTATTATAAGCTGAAACTTTTATTGCATGCAGAGGTTTGGAGGAAGAGTGTGTGTGAATTGCAGGGAATTTGCAAAGGTTTGAGTGGAGGCGTTGAACTTGATGTTTGTCCTTGAGTATAGCCTCTGGTGGAAGAGAACTGATCATTCAATAAACCTACCTTACTTTTCCACCCTTCTCTCTCTCACTCTCATTTAAGATTACAGGATGAGATTAATCTGCGCCTTGAAGCTGAAAGCAATTTGTCTTCCTACCGACAGGTAAGGTGGCAAAATGACAAGTTCTGTCTTGGAACAATGAAAAGGAAATATAAGAAGTCCTCAGAATTGTTGCCTCATTTGAGATGTTGGTTCTTTTGTTGTATTTCACTTCAGGGGCATTTGCGGAGAGGGAGTCAAAAAAGTCAAGATGGTGGTCATAACCAAGTGATCAAAGTCCTGCTCTTTCTTATGTGCATTGGAACACATGTACAAAGAGTGAGGCTTCAATCATATGGTTGTGTTCACTATGATGTAGCCATCATGACACTCTTTTGCACAGAAAATTACACCTTTTGCACAGAAAATTATTCAAATGCTGAAATTAGGCTACTTGTATGTTAGTTGAAGCAGCTCTTTGATTGGGTTCATTATTTCTGATGAAACTAGGAATTTTTGTAAACTTTAAATGAAGAAAGAAAGAAATATTCAGGGGTTCATATCAAGCATTCACTGTCCTCTGGACTATTCAGATAGCTGTTGTTTATTCTGGACTTCATACACTTTATTCCCTATTTTTAATAGGTAATATAAGTCAGGAGTGTGTCACTTTTTCTGAACAAGGAGCAACACTTGAACTGCACCCCAAAAGGTGTGTTTCAAAATGTAATGGATGGATTCAAGATAAAAATTAGAAATTAATTGAAATCACATGTATATTTTAATAATTATGTTTACATGGTTAAAATTACATATGATTAGTATGATTAATATTAATATCATGCCACATGGAGAGTCATAAAGAGGGTCTTTTTAACCTCCTGAATATTATTTGTTCTCAGATGAGATCAAAACAAATGCATATTTACAATTTCTATCATTCACTTCCTGAACTATAGACATCACTCCTGCATATACCAGGAGTAAGTTCCTGCCAGTTCTAACCTCTTCTATAGAAGAGGTTCCACAAATCTGTTTAGAACCGGTTCCAGCTCCCTTCCCCCACCCCTCCGCACATCATCAAGATGAAGAGCGAGAGGAGGAATTCTGGGAGTTGAAGTCCACAAGTCTTAAAGCTGTCAAGTTTGAATACCCCTGGGTTTTTTTTCTAAAGGGTTAAGGGTGCAAGGGTCTTGTAACTTGACAGCTTTAAGACTTGCGTGCTTCAAATGCCAGAGTTTTGAGCCAACATTTTGGTTGCTAAGCAAGAGCATTGTTAAGTGAGTTTCACCACATTTTACAAGTTGGCCACGCCCACCCAGTCATATGACTGCCAAGCCACTCCCACTCAGTCACGTGGCCAGCAAGCCATTCCCACCCGGTCACATGGCCCGCAAGCCATTCCCACAAAGTAGGCCACACCTACAGAAGAGGTTCTAAAAAAATTTGAAATCCACCACTGGCATATACGGTATTTGTCTATATACATAACCAATATAAACTAACTGATTAGATAAAAATATACCACTCTCCATTTTGCTACACATAAACAAACAAACAAACAAATAAATAAATAAGCAAGCAAGCAAGTAAAACTCCAAATCTAAACTCAATGAACACTCACCCCGAACTTCAGCATCAACAATCAAATGAACAATTTGATTGGCTCCATATCACCTTAGGGTCCATTGGCAAAACCATACTCTCAGGGCTTTTAAAAAGAGTATCAAGCCAATCTTTTTTCCAAGGGGATGATGTTCCACAGTGAAGGAGCCACCATAAAGAAGATCCTTCTTGGTCCCAGGGGTGTTTAATAATAGAATAATAGAAATAAGTAACCTGAGATTGGTATTATGAAAGCAAAAACTGCTTTAATTAGTGAAGGATGATAAAAAGTAACAAAAAGGGCTTCTTTAAACATGTTCAAAATAAAAAGGAGAAAGAAAGCATCATATTATCAATTTCTCAACAGAAGACCAAATGCTAAAACAAAAAAACACCAAAAGACAGAGCTATTCAATTCCTATTTAGTTTCAATCTTCTCCGACAAAAATAAGAATGTATCCATCAGGAAGTTAAGAGCAAGTTGAAGGAACAGGACCAAAACCTGAAATTGATAAAAAGATAATCAAGAAATACTTATTTACTTTGAATGAGTTTAAATCTCCAGAGCTAGATGAACTATACCTAGCTACTCAAGAAACACCTTATTGATAGTCTGGCTGAATACTTTTTAATCTTTGAGAAATTGTTAAGAATCAGAAAAATGTCAAGAATCTGGAGACAGCAAAAGATATCACTATCTTCAAAAGGGGGGAAAGGATACTGCAACAAACTACAGACCTATCAATCTGGCACTGATACTGTACTTGAGAAGATTCTTGATCATTTTGAAAGAATCTTGAAAATTAATCAAATTACCAGAAATCAGCATGGATTTGACAAAAGCAAAGAACAAATTAGTTTATTAGTTCTCTGTTTCTGTCTTGATCCATTCAAGTCAGTATTGACTCCTAGTGACCATCTGGACAAGTCCTGCAGATTCCTTGGCAAGATTTTGGAAGGGTTTGCCATAGTCCCTTCCTAGATTGAGAGAAAGTAACCTGCCCAAGATCACCCAGGTGGCATTAGAATTCACAGTCTCCCAGTTTCTAGTCTAGTGACTTAAGTACTACTGAATACCAAACTGGCTCTCTCTGGGAGGTTCTGTACTATTCAGTAGCTTCTTTAAAGTCATAGATGAAGGTGGAAGAAGCACTTATAAGATTTGCAGATGACCCACAATTATGTGAGATGGCAAGACCTAGAAGATAGAAATAAAATTCAAAATCATTGCTTTAAGTTAGAAAAATGATCTGAAACAAATGAAATTTAACCCAAAGAAATGCATAATTTTCACTTAAGAAATAAAATCAATTACACCAATATGTGTGCATTAATATGGGCACATGTGAAAAAGATCTTAGAATGCATCTGTAAACTGAATATAAAATAGTAGTGAGATATAACTGCAAAAAAGACAAATACAATTTTAGGTTGCACCAATGAAAGATTACCATAGTTTCCAAAATATCAAGCAATTCTCAGGCCAAACAAAAGTATTGTTTCCCCAGCTTTCAATGCTGGGGAAACAATGGACAAAAATCCACGAAGCTGGAAAGACAGATAGAACCAGCCTGATTTTAGTGTTCTGCAATAGGCAGATATTTTGGCAGTACTGTGAGAGGTTTCATGCAATTCATGTAAGTTTCATGTAAGTAAACCAACTTACTTACCTGTGTCATTACTGAAATCAGGTTAAATATTCAAAAAAAGACAAAAAATAGATCCTGGAAACCCCAGATCTATCAGCCTCACCTTAATATCAGGGAAGATTCTGGAAAAGATAATCAAGCAACAAATCAGCAAACACCTAGAAGCAAACAAATAATAACCCAAAGCCAACATGGGTTTGTCAAAAGCAGATCATGCCAGACTAATCTTACTGCATTCTTTGACAAAGTGACAAAATTAGTGGACCAGAGGAATACTGTCGATATCATTTACTTGGACTTCAATAAGGCATTTGATAAAGTAGACCATAACCTACTACTAGATAAAAGTAGAAAAAAGTGGGTTAGACAGCATCACCACCAGATGAATTCGTAACTGGCTGACCAACCACACTCAACTTATAGTCCTCATCTACATGGAGGGAAGTATGCAGTGGAGTACCCCGAGGCTCTGTTTTAGATCCAGAACTCTTCAACATCTTTATCAATGACTTGGATGAGGGGATAAATGGAGAACTGATCAAATTTGCAGTTGATACCAAGCTGGCAGGAATAGCCATACTCCAGAAGATAGGCTTAAGATACAGAAGGATCGTGACAGACTTGAACATTGGGTACTATCTAACAAAATGAAATTCAATGGTGAAAAAAATAAGGTTCTACGTTTAGGCAAGAAAAACAGAATGCACAGGTAAAGTATAGGTGGTACCTTGCTCAATAGTAGTAGTAACTGTGAGAGTGATCTTGGAGTCCTAGTGGACATTTAAATATGAGCCAGCAGTGTACAGCAGCTGCCAAAAAAGCCAAAACATTTCTAGGCTATATAAACAGAGGGATAGAATCAAGATCACATGAATTGTTAATACTACTTTACAATGCCTTGGTAATGCCACATTTGGAATACTGCATTCAGTTTTCATCACCACGATGTAAAAAAAGATGTGGAGACTCTAGAACAGGGGTCCCCAACCTTTTTTGCACCAGGGACCGGTTTCATTTTAAAGAAAATTCCGCGGACCGGCCGGCTTAGAGGGGGAGGGGGGTGGGGAGGGGGAACAGGCGGCGCATGCACACGTGGGGGTGGGTGGGTCAGCTCACTCACCCCTCTAGGGCCCCCAATGGTGTGAGTGGCCAGACCTGCGCTCTCCCGCCCCCAGTGTGCGCTCTGCCCAGGGGGCTGCCCCGTCCTCCCTCCTCCTCCTCTCCGGCCCTGCGGCCCGGTTCCTATCAAGCCACGGACCGGTACCAGTCCGCGGACCGGGGGTTGGGGACCCCTGCTCTAGAAAGAGTGCAGAGAAGAGCAACAAAGATGATTAGGGGATTGGAGGCTAAAACATTTGAAGAACGGTTGCAGGAACTGGGTAATGTCTAGTTTTTTTAAAGGAAGGGCTAGGGGAGACATGATAACAGTGTTCCAATATCTCACAAAGAAGAGGGAGTCATGCTACTCTCCAAAGCACCTGAGGGCAGGACAAGAAGCAATGGGTGGAAACTAATAAAGGAGAGAAGCAACTTAGAACAAAGGAGAAATTTTCAGACAGTTACAACAATTAATCAGTGGAACAACTTGCCTCCACAAGTTGTGATTGCTTCAACACTGGAAGTTTTTAAGATGTTGGATAACCATTTGTCTGAAGTGGTGTCGGGTTTCCTGCCTAAAAAGGGGGTTGGACTAGAAGACTCCAAGGACCCTTCCAACTCTGTCTATGAAATCAAATGAACATATGTGATAACTACATAATAACACTGCTAACAACGTGGTAACCTGTTCCAGTTTTCTTCTGTTATATTTAAGATTATAATTTGAAGACCTTAATGGTTGTGTATGCTCAAGGCATTCTCAAATAAGGTCATGGTGAATGCAGCCTCTGATCTAAATGGTAGTATTGCTTTTCTATATTATCTTTTTTTCCAAACCAATTTTGAGCAGAGTTTTGCTTGTAAACAAATGTATAACATACTATTTTATTCCTTTCTTTTTAAGTAGTTAATGAATTTCTTCCTATTCACTTGCTACTGCATTTCCTAATTATCCTTAATTAACCAGTTCCAGTTCCCACAGAGAATCAGTGGATAGTGTGAGAATAGGAGAATATATTTTATTACTAGGTTAGATTTGCAATCAAGGAAAAAATATCCTATACATAAAACAAAATTTTTATGAATGGACCATGCGCAATAGCAGTCTTGCTCCCCACTCTCCCCCCACAGGAGATCAGATGGAACAAAGTGACTTTCTGGAGAGAGCTTTGTTGCACACATTAGATTTCCCAAGAGAAATAATGGCATATTTCACATTCACATCATAAATGTATCTTCTCTGAACTGAATATGAAAAGTGTCATTCCTCAATAGGGGATCAATCCCCAAACTATACTTCTGTAGTTTAATAAGATATCATTTTATCAATAAAAGAATTTTAAAAAAATCTTATTAATAAAATTATTCAGGAAATACATATGGGGTGGGTGTAATTGATTCAAATATCATTTCTCAATGCTTGTTGTTTTAACTGTTCCTATACTGTTGTATCTTGCTATTTTAAATAATGCTACACTTTTAAAAATAGATTTGGTTTATAGGATTGCTATAATGAATTGTTATTGAACAATGGGCAAAAATAGCAACATTGAGTCAGCCTCTTGATTTGCTCAATACATATCATCAATGGATGAATTAAAATAAGGTATAGGAAAGGCCCAGTGCTGAGACTTGGCTTTTCCTCCGTGATTGATTGGCATATGTGATTGGCAGTGATGGCAAACCTATGGCACGGGTGCCACAGGTGGCACGCGGAACCATTTCTTAGGGCACGCGAGGCATTGCCCTGTCAGCTCCAGCACGCATGTGTGTGCTGGCCAGCTGATTTAGGCCTTTTTTTGAGGCCATTTTTCGCCCTCTGGAGGCTTCAGGGAAGCTCCTAGAAAGCCTCTGGACCCTGGGGAGGGCGAAAACAGCACGCCAAAAGCAGGGGGTCATGCACATAGCATTATGGGTGTGGCACGCCCACACATGACCCCCCTGCACTCCCCCCGCTTTTGGCACATGATGGGAAAAAGGTTAGCCATCACTGGCATATAGGTTGTCCTCAACTTAAAACTATTTATTTAGTGACTGTTTAAAGTTACAATGGCACTGAATGACTCATAATGACCATTGCAACATCCCCATGGTCATATGATGACAATTCAACCACTTGGTAACTGGCATCTATCTATGATGGGATCATGGGATTGTCATTTGAATCCTTCCCAGCCAACTTCCAAAAACAGTCAATAGAGGAAGCTGGAGTCATTTAATGATCACATGATTAACTAAACAACTGTAGTGATTCACTTAGCAACCATGGAAAAAAGGTTGTAAAATTGAGCATGACTCACTTAATGCCTTGCTTAGCAACCGATCTTGGCATCAGTTGTGTTCATAATTTACAGGGCTATCTGTACAGTTGATCCTCATTTAGCTATTGGGACCAACAACTCAGTTGTTAAGCAAAGTCATCACTAGGAAAATCACAACCCTGCTTACAATCTTATTTGAGTTTTCCCTTGTTATGCAGACCTGCAACAATTGTAAATCCAAGGACTTGTCACAGAGTTACTGTTTCATCACATAACTGCAAGTAATTGTTATAATGGGAAGTAATAGTCATAACTGCAAAGGGTTGCTAAATGAGTCAGTGAGTAAGCGGACTACTTGTATTGTTGTGGTGCTAAAAAAATTGAATGGGGATGATTTTTCCCTCTCATATCCCAGTTTCTCTGTCCCCACAGGATGTTGATGATGCTGCTTTAGCCCGGATTGATCTGGAACGCAAAATTGATTCATTGCAGGAGGAGATTATATTCCTAAAGAAAATCCATGATGAGGTACAATAGTCCACTATTGCCATTCTGTGGTGTATGTTTTTTAACTGAATATGAAATTGAAGACTTGGGTTATTTGTTCGTTTTTCTTTAATATCTACAATCAGGCTGGGTTTGAAAGGTGCACAATCCCATAATTGTTTTAACTTAGCATGTTTGAACCCCGATTATGAAGTATTAATCCACAAATGTGTGAACCCTATCAATTTTCAATTACACGAAAATTGGACAGCAGATTCCCAAAACCTGCTATCCTGAAGATGTGCATGTCCAGCCAGCCCAAGACCCATGTTGGGTGGAAACTGTGGGATCTGTAATATGGAAGAGATCAGGAAATATTACCATACAAAATATAGTAATGCTTAGTTATGTTGTTTGGAAAGCTAGCTTGGTTGTCATAAAATGGATTATTTTACTTAGTGCAAATTGTTTTTAAATTCTTTTTAGTCTTTCATTGCTGAACCTTATCTCCCACTCCAATTCTCAGTCAAAAAGAATTTGAGAATGCAGTAGGATTAACTTCTTTTAGGTCTCCAGAATGTTACATTACAGAAATCAGTAACATTCATAGTTTACTTTCCAAAAGATAGTCTTCATAGTTCCAGCATGGCTCTCTAATTATTAATCTCAACCTTCCTCAAAACTAAAAATTGATTATATTGTGCTAATTTTACAAAGATATCTGTGATTTTAGCAGGCAGAAGGAACAATCCAAATGAACAGTCTTCTTATTCTGGTCAAGAGCATTTCATCTCCTTCAGTTAATTCACAAAAATCTTAGAAAGGGTTTTATGCAAAATATCTTGCTCCCTTTTATTCAGAGTCCTTTATATTCAACATTTGAAGACTAGACGTATCCTGAGATTATTTAGTTTTGAGGTACATAGTTTTTAATGGGATAAGCTCCACATAGTCTTGTTCTGCAGTGTGTGATGTGCAGACACCACAAGACTTTGGAAGATTGCAAGCAACCCCAAATTCTCAAATTGTACACCACTGATTTAATCCAGTCATCAGTGCCATAATCAGAAATAGGCATATTTATTTATTTATTTTATTTTATTTTATTAAATTTATACCCCGCCCTTCTCTGGAGAGGACCCAGGGTGGCGCACAGGAATTTAAAAACACATACAAAATACCAAAATACAAAATTTAAAAGACATATTAAATACCATCCTGCGCTAAAATCCAATTAAAATCCCCAAAATTAAAAACTGTCTAAAATAGTCACAGCGGAGGTTACGCTAGGCCGGCTTGGTGAAATAAATGTGTCTTCAGGCACTGGCGGAAGAGGCGGAGGTCCAAGATGGTGCGAAGTTCAGGGGGTAGGTCATTCCAAAGGGCAGGGCCTGCCACAGAGAAGGTCCTTCCCCTAGGGGTCGCCAGACGGCATTGCCCAGCCGACGGCACCCTGAGAAGGCCCCCTCTGTGGGAGCGGATCGGTCGAAGGGATGTATGGGCCAGGAGCACTTTGAAGATGGTCGTCAAAACCTTGAAGCGCACCCGAAAAACCACAGGAAGCCAGTGCAGCTCGCGCAGGATCGGTGTTATATGGGAGTGTCTAGGAGCTCCCGCAATCACCCGCGCGGCTGCATTCTGGACTAACTGTAGCTTTCGAGTGCACCTCAAGGGAAGCCCCATGTAGAGAGCATTGCAGTAGTCTTTCTTTTACCCATAGACTGTATTTAATTGTATTATATTTGAAGTGCAAAAAAACAGCTCAAAAAGGCAACTTGGGCTGATCTTAAGAATGCTAAGTGGGGTTGATCCTAATTAGTTTTTAGATGCAAGGTCCAACCGGAGATTATATTGTGCAATTGAAAAATACTCCAATCCCTCATGTACTGTTGCCAAGATAACCGCATGAGTGTCTCCAAATAGACACCAAGAGTTAAAATCAACTCAAGAGAAACATTACTCACTTTTTAAAAAACCACTTTGTTTAGCCCTTGGGCAAATGTAGCCTTCCAAGCAACTGCCACTTCATGTTTCTCTGCTTGCTTATGAGCTATAGCTAATTGATAGCCTTTAAGATACAAGCGTTTATAAAGTTTCTAAGGTAATTTTTTTTACCTCAGATTAGGAATCACTGCACTCTGTGACTCTCCAATATGATGGAGAGTGTTAAGAGATTCATCTCTATTTCTAGTTTAAAGCTAGAAGTATAACCTCACTTATGGAATATACAAGGTATGTCAACAGTTCCTCCTAGGTTATTTCCCTCCAAAAAAACCCTATTTTTTTCTTTTAACTTCTTTTATGATGGTTTCTTCAAGCAATGATGTTTCCATCAGGTGGTCTAACATATCACTAGGACTAGGAGAAAGCTTCCTGAGGAGCTTATATCAGCAGACAAAATCAAGCCAAGCCATTTTTATAGGGATTGTGAAATTATTTAGAAAGTATTTTAACTAACAATAACAACAGTTATAATACTACCAACACTCCAGCTTCAACCACAATTAAAATTATTAGTTAAAAAAGCAAAAATTTCAAAAACACTATAAAATCAATATGCATTCCAAAATCCCCATTAAATTAATACCTATAGAGATAATAATAATCATCATCATCATCATCATCATCATCATCATCATCATCATCATCATCATCATCATCTTTATTGTCATTGTACTAAAATTACAATGAAATTGGTTTTAACTTAACTGATGCAAAATTATAACAGAAACAAAAAAGAGAGAAAAGAAAAAAGAAAAAACTAGCATGTGCATGGAGTGATTGCGGTTGAATTTAAAAGTTTCACAGCCCAAGGATAGAAGCTATCTTTAAACCTGTTCGTTCGGCTGGCTATACTTTGATATCTTCTGCCTGATGGTAGAAGGGCAAAGAGATACCAACCAGGGTGTGAATCATCTTTGAGAATCTTCCTTGCTCTGCTAAAGCAGCGAGATCTGGCGATGTTATCCAGTCATGTCAGAGCCATCCCTGTGTACCAAATAAAGAACTCATGTTATCCTTTCCATGCCACTTGTGTGATATCATATATCTACATTCTCTCAGGTTGCTTTATTCCATTTCAGAAAAACCCAGCCCTGCCCCAAGTCTGATTTTATTAGTGTAAAAACTTTTCCATCTTTTTCTCAGGAACTGCGGGAGTTGCGGGAATATTTGCAGCAGCAACAGGTTCACATTGAGATGGACATGACCAAGCCTGATTTGACAACTGCCCTGCGTGAGATCCGCATCCAGTATGAGTCCATGGCCACAAGCAATATGCAAGAGACTGAAGAATGGTACAAGTCAAAGGTAATGTATACACAATGTAATGGACAGGAGTAAGAAGAACTATTAGCTAGGGAATGTAGCCTAACTAAGGGCTTCTGTTCCAATATCTTCTGGACAGCATTTCTCAAACCCTGTTTCCCCGAAAATAAGACCTCCCCAGATAATAAGCGCAATCGGACTTTTGAGCAAATAGGTTAAAATAAGTCCTCCCCTAAAATATTTAAATACATCTGTAGCCGGTCCCTGCCATTTCATGGGGGAAAGGGGGGAACATGCCCCTGTGCCCCACACGCACCTGCCATCCATGCAGAACAGCCTCGCAGAGGCCACTCCTGCAAACCCTAGCTCTCTGTTAGTGGTGACTGCAAAAAGAGGGGCTTGCCGAGTGATGCTAGGGCTGGCAAGAGTGTGCCAGAAACAAAGACAGAGCATCTGGCCCTCTCTGGATTAGCTCATCTGTGGGCCGTGGGCTTAAGGGGCCTCCTGCACCTCAAAAATAATAAGCACTTATTTTGGCAGTCAAAAGAAAATAAGACACTGTCTTATTTTGGGGGAAGCACAGTACTAAAAAAGGTGACAGGGCTAATCAAGATGTAGGACATTGACTGGAGTAGAATGGGCAGCAACAAATTTCTCTTCACTGTCAGAAATTCGGGCTATCAATGTTATTTACAAAAAAAAAAGAGTGCTGCCTATTTAGCAGGCTGTAGGCAGGTTATATTTCACGTCTTTACCAAATGAGTGAAACTCCTTTGAGGGGAAGATGAATCATATTTACTTTGATTGTAGGAATAAGGACAGGGATATGTGGCTAAAATCAAAGATTCTTTTGTTCTCCTCCAACTGTATCTGTTGTTGTCATTGCCTTCATTATTATTATTTTAAAAGTTGATTTTAAAAAAATACAATTTGAAACCTAGTCAACAAAGAGCAGGTGATTAACTGTTTCGTATTACCTGCTATATGGAAATTGCCAACCTCTGATTTTCCTCTCTGCCCATTTGAATTCAGATTTGGTGTTTCCATTGATAGGGAAGCTAAAGACTCACTTAATGGCACAGATCCAGGAATTGTTAAATGGTCATCTTCAGGAACTGAGATGATGAAGGATTGGAAAGGTCAGATAACATTGTTTGAATTTCTGGTTGCAAGCTTTGAAAACAACTGACTTGTATCTGATAGTTTGCAGATTTGAGTGATGCCGCAGCACGAAACATTGAGGCACTGCGTCTAGCCAAGCAGGAAGCTAACGAATACCGCCGGCAACTGCAGGCCCTCACTTGTGATCTGGAGTCTTTTAAAGGATCGGTAGGTGGAGCTGATGCTGGGGAAAGCCAAACAGTTGAAAACATGTGGCTAGCAGGAGGTTAGCTGGTCCCAGCTCATAGTTTCTGGAATAGCAGTTCTCCTCAGTTACTTCAGATTATGAGATAAAGCAGAGCATTTCTCCACTAACTGAAATCATATATTTGTCACACACACACACACAAACTGCTCCATCAGTGGCCAGTCAACATAACTGCATTAGAGGGTGATATAGAACGTCAAAAGCCCTTCCATCAATTGTGCTGAGAGCAACCAATGGCTATTGATTCCTTCCTTCTGAATAAAAATAATGTAGCTTTTACTTTCTTTGTATTCCAGAAATTGCCCTTTTCTGTATTTTAATATTTTTATTAGTACAAAGATATCAGAAAAGTATGTGTCTTCATTAGACAAAATTTTAAAATATGTGAACTTGTGTTTGTTTTTCTCATTCAATTTCATTTAGACCAATGCTTCTACACCTTTGCAACTTTAAGATGTGTGGACTTCAATTCCCAGAATTCTCAGCAGTGGTCATGTTGGTTGGGTAATTCTGGGAATTGGTTACTTTTAGGGGCTATAGTGTGATCGATATTGATGTCACTTAGAGTTTCCTGTGAGGTGCTGCCAGGAGATGAGTGTTCCTCTGTGCAGAGTATAGTAGTAGTTAATCATTGCCTTACTGCCTCATCAGGAAACTTTTCTTCCTGGCAGAATGAATCTTTGGAGAGACAACTGAGAGAGATGGAAGACCGCTATACTCTTGAGACTACCAACTATCATGACACAGTGATTCGGTTGGAAGAAGACAGTCGGAACTTAAAAGAGGAAATGGCTCGTCATCTCCAGGAATATCAAGAACTCCTCAATGTCAAGCTGGCATTAGATATTGAGATTGCTACTTACCGCAAACTCTTGGAGGGAGAAGAGGGCAGGTAAAATGCAGATCCATTTCTTGTACTGATTCTGTTGCACAACAACTTTACCAGTGAAATTGTTGAGAATCCTTTCAGTGGTTAGCCTTGCCTTTCAGAAAACTGCAGCCTACATTTCTAAATGATCTTTGCTCTAGATATAAAGCAGAGTATTAATGTCCTGAAGTTATAGAATAAATTGTACCATATCACACTGGAATCATATTTTAAATTTTCTCCTTATGTTAAGTTCCTCCAATTCCCTCAAGCAAGGAACTGGCAAAAGAAGGAGCTGGCTGGGTTTCTAGGGAAGCACAGGCTGCATAACATGTAAAATAAGGTGTGCTCTGCAGGTCTCTTTCCTCCATTTTTTTTTAAGAATCCCAACAGATTATGGTATCAGCAAGCTGAAAGAAATAATTTAAAGGAAATATTTTCCATGCTCTTGAAGTTGGCCGAAGGGACTGAAAAGTCACCACAGCCTGAGAAGAGCCAGGCATTTTTCCTTAGAATGGATAGGCTGAAAATCTGAAGAGTCAGAGAAAAACTGTCATCTGGCTGAGCTTGCCTGAAATTGCAGCAACTGATACTATGAAAGAAAGGCAATGTCAAAGCCAGAAAGAAATTCAACCAGGAGGGAAAAGCAGACAGACCTAGGGCTATTCTTATGAAGAAGCTCTGTAGAAGTTAACTAGGACACCAATTAAGACCTATTAAAGAGCCCCAATGGTGGTGACCCACCAAACAGGTCTGACCGCCAGTTATTCTCCATCCTGTGTGGTACTTGTCTAGAAGAGGAAGATGAAAGACAGTGAGTCAGGAGGAATAGCTCCCATTATTACAGATAGCACACATCTTTATTATTAGGGACAGTCCCTTATTTCAGAAAGCTGAACTTTAGGTAGATGTAATTTAATTACATCTTTCTGGGTTTTTCTCTTGAATTTTCCTTTGTAAAAGAAAGATATAAACATTTTAAATCCTTATGAACCTCTTTCCAATTTGCCCTCTTCAGGCTTGTCCTTTATTCCCCACCCCCCAGAAGTTATGATTCCTGTACTCATGACAGAACCTGCATCAGACCCTGGAGGACCAGATAGGGTCAGGAGGTTAACTTCTAGTGCAGCAGTCCCCAACCTTTTGGACTAGTTCTATGGAAAGAGGTTTTTCGGCAGAACGGAGTGGTTTCGCTGCCTGGTTTCTGGCATGATGCAGACCAGTACCAGTCCACAGACCAGGGGTTGGGGACCCCTGTTCTCATGGATAATAGAAGGACTGTAAGGACCCTTCTCAGTACAAATTGCCTAGCCGTACACCCTTAGAAGGTAGCTTGGAGAAGAATTGTACCACCAACTGGTAGCCAACTTGCTAATTAACTGCCAATTAATTAAGTTGAGCCTATCAACAATTTCAATCTGTTTTCTGCCTGCAGGTGGGTAGGTAGATTAATGGATGGATGAATATATAGATAAATAGATACTAATTTGCATCTACAATTTAAAATTATAATCTATTCTCTCCCTTCAGAGTTCTTCTGGTTCATTGTACTTGTGGAGATCAGGTCTACTTCCAAAGCTGGGAAGAAGATTATGAAACATCATGAGAGAGATAAAATATATACCTCTGGGTTGACTTGCTTTTAGTCAGACCCACAGTTTAATATTTTAAAAAGTGATCCAATACAATCAGGTTTGAAACAAGACATGCCCCTGTCCAACTGAATTACAGTGTATCATATAAGCTCAAAGTTCCAAATTCACTGTGCTAAAATTCTTCATTTCATTCAGGAACTAGCTATACCCGGCCACATGTTGCTGTGGCCCAGTCTGGTTAAATGGCCAACCAATCTGTGGGTATATCTACACCTGCACACATACACACAACCACCGTATAACCCCCAACCTACTGTACCTACCTACTGTATTTCTCCCTCTCTATATATCCCTGTATCTACCTACCTACCTAGTGTATTTCTCCCTCTATCCCTCTATCTACCTACCTACCAACTGTATTTCTCCCTATCTATCCCTGTACCTACCTACCTACCTACTGTATTTCTCCCTCTATCTATCCCTCTACCTACCTACATATCTACTGTATTTCTCCCTCTCTATCTATCCCTGTACCTGCCTACCTACCTACTGTATTTCTCCCTCTCTATCTATCCCTGTACTTACCTACCTACCTACCTACTGTATTTCTCCCTATCTATCCCTGTACCTACCTACCTACTGTATTTTCCCCTCTATCCCTCTACCTACCTACCTACCTTCCTACCTACTGCATTTCTCCCTCTCTCTATCCCTCTACCTACCTACCTACTTACCTACCTACCTACCTACCTACCTACCTACCTACCTACTGTATTTCTCCCTATCTATCTATCCCTGTATCTACCTACCTACCTACTGTATTTCTCCCTCTATCCCTCTATCTACCTACCTATCAACTGTATTTCTCCCTATCTATCCCTGTACCTACTTACCTACCTACTGTATTTCTCCCTCTATCTATCCTTCTACCTACCTACATACCTATTGTATTTCTCCCTCTCTATCTATCCCTGTACCTGCCTACCTACCTACTGTATTTCTCCCTCTCTACCTATCCCTGTACTTACCTACCTACCTACTGTATTTCTCCCTATCTATCCCTGTACCTACCTACCTTCTGTATTTTCCCCTCTATCCCTCTATCTACCTACCTTCCTACCTACTGCATTTCTCCCTCTCTCTATCCCTCTACCTACCTACTGTATTTCTCCTTATCTATCCCTGTACCTACCTACCTACTGTATTTCACCCCTCTATCCCTCTACCTACCTACCTACCTACCTACTGCATTTCTCCCTCTCTCTGTTCCTCTACCTACCTACCTACCTACCTACTGTATTTCCCCCTCTCGCTGTATCCCTCTACCTACCTACCTACCTACCTACCTACCTACCTACCTACTGTATTCTTCCCTCTCTCCCTCTACCTACCTACCTATCTACGTATTGTATTTCTCTCTATATAACTGTACCTACCTACCTGCTGTATTCATCCCTCTCGTCTATCCCTCTACTTATCTACCTATTGTATTTCTTCCTCTCTCTATATTCCTCTACCTAACTACATATCCCTCCCCTCCCCAGACCGCACCCCCCCACACACAGTCAACCTCCTCAAGGTGCCCCTCCCTCCCTCCCTTGTGCCTAACGCAGTGGTGGGCAAAGTCATTAGTCTCTTTGTCTCTCTTTCTCTCCCTCCCTCCCTCTCTGTCTTTCTCTGTCATTCTCTCTGTCTGTCTGTCTCTCTCTCATTCTTCCTCCCCCATCTCTGTCACTCTGTTTGTGTATGTTTGCCTGTCTATCTTTCTCTCACTCATTCTCTCTGTGTCTGTCTCTCTCCCCTCCCTTTCTCTCTGTCACTGTGTCTGTGCCTGTCGATCTCTCATTCATTATCTCTCTGTTTGTCTCCCCCCCCCGCTCTCTGTATATGTCAGTCTCTTCCTCCCTCTCTCCTTCCCCCCCCGCCCCGAAGCAGCGGAAAGCCCAGCATGTCAGCTGGGGAGGCTACGGCTGCCTCCTCCCGCAGCGAGCGTGCGGGCATGCGGGCGTGCGGGCGTGTGGGCTGCTGGCGTGCGTGCGGGGGCAGCACCCGAGGCTGCGGCTACTTAAGCACCGCCAAGGCCATCCGGGCGCCGCATGCCCACCTCCCTCCCAGCCCCGTGTGGCGGGCAGCCCTGGAAAGTGTACCTCGGTGGCCTCTGCAGGCGGCTGTTGCTGCTGCTGCTGCTCCCAAGCCCTGCGACATGCAGTTCTCACCGTCCGAGGTCGCCCGGCAGGCGCATCGGGCAGGACAGCCGGGCACATCTCCACCAGCTCCCTCCGACGGCTCTGGAAAGTGTGCCTCGGTGCACTTTCCAGAGCTGCCTGCCACATGGGGCTGGGATGCTTCTGATCATGTGGGCGTGTGTGTACACGTGCGTGCATGTGTGTGGAAGAGAGCAGCTGCCGGCTGACAGGGAGGTGCATGCGTCATGTGTTGCTTTCTGCGTTGCCCCTGGCAACGTTCCTTCGCAAGGCCGTTTTTTGCCGTTACGTGTTTGTGATGTATCAGCCAGGTGGGAGGAGCTACAGGAAGGTAAAAACATTTTCAGTGGGCACATTTTACATGTGTGTACCTTGCACACGATACATGTGTGCTGGGCACAAAATGAGTAGGTATTCTCGGAAGTCCTTGGCAACATTGTGTCAAAATTTGAGGCAGATCGGTGCAGCAGTTTTTGAGATTAGCGGCTTCGTACAAACTATTTTACATTTTTATTTATATAGATGTGTGTGAAAACCACCTGACTGTTACCCTCGGATCTGGGAAAAAAATAGTTGTTTTGCTATTTCATTTCAGTTTGATCAACAACTTTGTCAGATTTGTGTGTGTGTTTTTTTCCAATAGTGTTTCTTTGGTCTTATACCTTGTCTAAAACACAATCTGAAATTAACTGATGAACTGGACAGAGGCTGGGAAAGAAGGGGGAAATGAAAAGATTAGTATTTAATTCCCAAATCAACTGTTCATTGTTTATTTCTGCAGGATTACTATCCCAGTACAGACTTTTTCCAACCTTCAGATCCGAGGTGAGATATTCATTCTCCTTCCAGGGCAACATATGTGGTCCCTCCTGCATGAATCAATACTTCTTCTTTTTCCTTAAGAACTAAATGTTTTGTTTTTCTATTTTCTGACAGCGGGCTATAGAAAGAGGGTTTTAAGTACAGTAGCTGATTTTCTTTGGAATAAGAAACCTTGGCAAAGTACCTTTTTATGGAAATATAATTATTATGTTTATTATTATTTGCAAACCTTTCGGTAACCAAGTTCTAGGATTATAAAATAACTTAAAAGAGTAAAGCTCTGGAAACATTAAAAAGAATACAGTAAGTATAAGAAGGATCAAAACAAACAAACATGTTTATAAACTTGTTTATTTCCTTCCTAAGTCCAATAATTCTGAAGAGCTTTCACAAACATTGAGATTTTTATCGGATTTTTTTTTTTAAAGTCCTTCCTTGTTCAAGTCATTAACTGAATCCAGAGTATCCTTTCCCTTGCTTTTATATACTCTTCAATGGCAATTTACTATCTCCTCTTCACAGATATGAACAGTAATGCTGGAATGTTAGATTATCTCAAGGTCTTTTGTTGCAATCCAGCACAGAAACACTATAGGTCCTGACAGTCAGCCAACTTAGAACAAAGTAAACTGCATTTATTTGTATATTTATTTAAATTTATTTGCTGCCTATCTTGGCATAGACAACTCTTGATAAACCCCTGCTTCTGACTTCCAAGCCAGTCATTAAAAGTTCTTACCCTTTATAATCAATTCCATGAAACACAGAAGCATTGCCATGTTAGATGCTACTTGTTCTTGTGTTGATTTTTTATACATCTTTCTAAATTACTACGTTTTTGTTTGGTCTAATTTAGGAGAGACTGTTTAAAATATTCCAATCTAAAAATTGAATCTATCTTACCTTAAATGATTTTTAATGTCTTCTAACATTAAAAATGTCATTATGGATTAGTTATATCCAACAACATTAGTTCTGTTTAGCCTATTTGCAGCACTATTTAGCAAAGTTTCTTCCATGTTTTCATGTTAGGTATTCAATGAAACAATATTTGAGAGTAAAAAGATAAGGTTTTTTTTTTAAATCAGAGTCAGGTTTTTCCCCATCTCACCCCTCTAAGTAGTCAGCATTTTCTTTGTCATTACTTCTCTTATGGTTTCATGTCTCAAACCTCACTACAGATCACCAAGGGCTCTCAAGTCAAATTTATACTCAGTGGCAGTGACCTAGTTGTTCTTTCCCTCTTTACCAGAAACCAGCCTCGACACAAAGTCAGTTTCTGAGGCTCGTCTGAAGAGGAGCATTGTGATCAGAACAGTGGAAGCTAGAGATGGAGAGGTAGGCAATAGCTACCTATGCATTCAAAGCCTTCCATATTTTTTTTTATCATGCAGTTCATCTGATGAAATGTTTAATGAAAAATCTAGTTTGACCTGTTATTTTCAAACATCTGAAGCATCCATGAGCATGTCTGCCCAGAATCTCCCTAATTATTTTTCATTCCCTTTCAGCTAAGGAATTCTTAATTTACAGATTATTAGTCTGTGATGTTTCTTTCTTTCATCTTTTTCTGCCATCAATAGGTAAATGACATTATCCTTTTTTAGTTTTCAAGCTTCTTTATAAAGTGACAGTAAGACAAACTAATGGGTATCATCCTAACTTGTTGAACCAAATCTTTAAATAGCCAGGGTTAAGGGATTTGCTTTAGCTCAAAACTGATAAGCATCTATTGCATCAAGATTAGAGGGGGAAAGGGCATGGAAATGATGTTGTAAATAGAACAACTTTGAGATCGCTCAGTAGAGTTCTCAAAAATCTTTCTCTCTTTCTCAGGGCAACAACAATAACTAATTCCCCCAATCTTCTTGAAATGATAACAAATAATATCATTGTGCATTACTGCAATGACAGTCTTATTGTTCAGTTTTAAAAGATAAAAGATAATAAAACTTTTAGCCAATTCCCATGTCCTCCTGTACTGGATTTCCTTGTTTTTTAAATATTTAAGAGTACTCTAGTATAGTTGCTTTCTTGCTATATCTCCAATTTACCATAATGAAAATATTGATAAGATTCCTATTTTATAAATTTTTAATTTTACAATTAAAAATGATGTTACTTGTTCTAGAACTAATGTATGGCCATGAGTATGAAGAATGAAATTGGGAGAGAATGAAGAAATAATTCTATAATTATTATGTTTAAAATGATTTTATTAAAGATTATAATTGCAGTAGTAAAAATTAATACAAACTAAGTAACAGTAGAAAGAAAGAAAAATGCAAAGGATCCTCATCATAACAGGTATAAACAATGTTGATAATTTTTAAACCTTTTAATTTACAACCCATGATTTCTTCATCTCATGTCCCAATTCTGTCTATAAATAGAACAGAAAGTATTAATGTTTCAGTTATTGAATCATTAAGTGTTGCCAGTAATAACAACGTATCTATTTTATCCTTGGTAAATAAACTGACTTCATATTCTTTTCTTTTACTTCTAACAATCTTAATTTTTAGTCCATTTAAGTAATGTAGATACAAATTTCTTTTTATTTCTTTTTTATCTGTTCTCATCCAAGCTTTAACCAACCTGATATAAAAGGATTATGAATCACTCTCTTGATTTATTACTTGAAATTTCCTTCTGATTTTTAAAGCATCAACCAGTTTCTTTTGTTTTCTCAATGAAGCTTCTTTTTCCATGTCATTCTTATAACCTGTAATTTGTAGATTTCCATCTTCAATGCCAACTCAATCTCTGTTTTCCTCTTCTGCCATTTTTTCCAAAACATCTTTTAGACACAGTCTATCCATAGAAGTAAACATCACTACTGACACTGTTGGTATTAACTTCAGATTCCATTCGTTAAAAATATCTTTCAGCATTTTCAATGTTATAATATTTTACATCATTCTGTAGCTGCTATTCAGGTTTATTTTTAATTAAAATCTTTAGTTCCCTCTAGTGTCCGTTTTTTAAAAATTGATTATCTCTTTTATGCCATAGAAAAAATTTACAACAAATCAACTTTTCCCATAGGAAGAATTCTTTATAATTAATTCCTAAAACTTATTTCAAATTATCAGGAAATTTAACCATTTATAACTTTATAAAATCAAAGTTTTAATTAGTTTTTTGTTGTTTATTTAAAAAAACATTGTTCTTAAACTTGTAGCTAAAATTTTCTTTGATTAAGGATTGAAGGCAGACTCACCCAGTGTTTTCAGACTTGTCAATCCAAAGGTTTCTAATAGCTGAAAAAGTAGTTAATAAGCAATTTCTAAAAGTAAATAGAAAAGCAATTATGCAAACCAATTGCCATTTTGAAGGCGCTGACCATGATTTAGCTTTTTCACTATAGAGAGATGTTTAGCTATCCAGGAAAAGATAATTGTTCCTTAATTTACACGTCACCAAATATGATAAGCAGTAGATGGTAGAGTATGAATAAATTTCCTGCCTAACGTTCTAAGTCTGATCATTTTGGATTAGCATGCAGAAACTATACTACTTGAATCATCATCATCATCTTTAGGAGTACACAGTGGGTTTCATGTATATTACAGCATTTCAATCACATTTATAAGATAAATCAGCTTAAATCATTTTAAGCTGTAATACCTAGTGAAAAGACCATCTTTGCTGTGATTTGGTTGAGGAGCAAGACACTGATTTACTTTCTCACTATAATGAACTTTGTGAAAGTGGAATACTGTGGAGCAGAGGGAGGTTGCTGCCAGTTTGGCTGAACCAGTAATGTAATTCAGGCCTGGGCTGAACTGGCAGCAACCCAGGCCTGACACACCCCTGAACTGGTTCCCTCACCACCGCTGGGCTGCTACCATTTTGGGTTTTAGTGACTGTGCGTGCGCAGAACAATTTACATTGACAAGTGCACATGCGTACAGCGCCTCTCTGGCACACATGGGTTGCCAACCGGTAGTAAAACTGGCAGTACCCACCCCTGCTCTGGAGGTGATAAACTGGGATACAAACCCCATGCGAAGGTTGCACAATAGAGTTATATGTTTTATATGGCCAATTTTATATGCCAGTAGGTCTCTAGAATTATTTTTTCAGAATGTTGCTTCGCCGTATGCCTTAGGTAGGGCTCCTTGGTGACCTTGGTTGTTTTCTTACAGACATTTCATTACCAAACTAGGCAACATCATTAGTTTGATGATATTGCCTAGTTTGGTAATGGAACATCTGCAAGAAAATTACCAAATTCAGAGAACATCAACCACCCCACACCCTGAGATACAAATATCCTCTTCTATTAATACCTCTTAGGTCAAACTAGACATGTCCTTTTCCTGCATTTGCTTTGCCTGACAATCATAAGCAACACTGTATTACCACTGTGGGGCGAAACACTTCTCCTTAAAATTGCCAATAAACAAAAACAGATCACTGAAGGCCATTACAAAAGTGCTTCACAGAATAGGTAGAAAACAAGGATGGGACAATAGCAGCAAGACCTTTCTTGGGAAAACTTGAGGAGCCATGAAACAGTTCACCCAGCAGATCAAGGAAATATTGAAATTGGTCTTTGCAGTGTTTCCAGGAGAGCAGGGATGAAGATATTAATATTCCAATTTCTGGAAGGCCTGTGGCAATGGTCTATCTTTATAAGTGTGGAAAAGCCTATGATGCTGTTCTGAAAGTGATAGAAGGGTTGTACTTGTCTAAAAATATACATGAAGATATAGAAGAAGGCATTTGAACATGAAGCTTATGGAAAAGAAATTTAGTAGGACTTTCAGCTAAGGCCAGATTTCCTCTTCAAAGTGCTTTACAAATTTGTCGTTCGTAATAGCAAAAAAAAACCAAAACCAGAGCTGAACGAAGACTGAAGGAAGATTCTTAATTAAATGAGATCTCATCCACCAAGATTCACATTTACCTTTTTAAAAAGCCAAACAAATACAACAATATAAATAGGCTAAGGGAGATTTTTCTATCTTATTAGTCTTTATTCTTAGCTGGAGTTGAGTAGAATCTCAAGTGCCCTCTTGTGCTTATAAGACAGGCTGCAGCAGGTTAAAATCTTTCTTAGCTAAAATTTTCGTTTGCATGTGGTACCTTACATGTAGTACCAGTCACTCAGATGACAGGTACTACATGCTCATACTAGCATGTATATTACAAACCATTAGTTAAATTAATACATGAAGGTATTATTGCAATAAGAAGAGCTGAGAGCTGGATTAATTAATTTTTAGTATTAAGATAAAAATGAGTGAAAACCAAATGATTGAAGGGCTGAGGGTGTCAGTTTATTCTCCAAGCATCTGAGGGCAGGGCAGGAACAATTGGGTGGAAGCTAGTCAGTGCAAGATTCAACCTAAAACTAAGGAGAAACTTCTTGACAGTGAGAACAATTACTCAATGGAACAATTACTCAATGGAACAACTTGCCTCCCGGAGTTGTGAAGTTCTATCGCTGATGGAGACTGCACAACCATTTGTCTGGGATGGTATAACTTCTTGCATAAGGAGTTGGGTTAGAAGATCTCCAAGGTCATAGATTCTATGATTCTATATTTTAAACTCTATTTAGTCTAGAATTGGTAGAGAACTATGGTATTTTGATTTTTTTTAAAAATAATGCAAAATGAAGCATGTCTGGACAAAATGAAGAGAAATGTTGCAATTAACACCAACTGATATAACTTTCACATTCTCTCCAAACATTGTAGGTGATCAAGGAGTCCACCCAAGAACAGAAGGAAGTAGCATGAAGTAAAAACCACTACATGGAAGAATTTTTCTAGCTTAGGATACTAAGAGAGCTTTGCATCCTTCTAGTCTTAACCTTGGCACAGAAACAATGTTGGATCTTCAGCAACCATTGAAAAGAAGAAATATGCAAATTTAATCACCATGCCGGAAAATAACCAAATAGTAGCTAGTGCTTCAGCTGACTATAATGGCTTTTTAAAGTTTATTTTTAGCTTCAATATTTCTCTTGAAGTGCCCTTTGGATAGCACAGTATTTAGACCTGGCTATACCAGTCATCCTCAACTTACAACAGTTTACTTAGTGACTGTTCAAAGTTACAATGGCACTGAAAAAGTGAGCTATAACTGTTTTTCACACTTACAACCATTACAGCATCCCCATAGTCATGAGATCAAAATTTAGGCGCTTGGCAACTGACTCATATTTATGATGGTTGCAGGGTCCCGGGGTCATGTGATCCCCTTTTGTGACCTTCTGACCAGTCAATGGGGAAGCCAGATTCACTTAACAACCGTGTTATTAATTTAAGTACTGCCATGATTCACTTAAGAAATATGGCAAGTAAAATGGGGCAAAATTCACTTAACAAATCTCACTTATTAACAGAAAGTTTGGGGTCAATTGTGGTCATAAATCAAGGACTACCTGTATTTTGCTAAATAATTCTTCTGGGCTGGATTAACAGCTATAACTTGATGTTTCTCATTAGAACCAATAAATGAATAGGAATCATGTTACTGCTGATACTGCTGGATATGTTTATGTGTGAAAATCATTGACCTAAGGAAGTATAATTTAGAAGTAAGCTTCTTTACTGAAGATGTATGTCACAGATTGTAAAGCTTAGATGTATTATTTCTTAGTCATGACATCAAGTAGATTACTTGGGGACAAAGGAACTAATGCATGTGGCATACCCACCTTGGCTTTTGTGTTGGGATTACTCCTATTTTCTGGCAAAACATGATTTTACTAAACGTATAACGTACTGAAATTTGGGGGCAAAATATCCTACTATGAGTTTACAATGAAAATAATTCATGAGGAAGTTTTAGCAAGGCACCATATGTTAAAGGCATAGCTCCTTTTCTAGGAAAAATATGCAGATTCCCAACGGCTTCCTGTACCTTTGCAAGAGAGAACCCTGGTCAGTAGGAGGCAAGTTTTATTTAAAAATAATAATTCCATCTGTGGTTTGCTTACTTCAGATAATATAGAATTTATTTATTTGTTATAATTACATGTTGCCATTCTTTCGAGAGCACAAGGCAACTTGCAACAAAAGGTCTTTTCTCTGAATTATCACTCATGAATAAGTGATTAATATTTTAGTTACTTACATCCATTAATCTTGTTATTTTCCCCTCATAACAATTCATTTTGTTCACCTTTATACTTTGGGAAAAATTCCAGTAAAACCTAGGTAGTGGCTGAAATATGTTTCTTGTAGTATGTATTCCTTCTCTCTATTATCTTGTGTATTGGTTTACTGGTTATGATGGATAGCAGTTTTCCAAAATAGATAAATCTGTTCCATGTTTCATTTATGTATGGAAATGACTGAACATATATGATAAGCATGTAGAGGTCTCAAACTCTTTTCCTAGAAAGCCTATTAGTCTACATGTCTTAGTTCAACCTTCCTATTTGGAGTAGTGCTTGGAAAAAAAGAGGAAAAAATTGAAATGTGTCTGTTGCACTAAGGCATGCAGTTAAGGGCTAAGCCCTTCTTTCTTTTCCTCTTTGAGAGGGACCAATCTCACAAGAGAGAAATAAAATATTTTTTTTATTTTTATTTTTTAAAAAGGGCGGAATATAAAAATACTGTTTCAGTTTTAAGAATTCCCATGCAAAAATAAGTGAAAGGAGAGATAAAAATAAAGGTTTGTTCAAATCACAAATCATGACTTAAAAAAATTTCCCATAAGGAAAAAAGGGGGCGGGATATATGGCTGTGGCTCAAAAGACGTTTGCCTATTCCTGTTTCAGGGACCACTTTGCTGTAAAGAGATTCCAAGTTGTATAATATAATCACTGATCTTATATAAAGAAAATAAATAACACCACCAGCCCAAAAATAATTTGGCTTTGGCTCAGATAAGCCTATAAAATAAAATTTCTAGATATAAAATAACTGTATCTATTAATTCAAATATCACAATTTCCCTCTGTTTTAATTGTTCCTTGATTTCCTTCCACTCAGTTAATTTTAAAATTGTCAGATAAATGGAATGAGTTCCATTTCTGTTCTTAGCCTTGGTTCTCAATCACTTTCTTTCCTGATCCTTGGAGTTCTCCAGGAGGGACAAAAGTGGAGGGATGTGCCTGTTAAACATGAACAAAACGCAACTCTCCTGTGCATGTTCATGTGGGTTTAAATCCAGATGCCGTCTGACAGTAAATGTAAGATGGAATTGCCTTCCCATTAGCTCCAACTGAGAGCCCATGTTTCTTTTAAGGAATTAAGATATTAGATGACCCTAACCCTGACCCTACCATTATTTTATTCAAGCAATCTTGTACTGTAGATTATGTTGAAAGATGCTGATCAAACTAAGAATTTGTAACTATCTCATTTATAACTATTATAAATAATTATAAAGCATTAAAACTTCACTGAATGCTGGTTTCTTATAGCTTTTAGTATCTTCCAAATTGATGATCCTCTGATTTATATTCAGTAAATTGTATGTGTTATGATCCAAGTAAAAAGAGGACATAGCTGCATTCTTCTGAGTGCTACCAGCCATTTGACTCTAGGTGGGTGGTGTGCAGCGGATGACAAGAAGTGATAGAAAAAACATCAAAAGGTAAAGTGGCAGAAGAGAGGAAGATAGAGGAGGAAAGGTTAGGTATTCACGAAGGACAGTGACAAGATGCCTGTAAGATTAGAGGTTTGGCAGGAAAATGCTTGATAGAATTTCATTTGGCTTAACCGAATCAATGAAGAAATAAAATAAAAATAAAAATTGGTATGATTGATTTCAAATATTGAAGCAATTGCTCTAAATCAGGGTTAGGCAACCTATGGCACTTTGAAGTAGTGGTGGTTTGCCAGTTTTTTTACTAATGGTCCAGACGTGCATGCACAGAAGTGTCTGGGCCGGTGGATGGAGGAGCCTCCCACTGCAGCTACTACTGGTTCACCAGATCCAAGCCAAACCAGGAGCAACCCACCTCTGCTTTGAAGGTTACTGAACGATGATTTCCAGTTTCCCTAGTCGTAAATAACAATCCACTCTGTGCTGAAGGCTCACAGGGTTATTCTTTATCATTGCTTCAGTTTAAAGCAAAGCAGAATTCAGTTGCAGAGCAGAAACGATACAAGTAAGCCAGTAACAGAAGTTAGGATTTCCCAAGATGGGTTGACTAGGAAAGAAGGAGGAAGTCTTTCATAGAACATGCCTATAAGAAGCATTGAGGCAACTCTTTTTTAAAAAACTAAATGAACACAATTTGAAGGGGAAAGGATTTTGAAGAGCGACTGGGTTTTTCCACCCTTTATATCAGTCATATGTTCAAGCATAATTTTAAGACATTAGCATGCTTAATGAAATAACACATAAATCTAGAGAAATAAATTTGTTATATGACCAGTTTAGATGGTCGTATGAACACTATCACTTATCTGTTTTATACAAATGCTACTAATTGCATTTTTCACTTTTGACTCCCTGGATTACATGCATTTATGCATGGACTACATGACTTGCTATTGTTGTTTTTAATGGTACTTTGGAAAAGAATACTGAATGATGTTTATGTTTAACCTCTTCTTTTCCTCCTATGTTTAAATTAGTAGATGTGACCATGGAAGAAATGGCATAACTTTTATTTTTATTTTTAAAAATGAAACTAGGGAATATGGTAGAACTTATCATTTTTCACCACAAAGAGTTACACATAACTCATCTATTTTCCAGCAAAACTAGCTGTATTAACACTAGCATATATACATGACTAAACTTTAGACTACTTAATATTTTGGATATATTCCTTTTAGAATCACTATGCCAAAATATTTCATAAGTTTCATACTCTGCTTTGTATCCACATAAACATGTTTGCATATTTATAGTAATAGATCAACTTCTAATTATAGTTTTACAGAAGATTGTATGTAAGTGCTTAATAGAAACTAAAAGTACAATGAGGCTATAGCAATGTCATTGTTTAAAATTACAAACTTGTTTATTATTGTATTTCTTTTACAATTAAACATTACATCAAAAAAACGCTTTAGTTTTTCACTGCTTATTCTGTTTCTTTATTTGATATTCTCCAAAGAATTTTCATAGTGGCTTACAAAGAAACAAAAAAAATTATAAAAACATGCATACAAACATAATACAGAAGTTTCTTTTAAGATAAAAAATGCAAAAAATCAATTGCTTGTTCATTACATCAATTAAACTGGATAAGAAATAAATTACCCCTCTACTTTCAACTGTCAACAGAGTAATTGCCCTAAGTGTGACTGCTACAGATTTGTGATATATGTATATTGTTCAAGTATATTTGAACCTGTACTAGTTCAACAACAGGAATTTCAGACTGACAATGCTCAGTTAACTATTTTCTGGATTTTTTACAATACATATGGATTTTAAATTGATTTACCAATTGGGATATTATTAAGGCAGAGAATTCTACAGTAAAAAAAACCGTTCATATTGCCATATTTAATGAAAACATTAAAGTGTCCCTGCCTTCTGTTAACAGTTGCTTATACATTGTATATTAGCTCTCATATTTAAGAAAGCTGATTGACTAAATTTTATTTTCAAAGAGAGTTTCTTAAACTGAAATAATTAATAAATAAACAATTGTTCAATTAATTATCAAATTAGTTGTGAGACAAATCATCATCATCACTTATTAGGCCATTATAGTAATTTTCTTGAGATGCTACTCCATATCTGTACATTTAAACACATAGAGGCAACAGCGAACAATGTGAATGATGATAAAGAAGAAGGTGATGAGCACATAGCTTGTGATAATAGTCTTAATAGCATACTGAGTTTCAGGATCATCAAAGCTTCGTCTGTGGCGACTTTCATATACTACAGATAGTCGGAATCCAGCAACTATTTCTCCTTCTCGCCAGCAGTAATAAATACCTTTGTCATTTTTCTGGGTAAAACGAATGTGGAGGTGATTTCCATGGTCAATAAAGACCCTCATGGTCTTGTTAACCCCAGTGAGAAACTTACTGAGATATAATCGTGTTGAATCTTTATCCCAGGCAACAGCATGCTCTGGCCTAGCACCAGGGCAAGTAATGATCAATCCTCTGCCAAGAGACTGCTTGTGGAATTGAATAGGGATGTTGGAAACCCAAGGTTTTTCCCCAAGCTTTGAGATAATATTTGAAATGGGTGCTTCTCCTTCATTTGAAGCTGTCTTCCCCTTACAAGATACCACGCAACTTCGTATTACAACTTCAGGTTTTCTCATCTCAATACCATAAAACAAATTCTTTGGGATTGACTTTGAGCCACAAGATGCCACCTCTTCCATGGTGGTATGATACCGCCTGAACAGAGAAGAACTCTTTACATAGCAAAGCCCAATTCTCCGTTGTTCACCCCTAACATCACAGCGATTGCATTTAGTCCAGTCCCAGAAAATTGTGAGGACCGTGAAATTTGTTTCATGGAGGTCATTCTGTGGATGCTGTCCCTCATCTGCGAAGGCAACAGCTATTCTCCTTGAAGGCTGTACATCTATATCATAACCATAGAAGAAATCACCTTTCTTTGTACCACAAATATAATGCCCTGAATCTTCCACTTGAATCCGGAAGACAATGAGACTGAACATCCTAATGCTGAAACGACGAAGCATGTCACTGCCTACCTTGATGTGGCGTGAATCTACTATCAAAGTGCCATCAAAATCTGTCAGGACCTTAGTTTGCTGACTGCCCATGCTTTTTTGAAAGTACCAAACTACAGTAGTTATTTCCTCTGGCTTACACTTACAGGGCAATTCAAAACTCATATCAGCCAAGTAAGCAGCATTCTCAAACATCAAGAAAGCTGGGCAAGGATTCTTCTTGAACACATCTTCTTTTTCCATAATAGCAAAAGCATGAAGAACATCAGCAATGCCAAAAACCAGAGCTATCACAGCCCATCCTGCTGACACCATTTGATAGCTAGTCATATATTACCCAACAGTTTCCACGTTCTATAGGAGAGGCTAATTACACATTCTGGAGTTTACATTTTAACAATGCACATCAATGAAGAAAGCCTTCATCCTAGAATTGCTGGTGTTGCTCAGAGCAGACTTGTTAGCAATGTGTATCATATGTGTACATTGCCCTTTCATAAGAAATAAAGACTCTGGAATTACTTGTGTTAGTTCTAGAATGCCAACTAAGTTCTGATATGGACAAATCTAAGCCCTTGAGAACTGTTATGACTGATTGTATAAATGAAGCTGCCTCATAATCAAAAAACCTAGGACCACATTCTGTTCTTAGGTTAGAGATTTTCAAACTGTACTGCCATTTCTTAGCATAATTACTGCAATGTAACAATTATTTCCTATCATCTTAATTTAAAAAATCAGTTATGAATTCTTTAAATGAATGTAATGCAATTGAGGAACAAAAAGCATTTTCCCATTTGCACCTAATGTAAACTACAATATTAACACACCCAGCAACCTGTTTGTTTTTTGTTTTGTCAAAAACCTTTCTACATGGGGCTCCCCTTGAGGTGCACCCGAAGACTTCAGCTTGTCCAGAATGCAGCCGCGCGAGCAATTATGGGAACCTCGAGGTTCACCCATGTAACACCGCTCTTGCGCAAGCTGCATTGGCTGCCTGTCATCTTTTGGGTGCGCTTCAAGGTGTTAGTTATCATCTTTAAAGCGCTCCATGGCACGGGACCTAGTTATCTGCGGGATCGGATTCTGCCCCATACATCCCTGTGGCCGATTCGCTCCCACAGAGAGGGACTTCTCCGGGTGCCGTCCACTAGGCTATGCCAGCGGGCGACGCCCAGGGGAAGGGCCTTCTCTGTGGTGGGCCCAGCCCTCTGGAACGACCTTCCCCCCGAAATCAGAACAACTACGGACCTCCGCTCCTTCCGTCAAAAACTGAAAACACACTTCTTCTGCTTGGCCGGCCTAGGTTAGTCTTCCGTTTTTTAATTGGGTTTAGGGGATTGTAGTGTAATTTTAGTATAGTGGGTTTTAGCGCAGGGATAATTTTGTTTAATTCTTATTTTACCTATTTATGTATTTTATATTAGTATTTTTAATTTCCCTGTGCACCGCTCCGAGTCCCTTTGGGGAGAGGAGGCGATCTATAAATAAAATTATTATTATTATTATTATTATTATTATTAAGTATTCATGGCAAATATTCATCTTATTCCCAGCCTATCAGCCTATGATTGAAAGGATGTCATGGCATCCTTCATTTTACTATTGTAATGTTAAAGACTACATCCATTATGCTGAAAGTGATGGTGGGATCAGAGAGGTGCTGATTGGTATTTCAGGCTGATATGAACATGCACGTTCCCCTTCAAGTTACCCAGAACTGATCATCTGACAGAATTGCATAACAGTTTTAGACTGCTCAATCATCAATTGTTTCATTAACTGTTTCATTTCATCAAGATCTAATGTAACATCTGAAATAATTTTTGGGAAGAAGATTCAAACATATTCTTTCCCTCCATCTATCTACCCACCCTATTATTTATGATATTTTACTACTATAGTGTACTCTAAATAGAACTTCATAACATATCAAGTTATATGGTTAAGTGTTAATCACAATTAAGATAAATTAATACAGTTGTGATATAGATAGCCTTTTGATAGTTGAAGCTTATATAATGTCTTTTGTGGAACCCCAAGAGATCTAGAGATTGGGACAATGATACAAGTGAATCTGAAAGAATCATGTTATTGTTGTTTTTGCTTTGAGTATGAGTACTATAATTGGAATTGGAATCAAAACGTGGCTAAGTAGCTCTGAGGAAAGTCCAAGGCACCTGAACTAGATAAAAAAACATATGCACTTTGGCATAATATAATATTCCTCTTACAGTTCATTTGCTTATGTTCAAATGACAATGCTAAGACCCCAAATTTGGTCTTCTTGGTTGAAGCATATATGTAGTGTTACACTGTTTTCTGCTACTTTAACATTAATTTTTTTAAATAATGCCGTTTCTACGTCAGTGTGCCCAAGATGATACAAGGCCAAACAATTTGACCACTTAATAATAGTAAATTTCTTGACAATGCATAGTTTGCATATTGATCTTTAATAAATTAAAGATGAATAAAAATGAAGAGCTATAGGCACTCTCAGTTTGCTATGGCCTCTCAGGTATATGTGGTATCTCTGATGGGAAGGATGAAAGAGAATACATAGGGTAAAGATTAAGTACTGTCTAGGTTCTAGATATAGGACAGTTCCATCTAATAACATGATCCAAAACAACTTTAAATTTCTTCTCAATTTTTTTATTGCTTTGCTGGAAATAACACAGTTTTTAAAATTTTTCTCTATCAAGACTAAGTTAGTTGAAATTCCAATTAATATACAATAGTATCAAGTTAATATTAGCCTGGAAATGCAATACTATTTTTGCTATAACAGAATGTGTCAGAATATTGCAGATACTCAAAAGCTTGCTTCCAAACTGTTAACTGAATTATTACTATGGTGAGTACCTAGAAATAGAGCAGACAAGCAATCTATAATACTCTTGTGACTGAAACTGTGTAGTTGTAAAGAATAAAATGCATTCTCTCAAATTGTCTTAATAAAATCATACTTATGTTTAATACTTGGTTTCAGGTTCTTCAATGTGAATTAAAAATCCTTCCCTCTGATTTCAGCTGGGTTGCTTGCTATGTTTACCTATTAGTCAAAAAAGCCTCAATAAATATACTTAAAGAGCCAACATCCGAGTTGTCAGTATTGTCTTTCATACTTCAGAGACTAAGCCTTCTAACTAAAGCAGAAGTTCAATCAAGATGTGTGATAAGAAATATGACAAAACTACTCCAAAATAAATAATGCATAGTTTTAAACTGGTAATGGTTTAAGTTGATATAATATTTTAATGCAATTGAAACAAAAAGCAAGAGGCGAGCACTTTCTGATTACCGGTAGGTATCTATTTTTCATATGCTCTTATTTTTCCAATATATACTAAGAGGGCTGATAGATATGTTTTTAATAGGCACTCTAGTTCTTTTTTATATTACAATGTTTCCATCTTGAAACTAAGTCTTGAAACTCAAGACTTGATCAAGGAGATTTGGTAAAGGTTCATCAGTTTCAACACTTTTTTTTCAATTCCTTTACCTCCTTGACAATGGATTTGAGTAGCATCTGTATCATCTTCATTTGCAATCTGTTGAATTTCAGAAAAATTGCCAAGGTCATTTCCTATTTTTTGCAATTTTTCAAACAACTGCCTGGAGTTTTCTTTCTCTTCCTCACTAAGGAGTTCAATGTTTAGTCCAAAACGTTTGGTACCTGATAATTTCTCCAAGATATCCAAGATAAAATTGCAGTCTTTAATGCAAGCATTTTGGTTCAGTACCACTAGAAATTCACCTAAGAGGCCAAAAGCAAGATCTGTTTGGAAGATCCGGCCCAGGTTTTGGGATCCAAGTTGGAGGAGGAGGAGATAGCGGTCCTGATTGTTTTTCATACATCTGCGCCAATCTCTGTAGAACTCTGCAGACGTCTCAGGCAGGCTTTCTAATTCCTAGAGAGTTTTTTAAAATGATATAGTCTCACTGCCTAGATATTATTGTACTTTCCAACTCCACAATTAATAATTTCTTCATTTTTTAAGTATCAATTAATGTTTTACAGAAACTGAAATTTAAACAGGGCTGCTAGAAACAGATTTTTTAAAACAAAAAAATGGCACAATATATTAATGATGAGAAATACAAAAGCATCATTTGTTAAAAATATATCTGCTCCCACTGTATATTTTTGGGTATAATTCTTCAACAAAACAATAAAAACTAGAAAGATGGATAGGATGGGTAGGATATAGGTTTATGTTTGGTTTAGGTTTATTGTTTTTTTATATCGCCCTACTCCCGAAGGCTCAGGGCAGTGTACAGCCAAAATAAAAAACAAGTATATAAAAGTTAGAAAAAGCTATTAAAAGGCATAATTAAAAACATCATTAAAATATTGGCCAAAATGTGGAAAAAACCAAACTAACCCTAATTAAAATAATAAAAATGTAAATTTAAAAATTTAAGTTAAAAATTAAAAAAAAAAAGCTTTATGTCAGCTCGGCCTGTTGAAAGAGAAAGGTTTTGAGACTGCGGCAGAAGGTGCGTAAGTCAGGGCTAGTTCTTAATTCCGGGGGCAATCGTTCCAGAGAGCAGGTGCTCCCACGGAGAAGGCTCTCCCCCTGGGTGTCAACAGTCGACATTGTCTAGCCGACGGCACCATGAGGAGACCCTCTCTATGGGAGCATACGGGCCGGTAGGAGGCTCTCGGTGGCAGAAGGTGATCTCATAGGTACCCAGGTATAGGATGGTAGGTATAGGATGGGATAGGATAAGATAGAATAATAATAATTCTATAGTATTGTTAGATTTATTCAAATATTGAAAAAAATATTGAAAAAAATAATCTTCTAGTTTTAGTTCCTAAAAAAATTAAAATATATTTAATTTTAAAAAATATTTGGAGAAACATTTCAGCTCATAGACAGAATTATTCTTACCTGAGGCAAGTCTATCTTACTCTCTTGTTTGTGATTTGCTTTAACTGCACAGGAGTTCCACAACACATTTCTGCCACTTCTCATTTTGTCCTTTTTCTCCAGAGGTTTCAAATGGGAGGCTAGAACAATATCTCTGCAGACAGAATGGAGAAAGAGTCTAGAGACATTACAGATAACCATTTAGCAGCAACAACTTGGTTTAAAGCTACTAAATTCTCATTTCATCTAATTATTAAAGAAATAGGAAAGTTATATCATGCATCTTGCCTGGCCTCTTAACTGCTAGATTATGGGAAAGGCTACTCTACCATATAAAACTCTGGCTAACTTACAATATGCAATACGCAATATGCAATACATAATAGATATTGCAACATGTAGGAGAAAAAAATGCAGTAAAGAGGACACCTCTGCTTCTTCAGGTTTAACTGTTAACTCTAGCCTCTGTGTTATTGTTGCTTCTTTCTCTGATATATTATGCAAAATAGGAGGAAGCAGAGTGGTTTAATTGTTAAGTTATTTGGCTTCCTTCTCTCAGGTATGCAGAAATTAAAATTGAAGGTAATGAAAACTGCACTATATTGCTAACACATATCACAAAAATGAATGTTTTTCCAGGTAGTACATTTCCTGCACAAGATAAGAGTACTGGACAAGAAAGTCTCCTACATTGCTTTCTAATGTCTATATTCTGTGATTAATATTTAACTTGCTATTCACTGTGTAAATATATCGTCCAATGTTCCACATGCAATGAAATAAAATTAAAGAACTACTAATGTTATGAGACAATTATTACTCTCCAGTTTTCTCAGCACCAACAGAACAGAGGGAAGGCAGCTCAAAAAAATCACTGTTAGTATGAAAATAAAGTACAATAAATAAATATTGTGCTTTCATCCAGTTCAGGTTTTAAAAATAACCAGACTTACAAAATGTATATGTATTATTAATTTAATTATTATAGGTTCAATAGATTTGCTAAATTCAAAGGAAATTGTCCTCATAAATAAATGTTTTTATCCATATTCTGCATCAAATCAATAAAGGAATCTGAAAATTAAGAAACCTGAATTCTTCATAAGATGATACTTTCTGATGTACCGCTCGGAATTTAGCCTCATTTTCTCTCTGGTATTTCTCATCTGTGGCAATAGCTTCTTCTAGCTCTTTCTCCAAAGCATGGAAATCAATCATGCCTTCCACTTTGGGAACCTAAGAACAACACAGCTGACCAATAATTAGATATTTAATTTGTAAAACCAGGTTTCTCTCTCAGATAATTGTACAATAGAAAACGATCAGCTTCTTATGACTATTTTAAATACACCATTGTTTTGTCCAATTTTGCTAAATGATTTCAAATACATAACCTTCAATTTCCATTAGTATAGAATACTGAAAACTCATTTTATTTACAAATATAGTCGTAAATAGAATAAAAGAGTAGCCCTTTCCAATGAGCTACTTTATTTTTAGCCTGTTCAGATTTTAAAAACTAGCTCCATACTGGTTTTGGTACTGTTTTTCTAGCTGTAAAAAGTATCATTCTCCAACATGGTAATGTGAAAATAAATGAAATGTTGCAGTGATTGCATTTTATGTCCTCTAATATATGTAATACAACCACTACCCCACATCCTCATCATTCTGTGGTTGGTGAATTTATTAAGTAAAATCAGTGAAAATAGACTGACTGACTAACTGACAGATAGATATTAAGAGTCAATTCAACCACTATATCCTTGCAAGTAGATTCTGACATATAAGGAATTTGCTATTGAATGTACCCTTCTTATGGGTCATTCCCTCCTCCCCACCTTCCAACCAAGCCTATCGCCTTGGAGTCTGCCTAGATCAGGCATTGACGGAAATGAAGTACATCAATGTAAAATAGTAAGTAGGCAAGCAAGAACATAATCAGCAACACTCCGAGAAAACAGTAAACAAGTCAGCCCGAATTAATACTCTTTTGGCCACTCCATATTCAGTGGCGACGGATTTTACAGGTTTATGTTTTACTTTACTATCCCATGCACACCCAGCACCCCAAAAACTGCTCTCGGTTTGTCTCGCTAACCTGGCCGTTACCAAATAGAAGGAAGGGAAGATTTTTCCACGTTTGTGAAAACGTAGTTCGATTTTATTTATTTTTTAAATCCGGCCTAGGCGTCCCCTTTCAATAGCAATTAAGCGTCGATTCGGTTTCCATAGCAATTGGAAAACGAAATGGCGAGATGGACCTGTAGGCGATCGGGACAGTCTATCATAAACGCCTGATCACAATCCATGCTTATCAAAAATTTCAATTTTGCTGAGACGGCCCGAAAAAAATCGAAATCGAATCTATAAATCCTTCTCACTCTCCAGCATCAAACAGAGGGGAAAATGTGGAAAATCAATCAGGCTGCTAAATGGACAACTTTATCCGGAGGAAAATGAAGGGGCTTTTTGTGCCACGGTCGCATCGTGCGCCGGCAAGGGAAACGTCTCGAGTAACGCGCGCTTCCTGAGAAGGAGAACAAAAAAGGTAATCGCACGCGTGCGTTACTATTTCTTGTAAAGCCTTACGATATATATTTTTAAATGCGTATTTTTAAAAAGAGTAAACGGCCGTTAGATTCCACAATATCTCTCAGTAGTCTCAAAGTACGCGATTTGTTCTTTGAACGAAAGTGCTGGAATTCGAATAAGTGGGTGATATGGCAACGGGTAGAGATATTTGGGAGAACCGTACCCATGGAAGCTAATGGGAAGATAGATTTAGGCATTTTTAAAAACAAGACTTTGCACTTTCAAATGGTAGAAAATACATGTCTGCACATCTTATACAATATTTCATTGAAACATATACATGCCTGGCCTTATTAATTGAGATATGAAAGAGATTAATATATACATAGTCTTCCTCTGAAGTAAAAAGGACTCAACAATAAAACCACTGCTTGCATTCAGGTAGACTAGATTTGTGAAAAATAAAGCTACAGGTACAAAGATGCAGTTCTGATAAGATGTTATTTTTGTTGCTTTTTCTTTTTTAACCTATAACAGAATGCTATCATATTCTAAAACTGGAAGTCTCTGAAAAAGTCACTGTTGAATTAGAACAACTGATTCTATAAGGATAATTATAATCTTGTAAGATGAGTGATGTGATATGACAGCAATTGTGGCTAAAAAGGAGCTGGAGAAATTATACCTGATAATTAAAACTAGGGAGAATCATGGAAGGTTGATGAATAAAAAATAGCTCTTGGATTAATACTGGCAGAAAGCTAGTGAATTGGTAGTTTATAGCTGTCAAGCTGAAAATAAAATGTGAAACTAAAAACAAGGAATAAGCTATGAGTAGTGTTAAATGCTGATAAAGTATCAAGTTTGCAATAAAACTAAGGTGTTAAGATAAATTGAAAACTATCCCAATATGAATCTTGCAAGCAGGGGTAAGGCACATTAAATAATCAGCAAAGCAATCAAATATTAAAGTGATATTTTCAGAATACAAACTAGCTCTATTTTAATTATTTATTTTTACATTCAAGACCAAGCAACATGGATACTGACCTGTATGATGAATTTGGAAATTATATTGGTCCAGAGCTTGATTCTGATGATGATGACGATGAAATGGGTCGTGAGTCAAAAGATCTTGATGAGGTACTGATTTCATGCTTGTGCTACAAACAATATTCATGCTTAAGATCATCCTTTAGGGTTTTTTTCATGCTTCTGTAATTCAGTTTCTGTAATGAACAGATTAACGATTAAGAAAACAGTGTTTCCTGAAAACAGTGTTAGCCTTAATTTTAAGAGTAGCTGCTACATGCTACTTTCTTGTTTGGCAACATTTTACAAAATATACAATATGCACATATGCTTGCAAGTTATAATTGAATGTTGATATCAGCCCTAAATTCTGTAAGTGGAACTCTATTGCTAACAGTTGGCTGAGGGCAATTTATTTTGGTTTCAGCCTGATGATGATGATGATGACGATGATATGGGAGACCATGATGATGACCACCCTGGGATGGATGTAGTGTTACATGAGGATAAGAAATATTATCCAACAGCTGAGGAAGTGTATGGTCCTGAAGTAGAAACTATAGTGCAGGAAGAAGATACACAGCCTCTTACAGGTAAGACATTTAAATGGTAAGACTCTGTTGCTCAACTTGCTGCACTTTTCTCCAAGTCTTAGTTCAGTTTTGTTGGATTACTGTAGAGTTGCTGTAAATCCAGTTAGTTTGCTTGGGAATGATCATATTTTACTTATTTTATTTATTAGTTTTATTTTTGATTAGCTAAAATAATATACGTGCCTAATGCTGTAACTTATTATTTTTCCTACCACAAAAATCCAGTGAATTGTGTTCAGCTAAGAAGGAATGATTGATGCAATCACCAATGGTTTCATGCCTGTGGAATGACTACAATACATAGTCTCTTGATTTCTAGCTCAATACTTTAGCCACTACCCCAGAATGGCTCTCATAATTGTAATTTTTCATATCCCATTGACACAAGGTTGGGGGAAATTGTTCCAATTAACCAGGCCAATGTGTTGTCTGGGGGGATTCTGGGAGTTGAAGTCTACATATCTTAAAAGTTGCTAAGTTTGGGGAAAACTGTATTAACATGATGAGAAAATAATCAGTATAGGAAGGATAGATTACAGCACATCTGGTAAATAAAGATACTTCTCTATTTGAAAGGTATCTACAATGCAGTCTCAAAAATATTTATAGAGTGTACTATCAGATATTTAGCACAGATATTTGCATAACTAACATATATGGACACTGATTTGCCATGCTATGTTTTAGGCCAGATGTTATACATCAGTAAGAACTAAGACAAATATATTATTCTGTCTAATGTGCTATTAGTACATTCATTATTTGATACTTGGGAAATATTCCCAGCCACTTTTTAAACAAAAACGAATTCCTTTTTACTTGTCATGCATAAATCAAAAATCCACTTTAAGGCTTGTGGCATGTATTTTTGAATCTTTTCCCATTGATAAATGTTTTAGGAATGCCTTGCTTTTCCGTTAAAGACAGTATTATTTCAATGCTTTCTTTTCCTACAGAACCTATTATTAAACCAGTGAAGACCAAGAAATTTTCCCTCATGGAGCAAACATTGCCAATTACAGTATATGAAATGGAGTGAGTAGAGCTTTTGATTTATTTGTTCTCTCTCTTATTTTCCCTCAAACTGTTATTACTCTTTTTTCTTCTCTCTGTTCTTTTCTTCACAACTTCTTTACAAATTGGCCACTAAAACTTTTAGTTGTTACAGTATCCATCGTAATTTATATTATATTATGAGAAATGTAGTCCCAACTTATAGGCAGGTGCAAGTTTGATTAAAGATGCCTTAGTTCATAATATAACCCTTGTGGTTCTCCACTATTCTTCTAAGTCAACCCCTTCATCTATTTTTATGTAATCACCCTTGCACTCATTCATTGTCTACCCTTTATATTGTACTCATTTTTGTTTATCTACCAGTAATCATTATCTGCAGAACTTATAATCAGAACTATAGTAGTTTTTATCTCTATTCTCAATGTTTGCTGCAAAAGGCCAGTAATGTGAAAGAGAGATGAGGAAATGCAGAATATTATCAACATGAATTATAAGTTACAATTATTAGAGACAGATAAATTTTATTGAACTTTAAGTCAGGGGTCCCCAACCCCCGGGCCGCGGACCGGTGCCGGTCCGTGGCTTGCTAGGAACTGGGCCGCAGGGCCGGGGAGGAGGGGGCAGCCCCCTGGGCAGAGCGCACGGGAGAGCGCAGGCGCGGCTGTTCGCGCCGTTGGAGTGCAGCTCTTCCTCCACCCTCGTTGACGGTGGAACTCCTGAGCGCCGCAGCAGCAGCCCTCCCTACCGGCCGCCAATTCCCTTCCTCCCGATGGGTCACCCACTGAATGCCGTTCCTTCCCCCCGCCCCCCATGGAGACTTCTCAGCTCCTGGAAGAAGCCTGAACGAGCGACCAAGCAGGGCGGCCGGGCAGGCTAAGACGAGTGAGCACGGCGGGCCGGGCTGAGGAGGCTCCGCGGGGGGGGGGGGGGGACAGACAGACAGAGAGAGGCACAGACACAGAGAGAGACAGGGAGGGAGGGGGGAATCAGAGAGTGACAGACACACACAGAGAGACAGACAGAGGGAGGGAGGGAGAGAAAGAGAGAGACACAGAATGAGTGATTAAGTGCGTGAATGCGAGACAGACAGACACACACACACACACACACACACACATAGAGTGATAGATGGGCGGATGAAGGAGAGAGATAGAGAGAGAGAAAAAGAAAGAAAGAAAAAAGTGGGAGAGAGAAAGAAAGACAGACAGAGAAAGAAAGAAAGAGACAGAAAGGAAAGAAAGAGGAAAAAGAGAAAGAAAAAAAGGGAGAGAAAGAGAGAGAGAGAAAGAAAGAAAGGGAAAGAAATAAAGAGATAGAAAGAAAGAAAGAGGGAAAGAAAGAAAGAAAGAAAGAAAGAAAGAAAGAAAGAAAGAAAGAAAGAAAGAAAGAAAGAACTTATGACCACAATTGAGCCCAAAAGTTTGGTTGTTAACCAAGACCATTGTTAAGTGAGTTTCACATTTTCCAAGTTGGCCATGCCCACCCAGTCACATGACTGCTGAGCCACTCAGCCGGTCCGCAAAACTTTCTTTAAAATGAAACCGGTCCCTGGTGCAAAAAAGGTTGGGGACCCCTGCTTTAAGTGATATTGATATAGAAAATATACAGCTCTCATCTTGCTTTCTTCCCATCTCAGTTCAATAGGGCAATACTATTACTGTGTACATCTTAATATAAGAAGAACTTTTCCACTTTGTGAAGAGATTTTGGTAAAATATATTCTTATCACTCCAGTATTGGGAGATTCATTTAAGCAATTTAAATACACAACTGCAAAGTATAGATTCTTCAAAACTGATAAGGCTGTAATTACAATATTTCCATCTCTACAAGGACATAATGGGAGACCAGTGCATCTGCAAGGAAAATTTCCTTAGGCAGTGATAATCACTAACAGTGTTTCCTCTCTTTGATCTTTTTCTCTTAGTTTTCTTGCAGATTTGATGGACAACTCAGAACTCATCCGGAATGTTACACTTTGTGGACACCTACATCATGGGAAGGTGAGCATCTATTAAAATGTTCACTCATAGGGTCAGCTAGTTTATTTAATAAATTACTTTATAAATTAATAAATATGATAATAAAGAATCTGTTAAATCATTCTAAGCTTTATTAATCATAGGATTAAATCTGGTGTTTCAAGGTTTAAATTAATTTGAAATGAATGTTTTTAAATAATTTAATAAAAACTTAATAGTGCTTTTCTTAACAAGCTTTTTTTTTTGTAAAAACGGGAACCATTTACTAAGAAAATCTCATTTTTATTAGACAGATGAACCAACATAGATACTGGCTTCCTCTATTGTTGAATTTGATGATCTAAATACCTCCTTCCAACTCTTATAATTCTGGAATTTGAGAGCAGCTTTTAACATTAGTGACATACACAGTATGTTTAAATAGAAAAATTTGAAGAGTTTTTAATGTTTAACATAGCTTTGAAATATATGGAACAAGAGTGTCTACAATGTATGTGTATGTCTGAGTGAGAGAAACAGACAGAGAAAGAAAATTGAAAATGATTGTCTCAATAATATCTTGACTTTTTTAACATTCCCCACTCCCATTCTGTTAGTTGTTATCGCAGAACATGGGCCATCTTGTTTCTAATTGTAAAAAGAGCTAAAAGAATCATATCTTTAAACTTCTTAACACTGTATTTTAACTAGTTGCATTATTTCTTTATTCTTTTCTAATACCTTTAGACTTGTTTTGTGGATTGCCTGATTGAACAGACACATCCTGAGATCAGGAAGCGATACGACCAGGATGTAAGTTTCATGAAACCATTTCATTTTTTATGGGAAGTAGGTATATGGTACTATAAGGATATAAAAGTGATTAGTCTTCCAATTACATAATCCATTCTAATCCAGAGAGTTTTCTTGGGATTTTTGTGCAAGGAAGTCACAAGTTCAGGTCTATCTTCTGCCTGTCAGCATTCCAAATATCATCCAAAATTAAATTAGAGTTTAAGGCAGAGCTTTTCTCAAAGTTCCAATTTATTAAGAGAGACATATTGGGACATTTGTGGAAACCCGAATCTGAAAGCTTCCCGGGGTTCCCACCTAGTTGAAAGTTCATGATGAACTCCCCAACTCCCACAAGTCCATCACATGGTCCAATCTTCCACTGCCACGCTGGCATTTCCACCCATCCACTTCCAGTCAGGTGCAGAACCAAAGAATGACCTTGGGTTTCTAGAAAGGAATGTTTTATTTTGATGACAACATATTCTACTCCTTACTATTCCTCCTCCCAATTCACCACTAATGAAAAAGCATAGTAAAATAATAGAAAGAGTGTGGCAGGTCAAAAATCCAGAAAGGAATGTGGCTGCAGGCCTGACACTACAATGGAAATTTGATGGTCATTTTGGGTCCTTCTCGCATATAGCACAGCTTTCCAAGACTGTTAGAATGAAATAAAATGTGAGCCCCATATAAGATGTTTCAAGCTCTTGGAGGAAAATCAGGTTATAAATCTAAAGAATAAAAAATAATAATACATACATAACAACAGAGACCTCTGAGATAAATCAGGTGGAACAACGGCTGATAACCTCTTTCTATCGGTCTATAATAGAAAGTCTCCTCACATATTGCATTATAGTATAGTACGCTGGTTTAACTGCTGCAGACAGAAAGGCATTACAGAGAGTGATTAATTCAGTACAAGTAACCATTGGTTGCCCTCTGACGCTGCTGGATGACATCGCCAGGTCTCGTTGCTAAAGAAGATACTCAGAGATGATTCACACCTTGGTCAGTATCTCTGCACTTCTACCATCGGGAAGAAGACATCAAAGCATAGCCAGTCAAACAAATAGTTTCTATCCTTGAGCTGTCAGACTCTTAAACACAACCACAACCACTCCATGCACACACAGAAACGTATGATTAGTTTTTTCTTTCTTTTTCTTTTCTTTTTTCTTTTCCGCTATAATTTTGCACCAGTGAAGCTAAAACCAATTTTGTTGTATTTATTTTGTACAACGACAATAAAAACTATACTACTACTTACCTCTTATGTTCTTATTGAGGACAGATTGGAAAAATAGAAGTAAAGGAAGCAATATTATTACTTAACTGTCTGGATGAAAATATTCTGCCTCAATTAATCCAGTCTGAATGATGCTATTTCTGTTTTTTTTCAGCTTTGCTATACAGACATTCTATTCACTGAGCAAGAAGTAAGTATATTTAGGTGTGTGTGTGTGTGTGTACTGACTGGCCTTTTGGAAGTTTTGTACCTAGGATTCTTTTCATCTTGCATAGTGTCCTCTTTCATCATATTGCTCTATGTTTTGAAGTATTAAAAACTGTATAAAACCACACAACAATAAGTTTTACTTCAATTCTGGCACATATAAAAATAGCCTTTTATCTCAGGCAAAATGTCAATTTTATTCACTATTTCTTTTGTAGTGACCTATCAGGTTATCACTGTAACTTTATAAAAACCCTTATTGCTGTTAATGGTCCAAAATTTAAAACTAATGTATGGAATAAGGAACAGGTAGGTTTTCAGTTGTTATTGGAATATAATTCCCAGTAATTCTAATTCTGGTATAGCTATGCAAATTAAGGCTGGTGTGAATTTTGTTCCAGCAATATCTTAAATCCTGTAAGATCCCTATCCCAATCCACATTTAATATTTTCTTTATATAAATATTGCATAAGAAAGCAGTTCCATTTATCTCAACAGAACCTTCTGACAATGAGTTCTACAAGTAAACATCTTCCTTTTCTCCCTTTCCATGTATAATTACGTTTCTATTTTTATCTTATTTTCCTTAAATTTAAAAATTCCAAATGTTTAGCTTTTTGCAGGAAGAAATATATTGTAATTCAACATTAGTTTTGTTGTTCTTTACTTTTATGTTGGTTTTTCTTAGGAAAGTGGAATCTGATCTGACCTAGAATGAATAAATATAAGGAAATTCTGGGAATTTTATTCTCATTCTTACCTATAATACAAAATCTAGAAGAAAGGTTCCACGTTCTCATAATATTATCTATCTTGGTGCTCAAGAGTTTTCATGTTGCTAAATACCATACAGCAGATCTCTAATATAATGTTCATTGCCTAGAATTCTAGGAATGTTCAGTATTCCTAGAAAAATGTATAATTTTGCTAATTCTTGCTATACTGTATCCTAAATTTGTGATCCTCAGTTTCAAATTAAAGAGTTATTTCCATCCCTATCATGATCTTGTTTTCATTACAGAGGGGTGTTGGAATTAAAAGCACACCAGTGACCACTGTCCTCCCAGACACCAAGGGCAAATCATTTCTCTTCAATATCATGGATACACCTGGTAAGATGAATCATCAAGCGAGCTAGAAATTTGACCTAATAAGTTTTTACTCTAGTATATTTTTAAAAAGAATCTTAAAATGGTGGTACATTTGCACATAACAAAGTTTTTTATACTTAATAACATGCAGTCCTTGACATCTGCATCTCTTGAAGTTCTGTATTTATTTAATTAACTAGCTATACCCGGCCATGCGTTGCTGTGGCCCAGTTTGGTTAAATGGCCAACCAATCTGTGTGTAGATCTACACCTGCACACATACACACAACCACCGTATAACCCCCAACCTACCTACCTACCTACTGTAATACAATAATACAATAGCAGAGTTGGAAGGGACCTTTGAGGTCATCTAGTCCAACTCCCTGCCTAGGCAGGAAGCCCTATACCATTTCAGACAAATGGCTATCCAAGATCTTGAAGACTTGCAGTGTTGGAGCATTCACAGCTTCTGGAGGCAAGCTGTTCCACTGGTTAATTGTTCTAACTGTCAGGAAATTCCTCCTCAGTTCTAAGTTGCTTCTCTCCTTGAATAATTTCCACCCATTGCTTCTTGTTCTGCCCTCAGGTGCTTTGGAGGATAGCTTGACTTCCTCTTTGTGGCAACCCCTGAGATATTGGAAGGCTGCTATCCTGTCTCCCCTAGTCCCTCTTTTATTAAACTGTATTTCTCCCTCTCTCTCTATGGGCCACCTGGGAGTTTGCTATCCCAGTGCCTTTTTGGCCCTAAGAGGCCTCCATACATTGCTGAGGAAATGACTGTTGGTGGGAGGAGTTACAGGGAGGTGAAAACCTGATCAGTGGGTACATTTTACATTTGTGTACCTTGCACATGACACACGTGTGCTAGGCACAAAATGAGTACGTATTCTATTATCGGAAGTCCTTGGGAACATTGTGTGAAAATTTGAGGTAAATCAGTCTAGTAGTTTTTGAGATTAGCGGCTTCGTACAAACTATTTTACATTTTTATTTATAGACTAGCTATACCCGGCCACGCGTTGCTGTGGCCCAGTCTGGTTAAATGGCCAACCAATCTGTGTGTAGATCTACACCTACACACAACCACCATATAACCCCCAACCTACCTACCTACTGTATTTCTCCCTCTCTATCTATCCCTCTACCTACCTACCTATCGTATTTCTCCCTCTCTATCTATCCCTCTACCTACCTACCTACTGTATTTCTTCCTTTCTCCCTCTACCTACCTACCTATACCTACTGTATTTCCCCCTCTCTCTCTATTCCTCTATCTACCTACCTACCTACCTACCCACCTACTGTATTTCTCCCTATCTATCTATACACCTACCTACCTACCTACCTACCTACCTACCTACCTACCTACCTACGGTATTTCTCCCTCTCTGTCTATCCCTCTACTTACCTACCTACTGCATTTCTTCCTTTCTCCCTCTACCTACCTACCCACCTACCTACCTACCTACCTACCTACCTACCTACTGTATTTCTCCCTCTCTATCTATCCCCCTATCTACCTACCTGCCTACCTACTGTATTTCTCCCTCTCTAACTATCCCTCTACCTACCTACCTACTGTATTTCTCCCTCTATCTATCCCCCTACCTTCCTACCTACCTACCTACTGTATTTCTCCCTATCTATCCACCTACCTACCTACTATATTTTTTTCCTTTCTCCCTCTACTTATTGCACCGATTGGGGGGGTTGGGGCTGGGAGGCACCGTTCTACGGTGGTTCTCGTCCTACCTCTCTGGTCGGTCGCAATGGGTGTTGGCAGGAGGGCAGAGGTCGTCCCCGAGGCCCCTCACATGTGGGGTCCCTCAGGGGTCGGTCCTCTCTCCCCTTCTGTTCAACACCTATATGAAGCCGCTGGGTGAGATCATCCGTGGTTTTGGGGTGGAATACCATCTGTACGCTGATGACACTCAGTTGTACATATCCACCCCAAACCACCCCAACGATGCCGTCGTGCTGTCCCGGTGTCTAGAGGCCGTACGGATCTGGATGGGTAGTAACAAATTCAAACTCAACCCGTCCAAGACCGAGTGGCTGTGGTTTCCGGCCCCCCGGTTCAGCCAGGTAAGTCCAACACTGGCCATTGGGGGCGAACAACTGGCCCCCGTGGAGAGGGCGCGCAACTTGGGTGTCCTCCTGGATTCCCGGCTGTCCATGGAGGACCATGTGGCGGCCGTGGCCAGGGGGGGCGTTCTATCAGGTACGCCTGATACGCCAGTTGCGCCCCTTACTGGACCGGGGAGCCCTTCGCACAGTCACTCAAGCGCTTGTGACATCCCGGCTGGATTACTGCAATGCTCTCTACATGGGGCTCCCCTTGAGGTGCACTCGAAAGCTACAGTTAGTACAGAATGCGGCCGCGCGAGTGATTATGGGTGCCTCAAGGCAAACCCACGTAACACCTCTCCTGCGCGAGCTGCACTGGCTGCCTGTGGCCTTTCGAGTGCGCTTCAAGGTGTTGACAACCATCTTTAAATCGCTCCATGGCTCGGGGCCTAGCTATATACGAGACCGCCTCCTGCCCCATACATCCCTTCGTCCGATCCGCTCCCACAGAGAGGGCCTTCTCCGGGTGCCGTCGGCGGGGCAATGCCGGTTGGCGACACCCAGGGGAAGGGCCTTCTCTGTGGCGGGCCCGGCCCTCTGGAACGACCTACCCCCGACCTTCGCACTATCTCGGACCTCCGCCTCTTCCGCCAACGTCTTAAGACGTATTTATTTCAGCAAGCCGGCCTAGAATAGCCCCCCGTTTCTGACTTTTTAAAAATAAATTATAATTTGGGGAGGTTTTTAACATGGGTTTTAGCACGGGTTAACTAATTTAATATATTTTAATTGATATTTATTGTATTTTGTGGTTTTAATAAAGCCTGTGCGCCGCCCTGGGTCCTAATAAGGAGAAGGGCGGGGTATAAATTTAATAAAATAAAATAAAATAAATAAATACCTATCTACCTACCTACCTACCTACCTACTGTATTTCTCCCTCTCTATCTATCACCCTACCTACCTACCTACCTACCTACCTTATTTCTCCCTCTCTATCTATCCCTCCATCTACCTACCTACTGTAATACAATAATACAATAGCAGAGTTGGAAGGGACCTTGGAGGTTATCTAGTCCAACTGCCTGCCTAGGCAGGAAGCCCTATACCCATGATGGCGAAGCTATGGCACAGGTGCCACAGGTGACACACAGAACCATTTCTTAGGGCATGCGAGGCATTGTCCTGTCAGCTTCAGTGTGCATGTGTGCCCTGGCCAGCTGATTTAGGCCTTCTTTTGAGGCCATTTTTTGCCCTCTGGAGGTGGGGGGAGGGTGAAAACAGCCTTCCTATAAAGCCTCTGGAGCCTGGGGAGGACGTTAAAAGCATGCCAAATGCAGGGGTCATGCACATAGCATTATGGATGTGGCACACCTGTGCACATCGCCCCTGCACTCCCCCTGCTTTTGTCACGCGAGCCAAAAAAGGTTAGCCATCACTCCCTAAACCATTTCAGACAAATGGCTATCCAACATCTTCTTAAAGACTTGCAGTGTTGGGGCATTCACAACTTCTGGAGGCAACGTCTGTTCCACTGGTTAATTGTTCTAACTGCCAGGAAATTCCTCCTCAGTTCTAAGTTGCTTATCTCCTTGATTAGTTTCCACCCATTGCTTCTTGTTCTGCCCTCAGGTGCTTTGGAGAATAGCTTGACTCCCTCTTCTTTGTGGCAGCCCCTGAGATATTGGAAGGCTGCTATCATGTCTCCCCTAGTCCTTCTTTTATTAAACTGTATTTCTCCCTCTCTCTCTATTCCCCTCTCTACCTACCTACTGTAATACAATAATACAATAGCAGAGTTGGAAGGGACCTTGGAGGTCATCTAGTCCAACCCCCTGCCTAGGCAGGAAATCCTATACCGTTTCAGACAAATGGCTCTCCAACATCTTCTTAAAGACTTCCAGTTCTGGGGCATTCACAACGTCTGGAGGCAAGCTGTTCCTCTGGTTAATTGTTCTAACTGTCAGGAAATTTCTCCTCAGTTCTAAGTTGCTTATCTCCTTGATTAGTTTCCACCCATTGCTTCTTGTTCTGCCCTCAGGTGCTTTGGAGAATAGCTTGACTCCTTCTTCTTTGTGGCAGCTCCTGAGATATTGGAAGGCTGCTATCATGTCTCCCCTAGTCCTTCTTTTATTAAACTGTATTTCTCCCTCTCTCTCTATTCCCCTCTCTACCTACCTACTGTAATACAATAATACAATAGCAGAGTTGGAAGGGACCTTGGAGGTCATCTAGTCCAACCCCCTGCCTAGGCAGGAAACCCTATACCGTTTCAGACAAATGGCTCTCCAACATCTTCTTAAAGACTTCCAGTGCTGGGGCATTCACAACTTCTGGAGGCAAGCTGTTCCTCTGGTTAATTGTTCTAACTGTCAGGAAATTTCTCCTCAGTTCTAAGTTGCTTCTCTCCTTGATTAGTTTCCACCCATTGCTTCTTGTTCTGCCCTCTGGTGCTTTGGAGAATAGCTTGACTCCCTCTTCTTTGGGGCAACCCCTGAGATATTGGAAGGCTGCTATCATGTCTCCCCTAGTCCCTCTTTTATTAAACTGTATTTGCTGTCAGATGGGTGGTTCTTTGTTACAGTTTGGTTCAGTTCGTATTAAACAGTTTAAAGCAGCTGCCTGCCTCCGTGTTTTTACCTCAGAGAACAGTTTTGAGCAGTATTTCTCTCCCCCCCCCCCTGCCCTCTCTCTATGGGCCACCTGGGAGTTTGCTATCCCAGTGCCTTTTTGGCCCTCAGAGGCCTCCATATGAGGCCTTTTCCAACACTGACAGTTGAAAAGCAGTCTGATGGACGTGGCTACAGGGAATTCTCACATTTTCACTGAGTACATTTTACATGTGTGTACTTTGCACATGATAAATGTGTGCTAGGCACAAAATGAGTTGGTATTCTATTATCCGAAGTCCTTGTGAACATTGTGTGAAAAATTGAGGTAAATCTGTCCATTAGTTTTTGAGATTAGTGGATTCGTACAAACTATTTTACATTTTTATTTATATAGATTACTGATTTCATATCAACCATAATCAAACAAGTCTTAGTAGGCTACAGTGAAATGGCAAATATCTACATAGAAAACACAAAAACTACAATAAATAAATGAGTACAATGTTGTAGTAAAAATAACTCAAATTACCAAGATTATATGTTTGCTGAAATAATTTGATTTTTAATAGTTTCCTAAAATTGTTATTAAGAAAAAGTTGAGATTAATTTCTAGTAGGAAGCCATTCCAAAGCAATGGGACTGTTACAAAAAAGTAGTGTTGCCTAATATTGGCATTCTTCACTTTGAAGCACAATAGACTGGTTTCTCATGTTCTAATTAACCTTATTTCCTAAGGGGGGAAATGTAGTGATTTGTTGTTTTTTAATTGTCTTTTTTTAACTCTTAAAGGTCATGTAAACTTCTCTGATGAGGTCACAGCAGGTCTTCGGATTTCTGATGGTGTGGTACTTTTCATTGATGCAGCTGAGGGGGTGAGTGTGTGTGGTCTCTTAGTCTAGTTGTTTTTCCCACTGGAAAAAGACACAGTATTGCAGATAAAAAAGTACAGGTAGTCCTCAAATTGATGACCTCAATTGAGCCCAACATTTCTGTTGCTAAGTGAGACACTTGTTGTGAGTTTCCCCCCATTTTTTCCAACTTTTTTGCTGCAGTTGTTGAGTGTAAAGCATCTGAATTTTGATCACATGATCATGGGAATGTTATAATGGTTATAAATGTGAAAAATGGTAATGTCACATTCTTCAATGATGTTGTAACTTTGAACTTTGATGTTGTAAATGAACTATTCTATGTTGAGGACTACCTGTACACAGATTGTCTAGGCAGAAAGGAGGAACAGCGATTTCCCACCCACCCACCCCTCAAATTCTGAAAGTAGGATGCTTCCAGCCTACATGATTATACAAAATGAAAAGGAGAAGGAGAGTTATTGTTTCAAATATCTATTCAGATCAGGAGGGAAAACAAGTTATATTCACAGATCCAAACTGTATCACAGTGTACTGGGGCATTGTAATGAACTCATAAGAGTGCTACAGGATTGTAAACTTTCAGGTTGAGATGTAGTAGTTCACAATTTTGACCTAGGGCACTATAAAAAATGACTAAGATGCTAAGAGAATCTTGAGGCAAGAAAGGCTGGAAACATTTGAGTTATATTAAATTGTACATGGATTTTTTTAAGCAATCTTGCATTTGAGCCTCAAGATAGTTTCTAAAATCTCTATTCTTACAATTTCAAGAAAGACTACAGACTTGATACCCTGGTGTCTTTCTTTCCCTTCTTTTGAGTCATTTGAATTGGTAGCTCGATCTGATAAGCATGAGTTTTTATCCAAGGGTAAAGGTTATACAAATAGCTTTCTTTTTTTGATAATGGCATCTTTTCTGACTTTTTTCTCTATGTTACCATAGGCTTAAATGTCAGTGTACTATAAAATACAATGCACTACAATTAACAATTGTTATTGGCTAATATTTTGTGTGGTATAGATATTTATTTTGTGAAAAGTCATTGTCTGTTGCAATAAACATTTTATTTTAATATTTATATTAGATTGATAGATACATAGATCAAACAGACAAGCTTACCGTTGAGCATGCTTGTTATGTAGGCTGCTCCTCCATCAGATAAGATTCACTGTTTTATTCTTCAAGCCTTACCTGATGCCCTTATCTATTATGTCTCTCTTTAGGTCATGCTGAATACTGAGCGGTTAATCAAGCATGCAGTACAGGAAAGATTGGCAGTGACAGTGTGTATTAACAAGATTGACCGACTGATATTAGAACTGAAGCTGCCACCTACAGATGCCTATTATAAGCTGCGGCACATAGTGGATGAAGTCAATGGCTTAATCAGGTACCGAAATGACACTGCTTATAACAGATATGCTTGAACCCCACTGCCTCAGCATTTAATACAGATATCAGTTCAGAACATCAGACTTCCTTAAAAATCAAATATTTTAAATGTTGAATTTGGAAAGATTCCATTTTAAAATAATTGGGTTTTTTTTTTAAACAAAATGATTTTTAAATTACACCTAGAATATAATTCATTTATGCTCATATAATTTTACTTCTTATTGCTGTAAACATGTGCTCTTACACCTCAGATTCATTGAATAAAACTTTTAGATAGCAAGTTGACATTAATTAATTCCAAACAAAAACCTTTTGGCAAAAACTTCTATATGGGTTCATGTTTATCTTATGATCTTACTGTTTCTCTTGATGAAGTTGTTTGATACTATATTTTCTTGTTTTCAGCATGTATTCCACAGATGAGAACCTGATCCTTTCACCTCTTTTGGGCAATGTCTGTTTTGCCAGCTCTCAGTATAGCATTTGTTTCACACTGGGTTCTTTTGCCAAGATATATGCCGACATGTATGGTAAGCATTGAACAAAATAACACTCTCAACCATGTTAAGACCTCTTATCTAAAAGGCTAATCCAGTTGCAAAATCCATATATTTTTTGTCCAAGTGTTTGTTATATGTTATTTTTTCAGTGTTAATGTATGGGTTGTCTATATGTAGACAAATGTTACATCACACTCAAATAAGTCCAGCAATAGAGGCTTTCCACTGATATGCCTGTATAGCTTGAAAGTAGCAGAGATAGGAATCTGGTTTGTCTGCTGTTCCAATCATAATTCCTAAGGAAAACTTTAATTGAATAAATAAATGGCATTGCCCAGTTGACGGCACCCTGAGGAGGCCTGCCCTGTGGGAGCGGACAGGTCGAAGGGAGGTGTGTGGTAGGAGGCGGTCCCGCAGGTAACCAGGCCCCGTGCCATGGAGCACTTTAAAGATGGTTACTAGCACCTTGAAGTGCACCCGGAAGGCCACAGGCAGCCAGTGCAGCTCACACAGGAGAGGTGTTACATGGGAGTATCTAGAGACTCCAAAAATCCCCCACGCGGCCGCATTCTGGACTAGCTGGAGCCTGCGGGTGCACCTCAAGGGGAGCCCCATGTAGAGAGTGTTACAGTAGTCCAGGCGGGAGATGACGAGGGCTTGAGTGACTATGTAGGGCGTCACGATCTAGAAAGGGCCGCAACTGGCGTATCAGGTAAACCTGATAAAAAGCCCCCCTGGCCACGGCTGTCAGATGGTCGTCCAAGAGGACGCCCAAGTTGCGGGCCCTCTCTGCGGGGGCTAATGACTCGCTCCCGATAGCCAGAGATGGAACCAGCTGGCTATATCGTGGCGCCAGAAACCACAGCCACTCGGTCTTGGATAGGTTGAGTCGAAGCCTGTTCCTCCCCATCCAGACTCGCACGGCTTCCAAGCACCAGGACATCACTTCGACAGCATCGTTGGGGTGGTCAGGGGTAGAGATGTACAGCTGGGTGTTATCAGCGTACTGATGGAACTCTACCCCAAAACCACGGATGATCTCACCCAGCGGCTTCATATAGATGTTGAACAGGAGGGGTAAGAGGACCGACCCCTGAGGCACCCCACTCATGAGGGGCCTCGACGTCGACCTCTGCCCTCCTGCCAACACAAATTGCGACCAGTCGGAGAGGTAGGAGGAGAACCACTGTAGTACGGTGCCTCCCAACCCCTCCAACCGGTGCAATAGGATACCATGGTCGATGGTACCGAAAGCCGCTGAGAGATCTAATAGGACCAGGATAGAGGAAAAACCTCTATCCCGAGCCCTCCAGAGATCATCGACCAACGCGACCAATGCCATCTCTGTGCTGTACCCAGGCCGGAAGCCAGACTAGCGCGAGTCTAGATAGACAGTTTCCTCCAGGTGCCGGGGAAGCTGTCATGCCACCACACTCTCAACAACCTTCGCAAGAAAGTGAAGGTTGGAGACCGGACAGTAGTTGGCTAACACAGCTGGGTCCAGGGAGGGCTTCTTGAGGAGGGGTCTCACTACTGCCTCTTTTAAAACAGTCGGTAAGTACTCCTCACTCAAAGAAGCGTTAACAATTCCCTGGAGCCAGTCTCGTGTAACCTCCCGGGAGGCCAGTACAAGCCAGGAGGGTCACGGGTCCAATAAACATGTGGTGGCATTCAGCTGCCCCAGCAACCTGTCCATGTCATCAGGAGTCACAGGATCGAACTCTTCCCAAACAATAGTCTCAAGACCTGCCGTTGTCAGCCCGCCTGGACCAACCCAATTGGAGGCCAGTTCGTCCCGGATCTGAATGATTTTATTATGCAGATAACATCCAAATTCCTCTGCACGACCCTGCAAAGGAGCTTCCCGCGGCCTCTGATGAAGGAGGGAGCGGGTCACTCTAAACAGGGCGGCAGGGCGGTTATCTGCAGATGCGATAAGAGCGGTGAGATAATCCCGTTTCGCCGCTCTTATCGCCACAAGGTAGGTCCGCAAATGCAACCTTACCCGTGTCTGATCAGATTCGGAGCAAGTGGACCTCCAAATGCTCTCTAGGCATCTCTTTCGGCGTTTCATCACCCTCAGCTCCTCGGAAAACCAAGGAGCCAGGGTAGATCGATGCCGAGTGAGAGGCCACAAGGGCACGACTCAGTCCAGGGCCCCCACGGCCGCACTATTCCAGGCGGCCACTAGGTCCTCAGTCGAGTCACGGGTCAGGGTCTCAGGTATTGGCCCAAGCTCCGTCTGGAACCTCTCTGGGTCCATCAGGAGCCTGGGGCGGAACCATCTTGGGACTTTTGGTTCCGCCTCCCCGCGGTGGGGTGTAGCGGTTGGAAAGTCAAGCCGAAGGAGAGAGTGATCTGACCATGACAGGGGTTCAATGACTAATTCCCCTAATCCAAGATCACTCATCCACTGGCCGGAGACAAAAACTAAGTTCAGCGTGTGTCCTCCGGCGTGTGTCCTCCGGCGTGACTGGGGCCATGAATTAGTTGGGTCAGGTCCATGGCCGTCATGGAGGCCATGAACTCCCGAACCGTCTCCGATGTTTCGCCTACTGATGGCAGGTTGAAATCCCCCATGACTAACAGCCTGGGGGTATCAACCGCCATCTCGGCTATCACATCGAGGAGGTCGGGTAGGGCTGCTGATACGTAGCGGGGAGCCAGGTACACAATCAGCAAGCCCAGCTGCCTCCCATGACCCCACCTCACACATAGGGACTCACAGCCGGCTGTCTGCAGCACAGCGGTCTCCCTCGGCTCAAGACTCTCCTTAATAACAACCGCCACCCCCCCACCCCGACCCTGGGCCCGTGGCTGATGAAATGCCCGGTAACCTGGTGGGCACATTTCCACGAGGGGCGCACTCCCCTCCTGGCCCAACCAGGTCTCCGTGATACCCACCAGGTCCGGCTCTTCCTCCGACACCAAATCATGGATGAGGGGGGCCTTGTTGATCACGGACCTGGCGTTACATAACATCAGCCTAGGGCCCCGGTCCTGGGATCCCGGACCACCTAGCTCGCAGGAGGAGCCGTGGGGACCGGAGCGCGCAATCGCCCGCAAATAACGGGTGCGCCCTCCAGTAACATGATGTGGCCTCCGGTTCCCGCCATACCTACCCCTCCCATATACCGTCTTGATGGTATAGCCCTCTTTATAAACCCTTGCCCCCCTCTCCAATATCGGACCTTACGTCCTCCCCGTTGGAACTATGGGCCGTCCGGGAGGTGTTTTAATTTAATTTTAATTTATTTAATTTTTTATACCGCGCCTATCTCTCCGAAGGGACTCAGGGCAGTGCACAGGAAGTTAAAAAGCGGAGATACAAACATATAAATAATAAATAGATAAAACTGCGAACAATAAAATCTAATTAAATTAAAGTGTCCTGTGCTAAAAACAGCTCCCTAAAAATTACCCACAAATTAAAATCAAATTAAAACAATTTAAGACTCAGTCTGTGAAGGTGCTCTCGAAGGCTAGGCTAGGCCGGCTAGATGGAAGAAATAGGTCTTCAAACGTTGGCGGAAGAGGCGGAGGTCCGTGGTGGTCCGGGGTTCAGGGGGTAGGTCGTTCCAGAGGGCTGGGCCCGCCACAGAGAAGGCTCTTCCCCTGGGGGTCGCCAACTGGCATTGCCCGGCAGACGGCACCCGGAGAAGTCCCTCTCTATGTGGGTGAATTGGCCGAAGGGATGTATGGGGTAGGAGACGGTCTCGCAAATAACTGGGACCCGTGCCATGGAGCGTTTTAAAGATGGTTATCAACACCTTGAAGCGCACCCGAAAAACCACAGGCAGCCAGTGCAGCTCGCGCAGGAGAGGTGTTACATGGGATAGCCGTGAGGCTCCCAAGATCCCCTGCGCGGCCGCATTCTGCACTAGCTGCAGTCTTCGGGTGCACCTCAAGGGGAGCCCCATGTAGAGAGCATTGCAGTAGTCTAGCCGGGACGTCACAAGTGTCAGAGTGACTGTGCGAAGGGCGTCCCGGTCAAGCAAGGGGTGCAACTGGCGTACCAGGCGAACGTTGTAAAAAGCCCCCCTGGCGACGGCCATCACATGGTCCTCCATGGATAGCCGGGAGTCCAGGAGGATGCCTAAGTCGCGGGCCCTTTCCACGGGGGCTAATAGTTTGCCCCCGATGGCCAGTGATGGTGTCAACTGGCTATACCGGGATGTCGGGAACCACAGCCACTCGGTCTTGGACAGGTTGAGTGGGAGTTTGTTACTCCCCATCCAGGCCCGTATGGCCTCCAAACACCAGGACATTACTTCAACGGCATTGTTGGGATGGTTTGGGGTGTTACTTGGTGGGTCCTCGCCCACTCCTCTATTTACAATCCCTCCCCCCTCCTTGGGAACCCCTAAAAGCCGAATTAAAAATCTACTTTAAAAAACCCTTAGCTTTTGTTTCGGCCACCTCTCAAGATTCAAAAATCCGTCATTGAGGTGGGCCCTCGTTAATGCTGAGGGCCAAACCTGCGAGAGAGGGGAATCTCGCAGGGCCAGGAGTGTGTCTGTGACTTTATTTTTTATCTTTTTTCCCTTAACTCTATGCATCCCAAGTAAGAACACCTAAGAGCTAAAGAGTTATTATTGAATTAGAACTTCTAACTTGCCTCTGTCATAACCTCATTTAAGTATTCTTGTAAGGAATTTAGCCATTACACATTCATGATATATATTTACATGATATGTGCATATACAAATACAAGCTCTTGGACAATTCTGATCTTTTGTAGCTATGTATATTGGTCTCTTGCATTCTTCTCTCTTTTTTTCTTATTTATTAAATCACTTTAGCATCTGCTCAGTTTGTTCAGTGTCTGGAGATTCTCAGTCATCCTTCCAGATAATGGTTGTCCCAAAGGTGCCTTTTGCAACCAGATTTTCTGCTTTTTCTTTGAAGACATTTCAATTCTTATCCAAGAAGCTTCTTCAGCTTTGACTGGATGGTGGGGAATGGAAGGTTTTATACTCCTTGCAGACAGCTGCTCATTTGCATTCTTTTAGCGAGTTGTTGGGGTCATCTGGAGATTTATCAGGGTCACCTGAGTGGTGCAAATGGTCTCAAAGGGTCTCACTTTGTTTCTTCAGTTGCCATCCAGACTTCATACCCAATTTTCACAGTCTCCCATTTTTAATCAGTAAGCAGCCTTATATTTGGAATTATAATAAATGTGTGCTTTATCCAGTTTCAGTTAGTAATATTGTATCTCAAGTTGTGATAATAATAATAATTTATTACATTTATAAACCGCCCCCTCTCCCCGAAGGGACTCGGGGCGGTGTACAGTAAAATTAAAAAACCATCTAAAAACATACAATACATACAAAGTTAAAAACGAATTAAAGTACCCTGTACTAAAATTTAAGAACATTAAAATTGCAGCCCATTAAAACCAAATAGACAATTTGAAAATACAGACTGGGGCGAGAAGCGTAAATTAGGCCAAGCCGGCCTGATGGAACAAATAAGTTTTTACTTTTTGGCGGAAGGCACGGAAGTCTGTGGTCGTTCTAATATCCGGGTGTAGGTCGTTCCAGAGGGTCGGGCCCATCACAGGGTCGCCCGCTGGCATTGCCTGGTGGAGGGCACCCGGAGAAGTCCCTCTCTGTGTGAGCAAATCGGCCGAAGGGATGTATGGGGCAGGATACGATCCCGCAAATAACTAGGTCCTGTGCCATGGAGCGCTTTAAAGATGATAATCAACATCTTGAAACGCACCCAAAAGGCCACAGGCAGCCAGTGCAGCTCACGCAGGAGTGGTGTTACATGGGAGTATCTAGTAGCTCCCATAACTGCCCGCGCGGCCGCGTTCTAGACCAGCTGTAGCCTTCGAGTGCATCTCAAGGGGAGCCCCATGTAGAGAGCATTGCAATAGTCCAGATGAGATGTCACAAGTGCGTGAGTGACCTTGCGAAGGGCGTCCCAGTCCAATAGGGGACGCAACTGGCGCACCAGGCAAACCTGGTAAAATGCCCCCCTGGCCACGGCTGTCGCCTGGTCTTCTATTGACAGCCGAGAGTCCAGGAGGACGCCTAAGTTGCGTGCCCGCACCACGGGGGCTAGATGTTCACCCCCTATGGCCAGTGATGGCATCAACTGGTTGAACCGGGGTGCCGGTAGCCACAGCCACTCAGTCTTTGACGGGTTGAGCTTGAGTCTGTTCCTTCCCATCCAGATCTGCACGGCTTCCAGACACCGGGACATCATTTTGACGGCATCGTTGGGGTGGTTTGGGGTAGAGATGTACAGCTGGGTGTCATCCACGTAGAGATGGTAATCTACCCCAAACCCACGTATGATCTCACCCAGTGGCTTCATATATGTATTGAACAAGAGAGGCGAGAGGACCGACCCCTGAGGCACCCCACAAGTGAGAGGCCTCGAAGTCGACCTCTGCCCCCCTGCCAATACAAATTGCGACCGACCAGAGAGGTAGGAGGAGAACCACCGTAAAATGGTGCCCCTCACCCCCAACCCCTCCAGCCGATGCAATAGGATACCATGGTCAATGATATCAAAAGCCGCCGAGAGGTCTAATAGGACCAGGATGGAGGAACAACCCCCATCTCTGGCCCTCCAGAGATCATCCACCAACGCGACCAATGCCGTCTCGGTGCTGTGATCGGGCCGGAAGCCGAATTGGGGTGGGTCCAGATAATCAATTTCCTCCAGATGACATGGAAACTGTTGTGCCACCACACTGGTGATGGACAGAGAAGGGCCATTAGTAAAAAGGATTCAAATGGGATGCTTTAAAATATAGACAGCAGCACACAGGCTTCTAATCCCAGGTTGCTTCCTTCATTAAGACCAGAAGGGCGAAATATGGTCTGGTGTAACATGCATCATGAAGGGTTGCAACCTTTTGTAAATTAGCCCATTGCTTACTGAGGGGGAAATTTTAAGATAGCTATTCAAAAGAAGAATTTAGATTCTATAGTATCTTTGGAATTTTCCTCCTCAAGCAACAGCATGTCTATTTTCATTGCAGCTCTTCATTAGGTTCTGCACCTTTTCTCATTACATTAGAGTGGAACAGAGGAAAAACTATTGGAAATTGGCTATTGTACTGATTGTAAGAACTGAAATGAGATTCCACTTCTTTCTGCTTGTTATAGGAGACATCAATTACCAGGAGTTTGCTAAGCGACTGTGGGGAGATATCTATTTCAACCCCAAGACGTAAGGAGCAACTATTTTTTATTTATTTTATTAGATTTATATGATTGCCCAATGAACAATATTAAAAAATTGAAAACATATAAAAAGATAAAATGCAGAAGCTCAGAATTTTTTGATCAACACAACCAAGAATTGAGTTCTGTTACATACCTGTGCCCCAGGCTTGAGCGCAAAACCACGTCTTCAAGGCCTTCAGGGACAATCTGATTTCTGGAAGATGATATTCTAGAGGCTGGGTGCCCTAGTAAAAAAAGGCTGTCATCTGGGCCCTGTCTGTCAACTTTCCTTAACGGACGTGATAGAATGTATTTCTTTTGATAGATTGAATTGGAGAATAAAATGGGGGCATTGTTGAGGTTTGCTTTCCAATTACTTTAAGACATGGCTAGAATGTTCCTAAGCATATTGGTACTACAACAAAAGGTAGAAACAATCGGCAAGAGATAGTTTGTGGTATTTTTGCTGACACGGTGAGTAAATAGAATGAATGGATGTCTTGGTCTATGAGAGGGGAGCAAGGGATTTTCTCTTCTGTGAATGCACATCCATGCAGAATTGAGGTGGAATATTAAAATAGTAAATAAAATTGAATTGAATTTTTTATTGGCCAAGTATGATCAGACACACAAGGAATTTATCTCTGGTGCATAAGCCCACAGTGTACATGTAAACATCAAGTCATAGGTCATAATTATAGTTACAATAATTAATCATAAGTTACAAAACAATAATAAATCACAAAAAACCAATAGGAGAAGATAATAGGGAAGATGAAAGAAGATGAGAAATGAGACAGTACTGTGGGAATTAAGTGTTCAGCAGAGTGATGGCACAGGGGGAAAATTGGGTGCTTTGGCATGCAGTGTTTTATGGTGGCATCCTGAGAGGAGAAGTTGAAATAGATTATGTTCAGGGTGTGAAGGGTCTATAGATACTTTGTCAACCCTCTTTCTCGTTCGTGCAGTATACAGATCCTCAATGGAAGGCAGGCTGATTGCAATTGTTTTTTCTGCAGTCATATGTTTGTACCTGATTGCTGTGCCAAACTAAACAGTTATTGAGGTATATGTATGAACAAATGCATTTCTGGTTATTTTGACGCGGAAATCAAACTGCTTTCTCAGGTATTCAGAACCTGAGTCATTTCAGGAGAGATTTTGATAACTGTGGTTGCATTCCACCTGGTATCTAATCTCCAATTTCAGTCATCTGATGTTCAAGAGCAATGCATGGGGGGGGGGGGGGGGGTTGATGAAATTGTAACTATTACTCTGATTGGTATGGTTGGGAAAATAAAATGAGAGCATTTTTGAGTTTTTCCCCCAGTTAGTTTGATACATGGTTGCAGTGTTCCTAAGGATCTTGATACAACACCAGAACAGAATTTGTAAGTGTCATGCATGTTCAGTTATGTATAATTTTGTATATTCTAGGAGAAAATTCACTAAAAAAGCACCAACAAGTAGTTCCCAGCGAAGCTTTGTGGAATTTGTTCTTGAGCCTCTTTACAAAATACTGGCCCAGGTATGTTTTTAACTTTGGAAAACATATTCATAGGGTTTTTTTTGGTAATATTGGAAATGTAAGCTATTTTTACAATATGAGAGTCATGTCATTTCAAGAAGAAAGATGAGCAGAAAGAAAACATCCTTCATTTCTAAGAATAAAACATTTGGGATATTTGCCTCAAGCAGTTATATACTTTACTTTGCTATATGTATTTAAGCAACAATATGACAGCCATCTGTCAGCAGTTGTCTGCTTATATCTAGAGAGTAGACTTCCAAAAGCTCTTTTAGCTCTGGGATTCTTATCTGACATCTATCCTGTTTGCATAAACTTCAAAAAATAATGTGTTTTTCTTCCTTAGTTCAAAAAGTAAATATTGCTTCCTATAGTGAGAGATAAATTAAATCAGCCCAGGAAGATATAGAAAAGGCTTTTTAATAGAGCAAACAGTTAAATGTTATGAGGGAGGATTGTTCTATAACAGCAGAAAAGACAACCTACAATGTAGCAAACAAATTTGAGAGGATGCATCAATCTAAGTAGAAGAGGAAGTTAGAATAAAGGTTGTTTCTTTTGATATATACTTATTTTAAAGCAATTTATAGCCAAATTAAAACTGTTCAAATAGAAGGTACTTTCAAAGAGTTAAAATTGTTGACAAAAGCATGCCTGATAAAGCAGTAACAGCAAAAACTATAGAATTTTTTAAAAAAATATTACAGGATTAAAAATAGGCCCAACAGGAACTTTAAAATGCCTGGGATAAATAAAGAGCCTTTAACAAACACAGACAAGCCGATGAAGATAATGCTGGGTGTACCTCAGTTGGGTTGACTTTACTGTGTCAGAAGACTACTACTGAAAAGACCTACACCTGGTTAGCCACACATTGCATTTTAGCAGGAAAGGTAGCTAGAGCTGACCCTCTAAAGAGGATTTTGGTATACAAGTAATGTAAACAAATTTACATTCCTTCATTTATTTTAGATCCCTTATTCCTTTACTTTGTCTCTTCTCAGATACAAAATTGCTTTTCTTGGTTTATCCAAAAACAATATATAAAAGTGGCCACGATTGAATCTGGCAACTTGTTGAATTGACTGAGACTGTGCTTTCTAGCTGAAATCAGAGTGTGCTAGGGCTACCAGTGCAAGTGCATTGCTGCTTATGTATAGTCCCCATTGTGTGATTGTTTATTCTGTTGTAATCCCTTCCTCTCCAATTTCTCTGCAAGGAGGTAAAAAAAGAAAAAGAACAGGTCATTATGTCATAAGTCAGTCACAGTTCCCTTGATCAACATAAAGAGGAAAATCAGATCATATATTAAAGAAAGCTTGACAAGCATGAAGCAAAGAATGTAAGGCAGTTTCTCTTCTATGGCAGTGTGCCAAATGTTCTGAAACCAGAGCTCCAGTTACATGTGTTTATCTTTCGGGTGCTTAGTTATAGATATTCAGTCAGCAGTGAGGGGGGGAAATCACTTATTTTTTAAACAGAATATATGCATTGAATCCAGAAATATATTCAGCAAAGGAAACTGGAGATACACATTAATTACTGTATTCTTTGGTCTATAATACGCACTCCACACACACACACACACACACACATAAAGTGGGTGGAAATGTCTGTGTATCTTATAGAATGAATGTTACCGAAGCCCCACCCACCCACAGGCCCCAACCCTTCATTCTCTGCCACCAGCAATTTGCTTCCTTGCAGCAAACAGCAAGCAGCCTGGTCAACTTCAGCATAGCCTGATTTAGCACAAGTAGCTGATTGGCAGTTGGATCGGCCTCCCAGAATACTGCCAATCAGCTTTTCCAGGCTGCGGGGATTATCGCCACCTCTGTGCGTCCCATTTTCAGCCTCTGTGCATCCCATTGCAAGCAGCTGGGGCAGGAGAAGGCAATGGGTGGCTGCGATCCCTGAAGCCTGGAACAGCTAATCAGCTATATTCTGGGAAGCAGATCCAATTGCCAATCAGCTGCTCATACTAAATCAGCCTGTGCTGAAGCTGACCTTGCTGTTTGCTGCAAGAAGGCAAATTCCTGGGAGGCGGAGGCATTTTTTTTTCTTGTTTTCCTCCCCAAAAGTAGGTCTTATGATCTGGAACATCTTATAGTGTGAAAAATACAGTATTTGATTCATAACTTTTGAAACTTCCAAGAACAACCCAGAACAAAAAGGAAAAAACTATCACACATTAAAATATGTATCATTTTCTTGGCATAAAAGTCTTTGAACATGACGATAAGATTTTCTTATTAATTATTGATAATTTTCTTATTGGTATTTTAAAAACACCATCTATGAAACAATTTCCAAAGAAATTCTTTATCTTGGGCCAAAGAAGAAGCTATTGATTTATATTTCATACCTTATTCCACCTTTGATAATCAATCATTTTGTTAATCTTTTATTGGAAATCATTTTCTAAGACTATTTTAGAGTACTTAGGAGGTGTTACATAATTTAGAAACAAATTACTTTCATGCTTTTACATGAATCCCAATGGTTCAGTACCAGTTTTTCAAAATTTGTCCAGGGTCTACTTGCTTGGGTTTTACTTATGAATTAAAAATGAATCATCTAAACAGTAATTGGTGTAACCAGGTACAGCTTAGAGCAGGGGTCTCCAACCTTTGCAACTTTAAGTCTGAAGGACTTCAGCTCCCAGAATTCTCCAGCCAGCTTTGCTGGCTGGAGAATTCTGGGAGCTGAAGTCCTTCAGACTTAAAGTTGCAAAGGTTGGAGACCCCTGGCTTAGAGGCCTTTGTTCATCAATTACCATCTCTAAATTAATAGGTTTGCTGGAACAATAGAGCCCCTTCAGTCTATAATTGTTTATTGGTCCTTAGCTTAGAAAATAAAGTGGCAGAAACAGGAAGGGAGGAAGCGTTGTATTGTGTGGATCATATTTGTATTGTCAGCGTAAATCACATAGTCACTCCTTCCAATGAATATAATCTTCACTACTTGCATCTTTCATTTATTGTCCTACATCCATTTTTCACAGGTAGTTGGAGATGTAGATACCACCTTGCCTCGAACTTTGGATGAGCTGGGAATTCATCTGACCAAGGAAGAGTTGAAATTAAACATCCGCCCCCTCTTGAGGCTTGTGTGCAAGAAATTCTTTGGAGAGTTCACAGGTAAAAATAATTATACTTTTCCAAACTCCCTAAATCTTCCCAGGCTGAGGATAGCTAAACATATGTTGCAATAACTATTCAGTGTTACGTGACAGAGAGCATCCTTGACTAGAGACAAGCTAACATAAAACTTTATAAATGAAAGCTCAAAGGAACAAGATGAAGAGAAAGGAAACGAGACTTGTTTTACCGCAAAGATGTTCCTGAATAAGCTACCTTTTTTTTTTTTTGAGAAAGAAGGGCATAGATGTAAGCCTATCCCTGATGATACACAGTGTTTTTAGTTCATTAAGTCCCCTTTGGGCCAATCACTTTCTCTCAGCCTAATCTCACAAGGATAATATGGATCTGATTGGTGCATGATTGGTAAACCTGATTGGTAAACCTGAACTTTAAAAAAAAAAGACAGTATTTAAGTATTATAAAATTTAAGTGTATTATCCTGGATGTCTCATTGTATTCTCTGCTTATTACTGTACCCTTTATAGATTAAAAGAATTGTTATTAGACTGGGCCTCAAAGTAATAACATACTGCTTATGTTCGTTTATATATTGGAAGATTTATTAGGCTCTTTTCTGTATACAAGATGGTTTTCAAAATATTTTAAAAGACTAAAAATAACACACAGATCAGAACATTAAAAGGAACCATACAAGTGCTAAATGTCTAATCACTGCAGAGTGATTAACCTAATATGGATTGCAATGAAAACTATTCCATTGTTTCTTTAAAGTTGAAATGCTATACATACAGTATATTGCAAGAGAGTTTATATATGCTGCAAAGTGTTAGTTCTCTTGTATATATTGAATCCTCTGCATTTCTATTTTAGTGGGCTACCCTAATTTTTTATTTCTTTAACTATGAATCTTGATTTATTATCATTCTGTTTAGAATTCTTGTTATTTATGATTCATTAAAATGCAACACTACAGCAGATACAATATTTTAATCTTAAAATTATACATAAGAGACAACGTTCAGGTAAACACAAATTAATTTGTCAGGTGCCAATAATGCACTCAGCTGTACAAAATAGTATTCCATCTTTGGGAAAAGATAAAAATGTTTACTATAAGGAAGGTTTTTCTCTCTCTCAAAGAATCAAAGAATCTGAAGATGAATCTTGTCAAAAAATCATGTAGGGAATGGACTGGCATGAAATGAAATGCATCCTCAGTTATATATATCTTAGATAATTTTAAAAGTTTATACCCACACTTCAGCTCATCCTAAACATCTTTCTCAACTGATACCTTCCAGGTTTCTACAATATAATTTAGGAACTAAATAAAGAAAAAGATTAGGTCGCTGTTCTAGAACAGATGCTACCGCATTAAAAAAAAATAATACAATTGAATATAGCAGGTTTTCTGGACATGAAAGAGACTATTATACAATGGAAAATTAGAAAGAGGCAGAAATGTCCATCTCTGCCTTTTCCAAATACAGATGTATTGTTTCATTTACCTTTGTTCTAGGTTTTGTGGATATGTGTGTGCAGCACATCCCCTCCCCTAAAATAGGGGCGAAGACCAAGATTGAGCATACTTACACAGGCGGCGTTGACTCTGACCTAGGAGAGGCCATGAGTGAATGTGATCCTGATGTAAGAGTTTTATTTACTCTTCCTTTGTATTTGGCATCGGATTGGTTTATGCAGTTTTGCTTGAGTAGCATTTTATTGTATTTTACTACATTTTATGTTATTGTTACTAAATAAAAGAAGTAATGTAGAAATAACACAGAAGAAAAGAGGAGCAGGTATTACACTGCATCTTCAATTTGGAAATCAGTTTTCTGAGGGATGGTACAAAAATTGTTTTAAGCTTTGTAGGTGCTGAAAATTATCAGACAGCATTTTCTATCTCATCCTTTTGCTAATGGATCAGAGAAGTAAGGGACCAGTTGGGAAGAGATGGCTGACTTATGGTAATCCATTTTAAATGCCTTAGTTTCAGGCGTAGCGTGTTATTTCTCTCGGAAACATGGAGTCTGTATAAAAACTATGTAGGGCAGCAAATTTTAGTCACATGCTTGTTCTAGTGATGAATAAAGAGGATCAGAATGCACAGATTGTTGAAGAGTGAATGAGGCTATGCTTTGCTAGGAATAATGAAAGCTAACCATCTGCAACAGGCATATGCCCAAGACTCCACCCCTAAAGAAAAGTACAACTGTCGCAAGACACATATATATTTATATTTAAAAAATAAAGCATAATCCCCAACATCAATGTAAGGCTCATCTTGTGTACCACTGGGGCATTTCTAGACTTCTTTCACAAATCCTATGATGATTCCTTCAATTCAGAATACTGCAATCCCATAAGATAAATATGCTATTAAAGTGATACCAGTCTTGATACTAAGCATTGGCCATTCAAAATTTCTCAGCTGCAGCCTTGGGATTCAGTAAACCGGAATGTCACTGTGACTACTGGTTTGAAGATTTGTATAATTATTATTGTGATGATGATATTTAAAGAAATTATATATGGTAAATTAAAGGGTGATTTTTACCAAAAATAAATATTTTTTTGAAAGGGTCCACTTATGTGCCACACCACAAAAATGTATAGTACAGACGATGGGGTCCAATTCCATGCATTTGGTAGGGTGTTAAGTGGAACCATCCATGCAGAGCAACCTGTCAAGGTCCTTGGTGAAAACTACACTCTAGAAGATGAAGAAGATTCACAGATCTGCACGGTGGGACGCCTTTGGATCTCAGTAGCAAGGTAAATGATTCTTAGAAATGTTTTTTTCCCCTTTATTTATTTGTATCCCACATTGGAATGTATTATATTATTACTATGCACTAGCAAACTGCCCACAGTAACTTAGATGAGATAGGTGGTAATTTTATAGGTGGGTGGGTGGAAGGAAGAATTAATTTATGTATGTATGTATGTATGTATGTATGTATGTATGTATGTATGTATTCATTCATTCATTCATTCATTCATTTATTTATTTATTTATTTATTTATTTATTTATTTATTTATATCAAGCTTTCCAATGGTGATTGAGGATTTGAGTGGGTCCGTAATGGTATTTGATTAATCCAGACCTAGTGCTGACCATCCTTCTCTGTTCCTTCTTTCAGCCAATTGAACCTTTTCACTTCTTCAAAGAAGAAAATTGCTTTTGAACGAAAGTTTGGTTATATTTTTCAGGGTGTTACCTGACCTATACCAATGCGGTTTTAGATGCTCTTCAGCATTACCGATTATATTCGAGGTTTCCCCCCCCCCCTTGAGTAATAAGGGATGTCCATCAGCTTTTTCCTGAATGTTCTGGGAGCCTGACATGGAGGACCAAAAATGATACAGTTATAACAATTATTTCATTAAGGCAATTATTTTTTTAAGGTTTTACATGCAGGGTTTTTTAAGTCACATAATTTGTGTAATGACCTCGTTAGCCTTTTTAAGAGAGTTTGGAATTTCTAGTCAAAAAAGTCTGCTAGAATAACTTGTACTCATGAATCAATGAATACTAGAGATGTATTAATTGATATCTTCTTTCAGGTACCATATAGAAGTTAATAGAGTGCCAGCTGGTAACTGGGTGCTTATTGAAGGAGTAGACCAGCCTATTGTGAAGACAGCCACTGTCACTGAGCCCAGAGGCAATGAAGAGGTATCAAAGTTAATATAAAGTTGTTCTCATAGATAGTGAGAAGAACAATGTTCCTGATATCCTTTTGCCTCTCCCTTCATCCTGACTATTTTTAGTTTAATGTAATAAACTATCAACTTTGGTGTGTGTTTTGTATATTAAGCAAAGCAAGATATTAGTAAATAATTTTGTTAGCTAGTTCAGATATAACCGGAAAAAAACATAGTATGCTTTTCTGTCTTTCAAATATTTTTCCAAACCTTCATATCTGTAGTCTTGGCTCCTTAGCCAAGTTCTTAGATTTGTTAAGATGCTTGTGACACTGCATTTATCTTCAGCGCTAGGAGCAACGTTAGTCTGATAATTGCTCTTCCAAGTCCTTATTGTAATTTACAACTTTGACACTGTGTCATTATGATGAATCAATTTCACGTTCTATGACTACCAACCTAGAACCAAGCATCACTTTGTCTTAGCAGATTAAAGATTTCTCCTCATCATTGCTATATGCTCAGGACCTCTTCTGGCAGTAGCCTTACCTCTATTATCATTTTTATAGCTACACAGCAGTCTGTTATTGTAGCTGCAAATAAATAATTGCTAGTCTTCAGAATAAATAATAAGCTTGTCTTTTTGGTCATGCATGCTGATTAAATGTTTTCTGATACCAAAGAGCTTACCGTATTTTTTGGAGTATAAGATTTTGGAGAGGCAATTTTTTTTAAAAAGTAGGTAGGTAGATAGAGGGATAGAGAGGGAGAGAAAAAGAAATACAGTAGGTAGAGGGGGAGAGAGACAGAGAGAAATACAGTAGGTAGGTAGGTAGGTAGGGAGACAGATAGGTAGGGAGAGAATAGGTAGGTAGGTAGGGAGATGTTTCCAGGTGTATTTACCCATGTGCTGGAGAAGGAAATCACTGACCACTTTTGGAACAAATCTTTGTTTCTGCAGGTACAGTACTTAACCAACGTAATTCTCATCAATCACTTTAAACAGCTTTCCGAAAGGGGAAAAAAAAACTTTTCGCACTGTGCAAACCTCCCCCAAACGGCCCATTTTTTGCAAAAATGGGCCTGTTTTTTTTTCAAATGAAAGGCATAAATAGCCTTAGGCGGGCTTGCAGAGTGATCCTGGGGGGTGGGGGAGCCCAAAACGAGGAAAAACAGCCCGGGTTTTTTTCGTGAAAATGGGCCAGCATGCATAACCTTATGGAGGCTTATAGAGGGCTGCCCGGGGGGGGGGGGGGATGCCCTGTTTTTTTGCTCATTTCTGCCCTCCCCAGCCCCCAGGAGCTCTCTGGAAGCCTCCATAAGGGTATGCACGCAGCCATTTTGGTGAAGGGGCGGGGTTTCAGGAGGCAAAAAATGCTATATTCGATGTATAAGAAGCACCCAGATTTTCAGCCTCTTTTTAGAGGAAAAAGGTGCGTCTTATACTCTGAAAAATACGATATGTTCTAATTCCAGCCTGTTCTACAAATTTTCTAAGGACTACTAGAAAAACTTTGGATGTTGATCAACAAAATTTTCTATTCAGTCATATTTGTATGGAAAACAGTGATCAATATGCAGAGGGACAGTTCTGTGGCAGGAGGCATTCATTCGAAGTAAATTTTAGGTTTTTGGAACTATCTCCTTAAAGCTTTGAACTGCTTTGAGCCACCCAGGCCCTATAGCTAACTCTAATCCTATTTTTTTTAATCTTCTAGAAAGTTGTAAACACCTGGCTCTCCTCTGAAATGTTTTAGAATAGGATTGAATCAGAAAATCTGGTACCTTATGGGAAGGATTTGTTTTATTTTTATTTTGATATTTTTTATACATTGTTGTGAAGATCACTATGAAATAGGTGGTCCTGTAACATAATGAATCTCCTAGGGGTTTCATACATCCTAGGACACAGTGGGAAGAAGCCTTGGGCTCCAAATACCGTATTTATCGGCGTATAACACGCACAGGCGTATAACACGCACCTTCATTTTAAGAGGGAAATTTCAGGGGGGAAAAATAAATTTCAAATAAAGAACTTTGAAGCAAAATAAGGGTAGCTCAGAACTTTTTTTAATTAATATTATTACCACTTATAAGGTAAATAATGTAAAAGGACAGTAAAAGCAACTGTTTTAACAAAGAAACTTGGATATTCTGTTTTTACAAAAGTTTACTCAGAAATCGCTATCCCCTCCCTTCCTGTCTCTCTTTGTCATTCTCTCTGTGTCTGTCAGATTCTGATTCCCTCCCTCCCTCCCTCCCTCTCTCTCTCTCTCTCTCTCTCTCTCTCTCTCTCTCTCTCTCTCTCTCTCTCTCTCTCTGGCGGGCAGGCAGGAAAGCAAGCAAGGCGGCTGGAGGAGGAGGAGGGGAAGGAGGAGGAGATGACGGCCCCGGAGGCACGGAGCTCTTCCCCGCGGTGGGCGCCTCCTTCTCCGCTGGCAGATAGAGCAAGGTCGAGGGGCTTCCCCCCTTTCCCCACTTCCCGGCTGTTTCGCCGCCGCCACCGCCGCCAGTTCCAGCAGCAGCAGCAGCAGGAGGAGGAGAAGTAGGAGGAGATGACGGGCACGGAGGCATGGAGCTCTTCCCCGCGGCGGGCGCCTCCTTCTCCGCTGGCTTTCCCCCTTTCCCCACTTCCCGGCTCTTTCCAAACCTCGGGAGCTCGCCGAGGGGCGGCGGCGGCGGCAAAACAGCCGGAAAGTGGGGAAAGGGGAGAAGCCAGCGGAGAAGGAGGCGCCCGCCGCGGGGAAGAGCTCCGTGCCTCCGGGGCTGTCATCTCCTTCTCCTCCTCCTGCTGCTGCTGCTGCTGGAACCGGCGGCGGCGGCGGCGAAACAGCCGGGAAGTGGGGAAAGGGGGGAAGCCAGCGGAGAAGGAGGCGCCCGCCACGGGGAAGAGCTCCGTGCCTCCGGGGCTGTCATCTCCTTCTCCTCCTCCTGCTGCTGCTGCTGCTGGAACCGGCGGCGGTGGCGGCGGCGAAACAGCCGGGAAGTGGGGAAAGGGGGGAAGCCCCTCGACCTTGCTCTATCTGCCAGCGGAGAAGGAGGCGCCCACCGCAGGGAAGAGCTCCGCGCCTCCGGGGCCGTCATCTCCTCCTCCTTCCCCTCCTCCTCCTCCAGCCGCCTTGCTTGCTTTCCTGCCTGCCCGCCAGAGAGAGAGTGAGTGAGTGAGAGAGAGAGAGAGAGAGAGAGAGAGAGAGAGAGCAGACGGCCGCGGCGCTTCGCTGAGGGAAAAAGAAGACAGCGCAGCCACCTTGAGAACGCGGAGGACTTACGGTTCCCGGCTCCATGTACCTTATATCGGCGTATAACACGCATATCGGCGTATAACACGCATACATCATTTGCCCCCTATTTTCAGGGGGGGAAAGTGCGTGTTATACGCCGATAAATACGGTACATCAGACCAATGGATGTAGTAGTGGGTGTAGTCTCGCGTTATTTGAAGGCCCAAGTTTCCATGTTCTTACAATAAGAAAAAATACACAATTTTGGGAGAATTTGTGGGAAAGTGGTCAATATCTACCATCAAAGCTTTTGGGGGAATGCAAATGTGATGAATTATCATAATTACCTGTTTTGTTCAGGCTCAAATATTCCGTCCCTTGAAGTTCAACACCACATCTGTGATCAAAATAGCTGTGGAGCCCGTAAATCCATCTGAGCTGCCCAAAATGTTGGATGGCCTGCGGAAAGTCAATAAAAGCTATCCCTCTCTCACCACCAAGGTGCGTATTCAGTTCAGAAGGTTGACAGAGGGTTGAAAACAGTAAATGGGAATTGTAGAAAAAGATCCAGCAGATTGTAATATTTACTAGCTAAACAGATCGTTCTCAATTAACCACTTGTTCTGCAACTGCTTGAAGTTGCAACAGCACCTAACAAGTAGAATTTACAATTGGTCTTCAAAGTTCTGGTCATTGCACTACCACGGAGGTCATGTGGGCTTGGCAAACAGCTCACACAATGGTTGCAGCATTCCATAGTCACCTGATAATCATTTGGAGGCTTTACACAAGTAAAAAGGAATGAGGAAGCTGAAAGGAAGGTTGCAAGTTTCTCCTGCTGCTTTTTCTCCTATGGAACCCCCTACACAATATGTGATCCCTGGAATCTTGTACTCCATAATGCACATACCACAGCATCTCCTCTATCCCAGTCCACACTCATTTGTACAGCGACTTGGCATCCCTTCTCCAGCTTGCATGCACTCACAGAGCATCCCCCATCTCACTCCCTAATACTCACCCCCCTCTGATCTGCTTGTGAGTCATCTAATACTTGTAACTTCGTATCAACTTTCCCATTTACTTAGCTTTTGGGAAGCTGGAGGAAAATTGCAAATCACAAGTTTCATATGAGGCCCTCATTTAGCAAATCACAATTTTCACTTGACAACAGCGATAGGGCACTGCTGGGATGATTATTACTAAGCAGTGCAGAAATTATGGCCCCAATTATCATCATTAAGCACTGTCTGTATCCTGAGATTTAAATTCCTGTCCCAATGAAGAAATGTTAATAATTGGAGAACTAATTAAATTGACTTAGTTTTGTATGAATAGAATAAAAGAGATGGAAGGAATCTTGGACATCTTCTAGTACAACCCCCTGCTTAGGCAGGAAAATGCTTCAATAAGAAGCTTCAGTGGGAAGCCTGTGGCAAAGAAAATTCTTGGGCATTGTTTTTTATACGTTCCCACTGGACACACTCATCGTACTGAAAGTCAGAATGCTAGGACATGCTTTGTGTGCAGCAATAGCAACTGGTTGTTCTCTGAAATTTACTAATGGGCCTTTAATATTTGACATGTTTCTGTGTCTTTTTTAAAAATTAATATGATCAGTCACTAATAGCCATTTCTTAGTACAAGATTCTGGGCTATTGTCAGGGACTTCCTCCACAGAAACAAATAATGGCAAAGGTATTTCTTTTATCTAGCATCCATCATTCAAATGTACGTATATTGCTGCTGAAAAAGAAGATTTAATTATTCTATCTATCCAGGCTCTCCATAATCTGCATGTCCCATAAATATGGGAACTTTAGCTCCCCAAATTCCCCATTCAGCATGACTGCTGTTGAGAATTCAGGGAGTTGAAGTCCATGCATCTGAATGATGCCAAAATTGGGAAAATCTAATTTAGTCTCCATCTCTTGCTTCTATCACTATACCTAGATAAAGCTGCTAATCTATTTATTTTCTTATATTTTATGTTTTATATGTGCCTTATCCAGGTGGAAGAATCTGGGGAACATGTGATCTTGGGAACAGGAGAGCTCTATCTTGACTGTGTAATGCATGATCTTCGGAAAATGTATTCGGAGATTGATATCAAGGTACTAACAATGCACTCGCAGCAAAAATATAGTGAAAACATGCACACAATAATATCATCCTGCAAATGTCATTCACATCTCAACATCTGCCACAAGTACATAAATGGAGGATGATGACATTGTTATGTGCCTCTTAATCCCCTCTCTTTTAGATACCTGGGAAGGAGAGTGCCTTTTTAATACTGCCCCTGAATTTGACTTCAGTATGTGGCTTTTCCTGGCTCTCCCCATTTAAAATGAGTTGGAGAAAATGGGATAATTGGCTCTCTACCCATTCTCATTATTTGTTTTTCAAAGGTAGCTGATCCTGTGGTCACATTCTGTGAGACAGTTGTGGAAACATCTTCCCTGAAGTGTTTTGCTGAGACACCCAATAAGAAGTAAGATCTTTGATGAGAATCTTAAAAATGAGCCATAATGTGGTATGATTAAAGATTAATGTTTGCTATGTTGTCTGCTCAAAATGATCTAGAAACTTTCAAGAAGCTATTTACTTACTTACTTATTTATGTTACCTGTGTCTAAAATCTGTCAAATGAATTGGGAAATAGTTGAAATAGTTGCTTTGGGAAAGTATCTTTGGACATTGAACTACAAAAACCATTTTAAATCTTCCCTCATCACATCTATCCAAATTAGTAAATTATTTCCATTCCTTCTTTGGATTAAAGTATTTTCTCTCCAGTTTTACAGTTTTTCAATAATGGACAGTAAAGTATTGCCTAGGAAAAAAGTAGACTAGCTGTGAGGTATTCTGCAATGCCCACAAGCCCTCTTACTAATAGTTGTTATTTGACTCCTTCAGCTCCTTTCAGAAAGAGAACAAGGACTGTATTGGTTTGCAGATAATCTATTGCGAGCCACATTCTTGCACTGGGTTACACTAAGTATATGGTGCCATCTCTTTTTCATTTTTGCCATGTTCTATGCTCACTAAATTGGGATTGATAGTTTAGAATGATTGTTTGTGTGTAGCCTGAATCACGCAGACTGCTTTTTTAAACTCTAAAAGACTTCAACCAGATGAAGTGCCCCAGTTAACCTATACATTCCAAGAAATGAATAAAAATTGAATTCAGATTCTTCCTTATTATAATACTCTCAAACAGTTCCAAGTAAAGAAGTTCCAAATTGATATTTATTAATACCTTCATATAAAAAAAATATCCAGTCTGTCCTTTGTCTTCCTTTGTAAGCCAAATAACGTTTATATTTTTATTCAGAAACAAGATTACAATGATTGCTGAGCCTCTAGAAAAGGGTCTGGCTGAAGACATTGAGAATGAAGTTGTGCAAATAACATGGAACAGGTATGAATGTTCTAGAGACCTGCCAAGGTGGGAGAATTCATGAAGTAAATAATTTCTTTAATTCTGGCCGAGCTTTACCACTTGAATTGTGAGTACGCTGCTGTGAATAAATTGAGCCATGCAGTTTGCAATTCTTTCAAAAATGTGCATTTGGTTAACAATTAGTCCATAAGCCATTGCCATAGAAAACATACCCATCCTTTAAGAGGTTTAGAAGTTATGCTAGGTTGTTAAGAAAAGCAATCTTCCCTTTAAAAAAATATAAGGAGGACTTGACAAATATCTGTCAGAAGAAAACATGGTATAGTTTCACTGTTGGAGGAAAATGTTAAGCTGTCTGACCTTTGAGTTCTTTCTGCTCTTCAAATATTTATATATCTCTTATTAGGAAAAAGCTGGGAGAGTTTTTTCAGACAAAATATGACTGGGATTTGTTGGCAGCTCGTTCTATCTGGGCCTTTGGACCAGATGCTACTGGACCAAACATCTTGGTGGATGATACCTTACCCTCAGAGGTAAGGATTGTGCAGAAGCTATTTACAGTAGAGCTTGTGATAAGCACTCTTCTTCTTTACTTCCACTTTTACCTTTTTGGGGTCAAGGGAGATAAGCATCCCAAATGGATATTCATATCTAGGAATATTTAATATGCAATACTCAGGAAACAAGCCCTTTTTAATTCAAAAAAGATGCTTGGGGTAGAAGTATGAATTTAGCACTCACCGGTAAACTCGTTAAAAGAGCTGCTTCTTTCCCTTGGATCATACTATTTCTGCCACATAATCTTGAGAAAAGAGGTGTCTTCTTTAAAATGTTACAATATGTGCTATGATTTGCCAGACATTGCAAAACAAAATTTTGGGACTGAATCAAAGCATTGTACACTCAAAATATATAATCCCGTATCTCTGAAATATGGAATGGAAATTATGGTAACGGAGCTAAACAAACAAGCAAAATCTGAGCAATATTGATCTTTAGTCTCTCCAGTTCTCTTGGTTTGGGGTTGAAAACTTCCACTTTCTGAAGCCATTGTTTTTTTTTTACTGTCACAATGAATAAATATAGGAAAATTAATCTTCTACGCTTCTAGTAATACAGGGTATCATGAAAAAGAAAGAAATCTGGAGCTTTAGATTTTGGAACAGCTTGGTTCCAGCTCTAAAATGTAGTGCTGTAATACTTGCTTTTGGGGCTGTGTTTCTCCAATTAGTGCTATACACACAAACTGAATTCACAAATTGTTGTGAGTCATAGTTTCATTTCACCACAGCTTGTTGACCAACTGCTTATGACCTGGTCCATGCATAATGTAATCCATGAAGTAGATTAATTAGCATACCAAATTGTAGCTTAATATACAGAGATTGATTTCCCCCATCTGATAACACTGCTCCTTCTTTTGTACAGGTTGACAAAACCCTCTTAGGTTCTGTGAAGGACAGTATTGTGCAAGGCTTCCAGTGGGGGACTAGGGAAGGGCCCCTATGTGATGAATGTAAGTAAGCGTTCAAGACAGCCAGACTGCTCACAAGCCCATTCATAGATTACGTATTTATTTAACAAACAATGTCAACATTGAACAGCCCTCTGTCAGCAGAGGGAGAAAGATACAATATCATCTATCTCCAGACTACAACAGTGTCCTTTCAACAGTATCAAGAAGGCATTTGCATTACTTAGGTGACTGTGAGGACAGATAAATCTCCAGGTGGCCTCAATGACTCTCTAAAAGAATGCAAATGATCAGCTGTCTGCAAGGAGTGTAAATCCTTCCATTCCCCAACATCCAGTCAGAGCTGAAGAAGCTTCTTGGATGAGAAGCAAAATGTCCAGTTGCCTCTTGAAAAAGCACCTTTGGGTTAACAAACAATATTTTTCTCGGGGAATTTTTAAATTTTTAAAATATATTTTGACACCATTTACCATTTTTCAGATGAATCAAAGAATTAGAAATTATGCATTATATAATATTGGTCAGAATGCTCCCTTGGCATCCATTGCTTTAGATTTTTGGTATTCAGAGGCAGAAGTTAGTTCAAGCAACTGAAATAGCCTACAGATAGTTCTCAGCCTATAACCATTCGTTTAACAATGGTTCAAAGCTACAAGAAAAAATGACATGATCTGTACTCTCACTTACTATCATCATAGCACCCCCATAGTTATGTGAGTGCAATTAGGGTGCTAGGCAACTGACTCACACCTGCAACTAGTTGCAGCATCCTAATCATGATTTTCAAACTTTTTTATCAATCGTCTACTGGGGAAGGTAGATTTGCTTAATCGCTGCAGTTATTTGGTTAGTGACCACTATAAAATTTGTTGTAGAATTGGGTCCAATTCAGCATACAACCACAACCACTTAACAACAAATTCTGGTCCCAATTGTGATTGTGGGCCAATGTATGAATGTTCCAGCGACTGTTGGAGCCTTTGTTGGAGCCCAGTATCTAAAAGGTGTAAATTTTGGGATACAAGTACATTGAGAATAACTTGTAGACATGAGATATTGTATCTGTTTACTCTTACAGCCTCCTACGTTAATACTGCACTTTTAATCATATGAACAAACCTGTTTTTACTTACTATATTCTATGCTCTTTTTCACTAGTGATCCGCAATGTGAAATTTAAGATATTGGATGCTGTTATTGCTCAGGAACCGCTACATCGGGGAGGTGGACAGATCATTCCAACAGCCCGTCGAGTGGTATATTCTGCCTTCCTCATGGTAAGAAACTTCTAACATAGAAATAGCACTATCCTGGCTCAGTGGGCTTGATTTGCAGGACACACTAAGCTGCGTTTTAGTTAGTCTTAACCCTTTATTCAGACTTAGACTATGACCTGACAGTGTGAGGAGGCTTAATCATAATTTGAAAGTAAAGATTGTTTAACTTAATTCACCTTAACTTGAGTTCTACACATTATTTAATTCTCTGTAGAGGTTTAGTGGGTGGTTAATTTCCTGTTTTTGAAAATATACTAGAAGAACAGGAATCATTTCATGGTAGAAGCACTTCAGCTATAGTGTCTCTACTACAACTCTATTTTTCAAATCAAGCTTAGGAAAAAAGGAGCCAAGGTGCAAATAGTTAGTTATTTTTAAAAAAAATTAAATGCTGTAGTCAATAGTAGCTATTGGGAAATGAGTAATATATTTGGAAAAACAGAACTTTACTAAAGATGAGCTTTTGGGGAGAGCGTTTATCTCCAGCTAAACTCTCTTGCATGACGTTTTCCTCAGGCCACACCACGGTTAATGGAGCCATACTATTTCGTGGAGGTACAGGCTCCTGCTGACTGTGTCTCTGCAGTGTACACTGTCCTGGCCAGGCGGAGGTAAGTGCCAACTTTAAACTATCTTAAAGTTTAAAATAGTATTGATTGAAATACTCTCTGGTGACATATTTCTTAAACTTGGTACTTGGAATTTAGTATTTAAAGTACAGATCGTTCATAATGAAGCAAGCACTGTTTTAATCTTTCCTAAACAAAGGAAGTAAAGGATTGAAAGAAGGAGAGGGGTATTAAAGATATCTCTGATATTGGCCAGGCTGACTCCTCACTGCTGCTTTAGGATGAAACTATGTATTTTTGCATTGGAAAAGAAATGGGAAAGGTCTGTTGGTGATTGCACTGTTTGTTGTTTGTCTGTTTCTATCTCAAGATACAGTCATGGTCAGGAATATACAGTTTCTTTTTAAAAGTGTGTGTTCACTGCTCTAAAAATTACATATTGTTGATATATAATTAAATATTTACAAAATGTGAGGAGTACTCACTTCTGTAACATACTGTATGTATACACACACACACACCACACACACACACACACACAGGTGAAATCAGCTTACCTTCGCCACCAGTTTGCAAATGTGAATGCACATGCCACCTACCGCACATGCGCAGGACCTTCCGTGCATGCACAGAACATCAAAAACGGGATGTGATGACATCCAAGTGGGAGGGCAGAGGCTGCCGCCGCTGCTACCAGTTCCCCCAAATCACCGGCTGAATTTTGCGTATGTGTGTGAGAGAGAGGGGGAGAGGGAGAGAATATAAAAATGGCTAAATACACAAAACCAATCAGGATATAGTTAAAACTTCTACTATAAGTAGTAAAAATCAAAATGGTAAAAAGTCAAAGCAATAAAAATGTATATTAAGTAAACTAGACCCTGATTAGAGATGAAATGGATAAAATCAAGATAAAGCTAGAGCCATTATAAAATATTCTTGTATTAAAATATCCTATAAATAAAACAGGAAACTATCAGTTCATTAAAAAGTGAATCTAAAATCCCCAACCAAAACCAAAAACCATTAACTGTTCCGAAAGGATATTACAAAGAAGGGGTGATATTTTGCTCAGGAAAAAGGAAAATGGTTAGTAACATTTTGGAGCAACATCTTCTTCATCATGAATTCTCTTATACCATTTTGCAACATCATACATTATGTTAGAGCTTGCATCAGGCAGTAGGAAATATGAAATGCTGGGGACAACCTGGAAATAAAGATATGTTGTATATGGCAATATGGCAATAATATAGATAAGCATTAGAACATGTTCAGTTTTTTCTGCTTCCTCTTAGCAATAGAAAAGATACCAAGTCAGAATCATCATTACAAAAAAACAAAATAGTTTTTTTGTAATGATGATTCTGACTTGGTATCTTTTCTGAAGACAGATGAGAAATTTATCTCCATTATGCCTCATTTATGGATTTTGCAATGAGCTGGTTGTCTTCACCAAAACACATGTTTACATTCTTCCTTGCTCCTTTTCAGAAAAGGAGGACATCACACTTGACCTGTTCTCCTCCCACCCCCACCCTTGCTATGTTTTGATACCTCACCAATATTTCTATATAATAAAACTTTTCTGTTTCCTTATATCACACTGAGACTAACATATAACCTCTCAGCTGGGAATGTGAATCAAGAGATTGCTTTTTTGTATTTATGCAGAGGCCACGTCACCCAAGATGCACCAATCCCAGGATCCCCTCTGTATACTATCAAAGCCTTTATCCCAGCTATCGACTCATTTGGATTTGAGACAGACCTCAGGACACATACCCAAGGACAAGCATTTTCACTCTCTGTCTTCCACCACTGGCAAGTAAGTGGTATGAAGGCATTGTAAGCAGATAGATGAGAAAAAGTTGAGGATCCAAAATTCTCGATTTTTTATATTCAAACTCTCAGCAGAATTCTTTAAAGCAGGGGTCTCCAACCTTTGCAAGTTTAAGTCTGAAGGACTTCAGCTCCCAGAATTCTCCAGCCAACAAAGTTGCAAAGGTTGGAGACCCCTGCTTTAAAGAACTGCCATGGATTTATGTAAGAGACCCTGTAAAACATTGTACATTAATTGATGAATTACCCCACATGCTTTTTCAGGGAAAGAGGGCAAATAGCATATTCTGAATTCTATGTTACTGATATCTTTATTTTACGTAAGTTCTATTTTTGATATGGGAAAAGGGCAGAAATTTTGCCAAGGTGGAAGAACAGATTCCTGTTGGATACCCTGAAATTTTTGTCTCCTTGGTCATTGGGATTTCCATTCAGCATTTTTAATTTGTTTTTCTTTAACATTACCTAAGCCATTAAGAAGTCAATATTGGGTTTCCTTCTGAATTTGAACAGTAAGCTTTTTACAAACCTCTTTCATGATTGCTATATTTAACTGCAACTACAATGGAAGGAAAGATTTATAAACATTTTTACAACAGTAGGAGAGATCTATAAATTATAGGTAGTTTAATCCATGAAACATGTTTTAAAAGTAAATCTGTGATTTTGAGATGTGGATATGGCTCTTTGATAATGCTTTAAAAAGCATTCATTTAATGCCACACGTGTGCGTGTGTGTGTTCATTCAGTAGAACCATGTTATAAACATTAGATTATTATTTTATTAATATTCCAACATGAAGATTTTGAACTTTTATGTCATGACTGACTTGGAAATTCAGTTAAACATTTACTAAATATGTTTGACATTACAGATTGTGCCAGGTGATCCCCTAGACAAGAGCATCGTGATCAGACCTCTTGAGCCCCAGCCAGCGCCCCACCTGGCCAGAGAATTTATGATCAAAACTAGACGCAGGAAGGTAAGATGAGAAGTCAATTTATCTCATGACTTCTGCAATTCTTTCACTGCTGTGGAATTCAGACTATTCCCCCCCCCCTCCCCAAATCTAATTATCACCATTCATTATTTCTCCTCCAGGGTCTAAGTGAGGATGTGAGCATCAGCAAGTTCTTCGATGACCCTATGTTGCTGGAATTGGCCAAACAGGATGTGGTACTGAACTATCCCATGTGATGATGCTGGATTTGGCTCAGTGCCACCTCTTCCTCCTCTGTCACGTAGTAGTATTTTCCCAGCAAGGCTGTTTCATTCTTGCTACTACTATCCCAGTCAAGACAGATTTTTGGCATATCACTTTTATAAGAGCAAATCCCAGCTTTGTTGTGAACAAACCTCTTAGGCGATCATCCTGCTTCATTCTTCAATAAGGCTTCGTACCTTTCCTTAGAGAACTGAGCTGTGCTCGTGTCCTCAACTTACTACATCGGAAAAGCCTAATTTCAAGCCCATTCAATTGTCTTCATTTTTTTATTTTTTTATTTTTTTTTAGAAAAAAAGATACGCAACCAATGTTAATTTATCTTTGTCTAAAAGAATACTGAGCTGTTTGAAAGATTAGGGGAAATTTTAATTGCTTCCATTCCAACTGAATTGTGATTTAATAATCTTGCTTGCTCTCCGTGGGTAGCATGGTGATTCTTTACTGCCAAATATGTTTTGGCTCATGAAGGATGAAGAACTCAAGTAATAGTTGTATAAGAGAATATTTACTGCCCTCTTGAAGTTAACAGGAGATACAAATGTATAAAGTCCCATTTTTCTTGTTTGTATGAACACTCATTCATTAAAGTTTTACTTTGGACATTTGATTTAGGTTTTGATGTAGGAGTAGTATAAAGAGAATAAATATTTTTTTGTCTTGAAGTACAACTGTCTGAGTTTAATTCTTGGTTTCATTTCTACACAGGAGTGAAATAAATCTCTCCTTCCACCAGTACCAATCAAAATTTTCAAAAGTCCCATGTGTCCACTTCAAAATATTTCCTCTATTGTTGAATTTTGCTAGTGATATTTTTTCCATCTGGGAAGAATTTGGTAGAGACCAAAAACTCAATCAAAACTGTCTTTTATTTAATTGAATTCCATAATTATTTAGTGTTAAATGTTTAGGATTTGGAGTGGCTATTATCAACTGTTCTTTCATAAGCTGTAGTTTTAACTGGAGATGACAAAGATTGAACCATATAGGTATAAATATAGGTTTTCTGCTAAGCTTTGGCTCTATTTCTTCTTTCATTTAGCAATAACTATCCAGCAAAAAAATTGCTTATTTGTTTAGCCACCCATTTATTGATCCTACATGGCTTATAATAAAAGAAATATATAAAGTACACAATATTTTAAAAATTGAGAAAAATACCCTCTTGCTGGCATTGTTCCACCTAAGATCAAGAGAGAAAGAGAGCAGCAGATGCTAAGATGGGTTTTGGCAATTCACAGCTCCAGAGCCACATGTGGCTCTTTCATCTCTCTGCTGTGGCTCCCTGTCGCAGCAGAGGGATGAAAGAGCTGCTGTAACAATGGCAATGGCTGGAGCCTTACAAAACAATCTTGAACTAAACACACTCAAAATCATAGAAATGGTGGTAGATTTTAGGAGAAACCCCTATACTACTGCCTCTTACAATACTAGACAACACAGTATCAATGGAAGAGGCCTTCAAGTTTCTAGATTCTATCATATCTTAAGGCTTAAGGCTTAAAATGGGCACCTAACATTAAAAAGCCATTTAAAAAAAGCACAACAAAGAATGTTCTTTCTGCACCAACTCAAAAAGCTCAAGCTGCCCAAGGAGCTGCTGATTCAGATCTAGAGAGGAATTATGCAGTCTGTCATCTGCACCTCTATAACTGTCTGGTTTGACTCTGCAACCAAACATGACAGACACAGACTTCAACAGATAAATTAGAACTGCAGAAATAGCAATTGCTACCATCTTGCCTTCCACTGAGGACCTGTATACTGCACGAGTCAAAAAGAGGGATGTGAAAATATCTACAGACCCCTCACATCCTGGACATAAATTGTTTCAATTTCTACCCTCAAAATGATGCTCTGGAGCATTACACACCAGAACAACTAGACACAAGGACAGTTTTTCCCCGAATGCCATCACTGCTGAATATCTCATTCCCACAATATTGTCAAATTATTTACTAAGACCGTATTACTATTATTCTCATCCTTCCTAGTACCTATCTCTTCCCACTTAAGACTTTATCCATGTTGCTTATATCTTTACAATTTATACTGCTTTATTTGTTTCCCAGTATGATTCGATTGCTTATTAGTAACCTACGACTATCACTAAGTATTGTGTCTTATGATTCTTGATGAGTGTATTTTATTTTTCTTCATGTACTATGAGAGCATATGCACCAAAGACAAATTCCTGGGTGTCCCATCACACTTGGCCAATAAAGAATGCTATTCTATTCACATTCCCAGAAAATTTGAGTTCATAGAATTCTGATATATATCAGTGTCCCCAAATCTGAATAAATAGTGCTATAAAAAGCCATCTTCTGTATCCAATATGCATATTTTTCAAGGAGCAGGTTACATTTAAAATAGTGATGTTATGAAGAATTTTGTGAGAGAGGGTAAAGAAAAAATTAAAAATCAAGTTCTAGAACAGTGATGGCTAATCATTTTGTTGCCATGTGCCAAAAGTGTACACAGGTGTGCACCCACAACCATAATGCGTGTGGTTTGGTCCCAGAAGTGAGTGCCATTTTTCAGAATGGGCAACATTCATTGTGGCTGCTTCAAAAATGGCACCCACTTCTGAGATGGAGCCACATAGCCCAGGGATATGAAGGTCAGTAGAACAACTTATTTGCCTTCCCCAATGTGAGCCTGGAGATTTTCCAAAGATAAGTGTATTTTGGGGGGGGAGAAGAGTGAGACTCAGTGAGTAGGAAATGTAGCATATGTTAGGGAGGCCTTAGGAGGATAACGGCAGATGGACCTCGCCCTGCACTAGGTCTCTCAGAATCTCCTGCATCATTCAGGCACCCTGTGTTCCAGTTAACAACTTGCTTAATGACACATTGGAGAGAGCAGGAGTGGGAGTTGTTAAGCAAGGTAAGCATCTGGTCACCTTGGTTAATTGTTATGACTTGTGACTGTAATGATTAATGGGAGAAATTGGGGTTTTGAATATGTTTTGTTAGGAATTGCAGGATTTAGAAGTGGTCTATTTTTTCTTCCAAACAACAAGATGCTGACTATTTGATATAGGAGAATTCTAGACTCTTAGAGTGTTTAAAGAGAGAGTCATTTTGATACCGAACATTAATTGATACAGAAAATTTCTGTCCCCAGCAATCTAAAATTCATAGGGTTATTAGTGCATGTAACACAGATGTTTGTGCGGGTAAGATTATCACTCCTGCTATCAAGCAAAACCAAGCATTTAATAGTGAGTGCCATGCCATGTGCATGAATCATACAAGTGGCAAGAAAATAAGGGCAGTCAGACATAACACAGGTAATGTAGACAGTAAACAGGGTCATTCTCCTGTGTGCTGCTTTGGGGAATCCAAAGCATGGGTTTAACATAGCCCTCTAGCCTAGAGACGACTGAGTTATTTGAATGTTGGCCACACCTCCTCCTTCCGCACATGCTCAGTTTATTAACTCAGTCCAGCCTAAAGAGACACGTTTAACTCCTCTCCCAGAGGATTTTTTATTTATTTTGAGTTGTAATGGTTAATTTCTTGGTTTTCGTTTGATGTTTCTTCCCTTGGTTGGATTATAGGATGTATCGGAATGTAAGTGCTTTCCTAGTTTATTTTCCCCCCCTTGCGGCTCCAGCGGCCCATGGGGAGTGGGGGGCGGATCGTTCGGATCCTCAGGCTCCTGATTCCTTGACAGGCTGGTGCGCCGCCTGCAATGGTTCCCGCGGGAGAAGGCTGGTTCGCCGCCTTCGAGTTCGGGCATTTCCAGCCGAGCGGGCTGTGAACTGGGAGCGGCCATGGCGAAGCGCCTTTTGCCTCCACGCGGCTACGGTCGGGCGGTTTGGTTTCGGCGCCGCCGCTCGTCCGGCGCTATCAGGCTGCGTGTGTTGGGGAGCGCTCCTTCCCGGAACGGCGTTTGGGGCGGCTTTTTCGGGACGCGGAGCGCGATTTGGGAGCGGCCATTTTTACCGCTGTTTGAATTTGCCGCTGGTTTGCAAGCGGCGCGGCCATTGGGCGACGGATTTTCGCGCCGAGCGGAACTGCGCAAGCGCGCCTCCGCATTGCCGCCAGTACAGCCTCATTGTAGCGCCTGTTATCGAACGAGTTGGTTCGCCTCTTGTTTCCTCCGCTTCGAGACTGCTCGGCCTTGCTTCGGCTGGCTATTTGGTCCTATTGAATTGCCTTGCGGTTTGTCAATTGAGCCTTTTCAAATTGTATTATGGCTGAGCAATCTGCCACTATGGGGAGCCCTGCCTCTTCTTCCTCCCCTCCCCTCCCCTCCACCTCTCGGGCGAGTAGGGCCACGGCCAGGGCCTCTTCCCTGCCACCGCGTGCTTCGGCCGCAACTTCCGGGAAGGCCGCAAAACGCTCGGACAAAGGGAAAATGGGCGCAGCGGCGCGTGTACCTCCCAGGGCCCCACCTACCCTTCTGCCCGAGGTGTCTGCCCTGCCTTTACCCATCGCCTCTCCCCAGGTGCGGGGGTGGTCTCCGGATGCCCCTCCGGCATTGGAGGCCCGGGCTGAGGGCCTTCCGCCTGTGGTTTCGGGGGGTTCGGGACCTGCCGAGGCTTCTTCTGGGCCTGGGACTTCTAGGCCCAACGTTTCTGCCACCTTTACCCCTACGGCCGCGGGCCTTCGGGGACCTGAAGACTCCGGGGAGGCCCTCTCCCCTAGCATCCGCAGCATGATTGCTGCCGCCATTTCTCAAGGCGTGGATGCGGAGTTGCTTCGCAGGGCCTACCATCCCTCGACCTCGGCCTTGGCTAGGGAACCTTCTGTGTCCCTCGCCGAACCCGGCTCCCCCAGCCACTCCCTATTGAGCGAAGGGCTTGAGTTAGTGGAGGAAGGGGAGCTACCTGAATATGACCTGTCCGAGGATGAAGGGTTGGATCAGGGCTCTGTTATCCACTCAGGCCTTTTTAGCCCGGCCTTGTTTAAATCGTTACTCTTCAAGGCCAAGGCCACGGCTCACATGGGGGGTGCCTCATCCCAGGCTGGCACCGATGTGGGTCTAGAGGCCACGGATCGCGTATTTGCCGAACAGGTCCAGGAACAGGATTTGGTTCCTTGCCCCAAGCTATTCATGGACCTTGTCCAGAAGCAATGGGAGCACCCCACTGCTATCTCTCCTCCCAGCAATGGGGATAGGAAGCTGTATGCCTCAACTACGGATTTGGACGCCCTCCTCCAATTTCCGACGGTTGATCCTCCTGTGGCAGCCTTGGCCTCCCCGGCTTTGATCCCTTCGGAGATCTCTGAAGGGCTTAAGGCTGAGGATCGCAAGGCTGAGGTCGTTATCCGTAAAACTCATCAGGCCTCGGCCTGGGCCTTGAGGGCTGCTACTGCAGCCTCCTTTTTCAATAGGACTTCCCTGCTATGGCTTAGGCAATTGCAAGATAGATTGGCCCCCGAGGATCTCCGACTTCACCAGGATGTCAACAAACTGGTGGCAGCTCTGGAGTTCTCGGCGGATGCCACTCTCACAGCGGCCAAGTTCGCTTCCAGGGCTCTGGCATCTAACATGGCTTCCCGCCGTCTTCTCTGGCTCCGCCACTGGCAGGCGGATGTCCGTTCAAAGTGGCGCCTGGCTTCTACTCCATTCACAGGTGGGTCCCTCTTTGGAGCGGCCCTAGACCCCATCCTGATTGAAACAAGGGATAAGCGGAAGGTGCTTCCATCGGTGGCCAGGCGGCCTGAGCGTAGGCACCAGCCCTATCCTAGGAGGCAGTCCTTTCGGGCGGGCGACTCAGGGTTCTCGACAGCTCCCTATAACCAGCCTTATGCCAGACCCTACGTCCCGGCTCAGGACAGGGGTCAGGATCGGCCCTCACACCGGGACCGTACCAGGCAGCAGCCCAATCAGGCCCAGCACAGAAGGCCCTTTCGAGGATCCGGTAATCGGTCCTTTCGCCGTTATCGATGACTCCCTCGAGGCCGGCTCTATTGGCGGGCGCCTTGCTGCATTCGCTCGTCAATGGGCCGAGACTACATCAGACGCCTGGGCCCTTCAAACTGTGACCCAGGGTCTCACCCTAGAATTTCTCTCTCTCCCCCCGAGACGCTTCATAAGGTGCCCAATACCCAGGTGCCCGTCCAAGCGGCAACTCATGGAAGCCGAAATCAAACATCTCTTGGACATCGCGGCCATCGAACAGGTGCCCCAGGGTCAGGCAGGATCGGGGTTCTACTCGATCCTGTTCCTGGTGCCAAAGGGCTCGGGGGGTTGGCGAGCTATTCTCGATTTGAAACGGCTCAATTACTACCTAAAATATCGCAAATTCAAAATGCAGTCATTAAAAAGCATTTTATTGTCTATACGCCAGGGAGATTACATGACCTCCATAGACATCAAGGAGGCATACCTCCACGTGCCCATCCACCCGGCTCACCGGCGGTTCCTCAGATTTCAGTTTGCCGGCCGGCATTATCAGTATCGGGCCCTCCCGTTCGGCCTTTCTTCGGCCCCGCGCACCTTCACCAAGCTGCTGGCGGTGGTCGCGGCTTCTCTACGTTCGGTGCCGGTAAGGGTCAATTGTTACCTGGACGACATATTAGTCCTCTCATCTTCTCAACGCCTGGCCCACCGAGACCTCCAAGTTACGATAGAGTCTCTGCAGCTCCACGGATTCGTCCTGAACTTTCCAAAGAGCCACCTAAACCCGACCAGGTCTCTTCTTCACCTGGGTACGGTTCTAGACTCGGACCGCTGCATCGTCTCCCTATCCCAGGAGAGGCATCAAAGCCTCAGGGAATTGGTCTCGCAGACTCTCCGACTGAGATCGCCCTCTCTGGCTTCCCTGTCGAAGCTCCTGGGGAAGATGATCTCTTGCATCGACGTCGTCCCCTGGGCCCGGTTTCACGCACGCCCACTGCAGTGGTTTCTGCTTCCATTTCAGCGGAATCACACCAGCCATTCCAACGCCAGGACACGTCTACCACCCAAGGTCCGGCAGTCCCTGCGATGGTGGATGTCCTCCAGCCTCACCAGGGGGTGTTTGTTCAAGGAGCCGGAGCGGGTCGTGGTGACGACCGATGCGAGCCTCTTCGGTTGGGGAGCTCATTCCGAAGGCCTGGTGGCGCAGGGCAGGTGGTCGCCTCAGGAACTGCGCAACAGTATCAACTGGCTGGAGCTCCGCGCCATACGCCTGGCCCTCCGAGAGTTTCGACCGACAGTGTCAGCCTCCCACGTCCTGGTCCTGACGGACAATGTGGCCTCCAAAGCTCATGTGAATCGTCAAGGGGGAACCCACTCCAGGGCTCTCCTACGGGAGTCCGACCTTCTCTTGCACTGGGCGGAGAGACATCTCTTGTCCCTCAGGGCGGAACACATCTCAGGTGTCTCCAACACACAGGCAGACTGGCTGAGCAGAGCCACAGTCGATCAGGGGGAGTGGCAATTGCACCCCTCCCTTTTCCAGGACCTCTCACGCAGGTTCGGCAGGCCGCAGGTGGACCTCTTTGCTCAGCCTCACAACGCGCAGCTGGAGCGTTTCTTCACCAGGTTCCGGACGCCAGGAGCGGAGGCCACAGACGCACTCCGCAGTCCATGGCCGGAGACACTACTTTATGCCTTCCCTCCGCTTCCCCTAGTGCCTGTCGTCATACAGAAGATCTTGGCAGAACGGGCGGAGGTCCTTCTGGTCGCCCCGATGTGGCCCAGACGCCCATGGTATGCAGACCTGGTTCACCTGTCCGTATCACCTCCATGGCGCATTCCGGACGACAAAATCTTTCTGTCCCAGGGGCCTCTGGTCCATCCGGACCCTCAACTCCTACAGCTAGCCGTGTGGCATGTGAGCGGGCTCTCCTACTGAAGCAACATTTCTCGGACAAAGTCATCGCAACAATACAGGCGGCCAGACGTCCGTCCACACTCCGCATATATGAGGCCACCTGGCGCACCTTTTGCTCTTGGTGTCACACAGCTCCCGTGGACCCATTGAGGGCAACCATCCCACAGGTGCTGGATTTCCTCCAGACGGGCTTGGAGAAAGGACTTGCGCCTAACTCGCTCCGTCGGCAGACGGCTGCCTTGTCCACGGTGTTGGTATGCGGGGGGTCTCGGTCTCTAGCTCGTCACCCCAGGATCCGCGGTTTTTTGAAGGGCGCTTCCAACATCTGTCCACCCGTCGTACATCGTTATCCCACTTGGGATCTGCCACTCGTGCTCCAAGCTCTCACTGCGGCCCCGTTCGAACCACTTAGGACTATCAGCCTGCGTTTGCTAACACTGAAGACGGCGTTTCTTGTGGCGGTTACGTCCGCACGGAGGGTCTCGGAACTGGCTGCGCTATCGATTCGTGAAGATCTCTGTATTTTCCATCCGAACACGGTTGTGCTTCGCCTTGACCCGGCCTTCCTCCCGAAGATCAACACACCGTTCCACAGGGCACAGGAATTGGTTCTTCCGGACTTCTGTCCGCACCCTTCGCGGCAACTGGAGCGTCAATGGCATCATTTGGACGTTCGTAGGGCACTCCGTCGCTATATCAAACGTACGGCTTCTTTCCGCCGTTCGGAGGCCCTGTTCGTATCGTTCCAGCCTGCCTCCATGGGTCAAAAGGTATCACCCAACACGATAGGCCGCTGGATCAAGGCTTGTATTGCCCTGGCCTATGACAGTCGTTCCCGTCCAGTTCCCAGCCGCATCGTTCCGCATTCCACCAGGAGCGCTGCCACTTCTGCGGCTTGGGCGGCACAAGCGTCTGTGGAGGACATTTGCAGAGCGGCGACATGGTCTTCTCCCTCGCCCTTTATACGACATTATCGGATTGACTCTTATGCCTCGGCGGAGGCTGCCTTTGGGCGGAGAGTGCTCCAGAGGGTTGTGGCCACACCTGCAACTCCTGAACAGCCTCGCTCCCGCCCCTGAAGTCTACAGCTTTGGCATGTCCCATGCTTTGGATTCCCCAAAGCAGCACACAGGAGAACGACCGTTGACTTACCTGAACGGTCCTTCTATGTGTGCTGCGAAGGGGAATCCAACCCCGCCCGTTTCGGCTTCGGCTGTTCGGAACCTTCCTTACCTGACTTGTGACTGTGCACCGGACTTGTCTCATTGTCGCTCGGACCAGTGGTGTTCTTGGACGGCTTACCTTCGTATAAATAAACTGAGCATGTGCGGAAGGAGGAGGTGTGGCCAACATTCAAATAACTCAGTCGTCTCTAGGCTAGAGGGCTATGTTAAACCCATGCTTTGGATTCCCCTTCGCAGCACACATAGAAGGACCGTTCAGGTAAGTCAACGGTCGATCAAAATGGACTCAAATGTCTATACACCAATGCACAGAGTATGAGGAATAAACAGGGCGAATTAGAAATTCGAGTAAAAGAGGGAAGATACAATATTGTTGCCATTACAGAAACTTGGTGGGATGACACTGACAAATGGAACATACAGCTAGAAGGATTTAAATTATTTAAAAGAAATAGACCAAATAAAAGAGGTGGAGTTGCATTATATATAAGAAATAACTACATCTCTACAGAAATAGAGCACAACAATGATGAGAACAATCTTGAATGCATTTGGGTCAATATTAAAGGTTAGGGTGGGGGAAATGACATTGCCATAGGTCTATACAGGCCACCCAACCAAACAGAGGAAGTAGATGAACATTTTGCTAGTCAGCTGACAAAGGTATGTAGGAAGCACACCACAATAGTAGTGGGTGATTTTAACTACCCTGACATCAACTGGGAAACAAACTCTGCACCAAATGAAAGATCCAACAGGTTCCTAACAAACCTGGCAGACAACTTTGTTTCCCAAAAAGTAGAGAAGGGAACAAGGGGATCAGCCATATTGGACTTAATTCTCACTTACAGAGGAAATGATAGAAGGTGTTGAAGCCACAGGAACCCTGGGGACAAGTGACCATGCAACATTGGAATTCAACATTATGCAAACGCAAGTAGTAGAACAAAGTCAAACTAGAATCTTGGACTTTAAGAGAGTTAATTTTAATAAACTTAGGGAGAGACCTTGGGAAGAATTCCATGGATGAGAATCCTCAAGAGGAAAACAACTCAAGAAGCTTGGGAAATTTTGAAAAATGAGATTACTAATGCCCAGTCTAGCACAATACCAAAGAAGAAGAAAAATAACTGCTCCCAAAAGAAATCAGCATGGCTGCATAAAGAACTCTCTGAAAAAATTGAAAGACAAAAAAGATAAGTATAAAAAGTGGAAAGAGGAATAACTCAGGCAGAATATCAGCAAACAGCCCGAGCCTGTAAAGATGAAGTGAGGAAAGCCAAGGCTCACAATGAAGAAAGCCTTGCCACAAAAGTAAAAAATAATTTTAAAAAAGCTTCTTTCAACATGTTAAAAACAAGAAAAAAGTTAAAGAAACAATTGGTCCATTGCTGGGAGAAACTGGCAAGAAGGTGACAAGCAACAGGGAGAAAGCAGAACTATTTAACTCATTTTTTGCATCTGTTTTTGCACAAAGGGATAAAACAGTCCAATCTATCAAAAATAGCACCCCAAAAATCAGATTAGGAACACAAGTTGAAATAGGGAAGAAAATAGTAAGTGAGCACCTGTCTACCCTAGACGAGTTCAAATCACCAGGATCGGATGAATTACATCCCAGGGTTCTGAGGGAACTGTCAGACGAGATCTCAGAACCACTGAACTATATCTTTCAGAGATCCTGGAACACTGGGGAACACCAGAGGACTGGAAAAGAGCTGATGTGGTTCCCATCTTCAAAAAAGGAAAAAAAGAGAGATCCAGGAAACTACAGACCCATCAGCCTGACCTCAATACCAGGAAAGATTCTGGGGGAAAAATAATAATAAACAAGCAACAAATTAGCGAACACCTAGAAGCAAACAAAATAATCGCCAAAAGCCAACATGGGTTTGTCAAAAACTGATCATGCCAGACTAATCTTATTGCATTCTTTGATAAGTGACAAAGTTAGTGGACCATAGGAATGCTGTCAATATAGTTTACTTGGACTTCAGTAAGGCATTTGACAAGGTAGACTATAACCTACTACTAGATAAAGTAGAAGAATGTGGGTTAGATAGCATCACCACCAGATGGATTCGTAACTGGCTGACCAACCAAACTCAATGTGTAGTCCTCAGTGGAACTGCGTCTACATGGAGGGACGTATGCAGTGGAGTAACCCAAGGCTCTGTTTCAGGCCCAGTACTCTTCAACATCTTCATCAATTATTTGGATGAGGGAATAAATGAGGAACTCATCAAATTTGCAGATGACACCAAGCTGGCAGGAATAGCCAACACTCCAGAAGATAGGCTTAAGATACAGAAGGATCTTGACAAACTTGAACATTGGGCACTATCTAACAAAATGAAATTCAATTGTAAAAAAAGTAAGGTTCTACATTTAGGCAAGAAAAACAAAATGCACAGGTACAGTATAGGTGGTACCTTGCTCAATAGTAGTAACTGAAAGGAATCTTGGAGTCCTAGTGGACAACCATTTAAATATGAGCCAGCAGTATGCAGCAGCTGCCAAAAAAGCCAAAACAGTAGGCTGCATAAATAGAGGGATAGAATCAAGATCATGTGAAGTGTTAATGCCACTTTATAATGCCTTGGTAAGGCCACACTTGGAATACTGCTTTCGGTTTTGGTCGCCACGATGTAAAAAAGATGTGGAGACTCTAAAAAGTGCAGAGAAGAACAACAAAGATGATTAGCGGACTGGAGACTAAACAACATATGAAGAACGGTTGCAGAGCCTGTCTAGTTTAATAAAAAGAAGAACTAGGGGAGACATGATAGCAGTGTTCCAATATCTCAGGGGTTGCCACAAAGGAGAGGGAGTCAAGGTATTCTTCAAGGCACCTGAGGGTAGAACAAGACGCAATGGGTGGAAACCAATCAAGGAGAGAAGCAATTTAGAACTGAGGAGAAATTTCATGACAGTTAGAACAATCAGTGGAACAGAAGTTGCCTCCAGAAGTTGTGAATGCCCCAACACTGCAGGTCTTAAAGATGTTGGATAGCCATTTGTCTGAAACGGTATAGGGCTTCCTGCCTAGGCAGGGGGTTGGACTAGAAGACCTCCAAGGTCCCTTCCAACTCTGCTATTGTATTATTGTATTTTCATATATGCAATATACCAAAAAGTGGGGGGAAATGGCTTTGGGAAAGACCAAGTATCTTGTAGAAATGCTCCTTTGTAGCTCTTTTCTAAATGAATATGGTATTGTACTTTTCGGTAACATATTTCTAAGGAAAAAACATTGGAATGCAGGATTTTAAGGAAACACAAACTATATTAATGAATAATAGAAGCTCCGGGGAACTTTTTTTTTTCTGGAAAGCAAATCAGGGTTGTTCAATTTTGCTAGAGTTGCCACCAGAAATTTCAGAGCCTTTAAGGGTAAAAAGACAAACCACTGCCAGCCATATCCTCCCTATTTCTGATTGAGGAAGTATATAGGCTATGAACTGCACCTTTGAGAGGAAGAATACTGTATTATTACAGCAAAGGGAATTGGAAAATGGGTTAGAGAATACAATGCTGTTTCCAGCAGTCAGCTGATATTGTTATTACAATTAACCATGTGGGGCAATTAATTATTTGGCCATCCTCGTGCTTTTTTCCCCACTTCCTCTTTTCAAACTTCTTTCCTGGCTTAGGAGACAGGTTGTATATATTTTAATCCACAATATTATCTTCATTATAGGATTCAATTTGATTGCAATCTTCTTTGATAAAGTTTGTCTTGTCAAAATCAGTTTTGGCTCCTGCTGTTCTCTGAATTTTAATAAAAAGTTATTTAAAGCACACCCTTCGTTAAACGAGAAAAAAAACAGTTGGATCAGTTGATTTCTAAGGTCTGAGTAGTATTGATGTTGCAAAGGAATGGACATTTCTGACTTTAAGGCGTCCTCCAGCCTCCTCCTGTCTCATGCCATACAGCTGTGTTAGTCCAATAATGCCTAAAGTCCCACTCTATGGTGTCTGGGAATTAGGGGAATTGAATCCACAATATCTAATAGTAAGGGTCTGCTTTAGATTTCACATCTTGAGTAAATTTTCTAGATTACTGGGTACCCGTATATGATTCTGTTACATAGCTAGGGCTACATCTGGTAATATGTTTTAATCTGTAAACTTAGTTCTCAAGATAACATATTTTGATTGAAATGAGCATATTATTATTATTATTATTATTATTATTATTATTATTATTATTATTATTATTATTATTATTATTATTATTATTATTATTATTATTATACCGCCCTTCTCCCTTCCGGGACTCAGGGCGGTGTACAGGCACTAATAAAAGACAATGATATAAAACATAAAATACAGTTAAAAATCTATTAAATAGCTAGTCTGACTAAAATCCTGTTAAAAACCCTTACTAAAACAATTTTAAAAACTACGCCAGGCCGGCCACACGAAACAAATGGGTCTTCAAGGCCTGATGGAACTGGCGCAGGTCCGTGATTGTCCGTAGGTCAGGGGGCAGGTCATTTCAGAGGACAGGAGCTGCCACAGAGAAGGCTCTCCCCCTAGGGGTCACCAGCCGGCATTGCCTGACCGACGGCACCCTGAGGAGGCCCTCTCTGTCGGAGCGGACTGGTCGGTGGGAGGTATTTGGTAGCAGGAGGCGGTCTTGCAGATAACCAGGTCCCTTGCAAAGGAGCTTCTGGATCATCTGTATCTAAGTAGATGATCCATCTCTCTGTGGCCTATAACAAGATCATCAGAGATTAAAATCCAGGAAATGCTTCCTCAGGTCAAAGGACGACTTCAACGAATAGAGTGGACCTATGATAAGCTAGGAAGAACCAATCCTGGATGGAGCCAAAAGAGGAGCTGGCACCTGGTGAAAGCTGAGAAGTATGGAAATAGTTGAGTAGACTGTGCATGTGTACAAGAAGATCAAGAGATACTCTGAACAAATGGGGCTACCTGGTGGCTTCTGCCATTTGCAATTTTGGTGACACGTAGGCAATAACACATGCTCCCTTTTGTGTTCTGATCAATGTACACTTAAGGAGCTCATGACAGAACAACAGATCACAATGTTGCTAGTTTCTGGGCAAGATCTATTTAACTTGTATATACTTTAATCTTGTATTTTATATTTTTAAATTTTATTATAGTAAAATAAGGTATAGTATTCCTTATTTTAATTGTGATGCTTCGGACATGAATAAACAAACAAACAAACATACAGTGGTACCTTGGTTCACGAACGCTTCTGTTCACGAACAACTCGGTTCATGAACAGAAAAGTTCATCAAAATATGCTCCGGTTCACGAACTCCACTTCGGTTCACGAACAGGAGCCGCGGCCATTTTAATGCTATTTCCTGGCTGTCACATGGTTGTGACTTCCTGTAGGAAGATCGTGGAGAGAAGGAGACATAGAAAAAAGTACACTATTTTTTTACTTCACCTTACCCTACCCTACCTAAAAAATTTGTAAAACTCAATAAAACTTTTGCAATAAAAAAAGAAAAAGAAAAAAGTACACTGTGAGTACTTTCAGTGACTTTTTTTGATTTTTGTTATTTGTTTCATATTTTTTGTGCTTCAAAAACCAAAAAAAAGATCAGAACAGATTAACCGGATTTACATTAAACCCTATGGGAAACTGTGCCTCGGTTCACGACCAATTCGGTTCGTGACCAGAATCAGTTCACGAATTAAGTTCGTGAACCGAGGTACCACTGTACATATTTCGGCTTTTTCCTTGTATGTTGCCTTATCAAATATCATGGTGCCATCCATACAAATCAAGGCAGTTACCCAAATTTATCAGGTGAACTGATTTCAAATTTGCCCTCCCTTTCAGTTGGTAAATGGCATTGGTTACCACAACCACAAGCCTCATCATACCTGTAAGGCCAGAAAACCAGAGAATCAAAATTCTAGAGGAGGTGATACTTCTGTCAAGGGCAGAACAAAATGCCATTTAGAAGACTAAACTGATCATAAAGCCCCTTCAAAATTGGATAGGAGCCTATAGATATTTGATCCTGGCATTGAAAATACAATTCCTATTAATCACTGGTGTTCATTATTATTTATAAACCATAAACATCTATAATACCAGCAACTAAAGATAAATTCTATAACCCAAAATAGGCACGATTTCTATTTGCCCCTCTCTTTTTCTACATGGTAAGAGAGGCCTATCTAGTCCTAATGCAAAATCTCCTAGATTGTAATATTTCTGCTCACATTTTATCACCCATATGCTAAACGCTCTGCACAATTACAAAATAAGGAAAAACTGGGATCTAATGTCATCTAATTTTAAATTCTATTCAACTATATTTTGTAATGGATTGTTGCTGCTGCAGCCTATAAGAAAAAGTGGGGTTGACAAACTGAGTTTATTTCTATTAAGTGAGACAGAATTGAATTGGCAAAGAATAGCTACAAGTATTTTTTGAAGAGAAGATATAGTCCAATAACAGTATGTATCCCAGGCAGCATAAGTTCAAATATAAGCCCTTTTAGAATTTGAGGTGAGAAATCTATACTTCTAGTGATTTTGATTAATTGCAATTTCTGAGTTAACTATTGGCCATATTGATGTGAACTTGCAATTGAACAACTTCTGGAAGGCCACAGATCCTCCACCTCAGCATCAGAGGTGGTATTCAGCAGTTCTGACCAGTTCTGGAGAACCGGTAGAGGAAATTTTGAGTACTTCGGAGAACCGGTAAGAACCACCTCTGACTGGCCTTGCCCCTATCTATTATCTGTCTCCGGAGTCCCAGCTGATTGGGAGGAAATGGGGATTTTGCAGTAACCTTCCCCTGAAGTGGAGTGGGATTGGAGATTTTACAGTACCCTTCCCCTGCTATGCCCACCAAGCCATGCCCACAGAACCGGTGGTAAAAAAAATTTGAACCCCACCCCTGCTCACCATATAACTTTCTGCAACCTGGGGCTTCAAGAAGTCTGGAATCCATCTATCAGCTCAGCTAACCTTAGTGGCTGGAGGTGATGAACCTTTTAATTCATACCAACTGGAGGACAGAAGCTTGGGGAAAGCTATGCAGAGTTCTGACTACCGTATTTATTCGAGTATAACGCGCAAAATTTTGTACCCAAAAAAGAACTCAAAGTTTGGGTGCGCGTTATACTCGAATAAATAAATTCAGGTTTCTGGGCGGCGGCGGGGGGGGGGGAGAAGCGGAGACAGAAAGGGACGCGGAGGAGAAGCGGAAGGCAGAAAGGGACACGGAGGAGAAGCGGAGACAGAAAGGGACACGGAGGAGAAGCGGAGACAGAAAGGGACACGGAGGAGAAGCGGAAGGCAGAAAGGGACACGGAGGAGAAGCGGAAGGCAGAAAGGGACACGGAGGAGAAGCGGAGGCAGAAAGGGACACGGAGGAGAAGCGGAAGGCAGAAAGGGACACGGAGGAGAAGCGGAAGGCAGAAAGGGACACGGAGGCGAAGCGGAAGGCAGAAAGGGACACGGAGGAGAAGCGGAGGCAGAAAGGGACGCGGTTAGGGTGGAACGGCATCGCTCCATCGCCCCTCAGCTGTGGAGCCCGTCAGTCATGCTTTATAAAAATCGGTATAAAAATTTTATACCGATTTTTAATGGAAAATTAGGGGGTGGGCGTTATACACGGGTGCGCGTTATAGTCGAATAAATACGGTATGTAAAGCTACATTTCTAGCTAACACGTCACTGCTCATCATGTTTTCTGCCCCTATCGTAAACATGCTTAGGGGCCTTTTTGTCTCAGTATGCCATGCCTGCTGTAGCCACAAAAGCACTCTGGGATTTGTTCTTTCTGTAGTTGCTTTGACATTGCTCCTATGTTAGCATAATTTTAAAGGCAAACTATCAAGGATGTTCCTTACCAACCACTCCATAATTTTTTCATCAATAGATATTCTTTGTCATCTTATTTTTCTTCTGGGAAGATAGGCAGCCAACCTGAAAATGCCTCAGATCATTGAGAATCTAGTATTTTTGCAAATAAAAACTATACCACAAGCTTCTGTTTTGTTTTATAACACATTAACTTTTCACTTTTTAAAATTAAAAGTGCCTTGTCAAATAAATCTGTTACTTATGTATATGTATATGTGTTTATACATTATGCTTTTGTTCTTGCCTCTTTACAGTGGATATAAAAAGTCTATACAGCACAGAAAATGCCAGATTTTTTAAAATGGAAAAAAATAAGACCAAGATACATCATTTCAGAATTCTTCCCACTTTTAATTTAATATAACATATAAGCTATACCATTCAGCTGAAAAAGATTAAACCTTTTAAGGGGACAAATAACAACAAAAACTTATAATAATATGGTTGTATACAGGTGCATGCCCTTAAACTAATACTTTGTTGAAGCACTTTTGATTTAATGACAGCAGTCAGTCTTTTGGGGTAGGAGCCTATCAGCATGGCACATCTTGCCTTGGGAATCTTTGCCCACTCTTCCTTGCAAAAGTGCTCCAAATCTGCCACAGTGAGTGGGCATCACATCAAGGAAACAATTGGTCCATTCATGGGAGAAAATGGCAAGAAGGTTATGAACAGCAGGGAGAAAGTAGAACTGCTTAACTCATTTTTTGCATCTGACTTTATACAAAAGGGAAAAAAACCAGTCCAACCTATTTAAAAACATACTATAAAATGCATGTTAGGAATGCAAATCAAAATAAGCAAGAAAATGGTAAGAGAACACCTATTCACTCTAGATGAGTTCAAATCACCAGGACCAGGTGGATTACACCCCAAGTTCTGAAATAATTGGCAGACGAGATCGCAGAACCACTAAACCATATCTTTCAAACATCCTGGAGCACCTGAATGGAAAAGAGCTGATGTCGTTCTCATCTTCAAAAAAAGGGGGAAATGGATTCAGGAAACTACAGACCTATCAGCCTGATATCAATACCTGGAATGATTCAGGAAAAGATAAGCAACAAATCTGCCGACATCTAGAGGCAAACTCATAATGCCAACATAGATTTGTCAAAAACAGATCATGCCAGACAAATCTTACTGCATTCTTTGACAAAATGACAAAATTAATGGACCAGCAAAATGCTGTAGATATGATTTACTTGAACTTTAGTAAGACATTTGATAAAGCAGACCACAACCTACTATTTGATAAGATAGAAAAATGTGGGTTAGAGAGCATCACCACCAGATGGACTTATAATTTGTTGACCAACCTCAATGGAATTGCATTTATATCAATAGTATTAGCTGTGAGAGGGATTTTGGAGTCCTAGTGGAAAAATCACTTAAATACTGCAGCTGCCAAAAGTCAACACAGTTCTAGGCTGCATTAACAGAGGGATAGAACTAAGATCACATCAAGTATTAATACCATTTTATATTGCCTTGGTAACACCACAATTGAATATTGCATCTGGCTTTGGTTGATATGATATTTTAAAAGATGTTGAAACTAGTAAGAATGTAGAGAAGAACAAAAATGATTAGTGGACTAAAGGCTAAAACAAAGATTGATGGCAGGAATTGGTATGTCTAGCTTAATGAAAAAGAATTCAAATGAAAAGAATATGGGTGACATATAGCAGTGTTCCCATTAGCTAAGGGGCTGCCACAAAGAAGATGGGGTCAACTTGTTCTCCAAAGCACCTGAAGGCAGGACAAGAAGGAATGGATGGAAACTAATCAAGGAGAGAAACAACCTAGAACTAAGGAGAAAATTCCTGACAGTTAAAAAAAATCAGCGAAATGACTTACCTCCAGAAATTGTGGTTGCTCCAACACTGGAGGTTTTTAAGAGTTTAGAAAACCATTTGTTTGAAATGTTATAGGGCAGTGATGGCAAACCTTTTTAGCACCGAGTATTGGAAAGGTCGCATGGAAACTTTGTGTGTGCGTGTTCATCGGGGCCATGTTCCAGAAAAGCCAAACTTCTGGGTTCTAGTGCACATGCACGCACGATGATCAGCTGGCCGATGTGCATGCCAGTTTTTGGCACTGCTGTGTGAACCAAGGGATTGCACTCCGGAAAAACCAAACTTCTGGGTTCTGCCGTGCATGCACACCCAACAATCAGTTGGCCGGCACAGATGCACACACCGGTTTTCAGCACTGCTGCACACACAAAGGACAGCTAATCATCGTGCATGTGCCAGAAACCTGAAAGACAAACAGCAAGGCCACGCATGCCGGGCGACACGGCTTCATGTGCTATTTTGAGCACGTGTGCCATAGGTTCGCCATCACAGGTATAGGGTCCTTTGTTTGAGTAGGGGGTTTGATGAGAAGATTTATAAAGGCCCTTCCAACTCTGTTATTCTGTGTACAAAATACTCTTCAGGTCACCCACAGATTTTCAACTGAATTCAAGTTCAGGTTCTGGGTGAGCCATTCCAAAACTTACCGTATTTTTTGGAGTATAAGATGCATCTTTTCCACCCTAAAAGAGGGTGAAAATTTGGGTGGTCTTATACACTGAATGTAGCCCCACCCACCCACCAGCCCCAATCCTTTGGCCTCTGCCTCCCAGCAAGTTACCTCTTTGCAGCAAACAGGGGCTTGCGGAGGCTTCAATAAGCGATAGCAATCCCTGCAGCCTGTAACAGCTGATGATTGGGAGAAATTGAAAGTGAAACTTGCTGTTTGCTCCATGTGGCAAATTGCTGGGAGGCAGATTATTTTTTCTTGTGCTAATCAGGCTGTTTGCTGCAAGGAGGTAAGTTAACAACTATAAATGCCTATAGAATGTTCAACTTATTAGACTTATTTTTTAAAGACTGCTTTATTATTATTCTAGACAACTTAACAAAATGAAGAAACTTTTTTTAAAAAATGCTTGATCTGAAGAGTCCCTATGCTATTGTTTTAAAAATACTATTCTTTTAAATAACAGAGAATAACTATACTTCCAGAAAGGACATCAATTTTAACAGCATCTGTAGAAGTATAGTCTGAAATATAACACTACAAACAATGTATATTGTGTGTACTGTTTGTTGCAAGGAGGCAAATTCTGAGAGGTAGAGACAGATATTTTTCTCTTGTTTTCCTCCCCAAAATCTAGGTGTGTCTTATACTTTGGAGCATCTTATACTCTGAAAAATATGGTAGATCTTTCTCTGATCATTCTTTTATTGATTTGGAGGTATGTTTTGAGTTGATATTGTGTTGAAAGGTGAAATTCCTCTTCATCTTCAGTATGAAGATGCTGTAGCAGAAGGTTTTGTACCAACATTGACTGATATTTGGAACTGTTGATTATTTACTTCACCTTGACTAAGGCCCAGTTCTACCTGAAGAAAAGCAGTCCCCAAGCATAATGCTGCTGCAACCACCATGCTTCATTGTGGGTATGCTGTACTTTTGGTGATGCACAGCAGTGGTGGGTTGCAGGCGGTACGCTCCAGTATGGGCGTACTGGAGCCTGCCCGGAGCACCGGGTACCGTTCTGGTATGGTGCTCCAGAGGGTCCACACGCCCACCCGAGCTCCTTATCTGTCCTTTAAGCCTTTGGTACTTCCGCACATGCGCATGGCGAATACAGCACCTGTGCAACGCTCTGCCGAGCAGCTGGAGCATTGCAGAGGCTTGTGGAAGCATTGCCGGCAGGTACGATGCATGTGCGTGCATTATGCGTGTCCATCTGGGCGACGCCGGGCCCGTTCCAACTGTACCACTGATGCCCGGTGTTGTTTTTGCATCAAATGTACTTTCTGGAATTATGGCCAAAATGTTCAAACTTGGTCTAATCAGACCATAACATTTTCTCACATGCTTTTGTCAGATTTGATACAGATTTTGGAAAATGTAGCCCGGCTTGAGTGTTCTTCTTTGTAAGAAATGCCTTCCATCTTGTGGAAGGAGGTAGCAAAACTACATCATGTTTTATTAGGAATAAGTAGCCAAAGAAAGATCATCTATTTCTACATGGTCACTAAGAGCTAATACCAATTTGATGTACATCATCAGCCCATATCTTTCCAGGAATTACCCGGAAAGATATGGTATCTTTAGCATAGCAAGTTTTTAAATAATTGCTGAATATAATCTATCTTAACAAAATCATGGATGTAATAAAAAAATCAGACCTCAAAATCAGAATTAAAAATAATATTTCAATGGAAAAACAGGACGTGCCTCTTATCTGCCTCTGTTTTCCTCTGCCTGCAGCTTCCCTTCTTTCCTTTATGATTTTCTATCTTCCCACTAGATACAGTGCATTTCACACACAGGATGTTTACACCAAAGGCCTCGGTTGGAGCAAGCAGCTGCTCATATCCACTCCCCAGGCCTGTGATGGAAGGAATGTAATTGAAAACACTGGCCCTTTTTCAAATACCAGGTCTGATGGATGTAGAAACAATGTCAAGTGGAAAACTTTCAGTGGTGGTGTGTGCAAATATATCACAGTGATTCAGTTAAAAAGTGGAGCACAATTTTCTATTCAGAAGAAAGACGCTGAAAAAGGTATATATCAACCAATGTCATACAATTGTAAGGAACACATTCCTGGCACCTCCATTTCTTGCAGGAATAGTGGCAAAGAAGATGGCTTTACATTCTCCATTTCCACTAATAGTCCTAGTGTCATTCTCTAGTTGCTCCAGAAACATACAAGGTTCTTAATATGCTTTTGCTTATCTAGAACCAGTGGTGGGATTCAAATAATTTAACAACTGGTTCTCTGCCCTAATGATTTCTTTGATTACCCAGTTCACCAAACTACTTAGAAAGTTAACAACCAGTTCTTCCAAAGTGGTGTGAACTGACTGAATCCCACCACTGTCTAGAACTCTTTGCAATCCCTTGAAATAACTTGGGGGAGCACTTAAGAGCAGATATGTAAGTGCTAGAAAAAGATCACATGCAATTCCCATCATACTTCTCTTAAAACTTTCCTCTCTAAATGCTGGTTGTGTTTAAAAAGAACAAAAAGGGTGGGGAGGAAGGAGGAATTACTTGATTTCCTTAAACATAATAATTCAACCCTTAAATAAATTAATGGTATAATGTAATTTGTTTACACAAATTATTTATCACCAGAGCTTTTTAAAGATTAACATCTGCAAATTTTTCATTGGTCTCCCTTTACTTCTCATTGCATCCTATTAAAATGGGTTCCCCCCTCCATTGACTTTTGCCTGTTGGCTTCAATGATTTAGAAAATATGAAATGCAAAATATTGACCTCTCAGGATTGAGTTTATCATTTACTACCATAAATAAAACAATTTCTCCAGCTCCTCATTTTAAATACTGAACACACTTTAGATAAAGCTTCTCACTATGTGCAGCCCAAGGCAATACAAATTATTATACAAGCAAAACAAACAATTGCCCCTATTGTCCAATTCTAAATCCATCCTGGTATGAAATCAGAGCAGAAATCCATAAACTAATGAACTATCCATTTCACCACCAATGAAAAGCTTTAAGCAACTTCACAAAACATGTTCAATCCAAGCAGTTAATTACCGAAAACAGATATGCAGCCGTATTCATTCTGTCCTGTAAGATTCTTTACACTCATAGATGGTTTACCTGAGATGTAACACCTTGCTTAAACCTAGAACACCTGCCATTTCTACTTAGTTGTAAATAGAATTTGAAATCAAGGTTATTGATTTCACATTCTACATAACTTTAAGTGGAAATGATGGCCTCTCCAGATTCAGCCAACATGATGAATCTCAAGTCGCCCCGAGTCCCTTTGTGGTGAGATGGGTGCGGGTTACAAATAATAATAATAATAATAATAATAATAATAATAATAATAATAATAATAATAATAATAATAATAATAATAATAATAATAATAATAATAATAATAATAATAATAATAATAATAACTGAATCACTTCTGATAGTGGGAAAGGTCCACAGGATGAGGATATAATAGCAGCATATATTTTCTGTTAATAGCAGCACATATTTTCTGTTAAGTAACATAGTTAAGAATCTCTGTGGAGATTCTCAGTTATCCAGGTCATGGTTGTCTCAAAGGTGCTTTTTCAAGAGACAACTAGAGTTCCTTGTTTTTCCTTTGAAGACATTTCACTTCTCATCCAAGATGCTTTTTCAGCTCTCTTCAATGACAGTTGCCTCTTGAAAAAGCACCTTTGGGACATAGTTAAGAATGTTATATTTAGATGATTAACAATTGATTGATCACTTAGATGGTTATAGAATGTTGCTGAAGAATTACTAATTAGTCAATAACTATTTGTAAAACTTAAGATTGTTTTATACTTTATTACTATGGAATTTATATTGATATATTGGGAGCAAATAAGGGATGTTAAATAGATAGTCAAGAGTTTAAAGATACTTTTAAGAAGAAATAAATCGATGTTGAAATATTTGATAAGAATTGTGGGATATTGATATTAAGGTATATGATAAATTCTCAGATTTAAAATTTATAAAATGAGATTACTTATGAATAATAACTATTTTAGAGATGCACAGAACTTGTGAATGTCCAGTTAGCATGTTTTTTAGAGGATACAATTTAGATTGGACTTTTGTTTTTTAAATCTATTTTTTTCTTTCTTTATTGGTTTTATAAATAGAATGCCACTACACAGTCATACTTTACATATAAAAGGAAGTTAAAATAAATAGTAAGATCAGGGTCAAGATATAAGAATTGTAATAATTCACATGAAAAATAAGTGATACTATTGAAGAAACTTATAGAAATTGGTGATAAATTAATAGATACTCATAATGAAAGATGGCTTTTTGATGTGGTTTTCTGTGAAATGTGTACTACTTGTGTTTATGAAAAATAATTAGAATTATTATTTTAAAAAAAGAATGTTACATAAAAACACCTTCTGAACCCAATTCAATTAAATACAGTGGTACCTCGGTTCACGAACGCCTCTGTTCACGACCAATTTGGATTACGAACAGAAATTTTCCAAAAAACGTGCTCCGGTTCACAAACACCGTTTCGGTTCACGAACAGAAAAGTTCGTAAAAATGCTCGGGTTCACGAACTCCGTTTCGCTTCACGAACTCCGCCTCGCTTCACGAACAGAAAAGTTCGTAAAAATGCTCGGGTTCACGAACTCCGTTTCGCTTCACGAACCGGAGCCGCGGACATTTTATCTACGACCAAAAAACAAGGTCAGAACGGATTAACCAGATTTACATTGAACCCTATGGGAAACTGTGCCTCTCTTCACGACCAATTCGGTTCGCGAACAGAGTCAGTTCAAGAATTACGACCAAAAAACAAGGTCAGAACGGATTAACCGGATTTACATTGAACCCTATGGGAAATTGTGCCTCGGTTCACGACCAATTCGGTTCGCGAACAGAGTCAGTTCACGAATTAAGTTCGTGAACCGAGGTACCACTGTAATTGCTTTTGTTTTCACAGTTTATCAGCTGGCTTCACACATTATGCTAATCTATGATTTCCCTAATTATGGCTTATTGATTAGCTAGATTTGTAACACGCTGAGCCATGATTCACAACCACAATGGTTAATTAACTTAAAATTAAACCAGCCACACTGCAACTACACCTAGCTTGGGAGAGCTATATTCCTATGTTCCTACTTACTAATTGCTGACATCTGGAATGGTGGAGCCTGAGAAAACTAAAATACAAGCCTTCTGAGTCATGGAAAGTTAGAAAACAAAATAAGTGTATGGTTACCAAGGCTACCCTATGCTGAGGAGGGTGCAGAACACAGTCTTAGCTATAAAGGGATCTCTTTAGTTACCAAAGTAAAAACATATGTTTTCTATCATCATAAATCAAGCTAACAATCACAACTCTGTTTTTAATTGTACGTTCGGTATTAACCCTTTCATAACATTTTAAATGAAACCTTAAAGCATAGAAAATGCAATAGGAATGTTAATGTAAAATTGAGAGCTAATATTTTGAATGATCAGTTTTGGGGAAACTTCCTTGCTTATTGTCTTATCATTCTGATCATGCTACTTTATTTTATATCTTCCTGTCAATGTATATCTTGCTTTTATTTTATTGATTAAAACATTTTAAATCCAATTTTCATCTTCGGGGCTATTAGAACTGCAACTATGTCTTCTGGAAAAGAGAAGTAAAAAACTTCAGGATTGCAATCATGATCACAGAATTAAACCCTATTGCTTTTCTTATTTGTGCATCATGGTCATGTAATGCACACATACCAAAAATGACTGGTCCTGAACTGCAGCTAGCTTTTTGACTTTTTGGCCCCAGGCATCATTTCAGTTGTGACCCAGCAGATAAATGCATGCCTACTATAATTTAAAAAAAAACCCTAAAACACTCAAAACAATAAAACTTTTATCATCATCTTCAAATCAACAAAGAAAATCAATCCAAATTAACAGATCAAAAGTTCAGATAAACAAACTATTTTAGCTGAAACGATTTTATTATTAGTCTTCTCTGACTACCAAATTGAAATGTTCTTCCTTTTTGATATATAAACAGGCTCTAGATACTTATAGGACTTGTTATGTTTATTGTATGCATATCCAGTGTTGCTGGCACTCGCCTCTATCTTTTTCTGGCAGATTTATAGTCTCTAATATTTCTAATAACGTTTTTCTCATTTGAATTTGTCATACTTTGTTTTAATATGATAGACAAAATATGTGCGGCATTCAACTATCTTTCCTAATCATGCAAGACAGGGAAAGTATTTCTTTTCCTTCTCTAATTCTTTTTGAGTTTGATTTCAGTATATTTCAAAGAAATTCTAGTCTGAAAAGCAGAAGCCAAAACACAAAATAAAACTGGTTATGAGTTTGGCAGCTAATGTAATGCCTTAGGAGGGAAACTATCAAATCCACAAAACTATATATTGTCTCTTTTAATATGACATACTTAATATGATGGGCAAGGCGGATAGGGGAGCAAAATATGTAAGATGGCAGGCATGATGTCATGATGCAATGCCTATGTTTTTTGCAGGCCTGCAGGGGAGGCAAGGGGGAAGTCAGAATGATGCATACAGTATCACAATATTACAACACAAGTCCTGCACCTGTCCTATGTTCATAGCAAGTTTGCATGGATTCCCCAAAGCTTGCTGCACCATATTCCTTTTATTTTTCTAATAAAAGCAGCAGGATAATAGATGCCAGTGATCCAGCAAGTTAAATATCTGACAAATCTCAATAAACAGAAATGCATTTGGTCATATATTTTATTGATTGATTGATTGATCTATTTATTTATTTATTTATTAGAATTTGTCAAACAAAAATGAGAACAAGAATAAAATAAAAAAATACAGTGACAGGGACAATAGGCTGATTAGTGCACATGCAAGCCCTCTCTATTGACCACTTAAGGTCCATGGAAGTCAATTTGCAACTGAAACTGTGAAAATTTGTAGCTGAAACAACTGGATCGGTAGAACATTCCAGACTTTGACAACTCTATTACAGAAATCATATTTTTACAGTCAAGTTACATTGAGTTTAAAGTGGTGGGTCACATGCATATTATTGCGATTAACACAAAGTCATTTACAAATAAAGCATTATTACGTATAATTTTGTATGCAATACCTAGGTCTGATCACAAGTGACAAAGTTCTAAGTTATCCAAACCCAGAATTTCAAGCATAGGAAATTCTATTGTGTACAAAAGAGTGCAAAACTTTTCTCATTAAATACTTCTGAATCCGCTCGATTGTACTGATGTCAGATATATGGTGGGGATTCCAAACAGTTGAACAATACTCTAAGATTGGTCTCACATAAGTTTTATAAGCTCTAATTAGCAATTGAATGTTTCCAGAAAAAAAGTTTTGCAAAATTAAATTTACAACTTTTTAAAAAAGTTTTTGGGTTTTTATTTTTAAAATATACATCAACATCAATACGTGAACAATGCAGCATCTGAATACCATTCATTTTGGGACAAGCAATAATGATATTAATAATATTTGTTACATTAATCAAACTTAAGAAGTCCTAGTATTAATATAAATGTTTAAAGTAGTTGTTCAATATTTCAATGTTCCGGAGAAGGCGGAGCTATGCTGCGCCGACACAACCGGAGGTCTCTATGCTGAAGAGACCCCGGTTGAACTTTTGTCACCCCCTCGGTTCCATAGGAACCTAAACCGTCCTGGAGGGACGGCGATTAGAAGCAAGCCTCGCTGATCACAGGGGTATCGCAAAACCCCTGTTTGACAGAGAGAAAAGCTTCTGAAGGGCGACAAATAGGCAGCCCCCCTATGGGCAGACAAGGCGTTGGGAAAGCTTTGGAATGGAAGGAACTGATTGAATTGAAAGTGTAACACTGGGAAGGTATTCTATCTTTTTTCTTGAAACATTTTGCTAAAGAAACTTTTTTTCTTTCTTATTAAAGCCTTGAATTTTGAAAAAAGTGGCGGATTTAATTGAATTGAGAGATTTCTGCTTTTTACAGAACTTTTTGAAATGGCAGATTGAAACGCAAGAACAAAGCCATTTCCATTTGCGCTGAAAGTGATTGGATTATTTCTGGTCTTTTTATCTTCTCTTCCTTTTAATTTAACACTCTCTACATGGGGCTTCCCTTGAGGTGCACCCGGAGGCTCCAGTTAGTCCAGAATGCGGCCGCGCAGGGGATTCTGGGAGTTTCAAGGTCTTAGTGACCATCTTTAAAGCTCTCCATGGCATGGGACCTGGCTACTTACAGGACCGCCTCCTACCACATACCTCCATCCGACCAGTCCGCTCCCACAGGGAGGGCCTCCTTAGGGTGCCGTCTGCCGGGCAATACCAACTGGCGACCCCCAGAGGAAGAGCCTTCTCTGTGGCAGGCCCCGCCCTCTGGAACGACCTGCCTCCCGACCTTCGCACAATCACAGACCTTCGCCTCTTCCGTCAGGCATTAAAAACATATTTCTTTCGTGCGGCCGGCCTGGCATAGCTGATGTAGCTATGTTATTATTTTAACTGGGTTTTTAAATCATGCTTTTAGCACGGGCTAACCTTATTTAATACTAGTTTTAATTTTTTGGATTGTTGTATTTTTATATTTTATAACTCCTGTGCACCGCCCTGAGTCCCATGTTCGGGAGAGAGGGTGGTATATAAAATTAATTAATTAATTAATTAATTAATTAATTAATTAATTTACTTTACCTAAAATTTTGAATCTGGGATTACTTTTACAATTTTAATAATTATTTTTGAAGTTTTATTGCGCATTCCTGAATTTAAACAAAGACTATATTTTTATTTCTTTTTTTTCCGGTTCTGTTCCTCTTCTTGATAACAAAGAAAATTGAAACATTGTTAGGCTACTTTGTTTCATTGTATTGCCTCTGGAAGTCGTTGGTGGATACTTATGAGCAGTTATGTTTTTTGATGTACTGAAGAAAGAATAAGCCAACGAACAGGGAGGCGCTTAGGCCTAACTTTCATTATCTTTTGGATTTGCCAATATGACCACATACATAGAAGAGGATACCATAGAAAATCAAAAACTTTTGGCTGAAATTTTGAATGTAGTAAGACAAAGCAATAAAAGATTAAATGACACTTTGAATAAAATTTTATTCACTCTATCAAGCAAAGACCAATCGAAGACTTCAGAAATTAAAGAAACTAAAGAAAAAGAGGAAAAAGATCAAGACAATGAACTTATTTCAAATGAAGAAAATGATGATGATGTTAACCGATTAAATGCTGGAGAATCTATAGAGAAGGGGAAAACCCAAAAAGAATATGAGGGATTTGGACCCCAGCTTGACCACCAAGGAGAAGAAAAGGGAAAAGAAGAAAAAGGAGAAATCTCTCCAGGTATACTCCTCCCATTTAAAAACAAACAATATGTAAGGATAGGAGCTGGTCAGCGTTATGATTTGACAGTTTTATTTAATAACTAGCTATACCCGGCCACGCGTTGCTGTGGCCCAGTCTGGTTAAATGACCAAGCAATCTGTATGTAGATCTATACCTGCACACATACACACAACCACATTATTGTTATTGTTATTGTTATTATTTATTCGATTTATATACCGCCCTATACTCCCAGATGGGACTCAGGGTGGTGCGCAGAAAGATAAAAACCCACAACACATACAAAATATAAAATAGCATTAAATTATTAGATCTGTGCTAAAATGGTTAGGATAATTTAGCAATTAAAACAATTAAATATCAAAAATTTAAAATTATACCCTTAGTCTACGCCAGGCCAGCCAGATGGAAGAAATGTGTTTTTAACATCCGACGGAAGAGGCGAAGGTCCATGATGGTACGAATGTCGGGGGGCAGGTCGTTCCAGAGGGCCGGGCCTGCCACAGAGAAGGCCCTTCCCCTGGGAGTCGCCAGCCGGCATTGACCAGCAGACGGCAACCTCAGGAGGCCCTCCCTGTGGGAGCGGACAGGTCGAAGGGAGGTATGTGGTAGGAGGCGGTCTCGCAAATAGCCAAGACCTGTGCCATGGAGCGCTTTAAAGATGGTTAAAGCGCACACCTTGACCTAACACCTTGAAGCGCACCCGGAAGACCACAGGCAGCCAGTGCAGCTCACGCAGGAGAGGTGTTATACGGGAGTACCGTGAGACTCCCAGAATCCCCCGCGTGGAGGCATTCTGTACTAGCTGGAGTCTCCGGGTGCACCTCAAGGGGAGCCCCATGTAGAGAGCATTACAGTAGTCCAGGCGGGAGATAACGAGGGCTTGAATGACCATGCGTAGGGCATCCCGATCTATAAAGGGGCGCAACTGGCATATCAGGTGAACCTGATAAAAAGCCCCACTGGACACGGCCGTCACATAGTCGTCCAAGGACAGCCGCAAATCCAGGAGGATGCCCAAGTTGCGAGCCCTTTCCGTGGGGGCTAATGACTCGCCCCCAATAGCCAGCGATGGAGTTAACTGGCTATATCGAGATGTCGGAAACCACAGCCACTCAGTCTTGGATGGGTTGAGTCTGAGTTTGTTCCTCCCCATCCAGTCCCGCACGGCTTCCAGACACTGAGACATCATTTCCACGGCATCGTTGGGGTGGCCAGGGGTAGAGATGTACAGCTGAGTATCATCAGCGTACTGATGGTATTCTACCCCAAAGCCACGGATGATCTCATCCAGCGGCTTCATATAGATGTTAAACAGGAGGGGCAAGAGGACCGACCCCTGAGGTACCCCGCATGAGGGGCCTTGAGGTCGATCTCTGCCCTCCTGTCAACACACATTGCGACTGGTCGGAGAGGTAGGAAGAGAACCACTGCAGTACAGTGCCTCCCAATCCCAACCCCTCCAGCCTGTGCAATAGGATACCATGGTCGATGGTATCGAAAGCCGCTGAAAGGTCTAATAGGACCAGGACAGAGAAGCAGCCCCTGTCCGGGGCCCTCCAGAGATCATCTACCAACGCGACCAATGCTGTCTCTGTGCTGTGCCTGGGACGGAAGCCGGACTGGCGCGGGTCTAGATAGACGGTTTCCTCCAGGTGCCGGGGGAACTGTTGAGCTACCACACTTAGCAAGAAAGCTAAGGTTGGAGACCGGACGGTAATTAACCAACAATGCTGGGTCCAGGGAAGGCTTCTTGAGGAGCGGTCTCACCACTGCCTCTTTCAAGACGGCCGGTAGAAACCCCTCACTCAAAGAGGCATTCACTATTTCCTGGAGCCAGCCTCGTGTGACCTCCCGGGAGGCCAGTACCAGCCAGGAGGGACACGGGTCCAATAAACATGTGGCAGCGTTCAGTCGCCCCAACAACCTGTCCATGTCATCTGGAGTCACAAAGTCAAACTCTTCCCACAAAACGGTCTCAAGACCTGCCTCCGATTGCCCGCCCGGACTAACCTCGTTGGAGGCCAACTCGCTCCGGATCTGAGCGATTTTATCCTGCAGATAATGTCCAAACTCCTCTGCACGACCCTGCAAAGGAGCGTCCCGCGGCCTGTGTTGGAGAAGGGAGCGGGTCACTCTACACAGGGCGGCAGGGCGATTATCTGCGGATGCAATAAGGGCGGCGAGATAGTTGCGTTTCGCCGCTCTTATCACCACGAGGTAGGTCCTCAAGTGGGACCTAGCACGTGTTCGGTCCAATTCGGCATGAGTGGATCTCCAAATGCTCTCCAGGCATCTTTTGTGGCGCTTCAATGCCCTCAGCTCCTTGGAGAACCAAGGAGCCAGGGTAGTTCGGCACCACATGAGAAGCTGCAAGGGCGCGACCCGGTCCAGGGCCCCAGTGGCCCCGTTATTCCAGGCAGCCACCAGGTCCTCAGTCGAGTCACGGGTCAGGGTCCCCAGTATTGGCCCAAGCTCCGTCTGGAACCTCTCTGGGTCCATCAGGGTCCATCATGGAATTTCCGGTTCCGCCTCCCCGCGGTGGGGTGAAGCAGTTGGAAAGCCTAGTCGAAGGAGAGAGTGATCTGTCCATGACAGGGGGGTAACCGTTAAATCCCCTAATCCCAGATCACTCCTTCACTGGCCGGAGATAAAAACAAGATCCAGCATGTGGCCCCCCGTGTGAGTGGGGCCATGAATTACTTGGGTCAGGTCCATGGCCGTCATGGAGGCCATGAACTCCCGAGCTATCTCAGAGGTTTCACCTATCGATGGCAGATTGAAGTCCCCCATGACTAATAGCCTGGGGGTCTCAGCTGCCATCTCGGCTATCACCTCGAGGATCTCGGGCAGGGCTGCTGAGACGTAGCAGGGAGCCAGGTACATAATCAGCAAGCCCAACTGCCTCCCAAAGCCCTATTTCACACCCAAGGCTTCACAGCCGGCTATCTGTGGCACAGAGGTCTCCCTCGGAGCCAGATCCTCCCTCACAATGACCGCCACCCCCCCACCCTGGCGTTGGGCTCGTGGCTGATGAAATGCCCGGTAGCCTGGCAGGCACATTTCCATGAGGGGCACTCCCCCCTCGTGGCCCAGCCAGGTTTCCGTAACACCCACCAGGTCCAGCTCCCCCTCTGATACCAAATCATGGATGAGGGGGGCCTTGTTGATAACGGACCTGGCATTGCACAAATCAGCCTCGGGCCCAGGCCCTGGGAACCCGGACCTCCTGGGTTGTGAGAGGAGCCCTAGAGATCGGAGTGCGCAACCTCTTGTAAACAGCGGGTGCGCACTCCCGAGATCTGATATGGTCTCTGGCTCCTGCCATGCATAACCCTCCCGTACACTGTCGTGATAGTATGGCCCTCCGGTAGATTGACCTCCATTCCCCCCCTATAAGTGGACCCTATGTCCTCCCCGTCAGGATTATAGGTTGGCCTAGACATAGTACCCTGTGGGTTATTCCCCCCGCCCACCTCCCTAATTTCTATTAACCCACCTTCTTCCCTGGAACCCCTTAAAAATCTAGCTTAAAAAACCGCTAAAAACCCTCTAAGCTTCCGCTTCCTCCAACCTACCTACCTACTGTATTTCACCCTATCTATCCTTTTACGTACCTACCTATCGTATTTCTCCCTCTCTATCTACCCCTCTACCTACCTACCTACTGTATTTCTTCCTTTCTCCCTCTATCTACCTACCTACCTACCTACTGTATTTCCCTCTCTATCCCTCTACCTACCTACCTACTGTATTTCTCCCTCTCTATCTATTCCTCTACCTACCTACCTACCTACTTAGCTACCTACCTACCTACGGTATTTCTCCCTCTCTATCTATCCCTCTACTTACCTACCTACTGCATTTCTTCCTTTCTCCCTCTATCCACCTACCTACCTACCTACCTACCTACCATATTTCTCTCTATCTATCTATCCCTCTACCTACCTACCTACTGTATTTCTCCCTCTCTATGTATCACCTACCTAACTACCTTATTTCTCCTTCTCTATCTATCCCTCTATCTACCTATGTAATACAATAATACAATAGCAGAGTTGGAAGGGACCTTGGAGGTCATCTAGTCCAACTCCCTGCCTAGGCAGGAAGCCCTATACCCATGATGGCGAAGCTATGGCACAGGTGCCACAGGTGACATACGGAACCATTTCTTAGGGCACGCGAGGCATTGCCCTGTCAGCTTCAGTGTGTATGTGTGCTCTGGCCAGCTGATTTGGGCCTTCTTTTGAGGCCGCTTTTTGCCCTCTGGAGGTGGGGGAAGGCTGTTTTCATCCTCCCCAGGCTCCTATAAAGCCTGGGGAGGATGAAAAAAGCATGCCAGGGAGGATGTAAAAAGCATGCCAAATGCAGGGGGTCATGCACATAGCATTATGGATGTGGCACACCTGTGCACATCACCCCTGCACTCCTCCTGCTTTTGGCACGTGAGCCAAAAAAGGTTAGCCATCACTCCCTAAATCATTTCAGACAAATGGCTATCCAACATCTTCTTAAAGACTTGCAGTGTTGGGGCATTCACAACTTCTGGAGGCAACTTCAGTTCCACTGGTTAATTGTTCTAACTGTTAGGAAATTCCTCCTCAGTTCTAAGTTGCTTCTCTCCTTGATTAGTTTCCACCCATTGCTTCTTGTCCTGCCCTCAGGTGCTTTGGAGAATAGTTTGACTCCTTCTTCTTTGGGGCAACCCCTGAGATATTGGAAGGCTGCTATCATGTCTCCCCTGGTCCCTCTTTTATTAAACTGTATTTCTCCCCCCGCCCCTCTCTCTATGGGCCACCTGGGAGTTTGCTATCCCAGTGCCTTTTTGGCCCTAAGAGGCCTCCATATGAGGCCTCTTCCAACACTGACAGTTGAAAAGCAGTCTGATGGGTGGGGCTACAGGGAGGTGAAAACATGATCAGTGGTTACATTTTACATTTGTGTACCTTGCACATGACACACGTTTGCTAGGCACAAAATGAGTAGGTATTCTATTATCAGAAGTCCTTGTGAACATTGTGTCAAAAGTTGAGGTAAATCGGTACAGTAGTTTTTGAGATTAGTAGATTCGTACAAACTATTTTATATTTTTATTTATATAGATAAAGTGCAAAAAGAAGGCGATGAAAGACCCGGAAAAGGAAATAAAAAGAAATGGTGACCACAAATAGCAGAAGAGACAAGTTTAATTCATTATTGGAAAGACACTGGTTGATAAGGAAAATTACTATCCTTTGATGATTAATAACTAGTTAGATTGTGTTTAAAATATCATCGAAGGATTATTAGTTAATTAACAGTTAATAACAATTATAGACACTTACAACAAGATTAACCTATAATAAATGTTTTAGTTAATGATATATATTTACTTAGCTACAGATGAAAAGTTATGAATACAAGATTGGATATAAATGAACTTAGGGTGGTATTAGATATTATTGAAGAATCACAAGAATAGAATTATGAGTCTCATTAAGAGTAATGGAAAAAAGTTAGTTAATACTGGTTGATAATGGAAATTATTATATTTAGATGATTAATAATTAACCAATTAGTTAGATGGTTATAGAATGTTGTTGAAGAATTATTAATTAGTTAATAACTACTTATAAAACTCAAGATTGTTTCATATTATCATTGAATTTATATTGGTATGTTGGGAGTAAATAAGGGATATTAATAGGTGGTCAGATTCTAAAGATACTCTTAAAGAAGAAATAGATTGATGTTGAAATATTTGATGAGAACTATGAGATATTGATAGTAAGGTACATGATAAATTTTCAGATTTAAAACTTATAAAATGAGATTACTCATGAATAATAACCACTTCAGAGATGCACAGAATTTATGAATACCCGGTTAGCATGTCTTTTAAAGGACACAATTTAGAGTGGACTTTTCCTTTTTAAATCTATCTTTCCCCCCCGTTGTTTGTTTTATAAATAGAATGCCATTACATAGTCATACTTTATATATAAAAGAATGTTAAAATAATTAGTAAGATCAGGGTCAAGATATAAGAATTGTAACAATTGATATGAAAAATAAGTGATAACTACTGAAGAAACTTATAGAAACTTGTGATTAATTGATACATTCTTAAAAATTTGTAACCTGTAATGGAAGATGGATTTCTGATGGTTTTTTTGTGAAGTTTGTATTATCTGTGTTTATGTAAAATAATTAAAAAATTATTAATAAAACAAAATTCAATGTTCCACTTTCGTGCCAATCATAATATTATTTCAGCTTACATAGTAATGTCATCTTTCAATCTCTAATCTTGCTCTCTAGTTATTGCTTTTATTCAATGTATAAAGGGGGGAAAAACATATTATTTAAACATACTTAATAATATCATATTTTTACCTCTAAACTTTTCATCTAGCTATTCCTTTATTTAAGAGCGTGTATTCTTATTTCTATTCTAGTTTTCAATCAGGCCATTATTATACTAAAAAAAAAGAAAGAATGAAAAGAATATTTCCTTTCTATGCATGATCTCTTGCCTGTTTTAATACTTCCATTCTTAATTGCTTTTTTACTTGCCTCCCATACTCCTCTGTTGGATCCTTATCTCTATCTACATCTGTGTCTTCACAATTCAGTATAAACATGTCTCTCATCTCTATCTTCCTATGCTGCCCAACCTCTACAGTACCCATCCAGGCCCCCACCCCCTTTCAAAAGTATATTCTTGCTTATCCAATTCTATTTTTAAATCTCTCAAATTACTTTCCCCTTGCTTTATTTCATCAATCATTATTAACTGTATTATCTTCTTCTTCTCATCTTCTTGCTTTATTTCCTGGTTTTTCTGTTCTGTCTTTTCCTCCATTTTTTCTGTTGACTCCTCTCTTTCCTGAAATTTTTGGTCTTCATTCATTATTAGTTGCAGAGTATTTTCTATTTTCCCATTTATGCCATGCAATAGGTTCTTTATCTCCCTGTAATTCTTTCTCATAGTATCCATAATGCTTTAGATCAGGGGTCCCCAACCTTTTTTGCACCAGGGACCGGTTTCATTTTAAAGAAAATTCTGCGGACCGGCTGGCCTAGAGGAGGAGAGGGGGAGGGGGAGCATGCGCACGTGGGGGGGGGGGAGTCGGCTCACTTGGCCCTCTAGGGCAGTGGTGGGAAAACTTATTAGTCAATAGAGCCAAATATCAACAGTACCACTACTGAAATTTCTTTTGAGAGCCAGAAGGTGTGGCCTTTTTTGTGGGAGTGGCTCAGTTGTCATGTGACCCGTGGCCAACTTGGAAAATGTGGTGAAACTCACTTAACGGTCTTGCTTAGCAACCAAAATTTTGGGCTCAATAGTGGTCATAAGTCCTTCCTTCCTTCCTTCCTTCCCTCCTTCCTTCCTTCCTTCCTTCCTTCCATTTCTGGCTGGTCTTTGGTCTTCTGAAGATGGTAAAAATGGATTTATGGGCACTCGTTATATATAAAGGCAGCCCATGACTCTTTCGGATGCTGGTTTGAATCCAGGAAATGACTCAGAGGATGTGATTCCTTTGAAATGACCGCTGGGAGAAAAATAGATCTTTAACCTGGTTAACTAAACAGGTAGCTTGAGGTGGAAGGAAATAGGAAAATAGATTTCTTCCTTTCCTTTCCTTTCCTTTCCATTCCTTTCCATTCCATTCCTTTCCATTCCTTTCCATTCCATTCCTTTTCATTCCATTCCTTTCCTTTCCTTTCCATTCCTCTCCATTCCTTTCCATTCCTTTCCATTCCATTCCATTCCTTTCCATTCCCTTTCTTTCCTTTCCTTTCCTTTCCATTCCTCTCCATTCCTCTCCATTCCTTTCCTTTCCATTCCTCTCCATTCCTTTCCTTTCCTTCCTTCCATTGCCTCCCTCCCCCTCCCTCCCTTCTTTCCTTCCTTCCCTCTTACCCTCCATCCCTCTTTCTTTTTCTTTCTTTCTTTCCTTCCTTCTTTCACTGCTCCCTTCCTCCTCCCTCCCCCTTCTTTCTTTCATTCCCTCCCTCCCACCCTCCATTCATCTTTTTTCCTATTTTTCTTTCTTTCTCCTTCTCTGTTTCTCTCTCTTTCTCTCCTCCCCCCCACCCATCTGTCACTCTGTGTGTGTGTGTGTGTGTGTGTGTGTGTCTGGGTGTGTGTCGGTTTCCCCTTCTCTCTCTTTCTGTCTCTCTAAGTCTGCCTCTCTGTGCGTCTGCCATTCTCTCCCTCCCTCCACCCGGGGAAGCAGCATGTCGGTTGCGGAGGTTATCCCGCAGCGAGCGGACAGAAGACCCAAGCTGCGGCTAGTGCAGGCGAGGAGGAGGGGCCAGCATGTCGACTGGGAAGGTTATCCCGCAGCGGGCGGGCGGGCGGGCGGGTGAAGGACCCAAGCTGCGTGCTGCCGAAGCCGTCCGGGGCTGGGCGTGCGGCGCCCGGATGGCTTTGGCGGCACGCAGCTTGGGTCCTTCGCCCGCCCGCTGCGGGATAACCTCCCCAGTCGAGATGCTGGCCCCTCCAGGAAGCCCCGGAAAGTGCAGGGCGCTGAGGTGGCCATCGGAAGGAGGCGTGGAGGCGCGCTCGCCCATCCTCTGCCCAGGGCGCTGCTCCCTCCTCCTCGCCGGCCCTGCGGCCCGGTTCCTATGAAGCCGCGGACCGGCACCGGTCCGCGGACCGGGGGTTGGGGACCCCTGCTTTAGATTAGAACATCAACCCCATTTCTTTTAAGATTTCACTTATTTTCTCCTGATGGACCATCTTGTCTTATTTTAGTAAGTCCCACTTTTACTCAATAGTCCAAATACAATATATTCAAGCTTAATGTTGCTCCTCAGGAAGTACAATACTCATAATTCTTTATATTCCAAACTTGTTCAATAAGTTCCATTTAAATAATCCATTTAAACTTCCAAACATCAAAAATCACTTTATTTAAGAGTCTTCCTTATTCCCACAGTTGATCTCCAGTAATCATAAAGTAAATAAGTATAGAACAGTAAGTATCACCATAGTCCTTCAGATGGTTTAATTTTCTTATCACAAACTTTTCCAGGCTTGTATGGGTATGGTATATTTTCTTTTCATCAGTAGGTAGCACCTTCAGCTTAGGTTTCAGCATTGTTTCAAATGTAACAAGTTATTTAATCAAATTTTGGTTCAATTTATAGAAGGAAAGTCAGTTATTCAAATAGATAGTGCTAGCATTTTAAAATGCCTTTAAAAAACAACACGTACCCAGTTTGGAAGTCTAATTTTCTATATTTTAAAAAGTCTTTATTTTTTCTCCCCTTAGTTCCTTTCTTTCAGGTCTAGAGTTTTTCTCTGTATAATTGTTCACCACTTTAACAAACAGTTCAAAGAGTCTCTTTTCCTGGATTTTCTCTTTTTTTTTTCTTTTTAAAGTTAGGGTCTAAATAAAAAAGGAATATTCTCACCCAGCTTCAGTCACTATCCATTTACACCACTCCTGCACTTTCTTTATTGCCTCGGTTGTCCCAGCTTCACGGCAGCCATAATGACTGCCTCTTCTCGTTGTGGATAAGAGGGAAAAAGCCCTGAGTCATGTGGAAGAGTTGTGGCTCTCCATGACCTATAGGCCACACCTCTTTTTTTCACTACCCCTATAGAGTGGCTTTAACTCCTTTCGGAGCCCTCCAACAGGGAGAACTCTGTGCAGGAGCACAGAGACCTGCTCCTCCTGTCTGATGTGGCAGCAACATCAGCCAGAAGTCCTAGATGTACAACTCTTAATGCTTTTTTAGCAACGCTGTTACAACAAACTTTTGAGCATAGGTCATCAGAAATAAGTACACCTAGGTCCTTGACAAAGTGAGGGTTATCTGCTATATCAATACCACTAGCTTATACTTGACATTTTGATTACATTTACCAATAAGTAAGACAGGGCATTTATAAATCAAAATTTGAAGTTGCCAAATAGATGACCATTCAGACAAATAGTCGAGATCATTTTGCAAAACAGCATAATTTTCTTTTTCTTTTTTTTATATTGAAAAAGTTTTATTGGTTTTTACAATTTTCCAAAAGGATAGGGTAAGGGATACAGAAACATTTTGAGAACTTTCGCGTCGGGATCATTGGCCCTTCCAGGGCTTCATAATAAAACATTAAGAAAACATTTTCCAAAAATACTACGAGGTAAAAATATGTGCATACATCCTAAATTCTCAATTCAATGCTGGCAGTCATGTACAAACATCCAGTTAAAAAGGTTATACTATGTTAATAAAAAAAGCAAAGTTATTTTTTGGATCTAAGTCTCTTGGCAATTGTGTCTTCTTTTTCTCCTTCCTGGCCCCCAGCGGGCGGGGCCGGGGCCCCCCCTGCCCCCCCTAAATCTTCCCCCAGGACAGAGGAATGTTTTTTAAGAAAGGCTTCCGCCTCAACAACTGTTTTAATCCTAACTCTCCCTCCTTCCCAGAACACCAACATCCCTTCCGGCATCGCCCACTTAAACCAAGTCCCGTGGTCAAACAATTTTTTGGATAAAAAGGAATACCTCCTTCTCATCTCTCTAATCTTTTTTGGGATCTGCTTCAAGATGGTGACTTCCTTTTGTTGGTAAATTAGCGGCCCCCCTCTCTGCGCCTTCAAAATTCCCTCTCTGGTTGACCTTCTAACAAATTTGATATGTATCTCTCTGGGTACTTCATTTATCCTGGCATATGTCGAGTTTATTCTGTAGACTAGGTCAATGTCCCCCCTGATCTCATCTTTAGGTTTCTGTAAATAGTCTGCTAAAATTGTGCTCATGAGTTCAGGAAGACATTCACCAGGTTCTTCAGAAATATTCTGAAATCTTAAAAAATATGACATCCTTTCAAAATCCATCCTAGACACATGCCCAGTCAGTTCTCCAACCTCACTAAAACAGCATAATTTTCTGTAGTATTGAATAATTTTACGTTATTATGGCAAAAAGGACAAATTGCTTTCAAGTTGATAAAAATAAATCATTGATATAGAGCAAGAAAAGCATGGGACCTAAAACTCTGCCTTGTGGAACACCACTATTAACTAACGCAGGAATAGTTCCCTATTTTGACTTTCTGCAATCTATTAGACAGGAAAACAGCAATCCACTTTTGCAAAGGTCCAGAATTGCCATAAGAGTTTAATTTCAACAGTAGTTTATCATGTACTACTGTATCAAAAGCCTTACAAAAATCTATGTAAATTTCATCTACAGCTTTGCCTTGATCAAGGCAAGTAGTCCAGATGTTTTTACAGTGCAAAAGTTGTAAATTACAGGATGAGTTTTTCCTAAAGTCAAACTGTTTGTTGGATAGAAAGTTGATTGTTTCTAAGTGGTAAATGATGGAATGGTTTATAATTGATTCCATAACTCTACATGTAACATAGCACAAAGAGATTGGTCTATAATCATGGCAAACCTATGGCATATATGCCAGAGGTCGCATGCAGACCCCTATCTGTAGGCACGTGCACCGTTGCCAGCTGCTCTTCCAGGTTCCGTTGCCCCACTGCACGGATACTAGAGTTTCAGCGCTCAGCACTGAAAAGGTTAGCCGTCACTGGTCTATAATTTTCAACTGAACTAGAGTTACCCTTTTTAAAGATTGGTATAACTATAGCTGATGACCATAGATCAGGCAGAGAACTAGTTCAAAATTATACTTCAAAAATTGTACACAAAGGTTCAGCTAGGACAGTAGCAAGCTTTTTCAAGAAAAAAGCACACAATCCATCTGGGCTAGTGGATAGTGATGGCTTTAGATTACATAATGCTAATTCAACATTATCTACTGTAAATGTCATATTCAGCAATTTGCAAACAAGTATTTGTGGTTCAACTTGCGAATGAGGAATTACATTTGTTTGCCACCCATCTTGCTGCAAGTCGATTCTGGATGGTTAACATCATCACATTACATATATTATATTTAATATCCTTCCTTTCCTTCAGGAGTTTCAAATATCAGGCCTGATCCAGAATGAAAATGACACATTTTACTGTGTCAAAGATGTTTGGTAGCAATGGGTTTACTGAATATATGCAGCAGGAAGCTGTGTTCTTCATGGGCTGCATACGGCATATGTTGTGCAAGATGTGATTTTGGGTATCTCTCAATGCCTCCTAATATACAGTGGCACATAGGCAGAATTTGGCATCTCTTCTTTACCTTCTATTGCACTTACTCTGTTTAAAATAAGATTACTAAATTTGGGGGTCTTCTTTCCTGTTTTCTTCCCTAACTGCACTCACATACAAATGAGCACTTTCCTTGCAATTTTGCCTGGCAATATATAGCAAAGTAAGTTGTTACTCCAGAACCTGCTTTTCCAGAAATACAATATGCTTCCTTTAACAGGATTATCAATCCAGCATGGAGAAAGCAAAGAGTTCTATGAAAGAAAAGGAAAGGCTACGTCACATTTGCCATGCTGTTAAAGAGGTAATAAAAAGGAAAACAGCTAATTTTTCAAAATTAAGCAGGAAATCTGAGAAAAAGGAACAATATTTTTTTTCACCCTTCAAATTTAAGATATGTTAAAAATAATTCCGGAGGAACACAAACAGCTCCTCCAACAGCTTTTTCTGACACATATCAAAAGCCTCACCCATTCTTCCCTAGCTCCACCCATTTGGGATAATAGAAACAAAGTTCCTAATTAGACTTCTGCCCAAAATAATCATGCTGATATCTTCTCACTATTCCAAAGAGAAGTGAATCCTTAGATTTGCATGCTATCACTTCTTGAATCAATCAATCTCTCTGTGTGTATGTGTGTTCCAGCATAACTCTGGAAGGCCTCAAGCAGTTTCAACCAAACTTGGTACATAGATTACTTACTCTCTGGAAAGAAATTCTGTGGGGGTAAGATACCCCTAACACCTCTCGGGATGTGTGTTCTGTTAAGATACAGCTTGTTGTGCCTTAAATAGCTTCTACTGTACTGCCTTAAAATGGATTCTACTGCACAGCACTGTGGAGTTGCCATGGTAACAGCTTTACACAGTACCCCACAAGGGAGCTCCCTCCAACATTAGAAATTGTGGCAAAGTTCATAGAAGGAAGGTTCGGGTAAATAAATATCTGGGCAGCACCCGGTTATCAGCTAGTACCTAATGCAAAAACACTCAGCATTTAAGAGTGCACAATAAAGATAATTGTTCAATACATTTTATTCATTCAATACATCAAGTAAGAGAACAATACACTTGCAGACCTCTTCATGTGCTCCCTTCATATGAGGGAGAGGCTCATGTGTTGTTATAGTTGAAAGCTATGCTGGAGGTATACTAGCAGAAAGTATACCAGAAGGTAAAGTAAGCCAAACAGGTTTCAACTAAAGAACTGGACTAAGAGACAAAGACAAACCCATTTACCATGATGAGACAATAGGGGGAAAAACCCCACATTGGCTTGGTCGTCACTAGGGTTAACAAGGACCCCTGGGCGAAAAGTGACTTACATAGGTTAGAGAAAGACTTGGTGACCTACTCCACCAAAAGGTATATGGGAAGGGTCCCAAACATGTCAGATAGGGTGCCCATGGACAACAGGAATCCCAGTTGCCAAGGGAGCCAGTGGCATAATCAAATGTCTGTACAGAAATACATCTGATAGCCACATGTTCCTTCCTCCAGAGCCAGTTCCAGTCAGTGTTCATGTGGAGTGGGATGGGGGGAGTCCAGCTCGAACTCCTGCTCTGCATATTCCTCAGGGCTCAATATTCTCTCTACACTTGTTAAACCTCCACATGAAGCCACTGGGTGAGATCATCTGAGGACAAGTATTAGGCTGATGACACACAACTTTGCATCTCCCCCTTGGCTGCCCAAGTGATACCATAGAGGTTGTGTTTTCATGTCTGCAGGCTCAGTGTCTAGGATTTGGATGGAGAACATCAGATTTCAACCAAATACTAGCAAAACTGAGAGTCTTATGATCCCCTTGAATCTATAGATTTTCCACTGTTATTTCTGTATGAGGTTTACTACCTCTGACCGAACCAGTATGCAATTTTGTGGGAGGGGCTGTCCTCCTGAACTTGACTCCTACTCAGAGCTGGCAGCTATGTCCAGGAGGGATTTTAGACAACTTGTTATGTACTAATTGCACTCATTCCTGGACCAGGAAACTCTACTCACAATTACTCATGCTTTGTCTCCTCCCAAATGCACTGCTATAATATGTTTTACATGGAATTGCCTATGAGCAGCACCTAGAAGCTGTGATTGATGCAGAATGGAGTGGTGCAAGCAGTTATACACACATTCTTTAATCAGCACCTTAGATTTCTCCACTGGATGCATTGTTTGTTTGTATGCTCGTGTTCAATTCAGGGTCATTCAATGCTACCCATCCTATGTATGTGTGGCAAGTACTATTTGTTAAGGAGTGTTATTTGTAGACCCCAGGAAGAGAACCTTTTCTGCTGTGATACTGTCTATGGAGACTCTCAGTCAAGTCATGGTTGTCCCAAAGATGCTTTTTTAAGAGGCAACTGAACTTTCTGGTTTTTCTTTGAAGATGTTTCACTTTTCATCCAAGAAGATTCTTCAGCTCTTCTTGTATGAGAAGCAAAATGTCTTCAAAAAAAACCTCCAGTTGCCTCTTGAAAAAGCACCTTTGGGATACCCACCTTTAAGGACATCACCTTCCTCCTCCACCAGAGATTAGATTGGTAACGATCCTGCTGGCCTTTTTTTTCTCTGCCTTAAAGATATAGTTTTGCAATCAAGCTCGGGAATCTGGACTGCAGCAGAGCCCTTGCAAAGGTTATGTTGATTCATAATCATCATCATCATCTTTATTGTCAATGTACTAAAATTACAATGAGATTGATTTTAACTTCACTGGTGCAAAATTATAACAGAAACAAAAAAAGAGAAAAGAAAAAAGAAAAAAACTAGTATGTGCATGGAGTGATCGTGGTTGAATTTAAAAGTCTCACAGCCCAAGGATAGAAGCTATCTTTAAACCTGTTTGTTCGGCTGGCTATACTTTGATATCTTCTGCCTGATGGTAGACGTGCAAAGAGATACCAACCAGGGTGTGAATCACCTATGAGAATCTTCCTTACTCTGCTAAAGCAGTTAGATCTGGCGATGTTATCCAGTCATGTCAGAGGGCAACCAATGGTTTCTTGTGCCGAATTGATCACTCTCTGTAGTGCCTTCCTTTCCGCAACTGTTAAACCAGCATACCACACTATGATACAATATGTGAGGACACTTTCTATGGTGGACCGATAGAAAGAGGTCATCAGCCGTTGTTCCACCTGATTTTTCCGCAGGACTCTAAGAAAATGGAGTCTCTGTTGGGCTTTTCCAATCACCAGAGATGTGTTGTTTTTCCAGGTGAGATCTTGGCTAATAAGCACTCCTAAGAATTTAAAAGAGGAACCCTTCTCCACACAGCCCCCCTCAATATACATTGGGGCAGGTTCCTCTCTGTGCTTCCAGAAATCTAGCACCATCTCCTTTGTCTTGCTAGTATTTAGATGTAAGTTGTTTCTTGAGCACTATGCAGATACCTTCTGGACTTCTTCCCTGTATGCTGATTCGTCCCCTCCAGTTATGAGACCCACCACCATTGTGTCATCTGCAAATTTTATTATGATGTTGGATGCATCAGAGGATATGCAGTCATATGTATACAGTGAGTAGAGGTAGGGGCTGAGCACACAGCCCTGAGGGGAGCCTGTGCTGAGCTTCAGCATGGAAGATGTAAAAGACCCAACCCTTACTGTTTGTGGACGATCAGTCAGGAAGTCTTTGATTGTTGCTGATTGTTTTATTCTAATTCAGTTGCTGGCTGTATGTGTGTTGTTTTCGTTGTTAAATGCTTTAATGGTGTTTTTAATTATTGTTAATCACCCAAATTTGTGAATTTGAATTGAACAGTGTTATAAATTGATGGATGTATAAATAAATTCAATTATAATTCATAAATAAATGCATAAACAAATAAATAAGTTCAGCAATCTCCTTCCCACCTAGTCAAAATTGGAGCTCAAGCACCCCTTTTTTTGCGCATTAACTATTGCTGAGAGGGGGGCAGGAAATTATTCTTGTAATCATTTATTCTGCCTCCTGTTGCTGGAACAGGATTTTGGTAGAATTTCCCAATCTCTTCTGATATACCCAGGTTTCCTGACTCTGCTTCCCATCATATTTCTCACAATAGGAGGCAATGGGACTGAGAGTACAGTCCCACCCTGTCAATGAAACTCTAACTCAACCTTGAACCAAGTGGATACTTTTGCTTCACAGGATATTTTCATGAATTACTCCCCTAACATTTTGTGGTAATGAATCCTATAGATTAATTGCAAGCCTTTTTAAAAATCCCCGATTCATCTCCTGCCAATGATCTCAAATGTTTTGGAATACTGATGAATAAAGGTTTAATGTAGAAAAGAAAACCTCAGAAACACTAACAACCTGAACTTTGATCAATTCAATTAAGTTCAGTAGCTGGGTTTAAACACATGATGCTAAGCCATGGTTCGTTCTAATTATAATTAAATGAAGGTATAATATTTGACCCAACCATAACAACAAAACATAAAATAATTAATAACTAGATAGTTATGTTAGGCTCAATTACACTTTAAACCAAAATTAAACAAATCATATTATAGTATGTGTATATCACACCCATATGTGAACATTTCCTGGGCTAGGAATGCAACAATGAGGAAAGTGATATCTTCTGAATTTTTGTGTCATACTTCTTGTGAGCTAGATATATCTATTGCTTTTGTAATTTCCTGGTTTCAGATTTTCTGATAGTCAGAATGGCTTATCTTATCTAAACTAGTTTTAGCTTTGTGTGTGTGTATGTTCAAGTCAAACGTGACTCCTGGCAACTGCCTACACAAGTACCCAGTTATCTTGGCAGGGCTTTTCAGAAGTGATTTGCCCTTGCTTCTTTCTAGGACTGAGAATGTTTGGTCTCTAAGGTCTCCCAATTTCTACTCTGTTACATTAACTATTATACCAAAGTGGTTTTTCTAATTGATTTGAAAATATCCCAACATTTTGAAATTTACTTTGGGCTATTTTTATAACATTGTTGGTATAGAGAAATCTTTATTTAAGGGAGACCATAGGGCAGAGTGCCTAGTAAAGACAAACGTTTAATGAAGTCAGACTGAAATAGTCAAAATTTGCATATAGATAGTCCTCGACGGTATGACCATAAATGAGCCCAAAATTTATTTTGCTAAGTGAAATGTGTTAAATAAATTTTGACCCATTTTATGATCTTTCTTGCCACAGTTGTTAAGCAAATCACTGCAGTTGTTATGTTTATAATGTTGTTAAATGAATCTGGTTTTCCCATTGACCTTGCTTGTCAGGAGGTCGCAAAAGGTGATCAAATGACCCTGCGACACAGAAACCATCATAAATATGAGCCAGTTGTCAAGCCTGTGAATTTTGATAAAGTGACTGCCGGGATGCTGCAATGATCCTAAGTGTGAAAAATGGTCATATTTTTTTCCCCCAGTGCTGTTGTAACTTTGAACGGTGATAAAGTAAAGTGTTCTAAGTTAAAGACTAACTGCATTGATGTAATTGATATTTTAATATAATTTTTATCAAGTTATGACATGGGAGTGATATATTATGGATTGCTAATGTTTTATAATTGCAGATTATAATTTATTTTACCACATCCCACACTCCCAAATATTGGGAATTTTAACTGGTTGAAGATTATTATTTCTCTACTATTTATTGCAGCCAGGAACTACCATTTGTATATTCTAAAGCAGGGAATGCTTCTGAAATGAGCTTCTTTCAGGTTCTGATGCAAAAGTCCCCAATTATGTTCAATTTTCTCTTTGTCAATTATTCATATTATGAGAATTAAGCGGCAATTCTGCCCAGTGGGGTAAACGTTCATCATTCAGATTGCTGCAACAGGGATTTTAAAAAATGTTACAGAGTTCCTGAGCTATGTTTGGAGAAGATGGCAAATTCTGCTTGAATGTCAAAATGACAATCTTCATCTGTTTCAGATGGGGTTGAGTTGCAGCAAAAACAAGTTGGGGAGGATATGGCAGAAAGAAAGAAATTTTGGGGGAATGGCACAGTGCAAGTGGGGAAGAATTCCTAGTTATGACCATCAGCGCCATCAGGTAGCCCAGACTAGGAAATCAAGTCAACAGAAAGGTTAAAAATGTTTTTTTTTAAATTTAGAGTGGCTATAATAAAAGAATTTTGCAAATTTGCTGCATCGCCTTCTTTTTTCTCAAATTCAGTGAATTAGGGAGGCATCTGCCTGAGTCACTTTCAAATATTATCTCTTTGTTCTGGGTTTAAAAAAAATCAGCTCTGTTTGCTTAGAAGCCTTAGATAGTACCAGTAGTTCCTGCATATCTCTGACCAGGCCATCTTCCTTACTCTCTGTATGACTAAGGTCTGTTTAACTTACCTTTGATTATGAGATTAAGACATTATACAACAAAATGGGAAGGTTGAGGTAATCAGGGAAACCTAGATTACATGGATCCTTCATCATGATGTGTGAATTCAGGAATCAAATCCCAAATGAGGAGGGAGAGGAGATGTGGAAAAAAAGGCATTTGGGGCAAATGGTTTGACCTCAGACCATGTAGGTAGAGGCAGATGTAGGGTCTTCTGCTTGGGCAGGGGGTTGGACTAGATGACTTGCAAAGTCCCTTCCAACTCTGTTAATCTGTTATCTGTTATCATGTACAAAAGAAGCCCAAGTTAATACAATACACTGGGTGGGAAAGGACAAGGGAGTGGCTGGGGCTGGATATCTGCTTTCCTTTGCCTCTGATCAGATAATTGCCAGGCAAGGATGCACAAAGAGAACCCCTTATTTCCTATCTCTACGCCCTGTGGAAAGAGCAAAGGGAGGGTTTGGATGCTATTGTGGCTTCCATTGTTCATTAAACTAGCTTGTCCCTTTCCTTTCCTGGCCAAAGGGTCCAGGAAGGAAGGCTTGAACCCCGTGCTTTCTCTATTCAAGCTATACCCAAGGGGACAATTTGACAGCTGGGTGTTCTTCCTTCCTTCCTTTTGGGATATACAATTGAATGGGTGTGTATGACTTCTCAGTGTATGTGTGTGGCAGTTAATTTTTCCTTTTGTGTTCTTTTTCACACACATAAACACACACTCAAAGGAATTCAAACTACAGGGTGATGGGATTCTTAAAACTACTGATGCTTTCATAATGAAGAGCAATAAGATGGTAACATATGCACAGGCAGGCTATGTGCAGGGAGAGAAAACACCATTGTTGCTATATTTATACCTCGCCATTCCCATGACAGCCTTGTTTTTGCAGCCTCCAGAGTCACAATGTCATGCCATAACATTTAATAATAATAATAATAATAATAATAATAATAATAATAATAATAATAATAATAATAATAATAATAATAATAAAAATTTATAGACCGCTTCCTCTCCCCGAAGGGACTCGGAGCGGTGCACAGGGGAATTAAAATATACAAACATAAATATACATAAATATAAATAAAATCAAGATTAAACAATTTATCCCTGCGCTAAAAACCCAAAATACTAAAAACTAAAATTTGCCTATCTCCATTGGCATTTCAGTTTCAGGTGTGTCACTGTATAATTATTACTTTGTCCTAGGAGCTGCAATTTCATAGTATCTTGACCATATAGGTTACTTTAAATGATAATGACTTCCAAGGATCTGACAGTAGAATCTATGACTGTATCAGAATTTGAAACTGGCTCTTAGTTACTACATATCATGAAAGCTTACACTGGAATATCATTGTAGGATCAAACTGATGGAAGGAAAAAGGAGGGCTTTCCACAAAAGCAGTGGTCAGTGTCACTGCTGCTCCATTTCTCAAATGTTTATTCTTCCTTTACTAAATATGATAACTAACCCACACCTGGTGCATTTCAAATGTGTCACATTACAATTCCTAGTTTTACCCAATCCAAGCATCTCACAAGTTTCTATGTTGTTCTTTTATGCAACTTTTGCATCCTTTTAAAATTTCTCAGTTTTAGATAATACAGAGGAAGAAAAACAAAATTAAAAACTGCCTAAAGCAGTGTATGAATGCATGTATAGCTGTGTGTGGTCTGGGTATTTTAAATAGATTTTGAAAGAAATATGGCTATAGAAAAAAATAACCATGAAATAGAGTATTAACAATGAAATAAAGAAAACATTTCCATTCAGTTTTAAACAATGTTCTTTTTACTCCATCTGATTATTTTTGTCTCAGTTTCTACTACCGCATGAGAAATTTTGTTCATCATAGTTTACAATTTATTCAATAATTAAGCCACAAATAAGTACTGTAAACCATATTATGGGCTAGTAAATTGTATGACTGCAGCCACCGAATAGTTGTCCCAAACCAAACAAATAATCTAATCAGAGACTATTTTGCTGTATTTTTCTATGACAATCATATCCCAAACTAGGTATACTGAGGTCTTCCAGATGTTCGTTTTTATCTATTTAGGCAATATTCCAAATATTAATATATATCATTCGATGTGACTTTCCAAACTGGTGGAATTTACATGTTAGGCTCTACTTCTCATAATCTGTAGCCAGCATAACTAAGAATTAGAAGAGAAAGTCCGATAGGTATGGATGGTTTGGGGTTGAAGAAAGTTGGCAAAGTTGAAGTCAAATTTGCAGTGATTAATATATATCTACTTATAGACTCAAATGGGAGAATGACATTTAGAGGTCCTGTAAATGTGTCATAAATATATTTTCTATTTTCATATTGTTTAAAATCCAAAACAAGCTCCTTTTATATGGCAAATATTATTGATAACATATTTTTCGGATATTATCACTGACCTTGACTATTGTAGCTCTTGTTTTATCCATGTAAAGAAATATGACTTGTGTTGAAAAGCCTACCAAAGTTAAATTTGCAATAAGCATTCAGTACATAATTGTTCCACTAGTACAGTAGCTGATGTTGCTTAATTATATTGTATTAATCAAACAATTCTATCTCCTGTCTCTAAATTTATGCTATTATTTTGTCTCTTAACCATTCTCTTGATTTTCCCTTTCTTTTCTTTTTCTCAATATCATGAAGAATTCTACGGCTATAAAATATTCCTTCCTGTAGATTGACTTTTGCACATCTGATGGTGAATGTGATTAAAAATGTTTATGTGATGCTAGAAGACTGTTTCAGCCTCTCTGCAAGCCAAAATGCCATGCGACAGCAAGAAAACAGCACTGATAGATATGCTGGACTTTCCATTCATGAGAGTATGCTGCCTTTATTAGAGCTGCATGCAAGCTAAATCAAACCATTTGTGGGAGGGCTTTGGCTGTTACAATTATGGTTCTTTCCCAACTACAAAACAAGAAACCTGTGCTTTTGTAATGTGCAACCTATAACTGGAAGAAAGTTCATTATAACCCTTTGTCAGATAAGAAACAGCTTTCAGCAAGTGCTTACAGACTTCTGCCCATCCTTCTTTAGTGAACAGAGTCTTCATTGCAGTACATCCTAAAGCTACTTTCATTGTCTGACATTGTGAATGGTAATATATGAGGTTGTCAATAATGCTCAAGGCTCATCTATATATTGCAATATACTACAGTGATCCCTCGCCACTTCGCACTTCATGTTTTGCGGCTTCAGTGCTTCGCGGGTTTTTCAAACATACTGTACGAGTGGATTTATCGGCTCTCATAAAGGCGCGTGATTGGTTTCCGGTGCGACACTGTATTTTAGTGTTGTGTTGGCGATAACTTGTTTTGTTTAAGCGATACTTTAACTTTTTTTATTAATTACAGTAAGCCCTTATAATGCCGCCTAAGTGCTGTGCCCCTGCGAAAGCATACACGAAAATTCCTAGGGGTGAATCCTACTTCGCGGTTTTTCAGCTTTCGCGGAAGGTTCTGGTCCCCATTAACCGCGAAAAACGAGGGATCACTGTATATACATTCATATATTAAATCTTCAGATTGATTTTTTTTAAAAACAGCTTTGTTAAACCATTAATTCATAATGCTTACTTATGAAACCATTAAGGTTGCATTCATAACAGCATGCAAAGCCAAACTAAATAAACCATTATTATAGTTTAGTGAAGAGCATCCCCAAATAGCTAATGTCAAGGATTTAGGGACTTGAAGTTCACTCAGTTTGGAAACGGCTTAATGGAAGAAGCCTAGTTTTCTCTCATGCCTGAATACAGTCATGGAGCCTTGGTTTTTCAGCTTCTTTGGCTCCCTACTCAATATTTAAAGCTTCAAAGACCTATTTTCAAACCCAGGATTCCCTACAGCATGTTGAAAGTTGAATGTGAAGTCATTATGTACAGAGTGCATTTCATGAAAAGCTACACTCTTTGCTCTCTCTGCCACAGCTATCCACCCATGGTTAAGTCTTAATTTTGGCTAGTAGCTGGTGACTCTGGGCCAGCCCTTTGGCCACTTTGTAGTTATGAGTGATCCCTGATGAGACAGGCTGGCTTGCTGGAGCAAAGCAGAGCAGCATATCTGAGAGCTGCCCAGAGCATTTGGCACAAACTGGGCAGCTGCGCTAAATATAGACTTCTTGGGGGACAGCCTGCTGAGAGAGAAAGGGGTAAAAAAAGAAAAATTCTCTTTCAGTTTCTCTGATCATTGCTGCCAGCGGGATGGCTGTAGTGCAGTTAATAGATGGCTTAGTTATTCCGTGTCTTAGAAATTGTGAGCAGAGTTTGATTTATGTCAGGGCTCAGCTCTGAGTTTTTAAACCTGTAAGTCAATCAATGTGCTTCTAAGGATGTATAGAATGCAAGTTTTAATTTGCACTCAAGCTCAGCAGAATCTGCAATTTATTTCTACCCAAGTCACTTATTTCTCACATTACTTTGATTAAAGGCTTATTTCAGTTTTTCCTTCATATTATGCACAAAGCAAACAAATGAAAAATTAGCTGCATTTTATTGCAAAGAATGACTAGTTATTAATAATCTGGCATACTGAAAAAACTGCATGTGCAAACATATATAATTTTAATTCTCTCTTTCAAACACCCAAGGCAACTTGGATAATACTCACAGCAATTTTATCCTTTTGAGGTAGGTGGGGGTAAAAGAAACTGGCTGCCTCAAAGTCACACAAAATTTAATGACTGTGTTTAAGTTTGGACCTGAGGCTTGCCCCAGAGTTCAATTCTCTAGCAATCACTCCATACTCAAACGGGTGCGAGTTTTGAATCTGTTTATCCTTTTTACGTTGGTAAATAGAGAAATGTATTAAGTATTCTAAGTAAAGTAGGCAATGGCAAACCATTTCCAAAATCTTGCCAAGAATATTTTGTTCGCAAGACTAGTCCCAGCACTAGCCAGAAATCAACACAAAGGCACCCCCCTCAATATTTATGTTCTCTGTGTGTGTGTGTGTGTGTGTGTGTGTGTGTATTGCATTGTATTGTATTGTGTTTGTGGATTGTAGTGCAAACTATAACACATAAAAACATTATCCTAAAACAATCATTATTAAAAACATAATACAGTAACAACAAAATAAAAAATCATTTGCAACAGTTCAATCTTATTTAGGCAGCACTAATTTCCAAGAACCTATTTGGGAAATAAGCTAGAAACTGTTAATAATTTTAAAGTCATTTCAGAGGGAGAAGTATGCCCATCAAATTTTTTAAATAGTTCCATTCTGGATGTCACTTTGCTCTGGTTTCCTTTTGTGTCAAGTGTAGTATCTGAAATGGTATAGCAAATAGCCAGCTGGATAGGATATAGGTCACTAATGCAGATGTCTATGGAGATTCTCAGTTATCCAGATCATGGTTGTCTCAAAGCAGAGGTGGTATTCAGCCCGTTCTGACAGGTTCTGGAGAACCGGTAGCGGAAATTTTGAGCGTGGGGAGAGAATGGAGATTTTGCAGTATCCTTCCCCTGCCACGCCCACAAAGTCACACCCACAGGACCAGTAGTAAAAAAGTTTGCATTCCACCACTGTCTCAAAAGGCAACTGGATTATGTTTTTTTCCCTTGAAGAGAAAGAAGACATTTCACTTATAACCCAAGAAGCTTCATCAGTTCTGACTGGATGGTAGTGGGAGGAGGGGAATGGAAGGATTAGTTCTGACCAGCATCTTTGAGTCACTAGAGTAGAATCTAAGGCATTTCAAGGGACACAGGCACTCCTATAAAGATAGAGATTTATGGCTGAATTCACAAATGCACTAAGCTATGAGTAATTCATTATACTTTTGTTGCCTAGGTGGCAATTGGTCTGATGTATACAATGACTTAAGTCACAACTAATAATGTACAAACCACAATGGCTGGATTTTTATAACAAGTCAAACCAACATGCCCACTAAAAACACATTTTAACTTAGCATGATATCAGTATGCCTTTAGGCTGATAAAAGGATCAAAATTATATGGGGACTGTGAGAGGTATGTATTGGTTTTGCTTCAGCTATCAAAATACAAACCTGATAAATACATATTGTTATTAAAAATGAATTGGCTGGAAAATCTAGACATCATATGGGAGAAGGCTGAGGCAAGCTATCTCAAAAATAATCTATATAAATAGCCAATCACCATACTGTGGCAAATCTCTGAAAGTAGAGGCATTGATTTGCCTATAGCTTTGGAAAGAAAAAGATTGGCCTGGGCTTTGAATGCTTCATTAACAAAACAACACTGACAAACTGGAAGTAGGAGTGGAGGACACTGTGACTGATTGGGCAGCCTCAGGAGATGATGTTATGAGAAAAGGAGCTAAAATTTTCCAGTGTGGCAGACTGGTGAATATCAGAAGACATTTATTGAGATTACACAAATGCAAAGATTATTTTTGGATGTGTGTTTGCAAAAGTAAAAATGACAAAAATTATCAATAGCCAATTGCACTTTGCATTATTTCTGCAACCTTTGCAAATCCCCCCCCCCCAAAGGGCACGCTAAAAAGTTCTGCAAACAAGACTGAACGGCGTTTCGTATTGTTAAGTGCATTATAAGGAACCAAAGTGTCACCTCACTTTTGTGCTTGTTAGGGGTTCGTTTGCAAAGAGATTTAGATGTGTTTTCGTTGATTTTCATTGGGAATGGAGACGGGGGAGGGAGGGAGGGAAGCCTCGGAGATCGTATCCGGACCAGCTCGTTGTGTCTAGAGCACTACAGAAGTTTCACAAACGCGAGGCCTTGTGGGGGTGGCCGGTTCGTTCTCTCAGGATCCGCAGAGGAGTCCACCATCCGCGCACGACGACATGGCCTGAGACAGGCGGGTGAGTCCAGAAGCAAAGAGTAGAGGGGAAGCGGGAGAGACGGCGAGAAGATAGGTTGGGGCGGGGGGGGGGGGAACGCCACGTGGGAAATAGGGGAGGCTAGAGATTCCAACTGGGGTCTTTGGGGGACGGGGAGATTTAAGGAATGGGGACCACAAAGTTTGACACCTGAGGGGGAGGGGGGAAACATTGCTTTCGCTCTTGAAGGTGAACAGAAGTAGTTGACAGATATTTTGAAGTTTCATTGAGGGGTGCCACCCTCCCCCCGCTCATTTTAAAGTACTCACGGAAAGGCCGGGAAATGGCGAAGCAGAGGCAAAAGGCGGGATAACAGAATTTCGTTCCATAGAATCGCTCGATGTCAGATTAAATAAAATGTCATGGGGCGGAGGCGATGCTGGAAGGAAATATTACTTAAGTAGCCAGAACTTAAAAATACAAACAAAAACAAGCGAGGTTCAGTTGTTGAAATCAAAGAAGAGCAGAAGTAGGAAAATGGCTTGTTGCTATCTGGGTTATATTGTTCCTCTGGGCCTGCGACAAGTGTCCCAGCACATGATAATACTGATGCACTAATGTTAACTATAGAACGGTAAATTGTACAAATAAAACAAAATCGAGAGCAGATAAGGACAATTTAGAAGGGTATTTATTGCTGTGGAGGCAGGGAGAAGAGTGGGATGAAGTTTTTACCCACGAGGAAGACGGAATAGAAGATATAAAGGCCGGTGATTCCTGGCGGTCCGAACAGAGTGTATTTTAAGAGGAAAGGAAGTGGAGAAGTCAGAGAAGAGATGAATCCTGTTGAATCAGATCCAGGTTTTTAAGTTTTGGCCACCCTTTTTCTGCAGCAACTGGCTTATATGGAGCCAGATCATTAGTCCAGCCAGCTCACTAATTTCTTTCATTGCACCGTTATAGCTTTAGTAACAAAAGTGAGTTATGCTGCTTCTAAATGTAGAAATCTGATTTCATCTGTAAACTTTTATGAACAATCTCAGCCAGCTATGATTTATTCCTAATAAAGTTGAGAACCTATTTATAAGCTTTAACTTGTGCAAGCTATTATTTAGCTTTCAGATAGTGCATTCCTTGTCTGTTGGTACTTCTGCATTTGGAGGGGCAAGTTAAGCAGTATCTTGTGTGGTGAACCAACCTTTTCTGAATAAAACCAAGGGCAATCTTGCTTTATATTGGTGCAAATGGTAACATACATTATTCCAATGATGATAATTATGATGATTAATATTTTGTATACATGCCCCTTTGCAGAATAATACAATCAAACAAGTTAACAGTTTTGTGCCAATGAACATGTTATCTGTTTACAGTGTTTTTAACACTGGCCAAAAAATGCTATTTTCAGATCAATGCAAACATGTGGTTCAATAATAATGTAGCAGCCTCTTGCCATTTACAGAATATCGGACAATATTAAGATTGGTCATTAGGATTATGTTAACATTGGCAAGATGGCAAGCAGCATCATTGCAATCCTACTCATAATGCATGCAAAGTCAATATATGAGTAATACTCCATCTGCCATTTTCAAATTTTGACACCCATGTTGCTGATGATACTGAAATATAAATGGCTTATTTTAATTAATAAATGTTGTATTTTCAAAGTGATCTGGTTTACTGCTAAAATTATATGCTATTAAAATATGTATTCTTTTGTTGCTCAAAGTGAATGCAAATGACAGTGTACCTGCAAATGACATATTTTTCCCCACAATAGCAATCTTGTGCAATTGGTTGAGGTGAGCGAGAGTGATTAGCCCAAATGAATCTCCATGGTAAAGTAGATTATAACCTGTAACTCCCCAGAATAAGTGCAAATTAGTAAATACTTTTATCAAGTGCTAAACTCAGAGATTAGCAGATAATCGTCAAACACCTATAATCTAGAGTTGGTTGTTATTAATTTATTTATTAGATTTGTGTCTTCATATTTTGTTCTTAGGAACTCAAGGTTGTATATCTAGCCTTTTTACCACTTTTTCCTGCAGTAGCAACCTGATGGATAGATTGAGCTGAGAATAATAACTCTCAAAGTTATTCAGTGAGTTTCCATGGCTCACAGTTGATTGGGTATTCCTGCTTCTACACCCAACTATTGTATTGCACTGACTGACAAATAATTGTAAGCCATGATTTAAACCACTAAGAAAGATTCATTTTAATAATTTAAATCATGGTTTATTCACTAGTCTGGAATATTTTTCTATAAAAATCCCTTCTTATTCAATATAAGATCAGAAGATATTTGTCAGTACTCAGAAAAAGATATATGTAATTTTTAAACTGTATGCCATAATACTCCAATTAATTTATAAGTTGTACAAATTAATTTTAATTTAAAAATGGAATCATTTCACAGTTTTTAGTACCAGATAGGGATCGTAAAATTTACAGATTTGCAACTGAAATGTTCTGGAGAACTCTGGAACTTTTCATCCCCCTCCCTCCCCCTTCCCATCATGCTATTTCAAGACATAGTTCTGCAGTTTCCTGACGTAAATTGAATTGTGTTTTGGTCAGGAAGCTGTGTCTTGGACATGACTGTTTAGGTCAGAGTACTGTATTTGGGACACACATTCTGTGTCCCAAAAATCATACACACAGCCTGTTGGATTGGAGTGTTTATTCCCGAAACTGCTGCACTGTTCCTGGAACTGCATGGTCTAAGGAGCATCAGCATGGACAGAGGGGAAACAGAATGGTTCTGATCCTGAATTAGTAAGTTTTGTAAATCTTTAGCAAAGAATTACATACTTGTAAAGTCATTTAAAGACGAATCAGTGTCAGTTCAATTCAATTGTAGTTATTTACTGTTTGAGGGAATCGTAGCCACTAAGAGAATGATAATCAGTTTTCAATTGTATGAAACGTTGTGTTTAAATTTTACAGAGATCAAGTGTCAGTTCTGTTAACCTACCTCTATATTATTAAATAGAAGTTATATTCATAATTATTTCACTGTATTGTACATTAATTTTGTAAAATGTTTTAAGAAAGTTATCTGATGAAAACAAAGACGCTTAGTTTGACTTTTATCTGACTAATTAGAAATAATTCTAACTTCATTCAGTGAAACTTCTTAACAAAAATGCTTAAGATTACAGACTCTATTTCAGTGGAATTTCTCTCTTAATGTCTGCCATTGTGATTCTCCTGTCTTTGATTGTTAGAGAAGACATTGCCTTTAATTGTAGAGAAGAATGGAAAGGGGAAAATATGAACAAAACGTTATATGACCCAAACTATTTTAATGAAATAATCAGTTTGACCCGTAGGTTTTAGGAGGGTGCAAGTCTACATCTGCAAAGTGATTGGACTGCACATCCACATTGTTATTACTCAAAAACCACTGTGAAAACAGAACTTAATGTCCCCCTGGCGAATGGTTGAGATGCATATAATGTTCATGCACTGTAATAAGGGGAGGAGAAAAGGCTGTGCTTGTGTTGTCTCAAACAATAGCCGGCTTGGAACGCATCTCGGTGGCTGTCAAAACTTGTATTGTGATGAGCCCAGAAAGCATTTGGCCTTCTCAAGAATGTTTTCCTTGGGCAACATCCCTATGTTCAGCATCTTGTTTTGTGGGTCATTTTTTATCACATATTTCTTGATGACTTCTTGGGGCTGAGTTTCTTTTCCTACCCTTCTGGAAACTGCTGGAGACTGTAAGTAGCTGCAGACTGTAAGTATTTATACAGTGTGGAGCTGTTACTTTAAAGGGAAAAAAATAATTAGGTGCAATGTAAATCTTTCAAGCTAATTGCTTGAAATTCTGCTTTCCTTTAAAATAACATTAACATATATGTGATGTATGCTTAATGTGAGGAATATATTGGTTTGCACATGTTTAGTTTCTTGTCTTTTGAAAGAGTGTAATATTTTACAATTAACTTTTATTATTTAAATTCATTGCTCGAAAAATGTTTATTGAATTGAAGTATTTATGGAAGGCATATCAATAATTCAAGAAACAGCAGTTATTGAACATAGGCGACTATTACAGCAGAACATTATTCCTGATTTTTGGATATTCAAAAAAAGTGACTAATTAAATCTCAAAAATAATAAATGTATTTTAACATTTTAATTCTCTGGATGTATTTATTATTTATTTGTCATAATGAGCTGTATGCCACCAAAATAGTTGGATACACCGTGGATTAATGGACTAAAGACCTTTTTTTATGTCTTAATTTTTTCAAAAACTCATTTCACTGGGCATGTAAGTTGTTGCTTTTAGCTTTTAAAAAAGTTCTTTTTTAAAAAAAATAGATATTTTTACAGTCAATGTGTTTGGGGAAAAAATAAGCACTAATATCCATTAAATTATTAATGTTTTATATTGCTAGTTTATAAACTTAGGATTCAAACTTCAATTGAAATCAAAGCTGGACTTTTTTCCAAAAGATTTCTTTGTTTCCCTAACACTTACACAGATGCACTGTTATATCTAATCTTATTACTTTCTTTAGTTTTTTTTGCAACAGATTTTTGCAAGTTTGCTTGTAATTATGAATCAAAGAAAAAAAAATCATAGTATCCACCTTTTATCTGTTAAAAAAGGAAGAACTGAAGAAAAAAAATACACTCAAATAGCAAATTTCACATTATTTTTAAGATGTGATCTTAATCTAAGAACCACAGGAAATACCTTTAAAGCAACCAGTGATGGGCTGTGTGTTTGATTTTAGGGTGCAAGAAATTTATTTAATGTTTAGAACAAAACCTAAAAATCAAGGTATTTCCCTAACCCAGGCTTTTACAATTGAATATCTAAATGTATGTTAGCTATGCGCAAATCCTTATTTATTTAAGGTTTAATTAGCTGCTGCAATTGCCAACAAATCCAAGGATTGCAATACAAATCTCAAAAATAACCATCACATGGCTAATGGTAAGGTAAATATCACCCGTTCAAATTGGGAAATAATAATATACAGCAATATATATCATACAGGGTCACAAATCACCCTGCTCTTGGCTATGTTAAAAAAAAAACTTTTTTCTAAAGCACAAGTCAATGGTGGTCCCCTAAGGCAGATGCTCTTTGTTAAGGGGTATGAGGGGGTTGCTCCTGGGACTCTGCTCTATACCAATTAATCCATGCTGCAAGTTACATACCAAATCTTTGGGGGGCACACTTTCTGGTTTCAATTATGTATTGTACATTGGATTCACACATTAACCTAAAGCATGGTTTATTGGACCGTGGTTTATTTAACAAATAATGGTTTATTGGTTTAGAAAGTACACTAATTATTAATTATGAACTACAATTAACTGAATTCCCATAATTACGGTAAGCCAAAATGAAACATTACAATTTGGTGAGATGTAACAAAATAATAACAGAATAACAGAGTTAGAAGGGTCCTTGGAGGTCTTCTAGTCCAACCCACTAGTCAGCCAGGAGATCCTATACTATTTCAGAGAAATAGCAGTCCAGTCTCTTCTTGAAAACCTCCAGTAATGGAGCGCTCATAACTTCTGCAGGGAAATTGTTTCACTGATTAATTGTCCTAACTGTCAAGAAATTTCTCCTTATTTTTAGGTTGGTTCTCTCCCTGATCAGTTTCCATTCATCGCTTCTTGTCTTGCCATCAGCTGTTTTGGATTGATTCCTTCCTCTTTGTGGCAGCCCCTCAAGTATTGGAACACTGCTATCATGTTGTCTTAGTCCTTATTTTCATCAGACTAGGCTTAGCCAATTCATGCAATTATTCTTCATATGTTTTAGCCTCCAGTCCCCTAATTATCTTTGTATTTTTCTCTGCAGTCTTCCTAGAATCTTAGCATCTCTTTTAGAGAATGACAAAAACTAGATGCGATATTCCAAGTGTGGTTTTACCATGTCCTTTTGAAGAGGAACTAATACCTCACAGGATCTTGATTCTATCCCTCTATTAATGTAGCCTAGGAGTGTGCTAGCTTTATGACCTGGCTTCAGCATACTGCTGACTTATATTTAAATGGTTGTCCACTAGAACCTTAGATCCCTCTCACAGTTTCTACTATTCAGCCAGGTATCACCATTGTATATCTGTGCATTTTGTTTTTCTTGCCTTTGTGTAAAACCTTACTTTTCTCCCCATTGAATTTCATTTTATTAGATAGAGTCCAGTATTCAAGTTTGTTAAGATCCTTCTGTATCTTGAACCTTTCTTCTGGAGTGTTGGCTATTGCCTCCAGTTTGGTGTCGTCTGCAAATTTCTTTCTATCCTCTCATCTAAATCGTTTATGAGGATATTTAAGAATACTGGGCATAAAACATGATTGTTTAAGGTGTGTTTGAACCCATTGTTTGTTTTACATTCTAGATAGATTTGGGGCCCAGTTGAACTTTGATATATTAAATAGGTAGATAACTACTCATGCCCCCATGGAGAGGGCGCGCAATTTGGGTGTCCTCCTGGATTCCCGGCTGTCCATGGAGGACCATGTGGCAGCCGTGGCCAGGGGGGCGTTTCATCAGGTACGCCTGATGTGCCAATTGCGCCCCTTACTGGACCGGGCTGCCCTTCGCACAGTCACTCAAGCTCTCGTGACGTCCCGACTCGACTACTGTAATGCTCTCTACATGGGGCTTCCCTTGAGGTGCACTCGAAAGCTACAGTTAGTCCAAAATGCAGCCGCTCGGGTGATTATGGGAGCCACCAGATGCTCCCACATAACACCGATCCTGCGTGAGCTGCATTGGCTTCCTGTGGCCTTTCGAGTGTGCTTCAAGGTTTTGACGACCATCTTTAAAGCGCTCCATGGCTCGGGGCCTAGTTATATGCGAGACCACCTCTTGCCCCATACATCCCTTAGACCGATATGCTCCCACAGAGAGGGCCTTCTCAGGGTGCCGTCGGCCGGACAATGCCGACTGGCGACACCCAGGGGAAGAGCCTTCTCTGTGGCGGGCCCAGCCCTTTGGAACGACCTACCCCCTGAATTACGCACCATCACCGACCTCCGCCTCTTCCGCCAATGTCTAAAGACATATCTGTTCCAACAAGCCGGCCTAGCCTAACCTCCCACGGGGACTTTTAGAAAGTTTTAAATAGGGTATTTTAAAATTTGGCTTTTAGCATGGGATAGGATAGTTTAATATATATTTTAAATTATGTATTTATTTTTTGTATTTTGTATGTTTTTAAATTTCCTGTGCGCCGCCCTGGGTCCACTATGGAGAAGGGCGGGATATAAATATAAATAAATAAATAAATAAAATAAATAAATACTCCATACATAATATGAAATAGTTTATAAATACATTAATTAGCACAAAAGTAAAGCACTGATAGTCTTCTAGTTGTACAACTATGTATTTTTGCTGCTGATCCGTACTGTTTCCTTATTTGCAGAATTTTGCATTTTATTTTGCTTTTTTAAGTCAACTGCCCCGTTATTAAGGAGATCTGTAAAAAGTTTTTAAACTTTTGAATGTATTACTTGTTGAACATCATCTGGCAAATGGATTACTATACATATATTTATCATTATTAATTTCCCTGATAAATTGTTCAGTTTTTCCTTTGGAGAATGCAACTTTAAAATAGAGTGGTCTCGACTTTATTCAGTATATAATAAAGGAGGAAGATTTTTTTTCTACTTAAACCATGAAGCGGAGGAATCTAAATTTAGGGTCACTTTTCTGATAGCATGGCAAATGTTCTGGGATCAGTAATGATCCAGTAATGGACTTGAAAGAATCAGTGTCCTTAGTGATGTTAGTAAGATCACTTCACAGATATGGCTATACCATAATCCAACTTTCTATAGCTTATTGTTTCCTGATATTTTGAATTAATGTTTAATTTTAGCAAGTTATGACTTTTTTTATTTTTGCATAAGTGTAATTAAATCTGGATTTGAAATAAAATAAATGAACTATGTCTAGGTTTAGTTTGTAAGATAAATTAAGAAAGTCGAGATGGTTGACCTCTTACAACGTCCCTGAATTAAAGTATTGTATGGGAGGAAAAGTGCTTATAAGAATTGTGCAGCAGCCAGGATTCATAGGGGGAAAAGCAGTTCACTACATGCATGGGCACTTGTCACACTTCCTTAACTCAAATGTTTTTCATGAGAGGAATATGTGAAAGCTCAAGAAGAATGACAAGTTCTTTAAGGAGTGTTGACAGATGTTATGTGAGCAGCCCCATGGATTCCAAAGCACCACCTTTGAATACGGATTGCTGAAGAGCCCTACAGCTCATTAATCTCCCTTCCTATTTTATTCAGATACACACTGTCATAATGATGTCAAATCATTATGAATCAATGTTTTTCAACTTTTGGGGGTTACTGAACATATTTGGATCTTGGAGACTGTGTAATGATCGCCATGAAGTGTTTCACTCCTAAACAAATAACCAATTAGTATGCAAAAAGAAATGCACATATATAAAAACAACTGTATTTGCAAATATTCCATTGTATCCCTTAGCTCCCCCAGTTACTTCTACATTGCCCCAATTTATCTTGCCTGGTAGGAAGAGGAGAGGAAATGGGCCTGTCTTCTAATAACGCACTGTGTTGCAGCCACCCATCCTTTTCTAAGAATGCCTGTGGGATCTTTGTGGAGCTCAGATGCATTGAAAATGCAGATAAAGCTGAGGCTGCAGTTTTGCTTTACAGCATTCGAGTCTCCTTTTTTTTAGTTCAATAAAAGCAAATAAAATCATTTTGGGCAGGGAACTTGGCATATACCAAATAAAATAGCATTAGATACATAATACCTACATGGTTGAGCCCAATAACATAATTATTATTGTGGGTGGCTATTTCATTCCACTATGACTATTTTAGATAGTTTTTAAATTTTGGGGATTTTAATTTGGTTTTAGCGCAGGACGGATATTAAATAAGTTTTTTAAATTTTTTATTCGATTTTGTATGTATTTTTAAATTCCTGTGCGCCGCCCTGGGTCCTTTTGGAGAAGGGCGGGGTATAAATTTAATAAAATAAATAAATAAATAAATTCTTACAATGCTATCGGAATATACTGTCAAAATATGAAGGAACTGTTGAACACATGAAGCATCTTTAATTGCTGTAGAAAGTATTCCTTCTAGCTTCTATACATATGTCTGTAAAAATAGCACTTGAATCTTGAGGGATAGTAACTGTCAGAAGCCATTGGCCATGCAAAATACAACGGTATGTAGAAATTACTGGACATCCACATAAAACTTACCAAATAAGCATGGGGAATAGATCTGGTAGAGATAAATAGCAATGAAAACTATCCCCACAGCAGATATACAAGGGCTTAACAACCAAGAATGAAACCACCATTATGCTTTGCTTGTGTTTCCTATGACCAGCTGGATAGCGCTAATTTTAATATGTTGCTGATTTGATCCAAGAAAATAGCCTGAGGTTTGTCTGTTGCTGGATCATATGTGCTAAAAGTAAATTCAGAATACTCAGCATTGCTTCTGGGTGTGAATAGGTTGGGTGGTAAGAGGCTAAAGAAGAAAGTGCATATTTTAAAAAGAAATTCAGAGCTACTGTGAAAATGTCAAGCCCATGTCAAGCCTGTCCTTACAACAAAATATACTTTCCTCAACCAATAATGTATGGATGGATAAATTATATCATACTTGAAAGACAGATCTTCCCTGTCCTTCATGCTGGTTTCAAGGAGTTTTGTAAATCTTGGATTCTGTTTAGTTTAAATCTTTCTGCAGCCACGATTCCACAAATGATCTTAGGATAGTTGCTGCTTGATTAGCTTGAATCCCTGATCTACATTTTCAGTATAGTCATTAATAATGTTGAATCATAGGGCTGTTGCATGGAAATAAAGTACAGTATATGAATAGGTTTGAACAAAAAGCCCCCATACATTCTAAGATTATTGCTCATAATCTTTGGGAAAAGAACAAAAATGCTTTGTAAGTGGTGCTAATCTTGTCATTGCCCTACGCCCTGCCTCTCCCATGCAGGCTGGAGACATCTAATAGAATTGAGCTGCATTGAGAGCTCTGTCTTTTCACATGCGTCACAAAAGGGTAGCATGTGGTACTTGTTACCCTTGTCCCATGAATGGCCCATTATTTCAGGATATAACTTCCTTTTTTAAAACCACCCTCTTCCCAGTCATGAATTAAAAAATATGTATTGAATTTCCATAATGATGGCTCAACTGTTTATGTGATAGTATCTTTCCTACTTTTGCAAAGTTTAAAAACTCGTCAATAATAAAAATACTATTCAGCAGTGTAATCTTGCTATGATTTGAAACATAGCTATGCTTTGACAGTTTAATTTTTTCATGATTTATTTTAAACTTCAAAGACCTGTTTGTGGCTTCTGTTTACCAAGGTTTTCAAATGGCATCAAACATACATTTGTGATAAGGATTGAGGCTCGACTGTTAACAGAAAATTTTAAATATTTTGGGAGTCCTTGACTACTGTTGATTTTGCAGTAATGTCTATATAGAAAAGAAGGCCTAGGAGTCCTGAAATTAATGTGGTAGATTGCAAGAACAGTTTATTGTTTTTCTAATAAAAAGTAATAATAAATAATAAAGGTAAAACAAAATATTCTGAAGACCCACTCTGAAGTCTGACTTCTGAATGTGCACCTCTCATTCACATTGCTTTGATGTCTGTTTTCAGATCCTTTCAGATAGGAAGGAAGGAAGGAGAATTTCTTCATATATTCCCAATTTATCAAATAGCAAATGCTCACATTCCTGCCTATCAGAGATGTGAATAACAATACAGTTAATTAAATAGGTTGTAGACTGAAGTTGTATTATGAATTGGGGCTTCTTCCTGAGCTATAAATAAAATGGGGAATGGAGTTGTGTGTATGCTTGCAAGTTTAAATTTGAATCGGGTGAGTTAATCCAAGAGACATTTCCCTATGGAGTCATAAGGCAGCAAAATGTTTTATTTGCTTATATCCAAACAGATGCTTCAAAATACTGACATAAGGAAAATGAAACGCAATATATAAACATTTACTCGTGGTTTGTTGCTCATATCCATATCAGCCAGTAGACAGGTCATACATGCAACATTGATAACTTACTTTATTTTAGCTGACGTGTTTAAACATGTTTGAACAATTTGATAACAAAGCATTGGTGTGAGTTAATGAACTCAAAAGTTATAGGAGAGGGAGCAAAATGTGCTGAAGATTTTTAAATGCAGAGATTACCTTTTCAAGGATGAGAACCGGATTCTTAAAATGTGTTTTTTAGTTTTAAAACTTGCTGATTTGAACTATATGGAATCACTTTAAAAAAAATAAAATATAGCTGCAGATAAGTTTTCCAACTCACAGAGTTTTGTAAATCTGAGAGAGATGGGCAGTTAACAACTATGAAATATAAACAAACAAATAAATAAGTGACAAAAGCTACTAGTGTCTGAACGTTTTAATGAATCTGCCAGGAAGTTGGTAATCTACTTTTCTTGCTGTTTACGCAGATAGAGAAGCTTGAAGGATTTAGGTGCTAATTCTTCTGTAGTGCTTTTATGCTTTTATTCTCTAGCTAGCAAGAGACAACTCATGGAAAACAATGTTTTGTGTGAGGAATGCAGTGTGGTTCAAGCCTATTTTGAGGGAGAAGGCAAAATAATAATAATAGCAGTTTGGAAGTGTTAATTGAATAATGACCTGCTTTCTACCAACAATGCATGCTATAATAATTCTGGGGGAACAGACTTGATATGAGGGATGGAGTCTATCTGCCCTCTTAATTTTCTTACATAGAATTCATAACCTGTAGCTATCAGTAGAATTGTCACATAAAGGCAACTTTCCAATATGAGAACACAAAAATAAATAAACAATACACCCCCCTCTCAAATTTATCTAGCTCCAGTGAAAATACAAAAATAGCAAATCCAAATATAAAATAAATATAAAGCTTCTCCTCGCACAAATAGTATATGGTAGTTGTTCCTGACTTTAGGTGGCAGTGCTCATCTCTGTTTCAAAGCCGAAGAGCCATCACTGTCCGAAAATGTCTCCGTGGTCATATGGCCGGCATGACTAAATACCAAAGGTGCACGGAACACTTACCATCCAACCCTAGTGGTCCCTATTTTTCAACTTGCATTTTTACATGCTTTTGAACTGCTAGATTGGCAGAAGCTGGAACAAGTAACGGGAGCTCGCTCCGTTATGCAGGATTCGAACCGCCAAACTGCCAACTTTTCTGATCGACAAGCTCAGCATCTTAGCCACTGAACCACTGCATCCCCATTAAATATAAAATACCATAGTAATAAATACCCTTAAAAACTGGAAATCTCATAGTTGAAGAAAATAATAATGGGCCACTCAACTAGATAAGTCAGTGATTCTATGAGGGCCCCAGGCCTAGCAGCAGAACCAGAACTTCAGGAGCTTTTGGAATATCAAAAGAGATGATGCCAATGCAATTTCGGGGAGAAGAATATTCCTTAAGGCAGGCACCACTGCAGAGAAGGAACGTTGGGGACCTATCAAATATAGATCCTTAGCCAGACTATTTGCAACATACATTCTCTGTAAGATCTGCTGGGATGGGCTGATGTAAATAGGGAAAGGCAGTCCCTCAGATAGCCTGAATCCATGTCATGAAGGGCTTTAAAGATTAAAACCAGCATCTTGAATTGGACCTGGAAGCAGACTGGCAGCCAATACTCCCTTGTCCTAGGAGCTCACATAACTGCCCATGCTGCTACATTCTGTAGCAACTGAAGTTTCCAGGAAGCCCCATATGGAGGGCATTGCAGTAGTTCAATCTGGAGGTATCTAGAGCAGGGGTCCCCAACCTTTTTGGCACCAGGGACCGGTTTCATGTAAAAAAAATTCCGCGGACTGGTGGGAGCCTCCAGCGGGTGAGACGAGTCACATAGGCGGTGTTGGATTCTCTGCACGGTGGAGAATAGAGGGAGTCCGAGCCAGGTTTGCTCAAAAACACAGCTTTATTAGCTAGGCAAGGCTTACAAAGAAAGATAAGTTCAGTTAAAGAAATAGGCGGTAGACAGGGGCTCCCGCGCTTTGACAGCTCTTTATATTTGGAGCTGTCAAAGGGGGAGCCAATCAGGCTGCAGCAAGGGCCAGGCGCGCCTCAGCCAATCAGGCGCGTCTGTCAGTTGGCTGCCTTGCTACAGCCTGTTGCCAAGGCTCCAAAGGCAGCCTGGAAGACCTGCGGCCGGTCGTAAGTCGAGACCGGTCGCAGGTCGAGGATATAACACCCCTTTCCCCCCCTCGGTCTGCGCATGCTCGAGGAATTGTTTGTTCTGATGCACGAGCATGCGTAGTCTTGAAAGTAGGCGGGGCGGCGCCGGGAACGCCCAGACCGCCTCAGTTGCTGGTGGGACGTCGGAGAGGTAGGTTGCCCTTGTGCGAGCTCCTCCCTTCGGGGAGTGGAGCTCCAGGTGGTGACGTCATCGAGGCCTACCCGCGGAGGCGGAGTCGTCAGAGCTGGTAAGTCGGGGCGAGGGGGCGCGGCGTTCGGAGCATAGTTTGCTGGATGCCGGTTGGTTGCGGCGGTGCAGGGCGGGTCCTTAGGCGCAAGGGCCCGCGCGTCCCCCTCGGCTTGAGACAGCTTCTGAAGTGTATGCCGGAAGGCGGCGTTCAGTTCGGCCGGGCCTGAAGAAGCGAAGGCCCCGAGCGGTTTCTCTGGGAACGGGTTGACTGGCCCAACCGGGGCAACGGGGAAGGGCGGTTCCGACGATGGGTCCGCAGGTGTGGGAAGGCGGCGCCCTAGCTGATCCAAGTGGCGCCGCCACTCGGACCCGTCCGGGAGGCTGACCCTGAAAGAGCAGGGACCCGTTAGCTCGGTTACTGTGGCCGGAACCCACTTAGTGTCCCCTGCATAGTGGCGGGCGTACACAGGGTCCCCGGGCTGGAAAAGGCGGGGGGGTGGGGCCCCCAGGTTGCAAGGCTGCACATCGTTGTAAGCCGGGTGCAGCCTGTCCAAGGTTGTCCGCAGGCGGCGACCCATCAAGAGCTCGGCGGGGCTTTTCCGTGTGGCAGGGCAAGGTGTGGAATGCTGACCTAGCAGGTAAGCAGCCACCCTTGCGGGCCAGTCCCCTTTGGTCATCCGTCCCAGAGCCTCCTTGGCCGAGCGGACGGCCCGTTCAGCCCGACCATTGGAGGCCGGATGATAAGGGGCCACTGGCGCGTGGCGGATCCCTTGCGAGGCCAAGAACTCCTGGAAGGTGGCGGACTGGAACTGGGGCCCGTTGTCGGACACCACGATGTCCGGCAACCCGTGCGTCGCAAAAAGGCGGCGCAGGGCCCTGACCGTACTCTCGGCCGTAGTGGAAGCCATCAAGATGACCTCCACCCAACGGGAGTAGGCGTCCACGACCACCAGGAACGTTTGGCCCCGGAAGGGGCCTGCGAAGTCTATGTGGAGCCTGGACCAAGGGCTCCGGGGCAAGTCCCACTCCCTGGGCGGGGCGACCGGAGGGGCGGGGCGGGTGGTTTGACAAGGGACACAACCCCCGACCCAGGCAGCTACCTCCGCATCCAAGCCCGGCCACCACACATAGCTGCGGGTGAGCGCGTTCATCCGGGCTATGCCGGGGTGGTCGGCATGGAGCGTTCGGAGCACCTGGTGACGGAGGGGGGGGGAACGATGACCCGATCCCCCCAGCACAAGCAGCCGCTGTGGAGCGAAAGCTCCGTCTGGCGTGCCTTGTACGGCCGAAAATCTTCGGCCACGCCGCCCTGAGGCCACCCTCGCAAGACCCAGGTGGAGACCTGGGACAGGACAGGGTCGGCCTTCGTCCGGGCGGCGACGTCCGAGGACGTCAAGGGCAGGCCTGAGTCTGCCACAGACAAGACGGACAGTGCCGGCACCGGCTCTTCGTCCGCCTTGGGGAGGGGGCACCGGCTCAGGGCATCAGCATGCCCCAGCTGCTTGCCCGGATGGTAGTACAGCGTATAACTATACGCTGCTAGGAACTCCGTCCATCTGGTCATCCTGGGAGAAAGGATGGGGGGGGTCGGACGGTCACCGGCCAAAAGCCCAAGGAGAGGCTTATGGTCCGTGAAGACAGCAAAAGTCCGACCATACAGGTATTGGTGGAACTTTTTGATGCCGGACACCATAGCCAGAGCCTCCTTGTCAATCTGGCTATAGTTTCTCTCAGTGGGAGACATTGTCCGGGACCAAAAAGCAATGGGGGCTTCTGAGCCATCTGGGAAGGAATGGCTCAGGACGGCCCCCAGGCCGAAAGGGGAGGCATCGCACGCCAACGTCAAGGGCAGCCTGTCATCATATTGCACAAGGACTGCCTCTGACGTCAGAGTGGCTTTGACAGCCGCGAACGCATGCGCCTCGCGGCTGCCCCAGCACCAGGCCGCCGATCGATCGAGCAATCGATGAAGCGGCTCGGCTAACGTTGCCTTGTGGGGAAGAAAAGGCGCGTAGAAATTTAAGAGGCCGAGGAACGCCTGCAGCTCCGTCTTGGAGGCAGGCGTAGGGGCGTTCCTAATGGCCTCGACCTTCTTGGGGGTGGGGTGGATGCCCCGGGCATCAATCAAGAAGCCCAGGAACTCCACCTCCGGCGCGGCAAAAACGCATTTGCTGCGCTTCAACTTTAATCCCGCGCCCCTGAAAACGCTTAGGACCTTCCTCAGTACTTTGGCGAGCTCTGAGATGCTGGAAGCAGCTATCAGAACGTCGTCAAAATACGGGACCACGCCTGGGAGCCCATGGAGCAAACGTTCCATGAGGCTCTGGAAGATCCCCGGGGCGACGGACACACCGAATTGGAGTCTGCGACAACGGAAAGCCCCCCGGTGGGTGACGATGGTCTGCGCCTCCGCAGCCGCCTCGTCCACCGGGAGCTGTTGATAGGCCTGGGCCATATCCAGTTTCGCAAATATGCGGCCTTGCCCCAGGGAATGGAGCAGGTCTTGCACCACTGGGACTGGATATGGGTTCGCCTGGAGCCCACGGTTGATGGTCGACTTATAGTCGGCGCAGATCCGCACCGACCCGTCGGGCTTGATGGGGACCACTATGGGGGTCTCCCATCTTGCCTGGTCAACGGGCTCGAGCACGCCCTGCGCCACCAGCCGGTCAAGTTCGGCATCGACCTTGGGCTTCAGGGCGAGTGGCAGCCTGCGGGCCTTGAGCCTAATGGGTGCAACCTGAGGGTCAAGATTTAAGGAGACAGGGGTGCCCACGTAAGAGCCAAGCCGACCGTCAAGCACGTCGGCGAACTCCTCCAAAACCCCGGAGATGGGAGAGGAGGCGGGAATAGAGTGAACCCCCTGCACTGACAGGCCAAGGGCGGGAAACCAATCCAGGCCGATGATGGCCGCCAGGGGATCAGAAACCACCAGAATAGGCAAGGGCCCCTTGAAACCCCCGTACTCCACCCTCAGGGAAATCTGGCCCAGGGTGGGGATTGACGATCCCTGATAGTCCCGCAAAACCGTGAGTGGGGGGGACAATTTGTCTAAGGAAAGGCCGGGGCGTAGCTTGGCCAACTGTGCCCGGGAAATGATGGACCGAGACGAGCCAGAGTCCACCTCCATGCGGACCCCCACCCCCTCCAGTTTCACAACTGTCCTGAGCCGCGTACGGTCGGGCAGGGCTTCCAGCAGAGAGTTGTCGTCGGTCAAGGCAAAACAGCCGGACGGCTGCGGCTGCTGGCGTCTGCCCCGGCGGCGTTGGGTGGGTGGGTTGGCCGCAGGCCCTCTACGTTCCTCTCCGGAGCGGCGTTGGGGCTCGGGGGAGGGTTGGTCTTCCGCGGGCGCGGCAAGCGGCGGCCAGGTGTCCCTTTCGGCCGCAGCGGCGGCAGATGGCTTCCTTGAACGGGCAATCGGCCCGAGGGTGCTTTCCCCGGCAGCCCAAGCATCTGTAGGTAGCTGGCATGGGCGGCTTGCGGCCGGCGGGCCTAATGTAGGCGACCTGGTCGTCCTCGTCGGGGTCCTCGTCCTCCTCAACCAGGCACGCGCGTGCGGGCGGGTGGCGGTCCAAGTCTCTATCCAGGGCCGAGGACTCGGACATCTCGAATGCCCGAGCCTCGTCCACCGCCTGTTCTAGGGTCAGCTCAGCTCGGGCCAGCAGGCGCCTTCTGAGGCGGACTTCCCTGAGGCCCCAGATGAATTGCTCCAGCAGGGACTCGGCCAAGAAGTCCGCGGCGAAAGCGCACGGAATGGTGGCCATGCGGAGCGCCTTCAGGAATTCGGCCACCGACTGGTCAGGCTTCTGGAGGCACTTTCTGAAAGCGAAGCGGTGGGTCATCTTAGACGGCACCGGGGCGTAGTGGGCCCTGAGCCGTTCGATCAATGTGTCCCACGGCATCTCATATACTTCTGTCGGCGCGGCCACGGTGCGAGCGGTGGCGAACAACTCCGTGCCGCCGCAGCCGAGGAAATGGTCCAATTTTCGCGCCGGGGGCAGCGCCTCGTAGTCATTGGCCAGCACGAAGCATTCGAATCGTGCCATGAAGGACACCCAGGACTCCTTCGCCGAGTCGAACGGAGCGAAGGGAGGAACGGAACCCATAGCGATCGTACCGCAAAAGAAAATGTGTAAAAAAAATTTTTTGTGAGGAAAAAAATTTCCTTCCCTCAGCAATCCGAGCTCTGCCTGGCCCCAGCCCTCGTCGCCAGTGTTGGATTCTCTGCACGGTGGAGAATAGAGGGAGTCCGAGCCAGGTTTGCTCAAAAACACAGCTTTATTAGCTAGGCAAGGCTTACAAAGAAAGATAAGTTCAGTTAAAGAAATAGGCGGTAGACAGGGGCTCCCGCGCTTTGACAGCTCTTTATATTTGGAGCTGTCAAAGGGGGAGCCAATCAGGCTGCAGCAAGGGCCAGGCGCGCCTCAGCCAATCAGGCGCGTCTGTCAGTTGGCTGCCTTGCTACAGCCTGTTGCCAAGGCTCCAAAGGCAGCCTGGAAGACCTGCGGCCGGTCGTAAGTCGAGACCGGTCGCAGGTCGAGGATATAACAGGCGGCGCGCGCATTTGGCGGTCACATGGACCCCGAGGCTCACTCCAGCCTGGTTACTATCAAGCCATGGACCGGCACCGGTCCACGGCCCGGGGGTTGGGGGCCCCTGATCTAGAACATGAGTGACTATAAACAGCCTGTGTAATACAGGAATGGTGGCAGTTGGCACACCACATTAACCCATGTAAAGGCCCTCCTAGGCACAACTGCCACCTATTTCCTGAGCAGGAGATGTGAGTCTAAAGGAACCCTTAAATTGCACCTGGGTCTGTCTAGTACAACCCCATCCAACACCAAATATGGCATAGGCTTGAATCACTGAACCCCCAAAACCAAAGCAACTTTGGTTGCTTGGTCAGGGTTTAACCGAAGCCTGTTGTGCCCTAATCAGATCCTCACAACTTCCAGCCTCTAGGCACAGGGAAATTATGTTCATGGCATTGCTAATTCACCAGGGTAGACATGTACAGTTGGGTATAATCAGCATTCTGGTGATATCTCACTCTATGATGATGGATGAGCTCAAAACCATATCACATTTTTATTAGGTGTGTGGCATATATCATAAGTGATTGAATCTGATTAGTTTCTTTTTCCTTCATACAAACAGAAACCATTTTCTTTATACATATTACCGGTATATTCTGTGGTTTGAATATAGGGGCATGTAACTTGAGTCAACTAGCACATTCTAAAGTGATTTCGTGTTTTTAATTTCCAAAGGCAAAACTTCAGGGTTTTTGTTGTTGTTGTTGTTGTTGTTATTATTATTATTTAATTTATAACCCGCTCTCTCTCCCCAAAGGGACTCGAGGCGGGGCACAGGGAAATTACAAATACATATAAAAACCACAAACAATACAGTATTAAAAAGAATTAAACTAAAACCCTGCAAACAAACCCCTAAAAAACCCTAAAAACTGATTTAAACTGATTAATCCTTGCAAGGACCAATTTTGTGTTTGGGGCATAATGATATGTTCTTAGGATCAAGCAGGATTCAGTTTATCTCCTTTTTTCCAAAATAGATTGTAAGTTTGTTTACCTTTCTTAAGAGATGGAACTATAATGAGAGTTATTTCTTTTACTATTTTACATGTTGAAAATGTGAATGTTTATGTTTTCAAACTACATTGCTTTAGGGGAGAATAAAGATCATGATGATTTCCATTCAGTCACTGGGCAATTCTATGGGACAGGTCTCTCCACATCATCCAATCTTGCACCACTTTTTTGAGTTGTATTATGCTCTGTTGGGTGCCAACTTTGATGGTGTCCAGCTACTGTGTACTTTGGTGGCCTGATTTACATTTATCATTAATTCGTTTATCACTAATTCAATTTTGGGTTCATTTGTGGTCGTAAGTCTAGGACCAACTATAAATAGTGCTTGGTTCTTTTTGACTTGCATAAATGCATTCCTGGCATGACCTTTCATGTTGTCCACTTCAAGATGTTTATATCACTCATCCCAATAAAATTTATTGTCCTTCTTTGCTGCTCTCTGGAAAGCAAAGTTCAGTCTTTTTCGTTCTTTCCATTTTTGCCTGTTGCTTTTTTCTGCCTTTTTTTTTTCTGCTCAGATATTTTGATAGTTTCATCTGAATGCCACTTGTAATTTTCCCCTGGCTTCTTGCATGATGCAGTTCCAACAATGATCAATTGAATGTCCTTCCACAGTTCATCAGGCCTCTTCTCAGTAAGATGCAATAGTTCAAGTCTGTTTTTCACCCCAATTATATATATAACAGGGATTTTGGTAACATCAAATGTATTTGGAGGTACTGTCTTTTTGATGGTGCATAGTTTGACTTTAATCTTTCCCATCAACAATTCATGATCTGAACTGCCATCAGCACTTGGATATGTCTTAACAATAAGGCCTGAACTGGTCCATTGATGATTGCATAAGACATAATCATTCTGATTATGCTGAAGTCCATTTGGTAAAGTCCAAATGTATAAGCAGCACTTGTGGTGATGAACCCTGTATATTCATGATCCTAAATCGTTGTTTTTTTTGGCAAAATTGTAGGAGAACATAAAATTTATCTTCATAGTGATTACATTAGTTTCAGTAAGACCCCAAAAGACGGACCTTTTATTAGGGTGTTAATGGATATCTCCAGTTCATCTTCATCAATATTCTGTTTATAATCTTAACATTCATTATAAACAGAAGGACACCTGCTATCTTTCTTTTTCCCTCACAGATGAATAAAAGAGAATGAATAAAGTTGATAAAAGGGCAATCTTTGGAAATAGGGCTAACCACTTTCAGATATAAATATGTTTTAGTAGACAGCAGTATTCACATTTAGTTAAGTTATTAGCTTTCCAAACTTTCCAATATTTTTGGTAAATTAACTTGTGCATGACAAATTAATTATATATTTTTTTATATTTATAATGGCATAATTTTTCAGGAATTTCAGGCTGCTGGTGTTCAGTGATTATAGTCCATGGAAATATTTTAAACATTAAACTACCATAAGTTCTTTTTTTCCTTCAAGCTTCTCAAATTGTCAACAACTTTCTCTTGTCTAGGCTCTTCATAATCCTTGCATAGCCTTTGTACATTAGGAATAAATTCTGCAATAGCCAGGAACAAAATCTCCTATAATAATAAGCTAGAGGACTTTAACTCAGCATGTATATTCAGCTTGACCACTAGCATTTCTCTCCTTTCATTATCCCCTAAATCAGCAGTCACCAACTGGTGGTCCGTGAGAAAATTTTATTTGCATTTTTTATATTGCACTAAATCAGGGGACCTCAAACTACGGTCCCTGGACCAGATACGTGCAATGAACATTTGTGTTGCTGCAGAGAGTCTTCTCCTTTGAGGTCTTTTTGTGTGGGTTGGAGGGGGGAAGAAATTCCAACTTGGGGTGTGCTTTGGCCTCCTGGTGTGAGGCTTTGGGCAAAGACTGGAGGGAAGTGCCGCTGGTGGCGAAGAGCCGGAGGACCTTGTTCCAGTGGGACTGCATCATGCCCTGGAACTGGCTGGTCATCTCAGCCCACTGAACCTCCAGGCACCAGTAGCTGGCCTTGCACTCCTGCACGTCTTTCCTTTGCTTGGAAGCTTATGCTTGTAGTCCTCAGTGAGGTGCTTCTACTGAGCCTCCTTCTTGATCAGATTCAATTTGAACTGAGCTGTTTCGCCAACTCTTTCTCATGGTAACTATTTAGCTCCAACAACTGCTTCCTGTTGGGGCCCTGAGGAGCTTTACTTTTACTTTACTTTTATTACATTTCTATACCGCCCTCTCTCCCCAACGGGACTCAGGGCAGTGCACAGGAATAATAAAAACAGAGATAATAAATACAGTCAAACATAGTTAAAAATAGATTAAATCAATTTTGAGACCCGTGCTAAAATTCATAATTAAAACCCTGACTAAAAATCAATAATAAAAACTATGCCAGACCGGCCACATGAAAAAAGTGTGTTTTTAATGCCCGGCGAAAGAGGCGTAAGTCTGTGATTGTATGAAGGTCGGGGGGCAGGTCATTCCAGAGGACGGGGCCTGCCACAGAGAAGGCTTCCCCTGGGCGTCGCCAGCCGGCATTGACCGGCAGACGGCAACCTCAGGAGGCCGTCCCTGTGGGAGCGGACAGGTCGAAGGGAGGTATGTGGTAGGAGGCGGTCCCGCAAATAACCGGGACCTATACCATGGAGTGTTTTGAAGATGGTCACTAGTACCTTGAAGTGCACCCGGAAGGCCACAGGCAGCCAGTGCTGCTCGCGCAGGAGAGGTGTTACATGGGAGTATCTTGAGACTCCCAAAATCCCCCGCGCGGCTGCATTCTGAACTAACTGGACCCAGCATTGTTGGAAAATTACCGTCCGGTCTCCAACCTTCACTTTCTTGCGAAGGTTGTAGAGAGTGTGGTGGCTCAACAGTTTCCTTGACACCTGGAGGAAGTTGATTATCTAGACCCACGCCAGTCCGGCTTCCGGCCCGGTCACAGCACCGAGACGACATTGGTCGCGTTGGTGGATGATCTCTGGAGGGCACGGGATAGAGGTTGCTCCTCTATCCTAGTCCTATTAGATCTCTCAGCGGCTTTTGATACCATCGACCATGGTATCTTATTGCACCGATTGGGGGGGGTTGGGGCTGAGAGGCAGCGTTCTGCGGTGGTTCTCAACCTACCTCTGGTCGGTCGCAATGGGTGTTGGCAGGAGGGCAGAGGTCGGCCCCTCGGCCCCTCACATGTGGGGTTCCTCAGGGGTCGGTCCTCTCGCCACTTCTGTTCAACACCTATATGAAGCCGCTGGGCGAGATCATCCGTGGTTTTGGGGTGGAATACCATCTGTACGCTGATGACACTCAGTTGTACATATCCACCCCAAACCACCCCAACAATGCTGTTGAGGTGCTGTCCCGGTGTCTGGAAGCCGTACGGGTCTGGATGGGTAGTAACAAACTCAAGCTCAACCCGTCCAAGACCGAGTGGCTGTGGTTTCCGGCCCCCCGGTTCAGCCAGGTAAGTCCAACACTGGCCATTGGGGGCGAACAACTGGCCCCCGTGGAGAGGGCGCGCAACTTGGGTGTCCTCCTGGATTCCCGGCTCTCCATGGAAGACCATGTGACGGCCGTGGCCAGGAGGGCGTTTTATCAGGTACGCCTGATACGCCAGTTGCGCCCCTTACTGGACCGGGTGGCCCTTCGCACAGTCACTCAAGCATTCGTGACATCCCGGCTGGACTACTGCAACGCTCTCTACATGGGGCTCCCCTTGAGGTGCACTCGAAGGCTACAGTTAGTCCAGAATGCGGCCGCGCGGGTGATTATGGGTGCCTCAAGGCAAACCCACATAACACCTCTTCTGCGCGAGCTGCACTGGCTACCTGTGGCCTTTCGGGTGCGCTTCAAGGTGCTGACGACCATTTTTAAATCGCTCCATGGCTCGGGGCCTAGCTATATACGAGACCGCCTCCTGCCCCATACATCCCTTCGTCCGATCCGCTCCCACAGAGAGGGTCTTCTCCAGGTACCGTCGACTGGGCAATGCCGGTTGGCAACGCCCAGGGGAAGGGCCTTCTCTGTGGCGGGCCCAGCCCTCTGGAACAACCTACCCCCCGACCTACCCACCACCACCGACCTTCACCTCTTCCGCCAGCATCTGAAGACGTATTTATTCCAACAAGCCGGCCTAACATAACCCCCCGCTTCTGACTTTTATCAAAATAAATTTTAATTCTCAGGGTTTTAAAAGGGTTTTTAGCATGGGATTTAATTTAATAGTTTTTTAACAATGTATTTTGTAATTTTGTATGGTTTTTAATATTGCCTGTGCGCCGCCCTGGGTCCTTACAAGGAGAAGGGCAGGGTATAAATCTAATAAAATAAAAATAAAAAAATAACTGGAGCCTCCGGGTGCATCTCAAGGGCAGCCCCATGTAGAGAGTGTTACAATAGTCCAGGCGGGAGATGAGCCTGGGTGGGGAGGCAAGGAATGGCTGGGAGGGGTGAGTAAAGGCTGACAAGGCACCCCTCGATGTGAGTGACATTGAGTTGGCCATGCCCACCCAGTCACATGAACCTGCTAGCCACAACCAGCCAGCCAGTCATTAGGCAGATCATATTAGTGGTCCGAGGGATTTAAAATTATGAATTTAGTGTTCCTTGAGGTCCAAAAGGTTGGTGACCCCTGCCCTATATGATTTGCCTTGTGTCAAAGGAACAGTTTGTACTGTGAGAGCAACTTTCCATCACAGATAAAAAGATAGTTCCCTCTTCATTGAAAGGATACTGATGCATTGATCCAGCTGTAGGCAATTAGTGTTAAGCCCAGGGACTTCTTTTGTTAAGGAATCATCATTACCCTGCTACTCAAATACTGGTGATTGGAATTCCCCCCCCCCCCCCTTTCATTCAATTGTGTCTGGTTCTTGAAGACTGCTTGAACAAGTCCCTGAAGAGTTTTCTTGGGAAGTTTTTTCAGAAGTTATTTGCCATTCCCATCTTCCTGGGGCTGAAAGAAAGTGGCTGGCCTAAATTTAACCAATAGGCTTTGGGTCCAAGGCAGGACTAGAACTCCCACTATCCCGGTTTCTAACCTGATGTCTTAACCACTACACCAAACTGATTCAATTGGAGATAAAGATGACCAAATTAGGATTTCTTCTCTGACAGTCTTGAACCCCACTGTATGATTTAACTTTCTACTTGCCGATGTGCAAGGCAGACATACTCAGGTTGGTCCAAACAAGGCAAATACTTCCAGGAATAAGTACACCTCATTTTTCTGGGAAGTGTTTTTGAAGTCTCTCACTGTTTAAAAGATAATGTATGTCCTATTCTCTGGAGAAGCTTGTATTTCTGTGCACATATTTTACATTGTATTTTTCTTGTTATATATATAGAGTGATATTCAACAGGATCTGACCAGTTCTAGAGAACCGGTGGTGGAAATTTTGAGTAGTTCAGAGAACCGATATATACCATCTCTGACTGGCCCCGCCCCCATCTATTCTCTGCCTTCCAAGTCCCAACTGAAATGGAAATAAGGATTTTTCAGTAACCTTTCCCTGCAGTGGGGAGGGAATGGAGATTTTACAGCATCCTTCCCTTGCCACGCCCACCTAACCACACCCACCAAGCCATGCCACTCACCAAGCCACACCCACAGAACTGGTAGTAAAAATGTTTGAATCCCGTCACTGTATGTGTAATATACCATTTATCTATGAGGAGAATGGGTAATATTGTTTGAACAAATCCATTTTTAAAAACTCTTAATTTACATTATGGCTTTTTAAAAACAAAAACAGTTATCCTGTTCTAGTTATGATGTGCATAGGTGGTCTTTTGAGTTACATACAACCATTCATTCAGCAATCATTCAGAAGTATGTGGTGCTGAATGAATGTTATTTCCCGAAATTACAGTCATTGTCCTGTAGTCATGTGATCAAAATTCAGGAATATGGCAGCCTACCCAAAACCACAGGGATGCTTCAAGTGTCGCCTATCTCTGCCCTTTTAGCCATCCTGTACAGTGGTATACAGTGGCGTCAGTTCTGGGGCTGAAGCCTCGAGCCCAGTCAGCTGCCACCATTCCTAGGCCTGCACCTCAACCCCTGAGCAATGGCCACCAAGGAGTGATGCCTCGTCTCCTCACTGGGCCAGCCAGTCTGTGGAAAGTCACTCCAGTCACCCCGCTGGTCCTGCTGGCTTTGCCAGCCTGCGCTCTACTACTTGCCCTGGGCTCTTCACACACTGCCAGGGCTGATCGGGTAAGTGGAGTGCAGGGTGGCAAGACTGGAAGATGGTAGCGGGGTTCAAGATTATCAAAACGCTAGAGATAAGAAGAAGGGATACTCTTACCTTACTGAGACTTTGGAGTGGAAGGGATTAAGCTGGAAGTGGCCTGGCTTGGGATGGGTTCTCATTTAATGACAGGTGGAATTTGGTTAACCACAGTGACAGAGAGTGCCAGGATCACTGTTGGCTCAGGATGTAGCAGTGTGATGTTGCACATTACGACCACATCACTTAGTAAAGGAAATTCTTATCCCAATTACCACCATAACTTGAGGACTATCTGTATTTGGCATGTTTCTTAATTTGAAATTTTAAAGTAAAAATATTTTTCAAATGTTGGGAGAAAATGCATTAATTATCTTTCATTTAGTGCTTTTGTGTTTAAAAGACGCTTAGTTTTCACATATCAAAAATACATAACGCAATATAAGGCCTCTTTTTAGGAAATAATAACTTTTAATATGCCAAATGGGTATAAATGTACATGTTCAGCATAACCCTGGAAATGCAAAACCACATTTGGGGAGATAGAGATTTCTAACATGCACCCAGACGTTTTGAAGATTGTGTTACTATATTTGGTTTTCCAACCAGATTACTGCACTGAGAATAGGTGGGTGAAACGCTAAGGAAGTAAAACCTGTTGCTGCTGCTGTTTCCATGTGGATATTCCATAAAACTGAAGTAGCCATGTATGGCTGTTTCACACTAAATGCATAAAACTCCCAAAGGGCAGACAGGCTACAAGAATGCTACTCATAAATGGCTTGAAGGAAACTGAGGTTTCATATATTTTCGTTTTAGAATACTAAATACCCCAAATGATGTAATAGTGGGTATCAACACACGTGCTAATAATACAGTCTTGAGATGATTAAATGTTTTCTGCATAGTTGCAAGGCTAGATATGTCAAGGATAGTGGTCAGATGCTGAACCAGATTTTCTGAGTAGTCTGGACACATATGGAGCCCTTGGTACATCACTTCCTGCAGGATATGTTTCATTCTGTATGTTGTCTCTGCTGCTGTCATGTCCATTTAATCCTAGGTGAAAACATGCTGCTTTGTTTAATAATATGGCTCTTCTCCATAGCTCCGAGCATAGTTGGAACTCTGGCTGTAATTCAAATTCAGCAGGCAAGCAATCCTCTCAAATCTAATATTTATTGTCTAACCCAAGCCATCAGATTTTTAGTAGCTCTGCAGTCATTATACTTCATTTGTACTTTCCTCGTTTACTTTTCAGTAGTTTGTTCTTCTCAGAAGGAAGCATAAATTTAACAAAAGCTGTTCTGTACGTTTTCAGCATAATTTAGCATCAACTGGAGAAATTCTTTAATGTTTATGACATGATTAGCATTGTTCCTCTAGTTTTCAGATTGGGAATGCATCGTAGTATCAACTTCTGATGTGAAGGGGATCAAATCAAAACTGCATATCTATTAATAACTACCCAGCAGCTTTGAAGGTTGGAAATGAAGATCTCGGTTTAATACACCCAAACCCTAACACCCAGTTGAATACACCCAGTCCTAGACCCTTACATTTTCAAAGGACTTATAAATTTGTTTTCCAAATGTACCCAACAGGGAAAGTAATCATAGCATACATCCAGAAAAATAAAACTATTGGAATAAAGATCCAATGAGATAGTTGAAAAACATGGTTAGAATTAGAAACATTTCTAGGGGCCTTAGTTACTATAAATGTATGTATAATATACATTACTAGTAATCTTTCCCCAAAGACTTAATGGGAAATTTAAACATATGTCCTGAAGTTGTGCGTGTGTATCTGTCTGTCTATTTATATAAATAAACTTATTATTTTTATACATAACTCAAGGTGGTGAACATATCCAACAGATTTTTCCTACAATTCTTTTGTAATAAGTCTAGCCACAAATGAAAATCTCAAGTAGCAACCTGATGAACAAAGGATGGGGGAAACCCAATATTTTGAAATGTGTCCAGAAATGAATTTGATAAATTGAAGAAAAAAATATGTGGCATTAGTTTATTTTTGAGGAACAGATTGGCTGAATTACCATTTGCTTTCTGCTATGTAAAAAACAGAAAGATGGAAGAGCCCCCCCACCCCCCGGCAAGGCCTCTGGGACACTTTTCAAATGTTAGCGTCATTAAAAATTACAGCCCTCTTTAGTATTTGTTCTACAAATCATTTAAAAAACTGTAAAATCATCTTGAATTCCTGATATGCGATGTATATATTTTTGTTTTCTAATTATATGGATAGATTTAGGGAAAGAGGAAAGAGAATAAAATTGTTTGTGAGTGTATAACTGCTTCTTTTTTATTTTCTTTATGTTCCCAAAATTTGCCTCAAGGTGGGTCTGGGAGAGATAAGCCATGGCTTGTTAAAATACCAAAGTAAGCTGGCAAAACAAAATGCCCGTTGAGAACTAAAAACCAATCACTTTTAAATCCACAGCTTTTTTAAAAAATGCAACTTTTCTTTATAACATGTCACATGAGACCAGCTTGCAAGAACTGAATAACTCTTTTATTTGGAAAATGAAGTAAAATGACTAAAAATAATAATCATGGAAGTCGTATGTTACAGAGCTGACTGCAAAAGGTGTGGCATTAAGATTTTGGAAATTTTGATGCGTACTTAACTTTTTTTGTATATTTTTTTTATAGATCACTAGCTGTACCCGCCATGCATTGCTGTGGCCAAGTTTGGTTAAATGAAAAAGTTTCCCCTCATAGACCCTCTCAGCAACCCCCTTCCTTCTCTGCCTCGGTTTCCCCTCCCTCTCTCACCCCTCCCTCTCTTACTCTACCTACCTACCTACCTACGGTATTTCTCCCCCTCCTATCCCTCTACCCTCCTACCTACCTGCCTGCCTGCCTCCTGTATTTCTCCCTCTCTCTATATATCCCTCTACCTACCTACCTACCTACCTACCTACCTACCTACCTACCTACTATATTTCTCCCTCTCTCTCTCTCTACCTGCCTGCCTACCTACCTCCTGTATTTCTCCCTCTCTCTCTCTATCCCATTACCTACCTACCTACCTACCTACTTACCTACCTACCTACCTATCTGCCTCCTGTATTTCTCCCCCCTCTCTCTATCCCTCTACCTACCTAACTACCTACCTGCCTCCTGTATTTCTCCCCCCTCTCTCTATCCCTCTACCTACCTACCTAACTACCTCCCTCCCTCCTGTATTTCTCCCTCTATCCCTCTACCTACCTACCTACCTACCTACCTACCTACCTCCTGTATTTCTCCCTCTCTCTATCCCTCTACCTATCTACCTACCTGCCTCTGTTAACAATCTGGGTTCAGAACCAGTGTTACCAACTCTGGTCCCGTAACCAGTGTTAGGAGTAACAAACACCCCCGTTTGAAAATAAATGCGGAATAGTATAATACACCGGACAGTAAAGAGATACGTTGCTTTAACCACACACAAACTCTAAAACACTGATAGTACGAAAATAAATAGTCTTTACTTTGTAGTAACTAAAATACTTCTTCCGAACAGTGATACTAACTTCTCAAACAATAACAGTCCTTCACAAAAACACAGAGTTATCTTACAAATGCAAAACAAATACTTCTTCTTTCTTCAGTCTTCAACTTCAGCTCCTCAAACGCCAAACAGTAAGCACAGGAATCAAAAGAATCAAAAAGGGAATGAACTCTGTTTCTGAGCTTCCTTTTATGGTAGAGCTGAAAAGCACAGCCAATCAGAATTCAACATAGTTCTTAAAGCTACATATACTCTTTAAGAATACTGGCTTTTATATATTGTCAACCCAACATAAGGATAAATATCCTAACAGCCTCCTGTATTTCTCCCTCTCTCTCTCTATCCCTCTACCTACCTAACTACCTACCTATTGATGGTGGTGGTGGCGGTGGCAGGGAGAGCAGAGGGGCAGCGGCGGGGGGGGGGGCGGCAGCAGCAGGTCAACAGTGGCAGCAGGGGGAGCAGCGGCGGTGGCAGCGGTGGGGGGAGGCAGTGGCAGGGAGCAGTGGCGGCAGGGGGCAGCGGTGGCAGGGGCAGCGGCGGGGGGTGGGGGGTCAGCAGCAGTGGCGGGGGAAGCATTTATTAAAATTTTAATAAATTTTAAAAATGTATTAAACAGCAACTGTTTTTGAATAGCAAGTCTTATTCCAAAATCCTCACTTTGATATAAAAATGTTGAAACTTGGCTTAGAAATTATTTGAGCTTTCTTAGAAAGATACATGTGAATTGCTCCGTTCTGAAGTCAAGGTACTTCCAAACATGATTATGGAATGATTTTTTTTGGATGGGTAGTAACAAACTCAAGCTCAACCCGGCCAAGACCGAGTGGCTGTGGTTTCCGGCACCCCGGTTCAGCCAGATAAGTCCAACACTGGCCATTGGGGGCGAACAACTGGCCCCCGTGGAGAGGGCGCGCAACTTGGGCGTCCTCCTGGATTCCCGGCTGTCCATGGAGGACCATGTGGCGGCCGTGGCCAGGGGGGCATTCTATCAGGTACGCCTGATACGCCAGTTGCGCCCCTTACTGGACCGGGGAGCCCTTCGCACAGTCACTCAAGCGCTCGTGACATCCCGGCTGGATTACTGTAACGCTCTCTACATGGGGCTCCCCTTGAGGTGCACTCGAAGGCTACAGTTAGTACAGAATGCGGCCGCGCGGGTGATTATGGGTGCCACAAGGCAAACCCACGTAACACCTCTCCTGCGCGAGCTGCACTGGCTGCCTGTGGCCTTTCGAGTGCGCTTCAAGGTGCTGATGACCATCTTTAAATCGCTCCATGGCTCGGGGCCTAGCTATATACGAGACCGCCTCCTGCCCCATACATCCCTTCGTCCGATCCGCTCCCACAGAGAGGGTCTTCTTCGGGTGCCGTCGACGGGGCAATGCCGGTTGGCGACACCCAGGGGAAGGGCCTTCTCTGTGGCGGGCCCGGCCCTCTGGAACGACCTACCCCCCGACCTCCGTACTATCTCGGACCTCCGCCTCTTCCGCCAACGTCTTAAGACGTATTTATTCCAACAAGCCGGCCTAGGATAGCCCCCATTTCTGACTTTTTAAGAAAATAATTTATAATTGGCAAGGGTTTTAATATTGGGTTTTAGCACGGGTTTATTAATTTAATACATTTTAATAGATATTTATTGTATTTTGTGTTCTTAAATAATGCCTGTGCGCCGCCCTGGGTCCTAACAAGGAGAAGGGCGGGGTATAAATTTAATAAAATAAATAAAAATAAATAAAATTTTAAAATCTACATCATCTATATAGTGTCATTTCTAATGTGACTTCTATATTTTTTCACACCACAGAAAATCTGTTTAATTATTTATTTACTAGATTTGTAAGGCTGCCCAACTCAACGTGACTGTGGGTGCCATATACCAACAAGAAAAAATCCAGGAAAAACTCAGTTAACATAAAACATTGAATAAATATATAATAAAAAATGCTGGCCAAGCATAATAATAAAAACAATAAAAAAGGAACTCTGTTCAACTGGATCAAAATGCCTGGAGAAGCCTGGTTATAAAAACCCTTTCCCAAAGGTGAGCAGAGTTGGAGGCTGTCCTATATTGAGGGTGGGAGGAAGCATTCTAGATTACAGGGGCCACCACTAGAAAGGTGGTTCAGATCCCATAAGGTGGTAGAGTTTAACAGAAAATCTGGATCATGACCTATCTGGCAGGCAGAGGTTGTGGGAGAGGTTGGTCCCAAAAGTAACCAGATCTTTACCCTTTACTATCCAATCTTGGCAGGGCTGATCCACAATAATAATAATAATAATAATAGTTTAATTTCTTGACCGCTCCTCTCCCCATAGGGACTCGGAGCGGTGCACAGGGAAACTAAAAACCATAAATATACAATCAAGAACATCTTAAAAACAAATTAAATAGTACCTGTGCTAAAATACCCAATCTAAACTAAAATTCCCACTATACACTAAAACCCCATAGAGAGAGACTATCCCAGACCGGCCAAGCAGAAAAAATATGTTTTTAATTTCAGACGGAAGGAGCGGAGGTCCGTGGTCGTTCTAATGTCGGGGGGAAGGTCATTCCAGAGGGCAGGGCCCGCCACAGAGAGAGCCCTTCCCCTGGGCGTCGCCCGCTGACAAAGTCTAGTGGACGGCACCCGGAGAAGTCCCTCTCTGTGGGAGCGAATCGGCCGTGAGGAAGTATGGGGCAGGATCCGATCCCGCAAATAGCTAGGTCCCGAGCCATGGAGCGCTTTAAAGATGATAATTAGTACCTTGAAGCGCACCCGGAAGACGACAGGCAGCCAGTGCAGCTCGCGCAAGAGCGGTGTTACATGGGTAAACCTAGTGGTTCCCATAATTGCCCGCGCGGCTGCGTTCTGGACCATCTGCAGTCTCCGGGTGCACCTCAAGGGAAGCCCCATGTAGAGAGAGTTACAATAGTCCAGTCGAGATGTCACGAGAGCATGAGTGACTGTGCGAAGGGCGTCCCGATCCAATAGGGGGCGCAACTGGCGAACCAGGCGAACCTGGTAAAACGCCCTCCTAGCCACGGCTGTCACTTGATCTTCCATGGACAGCCGGGCATCTAGGAGGACACCCAAGTTGCGCGCCCCATCCACAGGGGCAAGATGTTCGCCCCCTATGGCCAGCGATGGAGTTAGCTGGTTGAATCGGGCAGCCGGAAACCACAGCCACTCGGTCTTGGTCGGGTTGAGTCTGAGTCCGTTACTTCCCATCCAGATCCGTACGGCTTCCAGGCACTGGCACATCACCGCTACGGCATCGTTGGGGTGGTTTGGGGTAGATATATACAGCTGCGTATCATCAGCGTAGAGATGATACTCTACCCCAAAACCACGGATGATCTCGCCCAGCGGCTTCATGTATGTGTTGAACAGGAGAGGCGAGAGGACCGACCCCTGAGGAACCCCACATGTGAGGGGTCTCGAGGTCGACCTCTGCTCTCCTGCCAACACAAATTGCGATCGGCCAGAGAGGTAGGAGGAGAACCACCGTAAAACGGTGCCTCCCACCCCCAACCCCCCCAACCGATGCAATAGGATACCATGGTCGATGGTATCGAAAGCCGCTGAGAGGTCTAATAGGACCAGGATGGAGGAACAACCCCCATCCTTGGCCCTCCAGAGATCATCGACCAACGCGACCAATGCCGTCTCGGTGCTATGCCCGGGCCGAAAGCCGGACTGGCGCGGATCTAGATACTCAACTTCCTCCAGGTGACGGGGAAACTGTTGTGCCACCACACTCTCAACAACCTTCGCCAAAAAGGGAAGGTTGGAGACTGGACGATAGTTGTTCAAAAGAGCTGGATCCAAAGAGGGCTTCTTGAGGAGGGGCCTCACCATAGCCTCTTTTAGGGAGGCAGGCAAGGAACCCTCACTCAAGGATGCGTTGATAACCTCTTGGAGCCAGCCTCGTGTCACCTCCCAGGATGCCAGTACAAGCCAGGAGGGACACGGGTCCAATAAACATGTGGTGGCTCGCAGTCGCCCACGTAACCTGTCCATATCCGAACAAGAACAAACTGTTCTTCCCCATCCAATTCCTCACAATCTCAGGATACTAGGATAGGGTATTAACCTCACTCAGCTTGCTAGGAATAGAGGTGTACAACTGGGTATCATCAATGTTTTGATGATACCTTGTACCAACAAATAACCACACCCAATAACTTCATGTAGCTATTTAAAAAGAGGAGGACACCACTGACCTCTGGCTGAGCTGCTCCTTTCCCATCCACACTGATTGCAACTGACAACAGCAGAATGGGGGGAAACCACTGAAAAACGGTGCCTCACATGCTCAGGCCGCCCTAGCTATATACGAGACCGCCTCCTGCCCCATATATCCCTTCGTCCGATCTGCTCCCACAGAGAGGGCCTTCTCCGGGTGTCGTCGGCGGGGCAATGCCGGTTGGCGACACCCAGGGGAAGGGCCTTCTCTGTGGCGGCCCCGGCCCTCTGGAACGACCTACCCCCCCGACCTTCGCACTATCTCAGACCTCCGCCTCTTCCGCCAACTTCTTAAGACGTATTCATTTCAGCAAGCCGGCCTAGGATAGCCCCCGTTTCTGACTTTTTTAAAAAACAAAAGCAAATTATAATTTGCTAATGGTTTTAACATGGGTTTTAGCACGGGTTAATTAATTTAATTCATTTTAACTGATATTTATTGTATTTTGGAGTTTTTAATAATGCCTGTGCGCTGCCCTGGGTTCTAACAAGGAGAAGGGCGGGGTATAAATTTAATAAAATAAATAAAATAAATAAATAAGATACCATGGTTGATGGTATCAAAAGCTGCTGAGAGATCATATACAACCAGTATGGATTCAGCACCCCTACTCCAGCTTACTCCAGGCCATCAGTAAGTGCAATCAAAGCCATATGAATACTATATTCCAGTCTTCGTTCTGTTTCCTTCCTGGAAGAGTCTATTTTCCACTCATCAAAAAATTGCTCATGTAAAAGATCTGCCAGGTGATAGCAGCCGTAAAATAAACATAAAATGGAATAAAACAAAATAACCAGAGCAATAGAACCAAACTAGACATCTTGTTGCATTTAACAGCCTCTTTGTTTCCTCCAAGGCCTGTGGATAGTATAAATCATGAGGATTAAGGAGCATAGGAAAATATTTTTCTTTTAAACTTTCAAGATGAAAATATCCTTCCTGAGAAAGACAGTGTCCACACTTCCATCATCTGTGGGTAGTTATCACTTAGTGCAGTGATGTATCACTGATACACATTTACCTTGCTGTTCTGTTTTAATCACCCTATTCTTTTTTAATCATACTGATTCTCCATGCGGGGAAAATAGGGGGGGGAAATCCAGTCATGGGTTTATCATCATGTCTATTTTAGCTTGTCATATGCTGTATCATAAATAAATGCAGCGAATTAGCATTTCGGAGGGTTGGAATTCTCCATTATTGTTAAACAATTTTTAAAATAGCTTTTAAAAAAAATATATATATAATGGCTATAGTACAATTGTAAATATCTCACTAAATGTACATAATTAAAGCAACAACATTTTACAGATAATTCAGCCTACTAGTGGACCTTGAAGCAAAATGTGGAAATGCAGTGTATTATGAAATTTAAACTTTTTACGTATTTGTGAGAAGAGAATTTGTCATCCCATTTATTTAGAAACTCCACTAAACTCCACTTGATAAACATACTATTTTAATCTCGGCTGTTTTTAAAGAAAGTACACTGAGAAATTCATTATTTTCCAGATGTTGTTGAATTTCATCTTTGTCTGTTAAAATTAAACAGTAATGAATTTTATAATTTAACAGACTGCTAAAATGGGATATTCCACAAATTTGAAACCTTGCTGAAACTACCTGGTGACTTCAATGCGTACAAATGCAATCCTACTCAGTTTACTTGGACATTTCATTGGATTCAGTATAACATCCAGATTTTATGTGAATAGAACAATTTTGGACTAACAAATTTTAATAGGAGAATCCAATATGCATTATTTTCAGGAAAAATTTAAGTAAATCTTTACTAGTGAAAAATCTAGTAAAATCTGAACTCCTATCTTTCCACCACTTTTTTCCCACATACAGCAAGGACAACCATTAGACCTGAGAATAACCTTTAGTATAGCATTCCACTCCATTGGCTTTGTGGATGTGCTCATGTAGTTTTCTTGACAATATATGTCATGCCTCCTCCAGGATGATTTTTCTAGTATAGCTCAGAGCCTTAACATTACTTGGCGATCTTGTATCCCAATTGATATTTGGACAGGAGATCACCAAATAAAGTTAGGACTCTGGGCCAAGTGTTGGTTTGTTTTTTTAATTGAGATCAGCTGAGATCAACTAGGTGCTTCCACCTAGTGGGACAAGTGTATATGCACAGAGATTGAATGAATCTACAGCAGGGATGTCCAAACTTGGGAACTTTTAAGACTTGTGGACTTCAACTCCCAGAATTCCCCAGCCAGCTATGCTGGCTGGGGAATTCTGGGAGTTGAAGTCCACAAGTCTTAAAGTTCCCAAGTTTGGACATCCCTGATCTACAGAAATGGAATTTTAAAAATACTGTATAGGTTTTAAAGATAAAGTTTGCTGCTGTTGGACTTACTCCTTTCTTTCTTTCTTCCTTTCCTAATAAAAAATCTATCAATATACACATCTGAGAGTAACTGATGTTATCTTGTGTGATTTGATAATCCCTCGATTTGCTGTTTTACTAGTTCCACCGATAACTGTCATTCTTGCTTAATTTCTTACTGCTCTCTGCGACACATACATATCTGCTTATTTTATGTTGATCTTAAATAGATTTAACTCTTGCCTTAGCTTAAAGAAAATTCCAGCACTGCTAGTTTTATTTAAGTTTTGTATTCAGGTTAAGTAAATGGGATGAAAGTGCAATGTCATACTTCAGATATAATGGAGAATTGTTTAAATTATCAACGTACGTGCTGAAGGCAAGCATGCCTTTAAACTGTTACAGTTCAGTTCAGTTAGGATGCGTGCTTTCTTCAGGAAATGCATCAATTAGATCAAAGTTTCTAAAACTATGAGTTGCCTCCCTTGGGAAGGTACAGACAGAGTCCAGAGGATGTGTGAAGAATCTTTTAAGATGCATATTGTTATAATAAATCCCTTTTCCTCCAAGTTTGGCTGTATTCTTTTCATTGTTCATTGTATTTATTTTACGCTTGAATTTTTAGGGGAAGTGTGTACATTAAAATTACACTGAAAGGAGGCATGAGGGCAAAAGTTTTAGGAAGCCTGAATTAGATAATGAAAATGAAATAAGTATTCTTCAGTTAAAATACAAACTTTACATAGAACTTTAGAATGTATATTTTATTCAGGAAAATTCAGGCAAAATATAAATGTAACATTGAACAGTGGAAACATATTTTAAAATGTACTACTAGGCTGTCTGGCCTTTGTTGGAAACTGAATATTACAGATAGTTTTCAACTTATGACCAGTGACATAGCAACTGCTTGAAGTTACAACGGATCCCAAAAAGGGTACTTGCAACTCTGGATTTGAAGTTTTGACAGCTATCATCCCCCTCCACGGTCACATGATTGAATTTGGGGTTTTTGATATGACAGAACATTTATAATAAATATGTTCTGGCTTGTGCAAGTTCAAATTAACAAAAGTAGAAATAAATCATGTCAATATAAAATGTTAATAAATATTAAAGGGAATCATTTTTAGAACTTATTTTCTCATTTATTTCAGGATGCAACAGAAGCAATATTTAGAAAATTGTAAAATCATTATTGTTGATATTCAATGCCAGCATATTTTTCCTTTGTTGAAAAGAATATATTTAAAATCTCCTCTGTTCCCCTTCCTTGTTGTTCTTAGGTAAACACCTTTGACCACGATGAGTTGGAGTTTCTTGACCCGCCTACTTGAGGAGATCCACAATCATTCCACATTTGTGGGGAAGATCTGGCTGACTGTGCTGATTGTATTCCGCATTGTTCTCACTGCTGTGGGAGGGGAATCCATCTATTATGATGAACAAAGCAAATTTGTTTGCAATACAGAACAGCCAGGTTGTGAAAATGTGTGCTACGATGCTTTTGCCCCCCTCTCTCATGTGAGGTTTTGGGTATTTCAAATCATCCTAGTCTCTACTCCCTCAGTAATGTACTTAGGCTATGCTGCTCACAAAATAGCTCGGATAGTGGAACATGGTGGAATGGAACGGAAGTTACGAAGCAAACCTCTTCTAATGCATTGGAAACAACACCGAGGTTTAGAAGAAGCAGAAGACGATAATGAGGAAGATCCAATGATGTATCCAGAGATTGAGGTAGAGAGTGAACGAGAGAACAAGCAAAATCCATCCATCGCAAAAATAAAGCATGATGGCAGGAGGCGAATCCGAGAAGATGGGCTTATGAAGATTTACATCTTTCAACTGCTGAGTAGGACTATGTTTGAAATTGGCTTCCTGATAGGCCAGTATTTACTCTACGGATTTGAAGTCAGGCCATTGTTCATTTGTAGCAGAAATCCGTGTCCCCATACTATTGACTGTTTCATTTCAAGACCCACAGAAAAAACCATATTCCTGCTCATCATGTATGGTGTGAGTGGTCTGTGTTTACTTCTAAACATCTGGGAAATGCTTCACTTGGGATTTGGCACTATTCGGGACACATTGAATAACAAGCGGAAGGAGCTAGAAGATTCAGGAACCTATCATTATCCTTTTATTTGGAATACCCCATCAGCTCCTCCAGGGTACAATATTGCCATGAAACCTGACCAGATACAGTACACAGAATTGTCTAATGCCAAAATAGCACATAAGCAGAATAAAGCCAATATTGCCCAAGAACAACAATATGGCAGCAATGAGGAGAACATTCCCACTGAACTGGAGAACATCCAGCGAGAAATCAAAGTAGCTCAGGAACGCTTAGATCTTGCTATCCATGCATATAATAATCAGAATAATCCATCCTGTTCCAAGGAGAAGAAGCCCAGAGGCAGCTCAAACAAAAGCAGTGGCAGTAGTAAATCAGGGGATGGGAAAACCTCTGTTTGGATTTGATGCTGTTCACTTGACAGGGAATGCTACCTTTTTCGTGTAGCATATTATATCTAGCAAATTGGGCGCAAAATAATTTCTAGTAAAAAATAATTGGACTCGCTAAAGTTCAGAGATATTTCGCGCTGCTAAATGGTACTGTGCAAAAGAACAGAAGAGAAAAATAGTTATGCTCACAAACATGTATTCATATTTCTTCCAGATCTGCAGAAGTCCCAGGGATTTTTTTAATTATTTTTGTTAAAACAGTTTACACTGTATGTACAGTATTATGGTACCTTTTATTATGCACATTTTTGTATTTGTATATTGGATATTTCAGTTATACATTTTATATTAAAAGGAATCAAATAGGAATTCTCAACATTTTTCTAAAGCATTTTTCTCACATTTCATTGAGATGCCTGATTTATTTTGGATTTTATTTTGAATTATGGAACAGATAACTCTGGATGACTGTCATGAACAGATGTAACCCCTTCTGCATTCTTGTCCCAGACAAATAAATTAAACACTAGGTTAGTGAAATATGTCTTCAGATGTAGTCAGATATTTTTTTCCTGCAGTGAATATCCTTGAATATGAGTGGACAAAAAAAAAATGAATTTCAGACTGGCTGCTTCTAGCATATAACCTTACATTCTGTTTGAGAGTCTTCCAAGAAAAAGTGCCTGGAATTGACAATATTTTCTGAATAAAAAAGTAAGAGTTCAACCACTGTGAAAATAAAACTTCATGTACCTGATAGTTAATTTAAAACGTATATTTGATATAGCAAAGAAGGAAAAGCAATTGGGTATACTCTAGATCAGGGGTCTCCAACCTTTGCAACTTTAAGTCTGAAGGACTTCAGCTCCCAGAATTCTCCAGCCAGCAAAGCTGGCTGGAGAATTCTGGGAGCTGAAGTCCTTCAGACTTAAAGTTGCAATGGTTGGAGACCCCTGCTCTAGATCCATGTTGGCAAACCTATGGCACATGTGCCACAGGTGGCATATAGAGCCCTCTGCAGGCATGCGAGCCGTCACCCCAGCTTAGCTCCGCCACACATGCGTGCATGCCTCCCACCAGCCAGTTGGTTTTTAGGTCTCTGCTGGGCGGGGGCACATGCCAGAGATCCATGTGCAGGGGCGGAGAATTTTGTGTGTGTATGTGTGGGGCACATGTTGGGGTGTCACATGCATGCCAGGAGGGGCACAAACATTACATTATAGGTGGGCACATGCGCGCTTTCGGCACTCTGTGCCGAAAAGGTTAGACACACTTCTCTAGATAATTTATACTGCAGCCCCCATATTACTGATTTACATTAGTTTGCATTATAGTCTAAAAATCTAGATTGCTTATTCCTGATTTAGGGATGACTTCATCACCTCTTCATCCTGCAAACAATTTAAAGTTTAGAAAAAAGTTAGACAAGTTAAATTATTGTTGAGACAAAGGCCTGCTTTCTTGAAACTTGAACCAGTATTCAAATGGTGGGGGGAAAACATCTTGATTTAAGGGAAATATAAACAGAATTAAAAATAGCCTTTGTTTTAAAGTGGGATATGTTACTTTAAAGGCATGTGATCCAGAAATCCTTTATCGTGATAAGGAGTGAGGGATTGTGAATTTGAAATGATGGAAAAAATAGTACTTTAACAAATCTATTTATTTTAGCAGTGTCCAAGGTCAGTCTTCCTCCTTGGTCTTTTAAATTCCTGTCCTGCTATTAATATATTACTTGCAGGAATATATTAATAGCAGGAAGCTACTTGGCAGCATATATTCTACTCTTGTGAAACTGCAGGCTGTTCTAACTAAATATATAGATCATTTGAAGGAGAGTTTCGGCTCCATATAGCAAACTGATCTTACTTCTTTCTTAATAAGAAGGCAAAACAATTATCAGCTTTTGGAGTTTGCCCATTATTTGGTTCATTAGATTCAATGTATTTGAATCGCTTGTGGTTTTATCTATTATGGTGCAGAGCTGACAATATTTGCAAAATTTGTTAAGACAGTTTGATTTGATGCAATACATGCTCATTAGAAAATGGCTTTCTGTATTTGACTTCATTCAAGATATAGTAAAGTCTGAATTAAAAACAATGGGTAGCAATGATACTATCCCAAATGCTTGTCATTTTCCCTACTGCTGTAATACACTCACTGAATAAACGGGCTTTGCAGAATTAGTAATCTAATAGCTATTTAAGTAGAAAATGGGGTTGTGTCCAAATTTAGATGCATTCAACCCATTTTTGGTAGCAAATGGAGCTGTTCGAAATAGATAATGGTTGGGGATACTTAACAAACAGCATAGGCAATGTGAGGAAGGAGGGGTTCTTCCAAAATTGGACAGAGGCATCTTTTTTGTGTGATATCCAAATTATTCAGGATACATCTGCCTGACTCCACCACACACAAAGCCTCTCTCATTTAGCAGAATCCCAAGTTTTTTAGTATAGCCTTTATTGCTATTGTACAAAATAAATACAATTAAATTGGTTTTGTGCAATATTTTAAAAGGCCTAGGTCAGTGTTTTTCAACCTTGGTGACTTTAAGTCCTGTGGACTTCAACTCCCAGAATTCTGGGAGTTGAAGTCCACAGCACTTCGTCACCAAGGTTGAGAAATACGAGCCTAGATACAAATGAATACGAATGTGCTGCTCTGTCTAACTTGAAAAATTGAATTGAGAAATGTGAGGGGGTTTTGTTACATATTTTAACTTCTTTTATGAACAAAGTGTTGTCCTGGTTTCTCCCCCCCTCCTTTTACATCTTCTCTTATGTATATTATATTTTACATCATATTTCTATTTTACATTTCAGTCATCTTATTTTTATTCCATATTATCCCGCTTAGTTTGAAATTTTTCTTATTATATAAACAGTATCCTTTTGCCTCTCAAAGTTAATCAAATTTAACATACCAGAGAAATGTGAGTTTTGAATTAAGAACAGTTATGCTTCTACTATTGAAAAATCTGTATCCCAAAAATTATTTAAGGAAATGTTGTTTTAAAATTACTTCAGTTTTAGTATATAGCAGAGATTATTCTAATTAAAATGATCTAAATTTCTCCCAAGCTGCTTTTCTTATCACTCCAAATTCGGGGGCTAAGTGAATGTTTAATTTTTGTTTTACTGGGAAAAAAACCCAGCCAAGATTAAACATTCAGCTTGTGTTTATATATAGAAGGCATATTATTGCCTTTGGTGACATCTTATTGGCAAGGGCAGTAAGGACAGAGAAAACTAAATATTTGTTTATTTATTGTAGAACAATTGTAGAGCTGATCCGTTCTCCTCCTGAACTCTGACAGGAAGCTGCATTAATGTGAAATTATTTTGTACTTCTTTTTTCTCCCTAGAATTCAGAGACCTTTTGAGAAGTTTTGACATTTTCACTTTTTAAAAAAATTCTAAAAATCTATCAATTACCTTTCTCCGAAGCAAGTCTCAGTTTACAATATATGAATCAGAAATGGAAAACCTTTGTTTACAATAACCCCAAGGCTTAGAAAGGGAAGGCTAGATAAACTGGTACTTCCCTTTCTAAAATGATACTCCCATAATAATCCTCATTAATCATACTGAATGTAACCCATAGGATTTGTAATCCAATACATTTGGAGAGCTTCTGATTCTGTTTTGTAGAATTTCAGCATCATTTTTAAAAAGGGTGGGTGTTTGCTATCTTTCCTCTTTAAATGCACAAGACTGAGGGTAAAAATAGTGAATACTTGAGCCAATACTTTGAAAGCACATGGCTTCTTTTAGAAGTAGCAAAACAGCAAGTTTCCCTAAAAGAGAATCTTTGATGGATGAGTAGGCTTATAAAAAGGTTGTTTTAAACATATAGCATTGATTTGCCATTCTAGAGCTGCCATACCAGAAAAGTACTGTACCAAATTTTGCAATTTTTAACAAAGATACCAATATTTTGAATGCAGGATGTAGAAATACTGTGCATTTATGAATGCCAACAGGAAATACTCAGCTTTTCAAGGATGAATACAAAACTACATTCAGTGAGAAGCTGAAAAAAATTACCAAATAAATATTTTCTTCAACCTTTGTTCATTTGATGAATTGAATTTAATCAAGTAAAGTTAATAGTCAAATGTTTGGATGGTGCTATAAAAGAAAAGGAGAGAAATTAGTTCACGAGCTTTATTCTGAAGTTTGTCTTGAATAAAAATGCAGCCTATGTTGGATACAAGAGGCTTATTAATAGTTGCACCCATAATTTCATGTGTATGCATGTTTCTTCTTGCACTGAAAGATAGGTGGCATACTAAGGGTTTGAAAGATCATATGTTAATAAAATGTGTAACAGTAGTTGTTTGCATGACTTCAGATCCCAATATTGTCTTTCAAATGTAGATTTTATTTATTTCTTTTTTCCTTGGATAAAATATCAGGTGATAACAGGGTGATAATCAGATATACAATCTCTTTTGGTGTACTTTTAGGATATACTACTTTTGCATTGCTGCAATCTGCCCTTTGCACTCCAAAGGGGAGGGGGAGTCAACAAAATGTTTTGTAGGATAACTGTTCCTATAAGGAAGGACAAAACTTAGATCCCAAAAGGTACTGGGTAAAAGTACAGAGATTGAATTCTTTCCCCTGCTCTCAAAGGCAAGTGAAAAAAACCAGAATACTTAAAAACTTTCCATTAAGCTAATCCATGAGTGAGAAACCATGTGAAAATCCTCTCGTGTAAGTTTCTTTACATTTGTTAACAAGTAGAATTAAGAATATAAAATTGCAACTTTACTTTGATCAAATTTTATTTGATTTTTCCATACAACCATAGCATCCAGATCTGGTAACAGAAATCACCTGTCACTTGTAAGTTGAAGATCACCTATTTTAAAAAAAGATAAAGGGTGGAGCAACAGCATCAAGGTGCTCCTTCTGCATGGGGGAAAATCACAGGACAGAACACACTGAGATAATAAAAGACCACCATCTTCCCTCCTAACTGCTCAGGTGCCAAAATCCACGTATCAACTGAAATAAAACTAATGCCTATTACCTGTCTGAGAAGCAAGCATACATCTCTTTGCAGAAGTGCTAAGCCTTTCTAAAAAAAGGGAGGGTGTGTGCTGTGTATAAACATAGTAAGATCTTAAGAAGAAATTGCTATTATATCTCATGAAAAGGAGGGGCAGCTCTTCTTTAAACAAAAGTGACTCAAGACACCTGCAGTGGTTCATTTGGACAATTAGCATCTCTGTATTTTGCAAACACTATCAGAAAAAAGACGCTTTTGCTCTTCAGAAATCCAGGTGATGCCATTCAGAGCAATATACTAGGCCATGTGGGAAGAGGATAGGGCGAGGTGGGACAAGGCTGGAAGGGACAATGTGGCAAAATCATCTGCCAATCTTTTTTTCTTTTTTGGAAAGTGCATTGAAACTCCATTCTCTTTCAAGGTTAAGGAATGACTGAGGCAAAGAAAGTCATTGCGCCCATGAAACCTTCAGAGCAGAAGCCCAGGATGGCAGCGTTTTGAGATTCCAGGTTGTAGCCCTCATGACTTTGGACAGGGCAGTGAATCATGGATGGAGAGGGAAAAAAAGAAATGTAGACGTAAAGGAGTTGACTTAATGTAAGTGAAGATGGCCTATAGGGATGACAAATGTAGAATAGAAGGCATCGTTTAGGATCTGAATAGCAATTTGGCAAAAGTGGCCCTGGTTCATTCATCTTACATCACTCGTCCTGAAACAGCTCACTTTAACTCAAGGCCTCCAGCAAATCCACCCAAAAAGGCACTTCAGAGCAGAACATGGGCTTCAATAGAATGTGGAGAGAAGGTGTCAGTGTCCCAACGCAGAGGGGACTTTCTGTAGCAATGAAATCCAAACATGGAACAATAGAAGCCAGAAGGACAGCAGTGGTGCCCGTCATGACAGCAGGTTCCCTATGAAATAGAAGAGGAGGTAATGAAGAACAGGAATCCTTAATGAAGAAACAAGAAAATTGCTCAAAATTCTTAACGTGGTTCTCAATAAATTTACAAGTTGAGAAAGGATGACCTGGAAAAATATTTAATAATTAAAGACAGAAGCAGCTTTAAATCATGAATCTACAATTTATGTGTAATGCAGGGACTTACTGTAGGTTCTTTGGCTTCTGAAGAATTGTTTATTTTTCAGTAGTCTTTGAAGAGCAGGTGACGGTCATGGCCAGGTGGGCATTTGCGCAAACTGGGTTGTGTGCCAGTTATGCCCTTTCCTGGACCAACAACCCCTACTTACAGTCACTCATGCCTTAATTACTTCCCTTGACTATTGCAATGAGCTTTATATGGGGCTGCCTTGAAGAGCATCTGGAAGCTCCATTTGGTGCAAAATACAGTGGTCCACCATGATTTGTGCAGACCCTGGTGTGCACATGTATTACCTCTCCTGCGGGAGCTGCATTGGCTGCCAATTTGATTCCAGATGCGATTCAAGGTGTTTGTTGTCACCTTTAAAACCCTTCATGGCTTGGGACCAGGTTATCTGACGGGACGTCTCTTGCTGGTCATATCTACCTGACTCATTAGGGAGGGGGAGTGATTTTATTACATTAATTTATCTGATTCTTTTATTAATTTCATTGTTTTTTAATGTGGTCTTAAATTATGTAAGCTGCCTTGAATCGCCATGGGCAAATAGGCAGCAATATAAATTTAATAAATAATAATAACAAATGGCACTAACCTTTTCATATGGGCAGCAGGCCCAGGTACTGCTCTTGGCCTTGCAGCAGGTCTGGCCTGTGTGACAGTAGTGCTGTTCACCGCAGAAGACATCCTGACTGGAGACAGCAGTTTGTGATGAAGTCAGCAGGTCCCCTGCAGCATCAACAAGGCCTGGCCGGTTCCGTTTCTCACAAGACTGGGCTGCCACATTGCAGGTGTAGCCAGAGGGGCAGCAATGTTGGTGATCCTCACAGCAAACGGCCTGTAGAAAGCAAGAGAGGAGATACTGCTTGGTTTGAGATAAAAATACACCTTATGGTGGAACATTTTAAGGGAACTAAATAAAACTAATTTTATCATGGCTCTGCTTTGCTTCAAAGAAACCTTCGTCCAAATGACAGAAACACCCCTTTATTCCTTCCTCCCCCCCTATTTCCTTGTTAAATTTAAAATGTATGAATTAAGATATGAATTAGATAGAAAAAAACAGAACAGCTGCAAGCTCTGAAGGGCTCATAGATGACACGTCTCTCAAGGAGATGCTCTATGAATCTCCAGATATCGTGCTTGTTCTGCTAATAAGGAAATCCTTAGCTTGGCCTCCAGGCTTAATTCACAACAGTAACAGGAAAGTGAAAGGCCACTTTTAGGACTCTAGGGGATTAAATTAAGTATGGAAATAAAATTAAATTAAGTAAATTAAGTATGGAAATAAGTATGGATGCTCTTGCCGGGCAGCCCAATGCAAATACCGGAATTTCCTTTCATTAATTTTCAAGCCTGTAAAGATCCAGCAAAGGATTGAAACGTCAACATCTGGTACCTCCCTGTGCCTATAAATAGAAACTAAGATGAACACAGCCTTTTCCAGCAGTGTTTTTGAGATTTTTTAAAAAAAAGCCAAGTTAGGGACTATGACCTCATAACTAAAACCTCCCCCCCCCTTTAAAATTATGGCTACTATTTTGGCTTTTTTAGAAACCACCTCCCCCAATGTCCCTCTTCATGGACCCACCCTAGGCAGTAGATGGGACTGCACTCTGAAGAAACCCAATTCCAATTGTGTAAACAACCGTTTCTTCTCTTTCTTGTCAAGGCTCCGCTTCTACCTTTGTTCTTGCTGCTGTGGTAATGTTAAGATGCTGGCCCAGAATTTAGGAAACTTATGGTTTCTAAGCCTCCCTCAGGCACGAATGCTGATTGGATGACAAGGCTATCGCTCTCAGCCTAACTCACCTCACAGGTTGTGGAGAAAATAAAAGGCAGGAGAATTCAGTATGTTCAATGCCTTATCATGTATTTTTAAAAGTGGGATAACAACATACAGTTTGCCCTGATTAACGGGTGCTATGATCAGGTAGGTTTTTGTGGGAGCAGGCATGGTATCATTTCCATGCATAAAATGGCACCTGAACAGGAAAGACGTGGGAAATTATGTTTGCACTCATATTGGGCAGCTGGCAACAGCTCCAAGCACCAGAAAGGCTCTGGCAGCAGGTCTGCCCTTTCTTTTGCAGACAGTGCCATCCTTTTGCAATATCTTGCCAAGCAGTTTGGGAGCCCAAGGCAGAGTGTTTTACTTCTTCACAGCTGCCTGTTGGCTGGATCGAAATTAGAGCCATTGGGGCAGCAAGTGGTCTGAGCTGTAGACCACCTGCAGGAAAGACAGAAGGTTGAGAAAAAAAGCCAAGCTAAACAGAATCCAAAGGTGCCATGAAAAGAACTTGCATGAGATTGCTCAGTAATACTGCATTTTTTTAAAAAAAGGTTTCTTTAAAGAAACAGCCAGAAAGGTGTTAGTCCTAATCTGGTGAGTTAGACTTGGTTTCAGATGCCACTATCAACAAAGATTCAAATTATTTAATGTAGTCTTTACAAAACATTTTCCTGCATTCTTTAAACTGCTATAACAGATTAGCTAAATATCTGCAAGGGAAAAAGGGGCAGGTATCATGCCCCAATATATTAACTTTATATACTGTTGTTGCTCTCTAGGCCCATCTATTGGCCAGAGGGACAAATACCAATTATATTGTTTGAAGCTGACCCAACCCCTTTATCCATCAGCCCGTATGCAAAAGAAATGCACGCTGGGAAGCCAGACTCCATTTTCCTTTAGCATTTGGAAGAGCCAGAAGCACAAAGAAGAAATCAGCTGTGGCACATGGTCATCCAAGGACAAACCCACATCCCACACACAGAGCATCGCTGGTGAGATTTAGATTACTTGTATTTATTAAGTGTTATGTTCAGCAATAACTCAATCTTATATTTGGTTCTGTATGTATTCTGTATGTATCTATTCTGTATACATTATGTATGTATGTATATGTATTCCTATTTTCCCCAGTTTCACCATATCCTGTTCTTTCAATAAAGCATTCAGTTCTATGCACATGGTCTGTTTTATTGGAGGATTGGGGGGTGTTAACTGTATGTTGAGCTGCATACAGACTAACATGTAGGGAGGACAGAACAACGGCATATTTGTGAAAAGAACATTATCAATACCTGCATTAGCAGATACTTTACTTTGTTTTCAGCTTGTCCTTAGAAGCTGAGATATAGTAGTAGATTTATAATAGCTACCCCGATTCTTATCCAGCTGGCTCTTCCAGCTTTCCCCAAATTATTGGATTTTGTATGTGATGGCCAAGAAATCCCACCATTCCCTGCTAGCACTCTATTCATAAATTTTAATTTTTTAGGGTTTTAAAGGGTTTTAGCACGGGTTTTAGGTTAATTTAATATGCCTTTAAGAGTTTGTATTGTTTTGTAATGGTTTTTAATAATGCCTGTGCGCCGCCCTGGGTCCTAACAAGGAGAAGGGCGGGGTATAAATTCGAAAAATAAAATAAATAAAAATAAATAAATAGCACAACACAACTCTTCTCAGACAAAGATGGGTACCTTTTATTGCTTGGCCACAGTTTTTGCACCCTAAAAAAGCTTGGGAAACTCCTTCACTTTTGCATTGCCCAGATGAGCTGTGGAAAACAGGCTGATTATTGGTGGAGGGCAGTTGCTGCTAGGGAGAACCTACAAATGTGTTTGACCACCCAGCGCTGGAAAGATTGACCTCTGCCAGCATATATAGTAGTAGCATCAATCTTTCATATTTATACTTTTTAATTGATCATCACAAGACTCTGGTCTTGCATTAATCATGCCTTTTCACATCAAGGCTTCTTTGCCACGCTTTCTGAAGCCTACTTAAATTTTGGAAAAGGACAACAACCCCAGTTGCCAGAGGCCATTTTGCAGCAGGTCTTCTTATCTTTGCAGCTGCTGAAGTTATCACATTTCACCACTGTCTCCTGCCTTGCCAGAATGGGAGTCACCAAGATCCCCTGGGAAGGGCCCCCACTCTTGATGCAGAAACTCTGTTCTACGTCACAGATATAACCATGAGGACAACAGTGTGCTTGGTCTGTGCAACAAACTGCCTATGGGAAAGAAATAGCTATGGTGATCCAAAAAGCCAAACACCATTGTTGAAATTGTTCTATGAAAGAAAAATACTACAAGTAGATCTCACTTAACAACTGTTTATGACAGCACTGAAAAGTAACTTTACGGCTACTCCTCACATTCACCGCTGTTGCATCCCACAGTTGCGTGATTGCTACTTGTGCATTGCACATCAGGCTTCTGACAGAGACGATGGAGAAGGTGGCAGTAAAATTGCACATCACAAGCATGCATTGTCTTGCATAATGATCCGTGGTGACTTGCTTAATAAACAGGTGATAAGTAACATTGTACGCCTTTCAAGGTCAGGTGATGCTTCACTTAGCAACTGCATTCCTTAGCGACAGAGTTGCCAGTTCTAACTATGGCTGTTAAATGTGCCAGCCTTCCTACACATACAACGTATATCACTTCACTGTTCTCATGGAAAAAGTTCTTTCTTCTCCCATATCTGGAACGTGATTTCCATCACCCCTACTGACAGTGAGATTGCATGGGAGACTGGAGAGAAATCTGGGCTTTTAAGATCAACTATCAAAATCCCATCAGCAAGCTCCGATGTCTTTAGGAGTGGGGGATGGAAGTTATCTTGCAAAACACATGGAGGGTATCAGGTTGGGGAAGATTGAATTCATTGACTAATTCACCAGTAAAAGACTTTCACTTCAGCCACCCATGGTAGATCTTCCAGTAGAATGGCCAGTTGTCAGTCTGTCCAGATGCCCCAAAGGTAATGTATGCAAATTTATTCTTCCTACAAGACTCCATGGGTGATTGATTAAATCAACCATTTATCCAGGAAGGAAAATTGCCTACCCTACCTTGAACTCCTCAATTTACCTGAAAGAGGGGGCAGCATGCCCAGGCTCCTAAATGCATGCAGCATGTTTGTCCATCTGCACAGCTAAACTGGTCATCACACTTCACATCCCTGCTTGAAGGGAAGTTGCCAACAATCGCTGTTGTCTTCTCCACCCAAGGCATACGCTCTCCATCTTTTAGGCAACCGCCTGATGAATCACAGGTGTAACCACTGGGGCAGCAGTGAATCTTATCCTGGCAGCAAATGGCCTGGCAGGAGAGAGGAAGGTCACATCAAGGGCTGAAAGTCATCAGTGGCCTACTGGACCAGAAGGAATTCCTACCCTGAAGTTAAACAGACAAACCAAAGTCCCTCAACTTCATCTGAAAACCACTTCTGATTGGAGAACTGATGATACCCTATTTCTTGCTCTCCAACTACAAGAAGCGGAAGGATATGGAAAAGCGCAAGTTAAGACAGACCTTTTTCTCCCTAGAGCCTTTCCTATGAAGCAAAGAATGAAGAACCTGCAGCCCATGTGAAACTGCTGACTTGACATCCCAAAAGCTGCCACACCAAATTGCCAGTGTTAGGATTTTTTTTTAAAGGACTAAAATTGGTTAATTTGCTTTTGTATTAGTTCCCCTTCTGCATCCAGATTTCAAACCACATCAATGAAAGGATTTAAATATGCCCCACTGGCAATTTTACTGCACAACCTCAGAAACCTTTGGTTTCCCAAAATGCTAGGTTTTTTAAAATGTTGCTCTTGGCTATGAGAAAAACTGCCTGACTTTTTAAAAGACCTAGGCCTCTCGGGTGCGCAGTTGCGAAACCATAACTGGGCAATATTGGAGTCAACAACCCCGCTGCAGTTCTGCAGGAACAAACAATACAGAAAGTGTGAGTAAACAAAAATAAACCCCCTTCTATTTTCCAAGATCCTCCCCCTCAAACTTTTAACAAAGGAACATCCTGGAAAGCCTAGTAACCGAGATGCATATAATTTAAGAAGGAATTACAATTTTTGTGCACACCTCAAAGGGTCCCAACTATGAGCAATCTAAGTGAGAAATGAGAGGACTGAACTGGCAGAACCTGGGAAACCAGCACTTAACCAAGATTAGTTCCCTTTTGTTCCTCACTCGTAGACCAGATTCAATTCCACCCTTTCCTTTCTTGCATCTATTTTCATGACTATGCAAATACTAGGAAGCTCCTGACAGGAAGCAAAGCAATTTCACATTTCCTGTGTTCCCCACAATAGCATTAAATATGCTAGGTCTCTTCTCACCTGTGGAATTGGGCAGCATCCCCAAGCTCCTGATGCAAGGAGACAACAAGTCTGGCCATCTGGGCAAGCTGTGTAGGGATCACACTGGACTATTCGACCTATGGAAGATGCTATGGAGTTTGAATCTATTTCTGAGACTGTTGTGGAGCTTGCGTCCATTTTTTGTACCAAAGGAATCCTTTGGCCATCTTTCTCGCAGGTGCCTTCTGACACGCGGCACTCGTAACCCTTTGGACAACAATGGATATGATCTGCACAGCATATGGCCTGGGAAAGTCACAAAACACAGTTAGACCATCTTGGAATTCTTTGCCCCTAGGAGGTAGGAGGCTGTGTGGTTTTTTTTTTTTTTTTTTTTTACTGAATACCCATCTGGCCAGTTGTGCCAATTCCAACAAAAACATGCTTTTTGAAATCTCTGCTGAAGGATACTTTCAAATAGCAAATACCAGGATAGAAACTGATATTGCTGATCTGCAGAGTATATGCTCAGTTCCTCTAAGACCAAAGATCTCTTCCTACCACCACCCCAAGTGTGCAATTTAGGAAGGAATTACAATTTTTGTGCACACCTCAAAGGGTCCCAACTATGAGCAATCTAAGTGAGAAATGAGAGGTGGACTGAACTGGCAGAACCTAGGAAACCAGCACTTAACCGAGATTGGTTCCCTTTTGTTCCTCACTCATAGACCAGACTCAATTCCACCCTTTCCTTTCTTGCATCTATTTTCATGACTATGCAAATACTAGGAAGCTCCTGACAGGAAGCAAAGCAATTTCACATTTCCTGTGTTCCCCACAATAGCATTAAATATGCTAGGTCTCTTCTCACCTGTGGAATTGGGCAGCATCCCCAAGCTCCTGATGCAAGGAGACAACAAGTCTGGCCATCTGGGCAAGCTGTGTAGGGATCACACTGGACTATTCGACCTATGGAAGATGCTGAAGAGCTTGAATCTATTTCTGAGACTGTTGTGGAGCTTGCGTCCATTTTTTGTACCAAAGGAATCCTTTGGCCATCTTTCTTGCAGGTGCCTTCTGACACGTGGCACTCGTAACCCTTTGGACAACAATGGATATGATCTGCGCAGCATATGGCCTGGGAAAGTCACAAAACACAATTAGACCAAAGATCTCTTCCTACCACCACCCCAAGCATGCTCCCACCAAGCTTCTAAGCTAATTAACCATGTTTTCTGACAAACATAGTTCCTCTTACCTCCTCCATTGGGCAGCAACCCCAAGCACCTGAGCTTTGCCTGCAGCAAGTATTTCCATCTGGGCATGAATATTCAGCATCACATTGAACATTGCGAGCTACAAGATGAGAAAGAACTTTTAAGATTACTCCTGGAACCTATGGGGGGGACGGGGGACACTACCCTAAGTGCTCAATTTGGGGAATGAAAATGAGAGGTGAAGTCTTAACATCAACATATACATCTGCACTCATAATCAGGTTATAGCAATGAGTTTCTCAGTTAACTTGATTTCTACAGAATGTGAAACAAAGTACTATAAAGTGTTTCAAATGTGCTTATTTTGATTTCTTTAATGCTAATGCAAAAATTATTCGCCTTCTGCTAGGAACAGAAACAAGAAATTGGGCAAATCAAAGGCATCCTAGTCTTTTGCACATTACATCTTACTCTACTCAGAACTGCTCAGAACAGGAAACTTTCGCAATCTTTAAAGCAGAGGTCTTCAAACTTAGCAACTTTAAGACTTGTGGACTTCAACTCCTAGAATTCTCCAGCCAGCATATTCTGGGAGTTGATATCCACAAGTCTTAAAGTTGCTAATTTTGGGGACCCCTGCTTTAAAGCTATTAACTTCCTTTGGAAGAAAGCATACGTATTTTCTCAGAAAACAAGATTCCGCCCCTCATGCCATATTTTACAGTTTTCTGCACCTGTGGAGGAAGAATCACGCCATAAATACCTGCTTCCTGAATTAGATACACCAGCCATCTAGTTCAGCATCTTGTTTCCCTCGGTGGCTTCCCCAAATGGGCCACGAGGGCCCTACCATATGGTGAAATGAAGCAGCTGCTTTGAGCACAGAACTGGAAAAAATCCCTACTCACTACCCAATCCACCATCATTTAAAATAGAAATTAGTCCAGCATGCAAAACATATAGGAAAGATTTTTATTTTTAACAAAAAGAAAATCTATTATTTCTTCTCAGTGCCTTAGGCTGCTTTTCTCCTTATTCCAAAAAGCTCATGCCTTTTCTTCCCAAGAGGTTAGCATTCAATCTTCTTTTTAAAATTGGCTCTCCTCTCTAACTACATGAAGCTTCTTCTGGCACCCTTATTTCACATAGGACACTTCCTTTCGGCCAGTGACCCCTTAATCACCTTACCTGTCTGGAGGTCTGCAGTGAGGTGGGTGATGGGCCATGATCCCTCGGGCATCATGGTGCATATGGAATGCTTCAGGTCACACTGGGTGCCCTGTGGGCAACAGTGGAGGTGGTCATTGCAGCACACAGCCTAGTGAGAAAAGGAAAGGAAAAGCTGAGAGCACAAACATCAGATACAATAAGTAACTGCCTGCACCTACCAAGTTTGGACTAAGGGGGGAAAAAAGCTGAAGACATGCTGCCACTGGCTCCCATTTGAGCCGAGCACCCCACAATCATTATTCAGTTAAAGATAGTGAGGCTTATTTAATTAGTAGGCTTATAACGTAGGTCTCCTTCTGGTGAACAAGTTTATCTGGAGTCTGCATCCTAGATTGAAGGAGCCAGACTAATCGTAATAGCTCAGGTGGAGTCTATAGATCTGCAGCAAGTAAAAATAAATAATTTCAAAATTGTATGTGATTAATTATTTTCATATAAGAACAAAGTGGAGAAGACTACAAAAAACTTGAAAAATGTTGGCCATTTAAAATGACCCCTAAATGCCTAAACGTGCCTAAAAATATTGCAAACCATTGAAGCAAATAATCTGAAACAATCAAAATATAAACATAAAATGCAATATTCAAAGAAGATAGAACCAAATATGCAGAGACAGAACCAAAAGAGAAAACCAGATCACCAACTAAAAGTAATTCTAATGGGACAACACAACTCATTCTAATAGCCATGAAAACAAGTAATTCATGGCACATTATAGTAATTCATTTAAGATACCAGCAAAAGATGTGGGAGAATAAACAAGATAGAAAATCTTTAATGAAATCATGCTATCAAATATTTCTTGGCTAAAGGACTACCCTCTGATCAATTTCATACCTTCCCAAATTCCAATACTAAGGAAACTCTGGAAAAGCAATTGGCATCCAGCAAAATTACCTAGCTAACAGAGGCCATTCCAGTTTTCTCAAAGAAATGTCCAGTGATGCCATAGAGTGTGGATGGAAGCTAAGGACATGGAATCCCACAATATCCCTCACTCGCACCATGAGCAGGGACAGATGTCCTGACTGAATAATGCCGGCACTCCTAGCCATTTGCTCCTTTGGCCAAAATCTATTCTAGTGCTGCAGCCTGGCATAATTGCCTGCCACCAGATGCAAGCCCTGCCCCTTTTGTAAGCACATATACAAAAGGAGTTGTGGTTGCACTTAATTTACCATCTATCATCTCACTTTTGTTCAACCCCACCCCTCCCCAGCACTGCAAATGTCAATAGACACACATAAGAAAATTCCTTCTAAAACTAGACGCCAGGTTGCTAGTTGGATAATCCTTCCCTGTACTTACGTTTTGTAAAGGGCAACAACCATATTTGCTAGTTGGGAGCAGGCAGCAAGTGGCCGAATCTGGACAAGTAGAATGATTACCAGGACAGATGTTTTTTTGAGTCAAATCTGCAAGGTGAGCAAAGATTACCTTTTCAAAAGGTGAAATAAAAAGCCTCTATGGGAAAGATGGACAGTGTAATGGATTGCTATCACCTTTGGTGAGCATAGAATGCTGAAGATAAAGCATCACCCAGCCTATTCAACCTAGCAATTATAATCGATTAAAGCAGGGGTCACCAATTCCTGGGTGCAGACCAGTCATGGTCCATGGTATGTTAGGAACTGGGCTGTGCAAGTGGTGGGAGAGCAAGTGAAGCTTCATGTGTGCATGTGCATGATCTAGGATGCACAGGAAGCCGTTCCCTCCTTAGCAATCTGTTCTTCCAAATTTTTCTTCCAAAACCAATTCCTGATACCAAAAAGGTTGGAGACCACTGGATTAAAGTGCAAATCTCATGATGAACAACAGAAAAGGTACAATAAGCCTAGTTCTATTTCTTTACTCCATACTTAACACCGGGGTCCGTTTCTTTGCTGGAAACTTCTTTGAAAGAGGCTGTTCCCCAAAAGTTTCAAGGCATCGTGCCTCAACTAGATCACAAGTTGTGCCATGGGGACAGCAGTGAATCTTGTCTGCACAGCAGGATGCCTGGGGAAAGAAGGGGATGAGTGCACTATCATTCCCTACCATTATCTTTTCCTATTGTGCTCAATGAACAGCTTTGAACCAACATACCTCTTAAAAGTTTTATTAAAAATACATCTAGTCTCTGCAGTTGCCTAGCTATATGAAAAGATTTCCTTTGGTTGGACTCTGAGACAAGCTGCTCTGTGATTCAAGAATGTGATTCAATGCTTCCTCTGCCTATTAAAACCCCAAATGAACTATGCAACTGAGAAATGTTTTAAAATATTGGTGACATTTCAGCAAACTGAAGAACCTAAATGTTGGCCAACACTTTCTTATATTTTAGGAAAGCCAATGCAGAATTGTGAAGACTTCAGAATAAGGTGTTTTATGATGCAGTGCAAAAGTGGGTAAGTTTTGAGGGGTCATGGATCTTGGAAGATAGGGCTGTGGGAGGATTGCCTACAGTAAATCAATGGTAGGAGGTGACTGGTATGTTTTGTTTTGGGGCACATGCTTGACAGGAGGAACAGTAAAAATAGGACTGGAATGCCTCTGAGAGGAACACCACGATTCTCCCTATCCCCAGGCCTAGGAAAGTACCAAAAATTTATATTAGCAGAATTTGGTCACTGATTATCTTCCACTTTCAGTCTTGTCGGTCTGTAGGCCAAAAAGACTCAAATGTAACTGAATGTTCCCCTGAAATTTAGCCTTCACGAGATACTACTAAATGTAATTCTGGGTAATCAGGAGTGATACAAGACATTTGGAGTTGTTTGCTCAACAAACAAAGAGTTTCTGACCCCGAATAACCTCTGGGCTGCTGGACAGGAGAGTGTAATCCAGGGACTTCTTTATTTAAAAAAAAATAAAAAATCAAAGAGCCAGTTTTTACCTCTGCATGAAAATACCTTCACTTGCCCATATCTAAGTTCCCCTACCTCTGGCATCGGACAACATCCCCAGGATTCATCAGCCATCAAACAACAGGTGCAGCCATCTGGGCATTCCCATTCACTATCTGGGCATTGAACAGCCCTGACTATGACAGCAGAGGTTGATTCTGGAATGCAAAATAAGTAAAACTTAGAAGTGACACCTTAAATTTGAAGGCCTGGAAATGTAAAGTCTTTCTCTATTCTGCATAAAACTGGCACTTGATTTGTCTATGCCACAAAGTTCCTGTGTAAGATGAGATTGTTTTCAAATCAAAACCAGCTTAAAATAAACTTCCTGGTGGAATAAATACAGGAAAAGCCAATAAACTAGGCCTTAAATCTAACTTAATTTCATATTAAAATTAAATCTACTTAGTAGGATTATTCTGCAAACAACATTCAGTTTAATCATTCATCCATTGATCACATTTATTATTATAACTGGCAACAACTCTGGAGATTGCATCTTTTAAGGCTTTGGGGGGTTGCAATATGGTCTCAGATTGTGTACATCAGTCAAACTGGTAAAATAACTTATTCTAATCTTTTTATTTTAAAAAAAGGAGATTTAGCGTATTTTTTGTGTGAAACAGAAATATCCCTCTAAGAAAGCATTGGATTGAGTTCCTTGAATTAACTGGGAGAGATTATTTTTGTTACTAAAGTATTGTTACTGTTCCTATGACTCCAATTTGCCACACCTTGTCTCCAAATACCTTCATTTTCCATGCAGACTCTTCCATCAGTGCTGCAGTGGGTGCCAAGGGGACAGCAATAATGTCCATCAGCACAAGCGATAGCCTGGAGGTGAGATAAAAGAGAGGCAAAATACAGCAAAAGATCTCACTGGAAATTGGAGTGTTACAAGTCCTGAAGTTTAACTTCTCAAACAGATGCGCCAATTATTAAATATGACTATGAACTAGCTGGAGAGATACAAAGGATGTATGTGCTCTTTTGGTTTGCTGTACTAAAGATAGGGAAGTAAATAAAGCCACCACACATGTGCTCAGAAGGTTTTTCTTCCCTCTGCCTTCAGTAATAATTTCTCTCTTCTTTTTACTAAGATTGCAATTTGTATGCCTTCAGATTCTAGAACTACAGTCATCTTTCTCTTCCTGTTGGTTTTCTTAGTCAACACATTTCTTTCTCTCCATACCTGGAACCTTCTAAATGTGTTAGAACTATAATTCCCAGAATTTCAACTAATATGGCCATATGCCATGGGAATTCTGGGAAGTTAAAATAAAAGCTTCCAAAGCCATCAGTTATCTATACAATTCTAAAACATTTCAACTTCAGTTTCTCATTTCTACTTAACCTCCATCTAGGAACTAAATCCGAACAGGAAAGATATGGAAAATGTATTGTCCTCTAGAAATGATTTATTTCATTTCATTTCATTTAATACTTATAAACCGCTCCCTCTCCCCATGGGGACTCGGGGCGGTGCACAGGTAGAATAAAAACAGTAAAAAACATACAAACAACAATAAAATATACAAACAATTTTAAAAGCCAAATTAAACTCAACCTGTGCTAAAATTCCCATTAAACTAACTGAACTAAAATCTACCCAGTAAAACCCCAAGACAGGGGGACTATCCCAAGCCGGCCAGACGGAAAAAGTAAGTTTTTAATTTAAGACGGACGGAGCGGAGGTCCGTGGTCGTCCTAATATCGGGGGGAAGGTCGTTCCAGAGGGCCGGGCCCGCCACAGAGAGAGCCCTTCCCCTGGGTGTCGCCCGCTGACACAGTCTAGTGGACGGCACCCGGAGAAGTCCCTCTCTGTGGGAGCGAATCGGCCGTGAGGATGTATGAGGCAGGATCCGATCCCGCAGATAGCTAGGTCCCGAGCCATGGAGCGCTTTAAAGATGATAATTAGCACCTTGAAGCGCACCCGGAAGACGACAGGTAGCCAGTGCAGCTCGCGCAAGAGCGGTGTTACATGGGTGGACCTTGCGGTCCCCATAATTGCTCGCGCGGCTGCATTCTGGACTAGCTGAAGTCTCCGGGTGCACCTCAAGGGAAGCCCCATGTAGAGAGAGTTGCAATAGTCCAGTCGGGATGTCACGAGCGCATGAGTGACTGTGCGAAGGGCGTCCCGATCCAATAGGGGGCGCAATTGGCGAACCAGGAGAACCTGGTAAAACGCCCTCCTGGCCACGGCTGTCACTTGATCTTCCATGGACAGCCGGGCATCCAGTTTACTATTATTACCTATCCTCCCCAATATAATTCGGATACAAGAAGCAGTAACTGAACAATATCTGAGGAACCCAGGATTCCCAGATAACCATTTTATATGACTTTATAGTCATTGGATACAATGACTATAAAGAATAGTAATTATAATCTTGTACATTGGAAGTTAAACGCTATTCACATAATCTGGTACATATCAGTTCAGTACAGATCCAAGTAGAGTTGGCATGCAGATAAGAACAATTCAGGAAGTATGGTGCAAATCAGTTAAATTAGCTCTATTAAGAAAGGTGTGTTGTGATACTTGCCAGCCCTTATCTTACTTTCAGGTCCAAAGCTTACCTCCTCCCAAGGACAGCAGGCAAAGGTGGAATTCAGGCTGAGCTGGCAGGAGTGTGTCATTGGACATGTGCTAGCATCAGGGCACACAACACTAGAAACCTCATTCCTGCTCTCTGGGGGCAACATGCGGAGAGATGCTCCTGTGAACTGTAAATGAAAAAGATGAGGTAACCACATGATAAGCAACTTTGTTCCCATCCCCCAAGATACTATGCAAGTTGCAAAGTCTAATATAAAAGTATTCTTTCAGGAAGTGTCAACAACTCCAGAGAAGCTGGATGCTCTGTAACAAAGCTAGTTACTAAAACAGCAATATTGAGACTTTTTTTTTAAATGAAGTACTTGGTGCTCTTGGAAATAGCGTATATATCTCTTTGACCTACATATGTTCTTCTCTATTGACATTTTTTTCCTTATGTAGTTTTATTCATGTAATCAACACAAGCTTTGCTAATGGAAATGCTTCTATCTTTTTAGGAAACCATTTTCTGCCCCATCCTTAGCAGAATAGTAACATAACAAAAACTCCTACCTGAGGCTGATCGCAGCAGGTATACTTATCTCCTTCAGGGAGCTTGCAACATGTTGAAGATCCTTCACATTTCTGCCCATCAGGGCATTGCAAAGAAGAAGCTGTCCCGCTCAATACCAGGAAAACTACGAAGTGCACCCACATCCTAGCCATGAACCTAGAGAGGAGAATAATAAATAAGTGAGCTGCTTCAGAGCCCCACCCTGCTGTGAAATACTCAGTCCCCTAAGGAAAAGTCTCACCAAGCCCCTCCTCATAAATTAAGAGCTGACGATGACCTTTATAGTGCAGAATTCTGACTTATTTAGTGACTCAGAAAGGAAGATCAGCTAAAAGAACCTCATGTGACAGTCATTAAAAGCAGGAGGGTAAGATCACGTGGATGACCTTTTGTTGTAAAGCCTAGGAAAAACTGATAGCAGGAGATATATCACCGCCACAGCGAATGTTTTATTAGGTTTTTTTTTTCCTTTCAGAGAAAATGTTTCAGCATTACATTATTCATGTAATAAGTCAAACAATTAAAATATTTAGAAGAAAACAGCAATTCATTTGAACATTTAATATAATTTATAAGGGTTCAATTTTTTAATACTATGTAACATTTTTGATTCATTCCAAAACAGTGGTATTCTTGTGCATACAAATGCTCCAAACTGTTTTTAGAACTTAATTCAAAGCATTGTATATAACTCATATCTGTGTGTATGTGTGTGTACATATACATATACACACACGTCTATGTGCACTCCTGCCCCCCCCAACCATATCTCCCTAGAAATGGATAAATACCCCGTGAAAGTCCATAACTGATTCAACACCCCCATTAGAAGAAACCATACCCAGCGACATCCAATTGTATGTTCCCCTCATGTAAGAGACTATAATTCTTATTATCCTCTTCCAGCACAAGAGAGTTGTACTCTATAGATGACAACTAAAGATGGGAGATTGGAGAAGATTGGTATATCCCTACAAAGCCTTTTATATTTATTCTAGGATCCTGCTGATTGAAAGAGTAACCAAGCCCCAGTAATTAACATTCAGAAATTATTATTATTACACCCAGAACCTCTTATATTTTATGAAGATTAAGAAATTGAAATGTTCCAGGGTGCCGTTTATGCCCAGAATTTTTAATGAATACATAACAATGTTTATCTTAGGAAACAAATCATACCAACTGATATCCTAGCTACCTAGGTTTAATACTTAAATAGCATCCCATTTCTGATATCCTAGAGCAGTGGTCGGCAAACCGCGGCTCGCGAGCCACGAGCGGCTCTTTGGCCCCTCGGGTGCGGCTCTTCCTCTCAGAGTGGCTCAGCGGTCATGTGACCGGGTGGGCGTGGCCAACTTGGAAAATGTGGTGAAACTCACTTAATGACGGTCCTGCTTAGCAACCAAAATTCTTTCTTTCTTTCTTTCTTTTTCTTTTTGTCTCTCTCTGTCTATCTCTCTCTTTATCTGTCTCTCTCTCCTCCCTCTACCCATCTGTCATTCTCTCTCTGTGTGTGTGTGTGTGTGTCTGATTCCCTCTCTCCCTCCCTCTCTCTCTGTTTGTCTCTTCCTCCCTCCCCCTCTGTCTCTCTCTGTATGTCAGTCTCCCTCTCTCCCTCCCTTCCCCCCCCCCGGAAGCAGTGGAAAGCCCGGCATGTCAGCTGGGGGGGCTCTGGCTGCCTCCCCCTGTAGTGAGCGAGTGAGCGAACGGGTCTGCGGCTGCGCCGTGTGCCCAGGGAGGCGGGCGCCCGGCGCCCGGACAGCTCTGGTGCAGCCGCAAACCCGGGCACTCCCCCCGCCCGTTCGCTCGCTACAGGGGGAGGCAGCCAGAGCCCCCCCAGCCGACATGCCGGGCCCTCTGCTGCCTCCGGGCGGGAGGGGGGGGGAGAGGAAGAGCCTCACCCGAGGGGCCAAAGAGGAACCTGGTGGAAATGTGGCCGGCTGTCCTGCCCGATGCGCTCGGGGGCCAATTAAACCTCTGCTACAGAAGCTCATAAATTTTAGCTATTTAGCTGTTTGCAAAAAAACCCCCTCCAATATTCAGGTTGATATATACACCAGATCACATTGTACGCTCTGATCTGGAAAAAATGATTCAACCCAATCCAACAATCATTAATTAAGGAAGCCAAGTTGTACTACTCACATATTTATTATATGCTTCATAATATATTACAGCTTATGAGTTGCCCCACAGAGTAGTAACCAGTTACATAATATCATTATCAGAATGACGCAGGAAAATGAAACAAGGAGGACTCAGTGTGTGACAATTCAGAAACATCTGCTTGTGAGAATGGTGGAACTAGTTACCACTGGTTATCAGTTCCTTCTTTTTGTTTCCATATTCTTTTGCACCATTTGATAGTCATGAATGAATTCCAAGTTAGTTAAAAAGCATATGCATATAATTATCCTAGATCTTATGTTCACAACACTTCCCACAAGCTCCAGTCCCAAAGCCCGTAGTGCTCCAGAGCAACTACCACTTCAGTGGAAAATCATTTGACAAAAAAATAAATTGACCTCAAGTAAGGGGTTGAAAACTGCTAAAAGCATGTACTCCCATTATTCTCACACAGACTATTTAGAACAGTGTTTCTCAACCTTCTGCGAGTTGAAGTCCGGACATCTTCAAGTTGCCAAGGTTGAGAAACACTGATTTAGAAAGTTTAGAAACTTACACACAGTTCTTCAAACAATGTAAACATTCTAATCTCAATCACATGCACACAAAATTCACAATCCTTCCTCCTTGATAACCCACACAAATTGAGTAACCATTTTGTCTGTACCAACAATAAGAAAACTTCCTTTTTTCACTCCCTCAATCTCAGAACTGTAATTATTCAGAAGCAAGCCTTTTTATCTCTCAAGGCATTAAAGAGAAGAATCTGAGTTTGCCAAATGAAATGCAACAGCTTGTGAACCCATGCAGCCCTCAATTTTTTTATACATACAGCTTGTGGTTACAAATAAAAGGTCTGAGATCTTGTACTGAAAAACAATTACTGGAAGAAGAGAAATTACTTCACAGGATGTTGCATAAGATTTGAGCAAGGCTGGGAAAAGGAAAGTGAGGAAAATCAGATTTTGTCAGTCCTCCAGGAAACATGACTAGATGAAATATTTTTTAGAAGGCTACATTAACAGAAACTTACAAGTTTGAAAGTACAGATTTCCTGCCACTACATTAAACTGCTTGATCCATTAGGGTGGGTCCTTCCTAAGTTTATTTCTCTGACCCCACGAAACCACTGGTTCTCCTGTCTCTCTTGTCCAATTCTTTCCTAGGCAGCATTTCTTTCCCAAAGTCTTCCATTACAGATTCACTGAAAATCAGGTGAACTTGAGCAATGAGTTTCCCTTCTTCACTTATGCAGTTCTCAACTCCATCCTGAAAATGAAAGGTATGACAGGAGCCTGTTCCAAACCCAGACTCTTCCAGCAGCCATCTGGTATGAAACACAGGTTTGACTACCTGAAGCAGACATTTACTTCTGCAAGTGAGAAATGGAGAGAAAAATTTGTGCTCTGGGATAATTAAATCAATTGTTCCTTCCCAGCCAGACACACAATTTTCAGCAGGCATCAAGTGATTGTAAAGAAAAACAAGGCAGAAATTCATTTGAAAAGCCAGGAACTTCATTTATTGGTCTAAAATCCCTGGGGGCTGTTGAGGAGTGGTAACATCCCCTCTTTTGAAATGCCTTGCAAGGCTTTCCACCCCCCTCATCACCTCTCTGCTCTAACCCTTTTCCACCATGTTTTGTTGAATGGAGAAGTCGGGGAGACAGCAAGTTGTCTGTTTATCAAGGGTCAGCAATATCAACCTCAGAAGAACCTGTAAATGTAGCAACTTGCAAATAGAGCTGTATATTAAAGAGCCACAACATTTCCAAGCACTGATTTCCAAATCAGACTTACAAAAGTCTGAATCTGTCCAGCTATATGCATGTGTATCTCACACCCCAGAGCCATCCAAACCCAACAGACTGCTTGACACAATTATAAATCAAACCCAACAAGCTTGCTTGATTATATCTGGTAGGAAAAGCATCTCTTAAAAGCACTCGGATAGAAAGGAAATCTCATCGGATAGAAGACTTGGACCTGGCGGTTCCGATCATACTTAACTCCTCACGAGGATTGTTTTAACAGGTCGTTTTCGGCAGTTTGGTGATTCTAGGAGGAGTCAACAGCTTAGAAGAGGGCTCTTAGTATTATTAGCCTCAGGCCAGTATCTGCAGGATGGTTGTGTTGACATCTGCAGGAGCCAAATCCTGCCCCTATGGGTATCCCGCAAAGAGATGACGAAGGATTATTCCTGCCCCCCCCCAATCCTCCCTATCAACTATTGGGGGGAAGGGGGGGGGGAGAAAGGCGACGCTGATTGAACGCGAGCATAGAAAGGCAGAGCCCCATCAGATTGCTCCCCCCCCCCATTTTGTCTCCCACAGAACCAAGCAGCAAAAACTAGGAGTGATCCCCCAACTTTGGTCCCCCTCCTCCCAATATCATGCACTCATCAGCACCCGAACACAGGCTAACGGAGCCGTCTACAGAAAGGACGATGGAGCCTTTCCACGCCGCCAAAGCGATGCCGCAGAAAACTCACTTTCAGCACTGGCGATCCCGACGTTGGGGCTACTAAACCTTTGCAGCAGCAGCAGCAGCAGCAGCAGCGGCAAGCAAGCAAACTAAGTCTCAAGACAGGCCACGCCCCTCTAATTAGGTTTCACCCTCTCGCCTTTCCCTGCTGCAATTGGGATTGGCTCCTTTTCCTCCAGGAGGGCGTGGCGGCCAAAGGGAAACACCGCAGCTCTTTGTTTTGGATTGGTGGGCTTTCTCCCTAATCCCACCTCCCCAGACGAATGTAGAATGCAAAAATACCACGAGATCGTATTGGCCGAGGCTCAACCCTCCCGAGGTTCAAATAGGATTTCGGGGGCACGTGACAAGGTTGGAGGAGGGACTTACCCGGGTGGGTGGTGATGTCTCGATCCAAACACCGGAACTTGTTATATTGATTGTGCGGCTGCCGGGGGCGCAACCCGGAAGTGGTAACCAAAAAGAGCGTCTCTTAAAGGGTGTACCTAGTGTTTCAAGTCGCTGCAGGACATGTGAGGCCGATGGTTTTATTGGTCCCTTTCGAAGAAATGACAGGACATTCTTCAGCCTTCGCCTTTCGGGCACTTTAGGCAAAACAATAAATATTTTTACAAAGTAGGAGGGGAGGAAAAGTGTATCTATGGCCCTGGAAATATTTCCTTGCTATTTCAACCTAATAGTTTCAGCCTTCAATCTAGTTCAGGGAGTCAAAGTCTATGCCTATTAAAATTGCTGAGGTTGAGAAACACTGCAAAAAAATTCTTCACCGAAGAATTTTGGCGAGGGATCCAGATGTGGTTAAAAAAATAATTGGATTAAGGTTAGAATTTAAATCAGAACTGTTTTTTACTAGGAATCATAACAGAAGACTATAGTAAAGAGTCAGTATATTTAATATTACACATCATAATGGCTGCGAGAATGGTATACGCTCAACAATGGAAAAATGAAAATATACTTTTAGAAAAAGATAATAAAGAAAATATTTGTCTGTGCAGAAATGGATAAATTGACCCTAGGATTAAAAAAAAGAGTCAGAATTTTATGATATATGGAATAGGTTTTACAAATGGCTGGAAACGAGAGTTGGGAGTTGGAACAAAAAGTAACTAGAATTTGTGAACATGGAATATAATGTAATATATGTAAATATAAAGGAGTATATTGGGTAGAACAATAATATATAATTAGTAATGTATGAAGACAATGTTACTTGTATGTTATTTGTTTTATATTTTAGTATAGCGGAGATAACGCTAGGCTGGTCACACTATGTCCAATATTTTAATAAGAAATTAATAAAAATTATTTTAAAAAGAATGCTCTATCCTACACTTTTCCTTTAATGCTTTGTTTCTTATTATATTATCTCCACTTATTGCTTGCTGATTAGGTTAGGTTTTGTTTATAACATACCATTTATAGACTGCAGTTGTGTGCAAGAGTTAGGCAAAGGCCAGCAGCTCACATAGGGCATTATTCACTACATATCAAGTAAGGGCTACTGAGAATATGTGAAATCATGTTTTTAAATTAATATGTGACCATGAATCACCAGAGTGCAATTTCAAGTATTTCCAGCATTCAGAATAATGGGATTTTTCTCTGAAGTTTTATTCTGCAATTCAATAATTAATCAATCCAATAATTTACAGGAAAGGCTCAATAGCTGAACAGTGTATTTTGATTGATAATAGTAGACATTGCCCATCTGAATCCCTCGTAATTATTACAGCAATCAAGAATATACAGCGCATGGTACCTGTGTTCAGAAGTAGTTTTTTTCCCATATCCAAATGAGATTAGGTTTTAATAGTTTTCTATATGGAAATAGATTTTTTTCTTTTTTAACTGAAGAAAAGTTCTATTTTGTAAATGCCTCCCTCCATTTTTGTAATCTAATTTATCTGGTATAAATCAGAAAATATCTTATTTAAATTATTATTTATGAAATATTTATTACAAGTGGAAAAAAGTATAGATGAAACGGGTATTTTTAAATAACAAACTTGAACATCCTGTTTTTCAAACCAATGACAGATTCCTTTAAAATATCTCCTTTGATCTTAAAATGCAATTAATACAACAAATGAATTTATGTGTGCTGGACACCTCGGAGAATGCTTAGTAAAGGCAAATTATTTGTTAAATTAAAGGCACATCATCATTCCTAGCATCCATCTCCTTCCACTTATGACTGCATGACTGTCACTTTGTTACTTGTATCCTTATGATTTATATTGATATTGTTTCCTGATTGCTTATTTGTACCCTATGATTATCATTAAGTGTTGTACCTTATGATTCTTGACCAATGTATCTTGTCTTTTTATGTACATTGAGAGCATATGCACCAAAGATAAATTATTTGTGTGTCCAATTACACTTAGGCAATAAACAATTCTGTTCTATTCTATTCTAAATTTCAAGAGTTGAAATGTTAATTAATATAGTTAATATACTAGTGCTTTTTGGTGTAGGTTTTTAAGGCGAAAACAGTGCAGATTATAATATGCAAACTTTCATCAGTATCCGTAATAGATAAATAACATTATAACAGTGTTTCTCAACCTTGGCAACTTTAAGATGTCCGGACTTCAACTCCCAGAATTCTCCAGCCAGAATTCTGGGAGTTGAAGTCCAGACATCTTTAAGTTGCCAAAGTTGAGAAACACTGCATTATAGAGCTATACTAATTTGGTCCTTTGCTGAGTCTGTATCCGAAAGTCTCGCGATAGCTATATAATCCACCACTATGGCCGCGAGCGGGGGGGGGGGGGAGGGAGGGAGAGCGTGCATGCGTCCCCATATCGTGGAACGTCTTTGTTACTCGGATCTTTGTGCAAGGGGGAGGGACGGGGGGCGGAGGGAAACGAATCTCTCACACCTCAGTCTCTCGCTTGACCGGAAGCTTTACATCCTGTCGGGAAGCTGAGAGGGTGGGGCTGTCGGAGGGCAGGATAGAAACTGGAAACGACTCCCGATTTAAACGCGCCAATGGAATTTGTGGCTGGCCCCGGGGGTGGGGGTGATGAAGTCACACGCAGTGACGTTCAGTGCCAGCAAAAGGGAAGGAGGGTCCGCCTTCGCTCTGACGGAAGACCAAAGTTTCTTTGTCAGGGGAAGGCAACGGCGATTTGTTAGTGAGGTATAAATTGTTGCCGGAGTATTAGGAGAGAAGTACACGAGTAAAATTACAAGAGATACATTTTTTATAGAATAAAATTGTTTATTTTTTGCTATTATACTAAAATGACATGGCCTTACCCCTGCTGATAATTTTAAAAAGGATGCTTTGACAGGTGTATTGTAATGAATAACAATGTCATTTGTGTCCTCCAAAGATGATCTTCAACAATACCTTCAAAGAATACCTTTTATTTCTGGAAATTAACAATAGCGAAGGCATTAAGGAGGATTTTCTTCTTTAAATAAAAGGGAGACTTTGCACTGGTTGGGTTACCAAAAGCGTGGGACGATATATCATAATCTTGCTTAACCTTGCACTTTTGGGATGTGTTGAATCAGTTTCCACATCTTCAGCCTGTAGTTCACACATTGTAAAACATCTGTAAAAGGTGGAGAAAGTTAACCATATGAACTAGTGAAGGAACTTGCTGGTTTCCATTTTCCAAGTTTGTCGGGCAAGTTATTAAAATGCTTAACTACATTTATTGAGAGGACAATATGCTTGGGGAGTATTTTGAAGCATCAAATTATTATAGTCTATTCCCAACTTAAGAACAATACTGCTGCACCGCTTTTGCAGCATCCTTCTCAAAGGGCCACACAGTAGGAAACCAGTTTTAATAACATAATTGGGAGATCTTTAAGGGGTATTAGGGCTATGGATTAAAAATAATGGAAACCATGTTTGTATGGCTGACAAGAAAAGCTCCTAGCATTACTGGAACAATATCTGATCTGAAAGAGACTTATCTATCTCTACACAATGCAGGACATCATTGACATACATTGATAAAATAATGCACATTATTTTGTGTTCCTTTTCTTGCTCCAATATTCAATAAACTTTAAAAGTCATCACGCATAGGTTTCTATCATCATCAAATGCAAAAGGGAGAAGACTGGAATGTTAAAAGAATAACAGGCAACTCAATTATGAACTAGCCCAATAATATGAAGCTACTTTTATAAGACAGATTTTATTTAAAGACCTAATTATTTTCTGTATTGCCATTCTAAAGATTTCTTCTCTAAACAGCAACTATTCCTTCTTGTTTCTGATAAGGATAGAAGAAATAGTGAACCTTGAAATACATTCTGATTTATCTACAGGTCAGCAGCCTTTCCTTATCCATTCTTCTATTCTGCCCTATACAGGTCTGAGAATTGTATAAACATCTGCCTTAAAATCATCAGAAGTCACACTGAGGGAATCTGTTTCTTTTATCTACAGACATGCTGGATATGGGGGAGGAGAATCTGTGTATCCTTTTTAGTATTTTTAAATACATATTAGTACTTCTGTAAGTCTCGGTTTTTCCACAAACTGTACTTCTCAGTTAATTTTGATTTCTGTTCTATTACTGAAATTTATATTCTAGGCCAGGGCTGCTAAGCTCCCTGCCCACAAGCTGAATGCATCATGTGCTGACCACACAATCCATTCTAGCAAAGGGGGGGGGGGAATCCCAATACGTCATGTGATGCCACCATAATGACATGAGTTTGATACCCCTGCTCTAGGCTAATCAAAAGCCTCTGGACAATTCAAACACTGATGGCATCAAAATGTGATAATGCAATTAGGTGTCTTATGTGACAAAATTGCTTTTATGTTTCTGTGGTTTTATTCCATAAAGATGATAGCCACAATGTACAGATAGTCTTTGACTTACAACAGTTCATTTAGTGACCATTCAAAATTACAACAGCACTGGAAAAAAGTGAATTACAATCGTATTTCACACTTCACGACTTTTGCAGCATTCCAAAGGTCAGGGATCAAAATTTAGACCCTTGGTAACTGACTCATATTTATGATGAGTGCAGCATCCCAGGATCATGTGATCACCTTTTGCGACCTTCTGACAAAGTCAATGGAAAAGCGTGATTCACTTAACAACTGTGACAAACTTAACAACTGCATTGATTCACTTAACAACTATGGCAAGAAATGTCATAAAATGGGGAAAATTCACTTTAAAAATGTCTTAACAGAAATTTTGGGCTCAATTGTGGTCATAAATCAAAGACTATCTGAATATGTGCTCACATTCTAACATCTTAAAGCGGTTAAACCTGTGGATCAGAACAGAAATATCCCATTATGAATCAAATAATAGCTAAAGATTTAAATTATACAAATCCAGTCAAATACTAATTGATAGCCAAGATGTAGATTTTCTCGTATATCACTTATTTCAGTTACAGACTACCTGAATTATTTGTAGTCCCAAGGACTACATAGACTAGCCAAGATCTTAAATATTTGTTATCCTTATTTACATTGCTGCCCATTATTCCCAACTTTCATACAGCTCCTTCTGCCCCCTCCCCCACCAATTTTTAAATTCATCATCAGAAAATGTTAGAAATTGCTGTATTTTTAAGCAGCTCAAATGTTTAGAATAGTGTCTCTAGACTCTAGAGCAGGCAATCCAACTTTAGTCCTTTCCATCCCACCCACACAGCAGTGACTAAGACTGCATTGTTCACTTTGAAGGCTGCTTCTTCTTGTGCAGGCAAACATATGTCCTTTCCACACTGAATAATATTCACTGCTTCCATGTATAAATGTTAAGATTAGCATATTGTATCTATTTACTCTATTCTGATGTGTGTGCGAAGGGGGAGGAGGGCCGACTGCTAAGACAGCTATAGTTACTTTATTCTTTTCCCTAACAGTAACTGTAATTCAGGAATGAAGTTTCCTGCCTTGCACTTGCCTTCCAGGTCTTAGATTATTATTCAAATTATAGCTCTGAAAAGAGACAGTATAAATAATCTACCAATAAACCAGTAATTCCCTCCCTCTTGTATGAGGTCTGTCTTTCAAAAAGAGGTAACCCTTCTTATTCGTTTCAGAGACACCAAAGCTTAGAAGAAAAATAAATCCTCTTGGGAGAGGAAATCACCACTGTGCAATATTGCTGTGATAAATTCCAAAGATTTATATATTAATACCATTCTAAAGAACAAATAGTAAGTTTCACCAACAATAGCCACTGAATCCTTCATTTTGCCAAATTTGATCAACTATTTTTTCTTCAGAACATTAAAAAAAAACCTCAAATGCTTGTTTGGCAGAATGAGGTCACTGGAGAAAGTAGAAAATAGTTAAAGATTCATGTATATCAGAGGGCATACCTTGCTATTAGCTCCTGGATGCAATGTTTTTCTTCAGCTATAAAATTATAGAAAGCAGCATTGTGCATTGATTGGAAGTAAAAAAATTCTGGTTCTGGTTTTATGTGGGGTATTGGAATGATTAAAACTTCCTTTTTAAAAACTTTATCCTGCAAAGATAGAATCTTACTATCTTTGTAGAGAGCTATAGTGATCAGATCACACCAAAGTGATTCCTTAAAACCATGTTAGGCATAGCTTTCTTGAGATTAGTGATTAGCTGGATAGTCAGGTTACAAATATAGAATTCTCTTGCACTACTCAGATAGTATCCATCATTTGGTATTAGTGGAACATGGAAAGAGACAAAATGCTTTGAGAGAATGGTCAGCCAGCTCTTGCAGTGTCACCTGCAGTTGGAAAAAAGTTTTGTTCCTGATTTACAGAATATTAACAGTTCTCAAATGAATAACAGTTCTCAAATGAATAGGTTGCAAAATTAATCAGATATGAACATTTCTGCAATTTTAGACCAAGACTTCATGTATCCAAGTAATTGGATTGTTTGTGAAGCAGTTTGACATGTATTAATCTTGCATCAGACACATCACATACTGGGGAGTTCCAGTTAGTGATTCTAACGATGGTCTTTCAGGGGGGAAAAAATCCTATGAACATAAAATGATTCAATGTAATGCTGTGAAAGAAGGCAAAATATGGAAATTACTCAAATAATTAAAAGAAAATAATCTCAAGGCAATTATTGAACTGAAAAAAAAATTGAATTATAATGGAAAAAATAGTCTTTATACAAATAGGGCTCAACCCCAGAACCTTTTTTTCATTAGTAAGGCTCATTCCTGGAACAAGCAAATAAAAACCAATATTTTTGAGCATATAGTAAGTGCTCCTTTCACACTGTGTAACTTATGTTCTATTCTGAAAATCTCTACTAAAGCTGAAATGAATAAAGACCTGTTTTTAAGTCAGATTATCCAGATCTTGGCAAAAAAAAGAAGAAGTGCCCTTCAGAAAAGACGATCTCTTCAAGCAGAGAGAGAAAAATGACAATTAGGAAAAATAAGAAAACCAGGAAATGCAGACAAATAGATCAAGTAACTAAAACAGTAGGGAAAGATGTGCTCTAGGTAACCAACTTAGACCTCTAATGAGGAGTCTGTCCTTTCTCTAGCAATTTTCAGGGCTGGGGATAATGGGAGTTGGTTTGAAAGGAAAAAGATGGGATAAAATCCTACCCACTTTTAATTCTGGCCCAGCTGTCATTCATATGTAGCCTCCCAGTTTATTTCTAAAGAATGTTGCCCTCAAAAGAAAGGAGAATTCCCACCTCTATTTTAAGGTCTTCAAGTCTTGGTATAAAGGCGAGTCTGAAATAAAATATTTCCCCAAATTATTTTAGTCTTTGCTGCCTTCTGTTATTACAAAAGGATGTGAGCCTGATTGATAAAAGTCCAACTGTCTTTAAACCAAAAAGCAAAATGCTAAAAAGGCTGTTAGATTCCACTACCTTATTTGCAGCCACAATGTGCCCAACCCCATTTATTATCTTCCGATTTGACTGACAAAAAATTCAGTGTGGGGCTGGCTAGTAGCTCCCCACCCCTTTCTTCAGATGAAATCATGTGCTACAATGGGCTCCAAGATCTCCACAAATGCCTTGCTTGGGATTGTTCATCATGCCTATTATTTTTTTGTAAGACCAAGTAAGACCTGGTCCTGCTGCTCTTTAAGATCCCAATCACCACAACTGTGTTGCTGGTTGGCTCAGTTCCCTAAGTCTGTGCTGATGGCTTAGCAAGTTGGCCCCTATGTTTACAAGCAGAGATGTATCCGTTGGTTTTTCCTTCAGCAATCCCCCTTCTTGATCCCCCTGCCAAGCACTCACTGCAGGAAAAAAGGGGATTATGTAGAAAGGAAGATCTGAGCAGCTATGAACAGATGGCATGCCTGTACGCCTCTACAGATATCAAGGTTTCATTCACAGCTGCCTGGTTGGGCGGAGGGAGGGAGACATTGGGGCCAGAAGGCACTTGGAGGAGACAGAGGAGTTGCAGGCACAAGGGAAAAAAGGGGAGGAGGGGGCACAGAGATGACTCCAATAAGGAGTTCATTTGGCAGCGAGGTCAGACACATCTATCCACACATACATGGCTCAGACTCCCACACACCACTGACGTTCACGCATGCACACACATATGTATATTACCCACACTAATGCCCAAATTTCCCCAAACCCACCCTCCTTGTCTGGGCCCTGTACTGTAATCCAAGTTGTTGGATCATAAAAGGATGACAGGCACAGATGGACATCAACCTAGAGCCCTGGGCACCCACCCCTCCAAGCTTTTGGCTTGGAAAATCCACAGGACTTAATTTAAAAAAAGAACTGTACAAAGCCCTAAGGGCAAGAGGGTTGTTGAGTTGAGTCATGCCTTTCCACTGTACCTCTGTTCCCAAAGTGTTAGGGCAGAGAGACAGCAATAGTTCTGGTTATACCAAACTGGGTGGGAAATAAGGGATTCTAGGAACTGGAACCACATAGGACAAGCAGTATCCTCTCCACAGATTGACAAGAGTTACAGAACAATGAAACTTCCTTCGCTGTCATTACATCCTTTGTAATTTCTGTGCCCCGGATTGCTTGGTTCACAGTGGTTGGTGGAAACAGAAAGAGGCCAATTTTTCTTAGGTAGTTTGCTGTGGCACTTCTTAACCTGCCTTGAGCAAGACAGCATCTTCAGTGGCTGGGGGGGAAACATTAATGCAGCTTGGCTGCGTTATTTCTTGCTCTGTTCATTCATCTCTTCTGTCAAAACATAAGGGCTTCAGTTCAGCTGAGCACTTGATGAGATGGAGAGAAAAGGAAGCCAGACAAGACTCAAAGGCAAATACTGATCTCCGTGGTTCTGGTGCCTTATCCTTCCCCACCCAAAGTATGCAATGAGGGTGAACTTTCTTCCTCCTCCTGGCTACTTCACATTGAAGACCATGAGAGGTCGTTCCTCACGTTTCTGCCATGGACTCTTCTTGTCTCCCTGGTCATCAGTTCCTTCAGAAGGTTCATTGCTGTCATCCTCTGGGCTAGTCATTGAGTCACGGCGCAGTTCACTATTGCTGTTGCTGCTGCGAGAGCTGTTGCCACGGCTGCGCCCATGTCGTGGAATTGTAGCAGCACGGTGGTCAGTGTTTTCATCCAGCAGAGGGGTGAGTGAGTTGTCTTCGGGAGAACAAATTGCAGTGCGACTCTCGCTGCTGCTTTGTTCTGTGTCAGCATCGGCAAAGACCAGTTTAGAGTACGTTGGACCCATGCGCTCCTCCTTCAGGCGCTTGGTGGGCTTGGCTTCGTTGACATCCACACCTGAGTCCAGGCTGGCATCATTGCTGCGATTCCTCTCAGGGCCCTGGAGATCAATGTAAGAATGACGGACTTGAGAGGAACGTCCATCTAGCGATACAAACCAGGCTCGTGGATGTGGCTTTACACCCAGTTCCAGCAACTTCTTCTCAGTCAGTGCCTGTAGCTCCCCATTCAGTTGGGCCATAGTAGACTCATTCAACAACACAGGTATGGTGACTGAACCACTGACAGATTGTGTGTGAGGTCCCCAACCCTTCCCCTCCGGGTCTTCCACTTGATGTTGCTGTAGTTGGAACTGTGGATGTTGCAGCTGCTGTTGGAGGAGCTGCTGCTGTCTCTGTTGTTCCTGGGGACCAAATTGATGGGGGAGTCCCATAGCAGTTGGGTCCATATCTGGTTGATTTTCAGAGCCCGTATTTGTCTGATCTGTTGGAGCCAAACGCATATAATGGGCAGGAATCACGAGGGTTGGCATGACATTTCGGTACACTGTATCCTTCATATGGTCAATAGAACCACAGAAGATTAGCTGTCCGGGTTGACTCAGAGAAGTGGGACGGGCCAGGTGGTCTACAGACTGTGACATCATGAAATCAGGAGGTTTGGCATCTACTTTATGAGCCATATAATGGTCAAAAGGAGCTGGGAGGGGTGGTGGTGATGGGGGCTCCTGCAAATAAGGCTTGCTATCATTCCGTGTTTGTTTGCGTTGTGTCTCATTGCACTTGTCTTCTACACGCTGATGTGAATAGTTACGCTTGTAATCTTCCAAGAGAGGGGGTTCTAGTGTGCCAGCCGTATCCATGGACCGGGCTGCTTTCAATGAATAGCCCTCCACCATTCTGGGATAGTCATCCTTGGGACCACCTCGCTGGCTCAGTGTGTCTACTGTGGAGGCCTTGCTGGCATGACGAATTTTCTGGTTTGGCATTTGCTTGAAGAATTCCTCACGGGAGCTCTCAAACTCCCTGGAAGAGGAGAAAGCTGATTTGAGGATGGGTGTATGCACATCTATGTCCCCATTGGATGAAGCTGTTTCCATATGACTGGTACAAATAAGATTAATCTGTGACATTGATGTAGCTTGATCTTTCTTAGATGCATCCAGAGCCCCAGAAAGCTGAAGCTTTCTATGTTGTTGACGTGGCTTGAGACATAGTCTCCTAGAGAGAAAGAAGTAAAGAAAGAAAATGGTTACAAAGATCTGTACAGATGGAAAGGTATCATAATTCTATGACTTATCACATCCTCTACACAGAAAAGGTCTTCTATGATGCCTTAAAATTCCTATCTTATTAACTTCAATTGGAATATCTCTGCACAAAAGGTCTCACTTAATGAGATGGATGTAACGGAATGTGAGAAAGATCTTCAGAAACAGAATGAAAAGATGTTGCCTAGGGAATGGTCAAACAAGAGAGAGCGGGAATAGCCCATAGCTGCATAATAGGTGAAGAAGCAAATTCAGATGGGATCCACCCTGACCTCTTAGGCTATAAAGGAGACAGTAGGAGATTTCTGCTTTCAGACTTACAAAATTCTGTTACAGAGTCCTTGACATCTGTAACATGTCATTCAACAACCATTCATTCAGCGACATTTCAAAGTCACAACAGTGCTGCAAAAAATGGACTTACAACTGTACTCCAAAGTTATGGCCATTGCAGTGCCTGTTTGGTCATGTAATCAAAATTTAAGTCCTTGGCAGTGTGCCTTCACTTAATGACTGCAGGGATGGTTCAGTTCCTCTCTTCCATCTCCCCCGATCTCTACCCTTTTGGTTCTCCTGAACCCCATGGCCTTGCTGCCCATATCAAGCTTACCAGAGGTCATGTGCAGTGTTGATCAAATTATTTACAGCCTTCTTGCAAGGTTTTGAAGCATTCTAAAACCTTGCAAGAAGGCCACATGCAATTTTGACAAATCTGTGTGCTATTTGGAGAAAAGAGTAAGTGGCCTTGGGAAGAAGGCCTGACAATGCCAGCAGCTGTCTTAAAAAGGGTCAGGCTGGTCCAACATATCAGTAGCAGGATGAAGATGGCAAAGATAGTGGAACGCAGGGCAGCAGGGGTGACTGGCCTGGGGCAGATGCTTTGTGCTAACACCATTGGGGCTTCTTTGGCATGGCACTTTCTGAGGTGTAGCAGCTTTTCACTGCACTGTTGGGGGTTACTTAGGACTCCCTCCACTTCCTGAATAAGGACATGCATGCCTGGAGCTACAGCTGCAATTGGGATTGGCAATACAGTCACATGTTTCACTTTATGGCTACATTATTTAACAACATAAAGTTTATTGCCAAGGTGTTAATTATCATCTTTAAAGGGCTCCATGGCTCGGGACCTAGCTACCTGCGGGATCGGATCCTGCCTCATACATCCTCACGGCCGATTCGCTCCCACAGAGAGGGACTTCTCCGGGTGCCGTCCACTAGACTTTGTCAGCGGGCGACGCCCAGGGGAAGGGCTCTCTCTGTGGCGGGCCCAGCCCTCTGGAACGACCTCCCCCCCGATATTAGAACTACCACGGACCTCCGCTCCTTCCGTCTTAAATTAAAAACTCATCTTTTCTGTCTGGCCGGCCTGGGATAGTCTCTCTGTCTCGGGGGTTTTATTGGGTAGTTTCTAGTATAGTCTAGTTTTAATGGGGAATTTTAGCGCAGGTTAGGTTTAATTTGTTTTTAAGAAATGTTTGTATATTTTTATTGTTTTTATTCTACCTGTGCACCGCCCCGAGTCCCTATGGGGAGAGGGGGCGGTTCTATAAATATTAAATTATTATTATTATTATTATTATTATTATTATTATTATTATTATTATTATTATTATTATTATTATTATTATTATTATTATTATTATTATTATTATTATTTACAAGTCAAAGACTACCTGTAGCCTTACAATAAAATAGAATTAGTTCATCTATTTGTGTTTCCTGTCTGGTTTACTGGGAAAGGCTGACCACTTTGCAAACCTGCTACTCCCTTCCAAAGAGAGGAATTTTAGAAATGGCCTCCAGTCTTCAAGGAAATCTGCTGTTTGTTGAGCATCTGGCTGCTATTTGTAACATCAGCAGCAGTGGACGCACAGTTGACCAATTTGCAGAATGCCATGATATAACTAACAGCTGGGGCAGAATTTGTTTCAATCTTTGGTAGCACAACAGATGGCAGCTCAGCCAATGCGCCTGAATTCCTATGGGAGCTGGCCAGAGAAGTTAGAGAGGGCCAGGTCTGAGCTTCTTTCTCTGCCATTATGAATCTGTGGTCTATGCCTTATCTGACGATTCCACAGGCAGTGTCTCTTCATCCTTTACAAGCCTTTCTCACCCTTTTGCACATACTGTCACAATAGGAAAGAACATTTCCACCTGATGAATTATTTCCTCCTAGATAAGTAATACCCAAACCAGAAGGCAGGCAGACGTACATAAATAAAAGTATTAATACAATATAGAAGAATGCCTTTTTTTAAAAATAAGCAACTGGCAATTCTGGGATCCCAGCAAACTATGATCCCCCTTCTAAGTGAGATACATTTAATTATTATGAATGAAGACTTTGTTTTGGCTCCTAAAACAAATGCACTGGAATGCATTTATTCAAATGCACTTAAATGCATTGGACAAAAATAAATTAATTGCCCAGGAAAAGTAATCACTGTTTCTCATTTGGTACTAATGATAACGAAATAGCTAGGGATCTTCCTTCTAGAGTAAGTGCAGAACACACCAAAGGTCTCTCTCATACATCCAAACCAAGTATCTACTTAGGGGCATGGAGGGATTAAAGAAAGAGTGACATGGTTATCACCAGTCAATGTTTAATTCACTGCTAAATATGTTTCCATATGCGTAAAAAAAAAGATTAAAACAGCTTTTTCCCAAAGAAAACAATTGCCCTTCTACCCTTATGGATTAAGGGGTTTGCTTTTACTAATAGTCCAGGTCTTTAAATAGTTTTTTCTCCTCTTGAATTCCCACCCCCATCTGTTTCCTTTCTTTTGGGATATATTTTCCCTTCATTCCAGAGATTGCCTGAACAAACCCTGCAGTTTGTTTTTGGTAAAGTGTTTCAGAATTGGGTTGTCACTGCTTCCTTCCTAGGTCTGAGAGACAGTGCATAAGGTTAGTTAGCTGGGTTTATACCTAAGCCAGAACTAGAACTTATACTCTCTTGGTTTTTAGCTCGATGCCTTAACCATAACACCAAATTGGCTCTCTTGGGATATCTGGGAATTCTGTAATTTAAAATCAGCATACTGAGTAAAAGACTTTAAATTTATCCTCTGTGTGTTCATTTCCATGTCCAGGTCATTTTTCAGGTCTAACTTACTTGAACTGCATGAAAATATATCAGGCCCTCTATTTGTGACACTTGTGGCTCTTTAAGGAGATCAGTTTGAATAAATCTTGGTTTGGATCTCAAAGAAGTATGTTTGGGGATAAAAGGAAGGTGGGTACACTTCCAGACTTTGAACTGGGTTCCTTTCTGGCTCTAAGTTTATGAAACATAGGAAAAAATACTCTACTTGCTAGAAACACACACTTGTCCAGCTTCTTAATTCTAGCACATGTTTCTGGACTTCTGGAAATTAAATGTTTTATTGGCATAGGAGAAGTATTGGTCATAGATAACCCTTACTTGGGTTCAAATTCCCCTGGAAACTTAAGCTACTGGCCTATATTACTCTTCCATATTTTCAGGCTGAATTGCACATTTTCCTTCAAGACTGAGGAAAAGGCACTTTTGCATACTTAGAGGCATTGTCCTCTTTATTATATGTTAGACACACTTATACCGTATTTTCCGCACTATAACACACACACACACCTCCCAAAGTGGGTGGAAATGTCTGTGTGTCTTATAGACCGAATACTGTGGTGGGAAAAGGGGGTTGGTGCAGTGCTGTTGTTCGCTTCTGCCTGTCACCACTGCTTTCATTCACCACCGCATGGGAATACTGGAGCCTTTGCTGCCAAGCAGCTGATTGGCGGATGGATCAGCCTTCCGGTCAGAACAGGTATTCCGTGAAGCTGATCCAACTGCCAATCAGCTGCGTGGCAGCGAAGGCTCCAGCATTCCCCAGTGGCAGCAGCAGCTCAGCCTAGTTGACTGATGATGGGTGCAACGGAGCAGAGTCTTGATGAGCTACATGCTGGGTTTGCGATAACGTGCTGCAGCTGACCAGGGTGTTTGCTATTTGCTGCAAGGATGCTACCCAGATGAATTCTGGAAGGATGCTGGGAGGCAGAAGCAGTTTTTTTTCTTGTTTTTCTCCTCTAAAGCTAATATGCATCTTATGGTCTGGTGCATCTTATAGTGAGAAAAACATGGTACATATTTATAGTACGTACAGGAGTTCTATGGCCTGAAAAAGTTTGAAACCTTTTAATTTAACTCAAATATGGCAAGAAAGGCCAAGAAAATGGGCCTTGGAGATGAGGATAGGAAAGAAGCTGATACATTATTAATCAGCCACAAAGACTGCCTGACATTGTCCAGTGATTGGTGTCAAAGTGTTTGGAACAGCTGTCCAAATTCCAAAGGAATCCCGCAACCCTCAATTCAGCTGCCATGCCTCAATTCACTCTGCCAACTGATTGCATGCAGGAGAGTGATGGTTTCAAAATGTCCTGCCTGAAACTCCCAGGAGTAAACATTCTATGATGCTGATTTTTCTGATGGTGGGCAGTTATAACGTCTGAGTTTCGGTGGAAACAGGGGATGCACATAATCTCATGGACTCAGAATCAATTACTGCAGTAATACAAATAAAGTGAATATAACAATATCCAAATGAAATAAAACAATTTGCAATAAGTAAGCCTTGGTTAAAGTACTAATGCTTAGTAAGACTATGAAAAATGGTTTTAGAAATGGGCTCAAGTTAGAAACAAGTGGTGGGGCAGAAGGAGACATGAGAGAAAGTGGCACTTACCTGCAATAGTAGATAAGCAGGCAGAGCAAAATGAGAACCAGCAATGCCAGGGCACCCAAGATAGTAAGTAGAAAGATAGTATGGTAGGTAGCAATATCTTTAATTCCTCCTGTTGAAGTTCCAAGCCCTGCAAAGAAGCAGCTTTTATGATTAGATAGTCTGGGCCCCTTTTTCACTCGACTTGGAAACAGTATTTGCTATCTATTATGAGAATCTATGTATAAAATCCTTTAAATTACATTCTCTGAATGGCTTACAATTGCATTGATTTTTTTTAAAAAAATGCAGTTTAATTAAAATAACATAAATAACAATTTAAAAGGCCAAAGCATCAAAAGATTTAGAGAATAAGATCTTCCTTTGACAAATTTGTCTGTAGAAAAGATTTGGGGGGGGGGGAGAGAATAATTAACACAGTGTTTGTATGCTAAGCCCCCACCCCTATGTGTCATGATATTACATGCACTTACGAATTGGAGAAGGCATGTGTCCCAAAGTTAGAAGAAAAACATTCCACTCAAACTGAGAGTTGTTCTAGAAATTGCAATCCCAAAAAATGCCCCACCCCAAAACAATTCCCACCAGTATCAAGCTCTTGGCAGTTTATTGCAACAGGAAGCAAGATTCTCTCTGGGTTTAGCAAGATTTCTCCTAATTGATCATTGATCCAACATGTTAATCTTCCTCATATTGTGATGCCAGATATGCCAAAAAAAAAACCAAAACCCTTGTGTGCACTGAGATCAGTTTGTTTCTCAGAGACTTTGGCTATTTCACCTGATATAGGAGACAGCATAGCGGCTGCCCAGTATCCCAACTGTGGAGACACAAATGTCCAGTACAGCTGATTTCCCTCCTTGCGGATGAGTCCAGTTCCATTCCGGATCCAATGCCCTAAGAAGAGAGTATTTGACTGAATCTGGAGTAATTAAAAAGGCTATCTGAATAACCTGAAAGAAAGAGAACTACTCACCAGCACTAACCCCCCCCCCAACCCCTCCTAATCAAAATTATTCAAGAGCACATGGATATATTGTAATATTGTAATCGGTATTTGTATTGTGCTACACCTAGTGTGTTTTCATGTACACAAGAAACACAACATTAGGATAGGGAATAGGCAACCTAAAAACATGATGTGGATTTCAAAATATCTCCCCTAGCTGAAATTCTAGTACCATCATTTTCCTTAATAACTTCAGTATTAACTCTAACCATCATTTCATTTAATACCTTCAGCATTTCAGCATTAACCCCTAACCCGAAAGAGGCTAGGAGACATTGACTGACCCTGCCTATTCCTATACCAAACAGCATTGAACAATGTTGCTGTCTGGTATTGAACAGATAGCATTTTTCTTATACTGCTAGCATAGGGATAAACAAAGAAAATAAGCTCAGATTTAGAGGGCATTGTAGAAATAAAACATATATACCATATCAATTCTAGATTGGAAGGCTGAGCTACAATACAAACTAAACTTAAAGAAAAAGAATAGGGAAAAAAGAATAAAAAGTGCAAGAAAAAAGAAAAAGTAAGATAAAGGAAAAAATACACGAAGACGTGACCTCCCGCCTTTATTATTACAGGTTTGTATTATAAGATCTGTCAAGGTGGCTCAGTGACTAAGACTTTGAGCTTGTTGATCAGAAAGGTCAACAACGGCGCTAGAGGTTGAATCTCTAGCGCCGTGTAACGGAGTGAGCTCCCATTAGTTGTCCCAGCTTCTGCCAACCTAGCAGTTCAAAAGCATGTAAAAATGCAAGTAGAAAAATAGGAATCACCTTTGGTATGAAGGTAACAGTGTTCTGTTCACCTTTGGCGTTTAGTCATGCCAGCCTCATGACCATGGAGACGTCTTCAGACAGTGCTGGCTCTTCGGTTTTGAAACGGAGATGAGCACCGCTCCCTAGAGTCGGGAATGACTAGCACATATATGCAAGGGGAACCTTTACCTTTATTGTAAGATCTGCACCAGGAGCCTATTCGTCTACACTAGTACAATAAAACACTTATTAATGTCATCCTCATATTTTTTCCGGGAACAAAATGCTTCCACGTCAGATTTAGTTCTTATAGGCATAGTTCTTTTTTGCCAGCACAATTTCCTAATGTTTTTCCAGGCGCACTTACAAATTTTATGATCCTGCAGAAAACTTGCTTCTATGGATGAAGGAGAGGATGTTTAGATCCTCTTAATCACTCAGTGTGCTTCCTGCCAAAGCCTCTCTTTTTACAAACAGTATTGTTCCTTGCTTCATATGTTTGTAATTATTTGATACAATAATGAACAAATCATTAAAAATATGATTCACATGCATTCTACCACTCACCGCTCTTGAGGTCAAAGCGCCAGGCTGGCACACTGGTACTTGCTACAGCAGCTGTGTCAAATGGCAGTGGGATGGAGAGGTGGACTGAGCCAGAAAGCTGGACTTCTGTACTGTTTGCAGTGAAGAGGTGAACGCTGACTGCAACAATAGGCACCAACTCCAACCAAGTATTACTAGCTGTACAAAGAGAATTAAGAAATAATGACTCTCTCATTCCCAGAGGCCCCACAGCTACATATACATTGGATATGCATTTTCAAGAGACAAAATCCAAAAGATACTATTCTGTGCACAGTGTTTGAATTGTTGTAGATTAAAAGGATTTTTAATTATAATCATGTATTGTTAAAATATATACTTACTCTATAAAAAACCGGGGGGGGGGGTGGAATTCAGAGGGAGGGAAAAGTTTCTTTGTTCTCAGTGAGCTGTGCTTGGAGGCCTTGCAGGAATTGGGCACTTAAGAAAACAAATTTCATGTGACTGGGCTAAAGATTCAAGTCCAAACTACAGAATGCTGGCAAAGTTGGAAGATAACGTTTAGTTAATTGCATGAGAGTTATTTAATTTATTGTGTTAGCTTGGTTGATATTTGCTCACTCAGATTTTTATAGATTGCTGAATGCTGGGTTTCCACCTCATATAATTCATAGCAATTACATTATCCTTTCAAGTCTTTTCTTTGTTTCTTAGACTCCCATATGAGACTGGTTATAGGTTACAATTTATTTAATAACTTATTCCAGAGTAAAGGGGATTTGATGTTTTGTTCCCTATTCCAGATGGCAGTGGGGCATCTTCCTATTCAAGGACAGATGATGGCAGTATAAATGCCTACTCAGTTGGAACTCTGTAGCTGAACATCCCAAACTCAGATATAAAGGATATGAAAGTAAAGAAGACCTCAACTGACTGGGGTTGATATTAGTAACGAATATCTCCTTCTCCCATCCTCAATATAACAACAATAAACTAGTTAAATATATATTTCATATCTCCAAATCTGGTGTCAGAGACAAGCTGTAATATAATGGGTAGCTTAATGCTCCACCCCTCCCTATCCCACATTCCATGATGGCCCCTTACCACTGCCATTACTTTCAGCCCCGATGAAGGACGGGAACCCTCTCATGTCTGGCCCACCACTGGCGGCAGTCAAAGTGGCTGAAAGCTGGCTGTAGGTGGAACTGCGGGACAGGCGAGCAGATTTGCGCTGGAACTGTGCCCATGGCTGGCTCTTAGCTCCTGCAATGATCAATACTTAAATCTTCTGGTCTAACTGGGCAGTATTCATAAAAGACCATAGAATCCTTAGTTTTTTGTGCTGTACCTTAATACATAAATTTGCAATGCAATAACTCAAGAACGTATCCATAAATGTTTGGTCATTATCTACAAGATACAGCCTTCAATAAATTCAGACTCTAGAATAACCCCTATGTGTTGGAGAAAACATAAAGAAATAGGTTATCTATATCATAGTTGTATAAAATTGTTTGGCCTTTTTGAACTAAATTTGAATACGATCTTATAAAATTGTTCAGCTTTTAAAACAAAATTTGTACAAAACAGAATAGATTATGACCCAGGTCATAATATTAGATCCCAAGTTGCCCTTACTAATTGTTTTTGATAATCAAAATAACACCTTGAAACATAAAGACTTGATAGTTTTCTTATTGGTTGCAGCCAGGCAGGTAGTAGTAAGGTCCTGGAAAACAGGAAAGGCTTTGAATAGTTCCATATGCTTTAATAGCAAAGATGACAACAAAGGTGGTAATATCATGATAATACATTACAACCACAATTGAACCCAAATTTTCTGTTGCTAAGTAAAATATAAGGTAAATTATTTTTGTTCGATTTTACAACCTTTCTTGCCACAGTTGTTAAGTGAATCACTGTAGTTATTAACACAGTTGTTAAGTGAATCTGACTTGCTCTTTGACATTGCTTGTCACAAGGTGGCACAAGTTGATCATGTGGCTCTGGGACATTGCAGCCATCATAAATATGAGTCAGTTGCCAAGTGTCTGAATTTTGATCACATAACCATGGGGATGCAGCAATGTCATAAGCGTGAGAAACAGCACCTTTTTAGTGCTGTTGTAGCTTTGAATGGTCATTAAATGAACTGTTATCAGCCGAGGACTATCTGTAGTTTGCCTACCAAGCAAATAGGTCAGCAGACGATGCTGTCAAGAAGTAATTATATTAAAGTCTGCAGCATCTTGAATCTCCAGGTTTCTACATATAGGGCCATTTGTGGACTTAGCATTCAATACCATTATTCCAGAATGTTTATAGAGATTCTCAGTCATCCAAGTCATGGTTATCTCAAAGATGCTTTTTCAAGAAGCAACTGGACTTCCTTGTTTTTCTTTGAAGATACTTCGCTTCTCATCCAAGAAGTTTCTCCAGAGCTGTAGAAGCACCTTTGGGAACTCATTACAGAAATTCTGTACTCTAAATTGATCCAGCTTTCTGTATCTGGTCATAGTAGACAATTAGTTTTTTGACAGATAGGAAGCAACAGATGAGGCTAGGAAAAATTATATCTAGTACCCGGGCAATGATCACAGGCACCCCTCAGGGCTATGTGCTTGCTCCATTGCTCCCCCCCCCCCCCCCACACACATATACCAATATCCCTATCTCAAGGGAACTCTCTGTTAAATTACTGGAGTTTGCAGATGATATTATGGTCATTGGCTTTATTCAAGATGGTGATGAGTTTGCATTTAGTTGAGAGATTGAATTGACCCTGTGGTGTAGGTTTAACATTCTAGAGCTGAATACGCTTAAAACTATGGAAAAGAGTGTATTTTAGAAGGAGCTCTTCTATTTTATCACTTCTTACCATATTTGACAGCATAGTATTAACCAGAGTCCTTCAATTTTTTGGGTTCTATAATCTCCCAGTACTTGAAATGGACACTTAACATTAGAGCGATCATTAAAAAGGTACAACAAAGAATGTTCTTCCTGTGTCAACTCAAGAAGCTCAGACTGCCCCAGGAGCTGTTGATAAAAGTTTTACAGAGAATTATTGAGTCCGTCATTTGTCATTGTAGAATTCTTTGGTTTGGTACAGAAACCAAACAGAAAAAGTACAGACTCCAGTGGATAGTTAAGATTGCAGAAAGAATAATTGCAACCAGCCTGCCTCCCATAGAAGATCTATATATTGCTCCGGTCAGAAGGAAGGCTGAGAACATATCTGCAGACTCCTCACATCCTGGACATAAACTGTTTCAACTCCTCCCCTCTGGCATTGCAGGGCCAAAACAATTAAACACAGATATTTTCCCCTTCAGGCCATCAGTCTGGTGAACATCTAATTTTCACAGTGCTGTCTTATGTCTATGTATATTTACCCATGTAATATGGCTGTAGCATTTTTATTTATCCTTCTTGTTATCTTCTTTATTCCCCCTTCTATTGGTATTATTATATTGATTATTATCATTCTGTTGCTTTGCATGTACACTGAGAACTTCTGCACAAGAGACAAATTCCTTATGTGTTTAATCACACTTGGCCAAATAAAGTATTCTATTTTTACTTTGCCTGCTTTAAATGTATCAATTACAGTATATACAACAAAGGTTTATTAATTATCTGTTACCATTCTCCAGATTCCTAGATAATTTAATTGAATGAAGCTATATGTATTTTATTTGTATATATGAGCCCAGCATAAAAATACTGCACAGGTTCTCCAACTTTGTGATACTATGATTTCTTGAAACGACAAATAAATTGCATCTTCCCAAAAAATAAAATCAATAATTGTCAGGATCAGGCAAGAAATTAGTATATCACTTTTCAATTGAAATTTGAAATCAAATTTAAACTCATAATTTCATACAAAGGATGAGCTTGTTTATGTTTGCATAATTTCTGAAATACGGAGACTTTATATGAAAGTAGAGCTAAGCTGTATGTTTCAATGAACCCCTAAATGCTCAAAAAACGATACAACCTCCTTGATTTATGGCCATAATTGAGTGCAAAATTTCTGTTGCTAAGCAAGACAGTTGTTGTTTTTTGCCCCATTTTATGATCTTTTTTTCACAGTTGTTAATTAAATCACTGTGTAACATTAGTTAGTAATATACTGTTACGTGAAATCCATTGACTGTACTTGTCAGATGGTCACAACAGCAACCATCATAAATATGAGCCAGTTGCTCAAGTGTCCAAATTTTGATCATGTGACCATGGGGGTACTGCAATGGCTGTAAGTGTGAAAAACAGACATAGGTCACCTTGTTTTCAGTGCCATTGTAACTTTGGATGGCCACTAAACTTATGGTTGTAAGTTGATGGCTACCTGTACACGAAACAAAGTTAAACACTATATTTTTGTACAAATTGGAGCAGAAGCTTATGTGCAATTGTTTACAGATTCAAAATAAGAAACTGAACATAGTAGATGCAGAAATTTCAGTACTCTTCCAATTGATCCCTGTAAAGTTGTCAATAAAATCCATAAAAGTTATTGTCTCATTAGATCTACAATAAGCCAGGAAAAAAGTTTCACAAATTAATGAATATGTGACTCTTCCAACCTTCAAGGTTATCACTTACTGTTCTATTGACTTTTAACAACAACCATAGGGTCCTTCAAAGGGTGAACAGTGAAGACCAAGATAAAGCAGTCTTACAAACTAGGCAGCTTTAAAAACAATATCTAAATACTTCCTGCTAACAATTTCAACTGTGAAATTTCACACAATTTCAACTTATTGAAGGAACTGAAGGAAATTTCAGGAGACCAGAAGTTACTGCAGGAAATCCAGAAGACCAAAAGAAACTTCTACTAGAACTGATCCCAAACTGATAAACAGAACCTGCAGATGACTTGCTGAATAGTTTAACCAAGGGGTTAAACCAAGGGAAGGGGTATCAAAGTCAAGGGCCATGGGCTGGATCTGGCCCATGGGGTGCTTAGATCTGGCCCACAGGCCCACCCTGGAAACAGCAAAGTATCAGCCCGTGATGCCTCTGCTAGCATTGTTTTGGCTATGACAGCCTCCTGCAGCCCTCTGCCAGCAAAAATGGAGGTTGGGCGGGTGGGTCCTCCGAGGTCCGTTTTCATTGCCAGAGGACTAGCAAAACAAATTAAAAGCAAAGCAAAGCAAAACAAAACAAAAAGAGAAATGTTTCTCCTATTCCATTAGAGCATTCAACTAGGGACAAAAAAGGAGAAAGGAAAAGAGGAAAGACAAAGAAAAAGAAGGGAAGATGGGAAGAGAGCAAAGAAGGAAGAAGAAGGAGAGAGAGGAAGGAAGAAGAAAGCATGAAGTGGGAAGAAAAAAGAAGGGAAGGAAGGAAGGAAGGAAGGAAGGAAGGAAGGTTTAGCATGTTTAGCATTTGGCCACCAGCAGCCCTGCTGCTCTTTCGCCATCCCCTTGTATCCTCCCCCTGACCTCTCCTGGTGGCCTCCCATCCTATCACTGAGGATACTTTGGTTACAAAGGCAGGTGTCATTGTGTGGAGAGGGAATGGGACCCCCTCTGACCCTCCCTCCCTCACACACCATGAGCAACCTGGGCAGGGTAAGCAAGAACAGCAGCATCAGCCTTGAGAAGGAGGCAAGCACACCAGGGCACCCCTTTGGGGAAGCGGGGCTGGGCTGGGCCGTGGAATCCTGATGCCTAGGAAGCATGAAGGCCAGGTTGGGCTATTACCCTCCACTGCCTAGGACAGCCTGCAGCACTGTATGGAGGTCCTCTGCATGGCCTGAGAGGGACAGTGAGGCTCCTCTGGAGGACAAGGGTTTGATGCTCTCCCTGGTCTCACCTTCCTCCACTGGAGACAATGGTTCCCCCCAGCCCCGCCTGGGCCACCACAGGTGCCCCCGAAATGATGTCAAGCTGGTCACACCGACCCTGGCCATGCCCACCCCAACTCCCAAGATATATAACCTTGATGTAGTTCTCAATGAAATCAAGTTTGACACCCTTGGTTTAACTGAAATAGTTGTCCATGAGTCCATATTACAACGATCTTATACAACATGATTCACACAACAGAAAGAAAACTATTCCCTGACCTCATCCTCAAAATCGTCATATAAAGCATACAAAAGAAAACCTTGTTAAGTCTGAATTGTTTAAACTGAAGTGGTTTGGGAAGAGAAACAAAAATTGTTCAACCATAACAACACAGAAAAAAACATTTAAATAAATGAATACCTTGTTAAGTATAGCTGTTAATATTTTTTGGGTTGTGTGGCAGCTAGTAGCATAGATTGTGTGGGTAGACTGAAATCAAGTATATTAGAAGCTAATGTTTCATGGTCCAGGTGAAAAAAGTTGGAAATGTCGTTAAGTCAATGATTCAAAATAGACATTCAAATTGTGAAGCACTTTCAGAAAAGAAAAAACAAAGGTTTTGTGATAGTTTTCATAGTTACTGGACTTGAATATTATGGAAACTTTTTGCAGGAATCTTACATGTGCAATATTTGTAAGGAGATCTAAAAATGTTTTTGAGCTACAGGAGTTCAGTAAAAAAGAATGGGCAAAAATTTCAAAAGAATGGGGGCTGTAGGAAACATTTGAAAGCAGTTACTTTTGCCAACAGGTGTAAAAGAGTTGACTGAAAAGATACCTAAATTTCCCCAACTGATATTCATATTTTTTTTAAAAAATTGTACTTGTAACTGCACATAAATAGTAAGCATGCATTCAAATTTGCATAAAGAAATCATATTTATCTCTGCATGATGGAGAGTGAATGCATGTCTGCTCATTTGTGATTAATTGAAACATACAGCTTAAACAAACTAACTTTTGCATATATTTTATCATTTTCAAACAGCCACCCACATTTATTTCTGTTCACTATTTGTTTTTTATAAGCAGCAACTATACAAAATCCTTACACACACAAAATTAATTGCTGTAGATGGAATCAGTATACTGATAAATTCCTTTCTTGTTTTGTTGTATGTGTTCATTTTGTTCATTGTTTCAAAATTCATGAGAGAATTATTGTCAGGAATTTTACTTCAAAGTAGTGTCAGAAGACACATCAATGATTTGCTCATTTTCAGTAGTAGCAAGTGCACAAGCTAAGCACTGAATGGATTCACTAACTTCATTAACACATATATTTCTACAGTGTGCTACATGCCACATTGCTAGAAATGCTGGAGGGCAATGAATAGGTTCAAGAAAAATAAAATGCAGTTATCCGCTATTGGTATTAATATTAAATGGGAATTCTGAAAGCACTCATCACCCTCATTTTATCATCCCCCACTTACCAGTGCTCTCATCATATGGGCTCCTGACTCTATCAGGACTTATTGAGAAGGTTTCAACTCATTTGCTTATAATTTTAGCAAAGGCCCAATTCGCTCCTCCCGTTACTTAACCCAGAATGAATAACTCGCATCTTCAAGATTTCTATCCCCAAAGTCTCTGCAAAAGCACTTGAACAGATTCTTTTTTGTACGAGTTAATATTAAGTTGCTATGGAGGTACAGAGCTTGTAGAGATGAAGAGCCTTTATCCCATCATATTTTCTATTGTCCAGCAAGTTCTTAACATAAATATAACAGTATTAAGAACTTGAATAAAGCTTCAGTGACCTATTCTGGGGCTCAGAATCACAACTTCTACATCCCAGCAATTATGTATTCTACTGGTCCTGCTCCAGAAAACAGTATTTCAATTAGGTGGAATCCAGTGCAGTGACTGAATGCCCTACTTTTGTTTTGGACATAATGGATCTTGGGACCTACCTGGAGAACCAACAAGGATTTGTATCAAGTCATCATAAAGGATAAGTGTTGCAGGACGCTCTGGAAGCAGATAGAGACTTACAGAAGCATAGACTGCAAGGGAAAAAAAACCTGAATTAATATAAAACTCCCTCTTCCTTTGAAGAAGGCTAATTCTAACATACAACCTATCTTTTGAGGCATAGTATAAATAAGGGATTTCTGCTGGGGGCAGAGAGCAAAAAATATGGGAGAGTATACATACTTTTCTGACTTGTGGTTTTTTTAACCTTTTGCAGTGCCTCAACTGAATTCTCACTATGCAAACAATGGATTGAACATCTAAATTTACAAAATATAATTTGTAGCTACAGCTGCTAACTGCCTTTCTTTCTTTCTTTTTTTACTACAATCCTTAACAGCAAAAATTCCAAATCAGGGACATTCAGGAAGCAAAAGAAAATCAATGATGCCGAAAGGTAGGAACAAAATGATGGCCCCTGCCCCCTTTATAAGTGAAAGGTGGCTCAGCTTCTATGCTCTGTTGTGACTGTCGTTCGACTGTCATTGTTTGACACTGTTGTCAAACAATATAAGCTGCCCTGCTCTAAATGCAAAGCACAATTCATTAGTTCAAATATCACAGCAAATATTAATTTTATTTCCAATGAAATCAGGATGTTAACAACCAGCTCTGATCATTCCCAATTTTGGTTTGCTATCTACATCATGTTACTAATTCAAACATATTTAAATAAGATACCTTTTAAAACAAGGTTTGGTTTAAAAGCTAACTGAAGCATTATGTTTATCCATCTCTTTTATTAGTATTTATCAGAGTAGGAAAGTTTGGTTTTCTCTCTTTTCTTAGATAAATGTTCTCAGTCTAATAAATTATTTACAGATCTAATAACTGAAAATTATTTACTGATCTGGTAATCTGATGGCAAAGGGAAAACTTAATAGAAATGCAGTGAGAGAGTAGGAATATTCATTAAATCTACAATAGGTTCTGAATATTTTACTCAAACAGAGCAATTCCATAATGTTTGGATTTTAATCAAAATTGGCAAATGTGTTTTAAAAATCTGATTCAGACAATTTCCTCAATAATGTCTTACCTATTTTTTCTGGTATCACTCTGCCACTATGAATGGCTTAAAACCTATTCTCATTAGTGTTACATGACCACAATGATGGTTGGATGATTCCGTAACATGCTAAAAATCACAAGGAGAGTGAAATAATTTTGGCTGAACTTAACTTTAATCTCAATGCAGATATACTATCCATGAATAGAGCTGAAGCAAGAAGAAGAAAAATGAAACTTGAATTAGGAAAAGAGGAAAGAAGAAATGGGTTACCTTGCAAGTTAACCCTGATTTCTTATAGTTTTCTTTCTGTCAAATTTCACCACTGAGGACACTTAGGATCTTACCCATGACCTTGCTATTTTGTTAAAATATGTGATCCATATTTGCATGCGAAACAGCCAAGAAGCCAAAGAATTTGTTCTTGGCTTCTAAAAAAAAAAAAAGCAATGTCAGGAGTTTCAATTCACTTTTTGATAAGATAGATTCCAATTTCTAATTATTGGAATAAGCCAACAAAGAGTAAACAATTTCACAGTTCATTTGAGTAAATGAGGATTCCTGCAGTATTATCCATACAAACACAGAAGTAACATCATAAACAATGGCTATCAGTGCAATCTCAGTTCAAGTTATATTTAATCTTATCTCTACAGAAGAATATCTCCTTTCCATGCAAACCTGCATCTTCAATTGAATCTGAGATATTTTGCCTTTTTATTTGATCAAATCTCAAATATTTGAGACTGAACCGTTCAGCATTCTTGCAACAGAGACCAGAATCACAATGAAAGACTGCCTTAAAACCCAATTACATAGTCCATAAAATACCAAGATTAGTATTAAGTTACTGAAAGATTCAGATATAGCAAAACTACAATTTTAATATAACAATTAAACATCTAATTGAGGTGGATTTAGATAATAAGAACCACCTAGACCAGGGGTCTGCAAAGTCGGCTCTTTTAAGACTGGTGGACTTCAACTCCCAGAATTCCCCAGCCAGCTGGCTGGGGAACTCTGGGAGTTGAAGTCCACCAGTCTTAAAAGAGCCGACTTTGCAGACCCCTGACCTAGACGTATCTGGAGTTGCAGAGCCATCATTTTCCCAGTTATCTTTTCCAGAAAATGAATTTTTTAGACTACCTTTTGATTGCACAGAACTCTTGGATCTTACAAAATACCTTCAATGCAATCTTAAAAGAGGCACTGATAATTATTGGACCAGTACGTCTTTCATAACATTAATACCTTTTATGTTCTACAAATTTAAAATAATTCATAAATGCAAGATTGGTGATTGCTGAAATTAGATCAGCAATGTCATTCAACCTTAGATGGAACTGACTGAATTTATCCATGGTTAATAAAATACACAAAGAAATATAATCATCTCTATATAGGAATTTAAATGGACTCTACTTCTAGGTCAGTTTGATCTGTCTCAATAATCCTTCCATTTCTAATTCCCAAGCACCAGGGTTAAATTCTTTTATTCCGTTTCTCATATCTTCACGTTTGTACCAGCCATCAATTTGAGACTAATCGGGGAGTAATCTGTCCATGATAACAACCAGAGAAAGCTATGCCACATTCACTGTGCAATATCATCTCCATACAAATAGTTAGATCCAGTATGGCTACATGCATGGGGCCAGATGGTAGCTACGATATGGTCTTCATGAAAGATGTAACATCCTAAGATGCTCCTGATTGGGCAAATTGGACACTGAAATTAACTGACAAGGAGCCCAGGACAAACCAACATCAGAACAGGTTAGTATATATGGTACATAACAATATTCCCACACAATCCCAGCCACCCAAATCCAGGAGCAAGGAGTTAAAATTGGCAGACTAGAACTGATTAATGACCAAGAAGTCCAAAGATATGACCACTTCATCCCCCCAGCTTCCAATCCTATCCTTTGAGAAAACTGCAGCAAAAAAATAGATTGCCTGGTCTCCTCCATCTATAGGTAGTCCTCGATTTACAACTATTTTTTTAGTGACTGTTTCAAGATACAATGGCACTAAAAAAAGTGAATTTATGACAATTTATGACCATTGCAGCAATCTGACAAGCAAAGTCAATGGGGAAGCCAAAGTCACTTAACGATGTATTACTACTTTAACAACTGCAGTGATTCATTTAACAACTATGGCAAGAAAGGCCATAAAATGGAGCAAACACAACAACTCTCTTGTTTAGCAATAGAAATGTTGTGCTTAACTTGGTCTTAAGTCAAGGACTACCTATAGTCTTAAATCCTAGATAATAGATATTGTACCAACCTATCATTGAGGAAAGGATTTAAGCAAGATGGTAAGGAGTTCCAGGGACCAAATCAAGTACTTCAGTTAACTATATGTGGCTCACAATCTATAAATATAGTCCAACTCTTTTCCATTGGAACAGTGCTATTAAAACAATGCTACACATATTTTGTACGACTACAACAGAAAACTATTATTCAATGCACATTATTTTAACTTTTTTCTGAATTTAGTTGCAGTATGCACCCGAGGGGTGTTTTCTTCTTTTTATAATGAAAATATTTTTCTTTGCATATTCCAACGTAATTATAAATCATACTATTTTAATTTTTCCTGTATTATAACAACACAAATTAAATACAAAAGATTTTCAATGACTTTATTGTATAACAGATTTGAAATTCACACAACAATGTAAATATTAGTTGGTTTTAATCTTGATGTGTGGCAGTGTATTTCATGAACTCAATAATATGGTCATTCTAAGTGAAGATCAGTCCCCCCAAAAGCCCCAACTATTCTGTGTTAGTTATGGGTTCCTGACCTTAAGTCAACCACTTCACTTTTACAACTTGGCTTCTCTAGACAGCTTCTTGAAATTGTTTTTTCTTTATTTTTTTTACAAACCCCCCACCCCCTAATCTTTTTCTATGATCAAAGGGAGTGATATAGATATGGAATGGAGGAGTTGACTGACTCACTTTCTCCATGGTGATTCAGTTAAATAGTTAAAATTACTGACCAACAATGGAACAACATAATAAAATTAATAGAGCCATAAAATGCAAGTACTAAAATACTAAAAGTTAAATATTTAAAGCTACACCACTATATTATAAAATTATTTTATGCATAAGATTTTAATAATAAGTACAAGGTATGTTTTACATTTTTTTAATCATTAAGTCCATGGTGATATTATTGCTCAGATCATTAGGTACCCTTATTTTACTTTAAAAAATATATGTATGTGTTTATGTGTATCTATTTCTACCAGATAAGTTCAAGATGCTCTTCATCTTGCCTTCAACTTTCAGCATTTAATATTTGCTGCTTGAGGCAGCAGTGGCAACTTTCTCTACCTGATGGTCGAACTCATCCTGCATAAAACAAGTTAGTCACAAAATTGTTATGAATTCTAGTACAGCAAAATTGATTAAGAACTCAATTCAATTTACAACTCTCCCAAATTTGGTCAATTATGATCCTAAGATTGTGTTCTTTCTTCTATACCTAAGAATCCAGATACAAAGCAGAGATTTTACTTGATGATCATCTCTAAAGATTATAAATTCAATAAGGCATCAGGGGAAATCATGTTTTAATCCAGTTCATGGTTAATTATTGCAACTGCTTCAACGTATTAACTGTTTTGGTAATTTTTAAATTTGTTATATTTCATAATTTATGCTCCCGCGTCCCCACCACATTCACTTGTTGAGATGGGCCACTATGGAAATCAAATAAATAAGTATATCAAATGTCTTATGATCATAAGAAAAAATCACTTGTAAACACCAAAGCTGTAATAATTTATTACAATTAGCCAATTCTGCCATTTGGATTTTCAGTTACTTGTCAAACTTTCCATTTAAACAAAATGCTCATACCAGAAGTGAGTATGTGTTAGAAGGGCTCAATGTCCCGGATAATAAGATCACTTTATTGGCCCATCTTGGGATTTGGAAGCAGAAGTCACAGCTGGTTTTTAAATGGTTATTGTCAATAGTTTCTGATTCTAGGCAGGAAGTACAGTAGGAGGACATCAGCAATATAAATATAGACATCAGTGTTTCTATACACAGGTTTTATAGTAAAGATATAAATACAAACTTAAGTGCAAGCATATTGTGTAAGCATAATTTACTGAATATATTTTAACAAGATAAAAGCAATGCAAATATTAGAAAGGAATCAAAGAGAATAAGACAGAATAGTGAATTAGAAAGAAAATAATAGAAATAGAAAAGGAAAAAGACCAAAAGTAAAGATTATAAGAAAGCAGCTTCTAAGCTTTTCGACAATGATTATAAATGAATTTTGTCTCTAAATAAATAGTATAATTATAACACAATTTTCTTCCTTTCATAAGCACTATCCTACATATGATATGTAAGTTCATTTTTCAGCAAAAAGTCCATAATGGGCTTTCAGTCACTGATAAATGTAGTTTTCAGTCTTTCTCTAAAACCAAATTAATTTTGCCACCTCTCCAAATTCTGCCAACTTTTCCTTTTTCTTCTCTTATTTTTATTAAGAAAATTTCCGTTTTCTTTCTTTACTATTTGCTATTTTCATTTATTGTTTTAATTTTCTATTATGGTTTTTACTTTGTTAAAAATTTCTTCAATAAAAGTGTAAAAGAAAGAAACCATTTAGATACTCTCAAACTCATCCAGTGAAGTTGTCACTCTTGATTTCAGTCTAACAAGAAGCTTATTTTAATTTAAATTAAATTTTAAAAAAAGATTCGAAGTTTCTTAACAGCTACACAGCTATTGTTCTCCCACAATGTGGGTTATTTGCAGGGGTGTCCATAGTAGATTGAACAACAAAACAATCAGAGGAACATCCTTTTTAATGTGAATTGCATTCATCACACATGTAAAAAGAACAGGGTTTTGATCGCCTAGTTGCACCTACCATTTACATCATTTTTATCGCCCTTGAAGATGAACCCCCGATTACGAACAAGTTTGTTATTACAAACTTGGTAAGAGAATTAAAATTTGCCATTCTGTACCAGGATTTTTTGTAACAAACTGAATTCTGGTCTGGAAAATATGTAACAGATTTATTTCCTAGTAAAGGTCTTACTCAAAACAGCTTGAGAAAGGTATCAATGTGACACAGTCACATTAAAAGTCATATGAGATCTGTCTCAGCCTACTATTGGAACATTATGCTTCAAACTATATTACTATATTTATTTGGAGTATTGCATGTACTTTCAAACATTGCGTGTACTTTCAAACATACTGTATTTTTCAGACTATAAGACGCACCAGAGTATAAGAAGCACCAAGCTTTTGAAGAGGAATTAAAAAAAACTCTGCAGACCTCCCAAACCCTCTGCCCACCTAATTTTTTTGTGAAAAACAGGACATGCAGAGTGTTTGAGAAACCTACAAAGTGCTCCTGGGGACTGCCACCCCCAGCCCCCTGGAGCACTTTGCAGGCCTCCCAAACCCTCTGCACATCCATTTTTGCAATAAATGGGATGCACAGAGGCAGGGTTTTGGGAGGCCACAAACGCTGTATTCAGTGTATAAGACTCACCCAGATTGTCACCCTTTTTTGGGGGGGAAGGTGCGTCTTATACTCTGAAAAATATGGTATCTTATTATTGATTCCACTTCTTTTCTCCTCTTCCTTATTCATAAAGAACTACTGATATTTAGACAAACCACTATCCAAATCAATCTTTGACTCTTTGCAAGCAGCCTTCCAATAAATACTAAGGCAACAGCAGTCCCGAACTAGGTCTATGCCATTTATGTTCAAGCTGGAGGACAGCAATACTTTTATCACTAAACAAACACCTATTTTTCACTGGGATTATCAACCATGTAATTATGCAACACCACTATTCCCAGGGCACTCCAGACGATTAACAGAAATGGAATAACATTTGTCAGTTTGTTCTATGTCTTTTGTTCTTAGATGGAATATTAGACATGACCATGGAAAATAACTCCATCATCCATTATTACTACCCATAATAAGTACATGTCATCCAAAACATCTAACAACTCTAAGTAATTAATTTGCAACTGAAGATGCCTACATCCATAACTGAAGACCAATATCCAGTTGGTCATTATGAGAAGTAGAATACAGACTAGATTAAGTTTGGTAGCATCTAAGTAAGCGCCCTTTTTCTTATATTAAGACACTTCTCATGCAACCTTTTGAAAACACAAACATATATGTTGATACAAATTCATGTAACTCAGTGGAATTTAACTTTGCAGTATTGAATTGGCCAAAGTTCTGAGATGATGCCATTGTCTCCAAGAAAGGGCTGCTTAAAATATCTGAAAAATATTAAGTACTCTTATTTTATTGAAAATACATTTATGCTAAATTCATATATTTGCTAAGCTTCATAATTTTTGGATTTTCTTGCAACATTGGAAAATATCGGGATAAAAGATGTATCTTTTGTTATCCAACACAAGGTGCCCATCATACCCATGTCTTTTAACCAATTTCCCAATCACCAGGTACTTTCAACCAATAGTTGCCAACACTCACGTGGTAGTTTGTTGACACGCCAAGGAACAGAGTTTGTAACAAAGCCATGCTTGGAGGCCATAACAAGGACCCAGGTGCCCAAGCGATAACTGATGGGGAGCATACTGATACCCTCATGGTCAGTGGTGCCTGAAGCCAAAGATGTTTGGTTGCCATACACTTCCACAGCTGCCTGGGAAAGTGGGGATAAATCGCCATTTTCGTAGACTTGGACTTTGATCACCACTTCTGGAGGAAAGAGAGAGAGAGAGCATAGAAAAGTACATGTTAGGAGACAAATACTCCTCCCACTACTCCATGATTGGAATATTTATGCATTTTTATTATTTTTTCTAATCATCCTTGGTAATTGTATTGCCAAATCCAATTGTGTTAGAGATATAGAAAACAAGCAAATAATATGGGACGATTAATTTCCATTCCACCTCTAAAACCTTTATATTCTACCTCCTTTCTATATACAGCACTTCATCTGTTTTTTAAGTTCCTTCCTAATTAGTTACTCAATAGCAATATAATACATCATCTGCTTCTCTAGTGTTTTGATAACAATATTTCTATTGTTTCTGGGACCAAATAGGATACATTTTCTCAGATAATAAAATCTCTCAGTTCCTTCATTGAAATTGCTTTTCTCCCCAGCATTTTGTGTCTGACATTTGTACATTTTAATTCTTTTGGAACATCACAAGAAGTTAGGTTTTGGTTTATACATTGTCAGTCTCATAAACAAGCAATTTATAGTTAAAATGGACTTCCTTCTAACTCCAATTCTGAGTACCATTTTTTAGAGCAGAGGTTTAAATTTAGTAAGTAAATTCCTGTGCAACCTCAAGATGGGGAAGAGTGTTCACAAAGCCAAAATGGACACTCAAGCCCAAACCAGTGGATTTTCTAAGACCTCTGTTGTAGTGGAATGTAGTCTGGATTACAGGAGGGGCTGCATTCCAGATCGCCAAGAGTACATTTAAAAACTTTGGTTGGGAGAAAGAGAGCTCAGAAAGTTCTACCCTCGCAGTTATCAGATTATATCTTGAATGATGCAAGTAGTTTTAGTTTGGCAAGATTTCCGTTCATAAGCAAGGAAAAGGAAAAGGAAAGTGCTCAGAGGTAATTTTACATCTCCTGGTTCTTGGAACCTCAGTTGTTAAACATGGAGCTCTTCTAGAAAGTGTTCCAATGATGTTCACTCACTGTGCCATCTTTTTTTTTTTACTTTCTATTTCTGTTATTTTTAGGGTAATACTCTAAGTCAGTTACTTATGATTTGTTTTTGGTGTTTTAATGTACTTTGGATGTTTTAATTTTTTGCATATTTTACATATTATCTCAAGGGTCATCCGATGGAACCAAGATATAGATTGGCAAATAAATCAAACTTTGAATCTCTTGTAAAACACCCAGGATTTTACCCTGGAATAAGGGATAGGCAGGGTGTCTTGGCTGACTGCACTTCTTGAGACCTTGGCAAGCTCCAAGATGATCTTTATTAAGAACTGCAGTGCACAGCATGCACAGTACCAAGTAATAAGTTGTGTCAGCATTTCTGCTCTGAGAAGAATCCGTTCTGTACCCCCACCCCAAACACCTGGCGACATCCCACAGCTGAAATGCTTGTGCCAGCCCAACCTCCCCCATTTCTCAGGCTATGCTATGGCAACGGCCTCATTTGTCCTATAAAGTATTTCCCGCCCTAAGATACATTTAGATCTAGATAGCAACATAAGCATTTCTTTTTGTATACGCTACTGTAGATGTGAATAATCTCTTCTTTATTATTGGAATTTGTTGCCATGGGAACTGCATCCAAGAGCAAGGCCTAAGTCACATCTTTCAGCGAGCCCAGGAGTAACCATGGTGTAGAACAATAGTTTCCTTAGCCATAACTGCGTGTTTTTGTTTACTCTTTCACAGTTTTAAATTATTTTGTGGTCACAATGGGTATATGAGAGAAAGAGGTAGACACACACACCCTTCTCCAATATATAGTTACAAAGAAAAAAGAAGTCTTTCCAGAATGTTCAATGCTGTAATTTCCCCAAGATTTTAAGATTACCCACTATATCTGGCTCATAAAATCCAGGCAGCGCCTAGATGGCAGCAGAAGATTATCATTTTCCTCTACTCTTTGCTTCCACCTAGCATCTTCTGTAGTTTTGCATCCTGGATACAGTAATTCTGCAAACCTGTGAATAAAGAAATGCTGAAACCTTTCTACATGAGCCCCTAGAATGGAATCTTTTAAGATTCGTTAATCAGTCCTTACCGGTGTAAGATTTCCTTCCCTTCCAGCAAGTCTTAAAGTAAAATAAAGCCATGCTTAAAATACTACGCTCAGGGAAAAGGAAAGACAAGAAGAGAGAGAAAACCCCAAGGGGAAGAGACTGTTGGACCATTCCTGTCTATCTTCCCTCTAAGATGTGCATTTGATCATATGTGTGTATACTCTACATCAAACTCATGCACACAAAATTAAGTATAATACTACTACTACTACTACTACTACTAATAATAATAATAATAATAATAATAATAATAATGAAAAAAATTTGCCTGGGACATCAGGGAAGCAATCCTGATCTTGCAATAAGCCTACTCTGGATCATGCCAAACTATAGATATGCCAGGTGTGATTCCAGAGCCTTCCTCCCCCCTAAAAAAAAAGTTTAATTCGTATCTGCGGAGTTTGATCGTTATTAAATTTATGCTAATAGCATAAATTTATGCTATCTTATATATTCTTGTGTAAGGCTTTTTTTTTCTTTAAAAATGTTCATTACAATAGCAAAAAAAATCTGTTCATAAAATACTCATTGCAATATCAGTTATCAGTGACTAGTGAGTTTGTATTACAATCTGCAAGTATGTATATGTAGACTATACAATTCCAATGAAAAATTAAAAAAGAGAGACAGCTTAGAACATACCATGGATGTACAGGGAATAGTTCATATATGAGCATTTAGATAAAAATGCATTGCTTGGCAAGATAGGTTTAGCAAACAATTCATCCCAAATCAACCCGATCTCTTTTTTATTGACAGCAACAAGTTCAGCACTGAAGGAATGTGATGGTTCTGACATTTAACAGACTCCCATGATATCCTAGTAGAGAAGTTGTCAAACTGTTGACAGGACTCTGCTAATGTTAGATAGATGCTGAGGTGGTGAAACAACTTTACATCAATGGCGCCACATCCAGTCAGAAAGAGGCACCAATTGACATATCATAGAACTCTGTTCTAGGCTTAGTTCTGCTCAACATTTATGTAATCAATCAATCAATCAATCAATCATTTAATACTTATAAACCGCACCCTCTCCCCATGGGGACTCGGGGCGGTGCACAGGTAGAATAAAAACAATAAAAAACATACAAACATCAATAAATATACAAACAATTAAAAGCAAATTAAACACAGCCTGTGCTAAAATCCCATTTAACTAACTAAACTAAAATTTACCCAATAAAAACCTAGACAGGGGGACTATCCCAGTAAATAATTTGAATGGTGGTGGTAGTTGGAAAATATTAATTCTGCAGAAGACCCAATGACAGTGGGGATAACAAACCTCCCAGAGGACCTTAACAAAGTGGTACAATGAGCAGAAACCAGGAAGCTGAGAAATGCAGTGACTTTCAATAGGATTGTAAATAAGGTTTGTGTGTGTGTGTGTGTGTGTGTGTTTGTGTGTGTACACATACACCGTTTCCCTGAAAATAATACCTCCCTGGATAATAAGCCCAATTGGGCTTTTGAGCGCATGTGCTAAAATAAGCCATTCCTGAAAATATTGCAACAAAGCAGCAGTCATGAGGTGACCACGCTCACCGCTTCCTGCACCTCAAAAATAAGACCTCCCCTTTCGGGGGGGGGTTAGCAAAAGAAAATAAGACCCTGTCTTATTTTCGGGGAAACATGGTATGTATGTGTGTGTGTGTATTTGTTTTTGTACATTTCGTAGCACAAGCAAGAAACCAAAGGCACCAGCCTGGTGATGACGAGTGTGATCTCGTCGAAACGTTGCCAAAATACTTTTAATTTTACACGGGAAAAGACCCAAACAAACCAAAACCTACATACATACATATCTAACTTGCCATCTTCAGGCTTTGGTCTGTGGCTGCATAGATGCTGCCCTTCCTTAAATCTTGGGGTGTGTGTGTGTGTGGAATGCTGACTCTGTTGCTGTGAGTGGGTTGACTGGCTGTGCAGCTGCATCATGATTGGTAGATTGATGCTGATTGGTCCTATCTGTGTGTTTCTCCTTATTTTGTATTTCAACAGCTTGGGTGGTGGGTGGGGCTTGTCTGATGGCTAGTGCTGGTTTCCAGATGTCTGGTAGGCGGGAGGTATCATCACATTTGTTCATATTGTGAGGTTGTTTCTCTATTTCGATGGCTTCTCTGATTATTCTCCTGTTGAGCTGTTCAGCCTTGGAAATCATTTTGGTTCCTTCAAATTCAATATCATGTCCTGTAGCTTTGAAGTGTTGGTAGAGGGATGAGGTTTTAAGTTGTTTTTTTTACTGCATTTTTATGTTCTGCAATGCGTACACACACACACACATACACACACGATGGAGGAAGGAAAACTGGGTAGCAGTAGATGATGTCTTGATAGATCACAAGCTAAACAAGAACCAGCAGTTTGATATAGCTGTAAGCAAATAAATAAAAAACCCAAACCAAATTCAGCCCTAAACTGCATCTACAGAAATATAGCGTCAAGATCAAAAAAAATGTTGTTCCTTTCTACTCCACATTGGTTAATTACACTTAGTATATTATATCCAGTTATTACATGCGATTTTAGGAAACTGGAAGGAGAGTAACCAAGGATCATCGTTGGGGGGAATGGGTTGGGGCGGGGGATCTTATAGCAAATGGTTGAAGACATCCAAAATGTTTTACCAAAGAAAGAATTACAAGAAGACATAACTATGTTCAAATATCTAGAGGGCTTCCATGCAGATGGAAAGATCTCTCAGTATTGTTCCAGACAGAACAAAAGACAGAACAAAAAATCAAAAAGTCTACATTATAAGGAAGTTTCCAACTGAACATTAGGAAGAACATTATTCAGTAACACAATAAATTGTTTTGGGAGACGGTGAACACTTCTTTGTTGGAAATATTTAAGATAAGGCTGGATAGCCAGCTATTGAGAATGTTGTAGCGGTAGATTCCTGCAATGGGCAGAAGACTAAATTAGATTACCTTCAAGATCTCTTCCAACCTGTATGTATTATGCTCTTATGAAAAGAAAAAATAAGAATTAAATATAGTGGTATAGAGCAGATAGCTTATTTTGAATCAAAATTAGATATTGAGAAATGGCTACAGAAAAAATGCAATGCTAACTATGAGATATAGTTAAGAAATGATAATTTAGTGAAATATTAAAATTGGGCATTTATATAATTAATGACAGACCATAATTCTTACAATAATGTTAGATAAACATGCAATTAATCTTTATCACAATAATTTTAAAAATCTTGTTTTAGGATTTTTTCTTATCCTTGTTTTAGGATAAGAAAAACTTAGAAACTATGGCTTTTGGTTAAATTTGAGCTTCAGGGTGCTTTTTAGAATCTATATAAATAAATAAAAAATGTAAAATCGTTTGTGCAAAATCGTTAATCTCAGAAAGTACTGCATCAATCGCCACCAAATTTTCACACAATGTTACTAAGAAAGGGCGTAACAATCGTACGTACATTTTGTGTGGCTGGCACACGTGTGTCATATGCAAGCAGCACAAACGTAAAAGGTACACACTTCTCAGGTTTTCACCTCCCTGTAGCTCATCCCATCCAGCTGCTTCTTATGATGTATCACGCACACACCCCTCACATTTCTAATGGTCGTTTCTCAACAACCGAATAAGACTCTAATGTTCCCACACTGATTGGAACCTATTACGCCCAAAACTAGGCATGGGGGGTAGCACACTCCCATGTGGCCCATTTTTGGTCCCAGGACACTGTATGGAGCCTACTAGGCCCAAAACTGGGCATGGGGGGTAGCACACTCCCAGGGGGGCCATTTTTGGTCCCAGGAGGCTGCATGGTAGGTATGTAGAGGGATAGAGAGAGGGGGGGAGGGAAATACAGTAGGTAGGTAGGTAGGTGGATAGAGAGATAGGGAAAAATACAGTAGGTAGATAGATAGGTAGAGGGATAGAGAGAGAGATGGAAAAATACAGTAGGTAGGTAGGTAGGTAGGTAGGTAGGTAGGTAGGTAGGTAGGTAGAGGGATAGAGAGATAGGGAAAAATAAGTAAGTAGATAGGTAGGTAGAGGGACAGAGAGAGAGAGAGAGGGAGAAATACAGTAGGTAGGTAGGTAGGGAGGTAGAGGGATAGAGAGAGGGAGGGAAAATACATTAGGTAGGTAGGTAGAGGGATAGATAGAGGGAGGGAAAATACATTAGGTAGATAGGTAGAGGGAGAGAGGGAGAGAGGGAGAAATACAGTAGGTAGGTAGGTAGGTAGGTAGGTAGGTAGGTAGGTAGGTAGGTAGAGGGATAGATAGAGAGGGAGAAATACAGTACGTAGGTAGGTTGGGGGTTATACGGTTGTTGTGTGTACGTGTTTGTGTGTGCAGGTGTACATCTACACACAGATTGGTCGGCCATTTAACCATACTGGGCCACAGCAACACATGGCTGGGTACAGTTAGTTATTAATAAAAAGACCAAGTCAGTCCATGCAAATATGTTGCTCTACTCTCAAATCTTGATTACGGACAACTCCTAAAAATAGGGTTTACTCAGATACTTTCCTTCTTTAGCTGATTTTTTTCTACGTAGGAAAAATGATAGAAGAATCGAAGGAAAATATGAGGCTATATATAAGTAAGGAATAGAGGACAGATACTGCTGTGACCTCTTTCATAAAGGAGATTTTGATAAATATAAAACTCATTTGAAAGCACCTCTATAAATTTTCCAAGAGAGTTGAACGTTGGTAGTGATTACCCAAAGAATGAACACTGAATTTCTGTCCCTGAAACAAGTATTCTTGAACATTTTTATTTTTCCAAAAAATATTCAAAATCTTTTAAGTATCAACAGAATTAAAAAGGGGACTTTTACAATGGCAGTGATCCCTGACTTTCATATCCTTGGATCAAAAATAGCATTCTCTCTAATTTCAGTCATCAGCATCATATCCCACAAACGTCATAATTCAGTTCACCCCCACCCCAGCATTCCTATTCTATTACCTCCCAAGCTGTTTCCCTTGCTTCCTGTCCAATGCTTCAAAGTGCAGCCTTGCTTCTTTTCACTCTTGCATCCCCACCCTAACTTCACTGCACTGCAGGCCATATATTATCTCCAAATTACACAATCACTTTTCTCTGCTTTAGAATTGTACTTTGGGCAGGCCTATCTGACAACCCTGAATCAGTTAACAGTTAAGGTTTTCCTCCAAAAGAAGATACTATGAAGATAGTAGAAACAGATTTCAACTTTGCTAATTAGCAGGATTTTATATCTTAACATTATGAATGAGTGGGACACATATCAAAATCTGCCAGGCAATAACAAGACTTGAAGTTGAAGGAGTCCTTGAGTTAAAACTACAGTACTTGCTCAATAACTATTCAAGTTACAATAGTGCTGAATGAGGAGTTGATTGATCCTTGAAATCGAAGCCATCGCAGCATCCCGATGGTCACATTATCGCAGTTTGGGCACTAGGCAGTTGGCTCACAATAAGAACAGTTGCCGTGTCTTATAGGTGAATGATCATTATTTGTGACCTTCCCTGTCCACTTCCCACAAGCAGTCTAATGAGGAAGCCAGCAAGAAAGTTGAAGTTGCTCTAACCATTTTTTTTTGCCTGACCGTCTATGCTTTGTATATAGTCTGCCTGAAGCACCCACTTGTCTTTAATAGTGCCTACCCACAACTCCTGCTCATGCTTTACAGGACCTATCTGTGGCAACCATCCACCCAGCTGCCCACGCTCCTAGTACCTATGGATGGCACCTGTCAACCCACACTCTGTATTGCCTGTCTGCGCTCTGCCTGTCCCCATTCCCTACCCACTGGGATGTCCACTAGCCAGCTTGCCTGAGACGTCTGCTTCTTCCCATGTCAATTATGTGAGGTCCTTGATTAACAACCTGGACACTCATGGGACTGTCAAGATTGCCAGTGCTAAATGATATGTTCATGTGACATTGCGCTTTTAAACTGTGTTAGTGATGATGGAAATTCCATAAAACTGCCTCACTTTCTTTTAAAATCAGGAGATTTTATTGAGGAATATATTGAACTCACATCAAAATGTTTCAAGCAATATAAGAACATCTCACCAAACACAATATGTCTTTAATGCATTACAACTGCTAACTGATAATCTGTTATTATTTTCAATCTATATCACACACAATTTGCATCTGCATAACCAACCTGTCTTCCACTTTCTTTCATCCTCCTTTTTCCGATTTAAATCTTCCATTAATTTAGTCATTCTATGAATCTGACGAAGTCAGTTGCACCTTGTGAAAGCTTATGCCTTTTAACATAATCTGTTACAGAGAAAGATTTTCCTTGAAATCAAATTCTATAAAATAATAAAATGAAAAGTTTTAAACCCACAAGTGGCACTTGTTTTTCTGGACGCACATTTACATTGGGAATTTATGATACAACAAATTAAGAATATGAAATTAGGGGAGCAATTTGAGAGACTAATAAAAGTTATATACTCTACCCAAAGGGCAAATATATTAAACGGGGAAAGCACAGAGACCTTCAAAATAATAACAAAAGGAGTAAGACAGGCTTGTCCACTATCACCTCTGCTCTTTATTCTGAAGCTAAAAAGTTTGCTAATAAGAATTAGACAAAACTTGGAGATTTCAAGAGGAACTAAAATTAAAAGAGAGGTGTATAAAATTCAAGCCTTTGCAGATGATTTGATATTTATTATAGAAGATCCACTAGAAACAGGAAGTAGTTTAATTCAAGAATCAGAAAAATATGGAGATGTAGCAGGGTTAAAGATCAATAGAAAAAAGACTAAAATGATAATCAAAAATTTGATGAAAGAACAAAAAAAAAAAAGAATTAGAAAGGACAAAGAATGATAGGACTGCAAGTGACAAAGAAAGTTAAATATCGGAATATGGCTAACCGCAAAGTGCTCAACTATAAAAGAAAATAATTATACACAATTAGTGCAACAAATTAAAAAAGATTTAGAATTATGGGGGAAGCTACAACTGTCATTATTAGGGAAAATAACAGGAATAAAAATGAATATACTACTGAGACTTCTATACTTATTTCAAACAATTCCCATAATATTAGAGAAAAACTTCTTTACTAAACTGAACAAGATTATATTAAAATTTATATGGCAAGGAAAGAAAGCTAGGATAAAACTGAAAGTATTACAGGATAACAGAAGCAGAGGTAGTATGGGACTCCCAGACTGGGAGCTTTATTATAAAGCAGCAATGTTAATATGGATCAGGGATTGGATTAATTTTAAAAATTAAAAGAATATTAACATTAGAGAGTCACGATTTACAAACGGGATGGCATTCCTTCTTATGGGAAAAGGGAAAAAAGATACAAACATATTTTCATAGACACTATATTAGAGACGCACTGATACAGGTCTGGAATAAAATTAGGGAAAAATACTATATGAAAATACCTATATGGCTTTCCATTATGGGAGCCATGATATATCCCAATGCATTAGATATATCTAAAATGGTTAGATACAGAGAAATTTTAGACATTCAGGGGAATTTGCAAACAAATCAAGAATTAAAGGAGCAAAATAAATATATGGATTGGTGGCCATATCTTCAATTACAAATGAGGTATAAAAAAGATGTAAAAGAATATGGAATCTACACAGAATTACAACAAATAGATAAAAATTTAACAGGTCTGGAAGATAAATTTATAAGAAAAATGTACAAATATTTATTAGAAGTGACACTGGAAGAAGAAAAAATAGTCAAAGGTTGCATGATAGCGTGGGCCAAAACTTTTGGACCTAACATAGATCTAGTGGATTGGGAAAGAATTTGGAATACAAATTATAAATTAACAAGATCAGCAGCACATAAAGAAAACATGTACAAAATGTTTTATCGTTGGCATTTACCACCAATGTATCCGAACATCAATCCGACGTTGGAAATGCAAAAAAATGCAAGGGACTTTCTATCATATGTTGTGGACTTGCCTGGAAACTCAAAAGTATTGGATTAAAATTTGGAAATGGATACAACAAATTATAGAGGAACAAATAGAATATAAACCAGAACTTTTTCTGCTGGGAATAACCATGGGGAAATATAGAGAGTTATTTCTATAACTTTTCTATATATTAATATACTTGTTGACTACAGCCAGAATAAAGTTTGCCCAATGTTGGAAACAGAGTAATAGTCCCCCAAATGCATTAGTGATTCAGAAAATTCTAGATTGGGCAGAAATGGATAAATTAACATTAAAATTAAAGGACAAAGAAGAGTCTGAATACTATGAAATTTGGGATAATTGGTATAAATCGTTGTGTAACAGAAATAAAGAAATAAATAATGAAAGGATAACTGACAATAAATAATGAAAGGATAACTGACAATCATTGGCCATAGGGGGCGAACATGACAATTATGTTTGTAATCTTAAGCACTGATGCACAAAATGCTTGCCTGAATGACATGTTGTACAAAGCACAAAATGAATGTTTTTTATTTGTTTTTATGTTAAAAAATAAAAAGTTTTTACAAAAAAAAAAGAAATAAAGAAATAAAGTTAATCTAGGCAAGAAGCAATAGAGAAATGTATAGAACTGAAATGAATGTATATAAATATAGAAGCGATATAAGATCAATATATACAGGTATGATGACACAACAATGTTAATGTGATGATTGAAAGTTGTTATTATAGATGGGAAAAACAATAAAACAATATATCTTTTAGTTGTTTGAAATCTTCAACATGCTATGCTTTAGCTGACCTTGATAGTTCATTAGAGCTGCATTGCTGCTTGTCACACCAACGACAGACATTTCTTGGTATGCAAGTATGCAAGGTATGCAAGTGTGAAGACCACAAGGATTCCATCACCGGTTGGGCAAATGTGGCCGATGGTTACAAGCGGTCACATGTCCCAACCCCCGCAATCTAGGTGGTCAGGGCTTACAGAGCCAGGGCTTGAGACTGATGCTATGCAATGCCAGGTCCGTTGTCAACAAAGCCCCCCTCATTAACGACCTTGTGTCGGAGGGGGAGCCGGACCTGGCGGGAATTACGGAGACCTGGTTGGGTCACGAGGGAGGACTTCCCCTCGTGGAAATGTGCCCACCAGGTTACCGTGCGTTCCATCAGTCACGGGCCCTAGGCAGGGGTGGGGGGGTGGCGGTCATTGTCAGGGAAGGTCTTGAGCCGAGAGAGACCACTGTGCCACAGATAACCGGTTGTGAGTCCCTCTGCGTGAAGTGGCGCCCAGGGAGGCAGTTGGGCTTGCTGATTGTGTACCTGGCTCCCCGCTACGTATCAGCAGCCCTGCCCAAGCTCCTCGAGATAATCGCCGAGATGGCGGTTGAGACTCCCAGACTGTTAGTCTTTAACCTGCCATCGGTAGGCGAGACTTCCGAGGTTGCTCGGGAGTTCATGGCCTCCATGACGGCCATGGACCTGATCCAAGTAATTCAGGGCCCTACACACGAGGGAGGACACACACTGGATCTCATTTTTATCTCCGGCCAGTGGATGAGTGATCTGGGAGTCGGGGATTTAGTCATCATACCCCTGTCATGGTCAGATCACTCACTTCTCCGGCTCGACTTTCCCACCGCTACACCCCACCGCGGGGTGGCGGAACCGGAATACCCAAGAAGGTTCCGCCCCAGGCGCCTGATGGAACCTGAAAGGTTCCAGACGGAGCTTGGGCCACTACCTGTAGCCCTGACCCGCGCCCAGATGGAGGACCTAGTGGCTGCATGGAATAGTGCGGCCACTGGGGCCTTGGACCGGGTTGCGCCTTTGCGGCCTCTCTTGCGGCAGCGAACCACCCTGGCACCCTGGTTCTCCGAGGAGCTGAGGGTGATGAAGCGCCACAAGAGACGCCTAGAGAGGAGATGGAGATCCACACGCTCTGAATCTGACCAAACACAGGTAAGATCCCATTTGAGGACTTACATTGTGGTGATAAGACTGGCCAAACGTCGGTATTGTGCCACTCTTATCGCGTCTGCAGATAACCACCCTGCCACCCTGTTTGGGGTGACCCGCTCCCTCCTTCACCAGAGGCCGCGGGAAGCCCCTTTACAGGGCAGAGCAGAGGAATTTGGAGAGTATCTGCAGGACAAAATCGCTCAGATTCGGAGCAAGTTGGTCTCCACCGTCAGTGGTCCGGAGGAGGCGTCGGAAGCGTGTCTTGAGGCACCATTCTGGGAGGAGTCTGACTCTGTTACTTCCGATGATATGGACAGGTTGCGTAGGAGACTGAGGGCCACCACATGTTTATTGGACCCGTGTCCCTCCTGGCTTGTACTGGCATCCTGGGAGGTTTCACGAGGCTGCCTCCAGGAAATAGTGAGGGCTTCTTTTATTTATTTATTTATTTTATTTATTTAAATTTATATCCCGCCCTTCTCCAAGAAGGACCCAGGGCGGCGCACAGGAAAATTTAAAAACATATAAAATACAATAAATATAATTTAAAAAACTATTAAATAACCTATCCTGCGCTAAAACCAAATTTTAAAAACCCAATTTAAAACTACCTAAAAGTCCCCATGGGAGGTTAGGCTAGGCCGGCTTGTTGAAACAAATATGTCTTAAGACATTGGCGGAAGAGGCGGAGGTCGGTGATGGTACGTAATTCAGGGGGTAGGTCATTCCAAAGGGCTGGGCCCGCCACAGAGAAGGCTCTTCCCCTGGGTGTCGCCAGTCGGCATTGTCCGGCCGACGGCACCCTGAGAAGGCCCTCTCTGTGGGAGTGTATCGGTCTAAGGGATGTATGGGGCAGGAGGCGGTCTCGCATATAACTAGGCCCCGAGCCATGGAGCGCTTTAAAGATAGTTGTCAAAACCTTTGAGTGAGGGGTTCTTGCCTATCGTCTTGAAAGAGGCGGTGGTGAGGCCTCTCCTCAAGAAGCCTTCCCTGGACCCAGCATTGTTAGTAAATTACCGTCCGGTCTCCAACCTTCACTTTCTGGCGAAGGTTGTAGAGAGTGTGGTGGCACAACAGTTTCCATGTCATCTGGAGGAAATTGATTATCTGGACCCACGCCAGTCCGGCTCGGTCACAGCACCGAGATGGCATTGGTCGCGTTGGTGGATGATCTCTGGAGGGCCAGAGATGGGGGTTGTTCCTCCATCCTGGTCCTATTAGACCTCTCGGCGGCTTTTGATACCATCGACCATGGTATCCTATTGCACCGACTGGAGGGGTTGGGGGTGAGGGGCACCGTTTTACGGTAGTTCTCCTCCTACCTCTCCGGTCGGTCGCAATTTGTATTGGCAGGGGGGCAGAGGTTGACCTCGAGGCCTCTCACTTGTGGGGTACCTCAGGGGTCAGTCCTCTCGCCACTCCTGTTCAACACCTATATGAAGCCGCTGGGCGAGATCATCTGTGGTTTTGGGGTAGAGTACCATCAGTACGCGGATGACACCCAGCTGTACATCTCTACCCCAAACCACCCCAACGATGCCCTCAAAGTGATGTCCCGGTGTCTGGAAGCCGTGCGGATCTGGATGGGAAGGAACAGACTCAAGCTCAACCCGTCCAAGACTGAGTGGCTATGGCTACCGGCACCCCGGTTCAACCAGTTGACGCCATCACTGGCCATAGGGGGCGAACATCTAGCCCCCGTGGAGCGGGCATGCAACTTAGGCGTCCTCCTGGACTCTCGGCTGTCTATAGAAGATCATGTGACAGCCGTGGCCAGGGGGGCATTTCACCAGGTTCGCCTGGTGCGCCAGTTGTGTCCCCTATTGGACCGGGACGCCCTTCGCACAGTCACTCATGCGCTTGTGACGTCTCGTCTGGACTACTGTAATGATCTCTACATGGGGCTCCCCTTGAGATGCACCCGGAGACTACAGCTGGTCCAGAACACGGCCACGCGGGCAGTTATGGGAGTCACTAGATACTCCCATGTAAAACCACTCCTGCGCGAGCTGCACTGGCTGCCTGTGGTCTTTCGGGTGCGTTTCAAGGTGTTGATTATCATCTTTAAAGCGCTCCATGGCACAGGATCTAGTTATTTGCGGGATCGTATCCTGCCCCATACATCCCTTCGGCCGATTCGCTCACACAGAGAGGGACTTCTCCGGGTGCCGTCCACCAGGCAGTGCCAGCGGGCGACGCCCAGGGGAAGGGCCTTCTCTGTGATGGGCCCAACCCTCTGGAGCGACTTACCCCCGGATATTAGAACGACTACGGACTTCCGCTCCTTCCGCCAAAAAGTAAAAACCTATTTGTTTCATCAGGCCGGCTTGGCCTAATTTACGCTTCTCGCCGCAATCTGTTTTCTCAAATTGTTTACTGGGTTTTAATGGGTGGTAATTTTAATGGTTTTTAAATTTTAGTACAGGGTAGTTTAATTCGCTTTTAATTTGTATGATTGTATGTTTTTAGATGGTTTTTTAATTTTCCTGTACACCGCCCCGAGTCCCTTTGGGGAGAGGGGGCAGTTTATAAATATAATAAATTATTATTATTGTTGTTGTTGTTGTTGTTGTTGTTGTTGTTATTGTTATTATTATTATTCCTTTATTTTGGACAGCCCTATTAATTCCAATTAGATGGGATTAACTAAAGTAGAACTAGTGAGATGTAACGTATTTTTGCAGTATATTCCGAACTCTTTTTGTCTTGTCATGAGGTATATACGTGAGAGAACCCAGAGCAGAAAGAAATAAAGCATGTTTGCCTGATGTACTATGTTTCTCCTGCTCTGCTATATTAATCTAGGATAGTTAATTCCATACGTATGGCTATGAAAGTGGGACCATAAAAAAGCTGAGCATCAAAGAACTGAGGCCTTTGAACTCAGGTGTTGGAGAAGACTTCTGCAAGTCCCTTGGACTGCAAGGGTGATCAAACCAGTCAGTCCTAGAGGAGATCAACCCTGACTGCTTTTTAGAAGGCCAGATCCTGAAGATGAAACTCAAATATTTTGTCCACCTAATGAGAAGGAAGGACTCACTGGAGAAGAGCCTAATGCTAGGAAAGACTGAAGGCAAAAGAAGGGGATGACAGAGAATGAGGTGGCTGGATGGAGTCACTGAAGGAGTAGGTGTGAACTTAAATGGACTCTGGGGGATGGTAGAGGACAGGAAGGCCTGGAGGAACATTATTCATGAGGTCATGATGGATCAGACATGACTTCGCAACTAAGAACAACAGCAGCTTTATATCCATATGTAGGATACACACATTCCAGGGACTAAGAAAAAGAAAAGATGTGTTGTTTCCTCCTGAAATACCTGTATAATATTTCAAATAGAAACAGAGTTGTAAACTCTACAGCATACACTTTGAACTCCAGCCAACCTTTATTCCCTCCTATGCTTTATTCCTTTCCAGGTGCTTGAGTAGATAAATTCCTTCTTTTATATTTTCTTTTATTAAGAGGCATGTAAACACATAAGCTTTATAGGCTACATTCTACGTAATCTACATGTTGTTCATTAGGAGCAATATCCAACTCTTCTTTTTCTATGGATTGTTCTTGCCAACTGGAGCCCAAACGAGTTGTGCTATGGGAAAAGGCATAGCAGGCAGTCTGTTGGAATCCCCCCACCCCCCAGGACAGCTGCAGGCACTCTCTAAAATCTTCCTTCTGTCTTGCTGCCAGTTAGTAAGCCCTGAAGAGTATTCCCCCAATCAATGCTGAACCTCTTATTACATGGCAGCAGTGAAGCTTGCAATTCTGGCACTGGTGATAGGCAGAATATCAGATGAAGTCAAGAAGGAGAAGGCAATAGGCACCCACAACTAGAGAAAAAAAAATTCACTGCAACTCCACTGAACTCCAACTAACAATGAAGTGCGTAAGAGATTACAGTTCCTAAAATTAATCAAAAAGGAAGTTTTCAGATAGATTTACTTAGTCCTTAATTTTGACTTCAGGACATCTGGCTAGCAACTCTTGAAGGAAAACATGCATATCTTCTCATTCCCATCATATACCTAAGGCCAATTAAATTTGGGATTTTCTGATCCAATGTGGAGGTACCTTTTCCTCTTCTCCTAGCAGAAGCTGATATCCTTGTGGTTTTTCACACTTTAGAAGTGACTATGATGAAGAAGTGGCAGGGACTGGAAACTGGTGAGGGAGGGAGGAGAAAAGGAAGGAAGGATTTCTGACACTCTGTCAGCTTCCCACAAGGCAACTCAACAGGGAAGCAGGCAGGGTGTCAGACGTTGCGCCTATTCCCACTGCTTTTTTGCAATACCATGTATCATTCTATTTCTGTTTAGGTAAGGAAATACCTCTGAAACGATGACCCAAAGGTCACAGGTTGTCTAGGAGATGGCTAAACCTATCACTTTGTCCATATAACAAATCCTGCCTTCTTTCCCATTCCAGCTCATATTAGTGGGAGAGATTAATAAGATTGTTTTAATGTCAGCTGGGAAAAGCACCAATTGCTGCCCGTTAACTTGTCCAACAATAAACTGTTAGGAAACCATCATTTGCTGCCCTAGTTTCCAAGGCAGCGTAGAGACCAGCTATGTCAATAGAGCAAATTAAAGATGGCAGGGGAGGGACTTTACAGTTACGCTATGTCACAGCCTGAAGCAACTGCATTAAGCTGGCTGTCTCTTTAGCTGAGGTCATGGAAGTAGTTAACTGAAGAAAGTGACCATAAAGACCTGGGATTTATGGGAAATTAAAATGAAGTCTACAAATCCTGGATTTCAAGAAAGAGGATTTTAATAACCTCAGAGCAATGATATTTAGAATCCATGTCAAAAGAAACTAATGGGGAAAGGGACTCAAAATAGATGAGCTCAATAGTAAACGATTCTCTGAGAAGAATGGAGAACAGAAAAATGTGGCTTCAAAATGCTGAAGATCTGAAAAGAGAAAGACTACATGGAGGAAATAAAACAAGAATCTTGTCCCAAAGAAAAAGGAATACAGGCAGATTGCCCAGTACTGCAGAGCCAGTATCAGAAAAGTTAAATGTTAGGAGGATGTAAAGACTAATTTTAAAAAAATTCCCCAAAACAAACTTTTTCAGATATGCTCAAAAGAGAAAAAGCAAAGATCAGTATATCAGCTGCTCAGTGAAGAAGACAAGATGCTAACAAGTAACCAAAAAAAGCAGATCTAATTAAATTCTAAGTTGAGTATAGCTTTCTCCAATAAAAACTATGCAAGTATCCCAAGGAATTGTGAAGAACGGGATAAAGGGGAAAATTTGAAAGTGGAGACTGATAGAAATATAATTAGAGAAAAATCCCTTACTCTGAATTTAAATCTCTCAAATCAGATGGATTTGAGATATGCACCCTTGTCAGCTCTCCCAGGTAAACCAGACAGAAAACTTGGGCAGAGGAACTAATTCTATTTTATTGTAAAGCTAAATTAACAGAATCTTTCAAGTCTGCAAATATGAAATTCCCAACATCTTATTACAGCCAGATCAATACAGGCAGATCCTCCCTAAGTTTCCTTCTCTGACTGTTAAGCAACTGGGGGTTCCACCCTCTTCTATTTGTTAATTCCCTAATAGCATCTCATTTCCTCAGCCCAAGGTCATTCCTACATACCATTACAATCCTAGAGGAATAAAAGGACCAGCTGATGGTCTGACTAAACCTTGACATATTTATCTTTTAGAAAACCTGGAGAAGAGCCACATAACTAAAGAAAACTATTGCTTCTATACCCAGAAAGAAGAAAAATAAACTCCAACAGATTAGTCAGTATGACAATGATTTATGGGAAATCGATCAAAAAGAGATTGATTTGCAAGTACCTTTAAAGCAAAGTATAAATTATAAGAAGTCACAATCAAAATGTCAAAAACAAATCAATTTTATCCCATTATTTATCCCATTATTATAAAAGCTAAGGAAAATTTCCTTAATAGATGGTGGAAATGTGGACATGATATAACTCAGTATCAGTAAAGCATTTATCAAAGTATCTCATGGCATAGATTAGTAAAGTACTTTAAGGATGTTCTCAATGATATGACAATTAAGTAATTATTTGACTGAAGTGGTGTAGGGTTTCCTGCTTAGGCAAAGGGTTGGACTAGAAGACCTCCAAGGTCACTTCCAACTCTGTTATTCTACATTCTATATTGCACTCTGTTATGCATATGTTAGATCCCAACCCAAACAACAAGCCTATTTCTAGGCATTACACTGTAATAAGGATCCAGATAAAGTGAAACATTTTTATTGCAGGACAATGAAGAGGGAAAGAAACTAAGACCTATGAACTGAATGAGGTATACGGGTATAAATGTACAGGTAACATTTACCAAATACATGAAAGGATATCACACAGAAGACCTGATCTTTGGTGTTGCAGGATATGGAAATCAGGAATAGATTCCAGATACAGGAAGACAGATTTCGATGAAGTGTTAGGGAAAAAATTGTAACAGTGAAAACAGTCCAACCATGAAACCAAGTACACTGAAAGATGATAGGTTCTTCTTTGACTGGGTTCAATTAGCAGCTAGACTATAATCTGTCAGATGGTTTAATTTGGAGCTTTCCGCCTGAGTGAAGTGTTAGCCTTGATGTCCTGAATGACCTCTTCCAACTGTGATTCTACCACAGGCTTGCTAACAAGCCTTGAACCAGCAGGGTCATATTTATTAACAGAGTCACACTAATTTTATCAAGTGGCTGATCCAATAATCTTCCTTTGTTTTCCTCCCTCCCTCCCTTTCTTTCACCCTCCCATTCCCTTCCCTCCATTATTTGGTATGCCTAGAGAATAAGAGAACATCCTTCCCTAATTTTTGAATAGGGTTCAAAACATGTCATTAACAGTAGGAATGATGATACTGAGAACCACAAGAAAAAGTTATGTAGCAACCACTTTAATGTTAATAAAAGGGTCTGTGCAGAGAACAGAGACATTGTTCAAATAGCTATTTCCAGAGTACCTTAAGAAAAAAAAAGTGTAATAGTTAAATTAGCTGCTTTTTCTGCTATTTCTTTGTGTTACAACAAATGGAGCCTCAAAATCTGACAGTTCTAATAGGAAGAAAAATGGTAGCAAATCCAGTAGCCCCACCCTCTGACAACATAGCAGGCAGACTTCAGCCCGTTTGTTGTTTGAGGAATATTGTTGGATTCAGATGATTCCCAGATGTTCATCTCACTCCAGCAACAAGCAAAATTCCAATGGTCTAATCTACTTTTACAGGCTCCAGAGGGGCCAAAGCATGGGTAGAACGAACAGCCTTCACACATGGGGAAGAAAAATGAAAAGAGACTGTACACAGAGGTGGTCACCAGCAGCCAAGATCCGAACACCAAAACATTTATCAGTTGCTACCATAAAATCGCTGCCATGAAAGTTGAAGAGCTTCTATTTACTATTTATTAGGTCTGTCATACTCTTATGTTTGCTGTCTTTTCCGTAAGCCTACAAGCTGTTCTTCACCACTAATCACTGTCTTTAAGAACTGGGGATTCCTTCCTCCAGGTAACACAAGTCCTACCACACAACATATTGATATACAGTAATCCCTCGTTTTCCGCGGCTTCAGTGCTTCGCGGATTTTTTAAAAATACCCAAAAAATATATGCATTGGTAGGAGGCAAGCGCCCCCTAGTGGTTGCTTTAAACATGTCCACCAATTCAAGTTTCCTAGCGAATCCTACTTCGCGGTTTTCAGTTTCCGCGGAAGGTTGCGGTCCCCATTAACCGCGGAAAACGAGGGATCACTGTATCTCAAACACTAAATCAACATATCTCAGGACACTCAGATTTGGTTTATTGGTGTATTATGGCGGAGCTCAATGTTTGCCTGCATTGGTTCATAATTCCTATTAGTGATTGGCTGTTGGAGGAGGGCTGTTAGTCTAGGACACATGAAATCAGGATTGTGGCAACACCTTTTCCAATTAACAAATGGCAAGAGTCATAAGCTTTCATGAACTGCAGCTCCCTTTATAAGGTGGTATATGACTGAATCCTAAGGGATACTATATGACTGTCTCTGAGGCAGTAATACCCATGATACTTATGGAGCCTGCACCTGACAAAGTCTATAAGGGACCCAAAGGATTTTGCTAACTACTAACTAGATTTTTTGGGAGGAAATGTTCAAGTGACTTCAATTCAAGCCTCATTCTTGATTTCCACTGATTTCCATTTCATACTTATCTCATATGATAGCTAGATTCCGTTCCATTTCCCTTCTGCAATGAAAATTAAATGTAGTAAAAAGAAAGCATCAGATTCTCATCAGAAGCTATAAATGTAAACTACTGTAGGTATTTGTTTGAAGATGTCTGACTTACCTACGCAGATCTAAGCATAAACATTATCCACAGTATTTTAAGTGTTTTGGATTTCAAAGAAATACTGGATTCAATAAATAAAAATATCTGCAATAAAATAATGTTGAGTGAAGGCCTACCTAGGAATTGCCCTGATCTCAGCAGCCTTGCTGTGACCATGTCACCGATGCCTGCATTTCCAGAGCTATGGATGCCAAAAGTTAAGGAAGGCCAATAGTTACTATAAAATCGGGCTTTAGAGGTATATATTGGACACAAATTAGCACTGGGATAAAACAATTAGTGAGAGACGTTAGCAGCCAAAGCACCATTTGTCAAGTGAGGTAGTCTCCTTCCAACACATTAACTAAGATGGTGCATGTTCTTTACAATTAACTTTCTGCATTGTATGTTTTGCCGGAATGAAAGAGCACTTTGATGTAAGTGTAGCGTGCCTACAATCTTACAGTATGCCTTCTCTTTGCACCATGATTACTTGCTATCCCGGACACTTGAATTATGGAAGACTGTGGAATACCACTACTGGTATCACTCAAAATTGCAAAAGATTTATAATACACAGATTTTTAATGAAAAGCAACATTTTGCAGAGCATTTATGATAAACATATACTAATAATCTTACTGGATCGTGAGATGGGCACCATATAAAATTAATAAATAGAGAAGTATTGGGCTACATTCTTTCATGAAACACTTTACAATGTCTTTGAAAGCTTATCTCTGAAATCTGCAATATGTTATTCGGATCAAGTTCTGGACAATAGTAAGAAAGAAAAGAATATCTAAGTGCATTTAAAAGGATTCCCCTTTGAACTAAATAAGATGATAAACTACAATCATGATAAGAAGCAGGATATCCCTAATGAGGGTACCTCATTATGTTGTACATTTGTAGAACAAAAGCAGAGGGGACAATTATAGAAATTTCAAGCAGAGTTTAATTTGGAATGGAGACTTCCAGGGCAATCTATTGACTAAGGAAACATGGAATTAACTAAGGCAACATGGCAGTCAGCTAAGGAAACATTGCCAGGGGGCTATTGCTAATGTAGGGACAAGAGATTTTAATGGCATGACAATTAAACCAGCATGTCCCAAACTCATGCTAAAGTACCTAAGTATTTTTTAAGTATAGCATAGTAAAAATAACTTAGACATTAAAATATTCAATTATTTTATTGTCCAAATTTTATAGTCCAAGAGACATTTACAAAAAGTCATAATCAATGTCTAAGGATCTTGATGAATCAGCATTGTTGCTACTTTTTCTGAATTTTGAATAGTTTTGACTATAAGTGACATATCACTTTTAACTTAATATATAATCTAAAGATAAGACACATTAAACCACATTTCTTCCCAAATATAAAATGAGAACAGGAACTGGCCCAGATACAAGAGTAATGGAGCATTTCTTGTTCTATTCTTTAAACAAAGAAAACCAGAAGGAGCATATCTCCAGTTTGATATAAAGAGACACAGGTGAGTCTTCCTTTTTAAAACTAGACTTATGCCATGTTTGTCAAGATAGTATTTCCCCCCCTTTATTCTTCCTATGAAAACACATAATGCAAGACCAGGCTGGACAGCTTGTGGCTCGCTGCCAACCATCCATCCCTAAATGTTGTTGATATATGAATAGGTTGGTGTGGCTCTCGGGAGCAGCAGGTGCACAGGCAACCTGCAGATAAGGGGGTGGAACCAGTTCTTCCAAAATGCAATGGCAGTTTAGGGAAGTGGTAGATTTCTCAAAATCATAGAATTTATTATCCCCTTGTTGAGAGCAAAATGATTTAATGACTTACTTGCATCGCATATAAGAAAGAGTTGTCACATCTACCCACTCATACTCCAGCAGCACACATAAAGGTTTCATTATTCCAGTCATCCATATACAAAAATATGCAGTTCACCAGCCAGAATAAACAGAACTTCTGTCTCTGTTCTGCCATGTGAACCCAAGACATAAACAACAAAGACATGGAAGGCCACTGAAATTAAATGAGATGTAACTACACAAAAACAGCATATACTCATATGGTGCGGCTAGACTCTTCTGATTTTCAGACTCAATTTCAATTTCAATTTTATTCAATTTCTATACCGCTCCTCTCTCCCCAATCGGACTCAGGGCGGTGCACAGGAAAATTAAAAATAATACAAACAAACAATAAATACAGTCATAACATTAAAATGCAATTAAATTAGGTGACCTGTGCTAAAATATTCAAGCTAAAAATGTTAAAATCCCTACCTAATCCAATTAAAATTATATCAAAAACTAGGCTCTAAGCTAGGCTGGCTAGGTGAAAAAAGTGCGTCTTGAGTGATCGGCGGAAGAGGCGAAGGTCCGTGATGGTATGAAGTTCGGGGGGAAGGTTGTTCCAGAGGGCTGGGCCTGCCACAGAGAAGGCCCTACCCCTGGGCACCGCCAGCCGCCATTGACTGGCAGACGGCACCCTGAGGAGGCCCACCCTGTGGGAGCAGATCGGTCGAAGGGAGGTATGTGGTAGGAGACGGTCCCGCAAATAACTAGGCCCCGTGCCATGGAGCGATTTAAAGATGGTTACCAGCACCTTGAAGCGCACTCAGAAGGCCACCGGCAGCCAGTGCAGCTCGTGCAGGAGGGGTGTTACGTGGGAGCACTGTGAGGCTCCCAAAATCCCCCGTGCGGCCGCATTTTGCACTAACTGGAGCCTCCGGGTGCACCTCAAGGGGAGCCCCATGTAGAGAGCATTGCAATAGTCTAGACGGGACGTAACGAGTGCTTGAGTGACTGTGTGAAGGGCGTCCCGGTCAAGGGGCGCAACTGGCGTACCAGGTAAACCTGGTAAAAGGCCCCCCTGGTGACGACCGTCACATGGTCATCCAAGGACAGCCGTGAATCCAGGAGGACGCCTAAGTTGCGGGCCCTCTCCACAGGGGCCAGTGACTCGTCCCCGATGGCCAGCGATGGAGTCAGCTGGCTGTACCAGGGCGCTGGAAACCACAGCCACTCGGTCTTGGACGGGTTGAGTCGAAGTTTGTTACTCCCCATCCAGACCCGCACAGCCTCCAGGCACCGGGACATCACTTCAACGGCATCGCTGGGATGGTTGGGGGTAGAAATGTACAGCTGAGTATTATCAGCATACAGATGGTACTCTACCCCACAACCACAGATGATCTCGCCCAGCGGCTTCATATAGGTGTTGAACAGGAGAGGCGAGAGAACCGACCCTTGAGGCATCCCACACGTAAGGAGCCTCGATGTCGACCTCTGCCCTCCTGCAAGACTCATTTGGTGACACTCCTCCAAGGACTTTCATTCCTGCCATTTCCCACCAACGCAAGAGGATGTGTCCCTTTGGGTCCTGTTCCATAAATGGTCACAGACATTCAGGGGCACATGCCATATTCCAAGTGAAATCCCCTTGTTGGATGTATGTGGTCCAAAGAATTACCCAGAATTAAGGCAGGGACCCAGAATTAAGTTATTGTGCCACTTTGAAAAATGCAAGTAGCTATCAAATAGGGGTGGACAGAGGAAACAAAACTAAAAAGAGGATAGGAAGATGGACATGGAAAGATACAATGTAAGATGAATAATTAAAATCTAGATTAAATTGACGAGCTTCAACCTATATCTGCATTTGAATGCCACAAATCGGACATGTCATATTTATTTCAGACAATAAAGCTCACACATTTGAGGACAATTTACAAGAATGTGTGTAGATCTATACAAACTATGGGAAGATAAACAAAGAGAATGCTGGAGCATCAACAGGTACAGCAACAGAGGTCAGAGAGGATGTATAGAGAAAGAATGGGTGTGGACCAAGTAGGAATCTAGGAGGAAGAAGGCTAGATAAGAAAAGGGGCACATCTGTTAGAGAAAAGGACAGGAAGGCAGACAAAGCCCTAGAGAAGGAAGTAGGAGGAAAAGACCCTGGAGGAAAAGATCCTAGATGTGGCTGTGTGGGTAGGGGGAATCAAGATTGCCATGTAAGGAGATGGAGAAAAGTGGGGGAGGAGAAAAAGAGGCTATGAGAGATGGGGAAGAGATGGACAGGGAGATTGCTACCCTGGCTGAGAGATAATATCGGAGATTTACTCTACCCTTAATAGACAAGTGTTCCTCTTCCTCGTCTCCCCTCTCACTCCATGCCTGAGAGGCGCATGTTGCAGCCATGCAAGGGTACCCAATCAGACCCCTAGTAAGCACCTAGTAAGCAGCTGCCCCATTTTGACTTTCTTTGTCCGGGAGGGGCGCCCTCCAAGGGGAGAAGACAATGCGGCTTCCACGATCGAGAAAGGCGCGATACCGGGTGGGGGAGGCGCGATTAAAAAAAAAAAACCGGCGTGGACCTATCCGTTTTCCTTCCTTCCCCCTTTCGTGCGTCACATCTCCTTCGTTCTGCTACACCACCTCTTCCAATCTTCCCCATCTGACTTCTTGCAGAGAAAGTCGGAACGCTGAAAGAACCGCAGAAATAAAAGCACGTAGATCTTGTCCCCACCCCGGCACGACTCACCTTGACCGAAAGCTCGAAGGGACCAGGAGAGGCGACAATTTTAGACTCCAGATTCCCTCCTTCCGAAGCGTTTTACGGCACTGCGCCCATCCCTCAGAGCTGCCCCACCCACCCTGGCCGCGGAGAACGAGCGGGGCCTCGACAACCCCGCAAGCTCCCTCCACCCCGCCGCGCCCCGTGTGCTTTCCCCCCGCCAGCCTCGCAGCCACTCACCCTGCGGGCTGGGAGGCTCCCCCGGCTGCGCCCTGCCCAGAGCTGACCAGCCGGGGCCGACGAGCAGTAATAAGAGGATGGCGAAGCCCATGGCCACAGCCGTCGCCCGCAGCATTCTGGCCTCCCCCACCGGCTCCAGCTACCCGGCCATGGCGCGTCCAGAGGACCCTCGGCGACAAACGAGCTGGCTCTGCAGGATCCGGTTATGCGCCGGCAACAGCAGAGGCGGCGCTGCGATGCTCCCCGAGTCCGGCAGCTCCTCCTGTCCAGCAAGAAGATTGGGGGAGCTCGAACGGCTCCACCTACCGGGCGAACGAGCGCCGCGATCGCCTCGCTCTTGCAGCCGCGGCTGCCGCCTACTTCTTCTCCAACGCTCCGCCCTTGCCTTACCTCACCTAGAAACTGTGATCAATACCGACCTGGGGTCCTGAGGCACGTAAGGAGGCGCATCTCCTATCAGCAACGCTCCAAAAATGTGTCTCTGAGCATGTGCAAAACATGGCTGCTGTTCCAATTAAGTTTTGCACAGAGTAATGGTGAGCGAATGGGAAAAAGAAAGCCGCAGAAGCGAACAGGCCCCCTCCTGAAACAATGAGCAATAAACAACCTTTTGCTCATGTGAAATAATGTACAAGTAGACTATGATGTTTCCGACTCTAGACTTCTTTGCAAGCGATTGTATCCAAAACACTAGTCTGATGTAGTCTGCGTTTGCCCTTCTAGGCCTGCCTGCCTGGTTATGGGGTGAAACAGTAGTTGGTTGGTTTCAGATACTTTTAGGGAGGGCCCGAGCTCGATTAAGACCTGCCTGGTTCCTCACTAATCTGAGTCTGCCTTGGAATATTTTCCATACCTGTGTCCAGAAAGGGAACAAGGCAGTAGTGGGATTCAAAAAAATTTACTACTGGTTCTGTGGGCGTGGGCATTGCATGGCTTGGTGGGCGTGGCAGGGGAAGGATACTGTAAAATCTCCCAATCCCTCCCAATCAGCAGGACTCAGGAGGCACAGAATAGATGAGGACAGGGCCAGTCAGAGGTCTCCAGAACTGACCAGAACCTGCTGAAAACCACCTCTGGAACAAGGAGGTGGATTCAAGATACAATCAACACATACTTGCAGGAGGAGGAGGAGATGCCAAATCAGCAACCTTAAAAGAAGGGTCTCCTTGGATCTAACATCTGTAGACAACTACTGCCCTAGCTTTATCAGCCTTATGGGAGATGATAGAGAAGGTAGTATGACAGCAAAAACACTGTAGCGATTCTCAGCCATCCAGGTCATGGTTGTTCCAAAGGTGCTTTTACACAGAAGGCAACGGGACTTTCTTGGTTTTTCCTTTGTAGGACAGCAGTTACAAAGAACACTGGATTGTTTGGTAATCAGGATTCAGGCTGGGTGCAGGATTTAATTCATATGGGTTTCTCTCACTGATGATTTGTGATGGGATTGTGTCAGCCCAATGAGAGAGACCAGAGTAAGAAATCCAATCAAAGGCTAAAACTACTTTCACTGATTATGGCTGTGATCAAAGTAACTTGCAAATATGATTATGTTGCACCTCACCTCCTTTTTATATTTCTGTGAATTAAGGAGGTGTCTTGAGTTCTTTCTGAAGGGTAAAATTTATAATTGTACTTAAAACTGCTGTAAAAAAGATGCCACTTCTTTGCCCCTTTCTTCTATTTTTCTTTTCTTCCTTTGCACTTTTAGCTGTTTTTTATTTTTTTTTCTTCCTCATTCCATATTAATTTGTAGTAGTTTTTATTTTTGCTTTTAAAACTTTAAATACAATTATATTAAAATTATTTGTAAAACTACACAATTGTGGGACAGGGAACAATAAGGAAATGAATACAACTTTTTTTTAAATGAAATTCTGGAAAGGCAAAGATACCATTAGGAAGGAGAGTAGGAAATTAATTGAAATATGATTTGCATTAATCTGAATTCTTGTTTTTAAAACAGCAATGACATGAGGAGATGATTGGGAACAAGACCACCTGGTCTAGAGAGAGTAATTTAACCTTCCTGAGTAAAAATAACTATAGAAAGATGATTGTTGGCACTATGGAAAAAGGGGTTAAATTGCATCACCTCGATCTTTGTCGTGCCAATCATCTTCCTGCAGCTTTTTGCCACTATATTCTCATTAAGGGTTTAGACTTGATGAGACACTTTTAATATAATGGATTAGACCCAGATTTAATCACATGTATTTAGGGAAAACCTATTGAAATAATCTTATTGATTTCAGTGAGTTTTTATGGATCACTGTTTTTCAAACATAGAACTTTAGATGTGTAGACTTCAACTCCCAGAATTCCCAAGCCAGCATGCCGGGGAGTTGAACTCCATACATTAAAGTTGACAGGCTTGAAAAACATTCATCCAGGTGTTATTTTCAATCCAGACTTGTAGCTTGCCGAGTGGACAACATATCCTTGAGATGTTCCCTGATTCCCTAAAGGCTGTTGAGTGCTTTCAGGATGCCTTGGGGTGAGGAAAGTTCCTGAACACAGAAATTTCTTGAGAGGGGAGGGACACTTCCCAACCTTAAATTCAATTATGCATTGTACACAATCAGCATCCCAGCAGGCATGTTTTTAAACAATAAGCCTTTCTGAATGAACAGATTCTTTTCTCTTTCCTATTGTGGCTGAATGTATTTCTATACCACCATAATAAGCAAGAATACTTTTGTTCTTGCAGTATCCCAAAATCTGTTTCCCTCGCAAGTATATTATCAGGAACATGGGCAAAGAGTACTTATAGAGGAAATGAAAGTTGTCTATATTAATGCTCTTTTTCAGGTATTTGTCCCAAATCTACTACTCTTGTAAAAATTGCTAATTGCTGAAACCATGTCCTGTATTTCTGTGCAGTCAGTTGAAGGCTCTGAAGTGAGAAACTGCTGAATCAAACCTTTTGTTAGAAAGTAAAAATCCTTCCCTGTTCAGAAATCCAGGGATTCTTCAAACTATCCATCTTCTGAACAACTTTGTACTTCTTTGTACTTCTTTGTACTTCTGAACAACTTTGTACTTCTGAAGACAAGTTCAGCTCCTGTTGGCTTTAAACAGCAACAATATATATTCTCCCGAACCCCCTCCTTCCCATTTCAAGGTGCTGGTGTCTTGAATATTAACAAACTTCAGCAGTCACGTGGCTTGCCTCTTACATGCTCTGAATAACAAGAAATGTTTTTTTTCAAAAATCTCCCAGAAAAGAAAGGGGGGGAGGGAGACAGAGAGAGATCACTGCTAATTTGCATATAGTTTTCCCTTCAAAAGAAATGTTCCAGTTTCAATTAACTAATTGGGACAATGATGAAAATAAACTTTAGTCACAAATTAATAGCTCCCAACTGCTGTGCAAAGAACTACATGGTACTGACAAAAGGCAACAAATCATAACTGTTGAAGAAGTCTCTATATGACTTGCAGTTTTTTCAACCAAAATCTTATGGCTGTTGTTCTACAGTACCAAAACACACCTTTAAAGAATCTAAATCGTAGCTTTTGTTGATTGAACAGCAAGATATTTTATAAATCAGAAGAACATGTTTCATGCCTTGTGTAACGAGTTGTTGAGTTCAGCCACCCCCAGGGAAACAAGACGCCTGAGGGAAAAGATTCAGCAGACTTCTCTTGTCTACCTCTTCAGCTTTGGAACAGACCCAAAATGACATTAATCTCTATTGGACTAGATATTGCTAGGGTGATGTTTGTAATCCCAGAAGTCAACCCTAAGCATCAACACCACCCGACTTCCCCATGGACCACAAAGAATCAAAGTAGTCAATATTGTTAATGTAAGAAGTGTTAATGTTTACTCCTTTTAAAAGATATTGGGAAGGAATTGTACCTGGGAACTGATTGGTTGTGAATTAAGAATGGTTAATAGTTTCTCAGTCCACACATTTTTACAAGAGTGTTCATACCTTAATTATTAAGGAGTATTGCAGTCTGGAACAGAGTTATACAATAAAGGAAAATTATAAAAAAAGGAACAAAGTGCACTATACAAAAATATTATTTAAAAGAAATTTAGAATTTTCTTAGCTGCAAGAATGTTAATGGAATATGGACAAATTTGATATGCATTTAATAAATTAGGCAGTTTTTTAAGGCTCACTATCCCTTTAATAAGCAAAATGTTTTTATCCAAGATTGTGAAGGATTCTTTAAAGCAGGGGTATCAAACTGGCAGCCCGGCAGCCAGATGAGTCACAGGCAGGCCACGCCCATCCCAGCTCCGGGAAGGGGGGAAACATTGAAAAACATCACGGAAACATGATGCAGCAAGTTTGACACCTGTGATTTAAAGTATTGAATTGTTATAACATTATCTTCCGTTGCCTGTTTTCATTATTATAAATGAGTTTTTGAATCCACAATTGGATTGTAAAAAAGCTTTTCAGCCAAGATCAGATTTTTGAAATTGAGGAGCTGATGAAAATATGACTTGCCCATCTAGGAAGTGAGTAAATAATATTCTTTACAAACTGCCTGTTGAGAATATGAACAGGAAAGGAATGGATCCATTCAATAATGAGATTAGATATGGAAGGAATAGAATACCCTATTGCCCCTCTCCAGCTGACTGGACTTCAGGATCATGAGTTAGCTGCTCTTCATCCTCGGTGGGTGGTCGCTTTCTCTTGAAAAATCCTGTCTATTAAAGAAAAGATAGTGGAAAAAATAAAGTGAGTAATAAACAAGTCTCTTTAGGGAAGAAGTAGTTTCTCATAGGTGGATGCTTCTGAGATGGCTAAACTATACCACACAAAGCTTTACATTTATTTAGCATATTAACTGAAGAGCCAGAAATGAAGCTAGGGTATCTTCCAACTACTGTCCCAGCAATTTCATAACTGCCAACTATTTATTCATTTTAAGGAACAGAAGGTAAATTATTTGTTTGATCCTTTGTTCAGACCCATCAAGGCAGTTTCTATTCCAAAACTAGGTTGGAATTGGCAGTCAGAGGAGATAGTCCCAGGACAGGATCATTAGTTACCATCCTTAACTTTACTTAGACATTGCTTTTTATTTTCTGTTGTTGACAGATAAGCTTATGCAACCAGGAGAGATAAGAAATTTAATCAGCTATGTTGTGCAGATTACATGTTGTATCTCTGGCTACCTTGCCTACAAAAAACAAACCCTGGCTTGCTCTCTCTCCAGGACAGCTGCAAACATGAAGAGGAACACGCTTTTGGATTTTTGCATCCTGTGCTTTATAGCCAGACTTCCCTGCCCAGGGTTTCATGTACCTTCCAAAGAACAATAATGGAAACTGCAAGGAGGAGAAGTCCCACCGACACAGATGTTAAGATCCACCATATAGGGATGTCTTTCTCGGCATCAGGGTTCACCCATTCCACCAGTGTTTTAGCCTGTGAGCAGCAGGAAAGAGATGGGAGAAAGAAAACCAGATGAATTAACAGGTTGATATTTTAGTGCAAAGTGGCAGAGATTTTGTAGCCAAGAAGAAATAATAAAATAGTGATTGTCATTCCCAACCCATACTTGCAAGACTGCTAAAAGATTGAGCTGCAGTTATGTTTTAGAGGGGAAGATTTTAGGAAGATGAAATTTAGCCTCTATAAATAATCCATTTGCTTCCTCTTTGTAAGGCCAGGAAGTCTCCAACAAGATGACTGAAACTTCAGAATCAAGGTGTTTCTGATATAGCAAATCCTGTCCTCAAGTTTTAGAAAACATGCTTGCCCAATTTAGATTAAGTGGGAAACAATGTCTAATCAGAGCCTTCATCGTTTGAGGTCATTAAGAGAAGGACAAAGGGCTGCACATGTGGATAAGGGACCATTGAACATCTCATTTTATTAACCAAAATACAGTCATCCATATGAGCACAATGTTATTTAATTCTCCAGAACTATCTAGGAATGAATAAGGTAGCGCTCTAGATTTCTAAAATGGAAATAAAATGTTTCAGGGAAATATTCTATTAACTTTCAGTCCACCTCTAGCACTTTCAGCATTCAAGTTACAATATACAGATTATTGGAGGGGGAGGGGAAGAAAGAAAAGGCTCATAGCCAGGCATGTTACTATTTAGCCCTGAATTTATTAAATTAATAAATGCTGTGATTAAAAAAAAAAAACCTTTGATTTTCAAAGCTAAAATTCAAAGCCTGTTGAACAAATGTTGATATTGATGGAAAAATTCACATTTGCTAATAGCGCTGATAATCCTGAAACATTGTGGTCTGGACTTACCAGGGCAGCCCCACTGGGTAGAACCTCTGGCTGAATGTTGTAAGGCATCCCTGTGGCAGTGAATTGGGCCCGGGATTGGATAACAAGCTGCTTTGGAAACTGCTGTGTGAGAAGGAAATAGCATGGATATGTGTGTGTGTGATTCATTAATACATCAAGTGGGAGAAGGCAGAAAGAGATTAAGCATTTGCTGCTTTCTGGAATATCTACTGGCTTGTCACCTGCTCTAAGATCTAACACACCAATGGCAGTAGCCTAATGTGATATAAAACAATCCATATACACAACCCAATCCATCTAACAACAAACAATATATGATAGGTTAGGCTGCACACTCAAGATCAATTATGGAATATCTTGATTGACTAGGGCAGTGATGGCTAACATTTTTTGGCTCATGTGCCAAAAGCGGGGGGAGCGCAGGGGGGTTGTGCATGGGCGTGCCACACCCATAATGCTATGTGCGTGACCCCCTTCTTTTGCCGTGCTTTTTTCATCCTCCCCAGGCTCCAGAGGCTACCTCTAGAGGCTTCAGGAGCTTCCCTGAAGCCTCCAGAGGGCGACAAACAGCCTCAAAAGAAGGCCTAAATCAGCCGGCCAGCGCACATAAGTGTGCTGGAACTGACAGGGCAATGCCTCGCGTGCCCTAAGAAATGGTTCCGCGTGCCACCTGTGGCACCCGTGCCATAGGTTCCCCATCACGGGACTAGGGAGTTCTGCCTAATTTATTTTCACTCCTACTTCAGTCCTTTAATCACAGAGATATATTGCACTTACAACCCTTTATGTTCATCCACCAAGTACATCCTGTGCTATGATGGTTATTCTTTCAGCCCCACAGTCTTCATTGTTCAAAGGGCTTCTGTTTATACATGCGCCGATGCCACTCCCTCTCACTTGCTACCTCTTACGCTTGGGTCTGCCTGCCTCTTTTTTTTTTAATTATTTGCTTCAGACCCCTCTCCAGGGGCTTCCTTTCCTTAAAGCCTTCGGCAAAGTTCTCTAGTTCCCATGGTCTCCTAACAGGATATATGTAGAACCCACACCATCCCATTGTTTCTCCATTTACCTAGCTGCCTCTTTTTCTGTTGATCTTGCACTGAATGTTCCATTGTCATTTCTATGGGACAAGTACCGGTCCTCTTGGATGCCACAATGTTCCAGCATTCTGACAACACATTGTCTACACTGTGTGTATAATTTCAATGCAACATACCTGTGATCCCTTGGTAAACTAGTAGGATACCTCATCTTTCTTAGCAAGGCTTTGGTTTAGCAAAACAGATCTTTCAAGGAGGGATAGAAACTGGACTATACCTATTAAAATACAATTTCTTACCTCCTGGAAACTTGGCAGCCACAATACTGAATGAATAGTCACCATGGCTCCATGGCTCCTCGCCAATGGTCCCACTTGGCAGTGAATGACAGCACACAGTTGGCTGCTACAATTCTGAAGACGGAAAGGATTACATGTTTTTAAATCAACTAAGGTTTTTTTGAAAATATGATCAAATGTAGGATATATAGCTGATCAAGAATGCAGTTTGTTTAAGTGTACCATCCAAGCTGGGTGCTATAGAACAGGGGTTTCCAACCTTTGCAACTTTAAGTCTGAAGGACTTCAGCTCCCAGAATTCTCCAGCCAGCAAAGCTGGCTGGAGAAGTCTGAGAGCTGAAGTCCTTCAGACTTAAAGTTGCAAAGGTTGGAGACCCCTGCTATAGAATATGACAGAATTTCTGGGTGTGTCAGCATGTCTCTTTGGGCAGATGTTTATCATCATGCCCAACTCCCCTGATTTTCAAAAAAATCCAGACATTGTTGCCTGGTAAATTTCCCTTTCGTGCCTGCTGCTTTTTCCACATTCCACCCCCCCCCCCAAAAAGGGATCATTACAATGGTGCTCCTTTTCCTCCACAATAATAGGAAGTATAAACTCAAAAAAATCTTATTTATATAAGTGAAGTGGGACTACAGCAACTTCTAACTAAGGCAGAATGGAACTCTTGTAATAGGAAGGAGAGGCTGCAAAATAATAAAAAAATGTTCCGTGTTCCTCCGCAAGAGAGTCATTTCCTTAACTTATTTTGCTGCACTGGCAGAAGAGCCAGTGTGATTGGGGGTGGGTGGGGGTGTCATGAAAAGGCATCAAGCCACTGAAGCTGAATTGAACTGAGCCAAGGCAAGCAACAGCCCTTCCAGACAGGAACAGCTGAGAAGTAAGTGCCAGCTGTGGGACAGCTGATACTTTGTACTATTGTGAACCAAAAGTCATTGCAATAGTGTGTGTGTGCACGCACCCATGTGAAAAGTGCAGTAACACAACAATCACAATAATGCCACTGATGCTGCAGTTGGCTCTTGCAACCCGACATCACAGTGGTGGAAAATAAAAAGCAAGGGAATCTGCAAGATAAGTTTAAATGACCAAGAAGGGGCATGACCATGTAAGGTTGCGTGGAAAAAGTCCTGCACTTTTTATAATTTACGGTTTATGACATTATTTGGACAGGCCATTGATTTTATGATATTTTATGCTAACTGCTATGCAAATATTGTTATATTTAAACAAATACTTTTAAGTGAAAAGCATAACCTTTTTGCAATTTGGTACTGTTTGGATGGGGATCGTGAATTTTCTTGCATGCTTACAATGACTATGAAAACAGATTAACTGATGCATACCCAGTGGCACACATGCTGCAATTACTAAGGCAGATGCTAGTATTTTGTTAACATGTTTATTGTTTGTGGCCCTGAAAAGGACCTTTTCGGTAACGAAACATGGTTACTAATATGAAATTGGCCAGCACTTATTGCTTATCAACAGGCGGCATCTCTTCGGCATAGACTGTATAAGCCTTTGCACATGATCTTTGGTGACAGTGTGGTGTCTGCAATAATGGATTCAATCAGCTCCTGCTTGGTCTTCGGATGCTTCTTGCTTATTTCATAACCAAACCTGGCCCGCATGTTCTCAATTGAGTTCAAATTCGGGCTCTGAGCTGGCCAATCCAGGAATCGAACACCATGCTTCTTCATCCACTGCTGGACGAACTTGGCTCGATGACAAGGAGCGTTGTCATCCTGGAAGTAAAAGTCCTTCCCTACAAGTTGCTGAGCTGAAGGAAACATAGTCTTTTCCAACATACTGCTTGGAATTCATGATTCCCTGCACGATTTGTATCCGACCAATACCAGAAACAGCAATACAGCCCAGATCATCACATGCAATGGATGCTTCACAGATAGATTCAGGCAGTACGACCTAAATTCTTCAGCTGGAAATCTTCTGTCATACTTATTGCACTGATTCCCAGTCAAGTACAAATAGCTCTCATCACTGAAGATGATCATGGCCCACTGTTCGTTGATCCACTTGGCATACCTTTTGGCCCATGCACGTTGACGAGAGCGGTGAGTGTCTGTGAGCAAAGGCTTACTTTGAGCCCTGCAGCCTTTGAGCTCTCTGGCAAGCAGTCTGCGATGCACTGTACTTGTGCACATTTTAATATCACATGTTTCACCCCAAATTCTTGTAATCTGAGGTGAGCTTCCTGTCAGCCATCAAAATGTGTTGCAAGAGCCCGATCTTGTAGTTTTGTCAACTTTCTTGGTCTTCCAGGGCGATCATCAACTGAACCAGTTATTTGGTATTTTTCAACCACTCTGCTCACTGGTGCGATGGCATTTCACTCTTTTGGATATTTCTGTACAGGAGTTACCCTCTTCATGAAGCACAAGGATGGGATGTCGCTGCTCAGTGCTGGTGAAAGCAAAGGCCTTCATCCTTGCCCACAGCCAGAGCTAAATTAAATTTCTTGATGCTTTTCATGCCTATTTATAGTCAGAGAGTATGACATTGATTGGCTCATAGATTTAGCCTCTGTGCATTTTGATTAGTCAGCCAATTCGCTGCTGATTGGCTACTTTCAATCCTAACATTCTCAAAAATTCAAGTTGTGTTTGTTTTAGCACATAAACTCACTCAAAACCTTAAAAAGGCTTTGGTTATATCAATAAAAATTATGCACCTCAATCCGACTAAAGAAATTTTCATCAAAGTACTAATTTTGCATGGTTTCTATGAGTGATAAGTTGATTAAACATGTAAATACAGCTTAAACCTGAAAGCGTGTAGGACTTTTTCACACAGCTGTAATTAAGTACCTTCTCTTTCTAACATGCATCTTACATTTCTACCCTACTTTTTGCACTAGTTCATGAATGAACAGAAACCAAAGATTCATTCACACACTCCCTACCTATAGTACTCCCTACAGTAGTGAGGAAAGATGCAAAAGAAAGAAAGCAATGCATTAAAAAGTTACAGGAGCCTTTCACAGACATATGACCATGTGACTGCAAACTTGCAATTCAAATCTTCTCTGAATAGTACAACAGCTGGGGAAGAAAATTATGAATCAGTGAAATCAGGACACTAAAAGATGATACTAAATCAGGAAAACTGGGACATTGGAAACTCCATGGAGAACAGGAGAGAGAGAAAAAATTGCAGATGTTGAATCCACACATGTTTTGCTTCATATAGAAACAGGACAGCATAGAGGAGGAGGTGTTTTTAAAAAAGGGGTGTGGTTCAAGTGGTCAATGCCGGAAGGAATGTTGGTGTTCTGGGAAGGGGGGAGAGTAAGAATTAAAACAATTGAAGAGGCGGAGGCCTTTCTTAAAAAACATTCCTCAATCCTGGAGGATGAAAATGGGGGAGTGGGAGGGGCCATGGCTCCGCCCACTGGCGGGAAGGAAGAAGAAGACACAATAGCCAAAAGACTCAGATCACAAAAATGATTTTTTTTACCTTTATATACTGTAATTCCTAAACGGATGTTAATAGAAACAAATGATTGAATGCATGAAACTTATGATATGATATGTATGTATCTTTTTCCACCTTATACTGAAAAAAAATTTTTTTTATATAACCTCGGAGGCGACCACCACCTCTGACATGGAAGCCCTAAAATATTTCTTCTATATCCTACATACCCCTTTTCCTCTTGATAAAATTTGTAAAAACCAGAAGAAGGTGTTATGGTGAGAAATAATTCAGAGGTGGCATTCAGCAGGTTCTGACCAGTTCTGGAGAGCTGGTAGTGGAAATTTTGAGTAGTTCGGAGAACCAGTAAATACCACCTTTGACTGGCCCCGCCCCCATCTATACTCTGCCTCCCAAGTCCCAGCTGATCAGGAGGAAATGGAGATTTTATAGTATCCATTCCGTGCCACGCTCACCAAGCCATGCCCACAGAACCAGTGGTAAAAAAAATTGAATCCCACCACTGAAATAATTGTTTACATGTTTGTTTGTTTACATGTTTATTGGACTTATATGCTCTTCTCCCGAAGGACTCAGGGCGGCATACAACATAAAAATACATACAGTAATAAAAAGTTTAAAAAAAAGATTAAATAGAGAATCCAATAACAATAAATTGACAATTTACAGTTAAATTTAAAATAAATTAAAATTTAAAATTAATAATTTATTTTATTCAGGCCAGGCTGGCTTGCTGGAAAAGCCAGCTTTTTAGGGTGCGCCGGAAGGACGGGAGGTCGGGAATTATGCGAAGCTCTGGGGGCAGCTCATTCCAAAGGGAAGACGCTCTCACACAGAAGGCTCTCCCCCTGGGGGTCGCCAGTTGACACTGTCTGGCCGACGACACCCTGAGGAGGCCAACTCTGTGGGATCGTACTGGATGGTGGGAGGCTACCTGTGGCAGTAGGTGGTCTCACAAATTGCACTAGTAAACTGAATACTCCCTTTGGTAGCAGAATTGTGACTGAACTGCTACCATGCAGTAATATTTTGGATTTCAGTGGTAACAATTTCTTTCTTGTGGAGAATTATAGATAGGGGAAGTAGATGTAAATTAGAGATGGAATAGCTTTTGCATCACAGAACCTGCAAGTTTGTTTAAGTAACCGGCCTAGGGTAATTTAAATTTTTAAATTGTTTTAGGGGTTTTTAGGGATAGTTTTAGTTTTATAGGGGTTTTTAGCGCAGGGCCAGTTTAATTTGTTTTTAACTTTGTACTCTGTTTGTTTTAATTGTATTTTTAGTTCGCTGTATTTTTAGTTTAGTTATTATTATTATTATTATTATTATTATTATTATTATTATTATTATTAACCGAGGAGAGCTGGAAAGCCTCTCAGTTTCCAAGTCTTTTTAAGAACAAACAAGTTCCCACCCTAATATTTCAAATTGAAATAGTATGCAGTTATGCGTAATATTTATGGAACTATAATGTATAGAATACTTATGTCATTTACTTTCAGATCAACACTGCAAGATACATAACTCTCAGGTTTACAGATTGGGTCAGCAAGCATCTTGTTTACGAAGAATAAAGAAGTAGGCTCAGGTCCAGTGTCAATTGCTTTAGATTACCCTATGAAATTTAAACAACAAAGAGCCCTGGGGCAGTCTCTAAGCATCCCGCGCCGCCCCTCCCCATCCCTCCTGCAAAGACTCACCACTTCAATAGGTGCCTTAAATGTTGAAAAACTGACATCACGCCTCTCACGCCAATGCCATGAAGGGATAATCAAATTACTGGGGGCAATTGTGGGTTCCTGGACTTTTAGCTATGATGAAAAAGAGACACTCAGTTGTGATTTACTTCTCTCTCCTTGCTTCTTTACTGCATGTCAGCTTTTATGATAAACAAAATATTAAGGACTTCTTCAATGGACAGATAATAATGTTTATTATTAAGGAGACAAATTCTTTGTGGTACACTGCTCTTCCATGATGAATTTGAAAATTTGAATTTGAAAATATATTATAATAGAAAAATAGTTAGCTTTCCTTACTAATGGTTTGTTTGATGTACTGGTACAAACAATATGCTAAACCACAACCTATTGTATACCAGTGATTGGGTTGACACAGCACACTCAATCAAAATCCAACATGTCCCATTATACTTAGTTCAAGGTAAAAAGTGATACCATAATGGATAATTTTAGTCAGCTGTTTAAGATAATTAGTGGTCCTACATAAGAAAGCATAACACCTTATCTTCCCTGAATAGCTTTAATACTATACATAAAATATCCAAATCTATCCAAAATTAGAACAAATCAAGCGAAGATATAGTATGATCATCATAGCCCCTGAGTTTTCCCTTTTCTTCATTCTCTGATTCAAATTCTGGTTGCATACACGTATGCAATCATCTGGAACTTTTGAAGTCAAAATTTGCAGACTGTCAACAGAAGAACCATTTGTACATTCTGAATGTTGGTAATTTCTCCAGAACATCTCAATTTCTTCCAGATTGCAGCATAAAAAATTCCTGATAGTAAGAAGATTATGGCACTGGTCAATCCCATTAAATTACACATACTCTGACTAATCCATTCTATTCTTGATGGGCTCTTAATGAACATGCCTTTTCATGATCAACTTCTTGAATCCTTAACCTGAATGTGCTATGGATTAATTCATGAATTCAAATGAAATGTTCTAGCATTATGTAATAAGTCTTTCTGTTTCCTGCTGTTCCTCTAGACAGTCCTACCTTTAGAGGGTTGGTCTCATTTGTAGATAAACAGATGATGTTGCCTTCTGTGCTCACTCTTGTGATGTAAAGCAAGAAGCCTTTCCAGAAGTGACTGGGGAAATACACAAGTAGGTCAGCTCCAGATATTGTGCTAGGACCTGCATTCTGCAACTGGAGAATGGTGGTGGGAGGTAGGCAGACATGGAGAAAGAGAAAGAAAAGAGATCTCTAATAGGGAAAAAATATCAATGTTGGGCTAAAACATCCATATTTCCAATTTGTTCTTGATACCCGATATATATGCTCTATTTTTGGCCCATAGTCATCAACTTCATTGCTTTTGTTCTTAAAGCCCTCAGGAGTCCATGCGAGAACAGTGGCAGCTGGTATAGAGATTCTAGAAACAAAGAGCACAAAATACAAGAATTAAAATGTATCCCTCTTATCAGCCCAACGGATTAAAAAAGCAATCTGCACCTCACAAAATATAGTATTCTAATGGAAGAGGTTGAGCAAAATGGCTTCTACTCACCCAAAAAGCTCTACCTGTGCATCAACCTTGAGTGGCACCTGCAAGCGTTCTACATTGCTGTTGGGGTTCTGGCTATTCTTACTGCAGAAGAAATTGGAGGTTACGATGAAGATGTCAAAAATGTTCTCACCTTTGAGGCATCCCCAAAATCTCTTTATAGTGGAACATTGGAACATTCAAATCAACTTGAATAAGGGATGGAAAAATGTTGTGATAGGAAAGAAAAGTGTGTGTGTGTGTGTTGAGTGGGCGGATGGGGGAACAATTGGCAACATAGAAGGATTCAAGATGTAGACCAGTTTCACAAAACAAACAAGACATTGAAAAAAGGGCATTAAAAACACTAACACATATACACATATTCCCCTCCCCTCAGTTGAATGCTGATAAATATATTACAATGATATTAGTTTCCCATCCCTTGCAAAACAGGGTCCCCAAAATTTTAAACTATTGATTTTATTTGCAGATTATTAACCTGTCATCTATCTATTATATTAATGACAAAATAATTAACAGGAAGAACAATAATTTTAAAAAGCAAGATTAAAATTTTAACGTCCTCTGTTAACAAACTGGTATTATAATCAACTTGTAGAAAGTTTACCATGGTTTCTTATCTATCCTAGTTAACATTAATGCATCCTGGATCAAATTTCCAGGATGTATGTTTTCAATACCATCTCTTAACAATTGTTGTCTAGTTAAATATAATAAGATCATTCTCCAAAGTCGATTTATGTTTCCAAAGAGTCTAAACGAAATTGTTTTCCATCTAAGCATTATAAATTCAGTTTATAAATTATAAACTCCGTTGGTTTTCTGCTGTTGTAAAGGAACATGAACTTCCAAAAGGCATGTGCAATCCAAACGATTAGTTAAAAGTCTGTAAGATCCACATTTCTTTCAATCTTCTTCACAGTATCTGCCACTTTTAAATGCAATTCTTTTTGTGAATCTAAAGTTACTTGCATTTAAATATATTTTGTAACCATTATCATTTCATCACACTTCTTAAAACTTTCAACTAGGGATTGTACATTATCAAACAGTATTTTTTCAGCTGCCAGCCATATTTGCCTGTCTATAATTTGATACATTGTTGCTTTGTGTAACTTAGGAACAATAGATAAGAGAACAAAGGAAATAGAAAATGTTGAAGTAATATTCTTCAGAGTGAAAAAGTAAATAGCAACAGCATTTAGACTGATATACTGCTTCACAGTGCTTTACAGCCCTCTCTAAGCGGTTTACAGAGTCATCATATTGGCCCCCAACAATCTGGGTCCTCATTTTACCAACCTTGGAAGGATAGAAGGCTAAGTCAACTTTGAGCCTGGTGAGATTCTGCCAAAGAGCAGGCAGACAGCAGAAGTAGTCTGCAGTACTACATTCTAATCACTGCGACACCATGGTTCATAAAGAAGCAGGGAAGATATTTTCTAGATATTTCAATCCAAAATTAAAAGAATTTTTTAAAAAAAACTCCAAACTTTTTGCAAATCAGTAAAATGCAAAATACCTGAGATGAGTGTCCAATATAGATGTAAATTAAATGAAAACATTTTCACTACCCAGGAACATGCTGTGATTTTCTTATGGAAAAGCAAAAATTATTTAAAACAATGGAACTCAACAGTAAAAGTGGAGACGACGGGGGGGACAACCCAGATAAAGTTCAGCAGGGAATTAAAACTGATCAGCATTCAACCACCTAGTCAACTTTTAAAAATAAGAAACAAATAGAAATAGAAGTTTCAAAAGGTGAAGTTAAAATCAGGCATGCTTAAGAAAATGAACTATCAAGAGAAAAGATGGATGACTGCTGACTTCCTGATTGCTCTAACAGTGGAGCCACTGCCACAGAGAACTGCAATCTTTAAGATTCCTCTTCCCACGAGGGTTCATGGCTGTCCAAAAGCAATCTTGGGCCATTCCTAAATGCTCCCATTCAAATCAAGGGAGAAGTATTGCCAAAGAACCAACTTTAGCAGCAAAATCAGTATTTTGTCAACAGAAAAAAGAAAAGTACCTACCATTCAACAGCTATCTTGAGGGAGGATAATGTGTATGTATATGGATTTTTTTTCAATGTCTTGTTTGTTTTGTGTATTATTTTTGGAGTTTTGTATTTTAACTTTTTTTAAATAAAAAAAAAATATGGGGCAGTTTCTCTGCCTTTTGGTTGGAGAGTTCTAAAGGACATTGGTATAATAGCAGTTCCAGTCTAGCACCACCAAACTTGCCAAGATTACAATTTTCATGGAAATATGTTGGATGATGATGGCTTGGAATCCAGAAGTTGTAGTTCATTTGGGAAGCTCCAGATTAAAAGGCAGAAATTAGTTTCAGAGAATAAGTCAGTGAAACATGACTGAGTGTTACCTCTTGAGTTGCAGCACAAAGACAATGCTGCTATTAGCATCTTCTAACTGGCTGATACTTATTTCCAAATCCAGTTTGATCTGTAAATAATAAGGGCAGGAAGAAAGGTGAGAATGACCATATTAAAATCAAGGTGTAGAGGAGCCATTAAGACAAATAGGTTAAGAAAAAAAACCCCACTGGTTTGCTTTGTGCTACGATTTCTCTATAACTTATCTATGTTTCAGTAGATGCTAGATAATGGATTTATTTGTGGTATAATCAGATAAGTCTGCCTTTTAAGTGTTAATCAAAAGATATTAGTAACACTTCTATTCTGTTTATATGAAAATAAATAAATAATAAAAGTGTCATGCCATGATGGAAAAAGCATTGGTTTTGTTTCAACCCCATTCAGTTCTATTTTCCAAGTTGAAGGATATGTAGCATAGTTTTGTGTATCACTAGGAGAAAAACATTTTTCATTCCTTTCTAGATTTTGCTACTTTTTCAGCCTTCAGAGCAAACAAGAAGAGAAAACAAGTCCATTTTAGAAATTAATCCCCTACCTCTGTGTGGGATTTCATTGGGTTGCCCACTTCACAAGACACCAATTGGGTTTCATTCTCCTTGCGGAAATTACAGATCAGTTTCTGCAAAAGGGATGGTGTACGTTCAAGTATACTTAACCTTGGAAGACTGAATTAGCACGATGACAAAATGAATGGAAGGATAGTCAGACTATTGCTACTCAACTGAAAAGGTTGTTTCTAGGATATCAGAACCCCTTTTGAAGCAAAACTAAATTAGTATATATTTATTTTATTTATTTGTTTCGATTTATACACCACCCTATTTCACCTAAAAGGGACTCAGGGCGGTGCACAGAAAGATAAAAACCCCACAATATACAAAATATAAAAAACAATTAAATTATTAGATCTGTGCTAAAATTTGAATAAATATTTAAAACCAATAAATATCGAATTAAAATATTCCCTAATCTATGTCAGGCCGGCTAGATGAAATAAATGGTAGGTTTTCTCACCCATTTTAGCACAAAACAAATCAATATCAAAGAAAGATTCTTAAATCTCAGAAAAGCTTATAATACATCTATGTGGGCTTTCCCGCTGAAAAAAAAACCCTAGATGGCTTTGAATTAGGACACTTGCAACAATAGCAGTGTGACTGAAAGACACTTGCAGAGTGTGGTTATACGTACAATCTAGAGCCTAAGCACCGTTATATGTCACAGTTCTTTAGTATGCAGCAATTGATTTTAGGCTCTCTCAACCAAATATACTGCATATAATTTAAAATATCCAAATTTATTTATTTGTTTGTTATTTACTTATATTTTCTACTTCTTAACCATCCATCTCCTTCAGAGAGGGGGGATTATCAAGTTTGGTAAATATGAGCTTTCAGCCAACTCAAGCTTGATCTGTGATCACAAGATGCCAAGAAAATATAAATATTTTTAGGAAATAATGTTTAAAACACACTTTTAAGAATGGAATAAACAAGAAGGTAAAAACATTTGTTTTTCTTGGCTCAATTCCATAAGAGACGTAAAAAACTACAAGATTGTATTTTTGGTCAACATTTAGCCATAGTGACAAAACCTTTTATCTATGGTGGGTAAATTGGCCTTGAGATATTCCTGAACTACAGTTCATAGGAACTTTAGCCAAAATGCTGAGTAGTGACTGATGCTGGAAGCTAAAATTCAACCATTGTATCTGACCTCACCTGTGCACTGCTGTTAGCTCTTTGGAAGTAAGCCCCAAGTGGCAGTTCCACTACTAACTCAGTTTCATAGGCTCCTTCGCCAGCATTTGTTGCTGTAATCTGGATGAGAACCACATTCTCAGCCCCAATAACTAGGAAAGCTTCATTCCTGAGACATAACAACATAGAAAGGAAAGAGTACTAAATAATGGCTGCATGATTCTTTTGTATCAGGAATTAGAATATTGAAATTGGCAGGACAAAATTGTTGATTGAGGTTTGAATATGCAGCAAGGTCAACTGGAAGACTGGGTGGAAGTTGAAACATTTTGCTGAGTTAGAAAGGACGTATTTCTCCTTCCCACTCATTGATATCTGACTGACTTTCTTTATTCATTTAAGAAAATGAATGATATATGATTCTTGAACTGTCTGAAGGAAAAGGAAGATACAAAATTCAGCAACATTTTTTGCATAAGTCTACTTTGTACTAAAGATCTACTGTAACAGTCTCATCCAGATTGTTAAGAGTTACACGGATACTGATGAACATATACAGATTTCCTCAGAAATATTTGGTAAATATGGTCCAGCCAACTCAATCATCAGAACATGTTTTTCTTGCAATGTCTTAACAGTGTTAATTGAAACTATAAGTATAATATTCATTGACAAATTTCTGGTATTGCACAAAAATTGAGGGCACCTTAATGTTATGATCATTATACTTCTTTTGGAGCAATGTTATACAATACAATACAATACAATACAATACAATACAATACAATACAATACAATACAATACAATACAATAGCAGAGTTGGAAGGGACCTTGTAGGTCTTCTAGTCCAATCCCCTGCGTAGGCAGGAACCTTATACCATTTCAGACAAATGGCTATCCAACATCTTCTTAAAGACTTTCAGGGTTGGGGCATTCACAACTTCTGGAGGCAAGCTGTTCCAGAGGTTAATTGTTCTAACTGTCAGGAAATTTCTCCTCAGTTCTAAGTTGCTTCTCTCCTTGATCAGTTTCCACCCATTGCTTCTTGTCCTGGCCCCAGGTGCCTTGGAGAATAGTTTGACTCCCTCTTCTTTGTGGCGCCCTCTGAGATATCGGAACACTGCTATCATGTCTTCCCTAATCCTTCTTTTCATTAAACTAAACATACCCAGTTCCTGCAACCGTTCTTCATATGTTTTAGCCTCCAGTCCCCTAATCATCTTGGTTGCTCTTCTCTGCACTCTTTCCAGAGTCTCCACGTCTTTTCTACATCGTGGCGACCAAAACTGTATGCAGTATTCCAAGTGTGGCCTTACCAAGGCATTATAAAGTGGTATTAACACTTCACGTGATCTAGATTCTATCCCTCTGTTTATGCAGCCTAGAACTGTGTTGGCTCTTTTGGCAGCTGCTGCACACTGCTGGCTCATATTTAAATGGTTGTCCACTAGGATTCCAAGATCCCTCTCACAGTTGCTACTATTGAGCAAGGTACCATCTATACTGTACCTGTGCATTTTGTTTTTCTTGCCTAGATGTAGAACCTTACTTTTTTTCACAATTGAATTTCATTTTGTTAGATAGTGCCCAATGTTCAAGTTTGTCAAGATCCTTCTGTATCTTAAGCCTGTCTTCTGGTGTGTTGGCTATTCCTGCCAGCTTGGTGTCATCTGCAAATTTGATGAGTTCCCCATTTATCCCCTCATCCAAGTCATTGATGAAGATATTGAAGAGTACTGGGCCTAAAACAGAGCCTTAGGGTACTCCACTGCATACTTCCTTCCATGTAGATGCCGTTCCATTGAGGATTACACGTTGAGTGCGGTTGGTCAGCCAGTTGCGAATCCATCTGGTGGTGATGCTGTCTAACCCACATTTTTCTACTTTATCTAATAGTAGGTTATGGTCTACTTAATCAAATGCCTTACTGAAGTCCAAGTAAATTATATCAACAGCATTCCTCTGGTCCAGTGGTTCTGAGATCTTGTCTGCCAGTTCCTTCAGAACCCTGGGGTGTAATCCATCCGGTCCTGGTGATTTGAACTCGTCCAGGGAAGACAGTTGCTCACTTACCATTTTCTTCCCTATTTCAACTTGTGTTCCTAATCTGATTTTTGTGGTGCTGTTTTTGATTGGTTGGACTGTTTTATCCCTTTGTGTAAAGACAGATGCAAAAAATGAGTTAAATAGTTCTGCTTTCTCCCTGTTGCTTATCAACTTGCCATTTTCTCCCAGCAGTGGACCAATTGTTTCCTTAACTTTTTTCTTGTTTTTAACATGTTGGAAGAAGCTTTTTTTGTTATTTTTTCCTTTTTTGGCAAGCCTTTCTTCATTGTGTGCCTTAGCTTTCCTCACTTCATCTTTACAGGCTCGGGCTATTTGCTGATATTTTGCCTTAGTTATGTCCCCCTCTTTCCACTTTTTATATTTATCCTTTTTGTCTTTCAATTTGTCAGAGAGTTCATGCTGGTTTTTTTGGGGAACTGTTATTTTTCTTCTTCATTGGTATTGTGCTAGACTGGGTTTTTATAATCTCATTTTTCAAAATTTCCCAAGCTTCTTGAGTTGTTTTCCTCTTGAGGATTCTCATCCATGGAATCCTTCCCAAGCTCTCTCTAAGTTTATTGAAATTAGCTCTCTTAAAGTCCAAGACTCTAGTTTGACTTTGTTCTACTACTTTTGTTTGCATAATGTTGAATTCCAGTATTTCATGATCGCTTGCCCCCAAAGTTCCTGTAGCTTCTACACCTTCTATCATTTCCTCTCTGTTAGTGAGAATTAAGTCCAATATGGCTGATCCCCTTGTTCCCTTCTCTACCTTTTGGGAAAAAAAGTTGTTTGCTAGGTTTGTTAGGAACCTGTTGGATCTTCCACTTGGTGCAGAGTTTGTTTCCCAGTTGATGTCAGGGTAGTTAAAATCCCCCATTAGGAAGCACATTAGTGTGCTTCCTACATACCTTAGTTAGCTGGTTAGCAAAAAGTTCATCCACTTCCTCTGCTTGGTTGGGTGGCCTGTAGTATAGACCTATGGCAATGTCATTTCCCCCCCCCCAACCTTTAATATTGACCCAAATACATTCAAAATAGTTCTCATCATTGTTGTGCTCTATTTCTGTAGAGATGTAATTATTTCTTATATATAGTGCAACTCCACCTCCTCTTTTATTTGGTCTATTTCTTTTAAATAATTTAAATCCTTCTAGCTGTATGTTCCATTTATGGGTTTCATCCCACCAAGTTTCTGTAATGGCAACAATATCATATCTGCCCTCATTTACATGAATTTCTAATTCACCCTGTTTATTCCTCATATATTTATTCCACAATATAATTACAGAGTGGGAAAAGGTTGGTTTTGAAAGATACTCATAATGTACTTGGAATTTAGTAAAAATATGGGGGTTTTGTGCACTAGGAATAGCAAAAAGGAATTTGCAGAAGGAAAAATACTATATTTGTGGTATCGTAATACTTATGAAATGGAAAAATGCTATAACCCCAGATATCATGAATTGGATCCCATGTGTGATTTTAGTAATTTTTGAGAAAATTATATATTCTGTCAACTGGAAATTGGACAAGTTTGATAAACATGAAAGCTTAGTGTCTCCTTTTAAAGACCTCAGATGAACTTGTAATATATTTGTAATTACAACTATGGTTTCTTGCTTCCATGTTTTCTTTTGTTGTGATTTCATTTTCATTGCTTGGAATGAATTGTTCATTTTATATTATATATACTTATTTAAAAATGGACCAATAAAATTATTTTTAAGTATCATAATAAAAATTTAGTGATGGTGACCTTTGTCCTTCTCATAAACTATAGGTCATCTTTGCAATTTGGTGACATTATTATTATTGGAGATGTATGGAAATCCTACAAAAGATGGCTGCCCAGAATTGCTTTCTGTGAAATTGGCAGCCATGTAAATATGTTTAATAAAATAATTAATAAAAGACACAGAAAAATTACAAACATAATCAGCATATTACCATGCTTTTTTTCCTCATCCCCTGAGCAATTGTGGCCAACCCTGCCTAAACTATTGGTGCTTACGTGCGAGCAGAGAGTTTGAGGTCTGGAATGCAGATGTTGTCTTCTCCACAATCCAGAATGATGCGGGTCTGTGGATAAGAGAAAATCTAAACAGCTATCACTGAGCAAATACAATTTGGAAGAGATCATGGACTGCTACATACCCAATCCATGCTATTCCATATAATTCCTAGCTAAGGAACACATAAGAAAACCCCTTCAATATAGAGATATGAAGATAACAGATATGAAGTAGAAAATTCAGAGCATGCCAAACCTCTCACTAAGTCCAGTTCACATATATAACACTGTAATTGCCCATCCCTTAAATAAAATAATTTCATGATAAATAAGTAAATGAAGCCAGACAAAAACTAAATCTAATTTAGATTAATCTCCTTTTCAATTGAATTAACATTATATTTATATTTACAATTAATATAACTAGGCCCCTTCTATTCAATTATTTCTCCCATTCTTTCACATAAAAAATATCATTTGGTGGCAACTTTTGGAGGGGCTCTGGAAGTTGCATTTAAATCCACCAGGTCCCTCAGTTTGCAAACCTTCTATGTACAAAACCTATTTCTTTTCCACGTGACCCACATAATCTCTAATTAAAAGCTGGAGTCCAAGACCAGAAAGGACTGCTCCAATCTCTCTATAAACAGGAACTTATATTAGTAATAACAGCAACAAAAGTCTCATGGCACCTTAAGACTCAACAGTGTATTATTGTCTCTGACCTACAATTTGTGATGTGTGGAATGTACTTCTGAAGAGGAATATTCTAACTACTCAGACTTGTTCTTGGGCATGCATAGGCTATGTTTACCAAAGCCACCTCTTTGGAAATACTTATTTTAGAGGTAAACCCTATGCTTAACAAGCATTCAGACAAGGAAACAAACAAGCAACTTCATAAGCAGAATGTGGTAGTTCCCAGTGCACTTTGCTTTGAGCTAGAGAAGAAAGAAGTCTCACCTGTTCCTGGACCATCAATTGGCCAGACAGAATAGGTTGCAGAATTCCAGCTCTGGAGAAGAATGCCAAACTGAAGTTGAGGCTCACAACAATGGCACTCAGCTTGTCTTTGAAATCAGCTTGATCCTGGGAAGGGGTGTATGTAAAAAGCAGTTTACAGATCCCATGGGGGTAAGTTTTTCCAGGTGTGTGGAACTACAACTCCATCTCCACCTGGTAAATTTGGAGCTGTAATCTGACAAATCTGGAGGACATCCAATTGGAAAATGTGTGTTCAAATCACATCTTTCTAGAAGGTTTGTAACTCTAACAAAGAAGTGGGGAACTTTTGATTTTCTAGAAACCACAAATTCTCTGCAAAGAGAAATTTCTAGAGGCACAAAAGAGTTAAGTAGTACTTGTCAAACTGAAAGACACAATAGTCCTGCCAAAACAAAAAGGTGGTAACTCTAGTATCCATAACACTGTTTCTCATCTCTATAATTCCTACGAGCAAAGTCTGATCAGGAAATACACTCTCAATCTCAAATTTCCTCCCATGATCAACATCACATTGGAATGGTTAACCTCTGCATTATAGTAAGCTAACACAACAGCCATAATGAAATTATTTTTTATTTATGCAGTGAAAAATACGCAGGAATTTTGCCAAAAGCAAAAATACCAACAATATTTCTTAGGAAAAAAGAGAATAGAAACTGTCCAGTTTTTATTGAATTATGACTCTTAAAATCCCTCGCCATTAGTCATGATTGCTGGCTGTGGCTTCTGGGATTTGTAGATTGTTCACATCTGGAAGTTGCTCTTCTTTTCTGAAGATGTTGGGAGATTGATGTAACAATAGGATAAATAATTCCAAGACAGGAAAGTACAACAAATGTGCCAAAACTTCCAAGTTTAGACTTGCAAAACAACAGATTAAAAGTTCAAACATAAGAAGGTAGCCTTGGTACTTCCCAAATTACAGAAGGGAAAATGCACTCAGCCTTCTTTATTTCTCTGCAAATCTTGGGCTGCAACAGTCAAAGCTGAACATAATTTCCAACTACTGCTCAAACCTTCCCCACTATTCCAAACACATGAACACAGAAACAAAGACACACTTTTTATGCCTGAGATATCTACCCGTAAATAAGCTGTGATATTCTTACAAGTCAGGGGAATACTTTTGGACAACTTCAATAGGAATAACTGGCTTGGTTGGTTGGTTTGCTGCAATAAAACCCGCCTCCCAAATTTCTGCTTCATATGGTCCAGCTGTAGCTCAGCATTTAGTTCTAGTAGACATAAGGCAACAGGCAGAAAACAACATGAGTGTGATGAAGATTAACAGACAAATCACAATCTACAGTATACATATTGATAACTGGAATACCAAACTTTTGGCTTTTGTTGTACAAGACAAGGCTTTTGGCTCAAACATCTGCAGTGTTCTTATAGTCCATACTTATTTTGTTCATTGTGGCTATGTGAGTATTCAGAAGATTTAATTTGAAGAATGTGTAACGGAAAGACTGTACACCCACATAGTGATTTAAGACCACCCTCTAACTTGAGTACCGTCCAGAAGTGTTATCTGACAGCAATACTATGCTGTTTAGGATTAATGGGAATTGATCCATTAGATTAAGATCCTCCCCCATTTACTACAAATACTAATGCCAAAATAGAATCAGTAGTTTTCGTATCTAAATAAATAAATGTGGAAAGGTGGGTGGGTGGGAAACACAATTTAATAACTCACTTCTTAATTTCAGCTGCTTTCTCTTTAATTTCATTTCTGGCACAGCTAAGAAACAGATATCCTGGTTCTTTTCTTTCTGAAGTGCCAAGCATGCTGATAGGTTAATAAATAACCATGTTTTCATGCATATATTAAAAATTAAATTCCAAAATTGCTATGGTCATAGAAAATGTGTGCACAAAAGGTATCCTGTGTCAATCAGGCAAAGCTACGCACATTTGTTAAGTCTCAAGAGAACTAGTTCTTAACTTTCTACAAATATTGCTTGAGGGACTACTGAATCTAGTTAATCCTGTCTCATCAGAGACTCTGCAAAGTAAGAAAAATTGTGTTGTCTGCAATACTATCTTTACAGTAATGTTTCTCAATCTTGGCAACTTTAAGATGTGTGGGCTTCAACTCCTAGAAATCCCCAATCACCTTGGCTGGCTGGGGAATTCTGGGAATTTATGTCCACATACTTTAAAGTTGCTAAGCTTTAGAAATAATGCTGTGGGGTATTGCTTCCAAGTTTCTGAAAAATCTTTCACCTTGGAGAATCCTCAAACCTAAGGATTTGTATGGTCTGGATTTTTACCTGATTCCTCTTGTTACCTATGTACATCAGGGGTGTCAAACTCACATCGTCATGGCATCATCACGTGACTTTCCCCCCTCCCTTCGCTAAACTGGGCATGGCCATGGCCAGTGTGTGATGCATCTGGCCCTGGGCTGCAAGTTTAACACCCCTGAGGTACATGATTATGACCACAATGGCCTCTGTTCCTCTAAATTACTGATTCAATACTCACCGATTTCGAATGGAATGCTCTTTCCTGACATTCCTACACACATCTGGATGTTGAAGCTGCATTGATGAGGAAAAAGATCACAGATCAAACAGAACTGGCAAATAACTAACCATAGAATCTGCTTTTCTGAATCCCACCTGCACAATTCTAAGTCTTATTATACGTTTAAATAAACTACTGATTTCATGAACTTACTTGAGGGTGAAGTGTCTTGTGCATGTATAGGGTGGGAATTTGACCTGAACATGGATATCCTTCCCATTATGCTTACCAGCTGGCCTGTGCCCCTGGACATGTTTTCATCTCTGAATCAAGTACATCAGGTATGGAAAGGCGAGCTTTGAGTATAATCATTGGCTGAGCTCTAAGAAAGACAAACATGGCATTGTTATAGGTGCATATGCAGCTGGGATAAATGGTGACTAAGGATTGTGGGAATATCAGAAATCCTTTTACTCATCGTTGGTGGATGAGACAAAGGACTTTTCCAAAATTTCTAGTCTTGGACATATCCTGATGGATGGGTAAAATTTCTGTACAATAAAATTTTCTGCTTTTAACTAGCTAATTCAACAGTATCCATGCCCTGGGCCAATCTTCTCCAATTTCATGCCCTTCTGTAGTGTTTTTCTACAGCTAATGGGAGCAATAGACGCTGCATTAAAGAAAGAAGTTCTGGAGTCAAGCACAGCATCGCATCACTCAGCCCTTCCTCTGAGTGGAGCTACTTTGTTAGCAGGTTCTCTTTCCTTTCCCCCTGTGCTTGGGTGTAGATCAACTTTTCCCAGCCAAAGGGCTTTTGTGCGAATGGAGACAAGAACTGTAGAATTGTCATCATATCTGAAAGCCTTCAGGTTGGGGAATGTCAGCGTATGGTTTTGTGAAGTTTGACATTAAGTTATATGCAAAACTATAATGCAGTATAGTAGATTTGGGTAGCCTCGAATTAGTTTTAATCCTTAGATATAAGGTCACTTTTCACCTACCCAAGTATAGGGAGTAGCTTTTATAGACTTGATTTTAGTCAAAAAAAGAAATTTCCATTTTGGACACAAGATGGAAAAAATGCTAAGACATTTTGCAAGACATTCAGTTGATAGATCACTATTGTTTAGAACCATTTGTTTGCACAATGAGCTTTCTTTCCACAATCACCAAACTTGTCAAAGTGCAAACTCCGATTCTATTTGCAAAGTAAGAACAACAAACACCATAACTCTATACATTTTGGCTAGGAAACTACTCTCTTTATAATTTAACTTAGAGATTCCTATGGCAAAATTCTAGTTTATTAATAATTACAACAAGCCCCCACCCCAAAATCAATAGGATATTAACAAAATACTACATTGTAAACAATTCTATATTTTTAAATTTGGCAAAACAATCAATATAAAATAAGACTTTTTAGGCTCCTTTTTGCCTTTTCAATGGTTCCTTTAATTCTTTTTCTTTCTATACAATTTCAGATTCATGTATAAATTCACAGGCATTTGTTAAGTAAAAATAAAAAATAAAAAAGAGGATGAGATTATCATTCACTTCCTTTCCATCCATAAGAGAAAAAGAGCATAGAATAAAACTTATGTCAAAATGAGGAGACTTTGCCATTTTCTAGATATTTTCTAATCCCCATACTAAACCAATTGGTACAAATTATTTGCAACCCTTCAGCAAGTGTCCAGTATTTTCCCTAAAGAGTGGGGGTTCCCTAAAGAGAACATATGATAGTTCTTGGAAAAGAAAGAAGATGCCACAAATTTCAGAAAAAAGCACTGGCACATAGCTGCACTTCAAATTATGAGATCCAAAGGTCTTGGGCAAATTCACTCACCTGTAGACAGCTACCTTGTTGGCTCTGAAAGCACCAACTAGTACATCTGGGTGTGAAGAAGAGGATAAAACACAGGGGGGATTAAGGACGCAGCATTCCACCAATCATTATTCTAAGGCACCAGTGCTACCCATCCCATTGAAAAGAATAGCAGTCAACTTAAGCTTTCCTTGTAAAAGGCACAGGATTTTTCACATCTTTGACTAATTAAAACATCTTTTTCAATCTACCCGTGGCCTAAATTAGTTTGTCCCTAACTAAATTCTCCTACGTTGATTGGTTTTATAGTTTCTAGCCAACAAGAAGAAAGATCATGGTAGTTTGGAATTATGGAAGTCATTCCCATTGTGATTGTTGTGCTGATATACAAACTATTAAACACATTGTTCAAGGCTGCCCATGGCATGCATTCCCTGGTTCTTTAGAAGATCTACAGTAAGCAATACCGTGTGTGATCTCTTGGGTAGCTGAATTGGACGTTCAGCTACGAGGCCACTGCCATATCCCCCATAGAAGTTTTATATATATAACTATGTGAGTTTAGGTTAAAAAAAAAAATCACAAAATCCTGTTAGGGCCCCATTAAGGGAGGAGACATACTGTTTCCTTTTCTGCCTTTCAGCTAGCAAAGCCTAGCAAATTACCTATACTAAATACCCCTGTCTCAGCTGATGCAATAAGGGAGAGCCGGCTTGGCTGAATTGCTAGGCTCCTGCCTGATATGCAATACAGCCCCGGTTCAAGTCCCAGTAAAGGGTATGGCCAGCTGATGAGAGCTAATAAGCTCGAAATAGATCTATCCTGGTCTCTCTGATTGATTTATTGATCAGCTCATAAAACTAACACACACAACTATGTGAGTTGTGTATGTATTGTATGTTTACTTCTGTTTGTCATGTTTTAATCATATGTTAAACAACAACAACAATAATAATGGAAAACATCAATGGAAGTCAGCATGCACTTAAATGGGCCATGCTAGAAGAAAACTGGTTGAGATCAAAACAAAACTCTTGGAAAACTTCAGCATTGTTCTACTTTGGTTCAAATAGCAATAGCTCTTAGATTTATATACTGCTTCACAATGCTTTACACAATGCCCTCTCTAAGCGGTTTTCAGTGTCAGCATATTGCCCCCACAAGCTAAGTCCTCATTTTACTGACCTTGGAAGGATGGAAGGATGGGTTAACCTTGAGCTTGGTGAGATTCGAACTGCCAAACTACTGGCAATCAGCAGTTCAGCAGAAATAACCTGTAACATTCTAACCACTGTGCCACCTTGGCTCTTATAGATCATTAGGCTAAGCATAGGACATAATAAAATATTGTATTACCTGGATATCCATTAAAATCAATGTCAGAGGCTCCACGGATGGCAAAGCCAAAACCAGCAGACTCAGAAAAAGGACTCTTGAGGATTTGGCTTGGAGATGTGCTCAGTCCTTCACTGTGCCCACGATAGATGTAAACCTGGCCACCTCCATCCTGGCCCGCAAAGGGTGCTCCTATGGCTATGTCTGTGGAAACAAAATATAATGGCAAATATTTTCCATGTGGGGAAACACAAGGTGAAAAAGCCAAAAGAAAAGGACGGTGGGGAGAAGCATTACAAGGGGTATTTCCAAATGCTGAATTAAACTGTTGTCCTTCAATCTTTAGCAAAAACCTACTCTAGCATGAAACTGGCTACTCCCATTGCCAACCCCTATCCTGCCCCATTACCTCTGGTCTGACTGATTGCCAAATGGTGCTGTGGTGATTATGCACACCCAAAACGTTTGGTGCCCCTTTTTATACATACCTTTTGGTCATAACCTAAATTAAATAAAGTGAAACCAATAACAGACTGGTGTCACAAAGGTAGCCTAATCTTATTTTTTTCTTAGGGTTTTCCGTTTCTTCTTTCCTTTTCTTTTTGTTTCCTTTCAATGAAGGCAATTAATACTGACTTTCAGATTCCTCGAACCAAAGATGAGCAAGAGGTTGGTCCACCAGCCTTGCACTAAGCCAGCAAAGACTATCAAATTAAAGCATTTACAGAACAGCAAAATGCACAACTGATGGCATTGCACAATTCTGATATTTCACTAGTACATCCAGTGTGTTTACCTCATTAGGGAGATACAGCAGAATAGATCTTTGCCCAGATCAGAACACCTCTCTGATCTCACCCACTAGTTGAGTTTACTTCAGAAGTGGCAAAGCTTAGCAGGTTTTACACACTTGTAGCTGTCATTGGACACTCTAATCTAAGGAGAAACATTATTTTAACCCCAGCACAGTGAATAATGCCCCAAGTCTACCTCACCTAAGGGCTAGGGACTAGATAAATCACAAGGTCATGGCAAAACAACCACCACCACCACCAGGATAGGTTTTGCATTTTGCATTTGTATTATTTGTAACAATAAATGAATGTTTGTGCCATGGGCAGGTGCAGGTGGGTGATGACAAGACCAATTTCAAGCATTAGGAAGACTGAAGATTAAACTGAGGGATCTTTGAGTATCCTCCAAATTTAGGTTCCAAGAGACCAACGGATACTAATAGGGTGGTGAAAAGCTACTGCAGATGACTAAGGTTATTTTGAGGTGGATCTTTTAAAAAGATTTCAGCATTAGCAGCAAATTCACTGTAATGAAGAATGCAGCTTATTTACAATCTCAAATGCATTTTTATTACCATCTAAAATATTCTAAGATCATTGACCAATGTTTGTTTCTTTGTTTATGTATACAATTTATAGGCAACCCAATTTACCTCAAGGTAACTCTGGGCACTATTTAAATATTTAAAACTAGACTAAACAGAATCATCCATAGACATCTAGGTTCAGCCACAATTAATCCTAGATCGTGTGGTCTCTCTTTCAACAGTAGGAGGTAGCTGAGCAGAGATACAACAGAGATTTTTAAGATTGCTTTCCTCCCTATTTCTCATCCACGCCATCTTACCAATGTAGCCATCCTGATCTATATCACCCAAAGGCGCAATAGCCATGCCGAAACGGCCATAGATATCTGTGCCAGTCAACTTCTGCCAAGGAGTTGTGTAAGGGTGTGGGCTCCTCCGCTGTAGGTATAAGTAAACTCTTCCCACTTCATAGAGTTTCCCATCTGAGCGGCGGTCCATGAAAAGAGGGGCACCCACTAAAATGTCATCTTTCCTGAGACACAGAAAAACAATCTGTAAGAGGTTATACATGGCACAGTCTCCATCTCAGCCAAAGCAAATACAAATATAACCTGCCTAACACTGAGGCCTTAAGTTACAGTAGATTTGCAGAAGTCTAACTATGGGTTTTTCAATTCAATTTCAATTTATTTCGATTTGTATACCGCGCCTATCTCCATCAAGATGGACTCAGGGCAGTGCACAGGGAATTAAAAATCACAATAAATAACAACAAATACAATAATATAATTAAAAGAGAATTAAATTAAAGCCTGTGCTAAAATTCCCTTAATAAAAACCCAACATCCATTTACTAATTGGCAGGAGCTGTGTTGCACTTGAGATCTAAACTCTAAGCTAGACCAGCTTGCTGGAAAAAGTATGTCTTGAGTGAGTGGCGAAAGAGGGGAAGATCCGTGATAGTACGAAGTTCGGGGGGTAGGTCATTCCAGAGGGCCGGCCCTGCCACAGAGAAGGCCCTACCCCTGGGCACCGCTAGCCGGCATTGACCGGCGGTTGGCACCCTGAGTAGGCCCTCCCTGTGGGAGCGAATCGGTCGAAGGGAGGTATGTGGCATCTGTCTTAGCCTTTTGGTTAGGATCAAGTATAGGAACCAGCATACTGGTTCAGGTAGGCCTTATGGTTGCTCTGGCTTCCTACATACTCTTTCAGATTACATCATAGTTCCTTCCACCACCACAACTGAGAGATCATTCGAATTTCTCCCAAAAAAGAAATAAACAATGTGCAGCAGCATTGTTATGTGTCAGATTCACAGACCCCCACATACCACTGAAATGTACCTAAGAAGTGTAGAGCTTATTACTGGAAGCTGCATCTTGATAAAGGAGACTAAGAGACCAGGACCAAGAATAAATATGTGCTTTGTGGTTGTAAGGGAAACTGCAAGGAGACTGTTACTTCTCCAATAACGTCTGTTCTGCTGTTTCTTTTTTTAGAATGTTTCCCAGGGCTGACACTATTCTCTTATGTGGGTAGTCCTGAGAATCCAGGCAATGATTCTTCTATAGTATCACTGACTGGATTCTAATGAGAACCCAGATACATTCCCCTTTCTCTTCTCTGAAAAGGTTAATTTGTTTTGAGAGCAGGGAAAGTGGTCTTGCTTTGAAGGAGATTGTGGCAATAATCAACACCTGTAAGACCTGGCATAATAATGTTGTTTTGTAGTCAGTAAAGAGCAAGCAGAAGGATCAATGGTAGGTGCGTTCTTACAGACACTTCTGGCCTCTTCTGTTTCCATTTTAAAATAATACTTCCAGTACAAGATGATAAAGAAGCACTTCTCTTCTGTGCTTTGGAATAGTATTTTTGTGTATGCCTGTTTACTTTAGAGCTAGTCTTGACTGTTGAAGATTAGACAAGCCTTGCAACTTTCTTAGCAACATTTTCAGAAAGGGTTTCTCATTTGTTTGTTTGTTTGTTTGTTTGTTTGTCTATTTGTCAACAAGTACAAGGAAACATGAAACGCATGAAAAAATGACACAAATAAATGTATATAAATAAGCAAAAGATAGCCATAAACATGTAAAAAAAGTATTTATATGTATAAATGGGGACAGTAGAACAGGGATGGTAGGCACGCTGGTGCGCTTATGCATGACCCCTTAGGGAACTCATAAGAAACGTGTAAGGTCCATGGTAGACAGTATAAGGTAAAAGGTATGGAGATTAAAGGAACTAACAACAGGATCAGGTAGGGTGTTCCGAACATTTACTACTCTATTGCTGAAATCGTTTTTCCTGCAATCAAGATTAGAATGGATTACATTTAGTTTGTATATATATTGATAGCTCTTGTGTTATCGCAGTTGAAGTAAAAGTAGTCATTAACAGGTAGGATGTTATGGCAGGTTATCTTGTGCACTAAGCTCAGGTCGGAACGTAGACAGCGTAGTTCAAGGTTATCCAGGCTTAAAATTTCTAGCCTGAATTCTTTGTAGGGCTGAGAGAGCATGGCTGGACTAAGGCTACCCACCTGCCTTTTTGCCCAAGTCATTGTGACAATTCAGTGCCTTTAACCACTAAATCAAACTGACTCTCTATGAATATATTAAGGCACACATATTATTTCATTACCTGGAGTAATTTCTTGATAAGAGATATAAATTATAGCACTGCTGGAGGTTATAAAATGATTCATTATGGCTTTAATTGATCTTTAATTTCATAGCAATGAGGAAATTTTAAAAATTATTATTAATGTATGTTCAAACAAAATTGAGTCCAAATGACAAATATTTTACAATACGAAACATGAAAACTAAATGTTATATTATGAATATAATTGATTTGAAAGAGCCTGATTAAATCTTGATTCAGTCTAATGTAAACCATTATAATAGCTTATGGACCAGCAAAGCTAGGCAAAATCATATTACAATACTGTAAAGTTATTAGATTGCAGTTCTGCCATTCTTTTGCACTGGTGCTCTATTTCTTTGTTAATTGTTGCACAATCACACCTATGGCATGACATGTACATTTGAGTGAAAATATATAATAGGTACTATTACAATCCACTTCTAATGTGTTTTTAGTGGAAAAAGTTGGTATGAAGATGTTAAGATAATTTTTAGTGCCTGCCTTCCTGCCTGCCTATATCTATCTATCTATCTATCTATCTATCTATCTATCTATCTATCTATCTATCTATCTATCTATCTATCTATCTATCTATCTATCTATCTATCTATCTATCTATCTATCTGAATTGTGGTTGCATATTATATTTTTATTGGTGCTAGTAGGAGTAGCTTTGCCAAAATTTCACTTTGCCAAAATTTCAACAATATCGAACTGACAACAGAGGGCAGCAGATTCCCAAAATGGGCACATGCATCTCTTTGGATGCAAAAAGAAACCCTGGAACTAAAATTGGAGGAAGCAAGTCAATTGAAAGATAATTCAGCATGTAAACTTTTTTGTTAATTTAGCATTTGTAGCTGCACTTTAGGGGTAAATTACAAAGACCTGCATTCAGTGCTCCTCCAAATATCCACTCAGTGTAGATGAAGGAGGTAGTAATAAAGGGCTCACTGTCACTCCTTGGTTTGTATTAGCAGACCAGGACACAAAGAAAACAGAAGCAGTTAGCTAAGTTGATGGTGGCTGCTAAGAATTTACAAATAGAAGTAAATTCTATTTTATTCTATTTTATTTTATGATTTAAATGCTCTTGAAATCAAAACACTTTACATTCTCAAAAGTTTCTTTATAATCAGATAACAAACACATTGCAGATTGTTTTTCTAATTTAGCAGGACTGTAGAAGCAATTGTTCATAATGGAATGGTGGATGATTGGAACAAAAGGGATCTTTTCAGATGCCTGTGATATAATGGAAATAACTAGTTCTTGCCACATGAACCATTAAGATCAACATCCAGAATTATTTAGCTGTCAGATTGACTATTTAGATTAAAAAGAAAGAGAGAATTTCAAAATTTTAGGGTCTTTTATTTCTATTCACAGCAGACATCTTTTTGGCTATGATTATCAAAAGGTGTCTTAAAGAGCTTGTGGCACTGAGAAAGATTGGGAGAGGACAGTCTTCCCTAGACAGGAAATAAGGGCACTGGCTGGAAACAAGGGCAACCATCCGAGGTGGTTAGGATTGGTAATGGGGGCAGGAAACTCTATGATGGTTATTCATCTGCTGCTAACAGCTAATCAAGTTGCAGAAGAAAAAGTGCTTTGGATCACTACTCTCTTGCCTGTCCTTTATGATATTAAACTAAGGACGTGGTCCACACAGACCAGGACTTAACTACTGTTACAATCTAGAAAATTATCTTTATCCACTTTTGTTTTTCCTTTTTCTTTTTCTTTCTGTTTCTTATCTTTTTTTATATATACTCTTATTGTATTTAAAAATTATAACTTTTTAAAAAAAGAAAAGAAACCTTTTCTCTCCTTCTCATTATACTAAAACATAAACTGGCAGAGTTAACATAGCCTAGGACTTATTGTTGCATTCTAGTTGGCCCTCTTTTGAAGCATTTGAATAAAATTTCTATTATGTACACCCAGTACGCTGGCTGTTTAAGAGAGTTGGTCGAAGGAATGAGATGTTTGAAGGGCGTCAGACAAGGCTAATGTAAGGACTACAACTTTTCAGAGACTTGGATAAAATTGAGATGAAGCAACGAAGAGCTTCCTGGTAAATCTCATACTCTTGCCATTCCCCTTCTTGCACTCATGGGTTGAATGATAAACTTGGGGCTATATGGTTCGTATCTACCTTTTTTAAACAGCTATAGGATGTGGCAGTAGGTGTTTTGGGGAGTTTATTTTAAAGTAGAAATAATAAAATCAGCATCTAAGACTATGCAGCTAACTCCTTGGCTATAATTGGGGGGGGGGGGGAAGTAATGAGAAAAAAAACCTAAAGAGTGGTGTTTTCAAGCAGCAACAACCCTTGTTAGCTGGGCTTTCTCATATTCACCAAAGCATTAATACTTTGTGGGCTTGTCTAGGACCCTCATTATCTTTGATCCCTGGATTTCCATTCTAGTATCTAGTTTTAGCACACTGATACTTCTGAATCTACTCATGGAGTCCCTGCTTTTACAACAGTCTTTGTATTAAGCCTTCACAATGAAGTCCCTAATTTCAGACCAAAGTTTGGTGGATTTAATAGCTATTTAAACACCAACACCACCCATCTGCATCAGATCCGATTTAAATTTAGGCTACTTTGGCCCCTATTTCGGCCTTACCCATCTCCATTGATATCAGCAACTGCCACTGTATGCCCAAAATATGATGCCACCTGCAAAAGGAAAGAAGTGAAGATAAAACTATCTTGGGAATGTATGCATTTGATACAATGATAGCTTGCCTTTCCATCAAAGAAATAGCCACATGGGAATTACTTTATGTTGGGAAGCACTGGCTAATTTCCATTTCTACTAGCCAGTGACCTTCTGAAAAGTTTTAAGACCCATGAAGAATAAGGACTCAGGTTTAGTTATCCAGCAATCCCATTTGTATTTTTAGACTGTATGAAAAGAAAAATGTTAACAATGAACCAAGTGAATAGAAACAGCAATAGTGCAAAATGTAAGCAATATTAAAAATAGCAATAGCACTTAGACTTATATACCACTTCACGGTGCTTTACAGCCCTCTCTAAGCGATTTACAGAATAAGCATATTGCCCCCAACAATCTGGGTCCTCATTTTACCAACCTCAGAAGGATGGAAGGCTGAGTCAACCTTGAGCCTGGTGAGATTGAAATTGCCAAAATCAGCAGTCAGCAGAAGTAGTCTGCAGTGTTGCCTTCTAACCACCAGAGTCGCTGTATTTATTATCTAAATCTTCTTGTTATTCTCCACCCTGTCCAACTGGGGGGGGAAATGTAAGGAAGTCCTCCCAAGCATCTTGCTGTTCAGGTAGGATTACAAAAGCAAGAATTCCCAGCTAGCATGCATTTGAAACCTATCTGGAAGGAACCACTAGAACGTTATTGATGGGTCAGAAGAAGCAAAGAAAACCATGTGAGAGAAAGATTTATTTTTTACCTGCTCACTGGAGATAGTCAAGAGAATGTGGAATTTATGAGTCCTTGTAAGAATTTCCACCTAAGATAAGAAATGGGAGCAAAGAATCAAGTAGATCAAAGCTCTATCCTCTCAAAGAAATCCAGCTATTTATGTTTTTCAGGAAACCAGAATATACAGTATTTTCACATTCAAGAGTATGAAAACCTGGCATTGCTTGGCTAAAATTTCCAAAAGTTTGCCCATTGGTCATGCTGTCTTGGCAGATGGGAACTGGAGTCCAAGATGTTATCTAGCCTGACCAGCTTAGAATTTAGACCCAGGTACGATAGAGCTTCAGCTAAATTAGAAAATGGTTGACAGGTTTTTAATGGGAATTTTAGCACAGGTTTGCAATTTAATTTCTTTTTAACTTTTCTATTGTTGTTATTTATTTATTGTGGTCTTAATTTCCTATGCACCGCCCAGAGTCCGTCTCGACGGAGATTGGTGCGGTTTACAAATCGAATAAAATTCAAATTCAAAATCAAAAAGGTTGCATGCATCCCTCCCAGAGAACAGATAAGAGCTTCAGATCAAGAGGGCATTAGGGACACAAAAAACCCTATATTCCAAATAGATAAGTATCCCATGGCTGCCATTCTGGACAAATCCCCCTAGAAAAGTTCTTAACATGCTCAGTGGCCCAGAACAAGTGGGCCAACACTTGCTATGTGACTGTCACTATTTCTTATGAACCCAGGGCAGTGGAGGGAAAAAAATAATGAACTATTGTTCAGAAGAAATGCAACAGGTACATATATAAAACGCTTCTCTGCATACATATCTGTGCCATGCAAACCATAATGATATTGGCTCTATGATTCTCAGTCATCCAGCACATGACTGTCCCAAAGGTGCTTTTTCAAGAGGCAAATAGACTTTCTCATCCCATGTACACATGGGATGAGATACTGAGGACACAAAGAGAGAGCCCTTTGAAATATGAGCAAAAAGACATTGCTATATTGAAACAGATTCCAAAAAAGATTAGAGAAATGAGAAGGAAATATTCCTTCCTGTCCAAAAAGCTATATAAAAACGGAATCTGGTTTAAATGGTTAATGCCTGAAGGAATGTTGGTATTCTGGGATGGAGGTAGGATAAAAATTAAAACAACAGGAGAGGCGGAGGCCTTTCTTAAAAAACACTCCTCAATTCTGGGAGATGAAGAAGAAGGAACAGGAGGAGCCACGGTCCCGCCTGCTGAGGGGAGGGAGAAAGAAGGCGCGATAGCAAAGAGGCTCAGATCTCAAAAATAATAAATTTTGAATTATTGTAATTCTTGAAACGTGAATGTATGTGAATGTAAAACTAAAGATGGAATGTATGAATTTTAAAAATGTGTTATATGTATATATCTCTTAACACTATTTATCCAATAGGATACTGCATGAAGACCCGAATGCAACCACCATTTCTGATATGGAAGCTCTAAAATGTATATCATAAACCCTATCTACCCTTTTCCCATATTATAAATTGTAAAACCAATAAAAAATTCTTTTTAAAAAAAAAAAAGAGGCAAATAGACTTTTTGTTTTTTCTTTGAAGACGTTTCGCTTCCCATCCAAGAAGCTTCTTCAGCTCTGACAGGATGGTGAAGAATGGAAGGATTTATAGTCCTTGCAGACAACTGGCCATTTGCATTCTGATGACACAGATAAACCTCCAGGTGACATTAACAACATGCTGAAAGGATGCAAATGACCAACTGTCTGCAAGGACTATAAATCCTTCCATTCCCCACCATGCAGTCAGAGCTGAAGAAGCTTCTTGAATGAGGAGTGAAATGTCTTCAAAGAAAAACTAGAAAGTCCAATTTCAATTTAATTTATTTCGATTTGTAAACCGCACCTATTTCCATCGAGATGGACTCAGGGCGGTGCACAGGAAATTAAAAACCACAATAAATAGATAACAACAATTACAATAAGTTAAAAAGAAATTAAATTACGAGCCTGTGTTAAAATTCCCATTAAAACCTATCTACCATTTTCTAATTCGGCTGGAGCTCTGTCGTACCTAGGTCTTAATTCTAAGCTAGTCCAGCTTGCTGGAAAAACTATGTCTTGAGTGAGCGGAGGAAGAGTGGAAGGTCCGTGATAGTGCGAAGTTCTGGGGGTAGGTCGTTCCAGAGGGCGGGCCCTGCCACAGAGAAGGCCCTACTCCTGGGCGTCGCCAGCCGGCATTGACCGGTGGTCGGCACCCAGAGGAGGCCCTCCCTGTGGGAGCGAATCGGTCGGTGGGAGGTATGTGGCAGTTGCCTCTTGAAAGAGTACCTTTGGGACACCAGCAATATCAAGTGCAGTTTCAGAGCATGTAAACTGAGCCTAAGGGGGTTCCCTAAAAAGGCTGCTGAGTAGCCCTTTATGTACAGCAGGGATGTCCAAACTTGGGAACTTTAAGACTTGTGGACTTCAACTCCCAGAATTCCCCAGCCAGCTATGCTGGCTGGGGAATTCTGGGAGTTGAAGTCCACAAGTCTTAAAGTTCCCAAGTTTGGACATCCCTGATGTACAGTAAATAAGCTGTTTATGTTTGGGTTTTCACTGTTTTCTCTGGAAGAAACAAAATAGGTGTACCACCCCTTCCATCACAGTTCTCCTGCTTGTGTCTTGTACTTACCCCTCCTTGTGTCAGGCTCACATTAGGAATGCCCACTACATATTCTGCAAAAAAAAGGGAATCTCAGTAGTTACAAAACACCTGGCATGCTACGTCGCCCATGAGCTAGGCAGGGAATTCATGCTGAACCCTGGTGCCTGCTAAATTCCTGAATTTTGGGTGGGGAGTACTAAGATTAGAGAGGCTTAGACATCTTAATCAGATATTAAACAGATACTCCTGAAAACTTGGGTGTTCTTGGCTTATGCGATTGGAAGCAACTGATGTGAACATTAAAATGTTCATTTTAAATTCCTGCCAAAAACATCATAAAGTTAACTGAACAACAAAATAGCTAGGAAGCAGACCTCTTCCTAACTCTGTTGATCCCAACCTACTCCGTTCCAGAGTATAAATAAAATTATTTTACCTGGTGATGTTGTGTCTTCATTAAACTCCCCCAAAGCCACAGAGTAACCTGCGTGGAAGGAAGGATGGGGCAATTTGTGGACAACTCACTTGGACATGAAGTACCTGTTTCCTGAATCCTGGGGCAAGGCAATTGAAGTAATCCCTAGGGAATCGAGCAGGATGACAATGCTCCTGTCGGCAAGCATTGTAAGTCGTTTTGGGCAGGTTTGACCATCTATGTATCAGGTCATTTTTACCCTGCACACCTCAGTATGTGTTTCTACATAGCCTTTATCTGAAATCACATGGGCTCCACGCTCCACAATTTTAGCATGGCATAGCATGCCCCAGCTAAGAACTGTCTTTTGCTTAAGGGGGGGGCCCAACCACTGGGCCGTGGCCCACTATCAGGCCACTGCCAATTTGGAACTGGGCTGCACAAGCAGGTGAGCGTGCATGCACGCCTCCATTTTCACACAAGGGGCAGATACTCATGCTCATGCGCGCAGCTCTATTTGTGCAAATGGCAGGCACGGGCACCCGCAGCTTACACATATGGAGTTGCACTTGTACATGCCTGCCACTCACACAAAACCATCTCCTAACCTATCCCCGCCAGTCTGCTAAGCTGGAAAAGTTGGGGGCCAAATAGTTTAAGGCATACTTATCACTTTTTTCTTCTTCTGTTCTATTGTGTCAAATTAATGGAGACTGCCTGGATTAATCCCTGCAGGTTTTTTTGGCCAGATTTTTCAGAAGTGGCTTGTCATTGCCTCCTTCCTGGAGCTGAGAGAAGGTAACTATCCCAAGGTTACCCAGCTTGCTTTGTGCCAAAGCAAAGCCCAAAGGGACAAGAACTTCAAGGCTTCCTGGTTTCCAGCTGATGCCTTAACCAAATCACCTCTCACCTATAGCATGCATTCATCCAAACAAAAGCAGAAGACATCAACAATGTGATCTTGAGCCCAGAATTCTCCATCTAGAACATTTCAGCTTTCATACTAAATTTCCTGGGCTATGCCACAAAATTGGGAGAATGGTCTATGATGCTTCTAAATGAATGGATAAGATCCTAGTTTATTTGTTTATTAAATGTATTAGCAGCCCATCTTACCATAGGGTAACTCTGGGTGGTTTACAGTTAATCTAAGCTAAAATACAAAAGCCTTATGAGGGAGAGCAGGGGCAGGGCGGAAGGGAGAGAGGGGGGTTATTACTCAATCAACCACCTCCATTTCGCTCTTCCATCACTGGGGCCCCAAGCTGACTGGCAAAACCACATCTTATGAAAAGATAGGAGAAGTATTGGGGCCAACCTCATTGGGCGGGTAGGGGTGATGTTCCAGAAGCTGAAAATAATATGCAGGCAGCATATGACACATTTCTGAAGCTAAAAAAGATAATTTCTCAGGAGGAGTAATAGTTGAAAAGTTAGGCCTAGGAAAGTGGATGTACTTTTTGCTAACCAGCTAACTAAGGTATGTAGGAAGCACACTGCAATAGTAATGGGAGATTTTAACTACCCTGACATCAATTGGGAAACAAACTCTGCACCAAGTGGAAGATCCAACAGGTTCCTAACAAACCTAGCAAACAACTTTTTTTCCCAAAAGGTAGAGAAGGGAACAAGGGGATCAGCCATATTGGACTTAATTCTCACTAACAGAGAGGAAATGATAGAAGGTGTAGAAGCTACAGGAACTTTGGGGGCAAGCGATCATGAAATACTGGAATTCAACATTATGCAAACAAAAGTAGTTGAACAAAGTCAAACTAGAGTCTTAGACTTCAAGAGAGCTAATTTCAATAAACTCAGAGAGAGCTTGGGAAGGATTCCATGGATGAGAATCCTCAAGGGGAAAACAACTCAGGAAGCTTGGGAAATTTTGAAAAATGAGATTATAAAAGCCCAGTCCAGCGCAATACCAATGAAGAAGAAAAATAACAGTTCCCAAAAGAAACCAGCATGGCTGCATAAAGAACTCTCTGACAAATTGAAAGACAAAAAGGATAAATATAAAAAGTGGAAAAAGGGGGACATAACCAAGGCAAAATATCAGCAAATAGCCCGAGCCTGTAAAGATGAAGTGAGGAAAGCTAAGGCTCGCAATGAAGAAAGGCTTGCCAAAAAAGTAAAAAATAACAAAAAAAGCTTCTTCCAACATGTTAAAAATAAGAAAAAGGTTAAGGAAACAATTGGTCCACTGCTGGGAGAAAATGGCAAGAAGATGATAAGCAACAGGGAGAAAGCAGAACTATTTAACTCTTTTTTTGCATCTGTCTTTACACAAAGGGATAAAACAGTCCAACCAATCAAAAACAGCACCACAAATATCAGATTAGGAACACAAGTTGAAATAGGGAAGAAAATGGTAAGTGAGCACCTGTCTGCCCTGGACGAGTTCAAATCACCAGGACCGGATGAATTACACCCCAGGGTCCTGAAGGAACTGGCAGACGAGATCTCAGAACCACTGAACTATATCTTTCAGAGATCCTGGAGCACCGGGGAACTGCCAGAAGACTGGAAAAGAGCAGATGTGGTTCCCATCTTCAAAAAAGGGAAAAAAACAGATCCAGGAAACTATAGACCCATCAGCCTGACCTCAATACCAGGAAAGATTCTGGAAAAGATAATTAAACAACAAATAAGTGAACACCTAGAAGCAAACAAAGTAATAGCCAAAAGCCAACATGGGTTTGTCAAAAACAGATCATGCCAGACGAATCTAATTGAATTCTTTGACAAAGTGACAAAATCAGTGGACCAGAGGAATGCTGTTGATATAATTTACCTGGACTTCAGTAAGGCATTTGATAAAGTAGACCATAACCTACTATTAGATAAAGTAGAAAATTGTGGGTTAGACAGCAGCACCACCAAATGGATTTGCAACTGGCTGACCAACCGCACTCAACGTGTAGTCCTCAATGGAACTGCATCTACATGGAAGGAAGTATGCAGTGGAGTCCCCCAAGGCTCTGTTTTAGGCCCAGTACTCTTTAATATCTTCATCAACGATTTGGATGAGGGGATAAATGGGGAACTCATCAAATTCGCAGACGACACCAAGCTGGCAGGAATAGCCAACACTCCAGAAGATAGGCTTAAGATACAGAAGGATCTAGACAAACTTGAACATTGGGCACTGTCTAATAAAATGAAATTCAATTGTGAAAAAAGTAAGGTCCTACATATAGGCAAGAAAAACCAAATGCACAAGTACAGTATAGGTGGTACCTTGCTCAATGGTAGCAACTGTGAGAGGGATCTTGGAATCCTAGTGGACAACCATTTAAATATGAGCCAGCAGTGTGCAGCAGCTGCCAAAAAAGCCAACACAGTTCTAGGCTGCATCAACAGAGGGATAGAATCTAGATCACGTGAAGTGTTAATGCCACTGTATAGTGCCTTGGTAAGGCCACACTTGGAATACTGCATACAGTTTTGGTCACCACGATGTAGAAAAGACGTGGAGACTCTGGAAAGAGTGCAGAGAAGAGCAACCAAGATGATTAGAGGACTGGAGACTAAGACATATGAAGAACGGCTGCAGGAGCTGGGTATGTCTAGTTTGATGAAGAGAAGGACCAGGGGAGACATGATAGCAGTGTTCCGATATCTCAGAGGGTGCCACAAAGAAGAGGGAGTCAAACTTTTCTCCAAGGCACCTGGGGGCAGGACAAGAAGCAATGGGTGGAAACTAACCAAGGAGAGAAGCAACTTAGAATTAAGGAGAAATTTCCTGACAGTAAGAACAATTAACCTCTGGAACAGCTTGCCTCCAGCAGTTGTGAATGCCCCAACCCTGGAAGTTTTTAAAAAGATGTTAGACAGCCATTTGTCTGAAATGGTATAAGGTTCCTGCCCATGCAGGGGGTTGGACTAGAAGACCTACAAGGTCCCTTCCAACTCTGCTATTGTATTGTATTGTAAAGGCAGGGTATAGGACATTATTTTAAAAGGGAACAGTAATTGCTGTTTACTAAAAAAATTAAACTCATTTAACAACAGCTGTAGCATGTCAAGGAAGGTCAGAGACAAAAACAGGTAGATAGATAGGCAGGCATCTCTCTCTTTTGCTCCCTCATTTTCTCTCTCTCTCTCTCTCTCTTTTCTCAGCCAGCCAGGGTGTTACAAGAAGATGGATTTGGCACATAGTTGAGCTGATCCCTTGTCGAAGCTGTTTGAACACAAGTGTCCACAGCAGTCAATTGACTATGCAATTGAAGAGCCACCCCTTTATGTAAATGCCTCTGCAGGCCTTCAGTTGCAATCATGCCTATCATCTTGATATTTTTTAAAAACCTTTCCTCCGTACAGACAACCGTGGTTTAGAATTAGGTCAAAGGCCACTTCTAGTATAAAAGTGGTTGATGGTTCACTTTTGTCATATCAGCCACGAGCAAGAAGAACTGGTATAGTTAGTTTTAGCCAGAGAAACCCCATTTTGTTGAAAACTTTTCATGTTTCTATTTTTGGGGCCTCTTATTTTTGGGCCACACACTCTTACTCTAAACCTGGGTGGCTATCTTTACTACACCAAACAAGGACCAATTGAAGACTTCAGGAATTAAAGAAATTAGAGGAAAAGGACCAAGATAATGAACTTAAAGTAAGTGAAGGAAATGATGATGATGATGTTAACCCATTAAACGCTGGAGACGTAGAAGAGTATCTGGAATTTGGATCCCAGCCTGACCACCAAGGAGAAGAAAAGAGAAAAGAAGAAAAAGGAGAAATCTCTCCAGGAACAACCATGATACTTAGAAACAAACAATATGTAAGGATAGGAGCTGGTCAGCGTTATGATTTGAAAGTTTAATTGGATAACAAAGTGCCAAAAAAAGCTGATGAAAGACTCGGAAAAAGAAATATAAAGAGAGGAAGACCACAAATAGCGAAAGAGATAAATTTAATTTACTACTGGAAAGACACTGGCTGATAAGGAAAATTACTATCCCCTGATGATTAATGACCAGTCGGACTGTGTTCAAAATATCATCAAAGGACTAATGGCTAATTTGATAGGCAATAACAATTATAGACACTTATAATAAGATTAATCTACAATAAATGTTTTAGTTAATGATATATATATTTATTTATCTAACTTACAAGAACAGAAATTTGAGTCATATTAAGAGTAATGGGAAAATGATAGTTAATACTGATTGATAATTAGAATTGTTATATTTAGATGATTAACAATTAATTAATCACTTAGATGGTTATAGAATGTTGCTGAAGAATTATTAGTCAATAACTATTTGTAAAACTTAAGATTATTTTATACTTTATTACTATGGAATTTATATTAATATATTGGGAGCAAATAAGGGATGTTAAACAGATGGTCAGAGTTTAAAGATACTTTTAAGAAGAAATAGATCGGTTGAAATATTTGATAAGAACTGTGGGATATTGATATTAAGGTATATGATAAATTCTCAGATTTAAAATTTATAAAATGAGATTACTTATGAATAATAACTATTTTAGAGTATAGAAGAGCTTTCTCCCTAGCTCGCTTTAATGTCTTGCCCTCAGCACTTTTGGATGGTCGCTTCAAGAGGCTCCCGATTAACGAGCGGCTATGCCCTTGCGACAGAGCCGAGGTTGAAACTGCGGAGCATGTCCTTCTATCTTGTCCCATGTATAACGCAGACAGATCTAAGTTACTGTCTCTCCTTGAAACCATCCCTTCTAGACTCAATGGTTGTAACTTGATGGCCCACTGCCTAGGAGATGGCTCTCCATATATCACTTTTCAGGTCTCAAAATTCTTATTAAGAGCTGTAACCATTAGAGGAGAACGCTGTAACCTTCCTTAGTTAAGCTATTGGTGATCCATTGCTATGATATTATGATGATGATGATGATGATGGTGATTATTATTATTATTATTATTATTTTTGTTTCTTCCTGTGTTTTGGTCTGTGACCGTAAATAAAAGTATATATATATATTTTAGAGATGCACAGAATTTGTGAATGCCTGGTTAGCATGTTGTTGTTTTTTAGAGGATACAATTTAGATTGGACTTTTTTTTCTTAAAGCTATTTTTTTTCTTTCTTTATTGGTTTTATAAATAGAATGCTACTATATAGTCATACTTTACATATAAAGATGTTAAAATAACTAGAAAGATTAGGGTCAAGATATAAGAATTGTAATAATTCCCATGAAAAATAAGTGATACTGTTGAAGAAACAGAAATCGGTGATAAATTAATAGATACTTAAAAATTGGTAATTCATAATGAAAGATGGCTTTTTGATGTGGTTTTCTGTGAAATGTGTACTACCTGTGCTTATGAAAAATAATTAAAATTATTATTTAAAAAAATAAACCTGGGTGGCTACCTGATAGCCTGATCAAGGAACCCAAAGCAGCGATTTGGTTCAGGGCTAAAATTCCTTTCCAATTGCAGATAAATTAGCTAGAAAGTTTTGCATACTTCATTATCAGGCTTATCAGTTAGGGATTAAAGGGTGAGAGCTGTAATGTTTTACTAAGGAACCCATCTTCTGGGAGGACCATCCTCAACTAGACGTGTGAAGATTTTGTTGCTTGTTTCCTATGGTTTGCTGATGGGCATGTGCTTTTGTTTTCCAAAAGTGTATAAAAACTATTCTAATTTGTGTATTGGGTGTGTGTCTTTCTCGATTTGTGATGTAGTCCCAAGACCACACTTCCTTGTGCTGTACAGAACAAACAGGTTGCAATTTCCTGTATGGTGTGATAATTGGCTACTTTGTACCAGAGAAAAACAAATACAGTATTTGACTGACCAATTCATGGTTTGGTCATCAAGCAAAAAAGAAAAAGAGGTGCTTCAACAAAAGAGGAACACTTGTTAAATACTTTGGGCCCAACTCCTAAGCTCCTCTGGTACATGTACCTTGACCTTCTGTATGCACCCAGAATCTGCTGAAGGAAAAGAATGCCAACTCACCCCGGTATCCATCTTCATATTTCTTCTTTGTATAATCCTGTGTTACCAGTTCTGAATTCACGTACCACAACATAGCAGAAGATGAATTAGGATATTTTGCTTCAACCTCTGATAGGGCAACTAAATAGAACAAACCTAAAAGAAGACAAGTGACACATTTCTCTATAATGGCAGCAGGACTCTAATTGGACAAACTGATAGATGGGAAATCGCAGGTCCAGAACATCTACATAAGTATTTCTCAACCTGAGCAGCTTTAAAATGTGTGGATTTCAACTCCCAGAAATTCCCAGCCATAAATACTTTCCTGTTTCTGAACTCATTAAATCAATAGCAATAACTCTTATTTCCATTGCTAAGCGAGGCAATTCTTAAGTGAGTTGAGTTTCATATTATAACCTTTTTTGCAAATGAATCATGTGGTCATTAAGTAAATCTGATAGTGGGCTGATAATAGTAATACAGCTACTATGGTATCATCATCCACAAATGCTGTCCAAATCAGTGCCTAAATCAGCTCCCCTCCCATAAAGCATGAAGGAATTCTTTCTCCTGCCTATCCTTCCCATTTTCTAATTTAATAGGTTTAACTTTACATCTACAATAAGATTGTGAGGCTGAGAAAACAAAACATCCCATTGTATATTGTGTTAGTACTTAAGCTAAACAGACCAAAGTACAACTTTTTCTCACAGAGGTTGCTGCTTCAATTCATTATCTATTTTTATTGGTCTTTTTGGCAACTTCTCAAGATCTGCAATAAATGATTGAAATTATTGACAAGAACAGACATAGTATTTTGAGGACAACAGGTTTCTTGGTGTTCACAACAGTTGATATATTTACCTGTGAAGTAATATCCACCTGGTGCACCAAGCATCAGCTGCCCAGACTGTGGGAAGAAGATTAAAAAAAAAAAAAAGGGGGGGGGGATATAGTTCAAGTCAGCCAGAGAGTAGCAGAAATACCTAAGAAGTCAGAGTATGTGTTATGTCTATTTCACAATCAGTTTTCGCTGATTATCTTCCTGAATTTTGCAAAAAGGAGCATAAAAAAGACACAGTTGTATTATGATTAAATCTGATTATGATTTAATATAAATCATGGCATAATGTCTGAGCGTAAGAAGAGGATCCATTCTGGGTCAGTCACCAGGACTAGAGATTTAGGTTTATTAAATCTCTGTTCCCACTGACTGACCGTCCCAGATTGGATCCTGCAACATTATCCTGGGACACATAAATTTGCTTTCATTCCTGAGTGCAAGAACTATTATGGTTTACTTTATGCAACAACAAAACATATTTTAGAACAGTGAGTCAATCTAACATTGATATGCCTGTTTCTTTCTGCCTGCCTGTTCAGGTCTTTGCAAGAAAGATTCATGTCCACCATCAGTGTTTTCAGCTTTTAGTGGGTAGATGTTTGGTGTAAGCTGGCTATGTGTCACTGGAAAAATACCTGCTATACTGTTTCTTAACAGATATCTTTCTTCAGAACCATCTTGAATCCACTAATAATAACAAAATTAATATTGTAGAAGCTCCCATTGTCTGGCAAGCTTGTTTACATGACCACTGAGTAATATGGCAGCCAAGGCTAAACGCCATTGAACACAATAGATAGATAGATAGATAGATAGATAGATAGATAGATAGATAGATAGATAGATAGATAGATAGATAGATAGATAGATAGAGTGTGTGTGTGTGTGTGTGTGTGTGTGTGTGTGTGTGTGTGTGAGAGAGAGAGAGAGAGAGAGAGAGAGAGAGTTGAGTTACATACCCTTATGGGACATAGATATCTGTAACAAGCAATAACAGTGTCAATATGATTCAAGAATCATGATGCCATTGTCAAATGACATAATTACATACTTACACTGTCACATTATATGTGTGATGGCACACATGCTCCCAATTTCTATTCCGCCTTCAAGAGGCTGGCATACATATAACAGCATTTTAACTTTAGAATCAGCTGCATCAGTAACTTGCCTCCCCAGACTACCAGAAACACAAGAAGCATTTAGGTTTTAACAAAGTTATAGGCCCGTGATGGCAAACCTATGGCACACGTGCCACAGGTGGCAAGCGGAGGCCTCTCTGCCGGCACACAAGCCGGCACTCCACTGCACTCAGCTGGTTTTGGGGTCTCTGCAGCATGTGCTGTTTAATCAAAATGCAGTTAAAACACTATGCAGGCCATTATATACATCCAACAGGAATAGGAAGTGCCTCACAGGAACAGGTAGAGGTAAATCCTAGAGAGGCAGGAAATGCATCACTGAACAATTGAGAGGAATGCTAGAGAGGAATAAAGCTGCATACAAGCAGACAACACCTGTAACAGCGTATGCATGCACGGGGGCGGGGGTAGCACGGGAGGGGGAGTGCTCTCCCCTGCACCCCAATTTTGGTCCCAGGAGTCTTCAGGGAGGCCTGCTAGGTCCAAAATGGGGCGGAGGTGTTTGTCACGTGTGCATGCTCAGGGGGGAGGGGTCCCTGGGGGGGGGGTGTCTTGCACATGCATTGTATTATGGTTGTGGGCACACATGCGCGCTGTCGCACACACCTGCTCTTTTGGCATGTGAGGACAAAAAGGTTAGCCATCACTGTTGTAAACAATTCCATCAGTATTTTCTCCTGGAGTTTTTTCTAGGAGTAATCAGGCTAGTCAACCACTTGGAGTTTGCAGAATGGTTGTCTCTTGCCCATTGTATTTTTCTCCTGCAAAGCTCACCTGAGAGATGGTAGAGCTAAATCCAATTTCACAGTAACGCTTGTCATTTCCTAATGAAATAAACAGATGAGAAGTTAAAAAGTCATGTGACATTAGAGAGCCTTCCTAAGGAGGGATCCCAAAGCTCTTCCCTAACCCATTTTTCAGGCTAACCCATTCTGTTGGCAGCCTATGCAATTGGTGCATCAACCGCCAAGGACAGATTTCATTTTTTTTCCTCTTCAGAATATTAGTGCTGTAGTTATCTTAGGGCCTTAACCCTAACCCTGCTTCATTTATATATGTTGGGATCTTTTGATAATCTCAGTAAATATTAATACTATTCCTATAACAGACAGGCCATTTCTGCAGGCAGAATTGTAGCCTTCATGGCAGCTAGGCAAAACATGAAAAGGACAGGATTGTCGTTGATAAATCTCTATTTTGTAGTACAGGTAATCTTCAACTTACAATCATTCATTTAGTGACTGTTCAAAGTTGCAATGACACTGAAAAAAATGACATGGCCATTTTTTATGTTTACCACTCTTGTAGCAACACATAAAAACTCTTCACGTGAGCAAAATTTGGATGCTTGGCAACCAGCATGTATTTATGATGGTTGCAATGTCCTGTGGTCATGTTATCACCTTTTACGGATTTCTGACAAGCCAAGTCACTGCGGAACCTAACAACCATGTTACTAATTTAGCAACTGCGGTGATTCACTTAACAACGATGGCAAGAAAGATCATAAAATGGGGTAAAACTCACAATAATTCTCTTGCTTAGTGACAGAATTTTGGATTGAATTATGGTTCTAAAGTGAGACTACCTGTATTGTGTTGGTCATATAATCATTTAATGCATGTTTTAATAAAAAAATAATTACATGTTTTAGTTCTATATTCTATATTATTTAGTTATCCTTTGGTCTTGCTTTGCTTTTGACAAACAGAATAAGTTACAATTATTTTTTTATTATTCAAAGGAAATCAAAGGACAGTGATGACATTTTATGTTGTTTAGTTACTGATTTTTGGAGGAACATAATATGTGTTCAAAATGATTATTGCATTCAACTGAAATTTCCTTCCTTCCTTCCTTCCTTCCTTCCTTCCTTCCTTCCTTCCTTCCTTCCTTCCTTCCTTCCGCCGCATACTTCAACCTAAAAGGAATATTTCCCATTCCCCAAGTCCTCCTTTTAGTAAAAACATACTAAAAATGACATAACTAAAAAAATGTTTTTATTTCTCATAAAAGTAGCTACATGAGCTGGTAGCACTATTCAGTCATTTGGCAGGCAGAATAAAGCCTGCTGTTGTCACAATTTTGCTGTCCCAATGATGGGTGATACTACCGAGAGAAGCATTTATTTTCTCTGCCTCAAGATCCTATCCCTACCTGGCCTTAAGTATCATGTCTCTCCCCCCCCCCTCCCCCCCCGGAATTTTCTGCTTGCTTTCCCAACCCATGGGATTTTCCTATTCTGAAGATCAGGGTGCAACTCTCAAGCATGTAGAGGTGCAACTTGGCATGTGTAGAATGCATTTTTCGTCCCCTATTTGAGTGGTCATAGTCATAAATGCCTCTGCACATCAGCAAATAAGAGCCATAGACTTCAAAGTGAGGCTTACCTCTATTGTGTTTTCCTCAGAAAATACACACTAAAAATGAATTGTAATATTTTAAACTAAAATGTTATGAAAAATGCACTTTTCTGAGAATGGTGATTTTTTATGTTATTTTGATTAAAATCTGGAGAGACTGGGTTTATCTACTTATACTGGGTACTTTATTTACAGGGTACATGTGTACTTTAAAGAAGCTGAGAGAAAAACCCAACGTATGTACTCACAGACAAACCCCGTCCTGGGTAATCCAAACCCAATTTGGAGGAGACATATTTTGGCACTTAAAATTCTCATCTTATCGATGAGTATATACAGTACTCATCAGTGTCTCTAAGAAGGCTTATGTGATACAATTCAGGCAGCCCATTTGCGATTTATTTACTTATATAGCAAGCACTACTGGGTCACATATAGCAAACCCTCCCGGGCCATCCCCCGGCTGAGGCCAGCGCCGGCTCCTCGCACCCGCCAGCGCCACCCGAGGGGGCTAGGCGAGACTTAAAGGCGCAGGTCTTTCGAAGCAACGGCCGTGCGGAGACCCTGGAAGACTCCTCCGTTCCGAGCCAGCCAGAGGAGCGGCGACCTGGGCCCCGCGGCGGCCCGGGAAGACCCTCTTGCCCTGGCTTTCGGGCCGTCGCCCTCCGTAGAAAGGAGCGTCGGGTGTCCCAGGCCCGCACCACGCAAAGGGCGCCCGCTTCTCCCCAAGGCGAGGCAACGAGTGTCAGACCCGGATGGCCGAGCCCTTTGGGCAGCGGCTGCCCGCCGGATCCTCGCGGGAGGTGCGTGGGCTCGACACCACAAGAAGAGCTGCCTCCCCCGAGTGCTAAAATCTATGGGTTAGGGGGCGCAAATTACTTGCCTTGCCCCGGGTGCTGACAACCCACGCTACGCCACTGCTGGGTCAATTTGCATAACCAGATATGAAGTAATTTGAGGACCAAAAAGCCAAGCTTCCCTTAAGGCAGGGATGTCCAAACTTGGGAACTTTAAGACTTGTGGACTTCAACTCCCAGAATTCCCCAGCCAGCTATGCTGGGAGTTGAAGTCCACAACCTGTTGATTGGTTGTAGTCCCAGCAGGTCGCTAGGCCATGGAAGGTTTTAGGTATAGCATTTTCCTTTAGATAGCCCAACTTCCTCTTTTCCTCACCATATGCATGCAATACTCACCACCTGAGCTTGAACTGTAAAAAGAGTGCATTTGGATCTGACGGCATGGAGAATATTCAGAAAATTTCTGAGGATATCCTGTGGCCAAGAAACAGCTGCCCACTGGAGTTTTAGTGGCCTCTTCCTTATTGTCGATGACATTCCAGTGTTGCAGTGGGGCACAGGCCTGACAGTTTGAAAGGAGGGAAAGCACTAACAATGAGTGAGATACAATGAGCCTGTTGTGAAATAAATGTGGCCAAACAAAATGATTTCAACTAAATCAGCAAAAGGGTTAAACTAACAACTGAGCATTTTGTCAAGCCAAAATCAGACTTGTCATTTAGTATTCTCTAAAAGAACCATTATTTGTAGTTGAGGGATGGAAGATCCCAACTATGTTTAAGATTCTATTACATTCTTGCACACCCAGAGGCAGCTGAAGTAGTTTGCAGTACTATACTCTAACCACTGAACCACCATGGCTCTTGATGAATGCCTCATTTAAGTGGCCTTCAGATTGAGGTCTACAGGGAAATTTGTAAATGTCTTCTACTTTTTAGATTTCTGTGAAGAGACATGTTGAATCATTTAGAAGAGATCTGCTGCAAAGGTCTGCTTTAAAAGAATGTCCTCTTATCTTAAAATTTAGATTATCTATTATTTCCTGCAGCAATCAAGGAGGTTAAACATATGGCGAGTGGGGACAAGACCAGTGACCAGCCTGTTTATCTAATGTTCTTTCCCTTCATTTTTCTTTGACATTAGGAAGCTTTGATATAGTAGACAATAGATAATAGGTCTCCAGATTTTCACTTCAGCTCCTGTCATCTCTCATTGACTTTGTTGGCTGGAGCTGAAAGTACCTGAGTTTCCCTCAAAATAAGACCAGGTCTTATTTTCTTTTGGGTCCCAAAATAAGCACTAGGGCTTATTGGGGAGGGGTGTCTTATTTTTTTCCCATTTACAGGAGACTCACTTCTGTTTGCTTGCAGTGGGACAGGAGGCTGTGTGGTTTGCCAGTGCCACCGCTATGAAGCAGGTGGGATGGAACTGGCCCTGCCCCAGCTTACCTCAGGGCCCATGCAACCAGTCCACCATGCGCCAACACCTGCCTTGCCTCACAGCCACTGCACCAGCATCCCCGTCCAACAGGACCCTTTGTGGCTGTCAGTCCACTTCTGCTTGCTCACAGCTGCAACAGAGCAGTAGGCCGAGCAATGCACTGGGGCTCATGCTGTGACCATGAGGCAATGCAGGTGGAGTTGCTCCATGTGCAGCTGGCCTCAGGACCCCTGCAACCAGTCCATCCACTCCCTGACAACTGCCTTGCCTCATGGCCACCGTACTAGCAGCCCCGTCCAACGGGACCCTGCATGGCTGGCAGCCCACTTTTTCTGCTTGCTCCCAGCTGCAATGGAGCAGGAGTCTGAGCAATGCACCAGTACCGGTGTTGCAGCCATGAGGCGAGGCAGGTGCAGCTGCCCCATGCACCCCACACTGGCTTACCTCAGGTCCCCCACAGCCAGTCCACCCATGCCCCAACACCTATCGCAGCCCGATCCAGCAGGACCCTGTATGGCTGCCGGCCCACATCTTTTGCTTGCTCAGGGCTGTAATGGAACATGCACCAACACCTGCCTCATCTCGTGGCCATGGCACCAACACATTGCTCAGCCTCCTGCTCCATTGCAGTTGTGAGCAAGCAGAAGAAATGGGCCAGCGACCACATGTGCTCCTGCTGCACGTGTCTGTTGATGCTGCCATCATGACGTGGATGTCACGGCGTGGATGGTCTGGCTGCGTGGACCCTGGGGTAAGCCAGTGTGGGGCACATGGGGCAGCTCTACCATCATCCAATCTTGCCTTGTGGCCATGGCACCACAAACAAACAGATAAATGAATGGCTACGTCACTGCGCAGGCTCTTAAGCGGGGCTTATTTTGGGGGTAGGGCTTATATTAGGTGCACATATTAAAAATACTAGGGCTTATTTTCAGGATAGGTCTCTTTTTTTTTGAGGAAAACAGGGGTTTTGGAATTAAAAAACATCCAGAGGACCACACACCTTCCATGTCTTTCTGTAGATCAAAGACAAATGATTTCTCACTTCTCGTTAGAAAACTAGAAATGTACAAATGAATGTGGGTCACAACTAGAATGAGGAGCCAACAGCACATGAGCAAAACTTTACTGGATAATTTCTTTCAGCATGCCTCTTGAAAATGAACCAGAGATGCAGAAAGTTATATAAATATAGCCTTAATTTAATGTTTCAAAGTAATCACTACAGAAGCAAAGCTATTCCAATGAATTTGGTTCTTTATCAAACTCCCAAATGTCTTAGTGGGAATTTTATTATAATTTGTTGTTAGCAATTTATTTTTATTTTTAATTTATTTTGGCCTTATAAGGCACATCATATTTTAAAAGCTGACTTCATTTCTTTAAATCAAGCTTTAATAACTGAGGGGCAATATTTTCAAAATGACCCGTCAAAAATAAATCTGAAATTATTTGAATACACGTTCAGCTTTTGCTAAATAGTATTTCATCAATTTGGGAGTTTCTTGGATAGAATCAGAAACCACTACCCACCATAATACTTTGTTTCCAGGTATTCACAGATGCTCCAAACCACTGTTTAGACTTGAAGGTTTTAATAGTAAGGAGACCAAGTTTTTCCACTCGATCACCTGCATAGCAATAGTGGTATGGACAAAACACAAACAATTAAAGAAGATAAATGCAGTAAACATTAGTGTCCCCTCTCCCAATAATTCCTGAGCTATGGATCTACAGTATGGTCTTGTATTACTGTAGGTAAAATTAGGTTTCCTAATCTTTTGTAGATCAGTATGCTGGCACTGAGTATAATCAACACTAGTGAAAATGAGTAGGATTCTCCCTTTTCTTTCATCTCTTTTGCCTACCATTGTCTCCATTATCTCTTCCTCTCTTCTTTTTCCCCAACATAATTTCTTACACTTCTTCTTGCTCCCATTTGGACATCAAGATAGTGAAGCTACAGGTGAACTGAACATTTGGACATGGTTCTTAAAATTTGGCAGGGCCAAATAGGATCTCAGGAGTGGTGGGATTCAAATAATTTAACAACTGGTTCTCTGCCCTAATGATTTCTTCCAACAACCAGTTCGCCAAACTGCTCGGATAGTTAAAAACCGGTTTTCCTGAAGTGATGCAAACTGGCTGAATCCCACCACTGATCTCAGGCCACAGGATGGTATCCATTCATTCCAGGGGTAGGTTGCTCCCAGCATTACTGCTGGTTCAGTGCTGTATTTGCACAAAAATAGGTCTGTGCATGTGCAAAACGTTAAAAAAAGAAAAAAAATTAAATGTGTGCAATTACAATTGTTTGGCGTACATGCAGAACCAAAAATCAAGATGGTGGCCCCATAGGAGAACCGGTTCGGGGACGTGGCAGGCTTGGGTCGCTGCCAGTTCCAGCGACCCAAGCTGTCAAACCACTACTGGTTCGGCTGAACCAAGCCGAACCGGTAGGAACCCACCTCTTATTCATTCCTCATAACAGTTAGCTACCCAAAAGCTTTCAAATGTTTTCCTTCTCCACCTTCCTATTTCCTGAGGATAGTAGCAATTGCTTGTAATAACTTTATGACCAGATTATGGAAAGCCACTCACCTTTAGTATCAAACTCAATAGGGGTGCAGTTACTGCCAGTAAGTTTCCAAGGGCACAAATACACAGCACCTGCTTCTATCACACCAGTCTGTGATGTGTTGGCCCGAGGGGCCCCCACGACTACATTCATGCTATAGGAGAGGGGAAATAAAAGGGGGGGGGGTTGTATCTAGGTAGACAAGGCCATCTATTATGAAAAGACAAATAATCTGAATGGATTTTTGTGACATCCGGAGGGATTCTATTACACTTTTGATGTTGTACTACATTAAATTTTTGTTAAGTTTGCAATGACTTTTCCTGAAGAAAAAGAAGGCTAATTGAGGATGTATATCATTCAAAGATTCCGTTGTTAAGCAGTGGTTCCCAAAGCAGTGGTTTCCAAACTTTTTCAGTCCACCACCCCCTTGGTGCTACAAATTGATCCTCAGTGCCCCCACCCAGTGGTGGAATTCAAATTTTTTTTACAACGGAGGACTTCCGGTTTCCAGAGGCAACGGACGTGTTTTCCGACAAGCGTCTGCCGCTTGTTTTCTCTGGTGAATCCCTTCGGGGGTTTTGAGGGTCCTGGAGAGACACTCTTTACTGTAGGGATGGCTGCGGGGGGTCCCCACCCAGATGGCGGTCGGGGGGGAGCCCTTCCCGCTTCGACCTAGGAGCTGGAGAACGGATAGCGGGGGGAGCTTCCTCTTGCCAACGGATGCCGGAATGATTAGAAAATTCCTATTTGGATGGAAATGCTGGGGACGGAGGATTGCACCGGGTCTCCTGTATTAAGAATGTGACTGTGAGTTTTTGTTTAATTCATTCGATCTTTTTGCAAAGAAGAAATAGAGGGGGGAGTTTTGTTTGCAGAAGGTGGCATTTTAAAATGCTCTCCGGAAAGGAGAAGGAAAAAGAATTACTGGCATCCGAATTAACATTGCTTTAAAGTGGAAACGTTGTTACTTAAGTAGTTATTTGTAGCAACATTGTAACGAGCCTTAGCAGCAATGGAACTTTTGTTTGCACTTTCTTCTCAACAATGAGGCGGAAGATGGCTTCCCTTTGTTCTCAATTGAAAACTTCCCTGACCCAGTGAAAGCAGTCTCACAGTGTTTTTGAAACAGCTAAATGGACAATTTACTTTCTACCACTCCCAAGAAGCCCTGGGTGACTCTCCCAAAGTGGATTATTCTTTTTTTATAGAGGATTAATTTTCTTCTTCTTTTGGATTTGAATTTTGAACTGAACTTTTCTCCTGCACCTTGGACGTTTCTGACTGCTCACTTCACTGGTGCCATTTTTATTGTACAATTATAAAGAACAATGGCACATAGAAAACCTCCAGCTGGAAAGTCTCTTTCTGCCCCATCATCTGCCAGATCCAGTTCGATCTCACAACAAGGGAAAATCACTGAGATGTTCCAAAAAGAATCAACTGGAGAGACTTCCCAAGAACCTACCAGCAAAGAGATGCTGCAGGAGATAATGACAGAAATACAAGAAATTAGAAAGGACTTGACAGATTTAAAATTAGAAATGCGAGAGACAAAAGGAAACACAATAGAAAACAAACAAAAATTGAGGTATTAGAGAAAGGGGCAGAGGAGATGAAGGAGGAGTTAGGAGAAATACGAAAAGAAACGGGAGAAATTACTATGCAGATGTCAAAAATTGAGTTTGAGAGAATGTCTTTTTTCCTCAGATTTCAGAATGTTCCTGAAGAGGAAGGGGAGGACCTTAGGAACTTAATGAGCACAATTTTAGCAGATTTTATAAAAAAAAAACAAAGAATATATTTGGGGGGATATAGACATGATCTATAGAATTAATTCTACATATGCCAGGATAAATGATGTACCAAGAGAAATTCATATTAAATTTTTAAGAAGATTTACAAGGGATGAGATACTGAGGGCACAACGGGGTGGGTCATTAAAATATCAAGATAAGGAGATCGCTATATTGAAGCAGATTCCCCAAAAAATTCAAGAGATTAGAAGGAAATATTCCTTCTTATCTAAAAAGCTTTTCAAAAAAGGAATCTGGTTTAAATGGTTGATGCCTGAGGGATTGCTGGTATACTGGGAAGGGGGTAGAGTCAGAATTAAAACAGTAGGAGTGGCGGAGGCTTTTCTTAGAAAGCACTCCCCACTCCTAGAAGAAAGAGACGGAACAGGGGGAGCCGCGGCTCCACCTATTGAAGAGAAGGAGCAAGAAGACACTATTGCTAAAAGACTTACAGTAGATCTCAAAAATAAGTATGTTTTGAAATTCACTATAACTAAGATGGATGCTTAAAAAAAATGATTGAATGTATGAAATGTAATATGATATATAATTCTCACCACTATATATATATATTTAAAAAATGTATTTTTATGAACTCCCGGAGGCGACCACCAACCCTGACACGGAAATCCAGCCAATGAGTGAGTAGGGGGCAGGGCTAGCATAGTGCAGAGGGAGGAGCGAGCGGAGGGAGCAAGCGATTAAGCGGCTTCCAGATGGGCGGGGGAGAGCGAGTGAACTGTTTCTAATCTAAATGGCTGGCTAGAGAGGGAGCACTTCCAGCACTCCTCTGCCGCCCCCTCCATGCCTCTTACCGCCCCCTGCCACCCCTCTTGCCTCTTACCACCCCCCTAAGCCAGTGGTCAGCAAACCACGGCTTGCGAGCCACAAGCGGCTCTTTGGCCCCTCGAGTGCAGCTCTTCCACCACCCTCTCCAACGGCGGGACTCCTGGGCCGCAGCAACCCTCCCTACCGGCTGCCAGTTCCATCCCTCCCCCCGCGAAGCCTCTTCAGCCCAGCAGCGGCTACCCAAACACCAAAGCGGCAGCCGTAGCCTCCCAAGCTGGCCACTCATCTACTTCCAGAGGCTGCAGAGGCTCCGTGAGTGGGGGGAGTGAACCGGCCTCCAGTGGGTGAGCCAGAGGGGTGGGCGGGTGGTTTGTTGGGCGCTGCCGCAGCAAGTTTCCTTAGCCAGCCGCTCGCCGGCCGGCTGTGGTTGCTCGCTCGCTCGCTCACTCACCCACTGGACGCCAGATTCCTTCATCCGGTAGGTGGGTGAGCGAGGGAGCAAGCAAGCACAGGCGGGCAAGGAAACTTGCTGCGACAGCACCCAATAACCTGCCCGCCCACTGGCCGCTGTTGCTTGCTCGCTCACCCACCCACAGGACGAAGGAACCTGGCGCCCGGTGGGTGAGTGAGCGAGCAAGCAACTGCAGCCGGCGGGCCAGCAGGTGGGCGGGTGCGTAAGGAAAGTTGATGCGGCAGTGCCCAACAATCCGCTGGCCCGCCGGCCCGCCACCCGCGGTTGCTCGCTTACTCGCTTGCTCACCCACCGGATGCCAGGTTCTTTCGTCCGGTGGGTGGGTGAGCAAGCGAGCGAGTAAGCACAGCCAGTGGGCGGGTGGGCTGGCGGGCCAGCCAGGTTACTTCCAGGAGCTGAGGAGGCTTGACGGGGGGGGGGGGACAGACAGAGAGAGGCACAGACACAGAGAGAGGGAGGGAGGGAGGGAATCAGAGAGTGACAGACACACACAGGTAGACAAGGAGAGACAGAGAGGGAGAGAAAGATAGACAGACACAGAATGAGTGATTGTGTGAATGCGAGACAGACAGATACACACACACACAGAGTGACAGAGATGGGCGAACGAAGGAGAGACAGAGAGAGAGAGAGAAAAAAAGAGAAAGAAAGAAAAAGAAAGTGGGAGAGAGACAGAGAAAGAAAAGAAAGAAAGAAAGAAAGAAAGAAAGAAAGAAAGAAAGAAAGAAAGAAAGAAAGAAAGAAAGAAAGAAAGAAAGAACTTATGACCACAATTGAGACCGAAAGTTTGACTGCTAAGCAAGACCATTGTTAAGTGAATTTCACATTTTCCAAGTTGGCCACGCCCACCTGGTCACATGACCACTGAGCCACTCCCACAAAACAGGCCACACCTTCTGGCTCGCAAACATTTTTTAAATTGTGGTATTGTTGATATTTGGCTCTTTTGAGTAATGAGTTTGCCCACCACTGCCCTAAGCCAGTGGTGGGCAAACTCATTAGTCAACAGAGCCAAATATCAACAATACAACGATTGAAATTTCTTTTGAGAGCCGGAAGGTGTGGCCTATTTTGTGGGAGTGGCTCAGTGGTCATGTGACTGGGTGGGCATGGCCAACTTGGAAAATGTGGTGAAACTCACTTAACGACGGTCTTGGTTAGCAACCAAACTTTTAGGCTCAATTGTGGTCATAAGTTCTTTCTTTCTTTCTTTCTTTCTTTCTTTCTTTCTTTCTTTCTTTCTTTCTTTCTTTCTTTCTTTCTTTCTCTTTCTTCCTCTCTCTCTCTCTCCATTTCTCTCGCTCTTTCTCTCTTTCTTTCTCTCTCTCTCTTTTTCTCTTTCTTTCTGTCTCTCTCTCTCTCTCTTTCTTTCTTTCTCTCTCTCTCTCTTTCTCTCCCTTTCTTCCTCTCTCTCTCTCTCCATTTCTCTCTCTCCCTTTCTCTCTCTCTTTTCTCTTTCTATCTCTTTCTCTCTCTCTCTCTTTCTCTCTTTCTTCCTCTCTCTCGCTCTCCATTTCTCTCTCTCTTTCTTTCTCTCTCTCTCTTTTTCTCTTTCTTTCTGTCACTCTTTCTCTCTCTCTCTCTCTTTCTCTTTCTTTCGCTCTTTCTTTCTTTCCCTTTTTCTCTCTTTCTCTCTTTCTCTCTTTCTTTCTCTCTTTTTCTTCCTTTCTCTCTCTCTTTTTCTCTTTCTTTCTGTCTCTCTTTCTTTCTCTTTCTCTCTTTCTTTCTTTCTCTCTCTTTCTTTGTTTCTCTTTCTCTCTTTCTCTCTGTCACTCTGTGTGTGTTTCTGTCTGTCTGTCTCTCACTCACTTAATCAGTCTCTATCTATCTGTCTCTCCCTCCCTCTCTCTGTCTCTCCCTGTCTCTCTGTGTGTCACTCTCTCTGATTCTCTCCCTCCCTCCCTCTCTCTGTATGTCTGTCTCTCCCTCTTTCCCCCTGTCTGTCTCCGATTCAATCCCTCCCTGTGTCATTCTCTATCTGTGTCTCTCTCTGTCTCTCTCCCTCCCTCTCTTTGTCTCTGTCTCTCTCTCTGTCTTTTCCTCCCTCCCCCTCTGTCTCTCTCTGTGTCTGTCAGTCACTCCCTCTCTCCCCTCTCCTCCCCTCCCCCACGCCAGGAAGCAGCAGAAAGGCCGGTATGCCGGAGGTTACGGACGCCTTCTCCTGCAGTGGGCGAGGGAGCAGGCGGGGTGAGCACCCAAGGCTACCGTCATCTTAAGCACCACCGAGGCTGTCGCCCAGCAGGTCGCCCGGCAGGGGCGTCAGGCAGGGAAGCCGGTCGTGTCTCCATCGCGGCTCCCTCTGGCAGGCACCACAGCGCACGTTCCGGGGCTGCGTGGCTGGGAGGGAGGTGGACGCGCGGGCCCAGAACATGCACCGTGGTGCCTGCCGGAGGGAGATGGGATGGAGACGTGACCGGCTTCCCTGCCTGACGCCCCTGCCGGGTGACCTGCCGGGCGACAGCCTCGGTGGTGCTTAAGATGACGGTAGCCTTGGGTGCTCGCACAAGATCGCCCGGCAGGGGCGTCAGGCAGGGAAGCCGGTCGCGGCTGCATCGCGGCTCCCTCCGGCAGGCACCATGGCGCACGTTCTGGGGCCGCGCGTCCACCTCCCTCCCAGCCACGCAGCCCCAGAACGTGCAGCTCCCGCCGCACAAGGTCGCCTGGCAGGCGCGTCAGGCAGGGAAGCTGGACGCACGGCCCCAGAACGCGAGCCGCATGCGGCTCTTTGGCCCCTTGCATGTGGCTCTTCAGTCCCTCTCTGATTCCCTCCCTTCCTCCCTCTGTCTCTGGGGCTGTGTGGCTGGGAGGGAGGTGGACACGCGGCCCCAGAACGTGTGCCGTGGTACCTGCCGGAGGGAGACGCGATGGAGACGCGACCGGCTTCCCTGCCTGACGCCCCTGCCGGGCGACCTTTTGCAGCGGGAGCTGCACGTTCTGGGGCTGCGTGGCTGGGAGGGAGGTGGACGCGCGGCCCCAGAACGTGCGCCATGGTGCCTGCCGGAGGGAGCCGTGATGGAGACGTGACCGGCTTCCCTGCCTGACGCCCCTGCCGGGTGATCTTGTGCGGCGGGAGCTGCATGTTCTGGGGCTGCGTGGCTGGGAGGGAGGTGACGAGCACCCAAGGCTACCGTCATCTTAAGCACCACTGAGGCTGTCGTCTGGCAGGTCGCCCGGCAGGGGTGTCAGGCAGGGAAGCCGGTCGCGTCTCCATCGCGGCTCCCTCCGGCAGGCACCATGGCGCATGTTCTGGGGCCGTGTGTCCACCTCCCTCCCAGCCACACAGCCCCAGAGACAGAGGGAGAAAGGGAGGGAATCAGAGAGGGACTGAAGAGCCACATGCAAGGGGCCAAAGAGCCGCATGTGGCTCGCGAGCCGCTGTTTGCCGACCACTGCCCTAAGCCATCCCACCGCCCCCCAGGGGGCGGTACCGCCCACTTTGGGAACCACTGATCTAGACTGCACAAACTCATTGGCCCAGTTGGTATTTTACATTAAGGAATGGCTCTGCAATGACCAGGAACAAGGAAGTTTTACGAGGACGGTCGATGGAGTAAGTGTTGAAAATATGCAGAATCTTCCCATACAAAGGAATAAAAAGAGTTTTTTTATTTCTACCCCCCATTAGGATTTAGCATGGGGGAACAGGTTGTGATTAATATTAAAACACTATAGTTACAGTTTCTCATGTGTTTCCAATTTTCAGCCTTTGCACCACCAATATTTAATGGAGTAGTTGGAAGATATTTCTGGACTGCAGAAACTGTGGTAGAAGTGCAATTAGTGTCACTTGATTCCTGTATCAATATAATTTATTGAATAAAATACATTTGGCAGGTTTCCTCAATAAGATTTACAAAGTGCAGTGACTACATTCTCAGTAGATTCCTGTATTATTCTATAATAGCCATCAAGTTATATTACGATCTAACTCATTGTGGAAATGCAGTCTTACAATGTTTAGTTTCACAAAGGGATATTCTCTGTTTGAAGGTCTATCTAATATATATTATTAAATTTATACCCCGCCCTTCTCCTTGTTAGGACCCAGGGCGGTGCACAGGCATTATTAAAACCACAAAATACAATAAATATCAATTTAAAATATATTAAATTAGTTAACCCGTGCTAAAACCCATGTTAAAAACCTTCCCAAATTATAATTTATTTTTAAAAAGTCAGAAACGGGGGGCTATCCTACGCCGGCTTGTTGAAATAAATACGTCTTAAGACGTTGGCGGAAGAGGCGGAGGTCCGAGATAGTGCGAAGGTCGGGGGGTAGGTCGTTCTAGAGGGCCGGGCCCGCTACAGAGAAGGCCCTTCCCCTGGGTGTCGCCAACCGGCATTGCCCCGCCGACGGCACCCGGAGAAGGCCCTCTCTGTGGGAGCGGATCGGACGAAGGGATGTATGGGGCAGGAGGCGGTCTCGTATATAGCTAGGCCCCGAGCCATGGAGCGATTTAAAGATGGTTGTCAACACCTTGAAGCGCACTTGAAAGGCCACAGGCAGCCAGTGCAGCTCGCGCAGAAGAGGTGTTACGTGGGTTTGCCTTGAGGTACCCATAATCACCCACGCGGCTGCATTCTGTACTAACTGTAGCTTTCGAGTGCACCTCAAGGGGAGCCCCATGTAGAGAGCGTTGCAGTAATCCAGCCGGGATGTCATAAGCGCTTGAGTGACTGTGCGAAGGGCTCCCCGGTCCAGTAAGGGGCGCAACTGGTGTATCAGGCGTACCTGATAGAACGCCCCCCTGGCCACGGCCGCCACATGGTCCTCCATGGACAGTCGGGAATCCAGGAGGACACCCAAATTGTGTGCCCTCTCCACGGGGGCCAGTTGTTCGCCCCCAATGGCCAGTGTTGGACTTAACTGGCTGAACCGGGGTGCCGGAAACCACAGCCACTCGGTCTTGGACGGGTTGAGTTTGAGTTTGTTACTACCCATCCAGATCCGTACGGCCTCTAGACACCGGGACAGCACTTCGACGGCATCGTTGGGGTGGTTTGGGGTGGATATGTACAACTGAGTGTCATCAGCGTACAGATGGTATATTCCACCCCAAAACCACGGATGATCTCGCCCAGTGGCTTCATATAGGTGTTGAACAGAAGGGGAGAGAGGACCGACCCGTGAGGGACCCCACATGTGAGGGGCCTCGGGGACGACCTCTGCCCTCCTGCCAACACCCATTGCGACCGACCAGAGAGGTAGGACGAGAACCACCGTAAAACGGTGCATCCCAGCCCCAACCCCCCCAATCGGTGCAATAAGATACCATGGTCGATGGTATCAAAAGCCGCTGAGAGGTCTAATAGGACAAGGATAGAGGAACAACCTCTATCCCGTGCCCTCCAGAGATCATCAACCAACGCGACCAATGCCGTCTCGGTGCTGTGACCGGGCCGGAAGCCGGACTGGCGCGGGTCTAGATAATCAACTTCCTCCAGATGTCGGGGAAACTGTTGAGCCACCACACTCTCAACAACCTTCACTAAAAAGTGAAGGTTGGAGACGGGACGATAGTTCTCTAATAAAGCTGGGTCCAGGGATGGCTTCTTGAGGAGGGGCCTCACCACCGCCTCTTTCAAAACGGTAGGCAAGTACCCCTCACTCAGAGATGAATTCACAATGCCCTGGAGCCAGCCTCGTGTCATCTCCCAGGATGCCAGTACAAGCCAGGAGGGGCACGGGTCCAATAAACATGTGGCTCTAAGGTTCCTCCGCAACCTGTCCATATCCTCGGTAGTAACAAAGTTGAACTCCTCACAAGGTGTTATCTCAAGACCAGCACCAGACGCCCCGAATGGGCCACTAGTGGAGGGCAACTCGTTCCGAATCTGAGTGATTTTGTCCTGCAGAAATACTCCAAATTCCTCTGCTCGATCCTGCAGAGGGGCTTCCCGCGGCCTCAAATGAAGGAGGGAGCGGGTCACCCCAAACAGGACGGCAGGGCGGTTTTCCGCGGACGTGATAAGGGTGGCACAATACTCACGTTTGGCCACTCTTAGCGCCACTAAGTAAGTCCTAATATGGTCTCTCAGTAGTGTTCGGTCAGTTTCGGATCGAGAAGATCTCCACCTACTCTCTAGGTGTCTCTTGCGGCGTTTCATCTCCCGAAGCTCCTCGGTAAACCAAGGAGCCTGGGTGACTCGACGCCGCATGAGAGGCTGCAAGGGCACGATTCGGTCCAAGGCCCCCGTGGCTGCACTATACCACGCGGCCACTAGGTCCTCAGTCGAGCCGCGGGGCAGGGATACAGGTACTAGCCCAAGCTCCCTCTGGAACCTTTCCGGGTCCATCAGGCGCCTGGGGCTGAACCAACTTGGTGTCTCCGGTTTTAGGAGGATAATAAAAATCCTCCTAAAAAATCAAGAATTTCCAAAGGCAGCATGTTTACAATAAAGGCTGCTCCAGAGTCGCGGCAGCAAGGGTGGCGTCGGCGTCTCCGGGGGTGAGAGCGCCGGAGCGAGGACGGCGTCCGTAGCTTCCGCTGATGGTGGCGGACGCTGGACCGTGTTGCGCTGGCCGCGTCGTGCCGGAGAGGCCCGGGGAAGGTCCGGGGAAGTCGGGGGGGCCTGGAGAAGCTTGGGGGAGCCCCCCCCCTGGAGAGCTGCACGGGAGCGAGGACAGCGCTGGTGTCTCCGGCGGTGAGAGTGCCGGAGCGAGGGGCAGCGTCCTCGGCCTCCGTTTGATGGGCCTCCGTTTGATGGGCCGCGCCGCGTTGGAGAGGCCTGGAGAGGCCTGGAGAAGCCCAGAGAAGCTTGGGGAAGCCCGGGGAAATTTGAAGGAGCCCGGGACCCTCCTCCCCGGGGGAGCTGCAGGAGAAGGACGGTGGGCGGTGGTGAGAGCGCCGGGAGACCAGTGGCGAAGGCGGCGATGGTGGAGTGGCGGTGAGAGCGCTAAGGAGGAGAAGGCCGGTATGCCAGGGCAGCGGTGGATGCCGGCCGGGTCGCTGGATGCCAGGCTGGTCGGAGAGGCTGGTCGGAGAGGCCTGGTGGCCTCAGATGGTTGCGAAATGGCGGTGAGAGCGCCGAGTGGTGGCCTAACATGGGGACGACGGCGGAGACGGTGGTGGGAGCACCGGAGCAGAGGTGGGCGTTCCCGGCGCCCTTGAGGCGGCGGTGGACGCTGACCGGACCGTCGCATACCTGGCTGGGCCGGCGGTGGCCGAAGGAAGCTGGGGAATTTTCCATCGGGGAGATTGGACTCCCCTCCAGCGCCGAGGGCACCTGACTTATGACCGGAATTGACTTGAAAGAGCTAAGTCACAGAACGCAACCGGAGACCCTTTAAGACCTTTTAAGACCCTTAAGACCTTTTAAAGACCGAAAGATCCTAAGACCTTGAAGATCGTTGAACCTCCTCTCATGTGGCCCTTGTGAGGCCTGTAAGATCTTATTGACCCATAACCTTTAAGACCTTGGTTTGAAGCAGCTGTAGTAATAATATTCTGAACTTACCCCCCATCGATGCACTGGTGCACTTTACATTCACTCTTTTAAGTGTTACCACTATGTGTTCTAATTCTATTTATTCCATCTATTTATGAATTTTAATGTGCCAACGATGCTTGATTTTATCCATGACCCATTTTTACATTTTATAATCATTTTGTACTCTAAAACCGATTTGCTACGACTGCGAGAGTCCCCGCTCTCGCAGGTTTGGCCCTCCGCTTTAACGAGGGCCCGCCTTGATGAAGGATTTATTAATCTGGAGAGGTGGGCGAAGCGCGGCCTTAGGGGTTTTTTAGTTTCCAAATTACTGTCTATTTTAGGGGGTACCAGGGAGGGGGGAGGGTATAAGCAGTTAGGAAGAGAGGGCCAGGCCGGCAGTCGGCGGAGGGTAGCGGAGGGATCCATGAGGGGGGGGAAACACGAGTCGTCCCTATGGAGGGCATTTCCATCCCGACGGTCGTGGGGAGAGGCAGGTCCGAGGGGAGGCAAGTTCCATCCTCCCGGTTGGGGGCACGTAGCCGTTGGTTGCATACGGTTGGGTGTCACAACCCCTGCAGGCTAGGTGGTCAGGGAATACAGAGCCAGGGCCTGAGGCTGATGTTTTGCAATGCCAGGTCCGTTGTCAACAAAGCCCCCCTCATTTGTGACCTTGTGTCAGAGGGGGAGCCGGACCTGGCAGGAATCGCGGAGACCTGGTTGGGTCACGAGGGTGGACTCCCCCTCGTTGAATTGTGCCCACCAGGTTACCGTGCTTTTCATCAGCCTCGGACCCTAGGCAGGGGTGGTGGGGTGGCGGTTATTGTAAAGGAAGGTCTTGAGCCGAGAGAGACCACTGTGCCACAGACCACCGGTTGTGAGTCCCTCTGCATGAAGTGGGGCCTAGGGAGGCAGTTGGGCGTGCTGGTTATATACCTGGCTCCCCGCTATGTAGCAGCAGCCCTACCTGAGCTCCTGGAGGTGATCGCTACGGTGGCAGTGGAGACCCCCAGACTCTTAGTCATGGGGGACTTTAATCTGCCATCGGTGGGCGAATCATCCGAGGTAGCTCGGGAGTTCATGGCTTCCATGACGGCCATGGACCTGACCCAATTAATTCAAGGCCCCACCCACGAGGGTGGACATACACCGGATCTCATCTTCGTCTCTGGCCAGTGGAAAAGTGATCTGATTATAGGGGATATAGCCATCACACCCTTGTCATGGTCAGACCACTCACTTCTCCGGCTCGACTTTCCAACCGCTACTCCCCTCCGCGGGGAGGCGGAACCAGAGTCACCGATCTGGTTCCGCCCCAGGCGCCTGATGGACCCTGATGGGTTCCAGGCGGCGCTTGGGCCACTTCCTGTACCCCTGACCCGCGCCCCGATGGAGGACCTCACGGCCGCATGGAATAGTGCGGCCGTGGGGGCCTTGGATCGGGTCGCGCCCTTGCGGCCTCTCTTGTGGCGGCGAGCCACCCTGGCCCCTTGGTTTACCGAGGAGCTGAGGGTGATGAAACGCCACAAGAGATGCCTAGAGAGAAGATGGAGGTCTACCCGATCTGAATCTGACCGGACACAGGTAAGAGCCCATTTACGGACTTACATTGTGGCGCTGAGAGTGGCCAAACGTCATCATTGTGCCACTCTCATAGCATCCGCAGATAACCGCCCTGCCGCCCTGTTTAGGGTGACCCGCTCCCTCCTTCAACAGAGGGTGCGGGAAGCCCCGCTACAGGGTAGAGCAGAGGAATTTGTGACTTATCTGCAGGAGAAAATCGCTCAGATACAGAACGAGTTAGCCCCCATTCATGGCCCAGTGGGTTGCCATGAGGCGGATCTTGTTTGGGAGGAGTTTGACTCCGTTACTTCTGAGGATATGGACAGGTTACGTGGGCGACTGCGAGCCACCACATGTTTATTGGACCCGTGTCCCTCCTGGCTTGTACTGGCATCCTGGGAGGTGACACAAGGCTGGCTCCAAGAGGTTGTCAACGCTTCTTTGAGGGAGGGTTCCTTGCCTGCCTCCCTTAAAGAGGCCATGGTGAGGCCCCTCCTGAAGAAGCCCTCTTTGGATCCAGCTCTTTTAAACAACTATCGTCCCGTCTCCAACCTTCCCTTTTTGGCGAAGGTTGTTGAGAGTGTGGTGGCACAACAGTTTCCCCGTCACCTGGAGGAAGTTGATTATCTAGACCCGCGCCAGTCCGGCTTTCGACCCGGGCATAGCACCGAGACGGCATTGGTCGCGTTGGTGGATGATCTCTGGAGGGCCAGAGATGGGGGTTGTTCCTCCATCCTGGTCCTATTAGACCTCTCGGCGGCTTTTGATACCATCGACCATGGTATCCTATTGCACCGGCTGGGGGGGTTGGGGGTGGGAGGCACTGTTTTGCGGTGGTTCTCCACCTACCTCTCTGGCCGGTCGCAATTTGTGTTGACAGGGGGGCAGAGGTCGACCTCGAGACCCCTCACATGTGGGGTGCCTCAGGGGTCGGTCCTCTCGCCCCTCCTGTTCAACACATATATGAAGCCGCTGGGTGAGATCATCCGTGGTTTTGGGGTAGAGTACCATCTCTACGCTGATGATACTCAGCTGTATATATCTACCCCAAACCACCCCAACGATGCCATAGCGGTGATGTGCCAGTGCCTGGAAGCCGTGCGGGGCTGGATGGGAAGTAACGGACTCAAGCTCAACCCGACCAAGACCGAGTGGCTGTGGTTTCCGGCTGCCCGGTTCAACCAGCTGTCTCTATCGCTGGCCATAGGGGGCGAACATCTTGCCCCTGTGGATGGGGCGCGCAACTTGGGTGTCCTCCTGGATTCCCGGCTGTCCATGGAAGATCAAGTGACAGCCGTGGCCAGGAGGGCGTTTTACCAGGTTCGCCTGGTTCGCCAGTTGCGCCCCCTATTGGACCGGGATGCCCTTCGCACAGTCATTCATGCTCTCGTGACATCCCGACTGGACTATTATAACTCTCTCTACATGGGGCTCCCCTTGAGGTGCACCCGGAGGCTGCAGTTGGTTCAGAATGCAGCCGCGCGAGCAATAATGGGTACCACAAGGTACACCCATGTAACACCGCTCTTGCGCGAGCTGCACTGGCTACCTGTAGTCTTTCGGGTGCGCTTCAAGGTGCTAGTCATCATCTTTAAAGCGCTCCATGGCTCGGGACCTAGCTATCTGCGGGATCGGATTCTGCCTCATACTTCCTCACGGCCGATTCGCTCCCACAGAGAGGGACTTCTCCGGGTGCCGTCCACTAGACTTTGTCAGCCGGCGACGCCCAGGGGAAGGGCTCTCTCTGTGGCGGGCCCTGCCCTCTGGAACGACGTCCCCCCCGATATTAGAACTACCACGGACCTCCGTTCCTTCCGTCTGAAATTGAAAACGCACTTTTTCTGCCTGGCCGGCCTAGGATAGCCTCTTACCATAGTATTATAGGGTTTAGGGTTTTAGTGATTGGCTTTGGGGAATTTTAGCGCAGGGTCTTATTGTTTAATGTGTTTTTTAACTGTTTTGTATATCTATGTATATTTATTGTTTTAATTTCCCTGTGCACCGCTCCGAGTCCCCTTGGGGAGAGGGAGCGGTCTAGAAATTAAATAAATATTATTAATATTAATAAATAATATATGTGATGCAGAGAGCAGTTTAAACAGAAAATTTCAGTTAAGCATAAGATTTCTCTACTGAAGTCTGAAGCAGAAAGAGTTCCCTTTTGCCTTTAATAATCTTTTGAAAAGTGGACAACTCACACAATTCTTATGTTGTATGTCTGTATAAATTATAAATATGTAAATCTATCAGATATTATCAGCACTTCCTGCTTTAGGCTGTGCTGACTGGAGTTGCTTGGTGTCCACTGATCAGAAAGTAGGATCATCATAAATGGCACAACATAAGGATCAGAGTTTGGAACAGATAACAGGAATCAATTTCCAAATCACTTCTAGGGAACAATGTATATGCACAAAAAGGATCTGTGTCATAATCAAGTTGAGTGGGCTCCTCCTGCCCATCCATTAAACTCAAGTCAAGAGCACCTTCAATCTTTGAATAATGCTGGAAAGCAGGAACTGGCAGAGGATAGAAAATAAAACTCAGCCTCTCTAAACCTGACTCGTTATAGTGGCCCTATAATTTCCAAACCCAGTTTAACTAAAGAACCCTATAGATTGTAATAACATTAGGATATATAACTTGGCTAATAGGTCTGAGCCAGCAGTGGAGATGTTAACAGAGAACACTAAGCCATAACATAGCCTTATAGGCTGTTAGGGAATCATGGATAAAGTTATAGCTTTATGAGTGAGTTAGTCCAGGTATTTTCAAACCTTTTCTATGGAATTTGTTAATTTAACCCCCCCCACACACACAAATGTCCACTCTAGTGATGAAAACAGCTGTGTTCATCCCCCCCCCCCTTAAATATCTCATGGATTCTTATCATGTTCTCATGAAATCTTGAAGTTCTGTGGAAAAGTTTAAAAAATTCTGAAATACAGGCTTTGGCCACTATAGCAGCACTTGGTGATATTCCATTTCAGTGTGTGTAATTGTACTACCAGTAGTCTTGAATTTACAACCATATTTGAGACCAGTATTTTCATTCTTAAGCAAGGCAGTTAACTGTGTAATACTCAATTTTATGATCTTTTTGCCATGGTTAAGTGAATCATTGCAGTTATTAAGTGAATCTTGATGTCATTAAGCAAATCGTACTTCCCCCATTGACTTTGCTTGTCAGAAGCCAGCTACGAAGGTTGCAAGGAGCAATCACGTGATCCCAGGATGCTGCAATTTTTTTACATACCATTTGCCAGCACCCAATTGCTGTAAAGGTTATGTGAGGACTGATTGTAAGTCACTATTTCAGTGTTGTTTTAACTTTGGTTGCTAAGTCAATAGTTTAAGTCAAGTACTATCTGTGTATTAACAAAGCATCATTCTATTTTCTTTTACTTTAGTATGTTGTAATAAACTTTGCTCAGTTGCTAGTTTAAGAATGAATAATCATTTGATTTTCATTCTTCAAATGAAAATTTTGATCTACAAAAGTACTCTTTTAAAGAAACAAATTATATGTAGCTACTGGATGTTGAGAATCAGGAAGAGATAATTAAGGAGATTATCCATCATTACAGAATTATTGAGGTCCTATTTTTGTAAATGTACAGCTTTAACAAATCTTCCCATTTTCTGCCCAATATCGTCCTACCTTCCTTTACTGTCCTGGAAGAAGTCCAAGGCAAATCCAAAATAACTTCCAGTAGGGCCAGAATACACAATGGGGGCATCTGCACACAAATTGAGGGTCCATCCTCTTTGGCAAAGGAATAGAAGTTCCACCAGGAAGAGCCTGACTATAACAAGCAAATCCAAGGACCTGTGGCCTTTAACCATCTTCTTCATATTCTTTCTTTCCAGGCACTATGTTGTTCATGCTGTAACACTAATTCTATCATACTCCTAATAACCACAACTATGACCCATTTCCTAAACTGCTTCCTCCCCATAAAGCCATCATGAGCTAAAGATATCAATTTATCAAACATCCTGCAGAAGTTCCACAGCAGGAACTGGGGAATATTAAAAATAAACCATGAGAATGATGGAATGCTTGCCCTTGAAACAAGCTGAAGCAAACTTCTATTAAGGCCCAAGAACTGTCATAAGGAAGCATCATTAACGCATCCACCGTGCCATTTTGTGGGTTAATTTTTATAGGTTTGATGGGAACTTGTTAAAATAGATAATTGCTGAAGTATCCTGTGAGATTTTGGAATGGAAGGAAGGCAAGTATTTCAAGTCAACCCTGTGACTGCCCAAACAAATCCCTGCAAGGTTGTTGTTTTTTTGCAAGGATTTTGCCACTGCCTCCTTCCCAGACTGAGAAAGTAATTGGCTTAAGATAACTGTTTTGTATTTTAGTGCCAATGGAGGGCTATTTTCCCAGTTTCTAACCTGATGCCTCATCACTGTACCAAACCAGTATTTATATATACATTAATTTATCTTTTAACTAATAAATTAGCAGGGACAAGAACGTAGAGTCTTTTTCTCAGGAAAAGAAACTTTAATAAATGAAAAACGGGTAGGGGAGATGTGTTAATATTCTGGCCAGGAAACTCAAGTAATCTTAGACAAGGAAAAAGATGAAATTCCAATAATTCAAAATGAATTGTAAGCAATATTGGCTGACAAAGCTGTTTATTCCAGGAGGAACTGATTAACTGATCCAGAGGAACTTGAGGCAGAGCCAGATGCTACCTGAAGAATGAAGAAAAAAAATGAGCAACTTGGGATGATGGTGGTGGCTGAAGATAGAAGGCTCCATCCTGCCAGCTTGAGGTTTGCGCCAGTGATGCTTAACCAAGCATATATAAATCAAATGCCCTCCTTACTTTTTACTGCTGCTTCTCAAGAGGATTGCAGAAGAGAAGAAGTCCAGCAGACACAACTATTAAAGTGTCTTAGGTAACATCATTTCCATTGTGAAAGCCTCATTTCCACTCAAATAGAATTAAAAATCATTAGAAAGATTTTAGTATGCTTTGTGGGTTAATTTCCTGTGAATTTACAAAGCCCTTATGATGGATTTCCTAACTCATATACGGCGACTCTATGAGCAGGTAAGTTTGGTGGAATTTTTTTTCTTTTGCTGAGATGTTACAAATTTGCCCACCCTACAGCCACCTCTCCCCCATAGATAGCAATGTTGTGTTTCTGATAGATCCTGATGTAATAGGGAACAAGTGCAAACAAATTAATAAATATAATACATTGCTCCCCAAGACTCTCGATATGTAATTCATATCACAAATTATGAGCGATTCACTAAGAGGGCTAATTAAAAAAACAACATCAGTCAGCCTCTATTCATTTCCTTCCTAAGGAAAGAACATGGACTGTTATCAACCTTCAGGAAGCCATTTATCAACATTAGTACCAAGCATGCATCATTGTTATAATTAAAAATTGTTTGCAGAATTTTTTTTTGTTATTTTTATTCACTGGATTTATAAGCTGTTCCAATCAAACCAATTGGCTCTAAGGGATGTAAAAGAAAAGTGTGTGTGTATGTATGTATATATGTATGTAGTGTATTTCCTGAGACGAACACCACCAGCTCAGCCACTACACAATAATTTATTGCCTTTCCTGCATACAATTATGTCAGGCACTGGTCTCTTTTTTTACCAATTTACCAGGCTAGATATACATATTTTTGAATAAAAGGTTAGATGTAGCTATTGAATTCCACACTTTTCAATAAACTTCACTGCAGCAGATAAAATCGTGACTCTGTCATTTGGCACAAGACTTGTGTGCATGAGATCATAGCCAAAACTCTCTAGTTAACTAATTACAAACTTTAAAAAAAATTGAAGTCTACCTACAGGAATTCCAAATTACAAATCAAGTTAGGCAGAGGAAGATTAACACCAAATAATGTCTTGTACTTTAGGGAAAGAATAGCTAGAATAGTAACAATAATGTTGTCTTCAGCAGAACATCACTAGAGTCCCAAGGCATATTTATTGACAAGAACAATACATATACCATCCTGTATTTATGTTGCATTGTATTAAATTGCCATTTGATGAACTCATTTAATTCACTTCAACTGGGTTCTAGAAATGAGTTTATGATCAGCCTCAGGTTTCTGTTGAATATAAGAGGTATTTTAATTATCTGAATTATTTGTAATATTTAAAAATACTATATAAATACTGTTTTTCAAGTTACATTTTTAAAACAATGAAATCTTGTTAGTACTTGCTTATGATGCAATCTTATATAGTAAGAGTGTATCACATTGAAAGACTGCAAGTGGCATCAAATTTAAGAGTACATTACCTCAACTTGAAAAGTGCCAATTGAAATGACTACAAATCAAAAGCAAATGTGATGAAAATAAGGAATTGAAGTGTATTTTAAAATCAGATTTGCAATATATATTAAGCCTTTAATCAGTTAATAAAGTAAATAGAGTAATAGATCTGGCATTACTATGACAGCCTTTAGTAATAAGGATCAAACAGTCTAGGTTGTGTAGTTTTCAAACATAAGGTCTTTGCTGTACAACATAGGACATGAAAAGGACATCAAGAGTTCTGAGATAGGACTTTTAATTTGAACATCAGTTTTCAAAATCTGCATTAACTGACAACAATTCTTTTAAACATACAAAACGATTCTCTCCCATCTGAAACTATGGCTCAATTAGATTTGCAGGACAAAAAAAATTGTAAAATTGATTTTTTGGGCTTCTTTTGGGATGGGAACTGTTCCTACTTCGCATACATCAATGGGGCCTTATCAACTTAGTGCAGTTACTCCACTATGCATGGAGAAACCAACATAGGACTTATCATAAAACCATATATTGACTAGAGGATTCCCTTTAAAACGTATTATTAAAAATGAAATTCCTCTAGTGTTTTCAATCTTGACAATCCACAATTCTTTTTTCTTTTACATTAGTATTAGCCCAGGTGCTATAGTTGTTTTATTCTTAATGCTGGTGATGGGCCTGAAATTTTTTAATAGGTTGACTGCTTGTTGATATTCATTGATCCATGTTTGATGACACAGGGCTATAAACATTCTACGCATGGAGTATTTTCTACGAATTAGTATAAAATCATAATCCCTTCTGGATAGTTATGAGTACATTGTGGTAATACCAGCTGGGGGCATACACATATTTTCTTGGGGCTTGTCAAATTCTACCTGCTTTTTAACATTAAAGAACACCAAAAAATAGGAGGCTACTATGCTTAAAAGCGAATTAAAAGCACTTTTATTTCAAGAATAACACCCGGAAGCTGTAACTTTTCTTTAAAAGTAAAAATGGCTGGTTACAGCTCAGTACTCTGCCTAGAAATATGTCCTCATGCCAAAAACAATTGTTAAGTGGATTAGGAGGTAACATATAGTATAAGTAACATATGGTAATAGAGGGAGTTGCCCTTCCTGACAGATGTTGGAGGTTGAATGACAATTGTAGCAGCTTCTCCACACACTCTCCAATTCCACTCTCTCCTCCTGAGCTAATTAATACAGTATCTGAACTTTTCTGCAGGGGAACAGAGAGTCATTTTCTTCATTGCCTTAAGTTACTAATTCTTTGGGTAGACCTGAGTGTTTTCTCTAGACTGGAAGTGCAAGAGATGGTAAACAAAAGCCTTCGATTGTAATCTTCTTCTCCAAGTTTTTCCATGCTTTTTTAAAAGTAATGTTTGAATAGTATATTGGAACATCAGTGTGAATAGTATTTTATACCCAAATATTTTTATAAGTTGTATTTCACATGCTTCAAAGTATCAGAATGAACGTTATTGCACATGCAATATGCAGTTCACATATGGTTAGATAAACCATATGTAATGTACTGAGCCAGGTTTATAGGACATCTTTCTGCTAAGACCTATTTAAAAAGTGGGTGTGACAATATGAGAACTAGCAACTTAATTTTGCTTCTTTGGAAACAAGAATATACACTTTCCCCCACACTACTAGTTTATTATAAAGTTTATTATTTTATTTTTATAGCATGTATGTGTATGCACATACATACATATAATGCGCGCACGCGCACACACGCACACACACACATTTATCTGATAAAATTTAACATAGCCTGCTGATATTGAAATAAGTGTTCTTTGTTAGAACAGTTCTTGCGGAAGTCCAGTTTCCTCTTGTGCCTACTGGAATGCTGGATTTTGGGTCTTAATCTCAGGAAAATGAAGCACTCTCAGTAATTACAGTAATACTGTTTTACTACCTCAGTTATCTGAGCAATTGGATACCGAGTCCCTTGATCAGAACAGCTTTTTCCAGTGCTTTTTTTTTTTAATTAGCAAAGGAGAGGAAGCCCAGAGCCTGAAATATTCAGATAAGCAATTAAATTTTCAGATAAGTGGTTATATTGGAAATTTTGGAGTGGAGGCCATTTTCCATGATCAACATTCGCAGTAGTTGGACAGTTATAAATAGCCATGGCTTCACAGAAAGCTCACTTTCTTTTCTTGCCTTCTTCCCCCCCTCCCCCCAGATGAAAAAATTAAGTAAAAGAATTAAATGTAACAAAATTATTATGTCTCTCTTAAGGCAGACATTCTCTCCATTAAAAGGGACAGGTGTGAAATCAGGTAACCTATCACTTCCTTTGTTTGGAAGGAATCCAAATAAAAACACACCACTCAGAATCTTTCCAAAGCATATACAGTAAAGGCACACATTTAAACAACAGCCTTAACATAAACACAAGTGTGCGTGCATAGATACACACACAAAAGCGCACGCACACACATACACACAGTCACACACCTCTATATAGAAACTTTGTTACTGCAAAGACTTAGGTCCCCCCAAAAATTATTAGACTTTTGAATTTTTTCTGTGGGACACACCTTTTCTTCTGATTTGAAAGTGATTTGGACTTTCTTACCCATCCAATGGGCTACTTCTCTCCAAACAGCAGCCTGGCTCCTGACAAGAGGATGCAGTAAAGACCAAAATATCACACAGGCTTCACAGATGTTCCAAGGTATCTCGCTATAGTCACTGGAATTCATTAGCTATGGTACAAAAAGGTTCCTATCACTGCTTTTTACTTTATTCCAAATCTTGTCACATTTTCTCCAGTAGAAAATAATTCCTATTTTTTTCTTTTCCATGGTACCCAAGAAAAATAAAACTGAGCTTGAATAGACATGCTTGGAGTCTTCTTATGCCTTTGCCACAATGAACTCTGAACCTTTGTTGCAAGCTTTCTTTCCAACTACATCAAAATGTATAAGATAACCCAAACAACCTGAACAAGTACCACTCAGAGAGCAAGCTATAAAAATGTTATTGCAGTATACTATCATTATGGAACATTTGTCAGAAGAGCTACAAAAAGCAGCATTGACATGTACAGAGTTCAGTGCAATTTTTAAAAACCTTTTCTTTTCTGAAAAAAAAATTATAAGTTAATAAGGAACCATCAAATATTACAGAGGACAGAATATAAGTCATATTCTGGATGTTCCCAGGATTCCAGTACAACATATTGCTTCAAAGACTGTTAAAGGAATTATTTTCTGTTTCTATTTCCCCTTGGGGCAGTGGCACAGGGAGGATAGCAGGGCCAAGCTTGCTCGAGAAGAAAGCTTGCTGTTTGTAGTAATCAGCAGGTTGTTGAAAATGGTTCTTGGCTGGGTAGAGAGAGGAACAGAGGAATGGGTTGAATGTCGACTATCTCTTGACTCTTTTGCTTAAAGTTTTAAGCTTTAAAGTGAACTCAAATAAATAGCAAATAAAGAAGGCAAATAATTTAGATATTATTCACTCAGAATTTCAGGGTGGAAAGGAAATGATTTAAAAACACAAGCATCAGCAATTAAGAGGGGCATATCTGCTGAAGAACTTCACATTCATATAGATGTGAGTAAGTCACCTCTCTGGGTGCAGAAGACCCTGAAAATACTGACAAGCAGAACACCAGCAACATTTTCCCCCTTTCCATGGATATGTTACATTCACTTCCCCTTTCCACACCCCGTTCTCCCATTTCACTATTCTCAGATGGTGTCAGTCATAGCCTTCAGACAGTCTGTACAAAACACCAATGCACACAGAGATATATGCCCCTATGTTCTCCCCAAGAGAGGCCACCTCTTTCTCACTTCTTCATGTGCCGTGACTAGGAGGATGCTGCAAATCCTGCCCTGAGAAAATGGGATGCAGAAGGGGATGGAGATGTAATGCTGTGGCGGCGGCAGTTGCAGGCCGGGGAGCTAAGAGAGTTGGGTAGAGGGCAGCATGGGGGACAGGGTGAAAAGTAAAAGGACCCGGGTGGATGGCAGAAGCAGGGATGATGTGAATGGGGTGGCTGGCCAGGAATGTAGCAGGGTGCCCTGGGATGATTGAATGAGTTAAGTGGGATAATGAGATAGGTGTCAAATGGGGCTGGGGAATGTGATGTACTTGAGCAAGAGGCTGGGGATGTGGGTGAGGGTGGATTCCTATAGCTGCAGCAGCTGCTGCTGCATGATGCTGCAGGATGGCATGCTGCACAGTTGTAATGGAGGTGGCTGCAGCTGCCGCAGGTTGTTGGATATGAATGGGCTGCAAGGCAGGGGCTGTGGCAGGAGCTAGGGCAGCTGAGGCTGGAAAGGTCTTGACCTGCTTGGCAAGAAACTGTTGCTGAATATGCTGCTGAGCTGCTTGCTGAAGCTTGCTATATTTCTCCATCTCTTCTGGTGTGAAAGTGATGGGCTGGCTCTCCAGAGGTGCCAAGGAAGAGTCTTCAGTGCCTTCAGGCTCCCCACTGATGCTGGGCTCCCCACTTTGTGCTACGTAGCTAGGAAAATGCTCAACATCTGGAACTAAAGGTACCATCCTTCCTTCTATAGAGACAGATTGGTTTCCACTGTCAAGAGGCTCTAAAGCTTCATTCTCACTGGGATCAGGGAGGAAGTTGTGTGGCACAACCAGGTCACCAGATCCATACTGCTCTGGGGGTACTGGAGCCTCAAGAGGAACAGGAACTAACTTTGTGGCTACTTCTGGGTTCTGATCAGCTGAAACATTGTCCTGTATTTCAGTCACCAAGGTTTCCTCCACTTGAGGCTGATTTGCTGAAACAATGTCTCCACTCTCATGAGTTGTTTCATCTACCTCTGATAGTTCCAATTCTTCTCCTCTTTCTAAACCAGATTCCTCACACTGCTTGGTGCTTGGTTTCCTAACTGCAGGAAGTTTTCCAATTAATGGAAGAACAGGCTTATTGCCTAACGAGGGCGGAAGCTTTGGGCCAAAGTAGCCCTGTGGTGGATCTTTCAGTTTAATTCCTACCTTATGAGATCCTGTAATGGAATCATCATTGCTGCTAGATTTCTTCTCTATTTTTCTACACTGGATTTTTTCCAGAAGGAGTTTAGCTGTGGCAGAATTTTTCTCCTCCAAGTTACAGCTGTTCCCAAAGTTAGAGCTGCTGATATTTTGAGAGAGACTGGAGGCTCCTGCAGCTTCTTCTCCTCTGGTTTCGTCCTTTCTTGCAAACCCATCACCTTGTCTGACTTTGAAATAATGAGGAGACTGTGAGCGATATATCTTCGACCGGATGAAATCACGCCGGCCAGATCTTCTTTCCCCAGGGCTTTCATGACCACGGGACCCCTTCCGTGTGAGAGATCTTTGTGAAAGACTTCTTGTGCTCCGACTACGTTCTCGGCTGTAACTTCTGCTCCGTTTCCAACTATGTCCTGTTCGGCTCCTGCTCCGCCGTTTACTTCGACTGTGGCTACAGCTACTGCTGCGTGTCCTTCCTCGACTTCTAGTCCTTGACCTCCCTCTGGCATGAGTTCGACTTCTGCTCCTGCTCCGGGACCTGCTTCTGCTTAGGCTGTAGTCATCTTCTGAAGAGGAGTACTTGCGCCTCTTTGACCTGCGCTTGGAACTGGTATAATCTGAATCATCCTCTGAGTCATGGGAGTGCTTAGTACGACTTTGTGATCGGTCAGTGTAATCACTATAGCTGTCTTCAGAGTAGCTATGGCGCCGACTGTACCGACTATTGTCAGAGGAAGCATATGAAGTTGATGTATAGGATCTCTGAGATGATCTTCTTGAGGAGTGTCTATGTCCTGACCGGGAGCAGCTTCGTGAACAGTCACTGCCAGAGTCATAATCATCACTATATTGTGATGCTGATTTCTGCCTGAAGTGCTTGTGGCAGGAGGAATCTCCATCACTCTCATAGCCACCACTGCTCTGTTGAACTCGATGACTGGGGTAAACTGAAGTGGAGGTGGAAGGTCGTTTTTTGCTTGTAGACAAAGGCTGCTGCAAGTCCCCCTTGGCTTTTTTGTTGCCATAATCTTGGGAAGAGGTACCACCATCCTCTTTCTTACTGCTTTCTTCAATAGAAAGAGGCTTCCTCTGAGAGTCCTGTACACACCACTTTCTTTTTTTAGAATAACCAGTATCCTCAGCCTTTTGCATCCGTTCAGCCTCAGTGGGAAAAGATGATTTGTTCTTTTTGTGCTTGTGCTTCTTCGGCTTCTTGGATTTATCTTCTGCTAAGTCCCCTTCTCTGCTTTTCTCCTCTGCCTCACATTTGCGCCTATGTTTACGTTTGGTGGATTTTTTGTGCTTCTTCTTCTTTTTGTGTTTGTGAGACTTCCCCATTTTGTCTTTGCGACTAGTAAGATTGCCTCTGCTGCTGTCTTCCAGATTTTCACTTTTGCCAGTTCTTATAGGGCTGACTTCCTGCTTGCCACACATTACCAAGGTCTTGCTTTCCGGCACTGCAGTTGAACTGCCAGCTACAATATCCTTCTCTTTGCTTTTGCTTGCATCACTATCTTCGGCAGCCTGCCCTTTTTCCTTTGAAAGGTTTATTGTACCTTTCTGTTTTTCTGCTCCTTTCATTTTAGTGTCTTTGTTACGAGACCGCTTAAAGTCAAAATATAAGGGATTGCAGCTATATGACACAGAGGGTTCTGCTCTGGTGAAAATCAGCAGTTCTGAAGGCCACTGGAGAGTGGTGCTCTCATCCTTACTCAGAACAGGGAAGAACGGCCCTGTTAAATGTTTAGGCCCTTCTGTGGTTTCTTTATTAGTTCCTGGAGTCTGGGGAATCTCTTTAATGACATCTGAATCTAGAGAAGAATTATTTCCTTTAAGTTGTTTTTCTTCTTTCTTGCCTGTTTCCCCCAAAATCTCCTTGTCTTCCATTTTGTTGATTTGGTTGGCAGGACTCTGCTCCTTTTGAGGAATCACACATTCTGCTGCTGTCTCCTTCTCATCACTTTTTGCCACTTTGAGCTTGGGAGAATTGTTTTGTTTCCTTTCACGAGCTATTTTTTTGCTTGCAGCTTCTGCTTCTACTTGGTCTGTTGCCTTCATAAACAGCAAAAACTGAAAGTTGGGCTTCACTTTACAATGTGCAGGGGGAATATAGTGATAATATTCTGGTTCTACTGCCACTGGTCCGTCATCCCGTTTCATTTTTTTTAGCTTTGATAATGTAGCATCTTTATCCTGTGATTGCTCATCTTCTTCTCCCTTGCTGTCAGAGCTATTTGTTCCCTCAAATTCTCCAATTTTGACCAAAGTTCCAGAATCTGAATGGGCTCTTTCATCACTTTTAACTTCATCATCAGGAGAACTGGATTCATCCACATGGTCTTTGAATACTGAAGCAATTGATTCTAGCTTTACAGGGGCCTTTTTGGCAAATGAGAAAGACACACCTGTCTTGTTAATTCCCAGACCAACAGCTTGTGGTATTTGGGCAGGAACTTGAGTAAGTCCAGGACTACTACTGATTTGTCCACTGCTGCAAACTATACTCTTATCTATGGTCATGTTGATAGTTTGCCCCGAAGTTGGTGAGGAGGAGGAGCAACTACCAGGAAATGTTGAATCCACATCATCCTCTACTCCTTCTTCATCTACTGCCACAGTAGTGGTTCTAAACATTGGCCCACTTCCTGGAGCACTGGAAGACAGGGAAGGAGAAAAAGCAGACCAAAAAAGAGAACAGAATACATGATTATTAACATTTTCACCTTAGTGTTACACTCAAAACTTTATGCGTAAGCAATCTTTTTACCTTTTATATAATTGCTCTGCAAACAATGAATATATTCAGTAACCATTGTTTTGAAATTTTTGTTTCTTTGAATAATTTGTTACTCTTACAAGTATTATGGAAATATTACTTGGTTCTAAAGCATACACCTTTAAGAAAGTGAATTAGCATAAAACTTAAAATTAAATGCATACAATTCCAGCTTTCAAAATCAAGGGGAAAAAACCCTCAAAATGACTGGGAACAAAGTATACACAATTTGGGTATATACAAGGAATTTCGTATAAATAGATGCCCCACTTGTTTTTGGCTTAGGTCTTTTTCCACATAAAAAGGCAGAACTTTAGGCATTAATACTTTAATAAATAATAATTTTAGTTCATTTTTGTAGTCATATCACACCTGACATGTTTTTAAAAAGCATCCTAGATAAGTTGGAGAGAGAGGAGGTGGGGATTTCTGCATTGAGCAAATGGAAGATTAAAGTTTTGGTCTACAAATATTTAAGCAGCCATAGCAGCACTTCATTCTGTCTCTAGTCTAGTGTATGACTTGAAATAATTGCGTATTTAGTTACAAGTCAGTCTAACTTGTATGTTGAAACAAAACTGCACCCTCCTCCCCAAACACTGTGCAAATTCTGTCAGCTCAAACACCACATTGCAAGGAATACTGAGGACTAAGTAAAAAGCGGATCCTACACCTGCGGTAATACCCTAGAAAGAAGATTGAGGACTAAGTAAAAAAATTGAAAGGGACTAGGAACCATAGAAGGCAGCTTGAGTATTTTTAAGGAACAAAATGGTCAACAGCTCTATTTAAACATACACATCCCACCCCTTAATCTAAATTTAAATATTCTGCATCCTTGTAGTAGCTCATAATTCACCACTCGGTTTGCTTTCTCTGTTCAGCCAGCTCATGCAGACGGCGAAGGGCTTTCTCCTGCTTTCTCTCATCTTTCCGGGATCTTGAGGAAACATTGCGAGCAAATTCTCTTTGCTTCAGATCTTTTAATCTCTGTGCAAAATAGGAGAAGAAAATGATGATATATTATGGAGAGAAAAACAAACAATTCTTTAAAATACATCAGATAAAACTATAAGTGGATATAGTTTCAATGACCTCAGGAGAAAAACAGATTATAAAGCAAAATTCATACCTTATGAAAAAACAATTGACTGCTCACCCTAATTTTTAAACACTTTAATGATTTAGCCTTCACAACCTCCTTTTCATTGTCACATGATATATGCAAATGCATTACATTATCAGTGCAAGGAGGAAACAGCAAAAGCGCACACACACAAAAACCATTTATAAACGTAAAGGTTCAGCATGCCTATATACTTGTTTCTATGCAGCCTGCTTCAGTATGTTAGTCTAGATGATTTGTCCATGATTCACAACATTCCCAGCAAATTTGGCCATGTTGGTCAGGGTAGGATGAAAATGGAGTCCAATTTGGACAGTAATCAAATCTCAGAAATTGGATTCAATATGCAAGAACAAAAGCAAGAACAAGATTCATTTAGAAGGGGAATGCTGCTTTATTATGGTAAGCAGTAATTTTATATTCAAACTCTGTACAGCTGGGGAAAAAGAGCTATTATTCTTGCAATATAATTAATAACAAACACATTTCTTAAGAATATTATAAGAGACTTCTGGAAGGGTAATTTAGAGGTCACTTGAAAAGACAAAGCTGAGTGGATATGTACACAATTCTATAATTATGCAATTGTTTTCTTAGGAATTATTATTCCTAAAATATTTAGGAAATACAAATACAAAACTACATTTGTTTTGTAACAGGAATTCTGAAGAAAGCTTGGCTTTTTTACTCTAAAAGCTACATGAAATATGTGGACATTTTTGTTTGAAGGACAATATATAAATCAAATAAATGCATAAAATTTAATTAGAAAATGATGTAGAACTCTTATCTTAATTCTGTAATGCATAAATGTCCCAAGTGGATAGTTTGCTCATTTTACCTTAAGACATATATATTTATGTAGGAAACTCAAATTTCATGTACAGAATCAGGACAATACCCAAACTGGCAAATGGGTCATGAGAATGCCTTTTGAGTAGTACTTTCACAAATGGGGAATGAAGAGTACTGGGAGTTGTGCAAATCCGGAAGGTTTGGCATGATTATATAACAATAGCAATATCATATATATACCACTTCACAGTGTTTTACTGCCCTCTCTAAGAAGTTTACAGAGTCATCATATTGCCCCCAACCATCTCGGTTCTCATTTTACCCACCTTGAAAGGATGGAAGACTGCCTGGTGAGATTCGATCTGTCAAACTGCTGGCAGCCGGTGATCAGCAGAAGTAGCCTGCAGTACTGCACTCTAACCACTGCACTACCACGACTCTAACCATAAAGTATATGGTTGTACTTTATACTGGATGCTATGAAATGGCTTTAAAGGAGCTTGTTTTATGTTTCAAGTGGTAAGCTTAGATTGTCTTTAGTTACTAAAATCCTTTTTTGTACACTGAAGGGGACAGCTACTGTTAGTAAGGCTGTGAGCATTCTTAATTCTAAACCCTCCGTTTTGCACCGAAATAACACAATTCCAGTCCAAGAAAAGCCCATTTCATCAATTGGTACTCATTCTACCCAAGGTTCTTCTAAAAGAAGAACATATATTGGTAAACATTGCCTCTTGACTCTCTGGATTACTATGAGATGCTGCTACTACTACTTTTATCCTCAACAAGGTCTCCATATATTGAATTTTACTCCCACCAATTTTCACGCTTAGATATAAGTAACTGAATGTGGCTGAAGATTCACATAGTCACCCAACTAACTTCAGTTAAACTTGTCACCATGGATTTATCTGTGCAGTACTGCAGGCTACTTCTGCTGATTCAAAAGAGAATAAGAACAGATAAAATAATAATGCTAGAAATGATAAAGATTCACTCATAGACAGGTGAGTTATCAGATTGATAGGCTGTCTTAGCCTTAGTTAGTACAATTGAATGCTTCTCACACAAGGAATGTTTTAGTGGTAATTGCATTATGAGATCCTCAACTAGAAATTATTACCAGCAAATTTTATTGATGACACAATACAAATTTAAATTATGCACTCTACACTTATGTTTAAACGAACACCTGCCAAATGGATTTTTTAAAAGTAGCATTCCAGCTTTAATTTGGTCATTTCTTTGCACCTTGGCTTCTCTTCAACATAAGCCTGACATCTCTATAGTTTGCACTCTGTGTTTAACAAAGGCACCTATGAAATGCATAAAAAGCCAATTAGTTTCTAAAAAACAAAGTTTGCCTTCAAATTATATTGTGGTGGTGTTTTGTTTTTTGTTTTGCTAGCTGCCAAGCTCCATCTGTTGGCCAACAAGTCAGGGTATAAATAGAACAAATCAAGCTCCTTTTCTTTTAGGAAAGAGGTAAAAAGAAATCAGGAAGCAGACCTCCAGAAGAAATTTACAAGCGTACATTTTTGTAAAAGGAAAAAAAGGAAAACAAAGTAAAGAAAAAAATAGTTGAAGAAAAATTAATGAATCAATAACAGATATGAATCTGTGAGAATTACTTTTAAACCTTTCTAGAATTTTAGCCGAAGAGGCAGCATTGATCCTTCCACCAGAACAAAGCAATATTTCAGTGCTGCTTTAGTTGCCAATCTTTCCATTTTTTTCAGCTACAAATCACGGTAACAAAAAGGAAATTATTCCATAGACTGTGCCTACTTGATGAATATGTTCAATGGAGACTGCTGGGACATCTGGAATGTTGATAACACATTGGGTGCTTTCTCACAAAATAGCAATCACGAAAACCTGTGCATACCCCACAATAATTATAACAGCCAACCACAAAATATATATTTATGAATCAGAAAGAATACTGGAACTTTCAGGAAGCTAGTAAAAAGAGAATTAAAACTAGGAAACTAATTCAGCAAAGGAAGCCCCTATCAAACATTCCCTCTAAGTAAAAACATAATTTGCTTACTGAGAGCCAAGAAAAATACAACAATAAATACTTTTCCACTGGCAATACCTTAAGAACATGATTCTGTGATCTTGACCTGCTGCAATACATTGCATTCTTGCCTGAAAACAACCTTGCTTGCTTGCAAGAATTGCAAGCTTGTAAAAAGTGTTTACAAAAAACTCAGACTGGCCAAAAATACATTTCAGCTACTAAGAAAGAATTATATAGCAAACAAGCAAGGTTCTACAACAGGAAGCTTGCTTGTTTGATACAGGACATAACTTTCTGTAAGGAAAAGAATCAGAGAGCTAGTTTGATGTAGGGATTAAGGTGCTAGCCTAGAGACTTGGAGACTGTGAACGCCAGTCCATCCATAAGTAGGAAAGCCATCTGGATGACTTTGAGCCAATCATTCTCTCTCTTTGCCAAACCCATTTCATAGGGTTGCTTAGAAACCAAAATTTTGATCTCAACTGGGGTTGTAAGCTGAGGACTATATATATTAGGTGTTATTGGTACAGTAAATAGCAGAGCTAGAGGATGGGCCACTACTCAGGGATACTGGGAATGCTGTTTGATAAAAATCCTGATCACTTGCTCTCAGTAACTACTATTGGGATCCGACTGATGGGGTCTTGGTATCCCTGGCTACAACTTCTGAATGCTAGGTCAGTGTGTAATAAATATGACCTTGCCCATGATATCATTATGCAGGAGGCTGCTGTTCTGGTGTGCATCTACATGAAACCTCTGGATGTAATCATCCATTAGTGTGAGGTTCAGTATCATTAGTATGCTGATGATATCCAACTATACATTTCAATCCTGGGCTGATTATGTGAAACTGCTGATGTAATGGCCCACTGTCTGGAGGTTGTCTAGGTTCAGATGGGACAGAACAAATTTTGGTTCGATCCTGAAAAGACTGAGTGGTTATAGTTGTTTAGCCCCATGGAAAAGGGATATTTCCATAACTGATCCCATGTTCCAGAGTTGAGAAAAGAACAGGAGGTTTTCTACTGCATGCTAGACGAATGGGTCTTCCAGGAGGCCAGCCTTCAAAAGGATCTCTTTCTCTGCTAGACAGGTTTGTAATGGAAAATAAACTGTCAATCAATAAGACCGATGAGGGATGTAAAATCAATGTCAACATCATAAACAGTGCCAGTGCAGATTCTTCAGAACAGACTTTATATTCTTAAATTTTACTGGCAGCAACTGTAACTTTTGGATATTTTTATGGGTAACCCCAGTTCACATTTCAGGATTGGACTAAAGCAGTGATAACCTTTTTCTAAAAACGTGCCAAAATTGTGTGTGCGCGTGCTATCGCGCATGCGCGCATGCATGCACGCACACCCACCTCTACATGCCCGCAGGAAACACACACACCCAGCTCCGGAAGCCCGGGGAGGGTGAAAAATGGCCCAACCGGCGGTTCGGGAATGTCCGGTTGGCCCAATGGGCCTTTTTTTTAAAAAAAACTGACTCTTAAAGAAAAAACAAAAACAGATGCTGCTTTGACTTACTGAGCTAAGACAAAACTGTCACTCTTGATGTTTTGGTTAAGATATAAAAGGAATCTTATAAAATCAAGAAACATCAAGATGAAGTTGCTAGAAGTGGGAGTGTTAAAGGAAGAAGACAAACATTAAACAGATTGAAGGAAGTTATCAGTTTCAGAAACTTACATTCACACAGCACAAACACAGCACTGCTTTTTACCTGTTTGTGAGCATGGTCGTAGGAATTTATGTGGTTGTCAAATTCCTGATGTTTCTGATACTGCTTATCACATAGCTCACAGTAAAAATTGGCTCGAAGGTCTTCAAGTGCCTTGGCAATTGCCTTTTCTTTGTCCACGTAATCCTGCAATAGCAAAAGGAATAAGCCTTAAACCCTCAGAAGAAACTAGCATCAAATAAAAATGTCTATGGAAGGCTTTCATTGCACCATTTAGCCTCCTGGTACAGGGCCTCAGCTCTGCAGTAATTTTTGTACCTCTCGAGTAATTTCTACCAGGTTTTCAAAGTTCAGTGGTGCAATTACAGAAAATTGAAGCAATTTCTCATTGTTTCAAGAATAAATTTATTAAAAAGGTGTTTTGTAGGTCTTAAGAAGTATGGTCTGACCTCTCATTTTATTTCATTAACCTCATTCACTAAAGATTACTACTTACACAAAAATATTAAGTATAATTCCCAGTTACCAGTCTACTTAACTCACTGCTGAGATAGCAAACATTAAACACTTAAAAGTATTTGATACTAGTTCACAGTACTTACAACCTATAATAGGTCATCAACAAAGTAAGCATTTTGGAAAGAGGAAAATACAGTAGATTTTTATTAGCAGTGAGACTTGTTTAGATGAGGATGGAGAAGAAAGTAATTAGATAAGATGCTTCTTAGAAGATTCAAGGGAATGTGACCTGAGATTTGCTAGAGTACAAAAAAGTGTCCCAAAAGAAGATGTATACAAATAAAGATAATTTGATTTCAATGCAATGTGATTTCTTACTTTCTCTTTTGCTTCTTAGATAAAAGAACATTAATTTTTTTAAGAAACCATGTTGTCAAAATCTGGCATCGGACTACCAAAGGTACAATTGCAAACTAATTGGGAAGGAAAACATCAATAACAAAATGTGTAAATGATTTCTATTAGACCTTAACACATCAAAAAATGAAAAACTATGGCAACCCCCTTCAAGAAATTATATCCATCCTTTTGATAATGTCACAAAGTTATCATGCATCCCAGGTTGCAAATTTACCTATTTTTACATTAAGTGACGGTACAAGCATCTTGTCATATCACAGAATCTTTCTTAGGCAAACCTAGCTTATAAAATCTGTATCTTACAGATATTGAATGATTTTACACTGAGATACTTTAGATAAAGACAGAGTACCATTCAATGCAATAATTCTCCATGATTCTTTAATTAGTTAAGCAGAAAGTACCTTGTATTTTTGCCTGAGTTCTTCAGTATCTTCCTTCTCCACTTCCAAGACCCGCCTCCTTTCTGTGGCATCTTCAGCATAATCAAGCTTTGAAAGCAGAGACAAATCAAGCAGTCATACACCTCGGGCATTAAAACTCAGTGAGCAGGAAATATTAATAAATAATAATATCTTATTACCTCAAAGAATCTAATTCATATGAAAGATAAATAAAAAAGTACAATGTACTAAACTACTCATGCTAAAAATCTCTAGAGGAGACATTTTATTTCAAGAAAATCTGATCTATTTTGGAGCCCAAAAAGAGGGCCAATGTTTTTTTGCAGTAGAAAAATAGTGCAAAGTACATACCCACTCACTGCCAATTAAAAATATAGTCTCATTTTTCTTTCCAACGATGACATGAAAAAATTCCTTTCTCTCACATTGAAATATATTTTCAATGTCTGTGCAACAGCAGAAGGCATAGGTGGAAGGAGTAAACTCCAAAACCACTATCATCATTGTATTCTGCCCAATCTTTTTTTTTTTAAGTTTACCAACAACTTCAATCGTCTTATGTTTTAAGAAAACAAGCTTGCTCTCTATAAACAAATTGTGATTTGATAAACTTCTTGTACCTTCCTTAAGCATTTCTCTGTGTTTTAAAAAAATAGGGCTGTACAGATTATTCAGAGGAGTTGAAGTGTCAAAATTCCATGTAGCCTCTGTAGCTATTTCAACAGCATATCCACACTATCTAGCTCATCATGGGGTGCTTCCTACACATATACAAACATGCAGGTAGTCCTCAATTCACGACCCTAAAATTTATGTTGCTAAAAGACATGTTAAGTGAGTGTAGCCCCATTTTACAATCTTTCTTGCCATAGCTGTTAAGTGAATCATTGCTATTAATCATTGCTATGATTGCTAGTTACACCGTTGTTAAGTGCATCTGGTTTTTCTATTGACTTTGCTTGTCAGAAAGTCCCAAAAATTGATCACATGACCCCTGGACTTTGCAACCATCATAAATATGAACCAGCTGCTAAGCATCTGAATTTTCATCACATGATCATGAGGATTCTGCAATGATCATAAGTGTGAAAAACGTTCATAAAGTCAGTTTTTTTCAGTGCCATTGTAACTTTGAACAGTCACTAAACAAACTTTTGCAAGTCAAAGACTACCTTCATTGAGATACCATGAAGAAGTCTTTGCACAGATGACATCAATCCTTATAGAGAACACAATCTTTTGAGCAGTAGATCAGAGGCTCTTCCTTCATGAAATGTTCTTCCAAATGTTTTGCAGTCTATTAAAAAAGTTCTACCATTATCTATGGATGTAGGAGCTCCAATTTTCAGATGATTTATGTTACAAGTAATTTAGTAGATTCTTTAAAATTGCATCTGTTACAGACTGTGCCAAATCTCTGATAGTTAGCTAAAGACAGAGATTCTTTGTGTGGAAATAAGAATAACTCTTTTCTGATCTTATACTAGGATATCTGGTTCCATATCTGAAAAATAGAAAGTTCTGTTCCAGTGTATCTAATAAATAAAACCTGCTGCATTCTTCCAGCATTAAGTTACATATATTACTTCTGAGTATGCCTTGATAGTAATGAGCTCAGCAAACTTGTTCTTGGCCAAAAATCTACAAACTGAAACTTATTCTACATTTATATATATTGAAGCACTATTATTTCCTTGACCCAAAGATTCTTTCCCACCGATGCCGTCTATGTGAGTTGGATTATAACATTTATAATTCTTAGGGTTGGATAATGAAAACTGTAATCCAGCAGCACATCAGTTTGAGAAACATTTAGATACAAGGTTTCATGATTATAAAACACATGCACAGATCTTAATCTTGACTGATACAAACTATATGTTGCATGGGCCACTTACCTCCATTTCCATCCGTCCCATGCCCATGACATCATATTTGACAACGATAGGGATGGGATCTGTTCTACCTGCAAGGGAATCAGACCTATCAGTTGAGTGAATAGAACAGAATGATTATCCTCTGGTAAGTCGCTTTGTACACATTGGTTTGGGGTTGGTTAGAGATCTTGCCTTTGGAGTGCAGAGACCAGAAAGCTACAGAGAACCAAACAAAAGCCATTCTCACAGCTTATAATCATAAGTCTATATATCTTGATTGCCAGACCTAGTCTTGTTTTCTCTTTGTTGCCTCTAGCTTTTAGCCCAAATATTTGAGCAAGTTAATACTAAAATAAATGATTTTTACATTAGATAGAAAAATTTGAGGAATGGGAAAAATGCATCCTATCAGATCATAGATTACCAATGTCCATCAACACCCATTTAACATGCAATTATTTCAGAGTTTTGGAAGATTAACCTTGGTGTTAAAACCTTGCTAGATTCAAAATGGGCTCTTTGGATACTGCCATATTCTTTCCTTATAAGCTGTGAAAAGGACTAGTTGCGAAGAAAACTGACTTTGAACTAATCAAACTATGCTGAAGATTCCATATGTATTTTAATTCACTCATAACCAGCCAAACAAAGCAAAATGGGGCAGACGAGCACTTCGACTATCACAGCCTTTGGGGTGTTTATTTTTACATCACAACATGCGCTGTGAGTTGTGATGTAAGGGCACTGGTAAAAAGGAATTACTTACCTTATCTGGTGCATACCTTGAGTGAAAAAACAAAATATTTACTTCCCTCATTATCAAACTTGGGGGGATTGGTGTTAACAATATGCCTCTCATTCAAAAACACATAGATTATACCCTTGGGCCAAAAGATGTCCAAGCTTGAATTGTGCTGAAATAAGGAAACTGGACTTCATGTGGCATAACAGATAATATTTTTAAATACTTGTATTTGCATTTCTAAAAAAAATTGATAGTTATTTTTTGACAGTTAGAGTAGCCCAACTGACAAGACTGTACTTGGGAAATCCGAGTTCATGTCTCACTACTGTCAGAGGACTTATTAGCTTTGTTTCTATTTCTTAATTATAAAACAGGAATTGTAATTCCTCACAATATTTAACATGAGGTTTAAATAATGTTTTGCCCTTTATGTGCCATTAAAATAGAAGCAAACCAATCCCCAATGTAAATTTAATTTGGGAATACATTTCAACATTTTCCAGGTTGAACAACTCTTCTAGAGAGAAATTTCTGCTGTATCTCAAATTTAGAAACCTGGGTAGGGTGATCAAATTTGTAAACACTAGCCATCTGTGAAAAAGCATTTTTAAGTACAATTTTTTATTTAGATATATATAGATATAGATATATATATATACACATTTTCAGTAAGAAGGGTAGGGGACGAAGGGGATTTATGCCCAATTGTATACAAAACGATGACTGCAATTTTGAGCAAAAGAACCACATTCATAATACTGTATTTTAAATTATATATTTTTCTTTTAATTTTTACATGTCTATAGGAATGATATTTGTTCTGTCCAAATGAATATGACAGACTCCTTTATAATATGAAGAATACATTAGTACTTTTGCTTCCCAAGGCAGTCAATGTTTTCAATTTCAATTATCTACTGAATTGTCATAGTAACTACTAACAATCAGTATGTGCTTGGGAAAGGTGGGGGGAGATCAAGTTTGGACAGTATTAGAGATTTGGTATTTGAAGTGAATCTCCACAAATTTTTGGCAGTTCTAACACAAACATCCCTTTTGAGCATTAAACCCTTAATGAACAAGGATCAGACACAAAAGAGTGCATGAAGAAATGGAAAGGAAAAAAAGGGAAACGAAAAGACCAAGCAGAAAAGATGAAGGCTACAACAGAGAAAAGTAAGCCTAACATATTTGGTGCTCTGATGACAAAAAAGAAGTAAATTCAGTCTGAAAATTAAAAATTACCACTAAGTTTACCATCACCACAACAAGTCCCGGATCATTATGCTGTAAAAAAGAAACACCATTTGTTAGGCAGAAACTGTCAAGGGGCAGAAAAAGGCCCTATGCAGTAGGCAGATGGGCAGGGGATATAGGGGAGGGGGAGAAATCAGACTGACACTAGGATTTCCACCCATCCCATGCCACCTTTTTTTCTAGAAATAGTGTATGTGGAGTAACACTAATTTATTTTCAAGATGTATCCAGCATATACCTTATACTGAACATTAATGCTAATAAACACGGCACTCATAATTTTTCAGATTAAATTAGTTGGGGGGAAGGGATGGCTGTTTTGCAGTGTAACATGTGCTAAGAAATAGCTTTTTTTGGAATGTTCCCCAAACTTCTGATAATCTCATCCACATAGTAAACAACATTAAATTGTTGGAATCAAACACTGAACCACATTCCAGGAAAATTAAGGCTGTTTTACATGTATGAATGTATGTATGTTCATATGTATGTATTAAATTTATATGCTGCCTGTTTCCCCAATAAGTTAATAACTCTGGGGGGCTTAAACATTAGTAAGTTTATGAGAATATACAACAGAACTTTCCCCCAACTGCTAGTGAGAGCCCTCACCTAAACCAGTAGTAATTCAGCGCCCCAAAAAATATACACTATTTCAAGAAATTGACCAAACGATCCAATAATATGAATACAATTCAATCTTCCAATGTTTTGCACATCTGCATTTTAAAATGGCCAAGAGATAAGTAGTTGAATATTGGACAAAGGGTACAGAGGGAAGAAGTAACTATACACATCCCTCTTATCGACATCCTTTCTTCAGCTGTGTCAAATATAATGGTATAATGATAGATATTTTTTAAATCCAGAAAACAGCTCATGGCAAAAGAAATTAGTATCTATTCTAAATGGATCCATTACTATAATTTTAGTCAACAGCCTTCAAAAAAATAACTTAAAAGTTTCTAATATTGAATATTACAAAAAATAAGAAATGTAAACAGAACTACAACATAATACACTTATTTTGGTCTTTGTGTACCCTTTATCCCATTCTCTAATTATCAGTATTGTCCTTTATCATTCAAAATATAACATATTAAAAATCATAGTTACAGGCTATACAAAACTATTCTGAAATAAATTATACTAATATTATTTATTTGTATTAAAACATTCATGCTAATTTTTGGTCAAGAGCTATGAGGTTTTAATGTAGTAACAGAATGTAAAAAAAAAAATTAAGACTAATAGAGAATAAAATGGGCAGCAATTCAAAATAAGACAAAGGTGACATTGAGCAATGACAACCCAAGCAAGGGAATACATTTCTGTTCTACCTCTAGCAGGGAACAAACATTCTAGATAGTTTCAGAGCTATTTACCACAACTAAGGCAGTTTTGTCAAATATATATATGTCAACTTAACTTTACTTCAGAATGTAATTTATCTTATCCCATTTGACAGGAAAACCCATTTGGAGTATTTTTACATGAAACCATTTCAGACCTTGAAAGAAGTAACCAAATCTTTGGAATTGAGCAATATCTGATCAAATATTGTGCTAGCATTACTACCATAGGAGCACCATTGTCTTCTAGCAGTAGATGCAAATATATTTGAAAGACAGAGTCTATGTAGAAATTGTAATATGCTAATCTGAGTGTGAACAAATTATATTCAACAATAACCAGACTGTCCTTATTAAATTAACTTATTAAGTTAATTTGTGTAAATGTTATAACTGCAATTTGACCATCCAAATAATAAACCCACATTTTGAAAACAGTGCTATCGTCTTTAAAAAAGGCAGAAAACCCATTCTTAGAAATTAAAGCAATTTCTATCTTAACTAAATTTTGTCTTTTTTTGTTTGCTCCAAGTTCAAAAGTTTCTACTGCCATTTTTTATACCAATAGTCCTTGATTTACAATCTGTCACTTAACAGTCATTTTAAATTATGGGGACTTCCTCCCCCCACCCCGAAAGCTATTATGACCTGGCTCTCAAGTTATGGCCACTGCAGTGTCATAATTATCTTCCCCCCCCCCCAACCAATATCAGGTTCCTGCAAGCATTTCCTTTCCCCAATAGCTCTCTGTCATCTTAAACCATTTCCCCACCCCACCAGGCTTTAACATCCTCTTCACTTACCTTTGGAAGAGCTTTGAACCCTTCCATAGTGCTGGAATGGGTTTCTTTGTTGCTTGGCTGCATGGCACAATTCCAGAATCACGCTATGCAGCCCATGGACAAACCACCCCATTTTGTTGCCTTAAAAGGATTTGCACAGTGCTGCACAAACTTCCTGCAACTTCCTGCAACGCTGTGCAACCTTGTAAATTAGCAAAACCATCCCTGAGGAATCCTGTGCTTCACTTAGCAATCTGCTTAGAATGTGTCAAATTTTTCAAAGATGCTCAAAAATTGTGACAAACCTTGGGGTTTCTAAGGATATTTTAGTTACTTTAATATAATTTAGATAAGTATCATAACTTTTTTATATTTTGTTTGTTTCATTCTGCATGTTTGTTTCACAACTGTGTTGCGGAGAGCTGGGATGGGGGAACCGTTAAGTGAGATGCTTCACTTAACATCTATCATGACATGTGACCATTATGAAGATACTCCATCCTGGTCATATTTGGAGGACTATCTGTAACTGAGTTTTATTTTCTTTACACTCAAACCAATGACTCTGCACTTTGTGGGATAATTTTTCCCACTGACTTAATATACTTATTAGAATGGACTATGGCAATAATTCTCTAAGACCAGTATATGAGTACAATTTCATCTCCTGCCCTCAAGCTAGCCTCTTTCTTACCCTAATCCCCAAGTCCAAACCTACCAGGCAACCTGAAAGAATAGTATGATTGATAATACCAAAAATTATCAGAAAATTTAACAGAACAAGGATTATAGGTCTAATTTACAGTTTTCATTCCAGCTTGAAAACTGGTCTCCAACTAAACTAAAAATCAGACAAAACTGGGTCTAATATAATTTACAAATTAGATTATCAATTCACAATCCATTTTTAATGGTTTTCCGATTATTAAATATTGGGGGAGATGTACCTCATGAGATAATAAAGATTTTTTGAGAGTTATTAAATTAAGTATAGCCTTAAATAAAGAAGCAAGACTCACAAATAGAAGGACATTTGATGCTACAAATGTATTTTAAACTAAGTTTTTAGAATGATTCCGCAGATTGGTTTTATTGCTGCCTATTAATCTTTAAACTCCATTCAATGCTCATAAACAATTTACAGTAATTTACAAAAGAAATCTGTAAGAAACTTAAATAAATACTATGAATTATTAGAGAATCAAGTAGTGTATCAGAATAAAAAGCAACAAATGAATTTTAAAACGATCTTTAAAATAGTATTTAAGAAAGTATCAGAATTAATATCAGAACATGTCTGAAATAGCACAAGTTATTTTGATGGGTTTTTTTCTGATTATGAAAGTGCCCTTAAAGAAATTTAAATTTCCATTGCTGCAGAGTTTCTACTAACAATTTAGTCTACAGTTCTATTTATGTTGTTAGTAAACACTAGCAAAATGGAATACATTATCCATATATTGATGTCTGCAGTGCTATCATTACTGCTCTGTAAACCAAACAAAAAAGCTAACAATTGTATAATAATGGATGTCAATTTAAGGTTAGAAAAACAAAAATCAATGTACTTCCTTTCCATGGAGAACTCTTGAAAAAAAAATATCTGCGGAATCTTTCAGAATGATACAATATTAAAAGTGCCACAATGGAGTGAAGGAAAGGAGAGAATGGAAATGTTCCTCTTTAAAATTAATCTTTGCTGCAGGTCACTGCACTGAGAGAAGGCAGGCAGGCAACATTATTGTGTGGGTTCTTTTAAAAGAAAAAAAATCAATCCACAGACAAAATGCAAGTTTTGCACAACTCACATTTTAGTTTAACATGGACCTTTTGAATTTCCATCTTTTTCATGAGAGATTATTTAACAAATAAGCTTTAAATATTAGGCTACCATATAAATTGATCTGGTTATCTGAATTCACATGCAAATGTACATCATTACTTTTTCCCCAGTCAAGACTAAGGCAAGAACTTTAAATTATTGTATATAATACAGTGTTAAAGAATACCAGACTATTGTTTTAAGAAGCTACACTCAAAGGACCAGTTGCATAATCCCCTGTATACAAAAAAGGGGGAAGAAGAATAAAGAAACAATCTGAAGAACATTCAAATACCCACATTCCTGTTTTTCAATCCAATAATCATGCTATTGAAAACTCTTTAACAGATTAACAAAGTTGGAAGGTCATCAAGTCCAACCTCCTGCCCAAGCAGACCTATATTTGCCTCTACCTAGGATTGAACTCACTGATTGAAACCTCCTGATTGGGAGGCGAGAGCTCCACCTCTAGGCCACAGCAACAGATCAACAGAATGCTTGCTAATTCTAATTCCGTGATAATGTGAAAAAATGATTTGGCCAAAGGACTGTATAAGACGCACCGGAGTATAAGACGCACCCAGGTTTTGAAGAGGCAATTTTTTTAAAAAAGTAGGTAGGTAGATAGAGGGATAGAGTGGGAGAGAAAGAGAGAGAAATACAATAGGTAGGTAGGTAGGGAGAGAGAGAGTAGGTAGGTATGTAGAGGGGGGGGGGGAGAGAGAGACAGAGAAATACTGTAGGTAGGTAGGGAAAGAGAGAGAGTAGGTAGATAGGTAGATAGAGGGAGGAGAGAGAGAAATACAGTAGGTAGAGAGAGAGTGTAGATAGGTAGATAGGTAGACGGATAGAGAGAAAAATAGAGAAATAGAGAGAGGGCGAAATATAGTAGATAGGTAGGGAGAGAGAGTAGGTAGGTAGGTAGGTAGGTAGGTAGATTTTCCAGGTGTATTTACCCATGTGCTGGATAAGGAAATCACTGACCACCTTTGGAACAAATCTTTGTTTCTGCAGGCACAGTACTTGACCAATGTAATTCTCATCAATCACTCTAACTAAACAGCTTTCCAAAAGAGGGGAAAAAACCCTTTTTGCACCGCGCAAACCTCCCCCAAACGGCTCGTTTTTCACCAAAATGGCCCCTTTTTTCAAATAAAAGGCATGAATAGCCTTGGTGGGGCTTGCAGAGTTCTCCTGGGGGGTGGGCCAAAACAAGGGAAAATGGCCCATTTTTTTTCGTGAAAACAGGCCATTTTTTGGTCAAAAAATAGCATGCATAGCCTTATGGAGGCTTATAGAGTGCTACTGAGGGCTGGGGGGGGGGCAAAAACGCCCTGTTTTTTGCTCATTTCTGCCCTCCCCAGCCCCCAGGAGCTCTCTGGAAGCCTCCATAAGGGTATGTGTGGGGCCATTTTGGTGAAGGGGGGGGGGGTTTCAGGAGGCAAAAAATGCTGTATTCGATGTATAAGATGCATACAGGTTTTCAGCCTCTTTTTAGAGGAAGAAAGGTGCGTCTTATACTCCGAAAAATACGGTAAAGGTCTCCTAGACATTACAGAACCAAGGGCTTCTACATTTTCATTTCCACATATGTTATGTGTTCTAAAACATTGTGTCCTCAAGCCTATTTTTAAAATGTAAATATAACAGCATCTGGCCAATTCAAAGAGGCAAGAGATGAACAGATAATATTTCCATTCCTTCTGCTATCTTACATTTGCTCAATCCTGTTTCTAAGGAGCTCAGAACTATATATATGGAGGTGTTAGGCAATCCTCATTTTTTTCTAAAAAGCTTTAGAGATGTTCATTCAATATGAAATTAACCTTCCCAAATAATTAATTCAAACAATGCTGAAAGGTGAAACATAATTTTGCATTAAGTCATCCACTAATTTTCACAGAAGCAAAAACAATAAAGAAAAATGGTTTAACTTAAACTTAAAAACACCACTCACTATTCTAACCTGTTATAATAGCTATTGCCTGTTAAATTCTTATAATCTTCCTTATAAAATATTAGTACCAAACTCACCATCTATGTTCTGTTTGCACCTGCAACAGCTCAGCCTTCAAAATTCTTTCATATATCTTGCTTGTCTGAACTTGTCTTAAGCTGTTTGGATTTTTTTCTGATAATAAAAATGCCTTTAAAAAGAGAAGTTTTATTTTCTATTGCTTAAAAAACTACTAAAAGTCTAATTTACAATTCTATTTATACTGTTAATAAACAGTAGCAAAGTGAAATACACAATCCATAAATAGATGTCTGTAGCACTACCATTATTGCTAAGTAACAACCATTGATAATATATGTAAGAAGAGCTACCTCCCCCTAAAAATGGTTTGATAATGCATGAAGTATTTGATAAGAGGGTTTCCAGCGGACTGACCAGCCTCCTAAAGCTTGAACAGATTCAACAGGATAAACAGGATATACAATATAAATGATAAAAAGGAAAACAAATGTAAAATAGATTAAAAACTCTTGATGGCTTGTGATTTACAGAATTGGATTAATGTGCATATGACATCGCATATATAGGCCTAACTATTCACAGCTAAACTTATTTTTAATGCTAATCTTGCCAGGATTTCATGCTGTGTTGACAAATTGTATAACCAAAAACCAAAAAAGCTTTCAGCACGAACAACACAAGTTTATGACCCCCCAACTGAGATGGTCACTGGCATGCGATATACATGACTAACAACATATCCAATTTTCACAATCTTTTATAAAAATCCTAATGTTATCCATAGCTTCAAATATGCATGTTTTGTCTTACTGAATATAGAGGGCAATTTTAACATAGCAAGAAGACCTTTGATAATAGCCACCAAGAGAAGGAAGTGGCGGAACTAAACTAATAATTGTCAAAGCGAGATTGAAAAGCATAGTGTACAAAAGTTGTTATGCCCGTTCCCAAGTTTCAGAAGCATCTCTACTACACAATATTCTTTAAAAGATAGAATCCAAGACTTTATATACCTATTTTAAGATATGGAAATATCTGAAATATAAGTTACAGAAACAAAAGGAGAAAGAGAAGAGGTGACCTTTTGAGTCAGTTTTCCTATTTCTTTTACATAAATGGGGATTTAAAGAAGCAGAATGTGCTTGCTGAATGATGTACCTACAGGAACTAACATTTTCGAGAATAAGAAACATATTACAGGACACATATAGAAACTGTCACACATAAAAATATTATCTACTTAAAACACAAAAAATATTCTAAAATATATTTTAGAAAAATGCCATAAAACAGTGCTAACTATTTTAAGGCAAAATAAAAAAATGAAAATCACGCTGAGCAGTAGATAATGCAAGTACAAATTACAAATGACAAAAAGGCATATTAAAAGTTAAATTTCAATTTTTAAGAATAAAATAATTTTGGAACAAAAAGGACATTAAACTCTTGATGCACTTGTTCTGACAAATATACCAAGGCTACCACCAGAGTGAAGAAATGTTCTATAAAAACCCCAACAGGCAGAGCCTCTCTAGCAGTTCTATATAACATTAATGACAAAACACAGATGTGAATCCAAGGATAGATGTGGATTTGCCTTCTGGACATCAACAAGGTGGTTTGTGGAAATCAGGAGGCACTGATTCTTCACAGTAATTCTTCCACATTAGATTTGGGAGCAGGAAATGTTTTAATTAAGAATAAAGAGATAGATGCCAAATTCAAAGACAATTGCTCAGCCTGACTAAATTGCACCTCTGTTTATATTAGGACTACAATCCTAGTGTTGGGTTGGATATATATCTATATCTATATCTCCAACCCAACACTAGGATTATAGTCCTAATATAAATAGAGGTGCAATTTGGTCAGGCTGAGCAATTGTCTTTGAATTTGGCATCTATCTCTTTATTCTTAATGTGTGTGTGTGTGTGTGTGTGTGTGTGTGTGTGTGTGTGTTACGTTTTTGAGCTTATCAATAAATAAGTTAGGGAGACTAGGATAGATCTATCCTAGAACTTTTTAGCTCGAAACAGATCTATCTTAGTCTTCCTGACTTATTTATTGATCAGCTCAAAAATGTAACACACATATTAAAAAAAATTACACAATGGAAATCATGGCTTTCTGTCTGGATGGTGTCAGGTGTTGAGCCGAAAGGCAGAAAAGGAAACAGTATGTCTCCTCCCTTAATTGGGGCCCTAACAGGGTGTTGTGGAACAAATATATATGTGTGTGTGTGTGTGTTAGTTTTATGAGCTGATCAATAAATAAATCAGGGAGTCTATTTCAAGCTTTTTAGCTTTCATCAGCTAGCCATACCCTTACTGGGATTCGAACCGGGGCTGTATTGCATGTCAGGCAAGAGCCTTTAGCCATTCAGCCAGCCAGGTTCTCTTATTGCATGTATGTATGTATGTATGTATGTATGTATGTATGTATGTATGTATGTATGTATGTGTATATGTATGTATATATATATGTATGTATGTATGTATGTATGTATGTATGTATGTATGTATGTATGTATATATGTATATATATCATGATTACAATTGGTATCTGTTACTTTAAATACTATAGTGGAATGTAATTGGCTGCTGCTTCCTAACTCAGCCATAAGAGGGAGCCGGAATCACAGTTAGACGCTGATCTTTGAATGGAGCAGAGCAAGGAGGATTGTGGATTAAGCAACTGTAAACTAACTGTTTGAGTTAAAGACTGTAATTTGATTCAAGACTATCACTGTTTGTGGAGTAGTTTATTTTTCCACCACAAACAAGTCTACTTGTTTTTACCATCAGTGTCTGTGACTATTAGTGTGAAATCTAGCAATGTGTCTCTTGCTGCAAATTCCGTTGCACAAGGAGATATCCCCAACAGCCCCATTTTCTTCAGAAGAAAATGTCTCAACATCTAGTAACATCTGTACCAGCTGAAGATTTAATTCTCATTCAGTAGCTGGATGAATCCACCTAGTTGGTTAATGCAGTGTACGCTGATAAGCTGTTTTACAACTCCTTTACATTGGATTCTCAGAATTATATTGTGATTTGCATGAATTCATGTATGAATTCGATAGTATGATTTCACATAATCAAACAAGTAATATTGTGGTTATGAGGTGATGATTTTTGCATTTTCCAATTAAAAGAGTTGTATATGGGAAGAAAGGAAACATAATTTTAAAGAGGGAGGTGTGAATATTTGTTTGCATATAATTGCTGTAAAATAGATTGGGAACTGTTTCTTTAGAGATTTTTCTTATTTCTAATTATAATTTCTCTTTTATACATTTTCTACTTTCTTTTTCCCCCCCGTCTCTAATTTCACTTTGTATCACCTTATGTTGCTTTTTATATGAGAAAAAAAAATGAGAAAAAAATTAAAAAGGATTGTGTTCAGAAATTTAAATTGCTTGTTGATGTTTTGTAAAGAATAAAAATGAAGCCAAGTGGGAGCACCTATTACTATCTCTTTCTTCATGAGTATAGAACAAAAGGAACATTGCAAATGTCTCCACCCACAGTAGCTCAGTTAGAATTAGTAGTAGTAGTAGGCTTTCAACATGCTCCACTATTTCTTCTACAAAAAGAAATGTGGAGGCAAGTGTTTAATTAGCCCTTGAGCAAGATGCAGATTTTAAATCTAAAGAGCATTAATGTTAACCACTTGTGGAAAAAATTCAGGACCTAATTCAGATTGTTCCAAACTCTGCGCTCACTGATAACCTATCCACCAAATATCCTCCAATATTGTTCTACCAGAGATTTTTTAACATAAGATAATGATTATTAGTTCTAATATTATTCTGGTATTATCATATCATCAGTAAGAGGCAATAAGCGATATTCTAATAGTTACAAGAAAATGCAAAAAAAAAAGAAAAGGATACTACCAAGTTGATGCTACTAAATTGATTATGTGCTTTCCCCATTCTTGTGGGGAGGTAAGAATAGAACAAAAAAATTCTACATTTCCAATCAGAATTCTTTTATTGTCACAAGAGATTATACATGCTTTTCTACGTTATATATTGAGAATTCTACATGCTTAAATTATTCAACAAAAGCTGTAATTGACAGATTTGAATGGTACTTGATAATCTTCTGATCACTAGATTTTTTTTAAATTTTATTTATTCAATAGAAAAAAGATTAGCTTCTGTTGTGGTAAAAAGGCAGGGGCAAGTAGATTGATTAGAGGTAACATGTAACTCTGTAACTAGGATAGCCAATGTCATTAATTACCTTAAATGGACTACGATTCCAGTCACTCTTAGACATCTGGTAAATCTATTAGAGAGACGTATTCAGAGTCAGCCTAAGCTTCGATAATGGATAGGTCTGGGTGCCATGTGTGTTCCTTATTCATATTCATCCGACCTCAAAACTATGCCCTCTGTAGGCCACAAAGAACAACAAAAAGATCTGTCCCTTCAAAAATTTTATATTATGAGATATTCTGGAAAATACTGGTACAGGATGGGAATGGATAGAATAGTTCCAGAGGCCAAAAGGGTGAATGTGTTCACCTCTGCTGTTCTGGAAAAAATATTTTTGTTTGTTTGCATTTGCAAAAAGTTCAACAGCTAAGGCCTAATTCTTCTTGAGATTGGATATGTACTATGTGATATTTATTCTGCTGGTATCAAAATACCTTTTTGCTAAAGTGACCACTCTATGGTGCTTCAAAAATCTTAATCCTCCTTTGTAATTTACCTGGCCCTTATTAAGATGCTGCCTCTAAGGTATCAGATTTGACACTCTTTTTACTCTGGGCATCAAGGCAATTTAAGTCGGATGCACAGCTCTGAGTTTCAATTGACTGACAGAAAATAAGTACTCATGGAATGATCACATCAGTGGTGGGCTCCTACCAGTTCGGCTGAACCGGTAATGGTTTGGCAGCCTGGGTCACTGGAACCCCCAGCGACCCAGGCCTGCCATGCTCCTGAACCGGTTCTCCAGGCAGTGCATAGGTGCCGCCATCTTATTTTTTGCTTTTGTGCATGCACAGAACAATTTTTAATGTACTGTGCATGCACGCACAGTGTGCATCAAGCGTGCAGAGCGCACACATGGGGCATACCCATGAGCGAACCGGCAGTAGTGACCGCCGGAACCCACCCCTGGATCACATCCTCTATTTTCAAAAGGGGTGTCCCACTTAGTGTTCTGGTTGGTTTCCTGAGCAGAACTTCTTGAAAACACTTACTAGAATGAGTCACCAATGTAGGAATTGAGCTGCTTTCTCTGGTAGACTCATCAAAAAGTGTACTTTTTAACAATTTGTTTTTCAAAAAACCACTCCTGTAGGTACTGTTAGTATATGATGATAAAAAATCAGGAGTCTTGTAGCTTCTTTCCTAAGAATTGAAGGCTTAGGTTTTGTGAGCTGCAGGTTCATTTCATCAGATACAGTGGCTGAAGTAGGTGGAAGTAAAGGCATATACATGGGATTGAATCCAGCCAAAGAGAAATCCCATTGATTTGGAACATTGTAAGCAAAACATAGAAAACAGCCCTGGGAAATGGCAGAGGCATACACTATGGCATTTAATTTTAGAAGGCAATTGACAGCATAGAGTACTCTGCAACATATACCTTTTATTTAGATGGAATACATTTTTATCTTTTTAAAAAAGGTTCAGGGCATAACCAGATATTGCCATCTCTAGTATTAATTTATTGATGCAAATTTCTTGGTATGCTAACATTTTGGCAATGACTGTCTACTTGGATGATGCCATTCTAATGGTCCATTCCCTTCCCAAGTCTTGCAAGAATGGCTATCAAGGATTATTGGGGGGAAAGCTAGCAATATCCAGTGCATCTGTTCCCTTGGTGAAAGTAAAAAGGGATCTCAACAACAACAAACACAGCAGTTGCCAAAGATCTTTTTCTTTTCTTTTTTGCTTTGATGAAGACCCACACTTGATACTACAGTTCTGGTTGAGAATAGAATTGTATCTATGGAAGAAGAACATAAATAAAGCTGCTATTAATTACTACCTTATCCAAATGTACCTTATCTACTGACTCCTCTGGAAAGAGAGAACATGACCACAATACTGAGCCCTCAATCATAACCAACATATTTTTGCTGCTTGAATTACAACCTTATTAAACTTTTTCTATGATCTAATTGTGTGAATCCTTGAAAGTTTCATTTAATCTTCTGAATACGGGAGTCATGACTGGATCATCTATGACTAGGATACTCAGTATGTCTATTTTCTATGGCAAGATGACTTGTTGGTTAGGGCTGGGGAGGGATCAAGGTTTCACTGGTTCTCTCTTCATGTCCTTGAGCACTGTTAAAGAAAAAGGGGGAAATCAATTCTGTTTCCAGAAAGTTCTCTGGGAAGATTTCTGAAGCCATTGATTACTAGGCACAAACGGAATGTACTTTAACATTTGCATATTACTGCCTTGAGAATCCTCCATCACTTTGCCATGCAACTAGGAATATAGTGTTTATTTTAACAGTTTGTAAACTGTGCATAGGAAAGCTTCATTTTTTGAATATTCAGTCTTCCCATTCATAGCAGAAATCACAAGGTTCATTTGACAAGAGAATTGAGCTTGAGACTGATGTTGAAACTATGGAACCTAGATACTTCTGACAAATCCTGAGTGTGCTCCTGCTGGTGATGGTTGACATCCTTCCCACATCTATCCTTCCTCTTCACCATGTTCTTGAATTTCTTTCTTGGCTTGTTTCCTCCATCTGTTTTTGTTTGATTAAAAGGAGAGGTAGGAGGAAGGAGGAGATGCAGAAAATGAGTAAGATTAAGTAACATGGGTTAGTTATGGACAACTTTTTAACTGAGATGATGGCACCTTCTATGTTGTCCTCTAAATGTGTGCATTATGAATATTTCCTAGCTGACCAATTTTTCAGGCTCAAAACTGGAGATTCTATGTGTTCATAGAAAGAGAAAGCAGTGATGTTCTCTGTTGCTCAGATAAGCATGTCCATATGCTATTGTGTGTTTTCCCCCAGGGACAAAATAACTGGAGATAAAACAGAGGTTTGCTTATCTGCACTCCTTATAATGGTTCTCCTTCCCCTCCATAGACATATAAGTATGGCTGGTCCTTCTCACTGCATTCCTGAGACTAGAAGTAGCAGAATTCAGCATTGCATCCAAGTCAATCTGAAGAAACCTCTTCTCATTCTTAATGTTTTGTGGGAAACAGCACTTATCTGATGTCTGAGAGATTGCTCTAAGACTGTCCAGTTATACTTCTGTGCTTGGTGACTCTTCTCAGTTGATAAGTGAATGTACTACCTCCCCTTTTCTACTTATTGGTACTGTAAGACAGCATGCCAGAGAATGCAGCAATCCACACTCCTCAAATGTCTTTATAATCCCTCTACAATATTCTTTATAGTCTATACAAACTACTCTCAGAGCTCCGTGACTGTAACAAAGTTAGGATAAAGTTATGAGATTTTCCTGTCATCTTGACTTATTTCTTCTTTTTATATTCTTCTCCAGAAGTAGAAACTGTGGTCTAACAGAAGTAGACCACAAGTTATTGTTTTTTTTAAAGAAGGTATAGCCAAAAACTGAAGGATCTTTACTCTCAAAAAGGAATTATTTTTGACCCTGCTTTTTCACTAGAAGAATTCTCCTTCCAGTGGACTTCAGCATTCTGGTGACAGAGAATATATTAGTTATCCTAACATATGGCTCATGGGATGCAGTCTGTCATGGGACGCAGTCTGAGAATTACATCTCTCTAAGATGTAATTTCATAAATTGCACTAAGTATGAGGAATACACAGTCTCCAAAAAAGTAGAGAAGGGAACTAGGGCAGTGATGGCTAACCTTTTCTGGACCCAAAGAGCATGTGAACCCCCCAAATGCAATGCACAAGCATCCATGTGCATGCACCCGCACATGCCCGCATACCCCACGCCTGCCCCCTAACATCCCACCCCCCTATGCCCTTCCCCCTGCGTATGTGTGCAGAAATATGAAGACTAGCTGGCCGTCAGGAGGCACCCGTCCATGTGTAGCGGAGCTGAACTGGGGTGATGGTTTATGTGCCCACAGAGAGGGTGCTGCGTGCCACCTCTGGCACACGTGCCATAGATTCACCATCATGGAACTAGGGGATCAGCCATATTGAGCTTAATTCTCACTAACAGAGATGAAATGATAGAAGGTGTTGAAGTTACAGGAGCCTTGGAGGAGAGCGATCATGCAATAATGGAATTCAACATTATGCAAACACAAGCAATAAACCAAAGTGAAACTAGAGTCTTGGACTTTAAGTAAGCTGATTTCAATAAACCTAAGAGACAGCTTGGGAAAGATTCTATCAGTGAGGATCCTCAAGAGAAAAACAACCCAAGAAGCTTGGGGAAATTAGAAAAATAAGATTATAAAAGCCCAGTCTAGTCTAATTCCAATGAAGAAGAAACATAACAGCCCTCAAAAGAAACCAGCATGGCTGCAGAAAGAACTCTCAGATAAATTGAAAGACAAAAAAGGACAAGTATAAAAAGTGGAAAGAGGGGCACGTAACTAAGATAGAATATCAGCAAATAGTCCAGAGCCTGAAAAGATGTCAGGAAAATCAGGAAAGTAAAGGGTCAACATGTAAAAAATAAGAAAGAAGTCAAGGAAAGGATTGATCAATTAGTGACAAAAAATGGTAAGAAGGTGTCAAGCAACAGGGAGAAAGTAGAACTACTTAACTCAGTTTTTGAGTCTACATTTACCCAAAAGAGGGGAAGAAACGAGTCCAACCTACGATGCTGAACCGCATCGTAAAGAAACAGATTAGGAATACAAATTAAAATAGGTAAGAAAACTGTAAGAGAGCACCTGTCTACCCTAGAAGAGTCCAAATCATCAGGACAAGGTGGATTATAATCCAAATTCTGAAGGAATTGCACACATGAGATCCTGGAGCATCAGGGAACTATCAGAGGAGTTGATATAATTCCCATCTTCAAAAAAGGGGGGGAAAATGATCTACAGATCTATCAGCCTGATATCAATACCTGGGAAGATTCTGAAAAAGATAATCAAGCAATGAATCAAGCAAAGTCATAACCAAAAGCCAACATGGATCAAAAACATCATGTCAGATAAATTTTACTGCATTCTTTGACAAAGTGACAAAATTAGGGGACAAGAGAAATGCTGTGGATATAATTTACTTGGACTTCAGTTAAGGCATTTAACAAAGTAGACAACAACCTACTGTTTGATAAGATAGAAAAATGTAGGTTAGACAGTATCACCACCAGATCAATTCAATTCAATCCAACTTTTATTGTTAGTGCACATGTGTACAATGAGATTGGCTGAGCCTCCCTTAGTGCACCCCCAACATAAATACAAACTATAGCAAAATAAAGAAAACCCCTAACCCAATAAATCATCCTAACAACACACAATCCTCTCTACATATATGTGTGTGTAACACCAATTCCATAAAGATAGGAATCTCCCCTATTGAAGCCTTTATACTTGGCCCCGCCGCTGCCAAATTGCTGATATTCCAACGATTGGATGACATCGAAAGGCAACAGAACTTGGCACTTGGTGTAGGAATTTGTTCTCCATTCTCTCTTGGCATTATTCCCCTGACCCACCCCCCTAAATATCTCTCCGAGCTATCCTCCATCAAACACAGGCTGGCATTCTTAAAGGCACGCTTTAACGTGATCCCCTCGAATGCTCTAGATAGCAGATTTTCTGGGGGTGTAAAGCCCACCCACTGCTCATGTGACGGTTGAGCCTTGGAATCGCTAACTCATTGTATTCACATGCCCCTACTACCAGGAGAAAAGACTACTACTCATCTCCCCTATTTGCCAAAGATTTCCCAGACTAACCGGAAATCAGAGTCTTCGCCTTCTTCTCCAGGACCCTGACTCAAGGACCACATTAGCTTGTAAGACTGCAGCAAAAAACTGTGGGAAGGGTCGGGTTGGTCCCACTGGCTGAGGCCAGTTGTGCTGATTGTTTGCAGTGTACCGCTCGGTGGCCACATCAGGTGCTGACATGTAGATCGCATGTAAATCTTTACATGGTATCTTCTATTTATGCTCAATTCGAATTGATCATACTCCTAAACCATAGATTTAGATCTCTATAATGGTTAGATGGTACGGTTGACAAAATGGTCCTTGCCATTGATTTTGCCTGTTGTCTCCCACCCTTCAGTGGGGCCCGGCTGTACATCCACATGTGATTTGTTTATCTTGTCTTTTGGTCTATGACCGCAATAAAGTTTTTATTATTATATGTGTAACATTAAATTATGATATATTGCACCAATATGAACATGTTGCGCAGCCATCTAAGCCAGAAGACCGTCAGCCTTAGATCTGCAAGGTCAGCCTAGAGCCAGTGAGAGACCCATCCCCCTAGGCATGTGCACAGAAGGCAGCGAGCACACCTGGGGCCTGGTGTCCCTGGGGACCATCTTGCCCTGCTGGCTAACTGTGTTCTGAGTGCTTCCCTTTCATCCAGGATGCTAGTGCTCACTGCCTCCTGTGTGGATGGCCAGGGGATGGGGCCAAGGCAGTGGGGTTTTCTTGTGCTGACTCTGGGGCAGCTGTATCAGATCTAAGGCTGGCTGCATTAAGGCCCAGATTGCCATTCGCCTGGGCCAGACTGAGGTGACACAGGCTGGTCCTTCGCTATTTCCAGGGTGGCCCCACAAGGCCAGGGGGTGAGTTTGGCAGTGCTGCTGGGGGCTGTGCTACTGGCACTGGTAGTTTTCCCATGTGGGGCTGAGGTGGTACCAGTGAAAGGGAAGCCTTGCGGACTGTGAGGCCAGGTGCAGAAAGGGACAAGGAGAGGGGGAGAGACTGGCAGTGCTTCCTTTTTACTGGAACAACCCCTGCCTCCCCCCCCCCCCCCATTGGAAAGCTTGTGCCCAGAGCCTGACCCTGATGCCAACAGGCTCTCACGTCATTTGAACTCACTAGGCAGGAGTTCCACTGGCAAAGCTGTCTGGGTTTCCTGATCTGTCAGTGGAGGAAAGGCTGCCAGAGCCTTGCCCCACACCCCACTCTGAGTCGGCAACAGCGGATGGGGCTTGGCCAGGGACATTTGGAGAGTGTCATGGGGCAGAGATGAGCTTGGGACAAGGTGGAGTGGTGTGCCCCAACACTTGGGTGGGTAGATCAGAGCAAGATTGAAGGCTGAGCATCTGGTAAGGGAGGCTCTGAGCTCACGTGCTTTGCCTGGATCGAAGTCTGCAGCAATGAAACCCGGTCATAGCTTTCCAACATAGGATGGGCCCATTGAAAGGGAAGCCTCGTAGACTGCAAGGCCAACAAAGTAGGACATGGGGACTCTGATGCAGGTGTGATGCTGATCTATTCTACAACCTGGTGGCATTCATCCGGGCAGGAACACAGTCAGCCTTTAAAGCTGACTTGAGTGGCTGCCTTGTTGCCCTTACTCACACGAGGCAGCGAGTGTGCATGAGGCCTGGTGCCTCTGGGGGCTGTCTTGGCCTTCAGGCTGACTGCATCCTGAGCACCCTTCCTGATGTCTGTGTGCATGCCCAGAGTGTAGGACCGAGGCAGTGAGGTCTCCCTCACTGGCTCCAGGGCAGCCATGTTCCAACCCTGATGGCTGCATCAAGTTGTAGCTCAGCACTGTGCCTGCACCAGCACTTCCATGCACTGTTCGCTGGCATGGCCTCACTGGGACCACCCAACCCCTGTGTAAGAAAGCCATGGCTGGCGATCCTCCTGCCCTCCTCCCTTCCTGAGTGCGAAGGAAGATTGGGACAGCATGAAAAGTGTTGAAAGCTGACGAGACTTTGCGGCAGGGAAATCCCTTGCTTCTAGCCTTCCATCGGCTTACAAACACCTTTTGTACTGTCCCAATCTCAGCATGAGAAGCATTTGCAAGCCAACAAGACTTTGGGGCAGCAAAATTGCTTTGCTTGAAACCTCGGCTTGTAAACACTCTTCTTGCCAAGATTGGAATGATGCGAAAGACATTTTCAAGCCAATTGGAGCCTTCAAGCAAGGCAATTTCACTGCCCCAAAATCTCACACTCTTCAGCCGGGTTTGGTACAAGCCTCGGTTCACAGAGAATAGAGGCGTAAAGTAGCAGGCAGCAGTGGGCATGGGCTTCTCATTTTGACCTCTCCCCACTGCATTGCCTCTGCGCCTGGACTTCAGCCTAAAACCAAACAGACAGCTCAGCTTCCCCTCAATGTGTCTTTAAAACTAGATTCTTTTAAAAAAGGTGTTAGAAAATTTTGAGTGTTATGAAAAATAGTTTGGTCTAGAGCAGTGGTGGGCAAACTCATTAGTCAACAGAGCCAAATATCAACAATACCACAATTGAAATTTCTTTTGAGAGCCAGAAGGTGTGGCCTGTTTTGTGGGAGTGGCTCAGTGGTCATGGGACTGGATGGGCGTGGCCAACTTGGAAAATGTGAAACTCACTTAACAATGGTCTTGGTTAGCAACCAAACTTTTAGGCTCAATTGTGGTCATAAGTTCTTTCTTTCTTTCTTTCTTTCTTTCTTTCTTTCTTTCTTTCTTTCTTTTTCTTTCTTTCTTTCTTTCTCTTTCTCTCTCTTTCTTCCTCTCTTTCTCTCTCTCTCTCTCTCTCTCTCTTTCTCTTACTATCTTTCTTTCTCTCTCTTTCTCTTTCTCTCTCTCTCTCTTTCTCCCTCTCTCGTTCTCCATTTCTCTCTCTCTCTTTCTTTCTTTCTTTCTCTTTCTGTCTCTCTCTCTCTCACGCTCTCTCTCTTGCTCTCTCTTGCTTTCTCTTTCTCTCTTTCTCTCTCTCTCTCTCTCTATATATCTCTGTCTCTCTCCTTCATCCGCCCATCTCTGTCACTCTGTGTGTGTGTCTGTCTGTCTGTCTCGCATTCACGCGCTTAATCACTCATTCTGTGTCTCTGTCTTTCTCTCCCTCCATCTCTCTGTCTATCTCTGTCTCTCTGTGTGTGTCTGTCACTCTCTGATTCCCCCCTCCCTCCCTGTCTCTCTCTGTGTCTGTGCCTCTCTCTGTCTGTGTGTCTGTCTCCCCCCCCCCCTGCGAAGCCTCCTCAACCCAGCCCGCCGCGGTTACTCACTTGCTCGCCTTAGCCTGGCCCGCCTGCCGCACTCATTCGCTGTGGAGGCTCTGCAGGCGGGGGGAGGGAATTCCTTCCAATCGCCCTGGAAGTAGCCTGGCTCACCCGATAGCCCGCCCGATCCGTGTGGGGTGGGGAAGGCCTTATCACCCCTGGAAGTAGCCCAAGCGAATGAGCGGGCGAGCCAGGCTACTTCCAAGGCGATTGGAGAGAATTCCCTCCCCCTGCCCGCGGAGCCTCCGCAGCGAATGAGTGTGGCGGGAGGGAATTCCCTCCAATCGCCCTGGAAGTAGCCTGGCTCGTCCGATAGCCCCACCGTTCCGTGTGGGGTGGGGAAGGCCTTCTCACCCCTGGAAGTAGCCCAAGCGAACGAGCGGGCGGGCGGCCGGGAGAGCCAGACTACTTCCAGGGCAATTGGAGGGAATTCCCTCCCCCTGCCCGCGGAGCCTCCGCAGCGAACGAGTGTGGCGGGAGGGAATTCCCTCCAATCGCCCTGGAAGTAGCCTGGCTCGCCCGATAGCCCGCCCGTTCCATGTGGGGTGGGGAAGGTCTTCTCACCCCTGGAAGTAGCCTGAGCGAACGAGCGAGTGGGCGGGCAAGCCAGGCTACTTCCAGGGCGATTGGAGGGAATTCCCTCCCCCCGCCCGCGGAGCCTCCGCACCCCCTGGAAGTAGACGAGTGGCGGCATGCCGGCTGGGGAGGTTCAGCGGGGGGGGGGGGAGAGGGAATCGGTGGCCGGTAGGGAGGGTTTCTCCGGTGGGTCCCAGGAGTCCCACCGTTGGCGAGGGTGGAGGAAGAGCCGCACTCGAGGGGCCAAAGAGCCACATGCGGCTCACGAGCCGCGGTTTGCCAACCACTGGTCTAGAGATTAAGAGGCTGAAGTAGCAATGGAACTCCAGGGTACTAGTTCAATCTTAGGTACCGAAGTCAATAGTCAATAGGATGTCTCTGGGCTAGTTAATGTCATTTAGCCTTAGAAAAATATCAGTAGCAAAAATACGGGAAGCTGCATTAATTTGTCCATGTAGAGCTAACCCTCATTTGTACACAGAACGAACAAGAAATATTGAATGTAAATGGTTCTATAAAAATTAATTTGTTATGTGTTCAGGGGGAGCAGCCATCATAGTGTTTTCTATGACTGAGTTCTTCCTAACCATCTTGCTTCCAAGTATTTAAGACTTAAAACTAAAGTACTGAGCATTATTCCTCACCAAATTAAGTATCTACTTGTTAAATGTAAGGCCACAGGAATAATTACTGCATCTTTCTTAGAAATTCCAGGATCAATAGGCAAACGAAGAGCAGCAAGGCAGAAAACAGATTTAAAAAGTTAATGATACTTCCAATTCTACTATTATAAGTGACTGTTCATGATTAAAGCTGTATCTTGACCATCAATGCAGCAATATTATAGTGTTCCTTGTCTTATGAACATCAAATTACCACAAACACTTAATCCTTCTGCAACCATTTTACTGAATTTTCCTGTTTCTTGTTATACCATCTTGCTTTACTGTCAATCACTTTATCAAACAAACAATTTGTTATAAATCATTTATTATCCTTTCTTTTTATATGTCACCATGGGGTATTTCAGGAAGGTAAAATAAAAGCACTGTTGCTGGTTGTTAATATAAACAAATTCATATTAACACAGAAGCAGTTTACCAATGTAATGTTTTCAACTACTAGCCTTCAATCATAGGATTTCCTGTAATCTGACTGGGTTACTGTCTCCATTTAAGCACACCACTTTATTTTCCGTTTCGATCTTTCAGTTTCTCAATGAAAAAATCTGTATGTGGTTTCAACATTATCTCCTCTCACCATTCATACATTCCCCAATTTAGAGTCATAAGAAGTGAATGGATAGCACTATGTATTGTACAGTACTTCAAATATGAATGTGATATTACTACGTTGAGTGTTAAGATATGTTTTAATAAATAGCTTTCATTATCAGAGAAAAGATCTGCCAGTTTGTTAGTTCATAGAAAGCCAGTATAAAAGAAAATGAGGAATATTATTCTTATGGTTTGTTTACCAGGAAGCTTGATTACATTGCATTATTGTTTATTTATTTAGTGTTACTTTATGTATTATAAGGCATCACATCTTGACCATATTAAAAAGGGTGACCATATAAATTCCTTTTTAAAGCATCAAGATCATTTAGCAGAGGACGACATTAACTAGATATTACAAGTAGAATTTTCAAAAAATCTAGCATGAAAAATAGAATGTGGCTGAATGAAGCAATACATTAAATGTTACAAAACTACTGAGTAGTTATGTTTTTTAAAAAATAAATTCTGCTATACAATATTTTCTCTAAAGAACAGAAAGTTAAAATACATCTATTTTACTTTTCAGAAATTTCAGTTACGGGGGGCGTGGTTATGGCCGGATGAGGTGAGGACGTTTTCTCCACCTCGTAGGGTTTTTTTTTACCAACAAATGTGGATTAAAGTGATTAAATCGCGCCGCTGAGAGCTGGAAATGTTTATAGATGTTTTGGAAGGTCGGTGTGACTTGTAAATTGCTTTTCAAAGTGATCGGACAACTCGAACTGCTTGAATTTCAAAGTTTTGTTTCTCCGTGGAGCAGAGAGTTGGGCGAGCGGCCGAGGTAAGGGGGGCTACCCTTTGTCTCTGGCAAAGATCATTTGCATGCCTTTTGTCTCGCTACAAGGCTGTAAATACAAGCTGAAGTTTAAGAAAGAAGGAAGTTGGTGATGGCATGTGGATTATAACTCCTTTGAACTTTAAATTCTTTTAAAGTGGATTGTGTGAGCTGAATGTAGCGGACAAGCTTTTTCGATTACACTTAAAATGGAGGCTTAAAAGTTAAATAAACTGGGGAAGCTCTCCTAGGCTTTTTCTTTTTTTGGCTCTCTTGGTGCATTTTAAGCCGGCTTAGCCTTATCTGATTTGGAACACTGTTTGCCCTTTATTCTTATAAGAGACCCTCTTGGCAAAGAAGTATAAATATAAAGTTTGTTTTTGAACTGAAATGTCGACTCAACAGCCTTCAGAGCTGGAAAGGATCTTCGGAGCTTTGAATACAATTGGCGAAAAGTTAACCGGGTTAACGGATCATGTGGCTAATTTAACATTGGAAGTTCAAAAAGCTAAAGAACAGATAAGTGAATTAAATGTTAGTTTTGTAAAGCAAAACGCGGAGGTGAAATTTATTAAAGATGAAATTGAACAAATTCATGCACACGACGCACAAATTGATCGTAAGATGGAAGGAATTTTTTATAAAAACCAGCAGCAAGATAAGAGAATTAGTCTTTTGGAGGAAGAAGCTAGAAAATTCAATATTGTTATACGTAATATTCCAGAAAATAGATCGGATGATTTGAAGCAGAGGGTGCTAAAATGGTTGAATGATTTTGGATTTGAATATACAGCAGCAAATTTAGTAAGTGTTTTTAGAATCGGTTATAAGAGGCAAGGTGGAGCGGTTAGAAATGTTTTAGTAAGATTTGCAAACCTTGGAGATAAATTGGAGGTTATGGCAAAAATAAGAGAACTGGAAGGTGTTCCTAAGTTTGAGGAGAAAGAGATTCAAGTTTTTCCGGATATTTCCAGGGAAGACAGAGCTTGGAGATATCATTTGAAACCAGTTACAAAGCTCTTGAGAGACAATGATATTAAGTACAATTGGAGGCCACTACAGCAACTTAAGTTTTTTTATAAAGGAAGGATGCATACTATTACTTCAGAAACAGATGTATTAAGATTAATTCGGGGGCTTGGGCTGATTGAGAAAGAGGAAGATTTGGAAGAAATTAAAGATTATATGCTTAAGACGGGTGGAGTACAAGAGGAATCCCCAATTTTGGAAGAAAGAGGTGCAACTGGCGGCCAGGATCCCAAGAGTTTAAAGAGAAAAGAAATTTCCCCGGCAGTCTCTGAGTATAAGAAAATTCGTGAAGATACTGAACGAACGCCAGACAAGATGGAGGATCTTAGTAAAAAGCAGGAAGCTGAGTCCGGGGTGAAGCCAGCTTTGTCTTCTTTTTTTGAAAGTGGAATTTAAAGAACAGCCCGAAGAGGTGATCCGACCATCGGCACGTCCCACTCCCCCACACTCTTTATATAGAGGCGATATCTGATTGAGGATGTGGGGGATGAAGATTGCTTGTTATTTGTTGTGGTTGCTGCGTTTGATATTTGAGTTTTTTGTCTATGTTGTTTGTTATATATTGTTTGTGGAGTTTTATGTTTTTGTATGTCTTTTTTGTTTGGTGTTTGGTGTGCACATAAAGGAAGAGGAGGGGTCAGGCTTAAAAAAGTTACCGCTTAAATGCGGTTTATAAAAATAATGACATGGAACGTGAAAGGTACAGGCAATCATATAAAAAGGAAAAGATTGGAATTTAAATTTAAAAGGGATTCTCCAGATATATTATTTTTGCAGGAAACTCATCAAAAATCTGAGGATTTTAATAGAATGAATATTAAAGGTATGCAAATTTATGAAAAATCTTTTGGGTCTTCCAAAGCTAGAGGAGTTGCAATATTGATATCAAATAGGGTACACTTTGAGAAAAAACAAGTAATTAGAGATGAGGAAGGCAGATATTTAATAATTACAGGGAATATTAACGAGCAAAAAGTGACATTGGTTAATTTATATTTACCGAATGAAAAACAAAAGGGATTTTTGGATAAAATTACTAAGATTTTGGAAACAGAAAGTGAAGGGAAAGTAATTGTGGCGGGAGATTTCAACCTAATTAGGGATAAAATTGATAGTAATAATCCTACCCGCTTTAGACAAACAAATAAAGGGGAAATTTTAAATAAATGGATGTTTCAAAACAGTGTGGCAGATGTTTGGAGAGAGTTGAAAGGCCCTGAAAGGGTGTATACATTTTGTTCTAAGGTACATAATACTTATTCAAGGATTGATTATATTTTTGTTTCTAAAGATTTGCTGAATAAAGTAGATAGAATAGATGTGGGAATTTTTAAGGATTCTGACCATGCAGAAGTTATGATGGAAATAGATTTTAATTTTGAGAAAAAGGAAAGAAGTTGGAGATATGATGAAAAATTGTATAAAAGGGAGGAGGATAAAATATGGATATTCAAAAAATGGAAGGAAAGTTGGGAATTGAATGATAATGAAGAGGTTAAATTTGAAATTGTTTGGGATACCATGAAAGCCATATTTAGAGGAGAAAGTATTAAATTGTCAAGCAGGAAATATAGAGAATACAAAGCAAAAATTGATCAGGATACAAGACAAATTAAGATATTGGAGAACCAATTCTCACTTACGAAAGATAAAAAATGTTTGGAGGAATTGACCTTATTAAAAACTAAATTGATAGAAGAAGATATTGAATTGGTTAAAAAAAATTTAAGATATTTGAATAGGGATTTTTTTGAATTTAGTAATAAAAATTCTAGGTTATTGGCAAAGACGGCGAAAAATAAAATTCAAAAGAGAGAAATTGGTTCTCTGATAGATGATAAAGGTATAAGGTGTCATAAGAGATTGGAGAAATGTGAAGTAGCTAGGAATTTTTTTCAAAAATTATACTTAAAGAAATCAATTGATTTAGAAAAATTGAAGAATCATCTTGGAAAATATGGTATGAAGATAGAGCAATCATACAAAGACTTGATGGAAAGAGATATTACACAGGAGGAAATTAATGAAATAATACAAGAGTTAAAATTAGGGAAGACCCCAGGAGAAGATGGATTACCTGCTGAATTTTATAAAGATTTCAAGGAACTAATAGTACCAAAACTACAAAAATTATTCAATGGAATTTTACATGGTGGAGAAGTCCCGATGTCATGGAATAAGACAGTAATATCTATAATTCCTAAACCGGATAAAGATCTTGAGAGGATCGAGTCCTATCGACCCATTTCTTTAATCAACCAAGATGCTAAAATATTTACAGCTATTATAAGTAATAGATTAAATAGTTTTATAGATAAATATATAAGTTATAACCAAGTAGGGTTTGTTAAAGGTAGATATATGAGTGATATAATTAGAAGAGTATTGAATATTATAGATGTAGCAGAGAATAATGGAGATGGATTAGGTATAATATCGTTAGATATTTTTAAAGCTTTTGATTCTGTACAATGGGATACTATAAAAGTAATTATCGAGGCATTAGGCTTTGGTAATAAATTTATACATGTTATTTCAAAACTGTATCAAAAAAGCAGTGCAAAGATAAAGGTGAATGGAATAATGACGGAAGAGATTAAATTGGAAGCAGGCACGAGACAAGGATGTCCCTTGTCCCCAACATTATTTTTGTTAGTTATGGAAATTTTGATTAAATTGATAGAAGCAGATGAAGAGTTGGAAGGTTATAAGGGATATAAGATAAATTTGTATGCGGATGACACTTTGATTATTTTGAAAGATATAGAGAGAGATTTAAAGAGGATAAACAAACATTTGATAGAATTTGAAGAAATGACAGGTTTAAAGGTAAATTGGTCAAAATCTGAATTACTAATGAATAAAGATGGTAAGGAGTGGGAGAGTATGCAAGAACAATTTGGGATAAGAGCTAAGAATACATTGAAATACTTGGGGATAACACTTTCACTTAAAGTTAGAGATTTAAAAAAAATTAATTATGAGGTGATGCTGAAGGAAGTAGAGAAAAAGATAGATAAATATAAAGAGATAAAGTTGTCTTGGTTTGGTAGAATTGCAATGTGTAAAATGATGTTATTACCAAAGTTTAACTTTTTATTTGAGATGCTACCATTAAATTTGACAGAGAAAGATATAGAAGAATATCAGAAGAAATTAGATAAATTTTGTAATGGTGGGAAAAGACCAAGATTAATGAAGAAATTGTGGTATCAAAATCAAAATGAGGGTGGATTGGGAATTCCCAATCTACTTAATTATTATCGGGCATATAATATTAGAACTGTGATAAAAATACTTAAAGGTGGAGATGGTCATTGGGGAGATCTGGAGTTAAAAGATATTAAGAGATTTGGGTCTATATGGTTTTTAGATAAAGCAAAAATAAAAAAGACAATTAATAGTTATTGGTTAAAAGGGTTGAGTAAAACTTGGAATAAATTTGTTAAGAAATTGATTCCGGATATAACGTTTTTGGGAAAGACAACTGAAAGTTGGCCGATTAAAACCAATATAAGTCGGAACAAAGTAATTGAAGATGAAAATATAGGAAATATAGTAGATTGGTTAAGAGCCTTAGGAACTGAAAGTAGGAAGAAAAAAGTAATTCAAAAATTGGAGTTAAATTGGTTTGAAAAAATACAGGTAGAAAAATGGAATATGAAAGTAAGGGGAATATGTAATATAGATAGAAGTAAAACTAAGTTTGAAAGTTTAGTATCTCAAATTATTAAAGATGAAACCGGGTTAAAAGGACTCGTCAGTAAGATATATAGGATTATAAACTTTGATAGAAACCCACAAATGGTAATGAAAAAGAATTGGGAGGAAGATCTAAAGATTAAAATATTGGATTTGGATTGGAATGAGAATTGGAAGAGTCGGATTATGAGGACTTTATCTATAAGGATTAAAGAACATAATTTTAAGGTTGTTTGGAAATGGTACTGGACCCCACTAAGATTATCACTGATAGATAAAAAAATGAATGATAAATGTTGGAGATGTAATACGGAATTGGGAACTTATGAGCATATGTGGTATAAATGTGTGAAAATTAAAAAGTTTTGGCAGCAATTAGAAGGAACAATGTGTGAAATGATGAAAAGAATAATAATATTGAGACCAGAAACTATATTGTTATTGATAATTAATGAACCAGAGTTGACAAAACATGAGAAAGAACTGATTAGAATTATGATTATAATGGGTAGAATTGTAATAGCAAGATATTGGAAAATAGAGGTAAATATTAAAATAGACGAATGGTATTGTGAAATGTGGAAATTAGCCTTAAATGATAAAATGACGTGTGATATTAAATTTAGAGAGGGGGTTTATAAAAATGATATTTTTTGGAAGACTTGGAAGCCATTTGTGGACTATGCACTTGGAACTTTGGACGTCTCGACGCCTGTACCGAGGGAACGTGGATTTTGGAGATCCTAAAGATAATAGACGACACTTGAAACCAACTCTTCCTTTTGTTTTGTACAGCACTGGGTGATATATTGTAATAAAATCTTTAAAAATAAAAAATTTAAAAAAAAAAAAAAAAAAAAGAAATTTCAGTTACTGTTCTTGGATAGATTTTAATAGGTAAATTTTAATATACCAATTCTCATTAGATAAGAGGCTTAAATGAGTCTTCTAGATAGAACAGATAATTGTAACACTTTGGTTCATGTCAGCGGGGACATATAAATAATGAAAGCTAATAGACAATAGCTTTCAGAAGAGCTTCTTCAAAGGGTGCTGCGGTGTCAATGAAGCAATTTTTAAAATCATCATAGCAACCATAGAATTTTCAGACTCACATGGCTGCTTTAGGAACTGCTCCTGCATATTGCATGTGTAGGCATACACAGTTGTTTTGCTTTTGTAACACTTAGTGAAACAAAGCAACCATGTATGCACACAAGTGCAATGACAGAAGGGAGAAGCCATTGCAAACCTGAGAAAGGACACATTTTAATAATTAAAAAATGCTAAAAACATGCTTGTATGCATTCAAGAACACCACAACATTTTAGCTTTAAATTGAAACTCAGTAGATACAGAATATGTTAAAAATATGTGATAAAGTAGAAATCACACACATACACGTGTGTGTGTGATTAAATTTAAATTGAACTAATTTGCAGGTAAATAAATAAACACCAGACAATGTACTGTATTTTTCCAAGTATAAGACGCACCTTTTTCCCTCAAAAAATAGGGTGAAAATTTTGGGTGCATCTTATACACTGAATACAGCATTTTTTTGCTTCCTGAAACCCCACCCCCTTAGCAAAAATGGACCTAATGCTCCTAGGGGCTGGGGAGGGCAAAAATGAGCAAAAACCGGGCTGTTTTAACTTGTTTTTGCCCCCTCCCCCAGCCCCCAGAAGCAGTCTATAAGCCTCCTAGACCAGGGGTCTGCAAAGTCGGCTCTTTTAAGACTGGTGGACTTCAACTCCCAGAATTCCCCAGCCAGCTATGCTGGCTGGGGAACTCTGGGAGTTGAAGTCCACCAGTCTTAAAAGAGCCGACTTTGCAGACCCCTGTCCTAGACCATGCATGCTCTTTTTTTTGACAAAAACTAGGTCAATTTTTGCAAAAAATGGGCTGTTTTTGGAAGGTCTGCAGAGTGCAAAAAAATTTGTTTTTATTTGCCACTTCAAAATCTTGGTGCGTCTTATACTCCGAAAAATACGGTAGTTTGGGAATTCATGTTGCCATTGTATCTTTCCGGAATCAATTTTGTTCTTTGAAAAGAACAGTCTTTCCAGTTCAAGAACCATATGAAACTACTTCTATATCTTAATTTGTCAAAGTGTGCACAGTGTGACTATTTTAAGACAACTCAGGAGCAAAATACAGTAAACAGAGGTTTGTTTTTCAAATAGTGGTTTATCTACAAGGAATATATACATACACATACTAGGCAAAGGTCAAACAATCAATCAGCAATTTACAGCACTGAAGCACACAAAGAGGGAGAGACGCCCCAAAGGAGCCTCTCTTATAATACATACTCTTAAAGTAGTAACAATCAAATAGCCCTGCTGACTCATTACTACTATTGCATCATCATTACAGCATTACAGCAGCTTGTCATGTATTAAATTATCATTACCCTCAGGCATGAAATTATCTTATTTTCGCTACCGGTTCAGAACCGGGAGCACGTGCGTGCAGTTTTGCACATGCGTAGAACTTTCTGCGCATGCACAGAACTTTCTACACATGCAGAGCATTCCTGATGATGTCTGGGTAGGTGGATGGAGCCTCCTGCTGCTGCCAATATCGGTGGCAGAATACCACCTTTGATTACCCTGACACTCCTCCCATTTAAAGCTAAACACTAACTGCTTTGACATATTCACCTCCTGCTTTGGTTTCTATTGTCACTGCTACAAACACTACTAGTACCATTATTACTGCTGCTGCTGGAACTGCTCCTAATTTAATTTTTTAAATGACTGTACACTCTGTCTCATTACTTTATATTACAACCTGTTCACCATCTTGTGGCTGAATACCTTCATTTTTTTCTTTTCACTAGTTGAGTTTCCTCAGTTTGGCTTATCTGTATGTCTGACATTTTCTTTAACTTCTTCCATTTATCTTGTTTTTCCTTAGGCAATGACCATGACCATATCTCTTAGTACTTACGGGGTTCATTAGGAATACTACCTACTCTAATCCCACTTGTAGTGAATCGATCAGGAGGTATACCTTTATTACACCTTTCAGGTCTCCTAGGTATAACTATGTTTGTCTTGAGTTTTTCCTATTCACAGGATACACCCTGGATTTTGCCTCTTTACAAACAGCACAATCTAAATATATCTTGCACTGCTTTGGCTTTGGCTTATACCTCTCAGCTAGGTTTGGGATCTTCTGCAATACTCTGCAACTCGCATGCCCCAATATCCTGTGCCATAAATGTACACAGCTGTCATGTGTGTGTATTCATAATGCTGTTCATTCACAATGAACAGCATTCTGTCTTCCTAGAATGTTTAATCCCTCGTGCACAAATTCTCCATCTTTCCTGATGGAGTACTGTCCTCCTGCAAACAGTATTTCATACCCTTGACTGTCTAACCTAAACATTCAACAGATTATGATCTAGGTCAGGTACATATAAGGCATTGTCTAATGTTCTCCTATCTCAGGTACATAGACTTTACCTTACCCTTTAATAGCAGTTGTTGACCATTGGACAAACTAACCAATGTTTGCTTAGCTGGTCTCAAGACAGAAAACGTTCGTACATTATTAGCAATATGCTCACTCGCCCCATTGCCCAACACCCAAATGTTCCTGGTGTTTTAAAACGCTGTTACTGCCAGGGGAAACGATGATGGAGAACCACTCATGTGTTGAGTAGCCCTACGCCCTTGTCTTGCTATTCCTCTGTTTCTCCTCTCAGGGCAGTGTCTCTGGAGAAGCTCTGGAGAACCATGCGTGTAACACCGCTTCACTGTTTAAACAGTCTCAGTGTCAGCCCTGGAGGCCATCTTTTACTTTGGACCTTCAGTACTGCCACTCTTGGTGGATGGGCCTGATATGGGAACTGGGAGAAGGGTTTGGATGGTGAGATGTATAGTCATTCAGCCTGAAACCTGGAGAGGCGTGACTGGGAAACGACTCCAGTTAGGATAGTGACCTGACTGGACCATGTGATGGACATGTGGGTGCAGGGGAAGAGACTTTGACTTTTCTTGGTTGGGGAAACCGGGAGGTTTCAGATTCGGATTTTCCCAGATGTGCCAATAGGACATCTCTAATAAAATGGAGCTTTGAGGAAATGCCTGCCTCAGAGTCTTACTTAGTTGGGGGTGTTACCTGGAATCATAACATTAACATGAATCTCCTTTAAAAATTTAACCCCACTCCCCACTGCATGGAGTGCTATCCCAAGTCCTGAGCCCTAAAAAATGACCTGATTGCTAAGCGGCGCAAAGACTCAGGGAAGATGGAGGAGAAGATGGCAACTAGGGAAGGAGCTACAGGGATTAGTTCAGGTCATCCTTGAGACCATCTACTCCCCTTCGGAGAGCATGGTAGCAGCAGTGGAGGCCGTCAAACTGCCTTCCACCAACCAAATCCCCCCTGGCTGGGCCTTCTACCCCAGCCAAGGGTGGGTACAGTACTAGTGGGTGCCAGCCCCGGTCCCACAGATGGTATTGGCCCCGCAGCCTGCACCGGCAGCTGCCTTTTCCCAAGGTTCAGAGCAATGTTTGACAGAACTCTGGGGAAGCTGGTCTATTTCCTGAACTGGATTTGGTCCCACGTTGACCATTATGGGGACCAGTACCAGACTGATCAGGATGTAGTGTTGGTAATTGCTGACAATATGAATGAGGGAGAAGCAGCGGACTGTACAGCCTATTTTTTACTACTGGTTTGCTCGTGCGCACATGAGCAATGCTTCTGAGCATGCGCAGAAGTGTCCAGGTGTGTGGGCAGAGCTCCCGCCATCGCCACTATCAATTTGCCTGATCTGGGCCGAACCAGGAGCAATCCACCCCTGGCCCCAGAGCTAGAAGACATTTGACGAATTCATGCAACTGCTCTGGACCTGATTTGAGGATACGGTCCAGAGAGGAAGGCTAAGCTCAAATAAAATCCCTGAAGCAAGCGGGCCGACCCCCAAAAGAACTCGTTTGAGAATTCCGAAAGCTGGCCGGGAAATTGAGAGACTGGCCTGAACACCTCTTTGTGTACCACTTCTAAGAGGCACTAGACCAGGACTTCAGGCAAGCTTGTGGTTATAGGGAAGTTCTGGACTGCATACAGGACTGGTACTGGATGGCTGAAACTATGAACCTAGAGATCTACCCGCACCAGAAGCCCACCCCAGAGAAGCGAGCCCCTGCGAAGCCAGTTGAAACATCACATCGGGCACCACCAGGAATCATCAAGTGTTTCTGATGCGGCCAGCAAGGCCACCGAGCTGCCTGGCTCCAGCCCCAGTTCCTCAAAGCAGAACTCGATCAGCATCTTGGGGAAGAAAACCCCCAAGGCCAGATAAGGGAAGGATCGCCCAAGAAGCCATTGAGGTTCCTTCTCTTCCCGCTGGTGAGGAGGAAACTCCAACCTCAGAGACTCTTCTGGCCTCTGCCAGTGGAAGCACTGGGGAGGAGGATGCAATGGTAAACGAAGCCATCGGCCCCTTCTCCATTAAGTCCTGGATAGTAGTACCAGAAACTGGGGCTCAGGGGTATGTAGAGGCCATCAGACGCTGGCTGTACCTGGTGTCTGATCAACCCCCCAACTGTCCAACAGCTAGGGATAAGCATGAAGCTCCTGGTATACCCCATAAACTTTGAGCAGGTTGATGCGACAGTAATAGGAGGAGCCCCAGCCACTTTAGTCACGGAGCTCATTAGAGTGAAGATGGGACGCCACCGGGAGCTCATATATTTTGTAATAGCCCCCAAAATGACTGAATTGATCATACTATGTCTTGCTTCACTGGACACACGTGGGAAGATGGCTACCAAAAGCTAAGCATAGGCATTGGCCGACTGCCATCAATTCTGCTGAATAAATGCTAACAGGCATCGACCCCCAGCAGTCCTAGCCAGCTGCAAAACACTGCAGCGCCACTGCAGCACCTCAGGAACCCAAGGAATATCGGGATTTGATGGCTGCCTTTAGCGAGCAGGACTGTAACTTCCTCCCGCCCTACAGACTACAGACTGCGTGATTGAGTTCATACCAGGAGCCAAGTTGCCAAAGGCCACAATGTACTCCATTAGCCTTAAAGAAATGACTGAATTGAGAAAATACATCAATGCCAATTTAGCTCGGGGCTTCATTCAAACTGCTAAATTCAAACCCCATGCTGTTCAAAGAGAAAAAAGATTGGGGGGGGGGGTGAGATTTTGTGCAGATTTTCGCAGAATTAATGCCATGTGCGTGGAGAACAACTACGCCCTCCCCTTGATGAATGACCTGGCTAAGTCACTTAGCGAAGAGCAAGGGATTCACCAAGCTAGACCTAAGAGAAGCCTACGACCGGATGTGGATTGCTCCTGCTTTGGTCAGTAACTGTTGTGCCTGGATGCTATCTCCACCTCTTTGGAGAAGACTGCGTTCAACTGCTCACTGGGCAGCTTCCAATTTAAGGTCATGGTGTTTGGGCCCCAGAGAGCCCCTGCCATAATCCTGCAGCTGATGAATGAGGTGCTGCATGAGCATCTCTACAAGGGTGTCCTATTTCCCTGGATTATTATTATTTTTCTATTTATATCCCGCCCTTCTCCAAAAGGACCCAGGGCGGCGCACAGGAATTTAAAAACAACATACAAAATAGTACAAAAACATATAATTTAAAATCTATTAAATAATGAAACCTGTGCTAAAACCAATTTAAAATCCCCCATTTAAAAACTATCTAAGATTAGTCACAGCGGAGGCTATGTTAGGCCGGCTTGATGAAATAAGTGTGTTTTTAAGCACTGGCGGAAGAGGCGGAGGTCGGTGATGGTGCGGAGTTCAGGGGGTAGGTCGTTCCACAGGGTAGGGCCCGCCACAGAGAAGGCCCTTCCCCTGGGTGTCGCCAGCCGGCATTGTCCAGCCGATGGCACCCGGAGAAGGCCCTCTCTGTGGGAGCGTATCGGTCTAAGGGATGTATGGGGCAGAAGACGGTCTCGCATATAACTAGGTCCCGAGCCATGGAGCGCTTTGAAGATGGTTGTCAAGACCTTGAAGCGCACCCGAAAGACCACAGGAAGCCAGTGCAGCTCGCGCGGGATCGGTGTTATGTGGGAGCTCCCGTAATCACCCGCGCGGCTGCATTCTGCACTAACTGTAGCTTTCGAGTGCACCTCAAGGGAAGCCCCACGTAGAGAGCATTGCAGTAGTCCAGTCGGGATGTCACGAGGTGCCTGAGTGACTGTGCGAAGGGCAGCCCGGTCCAGTAAGGGGCACAATTGGCGCATCAGGCGGACCTGATGAAACGCCCCCCTGGCCACGGCCGCCACATGGTCCTCCATGGACAGCCGGGAATCCAGGAGGACACCCAAATTGCGCGCCCTCTCCACGGGGGCCGGTGTTTCGCCCCCAATGGCCAGAGTTGGAGTAATCTGGCTGAACCGGGGTGCCGGAAACCACAGCCACTCAGTCTTGGACGGGTTGAGCTTGAGTTTGTTACTACCCATCCAGATCCGTACGGCTTCCAAACACCGGGACATCACCTCAACGGCATCGTTGGGGTGGTCTGGGGTGGAGATGTACAACTGAGTATCATCAGCGTACAGATGGTATCCCACCCCAAAACCACGGATGATCTCACCCAGCGGCTTCATATATGTGTTGAATAGGAGGGGCGAGAGGACCGACCCCTGAGGGACCCCACATACGAGGGGCCTTGAGGCCGACCTCTGCCCCCCTGCCAACACATATTGCGACCTACCAGAGAGGTAGGACGAGAACCACCGCAAAAGGGTGCCTCCCAGCCCCAACCCCCCCAGTCGGTGCAATAGGATACCATGGTCGATGGTATCAAAAGCCGCTGAGAGGTCTAACAGGACTAGGATAGAGGAATGTCCTCTATCCCGCGCCCTCCAGAGATCATCTACCAACACGACCAATGCCGTCTCGGTGCTGTGACCGGGTCGGAAGCCGGACTGGCGCGGGTCTAGATAATCAACTTCCTCCAGGTGTCGCGGAAACTGTTGGGCCACCACACTCTCAACAACCTTCACTAAAAAGTGAAGGTTGGAGACGGGACGATAGTTCTCTAATAATGCTGGGTCCAGGGACGGCTTCTTGAGGAGGGGCCTTACCACCGCCTCTTTCAAGACGGCAGGCAGGAACCCCTCACTCAAAGATGCGTTGACAATGCCCTGGAGCCAGCCTCGTGTCGTCTCCCAGAATGCCAGTACAAGCCAGGAGGGACACGGGTCCAATAAACATGTGGTAGCTTTAAGTCTCTTTGACAGCCTGTCCATATCCTGACGTTCTTATATTTAGTGAAACACTGGAAGAGCACGTTAAACTAGTGAGGCAAGTACTGAAAAAACTCCTCACCGCAAAGCTCTATGTAAAGCTCTATAAATGTGAATTCCATAAGACTTCCCTAAACTACCTGGGCTCCCGAGTGTCCAGTGAAGGGATCGAGATGGACCCAGGGAAAGTGAAAGTGGTGCTGGACTGGCAACCCCCATGCAACCGCAAACAGCTCCTTGGGTTTGCAAGCATCTATAGGCAATTCATTCCAGCATTTGTAGAAGTAGTCCTACCCCTAACGAGCTACTGAAAACAGCCTTCCCCTCTTCAAAGCTGTGTCCAACCCAACCACTGGTCTGGTGCCAAAAAGTATTCAAGAAATTAAAGACTCTTCACTAAGGAGCCGATCCTCCAGCACCCCAATCCTGATCAATAGTTCATCACTCAATGACATAGCAGTGGCTGCAACAGGATCGGCTTTTGCCCTGTGCATATGTGTCCAAAAAACTCACCGAGAGAAGGTAGACAATCTGGGAGATTACGCAGTCTGCTGGGCTCTCCTTTCCTGGAGATATTTCTTAGAAGGGAGCCAAGTGCCATTCGAGGTCTGGACTGATCACAAAAACCTTGAGGCCCTAACCCCACCACCAAACACTCTCTCCCAAACAAGTCCACTGGGCACAGTATTTAAAATGGTTCAACTTTGAGCTAAAATATATCTGGTGGCGGGGGGAGGAACCTGCTCCAGAAATCCACAATTCAATAATAGGCGAGAGGAAGTCGTCCATGCAATCATCCCTCATCTTCAACCAGCAGTGCAAGTCACCATCCAGGGGCCAAATCAAACACCAAAGAGACTCCAGGCAGGGTGGTTTAATGATAACTGGGATATCCTGACCATAAGAGAGGAACTGGCCTGGAAGGGGTCCAAACTATGTGTCCCCACCAGCTTGAGGCTGCAGGTTTTGCAGCACAGTCCTGACTTAGCAGTCATTTTGGCTTCCTAAAAACCCTCCACTAGCCTGGAGGCTGTTCTGGTGGCCAAAAATGAAAGCCAGCGTGGAGGATTATGTAAACAGTTGTGCTACCTGCACCATCATGAAGATGAGGCCAGGAAACCCCCAGGCTCCTCCAAAAAGTAGCTGACTCCAGCTTGCCCTGGGAGGAAAATCGCTATGAATTTCCCAAGGAGTTGAATTCCCAGAGTGTGGGAAACACAGTCATCTAGACTGTGGTAGACTTATTCTCTAAACAAGCCCACTTTATGCCTTGCAAGAAATAAGTAGATACACACCTATCTCTGCAGCTCCCCTTCCATGTGGGAGATCAAGTTTACCTGTCCACCAAATACACTAGGTTGAAATTGCCCAGCAAAAAGTTAGGACATAAATTCTTATGGCCATTTCCAATAGTGAAAGTAAAAGTAACAGTTCAACTCCTGCTGGGGAAAGTACATCCTGTCTTTCACAGCAGCTTGCTGAAACCTGCTGTTCGTTCAAGACTGAGGGCACAAGATCGCCCAGCACCTAACCAATGGTAGTGAAAGGAGAAACCCATTATGACATTAAGAAAAATTTGGATCCTAATTACATAGAGGTCAGTTGCAGTATTTGGTCCATTAGAAATGATACCCTTTGTCTGAAGCTACCTAGGTTAAGAGCTGGGATGTGAAGGCAGATAGACTACTAAAACAATTCCATGATAAATTCCCTAATAAGCCAAAGAGGTGGTTAGGGATTGCCTGGACTGGCCTCCTATTTTCACCTTATTTCAGGACACGCTCATTGGTTGAGGGGGGGCAGTCTGCCAGCCTTGGAGGCCACCTTTTTCTTTGGATCTTCAGGGCTGTCACACTTGGTGGATGGGCATGCTGTGGGAACTGGGAGAGGGGTTGGATGGTGGCAAGCAGAGGTGGTATTCAGCCAGTTTGGACCAGTTTGCTTGAACCGGTAATGGAAATTGTGGGTGGGCTGCCCACCCATTTCAGCTCTATGCTTGTGGGAAATAGCACCTGTCATATTTAGGCATGTTTTCAAGCCAATTGGCATGCATGGAAGACTGGGTGCCAGTGTGGATGGGGCATGAGTGAGGGAAGCACGCACACTCACATTTGCAAGCCAGTAGGAAAGTAAGTGAATACTACCCCTGCAATGGAGTGAGATGTATAGCCATAACAACAACATTCTTTTGTTGGGAGTCATGGTCGTTCAGCCTGCACCTGGAGAGGCATGACTGGAAAACAACTCTAGTTAAGATGGTGACCTGATTGGACCATGTGATGGACATGTGGGCGGTGCAGGGGAAGGGACTTTGACTTTCCTTTGGGTGGGGAAAACCCGGGAGGTTTCAGATTCAAGTTTTCCCAGATGTGCCAATAGGACATCTCTAATAAAATGGAGCTTTGAGGAAATGCCTGCCTCGGATTCTTACTTAGTTGGAAATGTTACTTGGAACTCTGACAGCTGCTCTGCTGGCATCCTGGGATGTTGCAGATGTGGGACTGTGCTGAGAATTATCTCATCCCTTTCCTAGTCATCTCTCCGGTCATTTCTGCTCTTCCTCCAGCAATCGGCCAATCAAATACATTATGGTTAGGTCCCTCTCTTGCAGAGACTCTAGGCTAGTCACAAGAATGTTGCATGAAACGTCCAATGAACTAAGCACCACATATACCTTGTGTGCTCAGTAAATGTCATTCCTCTTTCCTCTAATTCTTTCTAATGTCTTTCTCAGAACCTGCAGATATGTGGACATGCTCTCCCCCGGCTTCAGTTTTACTTTATATAGTCAGAAACACTTTAAAGCCCACAGTCTCACTAACATACACGCTGCACAAAACCTCTCAACACTGTTTCACAGATTAGAGACCCCTCATGCATTAAATTAGCTGGCTGTCCACTAATACCAGAATTATGCTGGCTAATGCCTTTTCATTTCTTTTCCTGTCTCCATCATCCAGGACTGCTGGTGGATTAGTAATTATCACCCACAACTCATCCCTTTGCAGGTACATCTCCATCTTTACACTCCAGGAGAGGTAGTTTGTCTCATTCAGCCAGGACACCATGAAACCTCCTCCCATTACACTGATGGAAGCCATGTTGCTTGTTTCTGTTACAAGTACTAACCACTAACAAACTACAATGCACTGTCCCTCTGGCTCTGGTTCAAGATCTCACTGGGTTTCTCTTCTCTCTAGTTTCACTAGTCCCTCTGGCCTTCTCTCTGGACTGGCTTATAACCTGTCAGTGTGTGCACAGTGTGACTATTTTGAGACAACCCAGGAGCAAAATATAGTAAACAGAGGTTTGTTTTTCAAATAGTGGTTTATCTACAAGGAATATATACATACACATACTAGGCAAAGATCAAACAATCAGCAATTTACAGCACTTATGCACACAAGGAGAGAGAGAGACGCCCTTATAATACATACTCTTATAATACATACTCTTAAAGTAGTAACAATCAAATAGCCCTGCTGACTAATTACTACCATTGCATCATCATTACAGCAGCTGGTCAGCTATTAAATAATCATTAACCTGACATAATCAATTAACCAAGGCGATTCCTTATTCATATAAATATAGTTTAGCTTGCTAAGCAGCACTTAATAATTATTCTGGATTGTTCATACAATACAAAAAATTTCACCACTTTCATTAATGAGTAAACTGCACTGGAGAATAGGAATAAAACATATTAGAGGATAGGCTAATAGGTTGTTGAGAGTGTGGTGGCACAACAGTTTCCCTGTCATCTGGAGGAAATTGATTATCTAGACCCGCGCCAGTCCGGCTTTCGACCCGGGCATAGCACCGAGACGGCATTGGTCGCGTTGGTGGATGATCTCTGGAGGGCCAGAGATGGGGGTTGCTCCTCCATCCTGGTTCTGTTAGACCTCTCGGCGGCTTTCGATACCATCGACCATGGTATCCTATTGCATCGGCTGGGGGGGTTGGGGGTGGGAGGCACCGTTCTGCGGTGGTTCTCCTCCTACCTCTCTGGCCGATCGCAATTTGTGTTGGCAGGAGAGCAGAGGTCGACCCCGAGACCCCTCACATGTGGGGTGCCTCAGGGGTCGGTCCTCTCGCCTCTCCTGTTCAACACATACATGAAGCCGCTGGGCGAGATCATCCGTGGTTTTGGGGTAGAGTATCATCTCTACGCTGATGATACTCAGTTGTATATATCTACCCCAAACCACCCCAACGATGCCGTAGCGGTGATGTGCCAGTGCCTGGAAGCCGTGCGGATCTGGATGGTAAGTAACGGACTCAGGCTCAACCCGACCAAGACCGAGTGGCTGTGGTTTCCGGCTGCCCGATTCAACCAGCTGACTCCATCGCTGGCCATAGGGGGCGAACATCTTGCCCCTGTGGATGGGGCGCGCAACTTGGGTGTCCTCCTGGATACCCGGCTGTCCATGGAAGATCAAGTGACAGCCGTGGCCAGGAGGGCGTTTTACCAGGTTCGCCTGGTACGCCAGTTGCGCCCCCTATTGGATCGGGACGCCCTTCGCACAGTCACTCATGCTCTCGTGACATCCCGACTGGATTATTGCAACTCTCTCTACATGGGGCTCCCCTTGAGGTGTACCCGGAGGCTTCAGTTGGTCCAGAACGCAGCCGCGCGAGCAATTATGGGCACCTCTAGGTTTGCCCACGTAACACCGCTCTTGCGCGAGCTGCACTGGCTACCTGTCGTCTTCCGGGTGCGCTTCAAGGTGTTAATTACCATCTTCAAAGCGCTCCATGGCTCGGGACCTAGCTACCTGCGGGATCGGATCCTGCCCCATACATCCTCACGGCCGATTCGCTCCCACAGAGAGGGACTTCTCCGGGTGCCGTCCACTAGACTTTGTCAGCGGGCGACGCCCAGGGGAAGGGCCTTCTCTGTGGCGGGCCCAGCCCTCTGGAACGACCTTCCCCCCGATATCAGGACAACCACGGACCTCCGCTCCTTCCGCTTAAAATTAAAGACACACTTTTTTCGCCTGGCCGGCCTTGGGTAGTCTCTTTTTAGGTTAGGGGTTTTAGGGGTATTTTTAGTTTAGTTTATGGGTTTTAGCGCAGGATCAATTTAATCCATTTTTAATTTTGTATTTTGTATTTTGTCTGTGGTCTTATTTGTATTTTTAATTGCCTGTGCCCCGCCTCGAGTCCCCTTGGGGAGAGAGAGCGGGATATAAAATTAAATTATTATTATTATTATTAGGCAATGTGGTAAGTTCCAATATATGTTTGGATTCTATTTTCAGAATGGACTTGTTATTTTACCTATCCTGTTGTCTAAATGGCTTTGTGGCTACTCACTAACTTTGTATTGGTTATCAAAAACCTGGGTACCTAATTGAAGTGCACCATAGCTTAAAGGAAAGTAACATTCAATATGGGCTGATGTGAGATAGGGTCGGGAATTAAACTAGGAAGAAAAAATCAGAAGTTTGTATTGGGTAAATGCTAATTATAATAAACATTCTTCTAAGCAAATGCGTAACCTCTTAGAAGAAATTTCAAGTGAATAAATTATAGTAACACATAATTTGTATTAATCAGATTTCTATAGGTTTTGAAATTTACTATTTAGATTAACATTACTATGGTAGTTTCGAGTCTTATATCTCCAATGCAGAACAATATTCAATTTTTGTCTAATGCAATGCAGACAATAATCAATTTTAGCCTAAAATCTAGGTATGTAGTAGGTTGAGAACCACCTCCTAGGTTAAAAAATAACGATTTTCTGGAAGAGATTTATTGCATTTTTTCTTATGTCTCATCCACCAAAAGTGATGATAAAATCATGGTGGCACAATGACTAAACAATTTGTGTCAATAACAGAATGATGCATGGGTTTCCCATCCATACTATATTCCTGCTGCGATATCCAGCTTTCAACTTCCCTTAAATAAAACCTGATATACATACATAATTCAGAATACAGATCACATACGTGACTATATATATGAAGAGAAACTGAGTGTAATAATGATAAATGTAAAACTTGATAAGTACAAGGGTAAGAAGGAAGGGAAAGAATCTAAACTGGAAATTTAATTCGAAGGACATTGAATATTTAAATGGCTATATATATTTTTACTTACCTTGAAGAGATTTTCCCAAGCCTTGGCCCAGCTTCCAACCATGCTTCTGTAGTAAGCGGTGTCCAATATTATCCTGACAGACAGAAGAGAGAAACAAACCAAAAATATTCCAATAATATATTCTTCTTTTACAATGACATTTTAACATATGGCGAGCAAGGTAGTTTTCTACATGTATGCATGCAAAATAAATGAAATAAAACTACTTAAGGGCAACAATTGCCCAATAAAAGGGAAAAGATATTTACATAAAAACAAAACAAAAAAACTAGAACACCTGCTGGTAAGATTTTTCCACAGGAACAGAGTTCAGGAAGGATCATCATACTTTCTGATGGTGTGCTGGGCAACTTTTGTGCATAACAGGGAAAAAAAGCAATGGGGAAAAATAAAGAAATTGACATTTAAAAAGCATTAAATCAATCTAGTTATACAATCATATCCATCACCTAAAAAGCGCCACTTGATTTTTGTAAAAACAAATAAACAAACAAACTAACTAACAATGTGTTTAGTTTATTTTTTACTTGTTTGTGTGTCAGACTTTGAAGAGATCACGTTAAGTTGTTAAGTGTCAGACTTGCCCCACCACTAGAAACCAAAACACAATCAGAGCAAAATCCATGTTAGATTTGATTGTTTTACAAATAAAAAATAATATATACATACAAATATCTATATATGTAGTATATATATATATAAATATATATGCACACATATATATATGCATATATAACCATATATATACATATATACAAGCACACACACACACATATATATATACACACACATATATATGAAAATTAAAACATGCAGCCATTATTAAACTGAAAAAGTATAGCAAAGTTAGTAAAAATACAAAGGTCAATTTAAAATATTAACAAATTAGAAATAATCAAAGTATATATAAATAAAATGAGCTCAAGCGTAGACTGGATGATGCATTACACATGTAAACTAACAGAAATACTAATATGTTAGGATGAACAGGCCTAGCAACAGGTTAAAACAGCAAGGAACCATTAGTGCTTGTAGGGACAAAACACAACAAGCATAATGTCTCATCTTTTAAAAAGAAAATCAAAATGTACTAAAATTAATAAGAGGTAAATGTAGCAATTCAATGTTAGCTTTTGACATCAAGATAAAGTAAGAAACTAGCATATACATGGCTAGGATGAAGTTAATTTCAAGAAAAACACTGGATTCCCATGTCCGTCTAATATTAACAGGAAGGAGAAAGATTACAGGGAACCATATATGGCAGCGATGGCGAACTTTTGGCTCGTGTACCATAAGTGGGGGGACCGCAGGGGGGTCATGCATGGGCGTGCCACACCCATAATGCAATGCACAACCCCAGTGCGCATGCGCGCATGACAGGCGCTCCTCCCCATTCTTTGCCTGCATTTTTCGCCCTCCCCAGGCTCCAGAGCTTTATAGGGGCCTGGGGAGGGTGAAAACAGCCCCCCCCCCGAGGCTTCAGGGACCTTCAGGATGATTGAAGGGCCAAAGTGACTTCCGGTTTGCTTATAGGGCCATTTTTTGAGTCCCCCGAAGTTTCAGTTCCCTGAAGCCTCCTGAAGATCCCTGAAGCCTCTGGAGGACTTAAACCGGCCCTATGAGGAAACTGGAAGTCTGTTCCCAAACTTCCAGTTTGCCCATAGAGCCGTTTTTTTGTGCTCTGGAGACTTCAGGGAAGCTCGTGAAGCCTCCGGAGGGCCTCCGAGGGGGAGGCTCTTTTCACCCTCCCTAAGTTCCTATAATGCCTCTGGAGCCTTGGGAGGGCAAAAAATGGCTTTAAAAAAGGGTGAACTCAGCTGGCCAGTGTGCACATGCGTGCTGACCAGCTGACAGGGTAATGCCTCACGTGCGCTGACAAATGGCTCCATGTGCCACCTGAGGCATGTGTGCCATAGGTTCATTATCCCGGATATATGGTAATTAGTCCTTTCCTGGTGAATCTCCCTTAAATGCTCTCCCTAAAATTATTATCTTCTATCTGGAATATAAACTGAAGAAATTAAATATAAATTAACTCCCTTTTTTTAACACTCTTATGTATCTTCGTCTAGAACCTCTTTCCCTTATTTCAGCAATGGATCTTTAATGCTATTAGACAGAAGGCCTTTAAAAAAAAAACACAGCTCTGTCAATCTGCTTCTTCTACCTGAATTCAATTACTTCAATTCAATAGTCCGTTTCATTTATTTCAGGGATGAATTCTTAATTTAAATCCAGCCCTTCAGGCAGCCTGGTAGAAATTGGTAGCCTCTATATCTGTTGATCTATAACTTCTATCACTCACTAGGCCAGGCATGGGCAATGTGAGGCTTTTATTATTAAGATGTATATTCTGACAATTGTTATCACTTTAATTGTATGTAAGAATATCCCTGAAATTTGGCCATCATATAATGATAATGCACCTGTAATGAAGTAAGATCCCTTGGCTCTCAAATGATAAAGCTAGTGAAGCCTCCTTCTCTTAAAATCTCAAACAAATAAAACAGCTGATTGGATAAGCCAGGAGTTTGATTCAACGTATAGTGTGTGTGTGCGTGCGAGCGTGTGTGTGTAGGCAGATGTGTATGTGTGTGTAGGCAGATGATAGTTGATACACACACACACATATATAGATCTGTGTATATGTGTATTTATTGTTATAATTTCACGCATATCTATCTAGGCATAAATCCTATTAAAATCAGTGGGACTTATATTTAAATAAATAAATACATATAATACTTTTCCTTTAGAACTACTAGTGCTGAAAATAATAGTGGGACCATATTATGAAAAAATAAGAGGCTCATCAACCCCTCCTTTCCCCCCCCCCTCCCCAGTTTACTATCTCCCCCCCCTCCCCCTTCACTGATACTTATTGTATTTTTGCTTCTGTTATCCATGCTTAGTGTTTGCTTTACTGATATCTAGTGGCTGAATTAGACTAAGAGATTGTCTCTTTGGCTGATACTTTCAGTTTAAACTTTTCTAAATCTTTTTAAATACTGACTTTTCTAAATATAGAAAAATGCAGCCATTTTGGATAGTTAATAACTGACTAGTATTAGTATCAGATTAATAAGAAGTTCTGAAAAAAAGAACTGTGTTGTACTTCCATTCCTGCAAAAGTAAACAATTATTGCTCAGATGAGACATTGTGCTAAACATGTTGTGTGATGAATGCACTAAAAAGTAACAGACAAATGAAGCCATTATGCTATTTCCAAAAGCAGTGCAGGTGGAGTGAAAGCATTTCCATACGAACCTGGCTTTAAAAACTGGGCTGTCAAAAGAACAGTTAAATGTAACACAAAGTAAGAAACTGTCCAACCAACTAGTGGTAATTTGTTGCTTTTAATGTGTTTGTCTTGTTTTTATTCACTGCTTGCGAATAATGTTTTTAAAAAGAATGAACGCATAAAATAAACACAAGACTAGCTGGGAGTTTTAACAGCATTGTGACTGACATTGTGAAAGAGGAGGAGCAGGGAGAGAAACAAACATTAAAACTGAACATAGGGAAAGAGAATAAAACTGAGGATGGTTGTACACATTAGCACCACGCTTGCCAAGCCACTCAAGAGATTCTGTATGCTTCAACATACAAGTTGAAGTTTCTAGCCTATAAACCTCCGATGACTTATGGAGATGTGTAAATTTTCAGATTTTGCATTATTCTTCTGTGGATAAAACAGACACATAAATCAAACTATTTCTTTAAAAAAACTAATAGGCAAAGACACTTCACTAGATATATTCAGCAATTAACTGTCTCCCATTAAATTCTGTTATACATTTGAGGGGATTAGAGAGATATAAAGGCTTATGAATGCAAAGTCCAATTAAATTAGCTCAAAAAGATTTTTGTTTAATACAATAAAATAATATTACTATCATCTCCTGAGTGGCTTCAAAAGGGATGCTGATTGTGCATCAAAGAATTTAGAAGCAGGAACAGCTAGGTGCTATAAAGGGTGCTTCCATGCAAAATAGGAGGGAGAAAAAGAACAAAAGCCCCAAACTGAGAGCTTACTGCATGACACAATGAAGGCAAGAGAGAAAAAGCCCAAGAGTAGTGCTACATCATTCAGCATCTGCAGAAAGCACAATATTTAGAGTGCTTGGCAATATACAGGCAGCTGCTAAGTATCAAATTGGCAGCCTTATACAGATATCATTTTGGATCCAGGGGAGTCCACAGATCAGTATAGATGTGCAATGTGACAAAAACTAAATCCCCACAATTACTACAATATTCTTCTTTTTGCATTCCACAAGGGAGTTTAAGAAATAATTTTGACCATCTTGCCTACAATATTTTATGGTCATAAACACCAATAATATATGAGAAGGGTAAAGCAAGAAAGAGAAAATATGAAACTAAACTATCTATCTCAATAAAATATTAAAATAGCCTTGCTAATATGAAGCACAATTGATATAGATGAAAAAAGGGGGGAAGACTGTGTTGTTTGTTAAGTATTTGCTCAAATTGCTACCCTTTCTCAATATAAATAGTTAAAACTGGAATCATTACAAGATAAGAACTAACCTGTGGGAAAAATCTATTATCTAGTCAGGTTCTGCATGGCAGAGGATTAAAAAAAAGAAAGCTTGAAGCAAATAACTCCTATTTTTAACAAGGAAAGGTATAAAACCTTTTCCTCATATGTGGGTTCCTCTTTTTATTTCTTCTCCAAAAGAACTGAATTTGGCAGAGTCTGAGGTATCAGACAAGAATTCAGGTTCAGTCCCACTCTTAGCCCTTGTTAAAAGAGGATTTTACAAGAAAAACTGAGTGCTCCAAAGTATAAAACAGCTTTCAAACAGGTTACTTTTGAGCCAAAACTGGATGCTAGAACTCTATGGTTGTGTAATAAATAATCTTTATTTTGCTTCTGTCACTCAGAATAAGACAGGGATTGGAATATCTCTTTTCCTATTTCCTGAATATTTTCTGAGTGCTATTTATATTTGTAATAATCAATTTTTAAAAGCATCGTAAGGGTTATAACCCTCTGTATCAATTGACCAGAAGTATGGACGCAACTGACTGTTCAGTTTTTCTTTGCCTCACATAGCTACCAATATTCTTTTAAACCTTCAGTTTTATTCCTCAGAATAGATTTGCTGTTCACAGGAATAGATGTAAACTGGTGTTTATATGGGTTGACTATTATTGTATCTATTACCAGAATAGTACCATTAGATTTAACCCTGTCATAATCAACACTATAAAATAAGATAGGTTACAAAAATAAGAAAAAATGTGAAGATAGTCCTAATTCTATAAAACCAGGTTCTAAAAAATGTTCCAACTTGGAGGGATTCATTTCATCCTTGAAATAATAGGGGGGTTTTTGGTTAAAGGATAATCTGAAATCTCTTTACACCTGTGGATTCAGTTACTGACCTAATTTATTTTCTCAATATTAAGTAATAGTTTTTCTCAATAACACAAAGGAGATGGACCTAAACATAAGCTTACTTCTGTCCAGAGCAAATAAGCACAATAAGTTTTCTATTTTCTATTTTCTGTTTTCATTACCAAATGATGAATACTAATTTCAGCTACATCATTCTTAATCAATGCAGTGATCTGCAGACTCCCAAACCAAACTTTTACAGCTACCACCCAGTTCTGTTCTGTAGCAATACAAATCAGGATCACCTCAAACGATAATGCTGCAGAGCCACATATTAACATTAACTGTGTTCCCAAGCAAAGCCATTCCCCAGATTTTCCTAAAATTATCTGTGCTCTCCCTTGGACTTTGCTGCCAATTCCAACTAGTCTCAATAGTTTTCAGCAAGTTAAACCCACTTCTCCTTGAGAGGATTTTTACCTACTATTGTTCAGTGCTATGTAAAACTATTTTTAGTTCCAGCTGAAAAAAAGGATTTTATTTACTAGGAAAATGTTTTCAACACAAGTAAACATTACTGTATTACTACCTGAAGTTGAACAAATACATTTGCGAAATAAAATCTTAACTTTTGCACCAAATATAATACAAGCACATGAACTCAACATGTGATGCAGCACAATGCTCAACACTTTCATTACTAGACAAAAAAAAAGGAACATAAGAGTTGACAAAACCAAAAGTCATTCACTTAGAACCAATCCCTAGTTGGTTCCTCTTGTTTCCTGCAAAAACCATCCCTCTCTATGAGCTGGCTTCTACCTCTGACATTCACCTGCAAAAACAGTCAGAGCTGAAAAAATAAAGGCAACCAATGAAATTGCCAGTCACAAGACATTCTTCTTAACGATGGATTTAAATTATGGGTAACCTGGAAAAGTATTTTTCTCCTATTAATGATTAAACAATCTTTATTACTTTGTTAATATCTAAAAGTCAATAGTTTTGGTCTTTTCAGTTCTTAAATCTATCCTCATATATTTCTCTCTGAAATTTTCTGAAATATTTCTGTAAGGGCAGAATTCACATAAGCCATAACTTTTTCTTGCAAAACACAGTGGGCTTTATTTGTATCAGAATATAGCAAACTTTCTGCTTTAGCACAATGTATAGCTAAAGCTAAAATATATATTATAGCTAAAAAGTCACTTTTTCATTTTTTCAAGAAATAGTGTAACAATTATCTACTCTGTTACCTACCTATCTATCTCAATCAAAATAAGTTTTGATTGAGGTAGCACCAGCTTTAAGTTTCTAAACATCAGAAACACTAAATTCCAAAAATCCAGCTAAAATTTTCTACAGTAAATGTGAATAATCTATTTTTGATATAAATTGTGATGACTGAAAATAGATTGACTCAAATCTTGAGTTCTATAAATTCATATTTAGTTTCTACTAAAATCAATGGAGTTTAAACAGTAATACATTTGTCCAATTCCAAAATTTAAATAATTTATTCTGGAGCCAAACAATACAAAAAGCAAACAATTATTTATTTGCATAAAGTTAAGAAAAAATATACCATGGAACACTTCAGCAGTACTTATAGATTCTAGAATCTCTGATCCTGAGAAAGAGTGTGAACTCTCTCATGTTTTTAGACTTTTGGGAAGTTTGGCTTGTAAAGTTATGGATTTAATTCATTATGCAGATCTGTGGATCAGAATCAAACATTTGGGCACTTATGATCCTTTTAATGTTGCAATGTATCTTGATGCACTGATGCACTGCAATGAAATAGCACTGGGCTTTCTTATTACATTTCTTTTGGGATGGTCAGCAATATGTATATTGTGAGCATTATGATTATGGATCCCAGAGGCATTTTACCTTGTAATAACATCTCCAATACGCCATACAATATTGCTCCAAAACTATACTATTTCATGATATTTACAGAGGGAAACTGGCTTTGCATTTCAATTGATATGTGTGCTTATGCATGCAAACAAAGCTGAATTATTCAACAAAATCTAATGCAGCTGCATTACCACCATCCTTCCCACCCTCTCTGCAGCATTATTTCATGTGTCACCAATGACTATCATGCCTAATTCTAGCATCATGCCAGCACAATGAATAGATACTGAATGCAGTGTTTGTTGGACAGAAGAACAGAAATAAGAAATGGGAAGAGGGGCGGAGAAGGGGGAAGGGAGGAAGGAAACCCTAGAAAAGAAATTAAAAATGCAGACCGTGCAAATACAAACCAGGTCATGGCTGCTTAGCTAATTTGGACCAACTGCTGTGAAAGAAAAAATGTCGAACACCCCAAGTTGTGTAAATTTCTGTGAACATCTCAACACGCACACAAATACACACACACACACAAACATCAATCTATTAAACAGAAAAGCAGTATATATTTCTAATCTGTGTATATATTTTAATCTGTGTATATATTTTAATTTGTGTATGCATAGATATATACGTAGATTAAAAATATATATAGAATATATGGCTTCTTAATACTGTAGATTTTTAAGCATTCATGAATGCAGTGATATTTAGAATAAGAGTTAGTAGCCTTTAGGTAAAATTTTAATTGAGTTCCCTTAAATTCTCCATAGTTGAGGGTAATATATATTAATGATTCAAAGAAGATATGACCAGAGAGGCTAGATTGGAACTTAACTATAGGGTAAGGAATGAATACTGTGGTTTGAAAAATAATTAACCAGAAAAGTTGAGGAAAGCAATCACTGCTAATAATGGTGGCTGTTACTCTGCTATTCCAATATAGGTAGTTCTCGACTTATGATCACAGTTAAGCCCAAAATGTCTGTTGTTAAACGACACAGCTATTTAGTGAGCTTTGCCCCATTTTATGACCTTTCTTGCCACAGTTGTTAAGTGAATCACTGAAGTTGTTAAGTTAATAACACAGTTGTTAAGTGAATCTGGCTTCTCTATTGACTTTGTCAGAAAGTTACAAAAGGTGATCAAATGACCCTGGCACTCTGTAACCCTCATAAATATGAAACAGTTGCTAAGTGTCTGAATTTTAAACATGTAACCATGGGGATGATGCAATGGTAAAAATGGTCATAAGTCACTTTTTTCAGTAGTGTTGTAACTTCATAAAGACACTAAATGAACTGTTATAAATTGAGGACGATTGTACTAGATTCAGACAAAGGTCCATGTGGCCTTGTTCTTTTTCCTACAGTTTTAGATAATTACCTTTTAAATAATAAAAAAAATGAGGCAAAATTGTAATATTCTTAGGGCTCCGTGGATTCCAAGACTCCTAAGAAAGATTCAAGGAATTGCCTTTATTACTTACTTATTAGTTTTTTTATTATAGAATTGCCTTACAGATTATGCCAAGAATTGATCAGGCCATGTGTCTACCCATAGTGCAAAATTCCAAGGGCAATTACAATTGCCACGAGAGGGAAAAAAGTAATACAGGTAGTCCTTGTTCAAGAGTTAGTCTAGCAATTGTTTGAACTTATAACAGCACTGAACAAATAGTGGTTATAACCAGTCCTCATATTTATAGCCATTGGAGCTTTGTTGTCATCATCGTCGTGTCCTTGTCCACATCTGACAAGCAAAGTCAATGGGAAGCCATCAGGAAGTCACATGTCATAGTGACAAGAGGTCATCATTTCCAGGACTGCCAGAACAGGCACGGTCATGTAACTTTTTTAAAATTTACAATCATGTTGCTTAACCTCAGTTTCCTGTCCCAATTAGCATTGTTAAGCAAGTGCTAACTGAATGCAGGAGGTTGGCAAATGCAAATCTGTCCTGAGACTAACAGGTGATGACAAGATTAGGGTGCTTGGGAACTCCTAAGCTAAAGATACCGTTCATCCAAAAAACTAAAGAGATAGGCAAGAGCAAAATGGTTAATAGATTGGATATTCTTTATTCCAGTTCTGAAAATATTGAAAAGGGGGGGACGTTACTTTATTTTTATATATAGAGCCTCATCCAAATCCTTTAAACTGTCGAATTTCAAATAAGGTATTTATGCAGTAGAAACTATAACTATTTTATTTCAGAAGAAGAAAGCAATACAGAAATATGATATGAGGTGAAAATTCAAAAATGAAAGATGCATAAAAGAAAAAATAAGCTGAGAAGCAAACAAGGCAGAGACTTCATTCTTCCTTGTCTGTAGATTTTCTTTAGCAAATTCATAACAGAAGATTTTTTAAAATATAAAAAACTATGACAATAGTATTATTTTGTGATTGCCATTTATTTATGCTAATGTTGCTGTTTTTATTCTGTATTCTCCTTCCCTGGGCCAAACTAAATATATAAGACTTCTCAATGTTGATAAATCTGGAAATTAAAGTAGTTATTTTGTTATGTTAGACTTTTGATTTATTAATGTGATTTAAACACTTTTCAAAAGAACAACACTTAATGATCTATCTTATTTTAACATTAATGTAAAATTGGCAAATATACTAGTATCTATCTCTTCTAATAAGAATGTGACTGCATTTAAGACAAAGAATATGTGAGCACTACCTAGCTTTGCCAGGGGCTTGGGGGAAAAAAAAAAAGGTCTTACCGATTCTATAGGCTTGTCTAATGACGCCTGCTCAATCTCCAGGTGGCCTTCTTCATATTGATCGAAGTGATTACCCTGCAAGAGAAGAATCATATATTAATTCCTCATTGTGATATAAACAACTGTGCTTGAGTTACTGTTAAAATGCTCGTTACAATTACTATCTATGGTGTCTCAGCCTACTTAATTATATTTAACAGCTTTGTATCAGCTCAGTTTACTATGTCTTAAAAGACAGAGAATTCTAATCTAATTTCCAGTATCCACATACATGCAACAACTGCATGGCATATTTTACTAGACTTTAAATATCTTGAGATTACTTACTGACACACCAAGTCACCCAAGCGTAGTCGTTGCTCCACAGAGCAACAGTTAACTGAATGTTAGATGAAGATGCATCACATTTCAAATGTGATGTTAGATGAAGATGCATCACATTACACAGTTCTCATATTTTTCTGCAAATCTCATATAAAGCAAGCACATTAAGCAGCTATTAAAATAAATTTAATAAATATCACAATAACAATATGGCCATAAGCATCTGTGCTGCCACAAATAAACTTTCACAAAAGGCAAAAATAAAGCTTAGAATATTTTGAATTTTTCCATGTATCTTTAACCTCAAATATTTTTTTTATTTTGAATCTGTTTATCCATGTTTACCAATTTAAAAAGCTAGATTATATTAAAGAGAATAATTCCAAAGAATTAAAATCCACATTTTTTTGTTTCCATTTCTCAACAGTAAACTCTTTCTGGCCAAAAACAGAAGAAAATAGATCACTACTTTTATTTTACTTTCATGTAAACCCTGAGATTTTCAGCTGCTTTTGTTCCTCTAAGATTATATTTTTATTGTTGTCCTGTGCCTACTAAAACTACCACCTCTTTAAGAATTATTGCAAAAGTAACAACTGTATTTACTAGTAATATTTGCAGAATTGAGATTGTTAAAAATTTGTCCAAATGCAGGCTTTCTCTACAGAGAACACTCTGTCTTTGCCCTGGGTACAAGGGATGTTCTATCTGGATGTTCAGATAGAATTCTGATTCACTGCATCTATAGTTAGCTAACTGGGGGTTCTTTCAATCAAAATCTTGCTGTAACAGTTGACCTTTAAAATCCTAAATGACTTATATTCTGACAGTCTTAGAGACAAGATTCTCCTGCTATGAACCTGCCCAATTAACTAGATCAGATCCTAATGCTTCCATTCCCTCCCCCACCAGCAGTCCTCTATCTTAAGGTGTTAACCTGATCAGCTCCAAGCAATAGAATACATTCTTTAAGGAAGTATATTTGGTTTCCCACTCACCCAGTATATTGTAAACTGTCAAAACCCTACATCCATTAAGATTTATTTCTACCCTGTTTTCCTGAAAATATGACCTTCACAGATAAGAAGCCCAATCGGGTTTTTGAATGCATGCACTAAAATAAGCCCTCCCCCTCCCAAAATAAGCCCTCCCTGAAAAATTGCAATGCAGCAGCAGCAGCCATGAGGTGACCATGGCTCACCCCCTTTTGCACCTCAAAAATAATAAGACCTCCCTGAAAATAAGGCCAAGCACTTATTTTTTTTGGGGGGGGGTGTCAAAAGAAAATAAGACCCTGTCTTATTTGGGGGGAAACACAGTTTCCATTTCTCTTATTTTTAATTATCTTGGTATTATTTTTAAATTTTATAATTTGTATTTTTAATAGTTGTAGTGTAAAATATGGATATAATCTTGAAGAAGGAATGCAATTAATATTAAATAAACAACAGTATACTCCTGGGAAAGACAAAGGGGTAAGAAACTCAAAATAACCCCACCCTGCTTCTGTTGATATAAGAAGGGGCAGAGAAATACTCTGGCAGGCTTTCAATTTTCTATTATTATATCCTACTAAATGTCCCATGCTCTGGGTTATCATATCAGAAGTATTTCCTTACCTAAACAAGAGGAACATAGTAATTATGGGAAGGCAAAAAACTAATGGAATCAGAAATGACTTCTGACTTCCTGCTGTTTCCTTGCAAAAATCTGGTGGGCAACATTAGAAACAGAGGTGGGTTCCTCCCGATACGGTACGCTACAAGAGGTAGTAAAAATCTGGTGTACTGGACTGGACCGGTAGCAGCTTGGCCACGCCCCTGTACCGGCAAAAGAAAGAATATCCTGCTGTCCCAGAACTGTGCCACAAGGTAAGGAAGAGACCTTCCCTTCCCCTTTAGAGAGCCCTTGTGGGGAGAGAGGAGGCGGCCTCGTTTGAATGCGGGCAGGCGGTTTAGTGGCTGGTGCCTCCTTCACTCATTGGGGCAGGCAGAGAAGGAGGTGCGCGATCACCGAGGGTGAAAGTGTTCCTCTTCACCCTTAGTGGTGGGGGCAGGGGACTGCTTTATCGCACGCCTCCTTCCTTCACTCAGCTGCTATCGCCGGGGTGCCGCCAGGACAAGCAAGGGGCTAGAAAAAGAAAGGAGGCATGTGATAAAGCCACCACTGCCACAAAGGGCGAAGGGGAGCGCCTTTGCCCTCTGCTATCATGCGCGTCCTTTCCCAAGATTGGCAGGACACTTCTCCCCACTCCCCACCATATGGGGCTGCTACACCCTGCAAGAGATTTCCTAGACCGATATCCCGGGAGAAGCTAGTCTGCTTATAGTTGCCAATCCTTCTGTTGGCCCAAGAGGAAGCTTTTGCTGCCTCCTTTATAGACTGGGAACATCTGGGAGAGACCCTGTTTTTTTGCAAGACCACCAGAGAAGTGAAGGAGAAAGTGCTCTTCGCCCCGCTTCCCTCACCTTACTCAGGATGCTGCCTGGTTGGTTGTGGTGCTTTGCAGCCAGAGACAGAATCTGGCTATGGTGGCATCCTAAGGGCTGCAGATCCGCGCCATCGAGGGAAAAACCGATGGAAAGTTGTGCACCTCTGCAGCATCTGTAAAGGCAGCAGCAGAAACTTCCTCTTGGGCCAGCAGAAGGATTGGCAACACTAAGCAAATGAGCTTCTCCTGGGATCCCAGGCCAGGAAATCTCTTTCAAGGTGTAGCTGCCCCGTATGGTGGGAACTGGGGAGAGGCATCCTGCCAATCTTCGGAAATGTGATAGCAGAGGGCGAAGGCACTCCTTCACCCTTGGCGGTAGGGGTTGCTTTCTCCACCTGCCCCAACGAACAAAGGAGACATTGGCCACTAAATCGCCCACTGACGTTCAAACCTGGCCACCTCCTCTCTTAAGGGGGAGGGAAGGTCTCTCCCAAGACCAGCTTCTTTCCTTCTCTCCTGAGGCACCAATCTGTAGGGGGGAGAGCACGGATTGTTTGGCCGGGAAAAAGGGAGGCTTCTTTGCCAGCTTCCCAACTGCCGAAACAGAAATTTTCACCAACTGGAAGGGATGTGTGTGGGAGGGAGGGGCGAGAGACAAAAAGAAAGAGTAAGAGAGAAAGAGAAAAAAATAGAAAGAAATAGTGAGACACAAGGAAAGAAAGAAAGAAAGAAAGAAAGGAAGGAAGGAAGGAAGGAAGGAAGGAAGGAAGGAAGGAAGGAAGGAAGGAAGAAACTTACTTATGAGCACAATTGAGCCCAAAACTTTGGTTGCTAAGCAAGAGCATTGTTAAGTGAGTTTCACCACATTTTACAAGTTGGTCACGCCCACCCAGTCACATGCTCACAAAATAGGCCACACCCACACAATAGGTAGCAAAAATTTTTGAAACCCACCCCTGATCAGGAACCTATCCTACCCTACCTAGTAGGCATATAAGAGGCTGCTGCTGGGCCAGGGAGGGAATGAGTGTTTGCAAAACAAGCAAGCTATCACAAAACTTGTTTACAGTAACAGCCAATAGCACTGAAGCATTATATCTCCAAACTTTATTCCCTCAGGACTCAAGGATCTGAATTTTGAACACATTTTGTAAATTACCCATTTGAGGTACAAAAATTGGATTCAAAAATTGTTGCCCTTAGAGGCACCATTTTACTCAGAAAGGTGTTAGCTTTCTAGAAGACTCTTAAAACATGGGTTTGTCAACTAGCTTGGGGATCACGTAGTAGATGGAACAATGAGAATTTTAGCACTATATAGATAAGAATTAGAGTCCAATACTCTTTGCACTCTCGATTCCCTGACCTCCCCTATTATCACATATCAAAAATCAGGTAGATGGATCTATATTTTTAGTAAATAATTATATCATTTGTTTCGAGGGAAAATATGTCTTCCATTATTACATATTAATTGTCCTGTTTAAATTCTATATTAATTTAATCATATCACCTTTAACTTACTCAGCCTACATCACATTTCAGCAACAATATGGGTATACTCTAGATATTTTGTAGTATGTGTTATCAGTATTTGAAATTCAATCAAATTGAATTTGAGTTTTTCACCTTGTTTTTGTAATTTCTTCTAGATTTTTCTCATTTGGAGATACTGAAACCATAATTACACTGTTGAAATTTTAAGAAAAAGTTTTGAACAACAAACATTTCCATCTTTGTTGTTAATGTTAAAATCTTGTAGACCATAGATTTTCTTTCCACTGATTGATTTCAGCAAATATTTTTCCAGATAGATTTTGTGTGTGTGTGTGTGTGTGCATACATGCATATGTATGTATGTATGTATGTATGTATGTATGTATGTATGTATGTATGTATGTATGTATGTATGTATGTATATAACTTTGGATAGAAAAAATAAGTCTATATCAGTGGTGGGATTCAAAAAAATTTACTACTGGTTCTGTGGGCATGGCTTTGTGGGAGTAGCAGGGAAAGAATACTACAAAATCCCCATTCCATCTCCACTCTCAAAATTTCCACTACTGGTTCTCCAGAATCTGTCAGAGCTGGCTGAATACTACCTCTGATTCATACTATATTTTTAAAAACTGATTTTCTACATTTTTCATATTTATGTAGGCCTCTCCTAAATTCTGTTTCTTCAAAAGATGCAATGTATCTTATATGGTGCTAAAATCCAGTCTGTATCCAGATCATATAAATGACCTGACATTATATTTTCAGATTTAGTATATCTAGTTCCGCTTTCTTTTACATCTTGTAAAATCTTAAATTCAATTCTTAATTGTTTAAAATCTGCTGCTACATCCGGCTTAGGGGAAATCATTCTCCCCAAGGTTAGGGGGCCCAAACTTTGATGGCCTTCTGGAAGGGTCTGAAGATCAGGCTTGCCATCTGTCCTAGAGATCAGAGTTGTGAATCCCAGAATGTCTGATGCTGCACATAAGAAGCATGACTTACAACCTTTCCCCTGTTGTCCATCCCATCAGGCCCAGAAAGAGAGGTATCTTGTGGGTCCCACCAGCTAGGGAATGTCATTGGATGAAACCTAGGAAGAAACCTTTTCTGCTACAGTAACATTTTCATATTGGAAAGCAAACATATCTGAGCCTTATGGCAGGTGTCAGCTTTCTGGAAGATTTGGAATCCTTTCAAAAAAAAAAAAAAGAGTAAGCTTTTGACCTTGAAACAATGCAGAGCATTCATACTACCATAGCTTGTATGTCTTCTTCTCAGCATTGCTCCAAAGATACTGCACCATTCTCCTTGGGAAACAAAGTCCAGCCAGTATATCACAATCTCTGGCCTTATTCATTTTATCTCAACACTGGTTTCACTCTCTTTTTAATCAATAGGCCAGGTAAATCTGTTGAATATGTTCTTATTCTCTGTAGATCTGAAACTGTCACTTATCTGATAATGTGGCAAATGATCCAACCTTTTGTTAATTCACATGCTTTTCAATATTTGGGACATCTGATCCCAGCAACCATGCAGGGGATTCTTTGGCGATGACTGGATACACCAAAATTTGAATGACAACTTCGCATTCCAGATACAAAGCTTTACCTGGCTGGTCAGAATTAAATTCACTTTCCCAGTTGTAGTGACTTACCTAAACAGGTCTTTAGACTTTAGCTTATTTAGCCCTTTTTGGTCTTTTAAGTTTAAAGTGGCACAAGGTTCTTTGCCTCCTTCCAGAATTTCTTGGACATATTGGGAATTTTGTGTGCACCTCAGATTACTCCTTATGTAAATCAAGTTATGGAACAAAGCTCTAGGTTAGGCTCCAAGCTGTGACCTATGCAGGTTTGTTGCTGAGCATGAAGCCAAGATCCAGAAATTGGGGTGTGGAAATATAAAAACAGAAAAAGGGTGAAATGCTTTACATGCCATCCCTCATCCTTCTCCCCTAACCCTTCAATGAGCTAACCAAAAATATTACAAAGAAACGTATTGTTGCAGATATGTAGGCTGAAACTGACTAAGTGCTTTCCTTCTAAGAACTGGGTAAATGCAGGATTTCTTATCATGAGAAAGAAAAAAACCTGCAAGTTGTTAAAATTTCTCAGAATACACAAAACAATTTCTGTCCCTCAACTCCAAGAAAACCAAACACCTAGACAAGGAAATAAAGATTATCATCCCTGCAGGGAGAGAAGAGTGGTGTTTCTTCACCAAAATTTGCACATCTACTGAAACGAAAACCCTAACCAACTCATATGCGCAATCTTCAAACTAGAAAACTTTTCTATAAACATTACTGCCCTGAGCCCTTTTTCCTGTGGCTTTCAAGAGCTGTTACCCTATTGAATAAACCATCCCCATTTCAAGCACTTGTCCAGTATGCTCATTTGTGGCCTAGCTCAGTTTCAAGCACAGAACTTTCTCTTCTAACAGGGGATTTGGTTCTTGCCTGTCATTGTTGAAGTTGCTAGACATCATTTTCCACTTCCTCATTGTTTGTATTGTAGTCTGGTTGTTTGTACTCTTTTAAACCTTCCTGTGCACCGCCCTGAGTCCCACTGGGGAGATAGGCGCGGTATAGAAATGGAATAAAATCTAAATCTAAATCTAAATCTCATCCAATAGCCAATATATCTCCTGTTTATTCTCTGAAATGGCTTTTGCTTTTCAAAACTCAAAGAGTTTCCTTGACGTTCATTCATTCAATAACGGTTCAAAGTTAAGATGGCACTGAATTAATGGTGGTTATGACCAGCCCTTGGATTTCCGGACAACCCAGCGTCTTCACAATCGATTGTGGTCTGGGTGCTTGACAACCTATTTGCACTTATGATTGCTTGTCAAACATCCTATAATCACACAATTGCCATCTGCAACTCTCCATGCTGGCTTCCTCAGAAAGTCAGATGGGAAACCAGCAGGGAAGTTTGCAAGTTGCTCCCACATCTGCCCACCCTCCTCCAACCCCTCTATGCTGTAGCCTCAGAAAGCTACATTCAAAACTACAGGCTTCAAAGTGGACCGTAGGTATAATGTCACAGTAGCCATATCGTGTGTGGACAATTCCCAGGGATTCAATAATAGCTATATAAATATTAATTCACTTTAAAATATTACAGTAATTTTCAGGTTACATGATTAAAAATATAATATGTTTAAATTAAGTATTGCAATTCTACGGATTTCTTAAAAATTAGAAAACTAGGTTGGAGTAGTGATGATGGCCTAAAAATAAGAGACTTATAAGTTCTAGTTCTTCTTGAAGCATAAAATCAGACTGGATGATTGGGACTAGGCATTCTTTTTCAGCCCAACCAATTTTATAGGGTTCTTGTTTTGGTGAAAATAGGAGGCAGGAGTATTAGTTATGTTTACCAACTTGAGTTATATATAAAAAGCAGGATAAAACAGTAATAATAATCCCCTCAATGGATTTCCCTTGTTGTGGGGCAGGGGCTTCTGATTCTCAGTGACAGTTCTGCTGGTACAAATACAAAATACAAAGGGTCACCTTGTGACATGATGGGTGACAAATGGATTTAATTAATAAAATAGTAATATAGGGGCATCTCGGTACTCATCATTAATTGGTTCTGGGAGGTACGATGAGTACCAAAAATGATGAATAACAAACAAACTTTTCCCATAAGGAATAATGTACTGGGTCACAAGGCAGCTGATTCCAACAAGTCCCAGCTTGTGTGTTGTGTACCAAATAACAATGAGTACCAGGACAAAATATTTTGCATCAAAATACTTTGATGAGTTTCAAAGTATTTGAGTATAATGATACTACTGTAATAAATATGCAAGAAAACAGAACAAAGAGGAAATAAATAAATAAATAAATAAATAAATAAATAAATAAATAAATAAGAGATTGCATGAATGAGTAAGAGTGGTGACTATGCCTACCAACTTCTAACTATTTTTCTTACTCTATCACTATTTTGGTTTCAGTTTTAACAATATTTTCTTCAATGTAGCCTTATTTTACTTTTTTTTGAAGCTCAAACGGGGTGTATAAGAATCATTTAAAAATAATAATAATCAAAAATTGGTTTTTTATTTAAATCAGATTTTTTTATTTAAATCAATTTTTATTTAAATCATTTTTTTAATCGAATTTTTTTAATAAAATGCTTTTGGAATAAAAATCTATCTAAAGATAGCTTTCTATTTAAGATACATTAATAATTTAGTTTATTCAGCATGAAATGGAGCTTAGTTATGTAGCATGAGGCTGCATATTCTGCAATATTTACATTTTTGGTAAACTCATTCAATAAATCCAAGCTCTGCAAGCTGAGATAACATGCACGGCATTGATGAATTCACACAATTTCACAGTAGCCATAAGATAAATCCTAAAACAAAGTTCAGGAATATTCCTTTAACCCATTGTTTTGCAAATCTATGTACACTACAAACTGTATGATTGTTTGAAGAGAAATGCCTCTGTACCAGGCTCTTGGTGTGAGGAGGAAGGGCAAGCAGTAAAAAAGAAAGTAAAATCTTCTAAGCAGCTTATAAATATAATATTAAAGAGCACATGTCATTTCAGATCCATCATGACAGCGCCTATTAACGGGCATCCACACAGCTGCTGCCTGCCACATCCCTCACCTTGTGTCACTGCCGCATCACCAGCCATCCCATGAAACTGAATGGGACTGTCGGTGAGTCAACAGCGAGTCAAAGGAGGAGCCACTGCGGGACAGAGATGATGGTTGCTTTTTAAGTTATATTTTAAATCGAGTTGATTTAAAACAAGTCCACTCTGAGCTCAAAATACTGGAATGCTGTATTTACTGTACCCTTCCTTTGTAATTTTTGATTAAGTTATTTGCAACAGTGCGAGTGAAGAATCTATGGATTAAATACTACTTGCAATAATTGACATTTACCATTTGTCCCTGCAATGCAAAATACCCAATAGAAATATTTAATTTCACAATATTCTTAAAAAGGGCATTGGTACTTATCTGATACGCCTCTTCTTATAGTGGGGCAGGAGCATCCAAGATGGGTTGACCTTGTCCTCTCGTTGATTGAGCTGAATCAGATAAGCTCTTTGGGCCACGCCCCTGGTCACCAGGAACCACCCAGTTATTGGCGAAGAACCTTATCCGACTCGCTATGTCATTCACTTCAGCCTTTATCTTAGTTTCAACCTTTATTTATTTCATCAACAGAACAGCTCAACCATCAAATATAGCGTTCATGTTACATAACCATATCAGGGAGGGGCTGAATACTCCTCCCCCACAATGAGAAGAGGCGTATTGGGTAAATACCAACGCCATTTCTCCATAGTGAGTTGAGGAGTATTCAGGATGGGACTTACCAAAACATTCCTTGTGAGGGTTATACATGTTAAGAGCACGCACAAAACTTATGCCAGTTGAGGTGTCACCTCCACCCTGTGCACAGCCTACAACACCCTATGCCCAAATGAGGCCTCTGCAGAGGCAAAGGAGTCCAGTTTGTAGTTCCTCACGAATGGTGAGGGGGAAGACCACGTAGCTGCCCTACAGATCTCAGTCAATGAGGCCTGAGTGACCCAAGCCATTGAGGTGGCCGCGCTTCGTGTGGAATGCGCTATAATAGAGCTTGGTGTTTGCAGATCCGGTGCTTAGTAGGCAATAGTAATACAGGTTCATAACTACCTACCCAAAGTGCCTTGCCACTTCCTTGAATATTGCTGGCTGCAGCCTCCACTCTGAATTGTCCACCTCAGTCCGGCTGAGCCAGTCGGCTCTGATGTTGTCCACTCCCTATATGTTCCTCAGACAATGACAGAAGATTCCTTTCGGCCCACTGCCCCAGTTGTTTGGCTTCCTTCATGAGGGACTTCGATTTGGTCTCCCTCTGTCTGTTTATATGAGCCTTGGTGGTGATGTTGTCCATGAGGACTAAGATGTGGCTGCCGGACAGAGTGACAAAATTGTAGGAGGGCCCGGTGGACTACCATGAGCTACAACCAGTTTATGTTGTGAGTCAGTTCCGCCTGGTTCCATTGTCCTTGCGCCATCTGAGCCCGCAGATGGGCGCCCCACCTGAACAGGCTTGTGTCTGTTGTTACCGTCACCCTGTCTGGCGTTCTGAAGATCTCGCCCTTGGCAATTGCCAGGGACATCCACCAAGTCAGTGAGCGGGATACTTCTGTTGGCAGAAGTACTTTGATCTGGGAGCAGCTCCTGCACCTTTGCTGGAAATGCAAAAGGAACCATTGAAGGTCTCTGGTGTGGAACCGAGCCCAAGGAACAATTCCAATGGCAGGGAACCGAGCCCAAGGAACAATTCCAATGGCAGACACCATGATGCCAAGCAGCTTGGACAGTGTGGCTAGGGACACCCTATGCACCCTGGCTACCTGTGCGGCTAGCTGCCTAAGAGAGCTTTCTGATGACAGAGAAACCGTGCCTGCCTCTGTATCTATCAGGGCTCCTAGGTGGACCAGACTAGTGGAGGGTTGAAGGTGACTTTTGGCCAGGTTTACCAAAAAAACGTGGTCTCTCAGGACTGCCATGGAAGTGTGTAGATCCCATAGGGCACCCTTAAAGGAGGAAGACTGTAACAACAGGTCATCTAAATAACATTGAATTCAAACAGGCACCTACCTCAGGTGAGCTGCCAATGCCACCATTACCTTCCTGAAAACTCGAGGGGTGGATGACAATCCGAAAGGCAGGGCAATACTGGAAGTGGTGCCCTAGGTAGCAGAACCTGAGATGTTTATGGTGTTGTAGGGCTATGGGTATATGCAGGTAGGCTTCTGTGAGGTCTATGGAGGTAAGAAAATCTCCCTGCCTGATCCCTTCCAGGATTGAATGCAGTGAATGCACCTTAAACCTCCGATAGCGAGTGAACCGGTTCAGGCATTTCAAGTCAAGAATTGCTCTCCAGCCCCCCGAGGCCTAAGGGATTACAAAGAGAATAGAGTAATAACCCTGGCCTTGCTGCTCTAGAGGCACTGGTTGGATGGCCCTGATGTCCAAAAGGTGCTGGATGGCCTCCTATATCAGCAACCTCCGGGTCAGGTTGCCTGAGACAGGACAGCTCCGCAAGGAACTCGGGGGGTTGGAGAGAAACTTTTGTGAGAGACCATACCGAATGGTGTTCTGGACCCACTTATCTGAGGAGGTTAAGTCCCAGCGGTCAGCAAAGTATGCCAAGCACCCCCCAATGGGGAGTGAGCTAGGTCTAGGTCTAGTTTTTGCAAAAGGAGCACCCGCCGCCGCCCCCTCGAAAGGGCCTCTTCTCCTGCCTGCCCCTCTCCTGTCTACCTGGGAACCTCTGTCTGGATGAAAAACCTCCCTGGTACTGCCTGGGGCCCCAGTACCCAAACTCCGACCCCCTGAAGGGCCCAAAGTCTTGCCCCTGGGAGTTGGGATGCCTAGGGTATGGCGCTGCCCTGAAGCTGGACTTCCTTCTGCTTGTCCCTGTTCTCTACCAGGGGCGAGTTGAGGGCTGCTCCAAAGAGGGATTCCCCAGTGAAGGGGGCCGATGCCAGGTGCCATTTGTGGCATATGTCCGCTTGCCACTGCTTCGGCCAAAGCAGCCTGCAACATGCCACAGACGAGTGCTCACCCTGGAGGCAAACCTGGCTGTAGCTAAGGTAGCCTCTGAAGAGAATTGAGTGGCAGCCACCAGCTTGTTGATGTCTTTGTGAGCCTTGACATCTGAAATGGGAATTTGTTGTTGCAGGTCTTGCAGCCACAGCAGAGAAGACCGGTTGAAGAAGGAGACGGTGGTGGCTGCTCTCACTGCCCAGGACGCTGCTTGATGAGTCCTCTGTAAGATGAGGTCAGCTTTTTATCTTCTGCCTTCAGGGCATCCTCTGGTTTCCCTGGCACGTTAGTAGGCATATGCAGGGCCGTAACAGATGTGTATGTTGCGAAAGCACCTGTGCCCTGTTGAAGAAGGTCTTGTCTGTGGAAGTGGGCATGGGGCCTGCCGTGGGAGAGGCCCATTGCTGCTTGACGATGTCTAGGAAGAACTTGGGTGTGGGCACCGTGTCTGCCTCGATGGCCTGCTCCTTGAAAATGTTCTCCGCTGAAAACCCCTAGGGTTGAACCAGGGCTTCTGCTGGCTGTTGCCAAGCTTGGCAGATGTCTTTGCCTTGAACAAAAGGAATTTGTGCAAAGAGGGCTGGAACAAACTGGAGAAGGTGGGTTTGGGAGGAGGCATGCCTTCGTCCTCAGAGAGTCTGTCTTCTCTGATTTCGCCCTCTTCTGAATCTGAATCGCTGTCCCTTGGGAGGAGGCAGGTGATTCTGGCAAGTCTTCCCCCTGAGTTTCTAGCTCTTCAGAGACCATGTGGGCTGCCTGGGTCTGCATCTGTGGCTGCTGAAATGCTGCTGTCATGCACTGCTGGAAGGCCCGCATCATCATGTCCTGGAAATTAGGCATCCCTGATTTGGTTGGTAGTCCAGCCCCTGTGCCAGCCGGTGTAGATGAAAAGGTCTGTGGCGAGGGTCCCGTTACTTTGGGGTGTTGGGGTGATTGTCATCCTTGTGCAGCCCCCCAGATGCCCGAAGTATCAAAAGGAATCCTCACCTGTGTGTGTGTGTGGGGGGGGGGGTGTCCCTTCAGTAGTCCTGCCAGGAGAAAGAATCCCTGGAAATCCTTCCCCAAGTTCCTGCCCATGGGGTGCCCTCTTGCTGCTGGCCTTGTGGCAGATGCGCTCCAAGGCTTGGTGCCTCTGCCTTTCATATTTGGAGCCAGGTTCAGGAGGCTTGGAGCCACAGCCTGTCTCTTTAGCCCCCTTGGTGGAGGTATGCTTCTTTTTGGCATTTGCCTTGCCTGCCCCGCCCTTGGCTGAAGCCTCTGAAAGAGTCTCTGATCTGCGTAAGGGCTCTTCAGCTCCTCTGGTGGGATTGCTGCATGGCTGAGTGCCTGTATTCTGCCGGTATCCTCTGAGCTACTGGGTGCCGCCATCTTTGATCAAGTGGTTTCAAAATGGCCACCAGCTCCAAATTAAATGCCTTTGTTTCTGGAGGATGTGGAAGAGGCTTGTGTCCTTGCAGGCTGCCGTTGGGGACTCTTCTTGCCTCCCCTTGCTCTCTCTCCTGCAGGCGCAATTTAAAACGTGGAAGCGGCTTGTGCTCTTGCAGGTTGCCACTGGGGGCTCTTCCTGGCCTCCCCTTGCTCTCTCCTGCATGCGTGTTTTAAAATGCCACAGTTCGTCACTCAACCCCTGAGGGGAGCGATGAGCCATTCTGAAGTGGCTGCCTTCCCGGAGGTTCAAAGGGAGGGTCCTTTCGCCTGCATTTCTCGTTTATAGCCCTAGATCTCTTTGATCTGGGCTGCGCGTTGCCCTGAAAGGCTAGCTGAGCATGCTCTCTCTCTCTCTCCCCGGCCAGGGAATCAGTCAGCTACTCACTCAGGTAGGAAGGCAGCTAATGCAATCAAGGCTAACCATGAGTCTCAATCCTTTAAAAAAAAAATTTTTTTTTTCAGGAGCTTGGGATGATCACAGCCGCCCGTTGAGGAGCTGAGTCGATATCTGGGTGGTACCTGGTGACCAGGGGCGTGGCCCAAAGAGCTTATCTGACTCAGTCCAATCAACAAGAGGACAAGGTCAATTCATCCTGGACATTCCTCCCCTCACTATGGAGAAAATACAAATACTACACTGTAAAATATACGGACAATGGATGTTCAGAAATATGAAATTTAAGATTGCATGGACTAGTGTACTTTATTCTTATCATACCAGTTTTCCTAGGATCTCATGGCAATGAATATAGATTTATTTTGTTTCATACTTCTGATGAGAATGAGAACAAATTCATGAGCTCCAGTTTGTTCCTGAGATGTAAATTTCATAATCTAAAACTTCTGTACTCACAAAATAATATTAATGGCTATGATTACATGAGTCTTAAGAGTTACTATTAGTTAAATTTACCTACTACCGGTAGCATATATTCTAGCTGAATAGAGATAGAGTAGTTGAAAGGAAGCAAATTAAAATGTTATGAGCTTATCAAATAGAAATTGATAAAAGTTTTGGCTCATAACACACCAGATTTAAACTGTGATTGAAAAGAAGAATGTGTGGTATAATTATAAGATAATTGATATGGCAATATTAGTGAACAGTAGAATAGAAGGCAAAGAATTAGAGAAGTTCAGATAGTATCAAGATCTTAAAATCAAAGGTGAAAAATTATGAAAATAACTTGCTATGGTAATCCCAGTGATTAATAACACTCTGAATGCCATACCAAAAATCTTTTAAAAATTGTGCATTGACAAAATTTCCATCTGGCATTTACAAAATATCACACTACTTGGTTCTGTATATATACTGCAATTATACATTACAACATCTTACGTTCTTGGAATGAATTTGATGTATCTGAAGCCAAACAGCTAAAAAAAACCCTGTTAGCCGTGATTTCACATTATTGTCTATATAGTAATAGTTGTTTGATGTACAACAATCCATCAAAATATACAAGATATGGGTGCAATCTAAGATCAAATTTTAACAAGGCAAACAATAAAAAGATTTATTATAGTACAGAACATATTTTATCTGGTCATATTACAGAGCTCACTATTTCATGTAACAGAAAACACAAACCACAAAAAAGTAACTTACTCCCTGTATCATGCTAGGCCTGCACAACATATGGCCCAAAGGCAACAGCAGCCCAGTTGTGTGCCCCATTGATGATTTATAAAGCTTAATAAATCCATAGCATCACAGATGCCAGAAAGAGCCACTGCCAACTTGCTCGGAAAAACATGCTGCTTGCCTCTAACACTTCTAGGCCTCGAATACAGAAAACTTTAGTACAACTGCTGTACTGCCTTTAAGTGCTTAACTGAATGCACTCAAAGTATAGATGGATCAGGGCAAAAATATAAAATGGTAAAAGTTATAAATACTACAGTAAACAATTCCATTTATGTTATTTATGTTATAATCCTATTTCTAAAATAAATGCCATGTAAGTAATTTTATATGCTGAGAATGTCTTAGTATTGAAAAATTCTAATGTTTTTCTCCAATATACTCAGTGAAGTACACTCTCTGTGTACAGGTATGGATTGCAATGTTTTAAGTGACTTGCTGATGTACTAGCATGAGTAAGCAGAGAGAGAAAAAGAGAGAAGCAGCTCCACTGTGGCCTTGAAAGGGAGCTACACTGTTGCAAGGGCTAATGAGCTGAATCTGGCTCCTAGCTATGACTATTGTGGAGAGATGTAGAAACACACAGCTAGACATTGGCCTATCCTGGTATGTAGATGTAGGGGAGTAAAGTCCTGGCGGGGAGGGGGCATTCATCTTGCTGGCAGACATGCTGGCCATCTGATCCAAAATTATAAAGAGAAAAATGAGGAGAGAGAGAGAAAGTCTATACAAAATGGAGTGAGTGGGAAAAAAAGAATGAAGTTATGTGATAGTATTTGTTATTAGTTCCTGGATGGAGAAGAGTCCATAGATAACTTTACTGAAGGAAGGGAAAGGATCAGGGAAGCATTTGCAAGGTTAATATGAAAATTGCTTTGGAACCTGGCGGTAAATTGCTTGGATTCATACTAAATTTGATTCCAATTTACTCAAATCCTTTAGAGATGTCTGAGACATAATCCTGTGTTGTTATCTTGGATGAGATAATGCTTTCAGTTCTGAGGAAGAGAATCTTTGGTGGTGTTAGCTATTGGGGCCTTTATTTTAGATTTGTACCCTTCCTGCTTGGTTAGAGCCTTAAGAGAGTAAGCATATGGGTGGATCTGTCCACCTATAGTAGTGATTGTAAGAAACTATTGCTGAATTGGGCAATGTTCATCCTGAGTTCAACTGTCAGCCCTACTAGTTACACCAGGCCAATAAATTATTCCACAGGATGATTAGAACTACTTTTGCTGATGTTGTCTATAATGATGGAATCTTAAATGTCTGATTGTGCTGTACCTCTTCCTCCTCCTCTTATACACAACAAAATTAGGGAGGTAGCTGCCTGATCAATTTCTAAATTTATCTTCTGAATGACATTGTTCTGGACTCAAAAAAATTCCAACCCTCTTCGCTTAGGTAATGATTTTTGCCTATTTCCATCAATATCATATTCCTTACTCTCCACTCCAATATCTAAAAAGATAAAGCTATTGAATTGATCCTAGAGAAATGAGTCCTTTGGAGTCCTTCCAGTTTGGTTTCAGGCTGAGACACAATACAGAAAGTATTGGTTGCTGGTGGCCTATTGGGAGAAGCCAACCATCCTGACTTTCTTGATCTCTCAATAATCCTTATCATAGACCATGGTTTCTGGACTGGGTCAGAGGGTTAGAAAATTTGTAACCGTACTTCTTCATTCATCATCATTTCCACTCAGTTAGTATGCAGGGAATGGTCTATCCTAGGCCACTGTTTTGCAGGATTTCCTCATGGCTCTCCCATATCTACATGAAGCTGTTGGAGGCGGCCATCTATAGGTATGGGATGCAATATTATCAGTATACTGATGATACTCAGTTATGTATTGCTGCTTTTGCTCAGCAATATTGTCAAGGTTCTGTCCCAGTTTCTAAAAGTGGGCAACTAAGTAAAAAGGCTGACTGCTTATGGGTCCTTGATTCTCCTGATCTCTGGACTGCAGATTTTCACTCTGAGGAAGGGAGCACTCTCCAATTCAGAAGCAGAGTACAACCTGGAGGTTCTTTTAGCAACACAGTTCCAAGAGACCAGGAGAACCTTTGTATAACTCGATCTTGCGCACAATTTGTGGTCATTCCTGAATTGGAGGCTCAAATTAAAGAGTCACCTCTCAAGTATATCTCTTCAATGTGCTCTACGTGGGCAGCACCTAAATAACATTTGGAACCTTCAATTGGTATGTGAAGTTATGGGTGCATCTTAGTACACTGATGTAACATCATTATTTTATGAGCTGCATTAGTTCCATATGCTGCCAGGTGCAATTCAAGGTGCTGGTTATCACCTACAAAGTCTTGTATGGCACAGAACTGAGTTATTGTCCTTATTTCCAATAATAACTATCTCTTCCACCTGTTTAAATAGGATGGGTGTGCTTCAGTTCTTGTCCCAGCAGTAATATCATCTGATAGAATTTAGGAAGCATGCCTTTTCCACTGGGATGCCTACTGTCTCCTCAATGTATTATTGGCTTTGACCCCTTTTAAAAAGGCTCTTAAAATTTAGTCCTTTGGGATTAAGGTGATTGAAGTTGCTATTGGGAAGAGTGTAAAAATAAAGTTAGGTTCCTGACTAAAATTCGTAGGCAGCCATACGGAACTCTTAAATAAATAAATTTTAAACCCTCCTTGCTATTTGTACCTCATGATTGGTGTTATGAGAAACTTGGTTATAGTTTCATATATAATCAGATTTAACCTATATTCCTAATATAACAGAGAACTTTGAATTATAAAATATGCAAAATAGTAAGATTCTTTTCTAAGATGCTCAGAAGCTAAATTTTAAAATAGGGGGTTACAGAATAAGAGAATCAAAAATGAATCAGAAAAACAAGGGCAAAGACATAAGCATGAGAAATATTGCTTACCTATAACATAAATATAGGAGATAACAACATCCCCACTAAAACTGGCAGAGGAAGCTACTGTATATAAACAGGAAGTAAACCTCACACTCACTAATCCTGATGATGTCACCTAGTTAGGTGATGAAATGTCTGTAAGCAAGCAACCAAGCTCAAAGCACATCAAAGACTCCACAATTCAGCCCTGGGCTGTATATGCTGTTCTACTGAATGTAAATGATGCATGATATTTGTTATATTATATCCTCTCTATCAATCAATATAGGTGAAATGAGAAGGCCAAATATGCTGAAAAAATAAAAAAAATCAGTGGTGTGTACTTCCTTTTTCACATGCTTGTAGCTAGACTGTCCCCCATTTTTTCTTTTTTAGTTTACCTGAGGTTTTTTCCTATTTTTTTCTATTTCCCCTCTTAATTTAAAAAAAATGTTTCACTAAAGTGAAACACTATAGTTATTTTGCATGTATTTAGTTTTAGGAATGTCATTTTTTTCTGGTTATGTATAAATAAAATTTGAAATAAATTGTATCTTACTAAATCAGATTTTATTATATTTAAGCTTATACTATTTTCATAGAAAAGACTAGCAGAGAAATAAAAAAGGATCTTTGTGGAAAGGAAGTATATATATTATCTTAAATTTATTAAAACAGAATTAACAAAGCATAATGAATCATAAGTAATAGTTTTTCCCATATACCATATTTTTCGGAGTATAAGATGTACCTTTTTTCCTCTAAAAAGAGGCTGAAAATCGGGGTGTGTCTTATACATTGAATACAGCATTTTGTGCCTCCCAAAACCCCACCCACTTCACCAAAATGGCTGTGCCTAGCCTTATGGAGGCTTCTAGAGAGCTCCTGAGGGCTGGGGAGGGCAGAAATTAGCCTAAATCTGGGCGTTTTTTGCCCACCCCCACCCCCCAGCAGCACTCTATAAACCTCCATAGGGCTATGCATTCAATTTCTTTGACACAAAAATGGCCCGTTTTCGTGATAAATGGGGCGGTTTTTTGCTCATTTTTCACCCCCTCCAGGAACACTCTGCAAGTCCCCCCAAGGCTAGTCATGCTTTTTATTTGAAGAAAAACGGCCACGTTTTTGCGTAGGAAGAGCAGTTTGCGGGAGGTATGCAAAGTGCAACCCCCCCCCCCCTTTTGGAAGGCTGTTTAGTTACTTGGCAACTTTTAAGACTTTGGACTTCAACTCTCAGAATTCTCCAGCCAGCATAGCTTGTGGACATAGCTGGCTGGAGAATTCTGGGAAGTCCACAAGTCTTAAAGTTGCTATGTTTGGGAACCCCTGAGTTAGAACACTTTTGGAAAGCTCTTTTGGAATGCTCTTTAACTGTTTCTGTGCCAGGAGAAATAAAGTTTAAAGGTTTGTCAGCGATTTCCTACGGTAAGTCTGATTTGAGACATGGTTAGTGTTTGTGGATCTCAATGGTAAGTACATATCACATTGCTCTTAGTTATACAATACAATAGCAGAGTTGGAAGGTACCTTGGAGGTCTTCTAGTCCAACCCCCTTCCTAGGCAGGAAACCCTATACCACTTCAGACAAATGGCTATCCAAAGTCTTCTTAAAGACTTCCAGTGTTGGGGCATTCACAAATTCTGGAGGCAAGCTGTTCCACTGATTAATTGTTCTAACTGTCAAGAAATTTCTCCTCAGTTCTAACTTGTTTCTCTCCTTGATTAGTTTCCACCCATTACTTCTTGTTCTGCCCTCAGGTGCTTTGGAGAATAGTTTGACTCCCCCTTCTTTGTGGCAACCCCTGAGATATTGGAAGACTGCTATCATGTTGCCCCTAGGCCTTCTTTTCATTAAACTAGACATACCCAGTTCCTGCAACCGTTCCTCATATGTTTTAGCTTCCCATCTTTGTTGTTCTTCTCTGCACTCCTTCTAGAGTCTCCACATCTTTTCTACATCGTGGCGACCAAAACTGGATGCCATATTCCAAGTGTGGCCTTACCAAGGCATTCTAAAGTGGTATTAACACTTCTCGTGATCTTGATTCTATCCCTCTATTTATGCAGCCTAGAACTGTGTTGGCTTTTTTGGCAGCTGCTGCACACTGCTGACTCATATTTAAATGGTTGTCCACTAGGACTCCAAGATCCCTTTCACAGTTACTACTATTGAGCAAGGTACCACCTATACTGTACTGTGCATTTCATTTTTCTTGCCTAAATGTAGAACCTTACTTTTTTCACTATTGAATTTCATTTAGTTAGATAGTGCCCAATGTTCAAGTTTGTCAAGATTTTTCTGTATCTTAAGCCTATCTTCTGGAGTGTTGGCTATTCCTGTCATCTTGGAGTCATCTGAAAATTTAATGAGTTCCCCATTTATCCCTTTATCCAGATCATTGATGAAGATGTTGAAGAGTACTGGGCTTAAAACAGAGCCTTGGGGTACTCCACTGCATACCTCCCTCCATGCAGATGCATTTCCATTGAGGACTACACGTTGAGTGCGGTTGGTCAGCCAGTTACGAATCCAACTGCACTCAACATGTAGTCCTCAATGGAATTGCATCTAGATGGAGGGAGGTATGCAGTGGAGTACCCCCAGGGGTATTAAAGTTAAACTTTAGTATTTTTTTTAAATTCTGTGACTACATCAAACGTCATACATTTAAAATATTCTAAAATATAGTTTTTAATTAATTAAATTAATTAATTTGGCTATCTCAACTTTTCTTTCACCAGTACTATTATGTGAGAACTAGAAAAACCAGTCAGATGCAAAGAGCTTGAGACTAGACAGGTCAACAATACACAGAGGTCAACCACTTCTCCAGAATGGACCTACTCTTCAGTCATTGTGATAAACAATCAAAAATTTCAAACTTAGATTTTATCCAGATGATGTGTGTGTGAGGGGAGGGGGAATTGAATCTTGTGGGTGGTTTTTGGCTATTTATAGCATTCCAGTATCTTTAATGAAACTAATTTATTAAATAGCAGTAGCAATGAATCTCTTATCTGCAAATGTTTTAACAACAATCGGGTTATTAAACTTAGTACATTATCTTTCTCTGTTAGAAATAGAGGACTGCTGCTTAATCATTTTATGCATGTTGGTTCAATGAAGTTATTAATTTCTTTAATTATCAAAATATGTGTTCAGGAATTACATTATTTTCAGAGATGTATGATATGATCCTGTAGCTCCTTTAAGGTGTTGTAGACAGGTTCTGTGTTTATGTTCTTTGGAGATCTAATGTAAAACTCTCTATACTGCCAGTTAATTTTTTGATCATAGAGATTGTATCCTTGCTCTCCTAGAAGAGAATTGTTTTCTAACTGTCCCTCACAATATCTTACACATGCAAGATAAAACAAGACAGTAAGTTCCCATTACTACCATATCTACATCTCATTAAGAAAATCAAGATAATGAAGATAAATGTCTCTACTTAAAAGATGTACAGTACATTTTACATATGCCATATTAAAACCATATGATAATTTCAGAATAAAAACCCAACCATCAACTGAATATTTCTGTTAATGTTTGAACAGTAGTTAGCTGTGAGACATTTATGAATTAACTATAAAACTATATAAATTATATCATTTTTATATGCAAGAACAAGTTACATTTGGGATATTATTTTACAATGAAACTGAAATTAACTGTTGCATTTTTAAGATAGCAGTGTAAAATTTAATCATTCTACAGAACATGTTATATGTTCATTACTAAAAACATTCCTAAAGAAATGGAAGGGAATGTACAACTATCTCTGATTCATGTATCAACATAGTTTCTTGTTTTTCAAACAGTTCGGAGATAAAGTCCTATGGCTGAAGGAAGAACTCCAGAATGATTTCTGCTGCAAACTAGAGTTCACATTTCAGTCTCCATCAGACATCTAGAAGGAAAAGCCAATATTCATCCTCCAACCCCCTTTGCTATTACAGATAGGTTCAGCATAATGCAGTACTTTTTTCTGAAACTGCAAAAAGCTTTACTTTTTATGCAGAGAACAGAAAAAATAAATATGCCCATTATCTACTCAATAGCCAGTGTTTTTGAAACTAATATGTAATATACTCATTTCTAGCAAACACTGACATTTAAAAAAATAGAAATCTGAATGTAAAAGTAAATATAAATTTTACATCTAGATGTTTACATCAGAAGGAATTAGTTATGCAAAAAAGGAGATTCAAGAGATACTAATATTTTTGTCAATGCTCAAATGCTCAAGGCTTTTGATTTATGCAAGGTGTAACCATGACTATTATTTGTATATTACAAGTTTTAAATGATTATGGATACAATCTTCAATAAGCAAACCCCCCTGACAATTTTAAACTGCTGCTGCATGTCCACGATTTCTCCTGCAAAGATGTGTTCCTGGCTGGCAAGAAAACTTAAGTAATAAAGAGGAGTATGTCCTAATCCTTTTCAAGTAGAAAAGTGAGATAAACTTATTTTAAGTAAATATGTAACTTCAAAAGCTCTTATAGTAGTGATTACCTCCCCCCATTTGAAATAAAGCCCATTACCGTTACATTTTAAAGGCTCTAATCATAAAAGGCTAAATAATGGTTGGCATAAGAAACGTAATTATGTAACCTTTATTTAAGCCTAATAGATGGAGAAAGGTGAATTAATGATATACACAGGATGGGAAAGAAGTCATATAGCAGATCATTCTTCCATCTGCATCAGGCAGCAAGAGCTTTGATTTTGCAAAGCTACAAAAAATGAGTGTGGAGGATTGTTTTCTTTAGAATGCAAGATCATCAATACGGAAAAGACGATATCCTCATTAACAAGGATCAGCACTTTATTTTTCTGCAATACAGTATGTTGGCTGTACATGCCAAGGACGAGAAGAGAAAATACAAAATACATTTTTAACATTTCCACTTCCATTCCCTTCACCGTAAAATACCCTTTATTACTTTAAACTGAGATCAGATGAAGAAACCATCCTACAGTAAGAAGCCCCTTAAAAGTAACTGGAAACACTCATGGTCCAGAAATACTACCTAAAAGTGTGCATTATACTGGAAAGGCTAGGAGGCCATTTCGAATCAATGTACAATATTTAAATCCTTGGCGGAAGGCAAGGAAGCTAAAAACATGGCTGTTGATCCCTAAACATTTCTCCTTCTCTTATCCCCCTAGAAGCTAAAGGGAATAAAAGCAAAATATGTACTCGACTGGGATGTATGGCATGAAAGCGAAAGAGGGGAGGGGGGTGGGGGAAACAAAGAACCTGTCTTTAAGAGACTGGATTAAAAACATGCAACGGAAGAGCATCCTCTCATTCCCAACCAAACTTCAAATGAGAGAAGATCCCATACTGATCCACTCTGGGGAGCTCAGTCTCCGGTGCAAATCTGACTTGTAAAGGGGAAAATCTCGATCCCCTCCCCTCCCCTCACAAGAAAAAAGCAGCAGCAAAAGGACAAACACTTCAAACGGTTCCCCCCAAAGATGAACAGAGCGGGCGACGGAAACCTGAAAGGAGGAGGCCTGAACTGCATGGAACAAACACTCGAAGCGGGAGCGGGCGCCACTGTTTTCCCTTTGTCCCCTCAAAAGGGAGGGAGGAGGGCAGCCATACGCGACAGTCAGACGCGGCCGCCATTTCTGGCCGTGGGTATCGGTACCTGGAAGTCCCTGTCCTCGTTGAAGCGGGAAAACCTGTCCGCCATTTTCGTTCGGTTCGCCTTTATCTTGGGAGACTGCGACGAAGAGGAGCCTTACGTACTTGACGTGCGCACACCCTGGGCGACCGTCGCTTACAGACTCCCAGATTCACACGAACGCTCAGCTTCCGGGCCTGTTTCGTCCCTTTTTTTTTCCTAAATGAAGAGGGTTTTTTCTTCTTCTCAAGATTGTGATTGGCCAGCAGCGCCCCCACCTTCTCCCTGTTACAAGGCAGCGAAAACAGAACTGCCTGTTCTTTTTAATGAAGGAAGCGGGGGGGGGGGGGTGTTGTTTAAAATCAGGTTAAATTTGTGTTCTATTTGCTAGTGGACGCTGGATTTGGACTAGATTCCAGTTTAAGTATACTGCTGCAACCCTAGTAATTATTTAGTATTGGAGACTTTTCGTTAAAAAAATTAATAAATCAAGTTTTAAGTTAGAGATTTATCACGTATAAAAATCTGAAATCTGACAGCCAAGAAGAGTAGCCTATATTAGCCTAACGTCTATCAACAACCACCAGCAAAAAACGCCCACTGACCGAGTAATGTCCGGCATAGACATTAAAAAAAAAGTTTTAGTACTCAGAAATTAATGTTTGGCTGAACTACGATTTAAAATCGGGTAGGGTGCTCTTCGTTACATCGGCCAAGCTATGATTCTGCATGTAGTCACTTTCGCTTGCTGGTTGCCTTTTTGGAAAATAAAAAGTGTTTTAAGTTTTACCATTTCTCTCTCTCTAGGGAGCAGCACCCCAACACTAGACATTCAGAAAGCTGACTACTGATGGGGGGGCGGGGGGGGGGGCGAGAGGTCTCCAGGTTCCCTTCTACTCGCCCTCTGTAGCTCTAACTGCTACAGCTCTAATTCTGTACATGCCTTTCCTCAGCTGTTCCTTAGTAAGTGCAGCACCCGAGAACCACCAGAAGCAGCCTCGCCCCGTGTTTAGTAGCTGCGGATTCCAGCCACCTTTGTCCTTACCATGCCCACGTCCTTCAGGCTAGAGATCTCCTGAAGGAGGCTCAGAACTTTTAAGTGCAGAAGAACGTTTCCTCAGAGAAAACCTGAAGCCATTAGATAATTGCACCGATCTATTCCTGCCATTGATTATAGCCGACCCCCAGGAGTACTAAATGACAGCGACTTCCAGCACTGGGGTAGTTTCCTTCTTCCCACCCTTGAGAAGTGCTTTACCCATGGGAGGATTAGCCAATTGCATAAGTTTCCTCCTCCTCCTTCGCCGGACCACTTTTAGGCTATTTATAAGCCCCACACTGATCTTGAGGGAAAGGAACTACTAGGGAATGAAAGGTAGCGAGTTTCCCACTGGAATACTTATTCGATTGATTTCATGAGGTCATCTCAACAAAAATCAACTTCACGCTGCCTTATAAAACCGAAGTTAAAAGCTTCAATGGAAACGATGTCAGTATTTGCCAATTTCAAGCTGAAATTAGTAGGCTCTTAAAAGGTTTGATGTACAGTATATGACTCACTTAATGTGCTTAGTATAAAATATGAAATTATAGTTGATTTACAAATTGAATGCTTAGTTTACTAAACATGCACCGAATTTTTTAAAATAAATATTAGGGGAAAAAACATTTGATTGTAGATTTTGAGTATAGTGTTTAGGTACACGATCTTTTTATTCATTTACATCTCCCAGCCCCTCTCAATCATAGCGGTAAAGTACGTTTATATCCTCCTCTGAACATTCTTTCCTGAAATGGACCAGCCTTGATAAAAGCAGGAAATTACAACTGCTCTAGCTATCTCTGTGTGTGAAACTGGTTATCATCAGTCATCTGAAATTGATATAGAAAATCCTTACCCCTGAAGAGTGGTGCACCCAGACAATTTGTTCCTACAAATTCACCCTATGCGTTTAGATCAGTGGTAGTCAACCTGGTCCCTACTGTCCACTAGTGGGCATTCCAGCTTTCATGGTGGGCAGTAGGAGTTTTGTCCGATACTGAAGCACTTACCTTTTTTAAATTTAATTGACTTCTCTACTTTATAAATCACCATTTCTGTGGAACCGGTGGGCGGTTAGAAAATTTTACTACTAACAGATATACAAAAGTGGGCGGTAGGTATAAAAAGGTTGACTACCCCTGGTTTAGATGATGCATGACTTGATTTATGATTATGTGGTTGATGTGCTTTGCTAATTTATGTTGGGCCTGCTTCAAAGAGAATGAAGAATCATCTTGTGGAAAGGACTTGTAATGTATTGAAACAGGGATGCAGCCCTTTTAAAAAGCGGTTGCATCTTTATGCAGGCTTTTATGAGCTACTGTAAAGTAGCTACTTTTAATAAGCCCCATTAAAGATCTGGTTACTTTAATTAGTCATATTTATTAAAACACTTGTACTTTTTAGAGTTTTCAAAGCCAAAAGTAGGAATGCAGTTGCTTTAAAGAGACTTTGCTCTTAGGCTCCCTTTTCCAAGTAACTTTATTACATTTTCAAATGTTAGTTTTTGTTTTTTTTAATATTGAAAAAGTTTTATTGGTTTTACATTTTTTCTGTAGGGTGGGGTAAGGGATACAAAGAAATTTTGAGAGCATTCACGTCAAAGTCGTCGGCCCTTCCGGGACCTCAAAATACATTGATAACAATTTAAAAAAAACATTTTTCATAACACTACAAAGTGAAAGCAAGTACATATACCTAAATTCTCAGTTCTATGCTGTCAGACATTTACAAAAAATCCAAATACAAATATTATGCAAAATTAATCAGAAAAATCAAGGCAAAGTTATTTTTTCGATCTAAGTCTCTTGGCAATTGTATCTTCTTTTTCTCCTCCCTGGCCCCCAGTGGGCGGGGCCGTGGCCCCCTCCGTCCCCCCTGGATCTTCCCCCAGGATGGAGGAATGTTTTTTAAGAAAGGCTTCCGCCTCAGCAACTGTTTTAATCCTCACTCTTCCTCCTTCCCAGAACACCAGCATCCTTTCGGGTATCACCCACTTGAACCAAATCCCGTGATCAAACAATGTTTTAGACAAGAAGGAAAATTTCCTTCTTGCATCTCTAATCTTTCTTGGGATCTGCTTCAAGATAGCAACCTCTTTTTGTTGGTAGATTAATGGACTACCTCTCTGCACTTTCAGGATTTCTTCTCTGGTTGACCTTCTAACAAATTTCACATGTATCTCTCTAGGTACTTCATTTATCCTGGCATATGCTGAGTTAATTCTGTAGGCTAGGTCAATGTCCCCCCTGATCTCATCCTTAGGTTTATGTAAATAGTCTGCTAAAATTGTGCTCATAAGATCAGGGAGGCATTCACCAGATTCCTCAAAAACATTCTGAAATCTCAAAAAATATGTCATTCTTTCCATATCAATCCTAGACACATGCCCATTTATTTCCACAACTTCATTAGTAACATTTTTAATCTCTCCCTTAGCCCCCTTCATTCTTCAATTCTTCGTTCTTCTGTGTGTTTTCCAGCACTTGTTTACGTGTATCCAATAACTCCTTCTTAAAGTTAATATTTTCTGCCCTCTGGGCCTTAATTTCTTGTACCAAAGTTTGTATAACAGATTCAAGAGAAGCCATCCTTTGTTCTAAACTTGCCAGTGCTGTTTCTTGTGCCATGATTAGTTGTTAAAATCAATGCCACTAAAATGGCGTTTTTTGGGTGGGGCTGGTGAGGCAGTTCAGGAGCCAAAAGTTCAGTTCAGGGTTGTAAAGTTGTAAAGTTCAGGAACCAAGAGAGAAACAATTTTCCAACTCAATAAGTATAATAGCGAAGGTACTCCAGAAAAGAAATCACAAATCCAAAAAGAAAAAAAAATTCTTCATTAATATCCAGAGGAAGTCCAAATTGCAAAGAGACGCTGGGAATTTTCCATAAGTGAAATAGTCAGGCAGGGACAAAGAGAAGCCATCTTCCACCGCCCAAACTCAGAGCCCAGAGGAGAGAGTGGTAAAATAGATTGTTTCAGCCAGACCTAGAGACATTGTTGCAAACAACCGCAGATCACTTTCCCTTGCTGCAAACAGTCAGGATTAAAGATTTCCGCTTTCTCGCCGCGAGAAGCCATTTCCGAGTGCCGCTTAAGTCCGAGGGGTTTTTTTTAAGAACAAACACCCCCCTCCCAGTCCTTTCAGCCCGGCTGACAGCAGAAAAAAAAGTTTTTAAACACTCACTCTCCCCTCGCAGCTGAAGCCTCGGGAAGCCTTCCGACTCAGCCGTTTAGCCCTCTTCATGATTGCGAATGGCGCCGTCTTCCTTTGGCGAAGGGAGAACCTCCCGCAGCATGTTCTCCTTCACCTAAGCCGCGACAAGGGTCGCTTCCCCCACCGCCGTGAGGGGGAACGTCCCAGTCAAGCCGGCTTTACGGGAGACCCCCAAACAAGGGGCGTCTCGCCCCCGTGGGGGGGCAGAAAAAGAAACAAAACGGCGAGCGAGCGCTAGGCTCGCCCGTCGCCGCTGGAGCCGGAACCGGAAGTCACAAATGTTAGTTTTTAATGCTAACCAATGATTATATAAATCCAATTAATTGGATTAGTTCAATATATACAGCCAACCAGTCAATCAGCCTTTAGAATGTCTTGCCTAGTAGTCATGCCTACTTTCTTACTTTTTCTGGCAATAAGCAAAGACATTTTTGCTTAGATGTGATTTTAACATGTATAATTTTATTTTACTTTATTATTTAGTATAAATAATATAGTAATAAAACTTTAATTGTTTATCTGTTTGGACCATCAAGTTCACCCAAATGATAATTCAACTGTGAGAATTTTTGAATCAAGCTTCCTAAAATCCAATAAATTAAAGAATGCATTAAAATACTGGACACATTACTTCTGTGGAATTGAAATTTCCATAATATTTAGACCAATTTTATTCTCAAAGTTGGGCTGTTGCAGCATTGCTATGATCGCTTGACTAATGATATTTGATGCTCCCTTCCAACTTCCCATAAACCAAATTAATGGGGAAACTGGCAGGACATCAGAAGTTGCTCCCACTCCCATTGCCCCCTTTTTTTTTTTTTTGCAAGCACATGGTCATACTTTTTGTCCATTTAGGTAAGTAAATATTGACTTATTGAAATTTGTTTGCCACTATAATTGTGGTTATATGTCTACATTTATTGATCCATGTAGTATGGCTGTATTATTGTAATTATTATTATAATATTGTAATAAAATTACAATGAAATTGGTTTGAGCGCCGTGCCAACACCTGTATTCCACCTGGTGCAGGTGTTGGCATGGCGCTCAAACCAATTTCATTGTAATTTTATTACAATATTATTACAATGACAATAAAGATTATTATTATTATTATTATTATTATTATTATTATTATTATTATTATTATTATTTACCTTATCATCTTTACTTGCCCTTTTTATTAGTATCATTATTATGATTATGATTATCATTCTGTTACTTTGCATGTACACTGAGTGTTTCTGAATGGAAGACAAATTCCACGTGTGTCTAATAACACTTGGCCAATTAAGAATTCAATTCAATTCAAATTCAATTTATACTATATATCCTTCTTAGAATGATCATGGAACGATATAGAACTGGGGTAAAAAATGGTCATTGAAATAATAGAAAATATTGTCATTATTATGGTTAATATTTCATAAAATATGGAAAATATGGTCAGCCTAAATTTAATCTTCATTCTCCTCAATGAGACTACACTATTGTACCTTGGACTCACTGGGGAAGAGCCTAATGCTGGGGAAGACAGAGCAAAAGAAGAAAGGGACAACAGAGAATGAGGTGGCTGGATGGAGTCAGCAAAGCAGTCGACATGAGTTTAAATGGACTCCAGAGGATGATAGAGGACAGGAAGGCCTGGAGGAATGTTGTCCACGGGGTCACAATGGGTCGGACACAACCTCGCAACTAATAACAACAATATATCTTTCTCTTAAAGAATGACCCAACAGATCACAGAGTTGTCTAGTTATATTTAAAACATTTATAGAGTATGGAGTAATGATTTACCTAATCTGTTATTATCTTCTGTAACTTTATATGTCACTTATTTTCACCAAATTTTATTGTGCCAGTGAGCTAGCTTTGAAAAATCTGGCTTTGGATTGTGGGAGAGATACATTTATAAATTATTACTTACATACAATGGGACCTAGATGTGAAAACAACTTACTCCAATTTCCTGCTTTGAAAATATTTTTACATGTATGATGCTGCCACCTGTTGGCCCAGTACAATAAACCATTCAGGCATACTGTACAGTTCTTGACTTACCACAATTGAGACCTGCAAATTCATTGTTAAATAGTGTGGTTGTTAAGTGAAGCATCATATCACTACACCCAATTTTACAACCTATTTTGCCTCGTCAGTTATGAGAAATATTATGTGATTGTGATTTGTAGCCTTCCCTGCCAGTATCCCCTTTAGCTTAGCTTGTCTAAGTCAGCTGGGAAGGTTGCAGATCATGAACATGCGACTGGGATGCTGCAAATTGTAAATTTGAGCTGATTGACATGTGCTTGGATTGCAGTTACATGACCCTGGGGATGCTGTAATGGATGGGTTATAAATCAATTTTTCAGCATTTTAGAACATTGACTAAACGAGTATACAATAATCTCCACAATCACTGATAGAAAGAAAATCTATATGTCATAAAATCTCATGAAACACTACCTAAAGTTCCTAAGTATATTATTTAACTGCATAACTGTGCCTATTTTGCATAACTTCAGATGTGTTAAAGTTACAGTTCCCAAATTTATACAGATAGTTCTTAACTTACAACAATTGAGCCCAAAATTTATGTTGCTAAGTGAAACAGTTGTTAAGTGGATTTTGCCCCATTTTGCAATCTTTCTTGTCAGAGTTGTTAAGTGAATGGTTGGAATTGTTCAGTTAGTAACATAGTTGTTAATTGAGTCTGGCTTCCCTATTGACTTGGCTTGTCAGAAGGTTGCAAAAGATGATCACAAAACCCAAGGACATTGTGTGAGAAATGCACTCAACAGGCAGAAATTGGACAGAATTATTAAGTGAAACAGCAAGCAGTTTATCGTGCAATACATTCTTTGCTAGTTGAGTGGCTAGCAAAGTAGGCACAAGTCAGCTAGCCTGACATTGGAGCTGCAAACATCTACCTTTTTCTTATAATTCTAAGCCCTAAGCATTTCTTAGTGTTCCCTAAAATGTATGATACCTGCAAAAATAACATTTAGCTATTATTACTTTTCTTTGCAATTATGATAAATACATGCTAATTTGCCAGGCATCCAAATTTTGATCATGGGACCATAGGGATACTTCAGTGTTTGTGTGAAAAATGGTCAAAGTAAGCCCACAAACAGTATCTAAGAGTAACATCTTGCCATGCTCTGCATACTGTGACCCCTTAACTGACCTACTTAAGTTAATAATAATAATAATAATAATAATAATAATAATAATAATAATAATAATAATAATAATAATAATAATAATAATAATTTATTTTATATACCGCATCCTCTCCCCAAGGGGACTCGGAGCGGTGCACAGGGAACAATTAAAACGCTATCAAATATACATACAGAATAAATACAGATAAAAACAAATTAAATTAATTGTCCCTGCACTAAAATCCCCACATTAAAACTAACGATCCCTAAAAACCCTCGTGGAAGAGACTAACCTAGGCCGGCCAAGCAGGAGAAGTATGTTTTGAGTTTCTGGCGGAAGGAGCGGAGGTCCGTAGTTGTTCTAATGTTGGGGGGAAGGTCGTTCCAGAGGGCTGGGCCCGCCACAGAGAAGGCCCTTCCCCTGGGCGTCGCCCGCTGACAAAGTCTAGTGGACGGCACCCGGAGAAGTCCCTCTCTGTGGGAGCGAATCGGCCGTGAGGATGTATGGGGCAGGATCCGATCCCGCAGATAGCTAGGTCCCGTGCCATGGAGCGCTTTAAAGATGACAACTAGCACCTTGAAGCGCACCCGAAAGACTACAGGCAGCCAGTGCAGCTCGCGCAAGAGAGGTGTTATATGGGTGTACCTGGTGGTTCCCATTATTGCTCGCGCGGCTGCATTCTGGACCAGCTGCAGTCTTCGGGTGCACCTCAGGGGGAGCCCCATGTAGAGAGAGTTACAATAGTCCAGTCGGGATGTCACGAGGGCATGAGTGACTGTGCAAAGGGCATCCCGATCCAATAGGGGGCGCAACTGGCGTACCAGGCGAACCTGGTAAAACGCCCTCCTGGCCACGGCCGTCACTTGGTCTTCCATGGACAGCCGGGTATCCAGGAGGACACCCAAGTTGCGCGCCCCATCCACAGGGGCAAGGTGTTGGCCCCCTATGGCCAGTGATGGAGTCAACTGGTTGAATCGGGCGGCCGGAAACCACAGCCACTCGGTCTTGGACGGGTTGAGTCTGAGTCTGTTACTTCCCATCCAGATCCGCACGGCTTCCAGGCACTGGCATATCACCGCTACGGCATCGTTGGGGTGGTTTGGGGTAGATATATACAGCTGCGTATCATCAGCGTAGAAGTGGTACTCTACCCCAAAACCACGGATGATCTCACCCAGCGGCTTCATATATGTGTTGAACAGGAGAGGCGAGAGGACCAACCCCTGAGGCACCCCACATGTGAGGGGTCTCGAGGTCGACCTCTGCTCTCCTGCCAACACAAATTGCGATCGACCAGAGAGGTAGGAGGAGAACCACCGTAAAACGGTGCCTCCCACCCCCAACCCCCCCAGCCGATGCAATAGGATACCATGGTCGATGGTATCAAAAGCCGCTGAGAGGTCTAATAGGACCAGGATGGAGGAACAACCCCCATCTCTGGCCCTCCAGAGATCATCTACCAATGCGACCAATGCCGTCTAGGTGCTGTGCCCGGGCCGGAAGCCAGACTGGGGCGGGTCTAGATAATCAACTTCCTCCAGGTGACGGGGAAACTGTTGTGCCACCACACTCTCTACGACCTTCGCCAGAAAGGGAAGGTTGGAGAAGGGACGATAGTTGGCTAATAAAGCTGGGTCCAGAGAGGGCTTCTTCAGTAGGGGCCTCACCATGGCCTCTTTAAGGGAGGCAGGCAAGAAACCCTCACTAAGAGAAGCGTTGACAACCTCCTGGAGCCAGCCTCGTGTCACCTCCCAGGATGCCAGTACAAGCCAGGAAGGACACGGGTCCAATAAACATGTGATGGCTCGCAGTCGCCCACGTAACCTGTCCATATCCTCGGAAGTAATAGAGTCAAACTCCTGCCAGCCAAGATCCGCCTCGTGCAATCCCACTGGGCCATCAATGGAGACTAGCTCGTTCTGAATCTGAGCGATTTTCTCCTGCAGATAAATCACAAATTCCTCTGCTCTACCCTGTAAAGGGGTTTCCCGCACCCTCTGTTGTAGGAGGGAGCGGGTCACCCTAAACAGGGCGGCAGGGCGGTTATCTGCGGATGCTATGAGAGTGGCACAGTGATGGCGTTTGGCCACTCTCAGCGCCACAATGTAAGTCCGTAAATGGGCTCTTACCTGTGTCCGGTCAGATTCAGATCGAGTAGACCTCCATCTTCTCTCTAGGCATCTCTTGTGGCGTTTCATCACCCTTAGCTCCTCGGTAAACCAAGGAGCCAGGGTGGCTCGCCGCCGCAAGAGAGGCCGCAAAGGTGCGACCCGATCCAAGGCTCCCGTGGTCGCAGTATTCCATGCGGCCACGAGGTCAAAAGTAGGAATGCAGTTGCTTTAAAGAGACTTTGCTCTTAGGCTCCCTTTTCCAAGTAACTTTATTACATTTTCAAATGTTAGTTTTTGTTTTTTTTAATATTGAAAAAGTTTTATTGGTTTTACATTTTTTCTGTAGGGTGGGGTAAGGGATACAAAGAAATTTTGAGAGCATTCACGTCAAAGTCGTCGGCCCTTCCGGGACCTCAAAATACATTGATAACAATTTAAAAAAAACATTTTTCATAACACTACAAAGTGAAAGCAAGTACATATACCTAAATTCTCAGTTCTATGCTGTCAGACATTTACAAAAAATCCAAATACAAATATTATGCAAAATTAATCAGAAAAATCAAGGCAAAGTTATTTTTTCGATCTAAGTCTCTTGGCAATTGTATCTTCTTTTTCTCCTCCCTGGCCCCCAGTGGGCGGGGCCGTGGCCCCCTCCGTCCCCCCTGGATCTTCCCCCAGGATGGAGGAATGTTTTTTAAGAAAGGCTTCCGCCTCAGCAACTGTTTTAATCCTCACTCTTCCTCCTTCCCAGAACACCAGCATCCTTTCGGGTATCACCCACTTGAACCAAATCCCGTGATCAAACAATGTTTTAGACAAGAAGGAAAATTTCCTTCTTGCATCTCTAATCTTTCTTGGGATCTGCTTCAAGATAGCAACCTCTTTTTGTTGGTAGATTAATGGACTACCTCTCTGCACTTTCAGGATTTCTTCTCTGGTTGACCTTCTAACAAATTTCACATGTATCTCTCTAGGTACTTCATTTATCCTGGCATATGCTGAGTTAATTCTGTAGGCTAGGTCAATGTCCCCCCTGATCTCATCCTTAGGTTTATGTAAATAGTCTGCTAAAATTGTGCTCATAAGATCAGGGAGGCATTCACCAGATTCCTCAAAAACATTCTGAAATCTCAAAAAATATGTCATTCTTTCCATATCAATCCTAGACACATGCCCATTTATTTCCACAACTTCATTAGTAACATTTTTAATCTCTCCCTTAGCCCCCACCAGCCCCCCTTCATTCTTCAATTCTTCGTTCTTCTGTGTGTTTTCCAGCACTTGTTTACGTGTATCCAATAACTCCTTCTTAAAGTTAATATTTTCTGCCCTCTGGGCCTTAATTTCTTGTACCAAAGTTTGTATAACAGATTCAAGAGAAGCCATCCTTTGTTCTAAACTTGCCAGTGCTGTTTCTTGTGCCATGATTAGTTGTTAAAATCAATGCCACTAAAATGGCGTTTTTTGGGTGGGGCTGGTGAGGCAGTTCAGGAGCCAAAAGTTCAGTTCAGGGTTGTAAAGTTGTAAAGTTCAGGAACCAAGAGAGAAACAATTTTCCAACTCAATAAGTATAATAGCGAAGGTACTCCAGAAAAGAAATCACAAATCCAAAAAGAAAAAAAAATTCTTCATTAATATCCAGAGGAAGTCCAAATTGCAAAGAGACGCTGGGAATTTTCCATAAGTGAAATAGTCAGGCAGGGACAAAGAGAAGCCATCTTCCACCGCCCAAACTCAGAGCCCAGAGGAGAGAGTGGTAAAATAGATTGTTTCAGCCAGACCTAGAGACATTGTTGCAAACAACCGCAGATCACTTTCCCTTGCTGCAAACAGTCAGGATTAAAGATTTCCGCTTTCTCGCCGCGAGAAGCCATTTCCGAGTGCCGCTTAAGTCCGAGGGGTTTTTTTTAAGAACAAACACCCCCCTCCCAGTCCTTTCAGCCCGGCTGACAGCAGAAAAAAAAGTTTTTAAACACTCACTCTCCCCTCGCAGCTGAAGCCTCGGGAAGCCTTCCGACTCAGCCGTTTAGCCCTCTTCATGATTGCGAATGGCGCCGTCTTCCTTTGGCGAAGGGAGAACCTCCCGCAGCATGTTCTCCTTCACCTAAGCCGCGACAAGGGTCGCTTCCCCCACCGCCGTGAGGGGGAACGTCCCAGTCAAGCCGGCTTTACGGGAGACCCCCAAACAAGGGGCGTCTCGCCCCCGTGGGGGGGCAGAAAAAGAAACAAAACGGCGAGCGAGCGCTAGGCTCGCCCGTCGCCGCTGGAGCCGGAACCGGAAGTCACAAATGTTAGTTTTTAATGCTAACCAATGATTATATAAATCCAATTAATTGGATTAGTTCAATATATACAGCCAACCAGTCAATCAGCCTTTAGAATGTCTTGCCTAGTAGTCATGCCTACTTTCTTACTTTTTCTGGCAATAAGCAAAGACATTTTTGCTTAGATGTGATTTTAACATGTATAATTTTATTTTACTTTATTATTTAGTATAAATAATATAGTAATAAAACTTTAATTGTTTATCTGTTTGGACCATCAAGTTCACCCAAATGATAATTCAACTGTGAGAATTTTTGAATCAAGCTTCCTAAAATCCAATAAATTAAAGAATGCATTAAAATACTGGACACATTACTTCTGTGGAATTGAAATTTCCATAATATTTAGACCAATTTTATTCTCAAAGTTGGGCTGTTGCAGCATTGCTATGATCGCTTGACTAATGATATTTGATGCTCCCTTCCAACTTCCCATAAACCAAATTAATGGGGAAACTGGCAGGACATCAGAAGTTGCTCCCACTCCCATTGCCCCCTTTTTTTTTTTTTTGCAAGCACATGGTCATACTTTTTGTCCATTTAGGTAAGTAAATATTGACTTATTGAAATTTGTTTGCCACTATAATTGTGGTTATATGTCTACATTTATTGATCCATGTAGTATGGCTGTATTATTGTAATTATTATTATAATATTGTAATAAAATTACAATGAAATTGGTTTGAGCGCCGTGCCAACACCTGTATTCCACCTGGTGCAGGTGTTGGCATGGCGCTCAAACCAATTTCATTGTAATTTTATTACAATATTATTACAATGACAATAAAGATTATTATTATTATTATTATTATTATTATTATTATTATTATTATTATTATTATTATTATTATTATTTACCTTATCATCTTTACTTGCCCTTTTTATTAGTATCATTATTATGATTATGATTATCATTCTGTTACTTTGCATGTACACTGAGTGTTTCTGAATGGAAGACAAATTCCACGTGTGTCTAATAACACTTGGCCAATTAAGAATTCAATTCAATTCAAATTCAATTTATACTATATATCCTTCTTAGAATGATCATGGAACGATATAGAACTGGGGTAAAAAATGGTCATTGAAATAATAGAAAATATTGTCATTATTATGGTTAATATTTCATAAAATATGGAAAATATGGTCAGCCTAAATTTAATCTTCATTCTCCTCAATGAGACTACACTATTGTACCTTGGACTCACTGGGGAAGAGCCTAATGCTGGGGAAGACAGAGCAAAAGAAGAAAGGGACAACAGAGAATGAGGTGGCTGGATGGAGTCAGCAAAGCAGTCGACATGAGTTTAAATGGACTCCAGAGGATGATAGAGGACAGGAAGGCCTGGAGGAATGTTGTCCACGGGGTCACAATGGGTCGGACACAACCTCGCAACTAATAACAACAATATATCTTTCTCTTAAAGAATGACCCAACAGATCACAGAGTTGTCTAGTTATATTTAAAACATTTATAGAGTATGGAGTAATGATTTACCTAATCTGTTATTATCTTCTGTAACTTTATATGTCACTTATTTTCACCAAATTTTATTGTGCCAGTGAGCTAGCTTTGAAAAATCTGGCTTTGGATTGTGGGAGAGATACATTTATAAATTATTACTTACATACAATGGGACCTAGATGTGAAAACAACTTACTCCAATTTCCTGCTTTGAAAATATTTTTACATGTATGATGCTGCCACCTGTTGGCCCAGTACAATAAACCATTCAGGCATACTGTACAGTTCTTGACTTACCACAATTGAGACCTGCAAATTCATTGTTAAATAGTGTGGTTGTTAAGTGAAGCATCATATCACTACACCCAATTTTACAACCTATTTTGCCTCGTCAGTTATGAGAAATATTATGTGATTGTGATTTGTAGCCTTCCCTGCCAGTATCCCCTTTAGCTTAGCTTGTCTAAGTCAGCTGGGAAGGTTGCAGATCATGAACATGCGACTGGGATGCTGCAAATTGTAAATTTGAGCTGATTGACATGTGCTTGGATTGCAGTTACATGACCCTGGGGATGCTGTAATGGATGGGTTATAAATCAATTTTTCAGCATTTTAGAACATTGACTAAACGAGTATACAATAATCTCCACAATCACTGATAGAAAGAAAATCTATATGTCATAAAATCTCATGAAACACTACCTAAAGTTCCTAAGTATATTATTTAACTGCATAACTGTGCCTATTTTGCATAACTTCAGATGTGTTAAAGTTACAGTTCCCAAATTTATACAGATAGTTCTTAACTTACAACAATTGAGCCCAAAATTTATGTTGCTAAGTGAAACAGTTGTTAAGTGGATTTTGCCCCATTTTGCAATCTTTCTTGTCAGAGTTGTTAAGTGAATGGTTGGAATTGTTCAGTTAGTAACATAGTTGTTAATTGAGTCTGGCTTCCCTATTGACTTGGCTTGTCAGAAGGTTGCAAAAGATGATCACAAAACCCAAGGACATTGTGTGAGAAATGCACTCAACAGGCAGAAATTGGACAGAATTATTAAGTGAAACAGCAAGCAGTTTATCGTGCAATACATTCTTTGCTAGTTGAGTGGCTAGCAAAGTAGGCACAAGTCAGCTAGCCTGACATTGGAGCTGCAAACATCTACCTTTTTCTTATAATTCTAAGCCCTAAGCATTTCTTAGTGTTCCCTAAAATGTATGATACCTGCAAAAATAACATTTAGCTATTATTACTTTTCTTTGCAATTATGATAAATACATGCTAATTTGCCAGGCATCCAAATTTTGATCATGGGACCATAGGGATACTTCAGTGTTTGTGTGAAAAATGGTCAAAGTAAGCCCACAAACAGTATCTAAGAGTAACATCTTGCCATGCTCTGCATACTGTGACCCCTTAACTGACCTACTTAAGTTAATAATAATAATAATAATAATAATAATAATAATAATAATAATAATAATAATAATAATAATAATAATAATAATAATAATAATTTATTTTATATACCGCATCCTCTCCCCAAGGGGACTCGGAGCGGTGCACAGGGAACAATTAAAACGCTATCAAATATACATACAGAATAAATACAGATAAAAACAAATTAAATTAATTGTCCCTGCACTAAAATCCCCACATTAAAACTAACGATCCCTAAAAACCCTCGTGGAAGAGACTAACCTAGGCCGGCCAAGCAGGAGAAGTATGTTTTGAGTTTCTGGCGGAAGGAGCGGAGGTCCGTAGTTGTTCTAATGTTGGGGGGAAGGTCGTTCCAGAGGGCTGGGCCCGCCACAGAGAAGGCCCTTCCCCTGGGCGTCGCCCGCTGACAAAGTCTAGTGGACGGCACCCGGAGAAGTCCCTCTCTGTGGGAGCGAATCGGCCGTGAGGATGTATGGGGCAGGATCCGATCCCGCAGATAGCTAGGTCCCGTGCCATGGAGCGCTTTAAAGATGACAACTAGCACCTTGAAGCGCACCCGAAAGACTACAGGCAGCCAGTGCAGCTCGCGCAAGAGAGGTGTTATATGGGTGTACCTGGTGGTTCCCATTATTGCTCGCGCGGCTGCATTCTGGACCAGCTGCAGTCTTCGGGTGCACCTCAGGGGGAGCCCCATGTAGAGAGAGTTACAATAGTCCAGTCGGGATGTCACGAGGGCATGAGTGACTGTGCAAAGGGCATCCCGATCCAATAGGGGGCGCAACTGGCGTACCAGGCGAACCTGGTAAAACGCCCTCCTGGCCACGGCCGTCACTTGGTCTTCCATGGACAGCCGGGTATCCAGGAGGACACCCAAGTTGCGCGCCCCATCCACAGGGGCAAGGTGTTGGCCCCCTATGGCCAGTGATGGAGTCAACTGGTTGAATCGGGCGGCCGGAAACCACAGCCACTCGGTCTTGGACGGGTTGAGTCTGAGTCTGTTACTTCCCATCCAGATCCGCACGGCTTCCAGGCACTGGCATATCACCGCTACGGCATCGTTGGGGTGGTTTGGGGTAGATATATACAGCTGCGTATCATCAGCGTAGAAGTGGTACTCTACCCCAAAACCACGGATGATCTCACCCAGCGGCTTCATATATGTGTTGAACAGGAGAGGCGAGAGGACCAACCCCTGAGGCACCCCACATGTGAGGGGTCTCGAGGTCGACCTCTGCTCTCCTGCCAACACAAATTGCGATCGACCAGAGAGGTAGGAGGAGAACCACCGTAAAACGGTGCCTCCCACCCCCAACCCCCCCAGCCGATGCAATAGGATACCATGGTCGATGGTATCAAAAGCCGCTGAGAGGTCTAATAGGACCAGGATGGAGGAACAACCCCCATCTCTGGCCCTCCAGAGATCATCTACCAATGCGACCAATGCCGTCTAGGTGCTGTGCCCGGGCCGGAAGCCAGACTGGGGCGGGTCTAGATAATCAACTTCCTCCAGGTGACGGGGAAACTGTTGTGCCACCACACTCTCTACGACCTTCGCCAGAAAGGGAAGGTTGGAGAAGGGACGATAGTTGGCTAATAAAGCTGGGTCCAGAGAGGGCTTCTTCAGTAGGGGCCTCACCATGGCCTCTTTAAGGGAGGCAGGCAAGAAACCCTCACTAAGAGAAGCGTTGACAACCTCCTGGAGCCAGCCTCGTGTCACCTCCCAGGATGCCAGTACAAGCCAGGAAGGACACGGGTCCAATAAACATGTGATGGCTCGCAGTCGCCCACGTAACCTGTCCATATCCTCGGAAGTAATAGAGTCAAACTCCTGCCAGCCAAGATCCGCCTCGTGCAATCCCACTGGGCCATCAATGGAGACTAGCTCGTTCTGAATCTGAGCGATTTTCTCCTGCAGATAAATCACAAATTCCTCTGCTCTACCCTGTAAAGGGGTTTCCCGCACCCTCTGTTGTAGGAGGGAGCGGGTCACCCTAAACAGGGCGGCAGGGCGGTTATCTGCGGATGCTATGAGAGTGGCACAGTGATGGCGTTTGGCCACTCTCAGCGCCACAATGTAAGTCCGTAAATGGGCTCTTACCTGTGTCCGGTCAGATTCAGATCGAGTAGACCTCCATCTTCTCTCTAGGCATCTCTTGTGGCGTTTCATCACCCTTAGCTCCTCGGTAAACCAAGGAGCCAGGGTGGCTCGCCGCCGCAAGAGAGGCCGCAAAGGTGCGACCCGATCCAAGGCTCCCGTGGTCGCAGTATTCCATGCGGCCACGAGGTCCTCCATCGGGGCGCGGGTCAGGGGTACAGGAAGTGGCCCAAGCGCCGCCTGGAACCCATCAGGGTCCATCAGGCACCTGGGGCGGAACCAAATAGGTGACTCAGGTTCCGCCTCCCCGCAGTGAGGAGTAGCGATTGGAAAGTCGAGCCGGAGAAGTGAGTGGTCTGACCATGACAAGGGCGTGATGACTATGTCCCCTATACCCAGATCACTCTTCCATTGGCCTGAGACAAAATGAGGTCCGGTGTATGTCCACCCTCATGGGTGGGGCCTTGAATTAATTGGGTCAGGTCCATGGCCGTCATGGAAGCCATGAACTCCCGAGCTACCTCGGATGATTTGCCCACCGATGGCAGATTAAAGTCCCCCATGACTAAAAGTCTGGGGGTCTCAACTGCCATTGTAGCGATCACCTCGAGGAGCTCGGGCAGGGCTGCTGTTACATAGCGGGGAGCCAGGTATACAACCAGCAAGCCCAACTGCCTCCCTAGGCCCCACTTCACACAGAGGGACTCACAACCGGTGGTCTGTGGCACAATGGTCTCTCTCGGCTCCAGACCTTCCCTAACAATAACCGCTACCCCACCACCCCTGCCTAGGGCCCGAGGCTGATGAAAAGCGCGGTAACCTGGTGGGCACATTTCAACGAGGGGGAGTCCACCCTCGTGGCCCAACCAGGTCTCCGCAATTCCTACCAGGTCCGGCTCCCCCTCTGACACAAGGTCATGGATGAGGGGGGCTTTGTTGACCACGGACCTGGCGTTGCAAAACATCAGCCGCAGGCCCTGGCTCTGTACTCCCTGACCACCTAGCCTGCGGGGGTTGTGGCGCCCTACCGTCTGTAACCAACGGCTACGCGCCCCCAACCGGGAGAAGGAAACTTGTCTCCCCTCGGACCTGCCTCTCCCCATGAGTTATTGTGTGATCAACCAAATTTTACCTTAGTATTATTCAAACCCAGCCTGAAGTTCTCTTGCACACAAGCTTTACCTAAAAGCCACATAATATAGTTTGGCATATAATTGTTATATCTAGATGTCATGCTATGGTCAAATACATGTTGTGGTTTAATGTGATAGCCTGATTTGCAGATTAAGACAAGAGCTGGTTTTTTTAGTACATACTGACTCACCAACTAGAGTATTCAATGTCATTGCAATTCAGAATACTATTTATTGCAACCTTTGTTTTTTGTTCCGCTCCTTCAACAATGACCAGCAGGGGGCTTCATTTAACCATATTAAAAATGTGCCCAACTCAGAAATAAAAATTGTCTCTAAGGATAGAGTTGCATGATAAGATGGTGGGCTTCTTGGAATTTGCAGATCCCAGGTGAAATTCTGAGGAGGACAGATCTGATCTTTCACATAGAGTGACTATGTTTAAACAACATTCCAGGCCATAAACCATGGCTTAACATGCCATACTAGCTGTGTTCAAGTTAACAAGACTTAATTGAGCAAACATCATGATGGTTTAATATGATGATTTGATTTAAGCATTTATTTGATTTAGACTTACCGGTACTTAGCATTTACAGTTGTAAACTAAGGTTGTTAATGTGTTGTGATTTTTTTGCCAGTCCATTCCTATTTTTTGGTACAAGCTATTACAATGAAGTGCAGCTTCACACAAACCAAGCGAATTTTTAGCATTAATGAGTGAAGCCATCCAAATGTCAGGCTGTTTGAATTTTCCAGTATAGTGGTACTTTGATACTTGCCTGTTTCAAAACTCACTCAGTTTGATACTCAATTCATTGTGATGCATTGTCGTGGTACTTGTTTGTGTGCGATAGGAAGAGGGATGGCTGTAGAAAATGGGCAGGAAGTTGGCCATGTTGGGAAGGTTGCTGGGAAGGAAGAGGGGGACGACTGCAGAGGAAGGACAGGAAACTTCAATGGTTGCAGAGCAAGAACAGGAAGATGGCCATGCTGGGAAGGTCACTGATATAGGAAAAGTGACAAGACAGAAAGTCCTTCCCAGCTGAAACAAAGGGTCACATGGTTAGTTTGGCATTCATTATTTTTAGTACTTGTCACGCCTCCCAGAACCAATTAACGATGTGTACCGAAGTATTATTGTATAAGGACTAATATATTTTGGATCTTCCAGGCTGTAACTAGAATCATGCCATGGAGATGGCTTTGATACAAATATTCAGAAGTTGTTACAAAAACAAAAAAATTCATCATTACTTGCACCATGGAAATGCAGTAGTATTACCGGTAGGCAGAGATTCAAACTGGCTTTTCCCTGACTCACAGGGGAAAGGGAGAAAAATACAATCAGATTTAAAGTATTTTGTTAATATAGCCTGCTCTATAAATCAAACTTCTAGTCTTCTTGTGAAGCCTGTTGCCTAATCTGAGCAACCTTGAAGCGCTAACACATGTATTGTACAAAGCCATCCTTTAAACATATTTGCTGAATAACTCACAAGGGTCTGGATTCACAAAACAGGTTAAGGCAAAATCAAACCTCATTATGAAATTCAACAGTATATGAACTTCATCTGTAAAAGTAGTAAAATCAAGAAGTTGCACTTCAGTGCATCCAGTAGATACAGACCACAGAAAGATGATTCTGATGAGATTGTTTGACTTCCCCTTCATAGTCCAATAGTCATTGGACTATGGAATCCAATTTGCATTTCATATCAGCAAAACACCATCCTAGGCAAAGATGAGCAACAAGCTGGTCTATGCTTAACTTTTCTTGGCGTCAGAGTATTAGCTAGGCTGAGTAGGACAAAGAAGACTCCCAGCTGGAGGAGAATAACATGGCAATGAGAACTGGAAAAATTACATATTGGATTAGTTTGTCTCTTTCACTGCATAACAGCACTGACAGGAACTCATAACCAATTCTGTCATTGCTATGTGGGGGAGACATAGCTGTAATTTCCTTCTGAGTGGAGATTCTTTCATCTCATTCCCTGACTAAAAAACTAACTCAATATCAGTAAAAACCAGAAACAGGGATTCTAAAACCTTATCCTAAGATCAGGAACAATAAGCAATTTTTAATGATTGTTGGTATCTATAAATAATAAATAAATAAATAAATAATTTAATTTATAGCCCGCTCTCTCTCCCCGAAGGGACTCGAGGCGGGGCACAGGGAAATTAAAAATCATATAAAATCACAGACAATACAATATTAAAAAAGAATTAAATGAAACCCTGTGCTAAAATCTCCAAAGCTATACAGTGGGAACAGTGTTTGACTCAGTATTCCAGCAAGCAATAATTAAGGCATTGTTCAACCAAGGCATAACACTGCTTACATAACCTTGCTACAATCAATGTATGAAAAAACAATGGCAACAATTTGTCTTAATGATCTTAAGGTGAAAATCAACATAGAATGGGGTATACGACAAGGCAATACAATATCCTTTTCTCAGCCTGCCTTGAAGAAGTATTTTGCAAACTAGACTGGGCAAAAGATGGAATAAAGATCAATGACATCTATTTAAATCACTTAAGATTTGCAGATGATGATGCTCTCTTCTCACAAGTCCCACAGATACAAGAGCTGCACAAAGCAGGAGAACCATTCGGCTTAAAAATAGACCTGGTCATTTTTAATAAATTCACCAAAGAAAAGAAAAGTTTTTATATCTGGAGAAGAACTAGACGTAGTAGACCACTACATATACCTTGGATCTCAATGGAAGGTGATACAATAAAGAAAACTGAACAGCATTTTAAATGTAGTTGGCAGGCATTTGCAAGCTAAGCAAGATTTTCAAAAAAACAAAAACAAAAACCCATGCCTGAAAAGTTTTCAATCAATGTATGCTACCTGCTCTAACATATGCCGGTGAAACATGGACGCTAACCTCCCAATTGATAAAAAAGCTATGAATGGCACAGAGAGCCATGGAAAGATACATGCTCAGCATTACAAAACAAGATACAAAGACCTGCACATGGATTAGAGAAGAAACAAACGTATATGCTATCAAAAGAGTAAAAGAATTGAAATGGAAGTGGGCTGAAAACTGATGGCAGTCATAGAATGGATCCTATTGAATAAAAAGCATAAATGAAAGAGACTTAAAACAGAATGGATTAACAATATCAGCAAGTATTGTAGGCCCAATTGGCAAAACAAAGCTCAGGACTATATTGGTTGGAAACATGTGGAAGAGGCCTTCATCCTTCATTGGATAGACAATGCTAAAGTGATGATGATGATGATGATGACAACAGTGGGAAAGATACAGATAACAGGAGGGATGTCATTCCCAGGGAATTGGGGAGGGGGGGAGGGTCTGTCCCAAAGAGGGCTATTGCATCGGTACTGTGAGTGGGCGGTGCAGGTATGGCGGGAGCCAAGGGCCATATTGTGTAAGGGGAGGGCGCACTCGCTATCTTCGTGCGGTGGCGCGCTCCGGCCCTTACGGCTCCTCTTGCAACCCAGGGGGTTTAGGATCTCAGGGCCTGGGTCTTCGGCTGATGCTATGTAACGCCAGGTCCATGGTCAATAAAGCCCCCCTCATTCACGATCTAGATTTGGAGGGGAGTGCGGACCTGGCGGGTATTACGGAGATCTGGTTGGGCCAAGAGGAGGGTGCCCCTCATGGAAATGTGCCCACCAGGTTACCGTGCATTTCACCAGCCTAGAGCTCAGGGTCGGGGGTGGGGGTGGGGGTGGCGGTTGTTATAAAGGAGAGTCTGGATCCGAGGGAGACCACTGTGCCTCAGATAGCCGGATGTGAGTCTCTCTGTGTGAAGTGGGGTCATGGGAGGCAGTTGGGCCTGCTGATCGTGTATCTGGCTCCCCACTACATATCAGCAGCCCTACCCGAGCTTCTCAATGTGATAGCCGAGATGGCAGTTGGCACCCCCAGACTGTTAGTCATGGGGGATTTCAACCTGCCGTCAGTAGGTGAGACATCTGAGATGGCACGGGAGTTCATGGCCTCCATGACGGCCATGGACCTGACTCAGTTAATTCATGACCCACCCACACTGGAGGACATACACTGGATCTAGCTTTTGTCTCTGGCCAGTGGTTGAGTGATCTTGGTTTAGGGCAGGGGTCTGCAAAGTTGGCTCTTTTAAGACTCGTGGACTTCAACTCCCAAAGTTCCCCAGCCAGCATAGCTGGCTGGTGAATTCTGGGAGTTGAAGTCCACCAGTCTTAAAAGAGCCGACTTTGCAGACCCCTGGTTTAGGGGAAATAGCCATCAAACCCGTCATGGTCAGATCACTCTCTCCTCCGGCTTGACTTTCCAACCGCTGCACCCTACCGTGGGGAGGCGGAACCGGAATCGGTGATATGGTTCCGCCCCAGGCACCTAATGGACCCTGAGAGGTTCCAGATGGAGCTTGGGCCAATACCTGAGACACTGACCCACGACTTGACTGAGGACCTGGTGGCCGCCTGGAACAGTGCGGCCACGGGGGCCCTGGACCGGATCGTGCCTTTGTGGCCTCTAACCTGGCGCCGAACCACCTTGGCTCCTTGGTTCTCCGAGGAGCTGAGGGTGATGAAGCGTCGGAAGAGATGCCTAGAGAGTGGTTGGAGGGCCTCCCGCTCCGAATGTGACCGAACACTGGTAAAGTCTTATTTAAAGACCTACCTAGTGGTGATAAGAGCGGCGAAACGCAATTATTTCTCCGCTCATGTCATGTCTGCAGATAACCGACCAGCCGCCCTGTTTAGGGTGACCCGCTCCCTTCTTCACTTGAAGGCGCGGGATGCTCCCCTACAGGGTTGAGCGGAGGATTTTGGGCGTTATCTGCATGATAAAATCGATCAGATTCGGGACGGGTTGGCCTCCGACTGGACTAGTTCAGACGGGCTGACAGAGGCAGGTCCTGAGAGTGTTATCTGGGAGGAGTTCGATCCTGTGACTCCTGAGGACATGGACAGGATACTGGGGCGGCTGAACGCCACCACATGCTTATTGGACCCGTGTCTCTCCTGGCTGGTACTGGCCTCCCAGGAGGTTACACGAGGCTGGCTCCAGGGAATTATTAACACTTCTTTGAGTGAGGGGTTTCTGCCGGACACCTTGAAAGAGGTAGTGGTGAAACCCCTCCTCAAGAAGCCCTCTCTGGATCCGGCTGTTTTGGCCAACTATCGTCCCGTCTTCAACCTTCGATTCATTGTGAAGGTTGTTGAGAGTGTGGTGGCGCGACAGCTTCCTCAGCACCTGGATGAAGCTGTCTATCTGGACTCGCGCCAGTCCGGCTTTCGGCCTGGGCGCAGCACGGAGACGGCATTGGTTGCGTTGGTCGATGATCTCTGGAGGGCTCGGGATAGGGGTTGTTCATCTATCCTGGTCCTGTTAGATCTCTCAGCGGCTTTTGATACCATCGACCATGGTATCTTGCTGCACCGGTTGGAGGGGTTAGGGGTGGGGGGCACCGTTTTATGGTGGTTCTCCTCCTATCTCTCAGACCGGTCGCAGTTTGTGTTGGCAGGGGGGCAGAGGTTGACATCAAGGTGCCTCACTTGTGGGGTCCCACAGGGGTCGGTCCTCTCGCCCCTCCTGTTCAACATCTATGTGAAGCCGTTGGGTGAGATCATCCGTGGTTTTGGTGTAGTGTTCCATCAGTACGCTGATGATACTCAGCTCTACATCTCTACCCTGGACCACCCCAACGATGCTGTGGAAGTGATGTCCCAGTGTCTGGAGGCTGTGCGAGTCTGGATGGGGAGGAACAGGCTCCGACTCAACCCATCCAAGACCAAGTGGTTGTGGCTTCCGCATCACGGTATAGCCAGCTGATGCCATCTCTGGCTATTGGGGGCGAGTCAGTGGCCCCCACAGAGAGGGCTCGCAACTTGGGTGTCCTCCTGGACTCTCGGCTGTCTTTAGAAGATCACCTGACGGCTGTGGCCAGGAGGGCTTTCTACCAGGTTCACCTGATACGCCAGTTTCGCCCCTTTCTGGATCGTGACGCCTTACGCACGGTCACTCAAGCCCTCATCACCTCCCGCCTGGATTATTGTAACGCTCTCTACATGGGGCTTCCCTTGAGGTGCACCCAGAGGCTCCAGTTGGTTCAGAATGCGGCCGCACGGGGGATTCTGGGAGCGTCTAGATGCTCCCATGTGACACCTCTCCTGTGTGAGCTGCACTGGCTGCCTGTGGCTTTCCGGGTGCGCTTCAAGGCTTAAAGCGCTCCATGGCAAGGAACCTGGTTACTTGCAAGACCGCCTCCTGCTGCCAAATACCTCCCACTGACCAGTTCGCTCCCACAGAGAGGGCCTCCTCAGGGTGCCGTCGGCCAGACAATGTCGGCTTGCGACCCCCAGGGGGAGAGCCTTCTCTGTGGCAGCTCCTACCCTCTGGAATGACCTACCCTCTGAACTACGGACGATCACGGGCCTACATCTCTTCTGTCAGGCCCTGAAGACACACTTATTTTGTGCTGCCGGCCTGTCATAGTTTTAAAGTGATTTTAGTACGGGGTTTTTAAACACAGGCCCATTACATTTAATTCACTTTAACATACTATTTTAGCTTTTGTATTACCCATTTTATTATGGCTGTACACCACCCTGAATCCCGGATGGGAGAAGGGCAGTATATAAATTGAATAAAACTAAAACTAAACTAAACAGGGGCAGGTGCTATAACTGAAAAAGGTCTTGCAAGATGTCACTATTTAATTGACGAAGTCCAGAGCATGTTCACCACAAAGGCCATATCTATTTTCTCCATCTGCTTACTTTCATGTTGTCCTTCCCACCCCCTGGGAAGCCACACACACACACACACACACACACACACACACACACACACACACACACACACACGTGTTTACGCTGTAGAATGGCTTACTGCTGGTTTACTTCTAATGTTCTCAGTCAAGATATTGTATGGGAATTGCAGATTAATAGGGAAGGTTGATATAGGCGGGGACTGCAGGTCCTGGGAAGAGGAGACAGTTTAGCTATATAATTATATGGGCAGGCTGGATTCGTACAACACTGGGCATCTTATAGTATGATTTAGTCAATACTCAAAACATAAAAGCGATGTTCCCTGTAATTTCTGACATGCTACATACAGAGAAAAAATGTTTTCTGCAGCTTTTCAAAAATCAAAAACAATTTATGCACCATAGTGCAAACAAATAAGTATATTGCAAATAAATGCAATCGCCACGTTTACATATTTTTATAATTATAGATAATATTTGATGAGCCCGGAATCTTGGACTGCTGTTGGTTGTTGAGTGAAACAATTCTTAAATGAAACTTATATGATTGCTTTGCTCAACAACTGCAATCCTGACATTCCTGGTTGCATTCATCAAACAATCATGTGGGTCCTTAAATGGACGGACTCTCAGGTTAGGAATGTGAGATACCTTGGGGGTGGGGGGAGCTGGGAGCTGAAAATCCTTTCTGCTAAAATCCAAGCAGAATTTTTAAACTGGCGGCCCACGGGCTAGATGCATCACACACAGACCATGCTCAACAGGGCCCCACAAAGGCAAAAAACCCTCAAGACACGTCACATGACAGAACTGAGTTTGACATCCATGCCTTAAAGGGAGAGGCATTCATGCAGGGCCTGTGCTGGACCTCCCAGGGTCTCTACCACCAAACAGTGGCACCCCACACTACTTAATTTATTGTGCTGTTTCTCTATTCTTTGCTTGGATTTCAGCTCTCTCTCATCTCTAGGGGCTGGCTGAAAAGGCTGCCTGCTAAATGATGTCATGTGATTTGAGCTCAAATCATCAAGATAGGCAGCCCTCTCTCATTATTTTTCCATCATTTCCTTTTCTGGATGTATTCTAAACATATTTAGCCTTAATTATTAATTTTAAAAATGAATTGCTTATTAACAACAGGGCACACATATTACCGAATCACTTTTTGAGGAGGAGGTTCAAAGGGGCCTGTCAGGAGCCACTTCTCAGTACAGAGCAGGCCAATGACATTGCAAGAGGCTCTCGGGTCAGGCCCAGTGGTGGGTTTCTGCAGGCTCGCACCTACTCACGAGAGCCGGTTGGTGAAATTTAGAGAACCGGTGAGAGGGGGTCCCACCGGCGTACCTGGAAGTAAATCTGGCCCGCCGCTGCCAGTGACCCAACGGGAAGGAAAGGAAAGAAGAAAAGAAAGAAAGAAAGAAAGAAAGAAAGAAAGAAAGAAAGAAAGAAAGAAAGAAAGAAAGAAAGAAAGAAAGAATTTATCATCACAATTGAGTCCAAAATTTTGGTTGCTAAGCAAGAGCGTTGTTAAATGAGTTTCACCACATTTTAAAAGGTGGCCACTTCCACCCTGTCACATGACTGCCAAGCCACGCCCACAAAATAGGCCATACCTACAGAGTAGGTTCTAAAAAATTTGAAACCCACCACTGGTCAGGCCTCATATATCTCTAACAGGATCCAAATTGAGAGCTACAAGCTGAAAGGAAACTGTAAAGAAGTAATATTACTGGATGATAATAATTCTATGCATATGTATTGGATGGATAATATGGGATTTTATATAAACTGTAAGTGATGACTGTGGTGAGGGGGCACAGAAGTTTTGCAACCAATCAACACACTATATGTAACTGGAGGATGGTTTTTACGTTTTATGTCTATTTATGTTTGTCTGTTTAAAAATAAAATAAATTGTTTTAAAATTAAGGCTGAAAGGAAACTGCTTGTCTACTGTCCTGGGAAATAGCTGGTGCTGAGCCAAAGCAGTGGCCTTAGGCAATTTCATGATGCCTAAAATATTATTTTGGAAAAACTTAATTTTGTGCCCATTCAATTTTTATCATGCATATGATTTTTGCAAATAATGTGGGAGGGAACATAACATGGGAGAATCAGTATTAGTGTAAAATTGTACCAAAGGAACTGTGAACCAGCATCTCTTTCCTCCATCCATCATGTCCTATAAAAACTTGTGGGATAATGTTCACACAACCCTCCCTCACAAGGCCTTTAGAACAAAAGAAATTGCAGTTGTAGAAATGCTGGAAAGCACAATGCTCTATTATGTGACCCACTGCTAAAGGTTGGTGTCCTCAGGTCATGATTGCCAAACAATTCCCAACCCACATCATCTTTAGCCATCTAACTAATGAAAAGGAGATTCTTGATATATTGATGCCTCTCCACAATTGTCTGGTTATCAATCAAGATTAGAGGAAGTTATGTGAGGCCTCTTCCTTTACAAAGTGACTTAGTTATATAGTGGTACCTCAGGACTCATTGTTAATTGGTTCCGGGAGGTGCGATGAGTACCCAAAATGATCAGTACTAAACACATTTTCCCCATAAGGAATATTGTAGCGAGTCACAAGGCAGCTGACCCCAACAAGTTCTAGATTATGTGTTGGGTACCAAACAAACTATGAACACAAGAACAAAATGTTCGTATCAAAATGCATTGAGTACCAAATTCAATGCATTTCAGAGCAGTTGAGTACCAAGGTGTGTGTGTGTATGTGTGTGTGTGTATATATATGTATATGTTAGATTTTTAAGGGCTGAAAATAAAGAGACCAGGATGGATCCATTTCAGGCTTATTAGCCTGAAATCTAAAAATCTAACACATATCTAAAAAATTTCACACAGCAGTAATCCAATTGGTTCTCTGTCTGGATGATCTCTAGGTTGAGTCGAAGGGCAGAGAGGGATGACGTTAAGTCTCCTCCCCTTAAAGGGACCCCTGAACAGAAGCTGTGATAATATTCTCTCATATATATATGAGCCGAAGCCTGATGGTGATGGGGGTGATCCCATCGAAACGTTGCAAAAACACCTTTAATTTTACACGGGAAAAGACCCGAATAAACCAAAATCTACATACCTATACCCGTGAAAATCTACGAAAACATATATATATATGTATATATATCACGTTTCGACAAGATCTCACTTGTCATCATCAGGCAGGCTTGTGTCTGTGAGTGTGACTGCGAAGGCATCGCCCCTCTTTAAATCTTGGTGGGGGGGGGGTGGAGTGCTGACTATTGTTGTGAGTGGGTTGATTGGCTGTGCAGTTGCATCGTGACTGGTAGATTGATGCTGATTGGTCTCATTTGTATGTTTCTCCTTGTTTTGAATTTCAACGGCTTGGCTGGAGGGTGGGGCTCGTCTGCTGGTCAATGCTGGCTTCCAGATATCTGCTAGGCGGGAGGTATCATCACGTCTGTTCATGCTGCTAGATTGTTTCTCTATTTCAATGGCTTCTCTGATTATTCTCCTGTTGAGCTGTTCCGCCTTGAAGATCATTTTAGTTCCTTGAAAGTCAATGTCATGTCCTGTAGTTTTGAAATGTTGATAGAGAGATGAGGTATTAAGATGATTTTTTAAAGCATTTTTATGTTCAGCAATAGTCAGCACTCCACCCCCCCATCAAGATTTAAAGAGGGGCGATGCCTCCGCAGTCACACTCACAGACACAAGTCTGCCTGATGATGACAAGTGAGATCTTGTCGAAACGTTGCAACAACTTTTCTATGCCTTATACACGGGAAAATCCCCGAAGCTTCAGCTGGCCATACTTCATCTACTGGGATTTGAACCGGCACTTTCCAGCATTTCAGGCAAGCCTTCCTATGCCTTGAGCTAACCGGCTTTCCCTGAAAGCTTTCCCTGAAAGTATGGCCAGCTGAAGAAGGCTAAAAAGCCTGAAATAGTTCTATCCTGGTCTTTTAATTATTAAATCAGCCCTTAAAAAATCTAACACATACCTAAAAAACAGCAGCAATCTTAATGGGTCTCTGTCTGGATGATCTCTAGGTTGAGTCGAAGGGCAGAGAAGGATGACAGTTTGTCTCCTCCCTTAAACGGGCCTAAAAACAGGAGCTGTAAAAATATTCTCTCATATATATAAAAAATATATAAAAATATTCTCTCATATATATATATATATATGAGAGAATATTTTCACAGCTCCTGTTCAGGGCCCCTTTAAGGAAGGAGACTTAAACGTCATCTCTCTCTGCCCTTCGACTCAACCCAGAGATCATCCAGACAAAGAACCAATTAGATTACTGCTGTGTGATTTATATATATATATATATATATGATTTGTGCTTCAGATCTAACAGACAGGAGGTTATTACAATGTAAAAGGTTCATTGAATCATGTGTGTTGCACAATCCAAACCTGCCAGCAGCAAAACATCCTCAAATAACCAATTATATACTTTAATACTATACATACATTTGGATCTGCATTTATTCATATTTAGAATAGACCCATTATAATCAATAGGACATGTTTTAGTTTTTAGCTGTCTTTTTAAGTTCAAAGTATCTATTTTATGTCTGAATTTGTACAGAAAAAAAACTCTAGCAGGGTGTGCCAATTAAAACCAAGCATTACAACTAGCATACTGCTTACCCATTTTGCCTTTCAGCTCCACCCTAGGAGCCTTCCAGGCAGGAAACCATTTTTGCGTATGTATGTATGTATGTATGTATGTATGTATGTATGTATGTATGTATGTATGTGTGTATGTATGTATGTGTGTATATATATATATACATTTTGTCTATATTACGTTAAAATTATATATATATATATAATTTTAACATAATATAGACAAAATGTTTTAAAAAGCAATTCCAGTCAAACTTCAGTAACTGGTTTTAGTTGGTATTAAAGACATATTGTATAGATGTCTGAGGATTTAAACAAAATGACTGCATTTGTTGCTCTAATTAGAACATTTGAAGGGTATAAAAAAAATCAATTTATTTAGGACCAGGCTAAAAATTAAGAGACATTAACTGAGTTCTAATCCTGCTTTAGGCAAGAAATCGCTGGACGACTTTGATAAATCATTCACTCTCAGCTTTAGGAAAAAGGCAATGGCAAACCACTTTAGAAAATATTGCCAAGAAAACTATGTGGATTAATTCAGTTAGTTATGGGTAGTCAATGCTGACTTGCGTGCGCACATACACAAATTCAATGTGAAATTGGGATTATCCCTACACACATTCAACATGTATCTCAAGATCAATGCCCAGGGTAGGACCACATCAGTTTGCACATTTATTTATTTTATTTATTTATTAATTAAATTTTTATCCCGCCCTATCTCCCAAAAGAGGGACTCAGGGTGGCGCACAGGAACTTAAAAACCCACAATACAAATAGTACAAATTCTACAAAATTTACAACTATTATTAAACAATTTAACCCGTGCTAAAAAGGGACATTTAATTTAAAACCCAAATCTAATAAAACATGGTTAGCAGTTATGCCAGGCCGGCCATACGAAAAAAATAGGTTTTTAAAGTCCGGCAGAAGAGGCGAAGATCGGTGATAGTCCGGAGGTCTGGGGGGAGGTCATTCCAAAGGGCGGGACCTGCCACAGAGAAGGCTCTTCCCCGGGCGTCGCTAGCCGGCATTGTCCAGCGGACGGCACCCTAAGGAGACCCTCCCTGTGGGAGCAGACAGGTCGAGTGGAGGTATGCGGTAGAAGGCGGTCCTGCAAGTAACCAGGCCCACTGCCATGGAGTGCTTTAAAGATGGTCACTAAGACCTTGAAACGCACCTGGAAGGCTACCGGCAACCAGTGCAGCTCGCGCAGGAGAAGTGTTACATGGGAGTATTTTGAAACTCCCAAAATCCCCCGTGCGGCCGCATTCTGCACCAACTGGAGCCTCCGAGTGCATCTCAAGGGCAGCCCCATGTAGAGAGCATTACAGCAGTCCAGGCGCGAAATGACAAGAGTTTGAGTGACTGTCTGTAAGGCGCCACGATCCCGAAAGGGGCGCAACTGGCATATCAGTTACACCTGATAGAAGGCCCCCCTGGCCACGGCCGTCAGATGTTCATCTAAGGACAGCCGGGAATCCAGGAGGACACCCAAGTTGCGAGCCCTTTCTGCGGGGGCTAGCTGTTCCCCCCCCCCCCCCATAGCCAGAGATGGAACTAACTGGCTATGTCGCAGCGCCGGAAACCACAGCTTGGAGGGGTTGAGTCGGAGTCCGTTCCTCCCCATCCAGGCCCGCACGGCCTCCAAACACCGGGACATCACATCGGCGGCATCGTTGGGGTGGTCCACTTGTCATTATACTGGTATACTATACACTGGTATACTGGTCAGATTACTGTTGTACTGGTAGACTCCTAACAGTGTGGTTGAATGAGTAAACTTTTATTCATGATCTGGCTCAGGAAATTGGGCCAAGAAAATTCTTCTAACAGTTTGGCAGATTAAGTCCAAGCATTCCCTCCATTCAATTAAAACCATCTTCTGGTTGCTTCTCGATAATCCTATGTTTAGCTGGCTATTTTACTGTTTAAGTTACCTTAACCTTTAGGAAGGAAGGAAGGAAGGAATACAAACGTTTTGAGCAAACCCACAATTTGCCAGATGGCAAGGAAATACACTACCAATAGTTAAGAGGATCACATATTTTTCTCCCAACTGAGGCGGACAGCTGCTTTCTATCCCGTCCCCCCTCCGTACCGGAGCAACTCGCTAACGCCCCCCACCCCCCTCCAAAACCGCCTGGCCTATAAGGGGACTGGGTGTTCGCCCTCTCCTTTCCTCGGCTGTGATCCTTACGTAATTGCAAGAGAATTCCGCCAGAGGGCGGTGTATCTGGGCCTCCCGTGCACGAGGGGTTTTAGAGCAACCCACTCCTGGGGTAAATCCAGCCTTAGCGTGACTCTCCCTGCCTCCCTCTCCCCACTTGCCAGTCTACCTCTTTCCCCAAAGGCCCCTCCTAATCCCTCGCTCCTCGCCGCGGGAGGCCCTAAGCTGTCTTTTCAGGCTCTTTCCTCAGCGCGCTCTGGCTCTCGGCTCTTTCAATGCCGCTCCCTGGCAGGAGACGTGTTGGACAAGTGGAGGGATCCGTCCCCCGCCAGCAAGGTCAAGGTGCGCTTAAAGGCAGCTTCTTCTCTCGACTGGGCGGCGGGCGCCGACGGGCCAGCTTTGAAGAAGCGCAGGAACAATGCTAAGGTTTGTTCCCATCGCCACTACCAGCTTTTCTACACTTTCACGCTCAAGTTGCTCGGGAAAGGAGACCAGCCTCCTGGCCCCCAGATGGGCCACCAAGTTGTCTCCCCCGGAGGATATTGTGCTGGTTTTCTGGGGAAAGTCTTTTGCCCCTACTAATTTTTTTTTAGCAGTGAGTACTGGTGGCTACCACCAGCCTTTTGTTCTCTGCACATTTAACAGCTGGCTAAAATCTCTTGACTTGGAAATAAAGTGATGAGAAAACCTTGTGGTGCTAGGAGAGCTCCTAAGTTTGCAATACAGGAAAAAAGGTATAGCTTTTTCAGGAGACAGAGAGAGATATCATTTTTTTGTGACAGCCTCAAAGTCTTGGAAATCCTCTATCCCATAACTAGATTAAGGCTTGCATGCTATGACTGAACCAGACAACAGCCGAAAAGAACCCCCCCCCCCCAACTAACAATTCATGGTGGGTTTTCTGTTTAATAAGAACAACAGTCACAAAAATACAATCAAACTGTCTGCAACTCCCCTCCCCCCAGCCCCATAATAACAAAAAGCTTCAGGAATCATCTTTGTTATGTAGCTACCTATTAAGTCTATTACAACCATCAGAAAAGTTGGTGGCACATTAAATTTGACACATGTCTAGAAGCATTCCACAATATTTTTGTGACATATTTCAAGTGTGAAAGGCTTCTCACATAGCAATCCATGTGCAACAAATTTGTTAAGCAGATTGCTATTTTCTGTGCCACAGTTTGGGATGAAGGAGTTAGCCTGAGTGAGAGAGATATTGAGACCTCTGTAACCATCTTGTTCCCACCTGCAACTTCTTGGGAGTTGATGTTGCTCTCCTTGTAGAGGACATAACTCATCCTGACTGAGAAGAAGACACAAGATAAATTGTCACCATTGCACTGTCATTTCAACAGGACAAGAATTTGCATTGTTGCTGCATTTCCTTGTAAATACGAATCCTGCAGCTTTAGAATGAAGAGAGTAAAAAGAAAGCAAAGTGTTGGGGAAATTTGGATTTTGAAGAAGACAATAATAATAGTTATGGTTGTAATTTAAATGTTACAATATAGTTCAGTAGTAATAACAGTTACATGTTAATAACAAGAAAATGTGAATATTCAGTTTTAGCTTACCTTCTTTTATGTCCAGAGTTTCCATGAAGATCAGAGATTCCAAAGGCTACAAAAGCTTTAGCTACGAAAATCACTCCAAAAATTACTGCACCACTACCCTGGTTTTTTATATGATGGGAAAATATTAAATACGGAGAGTAGCTAATTAAAATCAAAGTTAATTTTTGCCTCGGTTTTGGAGTATTGTTTCTTATATACCATTCAAGTGCAACTCTCCTTCCCATATTTTACTCCCTCCTTATACAAATAGTCCTTGACTTATGACCACATTTGGAATTAGATTTTCTGACATTAAGCAATGCAGTTGCAAGGTAAGTCACACCTGATTTTAGAACCTATTTAACCTCTGTTGTCAGGCAAATCACATGGTTTGTTAATACATTTGGATTCCCTTATTGCCATTTGCCATTGATTGTCAGAAGCCCCCTGGAAAGATTGCAAATAGTGATCATGTGACCCCCAGAATACTGCAACTATTGTAAGTGCATGCCGGTTTCCAAGCACTGAATTTTGATCACATAATCGCAGGGATGATGTGATTGTCTGATGGTCATTAAACAAATGCTTGTAAGCCATGGACTATCTGCATTGTGAGTCTTTTTCAGAACAAAATGTACATTTAGTCCAGGGGTGGGTTCCAGCTGCTGCTACTGCCGTTTTGCTCAGGGCCGCACTTTACACACGCACTTGATGCATGCTGCATGCGCAGTACAAAAAATGCTTATGCGCATGCGCATAAGCAAAAAAAACAAGATGGTGGCACCTATGGTACTGCCGAGAGAACCGGTTTGGAGGCGTGGCAGGCCAGGTTACTACCTACTCGGCCAAACTGGTACAAACCAGTAGGAATCCACCTCTGATTTAGTCTAATTAAACCCATGATAGATATAATTATGTTGTAGATATTAATTGACCTTGGTTATTGGGATAAAATCACTGACCAGTAGAGCCGGATAAGTAAGCAATGATTGCAGAATTTGTTCATTTTGAATACTCTAAGATTGCTATCAGCTTGGAAAGTAATTCAACTTTTCTTCCACTGTATGTGTAATTAAACAAAAAGAAGCAATTAAAACACTGAGTTGGATGCATGTGCACTAAGTAGGTAAACTTGTTAAGAAATTGACTCCTTTGACCTTTCTTTCCCAATCCAGTTCCATCGTTTCTTGCTAAATGAGGTAAGGTGGGAGGAAGATATGGGAAAATCCACTTCAGCCAACATGAGCATAAAAAGAGTTGAAAGTTGGAAGCAACTTATTATTCAGCATAAATGTTTATGAACACCTGGTGTGATGTGGTGGATCTATTATATTGTGGAAATATATATCCTCTTTGGCTCCACTTATTTCCACCAATTTTTAAATGAAAGCAAACTCAGATGCCTATGCTTGCCTTCGACTTTATTACCACTTAGAGGATGAAGTGAACACATGACACTGTAAACACAGAGGTGCCTGGTGAATTGTAGCAGCTGTAATTTCAAAAAAGCTAGAGAACACAAGATGAGGAACGCTGCATTTGGATTACTACCTCTTCTGGGTATCCAAGCCTCTTCTACAATTCTACAAAGGCCATCTGAGCGCATCTAAGGTTCTTAAATTCAAATAATATTGGGTTGGGTTAGGATATCTTATGGATCCCTATTCTTTATGAATACGGCAAGCCCAATCTATGAATTGTGAGAACTCTTGCTGATGGTAAGAAACAGACTACAAATGTGAAATACATTCGATATTTCACATTTCGTAATTATGTGATTTTCTACCCCAGCCCAGCTTTACTGGATTGATGATGCCAAGAATGTAATGGTAGTTCAGCCTCTCCCATTGATTTCCATAGCAATGATCCTCTTTTTTTCTTTGGCGGGCAGCACTTAGTCAGGCCTTTTGTAGCTGGTTTTAATTAAAAGACTCTTAAGTGTGAGACAAAAGCAAAGCTGAAGGGGTATGTGCAGGAATAAAATATCAGGAGAAAGAGTCTTCCTCTAGTAGCATGCAAGCACTAACACCCCCTCCCAAATCTCCAGGCATCAATGCTAAAACCCTGAGCAAGAGGGAGCATTCCCAGATCTTTTAAGAGTAATTTTGGAAAGTGGACACTGAGTAGAGAGCCTGGCTATGTGGCCATGAAAAAGAAAGTAAAGAAGTTGTGCTTTGAGGTACATCTTCCCCTTAACAACCTAACCCAGGGGTGTCAAACTCGCAACGAACATTGTCATATAATGTATTGCAACTTTTTCCTCCTTTGCTAAACTGGGTGTGAGTGTGGCCAGCATTTGATACATCTGGCCCACCAAGTTTGACACCCCTGACCTAAACCACTGCTGCATAATTGAACAGCTCTTTTATTGTGCAGGAATCTAGGCAGGAGGCCCTTTCAAAATAAGAAATAAGTTACCTGCCTTTAAAATTGCATATTGTCTGGGAGCAACATACCAAACCACCTACATTAATATACAAGTAATATACAGTGTGGGTTCAACAACACGATAAAATTCACTTTTACTGTATCACCTCTTGGAAAACAAAAAAAATATGGGCAATCTTCATTTTCTCACTTCCTCTCTCTAATAATGGAGCTCATTTCCCTATATATTTCTTTTGTCTGTGGCATGATTTAGCAAAGCTAAGCATATTAAAGTTTGGCTAATCAAAATATGATTATGCATAACTATTTGTTAGAATTTATATATTATTCAAGAGACTCTTAGGATTTGCCTGCCCTTTTACAGTAAGAAAGCTACAAACAAGCTGAAAACAATGCAAAATTATAATAATCCCAGGGCCAGAGGAATGGTTAAAACTTTATATTAAAAAATCCAAGTAAAAGTGGGGAGGGGGCTTGTATTCTACACTCAAAATTCTTTGAAGGAGGCATGTTTTAAAGACTTTTTAAAAAACTAACAAAAAAGCAACAGGATCTGCGATCCATCTAAGTTGAAGAGTATGCTTTTGCTAAGAAGATGATCTGCAACAGACAACGCTTGTTCTGTTATTCCATTGAAGCCAATGAGTTTACAAATGACATTGTTGTAGTTTATGTCACACTTTTAGTTTAGATTATGCAATAGCTTTCGCTGGCTATTTATTATTCAAATGTTACCCAACTAGTTGTAGGTGATTAGAATAGAACACAATTATAGTACAGTAGAATATAACAAAACCACAAAATGTAATCCTCCTTTACATGTGCACCTATTTCTAAGTTCATGAGCCAAGCAAATTTATGGTTACAGCAAGCTGGCTTTCTGCATATGCTCCTGTAACATCCACACAATTTAATTCGGATCTAATCAGTGGTGGGATGCAAAAATTTTTAGTACCGGTTCTGTGGGTATGGTTTGGTGGGCGTGGCTTGGTGGGTGTAGCAGGAAAAGGAAACTAAAATCTCCATTCCCTCCCCACTCCAGGGGAAGATTACTGCAGAATCCCCATTTCCTCCCGATCAGCTGGGACTCGGGAAGCAGAGAATAGATGGGGACAGGCCAGTCAGAGGTGATATTTACTGGTTCTCTGAACTACTCAAAATTTCCGCTACCGGTTCTCCAGAACTAGTCAGAACCTGCTGAATACCACCTCTGGATCTAATGCACTTCCATTATAATATTTGAAGAAAACAAACTCCTTTACCCCAGCAACATTAATGGCGCCATCCCCATGTTCCAGAAACACCAGCAAAACCAATTATCCATCTATAACCATGCACTGATAAATCCTTTGTCCTAGCAGGGAAGCACATGAGGATAGATATTTCACATCGCTCACAGGAACTCAAAAGATACATTGTGAGTGCCATAATAATTTTAGCTGTAAACAATTCATGTGGTGCAATTTGGATTCCCACCTTAATTTGGATAATTTTCTCCTACCCACAAAAATATCTCTTCTGCCTTGTTCTATTCCATATTGAGCAGGAGAATTTATATTTTCACAAAGTTTATATCAGTACCAGAAAAATCAGCTATGATAAGCTTGATCTCAGCAGAATTTACTATGTATCAGGCCTCAGAATAGATTCTAGGATGTTTTGTTAGACCAAAGAATGTCTTAACTCCTATACGTTTATTGTTTTTCCAGTAACACTTTATTCACAACTATAGATAATTAAAAATGGCAGATATTATCAGACAGCTCATAGGCTTAAAAACATTCAAGATATTTTTAAAACAAAAATTTATTTATTTATTTATTTTGGTTTGGCAAGCATGTATGAGAAAACAAGCATAAGTATATATAACGTATAAGTATAAGCAGATATATGTATATACACAAGAAATAAGTAGAAATAAATGGGAACAGTAGGGCAGGGATCGTAGGTATGCTGTTGCGCTTACGCATGCCCCCTTACAAACCTCTTAGGAATGGGGTGAGGTCTACGGTAGACTGTTTAAGGTATGGTAACAAGAAAAGAGCTGGAAAAGATTTTAAAGCTCACGCTCATCTACCATAAGCATCATGTACAGATGAAAGTGCTAGACTTGGAACAGAGAGACAGGTTCAAATCCACCCTCAGCCATGAAAGCTCACTTGAGACTTTCTAAAGATTACTACATAAATCTAACAAAGAGTGAAATTTTGTGTGTGACGTACATGCAGATGAAGATCCCAAAGCAAAAGTTATGGTGTTGAATGCTCCTCTCTAAGAGACTGCCCATCGCTATGCCTTCTTCCAGAGTACTCCAATTCTCTCTCCTAAATATCTGAACTCCAACGTCCTTCTAACAGTAAGTTGACAGTCTTTCTTTGATGCACTATTTTGGGTCTTCTCTCCCATCAAATTCCTACCTTGTATCCCTGTTTTAGTAAATCGTGAGCTTCCCTCAGCAAGCAGTTACTCCCATCGTGAGTGTTACTTTTCATCACAGATTTCAGGAGAGGAATGGAGAGAAGCACAGTGGTCAGGAGAAAAGTGGTTCCCTCCCTCCCCCTACTGATTACTTACAGTGTTGAGTAATCAAAGCCCAACATTCAAATCTTGATTCCCAGGTTTGTGTCTAACAAGCTACCTAGAAAACTGATGCAGAATGATTGAGAAAGGTAAAGACAGGGTAGAGTACAGAGAATAGGAAAGCTAGTTGGTGTTGCTACCCTCAGGGTGGGGAATAGAGTACAGCTAATTATTTCCATGTAGCAAATCTCCTACACAGGATAAAAATTTGTCATAGCAGCCCAGAAGATTCTCCAACCTTATAAATAGCTGTCCCCTTTGGCATTTTGTCACATGCAAACGTGAAGGGCTGGTAGTATGTGGAAGGAAAAGGAAACAGCGCCCAGACTGGCTCAACAAGCCTAAAGCCCACCTGCAGTCTCTTTTAAACTTCTCTTTTTGTAGTATCACGTTCCTTAGGAGAGTTAAAATAGTTTCTGACCGTCCCAGCAGCTGGGCATACTTTGCCAAAATCTATAGCAGGCTGGATTGCTTGCGTACTCTATGACTGCAGTTCTCAGAGCAAACTGAATTCCTCAAACATGCACACCATACTATCATGAGGTCCAGGCAGATTCTGATAACATGTACTTGCTCATCAGAAGGTTTGTAGCTCCAGTCTTCACTCAATCTACTTTCAGTTTTTAGACCAGGTTTCTTTTTCTCCAAATTTGGCAACTTTGAAATGGATGGACTTTAACTCCCAGAATTCCCCAGCCAACACGCTAGGGCCCCCAACATTCCCTAGCATGCTGATTAGGGAATTCTGAAAGTTAGAATTCATCCATCTTAATGTTGACAAATTGGAGAAACACTGGGTTAGACTGAGGGAATCATACCCAGTTCTGTCCTCAGCATTCAGGTGGCATGCTGGCTAGGAAATTTTGGGATTTGAAATCTACCCATCTTAAAGTTGCCAAATTTAAACTGACAAAATAATACCCAGCTCTCTGTGGGCATGGCTTGGTGGGCGTGGCATGGCTTGGTGGGACCTGGCTTAGTGGATGTGGCAGGGGAAAGATACTGCAAAATCCTCATTCCCTCCCCACTCCAGGGGAAGGTTACTGCAAAATCCCCATTCCCTCCCAATCAGCTGGGACTCGAGAGGCAGAGAATAGATGGGGCAGGGCCAGTCAGAGGCGGTATTTACTGGTTCTCCAAACTACTCAACATTTCCGCTACCAGTTCTCCAGAACTGGTCAGAACCTACTGAATACCACCTCTGGATCGCTCCCTTCTATTGTCCACGCATTCACTAATTGAATGTGTAGCTCATTAAGTGCACATGAGGAACAATATCTCAGGGTGGAGAAGACCATGGGGAGGCCTAGTGATGGAACAGGCCACCTGCTTCAGACCACCCAAGGCTTCCCACGACCCTCTCAGATACCTCATTCTCCCTCCCCTGTGGTCCCCATAATTGCTCCCCCACAACCTGCTGCGCCAGGTCATTTACCTTGTGAAGATCTGTCTTCTCTTCAGCCTCTCTGTTTGCTGGCCTGCTCCTGATGAGTGGTGGGAGCAGAGGGAGAGCAGGACGAGCACTCTCTTCTCAGCTTCTCTGATTCACCGAGGCTACCTGCCACTTCTGGAGTGGCGGCCAGCCTCTGTGAGTCTCCTCCAAAGGCTTCCAGGGTTGGCATGGAAAAGTGTTTGCACACGGAAGGGAGGTTTAGGGCAGCAAAATCACATTGCTTCATGTCTCCTGTTGGTGTGCAAACACTTTTCGTGCACAGACTGGAACCTTCTGGATACCCTAATCTTGCAAGACTTCAGGCATCCATTCTCTGCAAAAGCGGATGGGTGCCTGAAGTCACAAGAGATCATGGCCCCCAGGAGCTTTTGGCCTCTGGCCAAAAAGTGTTTATGTGCCTATGTGGCACCGATTCAAAATCCCTATGGGACTTGAGGAAGCCTTTGCTGAAAAGAATGGAGCCTCCGGAGAGAATGTGTGTTGCTCCAGGGCTCCGCTTTTGCCAGGAAAGGCCTTTTCTTCAAGCTCTATGGCAGTGATGGCGAACTTTTTCAGCACCAAGTGCCATACATTTTGCATGGTACGAGTGCTGAAAAGAGAGCACTTTGCGCATGCTTTGCGTGTGTTCATCTGGGCTGTGACTAAGAAAAGGAGCTGCCCAAGGGGCATGTGCATGCTGGAAAATGTATATCTGGTTTCCGGTGCGCATGCAGCAAGTCTTCTGATTACTGTTGTGCATGCACACTTGTTGATCAACTGGCCGATGTGCAAGCTCACCCTGGAAAACGGAAGATCAGCTTTTCCAATTTCCGGCAGTGCTGTATGCACAAATGCCAGCTGATCGTTGCGTGCGCATGCGCAGCAGAAACCTGGAAGAGGAACACTTGACACTCTGTGTACCAGCCAACATGACTCCATGTGCCACTTTGGGCATTTGTGCCATAGGTTCGCCATCACGGCCCTATGGGGTTCTTTGAACTGGTGTCCCATAGGCACATAACACTTTTTGGGCATTCTTCAATCACCAAAACAGGCCAAGAAAACCAAGGCTCTCTAAATCATTGCAAGTTGAATATCCACAGGCCTAGTACCTATGGAGACCCAGCGTAGGGAGTGGAATAGGCAGGGTGAATGTTGCAATGCCTCTGTTGTCGTTCGTAAGGGCAAACAACTACTGTGGTGATGCAACATTTGTCATTTCAGGACTTATTCATCAACACTAGAGGGCACATCATGTAACTTCGAACGTTCGCTAAGGGAACGTTTGTAACTCGGAGATTAGGTGTACTTTGCACACAACGGACAATGTAATCTGTTCTGTTCTATTCAAATTGAAAATTATTGGTTGCCCATCTTGTGATGGCGAACCTTTTTTCCCTTGGATGCCAAAAGCATGCACGTTTGCGCTATTGCTTGTGCTTGCGTGCCCACCCCCATATTTTAATGCCCCCCATGCCATGCCCCTTGCGCACATGCACATGACCACCACCCTGCTGCTGCTCCGGACAGAAACGGCCAGAAACGGCCTGTGGCTTAGGACCTGGGTACCTACGAGATCGCCTTCTGCCACCGAGAGCCTCCCACCGGCCTGTACGCTCCCATAGAGAGGGTTTCCTCATGGTGCCGTCGGCTAGACAATGTCGACTGGCGACACCCAGGGGGAGAGCCTTCTCCGTGGGAGCACATGCTCTCTGGAACGAATTGCCCCCGGAATTAAGAACTATCCCTGCCTTCCGCACCTTCCGCCACGGTCTCAAAACCATTCTCTTTCAACAAGCTGGGCTGGCATAAACCATGATTTTTAAATTTTAAATTTAAATTTTTATTATTTTAATTAGGGTTAGTTTGGGGTTTTTTCCACGTTTTGGCCAATATTTTAATTATGTCTTTTAAAAGTTTTCTTTTAACATTTATATATTTGTTTTTATTTTGGCTGTACATCGCCCTGAGTCTTTCGGGAGTAGGGCGGTATAAAAAACCAATAAACCTAAACCTAAACCTGTTTTCTGACTTCCGGTGGGCCTAGTAGATCCGTTTTTTGCCCTCCCCAGGCTCCAAAGGCTTTCTAGGAACCTGGGGAGGCTGAAAACGGCCCAACAGGCAAACCGGAAGTTTGGAAATGGACTTCCGGATTGCCCACTGAGTGGTTTTTCATTCTCTGGAGGCTTCAAAAAAGCCTCCAGAGGGCAAAAGTTAGCCAAAAATCAAGGCCTAAAATCAGCTGGCCAGCGTGCTGGAGCTGACAGGGGAATGCCTTGCCTGCCCTCAGAAATGGCTCCTCGGGCCACCTGTGGCACGGGTGCCATAGGTTCGCTATCACGGCCATAGGGTAACTCTGGGCAGCTTACAGTTACATCTAATCTAAAACATAAAAAGTTAAAATCAAACCTTCAAACCACATGGGGGAGGGCGAGGGTGAAGTGGGGGGAGGTGGGATCTGTTATTACTCAACCACCTCCATTATGCTGTTCCCTCATTGAGGCCCCAAGCTGACTGGCAGGGCCACATCTTTAGGCCCATGTGAAAAGATAGGAGGGTTGGGGCCAACCTCACATTTGGGGGGGGGGGGGCGCAAGATGTTCCAGAGGGCAGGAGCAACAGCAGAGAAGGTTCTCCTCCTGGACCCCGCCAGCTGGAATAATTGGGCTGACAGGACCTGCAGCATGCTGCCTCTGCTGGCACAAGTAGTATGGGCCAATCCCAGAGGAGGTGAGAGGATCTCTCAAGTAACTTGGACCCATGCCATGAAGCGCTTTAAAGGTGATCACCAACATCTTGAATTGCACCCAAAAGCAGACAGGTAACCAGTGAAGCTCACAGAAGCAGTGGTGTCACGGGAAGCATTCTTGGGTTCCCTAAAACTCCCCCCTGATACACTATGTCCCAGTTGTAGCTTCTGAATGCCCTTCAATGGTTGCCCCATGTAGAGTGCATTGCAATAGTCCAGTCATGAAATGACTGAACAACTGAGCACATGGAATCCTGTCCAAGAAAGGCCGCAATTGGCACACAACAAGAAGTTATGCAAAGTCTCTCCTAGCTGTGATTGCCACCTGTTCCTCAAACAATCTCCCAAGAATCTCCCAAGTTGCGGACTGGATCTTTCTGGGGCAGTGCCATCCCATCCAGAGTCAAAGATGACAAAGTCACTGATCCCGCAAAACCAAAGCCATTTGGTCTTACCAGGGTTCAGTTGAAGTTTGTTGTTCCCCATCCAGGCCCTCCACAGCCTGCAGGCACATGAAAGGGCAGCCACAGCATCACTTGAGTCATCAAGAGGGGGAGTTGGCTGTCATCAGTGTACAATATATACTTCAACCCATGGTGATGGAGGATCTCAACCAGCGGTTTCATATAGATGCAGAAAAGGAGTGGAGAAAGTACCAAGCCCTGTGATATACCACAGAATAGTATAGTCAAGGGCTGGACCTCTCACTCCTTATTAACATTTGGGACCGCCACAGAGAAAGGAGCGGAACCAAAGCAGAACTGTGCCACTCATCCCCATCCTCTGCAACCAGCCCAAAAGGATATTATGGTCAATGGTATCAAAATCTGCTGAGAGGTCAAGGAGAGCAAGGATGGTTCCACTACTCATATCTTGCTCTCGCCAGAGATCATTGACGAATGCAACCAATACCATCTCCATCGCATAACCAGGCATGAATCCTGACTGAAAGAGGGCCAGATAATCTTTTCCATCCAGAGGCCTCTGCAGCTGCCAGGCCACCACCTTTGCTAAGAATGGGAGGTTGGAAACTGGACAGAAATTGTCCAGGTATGCGAGATCCAGTGATTTTTTTTAAAGAGGGGAGGGTTGAACCTGGGCTTGCTTAAAAGTATCTGGAAATGTTCCCTCCTCTAGTCATGTATTAATCACTGTCTGGACCCAACCGCTAGTCATTATCCTGGAAGCTTTCACCATCTAGGAGGGACAAGGATCTAACTGACAGGGGGTGGCACTGACAGCATCAAGGGCCCTGTCCACTTCATCAAGGCCAACTGGCTCAAACCGTTCCCAGATAACAGGGCAAGACCTCTCCCCCGTCATCTCACATGGACTATCTCCAGGCGTGGGCTCCAATTGGGAACAAATCCAAGCAATTTTGTCCAGATGCTGAACAAACTCCTTTGCCTGACCTAGGGCTTCTGGTCAGTACTCTGAGGATGCAATAAGAGCAGATAAATACTGCTGTTTCGCTGCTCTTATTGACACAAGGTAGGCCTTAGTAGAGGTTCTACGTTGTATCCAGTCAGAGTCATCCCTTGTCTTCCTCCAGCGGTGTTCTAGTTGTCCCTTGGCTCTTTTCAGAACCTTTAGTTCCTCCCTAAACCATGGGAAGGGTCAGGAATGGTGATTCAAGAGAGGCTGCATGGGGACTAATCCTATGCAAAGTTGGGGCCACCCTTAAATTCCAGGCTGCTTCCACAGTTTCATCAGGAATATTACACGGAGTCTGTTGCAAGTGTGGTTTTTTTTAACTGCACAAATAATAAAGTTGTCAAATATGAAGACACTGGCACAAGGTATTCCCATATCCCACATCCAATTCCAGTTTTTCAAGACAGCAATTCCTTCAGTTATTCCAAGAGACCATATGGGATAAGGGCTGAGAAATGCATTTTATTTTTTTAATTATTAGTTTGCCTTTACAAAGTGCTTCCTCAAGCACTACATGGTTATAGGGCTTGAGGAAGCAGCTATGTGGTTTCTTAAGTACAAATATTATATCCCGTGTGAGAAATGCAACTTTTTCAGGGATCAGCATGGACCACTGACTCTTTTTGTCTGCCTATCCTCAAGCTGTTTACCCTTCTTCTTTAAAAGAACTACATCACCAATGCCACAATCTCCTTCTGCATGGTTAAGTATTCCAACCAAGCTAAGCCTGATAAGCACAGCTGCTGGATCCGTGCTGCAGCTATCTCCTTGGCTTTCCTCTGTGTAGCCCCCATGCTGAGTCATATGAGGGCCCTCAGATGTTCTTACTGAGGTTGGACAACTGGGCTGGGGGGCGATTAATACTTCTCTAAGCACGTGGCGTTTAATCTCCCCACATGGATTTCAGTCTTGAGAAGCCAAGGCTGAAATCAGTTTGGCTCCCAGCTCCTTTCCTTCACATAAAAGGTTCACAAACAAGGTCAACAAATTCTGTAGGAAGGTCCATCCTATTCTTATCCCCAGTATACCCTTTTAAAAGGCAGATGAAAATTATATTACTTCAGGAAAATTTCAGATTATTATCTTTAATTCTTCCCAATTACTTATCAGTACACTATAACTCAGAAACTTCCTTCTCCCCAACAACTTTGTGAAAAACTTTCCTGTACTTCCTCAATTTAGGAATACAGATCTCTGCAATGCCCTCATCTCTGGTTTAGTATGATGATAATTAAAGGAAATGTCTTGATTTTCAACATTATTCATGAATTCTTATAGTTGAAATGTGAATTTTCATGGCGTTTTCAGCCAATGACTTCTGAAGCTGATACCTTCTACTTATTCATTTTACATTTACGTTCCCCACAATCCTCCCAAGAAAACTTGTCAATTTATTGCCTATCGCCTGCTTATAATTCCCTCACACCCTTGGGCCCTGTCTTGATTGTTATCCTTTGTGTTTGTTTTCCTGATTGCCAATTTCATATACCCTCTTCTCCAATTTCATATGCCCTCTGCTGTTTCTCCTCTTCTGTTTTCTCTATTTCCACTTTCTGCATAATCCCGGGGAACTGGGGAGCGCCATGAGTAGCTCTGAAACACTTTGTGACTGTGAGAAAGTCCTGTCCATAATGTCCCATCCTACAAGCAGAAGACATGGGTATATATTTCCTTACTATGTGAGGATTTATTTATTTATTTTTGGTCACGCATCTACAGACTATGCCAAAGTACTTCATAGACATAAAGGCTGAGTTCCTTCCCTCTTTTGAATCAGTTATAACTCCTGGCAATGATTTTTTTCTGCTAGTCTTTGTGAAAGAGGTTTGCAACTGCCTTCTTCTTAGAAGTCACGCATTTGGTTTCATACCTAAAGCCTGGACTAGAATCGGTGGGATTCAAAATGTTTTACTACCGGTTCTGTGGGCGTGGCTTGGTGGGGGTGGCAAGGGAAGGTTACTAATATATATTCTAATATATATAATATAAAACTTTATTGCGGTCATAGACCAAAAGACAAGATAAACAGATCACATGTGGATGTACAGCCGGGCCCTACTGAATGGTGGGAGACAACAGGCAGAATCGATGGCAAGGGCCATTCTGTCAACCATACCATCTAACCATTATGGGGATCTAAATCTATGGTTTGGGAGTGTGATCAATTCGAATTGAGCGTAAATAGAAGGTACCATGTAAAAATTTACATGCGATCTACATGACGGCACTTGATGCGGCCACCAAGTGGTGGGGGTGGCAAGGGAAAGTTACTACAAAATCCTCATTTCCTCCCGATAAACTGGGACTCAGGAGGCAGAGAATAGATGGGGGCGGGGGCCAGTCAGAGGTGGTATTTACTGGTTCTCTGAATTACTCAAAATTTCCGCTACTGGTTCTCCAGAACTGGTCAGAACCTGCTGAATACCACCTCTGACTAGAATTCATAGTCTCCTGGTTTCTGGTGCAAAATTAAAAGATGGTTATTTCACTTTGACATTATATGAATATACTAGTAGAAATGATAAGTCATCCTGCTCAGAAAATAGCAAGAAATAATAGTGATCCTAGCGGAGTGGTATGCCAGAGAGCTCAGTTCACTTCAGCATTAATCAGGACAAACTATGTAAGAGATAAGCTGCTCTCCACTAGTGGTCTGGTCCCTTGCAAACATTTTACACTGTGCATGAGATCAACTGCGGGTCACACCAAACTAAAAACATTTAATTCAGTTGTCCTGCTTTGGAACATGATACAGACAAAATATTGTCCTTAATGCATAAGGAAATATCTATATATAACTAAACTGTTCTTAATAAAATTTACTCATGCTCTGTGTTTTTCAACCTCTGCAACTTTAAGATGCATGGAATCCCAACTTCTAGAATTCCCTCAACATGCATGCTGATATGAAAATGGATCTTCTTCCCAACCTAAGATATATTTATCAGTCTACATATTGTGCATAATACTTGAACTGAATGAATTAATTCAATATATTGCATTACAGGTTGCTTACTAAATTGATTTCTAGATCTATTCCAAAATCACTTAAAACATGTAAATACCAGTATATTAGCAGAAAGAATTATAGTAAGTTAATGGTAAAATCAGAAATCTTTTGATAATCTTGCTTAAGCAATGATCAAAATTATATCATACATTATATATATCATACATTATATATAAAATGAAGTAACTGAATATTTGGAGATTCTCTCTCTCCCTCCCTCCCTCCCTCTTTCTCTTTCCCCACACAAACACAAATATTCAGTTGCAGGCATTTTATTAAACATGTCAGCCCAATTGTATTTATTTAAAATGTGATTATACTTGTACTATATTGCATTTTAATTTTATTTCTTGATCAGCAAATGGCTGTAATAAAATGTGTTGCTGCTGTTAAACTAATGTTTTGAAGGCGATGAAGAGGTGAAGTTAGCCCACTTCATTGTGGTAGTGGGGCTCCAATCCTTTGAGGTTGTAAACTCCTGAAGTGGATGTTTTTCCATAGTAGCATCTACACTCTGGAATAGCCTGTCCCTAGAACAAAGATTCTGAGCCTTGCCCACATGGAGATGTGTGGATTTCAGCTTATTGTCTTCTTTACGAATGACGTTCTGGAAGTTACTGAAGATAAATACAAATAAAACATAAAAAAACAAATAAAAATGAAAACTAACATTAGTGGCAAGCAAGCTCACAACAAGGTATCATCAGACCTTATTGTGAGTTTTCTTGTCACTAGTATTTTATTTCTCATTGTGCTTTGTAACTATTACTTTTCATTTTTATTTGTTATGAGTTTATGTTATAATATTATTTGAGATTGTGGATTAATTTTCTTACTGTGGATGTTTTATTGTAATTTTATGTTGCAATCACAAGCCACTGTGAGTCAAGATTATCTGGTGGCTAATACAATTAATAAATGATAACTTTTCTAATGAAAACATTTTGTGCATTTCCAAAGACACATTGTGTCTTTTCTTGGTTAAAACAAACCATGACTAACAGATCATGGAAATTTCAAAACAGATCAAGCCATGAATCTTAACTCAGATTTCACAACACAATTTGCATATGCTCAAAAGTTGGAGGATTACATTTTTTCAGAAGGATCCAGCCACTCTGACAGTTTCATCTTTTGTTGTTGTTGTTGCTTTTCTTTTTACCCAATTAAAAAAAACAAAAGAGAAAATCAGAAAAGAAATCCTGACAATCATATATCTGTCCTAAATTCTAGTTATTCCTGGTTGAATATTCTAGTTTATAGATGGAGCAGAAAGGGGGGGAAAGTTTTGTCACAAAGCCACATAAATAATTCTCCTGACTGAATTTTCTTAACTTTTAACAATGGCAGAAATAGATGGGGGGCGAGGGGGGAGGTTTGGTAAATAGCAGGGAAGTAACTAGTTTGTGTATGAATTTTTGTGTTGAGCAGAAAAATAGTTCTCTTTATAGTCACCTGAAATGAAATGTTCTCTAGGAACTCTGGCTGATGGTGTGCGAGTAGAAAATTGTGTGTGTGTGTGTGTGTGTGTTTTACAGATGGGGGGAGAATTCTTCCTTGCTTGCCAAAGGTTGGAATAGGAAAAGCGGACTGACTAGCTGGTGAGCAAGAGGATCATAAATCACTGTTTGTCTTGAAGGGTCAAATTATTCCTCCCCCCCCCCCCCCACCATCCGAGCTCCAGATCTTTGATTCTGGGATCCCATACCCCCCTCCTCCAAGGCTAGGAACAGCCGATGGTTTCAATTACACCCTGAAAGGCAGAGAGGGGCCTCTTTTCAAGGCAGACCAGCCTTCTCCTGCTCTCAACAAAAGCTTAAGTTACAGGAAAAGGAGAGAGCTGAGTGAAGGAAAGAAGTTGGAGGTGGGGGGAGAGAGACACACACACACACACACGGGGAGCGGAGCGGGGGAGGCTTGGGTGGGGAAGAAAATCCCAAAAGAAAAAACTTGGTAGAAAAGGAAGAAGAAAGAAGAATGATGGAAAGAGAACAAGCAAGAAGGAGTGGGGGCAGTGGGGAGGAGTATGAAAAAAGACGTGAGAATGAGAAAGTTTAGGCGAGGAAAGAAATAGGGCCAGGCCATTTTTGCCTTTCACTAACACTTATCCAAAGAACTTCAAAACATCAGGATGAAGTTATTTATGACCAAATCTCAGTGTTGGCAATCTTAAGCAAGGCACATGAGGTAGAATTAAATAAATCCACTAACCAGTTTCACTCATGGCTGGAATCTTCCAAACAGCTTCCTTCTGCTCTTCCTCTAGAAATAAATAAATATCGGGCAGCAAAGCCATTGAAATGCTATCCCACCAAATGCTGTCTTTTGCAATTTGTGTAAATATGCAAATAACATTTATTTGCATATTTTCTTATTTACATTGTTTATTTATTTTGTTGCCACTTGTCAAGGCGAAGGCAAGATGCTCTGGGTAGCACGGAAGCTCTGCTCCCTGAAGCTTGCTTGGTCCACTTCTCCTCCTGAGAGTTACCAGTCCCTGTTCTTTTCCTTTCAATTGCCTCTTTGCCACGGGGTGATGTGTGAAAGGCTTCTCATCATGAAAGCAGAGTGTCACAAAATGTTGAATCCTGTCTCCAGTGTTTGTTCTGGTGGTCGGATAATTTGGGAATAGTGATGGAACACATACAGTTCAGAAATAAAGTTGGCTAATAATTGGAAGGGAAACATATTAACATCTGGTGGGGCCTCTGGATGAAAGTAGTGCAAAACAACAACAACAACAACAACAACAACAACAACAATAATAATCTTTATTGTCATTGTAATAAGATTGTAATAAAATTACAATGAGATTGGTTATTTGTTTCATCAAGGCTTTGTTTACGATACAACATAGGTTTTAAAAATTCACCACTACCCAGATCTAGGCTTCTTCTTGAGGATTTCTCTGCCTGAAACTTGTTTTTCTTACTTATCCTAATAAACCTGAGTAATCCTTTTTTTTCTTTAACTGATGTGTCACAAGCAGTTGATATGTTTGTTTCTCTATAATTCACAGTAGGTTCAGAGCGAGTTTTTGATGGAAAAGTCTGCTGTAACATCAGGGGCTCAAAGCCGCTGCGCCTAAGCGCGCCGCCATCTTGAGATTTTTGTCTTCTCAGAACCTATGGCTTTCCAGATTTGCCAAACTACAACTCCCATCCTCTCTTATCATTGGCCCTCCTGGTGGAGATTGCTGAAAGTGGTAATTCAGGAAGCCCATTTCTTATCTCACACAGCACAGGATCTGTCAGATGCTTTGGATTATAATTCCCATTATCTTTACATACCAAAACTGTCGGGCATCAGATTGGGGAAAGCTGTTTTCAAGTGACTTGATATTCCATGCATTTTTGCAACTCTGTCAGCAAGCAAAACTTTACAAACATGACAGCAAGTAACGTAACATAAAGCCAGATTAGGTTTGCATTGAAGATTAAAAGAGAAAATATAATGTCAGCTATATAGATAGTCCTCAACTTAAAACCAGAATTGGGGCCAAAATTTCTGTTGTTAAGTGAGTCATTTGTTAAGGGAATTTTGCCCCATTTTATGAACTTTTTGCCACGGTTGTTAAGTGAGTTGCTTCAATTATGAAGTTAGTAATACAGTTGTTAAGTGAATCTGGCTTTCCCATTGACTTTGCTAGTCAGAAGGTTGCAAAAGGGGGTTATGTGACCCCAGGACACTGCAATTGTCATAAATGTGAACCAATTGCCAAGCATCTAAATTTTGATCATGTGACCACGAGGATGCTGCACCAGTCGTTAAGTGTGAAAAAGTCATAAGTCACTTTCAGGCCCATTGTAACTTCAAATGGTTAATAATAATAATAATAATAATAATAACTTTATAACTTTGAATTTATTAACCGCTCCCTCTCCCCACAGGGACCCGGGGCGGTGCACAGGAGGACTAAAAACACTATAAACAATAGATACAAAAATATATACTTTAAAACATAATTAAACATTGTTATCCCGTGCTAAAAAATTAAAACCCATTAAAATACATTTAAAATCTATAAACAGAGAGACTATCCAAGGCCGGCCAGTCGAAAGAAATGGGTCTTTAATTTCGTACGGAAGGAGCGGAGGTCCGTGGTTGTTCTGATATCGGGGGGAAGGTCGTTCCAGAGGGCCGGGCCCGCCACAGAGAGAGCCCTTCCCCTGGGCGTCGCCCGCTGACAAAGTCTAGTGGACGGCACCCGGAGAAGTCCCTCTCTGTGGGAGCGAATCGGTCGTGAGGATGTATGGGGCAGGATCCGATCCCGCAGATAGCTAGGTCCCAAGCCATGGAGCGCCTTAAAGATGATAGTTAGCACCTTGAAGCGCACCCGGAAGACGACAGGCAGCCAGTGCAGCTCGCGCAAGAGCGGTGTAACGTGGGTGAACCTGGTGGTCCCCATAATAGCTCGCGCGGCTGCATTCTGAACTAACTGAAGCCTCCGGGTGCACCTCAAGGGAAGCCCCATGTAGAGAGAGTTACAATAGTCCAGTCGGGATGTCACGAGGGCATGAGTGACTGTGCGAAGGGCGTCCCGATCCAATAGGGGGCGCAATTGGCGAACCAGGCAAACCTGGTAAAACGCCCTCCTGGCCACGGCTGTCACTTGCTCTTCCATAGACAGCCGGGTATCCATGAGGACACCCAAATTGCGCGCCCCATCCACAGGGGCAAGATGTTCGCCCCCTATGGCCAGCGTTGGAGAAAGCTGGTTGAATCGGGCAGCCGGAAACCACAGCCACTCGGTCTTGGTCGGGTTGAGCCTGAGTCCGTTACTTCCCATCCAGATCCGCACGGCTTCCAGGCACTGGCACATCACCGCTACGGCATCATTGGGGTGGTTTGGGGTAGATATGTACAGCTGGGTGTCATCAGCGTACAGGTGGTACTCTACCCCAAAACCACGGATGATCTCACCCAGCGGCTTCATATATGCGTTAAACAGGAGAGGCGAGAGGACCGACCCCTGAGGCACCCCGCATGTGAGGGGTCTTGGGGTCGACCTCTGCTCTCCTGCCCGCACAAATTGCGATCGGCCAGAGAGGTAGGAGGAGAACCACCGTAAAACGGTGCCTCCCACCCCCAACCCCCCCAGCCGATGCAATAGGATACCATGGTCGATGGTATCGAAAGCCGCCGAGAGGTCTAATAGGACCAGGATGGAGGAACATCCCCCATCTCTGGCCCTCCAGAGATCATCTACCAACGCGACCAATGCCGTCTCGGTGCTATGCCCGGGCCGAAAGCCGGACTGGCGCGGATCTAGATACTCAATTTCCTCCAGGTGACGGGGAAACTGTTGTGCCACCACACTCTCAACAACCTTCGCCAAAAAGGGAAGGTTGGAGACTGGACGATAGTTGTTTAAAAGAGCTGGGTCCAAAGAGGGCTTCTTGAGGAGGGGCCTCACCATGGCCTCTTTTAGGGAAGCAGGCAAGGAACCCTCACTCAAGGATGCGTTGACAACCTCTTGGAGCCAGCCTCGTGTCACCTCCCAGGATGCCAGTACAAGCCAGGAGGGGCACGGGTCCAATAAACGTGGTGGCTCGCAGTCGCCCACGTAGCCTGTCCATATCTTCGGAAGTAACGGAGTCAAACTCCTCCCAAACAAGATCTCTCTCGTGGCATCCCACTGGGCCATGAATGGGGGCTAGCTCACTCTGTATCTGAGCGGTTTTCTCCTGCAGAAAAGTCACAAATTCCTCTGCTCTACCCTGTAGCGGGGCTTCCCGCTCCCTCTGTTGGAGGAGGGAGCGGGTCACCCTAAACAGGGCGGCAGGGCGGTTTTCTGCGGATGCTATGAGAGTGGCACAATGATGACGTTTGGCCACTCTCAGCGCCACAATGTAAGTCCGTAAATGGGCTCTTACCTGTGTCCGATCAGATTCAGAACGGCTAGACCTCCATCTACTCTCTAGGCATCTCTTGTGGCGTTTCATCACACGCAGCTCCTCAGTAAACCAAGGAGCCAGGGTGGTTCGCCGCCGCAAGAGAGGCCGCAAGGGCGCGACCCGATCCAAGGCTCCCACGGCCACAATGTTCCATGCGGCCGTGAGGTCCTCGATCGGGGCGCGGGTCAGGGATACAGGAAATGGCCCAAGCGCTGTCTGGAACCCATCCGGGTCCATCAGGCGCCTGGGGCGGTACCAGATTGGTGACTCTGGTTCCGCCTCCCCGCGGAGGGGAGCAGCGGTCGGAAAGTTACTAAAACGAACTGTTTTAAATCGAGGACTACCTTTAATTGAAAACAAAAAGAAGTGCTGGGGTAACTTGGGAATGCACTTCACTCTGACAACCTGTTATATTTAGCAACCGTCCTCTTAAATATTGTCAGAATTCCATGAGAATTTATACATCTAATTGATTGGGATTTAAACCGATTGCAGATAGTAAACTTTGGCTTATGATTTATAGATTGTGTGAATATAGCAACTTATCTCTTAAAATAAAGTACAGTGTACTTATGCAATGAGATGTGTCCACTTATTTTCTTTCTAGTTGGGTCTTCTCTGTTGCTTTTCTTGGTGCTGTGCCCTACAACACAGCACCAATCAAGCTTCATATATACATGAAGAGAGAGCATTTCCATCTATGCACAAAGAGACAGCGCTTTTGGATTTACCATTCAGTGGGCTATGGGGATGGCAAAAGGAATATTTGCAGACTGCATGCAGCACCCAAGTATCCCTTTTTTGTACTCCTTTCATCAGTCATAGTTTGTAAATAATAATTGGAGTTCAAATAATACACCTATTTCAAACCAAGCATATAATTAGTTTAGTATGACACATGAATCCAGTGACTGACATTATTTGCATGTCAGATTAAATCACAAACTAGTCAAGTACAATTTAATCTTGTAGTATCTACTAGCCCACCTCTTGTGGTTAAATTATGATTCAGTGTCATACAAAGCTGGCATTTGGGTTGAAATTTTGGTTAGCTAACTCCTGTGCAAATACAGGCATGGTTGGTTAAGTGCATTGTATAGGTTTCTCATATCTCAGCGCAGCTATGTGCCTTCTTGAAAAGAGTCATGTCTGTTTTAATGAGTCACGAGTCAGAGGGTACATTTGCTTTCTTCTATTGAGTATTCTGAAGCATTTATCAGCAATTAAACCCAAAGTATGTCCTGAGGAAGAACATTATTACAGAGGACAACCAGTTCAGGATCCTTTTTTATTTTATTTATTTATTTTTCAAATTTATATACCGCCCTATTCTCCGTGGTAGGACTCAGGACGGTGCACAGAAAAAGTAAAAACCACAACACATACATATAATATAAAATGGAATTAAATAGTAAAATCTGTGCTAAGAAAAATTAAGACCACTAAAATTAACTTTAAAATTAAACCATGCTAGGAAAAAATGGAAAAAATGTGTTTTAAGCATCCGACGGAAGAGGCGTAGGTCAGTAATGGGGCGAAGATCGGGGGGCAGGTCGTTCCAGAGGGCCGGACCCGCCACAGAGAAGGCCCTTCCCCTGGGAGTCGCCAGCCAGCATTGACCGGCAGACGGCACCCAGAGGAGGCCCTCCCTGTGGGAGCGGACAGGTCGAAGGGAGGTGTGTGGTAGGAGGCGGTCTCGCAAGTAGCCAGGACCCGTGCCATGGAGCGCGTTGAAGATGGTAGTTAACACCTTGAAGCGCACCCGGAAGACCACAGGCAGCCAATGCAGCTCGCGCAGGAGAGGTGTTACCCGGGAGTATCCTTCATTGACTATAGAGAAGCAACTGCAAAGAGTTTCATCTCACTGCCAGGGTGAAGCCTCTGAGAAAATTCAATCAATCAGAATAGAGCTGGAAGAGACCTTGGGTGTCTTCTAGTCCAGCCCCCTGCTCAGGTAGGATACGCTATACCAGTGTTTCTCAACCTTGGCAACTTGAAGATGCCTGGACTTCAACTCCCAGAATTCCCCAGCCAGCGAATGCTGGCTGGGAATTTCTGAGAGTTGAAGTCCGGACATCTTCAAGTCGCCAAGGTTGAGAAACACTGCCCTATACCATTTCAAATGGAGTTCTTTTCCCAATAGGTATACTATGCAAATTTGCACCAGCCTATTGTTTCTTCCAGGGGGATGGTAATCCTTTGTTTTCAAAGAGCCCCTGGTGGGAATTTGAGATCCTAGGCTAAGAATAGTAGGTACTTCAGAGGAACCTCTGCAGATGTTCAACACAGGATGGGCTCATGGCTAATAGCTCAATTGCAGCCATGCCTACGTGAGAGTCCTATCAGTTATGTAGGATTTAGAAATGCAGAACCCCATCCTCTCTTGTTTCTGACTTAGGAACAATGGAAACAAAGAAAGCAATCTTGTTTCTCTCACTAACCAGGCTCAAGGACTCCTGGGAACATAAGGCCCCTTGCTCTTCAGGAAAATCATAAAAGCAACCTGATTACTTCCATCAGATGGAAGTCATTACAATGCTTGCTTTCCTTTTACAACTCATTCTAGGTTTTGCACAAAAAGGAAGCCAGACTGACAGTCACTGTTCTGGTTTCTGATTTTGATATTTGATAGTTTCTAAAGACAATCAAGGATAGCTACATTCAGAACATTAAGTACAGTATGTCTTAAAACGAATTCAGTTAACTGAAGCATTATGGTGTTATGTGAAGTCAGCTATTGTACCAGCACGTTGTGTGAATCAGGTAATGTCTTCATGCTAATAATATAGCATAAGATGCAATTTGCCATTGTGATTTGTTAATCTAGGATTAGGGTTTTCTACATTTCATGAACCCAGCTGAGTATGTAACTGTGGGTTGGTGTTGCCCCAGGGATAAAAAGGAGACGGGAATAAAAGCAGCCCAGCCCACTGCACAGGGATGCTTAGCCAAGAAGCTACAGTTCAGGATGGAATGGAATGCAAGAATGTTCCAGCATTATGCAAGTACATTTTTTTTCTCACCACAATAAGAATGGAGAACGCCTGAAAAGCTTCACATAAAACAGCAACATGAAGCAACATATAGTCTGTGATTCAGTTCCAGAAGTAGAATCAAACTCAAACTCTGAGTGTTTTTGCAAAAGATCAATAAGGTACTCTTCTAATAACAATAGGTTTTTTTCTTTTGCCTAAATGAAATGCAGAAATGAAAATTATTTGCAAGAATTGCTTGCACGAAAGGACTAGGATCACGTTCTTCTACTATACTACAGACCACAATATGCTCAAAGGTAGTCCTTGACGTATGACCACAATTGAGCCCAGAATTTATGTTATTAAGTGAGATATTTGTTAAGTGAATTTTGGCCTATTTTGCAACTTTTCTTGCCACAGTTGTTAAATGAATCACTGCAGTGGATAAGTTAGTAACATAAGTTAGTTGTCAGAAAGTCACAAAAGGTGATCCCATGAGCCTGGGACATAGCAATAAGTATGAACCAGTTGCTAAGCACCTGAATTTTGATCACATGATCAAAATAGGGCTGCTACAAAGGTTGTAAGTGTGAAAAATGGTCATAAGTCACTTTTTTCAGTGCTGTTGTAACTTTGAACGGTCACTAAATGAACTATTGTAAGTCAAGGATTACCTGTATTTCTGTGAGTGCCTTTTCTTTCCACAGAAAACCATACTGCTCAGAAAATGGGCTTACCTCTCCTCTATTTGGTGTAACTCTTACTAATTATTGTGGTTTACTTGGAATGTTCTGTGGACCTACAGTGATTGCTGTCTCTGGATAGCATGCTAGAAAAGTGCTTCAGTTTTGACCTGTACTCTAACTTGGTGGAACCGAAGTACAGTGAATTAAATATGGTTGAAACCTGTCCATCCTTGTGTAAAAGTGATATAACTAGTTTCAACCAAAAAAAACAACCCTCCATTTTGTTGAATAACTTTCATGTTTCTATCCTTGGGGCCTCATGTTTCATTCTTGCACTTCACATCCTTACCCTAAAATTACTGGAAGGCTACCTGAACTCAAACCAGTCTAGCAATTGGTTCAGCTATAAGTCCAGTCCAGCTAAAGTCCCTTTCCTATTGCAGATAAATTAGCTAGAAAGTTTTGCATACGTAATTATCAACCTTATCAGTTAGGGACAAAAGCTGCAATGTTTTACTAAGGAACCCATCTTCTGGGAGGACCATCCTCCACCAAGGGTGTGAATATTTTGTTGCTTGTTGCCTATGGTTTGTATGATAGTGTATTAAAACTATTCTAATTTATGTATTGGGGGCTTTCTCAATTTGTGATGTAATCCCAAGACCTGTACAGAATAGATAGGTTGCAATCTCCTGCCTGATGTTATAATTTACTTTGCATCAGGAAAACCAAATCCAGCATTTGACTGGGCTAATTCATGGTTTGGCCATTACGTGTTCTATAGAGCACTGTATTCTGGCACATTATTATATGACTATACTTCATTTATTTGGGAATTTCAAAATACTTTATAATAAAACCGCTCCTTAAGGGGACAGGTTAGCAATGATAATTAGGTTAGAGATTTCTTGCAGCTTCAGCATGCTTGTTTCATAGTCAGATGTAGTCTGGTCACAATGGAGAGAAGTTTAGTCTGACAATGGCTAGATTTATAGAACAAGCTAAGCCAAAGTGTGATTCATTTATTGGTGGAAAACAGCCAACTGCAATTTAATAAACCATGATTAAATAACCCATGGTTTACTGCAATGTGTGAACAGTGAATGTTTTAATTGCAATAATGATGGTGTTCAAAAATATCTCCGTTTGGATTCCCATAATGTGTTTGGAGATCAGGTTCTTTATTTGATATTTGTTTATTATGTACTTTCTTAGGTGAAGACCTGGAGGTGAAAAGTAGTAGTTATCAGAGATACAATTCAGCATTAAGTTGTTGCTGCATTTAACCAGGCCAGTTTTGCAAAACAAGGCATTTTTCTTACACTATTATGCTTGCAATCAAAAGACAAAAGGGTCGTCCTGTCAACCAAGAAACAGTGCAATAATGGACAGCTATTAAATATCACTAGCAAGAAAATGTGATGTGTATGTAGGTCGGAGGCAAGGGCAGGAGAATCTGAGACATCATATAGAACATTTAAAGAATTCTGGTCCTATTTCCTGGTCATTTTGTACCAGAAGTATGTAGCTTTTATGGTGGTCATGAATGGCAATTCATTTGTCTCTAGGAATGTAGAACTGAAGAGTTTTGTGGTTGGCTTGAATTGGATCAGGTTGCCCCAGCCCGGGTTATTTTAAATGAAAAAAAAATCACAAATAGCTTGAAACAAAACAGGCAACCAAGTTTCAAAGAACTCAGAAGCAGCTTTCCTGGGGTCAGCTACACCAGGGACAAAAGCCTAGCTTGGTGCTGGCTGTTTGGAGGGGGGAGGGACTTGGAAAGTGGGAGGAAAGAAAGATAGCACAAAGTGGAAGGTGTGGTGGTGTGGTTTTTTTTTTTTTTTAAAGCATGATCAAGTTGCAGGGGGGAAATGGGCCCAGATAAAAGCCTTGGGTCAGGCAGGAGAGAAGTAAGAGCAGGACTTGAAATATGACAGGGGAAGAATTGCAACTGCAGGACGATAAGAGGTTGAGGGTAAGCCAAGATGGCAGGAGGGGGAAGGGAAAGGAAGAGGCTAAGTTGGCAGAGTAGGGGAGAGATAAGGGAAGAAAGGCTTAGGGTCAGTTGTTCAGAAAGAAAGGCTACAGCCTGATCCTATTACACATACCAGATTCTCCTGCAGTTTAGGGTCCTAGTGGGAAGAGAAATTCTCTGTAGGGCAGCAAGGGAACAGCAGGAGTTACTTGAAAACCAATTTTGATCAGAAATAAACCAAACATTTGTAATAAAACAAGGCAGGCATCCTTCATGTTGCTACCACATCAAATGGCTGGTTTAGAATGTTCTGAAAGTGCATTTCTGTTGTATTTTTATTGCCATGGGGAAGGAGAAACAGTTCCTGCACATCCTAACTCAGAGGCTATAATAATTGATTCTGGGGTTTATCTGCTTTAATGGAACTTATGAAAGAAAATAGCCCTATGGATAGGAGCTAGGCCTGTAGAAATATCCTGACGTGTTTTATCAGGAGTTAATCTGTCTCCCCACTGTTTTTTGTTGTTGTTTTGCCAAAAGAGGGGACTCACTAAATTATGTATTCCTAGAAAAGTTAGTTTGATTTAATTTTCTTGACCAATCTGTCTAGTTCAGGGGTCTGCAAAGTCGGCTCTTTTAAGACTGGTGGACTTCAACTCCCAGAGTTCCCCAGCCAGCTATGCTGGCTGGGGAACTCTGGGAATTGAAGTCCACCAGTCTTAAAAGAGCCAACTTTGCAGACCCCTGGTCTAGTTGATTTCACGTGGAAATAATTCCATCTGTCTTTAATTTGGATCTAACCCAGCCTTCATCATAATGAGTAACTGAATAAAATATGTATGTTTTAATTTTATTTTTAATTTCAAAAAGATTGAAGTGCTTAAGTGTGGACTACAACTTCATACTTATTTAATAATTGAATCCGAGTCCCTACGGGGATAATTGAATTCCGAGTCCCTACGGGGAGAGGAGCGGTCAAGAAATTAAACTAAACTATTATTATTATATTTTCCAACCCAAATTTTATATCCTGATAGTAATTGGATTGCCTCTCAGATTCTCATCCCACCTCTCCAACAGGCATGAAAGATTCCAACATAACATTATCAGTAATTAAAATGCAATCAGTGTTGCTTTCAGATCTGTTTGGTAATGGCCCCTAAATTTAGCATAATTATGTCCAGCCTCCTTTTTTCCAGTCTAAATTCTGAGCTTTCCAAATAAATCTTTACACCAAATAAATCTTTACACCAATGTGTGAAAGACTGTCTGCACAGAGGTGCCCCTGAGAAAGAAAAGACTCGTAATGGGCCTTCTTTGTTAAAGAAAAGGGGCGATTATAAGTGAGGAAAGCATCTGCATTCAAAGGGGTCTTTTAAAGAGCCAAACTCCTTCTTTCTCATTTACAAGAGATTATAGGAAGGTAACGAGAAGGCAGAGGAGAGCTAGTGTGATGTAGTGGTTAAGACATCTGGCTAGAAATTGGGTGATTATGAGTTTTACTTCTGTCTTAAGCGCAAACCCAGCTGGGTAACTTTGGGACAGTCACCTTCTGCCAGTCTTAGAAAAGAGATAGTGGCAAACAACTTCTGAAAAACTTTGCCAAGAAAACTGCGGGGAGTGTCCAGTGTTTCAGCCTCTGAAAAATTGATGCAAGAGGAGGGGGAAAGAAGAGATTTAGGTTGGCTAGCAATAATGATTTTTGAAGGAGTTCTTTATCAGACATATACTTATTGCCACTTTAAAAATAAAAGTACAAGGAGGATAAAAAAGATAAGCAAGAGAAATACTTTTTAATTGATCCATCAGTTTTTATATCATGGCAATAAACGTAGGAACTCTATGGCAGATTCAACCCAAGTAGCCATCAATGGGTACAGTACTTCTGTAATTCCAAGGCTTGGTGGTGCTTTCAAGCATTTGAGAAATTGTATGTGTTTTTTCCCTCACTGTTTCCACATTACTTTCCCTTTTGACTCATCAATATTGCAAAGATCCATGCCATAAAGGAGTGGCAATTAGGAGTAGTTTCAGGCTTCTTGCTCTGGATTGTAAAAGAACTGTTGCAAAGCAACAGACTGTTTTATTTAATCAAGAATTGGGACCAAACTGTTCATCACTGTCATCTATGCATAGCATCACAATCAGATACTCTGAATCTGAATACAGAAATTAAATTTTAAAATATTATCAGAAATATGTTATTGATTTCTCCGTTCTGATGATATAAGGCCTATTGAACTTTCCCAACATTCTTCCAAAAGATACATTGGGTTTGCATGGAAAACTTTCCAGGAGATACAGCTAATGATGATGGATGCTGAAAATCATAGATCTATATTTGGAACATTATCCATTATCCATTCCGGTTGAAAGAAACCGGTATTGAAGAAAAATAGTCATCAGCCATACTTTCTCCTATCAAAGTATTGCAAGAAGGGAATGATCCATGCTATACTATTTTGCTTTGATCAGATAGGCCATGCCATTTATAGTCACTGCTACTTATATTCATAGATTGTGTCACTTTTTTATGCCCTCCTGGATGAGAGACTCAACTCATTCACTTCAATATATTCTGGCCCTAGTTCCAACACAGTTCCACTGTCCTTGAATCCTAATTTTTTCATGACTAGAAATGGGAACAAGGATAAGGAAGTCTTGTATTTTGTAGAATATACATTGCATATACTGCTATTTCTGTTCCAGAGACGAACCTGGGTTTGGCAGGCACTCTTCCACGCTTAGTATTAACTTTGATTGTCCCCAGTGATCGCAATAGATTTAAGGTATCCTTAATTACATGAAAATAACATCCAAGTATGTGAAAAAATACTAAGCGTTACCACCAAATATTTGAGATGTAGTCCAGTGAGTAGTCCTTGATGCTCTCTGAGCTTGGTTGTTTTCTTGTAGGCTTTTCATTACCCAAACTGGATAACATCATTAGTGATAGCATCGACTGCAAGAAAACAACCACATTCAGACAACACCCTTCATTTCAAGCCTTACCTCAAAATATTCTTCTTTATATAGTCCAGGGACCAGTAATGCGTGGGATCAGAACAGTTAACCATTTCCTCCAATCTCTGTAGTCTTCTTAAACAGCAGACCCAACAGCACAATTACGTGTAAATGAAGGACAATAATGCTGAGAAATCAGCCAATCACTTTGCTTATCAAATCAGCAGAGATGTAATAGAGGAAGCAAATTTCATGTGGCATAGTATAGTTTTCAACTTATGGTTAGATGGCTAGTCCTAGCATAGCATAGAAATGCAAGTTGCTCTGCCTAACATTGCTCCTAAATACTTTCCAATCTGGCTTCCACTTTCCCTCTCTTACTAAGGGCTATACAGTTCAGTCCTCTTTGCACTACCAGTCCAAGGCCTACTTACTATTCCCACCCCATTCATAGTCATGGGCCATACTGCAGTTTTGGCAATTAGCATCAGTGGTAATGGTCTGGTTAAGAGTATATTTTCTTTTTTCTTTCTTGAGTTTGAAATAATTTTTGACATCAGGGACATTTGGTATTTGGATGCTCTCTACAGTGTTGGAGCATTTGACTATACAGGTTTATATTAAATCAAAATAATTGATTGTAGTCAGACTAATTATAATCTGTATTAACAGCAGTTTTGCATTCAAATTACAGGAGGTAACTTCAATTGTAGTCTACTTTGTTTAGACCACACCTGAAGTACCATGTCCATTTCTGGGCATTGCATTTTAAAAGGGGCACAATGAATCAGGAATTGATTCAGGGGAGAGCTGTCAAAAAAGAAAGAGAGTTGGAATGGAAAGCCATGCCTTATGAAAAGTGAAGAAAGGAATTGGACATATGTAGTTTGCAAACTAGAAGACCAAAAAGAAATAGGGTAGCCATGTGTCAACATGTGGAAGGCTGTTGATGGGATGGACATGTTTTTGTTTGAAACCCACAACAGGACAAATACAATAAAAGTTAAAAGAAAGAAGATTCAAGATGAATGCTAGGAAATTTACCTAATAGTGAGGAATGTTAACCCATGAAACAATAAGCCTAAAACAAGGATGGACAAATGTTTGCAACAGAAGCTGGATGATTACCTACATCCCTCCTCCCCCTCCTTTCTCATCACAGAAGCTAATATTATTTAATCTGAAGGAACTAATTTTGAAAACCTCAGATGGTTATATAAGGAAACAATACAGACAGAAAAGCCTCTAAGCCTGCCACATATGTAGTTTTGTTTATTGAAGAGCAATGATAACAGAACATTCTCCCCATTATCTCACTCATTACACTAGCCAGCAAAGATATGGGGGACAAGAAATAATCTTTCTACCTAGATAGTAACAACTAATCTGTTGTGAGTTATAAACAGAGGCCTTCCCTAAACAAAATACCAGGGAGTTTAAAAAACAAAAGAAGCATAGGCAATTGGGGAGGAGGGGGCTGTGAAACACATTAGCTTGTGTTCCAGGCAGGGTTTGTGTGTGTGTGTGTGTGTGTGTTTTGGTTGGAAATTGTTTTCAGAAGGAAGAGATAGCTGCCTTCACACGTTATTAAAATTTGGGAAGAGGGAGGGAGTTGAGTTTGCCGCACAACGAAGGTAATGTGCCTGCTAATAATTTAATTATGACTGGAGGTGAGTAATGATAATCCAAGGTAAATTATTTCTCCTTTAAAACAGCCACAGGACACCAGGGCAGGGAGAAATCTGCCTTTCGGTTCGTGATCTCGTTATTCCTCCCCCACCCCACCCCGAGGTGGCTGACCAATCCCAGGAAGGAAGGAGGGGACGAGGGCAGGTCCCTGGATTTGAATCTGATTGGGCGACAATAAATTTTGGGAAGGGGTTTAGGCATCTCTTTGATGGAGATGCAAGCGGCCGGGCGGGAGGAGGGGAGGAGGGAAGGGGCCGGCCTGGAATTGATTAAGTTGGGAGGAGAAAGAGGAGAAGGCTGGGCGAAGCTCAACTCAGCCCGGGGGCCCTCCTTTGAAACAGACTAATTGGGGAGGGAAGACACAAAGGGAAGCGAAAGGCGCTTGGAGAGACGCGCGGCGAGGAAGAGTTCCCGCTGGGTGAGTGGAGTTTTGCCTCCCTCAGCTCTCCGAGGCTGATCCCAAAAAGTTTTGCCAGGACTAGGGTCCCCGAAGCAAGTGACAGATCCCAGCTCGTCCTGGGGAGGAGACAAAAGCGCTCGGGTATCCGCAAGAGCTGACGGAGAGCAAACCACCATGCGCCTTGCCGACGCGTCCTTGGCCCGTTGCCTGCTGCTGCCGTTGCTCTTGGGATCCTGCTGGGCCCAGTTCCACGGAGAGAAGGGCATTTCTATCCCCGACCATGGCTTCTGCCAGCCTATTTCCATTCCGTTGTGCACTGACATTGCATACAACCAGACGATCATGCCCAATTTGCTGGGACATACCAGCCAAGAGGATGCTGGCTTGGAGGTCCATCAATTCTACCCTCTGGTGAAGGTCCAGTGCTCCCCGGAGCTCAAATTCTTCCTCTGCTCTATGTATGCTCCTGTGTGCACTGTCTTGGAGCAAGCCATTCCACCTTGCCGATCCATTTGTGAGAGGGCACGCCAAGGCTGTGAAGCCCTCATGAACAAATTTGGCTTCCAGTGGCCAGAACGACTGCGCTGTGAGAACTTCCCCCGCCATGGGGCAGAACAGATCTGTGTAGGGCAGAACCATTCAGAGGAAGGTGGCTCTCCAGCATTGATTACAAGTGCCACTCCAATTGCTGGACAAGGTACTGCTGGACCACCACGTTATGCCACTCTGGACCACCCTTTCCACTGCCCACGAGTCCTTAAAGTGCCCAGCTACCTCAACTACAAGTTTCTTGGGGAGAAAGACTGTGCAGCACCATGTGAACCCACCAAGAATGATGGGCACATGTTCTTCAATCAAGAGGAGATTCATTTTGCACGCATCTGGATTCTCATATGGTCTGTTCTGTGCTGTGCCTCTACTTTCTTTACTGTCACTACCTATCTGGTGGACATGCAGCGCTTTCGCTACCCAGAACGACCCATCATCTTCCTCTCTGGCTGTTACACCATGGTCTCTGTAGCCTATATTGCAGGATTTGTATTGGAGGAACGGGTGGTGTGCAATGAACGTTTCCAAGATGATGGCTATCGGACAGTGGTGCAGGGTACCAAAAAGGAAGGCTGCACCATACTTTTCATGATGCTGTACTTCTTCAGCATGGCAAGCTCCATCTGGTGGGTCATCTTGTCCCTCACTTGGTTTCTTGCAGCTGGCATGAAGTGGGGACATGAAGCCATTGAAGCCAACTCACAATACTTTCACTTGGCAGCCTGGGCTGTGCCTGCTGTCAAAACGATCACCATCCTGGCCATGGGGCAAATTGATGGTGATCTCCTCAGTGGTGTCTGTTTTGTGGGGCTTAACAACATAGACCCACTTCGGGGTTTTGTTTTAGCTCCCCTCTTTGTCTACCTCTTCATAGGCACCTCATTTCTTTTGGCAGGCTTTGTGTCACTTTTCCGTATCCGTACCATCATGAAACATGGGGGCACCAAAACAGAGAAGCTGGAGCGTCTCATGGTGCGCATTGGGGTCTTCAGTGTCCTCTATACGGTGCCAGCCACCATTGTTATTGCTTGTTACTTTTATGAACAGGCCTTCCGTGAGCACTGGGAGCGGAGCTGGATTAGCCAAAACTGTAAAAGTTTGGCCATTCCCTGTCCACTTCAATACACCCCACGCATGACCCCTGACTTCACTGTCTACATGATCAAGTATCTCATGACGCTGATTGTGGGCATCACTTCAGGTTTCTGGATCTGGTCTGGGAAAACCCTTCATTCCTGGAGGAAGTTTTATACCAGGCTAACTAACAGCAAACATGGGGAGACTACTGTTTGAGAAGAGAAATGGAGGAAGCAGATTGCCAGCTCCAGATTTTCAAGAAAACACCAGATCTGCCTGCATCTCCTTCCTTGAGCTGATTCTGTTTGTATGTATGGGGAGATGTTCTTTGGAAAACCTCCCTGCAATTTGGGGAGTGGGGCTTCTTTACTACATAAAGCTGAAAAGTCCTCTGACAATCGGAGAGGGAAAAAAGAAAAACAAAGGAGAAAAACTCCCAAGTATTTAAAACTCTCTCATTTTAATTAAAACAAGTTCTAAACTTCTTTGCTTTAGGTTTTTAATTAACTATTAAAGGGTGTCTTTTTGTAATTAAAATTGTAAATAGCATTTGTAAATTTAATTATATATTTCTATTTAAAAACAAGTAAGAGAACAGCAGCAAGGACTTTATTTTTCAGAAAAAGTATGGAGGGGTCAAAGAAAGAAAAACTATTTTTTCATCTTCTTTTCTTTGAATTCTATTTTTTATCTTTTTTCCTTTCTTTCCTCTCTCTTTGGAGCCAGGAGTGTGTGTGCTGTTTGGGTTGGCCCTTAATAGGCTATTTTTGCCTAAGTTTTTTCTTAGAGCCAGGTTTTGTATCATCCCCAGCACCCAACCTATCTTAAACATCTTCCATCAACTCCCTTTTGCAAGCTATAGTTTTTGATAGATTTCCAGGAACACTTCTTCCATCTCTTTTTTTTTCTTTCCCAGGTTGAAAGTTTGGCAAGCAATGTTCTGTCTGTGAAAAATATATTTGGGGTGGGTTGGGGGAAGATGGCTGAGCCTTCTCGCCTTTGCTAAAATTTGGGCCTTGGCTGTGCAGATTTTCTTATGTTTATTTCTTTTAGAGAATTATGACCTCCAAGAAAGTTTTTCTTGCCTTAAGCCGCAGAATTCTCTTTCTGTTACATTTGTATGTTTCTATTTTTCCTAGATGTTTTGTACAAAAGGTAGCTTTTTAAAAATGACATTTCCTTTATTAAACAAACTTGTTCTTTGCAAATTCAGTTTGAGTATTTTTCAAAAGCAGCAGCGACCGTCTCCAAAGCAATTTATTTGTGAGCTATCCACTTAGCTTCTAAAAAGTAACTAAAAACTGCAATTGATATTTCACAGCGCAATATCCATTTGCTTGAAGAGAAGGATCTTAAAAAAACTTTTTTAAAAAAAGCGATTGGGACATGCTTCATGGCATTTTAGAAAGTTAGAAAGGGAAATTTATTTATTTCAATTGAAAAATACTGTGAGAAGCATAAGAAGCTTATTTTACCAGTTTTTCTCAGTATAGGAGAAAAAAACCTACATTTCTGTCTTCTACTACTTTCTTCTTTTGAGGGTGGATACTTTTCTCAACTTCTATTACAGTTCTTAAGAAATTTCATAGATGTTTGGGTAACTTCTCTAAACGCCTCTTACAGGAAAATAACAATTTATTATTCAATAAAACAACTGTAAAAAAAAAGCAAAAAAGCAATATATTCAATGAAAAAGCATTAAATCTAAACTATTTTTTTTCTAAATCAACTGTCTCTGATTTGGAATTGATTTCCGACAACACTAAGGAACAATCTCAATCTAAGATTTCCATGGAAATCACTGCAAATAAACTTATCATATTTTATGAAAAAAGCATTAGAAAAAACATGGTGAAATTCTTTTTTGAGTTCTTGCATATGATGACTGCACACGTATGCATTTTGCATCAGTTATGCAAGCTGTGAAATGATATGGCTGCTGTAATTCTCTTTTTACTCCCAATATATTGAGAATTTTGGCAAGCCCGTATCATTTCATTGAAATCTTAACAATCAGATCATGAGCATTTTTTATCAGAATTAAGAATTGCTCTCAAAATTATTATAGTAGAAGAAATGTTTTCTAAAATTTAGTGTTTTCATTTGAAAAATGATTGATTAGTATTTTAAATAATATACTTCTAACAATTCAGTTCTTAAATTTTCCTGAATATTTGAATTTGAATTGGGGTGGAATTGGAATCTGCTGGCACTATTTATAAAGAAACACAAAATGCCATTTTTGAGTTAAAGTTTCTAAAAGACTTTACTGAAGCCGCTGCAATCCTACCTAGAAGTTAGTTAGCAAATTCCATCCATTTCTCTAGCATAACCACTCTTTGCAATGAGTCTAAAGATGGAACAGGATGCTAAAGGATACATGGAAGAAGTTAAGAGAAAAAAGGAAACCTATTGTTGCACAAATCTTTTTGAAAAGCTCCCATTAAATTTCAAAAATTCCCCCTGTGGCACACTCTGATGGTCTCTCCTCCCTCCTGCCCTTGGCAAATTGTCATTCTTAAGACTGCTTTTGTGTTGCTAATGGTGTTGGTTGCTTTCTTGAGTCATTTGGTGTGAAGTTTTAAAACTTTGAAAAGAAATAAATAATTTCCTACTCCTTTTCCATCAAAAAGATCATAAAGGAAACAATTTGGATGGGTGAGGAAACAATAATGCAAAATGGGATTTATAATACTAGGGGTAAGTGGAGGGAGGAAGTAAGAAAGGCTTCCGATTTTGAATCTTGCATTTTAAAATGAGATGGAAATGGAAACCTCTATTTTTCTTCTTAACACTGCTTGCATGCTTGAGTGTGCATTCTCATTCTCTCTCTCTCTCTCTCACACACACACACACACCCACACACTCACACACACACACACACACACTCTTTCTCTTCATCAGAGAAAAGAGTGGTTTAAAGCCCCAAATCAAAGGGTGACTAAAGTGAACCAGATGGACTCTGGAATGCAATAAACATGTGTCCACCTAGGACAAAAAAATAAATAAAGCACATTCTATCTGGTTTTATTTCTAAAAAGAAAACCACCCCGTTATTGTGTAACCCAACACTGCATATGGTTTGTACTTGAGAGTTGCCTACTATGCAATGAAGCATGTCAATATCTCTATTATTTCCAGTTATAGTGTTTTGCTTTCTACCATAATACTGGGTTTACCCAAAGCATCTGGTGACAAGAGGTTGTAAATGAGAGGTGTTTTCCACAGATTCCAGTAGAGCTCCTGAATTCAAGAACAACATTTTGCCCAAGGCTTTCAACTACAAATGTCTTTTCCTCCCCTCGCACCCCCTTTCCCCCCCCCTTCTGTGGGTATGAGACTAGGGCATTTTACTCTCCCTATTAATTTATCAAGATCCAGTTGTGACTTTTCTAGCTCATATTAAAATTTATATTAAAACCCAATTTAGATGACATCAGTGGCTGGGCAAAAAGATAAAGCGCCAAGTTCTGTTATCATGCTTTTACTCCCCCCCATTTTTTTAAAGTAGCCGATTTTATGTATACATGGTTCTTGTCCCCCCCCTCCCCCCAGCATTTCCTATAAACCTGTCTTATGAACTCTGCAAATACATCAACAGATGGATCTCATTAGTCCCCTTTTTGGCAACGGTCTTTCAGCTGCTTGCCCCACACAAGCAGGGACTACACCCAAACTTTTAGTAACCCCCCCTCCCCCTTTCTGTGTCCTCTGGACAGAACATTGCAACGTGGACCGACCGAGGAGAGCTGAGAGTGGGCTCCCTCTGCCAAGGAATGTTGGGGCCATGGGTTTATCTCCCCCCTTTTGTTCTTAATTTAATCCTTCTGGTTTTAGAAGCCTATGGAAAAGAAAGACCATCTCATGTCAGAATGGCTTATGTCAGGCAAGCGCTTTTCCACACATGCGTGCATTTTAACAAATTATCTACATTCACTTGTTTCTCTCTCTCCTGCCCTTCCCCTCCAGCTCCTTCGTGTTTACCCTCTTTCCAGGTCAGTTTTACTTTTTCAACCCCATCCTCTTTCGGCTGCCTTGCCCCCTTTTGGTTTGCAGTGCTAATTAAGAAGGGTGAGGGGAGGGAAATAAACTTTTGTTACCCTTTCAGAAGCTAGCATGGTTTTTTAAAAAATCAATTTAACTTTTTTTTTTTTTTAATGAATCGATCTCTGACTAGTATCGTCCCCTCCTCCCCAAAGTATGTTGCCTAGGACATTTTTACATTCCCACTTAAAGTTGACACACAGGCTTTGAAATGGAGATTTCTTCCCCCAGTGAAGCAGAGGCCTGCTTAACACATTAAGAATCCCAGCTGCCAGGGAATGAGAGCAAAGGGGTTTGATCTGTGCAGGGTGGATTCTTCTCCTCTTCCCACCCCCATTGAAAAGACAAGAGTGTGGGGGTTGTTCCCTGCAATAAACTGTTACAGACCTAGAGCTATTTAGAGGGGAGGGGGGATGGAATATGAAATTCCTTTGCGGCAGACGGGAAGGCTGTCCAGTCGTGCAGACAAAAAGGCCTTCTTTAAATGACTCACAGTTGCAAAGAGTCAACCAGTTCTGTTTAATGAAATAGCATAAAGGAGGGGTTGGTGAACAACTGGATTCCTAACCAGGCTTCAGTTCCAACTCCCATCAAGACAGGCTTCTTATGAGTAGAGCAGCTGCCATGCCTGACACTAACCTCCTCAATAAAGCCTCAATTCTGCAAGCCTCTGGCTTCATAAGGCTTCAATATGTCTTTAAGGGTCACTGCAATGTTTTTTGCGCAAAGTCAGACAGGGACCCCAAGAGTAGCTGGTAAGGATTTTAATTTTCAAAGTTTGGGTAAGCAGAAAGTCCATCTCATCAAGCCAGCTTGGCTAACTCCTATTCAAAAAGGATGATTTTCTGGGAAGATGAATGAAGCAAACCTATGGCCAGTTTTCCCTGGAATAGAGGAATCCATAATGCAGGATAAAGGCAGGCATAATGTCAACTCAAGATTGCTCACCCAACTGCTATGCCTGGCCTTGATGGAAATGACAGGTGCGCATACCAGCATTTGAGCTCTCCCTGAATGTCTGTTCAGTCCTCTCCGTCAGGTGGATCTTCCACCTTATTAAGAACTTTTAAAAAGCTTCACATGAATATTGCAAGTGCTAAAGCAATGTATTTTGAAATGCAAAATAAAGGATTCACATGTCTTGATGTGAGGCAGAATTATGGCAATGCAGGGAAATTCCCAGCATTGTACTTGCAGCTGCATAGCCCTGATGATGAATTAATGGATATGACCAAATGCTTCCAGAGTAGCCTCATTACTGTACAAACATATCTTTCATCACTGACAGAAAAGTAACTTTTCATTCACTATTGAGTAGTGTCGTAGCATATGTGGGGTTAGGAAGAATGTCTCAAGGCATTATTACTGTAGGACAGTGGTGTCAAATTTGCGGGCCAGATGTGTCACATGCTGGCTCTGCCCCCGCCCAGTTTAGTGAAGTGAGGGAGGGAAGTCCTGATACATCACGTGACACTGCCGTGACGATGCGAGTTTGACACCCCTACTGTAGGAGAGTATGTACCTCCTCCTAATTATAGATGGCCTCTTCATGGCCCATGCTCTCCATCTACATTAGACTGCAGGATCCCTAGTTGGTACAACATTTAGATCCTAAAAAGCTCTTCAACCCCCACCCCCCAAAAAACCAACGTCCTTACCTTTGGTGTGTTAGATTGACTATCAAGCATCCATTTAGTGACCAATAATGTGGCACTAAATGGACTCTTGGTTTGGCTTAGATTCTTACATATTATAAACGTTCAAATGTTTTTCACCCTCCTCAGGCTCCGGAAGCTTTCCTGAAACCTGTGGAGGGTGGAAAACGGCCCAACGGGCAAACAAGAAGTTCATTCCCAAACTTCTGGTTGGGTCATTGGGCTGTTTTTCACATTCAATCAACTTATATATTTCTAATAATGATGCACATTTATATTAGGTAGCAATCTGTCTTTATTCAATTATTCCATGTTTTTTCTTGTTATTACTTTTATTTTGTTATATAAATGTTTTTATTATATAAAAGTATATACACTAATATTCTCCTTCTCTCATGTCTATCACTTATTTTAGCTTTTAGTCATGTCACTCTTTATTAAATATCTTTTCCTTTCTATCCTAGCTAACTTCTAATGTCTCAAGGCATTATTACTGTAGGACAGTGGTGTCAAACTCACCTAAAAAAAAAAGAAAAGAAAAAGAAAAAAGAGAGAGAAATGCAATAGCAAATCAGAACAACAAAAAAGAGAAATAATCTATCCATCATTTCTTGCCTGCTTCAATACTTTAATGGTATGCTTTTTTTTGACTTGCCTCCCAGATTTCTCTCTTGACTCTTTATCTCTGTCTGCATCTGCTTCTTGGCTGTTCAATCGAGGTATTTCTCCCACCTCTAACTTCTTCCACTGCCTAGTTTCCAATATTTCTGCCCAGACCCCTATTTCACTTTCAAATGTATCTTCCAACTTTCTTAATATATTTCCCCCCTGGTTTAATTAACCAATCACTGTTGTTGGCTCCTCTTTGTCTTCCTCTTCCTTCATTTCTTCTGTTGACTCCTCCCATCTTCATCTTTACTCATCATCCCTCATATGGTATTTTCCATTTTCCCCATAATCTCTTTAAATCCTTTCTCCATGATGTCTTTTGTATTTTGAAAGAGTAACGTCATCTCCTTTGAAATTCCACTCATTTCTTTCTTATTAAATATTTTATTTTGTTTTTAAAAAATCAACTTTTGTCTAGGAGTCCAAGAACCATTTATTCAGTCCTTAAGTTACCCTTCAAGGAGTGCACTAGTCTCAGTTCTTTATGTCCCATACATAAACATTTATGGGACATAAACGTTCCATTTAGATAGTCCCAGAGGTTATCAAATCCCTCTTTGTTTCCCTTTACAGGTTCAATATTCTAGCATAACATTAGGTGTCTCTTTAATTAAATAGCTTCCTTATTTTCATATTTGGGTCTCCAGTAGTCATAGGGTAGCTAAAAGTAATCCAATGGATGTTTTCACAGTCCTTCTTATAGATATTCCCAGACTTATAATTTTCCCCTTTGTCAGCAGGTGGCACTCTCCACTTAAATTTCAGTATTGCTAGTCAAGCATCATTTTAGTTGTAAAACATTTATAAAAGCAGAATAAGTTTTGTAAGTAAATAATTGCAACATTTTGAAATAACTTCCTAGTACCACATCTTCCCAATTTAGGAGTCTATTATTTTTCTCTCCCGTACCTTTCATTTTTGGTCTGGTATTTCCTCAGAATGCTTAAACACTGCTTTAACACATAGTTGTGAGCGAATAGTTCTAAACTGTTCCTTGGGGTTAGATTTAAAGCAAAAGGAAACTCCTCTTCCCCGGTTCCAACAAAGTTCACCTACTTCACTCCAGCACCAGTCTTAGTTGTTCTTCAGTTGTCCCAGCTTTGTGGCAGCCATCTTTAGGCTGCCTCTTCTTCTTGCAGAGAGGGAAAAAGAACCCTGAGTCAGACAGGAGAGCTGCGATTCTCCTTGATCTCACAGGGTGCCCCTCTTTGCTTCACTGCCCCTACAGGGCAGCTTTGGCTCCTCTTGGAGCTCACACACAGGGAGAAGTCAGCAGAGGGAACAGAGCCCCGTTTCCTGTGTTTGATATTACTGCGACATCAACCGGAAGTTGGTATTGGAGGTTCTGAAAAGAGGTATCAGACAAGATGATAAAATAAGGGGTATAAACATTAAGAAATAAGTTTATAAATTGAGGGCATTTGCTGATGATCTGGTTATATTTTTACAGGATCCAAAAAACAATATAGACTATTTGATGAGGAAATTTAATAAATTTGGGGCCCTGGCAAGCTTAAAAATAAATAAACAGAAAACAACAATGCTGATCAAGATTATGTCTTCTTGGGATAGTGATATATTAAACAAAAAATTCAACGGTTGAGAAAAAGGTGAAATACTTAGGGGTTATTTTGACAAATACAAATATAAAATTGTTTCAAAACAATTATTTCTCTTTGGAGGAATATTAATTATATCTCTCTTTGGAAAGATATTACAAAGATGGGGTAAACTGCACTTATCATTATTGGATAGAATCTCTGTAATCAAGATGAATATTTTACCAAAGATGCTTTTTTAAATTTCAGACGTTACCAATATTTGCAACTGACCATCCACTTAAACAATGTCAGGAGGATATTTGTAAGTTTATATGGCAAGGGAAAAAGAATTAGACAAAAGCTACTGCAAGATGCTAAGGAAAGAAGGGGATTTGGGTCTACCAGACTTGAAACTGTATTTTGATGCATGCTGTCTGCCCTGATTAAAAGAATGGGTGAACCTCCAGAACAAGAGGCTACTTGAACTAGAGGGCCATGAATTAAGGTTTGAATGGCACAGCTATCTATGGTATGATACAATTAAAGTTAATGTTGATTTTAATAATCACTTTGTTAGATGTTCCACACTAAGAGTTTGGAATAAATATAAAACAAGGCTCTCTAAGAAGCTGCCTCTTTGGCTGTCACCCCAGGAAGCTTTTTAAGGAAAAGAAATGGTGGCAAAGCCAGACTGGTTTATCTTTCAACTCTGGTGACCCAATACTAAAGCCGAGGGAAGAACCTGAATCAGAGGTTATGTTTGCCATTGGGTTACTTGTCAACAACTGAAAGAAAGGTTTAAATGGAATAAAAAGAGTTATGGATTTTGTTAAAAATGAATTGGAAATCTTACTGTGTGGAAATAATGAACATATTATTGCTAAGATTTATAAACTGTTAGTGAAATTGAATTTGAAAAATGACCATGTGAAACATTGCATGATTCAGTGGGCAAGGAATTTTAGATACGTGATGCTCGAAGAATGGGAAAATATGTGGATGAAGGGTTTAAAATTCACATTAAATGGTAATATAAAAGAAAATTTCTATGACATGATGCATCCTTGATATTAACACTAGGTAAGTTATCTAAGATGTATAAAGGTATGTCAAATGAATGTTGGAAGTGTAAAAGTAAAGAAAATACTTTTTACCATTTATGGTGGACATGTGATGAAGCAAAACAATTTTTGAATATGATTCATATTTTAATACAGAATATTTTGAAGATGGAGATAAAGATGAAACTTTTCCTTTGGGATCTAATGAAAAAAGACCTGGAGAAAAAGATTGGAACTTTGTTACTATGTATGTTGACAGCAGCAAGACTATTGTATGCATAAAAATGAAAGGACAGTTTGATTCCTAACATGGATGAATGGCTGCAGAAGTTGATGGAGTTGGCTGAAATAGCAAAATTGACTCTTTTGATTAAAGAAAAGAACATGAGTACTTTTATTTCCACATGGAGACTGCTTCTGAACTTTGTGCTTGAAGTGGAAAAGAATGAAACTTTGATTTTGGGTATTACTGATTAGACTGATAGATCTTTATAGAAATGGCTTGTTCATATTATTATGAAAAAACAAAAAGTTGTGATTTGATATTAATGACTTATTTTATTGCAACAGTTGGAAGTCAATGTTTCTTTTTCTTTTTCTCCCCCTTATCCTTGCTCTCTTTCCTTCCCCTGCGCTCTCTCCACTGTTTTTCTATTTACTTTCATATTTTGTATCTTATTTTATCTTATAACCCCCCAAAAAAGGTTAAATTCAAATTTAAAGGTGTGCATCATTATGCAACCACTTCATTCTACTGTTGACCTCATTCCATTCTTAAGAGGTCAGTAGGGGCATGCATAAGTGCACCAGAATGCCTAACGTCCCTGGGCTACTGTCCCCATTTATTTGTACCCATTTCCTGTGATATTATTCATGTTTATTCTTATTCCTATTGTACATGAGTGACAAATTGTAAGGTTTTTAAAATTGTTTTTCTTCCTTATAATATTTCAGTTTGTTTTCAATTGAATTATACAGCTTATATATTATATTAAAAGTGGAAGAAATTCTGAAATAATTTATCTTTGTCTGATTTTTTTCCCCATCTTAAAAAAACTGGCATTTTAACAGGGATGTGTAGATTTTTTTTATATCCACTATAGAATGCGCCCATATATTTTCAGTCCAGTCACAGTAGATCTATCCCAAAGTCTTCCAAGGACTCCTTTTTGAGTTCTCAAAAGCCCACAGATGGGAAATCGCAACTAAATAATATAATTAGGTTGGTGCAAGAGGCCAACAATGTCCAGGAACTGAGGATTTGATGAGAGTTCCTTTATGTGACCCCACATTATGCATACTGCCTTTGATTGCAAAATTCCAAACAATCCTTTTTGCTGCTATCTAGTCTCATTAGGAGTTTGGCATCCTAGATATGGATTGAATGGCTAGCCTAGGTCCAGTTAGACCAGTTCCCACCTCGATAAGTACCCCTCAACTTAACAATCATTAATTTAATGAACATTGAAATTACAACAGCATTTAAAAATGTGACTTAATATGTGTCCTCTCTCTTACCACCATCATAGCATTCTTGGGTCATGTGATCAAAATTTGGGCATTTGGCATCTGTGATATTTAGAACAGTTGAAGAGTTCTGGCATCATATGATCTCTACTTGTGACCTCTTCCACTAACTTCTGACAAGCAAAGTCAATGGGGGAAAGTAGATTCACTTAAAAAACATGTCATTCACTTAAGAGCTGCAGTGATTCATATAATAACCATTGCAAATAATGTCATAAAATCAGGTGCGACTTACTTTTCAACCACCTTGCTTGATAATATTCCAACTGAAATAAAAAGTCAAGGCCTACATATATTATGTTCTTCCTAGTTTATTTACATTTCCTGCCTGTATTATTTTTACAAATGACTTAAGGTGGCGAACATATCAAATACAACTTCCTTGTCTTATTTTTCCACAACAACCCTATGAGGTGAATTGGGCTGAGAGAGAGAGAGAGTAGCTGTCCTAAAGACACCCAGCTAAGGAAGGATTAGAACCATTGCTTTCTTGCCTGGTGTCTTAAACACTAGACCAAATTGGCAAACATATATAGTCTATATACTTGACCTATATTCCAAGTTACCAAGAGTAACAATATCCTACATATTTGTTTTGACAATGAACCAGGGGAAGGGGAGTGAGGGAGACCCCTTGAGAGCAGGATTTTGGTGGCTGGAGTTGAAGAAAGAAGCATTCTATTTTATTTAAAAGACGGCCTTCCTGCTATTTGCCAGACAGAGGAATTAGGTAAAGTGTCTCTGCTTTGATGTGAATTAATTACCTCTGCTATGTTTTTCCAGATGGCTCAGTTTGGCTCAGTTAGGGAAAAGTCAACCAAAGTGCCAGAATCTAAGTGTTCCTCCCTGCCACATTATATTCTTTACTTCTATCACTCTAAATCCAATTGTTTCTTAACACTAATAAAGCAGCTGAAATTGTCAATTTCTGTTCCCATTTGGGCCCTTAGGGACTGTTTACTTAACAATATTTGTATGCTATTCCCAAAATAAACTTCACTATGTGACAATAAAAAATACTAAAACAACAGACTTAAACCTTTTGAAAACATAATAAATAGGGCCATAGAAGATAAAACCTATTTCAGCCATAATATCTAAATGTCAATTTTTTAAATGGTCATACTGCAGAAATTAATTTAAAGTCCTAGGTCAGGGGTCTGCAAAGTTGGCTCTTTTAAGACTGGTGGACTTCAATTCCCAGAATTCCCCAGCCAGCCTGGCTGGCTGGGGAATTCTGGGAGTTGAAGTCCACCAGTCTTAAAAGAGCCAACTTTGCAGACCCCTGTCCTAGGTGAACAAAAAGGGTTTTAATGTTCCAAAGCCACAAAAATGTCCATCCTAGGAAAGACAATTATAGGTGATTACTTATTTTACTTTTATTTATTTATTTATTATTTACTTTTACTTTTATTTTACTTATTTTACTTATTTTACATCTTAATGGTTACTTATCTTACTACAACACCCTGAGTCCCGAAAGAGAGAAGGGTGGTATAAAAATCTAATAAATAATAATAAATAATAATAATAATAAATTGAAAGACCACCTTACTTTCAGCGGATTACTTATCTTACTTACTCCAAGCAAAGCATGTTAAAATCTGGTTAGGTCTCTATGGGTGGTTATAAGAGAAAGTGGTTGTTTCCTTAACCATATAAGCTTTCAAAGATTAACCCACATTTTAAAGTAAGTCTGCAGACTGGTCATCTCCTGAATCAATGTTGTTGATATAGAAGCTACTTCTTCTCAGTAAGAGGGTGCAATGGCTCCATGGTTAAAGATGCAGAGCTTAACAGCTGGGGATTGAGATCCAAGGCCTGTGCAATGGGGTGAGCTTTTCCTCTCGCCCCACCTAGCTTTTTGAAAGCATGCAAATGTGAGTAGATAAATAGCTATGTCACATGATCACAGAAATGTCTTCAGAGAACACTGGCTCCCTTGGCTAAGAGACCGAGATGAGCACCTCCCTCTAGAGTCGGAAATGACCAGACAGGGGAAATATTTATCTTTATCTTACTTCTCGGTAATAGGAGAAGGACTACGTGTCATGTAGGTACTGTGGGAAATACCTAAAGCAGATAAAAAGCACTTCAAATTTCAACAAAATTGATTCATAACAGTGTAGTGATCTGCAATAGCTCTTGAACTCTTTTCAGCCCCCATCTGTTTTCTCTATAGCTGAGGAGCCCCAAGGAATTCTACCCATGCTTTCTCCACTCCACAGCTGGATGGTAAGGAACAAGTTACTGTTTCAGCAAAACTTAATCAAGATCATTTGGATGAAGAGGTTAAAAACCTCCTTCTGTTGTAGGAAACCTGAGCAAAATTGTTGTAACAGCATTAAGAAAATAATGATGTTTCTCTTGTCATGATTCTTGAGAGAGATTAAAACCAAGAACTCTTTTTTCAGAAATCTAGAGAATAGTTGTGCACTGCTGATGCCCTGAGCATGAACTAGTCTGTCAGGTAAGAACCCATCCTATATAGTTAGATGTGGTGTGTTATGAGAATCTTGAAAACTAGCAAAGCAGAATAAACCATGGTTCAGTTTGCCATGGGTATGGGCAGGCAACATTCCAAATGCCTATGAGATAGACCTATCTACTCATAAATTCCAAATAATTTTTTTCTGGGCAAATGTAGGGTTGCCTGCCCATTTCATCTTTAGACTAACTCCATTTGAAAGAGGATAAACATCACTCAGTAGTGATCCATCTTATCTGGATTACATATTTTTGCTTGCTTTTTCCAACCCATTCCCATGTTATAGTATTGGTTGGAAGGAGGAGGAGGAGGTACCTCAAACCAAATCTCTAGTTGACTCTCCCAATAGTTTTTAAAGTTGATATGAAATAGAAGAAGGTACAGAATCTTAATACCTGATTAAATAACCATTTGAGGTCTTCCAGCATCCTTTTCTAAAAATGGAATTTAAGCAGCCGAGGAGCTATTGTCAAGATTCTTACACTCAACCTAGATAGCTTATCCAGAAAGAAACCATGGTAGTTGGTACCAAACGCAGAGAGAAGACTATGATAATTAACATTAATTTGTCTTTGGAAAAGGTTATTGCAAAGGGAAAGGTGCACTTCTACTGTGTTGAATTACAGCTCCCATAATCCCCAATTAACATGCCAGTCTGGAAAACACCCTAAATCTTGGTTAAAATAAGTAGGCAAGAAGTAAAATCCATCTGGCTTTAACCTATTTTGTTAATTTATGCTAATTGCAACCTTTGAGGGATAATTGTGGAAGAAGGGTATAAAGGAGATATTCAGCTGATTGCTCCTCAACCCCCCCACCCCACCCCTTTCTTGAATATGAACTCCACTATTTCATCCATTCTTTGTTGTGGACAGGAGTGGATTATTGGTTTCTCTTGGAAAAAAGCACCCTTTGCATTTAAACAGACAGATTGATAGCATAATTCTTGGGTATATCAGTATAATTCAAAGTCAGGGAAAGACTGGCTGCTAAGGCTTTATTTCTTCCCACCCCAGCTGCTCAATCTGCACAGAACAAATTTGGAGAGGGGGAAGCATCTAGGTGCATCACCAATAATGGGACACTGTTCAGTACAATTTTTAAATGGGAGGAATATGTACAGTGCAGGTGTAAATCACATATGGTACAGTACAGAAACCTCTAGCGGAATGGATACTACTTGCCAACATTATTTTTCCTCCCACTATACTTTCCTGCACCTTTCTATTACACTGAAAACTTGGCAATTTCCTTTTAAAAAAAAAAAAGTTTTTATTAAACATTTTTACCTTTAAAAACACAACAACAAAAAAGAAAAATCAAGACAAACATAACAATGTAAGTAGTTATACAGCCTTCTGTATCGGCATTCATGTTTAGCCTTTGTAGTTCTCCATTCTCCATTGCCTTCCTATCGATTTTAACTTCTCTAATAATGTAATAACAGTAGTACTAACACTTGTAATAATATTAATTGTTCATATCACCATTATACATTGTAGTCAATACTTTAAATTTGATAGTAATTAGTAACTTTGGTTAATTTTTATTCAATATTAGTTTAGAAAAAAAACCACAGACTTCTATTTCCTGTTTTGGCTTCTGTTTTCTAGCCACTTATACATTCTATTCCATATTTTATAGAAATCCGATTCTTCTCTTTCTCTTAATTCCATGGTCATTTTGTCCATCTCTGCACATTCAAATACATTTCTATTGTTTCATCTGTGGGTGTATTGATTCAATTCCAGTTTTGTGCAAAAGCAATCCTAGCTGCAGTGAGTAAACGTAGTATTATGTATTGAAATTATTTGTCCGTTTTCAAGTCTAATATTGTAATGTAGTATGCACCAGTTTAAGCCACTTACTTGCGAAGCAAAATACCACTGAAAAAAGTTCTCCTTTTGCCGTGAGCTATTTTATGTCATTTGGCTTTAAAGGGCCACACATTGAATACCAATTAGCCAGGTCAATTTTAACCTTATGTGTTGAGTGGGCACAGCCTATGTTGGGATTTATGGTTTAGTGTGTCATACAATGCCAGAAAAATAAAAGACTTAATGAGGTAAAATGCATGGCTAATAACATATAGACCTATTGTACGAATAAGTATTTTGTGGTCGTAATATACTGAACTAACTTGCTGGTGTTTTTGTATGGATCACAGCAAAAAATTCTATAAATGACTGTGTAAATTTATAAATAATTGCATTCTTCATTTAAAATGTGTATTTATGTTTATGGTATAACAATAGATGTTATAACTTTACTAGTAAATTTGTTTACAAGAAAGTAGCTCAATACTTTTGGGGAAAATGAGCTCTGCCATGATTCATGTCTAGTGGCAATACATGTAGACAGACTATGATATAAATTATGAAAGCAATTAGATTTAGAAAAGATTAATATGCGAAGGAATCAAAATCATGCAAAAATCTATAGAACGATCAGAAATTTGGTTAATGAATTTTGCTCTGCACAAACCTTAAAATATTTAAAACAATGGGTTTTTTTTAATAATAGGAGTGTTATTTAGAAAATCTTAATGAATATGAGAATGACCATAAACCAACATAGACAGAGAAAGGAAATTAACTTAAAACCAATACTAGGAATGGACAAGCTCAGCAAACCAGATGTGAGAATGTGTCACATTTTACATTTATTCTGTACACTTGTTCTATATATTTGAGCGTGAGGGAGATGTAGACAAAAACCAGCAAGCATTCTGAGAATTAACTGTTCAAATTTGGTCAGCTTGCATTTAAGTGTCATCATTTATTCTACAGTTTTGTTCATGATGCTATCTCTCACTGTTATAGCCTGCCTTCTTCCTTTATAAATCTCAGGAATGCTTTCATGGATTCCAGGAAGTGCCACCTGCATATATGAGTCAAGATTATCAGGTCTAAGAAATCCATGTAATGTAGATTCATGCACTGCAAAGAACACTTATGCTCACAAAAATGACAATAGTTAAACTAAAAGTAGAATGCAAAAGAGACATTTCAGAGCCACCCATTTTTCTGAAAATCCTATTATGGTCATTGTTGATTGACACTTCTGGATATCAGTTCTGGAAAGTAGTTCTGTCCTAAGTGTTACTAGTGTTTGTTCCAAATTGTGGACCCTTCCAGCCAATTTGCACATTTTCAAGCCTATGTTATTCAGAGATTTTGCTTTTTTTGGTGCATCTTTAAAATAGGGCAGGTTACGGAAGTAGCAGGGTAGTGTTTTGTTCTTTACTCTATAGAGTGGAAATACATTTTGATGGCCAGCATAAACTTAGAGTAACCTTAGAGGAAAAGGTCATGACTGGTAACAAAAAGGCAAGAGGACAGTTCTACCCTTTATCCAGCTCTCATGGACAAAAAGGGAGACAGAAACAAGCCCACCAATACATAACCTGGAAGTAATTTGGCTGCATGTTGCTAGGTCAACAAATGACCAAACCTTCCTTAGATAGGGTAATAAAGAATGAAACAGACTGGGCACCGCAATCTGCTTGCCTACAAAGCCTGAAGTAACTTTTCGAGCTTTGGAGGAGGAGAGATTTAATTAACAGACCAACTAACTTACAAACTGAGTTAAAGAGATACTGTAACAGCCTTAACTCAAAGAACTGGTTCCTCCAGTTCTAGTTGACCTGCAAATTGTTTATGTTTTGGCTTACAATGTGACCAAGTTGGTCTGATGCATAGGTTAAGGTTTTAGATTTTGACAAAACCAGCAGACCCAGGGCATTATTTCAGGCTGATTCTGGGCTCCATCACAGTGCCCCAAAATTAGTATATAAATTCCAGGCAAGAAAATCATAAACTTGGATAAGGTCTTCAGCTAGATTGCTTTGGCCTCTGGTGTAGAAGACGAAGATAATATTTGGAGAGGAGAAAACCAATGAGAAAAAGATATTTACACAAACAGGCTGGTCTTCGAACAAGAACAACTTGCAAATATTTGCTTCACAACTTTTCAATACTCCAAGTCCAGGCACCAGCAGCACCTCCCATCCTGGGAATTGAGAGTCCATATTGCAGTACAATATATCAATCACTGTAAATGTGTCATATGCCTACAGTACTCCCCCATCCCCAACCCTACTTGTGGAAACAGGCTGCTTTATTAAAACAGTTCTTTTTAGACACCCTACTTGGCATAAATTGATCAACTCTCTCCATGCTGTGTGATTGGAATAGATGGAATCCAGGTTTTGTTCCCCCCACCCCCAATCCCTTTCTATGTAAGTCCACTTTGCAAAGGTATAATTGGTGAAAAATAAACTATGCCTTAGCAAAGGATTTTAGGAAGGTGGGTTTAGATCAGTGTTTCTCAACCTTGGCGACTTTAAGTTCTGTGGACTTCAACTTCGCACAGTCACTCAAACACTCGTGACATCCCAACTCGACTACTGCAATGCTCTCTACATGGGGCTTCCCTTGAGGTGCACTCGAAAGCTACAGTTAGTTCAGAATGCAGCCGCGCGGGTGATTACGGGAGCTTCGAGGCACTCCCATATAACACCAATCCTGCGCGAGCTGCACTGGCTTCCTGTGGTCTTTCGGGTGCGCTTCAAGGTTTTGACGACCATCTTTAAAGCGCTCCATGGCTCGGGACCTAGTTATATGCGAGACCGTCTCATGCCCCATACATCCCTTAGACCGATCCGCTCCCACAGAGAGGGCCTTCTCAGGGTGCCGTTGGCCGGACAATGCCGACTGGCGACACCCAGAGGAAGGACCTTCTCTGTGGCGGGCCCTGCCCTGTGGAACGACCTACCCCCAGAACTTCGTACCATCACCGACTTCCGCCTCTTCCGCCAGTGTTTAAAAACACACCTCTTCCATCAAGCCGGCCTAACATAGCCTCCGCTGGGACTTGCCATAGATAGTTTTAATTCGGGGATTTTAATTGGTTTTAGCGCAGGATGGGGATTTAATAGGTTTTTAAATTTTGTATTGTGTTTTTTGTATGTATTTTAATTTCCTGTGCGCCGCCCTGGGTCCTCTTGGAGAAGGCGGGATATAAATTTAATAAAATAAAATAAAAAATAAATAAACTTCCAGAATTCCCCAGCCAGCTATGCTGCCCAGATGACCTCTCTCCAATCAGGCCCCTTGTAAGACTAACACAGGTCCCATAACTATTTCTTGGATTTCAGGATTAAGTACTATATTTCTAGGCTTTTAGGAAGATTGAAAAAAAACCTGTCTTTCTCTTTTCCTAGAGATGGACTATTATGTGAAAAAATTAGAGTAAAAGGGCAAGAACCTAGCTGAACTTATTGGAGGGGATCAGAAGATTCAGCCTGACTGGAGACAGCATGTTTCAACGTTTGACCCAGGAATCCTTGGAAGGAGGACTCTGACAAGAAGGGCTTACATTATTTCCTCCTATCAAATACATCTTCTCAAAAACACTGGACAAGCAATCCTTGCCTTAGTTTGAAAAGTAATTTTCCAAAAAGTAGCTCAGATATTCCAATTAACTTGGAAAAGAGAAAAAACGGACTGAAAGAGAAAAAAAGAAGGATGCTTCAGTGTGCTTCACTCATTTCGGACACATTCTTTTCATTGATCTAACTATTACCACCCATAGGGGGGGGAAATGTTCATTCCTATGCTAAAGGATGGGATCTTCTCCTCATTCAGTTCATGCAGGGTCTAAACATTTGCACAGTACATGTAGCTGTGTGGTCGGAACACAGCTATGCTTCTCAATCATCCAGGTCATAATTCAGTTTTCCCCAGGGTTTCTAACTTATTCAGTAAGAACTGAAGAAGCTTATTGGATGAGAAGCAAAACATTTTAAAGGAAAAAACCCCAAGAAAGTCCAGTTGCCTTTTAGGAAAAACAGTTTTGGAACATCACCAACAGGTATTCATTCCACATGGTCTCTCGCATCTTTTGCAAACTCAGTTAAATCAATTATGCAAATGAAGTAGAATATGTCATGTGCCACTCTATTGTTGGTCCTGTCATTACCCAGGACATAAGAGGATTAGTTTATTTATAACCCCATAATTGTGTCTCTCCTTGTAGAATTGGTTCTATTGTTTAAACTATTATGGCAGGTCTTTTACTTTATCATGGTACTACTAGTGGGTTTGCAGATAGGACTTAGCGAAGTGGCATCCCTTCCCTTCCTCCCAGGTGTCTGGTTAATGATAGAGAACAGTACCAAAGACCATGTTTTCCTAGGACATATTCAGCAATTCCTCTACTCTCTCCCACTCTGACTCAGGAGCGTTTGAAGGCACAGACATCTTAGAGTACATATGAAATGGTTATTTCTGCCATCTTGAAAGAATCAGTCTCTTGGCAGAAAAAAAGGGAAGAATGAATGCTCTGAGTCTGTTACTAACAAGATCAAACTGCGAGGCAAGGGGTATAAACCAATTTCATTGTAATTTTAGTACAATGACAATAAAGATTATTATTATTATAAGAGCCAATTTAAGGAATAGACATATCATTCTAAGTCATGGTTATTCAATATTTTGGCTTGCCTGAGCCGCATTGAGTGAAGAAGAATTGTCTTGGACAGCAAATAAATATATATAATGCAGTTCAAATGTATTCTCTCTCTCTCTCTCCTTCCCTCCCTCCCTGCCTCCCTTTATTTTTATATTGTTATTATATCTTATGGGGCTGCATTATAAGTGTCTAGGGCTGCACGTGGCCTATGGACCTTGGGTTGGACATGCCTGCTCTAAGTCATAATGTGATTTGATATAGTTTGGCTTGTTATAGGGAATTAATCCAATCATTATGACTTGTAAATCATTGTTTCTAGCTAAGTATTTTATGTGAATAGCCTTTTGATAAATTATCATCAGAATATCAGCTGTAGCTTATTGATGGATAAGCCAACTGTGACCTATTGTGATGGGTGAAAGTGAAACTCTGTGGTGTTCTTTCTGGTTGACTTACGATCTACTTCTCTTGCCTGCAGAGGATGACATTCAGGCAAAATCTGAGTATTTGTCCATTAGCAAAGCTGGCTGGAGAGGTCTGGGAGCTGAAGTCCTTCAGACTTAAAGTTGCAAAGGTTGGAGACCCCTGCATTAACAAGTTCCAGCTCTTAATGTAACCAACATGGTCCTTACATAGATTATTGGGTCTTTAGGCCAGCAGCTGGGGGTCAACAGATGTCCATAATAATTGTAAGTGTAAGCACTGGCTTTTGAGTGTAGAGGGCAGGTGTAAATGAATGGAACACTCTTTCCCTTCTCTTCTAAAATGATTGTTGCTGGCAAAAATAGCAAAACGTCAGCAGCCTCTGGTTGCTTCTAATGTTTGCTATGGGGCTTCAAGTTACCCGTTCTGATGCAGCTACATTAGCCCTGATCTAAACTGTTTTACAAGGAGTCTCATTTCTTTGGCCACAGAATTTTAGGCTCCTCGGTTGTTGGTTTTCTTAGTTCCCCCCCTTCCCTAGCTACTTGACAACAGCTCAATGATTCTAAGCTTTATGCTAGGATAGTTAGCAAGCACCTTAGGGGTGGTATGCTGTTTAGTGGGCAACAAAAGAATAACTGTGCAGTCAGTATGCAGGTTTAAAAATTCTAGTTCTTGCTCTCTGCAACCAGGTGGTTTATGCACTGGAAGGCACTATGACTTCATTGTGCTTGGCCAGTTGTGTATGCATGGGCAAAGCTAGGGTGATTTTATGTGGACATCTTCTTGCTGCCATGTGTGGATTTGGTCTTTCTCTGTTTGGCTGAGGTAAGGCTACTGTTGCTGTGTTATACTATGATTGGAAGAATTAACAAAGTTGTTTGGGATGCTGGGCATGTGTCCATAATGGGTCCAAGTTGCGGTTTGGATGGAACCCCCCCCCCTTAACTTTTAATTCTGGAATGTAAGTAGGCACAGGGTCCATGACACCTGATTTACAGTGACCTAAGAAGCTTGCTGGTGGATCCTTAGGATGGCTCAAGTAGTACTGAAAGCACATATATTGAATATGGGTAAATGTTCTCTTAAAAAAAACCACCTGTTTCTCACATCCAGATTTTTAATTCTTCCAGTTCCAATCAGTGGATTAGCTGCTGGTCTAGGTGGCCCGGGAATTTGATCTGAGAGAGCACTCTTGCCCATTAAAAAATTCAGGAAAACCTGAAAACACACGTCATATTTTCTGCCTTTAAATTGGCCTAGTGAAAAGAAAGATTTAAAGATCAGTTTTGAAATTTTAATACAGGCTATTGAGGTGGGGGAAGGAGTTATAAGGCAACTTACATCCCACTGAAAAGTAGTTTACATACTACTCCCCCAGGCATAAATCATGGACAAGAATAGATATGGCCTGGGCATCAATAGCAGCCGCTGAAGAAATTGAATCCCTGGAAATTGGTCCAAATACCTGGGCAGACCACCACCCGTTACTAATAAAATGGACAATTACTCAGACTAGGACAAGATGGTCTATGAGAGCTAGTCTTATGAAAGATGAAAACTTTGTAAAAATGATTGAAAAGGAGCTTCAATACTTCTTCTTAGAAAACAAAAGACAGGATACTTCCCTACAGAATATATGGGATACGGCCAAGGCAGTGATTAGGGGGGCAGCAATAAAATATATGGCTAGACAATGGAAAATACATAAAGCAAAAAGAATTGAATTAATAACGGCACTACAAAAACAAGAAAAGGAAGCCCAGAAAGATCCATATAATATAAGGGCAAGAGAAAAAAATAAACCTTTTGAGACATGAAATCTCCCTACTTGACCAGAATCAACTTGCAGAAAAAAATAAAGAAATGTAGGCAATCTCATTTCGAACATGCAAATAAAATAGGGAGATGGTTGACATACAGGCTAAGGAAGGAAGCAGAAGTAAGAAGAATAGAATCCCTTCAGGATAAAAATGGCAAAGTTGTAAATACCATAGAACAGAAATTAAAAATAGCACAAGATTTTTTTGGTTCACTCTATGCCGATGAGAGACAACAAAAGGAAAAGACCAACTCTTACCTTATAAAACAACATCTCGGAGTAGTCCCTGATACATATAAAAATACATTAAACACAGAGATTACAGTGGAAGAGATAGAAAATGCAATCAGAAAACAGGCCAGTGGGAAAACCCCAGGTCCGGATGGACGACCAGGGGAATTATACAAAGGTATCTGGGAGACTTTAATCCCACAAATGAAAGACCTATTTAATGAAATCTTGGAAAAGGGGGAAACTTCCCAAATATGGACCGAGGCCTATATTTCTTTAATTCCCAAACCTGATTCAGATTTAACCCAAATTAAAAATTATAGACCTCTTAAACGTCGATTATAAAATATTTGCGATAATTCTGGCTGGGTGGTTGAAACCATTTCTATCTAATTTCATCCATCAGGATCAAAGTGGATTTCTATCATGTAGGTGTTTGAGGGATAATGTACGTATGATAACCAACTGCTTAGAATACTATGAGGCACATGCAGACAAACAGATGAGCATGATTTTTTTGGATGCGCAGAAAGCATTTGATAGGGTCAATTGGAATTTTATTATACAACAACTGCAAATTATGGAATTCGGCTCTAAATTTGTTAAAGCAGTCCAGGCCATCTATACGACGCAATCGGCAAGGTTGCTGTTTAACAGGGCTCTATCAGACCGGATCCCAATATGCAGGGGCACCAGACAAGGATGCCCGCTGTCACCCCTCCTATTTATTTTGACACTGGAGCCTCCCCTAAGCACAATCAGACAAGAGAAGAACATTAGAGGACTGCAAGTCAGAGGAGAAGAATATAAAATTCAAGCATTTGCTGATGATTTAGTTTTTGTGATAGAAGACCCTCTGACCTCAGGACCTAAATTAATCACAACAATAGAAGAATATGGAGAGGTGGCTGGCCTAAAAATTAATAAGCAAAAAACTAAAATGCTAGTTAAAAATATGACAGGACAACAAAAAGAACAGATACAAAAATTAATGGGAATTGAGTGTGCCAAAAAAGTGAAATATTTGGGAATCTGGTGAAACGGCTATAGTTTTTCTGAGTAAACCTGGTCTGGACTCCCTCATTCTCTACAACAACAGAGAATCTAACACTGGCGACGAAGGTGGGATTAGATTCTCTGTTGTTGTAGAGAATGAGGGAGTCCAGACCAGGTATACTCAGAAAAACTATAGCCGTTTATTTCAGGCAGCAAGATAAATCAACTATATACAATACTGAAAAGGAGCGGTAGACAGGGGCTCCCGCGTTTGACAGCTCTTTATATATGGAGCTGTCAAACGGGAAGCCAATCAGGCTGCGGCAAGAGCCGGCTTCCCGCCAGGCGCACCTTAGCCAATCAGGCGCGACTAGCGGTTAGCCGGCTTGCTACAGCCTGTCTCCATGGCTTCAAAGCGGCAGCCTGGAAGACCTGCAGCCGGTCGTAGGTCGAGACCGGTCGCAGGTCGAGGACACAACACCCCTTTCCCCCCTCGGTCTGCGCATGCTTGAAGAACTGTCAGTCCAGGTGAGTGATCATGCGTAGTCCGCCAAGTAGCAGCCCTTCGGGGAGTGGAGCTCCAGGTGGTGACGTCAGAGAGGCCTACACGAAGAGGCGGACCCGTTCGGACTGGTAAGTCGGGGCGAGGGGGCGCGGCGTCCGGGGCATAGATAGTTGGTGGTTGCCGGTTGGTTGCGGCGATGTAGGGCGGGTCCTTAGGCACAAGGGCCTGCGCGTTCCCAGCGGCTTGATCCAGGTGCTGCAGCGTTTGCCGGAAGGTGGCGTCCAAGTCAGGGGGGCCTGAATAAGCGAAGGCCCCGAGCGGAGATGCGGAACAATTCCCGAATGGCCCAACCGGGGCAACTGGGCAGGGTGGATCCGGCGCCTTGGGCTGATGGTGTAGGCAGGCGGCACCTCAGCTGATCCAAGTGGCGCCGCCACTCGGATCCGTCCGGGAGGCTGAGCCTAAAAGAGCAGGGACCCGTTAGCTCGGCGATTGTGGCCGGAACCCATTTAGGGTCTCCAGCGTAGTTGCGGGCGTACACAGGGTCCCCGGGCTGGAATAGGCGGGAAGGTGGGGGGAGCAGGTTGCAAGGCTGCACTTTGTGGTATGCCGGGTGCAGCCTGTCCAAGGTGGTCCGCAGGCGGCGACCCATCAAGAGCTTGGCGGGGCTTTTCCGGGTGGCTGGGCAAGGAGTGGAATGCTGACCTAACAGGTAAGCAGCCACCCTTGCAGGCCAGTCCCCCTTGGTCATCCTCTCCAAGGCCTCCTTGGCCGAGCGGACGACCCTTTCCGCCCGACCGTTGGAGGCTGGATGATAAGGGGCCACTGGCGCATGGCGGATCCCTTGCGAGGCCAGGAACTCCTGGAAGGTGGCGGACTGGAACTGGGGCCCGTTGTCGGACACCACGATGTCCGGCAACCCGTGCGTCGCGAAGAGGCGACGCAAGGCCCTGACCGTACTCTCGGCTGTTGTGGAAGTCATCAAGATGACCTCCACCCAGCGGGAGTAGGCGTCCACGACCACCAGGAATGTCTGGCCTCGGAAGGAGCCGGCGAAGTCAATGTGGAGCCTGGACGAGGGGCTCCGGGGCATGTCCCACTCCCTGGGCGGCGCAACCGGAGGGGCGGGGCAGGTGGACTGGCAAGGGACACAGTCCCCGACCCAGGCAGCCACTTCCGCATCCACGCCTGGCCACCACACATAGCTGCGGGCGAGCGCCTTCATCCGAGCTATGCCGGGGTGGTCAGCGTGGAGCGTCCGGAGCACCTGGTGACGGAGAGGGGGGGTGTATGATGACCCGATCCTGCCAGCACAAGCAGCCGCTGTGGAGCGAGAGCTCCAGCTGGCGTGTCTTGTACGGCCGAAACTCTTCAGCCATGCTGCCCTGAGGCCACCCTCGCAGGACCCAGGTGGAGACCTGGGACAGGACAGGGTCGGCCTTCATCCTGGCTGCGACGTCCGAGGACGTCAATGGCAGGCCTGAGTCTGCCATGGACAAGACGGACAGTGCCAGCACCGGCTCCTCGTCCGCCTTGGGGAGGGGGCATCTGCTCAGGACATCCGCGTGCCCGAGCTGCTTGCCAGGACGGTAGTACAGCGTATAATTATACGCTGCTAGGAACTCAGTCCATCTGGTCATCCTGGGAGAGAGGATGGGGGGGTCGGACGGTCACCGGCCAAAAGTCCAAGGAGAGGCTTGTGGTCTGTGAAGACAGCAAAAGTCCGACCGTACAGGTACTGGTGAAACTTTTTGATTCCGGACACCATAGCCAGAGCCTCCTTGTCTATCTGGCTATAGTTTCTCTCAGTGGGAGACATTGTCCGGGACCAAAAAGCAATGGGGGCTTCTGAGCCATTGGGGAAGGAATGGCTCAGGACGGCCCCCAGGCCGAAAGGGGAGGCATCGCACGCTAATATCAAAGGCAGCCTGTCATCGTATTGGACTAGGACAGCCTCTGATGTAAGCGTGGCTTTGACAGCCGCGAACGCATGCGCTTCGCGGTTGCCCCAGCGCCAGGCCGCGGATCAATCGAGCAATCGATGTAGCGGCTCGGCTAGCGATGCCTTATGGGGAAGAAAAGGCGCGTAGAAATTCAAGAGGCCGAGGAATGCCTGCAGCTCCATCTTGGAGGCTGGCGTAGGGGCGTTCCTGATGGCCTCGACCTTCTTGGGGGTGGGGTAGATGCCCCAGGCATCGATCAAGAAACCCAGGAACTCCACCTCCGGTGCGGCAAAAACGCATTTGCTGCGCTTCAGTTTTAAACCCGCGCCCCTGAAAATGCTGAGGACCTTCCTTAGCACTTTGGCGAGTTCTGAGACGCTGGAAGCAGCTATCAGAACGTCGTCAAAATACGGAACCACGCCTGGGAGCCCATGGAGCAAGCGCTCCATTAGGCTCTGGAAGATCCCCGGGGCGACGGACACTCCGAATTGTAATCTGCGACACCGGAAAGCCCCTCGGTGGGTGACAATGGTCTGCGCCTCCGCAGCCGCGTCGTCCACCGGGAGCTGTTGATAGGCCTGGGCCATATCCAGCTTCGCAAATATGCGGCCTTGCCCCAGGGAATGGAGCAGGTCCTGAACTACAGGAACTGGATATGGGTTCGCCTGGAGCCCACGGTTGATAGTCGACTTATAGTCGGCGCAGATCCGTACTGACCCGTCGGGCTTGATGGGGACCACTATGGAGGTCTCCCATCTCGCCTGACCAACGGGCTCGAGCACGCCCTGTGCCACTAACCGGTCAAGTTCGGCCTCGACCTTGGGCTTCAGGGTGAATGGCAGCCTGCGGGCCTTGAGCCTAATAGGTGCAACTTGAGGGTCAAGGTTCAAGGAGACAGGGGTGCCTATGTAGGAGCCTAGCCGGCCATCTAGCACATCGGCGAACTCTTCCAAAACCCCGGAGACGGGGGAGGTAGCAGGGACAGAATGGACCCCGTGCACTGACAGGCCCAGTGCGGGAAACCAATCCAGGCCGATGATGGCCGCTAGGGGGTCGGAGACCACTAAGATAGGCAATCTCCCCTTGAAAGCCCCATACTCCACCCCCAGGGAGATCTGGCCCAAGGTGGGAATAGAAGTCCCTTGGTAGTCCCGCAGGACTGTTAGAGGAGGGGACAAAACGTCCAGGGAGAGGTCGGGGCGGATCTTGGCCAACTGTGCCCAGGAGATGATGGACCTAGAGGAGCCCGAGTCCACCTCCATGCGGACCCCCACCCCCTCCAGTTTTACAGTCGTTTGAAGCCGCGTACGTTCGGGCAAGGCTTCCTGCGGGCGGGTGCATCCGTCAAGGCGAAGCAACCGGACGGCTGCGGCTGTTGGCGTCGGCCCTGGCGTCGCTGGGCGGGTTGTTGGGTTGCCTGACTCCTCCGGTCGTCTCCGGTGCGCCGTTGGGGCTCCGGGGTGGGCGGTGAGTCGGTAGGCGCTGCGGCACGGCAGACGGCAGCCAGGTGGCCCTTTCGGCCGCAGCGGCGGCAGGTGGCGGCCCAGAACGGGCAATCGGCTCGGGGGTGCTTTCCCCCGCAGCCCAAGCATTTGCTGGAGGGTGGTTGGAGAGGCCTGCGACCGGCCGACCGCACGTAGGCGACCCGGTCTTCCTCGTCCAGGTCGTCGGAGTCTTCCACCAGGCAGGTGCGAGCAGCCGGTTGGCGGTCCAGGTCCCGGTCAAAGACCGAGGACTCGGACATTTCGAATGCCCGAGCCTCGTCTACCGCCTGCTCCAACGTTAGCTCCGTGCGGGCCAGCAGGCGCCTTCTGAGGCGGATTTCACTGAGGCTCCATATAATAAATTGATGGGCGAAATGACTAAGGAGCTCGAAAGATGGAGTAAAATTCCAATCTCACTATTAGGGTGGATAGCTGCTATAAAAGCATATATCCTTCCAAAATGGATTTTTCTGTTTCAGACGGCCCCTGTAAAATTAAACAAAGAATTTTTTCAGAAGTTGGACTATATCACTATGAAGTTTATTTGGCAGGGGAAAAAATCACGTATAAAAAAGAAAATGTTGCAAGAACATAAACTGAGAGGAGGCATGGGACTCCCAAACTGGGAGCTTTATTACTATGCCTCAACCCTAATCTGGGTTAGGGACTGGGTTACTTTAGCAAGAAGAGGGACTTTGATAATCGAAGGCTATGACCTACCTCAAGGTTGGCACTCATTCCTATGGCCCAAAAATAATAGGCAACCTAAAAGTTTTATTACTCACCACACTAGGGGGACTCTCTATAAGACATGGTGGGAAATTAAACAACAGCTGTATACTCAAATTCCAAGGTGGTTAGCCCAAATTGAAGCAGTAACATACCCAATTGTCCATAACCCAAGGAGAAATTTAACATATGGGGATCTGATGGATGAAGCTGGCAACATTAGAACACAAACTGACTTACAATTAAGGGGCTGGAAGGTGGATTGGTGGTCATATGCCCAGGCAAAATCTAAATTTAACAAAGACAAACAAGAATTTGGAATATACATGACAAATCAAGATATTGATAAAATTCTTTTGGCTACACCAACAAAATTTATCTCTAAGGCCTACAATTTGCTGTTGCAGAGACATGTTGGAGAAGAGATAATTAAAGATGTCATGACTGCCTGGGGTAGGAATATAGGGAGAATATTGAATTAGAAGAATGGCAAACAATTTGGGGTAAAACTATGAAAATGACCCTGGCCTCCTCATTTAAGGAAAATTTGTATAAAATGCTATACAGGTGGTATCTACCACCTGATCGAATTGCAAATATGTTCCCAAACTCGTCAGATAGATGCTGGAAATGTAAAACGGCCAGGGGTACGTTCTTTCATCAATGGTGGACTTGCCCAATAATCACCCAACTCTGGAAAAAAAATACAAATTTGGCTTTTGGAAATAACAGGTATGAATTTTCCCCTCAAACCCGACCTGTATTTGCTAGGCATCAAACCAAGTGAAACTCAAAATCAGGATTGGTACCTCTTCTCACACATAATAACAGCGACTAGGATGGCTATTGCGCAACACTGGAAAGACACTAACCCACCATCAGAGCACCTAATTATAGCCAAAATCTTCAACTGTGCAGAATCAGACAAATTAACATATATTTTAAAAGATAGACAAAACTCAAGCTTTTTCAAATGTTGGAATAAATGGTATGCATGGTACAACAGGAGAACAATGGATACCAAGGAAATCAATTAGATAAAATACTTGAGAAATAAATGTGAGGAATAAATAAGGCAATAGTAAATTTTGAGAGAAATATATATATATACATATACATATATATACACGGGAAAATACCCGAGGATGGCAATACCAGCATACATACATACATACATACATACATACATACATACATACATACATACATATAATTGTAAATAATTGTAAATAATAACCAATAAGTTAGACTGGGACAAACTCAACTCTTAATCTAGGGGACTAGACTTTTCCCCGGTATGTTTATGTATGTCTCTCCAGTTACCCCTACCCTATACTTGTTGAATGTTTGATTTTATATTAATAAAGATATAATTATTTTTTTTAAAAATCAGGAAAACCTGAAAACACACGTCATATTTTCTGCCTTTAAATTGGCCTAGTGAAAAGAAAGACTTAAAGATCAGTTTTGGAATTTTAATACAGGCTATTGAGGTGGGGGAGGGAGTTATAAGGTAACATCCCACTCCTTCTTTCTTTGGGTTCTTACCCCAGCCCCAAACATTATTTGCTTCCACCTAGCGAGCATCAGTCTCTCCACCAATTACTTTCCCCACTTTCTGTTGTACCTCTCAGTGCCAAGCCAACTATGACAAGAACAACAGAGGAAAAGAGAAAGAGGGAGGGGGAACATAGAGAACAAAGCCCATGTGGATGGAGGGGTTTTATTTCCTCTCTTCAAACAACTCCAGATGCTGAGACATGCACTGAGCCAACAGCTGAGGCCCCAAGATGGACAGAAAGGGGTGTTTGCATGTGATTGGGGGGGGGGGACAACTACATACAGGAAAATAGCACAAAATAAATGATGGGAAATAGGACTGAGAAGAGTTTAAACAGGCAAGAAAGAAGAAAGAAAAAAATGGAGCAAGAAAATCAGAGAAGAATGTTCAAGAATAAAAGTAAAGATGCAACAAAAAAGTGTAAGGGGAGGGGATAACCTAAGCAGCATTAAGGGAGGGGTGTTGGGCAAGGAAGCAGGAGGCAGAGAAGGGAATTATGTTCTATGTATAGAAAGGAGTGATTGATGAGTGCCCAGAATTGGAATATGTCTCTACATTCCACCACATTTTTCCTAAGGCTAGAAGAAGCCCCAGGAAAGAAGGAAGAGGCTGTGGTGCAGCTCTCTGAACAAAAAATTAAATCATGAAAGACTCGGCATGATGTTGTACGAAGGTGACACTAACTCACGCAGACCCAACTGCACCATCATGCACCATGTGGTGGTGGAGATCTCTGGAACTACCAGGCAAATGTTGAAACCAAGCAGCATAGGAAGATTATATATGCCTGCCCCTGCAAATTAAACAGTATTGTTGATGTCTTATTCTGGTGCCTGGAGGTTGTGAGGATCTAGACAGGGAAGTGCAAGCTTCAACTCAACCTTGTCAACAATGAGTGGATATGGGTTTGGGGGCCTGTTAGTTCTGGGACTATGCCATCTTTGGCACTGATAAGGTTGCACTGTCCCAAACAGACCTGGTGTGCAACTTAGTAGTTTTCTAGGCCCATGATGGCGAACCTATGGCATGTGTGCCACAGATGGCATGCGGAGCCATATCTGAGGGCAGGCGGAAGCGTTGCCCTATGTCAGTTCCAACATGCATGTGCGTGCTGAGGGCAGGCAAAGCGTTGCCCTATGTCAGTTCCAACATGCATGTGCGTGCTGATTTTTGGCTTTCCAGAGGGCGGAGGAGGTCATTTTCATTTTCCCCATGCTTCAGGAAAGCCTCCGGAGCCTGTGGATGGCAAAAAAAATGGGCCCAATGGGCCTACCAGGAGTTGGTTTCTGAACTTTTAGTAGGCCTGTTGGGCCGTTTTTTGCCCTCCCCAGACTTCAGGAGGCTTTCCTGAAGCCTGTGGAGGGCGAAAAAAAAGCCCAATGGGTCTACTGGAAGTTGGTTTCCAAACTTTCGGTAGGCCTGTTGGGCCCGTTTTTCGCTCCAGAGGCTGTCCTGAGTGCATGCGTGGGGGGGAGGGCATTGCATTAGGGGTATGGGCATGCACGCACACATTATCGCACACATGCACACTTTTTTGGCACTTGAGCAGAAAAACGTTCACCATCACTATTCCAGGCTTACAACTCCTGTTTAAAGAGCAGATAGCAATCATGGTTAGGAGGTCTTTGCATAGCTTCATGTTATGCATCAGATGCAACTGCTCTTGCAACTGAAGGCTCTGCTCATAGTCATTCATCGCCAGCTCGGCTACTTTAATGCAATATTCTTCAATACTCCCCCTAGGGCTGCTATTTACTCATTGTTCATTTATATCCAATTTTCATATCTAATTTATTTAGAACTGACAATTTGGAAAGATTAATTATAATTTAAATAGACACAAATTTCACTACAGTGAGGAACAAGATAATTTTGTGACTTGTCTACATGTTAATAATAAATAGCTTCAATGCTGCTGTATTTCACATCATAAAATGCTTACTCTTTAAACTAGTCTTATATTGGACAGTCATTCAAACAGGTCAAACGGCCATCTCACACCCATTTCAGAGCACATCACCTTTTCTCTTGTGCATAGCAACTTCCCAAGCTATGAATTCAGTAAAGGATTTTTTCTTTAAAAAAATGTTCTGGCAGATATGTAAGTTTCAATTAGCTTTTACTTCTTAAAGTCCTAATATCAGGAGGCAGGAATTCTTAAGAAGTTACACCAACTTTTTATCCCCAAGAAAAAAAATGCTTAGGCTACTTCATGGCATCTTCCAGAGGCATTGAGGGCAAACTACAAACTAAACCTGATGAATGATAGATGATGGAGTTATAGTACAGCATACCTAGAGGTATGATAGCTTAAAGAAAATTGTGGTAAAGAAAATTGTGGTAACTATCATTACTGTAGTTACCATAGCTATGACTTGGTGCAATCTCATCACTGAAGTTTAATGATCAGTTTCTCATTGGTGTATGTCTTATGGTAAGGTGACCGGACGTCCCGCTTTTGGCGGGACAGTCCCAATTTTTAGCAATTTGTCCCATGTCCCGTGGCATTTTTAAAAAGTCAAGATTTTTGCACGACAAGCTAGGGCAGTGGTCGGCAAACCGCGGCTCGCGAGCCACCAGCGGCTCTTTGGCCCCTCGAGTGCGGCTCTTCCTCCACCCTCATCGATGGCGGGACTCGTTGGGCTGTGGCTCCAGCTGCCCCATGGCCAAGGAGGCAGCTGTAGCCTCCTCAGCCAGCATGCTGGCCACTCGTCTGCTCCCCAGGGACTGAAGAGGCTCTGCGGGGGAAGGGAGGGAACTGGCCTCCGGGGCGGGTGGGCAGGGTGCTGCGGTGGCGCCCAGCAACATTCCCTGCCTGCCCACTCCGCTGGCTCACCCACCGGCGGTCAGTTCCCTCCCTCCCCCTGTGGAGCCCCTTCAGCCCCTGGGAAGCAGACAAGTGGCTGGCATGCTGGCTGGGGAGGCTACAGCTGCCTCTTTTGCCTTGGGACAGCCGGAGCGCTTCCCAGGGGCTGAAGAGGCTCCTGGGGAAGGGTGGGGGGGAGAGACAGACAGACACACAGAGTACAGAGAGAGAGAGACAGAAACAGAGATGGTGAGGAGGGAGGGAGAGAGACAGAGAGAGGCAGAGAGAGAGAATGACAGAGGGAGGGATTGAATCAGAGACAGAGGGAGGGAGGGAGGGAGGGAGGAAGGGAATCAGAGTGACAGACACACAGAGAAAGACAGGGAGAGACAGAGAGGGAGGGAGAGAAAGATAGACAGAGACACAGAATGAGTGATTAAGTGAGTGAATGAGAGACAGGCAGACAGACAGACACACACACACAGTGACAGATGGGCAGAGGGAGGAGAGAGAGACAGATACAGAGAGAGAGACAGAAAGAGAAAGAAAGAAAGAAAGAGAAAGAAAGAAAGAAAGAAAGAAAGAAAGAAAGAAAGAAAGAAAGAAAGAAAGAAAGAAAGAAAGAAAGAAAGAAAGAAAACTTATGACCACAATTGAGCCCAAAATTTTTGTTGCTCCATATAGACCAAATTTTTAATGAAGAACCCGCCCCCGGTCAATGGTGTTCCACTTTACCAATGTTAAAATCTGGTCACCTTACTTATGGTTGAGTGAGAGAGTTTCACATAATGCATCTTAGTAACAGACAATAGAATAAGAGAATTAGAAGGGGACTAGAAGTAGAGTCTTCTAGTCCAGCTCTTGCTCATGCAGGAGACCTTACACCATTCCAGACAAATTGATGACCAATCTCTTCTTAAAAACTACTAGTGGTAGAGCACCCACAATTTCTGAAAGTAAGCTGTTCCAATCTAAGTTAGCAATATCTAATGCTGTGCTGTTTCAGGATTTGCTATAGAGTTGTGGGTAATCCAATCCTTCAATAAATTCAAGGAATCACTATCTCCAGATTGTATATTGTGCATATGCTGACTGAAGTGCCATAGCTTGTTTTTAAGTTAGCTACAGAGCAGTCAGAGGTGGTATTTACTGGTTCTCCGAACTATTCAAAATTTTCCCTGCCGGTTCTCCAGAATTGGTCAGAACCTGCTGAATACCACTTCTTATGATACCCTTCTGGGACAGCTTGGTGTTGGGAGTGAGATGCACCATTTTGTAGTCGTTGTCCTTTCTTTATAGCTAGTTTCAAATGGGATTGAGGGGGTAAGAGTTCACACTTATAACTCCCCACTTGTAGGGTGTTGCAGGGTTGACTTTCCTGTTTTAAAATCAGTGGGTGAGGTCATCTGTCAGGAGGTCAAGAACAAACTGTCATTGTGGAAGTCCTGGAGGCTGTGCAGATCCAGATGGGAAGGACTTAATCTTGACCAGATGATGTGGACTTTATTTGCTCTCCCTCCAGTTGTGGAGATATTCCATCTTTAATCTTCATTGGGACTATACTTCCCCATGAAAAATGGTATGGAATCTGGGGGTCCTCTTGAACCCCCAGTTCCTGTTCAGAGAGCAGGTGGGGCCACGAAGATCTTTGCACAGATTTATCTGGTGTACTAGTTGCAACAGCTAGGCTGGGCATGCTCTGAGTTCCATTGACTAAACAAGGTTATTTTGCAGAACCCAAGAAGTGTGCCTTCTCAATGATGACTCTTGCTTAATGGAATGACATCATCCTCAGAGGCCCAACTGCTCTCACTTTACTGACTTTATACAAACTTTTTAAAAACAAACTTAAAAGCTTGATTGTTCTCCTAGATTTTGGGGTTGAAGGTGGGGGTGTCTTTTTGGCATTTTTTCTGGGTTTTTTCCTTCTTATTTTTTTATTTTATTTTATTTTAATCACATTTATATCCCGCCCTTCTCCACAAAGGACCCAGGGTGGCACACAGGAATTTAAAAACATACAAAAGAATAAATACATAATTTAAAAACATATTAAATTATTCTAGTCCTATGCTAAAACCAATTTTAAAATCCCCAATTTAAAACTCTCTAAAATAGTCCCCACGGGAGGTTAGGCTAGGCCGGCTTGCTGAAAAAGATGTGTCTTTAGACACTGGCGGAAGAGGCGGAGGTCGGTGATGGTACGCAATTCAGGGGGTAGGTCGTTCCAAAGGGCAGGGCCCGCCACAGAGAAGGCTCTTCCCCTGGGTGTCGCCAGACGGTATTGCCTGGCCGATGGCACCCTGAGAAGGCCCTCTCTGTGGGAGCGGATCGGCCGAAGGGATGTTATTATAGAGTTATATTCCTTTTCACTATTATATGTCCTGAGTCATTGTAGAAGGGTGGACCCAAATCTAAATAAAAACAAATAAGTAATGTTAAAGTTGTCAATTTGACTATATTTCTGCTAACTTAGAACATTGAGAATAGACAAAGGATATGATGAGCATCTCTTAGTTCAGTACTTTTCAACTCCATTTCCCACTCTTTTCCTTTATTTTTAATTTATTAAACTTGTTTGCTTTTAGTTGCTTGGACTTCGTGTCTCAGTGTTCTCCAGCCACCATGGTGAAGTCAGCACATCCTTAATGTTTCTAAAGTTGAAAAACACCGTTCTAAAGAACCAAGATCAATTATTTCATCAGCAGCCTCCCTCCTGACATGACAATTCCCAGAATCCCCTTGCCCCTGCTTCAGGCAGAAATGGGAGAAAATGTTTCCCTCGTGTTTTTAGTGTATGCTATAATCCGTCTGTCAAATTAAAATGTATTGGCATGAGAGAAAAGCTGTCTAGCAAAAGATTGTTCTTCATGCATACACATTCTTTACTGTTCTGATCATGGTATATAACACTGTAGTTTTGCAGTCAGGTGCTTTCCCCAATATTTGCTACCATAGTTATAGTTTTCAGGATTCTGTCTATATGACCACACAAACACAACATTAAAACATGAAGCCCAAATGCCTTTTGAGCTGTTTCCAAGTCTTCCCGCCACAATATTCTTCTCACACCATAACCAAGGACACTTAGTTCTGTATTTGTCTGATTTCAAATTAGTGCCATTTCCCATCTTTCCCCTTAGTATAATCACATGCACTTCAGCACCAACTTCAGGAATGATCAGGCAGAGGCTTGGATCTGCCCACTCCTAGTGGCTGTTTTCAGCTGCTGCAGGCATTCCTCCCCCTTTCCAGGGATTTCCCTTCGTGGTTTTTTGGTTTGGACAGCAAGAGCTATCAGGCATTAAACATTTACCCAAGTGATGCCTGACCAGCACTTTGCAAAGTCACCAGTAGGGCATTACATGGTCTCCTTAACTGTACAGGTCTAGCATTCTCACACAAGATTGATAAACATTTTGAGAGAGAGAGAGAAAATGTCCTGAGAGAGTTTGTGTGATGGAACTAAAGTGGGAAATCCACTTGCCAGAACCTGTCAACAGCCCTCATCAGTTGCTTTTAGTTGGAGAGAGAGAGAGAACTAAAGCATGAAAACACATGAGTTGGCAAGTGAGATGGTGAGAGAACATGGGAATCAAGAGCATGCACAAGTAAGCAACAAAGAGTACACGAGACAGAGAGAAAAAGTGAGAGAGATGAGCAAGTGTGGGTAAATACAGCAAACATTAGAATAAGTATGAGGAACAATCAAGGCAAGCAAGATGGATAAATAAATCAATAGAGTGAAGAATAAAGTTAGAGAGGATGCAGGAGATAGTGTGAGCAAGTAAGAGAAAGATGCAGAGGTCAGTGTGAGCAAGTAAGATCCATGGATCATTTGTGGAGAGTTCTGCCAATTTATCCAGAGGATCAGAGTTTGACAGAAAGCTACCATCATGTCAGTTGAGGAGTTCTGGCAGTTTAAGTCTGCCAGTCTTAAAGTTGCCATGTTTGGAGACCCTTCAGTTTAGTCAATTGTTAAAGCTCACCTTCTTTCCAAATCCCATCTCACATTAAGAATGATTGCTAATTGTCAGAAGGAAATTGATCAAATGATACACCTTAATTTGCTTTCATTAAACTGTCAAGACAATGGCACTTGCTGGCCTTTTCATCTAGCTGGCAAAATTTGGACTGGCAAAATTAGGCTGGCAGCTTTTAGCACTTCCCAGGCTTGGGAAAAGTGCATTAACCCCTCAATTTGGCTTCAGTGAGTGGAGGCAGTGATGACTTACTGGTGCTGGGAAGCTGATGGAGGAAAATTCTTGGTGCATGTTGTTGATATCAACAGGAAAAACCAGGCTAGGCCATTTTTAAATTGGGAACTATGAAACTGACTGAAAAGATTATGATACATTTCCCAGAGGAGATGGCTTGTGAAATCTCCTCCAGGACTTTGGGAAGTGCGATGAGGCCCAACAGAAAAAAAAGGCTTACCCCCAATCCCCCACCAGGATCCAGGCTGCAAATAGCAATTCTTCTTATAATTTGGGCTGCACAACAGCCAAGCAGGAAGAAAATCAGTTTGGCTACCCAAGTAGGACCAGGTGGTAGGTGCGTGACATTGATATAGGAATAGTATCAGAGCCTTGTGTAGAAATGTGCTAAGAATGCTAAATCATCCTAGCACAGATTTGTTAACAGCAGAGGTTGAGTGGAGTCTGTGTAGCCAGCCCTGTCCTATCCCATTAGATTAAGTGTTCTTTGTTGGTAAACATGAGCCCATTTCTTAGGCAGAGAAAGCATTTAACTTGTGAATGATGTTAATTACCTCGTGTTCAAATGTTACTGGGTGGTTGTTGTTATTGTTTGCAACTACAGATGACTGGTCGCCTTGCCACTTTTCTCACATAGGAGGAAGAGGATGTTATAAGTAGACGGTCATCTCCATCTGGCTTCTATTTGGATCGGCTATAGATGAAGTGGTTGCTAACTACGAAATCTAGGGCCTAAAGCAGTTGCATTGTTTCATGATGCAACTGTTAGAGCAGACCGGGGCATTTTATGCTTCCTATGTCACATCCGGCCTTTGGCTGTCCCTTTCGGCCCTTGTGAGGTCAATTGGAAATTAAAAATCAAATGTAAATAATTGCAATGCAGGGGAGGGGAGAAGAAGCTGAGTCAGGTTGGGCTCTGTGCAACCGTCATGTGCTCCTTTATTTGGCTGGAAGTCACAGGAGGGCAAGGAGAGAGAACATTTTTCTGCCCCTGAGCAGCACTCGCCTCTTACTTGCAGCAGCCTGAGTCAGTGCATGATGGAACCTGGGCTTAGTCGCTCACCACCACTTGGCTGAAATGTGGCCTCGATGAGTGGAGCGCAGGCAGGAACTGTTGGTTTGGTCCTCCACATTAGTCCCGGTTCCTCATGTGGCCCCTTGGGACAATTAATTGCTTTCCCCTGTGTTAGAGGATCCCCCCCTAGGGCAAAAAACATGACAAACTATATGTCACACTCATTTTGTTGCTGAAATATTTTTCAACACCAGGCATTGGGGAAGGGTCGGTCACTGCCTGAAGTGCCAGTGAGAAGTGAGAAGGTATTCAACTTTTTCTATTAGATTCTTGACAAAGGTAACCTTTCCAAAGCTGGGGAGTTCATTGGGGAGGAAAATTTCTACTGAAATCAATGCAGGCCTTTGGGGCTGAAGGATTTAAATGAAAGTGACAAGGCTCACGGCCATCTTTCTGTTCCTCAGTTGACAGAAGGATTTAAATCTCATCCCCTATTATCCATCTTTGATTATTTAATGGATCGATTCAACTTAGCTCAGAGTTGCTCTAGAAATAATGACAAAGTACGTTTGTAATCTTGCAGATTGTTATGCAACCAATGGAGAGTCAAAGGAGCAAGCAGCGTCTCTCCATAATATACCATTTCCTATTATGCTTAAACCTTAGCTTAGTTTGTACTCTTCTGCTAATATTCAGTTCTCTTCATGTATTATGATAACACTTGGTTGACACGGGATAATTTGTGGCCTTACTTTCCATTCTAGACTGGTTCCAGTCACCCAGGCAGAGATTTTTTTTGTCCTTCAGGAGAGACAGGGCTCCTGTGCCCACATGCTATACATTGCCCAGCATCCTGATCATGCTGACACTAGTAGCCTCAACTCCTGTCCTTATCTCAGTAGAAGAGGCCAAAACTGGAACAGCACAAATACTTGGGATGCTGCTTGTCTTGTCTGGTTAGGGACTTCACACAAACTTCCTTGCCTGCAATCGGGAACATTCCTCGGGACCTGAAAGTAGCTTTGCTTCCTTTCCAAGCATTTCTCTAAGACAAGGTAGCTTTGCAGACAGTGTTTTGCTGAGCATCAGTCCCAGATTAACTTTCCCAACATGCAGTTCTTCCTCCCAAGGGCTCTCACCTTCAGCAAAACAATGCCCTAATGGAAAGCGAACCTCCCCAGACTTCCAGACTTTGGGGAGATAAGTTCCGGAACAGCTGTCCCTGAGTTTGCAGGAGGAGGAGGATGGAATTAGCCTTGGTCTGAAAGTTGTAAAGGGAGGAGGCTGTCAGCAATGGGGATGGCTATGAATGCTGGGAATGTTTATGCAGCTGCAGTCTATTAAAGAGGGGGGATCCTTTCCTTTTATTAATCCCAGCCTTAAAGCTCAAAAGGAGCTGGAGTTTCCTACAGGCAGGCGTGTGCACACTCGCTTGCTCACCCATGTGTGCAAATAGGTACATTGTGACTTCAGGGCCGTCTATGGGGCTTGCAGTTTAATTCTTCATATTTCCAGTTTGATCTGCAGCTGGCTGGTACTCTGCTAGATGCATCCTGGCTGGGCCGACCATAAATATTGGATAAGGGAGAGAAAGCACACTAGATGTTCTCAGATATTTCCTTTGCTATTATTTTATGTATTAACATGGGTTGGACAAAAGATTTTCTTGAATCAAATTTGAATTGCGCTATAAACAAAGTTGCGACATCATTAATTGATCAGAATGATCTGGGTAAGCAACAAAAGTTCTGAAACCCAGGGTCCCTTGTCCTAGCCATAATCACTTCCCGACACACTTAACAAAAGAGTTTCAGCTATATGGAGTTTTATATAGGTCAAACTCTCTGGAAGCAGGGCAGGCAGAATTAATAAAGACATGCCTACTATCATATCAAAGTAGAATCCATCTTAATTTGCGTTCGGCCAGGAAGCCTTGTTCCCAGACCCTCTGGCAGGAACTGAAGCTTGCTTATGGTTGACTTTTTTTTTAAAAAAATTGACTTTCTAGATAGTAATCAATTGCTAAACAAAACCAGTCTCTTTCTCTTTCTCCATCTAATCCTTGTTGATCCTAGTGTGATTTAGGAAGCAGTTGGATTACTTCATTTAAAGAGTTCTTCTAACTAGATGTCCTAAATGCTGATCAGATCTGGTGTGTGTGTGTGTGTGTGTGGAATGTTAGTTTTAAATTGGAGACTAAAACATAGGAGACTAAAACATATGAAGAACGGTTGCAGGAGCTGGGTATGTCTAGTTTGATGAAGAGAAGGACCAGGGGAGACACGATAGCAGTGTTCCGATATCTCAGAGGGTGCCACAAAGAAGAGGGAGTGAAACTATTCTCCAAGGCTCCTGGGGGCAGGACAAGAAGCAATGGGTGGAAACTAATCAAGGAGAGGAGCAACGTAGAACTAAGGAGAAATTTCCTGACAGTTAGAACAATTAACCTATGGAACAGCTTGCCTCCAGAAGTTGTGAATGCCCCAACCCTGGAAGTCTTTAAGAAGATGTTAGATAGCCATTTGTCTGAAATGGTATAAGGTTCCTGCCCACGCAGGGAGTTGGACTAGAAGACCTACAAGGTCCCTTCCAACTCTGCTATTGTATTGTATTGTAAATTGCTTTGTGAGGTATTGAGGAGTAGAAATGGTGGTGGATGAAAACGCCTTAGTGTTGATTAATCCATGCTGACTCAGAAGTTACTCTTACAATGTTCATTGAGGCTGCATACTTCCTGTGCAATCAAGATTTTCTTTGAGAATGAAGATTTAAGATTTATTATTTTTATCCCAGTGATAACTATAATTTAGGCTGCAATCCTAAATATACTTATATGGAATTAAGTCCCATTTAATTCTAGATAAATATTTTATGTAAAAAATTTTAATCCCTATGAAAAATTTAAATTTAGCATATTCAATGGGATTTTCTCTGGGATAATGTTAAGTTCCACTTCAGTGAACTGAACTAAATTCCATATGTGTGCTTGGGACTGCAGCCTAAAATATCACAACTGATTTCAATAGGTCCCAAGAAATGTGTCCAAGTACTTGACAAACAGCAGTATGTAGATGCTGTGGCACAAGAGGAGGAATGTAAAATGGTTTTGGAAAAGGACCACATTTGGTTTTAAGTGCCTCAGTGGAGCATCAATAGGTGAGATGATTTTTTAAAAAAGGGAGGGCAGAATGAGTCACTGTGAAAACTAAATTCAATTAATATTTGGATTGAATGAATTGTATGTATCTCTTCTTCTAGTCACATTACACTTTACAATTTGGTGACAGGTTTTGATAGGGATGACTGTTCAAAATTTTGGAGGAATACATGTAACCCTAAGACTCAAACTGTGGCGGTTCTAAGTGGACAAATACATTGGAACCTTGGTGCTGAACTGCATTGAATTTCATCTAATTTGGTACTCAATGCATTTTGACAAGAAAATTTTGTCCTTTGACATTTGTTTGGTACTCAACGTGCAAACTAGAACTTGCTGATATCAGTTGCTTTGTGCCTCACTACCTTTTGCAGCTGAAACAAAAGGTGACACATTAGTGACTTGGTAGTATTCTTGTAGTCTTATCTCAGCTCCTGTAGTCATTATGTGTGTTTTTGTACTTTTCCCCTCAACAATACAGGTAAGATAAAAATTTAATTTAATTTAATTTAAGTATTTATATTAATTTTTAGGTTTATTTCTCATGTAAGATAATGATTCCCAACCCTATCTTTTTACATATTGCCTTAAATATATGCATTGTCTTTGGTTTGGGAACGCATTAAATTTATTTACATTATTCCTTATGGGAAAAATTTGTTAGGTACTCATCATTTTTGGCACTTATCTTGCCTCCCGGAACCAATTAGCAACAAGTATGGAGTACCTCTTTCAGTTTCAATCTGACAGTCCTTTAAGCCTATCTTTTCAGATTATTTGATTAGTGGGCATTCCTTAAATTAAGAAAGGGTCACCTTTAGAGTCAAGTTCTTGCTCTCTTCCCTTGCAGTTTTAAGTGGTCAATCTGAACAAAGAGAAATCAACTCTGTTTGGGTTTTTTCAATAAGCTATTGGGGAATCAAGATAAACTTGCAAACAAAAAGAAAGACGTACAAATTCATGGAATACAGAGATTCAGTAACTGCAGAAAGGGCATATTTCTGCCATATAGAAAGCGAGATGTAAAGCAGAAGACTTCAAGAGTGTGCAGAAGTATTCAACCATGTAACCTCCCCTCTGCAGTCAAAAGCAAATCTCTACAACTTTAAAGTCATTTGAATGAAGACATCTTAATGAACAGGCATTTTGCTTTGGGCAAATATAATATCCAGTCTACATGGCACTGCTTTCTCTCTCTCTGGCAGACATACACAAGTACACAGATTAACAGACTAACACAAATACAAAAAAGCACATCATACAGAATTTGACAGTTGAAAACAATACGATATGCCCGTTGCACAACAACATAATTGCAATAGGATGCTCTAGGCAGCCATTGGGATGTGATATGCCAGGATATAACATCACCTGCAGCAACAGAAATTGTGATGAGATGCAGCCAAAAAACAATGCATAGCAACAGGAATAATGGCACACCAAGATACTGTGGACAGCAATAAGAAGAACCCTGCACACTCAGCTTTATGTCAATGGCTTCTTCCATTTGTCCTTGTTAGCATCCTACATCTCTCACAATCTTGTGCCAGGTCTGCTCTAGCTTCAGTGGAAAATTGCATAATTGCATCTTTGAATATGCATTTCCCCTGAAGTCTTTCTCACAGCAAGTGCTGCTCTCTGAGTATCTAAAAGAAACTTATTTATTTATTTATTTATTTATTTATTTATTTTAATCACATTTATATCCCGCCCTTCTCCACGAAGGACCCAGGGCGGCGCACAGGAATTTAAAAACATACAAAACAATAAGTACAGAATTTAAAAACATATTAAATTACAATCCTATGCTAAAGTCCAAATTAAAATCCCCAGTTTAAAACTATCTAAAATAGCCCCGACAGGAGGTTAGGCTAGGCCGGCTTGCTGAAAGAGACGTGTCTTTAGACACTGGCGGACGAGGCGGAGGTCCGAGATGGTACGCAATTCAGGGGGTAGGTCGTTCCAAAGGGCAGGGCCCGCCACAGTGAAGACTCTTCCCCTAGGTGTCGCCAGTCGGCATTGCCCGGCCGACGGCACCCTGAGAAGGCCCTCTCTGTGGAAGCAGATCGGTCGAACGGATGTATGGGGCAGTGCAGCCCGCACAGGATCGGTGTTATATGGGAGCATCTAGAGGCTCCCGTAATCACCCGTGCGGCTGCATTCTGGACTAACTAGCTTTCGAGTGCACCTCAAGGGAAGCCCCATGTAGAGAGCATTACAGTAGTCGATTTGGGATGTCACGAGTGCTTGAGTGACTGTGCGGAGGGCAGCCCGGTCCAGTAACGGGCGCAATTGGCACATCAGGCGTACCTGATGAAACGCCCCCCTGGCCATGGCTGCCACATGGTCCTCCATAGACAGCCGGGAGTCCAGGAGGACACCCAAATTGCATGCCCTCTCCACGGGGGCCAGTGTTTCGCCCCCAATGGCCAGAGTTGGAGTAATCTGGCTGAACCGGGTTGCCGGAAACCACAGCCACTCAGTCTTAGACAGGTTGAGCTTGAGTTTGTTACTACCCATCCAGATCCGTACGGCCTCCAAACACCAGGACAGCACCTCGGCGGCATTGTTGGGGTGGTCTGGGGTGGATATGTACAACTGGGTGTCATCAGCGTACAGATGGTACTCCACCCCAAAACCCGGATGATCTCGCCCAGCGGTTGTGTTGAACAGGACGGGCGAGAGGACAGACCCCTGAGGAACCCCGCATAAGAGAGGTCTCAAGGTCGACCTCTGCCCTCCTGCCAACACATATTGCGACCGACCAGAGAGGTAGGACGAGAACCACCATAAAACGGTGCCTCCCAGCCCCAACCTCCCCCAGTCGGTGCAATAGGATACCATGGTCGATGGTATCAAAAGCCGCTGAGAGGTCTAACAGGACTAGCATAGAGGAACAGCCTCTATCCCGCACCCTCCAGAGATCATCAACCAACGCGAACAATGCCGTCTTGGTGCTGTGACCGGGTCGGAAGCCGGACTGATGTGGGTCTAGATAATCAATTTCCTCCAGGTGTCGCGGAAACTGTTGGGCCACCACATTCTCAACAACCTTCACTAAAAAGTGAAGGTTGGAGACCGGACGATAGTTCTCCAATAATGCTGGGTCCAGGGAAGGCTTCTTGAGGAGGGGCCTCACTACCGCCTCTTTCAAGATGGCAGGCAAGGACCCCTCACTCAAGGAGGCGTTGACAATCTCCTGGAGCCAGCCTCGTGTCGTCTCCCAGGATGCCAGTACAAGCCAGGAGGGACACGGGTCCAATAAACATGTGGTCGCCTTAAGTCTCCTTGACAACCTGTCCATATCCTCGGTAGTAACAAAGTCAAACTCCTCCCAGAATGGTGCCTCAAGACCAGCCTCGGACAATCCCACCGGACCACTGTCGATGGAGGGTAGCTCATTCCGAATCCAAGTGATTTTATCCTGCAGATAAATCCCAAATTCCTCTACTCGTCCCTGCAGAGGGGCTTCCTGCGGCCTCTGGTGAAGGAGGGAGCGGGTCACCCCAAACAGGCCGGCAGGGCGGTTATCTGCGGATGCAATAAGGGTGGCGCAGTACTCGCGTTTGGCCACTATTATCGCCACTAAATAAGCCCTAATATGGGTTCTCACTAGTGTTCGGTCGGCTTCGTAGCGAGAGGATCTCCATCTGCTCTCTAGGCATCTCTTGTGGCGTTTCATCTCCCTCAGGTCCTCGGTAAACCAAGGAGCCTGGGTGATTCGTCGCCGCAAGAGAGGCCGCAAGGGCGCGACTCGGTCCAAGGCCCCCGTGGCCGCACTTAGCCATGCGGCCACTAGGTCCTCAGTTGAGTCGCGGGGCAGGGTCACAGGAATTGGCCCAAGCTCCCTCTGGAACCTTTCTGGGTCCATCAGGAGCCTGGGGCGGAACCATCTAGGAATATCCAGTTCCGCCTCCCCGCGGTGAGGTGAAGCGATTGGAAAGTCTAGCTGGAGAAGAGCGTGATCTGTCCATGACAAGGGTGTGATGGCTAAATCCCCTATTCCCAGATCACTGCTCCACTGTCCCGAGACGAAGATTAGATCCAGGGTGTGTCCTCCCTCGTGAGTAGGGCCTAAAACTACCTGGGTCAGGTCCATGGCCATCATGGAGGCCATGAACTCCTGAGCTGCTCCAGAGGCCTCGCTTACTGACAGCAAGTTAAAGTTCCCCATGACCACTGGTCTGGGGGTCTCAACCGCCGCCTCGGCTATCACCTCTAGGAGCTCGGGCAGGGCTGTTGTTGCATAGCGAGGAGCCAGGTACACAACTAACATGCCCAACTGCCTCCCTAGGCCCCATCTCACGCAGAGAGACTCACACCCGGTCATCTGAGGGATCATGGTCTCCTTCGGCTCAAGACCTTCCTTAACCATAATCGCCACCCCCCACCCCTCCCTAGGGCCCTAGGCTGATGAAAGGCTCGGTAACCTGGTGGGCACATTTCTACGAGGGGTAAACCCCCCTCGTGGCCCAACCAGGTTTCCGTTATACCCACCAGGTCCGGGTCCCCCTCTGACACAAGGTCATGGATGAGGGGGGCTTTTTGTACCATGGACCTGGCGTTGCATAACATCAGCCTAGGGCCCTGGGTCTGTGATTCCTGCCCTCCTAGTCTGCGATGGGAATGCGGGGAGTTGGAGTGCATGACCGTCTGTATCCAACGGCCACGGTCTCCCAACCTATGATGCCCATTCTGCCTCCCACCGCCCCTGCCCCTCCCTAGGACCGAGTCGATGGAAAAAAACTCAGTGGAAACGACCCCCCCTTCCCCTTCCTCCGTTACCCTACTTCCACCATCCGGCCCAATCGTTTGACATCCCCCCCCTGGGCTATTCCCCCCTTCCACCCTGGAAACCCCTAAAAGCCGAATTAAAAAATTATTCAAGAACCCCCTCAGTTTGTGCTTCGCCCACCTCTCAGGAGCAATCAGTCCATCATCGAGTTGGGCCCGTGTTAGACAAGGAGGCCAGGCCTGCGAGAGAGGAGACTCTCGCAGGCAAAGGAGATCACGCCTAGAGTACATATCTAGAAACCCTGAGGTCATCCAAACCTAGGAGACATAGAACAAGTCCGATAGAGTCCAGGATAGAATAAAGTGACAGGTGTTCAAGTTATGTGCAATAGATATAATCCTTAAGACAGGAGGGGTAGAATCAGACAGTCTAAAGATCTTGCAGATGGGGAGATCACAATTTAGTCCCATCGAGGGCCCCATCCATCTGTCTTTTTCAGCCACATAGGCCTTAGTCTGCATTTAGTGCCGCATGACTAATTAGTCCATCGTGCGGCCTGATGTAAAATGCTGCCATATGATGGCTCGGCTTGCCTCCTCCAGTCCAGTGCACTCACTCCAAGATCTTCCTGGGTCTTCCTTGGCCACGGTCCACCATTCCACGATCCGGCTGCTTGGTATTCATCATCCATCCGCTCACTCCATCTTTCCTCCTCATTCTGTTCATACACTTTCCTTCCATTCTCCCAACCAGCTCTCCAGTCTCCTTCTCTTTCTTCCATCTCCATCTCCGTCTCCTTCTCCTCCTTCCATCTCTCCATCTCCTTCTCCATCGCCTTCTTCCTCTCTCCTCCTTTCCTCATCTCCACATTTCCTCTCCCCATGTTCTTCCAATCTCTCCTCTCATGTCCTCTCACCTTCCCAACTCCTCCAACTCCTCCAGCAGTGACATCCTCCAACCACGTCCTCTCACCAACATTCACCTCTCTCCAACAACAACCTCTCGCCTTGCACAAACAGTCATTGCCGCCATTCTCGCCGCTCCGCCGTTCCGGCCACAAATCGCTGCTCCGACCTCGGCCTCGGATCGGATGGGGAATATTCAAGTCGGGGTCGGGTGCGGTCACATGATCTGCCACGAGTTGTGCGGCCTGATGGCAATCCTCCTGACCCTCTGTTCACGACCAATTCGGTTTACGAACAGAAATTTTCCTCAAAATGTGCTTCGGTTCACGAACTCTGCTTCAGTTCACAAACAGGAACCGCGGCCATTTTTAATGTATTCCTGGCTGTCACATGGTTGTGACTTCCTGTAGGAAGATCGTAGAGAGAAGAAAATACAGAAAAAAGCCCTAGCACGCACACTGTGAGTACTTTCAGTGACCTTTTTTTAATTTTTGTTATGCTTTTAGCATATGGAAAACTGTGCCTCGGTTCACGACCAATTCGGTTCGCGACCAGAGTCATTTCACGAATTAAGTTCGTGAACCGAGGTACAACTGTATAATCTAAATTGGACATTGAATAAAATAGTTTAATAGAGTACATAATAAATTTGAAATCATAGTTGACTAATTTGTTATTAAAAGTCTTATTTTTATAGCCATAATTAAAATCTGGCTGCTGCGACTGTAGCCTTAGGATTTTCATCCGCAAATAAAAATTTTACATAGTCAGAAGTTTTGTTATTTAGATTGTAAAATAGGACAGATAACTTCCTCTTAAAGATTTACAAAATTCAGAGTACAATAAAATCTGATCCACCAGTTCAGGATCGGTACTATTACTGGGATAAAATCTTTAAGAGATGGGAATTTTTTAAAAATCTCCCATATAGCAGAATTAACTAAGATAGTGCTAAAGAGAAAAGCAACAGCAAAGAAGGAACAGCTAAGCAGAAAGCAAAGATGACCATTCTCCAACTGATTTCTCTGGAATGAACTCTGAATATGAGAGCAAATATAGTAGGAATTCTTCTACATGCTACTTTCAATGTGTTGGCAGGAAAATGCATCTGGTTCAGTTCCAAGCTGGGAGAAAGGTACTGGAAACAATATGAAGGCTGATTGGAAAGAGAGGTTCATTGATGAAGCAAAACTACCCACCACATGTGATTTTGGGCAGCTGGCAGAATGGAGTTCAGTGGATGGGTTTTAAACCTTCTGTGGGCTTTGTAGTTGGGTTTCCTGTTCCTGTGCAAGAGCAAGTCATTTAATATTCTATTGGCTGTTGTCAGATTCCTATGAGGTCATGTAGGGGCTATGTAGGGGTCATAGGTGGCTCTATAGGCAAAAGAGGAAATGCAAATCCTACTGGGTGCTTGTCTGGGCTAATCTGTTCAACCTCTGGCTTATTGTTTATTTGAGCTTTCGGGTTTCTGTGACTCTGAAGTTTGGACTGTTCTGGGGCTGGTGCAATGGATGGGCTGGTGTTCTGAAAGGACGTTGGGCAATTCCTATTGTGGCTAATGGCTTTCCTCCTGTATTCGATCTTGGGTGAGGGGCTGCTTTCTAATCCTACCATTCTCCCAAGGAGTTTAAAAATATCCTGTCTTGAATGGATTTCTGCCTGCAATGTTTGCTTTGCTTATGAATGGAGCCGTCTATATAGTTGTCTTCCTGTTTCAGTAAGCTCTTTATCTCTTAAGTGCTGACATATGCTGTGGGCTATTAAGAAAGAGTTGGGGGCTGCTTTCTGTCTTTAAGAGCATGTTTCTCCATTAGGGAAATATAATATTATGCCTTTTTAATATTTCCCAAAATATTTCATTCTTCTAGGAGGGAGGGGGCTTCCCACAATTGGGAGCCTATCCATTGTTATAATTACTGATATGATCAAAGTAAATAATCAGAACCCATATGGTGCGGACATCACCAGGTCATAAACCCAGATGGATATGATGAGTCATCCAATCCATCAGGAAAGGCTGCTAGTTGACCCTAAAGTTAATGATTAACATAACCCTTCATTTGACTGCATTGACCTCCATCTCCCTAAGGCTGGATGGTACTGAAAATCTATATTTTGAAGGAAGACGTATTTTGCCTGTTTTTGAAGTAAACAAAGCCCTAATAAAGTTCTGTTTCTGGTTTTAAAGCCAACAATTTAAATAAAGGGAAAAAGAGCTTTTAAAAATACAGCCCACTTCTTTGTCTTCTCTGAACATACATGCACATAAGTTTGCAAAGATGAACTAAAAACACGTGTACACAACACACTTTCCTTTCTTCAGCAAGCATTAGAAAAATAATCACAACAAGCATAGCTATTTTAAGCCTTTCTGGAGAAAATAAAAGCTAGTAAAAACCTCTAAACTTTTATGAATAATGATCTAGCTGCAGATCTGCAACTGAGCAGATAAATATTCTCACAATGGCTGCAGAGATCTGAAGAGGGTATCATGCAAGATACGGTAATTTATATGCCTAGGCTGCTCATAGTAACTTTTAAACATTTGTAGCAGATATCGTGCAAGTGTATTTACTAAGTCTGTCACTTAGCAAAGGGGGTGTTGGCTTCAAATCCTGGCACACCTGGGCAGATGCATGGGCATTTTTTAAAGTCAGATTGAAGCTGATTTGTTTGATGTGAAATTAACTTTTGAAGCTTTGAAGCAAAGGGTAGGTGAGTTTACATTCTTTAATCATGCAGTCTTTTTTGGAGGAGAATGTGTAAATTGGAGTTTTACTATCTTGTTATTGTAGGCTCTGCAACATAGCAAATGATTAAGTACAAAGAGTAACAAAAATAATACTTCAAGTTAGTTCTACCCCTACATCCTAATTTAATTTTTGTGTTATTTTTAGAAACCGTGAGATCTCAGGACATTAGCATGACTCAGATTCCAAAAGCCTGTATCAATAAGGGGAAAAAACACCATTGTTGTCTGAAGGCTTGTCTATTTGACTAAGATGAAGAAGTTGATGGCTGCGCTGAAACAATTAATTAAAACCTTTTGCTGTAGTTTCACAGAGCTGATTCTTTTCAGTTTCATTCTGTGGATAGGCAGTACCTAGAAGCAATCTGCAGGATTGTTGTTGGTGCTTGCTTCTTTAGCATGTACGTGATTAACTCTGCTAAACTTTCTTCTGCTAATCTGGTTTAGGTCATATTGCTGAATCTTTTCAAAATGCAGTTTTCTACGGTCTTTTAAAAATCATTTCAAAGTATGAAAAAGACAAATCTGGAGAGGTTCTTCAAGAGTGTGTGTGTGTCTTATTATGAAGTTTCATCATGTTAATTTACTGACACATGTATAATAACATATTCGTTGCCTGTTTTACCATAGCTTATGCATGATTGGAATTGCACACTTTCCTCTGATGTGTTAGGTGAGAGTTCTTTATACCATGATGCAGATATCGTTACCAGCAAAGAAGCAGCGTGGACACCAAGTAACAGTAATAGAGTTGGAAAGGACCTTCAAGGTTGTCTAGTTCAACCCTCTGCTCTTGCAGGAGACCTCTATTATTTCTGATAAATGGCTGCCAATCTCTTCTTAAAAACCTCCAGTGATAGGACACATTCCGCCCTGGGTCCTTTTGGAGAAGGGCGGGGTATAAATTTAAATAAAATAAAATAAATAAAAACATTGTTCCATAGGTTAATTGTTCTTATTGTTTGTATTTTTCTCCTTAGTACTAGGTTGCTTATCTCCTTGGTTATTTCTACCTGTTGTTTCTAGTCCTATAGGTGCTTTGGCCCCCTTTTCTTAGCGGCAGCCCTTCAATTCTTGGAAGACTGCTATCAAGTCATCACTGATCCTTTTTTCCATTAGATTAGGTATACTCAGTTCCTGCAATCATTCATCATGTGTTTTAACTTCTAAGCACCTAATCATTTTTCTTGCTCTTCTCTGAATTTTTTTTTCAAAGTATCAGCATCTTTTTTTGTATTGGGGTGAACAAAACTGGATGCAATATTCCATGTTTGGTCTTACCAAGGCTTTGTAGAGGGCTACTAGTCATGTGATCTTAATTCTATCCCTCTTAATGCAAGCTGGGATTTGCCCATAGTTGACTCATATTTAGACGGTTGTCCACTAGGACTCCAAGAACCTTCTTGTAGTTACTACTGTTGAGCCAGGTTTCACCTACTCTGTACCTGTTCTTTCGAGTTCTCTTTCCTTAGTGTAAGACCTTGATTTTTCTCTATGTTAAATTTCATTTTGTTGGATAGGACTCAGTATATCAAGATCCATGTGGATCTTGAGCCCATCTTCTGAGATGTTAGCTATTCCTGCCAGCTTGGTATAATCTGCAAATTTAATGAGTGAGTCACCTAGTGAGATAACCACCCCACCTGCAGATTTTGGACCAAAATGGGGTCTGGGAAGACTCTGGTTCCCTATCAAAGTATTGACACCTCCTGTAGGGATTCTCCTGCCTAGTAGTTTTCAGACCAAAAAGGGGCCTCGGAGGACTTCACTGCTTCCCGCATTGAGTATGGACATTGCCTGTTACCAGTTTTTTCCTCACTCACAGTTTTTGGTCTCAGGATAATCCGAAAGGACCTCTGCTTGCTTCCAGAGGTAAGGGCCCCTTCCTCTTACAGGGCTTTTGCTCAGTGACTTGCACTGGTTGTCCAAGTTTAACTCTCTCATTCACTTTTCCATTCCATTTTCACACACTGCCTCTCCTTTCCCTAACAGAAGGTCATGTACTCTGGCAATCCACCCCCCTCCCCGCCTAATGCTCTCCAGACTCTCTTGGCAGACCAGAGCCTTTCTGCAGTTAGAAAAGGCACAGAGGAAGCAAGATCCAGCCATGATTGGGAGAAGGACACCCCCGCCACACACACACAGGCGTACACATATTTCCATCACTTTTCTGGGTTTTAAAAGCTAAATTTTAGAGGTACCCCCTTCTTTCCAAGCAGCTTTTGAGCTCAAAACTCAAAACCCCTTTAAAAACCCTTGTTCCAAATGGCCAAGGCCTGGGAAAAATCCACCCACAGCCTAAATGGGGTCTGTGCCAGCAAGGGAGCCTTACCCAAGCCAGGTCCATTGCTCAGGTTAGCTTGGAGTCTCATCTTCCAAATTGTTGGAAGAAATATCCATCTGGGTTCAGTTCCAATTGGGAAGAAAGACACTGGAAATATGGAGGCTGCTTGGAAGGATGATTTAATGATAAAGTAGAACCACCAAGTACTTGTGATTCTGGGTAGAAGACCACATGAAGAAGAGAGAGATATATATTTATGCCCTCTCTTGGCCCCCCCTTTAGAGCTTCCTGTTCCTGTGTAAGGGCAAGTATTCCATTGGTTGCTGTAGGGGTCATATGAAAATCCTAGGAATTTGCCTGAGATAAGTCTGGTTGAACTGTGGGCTGATGTAATGTCCCTAGATGATTTTGCAATGCAGTGAGCCCTGCTGTTAGATGGTTGGAGAGCTAATCCTATCATATCCCTAGGACCATGTCTTAATCCCATCAATCTGGAGCTGAAGTGGGGGGAGGGCAGGGGCTGCAGGGAGCTGCTTTGTCTTTAAAAACATGTTTCTCCTTTTCTCATCTAGGAAAATATAGGATTCTGCCTTTTTAATATTTCCTAGAATATTTCATTTTTCTAAGAGGGGTGGGTGCTAACTTTCTTCACTTTCTATCACTTCCTCTCTGTTAGTATGATTTAATTCCAATATAGCTTTTCCTCTAGTTACTTCCTCTACCTTTTGGATTACAAAGATGCTAGAAATTTGTTTGATCTCCCACTTGATGCAGAGTTTCTTTCCCAGTTGATGTTAGGGTAGTGAAATACACAATTACTACTGTGATGCATTTCCTATATTTGTTAACTGGTTAGCAAAAAGTTTGTCCGTTTGATTGGGAGGCCTGTAGTATACACCTATAGCAGTGATGACGAACCTATGGCATATGTGGCAGAAGTAGCACGCGTGCCGGAAATGGCACACAGAGCCAACTGTTTGGGCACACCAGCCATCACCCTTTGATCTTCTGGGTTCCTACACGCACATGCATGTTGGCCAGCTGGTCTTCGCACATGCAAGTCAGAAACTGGAAGAGCGGCTCCCTGGCATGCATGTGTGTGCTGGGGACCTGCTCTTCTGGTTCTGGGTGCTCCCTTGTGCACACACACACTTTCCTATTTCGGCACTAGGTGCTGAAAAGGTATGCCAATACTGACCTGTCACTCTTTTTTCCTTTTATATTGACCCACGTATGTTCGGGGCGGTGTTTATCTTTGGTATTGTGTATTTCTATAGATATATAGTGATCTCATATATAGTGCAACTCCCTCTCCTTTTTTGGGTAGATCTGTTTCTTTTGAACAATTTGTATCCTTCCATCAGTACATTCCAGTCATGAGTTTCATCCCATCAAGCTTCTGTAATGTACATTATCTTTGTGTACTAGTGCTTCTAGTTCACCTGTTTGTTCCCCAAACATTGTGCATTTGTATATAGGCACTTCATCTTCCACACACATATTTCCTACATCTCTCGCTTGGTGCTTGAGTTTCCTTCCCTCCCCCCCCCCCCATCACTCCCTACCTCATTGTTTGTTTTCTTGGGTTTTAATATTGGTTTTGTGCTCTAAAGATCCTAAAGATTGGTCACCCTCCCCACTCATATTTAATTTAAAGCCCTTCTGAGGAATTAAGACTTAACCATCGGAAACTGATCATCCTAAATCAAGCCGTCCAAAGAAGCCTGGTACTCTCAACGGACGACGAATAGATATAAACAATATCTATATACTATGCCAGAGACAATCAACAAGCTGAAAAGAGAACAAACCCACCCCACCCCCACTTTCCCACCAGCAATTAGCACTGAGATGATAATAGATTAACTTCAAGATTAACATCAGACCAACCATTAAGTAAACAATACCCCAATCAAGGAAGGCCAAACAAGCCAGCACTAAACAGCCTAACCAAAGAATCCCTAAAACTACCCTCACCAACATGGATAAGACAAGATGGTAGAATATAAACTGAGAACTAACCCGCTAGCAGGGTTAGAACTAGCAGGATATTTCTCAATGCCATTTGCAGGGAATCATAAGCAGGTGAGGACATCTGCTTGGGAATACCCTGAATCAAATGGTGAGTCACTGTGTGAGACAGAATGCTGGACGGGATGGGCTGTGGCCTGTTCCAGCAAGGCTGTTCTTATGTTCTTATGTTCTTAACTAACCCCACTCCTTTCTAGCACTGATTGTGTTACCTATTTTAGACAATGAAACACTTGTGAAAGGACGAAGAAAGACCTTGTAACCAATCAACACCCTGTATGTAGTTCAAGAGGTTTTTATGTTATATGTGTTGTGTGTTTGTGTTTGAAAGTAAAAAAATTATTTTAAAAAAAGAAAGAAACACTTGCAAATAAACAACCAAGGTCAGAGAGCACCAAGGACCCCTCATTTCAATCCTGAGCTAACATATTCTCCTATATTAGTCTTCACTGAATGGGAAAAATGGTGCAGAAGGTGAAAGGGCTTATGATGAACAGTACACATTAACTTACTTAATAAAATTAATTATCAGAGCCTGAAAGCTTTGATGGATGTCTGAGGAGAAGGATAAGGAAAACAGCAGTGAGGCAGCATAGAATGGTTAGAGGTAAGAAATAGTGGATGCTAGAAAGAGGGGTATTTCAAAAAATGCTAAAGGTGATGTCTAATAAAAGGGCTGCGAAGAGGAAAGGCTGCTGTATGCTACTTTAAGTTTATAAAACGTAATGGAAAAGTGTAAAGTTTGTACATCCTTTCTCTTATACTATAAGCAGGCTGTCAAGTTCTGGAAAAATATTCTTTAATGAACATTAGAACTTTTGTGATGATGTGTTGTCTCAAATGCTTCAAAATATTGTATGGTTTTATACTTGCCTGCAATGTTTGTATAAAGTACTGCTTAGTGCATAAATAGTAAATTTATGGAGGGTCTTTCACCATCTTTTGAAGATAATAGTAATTTCCACAAAATAGGGAATTTAGTACATGACTGCATAATCTGTGCCCATAATCAAATGGAAAAGGTCTTTGTATAGAACATACATCACAGAAACCTGAATATTATTCTCATTCTTCAAAACCTCTTTTTCCAAGATAAGAAAATGAAAATAATCATTCCAGATTCCAAATATTTGATTGCATCCATGACCAGATGCAAATGGTTACTTGGAAAGGCAAATATACTCCACACCAGTTGTTCCCAATCCCTGGTCCATGGCCCATTACTCATCTGTTGAGAACCGGAATGCGCAAGTGGAAGACAAACATGTGAAGTTCCATTTGGGGAAGTAACAGGTGTGCATGCAAAATCACCTCCTCTCCTCCTTTTGCCACCACTGTTGCCAGTCCCAAGAACTGGAAAGTGGGACAGGGGTCCAGTCCCAAGAACTGGACCCCTGCTTTTCATAAAGCTTTGCTGGGGATCAAGAAGGTTTGTTCTATGATGACCACTGAAGATTACATTGTCAGGAAACCTGATCAATACCTGCTTATACAACTGCCCAAGATAAAGATGTTCCTGATTGCACATAAGGCTGCCTACCAGAATATTTCATGTCCATTTGATCAAAAGGATATCTATTAGCAAGGCTTCTGCATAGCCCATATGCATCCCAGGTGTTACATTTATAAGCTTTACAATGAGAGAGACTGCCAGGAGTTGCACTTTTAATTCTCATTGGTATCCTGCATCAAGTTTGAGTTTGGCTTCCATATTAACACAATTAATTAGCAGTTTGTCTTGGGCAACAAAAACAACAAAGAGACCAGCACATTTTATTGATGATTCAAGGCTGTGTATTTTGCTGTAGACCTGAAGTTGGGGCTTCCTTCAGGCAACAACAAGGTATTCTGTATGAGCTATTTCTGAAATGCGCCAGTTGTAAACTGAGTCCCCTATGCAACACTACCAAAGTTTAGCCCAGTAAGAATACGAATGGTATCACTGTATGATGAAATAGTCTCCCATTGTAACATCTGGCAGCTGGTTAAACAGTGAAATTCTGGACTACTGATCAGGGCTACACATACACCATTTTCAATATCTGTACCAGTAGCTTTTACAATGTTGCACCAAGATTTTTTTTGTCAAGTTTTTTATTTTATATTGGTTATACATATCAATTCATGAATGGCGTGATATCTGAGTATCATACATTTCAATACAAATAGCCATAGTATTATTACTCATAATTATTACATTTCATTTTCATTATTTCATACTATTTACTCATATCTTTTACTACTGCTCTTCAGTGCTAAACCTTCTTCTTCTTACCCTTTCCCATATGTGTGTGTGTGTATTTGTGTTGCGTTTGTGCTGATAAATAAACAAAGGGAGACTAGTATAGATCTATTTCTAGCTATTTAGCTCTCATCGGCTAGCCAAACCTGTTAAGTCGGGTGAAAGGATGAGACAGACTAGGTCTTGACAGCAACAGCTCTTTATTAGCATAGATCAACTACTATGTTTCCCTGAAAGTACAACACGCCCTGCTAATAAGCCCAATCGGGCTTTACAGAGCATGCACCACAATAAACCCCTCCCCCGAAACTAAGCCCCCCCAACTATTTAAGCTCAAGCTCAACCAAGCCTGGTGCGCAGGAGGCTCTGGCGCAGGAGCGGCTAAAGGTGCTGGCAGCCATCGAGGACCAGGCAGAGCGCTTCGGCCCAGCTGTCGGCCTGCCAGAGACCTGGTTGAGGGAAGGCAGGAGCACCATGGTGAGGCGGGCGGCGGTGGCACGCTCCTTGGGCTTGGTGGTCTTAATGGCCTGGTCTGACGGCTGAGCGTGCAAACTGCCACCAGGTTGTAGAGCTTGATGCCGGCATTGGCCAGCACCAGCCTGGCGATACAAAGGATGGTGGCCAAGGAACAGCCGCTGTCCTGCAGGAGCAGCGCGCTCACTTCCAGCTACACCTATGGGTAGTGCGCCAAGCGCACGGCCGACTCCAGCGCTTTCTGCACCAGCTCCAGTTTCTTCTTGCCTGGGTGGCTGCATGTGCCACGGCCGAAGAAAGGCACCTGGTGGAAGTCGCACACCAGACGGCCCTGCTGCTCGGACGGAGCACCGCCTCCGCCTGCTTTGCACAGCCCAGACACGGAGCAGAGGACTCCATGTAGACTGAGCTTTGGCTTGCCTCAGCAGTCCCACGTGGGCGAATAGCACCTGCAGGGCCAAGGGGCTCCAACTGTCTTGGTCCGCCTCGCCGCTCGCCTTCTAGCCAGAAGAACGCGTCAGAGTTTTAAATGTAAAAGCTATGCCTTGCTTCTTGCCTGCCCCAGAAACCAATAATACCCCCCCCCCTAATAAGCCCAGGGACATAATTCGTGCATTAAATACATATAACACCTGTCTTATTTTTGGGGAAACACCATATGTACAACAGCGAGGTTCTGTCTGACAGCAGCCCTTTTATAGGGAGCTGTCAGACCTCTCAACCAATCAGATCAAACCTCTGTTCCCGCCTGAACAGAGGACCTTGGTGTAAACCATTATAACTGTTACAGGGATGTAACATAACTCCCTTCTTAGATGGGATAATTCTACTAGTGATGTAGTCATGCAAGTAGGCAGGTTTTCTAGTGACTCTCTGACCTGCGCAGCTTAGTCTTCTGGTGATCTTTGGTCAGGTCGGATGGACCTGTGTCCTCTGGAGTTCCTCCTTATGGAAGCTTCTGGAACTGCTTGCAGGCTGCGGTTGGAGTTTCTGGAGTGACTATGCTTGGAACTCGCTGAGGGCTAGCAACATTACCAGATGAGTATCCCGGTGCATTCGGGCTTGAGTTGTCTGTGAAAGGAGTGACTTCATGCTCCTTTTGGGTAGGGCTTTGGCTAACTCATGCAGGAGTTACCTCTGGTTTCCTAAGTGTGGAGTGGGAGAGGCAACCACGGAGTTGGTCAATGTGCCTTCTGCAATTTCTACCATCCATGAGCTCTACCAGATAAGAGCGAGGCCCAGTGATGCCAATCACAGTGGCAGGAATCCACAGAGTTCCCCCCGCATAGTTGTGGGCGTATACTGAATCCCTTACGCTAAAGTGTCTGATCGATTCTGGGGATGAATCGGCAGAATAGTTTGGGACCTAAGTGGGACCTTAGACGGCGACCCATTAGAAGCTTGGATGGGTTTATCCCAGTGGTAGCGCTTGGCGTGATGAGATATTGATCGATTCGTGTTTGCCAATCTCCTGGCCCCATCCTGGATAGGGCTTCTTTTGCTGATCGCACCATTCTCTCCGCCTGTCCATTACTGGCCAGATGGAATGGAGCGACAAGGGCATGTCTGATTCCCTGAGCTGCTAAATAGGTCTTGAATTGCATGGCTGTAAATTGGGGCCCATTGTCAGAGACCAAGACATTGGACAGGCCGTGTGTGGAGAAAAGTCTCCATAGCGCCTTGATGACCACCCTCTGCCACTCCAAGTAGGTGTCCACAATTACCATAAAGGTCTGGCTGTGAAAGGGGCCAGCAAAAACTATGTGCACATGGTGCTTGAGGTCATTCCCACTCCTTAGCGGGTGCCTCGGGGGGGGGGGGCTGGTCTGGATTCCTGGCATGGTGTGCAGGTGGCCACCCATTCCTCTATTTCCCTGTCCATGTTAGGCCACCATATGTAACTCCTGGCCAAAGATTTCGTCCTGACAATTCCAAGATGCCCCACATGTAAAGATTCCAATACTGCAATGCACAGTTTAGGTGGAACAATGACTCAACCCCCCACAATAAACATCCATTAACCCCAGATAATTCATCTCGTTTTCAGAAATACATTTTGTAATCAGACCCAACCGGCTCCTTGGACCACCCCCTCCACACATAGTTTAAAACATGAGTCTTTTGAGGTGTGGCAAGCAACGTCGCAAGAGGAGATGGGACCAGTTTCCAAACAGTCTATGAGAAGTACTGGTGTCTCGGAGGTAGGGTCAGCAAGAAGTTCAGGAAGGGGACAGCGGATTAAAGCACCCACGTGTTCCAAGGTGATGCCTGGCCGGTGAATGAGACGATAGCTGTATGCCTCAAGAAAAACAGTCCATCTAATCATGCACGGTGACAGCAAAACAGGGGTTAGCTTGTCCCCAGCCAGCAAGCCCAGTAAAGGTTTGTGGTCCGTTATGAGTTCAAAGTCTCTGCCATAAAGGTACTCGTGGAACCTTTTGATGCCAGCCACAGTAGCCAGCGCCTCATGGTCCAGCTGGCTATAGTTCCTTTTGGCGGCAGTTAAGGTAAAAGACGATAGGTGCCTCTGTCCCATTAGGCATGCAATGGCTGAGGACAGCTCCAATGCCAAACGGAGAAGCGTTGCAAGTCAAAACAAGGGGTAAAGTTTGGCTGTATTGGATGAGGAAGGTGTCCACTGACAGCAGTCTTTTAACCGCGGCAAATGCGGCAGTTTCAGATTTGCCCCACGACCATTTTGCGTTTTTTTCCAAGTAGTCGGTGCAGGGGCTCTCCAACAGTAGCTTTCTGCTTAAGAAAGATGTTGTAGAAATTAAGGAGCCTGAGGAATGCCTGCAATTCGGTTTGATTCTGGGGAGTGGGGGCTTCCTGAATAGCTTTTATTTTTTTATTGGTCGGGTGAATGCCAGAGCCATCGATGAGGTACCCCCAGGAATTCAACCCTTGGTACGTTTATTTGGCATTTTTCCTTTTTGAGGCTGAGGCCTGCGTCTCTAATTCTAGCCAGAACTATGCCTAATCTTTTAAATAATTGCAGCCGATACCAAAATGTCGTCAAAATAGGGGACAACTCCTGGTATCCCCTACAAAAGATGTTCCATGATGCTTTGGAACAGTCCAGATACTAACTCTGAATTGAAGGTGGGTGCATTTGAATGCCCCCCCCCCCTGTGTGTTACAATGGTTTGGGCCTCCGCTATAGTGCCATCTACAGGCAACTTCTGGTATGCCTGTGTCATGTCCAATTTTGCGAAAACTTTTCCGGGGCCTAAAGAATGTAATAAGTGCTGCACAATGGGCACAGGGTAGGCGCTTTGTTGTAACCCCTTATTTATTGAACACTTATAGTCAGTGCAGATCCTGACTGACCCGTCGGACTTGACCGGGGTCCATATAGGGGTCTCCCAGCGTGCGTGATCAACCAGCTCTAGGATTCCCTGAGCAATTAGCTTATCGAATTCCAAATTAATTTTAGGGTGGAGAGCGAAAAGTACTCTCCTGGGTTTTAGCTGGATTGGGGCTACGTTAGGGTCCAAATTAAAAGAAATTGAACTCCCTGTATACTTACCAAGGCCCGGGGTGAAGACGTCCTCGAACTCCTTAAGGAACGTCTCGGTGCTGTCCTCTTGGATGGCGTTGATGCCGGTGACTTCTAGGCCCAAGACTTCAAACCAATCAAGCCCCAGCAGGCTTTGTGGATGATGATGAAAGGCAGCTTGCTGCTGAAATCTTTAAACTGCACCTGGAACGTGCCTTGGCTGACAATGGGGACTTGGTTCCCCTGGTAGTCCCCAAGACGGATGTCTGATGTGCATAGCTGATGTTTCTTGAGGCTAGGGATAGCCTGGCTGCCACCCACGACATTATGGTCAAAGATGACCCGGTGTCTATCTCCATTTGGCATAGAGAGCCCTCGATGAGGACTGTGACTTTAAGCTTTTTTGGCTACCTTGTGCGGATTTGGCTGATTTAAGTGTAGTAGGTGACCCTGGAGTCGTCATCTGTGTGCCTTGGCGGCGGCTTCGATACCTGGGATTTGAATACCAGGGTGTTGTGATACAATGCATACTTATTCCCCTGGCTTAGCTGATAAAGGAGGAGAGCCTGTGGCTAAATGGCTAATACAACTGCTTGATATGTAATACTGTCCAGGTTGAAATCCCAGTAAGGGTATGGCTAGCTGATGAGAGCTAAATAGCTTGAAATAGATCTATACTACTCTCCCTTTATTTATTTATCAGCACAAATGCAACACAAATATAACAAAGGCAACATAAAAATAAGTAGCTTTCTGCCTCTTATTTCTACCTGTATTTTAACTCCCCCCCCTCCTATGACTATTATATTCAAAAATGTAATAATAACATTTCTTTTCTGTTTAATATGTTGTAATGTGTAATGTTTGTCAGTGTAGGGGGGGGGGAGAAATCCAGGGGCATTCCAAGGGGAGGGTGGATAAAGGATTTTAAGGGATTTCAAGATACATACCATTTTCAGATCTGGTTTGTGTGAATGTCACTTGAAAAAGATCCAGCTCAGATTAAGCACATTTTTCAGAGACCTCATGGATAAAGGTCATTTTGAATTAGAATGTGTCTTGCTTGTCACAGTGCTTCCTCTTCCATCAACATCTCCTCTTTGCATAGTACAGTTATTTCATGATATTCTTTTTAACTTGGTGCATAACTCTTCCAAGATTATAGCCATATCCAATCTTCTCAACAAAATGAGCTCATCTACATCTCTAACAATATTTCTGGCTACAGAGTACATGTGCTGTTTAATAATGTTAAGCTTTACCTCAGAAAAATCCATGGAACAATCGTTCTAAACTTGGCAAATATATGATAAGAGTTCCTCAGAAGCCTGCAAGATCTGCAATGGCTTGTGCTCTGTGGTAAGCAGTGAAATTTGAGGACTTCCACGATCCTAGATCAAAACTGTGCTTCACATTTCTGCAGCCTAAAATAACGTTTAACTATCATTTCCCCATGATTAAAAAATGATTATTATTTTTGTTCTGGCCAGTTTTAATTCCCACAGTAAGTATACCATTGTTCACCGCTTCTCATAATTTATCATGATTAAAAACAAGATGCATAGATACACAGTAAAAAGACGTAGAGGTCACAATGTCTGCATAAACATATATAGATAATCCTTGCTTAAAGACCATTTAAACGTACAACTAATCTCTCTAGAGCTGGTTATCACCCATTTTTGAAGTTCTGGCCACTGCATGCACACAAGATGGTGTGGTGATGTGTTTGGATTTAGGGCACATGGAAACTGGCTCACATTTATGTTTGCAGTAACCTGCAGTCCTGTGACTATGATTTTCAGTGGGTTTTGCCAGTTTCTATCTTTAATTCCAGTTTTCAGCAGTAAATACCCATTGGAGAAAGTGGACTCCTTTGACAATTGCCACAGATGTTTATGATTGCTGCTAAAAAGATTATAATATTAGGAATGGTCATGTGGTGACTCGTTTAACAACTGCTACAACCTATGAGTATAATTCTGGGATCAATCATGGTCATAAGTCAAGGTCTATTTGTAACATGTTGAAGTCTTCAGTAATGCCTGCTGCAAAAAGGAATATTTTGAAACAGTAGCTACTGTAGAGCAGACCTCATCGCTCTGCAGGAGCTCCCCCTCTTGCAGGGCTGGCCCTCCACGTTATCGAGGGCCCACTTTGAGGAAGGACTGATTAGTCACGAGAAGTGGGCTAAACGCAGATTGAGGGGTTTTTAAACTAATTATTTGATTCGGCTTTTAGGGGGTTCCAGGGGGGGGGAATAGTCCAGGGGGGGACGGCAAACGAGTGGGCCGGCAGGCGGAAGTAGGACTACGGAGGAAGGGGGAGGGGGGATTGTTTCCACTGAGGTTTTATCCATCGATTCGGTCTTAGGGAGGGGCAGGGGCGGTGGGAGGCGGCATGGGCATCATCGGTTGGAAGACCATGGCCGCTGGATACAGGCGGTCACGTGCTCCAACTTTCCGCCCTCCCATCGCAGACTAGGTGGGCAGGAATCACAGACCCGGGCCCCCAGGCTGATGTTATGCAATGCCAGGTCCGTGGTTCAGAAAGCCCCCCTCATCCATGACCTTGGGTCAGAGGGGGACCCGGACCTGGTGAGTATAACGGAAACCTGGTTGGGCCACGAAGGGGGTTTACCCCTCATGGACATGTGCCCACCAGGTTACCGCGCCTTCCATCAGCCTAGGGCCCTAGGGAGGGGTGGGGGAATGGCGATTATAGTTAAGGAAGGTCTTGAGCTGAAGGAGACCACAAGCCCTCAGACCAGGGGTCTGCAAAGTCGGCTCTTTTAAGACTGGTGGACTTCAACTCCCAGAGTTCCCCAACCAGCATAGCTGGCTGGGGAATTCTGGGAGTTGAAGTCCACCAGTCTTAAAAGAGCCGACTTTGCAGAGCCCTGCCTCAGACAACCGGATGTGAATCTCTCTGCGTGAGATGGGGCCTAGGGAGGCAGTTGGGCGTGTTAGTTGTATACCTGGCTCCTCGCTATGCAACAACAGCCCTGCCCGAGCTCCTAGAGGTGATAGCCGAGGCGGCGGTTGAGACCCCCAGACTGGTAGTCATGGGGGACTTTAACTTGCCTTCGGCGGGCGAAGCCTCTGGAGTAGCTCGGGAGTTCATGGCCTCCATGACGGCCATGGACCTGACCCAGGTAGTTTTAGGCCCTACTCACGAGGGTGGAAACACGCTGGATATGATCTTTGTCTCGGGACAGTGGAGTTGTGATCTGGGAATAGGGGATTTAGTCATCACTCCCTTATCATGGACAGATCACGCTCTCCTTCAGCTGGACTTTCCAATCGCTTCACCTTACCGCGGGGAGGCGGAACCGGATACTCCTAGATGGTTCCGCCCCAGGTTCCAGAGGGAGCTTGGGCCAATTCCTGTGACCCTGCCTCGCGGCTCGACTGAGGACCTAGTGGCCGCATGGTTAAGTGCGGCCATGGGGGCCTTGGACTGAGTCGCACCCTTGCGGCCTCTCTTGCGGCGTCGAACCACCCAGGCTCCCTGGTTTACTGAGGAGCTTCGGGGGATGAAGCGCCACAAGAGACGCCTAGAGAGCAGATGGAGATCCTCTCGCTCCGAAGCCGAACGAACACTAGTGAGAACCCATATTAGGGCTTACTTAGTGGCGATTAGGGTGGCCAAACGGGTGTATTGCGCCACCCTTATTGCATCCGCAGATAACCGCCCTGCCGCCCTGTTCGGGGTGACCCGCTCCCTCCTTCACCAGAGGCCGCGGGAAGCCCCTCTACAAGGGTGAGCAGAGGAATTGGGGATTTATCTGCAGGAGAAAATCACTCGGATTCGGAATGAGCTACCCTCCATCGCCAGTGGTCCTGTGGGATTGTCCGAGACTAGTCTTGAGGCTCCTTCTTGGGAGGAGTTTGACTTTGTTACCACCGAGGATATGGACAGGTTGTCAAGGAAACTTAGGGCGACCACATGTTTATTGGACCTGTGTCCCTCCTGGCTTGTACTGGCATCCTGGGAGACGACACGAGGCTGGCTCCAGGGCATTGTCAACGCATCTTTGAGTGAGGGGTCCTTACCTGCCGTCTTGAAAGAGGCGGTAGTGAGGCCCCTCCTCAAGAAGCCGTCCCTGGACCCGGCATTATTAGAGAACTATCGTCCGGTCTCCAACCTTCACTTTTTGGTGAAGGTTGTTGAGAGTGTGGTAGCCCAACAGTTTCTGTGACACCTGGAGGAAGTTGATTATCTAGACCCGCCCCAGTCTGGCTTCCGACCCGGTCACAGCACCGAGACGGCATTGGTCGCATTGGTTGATGATCTCTGGAGGGCGCGGGATAGAGGTTATTCCTCTATCCTAGTCCTATTAGACCTCTTGGCGGCTTTTGATACCATCGACCATGGTATCCTATTGCGCGGACTGGGGGGGTTGGGGCTGGGAGGCACCGTTCTGCAGTGGTTCTCGTCCTACCTCTCTGGTCGGTCGCAATATGTGTTGGCAGGAGGGCAGAGGTCGACCTCGAGGCCCCTCTTATGTGGGGTTCCTCAGGGGTCGGTCCTCTCACCCCTCCTTTTCAACACATATATGAAGCCGCTCGGTGAGATCATCCGTGGTTTTGGGGTGGAGTACCATCTGTACGCTGATGACACTCAGCTGTACATATCCACCCCAGACCACCCCAACGATGCCGCCGAAGTGCTGTCCCGGTGTTTGGAGGCCGTACGGATCTGGATGGGTGGTAACAAACTCAAGCTCAACCCTGCCAAGACTGAGTGGCTGTGGTTTCCGGCACCCCGGTTCAGCTAGATTACTCCAACTCTGGCCATTGGGGGCGAAACACTGGCCCCCGTGGAGAGGGCGCATAATTTGGGTGTCCTCCTGGATTCCCGGCTGTCCATGGAGGACCATGTGGCGGCCGTGGCCAGGGGGGCGTTTCATCAGGTACACCTGATGCACCAATTGCGCCCCTTACTGGACCGGGCTGCCCTTCGCACAGTCACTCAAGCTCTCGTGACGTCCCGACTTGACTACTGTAATGCTCTCTACATGGGGCTTCCCTTGAGGTGCACTCGAAAGCTACAGTTAGTCCAAAACGCAGCCGCGCGGGTGATTATGGGAGCCACTAGATGCTCCCACATAACACCTATCCTGCGCGAGCTGCATTGGCTTCCTGTGGCCTTTCGGGTGCGCTTCAAGGTCTTGACGACCATCTTTAAAGCGCTCCATGGCTCGGGGCCTAGTTATATGCGAGACCGCCTCTTGCCCCATACATCCCTTAGACCGATACGCTCCCACAGAGAGGGCCTTCTCAGGATGCCGTCGGCCGGACAATGCTGGCTGGCGACACCCAGGGGAAGAGCCTTCTCTGTGGCAGGCCCAGCCCTTTGGAACGACCTACCCCCCGAATTACGCACCATCACCGACCTCCGCCTCTTCCGCCAATGTCTAAAGACATACCTATTCCAACAAGCCGGCCTAGCCTAACCTCCCATGGGGACTTCTAGATAGTTTTAAATTGGGTATTTTAAAATTTGGTTTTTAGCATAGGATAGACAGTTTAATTTATATTTTAAATTTTAAATTGTATATTTATCTTTGCATTTTGTATGTTTTTTAAATTTCCTGTGCGCCGCCCTGGGTCCTCTGCGGAGAAGGGCGGGATATAAATGTAAATAAAATAAAATAAAAATAAAAATAAAAACAAGATCTAATGCATGTATGTACAGTGACTTACAACCATAATTGAGCTGAAAAAGTCTCTTGCTAAGCAAGATGTTTGTTAAGTGAATTTTGGCCCACTTTATGACCTTTATTGCCACAGTAGTTACATGAACCTCTGTTGTTATTAAATGGTGTTAAGTGAATCTGGTTTCCCCATTGACTTTGCTTGTCAGAAGGTTGCAAACAGTGATCACATGACTCTGGGACACTGCAACCGTCATTACAGAGTCAATATCTGAATTTTGATCATGTGATTATGAGGATGCTGCAACAGTCATTAAGTGCGAAAAACTGCCATAAATCATCTTTTTCAGTGCTGTGCTGCTGTAACTGCAAATTGTCACTAAATGAACTGTAGTAAATTGAAGGATTAACTGTATTAGTAAAGTTGTTCCCTAGCTAGAGGGGCAACCATATAATTCCCTTTAAAATTATTTTTTGGACCAACAGATAATTCTGGGGTGCCATTTTAGAGCTATTATTGGCATCTAATATAAAATTGTTCATATATTCCAGAAGTGCTTTATTTTATTTATTTATTTTATTAAATTTATACCCCGCCCTTCTCCTAAAAAAGGACCCAGGGCGGCGCACAGGCATCATTAAAATCATACAAAAAATACACAAATCCAAAATTGTTAAAAACTAATTAAATATTCCCTGTGCTAAAATTAATAAAACTCTAAAATTTAAAAATTATCCCTATAAAAATTATCCCTATAAAAGTCAGAACGGGGGTTATGCTAGGCCGGCTTGTTGAAATAAATGGGTTTTATGACGTTGGTGGAAAAGGCAGAGGTCCACGATGGTGCGTAGTTCGGGGGGTAGGTCATTCCAGAGGGCAGGGCCCGCCACAGAGAAGGCTCTTCCCCTGGGCACCGCCAACCGGCATTGCCCGGCCGATGGTACCCTGAGAAGGCCCCGTCTGTGGGAGCGGATCGGTCGAAGGGATGTATGGGGCAGGAGGCGGTCGCGAATATAGCTAGGCCCCGAGCCATGGAGCGCTTTGAAGATGGTCGTCAGCACCTTGAAGCGCACCCGAAAGGCCACAGGTAGCCAGTGCAGCTCGCGCAGGAGAGGTGTTATGTGGGATTGCCTTGAGGCACCCATAATTACCCGCGCGGCCGCATTCTGGACCAACTGCAACCTTCGAGTGCACCTCAAGGGGAGCCCCATGTAGAGAGCGTTGCAGTAGTCCAGCCGGGATGTCACCAATGCCTGAGTGACTGTGCGAAGGGCTCGCCGGTTCAGTAAGGGGCGCAACTGACGTATCAGGCGTACCTGATAGAACGCCCCCCTGGCCACGGCCGACACATGGTCCTCCATGGTCAGCCGGGAATCCAGGAGGATACCCAAGTTGCGCGCCCTCTCCAAGGGGGCTAGTTGTACGCCCCCAATGGCCAGTGTTGGACTTACCTGGCTGTACCGGGGTGCCGGGAACCACAGCCACTCGGTCTTGGACGGGTTGAGCCTGAGTTTGTTGCTACCCATCCAGCCCCGTATGGCCTCCAGACACCGGGACAGCACCTCGACGGCATCGTTGGGGTGGTTTGGGTTGGATATGTACAGCTGAGTATCGTCAGCGTACAGATGGTATTCCACCCCAAAACCATGGATGATCTCGCCCAGCGGCTTCATATAGGTGTTAAACAGAAGTGGCGAGAGGACCGACCATTGCGGAACCCCACATGTGAGGGGCCTTGGGGCCGACCTCTGCCCTCCTGTCAACACCCATTGCGACCGACCAGAGAGGTAGGACGAGAACCACTGCAGAACGGTGCCTCCCACCCCCAACACCCCCAGTCGGTGCAATAAGATACCATGGTCGATGGTATTGAAAGCCGCTGAGAGGTCTAATAGGACTAGGATAGAGGAGCAACCTCTATCCCGCGCCCTCCAGAGATCATCCACCAACGCGACCAATGCCGTCTCGGTGCTGTGACCGGGCCGGAAGCCGGACTGGCGCGGGTCTAGATAATCAACTTCCTCCAGGTGTTGAGGAAACTGTCTCGACAACCTTCGCTAAAAAGTGGAAGTTGGAGACTGGACGATAGTTTTCTAATAATGCTGGGTCCAGGGATGGCTTCTTGAGGAGGGGCCTCACCACCGCCTCTTTCACTCAGAGATGAATTCACAATGCCCTGGAGCCAGCCTCATGTCACCTCTCAGGATGCCAGTACAAACCAGGAGCGACACGGGTCCATTAAACATGTGGTAGCCCTAAGGCTCTTCAACAACCTGTCCATATCCTCAGTAGCAACAAAGTCAAACTCCTCCCAAGATGTTGTTACAAGACTGGCATCAGACAGGCTGACTGGGCTACTTTCAGTGGAGGGCAACTCGTTCCAAATCTGAGTGATTTTGTCCTGCACATAAGCTCCAAATTCCTCTGCTCGCCCCTGCAAAGGGGCTTCCCGCGGCCTCTGGTGGAGGAGGGAGCGGGTCACCCCGAATAGGGCGGCAGGGCGGTTATCTGTGGATACGATAAGGGTGGCACAATACTCCCATTTGGCCACTCTTATCGCCACTAAGTAAGGCCTAATATGGTCTCTCACTAGTGTTCGGTCAGCTTCGGATCAAGAAGATCTCCTACTCTCTAGGCGTCTCTTGCGGCGTTTCATCTCCCGCAGCCCCTCAGTGAACCAGGGGGCCTGGGTGAGTTGACGTCGCGTGAGAGGCCGCAAGGGCGCAACTCGGTCCAAGGCCCCTGTGGCCGCACTATACCATGCGGCCACTAGGTCCTCAGTCGAGTCGCGGGGCAAGGACACAGGTATTGGCCCAAGCTCCCTCTGGAACCTTTCTGGGTCCATCAGGCGCCTGGGGCGGAACCACCTGGGTGTTTCCGGTTCCGTCCTAGGCGGATACATCTTTGATACTGGCCTGCTTGTACCTGCTTCTCGAATAAAAATTCCATCTCAGTAGCAATTTCAAAATATGTACTTGAGTATAACGTGATCTACCTGTGTTGTATCATATCACCACTACTTCTATTTCCCATGATATAGGGCAGTGATGGCAAACCTTTTTTGGCTCGAGTGCCAAAAGAGGGGGGAATGCATGGGGGACATGTGCCTGCGTGCCACACCCATGCTTTGCGCACGACCCCAGTGCACAAGCACTCATGACCAGAGCTTTCCCTCCCCCCTGCAATTTTTGGCGTGCTTTTTTTGCCCTCCCCAGGTTCCAGAGACTTTATAGGAGTCTGGGGAGAGCGAAAACTGCCTCCCCGCCCTCCTCCCCTCCTGAGTCCCTCCAGAGGCTTCAGGAGCTTCCCTGAAGCCTCCAGAGTGTGAAAAACCAGCCCTACGGGCAAACCAGAAGTTCAAGAACGGATTTCCAGTTTGCTCGTAGGGCTGGTTTTAGCCATCCAGAGCCTTCAGGGGCCTTTAGGAGGGCCTCAAAAGGTTGAAATCAACTGGCCAGCGCATGCATGCATGCTGGCCAGCTGACAGGGCAACGCCTTGCGTACCCTGACAAATGGCTCAGCGTGCCACCTGTGGCATGCGTGCCATAGGTTCGCCATCACGGATATAGGGGCTTCTAACTGAATAGTAAAATTTGAATTTTTGTTGCTGTGGAAATCACTATTGGATGTAAAATCTGCTCTGTCAAAGATGCTGTAACCAATGATGGTATTCAGCTAATTTCCACCGGTTCGGGAGCTATTTTTTTGCTGAGTTCGGCAAACTGGTTAGATGTGTTCTGGAAAATCTGTGTTTTCCTAAACATGTCTTCTTCCTTCCAGATGGGGAAAAAAACCCTCCCCAAAAGTCCAAGAGGAGAATGACAGAAACTTTAGATCACCTCACTCGAGTGAAAACTGTCTTACTTTATTGCAGCAGGGCAGGAGGGGGCCTGAACATAAGGCAGCAGCCCAGGGCCAAAACGCCAGAGGGTCGGGGAGGGTGCTGAAGCAAGCGGGCGTCCTGCCTGCAGCGCCCATGCTGGCTTCCCCTTCCCAGACAGAGCTGGAATGCCACTGAGTTTAAGTGCTGTCCTTCCCTTGGGGAGGTGGGCCTGGGCAATTGCTGGAGAGGGACAGGCCTGTTTCAGCACCTGGCACCCAGATGCCCTTGCTTCTTTGCATACATGATTTCCAGGTCTGTTGCATTTCTCTGTTGCATCATGTGCAGGGAAAGAAGTTTGTGGGACTAAAAAAATAAGTTCACTCAATCAATTCCAACTTCTCACCCCCCCCCCTCCAAAAAGATCTCGTGAAGTTGGAATTGATTGATCAAACTGTTTTGGTTTTAGTCCCACAAACTTGTTTCCCTGAACAGGTCAGCAAGAAACACAACAGAGAAATGTGACAGACCTAGAAATCAGGTAGGCAAAGAAATGCTTGGGGGAAGTTAGGGCATTTGGGCGGTGGTGGATGGGGCAACCTCCACAGCATGGTGCTGCACTAGAGTGGAGAAATGGGCAATGCAATAGCCAGTTCCCAGTTTCCCTCTTTCTTCTCCCTGCTCCTCTTTACTGACCATTAGTTGATCAGATACCTTACTGACCATTAGTTGATCAAAGTTTTAATTAGGGGTTTTATTTATGTATTAGCGCAGGGTTTGGTTTAATGTAATTTTAATGAGCTTCTGTATTTTGTATTTTTGTATATTGTATATTTGTATTTTTAAATTTTCCTGTGCGCCGCCCCGGGTCCCTTGGTGGGAGATGGGCGCGGGATATAAATATGAAAAAAAATATGTATATCAATGAATGTTTTTGAAATGGGAAAAATAATAATAATAATAAACAATGATCATTAAATTTCTTTACATGCATCTGCTTGCAATTTTTAGTGTGCATGCTCTATTCGGAAGATGTTCTGAAAGGCAACTGATAACCTTCTCCTTATCAAATAAAGAATTGGCTTAGGCATATTTAAAATAGTACATCTGTTGATGACAAGACAAACTTTTCCATGATTTATTTGGAAAATTGTGAAATATCTTGACTCTTGCAGTTTTTATAAACATATACGCCTTTTGCCCTGAAGAGAATTCTCACCCCGTAACTCTATACATGACTAAGCATATAATAAATGCTCCACTTTTTTTCCATATTGAAACATTTTAAAGAATCTGGAGAAATGATTGCAGATCAAGTTAAAATCATATTTTATAGATAAATTTATATAGTTTTCTGGCTGGTCTATGAATGAAATGAATGAATGCTGCAGCCACAATTAGGCTAATTTTTGCTTGAATGACAACACTCTAAGGTGGTCTTTCTTCTAAAATGGGTTCATAGTAATCTACAAAATCAGGAAAACCCTCAGAAAATGTGCCATAGCAACAGTCACCATAATCATATAAACAGGATCTTAAACTGATATTGATTCAGAAAGTGTAAAATATAAATCAAATACTTTAAGATGATGTCCAGCAGCTTGTACTTACATAACAAGAAATTTTAAAACAATTATTTATGTTCTTGCCAGTTATCTAAAAGGTGGGATATCAGCAGTGGTGGGTTTCTGCAGGCTCGCACCTACTCGCAAGAGCCGGATGGTGAAATTTGGAGAGCCGGTGAGAGGGGGTTCCACCGGCGGACCCAGAAGTAAGTCTGGCCTGCCACTGCTGGTAACCCAATGAGAAGGAAAGGAAAGGAAGGCAGAAAGTAAGAAAGGAAAGAAAGGAAAGAAAGAAAAGAAAGAAAGAGAGAGAGAGAATTTATCATCACAATTGAGCCCAAAATTTTGGTTGCTAAGCAAGAGCGTTGTTAAATAAGTTTCACCACATTTTACAAGTTGGCCACGCCCACCCTGCCACACGACTGCCAAGCCACGCCCACAAAATAGGCCACACCTACAGAGTAGGTTCTAAAAAAAATTGAAATCCACCACTGGATATCAGCCAATAGATATTGCATGATATTACCTCAATTTTGCTCTGCTTAGTTTAATCAGAATCGCAGCACTGCTAATGATAACTAAACAAGATGAATCTGAAGAACCAATTTTCTTCATTATATCATACATCCTGGACACGAACTGTTTCAACTCCTTGCTTTGGGATGCCCCTATAGGGCATTGTATGCCAAAACAACCAGGCACAATAACAATTCCCCCCCTCATGCCATCATTCTGCTGAAGACCTAATTCCCACAGTACTGTCTTAAATCTAACTCTAGTTACTCTTACAGTATGGCTGTATTACTATTAACCTTCTCATATTTTCTACCACCTTCTCTTATTGCAGGGGTCTGCAAAGTTGGCTCTTTTAAGACTGGTGGACTTCAACTCCCAGAATTCCCCAGCCAGCCATGTTGGCTGGGGAATTCTGGGAGTTGAAGTCCACAGGTCTTAAAAGAGCCAACTTTGCAGACCCCTGTCTTATTGGTATCATTACCATGATTTATATTATTCTGTTGTTTTGCATGTGCATATGAATACTGAGAGGCAGATCTTGAGTTGCTCTAGGTGCTGGAGATTATTGCCAATGATGTACAAAGATATGTATTCTTTTTGGCATAGAGGAGAGGAGAGTCGAGGAGAGTCAAGTCGAATAGAATCTTGAAGGTCTTCTAGTCCAACCTCCTTCTCAAACAGGAGCTCCTGTACTATTTCAGACAAGTGGTTGTACAGGTTTTTTTCTTAAAAATCTTCAGTGATGAAGCACCCACAATTTCTGAAGGCAAACTGTTCCGCTGATTATTTGTACTCACTGTTAGGAAGTTTATCCTTACTTCCAGGTTGCGTCTCTCATTGATTAGCTTCCATCCATTGTTTCTTGCCTTGCTTTCTGGTGCTTTGGAAAATAAATTGACCCCATCTTCTTTGTGGCAGCGTCTCAAATACTGCAATAGTGCTATCATGTCATCCTTAGTCCTTCTTTAGACTAGACATACCCAATTCCAGCAATCCTACTTTATATCCTACCCAATTCCAGCCCCCTAATCATCTTTGTTACTTTTTTCTGCACTCTTTCCAGAGATTCAACATCTTTTTATAATATGGTGATGAAAACTGGATACAGTATTCTAAGTCTTACTAAAATTAATCACTCCAAATGAAATGAAAATACCTTACAGAGAGAGAGAGAGAGAGAGAGAGAGGGAGGGAGGGAGAGAGAGCGAGGGAGAGAGAGAAAAGAACTTGAGAAAAAAATACAAGGGTGAAGTGTATTTTAAGGACCTGCTTCTGGTCATTTCTATTCTCTACTCTCTCAAAAGTAGATTGAGGGTCCATACCCTCTTTATATCCAGTAACTTAAGTAGGCTAACGAGAAGGAAGAATGTGTCATTCAATTGCTGCCCTGTTCAACTATTGCAGGTCTGGGAGCTACAAACATTTTCCCTCCCTCCATTCCCTTAACACAAAAGAGTCAATTTCACCCATGCTTGTTTTGCCTGGGTTACTGAAAGGAAGCCATGAAGCTGGCAAATCAGCATTCTCTTTCAGGATTTGCAGCAGGTCATGAGCAATGAATTCCAGTCAAGCACAAATCCTCCATGGCCACAAATACAGGAAGAAATATAAAGAGAGTGCTAAAAGTAAACTGTCTCAGCTCTCCAACAATCAACTAAAAATAAAATAAAATAAAAAGACCAAAAAAAAGTTGTCATAAAAAGAAAGTGTAGGAATACAAATTAAAATAGGCAAGAAAATGGTAAGAGAATGCTGGCCCGTTCTAGAAGAGTTGAAATCACCAGGACCTGATGGATTACCTCTCAGAGTTCTGAAGGAACTGGCAGGCATAATCTATGAACCACCAAACTATATTTTTCAAAGAACGTGGAGTACTTGATAATTACCTGAGAACTGGAAAAGAGCTCATGTAATTCCCATCTTCAAAAAAGGAAGAAAAAAGACACATAAAAAAATTATAGACTATGTCAATACCTGGGAAGATCCTGGAAAAGATGACCAAGCAACAGATCTGCGTATATAATCTGTAGATGTATATATATACATATATTGGAGAGCTGGGAAGTGACAAGCAGCCAATTCAAGCAGTCAAATGAATGGAGAATAGTAGATGCTTTTTTAGTGGCAATGTAGAAATGGTTTGCTACTATCTTCCTCTAGATTTTTTTTTTAAAATTTCCTATCTTAACCAATAATCTTAAATGTTCCTTAAATGAATCCCAATCCTGTTTACTTTTGGAACACAAAGCTGGCTAAATGCTGCCACCTGCTGAGACCCTAGTTTTTGGCACAATATAACAATCCTTCCCCATGGGCAGTGGCCATCCTCGTCTCCTCCACACACGCATCCCGTCGGGCGGCTCCGGTGTGGCTCCGCTTTGTGTCCCTCAAGCTTTGGGGAAGGGAGGGAACAACGTGATCGTTCAACTTCCAGTTTGGCAACATGGCGGCAACAGTCGCATGGAGCTGTAGCTGCGGAGCGGCCGAGTGTTTCTGAGGGTAGCCTTGGACTCCCCCACAGCCAGGCTTCACTGTTTTAATCGTATCAACAGGCTGGTTACCCAGGGCTGAGGCAAGATGAAGAGAGGCTCTCGTTGTACGGAGAACCCCTCGTTTTGCGGAGGAAGGGTGCCAGCTATTTTTGCAGAGGCGGCGGAGGCGGCGGAGGCGGAGGCGGAAGTGGAGGCGGAGGCGGCAAAGGAGGAGGGAGAACGCCGAGAGTGCCGCTGTGTCGGGGAGCGGAGAGCGAGCAGAGGAGTGGAGAGCGGAGGAGTAGAAGAGAGGAGTAAGCCCCGGAGTAAGCCCCGGAGTAAGCCCCAGAGTGCTGAGAGTGGAGAGCGGAGGAAGAGCGTCAGAAGAGCGTTTCTGGTGGCGACGGTGGCGGTGGTGACACATACGGAATTCTATTGTGAGTAGAGGAGTGGAGTACTCTTCTCGTGAAGTACCTTTGGACCTGCTCAATCATATTAATGTCTGATGTACAGTGTGGATTCCAGCAGGGTTGGATTCTGGTTGCTGCTACTGCTGGTTCATTCAAGGACGTGCGCATGCACATGTGCAAAAGCAAAAGCAAAAAACAAGATGAAGAAAGAACCAGTTCAGGGGCGTGGCAGGCCAGGTTATTACCTACTCAGCCAAACCAGTCCGAACCATACAATACAATACAATAGCAGAGTTGGAAGGGACCTTGGAAGTCTTATAGTACAACTCCCTGCCTAGGCAGGAGCCCTATGCCATTTCAGACAAATGGCTATCCAACATCTTCTTAAAGACTTCCAATGTTGGGGCATTCACAACTTCTGGAGGCAAAGTGTTCCACTGATTAATTGTTCTAACTGTCAGGAAATTTCTCTTCAGTTCTAAGTTTCTTCTCTCCTTGATTAGTTTCCACCCATTGCTTCTTGTTCTACCCTCAGGTGCCTTGGAGAATAGTTTGACTCCCTTTTCTTGGTGGCAACCCCTGAGATATTGGAACACTGCTATTATGTCTCCCCTGGTCTTTCTTTTCATTAAACTAGACATACCCAGTTCCTGTAACCGTTCTTCATATGTTTTAGTCTCAAGTCCCCTAATCATCCTTGTTGCTCTTCTCTGCACTCTTTCTAGAGTCTCCACGTCTTTTCTACATCTTGATGACCAAAACTGAGTGCAGTATTCCAAGTGTGGCCTTACCAAGGCATTATAAAGTGGTATTAACACTTCTCGTGATCTTGATTATATCCCTCTGTTTATGTAGCCTAGAACTGTGTTGGCTTTTTTGACAACTGCTGCACACTGCTGGCTCATATTTAAATGGTTGTCCACTAGGACTCCAAGATCCCTTTCACAGTTACTACTATTGAGCAAGGTACCACCTATACTGTACCTGTGCATTTCGTTTTTCTTGCCTAAGTGTAGAACCTTACTTTTTTCACCATTAAATTTCATTTTATTAGACAGTGCCCAATGTTCACATTTGTCAAGATCCTTCTGTATCTTAAGCCTATCTTCTGGAGTGTTGGCTGTTCCTGCCAGCTTGGTGTCGTCTGCAAATTTGATGAGTTCCCCACTTATTCCCTCACCCAAATCGTTGATGAAGACCAGTGGTGGGTTTCTGCAGGTTCGCACCTACTCGCGAGAGCCGGTTGGTGAAATTTAGAGAACCGGTGAGAGGGGGTTCCACTGGCGTACCAGGAAGTAAATCTGGCCCGCTGCTGCCAGTGACCCAAACGGGAAGGAAAGGAAAAGAAAGGAAAGGAAAGGAAGGAAAGGAAGGAAGGAAGGAAGGAAGGAAGGAAGGAAGGAAGGAAGGAAGGAAAGAAAGAATTTATTTATTTATTTATTTATTTATTTTTCGATTTATCAAAAAAATTTATCATCACAATTGAGTCCAAAATTTTGGTTGCTAAGCAAGAGCGTTGTTAAATGAGTTTCACCACATTTTAAAAGGTGGCCACTCCCACCCTGTCACATGACTGCCAAGCCACACCCACAAAATAGGCCACACCTACAGAGTAGTTCTAAAAATTTTGAAACCCACTACTGATGAAGACGTTGAAGAGTACTGAGACTGAAACAGAGCCTTGGGGTACTCCACTGCATACTTCTCTCCATGTAGATGCAGTTCCATTGAGGACTACACATTGAGTGCGGTTGGTCAGCCAGTTACGAATCCATCTGGTGGTGATGCTGTCTAACCCACATTCTTCTACTTTATCCATAGTAGGTTATGGTTTACCTTATCAAATGCCTCACTGAAGTCCAAGTAAACAAAGTCCAAGTAAACAAAGTGACCAAACTAGTGGACCAGAGGAATGCCGTCAATATAGACGGCATTCCTCTGGTCCACTAGTTTGGTCACTTTGTCAAATAATGCAATAAGATTGGTCTGGCATGATCTGTTTTTGATGAACCCATGTTGGCTTTTGGCTATTACTTGGTTTGCTTCTACCAATAGGAAGCCACCTCTGGATTCCAGGCAGATGAGCTAGCATTTGCACTGTGTACTTCTCAATTGCAAACATCTCTTGACTGAACCATTGCAGCTAGCAGTTGATTATGCCACTTCTATGCCTAAACTCCAGAAGTGGGAGGGATTGGGCAGTCCAATGAAACTACAGGAGCAATTTTGATGAAGGATCATAATGATTTTTTGGGAGGGAGGTATATGTCCAGGTATTCCAAAAGTCAGTAACATATATTTCATAAATATAAGTGACTAAGACTGTCTCTGTATCACACCTAATGATCTTCAAATTAATCAAGTCTTAGATACAAGTATTTGGTGCCATCAGTAATAACTTTCTTTTTCTTCTGTTCACTCCCATTTCCCTTTGCAATACTTTTGAGCAATTCTTTACTTTACTTTATTCAAATTTGTATACCGCCCTTTCTCCCTTTTGGGACTCAGGGCGGTGAACAGGCAGCAATAAAAACAACAGTAAAACATCCAAGGCAACAAATATACTAAAAATAGATTAAACACTAAGCCTGCTCTAAAATACCCTGTAAAACCCCTAATAGAAGCAATTTAAAAAACTACGCCAGGCCGGCCGCACGAAATAGATGGGTTTTCAAGGCTTGGCGGAAAAGGCGCAGGCCCGTGGTTGTGCGTAGGTCAGGGGGTAGGTCATTCCAGAGGGCAGGAGCTGCCACAGAGAAGACTCTCCCTCTAGGGGTTGCCAGCCGACATTGACTGGCTGACGGCACCCTGAGGAGGCCCTCTCCGTGGGAGCGGACTGGTTGGAGGGAGGTATTTGGTAGGAGGCGGTCTTGCAAATACCCAGGTCCCTTGCCATGGAGCGCTTTAAAGGTTGTTACTAGCACCTTGAAGCGCACCCGGAAAGCCACAGGCAGCCAGTGCAGCTCAAGCAGGAGAGGTGTTACATGGGAGCATCTAGAGGCCCTCAAAATCCCCCGTGTGGCCGCATTCTGAACTAACTGGAGCCTCCGGGTGCACCTCAAGGGGAGCCCCATGTAGAGAGCATTGCAATAGTCCAGGCGGGAGATGACGAGGGCTTGAGTGACCGTGCATAGGGCATCACAATCCAGAAAGGGGCACAACTGGTGTATCAGGCGAACCTGATAAAAAGCCCCCCTGGCCACGGCTGTCATATGATCGTCTAAGGACAGCCGAGTATCCAGGAGGACGTGCAAGTTGCGGGCCCTCTCCGCGGGGGCTAATGACTCGCCCCCGATAGCCAGAGATGGAACCAACTGGCTATGTCATGACACCGGAAACCACAGCCACTCAGTCTTGGAAGGGGTGAGTCGAAGCCTGTTCCTCCCCATCCAGACTCGCACGGCCTCTAGGCACCGGGACATCCCTTCCGCGGCATCGTTGGGGTGGTCCGGAGTGGAGATGTACAGCTGGGTGTCATCTGTGTACTGATGAAACTCCACCCCGAAACCACGGATGATCTCACCCAGCGGCTTCATATAGATGTTGAACAGGAGAGGCGAGAGGACCGACCCCTGTGGCACCCCACAAGGGAGGCACCTCGACGTCAACCTCGAATTCTCTAGTACTATCTGCCACCCCACAGTCAGGTACACTACAATATAACAAAATAAACTGAAAAGAAAACACATATATCCATAGTGATATATGCAGGCCTGCAAAATTACTCAATCCTAAGGTAGATCATGAATATACAGTATTCAGGTTTACAATCAGGACAAATGTATAGGTCAGTGTTGGCAAACCTTTTAAGCATCAAGTGCCAAAACGGGAATGTGTGTGCCCACATGCGCCCACCTACATGCCAGAAACTGGAAGAGCAGCCACCTGACTCAAATACATGCACCGGGAAAATGATCTTCCGGTTTCCAGAGCACATATGCCACCTGGTCTTCTGGTTTCTGGTGCACATGTGCATGAGAAGACCCGCTGGCTTGTGCGCCGGAATCAAGAAGAGCAATGGGCGACGGCTCTCGTGCCCTGAGAGATGGCTCTGTGTGCCACTTCCAGCATGCGTGCCATAGGTTCGCCATCACAGGTATAGGCCAATTAAAACTATAATGCTGAAAAGGATTCTCTGGAAGAACTAAAGCAGCAAATTGCTTTTAAGCATAGAGTGCCAAAACGGGAATGCACGCTTCCACATGCGCACACCCGCGTGCCAGAAACTGGAAGAACAGCCACCTGGCGCACTGGAAGAATGAAAGGAGCAAATTGTTTCAATGGAGGAATTCAGAAGACAATACTATTATTCTTATTTAAATGCTTTTTAGGAAGAGCAACTCTATTTGAATTAAGAAATCAATGGTGGATAAATCAAGTTTCTTGGAGATTTCAAACAACATTTGAGCAGGAGGATCTCCACCTTTTTAAAAATATATATATATGTAAACTGAAATACCAACTGAAAAAAATGCATACGTGTTCCTTCATTTTTAAAATATATAGCATCAAGGTCATAAATTATATTATACAGAATTTTGCACTATTGTGTATTCAGGATTAAGCCTTGGCTGAAATAGATTGGTGTACACATTGTGCTAAACTGGAACCAAGCAAATTAGGTTGTGATTCTGGGTAGTACAAGTAGTTCCTCAATTTACAGTAGTTCATTTAGTGACTGTTCAAAGTTGTAATGGCATTGAAAAAAGTGACCTATGACCATTTTTCACACTTACGACGGTTGCTTCATCCCCATGGTCACATGATCAAATTTCAGATAATTTGCAACTGACCCATACTTATGATGGTTGTAGTGTACAGTGTTCACCTTTTGTGACCTTCTGACAAACAGGCAAGATTTACTTAATAACTGTGTTACTAACTGCAGTGATTCACTTAACAATTGTGGCAAGGAAGGTTATAAAAAGGGGCAAAACTCACTTAATTGTCTCGCTTAGCAACAGAAATTTTGGGCTCAATTGTGACTGTAAATCGAGGATTATCTGTATGTGGATCCTGTCACTATGGTTTGTAACCATGTCTTATGATAGCCTAGTACAGGGGTCTGCAAAGTCGGCTCTTTTAAGACTGGTGGACTTCAACTCCCAGAGTTCCCCAGCCAGCATAGGAGTTGAAGTCCACCAGTCTTAAAAGAGCCGACTTTGCAGACCCCTATGTACCTCTAATCAGCTACCATTTAGTTAACCAATTGTATCTAAACAGAACATACTTTAACATGATGTTGGATATTACTAAAGACAGACTTTGATGCAGATTTACTTAGAGTTAACACTTAGTTAGTTTATTTGATTTATATACCGCCCTTCTCCCTTTTGGGACTCAGGGCGGTGTACAGCCACAATAAAATAAACGGTACAAAATTTAAAAAATATGTTAAAAAGATATTAAATAAATGGCCTACATTTTAAAACCCCATACTAAAATCACTATACAAAGACTTATTTGTTCCAACAAGCCGGCCTAGCCTAACCTCCCGTGAGGACTTTTAGGAAGTTTTTAAATTGGGTATTTTAAATTTGGTTTTAGTACAGGATGGGAATGTTTAATATTTATTTTAAATTATATATTTATCTTTGTATTTGTGTGTTTTTAAATTTCCTGTACGCCGCCCTGGGTCCTCTATGGAGAAGGGCGGGATATAAATTTAAATTAAAAAAAACAAAAAAAACAATCCCTTTAAAAACTACCTTTAAAAACTACGACTGGCCGGCAGCGCAGAATAAATGCGTCTTCAGGGCCCGACGGAAAAGATGTAGGTCTGACATCGTCCTTAGTCCAGGGGGTAGGTCATTCCAGAGCTTTGAACTTGTTGAACTTTCTAATTCCTTTAGGCTGCATTATTTGTAGGATTGTCGATCAGTGTCATTCTGGTGAAAATAAAACCATAATACAATACAATACAATAGCAGAGTTGGAAGGGACCTTGGAGGTAATCTAGTCCAAATCCCTGGTATAGGCAGGAAGCCCTATACCATTTCAGACAAATGGCTATCCAACATCTTCTTAAAGACTTGCAGTGTTGGGGCATTCACAAGTTCTGGTGGCAAGTTGTTCCACTGATTAATTGTTCCAACTGTCAGGAAATGTCTCCTCAGTTCTAAGTACATACCTGATACATGATGGTATATTCTGGCCACTGGAAATGCCTGGGTTTGCAAATAGTACTAAGTTTATTTTATTATTTATTTATTTGATTAAATTTATTGGTCACCCATCTTAAAACAGGGTAAATCTGGGTGGCTAAGTAACAGTATGCCTTAATCGTGGTTGTTGAATAAATGATAATCGATTGGTTATGTTTTGCAGACAAAAATACATACTACATATATAAAAAGGGTCCTCCCACTGCCCTGCCCAATATTTTTTGACTTTTCCAAAGATTTTATAAATAAAATATTATTAGTGACAACTGGGGACACTTTGTATATGCTCATTTATACTCATTAATGAAAATTCATGTGGCTTAATAATGAGTTGTGCAATGATTTAATTACATAATCCAGGGCTAAGTACTGGTTGAAATACAGGTTAAAGGGAGTTGACCATGCTCTGCTAGATGAGACCAAAGGTTTTGTCTTCCTGCATTTGATCTCCAACAGTTGAGAGCATTCACAGCACTAAACCATAGTTCAATTAAATAATTCTGCAATATGAGCCACACATTATTATCATCATAGATCAAATTCAACAGTAACCATGTTTTATAAAGCATTATAGCAAAGCTCATGCACCCTATTAAGTGAACTACATTACACATGTCTATGCTGTATGTTTCTGTCTATCGGCATAACTTGAATGTCTCTGGAAATCTCAAAAGGATAACAAGAATGCATCAGCCTTCATTTGTTTTTGTTCCCTGTATCTGCTCCTCAAAATCATTTTGCGCCTTAACATGAAGACTCCATTAAGGAACAGATTGATTCCAAATCTCAAAAACCAGTGCTAACATTGTCATTGGTGAGTGAGGCCTGAAAAATATTTGTGGTTTGTTTTGCAAGACTAATAAAGTTAGATTGGAAGGGATAGACTGATATCTATAATATCCTTCACTAGCACATTATGTCCTATAAAACAAAATCAAAATAATTTATATTTGCTTCATCTTTCCCACATATTTGTGAGGTCTAGCAGCAATTAAGCAAAAGATTTTAAGGAAAATATTTATCAATGCAAACCTTTCCATCTTGAAAGCAGGGTGCACATGTTTTAGAACAAACAAATAAAGCAAGCCAGTAATTTTGGCAGAAAGTTAAAAAAAGAAAAAGAAAAAAGAAAACAGACATCATAACCTAGCAGTGCTTGCTAGACATTAATCAAACAAGCTCTGTTTACTTTCTTGATAAGAAGGGCATCCCCTTTCCCCTTTGCCTTCCTGACTTAAGAATTTCTCAGAAACTGAGATGTCAAAAGAAGCCTTTTAAAGGCACACCAGAAGGATTTTCTTTCATCTGCTTGTCTCAAAGGCCCTGCCCTTACTTCCCAGTCCACAGCATGAACTGAGAGTCTTTCTTTGTTCTTACCAATAGCTCTTCATAATTTCTTCTTTCTTAGCTCCTCCTTTTTCCTTTATTGGGAGATGGAGTTGAGGGCATTATTTTAAATTTTCTCCAGGCTCTCACTCTGGGGATATCAAACTCACAGTGTAAGTTCACAACTGATGTAAACGACCACTTCACAAATGCAGAGGTCAATAGCAATGGACAAAAGGCAGAGGTACAGATAAACTGGCAGCCTGAACTTAGCTGCAAGAAAGTACACATAATAGAGTTTGCTGCTCCATTGCTTCCACATATAATTTCTGTCCTAAAAGACCTTTTGCTGGATACTCCTATTTGGTGGCTGAGAATACTGTTAAGAATTAAAGAGGTTTTTTAGGCCATCAATCATGCTATTATTTCAATCCCTGCATATGGGGATTAATAGTAGGGTAAAGCCCTTGTATATATGTGCTAGTCGTTCCCGACTCTAGGGGGCAGTGCTTATCTCGGTTCGAAAGCCAAAGAGCCAGCGCTGTCCGAAGACATCTCTGTGGTCATGTGGCCAGCATGACTAAATGCCAAAGGTGCACAGAATGCTGTTACCTTCCCACCAAAGGTGGTTCCTATTTTTCTACTTGCATTTTTACATGCTTTCAAACTGCTAGATTGGCAGAAGCTGGGACAAGTAATGGAACCTCACTCCATTATGCAGCGCAAGGGATTCGAACCACTGAACTGCCAACTTTTCTGATCAACAAGCTCAGAGTCTTAGCCACTGAGCCACCGGATCCCCTTAATTATAATTAATAATATATGTGTGCCCTTCGCACAGTCACTCAAGCACTTGTGATATCCCGTCTAGACTACTGTAACGGTCTCTGGGCTCCCCTTGAGGTGCACTCGAAGGTTGCAGCTAATTCAGAATGCGGCCGCGTGGGTGATTATGGGAGCTTGAAGGCAGTCCCATATAACACCTCTCCTGCGCGAGCTGCACTGGCTACCTGTGACCTTTCGGGTGCGCTTCAAGGTGTTGATTACCATCTTCAAAGCGCTCCAAGGCACGGGGCCTAGTTATGTGCGAGACTGTCTACTACCCCACACATCCCTTCGACTGATCCGCTCCCATAGAGAGGGTCTTCTCCGGGTGCCGTCGGCTGGGCAATGCCAGTTGGCGACACCCAGGGAAGGGCCTTCTCTGTGGTGGGCCCAACCCTCTGGAACGGCCTTCCTCCCGAACTCCGTACCACCGCGGACCTCCGCCTTTTCCGCCAGCGCCTGAAGACACACTTTTTCCATCAAGCCAGCCTAGCGTGACCACCCTATAATGACTGAGTTTTAAATTAGTAAATTTTAATCTGAGGGATTTTAACAATATTTTAGCACAGGGTTTTCTAAGCGCAAACTTAGGGGGTTTTTATCCAAATTTTTAATCCGGATTTTAGGGGGTCCCAGGGTGGGGGGTGGGTTTGGGCAGTCAGAAGTGGGTCAGAGTACAGGGCTGGCTGGCGGAACTAGGAAAAAGATGAGGTCTATTAAGGAGGGGGGAGGGGGGTTGTTCCTACGGAGGGTTTTTCCATCTGTACGGTCCTGGGGAGGGGCAGGGGTGGCGGGAGACAGGGTGTCCATAAAGAGTTGGGGGATCGTGGCTGCTGGTTACAAGCGGTCACTCGCCCCAACCCCCTGTACTCCCCTTGAGGGCTAGGTGGTCAAGGATTACAGAGCCGTGGCCCTAGGCTGATGTTTTGTAACGCCAGGTCCGTGGTGAACAAAGCCTCCCTCATTAATGACCTAGTGTCAGAGGGGGACCCGGACCTGGTGGGAATAACGGAGACTTGGTTAGGCCCCGAGGGGGGTTTACCCCTCGTGGATATGTGCCCACCAGGCTACCATGCATTTCATCAGCCTCGGGCCTCTGGCAGGGGTGGAGGAGTGGCGATTATTGTTAGGGAAGGTCTCAAGCCAAGGGAGACCACTGTACCACAGACCACCGGCTGTGAGTCCCTCTATGTGAGGTGGGGCCTAGGGAGGCAGCTGGGCTTGCTGATTAGATACCTGGCTCCCCGCTATGTAACAGCAGCCCTGCCCGAGATCCTTGAGGCGATCGCCGAGATGGCAGTTGAGACGCCCAGACTATTAGTCGTGGGGAACTTTAACTTGCCATCGGCGGGCGAGACATCCGAGGTAGCTCGGGAGTTCATGGCTTCCATGACGGCCAAGGACCTGACCCAAGTAGTTCGGGGCCCCACCCACGATGGAGGACACACGCTGGATCTGATTTTTGTTTCTGGCCAGTGGAGAAGTGATCTCGGAACCGGGGATTTAGTCATCTCACCCTTGTCATGGACAGATCACTCTCTCCTTCGGCTGGACTTTCCAATCGTCACACCCCACCGCGAGGAGGTGGAACCGGAGACACCTAGATGGTTCCGCCCCAGGCGCCTGATGGATCCTGAAAGGTTCCAGATGGAGCTTGGCCCAGCACCTGTAGCCTTGACCCGCGACACGACTGAAGACCTAGTGGCCGCATGGTATAATGCTGCCACGGGGGCCTTGGATCAGGTCGTCCCTTTGCAGCCTCTCACGCGGCGTCGCCTCACCCAGGCTCCATGGTTTACCGAGGAGGTGAGGGAGATGAAAAGCCGCAAGAGACGCCTAGAGAGTAGGTGGAGATCCTCTTGGTCTGAATCCGACCGAACACTAGTGAGAGCCCATTTGAGGACATACTTAGTGGCAATGAGGGTGGCCAGACGTGAGTATTGTGCCACCCTTATCGCATCCGCAGATAACCGCCTGGCGGCCCTGTTTACGGTTACCCGCTCCCTCCTTCAACAGAGGCCGCGGGAGTCCCCGTTGCAGGGCCGTGCCGAGGAATTTGGTGAATATCTGCTGGGTAAAATCGCTCAGATCTGGAGCGGGTTGCCCTCCACAGACAGTAGTCTAGAGGAAGTACCCGAGGCAGGTCTTGAGACAATTTTATGGGAGGACTTTGACTTTGTTGCTGCCGATAATATGGACAGGCTGTCGAGGAGACTAAAGGCCACCACATGTTTATTCGACCCGTGTCCCTCCTGGCTTGTACTGGCATCCTGGGAGGTGACACGAGGCTAGCTCCAGGACATAGTGAACGCTTTTTTGAGTGAGGGGTTTTTGCCTACCGCCTTGAAGGAGGCGGTGGTGAGACCCCTCCTCAAGAAGCCTTCCCTGGACTCAGCATTATTGGAGAATTACCATCCGGTCTCCAACTTTCACTTTCTAGCGAAGGTTGTAGAGATTGTGGTGGCACAGCAGTTTCCTCGCCACCTGGAGGAAATTGATTATCTAGACCCGCGCCAGTCTGGCTTTCGACCTGGTCATAGCACCGAAATGGCATTGGTCGCGTTGGTGGATGATCTCTGGAGGGTGCGGGATAGAGGTTGTTCCTCTATCCCCATCCTGTTAGATCTCTCAGCGGCTTTTGATACCATCGACCATGGTATCCTATTGTGCCGACTGGGGGGGTTGGGGGGTGGGAGGCACCGTCTTACGGTGGTTAATTTAATTTAATTTAATTTAATTTATTAGATTTATAAACCGCCCCCTCTCCCCGAACCCTTCCTACCTCTCTGGTCGGTCGCAATTCGTGTTGACAGGAGGGCAGAGGTCGACTTCTAGGCCCCTCACTTGTGGGGTGCCACAGGGGTCGGTCCTCTTGCCACTCCTGTTCAAGACGTATATGAAGCCGCTGGATGAGATCATCCGTGGTTTTGGGGTAGAGTACCATCTATACGCTGATGACACCCAGCTGTACATCTCTATCCCAAACCACCCCAACGATGCCGTTGAGGTGATGTCCCGGTGTTTGGAGGCCGTACGGATCTGGATGGGCAGCAACAAACTCAAACTCAACCCATCCAAGACCGAGTGGCTGTGGTTTCCGGCCTCCCGGTTTAGCCAGTTGACACCATCACTGGCCATGGGGGGCGAAGTACTGGCCCCTGTGGAGAGGGCGCGCAATTTAGGAGTCCTCCTGAATTCCCGGCTATCCCTGGAGGACCAGGTGGCGGCCGTGGCCAGAGGGGTGTTTTACCAGGTTCACCTGGTCCGCCAATTGCGCCCCTTACTTGACCGGGAGGCCCTTCGCACAGTCACTCAAACGCTCGTGACTTCTCGGCTGGACTACTGTAACGCTCTCTACATGGGGCTCCCCTTGAAATGCACTCGGAGGTTGCAGTTGGTCCAGAATGCGGCCACGCGGGTGATTATGGGTGCTTCAAGGCAATCCCACATAACACCGCTCCAGCACGAGCTGCACTGGCTGCCTGTGACCTTCCGGGTGCATTACAAGGTTTTGATGACCATCTTCAAGGTGCTCCATGGCACGGGGCCTAGTTACCTACGAGACCGTCTGTTGCCCCATACGTCCCTACGACCAATACGCTCTCAGAGAGGGTCTTCTCCGGGTGTCGTCAACCGGGCAATGCCAGTTGGTGACGCCCAGGGGAAGAGCCTTCTCTGTGATGGGCCCAACCCTCTGGAACGCCCTACCTCCCAAACTCCGTGTCATCTCGGACCTCCGCCTGTTCTGCCAGCAGTTACACACTTCTTTCAACAAGCCGGCCTGGCATGATTTTACTCGACACTGTACTGCTTTTAGTTGACCAAAATTTTAATTCAGGCGTTTTAAATGGGTTTTAGCGCAGGGCGGGTTTAATTTAATTTAGTTTTAAGAATGCTTATATTCTTGTATATAAGTATATTTGTATTTTATATTCCCTGTGCACCGCCCCGAGTCCCTGTGTGGTGAGATGGGTGCAGCTTATAAATTCGATTAATAAATAAATAAATAAAATTATGATATTTATTAGGTATTTGTATATTTGTATTTTGTTTTAATTTCCTGTGCGCCGCCCTGAGTCCCTTTTTGGGAGATAGGTGCAGGATATAAGTTGAATAAACATCAAACATCAACATAAAACATAATTAATAATATACAAATAATACAATTTGATGGTTCATTGCTTCCACATATAATTTCTGTCCTAGAAGACCTTTTGCTAGTTACTCCTATTTTGTAGCTGAGAATACTATTGAGAATTAAAGAGGTGTTTGATGCCATCAATCATGCTATCATTCAATTCTTTGGATCCCATTGATTAGACAGTGTCACTGGATGGGACCCGGAAGCAATCCTTTTCTGCTACAATACCCAGACGTGTCGGAATGATGTCTTCCCAAAGATTCCTATGGTGTCCATCCTGATGCTATGTGTCCTTAAAACCTGACTTTTCCTCCAAACCTTGGGTTAGAGTAGTTGGCAAACTTGGTCTAAGATGTTTGCTTTGGTGGTTTGGGTGGTTTTTATTTTAATATTTGTTTTTTATGATCTCTGTAATATCCAATCTGAGTCTCTTTAATATTCTATTTAATGTGTCTCATGATGTACACTGCTCAGAGTTGGAATGAAATCCAGTAGCTGATTTAATAAAAAGTCCTTCTCCTCATCCTGTGGTCTTGAATACACATACTACCCTGGCCAGCCTAAGACATTTAAATGTTTTCAGCTTTATTCTGCTTTGTTGGAAGACTGTTCTTGAAAGTACAGCATTAGTTTATGTTGTGCTTCCAAAATCTGTTTTCCCACTACTAAGAATGAAACTACTTCTGAATATGAAGTCTGAACAGAGCTTAGTCTCAAACAGAACAAATCTTCTATGCTAGGATTAATTCCTACTATTAAGGAAAAATTCAGCAGCTTCATCTCCCATGACTCAATATGTTGTGGAAGTATAAGTGTCATGAAGGATATCTGGCCAGTAACTGTTTGAGCTTCATTCAGTTGCCCCAGTTGCCGCAAATCCATTTTGATGCAAGGAATTATCGGGTTGTTAAACAAAATAAAAAATAAAAATAAAAAATGTCGTGGAAGTATGATAAACCTTCATGAACAGCCTTATTAATTAAAATACCACACAAATGTGAAGGAACCAAGTCCTTGCAGATAGAGAAGATGCAATTTAAAACAATTATTTAATGATTGAACAACTGGCAAATGAAGCATTCATACTTCCGGTTTCCGGTCTAAGATGGAGGGGGTCTGAGACGAGCTGCTCCGAAGGAAGAATCTGCCTCCTTGGGTTTTCCTTGTGCTATGGCTGTCTAGCCTTGTTGCCTGCCCCTAGTTCCATCAGAGGGGCTAAATTGATTTGACTGGGTGAAAAAAATCTGGAAGCCCAGACGTGGAGGCCAGCCATGGAAGCTGGTCATCGTTGCTGCTCCAGAGGCATGACTTCCATCGTGGCTTATGCAGCTTGTGTGCGGCTCGTGCGGCTGTCGCTGTTGCCGCTGCTGCCCCACTACCGCTGCTGTTTTTTCATTGCCGTTTTCATCGTTTTCATCATCGTTCTCCGCTGTCCTCGCTGTCTCGTTGTTCATCGTCCTTCCGTCGTCTCCCATTGTTTCTTCGCTTTACTGCGGCCTCTGCTTTCATCTCACTCGTCTTCAGTGTCCCGTTGCTTCTTCTTTGTCTGCTTGTCCTGCCGCCTCCTCGCCGCCCTGGCCGCTGCTGTTGTTGCTGTGCATCGCTGTACTTTCTCCCTTGTCGCCTGTTGGTTCCTTTCGTTGTCCTCGTCACCGTCTTCATTGCCGCCTTCATTGCTGTCTTGTCTTCATCGCCCTGCTGCTTTATCCTCTGTTCTCCATTCCCTGCCGCATCGTGCTGTTTCACCCTCCTGCCTCCACTTCCTCACCACCTCACCTCGTCTCCGTGCTTTTGCTATCATCTGGCTTCTCATCTTTGCTGCTGACTGAGATGCCCTCCATCCCCCCCCCCCCCCGAGATGTCGGCTTATACCACCGCCGCCAACTCCACCACCAGCACCGCTGTTCCATCTGTCAGCACTGTCTCATTGTTATGGAGACAGGCTTTGCAGCCCTGGTATGAACAGCCTAATTTGTCATCCTCGCTTGTTGCCTCGGCTTGCTGCTTTTTCCGCAGTGACTTGGTAATGACTGGGGGGGGGGCGTCTCATGGTCTGTCATGGCTTCAATTGCCCCCATTATGGGTGGCCCTATTTATTATCTATTATTCCATCGTTATGTTGCCATCATTTTACCATCCTACCATTGAAGATAGAGAAGCTTGATTGACGGCCCTCTCATGCACTCTTTTGCTTTTGTTACCTATGGATCCCAGGGTTAAAATCTTCGACATCAAGGCAGTGCTTTCCCTCCAGTGATAATTTGTTCTTAGGCTATTTATGTACTCTGCAACAGACCTCCTTGCCCTGCGAGAATCCCCTCTCTCGCAGGTCTGGCCCTCAATTTTAACAAGGGCCCATCTTGATTACGGATTCTTGAATCTAGAGAAGTGGCAGAAACGGAAGCTGAGGGGTTTCTTAGGGAAATTTTTAATTTGATTTTTAAGGGGTCCCTGGGAGGGGGGGAGGGTTAACCGAAAGTAGGAAAGTGGGTGAGGGAAATGACCCACTGGGTAACACTTCCAGGCCGGCCCAGGGTCCCGACGGGGAGGGCGCAGGGTCCGATATTGAGGGGGGAGAAAGGGTCTGTTTAACAGAGGGCTGCACCATCGAGATGGTGTGTGGGAGAGGTAGGTATGGCGGGACCGGGGGCCATATGTTACGGGAGGACGCACCCGCTATTTGCGAGCGGTTGCGTGCTCCGGCCCTCATGGCTCCTCCTGCAACCCAGGTGGTCTGGAATCTCAGGGCCGGGGCCCTAGACAGATGCTATGTAATGCCAGGTCCGTGGTCAACAAAGCCCCCCTCATCCATGATTTGGTATTAGAGGGGGAGCCGGACCTGGTGGGTATCACGGAGACCTGGTGGGGCCACGAGGGGCGAGTGCCCCTCGTGGAGATGTGCCCACCAGGCTACCGGGCATTCCATCAGCCACAGGCCCAGGGTAGGGGTGGGGTGGTGGTGGTTGTCATAAAGGAAGGTCTAGATCCAAGGGAGACTGCTGTGCCGCAGACAGCCGGCTGTGAGTCCCTATGTGTGAAGTGGGGCCGTGGGGAGCAGTTGGACTTGCTGATTGTGTACCTGGCTCCCCGCTACATATCAGCAGCCCTACCTGAGCTTCTCGATGTGATAGCTGAGGTGGCGGTTGGTACCTCCAGGCTGTTAGTCATGGAGGATTTCAACCTGCCATCGGTAGGCGAAGCATCCGAGATGGCTCGGGAGTTCATGGCCTCCATGACAGCCATGGACCTGACCCAGCTAGTTCATGACCCCACTCACACTGGGGGACACATGCTGGATTTAGTTTTTGTCTCCGGCCAGTGGATGAGTGGTCTCGGTTTAGGGGAATTAGTCATAGAACCCCTGTCATGGTCAGATCACTCTCTCCTTCGGCTCGACTTTCCAACTGCTACACCCCACCGCGGGGAGGCGGAACCAGAAATATCGAGATAGTTCTGCCCCAGGCGCCTGATGGACCCAGGTTCCAGACGGAGCTTGGGCCAATACCTGAGACCCTGACCCGCAACTTGACTGAGGACCTAGTTGCCGCCTGGAATAGTGCGGCCGTGGGGGCCCTGGATTGGGTCGTGCCCTTGCGGCCTCTCACTCGGCGCCACTCTACCTTGGCTCCTGGGTTTTCTGAGGAGCTGAGGGCGATGAAGTGCCGAAAGAGATGCCTAGAGAGTGTTTGGAGGTCCACTCACTCTGACCGAACACGGGTAAGGTCGCATTTGTGGACCTACCTTGTGGCGTTAAGAACGGCGAAATGGGATTATCTCTCCGCTCTTATCGCATCTGCAGATAACCACCCTGCCGCCCTGTTTAGGGTGACCCACTCCCTCCTCCACCAGAGGTCGCGGGAAGCTCCTGTGCAGGGTCGAGCAGAGGAATTTGGATGTTTTCTGCATGATAAAATTGTTCAGATCTGAGATGAGCTGGCCTCTGACTGGGCTAGTCCGGGCGGGCTGACGGAGGCAGATCTTGAGACCGTTGTTTGGGAAGAGTTGGATCCTGTGACTCCTGATGACATGGACAGGATACTGGGGCAGCTGAATGCCACCACATGTTTATTGGACCCGTGTCCCTCCTGGCTAGTACTGGTCTCCCGGGAGGTTTCACGAGGCTGGCTCCAGGGAATTGTTAATGCTTCTTTGAGTGAGGGGTTCTTACTGACCGTCCTGAAAGAGGCGGTGGGGAGACCCCTCCTCAATAAGTCCTCCCAGGATTTCGCTTCCACCTTCCGGACACGACGGAGGTGTTCTGGACACCTCTGCCACTTGGCTTCTCCAGTTGGCGCCTTCGGGGGCTGGGGGGCTCTTGTAGGGAGCCCCCCGTAAGGGCGGCCGGTGGCACAACCCTCACCTCGACGGTGGTGGGGGGGACGTTCCCACTTTGCCCCAGGAGCAGGAGAGCAGATCGCGGGGGGGGGGAATGCCCTCTCGCCGAAGGAATGTCAGAACCACAGACATTTAACAAACGGACAGAAGTGCCGGAGCTGGAGGATCATACCGATGCTTAATGTGGACTGTAAGTGTTTTTATATGCGTTCATTTTATATGCACTTCTGAAAAGGGAAAATAGAGGGGGGAATTTGCAGAAAATCCCCTCTCGGAAAAAAAGCAGCATTTTAAAATGCTTTCCGGGCGCGGGGAGAGAGAGAAAGTAACATCCGACTTTCTATTAGCTAAAAGCGAAAGTATTACCAGATATGGAATTACACTTGGAAACTTTGTATCCGCGACTCATTAAAGGTTAAAGGAGTTTTTATTATTTCTTCACTAAAGCCAAAGTGGCGGAAAAATGGCGCTTCTTTGCTCCCAATGGAAAATTTACTTTGAAATTTGAACATTTCTTCAATACTACAAGATCAAGAAATGTACATCTACAGTCAACTCAAGTGACTCTCAGTGTCTCTCCCATTGTACCCTTCTTTCTTGGACTGGATTTTACAATTGCCTCTCTGGAGTTTATATAACATCTGTTTGGAACTTAAAAGAATTTGCCCTTTTTTGGAGCTCGCAAGACTATTCACCCACCAGTCGCCATCTTTAACAATAAAAATCATGCCAACAAGAAAGCCTCCGAATGGAAAAAACATCTCCGCCACTGCTTCTACAAAAGTACATGGAATGTTTCAAAGCATATTGCAGGAAATAAAGCAGATTCGGAAAGACAAGACAAGCACAAGACTGGAACTGTTGGAGACACAAAGAATAATAACAGATGACAAACAAAAAATTAATGGGTTGGAGGGTGGAATGGTCGAGATGAACAAAGAGAGAAGGGAACAACAACAAAAATTTACAGACAGGGCTGGTCATATGTCTAGAATCGATTTTGAAAATAGAATTTGCTTTTTGAGGTTTCATAATGCTTTTGACTCAGATAACTTAAAAGATTTAACAAAAATAACTTTAGCAGAATGTACCAAAAAAAGTAAAGAATATACAACTTTAACATATGCCAGAACAAATGATACATCCAGAGAGACAGATAAAAAATTGATAAGAAGGTTAACAAGGGATGGGATCCTGGGAGCACAGAGAGAGAGGCTTTTGTTGCATCAACTAAAAGAAGTTGCCAGTTTGAAACAGACCCCCGGAAAAACCCTAGAAGTATTTCTCCTCTTTAAAAAATTGTGCAAAAAAGGGGGGTGTTCCAAATGGTTAATGCCTGAAGGAATGTTGCTGTTTCAGGAAGGGAATAGAATAAAATTTAAAACAAATGGTAGAGGCGGAAGCTTCTCTTAAAAAACAACCCTTAATCCTGGTAGACTAAGATGACGGAGCGGAAGGCGCTGTGGCCCTGCCCACTGGTGGGAGGGAAGAAAAGAATTAAAGTAAGAGACTCTGATCATTAAAGTGATTTTTTCTTTTTTATGTAACTGTAATTCCGTATTAGATGTTAACAAAACAAATGATTGAATGCATGGATTTAAGATACAATATGTATGTATTTCTTTTTACTTTTTATTGAAATTCTTTTTATATGTAACATCGGAAATGACCACCATCTCTGACATGAAAGCTCTAAAAAATCTAAAATTTTAACCCTATATACCCTTATCCTTATAAAATTGTAAAACCAATAAAATTACTTTATAAAAAAAAGAAGAAGAAGCCCTCCCTGGACCCAGCTGTGTTAGCCAACTACCGTCCGGTCTCCAACCTTCACTTTCTTGCGAAGGTTGTTGAGAGTATGGTGGCACGACAGTTCCCCCAGCACCTGGAGGAAACTGTCTATCTAGGCCCGCGCCAGTCTGGCTTCCGACCTGGATACAGCACAGAGACGGCATTGGTCATGTTAGTAGATGATCTCTGGAGGGCTTGGGATAGAGGTTGTTCCTCTATCCTGGTCCTATTAGATCTCTCAGCGGCTTTCGATACCATCGACCATGGTATCTTATTGCACTGGCTGGAGGGGTTGGGGTTGGGAGGCACCGTACTGCGCTGGTTCTCTTCCTACCTCTCCGGCCAGTCGCATTTCACACATCAAGTGCAAATCCCTTCTCTTGATATAAGCAAAGGGAATTAAAGAGGAATTAAATAGCTACGAACTAGCTATTGGGGGGGAACAAAAACTACAGGTTCTCCTGTCCTCCTTCTTTACTTCCACTTTGCCACCTCCTTCTGCATGTCACAGAAGACCCTTTGTTGTTACTTGCTATATGCTTACCATAAACTGGATGACTGAAGCAGCAATTTTATTCATGGTTTTAAATTAATTAAGCCTTGCATAGCATTGCCTCCATTTCAAGGAAGCAGACTAATGATATTAAGGCAAAAGGTTAGAACTCCCAAAGAAACTTCCTTATTGGTCCTCTTTGGTTAGAAATTGGAACTCATCTGTGTAAGTGATCTGTTACTGAGATTATTTCATAATACTAACGTATCATTTTCCTGAGATATCACTACATTGATTTATTTAAAGATATGTCTAGCAATCTTTGGAAGTGCACTCAGTCTATATTTTAAAAAACACCTGGTCAACATGCACATATGGAAGAAGGAGTGATAAAGCAGATTATTTGTACCTTTTAGTTAGATTTTAGGCCAGGATATAGCACTAAGATAGCATTGATTACCTCTATCAGGCCTGGGATGGGAATAGTGTATACATTCTGGCCTTGACTGATTTCTTAATGTGTTTTGATGCTTTTGAAGATCAATCATGGTATCCTTCTAACAATTGGAAACGGACCACTATTCTTCTGTCGTTCTCCTACTTCCTCCCTTGCAACTGGTGTTGGTATGGGGGGGGGGGTTGTTCAGCTCTGAGCCACTACTTTGTGGAGCACCTCATGACTTGATTCTCTTTATTTCAATTTAACATCCATCAGCATTGGGTACCATCAGCATATTGACAAAAATCTGAGGTATATCTCTGCGCAGACTACTCAAACAATGCCATTGAGTTGTTTTCCAACCCATATAATGCCTCCAGTACCTGGAGGTTGTATCAGTAGGGGCAGGTAAAAAATTAATTTGGCTCAAATTGACAAGAACAAGTGGCTGCAGGTTTAGGGTTCCCCAATGACATGTCTCCAGTGAAAGTTGGTGTGTCATCTGGATATTATTCTAGATTCTCAGCTCCTGCTCAAAAAGAAGGTAGCATCCATGTCCAAAGGGACACAAGATGCATTTGTACAGTTGCACCATTTCCTGATGAAGTGGGCAAAATGACATTTCCCAAAACAGTAAAACTTGCAGCTGCAAGAAATCAGTTGTAACACATTCATTTGGGACAAAACCAGCAAGATACAACTAGCAGAACCCATCTCTCTTTCCTGGTTTAAATTGATGAAATTGCCAGTACATTTTCCCCCCAGGAAGATTTGATACTCTTTCAAAAGAACATTAAAAAAAAAGTCCAATGCAATATAAGAAACTCATATGGTGGTTTTTCAAAGCAGCAAATAGACAGTAGCAGGCAGATGCCTTTAGAGAAACCAGATGCTGGTCTTTCTGGCAATCAAGGGCTATATGGCCCAGAAGGAGAGTCCAGAATGAGAAGCAGACTATAGCAGCCTCAAATAGTCATTTGGAATTGGGCAGATCTCATTAGCACCAATGGCATCAGCGAGGCACTGTAGTTCATTCATATAACAATTGTGTCGGGTGTGGGGTGGGGAAGCTATTGGAACAGCTAAAGACAAATTTACATCGCTTCCACAGTGGGCCAAAATTTAGACAAAAGCAACATCATGTGAACATATCCTTTAAAAGGGGCTAGAGAGGCATTTTTGTGCTGTCAGAAGAATATGACAACAAAATATAAGATAGCATTATGATTATAAGAAAAACATAATTTCCAAACTGTTGGAATAAGATGCTTGCTTACTAAAACTTTGGTTCAGGCTTCTGCAGTGTGGCTAGGCCAGTGGCCAGCACACGAACCAGAAACCTAGGATGATGGAAAGCACCTAATAGCACTATAGGCAACTACTGCTTGGAAAGCACCTGATGTCACGTAAGCAAGTAGGGGAACGTATGACCATAATAGGCTATAGAATGATATAGGAACATGTTAACCAATAATGTTGCTTGAAGCTGTCGCACTGCGCCAAAAAGTAACCAATAATATGCTTACACAACTTGCTTCCTTATTTTGTAATACTCAATAAAAGAGAAGTTCAGAACACGCTCTGGGCTCACTCACCTCGAGGAAAACCCGTGTGTTTGTCTTCACTCTCGCCTGTCGAGACCCCATGAGTGGCCCACCCTGATGCGGACAACCAGGAAACCCGCATCTTGGTGACCCCGACGTGATACTGCGGTATACGTTTCGGACCGTCCGTGCTTATTCGCTCGAGGGGAGCTGCGCATTCGTCCCATCTGAAACACGGCTGGATACTCGTAAGTATGGGCAGAAAAATTTCTCAACAACAGATAGCACATCTGAAGGAATTGAGAGAATTAACCGAATCTTCTTCTAAAATTTCTTCAAACAGAGGCAAAACTCTCTCCCATTTGAAAAACAAAGATTTAATTGGCCTTCTGTCTTACATTTGGCAACAATGTCCATCATACCCTGAAAAAGGGTCACTGAAGATATCCACATGGACAAAATTGGGGGAATACTTCCACGCGGCCCCTAGGGCCCCGGTCCAAATTCTGACCACATGGCGTGTGGTCATGGAATGTCTGATGATTCATCACAAATTCGATACCCAAATGCCGGCAGAACCCGTACCACCCTCGTACGATTCTGTTGCACCTTCTCCGGCAAAATTGTACCCCGCTTTGACGGGCACCACATGTCCTTGCCCGGACAACAGTCCTACGGCTCCGGACGCCCCCCTGAACGTTAACCCACAACGGGGGGGTCACATAATCAGAGCTATGTAAAACGCCCGGCAGTCAGGTCAACTATCTGCCGAGGATCTTGAAACATGTGCAATGTTTCCAGTGACCTGGGCGGTGCCCGCATGAGCTGCTGCGGGCACTCCCGCCCAGCCGGTGCATACGCACATAGATTACAAACAAATTAAGGAAATTAAAGGTGCTGTTAGAGATTATGGCTTGCAATCATGTTATATCATGGGCTTGCTTACCTCGCTTTCTACTGCTGCTGTGGAAATGCTGCTTGCAGATTGGCAATCGCTTTTTGGCATGATTTTAACTCCCGCTCAACATGTAATTTGGAATTCGGAGTACGGCAGACAGGCTGCCATTGCCATAAATGCCGGACTCCCTCAAAATGTCACTGCTGACGATGTCCTGGGGACTGGCACTCTCGCCACTATCGCACAACAGCAAAACTCCGATAGGGCTGCTTTTCCTATTATTAAAGATTGTGCCTTAGCAGCCTTACGGAAGGTTGATGACAATCAGGGCGTACCTTTGCAAACCTTTTCTAAAATAATTCAAGCGTCCACGGAAGACTATTCTTCCTTTATTAGTCACCTTCAAATTGCATTAGAACGCCAAATTGACAACGTAGATGCTAGAGGTGAATTGTGTATGAAATTGGCTTATGAAAACGCTAATTCGGACTGTCAAAAGGTGCTTCAGCCCATTGCCAACAAACCTGGCATTACCTTGGCTGACTTTCTCCAAGCATGTCGTATTGTTGGAACCACCAGTCATAAAATGGCCGCGCTGGCCTCCGCCGTTACCACAACCTTGCTTCCGCCTTCTTCTTCCTCTCCCATGCCGCAAGACACATTTCCGTGTCACGCCCTGCCGGAAACTGCTTCAATTGCGGGAAACCTGGTCATTTTAAATCGCAGTGCAGAGCACCAGGAGGGGGAGCGAATCGCAACTCCTCCCAACAAACAGCTAAACCTAAAACTGTTTGTCCAAAATGTAAAAAGGGTTTTCACTGGGCAAACCAATGTAGATCCTCTGGCCAATATCACTCCGCCGGACAAAATTCGCAAAATTCATACCCGGGAAACTAATAGCGGGGCACTCAACCAGCCCCTCCCTCAAGGTTGAACCGCCTGACGATGAGGTGCTTTCCCACTCGTTTGAAATGATAGCTAATGACACTGTCACTTATTCTTTACCTGCTCATGTTTATCATCTTATCATTTCTCCATGCCTTCCTCTTAACTTGCCCCCTAGCTTGCCTGTTCTTATCTTTCCTAATCTTGACCTTACCTCTCAAGGAGTTATTGCGGCTCCTTTTATGCGCAGTTCTGATTCTTTTTCTGATTTGGCACTGGCCATCATGGTCAACTCGCCCATGACTATAAACAAGGGAACCATTGTGGCTACAATGATTTTATTAGAAACTGCCACTGATGTTTTGGCCATGGAACAACCGTTAAAATCTACCCGCCCAACTGCCGAGTTTAAACTCAATGGGCGTTCTTTTTCCGGTCTTTTAGATACCGGCGCTGACGTCTCTGTCATCTGCTCAGCTGAATGGCTCGCCAATTGGCCTACTGACCCCGCCCCATCCGTCAGAGGCGTAGGAGGGATTCAAACCGCTCAAATCAGTTGTAATTGGATTGCTGTTACTTCATCTACTAGCTCTGTCACCGCCTTTATCAAGCCTGTTGTTTTACCTTTACATACTAACTTGTGGGGACGGGATTTAATGTCTCAATTTCAAGCTAAGCTTATTTTGCAATAATGACTGCTTCTTTTGTTCTGCGACTGGAACTGCAATCACAAACTCCGGTCTGGATAGATCAATGGCCTCTCACAGTGGAAAAACTCACTGTATTAAAACAATTAGTTAACGAACAATTGGACAATGGGCACCTTGAGCCCTCTTTAAGCCCTTATAACTCCAGTTTTTGTAATTAAAAAGAAATCCGGCAAATGGAGATTTCTTCATGATCTTAGGGCTGTTAATGCCATTATTAAACCAATGGGGGCGCTACAATGTGGCCTCCCAAATCCAAATTTAATTCCTCAAAATTATGACATGATGGTCATTGATCTGAAAGATTGTTTTTTCTCTATCCCTTTGCACCCTAAAGATAAGCATATTTTTGCCTTTACTATCCCTGAACCCAACAATGCTCAGCCCACCTTTCGCTATCAGTGGAAGGTTTTACCCCAAGGCATGCTAAACAGCCCCACTATGTGCCAATATTATGTTTCTCATGTGCTACAACCGTACAGGGACTGTTATCCAACCTTTTTGGTTTACCATTACATGGATGACATCCTGGTTGCGGCCCCAGGCCCCGAAGGCACAGCCTTAAAAACATTGCCTCAACTCAGACACATTTTACAACAGGGGGGACTTCACATTGCTCCAGACAAAGTGCAAGTCTCTCCCCCTTTTCAGTATTTAGGACACAAAATGCTTACATCACATGCTTCACCCAATGTACCTCACATTATCTTGCCACCTAAACCCTCACTCTTGCAACTACAACAATATTTGGGATCCATTAATTGGATCAGACCCTACTTAGGCCTTTCCACCGCACAATTGTCACCCTTGTTCACCGCCCTCACTAAGGGCAAACATCCACCTGACATAATTCCTCTGCAAAAGGATCAATTGGAAGTATTACACCTCATTAATCAAGCTTTGCTCACAAAATGGGTGGACAGAATGGTAGACAATATACCTTTTGTATTGCTAATTTTTAACACCACCACGCTGCCCACTGCGGCAGTGGCTCAAGTTACGCCTTCTTTATTAATTCTTGAATGGATTCACCTAGCTCACACGCCTCGTGCAACACTTACTACCAAACCTGCTTTATTTGCTTCCCTTATCACCAAGGGTCGGCTGCGGTCCAAGGCCCTTGCTGGTATTGAACCTTCTGTCATTTGGCCCCTCCTCAAGAAGCCATCCCTGGACCCGGCTTTATTAGAGAACTATCGTCCCGTCTCCAACCTTCACTTTTTAGTGAAGGTTGTTGAGAGTGTGGTGGCTCAACAGTTCCCTCGACATCTGGAGGAAGTTGATTATCTAGACCCGCGCCAGTCCGGCTTCCGGCCCGGTCACAGTACCGAGACGGCATTGGTCGCGTTGGTGGATGATCTCTGGAGGGCTCAGGATAGAGGTTGCTCCTCTATCCTGGTCCTGTTAGACCTCTCAGCGGCTTTCGATACCATCGACCATGGTATCTTATTGCACCGATTGGGGGGGGGGGTTGGGGCTGAGAGGCACCGTTTTATGGTGGTTCTCATCCTACCTCTCTGGTCGGTCGCAATGGGTGTTGGCAGGAGGGCAGAGGTCGGCCCCGAGGCCCCTCACATGTGGGGTTCCTCAGGGGTCGGTCCTCTCGCCACTTCTGTTCAACACCTACATGAAGCCACTGGGCGAGATCATCCGTGGTTTTGGGGTGGAGTACCATCTGTACGCTGATGATACTCAGCTGTACATATCCACCCCAAACCACCCCAACGATGCCGTCGAGGTGCTGTCCCGGTGTCTGGAGGCCGTACGGATCTGGATGGGTAGTAACAAACTCAAACTCAACCCGTCCAAGACTGAGTGGCTGTGGTTTCCGGCACCCCGGTTTAGCCAGATAAATCCAACACTGGCCATTGGGGGCGAACATCTTGCCCCCGTGGAGAGGGCGCGCAACTTGGGCGTCCTTCTGGATTCCCGGCTGTCCATGGAGGACCATGTGGCGGCCGTGGCCAGGGGGACGTTCTATCAGGTTCGCCTGATACGCCAGTTGCGCCCCTTACTAGACCGGGGGGCCCTTCGCACAGTCACTCAAGCGCTCGTGACATCTCGGCTGGATTACTGTAACGCTCTCTACATGGGGCTCCCCTTGAGGTGCACTCGAAAGCTGCAGTTAGTGCAGAATGCGGCCGCGCGGGTGGTTATGGGTGCCTCAAGGCAAGCCCACGTAACATCTCTCCTGCGCGAGCTGCACTGGCTGCCTGTGGCCTTTCGAGTGCGCTTCAAGGTGTTGACCACCATCTTTAAATCGCTCCATGGCTCGGGGCCTAGCTATATACGAGACCGCCTCCTGCCCCATACATCCCTTCGTCTGGTCCGCTCCCACAGAGCGGGCCTACTCCGGGTGCCGTCGGCCGGGCAATGCCGGCTGGCGACACCCAGGGGAAGAGCCTTCTCTGTGGCGGGCCCGGCCCTCTGGAACGACCTACCCCCCGACCTTCGCACTACCTCGGACCTCCGCCTCTTCCGCCAACGTCTTAAGACGTACTTATTCCAACAAGCCGGCCTAGGATAGCCCCCCGCGTCTGACTTTTAAATATAAATTATAATTTGGTTATGGTCTTAATAACGGGTTTTAGCACGGGTGAATTAATTTAATATATTTTTAATTGATGTATATTGTATTTATGGTTTTATATAATGCCTGTGCGCCGCCCTGGGTCCTAACAAGGAGAAGGGCGGGGTATAAATTTAATAAAAAAATAAAATAAAATAAAAATTTACCTTCCTTGTTCTCTCTCCACATGGGAGTCACTGCTGGCTGTCAGCGACCACCTTCAGTTTGCCCTCGCTGATTGGCCTGGCACTGTCTCTTGTCATCCACCACCTGACCCTTGAGTACAACTTCTCAAAACCACTCCTTTTACTTGGCAAACTCCTATGTCTCCTTTCCCCATTCATGATGCAGTCACTGTTTTTGCCGACGGCAGCAAAAAAATTGGCGCTTGTGCCTGGCAGATTGATGGCCAATGGCACACCAAAATCACTCCCCCGCAATCTTCCGCCCAACGGGCAGAATCTTATGCTTCTATTCTTGCTTTTGAGGCCTTTCCTCATCAGTCTTTTAACCTTATTCTTGACAGCCTTTATGTTTCCCAAATTATTTCTTCCATCTATCAGGCATATCTATCTCCCTCTATCGAACCAACTCTTTTATCCTTGTTTCTATTCCTACAACACCTCATTTCCCAAAGGACTCATTCTTTCCATGTTGCACACATTCGTAGTCATCAACCGTTCCCTGGCATCCTCCAGGAAGGGAATGATGTGGCTGATGCTGCGGCTGCGGCTGCATCTTCCTCCCTACTCACTCTTGCCTTTTCCTCTCCCACTCCATGGGAAAGCCATTCATATTTTCACCAGAATAAAAAAGCGCTCATTAAGCAGTTCAAAATTTCTGCTACAGAGGCCGCCGCAATTTTGCAGCAATGCCCCACCTGTAGCAAACAAGTGCACTCTGTGCCCATGGAAATCAATCCCAGGGGGACAGAGTGCAACCAAATTTGGCAAATGGATGTTACCCAATATGCTTCCTTCTCCCCATGGAAGTTCATTCACGTATCCATTGATACCTATTCTGGGTTCATCGTGGCCACCCCTCAAAGGGGAGAGGCCACTAAACATGTCATCAATCATTGTATTCACACCTTTGCATCGCTGGTTAAAAACAGTTAAAAACTGACAATGGGCCTGCTTATACTAGCAGTGCCTTTGCCGATTTTTGTGTAAAATGGGAAATAGAACATAAGTTTGGCATCCCGTACAATAGTCAAGGCCAAGCAGTAGTGGAAAGAGCAAATCAGACCCTAAAAAATGCTCTTGACAGACACATTGAACAAAAGGGAAAAGGACCCCCTAGCCTCCCAGCTGTGCAAGACACTCTCAATCTTTGTCTCTATACTCTTAACTTTTTGAATCTGATGGGCCAACCACCCAGCTGTGCCGGTGCTCGCCATTTTGTTGCCTCACCTGTTCCTATGGACCAACGACCACTTGTCTACTATCGCTGTCTGCCAGATCTCACCTGGAGAGGACCTGCACAACTCATCACCTGGGGAAGAGGGTACGCCGCCGTTGCACTCCCAAACAACACCTTGTGGGTTCCGGGTCGCCATGTTCGCCCATATCATCCCAAGCCTGATCCAGAAGACGATGTTCCTAACAACACTTTTCCTACTGGCGAAGACAAGCCTCCCTCCAGAAAAACAGCATCCTGACGCCTTCCTCGGCCTCCACAATCCTCACCAGCCCCAAAACTTAACGTGATTAGTATTGGACACACACGCAGACATCCTGAACTCCACTTCATCCATGGCGGTGCTGGGATCCTGGTTTCCTGACCTGTACTTTGACTTTGGTATGATGATGGACACCACCATTAGCCACAAATGGATCAAGAGATGGTCCTTTTATGTATGCCCTGGCTATAAGGATACAGCACACCGGAAGAAGTGTGGGGGGGAAAGCGCATACTTTTGTGCAGACTGGGACTGTGTCTCCACGGGAGAAATAACATGGGACCCCCCTCTCAAAGGTGATTTTATTACGCTCAAACGGACTGGTGAGAATGTAAAATGTGAGCGAAACCAAAGAGGAGTACACATAGACTGTAATCCGGTTAAGATTTCTTTCACCACTCAGGGAAAAAGACACGGGGGGTGGCAGGCAGGGGTCACTTGGGGAGGTTGTGTTTATGATAGCACCAATAATCCGGGGAACATCTTTACCATAAAATTAATACAAACCCTCATAGGACCCCCGGTACCGGTAGGCCCCAATAATATACTAACTGACTGTAAGGTGCCACCCCCACTGCCCACCGGTACTCCTGAAAAAAGTTCGCCTATAGGTTATTCTTACTCTCCTTCACAGAGCTGCCCTGGGAACCCTCTTTGGGACATCGTCACAGCCACCTATCACCTGGTAAATAGCACCAATCCCAATCTTACTACAGCCTGCTGGTTTTGCTACAATGTTCAACCCCCATATTACGAGGCTGTAGGGCTTGTCTCTCCATACAACACTTCCTCGGATGACAAGGTATGCAGATGGAAACATGGCTCACAAACACTGCGGTCAATCTCAGGTATGGGAACCTGCATTGGACAGGTACCCACACAGTACAAACAATACTGCAACACAACACATAGCGAGATTGACACAACACTCTTTTACATACCACCTAGAGATGGATGGTCGGCCTGCTCTACAGGCCTTACAGCCTGTGCCCACGGCCATGTGATAAGCACCAAAGGCTTTTGCATCCTTGTCCAGGTCATACCACGCATATACATCCACACAGAAGACCAAGTTTATAACACCTACTCAGGATCACAACTCATAAGACACAAGCAAAAACCTATCTCCACTCTCATAGTAGCTCTTTTGGTAGGACTTGGCCTAACAGGAGCAGGAACTGGAATAGCTTCTTTCGCACATCAGCATACTCAATACCACAACCTTAGGGCCGCCATCGATGAAGACCTAGAGAGAATAGAAACTTCTATCTCTCACTTATAAAAATCTTTAACCTCCCTCTCAGAAGTGGTCCTGCAGAACAGAAGGGGACTTGATTTACTTTTTCTAAAAGAAGGGGGGTTATGCGTGGCTTTAAGAGAAGAATGCTGCTTCTATGCAGACCACTCTGGCATAGTGCAGGACTCCATGACCAAACTCAGGGAGGGCCTGAATAAACGAAAGAAGGAGAGGGAGGATCAACAAGGATGGTTTCAATCCTGGTTCAACTTTTCTCCATGGTTGACCACCTTGATAAGTGCCATAGCAGGACCATTGATATTGTTACTCCTTGCATGTACACTTGGCCCCTGCATTTTTTCTCGCTTAACAAATTTTGTGGAAACTAAAATAGGTGCCTTGGAAAATATGGTGCTGGAACGTCACCATTACCAACCAGTACAGTCTGGAAAAGATATGGAAAGAGCATCCCTCCTCACACTAGACTCTGACAATGAGTTGGAATTTATTAATTCTATACAATTACGAAGGTCAATGCTCACCCTGGATGGGAGGGAGTCGGAAGACCACAACCCACAGGACAGCAAACCTACTTTTAAAACAAAAACAGAGGAGATGTTGGAATAAGATGCTTGCTTACTAAAACTTTGGTTCAGGCTTCTGCAGTGTGGCTAGGCCAGTGGCCAGCACACGAACCAGAAACCTAGGATGATGGAAAGCACCTAATAGCACTATAGGCAACTATTGCTTGGAAAGCACCTGATGTCACGTAAGCAAGTAGGGGAACGTATGACCATAATAGGCTATAGAATGATATAGGAACATGTTAACCAATAATGTTGCTTGAAGCTGTCGCACTGCGCCAAAAAGTAACCAATAATATGCTTACACAACTTGCTTCCTTATTTTGTAATACTCAATAAAAGAGAAGTTCAGAACACGCTCTGGGCTCACTCACCTCGAGGGAAACCCGTGTGTTTGTCTTCACTCTCGCCTGTCGAGACCCCATGAGTGGCCCACCCTGATGCGGACAACCAGGAAAGCCGCACCAAACCACCAGAGGTTGCTGAGGCATAGTTCCTAATAACGTCAATCCATAAGACCTAAGATGAGAGATATAGAGAGTTGCAGCTTAGTAACAATGGAAAGCCCAAAATTTCCCATTTTCATTTAAATCAACAGAGCAAGTTCCTTTTTTTGACACAGGCAAAATGACTATGGCTATAATTCTCAAAGACCTAGGGCCAACCTTCTCAGTTAATATATAATATTAACTTATATAAAATAAAATAATATAAAAATAAAAATATGTGAACAAGGAACCATTTTTGTTACCTTGACCTTCATGAGAGTAAAGCAATGTGTAAGTAAATAATGTAAAAGGGGTGTTAGCATTAAAGACAGTCCTCGATGTACAACAGCACTGAAAAAACTGACTTATGACCATTTTTAATAAGCATTGCAGCATCCTCATTGTCATGTGATTTACATTGAAATGCTTGACAACTGGTTCATATTTATGAAGGTCGCAGTGTTGTGGACTCATGTCATCTTTTGTGAGTTTCTGACAAGCTAAGTCAATGGGGAAGCCAGAATCATTTAGTGATCATGTTACTAAATTAACAACTGCATTGATTCATTTAACAACTTCGGCAAGATAAAATGTAAAATTGGACAAAATTCACATCATAAATTCTGGGCTCAATTGTGGTCATAAGTTTACCCCAACTTCTATTAATCTGTACCCCAACTTCTATTAATCAAAAGCTTCATAAGTTTACCCCAACTTCTATTAACCTCTACCCCAACTTCTATTAATCAAAAGCTCTATGATCTAATATTGTGTACTATATGGATGAATTATTTCAGAATCTTTTATGTTCCCAGCATACGTCTTAAGATTTCCAATTAAATTATACTATAGGCAATTGGAGAACTCTTTGGCTTATTTTCCTCCATTGTGGTGGATGGCAGGGTCACCACTTCTAGCCATTTGAAATAGGCTTCTATGACAATAAAGAAAACTTGGGCCCCCACTGGTCCTGCAAAGTCTATGTGGATCGTCGACCATGGACCCTGGGGCATTTCCCATTCATGCACCAGTATTCTCAGTGGCGCTGGTTGTGTTTTCTGGCACAGTTGACAGGTGGCCACCCACTTCGCAATGTCTTTATCCACATTTGGCCACCAAATGTAACTTCAAGCTAGCACTTTCATGTGCACAATTCTGGTTTGGCCCACATGCAATATCTCCAGCACCCTCTTACTTAACCTTTAGGTATTATTATTCTCTCCCCCCCCCCCCCATAATATGCATCCCTTGAGGGTTGATAGCTCCAATTGTTTATTGAGAAATGCTTTAAATTCTTCTCCCATCCTCTCTTGTGGCCACCCCCTCAACACCCAGTTCAAAACTTTTTGCAACACCTTGTCTTTCTGTGTGTGTTCCGCAACATTGTTCAATGTGACTGGGCTAGTGATGAGAAGGGTTTGGGAGGCTGGTGACTTTTAGCTCCTTTTGTTGGAATCTAGACAATGCTTGGTGTAATCTGTCCATGAGTTGTGCCATGGATTCCCCTGAAATGAGGACATCATCAAAATATGGCACCACCCCTGGGATTCCTTGCAGGAGATGTTCCATCAAACTTTGGAACAACCACAGGGCAACACTGACCCCAAATTATAGTCTTGTGCATTTGAATGCCCTTCTATACGTAACTATCGTCTGAGCCTCTGCAGTAGCATCATCCATTGGTAGCTGTTGGTGTGCTGGGCTAGGTCCAGTTTGGCAAATACTTTCCCGCTTCCCAGGGAATGAAGCAGATGCTGCGCCACTGGCACTGAATATGTATTCTGCTGGAGGGCTTTGTTCAGTGTGCATTTATAGCCAGCATAGAGATAGACAGAGCCATCTGGCTTCACTGGGGTGACTATTGGGGTCTCCCAGGTGGCATGGTCAATCAGCACCAAGATCCCTTGAGCAATGAGTTTGTCCAGTTGCTCATCTATCTTGGGCTGTAGAGAGCAAAAGAGACCCTTCAGGGTTTGAGCCTGATGGGGGTTACACTGAGGTCTAGATTGAATGTGATGGACTTCCACGTATATTTACCTAGACCCCTGTCGAACACGTTCCTGAATTCCATCAGCAGCTGATCCAGTTTGGTTCTGGAGATATGGTTGAGTCCTGTGATGCCAACTCCCAGAATTTTAAACCACTCCTCCTCTCATATGTGCCTCAGTGACCCACGGTGGTGTGGTTAATGTCTCTGTATGCAGGGTATTGGTCATCTCAGTGCTTGTAGCATTGCTGGCCGGGTCTTGGGTGTGCCGATCTACTTTGGTTCCCTGTAGGCTTGGGCTGGAATAGTGTGGGCTGTGTGGCTCATTCCTTCCGTCATAGTCTACAACCTTTCTCTGCACCTTTTAGCTGATGGTGTCTGTAACTATGAAGTACCATTTGAGACCAAAGTATTAAGGGCAGATAGAACAGAAAAGAAAAAGTGGTAGTGGTGGGGGAAACCTGCTTTTTACTTTCCCCTTGTAATTGAGATACTTTTTGATTGCAATAATATAATGAACAAATATCAGAAAAGCAGCAAATACAGAAGAGAGGATTGTTGGAAGAACCTGCAGAAACCGGAATAGTACTAGCCTTTGCTTCAGAAAATGTGTGAGTGTGTATTAATACTAAATTTGTAGCTTTTGAAACTTGTAAAGAATAGAGAGGGGATGAAAGAAGTGAAGAAGATAGAAAGCTCTGTAAAACAACTAACTGGAGTTATAAAACAAATTAATAGCAAAGTGAAAATTCTGGAGAGTATAAAGTTAGGTTAGGGAAAAGAGAATTAGACCATCTATCATTACTGGAATTAAGAGAGAAGAAATTTTGTTTGAGATTCAGAGCATTTTTGTTTTGTTTTGTTTCCCATCTCAGTATTAATACATCTTAATTTTTTCAAGATCAACTGGATCAGTTAAGTACTGCCACTTACTGTGATTTTTTTCCCATCCTTTCTGTTCAATTATATATCAAATTCTCCAGAAGGTGGGGATAGCATCCATGAATGGGTTAACTCTGCCTGTTCTCTAATTGGACTGAGCCTGTTTAATAATTAATTAGCTCCCCTATATAAGGCCCCTGCATTAGGCTCCACCCAGCTTTCGACTCAGTCTTATCTGGGACGTCAAACTATCCAAACCTATGATTTTGGCTTCTAATATATGTGGATCGCAAAAGTGAGTAGTGAGGTGTTATAAGGACAGCCTGTCCCAACGAGTTTAGTATTTCTCTCGAGAAATTTGGGTGCTGTGTGGGACCTCGCTCCCTCTGCCCGCCACTAAAACCAGCTGTGACAGCCACCTGGCCACTTCCTTCAGGGGATTCTGCTTGCTACTCCCCCTTATTTGAGGCCTTACCGGACCCAGAGACTATCAGTAGCCCCAAGGTCCGTTTTGACACCTGAGGCGGAGGAAACGCTATTTGGGCGAGCTGTGAGCCGAACGTTCAGACCGCCTTGTGACGAGGGGCCCCGTGCGCGTCTGAGGGTCACCGCACAAGCCGAGCGCGACGCTGTGAGGCCCTCCAAGAGAGGGGCGTCAAATCGGGCTGGTGGACATTGCAACTTGGGCCTTCCCTTGTAATCCTGAGGCGAGCGCAAACGGAGCCGTTGGTAACGGTTTTTCCCGCCGTCGGGAGCATTCGCTACTTTGACAGATCCGCGCAGCGCACATTTAGGCTAGCCGCCATCTTGGGAAGGACGTGACTTGCGGCGGCCATTTTGGACATCGCCTTGGATACGGTGCCATTTTGAGAGGTCCTAGCATTGCGGCGGCCATTTTGAATCTGTATTCAAGCGCGCCGCCATCTTGAGAGGGGCGTCACATCGCGGCGGCCATTTTGAATTTGAACTTCAGTCCGGCCGCCATCTTGAGAAGGACTTTTTCTCTGTAATAAAAATAAAATAAAATAAAATAAAATAAAATAAAATAATAAAATAAAATAATAAAATAAAATAAAATAAAAAAAGGACCTGATCGCTGAAGCCATGGCCGATAATGCTGCCTTGCCTTCCGATGCATCGACCGAGCGCCAGGATGCCCCAGTTCAGGGGAGCGCTCAGGGGGCCTCCCTCTCACCAGGCTTATTGCTTCCGCCCGCACCAGTGGCCAGAGCCAGAGAACCGGACAAGGAGGGGGCCAAGCAGCATAAAGACAAATCCAAAAAGCCATCCAAGGCTAAAGCTAAAACCAAACACCTGGAGAGTGTTCCCATTCAGGATGGGGGGCGCACGACGAGGGGCTCTACCCCCCATGGGGCGCTGTCACTTCCTCCTGCTGTTCGAGAGGTACCACCTGGGCCTTTTAGTCCCCTATTGGCTATTGATACGTCCGGCATTCGGGGTCAGACTTCATTCCCGGGCCCTGGGCAGTCCACTGGAGCCACACATGGGCGCTCTGATGCGTACTTCACCCCAACCACGATGCCACCGTTGGGTGACTGGTCATCTTATGGGGCCCTAAACTACCGCGCTCAAAGCACTGCAGCTCCCTTTTTCCCAGATATAATCTCTGAGGCCATACGCCAAGGTATCGCAGCGGGGCTGCACGAACGCCCCCAACAACCGGTGGGGGCTCCCGCAACGATTGCCCCAAGGGAAGGGGCTGTGCAGGTGGCGCCCGCAGAGGCTGTGTTGGAGGCGCCTCGAAGTCCCTCCGTGGCTTCCGATGATGGTGATTTGCGGGAGCTCACCCTCTCCGATGATGACACTGCCGCCCCCGAGAAGCCCAAGAAAACGGATCTCTTTCCACCGGAGCTTTTCACCCCTTTGTTGGCCAAGGCTGGCTTCTGCCATTCAGACTCTACCGGGCGCTCCGGCACCCTCTACCTCCACGAGTGCCTGGTTCCGTGAGGGTACGATGCAAGCTGACACCATACCAATCCCTCAGTTGTTTTGGGAAGCTGTTCAGAGGCAAGGGGGGGCTCCAACTGCAGGCCCTGCCCCCTCGACAGCTGACAAGCGCTTCTATACTATGGAGGAGTCTCTTGACAAGCTTCTGCGGTGGCCGTCTGTTGACACCCCCATTTCAGCACTGCAGTCAGCTACCAACTTGCCTGGGTCGCAGGAGGAGGTCCTCCGGCCAGAAGACAAGCGGGCCGACCAGACTCTGCAGAGGGGGCACCAGGCGGCGGCCTGGGCTGTGCGGGCAGCCACTGCGGCGTCGTTCTTTTCGAGGTCCAGCCTTACCTGGTTGCAACAGCTGCAGGAGAGGATCCCCCTGTCTGATGCTAGGGCACACCAGGACCTTAATAAGGTCATTGCGGCTACTCAGTTCTCCTCTGACGCCATGCTGAGTGCGACGAAGTTCGCCGCAAGGGCCATGTCTTCCTCTGTGGCGTCCCGCAGGTTGCTGTGGCTGAGACAATGGCAAGCAGATGTTCGCCATAAATGGAAGCTTGCAACTGGACCATTTCAGGGGTACACACTGTTTGGGGATTCGCTTACTCCGCTCCTCATTGAGGGTAGGGACAAGCGCAAGGTGCTGCCATCCACCTTGAAGAGAGGTTTTCCCAGACCTGCCCCGTATACCAGGAGGCCACCGTTCCGGCCACGTGATTACACCCCCCCCTTTCGGGGATACGATTTCAACCAGGGGAGTTTCCACACACAGGGTGGTTTTTACCAGCGCCAGCGTTTTTAGCCCTCTCGGCCCCAGAGAGGCAACCAATCGAGACGGCCCTTTCGTGGGGGGGGGGAGCCGATTTGGTCGCAGATAATGACCCACATCGGTTCCCCATTGGCGCCCGCCTCCTGCATTTTGCAGCACAATGGGAGATTACCACCTCCGACCGGTGGGTTAGGGATACGGTCCGGTTTGGGCTGTCCCTTGAGTTTATGGCCCCTCCTCCAAATTTCTTTATTCGTTCCCCAGTCTCCCATAACCCTCAGAGGCAGCTCCTAATGAGGGAGGCCATAGACCACTTGTTAGATATTGAGGCCATTCAAGAAGTCCCGTTGGACCAATGGCACCAGGGGTTCTATTCAGTTCTTTTTGTTATCCCGAAGGCCTCGGGCGGTTGGAGGGCCATTTTAAATTTAAAAATGTTGAATGTCTATTTGAGAGTTAAAAGGTTTAAAATGCATTCTTTACTCACCATTCTAGAGTGTTTAAGAGGAGGAGATCTCCTGTCGTGTGTGGATTTAACGGAAGCTTACCTCCATGTACCTATCCATGAAGATCATCGTTGTTATTTACGTTTTTGTTATTTGTCACAACATTATCAATACAGGGCATTGCCGTTTGGCCTTTTGTCGGCCCCGCATGTTTTTACTAAGCTACTAGCCGTGGTTGCAGCCCACCTGCGTAGCATCCCAGTGAGAGTGCTCTGTTACCTGGATGACATCTTGGTTCAGTCGGCCTCTGCCGAGGCAGCTCGGCATGACCTGCAAATCACTTTAGACACGTTACAGGCACACGGTTTCTCCATCAATACCCCCAAGAGTCATCTTACTCCCTCGACTCGTATATTGCACTTGGGGAATTGGATTGACACGGTGGCAGAAAGGGTGTCCCTCTCAGCGGAACGCATTGCCACGATCAGGACCCTCGCCTCTCAGGTCATAGGGGAGCCTAGACCCACGTTAGCTATGCTATCCAGGCTGCTGGGGTTAATGGTGTCCACGTTTTACATTGTTCCGTGGGCCAGGTTACATTCAAGGGACCTGCAATGGTTCCTGGTCCCTTTCCAGAGGTCTTACACGTCGTCTACTCTACAAAGAGTGCGACTGCCGGGGGACGTAAGGCGCTCCTTGGACTGGTGGAGGTCCTCGGCCATCACACGGAGGTCTCATTTCCGGGTGGACGATAGGATCGTCATCACCACGGATGCCAGTCTTACCGGCTGGGGTGCTCACCTGGGTGTGCACAAGGCCCAGGGTTTGTGGGATAGTACGGAGGCTTCGCTCCCTATCAATATGTTGGAACTCAGGGCGATACGGTTGGCCTTCCTTCACTTCGAGGATCTGGTCCGGGGTGGCCATGTCCTGGTGCTTACTGATAACATGACGGCCAAGGCCCACATTAACAGGCAGGGGGGTTCCAGGTCGGCGCAACTCATGCAGGAAGCACGGATTCTGGGTTCCTGGGCGGAGACTAGGTTACTTTCCCTTACGGCGGAACACATTTCGGGGGTGGACAATGTTAGGGCAGATTGGCTCAGCAGGTCGATGGTTGACCCAGCCGAATGGCAATTACACCCTTCTCTTTTCCAGGAGATCCTGTGATCGACCTGTTTGCCTCCCCGAGCAACACTCAGCTTCCCAGATTCGTGTCCCGGTTCCAGTCCCCAGGGGCGGAGGGAGTGGATGCTCTCCGGCACCCCTGGCCCCAGGGCCTCCTGTATGCCTTCCCACCGACGGCCCTGTTAGCAAGGGTGATTCGACGCATCATATACTGCAGGGCGGACATTGTTTTGGTGGCGCCACATTGGCCGAGGCGGCCTTGGTTCGCGGACCTGACAGCCTTGTCGATGGAGCCGGCCTGGCGGGTACCACCACGCCGAATCTTACTACAGCAGGGGTCACTCCAACACCTGGAGCCACAGTGGCTCCAGCTGACCGTGTGGCGGTTGAAAGGGAGGCACTGAGACAGGCTCATTTCTTGCTTAGGGTTATGGACACTATCCAGGCCGCTAGGCGTCCGTCCACCATACGCATATATAACGCCACCTGGCGTGCCTTCAGCATTTGGTGTAATACGAAGGGGTGTACTCCCGTTGGCGCTTCTGTTGCCCTGGTTTTAGACTTCTTATAGGACGGCCTGGATAAGGGTTTGTCTCCCAATACGCTCCGGAGGCAGGTGGCTGCACTCTCTTCGGTGCTTAGTGGGGGTAGTGGGCTTTCCTTGTCCCAACACTCAGTGGTTAAGAAGTTTTTGAAAGGGGCACGTAACTTACGACCGACAGTGGTTCATAGGTACCCGTCGTGGGAGTTACCGACGGTCCTTGAGTCTCTCACCAATGCCCCTTTTGAACCACTGCTTGCCGCCTCCTGGGAAGACCTGACCCTGAAGGTGGTGTTTCTCGTGGCCATAACTTCGGCCAGGAGGATTTCAGAGCTTCACGCTCTTTCTGTCAGAGAGAACCTGTGCACCTTCCACGAGGATAGGGTGGTATTGCGGTTGGATCCCTGCTTCACACCTAAGGTGGGGTCATGGTTTCACAGGGTGAAAAATTGGTCCTCCCCAATTTTTGTCCAGACCCACGTTGCCCCCAGGAGGTTGTGGGGCATTCACTAGACGTTCGCAGGGCGTTAAGGATCTACATTGATAGGACGGCGGAGTTTAGGCGAACGGAATCCCTTTTTATCGCCTTCCAGGGACAGTCTAGGGGATGTAAGGTTTCGGTTTCCACAGTGGGCAGGTGGATTAAGGCCTGCATTAGTAGGGCTTACATGGTTTCCCGACAGGAGGTTCCCAGTGGGATCACCGCCCACTCGACACGGAGCGCGTCCACGTCGGCGACTTGGGCTACACACGCTTCCATAGCTGAGATTTGTAGGGCTGCCACGTGGTCGTCTCCGTCTCCCTTTATTCAGCACTATAAGTTGGACACTTGGGCATCTGCGGATGCGGCGTTCGGACGCAGAGTTCTGCAGTCCGTGTATAGCCAGGAGGAGGGCCAGTCTTCTTCCCACCCATAAGGACTATCCGGCTTGGGTATGTCCCATTCATGGATGCTATCCCCACCTTCTGGAGAAAGAGCGTTGGTACTTACCTGATACGCCTCTTCTAAGAAGGTGGGGATAGCATCCGGCCGCACCCTAAGGTGTTAAGACTGGCCATGTATTGTGTGTCCTTGGTTCTGTTACGCGTTCTCAATAAAGTACCTTTGGTTGTGGTTTGGATGAAAGCTTGGAGTCTGTGTATTGGTTTTCTTCGCCGAAAGCTGGGTGGAGCCTAATGCAGGGGCCTTATATAGGGGAGCTAATTAATTATTAAACAGGCTCAGTCCAATTAGAGAACAGGCAGAGTTAACCCATTCATGGATGCTATCCCCACCTTCTTAGAAGAGGTGTATCAGGTAAGTACCAACGCTCTTTCTCTAAGATTACCTGGAGAAGTCCCTGTTGTTTGTTTGGCAAGGTTTTTCAGGAGTGGTTTGCCATTGCTTCCTTCCTAAAGCTCAAAGATTCACCCCAGGTCTCCCAGCTGGTTTTCGGCTTAACATGGGACTAGATCAGAAGTTATATTCAACAGGTTCTGACCAGTTATGGAGAACCGGTAGTGGAAATGTTTAGTTCGGAGAACCGGTAAATACCACTTCTGACTATCCCTGCACCCATCTATTCTTTAACTCTGGAGTCCTAGTCGATTGGGAGAGAATGGGGAATTTGAGGTAACCTTCCCCTGGAGTGGGAAGGGAATGGAGATTTTACAGTATCCTTCTTCTGCAGCAGGGTGGGAATGAAGATTTTACAGTATCCTTCTCCTGCCATGGACACCAAGCCAGGGCCACCAAGCATACCATGCCTACCAAGCCACGCCCACAGAACGGTAATAAAAAAAATTGAATTTCACCACTGGACTAGACTCACAGTCACCTGGTTTCTAATCTGCTGCTTTAACCACTACACCAAACTGGCTCTCTTGATCTTTTTCCTTGAATGTAAAATGCCAAGACAGAAATTACAGTGGCATAAGGAACTCCATACAAAGCTTTTGACCTACCATCCCACCCCGCGTCACTCACATTGTGATGCCCATTTTCTTTTTAAATGATGAATCATTGTATTTGTATTTGTATTTATTAAATTTATATACCCCACCTTCTCCCTACTGGGACTCAGGGCGGTGTACAGGCAGGTACAAAATCGACAATATAAAACATTAACAGTATTTGTATTTGTATTTTCTTTTTAAATGATGAAACATTGTATTTGTATTTGTATTTGTATTTATTAAATTTATATACCGCACCTTCTCCCTACTGGGACTCAGGGCGGTGTACAGGCAGGTAAAATCGACAATATAAAACATAAAATACATTAAAAATACATTAAATAATTGGCCTGTCATAAAACCCCTATTAAAACCCCTACTAAAACAAATTAAAAACTACGCCAGGCTGGCCGCACAAAATAGATAGGTCTTCAAGACCCGACGGAAAAGGCGTAGGTCAGTGATCGTCCATAGGTCAGGGGGTAGGTCATTCCAGAGGGCAGGGGCTGCCAGAGAAGGCTCTCCCCCTGGGGGTCACCAGCCGACATTGTTTAGCCAACGGCACCCTGAGGAGGCCCTCTCTGTGGGAGTGAACTGGTCGGTGGGAGGTATTTGGTAGCAGGAGGCGGTCTTGAAGATAACCAGGTCCCTTGCCATGGAGTGCTTTAAAGGTGGTTACTAGTACCTTGAAAAGCACACGGAAAGCCACAGGCAGCCAGTGCAGCTCGTGCAGGAGAGGTGTCACGTGGGAGCATCTGGAAGCTCCCAGAATCCCCAGCGCAGCCGCATTCTGAACTAACTGGAGCCTCCAGGTGCACCTCAAGGGAAGCCCCATGTAGAGGGTTGCAATAGTCCAGACGGGAGGTGACGAGGGCTTGAGTGACCATGCGTAGAGCGTCACGATCCAGAAAGGGGCGCAACTGGCATATCAGGCGAACCTGATAAAAAGCCCCCCTGGCCACGGCTGTCATATGATCTTCTAAAGACAGCCGTGAGTCCAGGAGGACACCCAAGTTGCGAGCCCTCTCTGTAGGGGCCAATGACTCGCTCCCAATAGCCAGAGACGGCACCAACTGGCTATATCGTGATGTCGGAACCCACTCGGTCTTTGATATTATACATGTTTTCAATATATGGTAATTTACTTAGAAATTCATGCTTATATACAGCTGATCCTAAACAATCCCAGCTTGATCCAGTAAAATATTTTCTTCCACATTCTAGGTTTTAAATCTGTTGCTTCCTATGCAATCCCTTTGCAGAGAAAGTTGGTACTCTGAACAAAATTGCTGGGAAAACAAAAATTAGAAAATCATTCCATGTAGCAGACTTTGGGGTGGGGGTGGGAAGTAAGATTGGGAAAAGATACAATCTATTCTTTTGTGGCCCTAAGAAAAATAGAAAGTTCAACTGTATTCTTAGGAATTATTGCTGATCAAGATTCCTATTTTTATAATATCATTTTAATTTATGTTTTATTTCATTTTTGAATATAGATTTTAACAATTTCTTTTGTTGTAAAGTCATTTTGCTGTTACAAGAGTATGCAGGTTAGTGTAATTGTTCATTCTTATGCAAAATATTCTGCAATATTCTGTGAAGAAGAAAGGATTTGGAACCATTATTCTGTACATAACATTGAGTCTCATTTAAAATCCAGCTTTAGAACTGCACAAGGTGTTATACAATGGTGAAAACAGATGTAATTAGCCAGCCCCTAATGAAAGGCTAGAACTACTCATTGAAAAAAAATGGACAAAAAATTAAATGAAAAGCCTAAGAATATGTTTTTGTTTCTAGCACCATCTATGGTCCATCTGGATTCACAATGTGAATTTATGAGTTTTAAAATTGAGTTCTCCAAATCAGGAGAAACCACCTAGCTAACATGAGGATTAAAAAAAAAATTTAAAAGTATTTTGCCCGAAATCCTGGTATATATGAATATTTAAACAACTTTGCTTCAGAATAAAGTGAAAAATCCTGCATTTTAACTTTGCATCAAAGACTTTCCTTTATTGTAACTTTCTATATTGCAGATATGACTTCTGAGTCTCAATTTTTGAGTAAAAAGTTCACTCTGTATGGATCTTTGCCTTTAGTCTGCTCCTGTATTCGGAACTTCACAATATACTTGGGGAGGGGAATGTTACAATTTGTAGTTGTTCCCACAATCAGCCCTACAGCCCATCAGCTTAAGCTCTGGTGTTTAAAATTACTGTACACAGTTAAAGGATGTAAATGCAAAGGTTCAAATGATTAGTGGATGGTACTAACAAGTTATACAAATTTGCCACTTTCCAAGATATTTCCAGCACATATTTTAATAGCATTCAGTTATGGTTTGACAAAGCTGCAAGGCCTGGGTTCACACAGCATATGAAGCCATACACCAAGACTACAAATCACAGTTGCCTAAATTCAAATAACAAAATACATAAAAAACAAATGTTTTACTTAATGTAGGGACCTTCACCTTTCATTTTCCAGTTATAGCTTCTTTTCACAACATACCAAACAGTACAGATGTATTTGGTTTCCACTTAGTCTGTTTTAGGAACCCAGTCATTGAGTGTACAAAGACTATTTGTGAACATAGTCAAATGTGAATACATTTCGGTTAAGAAAATCATAATAGAACTTTTGAACCCAAAGGTGCTTTTCAAGAGGCAACTGGACTTTCTAGTTTTTCTTTGAAGACATTTCACTCCTCATTCAAGAAGCTTCTTCAGCTCTGACTGGATGGTGGGACATGGAAGGATTGTTGCTCCCTTGCAGCAACTGGTCATTTGCATTCTTCTAAGGTCACCTGGAGTTTTATCTGTGGCATCAGGGTCACCTGAGTGGTGCAAATGGGTCCCCTTTGCAACTGTTGAAAGGACTGGATTGGAGATAAGATAAAGGTAAAGGTTCTCCTCACACATGTGCTAGTTGTTCCTGATTCTAGGGGGCAGTGCTCATCTCCGTTTCAAAGATGAAGAGCTAGCACTGTCCAGAGACGTCTCCGTGGTCATGTGGCCAGCATGGCTAAACGCCAAAGGTGCATGGAACGCTGTTACCTTCTCACCAAAGGTGGTCCCTATTTTTCTACTTGCATTTTATATGCTTTTCAACTGCTAGGTTGGCAGAAGCTGGGACAAGTATGCAGCGCTTGGGATTCAAACTCTTTCTGATCAACAAGCTCAGCATCTTAGCCACTTTCTTCCCCTCTGTTGACAGAGAGCTGTTCAATTTTGACATAAACAGCCCCTTTAATCCCTCTTTCCAACCAGTGATCCTCTCTGTCCAAAAAATGGACTTTGCTGTCTTCAAGAGTGGCTTGTGTCTTTTAAATGCAGGTGGACCGCTGAATCTAGTCCTGTTCTCCTTGTTTGTTGTCCATACCATGACCCGGATGACTGAGAAGCTCCATAGACTTTATTATTTTATTATTATTTATTCGATTTATAAACCGCACCAATCTCCCTCGAGACGTTTGAATCTGATCTTTGTAGTTAAATTGTGACATTTTGGGACTCACTAGAACCCCACCATACCCTTAATTATGATTTGCTTTCCATGGCTCACAATTAGTACCAGCTGAGACCAGCCGAAACTACAATACCTCCCACTATAAATACCCTTCCCCCTCAGGGAAATAGAGAAATTAAACATTCCGGGAGTGAGAGGAATTCCTCCCCCCCCCCCCTAGTTTTAAACGCAACATATTAACATCTGATTTTTATTCCTTTCTAGCCCTCGCGTTTTGTTTTGATTTGCTTTAGCTTGAGTTTATATTTGTGTGACAGGAAAAAAAGTTAAATTTTATTTCAACTGCCTTGGCTTATCTCCGGGTAATTAATATCATTTACCGGCTTCTCATTGGGTAGGAGGAAGCTCATCCAAGTGCGTGCCAGAAGTTCCCGCCCACCAAGATTAGTGGGCGGGGAGAAAGAACAGGAATACCACTACCGCTCACTAGAGCGCAGTTACCCAAGGGCCCAAATTTGGGCAAAGACGGTGCCCTGTTCGGCTATCTGATTGGCTCTCTGGAGGAGCACTGACGATAACCGCGTCCACTTACAGGCATGAGCTCAGCAAAAGGAAGGATAAAAAGTTAGAGGGGCCCTCCAATGACATCCCCGAGTTTCCTATCCCTGTGGGTCTCCGCCGAGGAAGATGCGGGGGAAGGAAGGATATGGAGGGGGTGGGGAATGCCGCTTCTTATTGGTCGTCTATTTTTCTGCGGCATCCAATTGTAGGGAGGGCTGAGCGAGGGGTGTATGTGTTTGTGTAGTGGTGGAGAGGGGGAGGGGATGAACCCTTGGGAAGTCGCTTCCTTTTCTCCCCCGCCCCCTCCCTCCCCCCAGCCTGTCAGGTGTGGTAACGGTTGTTCTCCTTCCCCGGCTGCTGTGAGAGGCGCTCTCAGCTTCCCTTGGGCATGGCGGGGATTCCACGACGTCTCTCTTTGTCCCCAGGTTTCCCTGAAGGAAGGGAGTGAGAGGCGTTCTTAAAGCTGTGTAGGGAAAGGGATGGAGGTGAGGGGGTGGGGGAACGGGGGTGAGGAAGAATGCTAAACAATAGAATGGCACGCTGAGGTATGAAGCAGAAGCCGAGGGGTCAGGCAAAGGACAGGCGAGAGATAGAGGGGCCAAGCTACATGGGGCACCTGGAATCGAAAGGGGCAGTATAATGAGGGCTTGCTGAAGGGCAAGAGAAAAAATAAGGAATGGGTACAAACTCTGTAGAGGATTTAGAAGAGTGGGGGCCAGCAATTATTTAAGATACTGGAAATGTAGCTAAGGAAAATAAATGGGATGTGCAAACACTAGAAAGCAAGGGGAAGCACAAGAGCTTGAGGAATTGAAAGTCAGAGGTTGTAAAACCTAATAACCAAACACCTCTATGAAGCAAGGATGTAATCATTAATTACACAACAATAATAATTGTGTATTTAGCAAAAAGAATCAAGTGGTTTTCCAGTCATGTTTTTCCAAATGGCCCTCAGTGGAGGAATCCAATTTTTTTTTTCTGTGGGCATTTGAATAAAAATCTCGACTTTAGCTATTTGTTTTGCTAACTAATCAAACCTTTGGAGTTTTAAAACTCTGAAATCTTGGCTCAGAATTAATTCAAGTTGGTGATGCAGATACTATTGTACAATTCTTTCCAAATCTTTTTTGTACATAATTCTTTAATGTAATAAAACGGCGAGCAATATTTCTATTAGCCTGATTCCTGGAAAGTCAGAATATAGAAATGTACTTACCCAATGTTTTAAAAATGTAAAGCAAACAATTTAGATGTGAATTAATTGTCTTTCTACCTTAATTGTTTTATACCAGCCTAAAGTAGCTTTCAGAGGTACCAGCCGCTATTTGAATAGTACAGAATCCAGTGGAAGACTGACGGATGTGTTCAATAACGTTATCATGACAGGTTGCAGTTCCTTCTATGATTGCTACAAATTGCAGGTTCAATCAGTTTTTTAAAAGATATTTTTACTTCAAAAACATTTTAGGAAGTAACCACATTGAATCATTGTATGACAGTATATAGTCTTATTATATTGACTTTAAAATAAACTTTATATTTAAAATATATTATGACATAGTTCATGAGTGAGTCCAGTATTGGGGTGTAGCAGAATAATCTCCAACTGTATGGGCAGCTCATCAATCATATATAACTGGCATCCTGTTTTTGTAGGTTTTTTATAGCAGAACAATGCCATTTTTTCAGGGAGAAATAAAAAAAGGCAAGATTTTGTTAGTTTTAACATACAAATATTTTTAGAAATTCTATCCCAAAACCTTAAGCAGAGGTAACTATTTGAATATTCTACTGTTTCTAAAGATTCATTTCAACATCCTATGATTCTTGGTCAATGAAAATAGATGTGCAGCCCATGCTCCAAAACAAGTGATATTTTAGTATGGTTTATGCATAGTTTACTCAGCTGTCCAAGCCATGCTTCTGTATAAAAAAGGATTGTCTATATAGTTTCTTGTGAAATTCAGAAGATACAGGAAAGAATGGATCAAATGACATCTTTTCTTTAATTTGCTTTTTTAATTCTATGTTTTGCTCTTCTGTGTGCTTTTGCTACATTTACGAAAAATAAATGAGAATTCGGTGTAATATACTTGATGAGTTATGAATAAAAATGAGTAAAAAAAAAGGCCTCCAAATTTTCACTACTTGAACAAGTATGCCAGTATATTTGTTTCTGCATTTGAGTGGAAAATACCTTTGCATTATTTGCTCCAGGAATTTGGAGTATAGTGTTGGGACTTACCAAGTGATTTCTCATCTAGGTCTTGAGGCCCTGACCTGATTGTTTCAAACCAGTATGGTATTTATACAGAAATTAATAAACATTTTAAATAATACTTTATTCTGTCATCTTCATAATTCAGAAATATGCTACTTTCCAATGCAATGCTATAACAGCAAAAATCTATTAATGTATTAAGAACACATTGTCTGTGGTAGTTTAGCATGATGAAGAGATCACAGGATCCAGTGGTCCCATGAAAGATGTTTCTCCAAACTTAGATGATTTTGTGTAATCTTGTTGCAGTTTTATGTTTCAGGTCTTTGTCCATATTATACAATGAATTTACTGTATTACAGGTAGTCCTCAATTTAGGACCACAATGAGTCCAACATATCTATTGCTAAGCAAGACAAATTTTTAAGTGAATCCTGCAGTTAATTTAGTAACACAGTTATTAAGTAAATCTGGCTTTTCCATGGACTTTGCTTGTCAGAAGGTTGCAAATGGTAACCACATGATCCTAGCACACTGTAACTATTACAAATGCATGCAAGTTGCCAAGCATCCGAATTTTGATCATGGGACAATGAGGATGCTGCAACAATTGTCATAAGTCATTTTTTTCAGTACTGTTGTAACTTTGAACAGTCACTAAATTAATTATGTAAGTCTAAACAACTTAGGCTGTGGGACAGCTCACCATAGCCAACTCACTATATGGCACAACTCACTGCGGAAGAAGAGTTACGCTAATATCAAAGAAATGGTGGAATAGAATCATTAAAGAAAGGATGCCAAAAGAGGGACAAAACAAAGTCTGAATGACAAAACATTAATTTAAAAATATATTTTAAATAATTAAATTAAATGATGAATTGTCCCTGGTGAGTTGGCCATGGTGAGTAGGCTCTTTCTGGTCGAGGACTACCTAAAGTGATCTATCTATGAATGAGTATCAGTTGATCAAGAGCAAGGCAACAGTGCCAACTTGCTACTGTGAACCCAGATATTTCTGAACTTCATATCTGAACATAACTTACAAAGTGTCATGCTAATTAAATTAAGGCTGCTGAAAATTCTAATTCAGGTACATTTGGAGGACCATTTTTCCTACACGTCTATTGATTTCATGCCCAGGTTTGAATTTTCCAAAAGCAACTGGGAAAGGTTCATTTAGATCATTTACCAGGGGCAAACCAAATATTCCAGCCCTCACTACTGACTATGATGATTATGTCCTCTTAATGTTGACTATTAATGGCCAGTTCTTTACTTTTAACAATTTTCTCCCTGATCTGTTCCCAATCTGGTCCTTTGATTTTCTTGTGGTGCATGTATCACTGTTTAATTGAATCTACCCATCTTGCACCTGGTCACCCTCTTCTCTCTTATTCTATTTTCCCCAGTATTTTCCAGAAAGCTAGATCATCATTTAATGTAATAATTTGAGTCTTATTTATGCCTCAAATGAAAACTCTGGATAGATTGTTTGACATTTAAATTCAATAGCAATCAGTACCCTTATTAGCTTGCTTTTTCAAATTCCAGTTTTTAGTTCTATAGAATATCTCAGGAAAACCATTGCCAGTACCATTTTTATTCATTTTATTTATTTAGAAAATTTATATTGTCTCATATTCGCACATGGTGATTCAAGGTGGCTTACAGGAATATAAAAACATATATAAAAATAAAAGTAATAGAAGAAAATAAAATAATAAAATTATATAATAGCCCCCCACACACACGCACACACCAGGGACAACATATCACACAAGCCATTTAATAGGCTCCATCTTGCTCTCATCCTGCTTTCCCTAGGCCCACTGGCAGAACCAGGTCTTTAGTACCTTCCGGAAGAGTGTTAGAGTGGGGGACATTCTAATCTCTGGGGGAATGATGTTCCAGAGAGAGGGAGCCACTATGAAGAAGGCCCTTCTGGGTTCCATCAGTGTATCTCTCTAGGGGATGGGACCCATAACATTCCTTGCTTCCCTGTTGTAGTGGGTTCGGTACATGTGATGGGCAAGGGACAGTCCCTCATATACACTGGTCCCAAGCCATGAAGGACTTTAAAGATGACAACCAGCATCTTGAATTGCACCCAGAAGCCAATCAGCAACCAATTCAGCTCCCGCTGGAGAGGTGATACATGTGCACACTTAGGTCTGCACAAAACCATGCAAGTTGCTGCATTTTGCATCAACTGGAGCTTCCTGATATTCTTCAAGGGGAGCCCCATGTAGAGCGTGTTGCAATAGTCAAGACAGGAAGTGACTAGGACATAAGTGACTGAGTAGGGATTTTTGTAAGTATAACTTATAAGTCAAGTATATATATAAAAAAGAAAGTGTTCTTTTTTAACTAGCAATAGTGCTGTACATATTATTCCATTGTTTGATATATTTATTACTTCTATTTTAAGATACTTTGGACATCCAGTTTACCACTTTTTGTTTGAGGATGGATTTATATTGTGTTATTAGATAGAAATCATTTTTAGTTGTGAGGGAATAAATTATAAAGAATGAATTATATTTTCACTGTTTATTGACAAGTGAAATCCAAATAAACTGCATTTTAAATTTTTTATATGCTCTGGAAATTGTACTTCACTTTCTCCTTCTTGCTTACATTATTTAATATAATACAAGAAAAATGGTAATTTTTTCTACCAATGTGTGGATTAATTTGAAAACAAGCTAATTTGATGTTATGTCATTTTTTAAAAAACATAAAATTATAAAATGTAAATTATTGAGTATTTATTGAAATGTGAACCGTTATTATGGCTTGGTAAGATCATGAAACAATTTTGTCTTGAAATTAGTTAATAAATTGAATTGAGTAACAATGTCTAGCTTTGCATAAATCTAATTTCTTAATATTAGGCACAGATAGTTCTTTTCTTCTTTATAACCTGCTTAACCTCAATACTGGAAATTAACTATAAAATTTATGTTGTAAATTAAGAAAAGAACTGCTTTCTATATTATCTTTTTTCTTATTTAAAATACAGAACGAAGAGAATGTAGACTTACGGCAGACTTACAGTACTCCACTTTCTACAACCTCTGAATGTTTAAACCACAATGACTCTTCTCTTTTCTACGTCCCATGGTCCACTTATGCAGATGATAATAAACAACCTCCAAATTCTCAAATTAATGTAAAGAGCAGGTATATGATTTAAGAATTAAATGAACTTTGAAATTTGTTTGCTTTCTGGCATAAGACATACCTAATATGTTGGGGATTTTCTAAATTGTTTCTAATATGCAGCAATCTTTCTGAACAGAGCATTTTTATTTTTGCCCCTAATTTATAGCACATGTTTAACTTTTATAGAATGAATAAAAGTTCAAATACTCTCCTGGTACTAACTCTGGATTTTCTTTTTTTAAAAAGAATGAGAAAAAAGAAACCTGGAAAAAGAGAAATTAAAAGGCTCAAAATAATGTTATGTCATCCTATTCCCGTGATGGCGAACCTACGGCATGCCTGCCACAGGTGGCACATGGAGCCATTTTTAAGGACATGCGAGGCGTAGTCCTGCTAGCTGGCCAGCGCGCACATGCGCACTGGCCAGCTGACTTTGGCCTTTTGAGGCCATTTTTTGTCCTCCGGAGCACAAAAAAAACGGTCCTGTGGGAATGGACTTCTGGTTTTCTCATAGGACCATTTTTCGCCCTCCGGAGCCTTCAGGGAAGCCTTCTGAAGGCCCCTCAAGGCTCTGGAGGGCAAAAACCGGTCCTATGAACAAACCAGAAATCACAATTCCCGAACTTCCGGGTTCCCTGGAGTCCGTTTTTCACCCTCTGAAGCCTTCAGGGGTCTTCAGGAGGCTTCCCTGAAGGCTCTGGAGAGCAAAAACTGCCCCTACCAGCAAAACAGAAGTGACTTCTGGTTTGTCTGGATGTCCGTTTTTCACCCTTCAGAGCCTTCAGAGGCCTTCAGGAGGTTTCTCGCAGTCCTGTAGGCTTCTGGCGGTCCTGTAGCTCCATTTTTTGCCCTCTGCAGCCTTCAGGGAAGCCTCCTAAAGGCCCCTGAAGGCTCCAAAGGTCAAAAATCGCCCATACGGACAAACTGGAAGTCACCATTCCCAAACTTCCAGTTTCCCTCTAGGCCTGTTTTTCGCCCTCAGGAGGCATGCGTGTGTACGGGGGTGGGTGGGGAGTGGGTGTTTGTCACGCGCATAGTATTATGCGTGTGGCACGACCCCCCGTTTCGCCATCACTGTCCTATTCCATTCTGTAAACATTTGCCTTTTATCTATTCTTTTTTTAAAAAATGGAAATACAATGATAGTAGATGTAAAAATCAAAGCCTTCAAATGTTTATCTTCTAATAGCAAGACAATAATTACAACTATATTTTTCACTATATCCTCTTACGTTGTCCTGAATTCTACTCTGGCTGATCCTTTTATTAGTCTAAATGACAGAAAGGCTGATAAGACAACTGAAGAGAAAATGAGTCTCTTGCATTTTCTATCTTTACAAAAGAAGTTGGTGTCAATCTTTAGGAAATGATGGCAGCAAATATTTTAAGGAATGGTTTTGATGTTTTGAATTTTATAAAATTATATAAAATGTTATAATTATAAAATTATAAAATCATCTTGAGCCTGAATTTTGGAATTTTTCTTGGAAAAATTCTGGAATTACTAACTCTATTTATAAAAAAGGTATTGTTTTTGGCCTTTCCAAACCATAGAATATTGGAGTTTTTTTAAAACACTTGTTTTTGCTTTTGCTTTTTAAAATTACATCAGGTTTATATTTTTAATGCTCTGAATAAGTAATAATATAAGTACAGCAATAAAACATGGCAAAACAATGTTTCTGTAATTTCACAAGTTGCACTGCTGAACAGCTTCATCTTAGCAGAGTACTACAAAATAAATATATTTCAACAATACAAAGTTTACATATTATCAGATGCAACAGCAGTTTGGATATATTTGAATTATGGAAGTTCTTAATTATATGATATTAAAATATGAATTGATGTAAAATTATATGTGATTCAGATCATGATTTGGATAGGAAATACATTTTTATCAGCTGTTGTCTCGTAGGAAACTAGCACAGTTCTCTACCAGATAGAAATACAGAGAAAATTTAGTTATGCTATGTAAGAAGGAACTTGGTGAAATAGGTTATAGTTCTGAATAATGGACAGGATGCTCGGCAGCTGAATGCCACCACATGTTTATTGGACCCGTGTCCCTCCTGGCTTGTACTGGCCTCCCAGGAGGTGACACGAGGCTGGCTCCAGGGAATTGTTAACGCTTTGAGTGAGGGGTTTGTACCAGCCGTCTTGAAAGAGGCGGTGGTGACACCACTCCTCAAGAAGCCCTCCCTGGACCCAGATGTTTTATCTAATTACCGTCCGGTCTCCAACCTTCGCTTTGTGGCGAAGATTGTTGAGAGTGTGGTGGCACAACAGTTCCCCCAGCACCTGGAGGAAACTGCCTATCTAGACTCGTGCCAGTCCGGCTTCCGACCTGGACAGCACGGAGACGGCATTGGTCGCGTTGGTGGATGATCTCTGGAGGGCCCGGGATAGGGGTTATTCCTCTATCCTGGTCCTATTAGACCTCTCAGCGGCTTTTGATACCATCGACCATGGTATCCTACTGCACCGGTTGGAGGGGTTGGTGTTGGGAGGCACCGTATTGCAGTGGTTCTCCTCCCTCTCCGACCGGTCGCAGTCTGTGTTGGTGGGGGGGCAGAGGTCGACGTCGAGGCCCCTTACTTATGGGGTGCCTCAGGGGTCGGTCCTCTCGCCCCTCCTGTTTAACATCTACTTGAAGCCGCTGGGGAGATCATCTGTGGTTTGGGGGTAGAATTCCATCTGTACGCTGATGACACCCAGCTGTACATTTCTACCCCAAACCACCCCAACGATGCCGCCAATGTGATGTCCCGGTGTTTGGAGGCTGTGCGGCCCTGGATGGGGAGGAACGGGCTCCGACTCAACCCGTCCAAGACCGAGTGGTTGTGGTTTCCAGCGCCGCAACATAGCCAGTTAGTTCCATCTCTGGCTATCGGGGGTGGGGGGACTGTTAGCCCCCGCAGAAAGGGCCCGCAACTTGGGTGTCCTCCTGGATTCCCAGCTGTCCTTAGATGAACATCTGACGGCCGTGGCCAGGGGGGCCTTTTATCAGGTGCACCTGATACGCCAGTTGCGCCCCTTTCTGGATCGTGGCACCTTACAGACAGTCACTCAAGCTCTTGTCATTTTCACCTGGACTACTGTAATGCTCTCTACATGGGGCTGCCCTTGAGATGCACCCGGAGGCTCCAGTTGGTGCAGAGTGCGGCCGCACGGGGGATTTTGGGAGTTTCTAAATACTCCCATGTAACACCTCTCCTGCGCGAGCTGCCCTGGCTGCCGGTAGCCTTCCGGGTGCGTTTCAAGGTCTTAGTGACCATCTTTAAAGCGCTCCATGGCAATGGGCCTGGTTACTTGCAGGACCGCCTTCTCCCGCATGCCTCCACTCGACCTGTCCGCTCCCAGAGGGAGGGCCTCCTTAGGGTGCCGTCCACTGGACAATGCCGGCTGGCGACGTGGCAGGTCCCGCCCTTTGGAATGACCTCCCCCCAGACCTCCGGACTATCACCGACCTTCGCCTCTTCCGCCGGACTTTAAAAACCTATTTCTTCTATATGGCCGGCCTGGCATAGCTGCTACAACATGTTTTATTAGATCTGGGTTTTTAATTAACTGTCTCCTTTTTAGCATGGATTAAATTGTTTAATAGTAGTTTTAAATTTTGTAGAATTTGTATTATTTGTATTGTTGGATTTTAATGTTCCTGTGTGCCGCCCTGAGTCCCTTTTTGGGAGATAGGGCGGGATAGAAATTTAATAAATATATAATATATATAAATATATAATTCATTATATAATAAGTACAGACTACTCTAGTCATGGTGAACTTTTTCAGCACCGAGTGGCCAAACTGGAACGCGTGCACTAGGTCCTGGAAACCCGAAGACCAGCTGGTTGGTGCGCATTTGCCAGCTAGCTGGTCTTCGGGTTTCTGGCACATGTATGTGTACTGGCCAGCTGGTTTTCGTGCACACTGGAGTGCTAAAACCCGAAGACCAGGTGGTGAGTGCTCATATGTGCACCGGCCAGCTGGCCTTCAGGTTCCTGATGCTCTGGCGCACACGAAGACCAGCTGGCTGGCAGATATGCACACGCAGGAAACCAAAAGAGCAGCTGGCGATGGTGTGCCTGCCCACAGAGAGAGCTATGCGTGTCATAGGTTTGTCATCATGGGACTATACAATTAAAAAGATCAAACAAAATAGAATTGGGATGATAAGCAACAATTCACTATACTTTATTTGTTTTTAGGATTCAAACAGAAAGAAATGACTATGGCAGTGAAACAGATCTATATGGACTTGTGTCTAACATCTTGGAAGAACAAGATAAATCACAGCCCTATTTTACTGAAGGGTTAGTACTGAATTTAGAAGAGAACAACATTTTCTCATGCTCACTGTTGTAAGCAGCAGTCATCATATATAGCCATTTTTAACCTATTTCTAATAGTATAAGGTTGCAATTTCTGTCCCTATTTTAGCAAAGTCTTGATGCATACATATTTTAAAATTAAATTTTTTTCAGCTATTTTAGCTGTTTAGTAATTGTCTTAAACAGTATATTGATTCTATTTCAAAATACTATCTTCTTGAATTTATCCATTAAATAAGATATATGTCAGTTACTTGCAACCTCCTCATTATCAGCATACGATCTTTTAAATATTTATTTTTACTTTAATATATATGTTGTTCTAAAACTATAATTGTAATAGCTTTTAATAGCTCTCTATTAATTGTAGGACACATTAAAATTAAAAGCATAAAGTATAAAACTTAGTAAGGAATTGCCACAACTATTTATGTTTCATTTTTCTAGAGCATGTGCCTCCAGTTTAAAATCTGTATGGCCTGTGAGCAGTACTCGATTTACAGATCACCCTGATTTGTTGTCTGAAACAAAAAGAGCAATAGATGGAGTCATTCCTCAACAGGCTTTTTATGGTGGAGAATCTTTACCAGTTTCTGAAAAACAGTATCTGCACACTGGTAATGTAACTCTGCAGCAGAAGGTGGATGACCTGTACCATGAGCTTACTAATATAGATCTTGATGAGCAGTGGCTGTTTCCTTCCAGGAATGATAATCTCAGCTGTTACAGTGTTCAGTCCAATGAGAATGCAAAAGCATCACAATTTCAAGACTATTCATATGCGAAAACATGTTTTACCCCACAAACCAATCTTTTAGAAGCAATAAAAGAATCAGGAGCAGATCCCTACACTTATGGAAGAGAGAAAACAGGTCCTAAGGGACATGATTCACAACATCAAAAGAAAGCTGAAATGTTTCTTTCACAATTTAATAGGTATGGCGAAAGTGCTGATTATTATAGATACCTGGATTATTCTCATTTTAATAAAGTAAAGCAAAATAAAAACATAAATTATGGTGTTCAAGAGAGTAAAAAATTACCAAGTGCAACACCTGAGTTACCAATGTTAGATACAGATAATTATAGTAAAATTTTTCAAAACAAACAAGTTGTCCCAAAGAAAATGGAAGATGTGTCTTCAGAACAGCAGAGTTTTACATTTCAAAAGACTGCAGGACTTATATCAGAAAAACAGTTTGTGAATGAAAATTCATTTACCCCTGATTTTGGTTTAAAGTCGGATTTTACCCTGAAGTCTCATATAGCTGTTCCAGGAAGTGGTGATTTTGCAAATGTTACAGAAAATTCAGATTATTTCAAATCACTGAATATTTTAGCAACAAACCCAGTGACTACTTCACCAAACACAAATCTGAGGCCAACATGGATAAATATACAAGCTAAAAATAGTTCCTCTGTCCCTATTCGGAATCAAAGCACCTTGATAAAATTGAGTAATTTATCTACAGGTTCAAAAGGTTCCAATCATTCTTACGATTTTTCTCAGCTATCATCAGCCAATGTAACTTTAAATAATAATTTGTTGCTTCAGAAATATCGCCAAGAAGCACCTACAGTATTTTCTAGTTTTGATTTCAAAGATGGTGGTGCTGCAGACAGAGTTTCTTCTTCCAGTCATACAGAAGGATTAAGTAAAGTAGAAGAAAGCCTTTTTGAGTCCATTATTGACAAAAAAATTAAACCACCAAATGGTTTTTGTGATAACTATTCACAGCAATATGGGATCGTTGAAAATGTGAACAAGCACAATTTTCAAGTTAAACCACAGACTGTACATTATGAAGTTGAGGAAGGCCAAAAACATTTAGATGGATTGTCTCAAAATTCTTACCAAGATATACTGGAGTCTCAAGGCCACTTAAATAGTCACAGACAAGGAGGTGGCGATAGTAATATTGTCAGTAACCGTGTAAATCGCAACCAGGTTTCTTGTTTCTCAAATAATTTTATGATGGGTGATTTGAGACATAGCCCAAATGCCCAACAGCTAGGTTCAAATAGATTTCCTTTAAAATCCAACCATGCTTTTGGACCGTCAGTTATTCCTTTGATGGATTCCTATGATTTGTTTTCCTATGAGGATTTAAGCCATTTGTACCCATATTTTAATGATATGATGTATGGAGACAGTTCTTTCACCGGCTTCATGCCAACATTTGGATTTCAAAGACCAGTGAAAACTCGAAGTGGATCAGCCAGTGAGCTTCATATTAGATTGGAAGAATGTTATGAACAGTGGAGAGCTCTAGAAAAAGAAAGGAAAAAGGTAAGAAACCTTTGCAGAGTAGAATAGTTATTACAAATAATATGTCTTATTCTTAAATGTCTTCTTAAATTACTTTTGTTAATAGAAGTTCCAAATATCCCCATTCTACTATACTAAATAAAACAACCTAAGATACAAAACAATGGAAAATTTAATTATTAATAGGTACAGTAATAGAAGTCAAGGAGCAGCAGTCACATATAAGTTTTCTCTAGATTTAATCCAAATGAATTCAATGAGCTTATTTTTGGGTAGTCACATGTAAGACTTCCCATCAGTGGTAGTTCAAAATTTACCTCTTTTCCTCATAAAATGAAAGCTTATTATTTTTATAAGGAAGAATAAAGTATTAGTATTGAGAACATAAGTACTGTCTTCATCCAAATATTGAATACAAGTAGTTTTTGACTTGGGATCTTAATTGAGCCCAAAATTTCTGTTGCTAAATGAGACATTTATTAAATGAATTTTTCCCTGTTTTAAAACTTTATTGATACAGTTATTAAATGAATCACTGCAGTTGTTAAGTTAGTAATACAATAGTTAAGTGAATCTGGCTTCTCCATTGACCTTGCTTGTCAGAAGGTTGCAAAAGGTGATCACATGACCCCGGGAAGCTGCAAGTGAGTCAGTTGCCAAGCATCTGAATTTTAATCACAACACACCATGGGGTGCTGGAAAAGTCATAAGTGTCAAAAACTGTGGTAAGTCACTTTTTTCAGTGCCATTGTAACTATGAATGGTCACTAAATGAAAACTGTTTTAATAATAATAATAATAAATTTTATTTATATCCCGCTTTCTCCCCAAAGGGACTCGAGCGGGGCACAGGGAAATTAAAAACAAATTACAACAAGACAGAATACAAAGCTAAAATCAAATTAAACTGACCCTGGGCTAAAATTTCTATAAAAATATAACTATCCCTAAAACCCCTTAATAATTTAAAATTAAATTAAAATTACCCTAGGCCAGCCAGACGGAAGAAATGAGTTTTTAATAGCTGTCGGAAGGAGCGAAGGTCCGTGGTTGTTCTGATTTCGGGGGGAAGGTCGTTCCAGAGGGTCGGGCCTGCCACAGAGAAGGCCCTTCCCCTGGGCGTCGCCCGCTGGCACAGCCTAGCGGACGGCACCCGGAGAAGTCCCTCTCTGTGGGAGCGAATCGGCCGAAGGGATGTATGAGGCAGAATGCATTTAAGTGGAGTACCTGTAGTCAGGCCATCACTAAAGGAATCCCATAGATGGAACAAGAAATCAATACGGATAGTTCTCGACTTACGACAATTGAGTCTAAAATTTCTGTTGCTAAGTTAAGCAGTTATTGAGTTTTGCCCCAATTTATGATCTTTTTTGTTGCAGTTGTTAAGTGAGTCACTGCAGTTGTTAAGTTAATAACATTGTTAAGTGAATCTGGCTCCCCCTTTGACTTTGCTTGTTAGAAAGTCGCAAAAGGTGATCACCTCTCCTTGGGACACTGCAACTGTCAAATTCATGCAAGTTCCCAAGCATCCAAATAATGGGATCATGGGGCTGCTGCAATGGTTGTAAGTGTGAAAAATGGTCTTAAGTCACTTTTTTCAGTGCTACTATACTTTGAATGGTCACTAAATAAATTGTTTTCCATTGAGGACTACCTACAGATGACAAATATGTACTATCTTCTATACTAAGTCTTTGACTTACAATTCATTTAGTTACTGAAATTATAATGGCACTTGTTCACTATGTGGTGTTTTTTCTGAAAACGAAAAGTATATGCTGACAAAAGCATAAATCACAATTGATTTATGTGGGATGCTGCAAATAGTGATAAACGTGAGCCAGTTGCTGAGCATCTGAAATGCGATCATATGATTGGGAAGAGGACAACTATTGGAACTGCAGAACCAGATTGTCAGGGTTCCGACTGATGCCCTAATTAAATCATGAGCCTCAAGTCAAGCTTCAGAAGAAATCCAGTTACTTATAAGGAGCTTTATGTCAGCACGATCCAACTGAAGAAGTTCTTCACAATCCAAGTAAAGAACTCTGACCTCACTTAATTCGTGCCTTGGCTCTGACCTTGTTTCCCCTTCTCCCAAGGTATGTCATCAGTCACATTCCCCAACAAAGCAATTTTGCGGGTTGTAGAAGTCACTCCCTTCGGCCACTGTGGGTCCCCCTGGAGATGACCTTGATGTTGCAGCTGAAATGTGCTTTTGAGTGAAATGCAGTTGCAAGGCTCAGTTTTCACATCCCCCTGCCTATGGCAACTTGATAGCAGGTCAGGAATGCTTCACGAGTTGATACATATCATAAGTATCTTTTGGGAAGTCAATGTACAACTTCCTAAAACTTGTACTATGAACAATTTCTAAGTCACAGGATATGAGAACTACCTGTACAATGGTTGCAGCACATTCATGTAATGATTTATGACCTTCCCCGCCAATGCCCAACAAGTAAAATCAATAGATGAAACCAGATTCATATAGTGACTATGCGATTCATGTAATGGACTTGATCTGCTTAACAGTCATGGTGATTTGATTAACAATCATGGTAAAAAATGTAAAATTGAGTTCAGTTACATGATGATTCAATTGCTTAGTGATTGTATTGCCTAATGGCTGAAATTCTAGTCTTAATTGTTGTCATAAGTCAAATGCTATCTATATTGTATTATATAAGTGCATCTAGCAGATAACTCTTCTTTTCAAAAATTAAATTTTAAAAAAATCCATAAAACAGTAGTTTTGACTTCATTAACATTCTATTCTAGATTGCTTTCTTACGGGTAGAACACAAATTACGAAGATCAAGATAGAACTAAACTCCATAATATGCTTATTTCTGTTGCAGCTTACGTCATCATAGATGCTCACATTGGTCTTGGTACCTGATATCAGTATACATCTCTATGTTATGTTATGTGGACTCCAATCCTCCTTTTTCAAGAAACTGAATAATTTGCCAGTTGAATTTTAAGATACTCAATATTTCCAGAGCCTCTGATCTTTGTTAACCTCCAAATGGAGGAGTCAATTCTGGATGTAATACAGCCATTAATTTGACCGAAAGAATCTCCAAGCTGATCAACCTTTGTGTTTCTAAATTCTTATACGTTTTAGTAACATCATTCCCTATTAATATAATTGTTATACATATATATTATTCTCCCATCTTTCTATCCAAATGATTTTCATTTCACAGATTTTACTACAAATCCAATGTTTGCAAGGCATTAAAATAGTGTGTGTGTATATAAATATAATTTTGCCTTATTGATTCCATTTTTGTGCCATTTAAAACCAGTTTTCTGGCTAAGAAAGCTGCTAACTATTTTATGGCTAATTAGTTTAAAGATAATTTAAACAAAATTACAAGTCCTATGACAGCTAATTTTTTAAACTTTCCCTTGTTCATGCACTGTTACCATATTTTCTTCTTATGTCTCCTTATCAGGGGTGAAATGCTACCAGTTCTGACTGGTTCACTAGAACTGGTAGTAAAAAAAAGCTTTAAAAAGTGGGGGGGAAAGGTTCCATGACACTCAGCTGTGCCACGTGATCATTGGAACCTCTTTTTCACTTTTAAAGTATTTTTTAGTACTAGTTCCGACGAATAGGTAGTAAAATGCTTTAAAAGGGGTGGGGGAGGTTCTGATAATTGTGCGGTTCACAGCTGATACAGGTGATTGTCGGAATCATTTTTCTCCACTTTTTAAAGCATTTTCCCCCTACCTATTTGCCCAAACCGGCAGGAAAAAAAATGCTTTAAAAAGTGGGGGAAAGTTGGCCACGCTCACCCAGTCACATGACCCTTGAAGCCACACCCACAGAACCGGTGGCAAAAAATGAGATTTCACCACTGCTCCTTATTGGTATTCTGAAGTTTCCTTCTGGTTTGATATAAAGGAGCTATCTAAAGTTAACCGCTGTTTCAACTTCAACTAAATTTATAATTACTAATGATAATACTTTTTTTTCTTCCTAACGCTATCCTCGTATATGGTATTTTTCAGAGTATAAGATGCACCTTCCCTCCTAAAAAGAGCGTGGAAATGTTGGTGCGTCTTATAAACTGAATACAGCTATTTTTGGCCTCCCAAAGCCCCACCCTCGCACCCTATTTTTGTAAAAAACAGGTAAAAAATGGACTGTTTTTCACAAAAGGTGCTTTTGCTTCCCCCCACCCCCCCAAAGCACTCTGCAGACTTCAGCAGGGCTGCGGGAAGGGAAAAATGCCCCCATTTTAGTGAAAAATGGGTGGAAAAATTGGTGGTTTTTCACAAAAATTGGGGTGTTTTTGCCTTCCCCCACCCTCCAGAAGCACTCTTCAGGCTTCAGCAGGGTTGGGGGAAGGGAAAAATGCCCCCGTTTTGGTGAAAAATAGGCCGTTTTTTACCCGTTTTTCACCAAAATGGGCATTATTCCCTTCCCCCAGCCCTGCTGAAGTCTGCAGAGTGATCCTGGGGGCCAGGCAGGACAAAAACCTTTTTTCTTACCTCTTCAAAATCCTTGTGCGTCTTATACACTGGTGCATCTTATAGTCAAAAAATACGGTAAATCCCTAATCTAAGTTTAGCTGAAGAAAACTAGGATTTTGGGAGTCTCTCGTTACTCCCATGTAACACCTCTCCTATGTGAGCTGCACTAGCTGCCTGTGGTCTTCCGGGTGCGCTTCAAGGTGTTAGTCACCATCTTTAAAGCGCTCCATGGCACGGGTCCTGGTTACTTGAGAGACCGCCTCCTACCACATACCTCACTTCGACCTGTCCGCTCCCACAGAGTGGGCCTCCTCGGGGTGCCGTCAGCCGGTCAATGCCGGCTGGCGACTCCCAGGGGAAGAGCCTTCTCTGTGGCGGATCCGGCACTCTGGAATGACCTGCCCCCCGATATCCATACCATCACGGACCTACGCCTCTTCCGTCGGATGTTAAAAGCACATTTCTTTCATCTAGCCGGCCTGACATAGACTAAGGATATAATTTTAAATTTTGATATTTATTGGTTTTAACTTTTATATTATCTAAATTTTAGCACAGATTTAATAATTTAATTGTCTTTTATATTTTGTATGTATTGCTGGGTTTTTATCTTTCTGTGCACCACCCTGAGTCCCTTTTAGGTGAAAATAGGGCGGTATATAAATTGAATAAAATGAAATGAAATGAAATGAAGAAACACCAATAGCTAGAGCACTTAGACTTGTATACCACTCCAAAGTGCTTTACAACACTCCATGGTTTACAATGTCAGCATATTGCCCCCATCAATCTGGGTCCTCATTTTACCCACCTCAGAAGGATGGAAGGCTAAGTCAACCTTTATATAATTGTTAGTTACATAATTTTGTGCTTTGATTTCTTTCATGCCCCGAAACAAACTTTACATCAGTATCCAATATCTTGTTTTCTTCAATATCAAATTTTCAGTGTTTTCTAATAGTCACTATTCTAGTGAATAATTGGAATCCTGCAACTATGCTTGGAGCTGATATCATTATTTGCAGTGTAGTGTAGAAAATATTTCTTATCATAACTAATTTTAATGTGACATTAATTATTCTGCTTTTCAGACTGAATCTGCCCTTGCCAAGAATTACCCTGGGAAGAAAGTATCTAGCACTAATAACACTCCTATCCCAAGACTGACATCAAATCCATCCAGAGTTGACCGTTTAATTGTGGATCAGTTACGAGAGCAAGCCAGAGTGAGTTATTTACATTTCGAATCTCATATTTTTTCAGCTTTGTTACTTTTCCCAAATGGGTGCAAACTTTCTGCCAAACAGAAAGATTGACCATTACATGCAGTGAAATCAAAATGTCATTTCTAATCAACATGGCTGCACAAAACAATTTTATAGAATTTTACAGAATTCATTTAATGTTCAACACAGTTTGTTCCATCTTCACTCCTGTCAGTTTTAAGAAAAGAGGACTGGATGCAGTTTCTATCAACTTTCCTTGCTACTAGCTGGCACTCCTGCTCCCTCTTACAGGTTTTTCTCCTGCTTGGGTGAGTGATAAAAATAGAAGCAGGAATGTGTTTGGAAGGGAAGCATCACCATGTAAAAAGGTGTAATACCTTCAAAAACAGAAGAAAAAGTACTTGCTTGCACATTTTAATTCAACAAATATCTTCATATCCAGAATCTGAAGTTTATTAAGATTAGAATAATTCAAGGAAATAAATAAGTGAAAAAGTTATATTTCTCATAGTCTAAAATATCACTTGTCTTGGCAGATGACATAGAATAAAAAAAATATGTTTAGAACATTCATGAGAGAATCTAAAAACTTGACAGCCATAAGTAGAAACAATAGCAATAAAAACATTAAGCAAAACCCACAGCAATACTATAAAAATAGACAATAAAAAAGCAAAAAAATGGCAATGTCAAATTGGGCAAAGGCTTCTGAATCAGCTTGGTTTTCACTATTTTTCTTTTAAAAAATCAAAGAAAGGGTAGTTAATCACCTCATGGAAGCTATTCCACAATTTCTGTGCTGCTATAGAGAAGTGCCATCTTGCTTCAGTCTGTTCTTCCCCCAAACCTCACAGAAGTGAAGAATTTGTAACAATTATGCCTAATAGATTTAATTGGTTGGGCCAATACTGGCTGGAGTAAGTGATCCTGCAGGTATAAATAACTTTATCATGATCTAATTATTGTAGTTATCGGTATAAAAAGCCCCCTGAAATATTGTTCTATCAATATAATTTTCAAAAACACAAAACGGTTTGAAACTCTTAAGTTCAGAATCTTGTGAAATGACATGGGAATAATTTGGCAAATACAAATAGGACAGTTGCCTTGGAGCCACATAAATATAGTTCTTTGAAAGATTTAAAAAGCAATTTCATATTGTAGTTTTATAGTGAGGCCTTCAGTCATTTTTCTTTTCAATATTTTTAGAAAGGACTAAATTTATCTTGACAGAAGTCAATTAGGATGGAATTTAAACTACTATATATTAATATTCATAGGTTGTGACTCTGCTGGGAAAGATGGAACGCCTTCGAAGTTCTCCCCTTCATGCTAATATCTGTACTGCTCTTGATAAGCACTTGGAAGCAATACATGTTGTACAATCCCGCAGAAAGGATGAAATTGTCAATGCTTCTCATCGGCAAAGACAAGGAGGCCCCCGGTGTCAAGATGATAGAGGTAATACAGAATAACAGAGTTGGAAGGGACCTTTGAGGCCTTCTAGTTCAACCCCCTGCTCAAATAGGAGGCCCTATGCCATTTTGGAGAAGTGGCTGTCCAATCTCTTCTTAAAAACCTACAGGGATGGAACCCTACAACTTCTGACCGCGAGCCTTTGCACTGGATAACTTTTCATGAAATTTCTCACTATTTTCTAGGTTGAATCTCTCTTTGACATGCTTTAGATTGTTACTTGTTGTCTTGCCCTCAAGTGTTTGAAGAATAGGATGTCTATTCCTTTGTGACAGCCCCTCAAATATTGGAAGACTGCTATGATGTCAACTCTATCCTTCTGTTTGTTAAAATAAACATACCGAGTTCCCTCAACTGCACCTTCTCTTCTAAGGTGTTGTCTGCAAATTTTATGAGTTCTTCTATTCCCTCATCTAAATTATCTATGATGTTGAAGAGCACTAGGCCTAGGACAGAATCTTGGGGTACCATTGCATATTTCCCTCTATGTAGATCTAGTTCCATTAAGCGCTACATGTTGAATACAGTTTGTCAGCCAGTTACATATCCATCTGGTAGTGATGCTGTCAATGCCACATTTTTCTCTTACCAAGTTGTAGGTTGTGGCCTACCTTACTTTTTTTATATATATATATCAGAGGCAAGCATTTTATTTTGATTTGATTTGATTTGATAAAGAGCTACTCTTACAATTAAGAAGCACTTCCAGTAGTTAGAGTAATAGAGAGCAAGGTCAGGACTTTTATGCACACAAAGCACATTCTTGTAACTGTTCTTACAACCAGTCATCCATTCTCACATACGCCTCCATAATGTGGCCTACCTTACTGAAGTACAAGTATAGTATGTCCACAGCATTTCACTGGTCAAATAATTTAGTTACTTTGTCTAAGAATGCAATAAAAATTGGGCATGATCTGTTTTTAACAAAGCCATATTGGCTTCTAGTAATAGTTTTGCTAGCTTCTAGATGTTAACACATCTGTTGTTTGATGATCTTTTCCAGGATCTTCCCAGGTATTGATGTCAGGCTTATAGGCATGTAGTTTCCTGGATTTGTTTTTTGTCTCCTTTTCCAAAGATGGGAACCACATCAGTTTTTTTTCCAGTCCTCTGATAGTTCCCCTGTGCTCCAGGCATTTTAAAAGATAACGTTCAGTGATTCCATGATTACGTCTACCAGCAACTACAGAATTCTGGATTGTAATCCATCTGGTCCTTGTGATTTAATCTCATTTAGGGTGGGCAAGAGTTGTCTTACCATTTTCTTATCTATTTTGACTTACATTCCTAGTCTGTGTTTATAGAGATATTCAGTCATCCAGCTTCAGAGCTGAAGAAGCTTCTTGAATAAGAAGTGAAACATCTTCGAAGAAAAAAAAAGTCCAGTTGCCTTTTGAAAAAGCAACTTTTGGGATTCATAGACCGTCTTTTATGGTTCTGCTTTTGGTAGAATAGATTATTTTTTCTTCTATGTGCAGACAGATGCAAAGAATGAATTAAGCAGTTCCATTTTTCCTCTGCTGTGATAATTTCCTCCTTATCCCACTGGGAGACTGATCATTTCCTTGCCTTTTTAGTTACTTTTTGCATGTTGAAATATTTTGTTTTTAATTTTTGACATTTGTTGTGGTTTTTGCAGATTCAGGCTATATCCTGGTTATAAGGTTATATCTGGCTATATCTGCAGGCTATAACTGCCTTAGTTATGGGTCCCTCTTTCCATTTTTTTATACTTGTCCCTTTTGTCTTTCAGTTTAACAGAGAATTCTTTGTTCAACTATGCTGATTTCTACTTGGATCTGTTATTTTTCTTTTTCAGTGGTCTTATGCTGGACTGGATTTTTATCATCTCATTTTCCTGAGTTTCTCAAGCTTCTTGAGTTGTTTTCTCCTTTAAGATTTTTATCTAATCCTTCCCAAATTCGAAGTTTGTTGAAATCAGCTCTGTTAAAGTCTAAGACAGTGATGGCAAACCTTTTCGCCTCAGGTGCCAAAACACGAGCATGCGTGCTATCGTGTGTGCTCACGTACCCACCCCATAACTTAATCCCCCCCCTCGAAAGCTGTGGCCCCCTGCACATGCACACATGACCTTGGAAGAGTTGAAACCAGGACAGGCCTTTCAAGGTAAGTCAGATCTCTCCTTAGTTTGTTCTAATACCGAGGTTCTGGAAGGAGAGCTAGGTATTTTAGGGGAGGACCACCACTTCAGAAGGCTTGAGCCCCCTCTGCTTCTTGGGGGAAATAATTAAGATGCCTTGGAGATGGCCCCAAGTAGGCATATCAGCCTGGAAATGTCCTGTAAGAGGCCAGCTGAATAAGGTGGCTATTTCTATCAGAAACTCACAAGTTTTCAATGCTGAGGAGGGAGAAGCTGTAGTTCCAAGAGGGTTTGCCAGCAAAAAGAAAAAGGAAACAAAAACCCAGGGCAAGATTTCTTATAAAAAGCAGGACCCCAGCTTTCCAATGAAGCTTCCCAAGAGTTCTAAACCTTCGAAATTGATTCCAGATCAAAATGAATGGAAACACACACACGCACACACACTCTTGCATTATTATCTTTCAGTTTTAGCCAGCCCCCAGCAAAAAGAAAAACACCCAGGGCAAGATCACTTATAAAAAGCAGAATCCCAGCCCAGCTCCATTCTACAAAAAAACACCCTCTGTTTGGCTCTTTCCAAGGAAACCTCCCAAGAGTTCTAAAGTGAAACCTGGGGAATTGACTCCAGTCAAAACAAATGGAAACAATGCTTCTCCCCCCCCCCCTTGCAAGCAAGAGAAAAAAAGGGGGGGGGGAGGGAGAGCTCAAATGAGTTAGCAAAAGGCAAAATCCCACCTAATAGAAGAGGTTCAGGATGCGGGAAGTTTGGAGAGTGATCATGTCATTTTGGAATGCAGTATAATACAAACACAAGAAATAGAACAAAGCAAAGTGAAGCAATGTCTTAGAGTCTAATATCATGTCAATTCTTTCAATAAGTATTAAGTCCAGTATAGTTGACCTCTTGTTCCTTTCTCTAGTTTTTGGGAGACAAAGTTGCCTACTAGGTTTGTCTGGTATATTTGATCTCTCATTATGGACAGAATTTGCCTTCCAATTGATATTAGGATAGTTAAAGTCCCCCATTATTGTGGTGTGCTTCCTACACACCTTAACTAACTGAAAAAAGAAAGATACTCTTATTAAAGTATTCTATCTCTGCATCTTTTATAACAACAATTTGTTAGCTCTTAATATTTGGTTCTTTAGGGATCCTCACTGAAAGGAAAATGTGTGTCTTATGTTTAATAATAATTTACAACTTTCCAATTTAGTACAAAATAAGCTATTTATTTAATATTTCCAAAACTATTGACAGTTGCTGTTGATGCATCCTTACATGAAACTAAGCAAGGTGATATTTTATAAGATTTATAAAAATGTTTTAAAAGAATCAAAATTAGAGTGCAAGTACACTTACCGTAATAATAAAGTGAGATATTACATTATGTACCTTTTCAAAAATAAAATAGTAATTTTTGTACTTTATTATCCTTCCTCTAAAACCATGGTTATCAGGATGTATATTAACTAATAAAATGAAAGATAATTATTAAATGAATGGAAGCAAAATACATGTCCAAGGATAATGTTGCAGGATCCAATTTGGGTCATTTGCTGGGACCAGAGGATTGGTCTTCTGAGCCTTCAGACTTGTGCGGGAGCCCATCTTCAGGGATCTTCTCCATAGCCAGCATAATTATTAAACTCAGAAATGAGTATGCGCAGTATTGGATTGAAAGCAGGCAAGGGTACTTCATATCTGGAATGGGCATGCTCTCTGTACCTTTTGATGCCAACAGAAAGAGACTTTCCATATCAAATTCAAAGCACTCTTGCCCTCCTTAGATTAGTTACTGCACACTTTAGTTAAAAAATATACTCCATTGAAAGATGGAAAAACTATATAGGTAATTTTTACTATTGTTTATTACAATAATTTAAGCCCCAGCAATATCAGAATTTTTAAAATGGGAATTCCTTTCATGTTCTTTTTGGATAAGAACAGGTAATATTTACCAGACCTGTAGGATTCAGATATATTTTTCTCCCACAATAGTATAAAAATAATGCAGTATTGCTAAAATCAGTAGCAGCTATTGTGTCAGTGTGTGTCTTAAGAATGATATTGAGCAGTTGATAAGAATTTATATTTTCTATATTTTCTTATTTTGTAGATGTTTTTGCTCTTGCATTGGCTATTAAAGAGATGTGCATAGCAACACGTAAAGCTCGTACTACATTGTGGTGTGCTCTTCAGATGACATTGCCTAAAACAACCTACACATCTGTACCAGCGGAAATGGAAAAAGTTTTACAAGAGCTAGTAACATCTCAAGATAAATTGTATGATCAGATGAATAGTGGCAATCCTATGATTCAAAGGGGAGATACAAAAAAGCACTGAAATGCAAAGGCAAAACACAAATATATACATACGTGCACACACAAACACAAACACACACATAGCTATATATAGAAGTACACTAAAAATGGTAAATATATGTTTAAACATTCTGTCCAAATTAAAAGTAAATACAAGAAAGTAAAGTTGGCTTATGTGAATCCAGCAGCTGATACGTATCAGTTAACATAAGCCAAGATGTCTATGTTAACCGCTGTTGGAATCAGTATATTAATGAGGCTGAAATACTGCATTAGGTTCAATAAATCAGTACATTTTAAACTTCTAAATCCATTCTACAGTGTAAGTATACACAATGAGAGTTTGGTTGTATAATAAAAATTCTTTTAGATTACATAATTACTTTCAAATAATGAACTGAATTACTGTGACATATTATCGTGTGCACAGTCTAGTAAGACAAGCTTTGATTGTGAAAAGAAAAAAGATTTCATTTAGACAATGAGTACTTGGAAACTGAAAGAAAACAAAGCTAAACACACCCAATATGAAAATTTTTAAAAATGAAAATATTTAAAGGAAGACATATTTATAAATTTGAAATCTTATTCTAAGCTTAAGTACAAAATTAACCTGATTTTCTCAAATTAGTGATGCTATCATAAAGTTATTATCCAACCATGCACGTTAGGGAACATAAAAAGAAACTCTGAAATCATTTGTACCTATTATTTTAAATAATATCAATAAAAAAATTGCCTGTTTCAAAGTATTTAAATGTAAACAAAAATTACATTTATGTAATCTGTGTCCTTACAGTTGTGCTGCAGCTAAAATAATGAGTATTTTTAATACCCTTGGTTTACTTTAAGAAGGGTATCAAGAAGTTCTGAAATGCACTTTCTTTACAGTTACACTTTAGCCAGTTTGGTTTGAAATTGTTTAATGTATATTTTGTTTCCTTGGTTTGCTTCTGCGTACTTTAGCACTGTTGAACAATTGCTTTTGTCTTAATATCTTTTAATATCTTTTTATTGAATGTGAGTAACTTATTAAATTAGCATGTTATTATGTGGCTCAGGAGATCTTGGGTTTTAACAATATAGCATGAACATAAACTGTATAATGTCTGGATAAAATTTATTAATCAGCCCTTTGCTAGGTACACAGATACTTTAAATATTTGTGTTCTTCCAGCGTTTAGAAATCCTGGTGTGCTAAAAAGTATAATCAAACCACATAAATTGCCTTTAGATGATGAGAGGAATTGATTGAGATTGCAAGAGAAAATATAGGGAACAATTTTGATCATTGATATGACATTCCATGCTGCCAAAATAAACTGCAGATGGCAGCAAATTCAGATGGCAGCAAATTCATACCACTATGCTATAGTAGCCACTCAAAAGATGGGTTGAGTTTTGACATTGAAATGTTTCATGTTATGAAAACAAATATTGTACTGACTTTAGTCTCTCAATTAATAAACTGGATTTTGTTGCAGTAAATTGTGTTTTTTCTATGTCTATGTTTTTCTATGTTTTTTCAGAGACAAGATATTGGCAAATAAGGCTTTATGAACTAGAACTAGGGGGCACTCCATGAAACTTTTGGAAGCTAGACCTCAAACAAATAAGAGGAAGTACTTTTTCACCCAGAGGATCACTGGTCTATGGAACTCCCTGCCAGAAGAAGTGGTGACAGCTGTCAGCCTCGACACCTTTAAGAAAGGATTAGACGAGTTCATGGAGAACAAGGGTATCCATGGCTATCATTATGGATGGCTAAGGACACCCTCCGGGTTGGAGAGATAGGCAGGATATTTCTCAATGCCATTTGCAGGGAATCATAAGCAGATGAAGACATCTGCTTAGGAATACCCTGAAGCAAATGGTGAGCCACTGTGTGAGACAGAATGCTGGACCAGATGGGCTGTGGCCTGTTCCAGCAAGGCTATTCTTATGTTCTTAAGAATTAAAAACTTCAGACGCCCTAGTTTCATTTTTCCAGCATTTTTACAAGCATAGCTGTAAAAAAAATTAGCTATACATTTTTAGCTGTACTTTGCATCCCTAGTTCTCTGATCCTATTAGAAAGTACAGCTAAAAATGTATAGCTAATTTTTTTTACAGCTATGCTTGTAAAAATGCTGGAAAAATGAAACTAGGGAGTCTGAAGTTTTTAATTCTTAAGAACATAAGAATAGCCTTTCTAATAGGATCAGAGAACTAGGGGTGCATACCTATTCAATTTAGGTGGGAGCAGTGTTTTGGACTCAGCATACTAGCTGTATCAATCATTGGCTCCTTTGACAAACTGAATGTTCTGGAACTGCAAGCCCAGGAAAAGGAATGACAGGTACCTTGAGCACATAAATATCAGATCCAATGCACTTTCCCCAGTTTGCACATTTGTTTGGAGAACTATAGAACTACTTGTTCAGTTGACATGACAAAATTTGATCTGGCCGATATTTGCAAATAGTGTAACACAAAATATAGATTTCCAGTTCTTATTGGATAGGTCAATACAGCATTTAAAGGACATTTTTTCCTATTCAATGAATTGGATAATCTACTTTTCCTTGAAAATAGATGTTTTGTTTATTTATATTCCACCTTTATTATTTTTATAAACTCAAGATGGTGAACATAACCAATAAGTCCCCTTCCTATTTTTCCCCTAGCAAAAACTCTGAAGTGAGTTGGGCTGAGAAAGAATGATTGGCTAATGTTAACGGTATTTTTAGATGCTGTGATCACTTCAAAGTCACCTCTGTAATGGAACTGTTGTTCTTGTTTGATGTTGCCTGGAAATAAACAAATGGTTGAATCTTTTCAATCATATAGAACTGATCCTCATTATACACACTTCAGCTGACTTTCCATCTTTATCCTCATTCTGTTGACCACTGCAACTCTTTCTTACTTGAAAGTGTGTGCTGATCAACTGCCCCCATCTACCTGCTTCTTTAATAAATCATTAGAGATGTATTATATTCCTTTTTGCTTCAAACACTCTACTATCATCCCTGGGGCCCAAGAAACCATAAAGGAGCTGAGTGACTAGACTAGTTTCTCTGATATCTGTAGTTAGGAAAACCTTTGAAAGATCCACCTTGAAATCATCACAGATGCGCTGCTAGACTTCCTTGCAATTTGCCTACTGAGCAAATAAATCAGATGATGTTAAGATGTTGTAAGATGTAGTGGCACTGCACTACATCTTATAACATCCTGAATCCCCAAGAATCTATGCAAGGTCTTTTTTGTAGACTTCAGCTCATTCAATATCACCACCCCAGAAATTCACTCTAAAACTGACTCAGCTAATTACACCTGTCCACTTATACATGAATTATAAGCTTTCCAACAAAAAAAGCAGGTAGAGCCAGTAAAATCACTTTTAATACCTGTTCAGATACCACAGGTGCTCCCTAGGTCTTTGTGCTCTCTCCATACCAATGACTATGTTCTCCTAATGGTATCAGGACTATATTAGTTTGTTGTTTGTATGTACACAGAACTGTTGCACTGGAGATAAATTCCTTGTATGTTCAAATCACACTTGACCAATAAAGTATCTACTCTACTCTTACATTTCTATTCTATTCCCATCAGGTGCTAGAATGTACCTTTTTAATCATGACCCTTTGAATCTAATTGTTGCAAAATCTCTTCCTCTATTGCTTCCTCAGAGCAGTGAAATACTACATAAAACTCCAAGTTTGTTATTTGGAAAAGTTAGGTGAAGGTTAATACACTACGTTTAGTACACTAATGGCACAAATAGCAAGCTGGATTAATTATGAGAGGTTATGTATAAAGAACAACTGATAATGCCCTATGAGCATTGGTAAATATGGCAAGGAAATATAACTTATTTAGTACTGCAAATGTAAAGAAAACATGATTTGACAGCAATGCCAGCTGTATATGTCACAATAGCTGTACCCTTAATAAATCTCAAATATGGAACTATTGTAACAGTATTAATCAAGTAAGAGATCAAGCAGTCAAAATGTTAGAAATATGTTCTTATTTGTGATCAGATAGTGGAAGTATGTCTTTGCTGCTATTCACCTAATCTCCCTTATCTAAGAAGCAAAATGATAAAAGGTTGTAAATTATACCAAGACCTATCATAATGAATAAAAAATGGGGGAAGATTTAATGTAGCCTTCCTTTACTTGATGTTCTCCTGTTCTTGGCCTTTGATTTTCAATAATTCATCAGTTAGTGTATCAGCAAGGAAAAGATGATAATCAGGATGGTACAGCAATTACCGCTTAGAGAGGGCTGTAAAGTGGTATATAAGTTTAAGTGCTATTGCTATTGCTATGATACAGCAATTACTCTAAAACATTTAAAAGAGTGGCTGCATCAAACAAGGGTAATATTTATTGTATCAAGTCTGGAATCAAGTAGCTAGAATCCTGGGTAGTGAAATGTTGATGCTGTACTAACACTATGAAACAATAGCATAAATAGCAGAATAAAAGAAGATGCTTTGGGAGCATCTATTAGAATAAAGAGGAAAGCAATGGCAATAATTTTAGGCCCCATGTAATTAAGGTCACCATGCTTCTGCATTACAGCAAAACTTAACCGGGACTTCACTACTACAAACACAATACTCTATTCCTATAAAAGGAAAAATTTTCTTGTTCCAAATTACATTCCTTCTAAAATGGAAGTGTTATCTGATATTTGCTAAAAATTATCATTATATCTTATAAACATTAAGGATCTTTGCAGAGAGTGATAGAAATCATCTTGAATTTAGTAGTCTTTGTGATAAATATGGTAGATTATAAAGAACGTATGGAGCAAGAAGTCAAGCATGCAACATACAAATTAAATTCATAGAGCTTTACCTAAGATAGCAACAGTACAGCTTTGCTCAAGTCACATATACATTTATTGGGCCAATCCTGAACAAATGAAATATGTTGCCTCATGTTGATGTCAGATGTTTACAACATTGCACTAAATCCAACCCTATACACTCATCATGGCTTATTATCTCTTCTTGACAAATACATGTAGCAAACTGGATTTTTTCCTCAACAATTCTACCCCATTTGGGTAGACTGAATATTATAGAAGTTCCTTAACTTTACAGTTTTCAAGAAAATATTTAATAAGAGCAGAAAATGACAAGAAAAACAAAAAGTCACCAATTCTTTGGTTATAGATCTTGGCTATGGCAATTCAGCCAAATTCTTGGACAGCAAAATTGTATACACAAACATTTAAATCAAAGTTTTTATCATGAGAGAGCAAAACATTCCCTCTCCCTGGAAATCTTGCCAAGTACATGCTGCTGCTTTGGAAAACAAAGAAAAATGTTCAAAAAGCTTCTCTCTGCTTGATCATTCTGGCCGAATGTGCATGCTGTGCCATCTTTTAGATAATGGAGGGGAAGAAAGTCCAGCAGCTATTCTTAGCTACCGTTTCCTCTCGCCTTTTTGTGTTCTCTTCTTCTCTTTCTCCTTGCGCTCTTGCTTAGTCAGCTTCTCTTTCTCCCGTTGGAGTTTGTCCCGTTCTTTCTTTTGCTGGGATTCATCACGTAGATGTTCTCTCTCCAGCTTACGAGCATTCATAACATCTTCCAGGTTTGTATTTTTGAACAAAGCTAAAAACCAGAGTTGAGGAGAACAAATATTTTGAGCAATAAAGTTCTGACTTTGACTAAACATACTTGCAACAGAGCCTTAAGCCATAGAAACAGAGTATAGAAGAAAGACCAATTCCACATGGCTCTATGGAAAATGAGATTTAGCATTCAAATCTCAATTCAGGCTTGCATTTCTCAGTGAGGAAAATGTAACTATTCCTTAATTTACTAAGTTTATTCTGAAGAGAAATAAAGAAAAATAAAAACATTTAACAAAGTAGAAGATGCAACAGACATTATCAAGAAAATAGCTGCTGCAGCATGATCTGTACCTAGTCAATTAACCCACCAGGAAGACACTGAAGGAAGCTTGAATATCTTACTTACAAGAAAATCTTTCCTATAATAATTGAAATAAAAGGAAATTCCAATCTTTTTACCGAAGATTCTCCTCTATAGACTCAAGATTCTTTAACATTTTATATCATTGACACAATATGTTTCTCTATTATTATTCCAAGAATGATCAAGGGCCATCCTACAAAGGATACATTTGTTGGAAGCAATAGGCATTGCTGCTGCTCCCAAATCTTCATGTACATTTACTTCAGTGTACTGAGTTAAGGATAATAAAATATTGGGAATATGGACAAATGTACTAAATGCCTATGTAAGATACTTCACGACCATTGGCCACCATGAAAAAAATAATTTAAGAGACCAGAAATAATCTTCCATTCCCCTAATGAAATGATCAGAAACATTTGTCTGTAGTTTTTCTTCCATCAAGGATGGCAATATAGCTATCTTCAACCTCCACTTGTTCTTGGTATCTATTAACCAGATATTTCTCTTGAGTACAGAAAAGTATATCCCAAGCTACCATGGCTAAAATAAACTTTCAACATTAATGTGTTTAGTCCATGCTAAAGTCATTTAAATTATTCTGAAGTAGTTTCCTACTTACTTCATCCTTACTTCAATAATATGATGGGTGATAGGTATACAACCCTTATTATTTTTGGCATAATCATAAAGATAACATCTGTTAAATAGATGGTAGAATAATGAGACTCTTCTTTTCTGATTAAACCACATTTGGTTATTAGTTATCCCTGTCCAATCATTATGGAGTGTCTTTGCTCTGACCTACATTTAAAGTTCTTGCATACATTCTACTCTAAATTTATAACACAGATCAGGTTATAACAAAAAACTAGCTAACCAAAGAATACCATTCACCCTGAGTCACTGAATCAGCCAGCTAAAGAATAGACTCTTTCAGAACTTGCAGTAGAGAAAGGATATTCCTCATCATCCGTCACTTCAGCATATTGTGCCAGGAGAGCAGCTTTTTGAAGTGTATCCTCCTTCAAGACCTCTTTAGGTTTCACAACAATTTGTGCCTGCTTTTCGATTATGTTCGTGATGGCTTGGATCTCATCTGGGAAGGAAAGCAAGAATAAGTAATTATCAAGTCCACCAAGAAGTCTTTGTTTTTCTTGCATATGAACATGATGCTTTCCAGAAGTCAGTATTTCCTCCAATTTGAAGGCAATGTTTAAAAAGTCAAAATTATAACAATAACTTTATTTACAGCATCAGATGAAATAAATTAAAAATTCCAGGAAAATAAAACTATTCATAAAAATAAAAACAATATAACATAAAATGAAATAGAGTAAATGTAAAAAATAAGAGACTGCACAGTGGAGTACCTATGTCATGAAATCAGAACTGGAAAAAACAATGCAAAGGGGATAAAAAGTAATTTTTGCAGCGAAAATCATGCAAAAGTATCCAAATCCATGCAACATCTTGTATACCACAAAAAGTGACATTTAATACCTTCTTTCTTCTCACTGATTTCAATATCTTGGGCTTCTGACCATTTTTTAATTATTTCTTTACAAACTTCTTGTAATACATCTTCATCCTGATCAAGAACAGAGAAATTACTCAGTTGAATCAAGAAAATCTTATCTAAAACAAAAATATAATTCTATATGCTCTGTAATCTGAAATATTTTTTTATAATTATGTGTGTAATTATTACATTACCAATGGTTGAAAGTGTCTTAATTGGGAAGCTCTTTATAATAGTTGATGCCACCTTTATCACAGAGGCTGATCATTTAGTGAAGGAATCGGTTCATAAACAGAATTATATTTTAGACCATGGACCAATTTAAATTGCTTCCTAATAACTGAATCATTTGAATTCAATAAACATAATTATAGCAGAACAATAGAACAAATAAATACAGGACTACCAGAACAAGAGAATTACTTCGAATTTTGTGAGTCACAAGAAAGTATTTCAAACTGTTACATAAAAGCAGATGGTAAGTCCCACTTATTCAATGAAAATACATTGCAGCATTGCCAAAAACAAGCTGACTTTTTTTTAGTGGAAAGCAAAATAAAACATTCTTAAATTGTAGTCCTGAGACATAAGATTCTCAAAAGGTTTGAGGCAACCAAAAAGACTTAACAGATTCTTAAAGTGAGATAATTGGTTTCTAAATTTGATTGATAAATAAGTAACATTTACACAGTTCCAATCTCAAAAAATTGAACTATTTCTTGGATATATATTTCCATGATAAGCAACCAAGTTTCTATTTTTGTTCTCTTATCGCTTAAACATAAAAAGAAATGAATATATTTTTAGCTGTAGTCTTGGCTTTATTTCCTGCATCCTTTAAAAATCTAATACTTTTTATTATTGTTACAATCTTACAATTTTACTGTTACTGTAGTTTATGGTACATTATAAGGTATAATCTGTAGTTGCAACAATAAACTTAGTTACATTAAGACTTTCCAAAACACTTAATACAATCTTGAGGATCTTGATGCCAACTTTATCACAGAGCCTGATCGTTTAGGGATCAGATGAAAAGAACCTCTTTGTAATGTAAGAAATGAGGATGCTTGATAAGAAACAGAATGTTGCTTAAACCCATTCAGTAAACACGAGGAATAAACAAAATTTGAACCCAGATTTGAAAACATAATTTGTCACCTCGGGATACTTTATGTGAATAATGAATAGTGATCAAAATTAAAACTAGTCGGTGCAATACACCGAAATACCTAGCTGTTCCTGGAATTCTTCATGTATAGTCTGGGTATATTTTATACATATGAATAAAATATATTCCCAAAATCCAGGAACATACGAAATCCATTTGGATAGTGTCATACGAGGGGAAGGAATAGAGGGAGGGAGGGATGGGAGGAAGGAGAAAAAAATAGCTACGGAAGCCGGTCAGGACTAATTGGCCGTCATTCTTACCGGTTCCCCCGCAGCCAAGGCCCCTGCTAGCCCTTCCAGCCGCTCGGCATCGCACTCCGCTTCCCTCAATACGCCTCGTATATATCCACCGTACACATCTCCATCTAATCCAAGGGCCTCGAGACGACTCTCGAGCCAAGGCTCAAAAGCGCAGGGCGCCGCCATCTTGGGTCATAACCCGTCCGAAATAGCAGCCGCGAATTAACATACATGCGCAGTGCTCCGGCGGCGGAAGTTCGAACGAAGGGTACGGATTGGAGGTGTACGCTTCGGAAAAGAGAATTAGCCTTGTGAGCTGAGATAACGCTCAACCGAGAATAGTATGAGTATAACCATTTAATTTAGCGGTAATTGGGTATCGAAAAGTCTTGTCTCCAAGGAAGCAGCGACAAGTGGTAGGATTAACAGATTGAGTTGGAAGGGACCTTGTAGGTCATCTAGTCCACACACCCCCACCTCGCCTAAACAGGAGATCGTACACCATTTCTAATAGATGGCAGTCTTGAAAGCGTCCAGTGATGAAGCTGCTAGAAATTCTGAAGGCAAGCTGTCCCATTGGTTGATTGCTCTCACTGTCAGAAAATTTGTCCTTATTTCCAGGTTGAATCTCTCCTTGCTCAGTTTCCATCCATTACACATTTAGGAAGTTTCTCTTTAATTCCAGGTTGCTTCTCTCCTTCATTAGTTTCCATCCATTGCTTTTTGTCTTGCCTTTTGGTGGTTTGGAAAATAAGTCAAACCCCACCCCCCATTCTTTGTGACAGCCCCTCAAATACTGGAACACTGCTATCATGTAATCCCTAGTTCTTCTTTGCTCTAGACTAGCCATATCCATTTCCTGCAATCGTTCTTCATATTTTTCAGTCTCCAGGCACTTAATCATCTTAGTTGCTCTTCTCTGTACTTTCTCTGTAGTCAAAGTCTCAACGTGATTGAGACTTCAAGATCCCTCCCTGTTTTTCAGCAAGGTTTTCCCTAACTTGTACTTGTACCTTTGGTTTTTCTTTCCTAAGTGTAAAATCTTGCTTTCCTTCATATTAAATTTCATTTTGTTGGATGGGGCCCATTGTTCAAATCTGTTTTTATATTTTCTAAAAAGTTTAAACCCAGTGCTTCTTCTAACTCAGGGGTCCCCAACCTTTGCAACTTTAAGTCTGAAGGACTTCAGTTCCCAGACTTCTCCAGCCATCTTTGCTGGCTGGAGAATTCTGGGAGCTGAAGTCCTTCAGACTTAAAGTTGCAAAGGTTGGAGACCCCTGTTCTAACTGGTGCACCTGTACAAGTACAGTACTAGCAAGTACTAGACAAATTAGACTGCTTATATTTTTGATATAATCTAAGGCTGAATAGGAATTGCCATCTAATGGGAATCTAGACTATGTAGATATTGAAAAGCACAATAGAATAGCTCATTCAAGTCAGAGGAATATAAGGTATATACTGGTATATACCTTAGTGGTAATATATACTGGTAGTTCACTTCAGAATTTAAACTAGAAAGAGATTTGGGACGCAATGATTAAGTGTCTTTTCCCAAATGTGAATATCATGTGAGATCTAGATCTAGTCTAACTAGAAGTGCTTAAATACTGCACTGCTTTCAGATCTGAGCTGCAAAAGTCTGGATCATTAGATAGCAAAACATATTATATCTTGTTGCCATCTAGTGTTCATCTGGATTTTTGCAACCCAGAATAAGTGGCTATATTTTCAACTCCATGGGAAGCAGAACCACAAAATACCCAACACATTTCGCCTACCATATTTTATAAATTTAGAAACAAAAACATATGAAAAACAGTTGCAGGATTTGGGTTTGGCTAGTCTAGAGAAAAGGAGGTCTGGGGGAGAGGGGGAATTATAGCAGTATCCCAGTATTTGAGAGGCTGCCACAAAAAGGGCAGGGGGCCAATTTATTTTCCAAACCACCAGAGGACAGGACAAGAAACAATGGATGGAAAATAATCAAGGAGAGAAGCAACCTGAAATTAAGGAGAAACTTCCTAACACTAAGGGCAATTAACCAGCGGAACAGCTTGCTTTCAGATGTTGTAGGTGCTTCATCACTGGAGGTTTTTAAGAAGTGAAGGACATTCACTTGTTTGAAATGGTATAGCATCTCCTGCTTGAGTAGGGGCTGGAGTAGAAGACCTCCAAGGTTCCTTCTAGCTGTATTTTGATTTGAGTGTTGTGTGTTGAATACCAGTGGTACTCCAGGATTTAATGAGAATCATCTAGGAATTCCACGTTAGTTTCGCTTTATATTGTAGAAAATGTATTATTACTTTGTAACAATTTTGTACAAATGAAATGTATTACATGAAAGATATTTATTAAATGGATTGCAAACTGATTTTTCACAATGAGGGGGGTTCCATGCGTATGTGAAGACTGAAGACCATTGGCTCATATGAAAGAATCTGTCACAAGACTCTGTCACATTGGCTATCACAGATGATTATAGTTATTTTATAAATTTAGATTACAGTGGTACCTCTGTACTCATTGTCAGTTGGTTCCACAAGGTGCAGTGAGTACTAAATATAAGTATCAAATAATTTTTTCTCATAAGGAATAATGTAAATAAATTTAATGCGTTCCCAAAACAAAGACAATGCACATTTTTAAGGCAATATGTAAAAAGATAGAAATAAATCTAAAAATGAACAAATACTTAAATAAAGTAAAAACTTCACTTTACCTATAGTGATAAGGGGAAAAAAGCACAAAAATACACAAAATGACTATAGAAGCTAAGATAAGACTGCAAGGGGATGTGCATAGGACAAGAGCTAATGTCTCGTGTCCTAAGACTAACACATCACCTTTTATTTTGGCTGGAAAGGATAGTGAGTCACGAGGCAACTGACACTGATAGCTTGCATGTTGAGTATCAAACAAATGACTAGCACAGGGATTTTCGTGTCAAAATGAATTGAGTACCAAATTCGACTAGTTTTAAAACAGTTGAGTACTGAGGTAGCACTGCAGCAGTAATTATTCAGGGTTTCACACCAGGAACTTCACCTTACAACCAATACCCTTTAAATTGGTACTTACAAATTTAGTACATATTATTTCTCTTCTAAATAAAGTTTGGTTTATAAATTGAGTAGTTGATTCTCAAGCCAATATCAATGAACCATGTGCTCTTCATCATAATCAAAGAGATAAACTATAATTTTCATATAAAATAATCACAAATAAATGCAAAATGGGTGCCATTTTTATTTTATTTTAATTTCTCCTTTATTATTTTTACAAAGAACTCAAGGCAGCAAACATATCCAACACACTTTCTTACTCCTATTTTCCCCACAACAATATCTCTGAGGCAGGTTGGGCTAAGAAAGAGAAAGAGACTGCCTTTAGAAGTTGTGGGTGCTTCAACACTGGAAGCTTTTAAGAATGGACAGCCACTTGTCTGGAATGGTACAGGGTCTCCTGCTTGAGCAAGGTGCTGGACTAGAAGACCTCTAAGGTCCCTTCCAACACAGTTATTTTGTCATTCAGCTATGATTTTCACCAACTGAATTTATTCCAATCACTTTATTAAAAACAGGAGTTCAGGGAGAGTGAATAAAAATAATACATTTAAGGATGAGATTTCCCAGCGAAGTCATTTCATGCTTTTAATTCTCTCTCCCTCTCCCTCCCTCTCCTCCCCCTTTTCCCCTTTCATGCTGTCAAGTGAGTTTCCTATTCCACGGCGATTCCCTTGTGTCTGCAATATTCCATGCCTCGCCTATTTCCTTAGCAACTATTTTGAACCTTCCTGACTACCGTAGTTCCCAAAATTTACTACAGATCATAGAGGCAGGAATTTTAAATTTGACTCATTGGCTGTTTCAGGCAAATTCAAATTAGGTATGAAGTTTACTCGAGAAAGATAATTTTTAATTGTAAGTAAGACTCTTGTTTGTAAATATTGCAAAGTTAACTGCTACCTCTAAATACAGGATATTTTCGGTTCAAGGCTTTCACTTTTCAGTAACATAAAAATAATTTTCCCCTTTAATTATTTTACAAGTTAAGTCTAATTGAGTTGCTACTAGTAATCACTATGGCTTAACTTGTGTTCTGATGACGTTGTTAAACACGTCAGTGATTTCTTATTACCACGCGTTTTCATTTTCCTTTTAATTAAATTATTTTCAAGATGAGAGACAAGCATGTTTTCCATTTCAGTTTAGAGCTATCGTAAACTCCTTGAAATATTGGTGTCCCCCGCCCCACTCCGTGAATTACCGCCTAATTACTAAGATGACCAGATGTTCTGCTTTTGGCGGGACAGTCCCGCTTTTCAAGAATTTGTCTCGCGTCCTCTTAAAAATGTCCCGATTTTTGCCTGGGGTGGCGGCAGGCGCTCTGCATGCACTCAAAGGCACAGGTAGGAAGCGGCAGCTGGAGTGGGCTGACAGGCAGGTGGAAGGGGAGGGCTGGCAAGGGTGGAGCCAGGCAGGCAGCAGCCGGTGGAAGAGGAGGAGAGCTGTGTGTGGCGGGGCTCCAGCCAGAGCCTGTGCGGCCTTGAACTTTGTGCTGCCGCTGCCGTGATGTGCTGAGAGCGGCTGGCCGGAAGCCCCACCACCGCCTGGCCGTCCTGTCATGGGCACCTGGGACAAGCCGGGCGGGGAGGCGGCGGGGCTTCCGGCCAGCCGCTCAGCGCATCACGGTGGCGGCGCAAAGTTCAGGGCTGCACAGGCTCCGGCTGCAGCTCCGCCACGCACAGCTCTCCTCCTCTTCCACCACCTGCTGCCTGCCTGGCTCCTCTCTTGCCGGCCCTCCCCTTCCCCCTGCCCACCAGCCTGCTCCGGCCATCACTTCCTGGCCTCGCCCCACGCCTCTGAGCTTGTGCAGAGCGCCTGCGGCTGCCCGGCCCCACTCCACCGCCCCACCAGACGCCTACTCCTGCAGGTGCCCTGCTCGGGAGGGGAGGGAGGGAGGGGGTCAGCCTGCACGCCCCCCACCAGATGCTCTCCAACCAGCAAGGGAAGCAGGCGGCGAGTTGGTCTCTGTGGTGGCTGCGGAGTTGGGAAAGGCCGCTGCTGCCCCCCGCCGCCCCCCGGTCGATGGTGTCCCGCTTTAGTAAACTTGAAATCTGGTCACCTTACTAATTACCACCTTCCAATAACTTGTTTGCTTCTAATTGCCCGACAGTACTTATAGATTGAATGAGTGTATAATCTATCAGTGATAGTTTTTTTAGACTTTATGCTGTAAATGGAAAGTTTGACATCATGTTATTAGCAACTTTATATTCTGATCTTTACAGCAATTTTAAATGCATTTATATTTTATTTCCTCTCTCTAGGATTTTGTCATGTCTAAAATAGATATATTGTTTAGGATGCTACAAGATTCCTGATTTGTATGTATGTTTGCATTTCTCCAGGCAGTGGCTTGCTGGGCTGAAGCTGTTTTGCATACTCCCAGCAACAAAAAGCCTTCTTGTCTAGTATCTTGTTTCCACTGAAGCAGTTTAATGATGAATGAAAATCAACAAATGTAATAAAGGACAATGGCATTCTCCTTTTGTAGATATTACATTTTTATTCCAGTTCTCCCATTTAACCAACTGAACCCTTTTTGTTACTATCTTAATACTTTCTGATTTTGTAAATAACGTTAAACCAGAATATTTTGTTGCATAGGTCCATCATAGGAAAACTCGCTTCCTGTTATTCTGGATATTGCTTATAAGCACTATGTGCTTAAAGCTCAAAGCATTGTTAGAGACCCCATACATGGACTTTATGGTCTGTTTCTGTTGCTCCCCTCTGGGAGGAGATTTTAAAGTATCTAGCAGGAGTACCAGATTCAATAACAGCTTTATTCCCTATGCCATCCGTCTGGTAAATTCACAAGAATCATTTTTCTCACCATATACATCTATACATCTGAATTAGATTGTATTGTTTCTCTGTGTCATATAATATATGTGGGTATTTGTATATGCATGTATGTTTGTTTGTTTATTTATTCATATTTTTGTCATGTTTATGTAGTTTATATTAGAGGTAGTGACCTTTTTAGAGCTGTGTGCAATGAAATTTCATTTTAATGTATGCTGATTAGTGTACATTTAAAGTGACAATAAAGTTATTCTAAATCTAAGTCATGATACATAAAGAATAATATCCCATTTAATTTTCAGCTTCATTGGATGGCCTGAGCACAACAACTATATCAATTGCACAAGGAAAGATGATGAAATTATGACTTGGAGGAGTGAGTATAAGAACATAAGAACATAAGAATAGCCTTGCTGGAACAGGCCACAGCCCATCCGGTCCAGCATTCTGTCTCACACAGTGGCTCACCATTTGCTTCAGGGTATTCCCAAGCAGATGTCTTCACCTGCTTACGATTCCCTGCAAATGACATTGAGAAATATCCTGCCTATCTCTTCAACCCGGAGGGTGTCCTTAGGCATCCATACTGATAGCCATGGATACCCTTGTTCTCCATGAACTCATCTAATCCTTTCTTAAAGGTGTCGAGGCTGACAGCTGTCACCACTTCTTCTGGCAGAGAGTTCCATAGACCAGTGATCCTCTGGGTGAAAAAGTACTTCCTCTTATTTGTTTGAGGTCTAGCTTCCAAAAGTTTCATGGAGTGCCCCCTAGTTCTAGTGTTGTGCGGTAGGGAAAACAGTTTTTCCTTTTCTACTTTGTCCACACCGTGCATGATTTTATAGACTTCAATCAGGTCACCTCTCAGGCCCCGTCGTTCTAGAGTGAAGAGGCCCAGCCGTTGCAGCCTCAGATGGTAAGGAAGGTGTTCCAGCCCCCGAATCATTCTGGTTGCCCTCCTCTGCACCTTTTCCATTTCCATAATATCCTTCTGAAGGTATGGTGACCAGTATGATGGACCTATTTCTTAACTGAAGTCTTTTGGAATGGAAAACTGCCATCATAATGTTGCTAGGCCTAAGAAGAACAATTTCTAGGACTTTTCTCTGAATTAGAGCTAATTCTGCAGAAAGTTTTATAACTCTGCTGCATGTGCAGGGTAGGTTTTGGAATAGAATATAATTCTTTATTGGCCAAGTATGATTGGACAAACATGGAATTTGTCTTTGGTGCATATGCTCTCTGTACATAAAAGATATAAGTGATAAATTATGATCATAGTAATCATAAATACATTCATTAGATACAACACTTAATGATAGTCACAGGATGCTAAATAAGCAATCAACATAAATCATACTAGGAAACTAAATAAGCAATATAAATCATAAAGATACAAGCAACAAAGTTATATGTAACTAGAAAAGAAAATAGGTAATAGGAAGGATGAGAATAATAATAACAACACCGTCTTAGTAAATAGTTTGACACTGCTGTGGGAATTAGTTGTTTAGCAGAGTGATGGCACTGGGGGGGAAAACTGTCCTTGTGTTTGTTGTTCTGGTGTGCAATGCCATATAACGTTATTTTGAGGGTAGAAGTTGAAACAATTTATGTCCAGGATGTGAGGGGGGTGTAGATATTTTCACAGCCCTCTTTTTGACTCCTGCATTGTACAGGTCCTCAATGGAAGGCAGGTTGGTAGCAGTTGTTTTTTCTGTTATAATTATCCGTTGAAGTCTGTGTCTGTCTTGTTTTGTTGTGGAGCCAAACCAGACAGTTATAAAGATGGAGATGACAGACTCAATAATTCCTCTGTAGAACTGAATCAGCAGCTCCTTGGACAGTCTGAGTCTTCTGAGTTGGTGCAGAAAGAACGTTATTTGTGCTTTTTTAGTTTAAATTAAATGCTATCTTCAGTGTGCATTATAACTATAAAAATAAAACACACACACACATCATTCACATCCTATGCAATTGAATTAAAAACCTGATATTGCATTAGTATTGCACTACATAGTAGAACTGGATATAGTTACCACCCTGGTATAGAAGCTGTTTTTCAGCCTATTTGTCCTTGTTTTTATTATCCTGTACCATCTGCCAGATGGTAAAAGTTCAAAAAAAGAGTGCTCAGGATGAGATGGATCTTTAAGAATATTTTGAACTTTCTTAAGGCAGTGGGAGTTATAAAGCTCTTCCAAAGAGGGGAGAGGGCAACCAATGATCCTCTGGGCAATGACATTAACCCTCTGGAATTCTAGCTGTGCAATTGGCAAACCATACACAAATGTTGTAAGTTAAATACTCTCTATGATTCAGAGGTAGAAGGTCACCAGCAGTTTTTCATTCAGTTGTTGTTTCCTGAGATGACTCAGGTAATATACTTTCTGTTGGGCCCTTTTGACCAGTGCTGCAATGTGAGTGCCCCAGGTCAGGTCCTCTTTTATGATAACGCCCACTTAAAACTGGCCATTTGCTCCACTTGGTCTCCATTGATAAGCAAAGGCTGGATGTCTGATCTGTTCCTTCTATAAGCACCTTAGTCTTATTGGTGTTAAGGGCCACGTTATTGTCTCCACACCACAAAAGCCACCAGTCCACCTCATCTTGATAGACAGACTCATGGTTTTTTTAATGAGTTGATGATGTTTTTGATGCTCCATTTTAAGTCTTGAGATATTATAGAACGTAGAAACTTGAAGGTCTCTACTGTTAATGCTGTGTTGTCTAGTATTATAAGATATATATATAGGAGGGTTTCTACTAAAGTCTATCATTATTTCTATGGTTTTTGAGAGGGTTTAGTTCAAGATTGTTCTGGCTGCACTACAAGGCTAGTTGTTCAACCTCCCGTCTGTATGCAGATTAGTCGTCGTCTCAAATGAGACCAATCACTGTTATCATCTACAAACTTCAGTACTTTAACAGAGGGATCTTTTGAGATGCAGTCATTGGTGTATGGAGAGAAAAGAAATGGAGAGAGCACACAGCCCTGGGGGGGTGGAGTCTGTACTAATTGTACAGGTATCTGATATGATTTTGCCTAGCTTTACCTGTTGCTTCCTGTCTGTTAGGAAGCTTATGTCAGGCACAGCTAGCTGATTTAGTTTAGTTAGAAGAATATTTGTTTGTTTGTTTGTTTGTTTGTTTGTTTGTTTGTTTATTTATTTGGATTTATTGACCACCCCCTCTCTCCGAAGAGACTCGGGGCGGTGTACAGGAATTTAAGAACATATACATATAACAAATTATAAATAATTAAAACTAAATTAAATGTTTTACCCTGTGTTAAAAAGTACCTTGTTTAAATTTATATCGTAAAAACCCGATTGGTAATATTTACTAAAACTAGGCTGGTACGGTAGGTTAGGCCAGGCCGGCCTGCTGGAAAAGATGAGTCTTTAATTGTTGAAGGAAGGAGCGGAGGTCCGTGATAGATCTAAGTTCGGGGGGTAGGTCATTCCAGAGGGTTGGGCCCGCCACAGAGAAGGCCCTTCCCCTGGATGCTGCCTGTTGGCATTGCCAGGTGGACGGCACCCGGAGAAGTCCCTCTCTGTGTGAGCGAATCGGTCGAAGGGATGTGTGGGGTAGGATACGATCACACAGATAGCTAGGACCCGTGCCATGGAGCGCTTTAAAGATGGTAATCAACACCTTGAAGTGCACCCGAAAGGCCACAGGTAGCCAGTGTAGCTCGCGCAGGAGCAGTGTTACGTGGGAGTACCTGGTGGTACCCATAATTGCCCGCGCGGCCGCATTCTGGACTAGCTGTAGTCATTGGGTGCACCTCAAGGGGAGCCCCATGTAGCGCATGAGTGACTGTGCGAAGGGCGTCCCGGTCTAAAGTGGAGGGCCAGCCCTGAGAGAGGGGGGACTCTCGCAGCAAGATGAGGTCTGCCCTCGAGTACATTGCGGAGAATGGTCGTTTGCAGGGGCCATATGACCACTGTCAGATGTTTTTTCAGCAAGGCATACATAGAATATAGGATATATAGATAGATGTTCTCAGTTGAAATATAAATATAGATATAACTATAAATATGTCATGGGTAATAATGTTAAATGATGACATTTATTTTAATTTTTAATTTTTATTTTATTTAGATTTATACCCCGCACCTTCTCCAAAAGGACCCAGGGCGGCGCACAGGAAATTTAAAAAGCACAACAAATATTACAAAATACAAAATTTAAAAACATATTAAATTCTAACCCTGTGCTAAAATCAACTAAAATCCCCCAAATTAAAACTATCTAGGAGCAGTCACAGCGGGAGGTTACGCTAGGCCGGCTTGATGGAAAAGGTGTGTCTTCAGACACTGGCGGAAGAGGCGGAGGTCTGAGATGGTACGTAGTTCAGGGGGTAAGTCGTTCCAAAGGGTAGGGCCCGCCACAGAGAAGGCCCTTCCCCTGGATGCCGCCTGTTGGCATTGCCAGGTGGACGGCACCCTGAGAAGGCCCTCTCTGTGGGAGCGGATCGGACGAAGGGATGTATGGGGCAGGAGACGGTCTCGCATATAACTAGGTCCCGAGCCATGGAGCGCTTTAAAGATGATCGTCAGAACCTTGAAGCGCACCCGAAAGGCCACAGGTAGCCAGTGCAGCTCGCGCAGGAGAGGTGTTATGTGGGAGCATCTAGAGGCTCCCATAATCACCCGCGCGGCCGCATTCTGGACTAGCTGTAGCTTTCGAGTGCACCTCAAGGGGAGCCCCATGTAGAGAGCTATGTATTTAAGATAAAAGAGAGGGAGGGGGATGGGATAAGGATGGGTAGGGGACGGTGGAGAATAGAGGTACAAAAAGTTAAAAATCACAAGTAGGGTGAGATAATTATCCTGGTAGATGGTATGTTCTTCTCCAAGCTGGTGGAGTTGTCTAGCAGATGGTATATCCAGTAAGTATCACATAGTCAATGTTCCAACAAAGGCCGGGTAACTCAGACCTGATGAAGCTAAAAGTTAAAGCCTGGTGGCCCAGGGAGCTCTCTCCCAATTAATTGACCTCTCCTGTCTCTCCCATCCTACTTCCCTTTACCTCGATGCCCTAAATGGTATGGGCCACAGTCCAGGTGATCCAATGGCCTCCAGAATCTCTGTTCTTGCCAGCCACCCGTCGGAGGCCTGCGGTGCTTCCAGCCTCTGATGTTTGAACGTCAATATCTCTGGCCTCGAGACCTTCTGTTGGGGCCTCCGGTGTTTTAACCTCTCGGCGGTGCTTCTCGACTCCTTTCCCAGCCGGCCTCAGCCCCCAGCATCTAGCGTCGAGCCGCACTCGGCTGCAGATATTTCTGGCCCCCATCGGGCCTCCGATGTTTCGAGCCCGCATCGCCCCTCTGTCTCCGGCTCTGGACCTGTCGGCCTCCCAAGCCCTCAGCGGAGACTCAGCTTCCCATGATTCCCCACGCCGCACTCCGGGGCTCCGCATTCCACGCTTTCCCCTGCGGCTCACCAGCGGAGCACCGAGGCCATAAGGACCCCTGCGGGGCGGCGGGATGACAGTCTTGCTGGGCCTGGCCTTAGTAGATGGAATTTGGCCAGGCTAGATCTTCTTCGGCCAAAAAGGCCCCCGCAGTCCGCATCGCGCTCAAAGATGCGCCACCATCTTTTCGCGCCTGCCTAGATGGTATTGAATGCTGAGATGAAGTCTACCCTATGTTGAATAAATAGCTTGCATATGTACAACTGAAGGTGAAGAGGTTAGACTTCTAGGAAAGAAAGTATATTACATAATGGCATTCTAGGAAAGAAAGTGTATTATGATGGCATTTTGAGAAGATTTTTTTCCTCTGTTCCTCTCTGACTCTCTCAAATTTAGTTCTAATAACATGGTACCCAAAGGCTGACATATTTCATTTTCTGGTTGAAACATATTGGTTCATTCCTGCATAGTGTCTTTATAGTTCAGTAGGGCTTTTTATAACGAACACAAGAGTAGCTGGGTTTTTATTCCTCAAGCTATTGTTGCTTCAGAAGCAGAAAGACAATTTCACAAGGACACAAAGTATAACCATTTACTGTAAGTCTCTTAAATGGAATAAACAGCTTTCTCCCAATTGTGGAACAATCTACCTACAGCAATTGTGGTTTGCCTGTCTGGAGACTTTTAAGGGGTAAGACGGTAACCTCTCAAGAACATTTTAACTGGTTTTCCTGCATATTGGAGTGTGTTGGACTAGATTATCTTTCATGATTCTATTTTATGTAAAATGCATGGCACACAATTTTATTGTATGTGAGCAAGCTGAAATAACTTTATTTGTTATATTTGTTATTAATCATTTAAGATAATTTATTAAAGGTATGATTCTTCCTATTAATTGTTCCATTCACTTCCATCTCATCCTACTAAACTAAATGTCAGTTACGCCTGATTTCTGCTTTTTTGTTTCTATTTATCATAGGTTATTGAAAGTTTTCTCAGTAAAGAAGTGTGTTATATCCAGTAGCTGCAAAGCTAGACAAGAAAGAAGGCTAAAGAAGGAAATTGTTATTCTGCTGAAAGATGTTGGAAGTAAATCTTTTTCAAGGCTCCCAAAGAGTTAGGGATGCTCCTTGCTCAAACCAGTTGATGTGGTAAGAACTTTGGGTCAGAAAAATTGCTTACTCTTTTTTTATACATATTTTTAAAAGGAAGAACAAGATTTTGGCATGTTTTCAAAATTAACCTGCTGGTTTGACTCTTTAGTTCTAAAATGTTTTGTGTGGTGCCAGTTTTTGTTTTTGTGTGGTGCCAGTGAGCTTTGCATTCCTTATGAGAACTGCTAGATAAATATCAGCCAAGTAGCACAATTTTCCTTTATTGTTCTATATGAACTTCAAAATTTGAAATGTGAACATTCTAAATATGTTTCCATATAATCTTTATATTCTCCGAAGTATCCTGTGGGATGAGTCACTGATGGTTATTCTCATGTCCAATCTGTCCAGAGACTGAGGATAAAGTTGAGACCACTCCCCTCTACTTTCTCTGCGTGGCTCCAGTTTAATCTCAGTCTTGACCTGTAAGGGACTGTTTTCTTCTTTTTTTTTTTATATTGAAAAAGTTTTATTGGTTTTACATTTTTTCTATAGGGTAGGGTAAGGGATACAAAGAAATTTTGAGAGCATTCACGTCAGAGTCGTCGGCCCTTCCGAGACCTCAAAATACAAAGTATAAAACAACAAAAAAAAAACATTTTTCATAACACTACAAGGTAAAAGCAAGTACATATACCTAAATTCTCAATTCCATGCTGTCAGACATTTACAAAAATCCAGATAAAATATTATGAAAATTGTTCAGAAAAATCAAGGCAAAGTTATTTTTTCGATCTAAGTCTCTTGGCTATTGTATCTTCTTTTTCTCCTCCCTGGCCCCCAGCGGGCGGGGCCGCGGCCCCCTCCGTCCCCCCTGGATCTTCCCCCAGGGCAGAGGAATGTTTTTTAAGAAAGGCTTCCGCCTCAACAACTGTTTTAATCCTCACTCTTCCTCCTTCCCAGAACACCAGCATCCCTTCAGGTGTCACCCACTTGAACCAAATCCCGTGATCAAATAAAATTTTTGACAAGAAGGAAAATTCCCTCCTTGCTTCTCGAATCTTTCTAGGGATCTGCTTCAAGATAGCAACCTCTTTTTGTTGGTAAATTAATGGACTACCTCTCTGCACTTTCAGGATTTCCCCTCTGGTTGACCTTCTAACAAATTTCACATGTATCTCTCTAGGCACTTCATTTATCCTGGCATATGCTGAGTTAATTCTATAGGCTAGGTCAATGTCCCCCCTGATCTCATCTTTAGGTTTTTGTAAATAGTCTGCTAAAATTGTGCTCATAAGATCAGGGAGGCATTCACCAGATTCCTCAAGAACGTTCTGAAATCTCAAAAAATGTGTCATTCTTTCCATATCTATCCTAGACACATGCCCATTTGTTTCCCCAACCTCTTTAATAACATTTTTAATCTCTCCCTTAACCCCCACCAACCCCCCTTCCAATTCTTCAGTCTTCTGTGTGTTTTCCAGCACTTGCTTCCGAGTATCCAATAGCTCCTTCTTGAAATTGATGTTTTCTGCCCTCTGGGCCTGAATTTCTTTTACCAAAGTTTGTATAACAGTTTCAAGAGAAGCCATCCGTTGTTCTAAACTTGCCAGTGCTGTTTCTTGAGCCATGATTAACTGTTAAAGTCAATGCCACCAAAATGGCGTTTTCAGGGTGGGGTTGGTGAGACTAACCGGGAGCCAAAAGTTCTGATCAAGGTTGAAACGTTGTAAAATTCAGGAACCAAGAGAGAGACAATTTTCCAACTCAATAGTTATAATAACGAAGGTACTCCAGAAAGGAAATCACAAATCCAGCAAGAGAAATTTTTTTCATCAATATCCAGAGAGAGTCCCAATTGTAAAGAGACGCTGGGAATTTTCCATAGTTGAAATAATCAGGCAGGGACAAAGAAAAGCCACCTTCCACCGCCCATCTCAGAGCCCAGAGGAGAGAGTAGAAAAATAATTTTTTTTTTATCCAGCCAGACCTAGAAACAATGTTGCAAGTAGCCGCATACTACTTTCCCTTGTTAGAGACAGTCCGGATTTAAGATTTCCGCTTTCTCTTCCAGAGAAGCCATTTTAAAGTGCCGCTTAAGTCCGAGGGGGGTTTTTTGGAAACAAACACCCCCCTCCCAGTCCGTTCAGCCTGGCTGGCAGCAAGGAAAAAAAGTCTTTTTTAAACTCACTCTCCCTCGCAGCTGAAGCCTCGGCAGACCTTCCGATCTCTCCGCTCAGCCCTCTACATTGAAGTGAATGGCGCCGACAGCCGTTGGCGAAGGGAGAACCCCCCGCAGCATGTTCCTCCTCACCTAGGTCGCGGAGGGGAGCGCTCTCCCCACCGCCGTGAGGAAGAACGTCCTCTCCGAGCCGACCCTACGGGAGACCTCCAGTAACCGGAGCGTCTCGCCCCCGTGGGGGGGCAGAAAAGGCAACAAAGCGGCGAGCGAGCGCTAGGCTCGCCCGTCGCCGCTGGAGCCGGAACCGGAACCGGGACTGTTTTCTTCTTGACTCTCCCATCTCCTTCCCCATCGTCTTCCCTGTGTGATTGTTGCTGGGCTTTACCAGGAACTTCGGAGCCATCGAGACCACTGGCGGTTGTTGTTGGGGTTTCTGAGGCCGTGCGCCAGGAGGCGCCTTGAAGTGCAGCAACCCCATTATATCGGGGGGTTGCTGGAGCTCTGCCGGTTCATTAGAAGTGTTTGCTGAGGCAGAGCTCCTGGAGGTATCGGGCCATGTGGTCAGCAGCTGTCATTTTGGAAGGGCGGTGGCTTCTGGGAAGATGTACGTGGCCAGAGTGCTAGGTTCGGTGCTTCTTACAATTACTGCAGGTGCTTGTCAGGGCCACTGTGAGTGCCAGAGGAACAAAAAAGAGGCAAAGCTCTGAACTGGGGAATGGCGTCCTGCTGCTTTGCATTCAGGTGGCGCAATCAAGCCATGGATCGGTGGCACCATCTTGGGGGCCATGTGCAGGAGACACAGGACTTTATCAGAGCCACTTGGCAGCAGCCCTAGCCAACTGAGCGGAGCAAGAAGGAGGTTGGAGGTGGTACTTCAGAGCTATGAGTAGTTGCAGAGTTGGGGGAGCTTGGCAAGATGGTGGAGACTATGAGGTGACCAGGAGCAGCTGCTCTGGAATACCCTGAGGCTTCTGATCTCAGCAAGGGGACTTCCAGGGGAACTATTCCTTCAGGGAGAGAGAAGGCCACAGGCAGAAAGAGCACCTCTAAGTCCTCCAGGAAAGGTCACAGGTCTTTCCCTCCCCTTCTTTGTTCGGGTCTCTTCTATGCAAGGCCAAGGTCACTGCGGACCTGGAGGGTACTCCTAGTGCTGCTGAGACACCTCCTGCCTCTGCAATGAGTAGTAAGCCAAAGGGCTCTTTCCACAAGCCATAGGTGGAGAAGGAGGAAATCCCAACTCCACCGATGTTTCTTGAGGTGCTAAAGGCCAAACCTGGGGCTTTTCCCACTCCGGGGAGCAATGATTGTTGTTTTTATAACCTTAATGCCAGCTTTTCCCAGGCCTTGCAGATTCCAACGGTGGATACTCCTGTGGCAGTGCTGCATCTTCTTCATCCTTCGTGATGGGTGACATCGCCAACAACCTGAAGGCAGAGAATAAGAGAGCAGAACTAACCCTGTGCAAGACCTTCCAGGCAACAACCTGGGCGATCAAGGCAGTGGCTACTGTTTCCTTCTTCAACAGGAATACTCTTCTTTGGCTGACTCAAATGCAGGAGAGGGCTTCATCATCAGAGGTATGACTCCTGCAAGACATAAAAAAACTTACAGCAGCTACCCAATTTTCAGCGATGCTACGTTTGATGTGGACAAATATGCCTCAAGAGCACTCTCATTGGTGGCCTCCAAGCATCTCCTCTGACTGTGCGGCTGGCAGACAGATGCCCGGTCCAAATGGAACCTGGCAGCGGCTGAATATTCTATTGAGAAGCTGTTTGGGGCCTATTTTAGTGGAGGATAAAAACAAATGCAAGATCCTCCCTACTACGTTGATGCTCCCTGAGCAATGACTGGCACCCTACCAGAGGAGGCGTTCCCATCAGCCTCCCGATCAGGACTTCAGCAACAGAGGTACCTCTCTTCCAGATATTCCAGGCAGGGGGACAGACAGTTTTATAGGGACAGGAATAGGTACCAGCAACCTAGCAAGCGGCCCTTTCGGGGGGGGGGCATCCCTACCACAGAAGTAAGTGATCCCAACTTGGATCACCCCATAGGCGGCCGCCTTGCCCTATTTGCAGATCACTAGGACTTCATCACTTCTGATGAGTGGGTCCTTCTGACTATCAGATTTGGTTTACATTTGGAATTCTGCTCTTACCCACCCACCCCCCGCTCATTTTTGGCTCTTCTCCTCTTCTAGGAACCAGGTTAAGCATAAGCTCATGCGTAAGGCGATTCAGCAGGCTGTTGAACTGTTCCAGAGGACCAAAAAGGTTCTGTGTTCTACTCCAATTTATTTGTAGTTCCGAAGAGTTTGGGGTGTGTGTGTGTGTGGAGAGTGATCCTTGATTTAAAGTTGTTAAATTCTAGGTTCGTTTTCCTTGAGGTTTATCCTCGAGGGGATTAGACAAGGAGATTTCTTGACCTCCATTGACTGTACAGAGGCCTACCTACATACATTGCACCTGACTATCGGAGGTTCCTTAGATTTTCACATGGGTGGGTCCATTATCAGTACAAGGCTCTCCCCTTTGGACTGGTGTCAGCACCTTTCACCTTTACCAAGATGATGGCTGTGGCCATCTCCCATCTGTTCCGGTTCACTTACAATGCTACCTGGACGATATCCTCATTCAGGCAGGGACCCCGAGCATGGCCAAGAGGGACCTTGGGCTCACAATTAGAATGTTACAGACTCTGGGATTCTCAATCAACTTCGAGAAGAGTCATCTGGAACCCATTAATAGGCTTCATCATTTAGGGCCTGTCATTGATATAGTGGAGAGCAAGGTGTTCCTATCTCAAGACTGTAGAGATAGCATTATTCAGCTGATTCAGCAGATTTGCAGGGCACATTCTGTTCCCCTAGTTGTCCTCTGTCGTCTTCTTAGCAAGTGCATTTCATGCATCGCGATAGTTCCATGGACCATTTCCTTGCCAGCAAGCTGCAGTGGCTGCTACTGCCCCATTAGAGGGATGGAACCAGCGATGCAACCTTCAAGATCCACATGTTCTACTGTCCTTTCGTTGGTGGACGTCTCCAGCCTTGACCAAAGGCTCCCTGTTCAGGGTACCAGACAGGTTGGTGCTAATGAACAATGCAAGTCTTTTGGGCTGTGGTGCATATTTCGACTCTCAGCTAGCCCAGGGACGATGGACCCCCTCAGACTTAAGACAAAACATCAATTGGTTGGAGCTCAGGGTGATCCACCTGGCTCTTCGCCACTTCAAGGAGCAGATCTCTGGGCAGCATATCCTTGTCCTAATGGACAATGTTGACGCCAAGGCCCATGTCAACAAGCAGTGGGGCATCCACTCTCTGGCTCTTTGGAACGAGGCAGCGAAGTTGGGGAACTGGGTAGAATGACATCTCCTGTTTCTGAGGGTGGAGCATATATCCGGTGTGGACAACCAGCAAGCCAACTGGCTCAGCAGGGCAACCTTGGACCATGGGGAATGGCAGCTGCATCCCAGAGTCTTTGCCGAGATTTGCCAGAGGTTCAGCAGGCTGGTCATGGACCTGTTTGCCATACCAATGAATGGTCAGGTCCAGAGGTTCATCTCTTGGTTCCCAGCTTGAGGCGCAGAGGATGTCGATGCCTTGCAATGCAGATAGCTGGAGGGACTCCTCTATGCCTTCCCTTCCTTTCCCCTCATTCCTGGGGTTCTGAGGAAGTTGATGGCGGAGGGGGCGGAGGTCATTGTAGTAGCTCCCTACTGACCCTGGTGGCCTGGTTCATGGATCTCATAGACCTGTCCATGTCCCGCCATTGGAGGACTCCATGGGGGTAGGTGGCTCTGGGTCAGGGGGCCCTGAGTCATCCAGAGCCCCAGTGGCTTCAACTGACTGCCTGGTGCTTGAGCAGAAACAGTTGAGGCCGGCCAATTTCTTGGCCAGAGTGATCAAGACAATTGAGGCGTCATGAAGGCAATCCACCAGCCGCATTCACAATGCTACATGGTTCTAGTTTGTGTCCTGGTGCCAGTCCATGCAAGTGGAGCTGGCAATGACTTTGGCACCGGAGGGAGGGGGACTTTCTCACAGCACCCTATTAAGAGGTTTTTTTGGGGAGAGGCTAAATTCATCGGTTCCCTACATGGGAACCTGCCCATGGTTCTTCAGGCACTGACTGAGGCTCCCTTCAAGCCTTTGAGGACGGTGAGTCTTCAGTTTCTCATCCTTAAGGTGATTTTCCTGCTGGCAATTATCTCTGCTGGGCACATTTCTGAGCTCAGTGCTCTGTCATCTAGGGCTAACCTGTGCACATTTCAGAACAACAGGGTCGTTCTTAGGCTTGACCCTTCATTCTTGCCCAAGGTTAACTCTCCCTTCCATAGAGCTCAGGAGGTGGATCTCCCATACTTCTGCCCAGCACTCTTCAGGGAGTGGGAACGTTCCTGGCGTCGCCTGGATGTGCGAAGAGCGCTGCATATCTATCTGAAAAGCACCTCTTCTTTCCGAAGGTCGGAGGTGATCTTTGCCTCCTTCCAGCCCTCTATCCTAGGAGCAAGGGTGTCCCCAGCTACCATCAGCAGATAGATTACGTTAGCCATCGCTAGGGCATATGAGGCACGTAGGCTTCTGGTGTCGGCTGGCATCACGGAACACTCCGCTAGGAGTGCGGCCATGTCTACAGCCTGGTTGACTCAGGCGCCCATCGAGGATATTTGTAGGGCGGCCACCAGGGCTTTGCCCTTGCCTTTCATCAGGCACTACCGGCTGGACGTTTACACTTCAGTTGAGGCTTCTTTCAGTAGAAGGATACTGCAGGAAGTGCTGGACACTTGAGGGGCTCAGCCCCATTGATTCCCTCCCAGGGACACCAAGCTTTGATATGTCCCACCAGTGACTCATCCCATAGGATACTTCAGAGAATGTCAGTTGGTCTTACCTAAACTGCATTTCTTGAAGTACTGTGGGATGAGTCACTTCCTACCCTAGTTGGTACGCATTTTCGGCATGAGGGGTCCTGAGCCAGGCTTTAGTGGCTGTTGGGTTGGTCAGGGTCCTGAGGTTGGGGTGTTGTCTTTCCTATATCCTTCCTTCCCATGTTCTTTTTTGGAGCACTGATTTTAGATTAAAGTGGAGCCATGCAGAGGAAGTAGAGGGGAGTGGCCTCAACTTTAACCTCAGTCTCTTGGACATGAGAATAACCATCAGTGACTCATCCCACAGTACTTTGAGAAATGCAGTTCAGGTAAGACCAAATGACATATACCAAAGAATGTTCTCCAATGCTCTTTAAAACTTGGCATAAATATGCAAATTCTACAGATTTACTCAATGAGATAGCAGGAAAGAAATGAACAACTTTCAGGATAAAACCTGGCAAGTATGAAAAAACAATGAATGTAGGCCCAGTGCAAAGGTCAGTAAAGCCTAATTTATCCATTACTGCTATAGATAGCAATTTTGTTGTACTCCAAAAACTGTTTTGCAGACCTTGGTCAGTCATGGGAAGAGGCTGTTACATGAAGCTATTGGCAGCCAGGTAAGCTATGTGGCTGTTAGCTTTTCTTTCATTTGTGAATGAAGCATACGTAGGGACAAAGACGGAGTGCAAAAGAGGGCAAAAATCTGGGTGCGTCTTATACTCCGAATGTAGCTTCACCCACCCGCTCCCTGTGTCACATTTTTGGGTGATTCCATGCGACGAGCCTGATTCCCGAAGCAGCCGGGGAATGGCGTTCAAAGCCTTCTCAATGAAAGCATTTTTGGGCGGCAGAACCACGATCCCCTCTCAATTAAAAAAAGGGCGTGTGCGGGGGCCAAACAAGTGCATCGTGTTTCAGGTGGCAGGCAGTTCCAGCACGCGCTGCCACCTGAAAATGCTTTCATTCCTAGTTCCCCGGTGGACATCGCAGAGCCATGTGCCCTCCTCCTCCTCTACAGACTTGTTTTCTGTTTTCTCTTGGACAGCATCGGTGGCTGGAGGAAGCAGGGAGAAAAGCGAGAGGGCAGCGCGGTCGGGCGAGGGTGCAGGCACAGAGACAGATTAGAAGCAGCCAGCCGATTGCCGGCTTGCCGGCTCAGCTGCTGGCCACCCGGAGTACACAGGCAGCAAAGGAATCCTCATGTAACATGTTCAGGCATAATTTGGGGGTGGCAGATGAGGCAGGGCAGGGCAGGGGATGGGGTGAGGTGAGGTGGGGCACACATCTTACTTGAGTCCGGATCTATTTATGAACGTGGTTCATTTCAACCTGGGCCTTTGGGCCGTAAGGTTTCATCGTCGACCATCAGCAGGTGGTTGCGGGCCTGCATTAAGATGACTTACGAAAACCAGGGCAGACTTGTTCCAGGCAAGGTGTTGGCTCATTCCACCAGAAGTGCCGCAACTACAGCAGCTTGGGCCACACAGGCCTCTATCTTAGACATTTGCAGAGCAGCGACGTGGGCATCCCCCGCTGCCTTTATTAGGAATTACAAGATTGACTCATTTGCCTCAGCCGAGGCCTCGTTTGGAAGGAGGGTGTTACAACAAGTTGCCTCGGCTCCTGTCATGTCTGACACAAACTCTTCCCGCCCTGGGACACAATAGCTTGGATATGTCCCATCCTTGGACTCTCCAAGCAGCACTATGGAGAACGACCGTTGTCTTACCTGAACGGTCCTTCTCGTAGCGCTGCGGGAGAGTCCAAGACCCACCCAGGGTGTAGATCAGGTGCCTGTAATCTGTGCTGTTTTGATTCTAGTTCGGATGTCCTGTTCATGAGAGGCATTCGTTTTTTAAAACTGACCACAGAGAGCCAGAGGAGGCGTGGTCAAAGAAATTGACACTCAGTCCTAGGGCAGCGAGGCTGATTTTACCCATCCTTGGACTCTCCCGCAGTGCTACGAGAAGGACCGTTCAGGTAAGACAACGGTTGTTCTCCATGAAAAGCCGGCATGAGGGTTTCTGAGCATTCTCTCAAAATCACTCAATAATGGATTTGTTATGATTACCTTACCCCATCATCAAATTCGCTTAAAAGTGGTGGAGTCTTTTTAGGAATGGGGCAGAATTATAGAACTATCTTATGAAGGAAATATAATTGGCTCCTTCAATGCTTGTTTTAATTAAATTTGAAAAGGTATTTTTCTTCATGCAATATATTATTAATATTTTAAGTTTTTAATGTCATAAAAACCTTTTTTGCATTGATTTACTGAAATACTTTTATATTAGGATTAAATGTCATGATTTTAACACTGTTATTTTGTGATTTAGCATATGTCTTCAAATTTAGCATATTTTTCATTTTTCATTGTTTTTATTGATTATTTAAAATGTCCCTTGATTTGGATGATCTTGAAAATGATAAGCAGAGTTAGTTCCATGAGAGCTTATCCGGAAATCCCAAGACTAAGCTGGAAATTTAACAAAGTATTTTAGAAGCAGTGAGGGGCAAATCACATTTACAATGGATATTAAAAAGTCTACACACCCTTGTTAAAATTCCAGGTTTAGAGATATAGAAAAATCAGACCAAAATAAAGAACTTCAATTTTTTTTCAACCTTTAATATAATATATGTATATGCTGTACAATTCAGTTGAAAAACAAACTGAAATCGTCTAGGAGGAAAATAATAAGTGATTAGGAGGAAAAAATTATCTGAAGGGAGAATTTAGTGTACTTTGTGATATACAATAAGTAGATATTTTTTTCCTTCTGTGTGAAAATAATGTAGTATTTTAATTTTGCCAGGAGATGGCAGATCAGAGCAATAAAGTATTTGCTAATATAATGGCTGTCTGGCTAAACTCACCTATATAGCAGAGTACTAAAGTTCTTGTTCCTGTAACTTTAATTGGTGAAAATGATGCCTTACTGTACAATTGTTTTTGAGTCAAGATACCTCAAATGGGTTAACTTACAGATGTGTCCAAAATCAAGGACCCCTGAGTCCCATGGACTTGAAATTTATTTATTTATTTATTTATTTTATTTATTTATTTAAATTTATATCCCGCCCTTCTCCACAAAGGACCCAGGGCGGCGCACAGGAAATTTAAAACATACAAAATACAATAAATATAATTTTAAAAAACTATTAAATAAACCTATCCTGCGCTAAAACTAAATTTCAAAAACCCAGTTTAAAACTATCTAAAAGTCCCCATGGGAGGTTAGGCTAGGCCGGCTTGTTGAAAGAAATATGTCTTAAGACATTGGCGGAAGAGGCGGAGGTCGGTGATGGTACGTAATTCAGGGGGTAGGTCATTCCAGAGGGCTGGCCCCGCCACAGAGAAGGCTCTCCCCCTGGGTGTCGCCAGTCGACATTGTCCGGCCGACGGCACCCTGAGGAGGCCCTCTCTGTGGGAGCGTATCGGTCTAAGGGATGTATGGGGCAGGAGGCGGTCTCGCATATAACTAGGCCCCGAGCCATGGAGCGCTTTAAAGATAGTTGTCAAAACCTTGAAGCGCACTCGAAAGGCCACAGGAAGCCAATGCAGCTCGCGCAGGATCGGTGTTATGTGGGAGCATCTAGTGGCAAACTTGGCAAACTTTATGAAATACTTTATGACAAAAATACTTTATAAAATGTTTTATGACAGTATACAAAATACGTAGCATAAAGCATTTCCTGGGATCAACTCTTGATGTGTGACTGCTCTGTAGTTCAAGATGGGCTGCTTTCAAGGTAGATCCATCTCTGAATATCTCCCAGAATTTTAAAGAACCTTTGCAGTAAAAGTAGTACATTGAAAGCTCTGTAATTGTTGAAAGCATTGGGGAGTCTGATAAGTAAATAATTCTTAAATGATAAATCAAGGGTGATGGGTTCTATGATATTTGATTACTGCTGAAAAATATTTTATTGTCAGTAACTTCTATGCTTTAGCAGTGTGATGTGTACTGTAATCATTATTAGATAAAGGTACCATAATCTCTGTTATGAAAAGACTAAGTAGTGGGGAAAGTTGGGCTTTTTTTGGTGGGGGAGAAGGTGCCAAGTCTCATTTCAGCTGACTAATATAACCTTAATTGGGCCACAAAGCAACAAAGCAAAACACAACACAAAGCAAATTATTTTTTCTACGATGGGCATAGAGACTGCATATTATATTTACCTGTAGGTAAATATATATTATACTGGACGACTATCCATAACCTTTAGAAGGGGAACCAGTGTTCCTTTATATCTTATTTTAATCTGTCTGTCATTTATATCATTTTGGAAAGCTGAAATAAAGAAAAGATTTAGTTAAGAGGAGGAGAAAATTATATTGCTGTCCATCCATCCATCCATCCATCCATCAAATTTATTGGCCACCCATCTTACAATAGGGTAACTGTGGGTGGCTTGCAGTCATTAAAATACATAGACATTAAAATATAAATAAATTAAACCCAAACATTAAAAGCAAAGGTTACACGGGAGGGTGGGGATGGAATGGGGGGAGGTGGGATCTGTTACTTGATCAATCCCCTCCACTATGCTGTTTCCCCATTGGGAACCAAAGCCAACTGGAAGGGCCATGTCTTCAGGCCCTTGTGAAAGGACAGGAGAGTTGGAGCCAATGTCACATTGGGAGCAAGATATGCCAAAGAGCAGGAGCAACAGCAGAGAAGGCCCTCCTCCTGGATCCTACCAGCCAGAAAAATCAGGCTGATGGGGCCCACAGCATGCCTTCTCTACCAGCATGAGTGGGACGGGCCAATCCAACTGGGGTGACACACTTCCTCAAGTAACCTGGATCCATGCCATAAAGGGCTTTAAAGGTGATCACCAACACCTTGAATTGTACCTGGAAGGAGTCTGGCAACCAACTCAGCTCACAGAGCAGCAGTGTTACAGGGGCCATTGTTGGGCCTTACAAAACTGCCCACACTGCTGTACTCTGCACCAGCTGTAGCTTCTGAAAGCTCTTCAAGGCTAGCCCTATCTAGAGCAGATTACAATAGTCCAGCTGTGAGATGACCAGGAAATAAGCAACTGAGCAAAGGGAATCCTGATCCAGGAAGGATCGCAACTGGCACACAACACAGAATGGATTTCCCAGCCATGACTGCCACCCACTCCTCAAGCAGGAGTTGTGAGTCTGGTAGAACATGGGTCCCCAATCCTGATCCGCGGCCCACTACTGGGCTGTAGCCTATTTACAACCAGACTGCAGGCCAGGGAACACATAAGCGTGTAGCTTAATTTGCATGAGTGGCAGGTCAGAGCAGACACACACAGCTGTACTTATGGAGTGGTGGGCCAACATGCACACGCTGCATGTGCATGTGTGCCAGCCCACCATTTGCACAGCCTGGTTCCCCTATTTCCCCCTCCTCCCTGATAGACTGCCAAGCTGCACAAGTTTGGGAATGCTGCAATAGAGGTCCCAAGTTGCAGACTGGATTTTTCTGGGCCAGTGCCAGCCAGAGTCAAAAATAACAAAGTCCCCTGTACCCAAAGGCGTTTGGTTTGATAATGGTTAAGTCAAAGCCTGTTGTCCCCCATCCAGGCCCCCACAGCCTTCTGGCACAGCGAGAGGGTGACCACAGCATCACCTGGGTCACCAGAAATGGAAATACAGAGTTGGGTGTCATCAAAATACTCTAGATACTTCAACCTGTGATGACAGATGATCTCATGCAGCGATTTTCATATAGCTGTTGAAAAGAAGTGGAGAAAGTATAGAGTCCTGTGACGCACCAAGGGCTGGACCTCTCATTCCCTATCAATACTGATTGGGAATGGCCAAGGAGAAAGGAACTGTGCCTCCAGGCCCCATAGGTGACCCAAAAGGATACCATAGTCAATGGTATTGAAAGCTGCTGAGAGGTGAAGAAGAGCAAGGATGGTTGCATTGTTCCCATTCCGCTCTTGCCAGAGATTATCAACAAGTGTGACCAATACCATTTCTGTCCCATAACCAGGACTGGATCCTGACTGAAAGGGGTCCAAATAATCCATTTCATCCAGGACCCTCTGCAGCTGCCAGGTCATCACCTTTTCCATTTAACTAGATCTGGTTTTTATTTCAACTTTTTCAAATCTAGTGCTCCCTTGATGTGTTGCATTTTGATTTATTTATTTTCCAGCCAAATAGCTACATGTGATAATATTTAATATCTTCCTATGGAGCTTAAAGACATAGCATAGTCACTTGAAGAATTGACAGAATTGTGATTAAACCTTGTCTCAATTCTCCCGTTTCCTTACAAAGACGAGGAATTAAGAAGAAACATTTTGCGTTGTTTCCTTCAACTATCTTTGAAAAGAATGTGATATTTTCCCTTCAAGAAACGTTATTGTACATACAAAGATTATCCAAGAAATTTTTGGCATCAAGTGCTAAAATTGGAGCATGCGTGCACCGGAGCGCCAGAACCCGAAAGAGAATAGCTTGCCAGTGCGCATGTGCATGGCAGCCAGCTGCTCTTCTGGGTTCTGTCATGTGCATGCACACCAGACAACTGGTCTGGTGCACATCTTCATTGGCCAGATGTTTTCTTCTGGACCAGCTGGCCGGCCTGCATGTGTGCCAGAAGAGCAGCTGCCTCCTGCGTGCATGTGCCCACAGAGAGGGCTCTATGTGCCACCTCTGGCACATGTGCCATAGGTTCACCATCATGGATATAGACCATTCTTTCTAGTGCCAGACAAATGCCTGCCAGAGTATCTCAAGGTCGAAATTATTGTGACTTCCATTCACCTCATATGGATGACTCCTATAATAGTGTTTGGTTATCATAGAAATTGGGGGAAGGGTCTCATCATGAAAGTAAAAGTTAATTGAAAGATCTTTGTTTTTGTTTTTGTTTCAGCAGATTGCAAAATGTTAAATGATCAAATGGCATGCAGAATGTCAAATAAATTCCAATATTATAGGATAGCAGCTATCCAATAGCTGATGAAAATTAGAAGTTGATTTGAAGAGAGCAAAGTCAGATAATCATCTCTTCCAAGGCTCTGGAGGCACAACATAAACCACAGTTCAGATACCTAGTGACATAATTGACTAAAAAGACCGGAGACAAATCAGTCCCTGTTCAGTTGCATATTATTTGGATAGCAGGCCGCTTGCTTCTGAAGATGCCAGCCACAGTTGCTGGCAAAATCTGTCATCTAGACCAGGGGTAATCAACCTTTTTATACCTACGGCTCACTTTTGTATCTCCATTAGTAGTAACATTTTCTAACCGCCCACCGGTTCCACAGTAATGGTGATTTATAAAGTAGGAAAATCAATTAAATTTTAAAAAGGGAATTGCTTTAGTATCGGACAAAACCTTTACTGCCCACCATAAAAGCTGGAACGTCCACTAGTGGGCGGTAGGGACCAGGTAGACCACCACTGATCTAGACATTGTCACTAAACCTGAAGCTCAGTACTGCCATTATCTATGAAAACCTTCACCAGTATATTGATAGTCATTGTCTGCCACATAAGCTCTCTATGCCTAGACTGACCCCAGGAATCATAAAGATACACTACATGAGAATGATCCTCATCATTCCCATTTAGTACAATTTATTAATGTATTAACTTGTATACTGCCTGGCTTTTGATGACTCTGGGTGGCTCATAATAATCAAACATTTGCATTTCATGTATAGTTTGCATTTTTGAAATGCTTGCTCTGGTTTAGAATCTTGCCTTATCTTAACATGTTTTCTTAGTTTAGGAGAAAGTGCTTGCTTCTGGATCCCTACTTTTAAAAAGTGAGTAGAGAAAGTGTTTGTTTAGAAATGCTAGATGTAGTGATCTGGTTTGTCCCCTTTTGGTTGCAACTGGCAGAGATTCTGAGTTTTCATTGTGACTTGGTTGCTCATCTTGATATACTCCGCGCTTAAATGAGAAAAGGCTTCAGAAGGAAGCAATTTAATTCAAAATCAACCCTTTCCCCCACTCCCCAGCAACATGTTTTTTTTCTTCTCTTTTTTGAAATGGAAAGAAAACACACTGCTTCAGAAGACCATTGCTTCCAAAATGAGGTCAGGAAAGTTGATCCTCTTGCATGAGGATGGTACTATGACCGAAGTACAAAAAGAGAAGACTCATGGTCTCTCTAGGTTTTTTTCCCCCCTGTCCAACCTTCTTTCTCATATTTACTGGAGAACTGAAATACGGTGCCATATTTATTTCTCTCTCTCTAGCAAACCTATACAACTGCTAGAAAGGAGAAAAGGTGCGGTGGAACTTATAGGGAAAAATATCAACCTTGAGAAATGCCTTCCAGGAGGTTGATATTCTTCCTTCAAAAGTATGTGTGTGTGTGTGTGTGAAGGAACAAGACAAATGTTCCTCAGATTGCAATCAGATTGCAATTCCTCAGATTGCAATCAGATTGCAATTCCTGGTTAGGCTCCTCCCTGCCAACCAGAATGTTAGTCTAGAGAGTTATATTGTTTTTTTCTGATGGAAAACATCACTCTTGCCAGATCATTTTGACCTGTCACAGTGACTGGTTGGTAATGAAATGGTAACTGTACAACGACAATATGTCTTGAACAAACAGCAGTTTGCCTTGGCACCATAGCAAGAAAAGTGGGTGGATGAAGTAGAAAACACCAATTCAGTTAAGTGATAATAACCAATAATAACTTTAGAGAAGATTTGGTGACAACAAGCAAGAGAAATGATTGGAGAACCTTTTGTGAGAATGAATGCTGGATAAACTTACTACTGTTGATTCACCTCAGACTCCAAGTTTTTAAGTCCTCTCTTAACGCCAGTAACTGTTCACCGTTGGGAATTTTAGCATTGGCTTTGCCTATCCAGCTTCTCCTTACCATACTGGCTAATTCTTCTGGGAAATGTTTAAATGTTTCCTAATACCTGAATGGGTTTTCATTGTGTGCCTAACAAAGCCGAAGCCCATCTCCTGTTCTCTCGAGATATGCTGTTGGGGCTGCCAGCCCTGGATAGTGTCCCGCTCACTAACAATGCTGTATTGGCTTAGTGCTGGCACTGTGCCTACTCATGAGGCAGACTGTTGTTTTAATATAATAATCGTCTTGTTGCACAGTGTTTAAGTAACGGTCACCTGCACTAGCTTGCTCAGCTGTTTCTTGCAGAGTTGGCTGCTTTAGCTAGAACCCCCAGCCTGAAAGAGCTCACTATTTAATTTTAAAGAGAAATGATAGAATGTGTTTTTTCTGATTTCCTCTAGTCTTTCTTCCAAACCAAAACTGGAAATTGATATCTATGCTTTTTCTTATATTTTGATAGCTGCCAAATATTGTTTCTCCCTCTTCACTCTTTATCTTTTATTTCTCGTAGTGAGGCTGAGTCCACCATATGTGAAAATAAGTAAGGTTCTACATTTAGGCAAGAAAAAAAATGCACAAGTACAATATAGGTGGTACCTTGCTCAATAGCAGTAACTGTGAAAGGGATCTTGGAGTCCCTAGCGTACAACCATTTAAATATGAGCCACAGTGTACAGCAGCTGCCAAAAAAGCCAACACAGTTCTAGGCTGCATAAACAGAGGGATAGAATCAAGATCACGTGAAGTGTTAATACTACTTTATAATGCCTTGGTAAGACCACACTTGGAATACTGCATTCAATTTTGGTCGCCACTCTAGAAAGAGTGCAGAGAAGAGCAACAAAGATGATTAAGGGACTGGAGGCTAAAACATATGAAGAACGGTTGCAGGAACTGGGTATGTCTAGTTTAATGAAAAGAAGGACTAGGGGAGACATGATAGCAGTGTTCCAATATCTCAGGGGTTGCCACAAAGAAGAGGGAGTCAAACAACAAGCAATGCCGGCTGGCGACTCCTAGGGGGAGAGCCTTCTCTGTGGCAGCTCCTGCCCTCTGGAATGACCTGCCCCCTGACCTACGGACAATCATGGACCTGTGCCAGTTCCGTCAGGCCTTGAAGACCCATTTGTTTCGTGTGGCTGGCCTGGCGTAGTTTTTAAATTGTTTTAGTAAAGGTTTTTAACAGGATTTTAGTCAGGCTAGCTATTTAATAGACTTTTAACTGTATTTTATGTTTTATATCATTGACTTTTATTAGTGCCTGTACACCGCCCTGAGTCCCGGAAGGGAGAAGGGCGGTATAAAATTTTAATAAATAAATAAATAAAACTATTCGCCAAGGCATGTGAGGGTAGAACAAGAAGCAATAGGTGGAAACTAATCAAGGAGAGAAGCAACTTAGAACTGAGGAGAAATTTCCTGACAGTTAGAACAATTAGTCAGTGGAACAGCTTGCCTCCAGAAGTTGTGAATGCCCCAACACTGGAAGTCTTTAAGAAGATGTTGGATCGCCATTTGTCTGAAATGGTATAGGGCTTCCTGCCTAGGCGGGGGGTTGGACCAGAAGACCTCCAAAGTCCCTTCCAACTCTGCTATTGTATTGTATTGTATATGTGAAAATTGAAGACCATAGCAGGTAAAGGGAGCATAGTAGAATTTCATTTTCTGGCTTTATAGAGTTGAATTCATAAAAGTTTGGCACACCCTAACACACACAGGTTCGTCCACCTATAGTAAATGCATGGACTGGGCATCTGTTGTGGGTAGAGTGGTTCAGATGCAGCCTAAGGCTTTCCATCTGGTCTCTTGAAAGTTTAGAGAGGCCTTTGTTCCCCTCTGGAACTCATAATTAACCCTTAGTACATTTTTTGCAAGTCTAAAGGTAAAGTTTCCTCTCGCACATATGTGCTAGTTGTTCCCAACTCTAGAGGGGGTGGTGCTTATCTCTGTTTCAAAGCCAAAGAGTAAGCACTGTTCGAATACATCTCTGTGGTCCTGTGGCCGATATGACTAAACGCCGAAGGCGCATGGACCACTGTCCAAAGGTAGTCCCTATTTTTTTATTTGCATTTTTACATGCTTTTGAACTGCTAGATTGGCAGAAACTGGAACAAGTAATGGGAGTTCACTCCATTACGTGGCACTAGGGATTTGAACCGCCAAGCTGTCGACCCTTTTGATCAACAAGCTCAGCGTCTTAGTCACTGAGCCACTGTGGTTTAGAAGCAAGGAAGAATTCTACCTCTAGTATCTACTAATCAAGGAGAGAAGCAAGAGTTGGAAGGGACCTTGGAGGTGTTCTAGTCCAACCCCCTGCCTAGACAAGAAACCCTATACCATTTCAGATAAATGGCTATCCAACATCTTCTTCCAACTTCTATCCAACATCCTCAATTCTGAGGAGAAATTTCCTGACAGAGCAATTAGTCAGTGGAACGACCTGCCTCCAGAAGTTGTGAATGTCCCCACACTACAAGTCTTTAAGAAGATATATTATATTTATTTATATTTATTCAATTTATACCCCGCCCTTCTCCAAACGGACCCAGGGCGGCGCACAGGAAAATTAAAATACATACAAAACATCATATAAAATTTAAAAAACTAATTCAATAGAACCTGTGCTAAAACCAGATTAAAATCCCCAAATTTAAAAACTATCTAAAAGTCAGTATAGGGGGCTACGCTAGGCCGGCTAGATGGAACAAATGTGTCTTAAGACACTTGCGGAAGAGGCGGAGGTCAGAGATGGTGCGAAGTTCAGGGGGTAAGTCGTTCCAAAGGGCTGGACCTGCCACAGAGAAGGCTCTCCCCCTGGGTGTCGCCAGTCGGCATTGTCCGGCCGACGGCACCCTGAGGAGGCCCTCTCTGTGGGAGCGTATTGGTCTGAGGGATGTATGGGGCAGGAGGCAGTCTCGCATATAACTAGGCCCCGAGCCATGGAGCGCTTTAAAGATGGTCGTCAGAACCTTGAAGCGCACCCGAAAGACCACAGGAAGCCAGTGCAGCTCGTGCAGGACAGGTGTTATGTGGGAGTGTCTAGGCGCTCCCGTAATCACCCGCGCGGCTGCATTCTGGACTAACTGCAGCTTTCGAGTGCACCTCAAGGGAAGCCCCATGTAGAGAGTATTACAGTAGTCGAGTCGAGAGGTCACGAGGGCCTGAGTGACTGTGCGAAGGGCAGCCCGGTCCAGTAAGGGCCGCAATTGGCGCATCAGGCGTACCTGATGGAAAGCCCCCCTGGCCACGGCCGCCACATGGTCCTCCATGGACAGCCGGGAATCCAGGAGGACACCCAAATTGCGCGCCCTCTCCACGGGGGCCGGTGTTTCGCCCCCAATGGCCAGAGTTGGAGTAATCTGGCTGAATCGGGGTGCCGGAAACCACAGCCACTCGGTCTTGGACGGGTTGAGCCTGAGTTTGTTACTACCCATCCAGATCCGTACGGCCTCCAAACACCGGGACATGACCTCGACGGCATCGTTGGGGTGGTCTGGTGTGGATATGTACAACTGAGTATCATCAGCGTACAGATGATATCCCACCCCAAAACCACGGATGATCTCGCCGAGCGGCTTCATGTATGTGTTGAACAGTAGGGGCGAGAGGACCGACCCTTGAGGTACCCCACATACGAGGGGCCTCGAGGCCGACCTCTGCCCCCCTGCCAACACATATTGCGACCGACCAGAGAGGTAGGAAGAGAACCACCGTAGAACGGTGCCTCCCAGCCCCAACCCCCCCAGTCGGCGCAATAGGATACCATGGTCGATGGTATCAAAAGCCGCTGAGAGGTCTAATAGGACTAGGATAGAGGAATATCCTCTATCCCGCGCCCTCCAGAGATCATCAACCAACGCGACCAATGCCGTCTCGGTGCTATGCCCGGGTCGGAAGCCGGACTGGCGCGGGTCTAGATAATCAACTTCCTCCAAGTGTCGCGGAAACTGTTGGGCCACCACACTCTCAACAACCTTCACTAAAAAGTGAAGGTTGGAGACGGGACGATAGTTCTCTAGTAATGCTGGATCCAGGGACGGCTTCTTGAGGAGGGGCCTTACTACCGCCTCTTTCAAGACGGCAGGCAAGGACCCCTCACTCAAAGATGCGTTGACAATGCCCTGGAGCCAGCCTCGTGTCGTCTCCCAGGATGCCAGTACAAGCCAGGAGGGACACGGGTTCAATAAACATGTGGTAGCCCTAAGTCTCTTTGACAACTTGTCCATATCCTCGGTAGTAACAAAATCAAACTCCTCCCAAGATGGTATCTCAAGAGCAACCTCGGACCGCTCAGCTGGACCACTGTCGATGGAGGGCAGCTCGCTCCAAATCCGAGTGATTTTCTCCTGCAGATAAATCCCAAATTCCTCTGCTTGACCCTGTAGAGGGGCTTCCTGCGGCCTCTGTTGAAGGAGGGAGCGGGTCACCCCAAACAGGGCGGCAGGGCGGTTATCTGCGGATGCAATAAGAGTGGCACAATATTCACGTTTGGCCACTCTTATCGCCACCAGGTAAGTCCTAATGTAGGTTCTCACTAGTGTTCGGTCTGCTTCGGAGCGAGAGGATCTCCATCTGCTCTCTAGGCGTCTCTTGTGGCGCTTCATCTCCCTAAGCTCCTCGGTGAACCAAGGAGCCCGGGTGGATCGTCGCCGCAAGAGAGGCCGCACGGGCGCGACTCGGTCCAAGGCCCCCGTGGCCGCACTTAACCATGCGGCCACTAGGTCCTCAGTCGAGTCGCGGGGCAAGTCCACAGGAATTGGCCCAAGCTCCCTTTGGAACCTTACCGGGTCCATCAGAAGCCTGGGGAGGAACCATATAGGAATATCCGGTTCCGCCTCCCCGCGATGGGGTGCAGCGATCGGAAAGTCGAGCCGAAGGAGAGCGTGATCTGTCCATGACAGGGGTGTGATGACTAAATCCCCTATTCCCAGATCACGACTCCACTGTCCCGAGACGAAGATGAGATCCAGGGTGTGTCCACCCTCGTGGGATGTTGGATAGCCATTTGTCTGAAATGGTATAGGGTTTGTTGTCTAGGCAGGGGGTTGGACTATAACACCTCCAAGGTCCCTTCCAACTCTGCTATTGCATTGTATAGTATTTTTCCTCACTATGTGCTCAGATGGAAAAATTTAGAAATGTTGATATGGAATTCCCTATTTTCATATTCAGAAAGTAGCTTTGGATCTAGATGAGTATCATAGGTTGTGCACCCGCTCCCTTGAGATTTGTTCATAGTTTTAATGAACAAAAAGCAAGGTTGAGATTTGAATTTATGTGAGGGAAAATGGGAATTTTTATACCTGACTCTTTCTGTCTCTGCAGAGAATCCAAAACCAGACAATCACCCAATAAGCCAAGAATTCTCTTTATCATTCCCAAAGCACAGAAAGGCTATTGTGAGTGTTGTGGAGAAGATTTCAAAGATTTACAGATGGTAAGAAAGCACCCTGTTATCTAGAATTGCCATAGACATTTCTAGTCTTTATTGAGATGTCTATTTATGACAGAATTCCTGGACCAGGTGCGTAAAACCGGAATTTCATGTAGTTAAAATTGTTACTGCTAACAGATGACTGATACATAGCAATATGTTGCAAATATCTTTGCATAGAATTGCATTACAATACATCATAAAATAGTCAAACACAGTAGCTAAACTAAAATGTCGGATAAAAATTATTCTCTTTATTATCCAAGTATTCAATTAATTGGTGAAAAGCCATCAAAGAATGGCAGTGGACACTCTTGAGGCAGGGAGTTTTACTGCTCCCTTGCCTAATAGTGCAGACTTACCAGAGATAGAACTATATTGAATGCTGTTGAGACTAGTGGGAGACTATCTCTATGTTTATTGCTTCAGAAATTATAAAATCTGGTAGTTTTCTTTGTACCTTCTACATTCCTCAAAACAGAATGAGCTGCTGGACATCCTGGTAATAGAATGAAACCTGAATACCAGACCCATTTTGAGATGTTTTGAATGAATGCCCTTGGGCAATTTAAACCTAACTTGATTCAGCTCTTGCCTTTTTTAAAAAATAGGCCATTCGATTGTTTTGCTTTGTCAGTTAAGTTCCAGAGCGCAAAGCCTTCTACCTGCCTTTTCACAGGAGAATTTTCCTTTCTTTGTCTGGGTGGTAGATATAATGAGATGGAACAGGGTGTTTTTTCATGCTTTGGTTTAATATTCTTGGGGTTTTTTTTCCATTTACAAATTTTGCTCATTGTGTTAACTTTCTGATGGCATTGTCTTCACAGCATCTTCCAAGCTTGCAACATCAGGAATTTGTCCTGGATTTCCTATGCTTTGTCCTATGCTTTCTTAGATAACATCATCTCTCAACTGAGCAGTGACTTTGTGCCTTCCTGCACTCCACTGCTGAGGTATAAGTATGATCCACAGGTAGGGGAAAAAAAGTATCAAAGATGATACTGTTTCAAAGTATGAGAATTTCTGACTTCCTTTTGCTTACTGAATTTTTTGTGTCTCCCCCCTGCAACTATCAAAACATGCAGGCAGAAGAGAGAGACAGACAAGAGTAGATCTTTAGTGAGAAATTATGTCCAGAATTTATCCTGGTTTTGAAAGCAAATGAAAGATTCTTATTCTTCAGATCAGTGCAAGATGCCAACACAATAAAGCCAAAATTCTGGGTACGTATCTGAAGTAAGCTCCCCCCCTCTCTTCCTCTTTCTCTCCCATGTATTTGTGCATTAGTGAAGATTGTATGAAAAGAATAGTAAAACAGGCCTAGAGTAATTTGATAATCAATTGAGTGATTGATCAATTGATTATTTGATATTAAGTCACTTTTATTCCTAGTGACCAAACTGCTAGGTTTACTCCATGATAATGCCTGGCTTAAGCCCAGTGGGAAGAAAATCTTGCTGGTTTGTGTAAAAGCCAAATACTATTTTTGTGGCAGTGCAGGACAATAACATAGGCAGAACACTTGTGATAGTTGAAAGCTTTACATTGATATCTGCCTCTTTTTCTTCCTAGTGTATGTAATGATTTCTTCTGAATTTGAAATGGAGGTTGCTGAACATGTCAAAGTACCATTTTCAGGTCAGGTAGTGGAAAGTCAGATACTTTTTGAGGGCTCAGCAGATCATCTTGTTAGATTCACAGGGGTCTGCAAAGTTGGCTCTTTTAAGACTGGTGAGTCTTAAAAGCATGGCTGGCTGGGGAATTCTGGGAGTTGACGTCCACCAGTCTTAAAAGAGCCAACTTTGCAGACCCCTGATTAGGGGATCCACCATGCTTGCTTAAGGAGCCAAATTTCACCTGACAGTAACATCCATGGAGATGACCACCACACTGGTACCATTTGCCTCTGACACCCATGAAAAAGGCAGAGTGGTTGCAGACCCTTGCCTAAAGACTGCAGCCTCTGTTGAATGCAAATTTGGTGTTTCTCTCCAGGAGGGGAAATTCCCAACACAAGCTGGCATGTTACCTTGCAAACCCAAGCACCCTTATGGGCAATATGGACAGGTGAAAAAAAGACAAACGTTATATCAGATAAAAGCCTGTCTAATAAGAATTTGTTCCCTACACACTAACAAGTTGGAACAACAGGGCGCTTATTTCCTAGTCAATTTGCCTGCAATTCCATCATACACCCCCGGCTCTTATTGTGTTCCCCCACAGTTACCTCAGAAAGTCCTGCACTGTCAGTCTTGCAAGCCTGTTGCTATAGACACGAGCTATCTCAAAAATCCAATGCAACAGCTAGACCAGAAGGAGGTGGCTGCAATCTCTCCCTGTAAGGAATGGGAAATACACAATTCTTGCAACTTTTCCAGCATTGATAGTACATTGAGCAGTCTATCTAGATTCCATGAGGACAAACAAGTATCCTGGAACTGGTGGACTATGAGCTCAAGCGCTGCTCACCTTGCATGGATGTATTTGAGCTAGCACAGAATATGTTGCCACAGCAACCAGGTTCAGGCCCCAACCTTTCCTTTCTTACTCACTGACTAGTCCTTCAGCAGAAGCAAAGGTCTCTTCCAACATGTCTGAATGAGATGAAACATTTCTTTGGGTGCTGGCAGGTGCATCCAATCTCTCTTCAGGAGTCCAAAGGATGCTACATTGCCTGGGATCTGTATTTAGCTTGCAAGACAATAATTATAAATCTCATCTCTGTTCTGTACTCCAGTAGACATCTGAGCAAGGGCATCTTAAATGAGCAGAGCAACCTTCTGAAGATAGAAAGGACTTCCTTTACTAGAGTTGAGAATTGCCTGAAAAATGGCCCCTAGTTAGACTTTTCTCATCAACTTCTGTCTGTCTGTCTTTTTATATGTATATAAAGTGTCCATGTAAAATCCTGAGTTTCTTTATCTTTGTTGCAGTAAGAAGCCATCTGCCATTTTTATTTTATTTATTTATTTATTTATTATTTATTTATTTTTTATTTATTTTTATTTATTTTCAGATTTATAACCCGTACCTATCTCCCACAGAGGGACCCGGGGCGGCGCACAGGGAAATTAAAATACCAATATACAAATATACAAACATACCAAACTCTAAAACTATATTAAAACAAACCCTGCGCTGAAATCAGAATTTAAAATCCCTAATTAAAACTTTGATTCACTAAAAGTCACAACAGTGTCGAGCAGCTCATGCCAGGCCGGCTAGGTGAAAAAAGTGCATTTTCAAATGCTGGCGGAACAGGCGGAGGTCCGAGATGACACAGATTTCTTCAAAGACCCCCAAATATATTTGTGTGTAAGCGACAGAGGTAGAGATGACATTTTTGAGCCTTTTCAGAAATTAAGCAAGAATATTCATCTATGTAGGTGCCACTATTAGAATTGTTACAACAGTCCTAATTGGATGTCCTAATGAGAGTATTGCCTTGTTCATTTATTATCAGGGGAAAAGTAGTTACAGTAATATTCTTCCCTCTCTTCAGCTTTGACACAACTTAGTGTTAAAGAGGTCAAACCAGCACAAGAATTTGTGAACAGCAGTAAAGGATGGCAAGTGTTGAGTGCTCACTTTCGTTAATCAACCAGGTTGGAGTAGGGCATGTTTATGTTCCCTCCTGTCCCCCTCTGCAGACAGTTATGTCTCTGGGCCTTTTAATAGAGGAAAGTGGGAGTAGAAAAACTGCTTCTACATTCTGCAGTGATCTAATTTCAATTGCCCATCCTTTTCAAGTCCCAGAAGCATTTTTGTGTCTGCATATCAATATGTTTTTTTTAATTAATAATGTTTTTCTTCTTCAGCTTCTTTAAATTTAACCGAACATATTCTCTTTTATAAACTAAATTTATGTATATTACTATATCTGAGGTGTAGAGTTGAAAAGATTATTAGAAATTTTTGTTCATTGCTACTTGCTCTTATCTACTGCAGCCAGTCTAACTCACAAAAGGAGCAAATGTGTATGCACAGAAGACTACAGGAATAAAAGCAATGTTATTAATCTAACATTTTCAGAAAAACACATCAGCTTGTAGTTCTACTACATTAGTAGTAATACCCAATACCTAAAACATTTCTTTTTCCTTTTTTTAAGCTCCATTTTTTTTAATGAGAGGTACGGAATCATAAGTATACAGAACTAGCAGTTTGTATTCTGAAAATCTCTTCTGACACCAAAGGCTCAGGTTGCACTTGCTTCAACATAGAAGGTTTGGCATGGCGGAGACATTGCTTTTGGACTCACAGTTGCATGAGAAATTAACATTGTAATTCCATGTTATATATAATGACTGGGTCCACATATCACTTTAAAATGGTAGCTTGGTTAAATGAAGGAGTGTAGCAAGGTGAATTTCTTGCCCGCTCCTGTGTTTCTTTTTCAGCTTAATGATGACACACCGAAACCCATTCTTCTCTGTACATACGTAGCAAAAGCATATATTTGAGATGCATGTCACTTCTCTTTTAGTCCCTGGAAATATTCAGCAACTTTTACCAGAAGCTTCCATTTATATTTTCTGCTACTGTTTGCATTATAAATAATGCTGCAGTAATTGCCAGGCTCTGTCTTTGTTCATTTTTGTTCTTCACAGTAAATACTTTTCTCCCACAAATTTTAATTTTCTAATGAAATCGATGGTATAAATAATAAAAACAAGAATACAATAGTACTTTTAATGAATGGAAACAACTGAAGGCTCTTTCACTCTTTTCCAAACACCAGGAACTTACATAGTAAAAGATGATTAACTCTAGTTTCTAAACTAAAACAACTACAGGAAAAATATTCTAATTAAAATTAGGAGATCTGGACTCTGTAACTTCTCGATTCACCTCAAACGGGTTGATACAGCAACATACAAATGGAGGAAATTATCCTAAAAGGTTTTTTAAAATGGAGTGATAACACAGAAATCATTGTAATGTAACAGAAGATCAGTATTTGCATCTTTTACAGAATTTGTGTTAATAAAAGAACAACTCCAGACTATTGTAGAAGCGACCATATTCTGGTTTTACTCAGAAGTGAGAGAAAAGTTATAAAGAACATGAGAGTCATGTCTTTAAAAATATACTGGTATGACCTCTATTTTAATTACAGTAATGATAAAACAATCTAATATGTTTGGGTACTTGGCATTTTATGATAAAAATGCCTAGGTGTGGTGATGGAGAGAATTTAGAAAGCCAATAATCCACTAAAGAAGAAAAAGATGATCCTCTTAGTATTTAGATAATAAGTGTTCTCAAAAAAATGAATCTTGCAAATGTAAATTTGCATCTCTAAGCCTGATCAAAATCCTTGTTCTTAAATATGCCACTCATAACTTAAAGGTAGGGCAGGGTACTTGAAACGATGAACAAATTGCAACAATTACTTTATAGCTATTAAAAGGTTGGAGGACAGTTTGCGAACATAGCCACATTTTATTTGCCTGCATCAATTGACTATTAAAACAAGTTTTATAAAAACTGAATTATATCAGAAAAGAGAAAAAGCAGGAACAACTTACTTGCGCTGTATTGCATCCTACTTTACCAGTTTCCTCATTGAGTTTGCATATGAGAAACTGGTGGGGAAAGTTACAAACGGCGATCACATCAACTATGGCTCTTTGCAACGTACAGTAATTACACGCTGGACACACAAATGCGCTGATGGTGATTATTTGACTGAAGGGATATTACTACAGATGTAACTTGGAGGATCAGTTTTATGTCCATTTTTTTCAATGATACCGTAACTTTGAATAACCACTGAGGGCTACTTATAGTTGTTGGTGACTCAGACTTGTGAATGGAAGTACAGTACAGGGTACAGTACCCTAATGCATAATCTTCATGGTATACCATGTTTGCACGTCAGTTTGCCTTCTATATAGAAATGCTATCTGTACAAGATTGCACATTGCTGGCTGGCTTGATATGACTTACTAAATAAGATTTAATTTTATCTAAATAGGTCAGGTTTACTCTTCCGGCCTGAGTAAAGGGGATGAAATTAAGCATAATCTACGGGCTCCCTGGTAATAGTGTAAGGCATTCTGAACCCTTTGAAAGAGAAAAATCTTTGATTTTAAACTCAAAGCTTCAATAAAACTGAGAATCTGGTCAATCTCCAAAGGTGGCAGCTCCTTATTATATAAATGATCAATGTTTGTGCCTATGATTTGTTAGTAAATTTTATTGTGACTTGACTGATTGTCAACAATCAGTTTGTGTGTGTGTGTGTGTGCAGGAGGCTGATGTATGTATGTATGTATGTATGTATGTATGTATGTATGTATGTATGTATGTATGTATGACACCCCTCTCCTTTTGTGAGTTTTACTGCCTTTTCTCATGCTTGTCCATACAGAAAGTCTGTGTATGGAGCTGGAGAGCAAGCGAGCACCAGAGACGGCTCTTCCATGCTAAAAAGGCAGGAGGAGGGATCTTTGTAGCTCACGTGTCCCTTTTCTCTCTTGCTCCCCCCCTGCAATTCTCCACAGTTCTCCCTCACATCATGTTAGGCTCTTCTATCCATCACTGCATAATCAAGAGGAAGGAATTTTTGTCTTTCTCCTGCCTGTCTCCAACTCTTTGCTGGTTCTGATTTTCCTCTGCAAAAGATTCCCATCGCCTGCCCTGAACTGCTTTTTCTTCCACTCCTCTTCTTCCACCCTGCTCTTTCTCAGAAATAATCCAGAAGGAAGAGCAAAGAGGAAAAGCAAGGAGAGGCAAAGCAAGGACCAGTAAGAATCCCAGACTTTCAATGCAAAGCAAAAGAAAACGAAGAAAGGGCACCACAATCTGCCTCCCTTGCATGCCAGACAGCTGGTGCCAACTCTGGTTCCGATTATGAAGGCATTATGAGCTGCTTGCTCCAGAACTGGGTGTTGACAGCTTTCTGCTGCCTGCTGCTTTGTCATTCAGGTGAGGGGAAAAAAACTCTTTGCTTTGACCTCCCAACTTTCCCCCCTTCTCTCCCCCCCCCCCCCGCGTCTCTCTCTTTGTATTGCTTTGGAGTAGTGAGCACTGTATGAGGTAGGAAGCTGGGTACAGGCACTGGAGTACCAATCAAGCAGTAGGAGTTACATTGCATACAGTTCTCAAAGTGACAGGGAGCACCATATTTCAATCCTGCCTCCTTTCTCTCTCTCTCCCCCCCCCCCCCCACCTTCCAGCAATGGCTTTCAGTACTCACCTTTTGGAATGGGGCACATGGGGAGGAGGGGGTGCTGCATTTTTCCGTTTGTAAATATATCCCTTGTTTAAAATCCATCCCTTCTTTATAGACACATTTTTACATTCCATCAGCGGTAGGACTGCAGTCTTTTCTGCTGCATCGACACATTTTCTGCAGTTCCTTTCTGAGGTGGAGATGGTTTAAGCAACAGCTGGGGAGGGCGGCTGAAATCGCCTGTCAGGTTTACCTGGGAATAGGGCAGGGGATGGAGGATTTCAAGCTTACACGGGTGACAGCTCTGCTCATAGATTTCTTGATAAACATGGATGAATTGGATGAAAGAATCTGGGGAAATGGGAAAAAGACTGAAATGCTTGGGAATGCAGTAACCCAGGGTTCAGCCTAAGTATTTTAGATGCTGGGGCCGGTCCAAAAATGCATGTGATTATAACAAACAAAAGGAGACCCAGTCCTTGAGTACATACAGAGTGCATTCCCTTCATTGTTGTCCAGTGGCCTGGACCATATCCAGGATTGAAAGGTAGTAAATGTCGATTCCAGGAAAGGTTTAACCTCAGCATCTGTCATTTTTAGAATGTAAAGTACTGTGCATGCCCAAAAGAAAGTGAATCAGATTGTGTGAAAGGGCACCGAGATGGCTGTTTTCAATATGGATTGGCTTTTCTTTATACTAGCTATGTGCAAGAGTTCCTGCCAAGCATTGACATTTAGTATACACCAAGGTTTGGCTTAGCTTAGTTTGACTGAGAATGCATTAGAATCTAGCGCTCAGGTGTCTTCTGGAGCTCAGCCTGCAATCTAGGACAGCTTATCTGAGTATATTCAGATTTTTGCCTTCTCCACTGATATCAAAGTGACCTGTTTCCCTTCCACACAAGGACTTTTATACACAAGGACTTTCACTTCCAAGTGGATTGAACCCCTTTGTTGATCTTCCAGCTATTCTTTTCTCTTTGCTTTGATTGCATCTTCCACAACAATTGTTGATTTTGTTCTGTTTTTCTTTTTGGAGGTTTTGTGAAGGCAGATCCACAGCCTGGTGATTTGCGGAGGTGGGTCCCAAATTCCAGTTGGCGCAAAAGATGGGGTATTTCAGAAATCACATATCCCACTAGGCTGGTGAAACACAACTCTGGGGGAGAGATCCAGAAGTATCAGCTGGACACAAGAGTGAGAAAAGAGACTGGTGGAAGCAGAGGAGGCGACAGAAAAGGAGGAAGCCCTGTAAGTGATTCCAACAACCTTCTCCCACACACCATTTCATAAGCTGGTTTTCTTTTTCTTCTCACAGCTTTGTACTAAGGTTCCTACCAATAAGGCACAGGTGGCTGTGGGAGGACAGAGCAGACTCCAAGCTGTTCTTGGAAGCCAGATGGTATACACATGTAATGGCTGGGTAGCAATAGTTACTTCCAACTTTTTAACTGGATTCAGTGGTTCAGTACTTTTGGTGGCAGTTTTAGACAACTCAAGCATTTTTCCAGGACAAAAAGTTAAATGTCTCAGCTGGCATTCCATCTCCTGTCCCCTGTTGCCAAAACCAATTCTTGCCAGCATTCTGAGTTAGATATGTCCATGGAAAGGGACTTTGGAGAAGTTACCCTTGTTCAGAAGATGTTTTCATCCCAAAACATCACTTATATTTATCGTTCCTATGGAATCAATAGCAATAATATATCTTACTAAGCTATGATTTACTGAATCATAACTTATTAAATAAAATACTGTTATTTGGATTTACACGGCACGGTGTGCCATAAAAACCAATGTCTTTTCTTTCTGCAGACCATTAAATTGCTTTAAAAAACATTGAGAACTACTACATATGCCAAGGCTGGCAACATACTGACATTGGGTTCTGTGGTACATGCATTCCCCAGATGGTACACCTAGGAGCCCAAATGAAATAAAAAAATAATCAAAGAATGAATGGCCATATCTCATGATATTTTGGTGCTCTCACCTAAAACTCTGGAAGAAATTTGCCAAAACTACTACACTCTTCATAATCTCTTGAGACTGATAGTGTATTAATATGTGAAAGATCATGGGTGGGTGGGTGGTAGTGATATACACTGCAATATTGTGGCACAAATTCTACCATTGTGCATTTTTATGCAATGCAAGTTCAAAAGCCAAAGCTTGTGTCATGCTTTCACAATTCACATTTTACCATTTTGAAGTCATTACTGGTTTCAGATGCTTGTGTTGTATTTCTGTAGCTTATTAGAATGATCTCAGTCTTTTGTTCAGGAACTACTAATGGATGATAATTAATAAACATAATAAGACTTTCAATTACTATGTGCGTGACCCACCTATGGTCCCTAATTATAGACTGAGATCACTGACAAATCAATCATGGTTTAAAAAGCATGCTATAGGCAAATTCTAAACCCAAGCTAACAAAAATATAATTGCAAGACTTGCATTGCTCTATTAGAATTTGCTCAACTGATTTGACTGTGCCTGGAAAAGCCGATTGTCCCCAGTTGGGTGCAGGAAGCATTGCTTTTCTAAGGTAGAGACAGCCCTCAGGAAGACTTTTCCCACCCATCTTTTTCCACTTGGCAGAAGATGAAGATGAAATTCTTTTAAGAGGGCATTTAGAACATGAGCCCACTTGACAATCGTTGACAGTTGTTAGTAGGTTTTTCAGTATTTTGTTTCTGTATTATTATATATTCTGTGTTTTATTTCTTTTTGTAAGCTGTTATATATCTATTTAGACCAGTGTTTCTCAACCTTGGTAACTTGAAGAGGTGTAGACTTTAACTACCAGAATTCCCCAGCCAGTATGATTTAGATTGTGGTGTGATATAAATAAACAAACCACAATTGCTATATTCCCACAGCAAGCTGTGTCTCTTCCAATAAATTGTATCATGGCTGAAGACGATGACTATATTTTTATAACCTGTTGAAGCACAAACTTGCCAACCTGTATTTATCTAGTCTAATGTGTTATGTGAACTTTACTCTTTTTTTAAAAAAAAAGTTTTTTATTTTCAAACAAACAAAGACAAACAAACATAAAACATCTTGCCCTTATCAATCCCATATAGCAGGGGTAGGGAACTATGGCTCTTTTATGACTCATGGACTGCAATACCCAGAATTCCTGAGCCAGCCATGCTGGGTCAGGAATTCTGGGTAGTGAAGTCCATGAGTCATAAAAAAAACCATAGTTCCCTACCCCTGCCATATAGCATGTTATTTGGGTACAAACATTTGTGCATCACCACTTTTGATTATATATAGAATCATAAATTGTGCATCAAAAATATAATAATACACCCTTATATATCCTATATTTAGTTACAAGTGATGTTCCATCATTTTAAGACAAGAATTCTAAAATTTAATTTCATATACCTATGCCAATATTCCATTGCATACTTATTTAATAGTAGTTTATCTTTACATAGTCCCCTACCTCGTTCTATTGTTTTTACAATGCAAAGTAAAAAAGAAAATTCTTTTGATTATATATAGAATCGTAAATGGTGCATCAAAAATGCAATAATACATTGTTATCATTTATATATCATATATTCAGTTACAGTTGATGTTCCATCATTTTAAACTCGACTCTTGAGGTGGTAATGCACTGCAGCTAACCTCATCATTCCAAAAGAAAGTAATGCGTTGTGGATAATGGGATCTGGGATTATTTTTTCACCTTTTGGAGTAGATGATAGACATTGCTCTAGAATCCAATCTGAAGAATTCAAATTATGGACATCATAGAGAGACGTCAGAACAGTATAATATGTAAGGAAGTTAAAATTGCAACTCTTTTAAATAGAAAGTATCAGTAGTTTAGGATTACTCCAGTTCCCTGTTTTCTTTATTAGTCAATTTCATCTTTGTCAGTGTTTCTTGAAGTAGTACTGTTGGTAACTAAAGATGAGCTTTACATACTGAGCACAATATAAAAGCAAAATATTTCACAATAGGTTCTCAATTTGTGTCCATGAAAAAAAGAAACGATGAAAGAGTAAAACTGCTAGAAAATAGAAGAACTATTGTACTTGCAAGATGTCTCTGCCACCCTTATTCCTTTTTAAAAACTCTTTAAATTTGAGTTTCCAGATAGCTGGATTCCAAGATTTTAGAAGCAAGGTATTGCGAGGTCATTATTTATGTAGAAGCATATTAAGTAAACAAAATCTTACTCAGAGCTGATCAGCTTTGCAGCATGCAGTTTCTTATTTAGCATTCATGTAGACATTAGATCAATTAATGCTTAATATCAGTACAGCCATCTGTACAATCTGCAACCAAGATGATTAGAGGACTGGAGACTAAGACATATGAAGAACGGCTGCAGGAGCTGGGTATGTCTAGTTTGATGAAGAGAAGGACCAGGGGAGACATGATAGCAGTGTTCCGATATCTCAGAGGGTGCCACAAGAAGAGGGAGTCCAACTTTTCTCCAAGGCACCTGGGGGCAGGACAAGGAGCAATGGGTGGAAACTAACCAAGGAGAGAAGCAACTTAGAACTAAGGAGAAATTTCCTAACAGTAAGAACAATTAACCACTGGAACAGCTTGCCTCCAGCAGTTGTGAATGCCCCAACCCTGGAAGTCTTTAAAAAGATGTTAGACAGCCATTTGTCTGAAATGGTATAAGGTTCCTGCCCATGCAGGGGGTTGGACTAGAAGACCTACAAGGTCCCTTCCAACTCTGCTATTGTATTGTATTGTATTGTATTGTATTGTATTGTATTGCTGGTTGTGCTTGCAGATGCACTATCCAGTTAACCAAACCATAGTTTACTGAATTCACTCAACTCTCTATGATGGCACAATGCATGGAACCAAAAGCTAGCCAAACATTTTTTAATATGCAAATCCAGTTTTTGGACTATAAAAAGAAAAAACAGACAGAAGTCACAGAACATTAGCAGCAAAGCAATAATGATGTTGTGTAGCAGTCTTAAGTCATTCTAGACTGTTCTCCCCTTTTGATGCTTGCCTCTGAAATGAGAACTTGTTTTAAAAATGAAAAATGTAATAATAATATTTACTTTCACTCTCTTGCCCATACCTTTTCTAGCATTGTTGGATTACAACTCTCATCATACCTAGCTAATTATATTGTGTTTCTTACCTGGAAAGCAATAAGTTAGGAAAAATAGTCTGAAAAGATATGCCATTTATTTCCTGATGTCAGTTCACCTTTCACCTGTTTGTGTTCAGCTGTCTCTGCTTTCTGTTCCTTTCTCAAAGGTTGTGTTTACATATAACCCCGAGCCCTTACCTGACCACATTTTAGTTTTGCATATATACCCATCCAAGTTGTTAGCATGTTGTGTGAATCATACTGGGTTCGCTAAAAAAGAAAAAGTAAAATAAATTAATAAATTGCAATTAATTGTGCCATACAAGCTCAGCCAGTGAGAATTATGACTTTGCTGATTTTGGATTCAGATTTGATTTGATTTGATTTTTATACCACACCTATCTCCCAGAAGGGACTCAGGGCGGTGCACAGGAAGTTAAAAGCAGACATACAAACATATAAACAAATACAACTACAATATTAAAATCTGATTAAATTTGAAAATAGCCTGTGCTAAAAATACAACTAAAAGTTACCAAAAATTAAAATCAATTTAAAACTCAGTCTGTGAGAATGATCTCGGGGTCTAAGCTAGGCCGGCTAGGTGAAAGAAATGGGTCTTGAGACGTTGGCGGAAGAGGCGGAGGTCCGTGGTGGTCCGGAGTTCGGGGGTAGGTCGTTCCAGAGGGCTGGACCCGCCACAGAGAAGGCCCTTCCCCTGGGGGTCGCCAACCGGCACTGCCTAGTAGACGGCACCCGGAGAAGGCCCTCTCTGTGGGAGCGAATCGGCCGAAGGGATGTATGCAGTAGGATGCGGTCCCGCAAATAACTAGGCCCCGTGCCATGGAGCATTTTAAAGATGGTTATCAGCACCTTGAAGCGCACCCGGAAAGCTACAGGTAGTCAGTGCAACTCGCATGGCTCAACGGGAATGCCGTTACATGGGAATGCCGTGAGGCTCCCAAGATCCCCCGCGCGGCCGCAGTCTGCACCAGCTGCAGTCTCCGGGTGCACCTCAAGGGGAGCCCCATGTAGAGAGCATTACAGTAGTCTAGGTGGGACGTAATGAGTGCTTGAGTGACTGTGCGGAGGGCGTCCCGGTCAAGAAAGGGGCTCAACGGGCGTACCAGGCGGACCTGGTAAAAAGTCCCCCTGGCCACGGTCGTCACATGGTCATCCATGGACAGCCGGGAGTCCAGGAGGATATCTAAGTTGTGGGCCCTTTCCACGGGGGCTAATAGCTCACCCCCGATGGCCAGTGATGGAGTCAACTGGCTGTACCGGGACGTCCGAAACTACAGCCACTCAGTCTTGGATGGGTTGAGTCGAAGTTTGTTATTTCCCATCCAGACCCGTACGGCCTCCAGACACCGGGACATCACTTCAACGGCATCGTTGGGGTGGTTTGGGGTAGATATGTACAGCTACTTGTCATCAGCGTACTGATGGTACTCTACCGCAAAACCATGGATGATCTCACCCAGCGGCTTCATATAGGTGTTAAACAGGAGTGGCGAGAGGACCGACCCCTGAGATAACCCACACATGAGGGGTCTCAAGGTTGACCTCTGCCCCCCTGCCAACACGAATTGCGACCGACCGGAGAGGTATGAGGAGAACCACCATAAAACGGTGCCTCTCACCCCCAACCCCTCCAGTCGGTGCAATAGGATACCATGGTCGATGGTATCAAAAGCCGCTGAGAGGTCTAATAGGACCAGGATAGAGGAACAACCCCTATCCCGGGCCCTCCAGAGATCATCAACCAATGCGACCAATGCCGTCTCAGTGCTGTGCCCAGGTTGGAAGCCGGACTGGCGCGGGTCCAGATAGTCAATTTCCTCCAGGTGCCGGGGGAACTGCTGTGCCACCACACTCTCTACAACCTTCGCCAGAAAGTGATGGTACGGAGTTCTGGGGGTAGGTCGTTCAACAGGGCAGGGCCCGCTACAGAGAAGGCCCTTCCCCTGGGTGTCGCCAGTCGGAGCGTATCGGTCTAAGGGATGTATGGGGCAGGAGACGGTTTCGCATATAATTAGGTCCCGAGCCATGGAGCGCTTTTAAGATGGTCGTCAAAACCTTGAAGCGCGCCCGAAAGACCACAGGAAGCCAGGGCAGCTCGCGCAGGATCGGTGTTATATGGGAGCATCTAGAGGCTCCCGTAATCACCCGTGCGGCTGCATTCTGAACTAACTGTAGCTTTCGAGTGCACCTCAAGGGAAGCCCCATGTAGAGAGCATTGCAGTAGTCGAGTCGGGATGTCACGAGTGCCTGAGTGACTGTGCGAAGGGCAGCCCGGTCCAGTAAGGGGCGCAATTGGCGCATCAGGCGTACCTGATGAAACGCCCCCTGGCCACGGCCGCCACATGGTTCTCCATGGACAGCCAGGAATCCAGGAGGACACCCAAATTGCACGCCCTCTCCATGGGGGCCGGTGTTTCGCCCCCAATGGCCAGAGTTGGAGTAATCTGGCTGAACCGGGGTGCTGGAAACCACAGCCACTCGGTCTTGGACGGATTGAGCTTGAGTTTTTACTACCCATCCAGATCTGTACGGCCTCCAAACACCGGGACATCACCTCGGCGGCATCGTTGGGGTGGTCTGGGGTGGATATGTACAGCTGAGTATCATCAGCGTACAGATGATATCCCACCCCAAAACCACGGATGATCTCACCCAGCGGCTTCATGTATGTGTTGAATAGGAGGGGCGAGAGGACCGACCCCTGAGGAACCCCACATAAGAGGGGTCTCGAGGCCGACCCCTCCCCCCCTGCCAACACATATTGCGACCGACCAGAGAGGTAGGACGAGAACCACCGTAAAACGGTGCCTCCCAGTCCCAACCCCCCCAGTCGGTGCAATAGGATACCATGGTCGATGGTATCAAAAGCCGCCGAGAGGTCTAACAGGACTAGGATAGAGGAATGTCCTCTATCCCGCGCCCTCCAGAGATCATCAACTAATGCGACCAATGCCGTCTCGGTGCTGTGACCGGGTCGGAAGCCGGACTGGCACGGGTCTAGATAATGTTGCCATGATTCAAATGGTGTGCTTTACTTTCTTGCATCATGAATGTTTCATTTGTGTGTGTCAATATTCTGATGCACAGAGCCTGTTATAGACATGCATGGCTATCATAGATAGTTTCTTCACGAAAGATATGCCTGACCTTTGCAAGGATACTTGCATAGCTATTTATAGAGTAATACAGTAATAGATTTAATAATGTCTCAAAACATAAAGCATCATTAGTTAAATATTTGTGGGAAACTCGTGCATTCATGATGGATCTCTTAATCTCATCCGCTCACGATTTCATCTTTCTCTTGTTCTACTGACCTCAGTATGCCAACTACATACTGTAGATAAAATTAGAGATCTTAAAGCAATTGAGAGAAGGCTTTTATGCAGAACTGCCTTAGTTTTAAAAATCCTGCCAAGTATAAGTAGGCAGGAGATGGAGCTACAGGGAGAATTGGATATTTTTGACAGTTTTTCTTCTTTCTAAAAAATAAATAAATAAAATTTAAAATTCCAGATAATAGCTTCTTCAACTACCAGATTCAGAAAGTTGCTATACTCTTAAGTATAGAGTATAGAGGTGAGACAAATTGTTACACAGAGGGAATTGTTTTTTAACTCAGCATTCACAATTCAGTAAAGAAATAGAAGTTCTTCTTTGTCTCCAGAGTAAAGATATGTTAATGAATATGATCTGTTTCTAATATATTTTGTTAGATATTCTAGGTAAATGAAAGCCCTTGCTGTTATTAATTTATCCAGCCTTTTAAAAATATATATAGGCATATGTCAGACATATTGTGGATTTGGTTATGGATCATAGAAAGCAGATATTTCAATAGAGTATTTTTTTTTGTTTTTCAAGTGTATATATAATTACACCATACTGTACTCTATTGTACTATTAAGTGTGCAGTAGCATTATGTCTGAAAATGTACGTACCTTAATTACAAATGCTTGATTGCTAAAATACTTATAATCTGAGCTTTAGCGAGTTCTAATCTTTTTCTGATTGAGGGTGAAAAAAGAAATGGAGTATCTGTGAAGTGTACTAAAGCGAAGCGTATAATGAGGTATGTCTGTATAACTCAAGAAGCTGAACATATTTAATAGTTCTGCTCCCGTATTCCGCACAACAATCCCGTGAGGCTGAGAGAAAATGACTGCCCTAAAATTACCCAGCTGCCTTTCATGCCTAAGGGGGACTAGAACTCACATCCTCCTGGTTTTTAAGCCCGCACCTTAACTATTACACCAAAGTTAAGTGGACAGGAGAAATCCTCACTCAAATTCACACATTTTGGAATGCTTGATGCCTGGCCATTTTTCATCTCTTTTGATGACTTCCTATATTTAAAATATTTGCAAAATATTATTTCTATGCTGTTGTAGGATCTCAGTGTCTTTTATATCATATATTCTGTGGTAGCTGCCCCAAGATGATAGTTTTGTTAAATAGGGTGCAGGATTGTTCCCCAAGTATAGAATCTGCAAAAAGACCCACTTGCAAAATTTAGATAGTTTTTGGTCCCTGGAATGGCTTTGGGTCTGCCTTCCTTAAGCAGGAAGAAATAGAAGCAAAAGCATTGCTCACACAGATTATTTTGCTTTGCTGCATTTTAATTCTGGTTCTAACCATTGTGAGATCCTCTGCAGTTGTGATAGGAATTAACAGTTGGCGGCATTCTGGGAATTTAATTTCAGAGAAGAATATTAGAGATGGGCAGTGAAGTATTTTCTGGCAGGACTTGCAGAACTGGCTCACTTCCCTATGCGAAAAGACCCACTTGCAAAATTAGAGTGCTTCCAGATGGCCTGCTCAATGTGCTGCTAATCGAAAAACATTGTAGAGGTAGTCTATCTGTGGTAAGAATAAAAAAAGGAGGGCTATAATACAAGAGACAAGATGATTATGCAATGAAAGCTTTGTCAAGAAACATTTCTGAGATGCTGGAGAGGTAGTCTCAGAGTGGGAAAGTTATTTTCTTCACCCCACGAATATATTGTATTATGTTTTCCATATTTCACTAACTTGAGGCCCTCTTTAAAAAACTAAAATAACATTTACCATGCTTCAGTATTAAATGCATCGTATTGAGTTCAGTTTCCAATTAATTCAGTGTGACAGACTTGCCATTGATTTCCTTGTAAAATATATTTAGCTAGCTTAGTTTGTGAGCCAGTTTGGGAGAGTTGTTAAAGCACCAGGCTAAATCCTAGGAGACCAGAATTCTAGTCCTTCTTGAAGCACAAAACCAGGTGTGTGACGCTAGGCCAGTCAATTTTCTCAGCCCTAGGGAGAAGGCAGTGGCAAATCACTTGGAAAATCGCAGGAACTACACCAATTGCCAGGAGGCAACAGTGACACAAAGGCACAAAAACCCTGTAATAAACAATTACCTTAATTTGGACCTAACACTGTCAATGTAAAAAAGCAAGAACATCCAGGTTTTAATTTAGAACAATGATCCCCAACTTTTCATCCACCGGCAGTGGTGGTAGTGGTGGTTTGGGAGAGGGAGGGGATGGTTTCTCGTGCATGCCCACTGCTTGTGCAAATGGAGCTGCCATTCACCTGCCATTTGTATGGCTTGGTTCCCAACAGGGCAGGTATTGGGGAACCCTGTTTCAGAAGGTTCCCATTCTATTTCATTCTGAAAATCTTTGTTCTGGAATTATTTTCTGATGGCAAGAAGTATCCCCCCACCCCCAAGCATCCCTATCCAGTTTTTGGCATGTCATTGTCATATATAACAGATACTAACTGAACATTCAGACCCTGTTAATGCAAAATAACTCTAAAGGAGGTAGGGTAGAACAGTAATTCATACAGAGATGCAGCAGCCTCTTTCTTCTGAAGATAAATGTATGGCAATAATAACATGATCATGCATCATTGCATATTAACTGTTCCTGTGGGCGTATAACTTGCCAATTACTTAGTGCCTTTCCCAATGTTTCTGGATGTTTATTGCCTTAATTGAGACAAAGTGGAGTAAGGTAGACTACGACTGGAAAGGAAGCTGTACATGTGCCTTTGGACCAACTTCACATATTGTGTGGGAAAACAGAAGAGAATGGATTGTCTTGACCTGTTGGGTTAAAAGAATGGCATGAATATTAATAATAAGAGTAAAATATACTTTACTTAATTGATACTCAAGATTACCATCCTACCAAGACATTCATTTCAGAAAAATAAACTAAAACAGAACAAGTAGAAGTGAAACAATGCAACTTAAAAATTCAGCCTCCCCAAACATTAAAGAGCAGGAAGATTTTGCAAGGTAAAGGTAAAGGTTCTCCTTGCACATATGTACTAGTCGTTCCCGATTCTAAGGGGGTGGTCCTCATCTCTGTTTCAAAGCCGAAGAGCTAGCGCTGTCTGAAGACGTCTCCATGTCCGGCATGGCTAAACGCCAAAGATGCATGGAATGCTGTTACCTTCCCACCAAAGATGGTCCCTATTTTTCTACTTGCATTTTTACATGCTTTTGAACTGCTAGGTTGGCAGAAGCTAGGATAAGTAACGGGAGTTCACTCTGTTACGTGGCACAAGGGATTCGAACTGCTGACCTTTCTGATCAACAAGCTCAGAGTCTTAGCCTCTGAGCCACCACGTCTTTCTTGATTTTGTAGAATCATTGAAAAGATGGGAAATTGACAAAAATTGGCAGAAGAATGTAGTTAAAGGCAGTCACTGGGAGGTCTCTCTCCCCACTAGTTCCATTCTGATCTGTAAGAAAGTTCCAGCTCTATTTTTTTTTCCCTGATCCACTTTTGCCTTCTATGTTTTCTTTCTTCAAAACCTCTTTAATGGATTCCATTAAACTCTCTATTGTAGGTGTATGCAAGTGTTAAACTAGATTTAATTGAAGGTGCGCAGAAGATCTCATCCATAATGAATTAGATAATCACTCTGCCAGGATGGGAGCAAAGGTAGAATTGCTGCTGCTGCTATGGCTGGATGTGGGGGAGTCACACAATTTATATAACAATACATACAATACATAGCCAATTATAGTGGGTAGGTGGTTCAAAGTACAGGTCCCCCTTTATGTTTTTCATTCTGTCTGTAGTTCCACCAGAGGATAGTTTATTCCAAAACTAATCTTTCTGTTGCCTGGATAAGTAAGTGGTCAGAGGACAGGTTGGGCAAGGCAGGACAGTATTAAAAATTCTAATTCTGCATAGTGCCCTGTTTATGATAAAGCTTGTGAGATGTTTCATAAGCTTTTCTGAGATTTTCTGGCATTATTTTGTTTTTACAGTCTGACAGATTTGCATTTCCAAGTTTCCAAAATTAAGCAAATCTAGAATTGTTACCCAACAATTTTTTCATTCTACATTTTTATGAAAGTGCACATGATTTCATTGTAGAATGGTTGTATTTCAAAGTTGTATCTGTAGCCTTCTGATCTTTTTCAGGCCAGATTTGTGCAACAAAATGTCATCTCTGTAAAATTTGGAAAATAGTACTGTTTGTTTTCAATATCAATAGTGTCTTAAATTAAAACTAGTTGCATATTCCTTTCAATCAGCATGCTTGGCTTGATACTGGTGGACAGCTGATTAATTAGTCAGATACTGTTTTTTGTATGAACATGGAACTGATCATTAATTTGCTACAAAAGAAATAAAATGAGATCAGTAATTAAAGCCTTCTTCATAGGAACGGGAACTGATCAATTAAGAAGTAATTCAGTGTTCTGAACAAAAACACAAAACACAAAATAACAACAGAAGAGGTGGAAACTGAAGAAAACTACTAATTTAATCAGGGTAGGGAAACGAGCTTGTGATTTACTAATCGTTATAGAATAAACTTAGTTATGGAAAAAGGGAATTGTAGGAATTCCAAATCAGTCAATGAAAAGCAGAGCTTTGGTTATGATAAAAGACTGAAATATAGAATGAACAGTATAGTATCTTTACCAGATTATTTTTATAGTTTATTGTTATGAACTGATATATTTCTGTAGGTAAATATAAGTTTCATTTTGAAGTGGAGTTTTCAAGGTTTGTAATTTTATTATACTTTTGTTTTTGTATGGTAAGGTCAAATCAGAAACATAATAAAGATGAATATAACAAATTAAATGTCATGTTCAGTACATATATATATAAACATGATTTTCCCCTTCAAGTTTAAATAATTTTAAACCTATGGAAAATTACCAGTGTCTCTTTGCAACTTGGACTTCCTCTAATTATTGATGAAGAATTTTCTTTTTTTGGATTTGTGTTTTCCTTTCTGGATTGCCTTCGTTATTATACCTATGGAGTTGGAAAAGCGTTTCTCTGTTGGTTTCTGAATTTTGCAGCTGTACAACTTTGAGAACTCTGGACTCCTGATCTGCCTTACCAGCCCCACCCTAAAAACGCCATTTTACTGGCACGGATTTTAATAGCTAAACATGGCACAAGAAGCAACGCTCGCAAGCCTTGAACAAAGAATGACTGCCCTTGAAACTGTTATACAAAATTTGGTATCTGAAATTAAGGCCCAGAGGGCAGAAAATGTCAACTTTAAAAAGGAACTATTGGACACTCGAAAACAAGTGCTTGAGAATACACAGAAGAATGAAGAATTGAAAGGGGGGCTGGAGGGGGCTAAGGGAGAGATTAAAAATGTTTCTAATGAGGTTGTGGAAATAAATGCGCATGTGACTAGGATTGATTTGGAAAGGATGACATATTTTTTGAGATTCCAGAATGTTTCTGAGATGGATGGTGAATGTCTCCCTGATCTTATGAGTACAATTATTGCAGACTATTTACATAAACCTAAAGAAGAGATCAGAGGGGACATTGACCTAGTCTACAGAATAAATTCTGCATATGCTAGGATGAATGAAGTACCCAGAGAGATACATGTAAAATTTGTTAGAAGGTCAACCAGAGAGGAAATCTTGAAGGCGCAAAGAGGGAGTCCTATGATTTACCAACAAAAGGAGATTACCATCTTGAAGCAGATTCCAAGAAAAATTAGAGAAGCCAGAAGGAAATTTTCCTTCTTGTCTAAAACATTGTTTGATCATGGGATCTGGTTCAGGTGGGTGATACCCGAAGGGATGCTGGTGTTCTGGGAAGGAGGTAGAGTAAAGATTAAAACAGTTGCTGAGGCGGAAGCCTTTCTTAAAAAACATTCCTCTGTCCTGGGAGAAGATCCAGGGGGGGCAGGGGGAGCCATGGCCCCGCCCGCTGGGGGCCAGGGGGAGAAGGGGGAAGATACAATTGCCAAGAGACTTAGATCTAAAAAATAACTTTGCCCTGGTTTTTCTTTTGAGTAATATTGTATGATATTTGTAATCTGGATTTTTGCAATTGACTGACAGTATATAACTGAAAAATTTAGGAATATGTACTTGCTCCCAGCTTGTAGTGTTATGTGAAATGTTTCTTTTCTTTCTTTTTAATAATGTAATTTGAGGTTCCGGAGGAGCCGACGACTTTGACATGACCACTCTCAAAATTTCTATGTAACCCTTACCCTACCCCACAAAAAAATGTAAACTCAATAAAACTTTTTCAATATAAAAAAAAAAGAAACATAATAAAGATGAATATAACAAATTAAATGTCATGTTCAGTACATATATATATAAACATGATTTTCCCCTTCAAGTTTAAATAATTTTAATAACATCCATCTCTTCCTAAAATACAAGAAATATACCAGGTCACTTTCTTGGATTATTATTTGTATATTCCTTTTTATTATTAAGACATCCGCCAGTTTCTTTTATGTATCCTGTGTAGCATCTCTTTTCATTTAATTCTTGTAGCATTTTATTTTTGAATTCTTTTTCAATCAGTCTCAGCCTTGTCTAGTAAACCTGTTTCATAACATCTTTTAAACACAGTCTATCTGCAGAGGTAGACACTCTTAAAATTAATTTATATATCCATTGTTCAAAAATACCCTTCAGTGTGTCCTATTTTAAAATATTTTGCACCATTCTCTTTTAATAAATCTTTAGTTCCTTCTAGTTCCCTCTAGTGTCCAACCTTCAAAATACCATCCTATGTTTTTAGTTAAATAATTCAAACAACAGCACTTATTGATGGAAAGGATTATTGTAATTAATTCCAAAATCATATTTCAAATTTAACTGGACATTTAATCCATTTCTACATTTTCAAAATCAAAGTTCTAATTACCTTTCTGCTCTTTATTTCTTCCCCACCCTAAAAACACATTTTAAGTCCTTAATCTTGTGTATTAAAACTTCTTTCTCTAAGAATTGAAGGAAACTCACCTAGTGTTTTCCTAATAGCTGAAAACCAGTTATTGAGCAATTTCTGAAAGTGCTTAGAAAAAGAAGTATGCAAAACCAATCTTCTTTTAAAGACACCAAGCATGTTTTGAGCAAGATGACTATTCCCTTGTCCCAGAGCTCTAAACCCATTAAAGACTATTGTCTTGTTGTCTTCTTATGAGAAGCAACTGTCTGTAGCATTTGTGGGCAATCTCAAGGCTTCTTCTTGTCCAGAGAGGAATTACAAAGACCTGGTACTTGCTAGCTCTTCAACCTGCCTCTTTTTGTCAATTTCTTCACCATTTCTTTTCCAAGGGTCGAGAGATATCATTTTTTATAATGTATATTCAAAAATGTTAGTTATAACATGCATGATGAACTTATTTCTAATATTCTTGCTGGACCATATATAATCCAAGTATTAAATTTCTGAACGCAAATGAATCACAGTGTAGTGTAGAGAGTTCAGAATTCCATTTCTAAAAATCTAGCAAAGCATGCAGGAACACTTCATTACAGCCAGTTAACAAATAATACATATAAAGTGATACTTATGTACCACCATAAATACCATTTACATTTGCTTGCAATGACCCATAATTACCATTTGGTTACACATTAATCAGAGAGATACACTTGGATCTCTTTAGGGTTTTTTTGCCTTTTGGTTTTCTTTAATTTTAGTTTTCACTATTTTGATATCCTTTGCATGTGATTGGATTCACTGTATATATTTTTAGAAATAATTTTTTTTATTTACTTGATTGACATGAAGAACCCTAACCTTCTCATCATGTATAACAGGTGTGCCATTTCATGAGTAAAATATTTAGCAATCCTAAATATTGCCAAAGAGAAATAGAAATTCTAGATCATATCATATCTATCCACTCACTTGTGGGGTGCCTCAGGGGTCGGTCCTCTCACCCCTCCTGTTTAATATGAAGCCGCTGGGTGAGATCATCCGTGGTTGTGGGGTAGAGTACCATCAGTACGCTGATGACACTCAGCTGTACATATCTACCCCCAACCACCCCAACGATGCCGTTGAGGTGATGTCCCAGTGCCTGGAAGCCATGCAGGCCTGGATGGGAAGCAACAAACTTTGGCTCAACCCGTCCAAGACCGAGTGGCTGTGGCTTCCGGTACCCCGGCATGGGCAGCTGATTCCATCGCTGGTCATTGGAGGCAAATCACTGCCCCCCGTGGAATGGGCCCGCAACTTGGGTGTCCTCCTGGATTCGCAGCTGTCCCTGGATGACCAGGTGGCAGCCGTGACCAGGGGGGCTTTCTACCAGGTACGCCTGGTACGCCAGTTGCGCCCCTTTCTTGACCGGGACGCCCTCCGCACAGTCACTCAAGTGCTCGTTACGTCCTGCCTAGACTACTGTAACGCTCTATACATGGGGCTCCCCATGAGGTTCATCCGGAGGCTCCAGCTAGTACAGAATGCGGCCGTACGGGGGATCCTGGGAGCATCTCGAAGCTCCCACATAACACCTCTCCTGCGCGAGCTGCACTGGCTGCCGGTGGCCTTCCGGGTGCGCTTCAAGGTGCTTGTTACCATCTTTAAATCGCTCCATGGCACGGGGCCTAGTTATTTGCGGGACCGTCTCCTGCCGCATACCTCCCTCCGTCCGATCCGCTCCCTTAGGGAGGGCCTCCTCAGGGTACTATCCGCCGGCCAATGCCGGCTGGTAGTGCCCAGGGGGAGGGCCTTCTCAGTGGCTGGGACATCCCTCTGGAACGACCTACCCCCCGAACTTCGGACCATCACAGACCTTCCCCTCTTTCGCCACTCACTTAAGACTTATCTGTTCCATCAAGCCGGCCTAGCTTAGCCAATGAGTAAATGTATTTTACAATTTTAATTGGGATTTTTAGCACAGGCTTTTAGTTTAATTTATTCTTAATTCTTCTGTATTTATTGTTATTTAGCGATTTTAATTTCCTGTGCACCGCCCTGAGTCCATTTCGATGGAGAAGCGCGGTTCTATAAATCTAAATAAATTAAATTAAATTAGTGGTTGGTGATTTTTTTATGGTGAGATACAATAAGCATTTGATATTTTGGAGTTTATTGTAAATGAGAAAAATGGATGTCACATATGTGTTTTACTACAGATGATTGTCTAGAAGTTTTAAAATATTACAAGAGTTTGGGATTTTTTTCTGTGGCAGTATTTTGGAACAAATTACTAATGGACATGTGCAAAATTTAGATTACCAATTGATGGCAGAAAGAAGATGCAAAAAAGACTGGCTTTTTGCAGGCCTGGTTTATAACTGAGTAATAGAATTTATCTTTTCATTCAAGACTTCAAAATTTTGTTAGTTTGCTGAGTATGCTATTTTAACATTTAAAATTTTGTAAGCTTCCCAGAATAATCCAAAAGTTGATGACATATCAGTTTGTGAAATCAAGTGACAAATAATTCATTAGCAAGAGAACTGTTAATACCAATCCCTGAAATTCTTTAGCGAGCCCAATTTACCTTAATTTTTTTCTTCTGAGCAGTAAAATCCTGGGCTGTTTTATTTCATTATTTTTGTCTCATGTCTGTGGGATATGTGATACATATAAAAAGTGGGGAGTAGGGCTTTGATTGCATCTTGCAACCATCCTATTAGCATTCTTGACACCCCCTCCCATGAATGCTCAATCAGCTGGTAAATCTATGCTGTCATCCCATGAGTACTAAGGTTCTTCATGAGCATTGCATGAGAGGCTTTCTCCAAATATTTCTGAAAATATTGAATATATTTTAACCATCCAATTTGTTTATGTGATTGTATACTTTGGGGAAAAAGAAAGGGAGTCTGTTTCAAGTTCCTTCGCCTACTGTAGCCTTTAAATCAGCTCCTCACCATGACTCAGTGTGAGCAAAAGGAGTCACTATGTAAACTGAGATTTGGAGTGACCTTTTTCTTCTGTATAAATATGTTGCAAATACCAATCAAAAGGAAGTGTTAAATGTGTTCCTTCTCTTTGCAATATAGTCTGAACTTGTCTTACCCTTCTTTTGTGTTGACCCTTCTATGGTGTTTCCTTGGAAATCATAATTTTCAGCCCTTGAAATATTCTCACCACTTCATGCTACAATTGTCCTGTCTTTCTTCTGTAGGAAAAGGAATGAGCAAACTACAAACCAGAACTAACTCTCATGTTTGAATAAATTTCCTTTTTCCTTAGCCCTTATTTTTAGCCTTATCCCTTTCCTCCTCTATTATAAAGCCAAAAATTGCATTAGTTCAATATGCCGCAGCAGCTCTTTAGCAGGATTAAATCTGAGCCAGGATTCAGACCCAGAAGCTTTTAGTCTGTTGTCTACATTTCTCCCATTGTTCCAATCGCTCTGATGATCCATTTGATTTCCCATTCCATTACCAAACCTCCCTCCCATTAGCACGCTGCTGCTCTGCTTGTTTATGTGCATTCTCTGATATCATTTCATATCCCAATATTGAAGAACTTGTCCTCAGAACACATGTGATCAGTGCTAATACACTCTCAACTGAAGGGAAAAAAGCATGTCACAAAATATATTGTTTGCTTGTGGAACTCTTTGCCACAAGCTTTAATTGATCATTGCTGACAGAAGGCTTTTATGAAGGAGTGGTCTCATTTATTGAGGACACTTAGGAGCAGCCAACTTCCATCCATAGTTGTAGGCTTTTATAAAGGGACTATTACTTTTATGTCATCAAATAAGGTGCAACATTTTAAGATGAGTGCTAATTTAAAAAGAAGGTGAGAGAGAAAGCGAGTAGGATGCAGTAGCTGAAGCTGCCTTCTGACATGCTCTGTGAGAAATACAACAGAACATTACAAGCTTAAAGTGGTGTTCCAATTTATGATTTCATGCATTATATATTGAGCTTTAGTACAAAGAAAACCTCTACACTGCATATAATTGGAACTTTGGAATTCACTGTCACAACTACTCTTGGCTGTCATCTCAACTGGGTCCAAAACAGGGTTGGAACAAGAAATCATGAGGCTCAAGTACTATTAGAGTTGATGGCCATCCACCTGGCAGACTAGTGGGCCTCCTTGTATAATTGGTTAGCTGCTGGTTAGCCACTGGTTGGAAACTATGAGAATAGACTGCTGGATTAAATGGGCCATGGGTCCAATTCAGCCATGGGCCCAATTTAGCAAGCCACACATTCCTATATTTCTGAATCCATTCCTACTGAATTGTGCAGTAGGTATATACTGTATATGTGTTGTTGACTAAAAGTGTTACTTGTTTGTTTCTGCCCAAATTCCTGCCAGTTTCCATTTCCTGACCAAGCTGTGTGAAATGATGTTTACGAACATGAACAGCCTCAGGGAATTGTGTAGGAAATATATACACAAAAGTTTGAGGTATATGCAAACTGTGGAAGAAACTTAAGAAAAAGAAACCCAATAAAAGCTGGAAGGGAAGCAAACATCTCCTTTGGCTAGACACTGCTGTTCTAAATACCGGACATATTTGCAAAGTGCAGTTCCCTAAGCCATTACTTTGCAGATCTTGCAATTCTAGTACATTCCAATAAGCACATTACATATTGATATTTTGCCTTATTAATGTTCAAGCAAAAGTGAAATCAGAGTGCTAGAGTGCAAAATGGTGCAAAGATCCAGATGCCAAGTAGCTATCCCTATAGTCCAGGGTTTCAGTTGTGCTACTGCGTAGAATACGGTAAATACTGATTCATTCTCTGATCTGATACCAGAACGCATACTGGTTCCTGCATCTTGCAAAAATCTTTTGGAAAAAATAATCATAATATTGACTCTCTGTCAACATTAATTTGTGCCTGCTTGAATTAGTCCTTGCAGGTGGTTAGCTACAACAACTCAGTTCAACTTCATTCATTGAGCTTTCTTTTTCCTAAAGATCCACATGTTGGAATGTCTAAAATATGATCTGTAATTTCCTGCAGTTGCAGGGAAGGAATGAGATAGACTGGGCTTGTATATAAATTGATTGTGATATCCAGAAATCACCCATGCTCGCCATCCTTTAATTTTTAAACATTAATGAAATTCAGAGTTGTGTAGAAGTCTAATTATATCAATAATTTGCCATATTTGTATTTTCTATAAAAAATAACATTCTAATAAGGAATTGCTTCATTATTTATCTGCAGGTAGCCCTTGGTTACTAACCAATCATTCAGCAATTGTTCGAAGTTGCAATAGTACTAAACAAGTGGACTTTATGACTTGCCCTTAAAGTTCTGACCATTCTTCCATCCCTGTGGTCATGTGATTATAAACCGGCCCACATTTACTGATGTACCCACTACATGATATAGTCCTATGGATTGCAATTTGTGACTTTTCCTGCCAGCTTCTCACAAGCAAACTTGGTAGAGAAAGTAACAGGGAAGATCGCAAGTTGGTCTGGTAAGTTTTCTGCACCTTTCACCCTCCTTGAGTCTCATTGTGCTTGTATCATGCTAACTTGGCCACTTGGGCACACTCTCCCACCCAGCCGCTTACTTACCTACTGGTCTGCTTGCAAGTTCTCTGGGACTTCAACTTTGGCTATTAGAAGCTGGCAGGAAGTAGCAAGGAAGTGCTTACCTAATGATACATGATCCTCATTTAACTACAGCAAGAGAACTGCAGGGGTTGCCCTTGCCATGCAATGCAGTCATGGACATTGCACTTTATGGCCAAATCACTTAGCAATGGAAGTTCTGTTCCCAATTCCCATAGTAATTCAAAAACTATCTGTGTCTCTTTCTCTAGTCATAAATTGGCAAATATCCATTCCCAGAATCTAATATCGTTCTGTTTTTCAAATACAGTTAGTCCTCCTTAACAACCACAATTGGGACCAGCAAATCTATCATTAAGTGACACGGGCATTAAGCGAGACATCATGTAACTTCAGTGCCTTTGACCTCACTTTTGCTGTGATTATTATGTTATTAAGGTAAGCAAATCGCTGCTGTCCTTAAGCAAGAAATCACATGGCTGTTGCCATTTTACCATTGGCTTTTGCACTGTTTCTGCTTCTTGGAAGCCATCTATGAAGTGTGCAAGTGATAACCATGTGACCTTGGGATTCTGTGATGGTTGTAAGCCCCATCAGTTGTGAGCTGCCCAGATCTCGGATGCATGGATGGTTTTAAGCGCAAGGACTGGTTCTAAAGTTATTTTTCAGCACTGTCATAACTTCAAATAGTTGCTGGATAGGGCACTTGTTAAACAGGAAATACATGTATTGCACTTTCATTTGAGTTCTTATAAGATTAGATTTACCAGGTGATGATGGGAAATTCTATTCTCATCTTTTAATATATGATAGGCAGCTTTGAGTTGACTCTTATCCAAGCTGGTTGTAAAAACAAGATTTGAAAGCTGAGGAATAATGACTGGTTAGCCAAGGTGGTTGAATGAAACGTTCATGCAAAAAGATGTGTATTGTCCAATATTGGAATCAGAATCACACTCAATCAAAACTAGCTGAAGAAACTATGCTTAGCTCCACTGAAACATTGAGTTGAGCTCTAAGCCAAATGTAGGGTTTGGCTATTTATTTTTTCTGCATTGTGGATAGAACGTGGATCAATAAAAGGCTTTATGAAGGTGAACCCACTGCAAGATAGTTAGATATCTGATACTCAAGAGAAACTTTTCTTCTATTGGGCTCCCAGTTGTTGAATACTTTCCTCAGGGAGGAGTGCTGGTTTTACCAAGTTTTAACTGCGAATTGATTTAATTGGATTGATTTCATTATGCTGTTTTATAATTTGACTTCTACTTTTGTTTTAAACATAAACATTTATATCAACAGAAGGGGATAGTTTAACAAACAAACAAGGCATTAATAATTTGGGATGTTTGGCATTGGGGTATAGTATCCTGCAAATAGTAAATCAGAATTAACAGGAGTATATTTAGAAGCATGGAATTCAGGCCTACCAGAACTAAAAGACAGGTTTTTTGGGGAGTGGCTGCTATTCCCTAACTAATAAGAAGGAAATGTTTTATCTCATATTCTGCTATTTCTATTTTGTCCAAGCTTGTTTGGGATTCCAGAAGAAGGTGGTCTGCACTTGAGAAACCAGAATTGTGCCTTTTGCTAATCTTTGGGGTTTTGAGTTCTCCAGATTTTTCCCACTGCAGAGGTGATGCAGGTGGGAATGCCTTTTTCCTAGGGTCCTGAAATTTGAAGAATTAAATCTGTGTACTCTTCTGATTCTCACATGTACTCCCTGAGCCTGTGAAATCAAGGCAACATACAATTAACCAGGACAATATGCAGTTTCTGACTGTTCTCTCATGCCATCTTTGCCATAAGATAAAGTGTGACCTTAACCAGAATAAGATTCATTTTCTCTGCTCCATCATGATCCATTTTTCCTACTATGCAAGCACACAAGATCAACCCCTTAGGATTGCAGCTACCCCAGAGCAAGTGATTTCTTGTTCCTAGGACCTAGGTCATCGTCAGGCTGGGGTATGACAGAACTGAAAAAGCATAATGAAAGTCATATCTGAGGAAAACTTGCCCTGCAGGATCCTTCTTCCCTTCTTCCCTCCCTCCCCCTCTTCAAAGTTTTTATATCACTCCCTCGTATAGATTCTGGGCAGTTGACAAAGTAAAAACATTGAGCATGAAATGTTCTCCAAACCACAGCTCTTTTCCCTCAAAGTAACATCAGAACAAAACCATAAATGGTTTCCAATGACCCTCAGTCAGCAAATACTGCTGAGAATGACCTTCAGTGCCTTTTCAATGCTAGGAGCAGTCCTCTCTGGGGGTCACATATTGTACATAAGGGGGCCACTGCTGTAGAGTCCAGCTTCTTGCCCACCTATTGCACAACAGAACAGGAGCATAAGGAGTCTTTCTTTAGATGACCTCACAGAACAGGCAGAATCATTTTGAGCAAGTAAGGCGGGTCCTAATAATTATTAATTCTATATTCTTTTCTTTAGTATCAGATGTATTGGGTATGGTGGTTGTGAATTCAAGTTCAGTAATGAGGTATTCTGTATTTTTATAAAGGCACTTGTGTCTTTTGTCTTACGTATGTGATAATTGCAATAGATTAATTTCTCACTGTATGCATATGAAAGGAGTGGAAGGAGAGGCGAGTCATGGTAAGTTTAAGAGGGAATATGTATGATCAAACACAATTGGTTGCATAAACAGCATTACAGAACCACTCTGTTACAATAATAACCAATGGATTAGAGTTTATTTGATATTACTATAGATCAGGGGTAGGCAACCTTTTTATACCTACCATCCACTTTTGTATCTCTGTTAGAGGTAAAATTTTCTAACCGTCCACTGGTTCCACAGTAATGGGGATTTATAAAGTAGGGAAGTCAATTAAATTAAAAAAAGAAAAGTGCTTCAGTATCGGACAAAACCCATACCGGCCACCATGAAAGCTGGAACGGCCACTAGTGGGCGGTAGGAACCAGGTTGACTACCACTGCTATAGATGAAGGCAAAAGTCAAAAAAGGCTCTGCCTTAATTTGTTTTTATTGTTTTAGGTTATCCATCTAGCCCAAGTGAGTTTCCTCATCCCTGCTTTTGGTTCAACCTTTACTTTGGATCTTGAGCTGAACCAGTAAGTATTTACTGCCAAAATAATTGTTCTTGTGATTCAAATGTATGGTTCCATTTTTGATTGGGTGATAAAGGGAGGGGAAAGAGTAATTGTTTGGAGCCTCTCTGATAATTGCAGCCAAGAAATACATTTAGCAAAATTATATATAGAACTGTAAATCTTGAGCAAATAGAAAATCACACAGAATCAATAAGGAAATAGTAAAAGATGTCCACATTTAAAAAAGAAAGAAATCTTGTCCATGGAAAGTTGTGTCATCTCAATGCTAAACTAGGATTCTTCTTTTTGATAAACTGCTTCTTATGGTACAATGGAGAACATTTGGGTATATATTTTTAACATATGTAATAAAATGCTTTCATGTAAAAGGATGAAGTATATTGTATAGCAGAGTTGTAAAAATACCTGAGATTTGCTATCAATGCTGGTTAGATAGTGCATGTGTGTTTTATGTTTATATAGCATGACATAGTGGATAAAGCCATAGTCTGTTCAGTCACATCAGGAAATCTTGTCATTCTGTAAGTGCATCTTTTCACTGCCATAATAGTTTAAACATCTTTCTTTAAAAAAAACCCGACTCTGATCACAGACAGGAAAGACTCTGTTATGGAAAACTGAGTGATTTTAGTTAATACACCATGCTAAACCACAAGTGTGGATCGCAACAAATTGTGATAAGTTCTTAAAGAGATTTGAGTACCAGACCACCTTATTTGTCTCTTGAGAAATCTATATATGGGTCAAGATGAACAGTGAGAACTGGACACGGAACCACTGATTGGTTCAAAATTGGGAAAGGAGTCAGGCAAGGCTGTATGCTGTTGCCCTGCCTATTTCACTTATATGCAGAGCACATCTTGAGAAAGGCTGAGCTAGATGAATCAAAAGTTGGAATTAAGATTGCTGGGAGAAATATCAACAACCTCAGATATGCAGATGATACCACTCTAAGGGCAGAAAATGAAGAGGAATGAAAGAGCCTCTTGATGCAGGTGAAGAAGGAAACATTGGCTTGAAACTCCAACATTAAGAAAACTAAGATCATGGCATTTGGCCCTCTCAATTCCTGGCAAATAGATGGGGAAGAAATGGAGATAGTGACAGATTTTATTTTCCTGGGCTCCAAGATCGGCGCAGATTGGGACTGCAGCCAAGGAATTAAAATACGCTTGCTCCTGGGGAGGAAAGCTATGGCAAATCTAAACAGCATACTAAAAAGCAGAGACATCATCATGCCAACCAAAGTGCATATAGTCAAGGCTATACCTTTTCCAGTTACAATGTATGGCTGTGAAAGTTGGACCATAAGAGAAGTTGATTGCCAAAGAATTGAGGCCTTTGAACTATGGTGCTGGAGAAGACTCCTGCGAGTCCCTTGGACTGCAAAGCAATCAAACCGGTCAGTCCTAGAGGAGATTAACCGTGACTGCTCTTTAGAAGGCCAGATCCTGAAGCTCAAATACTTTGGCCACTTAATGAGAAGAAAGGATTCACTGGAGAAAAGCCTAATGCTGGGAAAGATTGAGGGCAAAAGAAGAATGGAATGACAGAGAATGAGGTGGTTGGATGGAGTCACTGAAGGAGTAGGCATGAGCTAAAATGGACTCCGGGGGATAGTAGAGGACAGGAAGGCCTGAAGGAACATTGTGCATGGGATCGCGATGACACAACTTTGCAACTAATAACAGCAACAAGCCACAAGTACTGTACATTTTGGAGTATAAGATGCCCCCCCCCCCCCAAAAGAGGGTGGAAATGTTGGTGCGTCTTATACCAAATACAGCCATTTTTGGCCTCCGGAAACCCTGCTCTGCATGTCCCATTTTCAAAAAAACGGGGTGCGCAGAGGGTTTTGGAGGCCTGCAGAGTACTTCTAGGGGCTGGGGAAGGCAAAAGGAGGTGAAAAATGGGCCCATGTTTTGGAAAAACGGGGGCGTTTTTGCCCTTCACAGCCCTCAGGAGTACTTTGCAGGCCTCCCAAACCCTCTGTGTGCCCATTTTTGTGGAAAATGGGCTTGTAGTTGGCCTCCAAAACCCACCAGGAATGCTGATCTGGTTTCGGCTGATCTGGGCCGAACCGGCAGCAACCCATCTCTGAACTAGCAGATAGTTAAGAGTAATTATACTGAGCAAAGGAGAGTTGGCAAACAGAGATAGGATCAGTCACACAAAAGAAATGACAAAGGTTTTGGTGTCCTCAGTTCTGGAGTGGCTTAGGAAAACAGGAGAATATGAGGCAGATTTGATCTCAAACATGGATGAAAGTGTTTATATAACTTTCATACTTTTGTCCCCAGTCCCCAGGAGTATTCTGCAGGCCTCCCAAACACTCTGCGTGTGCCGTTTTTGCAAAAAACAAGCCTGTTTTTTGTGAAAACGGGATGTGTACAGTGGGGTTTCTGGAGGCCAAAAATGGCTATATTCGGTGTATAAGACACACAAACATTTCCACCCTCTTTTGGGGGGGGGGGTAAAGTGCGTCTTATATTTCGAAAAGTACGGAACACACTCTGGCGCCAGGTTTGGATTTAAAATACAGTTGGTCCCAGCTGTTGTGATTTATACATCATGGATTAGTGCAAAGAAGAGCAACCAAGATGATTAGAGGACTGGAGACTAAGACATATGAAGAACGGCTGCAGGAACTGGGTATGTCTAGTTTGATGAAGAGAAGGACCAGGGGAGACATGATAGCAGTGTTCCGATATCTCAGAGGGTGCCACAAAGAAGAGGGAGTCAAACTTTTCTCCAAGACACCTGGGGGCAGGACAAGGAGCAATGGGTGGAAACTAACCAAGGAGAGAAGCAACTTAGAACTAAGGAGAAATTTCCTAACAGTAAGAACAATTAACCTCTGGAACAGCTTGCCTCCAGCAGTTGTGAATGCCCCAACCCTGGAAGTCTTTAAAAAGATGTTAGACAGCCATTTGTCTGAAATGGTATAAGATTCCTGCCCATGCAGGGGGTTGGACTAGAAGACCTACAAGGTCCCTTCCAACTCTGCTATTGTATTGTATTGTATTGTATTGATTATAGCATAACGTGTGTACCAAGTCATTGTGGCATGTTTAGTAAATTGTTATCAAACAGTAATTTGGCATTCCACATGTTCAGTGTAACAATCAAATTGAAATAGTAAACAATTGTGTAGCTTATTTATTTTTTAATAGTTTAATCTGGTATATTTATATTTGTTTATTTATTTTGCTGTTTTTTTAAATTCTGTAAACCAAGAAGAATCACGTGAGATATTCAGCTATGTGAATTGAATAAACAAAAATAAATAATTATCATTCTGGAAAAGTTAATCAAGCAACAAATCAGTGAAAATCTAGAGACAAAGTAATTACCAAAAGCTAACAGGTTTGTCAAAAAGAGATAATGGCAGACAGATCTTATTGCATTCTTTGACAAAGTGACAAAATTAGTGGACCAGAGTCCAATTTATTTCGACTTCAGTAAGGCATTTGATAAAGTACACCACAACCTACTACTTGATAAGATAGAAAAATGTGGGTTTAACAGCATCGCCACCAGATGGATTCGTAACTGGCTGACCAACTGCACTCAACATCTAGTCCTCAATAGAACTGCATCTACTTAGAGGGGAGTATGCAATACGGTACCCTAAGGCTCTGTTTTAGGCCCAATACTCTTCAACATCTTCATCAATGATTTGGACAAGGAAATAGAAAGGGAATTCATCAAATTTGATGACACGAAGCTGGCAGGAATAGCCAAAACTCCAGCAGATAGGCTTAAGATACAGAAGGATCTTGACAGAGTTGATCATTGGGGGGCTATCTAATAAAATGAAATTCAATGGTGAAAAAAGTAAGGTTCTACATTTAGGCAAGAAAAACAATGCACAGGTACAGTATAGGTAGTACTTTGCTCAATAGTAGTAACTGTGAGAGGGATCTTGGAGTCATAGTGAACAATCATTTAAATATGAGCCAGCAATCTGCTGCAGCTGCCAAAAAAGCCAACACAGTTCTAGGCTGCATAAATAGAGGGATAGAATCAAGATCACGTGAAGTGTTATTACCACTTCATAATGCCTTGGTAAGGCTACACTTTGAATACTGAATTAAGTTTTGATCTCTACGATGTAAAAAAAATGTTGAGACTCTAAAAAGAGTGCAGAGAAGAACAACAAAGATGATTAGGGGACTGGAGGCTAGAACATATAACAGAGATGTCTGACCACATCTCTCTGTACTCTGCCCAAAGTATATGCCCCTTAGGAAAAGGATACGCCCTGTCTTGAAAACTGTCAATATTTGGCTGGAGAGAGCACTCTGCCAGTTGCAGGACTGCTTTGAGACTACCGAGTGAAGCATATTTGAACATTTGGAGCTGCAAGAATTTACTGATGCTGTACTCTCATACATTAAATCATGCACAGACAATGTAACAGTGAATAAGCGCATCAGAGTTTACAGTAATTGTAAACCCTGGATGTCAGCAGAAGTACAATCACTTCTGAGAGCCTGAAACTTCACCTTCAAGGCAGGAAACGAAGACAAATACAATGAAGCCAGGGCAAACTTGAGAAGAGGCATTAAGGCAGCTAAACAGAAATACAAACAAAAGGTAGAGAATTATATGGAAGATAATAACTCAAGACAGGCGTGGCAGGGGCTACAACATCTAACCAAGTATAAGGGCAATATGAAAAAAATAGCCAATGCTAATGCCATGCTAGTAGAAGAACTAAATAGCTTCTTTGCCCACTTTGAGGTCAAAAGATCATTCTCTGTGGCTCTAACCCAAAGGCCCTCTAACCTCCAGCCACTCACCCTGGATGAACATCAAGTGAGAGCTGTATTGAAGGCTGTAAATCCCAACAAAGCTGCAGGTCCAAATGAGGTATTGGGGAAAGTAGTAAAAACCTGTGCTGACCAATTAACAGGGGTCCTAACAAGGATTTTTAACATCTCCCTGCAACAAGCTGGAGTCTCATCATGCTTGAAAGCAGCCACAATTATTCCAGTTTCGAAGAGAGCAGCCATAGATAGCCTGAATGACTATAGACCCATTGCACTGACATCTATAGTGATGAAGTGCTTTGAGAGACTGGTCCTATAACACCTTAGGTCCTGTCTTCCACCAAAATTTTGATCAACATCAGTTTGCTTATAGAAGCAACAGGCCGACAGGGGACGCTATGTCCACTGCTCTACATATCGCACTGAACCACCTTGAGAAATCTGGGAATTATGTCAGAATGCTTTTTATAGACTATAGCTCGGCCTTTAACACCATTTTACCAGGCATTCTCATTGAAAAGCAGACTGATCTGAATTTCCCTCCCCTCACTTGTGAATGGAACAAAGACTTCCTCATGGATCGTACACAAACAGTAATGGTTGGGTCCTTTACATCTTCCTCACTGAAGCTCAGCACAGGCTCCCCTCAGGGCTGTGTGCTCAGCCCCTACTTGTACTCGCTGTATACATATGACTGCATATCCTCTGATCCATCCAACATCACAATAAAGTTTGCAGATGACACAACGATGCTAGGTCTCATAACTGGAGGGGACGAATCAGCATACAGGGAAGAAGTCCAGAAGGTATCTGCATAGGGCTCAAAAAACAACTTACATCTAAATACTAGTAAGACAAAGGAGATGGTGCTAGATTTCTGGAAGCATAGAGAGGAACCTGTCTCCAGTATGTGGAGAGGGTTTCCTTTTTTAAATTCTTGGGATTGCTTATTAGTCATCTCACCTGGAAAAACAACACGTCCCTGGTGATTGGAAAGGCTCAATAGAGATTTCATTTCCTTAGAGTCCTGTGAAAAAATCTGGTGGAACAATGACTGATGACCTCTTTCTATCGGTCCACCATAGAAAGTGTCCTTACATATTGCATGATAGTATATGGTATGCTAGTTTAACAGCTGCAGACAGGAAGGCACTACAGAGAGTGATCAACTTGGCACAAGAAACCATTGGTTGACCTCTAACACCACTGGATGACATCACCAGCAGAGTAAGGAAGATACTCAGAGGTAATTCACACCCTGGTCAGTATCTCTTTGCACTTTTGCCATCGGGCAGAAGACATCAAAGTATAGCCAAACAAACAAACAGATTTAAAAATAGTTTCTATCCTTAGGTTGTCAGGCTTTTAAATACAACCACAATCACTCCATGCACACGTGGAAATGTATGACAAGGTTTTTCTTCCTTTCTTTTTTTGTTTCTGCTATAATTTTGTACCAGTGAGGCTAAAGACAATAAAGTGAGGCTATGACAATAAAGACTATACTGTACTGTACTGTACTATACTAATGGTTGCTGGAATTGGGTATGTCTAGTTTAATGAAAAGAAGGACTAGGGGAGACAGGATAGCAGTGTTTCAATATCTCAGAGATTGCCACAAAGCACCTGAGGGCAGGACAAGAAGCAATGGGTGGAAGCAACCTAGAACTAAGGAGAAATTTCCAGACAGTTAGAACAATTAATCAATGAAACAACGTGCCTCCAGTAGTTGTAAATTCCCCAACACTGAAAGTTTTTTAAGAACACCACCAAACTCTTTTAAGAAGAGATTGGACAACCATTTGACTGAAATTTGTCTAAGCAGGAGGTTGGATTAGAAAACCTTCAAGGTCCCTTCCAAGGTCTGTTACTCATTGCACAAATCTAGAGAGTGATCCTATGTAAAATATTTTTTTATCCCATCCTTTTTCATATACAATTCAAGGCAGCAAACATACCAATATTCCTTCTTCCTCCTATTTTCCGCACAACAGCAATCCTGTAAAGTAGATTGGGTTGAGAGAGAATGAGTGGCTCAAAGTCACTCAGCTAACTTCATGGTTAAGGCAGGATTAAGACTCATAGTTTCTAGGCTAGCATTACACTGAACTGGTTCTCCAGTTATTCAATCACAATAGTCTTGTATTAAAAATTTCATAATATAAAGATCCAGAAAGATCCTATTTTGGAATCATAGTGTAAGAGAATATTCTTATTGTATTAGGTGCAGAGGAAATTGGAAGTTTCTTTCTATTTCTTTTGGTTTTCTCTTTATGCATTTTCCTCTTTTTTCTTCTTTTACTCTTATTAGTTTGTGTTAGCTTTTATGTTCTTTGCAAAACTTTTAATGATAGATAGATACATGATGGATGGATGGATAGATAATAGATAGATAGATAGATAGATAGATAGATAATGGAACAATGGTCATTTGGGCAAATTTCTGAATATTTTATTCCATGATACTTTAAAGAGGGATTAATATATTAAGGTATAAACTTTCATCAGCTGCGAGATACCTATGTCAAGTTGCAGATTTACATATATGAGAGTAGAGAAAATAATAGAAAAATGTAATCTCTTTTTTGGGCAGGAGATAAAGTCTGTAATTATCTTCAAACATTACAAATTATTACATACATAATAATCATAGTTTTAATTTGTTAATTAACAGCAATAATTAGATTAAAACACTGTTATCTCAGTTCAGATATTTGTTTTAAAAATGCATATGGAATAAGCCATGTTTTAGCTTAGATTATACACCATGTTCTTCTCTCCAGAAGAGACCAAGGTCTCAAGGATGGATTGCAATATGGGAGGTGTGAAATTTGTAACATGGGAGTCCTCACATATTTCAGCATCTTCCAATGCTGTGTCTTCCAGTGTGTTGATTTCCAACACTCTTTTAATTTTCAGATATCTTGGCCGGGAGTTGTAAGAACTAAAATTTTAGGTTACTTTATTGGCAAAATTTGAGGTAGGAATAGGCAAATTCATAGGCATGGATGTGGGTGCATACTTTTTCTTAACATATGGTTGCAACAGAGTGTGTCACAGGATAAGAGTTACAATGTGTTGATTTTGTATTTCTGATGGCAAGCCAAGATATGTGGCAGCAAATGTGAAAGAAGGTGTGCTTGTCTTCCTGTTTGTTTATGTAGGTGGGTATGCATATGTTTGCGTGATAAGACTGAATGCTTGTTATGAGTGAAAAGTGCCACTTCAGTTATACTAGCTTTGTCCCATCTGCTTTTATTAAACAATTATGAAACATACTTATAACTGAACACAGCTAAAAGAAGAAGAAATGGAGATGTCTGGTTCCAGAGAATTTTCTAGATACATTGATTATGTTGATCTATGACTGTTATAGATTTGTTTTAATTTATATATGTTGATAATTCTTGTGCTAATTGAAATATTGAGATATGGAAGGGGAAGCACTGTTTTTAATTTCTAAAAAGGACTTTCAATACTGAAGTACAAGCATACATCTTCATATGCCTTACCCTTCATCTCTGATGAATCCGGAGATGTTATAACTGCATAACAATGAGAGAAAGTCACTCTGTACTTGCTTAGTGACACTCTACACTTGTTATTTATAACTTCCAGAGATGTCTTGTCAATGAAAAACAGTTTTACTGCTTTTCTTGTAGTCAAATTTCAGTCCCTCTATCTCAGAAACTGTTTTGGAGTATTACATCAGTATTTGTCAGGTTTTTTATGCATGGGTGCCTGTGCACAAATGTGAAACACTGCAAGCAAACTATTGATTATGATAACACCATATTTGCTCATTTTGTGCATGAGATTATAGTTATAATTAATTTTACTCAGATCCCAGTGTTTGTTCATTTATTATTATTCGTTTAAATTTACTAACTACCTAACTCCAGGGGACCATGATTATGTGCATAATGTATATCAATATATGAGCTTCTATGTACCTTTTGCAAGTTTAAATAGGATATAAATAGGGGTGTGGCTGTGAGAAACCAGATTTTTTTTCATGCAGTGATTTATTATTATAAGAACCATGCAATATTGTAAATATATTTGGCTTTTTTTCATTCTATTTCCTAAATATGTGTCTAAATATATTATCTGGCGTGAATATAGTTTGAACTACTATGCTTGAAAGGTGTGATTAGGTGAGTGCCTTTTAATATTTAATAAGGCATCTGGAAACATTTCTGTTCATCTGTTCATCTGAAATTAAGTTCAGGGTTAGGCACTAGATCACTGTAAGATGAGGTAACTGATGATGAGCCTTAGTCTGTAACTAGATATAGTGTGGTAAATGAGCAGGTCAGGTAACTGAGTTTCACCCCTGGACTGTGCCTGCTTTTACCCAGGAGTCCAGGTGCCCTGAAAAATGACCTGAGCAAAGCTCAATGTTCATTTTCAGTGTTGGAATTTGCTGGGGCCACAGAACTGAAGGAAATATGCAGGGCTATTTGCCAGGGACTAATAGCTGCTAATAATAGTGCATCCAGGAAGAATGTTTGTAGAATGCTACAGATATGTGGATTTCAATCCGAAATCAACACATCTGTATTGAGGAAAGGCAAGCTTTGTAATTGGCCAACCTAGATTTGCCAAATAATGAATTCTAGTTCCTGGCTCAGTTAACCCATTTCTTTTTCACCCAAGGAATCATCTCATGCAAGTCTTTGCAGAGAAGATCTGCATTCAGAAGCTAAGTGGTAGGAATCATTGTTCATGCCAGTCCAGAAAACTCACAAGGTAGCCCATGCTTTGCATGATAATGCCCCTGTCACAATAGTGATTCAAGAAATTTATTACGACATGCACCCATACAAGTGCCATGATTGTCAACTAGAGCAGAGTTCGGTTGCCAATGTTTTCACTACCAGTTTGGGTGCGCTCCCACACACGCATGCAACACTTCTGTACAGGAGCAGAAGCGGCTGGGCGGAGCGTCCTGCCACTGCTACTATAGGTTCGGCTGATCTGGGCCGAACCGGCAGCAACCCATCTCTGAACTAGCAGATAGTTTAGAGTAATTATACTGAGCAAAGGAGAGTTGGCAAACAGAGATAGGATCAGTCACACAAAAGAAATGACAAAGGTTTTGGTGTCCTCAGTTCTGGAGTGGGTTAGTAAAACAGGAGAATATGAGGCAGATTTGATCTCAAACATAAATGAAATGTTCTATGCCTCCTACCCCATACATCCCTCTGACCAATCCTCTCCCACAGAGAAGGTCTGCTCAGGGTGCCAACGGCCGGGCAATGCCGGCTCGCGATGCCCAGGGGAAGGGCCTTCTCTGTGGCGGGCCCTGCCCTCTGGAATGATCTACCCCCCGATCTTAGGAATATCACAGACCTCCGCCTCTTCCGTCAACAATTAAAAACGCACTTTTTTCGCTTAGCTGGCCTGGCTTAATCTTCCGAGTCCATCTACTGCTTTTAAATTGAATTAGATTTTATTGGGGTTTTAATTGGTTTTAGCACAGGTTGGGTTATGTAATAAGTTTTTAATATTTATGACATATTTATTATCGGTATTTATGTATATGCGTGGTTTTAATTTTTCCTGTGCACTGCCCCGAGTCCCTTTTTGGGAGAGTGGGCGCGGTATACAAATTTAATAATAATTTAAAAAAATGAAAGTGTTTATCTAACTTTCATACTTTTTCTTCTTCTATTAGCCATCTGTTGTCCTTAAATTATGTGGAACGTCATTTTGGACAGGATGGAAATGCCAGCCACACCACAGTAAGGAATCTAAAGATCTATATCTGTATTGCTTAACTTAATATTTAAATATGTGTAGAGTGCCTTTGCATCAGGAGAGGTGGGGGAGAGGGGAGAGGGAAGGAAGGAGGGTGGGGAGAGAAGGAGAAGATCATTACAAGACCTTGCCCTGCATTTATTTCAAGCTACTTCTCCCATCTGTTAAAACATGAAAGAACTAACTGGGTGGGGCAGTGGGAAGATTGTGGATGGGAGGAGTGCTGGTTGTGCTTTGCAGCTGCCAGAGCAAAGATGTAGATTGCAGATGCTGAGTCTGAAAAAGAATGAATGGATGATCCAGAAATAGCCCTGCTCTCCCTGCAAAAGGAAGCCTCACAAGTAGAGCATCAATAATACTAAGTGCTTGCTAAGTGGTTGGTCACACACAGCCTCCCAAGCAGCTGCAGCCAATCCTTGGGTCCATCCACTCCCTGCTTTGCCAGGAGCACTGGCTTCCCCCATTCTTGTCTAAGCTAACCTGAACCATGCTGTTTTCTATAAATAGTCATGAGAGGGAGGTAGTTGCTTGCTCATGCTGCAACAACCTTGAACACAACAGGCAGGGCAGGGACACTTGTGAACTGTTTCATAGAAAGACGCAAGCAGGCAAAAGAAGGTCAGCAGACAGACATGCACAGAGGTTATAGCTGGGTATCGATGTGCCAATGTCATTTCAAGTATCATTTATCGTTCTTCACTGCTGCTGGTATTGTTCAAATGCAGTATTATCCACACTGATTTTACATTTTAAATGCCATGTTTCTTTGAGGTGTACATTCAGCATCACCACATCTTACCTGAAAAATAACACTCTGCTCTCTGTCACTCTCCAACAGTGTTGAACTATTGTTCGTATTAAAATTAAAATCATATGCTGAATATGATAGGAGTCATAGGGTACTGGATGGTAGAAAACCACATCTGGAGGGTACTGGATGATAGAAATCTAGAACATCTGGAATCCACATTTAGTCCTTTGAGAGTCCGCCTGTCCACCTACATTCTGATCTATTTTCTGGTTATCTCTTGCCTTGGTTCCTGTAATCTTCTCTCAGCTTTTTCACCATAATTTCAGAAGACTTTAGCTAATTTCCTTAGTCCTCTGCCTGACATCTGTGTCGTTTATATCTCTAAATAGCCATCCTATGCTAATCTTTTCTTTGTTATATCCCCAAAAGCTGAAATATCAAGATCTGAATTATACAGGGCAGGGGAAGACAGTTCCCTTTCAAATGAGATGGTCATGCAGTCCATACAGACAGAACATGTGAAAATGCTTTGTTTAACAGATGTCAGGACCACATTTTGGATATTTTAAAGGCCATGAACATGAAAGGAGTTTGAGGGTTTTAAGTGATCTTTCAACAGTAGACTTGACTGAGCAGATATTATGATAATCTGGTCATAGTTTTCCCCCTCTATGATGAGAAGTATTATGTTTCCAAATTTGTATTAAGCTTGTAAATTATCATATGAGGCAGCTCTGAAAGTTTTGTTCTCTTTGTGGCTATGCAAAGATGTTTAAGTGTAATTGTGTAAGAACAAAAGAAATCAAATTTCTTCTTCCACTTTACCTTGCTGTTTTTTGTCATTTTTTCATGCCTATTTACTTTTTATATTAGATCAGTAGTAGAATTTAGTTACAGGGACACGGTGCCTCAGTGGCTAAAACACTGAGCTTGTCGATCAGAAAGGTCGGCAGTTTGGAGTGCTGTTTGACGGAATGAGCTCCCGTTACTTGTCCCAGCTTCTGTCAACCAGGAAGTTTGAAAGCATGTAAAAAATGCAAGTAGAAAAATAGGAACCACCTTTAGTGGGAAGGTAACAGCATTCTCTGTGCCTTCGGCATTTAGTCATGCCGGCCACATGATCCCGGAGATGTCTTCGGACAGTGCTGGCTCTTTGGCTCTTCATCTCTTTGAAACAGAGATGAGCACTGCCCCCAAGAGTCGGAAACAACTAGCACATATGTGCAAGGTTAATGACCAATTAAACAATAATAGCAAATTGAAACAAATTTAGTTCAAAGTTTATTTAGCATGTACTAAAAGACAAATCATATTTTAATTTAGATCTCTACTGCTGTAAAAATGATACATTCAAATAATAATAATGTAATTTAAAAAACCCACCAATTTCTTTTAGCTATTTGCTTTAGAGCAAGTTCTGAAAAAAGAGCTACCTAAAACAGTATCATGCAAAAAAGCAAAGGGGATGACCTTTTAAAAATAATTAAGAAAACAAAACCTAGTGCCAGAAAAATATAACTGAACACTCATAAATCTTTGATGTAACAAAACATAAGTGATTAAATTTGTTTACCTTATCCACAGGAGGAGTCATTTTCCAACAGCAAAATGCACCCATTTGTATTTGGAAGGCCTCAAGTTCAGTTTATTGCTTATTTTCATAGCAATTTTATTACAAATTACAGCAACAAAAAACTAATTCAAACTAAAAAAATGAAAATATTAGATTCAAAAAATTGAAGACAAAAAAAATAATATAGTAAAAAAAAGATATATAGAAAGGAACGTCTTCCCTCTTTATCACAAGCATAAATAATTTTAATAACTTATTAAAGGTAAAGATTTCTCCCTGTCTGAGGCATGTGTGACTCTAAGAATCAGAAATGCTTATCTCCATTTCTTGGCTGAGGAAGCCAATGTTTTCAGAAGACATTTCCATGGTCATGTAGCCAGCATGACTATACACTGAAGTGCACAAAACGCTGTTATCTTCCCACCAAAATGGTACCTATTTATCTACTCACATTTGCATGCTTTCAAATTGCTAGGTCATGAATCCAGGTTGGATATATCCAGTGCCCCCAATAACTTATTACCTTCTCTTAAAATAAACGAATGATCTTTACTTCCCATATCCCATCTGTTATTTAGAAACAAATCATTAAAACCTTGTCATTTCAACTCCAATCATCAAAAGTGCATGAGTCGTTATGGAGATAACAATATATGTGTTTTAACCTTGATCAAAGAAACCAACTCTATATTTCTTAGATTTATTTCTAACTTTCTGATGTATAGTCACTTCAAATAATGTACTAGAAATTTATTTTTTTAATTTGTTTCTTTGTCCCCTTTCATAAAATTTTTCAAACCTTCATAAAATATTTATTTGGACTTACTCTGTTGATTTGTTATTTGTATATCCCTTTTAATTATGAATATATCATCTAATTTCTTTTGTATGTCCATGTAACATTTTGTTTCCATTCATTCTTATAGCATGTTATTTTAAAACCCACTTTTAAATTGGTCTCAGAAAACTTGTTCCTTTTTCATAATATCTTTTAAATCAAGTCTACCTATAGAGGCAGTCATTGTCAAAATTAACTTCTGGGTCCATTGTTTAAAAATATCCTTTAATATATCCAATATTAAAATATTTTGCTCCATTCTATATTTCTAAGTCAAATTTAAGTGTTTGTCTCTTTTAACTGTAACCTTATTTGCTTCTATTTCATTTAGTGTCCAAATTTTAAAATCTTGAAGAATTAAAAACAAAAGTATTTTCCTAGGGGAAGGATTTTTTTATAATTAATTCCAAACTCATGTTTCAAATTTATCTGGACTCTTAGTCCATCTGTTACTTTCTAAAAAAATGCTTTGGTTCTTTGTTTAAAATAATTTTTTAAGTCCTTAAACTTGTAGTTAAAACATATTATCCCCCCCCCCACACACACACACCCAATGTTCCCATTCTTCCTGCTCTGTTGGATATTCTATTTCTCTGATCTCCAATAAACCGACTGCACATATTTTTTCCACCCATCCTTTGAGTGAGTTATGACATCAATCATTATTTTCTACATACTCCCCTCTTGCTTCTGGAGTAGCATAGAGGATCTGAATGGTAGTGCTTTGGTGGAGAGGTTTGATTTGTCCCTTGCTAGTTGGTTGTTTATTTTGCTCTTGTATTAAAGAACAAGCCAATTTGCATTACAAGAACTTAAGCAGATAAAAGACAACATGATGTGTTTTACATCTATTTTAGGGACCAAGTGAACACTGTTACTATCAGGGCAATCTCCGTGGAGAAGCAAACTCTTTTGTGGCTTTATCTACCTGCCATGGCCTACAGTAAGTAAGGAATGGTGAAATGGGAAAAGCAATCATGACAAAGAAAGCCTGGTTTCCATCAAGGCAAAGTCAGTCTGGTTGTGTTGTGTGTGTTTTTTTTTTAATGACTGTTGGGTATTGTCCATGTTGGGATCGTTTGTAGATAAGAAGTGGTTTAGTTAGGCACTTAAAAATTAATAACTCTGATAATGGACATTTAAAAAAATAATAATTCTGATCAATCAGAAACCTGATTAAAGTTGCTACTTCAGTGTTGAGTGGGCTTGGGGGTGATGTCAGCATGGTGCAATTGTGGCTTCTAATGTACTGAAAGGTCAATTTAGCGCCTGTGAATAATATTTCCTGTATAATCTGCAGTTAGACATTTCTTGCATAATCTGCAGTTAGACATTCCAGATTCTGTTTTTATTTCCCTGAGTGAGAGGAATAAGGAATGTCAACTATGACTGCTTCATGGAAATGCTTAGCATGCCACTGTTTAGAAACGTGCAACTTTGTCCTAATGAAGTTACTGATGCCTGCCTAAATATTGTTTCTTAATTTTTTTCTGCCTAATGTAAATATAGTTGCTTTTGTGTTTTATGTAACCTCTTCGTATTTCTTTGCACTTCTTCAGTGGTGTTTTCTCTGATGGAAAAGACATGTACCTCCTGAAGCCTCATGATTCACCTGAACATCAAGCGGTAAGGAAAGCGTGGCCCGGGCTGTAATTCCATCACTGCCATGGAGATACCTCACTTGTGTTTCATCCCCAGAGGTGAAAGGAAGTTCGTGTTGGCTCCCTTCCCTCCTGTAAACCTCTGTAGATATTGGGAGTCTGTTCTAAGGCAGGGTCAGTGTCAAAGTGAGGTGTCTGGGCAAAATTACTGGCATTGAATTGCAGAGGCCCGGATTCAAATCTCTCTTCAGATAGAAAGCTCACTTGAAGGATATCAGCAACCATTGTCCATCAGACCAATTGACGTCACTAGGTTCTTCTTAGGATAAAAGGTAACAATTACAAGGTACACAGTTGCTTTTAGCAATAGTGACATATAAGTATAATACACATAAATTCTATTTAGACTTTCTTGGCATAGTAACAGGAAGAAAGAAATATGCCAGCTTTAAAACTGTGAGGTCAGACCCATGCAGGGCTAATTAACTCCAACCTTTATCAAGAAGTTTTTGTGTGTTTTATTTTTCTGAACACTTTTTGTTTACACTGCAATAAGTGTATTGATTTTAAAATTGCCTTTCTTTCTCCCAAAGGGATAGGGAAGATATTATGGTTGCAAATCCTCCAAAAGTTGCTAAAGAAAATACCATACTCAGATTCTAAAATTTCTGCTCCAATATGGAACTATATCATATCTGATTCCAAAGAAATTGGGATTTTCCATAATGCTAAATGACTTAGGCAGCTTCTAAATCTGCCCTCCCCCAAATGTGGCCTAATGTATTTCCAGCAGCCACTCTTTTGTAAAAGCCATGAAAAGGAGTTTCCCAAGGTGCTTCCTTTGAATGTTGTTACCATAGCAGCAAAGGGAAGGAGATTGTATCTCCCCCCCCCCCCCCATAATCTGCTTCCTCTACCTTCTTACTTCTCAGCTACCTGAATTTGCACACATGTTTTACTATTGCTTTATTTCAATCAATCATTTTAGAGATTGTTGAATGAAAAACATGGTAGGGGAATATTATAATATTTTGCCCCAAAAGTATTGGTAAAAAAAGAAATTGCGATAACATAAACAAGAAATCCAACTTAACGTAAGAAACTGATTTTCAACATAAGGGTGTTTAAATATTGTAATTGGTGAACCAGTAAGAAAGAAACAATTTTTAAGCATGAACAGGCTGTTCTTCATTGTTGAAAAACATAACACCCTGGTGTATATGGCACTTCTATAGACAATCTTTTCAACAGTTTAGAAACAGTTGCAAAGCTGTGAGATCTGACAATATTGGTTACGAGAGAACTGACTCATGCTTCTTTTGGCTTTTCACCAATTTATCTAAAATTGGGGCAAAGCTGATGTTTTCTTTTGCAAAGTTTCAGATATCTAAAACATGTAAATGGTTTTATCTCTCATAGATGGAATTCTTGCTTCCACCCTTTGACTATTCCTGTGCTATATGTGCATGCTATTAATTCCTCAGGTTCTTTAAGAGAAAATATGGTTTAGTAACTGTGGCTTTCATAACATCACAGGGGTTGTTTTGCACACAACTGAACATAAAAATGAAAGCAAGAACAGGAGTAGTGATGCTAGCAGTTATTTCCTTTTACACATACCCTGTAAAAGTTTTTAAAAAGTTTTTAAAAATCATATTAGCTTCACCAGGTAATATAAAGAAGAATAAAGATATAAAAAGCAAAGTAGAAGATAAACTACTAATAAAACATAAGCAAAACAACAACAACAACAACAACAGTCACAAAAAGTGAAGAACTGGAGTGCACCTGGACCAGATGAGTTATATTGCTTCTGGTTAAAGGCACTTACAAGTGTGCACAAAAGATTGGCAGCTCAAATGAACCAGATTTTAAAAACACCTGGAAATGATGACTGGATGACAACTGGAAGGACATTTTTGATCCAAAAAGATAAAGAAAAAGGGAAGGACCCTGGAAACTATAGGCCAATCACCTGTTTGCTAACAACATACAAGCTCCTTACTGGTATCATTGCAAACCAAATTTATGGATACTTGGAAAGAAATAACTTGCTTCCTGTAGAACAGAAAGGATGCTGCAAAAATTCAAGAGGAACAAAGGACCAACTGCTGATTGACAAGCTAATCCTAAAGAATTCAAAGAAAAGAGGACCCAACCTGTTCATGGCTTGGATAGACTATAAGAAAGCATTTGATTCAGTTTCCCATAGCTGGATCAAGAAATGCCTGGAAATCTTTGGCATCAGCAGCAACATACAAAAATTCATGGAAACTGAATGAATCTCTGGAAAACAAACTTATGGCTAATGAAGAAGAACTGGGTGAAGTTGAAATTAAACAAGGCATTTTCCAGGGTGATTCCCTTTCATCCCTACTTTTTTATACTCTCAATGCTACCACTGACAATCATTTTGAAGAAGATGAACTGTGGATACAAACTTGCAAAGAAAGGACTTAAAATTTCGCACTTGATGTACATGGATGATTTGAAGCTGTTTGGTAAAACAAAAGCTGAATTTATTAATTGAAACCACAAAAGAATTTAGCCAAGACATTGGTATGCAGTTTGGAATTGACAAATGTGCAACAATGGCAACCAAAGCAGGCAAGGTCATAGAAGATGATGGAATAGAACTTGAGAATGAAGAAATGATAAAGGCAGTAAAACAAGAAGAAGGCTACAAGTACTTGGGGATTTTAGAGGCCTCTGACTTAATGCATAATAAAGTCAAGGAATTAACTTCAACCAAGTACATTTGATGAATCTGCAAGATATTAAAGTCCAAATTGAGTGGAGGAAACATCATAAAAGCCATAAATACCTGGGCTATACCTGTGATTCGATACTCTGCAAAAATAATTGACTGGACCCAGATGGAGTTGGACAATTTGGACAGAAAAACGAGGAAGCTTATGACAATGAATCATGCTTTGCACCCTAAAAGTGATGTTGACCGATTATATCTACCAAGAGCAGAAGGTGGTCGAGGACTCCTACAAGTAAAGCAGACTGTGGAAGAAGAAAGACACAGCTTGAATGATTACATCCAGAAAAGTGAAGAACCAATGATTAAGGAAGTAAATAAAGGAGGCCTTTTAAAGAAAACTAAGTCAAAAGCTGAATATAAGAAAGAAGTAATTGAGAAACGAGTTGAAAATTGGAAAAGCAAAGCTATGCATAGCCAATATTTGAAAAGTATTGAAGGCAAAGCTGACCAAAAACTAACTTGGAACTGGTTAAGATCAGGAGTACTGAAAAAAGAAACAGAAGGCTTTATTTTGGCAGCTCAAGAACAAGCCTTAGCCACTAACTACATGAAGGCAAAAATTCAACATGTTACCACCAACAGCAAATGTCGCCTCTGTAATGAGAAAGATGAGACAGTCGACCACCTGATCAGTGGGTGCAGCAAAATTTCACAAACTGACTACCTACAACACCATGACTGCATTGCTAAGATCATTCACTGGAAATTGTGCCAGAAATTTGGATTTGAGTACAGGAAAAATCACTGGGAACATCAGGTTGAGAAAGTTTTAGAGAATGAGAAAGTCAAGATCTTGTGGGACTTCAGAATTCAGACTGACAGGCACTTGTCCTACAACACACTTGATATAACAATAATTGAAAAGAAAAAAGTATGGTTGGTTGACATTGCAATACCTGGTGATGCACGAATTGAAAATAAGCAGCAAGAAAAAATCACAAAGTAACGGGACTTGCAAATTGAAGTTGAGCGACTGTGGAGGAGGAAGTTGTGTGTTGTCCCGATTGTGATTGGAGCCCTTGGAGCAATACCTAGGAAGCTGCCTCGCTATGTGGAGGTTCTAGGTTTGCCGGACTTGAGCATTCTGACTCTACAAAGGGCCACCCTGCTTGGAACAGCTTATAGCCTCCGACGTTACCTTAACAGTTCCTTGGTCCTTGGTTAGGACGTGAGCTGTTGAGCTACCAACCAGCCCTAAAGGCTGTGAATTTCACCAAAGATTAACCACAGAATAATAACAATAATAATAATAATAATGGTGTTATTGCAGGAAGATTATTATATATGCTTTATTCATAAAACATGAAACTCAGCCAACTGAATTTTAAAAATGCATATTACAAATACTATTGACTGGTGCTAATTGTTGATACAGTTTGCTGCCAGCATCCTAGGTATCAACCAAGTATCTTCGTAGAATATAAGATGTGCCAAGTAGCGCCGTTTTTTGCAGTTCTGCTGGTGTTATTGTAGGAAGCTGAAATTTGCTGAGATATTTATTAAAATTCTTGGACATGGTGTCAAGTGCCCCGATGACAATGGGTGTCACTGTGACATGCTTCATCCATAGCCATGTGGTTTCGATGGCCAGGTCGCGATATTTCATGATTTTTTCTAGTTCTTTTTCTTCGACTCTGGCATCTCCAGGAACAGCGATATCAATGAACTGTACACTTCAGCCCTCTACAACCGTGATATCTGGTGTGTTGTGCTCCAAATGATGGTCTGTTTGTATTCAAAAGTCCCACAAGATCTTCACCCTCTCATTCTCGATAACCTTTTCTACTTTGCGTTCCCATGACTTTCTGGATACAGGTAAACCATATTTTTTACATAATGACCAGTGGATTAATTTAGCAACTCGGCCATGTCTAGCTTTGTAATCAGTTTGTGCGATTTTGCTGCATTCACATATTAAATGTAAAACAGTTTCGACTTTGTTATTGCAAAGTCGGCAGTTTGGGTTGTCTGTGGATTTTTGAATCTTTGCTTTCATGGCATTAGTTTGTAGTGCTTGTTCTTGAGCGGCCAGTATTAAACCTTCCGTTTCTTTCTTGATAGTTCCCACCTTAAGCCATGTCCATGTCAAGTTGTCATCACATTTTCCTTCAATGTTTTTCAAGTGCTGTCCATGCAAAGCCTTGGTCTTCCATCAATTTAATCTGTCATCCAGCTGTTTTTCCTTTCTGCCTTTGTTTCTGTTGTTTTTATGCTGTTCTCCATTTTTACAGCCTGCAGCAATTTTTCTGTACTTTGGTTCACATAATCATAATTCGTTTTTCTTCTTCTACAATTTGATGGGTTTGCAATAGCCCCCTTCCCCCCTATTTTTCTTGGCAGGTACAACCTGTCAATGTCGCTTCGTGGATCTAATGCATGGTATATATTCAAAAGTTTGCGTGTTTTCCAGTCCAGGTTTTCCAGTCCAGCCAGAGTCCAGTTGATGATTCCAGCTGAATAGCGTATCACTGGAACTGCCAATGTATTAATGGCTTTAATTATATTTCCGGCATTCAGCTTTGATTTTAATATTCTCCTGTGTGCTGCTTTGGGGAATCCAAAGCATGGGTTAAACCAGTCCTCTAGCCTAGACACTGAGTTATTAAAACTGTAGACCACGCCTCCTCTGTCTGGGCATGCTCAGTTTTTTTATAACTCAGTTCAGCCTAAAGACACACAATTTTCCTCTCCAGGAAAACTTTACACGATAGGTTTATTATTTCTTTATTTATTTGATTTTGGTTAAACTTCGTTTATATTGTGAAGAGTTTGAAAGCTTCTGTGATCGTCAATGTAAGTTTTGCAATTTGACTTTGTTCCTGGAGGCTTCCGTGGCCCAGGGAGTTAGTGTTTGGCTGTTACTGCTAGCCAGGCTGGTTCGCCGCCTGTAAGCTTCTCCCGTGGTTTGAGGCTGGTTCGCCGCCGGTATGTCTGGGAGCCAGCGGCAATTGATTCTGGAATGGCAGGGGGTTTCTCTCCCCAGCGCCCCCGGCCTCCGTTTCTTCTGTGCAACGCTTTGGATTGCCTCGCGAAGGGGCGAGTGGGGGTGCGTTTTGGCTGCATTCCTGAGGCTTGGAGAGCCTTTTATGGTGAAGTTGTTTCCCTCCGCTGGGAATTTTGGTGCGCGCTTTGGGAGCGGCCATTTTGGGTCGCGTTTTTGAATCTGCCGCCATTTCTGCTGCTGGAGGCAGCCGTTGGCTAGGGGCTTTTCGTGCCAGGTTTTTCCTGCGCAGGCACGATCTGGGCTTTTCCCCTCGTGGAGCCACATTGTCTCGCCTGTGGTAGAAGTGGACGGTTCGCCTCCTCTGTCTCTGCGTTGAGAATCTGTAGGCCTCGCTTCGGCTGGCTATTTCTAGCAGGTTTTTCTATTCGATTCTGGGTTGAGCATTTTCTATTTGTATCATTTCAACCTGCATCCATGGGCCTGAAGGTATCCTCCAACACGATTGGGCACTGGTTGAAGGCGTGTATAGCCCTTGCTTATGACAGCCACTCGAGACCGCCTCCTAGAAGGATCGTCCCTCATTCGACCAGAAGTGCTGCCACGTCGGCGGCCTTGGCAACCCAGGCGTCAGTGGAGGACATTTGTAGAGCTGCAACATGGTCGTCTCCGTCGCCTTTCATACGTCACTACCGGATTGACTCTTATGCCTCAGCAGAGGCTGCCTTTGGGCGGAGAGTGCTTCAGAGAGTTGCCACCACAACTGCAGTTCCTGACCAGCCTCGCTCCCGCCCCTGAAGGTTACTGCTTTGGCATGTCCCATTCCTTGGATTCCCCAAAGCAGCACACAGGAGAACAACCATTGACTTACCTGAACGGTCCTTCTATGTGTGCTGCGAAGGGGAATCCAACCCCGCCCGTTCAGCTTCAGCTTTTCAGGATCCTTGACCTTTTACCTGTCTTGATTGTGACTGTCACCGGACTTGTTCTGTTCCCGGTTGGAATTCTGCGTTCTGGACGGCTTCCCTTCGTGCAAAAAAACTGAGCATGCCCAGACAGAGGAGGCGTGGTCTACAGTTTTAATAACTCAGTGTCTAGGCTAGAGGACTGGTTTAACCCATGCTTCGGATTCCCCTTCGCAGCACACATAGAAGGACCGTTCAGGTAAGTCAACGGTCGTTTTGTGGACCCTCCTGATGTATTCCTTTTGTGTTGACTCTTTGAATTTTTCATTCAAGATCTTATCTGCTTCCAATATGCCTAGGTACTTGTAACCATCATCCTTTGCTATTGCTTTCACTATATATTTTTGTCACCATGTCAGTTTTTATTACAATATTTTCCATCTTGTTTTGTATTGTTTGTTGTTGAATATCTTTGATCCAGGAGGCAGTGTTGTTGTGTTCTACTGGGTTTTCCCACAGTTCTTTCCAAAAGTTCAAGTTTTTTCTTTAAATGAGTGAATATAAGTTTGGATTCGACTTTCATCAAGGGACCGGTAGAAGAGGTGTTGGTTTCTTCTGAACTAGACATTTTCACGATACTGTTTTATTCGTCCTTCGTATCTTTCAATTTTCCTTGCTGTTGCTATCACACGTTGTTTTAGTTCTTCCATAATTTCTGTTATTGTTTTTTCCTCCAGGTTGTATTTTTTGTGTAAACTATTTTTCAGCTTTGTGTTCTTTAGTTTTCCTTTTTTCAAGTACTCCAGATTGCTGATATCCCCTCGTAGTTTTTTAATTTTATTTTCAAATCGAATTTTCCACTTTGGTGTTCCAGTGGGTTTCTTTTTTGGCATTTTATAACCTAGTTCTGCAGTTATAACAGCGGCTGTGCTATACATTAATTGGTTGGTTTCATATAGTGTGCTGGATGGGATGGAAGTTAAAATGTTGTTCACGGCAGTTAACAAATCTTTCACTTGTTTGCTATGTACTTCGCGAATGATAGGTAGTCTTTTTCTTTCTACATTTTCTTTGATGTGGTTTTCAATTTTTTCTTTCAGCAAATTTGCTAGATCACTTAGCTCTACACTTTCAAATTGTTGCATAGGAGGGTCTTCATCCTGTATGTTTGCTTCTTCCACTGGCTTTTCAATTTGTTTAGGTGTTGGAGCAATTTCTTCAGCTTGTTCATCATCACTTGTTGTTTTCTTTTTAGCCAATATTTCTAGATGTTGCATTTCCACTTCTGTGAAAACTTTATTATGGATGATGAAGCGCCTTTGATCCATTAGCCTTTGTTCAGTTACACCACTTTCCGGATGTTGTTCCTTCCACAGCTGCATCATTCTTTTTTGAAATCCCCTGGCTGTTGGCTCTGCCTCGTAGTAATATTTGAGGATTTGTTGATTTTCTTCAGTTGTCCAAGTTTTGCGCTTTGGTTCCAGTCGGTTTGCAGTTGCATGCCCTGGTTCCCTGGCGGTAACAACTGAGCCCTGTAGCCCATTTTTTGACAGATGTCCAGGAGCCATGGCATCTGATGTGGTCCTTGTTGACCCAGGCGATGAAAGGTCCAAAGTGGATTTTTGTTCGTTTCTCCTCATCATTAGTGATGGTAGGTGCCTGGGTTGGTTCTCAGTGCTGAGTGAGCCACTATTGATTCAAGGATGATAATATCATAACTGTAGAAACCGCACCAGGTAGCTGTTCAGGCCCAGCCACAGCAGGAAAGAGGCCTACCTTCCTGTTTGATGGTAGGAAGGAAGGATCAGGAATAGGGGGGGGGGGGGAAGAAATGAGGCCTAACTGCCTGTTTGATGGTAGGAAAGAAGGTTCAGGAATGGGGGGGGGGGAGAAATGAGGCATTATTATTATTATTATTATTATTATTATTATTATTATTATTATTATTATTATTATTATTATTATTATTATTATTTTGCTAACCTTTTCCTTTCATTCAGTTATCTTTTTTTGATTCTGGACTCATCGGTGGTGTTGGGTCTTTATTGGTTCTGTTTGATACAAATCAGCCAGCAAAATTTTAGCCTGTTCTTTTCTACTAACTTCCAGCTTATTAGATCAGTTCATTTCGTGACTGCTAAAAGTTACAACACTGAAAAAAGTAACTTCTGACCATTTTTCACACTTATAACTATTGCAGTATCCGAATGTCACGTGATCAAAATTCAGACTTTTGGCAACTGACTCATATTAATGATGGTTGCAGTATCTTGTGGTCATGTGATCATCTTTTGTTCACTTCTGACAAGTGAAGTCAATGGGGAAAGCAGACTCACTCAGCAACCATGTTACTAACTTAACAACTGCAGTGATTCACTTAACAACAGTAGCAAGGAAGGTCATAAAATGTGGCAAAAGTCACTTAACAAATGTCTCAGCAACAGAAATGTTGGGCTCAATAATGGTCCTAAATCAAGGACTACCTATAAAGCTAGGAAACGTAGAGTTGTAGATGGATGGAAATGCACATCGATAGTTGAAAAATTGATCACAGAACAATCAAAGAGAGCTTTGTGACAGAACATCTGTTTATATGTGGATATTCCACATTCTTTCCTTGCCACCCATGTTAAAAGATTTATGAATGATCAGGAAGATGTAAGACTTCGAAGAGCTGTCTATGATGGTAGTTGTAATGTTGTGCTAGCTCGGGTATGATGCAGTTTGTTGCAAATGGACCTGTGAGGCTCTGAAAAATAAAATAATGCTATGCGATGTAGAAGTGATGGGGTAACATGGCAGGCAGAGGCTAATGTTGGAGAGAGGGAGGGTGAAATTAGCTAAGGGATGGAATCCTGAAAATTGAAAGCTATGCCATACATAGAGGGGAAGTCTGAAAAATGGGATTGCAAAAAATGAGGCAGTAGCAATCTTTACTGTACACAGAGAATTTTTTTTTTAAAAAGGGGGGGAAAGCAGTTTTGCATTATGTGATTAAAAAACCAAAAACAGATGCTGTCTGGTATGGAGAAATTCAGAGAGGAGAGCTAAAAGGAGACGCCCAGAGAAAGAGGTGGTTAATTGCTAAATAGGGACCTTTCTACAACACCATGGTTCCATTCCCCAATCCTTCAAAAGCAGCCTGGAGCTGATTTGCAGTAATTTTCACTTCTAACAAACTCAAAATGCTGAACACAGCATGAGCCAATCAGTTCTTCCTACCAGTTGCCTGCTAGAAGGCTCGGGTTAATGGCAGTCGATCAGTACAATTCCAGCAGGCTGCACTCATATGCTTGGTGATGTAAAGAAAAAAAAAGTTGTTGATTTTGCTCTATGAGAAGCAGGGACAATTTACTTTGAGTAGGACCTTGGAGTTAAGGTCAAGTACATTCTCCCTGATGGAAAATGGCATGCCTATAAATTCTTCAGAGTTGTATCATTGCAAATGGAAAATTTGCCTTTGACCAATTCTCAGTAGTAACTGAGCCAAAAAAATAAATAAGTTTAGGTGCTGCATACAGCATAAGAGTATACATCCGGAGACATCTTCTGAAACAAGACAAAGACGCTATGTGGAACCCAGATTACAAAGAAAGTCTTCCGTTGTGCCTATGGCTATGTGGGACACTAGAATTAGCCCTCACATTTGGCTTTTCAGCTCAAGATTATAGGGCAGTGAACATCATTGTAGAGATTGGAACTATGGTAGCAACTTTCACTATCTTTCTAAACAATATACACTTGTCTGGAGAACTGAAGGAACTTTAAAAGCAAAGAATCCTTCAGTGTGATTTTAAATTCCTGCTTGTTTGGAGTACAAGTAGTATGAATCTATTTAGCCCTTCAAATAAATATAGGTAAAGGAAGAAACTTGCTATCATGAGCTTTCCTATTCTGTGATAATTCTCTAACATTGTCTGAAACTCTCACATTGTCTGAAAAATTATCTTAATTTAGACCCAAGAGTGAATGACATTGCAGTGAGTGATGTGGGGGCTTAATGGCAAAGACTTTTGTCTCCCATTCAGACTCAGTCCTAGGGAGTGGCAGATGTTTGTCTCTTAAGGTACAAGAAAAATAAAGTTCATGTCTATCCAGTGGCCCAAACTCTACCTTGAATTAAGGGATTGTAGGGTCATAAAAAGGGAGTTTAATGAATGAAATTGCACAATTCTTACATAAGGACATAGGCAGCCTGGTTTTAGTCTTCCTATCTATTAGTAAAAAAACCCAAAGGATTTTACGTAAATAACAATACTATGAACATTTTAGTTTAAATTGAAGTGAATTAAGTATTGCCTGATACCAATGTAACTACATGCTTTTTGTGGCAATGTTTTTTTTTCCTTTTTTTAATCCCTTGCAGCAGGAGCCACTTCCTCACCAGATCAACCAGACACCAGTACCTCGCATGTCCAGTGGTTGCACAGAACCAGGTAAACATGCCTTTTATCAAGAGGTTTTGGTGCCTTGTAATTAATTTTGGAATTGGGGTAAATGAGTTTCCAGCTTTTACCTCTGCATTCCTTAAAAATTTTGGAATTCTGTTTTTGTCATAGTCTCAATAAATTACATGTATTCTAATGCAAATCTGCTGCATTTAATTTCTGTTGAGTACTGAGATACAAACGCATCCTCAATGAGTGTTCAATTGCCAATCATTTCCCCTGACTTATTTATTTGTTCCTTGGTGTGTTTTATTTTAACGTTTTCTTTTCCTTTGGGTGTACTTAAGGTAGGTAATTTAAAAAAAACCCATTAAAAATCCAGATTAAACTTCCTAATAAAATGGAGAGCACAATCATCTAATAGTTGAAAGCCTGTTTAAAGAAATGATAGGATTTTCAAAGGAATATGTTTCATAGTCTGAAAGAAACACAAGAAATCTCCTGCATTTAGAATGCAGAATTGATTTGATTTTTTATTTTATTTTATTAATTATTTTATTTTATTCAATTTTTATAGCCAACCATTTCACATTTGTGACTGGGCAACACAATAATTCAAAACAACCAATAAACAAAATATAGGAAAAAAGTAAAAACAAAATAATATTTAACATCAAATAAAAATTTAAACTAAAATTACCCTGCTCCCCAACCCCTCCCTTCCCCCCAAAAAAGGTAGGCAAGTGCAAGTCATGGATCAATCATAGCCACTTCTTTGCTATATTTTACTCCAGTTGCAACTGCTGAACACTCTTCAAGGAATAGCCCGAACCTTTTCTTCCCAATTTCTAATGGAATATGTAGCCAGTTTAAACATTTCCTTTGTGGCCAGATAACCTTGGTTTTAACTCAGAAGTCACAGTATTGGTTCTGAGTATAGACCTTGAGCTGCTTGCTATTTTATTAAGTTATCTAAAGTGCCATTCACATGCATATACAATCCAATACTAAGCTTACTTTTAACACATAGAGTCTTCCATGCTTCTTGCAAACAGGAAATTTCCTATTTAGTTTTCTATCACATACTACCCCAGGATTCTTCAGAATTCAGGTCATTTTCCCGTTGGAGAAAAAAACCTTTCTCAAATTAATTTTGATGATGTTCATTTTGGAATGGAGAAACTGCATTTTGTTTTCTGATTACATCCCAAAGAATAATTGGAGTTTACAATACTGTCTCTCACTGGAGATATGGTAAATCTTTTGTTCAGAAAGAAATGGTTTTCCTTTGACTGATATTGTGAAAAATAAATGCAGTTAAGAATTCTTGGACACAAATTACTGAAAATGAAAAGTGTGTATGATGTATGAAAACTTATGCAAAATTAGAACTAAATATGAATGAATGAATGAATGAATGAATGAATGAATGAATGAATGAATGAATTGAATGAATTTAATACTTATAAACCGCTCCCTCTCCCCATGGGGACTCGGGGCGGTGCACAGGTAGAATAAAAACAATAAAAAATATACAAACAGTTCTAAAACCAAATTAAACTTAACCTGTGCTAAAATTCCCATAAAACTAACTATGCTAAAAGCTACCCAATAAAAACCCCAAGACAGGGAGACTATCCCAGGCCGGCCAGACAGAAAAAGTGAGTTTTTAATTTAAGACGGAAGGAGCGGAGGTCCGTGGTCATCCTAATATCGGGGGGAAGGTCGTTCCAGAGGGCCGGGCCCGCCACAGAGAGAGCCCTTCCCCTGGGTGTCGCCCGCTGACAAAGTCTAGTGGACGGCACCCGGAGAAGTCCCTCTCTGTGGGAGCGAATCGGCCGTGAGGATGTATGAGGCAGGATCCGATCCCGCAGATAGCTAGGTCCAGAGCCATGGAGCGCTTTAAAGATGATAATTAACACCTTGAAGCGCACCCGGAAGACGACAGGTAGCCAGTGCAGCTCGCGCAAGAGCGGTGTTACGTGGGTAGACCTTGCGGTCCCCATAATTGCTCGCGCGGCTGCATTCTGGACTAGCTGAAGTCTCCGGGTGCACCTCAAGGGAAGCCCCATGTAGAGAGAGTTACAATAGTCCAGTCGGGATGTCACGAGCGCATGAGTGACTGTGCGAAGGGCGTCCCGATCCAATAGGGGGCGCAATTGGCGAACCAGGCGAACCTGGTAAAACGCCCTCCTGGCCACGGCTGTCACTTGATCTTCCATGGACAGCCGGGCATCCAGGAGGACACCCAAATTGCGCGCCCCATCCACAGGGGCAAGATGTTCGCCCCCTATGGCCAGCGATGGAGTAAGCTGGTTGAATCGGGTAGCCGGAAACCACAGCCACTCGGTCTTGGTCGGGTTGAGCCCGAGTCCGTTACTTCCCATCCAGATCCGTACGGCTTCCAGGCACTGGCACATCACCACTACGGCATCGTTGGGATGGTTTGGGGTAGATATATACAACTGAGTGTCATCAGCGTATAGATGGTACTCTACCCCAAAACCATGGATGATCTCACCCAGGGGCTTCATGTATGTGTTAAACAGGAGGGGCGAGAGGACCGACCCCTGAGGCACCCCACATGTGAGGGGTCTCGCGGTCGACCTCTGCCCCCCTGCCAACACAAATTGCGATCGGCCAGAGAGGTAGGAGGAGAACCACCGTAAAACGGTGCCTCCCACCCCCAACCCCCCCAGCCGATGCAATAGGATACCATGGTCGATGGTATCGAAAGCCGCCGAGAGGTCTAATAGGACCAGGATGGAGGAACAACCCCCATCTCTGGCACTCCAGAGATCATCAACCAACGCGACCAATGCCGTCTCGGTGCTAGGCCCGGGCTGAAAGCCGGACTGGCGCGGATCTAGATAATCAACTTCCTCCAGGTGACGGGGAAACTGTTGTGCCACCACACTCTCAACAACCTTCGCCAAAAAGGGAAGGTTGGAGACTGGACGGTAGTTGTTCAAAAGAGCTGGATCCAAAGAGGGCTTCTTAAGGAGGGGCCTCACCATCGCTTCTTTTAGGGAAGCAGGCAAGGAACCCTCACTCAAGGATGCGTTGACAACCTCTTGGAGCCAGCCTCGTGTCACCTCCCAGGATACCAGTACAAGCCAGGAGGGACACGGGTCCAATAAACATGTGGTGGCTCGCAGTCGCCCATGTAACCTGTCCATATCCTCGGAAGTAACGGAGTCAAACTCCTCCCAAACAAGATCTGTCTCGTGGCATCCCACTGGGCCATGAATGGGGGCTAGCTCGTTCTGTATCTGAGCGATTTTCTCCTGCAGAAAAATCACAAATTCCTCTGCTCTACCCTGTAACGGGGCTTCCCGCACCCTCTGTTGAAGGAGGGAGCGGGTCACCCTAAACAGGGCGGCAGGGTGGTTGTCTGCGGATGCTGTGAGAGTAGCACAATGATGACGTTTGGCTACTCTCAGCGCCACAATGTAAGTCCGTAAATGGGCTCTTACCTGTGTCCGGTCAGATTCAGAACGGGTAGACCTTCATCTTCCCTCTAGGCATCTCTTGCGGCGTTTCATCACCCGTAGCTCCTCGGTAAACCAAGGAGCCAGGGTGTTTCGGTGCCGCAAGAGAGGCCGCAAGGGCGCGACCCGATCCAAGGCTCCCGTGGTCACAATATTCCATGCGGCCATGAGGTCCTCCATCGGGGCGCGGGTCAGGGGTACAGGAACTGGCCCAAGTGCCGTTTGGAACCCATCCGGGTCCATCAGGCGCCTAGGGCGGAACCAGATTGGTGACTCAGGTTCCGCCTCCCCGCAGAGGGGAGCAGCGGTCGGAAAGTCGAGCCAGAGAAGTGAGTGGTCTGACCATGACAAGGGTGTGATGACTATGTCCCCTATACCCAGATCACTCTTCCATTGGCCTGAGACAAAGATGAGATCCGGTGTATGTCCACCCTCATGAGTGGGGCCTTGAATTAGTTGGGTCAGGTCCATGGCCGTCATGGAAGCCATGAACTCCCGAGCTACCTCGGATGATTCGCCCACCGATGGCAGATTAAAGTCCCCCATGACTAAAAGTCTGCCACCGTAGCGATCACCTCCAGGAGCTCGGGCAGGGCTGCTGCTACATAGCAGGGAGCCAGGTATACAACCAGCAAGCCCAACTGCCTCCCTAGGCCCCACTTCACACAGAGGGACTCACAACCGGTGGTCTGTGGCACAATGGTCTCTCTCGGCTCAAGACCTTCCTTTACAATGACCGCTACCCCACCACCCCTACCTAGGGCCCGGGGCTGATGAAAAGCGTGGTAACCTGGTGGGCACATTTCGACGAGGGGAAGTCCACCCTCGTGGCCCAACCAGGTCTCCGCAATTCCGGCCAGGTCCGGCTCCCCCTCTGACACAAGGTCATGAACGAGGGGGGCTTTGTTGACAACGGACCTGGCGTTGCAGAACATCAGCCGCAGGCCCTGGCTCTGTACTCCCTGGCCACCTAGCCTGCGGGGGTTGAGGCACTTGACCGTTTGCAGCCAGCGGCTTCGCGCCCCCAACCGGGAGGATAACACTTGTCTCCCCTCGGACCTGCCTCTCCCCACGACCTTCTGGATGGAAATGCCCTCTGTCGGAACGACTTGTGTCTCCCCCCTCCTAACGGAACCTTCCGCTTCCCTCCGTCGTATGTAGCTAAATTGAAAAGAAGATCTAATAAAATAATAATTGTTGACCTTATTTTAAAACTTAGAATATATAAAGGGCAAAGAATCTAATTCATTAATTCCCACCCTGCCTATCCTTATCTCTTAGGAAAATGCTTTTCACCTATGAGAAACCCAGGTAGCGTTTCGTACCCAGAGTCCTTTGATCTTGACAATAAATAGGTTCAGTCTGTAATGTCTTTGAGTCTCCAGTGACAGAGATTTATCTATGAAATTTTGAAAATTTCAGGGACTGTTTTAGAAGATTTCTGTTAATTGAAATGAAGCTCTGCTTCATGGAGCATTGATGCTCCATGAAAACACATAGCTAATTATTTGTTGGCAGGATTTTTTCTTACCAAAGAAGGGAGATGGGTTGAGATGATTAGGTGTCTCAGGTACCCAGCAGACCTGATATAGATAGCTGTGACTCTGAGCTGTAATTCTTAACACATGTTTTCTGAAAGGAAGGCGAAACTATCTCTTGCACTGAATTTGAATAGAAAGCAGCAAAAATATTTCTTCCAATAGGTTGTGAGCATTAAGATGATTTCTTCTCTCAGGCATCTCAACTGGTATGCATTGGAAGAAATCGTATCATATAAATTAGTAGTGGGTAGTTATGCTAGCTATTTTAGTATAATTGTATCAGAATGGTACGGTATCATAACATTAAGTCAGTATATATATAGTTTGCTATACTATCCCATGTCCCCTAATTACCTATTTTTCCATATATGATATCCCTCTCCAATATATAATATGTATTCTTCTCTCCCAGGGTGTTTATTTTCTGCATTGAACTACTACATTCCTTCTGGGCTTCCTAAACTGCGTCGACGAAGACAGGTAAATTTACTACATTATAGTAATCATCAGTTTTAAAAGCAGAAGAGCAAGAATATGAATTTACTGTACCTGAAAAACAGAGTACAACTTTTAATGCATAGATTCCTAACATGACCTATTATGCTGGGATGATCCAGACCTTTCTCTACAATCTTTTTCTGCAATTGAGAATCAAGCTCGTGTGAAGTGTTAGTACCACTTTATAATGCCTTGGTAAGACCATACTTGGAATAATACATCCAGATTTGGTTGCCACAATATAAAAAATATGTTGAGACTCAGAGTGCAGAGAAGTGTAACAAAGATAATTAGGGGGCTGAAAACTAAAACAGAATAGTTACAGGAATTGGTTATGCCTAGTCTAGTGAAAAGAAGGACTGGGGGTGAGATGAAAGCAAGTCTTCCAATATCTCAGGGGCTGCCACAAAGAAGAGGAGGTCAAACAATTCTGAAGGCAGGACAAGAAGCAATGGATGAAAACTAATCAAGGAGAGAATCAATCAAGAACTAAGGAGAAATTTCCTGACAGTTGGAACAATTATTTTATCTCCTACTAGATAAAGTAGAAGAATGTGGGTTAGACAGCACAATTACCAGATGGATTCGTAACTGACTGACCAACCGCACTCAATGTGTAGTCCTCAATGGAACTGCATCTACATGGAGGGAAGTATGCAGTGGAGTACCCCAAGGCTCTATTTTAGGCCCAGTACTCTTCAACATCTTCATCAATGATTTGGTTGAGGGACTAAATTGGGAACTCATCAAATCTGTAGATGACACCAAGCTGGCAGGAATAGCCAAAACTCCAGAAGATAGGCTTAAGATACAGAAGGACCTTGACAAACTTGAACATTGGGCATTGTCTAACAAAATGAAATTAAATGGTGAAAAGAGTAAGGTTCTACATTTAGGCAAGAAAAACAAAATGCACAGGTACAGTATAGGTAGTAGTAACTGTGAGAGTTACTCACGCTCTCCTTCGGCTGGACTTTCCGATCGCCGCACCTCACCGCGGAGAGGCGGAGCCGGACATTCCTATATGGTTCCACCCCAGGCTCCTGATGGACCCGGTAAGGTTCCAGAGGGAGCTTGGGCCAATTCCTGTGGACTTGCCCCGCGACTCGACTGCGGACCTAGTGGCCACATGGTTAAGTGCGGCCACGGGGGCCTTGGACCGAGTCGCGCCCTTGCGGCCTCTCTTGCGGCGACAAACCACCCAGGCTCCTTGGTTCACCGAGGAGCTGAGGGAGATGAAACGCCACAAGAGACGCCTAGAGAGCAGATGGAGATCTTCTCGCTCCGAAGCCGACCGAACACTAGTTAGAACCTATATTAGGACTTACTTAGTGGTGATAAGGGTGGCCAAACGTGAGTATTGTGCCACCCTTATTGCATCCGCAGATAACCGCCCTGCCGCCCTGTTTGGGGTGACCCGCTCCCTCCTTCAACAGAGGCCGCGGGAAGCCCCTCTACAGGGTCGAGCAGAGGAATTTGGGATTTATCTGCAGGAGAAAATCACTCGGATTCGGAATGAGCTACCCTCCATTGACAGTGGTCCAGTCGGGCTGTCTGAGGCTGTTCTTGGGACACCATCTTGGGAGGAATTTGATTTTGTTACTACTGAGGATATGGACAGGTTGTCAGAGACTTAAGGCTACCACATGTTTATTGGACCCGTGTCCCTCCTGGCTTGTACTGGCATCCTGGGAGATGACACGAGGCTGGCTTCAGGGCATTGTCAACGCATCTTTGAGTGAGGGGTCCTTGTCTGCCATCTTGAAAGAGGCAGTAGTAAGGCCCCTCCTCAAGAAGCCGTCCCTGGATCCAGCATTATTAGAGAACTATCGTCCGGTCTCCAACCTTCGCTTTTTAGTGAAGGTTGTAGAGAGTGTGGTGGCCCAACAGTTTCTGTGACACTTGAAGGAAATTGATTATCTAGACCCGCGCCAGTCCGGCTTCCGACCCGGGCACAGCACCGAGACGGCATTGGTCGCGTTGGTTGATGATCTCTGGAGGGCGCGGGATAGAGGATATTCCTCTATCCTAGTCCTATTAGACCTCTCAGCAGCTTTTGATACCATCGACCATGGTATCCTATTGCGCCGACTGGGGGGGTTGGGGCTGGGAGGCACCGTTTTGCGGTGGTTCTCGTCCTACCTCTCTGGTCGGTCGCAATATGTGTTGGCAGGGAGGCAGAGGTCGGCCTCGAGACCCCTCTTATGTGGGGTTCCTCAGGGGTCGGTCCTCTCGCCCCTACTATTCAACACATATATGAAGCCGCTGGGCGAGATCATTCGTGGTTTTGGGGTGGGATATCATCTGTATGCTGATGATACCCAGCTGTACATATCCACCCCTGACCACCCCAACGATGCCGCCGAGGTGATGTCCCGGTGTTTGGAGGCCGTACGGATCTGGATGGGTAGTAACAAACTCAAGCTCAACCCGTCCAAGATTGAGTGGCTGTGGCTTCTGGCACCCCGGTTCAGCCATATTACTCCAACTCTGGCCATTGGGGGTGAAACACCGGCCCCCGTAGAGAGGGCGTGCAATTTGGGTGTCCTCCTGGATTCTCGGCTGTCCATGGAGGACCATGTGGCGGCCGTGGCCAGGGGGGCATTTCATCAGGTACGCCTGATGCACCAATTGCGCCCCTTACTGGACCGGGCTGCCCTGCGCACAGTCACTAAAGCACTTGTGACTACTGTAATGCTCTCTACATGGGGCTTCCCTTGAGGTGCACTCGAAAGCTGCAGTTAGTCCAGAATGCAGCCGCGCGGGTGATTACGGGAGCGCCTAGGCACTCCCATATAACACCAATCCTGCGCGAGCTGCACTGGCTTCCTGTGGTCTTTCGGGTGCGCTTCAAGGTCTTGACGACCATCTTTAAAGCGCTCCATGGCTCGGGACCTAGTTACATGCAAGACCGTCTCCTGCCCCATACATCCCTTAGACCGATCCGCTCCCACAGAGAGGGCCTTCTCAGGGTGCCGTCAGCCGGACAATGCCGACTGGCGACACCCAGGGGAAGAGCCTTCTCTGTGGCAGGCCCTGCCCTTTGGAACGACTTACACCCTGAACTTTGCACAATCTCCGACCTCCGCCTCTTCCGCAAGTGCCTAAAGACACATTTGTTCCATCTAGCCGGCCTAGCATAACCTCCAAAATGACTTTTAGACAGTTTTTAAATTTTGGGGATTTTAATTTGGTTTTAGCGCAGGATGTTCATCAAATAAGTTTTTTAAATTTTTATGTGATTTTGTATGTATTTTAATATTCCTGTGCGCCACCCTGGGTCCGTTTGGATAAGGGCGGGGTATAAATTTAATAAAATAAAATAAAATAAGAGGGATCTTGGAGTCCTAGTGGACAACCATTTAAATATGAGCCAGCAGTGTGCATCAGCTGCAAAAAAAGCCAACAGAGTTCTAGGCTACATAAACAGAGGGATAGAATCAAGATCACGTGAGGTGATAATACCACTTTATAATGCCTTGGTAAGGCCACACTTGGAATACAGCATTCAGTTTTGGTCGCCATGATGTAGAAAAAACATGGAGACTCTAGAAAGAGTGCAGAGAAGAGCAACAAGGATGATTAGGGGACTGGAGACTAAAACATATGAAAAACGGTTACAGGAACTGGGTATGTCTAGTTTAATGAAAAAAAGGACCAGGGAAGACATGATAGCAGTGTTCCAATATCTCAGGGATTGCCACAAAGAAGAGGGAGTCAAACCAAGGCACCTGGGGGCAGGACAAGAAGCAATGGGTGGAAACTAATCAAGGAGAGAAGCAACTTAGAACTGAGGAGAAATTTCCTGACAGTTAGAACAATTAATCGGTGGAACAGCTTGCCTCCAGAAGTTGTGAATGCCCCAACACTGGAAGTCTTTAAGAAAATGTTGGATAGTCATTTGTCTGAAATGAGCAAAAAAACCGCCCCATTTATTGCAAAAATGGGCCATTTTTGTGTCAAATAAATTGCATGCATAGCTCTATGGAGGCTTATAGGGGCTGGGGACTGGGGGGGAGGAACGGCTGTTTTAGGCTAATTTCTGCCCTCCCCAGCCCCCAGGACCTCTCTGGAAGCCTCCATAAGGCTAGGCACAGCCATTTTGGTGAAGGGGGCGGGGTTTGGGGAGGCACAAAATGCTGTATTTGATGTATAAGATGCACCCAGATTTTCAGTCTCTTTTTAGAGGAAAAAAGGTGCGTCTTATACTCCAAAAAATACGGTAATTTTTCCAACTTGGCAGCCCTGCGTGATGTGAGTGGAAGGTGCTTGTGTTCATGTGCGAAGCTCCACTTGTGCAAGTGGAAAGTGCCTGCGTGCAAAGCTCTGTTCATATGCGAGTGGAGCTTCGTGAGCACATGCTTGCCCACTGTTCGTGTGAAACAGGCTGCCATTTGGCAGTAGGTTGTGGTCTGGGGGTTGGGGACCCCTGGACTAGAAGACCTCCAAGATCTCTTCCAACTCTGTTATTCTGTTATCTTCATGGAGTTTGCTTTCCCTTCAGTATAGACCAGACATAAGCAGTATTAATACTTTACACACATGCCATCCCCATACTCAATGAACTATCACTAATTTTTCAAAATACAGGGAAGACACCTGGTTGTTCTCTTTCTCCATGGAGACAATACTTTCCTAAGCAATCTATTAGTGGCTACTTACGCTTTTCAAAGAGAGAGGAAATGTTTCATAAGAATAGAAGTTGTTTATTTGCATTCATGTTTTATAGGTACTGATAAACTGCCTATTCAAATTAAGCACTGTTATTTGGAAAATTGTGTAAGTCTTCAGTTGGCCCAATTTTCTTCATTTATTTATTCTTTTAAATGGATAGCACAAAGCAGGTTAACATATCTTCCCCTACATTTTTGTATATTTTTAAGGGTGGTGGCCTAGAAACCAGGATACTCTAAATTCTAGTCCTTTTAGTCATGAAAACAAAGGTGAATGATTGCTTGAATTACTTATAAAGTAATAAAGGCAAGATAAAAATCTAATAAATAAAATTAACAAATTAAATCTTTGTATATTTCACTTGAAAACATTATTGTAAGAAATAATAATACAATAGCAGAGTTGGAAGGGACCTTGGAGGTCTTCTAGTCCAACCCCCTGCCTAGGCAGGAAACCCTATACCATTTCAGACAAATGGCTATCCAACATCTTCTTAAAGACTTCCAGGGTTGGGGCATTCACAACTTCTGGAGGCAAGCTATTCCACTGGTTAATTGTTCTCACTGTCAGGAAATTTCTCCTCAGTTCTAAGTTGCTTCTCTCCTTGATTAGTTTCCACCCATTGCTTCTTGTCCTACCCTCAGGTGCTTTGGAGAATAGTTTGATTCTCTCTTCTTTGTGGCGTCATGTTTAACATGTTGGATTAAAACTATGAAAATATAGGTTCAAAGCCACTCTCAGATCATTAAGTGTATGAAGATAATCTCTTACCTAGCTCAACTTATCTCACAGAGTTATTCTAGGGATAGAATATATGCCAGAGGAAAGAAAACAAAAATAATGTAATAATAAAATATTAATTACATTGGATATTGCATAATTATTATTGAAAAGAGAGGTATGAAAGTGCTGTGTGATTAAAATCATGTTTGGGTTAGTTTTGACAGATTATATACAAAGGCTTACAGTTTTATAACATTCCACAACTTAGAAAGCTTGATGTGTAATATATGCCAACTTTCTCCAGTTGCTCTTTGGATGTATTGAGCTTCACTTAATCCTTAACTATCTGCAGGAATTAAGCTATGTCTAAATAGCACTAGGTTGTGGAAGATTGGTGGAACACAATCCTCTGATTGCGCTCCTTTACTATAAAATGTAGGAGAAAGAATATGAGAACATACAAAGGCCTAGAGGTGGAGCTCTTGCCTCACAAGCAGGAGATTGAGAGCTCGATCCAAGGTAGAGGCAGATGTAGGGCTCCTACTTGGACTAGATGACCTGCAAGGTCCCTTCCAACTCTGTGAATGAGAAATAATGAGATATAAATATGTTCCTGGGCAGAAATGGGGAGGCCCTGCTTAGAGCAGGAGAGTTACCAATCTAAATGTGTCTTCTTCTTCCCATCCTAGGTTCACCGAGGTCATCGGACTGTCCACAGTGAGACCAAATTCATTGAATTGATAATTGTTAATGACCACCAACTGGTGAGTACTGATAATGGCTTAGAAAGACAAATATGGACGGGTTTGTTGTTGCAGATCCTTTAAAATGCTTTGTGGAGGGAAGCAAATGAATTGCCTGCCAAACCTGTTTCTTTGAGCAATTTGGCAAACAAGGATCAGAATGTTTTTCCTTTCAGTATCTTAAGTCTGATTTCTCTTCTTTTCTTGTTTTTAAATTTGTCAGTATATCCTCTGTCAGGATCTCTTCCACAATGCTATTCACAATTCAGATAAACTGTCCATCAGCTGAGCTTGCTGGATCAATATAATTACACTGTCAATATGACCAGTGTTGATTGATAAAGCACACTCAAAGCTTTCCAAGGCTATTGTGTCTTCCATTGGTAATTTGTTTGTTTGTTTTGTTGCAGATCTATGTTTAGTGCTATGCATTCAGAGCAAAGTTACTAGTGAATCACTGATAATTATAGACAATTATTCAAAATTGTGATAGGGGCCTTTAATTTATGATTTTATTATTTTCTTTTCATTTTTAAAATGCAAAATGATGTTATTTTTCCCTAGCCCGTTCAAATAACAATGATGAAATAACATGTATAATGAAAAGTTCCTTCTCAATATTGAACAGAGACTGGGAAATTGAAGACCACTAAGATATAATTCATCAATAATGTTGCTATTAATCTGAATTCTTAATGACTTTATAGATTCTTCCATATGGGCAACTATGAAATATGTATTTATTAAATGTATATCCCTCCATCATTATCAAAGTGATTCATTTCAAATAGTTTGACCCTGCTTTCTTCCAAGTTGTTATTATGGCATCCCAATCTAGTCTATATCCTTGGCTTATCTTACTGAATTAATTAGTAATTAATTAAGCTCCTGTGGCTTAGAGGTGGAGCTCTTGCCTCACAAGCAGGAAGTTGTGAGTTCGATCCTAGGTAGAGGCACATGTAGGGTCTCCTGCTTGGGCAGGGGGGTGGACTAGATGACCTGCAAGGTCCCTTCCAACTCTGTTAATCTGTTAAATAATTATACTACCAGGATATACTTGAATTGCAGACCAGACTGAGAAATTTAAAAATACAGTGATCCCTCGTTTTTCGCGGCTTCATGTTTCGTGGCTTCAGTGCTTTGCGGGTTTTTCACGCGCCTTTATGAGAGCCGATAAATCCACTCGTACTCTCATTGGTCAAATTTTTTTTTTGCTCTCATAACGGCGCGTGATTGGTTTCCGGTGCGAATCCTACTTCGCGGTTTTTCAGTTTTCGCGGAAGGTTCCGGTCCCCATTAATCGCGAAAAACGAGGGATCACTGTATCTGATATGTTCCCAAAGTTATCAACATCCAAGCAGGGGTTGGCTTTTTATTAACAGTAGTTGATCTTGACTCAAATGAAACTTCTTTATTCCAAGCAGGAAGTTTTTTGCAGGAAGCAAAAAACTGGATCAGTGCTTAAATACTTGCTCAGCTAAAGATGTGATCAAAGAGTACTGCTTTGGTTAGAGAAGGCACTTTGGCTAGAAAATCTTGGAATTATTCAGTTAAAAAGAATCCGTAACCTGATTCTCTACAGGAGGCTGCCATTTAAATATATTCAGAAGCTACAACTGATACTGACCACAGCGGCATAGACAGTTCTGGAGACTCTTAGGTGAACCATCTCACAGCACTATTTTCACGCTGCAATGATTGCAATCTGCTTCTGGATCCAGTTCAAGGAGTTGGTTATCATCTTCAAAGGCCTTTATGGCATGAGTCCAGAGTATCTAAGACAAGGGTTAGCTTTGCTGGCTGGGGAATTCTGGGAGTTGAAGCCCACCAGGCTTCAAGTTGCCATGGTTGGAGACCCTGATCTAAGATGATGTCTCCCCCAAAAGGGTTGGCCTATCCTCCTTACTCCAGCAGAAGATGCCTACTTTGGATCTTAGCTACCAAAAAAGTTACGGTTGGTGGGGTCCAGAGAAAAAGCCTTTTGTGGCCCCTGTCCTTTGGAATATTCTCCTGCCAGAGTTGAGGTGGGCCTCCACCCTCTGGTCTTTTCAAAAGAGCTTTAAATCCTGACTCTGCTAGGGGACCTGATAGGAATGCCTTATGCTGGGGTGGCTGACAGGGTAGAGAGAAAATCTCCACCCCTGTTTTGCCTGTCAGCTTTATTTTTAACCTCCATTTATTTGTTCTTAATTTTAATCATTTAGTATTACTTTTTAAAAACATTTTGTAAGCTTCCTAGAGTTGCTGCAACAGTAAAATGGGCGGCATATTAAATAAAACAAACAAACAATTCAGTACAAGTTTCAGGAAATTATTTACATGGACTTATTTCTGTGCAAACATGATAAAAGTTCACGCCTAAGAAGGTAATCATTTCCAAGAATGTATATATGTATTTAGAGTGGAATTGGCCTTTTTTAAGTTGGGGAAGGTCACTTCATGAAGAAAGAGATAGAGAAGGGGAAGACCCTCATTAGACTGCTTCAGCCTCAGGTTTCATCAGATGATGAGTGAGTTTCCTGAAACTATTTGTTCTGCATCTGTTCTCTTCCAGTTTGAACAAATGCGTCGCTCAGTCAGCCTTACCAGCAACTTTGCAAAGTCTGTGGTAAACCTTGCTGATGTGGTGAGTGTGGAGTACATAGCAGTTTTCTCCAAAAATTACATGCAAAAATAAATTGAGAATGAAAGAAGGGAAAACCGGGCCCAATGCAAAGGATTCTATGGTAGGTGCCTTCTATAGGCCACCATCAGGTACAACTAAGTGACTCAGTGTCTATTGAGTTCTAGATCATTCCCATATATATCTAGTCTTAAATCCTGGCATCTCATTTCCACAACACATTTATTTATTTATTTTATTAAATTTATACCCCGCCCTTCTCCAAACGGACCCAGGGCGGCGCACAGGGATGTTAAAACACATATAAAACATATAAAATTTTAAAAAACTTATTCTAATAGACCCTGCGCTAAAAACCGAATTTAAAAAACCCAAATTTAAAACTATCTAAGAGTCAGTAATGGGGGTTACGCTAGGCCGGCTAGATGGAATAGGTGTGTCTTCAGACACTTGCGGAAGAGGCGGAGGTCGGAGATGGTGCGGAGTTCAGGGGGTAGGTCGTTCCAAAGGGCAGGGCCCGCCACAGAGAAGGCTCTTCCCCTGGGTGTCGCCAGTCGACATTGTCCAGCCGACGGCACCCTGAGGAGGCCCTCTCTGTGGGAGCGTATCGGTCTGAGGGATGTATGGGGCAGGAGGCGGTCTCGCATATAACTAGGCCCCAAGCCATGGAGCGCTTTAAAGATGGTCGTTAAAACCTTGAAGCGCACCCGAAAGACCACAGGGAGCCAGTGCAGCTCGCGCAGGATAGGTGTTATGTGGGAGTGTCTAGGCACTCCCGTAATCACCCGCGCGGCTGCGTTCTGGACTAGCTGCAGCTTTCGGGTGCACCTCAAGGGGAGCCCCATGTAGAGAGCATTACAGTAGTCGAGTCGAGAGGTGACGAGTGCACCCCGGTCCAGTAAGGGGCGCAATTGGCGCATCAGGCGTACCTGAGGGAACGCCCCCCTGGCCACGGCTGCCACATGATATTCCATAGACAGCCGGGAATCCAGGAGGACACCCAAATTGCGTGCCCTTTCCACGGGGGCCGGTGTTTCGCCCCCAATGGCCAGAGTTGGAATAATCTGGCTGAACCGGGGTGCCGGAAGCCATAGCCACTCAGTCTTGGATGGGTTGAGCTTGAGTTTGTTACCACCCATCCAGATCCGTACGGCCTCCAAACACCGGGACATAACCTCGACGGCATCGTTGGGGTGGTCTGGGGTGGATATGTACAACTGAGTATCATCAGCCCACCCCAAAACCACGGATGATCTCACCCAGCGGCTTCATATATGTGTTGAACAGTAAGGGCGAGAGGACCGACCCCCGAGGAACCCCACATATGAGTGACCTCGAGGCCGACCTCTGCCCCCCTGCCAACACATATTGCGACCGACCAGAGAGGTAGGACGAGAACCACCGCAGAACGGTGCCTCCCAGCCCCAACCTCCCCAGTCGGTGCAATAGGATACCATGGTCGATGGTATCAAAAGCCGCTGAGAGGTCTAATAGGACTAGGATAGAGGAATATCTTCTATCCCGCGCCCTCCAGAGATCATCAACCAACGCGACCAATGCCGTCTCGGTGCTGTGCCCGGGTCGGAAGCCGGACTGGCGCGGGTCTAGATAATCAACTTCCTCCAAGTGTCGCGGAAACTGTTGAGCCACCACACTCTCAACAACCTTCGCTAAAAAGTGGAGGTTGGAGACGGGACGATAGTTCTCTAATAATGCTGGATCCAGCTAAGTGTGTAAGCACACATAAATATTGGCTTTCAAGTATTCATAATAATTTTTAGACAATGTTTCCCTGACACAGATGTTTTCATACCTAGTACATGCCAATATTTACTTGTGAAATGTGGAAGTGTACAATCAGAATGATTAAGTAGTTAAATATTTTCCAATAACTCTGCTTAAGAAAATTGCCCTGTCTCTCATATTGTGACCCCATTTCTAATAAAGAGGTACTATAATGATTAGAGGGACACGGTGGCTCAGTGGCTAAGACGCTGAGCTTGTTGATCAGAAAGATCGGCAGTTTGGCAGTTTGAATCCCTAGCGCCACGTAACGGAGTGAGATGCACAGGACCTAATGATGATGATGATGATGATAATAACATGCCAAATTTTAATTCTCATAATTAGCTTAAGAAATGCAAATTTAGTTAATCACACTTGTTGAGCAAAGTTTTTCGGTCATCTTTATATTCTATACTCACTCACCTTTTTGTTTTAAATCAGTAAACACTTTAAAGAAAGAATTATAGACAAGGAGAAATGAAATATGTGCTAAATGGGTAAAGGGTAGGTAAGAAAAATACTAATAGTAAGATATAAATCAATAAACGAGATCTAAATTGCCTTGGAGACTACAGTTCTTACATAAAATATTTTTTACTTATGAAATTACAAAATATCAGCTTTTAAAGAAAAAATAAGAATAACTATTAGGTTTTAAGCTAATAAAAATAGTATAGTATAAATCAGTAATTAAAATTATAAGCTATAATGGATTGAATTTAATTTCCAAAATAAATTCTACTCTCCATAGAAAACTCCCACATTTTATATGCCTTTGATTCCTTGAATGAAACAATGGCTAGCCAAATTGTGAGTGTGTGCTTTGGTGTCTAGAATAGATTTTTTTTTTAAAAATAATAATTTTATTAATTTTTTTACATTTAAATATTTAGACTTAATCTTAAACAATATTATTCAAGATTTCTTCTTTTTGTTTCTAATGAAAAGAATATAATTTCCTTGTAACAGCTAACACATACAAAACTAATTCAGTATGCTTTGAAGGATTGTATGTATTTGTAAAATTTAATACAAATTGCAACTAGGAATTAAATTTTTATAATTTGTGTAATTTTAATGAGAATTTATTCCCCAAAATGCTGAGTTTTCAGTGTTACCGTCAAATATGAAACAATCATCTTCACAACAGAAATCATCTTATTTTCAATATTTTATTAAACAAGAGAAATATGCCAATAATAAAACAACAATAATAATATTACAATATTCAAAGTAATTTTAACCCCCACCCCCCCCAAAATAGATTTGAAAATAAATTGTGGGTAGGAAATAAACTGCTTTAATCTTCATTTAAATTTTGACTACTTTGGAAAATGGGAAGGGTATCACATATATGGAAGGGGAAAATTCCCCACCTTTAAAAAAAAATCTATGTTCGGTCACAGATTTTTAAGGAGCAGTTGAACACTCGTATCGTGTTGGTTGCCATGGAAACATGGGCATCAGGGAATAAGATCCAGACGGATGAAGATTCCCTAGAGACACTAAGAGAGTTTATGAAGTATCGTCAAGAGTCTCTTCCTGAACACAGTGATGCTGCCCATCTCTTCTCGTGAGTTTTAAACGGGAATGTGATCACTTTCGTGCTAGAAAGATGCAAAATTAACTATTATAGTTCTGATAGTAAGAATAGGCTGAAATAATTTGTAAGGGATGTTAAGAAAATCTATGCACGTAATGAAACCTTTCTTTTGTGGAACAAGTTAGGCAGAAGATTGCTTTGCACACAAAATATATCTCCTGGTATTGTAGCAAAAGGGACGTGGTGGCTCAGTGGCTAAGACGAAAGGTCGTCATTTTGAATCCCTAGGGGCGTGTAACGGAGTGAGCTCCTGTTACTTGTCCCAGCTTCTGCCAACCTAGCTGTTCGAAAGCATGTAAAAATGCAAGTAGAAGAATAAGAACCACCTTTGGTGGGAAGGTAACAGCGTGCGCCTTCAGTGTGTAGTCATGCCGGCCATATGACAATGGAGACATCTTCAGACAGCACTGGCTCTTCAGCTTTGAAACAAAGATGAGCAGTGCCCCCTAGAGCCGGGAACAACTAGCACATACGTGCAAGGGGAATCTTTACCTATTATAGCAAATGCAATATGGCTTTCTATTATATGTTCCCTTTTATTTATATTCTGTTTTAGACTTCTAGAGTAACATAGAGACATTCTTTGTTTGTGAAGAGTATTAACTAATATAGTAGAAATAAGATGTTGGCAAAAAATAAAACTTTGCCTGATTTTTTTTTTTATACAGTTAGTCTTCATTCAATGATTGCTTCATTTAGCAATTGTGCAAAGTTAGAATAGCACTTACCATTTAGACTTATATGCCACTTCATAGTGCTTTATAGCCCTCTCTAAGCAGTTTACAGAGTCAACATACTGCCCCCAACAATCTGGGGCCTCATTTTACTGAGGGATGGAAGGATGGAAGAATGGTAAGAATGAATTATGACCCATAATCACATTTACAGCCTTTGCAGGTATGTAGAGCAAAGGAAAGCCGAAGTAAGATTACAAACACAGGTGTGCTTTCATTTAATAATCGCTTCACTTAATGTCTGAGTTGCTGGTTCCATTTGAGGTGACTAAACAAGGACTACCTGTATTAGATAATAACTCTATTACATGTTAAAATTATATAAGAGGCTCCCTGATATCTCTAATTACTATGCCACTAAAGTTAATGCCAGTTCTAGAAAGCATGTTTTTAAAAATAACAATTGCTGTGTAATTCGTGATTAAAATATATAGATTCATTTTATCAGATCTCAAAACAACAAGAAGTTTGAATTCATGTAGAACAGCATATAAAATATGGCACAGCAGTGTCCATTTGGACTTAGTGCTAAGGTCAGAATTTCTAACTGAAATAGAAATAGCTTTTGTCCTGGAATTTTGCTGGGAAGTGTTCATACACGAACATTTCTCCTCTCTCATCTGTAGTTAAAACTAATGAGCCCACATCTACCATAGTGAGGAACAAAGGTAACAGGCTGATACAAAGAAATGAATTCCCTGACCAATCCATACTCTGGCCCTATTTTGATTGTTTTCATTGTTCCAGGTTTAGTAAGTGAATGCCAAGAGGACAAAAAATCTAGCAGGTCAAGGGTATCTAGCTTTCCCTTCACCTGCATAGTAAATATTCCTTCTTACTCTCCCAGAGGGCACACTTTTAGAAGCAGCCGCAGTGGTACAGCTTACGTTGGCGGAATCTGCTCAGTTGCTAGAGGCGGAGGTGTGAATGAGGTGAGTTGGGTTATGATGACTGGGGCTGGAGTTTAAAGGTACAGAATCAAAGCCTGCATGCTCTTCCAACCATATCAAAGTTGTCTGTTCAAAGATCTCAAGCTCATTTAGATTTCTTTTCTCATCGTGCAACTCCTGAGGATTTGAAGATCCCTTTCCCTAGTGAGATACTACTCTTTTGCCCTTTAAAACCCTTTCAGAATCCCTTACATTCTATGAAGCCTTGTCTTCACACTCTAACTGAACTAATACCTATGGTTTTTGCCACTACATTTGCTGACATTCATCCCTTATGCTTCCCCCTTCCCCCACTTTCCCCATCTTCAGTCAAGTAAATTTATATTATAAGACCTTTGGAGTGGTGCCTCTCTTGTAACTTTACATGATTCTACAAAGTAGCTGATGTACTGATAGGGCCCTTTACACGTCAATCGTAGCCAGGAATTCATTGTTCTTTGCAGGGTGAAGAATATGTCCACAGAGAGAAAGGGTGGGGTGGGTTAACTTCCACGGGGCCTGTGAATAATGTGGGAAAGATCTGCCCTCAAAATTTTAACTTTTTAATGATAGTTGATCTCTCCATACTCAGCCTAGCCAATAATTTGTTGTCCTCCTTCCCAAAGTATGGTACCGTTGGAGCGATGGCAGTAACATTAGCCCAGACCTTGGGACAAAACATTGGCATGATGTGGAACAAGCACCGTACTTCTGCAGGTAAGTAACTGTGTGATGAGCCAAGTGTTTTCCTAAGCTCAAGGCATAATGAGAAGCTGAGAATTGCTTAGACCAGTAGTTCTCAATCTTTTCTTCACCACAGCCCCCCTTTAAATAACTTTTGTGGCCATGAACTATGGCTAGAGACCTCCAAGTCTTCACTCAAGATTTAAATCATAACATTTCTTCAAGCCTTCGTGGACCCCATATGATAACATAACGGCTCCCTTGGGGTCCACAGACCATAGATGGAGAACCACTGGCTTAGTCCAACAATAATTATATGGTTTGTCTAAAATACCTTGTTTCAAAGAGATCTGGAGCCCAACAGGCACTTTTATTCCAATAGGTTTAAGAACTATTCCATTCTCAAGCTTCGTCTCCTGTTCTGGAGAAACTTGAAAAAGTCATTCTTAGGTTTCTAATTTGGTACTCCATTATCTATGTTGGGTTTGATATTTTTCATGCATCATGAACATTTTAGTGTAAGTTGAGATTGTTTCTTTCAGATCAGGGGTTATTTTATTCTGGTTTCCAATTTGGAAATCTGTACTTTAAAAGATTCTGACTGGATAAGCCAAAACTGATGAAGGAGCCTGAATCTGGATTCCCTATGGCTATGGTTTATGTTGTCAATCTTCCAGATCTAATTTTCTTTTCTTCCATATCATCTTTGTCAGTGTTTTGGCTGCTTCTTAAGGTTATGATCATGATAGTAGGATGGGTGAGCAAGGGCAGTTCTTTTGAGGTTAAGATGAAGCTGGCTAATGAATAAAATGTTACTGCAAAAAAAGTTGCAGATGATCTACCTGGAGATTCCTAGTTTAAAAAATTTCAACTAATTAACAGGTTTTGTATATGTGTGTGATATGTGATAGATTATAAATACCTTATCAATTATCAATTTACATTTTTGGGGATCTCCTGAGATTGCCTGAAACATTCTCTAATCTGTTTGATATGTAACCTTCATCTGCATATTGAACCTGCCTCTCCCCCCCCCCCCCTTCTCTTCATTCCAGTTTAAAACTACATTGGACTACCTATTAATAATTACTAAAGTCACTTGCAGCATTTTCTTTCCTGAACATTATAAGCTATATTAGGTGGATATTGGAGGAAGTGTATTTGTGAAATAATGCATAGAGACCAACAGGTTACATTCTCAGGAGAAAAATGAAGGCGAACAATATATTAAAAATAAATGCACTAGAATACACCATTACTTTACAAAAAAGCGAGAACTAATATTTGTACATGCAAAAAAAGCCTTTGATAAGTCGGAGTGGGCTTTTTATTAGCCTTTTTAAAACAAAATGAATCCAAGACAAGAATTTAAAAGTTGAATGGATAACAAACCAACAACAAGCAGCAAGGATGATTGCAAATGGAACATTTCCCACAAATTTTCTAGTAAGGAAACCCACTGGATTAGGGTGTTTATTTCTTCCTTTGTTATTGGTTTAGAAGTTTTGAAAGACAAAAGTTGGCAAGACAAACAAGCACTTGAAATTAAAATTCAGGGAGAGGAATATAAGTTGAAATGCAATGTAGGTGAACCACTATGCAACCATTAGAAGAGAACTGTCAATATTTGTTAGGAAAGATTGCTATCTGACTCTTGATATTTTTGCCAACCATGATTAACATGGCCATCTTCCAACAACATCTAGTTCAGATTTTATAGGAATAATATGGTTTAAGGCTTAATCTTAGAATGGGAGGTTTTATCAAGGACAGTGAGAAAATAAATAGTACTTGATTATTTCAGCTTCAGGAATATACAATTCTGGGTTAGGATTTGAAATAGGCGATTTGGACACAATAAATGTAAACAAGGAATAGAGAATGTGTATTTCCCATAATTCTTTGAGAAGATCTTTCTATTTTTTTTATTGCTCCTTTTCTCTATAGGAGAGTGTCGCTGTCCTGACTTATGGCTGGGTTGTATTATGGAAGATACTGGGTAAGTTGTAGAAGAAGTGAGGATCATATAAGGCCAAGGTGTTGGGTTAATATTTGAGATCAGGAACAAAGGATTTATTAAAGTAAATTTGAGATCTAAATCTGTTTAGATCTTAACTTTACATCTTGCTGGCAACAGAAAACTCTCTTTGATTGATTATTGTTCAGTTCATCTATTTCCCTTTCTAGCTGGCTTCAGAAGGAAGCAGGTAGCACTTTATGCATAGGTAAAAGAAAGATACATCTGTTCAATTTTCCTTTTTTAGTAATCTGACATCTGCTACATCTGGTTATCTTGTCAGTTTTTAAATTCAGTTTTCTATCAACTTCCCCCCCCCCCCCTTCAAAGAAAGGAAAGGGAATTTGTGTCAAAGGGATCATGGGCCAGAGAAAATCCCACCTTAAGCCTCTGGCATCAACTGGAAACAAATTCAAGATGCAGATGTTCGGTTATATTAATGATTTTACATCTAGCCATATTGAGCTTACAAAACTTTTAAAATAATTTTTATTAATGATTACAGCCATACAGATAAAAACTAATAGAAACTATAAAAAGTAAGATAAAAAAATAAAGTGCAAGAGAAAAGAAAAAAAATGTAATAATAGCAGAAAAAAATAAATATATATAAAGAAATAGCTCAGTTTCTTATCACAAGTATGAAAAATATTTCTAACAAATCATCATTTTCTCTTTACAGTAACTAGCTGTAAGAGGAAACTAAGATTCCTAATGCCCAACATTGAGATATAAACCAGCATTGCTGCAGCTGCCAAAAACCCCAAAGCAGTCCTAGACTGCATCAACATGAACTGTTAGTACGGTTTTATACTGCTTTGGTAAGACCACACTTGGAATAATCTAAAGTGTTTTAGTCACTACGATGCAAAAAAGATGTTAAGACTCTAGAAAAAATAGTGAGATGATTAAGGGATTGGAAGCTAAATGTATGGTGAATGGTTGCAAGATCTAGGTTTGTCTAATCTAATGAAGAGAAGGACTAAGAATGACATGCTAGCAGTCTTCCAATATTTGAGCCCTTGTCACAGTGAATAGGAGGTCCTAAGCACCTGAAAGCAGGACAAGAAGCAATGGATGAAAGCTAATCAAGAAGAGATCAAACTAGAACTAAGGGAAAATTTCCTATCAGTAAGAGCAATTCATCAATGGAATGGCTTGCCTCCAGAAGTTGTGAGTGCTTCATTGCTTTTTAAGAAGAGATTGGGCATCCACTTATCCAGAATGGTATCACGTCATCTCTTCAAAATCTGTTCAAAAATATTTTTTTCTGAGTCTTTTGTATTTATTTATTTATTTTTTTGCTATAGATTGAAGGTGACTCACCCTGTATGATGTTCCAAGGCTTCTTAATATTTAAAAAAAACAGTAAAAAATAATTTCAGAAATTATTAAGAGATGAGGATGCTAATCAGCAAAAGTCCATTGAGGGTTACCAATGTATCTATTTTAAACTTAATGCAAAACACACTTTATAATATACCCTTTCCTTCTGTATCTCATGCTTCATTTGTAAAGAAATCTCCCCAAACCTTATTATCCAATCACAATAAATGAAACACATTAGTTTTATTTCATCCTGCTCTTATTATTTTTATAAATAACTCAAGGTGACAAAGATATAATATTCTTTTCTCATATTTTCACCACAACCACCCTGTGAGCTGAGTTGGACTGAGAGAGAATAACTGACCCAAAGATACCTAGCCAGCTGTCCTGCTTAAGGCTGGGTGAAGGAAAAGACCACAACCTTATATTAACATTACTTAAAATATATAAAATGCAAAATAAATTATTTTCCCATGTCTTTCATCTGAGAATAGAACCTTAAAACCTCTTTATTCAGTCCTAATTAGCAACAGTCAATTGATGATTTTTCAGACAATGCATTTGTTTTATCCTTGATCAATAAACTTACTTTATATTTGTTCTGTTTCAGTTTCAGTTTAGTATACAAACGCATGCAGGCAGTTGCTATGGAGATAAGCAGTTAATACTAGACCAGATTGTAAATCAGGGTCTGTGCAAAGAGACCTTGCCTGAATAAATTGCTTTGAAGTTTAAGAAGCAATAGAGTGATCCAAATTCATTCCAGTCAGCCAGTCCAAATGTCAAAAGTTGAAGAATAAGTTATACAGGAATTATTATCACAAACGAAAAATCCAAATTGTTGTTTCCAATAAAGACTAAAGGGAAAGCAGCTACATAAATCTATATGCAGTTGGCTGCAATTACCCAGGCTTTGTCCTTTACTCAGTGAAAAGCCTAATTGAGTGGTTTTGGTTTACTGGGGCTTGAAGATCATGCCTCATCATCTAACTGCTTCTTCTGATCCGGAGATTCCTATGATTGCTCAGCCTCTTCAGATGAATCCTGGTTGAAGAATCTTGAAGCGAACAATCCGTAAGACTCAGCTGGATCAACGTTGTCAGAGTTTGAATCTGAATCTTGGCTCATGACAATGTTCCTTCCCATTATTCTGTACAATTTTAGTTTTTAGTCCCCTCAAATAATGTCCTAGAACATTTTTTCCCTCTCCTCTCAGAAAATCTTGAAACTTTAATAGCGCTCTTTCTTAAGAGTTTGATTTTTTTTCCATTTTTGCTTTGTCCTTTATCACAGAATTTGTACATTCAGTATTTCATCTCCTTCCCTATTATTCTTGTAATGTGTCATTTCCAGATCCACATTTAAATTGGTTTTAGTTTTATCTAGCAAAACTCATGCCTCTTGCACAATATCTTTTACAATCTGTTTATCTATGTCAATATTTTTAAATTAATTTGAGTCCATTATCCTCAAAAAATTCATCTGATGTTAAAATATTTTGTTCCATTCTTGGCAGATAATTTAGATATTTCTCCTTTACATGTAATCTTTAGTACGTTCTGTTTCGTCCTATGATTTTCCCAATTAAAGGTTACAGACACAAGAGCTTTAGAAGTATATATACATTTAGAAATTTTATTTCACATTTATCTGGACCTTCAATCTGTTATTTACTTTCCAAAAGCAATACTCTAATTACCCTTTTCCTACTTACTTTTAAAATTTTTATTTTAAAATTCTTTGGATTGAAAGAGAGCAACTAATGAATTCCATGAAACTTCTGTGCCATTCCAAGAGTTTTAAATATTTAAACAGTAAAAAAAATAATAATCCAAAACTGGTTAGGAAATGAAGATTGGTCAAACATAAAGGCCTTAAAGACAATATTACATTTGTGAGCTAATGAACTCTCTTGAGTCCTAGTTGCATTATACACAAGCGACCACAGAAACATTGGTTCTTGCTATCTATACACCAGTAACAGCTATCTGGAGTATGTATGGGCAATCTCACAATCTCTTCTTTCTCCAGGGAACTTTCAATAGCACAGATCCAGCAGTAAGCTCCCAATTCAGCTGTAACGTTGTCCACCTGTTCAGGAACATCCATTTCACACTGGAAGTCTCTGGATCAAGGAAAACCTTTTTGACATTTCATTGGCTTTTAATCTTCTATTGGCTCTCTTCCTGATACTTAGATACTACCTGCCACGGAAATTTTCACGCTGCAGTGTTGATGAATACAATCAGTTTCTGGCTGAAGGAGGAGGAAGTTGTCTCTTTAACAAGCCTTTGAAGGTAACATTAAAACACTTTCATTTGATCATTTACTTCCAGACATTTTCCATCTCTTATCTTATATCTTGGCAATTCATAGGACTATAGTGAAACCAAATTCTTGTTTTGTGATCAGGATATCAGCCACAGATCTAGGTAAGGTAGGCCATATCTTTCTTATGGTACTTTAATAGGTGGTACTACCTCTCAGCTGACCTCAGATAATTTTTGAAAAGATCAGTTTCAATTTTTAGACAAAAGACAACAATTAACTCATGCTGCATTTCATAATTGTTTTCTTGTCAACAATATGAAAGTAATTTGCAATTTGGAGGGTTTTTTTTCACTTTCCTAATCTGTTATGCAGTTTTATGACTTTTTGGGGAGCAGTCTAAGCCCCATTTATTTTTCGAAGACTTGTCACTAACATGTGTTGCGAAGACTTTAGTCAATGCATTTTATATGTGTCTTCTTTAGGCAAGCTTGAGTGACTTGCATAAAAATGCAAGATTGACTACTGTAAAATACATGCACTATAAAGCATCCTCTAGAGAATGTTCTCTTGAATATACATGAATTAATTTAGCATTTTCAGTATTTCAATTGGTTATAAGTAACTGAATATATAATACTGAAGGCCATTGCTAAAATCCAAGCAATATATATGCCAATGCCAATGTCAATAGTCTGTTCTATAAGAATCATAAAATATGTTTAAAAGTTACAATAAATTCTATCCACAATATTGAAGATCTATTCTGATTTAATACATCTTGTAAAATATTATATCTTTGCTAACAAGAAAAACCAATTTTTGAACCTTCTAGAGTCCTACTGTATGTACAGAAATCTAGCTCAAAAATGTTTTCAAGTAGAATTAAGTTTTGTATAAGATTTACTTCTGAGATGCAAAGTTATTTGGAACAACGTACTCCTACCCAGTGGTGAGATTCAGCCCACTTAACAACTGGTCCACTGAAAATGTGAGCGTGTGTGCATGGCTTTCGTGCATGTGCGTGTGCGAGACCGCATCCTACCTCATACATCCCTGCGGCCGATTCGCTCCCACAGAGAGGGACTTCTCCGGGTGCCGTCCACCAGGCAATGCCAGCGGGCGACGCTCAGGGGAAGGGCCTTCTCTGTAGTGGGCCCAACCCTCTGGAACGACCTACCCCCCGACCTCAGAACAACCACGGACCTCCGCACCTTCCGCCAGAAATTAAAGACACTTTTGTTCCATCAGGCCGGTTTGGCCTAAGTCAGGGGTCTGCAAAATCGGCTCTTTTAAGACTGGTGGACTTCAACTCCCAGAATTCCCCAGCCAGCTATGCTGGCTGGGGAACTCTGGGAGTTGAAGTCCATCAGTCTTAAAAGAGCCGACTTTGCAGACCCCTGGCCTAAGTTATTTACCTAGCCTTCAGTCTGTATTATAAATTGTTTTAATTGGGTTTTTAAATGGATTATGTTTTAACTTTCTAAATTTTAGCACAGGGATAACCTATTTAATTCGATTTTAATTATTTATATTTTGTACTGTTTGTTTTAACTTCCTGTGCACCGCCCCGGGTCCCTTCGGGGAGAGGGTGCGGTTATATAAATTTAATAATAAATAAATAAAATAAATTCTGCGCATGGTGGCTTTTGTCACGTGGCGAGAGTTGATCGAACAGCCTTTCAGGACCTGCTCTGCTCCATCTATGCTCTCTAGGGCTCTCTAGGGCAGCGGCTGCTTCTTCTCCACTGTTGCTCTTGCTGGGCGAGAGAATGTCTCTTGAGCAATTTAGCAGCTGTGAGCCACTGCTTTCCTCTAAGTCCCATCTGGAAAGTGCACAGCACAGAGAAGAAGCAGCCAAGGCTCGGCAAGGGACGGAAGAAGCGGCTGCAAGATCTCTGCTGCAGTGCTTTCTGGATGGGATTTCTTACAGGTAAGAAGAACCATCCAGTCTGTTCCCAAACCATTTCAGCCCATCTGCACTCATGACCTGCCCCCCAACAGCCCTTTGGCTTAGCATGGAAAGCCAAATAAATTGCTTCAGCCGGGGGGGGGGGTAGTTTGAGGCCAGAGGGAGGTTGTGGCATGCAGGGGGAGGCCTAGGGCAATGCTGGGTCTGGGAAATGGCATATTCCCTGACCTGGCCAAGGTGGGCAGCGAGCAGGCAGTGGCTCTAGGGCAAGGCTGGAGCTGGGAATGGGGCATTCCCCAACCCAGTCTAGGCAAGTGGGCAGTGACTCTGGAGCAAGGCCGGAGCTGGGGAATGGCGTGTCCCTGGGCCCTGACCCGAGGTGAAGGGTGAGCGGGTGGCATGCTTGCTTTTGGTGAGCAGAGCAGGCGAGGCACGGAGATTAGCTGGACAGTGTGGATCATGTGATGAAGGGAAGATAATATATGGGATGAGGCAGAGTGGGCGGGGCTAGCTGGTGGTCGATTTTATTGGTTCTCTGAACTGCGCAAAATTGGAATAACTGATTTGCCCGAACCAGTCTGAACTGGCTGAATCCCACCCCTGCTCCCACCAATTAATTAGCCAGTCTTTGGCTTAATTAGCTATGTACATTCTTTCGCAGGAAGTATAAAGAATCTTTGCTGTATTATCCTGTATTTTGTGGCAATATAAATTTAGCAATGTATAATAAGCAAATAGATTGGAAAGACATTAGTTTCATTCTAATTTAAACAATTTTCCAATTACTGAGCTTTATAAAAATGCCACCAAATATGAAAAAATAATTGACCTGGTCATTGAACTTTCTAAGAAGTGTTAGAGAATAAGCTTTCATTTTAGTAATCAATATTGTAATAATATATTCACAATAAAAATATTACATCATTTGTATGATATTTGATGTATATATAATGCTTTTGTTTAATTGAAATTCCCATTGTTGCTTATTAAAAATAGATGTATTCAACTATATCACCATTTAGGTTGTATTTACAAAGCTTAACGCAGATTATCCTTATCTATACTAATGCCATGTGGCTATTTAAATAGTGCATTATATTGTTTTTAATTATTTGTTTTGTTTTAATTCTAGTTTTACTTTGTTTTGATTGTTAGCGTCCCAGAGTCATGTATTTATAAATTTATTATATTAATAAATAAGTGTTAGTAGTACATACACACATACATACATATTTGTTTTCGTAGATTTTCACGGATGTAGGTATGCTGGTATCGTTGTATTCAGGTGTTTTCCCGTGTGCACAGACCAAAGCCTAAAGATGGCAAGTGAGCTCTTACCGAAATGTTGCAAAGACAATCTCATTCTTACATGGGAAAACACCCAAATACAACAAGACCAGCATGCATGCATGCATGCATGCATACATACATACATACATGCATGCATACATACATACATACATACATACATATGCTGGTATTGTTGTCTTCGGGTGTTTTCCCGTGTAAGTATGAAATTGTTTTTGCAATGTTTCGTCAAGATCTCACTTGCCATCTTCAGGCTTTGGTCTGCGGTTACGAAGGCGTCGCCCTTCCTTAAATCTTGGGGTGTGTGTGTGGAGTGCTGACTGTTGTTGTGAGTGGGTTGATTGGCTGTGCAGCTGTATCATGATTGGTAGATTGATGCTGATTGGTCTTATTTGTATGTTTCTCCTTATTTTGAATTTCATCGGCTTGGATGGAGGGTGGGGCTCGTCTGTTGGTCAGTGCTGGTTTCCAGATGTCTCGTAGGCGGGAGGTGTCATCATGTTTGTTCATATTGTTAGGTTGCTTCTCTATTTCGATGACTTCTCTGATTATTCTCCTGTTCAGCTGTTCAGCCTTGGAGATCAATTTAGTTCTTTGAAAGTCAATATCATGTCCTATAGCAGTGATGGCAATTATAAACAAATATATATATGTATGTATGTATGTATGTATGTATGTATGTATGTATGTATGTATGTATGTTAGGTTTTTGAGCTGATCAATAAATAAGTCAGGGAGACTAGGATAGATCTATTTCGAGCTTATTAGCTCTCATCAGCTAGCCATACCCTTACTGGGATTCGAACCAGGGCTGTATTACATGCCAGGCGAGAGCCTTGCCATTAAGCCAGCTAGGTTCTGTTCTTGTCAGCAGAGACAGGAGGATAGTTATATATAATTGTTTCCACAACACCCTGTTAAGGACCCAATTAAGGGAGGAAGCACACTGCTTTTCCTTTTCTGCCTTTCGGCTCATCACCAGAGACCATCTAGACAGAAAGCCAAAAATTCCTTTTTAGCTCTCATCAGCTAGCCATACCCTTACTGGGATTTGAACCGGGTTGGGGTTTTTTGTGTTCCTTCATTTTGTGAGCTTGTGAAACATAATAAAATGAAAGTAATGGTGCAAAGTGTTGACTGGTCGCCCAGAAAGCGATGTAAAATAGTATTATTCAGTGAACAAGGCTACAGTTATAAAGAAATTAGAAGAAAAATTGGTGGAAACTTAACCAAAGGTGGCATTTCTAACTTTTTGAAGAGGTATAAGGTATAAGGAGACTCAGTCACTACAAAACCACACTGGCAAAGGCAGGAAAAGGTGCACAACAGCAAGGGATGTTAGAAGACTTAAGAGACTGCCTATGTGACAGAAGAAAATCATTTGGGTGTATACCAGATGAAATGGCCCAATGCAATGTGTAGTTGAGTGCAAGGACTGTATGGCAGGGGTCGGGAACCTTTTTGGCTGAGAGAGCTAGGAACGCCACATATTTTAAAATGTAATTCCGTGAGAGCCATACAATATGTTTAACACTAAATACAAGTAAACATTTGCATTTTATGTAAGACCAACACTTTTAAAGTACAATAAGTCTCTTAACTCTTTTTCTTTCTTTCTCTTTCGCTCTCTTTTTCTGTGTGTGTCTCCCTCCTCCCTTCCTCTGTGTGTCAGTCTGTCTTTCTGTCTCTCACTCACTCAATCACTCACTCTGTGTGTGTCTCTCTCTCTCTCTTTGTGTCTCTCTGTTTGTCCCTCCCTCCCTCCCCCTCTCTTTCTCTGTCTCTCTGTGTGTGTGTATTTCTGTCAGTCTCTCTCTGATTCCCTCCCCCCTCCTCTCTCTCTGTGCCTGTCTCGTCTTCCGGCTGCAGCCCCATTCCGTGGAAAACATAGCCGCGCACGCGCTGCACAATTACAGCCCGGAGCAGGACCACAGCCCCTCTCTCAACTGGTCATTCCTTGCTCGGAGGGCTTTGGAGGGAAGCTTCTGCAGAAGCCCAGGTGAATGAGAACAACTTCCCGCCATTACGAACTCTCCAAGTCTGTAATTGTATGGGCTGTGCGCGCGCACCTATGTTTTCCACGGCATGGAGCACCGGCCGTGGAAAACAGGTGCGTGTGCACAGCCCATACAATTAAAGCCTCGGAGACTTCATAACGGCGGGAAGTTGTTCTCACTCACCTGGGCTTCTGCAGAAGCTTCCCTCCGAGCAAGGAAGGACCAGTTGGGAGAGGGGCTGTGGTCCTGCTCCGGGCTGTAATTATGCAGCGCACGCATGCGCCTATGTTTTTCACGGAGTGGGGCCAGGAGGCGAAGCTACCAGGTGCCTGCTGCCGTTGACCTCAATGGAGGGAGGGAGGCCTGGAGGAGATTGACTGGGAGGGGGGGCTGTAGAAGCACCAGGAGCTGCAGGGACAACGATGACAGGAGAAGCCAGATGCTTCTTATCCTGGGGGTGGGGGGTGGGGTGGAAAGAGAGTAGCTGCAGGCTTATACAGCTAAGATTGGGCTGGGAAAGGGAGGCATGTGTCATGTGTTGCTTTGCCCCTTGCAATGTGCCTTCTGGAGGCCGGTCAGTCGCGTGCCCAGGGAGTTTTTGCCGTTACATGTGCATGACGCAGCAGCTTGTTGGGAGGAGCTACAGAGAGGTTAAAACCTCACGTGGGTACATTTTATGTTTGTGTACCTTGCACATGACACAGGTGTGCTAGCCACAAAAAAGGTACGTTTTATATCATCGGAAGTCCTTGGGAACATTGTGTCAAAATTTGGTGTCGATCGGTCCAGTAGTTTCTGAGATTAGCGGCTTTGCACAAACTATTATACATTTTTATTTATATAGATTTGTCTGCGAGCCAGATGCAGCCATCAAAAGAGCCATATCTGGCAAGTGAGCCATAGGTTTCCGACCCCTGCTGTATGGCATAGACTGCAGGAACTTGGCTTAAAATCTAGAATTCCACAAAAAAGCCACTTTTATCTCAAACAAAGGTTGAAAAGATTATACTGGACTAAAATCCATGTTACTTGGACACAGGAATAATGCTGCTATTTGGAGTGATAAGACCAAGATCTTCCTGTTTGGTAGTGATGGCATAACATACACTTTTTCCAAAAGATTTCCACAATTTTGGCCATTACTATATATGGCATATTAAATCTCAATTTTTTTTGCCTTCCTCTTATGTCATAATTTTGAATAGCATTTTATCATACCGTGTTCCCCTCAAAATAAAACAGGGCCTTTTTTTTTGACCCCCGAAATAATCACTTGGCCTTATTTTTGGGAAGGTCTTATTATTTTTCAGGTACAGGAGGTGGTAAGTGTGGCCATGTCATGGCTGCTGCTGTGTTGCAATATTTTCGGGGAGGGCTTATTTTAATGCATGCACTCAAAAGCCCGATTGGGCTTATTATCCAGGGAGGTCTTATTTTTGGGAAAACAGGGTAAACTGTATAGTGTCATTCTGAGTTCAGTTACCTTAAATTATGGTCCTGTGCCAGGTGCCAATTGGTAAAACAATGGAGGGATTTACTTTGAAATTATTGTTTACCTTAAAAAAATTGCTTTCACTACTGATTCCTCAAATCTATCTCCTCCAAAAAGGGAACATAAAAAGGAGAAATTTCAAGAGAGTTTCTTCATTTCTATTTTCAAGCACCAGTGAGTGATGTAGGTGAAAATGTTATTAGACAATGCCATGAAACCTTCTAATTTTGTTCACCGCTATCTCCTTAACACAGCTCCTTGACCCCCCTGAATGTGGTAATGGATTTGTTGAAGCAGGAGAAGAATGTGATTGTGGGTCCTTTGCGGTAAGCAACAACTAGGGCTAAAAAACGTGCCATCTGACTCAAAATAATATTACTAGTGTATGATGGGAATTCTATTGCCAGTCTTTGACTTCTGAATTCTGTTTTATGAATGCTGAATAATATCTTGTTAGTTCAGAATCAGAACCCCAACTGTGCTCTTATCAAGGGGCAAATTTCTTTTTCTTCAGAATGCTTTTTCAGATCCATAAATGTTGGAATAACTTCATCATTAATGCTGGATAAGATCAACCAGCATCTTTTTGTTTTGCTTTGGTGTTGTTCAAAATCTACAAAAACAAATATCGTCTGTTCATAAGATATGTGTCCCCCCCAAAAAAAATTCTTAGTAAAAACTAGCAACAAACATTATGGGAATTGATGTTATAAACAATATAGTTATCTCAATTGGTAAAAGGAAAAAATAACTTTTTTGAGAATTGATTAAATCTGCATAATTTGTAAAATAAAGCAACATATGTTAGGAAAACTTGCAAATTCAAGTTTTCATGTTGGAAACTTCATATTTCTACTGTATTCAAATAGCAGGTGGTGGTGAGTTTGAAAATAAAACCCAAATCGCTAAAACAATGTTAGTTAAGATCTAAAAAAAAAACTGAAGCTTTTCTTTTTGCAACTTTGAGCTAAAATCCCAAGCAATATGAATTATATTGTTTTTCTTTTTCTCAAAGGAATGTTCCAGAAGTGGGGGAAACTGCTGCAAGAAATGTACCCTTACGCATGATGCCATGTGCAGTGATGGGTTATGTTGTCGAGAATGCAAGGTAAACAAGTTGGAATGGGACATCTGTCATTCAATTCTGTGCCCATCTCTCATCAATTTTAAGCAAAGCTATCTTTCTTGGGAGTTACACAGGAGGGTATCATCTGTCAATACTGCCTACAGAAAACAAATTGTAGTCAGGCCAGGTCACAATTGGATACTAGGTGTCAGCTCACCTATTTTGAGGTGGCTCAGATATGCATGATTTTCTACAAAATATTTCTGAATAGCTCAAGGCAGGACGCCCTTCGCACAGTCACTCATGCTCTCGTGACATCCCGACTGGACTATTGTAACTCTCTCTACATGGGGCTCCCCTTGAGGTGCACCCGGAGACTTCAGATGGTCCAGAACGCAGCCGCGCGGGCAATTCTGGGAATCTCCAGGTTTACCCACATAACACCGCTCTTGCGCGAGCTGCACTGGCTACCTGTCGTCTTCCGGGTGCGCTTCAAGGTATTAGTCATCATTTTTAAAGCCCTCCATGGCTCGGGACCTAGCTATCTGCGGGATCGGATCCTGCCTCATACATCCTCACGGCCGATTCGCTCCCACAGAGAGGGACTTCTCCGGGTGCCGTCCACTAGACTTTGTCAGCGGGCGACGCCCAGGGGAAGGGCTCTCTCTGTGGCGGGCCCTGCCCTCTGGAACGACCTTCCCCCCGACATTAGAACGACCACGGACTTCCGCTCCTTCCGTCTAAAACTAAAAACACATCTTTTCTGCTTGGCCGGCCTAGGGTAGTCTCTCTCTATGGGGTTTTAGTTGTTTTAACTGGGAATTTTAGTATGTTAATGGGGTATTTTAGCACAGGTATATGTTTAATTTGTTTTTAATGTGTTTGTACATTTATTGTTTTAGTTTTCCCTGTGCATCGCTCCGAGTCCCTATGGGGAGAGGGAGCGGTCAACAAATTAAAATTATTATTATATTATTATTATTATAGTTTGCATACATTGTGGGAGTGAAGTGGTGAATGGGGTTCAGCAGTCTCCCCCTTGAGCAAATCTTCAGTTGCTTAATTCCTACAGCTTCACAGTATCAGGTATCCCAAACTCATGAATGGATCCCGGTGCATGCCAATCTGTGCACGTTTAAATCTCCGGATGGATTTGGTAAAGGGCTGAGACATGCTTTCTTTTCTCTTTTGTTACAAGAAGGAAGATGAAAAAACTAGGACTAGGAGAAGTATTTCTGCTGTGGCCTAGAGGTGGAGCTCTCGCCTCCCAGTCAGGGGGTTGTGAGTTCAATCCTAGGTAGAGGCAGTTGTAGGGTCTCCTGCTTGGACAGGGGGTTGGACTAGATGACCTGCAAGGTCTCTTCCAACTCTGTTAATCTGTTAAAGGATTATATAAACCCTGTTGCTCCCTGCATGGTGCTGGGGATAATTTGGTTCTCCTCTTTTCCTGCAGTGAGAGTGGAAAAAAGGAGGAAGTTAGAGAAAGCCCCCACCAGACACATTCTTTGTTTTATTCTTCCCTTGCCAGCTTAATATTAAAGACCACTTTTATTTTTCTCCCATTTTCTCCCACGAAGTATGAGCCGCGGGGTGTAACTTGTCGAGAAGCCGTGAATGAATGTGATGTCCCAGAAACTTGTACTGGGGACTCCAGTCAGGTGAGTTGGGGGAATTATAAGGAATATGATTTACGAGTAGATGGGGGTGGGGTACTGTAACCTACCAGACAAAACATCCATGTTTTTGTGGCTTTTCTGTACAACAGCGAATGGCAGGTTGTCTTTATTATTGAATAATCCATTCAGAATTTTAATTTCTAAAAAAGAAATGTTGTGAATAAAATTGGCTTGAAAGCATATTCCTTTAAAATGGCTCCCTACCTTTTCTGGCCTTCCTAACCAGATTCCCTAAATATGTGCCATGTTGACTGAGGATTATAGAATGCTAGTTACCCTGTTTGCCCAAAAATAAGACCTCCCCGGATAATAAGCCCAATTGGGCTTTTGGGTGCATGCACTAAAACAAGCCCTCCCTAAAAATAAGCCCTTCCTGAAAATATTGCAACACAGTAGCAGCCATGAGATGACCATACTCGCTGTCTCCTGCACTTCAAAAAGAATAAGACCTCCCCAAAAATAAGGCCAAGGGCTTATTTCGGGGGTGGTGATGTCAAAAGACCCTGTCTTATTTTCGGGGAAACATGGTAGTACATCTGGAATGTACTAGGTTGCGAAAAAGAGCCTTCTATCAGTTTTCCTGAGTTGTATTTATTTATATTTTGTCCTTCTCAATGTAATTCTTTTCTCTCTCTCTCTGTAGTGTCCACCTAATGTACACAAGCAGGATGGCTACTTTTGTGAGAGTGAACAGGTATAGTTGGTATCTCAGTTTCATAACTAGAATTCCTGGAACTGCAGGAAATATGGGGGGAAAGGTTAATTGCAGTTGGATATATCTGTCAATCCCAGTAAAAGGAGTATTCTTGGAAAATTCTAATTAAATCAGATTGAACAAAGAGCAAGTTTCTCAATGGTTATTTAAACAAACAAACAAACAAATAAAGATTAATGTGGAGTTTAAAGCCAGATCTGGATTCTCAAAACACATAAACTGGGTATTATACGTTTCTGTAAAACTTGCAAGCAGAGAGGTACTCGCATGAGCTTCTAACAAGTCCCATTTTTTGCTTTGTAGGGCCGGTGTTATGGAGGCCGCTGTAAAACCAGGGATCGCCAGTGCAATGCATTGTGGGGGCGAGGTAAGTAGCTATTCACTGGTAGAAAAGAATCATCATAACTCATGATTGCAAAATTTAAATAGCCAGTATGCCATAGAAAAGCTTTTTTTAAATCTCTTTGGTGCCATCTAGTGGCAATGCAAATCTTTGTAGGTGTGCTTGTAACTTAACTGTACAATATAATGGCACTTGAAAATTTGAGTGACATCCACTAACATCCGTACTGGAGATAGAATTGTCCTCAGGTTAGGGAAAACATATTAATTCTATTGTTACTTAATTTATTGATACATTATCTTCTTTTATATATAGCAGTTTGCTAAGCAGACTGCTTGAACTCTGTTCTGAAGGGTGTTTTTTTTAGCAGCTTTCTCTGAAGACAGTTAATTGCTTGAATCAGTGAGGGGAACAGGAGATGCCCCTATAACCATTTCTAGGGCTGATTGTAATCACCCATTACTAGCAAATCACTTACCAGCAAACACCAGCATTTTGTTTGTTTTTCCATCACTATTTGCAAAAAACACAAACTACCTCTCTAGAGAGAAGAGGTGTGCGTTGGATGAAGAAGAAAAAAACCACAGTTGTCTTCAAAACTCATCCAGACCTAGTTTTCAATTACGCCAGGCAATTTCATTCTGAATAGTTATGCTTGGCTTTTGCTCTTTCTTGAATTCATCTGATTTTTCCAGTGCCAAATGAAGAAACCAGAGGCATGAACTTTGCATTATTTCAAGGAATTCAAAAATCATTGTGTGGGAAGGGCCACTTATACCAACTCCTTATTTGGGGCAGGAATTCAAGTTAAAATATCTCTACCAGATGGCTCACCAGGCGAGCAGATGGAATGAATGGGAACTCTCTGGATAATTGGCTTCACTATCAAACTGCTTCTTACTGTTAAGTTTCCCCCCCCCCCTAACATTTAATCATCATCTGGTTTTCCATGACTTTAATTCATTATTTCATGTCTTGCATTCTGAAAGAACAGAGAACAAGTTTTCACCTTCTGCTGACATGCTTTCAAATATTTGAAAGGAGATATCTTATGCTGTCCCACCTCCACTTCTCAAGGTGAAGCCTGTATAGTTCCTTCAATTTCACTTCATAGGAGTTAATTTTAGCCCCCTTTTAATCCTCTTTGTGCTTTTATGAACCTGTTTATGTTTATCTGAAGTCTTCTTAAAGTGTGGTATCCAGAATTGAACATAAAATTGAAACATTGGGATTTCGTCAATGTTGCAGAATGAAGTGGAACTTTGATTGTTATTATTTGGAAACTATACTTTAGTTAATGCAACCTAAAACTGCATTTGCTTTTACTTTTTGGTAGGCTGCATTAACATTATGCTGCATATTCATATTTGGATTACAATCAATTATCACTCCAGTATATATTAATATCAAGCAGATATTCAACGTTCTATAGCTAGGCTTCCTAACTATAAAAAGTTATGTTTCCTAACTTAATATGCATTTTTAGTCATTTCTTTAAGCTATCAAGATTATTTTTAATTTTATTTCTGTGTTAGGGCAGTATTTCCTAGTTTTATACAAATTTGATCTTCATCACTTGATAAATAAAAATATAATACAGGGCCCAAGACTGGTCTTACAACATACATCTTTCTATTTTTGTGAGGTATCATTGATGAGCACTCTTCGAGCAATCTATGTACTTAATTGCCATGTCATCCATACTGTGGATTACTAGTTTGTTAATTAAATGTAGTACTTTGTCAAGTACTTTGTTTGTAATAAATGTAAAGTAACTCTGCAGTATTCCCAAAACCACTTATGAATTTACCCAATAAAAGTGAGATGCATCTGGCAAGAAAAATAAGTAATTACACTGTTTTGAAAGTGCTCACAGATTCATTATTTTATTGTCTGCTTTAAACTCTCCTATATTAGTGTCAGAATGACTTTTATATAATTATTTCCCTCCTTCTTGAAAGAAGCAAAACATGTTCTTTTCCAGCCATATGGCACTTCACCTGTTCTCCAAGATCTCTCAAAGATAATGGATTGGCCAGACCTTCAGTAAGTTCCTTTAATATCTTAGGATGCAATTCATCTGGTCCTGGAGATTTAATGCAAAGTAACAAATAATGCCAAACTGTGCTTTCATCAGTCTCATGCCTCGGCCCTGCCTCTTCATTCCACTCTTCACAATTTTCTGGGTCAAAATATACCTTCTTGCTGGAGAAGATGGGGACATATGAACAATTGGTCTGTTGATTCTTTTTTCTTATAAACATATTTTTGTTTGTTTGTTCTCAGACTTCTTCATTCACCTCGGCATGTTCTGAGTTTTAGTTTTCCTAAAACACTTTCTTCAGTTCCGGATTCCTAGAATTGTTTGCAGTTGTGCATTGAGTACATCCTTTTTTTAGAAAAAATCTGTTCATTTTGTGCTTCTTTTCCCATTAATTTCTCTTACGATGGAATTCTACTTATAGTTTGAGTGTATTAAAATCTATTTTGTTCTTTTGTACTTAGTTTTTACAGGAAAAGGGGATGAAAGATACTGACTTTCCAATTGCCTAGACCAGAATAGCCATGGAGGACAGTGTCCATGGATGGGGATTTTGTGTGTTTGTGCACGTGTGCATGTGTTGTATGTGCATCAGGGGTGGCATTCACTTATCTTCCCTACCAGTTTGCAAATGTAAATGCATGCCACATCCACGCATGCGAATAACCATCCGCGCATGCGCTTTTGGCGAAAAGAGGACCTAAATGGGATGCTGTAGAGCCAAGGTGGGTGGGCGGGGCCACCTGTGATTTCTGCTACCGGTTCAAGCGAACCAGTCCAAATTGGTAGAATACCACCTCTGATATGCATGTTCCTGAAATGACCAAGAGAAGCTTGACTGATTCCACACATTAAAGATCACCTGGTTGTGCCCATAAGAGAATGGTCAGTGAAGTATGTCATTTGTATATTTGGCCAAAAAAATGTATCAGGATACGATGGAAAGCATAGTTTAAATACCAGAACTGTTAAGGAGCATTGAATGTATCTGGAAAAAGGGTTGAGGATCAAATGAAGACCATGTCATCATTACAAAGTAATAACAAGAGTTGTCAGAGCTTATTTGTATTACAGTCACATAAAGGGAAAAAGACCCTAAATCTTGCCTACCGCTTAATGAATCTTATGGAAGTAATTCAATAGGAAAAAAATAATAAAGAAAAAGTCCATAACCATGCCACAACTGTAGATATAATGCTAATGGACTAAATTTGAAGCTAACAATTTGAGTCCCTCAACTTGTCTACTAATTGAAATTGGCACTGCTATGCACTGTTGCTTTATTCTAAATTAACACAGAAATTCCCAACTGAACTGTAATCTTGCAAGATTCTAGCCCTTTTCTTTGCCTTTGCCAGAGATATTCACTCTTATTCACTTTGATTATTTCAACTTCTGCCAACCATTTTAACTACAAACAGAAATTAAATCCAACAGCCAAGAAGACAAATGAATCTGACTATTTGTATATTTACTATATTTAGCATCATGTACATATGTTGCGCTTTATAGAAAACTATAATTTCTATTCCAGCAGCAATCTAATTTACCGTATTTTTCGGCGTATAAGACACACCTTTTTTTCTCTAAAAAGAGGCTGAAAATCTGGGTGCATCTTATACATCGAATACAGCATTTTCTGCCTCCTGAAACCCCGCCCCTTCACCAAAATGGCCACGCGCATACCCTTATGGAGGCTTTCAGAGAGCTTCTGGGGGCTGGGGAGGGCAGAAATGAGCAAAAAACAGAGTGTTTTTGCCCCCCCCCAGCACCCAGCAGCACTCTATATGCCTCCATAAGGCAATGCATGCAATTGTTTTGACCAAAAAATGGTCCGTTTTCACGAAAAAAAGGGTCGTTTTTCCTCATTTTGCCCCCCCCCAGGAACACTCTGCAAGCCCCCCCCCCCCCCCCCGGCTATTCGTGCCTTTTATTTGAAAAAAAGGGCCCATTTTTGCAAAAAATGGGCTGTTTGGGGGAGGTTTGCACAGTGCAAAAAGGGTTTTTTTCCCCTTTCGGAAAGCTGTTTAGTTAGAGGGATTGATGAGAATTATGTTGGTCAAGTACTGTGCCTGCAGAAACAAAGATTTGTTCCAAAGGTGGTCAGTGATTTCCTTCTCCAGCACATGGATAAATATACCTGGAAACATCTACCTACCTACCTACCTACTCTCTCTTTCTACCTACCTATCTACTATATTTCTCTCTCTCACTCTCTCTCTCTCTCTATTCCTCTACCTACCTATCTACACTCTCTCTCTTCCTACCTATCTACTGTATTTCTCTCCCCCTTCTATATACTTACCTACCTATCTACACTCTCTCTCTCCCTACCTATCTACTGTATTTCTCTCTCTCTCTCTATATATATATATATTTCTCTCTCTCTAACACTCTACCTACCTATCTACACTCTCTCTCTTCCTATCTACTGTATTTCTCTCCCCCCTCTATATACCTACCTACCTACACTTTCTCTCTCCCTACCTAACTACTGTATTTCTCTCTCTCTCTCTCTCTCCCTCCCTCCCTTCACCTACTACCTACCTACTCTCTCTCTCTCTCACTACCTACCTACTGTATTTCTCTCTCTTTCTCTCCCTCTCTATCCCTCTATCTACCTACCTACTTTAAAAAAAAATTGCCTCTTCAAAACCTGGGTGTATCTTATACTCCGGTGCCTCTCATACTCTGAAAAATATGGTAATTTAATTTCAAACACCCATGTGTATACAGGGAAAGGATTGGAAAAGGTAGGGGAAGAATAGGCGATTATTTCAATGACATCAACTTTGCCTTGATAAGGCTTCTTCTGGAAACCAATAACTTCCACGTGAGTTGGATATCAATTCCTACTATTTATCAGGAGAAGACAGGAACTAGTTTTAATTTACAGTATCTGGAGATCTCAGATTATGACAGATTGAATAAAACATAACAGTTAGAAACTCTGGAAATGTTGTAGATGGATTTAAACAAAAGAGAGTACATACCATGAACCCAAAAACAGCAGAAGAGAAGAACAGGAAGAAAAAAATGGGGGAGAAAAAGAGACAAAACATCTATACTGCCCTGCGCACAGTCACTCAAGCACTCGTGACATCCCCCCTCTATACCCGACTCGACTACTGTAATGCTCTCTACATGGGGCTTCCCTTGAGGTGCACTCGAAAGCTACAGTTAGTCCAGAATGCAGCCGCGCGGGTGATTACAGGAGCGCCTAGACACTCCCATATAACACCAATTCTGCGCGAGCTGCACTGGCTTCCTGTGGTCTTTCAGGTGCACTTCAAGGTTTTGACGACCATCTTTAAAGCGCTCCATGGCTCGGGACCTAGTTATATGCGAGACCGCCTCCTGCCCCATACATCCCTTAGACCGATACGCTCCCACAGAGAGGGCCTTCTCAGGGTGCCGTCAGCCGGACAATGCCGACTGGCGACACCCAGGGGAAGAGCCTTCTCTGTGGCGGGCCCTGCCCTTTGGAACGACCTACTCCCTGAACTTCGCACCATCTCCGACCTCCGCCTCTTCCGCCAGTGTTTAAAGACACATCTGTTCCATTTAGCCGGCCTAGCGTAACCTCCATAAATGACTATTTTAGACAGTTTTAAATTTGGGGATTTTAATTTGTTTTTAGCGCAGGATGGTATCAAATAAATTTTTTCAATTTTTTACTTGATTTTGTATTGTATTTTAAATTCCTGTGCGCCACCCTGGGTCGTTTGGAGAAGGGCGGGGTATAAATTTAATAAAATAAATAAATAAAAATAAATAAATAAATAAATATATCAGTGCTAAGGATCATTGGATAATCTGCCTTCTTATCTATCCGAATTGGCTCATGGCTCCAGACAATCCAGCCTCTTCTGGCTATTGCTGTCTTCATAGTACAAATGAAAAGAGAAGGATAGGAACCTGATTTGGCAGCTTAGAAGTATTATTTGTCCATTATTTATTGAAGCAATTTTTACTCATTCGTTCAAACTGAAAAGACTTGGTGAGGTTTGAAGCTCAATAAAAAGCAAAATGTTTTCATCTTCGATAGCAAAATGAACCTTATAAATAATTCCAACTAAGGAATCTGGCCTTTCAATTCTGAAAGTTTAAACCCTCAAATGTTAACACAAAGCCCCACATGGCATAGCTTGAATGTTCTATTATTTTCTTGTCATTGTTTGCACATTTCCCCTTTTAAGGATAGAAATCTTTTACTTGAAAATAGTGTTTTTTTAAATCTTAAATCTTACTCCCCGACCTCAGAACAACCACGGACCTCCGCGCCTTCCGACAAAAGCTCAAGACTTATCTTTTCCAACAGGCCGGCCTGGCCTAACCTACCTTCCAGCCTTTTTAGTCTGAACATCTAAATTGTTTTAATTGGGTTTTTAAAGGGTTTAGTTTTTAGGATTTTAGGTTTTTTAGCGCAGGGATAAATTGTTTAATTTGATTTAATATATTTATGATGTATCTATGTTTGTACGTTTTTAATTCCCCTGTGCACCGCCCCGAGTCCCTTCGGGGAGAGGGAGCGGCCTACAAATTTAATAATAATAATAATAATAATAATAATAATAATAATAATAATAATAATAATAATAATATTATTATTATTATTATTATTATTATTATTATTATTATTATTATTATTATTATTATTATTAAGAAGCACTTTTGGAGTTGGCCAAATGTTATACATCAAAAGCTAGGTCAGCAGAAGATGTCCAGATGTATGGTAAATAAATTAGCTGCTGACCTAGTGATAGAATTTATTCTCTTCATTGTCAAACATAGAATAATTATTCAGTATTCAATGTGTGAAATCCATGGTTATTATGCTCTTTGGCTTGCTCTTATTCTCTTTCTCGCTTTTCTTCCTGAAAAAAATCAAGCTTCAGCTGAAAGGTTTTGCTACGAGAAGCTCAATGTTGAAGGCACTGAGCGTGGGAACTGTGGGCATGAGGGGAACCGCTGGGTGCCCTGTATCAAGCAGTGAGTAATATGAGATTTCTCCTTTTCCCACAATATCCTTTCCCACAGTGTGCTGAATCAAACCACACAGAGGGAAGTCACTAGAATGCCACAACCAATAAGTTGAGGCAGAAGCCAGTCTTTTTAAAAGTATGTTGTGTTCCTCTCCTCCCATTCCAATTAGGGATGTGTTGTGTGGATATCTTCTCTGTGCGAATGCGACCGGATCTCCACGTATTGGTGAACTGCTAGGCGAGATCACAACAATGACATTCTATCACCAGAAGAGATATATTGATTGCCGGTAAGTCTTGCGCTCTAAGACCCACCTTCATTCATTCATTCATGCCAACTGGCTGGAAAATTGGAGAGATGAAAATAGGAATTTTCTGGGCTGCAGATTGATCCTCCTCCCACCATAGAATAAGTTTCCAAACAATTTTGGGGAATGTCTGCCTGCCAGCCACAATCCTGAAGGCACAGAATCACAGATTCCTTAGGGATGTAATGTAATGCAGTATAATGAAGGGGGCTGTGGGGGGGGGGAAAGTGTCTATTGTCTTTTCTTCCTCAAACTTTTCACCATTGTCGGCATGAACAAAGAGATTTTAAAGGGCATTGAAATATTCCTTCACTCAATGGAGCTTTTTTCCCCTACCCAGGGGTGGCCATGTGCAACTGGTGGATGGCACAGATCTGAGCTACGTAGAAGATGGGACGCCCTGTGGGCCCAACATGTTGTGTCTTGATCACAAATGCCTTCCCTTCTCTGCCTTTAACTTCAGTATCTGCCCAGGCAGCTGGGGTGGCCAGATCTGCTTTGACCATGGGGTAAAAATTATAAATAAAAAAATATGTTTTCTGTTTCCATTAAATAACAATATAAAAAAGAGAAAGAAATGTATCATTTAGCAACTATCTTGACAAGTATGATCTATATTATTGCCAATATTGTGCCATCTGCACTTTTTTCTTGACTTTATTTCCTTGTGGATTAAAGATTAAAGATAAAATAGGAACATTCAAAATAGGAGCATGTCTATCTTAAATATTCCGGAAGTTTAGTAAATTTGTTAGCCCTCCATCTTTTCAGAAGTTGGCAAGTAAAGATGGGTCATAGAAAAAGCTGACTGTGATTTAATATCTTGTTGGGATGCCAACAAAAAAAAAGATTATTTCATTGAGGAAAAGTCATTCTTTAGCATTATTAAATAATAGAGAATTTTGGTGTATTGTGAGAATTTCTACTTTTCCCTTGAAAACTTCATTTTTGTCAACTCATTGTGTAATGGTTCCTCGCTAAAGAAAGAAATGTAGTGCAAGTGAACACATAAAAGTTTCTGGGGAAAGATCACTGGAATGCGTTTGAGGAGCCCCACAAAAAGCATCTTGCTTAATTACAGGTCTGCAGCAATGAGGGCCAGTGCATCTGCTATTCAGACTGGACAGGAAAAGACTGCAGTGTCTATGATCCTATCCCAGACCCTAAGCCTACTGGGGAAACAGAAAAATACAAGGGTAAGTTGTGGGGGGGCCAGAACACTTTGTAGACAGCCAGAATACTCAATTAATTAAGTAATCAAAAAGATTTTTTGCAGAAATCTTATTCTGTCTGAAAGCTCTTCAGCAATGGTGAGATTCAAATAATTCAACAACCGTTTCTCTGCCCTGATGAACCAGCTGGGTAGGCAGGGCTCAGTGGTCATGTGACTGGGTGGGCATAGCCAACTGAATGTTATCATGTTGATGGGCACATCATTTACACATTTCATTGTAATTTTATTATTACAATGACAATAAAGATTATTATTATTATTATTTAGCTGTTATAATGTAATAAGGGTTAACCAGAGAGACAGTTTCTATAAGCAGGGCAATAAAGATTAGGCTAGAAACAACACCAGAGTGTTGCCTTCCTGCCTTCCTTGCAGGATTAGCCCTGTAAAGTTAAAAAAACAAAAACAAAAGGAGATTTCCTCTAACAACCGGTTCTTTGAACTGCTTAGAAAGTTACAACCGGTTCTCCTGAATAGGTGCGAACTGGCTGAATTCCACCACTGCCCTTCAGACATTTTCTATTTTGGATCAACTCCTGCATGCCTTTTATCTGACTTGGTATTTCCTGAAAAGGGGAATAATGAATGCTAGAATCTTCCAGGACTGGAGAAACTTGCAATATATATTGCAAGATGAGTGATGTGTCAATCTACAAATCTTCAAATAGCCTTCTTTTCTCATTTCTTTACTTCTTGAAAACTGTTCTAATATTCACCTGTTCCTATTTTCCTATTTAAAAAACAATCCCTTTTTCTGATTTTCAGAAGTTTTATATTATACTAGCTATACCCCGCCATGCGTTGCTGTGGCCCAGTTTGGTTAAAGGGCCAACCAATCTGTGTGTAGATCTACACCTGCACACATACACACAACCACCGTATAACCCCCAACCTACCTACCTACTGTATTTCTCCATCTCTATCTATCCCTCTACCTACCTACCTACTGTATTTCTTCCTTTCTCCCTCTACCTACCTACCTACCTACCTACCTACCTACCTACCTACCTACCTACCTACCTACCTATTGTATTTCTCCCTCTCTATCCCTCTACCTACCTACCTACTTACTGTATTTCTCCCTATCTATCCCCCGACCTACCTATCTACCTATCTACCTACTTGCTACTGTATTTCTCCCCCTCTGTCTACTTACCTACCTACTGTATTTCTTCCTTTCCCTCTCTATTTACCTACCTACCCACCTACTGTATTTCTCCCTATCTATCCCCCTACCTAACTACCTAACCTACTTACTGTATTTCTCCCTCTCTGTCTATCCCTCTACTTACCTACCTACTGTATTTCTTCCTTTCTCCCTCTATCTACCTACCTACTTACTGCAATTCTCCCTCTCTATCTATCCCCCTATCTACCTACCTACTGTATTTCTCCCTCTCTACCTACCTACCTACTGTATTTCTTCCTTTCTCCCTCTACCTACCTACCTACTGTATTTCTCCCTCTCTATCTATCCCCCTACCTACCTACCTACCTACCTACCATATTTCTCCCTATCTATCCCTCTATCGAGGTACCTACCTACCTACTGTATTTCTCCCTATCTATATATTCCCCTATCTACCTACCTACTGTAATACAATAATACAATAGCAGAGTTGGAAGGGACCTTGGAGGTCATCTAGTCCAACTCCCTGCCTAGGCAGGAAGCCCTATACCATTTTAGACAAATGGCTATCCAACATCTTCTTGAAGACATCCAGTGTTGGGGCATTCACAACTTCTGGAGGCAAGTGGTTCCACTGGTTAATTGTTCTCACTGTCAGGACATTTCTCCTCAGTTCTAAGTTGCTTCTCTCCTTCATTAGTTTCCACCCATTGCTTCTTGTTCTGCCCTCAAGTGCTTTGGAGAATAGCTTGACTCCCTCTTCTTTGTGGCAGCCTCTGAGATATTGGAAGGCTGCTATCCTGTCTCCCCTTTTATTAAACTGTATTTCTCACTCTCTCTCTATTCCCCTATCTACCTACCTACTGTAATACAATAATATAGCAGAGTTGGAAGGGACTTTGAAGGTCATCTAGTCCAACTCCCTGCCTAGGCAGGAAGCCCTTTACCCGTGATGGCGAACCTATGGCACAGGTGCCACAGGTGGCACGCGAAGCCATTTCCGAGGGCACGCAAGGCATTACCCTGTCAGCTCCAGCGCACATGAACATGCTGGCCACCTTGATTTTCGGCCAGTTTTTGCCCTCATGAAGCCTCCAGAGGGAGAAAAATGGCCCAAACAGGCAATCTGGAAATCCATTCCTGAACAGTTTGTGTGTTGGGCTTTTTTTGCCCTCCCCAGGCTCCAAGAAAGCCGTGTGCACATGCGCGGGGCAGCAGGGGGTATCACGTGTGCATGCTCAGGTGACATGGCATGGGAGGCATTAAATTATGGGTGTGGGCACATGAGCGCATGCAATAGCGCGAGCGTGTGTGCTTTTGGCACCCGAGGCAAAAAAGGTTCGCCATCACTGCCCTATACTATTTCAGAAAAATGGCTATCCAACATCTTCTTGAAGACCTGCAGTGTTGGGGCATTCACAACTTCTGGAGGCAACTTCTGTTCCACTGGTTAATTGTTCTGTCAGGAAATTTCTCCTCGATTCTAAGTTGCTTCTCTCCTTGATTAGTTTCCACCCATTGCTTCTTCTGCCCTCAGGTACTTTGGAGAATAGCTTGACTTCCTCTTCTTTGTGGCAGCCTCTGAGATATTGGAAGGCTGCTATCCTGTCTCCCCTAGTCCCTCTTTTATTAAACTGTATTTCTTCCTCTCTCTCTCTCTATGGGCCACCTGGGAGTTTGCTATCTCAGTGCCTTTTTGGCCCTAAGAGGCCTCTGTACGTGGCTGAGGAAATGACTGTTGCCTGGTGGGAGGAGTTACAGGGAGGTGAAAACCTGATCATTGGGTACATTTTACATTTGTGTACCTTGCACACGACACATGTGTGCTAGGCACAAAATGAGTAGGTATTCTATTATTGGAAGTCCTTGGCAGCATTGTGTCAAAATTTGAGGTAAATCGGTGCAGTAGTTTTTGAGATTAGTGGATTCGTACAAACTATTTTACATTTTTATTTATATAGATGTTCTTATTGTAATTATTAAAACATTCCTGTTGCACAGCTACGTTCTGTCCACTGTGCTGCATATCAAGAATTGATATTATATAATTGTAATACTGTTCATTTTTTTGTCCCCTCTTTTTCCACAGGTCCCAGTGGTACCAATATCATTATTGGCTCCATTGCTGGAGCCATCTTGGTGGCTGCTATTGTTCTTGGTGGCACCGGATGGGGATTTAAGTAAGCAGCGTCAACATGCACATATTGTGCTTCTCAAATCGCTCTGCCCGTGGTCTAGATTGCCTTGAGGACTTCCTCTCTGTTGCATGTATTCCAGGTGCCTTTTGCAGTGGCACTTATTTGGGGAAAGGGGAATTGAACCCAGGTATGGCCCATCCACCCTAACTTAGTTTTGGGCTGAAGGGGAGGATCCTCTTCAGGGTGGAGTCATATGAATATTCCACAGGTAGTCCTTGAATTATAATTGTTCACTTAAATAACCATTTGAAGTTACAGTGGGCTTTTCCAGCGCTATGTACGACCCATTTTAAAGTTACAAAGCTGCACTCATCCCCATGGTCATGTGATTGCAGTTTTGAATGCACGATAACTGGTTCACCTTTTTAATTGTTTGCACCATCCCGCAATCACATTACCATGATGTCTGACTTTTGTTTTGCTGGTTTCTGGCATTTACTTCTGGTTTCCAGCAAAAAAGGTGCCAGTTCAGGAAGATGGATTTGCTTAGTGACAGCCACATTTGCTTAATGACTCTGGTGTTCTCTTAACGCAAAAGGAGTAGAAAAAAAATCAGAGCTGGTCATATAATGCCTTGAGTTGCTAATGCAATGACCTCTGGCTGAAATTCCAGGATCAATTATAACTGTAAGTCAAGGACTACCTGTACTAAAGGTGTTATGCAACAACAATGGTATTTGCAAGCTTGTTTCCATGATGCAAAACCTTCTTATGATAGTACAGCAAAAGCATGGATATTCTTGAGCTAGCTATGTCTAACTACATGCCTGGACTGGAAACAGGGAGCAGGCTTAGATGATGGATTGAGTCTTTGCTGCATTTTAAATTGAAGTTGGTATTAAGAATCACTGGAAGAAACTCATCAGTGGATAGAGAGGGGTGGCAAGGGAAGATATATGCAAATAAGATGTTGGTCAATAGTCTGAATCCATTTCAGCAAAATAAGGATTGGCTGCTATAGGAAAATGTGACACGTGGAGCTAGAGGTCAGAAAAAGGTGAAGAGAGACAGAAGGTTTACGGTATTATGGAGACACAAACTAATTTTTAGCTGTATTTCCAGGCATGTATGGTGCTTGATAGACAGACCAAAGCCACCCTCTTGTGGTGAGAGTCCATATTTAACATATCTGAGGATAGAAGTGGGGAAAATACAAAAATGGTTTTTGCTTAAACCTGGTAAATTTCAGATATTATCCCAAGATGGTATATTGGAACAAAAAGTTCAGAAGTATGATATATTAAAATTGCGTTATAGTGTTTTTCTACCAATAAAAATAATATATGGTAAGTTTTAGGATACTTCCTAGTGGCATTAGAGAAAGCAACAGTAAACTGAATTGGAAAAATTTCATAGTGATCTGCTTCCAAGGATTGGCTGGTATTGTTGTAAATTTGTCATATGATTTGTTCTCCTCTTGAGATGCTAGCTGCTGGTCTCACAACAGTTAAAGCATGATTTCTCTTTCTTCTCATCTTGAACAAAATGAGAGAAGTATTAACTGGAAGGGGACCCTAAAGTGTTCTCATTACTTCTATTCCCCACCCCCACCCCCTTAGATATTGATGCTGCTGGTTTATGAAAGTTCAGCCAGAACCTTTTCTATACTTGTTGTGTGTATAATTGGGTTTTTGTTTTTTTGTTTTTTGTTTGCCTTGGGTAAAAGTGCCACTTGGTTTTTAGTTCAGCAAGTTGGGTTAGTACTGTTAGCTTAGTGAGGGGAAGAACTATTTGGCAGGGGAAACTATTCAGATTGGGAAACAGAAGCAGGGCAGAGACAGAATGGAGGGACCTGCAGACCGATTGGGGGTAGCTATTGTTCCTCTCTGATCCACACCAGGCTTCCTGTTATGTTTTGCATGGATTGACACTTGCATGAATGAAGGAGCGCCTGACCTGGGATTGCATGAATCAGATACTGATGGTGATGGGGACATTGGCATGGAGGTGGAGTGGGGAACAACCGTCCTTAAATATCTACTTCGTCACCCGAAGCAGCTTTGTAAAATCCAGTCTTAAACTACACTTCCACTATTCTCAGTTTATTGGTAGGAGATGATATGCGTGTTATCCAATATATCAATATATATTAATGCATAAGAAGTGGGAGAAGCTGCTTTGGGTACTCTGCTCATAACAAAAGCTTGAGGTACATCCTATAAAGTTAAATGTATCCCACTTGGACCCCCCACCCAAGATCTCTTGCTTCCCTGCAGGGTTTATTGCTGGTTTGACATGTTGTATGGGTTGGTCTGTTTGCACTATTGCACTGAGGGGAGAGATAATATAAATTCCGCAGCACCACTGTTTGGGAGGCTGGAAGGAAGGAGATGTTTGAGGAATGAAGATGAGGAAAGCACCTTCAATTTGTAGCAAAGACAAAATAATCACTTCGGTTTCTTAGGTCTGTAACAATTCTGGAATCACAAACAACTTTTCTTGCTTCCCCAATCACATGAGCCCCAGGCATTTGGAATGTTGTTTTGGTTGCAAAATTTGAGTTCTTTCGTCATTGGTTTATTTTTACCATCTGTTGGGAAAGGTGATACAAGGAGCGAAAAAAGTAGCAGAGGGAACTTAATGGAAGGATAAGGAAAATGGAGGACCTCTGCCCTGCAGAAAATCCCTTTTCCCTGGCAGCTTCTTCTACATTCCCTCTAGTTCTACGTGTGGTATTCTTGATGTGAAATTACAAGTAAACTTTCTTTAACGCAAGCAAACAACATTGACATGTAGTGTTTCCAGAAGAAATGCAGGCTAACACAGACTAGGAACGTGAGGCCCACTTGCCTTGGAGAATGTGCTGCAGGGGAGAGTGGAATGAAGGTGCTCTTCTTTGCGGCATTTCCAGCCTCCCTTTAAGTTCTGACAGGAGCTACATGAGCTAATGGAGTTCTCCAAGAATGACGGTAATTGGATCTCTCTGCACAAAAGCTGTCCTGGATGGTAAGAAGAAATTGCATGTTAGGTAGTTTGCATTGCCAACCTTAGCATGTGGCACGAAGACTGGAAGCAGTCAGGCCAAGATGTACAGCTGAAGTTATCTGCTAACCCCTGCTCCCCCTCTCTCTTTCCTTTTCTCTCTTCGGCTTGCAAAGGAACATTCGCAGAGGAAGGTACGACCCAGCTCAGCAGAGCATGTAGCAGCTTCCCTGAGCACATCTCTCCACCACCTACCGCCTCCATCCCATCCTCCTCATCGCCTCCTCCCCACTCCTGCTGCTTGTAATGATCATTGGTGCAGAAGGGCCAAGAGCTCTCATGGAGGCCTGTCTCGGCAGAGAGAATTTCACCTGTCCATGTATCCATCAGTATCGGCCTCGTTCTCCACTTCTTCAGTTGCTCTCGTGAAGGGGTGCCTAGTGAATAAGTAAAGGGCCAAAGGTGTTCTACCCAGGCATCTAATGAACCCCTCATTCTGCTCACTGGGTGACAGGGATGGGAATTAATCTTTCTCCAGTTCTATTATAGAAGAGGGTAGATATGGTGCCGAACAATAAAGCATCAAGCTATATTATAAAACAGCCTTCTAAAACCTGAAGATTTCAGGAATGTTTTAATTTTAACTCTTAGATTTCCCAGCCAGCTGTGGAACCTATTGTTCAAAGACACCAGGAGTTTGCCATGTTGGGGAATTGCTGCAGTACTGAGGTATAACCAATACTCCCAGGAATCTGAAAGGAGATATATTTGAATGAATCTGCTTCTAAGTTGAAATGGATGCACAAGGCCTGGAGTAACTGTTGAACCTTCCAGGAGTGCATACGTAGACTGACAAATGTTTACTTACATTTCCTGTGCTCTTTAAAGTTCCAAAATACATGTTTATGTGGTGGTATTTAGAAATTTGGGGTTCCCCACCGCCAATGAAGCACATGCTGCTCATTGGCAATTTTGAATGGAGAAGTGGCCACCAGGGAAAGAATTAAACAGCATAATCAATTCTATTATTACAATAATAATAATAATAATAATAATAATAATAATAATAATAATAATAATAATAATAACAACAACAACAACAACAACAACAACAACAACAACAACAATCCTTTTGCATAGATTTAGCCTGAATTCTGTAGAATAGAAAAGGCCCATTTAATGACACTAATAGGTTTGGGCTACTTGTTTTGGTTTATGTACATTCACCCAATGATCTTTATGAGGTGGGGACCAAAATATTTATATTTATATTTTTCATGTGGAAGCAGAACATATAAAAGCTTCCTAAGTAGAGAAAAACATCACTCAAATCATCAGAAGATTGACTGGAACCATTCTGATGTGTCTACATGTAGGATGACTATATCTTTATCATTCTAATTAATAAATTAAGATCTTGTATCTTGTCTTAGGACGATTCCCCTTTCTGAAGTTCAGGGCCTTATTCAAAACTTGGGAAGGATAATCTGCCCCAGTATATGCTATATGACATACACCCATGCTTTTTTGCTGCTCTCTGCATATTATGCATTACTTCCTTGAATATGATTTGGTTGCTTGTTTTCTTGGCATTTGTTCCCATTTCATGGTTTTGTTCTTCCTTGAAAGTTTAAAAGAGCCAGAGTATTGGAGACGCAAAAGAGATTGTCATCTACATTTAATTGCTTTAAACACTAGATACTTATATAATTAAAAGGTTTGTATTACTGACATACTAACAAGTTAGGTTTCTGGAGGAGAAAACATCTAAAAACCACTTCCTTTTCTATATTGGGGTAATATGACTTCTGTTTCCATTGTTAGTCATAGACTGTATCATACAGTATATAAGTGCCTTTCAGTATGAACTAAATCTTCACAACATAATAAAAGTATTCATGTATTAACCATAATAAAAATATTTATGTATTAAAGGTAGATCTTCCAAGATTCATTTTAGGAAATAAATATATTTCTTTTTAAAGAAGAACTGCACATATTAATTTCTTTCCAATATCTGCATACAATATGTATTAAAAAGACACAACCCTATGAAGTACAGAATCTAAGGCATTTTAGATGTTTAAATTTTTCATAAGTTAAAAGTTTTTGCTGTATAAGATCCTTCGACTTCTCCCCAAGTATATTTCAATTGTTCATTTTATAACTGTATCAGTAACTCAAAATTCATTCTTCTACCAGAAAATAATAAGATTCAATTTTAAAGAGATTTATGTTAATTATATTGGGAGATATGGAATCAATAAAAGTCTGGACCAAGACTTGGATAATTTTGTATCGTATATTTAAAAGTTTCAGAAAGTGTTTTTTAAATAAGCCAATTCATTCCTAAATGTATCACCAGTGGTAATTGGCTTGTGGAACATCAGCTTAGTAATGTCTGTAGAATAATATAATAATAATGAAAAATGTGATGACCATAAGCTGAGGTCTTTATATCCTGAGAAATATTTGGCTTTTTGAAGCAAATTTGAGTTAGAATTTTTTTTGAATATTTATATTTTAGCTTTTGTTAATAATTCTATATAAACAGAGCAAGTAATTTGGTATAAATTTGGTTTGTTTTTTCTGACAGCTGGAATTAATCAGTGAAGGTTTTGATGTAACAATGAGAAAGGCTAAGAAAAAAGAGAACTAAAATCACTGATAAAACCAGTCAGGCACACCATCTGGCAAGGAAATCCCCACCGCTCCTTCAAATGGTTCAAGGCCAAATTCCAGTGAAAGGTTAAAGTTTGATGGTGCAGTGGAGACAGAGACCCTAAGATCCAGACGAGGGCGAAATGCAGCCTATGTGGACCCTTGCCCTCATTTAGCAATGGATATCCAACTTACTACCTAGTCCTCATTTTTTTTAAATAAAGACTTAAGGTTCCTGGGGTTCCCATTACATTTATTTAATTTTGCAACTTTACAATTTCTAGAAACTTGAAGTTTTGAAATGGCTGTTATGTGTCTAGCCTAATATTTGTAGTAAGAAGAGGAACCATGTATATTTTTCAAAATATAAAATGGGCAGTGTCTGTTTTGCTCCTACGCTGGGAAAACAGTGGGTTAACTAACACTCACCATATTGGTATTCATAATAAAAGACTGCTTTTGTTGGGTTGGGTTGTTATAAAGCAGTGGCACAGTTTTGAGGACGACAACAATTAAGCTTCTAATGATGCCATGCAACTGCCCGTAGTGTTCCAAAACACTATTTTCTACCACCTATAGCTGCACTTTTCTCCCCTGGAAACTTTTAAGATAAATGGACTTCAATTTCCAGAATTCACCAGCCAACAATATTCATTGGGGAACTCTGGGAGTTGAAGTCCACACATGTTAAAGTCTTCAAGGCTAAAAATACCACTGATCTACAGCACCAATTCTAGGTTATGCTTTGGATTTAGTGGGCTCACAAGAGAATGAGGAAAGGGATATTCACCTGGCTCTTTTAACCAGACTAGGGAATCATCACACCAGCCCCATCCTCTCCCCTATCCTCCTCCATGTACCATCTTGCATTCGTCTTAGAACACTGACCTTAAACAACCCCCTTCCTTCTGTGTTACAGGTCTGGAGGGGCTTAGCCCCAAATCATAGCTTGATCTTTGTGCTTCTGGGTCAGTATTCTCACCATAGGGTGGAAAAGAAGGTAACAGCGCCTTCTTCCTTTTCCTTTTCCTGGCCAGCAAATAACCGACACCCTATTCTACCAAGCCTTCCATTGCTTCCTGGATAGACAAGGGCAGGAATGAAGCCCTCCTTTGAAGGGGCACCACATTGCTCTGCTTCACTGTATGGAAAAAGATCTTCATGAAGGACCTCCTGCTCTTTTATATCTTCTCAGATGCACCTTTTCCTCCCCTTCCAACATTGTCTGGGAAAAAGAGAGCCCCCAAACAGCATTTCTTCTACCTGTGCAGGTTTTCCTATGTGCCTCACTTTACTAATACCATCAAGGAATGTACCATGTTGGAACCAACAAAATACTACACGCAACTCAGGGGTATAACAACATTCTTCAGCTTCTGGAAGATGCCACTTGGAAGATACGCAAGCCTGTTCCTTCCCATGAAGTAGTTTGAGCAAAAGTGGATATTTGGGATATGTTTGGATTCTGCTAAAAATTTGCTATGATTTCAAAGCAGGGAATTGTGCATTCATGGCTAATGCTTATACAATTACTGGGAGTGAAGAAATGACATGTAATCATCAATTAAATCCAGGCCCCTTACTGCCATATTTTTGTTCCAAAAAAATTTGAGCTATAAGCCTTTCTATCATGCTGACTGCACCAGCCTAAATGCAAGAGCATGCCATTTTTGATTTAAGGGAAAATAACAGACATGATGTTAGTATGCTAAGGTAGTACTCTAAATAAACCAGACTTATTACCTTTGCCCTCTCCCCCCACCTCCTCCAAAGATTATATTTTCTGTTTTGAATGTGATGGCTAATTGTGCCACAGTGGCAAACCAGTTTTGGGAATAGTGACAGCTCATAACAAAATGCAGCAAGTGGCTTCTTGGTCAGGGATTGAGGGTAGATCTAATATCACAAGTTTTGCAAGTGTAGCAGAGTCCTGCCAAAAGTGAGAATGGACAGTTTTGATTTATTTATGGTTAATCTATTCTATCTCACCCCCATTTTATTTCTTTCATTTTAAACATTTGTTTTCCATCAGCACAAATGGAGAGGAATTATGCCAGCTTCTGAGTTCTAAAACTGGAATTAAGCTTTCTTTTTGAAAGGGAATCCGTGGATTTTTTTTTCTTTGTAGAGATTTGCAAAAACCATTATATAAGCTACATGCTTTCTATGTATTAGGTACACAATATACAATCCTTAGAAGTAGAGTGACGAGTCAACCAGAAGCCAATCATTCATAAAACTGTGATTTTAAAGATGACTCCTTCTCTTCCTCCCCTCCCACCCCAGTATCCCTATTCTCTACCAGGAAATTTCTGTGTTCTAGGAGGCAGCTTTTAAATGCATTTTCAGTCTTTCAGAACAATTAGGTGTATATGGGAACTAACTCCATGCTAAACCAAACAGTTGAAATAATTCAGAGAATGGCATAAGAAGAAATAATAGTAATTGCTAAATTTTTAAAAAGGGGTGGGAAATTCTATCTCCCACACAACATGTACTTGGTCATACTTTGTAAGTGTTGAGATAGGATTTCTTTTAGTAAATTCTCTTAGTAATGTTTCAATACAGTAAGGAAAACGGCTAGGAGACCGTACCTCAATAGCAGAGCAGGTTTTTGCTGGTAGGTATTTTGCTTTAAAAAGTTTGACAACCAAGGAAACCCAGATGGGTTATAAGCATTTTGTTGCAACCTTTTCCCTTAGTAGGAAAAAGCCCACCATACTGAATGGATGGCACATTTCATGGACCAGCTATTCAACATAAAACCAGCCCATCTCAGAAGGTGCTAAGTCTTTTTCAAGTAGATATTTTAAACCAAAATTTTTGAAGTCCCCTTTGGATCATGGTAGATCTCCTAAACTAGCAGAGGACAGGATCAGATGATATTTCATCTCTTGGGTCAAAAGCTTTTCTCCCTAAATGAAGGCTATCCCACTGACATTATGGAAAGTTCCTAATGGCCTTATCAAAGAGATTCTTTTCCCAGGATAGGTTGCAGGAAACTTCCCAACAAGCAGATTACACAGAGGAGTTACATATCCATTTAGCTATACACAGTAAACTGGGGTTAAACTCAGATTATTTCATTTCAGCACTGAACAATGATAAGAATTACAAACCAAGAGAGCCCTGCTCAACTGTCACATCTATTTTGACCCTCAGCATTTCTCAAAACAACTATAGTTTGGATTTTGTCTCCCCCCCCCCGTGCCCTCCCCCAGGCACACTGCTACATGGAATAGCTTCTAGAACAAGGGTATCATATGCCCACCCCCATTTTAGCAAAGGGAAAAAAGTTGTGATAAATCACATGACAAGAATGTGATGACGCAGGTTTGACACCCCTGTCCTAGAATTACACATTACTGCTTTTTTGTGCCTTTTCAAAATGTTACATTGGAAGTGACTGTGTTTTCTGCCCCCCAAGTGCCACTGAAGCAGAAGTTCAACCTTCAATGAGTCCTGTCAATTGTCTCCTGTGATACAAGAGGGAGGATTCTTTCAAAATTTCATCCCTTAAATTTCTCAGGAATAGTTGAAAAGTTAGAAGAAAGTGAGTCTCAGTTCTCAAAAAATTGTGACATTCTTAAAATTTTCTCAACATATAACATGAATAGATGTAGGTTCAGAATTGCTCACAGAATAATCTATAAGCTCTTGGAGATTTGATTGATTATGACCACTGAGCTTGGTCCAAGATGTTTCTTCAGGAAAATTGCAAAATTTTGGGCAAATTACCATTTGCAAGCTTTGAGCTTGCCTGAAAATATGGATTGGAACCATATCTCAGCATTTGATACTGCTCCAATCCAGTTCTGTATGGAAATTCTCTGCAAGCTTCTCATTTGGTAGGATCCCTAACATGATATATATTTGTTTATTTAAAATATGTACATAGCTGCCCATCTTGAACTTAGATTGAATATCTGAGGACAGGCAACTATTCTGTTTCCCTACCATACCAGGGCCAATTCATGCTATAGGATATGCCAGATGACAAGCTTGTAATTTCTTTTGTTGTTATAGGAAATTGGGGTCCTTAGTGATAATTGACTAAAACATCTTACTTTATCAATTGGATAGGAAGGGCTTGACAATACTCTTTTTAAGGCACTGCAAAGAAGTGAAAATCCCAATATCATCATATCTTGTTATTTTAAAATGTCAAAATTTGCTTAAGACCAGCTTTATATTAACTTGTAAGATCATTTTACTTTGATTAGCCGGTTGTTGACATTAAGTGTCTTTAATGTCTCCCAGATGTGTGAGATTATAATTCTTTACAGCACAGGTATTTTGGGCAAGCAGGAAAATATAAGCACAGCCGTCCCATATAACACTTTCCCATGATTCCTCATTTATAAAACTAAAGAGGAAGTGGTAAGTTTAAATATTCAGAGTTTTACAGCTTTATTAAGTATAAATTAGCATCTTAGCATGGCTAATAGTCAGTTGCAGAGGCTTCTCTGAAAACATTCCTCTCCAATATTTGCAGACAAAGTATCAAACGGTTCTTCTACCCACTCCCTCTGTATTTTAAATCTTTCTCAAGTACAAGAAACCAGAACATTTTTTTCTTTTCACACGCCAAAAAAACCCCAGTTCTCTTGTTTTTAATAAGGAAAAAAATGGAGAAGTAATGGCATATTAATATGTAATATGTTTCTTTCCACTTGATAACAATAAAAAAGAAAAGAAATCCTAGGCTGGTTAAGGAGTAGGATTGGAAGATAGAATTTATTCACTTCAGATTTGCGTCTCCCAACTTGGAATACAAAATGGTATGCAGTGATGCATCAAAATCTGCACTTTTCAAAAAAATCTGTAATAGCTTTTAAATTGAACAATTGTGTTCATGTTAAATGTACATATATTAGCAGAAAGAGTACATTGAGTGAAACAGGAAAAACTATTACAGAAATAAGACAGAGCAAACAGAAAAAATAGGAAATGAGTCAAATCAAAATTACTCTACTTGACTATAATGTTCATTATGTCATCTTAACTACACCATTTCACAATACTGATAGCTATTCATATGAGTGAAAACTTTTCTAGAAATAATCTTTGGATATGTGGAACTCACAAGTGCAAGACAACACTGTTCGACTCTTTGGGGCTTCCATTGTTCTGCTGCAGCTCTTTAGGGTCTTCATTCATATGAATCCCACTCAATAAGATGCTGGAAAATTTGATAATAGACATTTTAGGGGAATTTCAAAGGAGAGGAATGACATGGTGTAAATTCAAAGAACTCCTTTTTGTTCTAAGTTGCTCCTCTAAAATTATTTTCTGTATAAAGCAATGTACTAGTCCCCACAAGTACAGTAATCCCTCGTTTTCCGTGGTTAATGGGGACCGGAACTTTCCGCGAAAACCGGAAAACCGCGAAGTAGGATTCGCTAGGAAACTTGAGTTGAGGACATTGTTTAAAGCAAGCACTAGGGGGCGCTTGCCTCCTACCGATGCATTTTTTTCCTGTATTTTTTAAAACTCCATGAAGCACTGAAGTCGCGAAACTTGAAGCCGCGGAAAACGAGGGATCACTGTATTTGTATGTTTTTTGAGAGGGGACAACCTTGCATTTGGGGGACTAGGTACATCCGTCTAAAATTAAAAACACATCTTTTCTGCTTGGCCGGCCTAGGGTAGTCTCTTTTAGTATGGGATTTTAGTAATTTAAATTGGGAATTTTAGCGCAGGGATAATTGTTTAATTTGCCTTTTAGTTATTTATGTATATTTATTGTATTTTTAACTTCCCTGTGCACCGCTCCGAGTCCCCCCGGGGAGAGGGAGCGGTCTATAAATTATATTTTTTATTATTATTATTATTATTATTACATTAGATTGGAGAATTATGGGAAAAATAAATGATCTATTTCTTCAGTGATACTTTAAAATTAGAATAAGGACCCTGTGAAAATGTAGAAGCTTCAATTATTTTTTTTAATGTTCTCAACTTACTTGATTCCAAGAGGAGCTGCCTTTTGTGTGGAAGGCTATCTAATGTATTACCTATCAAGTTCTCAATCCTAGGCAGATTAGTCCTTTATTGTTCAATCATATAGTTTCATTTCAGAGCATCTTGCCTTTGTCATGATGAATTATAGCCATCCCTTATCTTTCCCTTTTCTTTCTTTGTCCTTTCCTTGAATAGTGAACTGACAGTGCTAGGGTATTCCACATGGTTATCATTTCATTTTTCAAAGAGGGTGGACATTAATTAATTAATTTCCCACTTTATTCTTCTTACAAATAATTTAAAATGATGAATATATTACTAAGGGAGACTGAAATTCAGTAGTTCAAATCCTGTCTTAAGCATGAAGCTCAATTGATAAGAAGTAAGAAATTGTATTTAGTAGTACATTTCTGTCAGCAAAATAGACACAATTAATCATTTTCCTATCTGAGAGTAGATGCCAGGGCATCTTTGCAAATGGAAAGTGGATCAGAAACTCTCACTCAATAAGTAGAAGTTCAGGTGTGCAATGCTGGATTCATTCATTCATTCATTCATAGCTATTAACTGGTCATAGTGAGCAGATTATTTTACATATTATTTTCAGACAAAAAAAGCAATGTATTTCATTTCATGCTTTCTCAACCATTTGTCTGAACTGCTCTTTCTATTCCCCCTTCTTTTTATTTGAGCACCTCAGTATACTAAGTCTTCTGGGCAGGTAAGAACCAAATGGACTACATCGCAACCTTTCTTACCTTCCTATTTTTGCTGCAAGTCTTTTCTTCCTCCCGTATCCTTAAGATTACAGCTAGAGAAATGATTTGGGGGGGGGGTGTAGTTTCTTTTGGCTCCAGTGAGGACAGGCAGTTGGCAAACTGAAATTTGACACAGGTAAGGTGATTTTCTTATGGCACCAAAGGTTGTTTATTTCAGAAAAATCAAGTCTTTACATTATCCAGAAAGTTTGGTGACTTTAGCCCCATTTGAATGATGTAACTTAAGGGTGACAGTAGCTGCCTTTGCAGTATGTGCACATACTGCTGTCAATGCAACTGTATGCCTGTGTTTGCAATCATTGTGAGTGAATGTGTGCAAACTCTGCGGTCTTGGTGCAATGGGCAACCAGAATCTTTTCTTTTTCTTTTTAACATTCACACAGTAGCAAGGATCAAGGCTCCTAAGGATTCAAGGCAAACCAGTGAAGAAGGATGAGGCAACATTGCAACAAAGAGCACAACTACAGAAGAAGCTTACATTATAACATGCTCACTTGGACTTGGCCATCTCCTAGCACTCCGGCTTGTGAGCACCTAGAACTCAGAATGCTATTGCTAATGGAGTGTGTGTGTGTGTGTGTGTGTGTGTGTGTGTGTGTAGGCTTTCTTCCCAGAGACTTGTCTATGTATTGTAATGTGCTCAAAGACTAATTCAAATGCCACTTCTGGGCATTTTTGTAGAAATAACTTGTACTTTCACTGCACATGTTTCATGCTGAAGGCTGAGCAAGGGAGTTGCGAATCAAGGATCACTTCTTGGTCATTGGTTTGGGCAAATGGCAACAGCTGAATGCTAGGCCTTCTTGTTTTGTGTTTCCTGCTATGCCACACACACATATCTACCTACCAATATTTGCTAAAATGAAAAGACTTTAATTTAGATTTTCTCCTGACCCTGGAATCATGGTCATCAGTACAATAAGGGCCAATATTTTAAATTACTACAAAATTCTGCAAATCCTAGTGTATACTATAAGAAAAAAAAATAGTAAAACACATCCAACTGCCATGTCTTAAGAATAAACAATAAACATTCTTCTCCTTTATTTGGGACTTATTGTCACTGTCTCGTCACTGTTGTCTGGCAAGGCATAAAATATTCTACTCTGTTGGTGAACTGAAAGACTTTCACTGCCTTTCAATATATGGTGCAGCTATAAAAGTTATTGTACTTATTTGCCAAACCCTATTTGGCTTCCATTGCTTTACTGCATAAGGATGATGTCCTGATTTTGCAATCGTAAGACATGTTAGAGAGCCAGAGTGGCGAAACATTGGAGTAGAAGCTGGGTGACCATAGGTTTTAGGGCCATCTTAGGGACAAGGCCAGTTTGGTGACCTAGTGCCAGTCAGATTTTACCAATCAAGCTACAAATATTCCCTATCACTCCAGCCAATCTCTCTCAGAGAGAAACAGACAAGGGCAAACCATTTCTGAAATCTTGTCAAGAAAGATTGCCGGGACTTGTCCAGGCAATTGCCTGGAGTCAATATTGGTCAATATTGAATATTGATTCAAAAACATGTGTGTGCATGTTTGTGTAAAAATACACAGACACACAAAACCCATCCCAAAGAAAAAATTTATCTTGTAGAATCTCAATTTAACTCTATTTTTAGAGTCAGTTTGTTGTAGTGGTTAAGTCACCAGGGAATTTTTAGTTCGGCCTTAGACATGACATCAGCTGAGCCAGACTTTGGGCCAGTCATATCCTTTCAGCCCTAGGAAGAAAAAAGTCTTCAAAGATTTTCTTGCCAAGAAAGCTGCAGGGACTTGTCCAGGCTGTCTCCAGAAATCAACAATGACTCAAAGGTGCAGATACACACATACACACACTCACAAACTGAGGAAAGTAATGAGTGTAGTTTAAACTCTCTAGCTTTGAGACACTCGCCTTTTCTGATCAAGTGGTAAAGCAAGTAATAAAATACCCACCAGTCAGGACAATAATACAGGATTGGTTTTGGAAGATGGTCTTTTGACAGACAACTCAACCACATCTCTGGCTTTAGCATGTGTGTCAAAGCAGCATGACACACCTGTCAAAGCTCACCAACTCTGTGTGTTCACTGAACAGTTGTTCAGCAGAAAGCAAAAGGGTAAGTTTGGACAGATGCCCATTCCTGTTTTATTACACATAGGTCCACTTACCAGCTTTACAAATCTGCTGGACAGCTGCTCAGTGGCTACTTTAGAATCTGCTTATGTTCTGAAATGAAATAACCTCATTTTCAAAACTCAGCAAAGAATGCCAGGTAAAGTGTAGTTCTTTGGGCTTTCTTTATTTTCCTGGCTGTTCAACATGTTGAAGGAACTTCAAAGTGTCATGCAGCTATGACCAGCTTGTTCTACCAGGAAAGTAAAAATCATGGCAGAGGTAACATCATGAGCATTTAGCAGAAAAAGGTTGCCATGCATATTTGTTCTATGTTTAGATGCAAGGTTGTTTCAGTCATAGGCTGGTGATCAAGGTAACAGCATGCAAATACAAGAAGAACAAAAAGGAGAAGGAGAAGGAGAAGGAGAAGAAGAAGAAGAAGAAGAAGAAGAAGAAGAAGAAGAAGAAGAAGAAGAAGAAGAAGAAGAAGAAGAAGAAGAAGCTGACATTAACAGAAGGACCTTGCAGATCATTTAGTCCAATCCCCTGTCCAAGCAGGAGACCCCTACATGTGCCTCTACCTAGGATCGAACTCACAACTTGCTTGGGGGGCAAGAGCTCTACCTCTAGGCCACAGCAGCTTCCCTTGTATTTGTGCCCTAGTTAGATACACCTGGAAAAAGGCCTTCTCTCTCAGTACTTTCATATGGTACTGTTTCTGTTCCCCAAACCATAAGGATTAATTATACAAAGACCAGGCAGGGAACACCTAAAGTCAATCAGTGATTGACTCCCCAACTGATAGGGGAATGCAAAAACATGATTCAGATAGTACTCTGGTCCAAACTTAGTGGATCCACTTTCTCCATGCACAATGGTTTTTTTTTAAAATGCTGCTCTTCCTCCAATCTATGTTTCATTGGCTATTTTCAGAAAGTCCAAATGATTGTTGTAAAATGTAACTGTGAACTGTGAACAACTGTGAATAACTTGTTCTTATATGCTATTTAAAAGTCTATTGCTAATTATGAAATGAAAAAGGAACCTGTCAACATTTTTTGCAAGTTTTTCTCAGTAGCTGAAGCCTACTGAGTTTTCATATTGCTGGAGATGAGGAGAGAAAAACAATATAGTAATGTTTATATGCAACCGTCATGAGGTCTAAAACCTGCAAAAGACAGAGAGATGGCCCTGGAGCTAAAGTGTACACCTCCACCTGCGCAAAAAGGAAAGATAAAGGCCATACCTCTCTTTCTATCCACAAAGCAAACCTTAAAACCATAGTTTAAGTAGTAACATAATGTTTTGCAAAGAAAGAGGAAACAGAACTTTTATCAGCTTTACCTCTTACTCCAGGGGTCTCCAACCTTTGCAACTTTAAGTCTGGCTGGAGAAGTCTGGGAGCTGAAGTCCTTCAGACTTAAAGTTGCAAAGGTTGGGGACCCCTGCTCTACTCCCTTTGCTTGAGCTACTTTACTAGGGAACAGTTTCAACACTGCACAAAAAGTCTGAACAGCCTACATATGATAGATAGCTACCAGATAGCTGAAAGAGGAAAGAAGGACAAATGGGGGAGGGAGAGGAGAGGACATATTAACTGTTTAACATTCTTGGAGTCCACAATGAAAATTACAGTGAGATACTGCAAAAAAAATGTATTTAAGTCTACCTATATATTACATTACTTTTACCAACATTGGAAAGATTGGTTTTTCAGACAGAAGAATGTGGTTAGGTTTGCAATTGTAATTGATAAGATTTTGTCAATTTCAGATAGCAGGACAAGCCAAGGGTACCAATCAACTAATTAAAGTCATAGATCTAAGCTTGTTAACTTGTAGTTAGCACTTATTAGGGAAGCGCTGGGGGTGGGGAGTTGTTAAGACATGGACATGGAGTACTCAAAAAGCAAACCGGGCAATATGCCTGCCAGACAATGAGAGAAAAGGAGAACATGCTCTCCTTTTGTTGGAGATTTGGTAACATTAAAACTACATCAATCCTTGTTATTTTCATAAATTTCTTTTGTCAGATTGTAGGGAAGAAATGATGTTAACCACTGAGTTGTGTCAAACTCATAGGGATTCTATGGGCCAGGTCTCTCTGCCTCTTGCAATTTTGCAGTCCTTCTTTGAGTTTTTCTGTGCTCTGGCTGGTGTCAGTTTTGAGGGTGGTATGCAAGAAAAAACATCAACCCCAGTATTGTGAATGCTGAAAAATCTGAAATGATCAAGCTACTTTGCCTCTTTTAAGAATTTGCAAATATTTTTCTAAGTAGATTACATTGAGATGAGATATATCTTGTGACAGGAAGATTGTTAGTTAGTTTAGTTAGTTATAGTTTATTTGATTTATATACCGCACCCTTTCCCAAAAGGGACTGGGGCGGTGCACAGGCAATTTAAAAAACATATATAAACAACAATATTTATGTGGTGATGTGCCAGTGCCTGGAAGCCGTGCGGATCTGGATGGGAAGTAACGGACTTAGGCTCAACCCGACCAAGACCGAGTGGCTGTGGTTTCCGGCTGCCCGATTCAACCAGCTCTCTCCAACGCTGGCCATAGGGGGCGAACATCTTGCCCCTGTGGATGGGGCGCGCAACTTGGGTGTCCTCCTGGATACCCGGCTGTCCATGGAAGATCAAGTGACAGCCGTGGCCAGGAGGGCGTTTTACCAGGTTCGCCTGGTACGCCAGTTGCGCCCCCTATTGGATCGGGACGCCCTTCGCACAGTCACTCATGCTCTCGTGACATCCCGACTGGATTATTGCAACTCTCTCTACATGGGGCTCCCCTTGAGGTGTACCCGGAGGCTTCAGTTGGTCCAGAATGCAGCCGCGCGAGCAATTATGGGCACCTCTAGGTTTGCCCATGTAACACCGCTGTTGCGCGAGCTGCACTGGCTACCTGTCGTCTTCCGGGTGCGCTTCAAGGTGTTAATTACCATCTTCAAAGCGCTCCATGGCTCGGGACCTAGCTACCTGCGGGATCGGATCCTGCCCCATACATCCTCACGGCCGATTCGCTCCCACAGAGAGGGACTTCTCCGGGTGCCGTCCACTAGACTTTGTCAGCGGGCGACGCCCAGGGGAAGGGCCTTCTCTGTGGCGGGCCCAGCCCTCTGGAATGACCTTCCCCCCGATATCAGGACAACCACGGACCTCCGCTCCTTCCGCTTAAAATTAAAGACGCACTTTTTTCGTCTGGCCGGCCTTGGGTAGTCTCTTTTTAGGTTAGGGTTTTTTAGGGGTAATTTTTAGTTTAGTTTATGGGTTTTAGCGCAGGATCTATTTAATCTATTTTTAACTCTGTATTTTGTATTTGCTTGTGCTTTATTTGTATTTTTAATTGCCTGTGCCCCGCCTCGAGTCCCCTTTGGGGAGAGAGAGCGGGATATAAATTAAAATTATTATTATTATTATTATTAATATACAAAATATAAAACCGAATTAAATTAATATCCCTGTGCTAAAATTTTAAATACATTAAAACAATATCCCTAAAACCAATTTAAAACAATTTAACTGCAGATGAATTGTATTGAGTTATCAATCGTATTGAGTTAACCTGAGATAAGCTAAAACAATTGATGCTGAACTTCTATGTCAGAAACAAATACACACACACACACACACACACACACCAATTTTACATACACTGCAAATGACTTGGCTCCTGAATACAGATAATATTGTAAAAAAATTCATAGCTTTGAAATTATTTCTGGAATAGTAAAAGATGAGTGTGTGATTGCAGCTTTTTTGCTCAGAGAAAAGGGGAGACATGATAAAGATATATCTGATAAAAATTATGCCTGGTACAGAAACTATGGACAAAGAAAAACATTTCCTCTTTTCACAAAGTTAGAATTGTTAGAATTTTGGATTATCCATTGTTTGGGGACCTTCAGAACTTAAAGAAAAACTTGATAGGATAGGATAGGATAGGATAGGATAGGATAGGATTCTTTATTGGCCAAGAATGATTGGACACACAGGGAATTTGTCTTTGGTGCATATGTTCTCAGTGTACATAAAAAAGAAAAGATGCATTCATCATGAATCATAAGGTACAACACTTAATAATAGTCATAGGGTACAAATAAGCAATCAAATCATACTAGGAAATGATCAATATAAATCATAAGAATACAAGTAATAAAATTACAGTCATACAGTCATAGGTGGGAGGAGATGGGTGATAGGAACAATGAGAAGATTAATAGTAATACTAATGCAGACTTAGTAAATAGTTTGACAGAGGCAAATATGAGTAGATATACCTACGACTTCAATGTAATGGTAACAGTGTTCTGTGCACCTCGGCATATAGTTATGCTGGCCACATGATCACAGAAGCATCTTCAGACAATGCTGGCTTCCTCAGCTAAGAAACCGAGATGAGCACCACCCCTTAGAGTCAGACACAACTGAACTGGGGAAAACTTTATTTTTATTATCTCCTTAGGTACTTGCAAGTTTCCAGATCTATCTAATTAGATATTATAGGCAAAAATGTAGAACTAGATTTTTCCACCTTTCATTCGGTCTTGTGTTTGATAGCAACTGTGATGGATATCATTGGGCCTGTGGTAATTTCAGTCTTTATTCCCCAGGCCCGCCTTGGCCTTTTATGAAAATAACACATTTCTGTTGCCTGTTCAAAGGGAAACCACAAAAAAAAAAAAATACTCTTAACATGTTTCATATAGTATATTTTTCCTGGAAAAATGAATTTCTAACTCCTATTACCAGATATTATGGAGTTACAAATGAGACTTGAATTTAAAAATATGATGATCCATTACTATCCCTGGAATTAAATCTAAGTGTTTATCTTTTGTCCCTTGTTAACAATTATATTTCTCAGAAATATAACCTTAACATTTGTTCCTTTAACTTAAATTAGTAACAGTTTTATAATCTGTTTTCATACAAGAGAACTATTCTTTTTAAACTTTTAACTAGTGAATGATTAACTTTCTGCACTTCAGCACTATTTTTAAGATTATATGCCATCAAATTAATATAAACTCTTAAAAACCACATAGACAGAAGTCTTCAAGATGACACGCCTTCAACCTGGCCCTTCAGGTCTTCTAGCTATGTATCCATCACTGCTGTAATCAAGTCCATCTATGATGCCACTAGTTATTTCTATCTCTCCCAGGATTATAAATTTCTCAAGGATGCTAAATATTTGTGTAGTATGTCCAAACTATAATAATTTGCTGCTCATCATTTCTGCCCCAAGTAAGAAATCTGGACTGATTTATTCCATGAATAATTTGTTCTATGATTCATTTTAATTATTTTTAAGATAACTCTTAAACTGGATTGTTTAACCATGATTTACTGAATCAACATAGGTCAAAAATAGTCCTTTGTGCTATTGTAAACTAATATTTCGCAAAAACAAAATGCCATTTAATTGATTTTAAAATTGACTGCTTAGTAAATTATTAAACATATAGTACCCTATTTTTCAAAAATACACAAACTAGTGTCCTATTGTTTTAATAATGGAAATAATAAAATTAAAATACATGCCCATATGATAAACCAATGAAACTACTCTGGTTTCTGGTCTTTGTCCTTAACATTTCAGATATCCAGTTTGATTAGGATACAATCATTTGATTTCTTAGTTTTTCAAGTGTGATTGTTACTAGATTAGACTACACAGTAACACATTTGAAAGGAAGAAAAATGCAATATTTGGTAAAGTTGTGGGATGCCTGAGGATGGCAGTATGATCCCATATCTCTTTGTTGGCACTGTCATTGAATACAGTAGCAGAAAGCTGAACAAGAGAACTGAAGAAGATTCTTGGATGAGAGGTGAAATGTTTTCAAAGGAAAAACAAACTCAAGAAAGTCCAATTGTCTTTTGGAAAAGCACCTTTGGGACAGCCGTGATCTGGATGATTGAGAATTTCCATAGACAGAAAGCTGAATAGACATTGCTCCTAAGAAACAAGCAGCAGAAATTGAAAAATGTCTTTGCTTTTGCCTTATTTGAAGAAACATGCAGGAGTCACAAGAGTTTTCTCCTGTATGTTTAATATTTGGGTATGGCACAATGTCACAATTTCATTTATTGCATGGAATGTAGGTGTACCCTATTTGTCACTGACTGAAATCAAATATTTTGGCAATTGGACTTTGAAGAAGAATAAGTGTAGTGACACATGAGTTTGGTATTGGAGAAGACACCTGAGAATACCACGACAGCCAGAAAATAAATTTCTGGAACTTTGAACGAATTAAACCAGAGTTCTCAGTTGAGACACAAGCTCAAATTATTCAATTTCAGACACATTGCATAATTATCTGAAGAAGACTGCAATATTGGGAAAGAGTGGAAGGAAAGAGAAGAAGAGTATGACCTCTACTAAGGTGAATGGACTTAGTTACAGTGACAATGAGTGCATAGTTGGAAGAGTTGAAAGATCAGCTTAGGGTTAGATCATCATAGAGAAAACCTGTCTATGTGGTGGCTATGAGGCAATAATGATTTGATGGCACTTAATCACATGCCTAAGATAGAAGATCTTGATATTTGAACATGAGGTAAGTAAATGGCACATAATCACACCCCCAATTATTCCATGCCCCAATCATTCCAGATACTTTGTCCGTTCCTGAACTTCTGGTTTGCCCATAGGGCCATTTTTTTGCACTGTGGAGGGTGAAAAATGGCCTCAAAGGAAGTGTGCTGGCCAGCTGACAGGGCAACACCTCGTGTGCCCTGACAACTGGCTCCGCATGCTATCTGTGGCACACGTGCCATAGGTTCGCCATCATGGATCTATAGTATTATGTCCACTATATTATCTATAGCAGGGTCCCCAACCCCCGGTCCGCGGACCGGTGCCGGTCCGCAGCTTCATAGGAACCGGGCCGCAGGGCCGGCAAGGAGGAGGGAGCAGCCCCCTGGCAGAGGATGGCCGAGCGCGCCTCCCCCAGCTCGTTCCGATGGCCACCGCGGCGCACTGCACTTTCCGGGGCTTTCTGGAGAGGCTGGCATGTCGGCTGGGAAGGTTATCCCGCAGCGGGCGGCCGAAGGACCCAAGCTGCGGCTATCTTAAGCACCCGGACGGCTTCAGCGGCGCACACGGAGCTGGAAGGGAGCTGGGCGTGCAGCGCCCGGATGGCTTTGGCGGCACTTAAGAATAGCCGCAGCTCGGGTCCTTCGCCCACCCGCTGTGGGATAACCTCTGCAACCGACATGCCAACCCCTCTGCTGCTTCCCGGGGAGGGGGGTGGAGGGAGAGAATGGCAGACACACAGAGAGGCAGACTTAGACAGAAATAGAGAGAGAGGGAAACAGACACACACACACACACACACAGTGACAGAGATGGGTGGAGGGAGGAAAGAGAGAGAGAGACAAAAAACAGAGAAAGAGAAAGAAAGAAAAATAGAAAAAGAAAGATAAATGGAGGGTGGGAGGGAGTGAAGGAAAGAAAGGGGAGGGAAGAGGAAGGGAGAGGTGAAAGAAGGAAGGAAGGAAAGGAAGGAAAGAAAAAGAAAGATAAATGGAGGGTGGGAGGGAGTGAAGGAAAGAAGGGGGAGGGAGGAGGAAGAGAGAAGTGAAAGAAGGAGGGAAAGGAAGGAAAGAAAAAGAAAAAGAAGGAGGGATGGAGGGTAGGAGGGAGGGAAGGAAAGAAGGGAGGCAATGGAAGGAAGGAAAGGAAAGGAAGAAATCTATTTTCCTATTTCCTTTATAAATTTAATAAATTGAAATTGAAATTGAAATTCCACCTCAAGCTACCTGTTTGGTTAACCAGGTTAAAGATCTATTTTCTCCCAGTGGTCATTTCAAAGGAATCACATTCTCTGAGTCATTTCCTGGATTCAAACCAGCATCCCAAAGAGTCATGGGCTGCCTTTATATATAACGAGTGCCCATAAATCCATTTTTACCATCTTCAGAAGACCAAAGACCAGCCAGAAATGGAAGAAAGAAAGAAAGAAAGAAAGAAAGAAAGAAAGAAAGAAAGAAAGAAAGAAAGAAAGAAAGAAAGACAAAAAAAGAAAGAAAGAACTTATGACCACAATTGAGCCCAAAATTTTGGTTGCTAAGCAATAAGTGATTTTCACCACATTTTCCAAGTTGGCCACGCCCACTGGTGTCTCATGACAACTGAGCCACTCCCACAAAACAGGCCACACCTTTTGGCTCTCAAAAGAAATTTCAGTTGTGGTACTGTTGATATTTGGCTCTATTGACTAATAAGTTTGCTTACCACTGCCCTAGACGGCCAAGTGAGCCGACTCCCCCCCCCGCATGCGCATGCGCTGCCTGTTCCCCCTGCCTCCCCTCCTCCTCTAGGCCAGCCGGTCCGCACAATTTTCTTTAAAATGAAACCGGTCCCTGGTGCAAAAAAGGTTGGGGACCCCTGATCTATAGTATAGATAAGGTTCTATGCAGTCTAGGTCAGTGGTCGGCAAACCGCGGCTCGTGAGTCACAAGTGGCTCTTTGGCCCATCGAGCCTCTTTGGCCCGTCAAGCCTCTTCCTCCACCCAGCCATGGGCAGACTCCATCTGTTGCATAGGCGGCGGCTGCTGCCCCCGAGCCCTGCGATGCACAGCTCCCACCATCCGAGGTCGCCCAGCAGACACGTCGGGCTTGATGGCCGGGCACGTCTCCACCAGCTCCCTCCGACGGCCACTGTGGCACATTTTCTGGGGCTACCTGCCACCCGGGGCTGGGATGGAGGTGGGCGTGCAGCGCCTGGACGGCCTTGGCGGCACTTAAGGTAACCGCAGCCTTGGGTGCTCCCCCCCCCGCCTGCCCGCCTGCTGCGGGAGGAGCAGCCATAGCCTCCCCAGCCGACATGCTGGCCCCTCTGCTGCTTCCGGCGGGGGAGGGAGGGAGAGACTGACAGACACACAGAGAGACAGACAGAGAGAGACAGACATAGAGACAGAGGGGGAGGGAGAGAGGGAATCAGAGAGAGAGACAGACAGACACACACACACACACACACACACACACACACAGAGTGACAGATGGGTGGAGGGAAGAGAGATATATATATAGAGAGACAGACAGACAGAAAGAGAGAGAGAAAGACAAAAAGAAAAACAGAAAGAGAAAGAAAGAAAAATAGAAAGAAAAGGAAAGTGGGAGAGAGAGATAAAGAAAGAAAGAAAGAAACGTATGACCACAATTGAGCCCAAAATTTTGGTTGCTAAGCAAGACCATCGTTAAGTGAGTTTCACCACATTTTCCAAGTTGGCCACACCCACCCGGTCACATGACCACATAACAGGCCACACCTTTTGGCTCTCAAAAGAAATTTCAGTTGTGGTACTGTTCATATTTGGCTCTATTGACTAATGAGTTTGCCCACCACTGGTCTAGGTGGTGTCATTACTGGATCTCTTGCAGCCACACAATGATTCATGGCTAATTTCCCACTTGAGTCCTCCTCGCTGCCTTGGAAACACCTCATTTTTTTAAAAAGAGTTTCTATCACAATACTTTAATAGGAGGAGAGAGAGAGAAATTGAAAGGTTGCCTCAGCTGCAATGAAAAAACAAATGGTCCACTGGTAGGAAATAAAAATTGAGTGAAGCGACATTGAAGAACAGCATGATTATGAGTAAATAAAACACAGGTAGTCCTTGACTTACAATTTAGTTAGTGACCAAAGTTACAACGGCACTGAAAAAAGTGGCTTGTGAGTGTTTTTCACACAACTATTACAGCATCTCCATAGTCATGTGATCAAAATTCAGATGCTTGGCAAATGATTAATATTTATGACAGTTGCAATCTCCCGGGGCCATGTGATCACCTTTAGTGACCTGTCAAGCAAAATCAAGGAAAGTTACAAAATTGGGCAAAAATCATTTAACAACTCTCTCCCAAGGCAACACTTCAGGCTCAGCTGTAGTTTTAAGTTAAGAACTACCTGTATACAAATATAAGAGCAATAGCTAGGCAAAGGGATTGATTTTGACTTTGACTAAGATGTACTCCCGAAAAAAAAAGTATTTTACCCACCATAATGGATTTTGTAGAATAATTATAAGAAATACAGGACTAATTAAAATTATCTGCTACAATGTCCTAACTGTCATTGACTACTTCAGCTTCTATCCCAAAAAGCACACAAGCACGCAATAGATACAAACTTAAAGTAAACCAAACTTGATTGCAGAAAATACGATTTCACCAACAGAGTGGTCAATGCCTGGAATGCACTACCTGACTCTGTGGTTTCTTCCCCAAATCCCCCAAAACTTTAACCTTAGACTATCTACTGCCAACCTCACCCCATTCCTAAGAGGTCTGTAAGGGGCATGCATAAGCGCACCAAGGTGCCTACTGTCGCAATCCTAATGTTCCCTTTTATTTATATCCATTTCATGTATTCCAAATCATGTTTGTACAAATCATATGTTATCTCAGAGGTTCCCAAACTTGGCAACTTTAAGACTTGTGAACTTCAACTCCCAGAATTCTGGGAATTGAAGTCCACAAGTCTTAAAGTTGCCAAGTTTAGGAACCTCTGTGTTATCTAATACACACTTGGCAAAATAGATAGATAGATAGATAGATAGATAGATAGATAGATAGATAGATAGATAGATAGATAGATAGATAGATAGATAGATAGATAGATATCCTCTTTTTTGATGGGGCACAGAAACATATTCCTTCTGGAAGCCTTTGTAGAAGGCTGTGCCATCTAGGCACATTACAAAGTAGAGCAGCCGAGTTACAGGACTATCTGATACTTGACTGGCTGCCCAGAGGAGTGAGTGCCAAAGCTGAGAGAGAGGAGGATGCTACCTGAAGAAGCCTCAGGGCCTCAGGTTTCACCATGACCATTTGAAGGCAACAGCAGCTGTTCTGCCAACAAGCACAGCTCGTCTCCAAGCTCCCACTCCCGAAGCCAGTTAGAAGGGAGAGAAAATTGGACCCTAAAAGGGTCTTTGGTGGGATATTGCTCACACCGTCAAACAGTAAGTAGGCAACAAAATCCCAGTTGCTGGCTGGCAGTTTTCATGCCTCACAAATCGTCTTCTGCTCTTTTCTCTCTCTGGTACAGGATGAGTTCCTTAACTTCCATATCTTCTTGCATGGCTGATTATTCATGTCTAGTTTTGATCGCCCTGGGGAAAATTATGTTGCTGCTGCTGCTGCTGCTGTTGCTATCCCATCTTTGGCAGAAGGAATGTTTGGCTATGTGTGTGTTTCCCCCTGCCCCCCCCCCAAAAAAAAACCAAAGCAAAAAGATACCTTTCTCCTTCAAACCCCCGGTGGTTATAACAGGTCACAATGCTACAATGTGGAAAGGAAAAGAAAGGCCTGAGGGGAGAAGTGGGGAGAGGGCTAAATGGAAGAGAGTTGGGGAGTGAAAAGGGGGTCTCTGTGGACCAACCCAGTGTGCAAGAAGAAGTAAAGGACATGGCTGAGATGGCAAAGAAGCTGCTTAGGACTTACAAAGTGCTAAGACTCCATCCTCTCCATGCTTCACAGGATGACTCGAATCTTGGCTTTAAAAGCAGAAATACCCCAGCTCCGGGCGTCTTCATCTATCACTCTAAATATAAATACAGACCACACAGGGGGGTTACATGGAAGGACGTATAAGTGCTATTTGCTAAGGCAGCATTTAGAAAGGAGGATATGTTCTGAATCTGGATTTCATCCGTGAAAGCATCAAAGTAAGAATCCAAACCTTCTGGTATCCTCTTGACCTGGAAGTTTCAGAAATCAACTAGGTCGCCCAGTAGCTGCTACTCGAATAATGGACAAAAGAGACATCTGTCCACGTTCAGAGACATTCTTCTCTGTATTGTTCATTATATGTTTGAAGGATGAGTTTCGGATTGAGACCAATATCAATTTGAAATCCTGAGGGAAGAGGAAAAGTAAATGAACTGTTCTTATATTGGGTGAATGTTGTTTCCTGCTTGGATATTACTGATATTCCCTGTATGTGATTTGATATGATTGGATCAAAAGCACAAAAACATTACTCAAATGTTGTGCATGTGAAGTCACACAAAAAAAAGGATCTTTGTGCCCAGTTATGACATGGTATGATTCATTCAAGTGCTTAATAGAGAACAGGTGAACTTATTTTCTGCTTTTTAACTGTGGAGAGCAAGACACGTTTCAACCCAGCCCTTCGGCTTTTTGATGGAGGAAGGACACAGTTTCTCTATGTTTCCCAAGGAGTTCACTCTGCATTGGAAGCTGAAATAGGCAAGCAAACTACTCTTCAACTACCCCCCTCCTGGACCCTGTCAAAGTGGGAGGGGGAGTAATAGTAGATACCTTTTTTGCCTTGATGGAGAATTTTGTGCTAGATGAATTACTATTTTCCCACATAGAATATCCAGAAAAGAAAAGAATTGTTTATGTGATAGCCTTCTTAAATAACCACTGTAATCCTTATTTTCCTGAAATAACAAGGGCTGGGGCTCAAGCCAGGTGAGAAAAGTATTCAGGATAAGGTGAGAAAAGTATTCAGGATAAGATCAAAGGTACTTTAAAATGTGCACATTGTTCAGTTAAACTTGGCTCTTGTTGGAGTCTACTAGCCAATCATTGTTTTAATTAGGACTCATTCAAGAACCCTGATTGGTAATGGAAAGAGGGGCTGGGGCTGGGGAGACAATATAGGAAGTCTTTGACTTACGACTAGAATTAAGCCCAAACTTTCTGTTGCTAAGCAAGACAGTTAAGATAATTCTGCCCCATTTTACAATCTTTCTTGCCATGGTTATTAAGTGAATTGCTGCCATTATTAAGTTAGTAACATGGTTGTTAAGTGATTCTAGCTTCCCCACTGACTTTGCTTGTCAGAAGGTCGCAAAAGGTGATCACATCATGAATCCGGGAGACTGCAACCGTCATAAATATGAGTCAATTTCCAAGCATTGGATCTTTGATCATGTGACCATGGAGATGCTGCAAGTTTGAAAAATGGTCATAAGTCACTTTTTTCAGTGCTGTTGTAACTTCGAACAGTCACAAAATAAATTGTTTCTAACTCAAAGAGTACCTCTATATTAATCTGTTAATTTAACTACTGTAATTCATGCTGATATTTCCCGTATCTTTTCAAAGAACTTTGAGAATTATTATATAGGGAAATGGTAAGAATCTATATACTACTAAAAGTCTACTGTTTACTTGTAACCTTCAATTATTTCTTCATAGGACAACAATTTTTGAATGAATTGTATCTCAGATGAGTTATCCTAAAAAAATCTATCCAAAATCTGGGAATCATTGCTCCCATAGGATTGAAAATTTGCAAAGTTGTCAATGTGATCATCACTTCCAATGCTCCTTTCCAGCTTCCCACAAGTAAATGTGAAAGCTCGCAGGAAGTTGGAAGTCACTCCTACTCACACTGCTGTTTTGCTTGCCCATCTCAGTTTTTAGTTTAGCTAAGGAAATATCTTTGAAACAATGACCCAACAGATCATGTTTGTCTAGTTTTCTATTAAAGACCCTCAGACCTTCAGATCCTAAATTCAGACAATATGCTAAGGTAGGCTAAAATGTGTTTTATATGTTAATTATGAGAATCTAGTCATTTCTAAAAATGGGAAATAGTCAATCACATATTACATGTATAGTATAACTGTGTGTTGCTAATCAATGTTTGAAGTTCAACACATTGCAAAACCTCAGCTTGAGTGCTACAGTTCAGAAGGAACTCTTCTTATAGTTCCGGAGTGCTTCTCAAGGCTTCCTTAAACCCAATGTTAAGGTTTTGATGATGAACCCAACCAAACCAGCAACTCAAGACAACCAGATCTCTTTAAGCATAATTTTATTGAGTACATCATTTTAGCACACATAAAGCAAAACCAACTCTAGCTAGTTCTTGCAGTTTTTGCCTAATTAAAGAATGAATTATTTCCTCCCTTCCTTTGTCCAGATCACATTGTCCAGTTAGGTGTTCTGGTGTCTCTATGGCAGCTCCTTCAAATCCTTGCCAAATATCTGTTGAGATGACTTTATCATCATGGGATGATTTCTTGTTTTCATCTGGGCTGGCATTCCCTCCTCTCATAGTCCTGCGTGAGCTGCACTGGCTGCCTGTGGCCTTCCGGGTGTGCTTCAAGATTCTAGTGACCATCTTTAAAGCGGTCCATGGCAAGGGACCTGGTTACCTGCAAGACCGCCTTCTGCTGCCAAATACCTCCCACCGACCAGTCCGCTCCCACAGAGAGGGCCTCCTCAGGGTGCCGTCGACCAGACAATGTCAGCTGGTGACCCCCAGGGGGAGAGCCTTCTCTGTGGCAGCTCCTGCCCTCTGGAATGACCTCCCCCCTGAATTATGCACGATCACAGACCTATGTCTCTTCCGTCGGGCCCTGAAGACACATCTATTTTGTGCAGTCGGCCTGTCATAGTCTTTTAATTGGGTTTTAGTATTGGGTGTTATAATTTAAGAGGCCAAACTATTTAATATTTATTAATCTGCTATTTTAAATTTTGTATTTCTTTATATTTATTGTGACTGTTCACTGCCCTGAGTCCCGAGAGGGAGAAGGGCGGTATATAAATCAAATAAATACAAATACAAATACAAAATAGTCTATGGCAAACTGAGAAATGAAAAGTTGGCTGTGACTGCATAGGCACGTTTTGAAGTTGATAGCCCCCTAGAAAGTAAGAAGCACCTGAAAAATAATAATCATATACATTAGCTATTTCAGGGGGTAGGTTGGTCTGTGGAAGGGCCCCCTTGGCCTCTGGGGATATTTTTCATGAAATTTCTCTACTAATCTATCTGCTCTTACATTCTGCACTTTTACCCCTGGCCTCTAACATTAGGGACCCCTTACACTGGCCTAGGTGTTGGAGTTTTCCCTTGTATAGTCTTGAATGCAGAATCCATTTAACTTCATAGTCGTTGCCACCCCCCACCCCCCCACACACACTATAATCAGACTTGGGACAATCTTAGCCACTGATTTGTTCAGATCCCACCACTGACTTTTTATGACTATGGGGAAAGATTCTATGTACTTTGGACCCAGCTTTTTGCAAGATAGTTTCAGCTTAATACAGTTTATAGTCAACTATATTTCCCCCCCTGTGTGGAACAGTTTCTGGGGCAACCGCTTGTCTGCCTGAATATTTTGACTTTTGGTCACTTTAGCTAGTGTTTGATTTACATTTCCCCAGGCATTTTGAAGGAAACCCGCCCACCCAGTCAAGCTTACTGAGGAAGGGGGCTCCCTAGGCTACTCTGGCATAGATACAAATTCCACCCCTGTAGCTACTTTAAAAAGGGTGAGTCCTGTGCTGCTATGCAGGAAGTCTGCCAGTTAGATTGCTGATAGTTGACATAGCAATGTAGGTATTTTTCTATCATGGCGTTTGCTCATTTGGCGGTCCCGTTCATACTCGGATGAAACACTGAGCTAAGCTCTTGGGAAGATCCTATCAGTTTTACGAATTTTTTCCAGAATGTAGAAGTGAATTGGACCTCCCAGTCTGAGATGATTCGCTTCACCACCTCATGCAATTGATAAATATGTTGAAGAAACATCTTAGCCAGTCTCTGGGCGGATGGGAGGCTCGAGCAGGTGGTGAAGTGACCTTGCTTGGAAAATAAATCTATTAGTGTCCAAACCATAGTTTTCCTCCCATTTTCTGGAAGCTCAATATAAAGTCCATTGCGATCTTTTCCCAGGGCAGGGTTGGCTCTGCCACTTGATGCAGCAACCCTGGGCTCTTCCCTGGCCTTTTTTTCATTGCCACACACACTGCACAACTTTTCACGTACTGTATTTTTCAGAGTATAAGACACACCTTCTATCCTCTAAAAAAGGCTGAAAATCTGGGTGCATCTTATACATCAAATACAGCATTTTTTGCCTCCTGAAACCCCGCCCCCTTCACCCAAATAGCCATGCATAGCCTTATAAAGGCTTCCAGAGAGCTCCTAGGGGCTGGGGAAGGCAGAAATGAGCCTAAAATGGTCCGTTTCTGCCCCCCCCAGCTCCTAGAAGCACCCTATAAGCCTCCATAAGGCTATGCATGCAATTTTTTTGACAAAAAAATGGTCCATTTTCATGAAAAACGGGCTGGTTTTTGCTCATTCCCCCCCCCCCCCCGAGCACTCTGCAAGCCTCCCCAAGGCTATCCATGCCTTTTATTTATTTCCCCCTTTCGGAAGCTGTTTACTCAGAGGGATTGATAAGAATTACATTGGTCAAGTGCTATGCCAGAAGAAACAAAGTTTTAAGTGCTACAGTGATTTCCTTCTCCAGCACATGGATAAATACACCTGGAAACATCTACATATCTACCTAACTCTCTCCCTCCCTCCCTCCCTACTGTATTTCTCTTCCCCCCCACCTATCTACTGTATTTCTCTATCTCTATTTTTCTCTCTCTATCCCTCTACCTACCAACCTATCTTCATTCTCTCTCCCCCTACCTATCTACCTACTGTGTTTCTCTCTTTCTCTTTCTTTCTCTCTCTCTCTCTATCCCTTTATCTACCTATCTAACTACTCTCTCTCTCCTTCCCTACCTACTGTATTTCTTTCTCTTTCTCTCCCTCTCTATCCCTCTATCTACCTACCTACTTTTTTTAAAAAAAATGCCTCTTCAAAACCTGGGTGGGTCTTATACTCCAAAAAACACAGTAGCTCTCTATGTCTTTCTTCATCCCTGGCCACCAGAACTGTCATTTAACCAAATGCAAAGTCTTTAAGAACCCAAAATGGCCAGTTTGCTTTGTGTCATGGCTCCATTGCAGGTCTTCGACCCATAGACTTTGAGAACATATCGTTTGTCCCTCTTCCATGCCAGCTCTTGATGTTATTTTACTCCCATGGACTCCAAACCAGGTATCAGACTGCATTGGTTGAGTCAGCTCATGCTGGGATCTGGCCCCATCTGTTGCCTTGTAGTTGCTTCTGCTACCTGCTGCTTTCGGGGGGATGATTGTCTTTACAGCTTCTTCTTGGTTAGTTTTGTACTGTGGCATATGGGATAGAGCATCGGCAAGGAGGTTCCCCCCTCCCCTGGGTTCTACTTCAATTCAAAGTCAAATTGATTAAAATACTGTGCCCATCAGACCTGTTTCACAGAGACCTTTGTGGGGGGGGGGGTTCAGTGCTTCCAAATTTTTATGGTTAGCCCACACCTTGAAAGGCACTTCACTTCCTTTAAGAAATTACCACCAATGCCCATCTCAGAGCAAAAACTTCCTTCTTCCACACTGCCCAGGGCCTCTGGGTCTCTGTGAGTTTTCAGGAGGTGTAAAAGCATGGCTGCAATTTTCCCTCTCCATTTTTCTGGAGGAGTGCCCCCACAGCTATATCACATCACTGGCATCACCTTGGATGATGAAAGGCTCCTGGGGGTGGGGTGTTTTAGGACAGGGTCCTCTGTCAATAGTCTTTTCAGTTCCTCAAAAGTTGCTTGGCACTTAGCATCCAGTTTAGTGGCTAATTCAGTTGGGTCTTTCCTCCCTGTCCTCCTGTTTTTTAACAGTTCTGTGATCAGCAGAGCGACCTTTGTGAAGGAGAGGATAAATTGTCTGAAAAAGTTTGCAAACCCCAGGAGGCTCTGTAGCTGCTTGTGAGTCCAAGGAATTTGCCACCCTAATATGGCTTCCACTTTCCCCAGATCCATTTCTATTCCACTGATGATAGTTCAGGCTGGTCTTCTGGAATTCACATTAAGATAGTTTGGTGTACAGGTTTGCCTTCAAGAATTTCTTCAGGACTTGGCGCACTAATTTTATTTGTTCCTCCATTTTCTCTGTGCAAATGAGAATGCCATCAAGGTACAATAGGACCCTTTTGTACAGGTAGTCATATAGCACCTCATTAATTAGCTGCATGAATACTGCTGGAGCTCCCTGGAGCCCAAATGGCATTACTTTAAACTGGTAGCTTCCTAACTGGCAGTTGAAGGCCATTTTCCACTCGTCATCCTCTTTGATCCTCACTCTATAGTACGTCTCTCTCAAGTCTACTTTGGTAAAGATCTTCCCCTTGTCAAGGTGTTAGTTATCATCTTCAAAGCGCTCCATGGCTCGGGACCTAGCTATCTGCGAGATCGGATCCTGCCCCACACATCCTCACGACCGATTCGCTCCCACAGAGAGGGGCTTCTCCGGGTGCCGTCCACTAGACTTTGTCAGCGGGCGACGCCCAGGGGAAGGGCGCTCTCTGTGGCGGGCCCGGCCCTCTGGAACGACCTTCCCCCTGATATTAGAACGACCACCGACCTCCGCTCCTTCCGTGTAAAATTGAAGACCCATCTCTTTCGACTGGCCGGCCTTGAATAGTTCTCTCTGTCTTTTAATTACAAATATTTTAATGGGTTTTTAAATTTATATTTTTAGCACGGGTAATTCTATTTAATTTTATTTTAAGTAATGTTTGTATTATTGTATATTGTTTTAATTATGCCTGTGCACCGCCCCGGGTCCCTGTGGGGAGAGGGTGCGGTTAATAAATCTCAATTTATTATTATTATTATTATTATTATTTATTAAAATGGCCCAACATGTCCTTCATAAGGGGAAGGGGGTATATGTCCTCTATGCACACCCTGTTTATTTCCCTAAAGTCCATGCATAACCTCAGTAACCCATCCTTCTTCCCTTAAATAGCACCGGGGCTGCCACACAGGATTCGGATAGCTGGATAAAACCATAGGTTTTTGTCAATGTAACTCCTCAGTTTCTCCATCTCTTTTGGCATCATGGAGTACATCTTTGGCTTGGGGAGTTTCGCTCCTGCCAGGATCTCAATGGCACAGTCAGTGGGGTGGTGGGAGAGTAGGATATCATATTCTTTCTCACTCCTCCTCCAGGTCTCTGTACTCTGGTGGTTGCTTGGAGGTTGCTTGGAGTGGCCTTCAAGTACTTGGATTTCCCCTCCCCAACTCTCTGTCACTTCAACTTCCCACTAAGTTTCCTTGCTGAAGGGGGAAAGGATCACCAGCCTGTCTCCTTTTCACCACGATGTGGTAGGGACCCACTTGTCAACCAAAACACCCTAGTATGATTGCCTCTGTCATCTTTGGCACCGTCAAGAACTGGATAGTCTCTTGGTGCTGCCCTATCTCTAACTGCATGGACTGTGTTAGGCACTTGCCTGAGAGCCCCCTATCACTGAGCCATCCACCTGCTTGAATTTCATAGACTGGAATAGCCTCTGCATTCACATTGCCAGCTTCAGCACCCTCTGCAAATTCATTAAAAACTGGGTATAGCCTGAGTCTATGAGCGCTTTCATCATGTCCATCACATGTCCATCACATAATCCAATCAGGCACCGTCCAAAACTGGAGATGCCTCCCATTCACACCATCACAGCTGCAGGGCAAGGTGCCCTTGACTCTCTGAGAAAAGAATGTTATTTTGACTATATATCACCCATATAATAATAATAATAATAATAATAATAATAATAATAATAATAATAATAATAATAATAATAATAATAATAATAATAATAATAATAATAATAATAATAATAATAATAATAATAATAATAATAAAAATAAAAATAAAAATAAAAATAAAAATAAAAATAATTTTTTTTATTTATAACCCGCTCTCTCCCCCCGAAGGGACTCGTAATGCCACATAATCCCCTCCAATTTTCCCACATTGCAGGCCTGAAGGCTCAATGCAAAAGATAGCTTCCAGGTCTGACAGACCTTCCGTCCTCAGCAGAAAAGTGTGTGCTGTAACGATAGTTACACAGGGGGTTAAAATCATACACCTAACCACCCCTCCCCCCTTTGGCTTATCCGGATACTTATCATAGAACTACTTAACCAGTCTATCTGCTTTTACATCCCAACTTTTCACCCAAGTAGCTTCAGACAAAGGGCACCCTTTCCAATGAACTAAATATTGTAAATGCCCCCTATGTAACTTAGAGTCTGAGATGTTCTTCACTTCATAATGGGGTTTTCCCTGCACTATAGGTAAAGGGGGTGGCTGGGTCTGAGATCTTAACCTAGACCCAAGAGCTGGTTTCAGTAGGCTACAGTGAAACACAGGATGCAAAGTCCCTAGTTATGGGGGAGGATAAGCTGAACTGCCACTGTGTTGATTATTTTTAGTTTTTTGCTAGGCAAGCTCAATCATATGTGCTTGGTTAAAAAGAAAACTTTGTCTCCCACTCAGAAGGAGGGGGTGGGGGTTTGAAGAGAACGGTGTTTGTCTGCCTGCTTTTTGTATTCCTTAGCAGCATCTGCCAGTGCTTTCTTTGTAACCTCCTACCCTTTCCTCAGGGACTCCATTCACTCTGTGAAAGTCATTGAGGAGGAGGGCTCTCTGGGCAGTTCAGGCATGGGGATGGATTTCATGTTGCTGGTTACTTGGAAAGGGGTCAATTAGGTGCTGCTATGCATGGTGTTATTGTAAGCCACTTCTGCAAATGGCAACAGATCTGCCCAGTTCTCTTGTTGGTAGTCCACATAGCATCTTACATATTGTTCCACCATTGCATTCACTTGTTCCACCATGCTGTTCATACTTTGATGAAAAGCTGAGCTAAGTCCTTTGGTGGATCCGAAGGACCTCAGGAACTCCCTCCAGAACTTGGCTATAAACTGGACTCCTTGGTGAGACATGATTCAGCAGGGTATCCCATGCAGTCAATAGATATGTTTGATAAACAGTTTAGCTAGCTTCTTCACTGAAGGCAGTCTGGAGCAACAGGTAAACTGGGCTTGCTTGGAAAATAAATCAATTACTGTCCAGATTATTGCGTTCTCCCCATTTTTGGGAGTTCAACTATGAAATCCATTGCAATTTCTTTCCAAGGTCTGCTGGAGATTGCTACTTCCTGATGGAGTCCAGGGGTTTTTCCTAGTCTCATTTTCATGGCAGCACAGGTGGCACTAATCTTTTACATTTTTGGCCACCAGAATTGGCTTCTTGTGAGGTGAAGGATTTTCAGAAATCAAAAATGTTTGGCTAGCTTTGAGTCATCGCTGCACTACAAGACCTCCAGCCTCAAGCTCGCCTACAGTTTAGATCCCTTCCATGCTAGGACATCTCTATTGTCATTGAGCCAGGGGTTGTGTCAAGGTTCCAAATAGCATCCAAAATAAAATAAGAATCTGAGGCAAGAGGTCGGCTGGTAGTGCAGTTTTTAACACAGTTTGTTCCAGCTGGGGTTGGGTGGCTACCTGGTTTAGCTTCTAGTGGTGACTTGTGCTGTTGGTTGTGTGGGAGAAATGATGGCATGGACTACTTCCTCCCAGAGGCTGTCAAACTGCAGTTTTCTTGACAAGGCATCTGCCAATAGGTTTTTTCCTGTCAGGATGTACTTCCGTTTGAATTTGAATCTCCTGAAGCACTGTGCCCAGTGGACTTGTTTAGAAAATAATGGGGGCGGGGTTGAGCTTCAAGGTTTTTGTGATCAGTCCAGACCACAAAAGGCACTTTCCCCTCCTCTAGGAAATGTCTCCATGAGAGGAGGGCCCACCGGACTGCATAGGCTTTTTTCTCCCAAATTGCTCAGTGTGGGTGAGTTTTTGGACATGGAGGCACAAAGCAGGAGTCGTCCTATTGGGTGTTTTTGCTGAAGCACTGCTGACACAACTGCATCACTGCTTGGATGATGAACTGTTGTTCTGGATCCAGGTGTTGAAGGATCAGGTCCTGGGCAAATAGCCTTTGAAAATTTTCTAAGGCTTTTTGACAGTCCGTTGTCCCAGCAAGTGACTGGTTTGGCCTTTGCATTATTGGAGGAGACCCCATCTTCAACAGTTCTGTTAGGGGCAGGGTAACCTCTGCAAAAGCCAGGATAAATTGTCTGTAAAAGTTTGCAAACCCCAGAAAGCTTTGCAGTTGTCTGCGAGTGCGCGGGGCCTGCCAGTCAAGCACTGCTTTTATTTTTCTTGGGTCCATTTCCACCTTCTGCTGGATATCCTGTATCCTAGGTAATCTAGAGAAGTGTTGTGGAATTCACACTTTGACAGCTTTGCATAAAGCTTAATGGTAAAGAGTTTTTTCAATACCTGCCATACTGGGGGGGAAAGCTATTACATGCTCATCCAGGGTTTCCCTGAATATGAGAATATCATTCAGGTAAATGAGGACCCCTTTGTATAAGTGCTCATGCAGCACTTCATTGATTAGCTGCATGAATACCACAGAGGTTCCTTGCAGCCCAAATGGCATGACTTTAAATTGTAAGCTACCACATGGGCAGTTGAAGGCAGTTTTCCATTCATCTCCCTCTCTAATTCTTATGTGGTAGTAGGCTTCTCTTAAGTCTAATTTGGTGAATACCTTGTCCTTGGACAAGTGAGTAAGCACGTCCTTCATGAGGGGGAGGGGGTAAGTGTTCTCCATGCATACAACGTTAATTCCATGAAAATCAATGCAAAATCTCATCCCCCCATCTTTTTTTTCTTTGAAGAGTACTAGGGCTGCTACTTTGGACTTCAGGCTGGATGAAGCTCCACCCTAGGGTGGCGTCAATGTATTTTCTCAATTTATCCTTTTTTAAAGGAGTCATTGAGCACATCTTAGGTTGGGTAGTTTAGCTCCTGGAACAAACTCTATTGCACAATCGATTGTGCGGTGAGGGAGGAGGAACTTCCAGTCTTCTTCACTGAAAAACCCTGATAGGTCTTGGTATTCTTTTGGCACTTGCTGGCTGCTGGATAGTCCGTCAGTTGCAGGGACTGCAATTTCAGAACCGCTGGCACTGCTAGGAGTTGTGGCTTCTTGGTAATGATCTGGTTTTATGGGTGGCAGTGGCTCAATGCCAATATTTATCTTCCTATAGCCATCCTCGCAAGTGATGGTTGGTCCCCATTTATCCAGCATGTGAGCCTAGCCACCTGCCCAGCACCGACACATCCATCACATGTTCCAATCAGGCACTGTCCAAAACTGGAGATGCTTCCCAGTCACAACATTGCAACTGTGGGACAAAGTACCTTACCGAGAAAAGAATGTTATTTTGACTATATCTCATCCACACTCTATATAATCCTCACTTCCATTACCACAGTAGAAATTGTGGCAGGTCTGAAGGCTTCCAGGTTAGATGGCTTCTAGGTTAGACAATCACATTGCCCAATTAGGTGTTCTGATTACTCTATGGCAACTCCTTCATCTGTTGAGATTACCTTGGCTTCCACAGGATGTTTCCTTGTTTCATCTGGGCTAGCATTCCAAACCTTCTCCTCCCCCCATAGTCTGTGGCAAGCTGAGAAATGACAAGATGGCTGCGACAACATAGGCATATTTCAAAGTTGATGCCCTGCACACTATAAATGCTGAGAACCAGTTCATAAAAGTATCAGAGCAGGGCTTCCCTGAACCATTAAGTTATTATTATTCCCCCCCCCCAAATGTAAATGAGATGAATGCATTATTTTGATGTCTCTATATTTTAAGTTTTAAAGACGTGTATATAATGCTTTATTTTCAAGGCTGCCATAGAGAAGAGAAAGATTTATGCATTACTGTTGTAAGGTCCAGATATACTGCATTTTTCAGAGTATTAGATACACCTTCCCCCCTAAAAGAGGGTGAAAATTAGGGTGCATCATATACACTGAATGCAGCCCCACCCACCGGCTCCCACCCTTGGTCTCTGCCTCCCAGCAATTTACTTCCTTGCAGCAAACAAGAAACTGGGGCTTGGGGAAGCGGCAATAGGCTATGGCAATGCCTGCAGCCTGAAATAGCTGATCATTGGGATGCCCTGTTGAAATTGAAAGTGAAACTTGCTGTTTGCTGCAAGAGGAAAATTGCTGGGAGGCAAAAGCAGATTTTTTTCTTCTTCTAATCAAGCTAAACTGAAACAGGCTGTTTGCTATTTGCTGCAAGGAGGTAAGTCAATAACTATAAATGCCCATAGAATGTTCTAATTATTAGACTTATTTTTTAAAGACTGCTTTATTATTGTTCTAGACAACTTAACGAAATGAAGAAGCTTTTTAAAATAAATGCTTGATCTGAAGAGGCCCAGTGCTATTGTATCTTCTTTTAAATAGCAGAGAATAACATATACTTCCAGAAAGCCACATCAATTTTAACAATTTTAACAGCATCTGTACAAGTATAGTCTGAAATGTAACACCACAAACAGTGTATATTGTTTGTACTGTTTGCTGTTTGCTGTAAGGAGGCAAATTGCTGGGAAGCAGAGGCAGACTCCCCCCCCTCTTGTTTTCCTCCCCAAAAGCTAGATGCTTCTTATATTTTGGAATGTCTTATACTCCAAAAATACAGTAAATTAAATATAAGCATATTCTTGCTGTACCTTGAGACTCCTATTTAGGAAACAATCCCAAGTCACATACAGTTAATTTCTTATGAAAATTTCTAAAACTGAGAAAACAGTTTATATGATGAAAAGCTTTCCTTTATATGAACACTTATACATTACCCAAAATGAAGAAAGATTTAATGTGAATCTTCTTTTTGATGAAATTTGGAATTCAGTTCCAAAATTTGGAAGTAATTACTGTAATTTAACTAGAAATATAGCACATTTCATTGCAATATGAATAAGTTCTTTGACAGCAGTCTTGGTCCTAACTGTTTATGGGCAACTTCATTGTTCTTCCTTTTCTTATTCAGATTTGGGCTGGACATCTGCATGACCTCTGTGTTGGACAGGTGGCCTTTCAACATAAGTTTTTTCCTGGCTATTTAGCACTTTATAAAAACAATTTCCAGCATCAAGTCTGGAAACTTTAAACAGAATATGAGCCATCAATTCTAAATTAGACCATACGATAAAAAGCAGACCAACAGCATTTTTGTGTGTATAAGGCAAACACACTGGGAAGCTACAAATATTCAAAATGGATTTATAAACAGAGGGCTTTTTTGAAACAATTAATTAGTTTTTCATTTGTGTGTAATGTATTAATTCCGAACATGGCTTCCTGCTTGACAAAAGGAGGAGCAAAGTGGAAGACTTATGTTGTACAAAACCATGTGCAGCATCCCCAATATTCCAGAATTTTAAAGAATAAGGCAGATGCAAACTTAAAAATGGATTTTGTAATAATAAAATATATTCAGTGAATTATAATAATAGCACTCATTACAGCAGATAACAAGTGAACTTAATAAAAGTGGTTTTTAAAATGGCAGATAATTGATAGATATAAGAATGGGAAAAGTGGACCAATGATTTAACTTTTGTGAAATCAGCTTCACTGTATTTTTCATTCCACTCTCACACCTATTAGAAGTATAGTTTCTGTCCTGACAGGGAGGGTGAGACTTATGCTCCTGATATGGTTGTTGTTAAACATTTTCTTCTTTCACCTGATGAATGCAGAATGTTCCATTTTGGGGAACTATGATTTGCAATGTTTTTATTTCAATTTTCCCTAAAGGTTCAGAGACAGAGAACTATAATTAAATATTGCACCAAATAAAATTAGTTGGAAAGGCTATTAGATAAGAGATCAAGACATTAAATCCTTTAGGAAATAGGGCGTTGGTTCTTACCTGATACGCCTCTTCTCATAGTGGGGGAGGAGTATCCAGACTGGGTTAACGTCATCCACTCATTGATTCGAGTGAGCCCAATAAAATCCTTAAACCACGTCCCTGTCACTAGGCAATACCCAGTTACGACATAGGATTCCATCAGACTCAATGTGTCATCCACTCGGAATGGTATCAAAGTTCCAGAAACCTTGTTTATTCTTGAAAAAGACAAAAGTCATAACATAGACAAAATGGTTAAAACTGGTGAATACCAAACCAGGGAGGGGCTGGATACTCCTCCCCAACTATGAGAAGAGGCGTATCACGGAGGGTGGGGAGGAGTATCCAGACTGGGACGTACCAAAGGATATTGTCCCTTGGGTGGGTCAATAATCATGCTATAGTATATACATATATACATAGGAGAGCTCAATATTGACCCGTATCACCATCTTTGTGCACAGATTGCAGCACTTTGCGTCCAAAGGCTGCTTCCGCAGAAGCAAAAGCGTCTAATTTATAGTTCTTTATGAACGGGGAAGGAGATGCCCATGTAGCAGCCCTACAAATCTCAGTCAGAGAGGCCTGCATAGCCCAGGCTGCCGACGTAGCTACACTCCCTGTGGAATGTGCTGTAACAGACCCCGGTACCTGTGACCCTTGTGCTTGGTAGGTGGTATTAATACATGCCCTGAGCCATCTGCCTATGGTAGTAAAGATCACCTTATTCCCCAGGGAACCTGGCTGGAAAGATACAAACAAGGCTTCAGTCTTTCTGGTAGATAAAGTCCTTTTAAGGTAAATCCTCAGAGCCCTCCTCACATCCAAGGTGTGCCATTTTCTCTCAGAAATTAGGTAATATCAGTTCCTGAGACCTATGAAAACAAGAGCACACCTTGGGGATAAAGGAGGGATCCAGTCTTAACACCATTCTATCTTGGTGGAACACACACAAATCAGCCCTGGTAGACAATGCTTGTAGTTCAGAAATCCGTCTAGCAGAAGTTATGGCCACCAAAAAAAGGCCACCTTCAAAGTCAGGAATTTAAGAGCCACGTCCTGCAATGGCTCAAAGCGGGCACTTGTCAAAGCAGCCAATACCTTATGTAAATCCCAAGAAGGGTACCTAGGTACCATGGGTGGCTTTAGTACCGAAGCACCCTTTAGAAATCTCTTGACCATAGGATGTTTAGTCAATGTTTGTGACCTACCGCACAAAAGCACAGAAGAGATTGCAGATACCTGTCTCCTAATTGTATTAGGAGCCAACCCTTTGTCCAAGCATGCTTGAAGAAAGTCCAAGATCTGTGGGATAGTGGCTTGTACCAGGTCAAAGTGGTTATATTGAATATTTTCAAAAGTCCACAGGAACACAAGGATGACACAGCCGTCCAATTGAGGGACTGAGTCGTAACTGGGTATTGCCTAGTGGCAGGGGCGTGGTTTAAGGATTTTATCGGGCTCAGTCCAATCAATGAATGGATAAAGTTAACCCAGTCTGGATACTCCTCCCCACACTATGGAGAAATTAAGGTTATTATAGGAGTCAATAAAACATTTGAGTACATTTTCAGAAACACGGATTCACCATCAGATCCAGTCATTTGCATAGTCTACAAATGTTTAGGGAGAGATGGTCATTTTTTCTGTTGCAGAGTAAAATAGCAGTCCTTTAAAGACAAGCTTCATGAACTTGGCAAGCTGATGATGTACTCGGCTTGGTTTTCACCAATCTCAGTACACACTAAGTAAACAGTTCTGAAACAAACCTATGTGAGTAAGAATGCTCCTTCTAAAACAGGGGTCCCCAACCTTTTTTGCACCAGGGACCGGTTTCATTTTAAAGAAAATTCTGCGGACCGGCTGGCCTAGTAGAGGAGGGGGGAGGGGGAATAGGCAGTGCATGGGCAAATGGGGGGAGTCGGCTCACTTGGCCGTCTAGGGCAGTGGTGAGCAAACTTATTACTCAATAGAGCCAAATATCAACAGTACCATTACTGAAATTTCTTTTGAGAGCCAAAAGGTGTGGCCTGTTTTCTGGGAGTGGCTCAGTTGTCATGTGACCCGGTGAGCGTGGCCAACTTGGAAAATGTGGTGAAACTCACTTAACAGTCTTGCTTAGCAACCAAAATTTTGGGCTCAATTGTGGTCATAAGTTCGTTCTTTCTTTCTTTCTTTCTTTCTTTCTTTCTTTCTTTCTTTCTTTCTTTCTTTCTTTCTTTCTTTCTTTCTTTCTTTCATTTCTGGCTGGTCTTTGGTCTTCTGAAGATGGTAAAAATGGATTTATGGGCACTCGTTATATATAAAGGCAGCCCATGACTCTTTGGGATGCTGGTTTGAATCCAGGAAATGACTCAGAGGATGTGATTCCTTTGAAATGACCACTGGGAGAAAAATAGATCTTTAACCTGGTTAACCAAACAGATAGCTTGAGGTGGAAGGAAATAGGAAAATAGATTTATTCCTTTCCTTTCCTTCTTTCCATTGCCTCCCTCCCCCTTCCTCCCTTCTTTCCTTCCTTCCCTCGTTCCCTCCATCCCTCTTTCTTTTTCTTTCTTTCTTTCCTTCCTTCTTTCACTCCTCCCTTCCTCCTCCCTCCCCCTTCTTTCCTTCACTCCCTCCCTCCTACCCTCCATTCATCTTTCTTTTTCTATTTTTCTTTCTTTCTCTTTCTGTTTTTTTTTTCTCTCTCTCTCTCTGTCTCTCTCTCTCTCTCTCTCTCTCTGTATCTCTCTCTCCCCCCCCACCCATCTCTGTCACTGTGTGTGTGTGTGTGTGTGTGTGTGTGTCTGTTTCCCTCTCTCTCTCTTTCTGTCTCTCTAAGTCTACCTCTCTGTGCGTCTACCATTCTCTCCTTCCCCCCACCCGGGGAAGCAGCAGAGGGGTCGGCATGTCGGTTGCGGAGGTTATCCCGCAGCGAGCGAACGGAGGACCCAAGCTGCGGCTAGTGCAGGCTAGGAGGAGGGAGCAGCCCCCTGGGCAGAGGATGGCCGAGCGCGCCTCCACCAGCTCCTTCCGACGGCCACCGCAGCGCACTGCACTTTCCGGGGCTTCCTGGAGGAGCCGGCATGTTGACTGGGGAAGTTATCCCGCAGCGGGCGGGCGAAGGACCCAAGCTGCATGCCGCCAAAGCCGTCTGGGCGCCGCACGGGGCTGGAAGGGAGGTGGTCGTGCGGCGCCCGGATGGCTTTGGCGGCACGCAGCTTGGGACCTTCGCCTGCCCGCTGCGGGATAACCTCCCCAGTCAACATGCCGGCCCCTCCAGGAATCCCCGGAAAGTGCAGTGCGCCGCGGTGGCCGTCGGAAGGAGTTGGTGGAGGCGTACTCGGTCATCCTCTGCCCAGGGGGCAGCTCCCTCTCCTCGCCGGCCCTGCGGCCCGGTTCCTATGAAGCCGCAGACCGGCACCGGTCCGCGGACCGGGGGTTGGGGACCCCTGTTCTAAAAGACCCACAGCTCTTTTTAATATTTTTAATATAATATACACCACTTCAGGCAAATGGTTATCCAATCTCTTCTTAAAAACTTTCAGTATATTGGACAGTGGTGCGTTGCCAATTTTTTTATTACTGGCTCGGACATGCTTGCATGCTTGCATGACACTTCTGCACATGTTCGAAGTATCTTGGTAGGCGGGTGGAGCCTCCCGCTGCTGCTATTACTGGTTTACCTAACCCGGGCCGAACTGAGGGCAACCCACCTCTGGTGTTGGAGCATTCACAACTTCTGGAGGAAAGTTGTTCCACTGATTAATTGTTCTAGCTATCAGGAAATTTCTCCTTTATTTTAGGTTGCTTCGCTCAATTAGTTTCCACCCATTGCTTCTTGCCCTTCCCTCAGGTGCCTTGGAGAATAGTTTGACTCCCTCTCCTTTGTGGCAGCCCCTGAGATATTGGAACACTGCTATCATGTCTCCCCTAGTCCTTCTTTTCATTAAAGTAGACATACCCAGTTCCTGCAACCGTTCTTCATACATTTTAGCCTCCAGGCCTTTAATCATCTTTGTTGCTCTTCTCTGCATTCTTTCTAGAGTCTCCACATCTTTTTTGCACTGCGATGACCAAAACTGCATGCAATATTCCAAGTGTGGCCTTACCAAGGCATTATAAAGTGGTATTAACACTTCATGTGATCTTGATTCTATCCCTCTGTTTATGTAGCCTAGAACTGTGTTGGCTTTTTTGGCAACTGCTGCACACTGTAGTTCATATTTAAATGATTGTCCACTAGGACTCCAAGATCCCTCTCACAGTTGCTAGTATTGAGCAAGGTACCACATATACTATATATATATGCATTTGTTTTTTCTTGCCTAAATGTAGAACCTTACTTTTTACACTATTGAGTTTCATTTTGTTAAGTAGCACCCAATGTTCAAGTCTGTCTAGATCCTTCTGTATCTTAAGCCTATCTTCTGGAGTGTTGGCTATTCCTGCTAGCTTTGTGTTGCCTCCAAATCTGATGAGTTCACCATCTATGCCCTTGTCCAAATCATTGATGAAGATGTTGAAGACACCTTAGTAACTAAATTACTAATATTTAACATTTTGAAAATTACTCATTATTCTACCATAATTTCAATATCCCAAATGTCTAGGACTAGTAATAAGGCCAAATATCAACAAAATGTAATCTTATACCTCTTTTTGATATTTTATACCTACTGAACATTCCTTTCGGGTTGCCCTTTGTCTCTTTCTGCTGTAGTATTTGAACACCCATCAATTACACTTTCTTTTTTTAAAGAGATTTTCCTCTTTTTTCTCTGTTCTATTGTAAGCTTTTAAGAAATTATCTGATTGATTCTTACTCATTAATCCTTTCTCTTCAATATCTTTATCTTGCATCTCCTTTTGATTTTTCCCTTCCACTGTTTCTTCTAATTTCTTATCTATTTTCTGACTACCATGTTCATCCCCTTCCCCCCAAATTGTTGAGTGTCTTCTACACTCATTTCTTTATCTTTAGACAATTCCCTTGTCTCCTTATTGTTATTTATGGTTTCAGACATGTTTTTGAGCACCAAAAGACCCATAGCTCTTGATTGCCCTCATAGTTCTCAGTTGTTATGATGATTCCTATGTAAAACATGTTTTTAGAATCAGAAGAAAAATGATAGCATTCTAGACAAATCTTACTGCATTCTTTGATAAAGAGACAAAATTAATAGAGTAGAGAAATGTTGCAGCTATAATTTATATGGACTTCAGTAAGGCATTTGATAAAGTAAACTACAACCTACTACTTGATAAGAAAGAAAAATATGTGATAGACAGCATAATCACCAGATAGATTTATTACTGGCTGATCAACCACACTCGATATATAGTCCTCAATGGAACTGCATCTACATGGAGGGAAGTATGCAGTGGGGTACCACAAACATCTGTCTTAGGCCAGTAGTCTTCAATATCTTCATCAATTTAGATGAGGGGATAAATGAGGAACTCATCAAATTTGCAGATGACACCAAGCTGGCGGGAATACCCAACACTTCAGAAGATAGAATTAAGATACAGAAGGATTTTGATAGACTTGAACATTGGGGGCTATCTAACAAAATTAAATTCAATAATGAAAAAGTAAGGTTCTACATTTAGGTAAGAAAAACCAAATGCACAGACATATAATAATAATAATAATAATAATAATAATAATAATAATAATAATAATAATAATAATAATAATAATAATAATAATAATAATAATAACAACAATAACAACAACAACAACAACAACAATAATAATAATAATAATAATAATAAAAATAATAATAATAATAATAATAATAATTTTATTTTTCTATACCGCGTCTTCTCCCCAGGGGGACTCGGAGCGGTGCACAGGGAAAAAATTAAAACAACATAAAATATATACATAAATAAATACAGTAAAAACAGATTAAATCTAATTGTCCCTGCACTAAAATCCCCATTTTTAAAATTGACATTCCCTAACCCCTGAGGTAGAGACTAACCTAGGCCGGCCAAGCAGAAAAAGTGTGTTTTTAATTTCTGACGGAAGGAGCGGAGGTCCGTAGTTGTTCTAATGTCGGGGGGAAGGTCGTTCCAGAGGGCTGGGCCCACCACAGAGAAGGCCCTTCCCCTGGGCGTCGCCCGCTGACAAAGTCTAGTGGACGGCACCCGGAGAAGTCCCTCTCTGTGGGAGCGAATCGGCCGGGAGGATGTATGTGGCAGGATCCGATCCCGCAGATAGCTAGGTCCCGAGCCATGGAGCGCTTTAAAGATGAGAACTAGCACCTTGAAGCGCACCCGAAAGACGACAGGTAGCCAGTGCAGCTCGCGCAAGAGCGGTGTTACATGGGTATACCTTGCGGTACCCATTATTGCTCGCGCGGCTGCATTCTGGACCAGCTGAAGTCTTCGGGTGCACCTCAAGGGGAGCCCCATGTAGAGAGAGTTACAATAGTCCAGTCGGGATGTCACGAGGGCATGAGTGACCGTGCAAAGGGCATCCCGATCCAATAGGGGGCGCAACTGGCGTACCTGGTAAAACGCCCTCCTGGCCACGGCTGTCACTTGATCTTCCATGGAGGATACCCAAGTTGCGCGCCCCATCCACAGGGGCAAGGTGTTCTCCCCCTATGGCCAGTGATGGAGTCAACTGAGAATAGGGGTTACCTGGCTCAAAAGTAGTAACTGTGAGAGGGATCTAGGATTCTTAGAGGACAATCACTTAAATATGAGCCAGCAGTGTGCTGCAGCTAGCAAGAATGTCAATGAAATCCTAGACTGCATTAACAGAGATATAGAATCAAGATTACATGAACTGTAAATACCATTTTATAACGCCTTGGAAGACCAAGCTTGGAATATTGCATCCAGTTTTGGTTATCATGTATACAAACATGTTGAGGCTCTAGAAATAGTGCGGAGAAGAGCTACCAAGATGACTAGGAAACTGGAAGTTAAACTATATGTAGAGTAGTTTAGTTTAATGAAAAGGAAAACTGAGGTGATATGATATTAGTGTTCCAATATCTAAGGGACTGTCATAAAGAAGAAGGGTGAAGCTATTCTCCAAAGGATCTGAAGGTAGGACAAGAAGCAATGTATGGAAACTAATGAAGGAGAGAACCAACCTAGACATTTACTGACAGAACAATTAATCATAATTCAAGGAAATAGGAGGCAAAATTGGGAGTTCTAGCCCTTTTCATAGAGACAGTAAAAAAAATATCAAAGTGATGGTTGCAATCATGGCAAGATCAAATTTCTTTCTCTTTTTAACATATAGCACTATTTTTACACACATACACCATGGTCCATCTCTAGAAAATCAAACTGCATTAATCTATGCTGGAGAAAAATTGAGATGGGACAAGATTTGCACACATATTATATAATGTTGTCCTTCGCTCACATGATCTGCTTACACTGTATCTCTCTATGAGATACCTCTTTAAATACAAAAAGTCCTTATCTTCATATCAAATTGCCCACCGTAATCCTCAGTGTTACATTGGAATAGACTGTCTTCTCTACCATGAGCATGAGCTGTGCAGGTAGCTACTATATCAATTATCAAAACTTTCTGTATTCAAATTACTGGTAATTTCCAGGAAATTTTATTTCTGATCATTTGCACTAATGTTTACATAATTGCATTCATTGTTTTGCCAAGATGCTAAGTTGTTATGAAAAAGTGGAACAGAAAATGAATAAGATATAGAAATTTTGGCTTTGTTAAGTGCCTGCTCCAATCCAAACATTCGTTAATAGTATCTGCTTCTTAATTAAGCATCCTTGGTACTGTGGATTTAACATTCTTTTATCATGCATTTATCTCAGTACAGTTTCTTCTGCAATGAGAAGCTTGCAAGATCAGTCAGGTTATGTCCTGGTGTTACTTTTTAAACTGTTCTCCGGAAGGGTATTTTAATACTGGCTCTTGTTTCACCTCTAAGATTCTCATCCGTTAGGAGTTAAGTCCGCTTCCTTCAAGGCATCACATAATCTCAGAAAGTAAAAGAACATTCTTTGTGCAGGGTTCAGAGCAGGAAGTTTAATGTCTGACATCAGAACCATAGCAGGAAATAAACACAGCCAACCCACATTGGGTTACAGGGACATTTTAGGTTTGGTGGAAGTCTGCTTTTTAGAGTTGCCCTTCAATCCAATACTTCAAGTTAAACATTTGAAAACCTGACTTCTTCTTTACTGATTTTCTTATTTATTTTCTTACTGACTACTGTGTGATTGTTCCCAGATGTGTGATCTGGTTATATTGTACTTACAAGTTATTGAAGAAACACATATAGTGTTCATAGTGAAAGATATTTTCAAGATTGCTTGATTAAATCCAACAGTGATTGTTTTCCAATCTGTTCAACATTCCTTTTTTCCCAATCCGCTAGAAACAGAATTCAATACAGGTAGTCCTCAACTTTACAATCTTTTTTTGCCATAGTTGTCAAATAAATTGATGCAGTTGTTAAGTGAGTTGCACAAATTTTGATCATGTATCTCTGTGGATGCTATGATGGTCATAAGTGTGAGGACTGGTTGTAATTCACTTTTTCAATCCCATTATAACTTCATACAGTCACTAAACAAATGGCTATAAGCTGACTACCTGTAATGATTTAACAGAATATTACCATGCTATTTTGCAATGTCCATCCCACAATCAATATCTATCTAAAAGATTTTGAGAATTTCAGCTTGGAGAACTGCAATGCTAATTGGTAAGCTATCTGCTTATAGCTGTGATGCCTTTTATTTCTTTCTATTAGGTGAATAGTTCCTGATAGTTAGCAAATAATAATTTTAGAAAGAGAATTTAAACTTGGTTATCTGTTTTATTTTCAAAACTATCCAAAACATAGTGACTGAAAGTATATGTTATGTTAAGAATGTATATCAAAACAGATATAGCTGAAGGGTCTGACCTCCCTTATACTATTTGGAGGATCTTGAATAGATTGAGAGTTGGAGTGCCCAAGTGTAAAAACCAATAAGCTCAATGGAAGGCTCTTAACAGATAACAACATGCTGTGTGAAAGAAGCAGAGCCTGGCCCATCTGCTGGTATGTCAGCTATTGCCAGCTACCAAAAGATAGAAATTCTGGCTTTGTTAGATGCCTGTTCCAGTGCAAACATTCATTAACAGTATCTGCTTCTTAATTAAGCATTCTTAATGCTGTGGATTTAACCTTCTTTTACTAATAATGTACTGATGTACATTCTCAGTACATTATCTGTACTGATGACTTATTTTTGGCCAAGAGTGTGGCTTTGTTCTGGCAGCTTAAAGTGCGAACTAGACATGGGAGAAGAATCTGATACATCAGTTTCTCAAGCTCTGAATCAGAGAGAAGTAAATTCTATGTCACAAACTGAGATTGGGAAAAGATTAAACCATAAGTTTAATACAACATGCCATTTTAAAAATTTGGCTTTTAACAACAATATTTAGAAGAACAAAACATAAAATAGCTTTTCTATTGTGAATATAATATAGGCTAAAATACATAACACAGGCTGAAATAGGGAGCCTATGAACAATAGGCTGAATTATTATGGTCTCACAAAATTTTGCACATATTCTGTTTTCTAAAGAAGATTCAGTTTTGGAATAATGCCAATGGGGATTTTCCTTCTAGTGTTTCTTCATCTCCTTTATCTAGATCTCCTGGAACTAATGTACACTGGTTGCACTATAGGTATAAATACCTAAAAATATTTAACATATACTTTTGTCTATTTAGCCTACATTTAAAAAAATTCTAAAGACAACAAAGTTAGGTTATTGATATTCTAAAGAAACACTAAGCTCTAAATATTTAATTTCAAGTACATAATTGACTTGGAAAATAAAAGCCGTATAAATAGTTTAAAAAACCATGAAAGTTATACAAAATAAATTTAAATATAGCTACTGTGAAAAAATTATATTTGATATATTTTCTATAACAAATTAAATACCAGAAAAGTTTTTCCAATAAAAATATTTGCACCTAGTGCTAAAGTAATAACAACTCTCCTTAAAGAGAGAATTTCTGATGTTGGAAGCCACAATAAATGAGGGTGAACTTCCATTTATAACCCACCTTACTTTAGAAGATCAGAAAAATCCATATAGATATAGAAACATCTCAAATACCACGAAGGCTAACTCTGAATGTTTGTACTCTACTCCATGAGGAGATGGAGAACGCTTGGGGAAGGCAGGTTTTGCAGTTAAAAAGTTAAATAAACCCGTTTGTTCATGAAAACGACCTGATCAAAAGGTGTGTGAGCTAGTGAGATATATTTTATTTATCACTTCCTTTTGAGTATGTATTTTTGAGTATGTATTTTTGTACTGTTGAGATAAACCTGAGGGTTTAATCAATGGCCTTAGAAAGAGCAAATAGGGAGAAACAACATAAGATAGGTGAAACATCAAGTGGTTAGCATGTATGAAAAGTTAAAATGATTAGAGACTTTACATTATAAGGATCTGGATATCATGGTTATTATTGATTCTGCATAGAATGATTTTAAAACTAGATGGCAAATTTATGGTTTAAAGCAATTTGGTCTGAAATCTTTAAAGGGAAATTCTTGCTTAGAATAGGTAAATAGTTGCCTATTATTTATTTCTTAAATGGCTGATGGAATTCTGTTGCAGATCTTAGTTATCTGTGACCAAAGATGAATGCTTGCGTGGCAATAAGGGCTTAAATCCTGTTCCTGTGTTACAAATGCTGAAGTCACTGCATTGGCATCCTTTTGACTAGGGATGGTCTTGCTTTCAGTCTGAATCTCTGCAGCAAGAACACTTTAGCAATCACACTCATTTTGGCTTCCAGCTGCATCTGGATCCCTGTAGCTAAGACCCTATCCATAATTTGATAGGTCTCCTTGAGCCTTCATTTATACAGTATTGCACAATGGCATTTCTTTGCTAAGGAATTATTTATTCTCTACTTTTTAAAAAATGAAGCTGTTCTTTTTAGCTAGGGAAGATTTGAAAGGACATGACTAGCTAATAAGCTATGGCATGCAATAGTTGTGGTTTGTGAACGGAGGCAGGCTGCACATTATATGGAAAGACCACAGGCAGCTGGGTAAAGAGGGATATGAGTAAAAGGGAGAGAGGGAAAGCAGCCTAGGAAATGGACCGCAGGTGGGGCTGTCAAGTGCCAGGGTAGTGAGCCTAGCCTTGTTTTTCTTGTATATGGCTCCTCCTGCTTCTGTCCTTTCCTCCTCTTCCTTAGGAGGAATAGCCTGAGTCATCTTGTTGCTGAAACCCAACACTACCTATGATGGCTCACAACAGCTGGAGAAAAAGCAAAGTGCAAAACTCTCTCCAAGGCTGACTGCCTAGAGAAGGCAAGACACATGCCTCCAACTCCCCTCCCCCATAGAGTTTACTTTGTCATGTCTAAAGGAAGGAGAATTCCTTTTGCTACTGGAGACCCCGTCTCTCTTACAAATTGCCCTAGATAGGTCAGGTTCATAAATTTAGCATCAATACAACATAATATTCAGAAATATACAGTTGTTTACATCTTTAAAGAGCTTTATGAGTTTTTTGACTTCACACACAGACAATTTTCTTATGTGACAGGTCACTGATTTCTTAAGTTGGGTGATGAAAAGCCTTTTTCTTATAATACCTTTCGCTTGATTTCCTTTGGCACAAACAAAAGGCACAGTTACTTGTTTCCTGTCCGTTGTATTTTGATGAGAACTGGAGATGACATAAAGTTAGGCCAAATGTTTGAACTACGGTATGAATAAATTTCTTCTTACATGAGTTTAGTTAAAACTTGGTTCTCTCTGCCTAATTTCTTCATTGGTATTTGTAGGAGTAATGACTGTAGCCACCTAACATTATTATTTGAATAAAGATTCAAACTGATACATTAAATACTTGTAAGCACTTTATAAATGCTTATTATTTTTATAATATTTTATTCTTATGTTTCCACCCCTCCCCCCCAAAAATAAATATATATTTCAATGGATTTCATTTGCAGATTAGGGACAGCATTCTACGTGTCATGAAATTACTCTGAAGGCAGAATAAAATTGCCTTCAGGTTTTGTGAATCCAGACTTCTAGAAAAATGTGGAGACATTTTTTAAATAATATGTTCATGATTTCTATAAAAGAAATTGTTTTTTTTAATCTTTGCTGCCATTCACAGCAATAGCAAATCTATAGTTTATAATACTTCCAAAAGCATTCTTTGTAAAAATAGTAGAGTGGGAACAGTGGGAGTACCAATGTAGTGCTGTCCCCAAGGGCACACCGGTCCCCTGCTCAGACATATCTACTGGCCTGGGTCGTAGAGTGGCAGTCTCTCTCTCTCTCTCCTTCCCTCCCTCTCTCTCCTTCCCTCCCACCTCTCTATTCCCCTCTCCCCTCCCCTGCTTCCCTTTCCCCCGTAAGCCTCTTTTCCTATCCCCTCAGGCCTTTTTCTCCATTTCCCCCTTAAGCCTCTTTTCCTATCCCCTCAGGCCTCTTTCTCCATTTCCCCCTTAAGCCTCTTTTCCTATCCCCTCAGGCCTCTTTCTCCATTTCCCCCTTAAGCCTCTTTTCCTATCCCCCCAGGCCTCTTTCTCCATTTCCCCCTTAAGCCTCTTTTCCTATCCCCTCAGGCCTCTTTCTCCATTTCCCCCTTAAGCCTCTTTTCCTATCCCCTCAGGCCTCTTTCTCCATTTCCCCCTTAAGCCTCTTTTCCTATCCCCTCAGGCCTCTTTCTCCATTTCCCCCTTAAGCCTCTTTTCCTATCCCCTCAGGCCTCTTTCTCCATTTCCCCCTTAAGCCTCTTTTCCTATCCACTCAGGCCTCAGGCCTCAGAACATCTTGGAGTGAGTGCACGGGACTGGAGGGGACTTGCTGATAAGATAAGGGCTGTATCTACATCAGGCCGCATGATGGGCTAATTAGCCATGCGGCACTAAATACGAACTAAGCCCCTTTTGGTCGGAAGGACAGATGGATGGGGCCTGTAATGGGACTGGATTCGATCTCCCCATCCATAAGACTCTGGATTCTGACTTTACCCCCCATCCTGTAGAACATTCTGCACTTAGCCACTTATTTGCCTTCGGACTTGTGTTTTTGCCTTCCTGGACTGGGACTACCCTGTGGTGTTTATCGTGTACTCTAGGCGCGACCTCCTTGGCCTGCGGGAGTCTCCCCTCTCGCAGGCCTGGCCCTCCTGTCTAACACGGGCCCACCTCGAGGACGGATTGATTATTCCTGAGAGGTGGGCGAAGCGCAGGTTGAGGAGTTTTTTAGGGAGGTTTTTAATTCGGATTTTAGGGGGTTCCAGGGAGGAGGGGGAGGGTACAAACAGTTACAGAGAGAGGGCCAGGCCAGCAGGCGACGGAGGGAAGCGGAAGGATCCGTGAGGGGGGGGGAATCACGAGTCGTTCCGACGGAGGGCATTCCCATTCAGAAGGTCGTGGGGAGGGGCAGGTCCGAGGGGAGGCAAGTTCCATCCTCCCGGTTGGGGACACGTAGCCGTTGGTTACAAACGGTCAGGTGTCACAACCCCCGCAGGCTAGGTGGTCAGGGAATACAGAGCCAGGGCCTGAGGCTGATGTTTTGCAACGCCAGGTCCATTGTCAACAAAGCCCCCCTCATCCATGACCTTGTGTCAGAGGGGGAGCCGGACCTGGCAGGAATAGCGGAGACCTGGTTGGGCCACGAGGGTGGACTCCCCCTCGTTGAAATGTGCCCACCAGGCTATCGCACTTTTCATCAGCCCCGGGCCCTAGGTAGGGGTGGTGGGGTGGCGGTCATAGTAAAGGAAGGTTTTGAGCCGAGAGAGACCATTGTGCCACAGACCACCGATTGTGAGTCCCTCTGCGTGAAGTGGGGCCTAGGGAGGCAGTTGGGCTTGCTGGTTGTATACCTGGCTCCCCGCTATGTAGCAGCAGCCCTGCCCGAGCTCCTGGAGGTGATCGCTACGGTGGCAGTCGAGACCCCCAGACTTCTAGTCATGGGGGACTTTAACCTGCCATCGGTGGGCGAATCATCCGTGGTAGCTCGGGAGTTCATGGCTTCCATGACGGCCATGGACCTGACCCAATTAATTCAAGGCCCCACCCACGAGGGTGGACATACACCGGATCTCATTTTTGTCTCTGGCCAATGGAAGAGTGATCTGGGTATAGGGGATATAGTCATCACGCCCTTGTCATGGTCAGACCACTCACTTCTCCGGCTCGACTTTCCGACCGCTACTCCCCTCCGCGGGGAGGCGGAACCAGAGTTACCGATCTGGTTCCGCTCCAGGCGCCTTATGGACCCTGACTGGTTCCAGACGGCGCTTGGGCCAATTCCTGTACCCCTGACCCGTCTTGATGGAATTGCCCTCTGTTAAGCAGACCCTCCCCCCCTCCCCAGTTCTAGGACCTACGCCCTGCCCGCCAAGCCCATCAGCCGGCCTGGAAACAATCCCCTGTGGGTTTTCCCCCTCACCCACCATCCTAGTCTTAATTTTCCCCCCTCCCTGGAGCCCCTTAAAACATGGATTAAAAATCTAACTAAAAAACCCCTTTATCTCCGTTTTGACCACCTCTCCTGGTTAACAAACCCCTCATCAAGGTGGGCCCAGTCCTCTTTTTATCTCTTTCTTTAGGCCTCTTTTCCTATCTTCTCGGGACTCTTTCTCCATTTCCCTCTTAAGCCTCTTTTCCTATCCTCTCAGGGCTCAGCCCCTCTCAGGCCTCTTTCTCCATTTCCCCCTTAAGCCTCTTTTCCTATCCCCTCAGGCCTCTTTCTCCATTTCCCCCTTAAGCCTCTTTTCCTATCTTCTCAGGCCTCTTTCTCCATTTCCCCCTTAAGCCTCTTTTCCTATCCCCTCAGGCCTCTTTCTCTATTTCCCCCTTAAGCCTCTTTTTCTACCCTGTCAGGCCTCTTTTTATCCCTTTCTCTAGGCCTCTTTTCCTATCTTCTCGGGCCTCTCTCTCCATTTCCCCTTAAGCTTCTTTTCCTCTCCTTACAGAGCTCTTTTCCCCCAGTCCTCTTTTCCTCTCCTTACCTTTCAGCTTTCCCACAGAAAAAACCCTCCTTCCTCATCCTCCTCTTTCCTTCCCACCAAAAGCCCTCTTTTGTTTGCCCCTCTCCAAACCCCCACCCGCTACAGGAAAGACTAAACAAAGGACAATGAGAAATGCCAAACTCGCCTATATAATGTATTGCAGTGGTGTCAAACTCGATTTCATTTAGGGCTGCATCAGGGTTATGTTGACCTGGGGAGGGAGGGGCATGGCTAGCTGATGTCACTTGTGCCAGGGGTGCCTGTGGTGGCCTGAGTGCTCTGCCAGTGAAACGGGCTCCCGAGCTCCGTTTTCAAGTGTGATGGCCTCCTGCAACCCTCTGTGAGTAAAAATGAAGCTCCCAAGCTCTGCTTTAACTGGCAGAAGCATCACAAACCAATCCTTCGCTGTTTCCAGGTGGCCCTGTGATCCAGATCTAAGCACCCCTCGGGACAGATCCAGTCCCTGGGCTTTGAGTTTGACACCCTAATCTATCTGCTGTGTTGATAGATTCAGTTAAAATATATAGAAATGAAATGATAAAAGCGTAACAGATTGTACCACTTTGACTTATCGGTAATGGTTAGGGTTAGGGTTACTTATCGGTAATGGTTCCTTTGCATTTGTTTTCTTTGATACACCTCTGTAAATAAAAAAAAATAGTATAGTAAGGTAGTAGACTATTGTGTTTACTGTTTATTGGCAAAAAGGCTTTCAGATGAGGAAAAATTAAAAATTGTGTTCCTTTTTATAGACTGAAATGCTACTGCTATTTTTCTGCATGTACATTGGAAGTTTAAAACTCCAAGAAGAAAGCTTTCTAGGAGTTACATGTAACTGAATGCATCTAATGCTATCACATAAGTAGGTTTGCTAATGGTGTATAGTTAAGTCCAGTCTAAAATTCAATTTTTCTCTTTTTTCTCATTAGTCTTCCCTCCATTGTTTTGTGACTCTGCATAGAATTGATCCAGGAGCAGAATGCAAAGATGGCAGCCGTGCCCTACATCCCAGGTCCGGACTGCCTACGCCCTTTTACCCGTGAGTCCCTTAAGGCTATAGAGAAACGGATTGCAGAGCGGGAAGCTGAGAAATTGAAGAACCAACATGAGGAGGTTCTTGATGAAGATAAACAGCCAAAGCCCCGCAGTGATTTGGAACAAGGAAAAGGCCTCCCACTCATTTACGGGGACCCTCCTCCAGGACTCATGGGAGTTCCTCTGGAAGAGTTGGATACATTTTACAGTGATAAGAAAGTAAGTAGGAAATGTTAAATGGAAAGATAGAATTTAATAATAATAATAATTGCAGAAAGCGGCTTTATTCGGAACAGCTTCCATTCTGTGACGATATCTGTAATACCATCAAACTTCCACATCTGCCTCTCCCAGGTCCTTGGTAAGGACTCGACAGGTAGACAAAAATGCCAAACTCAATCTGAACATCTGACTGACTGCGTGATGATCAGTACTACTACTACTACTACTACTACCATGTTTTCCCCAAAATAAGACAGGGCCTTATTTTCTTTTGACCCATGAAATAAGCCCTTGGTCTTATTCTTGGGGAGGTCTTATTATTTTTGATAAGATAATCATAATCATAATATAATCATAATCTTATTATTTTTGAGGTGCAGGAGGCAGCGAGCATGGTCACCTCATGGTTGCTACTGTGTTGCAATATTTTTGGGGGGAGGGTTTATTTTTGGGAGAGGGCTTATTTTAGTGCATGTGCTCAAAAGCCCAATTGGGCTTATTATCTGGGAAGGTCTTATTTTGGGGGAAACAGGGTATTACTACTACTACTACTACTACTACTACTACTACTACTACTACTACTACAAATCATAACCATAACCATAACCATAACCATAACCATAATGCCTATTGTCATCGGGGCATTTGGTACCATGTCCAAGATGTATTATAAAATGCATCAAGAAATTGCAGCTTCCTGCAGTAACACCAGCAGAATTGAAAAAAACTCTGCTATTTGGAATATTGTACATTTAAGGAAGGTACTTGGTTGATACCTAGGATGCTGGCAGCAACCCGCATCAGCCATTAGCACCAGTCAATGGTATTTGTGATGCATTTTTGAATGTTCAGTTGACTTTCATATTTAATGAATAAAGTATATAATAATGTGAAGTGGTATTATGAAAGTTTTCCTCTCGGCCTCCTAAGTAGATCAGTCTGGAAACATGAACAGTATTAAAGTATAGAATAAAAAGTAAGGAATTAATTCGATTGTATTGTAAAGCTGCATTAATAGAATCTTGCAAGTCTGAATATACAAATTTCCCACTGACTCTTTTTACTGCTTGATAAATGGGGAGGGGAGGGGGGGGAGTAGATCTTTCTTTTTTCTGCTCATTGTTCAGTTGTGGACTCTCTCTGCTTTTTATCTGATCGTTCCTGAGGCAGCATCTCTTTTCCTCATTTTTCAGAGTCATTCATTACATCCCCAGACTTGCACTCTCCATATATATTGATCTACAGCTGTCATCTTCTCAAAACATTAAATCATACACATTTAAAAAGCAGCAGCTTGGGCTGTAGTATGGTAGTATGGCCATATCACAATGATGAAGAAAAATTTATTGTTTTTTCCCCCCAGTTACAGATGATTTGGTATTAGACAATTAAGAGCAATAATTATTTATTATGACTTTTTTTCTGAGTTAAATCACTATTTTTTTTAATCTGCAGTGGTAGAGATAATGTCACTTTGTATTTGATTGATATTTTTCTTTCTTTTTTCTTCAGACATACATCATCCTCAACAAAGGAAAAACCATATTCCGGTTCACTGCCGCTCCGGCTCTCTACATGTTGGATCCATTCAACCCTATCCGGAATGCTGCTATCAAAGTGCTTATACATTCATATCCCTCAGAATGCTTGAGCTGGATATGGAGTGGTTCCACATTGGGTGGAGGTTTTGGGGGTTTCTGGTCAGTAGAAATGGGACATCTGTGGCCAACCTTTACTACTGACAAAGCTGGCTAGATTTGTTGGAAGTTGTAGTTCATCAACACCAGTTTTGATATGTGTTCTCTGCTATGGCAGATTCAAATACCTAATTGAAGGAAAGCTGTTGCCAAGGTTATGGGTTTTTAGGGAAAGCAGATGATTCAACATCCGCTGTTTACAAGAGGTTGTGTGCTCCGATCTCCACAGCTCCGCTTGCAACCCAGGAGGTCCGAGTTCCCAGGGCCTGGGTTCGAGGCTGATGTTGTGCAACACCAGGTCCGTTATCAACAAGGTCCCCCTCATCCATGATTTGGTATTAGAGGGGGAGCCGGACCTGGTAGGTGTTACGGAAACCTGGCTGGGCCCCGAGGGGGGGTGCCCCTCATGGAAATGTGCCCGCCAGGCTACCGGGCATTTCATCAGCCACGAGCCCAAGGCAGGGGTGGGGGGGTGGCGGCCATTGTGAGGGAGGATCTGGCTCCGAGGGAGACCTCTGTGTTGCAGATAGCTGGCTGTGAGGCCTTGGGTATGAAGTGGGGCCTTGGGAGGCAGTTAGGCTTGCTGATTGTGTACCTGGCTCCCCGCTACGTCTCAGCAGCCCTGCCCGAGCTCCCCGAGGTGATAGCCGAGATGGCAGTTGAGACCCCCAGGCGATTAGTCATGGGGGACTTTAATCTGCCATCGGTAGGTGAAACCTCTGAGATGGCTCGGGAGTTCATGGCCTCCATGACGGCCATGAACCTGACCCAAGTAATTCATGGCCCCACTCACACCGGAGGCCACACGCTGGATCTTGTTTTTATCTCCGGCCAGTAGAGGAGTGATCTGGGATTAGGGTATTTAACGGTTACCCCCCTGTCATGGACAGATCACTCTCTCCTTCGATTAGACTTCCCAACCGCTGCACCCCACCGCGGGGAGGCAGAACCAGATATTCCACAATGGTTCTGCCCCAGGCTCCTGATGGATCCAGAGAGGTTCCAGACAGAGCTTGGGCCAATACCGGGGACCCTGACCCGTGACTCGACTGAGGACCTGGTGGCTGCCTCCAATAACGTGGCCACTGGGGCCCTGAACCGGGTTGCGCCCTTGCGGCCTCTCATGCGTCGCCGAACTGCCTTGGCCCCTTGGTTCTCCGAGGAGCTGAGGGCATTGAAGCGATGCAAGAGATGCCTGGAGGGCATTTGGAGATCCACTCACACTGAATCGGACCGAACACGCGCTAGGACCCACTTGAGGACCTACCTCGTGGCGATAAGGGCGGCAAAACGTAATTATCTCGCCGCCCTTATCGCATCCACAGATAACCGCCCTGCCGCCCTGTTTAGAGTGACCCGCTCCCTTTTCCAACAGGGGCCGCGGGAAGCTCCTTTACAGGGTCGTGCAGAGGAGTTTGGACAATATCTGCTGGATAAAGTCGCTCAGATCCGGAGCGAGTTGGTCTCCAATGAGGTGGGCCCGGGCAGGCAATCAGAGGCAGGTCTTGAGACCGTTTTATGGGAAGAATTTGACTTTGTGACTCCTGATGACATGGACAGGCTGTTGAGACGACTGAACGCTACCACATGTTTATTGGACCCGTGTCCCTCCTGGTTAGTACTGGCCTCCTGGGAGGTCACACAAGGCTGGCTCCAGGAGATAGTGAACGCCTCTTTGAGCGAGGGGTCTCTTCTGGTCACCTTGAAAGAGGCGGTGGTGAGACCCCTCCTCAAGAAGCCTTCCCTGGACCCAGCATTGTTGGTTAATTACCGTCCGGTCTCCAACCTTAGCTTTCTTGCTAAGGTTGTAGAGAGTGTGATAGCTCAACAGTTCTCCCGACACCTGGAGGAAACCGTCTATCTAGACCTACGCCAGTCCGGCTTCCGTCCCGGGCACAGCAGGGAGACGGCATTGGTCGCGTTGGTAGATGATCTCTGGTGGGCCCGAGACAGGGGTTGTTCCTCTGTCCTGGCCCTATTAGACCTCTCAGCGGCTTTCGATACCATCGACCATGGTATCCTCCTGCACCAGCTGGAGGGGTTGGGATTGAGAGGCACTGTATTGCAGTGGTTCTCTTCCTACCTCTCTGACCGGTCGCAGTATGTACTGACAGGAGGGCAGAGATCAACCTCGAGGCCCCTTTTATGTGGGGTACCTCAGGGGTCGGTTCTCTCACCCCTCCTGTTTAACATCTACATGAAGCCGCTGGGTGAGATCATCCGTTGCTTTGGGGTAGAATACCATCAGTACGCTGATGACACTCAGCTGTACATTTCTACCCCTGGCCACCCCAACGATGCCGTGGAAGTGCTGTCTCGGTGTCTGGAGGCCGTGCGGGTCTGGATGGGGAGGAACAAACTCAGACTCAACCCGTCCAAGATTGAGTGGCTGTGGTTTCTGGCATCTTGATATAGCCAGTTAACTCCATCGCTGGCTATCGGGGGCGAGTCATTGGCCCCCGCGGAAAGGGCTCGCAACTTGGGCGTCCTCCTGGATTCACGGCTGTCCTTGGACGACCATGTGACGGCCGTGGCCAGGGGGGCCTTCTATCAGGTTTACCTGATACGCCAGTTGCGCCCCTTTCTAGATCGGGATGCCCTACGCACGGTCACTCAAGCCCTTGTTATTTCCTGCCTGGACTACTGTAGCGCCCTCTACATGGGGCTCCCCTTGAGGTGCACCCGGAGACTCCAGCTAGTGCAGAATGCGGCTGCGCGGGGGATTCTGGGAGTTTCTCGTTACTCCCATGTAACACCTCTCCTGGGTGAGCTGCATTGGCTGCCTGTGGTCTTCCGGGTGCGCTTCAAGATGCTAGTCACCATCTTTAAAGCGCTCCATGGCATGGGTCCTGGTTACTTGAGAGACCGCCTCCTACCACATACCTCCCTTCGACCTGTCCGCTCCCACAGAGTGGGCCTTCTCAGGGTGCCATCAGCCGGTCAATGCCAGCTGGCGGCTCCCAGGGGAAGAGCCTTCTCTATGGCGGGTCCGGCACAGACCTGCCCCCCGATATCCGTACCATCACGGACCTACGACTCTTCCGTCGGATGTTAAAAGCACATTTCTTTCATCTAGCCGGCCTGACATAGACTAGGGAATAATTTTAAACTTTGATATTTATTGGTTTTAAATTTATCCAATTTTAGCACAGATTTAATAATTTAATTGTTTTTTATATTTTGTATTGTATTGTTGGGTTTTTATCTTTCTGTGCACCGCCATGAGTCCCTTTTAGGTGAAATAGGGCGGTATATAAATCGAATAAACTAAACTAAACAGAAGATCACAAGTAGGCAAAAAAGGGGGGAAATGCTTTAAAGCAGGGGTTCCCAACCTTTGCAACTTTAAGTCTGAGGGACTTCAGCTTTGCTGGCTGGAGAATTCTGGGAGCTGAAGTCCTTCAGACTTAAAGTTACAATGACATATATATGACCTCTATATAAAAAGGAAAACGCAGAGGTAGGTGTGTGGCTGTATGTGTGGGTGTCTTATAGCAGATGTTGCAGAATATGGTATCACCTGGTAAACAAGTGAAGTATAGCTTGCAAGCCCAATGATTCAGTCCTGGACAAGAAGGAAAACCGGAAAGAATATATTGGAGCGATTTTTGAACGTGTGAAGAGACAAAGAGATCAGAGTGTCTTCTATTTAAGGAGTTTTAAATATTAGTAAAACTGAGTTAAAGGCTTAAAGGTTTTATTTAGTAGTCAGGAGAACCCACAGATATTGCATTATCAGCCATTGATATGACCCCAAAAAGTAAAAACGAAGCCAAAATACAGCACAATCCCCCAAAGTAAGAAAAAATTGAGAATTAAGAAATAGGAACACTCATGTACATGCATGCACACTCCCTCCCACACATTTAATATACGGTATTTTTCGGATTATAAGACGCACCGGAGTATAAGACACACCCAGGTTTTCAAAAGGCAAGTTTTTAAAAAAGTAGGTAGGTAGATAGAGGGATAGAGAGGGGGAGAAAGAGAGAGAATACAATAGGTAGGGAGGGAGAGAGAGAGTAGTTAGGTAGGTAGGTAGATAAAGGGATAGAGGGAGAGAGAGAAATAGAGAGAGAAATACAGTAGGTAGGTAGGGAGAGAGAGAGTGTAGATAGGTAAGAGGGATAGAGAGAAAGAGAGAAAGAGGAATGCAGTAGGTAGGTAGGGAGAGGGATAGATAGGTAGGTAAGTAGAGGGATAGAGAGAAAAAGAGAGAGAGAGAGAGAGAAATGCAGTAGATAGGTTGGGAGAGGTTGTGTAGATATGTAGGTAAGTAGAGGGATAGAGAGAAATATATATATATAGAGAGAGAAATGCAATAGATAGGTAGGGAGAGAGAGTGTAGATAAGTAGGTAAGTAGAGGGATAGAGAGAAAAACAGAGAGAAATACAGTAGATAGTTAGGGGAGAGAGAGATTTGATAAATAGGTATATAGATAGATAGAGGGGGGATAAATACAGTAGGTAGGTAGGGGGAGAGAGTGTGTAGATAGGTAAGGAGAGAGCAATAGAGAGAGAAATACAGTAGATAGGGGGGGAGAGAAAGAGTAGGTAGGTTGGTAGGTAGGTAGAGGGATAGAGAAAAATAGAGTACAATAGATAGGGAGAGACAGAAAGAGTAGGTAGGTAAGTATATAGGTAGATATGGGGGAGGGAGAGAAATACAGTAGGTAGGGGAAGACAGAGAGAGAGAGAGTAGGTAGGTAAATGTTTCCAGGTGTATTTATCCATGTGGTGGAGAACACTGACAATCTCTAGCACCTAAAACTTTGTTTCTGCTGGCGCAACACTTGATCAATGTAATTCTCATCAACCACTCTAACTAAGCAGCTTTGCACTCTGCAAACCTCCCCAAAACGGTCCATTTTTGTGAAAATGGACCCGTTTTTTTCAAATAAAACACATGAATAGCCTTGGGGGGGAGGGCTTGCAGAGTGCTTGAGGGGGAACAAAAGGAGCAAAAAACCGGCCCATTTTTCACAAAAAAATTATGGGGGCTTATGAAGGCTTATAGAGTGCTGCTGGGGGTTGGGGGGGCAAAAAACGGCCCGTTTTATGCTCATTTCTGCCCTCCCCAGCCCCCAGGAGGTCTCTGAAAGCCTCCATAAGGCTATGCGCAGCCATTTTGGTAAAGGGGGCGGGGCTTCAGGAGGCAAAAAAATTGCTGTGTTCGGTGTATAAGACACCCCCAGATTTTCAGCCTCTTTTTAGAGGAAAAAGTTGCATCTTATACTCCGAAAAATACGGTACCTACTGCATTTCATAAATATATTTCACTTGTATATTTATCTCATGTTTATATTATGTAAGTAACTTAGTGGTTCGAATAAATTCCCTCATTTGTTTAAGTCAGAAGTGGGGAACGATCATACTTTTATGGTTTATGGACTTCAATTCCAACTACCATGTCTGGTTCAGGAATTCTGAGAGTTGAAGTCTACAAGTCATAAAAGGGCCATAGTTCCTTTTCCTTGGTTTAAGTGCTGTCTGTGTATATATTTATATGAGCTCCCATCCTGATCCTCCCTCTGACATCTACCTTTATATAGAACAGGCTGTCAATACACTTTATGCCTACAAATGATAAGGATTTCTTTTAATATTAACTTTATCATATCATTTCCTTATCTAACACTGAATACCAGTTATGGTGTGCAGAAGTGGTATGACAGTCATGATTTCCAATATCTAAAACCCAATAAATTGATTAGGTTATTTCCTTTTCTTTAATTTGCCACCAGTTCCATTTCATTTTCCTACATCCCTTTTCACCATCCTTGTTGGCTCACATTTTTCAAGGTAATTATAGTTTTAGGGTTACTAATAACTTAACAACTGTCTCCAACATCTTCTATAACATTACAAAGGTCTATGGGGTTCTGCTATGTGCAGCTACCAGGGAAAGCAAGAGGGGGAATTCAAATAGCATGCTCAAGATTTTTTTCATTGAACATAGCCTGAACTACATTTCTAAACAACTTTGCTTTAATTTGAAAATGTAATTTTGCTATCAGAAATGTACATTTCTTTTAAACAAGCACAAGTCCAAAACTTTATTTATACAGTAGTTTTAGTTTAATGTATTGAACTGTGACTTTTTGGACTCTGGCTGAAAGTGCTACTACTGTCCACAAATTATGTAGTTCTTAAGAAATAAGTATTTTGTGGGGATGGAGTATTTTCAGTAGACGTCTAAGGCATTTCCTTGACTTTGTATTCAAATTGTTCAGTATGTTTATCATGATAACCATCTTAGCCAACTGTGTCTTCATGACGTTGAGTGACCCTCCAGTGTGGGCCAAAGATGTGGAGTAAGTATTCTCCTTTTTCCCCTCCATCTTTAATGATTTTATGCCTGGTCCTTACTGCTTAGAATGGATGATGAACAAAACTAATCCAGAAGGGCAAGAATTCACAAGAGAAAGTGAGACCCATATGCTCTGAATTCTAATCACTTTGACTTTTACCAACATTTGTCCACATTTCAGATATCTGTATCTGAACTGAGTTTGCATGAGAGAAAATATGGTAAAACAGACTTTTTTTTCTCAAACCTAGACTGTCTTTGTATCTTTATAAAAGATGAATTTGGGCAGAATATTGGAAAGAGGACCACTTTCTTAGAAAGGAGGCAGCTACAATCTTTTGCAAATGCTTACAGAGCATTTTTAATAATAAAACTTTCTTGGTGAAACACATGTGTGCTATCAAATTGAATGCAGATTTCAGCATCGGATCCACTACTTTTTCAGTGCTTCAAGTCGCTCTCCAATTTTTATATTATATCTATTAATTCATCACCTTATTAATATTTTAAAATATATCATCAATAATAATTAAACTGTCCAGTGTTGCAAAGGGGAGTGTAGACACATAGCATCAGCTACTCAGTTTTTGTGCAACTGGTTTCTAATGCACTTTGGGAAAAATATGATGACATCAGCAGGGGAGGTAGGATAAACATTTTTGGTCCTTTGTAGGCCTTTTGTGGTGTGGATAGTTAATCAAAGTAAGTGTTTGAAAAAAGCCTATTTTGCTGATTGTTTCTTTTTTAACAATTTTGAAAAAAATCAGTCTTAAATTTCAGCTGTCTTTATAGCTTGCAGAAAAGGTATAGTGGAAAGTCATGAAGTCCTAGTTTGTCCATTTTTAATAGGCATTCTTTAGGCTTGATAGTTGAATAGCTGCAAATTAGAAGGCTTTCCAAAGTGAAATTTTAACTGTGAAGTGGAATTACATCTAGGAAATAAATATTAACCAATTTTCTTCTGCTGTAAATTATTTGTAATTTTATCTTATTTTTGCTGCTTTTACTGAAATAGACTGTAAAAGCTAGAGTTTTGTTATGCTACCTTAAAAAAAAACCAACCCTTGCTTGTTCACAGATATACCTTTACTGGCATTTATACTTTTGAGGCTACGATCAAGGTACTTGCTCGGGGATTCTGTATTGACAGCTTTACATTCCTGCGAGATCCTTGGAATTGGCTGGATTTCAGTGTCATCGTCATGGCGTATGTTGCCTTCTGCAAGTGTTTTATGAAAATCAGCCATGGGAAATTGAATGGGGATCAGCATGGAAAAAAAATAATTCCCTGTGATATTGTACGGATATAGCAATTGATGAAACCACAGCTCTTTAACCTCATTCCCAAAGTGTATTTTTTCCAGGAAGTATATCCTGTTTCCTGAGTCCAAGCAGAATTAAAGGGATATTGCTCTCTAGATCAGGGGTCCCCAATCTTTGCAACTTTAAGTCTGAAGGACTTCAGCTCCCAGACTTCTCCAGTCAGTGCTGGCTGGAGAATTCTGGGAGCTGAAGTCCTTCAGACTTAAAGTTGCAAAGGTTGGGGACCCCTGCTCTAGATGACTGGCTAGGATAGCTTTATTTAGCTCATGCCACTTTTTAAATACTCCCTGATTTTATATTGTTTTGCTGTTGTAACTCTGCAACTTCTTTGTTCCCTTAGAGTTTTTAAATTAAAAATGAAATTTTTGAGAGCTTATTAAGCTGGAGAATTCAGTGAATAATAGATATACACTAAATTAACAAAACCAATTAAGAAAACTTACTAAGTTGATTCCTTCCATTATACTTATACATTGCAACCCAATCTGATAAATAATGATGAAGGCTGGTCCCTGGGTGACCTGGCTGGTCTCTAGCTAAATTAGCTCAGAATAAATTTTAATATAATTTAAATCATAGCCACTGTTTAGGGTGATGTCTGAGATCAGATTGGTCTGGCAGAGCGTGCATAAAAGTGCTTTATAGCTATTTATTTAATTTGGGATGGATGGAGGGAACGAAATAGATATAACAGAGGATGGCAGCCCGTGGCATTGTCTCCTTTCTGTTGTCATGCTATCTGTCATTTCTTCAGCTTCCCTTTAATTTACTGCCTATGATTGTCAAGATGACAGTGCTACTGTTGTAAAAAAACAAATTTATTTTAAATTTGAATTATTATTTCTTTCTAACATATAAAAAGCAAAAATTATACACACAACCTTATATCAGTGAAAATAATATTTGTAGTCAGAGTTGAAATGAGGCATTCTTGGGGCTCTGAGTTTTTTTCTTGCATATGTTTCATTATCATAAACCTCAAATTTTCTCTCTGTATTTCCATACTGACCTAGCTAGCTAGCATTAAGTGAATGGGACCATCATGTTATAGTTTTCTACTCACACAAGGATGGATAGATGGCATGTTAACCTTGACTGTTAGATATAGTACCTAGCTATCTGATTTTCAGGAATTGGCCCTAAACATACAAGGATCCCAAAAGGATTTCAGCTGAGACAAATAGTAGCGTGAGATTGATCAAATAGTAGTTTTCAAGTTGAATCTAAAGAATAGGTGAATTCTGAAATTCTTTATTCCAACCAGTGACCAAACCTAAAATAAATGCCCCAAGAATGTATAAAATTAAACCCACATTTTCCACAGGCAATTATAAAATGGACACCCTACATATAAAGCACAAATGTGATTTAAATATGAATAAAATATGTCAATCCAGTATATATAACTGCAAAAATATATAAAATATTTTAAAAACTTTCGTGCAATAAAAATCCAGATAGGTTGGATTTTGCCTAATTAACACAATTATACAAAAATGTACCAAAATATGCACTTGTAAGTAGCAGTAAACAGTAAATAAATGTTTAAAGAGATATTCACGTTTAGTTACACTTAGTCTATAATTGTAATAAGCAAGAATGAATCCTTGAACTGTTTTACATTTCTTGAATGCAGTACTTGTACTTAATATAGGTCTATATAATTTCTTCAAAATAAATGATTGATAAAGAGTATTATCGTGAATTTTTAAAATTTTATACATTCTGACATTTCTTCTGTAAATTGCCTTTATGTTAACAGCTTTTTGCCCTTTTTGTTCTAGTTATGTCACAGAGTTCGTAGACTTGGGCAATGTCTCTGCTCTACGGACATTCCGTGTTCTTCGAGCGCTAAAAACTATCACTGTCATTCCAGGTACATCATGGGGATGACAAAGCTAAAGATGGTTTTAAGGATTTTGCTTTTTTATACAAATCAACTAAGCTAGTAGAAAGGTGAGGTAGACACACCTCTTTACAAGACCAGGAAATCTGTAATCAATATTACAGTAAAAAGAAGAATTTTGGTTGCTTTTTTAAAAAAAAGAATAATTATGCTACTGAAGGCAAATTCTATATAGTCATCATCTGGATTTATGAGAATTAAATGAACTTAAAGCACAGCAAAAAATGACTTGACATAGTTTGTGTAACTAGCCTTTCAATTCTTTACAAAATATTTTGTCTTGAAATATACCTGCTAACCAATATAATTCATAAAAAAATTTTTTTTAATGAAATTGGAACAAGGTTCGTTTTATTGCCTAAACAAATGGAAATTTCTGTTCTCTCTCTTCTCTTCTCCTCTCCCCAAAAGGTCTAAAAACAATTGTGGGAGCTTTGATCCAGTCTGTGAAGAAGCTCGCTGATGTGATGATCCTCACTGTGTTCTGTTTGGCGGTCTTTGCCCTCATTGGCCTGCAACTGTTCATGGGGAACTTGAAACACAAATGTGTTAGATGGCCACCTTTTTCCAATGACACTCTGCAGGATGCCTTAAGCCCATCCTTCACCAATGACTCCCTGCAGGATGTCTTATGGAGGGATCCACTTGACAACAGCACTCTGAATGACAATTTTACTCTCACTGGGAATGATACCTTTGACTGGTATGAGTACATTCACAACGAAGGTAAGACTACTATCATTCAAGAGCTGTACAATTTTAATGAATTAAAAAATTGAAATCGATTCAATTATCAAAAATAAAAATTAAAAACTAAATCAGTTAGAAAAAAGAGGGAGGGGAGAAAAAAATAAAAGCAACCGTGTGTGTGTGTGTGTGTGTGTGTGTGAGAGAGAGAGAGAGAGAGAGAGGAAATGCACACAGATATATATATATATTAATAAATATTTTAAGAAGATTTATTTAACTGCTCTGAAAAGTAATCAGGAGATTCATAGCTAAGTAATAAACACCAGATCTGGAGCTTATAATTTACCTAATGCTAAAAATATATTAATACAATTTAGTTCAGTGTTTTACAAGGGCAAATTTGGCAGCTGACAACAAAAAATAAGTTATTTCCCATGCGGAACAAATTTACAATATTTGTGAAACAAGGACAATATTTCAATATGTTATTGCTTTTAAAAGTTTCTGATGTTCTTTAATATAACATTTGACCAAATGTTATATAAATGTTCAATATAACATTTGACCAACATTAGGATGATTATATAGTATGATCAGTTTCAATTAATGCCTTTTGAGGCATTAGATACATTTTCTAAAGATCATGGACTTAACAAAATTCTGGAATATCTCTAATTATTAAATACAAATTTAATTTTTTTTTGCAAATATTCAGTAAAATATCCCTATGCTATTAATGATATGCTCTGCCTTTAATACCAGTTTTGGAATGGGAGGACAGATGTACAATTCTGTTCTTTAATATTTCCCTACCACTACCACCCCATCTTTTCAGATTTAGCATCTAAATTGGCAACCTAACTTTGCCCTCTGTATGAAACATCAGGATCAGAATTTTCATGGAAATTCTTTTCACCAATCCCTAAATCCACAAAAATCAAGTGAAAATATTCTCTTAAGACTAATTGTTGTTTTTCTTTCTCCTTTTCTATGTACTCACAAATACTAATATATATTCCCAATTTTCTAATATATGAATGTTTTCTTTGATTTTGAAGAAAGAAGTCATTAAATTACTTTAGGTTTTCATGTTTGATTTTATTCAATTCTTTTGCACTCAATTTCTGATCTTTCTCCAAGGCAGTTACATTGTTACGGCTATATAACTCTCCATTTTAAAAGAATCTTATGACACACATAAAACAGGGGTAAAAGACAATTTATTCAAAGAAGTGACTTTCATGATTAAGGGGTAATATGATGGGTACTATATCAGAAATTCCCAGCAAATATCTTATTGTAGATTCAACTATATGAGACCCAAGAGATGCTTGGTTAGAATGTTGAATGAAAGTTTATGTTTTCTTTTAGTTGCTATAGGGAGGGGATTTATTTGTGATAGTATAGTACTCTACCTATATGTTTAACCTCAAGGCCAAAATAAATATATACTCCCATTTTTCAGTGTCATGGCTATAGTTCAGTGGTGGGTTTCAAATTTTTTTAGAACCTCTTCTGTAGGTGTGGCCTGCTTTGTGGAGTGGCTTGCTGGCCATGTGACCGGGTGGGAGTGGCTTGCCAGCCATGTGAATGGGTGGAAGTAGCTTGGCAGTCATGTAACTGGGTGGACGTGGCCAACTTGTAAAATGTGGTGAAACTCACTTAACAATGCTCTTGCTTAGCAACCAAAATGTTGGCTCAGAAACTCTGGCATTTGAAGCGCGCAAGTCTTAAAGCTGTCAGGTTATAAGACCCTTGCAACCCTAACCCTTTAGAAAAACCCCCCCAGGGGTGTTCAAACTTGACAGCTTTAAGACTTGTGGACTTCAACTCCCAGAATTCCCCCTTTCACTCTTCATCTTGATGATGTGCGGACGGGCGGGGGGAGGGAGCTGGAACCGGTTCTAAACGGCACTGGCAGGAACCCCCCCTGCTATAGTTCAACTTGATTAATTCCAACTCATAGCATCTGCATAGTTGTTTTATTTCCCGCTTACAAGTCTGGCTCTCCTCCTAATTCATAATTTTTTTGGTATTCTTCTGGACATTTTTAAATGAAGTCAATTCTCATTCCTGCTTTTTAAAATGTTACTTTATTTTATTTTTTTGTTTGCTCATGAAGACAATTTCTATTTCCTCGATGGTGCACTTGATGCTTTGCTCTGTGGGAACAGCTCTGATGCTGGGTAAGTGAGGTCTCTCTCAATGGTCTAATCTTTTTGGAGTGAGGAGAGGGTTTCATGTCTGAGAAAAGAATACAAGATCCAGTTTGGTTCAGTGAAAAGGTGCTGCCCTAGAAATCAGGAAAATGTGAGTTCTAAGCCTCACTTAGGCATGAAAGCCTGATGAGTAACTTTGGGCCAGTCATTGTCTCTCAGCCCAACTTTCCTTATATGATTGTTGCTGTGAGAAAAAGCGAAGGCAGGAGCATTAGGAATGTTCACCGCCCTGAGTTATATATATAAAAAAGGTGTAATAAAGTTATATATAAAAAGGTGTAATAAAAACTAGTAAAAAGTAGTACTAATGATAATGGCTCCTAGCAACTCTTTAATTTCTGTTCCTCTTGAAATATATATATATATGTATATATGTTAGATTTTTAAGGGATGATTTAATAATTAATTAAGAGACCAGGATGGATCCATTTCGGGCTCCTTAGCCCTCTTCAGCTGGCCATGCTTCCCTACAGGGATTTGAACCGGTGCTCTCCAGCACTCGAGGCAGGCCTCTCTATGCCTTGAGCTAACCAGCTTCCCTGATTACATCATCCTTTTATATATCTTGGTTTATTCGGGTCCTTTCCCCTGTAAGATTAAAAGTATCTTGACAATATTTTGACGAGGTCACACTCATCATCTTCAGGCTGGTGCCTTTGGCTTCTTGCTTGTGCGTGCAAACTTCCAAATATATATGGAATTCCTTGTTTTCCAAAAATCCATAAAACCGACAACAACATAATAATTCAAACAATTGAGTTTTGGAATTAATTGTTAGGAAAAGCTACATAAAATATGATAATTGTCAGGTCATTGTACAATATTAGAAGGCAGAAATATATAATAATGCGCCTAATCCATAATTTGGGACAAGAGTGGTTATGGTAACTATCTAGATTATGCCTTAGATTTAAGAAGGAAATGCTTCTCTTATAATACTATGTTATATTGGAATTTTTGTATAATCTACTCTAGACAATGTCCAGAAGGATTTCTCTGCATGAAAGCTGGCCGAAACCCAAATTACGGCTATACAAGCTATGACACCTTCAGCTGGGCTTTCCTTTCACTCTTTCGCCTCATGACTCAGGACTATTGGGAGAATCTCTTCCAGTTGGTAAGTTTATATATTGTTACTATTGCAGAAACTTCTTTTAACTTTTCCCCCTTTTGTTTGTTCCCCTGCATTTTTGCCAGTGTTTATGAAAGTTTTTGATCATGTACTGGGATTGCTTTTATTTCATCAGATAGGATCCTAACCCTAACCTCAACTAGAGAAGAGACTGAAGACATTGGTGCAGATATTCTGAATTTTAAACTTTTCTAAACATGTATGGGATGCATGCGAGTGGTAAGGTAGAAAGACTTCTTCCTCCCATTCTATTTTTCCAGTTAAAATTTCTCCCATATGGACTTGTATGCAGATCCCTCTTAATTTTTATTAATAGGAAAAATAATGGGAACCAGGTAAGGAAAACAGGGTGCAGGGTCCTAGCATCAGTCCAGATTCCTCTCCTTTGCTTGTTTTACAAAAAGATGAAGAGGTAGGAGCTCCACTGACATATAAGAATGCAAGGATCCAATTGGGTCAATTCAAAGTCTGTTGTACTCTGCTTCTTTTCCATAATGACCACCAACTATCATTTTATTTAGTTTGATCCTAAGTCTGAGAATTGTATTTCAAATGCCAAGCAATTTATAGCACAGAGGCTTTGAGTTTCTTGCAAATACATTGCTTAGATTAATGACTCTGTAGAAAGGATATATATGAGAATGGAATTCTGGATTTCCAGGTACCAAGGAGGATGAAATTCTTCTTTTTCTCTAGACTTTGCGAGCAGCTGGGAAAACATACATGATTTTTTTTGTTTTGATCATATTCTTGGGCTCTTTCTATCTCATCAATTTAATCCTGGCTGTGGTGGCAATGGCCTATGCAGAGCAGAATGATGCCACCTTACAGGAAGAAAAAGAAAAAGAAGAAGAGTTCCAGCAGATGGTAGAACAGCTGAAAAAGCATCAGGAGGAGCAACAAAAACTGGTCAGTTTTTTTCTTTATGTCTACTTATTTTAATTTAGCCAGTTTTAGAATGTCTAAGTATATATAGTTTTCCTTCCTCGATGGATTCAAGGCAACTTTGATAGTTTGACTTCATTTTGGATGTCAGAGAGAGGACACTTCCAGACAAAAGGTTTGCACCACCTCTGAATCAGCTTAGGCCTCTCACAATATTCCCTACTTTGGAGACTTGACAATAGTGCATGTTGCAGTTCCAATTGATATGAAACAATAGTGAAGCTTTTTTTTCCTTTTCTTTTTGAATCAGTGAGCCTCTGCAGCTCTAGCAGTGGGAGAGGAGGTGATAAACTTTTCTTTTCCCCACAATTTTCAGCAACTACCTTATTTTGAAAGGCTATTTCAATACAGGCTGCTTTAGATGTGGCAATTGCAGAAATGCAGTTAACATGCCTTCTTATGCAGATAGTAGATCCAGGTGGACTTAACACTTTCTCAGTCTGCTTTCCTCCAACAAAAGTCTAACATCGTTATTTACTTTTTAAGGAAAACCACAGCAACAAATCAGAGCTCCTTTTAACCCCCAGCTCTACCTTCAAATAATCCCACTCCTGCAAATAGTAACTTCAGGAATTTATTTCTATCGGTATCCTATCAGAGACGAGTTTGAAGACTCTTTAGCCTCATGTTGATCCCTGAGAAGTCTCATCCTACTAAACTGGCAGGTTAAGCTACTGTATATAAAAAGGCAGCAAACCTCACACTCACTTGTGCTGATGATGTTGCTTACTTGGCAGTGGTGGGTTTCAAATTTTTTTAGAACCTATTCTGGAGTTGTGGCCTGTTTTGTGGGAGTGGCTTAGTGGTCATGTGACTGGGTGGGCATGGCCAATGTGACATCACTCATGCACACTCAGTCACATGACACCCCCCCCCCCCCAACCAAGCCTTGCCCACCGTGGCAAAAAAAAATTATGACTCTGATGAAAGGAAAGGGGGGAAGAGAGGGGAAAAACTCCCAAAAATAGACTGCTAAAGGATTTAGGACTGAAATTGCACACTGGTGAAAGCAATTGGGTTTATTGGAGAAGGGACAAGGATAGTTTTCTCCTGGATTCCTCTTTGTCCTGCCTTTTCCGATCTCCCAAAGTTCTTTCCCCAGTGTGTGATACCTTTCTCCTGGATTCCTCTCTGAATTGCCTTCTCCGATAAACCCATGTTCTTTCCCCAGTGTGTGATAGCTTTCTTCTGGATTCCTCTCTGTCCTGCCTACTCTGATCTCCCAAAGTTCTTTCCCCAGCGTGTGATAGTTTTGTCCTGGTTCGGGCAGGCGGCCACCTGCACCCTTGGAGCCTCAGCTGAGTGGGCAAAGGAAGTGGGTGGGCAGGGCAAGCTTGGTGTGGATGAGCGAGGCAAGCGAGCGAGCAGACTATGATCGGTGGGCAGGGGAAGCAAGCAACAGGGCTGGCCCAGGCATTCCGGAATTACTTCTGGGTCCACCGTCCAATCTCCTCTCATCAGATCGCTAAATTTCACCAACCGGTTCTCCCAAGCCGGGAAGAACCGGCAGAAACCCACCACTGTTACTTGGGTAATAAAATGTCTGCAGGCAAAGAACCAAGCTTAGAAGGTACCAAGAATTCCACAGGGTTTATTGGTGTTTCTAACTAAATTCTAACCCAACCAATTATTAGCTGAATACTCCATTTTTAAAAGTGATTTAATCACTTCTATTGGCTTGAACAGATTCGTGTGTGCGTGCGTGTGCATGTGTGTGTGTGTGTGTGTGTGTGTGTGTAGATTTATTGAAGTATTATTTGGTGTAATGTGGATAGATTAATTTAGAAACAAGAGTCAGTTCTTCTGGAATTCCTAGTGATCTTTTTATGTTATTATTTTGCCTGCTGATTATTTTGAGTCATTATGATTGGTTGCACAGTCAATCATATATTTAGACTGGATCTGGCATTTTTATCCACCTATCAAGTCCTGGAATAGGCAGATATTGTTGTTTGATGGTGTTATAGATAGTGTCTCCGGATCAGAGGTGGGTTGCTGCCGGTTTGGGCCGATTTGGCTGAACTGGTAGTGGTGGTGGCGGAGCGCCCACCGCCTGGACATGCGAACCTGAGTGAACCGGTAGTAAACCGGTTAGCAACCGATCACTGCACAGGATGTAACTGTTCCAAGTAAAGCTGGCTTTAGCAATTGATCGATGGTGATTTTGTCAATGCCAGTGGAGTTCAAAGGCTGCTCTAGATGTTTTGAGATTACACCCAAGGTGCCTATCACTATTGGTACTGTCTTTGCTTTCCTTTTTGCCATAGTCATTCTACTTTTATTTGCAAGTTTTTGTACTTCATTATTTTTTCCAGGTCTTTGAAGAGCCCTGATGGCATAGTGATTAGAATGCAGGCTAACCCGCCCATAGTCTGGAATTCAATCCTGATTGCTCGAGGTTGATTCCTCCTTCCTACCTTCTGAAGTTGGTAAAACGAGGCCCCAGATTGTTGGGGACAATATGCTGTAAACTGCTCAGAGAGGGTTGGAAAGCACTATGGAGTGGTATATAAATCTAAGTGCTATTTCTATTGCTTTCTACACTACTCTGCTGTACTGCCATGTCCATTTTCAGACTTGTTTAGCTTTCTTATTGATAGTTGTTAAATCTTGGATGTTATTGGTGGTAGGTGCTTGTTTCTCTGAATCTCAAAGTCCCAGAGCATTTTAGCTTCTTCATTTCTGTTACTTTAACTATTTTGTAGTCCCACCAGTTCTTGCTTGTAAGAAAATCAAATTTTTTGCAGATATTTCAATGCACCATTTGTCATACCATTACAAAGTCTGTGAGAAATGGATATATCCCCTCCCCTCTCACACACACACGATTGCACACTCCCTCCTCCCACTGTTGCTGCCTTAGAGTTTTAAACATCAACTGTGAGCCAGCAATTTGCTTGCTATTTCATTCCTGAGTAGTGACATAGCTTCTCAGACTCCTTGCCAGGTTTACTGGCAGGATTGCCAACAGAACTGGTTTCCTGGAGTTGCTTAAATAGAACACTTATAGGTAACATCTTTATCCCTTCAATAAATTCCCTGCATAAATATTCAATGTAACATTCTAAAGAACAAAGAATGGAGTGCTGGTATTCCTCATTTAGCAACTGCCTTGCACACCAACTGTTCACAATTACAACAAATATGACCAGTCATTTACAATCTTCACAAAAATCATAAAGTGAAGGAAAGCTGAGTCATGATTTTACTTGCAACTGCTTTGATTAACAACCAAATTGCTGGTACCAATAATTTTATTTATTTTATTTTATTAAATTTATACCCCACCCTTCTCCTTGTTAGGACCCAGGGCGGCGCACAGGCATAATTTAAAAACACAAATACAATAAATACCAATTAAAATATATTAAATTAATAAACCCGTGGTAAAATCCATATTAAAACCATTACCAAATTATAAATTATTTTTCTTAAAAAGTCAGAAACGGGGGGCTATCCTAGGCTGGCTTGCTGGAATAAATACATCTTAAGACGTTGGCAGAAGAGGCGGAGGTCCGAGATAGTGCAGAGGTCGGGGGGTAGGTCGTTCCAGAGGGCCGGGCCCGCCACAGAGAAGGCCCTTCCCCTGGGTGTCACCAACCGGCATTGCCCCGCCGACGGCACCCGAAGAAGACCCTCTCTGTGGGAGTGGATCGGACGAAGGGATGTATGGGGCAGGAGGCGGTCTCGTATATAGCTAGGCCCCGAGCCATGGAGCGATTTAAAGATGGTCGTCAGCACCTTGAAGCGCACTCGAAAGACCACAGGCAGCCAGTGCAGCTCGCGCAGGAGAGGTGTTACGTGGGTTTGCCTTGAGGCACCCATAATCACCCGCGCGGCCGCATTCTGTACTAACTGTAGCTTTCGAGTGCACCTCAAGGGGAGCCCCATGTAGAGAGCGTTACAGTAATCCAGCCGGGATGTCACAAGCGCTTGAGTGACTGTGCGAAGGGCTCCCCGGTCCAGTAAGGGGCGCAACTGGCGTATCAGGCGTACCTGATAGAACGCCCCCCTGGCCACGGCCGCCACATGGTCCTCCATGGACAGCCGGGAATCCAGGAGGACGCCCAAGTTGCGCACCCTCTCCATGGGGGCTAGTTGTTCGCCCCCAATGGCCAGTGTTGGACTTATCTGGCTGAACCGGGGTGCCGGAAACCACAGCCACTCGGACTTGGACGGGTTGAGCTTGAGTTTGTTACTACCCATCCAGATCCGTACGGCCTCCAGACACCGGGACTACCATCATGGACTACCAGCCATTCTCTGATATCGATGACAACAAAGCACTGTAATCTTAGCCGAAATTACCAATATAACTCATGCCAAATTATCAACAACATGAGACATTGAATGATTGCTGTCACGTCACTTTTCCTCTAACAAAAGAGAAATAATTATTTACCTATTTATTACTTTAAAAAAAACCAGTTTGATCATGTGTGTGATTTCCAGGATCTGTCATATGCTGCTGTTTATCTTCAGGCAATTTCTGTTGACAGGCCCTTTCAAACTGTCCAAGACAACTCCATATGGCACGAGGCCTTGAGCAGCTTTGGAAAATGCTCTTCCATAACTCCTACAGTCTCAAAAACCTCATGAAAATGCACCCCATTTTTGCATGATTTTCAGAGACTCTGTGCATGAGCACAGCTTTCTCATTAATTTCCAGAGGGTCCAGAGGACACAGAAAAACACACCATATTCTTGCGCGGTCTCTGAAAATTGCATAAGAACAGGGTGTGCTTTCAATAATAGTTGTTGTTGGGTGTTGTTGAAGGCCGGCATATCAGCTTTGCTAATGTGTGACATAGGTTTACCATCATTACCTAGAGTGTAGAATGTCTTTGTACAACTCCATTTGGTTTGCCAGTTGTACCCTTTCCTAGAGTGGAAGATCCTTCAGAGAATCATGCATGCCATGATCACCTCACTCTATATGCACTGTCCTTGAAGACCACTCAGAAAGTTCAACTGGACCAAATGAACAGTAATGGGTATGCATATTTATGTATGTATGTATGTATGTATGTATGTATGTATGTATGTACGTACGCATGTATATATGTATGTATGTAATATGCTTTTGTGTCACTGTTTTGAATATGCCTATGTAACACTTCTACTTTACAAGCTGCACTAGTTGCCAATTTAGCAAATGGGTACTTTTTGTTACCAGGCCTTTGGTGAGGGAGAGTGAGACACCATACATCATTCTACCTTGTTTGTCATGTTTGAAACCTTTTATCTTTTATGTTTAATTGATTTTATTGTAATTTCTTTGATTATTGTGAATCATTGAGATATGGGCAATTTACGTTTAATAAATTATTATTATTTATTATTTGATGCTGTTTAATGTACCAACAGACTGCACTTAAATAGTGGAAAATTGGCCTATGGGAAATTAATATACAGATAGCTATTAAATGGCAAATGATCTAGACTTGTTGGAATCATGTAAATTGCTAAGTAAATATACAAAAACGTGTTGAAAAATAACTTGTTTTATCATCAGAAATCAAATAATTTTTAAAAATAGTAATTATATATTATAATATTTTATAAATACTGAGTTGATAATTATATAATTCTTTGAATACTTTAGAATGCTGTACTTTATGAATTTCTAGCATCATATTTGTTGCTCCATCTCATCTTCTCCAACAATAATTTTCATAGAAAGAGACATTTCTACTTGTCTGTCTTGCATCCTTGAGATTTGTAGGATCACTACTTCCACCAGTCTTAGTAACTTGGGTATCCTGTTGGCTGGGGACAAATGGAAATTGCTGATCAGTATAACCGAAGGGACCAAATAGTACTATGTTTTCCCGAAAATAAGACTCACCCTGGAAATAAACTCTGGCCTGATTTTTTGGGGTGGGCCTAGTATAAGGCTGGGGGTGGGGGTGGGAGAGGATTGGCCAGTGTGGGGGCTGATGATGTCTGGCAGCAGCTATAGCCCACAGTTCCCTTGGCACAGCACAAATACTGGTAAGTCCGAGCATGGAGGCAGAGGCAGGGAGTGGGGGGAGAAGGCAGGCGACCCAGACATGCTATGCAGTTGTCTGACTCAAAAGAGGCTCATGGGTGTCTTGTGTGGTGGTACCAGGAACAGGCGGAGCAGAGGCATGGGGAATGGGGGAGGCACGAGATCCTGACATGCTGCAAGGGTGTCTGGTTGGTGCAGTTGCAGCCAAGCTGAGAGATGGTGGGACAGAGTAGGCACTATGTTGGGGTCACCTCTGCCTCTGCCTGGATCTGCTGTTCACTTTTCACTCAGAGGGAGCTGAAGCTTTGTCTGCTTGCAAAGATGACACAGAGTGATTAACTCTGTTTCAAAGTGTCCCCTTTGCAAGCAGAGGAAGCTTTGTCTCACTCTGAATGATGTGTTTGGGTAGCTATCAGCAGCCCCCCCCCCCCTCTCCATCCCACAGCCTGCTTACCAGCGGCCTCAACCGGGTCCAAGCTCTTGTTTTGCCCCAGCCTCCACTCACCCTGCCAGGAGAGCGAAGAGCCCCAGTGAGGCCAGCAGCAGCATGGGCAGTCATTTGGTGGCCAGTACAGTGCCTGCTGTGGCCAAGAAGTGTCCCAGCAGCAGCTGGACCAGCAGGCAGGGTGGGTGGAGGTTGGGACATGCTGAGAGGTTGGCCCGTTGCAGCCAAGAGGGCGGTGCCAGTGGTAGCTACACTCCCACTCCCATCAGCCCCTTCGCTCGTTGCCTCCTGCACTTAAAAAAAATAAGACCTCCCTGAAAATAAGCCCGAGTCCTTATTTTCAAACCCAAAAGAATATAAGTCTTATTTTTGGGGAAACATGGTAGAAGACATAAATAACATAAATACATACCATATGATTTCAAAATTCAAGAGAAAAGTTAGCAAATCACCATTTCAGTAATGTCAACAGCCTTTTCCTGATTTTCTTATGCTAAATCTGTTATATTTTTGTAGCTTCAAGCACAGACAGCAAATAACAGCTCTGCAGAAAGCATTATAATGGAAAAAAAGCAAAAAGGAGAGTTAGATGAAAAGGCTCAGAGTGATCAAGAGGGACCAAAAGATTGCAATGGTCGTGCCATTCCACGTTTGGTGTTGGAGAGATCAGCTACAATACGTGAGGTACGTTCTCTATAGACCAGGAACCAAAGATAAAAACCCAATCCATACTGCTTGCTGCCCATTCAATAGTTATAGAAATCCTTATTAGAATTGTATTGATACAAGCTAATGTGTGGATGCTTCTAGAAAAATTAGCCATGGACTGTAAGTGGTCCACTTCATGGCTTTTATAACAGGGTCAGGCAGCAAATGTTTATGACACTGCTGGACTAAAAATAAAGACTGATCTGAATTAGAGTCAGACCGCGTTGCTGAACCCAAAAGATAGATAGTCTATCAACATTACAGACTTTCACATGTGTTTGAAAGGACTAAAACCTTGGACCATTGGACCTGCCACCTCTCCTCTCTTCATATTTCTGCATGGGCCGTCTTCTGGTCATCTGTACCCTGATGCTGGAGAAAATTATATGCACAGATTAATCCAGCATATGAGGAGGGTTTGCCAATTGTCCAGCGGTGTGAGAAGTCCATCGAACAGGACTTTTCCATTTCCTGTACTTCTATCTCAGTGTAACTGGAAATTGGCATGAAACACTGATTAACAAACATAGTTGGGAAAACAGAAGGATGTTGTAGAGGAGTAAAGTTTGTAGTAAAGACAGCTTCTCTGCTGAATATGAGACAGAGCAGTAAATGTTACCCCATCCAAGTCTGGTTTCATGTTTTGAGACGTCAGCTGAATTGTTTTGGTGCTTGAGGCATCTGGCACTGAAAATATAGCAATGATAAATTTAATAATTGATAATTAACTAACTGAATGTGTAATTACTTGAAATGGTTTAGTCCTGGCAAATTCTGACAGTGAAATTCTTAAAGAATTCAAGGAGTATCAACAATATTTTTTTTGCTGGTACAAAGTGACTTCTTTGGTTATATTTACTTTTGAACTCTAGCCCTAACCCTAGCCACTAGCCCTAACCTTTCTTTTAAATAGTGTCATATCATAGCAGTTTGAATTACTTCCTCATTACATCTCTAATTCAAGTGCCACTTCAGATTCTAATGCTAATGGCCATAGAGGCTTTTTTATTCAAAAACTTACATTTTTGTCACTGTTTTTTTTAATCCTGGATCTCATTTTTTTATTACAGTCAAATCCAAGGGAAGAACATGAGAAATCTGATCAAAGCCACTTGTATGTGGATGGTGTTGAGGGGAAGGGTTTGGAGAAGCGAGTAGGGAGTGCAGTCAGTGTGGTCTCCAGTACTCTTGAAGGTAAATGACTAGGTAGAAACTAGATTACTTCTGAATTAAAAACAGATATTTTAATAATATTTTCATGTTTAGTGTATTGTAGATTGCTCTGAATTATAGTATAAGAATTGAAGGTAAATTAACCAGATTAATTGATAAAGGCTACAATGTTTAGCCAGAAATTTTACAAGTGGACAGCCTGCTAGATTTTTCCAGTAACCAATGAAAAAGTAGCTTCAGAAATATTTGATATGCTGATGAAAGAGTTTTGAAAAGAATAGCTCTCTGCCATTAGTCTTATGCCTTTTACAACAGCCTTCTATAATAAAAGAATGTGTCCCTCTTATATATTATACACTATCCACACTTGATAATACAGTATTAAAATATAAAACGGTTGTAGTTCTATTGGTTCTTTTGTGCAACAATCCAATAACCTCAGTCCAGCATAATGAGGAGATTAAGAAATTCCTTTCAGACCGACTCGATAAGCAAATTCCAATAATTTCCACAGTACAGAATCAATCAATCTCATTGATTAGTTGGCTAAAATTAGCACTCTTAGTAATTCATGATTTACTTCTAGTGGAAATGATTTTACTATAGATATCTCTTTTGATTTTTGTTTTTAGAACTGGAAGAGGCCCACCAGAAGTGCCCACCATGGTGGTATAAGTTTGCCAACACTGTATTAATATGGAACTGTTGCCCAATTTGGGTGAAGCTAAAGCACATTGTTAAGCTGATTGTCATGGACCCTTTTGTTGATTTGGGGATCACCATCTGCATTGTCCTTAATACTGTCTTCATGGCCATGGAACACTACCCAATGACTGAAGAGTTCAACAGTGTATTGAATGTGGGCAATCTGGTAGGAGAACTGCTCTTCATTCTTTGATTTGATAGTGTGACATATCTGAGGTGCTTGCAAGAAAGAAATGACCACTAATACCACAATAATCTAACAATTGGCAATATGGAACAAATAGGTGGTGTCTCTGTTTCCAATAGTAACCTATCAGATATTTCATATATATATATCTTTGATGCCTAAAACAATTGGTACACCTGTATCCTCCATGATGCTTGCTTGTTTGTCAGTCTTACTATTGATCATTTTCATATTGTTTGAGAATGAATAGCAAATTGCATAGCTTATTAAAACGTTTTTTCTTGTCTTTATTTTGATCATAATCAATTGGCTGACAGTGACTATAAGTTCTTTGAGAGGGAGTAAGAACTTTTGTTATATTAATTGTACTTTTATTAATCTACATGCAGCACTATTTTCTCAGTTTTTTTCCTGCTATGTCCAGAGCCCAACTCTATCTTAAAGTTGCCAAGTTTGAGAAACACTGGGATACAACTTTCCCCAATGCTCAGACAAAAACAGATGTACAGTATTTTAAGGAAACCAATTTGTGCCAGAGTTCAAAGTGGTTAGATAAAAAATGGTGTTTGTTTAGTACCGGTTTGGTCCTTCACCTGCCTGGACAATTTGCCAGGTCGTTGGACCTTAGGTCTGCAGCTACTGCTACTTAATTCCTGGTTACCTGACTGTCTCATTTGTGGATGAGAGACCTTAGTAGGTATTGTTGAGACCCGATGGACAGAAGGAAAGTGCCTCTCTAGGAAATGGGGCTACTCAGGTTTTGGGTATAAAGTGAGCCACAATCTAAGGACAGGAGTGATGGGGTAGTGTTGGTTTTCCAAGAGACTCTGCAGATAACCAGATGCAAGTCCCTATATTCTGAAGTTGGATTCTAAGGATGAGATGGGATTGTTGTAACTGTGTCAACCTCATTGCAGTGGAAGCTGAATGACTTAGTTAGAGTGGAGTTCCCCAGGGGTACAAACTTGGGAAACTTTAATCTGTCTTATTTGGGCACAGAAACAAAAGTGGCTCAGGAGTTCATGTCTGCCATAGCAGCCATAGCACTGATCAAGGTCACTGAGATCTTGGTATACACGGAAAGAGGAGGAGTCACAAACTAGATTTGGAATTGGTGGACATGAATATTTTCTCTTATCTTAGACGGATCACTTTGTATTAGTCTTGGAGTTTTACCTGCTTATCCCCTGCTGTAATGGTTCATGAGAATGATCTTGGGAAACAAGGGTAAAGAGACGTGGTGGAATTCAGCCGCTTCAGGCCTGTTTGAGCAAACCAGGTTGTTAAAATTCTATGCTGCCCCACCCCTCCCTTCCCCTCCCTGCTCAGTCATTCCTCCTTTCGTCTGCTTGCCTGGCATAACTGCTGCTGCTCTCTGTCTGGCTCTCTTGCTTGCCTCGGCCACACAGTCTCTGAGGGCCAGCCAACATGCCTGCCTTCAGCTGCATCCCGTGTGGTGCTCTCTGCACAGCTCAGCTGAGCTGCCCTGATCTGCCTGGCAGCCTAGGTGAGCCTGCAAGGCCTGAATCCTAGCCTAGCTGCCTCCCACGTGGCCCAGCCATCTTGCCTGTCTTCTGCATGGCTGAATCCCATGCAGCGCTCTCCACACAACACAGCTGGGGAGTCAGATTAGCCTGGGTGAGCCTGCAAGCAGCAAGGCCTGAATCCTGGCCTAGCTGACTCCCATGTTGCCCAGCCAGCTTGCCTTCTTCCCTGCAGTCCCCCAAGCTCAGCATGCTTGCCTATCGCTGCTGCTTCATTGCCTGCCCTCTGGAAAGCAATGGATGCTGCAGATGTCTTACATACCATTCTAGCCCAGTTCTGACTGCAGGCATGCAATTGTGAGGGCAGGCTTTTCCAAGGCTGGTCATAGAGGGGAAAAAGAAACACTCTTTCTTTGTGAAGGAAGAGTGCACCAGAGTCCCAGACTTCCAGCATTTGTGCAGGGAATCCAGGCTTGCAGTTTAGAGCTTGTTAAGGAGGACTGCTCCTCCACCCTAGCTATGCGTTTTCCAGTCCGGGCTGCTTGGTGTAAAAAGCATGCAACATGCTGTAGCTCCCGGGATTCCATGAACAAGCACTGGAAGAAACTTGGCTGATGCAGCTGGAGCCGAGCTTGGAAAAGACAAGGCAAACAATCTGCTCCTCAGTCTCCCAATAGCTGAACTAGTGAGCTGGAAGAGTGATTCGCAGTCATATTAGTGGTATGGATTGAGTAGGCTTTTCGCCCCCCCCCCTCCCCATTCTAATCCAGCATAGTGCAGGCTGCCCAATGGAGGCGGAAAATGGGTGTTTCTATCGGCCCTTCTCTCCCCCCCCCCGCCTCCTTGTGCCAGCATTCGGCAGGCAGACACAGACAGTTGCAATGTGTAGATGGGGTTTTATTTTGTCAGCCCAAGGGCGGAGGGGGAGAGGGGAAAGGTGCATGGGAAATCACCCTGTCTCTGCAGCTTCAGTCATGTGACTGAGTGGGCATGGCCAACTCAATGTCACTCACAGCAGGGTGCTGCCCTACCTTGCCATGAGTGACTTCAAGTTTGTCAGAGTATGTTCATAGACTAGAATAGACATGGCAACAGGCCAGCGGTGACTGTTTCAATAGACATAGTAACAGGTCAGCCAATGGGTTCTGTTGAAAAACTGAAACATAGTATTTGTTTCTATGGGGCCATAAGAGACGTTTGGAGTCTGGGCGTGGCTTAGACTTGCTGAACTGTATGTAAGAGTTGGTTTGGCCTCTGTAATTTGGTGTCAGCCTCTGTACAATATAGCCCTCTGTATCTTTCTATTCTGTAATGACTTGCTTCTGTGAATATTTCTTCTGTGTTCCTGATACTGTATGCTGAATTCTGCTATTTGGTATTGTATATAAAGGAGTTTCTTATATATAATTGAATCCTGCTGAAGTTCATTTAATAATAATAATAATAATAATAATAATTTATTAAACTTGTTGACCGCTCCCTCTCCCCAAAGGGACTCGGAGCGGTGCACAGGGCTAATAAAACAATAAATACATACATATAGTTAAAAAACAAATTAAATATTTCCCTGCGCTAAAAATCCAATTAAAAACTAAAATCCCCATCTAAAATTTCTAACAGCCCCATCGAAAAGAGACTATCCTAGGCCGGCCAAGCAGAACAGATATGTTTTTAGTTTTAGACGGAAGGAGCGGAGGTCCGTGGTAGTTCTAATGTCGGGGGGAAGGTTGTTCCAGAGGGCTGGGCCCGCCACAGAGAGAGCCCTTCCCCTGGGCGTCGCCCGCTGACAAAGTCTAGTGGACGGCACCCGGAGAAGTCCCTCTCTGTGGGAGCGAATCGGCCGTGTGGATGTGTGCGGCAGGATCCGATCCTGCAAATTTACCTATGTGCTTGCTGGATGCGCTGCTGCAGTCAACAAAAACTCTGATGGAGTTGGCCATGCCCATTCGGTCACAAGACCCTTCCAAGCCACACCCATCTAACCAGTCACTAGGAGAACTGGCTGTTAAATTACTTAAATTCCACCACTGGTAAAAGATGCTGCCTAGAGAAGAATCAAATGAAAGGTGAAGAGCACCCAGAGCTGAATAACAACAGAGAAATAAGCTTACAAAGGAAACACCTATTTTATCAGATGGTAAAAAGAGATGGTGGGAGATCTGTATTTTCAGTTTGCAAGATTATATTAATATAGCCCTACAATAAAGCAGAATTAAACATCTTGTTGAGTTTCCTGTTTGATCTATTTGGGAAGCTGACACCTGTTGCAAGATGCTAGGATATGTTTGATGGATCCAACCCAGGCACCTAATGGACCCAGGTAGGATTCAGAGGGAGCTTGGGGTTGTACCTATACATGGTATCTCGGTGAATACTTTGGGGGTGGAGGGGAGGGAAGGGAAAACTTCTACAGTGATCTCTAGTAGCTCCCTCCCTGGAAAACTATCAAAATGTTTCCTGTCATCTACTGAAAATATATGAAGTGCTGTTGTTAGTTGTAGTGTATAAGAAGATGTTCAGGACTATCTTTTGAATTTAATATTTTTCACTAGCATGCTTTTAAAGAAAATAATTTCCTTCTTTCTTCCCATTGTTATGTCAAGTTTATCTATTCCCTTTTTCTGCAGGTATTCACAGGGATATTCACAGCTGAGATGGTGCTTAAATTGATTGCTCTTGATCCTTATGAGTACTTCCAACAAGGATGGAACATTTTTGACAGCATTATTGTTACTCTCAGTTTAGTTGAGCTTGGTCTTGCCAATGTTCAAGGTCTGTCTGTACTACGATCCTTCCGTCTGGTAAGTGACCTTATATGAAGTTTTCTGCAGCTTCAATATTTGATACCACACCACTGAGGGCAAAAGCCATTCTTGGCATAGGATCAGATCATCTGAAAGACCACTTCTCCTGGTTTCATCAGCCATCTCCACTATATTTGGCAAAGTATGTATGTTATTGGTGCCATCAGCCAGGGACCTTCATTTGAAGGTTCCTAGGAAATGCGCCTTCTCTTCTCTGACACCCACTGTATAGAACATTCTCCCCTCTACCCCTTTGGGTATTCTGAAAGGCTCTCAGGTATTGGCTCTGTTGTGGGCTCTGGGGTTCTCAGGTGACTAGATACCTGCTCAGATGATTTCCATTATTGAGGTGGCCATTTTTATCCTCCCTTTCCTATGGTTTGTATTTTCACTGTTATTATATTTATTAATAAGGTTTTATATATTGTATATTTTTGTTGTTTTTATTTATCGTTTCTATTGATTCTTGTTCACTACCAGAGTCATCTTCAGTGAAATGGGCAGCTATATAAATGTGCTTCATCATAAAGTAAACTAAATATTTTCCCCTTCTCATATTAAATTAGATATGGTTATGATGTTTGCTGCAAATTGGGAAGCAGTATAGAGAATTGCAGATTAAATTGTTAGTGTGAAAACTAGGAAATGCTTGCCTGAAGATAATCCCTTGGCTTGTATTTATACTAGCTGCATGATTGCTAGAAATAGCAAAGTATCTCCCATTATAGTAATAATGGTCTAACAACAGTTCTCCCAGTATTGTCTGCAGATCCTTGCCACAACCCTTTCAGAGTGTCCACAAAGTCAAATAAATAAATAAATAAATTCAATAAATAAATTCAAAAAATAAGTTCAATAAATAAATAAATATATCTCCGTTCTAAATTTTTAGTACAGTAAGTATCAGTACATGCAGTCCACACAAACAAAAAATCTCTATCATTTTTAAATATGTAAAGGGAGGTGGGGCGGAGACCAAAATATTTGAGAACTTAATATAGTCTAATATCACCATACAGATTTAGCCTTTCTTGATTATATTTTGTTCAAAAGAAAACAATTACTAAACCTTGGGGAGCTGGCAGAACGTTGATGTGCATAGGTGCATACATACACCACACATGTAAAAAAATGAACACCACAGATAATTGTGCATCATGTTGTTCTAGCTCTCCCTTCTTCATGGCAATCCAGTTTACATCACTGCAATTTTTGCTGCCATTTTAACAAATACAGTTTCCAGCTTTTTCTCAGTGAGTCTTTTAAAGATGCAGTGATTTGGGGAGGGATGCTTCCCCATAGAAAACCACCTAGGTATCCTATGAGGATTACATGCAACACACAAATGGCCCTTCTGTGTTATATATCAAAACGAGAAAAAATATAGCAAAAAGGTGTTATGAGTGGAAACAACTTAAGTCTAAAATGGAAACAGAAATTTGTGATTTCAAAATATGTAACTTTATTTTACTAGAGACGCCTGTATTACTTTGGCTGAAAGCAGAATTCCATAAATTAATCATGATCCATCTTTCTTTTTCAGATGAGAGTTTTCAAGCTTGCCAAATCTTGGCCAACTCTCAATATGCTAATTAAGATCATTGGGAACTCAGTAGGTGCCTTGGGAAACCTCACTCTAGTCCTGGCCATCATAGTTTTCATCTTTGCTGTGGTGGGCATGCAGCTATTTGGGAAGAGCTACAAAGAGTGTGTCTGTAAAATTGCCAGTGACTGTGAGCTGCCACGCTGGCACATGCATGACTTCTTTCACTCTTTTCTCATTATCTTCCGCATCCTCTGTGGAGAATGGATTGAGACCATGTGGGATTGCATGGAAGTGGCTGGACAGCCCATGTGCCTCGTTGTCTTTCTAATGGTTATGGTCATCGGGAATTTAGTGGTGAGTACAGGAATATAAGACTGATTAAATACTATAGAGCATGGGTGATGACCACAGCAATATGCCAGAACAGGGACCAGTCATCAGTACAGTAGCAGATATCCAACAGCAGGTTAAGAACGTGAAGAGCTAGACTAGTGGTCTCCAACATGAGCCCCACAATTTGATTTTTGATGGGGCAATTTGAACCTTGTTTTAATCAAGTTAATGGCCTTTTAGGCTTTCTCCGCATGAGTAGAATTCATTTTTGAGTAAAGTAATACTTATAGGCCATGGGGGGTGGGGAGGATTTTAGAGATGCTTAGGTGGGAACCACTGAGCTGGACAGTACCTGGCCCAGACATGATTCACATGTAGTAGCTAAAGAAACTAACAACAATGCATGAACTTCTAGCAGCATAGATGAACCAGCTATTAGTAGCAGGCTCCCACCAAACTGACTATTGATCATGAAAGACTCACACCAGGGAACAGCACCATCCAACTACCAGCCAATATTTATCTTCTCACAACATGGAAAATCCTGTCAAGCATCAGAGCTGTCAGGGTACAGAGCTAAGGGTGGCTAGTACATGAGCACAGCATCAGGAATTACACCAGAGGTTCAAAACGTAAATTGCTCATACGTAGAGCAGTCACCCTAGATGTAAGGTCTAGACAGATCAATCTGAGCATAGTTTGGATTGACTACAATCTATGACTCAATGTCATACACATGGCCTGTTAATAGCTAATGCTATACAAAATCAACAGGACATTAAGAATGTCCTCAATACGTCAGTGGGACTATGGAAAAACAAAATTAGAAGTCACTTCAAGACAGTTCACACAAGTGGCCATCAATTGCAGCATATATCAAAATGGTATGCTGTTCTGCATAGCCTTGAATCCCCTCAGATAATCACAAAAAAGGGAAATGGATACACAAGAGTGGGACTACCTTCAGCCCTCTCTTTTAAATGGAATGAACAAGACATCAACTCACTGATCCATCTGACACTGATCCACAGTAAAGACATTGGAATTTCATTCAGACTAGAGAATTGTAGTCGGATGATAGTCAAGAGAGGGAAAATAGTTAAGAATGATGTGATAGAACCAGCAGGGACGTCATATAGCAGACATATGGACCATTACAAGTAGCTTGGTATCCAAGCTACTTGTAATGGTCCATATGTCTGCTATATGCGAACCAGTTTGAAGAGGCAAGGAAAACAGCAACGTCCAAATACCATTGAAAAAACAGATAGTTCCTGAAAAGTCAACTCAATGGGAAGAACCAGATCAACATGTATGCTTTGCCAGTCACATATCCTGCCATTATAGTGAACTGGCCAAAGAAGGACAAGGGAGCTGCCGATGTGAAGACCCAGAAACTTATCACAATGTATGGTTCACTAGGTTCCACCACCTAGAGCCATGATGGTGAACCTATGGCACACGTGCCACAGGTGGCACGCAGAGGCATTTGTCAGGGCACGCAAGGCTTGCCCTGTCAGCTGGCCACCACGCATGCGTGCGCTGGCCAGTTGACTTCGGCTTTCTTTTGAGGCCATTTTTCGCGAAAAACCGGCCCTATGGGCAAACCGGAAGTTCAGGAACGGAATTCCGGTTTGCTCGTATGGCTGGTTTAGCCCTCCAGAGTGTTCAGGGAAGCCTCAGGAGGGCTCCGGAGAGCTAAAATGGGCCTTACAAGCAAACTGGAAGCCCGTTCCTGAACTTCCGATTTGTCCATAGGGCTGGTTTTTCGCACTCCAGAGACTCACCCCCCCCCCCCAATTCAGGATAGCTTAGGCTCCCTCCGGAGCCCTAATAATAAACAGTATAATATGAATGATCATAAAGCTTTGTATTAATAGAAACCTAAACTTTGGATGTGATACAAGCCCATGTATTATTATCCATTAATGGTTTCCAATTTGAATGTTGTATTGGATTTGTGTTTCAAATACGAAACACATATACGACCCCCCTGCTGGTTCTATCACATCATTCTTAACTATTTTCCCTATTAACTATTTTCAAATACGAAGCTATTTTTTATATTATTTGTATATATCAGTAATTCCCATGGATGCATCTAACTGATAGTTCTGATTTTAAATCAGAAGTATTAAATTTGCAAAGAATTTAAAAAAATTCCATTGGTTTGCCTCTTAGCCTTTCCATCTTATTGGAAGCAGGAAAGCAAAGATATATTTTAGATCCTAAATATTACCTCTCAGTTTGCAAAAGAAAGATGTTATTTTTGCCAAATTTTCAATCTACTTGCACTTTTTTATAATCAAAAACAATTCACTCACAATCCTACGAGCAGATTTTGTAAGGAAAAGGAGTGTAAGGTAAGGTGTTTTTGGTGCTCTTTGAGCATGGTTATTTGTTTACAGATGTTTTATTACTCAGTTAGGTAATCTCATCAATGTATGGGGTCTACTCTCTGTTTACATATAGTAGTTTGCCCTATCATTGTTAGTGGTCTTGTGTTTTCTCTTTGATAGTTCTTCATTGGATTTTTGTCTTTTGATTGATTATTTGTCTTGAACTCCCTGCTTACCTGGGTGTTGGCAACAATGCCCCACTCCCTTGCTCTCTTTATTACAGTATGAGCATGGATTTAACTTTTAATACACCAGTGAGTACAATTCTAAGCAAACTATTTTATTACAGGAACCTCCACTTTTAGTTTCTAGCAATGTTTATAGGGTTTGGGTGCAGCCTAGAGGCAGTACTGTAAAATAAGCTGATCCTAGAGGATGATGCTTTGCTTTTAGTTTAATAGCTTTCTATTTAGCTAGGATCTCAAAAAATGAAAGAGACAGGTGCATACCAATGGAGGCATGTGTTCTACACACATAGGCAAATATAGAAACAAATAGTTTGGAGATAAACATAAAAGCTTTTCCCCTAAAATGTGTTTTGTACAAATTTAAGATTTTGCAGCAAAATCTTGCATCTGCTATTCTAGGTATTGGCCAATAGTTGATGTTGATAAAGATTATTCTCATAAATGTGATTAGTCTCATGAATGTCTCATTCTTTGTGGAACATGAAATAATTTCTGGGAAGACTGAAAAGCAATGGAGATTGCTCAACACAAATTCCCAGTGATAGATTCAATATACATAACTCAATGTGTTAATGAGAAGCATTTATCTGGAAAAATAATCTGGGATCTGCATGCATTCATTGAAGAAGCAGAAAGGGATATGTTCCATAATAAATCATCTTCCATCCAGGATTAGGTTGGAGAAACCCTGAAAAGAAAAAAAATATACCCTACAATTCCCCTAATTTTAATGCTAGATGTGTAAGTAATCAGGTATCACTGTTGCTGCCCGACATGCCACCATTTGCTAGTTTTGGATTCTTTTTCTGCAAAGAGTTTTTCCCCTACAATTTATTGCTAGATTCAAATATGGTTGACTTATTTTAAATTGAAACACATTATTTTTATGGGAAAATAAGAAAATGGAAATGCAATTTAGGCAAAGAAGTTAACAAATAGAAAGCCTCTCCACAATACTAAATAATTCCATTTGTACGCATGTGACTTCCCATCTCCATTCTGTTATCTCTCATCTCAAGTCAGTAATTTTTCATGTTAAGAATGTTGTAGTTTGACCTAAGAAACCTAGTATATTTTTGGAGTCTCTTAATCCAGCTATCCTTTTTCATGATTATCAAGTTATCATGATTTATGAGATTTATATGAGTGAAAACCCCTAACTTGAGTCAATGTTACAGTTATTAGTGATTGGCAGCTGTAAGTAGTATTTAAAAGAAGCCTCCAAGTGCTTAAAGGAAACCAAAGGAGTTTATATAAAAGTCCTAGTTAAGTCATGAGGCATAAGACATGTGTAAATAGCCGTGACCTTGAATATCAGCAAAATCCCTTCTCAAATGTATTCCTGGCAGGATTGAAGCACAAACATCAACAGCTGTGAGTGGGCAGGAAGCAGGCTTTTCACAGCAAACACATTCCACTTTTTTTGCTGATGTTACTGTACCGGCATACCTAAGGATCTTTTTGATAAGAAAATTGTGAGAATGCACAGATTTTCCTTTCAGCCAAACATGGCAGACAAAAAGCAAGATCCCAAATTCAAAAGAACATTTTTTTAGTGGAGCAAGCAGATTCAGCATCTTGTTTCCATCAGGAGCCAGACAGATGACTACAACAAATCCCAAAGTAGATCATGAAAAGTCCTCTTAAGGGCTGTTTGCTCTTAATAATTGGTATTCATGGAATATGGCTTTTGAATATTGGAGGATCTGCTTATCCATTATGGCTAAAAGTAGCTGAATCACCAGAAATGTGTCTAATCCTATTATGAACCCATATATAATCATGGCTATCACTTACTTTTTGGAAATAACTCTTGTAAATTAATGATATATTGTGTGATCAAGGCCTTCCCTTTTTCCTGGTGTGAACTGTTGCTGATATTGTCTATACCACAGTCACTAAATCCTGAAATCCAACACTGCCTATTGTTTATCAGATTTATTTCATGAGAGCAGAACTTTATCTCCTTTACCTACTTTCTTCTTTGGCCTCTCCCAGATCATCATGGTTGCCACCATTCTAAAAATATTAGGAACACATAAGCCATCACAGGTTTTTCTCCAGATGACCAATTGCAACATGCAAAATAGTGCAAATAATAAGTCTTTCACATAGGTATAGGTCTTGTGTGTCATTGTGATTTAGCAATCACTACATTGTGTTATCTCATAATATTGTTTGCCAAACTGAGCAAGCCCTTTTCCATCATTTCCCCCAAAAAATGAACAAATATTTTAATATTATTTTTGCTTTTTGAATGTAATAATTTTAAATCAAGCAAGAGTAAATCAAGTTGCATTTTATATTCTTATATACAACTGACGAAAATATGGGTTTCTTTAGGGGGGGTTTAACTTGGGGAGATATTTACTATAGTTTTCTTTCCATCTTCCTCTGGACACTGTCTAAGAAGCAGATCATTAGGAAGGGAGTTTATTTATTTGAAATATACCTTATCCATAATTTATATATTTCATTGGCTTTTACTGTACTGTTTATTCTTCACAATTATCAGAAAGTAGGCTATAGAGAAGTTGATGTAATAGTGTAATACAAATGAGTTATGACTCAAGACCTGGATGTGTTTCAATGTTTTAATGTAATCAACCTGCCACAAAGTTCCTGGCTGACAAATTGATAAATAAAATAAGGATCAGACTTTGTGCTTATATGCAAAGAATAGCATCCTGTTCAAATTGCAGGAAATGCTTGGATAAAGGTTTGAGGCAACAACATCTTTGGAAACCAAACAAACTGTATTGTATTAAATGTATATTTACCAGCAAAATAATAAAGGGAGAGTAGTATAGGTCTACTTCAAGCTATTTAGCTCTCCTCAGCTAGCCATACCCTTCTGGGATTTGAATGGCTAAGAACTAAATAGCTTGAAATAGATCTACACTAGTATCCCTTTATTTCTTTGTCAATAAATATAAGTTTAACACAAAAATAGTTTCTCGCGAAAGTGACTACCTGCAAAGGCCCCTGGATTGGGGCTAAAAGGTGAATGCCGAAGCAGTATGCTCCGTCCCATATTTGGGTATACCAGGTTGCCCTGATAGACCGATCTCATTAGAAAACACTTAAACTGTGTTGTAAGGCAGCATATACTTATTTTGCATGATTTATGTAAAATTTGAATTTTCTTAAATGAAAACATAGATTATTTGGCAACATAAGATATTTTCTTATATTTCTTTCCATTATCTTTATTTTTCTTAAATTCTGTGAATTGGCTGGCAGAACCTATCCTTGATTATTTCCTCCTGTTGTCCTGGTCACATCAGCACTGGGGACAAAGTCCCCATTTCAGAGCATGTGAAAGCATTCTGAATAATTTTTTAAAGTGATATTTGCTTTTGTCCTTTTAGGTACTCAACTTGTTTTTAGCTTTGCTGCTTAGCTCCTTCAGTGCCGATAGCCTGGCAGGATCTGATGATGATAGTGAGATGAACAATTTGCAAATTGCAATTGGCAGAATCAACCGAGGGATTGATTTTGTAAAGAAACATGTCCTCCTGCTGCTTCACAGAGAACTGAAAGAGAAAACAGAATTATCATCTGAGGAACCAGATGATAGTAAAAAAGAAAACTTTGTTCTCAACCACATGGACACTCTCAACCATGTGGACACAGGCCAGGATTTCAAGTCCGAATACATGGATGGAATAGTAAAAAAAGAGCAACTCATTGATGAACTGGGCCAAATGAACTTCATTAATAATCCCAACCTGACCATAAATGTGCCTATAGCATCTGAGGAGTCTGATCTTTATGATGAAACTGATACAGGTGAAGAAACTGCTGATGACATCAAGGTGAGTTTTCCCACCAAAGAGGTTAGTATAGAGAGGCATCCGGCTGGAATTTTTTTTCAAACATTTAGGATCTTTTATTGAGACTATTCTCAAAAATGTTTGTCCAAAAGGTAGGTTGTCTATTATTACCAATTGCATTATGCATTGAAGAGGATTCTAGACAAATTCCTGTTCACAAGTTATGTAGCTTTATGGAAGGAGTGAAACTAGTTAGAATAAAAATTGAATGAATAGCACTTAGAAAAATGTATGTTCTCCAAACATACAGTACATTTCCATAATGCCATTCTTTTCACATAACTCTTCTTACAAGCCTTTAAAAAATCTGTTGTTTTTCAAATGCATCATGTGATGATGATGATGATCTTCATATATCAGTATGCTGCCTCCATGGAGAAAATCTATTTATGTACTCACTCCGACTCAAAAATGGCTAGATGGCATATATTCTCCAGGGCATCGCAGGAGGGGTCATAGGTTGGTTATTATCACAGCCTGATTGGTTGAGACTGAGTGTCAATCTTGAAGCCATGTCTCCTCCTCTGTAGCTCCTATTTGTTACTGATTCTAGTCGAGGTGACTGTGATTAGATTTAGCTCCTGAGCAAACTTTTCTAATTTCATTTAATTGGCTATTTTTAAAATTCTAAAAATAGACTGCTGGATATATGATGGAAATGAAGGTGAAGCTTTAATTGTGAATGGATTAAAGTGTGTGACTATTAAAAAAACCCCTTTAAATTGGTTATTATCATCTAGTTGTGAATATAAACAAATTATTGGAATTATGGTAGTTGCATGGGTAGACTGCAGCAATTTAAAGGAATGTGACTAGGGGAAAAGGTTATTCTACTAGAAATACTTTTTTTCATCTGATATCCGAAGATGATCTTAGGGGGAAAGTGGACATGGGAAAAAATGGAAAGAAGTGATAAAAATCTAAAAGAAAAGTATACCGACTAAAAGGTAGAATAATTCACTGGTAGAATAAATAGAAAGATGATAAAAATAAAAAATGGTATGGAACTGTCTTGAAATTACTACATATGTTTGTGAAGTTACTATATAGGAAGTATGATAAGGGATCTTTGTGAGATTAGGAAGAAGTTTGGATGAGGAAAATTTAAAAAAAATACTGCAAAAATGTGGATAAAAGAAGTTATTGTATAATAAATCTAGCAACAAAAAGAATAGATGTAATGTATAGTGTTAAAGAAAGCAAGGGACTATTAAGACTAAAAGAGGCAGAAATAACGTAATGATGATTTTGCTTGTCAATATTCTGAGTGACAAACCCAACTTAAAATTAGCATGGCTGAGACAATCCAATCTCTTAATGCAAAACTTTAATGAGTACATCATATTGGCGAAGATGAGAGGAAAACCAGATCTAACTATTTCCCGCGTAATCCCATATAGTTAAAAGTTCAAGATCTCCCTCTCCCCCTATTAGGTCAAGTCACTTGTCCAATGGAGACTTACTGTTATGAGAACATCTTTTTTAACCCCGGTAAAGACCTGCCAAAATGTCCTTGGTTCCCATGACTGGCATCTTGATGTCTGGAGCTCCGTTCTATCTCTCCCTCCCCTCCCCACATAGTCTGTTGGCAAGCTGAGAAGTGATAATAGTTGTAACAGCAAAAAATGCCATTTGAAGCTTGACACCTGATTCATAGGAGGTAAAAAGTCATCCTAAATGAAATGGTCAGTGCACCATTTACAATACAATAAGAGTGGAGAAATAAACATGTTTTCCATCTTTTATCATGCTGCTGTAGCTTGAGCTCATGAGCTTATGCCCATCTTTAATCCACTCCAATCTTTTTCATCAGCACTACTAGGCATCTGTTCTGTCACTCTGTATTGGAAAGCTGAATCAGGCACTTGAGGAAAAACTTGAAGTGGCCATTGAAAGGAGTGTACGAGTACCTTTTTTTATTAACACATTTTAGTAAAAGTCATAACCTGCCTTTTCATGATCTGTATTTCACTTCAACAAATGCATAGAGTTGCTAGAATGAAGTAGGATTTAAATTGAGGCAAGGCAGGAGGGGAGAAGGGAGAGGAAGATAGACCACTTATTCATATGCAGATTAAATATGAAATATATATAATTTTAAATTGTAAGCTATTCAGAATCAAGGATGTAAGTAAGGTAAGCAGCTATATAAATGGATTGAATGGATTAACAAATGAATGGATAAATAATTAATTGCAAGTATCTTGTCAATTGACAATTGTACTTTGTTAAAAACCTACTGTATTTGTTGAGACCCTCTGAAATTGCTGAAATCTCTTGATGTTTGTGAGTTTAGGAATTTATGAACCAATGGTGTTGTAAATGATGTCCACTTTTTCAAAAACATCTCTTTGCTGTTTAGTGAAGTCAATTTTTCCAAAATAGTCATATAAAGAGTTCTTAGAATCTTAAATCTGTTTTTACTATCTTGTTTTGAGTCCTGATTTCAAATTTGTACTCCTCAATTATTTTATGTAAGATTTGTCTCATATGTCCTATGTAGAATCCAGAGGGGCATTGCTGGCAGATTATGGCATATGTCACATAAGAGCAAAAGTATGTGAAAGTACCTCAAACCTTATTTGTGTCCTCCTAGTGCTCTTCATGTAGATGTTGGAACAAAATAAATACTGTACCTGGATCTGTTGCCAGACTGGTTTCTATAATTCCATCAGAGTTTCAAAATTGGCCATTCCTATTTCCAGCCCGCAGAGCTGTCTTTGTATCCAATTCTGATATCCTAGACTTGCTTTCTTCCCACTTCTTCTTTCTGCCTTTAATCTGCACCTAATCCAAACAAACTAGTCTTCTAACTAGCACACATTACCATTACATTTTTGCAATTTCATATCAATATCCATTCCTTCAGCTTTCCCCTGTTTTCTCAGTCCAGTCTTACTAGGCTGATGAAGGCAGGAATCGTCCTCCATGAGGTACTCTTTCTTCAATCTGAGTTTCAATCAGATGACCCTGAGCCTGGGTGTTGGTGCTTTCTCAGTGATGGTGCTCTCAGTGACAATCTGGTCAATTACTTTTTAACTACCACTGAGTCAATATATTTCTGTGCCACTTCAGCTTAGATGTTAATGAATCCAATTCTTCCTTCCTTCCTTCCTGATAATGTATTACTTCCTTTTTCTTTCTCACAATTGACATGTTTACTTTTTGTCTGCCTGTCTGTCTATCCCTCCAACTCTCCCAAACTGCCTTAATCCAGCTATGCCCTCTCTTCATTTTCTTGCCATTCCACAACTCCAGAAACTCTTCAATAATTACACAATTCCTATCAACAGCACCCCTCCAACCACTTTTTTGTCATCTCTTTCTTCTAACCATTATATTTTCCTAGTTGTTTTTTGCAGCTAGCTGACAGCTACCAGTCTCTTTACTGTCGTTTTATGTTTTATGCCCACTATATGTTGTACTAATATGGACACTTGCCAGCTTTGGTGGAAAGCCATAATGTTTAGAACTCCCTCCTTTGCCCATGACTTTTCTATCTCCTGCAACTATCTCTGTTACCATTACTCTACACCAAGAGAGTCAAAAAATTGTTAGGAGGTGGGGCGCTAACTATTCTTTCCTTGGCCAAAGGAAAACTTAGTGGGCTCCTAGGCAGTGACATCTTTAGGTTGGCATAACAGTAGACAGCATATTAAGGATGCTTTCCAGGTTCCAGTGTAAGATGCTAATTGGATAGCAATGAAATATACACTGAAAGAGGCTCACATAGTAAATATTCAAAGAGAGCACTGCTCTGAATAGAAATATGTTTCTTATGAAAAGGACTTTCAATTTGTACAGAGTGGTCTGTACAAATGGAGTGTGTGAATGAACATAGGATCTAAAATTAATTCAATAAGTGCCTAAAGTTTTTATCTCTTAAAATTTTTATTTCCCCCCCATTTTTTCCCCAAATTTGTATATCGCCCTATCTCCCCGAAGGGACTTAGGGCGGCGCACAGAAATATAAAAACAGTACATACAAAAACAGTTAAAATAAATTAAATTTAGAGTCTGTGCTAAAATTTAGTTAAAACCATTAAAATCAATTAAAACTATACCAATTAAAACTATACCAGTTAAAACTATACCAGGCCGGCCGCATGAAATAGATGTGTTTTTAGTGCCCGGCGGAAGAGGCGTAGATCCGTGATGGTATGAAGGTCGGGGGGTAGGTCGTTCCAGAGGGCAAGTCCTGCCACAGAGAAGGCTCTCCCCCTGGGGGCCACCCGTCGGCATTGTCTGGCAGATGGTACCCTGAGGAGGCCCACTTTGTGGGAGCGGACAGGTCTAAGGGAGGTATGTGGTAGGAGGCGGTCCCGCAAGTAACCAGGCCCCATGCCATGTAAGCCATCAAAATCTGGAGCCGGTTTTAGGCCTGTACACTCAAGAGGGCTCAGGACAACCATAATATTGGTATTGCTGGATGTTGTGAGTTTTGAATGTCAGTGGTTAAAATTAGAATATGTAGAGAAGAATCCTTTTCAGCACATGTAAATTATAAGCCAACTGTCAGATATAAATACCCTCCCCACATCTGGAGCATTTAAATAGAAATGATGGGAATTTTAGGAGATACCAAGTTGAGGATGCTGTGTTTAATGTGTCCCTGTTACCAATGTCATTGTTTACAATAAATGATGATACATAAAATCATGAACATTTATAGACTGTTTTTTCCTGAGCTACTAAGAGCCTACGATCAGTTTCCTACACATGTAGGCATTAGTACTTGACATTTAGGAAATAGGACTTCTAAATTTGAGGCTCCAGCATATCCTGAAGCCCCGGTATTCTCCAAAGTTAGAAATAAAGCTCAGTTTGGGAGCCTCTTTCCTAATGTCAAAGCTCAGGAGCAGGAGACCAAACTTTATAAATACAAAGAGAAGCTAAAAGCTTTTTAAGAAGGGGCAGTTCAGTTGATGGCCGAAGATTTCCCATGCACAGTAAAGTTTATGTGAATAGGACTATATTAAAGTGACATCTAGCGGCAAATTCTAGCTATACAACAATTTTTCTCAAATAAGAAATATATGCACAATTATTTATAGTTTATCCTGCATATATCCTCCTCTCATTAAAACTTGTATAATTAAACATTAGTATCAACTATAGAGTTGAAGCTCTGTAATTAAAGTGACACTTTTTCTAACATTCTACCATACTATGTGCCCTGAGAATTGCATTTATTATAAATTTAAAATGCCAGGTTCAGTAAATACTTAAGTTCATAGAGACTAAAAATCAATTAAAAAGATATATAAATGTAGCAGAATTTCAGAGAAATCTACAAAACATTACTAAGCAGCTGCATTGTAATGAACAAGTCATCACACTATTTGTAGTCTTATTTGTATCTGCCAAAATTTCCTTCCCTCCCTCCCTCCCTCCCTCCTTCCTTCCTTCCTATTCCCATCCTCCCGCCCGCTCTCCATCCTTCCTTCCTTCAGTATAAGTTAAAATATGCACTTAAAATTATATTTGGAACAGAACTGGTAATCTCTGCTGGTCATACAATGTAAGTGTAATATTCTTCCAATGTCAAGGACCAGTTAAGAATGGGTCCCCATACTCAGAATTAATTATAATTTCCTATAAACTCTAAAATAGTTTTAGAAGCAGTGCAGGAAAAGCACATTGTAGTAGTTTAGGTGGTGAAGCATGTTGCTAGGTCCTCTTGTAACAGATAAGAATGCAATTGGTACACCAAAGAAAACCTCACCAAGTCCAGATGGGTTCCAGTAATTATCCACTAATCAGGGTAGAATACTGTATAAATAGCATATGATCTAATGCTGTAGATCATACCCAATGATACTATATCACAGTCACTAAAGCCACCGAGAGGCAAATGGACGACAGTTACCCCAATTCTGGTGCAATCACAAATCACCCAGGAGAACAACCATGTCCTCTCAGATTCACATCCAGAAATTGAATTCAGACTGAAAAGCTTCAAGATATTTAGATGCTTTTGTGAGCACCATAGTGAGCTGATGTCCTCTTGGCAATCTGGGACACCAGATGTGGAACAGCAAAAGGTCCTGAAGGAGGGAGAAATCATCGATGGATGGCCATTCCTAATGGATACAATTTAGAAAATAGTGTAGTCTGCTTCTGGATTGAATGGCTGAGAGTTAAGGGATTTCATCCAGTTCACACTCATAATGCAGCCTTTTAAGAGCAAAAAGTTCACCCAAGCTTTATTTCTTAGGCTTATAAATTAAACAATCAGTTTTTGGATTTTGTTTTACTATATTGGAAATATTAAGACTTTTGAATTGGCAAGGTTTTACTGTAGTCATTGGGTGAATTGCCTTCTTTGCTTTGGAAAATATTTTTTGGATTAAACAGCAAAAGGGTGCTTAGACTATAAATTTGGGAGAGCTAATAATTGATTAAGAACCCAGATGGACCAGAGTTTTGAATTAATTAGAAGAATCTTTCCCAGGGAAAATGGCAGTTATTTGGGTTGCTTTAAAAAAAAAAAGAAATATAATAATGGGGCCTTGACATTTGACACTAGAAGGAATTAGAGGATAATTAATTAATTTTGAGAAAGAGAGAGAGAGAGAGAGAGCACTGAAGATGAATGGGATACAACAGATAACATTGAAATTAATTTGAAAGTAAATGTGCCAAGCAATTAGAAAGATATGGGGAAATATGTGCTGGAAACACAAATGAAAGATACACAATTATTAAACCAGAAGAATTTCTCATTTTTATTTACTTATTTGTATCCCGCCTTTATTATTTTTACAATTATTTCAAAGCAATGAACAAATCTAACATATTTGCCTCTTATTTTCCAAACAACAACCCTCTGAGGTGGGCTGAGAGAGTGACTGGCCCAAAATCACCTACATGGCTTTCATGGCTAAGATGGGAAGGTGGAACAGTCTCCCAGTTTTTAGACTTATCCTTTAACCACCACTGGGCAAAATAATATCCGCAAGAAATTAATGAGCTCTTCCCAATGTGCCAAATCAAGAGTCCTCAAGACCACAATTTTAGCTCTTTGTCACCCAGAACTTCCAATGCACTATTGTTGCTACTTTGTCATGCCGTTGTTCATATTCAGTTTGTGTGATCTTATTCCAGCAGCTAATCAGATGATCCAGTGTTTCTTCAGCTTCTTTGCAGTGGTGGCATGTTATCTGTTGGTCAGAGGTGGGTTGCTCCCAGTTTGGCCTGCTTCGGTCCAACAGGTAGTGGAATTGAGGCCTGGGTCGCAGAACCAGCAGCGACCTAGGCCCGCCATGCCCCCAACCCGGTTCCCTCGCCACCACTGGGCCACTGCCATTTTGGTTTTTAGTAACTGCGTATGTGCAGTTCACTGTAAATTGTTCTATGCATGTGCGAAGAACAATTTACATTGAACAGTACATGCACAGGTTGTAAACTGGTAGTAAAACGGGCAGCAACCCACTCCTGCGTGTTGGTGTCTTTTCAATTCTGAATTTTTATGCATTTGTTTTTATAGCTTGGTCTTGTGCACCCACCTATTTTCCTTTGTAAGTAGAGTCTTTCAACATCATTGTGTGGATGTAGACCATCCTTGTCTTGTATCCTTTTGGATTGTACATGAATTAGTTAAATCACCATTTATGACAATTTTTGCATTTAATGGAATGCTAAATTGGCAGAATGGATTGTTAAATTGGCCATCCCCACCCAGTCACATGCCCACCCAGCTAATCTAGTCCCCCAACAATCTGAGGGCCCCTGAATTGGCCCCCTGTTTAAAATGTTTGAGGACCCCTGGTACAGAGTCTCCTGCTCGAACAGGGGGTTGGACTAGAATACCACCAAGGTCCCTCCCAACACTGTTATTCTGTTATTCTGATCATATTTCAGATGGTGTTTTTCCATATAGCTTCAGATCATCCATGTAAAGGAGGCATGATAGTCAGGCAGATGTTTTTGATTACCATGGCCTGAGTTATTCAGTATTGTTGACAGAGAAATCAGTGCAATGACAAATAGTAGTGGCAATTGTGAATCTTCTTGAATATTTTTCTATTAATATTAATCGCTCCCAATCTATCACCATTGACCAGCAATAGTGTTTTCTATTGTGCCGTTGATTTTTGCACAAAGCTTTTGATATTCCTACTGAATCCCGTTATTTCTTAGCACTTGATTATCCAATCACATGGCAAGGAGTTGAATGCTTTCCTGCAATCAATCCATGCTACTTTAAAGTTGGTCTTTCTTCACTTGTAGTTTTCCAGAATCATTTTGTCAATTAGGTGCTGATCTTTTCTTCCTCTGCTGTTTTGGCAGTCTCTTTCTGCTCAGGTGAAAAGAGCTTGTTTTCAACTAGATACTATTATAATGCATCAACTACCACAACGGTTAGTAACTTGAAAGTTGTTGATACGTAGGTAATTACCCTGTTGTTACCTGGTGCTGCCCCTTTTGCCAGATCTTTCATTATCAGATTTTGTCAGATTTTAGCCACTCCTCAATTTCACCTCCTTGCAGTATGTTGTCAACTGCTTGGCAATCATGTCCTGAAGTTATTTCGTGTTATATGGAACAAGAAACAAGAAACTAGAAAGCAGATAGCAAGACTATATGGATTACAGAGTTGTGAATGGTAGGTTAACTTTTCTGTAGGTAGTGCTTTTCAAATGTTGAACTTCATAGTAATCAAATTGATTTGGTTAATGGCTATGATGGCTGTAGGACTGCACAAGTAATATTTTAATCTAGATTGCACCCATTTGGAAAAGTAACAGTATAACCCATGTTCTGAACCAGGATAAACTTTTGACCTACACACTCATACACATAAGCCAAGACAGATGTTTGAGGGAACCAAGCTTAATTGTTTTAATTATAACTTTAGTTGTTTGTCACAGCTAACAGTAAGGTAAATCAGAAAATAGCAAAGATTTTGAAATTTGGTAGGAAAAAAAAAGAATCTGGAAGAAGTCTAAAACACTAGTGTAAAATTTACAAAAGATGAAATCACATGTGGCCTGTAAAGTAACCTGTAGCAAAACTAGTTTAAAATGATTCACAATGGCTTTGGTTAAATTAGATTGAGTCCAGATTTTAACAAGGAGCTATTCCACATTGTAGTTTAAGTTGTTTCTCTCTGATGTTCTCCTAGTTGTTTTTTAAGCCTGCTTTAGAAGTCCAGTCCTTATTGTATTATATTGACAATGGAACTGGGCTGGGCTCATTTTGCATTATAGTCACTGCAAGGCCTGATTCTTGTACCCCTGCTTTTTACAGCTTTTGTACAAGCTAATCTACTCATTTTTCCTATTTCCTTTCCTAAACTGCAGGAAATAAAAAGCAATGATTTATGATATAATAATAATAATAATAATAATAATAATAATAATAATAATAATAATAATAATAATAATAATAATAATAATAATAATATTAATATTAATATTAATAATAATAATAATAATAAATTAATTTGTTGACCGCTCCCTCTCCCCGAAGGGACTCGGAGCGGTGCACAGGGCAAATAAAACAATAAATATACACACATAATAAGAACAGATTAAATGATATCCCTGCGCTAAAAATTCCCAGTTAAAAATTACTAAAATCCCCATCTAAAATTATTAGCAACAATATGCTTGCTCAAGCACTTCTTAGCATCCTATCCCTTTCCTGCATGTAAAGCTGTTTCTAAAATCCTAATATATAAACTCTTGCATGTGTATACTTAGTTTGCAAACCCTTCCTTTTATTAGAATTAAACAGGAGCATTAATTATGTTGACAATCTCACAAAATATTACTGCTTCTTAGCTTTAAACCAGGGGTATCAAACTCAATCCCATTGCTGGTTGCATCTGAAGTTTGTTTGCCCTTGGGGGGCTGGGATGGAAGTGGCCTTGTCATTGCAGCCGACTGGATGGGCATGGCTGGGCCCAGGGTGGCAGGGCTGGTCTCTCGCCGTCTCCAGGATGGCCCTATGGGCCAACTCGGCAGCCTATTGCAGGCTGGATCTGGTCCACAGGCTGCAAGTGTGACCCCTCTGCTTTAGACCATCTGGACCAAGTAGACACATTCCAGGCCACAATATTCCATACCTTCCTTCCTCAGTGGTCTTCCCAAATTCAGGAATGCTTCCATGGTCTTATCCTCGGTCACTTTAGAATGAGCAAGTCTTTAAAACCTGTCTAACATTCATCCTGGTTCACCAGCTATCCAAATTTAGCACCACCAAACTTCCTGCCAGCACATTAGCCCCATTTATGCACCCCTTCTCCCCAGAAAGCTTCTATGCAAGTGCAATTGCTTATCTCTTTAGCTGAACACTTTTCTCAGTTGAAAGCAACACTTTCCCTATCTTTGTCAAAATATAAGAATAAAGCATATGTCTGGACAACCACAAGACAGTGTGTTCTATTTCTTAATTCTATCACAAGTATTGAAACTCTGGTAGAGTTTCATTGTTTCTAGCTTTTTCCATATCTTAACTATAAAATCATGTTCTTTAATTTACTGAGATGAATAAGAATAAATAATTAAACTTCTTTTATTAACTTGCATTTGTAAAAGAAGTTGATCTGGCTTTCTCTTTAATGTTTTCCTTTATTAAAGTTTCCCCCCCATTTTTATAACATACATAACCAACATCATATTGTATTATTAAATGTTTACATCAATTCATCTTACCAACAACTCCTCAAAACTCAATTATTGGCTCTTCTGCTCTCTGTACACCATATTTGTACTTTATCCATCACGTCCTTCTCCGTCTCTCCTCCCACTCCCTACCTCCTTTCTTCCTTCTGTTCTACTTCCCCTTCCTCTTCCCTTCTCCTCTCTTCACTTTCCACTCTTCTTTTCTCTCCTCCTATTCCCCACCCCTTGCCCTCTCTACTAGCCCTCTTTTCTTCCCTTATCTTCCTCCTTACTTCCCACTCTTCATCTCATTTACTTGGTGTATTTCAGCTTCTGAGCAAGCTCTATTTTATGTTGATGGTATTTATAACTCCTTTTCAAAATACATATTTAATTTTTCTCCTTTTTAGTAAAAAAAAACCCCAATATAACAGAAAAGTATACATATATAGTCATTGTGCTTTTAAACCACTACCACCCCAGCCGAATTTTGGGCAAGATGTAGACCTGGCTACAATTCCTCGCTATTATCATCATAATCTTTATATAATTATACATCCTTACATGCCCCCAATTTGTGATTCTGCTTTTTATCTCAGTAGTTTCCCATTGTAGGCATATTTCATGTTCCCTCTCCAATTTTTCCATATTTTGGATTGGATTACCCTTAATTTTCTCTAGAAGGCAATCCTCGCTGTTCAATGTTCATTACACTTCCCTTAATCTATTATATAAAATAACAAGCGGTAACCTATTTTGACCCATGCTTAGTTGTCCTTCTATTGTCATATTCAATCAGTTGGCAACTCAATTTAATTATCATGTTAAAAAGTTGGATCACAAACTTCTGCTTTACCACCTCCCCATATCAGTTTCATATCTATCCATATTCCATATATTTTAACCTTTATTTAGCTAACTTTCCACTATCATATTCAACCAGTTAGTAACTCAATTTTATTGTCATAGTTTAGGAATAAGGCCCTTATCTTAACTTTATATTTTCCCATATAATAGTTTCTAGTTATCTGATTTTTTCCTAGTAAGTCTTTTGTCCCACTTCTCTGTTCCCGACTTCTCCCTTTTCTTTATTTTGACACATCCACTCTCTTCAATTTTCTCCAGGTCAAAATAATATTTTATATTTCTCTTTGTTGGGGCATCATCTCCTACTTCAATTTTTCGTATGCCCCTAACAACCTCCAAAACCACTTTTGTCTGCTTTTTATTTCCTTTTTTGAGACACCTCCCCTTTTCACCATTTTCCCTACACCGTTGCCAGGACCAATGGAGTTTTTTGTCTGCTTTTTATTTCTCTCTGTTTCTACTCCTTCATTGACTTGCTCCCCTTCTTCTTTAAAATCTTCTTCAGAATTCTATTTAGGCTTGATATTAATGATTTGTGCATATTTTTTATAATTTCACATAGTTCTTCAAATTCCAGTTTTCCATGATGTCCAGTTCCAAAGTTGCAATTAGTTATACAGTTCTGTTATTTCAGAGTTCTGTTCCACCTTAAATTTATTTGCTTCAGTTGTTGTGGGGGAAAATGATGGGAGCCATCTTAGTCTTTTGTTCTTTCTTAATGTCCAATTCCAAAATTGCAGGTCGTTATACCAGTCTTATTTCAAAATTCTGGTCCACCTTAATTCAAACCAGAATTGAAGCTGGGGCCATCTTAATCTTTTGTTGAGAGAAAAAAAAAGAGGAAAAAACCCCCAGGAAAAAAACCTTCGTATTTCCCAGTTCTTGATTCTGTTATTATTCTTTCCCTTGCCAGCTTCCGGGTCCATTCAAGTGTCACTACACACAATATATCACTTGAAACAAACTTGCAAACAGTCAAATTCGGGTATTTCTCTTTGCCTCCTACTTTTCCAAATTCTGATTTATGGCAATTGGTTAATTAAAACTTCCCACACAGTCAAGGTTAGGTTATCAGTAAGAAGAAGTGCTTTTTGGGGGGATTTAAGATATATTAGTTGGAAAAAGTTCAAACAAAATAATTCCTTCAGAATGTTTGGTTTCTAAGTCCAAAACCAAGTTTAGAGTTTATATTAGAGTGTCTTTCTTTCTTTCTTTCTTTCTTTCTTTCTTTCTTTCTTTCTTTCTTTCTTTCTTTCTTTCTTTCTTTCTTTCTTTCTTTCTTTCTTTCTTTCTTTCTTTCTTTCTTTCTTTCTTTCTTTCTTTCTTTCTTTCTTTCTTTCTTTCTTTCTTTCTTTCTGAAAAAATCCCGATCTGACCATCAATATTATTTATGTTCTTAAGATTTCTTTGCCTTTTCCAGGTTTGATTTATAGTTGCGGGTTAGATAAATTTTCTTACTGGTCTTTCATCTCTTCCGCTCCTTTGACAAAAATTCAGCATCTTGTCAGCTGCCCTGACTCTGATTCATAAAACAAATCTCTGACCTGCGAGGGACCAGTTGCCTCCCTCTGGGTTTGATGAGATGCCGCCCTTCTTTGCCCCCACCCCCATTGGTTCTGATCCAAAAAGAATCTTTGAGATGGTTTGTCAGACAGGGTTCATGTGAGGCTCTTAAGAGCCCAACCCCCACATCTGCCCAGCTGAAGAACTTCCTGTCGACTCCCTTTTCTCTTTAATGTTAACCTCTGAATTAGAAACAAGGCCCAATTCTCTAACCTAAGAGTGATAAAAACATAAAATAATTTCCAATCTAATCTGCAAGATAATCTCTTGCCTTCAGAAGTGGCTATATGTAAGTCACTGGATCCTGGATAAAATTCAGTGAGTGTCTTCCTCTCAGATAGGTCATTGTTACAATTTCATATGAAACATGATATTAATTATGACAGTGTCCATTTTCCACACACACACACACACACACACACACACACACACACACACACACACACACATACACCATCTCAGATATTCAGAATATGCTGAATTATCTTTTTATTAGTCTCCCAACACAAACCATTCAGTACAACCATTCTTAAATTTATGGTGAACACTTTGGACAGATTTACTCTTGCTTCCTAAAAAGAACCAAAGGTTTAATCTGCTATTCTCTTGCTGTCTTCAGAAACCACTGTCGGATGGAACAGATTCATCCATATGCAGCACCGTGGATTACAAGCCTCCAGATCCTTTGGAGGAGAAAGCAGAAGATGAAGAAAATATGGAGAATGACGGTCCAGAGGAATGCTTCACTGAAGGTATCATAGTCAGAAAACAAGCTCCATTCATCAAATTTGCAGACGACATCAGGTTGGAGGAGAATAGCTAACACTTTAGATAATAGATTTAAAAAATGGAGCATTTCTGCAAGTGGGGGTGGTGGTGGGAAATCCATCCTTTGCCTTTCAAATATTGCTGCTTTCCTGCTTCCTGTTTTCCAGCACATCTCCAGGTGATTTTTCTTCTGGCAGGGTGCCAATTTGGCTCCACATCTAGTTGCCCAGGGCAACTTATTCTGCATCCATTTGGTCATGCTTTCCCCTACCGCCTGCCCCCCCACCAGGTGCATCCACTTAACTACGTTGACCTGGCCGTCCTGAGTCAGCCGCCCAAAGTCAGTCACACTGAGCTGGCTACACCTAATCCTCCATGTCAATCTGGGCACACCCAGACAACCACACCCACCTAGTAGTGCTTAGATGGCCATGCCCATCCAGTCATACTCTCTTGACTGCAATGAGTTGTCATAGATCCCTATTGACTTGGACAGTGGGTTGAACAGAGAAGTTTCGAGGTCATGTCCAACCCTATTATTCTGATTGATTGATTGATTGATTGATTGATTGATTTTAAATTTTATCCCCCATCTTGCAGTAAGGTGGCTCTTCTGTACTTTTCAAATATTCTCTTCCAGCAGATGTGAAAAAAGAGTGCTCCAACATGTACATAATTCTAATTATGTATTAATTATTAATTATTAAGAATAATTACAGTTATCCTTCTCATGTTTTCTACTACCTTCTACTACCTGGACACATGAGGAATTTGTCTTCAGTGCAGAAGTGCATTCAAATAACAAAGTAATATAATTCTAAAATACCTTCTGCTATTGGTATTTTAGAATTACATTACTTTGTTATTTGAATGCGCTTCTGCATTGAAGACAAATTCCTCATGTGTCCATCACACTTCACAATAAAGTGCTCTGATTCTATTCTATTCTATTCTATTCTATTCTATTCTATTCTAAATTCCTTTGCTGCTATGATAAAGGAGTCCCAAATTGTGTGGTCAGCATTAAGAGCATATGAGGAAATAACAAAATGCCTGTGTAGTTTGCTGTGAATGAAAATTTCAAGTTCTTAGCATAGATTTAGAATAAGTTAGAGCAGCTGTAATGTTACATGACTCGCTCTTTCTTTCCTTGCAGCCTGTGTTCAAAGGTGTCCTTTCCTGTATGTTGATATCAAAACAGAAAAGGGAGCGAAGTGGTGGAATCTTCGGAAAACATGTTTCAAAATTGTAGAACACAATTGGTTTGAGACCTTCATTATCTTCATGATTCTCCTCAGCAGTGGTGCCCTGGTGAGTGTTTCTCTTTTGCAGTATGTTTTCCCCTATATCAATGCAAGTTAGAATAAGAGTGATTTTAAATTGCTCTCGTAATACTTCTTCTAAGAATATAGGCTAATCTTCCTAGTTTGTTAGATTCCATAAATACCATTATGAATTCAATTTGAGGTACAATAACACAAATCATTTGGATCCAGAAGATTATGTTTATGATCATATTGATGATCTAGTCTCTTCCAGAAAGGAAAATTTTAGTGTAACTGAAAGGCTGCTGCCCCCAGATAGCTCCAGTTCACCTATGTTCCCAGAATAAATAAACTCTTTGAACTATTTATTCTAGCTAAGTGCTATCACTTAAAATAGCTTACAAGAATTAAAATAGCTACTGTATACAATAATGCAATGCGTGAAAGCAAGATCAGATTACTCTCTACGTTACACTTGAAGAGAGGGAGAGATTATTCATTTTACTGTTACCAGTTACCTGTTTCCATATTCTACAGACTGTTTTGCAAAATTTTAGTAAACTGTGGGTCCAAAGTAAAAAAGTCACTTGATTAATCTGGGCTGCAGAGAGAGATTTATGAAAAAATTCTAATAAAACCTTTGTGTCAATTACTATAAAATTTCATTATATCTATCTGTTCTTATCATCCTGAGTCACATAGACTGTCTTCCTCATATAGTTGTCTTTGAATGGAGGAGATGGAAGAATGTTAAACTGAGACTATGACCAAGTTCTGTGATTTGGCATTTCCAAGATGATAACATACTCAATGAACTGAAGACTCAGATTTCATCTCCAAAACCTAGTATGACTAGGAATAGACTTAAATCACTTTACCATTTAGTATCATGGGCTCTGATTGAGAAGCACCCAGTAATCTAAAGAGAGCAAGCAACAACTCTGGAGAGAGACTTGGGTTAGCAGTTCATGTCATAACGTTCTCTTCCAGCTCAAATGAAATTTCTTTTCATGAAATTTTACTAAATTTCAAAAATTATTGAAACAAGCAGTTCTATTGGACTGAGATTAAACTTCAAAAATTAACCATTACCAGCCAAAGCTGAGTCTTCATTTTGAGTAAGTCAGACATGTCTATCCTCAAGACATTGTTCAGAATTTAGTTCTTGTTCTGCAATCCTCCTTGATAAATGTAGCATCAATTAACTGCAAATAATATCCAACAAGATTTAGCTTGCTGACAATTTAGATTTCTTATTGGAACAATCTATTATGGTTCATTGAGTGGCTAATAAAGCAGTTGGGTAGAATTTTATCAGCCAGTAATAAGAAATCAAGAAGAGGTTACATCAGGATTCCAAATGATCCCTGTGAAAGATGGGATTTCCAGGAATTTTCAACATGTTTCCACAGCTATCTTTATAATGTCCAAATTCTTGTGTATATTTATTACATCTCTTGTTCAGTAATACAAAGTTATGCCCAGAAGGGTAAAGACCAGTCAGGCTGTGGCTGCTTTTGCTGCTTTTATGTCTTGTCAAGAGAGCTCAAACACTGCTCTGCTTTAATTCCCCTTTCAGGCTTTTGAAGACATCTACATAGAACGCAGACATACAATTCGCACCATATTGGAGTTTGCTGATAAGGTCTTCACATATGTTTTTATTGTTGAGATGCTGCTTAAATGGGTAGCCTATGGGTTCAAGGTCTACTTCACCAATGCTTGGTGCTGGCTGGACTTCCTCATTGTTGATGTAAGTTACAGCTTTCTAGAAGTAAGCAATCTGGGAAAGATTCCCAAAGATTCCTTTGGTCTTGCATTAAATCTGATTAATCATGTGATTCTGTTAGGTTCCATTTCAAATTTTAGCCCCCAAAATAAGAGAAGCTTCCTTCTAATATTTAAGGACACGTGATATGAATTCAAGAACTGGATTCTTTTCCCATAGCTAAATTAAAATGCTATTGATCCACCACTACGTTGGCAGGAAACTATGCTACCTTGTAATTTGATGTTCCTATTGATGATCTATATACTGCCTCTGTTGAATCTGTTCTGAATGACTGCTGAATGATGTTTTCTTGTTTATGATTTTCAGAATATGATCAGCCAATCATTTATTATCAATTCTATTGGCTTTGCCACCTTCTTTAGGATCTTATCAGCTGGCAGGAAATCTTCCACTAATCATGGTGTGGGTTTTATTGCAGGACACCATCTGGTGGAACAGAATAACCAATAGAATGCTAAAAAATATAGCTTATTTCTTCTTGCACAGAACTGAAAGACAACTGAAAGCTGGGGAGAAAAGCAATACTGCTTTTCTCCCCAGCTATTAAGGGAGGCAACAGAAAAATTGCAGACATAGCTAACCTGGAAGGGAGGCAGGCAATGTGTATGAATGAATCTGAACTATAAGCATCCTTCTGAAAGAGTTTACTCCTGATCATTGACTCCATCCATCAGTGTAATGGATGGCAAACTATATATTTACATAGTCTTGTAAGACTGGATGTTGTCTGCTTAAAGCAGTATAATGTTTTAACACTGGTACAGCTAATGATACAGTAACTGTCTCTTTCATGGGCTGGGCACAAGATAAAGGCAACATCATAGGAAAAATGGCCTAAAGCAATATATTGCCAGGACATGTTTATATCATGGTTATACTTAAAGCAGCATGTAGCTTAGGGGATTCAGGAAATCTGACCCAGATGCTCTCATGTGCAAGATATGGGACTATATTCCTTCTCCTATAATTTTATCATTTGTTGCTACTAACCATTTCATTTTCTTTTCAGGTCTCCATAATTAGTTTAACAGCAAACTGGCTAGGCTATTCAGAGCTGGGAGCTATCAAATCCCTGAGGACACTCCGAGCATTGAGGCCGCTTCGGGCTTTATCCAGATTTGAAGGCATGAGAGTAAGTGTGGTGTGACCATCCATGATTTCATTTCTCCAGTTTCCTTCCATGCTGTAGGAGTTTCAGAGGATATGAATATAATTCATATGGAAAATAGCAATAAAGCTCAAGCCTGCCTTGAAAGCATTTATAGTATTTTGACTGGTCATATAGGTTACCATTTTTTTCTCTCCACTGTATCTACATTTTGCTTTCTTTGAATGAAGTTATAATAATAGATATGGAATAGTTCCACTTTGTTCTGAGAGGTGATCACAATCCAAGATTATTCTAAATATTATAAATATTTGGAGATGAAAATTGGAGACATTCACTCCAGGAAAATATGATGATGAGGAGGATTATGGTGATGAAGATGATGAAGATAAGGGTGTAATCATAGTGATGATGATGCCCAACTCTCAATATTTTAAACAGCTCAAAATATTAACAATGAGTTGGAAGGAACCTTGAAGGTCATCTAGTCCAACCCCCTGCACATGCATTAAACCAGTGGTAGTCTACCTGGTCCCTACCGCCCACTAGTGGGCATTCCAGCTTTCATGGTGGGTGGGAGGGGTTTTGTCCGATACTGAAGCACTTTCCTTTAAAAAAAAATCAATTGACTTCCCTACTTTATAAATCACCGTTACTGTGGAACCGGTGGGCGATTAGAAAAATTTACTACTAACAGAGATACAAAAGTGGGCGGTAGGTATAAAAAGGTTGACTACCCTTGCATTAAACAAAGAAGTTACAAAAAAAAACCTGTATAAAATTAAAAAAAAAACTGGCAAGTGGCCTGATGAAGAGTCAGGTCTGTCCTGTCCCTTGCCTTTACTTTCCAAGGAAGGGTTACTCCTGAAATGATTCCTCCACCCTTATTCCTTTTGTGGATAACATAATTCTTGTCTGATCGTTGCTCTGGTTGCATTTCTTCTTCTTGTCTCCCATTCTCAGAGTCCTTTACACCCCCCAAGCAGTGGGACAGTTCCTTGAGAGTTTTTTAAAAAAAAAATTATAACATTATTTTAAATTAGATTATAAAATATTATGCAATTATTTGTTTGGATGATTATGATCATTTAGGAACCAGTTCTCTTGATTCTTGCTTTACATAAATGTATATACTCATGTCTGAGAATTATTGATAGCAAATGAACCCACAGATTGCTAATAATTGTAAAATGATTATAGTTAATGTTGTATCTTATTGCCTTTTCTGCACTAATATAAGTTTAACTTGAATTCTCATCTCCAATCTAATTCAGAATATACACCAAAAACACCTTTTTAACAGGCCATATTCTGAATTTGTGAAAAGTTTTGAAGTTGATTTAATTTTATTAAATCCTGAGTAGATTCTTTCTCCTGATACTAGGTGGTTGTAAATGCTCTTTTGGGGGCCATCCCCTCCATTATGAACGTCCTCTTGGTATGCCTGATCTTCTGGCTCATCTTCAGCATTATGGGGGTGAACCTCTTTGCAGGGAAGTACTATCGCTGTGTCAATACCACCACAGGGGATCTCTTTGAAATCGAACATGTAAACAACAAAAGTGACTGCATCGATCTTATCAATGTTGAAAATGCCACTGATGTCCGTTGGGTCAATGTCAAAGTCAATTTTGACAATGTGGGATTAGGCTATCTCTCCCTTTTGCAAGTGGTAAGTAAGCATTGCTTTCCCTTAGGAAATGTTCTATTTTAGCTCGAACCCATCTTTCTTACATAGAGGCTCATATGAGAAACTGCCAACTACAGCACTGGCTAAAACTATCTGTCTCAGTTGACCCTTTGATCTATTTAATCCTAGCCAATAAGTTGATTTCTTTCGGGTAGAAAAGCATAGCTTGACCCAAATTATTTTGATCTGTTTTTAGTGCAGTTCAATGTTTAGAACACCTGGGCCTAAGAGACATGCTCCAGTGAAGAAAGAGCAAGTTGAATTGGATGTACAGAGAGAGTGGACCAAAGTCTCTTTTTATTGCAATGCTATTCATTTTAGTAGATTTTTCTTAATACATGGAATTTCTAATGTCTCTTTTTTCCACACAAATATTAAAACATTGGTTTAGTTAGTCTGATTCAATTCTTTGTCTTTTGGGTTTTGAAAAAAAACCAGTTCACCAATATTTCACTATAAGATCATCTTTGTTTGAGAGAGTTTTCTATGTTTTGATGTGCTGTATTCCAAATTAATGTTCTTCCTACTAACTTTCAGTTTGACTGATTTGATGAGAATGACTTATTTCTGTCAAAAGACTGGTCTATAGAATTATTATAGGACAATCACCAACTGTTCGGTATGATCAGTGTAAGGATGCATTGATATTAATTTTTGTGATCCCAGTGGCTATCTCTCCCTAATTTGCATTTTTTCCTATTAATTTCCTACATTTTCTCCTGATTTTAACTATCTTCCCCTAATTTCCCTTGAATCAGACCAAATTTTCTCTGCTTGCATGATGAGAGCAAAACTCAGCCTTCAAATATGGTTTTATTTCTACATTCTGGAGTTTTATATTGCTGGACAGGAGGGAATCTCCTGTTCCTTCAGAATGATCTCTATTTCTCCCTCTAAAATAGGAATGATAATATTTATTCTTTTCCTACATTGAAACTACCTTTATTAAAAAAACTTTGGATCGTATATCCCACCACCACCACAAAGGGTTCACATTCAGAAATGAGTTCCAGCCAATTACACTCTACAGGAAAGATAATTACAATCCAATGGAAATGAGTTTCTATTTTTATTTGTTTTTATGAAGAAATTACATACTGATGTAGGCATATACTATTCTGTTCTATTTCCTCTTCTCCATTTGTTCTTTACAAACTAATCCAAATTATTCAGAACAAACATATTTGTTTGTCCTGTACTTCCTCAATTACTATATATTAGCAGATAGTTCTAATTTTCAATAAGGAACATCTGAATAAGATGATATAATATCCTTTCTCTCACTTTTTAAATAAAGCCAGTTGTGTGATTAAATAAACATGACTATCTTCATCCTTTCTTATTCTCTCTTCACAAGGGAATTCTATTTTTTATTCCACCCCCCTAAAAAGTAGCCCAGATGTAACTTTCAACCTGGGCTATAAATTTATATATGTTTTTACAAATTCAGAGTCCCCTATTCCAGGGGTGGGCTGCTAGGGGCTTGCAGGGGTTTGGAAGAACCTCTAGCTAAGATTCTGTACAGTTTGGAGAACCTCCAAGTCCCACTCCTGGCTGGCCCTGCCCACCATGCCCCTCCCCTCCCTGGAGTCCCCATGTGGACTATTTTGGATGCAGGTAAGTGCAAGGCATGTGTGGAGGCTCAGGGAGGGTGGAAAATGGGCCTACCAGAAGTTCGGGAAGGCCAGAAACGGACCCGTTTCCAGCCTCCTCCTGGAGGTTCGAAAAAACCTCCGGAGCATGGGGAGAGCAAAAATGCCCCCCCACCGTGGTGCAGGAGGCCAACTAGCCCACGCCCATCATGGCCACGCCCACCCACAACCAAACAGAGAACCCTTTGCTAATATTTTTGAAGCCCACCCCTGCTCTATTGTCAATCAAAATGAATATGTCCTACATTATTCTTTCTCGCAGGCCACTTTCAAGGGCTGGATGGACATCATGTATGCAGCTGTTGACTCCCGTGAGGTAATTTGAAAAGACAAAATTGCTTTGCCTCTTCTGAACCTTTCATGGAGGAATTAATAAGGGGTTCATTGTTTCCTTTGCTTTTCCAGCAGGAGGAACAGCCTCAGTATGAAGTGAATCTCTACATGTATATCTATTTTGTCATCTTTATTATCTTTGGGGCATTCTTCACTCTCAATCTCTTTATTGGTGTAATCATTGACAATTTCAACCAGCAAAAGAAAAAGATAAGTATCTTTAATTTGTTTTATTTATTTATTTGCTTCAAAAGGCATATGCGCTCTTTCAAATAAGTAGTTCTGGAAAATTTTTTATCAATAATACAGACAATCAAATTATCCAAATTGCATGCTTCCTGCAACTATTCAATGTGGCCAGACTATTTTACTTTTGGATGTTCTTCATATGAGAAAGGAACAGTGCAGCCTTCTCGTGGTTCATGATAGAGGCCAGTTCTGGAACCTTATGACAAATGATGGCTTATTATCGATTTGAGCACACAAAATTGCATGCTCAAGATTTGGAAGGAGATTTCCATCTAGAAGTGGAAATCAATGAACAAGAATTTATGGATCATTTTGAAGCACAAGCTCTTCTCTAATGCAGAAGAGATTGCAATCTGAGCAGCTCAACATCAAAACTAAAGTGTAACTGATAAAAGAGATAATTTAGAATTGGAGCAACATGTAGTGGAGAAAAGGAAGGAAATCAGAGAAGCGGATGAGGAGCAAGAAGCAAGAAGCAAGAGCTGGATTAGATCTTGAACCAACAGCTAGAGCCAGATTAGCTGTGAAGATTAAGACCCAGATGAAAAACATGGAAATAATTTGATTGCCAAAACTGATCAAGTTAGCAAGAGAAGTTTGGCTAAATCAGTGGGCAAACTCATTAGTCAACAGAGCCAAATATCAACAGTACCACGATTGAAATTTCTTTTGAGAGCCGGAAGGTGTGGCCTGTTTTGTGGGAGTGGCTCAGCGGTCATGTGACTGGGTGGGCGTGGCCAACTTGGAAAATGTGAAACTCACTTAACAATGGTCTTGATTAGCAACCAAACTTTTAGGCTCAATTGTGGTCATAAGTTTCTTTCTTTCTTTCTTTCTTTCTTTCTTTCTTTCTTTCTTTCTTTCTTTCTTTCTTTCTCTCTTTCTTCCTGTCTTTCTCTCTCTCTCTCTCTCTTTCTCCATTTCTCTGTCTCTCTTTCTCTCTCTCTCTCTTTCTCCATTTCTCTCTCTCTCTTTCTTTCTGTCTCTCTCTTTCTTTCCCTCTTTCTCTCTTTCTCTCTCTCTCTCTTTCCATCTTTCTCTCTCTTTCTCTCTTTCTCTCTCTCTTTCTGTCTCTCTTTCTTTCTGTCTCTCTCTCTCTTTCTCTCTTTCCCTCTTTCTCTCTCTCTTTCTTTCTCTTTCTTTCTCTCTCTATCTGCTTTGTCTGCCCATCTCTGTCACTCTGTGTGTATCTGTCTGTCTGTCTCACATTCAAGCACTTAATCACTCATTCTGTGTCTCTATCTTTCTCTCCCTCCCTCCCTCTCTTTGTCTCTCCCTGTCTCTCTGTGTGTGTCTGTCACTCTCTGATTCCCCCCTCCCTCCTTGTCTCTCTCTGTGTCTGTGCCTCTCTCTGTCTGTCTGTCTGCCCCCCGCCCCCCGCAGAGCCTCCTCAGCCCAGCCCGCCGCGGTTACTCACTCACTCACCTTAGCCGTGCCCGCCTGGCTGCCTGCCACGTTCGCTCGCCCGCTCAGGGTACTTCCAGGGCTCAGTGTGGGGTGGGGAAGGAACGGCGACCCTCTGGACGCCGGTTCCCTCCAATCCCCCTGGAAGTAGCCTGGCTCGCCCGATAGCCGGCCCGTTCCATGTGGGGTGGGGAAGGCCTTCTCACCCCTGGAAGTAGCCCGAGCGAACGAGCGGGCGGGCGAGCCAGGCTACGTCCAGGGCGATTGGAGGGAATTCCCTTCCCGTGCCTGCAGAGACTCCGCAGCGAACGAGTGTGGCAGGAGGGAATTCCCTCCAATCCCCCTGGAAGTAGCCTGGCTCGCCCGATAGCCCGCCCGTTCCGTGTGGGGTGGGGAAGGTCTTCTCACCCCTGGAAGTAGCCCGAGCGGGCGGGAAGCCGGGCAAGCCAGGCTACGTCCAGGGCGATTGGAGGGAATTCCCTCCCCCCGCCCGCGGAGCCTCCGCACCCCCTGGAAGTAAATGAGTGGCAGCATGCTGGCTGGGGAAGTTCCGCGGGTGGAGGGAATCGGTGGCCGGTAGGGAGGGTTTCTCCGGTGGGTCCCAGGAGTCCCACCGTCGGTGAGGGTGGAGGAAGAGCCACACTCGAGGAGCCGCGGTTTGCTGACCACTGGGCTAAATTATTGAAGAATGTGAATGAAGCTGTCCAGACTATTCCAGTAGAAACATTAACTCAAATAAATAAGCTAATGTATGTAGCACCTTATGTTACTACTGAATAATTGGGCTTGAAAATTGGGAAAGATAAAGAAATTAAGAAAGGGAAACAATTTGGCACTGAAAAGATGCAACAATTGCAGTTAAGGCAGGAAAAATTGTTGGAGATGATGGATTCAAACTTGATAATGCAGAGTTGATAAAAGAAGTAACACCAGAAGAATACAAGTATGTAGGAGTTTTGAAAGCTTCTGATCTGTTGCACAACCAAGTCAAGGAAGCTACTTCAACAAAATACATAAAGCAAGTTTGGAAAATCTTGAGATCAGAGCTGAGTGAAGGAAATATCATAAAGGCAATTAATACCTGGGCAGTGCCTGTAGTATGATACTCAACTGGAATAATTAATTGGACTCAGCTATAAGTTGATAATTTGGATCAAAAGACAAGAAACTAATGACAACGCACCATGCTTTGCATCCAAAAAATGATATTGATCGATTGTACTGTAAGAGGAATCTTACAAATGAAACAAACTGAGGGGGAAAACATAGCTTAAATTTACATTAAAAAAAGCCAAAGAGCATCTGCTGAAGACGAACAAAACAGTGAGATTGAAAGCAGAATATTGAAAGGCAACAATTGAGTATTGAGTTTCTAATTGGAAGAAGCCAATTCACAGTTAATATTTAAAGGACATCGAAGGAAAAGTAGATACAAAGCTAACATGGAAATGGTTGAGATTGGGGGAGCTGAAGAAAGAAACGGAAAGCTTCATTTTGGCTGCCCAAGAACAAGCCCTGCAGACCAATTCCATGAAAGCAAAAACGCAACATGTCAGTGACAAGAGTAAACATTGCTTATGTAACCAGAAAAATAGTATCTTATTGCAGTGCATCACCTTATCAGTAGTTGCAGCAAAATCTCACAAATTGATTATCTACAACCGTGATGGTGAACCTACAGTATGCGTGCCACAGGTGGCACACGGAGCCATTTGTCAGGGCACACAAGGGTTGCCCTGTCAGCTGGCCAGCGTGCATGTGCGTGCTGGCTTGCTGACTTCGGCCTTCTTTTGAGGCCATTTATCCCCCTCTAGAGGCTTCAGGAGCTTCCCTGTAGCCTCTGGAGCACAAAAAACCGGCCCTACAGGCAAACTGGAAGTTCAGGAACGTAATTCTGGTTTGCTCATAGGGCTGTTTTAGCCCTCCGGAATGTTCAGGGAAGCCTCCTGAGGGCTCCTGAAGGCTCCGGAGAGCTAAAACCAGTCCATTCCTGAACTTCCGGTTTGCCTGTAGGACCCATTTTTTGCACTCATGAAGCTTCAGGAGCCATCAGGAGGTTTCTCTGAACACTCCAGAGGGCTAAAACAGCCCTACGAGCAAACCAAAATTCTGTTCCTGAATTTCCAGTTTGCCCGTAGGGCTGGTTTTTTGTACTCCGGAGGCTTCAGGAGGGCGGGGAAGGCTATTTTCACCCTCCCAGGGTCCTATAAAGCCTCTTGAGCCTGGGGAGGGTGAAAAAAAGCATGCCAAAAAGGGGGGGGGGGGAGAAGCACTGGCCATGTGCGCATGTGCGCTGTGGTCGCGCATAGCATTATGGGTGTGGGATGCCTGTGGACGACCCCCCTGTCCTCCCCCCGCTTTTGGCACACGAGCCAAAAAAGGTTCACCATCATTGATCTACAATGTCATGATAGAGTTGCCAAAATCATACATTGGAAGCTTTGCCAGAAGTTTGAGTTCAAATGCTGCAAAAATGACTGGGAACACTAAATTGACAAAAGTTCTTGAAAATGAACAGGTCCAAATCTTGTGGGACTTTTGAATCCAAACAGACAGACATCTGGCCCATATACGCGCCTGATAACACTATTGTGGAAAAGAAAAATCCCTAGTTCATTGGTATTGCAATACCAGGTGATGCACAAATGGAAGAGAAACAACTAGAAACAAAATAGCAAAATACTGAGATTTGAAAATTGAAGTTGAGCTGATTGTGGAGGAAGAAATCAATGGATGTTCCAATAGTAATAGGAGTGCTTGGAGCAATACCCAAAGCATTGCCTAGATACATGGGAATTTTGAACTTACCAGACCTGAATATTCTGACATTGCAAAAAAACCCACCAAATTTGGAACTGCCTATATACTCAGACATTACCTTAACAGCTCTTAGGTCCGTGGTTAGGACTTGAACTGTTAAGTTTTTACCAGTCCCAGACTATGAATCGAATTGAAGATAAAAACAACAACAACAATAACAATAGTAACAGTGATACCCATTGTCATCGGGGCACTTGGTACCATGTCCAAAAATTTTATAAGATACATCAACAAATTGCAGCTTCCGGCAATAACACCAGTGGAACTGCAAAAAAATGCGCTACTCAGAACATTGTATATTTTAAGAAGGTACCTGGTTGATACCTAGGACACTGGCAGCAACCCATATCAATCATTAGCACCAGTCAATGGTATTTGTGATGCATTTCTGAATGTTCAGTTGAATGAGTTTCATGTTTAATGAATAAAGTATAATGATGATGATGTTGATGATAATAATACTACATGATTTCACATCATGTCTAATAAGGGTGATTCTTTTTTTACTTTGGAGGCAAAGATATCTTCATGACAGAGGAACAAAAAAAATACTACAATGCCATGAAGAAACTAGGTTCAAAAAAACCAGTGAAGCCCATTCCAAGACCCCAGGTATGCCATTCTCAGGATCCAAGTCTATGTCAGTGTCCATGGAAATTTGTTTCCCTCAGAAACACCCCCCTCCCATACAAAAGCTAATCTAACTATTCAGAATATTAATTCTCACTAAATAATAATATATTATTTCCACAGTTTAGTGACTTTTCTTAACTATAAAGAAATAAACAGAGTAAGATTTGCATGCAAAATTAAGTTAGTTTGCAAAGATCAGTCATTTCTTTTCAAATACATACATGTAAACAAAATATTCTTAATTTAAGCCAACATTTCTATAAGAAATAAAGGAGCACAGTCAATCTTTGATTTAATGAACTTTGGCTGGGCAGATTTTGGACACAACTGGCAAAAGCTCTCATACCATGTGTTTTTGCACATGCATAAGATCCCATTTGGATTTAATGGAGATTCTGTTTTAACTTTCCCACGCTCTGGTAAATTGAGAATTTACTGTACAAGACTCTCGAGATCATAAAAATAAAGAATGCATCTGTCAATATACAACTGTTTAGAATTATGACAACTGCTATGAAGTCTATTTTTCAAAAGGTAAATATGAAGAAAAAAAGAATTGAGGTCAGGTTCCTAACAAGTTTTCACATATACCCTTAATTGATTATTATCTTTTTCTACCAACTTTTTCTATGTCTTTCTTTCCTTTGCATCCAAGTTTCTTTTTCCTGGATACCAAGTTCTTCATTTCCTACTATTTTCTAATACCAACATCTGACTTTTTTCTGCCCATGATATCTACTGCAGTGATTTTTATAGAAGCATTATTATTACCTTTTCTAGCAGTTGTGAAAGTGGTTACTGTATATTAATGGTCCCTACAGAGGCAAACTGATATTATAAGTGATTCCAGGTAATTCTTTGGATCATTATTTATTTCTCCCTCCCATTGTTCAGGTCTTAGAGGATAGTGATATCATCACAAATGGTGAGATTAAAATATTTCAGTTTATTTTGTAGAAGTTCGGAAATATTAAGGGTGACATTGGATGAATTAGATTTTACAGGAAGTATCACAGCCCAATTTAGCCATTTTCTCACCAAAGTTCAACAGCATTATTTCAGCAAGTTCTGAAGTCCACTAAATGGACTGTGAGTCACCCATCCCTCTCTTAGGAAATCTCACAAATCGGGGATCAGGGGTCTTAGCATAATGATGAGATTCTAGGGCAATAAAGTGATCTTGTTTTTTCTCAAAACATTAGGAATTTTTATTTAAATAATAATAATTTAGAGTCAAGAGACTTATTTCTTCTTTTAAAAGTAATGCTTGCTACTTTTTGTGTCTTCATAGTAGCATTTAGATTTAGCTCTTCAGCACTTCAACTTTTTTCTTTGAGTTTTTCTCCATTTCTCTTCCTTTTCTTTCGTTTTCATGTTTGTCATTGTCCATGTGTCTTGCACCCTTCCTGTCTTTCTGTCATACACACATGCATATCTACCAATTATTGAAGAACAAGTATCAAGGGATGATCTTTGACTTTGTGACTCAGCAAGCTTTTGACATAGTCATCATGATCCTCATTTGTCTTAACATGGTAACAATGATGGTGGAAACAGATGACCAAAGCCAAACCAAGATAAATATCCTTGCTCAAATCAACTTGATCTTCATTATCATCTTCACATCTGAATGTTTTCTCAAGATGATTGCCCTGAGGCACTACTTTTTCACTAATGGCTGGAACATCTTTGATTTTGTTGTGGTCATTCTCTCCATTGTAGGTAAGAAAAAAATATAAGCATAACTGATTTGTTTCTGAAATACTTCAATCAACGGTATGTACAGTGGAAATAGCAAAGCAGGAATAAAGTTGGTAGAGGATAACTACAATTAGCTAAAAACTATTATGTAACCAATATCCTCAAACCCAATTCCTGGAGCAAATCTGTGCAATATATAATCATGTAATCCAAACCTTTTTCAGAACAATATTAAACATGAAGGCATGCATGAATAAACAGTTTAAAATATTTTTAAAAGTGCTTAAAAAGAGAAAATCAAGGCTGAAAAAAATAATAAAATAGATTTATATTTAATGGCGTGATATGCTCATGTACAAAGGAAATTGAAATTGAAATTGAGCTGACAAATTGTACCAAATAACAATTGTGATCATAATTGCTAAAATGGTATTCCCACTTTCTCCTTAACAAATCTTGAATGTACTATTGATGGTTGGAGGTTGTGATAAGATATTTCTGCTCTACAAAACAAGCAAAATAATCTTTGAACATTATTCCAGAGTTTATCTGTTGCCTTCATTACTTGTCAGGGGAGTTTTCCATTCCTTCTCCCACTTCACCCAGCCTCTACAAGGTAATCCATTTGATTTCCTACATAGACACTTCCAGGAATATTGCCAAATCTCCCCAATTATGAAAAGTATAGCAATGAATATTTTTTTTTTGCTGTTTACAGGTAACCCACATTTCTGATTATGAAACTAGTAAACTTCATGACTTTAAGTGAGATCTACAATTCAATCTACATTCTGTTTCCGTCCTTTAAAAAGGAATGTTTTGGATCGTTCTTTTTATATCCTGCTACTGTATTTACCATGTCTGTAGATCACTTTGAGAGCTATTCCTTACCTCTTCCTAAACAAATGACAAATTTGACCGTAATATTTTTTCGTGCCATATCTTCATATTTTTGCCTTCATCCTATGATCAATGCAGAACTTACCACTTAAAATTCTCTTTAGCAATTCTAGTTTTAAACTAAAATCGCCAAGTGGGAAGGGATCTTGGAGGTCTTCTTGTCCAGCCCCCTGCTTAAGAAGGATACCTATACTATTCTGGACAAAGGGCCCTCCAATCTCTTCTTCAAACCTACAGTGAGAGACCACTCACCACTTCCAGAGGCAAGCCATTCCACTGATTCATTGTTTTCATTGACAGGAAATTTATCATCTTTATTGATCTCTGCACTCTTTCTAGAATCTCAACATCTTTTTTGTATTGTGGAGACCAAAACTGAACACAGTAATCCAAGTGTGGTCTTCCCATTGCAGTACAAAAGGTACCAACACTTCACGTAATCTTTATACTGTTCCTCTGTTAATGCAACCTAAGATTGCATTTGTATTTTTAATTAAGCAGTTCTGCTTTCTCCCTGCTGCCTATTATCTTCTTGCCATCTTGTCCCAATAGTGAACCAATCGTTTTCTTGAGTTTTTTCTTATTTTTTACATGTTGAAAGAAACTTTTTTATTATATTTTTAAACATTTCTTGAAAGCCGTAGTTAATACTAGGCCTTAGTTTTCCCGACTTCATCTTTGCAGAGATAGATAGATAGATAGATAGATAGATAGATAGATAGATAGATAGATAGATAGATAGATAGATAGATAGATTCTGCCCACTGTATATTGCTAATTCTGCAACATTTATAGGAACTTTCATACTTTTTACTGTTCATTTCATTGAGGGGAGCTGTGCTATTTTGTCTATTCCATTGTGGTTTTGGGAGCAATGATGCCAAAAAAATGGAGAGGACTCCTTGGGCTTCTGCTATCAGCACAACCATTCTCTAGCAGCACTGGCTGACTTCCTTAGCATTGCCTCCTGCTTCATTCCATGACATCCCATGGTCACCATTTGGGACTCCCTGCTGGCTTCCCCAACTTTTCTTGTAGGAGGCCAGCAGTGAAGGTTGCAATTGCATGATCATGTGACTGTGGGTTCTTCAATATAATAACTGCAAGCCAGTTACCAAGAACCCAGATCATGAGCATGTAACTGCAGGACGCAACCATTGGCTTAATGGGATGCAACTATTGAAGTACAAACACCCATCATGTGCCATTTGTTCAACAAAGTTGTAAATTTGAACAGTCATTGAGTGAGTGGTTGTTAGGAAGAAGGAACCACCTTTAATATATTTATCTTGCTCGTTTCTTGTTCTTGCCACAGTTCACCTTTTTTCATACTCATGAACATACATTTTTGTTCCAAATTATCAAAGGTTTCTTTACATCTAAAAATATCATGGTCATTTTCTTTCTTTTCTGGCTTAATTATCAATAGCATTCAAAATATATCTGATATTATCTCAAATCCAGCCTGATTTGGGTATATCACAAAGGACATTTTCTGTCTTTGCAATTATTGCTATAAAAAGTTTATAATCTACATTGTATAATTGTGAATGCCCCAACCCTGGAAGTCTTTAAAAAGATGTTAGATAGCCATTTGTCTGAAATGGTATAAGGTTCCTGCCCACGCAGGGGGTTGGACTAGAAGACCTACAAGGTCCCTTCCAACTCTGCTATTGTATTATTGTATAATTAAATATGACTCAAGACATAAAACCATGTAACTAAAGAAAACGTAAGTAATTTCCCTTTTTATAAATCAAATAAATTAAAGCTTTCTTCCAGGAACAAGGCATTACTTGACATTGACAAATTTCATTCATTTCCTGAAGTAATGATTTAATCAGAATTTTCTGGAAGATCTTATAGTGCACTTTCAAAAATCTGTTTGGTCCTGAAGAGTTTCCTATTTCCATTTTTTAATTGTGTTTTTGTTTCCGCCTTAGTAATTGGCTTATTAAAAGTTTCCTTTTGTTGTTGAATCCGTTTTGTAAGTTGTATTGTCTAAATACTCTTCAATCTTTTTTAATATATGTTTGCTATATAATAATTTAATATGATTTCACATCATTTTCTTTCACATTTTCTGCACCTTTTTTTAATCCTTTCTGCATCTAAAGTATTTCACAAATATTTAAAAGCCACTCTTACTTTTAGGTAACCTGTTTATGTTTCAGATTAATAGTCCCTTGATAGTTGAATTTGATAGGGGGAATTTTGTATGTACAATATTTATGTGATTACAATGAATTATTAATAATGATTTGGGGAGAGGGGGCGGTTTAGAAATGTAATAAATTATTATTATTATTATTATTATTATTATTATTATTATTTTTGAAAATTGGTGTGATATGTTATATTCTGAGAAAAATGTTTTCCTGTCTTTTAGGACTTGTCCTCTCGGATATTATCGAAAAATACTTTGTATCACCCACTCTCTTCAGGGTCATCCGATTGGCTAGAATTGGGCGTGTTCTTCGGTTGATCAGGGGAGCAAAAGGCATCCGAACTCTGCTCTTTGCCTTGATGATGTCTCTGCCAGCATTATTCAACATTGGCCTCCTCCTATTTCTGGTTATGTTCATTTATTCCATTTTTGGAATGTCAAATTTTGCTTATGTAAGGAAGGAATCTGGCATTGATGACATTTTCAACTTCGAGACGTTTGGTAATAGCATCATCTGTCTTTTTGAGATCACCACATCAGCTGGTTGGGATGGCTTATTGAACCCCATCTTGAACAGTGTTCCCCCAGATTGTGATCCTCATCTGGAGAACCCTGGCAGTCACGTGAAAGGTGATTGTGGCAATCCTTCCATGGGCATCTGCTTTTTTTGCAGTTATATCATTGTCTCTTTTTTGATTGTGGTTAACATGTACATCGCCATCATTTTGGAGAATTTTAATGTAGCCACAGAGGAGAGCAGTGAGCCTCTCAGTGAAGATGACTTTGAAATGTTCTATGAAACATGGGAGAAGTTTGACCCTGATGCCACACAATTTATTGCTTACAGCACACTTTCTGATTTTGTGGATATCCTGCAAGAGCCACTGCGAATTGCTAAACCCAATAAAATCAAACTGATCACTATGGACTTGCCCATGGTTCCTGGAGATAAAATACATTGCTTGGACATTCTCTTTGCCCTGACAAAAGAAGTTTTGGGAGATTCTGGAGAAATGGATGCCCTGAAGGAATCAATGGAGGAGAAATTTATGGCTGCAAATCCCTCCAAAGTATCTTACGAGCCCATTACCACAACACTAAAACGAAAACAGGAGGAAGTCTGTGCCATCAAAATCCAAAGAGCATTCCGCCGATATCTGTTAAAACGGTCAGTGAAACAGGCCTCATATCTGTACAGGCAGAGTCAAGATATGGACACGCCGAAAGAAAATGCCCCAGAGAAAGAAGGAATGATTGCGGACAAAATGAATGCAATGTATGGCTCACAAGTAGAAGTGGAAAAGTCCCCAGAAACAGCTCCATCTCTTGTACTTGAGCCAATAAGCAGCCCTGAGATTAAGAAGGATTCTGGTGAAATGAAAGAGCAGGACAATAATGGCAAGAAGGGAGATGACTCTGGAAAAACTAAAAAAAGTGAGAATGCCAAACGTGGTGTAAAAGAGTCATCTGTATAATGAACACACATATAGACAACAAATGTTGGTGTATGGTTCCAAATGACCTTTTTCACAAAATCCTTTTGGCATCTTCAATTTTGGTACACAAACAAGTTTCTTTTGCCAGATTTCAGGTATTTCACACCACACTTCAACGTTGAAAGCAGAACCCATCTGATTTCTGGCTTGTTTGCTTGTTTTTGAAATTTACCACAAATTGCAAAGTGTCCCCCCCCCCCCCCCCCACCTTTCTTTTCTCATAATGTAAATGTGCATTATCTCCTCTTCTGGTGAAAAGACATCCTAGTTTCATGTTAATTCATATGTTCCATAGAATGCTCCAGAATCAGTTTTGATTATTCTAAGTACTGCATCATATCAAATGAGTTGAGAATCAACTCTTTACTAGTAGATTAAGCAGTGCTAGAAGAAAAGGGGAAAAGAAGTCTTTAATTCACTATAATCAGGTTCAAGCTTTGAATGAAAACAGATCGTTTCTGTAGAATTTCACCAGAATCTCTTAAGCTTCATGTGCTAAAAATGTGCCAATAATAACTGTTATTTAGTTATTGCTCTGATCAATTATGCAGTTTTTCAGAAGACTGAATATTTCATTAATTTATTCTGCTAATGCTGGGAAAATGTCATTGGGCGTGAAAGCCTTCAATTGAATCCCTGAACAATATATGTATGGTATGTTTGTATATATATGTATGTATGTATGTACAGTTTATGGCTTCTGGGAATTCATTTACTTATATTTTTTCACTTCTTTTTCAGCCATAAGAACTAGAAATATGCTTTCTTTTTCAGTCCAAACTGAAGTTTCCAATTGGCTGAAATTAATGCTCCTTGCTAAATTCTGCCCACATGCAGAAAATTGGATGTGATCATGAAAGCAAAATATGCAAAGCTGGAGCTTAGTGATTAGTGCTTCTTAAATCCAGTTTGCAATGGTTGGAAAATACTCATCTTTAGCAATTTCCCCTCTTCTTTGTATATCTTTCTTAAAGATGCTAGCAGTGAAAGTTAGGATCTGTACTTGTCCTCAGACAATAACAACTAGACGTTAACAACAGAGGGTCTCTGACTTCTTTAAAAATAATATTAAATAGACATAAACTTTGGGTTTAGGATTCTTTCCAGCATGTGTGGGTGCAAAATGAATGGCATGGACTAATAGTTGAAATAACAGCACAGTTTAGGAACATAAACTGCAAAGTCTTAAATATGATTCAATGTTTTTATTTATTTTATTTAAATAATTTGATTTTTAATTAAACACTACCAAGCTAGATTGTTTCTTGTCAACAAAAAACAAACAAACAAATGTGATGTGCTAATCTGATCTCAGGATTTATTGTCAACTTCATAATTTTTCTAATTCTCAAGTCTACAGATAATCTTGGAATGTAAAATGCATTTTTTTATTTGCCAATCCACTTTTTTCTCCTTTAAAGAGCTCTGCTTTAGAATGAGGCATGCATTACATTCTGATTCACAGTCCAAATTGCAGTTTGCATCTTTCCCTTCTCTCATCTGTCCCTTAATCAAACAGGATTCCTTTTTTACTTGTTCCATTATTCAAAGTCTGCCTTAATGGTAGCCATTATTCCCAGTTCTACATATTCTCTAGGATTTATGTGAATGTGATTTTAGAAATCAACAATTTATGTTTATGTGATTTTAGAAATCAACAATTAAATTAGCCATTATGTCATGCCCTATAAATAAATAACCTGTAGTACATCCAAATGGAAAATTGTAGTTGTTGCAAAATCTCTGCCACAGATATATGTACTATGAAAATAATAAAGATGTAAATAAAGAAAATAAAGATGTATCTTTAGATGTATCTTGGCTGTGTCCTAAGTCTGCTGTGGTTCACCCTATTGACCATTACTATTGTGCAATGTTTGCTTCAAGCCATATTATGAAGTATGCAGATGATACAACAGTATGGGCCTTATTCGGAAAGATAATGAGGATGAGGTAAAAGGTTTGGTCAACTGGTGAAATAAAAACAGCCTGGTTTTAGATGTAGGAAAAGCAAAAGAGATCATTGTTGATTTCAGAAAAGGCAGGCTCAGCCATACACCTCTGTGTACAAAATATTCAACTATGGAGATGGCTAATAGTATTAAGTTTCTGAATGTGCAGCTGACAAGGTTACTTGGTCTCTCAACAGTGAGACACTGGTGAAGCAGACAGAAGCGCCTGCATTTTTTGTGTTATATGAGAAGAGCACATCTTCTTTCCCATATCCTTACCACTTCCTATAGAGGGAATTGCAGGATGCAATTGAAAGCATCCTGTCATTGTATTACTGTGTGGTTTGGAAGCATTACTGTTTTGGATAGGGAGATTCTGCAGAAAGTGGTGAGGACAGCAGAAAAAATTATTGGATGTTCACTTTCTTCTATTCAATAGATCCCTGGGACCTTTAACATTATGATAGCTTTGTACACTAGGAAAATTTCCTCATGTTAACCACTGAGATTCTGTTTTGGTAAGTCACCAGATAAATACACACCTGAGGAACCCGTAAGCCTCTAAGTAGAAACAATCCTTGGCTCCATTTGTTGAGAAAAGCATAGTTTTATTAGAAATTAAGTGAATTGCAATATTGTAAAGCCAGAACTGAGAATCACTTGCCAAAATCCCTAAGTTCGATTTTTTCCCTCCTTTAATGTCTTCCCCTCACTGATCCTCCCAAGACCAATCAGGTTTTAGCAAGATGTTTCAGAATAATTACTTCAGAGTAGGTTGGTATGCAGTTGCATTCTCCTAGCCGGATGACCTTGAAACAGCATATTGGATGCAGCAGTTAGTTTCATTTTCTCCCAAGCATTCCCTCTTCTAACAAGATACTTCAGTTAGTTTTAGTTATTTGCAAGTCAATTTTTCTTAAGATCTTCAAAAAGCTCACTAAATATTTCCAAACATCCAAATCGCCTTCTGAAATAGAATCAAGGTCAGGTGGCCTTCTAGGTATTGTTTACTTTTCCTCCTTTCCATTATTTGTATTAAACAATTCTCACTTTCACTTGAGTTTCCCATGCTGTACTGATCCTCTTCCTCCAGTAGATGGCTTCCCTGCTCCAAATTCCAACACCAACAGTGTGCCAAAATCAAACAGCTGATTTCCAACAGATCCAGGGGGATTAACAAAAATAAGAGAAGCAGTTTCTCCTAACAATCACTTTTCAAGTTGTTATTAGCTCTTTTCCAGGCTTTCTATGTTTTAAAGCTTCTATTAGACATTTCTTTCACCTCTCAGTCTTTAATCTTTCCTCATATCTCTAATCGTTGCTTTCTTAATGCTTGGAGATTATTTTTTGAGATTCTTTTACTTGGGTTAAATCTCTAGAATAAAAGTTGGAAGTTGTCTCAACCAGTTTCATTGCTCTGTCCATTAACCACTCCATCACAAACCTTATTGTCCCTGTTGTCACAGCTTGTCTGTTGCCATTCAGAAGATCTTTCTTCTGATCTAATGAGGAAATGGTGATTTCCTCATGATTAATGAAGCACCTCTTTTTTCTTTACTACCCGTCCAGGGCAGCTTTGATTCCATAGAATCTCCCAGCAAGCAGATATTGGCTGGTTTTAATGGAACTCGGTAGATCTCCGCTATTTTCCAGCCATTCCCTCTGTGATTGTAACTGGTCGCCCTCTGTTCGTATTTTTTAATCAACTCCAGTTTAGTAAAGATGCCCTTGGATAAGAGGGCCAGTATGTTTTTTGTTGGGGTAGTGCAGGGGTAGTCAACCTTTTTATACCTACCGCCCACTTTTGTATCTCTGTTAGTAGTAAACTTTTCTAACCACCCACCGATTCCACAGTAATGGTGATTTATAAAGTAGGGAAGTCAATTAAATTTTTTAAAAAGCAAAGTGCTTCAGTATCGGACAAAACCCTTACCGCCCACCATGAAAGCTGGAATGCCCACTAGTGGGGGGTAGGGACCAAGTTGACTACCACTGGGATAGTGGGTACATGTTCACCACACAAATGCCATTTAGGTCCCTGTAGTCTATATATAGTCTCAGGGATCCATTTTTCTTTCCCCAAAACTACATGGATGCTGCTGTACGTAATTTTGGCAATTGTATGATCCTCTAAGTTTCTATCAATTAATGCCCTGAGAGCATCCAGCTCCCTTGGCATCATGGAATACAGATTACACTTGGAAAACCTGGCCCAGGGCAATTTTTTTTTTGGAAAGAACAATTTTTATTGGTTTTACAAGTTATAGAAAAGGAAAGGGGTATATAGGATTCATAGAAAATATTTTGGAGCTTCCATGTCAGGGTTGGTGGTTGCACCTGGGTCTTCATGCAAAATATAATTAATTAAATGGTGGTTGGAGATACATATATATCACATTTTAAAGTTCATATATTCAATCTTTGTTTCATATTAACATCCGTTTCAGGAATTACAGCAATTAAACTTATTTCTGGGATCTGAGTCTCTTTGCTATTATGTCTTCTTCCTCCCTCCCTCCCGTGGGCGGGGCCATGGCCCCTCCCATCCCGTCTTGTTCATCTCCCAGGATAGAGGTGTGTTTTTTGAGAAAGGCCTCCGCTTCTTCTACTGTTTTCATTCTAGTTCTGCCTCCATCGCCCAGGGCAATATTTTGATGGTGCAGTTTATGGGACGGTGGGGGGCGAGTAGCATCAGTCTCTCGCTCACTGAACACTTCCTTTAGGTCTCAGTATCCCTTCAGAATAAGGAACCTCTCCTCCTCATTGTTGGGCAGGCTGGGTGCTAGGTTCTTGCCCTCCTACATTATGAAGCCTGAGCTTGCTATATTCTATTTCTACCATGGGCACGTCTGAGGGAATGTTAGTGTTTCCCTCTCCCAGTTTACTGTAGGACTCCATTTCTCTAATCATGTGAAGCCCAGAATCATGGACCTGTCCATACTAGACAGTACACTAAATCTTATGGTTTCCACATGGATGCTTATTTTCATTTCTATGGACTCAGTCAGGTATCTAGTGGGGTCCCCTCCTGCCAATGAGCCATCTAACTGCACAAATGCCATTGATACTTTTATTGAGTTGTATTACAAGACTCTCCATCAGGCTGGAACTAACAAGAGTCTAACAGGGCCCTAATCTTCCCTTCCACCCTGAGTAATCCCCTTTTAGTTTTCCCCCTCACTGTCACCAGTCTTGAAAGACACTTACCAGTGGGTCATCATTGCTTCCACCACTTTCTGTGGTTGGATCTTGGTTCTTCCCCAGGGCCTACTTCCCTTCACTGGACAGTAGGGAGATCTCCCATTCAGGACAGCAGTTTTGGATTTGATAGCTGATTTATCTTGCTTCATTGGGGTGATCTGGACCACTGGTGCTAGTCATGAGCTTGCACAGTTGTTTGCTTGGTGACCTTCTTGGATGTACTGGAAACAGCCCACTGGGCATTGTCTGGGGTTGGTTTCTTCTTGCCTGTCTTTTGGGGGGCCTTCCTATTGTGGGCTGTGATTCCCTCTCTGGTGTTTTGTGGCTAATGGTAAGGTTGATTTCCACCTCACTGGCCAGGATATACCATTCCTGCAGGATTCTGGGCAATGCCTGGAATGGGCAAGTGATTGGGTCTTCTTGGTTAAGGCCCTGTTAGAAATATTCCAGTAGTATTTATGGGCCCAGTTTAGCAGATTACTGGCCAGACCTCTGAATTCCTGGGTATAGGCCACGGCCAATTGTTGGCCTTGTCTGATGGTTCTGATCTTCCTCTCCTGTCTTATAATGGAAGACTCCCCACTTTCTATCTCCGCTTGGTCCCCACTGGAGATGGACGTGGTTACCCATTCCCAAGTACCTTAATTTTCTGGGAGAACTGAAGAATGCAGTACTGGCTTAATGTCAGACCTGTCAAACACTTAATCCTCCAAGTAGAAATGATCCTTGACTCCATTTGTTGAGAAAGACCTAGTTTTATAAGAAGTCAAGTGCATTACACTAGTGTAAAATCGGAACTGACAATTGTGTACCAAAATTCCTAAGTTTAATTTCCTCCTCCTTTAATTCCCTCCCTTTACTGGTCCTTCCCCCCCCCCCCCCCCCATGACCAATCAGCTTTCAGCAAGATGTTTTCAGAACAGTCACTTCAGGCATAGGTGGGCATGCAGCTGCATTCTTCTCCCAGCCAGATGACCTTGAAACAGTATTTCTCTAGAATTAGGTTCCAGGGCTAAACCTTGATGAGTTCTGCTTCAATTCTTAATTCTTTCAACCCACAGAGATCTATTATCTGAAATACCAGCTATATGAGATTAATTAAATTAGATTGACATTTTTTTAATGTACTGTATTGAATTTTTGGAAACCCAATTTCTTCTCCAGTTTATCAGCAATTCAGTTTTACACATGCCTTTGGGGATGAGAAAAATGCTGCTAAGAGATATTTGACTCATCATTCCAGTTAAGTTAAAATTTATTTGTATTAAAGGCAATTTCTGAGAAAACACCCCAAAATCAGTCTGTCATCTAGCTCTGATTTTCTCTATCAGAAAGCACAATTCTTTAGGATAGCCTTTCTTAGTCTGTTCCTCCTTGGCGTTGGTCTTCCCAGGCATAAGGGAGACAGGGGAAAACAAACAAACAGATGTATAAGTGAAACTTTTCTATGCCAAATGAATATTGGCAGTAAACCTTCTGAGTAGCAAATTTTTCTAACAATTGTTTTTTTAACCTGTATTCTTCAGAAGAAAATTTGTTCTAAAGTGCAGAGAATCTGGAATGAATGTCATTTATTTTTTTGAGAATAGTACCATTGTGGTTTTATATGTAGCCACACTTTCAAGCTACCCAGTATTTCTGAAGCAGAATTAGGTTGATAAAGTCTACATCATAGACTGAATTAAATTGCATTATTATTATATATTTATCATACTTAATAATAGTATTAAACAAGTGTTAAAGCAATATGTTGTTATTACTTTACAGAATAGATTGATGGGGGTTAAATGCCCAGCTCACTAATGCTGGAAATGCTGGAAACTGGATTTTCTTCGGGGGCGGGGGGGTAAGGTGACCAGATTTCTACCTTGCTGCCCACTTCCCTCGCTGGCCGGGGTGCACGCAGGCTGACCCCCTCCTTCCCTTCCCCTCCCCCCAAGCAGGGCACCTGCAGGTAGGCGTCTGGTGGGGCAGCAGGGCTGGGCAGGCGGTGGGTGCTCTGCACGCGCTCAGACAGAGGCACGGGGCATGGGCAGGAAGCGCCGGGCTGGCGGGCAGGCGGAAGGGGGGGGCCGGCGAGGGAGGAGCCAGACAGGCAGCAGGATTCCGCCTGCCCGCCTGCCCGCCACTTCCTGCCTGCACCCCGTGCCTCTGTCTGAGAGCGTGCAGAGCGCCCGCCGCCTGCCTGCTGCCTGCTGCCGCCCCAGGCAAAAAGCTGGACATTTTGAAGAGGCCGCGGGAGGCGGGACTAATTCTTTGAAAGCGTGATTGTCCCGCCAAAAGCGGGACGTTTGGTCACCTTAGCGGGGGGGGGGATGTTATTGGGGGTTTTTTTTCTTTAAAAAAACTTTTGCTTCTCATTTCAGTAGCTTCTTCTGTTCAGTTCAGAATTGTTCTGTCATATTTCCTATTTCCTTGACATGGACAGAGGGAGGGGTGATCTTGGAAATTCCAGATCTTGGAACACTAATAAATCTGTTGGTTTTCACAAGGCAAAAAAGTGATTTATTAGGTTTCTTATCAGTAAAAGGTATGCTGAATAGAGGAGGGAAAAATCCTAAAGTAGGGGTCTAAAGCATTCTGTTCATCTACTATATACGTGTTGTTTGCAAGGCCTTCCTACCCTAGTTCTCCAGGCAGGAGCAGCACATTCCCTTTAGCTGGATAGTTAATGTAAAAATGATACATGTTATAATAAACATAGACTTAAAAATCTTCAGTTAAAGAAATGTCAGGAGGAAAGTGGAATAGTAGACTTAAACAGCAGAATACAAAAGTTTTATCTTCCCAATTCAATGTTTGAGACATCACATGATAGGTTTTACTTGCATGTTCTTAACTCTGCTTCTCAGAAGCTAATTGTGAAGCAAACAAATAGTAATCACATCGCCGTAGAATACTGCAATATTCATAAATATGAGAATTGGTTGCAAAACTATTTTTCTGACACTGTCTTAAGTTTGCTAAATGAAGCAGTCACTAAGCAAGGACCACCTATTCTTGCATTGTGCTTCCAATATAGATTCAGTGGAACCTTTCCCTGACATTGAAATGATAATCCTTCCAATATTTTGCGAACTGTGCTTTGTTTTTTTTAATTTCAGGAAATCTCTCACATCATTTGGCATTAGCAGGGGACTCTTCAGCCCACAGGCTATAGATGGCCTGGAGGGATCCTCTTACAAGGGTCCCACCCTATCCCATTCCACCCCTCTTTTCTGGAAGACATTATGTACCCTCTTGAAATATGTGACAGACCTGTCTCTGATCTGCTGCATTCTGGAAATTTCGCCCAAAACACACACACACACACACACACACACACACACACTTCAACATTTTCAATATCTCTGGGGAAAAAACCCCTGCTTTTCAGATTTCTGCAAAGTGAACTTAAAGGTCTAAAAATGCAGGCATATATGATTCATTGAACGAGGGTTCCCATAGTTGGGAAGAGATCAGCTCAGTTTTCAGCTGGGAGAAACAGCGTGCAACAGAAGAATGAAGAGCGAAGTCAGCAACTCAAAAAGATTTAATGGAGGCAGAAGTGACAACAACATTCGATTCTGGGACAGCTGACTAATTGGTTTGGTCAGTACATGGATTTTTATACATATTTTTTTCTATAGCATTTTGTAATTTAGGAGCTTGTTTTGTATATTTTGTTATTTGATTTTAATTAGTTTGTCTCACAAAGGCCAGCAATGAATCTAAAGTGCTAGCTTCCTTGGGGTTTTAATCCTGTCTAGCAAACGTACTGTATTTTTTGGAGTATAAGACACACCCTTTTTCCTCAAAAAAGAGGCTGAACATCTGGGTGCGTCTTATACACCGAATACAGCATATTTTTTTGGGGCCTCCTGAAGCCCTTCACCCAAATGGCCATGCATAGCCTTATGGAAGCTTTCAAAAAGTTCCTGGGGGCTGGGGAAGGCAGAAATGAGCAAAAAATTGATCATTTTTGCTCTCCCCACCCCCCTGCAGCACTCTATAAGCCTCCATAAGGCTATGCATGCAATTTTTAAAAAAGAAATACCAGTTTTCGTGAAAAACGGGCCATTTTTTTGCTAGTTTTTGCCCCCACCGCTCAGGAGCACTCTGCAAGCCCCCTCCCCCAGGCTATTTACGCCTTTTATTTTAAAAAAACAGGCTGTTTGGGGGAGGTTTTGCAAAGTGCAAAAAGGGCTTCCCCCTCCTTTTGGCAAGCTCTTTAACTGATTGATGAGAATTACATGGATCAAATGCTGTGCTAGCAGGAACAAAGTTAGGTGCTGTAGATTGTCAGTGATTTCCTTCTCCAGCACATGGATAAGTACACCTGGAAACATCTACCTACCTACCTATCTCCCTACCTATTCTCTCCCTCTCTCCCTACCTATGTACTGTATTTCTCCCTCTCTCTCTCTGTCTCTCTATCTACTTACCTATACATACTCTCTCTCTCCCTACCTATCTACTGTACCGTTCAATTCTGGAGCCAACCGGAAGTATGGTTCCCCCACCATAGAGTCTCCTCCTAGTGCGGTGTCCTTTTTCCTCTACCTGTCCTAACCAAAATCCTATTAATTGTGGAGCTGACCGGCGACAGGGAGACGCAGCAGAGGGATGAAAGAGCCACATGTGGCTCCAGAGCTGCAGTTTGCTGATCCCTGGTTTAGAGCAAGCATATTAAACTCAATTTCATTGAGAGTTGCAACAGTGCAACAGGTTGACCTCAAGGGGCTGGGGGGTGGGGTGGCCAACTGGGTGGGTTACCACCTCTTCTATGTGGCAACTCCTTAAATATTGATGCATTGCTGTCAAATCCTTCTTTTTAATTAAATTAGAAATACTCAATTCCAGCAACCATTCTTTATATATTTTAGTCTCCAAGCTTCTAATCATCTTTGTTAGTGTTCTATGCACTCTTTTTAGAGTCTCAACATATTTCTAATATTGTGGCAACCAAAATTAGAAGCAGTATTCCAAGTGTGGTCTTACCAAGGCATTATAAAGTGGTATTAACACTTCATGCACATCATGAGAAAAGCGTGGCTAGATGAATCAAAAGTTGGAATTAAGATTGCCGGGAGAAATATCAACAACCTCAGATATGCAGATGATACCATTCTAAGGGCAGAAAGTGAAGAGGAACTAAAGAACCTCTTGATGTGGGTGAAGAAGGAGAGAGCAAAAGTTGGTTGGAAACTCAACATTAAGAAAACTAAGCTCATGGCATCTGGCTCTCTCAATTCCTGGCAAATAGATGGGGAAGAAATGGAGATAGTGACAGATTTTATTTTCCTGGGCGCCAAGATCACAGCAGATGGGGACTTCAGCCAAGAAATTAAAAGATGCTGGGGGGAAAAAAAGCCATGGCAAATCTAGACAGCATACTAAAAAGCAGCGACATCACCCTGCTAACAAAAGTAGTATCGTCAAGGCTGCGGTTTTCCTGCAATGGATGGCTATGAAAGTTGGACCATAAGAAAGCTGAGCGCCAAAGAATTGAAGCCTTTGAACTATGATGCTGCAAGTCCCTTGGATTGCAAGGTGATCAAACCAGTCAGTCCCAGAGGAGATCAACCCTGACTGCTCGTTAGAAGGCCAGATTCTGAAGATGAAACTCAAATACTTTGGCCACCTAATGAGAAGGAAGGACTCACTGGAGAAGAGCCTAATGCTGGGAAAGATTGAGGGCAAAAGAAGAAGGTGACAGCAGAGAATGAGGTGGCCAGATGGAGTCACCGAAGCAGTAGGCATGAGCTTAAGTGGACTCTAGAGGATGGTAGAGGACAGGAAGGCCTGTAGGAACATTGTCCATGGAGTCGCAATGGGGTGGACATGATTTCACAACTAACAACATCATTAACACTCCAGGTGATCTTGAATCTATCCCTCTGTTAATTCAGTCTATGACTATGTTGGCTTTTTTTGGCACCTGCAGAAGACTGCTAGCTGATATTTAACTGATTGTCCACTAGGATTCCAAGATTCCTCTCATAGTAGTTACTACTATTGAGCGAGGTACCACATATCCTGGTGGTTTTTCTTCCCTAAATGTAGGGAATACATTTACATGTAAATGTAAATGTTTTCAGCTGCCAAGGCCTCCTGCAACCATCAGCCTGTGAAAACGGAGCTTGGGAGGGCCGCATCAGGTTTGTGTTTGACTTTGGCATGCGGCCCTCCCAAGCTCCGTTTTCACAGGCTGATGGTTGCTCTGTCTTCATTGGTAGAATGAAAAGGAGGGTTGCAGGAGGCCGTGGCAGTTGAAAATGGAGCTCGGGAACCCATTTTTTATGGCAAAAAAACTCCTGACACCACAGGTGCCCCTGACAGGAATGATGTTGAGCTGCCACACCTACCCTGGCCATGCCCACCCTTAAGGCCAAACAAAACCCTGATGTGGCCCTCCCAATCTCTGTTTTCACTGGCAGAGGGATAAGGAGGCCATGGAAGTTAAAACCATAGCTCGGGAGCCTATTTTCACTTGCAGAGCACTCATGTTACCACAGGTGCCCCCAGCAGGAGTGACGTAGAGCTGTCTGCGCCAACTCTGGCCACACCCACCATGGCCCCCCAAAGTCAAACACTACCTTGATGCGGCCGTCTCGAACTCTGTTTTCACTGGCAGAGGGTTACAGAAGGCTATGGCAGTCGAAAATGGAGCTTGGGAGCCAATTTTCACTGGCAAAGTGCTCATGTTACCACAGGCCCCCCAACACGAGTAACATCGAGTTGGCCATACCCACCCTGGTCATGCCCACCCTGGCCTCCAAGGCCAAGAACAACCCTGAAGCGACCCTCAATGAAATCAAGTTTGACACCCTTGCTCTAGGAGGAGACCTTGTGCGATTTTAACATGGAGAGAGGATAGCAGATTATCGACAAAGATTCTGTTTCTTTCTTGTTGATCTAAAAGGGGATCCTCTTCTCTGCTAAGCACATTATCTGCCCTGGAAATTGGTTTCTTTGTTTTTGGAGCATTTGGATGGTGAAGCTCCCAAATGTAAGCCACCAATAGAAAGTAGCACTCTTCCAAGAAAAGACCAACTGCTTATTTATAATTAATGATGATTGAAAAGACAGTATTTTTATAGATGTCTAATAAATGACTTACTAATAGAAAATAGAAATATATATATATATATATATTTTACAGGCAGCAAATATTTTCAATAAAATAGATAACAGCTTTTTATCATAAATATCCAATAGACAATTTTTGTCCTCCCCACCCCCACCCCCAGATCATTGTTAATTGAGGGAATGAGCTGCTAAGAATAGTAGAAAACAGAGGTGGGTTCTTACAGGTTCAGACCGGTTCAGCCGAATAGATAGCAAAAATCAGGACTGACTCTCTGAACTGGTAGTACTGGAAGCCTGCCCATGCCCCCAAACTAGTTTGATCACCCACCTCTGACAGCCCTATATATACCATGGTCATCATGCGGTGTACTACTGTTATTGGCCTTGCCCTCATGTCGTCACTTTCACATGACTTTCTGAGACACTTGAATCCTTGCTGACTTCTCAGCCTGATTGCTGTGTTACTACTGCCTCCTCCTGCGGCTGCCTAAAGGTAAGTAAGTCTATGGCTGTGACTTTGTGGGGTCCACATGGTAGGAAGTGGCAAGAAACTACCGAGAGCGCCGATGGGCTTCATGATCTACGCAAGCCTGGGGACTGGGTGAGGCCTTCCTTGCCACCATTCTCTGGGCTCGCTTAGACCACGAAACCTACTGGCACTTGGAAGGTGACTTTGTGGGGTGCGCCAGGGCAGCAAGAAGCTACCAAGAGTGCTCGCAGATTTCGTGGTCTATGCAAGTCTGGGTATTGGCTGAGGTTTTCCTTGCTGCCACTCCCCAGGCTCGCATAGACCATGAAGGTTGCTGGCACTCTTGCTGCTCCCCCCCAGTCCCTGGCCTCACCAGGTGGGCCTAGCTGACTGGGGTGTCTTTGTGTGCGTCCAGTCCAGCTTACATAAATTTTATTTGCCTCAAAATGGCTGCTTTTATATGTGCAGGTTGGTGCAAGCTTTGCAAGATTTTGTATGTTTCTGTGTGATAAATGTTTTTTTAGGTAATTGTGAGGTGGTTGCTTCTTGCAGCAATCACCTTTTACATGATTCCATGGCTGCTTTCATATGTTGAGCTGTGTGTGGCTTTGTGAGCTCTTGTAGCTTGATGGGTTTTAATGGGTTTCTGATTGTCCTGCTTTTGTTTTCCTGTTTTCCTGGGTTAATCTTGGTCTCAGATCTTTTGTCTTTCCTATCCTGAGGGTTAGTTCTGTTAGGAAACAGGAAAAGAGGAATTCCACGTGAGCTATTTTTAGCCTGCTGATTCCCGTTGTCTTAATGGCTGTACTTAAGAATTTAAGTCTTCCTTTCAACTGGTGCTTTTGACTGGGGTTTTCTTAAAGCAACAAGGGCTGGCTTGATTTTCTTGGCAGTGTTTTTTGTTGTTTCTAGTTCTGTGAGGTTTCTGGCACTGTCCTTTATGCTAATACTTTCCACAATGCCTTGATGGTTTTTATTTCAGTGGCTTTGTCTTTTCTGTCCTTAGGGATAGGGAAAAAACTGATTTCATTTGCAGTCTTTTGGGGGGAAACTTTTGGGGTGTTTTCCTGGCACTGTCATAGTTTGGGGTTTGTGTGTGTAATGTTCCACAGTTATCTACACATTAATAATGATCAAATACTAATAATATTTATTTATACATTTGAGTAACCTTTCCTTACATAATTGGTGTTTTCTTTCATACTTTTAGATTTCTAACTTCTGTTTGTGTTAGTTAGCCATTGATAAAACAAATCCCATGTTAAAAAGTATTTGAAGCCTTCTCCTTGATTTTAATTGTCAATTTATTCATTTCTGTACATTCTATTATTTTCTTTTTTCATTTTCATATCTTTGTTTTTCCACTGTTGTGCAAAAACAATTCCAGCAGCTTTTAACATGTGTAAAATTAAATATGTATTGTATTCCCTTTGAAATACCCCAAAAATATTTCTGGTTTTAAATCCATATCTTGCTTTACCATTGTTTCTAACCATGACACCACTAACTCTTGAATAGCTACTTGGACTGACCTAAGTACTGAACCTAATTCATATATTCCAGTTTTTTGAATTGAGGAATAAATTTCAGAAAAAGAAATCTGCATTATTCTGTGAATCTACCTATGACATTCATTCTTCTTGATCTAACTTCTTAGATGAAAAAATATATCTTTCCTGTTTGTTAGGGGACATCCTTCATGAAAAGACTGTACATTGTTGGGTGAAAACAGAGATCCCTTCTGCTATCTGTAGTCCTCGGCTTACAACCACAATTGAGTCCAAAGCACAATATTGTTTTATTTCTTTTGAAATCAATATTATTTAACAGGATGAAGAAGAGGCAACAGAGTATGACTACTTTCTTCACCAAGAAACCAACACAGGAATAATCAGCTGATCCAAAACAGGCACCAGCACTAGCACCAGCACCAGCACCAGCACCAGCACCAGCACCAGCACCACAAGCACCACCACTTGAAGTGAGAGAAACCAGCAAGTCCATCTCCTGAACTGAAAGTCTTCCAAAACTTCCTGACTGCTGGAGCTTACAGCAATACAGAAACTTCCAGGAGAAGTATGATGGGCTGCAGTGTCAGACAAAAAGTTAGGTTGTGAGTACAGTGCAAAGCATGGGTTCCCATTAGAGAAAGGTGTTCATGTTTCCAGAGAATGGAAAAATTTCCAAGGGACAAATAAGGAGGTGCAGAAGCATCTCTTAGGAAAAATAATGAAGGAACATTTTAAATTAAAATCGCATACCATTTGCAGAGAAAAAATTAAACAACAGGAGCAGGCTGCTATAATAAAATCAGTAGATAAGTCACCTGAAAAACATTTATCTACTAAATTCTAGCACAGCATTTCTTACAGTTAACAATCTGGCACAAAAATGTAGACCATTCTCAGACATTGAAGGACACGTAGATTTGCTAACTGCAATTGGAATAGATCTGGGAGTAGATCTGGGAGTAGGCTTGCATTCACGGAGATCCGCAGTGAAACTTCATTGCAAAAGAAATTTAAACCACCATGTTTACCAGCATTATTGCAAAGAATCTGAAAGTGTGTTTGATGATTGACGAAGCTTCAACACTATCAATAAAAGCAGCAGCTGTGATAGTTTTTGTAAAAGCTGAGTATTCAGAATGCCCAACAACCATTTTTGTTGAGCTGGTGGAATTGGACAAACAAGATACAGAGACCATATGTTCTTTAGTGATGAAAAGCTTACATAAAGTTGGGTTTACCGTGGAATATCTGTGAAAGTATTTAATAGCATTCTGCTCCGACGGTGCCAGTGTTGTGCTTGGGAGAAAATCTGCATCAGAAAATCAGCATCAGAATAGCTAAAGAGTTCCCAAACATTGTAATCTGGCACTGCTTGAACTATCACATCCAACTTGTGCTGGATGACTCCATAAAAGATATCAAGCAACTGAACCACTTCAAAATATTTCTTGACAAGATGCACACCACTTTCCATAAATCCTGCAAGAGACAGACAGAACTTTTCAAAATCTCTGAACAACTGGGCATTGAAATCGTGAGGATTAGCAGAGTTTTGGGACCAAGATGGATTGCCTATAGTTTAAGGTCAACCATAGCTGTGTGGTGTGTTTATCCAGTACTACATCAGTTTTTTCTGAGCAATGAAAAATACCCAGGCATGGTTGCCTGTCTTGAAAATTTAAATTTTTTGACTGATTTGGCCCTAATGATTGATATTCTAAATGAGATTTCTCTTCTGTCAAATGCCCTGCAAGGGAGAAACACAGACATCATCAAGGCCGAACAATTGGTATTGTGATCAATTGAAGCATTTGAAATGCTTAGGTAGGGAAAGGGCCCATATGAAAAAAAAGGTTGATGGAATGATAACTTCAGAAGCCTTCCAAAATATAAAATTTGTTTAAAATCAATGATTTGTTGCACTTCCTTGTGAAAAACTTTTAGAAAGTGTCATCACCAATTTGAAGAAAAGACTGATGGATTGTACAGGTAGCCAATTGCCAGACACAATAAATTACAATTTCTCACATAAGTACTTGAGTGTATCTCTTTAATTGTGTTATTCTTATGTAAGGTGTAAGTGCATGCAATTAAAGTCTTCCTTTCTGTGCCTCTTCTTTGTGCAGGTCATTGGAGCAAGGTGATCAGTTGATGGTGTTGAAGATTGGCAGGACAATCATATTTTCTCTATTAATAGCTATTTTATTGTTTTGTGTGCTTGTTTCATTCTTATGTAGTGCATGCAGTAAAGAGTTCATTTCTGTGTCTCTTCTTTGTGCAGGTAATTCATTGCAGCAAGGTGGCCACTCCCATCTGGTCACATAACTGGCAAGCCACTCCCACCCAATCACATGATGGCCAAGCCATTCCCAGCCAGTCACATGACCACCAAGCCACACCCACAAAATAAGCCATGTCCACAGAACTAGTAGTAATTTTTTTTTTAAACCCATCCCTGGTAGAAACCATTGAAAAGAAAGGAAGGAGCAAGAGATGCAAATATTGGCAAATACTGCTGTTGAAAACAATGGATGCCCTTGAAATTAAGTTTGGTAAAGTCAATTGGAAGACATCTTTACTGCAGCTCTTCAGTTGAATATATGAAAATAGGAAAGAGTCCAAATGATATGCTAAAGTCAAGCTTTGTGACAATCCCCCTAAAAAAAATGCAAAGAAGTGTACCGAATACAGAACAATTAGCTTAATAAGTCATATCCTGAAAACATTCATGAGAATAATTCACACAAGAATATACAATAAAATTGAGGAGTATCTAAGTAATACACAATTTCTTTTCAGAAACAATTGTGGTACATGAAATGCCCCATTCCGCATTCAAATCCTTGTACAGTGCTGTAGTGATGTCAGTCACAATGTTTACATGTGCTTCATCGATTTTCTGACAGCATTTGATAAAATGAGACACAGTAAAATCTTGAAACAAGTGGGACTAGATGATAAAGACATTTGAATAATAAAAAATCTATATTGGCATGAGGTAGCAAATGTGAGACTAGGCAAATACGAAGAGGGGTCAGGCAGGGCTGTATTCCGTCTCCACTGTTGTTTAATATCTAATCTGAATCAATTTTCAACAAAGCATTGAAAAACATAGATGCTGGTCTCAAAGTAAATGGTGTTCAAATCAACAATTTAACGTATGTTGATGATACAGTTCTGCTTGCCAATAAGCATGAAGACATTCAGCTCCTCATCAACAGAGTCTCAGAAATATCTGAAAATTATGGCTTGAAGCTTAACACTTCAAAAACCAACATCATGCTCATTAGCAAACAACCCATTAATTTACAACTGATAAATTTGGAAGGAATGCCACTAGAAAAGTTGAAAGGATCACATACCTCGGTTTTAATTTACATGAAAGCTGGGACATGACCACTGAAGTAAAAACAAGGATAGAGAAAGCACAAACAGCATTCTTCAAAATGAAAAAGGTCTTCTGCAGTCACAACATAAGCCTAAGACTGAAAATCAGGCTTGTCAGATGTTATATCTTTTCTATCCTGTTCTACGGAGTAGAGAGTTGGTCTCTGACAGAAAGCCACTTGAAGAGACTAGAAGCATTTGAAATGTGGATTAACAGATGGCTGTTATGTATAAGCTGGGTTAACAAAATAATAAATGAGGTGTTGATAAGCCATCTGGGAAGGCAAAGGGAAATAATCAAAGCCATTAAAAGGCAAAAATTAGAATATTTTGGACATGTGATGCGACACCCAGAAAAATACGATATCTTTCACATAATCCTCCAGAGAAAGATTGAAGGCAAACGAGGTCCAGACAGAAGAAGAACATCATGGCTTCAAAACTCAAGGGACTGGTTTGGACAAAATTCAGCAGCATTTTTTTGTGCGGCTGTTGACAAAAATAGAATTGCCAACATGTTCGCCAACGTCTGATGACGAATATGGCACAAGAAGAAGAAAGTCAATTGGACTGAAATCCCTTCTTTTGTAGTACTTTTGCTCCCTGGAACTGGAAACAGTTACTTTTTCCTTTGCCTTCTCCAGTTTTTCTCTTACCTTTCTCTCTACTCTAGCTCCTCTTTTGCCTTCCACTGTGCTCTTTTTTTGTCAGGACTTACTCCTGACTTTCATAGTCCTAAGAAAGAATTGTATGGGGGTGCCAGGGTCTGTTTGCTTGTGTTTGTGTGTGTGAGAGATGTTTCTCTATATAAGAATTGTCCGGAGAAATAGATAGAGACCAGTCAATGTTTAAAAGGAGGCAAATAATTTAAGTTAGTCATGAAGTTAAGTCCTTAAGTATTTATTTTTGGGCTGGCTCTTCCTTTTCATCAAAGGTAGATTCTGGGGAGGGTGTGTGTGTCAACAGCAGTCATAGCGAAATGATGGGCATGTGGTGATTTAATCACCCAAAAGCCACCAGCAATTTATTAGTTAGGACATTTGATACAAGGGTGTTTCTGTTTGCCATGGGACTTAAATGCAGATATCATCATCATGTTCCCTACTCCCCACAAATATCCCTAGTCTTTATCTTATCGCATCTGCAGATAACCGCCCTGCCGCCCTGTTTGGGGTGACCCGCTCCCTCCTTCAACAGAGGCCGCGGGAAGCCCCTTTGCAGGGCAGAGCAGAGGAATTTGGAGAATATCTGCAGGATAAAATCGCTCAGATCTGGAACGAGTTGACCTCTATGGAAAGTGGTCTGGAGGGACCATCCGAGGCAGGTCTTGAGACCATATTATGGGAGGAGTTTGATTTTGTTACTTCTGATGATATGGACAGGTTGTCAAGGCGACTGAATGCCACCACATGTTTATTGGACCCGTGTCCCTCCTGGCTTGTACTGGCATCCTGGGAGGTTACACGAGGCTGGCTCCAGGAAATAGTGAACACTTCTTTGAGTGAGGGGTTCTTGCCAGCCGCCTTGAAAGAGGCGATGGTGAGACCCCTCCTCAGGAAGCCTTCCCTGGACCCAGCGTTGTTAGTAAATTATCGTCCGGTCTCCAACCTTCACTTTCTGGTGAAGGTTGTAGAGAGTGTAGTGGCACAGCAGTTCCCCTGTCACCTGGAGGAAATTGACTATCTGGACCCGTGCCAGTCCGGCTTCTGACCTGGGCACAGCACTGAGATGGCATTGGTCGCGTTGGTGGATGATCTCTGGAGGGCCCGGGATAGAGGCTGTTCCTCCATCCTGGTCCTATTAGACCTCTCAGCGGCTTTTGATACCATCGACCATGGTATCCTATTGCACTGACTGGAGGGGTTGGGGGTAGGAGGCACCATTTTATGATGGTTCTCCTCCTACCTCTCCGGTCAGTTGCAATTCATGTTGGCAGGGGGGCAGAGGTCGACCTCGAGGCCCCTGTGTGGGGTACCTCAGGGGTCGGTCCTCTCGCCACTCCTGTTCAACACCTATATGAAGCCGCTGGGCGAGATCATCCCTGGTTTTGGGGTAGAGTACCATCAGTACGCTGATGACATGCAGCTGTACATATCTACCCCAAACCACCCCAACGATGCCGTTGAAGTGATGTCCCGGTGTCTAGAGTGCGTACGGGCCTGGATGGGGAGTAACAAACTTCGACTCAACCTGTCCAAGACCGAGTGGCTGTGGTTTCCGACGTCCCGGTACAGCCAGTTGATGCCATCACTGGCCATCGGGGGCGAACTGTTAGCCCCCATGGAAAGGGCCTGCAACCTAGGCATCCTTCTGGACTCCCGGCTGTCCATGGAGGACCATGTGACGGCCGTAGCCAGGGGGGCTTTTTACCAGGTTCGCCTGGTATGCCAGTTGCACCCCTTTCTTGACCGGGACGCCCTCCGCACAGTCACTCAAGCACTCGTGACGTCCCGTCTAGACTACTGCAATGCTCTCTACATGGGCTCCTCTTGAGGTGCACCCGAAGACTGCAGCTAGTGCAGAATGCGGCCGCGCAGGGGATTTTGGGAGCCTCACGGCATTCCCATGTAGCCGAGCTACATACGAGACCGCCTCCTGCCCTTCGACCGATCCGCTCCCATAGAGAGGGTCTTCTCCGGGTGCCGTCTGCCGGGCAATGCCAGTTGGTGACCCCCAGGGGAAGGGCCTTCTCTGTGGCGGGCCCAGCCTTCTGGAACAACCTACCCCCCGAACTCCGGACCACCACGGACCTCCGCCTCTTCTGCCAACGTCTGAAGACCCATTTCTTTCATCTAGCCAGCCTTGCCTAGTTCCCGAGACCACCCCTAGAGACTGAGTTTTAAATTGTTTTAAATGGATTCAAATTTGTTGGTAATTTTTCTAGGATATTTTTAGCACAGGCCGCCTCAAATTTAATTAGATTTTAATGTTTGTAGTCGTATTTATTTATATGTTCGTATTTATTTATGTTGTACTTTTACTTTTTAACTTCCTGTGCACCACCCTGAGTCCCTTTGGGGAGATAGGCGCAGTATAAAAATAAAAACAAATCTAAAAAAACTAAATCTTATCAACCCCAAGTGTGACAAATGTGAAGCCAGGAGGACTTTACAGTTTAACCTTTTTAAAAAAATCTTAATTTGGAAATCAGGATGATATTCTAGATTGTACTCAGACATTTAATTACTTTGGGTCACTTTTGCTGTTACTGAGTTATCATTTTAATATTTTCAAGGATGATTTTGTTTTTAGATTTACCATGACTATTGTAAATTGTCCCACAGAGGATTCTCATCACATAAACTTCTGGATTTAAGTTGCTTGCAATGTGACACAAATATAATCAATAAACTTTGGGTGAAGGAAGACAGCTGTGTGTTTCCCAGGAAGCTCTTTTTTCTGTGGGTGATTATCTTGTGTGCACTATCGCAGGCAAACTCTGTCCACAGTTGGAATTTGATCAAGAATGGCTCAGGGTTGCCTCAGCTTTCCATCTGTTCAAGGTTGGTAAAATGAGGATTCAGATTGATAGAGGCAATATACTGACATTGTAAACTGCTCAGAGAATGCTGTGAAGTACTACAGGGAGATATATAAGTTGAGGTCCTACTAATTTCTACTGTGACTCTGACCCCAAAACATTAATCACAAATATCTGAGTGATCTAATGAAACCAACTCATTATCAATAAAAGAGGCCACTCCTATATTGTTGCCATGGTTTTTTTGGAATTCTATGATGTCAGGAACCATGGTAAACTGATGTCACAGCAGTGGCATTATCCTGCAGCCTCCATATGGAATAACATGTGGTTACTTGGTAACTGCATCACCACAATTGTTGGCTGCAATGTTCCAAGCAGCCTTCATTTGGGTAAAAGGAGCGAGAGGGGATAGGCATCATGAGATGTGTTGCCCCCTTTGCAACCCAAATTTTCCTGGTTGGAATGCTGGTATTTTTTGAAAGGTTGAATGGATTCGTACTTCCATGCCCAGCCTCAAACATTTATTGCAAAAGGGATACCAATTCTCCCAGTTATTACAATCCTCATATTCGGGAGACAATTGGTAATTTCATTGAATTTCTTAGGTCATCAATTTTAAAATTATGGAGTAGATTAACTAAATCAACTCCTCATGAATATTTGGATGAAATTCATGAAAAGCTGCTGAAAAAACTGTATAAATCATCCAATGTCCCACAAGTGGCACCCAAAGCAAAAATAACCATAAAGGAAGAGACTAAAGAGTTGGAACTCCAAAAGGATTTAACTACAGAAATTCTGGACGCTTCTAGGGACATCAGCATGAGAACTAAAAGCTTTCTAGATGGGTTAAAGAGTGATCAGAATATGGTAAAGAAAAATCACAGGATTCAAAAAAATCAAAGAAAAAAAGACTTAGCTGTTAGGTTATCAACAAAAAGGCAAGGATTAGAAAAAACCACAGGAAAACTTGCAGAAGATCAGGTAAAACATAATTCACATGCAATGGCTGAAAAACAGTTGAAGCTTGACTGGCGACAAGTGCCTCTGGCTACCAAAACAAAAATTGCAGAAAACAAAGAGAAATCTCATGAGTTGGAGATCCAAAAGGAAGTGGACGCAGACATTTCAGAACATTCTGGTGACATCAACATGAGATCTAAAAGCCATCTGGAATGGTTAAAGAGCCATCCAAAAATAGTACAAGGAGATCATGAGCTTGGAACAAAACAAACAGGAGAAGAGTTATTTCTTATGTTCCTAACAAAAAGGCTACAATTTGCAGAAAGCATAGACAAACTTCAAGTAGAGCAAGTAAAATCTGCTTCACACACAATGCCTCAACAATGGTGGAAGCCAGCAAGACAACAAGCAGCTCTGAAGGTTAAGAGGTGGCCACAGGTGACCCTCAAAGAAAAAATTAAAAAAAACAAAGGGAAAACTCAAGAGCTGGATATTCCAAAGAAAGTGCCTACAGAATTTTCAGAGGTTCTGAAGATTAAGAGGTGGCCGAAGGTGACTCTGAAAGATAAAATAAGAGAAAACAAAGAGAAAACTCATGAACCGGAGACGCAGAGGGAAATGAAAACAGAAATTTCAGAAACTCAGAAGGTTAATACAGGGCCGAAGGTGATTCTCAAAGCAAAAATAAAAGGAAAAAGAGAGACATCTCATCAGTTGGAGATCCAAAAGGAAGTCACTACCGAAATTTCTGAAGCTTCTGGGGACATCAGCCTAAGTGTTAAAAATCCCGTGGAAAAGTTAAAGATCCATCGGACAATGGTACAGAAAGTTCATGAGATTGGGAATACACCAAGTGAAGAATATTTATTTGTTTCGTTCCCAACAAAAAGAAGAGGATTTGCAAACGCTCCTGTTAGACTTTCAGCAGAGCGAGGAGAACATGGTTCACATTCCATGGCTGAAAACACAGGGAAGCCTGCAGTGCTACTACATTCTCAGCAGTTTCCTTCCCTTAAGAGGCTTCCTCAAGCATCCATTCACTCTTTACACAAGCGCTCAATTTTACACCTGCCAACTGAGCTGCCACCTTTGACTACCTCTATTATAGTGGATGATGATAGTGAGGAAGAGCCAGGTAGAGACAACCTCATTCTGGAATCTGGCAGCAAATCAACAAGGCCCAACCATGGAAAACACCTTGTAGTCGACCAGCAGCTAAAAGAGAAAAATCCTCAAAATGAACAAATAGCAGAGAAACTTTTGGCGAAGGAACTTGAGTCTCAGAAATCAAGAGAGGAAAACCTTCTCAGGCACTTAATGATTGGAGAAAACAACCCCAGAATTAATACTGAGGAATCTGAAACTTTGAATGAACAATCATTGTCTGATAAAACATTGTCCAATGAAGTGGATTGGGAGTATCAGGAAGAATCTACGTCTGCTCCTCCTTCATCTGACATTTTGCCAAGCACTGATAACTATTTTCTTCAGGCCGATGTCTTTGAAATTGCAGTGAAAAAAGAGTTGGCACACCTGATCCTTAATGAGCCTCTGAGGAACCTAATTGCCCAGTTGATCCGTATCATAAAAGTGAACTGCAGAGAACTGACTACCCAGACGTCTTGTGGTTTTCTCATCTCTAGAATAGGGCTTGCAATGAGACTCTTCAACAAGAGAAAACCCATCCAGGAACCATCTGCTCGGTTGAAACCCTACTTGTCGCTGACTAAAAATGAAACCAATATGAATATAGAAAGCTCCAGAACAATGGAGAAACCTTCTGAAGGGGTAAAAGCAACCTAGATAAATAATGCTAATAGGTGTACAAAAAGAGCATTACAAGATTTGGTTACCTAGATGTCTCCCCCCCTCCCCAAGGCCCAATTGAAGCAAATTGTGCATTCATTTCTGTAAAGCCAGTTACTGTTTTTGAGTAAAAGCCTTGCTAGATTGTTTACTGTAATGTGCATGTGTCAAGATGCTTCTCTGCCTGATTCCCATCTCTATATACAAGGATAAGAGACATGTAAGGGTCTTACAAATTGTGATCAGCATCTGGGGAGAGCCGTGTATAGCACAAAGTTAAAGTAACTGAAACATGAAAACAAGGGAAAGCCGAATGAGGTTTATTAGAATTAAATCAGAAATTTCAGATATGATTACTTTAATAAAATTGGATTGATAAAACGGTTGTTGCTTTTAAAGGGTAGGTGGACCCGAATATACTTTTCTTCTGGGGAAAAGAGTTCTTATGTTAAAATACACAAAGGCCCACCTTTCACTTTACTTCTCTTTGTTTAACCTTGCAGATACCAAAGCAGGGAATTCCACAATATGGGAATGGCCTCAAATGGTGGTTGGCTGTTTCAGTGACAACAGTGACGGTGGTGGTTATTTTAATAATTTGTTTGATTGAGGTAAGCTGAACTATTTTTCTATAGTTCCTTACATTCGTTTATTTACCCATTATATTTCAAAGTCTAATAATGAAAAGAGAAATTTCTCCAAACTCTTAATATACTGCTTTAGTGAAGAGCCAGCATTTGCTTGAATACCGTAAGTCAGAAACCACATTACCTCAACCAGGATTTAATATAAAATATCATCTCAAAGGATGGGATTGGTTTTTGTAAAATTATTGGTGAGGGGAATGAATAGGGGTAACTAAATGGGTGTATTAAGCTTGGATTCATTCCATCTTCAGTTCACGTCTGGCTGGCAGGCTTGATTTGCTCCATAAGACTTCTTATGAGGTTTATGAAGACCATGTTGGGGACCCCAATCTTTTTATAAGCAGAAGATGGAGAAAAAGAAAATTTTGTTATTGAGAAGCAGAGAAAAAACATTGTTCTCTGTGACAGTCATTGATTCTTTTTCCTCATTGTGAAAAATATTTACATTTATCCCTCACAACTTCACCTCTCCTTTTGGATTCAACAGATCTGTTCTCATCAATCTGCCAAAGGAACAGAAGGAAGCCCTCCTGTAAAACGGTAGCTCTTCCCTGAAGATACTTAGTTATTTGAAACTCTCTACTGTGAAAATCCTATTTATGAGGAACAGTCTCAAGATTAAGTGGCAATGCACTTATAAAACTCTTAAAATGCAAATTTTAGTTCACAAGACGCTGCATCGAAAAGTTGAAAACACTGAAAACATCATCAAATAATCTGATTTTTTGCTGGTTGAATTTGTATGTTTAGCATTAACTTCCTGCTACATCCCCAAATTGGTGTCATATCCTTTTTTCCCTTCTTCTCTTGGCAACTTTCAAGTAAGTTCAGTGCTAAACAAACATTAAAGCTCAAATTAGCAGGACGATATGCCTGCTAATGAAGCCAAAAATAAGTAAAACCCAAAACAGCACACCTGCAGTGTGCACTCTTAAAACTTTGGAGACAATTGCAGGTGTGTGTTTCAGCATAAGAGGCAATTAAGGTTTCTGCTGCCTGGTTATTACTTGTACATGCACAGAAGAATCTTGTGACTGAAAAGCCTTTTAAGTCCATTTTGAGAAACAAATATATACATCTTTTATTACATGATAAGAGTTTGTATACTTTTCCAGTAGAGAAATGGATGCCATATTTGATTTGAACATTGTCAAAAGGTTTTATCAAGTCTAAGATCTCACTATTGTTTTCTTATTAATTGTTTCTTTAAGGACATTTCTGGGTAGAAAGAAGAAAGATACACATGAAAAACAGGTATGTAAATGCAGAAGCAATCACTGGCTATTTGGATCTGAAAAACGTGTATAAACATTCCCATAAGTATTACAGATGTGGCTCTGGCAAGTCTGAATTTAATCATCATCATCATCTTCATCATCATCAATACAAATCACTGAATGGTGGATTCTAAAAATTTTAAAAAGCTGCCTAGAATAACTTATGTGTGAGTTGGATGGTTACTTAAATTGGTTTAAATAAATAAATAAAAATATAATCCTGTCATTTTGGGAGTATATTAAACTCAGTGAGGCTTCTGAGTAAATATGCTTCAGGATTGGGTGCAGTATTTAATATAGGTTGGCTTTTACTTGGTAACTGAAGTCATCTCTCTAAATGTAGCTGTTCCTATTTTAAAGTCACTCATTGAGTTTTAAAGTCATTTAAGACAGTCAGGATAATCACTCCATATTGACAGTTCTGTGGATAAAGATCGCAGCTTCCTAACCGTTCCTCCTGAATTTGCCAGTTTCCCTCACTTCTCACCATTTCTTCTGGATCCTGTAAGACAATCAGTTGCCTTCAGGAACAGGAGGTAAACTTATTTTCTCTTCAAGTAGAAGTAATTCAGAACCACACCAGCTTCTCTGTAGAATGAGAAGGCCATTGTAACAGCCAATGGTCTGGAGTCTTTCCAACACCTGTGATTCATAGATGACTGACAATTTAAAATGTCCAAATATATGCTATATATTTAGGAAAAAACCAATATTTTGAACTATTTTGAAGACTTTTAATGACATAGTTCCCACATTGCACCAAACTGTGGATGACAAGAAAATTATTTATGGAGTAAATGGCTAGATTCACAAAACTTAAAGGGAAAATCTGAATGTGTGAAGTGTATTGAGACAAATGTGAAAATCATATCTTGCAATTTTATGTATTTTGTGTATTTATCATTATTCCTAATGCATCTTTTCAGAAGAAAGTTTTGCTACAACTATTTGTGACTTATTAAATATATCAAAGATAAACAAATATGGCTTAGAAAGATTTTGCAAGCATCTTTTCCAGCTCTGTCAAACCCATTAATGTGGAAGATAACATGTATGAAGCAAGATTGGTCTTTTGAAAAGATTCCATAAGAATAATAGTGACAATTCACTTAACCCAGAGTGGTATCTACCAGACGAATTGATAAAAGCTTTATTTCCATATAACATTAAGGCATATATTTATTTCATACATCATAATTAAACTAAAATTAAATAATATATATTAAGCATAACAACATTTGAAAAGTTTAGGAATGCTAATACTTTTTTAACTGCAGCCAACTACTAATGTTACTGGCTACTAACACTAAATTAGTAGAAATACAAAATACATTCCAGAATTCTCTATCATAGTTAAAGAGGGAGCTAAAATTTGTAACTTAATTAGGAGTTCATAATTAAGTTTGCTCTAATTTGCTAGCCACATATTCCTTCAGAAAGAATCTCCATTCCAGGATCTGGAATTTGAATCTGGGACATAAATAAAATGTTAATGCAAAACAAACATTAAAATCTCAGGCTGAAGTTTTATTTTCATTTTATTTTCACATCCTTTCCTCATGTTTAGACTTCAGCAGAATCTTTGGAAAAGCCTCCTTGGCTTGAGGAAATGTATAATGATAAAGTATGGAAAAAATACAGCGGTGATGAATCTCATGATGAAGAATCCTCTGAAGAGGACGTGATATTCAGTCGTGAAAACATAAGGTATTTTTTCTTTTCTTTTTCCCCTTTGGCACGTATTACAAGAAAGAAATTCACCAAGTATCAGGAGGAGGAGGATGCATTTCATGGACCAGGTCTTGCCACATCTTCCTTTCTTGCACTACTTCCTTGAGTTTTTGCCTGCTATGGTTGATGTCAGGCTTTGATGGTGTCCAGCCACCATGTTCTTTGGCAGCCTGGCTTCCTTTTACCACTGACTCTTCCAAATGTAATTGCATTCTCCAGTGAATTCCCCTGTGCGACGTGGCCAAAATAAAACTAGAGTGGGAATCATCCCAATCTGAAACTTAGAAAACATCTTTATATTTTTAATTTTAAAAAAATTGGACCAATTTTGGATTTGTCCAACTGAGATCACTGCAATGTGTTTTACATCAGGCAACTCAGAAGCTACAACTGGCCACAAAACCAGTGGCACATGCAACCCTAGGTTTGCCAGTCTTACACCTCTGTTGTATGAGCTATATTGGCTCCCAGTTTTCTCCTGGGTGTAATTCAAGCTCCTAGTTGTCACCTTTAAATGCCTACATTTAAAGGGATCAGGATATTTGCAGGATTGCTTCTGCCAAACAGTATCTGCCCTTCCTACCAGATCGGATAGGGTAGGTATGCTCCAGTTCCTTTCCTGAAGTCTTGCCATCTAGTGGGAGCCCGGAGTTGTGCCTTTTTCTGTGTCTGTCCCTACCTTATGGAACACCCTCCCCCCAAAAGATTCACACTCCCCCCAAAAGATTCACACTCCCCCCAAAAGATTCACACTCCCCCCAAAAGATTCGACTCCCCCCAAAAGATTCAGGTGCGGGGATGGAAAAAGAATGTCTGAAGCTGGTGGTGAAACATCCCAAAGGAATGACTGTGGAGTCTGGTTTTTGTTTTCATTTTAATAATAATAATATAATAATATATTTATTTATTTTATATACCGCGTCCTCTCCCCAAGGGGACTCGGAGCGGTGCACAGGGAAAACTAAAACACATAAAATATATACATGAATAAATACAATACCTAAAAATAAATTAAACCAATCGTCCCTGCACTAAAATCCCCATTAAAACTAGTCGTTCCCTAAAAACCCTAAAGGAAGAGACTACCCTAGGCCGGCCAAGCAGAAAAAGTGTGTTTTTAATTTTTGGCGGAAGGAGCGGAGGTCCGTGGTTGTTTTAATGTCGGGGGGAAGGTCGTTCCAGAGGGCTGACAAAGTCTAGTGGACGGCACCCGGAGAAGTCCCTCTCTGTGGGAGCGAATCGGCCGTGAGGAAGTATGGGGCAGGATCCGATCCCGCAGGTAGCTAGGTCCCGAGCCATTTTATGGTCTAATAGTTTCGTTTTATAGTTTATTAATTTTATTATTATTACTACTCAGAATTTTGTTTAAGATGGCTAGCCATACAAATATTCCTTATAGAGGTAAAGTCTGGCATTCCACAGAAATGCTTACTTTCTTCTTCCATTGAAAAAAGCCACAACATATCTGCAAAAATGGAAAATGTATGCAATTGCAGATGTTGCCCTTGTTGACGGCAAAATTCAGATGTTCTCTTCATATCCTACTTCTGTAGTTTGCTGGGGACACCAGTTAGCTTTTCTGGCATTGGCTGTTTTCTCTAAACATAAGTTCTCTAAACTGCAGAACCCTTGTGTGTAATATCGTTTTGAAAATAGGTTTGTATGCAACCGTCATGTACAAAATCTTATTGTTGAACAACAAACCTTGTAATTTCTGTTCTTTATCAGGCCTTCAGAAACACCTCAGCCTCGTCCTAGGGAAATAACGTGAGTTACTACATATACTACAAAACTATTGCTAATGTTGTTTTCCTGTTTAAAATTTAGAGCACCACAACAATTTTTCTGCATTTCTGTTGAAATGAAATTATTAGAAAATAATTATTAGAGTGCTGTTTCCAACATAATTGAGTAACTGAGCAGAGTTCAAAACTATGGAAGAATACTTATGGTATTTCATTGAACTTTTAGATTTTCAATATATATTTCAATAGGTATATTTTAGCCCATGTATTATAGGACGTATCCTCTGCAATAATGTACTTTATTTTTCACGTAACTACATTTTCCTCATATTTTAGCAATCCAAAAGTGGAGATATAATTCAATTAATATTTTAGAAACAGCTACAATGGATACAGACCCAGTTGTTGCAGTGGTTTAAGTAACAGACTAGAAGCCAGGAGGTGGTGAGTTCTAGTCTCACCTTGGGCATTAAGCCAGGAAGGTTCCCTCAGCCCTAGGAAGGAGGCAATGGCAAACCACTTCCTAAATCTTTCCTAGAAAACTGCAGGGACAGTCCAGACATTTGCTAGAAGTCAACATTGATGTAAAGGCATGCACACAAACAGTGATAATTAATAAATCCAACAAAAACCTTTATGTAAATCTCTCCAAACTGGTTAACTTAGAGCAAGAATGCCATCTGGGTTCAGAACCAATTAAACCAGGGGTTCCCAAACTTGGCAACTTGAAGACTTGTGGACTTCAACTCCCAGAATTCTCCAGCCAGCTCTGCTGGCTGGAGAATTCTGGGAGTTGAAGTCCACAAGTCTTCAAGTTGCCAAGTTTGGGAACCCCTGAATTAAACAAACAACTGTGCCTTTAAGATATGCCTTTAAATGTTCTTTAAAGCCTTAAAGCTTTAAGGCTTTAAAAGAACTGCAGAAGAAGTCCTTTATGTTGGGATCAGATTCTATTTTCTTCAAGGACACATACACATTTTACATTGGTTAAGATGAACTTGTTATTCTATTGCATCCTGTCCTGTAGGGTTGTTTCTCGAGGCATAGAAGAGACATTAACCACTGGTGCTTCCAGAAAGCTAATCCACTTCTAGTACCAAAGTTAGAGACATATTTGTTTATGTTCTTATTTATTGGATATGTGTTTTACCATTTCTTTTCCTGTGGACTCAAGATAGAATATAGGGGAGTCCACACTTTTTTTTACCCCAACAGCAACCAACCTGTGAGGTAAACTTATCTCAGGAAGTGACTGTCTCCAAATTACTCAGAGGGCTCCATGACATTTGTGGAGATTTGAACCTGGGTCTCTCCACACCTGGTCCAACAGTTTAACCCAGTTTAAATCACACTCTCAAGTATGAATCAACAAGCTGAAGCAGAATGAGAATACATAAAATAAATACATGTATATAACAACCAAAGGCTTGAAAAAAGCTACCAGAATCTGCTTAGATGTTTTGGAAAAGCTAGACATCAAATTCAACAGAGCTGAGGCCCCGGGTCAGCAAAGCCATTTTAGGATTCTTATGAGCAAACACACAATTGTTGCTACCTTTAGAGAATTTGTGAAATTCTGGGTTCACATAAGGAAATAAAAGATCACAAGTTTGTTCTTTATTAACCATTGAAATTTGGATTACTCTCTGTTTTTGCTTTATCTTCCTAGGGAAATAATGCCACTACCCCCACCAGCAGCAACTGAACCTCCAGCTCCAGCTCCAGCTCCAGCTCCAGCACCAGCACCAGCACCAGCACCAGCACCAGCACCAGCACCAGTCCCAGCACCAGCACCAGCTCCAGCACCAGCACCAGCACCAGCACCAGCACCAGCACCAGCTCCAGAGCCTGTTAAAAAGGCCAGTTCAAAGAAACTGTGAGTATCTGTAGAGTTATATGTGTGGGATAGAATTTCTTTACGTGAAGGTAGATTCACCTATAGATTCTAATTCATTCAGTTTATGAAAGGGCCATGGTGGTGCAGTGGTTAGAATGCAATATTGAAGGCTAACTCAACTGCTCACTGCCAGGAGTTCAAACCTGATTGGCTCAAAGATTGACTCAGCCTTCCATCCTTTCGGTATCATTAAAATGAGGACTCAGATTGCTGGGTGCAATATGATGACCAGTGGTGGGATTCAAATTTTTTTTACTCCCAGTTTTGTGGGGCATGGCTTGGTGGGCACATCCATCAGAGGATGCCTCATAGTGCCTTGGTGGGCATGGCGTGGCATGGTGGGTGCTGCAGGGGAAGGATACTGTAAAATCTTCATTCCCTCCTAATCAGCTGGGACTTCGGAGACAGTCAGAGGTGGTATTTACCCATTCTCTGAACTACTCAAAATTTCCGCTACTGGTTCTTTAGAAATAGTTAAAAATGGCTGAATACTACCTCTGATTCTGACTCTATAAACCTGACTTTGTAAAGCACTGTATATAAATCTTAGTTCTATTGCTATACAATTTCTTAATCATATTTATATACACTGATTGTGTTACATAGTCGCTATACTAAAAGAGGGCGCTATAGCCTTATCTATAGGCAAGCAAATTGGGATGGAGTGATATTTGCTCAGGAGGAAGAACAAAATTCTCCAATAGAATGGAGAGGACCATTTATCTACAGCATGTTTCTCAATCACAGAACCTTTAAGATGAGTGGATGTCATCTCCCAAAATTCCCTAGCCAGCCATGCTTAATATTACCATCTTAAAGTCCCTGAGGTTGAGAAAATCCAGTCTAAACTTCCTTTCATTTTAAGACGTTTGAAAAGAAATGAGCCATTATCCTTCCTGGTATAATGTGTCCATAGGAAGGATGCAATCTCAGTTGTAGCAGAGTTCTTTTTAACTTCTCTTCTGTTAAAACACTTTTCTCTTCTTTGTCAGGTCTGAAAAAGAAACACCCACTACTGAAACAACACCAACAACTGAGTGAGTAGTTGAGTCTCTCTCAAGGAATGTTATTTAGCTTATATCCTTTTTCCTCCAATATATTTCCTGGGAACTTTACAATTTTAAAATGACAATTTTAGATGCATCAGAATTCTTTTTAACTTCTATTCAGTTAAAATGTTTTTCTGTTCTTTGTCAGGTCAGAGAAAGAGACGCCCACTAGTGAAACTGCAGCAACTGAGTGAGTAGTAGAGTCCCTCAAGGATTGTCCTTTAACTTACAACCTTTTTCCTCCAAGATATTTCCTGGAAAGGGAAGGAGACAATCTTAGTTGCAGGCAGAATTCTTTTTAACCTCAATGTTTGTTTGTTCTTTGCAGGTCAGAAAAAGAGACGGCTGCTAGTGAAGCCAGTCCAAAGACTGAGTGAGTACTACAGTCTGTCAAGGGCTGTTCTTTCACTTACAACATTTTTCCTCCAAGTTATTTCTAAGTAATGTGATTGTTTAAAACAACATCTGATTTGTACTGTTGCTATTGCAGCTTCATCGTTATTAAAATCAACAACTTTACACTCCTAAAAGCCTTTGCATATATAAACTAAATATAAAATACACTGCACACAGAATTGTAACACCCTAATTCCTCCTCTACTGTAATAGCATGAAATAATCTGGAAAAATAAAGGGTCCATTTTTTAGTAGCTGGACACATTTCAGATTCTAAGAGCATCCTGCATTAAAAATTTAAATTGGGGGAAGCAGAACTAGGAAGCAGAGGATGCCTCCTAGTTCTAGCACTCACTAACCTGGTTGAAACTACGAGGCAAAAAGCAGCATTGTTTTCAGATTGCCCCACTCCCCAAACCCAAATGAGAGTTTCTAGCTGAGTGCAAGAAACTGCCCAAAATAATTTGCTCCCCAAATTTGAGCAGCAGAGAGGCTTACTTTATTTTGGTTCATATTAAGGAAAGTTTTATGAAATCTTCTCACTCTCTCTAGTGTAAGTAAATGGAGATAACGATGCTACAAAACTGAATTGTTTGCTGGTACAATAGGGATGGAGAAATGCCTTGCACGATGCTTTTTTGGATTGACCTCTTCTGCCACAAATCCATTTGCCTACAAACTCTGTTCCAACCTGACTGGGGCTTAGATAAAAGAAGGCTTAAATATGGGGTTGACTGCCCTCTAGGCCCAACAGAAGATACCACAATGCCAGATGAAAGAGAACCTTCCTATTAATAAAATAAAATAAAATCCTCATGACTGTATTTGGAGAGACAAAGAAAAGCTTCTCCTTTCCCATCTTTTATCTTTCAATTATCTTTCATTTATTAACTTTGTCTTTGATTATAGTCATTTTTATAATCTTAGAAATATTTATCTTTTAAGCTGTAAGCCTCACAGGGTTGCTTAGAAAGAAGATGGGTAGCAATTAAATTGAATAAATAAACAGATACATGAGGAGGGCAAGCTGACCAAGTGAAGATAAAATATTCAACTGCTGCCAGAACAATATTTTAATTCTGCTTTTAATTTTTCTTTTAACCAGGGCTTCAGAAGAAGGAGAAGGAACCGAAGGTGGTTCTGCAAAAGCGTAAGTAGCTTCAGTGGGCAAGTCAGGAGGATTTCTCTTTAAGAATTTTTGAAGGGATTCAGAATGCATTATGGGATATTTAATGTGTAAAACACCTCATAAATCTCATCATTTTATTTCACTGTTCAACAGTAGAAAGAAAAAGTTCTAGAAGGAAATAGGAAAAGGAAGGAGCAAAATTAGAAAAGAGCAACAACTTTTTACCTTTTCCCGTTCTGGAGTACCAAACCCCTATTATGAAAGGGAGGAGATGCTCCTTTCGGTGTCTATTCATTGTATGTTTCTGTTGCATACATGTGGATGTAATTTCCAATCACTTTTCTATCTATCTGATTCTAACAGATTGGAGGCTTTTTCAGTTTTGCTTTTGTATTTAAATTGGATCCTATATTTACTCCTATACTGGATCCTATATTTGAAGAATAGTCAGAAACCTCCTGCTCGCCTTAGGGCTTCACTTCTCCCTTTCCTATCCTCACCATGGATAGAAAGTGAGGCTGCCAGACCCCAAGTAGCTATTGGGAGAAGATTCTATGGGTGAATACAGAGGCCTTTTCTCTTAGAGCAACTGGCTATGAGAGGGTTGTTCAAATGCAGCTCTGAAACACTGAAATTCTTGCTCTTCTCAAAAAAATAATGGCACCTCAATATATGGATATTTCCTTAGAAGTCCCTGAGAATAAGGGTGCTGGATCAATTATAATAATAATAGCTTGACAAAAGTTGAAGAGACTGATTAGAAAAATAGGTAGCTTTATAACCGCATCGTAATTTGTTCTTTAATTCCTTTTATATCTACAGAGAGTCAGAAGGAGGAGACGAAGACGAAGACGAAGACGAAGAGGAAGAAGACTAATCCTACTTATATAAAATACTGCTTGTTGCTATATATTTTACTATTAAATACATTTCTCCATACATCTTTTTATTGTTATCCTTATCCTGAAGCTTTAAAACATTTCAAAATAGCTATTCTCCCATCTGGAGCAACTGGAAATGGGTTGAGCTAAGGGTCTTATTCCTCATGGCCCTGCTGGCTACCAATGATAAAATCTATATAGGTTTCCTGATGCCAGAATGATGTGTTACAAATGTGTAGATTATTCACATGACATTTCTGCAGCAGCAGGATTACTCGTATGTATGTATTCGTTTATTTATTGCTTCTCTATAAAATGTTCAATAATGTTTCTACGTTGACAAAGGCTGAATAAGTATCAGTTCTTTTTACACAAACGCATGCGCATGTGCGCACGCACAAACACAAACACACAATAGCAGGGAGTGAAATAAGACGGTGTGATTAAGAATCCACAACACTTACAATACAAAATGAAAATGTAACAGATATTAAAAAGACTGAGGAGTAAAACAATATTCACTTGATGGCAAAATAACAAAATTAGCTGTATAAGACTGTTCTCAACAAGGGTGGAGATAGCATCCATGTATGGGTTGAATCTATCCACACTCTGATTGGACTGAGTCTGATTACTAATTAATTAAGCCAGTATAAAAAAAACCCAGGAGCTGTAATACCCAGTTTTCCGACTCAGTCCAGCTCTGGGACTGTCCGGTATCCAACTGTTCCTACTTGTGTACCTTCGTGAGAATTGTATGAATTGGTGGAAAATTTCCTCTACACTCCTAGACTTACTTGTGAGTAAACCGCTCCCCCTCAGCAGCAGCTCTCCGAGCTCAGCCAGCTTATTTACGTCAGCCACAGGCCTAGGCCTCCAGCTTTCCATTTCCTTCTTGCCTCCCTGCTGAGCTCTGTTCAGATCTTTGAAGCGTTTCAGATTCACTGCTGCTGCTGACCGATGCGGGGGTGAAGAGAGGTGGAGTGGAGGCAGCCACGATTGCAGCTTTGCCCCAAGGCCTAGCGGCAGGTTGGGTGAATAATTCTAACAACTCGCACCTCACGTTTTTCCCGTCAGGCCTGGAGACGTATGCGCGATCGCACCGGCCTCCTTTGAACTGGCCGGTTGCTTTGGGAGCCTTCTACAATGCTCCACTCCCACCCGAGGCCCTGCTTCCCACCCGAGGAACTGCTCACTTGCCACCAATGCCTTACTCCTCCCCGACCATCTCTAAGCATGTCAGGAGGCTCACGGCCTACATGGGCGACACCAGCATTGCGGCCGCCATCTTGTTTTTGCATTTTGACGCCCAGAGCAAAAAAAGGGCGGGCAAATGGCCTGCAACTTCTGAGGAAGTCTTCCTGCGTTGCAGCTGCCATTTTAGAGGGCTCCAAACCTAATGGCAAACCATCAGTCCCCTGAAGCGATGAGGCCTACAAGCAGTTCGTCTGACCCTGGCCAAGGCCTCCTCTAAGTGGGGGCTCTGCATCCTCCTCTGGGGGCAGATTTTCATCCCAGCCTCGCTCGAAGAGCAGATCTGGCAGTAAGACCACCCCCAACCTGCAACAAAGGGGGGTAAGTCGAAGGGCACTTCCAAAGCAACCTCAAGGCCCTCTGGGGGGGAGAGTCAGGGCACAACCCGACTACCTATGGAGCCTGCAACCACTACGGCTCCCCAATCACCTCCTTTGGCCCCGTTGCAATTGGATCTGGCTCCAGGCCCTTTTAGCCCCATCTTGCCCATTGATACATCCGGGCTTTGGGGCATTAACAACAACAGATCAATACCTCGGCCTGCTGAGGCTACCTTCACTTGCACAGCTGCGGGTCTGCGACCCGAGGGCAGCTGGAACCTGGGGCCCCCTCCCTCACCTTCCAAGTTCCAGATTCCTCCCTCTATGCCTGGCATGCAGGACTTCATCGCCGAAGCCATCAGGCAGGGGATTGCGGCAGGCCTGCAGGAGCGAGCACAACTGCCCCTACAGTCACACAGCCCTGCAACGGCCCGACCGCATCTGTCGCCAGCTGTGGAGGAAAGCAGCCCCTCACCTACATCTGAGGAAGGTGAGACTAGGGATGCTGAGCTATCCGGGGAGGAAGACCAAGGACCAGAAAAGCTGGCAAGTATGGGGCTCTTTCCCCCAGCACTTTTCAAGCCGCTCCTGGCCAAGGCAAAGGCTGCCTTGGATTTTGGTCCTCCAGCTTCACAGGCCACAGAGCAGCCTTCTGGTCTTGGTTCACTGAACACAGGATTGAAACAGAGGCCATACCTACTCCTCAGATATTTGTGGATGCTATTCAGTGCCAGTGGGCCACTCTGACCTCAGGGCCGGGTCCGTTGACCAACAAAAATGCTTCTACAACATAGAGGCTCTCCTCGACAAGGTGTTGGCTTGGCCTCTGGTGGACAATCCGATTGTAGCCCTCTATTCTGCCATGACTCTTCCCGCGGGACAAGAAGACCTCCTCAAGTCGGAGGACAGGCAAGCTGACCAAGTTCTCCATAGAGGTCACCAGGCATCTGCCTGGTCAGTCCGGGCCTCTACTGCAGCCTTGTTCTTCTCCCGCTCCTGCCTTTCTTGGCTGCAGCAATTACAAGGGCGAATTCCTGTGGCCGACTCTCGGGCTGATCAAGATTTAAACAAAATAGTGGCAGCCATGCAGTTCACCGCAGATGCCACCCTGAGCGCGGCACGCTTCTCTTCACAAGCCTTGGCTTCAACCGTGGCCTCTCGGAGGCTTCTGTGGCTCCGCCAGTGGCAATCTGAATGTAAACACAAATGGAAACTGGCTTCGGAACCCAAAACTTGAGGAGCCCTCTTTGGTGATGCCCTTAACCCTCTTTTGGTGGAGGGCAAGGACAAGAAAAAGACCCTACCCTCCAATCCCAAGTGGAGCTCTAATCGACCCGCTCCGTACCCCAGGCACCAGCAATTCAGGGGCCAGGACTATGGGGGTTCTTTCAGATCCGATTATAGCCAATCTGGGTTCCAGCAGCAGGGTGGTTATAACCATCGCCAACAGCAACCGCAATACAGGCAACCACCGGGGGCGGGTCTAAATGGCCCTTTTGAGGTGGCAGTAATTGTTCCTACCACAGGTTCTTAATCAGGATCATGGGGGACCTCCCATTGGGGACAGACTGCAACTGTTCGCAGACCAGTGGGAGGCCAGCACCTCCGATGCCTGGGTCATTGCCATGGTCGGGGATGGTGTGACTCTAGAATTTACCGCCCAGCCCCCAAGTTCATTCTTGACTTGCCCTGTCCCCAGCAATCTGGAGAGGAGGTTGCTGATGCGCACTGCAATCCAGCACCTCTAAGACATTGGGGTAATTCAAGCTGTTCCTCCGGATCAGGTCCGGCAAGGGTTTTATTCCCAGTTGTTTGTTATCCCGAAGCCCTCTGGAGGGTGGTGGGCAACATTGGATTTGAAGAGGTTAATTTTTTTTATTAAGTACAGATGTTGTTAAACTGCATTCTTTATGGACTATTCTAGAGGGTATCCATGTTGGGGATTTCCTTACGTCAATTGACTTGACTGAAGTATACTTGCACGTACCAATTCTTGCTGAGCATCAACAGTATTTGAGGTTTTGTTATGATTTGTTACCTTATCAATACACGGCATTGCCATTTGGCTTTTCTTCTGCTCCCCGTGTTTTTACTAAAGTTATGGTCGCTCTGGCAGCACATTTACATGCCATTCCTATCAGGTTGTAATTATATCTTGATATTTTGATTCAATTATCCTCCTATGTGGCATCCAGGAGAGATCTCTCAACCACAATACAGATTCTCAGGGCCCATGGTTTCTCCATTAATGAGACCAAGAGCCATTTTTTCCCCACAACCAGGATACTGCATCTGGGTGCCTGGATAGATTCAAGGGCTGGTCCTTCTGAAAAGAGAGTCATGGATATTGACCAGTTGGTAAGGCTGGTGGAGGCTGACCATAGACCCACCTTGGCTACTTTGTCCAAACTTCTGGGGAAAATGATTTCAGCATTCGCCATAGTGCCCTGGGCTAGGCTACACTCTAGGGACCTTCAATGGTTCCTCCTCCCCTTCCAGAAGAGAAGGGTGAGTCTCTCCCTCAGACCGGTCCTGGTTCCATCAGAGGTCAGGCGATCATTGAGGTGGTGGTGATCACCTGCCATGCTGAAGGAGTGTCATTTCAGGGTCACCGACCGTGTCACCATCACCACGGATGCTAGCCTCCAGGGGTGGAGGGCCCACATGGAGGACAGGGTTGCCCAAGGCCAGTGGTCACTCAAAGAATCAGCCTTGCCGATCAACCTGCTTGAACTCAGAGCCATCAAATTAAGTCTCTGGGAGTTCGCAGATAGGATCGTAGGGCAATATGTCCTGATTTTGACTGATAATATCGCAGCCAATGCCCACGTTAACTGGCAGGGGGGTACCAGGTCCCGGGATGTCATGAGAGATGCAGATGCGGTGGGGACCTGGGCCGAAAATAACTTGCTGCCTATCGTGGCTGACCACATTTCAGGGGAAGAGAACACTAGGGCGGATTGACTTAGTAGGGTTCAGATTGACCATGCTGAATGGAGCTTACACCTATTTTTCAGGAGATCTCTCGGCATTTCGGAGCACTGGTCATAGACCTATTCGCCACTCCTGGAAACACCCAACTTCCCAGGTTCTACTCCAGGTTCCCAGCCTGGGGGGTGGAAGGGGTGGATGCTCTGCGTGCTCCTTGGCTGGAGGGCCAGTTGTATGCCTTTCCACCTACCTCGCTTCTTCCCAAGGTCATTCGACAGATCATTTACCTTCAGGAAGAGGTGATATTGATTGCCCCCTTTTGGCCGAGACGACCGTGGTTCGCTGACAAGACTCTGTCATCGGCGAGACCTTGGCGGATTCCTCTGACCGAGGTTGTCTTGACTCAGGAGTCGTTGGAGCATCCGGAGGCCCGGTGGCTCCAACTGACCGCCTGGAGGTTGAGCAACTCACTCTAAGGGGGGGTGAATACTCAGACAGGGTCATATTCATCATACAAACTTCCAGGCGTGCCTCGACCACTCGCATATATAATGCGACGTGGAAAATCTTTTGCTCTTGGTGTTTGACGAAGCAGGTCTTCCCAGAGCGTGCCTCCATCCCTCAGGTCCTGGAGTTCCTGCAGGATGGGCTGGAGAGGCGCCTTTCCCCTAACACCATCAAGAGACAGGTAGCCACTTTAGGGTTGGTCCTTACCTGTGGTGGGGAGCATTCCCTGTCCCAACATCCTATGGTTCGTCGATTCCTGAAAGGGGCTATGAACTTAAGACTTCCTCCTGTTCACCGTTATCCAACGTGGGATCTAGCAAAAGTTCTGGGAGCCCTTACCAAGGCCTCCTTTGAACCTCTGAAGGAGGTGTTGTGGCAGGTCCTCTCTTGGAAAGTGGCCTTTTTGGTGGCAATTATATCTGCCAGGCGAATTTCGGAGTTACATGCTCTGTCGGTCTGAGAGGATTTGGGTAGATTTTACCCTGGTAGGGTGGTCCTTCGTCTTGACCCTTCCTTTGTTCCGAAGGTTGGGTCTTGGTTCCATAGGGCCCAAGAAATTGTACCGCCCAATTTTTATTCGAAGCCTTCTCAGCCCCTGGAGGAGTGGTGGCAAATTGTAGATGTTAGAAGGGCACTGGAAGTCTATATAGAGTGCACGGCAGTCATTCGCAGGTAGGAGGCTCTTTTTGTTTCCTTTCAGCCTGGCTCTTTAGGTAAGAAGGTGTCAGTGGCCTGCATCGGACGGTGGGTCAGATGATGCATTGAGACGGCGTATAAGGCTTGCGTCGAGGAAGCTCCAAGTGGCATCATGGTGCATTCGACGCGGAGTGCAGCTACCACCTCAGCCTGGGCGACACAAGCTTCTCTGGACGGGATTTGCAGGGCTGCAGCATGGTCCTTGCCATTTCCATTTGTTCGACATTATAAATTAGATATGTTCGCTTCGACGGACACTGACTTTGGCAGTCGAGTTTTGCAGACAGTACAAACTGATATTTACATGCAATCTCGACCCTCCCTTGTGGAGGTGATCCTTGGCTTGGGTATGTCCCATACATGGATGCTATCTCCACCCTTATTGAGAATGAGCGTTGGTACTTACCTGATACGCCTCTTCTAATAAGTGGGGAGATAGCATCTGACCCATCCCTTTCTCGATTCAGTCCTGGCACTGTTGTTACTATTGGGTTTTGTTTCCTGGTTTGTACTTGTTGCTTGCTTTCAATACTAAAGGAGTTGGATTTTACCGGTGAGTCTGTGTTCTTTCCTTTTTTCATAAAACTGGGTATGACAGCTCCTGAGGGGGTTTTATACTGGCTTAATTAATTAATAATCAGACTCAGTCCAATCAGATTGTGGATAGATTCAACCCATACATGGATGCTATCTCCCCCCTTATTAGAAGAGGTGTATCAGGTAAGTACCAACGCTCTTTCTCCTTTGGAAGGAAAACATTCAATTTTCCTCACTTCACTTTGTCAGGAGCAAAAAAAATAAAAATAAAACAGCTTTTGAAAAAGCTTTCATGATTCAAATTGAGAGATGTGAGAATATAAACTCTTTCTAAAATCTTTGTCCCAAGTCAAAGGAACTCTAGATGTTGAGCCAGAAACATTTTGTGCAGCTAATAAATCATTGGAGTAGCATGGAAAATTTCCAAGTCTTAAAAAATCTTTCAGCATTATTTGGCCCATTGAAATTTTAAGACTCTTTGAAGACAATGCACTGTGGGAAGATGACCACAGCAGGATGAAGGGTAGACATTGTCAACTGCAGGAAAAGTGACAACCAGCCAAAACTGATGAAGAATCTTTATTTCTTGTTATAAACTGCTCAAGTTTTTAGGGGCCACATTGGATCAGGAAGCTCTCCGAAAACCCGGATTCGGAACTGGATGAATACTTTAAACACATGCACACCAATATTCCCTTCTTGTATGCTTAATTTCAAATTTCCTAATCATTATTCTATCCATAACCACACCAAAAAACAACCAACTCAAATTCATCTATCCTTTGTAATATTTCTGAATCTCTTTCATCCAGAGATTGATTGAAACATCAAAGTTAACCTGGAAAAAAGAAGGAAATCCATAATGGGACTTGGTTACTACCACTATTGGAAACTAGCCATTCAAGCGAGAATATAACTAGTTTAAGCCTCACCTCCAGCATACAATTGTATAGCTTGTCCAGAATAATATAAGGGTTGGTGGTATCAAAAGCTCCAATGAAATCAAAGTGGAACCTTATTTGTTCCTGAGGTATTGCTGTTCTTTGTTTAAAAATAGAGCTATTGATCAAAAGTCACATGGCAAAGCACGGTGTCTGCCTTGCTATCTGGGTTTATAGTATGATAAACAAGCATTCTTGCAGCTATGGGAAAATTATTGTATATATAGAAGAAGCCACAAAGTGGAGGCATCTTGTTATTTTTACACTCTCAAGTGGTAGAAGAAGAAAAGCAAAATACTTGAGAGATTATCAACTACAATTATAATAAATACAACATATTAAAAAGAAAGGAGGAAAGGCAATAAGGTTTTGGGGAAGTGGCAAGTGTCCAGTAGATGTCTAAGAACCATACCTGTAGATGCCTGAGAGATATCAGGAGAGGCACCATTTCAGTTGAGGTAGAAGTGGAAGGTTGCAGACAGGAAATCCTAGGAATCTGATTTGATGGCAACTGTTGGGGAAGCTTGGCAAGTCCTTGTCTGAGTACCTGGGGTTATTTCTATTGCTGGGCCAAGCAACCTTTTCAAGGAGACAGCAGAGCCTGGATAATAAGTGTAATTGAAGATGAAAGATTGAAGTTTGGTGCCTTCTAATTGTTATATCCTCGACCTGCGACCGGTCTCGACTTACGACCGGCCGCAGGTCTTCCAGGCTGCCTTTGGAGCCTTGGCAACAGGCTGTAGCAAGGCAGCCAACTGACAGACGCGCCTGATTGGCTGAGGTGCGCCTGGCCCTTGCTGCAGCCTGATTGGCTCCCCCTTTGACAGCTCCAAATATAAAGAGCTGTCAAAGCGCGGGAGCCCCTGTCTACCGCCTATTTCTTTAACTGAACCATTCTTCTATTGTAAGCTTGCCTAAAATAAAAAGGGCTGTGTTTTTGAGCAAACCTGGCTCGGACTCCCTCTATTCTCCACCGTGCAGAGAATCTAACACTGGCGACGAGGGCTGGGGCCAGGCAGAGCTCGGATTGCTGAGGGAAGGAAATTTTTTTCCTCACAAAAAAATTTTTTTTACACATTTTCTTTGCGGTACGATCGCTATGGGTTCCGTTCCTCCCTTCGCTCCGTTCGACTCGGCGAAGGAGTCCTGGGTGTCCTTCATGGCACGATTCGAATGCTTCGTGCTGGCCAATGACTACGGGGCGCTGCCCCCGGCGCGAAAATTGGGCCATTTCCTCGGCTGCGGCGGCACGGAGTTGTTCGCCACCGCTCGCACCGTGGCCGCGCCGACAGAAGTCTATGAGATGCCGTGGGACACATTGATCGAACGGCTCAGGGCCCACTACGCCCCGGTGCCGTCTAAGATGACCCACCGCTTCGCTTTCAGAAAGTGCCTCCAGAAGCCTGACCAGTCGGTGGCCGAATTCCTGAAGGCGCTCCGCATGGCCGCCATTCCGTGCGCTTTCGCCGCGGACTTCTTGGCCGAGTCCCTGCTGGAGCAATTCATCTGGGGCCTCGGGGAAGTCCGCCTCAGAAGGCGCCTGCTGGCCCGAGCTGAGCTGACCCTAGAACAGGCGGTGGACGAGGCTCGGGCATTCGAGATGTCCGAGTCCTCGGCCCTGGATAGAGACTTGGACCGCCACCCGCCCGCACGCGCGTGCCTGGTTGAGGAGGACGAGGACCCCGACGAGGACGACCAGGTCGCCTACATTAGGCCCGCCGGCCGCAAGCCGCCCATGCCGGCTACCTACAGATGCTTGGGCTGCCGGGGAAAGCACCCTCGGGCCGATTGCCCGTTCAAGGAAGCCATCTGCCGCCGCTGCGGCCGAAAGGGACACCTGGCCGCCGCTTGCCGTGCCGCCGTGCCCGCGGAAGACCAACCCTCCCCCGAGCCCCAACGCCGCTCCGGAGAGGAACGTAGAGGGCCTGCGGCCAACCCACCCACCCAACGCCGCCGGGGCAGATGCCAGCAGCCGCAGCCGTCCGGCTGTTTTGCCTTGACCGACGACAACTCTCTGCTGGAAGCCCTGCCCGACCGTACGCGGCTCAGGACAGTTGTGAAACTGGAGGGGGTGGGGGTCCGCATGGAGGTGGACTCTGGCTCGTCTCGGTCCATCATTTCCCGGGCACAGTTGGCCAAGCTACGCCCCGGCCTTTCCTTAGACAAATTGTCCCCCCCACTCACGGTTTTGCGGGACTATCAGGGATCGTCAATCCCCACCCTGGGCCAGATTTCCCTGAGGGTGGAGTACGGGGGTTTCAAGGGGCCCTTGCCTATTCTGGTGGTTTCTGATCCCCTGGCGGCCATCATCGGCCTGGATTGGTTTCCCGCCCTTGGCCTGTCAGTGCAGGGGGTTCACTCTATTCCCGCCTCCTCTCCCATCTCCGGGGTTTTGGAGGAGTTCGCCGACGTGCTTGACGGTCGGCTTGGCTCTTACGTGGGCACCCCTGTCTCCTTAAATCTTGACCCTCAGGTTGCACCCATTAGGCTCAAGGCCCGCAGGCTGCCGCTCGCCCTGAAGCCCAAGGTCGATGCCGAACTTGACCGGCTGGTGGCGCAGGGCGTGCTCGAGCCCGTTGACCAGGCAAGATGGGAGACCCCCATAGTGGTCCCCATCAAGCCCGACGGGTCGGTGCGGATCTGCGCCGACTATAAGTCGACCATCAACCGTGGGCTCCAGGCGAACCCATATCCAGTCCCAGTGGTGCAAGACCTGCTCCATTCCCTGGGGCAAGGCCGCATATTTGCGAAACTGGATATGGCCCAGGCCTATCAACAGCTCCCGGTGGACGAGGCGGCTGCAGAGGCGCAGACCATCGTCACCCACCGGGGGGCTTTCCGTTGTCGCAGACTCCAATTCGGTGTGTCCGTCGCCCCGGGGATCTTCCAGAGCCTCATGGAACGTTTGCTCCATGGGCTCCCAGGCGTGGTCCCGTATTTTGACGACGTTCTGATAGCTGCTTCCAGCATCTCAGAGCTCGCCAAAGTACTGAGGAAGGTCCTCAGCGTTTTCAGGGGCGCGGGATTAAAGTTGAAGCGCAGCAAATGCGTTTTTGCCGCGCCGGAGGTGGAGTTCCTGGGCTTCTTGATTGATGCCCGGGGCATCCACCCCACCCCCAAGAAGGTCAAGGCCATTAGGAACGCCCCTACGCCTGCCTCCAAGACGGAACTGCAGGTGTTCCTCGGCCTCTTAAATTTCTACGCGCCTTTTCTTCCCCACAAGGCAACGTTAGCCGAGCCGCTTCATCGATTGCTCGATCGATCGGCGGCCTGGCGCTGAGGCAGCCGCGAGGCGCATGCGTTCGCGGCTGTCAAAGCCACTCTGACGTCAGCGGCAGTCCTTGTGCAATATTATGACAGGCTGCCCTTGACGTTGGCGTGCGATGCCTCCCCTTTCGGCCTGGGGGCCGTCCTGAGCCATTCCTTCCCAGATGGCTCAGAAGCCCCCATTGCTTTTTGGTCCCGGACAATGTCTCCCACTGAGAGAAACTATAGCCAGATTGACAAGGAGGCTCTGGCTATGGTGTCCGGCATCAAAAAGTTCCACCAATACCTGTATGGTCGGACTTTTGCTGTCTTCACGGACCATAAGCCTCTCCTTGGGCTTTTGGCCGGTGACCGTCCGACCCCCCCCATCCTTTCTCCCAGGATGACCAGATGGACGGAGTTCCTAGCAGCATATAGTTATACGCTGTACTACCGTCCGGGCAAGCAGCTGGGGCATGCTGATGCCCTGAGCCGATGCCCCCTCCCCAAGGCGGACGAAGAGCCGGTGCCGGCACTGTCCGTCTTGTCTGTGGCAGACTCAGGCCTGCCCTTGACGTCCTCGGACGTCGCCGCCCGGACGAAGGCCGACCCTGTCCTGTCTCAGGTCTCCACCTGGGTCTTGCGAGGGTGGCCTCAGGGCGGCGTGGCCGAAGATTTTCGGCCGTACAAGGCACGCCAGACGGAGCTTTCGCTCCACAGCGGCTGCTTGTGCTGGGGGGATCGGGTCATCGTTCCCCCCCCCCTCCGTCACCAGGTGCTCCGAACGCTCCATGCCGACCACCCCGGCATAGCCCGGATGAAGGCGCTCGCCCGCAGCTATGTGTGGTGGCCGGGCTTGGATGCGGAGGTAGCTGCCTGGGTCGGGGGTTGTGTCCCTTGTCAAACCACCCGCCCCGCCCCTCCGGTCGCCCCGCCCAGGGAGTGGGACTTGCCCCGGAGCCCTTGGTCCAGGCTCCACATAGACTTCGCAGGCCCCTTCCGGGGCCAAACGTTCCTGGTGGTCGTGGACGCCTACTCCCGTTGGGTGGAGGTCATCTTGATGGCTTCCACTACGGCCGAGAGTACGGTCAGGGCCCTGCGCCGCCTTTTTGCGACGCACGGGTTGCCGGACATCGTGGTGTCCGACAACGGGCCCCAGTTCCAGTCCGCCACCTTCCAGGAGTTCTTGGCCTCGCAAGGGATCCGCCACGCGCCAGTGGCCCCTTATCATCCGGCCTCCAATGGTCGGGCTGAACGGGCCGTCCGCTCGGCCAAGGAGGCTCTGGGACGGATGACCAAAGGGGACTGGCCCGCAAGGGTGGCTGCTTACCTGCTAGGTCAGCATTCCACACCTTGCCCTGCCACACGGAAAAGCCCCGCCGAGCTCTTGATGGGTCGCCGCCTGCGGACAACCTTGGACAGGCTGCACCCGGCTTACAACGATGTGCAGCCTTGCAACCTGGGGGGCCCACCCCCCCGCCTTTTCCAGCCCGGGGACCCTGTGTACGCCCGCCACTATGCAGGGGACACTAAGTGGGTTCCGGCCACAGTAACCGAGCTAACGGGTCCCTGCTCTTTCAGGGTCAGCCTCCCGGACGGGTCCGAGTGGCGGCGCCACTTGGATCAGCTAAGGCGCCGCCTTCCCACACCTGCGGGCCCATCGTCGGAACCGCCCGTCCCCGTTGCCCCGGTTGGGCCAGTCAACCCGTTCCCAGAGAAACCGCTCGGGGCCTTCGCTTCTTCAGGCCCGGCCGAACTGAACGCCGCCTTCCGGCATACACTTCAGAAGCTGTCTCAAGCCGAGGGGGACGCGCGGGCCCTTGCGCCTAAGGACCCGCCCTGCACCGCCGCAACCAACCGGCATCCAGCAAACTATGCTCCGAACGCCGCGCCCCCTCGCCCCGACTTACCAGCTCTGACGACTCCGCCTCCGCGGGTAGGCCTCGATGACGTCACCACCTGGAGCTCCACTCCCCGAAGGGAGGAGCTCGCACAGGGGCAACCTACCTCTCCGACGTCCCACCAGCAACTGAGGCGGTCTGGGCGTTCCCGGCGCCGCCCCGCCTACTTTCAAGACTACGCATGCTCGTGCATCAGAACGAGCAATTCCTCGAGCATGCGCAGACCGAGGGGGGAAAGGGGTGTTATATCCTCGACCTGCGACCGGTCTCGACTTACGACCGGCCGCAGGTCTTCCAGGCTGCCTTTGGAGCCTTGGCAACAGGCTGTAGCAAGGCAGCCAACTGACAGACGCGCCTGATTGGCTGAGGCGCGCCTGGCCCTTGCTGCAGCCTGATTGGCTCCCCCTTTGACAGCTCCAAATATAAAGAGCTGTCAAAGCGCGGGAGCCCCTGTCTACCGCCTATTTCTTTAACTGAACCATTCTTCTATTGTAAGCTTGCCTAAAATAAAGGGCTGTGTTTTTGAGCAAACCTGGCTCGGACTCCCTCTATTCTCCACCGTGCAGAGAATCTAACACTAATCAGTGTTGACTTCTGGAGACTGTCTGGAGAAATCCCTGCACTTTTCTTGGAAAGGGAGGGCGGGCAGTGGTGGGGCTCCCGACTGGCCGCTTTCAGCGCATCGCGGTGGCGGCGGCGCAAAGTTCAGGGCCGCGCGGGCTCCGGCTGGAGCCCCACCACACACAGCTCTCCTCCTCCTCTGCCGCCTGCTGCCTGCCTGGCTCCTCCTGCCTGGCTCCTCCTCCCTCCCCTTCTGCCTGCCCGCCAGCCTGCTAGCCCGCTCTGGCCACCGCTTCCTGCCCGCACCTCTGAGCTCATGCAGAGCGCCCGCCACCTGCCCACCCGCCCCCACCCCAGACAAAAATCGGGACATTTTTAAGAGGCTGTGGGACACGGGACAAATTCTTGAAAAACGTGACTGTCCCGCCAAAAACGGGACATCTGGTCACCTTAGAACAAACTGCACATATCATTATTGAGTAGAAACTCTGTAATCAAGATGAATATTTTATCGAAGATGCTTTATTTAAATTCCAGACTTATATAATTGCAACTGACAATCCATTTAAACAATTTCAGGAGGATATTTCTAAGTTTATTTCGCAAGGACAAAAAGAATTAGATAAAAGCTATTGCAAAATGCAGCCCTCCTGAGCTCATTTTTGGATGCAACGGCCTCCTGCAGCGCTCTGCCACATAAAATGGAGCTCGGGAAATCTGTGTGCGGCCCTCCTGAGCTCCATTTTTGCTGGCAGAGGAACTGCCAGTCCTTCACTGTTTCCATGGCAACCCCACTGGCCAGATCTAAGAATCCCATGGGCCGAATGTGGCCTTGAATTTAACACTCTGTTCTAGAACATCTTTTGGTAAAGACGGATGTTTTTATTTCATCAAAACAAATGCTTTTCCTGAGCAATATGTGCTTCACAGCACAAGCTATGCTTTTTTTAAAAAAAAACCTTTTAATTCAAAAGTATACTAATCATCTCAGATTTCAGCTATCCCTAAAAAGACTACAGTAATTTTTCAGTTACTGTAACATGCACACAAGGTTAGAATACATATTTTTATGCTGTGTGTAGGGAAAGGAATGCTTCCCCACAGGAAGCATTTTTAAATCACTTTAAATATCATAGAAATGTCTGTCTGTGTGTGTGTGTTAATGTTTCCACAGTAAAAAGTCATCACTTACCTTTAAGGATTTTGAGTAGTTTTCAAGAATTCTTGGATAGATGACTGAGCAGATGTCAATAATGCTTTCTGGAGCAAGAAGAGCCACAAAATAATATCCAAGGAACAACCCCTTTCTCATCTTGACCGCAAAAATTGGCACCTAAGATTGTAAAGCAAACACTAAATACATTTCCCCCCACTTCTACCATGACATTGTACTTCTAGAATTAGGAGCTTTTCAGGTGAGTTCCAAAATTGCAGAGTGCACTGTATAAACCTACGTAGGAACTCCTGAAAAGCACCTATTTTCCCCCAGACTGATAGTTTCTTAAATTGGTCTTACCTCCCTGTCCTTCATTAAGTAGTGTTCAGTCTGGAGCTGATAGATTCGCCATCAACATTTCTCAAGAATTAGAAGGGCTTCTACCAGATGATCTTTTCACAAATTCCAGGGCCGTAAGCGAAACCCTACAGAGAAGAGAGGCTAGTTTTTGTTTCCTTTGTTTTTGTTATCCATCCCTTTGAACGGTCACTAAATGAACTGTTGTAAGTTGAGGACTTACATTCTATCCATTCTCATGTAGCTTCCCAGAAGTAATTCAGAACCACTCTAGCTTTTCTAAGTAGAATGAGAAGGCAATTGTAATAGCCGATGGTCTTCAGCCTGTCCTACACCTGTCATTTCTAGATAAGTGACAATTTGAAATGTCCAAATATATACTATAATATTTAGAAAAAAGTACTGTCTTGAACTATCTTGGTAGACATTTTATTACATAGTTCCCACATTGTGACAAATGGTGCATTACCAGAAAATTATTTATGGAATAAATCACAATGGCTAAATTCACAAAAACTGAAGGGAAAATCTAATTAGTTTGTAATTAAATGTGTGGTGTGTATTGAACCAAATTTATAAGGCTTGTCTTACAGTTTTATACACTTTGTGTATTTGTCTATTATTCCATTCAGTTTCACATTGGGCTTCATTAGGCTAAACTCTTACTGGCCAAGATAAAAAGCATCTGAAAGGCACCAGAGTGGGAAAAGCTGCTTTAAGAAGACACTGATCCAGCTGATGGAGGAGCCTGCGACGTGTCGATACAACGTGAGTCTCAGCGATCCGAGATCTCCATTGACACTTCTGCCACTGATCAGCCACTGATCAGTCTGCTCAGACCTAAACCGTCTCAGAGGGACGGCTGTTAGGAAGACGAAGCCTTGTGTGTCACAGGGACATCACAAAGTCCCTGTTTGACCCAAGGCGAGTGCTTCTGCTAGGTGGAAAACAGACAGTCCCCAGGCTGACAAAGATGGGGCAGCTCCGGAAGGAATCTGTAAGAGAAAGTGGAATTTCTTCTCTGGAAAGGTATTTTTTGTTTTTTTTAAAAATACTCTGCCTAAAGAAACTTTTTTTCTTTAAGTAAAACCAAATCCTTTAAGCAAAATAAATAAGTGGCAGAATCAACCTACTTTGGATTGATCTGGAAAGTTGTTTTTCCCCCTTGTAACTATGGATTGAAACGCTTGTATCTGGGTGTTTTTTCTCTCTCTGTTAAAGTGAATAGATTATTTTTTCCTCTTCTGTTTTTAGCTACTTTATTTTTGGAGCCTTGGATTAAAGCCTTATTTTTATTTTTATAATTCTTCTTATGTCTTGCTACTAAAATTCCAATAAGAACTTTATTTTTTGTTTTTTCTTATAACAAAGAGAGACACATTAGAAAGTGAAAAGTAGCAACACTGCCACTGGAGGTTAGAGGCTGAACCTGTGGAGACAATGTATTTTTTCTTTTTGGAGAATGTTGATTACTGGAATACAATACAATACAATACAATAGCAGAGTTGGAAGGGACCTTGTAGGTCTTCTAGTCCAACCCCCTGCATGGGCAGGAATCTTATACCATTTCAGACAAATGGCTGTCTAACATCTTTTTAAAGACTTCCAGGGTTGGGGCATTCACAACTGCTGGAGGCAAGCTGTTCCAGAGGTTAATTGTTCTTACTGTTAGGAAATTTCTCCTTAGTTCTAAGTTGCTTCTCTCCTTGGTTAGTTTCCACCCATTGCTCCTTGTCCTGCCCCCAGGTGTCTTGGAGAAAAGTTTGACTCCCTCTTCTTTGTGGCACCCTCTGAGATATCGGAAGACTGCTATCATGTCTCCCCTGGTCCTTCTCTTCATCAAACTAGACATACCCAGTTCCTGCAGCCGTTCTTCATATGTCTTAGTCTCCAGTCCTCTAATCATCTTGGTTGCTCTTCTTTGCACTCTTTCCAGAGTCTCCACGTCTTTTCTACATCGTGGCGACCAAAACTGTATGCAGTATTCCAAGTGTGGCCTTACCAAGGCACTATACAGTGGCATTAACACTTCACGCGATCTAGATTCTATCCCTCTGTTGATGCAGCCTAGAACTGTGTTGGCTTTTTTGGCAGCTGCTGCACACTGCTGGCTCATATTTAAATGGTTGTCCACTAGGATTCCGAGATCCCTCTCACAGTTGCTACTATTGAGCAAGGTACCACCTATACTGTACTTGTGCATTTGGTTTTTCTTGCCTATATGTAGGACCTTACTTTTTTCACAATTGAATTTCATTTTATTAGACAGTGCCCAATGTTCAAGTTTGTCTAGATCCTTCTGTATCTTAAGCCTATCTTCTGGAGTGTTGGCTATTCCTGCCAGCTTGGTGTCGTCTGCGAATGAAGGGCTTATAGTTTGTTTATAAAAACTGATAAAGACCCAAGGGCAATACAATACAATACAATAGCAGAGTTGGAAGGGACCTCGTAGGTCTTCTAGTCCAACCCCCTGCGTGGGCAGGAACCTTATACCATTTCAGACAAATGGCTATCTAACATCTTTTTAGAGACTTCCAGGGTTGGGGCATTCACAACTTCTGGAGGCAAGCTGTTCCAGAGGTTAATTGTTATAACTGTCAGGAAATTTCTCCTTAGTTCTAAGTTGCTTCTCTCTTTGATTAGTTTCCACCCATTGCTTCTTGTCCTGTCCCCAGGTGCCTTGGAGAATAGTTTGACTCCCTCTTCTTGGTGGCAACTCCTGAGATATTGGAACACTGCTATCATGTCTCCCCTGGTCCTTCTCTTCATCAAGACATACCCAGCTAGACATACCCAGCTCCTGCAACCGTTCTTCATATGTTTTATTCTCCAGTCCCCTAATCATCTTGGTTGCTCTTCTCTGTACTATTTCCAGAGTCTCCGCGTCTTTTCTACATCGTGGCGACCAAAACTGTATGCAGTATTCCAAGTGTGGCCTTACCAAGGCACTATACAGTGGCATTAACACTTCACATGATCTAGATTCTATCCCTCTGTTTATGCAGCCTAGAACTGGGTTGGCTTTTTTGGCAGCTGCTGCACACTGCTGGCTCATATTTAAATGGTTGTCCACTAGGATTCCAAGATCCCTCTCACAGTTGCTACTATTGAGCAAGGTACCACCTATACTGTACTTGTGCATTTTGTTTTTCTTGCCTAAATGTAGAACCTTACTTTTTTCACAATTGAATTTCATTTTATTAGATAGTGCCCAATGTTCAAGTTTGTCAAGATCTGTATCTTAAGCCTATCTTAAGATACAGAAGGATCTTGACAAACTTGAACATTGGGCACTATCTAATAAAATGAAATTCAATTGTGAAAAAAGTAAGGTTCTACATTTAGGCAAGAAAAACAAAATGCACAGGTACAGTATAGGTGGTACCTTGCTCAATAGTAGCATGAATTGTTTTTTACAGGTGCCCTTTGAAAATTGTTTAGTTAAAGGAAGGAAAAGAGCCCTTTCCCTTTGAAGAGTACAACAAAACCAGTGACATAAATTAATTTGAAAGGAAGAGATAAAATAGGCCTTAGACCAGGGTGGCAGTGGGGAATAATTTATTTGTGTGTGTGTGTGTGTGTGTGTGTGTGTGTGACATGATTCAATACCCGGATGAGGATACTTTGGAATACCAAAATTTCCTGGCTGGAATTTTAAAACTTTTGGAAGGATATTGAAGAATTGATGAGAAACTGGCAAAACTGGTTCTTGTTGCAACAACACATGAAGAGTTGGAGGTCCCAAAAATCAAAGAGAAGGAAGAAAATGTAGAAGATAAAGAGATACCCCTCTCAGTTGAAGATAAAGATAACAGAGGATTTTGCTAATGGATCAAAAGTGGGAAAAATGTTTCTAATGAGGTTGTGGAAATAAATGCGCATGTGACTAGGATTGATTTGGAAAGGATGACATATTTTTTGAGATTCCAGAATGTTTCTGAGATGGATGGTGAATGTCTCCCTGATCTTATGAGTACAATTATTGCAGACTATTTACATAAACCTAAAGATGAGATCAGGGGGGACATTGACCTAGTCTACAGAATAAATTCTGCATATGCTAGGATGAATGAAGTACCCAGAGAGATACATGTAAAATTTGTTAGAAGGTCAACCAGAGAGGAAATCTTGAAGGCGCAAAGAGGGAGTCCTATGATTTACCAACAAAAGGAGATTACCATCTTGAAGCAGATTCCAAGAAAAATTAGAGAAGCCAGAAGGAAATTTTCCTTCTTGTCTAAAACATTGTTTGATCATGGGATCTGGTTCAAGTGGGTGATACCCGAAGGGATGCTGGTGTTCTGGGAAGGAGGTAGAGTAAAGATTAAAACAGTTGCTGAGGCGGAAGCCTTTCTTAAAAAACATTCCTCTGTCCTGGGAGAAGATCCAGGGGGGGCAGGGGGAGCCATGGCCCCGCCCGCTGGGGGCCCGGGGGAGAAGGGGGAAGATACAATTGCCAAGAGACTTAGATCTAAAAAATAACTTTGCCCTGGTTTTTCTTTTGAGTAATATTGTATGATATTTGTAATCTGGATTTTTGCAATTGACTGACAGTATATAACTGAAAAATTTAGGAATATGTACTTGCTCCCAGCTTGTAGTGTTATGTGAAATGATTCTTTTCTTTCTTTTTAATAATGTAATTTGAGGTTCCGGAGGAGCCGACGACTTTGACGTGACCACTCTCAAAATTTCTATGTAACCCTTACCCTACCCCACAAAAAATGTAAACTCAATAAAACTTTTTCAATATTAAAAAAAAAAAAAAAAGTGGGAAAAAGCATAAAGATGGCAATTTTGAAAAGGAAACCTGAAGAATTTTAATTCCATCTCGCTCTCCAAAAAGAAGAGGGAAAAAAAGAACTCACGATGAATGTAAGAGGAGAAACTCTTCCAGAAGCACGTTTGATAACCAAATATAGACAACTTTTAATGACAGAAGGAGGGCAACGACACTACTTGAGAGTTGCTTTGAATAGTAAAGTGCTGAAAGACAGTTATAAGAATTTTACAAAGGAGAACTCAAGAAAAAGACTTAAGCTACAAATGGCAAGAGAGATAAAACTGTTTCGCTATTGGAAAGACACTGGTTGATATTGAAAGCTTGTAATAAAAGTTCAGTTACCTCTTGATGATTAATAAGTAGAAATTTAGTAATTTTATAGATTGCTTTAGATTACTTTTGAAGGATTATTACTTAATAAATATCTAATCAGAATAAGAATAATGAAATAATAATGGACATAGCTTAATGATATACTGTGTGTGTGTGTGTGTGTATGTGTGTGTTAGGTTTTTGAGCTGATCAATAAATAAATCAGGGAGACTAGGATAGATCTATTTTGAGCTTTTTAGCTCTCATCTAGCCATACCCTTACTGGGATTTGAACCGGGGCTGTATTACATGTTAGGCAGAAGCCATTAGGCCACCAGGTTCTCTTCCTGGCTAGCTGATGAGAGCTAAAAATCTCGAAATAGATCTGTCCTAGTCTCCCTGATTTATTTATTGATCAGCTCAAAAACCTAACACACATATAAAAAAGTACACAACAGAACTCATAGCTTTCTGTCTAGATGGTCTCTGGTGATGAGCCGAAAGGCAGAAAAGGAAAGCACTATCCTTCTTCTCTTAATTGGGGCTTAACAGGGTGTTGTGACACAAATATATATACACTTTGAAACCAATGCCCTAGACAAATCTGAACACAAACCCAAACTCTGGCTCAGATATGTAGATGACACTTTTGTAATTTGGCCACATGGGAAAGAAAAACTGGACAACTTCCTCACACACCTCAACTCCCTACACCCCAAAATACAATTCACCATGGAAATAGAAGCTAACAACCAACTTCCTTTTCTAGACGTCCTAATCTACAAAAAACCTAATGGCTCCCTGGGACACACCATCTACCAGAAAAAAACACACACCAACCGCTACCTAAATGCACAATCCCATCACCACCCTGCACAGATAAACTCTGTAGCCAAAACCCTCATACGCAGAACCAAACACCTAGCTGAGAAAGACCATCTGAAAACCGAAATACACTTCCTCACAAATACATTAATATCCAATGGATCCTGAAGAAAAACAATCACCAAACTAATCCAACAAGAGACACCCCCCCAAGAACCAAGACAAAGAACAGGAAAATGGCATTGCCCTCATCCCATACATTAAAGGTACCACAGACAAAATCAGCAAAATTCTCCACAAGCACAACATCAAGACAGCCTTCAACACCAACCAAAAAATAACCAATATCCTAAGGAACCCCAAAGACAAGATCCAGCTAGAAAGCCAAGGAGTCTACAAAATTCCATGTAAAATCTGCCCTGCCACTTACATAGGACAAACCAACAGAAGGATAAGTGCACGTATTGCTGAACATAAAAATGCATTAAAAAATCATCTTAATACCTCATCTCTTTATCAACATTTCAAAACTACAGGACATGACATTGACTTTTCAAGGAACTAAAATGATCTCCAAGGCTGAACAGCTGAACAGGAGAATAATCAGAGAAGCCATTGAAATAGAGAAGCAATCTAACAGTATGAACAAACGTGATGTCACCTCCCGCCTACCAGACATCTGGAAACCAGCACTTGACCAACAGACGAGCCCCACCCTCCACCCAAGCCGTTGAAATTCAAAACAAGGAGAAACATACAAATGAGACCAATCAGCATCAATCTACCAGTCATGATGCAGCTTCACAGCCAATCAACCCACTCACAACAATAGTCAGCACTCCACCCCCCCACCAAGATTTAAGGAAGGGCAACGCCTTCGCAGTCACAGTCACAGACAGAAGCCCGCCTGATGATGACAAGTGAGATCTTGCCAAAACGTTGCAATAACATCTCCATGCTATATACATGGCAAAATCCCCGAAGCCAGCAATGCCAGCATACCTACACCCGTGAAAATCTACAAAAACATATATATATAGACAGAAGCCTGCCTGATGATGACAAGTGAGATCTTGTCGAAACGTTGCAATAACATTTCTATGCCTTATACACGGGAAAATCCCCGAAGCCAGCAATACCAGCATACCTACACCCGTGAAAATCTATATACACACACAAACACACACACACACACACACACACACACACACACATACATATACATATATATTTTTCATTATTCAAATTTATAAGCCTCACCCATCTCACTACATAGGGACTCGGGGAGGCGCACAGGGAATATAAAAATATAGATATACAAATATACAAAAAATTAAACATTCTTAAAACTAAATTAAATCAATCCACCCTGCGCTAAAACCCATATTAAAACCCTTGAATTAAAACTTTGGTAACTAAAAGCAGTACGGTGTTCGAGTAAGATCATGCCAGGGCGGCTTATATTATATATATATGTATATTTGTTCCACAACACCCTGTTAGGGCCCCAATTAAGGGAGGAAGCACACTGCTTTCCTCTTCTGCCTTTCAGCTCATTACCAGAGACCATCTAGACAGAAAGCCATGAGTTCCGTTGTGTGATTTTTTAAATATGTGTGTTAGTTTTATGAGCTGCTCATATAAAACTAACACACACAAACACACACACATGTTAACCATTAACGAATGTTAAAGAATATTGTTTAATAAAAGGAGGGGGGTTAGAAATAGTGTTATTTGATTGTTAGGTAGAACACGTTTACGAAGTGTAAGGTTACTGGAGGTTCTTGAAATAGTCAATAAATGCCATTTTGTGGTTATATTCATGAGTGTGAATTATTAGAGGGAAAAGCACGTTTAAATAAATGTGGTTAAAGGATAATTTTGTATGGGGATATTAAGCTATACAATGAAGCTTTGATTTAATATGTGTAATTTAATATTAATAATGATGGTGGCAGAAATGCACGAGAGCTCTATGTAACCAATCGACATGCTTTCTACAGGATGTAATGAAGGATGATTTTTTTCTTTTTCTTTTGTTTAATTAAAATAAAAAAATATTATTAAAAAAGGAGATCCAGGATACCTCTTTCATCCTCATGGCCACAAATGTGCTTCAGATCTAACTCCATCTTTTAGAGTGGGATGTTTGGAATCAAAGCCTCACACTCCTGGATGCCCCACTGGAAGCAGGCCCCATCTAAACCACTGCTTGTTACTCTCTACCAGTGGTGGGTTTCAAAACATTTTAAAACCTCTTCTGTAGGTGTGGCCTGCTTTGTGGAGTGGCTTTCCAGCCATGTGGCTGGGTGGAAGTGGCTTGCCACCCATGTGACCGAGTGGGCATGGCCAACTTGTGAAATGTGGTGAAATTCACTTAACAATGCTCTTGCTTAGCAACCAAAATGTTGGCTCAGAAATTCTGGCATTTGAAGCATGCAAGTCTTAAAGCTGTCAAGTTACAAGACCTTTGCACCCCTAACCCTTTAGAAAAAGATCCTCCAGGGGTGTTCAAACTTGATAGCTTTAAGACTTGTGGACTTTAACTCCCACAATTCCTCCTCTCACTCTTCATCTTGATGATGTGTGGACGGGCCGGGGGAGGGACCAGGAACCAGTTCTAAACGGCACTGTAGATTTGTGGAACCTCTTCTATAGAAAAGGCTAGAACTGGCAGGAACCCACCCCTGCTCTCTACCCTAAATTAATAACCCTTAACTTTAAAAAAAAATCTGAATTTTAAACTAATTCTTAGATATGAAAAAGGAGATTGTGGTGGGCTATCTCCAATTTCATTTTTAAAAAAGCCAGTACCCCCTCAGCTGTAAGGTAAAATACAAAGCAGCCTTGGTGAATAGAACATATGCAGGCAAAAGTTTTAAGTTCCCCATCTTAGCTGTTTAAAACAAGCAATATGAGATCTCTTTCCATGACCGTTTGATGATGTCCTTTGTTTTCTATTTTCAATTCTTTTGCTGATATGTCCATGATGTAATGTTTCCCTTATTTGTGGGAACGGTGTGTCCCTGTTGAACATTAATTATGAATGTCCAAGAAGTGTCCGGTGAGAACAAAGAGTGCAGAAAACAGAGCAAGAGGGAGGATCCATACAGTTTATCATCTGATACAATGCCTGTTTTTATTGGCACCAAGAAGTTAACATGAAACCTGATTTGGTGACGAGGAGGAATGGATGATGAAGGGGCTGATCAATGAACATTCTATCTGTGGGGGCAGTTGTGCCTCCATGTCAAGCTGACCCTTTAGCAGGCAGCCCTGATCAGCATCAGGTATGGAGAAGAGTTGCCTTGCAGGGACCGGTTTACCTCTCCCTAGTAAAATGCAGAGGCACAGCTACCATTATGGGAAGGCCATAGGAACTGCCAGAAGGGAGGGAAATTCCCACTCTGTGAGTTTTATGCAGGAAGGAAGGAACCACCAATCTGAACCTTATGGAAAAAAACAAATAATGGAAACTTTTCAATCCATCTGACAACTCTCTTTTACTGAAATAACTTCATAAATGCTAGCTGGATTCATGAAGAAAATCAGACATTGAATTGGAGCATCCTGTTAGATGCACCTTTTGCCCTCATCTCCTTTTGGGGAGTTTTCAGAAATATTTCTGGCAACCAGGGAATGAGTTAGGCAGCAGCCACTCTCTGATTCAAGAGGTTTCTTTTGATGCTCATGAGTCCATCCAGTGGACGACTGCTGGGACCTGCCTAGCTGGCTGAATGTATTTACTGCCACATTCAGTGGTCAGCATGAATTCAGTTAAGCAAATATATATTTGCTCCTGGGGGAGGAAAAGCCTTTAAATGACCAAAAGGATCATTATATGTTAGCCATAATAAATTATTTTCAACTATTGTACTCAATTACTGTTTCTATTTTTATTGTTTGTTGTTCTTAGTTGTGATTTTCTTCCGTATATTCTGGAGTCTTTGGAAAGGAATAGCATGGTATAAATAAAATAAAACAATTCAAAGCACAATATCCACAACAAGAGAAATGGTGGTGAACCAGAATAACTTCCTCCACTTTCATGTGAGGCCCAGTCACTAAGTGTAGCTCTTGCCAATCAAACTGCTCAGCATATGATCGACTGTTCTAAGCTGTTCTCCTTTGCCCTCAACTCTCCCAAGGGACTGTCCCATGACAAATGAATTTACATGGACAGGAAACAGGAGCTCATCCCAGGAGCGTCAGCCATTAGTCAAAGGAAAGAAGAAATTGAAGGCTGACTGTATTTTCACAAACCTCCAATTGAATCCAATCCAAGATATGTTCCTTCCATCTCAGCTTTTGCTCAGCTATGGCAGCTTCTTCCTTCCAGATTTGTAGGGACTTTGGGGCCACCTTGGAGCTTTTGCTTGTAGTCACAGGCATGGTTTCTTCCATCTCCTTTGGCTAAATCCTTTGATTAAGATGGTTTAAAGCCCTAGATAGCTTAATGATGTTAGCTGACTTTTTTATAAGTTTCACCCTCTGTGTCACGAGCCCAATTTGGGCAATTGATGCCAGTATACTTTTCTGGCAGCTCAAGGGCTGGAGGGAAGCATGTTAACATTGCTGCCTATTTATCTCCCTTGGGAGATGCACTAAGTCTTCTTGCTATATCCTGCAAAACTCCAATTTGTATCCACTCTTTCAGCCTTTGTCAGATTGCAGTGAACACTGGTTGGAACTGCTGAATCTTTGGATATAACATTCAAAATATCCAACTTCACCAATCATTTCCACACCAGAAGACTATTGAAAGCATATCCAGCATCAAAATTTATAGAACTGAATTTGGGGGGAGGGAAATTTTGCTTCATTTTTTCTCTCCATTTGTTTATATCATTTTGCTTGAAGAATAAGTACAGAGAAGAGCAACAAAGATGATTAGGGGACTGGCGGCTAAAGCATATAAAGAATGGTTGCTGGACTTGGGTATGCCGAGTCTGATGAAAAGAAGGACTAGGGATGAGATGAGAGCTGTTAAGGCTCTGACTAACAAACTCAAGCAAAGCAGAATTCTCAGACTTGGCTCCTTCTCAAAGATCTTTAATGAATACACCATATTGACACAGCTTCAATGGAAAACCAAAGCTAAATGTTTCCTGCATTTGTTCACATAGATATGAACAAATGCTAAGATACAGAGACCTAATTGACAGACAGGGAAATTTGAAAACAATTGAAGAATTGGCAGAACAAAACATGAAACTTGACTGGCTAACCTACTTCCAAATCAAAACTAAATACAATAATGATACTAAATTATAAGGCATTGAAACAGAACCACACGATGATAAAATTATTCAATCTCAGATAGAATGATGATAGGGAGAAGATATAAATTTCTCCTGAAGTATAAAATGGAAGAGGAAATTGTGAAAAAACAAATGATAAAATGGGCGCAGAACTTTGGCTATAATATTGAATTAGACAAATGAAAAAAATTTTGGGGAACAAACTTAAAAATGACACTATCAGTTGCATACAAGGAAAATCAGTACAAAATGTTTTACAGATGGCACCTGGCATCAAGAAGGTTAGCTAAAATCTCAACAAATACCTCCCCAAAATGTTGGAAATGTAAATCAATACATGGAACATATTATCACTTATGATGGACCTGTGAGGAGGCTAATTTTTTTTGGAATAGGTACAGTGATGGCTAACCTTTTTTGGCTTGCGTGCCAAAAGTGGGTGGAGTGCATGGGGGTTGTGCGTGGGTGTGCCACACCCATAATGCTATGTGCGTGACCCCTTGCTTTTGGCATGCTTTTTTCACTCTCCCCAGGCTCCAGAGGCTTTCTAGGATCCTGGGGAGGGTGAAAACAGCTTCCCCACACCTCTAGAAGTTTTAGGAGCTTCCCTGGAGCCTCCAGAGGGTGAAAAACGACCTCAAAAGAAGGCCTAAATCAGCTGGCCAGCACACACAAGCGCACTGGAGCTGACAGAGCAACGTCTCACGTGCCTTAAGAAATGGTTCCGCGTGCCACCTGTGGCACCCGTACCATAGATTTGCCATCACGGGAATAGGATAAAAAATTGGCTGGAGGCAAAACAGGGGTTAAAATAGAATGGATTTTTTTATTAGGAATAAGGTCTGCGAAATACAAAAAAGAAATCCAGTATTTAATATTACATATAATTACAGAGGCAAAGATTGCCTTTGCCCAGAAATGAAAAAACAAATTAACTCCAAGTGAAGTTGAAATAATAAAAAGGTCATGGATTGTGCTGAAATGGACAAATTAACTAAAGAAATCCAGGGAAAAGAAGAATCAGAATTCTACCAGATATGAGATAAATGGTATAGATGGATGGAGGAAAGAAACAAGAACCAATGAAGGAATACAACAAAACTCAAAAATATTAGTTATGAGTAAAATAAGAGGGTTAAGAATGGTGAAATTAAAATGAAATATAATAGAAGGGAAAATAATATAAGGTGAGCGGTTATTGATTGACAATTGCTAGTAGAAACAGGAAGCTCCTGTTGTGTAAATATGGTGTATGTCTAGGTTTTGTGTGTGTGTTTTTTTACATGTTTGTAAATAAAAAAATAAAAAAATAATACAAAAAGCTTCTTTCCTTGCAAAAAGCTGCCTTAAATATCAGTCATTAGATTAGAAATGGGGGAATACACACTGAAAATCCATGTCACAGCTGTCATGGAAACCTAAACCATTTTATCAGAATAACTTTCTTTTTCTCAGCAATAGCTGCAACCTGGAGTTACAAATCAGGCAGGTTGCCAGAACACATTGAGGAATTAAACTAGTTAAAATACAAGGATAACTATCAATAGTTAGGTTACCCTTGCTCATATAGTGAAAGCCTTTAGCAGAGAGGTAATTTAAGCTCTCCAGAAAGTGGGTGGGCATATTTGGGCTACAAAAAGGTCAAGGTAAAGAGACAAATTAACATCTTGAGTGAAGGCTAATCTCATTGTTCAGACCTTGCTGCAGGGAATTTTTGCCTATGAATATAGCTATTTATCTCTTAAGGGTTGACATCTTATGTGGGCTGTTAAGGAAGGTGGGGACTCCTTTCTGCCTCTAAGAAAACATGTACTCCATTTCTCATTCAGGGAAATGAATGAGAAATATTCAGGGAGATGAATGAGAAATATAGACTGAGCTTCTAATCCACAGAAGCTCAGTCTATAGACAGAAAGTCTGGACATACTGCTAAGGCGTACAATGTAACAAGCTTAACCCAGAGTCAGTTTCTGGAAACACTTAAAGCAGCAGGGCAATTAAGATAAGGATTAGGCTAGAAATACAGGCATATCAGACTGTTTCCTTCCTGCCTCCCTTGCAGGATTAGCCCTGAAGAGTGGAAAAAGATTTCTTCCAACAACTGGTTCTCTGAACTGATCAAAAAATTAACATCCGGTTCAGGAGCACTGGTGTGAACTAGTAGCAGCCTATCTCTGCTTGCCTCCAGAAGTTATGAATTCTCAGACACTGGGAGTTTTTAAGGAGAGATGCTATAACAATTTGACTGAAATGGTACAGAGCTTCCTGCCTGAGCAGGGGATTGTACCAGAAGGTGCCTTCTGATGCTGTTATTCTGTTAGAGCTCCTGCTTTTGAGCTTGTTTCTGAGCCATCGAGTCCCTCCACCTTACCTCACCCAGTCTATGGATAGCATACCATTATCCCTGCCACCCTCCAGATTTATTGGACTACAGTTTCCATCATGAACAGACACTGAAACAAATCCTCAAAATAGAAATGAGATAATGGGCTGGGGAACTTTTCTTAGGATGAAGTATATATTCTTTTGAAAAGTATGAACACAAGGCCTAAGCAGGAAAAGAGGAAAAGAGGACCTTGCAAAGCCAATAGTCAACAGAGTGTCTTCTTGGTTTTGCCCATAATCAAATGGACTTCAGATCTAGATTCTATCCCTGCATCAACAGAGGGATAGAATCTAGATCGCGTGAAGTGTTAATGCCACTGTATAGTGCCTTGGTAAGGCCACACTTGGAATACTGCATACAGTTTTGGTCGCCACGATGTAGAAAAGACGTGGAGACTCTGGAAAGAGTGCAAAGAAGAGCAACCAAGATGATTAGAGGACTGGAGACTAAGACATATGAAGAACGGCTGCAGGAGCTGGGTATGTCTAGTTTGATGAAGAGAAGGACCAGGGGAGACATGATAGCAGTGTTCCGATATCTCAGAGGGTGCCACAAAGAAGAGGGAGTCAAACTTTTCTCCAAGGCACCTGGGGGCAGGACAAGGAGCAATGGGTGGAAACTAACCAGAACTAACTAACCAGAAGCAACTTAGAACTAAGGAGAAATTTCCTAACAGTAAGAACAATTAACCTCTGGAACAGCTTGCCTCCAGCAGTTGTGAATGCCCCAACCCTGGAAGTCTTTAAAAAGATGTTAGACAGCCATTTGTCTGAAATGGTATAAGGTTCCTGCCCATGCAGGGGGTTGGACTAGAAGACCTACAAGGTCCCTTCCAACTCTGCTATTGTATTGTATTGTATTGTATTGTATTGTATAGTATAATATAATATAATATAATATAATATAATATAATATAATATAATATAATAAATATAATATAATATAATATAATATAATATAATATAATATAATATAATATAATATAATATAATATAATATAATATAATATAATATAATATAATATAATATAATATAATATAATATAATATAATAAATATAATATAATATAATATAATATAATATAATATAATATAATATAATATAATATAATATAATATAATATAATATAATATAATATAATATAACAATCTCAAATATTTCAAAACCAGACATTATCATAAAGTGAACACAGAGACCAAAAAGCAACTTCTCTTTCATCTAAAAGGATCTTCTCCAATTAGTTAGCCTTTTCTGTTGTCCATCAATAAAGATTTCCTAAATATGGCATTTTAAATAAAATATTAAGATTGCTGGTAAATAAGCTCAACAAAAATTAAAGAACTAGAAATGCTTAGCCAATGGGTCTCAAGTGATTATTAGAAGAAATATCAAGCTAACTAATGTTTGATTATATATCTTTATACCACTCTAGGGTGACTGAAAAGATGCCTCTGGGGAGGAACATACTTCGAGTTAAGCAACAGAGATTCTTAGTCTTAACCACATAATAATATATGCATTTTTCTTCATATTCCACGCTTGCCTGTTGTCTTCAGGCCAGAGAATTGTAGCCAGCCATGGACAAGTCTTTCATTCATATGCAGAAATGTTCAATTCCCCTCTTCTCCAGGAGGAGCTTGGAAAAACCCTATCTGGAACTCAGAGGAGCCACTGCCAGCTTAAACAAACAATTCTGTCCTGGATGGATTATGGATCTGGTTCAATACTGTGCAAGTCGGCTTCTTTCATTCTTGACGTGGCTGAACAGTCCACCAGTCCAGAACTGGACTAGATGGGCCTTTTGTCTCATTGGGGAGGATTCCTTTTATGTCCCCATAGGACTATGATGGCAAACCTCTGGCATGTGTGCAACAGGTGGCACATGTGGAGGCCTTTCTACCAGCACAGGAGCTGATTTTTGGGTCTCTGAAAAACACTATAGAAGGCGACAATATAACTATATACATCCAACAGAAACAGGAAGTTCCTCACAGGAGCAGATAGAGATAAATCCTAGAGAGGCAGGAAATGTATCACTGAACAATGGAGATGAATGCTTGAGAGGAATAAAGTTGAATTCAACGCCGACATAACACCTGTAACAGCGCAGGCATGCTGGGGGGAAGCGCAGGACGGAGACACCCTCCTCCTGCGCCCATTTTTTAGTCCCAGGAGCCTTCAAGGAGGTCTGCTGGGCCCAAAATGGAACACGGGAGGGGAGGTTGCATGCACAGGGGGCGGGGGTGCACATCCTATTATGGGTGTGGCCATGTGCACATGCATACTTTTGGCATGTGAGGACAAAAAAGGTTTGCCATTACTGCCATAGGGCATCTTTTGGGCAGTTCTTTTACTGGCATGCAGAAAGATAGAAAATGAATTGGAAGCATGTTTCTACCCCCCCCCCCCCGCCCCCAACCCCAAACAAAGCATTTTGTTGTCCTGGTTGGCACACTTTCCATTCATTAGTTGGTTCCATTTTTCTTTTTCAACAGGGGCTGAGGGTTGAACTAGCTGATACATATGAAGATATTGGTGTTTACCAAGACAGACCAGAGAAGTGGGATTTGGGGGAACATCTGTGTGTGTGAAGAATGAAAAGGCTAGCGGCTAGCAGTTGACTTAACCCAGTGCTTCTCAATTATTTTCTGTCATGCCCCCCTAGGAAGAAGAAAACATTTCGCGCCCCCCGCGCGACTGTAAATAGTATCATCCGGGTCTAAAAGTCACACGGGCGGGTTTGGCTAATCAGGATAGAGCATCATGTCTATCCAATCGGGTCTGTTCTCCTCGAAAGGGAGGAGCATGCGCAGTCACATGTACTGGCTTAATGCTCACTATCGATGCAAATGTCAGCAGCGGTAGCCCGATTTCTTTAGCAAGTTTGATTAATTGGGGCAGCGTTATGTTTCACAGGAGAAGGTCCTTGTCAGCATCTGACTGGATACAGAGACATAAACACGGGGCTTGGCTTGTTATGACAGTGTTTGCCGAGGTCAAACGCGCCCCCCTTTATGGAGCCTCGCGCCCCCCCTGGGCGGCGCGCCCCACTATTTGAGAAGCACTGACTTAACCAAAGGGGCACCAATTCCTGGGGCAACCAGGATCTCCTTTAAAAATTCCACTCTAGAGAAACTTTAAAGAGGTGCTTATCTCTTGCTTGCAGCTGCTCTGCTAAAAACTACTAAAGAGCAGTATCCATAATCTCCAGATTCCCTGGGACTGTTGAATCAAAGACATTCAAATAGAGAGAAGGGAGAAGACAGGCAGATACAATTTGAGGCATACCATAAAAATGAAAGCAAAAACAAAAAAGCTGTGAAGAAAAATGAATTCATTATGTAGGGCTTGAATTTGCTCCACATTCTACAATGGAATCTTAACTGAATAGGTTTCCTGCTCTCATTCCCAACTGTATAGGCAACAAAGGACTGAATATTATAAACTAGTATCTAGCATCACATGGCTTCAGTTTTTTTAATCCAGGATCTTCCAGATGGGACTACTATTCCCAGAATTCCTTACCAAGATGGTTTTGGTGAGAATATCTGGAATATATTAGCTATATAGGACATAATGTTTCTTACTGAGATTTATAGCTTTGCAGTTAGGATTTTCCTTCCTTAGGCTTATATTAAAAAATGTTACTAGAATCCTTATCAAAGAATGTCAAACATATCTGCTGAACTTTTCAAAATAATAAAAAAAGTTTAATACTAATGTCTTTCCCTCAAATTTTGACTTAGAATATTATGGTACTTCTTTGTTCCAGAAGCATTAAAACTCATTGTGTGTTTTCAAATGTCTACATTACACAAATCTGAACATGTAGCATTTTTAGTTTAATATGCATAAGCAACTTCTTAGGAATAACCTTTTCCATCTGGGCAGTGAACAACAGAACTACTTGTAAATAATTATGTTTTGGGTCTATGGCAGCTCCAAGTGCCCTCCAGCTGGGTTGATTTTAAACAATCAGCATGGCCAGTTGCCAAAGCCGGGTGATGATCACAAGAGTTTGATTCAATCACATCTGGAAGTCACCAGGTTGGAAGAATGATGTATTGTGGTAAGGACTGCAGAGGTTTTTATTCCTAGGTGAACACATCTGTCAACAGGACGACCTTCAGAGATTGCATTTGGAAAACCAAAATATTTTTTTAAAACCCCTTTTTAAAGTTGAGACCTAGTCATTGTTGGCAAGCAGAGACACTTTGCTATGATCCCTACATAACCCTTACATGGCCCGATGGTAGTCTGACAACAGCCATTAGATTACATGTTCTTGCACCGGAACAGGAAGCTCAAGTGTAAAGCCTAAAATAAGGTATAAACCCACCCCCCCCACTCTCAACTCCATGTGGTCAGTTGCCCAAAACTCATGTGGTTCTGCTTCATCATTAAACCATCTTTCTAATCAGCCTCCATGTTTCCAGTGTCTTTTTCCCGGCTTGGAACTGAACAGATGGATATTTCCTCCAACAATTTGGCACCCAAGATGGGACTCTAAGCTAACCTGACCAATGGACCTGGCCTGAGTAAGCCTCCCTTGCTGGCCAACAAAAGTTGTTTCCAAAAGTTTAACGTTTTTTTCTTTACATAGGTGAACATTAGTTTGGGCTCGACTTTCATCAAGTGTCCAATAGAAGAGTTATTGGTTTCTTGTTATTTTAAATTATTATTTTATTTATTATTGTTATTGTTATTATTTTATTCATTAAACATGAAACTGTCAACTGAACATTTAGAGATTTGTCACAAATACCATTGATTGGTGCCAATGGTTGATACAGGTTGCTGCCAGCGTTTTCGGTATCAACCAAGTATCTTCTTAAAATATGCTGTTCCTAGTAGCGCAGTTTTTTGCAGTTCTGCTGGTGTTATTGCAAGAAGCTGCAATTTGTTGGTGTGTTTTGTGAAATTCTTACACATGATACCAAGTGCCCCAATGACAATGGATATAACTGTTACATGTTTCATCCACAGCCGTGCAGTTTCAATGGCCAGGTCATGATATTTCATGATTTTCCCAGTTGTTTTTCTTCAACTCTGGCATCTCCTGGTACAGTGATATCAATAAACTGTATGCTTCAGCCCTTGACAACCATGATATCTGGCGTGTTGTGTTCCAAATGACAATCCGTCTGTATTTAAAAGTCCCACAAAATCTTCACCTTCTCATTTTCTATAACTTTTTCTGCTTTGCGCTGTCATGGCTTTTTGGATACAGGTAAGTCATATTTTTCATATAATGACCAGCAGATTAATTTAGCAACTCGGTTATGTCTAGCTTTGTAAGCAGTTTGTGTAATTTTGCTGCTCTCACATATTAAATGTGAAACAGTTTCAACTTTGTCATTGCAAAGTAGCAATTTGGATTGATAGTGCTTGAGCAGCAAATATTAAACCTTCAGTTTCTTTCTTGATGGTTCCCATCTTAAGCCACATGATATGTAAAGTTGTCATCACATTTTACTTCAATGTTTTTCCAATGCTGTCCATGTAAAGCAACTCGGTCATGTGTAGTTTTGTAATAAGTTTGTGTAATTTTGTTGCATTCACATATTAAATGTGAGTAAATATAAAGTTTTTGTTATTATCATTTACTCATTAAACATAAAACTCAGTCAACTGAACATTTAAAATGTGTCATAAATACCATTGACTGGTGCTAATGGTTGATACGGGTTTCTGCCTATGTCCTAGGTATCAACCAAGTACCTTCTTAAAATATATGATGATCCAAGCAGCGCAGTTTTTTGCAATTCTGTTGATGCTGTTGTTATTGTTATTGCTTTTGTTGTTGTAATCATCTGTCATATAGTCAGCCAGCTAGTCAGACTGGATTTGTTATTTTTATCTATCTTTCAAGTCCTTTTTGAGGATCTAGGATAGGCAGATATGGATGGTGTTACACATATTATTGCAGGATGGAAGCTGTTTCAAGCAAAGCTGCCTTTTGCAATTGCCTTATGGCAGATTTGTTGATGCCAATGGTGTTCATGTGGTGCTCCAGTTGTTTTGAGATTTCTCCCAAGGTGTCCATTACTTTTGGTACCACATTTGCTTGCTTTTGCCACAATCTTTCTATTTGTAGGTCTATGTATTTTGTTAGCTTCTCCAGTTCTTTATCTTCTATTCTTCTGTCTCCAGGTACTACCACATCCACTGGCAAGATGAATGGCTTTGGGTACCTGATGAATTTGACTGATTCACAAAAGCTTAAGTAAGATTAAACTAACTAGTTTATATTTTAGTTATTCATTTTTTGTGCCTTTTTGTCACTTTTTGACTCCTGGAGACTGGCTGGATAACTCCAACAGTTTTCTTGGCAAGATTTCAGATGTGGTTTGTCAGTTTCATGTAGCTGTTAAGACTAGTCCTGCCTTAGATACAAAGTGCCAAAGTTTGACTGCCTCTTTCTTAAGGCTGAAAGAGAGGGACTGGCCCAAGGTCGCCTACTTGACCTTGTGTCTGAGGCAGGACTAGAACTCACAGACTCCTTGTTTCTATACTGTGTCTTAACAACTATACCAAACTGGTTCTATTAGTCTTTAAGGTGATCACAAAACTATAGAAACAATGATTATATTGAAATATGCCAAATTCCATGCAGCAGTTCTCAAAATTCATTGGTTGATGACCTGTGCTAAAGAATGGGCTTAAAGAGCCACTAGTTTATGTATTAGAGAGCACATACTAACCTTTTATCCTTTCCTATACCTAACTAATTTTAAATCATATCTTTTGCATCTTTTAGCTTTTTAATTTTGTATGATTCAGATTTTTCCTTTGTGCTTTTTAAATAACTGTATCCCACATTCTTTGTAATGGTCTTGATCATAATGAGGAATTTATTTGATTTGGTAGTTAATGCAACTCAACACAGTATCTAAGCAGTTTGCTGACCAAAAGCATTTTCCCTACACATTTAAGCCGTCCAACAAATGCCTTTTACTTTCACTGATAATTTCCTAAGCCACACTGCCTTCCACACCCCAGTTCTCTCTGGTTAATTACAACTCCCAGAATCCCAATATGCAAGACTCGTATTTCAATACATTGGAGGCTGCCAAGCTAGGACACATTTCTTCAAAGAAAGTGTGTTCCACTTTGTCTTTTGTGTAGTCTCCAGCAATGATGCAACCTCATGAGGTGCAAGTGACCAGAATTTTACAAAGTGTTCAAAATGTGGCCGTTATCTAAAACCAACTCTGAGGGAAAGGAAGAAAAAAACAGTCCCAGATGTTTCTACCTCCTCGGTTATTAGACATCAAAGATGGATGGGATGCAACTTCTTTCTTTCCCTCCCACAATGGCTTTCCTAGGAGATGACCTTTATACGATGTTATCATCATGCTCATATGAGGGGTTTCTGAGAAAAGGTACACAACTCACCTCCTAAATCTGTGTTTATTAATGGAGTGACATAAAACCTTTTTTTTTTATGTTACAGATTGGAAGATCCCTGGCTGGCTTGCATAAGCCCCTGTGGGCGTGTTACCAACTCCGCGACTGATGAGCAAACAATACACTTGCTATGTAAAGATTAACATACTCAGCATCATGACCTAAATAACAGAACGTTGTTCTAAATTATTAAATCCTCCATATTCTGAACATTGAGTGTTTTTAGTTTTGGTTTTCAAAACAAAACAAAGTTTTTAGTCCTCAATGGAACTAAAGCCTAAAAGTTTCATTCAAGTATAAAGAGAGATAAATCAATGCCATAATTGTGCCTAATGAAACATTATACAAATGGTTGGTACCATTGTTTAAAATCCAAAGGAGATTTTTTAAAGGAATAGATAAGAACTCACTCTTTTCTTCCACAATGACAATCATTAGCAACTTTTAAATTATACAAAATATGTTTTAAAGTTGTACACTTTATGCATTCAAACAGTTTATATAGCTACCCAATCAGCAAGTGATTTAGGGCATCACACACAAATGGAAATCACATACAATAACTGCAAGAGAAGACGCAGCCAGAGCTAGGAGTTGGAGCTAAACATTAGCCTAGAGTCGTTACATTCCCATAAACCCCTCTTGAATTCCACTGACCCTTATTTGGTATCAATTTAGTGTTGAATTTTTAGTTGACTAGATTCTTGTGTATAGGCTTGAAGAATAAATCTTCTGAATTGCAACTTAATGTATGCTCCAGATACTTTGCATCTGATGAAAGCAAAACATACATTAAAATTAATCAAGTATATCATGGCCAACTTCATCCAATCAAGAACAATGTAGATGGGTACAAAATCTCAAGACTTCGTGCCGAGGGAAAATTTGGGTTTTGAAAGCCCTGAAGGAGAGCAGAATCAGGGCGTGAAGCTAACAAACCCGTAGGCCTGTTTTAGCATTCATTTAAATTAGTATAATTTACATTAGTATAAAAAACAGCACAATAAGAAATGGGGCCTTTTCACTTCATGTAAAATAAACCAGAGCACAGAAATATATTCATACCTGTTCTTTCCCCTGCACACACATTTTGAAAGTAGAATTGGTGCTTGTTCAAGTCCTCAGAGTATGGCACTCTGGCAGTGTAAACCCTGACTTTTCAAGTGTCTTCTTGATGAAGGCCACGTAGGCAACTGGGATAGGCTAGAAAATGTATAGAAGGCAGCATAAAAGAATAACATTACATAACATTTAACATACCCCAAAGTGCTGAGGGAACAAAAGTAAAGTTCCCGATCCTGAATCTGTATGAAAATACCAGTCCTGGGGTGGCTGTTTATCTTTTCCCCAGCATCTTCTTTGATTAGCTAGATCAGAGTCAGGCAATTTCCAAGAACCATTTTTCCAATTGAAACCCCTTCCCAAGGTGGCAAGCCAAAATTGGTAGACCTTTTAAAGGTTTGTGAGGGGGAGGTAGAAAGCCAAGAGATATGCCACCCATTTCACTTTTCAATAACAATTTCATAACCACCACTACAATCAACACAAAGCAAGTTTACTTTTCCCACTTGGAAGGAGGTCTGTATGTCATCCTTTAAGTCCCCTCAAAGAAGTCTGACCTGTTAGCTACAACCAGTCCGATGGTGCCATGATTCCTGGGGTTCCAGGCAGAATAGAAAGGCAAAGCATAGCATCCTAGGGAGGAACATTTTTACCCATTCTTAAAGCAGGATTTGGGAAGTGGGTGTGGTTCTCCAGTCTCAGCAAGCCACACAAAAGGGCTGCTTGGCTAGTGGCCACATGTTCCCAGCAATCTAAGCATTTCATATAGTTGAAGGAAAGGAAAGGTGATCCTTTGAAATGGAAATGCCAAGGTTTGGCTGTGGATCCTTTTGCTGGTATGTCACTCTCAGCCCAGACCAGTAGCCTAAGGCTCCATAGCACTGCTTGAATGTCCAAGAGCATCTCCATAAATTCAGGCAGGGAGACTGTTGGGTAGGAAAATGGTTTTCCAAAAACAGGCTCTTTCGTCCAGCCAGACTTCCTGAATGAATGGTGGGCTAATAATATAATCAATAAATCTATACTTCCCCACGTACAGAATTAAACAAAAACATTTAGCTGAGAAAATTTTGTTCAGCAGGAAAGCAGACCAGCATAAAACATAGAATAATAGGGTTGGAAGGGACCTTGGAGGACTTCTAGTCCAACCCCATGATCGAGCAGGAGATCCTATACCATTTCAGACAAGTAGCTGTCCAGTCTCTTCTTAAAAGCCTCCTTCTTAAAAGCACTCTGCTCGAGGCAGTACCATGACAAGGAGACGGTTTAGGGTGAAACTGGTGCCTAACTGATGTAATCTATTCTTTTTCCCCACTTTTGGAATCTGCTTTAGCTATGAAATGTCTTGGGCCAGGACTGAAAAGAACCAAGAAATGTTCAACAAAGAGCAACAAGTGTATTCTAGATATTGGCGGAGAGTCAGGCAGAATCAAATTCTAATGCAAGTCTTTGCTGGGATGGTTCTACAAAAATTATCATGCCAGTTGCTATTACTTTGATCTGTTTCTGAAGACAATTCAATTCAAAGGATCCATCAAACACACACACACATACAAACACACACAGCCCCCAGTTTTGTGAAGGGCCTCATGATGAGTGTGAGGATCAGCTGCCGAGACCTTGTTCCTGGCCCAGCATCTGAAATCACATGGTTGAAAGCAGGAGACATGATCTTCACTGCTATCTAAAATTCTTTTTTCCATGGAATATGATAGCTGCACTCTTGGGCTTAATTCCAGCATCAAATATTTCTTTTTTCTAATTGGCACCTTTTAAGGGGAGGATTTAGGTTGCCAGATTATCTTATTGCTCAACTATGGCATATTATATATTGCGATAGTTGTTGTTTATTAATATGCCATCCAAGTTTGGAATCCTTCGATGGTGTTGCCACACAACCCCAAGGGCCACAGCTGAGACAATTTCCCCTTCACACCTCTGGGTGATACTATCCAGGTTGTAGCACTCCTGTTTTACTCATTCACACGGCTTACCCCTCCATATATTCATCAGTGCATGTTGATGAGCTTCCAGAGATGAATAAACACATGATTGTATATACATATATGCATTATTATATTTGTGTATAAAAACAGCTCAGAATGGAAGGGGCTGCATCAACAAGAAAAGTGAAGAACACCTCTGCGATTTGCTGATACGACATGGCTTCAGGTAAGCTTCTGAATATCAATAGGGAAGTTACTACTTTTTAATGGATGGGAGAGCTAGAATCTTGCATAGCTATAAGACATCCATTCAGTGGGTCCAGCCTTTATTTAAAAAAAAAGCTTGTTCACTAATTTTCCATGCAATATATATCCATTAAGCAAAATATAGGAAGCAGTCCTGGTTATTACTAAATTTGGGATTTAGTGAAATTTTAAAATTTTTATATCGGTGAGGATAAAACTGAAGCAATAGTGAGACCCAATTCTCTCCAGGGAGAAATAAAAAGCAGAAAGAAAATGCCAGTAATTGTGGTTTACTCGGCGCAAACAGGTATCTGAAAAAAATGCTCAACCAACAAATGGAGAAAACAAGAACTGCATATATGTGTGAAACTGTTGCAATGGCAACTTGTAAAGCCTCCTATTTATCAACACCACCACCCTCCCAAAGCACTGTGATGGTCAGTTTGAAGAGAAAGAGGGAGTGGATGTTCAAATCATGCATCCTGTGTGGTGGTGTATAGCAGTGCTTCTGTTTTACATGGGTTCCTATTTGCTTCTGCCACCCAGAAACCCAACTGGTGCAATGCTTATCTGAAGCATCAGCAGAGATGGAACCTTTGTACATGTGCGTCTGTTGTATGTGTTAAGATTCCAGTCATGAAAAAACCTCGCAGTTAGTGCTTCATTGTGCATTAGAGTGGTGGACTTATCAATATGTCCTCTTTATTTAAGAAGCCAACCTCCTTCATCTTCTTCTGCAGGGACCAGTAGACTTTCCTCTTTGCTCACCATTGGCTTGCTTATCTTGGCTCTGCAATGGACAGACGGAGGAGCCTTCCCCACAATTCCACTCTCCAGTCTGTTTACCAATGCTGTGCTAAGAGCAGAGCATCTCCATCAGCTCGCAACAAATACCTACAAGGAATTTGTAAGTAGCGGCCCATCTTTTAGGTCAGCTAAACTTTTAGGTTGCATCATCATTCCTGGTAATAGCAAGCCAGAGTGTTCAGCAGTTTGAGAGCAAAAGAGGTTCATCTAAAAGTAACATAGGGAATTCTCTGGGGTCACAGGATATATCAAAGCATAGAAAAAGGGGGTATTCAAAGAGTGACAAGTAGCACTTTAATTTTTAAAATGATATGGAAAAGTGTTTCCCATCTCACGTGTTTTTTATGTTCTCAGATCTCCCATTACCATATCAACGTAGAGTTGCCACAAACCAGAACAATTTTTAGATAAGGCTCTCTTTTGAAATGTTTACTATCTCCCAAGTAATTTTAGTATTTCATTGCTTCTGATTTAATGTAAATTTTTAGATAATGTTATTCTAGACTCTGTACATTCTCACCTTTTCTACTTCTTTGTAAATGGTGGCATTTTATGGGACTTATAAAGGAGCGTTCCTATATCCCAGAAGAGCAGCGATACTCCATCAAGAATTCTCAGACTGTACGTTGTTATTCTGACACTATCCCTTCACCCACGAGGAAAGAGGAAACTCAACAAAAAACAGTAAGCCAACTCCTTTCATGTTTTATTCCGTAGAAGAATTATTTTGGTGTCCCAAATATATATAATCTTGTGTTATGTATCTGAAAACTTCCCACTTTCACAAAACGTCCAAGAACTTCTGTTAAGAGCAACAAGTGTATTCTAAACATCGGAGGAGAGTCAGGCAGCTAGTGAAAGTGAAGGGGGACTAGATGCCGTAGTCAATCATCTGAAGGGCTGCCAGGTTCTCATTTCTATATTACAGGATCTGATTCCTTAGAGGACACAACATTGGAAACTCTATGCTTTATCACATGCGCAAATTTCAAATATATTTGGCCAAGATTCAGGCAAAGATCTAGAAGTAGACTATGACTCTCTTGCATTTAACCATGGCACAAACATGCCCTGGAAATATCTGTTTTCCTCTGATATTTCCCTATGAAGTTTCCTTTATCTTGACCATATACCTAAGCTGTTGATCACCATTAAACAGTGAATTAGAATGAAGATAAAAACTAGAGTAAGGTGACCAGACATCCGGCTTCTGGCGGGACAGTCCCGGTTCACCAGCAGATGTCCCGTGCCCCGCCACCTCTTCAAAATGTCCCACTTTTTGCAGGCAGGCGGCGGGCGCGGATAGCTGAGAGCGCCGGCTTGGGCATCGGGGCCGAGGAGAGGGGGGCGCATGCTCTGGCGCGGCATGTGTCTGTGCAGAGGGCCTCGGGGCTGAGGAGAGGGGGGCGTGCTCTGGCACGGCACACACCTGCGCAGAAAGCATCAGGGCAGGGGCGCGCTCCCACCCGCTCCCATGGAGCCCTCTTTAAAGGCAGTGGCGGCGGCGGCCTGGCGGTGCTGAGAGCCGCTGGCTCGGGCGGGAAGGGGGAAGGCGGCCCGAGGCAGCCGCTTTGAGCTCGGTCCATCACGCCAGCATCACCGCCTCAGGCCGCCTTCCCCCTTCCCGCCCGAGCCAGCGGCTCTCAGCACTGTCAGGCCAGGCCGCCGCCACTGCCACCTTTAAAGAGGGCCCCGCGGGGGCGGGTGGGAGTGCGCCCCCACCCCGACGCCCTCTGCGCAGGCACGTGCCGTGCCAGATCCCACCCCCCTTTCTCCGAGGCCCCGAGGCCCTCTGCGCAGGCGCATGCTGTGCCGGAGCTTGCCCCGCAGCCCCCAATCGACGGTGTCCCGCTTTGGAAGTTTGAAAATCTGGTCACCTTACACTAGAGGCGACACATTTTCTGTAAACAAATTGTTCTTTTCTGCCAAGGCAGGTATCCTCTGTATAGCATTTGAACTCAACACTGAGAAACCTATTTCACTAAGCCGAAGTCATGCTTTACAAATCACAAGCCTGGATTCATAGAGCACATGGTTAAAGGCCAACACAGATTATGATTTTGTCTAATGAACTCAGGCATATTATGCCAATCCATCCCAGGGCATGCTACTCTCCAAATAGTACTTCCTTATTGCTCTTTTCATTTAATCAATGTCATACTTAAGCTAGGCAAGAATGCTGTTTGTTTTTGGCTTAATTAAATGTCTAAAAACCCATCCACTGTGGCTTATAAAGAATTATTTCCTATATAGAGAAACTTTCACATTAAGCCAAAAAGAAATCAGATTGTATTATGGATTAGTTTTACATGTCATGTTTCATTGGAGCAAAAGAGATAGATTCTATCTATAAACATATAAAAGCCATCTAGGAAGCATTTTTATCTATTACTGTCCATAAGTGTCTTCTGCAATAATGAAAAGTGTGTAACTGCTGTTTGGTAAGAAATTGGGTTTAAAGCAGGCTCAAGGAACTGATTAGAATATAGAGAGTTCGCTCTGGTTGGAATTTTTCTTGCTTGTTGAACTTCTATTGCCATTTATCTTACGACAGACAACTGAATGCTATTATCCTTGCTCTCCTTCTTTGGCTCTAGGAAGTCAGGAAACTAAAAGGAAGTCTTTAAATTGCTTTTTTTTAAAGTATATCTATTTTTCTAGGACCCGGAACTGCTGAGGTTTTCACAGATTCTCATCCAGTCCTGGCTAAATCCTATACGGTTTCTAAGCAGGATGTTTACAAACAGTCTTGTATTTGGGACCTCAGACAGAGTCTACGAAAAACTCCAAGACTTGGGACAAGGCATCCAAATTCTTATGAGGGTAAGCAATCCCTTCCAAGGAGCACTTTCTAAATGCTGTCACAGATTGTGCTGTCCCACCTGGCTAATGTTATGAACCCAGAGAAGGCAGACCTCTCTATTCCTAAAAATCACAGACATCAAAATTATTAATTTATCAAACTTCCAATGAGAAAGCCTTGCTATTATGATTTATTAACACTACAAAAACATAGAAATAAAGGAAAATATAGAAATATAGAAAAATATAGGTAGAGCTTGATTTACGACCAGTCGCATAGTGACCACCTGAGGGTACAATGGATTCCCCCAAAAGATTCTTGATTCAAAGTTCCAATGGCTGCTCCCTCCTTGATCACATGACCGCAATTTGGGCATTTGGCAAACAGTTCTCATTTGCAGCCTGCCACATCCTGCTATTAGCTCACTCAATTTATGACATTTCTTGCTGAAAATTGTCATTGGCTTCCAGTTTTCAGCAGTTTCAGTTTATTCAGATTTGTATACCGCCCTTTCTCCCTTGCGGGACTCAGGGCGGTGAACAGGCAATAATAAAACAACAATAAAAACATCAAATACAATAAATACACTAAAAATGAATTAAACCACTAAGCCTGTTCTAAAATCCCCAATAGAAACCCCTAATAAAAACAGATTAAAAGACTACGCCAGGTCGGCCGCACGAAATAGATGGGTTTTCAAGGCCCGGCGGAAGAGGCGCAGGTCTGTGGTTGTACGTAGGTCAGGTGGTAGGTCATTCCAGAGGGCAGGAGCTGCCACAGAGAAGGCTCTCCCCCTAGGGGTCGCCAGCTGACATTGACTAGCCGACGGCACCCTGAGGAGGCCCTCTCTGTGGGAGCAGACTGGTCGGTGGGAGGTATTTGGTAGGAGGCGGTCTTGCAGGTACCCCGGTCCCTTGCCATGGAGTGCTTTAAAGGTTGTTACTAACACCTTGAAGCGCATCCGGAAAGCCACAGACAGCCAGTGTAGCTCGCGCAGGAGAGGTGTTACATGGGAGCATCTAGAGGCCCCCAAAATCCCCCACACGGCCGCATTCTGAAGTAGCTGGAGCCTCCAGGTACACCTCAAGGGAAGCCCCATGTAGAGAGTGTTGCAATAGTCCAGGCGGGAGATGACAAGGACTTGAGTGACTGTGCGTAGAGCATCACAATACAATACAATACAATAGCAGAGTTGGAAGGGACCTTGTAGGTCTTCTAGTCCAACCCCCTGCATGGGCAGGAACCTTATACCATTTCAGACAAATGGCTGTCTAACATCTTTTTAAAGACTTCCAGGGTTGGGGCATTCACAACTGCTGGAGGCAAGCTGTTCCAGAGGTTAATTGTTCTTACTGTCAGGAAATTTCTCCTTAATTCTAAGTTGCTTCTCTCCTTGGTTAGTTTCCACCCATTGCTTCTTGTCCTGCCCCCAGGTGCCTTGGAGAAAAGTTTGACTCCCTCTTCTTCACAATCCAGAAAGGGGCGTAACTGGCGTATCAGGCAAACCTGATAAAAAGCCCCCCTGGCCATGGCTGTCATATGATCGTCTAAGGACAGCTGAGTATCCAGGAGGACGGTCAAGTTGTGAGCTCTCTCTGCGGGGGCTAATGACTCGCCCCCGATAGCCAGAGATGGAGCCAACTTGCTATGTCATGATGCCGGAAACCAGAGCCACTCGGTCTTGGAGCCACTCCACGGGTTGAGTCGAGGCCTGTTTCTCCCCATCCAGACTCACACGGCCTCCAGGCACCGGGACATCATTTCTGCGGCATCGTTGGGGTGGTCCGGGGTGGAGATGTACAGCTGGGTGTCATCCGCGTACTGATGAAACTCCACCCCAAAACCATGGATGATCTCACCCAATGGCTTCATATAGATGTTGAACAGGAGAGGCGAGAGGACCAACCCCTGTGGTACCCCAAAAGTGAGGCACCCCGATGTCGACCTCCACCCTCCTGCCAACACAAATTGTGACCAGTCGGAGAGGTAGGAGGAGAATCACTGCAAAACAGTGCACCCAAGCCCCAACCCCTCCAGCCGGTGCAATAAGATACCATGGTCGATGGTATCGAAAGCCGCTGAGAGGTCTAACAGGACCAGGATAGAGGAACAACCTCTATCCCGAGCCCTCCAGAGATCATCCACCAACGCGACCAATGCCGTTTCTGTGCTGTGCCCAGGCCGGAAGCCGGACTGGCGCGAGTCCAGATAGGCAGTTTCCTCCAGGTGCTGAGGGAGCTGTTGCGCCACCACACTCTCAACAACCTTCGCATGAAAGGGAAAGTTGGAGACAGGACAGTAGTTGGCCAACTCAGTCGGGTCCAGGCAGGGCTTCTTGAGGAGGGGCCTCACCACTGCCTCTTTCAAGGCGGCCAGTAAAAACCCCTCACTCAAAGAAGCGTTGACAATTCCCTGGAGCCAATCTTGTGTAACCTCCCGGGGGGCCAGTACCAACCAGGAGGGACATGGGTCCAGTAAACATGTGGTGGTGTTCAGCCACCCCAGCATCCTGTCCATGTCCTTGGGAGTCACAGGATCGAACACTTCCGAGATAGTGGACTCCGTCGACCCGTCTGAACTAGTCCAATCGGAGGCTAAGCCGGATCTGAACGATTTTATCATGCAGATAACACCCAAATTCCTCTGCACAACCCTGCAAGGGAGCATCCCATATCCTCTGATGGAGGAGGGAGCGGGACAGCCTAAACAAGGCGGCAAGTCGGTTACCTGCAGATGCGATAAGAGCAGAGAAATAGTTCCGTTTCGGCGCTTTTATCGCCACTAGGTAGGTCCTTAAATGGGACCTTACCAGTGTCTGGTCAGCTTCGGAGCGGGTGGTCCTCCAAATGCCCTCTAGGCATCTCTTCCACCGCTTCATCACCCTCAGCTCCTCGGAAAACCAAGGGGCCAAGGTAGATCGGCACCAGGTGAGAGGCCGCAAAGGCACGACCCGGTCCAGGGCCCCCGCGGTTGCACTATTCCAGGTAGCCACTAGGTCCTCAGTTGAGTTGCGGGTCAAGGTCTCAGGTATTGGCCCAAGCTCCATCTGGAATCTCTCAGGGTCCATCAGGTGCCTGGGGCGGAACCATCTTGTCACTTCCGGTTCTGCCTCCCAGCGGTGGGGTGCAGCGGTTAGAAAGCCTAGCTGAAGGAGAGTGTGATCTGACCATGACAGGGGCTCAACGATTATTCCCCTAAACTAAGATTACTCAGCCACTGGCCGGAGGCAAAAACTAAGTCCAGTGTGTGTCCTCCAGTGTGGGTTGAGTCATGAACTAACTGGGTCAGGTCAATGGCCGTAATGGAGGCCATGAACTCCCGAGCCACCTCAGATGCTTCGCCTAACAGCCTGGGGGTCTCAATCACCATCTCGGCTATCACATTGAGAAGCTCGGGTAGGGCTGCTGAAACGTAGCGGGGAGCCAGGTACACAATCAGCACGCCCTGCTGCCTCCCATGACCCCATTTCACACATAGGGACTCACAACCGGCCATCTGTGGCACAGTGGTCTCCCTCGGGTCTAGGCCCTCCTTTATAACAACAGCCACCCCCCACCACCCCGACCCTGGGCTCTCGGCTGGTGAAATGCACAGTAACCCGGCGGGCACATTTCAACAAGGGGCACCCCCCCTCTTGGCCCAACCAGGTCTCCGTAATACCCGCCAGGTCCGCCCCCCTCCAAAACCAGATCATAAATGAGATGAGCAAAAAAAAACCCTCCCCACACTGCTTTTGGGGTGCTTAGGCAATGGGCTTGCTTTTTGTATTTGCTTAACTGCCACAAAAAGAAGTAAAATCAGGTTGGTCACCTGATGACCCACTTAATAACCAGCATGACTTGCAATCATAATTCTGGGCTCAATTCGAGTCATAAATTGAAGACTACCTGTATCAAATGATAATATGAATGACGCTATAATAATAATAATATTTAATTTATAGACCGCGTCCTCTCCCCAAAGGGACTCGGAGCGGTGCACAGGGAAATTAAAAATACGGACATAAAAATACATAAATAGATAAAATGAAAAATTAAACAATTTATCCCTGCGCTAAAACCCACAATACTAAAAAACGAAACCCCTTAAAAACCCAAATAATAAGCGGAAGACTAACCTAGGCCAGCCAAGCAGAAAAAGTGTGTTTTCAGTTTTTGACGGAAGGAGCAGAGGTCCGTAGTTGTTCTATATATAGATGAAGGATATAGAAAATTATATGATGTTGAGATTGTAACTAGAAAGTATATGGATTTAAGGTATTCTTTAAGATCAAAAGAAAAATAAACCCCAAAATGAATCCACAAGGATCTGTGTTCAATGATCATGGAATCTGCAGATTGAGATTAGCCCGTCATAGTTATTGTAGTGTTTTTCAACTCAGTGCCTTCCAGACACATTTAGCTCTCCCATTAATTTGCAACTGGCACAACCCTTGGCCTCCTGCTCCAGAACTCAAAAGTTGGTAAGCAATATAAGCTCAGATTATATTCAGATGCTTTTCCAAGGTTGGGGAAAGTGGGAATCCTTTCACCTACCTATAGTTGTCCATGTATGGACCATGGGGGAATGCAGTTGAAAGGTCAATATGATGCAGCTACAGGCTCACTATTCTTTTTATGTTCATTAAACAGAAAGTCTACAAAATCAATAACAAAAACACAGTATGTCCAAATCCTCAAGTACTGAAGATACTATAAATGATATTGGATATTTTTTTGAAGCAGAATGAGATTCTTAATACTTTTGTACTACTCTTTCCACTTACAACCTCTATTTCTGCCCCATACATCCCTGCGGCCGATTCGCTCCTACAGAGAGGGACTTCTCCGGGTGCCGTCCACTAGGCTGTGCCAGCGGGCGACGCCCAGGGGAAGGGCCTTCTCTGTGGCGGGCCCGACCCTTTGGAACGACCTTCCCCCCGAAATCAGAACAACCACGGACCTTTGCTCCTTCCGACAGCTATTAAAAACACATTTCTTTCGTTTGGCTGGCCTAGGGTAATTCAAATTTTAAATTGTTAAGGGGTTTTTAGGGATAGTTTTAATTTCATAGAAGTTTTTAGCGCAGGGCAAGTTTAATTCGATTTTAATTTTGTACTTTGTCTGTTTTAATTGTTTTTTAATTCCCTGTGCCCTGCCTCGAGTCCCTTTGGGGAGAGAGAGCGGGTTATAAATAAAATTTATTATTATTATTATTATTATTATTATTATTATTATTATTATTATTATTATTATTATTATTATTATATTATAATATTATTATTATTATTATTATTATTATTATTATTATTATTATTATTATTATTATTATTATTATTATTATTATTATTATTATTTCCAGGAGGTGGAGGATGGTACTTCCCAGAGTCTTCCGCTGCTTAGACCCAGCTATGAAAGGTTTGAGTTCAATCTACGGAGTGAAGTCGCTTTGCTGAAAAACTACAATCTCTTGTCCTGCTTCAAGAAAGACCTGCACAAAGTGGAGACCTTCCTGCGAGTGATGAAATGCCGTCGTTTCAGAGAGATCAGCTGTGTCCCCTAAAGGCAGAAAAGACCCTCCTCTCCATTCCACTTTTCCTACGCAGTTTCCTAGAACCTGGGAAAGAGAATGGGCTACTCCTGTGCCAACTGCCTACATGCCTGAGTCAAGTAAAGATCAACCTATTGCATTTCAAGCTCTGTTGTTTGTGGAGTCCCTCAATGCTCCTTGGCGTCTGTGCAAAAATAAATGCTATTTTGCTGCTGAATAATTAGTGCTATAAGCTCAATTAGATCTGCGTCTTAAATGATAAAGAATACCACCTTAAAGGCAATGACCTCATTTTACACAGGATCACAAACTTCCTGTCATAACAGCCCTTCTGTTCAAAACAAAGTATGTCTAAACTTGTTTAAAAAAGCAATTTCCCCTCACTCAATTCTTAAATAATTAAAGCAAGCAAATTAAAAAAAGCCTACACAAAGAAGCCTCTAAAAGACCCCCACTCAAATAATCTTATTAACTCGTAGTTTATTTTTTTATAATAGCAATAGCCCTTAGACTTATATTTCCCCCAGCAATCTGGGTTCTCATTTTACTATCCTCAGAAGGATGGAAGACTGAGTCAACCTTGAGCCGATTAGGGTTGAACTCCTGGCGGTAGGCAGAGTCAGCCTGCAATACTACATTCTAACCACTGCACTCCATGTTCTCAATAGTATCTTCTCCCTAATATGAAAACAAGAGTATTTTAAATCGTCTTTTTCTCCATTGAAAAATTATACAAACATATACTAATCATTTTAGTAATTCTAGAATGCAATTTTCATTTTAAGATTATTTGGGAATTATTTCCCAAAGGCTATCAGAATGTTGGCTCCATCTTGCATGTGTAGCTGGCTTTTTTCAGCCTTGTAACTATTATAAGAGTGGGGAAAGTGCTGGCACAATCCCAGTTCATAATGAAGGTTTGGCCTATTCGGTCAATGTTTTGCAGGTCTGGTGGAGCCGGCATGGCCTATTGGTCCCCTCCGGATTCAGGATATTTTTGAGATCATATTACTAGATGGCACATCCTTCTGTAAATTTACTTACGCAGACTTATGTATTCCTCAGCTGACCTCCTCGCCCTGTGAGAATCCCCTCTCTTGCAGGTGTGGCCCTCAGCATTAACGAGGGTCCACCTCAATGACGGATTGGTGAATCCCGATAGGTGGAGGAAGCGGAAGCTTAGAGGGTTTTTAGGTTTTTTTTACTTAGTTTTAAGGGATTCCAGGGTAGAAGGTGGGTTAATAGAAAGTAGGGAGGTGGGTGGGGGATATATCCCACAGGGTACTATGTCCAGGCCGACCTATAATCCCGACGGGGAGGATGTGGGGTCCATTGTTAGGGGGGTACAAAGGTCAATCAACCGGAGTGCCATTCTATCAGGACAGTGTATGGGAGGGGTAGGCATGGCGGGAGCCGGAGACCATATCAGTTTTTTGGAGTGTGCACCCACTGTTTACAAGAGGTTGCGCGCTCCAATCTCCATGGCTCCGCTTGCAACCCAGGAGGTCCAGGTTCCCAGGGCCTGGGCTCGAGGCTGATGTTGTGCAACGCCAGGTCCGTTATCAACAATGCCCCCCTCATCCATGATTTGGTATTAGAGGGGGAGCTGGACCTGGTAGGTGTTACGGAAACCTGGCTGGGCCCCGAGGGGGGGGGTGCCCCTCTTGGAAATGTGCCTGCCAGGCTACCGGGCATTTCAACAGCCACGAGCCCAAAGCAGGGGTGGGGGGGTGGCAGTCATTGTGAGGGAGGATCTGGCTCCGAGGGAGACCTCTGTGCCGCAGATAGCCGGCTGTGAGGCCTTAGGTATGAAGTGGGGCCTTGGGGGGCAGTTGGGCTTGCTGAAGTGGGGCCTTGGGAGGCAGTTGGGCTCCTCAAGAAGCCTTCCCTGGACCCAGCATTGTTGGTTAATTACCATCCGGTCTCCAACATTAGCTTTCTTGCTAAGGTTGTAGAGAGTGTGGTAGCTCAACAGTTCTCCCGACACCTGGAGGAAACCGTCTATCTAGACCCACGCCAGTCCGGCTTCCGTCCCGGACACAGCACAGAGACGGCATTGGTCGTGTTGGTAGATGATCTCTGGAGGGCCCGAAACAGGGGTTGTTCCTCTGTCCTGGCCCTATTGGACCTCTCAGCAGCTTTCGATACCATTGACCATGGTATCCTACTGCACCGGCTGGAAGGGTTGGGATTGAGAGGCACTGTATTGCAGTGGTTCTCTTCCTACCTCTCTGACCGGTTGCAGTGTGTGCTGACAGGAGGGCAGAGATCGACCTTGAGGCCCCTTTTATGTGGGGTACCTCAGGGGTCGGTTCTCTCACTCCTCCTGTTTAACATCTACATGAAGCCGCTGGGTGAGATCATCCGTGGCTTTGGGGTAGAATACCATCAGTACGCTGATGACACTCAGCTGTACATTTCTACCCCTGGCCACCCCAACGATGCCGTGGAAGTGCTGTCTCGGTGTCTGGAGGCCGTGCGGGTCTGCATAGGGAGGAACAAACTCAGACTCAACCCGTCGAAGACCGAGTGGCTGTGGTTTCCCGCATCTCGATATAGCCAGTTAACTCCATGGCTGGCTACCGGGGGCGAGTCATTGGCCCCCGCGGAAAGGGCTCACAACTTGGGCGTCCTCCTGGATTCACGGCTGTCCTTGGACAACCATGTGACGGCCGTGGCCAGGGGGGCCTTCTATCAGGTTTACCTGATACGCCAGTTGCACTCCTTTGTAGATTGGGATGCCCTATGCACGGTCACTCAAGCCCTTGTTATTTCCCACATGGACTACTGTAACGCCCTCTACATGCGGCTCCCCTTTAGGAGCACCCGGAGACTCCAGCTAGTGCAGAATGCGGCCCAAAATTTGATTGAACCCAAAATTTCCACTGTTAAGGGAGGCATTTTTTAAGTGAGCTTTATCCCACTTTGCACCTTTCTTGCCTCAATGGCTAAGTGAATCACTGGAGGTTATAAGTTTGTAGCCCAGTTGTTGAGTGAATCTGGCTTCCCCATTGACTTTGCTAGTCAGAAGGTCACAATAGGGGATCATATGACCTTGGGACACAGTAATAAAGTCATAAATATGAACCAGTTGCCAAGCATCTGAATTTTTATCACATGATCATGGGGATGCTGCAAAGGTCGTAACTGTGAAAAATGATCATAGGTCACATTTTTCAATGCCGTTGTAACTTTGAATGGTTGCTAAATGAACTGTTGTAAGTCAAGGACTGCCTGTATTTGCTTGCAAATACTGTGAGAGAAAGCTGACCAAATGGGGGAAGGAGAAATTGTGAGTGGCACATCAAGTTGTAGAGTTCTCCCCCACCCAGCAGCAAAGGGGGGGGGGACTCAGTCTGAAGATGATCCCCAGTTGACCCTCTACGAGACTGATAGTGTGATGTCTCCTTTGGATGACTCTTCCGATGCTTCCTTAGAGGCTGGCTCGTGGGAGAATGAGATGATTCCTGGCACATCAGGTCCTGGCCCTGAAGAGCTAGCAGAACAGGTTTCAGCTGGGGACAGCTTGCAGGGCAGTGAAGAGGAGGAGGAGGAGCTGCCAGCCATGGTAGATCTCAGAACATGCAGGGCAGAAAAATGGAGGTTTGCCAGATTGTTGGGGGAAAGGTCCCACCTCCCTTGATGGTTTGTATCGGGAACTATTTAGCATGGTGGGAGAGGGAGCAGTTGCTGGAAGCAATGTGTGTGGGTCATGGCGGTGTGTTCATTTGTGTTTGCTGAGACTCTGAATTACTATCACCCATGAGATAATGTGAATGTACTTTAAGTTTTTCCTGGGGGCTTTATGTTTGTTTATTGAACTCACTGTTTGAGCAGCTTGCTATTTGTGCTATGAACTAATTAGACATTGCCCAGGGAATTAATCTGAGCTTCTCATGGCTGGCTTCAGGTTGGTACATTTCTAAAGCAAAATGAAGAGAACTGCTGGGGGAAGACAAATAAAGCCCTCCATAAACCACACTGACGTGTGAGTGTGATTGAGTGGGGCAGCATATCAATGTGGAAGATGATCCAATGGTAAGTGAAATCATCACCCCGTCAGCCCAAGGGGAGATTGGAGCATCCCATTCAGGGGCAAAGGGGGTCGTGAAAGTCCTAATGGACTCAGGGTGCACCCAATCCTCAGTCAGCCTGCAGAAAATGTGAAAGTTGGGATTGCAAGTGAGAAAGCTACACCAACCCATGAAATTCAAACAGGTTGATGACCATCATAGGAGGCTTGCCTGTCTCCTACTTAACACAACTGATGCACCTTAAGTTAGGAACCTACCAAGAGACCATTCAGTTTGTGGTCACCCCAAAGATGGCAGAAGCTATGATATTGGGTTAGTCTGGCTTACCAAATGGAAACCCATTATGTGATGGGGAAAGGGGAAAAGATGTCACAATGATGGAGAGGAGTAAAATCTTCCTGAAAAGGAAGCAGGGAGATTCAAAAGAAAGTTCTTCAGCTGGACAGATGTGGGGATGTGAGCTCTGAAGAGCCTCACATAAACTCTCTGACAAACCAAATCTGGGGAGCGTTTTTTGGATCAAAACTCCCCTGGAGGGAGGGGCAAAGAAGGGGCAGCGTCTCATCAGACCCAGAGGAAGGCAGCAGGTCCCTTGTAGGTTGGAGATTTGCCCTATGAATTGGAGTGGAGACAGCAGCCTACAATATGGCTGACAAGATGCTGACTTCCAGTCAAAGCAAATGAACAGGAGGGTGAGGAAGAGATGAAAGACTGGTGAGAAAATTCATCTAACCCACAGCTATAAATCAAACCTTGAAAAGGCAAAGAAATCTTGAGAGCATAAATAATATTGATGGTCAGATCAGGATTTTGTGAAGCAGAAAAAAAAGAAAGAGAGAGAGAGAGAGAGAGAGAGAGAGAGAGAGAGAGAGAGAGAGAGAGAGAGAGAGAGAGAGAGAGAAAGACAGACAGACAGAAAGAAAGAAAGAAAGAAAGAAAGAAAGAAAGAAAGAAAGAAAGAAAGAAAGAAAGAAAGAAAGAAAGGGAAAATGGAAGGCTGAAACACCAGCCCCCACAAAAGCTGTTTGAAACAAATTTGGACAAAAAGGGAGAAAGCAGAGAAGTGACAAACCCACTCAAATATAAACTCTAAATTTGGTTTTGGATTTGAAATAGAAACCAAACATTCCAAAGGATTTACTTTGTTTGAACTTCTTCCAACTAATATATCTTAAACAACTCCCAAAAAATCAAGAAAAAAGCACTTCTTCTCACTGATAACTGATAACCTAATCTTGACTGTGCAGGAAGTTTAATTAATCAACTGCCATAAATCAGAATTTGGAAAACCAGGAGGCAAAAGAGAAACGTACCTGAATCTATCTGGTTGCAAATTTGTTCCAATTGATATATTTTGAGCAGCTGTAACTGACCGGAGGTGGAAGGTGGCAAAGGAAAGAATAATAACAGAGTCAAGAACTGGGAAATACGAAGGTTCCCCCCCCCCCACACACACACCTCTTTCTTCCTTTTTTTTCCTCTGCAAAAGATTAAGATGGCCCCAGCTTCTCTTCTGGTTTCATAGTAGTTGAATTAAGGTGGACCAGAAACTAACTGCAATTTTGGAACTGGACATTAAAGAAGAACAAAATACCAAGATGGCTCCCATCACTCTTCCCCACAGCAGCTGAAGTAGATAAATTTAAGGTGGATCAAAACTCTGAAATAAGAACTGCATAACTATCTGTAACTTTGGAACTGGACATCATGGAAAACTGGGAATTTGAGGAACTACATGAAATTATACAAAATATGCATAAATCATTAAAACCATTGAAACCAAACCTAGTGGCATAAGGAAAATTGAAATAGGAGATTATGCCCCAACAAAGAGAAATATAAAATATCCTTTTGATGGTGGCATGGAGAAAATTGAACAGAGTGGATGTGGCAAAACAAAGAAAAGGAGAAGACAGGAACAGAGAAGTGGGACGAAAGACTAGGAAAAAAATCAGACAACTAGAAACTGTTATATGAGAAAATATAAAGCTAAGAAGGGTTTATTCCTAAATATGACAATAAAATGGAGTTGCTGACTGGTTGAATATAATAATGGAAAGATAACTAAACAAAGGTTACAACATATGGAATATGGATAAATATAAAACTGATATGGGGAGGTTGTAAAGTAGAGGTTTGTTATTTACTTTTCTACATGATAATTAAACTGAGTTGCGAATTGATTGAATATGACAATAGAAGGACAACTACCATAAGCGTTGGTTAAAATATATGAAACATGGACATATACACGATGCTTTTTAAAATGAATGTATTTTAACCCACGACCCATAGATGAATTCCACTCTTCATTGTATATTTATTGATAATTAGTTTTTAATTATTTATTCATAGCACAATGTACTCTAGAGCGAATCTTCTGTCACTACGAGAGTCCCCGCTCTCGCAGGTTTGGCCCTCCGTTTTATCGAGGGCCCGTCTTGATGAGGGATTTATTAATCCGGAGAGATGGGCGAAGCGCGGCCTTAGGGTTTTTTTAGTGCAAAAACTATTGTCTTTTTTAGGGGGTACCAGGGAGGGGGGTGGGTATAGACAGGTAGAGACTGAGGAAAGGAAGGGCCGGACTAGCAGTCGGTGGAGGGAAGCGGAAGGATCCGGTAGGAGGGGGGATACTCGAGTCGTTCCGATAGAGGGCATACCCATCCAGAGGGTCGTGGGGAGAGGCAGGACTGAGGGGAGACAAGTTTCACCTTCCCGGTTGGAGGCACGCGGCCGTTGGTTGCAAACGGTCAGGTGCCACAACCCCCGCAGGCTAGGTGGTCAGGGAGTACAGAGCCAGGGCCTACGGCTGATGTTTTGCAACGCCAGGTCCGTTGTCAACAAAGCCCCCCTCATTAGTGACCTTGTGTCAGAGGGGGAGCCGGACCTGGTCGGAATTGCGGAGACCTGGTTGGGCCACGAGGTAGGACTCCCCCTCGTTGAAATGTGCCCACCAGGCTACCGCGCTTTTCATCAGCCACGGGCCCTAGGCAGGGGTGGTGGGGTAGCGGTTATCATTAGGGAAGGTCTGGAGCCGAGAGAGACCATTGTGCCACAGACTACCGGTTGTGAGTCCCTCTGCATGAAGTGGGGCCTTGGGAGGCAGTTGGGTGTGCTGGTTGTATACCTGGCTCCCCGCTATGTAGCAGCAGCCCTGCCCGAGCTCCTGGAGGTGATCGCTACGGTGGCAGTTGAGACCCCCAGACTTTTAGTCATGGGGGACTTTAACCTGCCATCGGTGGGCGAATCATCCAAGGTAGCTCGGGAGTTCATGGCTTCCATGACGGCCATGGACCTGACCCAATTAATTGAAGGCCCCACCCACGAGGGTGGACACACACCGGATCTCATCTTCGTCTCTGGCCAATGGAAGAGTGATCTGGGTATAGGGGATATAGTCATCACGCCCTTGTCATGGTCAGACCACTCACTTCTCCGGCTCGACTTTCCGACCGCTACTCCCCTCCGCGGGGAGGCGGAACCTGAGTCACCGATCTGGTTCTGCCCTAGGCGCCTGATGGACCCTGATGGGTTCCAGACGGCGCTTGGGCCACTTCCTGTATTTCTGACCCGCGCCCCGATGGAGGACCTCGTGGCCGCATGGAATATTGCGACCATGGGAGCCTTGGATCGGGTCGCGCCCTTGCGGCCTCTCTTGCGGCGGCGAGCCACCCTGGCTCCTTGGTTTACCGAGGAGCTGAGGGTGATGAAACGCCACAAGAGATGCCTAGAGAGAAGATGGAGGTCTACCCGTTCTGAATCTGACTGGACACAGGTAAGAGCCCATTTATGGACTTACATTGTGGCGCTGAGAGTGGCCAAACGCCATCATTGTGCCACTCTCATAGCATCCGCAGATAACCGCCCTGCCGCCCTGTTTAGGGTGACCCGCTCCCTCCTTCAACAGAGGGTGCGGGAAGCCCCCCTACAGGGTAGAGCAGAGGAATTTGTGACTTATCTGCAGGAGAAAATCGCTTAGATACAGAACGAGTTAGCCCCCATTGATGACCCAGTGCGATTGCACGAGGCGGATCTTGTTTGGGAGGAGTTTGACTCCGTTACTTCCGACGATATGGACAGGTTACGTGGGCGACTGCGAGCCACCACATGTTTATTGGACCCGTGTCCCTCCTGGCTTGTACTGGCATCCTGGGAGGTGACACGAGGCTGGCTCCAAGAGGTTGTCAACGCTTCCTTAAGTGAGGGTTCCTTGCCTGCCTCCCTTAAAGAGGCCATGGTGAGGCCCCTCCTGAAGAAGCCCTCTTTGGACCAAGCTTTATTAACCAACTATCGTCCCGTCTCCAACCTTCCCTTTTTGGCGAAGGTTGTTGAGAGTGTGGTGGCACAACAGTTTCCCCGTCACCTGGAGGAAGTTGATTATCTAGACCCGCGCCAGTCCGGCTTTCGGACAGGGCATAGCACCGAGACGGCATTGGTCGCGTTGGTAGATGATCTTTGGAGGGCCAGAGATGGGGGTTGTTCCTCCATCCTGGTCCTATTAGACCTCTCGGCGGCTTTCGATACCATCGACCATGGTATCCTATTGCATCGGCTGGGGGGGGTTGGGGGTGGGAGGCACCGTTTTACGGTGGTTCTCCTCCTACCTCTCTGGCCAATCGCAATTTGTGTTGACAGGAGAGCAGAGGTCGACCTCGAGACCCCTCACATGTGGGGTGCCTCAGGGGTCGGTCCTCTCGCCTCTCCTGTTCAACACATACATGAAGCCGCTGGGCGAGATCATCCGTGGTTTTGGGGTAGAGTACCATCTCTACGCTGATGATACTCAGCTGTATATATCTACCCCAAACCATCCCAACGATGCCGTAGCGGTGATGTGCCAGTGCCTGGAAGCCGTGCGGATCTGGATGGGAAGTAACGGACTCAGGCTCAACCCGACCAAGACGGAGTGGCTGTGGTTTCCGGCTGCCCGATTCAACCAGCTGACTCCATCGCTGGCCATAGGGGGCGAACATCTTGCCCCTGTGGATGGGGCACACAACTTGGGTGTCCTCCTGGATACCCGGCTGCCCATGGAAGATCAAGTGACAGCCGTGGCCAGGAGGGCGTTTTACCAGGTTGGCCTGTTACGCCAGTTGCGCCCCCTATTGTCTATCCCTCTACCTACCTATCTACTGTATTTCTCCCTATCTATCTATCTATCTATCATCTATCTATCTATCTATCTATCTATCTATCTATCTATCTATCTATCTATCTATCTATCTATCTATCTATCTATCTATCATCTATCTATCTATCTATCTATCTATCTATCTATCTATCTATCTATCTATCTACCTACCTACCTACCTACCTATCTACCTACCTACCTATCTATCCATCCCCCTACCTATGTACCTACCTACCTACCTACCTACCTACCTACCTACCTACCTACCTACTATATTTCTTCCTTTCTCCCTCTACCTACCTACCTACCTACCTTATTTCTCCCTCTCTATCTATCCCTTGGGGGTCATCTAGTCCAACTCCCTGCCTAGGCAGGAAGCCCTATACCCATGATGGCGAACCTATGGCACAGGTGCCACAGGTAGCACACGGAACCATTTCTTAGGCCACGCAAGGCATTGCCCTGTCAGTTTCAGTGTGTATGTGTGCCCTGGCCAGCTGATTTAGGCCTTCTTTTGAGGCTGTTTTTTGCCCTCTGGAGGTGGGGGAAGGCTCTTTTCACCATCCCCAGGCTCCTATAAACCCTCTGGAGCCTGGGGATGACATAAAAAGCATGCCAAATGCAGGGGGTCATGCACATAGCATTATGGATGTGGCACACCTGTGCACATCACCCCTGCACTCCCCCTGCTTTTGGCACGCGAGCCAAAAAAGGTTAGCCATCACTGCCCTATACCATTTCAGACTAATGGCTATCCAACATCTTCTTGAAGACTTCCAGTGTTCGGGCATTCACAACTTCTAGAGGCAAGCTGTTCCACTGATTAATTGTTCTAACTGTCAGGAAATTTCTCCTCAGTTCTAAGTTGCTTCTCTCCTGGATTAGTTTCCACCCATTGCTTCTTGTTCTGCCATCAGGTGCTTTGGAGAGTTGGAAGGGACCTTGGAGGTCGTCTAGTCCAATCCCGCTGCTCAAGCAGGAGACCCTACACCGTGTCAGATAAATGGTTTTCCAGTCTCTTCTTAAAAACACATCCAGTGTTGGGGCATCCATAACTTCTGGTGGCAAGCTGTTCCGCTGGTTAATAGTTCTCACTGCCAGGAAATTTCCCCTCAGTTCTAAGTTGCTTCTCTCGTGGATTAGTTTCCACCCATTGCTTCTTGTTCTGCCATCAGGTGCTTTGGAGAGATGGGAGGGACCTTGGAGGTCATCTAGTCCAACCCCGCTGCTCAAGCAGGAGACCCTACACCGTGTCAGACAAATGGTTTTGCAGTCTATTTTTAAAAACACATCCAGTGTTGGGGCATCCATAACTTCTGGTGGCAAGCTGTTCCACTGGTTAAAAGTTCTCACTGCCAGGAAATTTCCCCTCAGTTCTAGGTTGCTTCTCTCCTTGATTAGTTTCCACCCATTGCTTCTTGTTCTGCCTTCAGGTGCTTTGGAGAATAGCTGAACTCCCTCTTCTTTGGGGCAGCCCCTGAGATATTGGAAGGCTGCTATCATGTCTCCCCTAGTCCCTCTTTTATTAAACTGTATTTGCTGTCAGATGGGTGATTCTTTGTTACAGTTTGGTTCAGTTCGTATTAAACGGTTTAAAGCAGCTGCCTGCCTCTGTTTTTTTACCTCAGTGAACAGTCCTGAGCAGTATTTCTCCCCCCCTCTATGGGCCACCTGGGAGTTTGCTATCCCAGTGCCTTTTCTGCCCCAAGAGGCCGCCATAAGAGGCCTCTTCCAACACTGACAGTTGAAAAGCAGTCTGATGGGCGTGGCTACAGGGAAGTGAAAACATTTTCAGTGGTACCTTTTATTTGTGTGTAAGTTGCACACAACACACATGGGCTAGGCACAAAATGAGTAGCTATTCTATTATCGAAAGTCCTTGGCTACATTGTGTGAAAGTTTGGTGTAAATCGGTCCAGTAGTTTTTGAGATTAGTGGATTCGTACAAACTATTTTACATTTTTATTTATATAGATTAAGGGTAATCTAATCCAGGTATGGAAAAATGGAGAGGGAACATGAAATACACCTACAATGGGAAACTATTGAGATTTAAAGACAGAATCACAAATTGGGGGCATGTAAGAATGCATAACTATATAAAGATAATGATGAGAATAGCTGGGAATTGTAACCAGGTCTACATCTTGGCCAAAATTAGGTAGGGAGGCGGCGGTGGGGGGGGGGGGGCAGGGCGGTTAAAAGCACAATTTATTTTTATTTATTTATTTATTCAATTTATAAACCGCCCCACTCTCCCCAAGGGGTCTCAAAATTAAAATAGAATAAAATAGAATAAAAAAGACAAACATGACAATAAATAGTACTAAAAATAAATTAAACCCCTATACCCTGTTCTAAAAAACCTAAAACCATTTAAAATCCTAAAACGTTACCCTTTAAAACCGAATTAAACAATTTAAATTTCAGTCTATATTTAATGGTGTGGATTAGGCCAGGCCGGCGAGATGGAAAAAATGGGTCTTCAAACTTCGGCGGGAGGAGCGGAGGTCCGTGATAGTTCTAAGTTCGGAGGATAGGTCGTTCCAGAGGGTTGGGCCCGCCACAGAGAAGGCCCTTCCCCTGGGCATCACCCGCTGGCACTGCCTAGTGGACAGCAACCGGAGAAGCCCCTCTCTGTGGGAGCGAATCGGCCGAAGGGATGTGTGAGGTAGGATACGATCCCGTGCCATGGAGTGCTTTAAAGATGGTAATCAATACCTTGAAGCGCACCCGAAAGGCCACAGGCAGCCAGTGCAGCTCGCGCAGGAGCAGTGTTATGTGGGAATGCCTTGCGGCTCCCAAAATTCCCTGCGCGGCTGCATTCTGAACTAACTGTAGTCTTCGGGTGCACCTCAAGGGAAGCCCCATGTAGAGAGCGTTGCAGTAGTCTAGACGGGATGTCACAAGCGGATGAGTGACTGTGCAAAGGGCGTCCCAGTCTAAAAGGGGACGTAATTGGTGTACCGGGCGTATTGGAGCGAGCTGGTCTCCACTGGAAGTGGTCTGGAGGGAATGTCGGAGGCGGGTCTTGAGATACCATTCTGGGAGGAGTTTGACTCTGTTACTTCCGATGATATGGACAGGTTGCGTAAGCGACTGAGAGCCACCACATGTTTATTGGACCCGTGTCCCTCCTGGCTTGTACTGGCATCCTGGGAGGTTTCACGAGGCTGGCTCCAGGAAATAGTGAATGCTTCTTTGAGTGAGGGGTTCTTGCCTGCCGTCTTGAAAGAGGCGGTGGTGAGGCCCCTCCTCAAGAAGCCTTCCCTGGACCCAGCATTGTTAGTAAATTATCGTCCGGTCTCCAACCTTCAGTTTTTGGCGAAGGTTGTAGAGAGTGTGGTGGCACAACAGTTTCTCTGTCACCTGGAGGAAATTGATTATCTGGACCCATGCATGCCTGGCTTCCGGCCCGGTCACAGCACGGAGACGGCATTGGTCGCGTTGGTGGATGATCTCTGGAGGGCCAGAGATGGGGGTTGTTCCTCCATCGTGGTCCTATTAGACCTCTCGGCGGCTTTTGATACCATCGACCATGATATCCTATTGCATCGACTGGAGGGGTTGGGGGTGAGGGGCACCGTTTTGTGGTGGTTCACCTTCTACCTCTCTGGTCGATCGCAGAGTTCGACCTCGAGACCTCTCACTTGTGGGGTGCCTCAGGGGTCGGTCCTCTCGCCTCTCCTGTTCAATACATATATGAAGCCGCTGGGCGAGATCATCAGTGGTTTTGGGGTAGATTACCATCTGTATGCTGATGATACTCAGCTATACATCTCTACCCCAAACCACCCCAACGATGCCATCAAAGTGATATCCCGGTGTCTGGAAGCCATACGGATCTGGATGGGAAGGAACAGACTCAAGCTCAACCCGTCCAAGACTGAGTGGCTCTGGCTACCGGCGTCCCGGTTCAACCAGTTGACTCCATCACTGGCCATTGGGGGCAAACATCTGGCCCCCGTGGATTGGGCATGCAACTTGGGCATCCTAGATGCCAGGCTGTCAATGGAGGACCATGTGACAGCCGTGGCCAGGGGGGCGTTCCACCAGGTTCGCCTGGTGCTCCAGTTCCTTTGCACAGTGACTCATGCGCTTGTGACATCCCGTCCAGACTACTGTAACGCTCTCTACATGGGGCTCCCCTTGAGATGCACCCAAAGGCTGCAGCTGGTCCAAAATGCGGCCGCGCGGGCAGTTCTGGGAGTTTCTAGATATTCCCACATAACACTGCTCATGCGCAGGCTGCACTGGCTGCCTGTGGACTTTTGGGTGCGTTTAAATGTGTTGGTCATCATCTTTAAAGCACTCCATGGCACAGGACCTAGTTATTTGTGGGATCGTATCCTGCCCCATACATCCCTTCGGCCGATTCACTCTCACAGAGAGGGACTTCTCTGGGTGCCGTCCACCAGGCAATGCCAGCAGGCAATGCCCAGGGGAAGGGCCTTCTATGTGATGGGCCCGAACCTTTGGAACGACCTTCTCCCTGATATCAGAACGACCACGGAACTCCGCTCCTTCTGCCAGAAACTCAAGACGCACTTGTTCCATGTAGCCGGCTTGGCCTAATTTCATGCTGCTCGCCCCAGTCTGTGATTTTAAATGTTTTTATTCGGTTTTATTGGGTTAGTTTTTAACTTTTATAAATTTGTACAGGGGATTATTTAATTCGATTTTAACTTTGTTTGTATTGTTTTGATTTTAGTAGTTTTAATTTTTTACCTGTACACCACCCCGAGTCCCTTCGGGGAGAGGGGGCGGTCTAGAAATCAAATTAAATAAATAATAAATAAATAAATCCTGAAAAAAATAAGAGAAAGAAGGAGGAAGTATTCTTCCTTATCAAAGAAACTATACAATAGAGGAATTTGGTTTAGATGGTTATTGCCAGAGGGAATGTTGATTTTCTGGGAGGGAGGCAGAATTAGAATCAAGACATTGGATGAGGCAGAAGCCTTTATTAAAAACATCTTTCTCTCCCAGAGAATGAAGATAGCGAAGGCGGGGGGAAAGGCAGAAACGTACAAGATATGGGAAAGGGAGGGGGGCTATGACTCCACCTGGGGGCAGGGAGGAGGGAGCAATAGTGAAAAGGCTCAGATCACAAAAATAATTGTATTTGAAATATTATTGTAATTGTTGATATAGTAGAAAGTGGCAAAGAAAGAGATGATTGAACATACGGTTGATATAAAGTAAGAACTCTGTATATGCTTATTTTTTATATGTTATTTTTAAAATTGTAAAACTGGGAGATCTGGAGGAATTTCTACTACTAACATGGGAGCTACCAAAATTTTCTATGTACCCTTTTACCTTTTCCCCATAAATGTTTTAAAACCAATAAAAATTATTTAAAAAACAAAACAAAACAACTTTATTAAAAAAAATGAAAAGGAAGCAGGGTGAGCGCAACCAGCAGAGTGAAGAGAGGGGAGGACTTGACCGCACAAAAGTGACATCCAAACTGGCACCAAAAGCACAAACCATCTCTAAAGAATACCAGGACTTAGTGAAGGTGTTCAGTTAAAAGAAATGTGACTCCCTACTCTGCCCCCTCAATCAACCCAGGGACTGTGCAGTTGAGATCCTACAAGGGACGAAACTCCCGAAGCCCAAGATGTACTCAATGACCCCAAAGAAAATAGGGGTGTTGAGAAACTACATGGATAAAAATTTGCCCAGGGGCTTCATCCAGCCCGCAAAATCTCAAGTAGAAGCCCCCATGCTGTTCAAAGAGGAAAAAAATGGATTGTTGATATTATGCAGAGATTTTAGGGGGATAAATTATGTGTGTGTACAAAACATGTACCCACTCTCCCTCATGAAAGATATGCTGGGATATTTAGCCAAAGGGAAGGTGTTCACCAAAGTGGACCTCAGGGAGCATAGTAGTGAGTAAGAATCAAAGAAAGCAATAAACAGAAGTCCACCTTCAATTGCCTATTAGGATGCTATCAATTTAGGGTAATGCCCTTGGGATTATAGGGAACCCCAGTTATGGTCATGCAGCTGATAAATGAAGTGCTACACAAGCTCCTATACCTGTGATAGTGAACCTATGGCAGGTGTGCTACAGATGGCACACAGAGCCCTCTCTGTTGGGATCTGAGCCATCACCCCAGTTCAGCTCCATCACACATGCATGCATGCCTCCTGTCAGCCATCTGATTTTCGGGTCTCTGCCATGCATGTATGGGGGGCAGGGGGTTGCATGTGCATGCACGGGATCGTGTTTGTATGTGCATGCATGGAGGTTGTGTGTGAATGTGCAGGAGTGGGAGTCATGTGGGCTAACACATGCATGCACAGGAGGTGGAGGGAAGCATGGGGGGTCATGCACACTTGCACAAGGGAAGGAAAAGAATAGAGGGTCATGTGCACATGCACAGGGGCTGGGGAGCACATGGGAGTCATGTGCATATGTACAGGGGTGGGGGAACACATGGGGGTCAGGCAATTTCAGCCTGTGATGACAAAAAGGTTAGCTATCATTGACCTATACAAAGGGGACCTAATATATTTGGATGACATTCACATCTATTGAACATGATGGAGGAGCACGTAAATGTAGTACAGTACATAAAGTACTGGAAAACCTCCTAAGAGATAAGTTGTATGCCAAAGTGTCAAAATGTGAATTCCATAAGAACAGCCTAGTTAATCTAGGATAAAGAGTGTCTTGTGAAAGGTTGGCGATGGATGGTGAAAGCCATTTTAGAGTGGCAAACCCCATCAGCATGATCGGTCTCCGGACAGAGTCTCTCTTGACTTCACCCAGTCAGGAGAGAGAGCTGCACAGAGGAGAAGCCCAAGTTAGTTATTCAGGCCAAGATCCCCCTCCCATCTTCTCTGTTTCTCTCTCTACAGAACTGTTTCTCCTCCTTCAGGCAAAGCCACAAAGGGCTCTACCCAGAGACTGATGATGCTCAAGGAGGGAGAATTCTCATTGGTGCCCCTTGTTCTGGCTCTTCCCATCTCCAAAGTCTGACATAAATGCTTTGTCCCCCCAATTCAGAACCGCAGATTCCTCATCCAGGACTGAAAGTATCTGGCCAGACACACACACACAAACCAGCTGACGCGCACGCACACACACACACACACACACACGTTTCATTTCACAGATGAAGATTCTGCTGAAGGGTTGCTGCACTGGATGACAAGGGGGAGGGGAAGCCCCAGAAACAGCGAGGATTTGAGTCACAGAGACGTCCCAATCTGAAGGGAAGCTAAATCAGGAAAAGGTGGAGAGGATCTGCAGGGATCCACCCTACCCTAGCTGGATCCTCTCCCCATTCTTGCTCAGAGCAACTGTATAAACCAGCTCCTTCAGATTCTCCACCCCTCAACCCCAAATGTGAAGGAACCCGCCCTCTTTCTGTGGGTCAGGAAGAAATTTGCCAGTATAAAATTGCAGATGGAGAATGGAATTGTGGTGAGATTTCCCCCCAAAGGAATTTGTAAACTTCAGCTGTGGAACAAGAAAAGTTCCCAAAACAAAAGGCTCCTTTTTATTATTATTTGTTAAGATTATCATGACATAAAATTGGAAAAAAGGTAGTAAAGAAATCGGAAAGGGAAAGAAAGGGGAAGGAGAATGGTGGAATAAAGAAGAAAAGAAAAGAATGGAAAGGGGAAAGGAAAGGAAGATAGAAGAAGTAAAGGAAGTAAAGCAATCTCTTCCCATGGTCAGCTGGGGATAGCTACCTGCTGCAGTAATCCAGGGGGCTTGTTTGGCCATATTTTCATGGTTGTGCAAGTGGTAGTCTTCCATTTCTGCTTTCATCTTAGGCCACCAAAATTAATGTCTGGCAAGGTGAAGCATTTTTAGGAATCCAAAGTGACCTCCCAACTTTGCATCATGGCTTTGCTGTAGTACTTCCAGCCTTAAATTTGCATGGATGTACAGTTTGGATCCTTTCCAGGCTAAGCCATCTCTCATTGTCAGGATGTCTTTGTTGTCATTGAGCCAGTGGTCATTTGGCAATGCTGATTTCATTGGAGTGGTAAACTTGTCCTGGATGAAAGTAGATGGCCATCTGGTCTGTATTTGGGTGGTGGCTTGAGATGCCATTTGGTTGGGGGGGAATTATGGTGTGAATCACCTCCTCCCTCTGACTGTCATACTGCAGCTTCCTAGATAAGGCATCCACCAGCAAGTTCTTCCCAGGGATGTGCTTTAGTTTGAATTTAAATCTCCTGAAGTATTATGCCCAACGGACTTGCTTCTTTCTCCCAAATGCCCCACCTTTTCCCCATGACAGTGAATTTTTTGGAGACAGCAAGTATTGTCCCTTTGCAACAGCACTGCCACTACAACACCATCACTGGCACCTGCCTAGATTATGAATTGCTGTTCTGGGTTAGGGTGTTGCAGAATGGGCTTTTGGGCAGAGCCGTTTTAATTTTGCAAAAGCTTTTTGACAGTCCATTGTCTACCCAATAGGCTAGTTTGGTTTTGACCTTGTCAGCAATGGCCTTGTTTTTAACAGTTCAGTCAGGGGCAGAGCAACTTCTGCAAAGGCTGGGATGAATTGCTGATAGAAGTTAGCAAATCCTAAGAAACTTTGTAGCTGTTTGTGGGTGCGTGGGTGTTGTACAGCTTTCACTTTCCCTGGGTCCATTTCTATCCCCTTGCTGGAAGTATGATGCCCAAGATAATCTAGGGAGGCTTTGTGGAATTAACACTTTGATAGTTTTGCTTAGAGTTTGGCAGCCAGCAGTTTTTCCAGGACTTCCTGCACCAGCTTTACATACTCTTCTAGTGTCTCCATAAAGACAAGAATGTCATCAAAGTAAATGAGCACCCCCTTATAAAGGTGGTCATGCAGCACCTTATTAATGAATTGCATGAAGACTGAAGGGGGCCCCTTGTAAGCCAAACACCATGACTTTGAACTTGAAACTACCAAGGGGGCACTTAAATGCTGTCTTCCATTCATCCTCCTCCTGGATAAGTATGTGGTAATACACCTCTCTCAAGTCCAACTTGGTGAACACCTTGCCTTTAGCCAAGTGATTCAACATGTCTTTCATGAGTGGTAGGGGGTAGGTGTTTTCTACGCAAACAGCGTTAATCCCCCGGAAGTCAATGCATGCACACACACGCGCGCGCGCACGCACACACACACACCCTTTTTCTCTTTGAAGAGAATAGGGGCTGCTACTTTTGACTTGGCTGGTTGGATAAAGCCCCACTCAAAAATTGGCATCGATATATTTTCTTAATTCTGCCATTTCTTTAGGTGTCATGGAGTACATCTTAGGCTTCAGTAGTTTTGCCCCAGGCACAAACTCTATTGCACAGTCAGTGAGTCAGTGAAGGGGGAAATAATTGCAATCTTCCTCACTAAAAAACCCTTCCAAATCCCAGTACTATGATATTTGCTAGATGACTGGAGGTTTAGTGTCTACTTCAGGGGCTGCAGGTTCTGTATTGTCTGCTTTAAGGGGCTCGATGGTCCTCAGATGGCCTTCTGGCTTCATGGGGGGGTAGTAGCCCAATGCCAAGGAACAACGTTTGATAGCCATCTTCCCACTTTATGTTAGATGCCTATTTGTCCAACTATGCAAGCCCCAAGATGATTTATTTATTTTTGGTGCTATGATGAATCTGAGTTCATGGTGGTGCCCTATTTGCAACTTCACCAAGTCAGTGATTAGCTTGGCCAGGGTACCTCCAATTAGCATCCTGTCAACATGCTCAAACTGGATAGGATGAGTTAAGGGTCTTGTGCATATGCCCAGCTGCTCTATGATGGACATGTTAACTAAGCACCGGGTCGAGCTTGTATCAACGACTGCCTTAATTTCCACTTCTACCCCATCTTGGGCACTATAAGTTTGGCTTTGATGGTAAAGGGGAATATGGCTGCATTTACCATCGGGTCATCTTTGCTGCTGTTTCCCTCATCTGAACATGGTGGGGTTTCTGCATCTGGCAGAGTGTCCATCTCCTCAGGCTAGGGAGAGACTATTTCCCTTTGGTGGTCAAGATGACTCTTTTCAAATAGTTTTCATTCCACTGGTGGCTTGGGTTCTCACTTGTGAGACTAGGGCAAGGGCCAAGCATTCTGACACTTGGTGCCCATGTTGACCACACCAGTAGCACTTTATTGCTCCTGCTGATTGAGGGGGAGGCATTTTGGCTTGCTATGTTTAGATTTGACAGCCAAGCAGTCTTCTGCCAGGCTTTTTGGTGGTAGGCTTTTGATGGGGGTAAAGTTCATGGTCCAGAATAACTGCGGTAGTGTACTAATTTTGGATACATTCTGGCAGCCCACTAATGCTGCTTGCTTTTCTCAGTTTGGGATCTAGGGCATCTTTGAACGTGTGCACAAGGAGCCATTCTGGCCAGTCCCATAGCTTTTCAGCCGCCTTTCTAAACTCCCAAACTAATTCCTTCATGGGACAGATGGCCTGCTTCAACCCTTAGATTTGCTGGTGCCTGGATTTGCATAGGTGGTTAGGCAGGCGTTTAGGGCTGGGGGGGAGGGCTTATGGCTGCTGTTGGGCAGGAATCTTCTGGGGCATTGAGACTTGGGGTTGCCCCTGCAGTGGCAGTTGGGCCAGAACAACGTGAGGGGTTGAACTGCCCCAGACATTTGCTGAAGGGGGGCAGGTGTCCACCAGTACTGCACCCATCCATGGCACAGGAAGAAAACCCACCCAGGTGGGATTTGACTTGCTGGCTGAAACCCAATCATTGGTGGCTGGCTAGGGATCAAAATCACCCAAATGCTTTGCTGCTGGCTGGGTTGACCTCTCCAATCCAGTTACTGGGCCATCTGTGCCCCGGGGTGAAGGGGTGTTATTGCTGGGTTCATTCCAGCAGCAAGGTTGTGAGCTGACCCACTTTTCACTGTATGGAAGGAGCATAAATCCCCATTCCAATGCATTGTGGAGTCTCAACTTGGGAAGCTGAACGTTGGCTGGGCCATGGTCCACCTGGGTGGCTTAGAGCTGAGGCAAGGATTGGTTCCACTCACATTAAGCTCTTCGAATTGGTCTGGAAGGCCGGTCAGTGACTGACTGTGTGATGGTAGCTGGGATCCCCAATTTTCAGAGTGCCCAGTTGGCGTCTGCTTTGGTCTTCTCCACTCGTGAGTCATGGCTCATCCCACACTCATCTGGGGCTCCAACAGCAACTCCTTAGGGGAGGTGAATCCTGTGGCTTCATCTTGCAGAGATAGGTCCAGTTGCGAGGTTTGCCTAGGAGCCAGCTCTTTGCACCTGGCTCCCAGCTGGCAGCCCCTCTTGGCGGCCTCTGCAGCTTCCACCATGGCTTGTGAAGGCACATAGATGGTGTGATCCATCATCTGATGCTTCCCCTGTGGGTTTCTTCTCTTCCTCCATCTTCCCTGAGTCTTTACACCACTTGGGTTTGGGTCAGTGATGGGGCTCAGAACCCCAGACAGCACCTCAAAGGTTGGGGTAGCTGGTGAAGTATTTTAAGGGAAATTCAGGTTAATGTCAGGGTTCCAAATGGCATCCAAAAATAAATCAGAGTCCAAGGCAAAGTATTGCTCAAAGTTCCAATTTATAAAGACAGCCATGTTGGTACATTTGGGTAAACCTGAATCTGAAAGCTTCTTGGGTTTCTCCACTCACTCAAAAAGTTCAAGATCTTGCCCCCACACTCACAAGTCCATCACATGGTCCACTCTTTCACTGCCATGCTGGCAGCTCCACCCATCCAGTTCCAGTCAGTTGCAGAGGTGCAAAGACAAAAGATGACCTTGGCTTTCTAGAAAGAATTTTGTTATGGTTACATAGCATCTAACTCTATACAATCCCCTTCCATTTTTCCACAATAGAAAATGCATAGTACAAAAATAGAAAGTGTGGCAGGCCAAAGATCCAAAAGAAAAGATGGCTCCAGGCCTGACACTCATTCAGTTTCAATGCTCTATCCACGAACTGCTTCAGCACAAATCTTACACTCCCGGTTGTCCCAGTTTGTGATTGCCAAAAGTGGCCATCATCCCTGCTTTCAGCAAGCATTCAGGAAAACTTGGTTTGGACCTAACAAGGAAATTGCAAATTCCTCATGGTCAGCAAAGTGCCTCTCCTTCCTTCAATGTCCCTGCAAAGTGATTTTGATCCTGTAGGGTCCGCTGACAGTGGTTGTCGGCTGGATTTTGCTGGGCTCAGCAAAGCCCACTATTTTCCAAGCTGTTCTCACCATGATGTCAACTAGAAGTCCGACTCACCAAACTTTCTTAAATGAAGCTTGGTGAAGCACCATGAGGGAAGGCAGACTTTCCCTTCTGGGCGAGTTGCTTAGAGGGGTAGAGACCTCAGCCCAAGACATAGCTCCCCCTCCCCTTTCTGTTTCTTCTCCTCCAGGTGGCAAGTCCTCCCAATAACTCACCCTAGCAACCCCCCCCCCCACAAAGGAGTCCTCCAGACCATCCCAGGAGCAAGAGGGGCATCATCACAGCCTTATCGCCCTTCAGCCACCTGGCCTTTTACAGCTGCAATAATCTGCTTCAAAGTGGTCAAAAATATTCAGATCTTAACCATTTCAGTATATTGTTTTTAATACTTAAAATAGTTATTATGGCAGAGAACTGGTTGTTAAATTATTTGAATCTCACCATTGCCCTCTAGGACAGGGGTGTCAAACTCAAGGCTCAGGGGCTGGATCGAGACTACAGGGTACTCAGATCTGGCCCATGGGACCACCCTGGAAACAGCAAAGGACTGGCCCGTGGTGCTTCTGCCATCAAAAATGAGCTCCTTTTTCGGCAGTCACAGCCCCCTGCAACCCTCTCCAAGTGAAAACAGAGCTCAGGAGGGTTGCATGCTGAGGTCAAACACAACCCTGATGAGGCCCTCCCAAGCTCTGTTTTCACTGGCAGAGGGTTGCAGGAGGCTGTAGCAGTCGAAAAGGTAGCCCAGGAGCCCATTTTCATTGGCAAAGTGCTTCTGTTACTACAGGTGCCCACAACAGGATTGACGTCGAGTTGAGAAACCAGAAATGCATGGCAAGACTGGTTGGAAAATAGCCCCATGAAAATCCAACTGGACAAACTGCTGTCAGGAGGTCTTTGGATCAGAACCATTTTGTAGGGACAGGGAAGAAGAGGAGGCATTTCGGACAACCAAGAGGAACCAGCAGGTTTCTTGGTAGGTTGGAGAAAAGCTCTTCAAAATGACAGCAGGGCAGTGGCCATATTCAAATGACCACTTTAAAGCTGGAGCAATCGGACTAAGTTTTTTGATCAGGAGCAGTGTAGGAATGGAGTGTTGGAATCAGGTGAGTGATTGGGCAACACATAGGTAAAAGGAAACTTTGAATTTGGATTTTAAAAGGGTCTCAGAGTTGAATTAGCAGCTGTGGCATTTGGGAAATTTCATGAAGGAAGAAGGATAAAGCGGAGGTTAAAGTACTAAAACTCTAGAAAATTCTTATTTTTATATTTGGATTTGAAGACACTAAAAATAATAAAAGGAAAGACTCTGGGGGAAAGGTTTTTTTTTCCTTCTTTTTTGTGTGGATTTAAGGTGGCTTTTGATAATTCTTGACAATCAGCTGGTTGGGGTGCATTGCGGATTGGAGAGAGCCATCTGCTAGTGGAAAGAGAATACTACAACACTTAGTGAAAGGCAAAAGGGAAATTGTAGCTGCAAAATTTGACCATAGCTACCAGAAAAAAACTGTGAGAACTTTTAAGGAGTGTTTGTTTTTGTTACATTGTTTGACTTTGATTCTCTATGGATGTGGAAGAAAATAAATTCTTAACTTGAATTGGACTGGACTAATATTCAAATTGGACATTAGTATCTGCAAATAAAAGGGAAAAAAGCTCCATGGCTCGGGGCCTAGCTACATACGAGACCGCCTCCTGCCCCATACATCCCTTTGACCGATTCACTCCCAATAGGAGGGCCTTCTCCAGGTGCCTTCGGCCGGGCAATGCTGGTTGGCGACACCCAGGGGAAGAGCCTTCTCTATGGCGGGCCCTACCCTCTGGAACGACCTGCCCCCCAAACTACGTACCATCTCGGACCTCCGCCTGTTCCGCCAGCGCTTTAAAACACTTCTGTTCCAACAAGCCAGCCTAGTATAACCCCCAATACTGAGTTTTAACATTGAAAATTTTAATTAGAGGTTTTATAAGTTGGTTTTAGCACGGGATCATTATTTAATAGCTTTTAATATGGGTATTTATATGTATATTTTGTTTTAAACTACCTGTGCGTCGCCCTGGGTCCTTTTTTAGGAGAATTGGATTTAAAAAAAAAGACTGCATGGACTTTTTTCTAACTTCTAAGTAAATGTGATATAACCCAAAGAGTTTTTAAAAATGTGTTAAATTAGTTATGCTGGCAATGTGGAACCTTGGATGCATGATGAACCATTTGAGATGCTAAAAATGCACATGAAACTTTAAATGGTCAGAAAAAGTCAGACAGAGCAAACAGACCAGGATGGGGGTAAAAGAGTACAAATGAAGAACAAGAAAATAATATTGAAGAAAATGGAACTAAAAATTAAAAAAACAGTTAGATGATTTCACTGGGATTCACAGTGGCACAAAAAGGGTAGATGGGGGGAATGCCCCCCCCCCAAAAGACACAATCAAGCAGCAAAGAAGGAAATTAGTGGGAAGAGACTAGGAAAATTGCTAGAACAATAAAATTAAAAGCGAGAAAAAGGATTCTGAAGAAAAGATATTGTAATTATACAAAGAAGAAAAAGAAAAAGCTAGGTGAATGGGAAAAAAAGAAAATTAATAAGAAGTGGAATCTTTGAGAGACCAAGAGAAAATGGTTAGAGGAGGAGAAAAAGAAAGAAGGAACATAGTAGTAGATTAAAAGGAATTGTATTAATATTGTTAATGGTATGTAGTCAATTAAGATAAAAGGGAATTATAGTAACACTGTTAATTGTGGATAATTAATTAAGTTAAATGCTCTCTATGTAAAAACTGAATTTGAGGATCTATGTTGCTTATAATAAAATACACCAACAGATGAAATGCAAAATGATCATTTGGTTTAACCCTGAAGGGGCAATCAGTGATATTGTTAATGTCTTAAGAAGAAAATAAGCTTAAGATAAAAAAATATGGAAAGAAAATAATATGGCTGAAATTGGAAAAAGAAGTATGATGTAAAATGGATTATGTATAAGAGAGGATGTAAAAGAAAAGATCAGGACAACACTTTGTTTATAAAATATGTCAAAATTTGTAATAAAAAATAAAAACCTTTAAAAAAAGGAGTGATTTCGAGCTGGCCACAGTCACCCTGGCTCCTCGAGGTCAAACATAACACTGATGCAGCACTCCCAAGATCTGTTTTAAGGGTTCAGAGGGTTGAGGAGGCCATGGCAGTCAAAAACAGAGCTCGGGAGCCCATTTTCGCTGGCAGAGTGCTTGTGTCACCATAGGCAGCCCCAGTAGAAATGATGTCGAGCTGGCCACACTCACTCTGGCCATGCCCAGATAGGGTCCCCGAGGTTAAACACAACCCAGATGTGGACTTCCTGAGCTCCATTTTCAATGGTAGAAGGTTGCAGGAGGCTGTGGCAGCTGAAAACAAAGCCGGGAGCCCATTTTCCCTGGCAGAGGGCTTGTGTCACCTTAAAGGAGTGAAATCATGCTGGCCATACCCATCATGGCCTCGTCCATCTCAGGCCCCCAAGGCCAATCACTACCCTGATGCAGCCCTCAATGAAATCGAGTTTGACATCCCTATTCTAGGAGAAAAGGAGAACTTGTGTACTTTTAACATGGAGAGAGAATAGTAGTTTATTGACAAAGATTCTTGTTGATCTAGAAAGGTATCCTAACATTATCCAGCCTAGAAATTGGTATTCCCTGTTTTAGAACATTTGGGTGGTGAAGCTACCAAATACAGGCTACCCCCACCCCAACTACCACCCCCAGATCATTGTGAATTGAGGGGAATGGACTGGTAAAAATAGTGGAAAATATTGAATAGAAAGGAAGGAGCAAGAGATGTAAATGATGCTATTGAAAAGTATGGATGCCCTTGCGATTAAGCTTGGTAAAGTCAACTGGGCTGAAATCCTTTCTTTTGTAACATCTTTGCTCCCTTTCTAGTTACTTTTTCTTTTCCTTTCTCCAGGTTTTCCCTCGCCTTTCTCTCCAGCCTAGCTGCCCTTTTGTCCTCCTTGTCAGGACTAAGAAAGAATTGTATGGTGGTGCCAGGGTCTGTATACTTGTGCTTGTGTGTGGGAGAGAAGTTTCTCTATATAAGAATTGTCAGGGAATATAGAGATCAGTCAATTTTAAATGGAGGCAAGGAGAGGTGGGTTCCTATTGGTTCAGATCAGTCAGCTGAGTAGGTAGTAACTCAGCCTGCCATGCCCCCGAATCAGTTCTATCGGCAACGGCATAGGCACCACCATCTTGTTTTTCGCATGCACAGAAGCATTTTTTGTTAGTGCACGTGCATAGCATGCATCAAACTCACGTGCATGTGAAGTGTATCCCTGAGTGAACTAGCTGCAGAAGAAGTTGGAATCCACCCCTGGAGGCAAATAATTTAAATTAGTCATGAAGCTAAGTCCTTAAGTATTTATTTTTGGACTGGCTCTTCCTTTTCGTCAAAGGTAGATTCTGGGGAGGGTCAACAGCAGTTATAGCAAAATGATGGGCATGTGGTGATTTAATCACCCAAAAGCCACCAGTAATGAATTTACTAGTTAGGACATTTGATACAAGGATGTTTCTGTTTGCCATGGCACTTAAATGCAGATACCATCATCATGTTCCCCTCTCCCCACAAATATCCCTAGTCTTTATCATCCCCAAGTGTGATAAATGTGAAGCCAGGAGGGATTGCTTTACACTTTAACTGGATTTTTTTTTAAAGTCTTAATTTGGAAAGCAGGCTGATGTCCCAGATTGTACTCAGATGTTTAATTATTTCAGGTCTTTTCCCTGTTACTGCTTTTATTTTCCTTCCTTGTCATTTTTAATATTCTCAAGGTTGATCTTATGTTTTTAGATTCACCACGAGTATTGTAAATTGTCCCACAGATGAAAATGAAAGGACATATTGACACAAATCAATCTAACCATTGAACTTTGCTTCTGTTAAAGAAGTTGCTTGTACTATTTTGCTATGGTTAGGAATCATTGGTTAGAAATTCATTTTGTAAAAGAATTGTATCCTTTTCTATCTGGTTTCTTGCTTCTGTAATTTGCTTCAGAGCTAGACACATCCTTGGAGACAGTTCCCAGGGACATCCTGCTCTATATATTGTGGTGGGAGCTGCCTAGGAGCACAAACACACAAGGACAAGGGATACTCTGTAAGATAACAAAGCACAGACAGAGACAGGGGACTGAACAAAGAACGCTTTAAAGATCACATTGGTGACAAACCTTTTTCTGATTTTTAAAATATATATATATTTATTGTTTTTACATTTAAAACAGTGCAGCACCGCAAAGTTGTAGTGACCATACAATCACAATATATACAGATAATCTCATCCAATAACTATAGCCTACTTAATACATTATTTATCCTTCTATTCATTCACATTATTTAGTTTGTTCCAGTTGTTATCTTGTCTTATATCAATAATAATATCTGTTCCTAACTTCATAATATTCCGATTCCTCTTTATTTTTTAGTTCAAGGGTGAGCCTGTTTGCTTCTACACACTCCAAAATTTTCCTAAATATGTCTAACTCTGATGGTGTATTGTCTTTTTTTCAATACTGTGCATAAATTACACACGCCACAGTTAGTACATGTATAATTAGATAAAGCACATACTCCTCCAGTATTACGCCTAGGAGAAAAATTTCTGGTTTGAACAAAATTAGATCTCCTACCATTTGTTCCAACCATGATTATATCATTTTCCAGTATCTTTTTGCCTCATTGCATTTCCACCACATACGATAAAAGGTGCCTGGTGTTTTTTTGCACTTCCAAAAATTTGGTGCCAAATTTTTAAACATTTTGGAGAGCTGTGCTGGGGGAAGATGCCATCTGTAGAACATTTTATACAGATTTTCTTTTTTTTAAAAAAAGTTTTATTTGTAGACAGACATAGATAGACAACATATAAAACATAAAACCCTCTTCAAATACATACAGTGTGTCCATTGTTACAAAACTTTTGTGTATCTTTTCCATAGTCCCCACTTACAATTTATATAAAATCACATATAATCAATCTCGTGTGTGTGTGTGTGTGTGTGCGTGTGTGTGACAACATCCTGGTAAGCCCCAATTAAGGGAGGAAGCATACTGCTTTCCTTTTCTGCCTTTCAGCTCTGGTGGCAATTACAGCTGCCTCACATGTAATATACTTCCCTGGTTCGAATCCCAGTAAGGGTATGGCTAGCTGATGAAAGCTAAATAGCTCAAAATAGATCTATCCTAGTCTCCGTTTATTTATCAGCTCAAGAAACCTAACACACACATATAAAAAGACACAACGAAACTAATAGCTTTCTGTCTAGATGGTCTCTGGTGATGCGCTGAAAGGCAGAAAAGGAAAGCAGTATGCTTCCTCCCTTAATTGAGGCTTACCAGGGTGTTGTGACACAAGCACAAGCATATATTTATTTCCCCTGTCTCAGCTGATCAGGATAGAACCAGTGGTCTGGTGGCAATTAATACTGCCTCACATGTAATACTTCCCTGGTTCGAATCCCAGTAAGGGTATGGCTAGCTGATGAGAGCTAAATAGCTGGAAATAGATCTATCCTAGTCTCCCTGTTTATTTATTTATCAACTCAAAAAACCACACACACACACACACGTTAAGTTTTTGAGCTGATAAATAAGGGAGACTAGGATAGATCTATTTCAAGCTTTTAAGCTCTCATTATACATAATTTTCCTGACTATAACTATTATTCCTTCATTTTATAAGCGATGTTTCTGTTTATCATATCTCTGCTGTTCTTCTGTGGATGATTAGCATGTGTGCATTATTGCAGGATAACACTGCCCACAGTTGGAATTTTATTATGAACAGCTCAGGGTTGCCTCGGCTTTCCATCTGTTCAAGGTTGGTAAAATGAGGACTGATAGGAGCAGTATGCTGCCGAGAGAATGCTGTAAAGCACTATGAGGAGGTATATAAGTTAGCCTTACTACTTTCCTTCCTAAACTGATTATCCCTCTGTTTCCTAGCTGGAATAATATGCAGTAATTTGTTTTAGTAGTTGAAGAATGATAGCCAAGCCTTACAATCTGAATTTCCAGTGGAAACAGATGGTATTCACTACTGTGATTCTGAGCCAAAAACATTAATCACAAATATCTGAGTGATCTAATGAAATCAACTCATTATCAATAGAAGAGGCCACTCCTATATTGTTGCCATGGTTTTTTGGAATACTATGATGTTAGGAATCATGGTAAACTGATGTCACAGCAGTGGCATTATCCTGCAGCCTCCATAGGGAATAACATGTGGTTGCTTAGTAACCGCATAGAATCACCTCAACTGTTGGCTGCAACATTCCAAGCAGCCTTCATTTGGGTAAAAGGAGCGAGAGGGGATAGGCATCATGAGATGTGTTGCCCCCTTTGCGACCCAAATTTTCCTGGTTGGAATGCTGGTATTTTATGAAAGGTTGGATGGATTTGTACTTCCATGCCCAGCCTCAAACATTTATTGCAAAAGGAGTGCCAATTCTCCCAGTTATTACAATCCTCATATTCGGGAGACAATTGGTAATTCCATTGAATTTCTTAGGTCATCAATTTTAAAATTATGGAGTGGATTAACTAAATCAAATCCTCGTGAATATTTGGATGAAACTCATGAAAATCTGCTGAAAAAACTGTACAAATCATCCAATGTCCTACAAGTGGAACCCAAAGCAAAAATAACCAAAAAGGAAGAGAATCAAGAGTTGGAACTCCAAAAGGATTTAACTACAGAAATTTTGGATGTTTCTAGTGACATCAGCTTGGGGTCTAAAAGCTATCTAGATGGGCTAAAGAACTATCAGAATATGGTAGAGAGAAATCATAGGATTCAAAAAAATCAAAGAAAAAAAGACTTAGCTGTTAGTTTACCAACAAAAAGGCAAGGATTAGAAACAACCATAGGAAAACTTGCAGAAGATCAAGTAAAACATAATTCACATGCAATGGCTGAAAAACGGTGGAAGCTTGCAGGGTGGCAAGTGCCTCTGGCTACAAAAGCAAAAATCACAAAAAATAAAGAGAAATCTCATGAGCTAGAGATCCAAAAGGAAGTGGGCACAGAAATTTCAGAACATTCTGGTGACATCAACATGAGATCTAAAAGCCATCTGGAATGGTTAAAAAGCCATCCAAAAATAGTACAAGGAGATCATGAGCTTCGAAAAAAACAAACAGGAGAAGATTTATTTCTTATGTTTCTAACTAAAAGGCGACTATTTGCAGAAAGCATAGGAAAACGCCAAGCAGAACAACTAAAACTTGCTTCACACACAATGCCTCAACAATGGTGGAAGCCTGCAAAAAAACAAGTAACTATGAAGGTTAAGAAGTGGCCACAAGTCACTCCCAAAGCAAAAGGAAAAGGAAAAAAAGAGAAAACTCATGAGGTGGAGATCAAAACGGAAATGGCCAAAGAAATTTCAGAAGCTTCTGGTGAAATCACTGTCAGGACTACAAGCTTGGAATACTTAAAAAGCCATCAAAAAATAGTACAAGACGTTCACATGGCTGGGAAAAATACAAAAGAAGATGACTTCCTTCTTCATTTGGTAACAAAAAGGCAAAGGCTCGAAAGAATTAAAAAAACACGTACAGGGAAGCAAGCAAAACCAGCTTCACATAAAATGGATGAAAAATGGAGGAAGGATACAAGACGACTAGTCCCTCTGAAAAATGACAAGTGGCCACAGGTTGCTACTAAAGAAAAATTAACAGAAAACAAAGAAAAAACTCATGAATTGGAAATTCAAAAGGAAGGGGCCACAGAAATTTCAGAACATTCAGGTGACATCAACATGAGATCTAAAAGCCATTTGGAATGGTTAAAGAGCCATCCAAAAATAGTACAAGGAGATCATGAGCTTGGAAAAAAGCAAACAGGAGAAGATTTATTTCTTAAGTTCCTAACTAAAAGGCGACAATTTGCCCAAAGCATAGTAAAATTTCAAACCGAGCAACTAAAATGTGCTTCACGCAAAGTGCCTCAACAATGGTGGAAGCCTACAAGACGACATGTAGCTCTAAAGGTTAAGAAGTGGCCACAAGTCACTCCCAAAGAAAAAATAGCAGAAAAAAAAGAGAAAACTCTTGAGCTGGCAATTCCAAAGGAAGTGCCTTCAGAACGTTCAGGAGCTCTAAAGGTTAATACAGGGCCAAAGGTGACTGTCAAAGGAAAAATAAGAGAAAACAATGAGAAAACTCATGAATTGGAGATGCAAAAGGAAGTGATTAGGGAAATTTCAGAAGCTCTAAATGTTAATACGGTTCCAAAGTTGACTCTCAAAGAAAAAATAAGAGGAAACAAAGATAAAACTCCTGAACTGAAGATTCAAAAGGAAGTAAATACAAAGATTTCAGAACCTCTGAAGAGTAATATGGGGCCAAAAGTGATTGTCAAAGAAAAAAATAGCAGAAACAAAGAGAAAACTCATGAGTTGGAAATTCAACAGGAAGTTCCTACAGAAATTTCAGAAGTTGTGAAGATTAATATCAGGCCAAAGGTGACTCTCACAGAAAAAATAAGCGAAAACAAGAAGGGAACTAGTAAGTTGGAGATTCCAAACAATGTGCCTACTGAAATTTCAGAAGCTCTGAAGGTTAAGAGGTGGCCGAAAGTGACTTTCAAAGGAAAACATCAAGCATCTGTTCACGCTTTACAGAAGCGTTCCATTTTGCATCTTCCAACTCAAATGCCTGTTTTAACTTCTTCTATTTTAATGGATGATGGCAGTAAGAAAAAACCTGGTAAAATAGTGTTTGTCCTGAAATCAGGCAACAGAGCAACAAAGCCCGGCTATGGAAAACATATTATAATCAGAGCACAGATTAAAAAGAAAAATCGTCAGAACAAAGAGAAATCTTTGGAGAAGGAACTTGAATCTCAGAAATCAAAAGAGGAAAACCTTCTCAGACACTTAATTGGAGGAAGCAACTCCAGAATTAGTACTTTGGAGTCTCAAACTTTGAACACACCATTCCCTGATAAAACATTATCCTATGAAGCGCATTGGGAGTATCAGGAACAAACCACCTCTGTTCCCCCTCTATCTGACATTTTGTCAAGTGCTAATAACCATTTTCTTAAGGGCAAAGTCTTTGAAGCTGAGTTGAAAAAACAGTTGGACCATCTGATTCTTAATAAGTCTAGGAGGAAACTAATTGCCAAGTTGATCCGTATGATAAATGTGAACTGCAGAGAACTGCCTATCCAGAGGTCTTGTGCTTTTCTCATCTCTAGATTAGGACTTGCAATGAAAAACCTCTATAAGAAAAAAAACATGCAGGAAGCATCTGCTGTGTTTGAACCCTACTTCTTGCTGACTAAAAATAAAAATAAACACAATATGAAAATAGCAAGCTCCAGAAAACTGAAGAAACCTTCTGATGAGGTAAAAGCAACCTACATAAATGTGCACTATTACAAGATTTGGTTACCTAGATATCGCCCTTGTTTTCCTCAGAAGACCCAATTGAGGGAAATTGTGCATTCATATCTGTAAAGACAATTACTCTTTTTAAGTAAAAGCCTTGTTAGATTGTTTATTGTAATGTGCATGTGCCAAGATGCTTCTCTGCCTGATTCCCATTTCTATATACAAGGATAAGTGACATGTAAGGTTCTTACAAATTGTGATCAGCATCTGGGGAGAGCCACATATAGCACAAAGCTAAAGAAACATGAAAACAAGGGAAAACCGAATGAGGTTTATTAGAATTAAATCAGAAATTTCAGGTAGGATTACTTTAATAAAACTGAATTGGTAAAATTGTTGTTGCTTTAAACGAGTAGGTATTGTATATTTCTTATGTTAAAATACACAAAGGCCCATCTTTCACTTTACTTCTCTTTGCAGATACCAAAGCATGGAGTTCCAAAATATGGGATTGGTCTCAAATGGTGGTTGGCTGTTTCTGTGACAACATTGATGGTGCTTGTTATTTTATTAATTTGTTTGGTTGAGGTAAGTTAAAATATTTTTCTAGAGATCCTTATATTATTTTATTTACCTACTATATAGTCCAATAAGTTCTTCAAACTCTCAGTTTTGTGAAGAGCCAGCATTTGCTTGAACACTGCAAGTCAGAAACCACATTACTTCAACCAGGATTTAATATATTATCACCTCAAAGAAAGGGTGGGATTGATTTTTGTAAAATTATTGGTGAGGGGAATGAATAGGACTAACTGGGTGTATTAAGCTTGGATTCATTCCATCTTCAATTCTGAGAGGGAATGTCTGGCTGGTAGGCTTGATTTGCTCCATAAGATCTTCTTATGAAGTTTACCAGGACCTTATCCCTCACAATTGCACCTCTCTTTTTGGATTCAACAGATCTCTTATCAATCTGCCAAAGAAACAGAAGGAAGCCCTCCTGTAGAACGGTAACTCTTGCCTGGAGATACTTAGTTATTTGCAACTCTCTACTGTGAAAATCCTGTGTATGAGGAACCAGTCAAGATTAGGTGGCAATGCACTTATAAGTTTCATTCTTAAAAAACAAATTTTAGTTCACAAGATGTTGCATCTAAAGGTTGGAAACACTGAAAACGTCACCAAAGAATCTGATTTTTTGCTGGCTGAATTTGTATGTTTAGCATTTAATTCTTTCAAGAATTAAATAAAATAATTTCTAGATTTGGCAAGGATGAAAAGCGAGGATGAAACTAAAGTCAATGCAAGACAGCAAGGAGAGAGGAGGTTTAGCATTACCAAATTGGGAATTATACACATTAGCAGTAACATTAATATGGGTGAAGAATTGGATAGAGCTAAAGAATAAAAGAATTCTGACTTTAGAAGGCCATGATTTGCAAGCAGGCTGGCATACATTCCTATGGGATGATAAAAATAAAATGCACAAATACTTTTAAAAACATCTAATTAGAAAAGCATTATTGCAAAATTGGCTCAAAATTTAAAAAATGCACTATATGAAAATCCCGAACTGGCTATCTCCAACAGAAAGGATGATCCATTCAATTTTTATAGATATGAATAAAATGCTAAGATACAGACACGTAATTAACTGACAGGGAAATTTAAAAACAACTGAAGAATTGGCAGAACAAAACATAAAAGCTGACTGGATAACCTACTTGCAAATCAAAACTAAACACAATAATGATACTAAATTATATGGCATCGAAATGGAACCACACAAATTGGAAAAAATAATTCAAAGGTCAGATAGGAAGATGATAGGGAGAATATATAAATTTCTCCTTAAGTATGAAATGGAAGAAGAAATCGTGATAGGACAAATGATAAAATGGGCACAGAACTTTGGCTATAGTATTGAATTAGACAAATGGGAAAAAATTTGGGGATCAAACTTAAAAATCAGTTGCCTACAAGGAAAACCAGTAGAAAATATTTTACAGATGGCACCTGGCACCAACAAGGTTAGCTACAATCTCAGCAAATAGCTCCCCAAAATGTTGGAAATGTGAATCAATACACAGAACATATTACCACTTATGGTAGACTTGTGAGGAGGCTACATTTTTTTGGAAAAGGGTCAAAAATTGGCTAGAGACAATAGCAGGAGTCAAAATAGATTGGAAACCCAAAGTTTTTTTTACTAGGAATAATGACCGTGTAATATAAAAAAAGAAATTCAGTATTTAATTTTACATATAATTATGGTGACGAGGATTGCCTTTACTCAGAAATGGAAAAACCAATTAATTCCAAGCGAAGATGAAATAATAAGAAAGGTTATGGACTGCACTGAAATGGACAAATTAACAAAAAAATCCAGGGAAAAGAAGAAACAGAATATTACCAGATATGGGATAAATGGTACAAGTGGATGTAGGAAAGAAACAAAGATCAATGAAAGAAGCCAATAAAACCCAAAAATAGTAGTTAAGGAGAATTAACACGCATATATGCATCTAAGATGTTTAAATTTACTAGAGATAATCAGCCAATGTAGCATGAGTAAAATAAGAGGGTTAAGAATGGTGAAATGTAAATGAAATATACTAGAAGGGGAAATAATATAAGGAGAATGGTATTGATTGGTAATTGCTGTTAGAAAGAACAGGAAGCTCCTGTTCGTATTGTGTAAATGCGGTGTATGTCTAAGTTTTGTGTGTGTGTGTATTTTGCATGCTTGTAAATAAATAAATACAAATTAAAAAAAAAAAGTTCAGATTTCTAGGACAACATGCATGCTAACGAAGCCAAAAATAAATAAAATCCCAAACAGCTATGTGGTTACCTGCAATGTGTACTGTTAAAACTTTGGAGACAATTGCAGGTGTTTGTTAACAGCATAAGAGGCAATTAAGGTTTCTGCTGCCTGATTATAGTTTGTACATGCACAGAAGAATCTTGTGACTGAAAAGCCTTTTAAGTCCATTTTGAGAAACAAATATATACATCTTTCATTACATGATAAGAGCTTGTACACTCCTCGAGTACAGAAATGTATGCCATATTAATGTATGCCATAATAATAATAATAATAATAATATTTGATTTGAACATTGTCGAAAGGGTTTATCCAGTCTAAGACATCACTATTGTTTTCTTTTTAATTGTTTCTTTAAGGTCATTTCTGGGTCAAAACGAAGATACACCTGAAAATCAGGTATGTAAATGCAGAGGCCGCCATTGGTGACCTTCAATTTTCTTATTGGATCTGGACAACATGTCTCCACATTCCCATAAGTATTGCAGATGTGATTTAGGCAAGCCTGAATGTAATCATCCTCATCAACACCATCACCACCATCATTGGAGCACTTGGTACCATGCCAAGAATTTTATAAGATACAACAACAAATTGCAGCTTCCTGCAATAACACCAGCGGAACTGCAAAAAAAACCTGTGCTACTCGGAACATCATATATTTTTAAAAGGTACTTGATTGATATCTAGGATGCTGGCAGCAACCCGAATCAACCATTAGCACCAGGCAATGGCATTTGTGATGCATTTCTGAATATTCATTTGACTGAGTTTCATATTAAATAAATAAATTTAATAACAACAACAATAGCAATAACAACAACAAAAGAACCAAAGAGGCAAGAAGAGGAAGCCTAAATGGAAAATTCAGTTGGAATTGAAGATCAGAAAATTCCGTGGAGACTTGAGCAATTTGAAGAACCTAAGGCAAGGTCAGCTAAAGAACAAGCAGGTCAAAAGCAGCCTGAAAGCAAGATGTGATTTGGAGAATAAGGAGATTTCTATATAAAGAAGTTAATGAATCCAGCTGAATCAGTTATCTGTGTGTGCTTTCTGGAAGTGATTTTTGCAACACACTCTGACAGTGGATGACCCAAAAACTATTTATGGAATAAATCACAATAGCTAGATTCACAAAACCAGAAGGAAAAATATGAATGTGTGAAGTGTATTGAGTCAAAAATGGAAACCATATCTTACAGTTTTATATATTTTGTGTATTTATCATTATTCCTAATGCATCTTTTCAGGGGAAAAGTTTTGCTACAGCCATTTGTGACTTATTAAATATGCCAAAGATGAACAAACATGGCTTTGGAAGATTTTGCAAGCATCTTTTCCAGCTCTGTCAAACCCATTAATGTGGGAGATAGCATGCATGAAGCAAAATTAATCTTTTCAAAAGATCCTGTAAGAATAATAGTAACTATTCACTAAAATCAGAGTTGTAATGACAAGATGAATCGATGAAAACTTATTTCCATTCCTATCTTCGGGGAGATAGGTTGCGGTATAAAAATCAAATAAAATAAATTAAGGCATACATTTATTTCATACATCATATTTAAGCTCAAAGCAAATAACATATATTAAGCATTAAAATCTCAGACTGAAGTTTTATCATTTTTACACATCCTTTCCTCATGCTTTAGACTTCAGCATCTTCTTCGGACAAACCTCTTTGGCTTAAGGATGTATATGAATCTCTTGAAAAAGCATGCCAACCATACAGCGGTGGTGAATCTCATTATGAAGGATCCTCAGAAGAGGAAGTGATATTCAGGCGTGAAAGTGCAAGGTATTTTATTTTTCCACCTTTGGCACATAATACAAGAAAGAAATTCACAAAGCATGATGATAATGATGATGATTGCTTCTTCCTGACAGTATCTGCCCTTCCTACCAGATCAGATAGGGTAGGTACTCTCCAGTTCCTTTCCTGAAGTCTTGCCATCTAGTGGGAGCTCAGAAGTATGCCTTTTTCTGTGGCTAATGGAACACCCACCTCCCAAAGGATTTGGCAAACCCAGATGCAGGGATGGAAAAAGAATATCTGAAGCTGGTGGTGAAACATCCAAAGACTCTGGAGGCTGGTTTTTTTTTTTTCATTTTATGGTCTAATAGTTTCATTTTATGTTGTATTAATTTTATTATTATTACTACTCAGAATTTTGTTTAAGATGGGCAGCCATACAAATATTCCTTATAGAGGTAAAGTCTGGCATTCCACAGAAATGCTTACTTTCTTCTTCCATTGAAAAAGCCACAACATATCTGCAAAAATGGAAAATGTATGCAATTGCAGATGTTGCCCTTGTTGACGGCAAAATTCAGATGTTCTCTTCATATCCTACTTCTGTAGTTTGCTGGGGACACCAGTTAGCTTTTCTGGCATTGGCTGTTTTCTCTAAACATAAGTTCTCTAAACTGCAGAACCCTTGTGTGTAATATCGTTTTGAAAATAGGCTTGTTTGCAATCGTCATGTACAAAATCTGTGCATGAAGAACAAACCAGTTGCAAAAAAACCTTAGATCTTATTGTTGAACAACAAACTCTCTAATTTCTGTTCTTTATCAGACCTTCACAAACACCTGCACCTCGTCCTGTGGAAAAAATGTGAGTTATTATATATACTACAAAATATGTATTAATGTTATATGCCTATGTATTATAGGACGTATCCTCTGCAATGATGTACTTGAAGACCTATTTATTTTGTGTGGCCGGCCTGGCGTAGTTTTAATTGTTTTTAGTAGGGGTTTTAGTAGGGTTTTAGGACAGGCTAATCATTTAATATATTTTTAGTGTATTTTACGTTTCATACTATTGATTTTTATCGTTGCCTGTACATCGCCCTGAGTCCCGAAAGGGAGAAGGGAGGTATACAAATCTAATAAATAATAATAACAATAATAATAACAACAACAACAACAACAACAACTACATTTTCCTCATATTTTAGCAATCCAAAAGTGGAAATATAATTCAATTAATATTTTAGAAACAGCTACAATGGATACAGACCAGTTACTGAAGAGGTTTGGCTATCAGGATAGAAGCCAGGAGGTGGTGAGTTCTAGTCTCACTTTGGGCATTAAGCCAGGAAGGTGACCTTGGGTCAGTCATTCTCTCAGCCCTAGGAAGGAGGCAATGGCAAATCACGTCCTAAATCTTTCCTAGAAAACTGCAGGGACAGTCTAGACATTTGCCAGAAGTCAACATTGATATAAAGGCACCACACAAACAGTGTTAGATAAATAAATACAATAAAAACCACTCAAAACTGTTTAACTTAGAGCAAGAATGCCATCTGGGTTCAGAACCAATTAAACAACTGTGCCTTTAAGATATGCCTTTACATGTTCTTTAAAGCGTTAGCGCTTTAAGGCTTTAAAAGAACTGCAAAAGAAGTCCTTTATGTTGGGATCAGATTCTATTTTCTTCAAGGACACATACACATTTTATATTGGTTAAAATGAACTTGTTATTCTATTGCATCCTGTCCTGTAGGGCTGTTTCTCGAGGCATAGAAGAGACATTAACCACTGGTGCTTCCAGAAAGCTAATCCACTTCTAGTACCAAAGTTAGAGATATATTTGTTTATGTTCTTATTTATTGGATATGTGTTTTACCATTTCTTTTCCTGTGGACTCAAGATAGAATATAGGGGAGTCCACACTTTTTTTTTTACCCCAACAGCAACCAACCTGTGAGGTAGACTTATTTCAGGAAGTGACTGTCTCCAAATTACTCAGAGGGCTCCATGACATTTGTGGAGATTTGAACCTGGGTCTCCCCACACCTGGTCCAACAGTTTAACCCAGTTATCCTTTCTGTCACACTCTCAACTATGACTCAACAAGCTGAAGCAGAATGAGAATACATAAAATAAATACATGTATATAAGAATCAAAGGTTTGAAAAAAGCTACCAGAATCTGCTTAGATGTTTTGGAAAAGCTAGACATCAAATTCAACAGAGCTGAGGCCCCGGGTCAGCAAAGCCATTTTAGGATTCTTATGAGCAAACACACAATTGTTGCTATCTTGAGAGAAATTGTGAAATTCTGGGTTCACATAAGGAAATAAAAGATCACAACTTTGTTCTTTATTAACCATTGAAATTTGGATTACTCTGTTTTTGCTTTATCTTCCTAGGGAAATAATGCCACTACCCCCACCAGCAGCAACTGAACCTCCAGCTCCAGCCCCAGCCCCAGCCCCAGTCTCAAAGACTATTAGAAAGGCCAGTTCAAAGAAACTGTGAGTATCAGTAGAGTGATATGTGTGGGATAGTATTCCTTTACTTAAAGGTAGATTCACCTATAGATTCTAATTCATTCCGTTTATGAAAGGGCTATGGTGGTGCAGTGGTTAGAATGTGGTACTGAAGGCTAATTCCACTGCTCACTGTGAGGACTTCAATTCTGACTGACTCAAGATTGACTTGGCCTTCCATCCTTCCAGGACCATTAAAATGAGGACTCAGATTGTTGGGTACAATATGCTGACTCTGTAAAGCAGAATGAAGATGCATATAAGTCTTAGTGCTATTGCTATTCTTAATTATATTTATATACACTGATTGTGTTTCATAGTTGTTATACTAAGAGAGGGCGCTCCAAATTCCTAGCCTTATCTATAGACAAGCAAATTGGGAAGGAGCGATATTTGGTTTAATTTTCTCAGGAGGAAAAAAGAATCTCTAATATAGAATGGAGAAGACAATTTATCTACAGCATGTTTCTCAATCACAGAACCTTTAAGATGAGTGGATGTCATCTCCCAAAATTCCCTAGCCAGCCATGCTTAATATTACCATCTTAAAGTCCCTGAGGTTGAGAAAATCCAGTCTAAACTTCCTTTCATTTTAAGACGTTTGAAAAGAAATGAGCCATTATCCTTCCTGGGATAATGTGTCCATAGGAAGGACTCAATCTCAGTTGTAGCAGAGTTCTTTTTAACTTCTCTTCTGTTAAAACACTTTTCTCTTCTTTGTCAGGTCTAAAAAAGAAACACCCACTAGTGAAACCGCACCTACGACTGAGTGAGTAGCAGAGCCTCTCAAGGATTTTCAATTAAATTACATCCTTTTTCCTCCAAGATATTTCCTGGGAATTTTACAATTTTAAATTGACAATTTTAGATGCATCAGAATTCTTTTTAACTTCTATTCAGTTAAAAAGTTTTTTTCTGTTCTTTGTCAGGTCAGAGAAAGAGACACCCACTAGTGAAACCGGACCGACTGAGTGAGTAGCAGAGCCTCTCAAGCATTGTTAATTAAATTACATTCTTTTTCCTCCAAGATATTTCCTGGGAATTTTACATCTTTAAATTTTAAATTGACAATTTTAGATGAAGCACAATTTTGTTTAACTTCTATTCTCTTAAAATGTTTTTCTGTTCTTTGTCAGGTCAGAGAAAGAGACGCCCAGTGAAACCGCACCAACAACTGAGTGAGTAGTAGAGTCCCTCAAGGATTGTTCTTTAATTTATAACCTTTTTCCTCCAAGATATTTCCTGAGAAGAGAAGGAGACAATCTTAGTTGCAGCAGAATTTTTTTTAACCTCAATGTTTGTTTGTTCTTTGTCAGGTCAGAAAAAGAGACACCCGCTAGCGAAGACACTCCAAAGACTGAGTGAGTACTACAGTCTGTCATGGGCTGTTCTTTCACTTACAACATTTTTCCTCCAAGTTATTTCTAAGTAATGCGTTTGTTTAAAACAATATCTAATTTGTACTGTTACTATTGCAGCTTCATAGTTATTAAAATCAACAACTTTACACACCTAAAAGTCTTTGCATGTATAAACTAAATATAAAATATGCTGAACGCAGAATTGTAACACCCTAATTCCTCCTCTACTGTAATTGGATGAAATAATCTGGAAAAATAAAAGGTCCATTGTTTAGTAGTTGAACACATTTCACATTCTAAGAGCATCCTGAATTAAAATTTTAAATTGGGGGAAGCAGAACTAGGAAGCAGAGGATGCCTCCTAGTTCCAGCACTCACTAACCTGGTTGAAACTACAAAGCAAAAAGCATCATTCTTTCCAGACTGCCCCACTCCCCAAACCCAAATGAGAGTTTCTAGCAGTGCAAGAAACTGCTACAAAACTGGTTTGCTTGCTGGTACAATAGGGATGCAGAAATGCCTTGCACAATGCTTTTGTGGATTGACCTCTTCTGCCACAAATCCATTTACCTGCAAACTATGTTCCAACCTGACTGGGACTTAGATAAAAGAAGGCTAAAAGCCCTGCATGGCATAGGTCCAGGCTATTTGAGGAACAGTCTCGGCCCATTGAGGCAGGCCCAATCCATTCATGTCAGCAGAGGAGGCGAGCTTCAGGCTCCGTCAGTCCAAGAATTGTGGCTGGTGGGGTCCAGGAGAAGGACCTTCTCTGCTGGGGCTACTGCCCATCGGAACAACTTACCCTTGAGGTGAGATCGTCTCCCATCCTTCTGACCTTCCATAAGGTTAGAACTGAAGATGTGACCCTGCCAGATGGCTTGGGTTAGAGTTAGGGTTAGGGTTAGGGAGGTGGCTGGTGAATGAAGGGGCAATCCCACCTCTCCCCACCCCCGCCACTGAGCATGTTTATCTTTTATGTTGTAAGGGTTGCTTAGGAAGAAGATGGGTGGCAATTAAATCGAATAAATAAACAGATACATGAGGACAAGCTGACCAAGTGAAGATAAAATATTCAACTGCTGCCAGAACAATACTTAAATTCTGCTTTTAATTTTTCTTTTAACCAGGGCTTCAGAAGAAGGAGAAGAAACCGAAGGTGGTTCTGCAAAAGCGTAAGTAGCTTCAGTGGGCAAGTCAGGAGGATTTCTCTTTAAGAATTTTTGAAGGGATTCAGAATGCATTATGCACTATGTTCCAACCTGACTGGGACTTAGATAAAAGAAGGCTAAAAGCCCTGCATGGCATAGGTCCAGGCTATTTGAGGAACAGTCTCGCCCCATTGAGGCAGGCCCAATCCACTCATGTCAGCAGAGGAGGCGAGCTTCAGGCTCCGTCAGTCCAAGAATTGTGGCTGGTGGGGTCCAGGAGAAGGACCTTCTCTGCTGGGGCTCCTGCCCATCGGGACAACTTGCCCTTAAGGTGAGATCGTCTCCCATCTTCCATAAGGTTAGAACTGAAGATGTGACCCTGCCAGATGGCTTGGGTTAGGGTTAGGGTTAGGGAGGTGGCTGGTGAATGAAGGGGCAATCCCACCTCTCCCCACCCCCGCCACTGAGCATGTTTATCTTTGTTGTAAGGGTTGCTTAGGAAGAAGATGGGTGGCAATTAAATCGAATAAATAAACAGATACATGAGGAGGACAAGCTGACCAAGTGAAGATAAAATATTCAACTGCTGCCAGAGCAATACTTAAATTCTGCTTTTAATTTTTCTTTTAACCAGGGCTTCAGAAGAAGGAGGAGAAACCGAAGGTGGTTCTGCAAAAGCGTAAGTAGCTTCAGTGGGCAAGTCAGGAGGATTTCTCTTTAAGAATTTTTGAAGGGATTCAGAATGCATTATGGGATATTTAATGTGTAAAACACCTCATAAATCTCATTGTTTTATTTCACTGTTCAACAGTAGAAAGAAAAAGTTCTAGAAGGAAATAGGAAAAGGATGGAGCAAAATTAGAAAAGAGCAACAACTTTTTACCTTTTCCCGTTCTGGAGTACCAAACCCCTATTATGAAAGGGAGCAGATGCTCCTTTCGGTGTCTATTCATTGTATGTTTCTGTTGCATACATGTGGATGTAATTTCCAATCACTTTTCTATCTATCTGATTCCAACAGATTGGAGGCTTTTTCAGTTTTGCTTTTGTATTTAAATTGGATCCTATATTTACTCCTATACTGGATCCTATATTTGAAGAATAGTCAGAAACCTCCTGCTCGCCTTAGGGCTTCACTTCTCCCTTTCCTATCCTCACCATGGATAGAAAGTGAGGCTGCCAGACCCAAAGTAGCTATTGGGAGAAGATTCTATGGGTGAATGCAGAGGCCTTTTCTCTTAGAGCAACTGGCTATGAGAGGGTTGTTCAAATGCAGCTCTGAAACACTGAGATTCTTGCTCTTCTCAAAAAAATAATGGCACCTCAATATATGGATATTTCCTTAGAAGCCCCTGAGAATAAGGGTGCTGGATCAATTATAATAATAATAGCTTGACAAAAGTTGAAGAGACTGATTAGAAAAATACGTAGTTTTATAACCACATCATAATATCATCTTTTATTCCTTTTATATCTACAGAGAGTCAGAAGGAGAGGAAGAGGAAGAAGACTAATCCTACTTATACAGAACATTGTTTATTGCAATATATTTTACTATTAAATATGTTATTTTATTGTTATTCGTATCTTGAGGCTTTAAAACATTTCAGAATAGCTATTCTCCCATCTGGAGCAACTGCAATTGGGTTGGGCCAAGGTTCTTATTACTGACAGCCCTGTTGGCTACCATTGATAAAATCTATATAGGTTCCTGGTGCCAGAATGATGTGTTACAAATGTGTGCATGACATTTGTGTAGCGGCAGGATTACTCTCGTATGTATGTATTCATTTATTTATTGCATCTCTATAAAATGTTAAGTAATGTTTTCTAGGTTACCAAATGCAGAATACGTTCTTTTTATATCTGTAACTAAAATTATGACTATAAACTGTAACACGCACACACACAAACACACACAAGCAGGGAGTGAAATAAGACTCACGGTGTGACTGAGAATCCACAACACTTACAATACAAAATGAAAATTTAACAGATATTAAAAAGACTGAGGAATAAAACAATATTCACTTGATGGCAAAATAACAAAATTAGCTGCATAAGACTGTTCTCTTTTGCAAACTTGTCAGGAGCAAAAATAAATAAATAAATAAAACAGCTTTTGAAAAAAGCTTTCAGGGTTCAAATTGAGAGATGTGAGAATTTCACATCACTCAATTTTAATATGGAAAAAAGAAGGAAATCCTTAATGGGATTCTTCTACCACTATTAGAAACTAGCAATTCAAGCAATAATATAACTAGTTCAAGCCTCACCTCCAGCCAGTGGTGGGATTCAAATAATTTTAAAATTGGTTCTCTGCCCTAATGACCAGCTGGGTGGGCGGGACTTGTTGGTCTGGGTGGGCATGGCAAAATCAATATCACTCACGTTGATGGGTACTTCACCTTAGCTGTTATAATGTAATAAAGGTTAACCAGAGAGACGGATTCTGTAAGCAGGGCAATAAAGATTAGGCTAGAAACAACACCAGAATGCTTCCTTCCTGCCATCTTACAGGATTAGCCCTGTAAAGTGGAAAAAAACAAAATGGGATTTCTTCCAATAACTGGTTCTCCCGAATAGGTGTGAACTGGCTGAATCCTACCACTATCTCCAGCATACTATTAATATTGCCTGTCCAACCCTTAATAGAAGGGTTGGTGGTATCAAAAGCTCCAATGAAATCAAAGTGGAACCTTATTTGTTCCTGAGGTATTGCTGTTCTTCATTTAAAAATAGAGCTATTGATCGAAAGTCACATGGCAAAGCAAGGTGTCTGCCTTGCTATATGGGTTTATAGTATGATAAACAAGCATTCTTGCAGCTATGGGAAAATTATTGTATTTATAGCAGAAGCCACAAAGTGAAGCCATCTTGCTATTTTTACATTCTCAGTGGTAGATGAAGAAAAATAAATATGATTGAGAGATTATCAACTACAATTATAATAAATAAAACATATTAAAAAGAAACAGGGAAAGGCAATATTTACATAGTAAAGGTTTTGGGGAAGTGGCAAGTGTCCAGTAGATGTCTAAGAACCACGTCCGTAGATGCCTGAGAGATATCAGGAGCGGCACCATTTCAGTTGAGGTAGAAGTGGAAGGTTGCAGACAGGAAATCCTAGGAATCTGATTTGATGGCAACTGTTGGGGAAGCTTGGCAAGTCCTTGTCTGAGTACCTGGGGTTATTTCTATTGCTGGGCCAAGCAACACTGTTAAGGAGACAGCAGAGCCTGGGAACTCCAGTTTTAAGAAATGGAACCTCGAGACAATAAGTGTAATTGAAGGTGAAAGATTGAAGTTTGGTGCCTTCTAATCAGTGTTGACCTCTGGAGACTGTCTGGAGAAATCCCTGCACTTTTCTTGGAAAGATTTGTGAAATGAGTTTGGGGCATTGACAGGTTTTAAAATAAACAAATAGAAAACAACAATGTTGATTAAGAATATGTCTTCTCAGGAGGCTTCTGGTTGATATTGTGATGATATCAGACATAGGGAATGGGTCTCTGCATTCCCTATGCTGACCTCCCACTGAAGAGGAGCCATAATCCCCCTGCAGAGGCGGTGAAGCAAAGATGGGTGCCCTGTGAGGTTGAGGAGAAGCACAGCTGTCCTGTATGGCCTGGAGGTCTTTTTCCTCTCAGCAACGACAAGGAGAAGAGACAGCCTAAAGATAGCTGCCACAAATCTGGGACAACTAAAAATAACAATTAAGACTGGTGCTGGAGTGAATTACCATATTTTTTGGAGTATAAGATACACCTTTTTCCTCCTTAAAAGACGGTAAAAATTTGGATGCATCTTATACACCAAATATAGCCCCACTCACCCACTATCCCCCACCCTCTGGCCTCTGTCCAGGGGTGAAATCCAGCAGGTTCTGACAGGTTCTGGAGAACCAGTAGCGGAAATTTTGAGTAGTTCAGAGAACCGGGAAATGCCAATGCCAGAGTGGGGTGGGAATGGAAATTTTGAAGTATCCTTCCTTTGCCACACCAATCCAGCCACAACCACCAAACCACACTATGCCCAACAAACCACACCCACTGAATCGGTAGTAAAAAAAACTTGAATTTCAACACTGCCTCTGCCTCTGCCTTCTTGCAGCAAACGGGGAAAATGGGGTTTGCGGAGGCTGCAATAGGCTATAGCAATCCCTGCAGCCTGAAACAGCTGATTATTAGAAAGTGCACTTAAACTGAAAGTGAAACTTGCTGTTTGCTCCACAAGGCAAATTGCTGGGAGGCAGAAGCAAAGGCCATAATAATAAATGCTTATAGAATGTTCAAATTATTAGACTTATTTTTTAAAGACTGCTTTATTACTGAAAGCTTAACAAAACAAAAAAGCTTTTTAAAATAAATGCTTGATCTGAAGAGGCTCAGTGCTATGGTATCTTCTTTTAAATAGCAGTGAATAACTATACTTCCAGAAAGCACATCAATTTTAACAGCATCTGTACAAGTATAGTTTGAAATGTAACACTACAAACAGTGCATATTGTCTGTACTGTTCCTTGTTTGTTGCAAGGAGGCAAATTGCTGAGAGGCAGAAGCAGATTTTTTTTCCTCTTGTTTTCCTCTCCAAAAGCTAGGTGTGTCTTACACTTCAGAGCGTCTTATATGCTGAAAAATATGGTAGATGAACCGTGACTGGAACTGGGGTAGAGGATTCCTCTTTGCCCTAACCTTAACCCCAAGAAACAATTTAGAACTATTTGCTCAGAACTATTTCTTTAAGAGACTTCAGCCTGGTATTTCTCTCAGGAAATATCAGGCTGGGAGAGGAAGGCACTAGAAAGAAAAATAATAAAATTTTGAAATGTATTAAAAAATTGACTCTTAAATTGGGGTAACATAGTAGTGGGAAGGCATTTTAAAATGCTGGAATTATTTACCTATAAAACTTATTCTGCTTTTATAATTGATTTATAACAAAAACAATTGCCGAGTGGTAATACTGAAATTTAAGCTGAGCGTGCCAACTGCAGACAAAAGGAAAAACTATAAGCCTGGAAATACGTATGAGAAGGACTGTGAAAATATGTATTGGGTTATTCCCAACTACCCCAGGATTACTGGAGAATTAAATATAATAAGTAAGGTGCTTAATTACAGAGACTCTTGAAAGACTTTTAATAACCTCTGGAACTTTTCAAATGGAACTGACTGTTTACCTTTGGGATATAAAGAACTGTGATTAGTGGAACCCTTGAAGGGCAACCTAAGAATTGAATAAATAACTCTTGGATGGTTGAACAAAAGTGGAATTTCTTTTGAAAAATAAAATACCGTATTTACCGTACTATAGAGCGCAACAGAATATATGCCGCACCCACTAAATTTTAAAAGAAACAAATATTTTTACATATATTAGCCGCACCAGACTATAAGCCGCAGATATATACATTGTGATTCAGCCACGCAGGTGACAAAAAAACACAGTGAATTTAATTTCACAGCTCCACCCCAACTTGGGAGGATGGAGAATTTCTTTCACCGACCTACCACTTTGGCTGCCCTTTAAAAAAAAGAAAGAAAACCATGCGCTGCTTCCCCGCGTTCTCTCTCTGATCCCTGCTGTCGCTTTTTTCTTTTAATCTTCTACAGGCGTTGTACCAACTCCTTCCTCCTGATCCCCAATAAGCAATGCTATAAGCGGGGGGGGGGGGATGCGGAGAGGGAAGACAGATAGAAAGTCACAGTTCTATTTAGCTGCCTGCTTGCTGGGAACGGTTGGGGGGGGGGAAAGGGAAGTCGCCATCACAAATTCTGGGTTGTGTTCTCTCTCCCCTTTTTGCACTCCCATCTTCTCTCTCTCTCTCTCTCTCTCTCTCCCTCCCTCCCTCCCTCCCTCCCTCTCCCTGTGTGTGTGTGTGTGTGTGATGCTCGCTCTTGTTTTCTTTCTGCATTTGGAACTTTATGCTTCGGAAACTGGGAAGGAAAAGGGGTGTGTGAGTGTGTGCGCGCGTGCGCGTGCCTGCTTGCCTTTTAAATCATGCATGCCTTTCATTATTTTTTAGGAGGACAAGGGAATTACAGGAATAAGCGAGGACCGGCGAGATCGGGGCTTTTTGCAGGAGGGGGAAAAAGCCGCGCGATTTGGAGGGGCTGGAGAGAGAAGCCGAGCAGGGCAAAACTTTAACAGTGTAACATATCAGGTATTTCTGTGCTTTGGGGGATTGATGTTGAGCTTTATTTGATGATTGGACCTTTGAGTTTCTCGTGGGCAAAGTAGCAACCTCTGTTTTATGCACAGATATGAAGGCTGTTCTTTTTGCAGTCTGCAATAGACTCTTGGTCAAGCCAGAATTGTGGCTGACCACTTTTTCAGTTGAGAGCCATTTTGCTCTGATGCTGAAGCTTTTGGGGTCATTGTATCACTCTGTATCAACACTGTATCAACAAATTCTTCAAGAACAGCAAAGTGGGGGTTGCTGCCTAGGTTTGTTGTCTTGTAAGGGCAACAGCAGTTTCTTGGGTGTCTATGTGCTGAAGATGCCTCACTGTTGCTGATGGATTACTCTGAGTACCCCGTGTTTCTTGGTATGATGGGGTGAGGTTTCTAGTTCTGAGGGTGAGAATCTCGTGGTCTGGGTCATATGATGTTAGCTTGTAGATGTGGTGTTTGAGATCCCCCTCCTTGTCCCTGCCATAGCTAGTTCTGGTTATCCATATAGACCTTAACACACTTGTGCGAGTTCTCCTCTTCCAACTTTCCAGGATTGAAGTTGAGGGAAGTTCTGTTAGCCATCACCAGTAAAGCGTCAGCCCATTTGCACTGAAGAAAGTCAAGGTTGGTGTGAACCTTGACCAACTCTTCTTTTGCCTTGGCTTCACTTAGAGCTTTGGCTGCTATTTCTTCCCTTTGTAATTGCTCTTCCTTTGCCAGATGTAGAGCTGCATTGGCCACCATAGCCTTGACTTTTGTGTCTGCAGTTCGGGCGGCTAGATATTCTACTCTTGAGGCCTGTGACATCTGGTTGTGATGGAAATATTGCGGTGAGACGCTGGTTCCTGTTCAGGACTGGGTTGGCTTTGGATGAAGGGATAAGGCTTTTTTGGAGACCTAGGAGGAAGCAGCTGGGATGGCACATGCAAATATTGGGACACTTCAGATTCAGTCTTCTTGCCTGGTATGTCTTTGGAATGAGAGGATGAGAGGTAGCTACATGCGATTGCTGGGATCATGCATGGGAACGTTGGGACACTTTGGACTCAGCCTAGTCGCCCATTGTAGCCTCCACTTGGAGTTGGCTTGGATAAGGTATTTTCTGCTTTGAAAGTGCTTGTTATGCTCTTTGCTTAATGCCCAGAGATGCAACAGATCCTTCTGGAGTTTTTCATCATTTTGTTGTGACTGAATATTGCTGAGGGGGCATTCATAAACTGTCCATTGCATGCAGAGCTCATCTATGTCATTGTCCAATGAATGGAGGCATTTGGGGGGTAACCCATCTTTGGGTTTGTCGCAGAGTCGCTGCAACTTCTTTCAGGACTTCTCATGGTGTTGATAGAGCCTGTGCCAATCATCCAACAGGCTCAACCGCTTCGCCTCAGCAGGTTTTCTATGCGGCCTCAAGTTGTAGTTTGTCTGAGGTGCCTCTCCCCTTTCTGGGAGTTGGACATCCAATTCTGAGGTTTGGACAACAAATTCTGAGTTTATGTCATGGTTAGGTGAGGGGTTTGGTATTTCTGACCTGTCTGCCATGACTTAAGAGTAGTACAGAATATTTCTTGGATATGTTAGGAATTTTCAGTACAATTCACTTTCTGGCCAGTAGGGTGCATTGCAAGCTTTGGGAGATGCAGACACAATTCACCTTTTGGCCACTAGGGTGTGTTGCAAGTTTTAGGAAATGCTGACGCAGTTCACTTTTTGGGCACTAGGGTGTATTGCATGCTTTGGGAGATGCAGACACAATTCACCTTTTGGCAAACTAGGGTGCTGAAATGCTGGCTTGTAGTTTGTAGATGAGCCACCAGAGGGCACTGCTGTTTGGAGTAACTGGTTTCAGGTGCTTTTCCTTGTTGAGCTAACTCTCCAGTTTTGGGTTCCCAATTTGGACTATTTTAGGGATTTGCACTCTTAAAGGGATTGGCCTTTTCAGTATTTTCCAAACAAGAGTTAAAGAAAGTAGGATAATAACTCTAGTTAGAACGCAGACTGGAAGTACTCATCTGGCTTCTTCAGCTTTCCAAAGTGAAAAGTTTCATGCCGGGGAGAGGGGGACAGGACTAGCCGTGCACAGAGTGAGCAGGCTTTGTTATGCGAATCCTGGGGCCTCACTTTCCCTTCCTTGCAACTTATCAATTAAGCTCAAAGGATCGATTGGTGTGTGTGTGTGTCAGATTCTCAGATAATGATCTAGGTTAGCACTTCCTTATGCAAATTCTGCTTCCATTGAGACCTTTCCATGAGATGAGGGACTCCACAATCAGTGGATTTAGATGGAATCTTTCTTGTTTTGGTAAGAGGAAGTGAACAAACTTTACAAACTATGAGAAGTAAACCGTGGCAGCACATGGCAGCATTTTTCATCAGGCCGCATGAGGGACCATCTAGTCGTGCGGCACTAAGTGCGGACTGAGACCTGTGTTGCCGAAGAAGACAGATGGATGGGGTGGTGTTAAGACTGAACTGTGATCCCCCCCCCACCTGAAAGATCTAAGTCTGACTGTCTGAACGGTTTCCCCTCTACTTTTTTAGAACTGAATCCATTTGCACAATTTTACCACTTGTCACTTTACTTGCCCTGAACTCTATTGTGAACTTGCTCCATGGCCCCTGGGTTGGATGACCTCCATGTTTTTTAGCAGTGTATTCTAGGTGTGATCTCCTTTGCCTGCGGGAGGCCCCCCTCTCGCAGGCCTGGCCCCCCTGCCTAACACGGGCCCACCTCGAGGATGGACTGATAGCTCCTGAGAGGTGGGCGAAGGGCAAATTAAGGGGTTTTTTATTTAAATCGTTAATTCGGATTTTAGGGGGTTCCAGGGTGGGGGGGGGAAATAGTCCTGGGAGGGAACGGCAAACGAGTGGGCCGGCCGGCGGAAGAAGGGTAACGGAGGGAGGGGAAGGGGGGGCGTTTCCACGGAGGCGTTTTCCATCGGTCTGGTCTTAGGGAGGGGCAGGGGCGGTGGGAGGCGGAATAGGTGTCATCGGTTGGAAGACCGTGGCCGCTGGACACAGGCGGTCATGCGCTCCAACTCTCCATCCTCCCATCGCAGACTAGGTGGGCAGGAATCACAGACCCGGGGCCCTAGGCTGATGCTGTGCAACGCCAGGTCCGTGGTTCAGAAAGCCCCCCTCATTCATGACCTGGTGTCAGAGGGGGACCCGGACCTGGTGGGTATAATGGAAACCTGGTTGGGTCACGAAGGGGGTCTACCCCTCGTGGACATGTGCCCACCAGGTTACCGTGCCTTCCATCAGCCTAGGGCCCTAGGGAGGGGTGGGGGAGTGGCGATTATCGTAAAGGAAGGTCTTGAGCCGAAGGAGACCACAGTCCCTCAGACAACCGGATGTGAATCTCTCTGCGTGAGATGGGGCCTAGGGAGGCAGTTGGGCGTGTTAGTTGTATACCTGGCTCCTCGCTATGCAACAACAGCCCTGCCCGAGCTCCTAGAGGTGATAGCCGAGGTGGCAGTTGAGACCCCCAGACTGGTAGTCATGGGGGACTTTAACTTGCCGTCGGCGGGCGAAGCCTCTGGAGCAGCTCGGGAGTTCATGGCCTCCATGACGGCCATGGACCTGACCCAGGTAGTTTTAGGCCCCACTCACGAGGGGGGAAACACGCTGGATATGATCTTTGTCTCGGGACAGTGGAGTTGTGATCTGGGAATAGGGGATTTAGTCATCACTCCCTTGTCATGGACAGATCACGCTCTCCTCCGGCTGGACTTTCCAATCGCTTCACCTCACCGCGGGGAGGCGGAACCGGATATTCCTATATGGTTCCGCCCCAGGCTTCTAATGGACCCGGAAAGGTTCCAGAGGGAGCTTGGGCCAATTCCTGTGACCCTGCCCCACGACTCGACTGAGGACCTAGTGGCCGCATGGTTAAGTGCGGCCGCGGGGGCCTTGGACCGAGTCGCGCCCTTGCGGCCTCTCTTGCGGCGACGAATCACCCAGGCTCCTTGGTTTACTGAGGAGCTCCGGGGGATGAAACGCCACAAGAGACGCCTAGAGAGCAGATGGAGATGCTCTCGCTCCGAAGCCGACCGAACACTAGTGAGAACCCATATTAGGGCTTACTTAGTGGCGATAAAGGTGGCCAAACGTGAGTATTGTGCCACCCTAATTGCATCCGCAGATAACCGCCCTGCCGCCCTGTTTGGGGTGACCCGCTCCCTCCTTCACCAGAGGCCGCGGGAAGCCCCTCTACAAGGGCAAGCAGAGGAATTTGGGATTTATCTGCAGGAGAAAATCACTCGGATTCGGAATGAGCTACCCTCCATCGACGGTGGTCCTGTGGGACTGTCCGAGACTAGTCTTGAGGTTCCATCTTGGGAGGAGTTTGACTTTGTTACCACCGAGGATATGGACAGGTTGTCAAGGAAACTTAGGGCGACCACATGTTTATTGGACCCGTGTCCCTCCTGGCTTGTACTGGCATCCTGGGAGACGACACGAGGCTGGCTCCAGGGCATTGTCAACGCATCTTTGAGTGAGGGGTCCTTACCTTCCGTCTTGAAAGAGGCGGTGGTGAGGCCCCTCCTCAAGAAGCCGTCCCTGGACCCAGCTTTATTAGAGAACTATCGTCCGGTCTCCAACCTTCACTTTCTGGTGAAGGTTGTTGAGAGTGTGGTAGCCCAACAGTTCCCGCGACACCTGGAGGAAGTTGATTATCTAGACCCGCGCCAGTCCGGCTTCCGACCCGGTCACAGTACTGAGACGGCATTGGTCGCGTTGGTTGATGATCTCTGGAGGGCGCGGGATAGAGGTTATTCCTCTATCCTAGTCCTGTTAGACCTCTCAGCGGCTTTCGATACCATCGACCATGGTATCCTATTGCACCGACTGGGGGGGTTGGGGCTGGGAGGCACCGTTCTGCGGTGGTTCTCATCTTACCTCTCTGGTCGGTCGCAATATGTGTTGACGGGAGGGCAGAAGTCGACCTCGAGGCCTCTCCTATGTGGGGTCCCTCAGGGGTCGGTCCTCTCGCCCCTCCTTTTCAACACATATATGAAGCCGCTGGGTGAGATCATCCGTGGTTTTGGGGTGGAGTACCATCTGTACGCTGATGATACTCAGTTGTACATATCCACCCCAGACCACCCCAACGATGCCGTCGAAGTGCTGTCCCGGTGTTTGGAGGCCGTATGGATCTGGATGGGTGGTAACAAACTCAAGCTCAACCCTGCCAAGACCGAGTGGCTGTGGTTTCCGGCACCCCGGTTCAGCCAGATTACTCCAACTCTGGCCATTGGGGGCGAAACATTGGCCCCCGTGGAGAGAGAGCGCAATTTGGGTGTCCTCCTGGATTCCCGGCTGTCCTTGGAGGACCATGTGGCAGCCGTGGCCAGGGGGGCGTTTCATCAGGTACGCCTGATGCGCCAATTGCGCCCCTTACTGGACCGGGCTGCCCTTCGCACAGTCACTCAAGCTCTTGTGACGTCCCGTCTCGACTACTGTAATGCTCTCTACATGGGGCTTCCCTTGAGGTGCACTCGAAAGCTACAGCTAGTCCAAAACGCAGCCGCGCGGTAATTACGGGAGCTACCAGAAGCTCCCATATAACACCAATCCTGCGCGAGCTGCATTGGCTTCCTGTGGTCTTTCGGGTGCGCTTCAAGGTCTTGACGACCATCTTTAAAGCGCTCCATGGCTCGGGGCCTAGTTATATGCGAGACCGTCTCGTGCCCCATACATCCCTTAGAACGATACGCTCCCACAGAGAGGGCCTTCTCAGGGTGCCGTCGGCCGGACAATGCCGACTGGCGACACCCAGGGGAAGAGCCTTCTCTGTGGCGGGCCCTGCCCTTTGGAATGACCTACCCCCTGAACTCCGGACCATCACCGACCTCCGCCTCTTCCGCCAATGTCTAAAGACATACTTTTTTCATCAAGCCGGCCTAGCCTAACCTCCCATGAGGACTGTAGAAAAGTTTTAAATTGGGTTTTAATTAATAATTGGTTTTAGCACAGGTTTGGGATTTAATATATATTTTAAATTATTTATGTTCTATTTTTGTATGTTTTTTAAATTTCCTGTGCGCCGCCCTGGGTCCTTTGCGGAGAAGGGCGGGATATAAATGTAATAAAATAAATAAATAAATAAAATAAATTTGTTTTGCCAGTATATCAGCGGAGAGGAACTGTTAAGCATTCTTATTCTTGTGAGGGCTGGGCTTTTCAAAGCAGATTAAGAAGGCTAAATTGGAAGAGTTGCTTTATCATACAAATCCTGGGGGCCCCTCTGGAACTCAATTTCACACAATTCTCTTAGCTACATGCAACAAAGTCTTTGTTTCCACGCCATGAAAGAGATGAAACATGCTGCTCTCTTTCAAACGCGGTTGGGATGTAAGGATAACACTTTTTTTCACTGTTCTGTTCCCCAAGTATTTCCCTTTGCTAGGACACAGGCAGATAAACTTCATGCAAAAGTTCATGCAGATCAGTTTTATCAGGCATTCTCAAATCAGTAACTTCAGTCAATGAAGAGATTCTTCTGAATTGATCATAATCTGTCCCAGTTACGTAATGTGAAAAAATGGTAGAATCACTCCCATGATGAGAGAAAGCACATTGCTCTCGCTCGGCTAGAATTCATAATGCACGCACAAAGCATGGGCTTTGTTCTGCATGTATCCCAGTGGCCAATCAGAAACACAGGTGTGACCATGCAACATTTCCCAGAAGGCAATACTATATTACCCAAAAGGCAATCTCTTAAAGGAACAATATTTAATTCCTAAACTAACTATAATTAGAACAGTAAGATCAATTCTACTTCTAATTCACCTTAGTAAACTGGAAATGTTACTAAATCTCACAACTTATTAGAATTCTCCCCTACCTGCAAAGGAAAAGTTCTGGATGTTGTCCTACGTTGAAGGATCAATGTTCATTCAATGCCTTCATTGAAGTATCACCTGATTTTACACATGAGAGAGATCAAGGTTGAGTCCCTAAAGTTGAGAAATGCAATACAGTTCTAGGAGAAAGGAGATCATAGGTGTTGGCTAGCCAAGGTCTCAAAAAGACTTCACTTTCAAATGTACAGATCTGAGATCGCCTGGTGGTCTCCCATCCAAGTGCTCTTTCTGCTGATAGTTGTTCAGAGTGACCTGTAAAAGCAATAGAGTTAATTATGACTCAGGACACGGACACTCCCAGAACCAGACAGGCTGGCCTCACCTCCCTGTCAGGTGTGCAAGTCTGAAATCATCTGGTGGCCCCCCCATCCAAGTATACTTTCAGGGATAACATAAACTAACCATAACCCAACTCTGTGAGTGCCCATCATGCAAGCTACTCCTCCCCCACACACACACATTGCATGGTTTTCCCAGCCAGTCGCTCATTGTGCAACCCCCGTGCCCCCCCCCCGCCATCCTGATCCTCCCACCGAGCCAGCCATCAGGCAAGCACACTCCCAAGACCCCAGCGGGGTAGGAACATAATTTATCTAATCACCAGTTAGGAATGTGCTTCAGGGAAACAGCAGGCAAAAGGGATTGGGGGAGGATGGCTAAGGGAGCAATGGCGATGGAGAATTGCCCACAGAAGGCCAGGCGAAGAGGAAAACCAGACCCATATCGGCTATGGCAGTTGGAAGGGAGAAAAATGGGCATGATGAAAGGTTGGCACCTGAACGTCCCATTCAGATTCCTTTGTTCACTATTTAATAAAATGGATGAACTGCTCCTTCTAAATTGGAACAGCACTGATTTTTCTCACTTGGCAGTTCTCTGAAACAAGTTTTCAGAAACTTGACTCAGTGAGACTATCGATGGCGGTATAGTAGCTCTCCCAGGATTCAGATTCAAAGGGTGGATCAGATTACAGAAACATCTGGGAAAACGGAGAGAAGGAAAATCTGCTTCCATGTTAATACCCTATGACAGTGGTGGGCAAACTTATTAGTCAAGAGAGCCAAATATCAACAGTACCATGATTGAAATTTCTTTTGCGCCAAAAGGTGTGGCCTGTTTGTGGGAGTGGCTCAGCGGTCATGTGACCGGGTGGGCATGGCCAACTTGGAAAATGTGGTAAAACTCACTTAACGATGGTCCTGCTTAGCAACCAAAATTCATTCAATCTTTCTTTCTTTCTTTCTCTTTCTTTCTTTCTTTCTATCTATCTATCTATCTATCTATCTTTCTTTCTCTCTCTCTACCACTTTCTTTTTCTTTCTATCTTTCTTTTTCTTTTTGTCTGTCTATCTCTCTTTTTACCTGTCTCTCTCTCCTCCCTCCACCCATCTGTCATTGTGTGTGTGTGTGTCTCTCTCTCTCTCCCTCTCTCTGATTCCCTCTCTCCCTCCCTCTCTCTCTGTGCCTCTCTGTTTGTCTCTTCCTCCCTCCCCCTCCCTCTCTCTCTGTATGTCAGTCTCCCCCTCCCTTCCCCCCTCCCCAAGCAGTGGAAAGCCCGGCATGGGTTTTCACGCAGTGAGCGGGTGGGGGGAGAACCCGAGGCCGCGGCCATCCAAGCACTGCGGAGGCTGTCCAGCTGCTGCATGCCCACCTCCGTCCCAGCCACACGCGGCGGCCAGCCCCGGAAAGCATGGCTCGGCACCCTCTGCAGGCGGCTGTTGCTGCTGCTGACCCCAAGCCCTGTGACAGGCAGCTCCTGCCATCCGAGCGCATCGGGCAGGAAAGCCGGCCACGTTTCCACCAGGGCCCTTCCTCTCTCCTCCCCCCCCGAAGGCAGCGGAGGGCCCGGCCTGTCGGTTGGGGGGGCTCTGGCTGCCTCCCCCTAGAGCGAGCAAGCGAGCGAGCCAACAAGCGGGGGGAAGCGCCCAGTCTGCGCCGGAGCCGTGCGGGCACCGCATGCCTGCCTCCCTGTGCGCAGCGCCTAGACGGCTCTGGCGCAGCCGCAGACCGGGCATTCCCCCGACATGCTGGGCGAGCGAGCAAGCCAACGAACGGGGGGAATGCCCGGGGCTGTGGCTGCGCCGAAGCCGTCTGGGCGCCGTGCGCACAGGGAGGTGGGCGCACGGCGCCTGCATGGCTCTGGCGCAGCCGCAGACCGGGCGCTCCCCCCGCCCGTTGGCTCGCTCACTCCAGGGGGAGGCAGCCAGAGCCCCCCCAACCGACATGCCGGGCCCTCCGCTGCCTGGGGGGGGAGAAGGAGAGAGGAAGAGCCGCACCCGAGGGGCCAAAGAGCCGCTCGTGGCTCGCGAGCCGCGGTTTGCTGATCACTGCCTTATGATGTAAGGATGTCACAGTAATAAAGAAATTTGGCAGTATGGCCAATAGAGACATTATTCCTCAACTGTAAACCCTTTTATGCTCCATTTTTTCCTCATTTGTCTTGGTTAGGGTTCATATGCTACCTCAGGCTTGCATGACCAGCACTCTGCAAATCCTACCTGACCAGAGTTGTACACAGAACAGAAATGCCCAGACTCCTCATTGTTTCAGAGAATGTTAATGGACCTAATCTCACTCATGAGTATCTCAGATACACTCAGCAAGTCAGCTGTCTCACCAGAGGGAAGAACATATTGGTTCACTGCTACTCCATGTTCAGCACTCTCTGCTGAAAGCAACTATAGTCTCTTTGATCATTGTATGGTCCATCTCACCCCCACCTGCAGGCAGAAACTTAAAACCACAAAGCCTGTAGTCAAACTAATATTGATTACAGTATTGTAGTATTGACTATAATATTATAGTATTGCATTGTAGTATAGTATTGTAGTATGGTATTGTACAATACGGTATTGACTACAATACTGACTACAGTATTGACAAAAATAATGTTATCTTCTACAAGTTTGATAAACAAACAAACAAACAAACAAACAAATAAATAACAATCTTGGACTGAGGAGGCAAAGTTAGAATTATAGGCTTGCAGAGATTGGAATGTTTTTGAAGCTACTTTAGAAGACCTGGATGAATTTATTGACACCGTGTTAGCTTTTGTGAGGACATAAGTGTGCCTATCAAGAGTTTGTGTACAGGTAGCAACAATAAATCTTGGCTCACAACTAAGTTCAAGCAGCTACATCATGCAAAAGAAGAAGCATACAAGAAAAAAGATAAACTGCTGTATACTCAAGCCAGGAATGTATTGACAAGGGAGAACAGAATAGCAAAGAGAAGCTACTCCAAGAAGCTGAGAAATCAGTTCTCAGCTAATGAACCAGCGGCTGTGTGGAGAAGCCTGAAGAACGTAATTGACTACAGCAGACTCCATCCCTTATTGAAGGAATCATCAACTGGCAGATGACGTGAATGAGTTCTTCTGTAGGCTTGAGGCACAGATCACTGTCATCTAATACTACCTCCTCCACCTCAGATACACCAACAGTATCCAAATCTCCTACATCTATCTCCAATTATCTGTCACACAAACACACCTCGGTGATCCTATAAAGAGGTATGATGTCTATTTCATAGACAAAAGATCAGATTCAGTTGGAGTAGCTCCTTCTTGCTTGAAAGCCTTTGCTGAACAACTGGCCCATCTGCAAGTCATCACGGATATGCTGTTAACCCCCTTTCAGTTTGTGTACTGAGCCAATAGGTTGGCAGATGATGCTGTCAATATGGCAATTGCAACATCTTGAATTCCTGGGGACATGCACAGGTCCTTTTTGTAGATTTCAGCTTGGCATTCAATACCATCATTCTAAGTGGATTGTTAGCTTTTTGACAGATAGGAAGTAACAGGGAAAAACACATCTAGTATCTGGGCAATTAGTATAGGGCCTCCAAGCTGTGTGCCCTCTTCATTGCTCTTTTCTCTCTATACCAATGACGGCATGTGAAGTTTGCAAACGATATAACAGTCATTGGCCTAATTCAAGAGAATGATGACTCTGCATATAGACAAGAAGTCTATATGCAGACGACCCCAAGCTGCAGGAATAGCCAACACTCCAGAAGATAGGCTTAAGATACAGAAGGATCTAGACAAACTTGAACATTGGGCACTATGTAATAAAATGAAATTCAATTGTGAAAAAAGTAAGGTCCTACATATAGACAAGAAAAACAAAATGCACAAGTACAGTATAGGTAGTACCTTGCTCAATAGTAGCAACTGTGAGAGGGATCTAGGAATCCTAGTGGACAACCATTTGAATATGAGCCAGCAGTGTGCAGCAGCTGCCAAAAAAGCCAACACAGTTCTAGGCTGCATAAACAGAGGGATAGAATCTAGATCACGTGAAGTGTTAATGCCACTGTATAGTGCCTTGGTAAGGCCACACTTGGAATACTGCATACAGTTTTGGTCGCCACGATGTAGAAAAGACGTGGAGACTCTGGAAAGAGTGCAGAGAAGAGCAACCAAGATGATTAGGGAACTGGAGACTAAAAAATATGAAGAACGGCTGCAGGAGCTGGGTATGTCTAGTTTGATGAAGAGAAGGACCAGGGGAGACATGATAGCAGTGTTCCGATATCTCAGAGGGTGCCACAAAGAAGAGGGAGCCAAACTATTCTCCAAGGCACCTGGGGGTAGGACAAGAAGCAATGGGTGGAAACTAATCAAGGAGAGAAGCAACTTAGAACTAAGGAGAAATTTCCTGACAGTTAGAACAATTAACCTCTGGAACAGCTTGCCTCCAGAAGTTGTGAATGCCCCAACCCCGGAAGCCTTTAAAAAGATGTTAGATAGCCATTTGTATGAAATGGTATAAGGTTCCTGCCCATGCAGGGGGTTGGACTAGAAGACCTACAAGGTCCCTTCCAACTCTGCTATTGTATTGTATTGTATTGAACAACTGGCCCTGTGGCTGGAACAATCTGGAGCAGAGCATGCTTAAAATTGCAGACATGAGAGTGGACTTTAGGAAGAATCCTTTTATTCTACTACGCTTTACACTATTCAATAGAAACTTTCATGTTTTTAGGTTATATAATTTCCCAGGACTTGAAATGGATATATAATATTAGAACCATCATTAAAAAGGCACAACAAAGAACATTCTTCCTGTGTCAATTTAAGAAGTTCAGAATATCCCAAGAACTGTTGATACAGTTCTACAGAAGAATTATTGAATCTGTCACATGTACTTCTAGAACTGTCTGGTTTGGTATAGGAACCAAACAGGACAGGTACTGCCTCCAGTGGATAGTTCGGACTGCAGAATGAACAACTGCAACCAGCTTATATAGACTATATTTGCACAGGTCAGAAGGAAGGCTGAGGAAATATCTACAGATTGCTCACATCCTGGACACAAATTGTTTCAATTTGTAATTCTTAATTGTTTCAATCCACCCTTTGGATGGCACTATAGGTCATTGCATGTTGAAACAACTAGACGAGGGACAGGTTTTTTTCCCTTGTGCCAACACTCTGCTGAACACCTAATGCTCAAGAGTGCTATCTAATGTGTATGTACTCTTACGCTAGTATGGCTGTAATATTATTTATTCTTATTATTTTCTTTATTACCCCCTCTTAATAGTATTAAAATTATGACAATGATTATTATTGTTGCTTTGCATATACACTTGAGAGCTTCTGCCCCAGAGACAAATACCTTGTGTGTCTAAACACACTTGGTCAAATAAACTCAGAGTCTCTTATCTTCTCTCCTCTCTCGCATTTGATAACGGATGATGAATGCCTAATTATGAAGTTTTGTAGTCGTCGCTATCTTTTGAGGTATTTGTTGTGCCCATTCCGGAGTATTTCAGAATCTATACTATATATGCTGTATGAAATTGTGTTTTTGTGTGTGTGTTTGAAGGATCTAAAAAAAAGAGGAGGCAAAAGAGTGTTCCTATTACCCAATCTCGTTGGTTCACTTTCTCCACTTGAAGCTGCCCTTCTCAATCTCAGAGTGGGAGAGAAGCAGCGGCTGAAACGAAGGTCTAGCTCTCTCCACGCGCTTCCCACTTTTGAAGCTCTAAGGGACAGGATGACGCGGGAGCCACGCTCCCTTTGAACGCGGCCGCTGCTTCAGCTCTCTTCCGGGTTTCCCTGTGGAGAGTCGTTGGGGCCGCGCGCCGGAGATGGTGAGGCCCCGCCCTCTCTCCCGCCAATTCCCGCCCCTTGGCGGGGCAAGGAGGCGGCTGGGAGGTTCCTGGGGAAAGAAGGCGCAGTGGCGGGGAAAGATTTGGGGAGGAAACCCGTAGGAAGGTGTGGGAAAGAAACGTTGCTGGGGTCAAGGTTGCTCTTCCCTCTGGGGAAGTTCAATGGGGAGAAAAGATCACGATCAGGATAGCGCTCTGTTAGTTACTTAGGCTGGTGCCAGGCAGTTGGCTTCTACTCTTGGTGACAGGAGAGACAAATACTCGTTGCCTTGATCTGTGCCGATGACAACCGGCAGTTTTCTTAGAGCCATTCCAGGAATCTGACCCTTTCCTTCCCTGCCTTTTCTTTACTCCCGCTTTGCTAAGTGTCATCAGTTTTTCTAATCTGTCATCCTCTTGACCTTCCTTAATTCTCCAAATTCAGTTTTTACAATACCTCATGTGAAAAACTTGGTTCTGAGTATTTTCCACACTGGTATAATTTACACAAAGGCCTTGATCTATTCAAATCAGGCAAAACTACAGCAAATGTTTCTTCCTGTGCTATTTATAAAAAAAGTGAAACACCGTTACAGTATTTGAATGCAATGCTACCATTGCACATTGAATAATTGTTCATTTGTACAAGAAAGAGTAAAGCTCTCTTTAGGGAAACATTTGCTCATGAGAGCAATCTTACTCTTTGTCCATTAAGTTGATGAGTTCATTGCTGAAAGAGACAAATCCCTCAGAAAAGCAACAGGTTTATGTATACCCGCAGTCCTCGGCTTACAACCATTTGATTAGTGACCATTCAAAGTCAAAATGGCATTGAAAAAAGAGATATATGAACATTTTTCACACTGATGACCAATTCAGATGCTTGGCAACTGGCATGTATTTACAATGGTTCCGTTGTCCTGGGGTCATACGATCACCCTTTGTAACCTGACAAACAAATTCTGTGTGGAAGCCAGATTCAATGAACATCTGGGTTACCAATTTAACAGCTGCAATGATTTACTTCAACTCTGGCAAGAAAAGCTGTAAAATGGGGCAAAACTCACTTAGCAACTGTCTTGTTTAGCAACAGAAGTTGTGGTCGAAAGTTGAAGATTACCTGTATGATGCCTATCCTACCCTATAGCAAGAGTTGATAGATAATTAACCAAGTTGCTATATATTTGCATATTAGACTTGTCTCCATCTCAAGCAATGTTACGGGAAAATCCCCTTCATTGGGGTGCTAAGAAATTCAGCACTTCGATAATGGCAGCCGCAGCACCAAAGAGAAGAGAAGGTTGAAAGATACAAGTGGCTGTTCTGTTGCAACACACTGGCCAGCCATATTTTGGCTACCATATTATACAATCTCTCCCGTTAGGGAGGCGTGTGTAATGCAAACTCAGAAAGTAAGCCGACATGAGTAAATCATGATTTAATGATTGATGAATATACGTTTGATGATAATTATGACAGCGTCAATTTTCTTTTCTTTCTGTCTCACCCCCACATACTCGCCCATCTCAGATATTAACCATATGCTAAATTATCTTTTGATTAGGTTCCCATCAGTGATTCAGCACAACCATTTTTAAATGTAAAGTGAATGCTTTGGACAGAATTATTCTGGTTTCCTGAGTTGAACCAAAGGTTTAATCTACTATTCTCTTGCTGTCCTCAGAAACCACCGTTGGATGGAACAGATTCATCCCATATGCAGCATTCTAGATTACAAGCCTCCAGATGCCTTGGAGGAAAAAGCAGAAGTTGAAGAAAATATGAACAATGATGATGCATAGGTAATTCTTAAAGTATCATGGTCAGAAAACAAGCTCTGCTCATCAGATTTTCAGATGACACTCAATAGTAGCAATTATGAGAGACATGTAAGTATCCTAGTAGACCACCACTTGTGTGAGTCAGCAGTGTTAAAGCTGCCAAAAAAGCTAATGCAGTTCAGTGGTGGGTTTCAAAATTTTTTGGAACCTCTTCTGTAGGTGTGGCCTGCTTTGTGGGAGTAGCTTGCCGGCCATGTGATCAAGTGGGAGTGACTTGACAGTCATGTGACCAGGTGGGAGTGGCTTAGCAGTCATGTGATTTGGTGGGAATGGCCAAGACGATGTCACTGAATTATTTGTCCTGATGGATGATCTACAAAAAGAAGATATAAAAAGGGAAATTTATTATTTTGTGCACTTACTACTTAAATAAGATTAAAATAAGTACACAAAACAATAAAAGAGCTACTTACAGAAGTAAGACGACTGTCCTTGCCAGTCTTCAGTATCACTGACTCCAATGAACAGATTTCTTTTTATGAAATTTATTCCTCAGTTCAAAAAACAGGAACATATGAATTAGGTTCAATACTTAGGACTTGCCCTGCTGCAGGGAGCAGATACAGGTTTCTGCATGCTGGGCTATTGTGGGGTCTTTGAATCTGTCTCACAACAGATGCATGAAAGCATGTCTTGCAGCTCCAGAACCCCATTATTGTGGAGAGACAACAACCATCCTCCTGCATCCCCATCCAGGTTTGATGTAATGGTATAGGTCCAGGCATGCTCGACTGGGTACATTGTTCAATAGCGCTCCATGTAGTAGCAGACTTCAGTCAGGAAGTAAGCTAAGTTCCTAGGTCACCCATTGAACCATTCTCTGGTACTAGGACGTATCCAGGCAGCAGCCCAACTAAAGCTAGGGGTGCCTGAATTCAGAGGTGATATCCAGCCAATTCTGACTGGTTCTAGCAAACAGCGGAAATTTTGAGTACTATATTTTCAGAGTATATGACGCACCAGAGTATAAGACGCACCAAGATTTTGAAAAAGCAAATTAAAAAAAAAGGTGTTGCATTCTGTGGACGTCCCAAAAATGGCCCGTTTTTTATGAAAACGCCTCCCCTTTTTTAAAAAAAGGTTATGAATAGCCTTTCAGAGGCTTGTAGAGTGTTCAGGGGGTGGGGCAAAAACAAGCAAAAAACAGCCCATTTTTCGCTCCTTTCTGCCCTCACCAGCCCCCAAAGCACCCTGGAAGCCTCCTAAAGGCTATGCATGGCCATTTTGGTGAAGGGGGTGGGATTTCAAAAGGCAAAAAAATGCTGTATTTAATGTAAAAGACACACCCAGATTTTCAGCCTCTTTTTTGAGGGAAAAGGGTGCATCTTATATTCTGAAAAATACAGTAGTTCAGAGAACCAGCAAATACTACCCTAACCGGCCTTGGTCCCATCTATTCTCTGCCTCCCAAGTCCCATCTGATCAGCTGGGTTTTCTTCTGTTGCCCTGCACAGGAGAACAGAGCTGAAAAGCAAGTTAGTGGGGTGGGGAGGGAATGGAGATTTTACAGTATCCTTCCCCCAGGAGTGGGGTAGAAATGGAGATTTTACAATATTCTTTCTCAGGAGTGGGGTGGAAATGGAGATTTTACAGTATTCTTTCCCTGGAGTGGGTAGAAATGGGAATTTTGCAGTATCCTTTCATTGCCATGCCTGCCAAGCCAAGCCAAGCCACGCCCACAGAACAGGTAGTAAAAAAAATGTGAATCCCACCACTGGTCTTAACCATATATGCATTTTTCTTCATATTCCATGCTTCAGGCCAGAGAATTTTAGCCAACCTTGGAGAACTCTTTCATTCATTTGCAGAAATGTTCAATTCCTCTCTTCTCTGGGAGGGGCTTGGAAAAACCCTATCTGGAACACTGCGGAGCCACTGCCATTTTAAACAAATAATTCTATCGTGGATGGATTATGGATTAAGGGGCACCAATTCCTGGGGCAACCAGGATCCCCTGTAAAAAAATCCACTCTAGAGAAGCTTTAAAAAGGTGCTTATCTCAGAGCAGCTGCTCTGCTAGAAACTACTGCAAAGCAGTATCCACAATTTCCAGATTTCCTGGGACTGTTGAATCAATGACATTCAAATGTGGAGATGTGAGAAGGCAGGCAGAGACAATTTGAGGCATACCATAACAATGAAAACAAAAAAAAACCTGAGAAGAGACATGAATATTTGAGTAGCTGGGCTTTCTGGCTTGAATTTGCTCAACATTCCCTTCACCAAATGGCATCTTTTTAATTGAACAGTTTCCTGCTCTCACTCCCAACAGAGGATTGAATCTGATGAACTAGTATCTAACAGCACATTGCTTCAGTTTCTTTAACTCAGGACCCTCCAGATCAGGCGTGTCAAACTGGCAGCCCAATGGTCAGATGTGTCAGGCACAAACCACGCCCACCCTGGCTCCGCAAAGGCAAAAAAATATTGATATGTCACAAGATTTCTTGTAAAACAATCAGGTTTGACACCCATACTCTAGATGGTCTGGGACTACTGCTACCAGAATTTCTTACCAAGATGGCTATGGTGAGAATATCTGAAATATATTAGCTGTAGGACATAATGTTTCCTACTGAGATTTATGATTTGGCAGTTAGAATTTTCCTTCCTTAGCTCATATTAGAAAATAATGTTTCTAGCATCCTTATCAAAGAATGTCAAATATATATGCTGAACTTTTCAAAATAATAAAAAAAACCTTTAATACTAATGTCTTTCCCACAAATTTTGACTTAGATTATTACTTCTTTGTTTCAGGACCATGAAAACTCATTCTGTGTTTTCAAATGTCTACATTACAGAAATCTGAATATGTAACATTTTTAGTTTAATATACATAACCAACTTCTTAGGAATAACCTTTTCCATCTGGGCAGTGAACAACAGAACTACTTGTAAATAATTACCATATTTTGGGGAGTATAAAATGCACCTTTTTCCCTCAAAAAAGAGGGTGAAAATCAGGATACGTCATACACTGAGTACAGCATTTTTGGGCCTCCCCAAACCCCGCCCCCTTTGCAAAAATGGCCATGCATAGCCTTTAGGAGGCTTCCAGAGTGCTCCTAGGGGCTGGGGATGGCAAACATGAGCTAAAAACAGGCCGTCTTTTGCTCATTTTTGCTCCCACATCCCCCAGGAGCACTCTACAAGCCTCCTAAAGGCTATGTAATAAATGGGCCCATTTTCGTGAAAAATGGGCAGTTTTGGGGAGATCTGCAGAGTGCAAAAACTTTTTTTAATTTGCCTCTTCAAAATCTTGGTGCATCTTATAGTCTGAAAAATACAGTATGTCTTTGCTTTATGACAGCACCAAGTGGCCTCCAGCTGGGTTGATTTTAAACAATTGGCATGACCAGTTGCCAACTTGGGTGATGATCAGAAGAAATTAATTCAAACATAGGTTGTAAGAATGATATATTATGGTAAGGACTGCAGAGGTTTTTATTCCTAGGTGAACACATCTATCAACAGGATGACCTTCACAGATCGCATTTTGAAAACCAAATAAAATAAAAAAACCTTTCTGAAGCAGAGACCTAGTCATTGTTGGCAAGCACAGAAGCTTTACTAAAAACCAACCAGGTCAGAGGTATTTTGCTGTCCAAAATTGAACACCTGTTTTTGCATAGACATCTATTTTCAATACTAAATTATTAAAAGGCTTGTTGTGAAGCCTTTTGTACTAATGTTGCACACATGGATATCTAAGAGCCATAATTTGTATTGCAATGTTTTGCTAATTTAACTCTTCCTCTGAAACACCTATGTGTCTCTTGTTTCCTCATCCAGATCAAGTGTTTCCAGTGAAAGCTTGAGGCAGAAGATACTGCAAACCATTTTTCCATTGCTTAGCCAGAAAAAGTCCATAGGAGACCCATTCACCCTGGCCAGTGGGTCACAGCTCCTCTGTCCCATGAGCTTCTGTACAGCCCATTCACCGAAGCAGGGTTCATCCACCTAGGACAATTAGCTACCAACCATTCGGCTAGCTGCCAATGCCAGCAACCTGAAGCCATGGTACAATCAATTGCAGGAATGATGGGGTTTGAGAGAGGGGCTGCAGCCAAATGGCTTTAGAAAAAACAAACATTTGTTAGGAGAAAGAACAGGAGGGAATGGAAGCTCCTCTATATCTGATTGTACCTCCCCTATAACAAAGGAAAGGGAAGAGCAGGGGGAGGATTGGTAAGTATGCCAGCTTCATCCAAAGGGAAAGGAAGAGAGAGAGAGAGAGAAAAGAAAGAAAAAGAGAAAGAATGAATGAAAGAAAGAGGGAGAAGGGTAAAAGAAACATGTGGCATGGAGGGGCTCTGGCCCACTAGCCAGCCCAAATGGATCGGGGTATGTCAGCTGAGTAGAAATGCTAGAGGAAAACAAGGAGAAACCCTGGCAGAGAAGGAGGCGCAGCTAAGGCTAGGTGACGAAAAGTCCCATTTCATAGCCAAAGGCCCAGAATTCAGCCACCAGGAAACAGTCAGCTCAGTCAAGCAGAGGCAGACTTGGGTTATGTCCCACATGATGAGGCTCAAGCTAGCCTCCAAAGTAAGAGACATGACTGACTCCTGCTTAATCAGATCTTTAATTTCGTTATTTAAAACAGTTGTGTTTCATTCTTCATTATTACTTAATATTTTGAAAAGGAATAAAAGATTGTTTAAGGACTAAATACAAAAAATGAGTTAGATATTGGCTTATATGTAGAGCAGAATTATAAATATGATTTTTTTAAAATATTGTGAATACAGATAAATACAAACCCCTCTCCCTTCACTTTCTGACTAATTTATGCTCACTCATTGATAAGATGGATGAAATACTTTTTAAATAGATGCAATTCTGATTTTTACATCTTAGCAGCTCTCTGCTTCACTGAAACCTGGCTAAATGAGTCAATTGATGACAGTAGCCTGCATATCTCAGGGTTTCAAATGCAAAAAGCAGACAAAATTGCAGAAACATCTGGTAAAAACAAGAGAGGAGGCTTAGGTTTATATATTAACAGCTGCTGGTTGCAAGATATAACTATACTAAAGAAATTCTGTGATGTGGACTTAGAGACATTAATTATCAACTGCAAACTCTTATTCTCCACGAGAGTATTCCTCATTTCTCCTAATTGCTGTGTATGTTTATTCGCAAACTTTTGTAAACAATGCATTACAAACTGTAGCTGACCAGATTATGGGGGCTGAAGTTAAAAATGCAAATTCACTTCTGATTATTTTAGGAGATTTCAACAAATGTAATTTAAGGAAAGAGCTACCAAAATATTTTCAGCATGTCAGTTGTTTCACTAGAGGCAAGAATACTCTAGAGCAGGGCTCCCCAACCTTTTTTGCACCAGGGACCAGTTTCATTTAAAAAAAAATTCTGCAGACCGGCCGGTGTAGAGGAGGAGTAGGGGGGGAGGGGGAACAGGCGGTGCATGCGCACACGGGCGGGGAGGGGGAACAGGTGGTGCATGCGCACGCGGGGGAGAATCGGCTCATTCGGCCCTCTAGGGCCTCCAACGGCGCGAATGGCCGCACCTGCGCTCTCCCACATCCGGCATGCGCTCTGCCCAGGGGGCTGCCCCATCCTCCTCTCCGGCCTTGCGGCCCGATTCCTATCAAGCCGCGGACCGGGGGATGGGGACCCCTGCTCTAGAGCATTGCTCACAATATTAAAAGATGTTATCAGTCTTTAGATTCAAAAGCTAATCTAACTATTTAGAATATTAGCTTCACCTGATTAAATAATAGTACTCTATTATTCCCACATTGACTTTTAATTTTTTTAACGAGCAGCTATGGGACACTCTGATTATTGTATGATTCACCTTGTATCTGCTTACAAAGACTTAAAACCATGAAACCAACAAGGACTTGGACTGAGGAGGCAAAGCTAAAGCTACAGGCTTGCCTTCAGTACACTGATTGGAATGTTTTTAAAGATACCTCTGCAGACTTGGATTAACTCACAGATACTGTAACAAGAGTGGGGTCCCCCAAGGTTCAGTACTGGGACCCCTGCTTTTCAACCTTTTCATAAATGATCTAGAAGTAGGAGTAAACAGCAAGGTAGCCAAATTCGTCGATGACACTAAATTATACAGGGTAGTAAAAACTGAGAGAGAGTGTGAGGAGCTCCAGAGGGATCTCTTGACACTGGGGAAGTGGGCAAACCAGTGGCAAATGAGCTTCAACATTAGTAAGTGCAGAGTGATGCACATTGGGGCAAAAAAACCCAACTACATCTATAAACTGATGGAGTCTGAACTCCTTGCAACTAACCAGGAAAGGAACCTTGGTGTCCTGGTGGACAGCTCAATGAAGGTGTCAACCCAGTGTGCTGCAGCAGTGAAAAACTCATTGCTAGGGATCATTAGGAAGGGTATAGAAAATAAGTCAGCAAGTGTCATTTTGCCTCTTTATAAATCTATGATGAGGCCCCATCTGGAGTATTGTGTACAGTTCTGGTCACCATACCTTCAGAAGGATATTATGGAAATGGAAAAGGTGCAGAGGAGGGCAACCAGAATGATTAGGGGGCTGGAACACCTTCCTTACCATCTGAGGCTGCAACGGCTGGGCCTCTTCACTCTAGAACAACGGCGCCTGAGAGGTGACCTGATTGAAGTCTATAAAATCATGCACGGTGTGGACAAAGTAGAAAAGGAAAAAGGGCGTTGGTACTTACCTGATACGCCTCTTCTAATAAGGGGAAGATAGCATCCAGGAATGGGTTATCTCTGCTCCGCTCTGATTGGACTGAGTCTGCATATTAATTAACTAAACCAGTATAAAAGCCCCTCCCAGAGGTACCTATCCCAGTTTTTTCGACGAAGGAAATGACAGCAGACTCATCGGATTGATCCAGGTAAACTTTAGTGAGAATGAACGTGAATAACCAACAGACAGAAACAAGAACCAGTAAGCCAAGCAGTGTCACTAGGCAAACCTCCACTAACTAGGGTGGGACGGATGCTATCTTCCCCTTATTAGAAGAGGCGTATCAGGTAAGTACCAACACCCTTTCTCAATAAGGGCAAGATAGCATCCAGGAATGGGACGTACCCAAGCCAACCTGTCCCATCCAAGGGAGGGCCCTGAGATTATGCTGAAATGACCTCGTGCTGGCTAACCGCCTGTAGTACCCGACGTCCAAAGGCGGCTTCCTCTGTTGCAAACCTGTCCAGCCGATAGTTACGGATGAAGGGGACTGGAGAAGCCCACGTAGCAGCTTTGCAAACCTCTTCCAAGGAAGCGTGTGTGCACCATGCTCTTGTGGTGGCGGCGCTCCTGGTCGAATGGGCAGTGATGCCCGATGGCGCCTTGACGCCCCCTGCTTCATAGGCCAAAGCAATGGCCTTCCTGACCCACTGGCCAATGCTGGAGATCGAGATCTTACGACCAAGTGACGAAGGGTGAAAGGAAACAAAGAGGGCCTCAGATTTCCTGAAACTAGCAGTTCTGTCTATGTAAGTTCTGAGAGCCCTTCGGACGTCAATACCTTGGGAGGACTCATCCTGGTGCCCTGTGTCAGATGGTGTGAAAACAGGTACAACCACCTCCTGGGAGCGATGGAATAGTGTCCCCACCTTGGGCATGAAGGTCGGGTCCAGTCTAAGGACCACCCGATCAGGGTAGAAAGTGCAAAGGTCTTCCCTGATTGATAGGGCCTGAAGCTCAGATATACGGCGAGCCGAAGTGATGGCTATAAGGAAGGCAACCTTCCACGAGAGGATGTTTAATGGTACTGTAGTGAGTGGCTCGAATGGAGCGTGGAGCAAGGCCCCCAGGACCTTAGGGAGATCCCAGGAGGGATATCGATGCACCACTGGTGGTCGAAGATTACAGGCACCTTTCACGAATCGCTGAACCGTAGGGTGGTGTGAAAGGGTCTGGCCCCCACCCCACGTGATGACAGTCCCCAGGGCCGCCACCTGTCTCCTGATAGTGTTGGGAGAAAGACCCTTGTCCAGGCCATCCTGAAGGAACTCCAGGACCCTGGGGATGGGGGAGATCTCAGGATGGACACCCCGGGCGGCGCACCAGGAGGCAAAGATCCTCCACGTTGCATTGTAGATGCACGTGGTAGATTGCCTCCTGGATGCCTGGATGGTTTGGATGACCCTGTCAGAAAACTGTCTATCCCTCAGGGAGAGTCGCTCAATCGCCAGGCGGTCAGTTGCAGCCACCCCGGATCCAGATGCTCCAAAGACCCCTGGCGAAGAATCGGCCTGTCCACCGGTAAACGCCACGGCTCCTCCGACGACAAGGTCCTCAGGTCCGCGAACCAGGGTCTCCTGGGCCAGTGAGGGGCCACAAGTATCACCTCCGCCCGCAGCTCGATGACTGCGAATCACCCTGGGAAGCAAAGGAATAGGTGGGAAGGCATATAAAAGATCCGGAGGCCAAGGTGTACGTAAGGCATCCACCCCCTCAGGCCCCGGAGCGGGGAACCTAGTGAAGAACCTGTGTAACTGTGCGTTGTTGGCAGTGGCGAAGAGGTCTATCACTGGGGCACCGAATCGTCTGGTAATGGCCTGAAAGAGAGAAGGTGTTAGTTGCCATTCCGCATGGTCCACCCTCACCCTGCTTAGCCGGTGAGCCCTGGAGTTGGCCTCCCCTGAGATGTGTTCAGCTCTCAGGGATAGCAGGTGTTCTTCCGCCCAGGAGCCCAGGAGATTGGCTTCCCTCATCAACTCATCTGAATGTGTGCCCTCCTGCCTGTTTACATGTGCCTTGGCGGTGATGTTATTGGTCAATATGAGCACATGTTGATCCCGCACCAGGTGGTGGAAATCTAGGAGGGCCAACCTAATGGCCCTGAGTTCGAGGAAGTTGATGCTACATTGGGACTCCTGCGCAGACCAATGACCCCGGGTCTCGTGAGGACCCATGTGTGCCCCCCAGCCCACGAGGCTAGCGTCAGAGGTGATGGTGAGTCTAGGGGGGATCTTGAAGTGGCAGCCCTTCAGTACAGCCGGGTATCTCCACCAGGCGAGGGAACGACGCACGTGGGGCGGCAAGGCGACTCTGATTAGGGACTGGCGATCCGTCGTCTCTGGAAGGGCAGCATGAACCACTGTAAATCCCTAAGATGAAGCCTGGCCCACGGGACTATGTCAATGGCAGATACCATCTTCCCCAGAAGTTTGGACAATGCTGCCAGGTGAGGCTTGCCCTCCCCCAACACCTCTCGGACCGGTGCCTGGAGGCTGGAGACACGCTCGTCAGAGAGAAAGACCTGGCACGTCACCGAGTCAATCCAGGCCCCCAAGTGGAGGAGCCTGGTACAGGGGAGAAAGTGGCTTTTTGCCTCATTAATGGAGAAGCCATGACTGCGTAGTACCGACACCGTGGTCTCCAGGTCGCGGGTCGCTGAGGCCTCCGACCTGGATTGAATCAAGATGTCATCTAAATAAAATTGAACTCGAACAGGGACTGCATGTAAATGCACCGCGAGAGCCGCCATGATCTTAGTAAAGACTCTGGGCCCCGACGAAAGGCCAAAAGGCAACGAGGTGTATTGAAAGTGCTGAGAGCCGTAACAGAAACGGAGGTATTTTTGAAAACAGGGGGAAACGGGAACATGAAGGTACGCTTCAGTGAGATCTATGGAAGATAAGAGGTCACCTTCGCGAATTCCTTCCAGGATAGAACGGAGGGAGTGCATTTTAAAACGTCGATATACAATGTAATAATTCAACCTCTTTAAATCTAATATGGCCCGCCACCCTCCTGAGGCCTTAGGTACAACGAATAACACAAAATAAAACCCTTGGCGCGCCTCCGCGGAGGGCACCTCCTCGATGGCCTCAATTTGCAGAAGATGGGCAACCGCTGAGTCCATCAGTTCCCTGCGCTGAGGGTTAGTGGGTTGCGGGCAACTAATGAAAAAATTTGGGGGAGGTGACCCGAACTCCAGGGCCAGACCGCACCTGATGGTGGAGACAACCCATGCATCGGAGGTGGTGGACTGCCAACGATCGGCAAAATGCCGCAGGCGGCCTCCGATGGGGAAAGAGCCAAGACCAGAATTAAGGATGGCGGTAGGTGCGGCTACCACCTCCTCGAAATGGCCGTCTAGTTAGTCCCCCCCGAGGTTGACGGAACTGCTGGCGCGGGCGATAGCATTGATTAAAGCCGCCCTGCTGCCTGAATGAATACTGGGAGAACGAATAGTCAGGCCGGTAATTCCCCCCCTGATCCTGGGCGCTGAATGACTGGCGCCTGGGGTATGGGTTGGTGCAATTGGCCCCCTTCTAGCATTGGAAGACAAGACCTTCCTCTTGTCTTTTCCCTCCACAAGGAGAGGGTTAAGAACTTCACCAAAGAGGGATTGACCCTGGGATTGCCGCCAGCTTCCACTTTTGTTTCATGTCCGATTGCCACGGACGCAGCCAGAGCAGTCTGTGGGAAGCAATGGAGGACGACATCGCCTTGGCGGAGAAGCGGGCCGCGCTCAGGGTGGCATCACAGGACAATTGCACAGCGGCAATAATCTTATTTAAGTCCTGATGCGAGCGGGCATCCACAGGCGGGATTCTGGCTTGCAGCTGCTAGAGCCAGAAGAGGCTCGACCTGGCGAAAAAGGAGGCCGCTGTAGATGATCTCACTGCCCAGGCAGAGCACTGGTACCCGCGGTGGAGGACCTGGTCGGCCCTGCAGTCTTCCGGTTTCAGGAGGTCCTCCTGACCCCCCGGGAGCGCCATGTTGGAATACAAGGCGGCGACTGGTGCATCCACCTTGGGCCAAGATAGGGTCTTCTCCAGTGATTCAGCGACACTGAAGAAGCGTCTGTCATCCGCGGACGGTGCAGGACCAGAGGCTGGTGTCATCCACTGGCGTTGGACGGTGTCCACAAATATCTGCGGGGTAGGTATGGTATCCATCTCCACTTTGTGTTTGAGAAAGAACGGCTTGGACGACGGAGGACGCGGCTGTGCGGGAGCAGGCGGGGGAACAGGTTCCCAATCTGAAGCCGCCTTGGCCTTGGCCAGTAAGGGAGAAAACAAGGCCGGGGGGAACAGACCTGTGAATGTAGGCATATCCGCAGGCAACTCCTCGTCGCCCGAAAGCTCGCCGTCACGGACCTCTCCATCATTCGCCTCAGGTAAGGTGCCCTCATCGGACCCCAATGGGGGGAGGAGAGAAGAAACCGCCAGGCTCGTAGAAGCGGCTGCTGAAGGCCCGCTGGAGGTCGGAGGCATCGCCAGCGCCCGGGCCTGAGCTTGCAGGCCTGCAGATATGCCCTGTTTGATGGCTTCAGAAATTATATTCTGCATGTCTGGCATCACTGGTGTTACCGACGCTAAAGGGGGCAATGGTGGTGGCAGCGGCACCAAGGCTTCAGGGCGCAAACCTGCAGCGGTGGGGGTATAGGTGGCCTCCCCTCAAAACATCTGGGGCCTGGCTTGCGTGCAGTCCCACAGGCCCGAGGTATTGATTTGCAACATGGGGCTGAAGGGCCCTGGAGGGGGGACTAGGCCCAAGGGAACCCCCGCTGCCGGGCTCGAGGATTGGATCGCCTGAGGGGCCCCTTGGTTCTGAGGGGGAGAGGCCTCAGTCGTAGCCGGCTTAGGCCGGGCCTTTGGCTTCTTGGCCTTAGCCTGTCTGGAGGCCAAACTGGAGCGTGATCTGGTGGAACCGTGGTCCTCTGACCCATCTCTCCCTGCGGAGGAGGTTGCGGGGGACATCAGCAGGAGGCCTGGGGCCTGGTCCTGCAAGGCCGCTGAGGCCTCGGGCCTGTTGCCCTCCGAAGCCATGATCAAAATGGCAGCCGCGCCTCACTTGCTCACCCAAAATGGCGCCTCCTCAAATTCGCGCCCTTCTTCAAGGCCTGTCTTCGCGCTCTCCGCACAGCTGAGGGAAGGCCTAGGCGCGCTGGGGCAGGAGTCACCTGGCAGAGGCCGCAATCTTCGCTCGGCAGCCGATCCGAGCTGAGGGAAGGTTCGGCTGCAGCAGACAGGCCGGCGCCGCTCGTCTCCTCAGCTGAGCGTGCGCAGATGCCTTCGCTGTGCGAGCGAGGCCTGGGGCGCTGTCGGACACGTGGGCGAGGCCAGAGCTAAGCCCACGATGGATCAAAGGCCTGCTGCTTGCAAACGGAGGTGAACGGCAGCCGGAGCCACCTGCGAAGCTCGAGCACGCTTCCCTCGAAGGGAAAGTGCACCAGGGGAGGAGCGATCGCACAGCCTGAGGTCAAGAAAAGCAGCCGGTCCCACGAAGAGACCCAGCGCTGGGGCAGGCTGTTTGAAATAGGCAAGTACTCACTAATAGAGCTGAATCTCAGTAATAAGTTGGTTGTAATAGAAATCCTGGATAATCCGAACAGTCCAGAGTGGAACTGAGTCGGAAAAACTGGGATAGGTACCTCTGGGAGGGGCTTTTTTTCTGGTTTAGTTAATTAATATGCAGACTCATTCCAATCAGAGCGGAGCAGAGATAACCCGTTCCTGGATGCTATCTTCCCCTTATTGAGAAACTGTTTTCCCTATCGCACAACACTAAAACTAGGGGGCACTCCATGAAACTTTTGATAACTAGACCTCAAACAAATAAGAGGAAGTACTTTTTCACCCAGAGGATCACTGGTCTATGGAACTCCCTGCCAGAAGAAGTGGTGACAGCTGTCAGCCTCGACACATTTAAGAAAGGATTAGACGAGTTTATGGAGAACAAGGGTATCAATGGCTATTATTATGGATGCCTAAGGACACCCTCCGTGATGGAGAGATAGGCAGGATATTTCTCAATGCCATTTGCAGGGAATCATAAGCAGGTGAAGACATCTGCTTGGGAATACCCTGAAGCAAATGGTGAGCCACTGTGTGAGACAGAATGCTGGACTGGATGGGCTGTGGCCTGTTCCAGCAAGGCTATTCTTATGTTATTATATTCTTATATCAGTTTTTGTGAAGAATTATGTGTGCCAACCAGAAACCTATGAATATACAGTAAATAAATCTTGATTCACAGCTACATTTAAGCAGCTACATTGTGCCAAAGAGGAAGCCTACAGAAAATGTGATAGTAGGCTGTACAATCAGGCCAGAAACATATTAATAAGGGAGACCAGAATCGCAAAAAGAAGCTACTCTGAAAAACTAAGGAATCAGTTCTCAACAAATGAACCAGAAAATGTGGAAAACTCTTAAAAATATCACCAGTTGTAACAAACCATCTTCCCATGCTGAAGGAAAACAACAACTGGCAGATTAGCTGAATATTTTTTAGTGTAGGTTTGAGAGGAAACTATTACCATCTATCTCCACAATTCCTGTTTCAGACACACCAATAGCCAAGCCTCCTACAACTGACCCCATCCCACTGGACCCACCACCTCAGGTGATTACATAAAAAGAGATTTAAGGTCTATTTCATAGACAAAAGCCAGGAAAAGCACCAAGCCCAGACAAGATAACTCCTTCCTTAAAAGCCTGTGCTGACTGACTGGGCCTCATCTTCACAGGGAAATTGTGAAGTAAATTGGGAGATTTGCTTTATCTCCCCAGCATCTTCAGAGTTTCCCCCTTAATCTGCTGGTCCCTTCAGGATCTTCAGCACTCAAAAATGAGCTCTAATGAAGAAATTAGAGATAGAGGTTACGGGAGCGCCCATTCTCTAACTCTTAGTACGATGACATTAGCTCCCGGAAGTCTAAATTCTATTTCTTGTTGTAACATTTTATTTAACCTTACTCTTATTTTAGTCCAATATTTCCTTTCTTCTGCATAAGTCCACTACATATGATAATAAGAACCTATTGCTTGTTGACATTTCCAACAATTCGCTGACTTGTCTTTAAACATCTTTGCTAATTTTTCTGGTGACATGTGCCATCTATAAAGCATTTTGTATAAGTTTTCTTTGTAAGCTGTTGACATGGTTAATTTATAGTACTTTTCCCATAGTTGTTGCCACTTTTTAAGCTCAATTGTGTGGCCAAAATTCTTTGCCCAAGTTAACATTGTATCTTTAACCACTTCTTCTTCTAGCCTAGTTCTTAATAGGTAGCTATATAGTTTGTATATTTTCTTTCTTCCATTCCCATAAATATCTTATCCAACTCCGAACTTCCTAAGTTAAAACTAATAATGGTGATAGTGGACATCCTTGTCAAGTTCGTATTCGCTATCTTTCCTGTCATATCACCGTTTACCATTACCTTTGCTGCTTTGTTATTGTATATCATTTTAATCATATTTATAAATCCCTCACCAAATCCCATCATTTGAAGTTGCATTATCATAAATTGTCAGTTTACATTATCAAAGGCGTCCAAAAATAACAACGGCATTTGTTTCTCTGGGTGAGCTTCATGATACTCTAGCATAATCAATACAATTCACATATTGTCTCTGATCTGTCTCTTAGGGAAAAATCCATTTTGGTCTATGTGTATGAATTCATTTAAAAGTCTTTTCAGTCTTTCTGCCATTATTGATGCAAAACATTTATAATCTGCATTTAATAGTAAAATAGGTCTACAGTTTTTTACTTGTTGTAGATCTGACTCTTCTTTTGGTATAAGAGTTATATATGCCTCTGTTCATGTTTCTGGCATCTTTACCTTCCTTAGTAAGTCATTAAATAGTTCCAACATTATATTACTTAATACTTCTTGTAATGTTTGATACATTTCTGCCAGTAATCCATCTGGTCTTATTTCCCCTTCTTTTGCCTTTTGATGCCTTCTGTTACCTCCATCATTGTAATTCTTTCTTCTAGTGCCTTCTTAAATTTTCCTGGGATTTTAGTTATTCTAGTTTTCTCTAAGAATTGTTTTATTTTCCTTTCTGGAACCCTCTTATGTGGATACAACGTCTTGTAGTAGTTCTCAAAACTTTTTTTCTTCTTTTATTTGAATGTTGTAGATTCCCTTCTTCATCCATCAATTAGCTTATCAGTCTTTTTTCTCTTTCCTTTTTCATCTTGTAAGCCCACCAATGGCCTGGTTTATTTGAATTTTCAAAAAAGTTTTGTTTTGCCAATTTTATTTTATTTGCCAAGTCTTCATTTTCTATCAGGTTCAATTTATGTTTTTGCGGTTCCATCATATTTTTTCTTTTTTCTTTTGTGGGTTTTTCTGCAGCTCCGTCTCCAGACTTTTGTACTCTGATTCCAACTTCTTTTGAATTTGTCTGCTCTGTCTATTCTTTTTCCCTAAGTATGTCATTGCAAGACCTCTGATATATGCTTTGCAAGTGTCCCATACATTCTGTAATGATATGTCTTCCTTTCTATTTTCCTGGAAGAAATATGTCAATTCTTTTTCCATATATTGCTGGAAACTTTTTTCTTTCAATATTCTTGAATTTAAAATCCATCTCCCCTTTTCCCTCTGTCCCTTCCAAGTCATTATTGTTGGATTATGATCTGCTCATGTGTTTATGTCTTAGTTGTTTTTAGTTCTGTTGACATCCACGTCATATGCCACTTGACCATGATAAATGTCTATTTAAGTAGAATGTATATTGTCTTTCTTTCGGTTATCTTATTCTCCAAACATCTTGCAAGTTTAAGTCTTCAACCATCATGAAAAATGTTTTGGATAGAATATTTCTTGGCTTCTTGTTCATCTTTGTAGCTTTATAGTCTATTTCATTATTTACGATTGCATTAAAGTCTCTGAGTCTACATATATCTTCATAGTCATATTCTGTTATTTTTTTGTGTAGTTTCCCAAAAAATTCTTCATCTTTGTCATTTGGAGCATATATTGCCACTAATAATATCTTTCTCATGTTCATTGTTATTTCCACCATCAGTATTCTCCCCTCTCCATCATCAAGAATTTTATTTGATTGTATTGTCTTTCTAATATATAATGCTATTCCCTTTTTGCTTTGGTCAGCCAAGTGAATTACCATAAATTACCAAGTTTTGTCTGTACCGAAAATTTTCTGTGTTGCTTTCTAATATGTTTTGTATAAGCATCTAATGTCCAATATCAATTTCTCCAATTTATTGAATTTTGTTCTTCTTTTTGTTGCCGAATTTAATCCATTTATATTAATGGAGATTACTTTTATTTCTTCCTCCATGTCATTGATTTATAGGTTTAGTTGATCTAATCGTTCTTTTTTTTTTTTTTTAATTGAAAAAGTTTTATTGGTTTTACATTTTTCCATAGGATGGGGTAAGGGATACAAAGAAATTTTGAGAACATTCACGTCAAAGTCGTCGGCCCTTCCGGGATTTCAAAATACATTGATAACAATAAAAAACATTTTCCGTAACACTACAAAGTGAAAGCAAGTACATATACCTAAGTTCTCAGTTCTATGCTGTCAGTCATTTACAAAAATCCAAATACAGATATTATGCAATATTATTCAGAAAAATCAAGGCAAAGTTATTTTTTAGATCTAAGTCTCTTGGCAATTGTGTCTTCAACCTCTTCCTCCAGGCCCCCAGCGGGCGGGGCCGTGGCCCCCCCTGCCCCCCCTGAATCTTCCCCCAGGACAGAGGAGTGTTTTTTGAAAAAGGCTTCCGCCTCGGCAACTGTTTTAATCCTCACTCTTCCTCCTTCCCAGAACACCAGCATCCCTTCAGGTGTCACCCACTTGAACCAAATCCCGTGATCAAACAATGTTTTAGACAAGAAGGAAAATTTCCTTCTTGCATCTCTAATCTTTCTTGGGATCTGCTTCAAGATAGCAACCTCTTTTTGTTGGTAAATTAACGGACTTCCTCTCTGCACTTTCAAGATTTCCTCTCTGGTTGACCTTCTAACAAATTTCATATGTATCTCTCTAGGTACTTCATTTATCCTGGCATATGCAGAGTTTATTCTGTAGGCTAGGTCAATGTCCCCCCTGATCTCATCCTTAGGTTTATGTAAATAGTCTGCTATAATTGTGCTCATGAGTTCAGGGAGGCATTCACCAGGTTCCTCAAAAACATTCTGAAATCTCAAAAAATATGTCATTCTTTCCATATCCATCCTAGACACATGCCCATTTATTTCCACAACCTCATTAGTAACATTTTTAATCTCTCCCTTAGCCCCCACCAGCCCCCCTTCCAATTCTTCATTCTTCTGTGTGTTTTCCAGCACTTGTTTCCGTGTGTCCAATAACTCCTTCTTAAAGTTAATATTTTCTGCCCTCTGGGCCTTAATTTCTTGTACCAAAGTTTGTATAACAGATTCAAGAGAAGCCATCCTTTGTTCTAAGCTTGCCAGTGCTGTTTCTTGTGCCATGATTAGCTGTTAAAATCAATGCCACTAAAATGGCGTTTTCTGGGTGAGGCTGATGAGGCAGATCAGGAGCCAAAAGTTCCGTTCAGGGTTGTAAAGTTGCAAAGTTCAGGAACCAAGAGAGAAACAATTTTCCAACTCAATAAGTATAATAGCGAAGGTACTCCAGAAAAGAAATCACAAATCCAAAAAGAAAAAATTCTTCATTAATAACCAGAGGAAGTCCAAATTGCAAAGAGATGCTGGGAATTTTCCATAAGTGAAATAGTCAGTCAGGAACAAAGAGAAGCCATCTTCCACCGCCCAAGCTCAAAGCCCGAAGGAGAGAGTGGTAAAATAAATTGTTTCAGCCAGACCTAGAGACATTGTTGCAAGCAAACCGCAGATCACTTTCCCTTGCTGCAAACAGTCAGGATTAAAGATTTCCGCTTCCTCGCCGCGAGGAGCCATTTTCAAGTGCCGCTTGAGTCCGAGGGTTTTTTTTACAAACAAACACCCCCCTCCCAGTCCTTTCAGCCCGGCTGACAGCAGAAAAAAAAGTTTTAAATCACTCACTCTCCCCCTCGCAGCTGAAGCCCCGAGAAGCCTTCCGACTCATTCGATCAGCTCTCTCCATGATCGCGAATGGCGCCGTCTGCCTTTGGCGAAGGGAAAACCCCCCGCAGCATGTTCTCCTTCACCTAAGCCGAGGACAAGGGTCGCTTCCCCCACCGCTGTGGGGGGGAGCGTCCCAGGTGAGCCGGCTTTATGGGAGACCCCCAAAAACGGGGCGTCTCGCCCCCGTGGGGGGGCAGAAAAAGCAACAAAACGGCGAGCGAGCGCTAGGCTCGCCCGTCGCCGCTGGAGCCGGAACCAGAAGTCGATCTAATCGTTCTTAACTCCCTCTGCTCCTTTGTCTCTTTGTCCCTTGCTCCTTCTCTTAGCGCTTTCTCTTCCTGTTTTTTCTCCATCTCCCTTTTATCTTTTCCCTTAGTTTTCTGGCATTTAGCTCTTTCATCTTCTCTTACCAGTATTCCCTCCTGTGCTGCTATATTTTGTCCATAAAATAATTCTGCTTTCCCTAGTGTATCTAGTCTGTACCTTTGTTAATGCCAGTTTACCAAAATCTCTCTGGAACAACCCATCTAAAACTCACCCCTTCTTTAATCAGACTCTTAGTCAAAAAGTGGTATTCCTTTCTTACTTCTCTAACCTTCCTTGCAACTTGCTTGAATACTGCTATCTCTCTAGATTTGTATTATTGTGGTACTTCTTGCTGCTTGCAATATTTCATTTTTAGGGTGGTTTTTTTTGGCAAATCTTACATGTACCTCTCTTGGCAAATAGTTTCTCATTGCATATCTTGTATATACTCTAAAAGTCTCATCGATTCCGCCTAGAATATAGTCCTTACTCATGTCTGTAGCCGCTGAGATAATTCCTGCCATCTTCTCTGCTAAATGTTCTCCTTTCTTGTCTTGTATGCTTTGGAGTCTTAGATAGAATTTGGATCTTTTCAATAAGGGCAAGATAGCATCCAAGAATGGGTTAACTCCATCCATCTCTGATTGGACTGAGTGTGATTACTAATTAATTAACCTTGTATAAAACCCCTCCATGAGGTGCTTACTCTCAGTTTTCCAACTCAGTCCACTCTGGGACAGTTTTTGGGTTATCCAAATTATTTCTGTCAGCAAGATCTAGACAACTTGTGGCCTCAGTTATAACCTTTCTGGGTAATTTCTGTGTGCTAGTTGCCAGAGAGCCCTATCAAGCTCAGCGTGCTGTGCCTCACCTTCTGGGGCCTGTCATTGCTCTGACTCCCTCCTTCTATCAGCTCCTTCTGACACTCAGTGCGTTGTCCTCTTGAGTGAGACATGCCAGAGAACCACAGGGGGTCCCCTCACTGCTGCGGTGCCTGCCTTTGATCCAATGCAGGTCGCTTAGGCGTGTTCTTGAGGCTGGTGGCATTCTTGGTCTTCTGAGAGCAGCGCTTTGCTTGCGCATGCTCAAACGTCCGTGCCTTGTCTTCAGGCCTTGACAGCTGCAGCCGACACCATCCTTGCTGCTCGAGATGCCCAAATCGGCTGCCGGGCAAAGATTTAAAGCCGCGCAGCCCTCGTTCTGGCTGTTTTGCCTTCGGCAAGCCCCAGTGCCATTTTAGGCTGTTTAAAAGCTGGCGGTCGCCATTTTGGGACATGTCCACTCGCCCTGTCACTGACAGCAGACCTGAGGCCTGCGAAGGCCTACAGGCCCCTGCCCAAGGCCTACTACTGATCTCTCCCTCAGCAGGGCCAGCGAAGAGAGAGGCCTCAGAGGCCCATTCTACAGTCAAAACATGTTCCTCCTCCTCCTTTTCAGCTGGCTCCAAGGCCTCCATGACCTTGTGTCAGAGGGGGAGCCGGACCTGGTAGGAATTGCAGAGACCTGGTTGGGCCACGAGGGTGGACTCCCCCTCGTTGAAATGTGCCCACCAGGTTACCGCGCTTTTCATCAGCCTCGAGCCCTAGGTAGGGGTGGTGGGGTAGCGGTTATTGTAAGGGAAGGTCTTGAGCCGAGAGAGACCATTGTGCCACAGACTACCGGTTATGAGTCCCTCTGCATGAAGTGGGGCCTAGGGAGGCAGTTGGGCTTGCTGGTTGTATACCTGGCTCCCCGCTAGGTAACAGCAGCCCTGCCCGAGCTCCTTGAGGTGATCGCTACGGTGGCAGTTGAGACCCCCAGACCTTTAGTCATGGGGGACTTTAATCTGCCATCGGCGGGCGAATCATCCGAGGTAGCTCGGGAGTTCATGGCTTCCATGACGGCCATGGACCTGACCCAACTAATTCAAGGCCCCACCCACGAGGGTGGACATACACTGGATCTCATCTTTGTCTCAGGCCAATGGAAGAGTGATCTGGGTATAGGGGATATAGCCATCACGCCCTTGTCATGGTCAGACCACTCACTTCTCCGGCTCGACTTTCCAACCGCTACTCCCCACCGCGGGGAGGCGGAACCTGAGTTGCCTATTTGGTTCCGCCCCAGGCACCTGATGGACCCTAATGGGTTCCAGGCGGCGCTTGGGCCACTTCCTGTACCCCTGACCCGCGCCCCGATGGAGGACCTCGTGGCCGCATGGAATACTGCGACCACGGGAGCCTTGGATCGGGTCGCGCCCTTGCGGCCTCTCTTGCAGCAGCGAGCCACCCTGGCTCCTTGGTTTACCGAGGAGCTAAGGGTGATGAAGCGCCACAAGAGATGCCTAGAGAGAAGATGGAGGTCTACTCGTTCTGAATCCGACCGAACACAGGTAAGAGCCCATTTACGGACTTACATTGTGGCGCTGAGAGTGGCCAAACGCCATCATTGTGCTACTCTCATAGCATCCGCAGATAACCGCCCTGCCGCCCTGTTTAGGGTGACCCGTTCCCTCCTTCAACAGAGGGTGCGGGAAGCCCCATTACAGGGTAGAGCAGAGGAATTTGTGATTTATCTGCAGGAGAAAATCGCTCAGATACATAACGAGTTAGTCTCCATTGATGGCCCAGTGGGATGCCACGAGGCGGATCTTGGTTGGGAGGAGTTCGACTCTGTTACTTCCGAGGATATGGACAGGTTATGTGGGCGACTGCGAGCCACCACATGTTTATTGGACCCGTGTCCTTCCTGGCTTGTACTGGCATCCTGGGAGGTGACACGAGGCTGGCGTTGTCAACGCTTCTTTAAGTGAGGGTTTCTTGCCTGCCTCCCTTAAAGAGGCTATGGTGAGGCCCCTCCTTAAGAAGCCCTCTTTGGACCCAGCTTTATTAGCCAACTATCGTCCCGTCTCCAACCTTCCCTTTTTGGCGAAGGTTGTTGAGAGTGTGGTGGCACAACAGTTTCCCCGTCACCTGGAGGAAGTTGATTATCTAGACCCGTGCCAGTCCGGCTTTCGGCCCGGGCATAGCACCGAGACGGCATTGGTCGCGTTGGTAGATGATCTCTGGAGGGCCAGAGATGGGGGTTGCTCCTCCATCCTGGTTCTATTAGACCTCTCAGCGGTTTTTGATACCATCGACCATGGTATCCTATTGCATCGGCTGGGGGGGTTGGGGGTGGGAGGCACCGTTTTACGGTGGTACTCCTACCTCTCTGGTCGATCGCAATTTGTGTTGGCAGGAGAGCAGAGGTCGACCTCGAGACCCCTCACATGTGGGGTGCCTCAGGGGTCGGTCCTCTCGCCTCTCCTGTTCAACACATATATGAAGCCGCTGGGTGAGATCATCCGTGGTTTTGGGGTAGAGTACCATCTCTACGCTGATGATACGCAGTTGTATATATCTACCCCAATCCACCCCAACGATGCCGTAGCGGTGATGTGCCAGTGCCTGGAAGCCGTGCGGATCTGGATGGGAAGTAACAGACTCAGGCTCAACCCGGCCAAGACCGAGTGGCTGTGGTTTCCAGCCGCCCGATTCAACCAGTTGACTCCATCACTGGCCATAGGGGGCGAACACTTTGCCCCTGTGGATGGGGCGCGCAATTTGGGTGTCCTCCTGGATACCCGGCTGTCCATGGAAGATCAAGTGATAGCCGTGGCCAGGAGGGCGTTTTACCAGGTCCGTCTGGTACGCCAGTTGCGCCCCCTATTGGATCGGGATGCCCTTTGCACAGTCACTCATGCCCTCGTGACATCCCGACAGGACTATTGTAACTCTCCCGACTGGACTATTGTAACTCTCTCTACATGGGGCTCCCCTTGAGGTGCACCCGAAGACTTCAGCTGGTCCAGAATGCAGCCGCGCGAGCAATAATGGAGACCTCTAGGTTCACCCATGTAACACCTCTCTTGCGCAAGCTGCACTGGCTGCCTGTCGTCTTTCGGGTGCGCTTCAAGGAGTTAGTTGTCATCTTTAAAGCGCTCCATGGCACGGGACCTAGCTATCTGCAGGATCGGATCCTGCCCCATACATCCCTGCGGCCGATTCGCTCCCACAGAGAGGGGCTTCTCCGGGTGCCGTCCACTAGGCTATGCCAGTGGGCGATGCCCAGGGGAAGGGCCTTCTCTGTGGCGGGCCCGGCCCTCTGGAACGACCTTCCCCCCGAAATCAGATCAACCACGGACCTCCGCTCCTTCCGTCAAAAATTGAAAACACACTTTTTCTGCTTGGCCGGCCTAGGTTAGTCTCCCATCTTTTGATAGGGTTTTAGGGGTTTTTTAGTATAATTTAAAGTGAGGGGATTTTAGCGCAGGGACAATTTTTGGTTTAATTTGTTTTTATCCATTGTATTTGTTTTATGTATATATTTTTATAGTATTTTAATTTTTCCCTGTGCACCGCGCCGAGTCCCCTTAAATTTGAATTGAATTGAATTGAAGAAGGTCAAGTCTCCCCCCAAGGCCACCTCCTCAGGGGATTTGGGCCCTTCCACTTTTCGCCTGCAGTCAGCGCCCCCTGCTCCTAGCCCAGCCCCTTTAGTGCCATTGTGCCTTGAATCAACTCTAGGGCCTTTCAGCCCTATGCTGCAAATTGACACCTCAGGTCTTTGGGGTGGTACACAGATCAGATCTTCAACAAGGCAGGTGGAAGCTACTCATACCCCCACGGTGGCTGGGTTGCACACTGACTTCCAGACCATGTTCCCACCACCTCTTCCACCCTTGACCTTGGTGGTGCCAGACATGCAGAACCTCATTTCTGAGGCAATGAAGCAAGGTATTGCAGCTAGCCTTCAGGCAAAAACTCAGGCTCCCGTTGGCAGTCATGGCCAGACTGGACTTCATACTGGCGTTCCAGTGTCTAGCATTAATGCCTTACCCCCTCCTTCTGAGATGGATAACGGCGCCTTACTGGACTCAGAAGAAGGAGAGATCCGAGATGGTGACCTATCCGGGAATGAAGATGATGCGCCTGAGAAACCAACATATATGGGCTTTCCCCCCCCCCCCTGCACTGTTTAAGCCACTGCTGGCCAAGGCCAAGGTCGCGTCAGACTGGGAGTCGCCAGCGCCCACTACACAGCCCAACTGCAGCCTCCATCAGCCAAGGTCCTCTTTTTGGAACATAAAGTCGAGGTGGACATCATTCCTACACCTCAGATATTCATCGACACCATGTAGCAGGAGTGGTCTACCCTGGCCTCCGGACCAGGCCCGACTGCAAATGACAGATGCTATTACAGCATAGCTGAGGCATTGGAAAAGACTCTGGCTTGGCCCACGGTGGATGCCCCGGTCATGGCCCTGTATTCTAATACTGCTCTTCTGGGGGTCCAAGAGAACCTACTGAAGCCAGAAGACTGCAGGGCGGATCAGGTTCTTCAACGCAGTCACAAGTCATCATCTTGGGCTATCCGGGCTTCCAATGTGGTGTCCTTTTTCACCTGATCCAGCCTTTTCTGGCTGCAACAATTGCAGGGTCACATTCCAGCAGGGGATGCATGGTCTCACCAAGACCTAAATAAGCGAGCTTGGAAAAGGATAGCAGGTGTCACCGGAGAAACAGCAGGTGAACAGCAGTTTTCATTGCACAGCCAGCTGATGCTGTCTCGTCAGCATAGCAGGATTCAAGCCTACTTTGAAATGAACAAGATCAGGCCTGTCTTAGAAGTAAGAGCCCCACCAAGCCTCTAGCTTTCTAGGCTTAGACGGTTTGAAACAGAACAGCAATTAAAAGCTGGAAGGCATCTTGGAGGTCATCTAGTCCGCACAATCAGCGCTCCATCTGCTTTTGGTGCATTTTTCCCCTACCCAGGCTCCATAGACTTTCTAGGAGCCTGGGAGGGCAAAAATAGCCTACCCGCCCCCCCCGGAGGCCCTCTTGAGGCTTCAGGAGCTTCCCTGAAGGCTCCGGAGGGTGAAAAATGGACCTACAGACAAACCAGAAGTCACTTCAGAGAAGCCCTGAAGCCTCCAGAGGGCAAAAATCGGCCTCAAAGGAAGGCTGAAGTCAGCTGGCTAGTGGGTACATGGGCACTCACCCATTTCTTTCCCTCCCTCAATTATAACTTTACCTTGGCTTTTTACTTCACAACAACAAACTTGTTATTGCCTTTCCTCTGAGTGTATTAAATATATTACATCCTTGGTTTAGGGATATGTGCAGAAATAATTAGAACCATATTAAGTAGTGTTAAAGAGAGCCTAAACCAAATAATATCAGTTCCCTCTGTTCTAGATACTATTATGCTTCTGTTACAGGAGAATGTTGGACATTTTAATGAAAGGATAATAGAATATGGTACACATACAATGCAGTTGATAAGAAAAGAATGCAGAGCAAATGTTCGCAAATTAGGGATCTGGATGAAAATTAAAGCAAGGGTCTCCCAATAAGAGCACACCAGCCTGAACCATTGCACCCCTGCAAAAGTGTTTGAATGGAGAAATTGCCTGACTCCTCGTTGGAAAGGTCTGTTCCAGATCTTCCTGACCTCCAATACAGCTGTGAAATGTCAGTATTTGGCTTTCTGGGTGCATTCCTCACACTGTAAAAAAATGCCCACCCCAGACGAGGAAGTCACTCAGCCTCAGTCATCTGGCTGCACAAGGCAAAGATTGAAGCTTTGCCTAACAAGGGAAGAAGAGCTAGTGGCCTCTGCTTCCCAGCCCTCCGTGCAATCTTCGACCAAGACGGCAGCATCAAATTAACTCATCTTTACTTGCAATCACAAGTGATTTAAAAAAACTGTTTCATGGAAGCCCCACAATGACTGCAAGAGACAACCTGCATTAGGAGAGGTCTTATGCCTGCAGCCTGGACTAGCGCTGCATTGCTCCTCTTCGGTTCCATGCTGTATTTAGGGTTGCATGTCCCAGCCTGTCTATCCCCTTTTGTGTTTTTGCCTTGCTGAAACACTTTTAATCAAAATAGGTGTTCCCCATCTTAAATGAAGGATGTTTTGGTTTATTTCGCTTACTTCTATAATTGATATAAGGTAGCTGACATGCAGATATTGCTTTCTATGTTTCATTTTTTGTTTTTTTTCACAAAGAAGAAGTGGCGACTGGGGGAAACGAAAATATAGCCTATTGATCTATTAGGATCAGTAAGGTGTAAGTGAAAGCAGCAGATCCTAAAAAGTTAAATGAACCAAAGTTTTAGATAGAAAGATTTCAAAGTGTATCAGAACTATTTGTAAACCTGCTGAGCCATTGCTGGGAAATTTGATTTTGCAAAGAAGGTAGTTTTGAAATATATTTGGACATAGGACAAAAATCACAAGAAATGACTTCCTGTTCCGCCTTCTGGCGGCGACGGATGAGTCCTAGGACTCGTCTGCCGTTTTGTTCTTTTTTCGGCCCCAAACGGCGTGGGGCGCCCCTTTTTTTTAGGGACCCCCCCCGTAGGATCGGCTTGCCTGGACCTTTCTTGCCTGGCGGCGACCGGGGGACAGGTCCTTGTCTTCGGTCCAGCGAGAAGACATGCTGTGGGGGGCTTAGTTCCCTTTGCCAACGGAGGACGGTAACAAATAGCCGATTTGGAGAGAATGGAGCGTTCGGGCCGAATGGCTTTGCGGGGGTTTGGCGGTGAGGTGGAGAGTAAGTGACTTTAACTTTTTTGCTGGCAGCTTTGACTGAGAGAAACGTGGAGGGGGGTGTTTATTAAACCCCCCCTCGGATTTATAACAGCGGCGTTCAGAAATGGCTCCTCGAATGCGAGGAAGCGGATATTTCGCATCCGGACTTTGCTGAACAAGTGAAAGTCCTTCGCGGCTTGTTTCTATACAATGTATCTAAGCCCGGCTTTACTGGAACAATTTTCTTTGTTACTTTCTCCTGCTGGCTCCCAGACTGGGCGGGGGAAGATGGCTGCCCTTTGTTCCTAAAGGACTATTTTTTATGGAAAACTACCAACATTTCTTTGTGACCTGGACTGTCTCTCTCTACCAATGGAGGATTTTTTTTTTTGATTAATTGATTCCTTCCCTGGAGTGCCTTCTTTGTCTTCATAATTGATTGTGAAAATTGCTTTTCTCTCTGGTTTTTTACAACTTTCTATAACTTTGAGCTGAACTTTCTTCTCTGGACTTGCTCCAGCGGCTGCACCCAAAAAACGCCATCTTAGTGGCACTGATTTAAACAGCTCACCATGGCTTCAAAAAAACAACCAGAAAATCCAGGATTGGAAGAAAGAATGACAGCTATGGAAGCAATGTTACACTCCTTGGTGTTGGAAATTAAAGAACTTAGAAAGGACCATTGCAGTTCTAAACTTGAGCTTTTGGAGACACAGAAAAAATTGAGACTGAGGAGCTGGAGGTGGGGCTGGCTGGGGCAAAGGGAGAACTTAAAAATGTTAATACTGAAATTGGAGATTTAACTGGTCATATGTCTAGGATGGATTTTGAAAGGATGTCATATTTTTTAAGATATCAGAATATTTCGGAGGAAACTGGTGAATGCCTTCCTGATCTCATGAGCACAATATTAGCAAACTATTCACATAAACCCAAGGAAGAGATCAGGGGGGACATTGACTTGGTTTATAGAATAAATTCAGCATATTCCAGGATAAATGAACTACCCAGAGAGATACATATTAAATTTGTTAGAAGGTCTACCAGGGAGGGAATATTAAGGGCGCAGAGAGAGGGTCCGTTAATGTACCAACAAAAGGAAGTCGCCATCTTGAAGCAGATCCCAAAAAAGATTAGAGAGGTGAGGAGGAAGTATTCCTTCCTATCTAAAAAATTGTTTAACCAAGGGGTTTGGTTCAAGGGGTGATGCCAGAAGGGATGTTGGTGTTCTGGGAAGGAGGAAGAGTAAGGATTAAAACAGTTGCTGAGGCGGAAGCCTTTCTTAAAAAACATTCCTCTACCCTGGGGGAAGATCCAGGAGGGGCAGAGGGGGCCACGGCCCCGCCCACTGGGGGCCAGGGAGGAGAACAAGAAGACACAATTGCCAAGAGACTTAGATCCAAAAAATGACTTTGCTTTTTATTAATACAGTATAACTTTTATCTGGATGTTTGTAAACGACTGCCAGCATAGAATTTAGAATTTATATGATGTATGCATTTCTTTTCACCTTGTAATATTATTGAAAAATGTATTACCAATGTCTTATTAAGAAGCCCTGGAGGGGCCAACGATCTCGACGTGAAAGTTCTCAAAATATTTTTGTATCTCACCTTACCCTATCCTATCCACAAAATTTGTAAAACCCAATAAAACTTTTGCAATATAAAAAAAATCACAAGAAATAAGGAGCTTCCCTGAAGGCTCCGGAGGGTGAAAAATGGACCTACAGACTAACCAGAAGTCACTTCAGAGAAGCCCTGAAGCCTCCAGAGGGCAAAACTTGGCCTCAAAGGAAGGCTGAAGTCAGCTGGCTAGTGGGCACATGCACGCTGGAAATGACAGGGCAATACCTCGTATGCCCTAACAAATGGCTCCACATGCCACTAGTTACACGCTTGCCATAGGTTCCCCATCACAAATATATAGAGATAATGTATTTTTTGTGTGCCTATACACACACTATACTAGGTATTATGTATGCAGACATATGGCATATATACGTAGGATTAAATAGTATATTTTGGATGTTCAGAAGTAGTAAATAAATAGAGAAATTGTATCTCTTTAAGGCCTTTGAGGCAAAGAAAAGTCAGGCAAGGCATGAGTGATGTTTAGTTGGCCATGCCCACCCAGTCAGGTGACTAATTAGTTATGTCTACCCAGTCACATGACCAACAAATATTGCTACCCAGTCACATGACCAACCAATCACGTGACCATGAATCAACACCCACCCACTCACATGACCAACAAGCCATACCCACCATCAGATGACAAACAAGCCACATACACAAAAAAACCCACAGAACCAGTAGTAAAAACTAGTTGTTTTTACTAGTTGAAAGTTCAAGATCCTATGTCACCTCACTCCCACACACAATTCCATCACATGGTCCAATCTCCCACTACCATGCTGGCAGTTACACTCATCCAGTTCCTGTCAGGTGCAAACCTGCAGAGATGTCCTTGGCTTTCTAGTAAGAATTTTGTTTTGGCTACACAGTAAGTAAATTCGTACTATCCCCCCTCCCATTTTCCCACAATAGAAAAAGGCACAGTAGATTAATAGAAAGTGTGGCAGGCCAAAGATCCAAAAGAAAGCTGCAGGCCTGTCATATAATTTATTTCAGAGCTAGACGTATCCGTGGAGACAGTTCCCAGGAACATCCTGCTCGATATGTAAGGAGGGGGCTGCCTAGGAGTATGAACACACAAGGACAAGGACAAGGGATACTCTGCAAAATAGCAAAGAATGCTTTAAAGATCACGTTGGTGACAAATCTTTCTTTGATTGGATAAATTTTGTTTCTATTGCCCTAAAATGTATAAATACCCTCAGCCACTCTCACAGTGTGTGGCTATTCCTTATTTGCTTTTGTCTGTGTTTTGGAAATAGTATCACCCAACTCTTTTTCTGCTCTGGCCAAAGGAATAAAAAAACTGTTATTTTTGCAAGCCTTGTCTTGACTCTCACTCCCTTTGGCATCTCAGTGATTCAGGGAAACTTCTGGGACCTTAGAGTACTCATCATATAAACTCCCAGGATTTGAGTTGCTTGCAATGTGACACAAATACAATCAATCAATAAATTTTGGGTGAAGGAAGACAGCCGTGTGTTTCCCAGGAATTTCTGTTTATCATTTCTCTGCTCTTTCTTCTGTGGTTAATTATATTTCCTGCACTATCGCAGGCTAATTCTGCCCACAGTTGGAATTTGATCGTGAATGTTTCAAGGTTGCCTCAGCTTTCCATCCTTTTGAGGTTGGTAAAATGAGGACCCAGAGTGTTAGGAGCTATATGTTGACATTGTAAACTGCTCAGAGAATGCTGTGAGCACTATGGGGAGGTATATAAGTTAGTCCTATTACTTTCCTTCTTCAACTGCTGATGCCTCTGTTTTCTTCCTATAATAATGTGCAGTAATTTGTTATAGGAGCTGAAGAATGATACTGAAAGCATATGGTATTCCCTACTATGACTCTGACCAAAAACATTAACCACAAGTATCTGAGTGATCACATAAAATCAACTCATTATCTATAAAAGAGGCCACTACCTACATTGTTGCCATGGTTTTGGGCAATTCTATGATGTCAGGAATAATGTCACAGCAATGGCATTATCCTGTAGCCTCCATATGAAATAACATTTGGTTGCTTGGTAACCGCATAGAATCACCTCAACTGTTGGCTGCAACATTCCAAGCAGCCTTCATTTGGGTAAAAGGAGCGAGAGGGGATAGGCATCATGAGATGTGTTGCCCCCTTTGCGACCCAAATTTTCCTGGTTGGAATGCTGGTATTTTTTGAAAGGTTGGATGGATTTGTACTTCCATGCCCAGCCTCAAACATTTATTGCAAAAGGAGTGCCAATTCTCCCAGTTATTACAATCCTCATATTCGGGAGACAATTGGTAATTCCGTTGAATTTCTTAGGTCATCAATTTTAAAATTATGGAGTGGATTAACTAAATCAAATCCTCGTGAATATTTGGATGAAACTCATGACAATCTGCTGAAAAAACTGTACAAATCATCCAATGTCCTACAAGTGGAACCCAAAGCAAAAATAACCAAAAAGGAAGAGAATCAAGAGTTGGAACTCCAAAAGGATTTAACTACAGAAATTTTGGATGTTTCTCGGGACATCAGCTTGAGATCTAAAAGTTATCTAGCAGGGTTAAAGAACGACGAGAAAGTGGCAAACCGACTACTCCTTCTGAAGAATAACAAGAGGCCACAGGTTGCTTCCAAAGCAGAATTAACCGAAAACAAAGAGAAATCTCATGAGTTGGATATCCAAAAGGAAGGGGCCGCAAAAATTTCAGAACATTCCGGTGGTATCAACATGAGATCTAAAAGCCTTCTGGAATGGTTAAAGAGCCATCAAAAATTAGTAAAAGGAGATCATGAGTTTGGGAAAAAGCAAAGAGGAGAAGATTTATTTCTTAAGTTCCTAACTAAAAGGCAACAATTTGCAGAAAGCATAGGAAAACTTCAAGCAGAGCAACTAAAACTTTCTTCACACACAATGCCTCAACAATGGTGGAAGCCTGGAAGACAACAAGTAGTTCTGAGGGTTAAGAAGTGGCCACAAGTCACTCCCAAAACAAAAATAATAGAAAAAAAAGAGAAAATACAAGAGCTGGAGACCCAAAAGAAAACGGCCACAGAAATTTCAGAAGCTTCTGGTAAAATCACACTCAGGGTGGGATACTCAAAAAGCCGTCAAAAAATAGTACAAGATGGTCATGAGAAAAATACAAAAGACTTCTTTCCTCAGTTGGTAACCAAAAGACTTAAAACAACTAAAGGAACATGTACAGGAGAGCAAATAAAACCAGCTTCACATAAAATGGATGAAAAATGGAGGAAGGTGGCAAGGCGGCTATTCCCACTGAAGAATAACAAGAAGCCACTGGTTGTTACAAAAGCAAAATTAACAGAAAACAAAGAGAAAACTCATGAGCTGGAGATTCAAAATGATGTGGCTACCGAAATTTCAGAAGCTTCTGGAGATATCAGCCTGAATGTTAAAAATCCTGTGGAAAAATTAAAGATCAATCGGACAATGGTACAAAAAGTTCATGAGTTTGGAAACAAACCAAGTGAAGAATATTTATTTGCTTTGTTCCTAACCAAAAGAAGAGGATTTGCAAACGCTCCTGTTAGACTTTCAGCAGAGCGAGGAGAATGTGCTTCACATTCCATGGCTGAAAACACAGGGAAGCCTGCAGTGCTACTACATCCTCAGCACTTTTCTTCCCTTAAGAGGCTTCCTCAAGCATCCATTCACTCTTTACACCTGCCAACTGAGCTGCCACCTTTGACTACCTCTACTGTGGTGAATGATGATAGTAAGGAAGAGCCTGGTAAAGTCAACCTCATTCTGGAATCTGGCAACAGATCAACAAGGTCCAACCATGGAAAACACCTTGTAGTCGATCAGCAGCTGAAAGACAAAAATCCTCAAAATGAACAAAGAGCAGAGAAACCTTTGGAGAAGGAACTTCAGTCTCAGAAATCAAGAAAGGATAATCTTCTCAGGCGCTTAATATTTGGAGGAAACTACCCCAGAATTAATATGGAGGACTCTGAAACTTTGAACAAACCATTGCCTGATAAAACATTCTCCAATGAAATGGATTGGGAGTATCAGGAACAAACCACATCTGTTCCCCCTTCATCTGACTTTTTGTCAAGCATTGATAAGTACTTTCTTCAGGGTGATGTCTTTGAAATTGAGGTGACAAAACGGATGGCACACCTGATCTTTATTGAGACTCTGATTTACCTTTTTACCCATTTGATTACTAGTTTATCAATAGTATATTAAATAGTATATTTTGAATGTTCACACATTCTTTTTCTGTGTGCTGCTTCTTTCCCTTTCCACTCGGAGGGAGGGAGGGAGGGAGGGAGAGGGAGAGAGAGAGAGAGAAAGAGAAAGAGAAAGAGAAAGAGAAAGAGAAAGAGAAAGAAAGAAAGTGGAAGGGAGGGGCAGGAGGAGGGACGGAGAGAAAGAAAGAAGAGAAAGGAAGCACAACAAACTCTGGCCCTAGACTTGGCTTCAGAAGACGCCATGTTTGTGTGTGTGTACATACAAATACAGTATTTATAGTAGATAATGTATCTTTTTGTCTGCCGATGCACATACTATATACTATGTAATATGTATGTACACACATAGGATTAAATAGTATGTTTTGGATGTTCAGAAGTAGTAAATAAATAGTGAAATTGTATCTCTTTAAGGCCTTTGAGGTGAGGAGAAATCAGACAAGGTGCCCTTTGACATGAGTGATGTCAAGCTGGCCACGCCCATCCAATCACATGACTAACTAGCTATGCCCATCCAGTCACATGATCAACCAACTACACCTTCCCAGTTACATGACCAACCAGGCACATGACCAAGGCACTCTCACAAAACAAGCGCTGCCCACAGAAACAGGAGTAAAAAAAATTGAAACTCACCCATTTCTTTCCCTCCCTCAATTATAACTTTACCTTGGCTTTTCACTTCACAACAACAAACTTGTTATTGCCTTTCCTCTGAGTGTATTAAATATATTACATCCTTGGTTTAGGGCAGTGTTTCTCAACCTTGGCGACTTTAAGTCCTGTGGACGTCAACTCCCAGAATCCCCCAGCCAGCATAGCTGGCTGGGGGATTCTGGGAGTTGACGTCCACAGGACTTAAAGTCATCAAGGTTGGACTTCCGGTTCCGGCTCCAGCGGCGACGGGCGAGCCTAGGGTTCGTCTGCCGCTTTGTTTCTTTTCCTGCCCCCCCACGGGGGCGAGACGCCCCGTTTTTTGGGGGTTTCCCGTAGGGCCGGCTTGCCTGGGTTGCTCCCCCCCATGGCAGTGGGGAAGCGACCCTTGTCTTCAGCTCAGGTGGAGGAGGACATGCTGTGGGGGGTTTTCCCTTCGCCAAAGGAAGACGGCATCGTTCACTAACATGGAGAGAGCTGATCGGATGAGTCGGAAGGCTTCCCGGGGCTTCGGCTGCGAGGGGGAGAGTGAGTGATTTAAAACTTTTTTTTCTTTGCTGTCAGCCTGGCTGAAAGAACTTGGAGGGGGGTGCTTGCTGGTTCAACCCCCCTCGGATTTAAAGCGGCACTTGAAAATGGCTCCTCGCTGCGAGGAAGCGGATATCTTCAATCCGTATTGTTTGCAACAAGGGAAAGTGATCTGCGGCTTCTATTGCAACAAAGTTTCTAGGTCTGGCTGGCTTGAAACAATTTTTTTTCCCACTCTCTCCTTCTGGCTTTGAGCTTGGGCGGTGGAAGATGGCTGCCCTTTGTCCCTGAATGACTATTTTACTTATGGAAAATTCCCAGCGTCTCTTTGTGATTTGGACTTCCTCTTGTTACTAAAGAAGAAGAAAAAATTTTTTTTTGGATTTGTGATCTCTTTTCTGGAGTGCCTTCGTTATTATAATTATTGATCTGGAAAACTGTTTCTCTCTTGGTTCCTGAACTTTACAATCCTGATTTGAACTTTTGGCTTCTGATTTGCCTCAACAGCCCCACCCAAAAAACGCCATTTTAGTGGCATTGACTTTAACAGCTAATCATGGCACAAGAATCAGCACTGGCAAGCTTAGAATTAAGGATGGCTTCTCTTGAATCTGTTATACAAACTTTGGTACAAGAAATCAAGGCCCAGAGAGAAGAAAATATCAACTTTAAAAAGGAGCTATTGGACACACGGAAACAAGTGCTGGAGAACACACAGAAGAATGAAGAGTTGGAAGGGGGGCTGGCGGGGGCTAAGGGAGAGATTAAAAATGTTACCAATGAGGTTGTGGAAATAAACGGGCATGTGTCTAGGATTGATATGGAAAGGATGACATATTTTTTGAGATTTCAAAATGTTTCTGAGGAACCTGGTGAATGTCTCCCTGAACTCATGAGCACAATTATAGCAGACTATTTACATAAACCTAAGGATGAGATCAGGGGGGACATTGACCTAGCCTACAGAATAAACTCTGCATATGCCAGGATAAATGAAGTACCCAAAGAGATACATGTTAAATTTGTTAGAAGGTCAACCAGAGAGGAAATCTTGAAAGCGCAAAGAGGAGGTCCGTTAATTTACCAACAAAAGGAGGTTGCCATCCTGAAGCAGATCCCAAGAAAGATTAGAGAAGCGAGAAGGAAATTTTCCTTCTTGTCCAAAAAATTGTTTGATCACGGGATCTGGTTCAGGTGGGTGACGCCCGAAGGGATGCTGGTGTTCTGGGAAGGAGGAAGAGTGAGGATCAAAACAGTTGTTGAGGCGGAAGCCTTTCTTAAAAAACATTCCTCTGTCCTGGGGGAAGATCCAGGGGGATCAGGGGGGGCCACGGCCCCGCCCGCTGGGGGCCTGGAAGGAGAGATAGAAGATACAATTGCCAAGAGACTTAGATCTAAAAAATAACTTTGCTTTGATTTTTTGAGTAATATTGTATAACATTTGTATCTGGATTTTTGTAAATGACTGACAGCATAGAACTGAGAACTTAGAAATATGTACTTGCTTTCACTTTGTAGTGAATGAAAAATGTTTTTTGTTAATGATCTATTTTGAAGTCCCGGAAGGGCCGACGACTTTGACGTGAATGCTCTCAAAATTTCTTTGTATCCCTTACCCCACCCTATTGAAAAACTGTAAAACCAATAAAACTTTTTCAATATAAAAAAAAGTCATCAAGGTTAGAAACACTGGTTTAGGGATATGTGCAGAAATAATTAGAACCATATTAAGTAGTGTTAAGGAGAGCCTAAGCCAAATAATATCAGTGCCCTCTGTTCTAGATACTATTATGCTTCTGTTACATGAGAATGTTGGACATTTTAATGAAAGGATAATAGAATATGGTACACATACAATGCAGTTGATAAGAAAAGAATGCAGAGCAAATGTTCGCAAATTAGGGATCTGGATGAAAATTAAAGCAAGGATCTCCCAATAAGAGCACACCAGCCTGAACCATTGCACCCCTGCAAAAGTGTTTGAATGGAGAAATTGCCTGACTCCTCGTTGGAAAGGTCTGTTCCAGATCTTCCTGATCTCCAATACAGCTGTGAAATGTCAGTATTTGGCTTTCTGGGTGCATGCCTCACACTGTAAAAAAATACCCACCCCAGACGAGGAAGTCACTCAGCCTCAGTCATCTGGCTGCACAAGGCAAAGATTGAAGCTTTGCCTAACAAGGGAAGAAGAGCTAGTGGCCTCTGCTTCCCAGCCCTCCGTGCAATCTTCGACCAAGACAGCAGCATCAAATTAACTCATCTTTACTTGCAATCACAAGTGATTTAAAAAAACTGTTTCATGGAAGCCCCACAATGACTGCAAGAGACAACCTGCATTAGGAGAGGTCTTATGCCTGCAGCCTGGACTAGCGCTGCATTGCTCCTCTTCGGTTCCATGCTGTATTTAGGGTTGCATGTCCCAGCCTGTCTATCCCCTTTTGTGTTTTTGCCTTGCTGAAACACTTTTAATCAAAATAGGTGTTCCCCATCTTAAATGAAGGATGTTTTGGTTTATTTCGCTTACTTCTATAATTGATATAAGGTAGCTGACATGCAGATATTGCTTTCTATGTTTCATTTTTTGTTTTTTTTTCACAAAGAAGAAGTGGCGACTGGGGGAAACGAAAATATAGCCTATTGATCTATTAGGATCAGTAAGGTGTAAGTGAAAGCAGCAGATCCTAAAAAGTTAAATGAACCAAAGTTTTAGATAGAAAGATTTCAAAGTGTATCAGAACTATTTGTAAACCTGCTGAGCCATTGCTGTGAAATTTGATTTTGCAAAGAAGGTAGTTTTGAAATATATTTGGACATAGGACAAAAATCACAAGAAATAAGGAGCTTCCCTGAAGGCTCCGGAGGGTGAAAAATGGACCTACAGACAAACCAGAAGTCACTTCAGAGAAGCCCTGAATCTTCAGAGGGCAAAAATCAGCCTCAAAGGAAGGCTGAAGTCAGCTGGCTAGTGGGCACATGCACGCTGGAAATGACAGAGGAATACCTCCTATGCCCTAACAAATGGCCCCACATGCCACTAGTTACACGCTTGCCATAGGTTCCCCATCACAAATATATAGAGATAATGTATTTTTGTGTGCCTGTACACACACTATACTAGGTATTATGTATGCAGACATACGGCATATATACGTAGGATTAAATGTTATATTTTGGATGTTCAGAAGTAGTAAATAAATAGAGAAATTGTATCTCTTTAAGGCCTTTGAGGCAAAGAAAAGTCAGGCAAGGCATGAGTGATGTTTAGTTGGCCATGCCCACCCAGTCAGGTGACTAATTAGTTATGCCTACCCAATCACATGACCAACAGATATTTCTACCCAGTCATATGACCAACCAATCACGTGACCATGAATCAACACCCACCCACTCACATGACCAACAAGCCATACCCACCATCAGATGACAAACAAGCCACATACACAAAAAAACCCACGCGCACAGAACCAGTAGTAAAAACTAGTTGTTTTTACTAGTTGAAAGTTCAAGATCCTATGTCACCTCACCCCCACACACAATTCCATCACATGGTCCAATCTCCCACTACCATGCTGCCAGTTCCACCCATCCCGTTCCTGTCAGGTGCAAACCTGCAGAGATGTCCTTGGCTTTCTAGTAAGAATTTTGTTTTGGCTACACAGTAAGTAAATTCGTACTATCCCCCCTCCCATTTTCCCACAATAGAAAAAGGCACAGTAGATTAATAGAAAGTGTGGCAGGCCAAAGATCCAAAAGAAAGCTGCAGGCCTGTCATATAATTTATTTCAGAGCTAGACGTATCCGTGGAGACAGTTCCCAGGAACATCCTGCTCGATATGTAAGGAGGGGGCTGCCTAGGAGTATGAACACACAAGGACAAGGACAAGGGATACTCTGCAAAATAGCAAAGAACGCTTTAAAGGTCACGTTGGTGACAAACCTTTGTTTGATTGGATAAATTTTGTTTCTATTGCCGTAAAATGTATAAATACCCTCAGCCACTCTCACAGTGTGTGGCTATTCCTTACATGCTTTTGTCTGTGTTTTGGAAATAGTATCACCCAACTCTTTTTCTGCTCTGGCCAAAGGAACAAAAAAGCTGTTATTCGTGCAAGCCTTGTCTTGACTCTCACTCCCTTTGGCATCTCAGTGATTCAGGGAAACTTCTGGGACCTTAGAGTACTCATCATATACAGGATTTGAGTTGCTTGCAATGTGACACAAATACAATCAATAAATTTTGGGTGAAGGAAGACAGCTGTGTGTTTCCCAGGAATTTCTGTTTATCATTTCTCTGCTCTTTCTTCTGTGGTTAATTCTATTTCCTGCACTATCGCAGGCTAATTCTGCCCACAGTTGGAATTTGATCGTGAATGTTTCAAGGTTGCCTCAGCTTTCCATCTTTTTGAGGTTGGTAAAATGAGGACCCAGAGTGTTAGGAGCTATATGTTGACATTGTAAAACTGCTCAGAGAATGCTGTGAGCACTCTGGGGAGGTATATAAGTTAGTCCTATTACTTTCCTTCTTCAACTGCTGATCCCTCCGTTTTCTACATATAATAATGCGCAGTAACTTGTTATAGGAGCTGAAGAATGATAGTGAAAGCAGATGGTATTCCCTACTATGACTCTGACCAAAAACATTAATCACAAGTATCTGAGTGATCTCATAAAATCAACTCATTATCTATAAAAGAGGCCACTACCTACATTGTTGCCATGGTTTTGGGCAATTCTATGATGTCAGGAATAATGTCACAACAGTGGCATTATCCTGTAGCCTCCATATGAAATCACATTTGGTTGCTTGGTAACCGCATAGAATCACCTCAACTGTTGGCTGCAACATTCCAAGCAGCCTTCATTTGGGTAAAAGGAGCGAGAGGGGATAGGCATCATGAGATGTGTTGCCCCCTTTGCGACCCAAATTTTCCTGGTTGGAATGCTGGTATTTTTTGAAAGGTTGGATGGATTTGTGCTTCCATGCCCAGCCTCAAACATTTATTGCAAAAGGAGTGCCAATTCTCCCAGTTATTACAATCCTCATATATGGGAGACAATTGGTAATTCCATTGAATTTCTTAGGTCATCAATTTTAAAATTATGGAGTGGATTAACTAAATCAAATCCTCGTGAATATTTGGATGAAACTTATGAAAATCTGCTGAAAAAACTGTACAAATCATCCAATGTCCTACAAGTGGAACCCAAAGCAAAAATAACCAAAAAGGAAGAGAATCAAGAGTTGGAACTCCAAAAGGATTTAACTACAGAAATTTTGGATGTTTCTCGGGACATCAGCTTGAGATCTAAAAGTTATCTAGCAGGGTTAAAGAACGACGAGAAAGTGGCAAACCGACTACTCCTTCTGAAGAATAACAAGAGGCCACAGGTTGCTTCCAAAGCAGAATTAACAGAAAACAAAGAGAAATCTCATGAGTTGGATATCCAAAAGGAAGGGGTCGCAGAAATTTCAGAACATTCCGGTGATATCAACATGAGATCTAAAAGCCATCTGGAATGGTTAAATAGCCATCAAAATTTAGTAAAAGGAGATCATGAGCTTGGGAAAAAGCAAAGAGGAGAAGATTTATTTCTTAAGTTCCTAACTAAAAGGCAACAGTTTGCAGAAAGCGTAGGAAAACTTCAAGCAGAGCAACTAAAACTTTCTTCACACACAATGCCTCAACAATGGTGGAAGCCTGCAAGTAAACAAGTAGTTCTGAGGGTTAAGAAGTGGCCACAAGTCACTCCCAAAACAAAAATAACAGAAAAAAAAGAGAAAGTTCATGAGCTGGAGACCCAAAAGAAAATGGCCACAGAAATTTCAGAAGCTTCTGGTAAAATCACACTCAGGGTGGGATACTCAAAAAGCCGTCAAAGAATAGTACAAGATGGTCATGAGAAAAATTCAAAAGACTTCTTTCCTCAGTTGGTAACCAAAAGACTTAAAACAACTAAAGAAACATGTGCAGGAGAGCAAATAAAACCAGCTTCACATAAAATGGATGAAAAACGGAGGAAGGTGGCAAGGCAACTATTCCCTCTGAAGAATAACAAGAAGCCACTGGTTGTTACAAAAGCAATATTAACAGAAAACAAAGAGAAAACTCATGAGTTGGATATCCAAAAGGAAGGGGCCGCAGAAATTTCAGAACATTCCGGTGATATCAACATGAGATCTAAAAGCCATCTGGAATGGTTAAAGAGCCATCAAAATTTAGTAAAAGGAGATCATGAGCTTGGGAAAAAGCAAACAGGAGAAGATTTATTTCTGAAGTTCCTAACTAAAAGGCAACAATTTGCAGAAAGCATAGGAAAACTTCAAGCAGAGCAACTAAAACTTTCTTCACACACAATGCCTCAACAATGGTGGAAGCCTGCAAGACAACAAATTGTTCTGAGGGTTAAGAAGTGGCCACAAGTCACTCCCAAAACAAAAATAACAGAAAAAAAAGAGAAAATTCATGAGCTGGAGACACAAAAGAAAATGGCCACAGAAATTTCAGAAGCTTCTTGTAAAATCACACTCAGGGTGGGATACTCAAAAAGCCGTCAAAGAATAGTACAAGATGGTCATGAGAAAAATTCAAAAGACTTCTTTCCTCAGTTGGTAACCAAAAGACTTAAAACAACTAAAGAAACATGTGCAGGAGAGCAAATAAAACCAGCTTCACATAAAATGGATGAAAAACGGAGGAAGGTGGCAAGGCAACTATTCCCTCTGAAGAATAACAAGAAGCCACTGGTTGTTACAAAAGCAATATTAACAGAAAACAAAGAGAAAACTCATGAGTTGGATATCCAAAAGGAAGGGGCCGCAGAAATTTCAGAACATTCCGGTGATATCAACATGAGATCTAAAAGCCATCTGGAATGGTTAAAGAGCCATCAAAATTTAGTAAAAGGAGATCATGAGCTTGGGAAAAAGCAAAGAGGAGAAGATTTATTTCTTAAGTTCCTAACTAAAAGGCAACAGTTTGCAGAAAGTGTAGGAAAACTTCAAGCAGAGCAACTAAAACTTTCTTCACACACAATGCCTCAACAATGGTGGAAGCCTGCAAGAAAACAAGTAGTTCTGAGGGTTAAGAAGTGGCCACAAGTCACTCCCAAAACAAAAATAACAGAAAAAAAAGAGAAAGTTCATGAGCTGGAGACCCAAACGAAAATGGCCACAGAAATTTCAGAAGCTTCTGGTAAAATCACACTCAGGGTGGGATACTCAAAAAGCCGTCAAAAAATAGTACAAGATGGTCATGAGAAAAATACAAAAGACTTCTTTCCTCAGTTGGTAACCAAAAGACTTAAAACAACTAAAGAAACATGTGCAGGAGAGCAAATAAAACCAGCTTCACCTAAAATGGATGAAAAACGGAGGAAGGTGGCAAGGCAACTATTCCCTCTGAAGAATAACAAGAAGCCACTGGTTGTTACAAAAGCAATATTAACAGAAAACAAAGAGAAAACTCATGAGTTGGATATCCAAAAGGAAGGGGCCACAGAAATTTCAGAACATTCCGGTGATATCAACATGAGATCCAAAAGCCATCTGGAATGGTTAAAGAGCCATCAAAATTTAGTAAAAGGAGATCATGAGCTTGGGAAAAAGCAAAGAGGAGAAGATTTATTTCTTAAGTTCCTAACTAAAAGGCAATAGTTTGCAGAAAGCGTAGGAAAACGTCAAGCAGAGCAACTAAAACTTTCTTCACACACAATGCCTCAACAATGGTGGAAGCCTGCAAGACAACAACTAGTTCTGAGGGTTAAGAAGTGGCCACAAGTCACTCCCAAAACAAAAATAACAGAAAAAAAAGAGAAAGTTCATGAGCTGGAGACCCAAAAGAAAATGGCCACAGAAATTTCAGAAGCTTCTGGTAAAATCACACTCAGGGTGGGATACTCAAAAAGCCGTCAAAAAATAGTACAAGATGGTCATGAGAAAAATACAAAAGTCTTCTTTCCTCAGTTGGTAACCAAAAGACTTAAAACAACTAAAGGAACATGTACAGGAGAGCAAATAAAACCAGCTTCACATAAAATGGATGAAAAACGGAGGAAGGTGGCAAGGCAACTATTCCCTCTGAAGAATAACAAGAAGCCACTGGTTGTTACAAAAGCAATATTAACAGAAAACAAAGAGAAAACTCATGAGTTGGATATCCAAAAGGAAGGGGCCGCAGAAATTTCAGAACATTCCGGTGATATCAACATGAGATCTAAAAGCCATCTGGAATGGTTAAAGAGCCATCAAAATTTAGTAAAAGGAGATCATGAGCTTGGGAAAAAGCAAACAGGAGAAGATTTATTTCTGAAGTTCCTAACTAAAAGGCAACAATTTGCAGAAAGCATAGGAAAACTTCAAGCAGAGCAACTAAAACTTTCTTCACACACAATGCCTCAACAATGGTGGAAGCCTGCCAGAATACAAGTAGTTCTGAGGGTTAAGAAGTGGCCACAAGTCACTCCCAAAACAAAAATAACAGGAAAAAAAGAGAAAGTTCATGAGCTGGAGACCCAAAAGAAAATGGCCACAGAAATTTCAGAAGCTTCTGGTAAAATCACACTCAGGGTGGGATACTCAAAAAGCCGTCAAAGAATAGTACAAGATGGGTCATGAGAAAAATACAAAAGACTTCTTTCCTCAGTTGGTAACCAAAAGACTTAAAACAACTAAAGAAACATGTGCAGGAGAGCAAATAAAACCAGCTTCACATAAAATGGATGAAAAATGGACGAAGGTGGCAAGGCGACTATTCCCTCTGAAGAATAACAAGAAGCCACTGGTTGTTACAAAAGCAAAATTAACAGAAAACAAAGAGAAAACTCATGAGCTGGAGATTCAAAATTATGTGGCTACCCAAATTTCAGAAACTTCTGGAGATATCAGCCTGAATGTTAAAAATCCTGTGGAAAAATTAAAGATCAATCGGACAATGGTACAAAAAGTTCATGAGTTTGGAAACAAACTATGGGAAGAATATTCATTTGCTTTGTTCCTAACCAAAAGAAGAGGATTTGCAAACGTTCCTGTTAGACTTTCAGCAGAAGGAGGAGAATGTGCTTCACATTCCATGGCTGAAAACACAGGGAAGCCTGCAGTGCTACTACATCCTCAGCACTTTTCTTCCCTTAAGAGGCTTCCTCAAGCATCCATTGACTCTTTACACAAGCGCTCAATTTTACACCTGATCTTTAATGAGCCTCTGATTAACCTATTTACCCATTTGATTACTAGTTTATCAATAGTATATTAAATAGTATATTTTGAATGCTCACACATTCTTTTTCTGTGTGCTGCTTCTTTCCCTTTCCACTCGGAGGGAGGGAGGGAGGGAGGGAGGGAGAGAGAGAGAGAGAGAGAGAAAGAGAAAGAAAGGGGAAGGGAGGGTGAGGAGGAGGGACGGAGAGAAAGAAAGAAGAGAAAGGAAGCACAACAAACTCTGGCCCTAGACTTGGCTTCAGAAGACACCATGTTTGTGTGTGTGTACATACACATACAGTATTTATAGTAGATAATGTATCTTTTTGTCTGCCGATGCACATACTATATACTATGTAATATGTATGTACAAACATAGGATTAAATAGTATGTTTTGGATGTTGAGAAGTAGTAAATAAATAGACAGTGAAATTGTATCTCTTTAAGGCCTTTGAGGTGAGGAGAAATCAGGCAAGGTGCCCTTTGACATGAGTGATGTCAAGTTGGCCACGCCCATCCAATCACATGACTAACTAGCTATGCCCATCCAGTCACATGATCAACCAGCTACACCTTCCCAGTTACATGACCAACCAGGCACATGACCAAGGCACTCTCACAAAACAAGCGCTGCCCACAGAACCAGGAGTAAAAAAAAATTGAAACTCACCCATTTCTTTCCCTCCCTCAATTATAACTTTACCTTGGCTTTTCACTTCAAAACAACAAACTTGTTATTGCCTTTCCTCTGAGTGTATTAAATATATTACATCCTTGGTTTAGGGATATGTGCAGAAATAATTAGAACCATATTAAGTAGTGTTAAGGAGAGCCTAAACCAAATAATATCAGTGCCCTCTGTTCTAGATACTATTATGCTTCTGTTACATGAGAATGTTGGACATTTTAATGAAAGGATAATAGAATATGGTACACATACAATGCAGTTGATAAGAAAAGAATGCAGAGCAAATGTTCGCAAATTAGGGATCTGGATGAAAATTAAAGCAAGGATCTCCCAATAAGAGCACACCAGCCTGAACCATTGCACCCCTGCAAAAGTGTTTGAATGGAGAAATTGCCTGACTCCTCGTTGGAAAGGTCTGTTCCAGATCTTCCTGACCTCCAATACAGCTGTGAAATGTCAGTATTTGGCTTTCTGGGTGCATGCCTCACACTGTAAAAAAATACCCACCCCAGACGAGGAAGTCACTCAGCCTCAGTCATCTGGCTGAACAAGGCAAAGATTGAAGCTTTGCCCAACAAGGGAACAAGAGCTAGATATCCAAATGGAAGGGGCCGCAGAAATTTCAGAACATTGCGGTGATATCAACAGTATTTGGCTTTCTGGGTGCATGCCTCACACTGTAAAAAAATACCCACCCCAGACGAGGAAGTCACTCAGCCTCAGTCATCTGGCTGCACAAGGCAAAGATTGAAGCTTTGTCCAACAAGGGAACAAGAGCTAGTGGCCTCTGCTTCCCCTCCCTCCCTGCCATTTTCGACCAAGACGGCAACATCACATTAACTCATCTCTACTAGCAATCACAAGTGATTTAAAAAAACTGTTTCATGGAAGCCCCACAATGACTGCAAGAGACAACCTGCATTAGGAGAGGTCTTATGCCTGCAGCCTGGACTAGCGCTGCATTGCTCCTCTTTGGTTCCATGCTGTATTTAGGGTTGCATGTCCCAGCCTGTCTATCCCCTTTTGTGTTTTTGCCTTGCTGAAACACTTTTAATCAAAATAGGTGTTCCCCATCTTAAATGAAGGATGTTTTGGTTTATTTCGCTTACTTCTATAATTGATATAAGGTAGCTGACATGCAGATATTGCTTTCTATGTTTCATTTTTTGTTTTTTTTTCCACAAAGAAGAAGTGGCGACTGGGGGACACGAAAATATAGCCTATTGATCTATTAGGATCAGTAAGGTGTAAGTGAAAGCAGCAGATCCTAAAAAGCTAAATGAACCAAAGTTTTAGATAGAAAGATTTCAAAGTGTATCAGAACTATTTGTAAACCTGCTGAGCCATTGCTGTGAAATTTGATTTTGCAAAGGTAGTTTTGAAATATATTTGGACATAGGACAAAAATCACAAGAAATAAGGAGCTTCCCTGAAGGCTCCGGAGGGTGAAAAATGGACCTACAGACAAACCAGAAGTCACTTCAGAGAAGCCCTGAAGCCTCCAGAGGGCAAAAATCGGCCTCAAAGGAAGGCTGAAGTCAGCTGGCTAGTGGGCACATGCACACTGGAAATGACAGGGCAATACCTCGTATACCCTAACAAATGGTCCCACATGCCACTAGTTACACGCTTGCCATAGGTTCCCCATCACAAATATATAGAGATAATGTATTTTTTGTGTGCCTATACACACACTATACTAGTTGTGCAATGCATGGCCTCTATGCACGCACGGACCCTCCCACAAATTTTCCACATGCTCATGCACACATCTACCACCACCCGCTTTTGGATCAATTTTTGCCGGCACAAATGGCTTGCCTTTGCAGAGGCAGCAGCAGCTTCTCCTCTGGGCAGCCTCACACACTAGGCAGCATCAATCCAGCCATGCCAGCCGGCAGGAACACCGAGGAGTGAGCCACCCAGCCTGCAACTGGCATGCTGCCAGCAGAGTCCCTCTTGGGGACAGCAAACTGGTTTGCCCTGCGGGGCCAGTGAAGAAAGCAGCATCCCAAATAACGGTGTGGTTGCTTGCAATCTCAGAGCACTGAAGGTTGAGCCGAGCTCGACCGTGACCTTACAGTGACACATACAGTGCCACACCATGCACCCTAGTTTGCAAATTCAGCCCTTGAAAATCCCTTAAATTTGCCATGCTGGACGCTGCCAAAGTGAGGCTGGCAGGAGGAGGAGGAGCTGGCCATTGCGTCTGCCTCCCTCCCTTCTGCCCCTTGTGCCTGAGCACCCCTTCCGCCTGCAGTTATTATTGCTGCTGCTGCTGCTATTCTGGGGCCTCGCTTCTCCTCCCCACACACAAGCAACTTCACTCCAAATTAGGCAGAGGGAGGGGGATAGTAAAGAAAAGGGGGCGGTCATGCACACAAGGATTCCTAATACTTCCTTTTCCCTCTCCAGCATTCCTCCTGCCCACCTCTGCTGCCCCAGAAGGGCAGCTGCAGCAGCAGGGGGAAAGGCAAGAGTGACTGGCCAGCTTGGGTGCTCAAGAGAGCAACATTTGCTGCCTGGGCAGTCGGCTGTCCTCCCCCCCCCCCCGCTGTTCCCTTCCGTAACCATGTTGGACTTTGAAGAGTTCGAGTGGCAATTAAATGAAAACAAACAGCGTAAGGAAGTGTGGTTGGGGGCAATCAAGTCCAACATTTGCAAGCTGCCTGAAGTTGAACTGGCCATCTGGCAATGCAGGTTAGACTGAGGACCTGGTGGTCGCGTGGCGACTGAGGACCTGGTGGTCGCGTTGAATACCGCGGCTACGGGGGCCCTGGACCGGGTCGCGCCCTTGCGGCCTCTCTTGCGGCGACGAGTCACTTTGGCTCCTTGGTTTACCGAGGAGCTGAGGGAGATGAAGCGCCTCAAGAGACGCCTAGAGAGGCGGGGGAGATCCACAGGGTCTGAATCTGACCGAACACAGGTGAGAGCCCATTTACAGACTTACCTTGTGTCGTTGAGAGTGGCCAAACGTCATCATTGTGCCACTCTCATTGCATCCGCAGATAACCGCCCTGCCGCCCTGTTTAGGGTGACCCGCTGCCTCCTTCAACAGAGGGTGCGGGAAGCCCCGTTGCAGGGTATAGCAGAGGAATTTGGGGAATATCTGCAGGATAAAATCGCTCAGATTCAGAGCGAGATGGTCCCCACCGAAAGTGGCCCAGTGGGATGCCCCGAGGCAGGTCTTGAGACAGTTTTGTGGGAAGAGTTTGACTCTGTTACTTCCGATGATATGGACAGGTTACGTGGGCGACTGCGAGCTACCGCATGTTTATTGGACCCGTGTCCCTCCTGGCTTGTACTGGCATCCTGGGAGGTTACACGATGCTGGCTCCAGGAGGTGGTCAACGCTTCCCTGAGTGAGGGGCTCTTGCTGGCCTCCCTTAAAGAGGCAATGGTGAAACCCCTCCTCAAGAAGCCCTCTCTGGACCTAGCATTATTGGTGAATTACCGTCCGGTCTCCAATCTTCGCTTTTTGGCGAAGGTTGTAGAGAGTGTGGTGGCACAACAGTTTCCCCGTCATCTGGAGGAAGTTGATTATCTAGACCCGCGCCAGTCCGGCTTCCGGCCCGGGCACAGCACTGAGACGGCATTGGTCGCGTTGGTAGATGATCTCTGGAGGGCCAGAGATGGGGGTTGTTCCTCCATCCTGGTCCTATTAGACCTCTCAGCGGCTTTTGATACCATCGACCATGGTATCCTATTGCATCGGCTGGAGGGGTTGGGGGTGGGAGGCACCATTTTACGGTGGTTCTCCTCCTACCTCTCTGGTCGATCGCAATTTGTGTTGGCAGGAGGGCAGAGGTCGACCTCTAGGCCCCTCACTTGTGGGGTGCCTCGGTCCTCTCGCCACTCCTGTTCAACACATATATGAAGCCGCTGGGTGAGATCATCCGTGGTTTTGGGGTAAAGTACCATCTCTATGCTGACGATACGCAGCTGTATATATCTACCCCGAACCACCCCAACGATGCCGTCGAAGTGATGTCCCGATGTCTGGAAGCCATACGGGTCTGGATGGGAAGAAACAGACTCAGACTCAACCCATCCAAGACCGAGTGGCTGTGGCTTCTGGCATCCCGGTACAACCAGTTTTCTCCATCACTGGCCATAGGGGGGAAACATCTAGCCCCTGTGGATGGGGCACGCAACTTGGGCATCCTCCTGGATACCCGGCTGTCCATGGAAGATCAAGTGATGGCCGTGGCCATTGGGGGCGTTTTACCAGGTTCGCCTGGTACGCCAGTTGTGTCCCCTATTGGACCGGGATGCCCTCCGCATGGTCACTCATGCCCTCGTGACATCCCGTCTAGACTACTGCAATACTCTCTACATGGGGCTTCCCTTGAGGTGCATCCGAAGACTACAGTTAGTTCAAAATGCGGCCATGCGGGCAATTCTGGGAGCTCCCAGGTACTCCCACATAACACCGCTCCTGCGCGAGCTGCATTGGCTGCCTGTGGTCTTTCGGCTGCACTTCAAGGTGTTGATTACCATCTTTTTTTTAAGTAAAAGTTTTATTGGTTTTACAATTTTTTAAGGGTAAGAGTATATAGGGTACCATAGAAACATTTTAGAGCTTTCATGTCAGAGATGGTGATCTTTTCCAAGGTTTCATATAAAAACATTTCAATATAAGGTGGAAGGGTATACATACATATTATATCAGGAATTCATGCATTCAATCATTTGTTTTTGTTAACATCCATTAAGGAATTAGAATATGTAAAAGAAAAAATCATTTTAGTTATTAGAGTCTCTTTACTTTAGTTTCTTCTTCTTCTTTCCTGCCGGCGGGCGGAGCCACGGTCCCTCCCGTTTCCATATCTTCGTCATCCAGAGTTGGGGAGTATTTTATTTTTAAAAAGAAAAAAGGCTTTCGCTTCTCTTTATTATTTTAAATCTTGTTCTACCCCCCACCCAGAGCACCAGCATTCCTTCAAACATTATCCATCTTAGACAGATCCCTTTTTTTTCCTACAATTTTTTTAAAAGAAGAAATACTTCTAAAATTTTCTTTTCTGGGATCTGTTTCAAAATGGCCATTTTTTTCCTTGCTGATACATCAGATGCCCTTCTCCCTGCGCTTCCAGTATCCCGTCCCTTGTTGACCTTCTTACAGCTTTAATATCTATCTTTCTGGTTATATCATTCCTCCTGGCATATGCTAAAATTATATATTCTTTACTTTTTTTGGTGCATTCTGCTGAAATTGTATTTATTAAATCTTTTAAATTTTTTGAAGCATTTTGCAACCTTGAAAAGTAAAACATTCTTTCAAACTCAATTCTAAACATATAACCAGCCTTATCTATAAAATTCTTTTTGAGAATTCCTTATCCCTTCCCCCATCTCAACCATTCTACCTTCCAACCCATCAATTTTTTATTTATTATGAATTTTTAAATCTTATTGTTAAAAATGGCGTCTGGTGAGTGGACAGTCCCGTGAGGTCCCAGTAAAGGCAAAGTCTGTGTCAAAATTCAAGATGATGTATAAAATCCAGAGGAGCAGTTTTGAACTCCAATCCACCAAAGAAAGAAAGGCACGCAATGGGAGAAACACTGGGAGTCACTTGAGTTGGCTGTATACAAGGAAAGGAACTTTAATCTTGTAGAGTTGAAGGAATGTTCCGATCTCAAAGGTTTTCTGCTGGAAGCAAGGAAGCGCCATTTATCCGCCACTTTGGCGGTCATGAAGACTTAGTAAAAACTCCATTTCCCCTCTAACGAGTCCCAGATACAAAGTCTCAAAAAGCAATTCCTTGTATGGTAATAGTAAACTTTCATTTTCAACTGATTAAAAATCAGAAATAACTTTCTCCTTCTCCCCGAGCCCGGGGAGCATTTTAAAGCGCCGCTTATTTCCGAGGATTCTTCTCTTTAGAAAAAGTTGAAGGCATCAAAATCACAAAAGCAACTCACACACCACTCAGCAGCAACAGAGCCTCGGGGCTTCCTTCAGCTCCGGCTTTCAGCCCGCTTCTTCAATAGTTGCTGTTCTGGCGCTCCTTCAGCAAGAGGGACTCTTCCCCCCGCATTCTGTTCTCCGGCTCCTGGGACGAGGCAGGAATGACCCCCCCGACCGCCGTTGGGGGGAGAGGCTTACTGCGAGCCATCCGTACAGTGGGGGCTCTTTTGCAGAAGCCCCCGTGCCCCCAAAGGGGCCGCTGGAGAAGGCAAGTGGCAGGCGTGTCTGGGACATGTCCGTTGCCACCGTTTTACCAGGTATGCCAGTTGCGTCCCCTATTGGACCGGGATGCCATCCACACGGTCACTCATGCCCTCATGACATCCCGTTTAGACTACTGCAGTGCTCTCTACATGGGGCTTCCCTTGAGGTGCATCCGAAGACTACAGCTAGTTCAAAATGCGGCTGCGCGGGCAATTCTGGGAGCCCCCAGGTACTCCCACATAACACTGCTCCTGCGCGAGCTGCATTGGCTGCCTGTGGTCTTTCGGGTGCGCTTCAAGGTGTTGATTACCATCTTTAAAGCGCTCCATGGCACGGGACCTAGCTATCTGCGAGATCGCATCCTGCCCCATACATCCCTTCGACCGATTCGCTCGCACTAGGCAATGCCAGCAGGCAACTCCCAGGGGAAGGGCCTTCTCTGTTGCAGGCCCTATCCTATGGAATGACCTACCCCCCGACCTCAGAACAACTCCGGACCTCCGCTCCTTCCGCCGAAAGCTCAAAACATATTTCTTCCAACAGGCCGGCCTGGCCTAATCTATTTCTCACACCTCCGGTCTGTACATTTAAATTTTTAATTGGGATTTTAGGGGTTTAGGGTTTTAGGTTTTTTAGGTTTTAGTGCAGGGTCATTGTAATTTAATTTAATTTTAGATATTTATATTGTTGTATGTTTTATATTCCCTGTGCACTGCCCCGAGTCCCTTCAGGGAGAGGGAGCGGTATACAAATAAACATCCCATTCCATTCCATTCCATTCATCCTCCATATCATTTATTTATAGATTTAGTTAATCTAGCCATTCTTAGCTCCCTCTCTCTCTTTGCCCTTGCTCCTTTTCTTAGTGCTTTCTCTTCCTGTTCTTTCTCCATCTCCCTTTGATCTTTTCCCTTAGCTTCCTGGCATTTAGCTCCCCCCTCCTCTCTTACCAGCATTCCCTCCTATGCTACTATATATTGTTCATAAAATAATCCTGCTTTCTTTAGTGTATTTAGTCTGTGTCTTTGTCCTTGCCAGTTTACCAAAATCCCTTCTGGAACAACCCATTTAAAACTCACCCCTTTTTTGACCAGACTCCTAATCAGAAAGTGGTAGGGAGATGGGCATGGGGTCACTGCAGCACAGAGGCTTTCCCGGAGCTCCAGTAAAGCCCCTGACCCTTTAATGCTGGGATGGTCTAAAAATAGACCCAAGTCATCCTGTAGAGATGACAAGCGGAAGGGGAATTCCCAGAGACCCCCAGAGACATTCACAAAGTCTCTGGAGGTCAAGGAGAAACCTCTGTTTCCCAACATTTTAGTGCTACCCCCCTCGCGGGTGGACAAAGCAGCTGACAGCCCTAAAAGACAAAGCAAGGAAAACAACATGCCGTTTGGTGAGATAACTTTTCTTTTCAAATTTATTACTTTGTAAGAGAGCACCCTGAGATGGAAACCTAAGGCAAAATAGAAAGTAATCTGAAGTGAAGCGGTGGAATTGTTAATTGTAAGCGTCCTGGTTTTTGCGCTTCCTTTTTGAATCGGAAGCCAGTCTGGACTTTCACTGAAAGTGGATTGCTGGCTTGGAGCCTCTTTTCCATTCTGAATAGAAGGAATGGAATGGATTTATTTCTTTAACTACTAGAGACTATTCTTTAAGTTACTTTTCTTTTTATTATTTTCTTTTTTAACCCTTAGACTTTTTCCTGCACTTATATTCTTCTCTTAATTTTTAAATCTTGGCTTTTTTTTTTAAGAGAAAGAAGAAAGGCTGAGCCAATAGAAATTGCTGATTGGTTACATTTTAATACTGCCACCCAGTGGCAGAGAAAAAGTTATTAAATTTTTATGGATGGATCTGTTTAGGGAAAATTTTATTATCCAAGACCACAAGATTGGGTTATCAAAATACAGCTGTCTTTTTAAGTACTCCTTGTGGAAACATCAGACTTTGGCTATTTAGCAAGGAGGGAGAATGAAAGGAAAGGAACTATCAAATGGGAATTGGAGTGACCTTGAAGAGGCTTTTACGTCAAAGATAGAAAGAAAGTTTTCTATTTGAAGCTTGTTTGGACTCTTTTGGACTATTCGACTTGGCTGTGGTATTTGTATTACTTTGTTTAAGAGGAAACAATTTTTATTCTTGTTATTTTTTTTCTTTGCCTGTTTTTTACATTTCTGGTCAAAGATTGCAACCTTTGAACTATAAGTATAGTCGTTTTTTATCTTTTTATTTTTTTATTTTTTCTTCTTCTCTGGATCTTCCACTGTTGAATCATATGAATTTTAAAAAAAATTCTTTTTCTTTCTTTTTTTGATTTTGGACCAACAGATTATAGAATTAAATCTTTGGTACACCTCTCCTTTTTTCTCTTCTTTCCTTTTTCCTTTTTTTTTCTTTTCTCTTTTTTCCCTTATTACCTTATTATTAATATTTTTTTTTAAATTTTCACTTTCATTTTTTACTTACTTTTTGAATTAGGTTTTTTGTGCTACCCTGTGGATATTTCATTTTTTTCTTCTTTCCCTTGCTTTCTTTTTCTCTTTTCCTTCCCCCCACCTTTCTTTTCTTGCTGTTCTTCTTATCCTATACCTACTCCCCCTACCTTTTCTATAATAGGTAATTTGTATTAGATTAAATTACAACTCAAAAGAGAAAGAATAAAATCTGGAACATGAGTAGGAAGACAACACCAGCTGGCTTGGCAACAATGACCCCAATGCCCTCACCGGCAGGAGGGCAAAGGACAATATAGGCAATGCTTCAACAAGAAAAACAAGAAAAGGAGAAAGTTATAACACTTTAGACAGTCTTGCAAGAACTATGGATGCAGGGGGACAGCATAGATGGAAAATTAGATACACTAGTAAAGAGGTCTGAAGACATGGAAAAAAAGATGAAGACTATGGAACAAAAAAATAGAGAACATAGGAAAAAAAGTGGCCTTGACAAAAGGAAAAATGGAAATGATGCAGCAGTGGATGATGAAGCAGAAGGAATCCATGCACAAGATGGAGGAAAGATTTGAGTAAAAGAGAAAAGAAAAACGAAGACTTCAATACTAGGTTGAGTGACATGGGGAAAAAAAGCAGTGGAACAATAGGATGGGAGATGGATCGAGCTGAATATTTTCTAAGATTTCAAAACATAATGGAAGAAAAAGGAGAGAATATGCTACTAATAATACCTGAAATCCTGTCTGAGATGTTGGAGATGCACCAAGAGCAGGCAAGAGATAGACGATGCCTTTTGAGTAAACACAAGATATGCGACTAGAAACGCACTCCCAAGAGAAGTACATGTAAGATTCACCAAAAAAGTACTGAGATTTCAAATACTGCAGAAAATAAGAGACAGAAAACTTGAATACAGAGGAAAGGAAATTCTGGTTTTAAAACAAATCGCAAGAAGGGTGAGAGAGAAGAGATACCAATTCTGGACTACAATTTTGATTAGGAAAGGTGTCCAGTATAGATGGCTTATACCGGAAGGTCTAATATTCTCATGGGAAAGATAGAGATACAGAATTGACACTTTGGAAAAAGTAGAAGCTTTCTATAAAGACCACTTCAAAGGGACAGCGGAGAAGACTTATAAAGAAGATTCACTGTTATCACTGCTAGACACACCTGTGATTGAGATGGAGATGTTAGAGAGCACGGTAGATGGAATTGTTATAGAAGAAGGGACCCTAGGAAAAGTAGGATCTAGAGAATAGAGAGAACCAAGATCAACCAGAGCTATAAACCCTTTGTATAAAACATAAGCATTGAAGAAAACAAAATGTTTACAGCTAATATAAATGGACTCGATTCCCCAATTAAAAGAAGGAAAATATTTCATAAATTGGAAAAGTTAAGATTAGATGTAATTTGTCTACAAGAAGTACATATTCGAAGAAGAGATGGGCATTTATTAACCCAGCCAAAACTTGGGAAAATTCATTTACTTCATTGGCAGATTGTACAGAAAAGAGGAATGGTTTTTTATATTAAAGACAAAATACCAGCAAAACAAATTTATACAGATGAAGATGGAAGACTTTTGATGTGGAAATTATGGATAATTTTAAAAAAATACTTTTGATTGCAATTTATGCACCTAATCAAAAACAAGATGAATTTTACAAAGAACTCCACGAGAAAATTGTGGAGTTGGAATATGCTAGTATTTGCATGATGGGAGATTTTAACGGAATCAAAAACCAGAATATAGACTATAAAACATGCAAGACAGCAAAAACAAACAGGAAAATTCTCCCAAAATCCTTTTTTAGAATGATAGAGGAAGTGAACTTAAAATATACTTGGAGAGAACAAAACCCCACCAAAAAACAATACACATACTACACCAATAGGCATATATCACTTTCAAGAATTGATATGATTTGGCTCTCCTCGGATTTAAGTGGCCTAGTCCAAGAAGTGAAAATAACCTCCCGTTCTGACTGTTTTTAGATAATTTTAACTTGGGGATTTTATATATATTTTAGCACAGGGTATCGATTGATTTAATAGTTTTTTTAAATTTTGTACTTGTTTATATTTGTTATGTCTTTTAAATTTCCTGTGCGCCGCCCTGGGTCCTTTTTTGGAGAAGGTGCGGGGTATAAATTCGAATAAAACTAAAACTTAAACTAAATAGAAACCAGTACCTGGGCAGACCACAACCCAATGACAATTAAGTGGAGTGGGCAAAGAATTAGATCTAGATGGACGCTAAACAATAAAATATTGAAAGAGAAGGACTTTGTATTCAAAATGAAAAAAGAATTGGGTTATTTTTTCAAAGAAAATAAAAAAGAAGCTACATCTATCCAGAACCGACGGAATGCAATGAAGGCAGTTGCCAGAGGCTTGATAATAGAGTACGCAAGAAGAAGAAATACAAAGAAATGATACATAGGTAAAGGTTTAGAGAATGAATATAAGACATTGGAAAAAGAGCTACAGAAATTTCCACAAAGAAAAGACATCAAATTGAAAATGGACACAATTAAACACAAAATGGACTTACTGGAAAAGGAGGAACTGGCACAAAAGATTAGAGCTGCAAAACAGAACTACTTTGAAAATGCAAATAAGCCAGGCAGATGGTTGGCGTACAAACTGAGGAAGGAGAGAGAAATGAGGAAGATTCAACAATTAAAAGTTGAACAAGGACAAATACACTATGCAAATAAAGAAAAGAAGAAAATTATCCAAGATTATTATACTAAGTTGTATGAACAAGAAAATATAGTAGAGCAAGATTTTAAGCAATATTTACAGGAAGCCAAACTTCCTACTATACCTGATGACATCAGAATGACATTAGATGGTAAGATAACAATGATGGAATTAACAGAAGCTATTAAAAGACAAAATAATGAGAAGGCCCCAGGGCCAGATGGTTTACCAGTGAAGTTTTTTAAAACTTTGGAAGAATTATTATCCCTCCCCTTACTTGAAGTGATGAATTGAGTTATGGTTGGAAGTAAAATGCCAAACTCCTGGTCAGAAGCATATATTTCATTGATACCAAAGGAAGAAACAGACCTCACCAAAATTAAGAATTATAGACCAATCTCTTTATTAAATTCAGATTATAAATTATTTGCATCAATACTTGCAGAAAGACTCAAAAAATACTTAAATGGGTTTATACATTCTGATCAAAATGGTTTTTTACCAGAGACAAATGAAAGATAATATAAGAATAATCTTGAATACTCTGGAATACTATGAAGCGCCTTCTGAAAAATAAATGGTCTTGATGTTTCTTGATGCACAGAAAGCCTTTGATAATGTGAACTGGCAATTTATGTTTCAACAACTGGAACAAATGGATTTTGGCTAGAACTTTATACATGCTATACACACTATATACCATAAACAAACTGCCAAAATAATGATTAATGGAGAACTTACTTACCATATTGAAATAAAAAGAGGCACAAGACAAGGCTGCCCATTATCACCTTTACTCTTTGTATTAACAGTAGAGGTTTTAAATAGAAATATTAGAGAAGATGAAGCAATAATGGGAATGACAATCAAAACAGAAGAATATAAATTGCAAGCGCTTGCAGATGATTTACAATACAATACAATAGCAGAGTTGGAAGGGACCTTGTAGGTCTTCTAGTCCAACCCCCTGCGTGGGCAGGAACCTTATACCATTTCAGACAAATGGCTATCTAACATCTTTTTAAAGACTTCCAGGGTTGGGGCATTCACAACTTCTGGAGGCAAGCTGTTCCAGAGGTTAATTGTTCTAACTGTCAGGAAATTTCTCCTTAGTTCTACGTTGCTCCTCTCCTTGATTAGTTTCCACCCATTGCTTCTTGTCCTGCCCCCAGGTGCCTTGGAGAATAGTTTGACTCCCTCTTCTTTGTGGCACCCTCTGAGATATAGGAACACTGCTATCATGTCTCCCCTGGTCTTTCTCTTCATCAAACTAGACATACCCAGCTCCTGCAGCCGTTCTTCATATGTTTTAGTCTCCAGTCCCCTAATCATCTTGGTTGCTCTTCTCTGCACTCTTTCCAGAGTCTCCACGTCTTTTCTACATCATGGCGACCAAAACTGTATGCAGTATTCCAAGTGTGGCCTTACCAAGGCACTATACAGTGGCATTAACACTTCACGTGATCTAGATTCTATCCCTCTGTTTATGCAGCCTAGAAATGTGTTGGCTTTTTTGGCAGCTGCTGCACACTGCTGGCTCATATTTAAATGGTTGTCCACTAGGATTCCTAGATCCCTCTCACAGCTGCTACTATTGAGCAAGGTACCACCTATACTGTACTTGTGCATTTTGTTTTTCTTGCCTATATGTAGGACCTTACTTTTTTCACAATTGAATTTCATTTTATTAGATAGTGCCCAATGTTCAAGTTTGTCTAGATCCTTCTGTATCTTAAGCCTATCTTCTGGAGTGTTGGCTATTCCTGCCAGCTTGGTGTCGTCTGCGAATTTGATGAGTTCTCCATTTATCCCCTCATCCAAATCGTTGATGAAGATGTTAAAGAGTACTGGGCCTAAAACAGAGCCTTGGGGGACTCCACTGCATACTTCCTTCCATGTAGATGCAGTTCCATTGAGGACTACACGTTGAGTGCAGTTGGTCAGCCAGTTGCGAATCCATTTGCTGGTGGTGCTGTCTAACCCACAATTTTCTACTTTATCTAATAGTAGGTTATGGTCTACTTTATCAAATGCCTTACTGAAGTCCAGGTAAATTATATCAACAGCATTCCTCTGGTCCACTGATTTTGTCACTTTGTCAAAGAATGCAATTAGATTCGTCTGGCATGATCTGTTCTTGACAAACCCATGTTGGCTTTTGGCTATTACTTTGTTTGCTTCTAGGTGTTCACTTATTTGTTGTTTAATTATCTTTTCCAGAATGTTTCCTGGTATTGAGGTCAGGCTGATGGGTCTATAGTTTCCTGGATCTGTTTTTTTTCCCTTTTTTGAAGATGGGAACCACATCAGCTCTTTTCCAGTCTTCTGGCAGTTCCCCGGTGCTCCAGGATCTCTGAAAGATATAGTTCAGCGGTTCTGAGATCTCGTCTGCCAGTTCCTTCAGAACCCTGGGGTGTAATCCATCCGGTCCTGGTGATTTGAACTCGTCCAGGGCAGGCAGGTGCTCACTTACCATTTTCTTCCCTATTTCAACTTGTGTTCCTAATCTGATTTTTGTGGTGCTGTTTTTGATTGGTTGGACTGTTTTATCCCTTTGTGTAAAGACAGATGCAAAAAAAGAGTTAAATAGTTCTGCTTTCTCCCTGTTGCTTATCATCTTCTTGCCATTTTCTCCCAGCAGTGGACCAATTGTTTCCTTAACTTTTTTCTTATTTTTAACGTTGGAAGAAGCTTTTTTTGTTATTTTTTACTTTTTTGGCAAGCCTTTCTTCATTGCGAGCCTTAGCTTTCCTCACTTCATCTTTACAGGCTCGGGCTATTTGCTGATATTTTGCCTTAGTTATGTCCCCTTTTTTCCACTTTTTATATTTATCCTTTTTGTCTTTCAATTTGTCAGAGAGTTCTTTATGCAGCCATGCTGGTTTCTTTTGGGAACTGTTATTTTTCTTCTTCATTGGTATTGCGCTGGACTGGGCTTTTATAATCTCATTTTTCAAAATTTCCCAAGCTTCTTGAGTTGTTTTCCCCTTGAGGATTCTCATCCATGGAATCCTTCCCAAGCTCTCTCTGAGTTTATTGAAATTAGCTCTCTTAAAGTCTAAGACTCTAGTTTGACTTTGTTCAACTACTTTTGTTTGCATAATGTTGAATTCCAGTATTTCATTAGAGCTTGCCCCCAAAGTTCCTGTAGCTTCTACACCTTCTATCATTTCCTCTCTGTTAGTGAGAATTAAGTCCAATATTGCTGATCCCCTTGTTCCCTTCTCTACCTTTTGGGAAACAAAGTTGTCTGCTAGGTTTGTTAGGAACCTGTTGGATCTTCCACTTGGTGCAGAGTTTGTTTCCCAATTGATGTCAGGGTAGTTAAAATCTCCCATTACTATTGTAGTGTGCTTCCTACATACCTTAGTTAGCTGGTTAGCAAAAAGTTCATCCACTTCCTCTGCTTGGTTGGGTGGCCTGTAGTATAGACCTATGACAATATCATTCCCCCCCAACCTTTAATATTGACCCAAATACATTCAAGATAGTTCTCATCATTGTTGTGCTCTATTTCTGTAGAGATGTAATTATTTATCATGTATAGTGCAACTCCACCTCCTCTTTTATTTGGTCTATTTCTTTTTGTAGCGTTGCACCCCCTATTGAGGGAACGCGGTACCACAGAAGGCGGGCGGCTCGGCTCCGGTGGGAAAACGAAAACAGGACACAGGGATCTTCCATCAAGATGAGCGCGCCCCGACTAGCTCGGTACGGGCTCTTTTATTAGTTACAAAGGTAAAAAGATACATTTAGTATAGTTTGATTGGACATTCAGTTGCTTGGTAGAATCTGGTTGCTTGGCAGAATATGTCTAGTTACTTAGCAGAATACATACAAGCTAGCCTTTGTGTATTGCCATATAAGGAAATGTTATGTGATTTGTGCTTCGGTGATCGGGTGATGGTATGACACTAGCCTTTGTCAATATGGTCATACAGTTTTTGCTTATGTAACCTTTGCACTCTTCAGCCAGCAGGTGTCATGGTTGTACTACTAATGTCCTAAGTCTCTGGTCCATGCGCCGGTCACTGGCCTGGTCAAATTATAGAGACTTGAATCAAACTCATTCCAACATCTCCACTGTTTTTGTTTTTAAATGCATGCTCTCCTTCTGGTTTGGGTCATCCGACTCCACCTAACATGGAAAGCTGAAATTGCATTTTTTACTGAAGTGGTCTAATATAAATCTAATATAAGAAGAGATGTCTTTTCCATGATGGTATCTACAGGATACATGACATTTATCTGCTGCTGATTACACATCTTTGAAATAAAACCTTTGAATATGAAAACAAACATTGAATACGGTAACATAGCATAACAAGCATAGCAACAATACCAATTATTGTAATTACAAAGTTCTTTAACCAAGTCATGTTAGGGAGCCATGTATATAATTGCGTCTTGTTAGATGCTGAATTTAGTACAGTTCCATAGGCATCTTTTATCTGCATGTCTGAAGAAAGGGTTGGTGTGTCCATCTTTGTTCGGGCTGGGCCTGGTTAAGCACCGAACGGCGGTTTCGGGATCGGCGACCGTTGGGAAAGATGTCCTTTTTCCCCCATGTCATGTGGTGTGCAAGATGGTCAGGTATTGGTGGACGTGCGGCCAAGTTCAGCAAAACCACCTCTATTGCTTTGGTCACAAGGTGTTTTCCATCAAAGCTTTGGCAAGTGTACAGTCCGATGGTGGCTTCAGAGGTTGTAAATGTCAATGTCATTCTGCAGGGGTGATGTAAGTATATCATGTAATGTCCTGTGTGTGGGCTGACATATTTACCTCTGTGTAGAAAGGCACAAGGGCAATAAATCTGTTCCGGATCCTTGCATCTGATGACAGCCATGGTTCCTTTCTGGAGAAACTGGAACAAGGGTCTGCATTCAAGGAGTTGATGTGTGGGTTGGAGCAGGAACAGGATCAGGAGCAGGAGCAGGAACAGATTCATCTTGGGATGGTTTCAGGTGACAGGGGCGCACGTGACGACCAGGAACCCAGACAGTGGTGTTGTCTGCAGATATGGCGGCGTAACCACGACCCCAAGTGATGAGATGTGCAGGACCTCTCCAGGTAGGATCAGGCAGCTGTCGGTAGTAGACAAGAGGCTGTTGATGGTCTGGCAGTGATGATGCGGAGGCAAAATGACGGCAGGCAGCAGACGACGGAGGTTGACCTGTAAGAGTCAGAAGGTTTAGTACATACAAACACAGATTAAGAATGTCTTGCACATCTGGGAGGCTAGGGGGTCCTTTTCCCTTTGTGTCAATGTATCTGTCCAGGGCGTGTTTTAAGGTTTGGTTTGCTCTCTCAACCATTGCTTGGGCCTGACTATTGTAAGGTATACCAAATTTGTGTACAATTCCCCATTTTTGACAAAAGGTGGCAAAGGCACTGCTAGTATAAGCAGGGCCATTGTCCGTTTTTAATTCTTTTGGGCGTCCCAGCGATGCAAAGGTCCGAATACAATGATTTATGACATGTTTGGTGGTCTCACCCCTTTGGGGGGAGGCCATGATGAACCCAGAAAAAGTATCCATGGAAACATGCAGATATTTCCAAGGGGAGAATGTAGGATATTGGGTCACATCCATTTGCCAAATTTGACAGCTCTCCATCCCTTGGGGGTTAACCCCCATGGGGATGGAGTTTCCCTGTTTACTGCATGTGGGGCACTGCTGAATAATAGCAGAGGCTTCCTCTGAAGTAATACCAAATTGTTTAATGAGAGCCTTTTTGTTTTGGTGAAAGGAGTGGCTTTCCCACGGTGTGAGAGAGGAAAGGGAGAAGCAAAAAGAGGACGAAGCAGCCGCAGCTGTAGCATCGGCCACATCATTACCTTCCTGGAGGATGCCAGGAAAGGGTTGGTGGCTACAGATATGAGCAACATAGAAAGGATAAGTGCGTGCAGAAATCAAATGTTGTAAAACCAGAAATAAGGACATGAGGGTTGATTCGATGTATGGAGAAAGGTAGGCTTGGTAAATAGAGGAAATAATTTGTGAAACATAGAGACTATCTAAAATAAGGTTAAAAGATTGTTGAGGAAAATTCTCGAAAGCAAGAATAGAAGCATATAGTTCCACTCGTTGGGCAGAAGTTTGTGGTGGAGTAATTTTTGTGTGCCATTGGCCTTCAGATTGCCAGGCGCAGGCACCATAGGTTTTGCTGCCATCAGCAAAAACTGTAACAGCATCAGGAATAGGGAATGGGGAGATAGGAGTTTGCCAAGAGAAAGGTATAGTTTTCAGAAGTTGTACGCGAGGATCAGGTGGAGGATGGCAAGAAATAGTTCCAGGCCAGTCAGCGAGTGCAAACTGAAGGTGTTCGCTGACAGCCAGCAAGGATTCCCAAGTGGAAAGAGAGCAGGGGAGATAGATAGCAGAAGGTTCAATGCCAGCAAGTGATTTAGACCACAGTCTACCCTTAACAATAAGGGAGGCAAACAAAGCAGGTTTAGTAGTAAGAGTTGCACGAGGTGTATGAGACAAATGAATCCATTCAAGGATCAACAATGAAGAAGTGACCTGTGCTATAGCAGCAGTGGGTAGTGTGTTGGTGTTAAATATCAATAATGCGAAAGGTACATTCTCTATCATTCTGTCCACCCATTTTATGTTCAGGGCCTGATTGACAAGGTCAAGGACGTCCAGGTGTTCCTGACATAAAGGAATGATGTCAGCTGGTTGCTTGCCCTTAGTAAGAGCGACAAACAGTGGTGAGAGTTGATGAGTGGAAAGGCCCAAGTAAGGCCTGATCCAATTAATAGATCCCAAATATTGTTGTAACTGCAGAAGTGTAGGTTTGGGTGGCAATTGTATGTGAGGAGTGGTGGGTGAGGCATGTGATGCGAGCATTTTGTGTCCCAAGTATTGAAAGGGAGGAGATTTTGTGTCCCAAGTATTGAAAGGGAGGAGACCTTATCTGGAGCGATGTGAAGTCCTCCTTGTTGTAAAATGTGCCTGAGGTGTGGTAATGTTTTAAGGACAGTTCCTTCAGGGTCTGGTGCCGCAACCAAGATATCATCCATATAATGGTAAATTAAAAATGATGGATATTGTTCTCTATAAGGATGCAAAACATGTGAAACATAATATTGACACATGGTGGGGCTGTTGAGCATGCCCTGTGGCAAAACTTTCCATTGGTAGCGAAAAGGGGGTTGAGAATTATTAAACTCAGGTACTGTAAAGGAAAAGATGTGTCTGTCCTCGGGATGTAAAGGGATAGAAAAGAAACAATCCTTCAGATCAATAATCATCATGTCATAATGTTGAGGAATTAAATTTGGGTTTGGGAGGCCGCACTGTAGTGCTCCCATCGGGCGAATAATGGCATTGACCATATGAAGGTCCTGTAATAAACGCCAAGAGCCTGATTTCTTTTTTATTACAAACACTGGAGTGTTATAAGGACTTAAAGAGGGCTCTAAGTGCCCTTTTTCTAATTGTTCATTTACTAACTGTTTTAATATCTCCAATTTCTCTATAGTCAAAGGCCATTGATCAATCCAGACAGGAGTCTGGGACTGAAGTTCCAAACACAAAACAAAAGATGCTGACATTATTTCAAAGCTAGCTTAGCCTGGAATTGAGAGATAAGATCTCAAAGATTAGTATGCAAAGGCAAGACAACAGGTTTAATAAAGGCAGTAACTGAAGACATAGCAGAGGTGACGGAGACCCAGTCGCTGCTGATTAAAGCGGGTTGAATACCTCCTACCCCTCTTACAGAGGGTGCGGGGTGAGTAGGCCAGGTGGAAGGCCAATCTGCGGTGCGGATGACAGACACATCAGCGCCCATATCTAAAAGGCCAGAAAAAGAACAGCCGTTTAGTTTAAATTCGGCAGTGGGGTGAATAGAATTAACAGATTGTTCCATAGCTAAAAGGTTAGTTTGATCCTCAAGCAGGATCATAGTAGCAACTACAGTTCCTTTATTAATGGTAACTGGAGAATTAATCATCATGGCAAAAGCGAGGTCTGAAGAAGATTATAAACTTCACATGAAAAGTGGAGCCAATACTCCTCTAAAAGTAAAATCTAAATGTGGAAAAATTATTACAGGCAAAGCAGGAGGTAACGGTTAAAACAAAATATCAAAAAACTTGGAATCAACACTCAAAAATTTTAAAAACAATTCAAATGGAAGGAACTTTTCCAAAGGCAGATATCAGAAACAAATGACATAGAATGGGGTACTTTAAATCTGACTTAAAAAAAAAGATGTGAGAAAAGTCAGCTTCATTGTTATGGAAGCTAAGTAAGTCTCATTATATATGTAAAATTTTTTGTTAAAATGCAGGCAAAATAGTAGAAAATCATTCCTGCTTATAGATTAAAATAAACGTAAAACTCAAAAAATGTCCAACAGAAAAATCAAAATTGTTGGCAAAACTGAAAAATAAATATCATACAGTTCATTAAAAATGGTTATAATAATTGATTTTCATGAAAAAGGAGTGAAATGGGATTATTTGTATGTAAATGTGGGTATGTTGTGAAACTCACTTAACAATCTCTTTCTTTCTCCTTCCCTCTTTCTCTCTTTCTTCCTTTGTCTCTTTCTTTCATTTTCTCTGTGTCTTTCTTTCTCTCACTTAACAATCTCTTTCTTTCTCCTTCCCTCTTTCTTTCTTTCTTTCTTTCTTTCTTTCTTTCTTTCTTCCTTTGTCTCTTTCTTTCTCTTTTTCTCTGTTGTCTTTCTTTTTCTCTCTCTTTCCTACTTTCTCTCTCTCTTTCACTTACTTTTTCTTTCTTTAAGTCCCCTTTAAAATGTGTGTGTGTGTGTGTGTTTGTCCTGTGTGATTTCACCCCTCCCTCTTTCCTCCTCTTCCCTCCGTGTTATTCTTCAGAGAGATGCAGGCAAGAGGGGGGGGAGTGGGCAAAAGAATGTATGGGTGTCTGCTTGTTTTGCCAGTGTGTGTGAATGAAAAGGAGGGAGAGATCTCCTCCTGCAGTTTTTCTGCTCATTTTAAAAGTTTGTTGCAATGTGAGCAAACAGTATTGGGGTGGAAGGACTCGAAAGATCTATGCTATCTTAGGGCTCCTCCCTCACCCCCACCTGGAGGAGGGCAATGTAAAGCAATTTCCGGTGGGGCATGAAGAAGAAGCAGGAAGTGATTTCTTTGCAACGCAACAACCAAAAATCTTTTTTGGCGTCCATTTTTGCAGACTTAGAGTTTGGTCTGACCATTCCCTTACAATTAAAAATTTCACATTTGTTCCAACAGACACACACCTTTCAATGCAATCCTTTCTGACTAATCTCACTCAAAACACAGATTAGGTACACTCATTCAAATCGAAGGCCTTCTCTCACATACACAGACATAAAGCAATACACCCCCCTGTTCCCAAAAGAAAAAAAAAATCTCTATCCACCTAGCACAGTACAATCTTCTGCAAGCCTCTTTGGCATTCAAATCTGGATGGATTCAGGATCTGCTGGCGTCCGGCCAAGCCCATGTCACTGGTGCAAAAGTGACCAGGAGCGCTCTTTGACATCGTCTATGGCCCATGCCAGTTTCTCCAGCCCACCATGTTGAATGCCTGCCGAACCTCAAAGGGGTTCAGCTGTGTGGGAAGCCAAGTATGGCTACCCTTAAGAAATCACATTGGGTGAAAATTCATTGAAACCCATGTGTTCAAGTCACAATAAGCCAAACAAAAGACTTAAACGGAGGCTTGAATAAAATTGAGGACACACTTTATGCTTTGATCAAAGTTAAAGTTCTGAGAGAGGATTTCCATTCACATGTGCAAAGGACATGGAAGGAAAATTCTACAAAATTCAAAGGTGCATTATCCTAACTTATATACAAAAATCTTTAATATTCACAATTTCTATTACTCTATAGCCTTATATCTAGCAACATTGTAAACTTTCCAAATAAAATATCTCAACTTTTATGTACATTTAAATGACACAAACTAGAGAGAAAAATTAAAGCAATCTTACAGTATAGTTTCCCTAACCAATAAATCCTTTTACATACCTGAAAGCCAATTAGGTGTTGTCTTTTAAAGTTCCAATTAAAACATCATCCATGCAATGATTTATAACGCTTGTGAAAAGGATTCAAGTATGCAACAAAATCAAAAAGTAAGACAGACTCCTCCAGATAGCTGGAAGAGGGGCTCTGCTTTGCTCCGATCTATGCCGTGGGATCAGCAAATTCCTCTGACAAAACTGGATACAGTTTTGCTGGCTTTTTGATATCTATTTGCTGTGATATCTCGGACGGGGGTGGCATAGACTTCAGGAATGTTTGAGAGTCAGAGTTCTGATAAATTGTTTCTGTGACTACGCAAGGGGCCGCGTGGAAATATTCTCCCAATTTAGTCCACGCTGAAAATTTTAAAGTGCCTTTTTCCGGATAAGCCGAGCATTGTTGCCAGATATAAGTCAAAAGGGAAGTAATTTGTTTGCTTTTTAAATGAGGGAGAGATTTCCCTTCGTTTGGGGCAATTTTTACAGAAAAGTCGGTTAATTCCCTCATTTCTCTAAGGTACGCAACCTGTTGTTGAGAGAATTTTCCGCCCATACTCACAAAAATAATCCTGCCGTGTTGCAGACAGGATGACGTACGCCTCGCAGACCTTCCGAGTGGGTGAGTAGAGACGGTCCGAAACGCACACCAGAGTCGAGGACTCGTGTCCGGACCAGGACTAGCTGGTAATCGCGTGCGGGGTCGCCAATTGCAGTATTGCGCCCCCTATTGAGGGAACGCGGTACCACAGAAGGCGGGCGGCTCGGCTCCGGTGGGAAAACGAAAACAGGACACAGGGATCTTCCATCAAGATGAGCGCATCCCGACTAGCTCGGTACGGGCTCTTTTATTAGTTACAAAGGTAAAAAGATACATTTAGTATAGTTTGATTGGACATTCAGTTGCTTGGTAGAATCTGGTTGCTTGGCAGAATGTCTAGTTACTTAGCAGAATACATACAAGCTAGCCTTTGTGCATTGCCATGTAAGGAAATGTTATGTGATTTGTGCTTCGGTGATCGGGTGATGGTATGACACTAGCCTTTGTCAATATGGTCATACAGTTTTTGCTTATGTAACCTTTGCACTCTTCAGCCAGCAGGTGTCATGGTTGTACTACTAATGTCCTAAGTCTCTGGTCCATGCGCCGGTCACTGGCCTGGTCACATTATAGAGACTTGAATCAAACTCATTCCAACACTTTTAAATAATTTAAAACCTTCTAGCTGTATGTTCCATTTGTGGGTTTCATCCCACCAAGTTTCTGTAATGGCAACAATATCGTATCTGCCCTCATTTACTTGAATTTCTAATTCACCCTGTTTATTCCTCATACTCTGTGCATTGGTGTATAGACATTTGAGTCCATTTTGATTGACCCTGTGTTTACTGTCTACGAAACCTGTGTTATGCCTGACTATAGTTCTCTTTGCCCCTATTTCTTTGCCACTTGTATGGTTCATGTACATGGTATGGCACTCACTGTTAATTGTTTGGTTTTGCTTGACAGCAGTGTTGATAATATTACCCGCACAAATATCTATGTTACATGCACTGATAACCCTATGAATTTTAGTTTGCTGGGGACAGAAATGTTCTTTATCTATTGATTCTCTGTCCCCACTATTCAGTTTAAATGTTTAGCCAGGAAATCTGTGAATTTAATGCCAAGTAACTCAGTCCCTTTCTTGGATGGGTGCAAACCATCTCTTTTGTACAGTTTATCATTGGACCAGCTGCAGGCATCGTGACTAATAAGACCAAAGCCTTCCTTTTTACACCACTCCTTTAGCCACACATTAAACTCTGCTATGCGCTGGCCCTTTCCTTTTTGTTCCTTGTATACTGGTATAACCTCTGAGAAGATAAGCCTACAACCTGTACTACTAAGTTCATACCCCAAACTCTGGAAATCATTCTGCACAGAAGCTACATCTTTTTGGGACAGATCATTTGTGCCAAGATGTATAATAACATCAACTTCACAGTCCTTACTTGCATTCTTGACTATCTTAAGAATACGGCTCTTGTCTCTGCTGGCTGTAGCACCCGGCAAACATCTGACATCTTTCAAAACCTCCATATCCTTACCTAAGTTTACATCCCTTACGATTGAGTCACCAATCAGGAGGTGACTTCTCTTTTTGGGTACCTTGCTCTTGTTGTGTGACTGATGCATGATCCCTGGTTCGCACTTTTGCATTTCTGAAGTAGGTTCTTCACTTTGGACCACAATCCCCTGCTTCTTTGAGTCGTCATTATTACCTTGACCTGTCACTTTAGTGTCCCCATTAAGATCAGCAAGGGCGCTATATCTGTTATGCTGGGACACAGCAAAATTTTTGTGTTTGTGGGTCACAGCTCTCACCCTGCCAGATCCCACAGTTGTCCAGGCTGCTCTTCTTCTGTGGGATTTTTGCGGTAGAGGAGGCTGGTAGTGTGGCATCTCCACTGGGTGGAATGGCCGAATTGGACACTTAATTTCTGCCTGGAGAGCACAAATTACAGATTCAAGATATGTGATGTGTCTATGTAATCTATTAATTTGTCTGCAAGGGGGACAATATCCAAATTTGAAAAGAGTACTGCGGAAGACAGGTGCAAAACAGTTATTACATTGAACTAAGCCAGTCATTTTGAAATAAAATACAATCACAGTCTTAAGCGCACAAATCTAGAATGTATTATTTCTATTTTTGCTTTATAGATACGTTAGACCTCTGTGTTTCTTGGCCTCCCCTCTCTCTTGGCCAGAAGCTCCTCCCTCTAGCCACAAGAAGTTCAAAGTGGGGAAATAAGTTTTACCTTTCTCTTCTCCCCCCTCCACACAGCCAGAAGCTCCTCCCTCTAGCCTCAAGAAGTTCAAAATGGGGAAATAAGTTTTACCTTTCTCTTCTCCCCCCTCCACATAGCCAGAAGCTCCTCCCTCTAGCCACAAGAAGTTCAAAATGGGGAAATAAGTTTTACCTTTCTCTTCTCCCCCCTCCACACAGCCAGAAGCTCCGCCCTCTAGCCTCAAGAAGTTCAAAATGGGGAAATAAGTTTTACCTTTCTCTTCTCCCCCCTCCACACAGCCAGAAGCTCCTCCCTCTAGCCTCAAGAAGTTCAAAATGGGGAAATAAGTTTTACCTTTCTCTTCTCCCCCCTCCACACAGCCAGAAGCTCCTCCCTCTAGCCACAAGAAGTTCAAAATGGGGAAATAAGTTTTACCTTTCTCTTCTCCCCCCTCCACACAGCCAGAAGCTCCTCCCTCTAGCCACAAGAAGTTCAAAAAATTTTTAGTTTTTATTCTTGAGGAACCATTTGAAACTACACCTAAATTGATAGAAAGAATTGAGGATTATGGAAAAGTAGCAGGTTTGAAAATAAATATTGACAAAGGATATATCATCAAGACAGAAAGAGGAATTAGCGGAAAATTTGGAGATTCAGGTCACGAACAAGGTTAAATATTTGGGGATCTATCTGACAGCTAGATGTAATACACTTAAAGAGGATAATTACTCTAGATTGAAGCAACAGATTTGATGAAATGGGAGAATCTACAACTATCGTTGATTGGGAGAATATCCGCAATAAAAATGAATATTTTGCCAAACGTTTTATATCTGTTTCAGACAATCCCAATTAGATTGGGCAAGGATTACTTTGAAGATTTGAATAAAATGGTTTCAAAATTTATATGGCAGGGGAAAAGAGCAAGAATAAAGCTCAAAGTTCTACAAGATGCCAAAATGACAGCTGGCATGGGCTTACCTGACTGGGAATTATATTATCAGGCAACAAATCTGATGTGGATCAAGGAGTGGATAACGTTAAGAAACACTAGGCTTTTAGACTTAGAGGGACATGACCTGCTGTTGGGCTGGCACGCATTCTTGTGGTATAAAGGAACTAAAGCGCATGGCTACTTTAGAAGACATTATATAAGAGAGCCCTTGTTTTTAAACTGGGAAAAGGTGAAGAGATTATACTACCTTAAAATTCCAGTCTGGATATCAACTATTGAAGCGTTTTCATATGCAATAATATATAAAAAGGAACAGTTAGATATGCAGAGTTATTAAATACAGAGGGTGAGCTCAAATCTATCCAGGAGCTAAAACAGGAAGTAATAGAAATGAATTGGTATACCTATATGCAAATACATTCTAGGCATAAGAAAGATCAGAAAAAGGAGGGTGTCTATGATAAAATGACGGAACTGGATAAAATCTTAACAGGCGTTGATTATAAAGTAATTTAAAAAATTTATGCTTATTTGTTAGAGATTAAGCTTCAGAAAGAACAAGTAAAAGAAACTATGATAGCTTGGGGGGGGGAAATTTGGGCATGGGATTGAACTAGACAAACGGCAAAAGTTGTGGATGCAAAATTATAAAATGACAATGTCAACTGCTTATAAAGAGAACTTGTATAAGATGTTTTACAGGTGGCACCTATCATCAGTGAGAATTGCAAGAATGTCCAAGAATAAATCTGAAAAATGTTGGAAATACTACCAGACACCTGGCTCTTATTACCATATGTGGTGGACTTGACCTGAAGCTAAGAGATATTGGACTATAATCCACATATGGCTGGAGAAAATGACACATAAGCATGTAGATTTCAAACCTGAACTTTTTTTATTTGGAATCACACCAGAAACATTTGATAAAAATTTGAAATATCTGATTGTGAATGTTTTAACAGCAGATAGAATTTTATTTGCAAAAAATTGGAGAAATTTATTTATTTTATTTATTTATTTATTCGATTTATATACTATTCACCTAAAAGGGACTCAGGGCGGTGCACAGAAGATAAAAACCCAACAATATACAAAGTATAAAAAATAATTAAATTAATTAAATCTGTGCTAAAATTTGGATAAAATAGAATAGAATAGAAATGAGAAATTACCCTCTTAAGAGGAAATTATCCGTAAGATTATGGATTGTGCTGAAATGAGTAAACTGACATTTGAAATTATAGAACAAGAGGATGAACAATTTTATAAAGTATGGAATTTGTTTTATCAATGGCTAGACAAAAGAAATCAGGAGACATAATACATAAAAGAATTTTAAGAAATAAAAGTCAATTGTTATGAATGGTAGATATTGCAATAAGCTGAGATTATGTTATCAGAAAGATATTTTGTATATTAACTAGGTTATTAATGAGATATATATATATATATAATGGAAAATTTGGTTAACCTTTTTGTTTTATATAGAGAATATATTATGGGTGTTTGATTAAGTGATATACTTTATATTAGTACTGTATTTGTTAATGACAATAGAGAACAATGTTATAAAACAGGAATTTACGGAGAACTTTTTTTCTACTTGTTGAATAACTACAGAAAAAAATTAGTTTTTGATAAATACTACTTGTTACCATACAGATAATTAATTATCCAAAAGAATAAGGTGGTATGGAATGAAGAAAAAAGTCTTAATTCCATACATATATATTTATATATCTAAACTTAATAATGATGATATATTGGATTACACTGGATGGAAAATCAATAACTACATTTGTAATTGTAAAGACCGATGCACAAAAACTTATGACCAAATGACATGTTATACAAAATTGAAAATGATTGGATGTTTTTACTTGTTTTTTATGTTGAATATAAAAATTTATACAGCAACAACAACAAAAAAGAAAGTGGTATTCCTTTCTTATTTCTCTGACCTTCCTTTGCTTCAATACCACTATCTCTCTAGACTGGTATTTTATTATGGTACTTCTTGTTGCTTGCAATATTTCATTTTTAGAGTTTTTAAATTAAATCTTACATGTACCTCTTTGGGCAAGTTATTTCTAATTGTGTATCTTTCATGTACTCTAAATGTCTCATCCATTCCACTTCAAATATGTTCCTTACTCATTTCTGTGGTCACTGAGAGGATTTATGCACTCTGCTCTGCTAAGTTCTCTCCCTTCTCTTCAATGTCCTGAAATCTTAGGTAAAATTCAGATTGTTCCATCTCCCAAAGTATACTGGGTCCATCTTGTTTTTTTATCAATTGTTAGCAGTCTGTAATCCATCTCCTCCACTTTTTTCTCAGTTATTTCTGCCTTTTCTTCCACCTTCTGCAGCCTCTGCTCATTTTTCCCAATCATTTTCTTGACTTCATTCAATTTATCTTCCACTTTGCCCACGTTCTCTTCTACTTTGTTTATTTGCTCCTTGAGATTCATGTGTATGGCTTGCAACATACTTTTTAGCTCCAAGATGGCTTTATCTTGCTTTGCTATGCCTGTTGCTTTCTGTGTCACTGAATCATATGGTGTAGCTGTTGCAGATGCATATGATGTTATTGTCTTCATCTTGGTATTTGGTTCTGACATTGTTGTATTTGAGTTGTAATCAAATTTTATAATCCAAAAATTAGCAAATTGACTGTAATCCTGGAGTCATCCACATCAGCCCAAGCACCAGCTTCCAATAAACCAGCCCCTGTTCTTGGACCCAGTCTTCGGGTTCTTGCTCCTTAATCCATTTGCTTTATAATGCCAACATAAAGTTTAAAAGAAAAGGAAAAAAGAAAAGAAACAAGAAAAAAAAAGATTGGTGAAAAAGCACTCACCCTCTCAAAAAAAAGAAAAGAAAAAAAAGAAAAAAGAAAAAAAGCCACAAAATGACTTCCACAATGGTAATCAACACCTCATTGCAAAAAGGAAAGAAAAAGATAAAAATTTGGGTAGATAAAAGAGGACCCAAAGTAGCCAAATAAACAAAAGGAAGGGTGGAGAGAACCTTTAATATAGGTTGTCTGGGTTATCCAAGTTTCTTCTTCCATTAAAAAAAATAAAAGGAAAAACGCACAGTCAGAAAGGCATTCTCAGCAGCCCATTATAATGTAGCGAGAGAGAACAACACAGTATTTACGCAGCTTGTCTTATTTTCTTTCTTCTAGAAAGATTTCATCATCAATTTGTTATTGTCAGCAGTAGCTCAAGGTCAATCCTTCTTAACCAGCTTTTATTCAGCCAACATTTACTACCAGATGGCAATGCAGACGATTAATTCATCATATTTATCTTTTAAATTCTCGGCTTCGAGAGCAAACTTTAAAGATTATCAAAAGATATCAAGAGAATAAAAAGCACAGAGTAAAAGTCAAAAATCAAGATTCCAATTTGTTTTCTAATCCTTAAGCAGTTCTCAAGATCTGCCATTCCTTTTGTTCTTGCTAATGGCTTTGTCTGTTCACTGCTGGCCCGAGAGTGGGAGAGCTTACTAACAACTGCTCCCCCCACCTCTCCTGCCACTCTTTCTTTAACAAGTTTTCAACCAGAGGTTAAAGTTAATTTACAGGAAACTTGTACTTTCAAGAGGCTATTGCAGGCATTTTAGGGGAATTGCAGGTTCCTCGACCACACCAACTTGCGCCCCCCTTCTTCACTGTCCCCCCAGGACAGCTATGGTTAACCATCCCCAACATAGCATGGAGTCTGATGGTTCTTTGAAGAGCCCCTGGGAGAACACATCCTATTGCTGAGATTCAGGCCACACACCCTCCAAAGGATGGTTCTTGAACCTGCCACAACTCTTATTTTAATGAGGCCAAATTGAGTTTAGCCAGTGTGCAATCCAGGCTATTTAGTATTTTTAAAATTATGCACAATGAGCCCTGGGACTCCTACACATGAGACCACCAGTGCAGCATATCCTGCTTTACTGGGCAACTGGCCAGCATCATTTGTGAGTCACAGTCAGGGCTTAGGTTTAGGAAGGTAGAGATCCTTTCTGCTAGCTCTTCAAGTGGGGGAATTGCCTGAGGGGAATTTCAATGGAATTAGCAGAGAGGTATGACTGCTTGGGGTTTAGTGCCAGAGGAAAAAGCACTATTTGAGAAGCTTTGTGTGGAGGTAAGTGGAGGAGATAGTTTCAATTTAATTCTGAATGGTGTTTCTCTCCCTTTATCTATCTATCTATCTATCTATCTATCTATCTATCTATCTATCTATCTATCTATCTATCTATCTATCTATCTATCTATCTATCTATCTATCTATCTATCTATCCCTCCCTCCCTCCCTCCCTCCCTCCCCTCCCTCCCTCCCTCCCTCCCTCCCTCCCTCCCTCCCTCTCTCTCTCTCTCTCTCTCTCTCTCTCTCTCTCTCTCTCTCTCTCTCTGTGTGTGTGTGTGTATAGCTGCACCAGAGGCCACAGGAAGCTCCTTTACAGGATCGTGCAGAGGAATTTGGATGTTATCTGCACAATAAAATTGTTCAAATCCAGGACGAGCTAGCCGCCGAATGGTTTAGTCCGGGCGGGCTGACGGGGGCAGCTCTTGAGACCATTGTTTGGGAAGCGTTTGATCCTGTGACTCCCGATGACATGGACAGGATGCTGGGGTGACTGAACACCACCACATGTTTATTGGACCCGTGCCCCTCCTGGCTAGTACTGGCCTCCCTGGAGGTTACACGAGGCTGGCTCCAGGGAATTGTCAATGCTTCATTGAGTGAGGGGTTCTTACTGATCATCTTGAAAGAGGCGGTGGTGAGACCCCTCCTCAAGAAGCCCTCCCTGGACCCAGCTGTGTTGGCCAACTACCGTCCGGTCTCCAACCTTCACTTCCTTGCGAAGGTTGTTGAGAGTGTGGTGGTGTGACAGTTCCCCCCGCACCTGGAGGAAACTGTCTATCTGGACTCGTGCCAGTCCGGATTCCAGCCTAGGCACAGCACAGAGACGGCATTGGTCATGTTGGTAGATGATCTCTGGAGGGCTCGGGATAGAGGTTGTTCCTCTATCCTGGTTCTATTAGACCTCTCAGTGGCTTTCGATACCATCGACCATGGTATCATGTTGCACCGGCTGGAGGGGTTGGGGTTGGGAGGCACCATTTTATGGTGGTTCTCCTCCTACCTCTCCGACCAGTCGCAATTTGTGTTGACAGGAGGGCAGAGGTCGACATTGAGGCCCCTCACATGTGGAGTGCCTCAGGGGTCGGTCCTTTCACCCCTCCTGTTCAACATCTATATGAAGCCGCTGGGTGAGATCATCCGGGGTTTGGGGTAGAGTTCCATCAGTACGCTGATGACACCAAGCTGTACATCTCTACCCCAGACCACCCCAACGATGCCGTCGAAGTGATGTCCCGGTGCCTGGAAGCCATGCGAGTCTGGGTGGGGAGGAACAACCCATCCAAGACCGAATGGCTGTGGTTTCCGGCATCACGATATAGACAGTTGGTTCCATCTCTGGCTATCGGGGGTGAGGCACTGGCTCCCGTGGAGAGGGCCCGCAACTTGGGCATCCTCCTGGACTCTCGGCTGTCTTTGGATGACCATATGACGGCCGTGGCCAGGGGACTTTTTATCAGGTCTACCTGATACGCCAGTTACGCCCCTTTCTAGATCATGACGCTTTACGCACGGTCACTCAAGCCCTCGTCATCTCCTGCCTGGACTATTGCAACGCTCTCTACATGGGGCTTCCCTTGAGGTGCATCTTCTCTCACTGGAAAAGGATTGGATTTCTAGTGTTTTTAGCCTTTGTAGATCTCCTTCTCCTCCTGTTTCATCCCTCTGATCCAGCATATGGTTACATCTCCCATCACTGGGATGGCAGCCTCCTCAGAGACCATTGACACTCCCTATCTCTGTTAAACCAACAGGAAGTATCCAGTCATAAGAAAAAGGAGTAAAATGAAAGAACATACTTATTAACACGATTTAATCTAACCATTGCTCTTTACTTCTGTGTACTATTTTGCTATGATTAAGAATCATTTGATAGGAATTCATTCTTTAAGAGAATTGTATCCTTTTCTATCCGGTTTCTCGCTTCTGTAATTTGCTTCAGAGCTAAGCACATCCAACACTCCAGAAGACAGGCTTAAGACACAGAAGGATCTTGACAAACTTGAACATTGGGCACTATCTAATAAAATGAAATTCAATGGTAAAAATAAGTAAGGTTCTACATTTAGGCAAGAAAAACAAAATGCACAGGTACAGTATAGGTGGTACCTTGCTCAATAGTAGTAACTGTGAAAGGGATCTTGGAGTCCTAGTGGACAACCATTTAAAGCAGTGTGCAGCAGCTGCTAAAAAAAGCCAACACAGCTCTAGGTTGCATAAATAGAGGGATAGAATCAATATCACGTGAAGTGTTAATACCACTTTATAATGCCTTGTTAAGCTCACACCTGGAATACGGAATCCAGTTTTGGTCACCACGATGTAGAAAAGACGTGGAGACTCTAGAAAGAGTGCAGAGAAGAGCAACAAAGATGATTAGGGGACTGGAGGCTAAAACATATGAAGAATAGTTGCAGGAACTGGGTATGTCTAGTTTAACGAAAAGAAAAACTAGGGGAGACATGAGAGCTGTTAGATTAGACAAAGAAGTCCGACTCAGGCATGGTCAATCAACAGGAACATTTATTCAGCAACTATTTACAATACACACGAATCACTACTGGCAAGGCTTCCCCGTCTGACAGCCCTTTATATAGGCTTTCAGACAGGAACCCTTGCAGCAAGCTAGCTGCAACATTGTATCTATTTTCTAGACAGTCTCCTGCCAGCCAATCAGACACAGCTGCCGGCTCCGTTCCGGAATGTGGTGATTCAGAGTTCACCAGACTTGCTGGCACAGTCGTAGACCTGAGGACTTAACACTCCTTCCCCCAAGATCAGTGCGCATGTGTCCAGTCCTTCTGTTCATCAAGGTGTAGGCGCATGCGTACTCCTCCAAGTAGGCGGGGCGGTGTCAGGCCCGCCCCGAACGCCTCAGTTGCTGCGGAGAGCTCGGCGTAGTAAGTAGTTCCTGGGGAAGCTCCTCCCCTTGGGGAGTGGAGGCCCCACCGCGGCCTGCCCCCGGAAGTGGAGTCTGCGTCGCGGGAACCGGCGATAATGGTAAGTCCATGCGAGGGGGCGTGGCAGCCGGGCTTGAGGTTGTTGAAGGTTGATGGCTGTCAGCTGGTTGGTAGGGTGGGCCTCCTAGCGGCGAGGCCCACAATTCCATGTCGGCTTGAGTGGAATAGTCCGGAGGAGGTCTGCAGAGTGTGTCCGATGACGACAGGCCGGAACTGGCAAAAGTCTCCGGAGTTACCTTCTGCGGCTCGGCTTGAACAGGGAACAGCGGCCCAACAGGGGCCAACGGGCAGGAACGGCCTGGTGTGGTGAAGGCCATCTCGGGCAGGCGGCGCCTTAGTTGATCCAGGTGGCGCCGCCACTCAGATCCATCACGTGTAGGCCGACCCTGTAAGAGCAGGGGCCGGTTAAGTCCAAGACGGTTGCGGGAACCCATCGCGGCTCCCCTGAGAAGTTTCTTGCCCAGACTAGGTCCCCAACTTGAAATAGGCGAGGGGAGGGAACCTGCAGGTTGCTCCTCTGCACCCCGTCGTAATCGGGGTGCAGTCTGTCCAGGGTGGTCCGCAAGCGTCGGCCCATCAAGAGCTCCGCGGGGCTTTTCCCTGTGGCCCGGCAAGGTGTGACATGCTGTCCCAAGAGGTATGCAGCCACCCTTGCCTGCCAGTCCCCTTTATCCAAACGGGCCAAGGCTTCCTTGGCCGAGTGGACTGCTCGTTCCGCGCGTCCATTAGACGCCGGGTGATAAGGGGCAACCGGCGCATGGCGGATCCCTTGGGTGGCCAGAAAGTCCAAGAAGGTGGAGGACTGAAATTGGGGTCCGTTGTCGGACACAATGACGTCCGGCAACCCGTGGGTGGCGAACAGGCGGCGCAACGCGCACACAGTGCTCTCCGCTGTGGTGGAGGCCATGACAATCACTTCCACCCAGCGGGAGAACGCATCCACCACCACAAGGAAATTCTGGCCATGGAAGGGACCCGCGAAATCCAAGTGAAGCCTGGACCATGGGCTCCTGGGAACGTCCCACTCCCTCGACGGGGAGACCGGCGGGGCCGGCCGGGACAATTGGCAGGCGGAGCAGGCGGCCACCCACTCCGCCACTTCAGCGTCCATGCCAGGCAACCAGACATACCTCCGGGCTAAAGCCTTCATACGGACTGTGCCGGGGTGATTGGCATGGAGCGACTGAAGAACCATGTGTCTGAGGGGGAAAGGGACGATGATCCGATCTCCCCAACACAAGCACCCACAATGGAGCGAGAGCTTCATCTGGCGTGACTTGTATGGCCGAAAGTCCTCGGCCACGCTGCCCGAAGGCCACCCCCTCAGCACCCATCGGCAGACCTGGGCGAGGACGGGGTCTGCGCGGGTGTGAGCGGCGATGGCGGAAGAGGACAAGGGCAAGTCTGACTCCGCGACTGTCAGAACGGAGAGGGCCGGTACAGGGGCCGGATCCGGCCCCGGGAGAGGGCAGCGGCTTAGGGCATCATACGCTGCCAGGAATTCCGTCCAACGGGTCATCCTGGGCGACAGGATGGGGGGGGTCGGACGGTCACCGGCCAACAGCCCAAGGAGCGGCTTGTGGTCCGTGATGACAGAAAAGGTCCGCCCATAGAGGTAGTTGTGAAACTTCTTAATCCCGGACACTACAGCCAAAGCCTCCTTGTCGATTTGGCTGTAGTTTCTCTCCGTTTGAGACATTGTCCGGGAGTAAAAAGCAACGGGGGCCTCCGAGCCATCTGGAAAGACGTGGCTCAGGACAGTCCCCAGGCCAAAAGGGGAGGCATCGCATGCAAGCGTCAGAGGAAGCCTGTCATGGTACTGGACTAGTACCGCGTCTGACGTGAGCATGGCTTTGAACGCATGCGCTTCGCGGCTGCCCCAGCGCCAGGCCGTGGATTGGTTGAGCAACCGATGCAGCGGCTCGGCTAGCGATGCCTTGTGGGGAATAAATGGTGCGTAAAAATTCAAAAGGCCGAGGAATGCCTGCAGCTCCGTTTTGGAGGCAGGAGTGGGGGCCTTTTGGATGGCCTCGACCTTGGAGGCGGTGGGGTGAATTCCTTGGGCATCAATCATGAAGCCCAGGAATTCCACCCTCGGCGCAGCAAATGTACATTTGCTGCGCTTCAATTTTAAACCCGCCCCTGAAAACTCTGAGGACCTTCCGCAATGTCTTGGCGAGCTCTGATATGCTGGCAGCAGCAATCAGGACATCGTCAAAGTACGGTACAATGCCAGGGAGCCCATGGAGCAGTCGCTCCATGAGGCTCTGGAAGATCCCCGGGGCCACGGACATGCTGAATTGGAGGCGGCGACAGCGGAAAGCCCCTCGGTGGGTGATGATGGTCTGCGCGTCCGCAGCCTCAGCGTCCACCGGGAGCTGTTGGTAGGCCTGCGCCATATCCAGTTTCGCGAATACTCGACCCCGCCCCAAAGAGTGGAGCAGGTCCTGTACAACCGGAACCGGGTATGGGTTCGCCTGAAGCCGAGGTTGATCGTCGACTTATAGTCGGCGCAGATCCTCACGGACCCGTCAGGATTAATGGGGACCACAATTGGGGTCTCCCATTTCGCCTGATCGACGGGTTCGAGCACGCCCTGCACCACTAATCGATCTAATTCCGCTTCAACCTTGGGCTTCAGTGCGAACGGCAGCCTGCGGGCCTTCAAGCGGACAGGAGCAACCTGGGGATCCAGGTTTAGGGAAACGGAAGTGCCCTTGTACGTTCCTAGGCTGCCATCAAAGACGTCGCTGAACTCTTTGATCACTATGTCTACCGGAGAACTGGCTGGCACGCTGTGTACTCCTTGGACTGACAGTTCCAAGGCTGGAAACCAGTCCAATCCGATCAAGGCAGCTAGGGAATTGGCCACTACTAGGACGGGAAGGGTCCCATGGAAAGAGCCGTAGTCTACCCTCACTCTATGCAGTCCTAGGATGGGAATTGGCGAACCCTGATAGTCTTTTAGGATCATCGCCGCAGGGCCAAGGTCTCGTTTCCGGAGATGGGGGCACAATTTAGTTAATTGTGCCCAGGAAATGAGGGATCTAGAGGACCCGGAGTCTATTTCCATCTTGACTCCCACCCCCTCTAAACAAACCACCGTGGACAGTCTCATACTCTCTGCCTGGTCGAAGTTCAGAGCTGGGGGCATCTCCGACAGCGCGAAGCAGTCAGTCGGCTGTGGCTGGCGGCGTCTCGATCGTTTCTGAGCCGCTTGTTGTCCTGGTGGAGCGGCTCTGGAAGCAGCTGCTGGAGTAGTCGTTGGTGCGGCGGCACGGCACATGGCTGCCAGGTGTCCTTTCCTGCCGCATCTGCGGCACACCGATGCCTTGAAGGGGCAGTTGGGTCTTTGGTGGGCACCTCCGCACCCTAGGCAGCTCCCGGGGTTTTGCTGAGGTGTGAATGCGCGATTAGGCAAGCGCCCGGTCACCCTCAACCAGTCCCCTTGGTCTTCATCCTCTATCTCGTCTAGCGGCGCTATCTCGTCCACTAGACATGCTCGCGGAGTGGGGAAAAGAGGAGTGCGAGCGCGGCCCATGTCAGACGTGGAGAGCCTCAGAGGCCAGATACCTAGGCCAGAAAGAGCTGCGCGCAGCGCTATAGGAGTTGGAGGAGCGCTGGGGGCCAGGAGCGCCGGAGGCTGAGAGGCTGGAGGAGCCAGGAAGAGCAAAACGCTGGAGTGGAGCATTGGAGGCCTGAGATTAAAAGAACAGAGTGGGGCGCTGGAGGCCAGGTAGGCCAGGAAGTGGAGCGCTGGAGGCTAGGCTGCCTAATAAGAACTGGGCCGAGGCCTGAGACTGAACATTGCAGGCCAAGGCCTGAGGCTGGAGAGACGCCAGACTGGATTTTCTGAGGCCATGCCCGAGACTTTGCACCTTTGCACCTTATTTGATCTATTTATTCTATTTATTACCCTAAGACTCTATTTTACGAGCTGTCCTGTAGGCTTATTGGATATGAATTTTATTGTAACACCTTTTTAACATCTTTTAATCATCCCTCAAATCAAATGATGCCCTGAATTTTATTCTGTCCTGCTATGTACTCAAAGGCAGACCTTCTCCTACTGCAGGAATCCCCCCTCTCGCAGGTTTGGCCCTCCGCTCTTACGAGGGCCCACCTCGAGGAGGGATTAATTGATCCAGAGAGGTGGGCGAGGCGCGGTCTCGGGGGGTTTTTAGCTCGTAAATTATTGTCCATTTTAGGGGGTACCAGGGAGGGGGGAGGGTATAAACAGGCAGAGACAAACGAGGAAAGTGGGGGCCGGGCCAGCAGGCGACGGAGGGTAGCGGAAGGATCCGTTAGAGGGGGGGAAACACAAGTCATTCCGATGGAGGGCATTCCCATCCAGAAGGTCATGGGGAGAGGCAGGTCGGAGCGGAGGCAAGTTCCATTCTCCCGGTTGGGGACACGTAGCCGTTGGTTACAAACGGTCAAGTGTCACAACCCCTGCAGGCTAGGTGGTCAGGGAATACAGAGCCAGGGCTTGAGGCTGATGTTTTGCAATGCCAGGTCCGTTGTCAACAAAGCCCCTCTCATCCATGACCTTGTGTCAGAGGGGGAGCCGGACCTGGCAGGAATTGCGGAGACCTGGTTGGGCCACGAGGGTGGACTTCCCCTCGTTGAAATGTGCCCACCAGGTTACCACGCCTTTCATCAGCCAAGGGCCCTAGGCAGGGGTGGTGGGGTAGCGGTCATTGTTAAGGAAGGTCTTGAGCCGAGAGAGACCACTGTGCCACAGACCACCGGTTGTGAGTCCCTCTGCCTGAAGTGGGGCCTAGGGAGGCAGTTGGGCGTGCTGGTTGTATACCTGGCTCCCCGCTATGTAGCAGCAGCCCTGCCCGAGCTCCTGGAGGTGATCGCTACGGTGGCAGTTGAGACCCCCAGACTTTTAGTCATGGGGGACTTTAACCTGCCATTGGTGGGCGAATCATCCGTGGTAGCTCGGGAGTTCATGGCTTCCATGACGGCCATGGACCTGACCCAATTAATTCAAGGCCCCACCCACGAGGGTGGACATACACCGGATCTCATCTTTGTCTCTGGCCAATGGAAGAGTGATCTGGGTATAGGGGATATAGTCATCATGCCCTTGTCATGGTCAGACCACTCACTTCTCCGGCTCGACTTTCCGACCGCTACTCCCCTCCGCGGGGAGGCGGAACCAGAGTCACCGATCTGGTTCTGCCCCAGGCGCCTTATGGACCCTGATGGGTTCCAGACGGCGCTTGGGCCACTTCCTGTACCCCTGACCCGCGCCCCGATGGAGGACCTCGTGGCCGCATGGAATACTGCGACCACGGGAGCCTTGGATCGGGTCGCACCCTTGCGGCCTCTCTTGCGGCGGCGAGCCACCCTGGCTCCTTGGTTTACCGAGGAGCTGAGGGTGATGAAACGCCACAAGAGATGCCTAGAGAGAAGATGGAGGTCTACCCGATCTGAATCTGACCGGACACAGGTAAGAGCCCATTTACGGACTTACATTTTGGCGCTGAGAGTGGCCAAACGTCATCATTGTGCCACTCTCATAGCATTCGCAGATAACCGCCCTGCTGCCCTGTTTAGGGTGACCCGCTCCCTCCTTCAACAGAGGGTGCGGGAAGCCCCATTACAGGGTAGAGCAGAGGAATTTGTGACTTATCTGCAGGAGAAAATCGCTCAGATACAGAACGAGTTAGCCCCCATTGATGGTCCAGTGGGATTGCACGAGACAGATCTTGTTTGGGAGGAGTTTGACTCCGTTACTCTTTGGATCCAGCTTTATTAACCAACTATCGTCCCGTCTCCAACCTTCCCTTTTTGGCGAAGGTTGTTGAGAGTGTGGTGGCACAACAGTTTCCCCGTCACCTGGAGGAAGTTGATTATCTAGACCCGCGCCAGTCCGGCTTTCGGCCCGGGCATAGCACTGAGACGGCATTGGTCGCGTTGGTCGATGATCTCTGGAGGGCCAGAGATGGGGGTTGTTCCTCCATCCTGGTCCTATTAGACCTCTCGGCGGCTTTCGATACCATCGACCATGGTATCCTATTGCATCGGCTGGGGGGGTTGGGGGTGGGAGGCACCGTTTTATGGTGGTTCTCCTCCTACCTCTCTGGCCGATCGCAATTTGTGTTGACAGGAGAGCAGAGGTCGACCTCAAGACCCCTCACATATGGGGTGCCTCAGGGGTCGGTCCTCTCGCCTCTCCTGTTCAACACATATATGAAGCCGCTGGGCGAGATCATCCGTGGCTTTGGGGTAGAGTATCATCTCTACGCTGATGATACTCAGCTGTATATATCTACCCCAAACCACCCCAACGATGCCGAAGCGATGATGTGCCAGTGCCTGGAAGCCGTGCGGATCTGGATGGGAAGTAACGGACTCAGGCTCAACCCGACCAAGACCGAGTGGCTGTGGTTTCCGGCTGCCCGATTCAACCAGCTGACTCCATCGCTGGCCATAGGGGGCGAACATCTTGCCCCTGTGGATGGGGCGCGCAACTTCGGTGTCCTCCTGGATACCCGGCTGTCCATGGAAGATCAAGTGACAGCCGTGGCCAGGAGGGCGTTTTACCAGGTTCGCCTGGTACACCAGTTGCGCCCCCTATTGGATCGGGACGCCCTTCGCACAGTCACTCATGCTATCGTGACATCCCAACTGGACTATTGTAACTCTCTCTACATGGGGCTCCCCTTGAGGTGCACCCGGAGACTTCAGTTGGTCCAGAACGCAGCCGCGCGAGCAATAATGGGAACCTCAAGGTTTACCCATGGAACACCGCTCTTGCGCGAGCTGCACTGGCTGCCTGTCGTCTTTCGGGTGCGCTTCAAGGTGTTAGTTGTCATCTTTAAAGCGCTCCATGGCTCGGGACCTAGTTATCTGCGGGATCGGATCCTGCCCCATACATCCTCACGGCCGATTCGCTCCCACAGAGAGGGACTTCTCTGGGTGCCGTCCACTAGACTATGTCAGCGGGCGACGCCCAGGGGAAGGGCCTTCTCTGTGGCGGGCCCAGCCCTCTGGAACGACCTTCCCCCCGATATCAGGACAACTACGGACCTCCGCTCCTTCCGTCTAAAACTAAAAACACATCTTTTTCGCTTGGCCGGCCTAGGGTAGTCTCTTTTATGGTTAGGGATTTTATTAACTAATTGGGGGGTTTTAGCGCAGGGAGTACTGTTTAATTTACCTTTTACTTAATTATTTATTTATATTTATTGCTTTTAACTTTGTACTTGTTTTTTAATTCCCCTGTGCCCCGCCTCGAGTCCCCTCGGGGAGAGAGAGCGGGTTAGAAATAAAATTTAAAAAAAAATCTCTGACAATTCCGCCGCGCAGGCTTCTTCCACCGCTTGCTCGAGAGTCAGGACAGTTTTAGAGAGCAAGCGGCGCTTTAGGCGGATGTCTTTGACGTCGCACACGAACTGCTCCAGTAGAGATTCCTCCAGGAAGCCTGCGGGGAACTTGCAAGGAATTGCGGTGGCTCTCAGTTTCTGGAGGAACTCAGCTACAGATTGCTGCGGTTGTTGCACACATTGCCTGAATGCGTAGCGATGTGCTATGCGAGATGGCACAAGCGCGTAGTGTGCTCTCAGGGGGCCCAGGAGATCGTCCCACGGCACTTCGTGTACCGCTGCGGGGGCTGCTATGGTTCGAGCGGTGGCGAATAATTCTGGACCGCCACACTGGAGGAAGAGGCTCAGCTTCCTTGCTGGTGCGAGTTCGCCGTAATCACTTGCGATCATGAAACACTCGAAGCGTGCTAAGAAGGAAGCCCATTGCTCCTTCATCGGATCGAACGGCGCGAACGGTGGCATGGTCGCCATGGTGCGGCTGTGGTGGGCACTCTGCACTTGTATAGTCGGAGCTTCGTTCCCCATTGTGCCTAATGACAAGGCCTGAATCCCACCTTTGTCGCCAGTGTTAGATTAGACAAAGGAGTCCGACTCAGGCATGGTCAATCAACAGGAACGTTTATTCAGCAACTATTTACAATACACAAGAATCACTACTGGCAAGGCTTCCCCGTCTGACAGCCCTTTATATAGGCTTTCAGACAGGAACCCTTGCAGCAAGCTAGCTGCAACATTGTATCTATTTTCTAGACAGTCTCCTGCCAGCCACTCAGACGTGGCTACCGGCTCCGTTCCGGAATGTGGTGATTCAGAGTTCACCAGACTTGCTGGCACGGTCGTAGACCTGAGGACTTAACAAGAGCAGTGTTCCAATATCTCAGGGGTTGCTACAAAGAAGAGGGAATCCAACAATTCTCCAAGGCACCTGAGGGCAGAACAAGAAGCAATGGGTGGAAACTAATCAAGGAGAGAAGTAACTTAGAACTGAGGAGAAATTTCCTGACAGTTAGAACAATTAATCAGTGGAACAGAAGTTGCCTCCAGAAGTTGTGAATGCCCCAACACTGCAAGTCTTTAAGAAGATGTTGGATAGCCATTTGTCTGAAACAGTATAGGCAGGGGGTTGGACTAGAAGACCTCCAAGGTCCCTTCCAAATCTGCTATTGTATTGTATTGTATCCTTGAAGACAGTTCCCAAGAACATCCTGCTCCATATATTGGGGGTGAGGGCTGACTAGGAGCACGAACACACAAGAAAAAGGGATACTCTGTAAGATAGCAAAGCATGGGCAGAGACAGGGGCCTAAACAAAGAACGTTTTAAAGATCACGTTGGTGACGAATCTTTGTCTCTTTGTTTCTGCTGGCATAAAATGCATATAATACTCTGAGCCACTCTAACAGTGTGTAGCTATTCCTTACATGCTTTCGTCTGTTGGTTTTGCAAGCCTTGTCTCGAGTCTCATTCTCTTTGGCATCTCAGTGGCTCAAGGAAACCTCTGGGACCTTACAGTACTCATTATATAAACTCCCAGGATTTGCTTGCAATGTGACGCAAATGCAATCAATAAACTTTGGGTGAAAGAAATCAGCTGTGTGTTTCACAAGAAATTCTGTTTATCATATCTCTGCTTTTTCTTCTGTGGGTGATTATCTTGTGTGCACTATCTCAGGCTAACTCTGCCCACAGTTGGAATTTGATCAAGAACGGCTCAGGGTTGCCTCAGCTTTCCATCTGTTCAAGGTTGGTAAAATGAGGACTCAGATTGATAGAGGCAATATACTGACATTGTAAACTACTCAGAGAATGCTATGAAGTACTACAGGGAGATATATAAGTTAAGGTCCTACTACTTTCTTTCCTCAACTGCTGATCCCCCTGTTTTCCGGATATAATAATGTGCAGTAATTTATTTTAGGAGCTGGAGAATGATAACCAGGCCTTACAATCTGATTTTCCAGCGGGAGCAGACTATATTCCCTACTATGACTCTGACCCCAAAACATTAATCACAAATATCTGAGTGATATCATAAAATCAACTCATATCTATAAAAGAGGACACTAGCTATATTGTTGCCATGGTTTTTGGCAATTTTATGAAGTCAGGAATCATGGTAAACTGATGTCACAGCAGTGGCATTATTCTGCAGTCTCCATATGGAATAACATGTGGTTGCTTGGTAACTGCATCACCTCAATTGTTGGCTGCAATATTCCAAGCAGCCTTCATTTGGGTAAAAGGAGCAAGAGGGGATAGGCATCATGAGATGTGTTGCCCCCTTTGCGACCCAAATTTTCCTGGTTGGAATGCTGGTATTTTTTGAAAGGTTGGATGGATTTGTACTTCCATGCCCAGCCTCAAACATTTATTGCAAAAGGAGTGCCAATTCTCCCAGTTATTACAATCCTCATATTCGGGAGACAATTGGTAATTCCATTGAATTTCTTAGGTCATCAATTTTAAAATTATGGAGTGGATTAACTAAATCAAATCCTCGTGAATATTTGGATGAAACTCATGAAAATCTGCTGAAAAAACTGTACAAATCATCCAATGTCCTACAAGTGGAACCCAAAGCAAAAATAACCAAAAAGGAAGAGAATCAAGAGTTGGAACTCCAAAAGGATTTAACTACAGAAATTTTGGATGTTTCTTGGGACATCAGCTTGAGATCTAAAAGTTATCTAGCAGGGTTAAAGAACGATCAAAATATGGTAGAGAGAAATCATTGGCTTCAAAAAAATCAAAGAAGAAAAGACTTAGGTGTTAGATTACCAATAAAGAGGCAAGGTTTAGAAAAAAACACAGGAAAACTTGCAGAAGATCAAGTAAAACATAATTCATATACAATGGCTGAAAAACAGTGGAAGCTTGCAGGGCGACAAGTGTCTCTGGCTACCAAAGCAAAAATTGCTGAAAACAAAGAGAAAAGTCAAGAGTTGGAGATCCAAAAGGAAGTGGACACAGAAATTTCAGAACATTCCAGTGACATCAACATGAGATCGAAAAGCCACCTGGAATGGTTAAAGAGCCATCAAAAAATAGTGCAAGAGGTTCATATGGTTGGGAAAAATACAAGAGAAGAAGACTTCTTTCTTCACTTGGTAACAAAAAGGCGAAGACTTGACAGAAATAAAGGAACACGTAGAGGAGAGCAAATGGATGAAAAATGGAGGAAGGTGGCAAGGCGACTAGTCCCTCTGAAGAATAACAAGAAGCTTGTTGCAGAAATTCCAGAAGCTGTGAAGGTTAAGAGGTGGCCAAAGGTGACTCTAAAAGAAAAACTAAGAGGAAACAAAGAAAAAACTCATGAGCTGGAGATTCAAAAGGAAGCAACTATAGAGATTTCAGAAACTCTAAAGGATAATAAAGGACCGAAGGTGACTTTCAAAGAAAAACTAAGAAGAGACAAAGAGAAAACTCAGGAACTGGAAATTCAAAAGGCGGTGAATATAGAGTCTTCAGAAGCTCTGAAGCTTAAGAGGTGGCGAAAGGCGACACTCAAAGAAAAAATAAGGCAAAACGAAGACAAAACTCATGAGCTGGAGATACAAAAGGAAGTAAATTCAGAAATTTCGGAAGCTGTGAAGGTTAAGAAGTGGCCAACGGTGACTCTCAGAGAAAAAATAGGAGGAAAGGAGGAGGAAACTCAGATTCAAAACAAATTGCTTTCAGGAATTTCAGAAGCTTCTGGTGAAATCAGCCTGAGTGCTAAAAGCCCTTTGGAAAGGTTAAAGAGTGATTGGACAATGGTACAGGAAGATCGTGAGCTTGGAAAAAAAACAGGTGAAGGGAAACATTTTGCCAACGCTCCTGTTAGACTTTCAGCAGAGCGAGGAGAACATGCTTCACATTCCATGGCTGAAAACACAGGGAAGCCTGCAGTGCTACTACATTCTCAGCAGTTTCCTTCCCTTAAGAGGCTTCCTCAAGCATCCATTCACTCTTTACGCAAGCGCTCAATTTTACACCTGCCAACTGAGCTGCCACCTTTGACTACCTCTACTTTAGTGGATGATGGTAGTGAAAAAGAGCCTGGTAAAGTGGTATTTATTCTGGAATCTGGCAAGAAATCAGCAAGGCCCCATCATGGAAAACACCTTATAATCCACCAACAGGCAGAAGAGAAAAATCATCAGAATGAACAAATAGCGGAGAAACTTTTGGCAAAGGAACTTGCATCTCAGAAATCTAGAGAGGAAAATCTTCTGAAGCACTTAATAACTGGAGGAAGCAACCCCAGAACTACCACTGATGAGTCTGAAACTTTGAACGAACCGTCACCTGATAAAACATTGTCCAATGAAGAGGATTGGGAGTATCAAGAAGAATCCACGTCTGCTCCCCTTTCATCTGACATTTTGCAAAGCACTAACAACTATTTTCTTCAGGCCGATGTCTTTGAAGCTGAGGTGCAAAAACAGTTGGCACACTTGATCATTAATGAGGCTCTGAGGAACCTAATTGCCCAGTTGATCCGTATCATAAAAGTGAACTGCCAAGAACTGACTACCCAGACATCTTGTGATATTCTCATCTCTAGAATAGGGCTTGCAATGAGACTCTTCAACAAGAGAAAACCCATCCAGGAACCATCTGCTCGGTTGAAACCCTACTTGTTGCTGATAAAAAACGAAACCAATATGACTACAGCGAGTTCCAGAACAATGGAGAAACCTTCTGAAGGGGTAAAAGCAACCTAGATAAATAATCCTAACAGGTGCACTAATAGCAGTATTACAAAATTTGGTTCCGTAGATATCTTCCTTTTTCCCCCCTGAAGGCCCAATTGATGCAAATTGTGCATTCATTTTGTAAAGACAATTACTCTTTTTGAGTAAAAGCCTTGTTAAATTGTTTATTGTAATGTGCATGTGCCAAGACCGCTTCTCTGCCTGATGCCCATCTCTACATACAAGGATAAGAGACATGTAAGGGTCTTACAAATTGTAATCAGCATCTGGGGAGAGCCATGTATAGCACAAAGCTAAAGTAACTGAAACATTAAAACAAGGGAAAGCCGAATGAGTTTTATTAGAATTAAATCAGAAATTTCAGATATGATTACTTTAATAAAATTGGATTGATAAAACTGTTGTTGCTTTTAAAGCAAAGGTGGACCCGAATATACTTTTCTTCTGGGGAAAAGAGCTCTTATGTTAAAATACGCAAAGGCCCACCTTTCACTTCTCTTTGTTTAATCTTCCAGATAGCAAAGCAGGGAATTCGACAATATGGAACTGGCTTCAATTGGAGGTTGGCTATTTCAGTGACAACGACGATAATAGTTATCATTGTAGTAATTTCTTTGATTAAGGTAAGCTAAAATATTTTTCTAGAGATCCTTATATTAATTTACTTAATATATTTCAAAGTCCAATAATGAAAAGATAAACCTCTTCAAACTCTCAATATGCTGCTTTAGTGAAGAGCCAGCATTTCCTTGAGCACTGTACCTCGGAAACCAGATTACTGCAATCAGGATTTAATATAATATATTATCATCTCAAAGAAAGGGTGGGATTGATTTTTGTAAATGTATTAATGTGGGGAATGAATAGGGAGGGGTAAGTAAAAGGGTGTATTAAGCTTGGATTCATTCCATCTTCAATTCTGAGAGGGACCATCTAGCTGGCAGGCTTGATTTGCTCCATAAGACCTTCTTATGAGGTTTAAACAAGACCATGTTGGAGACCCCACACCTTTCTATAAGCAGAAGATGGAGAGAAAAAAAGTTTCTTATTGAGAAGCAGAGAAAAAAACCATCGTTCTCTGTGACAGTCATTGATTCTTTTTCCTCACTTTGAAAAATATTTATATTTTTCCCTCACAACCACCTTTCTTCTTGGATTCAACAGATCTGTTTTCGCCAAACTGCCAAAGGAACAGAAGGAAGCCCTCCTGTAAAAGGGTAACTCTTGCCTGGAGATTCTTAATTATTTACAACTCTCTACTGTGAAAATCCTGTTTATGAGGAACAGTCTCAAGATTAGGTGGCAATGAATGCACTTATAAGTTTCACTCTTAAAAAGCAAATTTTAGTTCACCAGATGCTGCATCTAAAAGTTGAAAACACTGAAAACATCACCAAATAATCTGATTTTTTTGTTGGCTGAATGTGTATGTTTAGCATTGGCTTCCTGCTATATTCCTCAATTAGTGTCATATCCTTTTTTCCCTTCTTCTCTTGGCAACTTTCAATTATTTTCAGTGCTAAACAAACATTAAAGTTCAGATTTCCAGGAGGACATGCATGCTTCCGAAGCCAAAGATAAGTCTAACCCCAAACAGCTATGTGGTTACCTGCAGTGTGCACTCTTCAAACTTTGGAGACAATTGCAGGTGTATGTTTCAGCATAAGAGGCAATTAATTCTGCTGCTTGGTTATATTTTGTAGAGTCTTGTGACTCAAAAGCCTTTTAAGTCCATTTTGAGAAACAGAAATATATACATCTTTCATTAAACGATAAGAGTTTATATACTCCTCCAGTACAGAAATGTATGCCATATTTGGTTTGAACATTGTTAAAAGGTCTTTGTCCAGTCTAAGATCTCACTATTTTTCTCTTTAATTGTTTTCTTTAAGGGCATTTTTGGATAGTCAAAAGGAAGATACACCTGAAAAACAGGTATATAAATTCAGAAGCAATTACTGGTGATCCAGCTAGGGTCAATTTTCTTATTGGATCTGAAAAAACATGGCTCCCATAAGTATTACAAATGTGGTTCAGAAAGCCTGAAAATAAATAAATAAATAAACAAACCAACAAACAAACAAACAAACAAACCAAATGTTGCCAAAGCCCTGCCCACCTGCTGGCTCTCACCTTTGGCCATTTTTGGCCTCTGTGTGTGTCGTGTTTTCAGCCTCCGCACAATCCATTTTAGATGTGTTCCAGGCTGTGGGGATCACCATAGCACATCACCACCACCTGGTCTCTGCACATCACGTTTTTGGCCTCCCCATGCCCCATTTTTGGCCTCTGCTAAAAACTGGCCTGAAAATATGACATGTGGAGGCCAAAAACGTGATGAACAGAGGCCAAAAATATGACACACAAAGGTGGCAATCGGTGGTGATGTGCTGTGGTGATCCCCACAGCCTGGAATGGGTCTAAAATGGAGTGTGTGGAGGCTGAAAACATGATGTGCAGCGGTCAAAAACATGACGTGTGGAGGTGGCAATGGACTGTGGTGATCCTTGCAGCCTGGAACAGCTGATTGGCGATATTCCAGGAGGCTGATCCAACTGCCAATCAGCCACTCATACTGAATCAGGCTGCGATAACATGCTGAAGCTGACTAGGCTATTTGCTGTTTACTGCATGGACGCTAGTCAGATGAATACCAATGGATGCTGGGAGGCAGAGGCAGATTTTTTTTTCTTGTTTTCCTTCCAAAAATCTAATGTGCAGCTTATACAGTAGCTCTCCTGTTTTAAAATCACTCCTTGAGTTTTAAAGCTAGGCAGGATAATCACTCAATATTGACAGTTCTGTGGATAAAGATGGCAGCTTCCAAGCCGTTCTTCCGGAATTTGCCAGCTTCCCCTGCTTCTCACCATTTCTTCTGGATCCTGTAAGCCAATCAATTGCCTTCAGGAACAGAAGGTAAACTTATTTTCTGTTCAAGTAGAAGTAATTCAAAACCACTTTAAATGAGAAGAAGGCCATTGTAACAGCCAATGGTCTAGAGCCCAGACTTTCCAACACTTGTGATTTCTAGATGACTGACAATTTAAAATGTCCAAATATATGCTATAGTATTCAGGGGGGAAAAACAATATTTTGAACTATTTTGAAAACTTTTTAAGATGGCGGTTCTCAACCCTTTGGGGGTCAAACAACCCTTTCACAGGGGTTGCCTAAAACCGTTGGACAATACATATTTTCGATGGTCTTAGGAACTAAGACGCCAATCTTATGGTTGTTGGTCACCACCACATGAAGATCTGTATTAAAGGGTCGCAACATTGGGAAGGTTGAGAACCACTGTTTTAAGACATAGTTCCAGAGGAGGTATTCAGCCAGCTGACAGGTTCTGGAGAACCATTAGCAGAAATATTGAATTGGGGAGGGAATGGGGATTTTGCAGTATCCTTCCACTGCCACACCCACAAAGCCACACCCACAGAACTGGTAGTAAAAAAAAATTGAGTTCCACCACTGCATCGTTCCCACGTTGCATCAAACTGTGGGTGACCAGAACATTATTTATGGAATAAATCTCAATGGCTGGATTCACAAAACCTGAAGGGAAAATCTGAATGTGTGAAGTGCATTGAGTCAAATGTGGAAACCATATATTACAGGTTTATGTATTTTGTGTATTTATCATTATTCCTAATGCATCTTTTCAGGAGAAAAGTTTTGCTACAATCATTTGCGACTTATTAAATATAACAAAGATGAACAAACATGGCTTTGGAAAATTTGCAAGCATCTTTTCCAGCTCTGAGAAATGTGGGTGATAGCATGCATGAAGCAAGATTGGTCGTTTGAAAAGATTCCATAAAAATAATAGTGACAATTCACTTAAACCAGAGTGGTATCTACTAGCTGAATTGATAAAAGCCTTATTTCCATACAACATTAAGGCATACATTTATTTCATATATCATAATTAAATCCAAATTAAATAATATATATATTAAGCTTAACAACACTTGCAAAGTTTAGGAATCCTAGTACTGTTTAATTTATGTTAAAATAACTAATGTTATTGGCTATTAACACTAATTAGCAGAAGTACAAAGTACATTCCAGAATTCTCTAGCATAGATAAAGAGGGAGCTAAAACTCATTAGGAATTCACAGTTAAGTTTGCTCTAATGTACTAGCCACATTTTCCATCAGAAAGAACCTCAATTTCAGAATCTGAAATTTGAATCAGAGATAAATAAATAAATATAAATAAAATGATTATGCAACATGAACATTAAAATCTCAGGCTGAAGTTTTATTTTCATTATTTCACATCCTTTCCTCATGTTTAGACTTCAGCAGCATCTTTGGAAAAGCCTCCTTGGCTTGAGGAAATGTATCATGATAAAGTATGGAAAAAATACAGCACAGGGAAACCTCATGATGAAGAATCCTCTGAAGAGGACGTGATATTCAGTCGTGAAAACATAAGGTATTTTTTCTTTTCTTTTTCCCCTTTGGCACGTATTACAAGAAAGAAATTCACCAAGTATCAGGAGGAGAAGGATGCATTTCATGGACCAGGTCTTGCCACATCTTCCTTTCTTGCACTACTTCCTTGAGTTTTTGCCTGCTATGGTTGATGTCAGGCTTTGATGGTGTCCAGCCACCATGTTCTTTGGCAGCCTGGCTTCCTTTTACCACTGACTCTTCCAAATGTAATTGCATTCTCCAGTGAACTCCCCTGTGTGACATGGCCAAAATAAAACTAGAGAATCATTCCAATCTGCAACTTAGAAAACATCTTTATATTTTTAATAACAAAATTCTTGGAACAAATTTGGATTTCTCCAACTGGGATGTGTTTTACACGGGGCTGTCCTTGATATCACTTCAACTGCCCTTGAAGGCAATTCAGAAGTTACAACTGGCCACAAAACCAGTGGCACATGCAACCCTAGGTTTGCCAATCTTACACCTCTGTTGTATGAGCTACATTGGCACCCAATTTTCTCCTGGGTGTAATTCAAGCTCCTAGTTGTCACCTTTAAATGCCTACATACCAAGGATCAAGATATTTGCAGGATTGCTTCTGCCAAACAGTATCTGCCCTTCCTACCAGATCGGATAGGGTAGGTATGCTCCAGCCCCTCTCCTGAAGTCTTGCCATCTAGTGGGAGCTCAGAGGTGTGCCTTTTTCTCTGTGTGTCCCTACCTTATGGAACACCCTCCCCACAAAAGATTCGGCAAATCCAGGTGCAGGGATAAAAAAAGAATATCTGAAGCAGGTGGTGAAAGATCCCAAAGGAATGACTGTGGAACCTGGTTTTGGTTTTCATTTTATGCTCTAATAGTTTCTTTTATGTTGTATTAATTTTATTATTATTACTACTCAGAATTTTGTTTAAGATGGGCAGCCATACAAATATTTCTTATAGAGGTAAAGTTTGGCATTCCACAGAAATGATTATTCTCTTTTCCCATTGAAAAAAGCCACAACATATCTGCAAAAATGGAAAATGTATGCAATTGCAGATGTTGCCCTTGTTGACTGCAAAATTCGGATGTTCTCTTCATATCCTACTTCTGTAGTTTGCTGGGGACACCAGTTAGCTTTTCTGGCATTGGCTGTTTTCTCTAAACATAAGTTCTCTAAACTGCAGAACCCTTGTGTGTAATATCGTTTTGAAAATAGGCTTGTTTGCAACCGTCATGTACAAGATCGTATTGTAATTTCTTGTAATTTCTGCTCTTTATCAGGCCTCCAGAAACACCTCAACCTCGTCCTATGGAAATAACGTGAGTTACTACATATACTACAAAACTATTGCTAATGTTGTTTTCCTGTTTAAAATTTAGAGCACCACAGAAATTCTTGTGCATTTTTGTTGAAATGAAATTATTAGAAAACTTTGTGTTGTTTCCATCATAATTGAGTAAGTGAGCAGAGTTCAAAACTTTGGAAGAAGTTTCATTGAATTTTTAAATTTCTGGGATATATTTGAATAGATATATTTTAGCCTATGTATTATATGACTTAACCTCTGCAATAATGTATTTTATTTTTCACATGTAACTACATTTTCCTCATATTTTAGCAATCCAAAAGTGGAGATATAATCCAATTATTATTTTAGAAACAGGTACAATGGATACAGACCCAGTTGTTGCAGTGGTTTAAGTAACAGACTAGAAGCCAGGAGGTGGTGAGTTCTAGTCTCACCTTGGGCATTAAGCCAGGAAGGTTCTCTCAGCCTTAGGAAGGAGGCAATGGCAAACCACTTACTTTACTTTTACTTTTATTAAATTTGTATACCGCCCTTCTCCCTTGCGGGACTCAGGGCGGTGAACAGGCATAATAAAACAGTAAAACATCCGATACAAAATTACATTAAAATACATTAAAAACTAATTAAATTTAAGGGCCTGTTCTAAAAACCAGATAACCATATAAAAACAGTTAATAAAATCAACTAAAATCAATTTAAAAATTACAATCGATTAAAAGAAAACTACACCAGGCCAGCCGCACGAAATATTTGTGTTTTCAGGGCCTGACGGAAGAGGCGCAGGTCGGTGATCGTACGAAGGTCGGGGGGGACAGATCGTTCCAGAGGGCAGGGACTGCCACAGAGAAGGCACTCCCCTGGGGGTCGCCAGCCGACATTGTTTGGCCGACAGTACCACAGTACCGCTCTGTGGGAGCGAACTTGTCGGTGGGAGGTATTCGGTAGCAGGATGCGGTCCTGCAAGTAACCAGGCCCCATGCCATGGAGTGCTTTAAAGGTGGTTACCAACACCTTGAAGCGCACCCGGAAAGCCACAGGCAGACAGTGCAGCTCGCGCAGGAGAGGTGTCACGTGGGAGCATCTTGAGGCTCCCAAAATCCCCCGTGCAGCCGCATTCTGCACCAACTGGAGCCTCCGGGTGAACCTCAAAGGGAACCCCATGTAGAGAGCGTTGCAATAGTCCAGGCGGGAAGTGATGATGGCTTGAGTGACCGTGTGTAGAGCATCACGATCCAGAAAGGGGCGCAATTGGCGAATCAAGCAAACCTGATAAAAAGCCCCCCTGGCCACGGCCATCAAATGATCATCTAATGACAGCCAGGAATCCAGGAGGACACCCAAATTGCACGCCCTCTCTGTGGGGGCTAATAATTCGCCCCCAATAGCCAGCAATGGTACCAGCTGACTATATCGCGACGCTGGAAGCCACAGCCACTCGGTCTTGGACAGGTTGAGTTGAAGCCTGTTTCTCCCCATCCAGACTCGCACGGCCTCCAGGCACCGTAACATCACTTCGACGGCATCGTTGGGGTGGTCTGGGTAGAAATGTACAGCTGGGTGTCATCAGTGTACTGGTGGAATTCTACCCCAAAACCATGGATGATCTCACCCAGCGGCTTCATATAAATGCTGAACAGGAGGGGCGAGAGGACCGACCCCTGTGGCACCCCACATGTGAGGTGCCTTGACGTCGACCTCTGCCCCCCTGCCAACACAAATTGCGACCGGTCGGAGAGGTAGGAGGAGAACCACCGCAGGACAGTGCCCCCCAACCCCAACCCCTCCAACCCGCACAATTGGATACCATGGTCGATGGTATCGAAAGCCGCTGAGAGATGTAACAGGACCAGGATAGAGGAACAACCCCTATCCCGGGCCCTCCAGAGATCATCCACCAATGCGACCAATGCCGTTTCCGCTTCCTAAATCTTTCCTAGAAAACTGCAGGGACAGTCCAGACATTTGCTAGAAGTCAACATTGATGTAAAGGCATGCACAAAAACAGTGATAATTAATAAATCCAACAAAAACCTTCATGTAAATCTCTCCAAACTGGTTAACTTAGAGCAAGAATGCCATCTGGGTTCAGAACCAATTAAACAAACAACTGTGCCTTTAAGATATGCCTTTAAATGTTCTTTAAAGCGTTAGAGCTTTAAGGCTTTTAAAGAAGTGCAGAAGAAGTTCTTTATGTTGGGATCAGATTCTACAGTATTTTCTTCAAGGACACATTCACATTTTACAGGGGCTAAAATGAATTTGTTATTCCATTGTATCCTGTTCTGTTTTTTTCTCGAGGCATAGAAGAGACATGAACCACTGGTGCTTCCAGAAAGCTAATCCACTTCTAGTACCAAAGTTAGAGACATATTTGTTTATGTTCTTATTTATTGGATATGTGTTTTATCATTTCTTTTCTGATGGACTCAAGATAGCATATAGGGGAGTCCCACTTATTTTACCCCAACAGCAACTAACCTGTGAGGTAGACTTATCTCAGGAAGTGACTGTCTCCAAATTACTCAGAGGGCTCCATGACATTTGTGGAGATTTGAACTTGGATCTCTCCACACCTGGTCCAACAATTTAACCCAGATATCCTTTAAGTCACACTCTCAACTATGAATCAACAAGCTGAAGCAGAATGAGAAGACATAAAATAAATACATGTATAAGAACCAAAAAATTGAAAAAAGCTAGCAGTGTCTGCTTAGACGTTTTGGAAAAGCTAGACTTCAAATTCAACAGAGCTGAGACCCTGGATTTTACAGCAAAGCCATTTTAGGATTCTTATGAGCAAACACACAAGTTGCTACCTTTAGAGAAATTGTGAAATTCTGGGAAACGAAATAAAAGAACACAACCTTGTCCTTCATTAACAATTTAAACTTGGATTAATCTCTGTTTCTGCTTTATCTTCCTAGGGAAATAATGCCACCACCCCCACCAGCACCAATTGAACCTCCAGCTCCCGCTCCTGCTCCAGCTCCAGCTCCTGCTCCAGCTCCTGCTCCAGCTCCACCTCCACCTCCACCTCCAGCTCCAGCACCTGTTAAAAAGGCCAGTTCAAAGAAACTGTGAGTATCTGTAGAGTTATATGTGTGGGATAGAATTCCTTTACTTGAAGGTAGATCCACCTATAGATTCTAATTCATTCAGTTTATGAAAGGGCCAAGGTGGCACAGTGGTTAGAATGTGGTATTGAAGGGTAACTCAATTGCTCATTGCCAGAAGTTCAATCCTGACTGGCTCAAGATTGACTCAGCCTTCCATCCTTTCAGTGTCATTAAAATGAGGACTCAGATTGTTGGGTACAATATGATGATTCTGTAAACCTGACTCGGTATATCACAATGAAGATAGACAGAAGTCTAAGTGCTGTTGCTATTCTTAATTATATTTATATAAACTGATTGTGTTTTAGAGTTGCTATATTAAGAGAAACTGCACGCAATTCCTAGCCTTATCTATAGGCAAGCAAATTGGGATGGAGCGATATTTGCTCAGGAGGAAGAACAAAATTCTCCAATAGAATGGAGAGGACCATTTATCTACAGCATGTTTCTCAATCACAGAACCTTTAAGATGAGTGGATGTCATCTCCCAAAATTCCCTAGCCACCCATGCTTAATATTCCTCTTAAAGTCCCTGAGGTTGAGAAAATCCAGTCTAAACTTCCTTTCATTTTAAGACGTTTGAAAAGAAATGAGCCATTATCCTTCCTGGTATAATGTGTCCATAGGAAGGATGCAATCTCAGTTGTAGCAGAGTTCTTTTTAACTTCTCTTCTGTTAAAACACTTTTCTCTTCTTTGTCAGGTCTGAAAAAGAAACACCCACTACTGAAACCACACCAACAACCGAGTGAGTAGTTTATTTTATTTTTTTTATTTTTATTTATTTAAATTTATATCCCACCCTTCTCCACAGAGGACCCAGGGCGGCGCACAGGAAATGTAAAAACATACAAAATACAATAAATATAATTTAAAAGACTATTAAATAAACCTATCCTGCGCTAAAACCAAATTTTAAAAACCCAATTTAAAACTACCTAAAAGTCCCCATCGGAGGTTAGGCTAGGCCGGCTTGTTGAAACAAATATGTCTTGAGACATTGGTGGAAGAGGCGGAGGTCGGTGATGTTACGTAATTCAGGGGGTAGGTCATTCCAGAGGGCTGGCCCCGCCACAGAGAAGGCTCTTCCCCTGGGTGTCGCCAGTCGGCATTGTCCGGCCGACGGCACCCTGAGAAGGCCCTCTCTGTGGGAGCGTATCGGTCTAAGGGATGTATGGGGCAGGAGGCGGTCTCGCATATAACTAGGCCCCGAGCCATGGAGCGCTTTAAAGATAGTTGTCAGAACCTTGAAGCGCACTCGAAAGACCACAGGAAGCCAATGCAGCTCGCGCAGGATCGGTGTTATGTGGGAGCATCTAGTTGCTCCCATAATCACCCGCGCGGCTGCGTTTTGAACTAGCTGTAGCTTTCGAGTGCACCTCAAGGGAAGCCCCATGTAGAGAGCTATACAGTAGTCGAGTCGGGACGTCACGAGAGCTTGAGTGACTGTGCGAAGGGCAGCCCGGTCCAGTAAGGGGCGCAATTGGCGCATCAGGCGTACCTGATGAAACGCCCCCCTGGCCACGGCCGCCACATGGTCCTCCATGGACAGCCGGGAATCCAGGAAGACACCCAAATTGTGCGCCCTCTCCACGGGGGCTAGTGTTTCGCCCCCAATGGCCAGAGTTGGAGTAATCTGGCTGAACCGGGGTGCCGGAAACCACAGCCACTCAGTCTTGGCAGGGTTGAGCTTGAGTTTGTTACCACCCATCCAGATCCGTACGGCCTCCAAACACCGGGACAGCACTTCGGCGGCATCGTTGGGGTGGTTTGGGGTGGATATGTACAACTGAGTATCATCAGCGTACAGATGGTATTCCACCCCAAAACCACGGAGGAACTCACCCAGCGGCTTCATATATGTGTTGAAAAGGAGGGGCGAGAGGACCGACCCCTGAGTAACCCCACATAAGAGAGGCCTCGAGGTCGACCTCTGCCCTCCCGTCAACACATATTGTGACCGACCAGAGAGGTAGGACGAGAACCACCGCAAAACGGTGCCTCCCAGCCCCAAACCCCCCCCAGTCGGTGCAATAGGATACCATGGTCGATGGTATCAAAAGCCGCCGAGAGGTCTAATAGGACTAGGATAGAGGAATAACCTCTATCCCGCGCCCTCCAGAGATCATCAACCAACGCGACCAATGCCGTCTCGGTGCTGTGACCGGGTCGGAAGCCGGACTGGCGCGGGTCTAGATAATCAACTTCCTCCAGGTGTCGCGGAAACTGTTGGGCTACCACACTCTCAACAACCTTCACCAAAAAGTGAAGGTTGGAGACCGGACGATAGTTCTCTAGTAAAGCTGGGTCCAGGGACGGCTTCTTGAGGAGGGGCCTCACTACCGCCTCTTTCAAGACGGCAGGTAAGGACCCCTCACTCAAAGATGCGTTGACAATGCCCTGGAGCCAGCCTCGTGTCGTCTCCCAGGATGCCAGTACAAGCCAGGAGGGACACGGGTCCAATAAACATGTGGTCGCCCTAAGTTTCCTTGACAGCCTGTCCATATCCTCGGTGGTAACAAAGTCAAACTCCTCCCAAGAAGGAACCTCAAGACTAGTCTCGGACAGTCCCACAGGACCTCTGTCAATGGAGGGTAATAATAATAATATAATGATAATAATTTTTATTTCTAACCTGCTCTCTCTCCCCGAAGGGACTCGAGGCGGGGCACAGGGAATTAAAAACAACTAAAATCAACAAAGTACAAAATTAAAAATACAAATATAAATAAATGACTAAACTAAATAAAAATAGATTAAACAAATAACCCTGCGCTAAAATCCCTTGTAATATTAATCCCCTAACCTTAAAAGAGACTACCCTAGGCCGGCCAAGCGAAAAAGATGTGTTTTTAGTTTTAGGCGGAAGGAGCGGAGGTCTGTGGTTGTTCTAATGTCGGGGGAAGGTCGTTCCAGAGGGCAGGGCCCGCCACAGAGAGAGCCCTTCCCCTGGGCGTCACCCGCTGATAAAGTCTAGTGGACGGCACCCGGAGAAGTCCCTCTCTGTGGGAGCGAATCGGCCGTGAGGATGTATGGGGCAGGATCCGATCCCGCAGATAACTAGGTCCCGAGCCATGGAGCGCTTTGAAGATGATAACTAACACCTTGAAGCGCACCCGAAAGACGACAGGTAGCCAGTGCAGCTCGCGCAAGAGCGGTGTAACGTGGGTAAACCTAGGGGTTCCCATTATTGCTCGCGCGGCTGCGTTCTGGACCAACTGAAGTCCCCGGGTGCACCTCAAGGGGCGCCCCATGTAGAGAGAGTTGCAATAGTCCAGTCGGGATGTCACGAGAGCATGAGTGACTGTGCGAAGGGCGTCCCGATCCAATAGGGGGCGCAACTGGCGTACCAGGTGAACCTGGTAAAACGCCCTCCTGGCCACGGCTGTCACTTGATCTTCCATCGACAGCCGGGTATCCAGGAGGACACCCACGTTGCGCGCCCCATCCACAGGGGCAAGATGTTCGCCCCTATGGCCAGAGATGGAACCAGCTGGTTGAATCGGGCAGCAGGAAACCACAGCCACTCGGTCTTGGTCGGGTTGAGCCTGAGTCCGTTACTTCCCATCCAGATCCGAACGGCTTCCAGGCACTGGCACATCACCGCTACGGCATCGTTGGGGTGGTTTGGGGTAGATATATACAGCTGAGTATCATCAGCGTAGAGATGATACTCTACCCCAAAACCATGGATGATCTCACCCAGCGGCTTCACATATGTGTTGAACAGGAGAGGCGAGGGGACCGACCCCTGAGGCACCCCACATGTGAGGGGTCTCAAGGTCGACCTCTGCTCTCCTTTCAACACAAATTGCGATCGGCCAGAGAGGTAGGAGGAGAACCACCGTAAAACGGTGCCTCCCACCCCCATCCCCCCAGCCAATGCAATAGGATACCATGGTCGATGGAGGTCTAATAGAACCAGGATGGAGGAACAACCCCCATCTCTGGCCCTCCAGAGATCATCCACCAACGCGACCAATGCCGTCTCGGTGCTATGCCCGGGCCGAAAGCCGGACTGGCGCGGGTCTAGATAATCAACTTCCTCCAGGTGACGGGGAAACTGTTGTGCCACCACACTCTCAACAACCTTCACCAAAAAGGGAAGGTTGGAGACAGGACGATAGTTGGATAGTAAAGCTGGGTCCAAAGAGGGCTTCTTCAGGAGGGGCCTCACCATAGCCTCTTTAAGAGAGGCAGGCAAGGAACCCTCACTCAAGGAAGCGTTGACAACCTCTTAGAGCCAGCCTCGTGTCACCTCCCAGGATGCCAGTACAAGCCAGGAGGGACACGGGTCCAGTAAACATGTGGTGGCTCGCAGTCGCCCACGTAACCTGTCCATATCCTCGGAAGTAACGGAGTCAAATTCCTCCCAAACAAGATCCGTCTCGTGGCATTCCACTGGGCCAGCAATGGGGGCTAACTCGTTCTGTATCTGAGCGGTTTTCTCCTGCAGATAAGACACAAATTCCTCTGCTCTGTCCTGTAGGGGGGCTTCCCGCACCCTCTGTTGAAGGAGGGAGCGGGTCACCCTAAACAGGGCGGCAGGGCGGTTATCTGCGGATGCTATGAGAGTGGCACAATGGTGACGTTTGGCCACTCTCAGCGCCACAATGTAAGTCCGTAAATGGGCTCTTACCTGTGTCCGGTCAGATTCAGAGTGGGTAGACCTCCATCTTCTCTCTAGGCATCTCTTGTGGCGTTTCATCACCCTCAGCTCCTCGGTAAACCAAGGAGCCAGGGTGGCTCGCCGCCGCAAGAGAGGCCGCAAGGGCGCGACCCGATCCAAGGCTCCCGTGGTCGCAGTATTCCATGCGGCCACGAGGTCCTCCATCGGGGCACGGGTCAGGGGTACAGGAAGTGGCCCAAGCGCCGCCTAGAACCCATCAGGGTCCATCAGGCACCTGGGGCGGAACCAGATAGGCGACTCGGGTTCCGCCTCCCCGCGGTGAGCGGCAGCAGTTGGAAAGTCGAGCCGGAGAAGTGAGTGGTCTGACCATGACAAGGGCGTGATGGCTATATCCCCTAAACCCAGATCACTCTTCTATTGGCCTGAGACAAAGATGAGATCCGGTGTATGTCCACCCTCGTGAGTGGGGCCTTGAATTAATTGGGTCAGGTCCATGGCCGTCATGGAAGCCATGAACTCCCGAGCTACCGCGGATGATTCGCCCGCCGATGGCAGATTAAAGTCCCCCATGACTACAAGTCTGGGGGTCTCAACTGCCACCATAGCGATCACCTCCAGGAGCTTGGGCAGGGCTGCTGTTACATAGCGGGGAGCCAGGTATACAACCAGCAAGCCCAACTGCCTCCCTAGGCCCCACTTCACGCAGAGGGACTCACAACCGGTAGTCTGCGGCAGAATGGTCTCTCTCGGCTCAAGACCTTCCCTAACAATAACCGCTACCCCACCACCCCTACCTAGGGCCCGAGGCTGATGAAAAGCGTGGTAACCTGGTGGGCACATTTCAACGAGGGGGAGTCCACCCTCGTGGCCCAACCAGGTCTCCGCAATTCCTGCCAGGTCCGGCTCCCCCTCTGACACAAGGTCATGGACGAGGGGGGTAGCTCATTCCGAATCCGAGTGATTTTCTCCTGCAGATAAATCCCAAATTCCTCTGCTCGCCCTTGCAGAGGGGCTTCCCACGGCCTCTGATGAAGGAGGGAGCGGGTCACCCCAAACAGGGCGGCAGGGCGGTTATCTGCGGATGCAATAAGGGTGGCGCAATACTCACGTTTGGCCACCCTTATCGCCACTAAGTAAGCCCTAATATGGGTTCTCACTAGTGTTCGGTCGGCTTCGGAGCGAGAGGATCTCCATCTGCTCTCTAGGCATCTCTTGTGGCGTTTCATCCCCCGAAGCTCCTCAGTAAACCAAGGAGCCTGGGTGATTCGTTGCCGCAAGAGAGGCCGCAAGGGCGTGACTCGGTCCAAGGCCCCCGTGGCCGCACTTAACCATGCTGCCACTAGGTCCTCAGTCGAGTCGCGGGGCAGGGTCACAGGAACTGGCCCAAGCTCCCTCTGGAACCTTTCCGGGTCCATTAGAAGCCTGGGGCGGAACCATATAGGAGTGTCCGGTTCCGCCTCCCCGCGGTGAGGTGTAGCGATTGGAAAGTCCAGCCGAAGGAGAGCGTGATCTGTCCATGACAAGGGAGTGATGGCTAGATCCCCTATTCCCAGATCACAACTCCACTGTCCCGAGACAAAGATGAGATCCAGTGTGTTTCCCCCCTCGTGAGTGGGGCCTAAAACTACCTGGGTCAGGTCCATGGCCGTCATGGAGGCCATGAACTCCTGAGCTGCTCCAGAGGCTTCGCCTGCCGATGGCAAGTTAAAGTCCCCCATGACTACTAGTCTGGGGGTCTCAACTGCCGCCTCGGCTATCACCTCTAGGAGCTCGGGCAGGGCTGTTGTTGCATAGCGAGGAGCCAGGTATACAACTAACATGCCCAACTGCCTCCCTAGGCCCCATCTCACGCAGAGAGATTCACATCCGGTTGTCTGGGGGATCGTGGTCTCCTTCGGCTCAAAACCTTCCTTTACGATAATCGCCACCCCCCACCCCTCCCTAGGGCCCTAGGCTGATGGAAGGCGCGGTAACCTGGTGGGCACATGTCCACGAGGGGTATACCCCCTTCGTGGCCCAACCAGGTTTCCGTTATACCCACCAGGTCCGGGTCCCCCTCTGACACAAGGTCACGGATGAGGGGGGCTTTTTGAACCACGGACCTGGCGTTGCATAGCATCAGCTTCGGGCCCCGGGTCTGTGATTCCTGCCCACCTAGTCTGCGATGGGAGAGCAGAGAGTTGGAGCACGTGACCGCCTGAATCCAGCGGCCACGGTCTTCCAACTGATGATGACCATTTCGTCTCCCTCTGCCCCTGCCCCTCCCCAAGACCGGATTGATGGAAAAAGCCACCGTGGAAATGACCCCCCCTCCCCTTCCTCCGTTTCCCTACTTCCGCCCTCCAGCCTCAATTGCTGTCCCCTCCCTGGACTATTTTTCCCTTCCTCCCTGGAACCCCTAAAATCCGAATTAAAAACCTCCCTAAAAAACCCCTCAACCTGCGCTTTGCCCACCTCTCAGGATTAATCAGTCCATCATCGAGGTGGGCCCGTGTTAGACAGGAGGGCCAGGCCTGCAAGAGGAGAGACTCCCGCAGGCCAAGGAGGTCGCGTCTAGAGTACATGATAAAAGCCCCCGAGGCAGTCCAAGTCCAGGAAGGCAAAACACAAGTCCGAAAAGCAAATAAAGTGGCTAAGTGCAAGGATATTCTTCAGGATGGGGGGTAAAGTCAAAATAATCCAGAGTCTTATGGATGGGGAGATCGAATCCAGTCCCATTACAGGCCCCATCCATCTGTGTTTCCGACCAAAAAGGGGCTTAGTTCGTATTTAATGCCGCATGGCTAATTAGTCCATCATGCGGCCTGATGTAGGATACTGCCCTCTAATGGCTCAGATATTATCGGCTAACCTCCTCCAGTCCCGTGCACTCACTCCAAGATGTTCCAGATGTTCAATATCTTCCCGGGTCGTCCTCGGCCAGGTCCACCATTCCACGAACCGGCTGCAGATGTTCCACGCCTGACTGCTCAAACCAGCATACCACGTTCCTCTCAGCTCTCCATTCTCCATTCTCCTTCTTCAACTTTCTCCTCGCCAACTCATCTCCATCTCGTCATCTCTCACCATCTCATCATCATTCTCATTCTCCTTCTCCTTCTTCCATTTCCACCGTCTCCAACTCCTTCCCATCTCCATCTCATCATCATCTCTGTCCATCACTCTCGACCTCCGTCCATCTCTCTCGATCTCTCGCCCCTCTCTCCTTCCATCTCTCTCATTCTCTCTCCTTCTTCTCTCTCCTCCTCTCTCCTTCTCTCCTTCTCTCTCCTTCTCCTTCTCCTTCTCCATCTCTTTCTTTTCTCCTTCTCCTTCCTCCGACTCCTCCAACACCAGCTTCCTTCCAAGCCTCCACACCTTCTCTCACCAACCTTCTACTACCATCCAACCTCTCTTATGAGCAGTCCTCGCCAACACAAGCCGGTCGGATGGAGGATATTTTGGGCACAGGCCACGGTAGTACCGCACGACCTGCCACTGGGAGAGTTGAACCTTTAAGATGAGTGGATGTCATCTCCCAAAATTCCCTAGCCACCCATGCTTAATATTACCATCTTAAAGTCCCTGAGGTTGAGAAAATCCAGTCTAAACTTCCTTTCATTTTAAGACGTTTGAAAAGAAATGAGCCATTATCCTTCCTGGGATAATGTGTCCATAGGAAGGACGCAATCTCAGTTGTAGCAGAGTTCTTTTTAACTTCTCTTCTGTTAAAACACTTTTCTCTTCTTTGTCAGGTCTGAAAAAGAAACACCCACTACTGAAACCACACCAACAACTGAGTGAGTAGTTGAGTCTCTCTCAAGGATTGTTATTGAGCTTATATCCTTTTTCCTCCAAGATATTTCCTGGGAATTTTACAATTTTAAATTGACAATTTTAGATGCATCAGAATTCTTTTTAACTTCTATTCAGTTAAAATGTTTTTCTGTTCTTTGTCAGGTCAGAGAAAGAGACGCCCACTAGTGAAACTGCACCGACGTCTGAGTGAGTAGTAGAGTCCCTCAAGGATTGTTCTTTAACTTATAACCTTTTTCCTCCAAGATATTTCCTGGGAAGAGAAGGAGACAATCTTAGTTGCAGCAGAATTCTTTTTCACTTCTTTTTTGTTTGTTCTTTCTCAGGTCAGAAAAAGAGACGGCTGCTAGTGAAGCCAGTCCAAAGACTGAGTGAGTACTACAGTCTGTCAAGGGCTGTTCTTTCACTTACAACATTTTTCCTCCAAGTTATTTCTAAGTAATGAGTTTGATTAAAACAACATCTGATTTGTACTGTTGCTATTGCAGCTTTATCGTTATTAAAATCAACAACTTTGCACACCTAAAAGCCTTTGCATGTATAAACTAAATATAAAATACGCTGCAGCAGAATTGTAACACCCTGGGAGTTAGATAAAAGAAGGCTTAAATATGGGGTTGACTGTCCTCTAGGCCCAACAGAAGAGACCACAATGCAAGATGAAAGAGAACCTTCTTACTAATAAAATAACATAAAATCCTCATGACCGTATTTGGAGCATCAAAGAAAAGCAAGTCATAAGCAGTAGTATTTGGAAGTAAAGGACTAAAATGGTAGCTCTACTGCGTGAGGAACCCATCCAAAAAGCAAGCTTACATACAAGTGATAACTGACACAGAGAACTGCTACAACACAGGCAGTTCTTAAAGCTCCTAGAGTGGCCCATGTTACATCACTGCTCTAAGAGCTTCCCTGGCTGCTGGCTTGCTTCTGGGTGCAATTCGGAGAGTTGGTTATTGCCCTTAAAGCCCTGCATGGCATAGGTCCAGGCTATTTGAGGAACAGTCTCGCCCCATTGAGGCAGGCCCACTCCACTCACGTCAGCAGAGGAGGTGAGCTTCAGGCTCCGTCAGTCCAGGAATTGTGGCTGCTGGGGTACAGGAGAAGGACCTTCTCTGCTGGGGCTCCTGCCCATCGGAACAACTTACCCTTGAGGTGAGATCGTCTCCCTTCCTTCTGACCTTCCATAAGGTTAGAACTGAAGAGGTGACCCTGCCAGAAGGCTTAAGGGCCCAAACCAGAGACAGCATCACACTGGAGGTGGCTGGTGAATTAAGAGGCAATCCCCACTGAGCATCCTGCTCCCTCCTTTCCTATCTTTTATCTTTCAGTTATCTTTCATTTATTAACTTTGTCTTTGATTATAGTCATTTTTATAACCTTAGAAATATTTATCTTTTAAGCTGTAAGCCTCACAGGGTTGCTTAGGAAGAAGATGGGTGGCAATTAAATTGAATAAATAAACAGATACATGAGGAGGGCAAGCTGACAGGTAAAGATAAAATATTCAACTGCAGCCAGAACAATACTTAAATTTTGCTTTTAACTTTTCTCTTAACCAGGGCTTCAGAAGAAGGAGGAGAAACCGAAGCTGGTTCCACAAAAGCGTAAGTAGCTTCAGTGGGCAAGTCAGGAGGATTTCTCTTTAAGAATTTTTGAAGGGATTCAGAATGCATTATGGGATATTTAATGTGTAAAACACCTCATAAATCTCATCATTTTATTTCACTGTTCAACAGTAGAAAGAAAAAGTTCTAGAAGGAAATAGGAAAAGGAAGGAGCAAAATTAGAAAAGAGCAACAACTTTTTACCTTTTCCTGTTCTGGAGTACCAAACCCCTATTATGAAAGGGAGCAGATGCTCCTTTCGGTGTCTATTCATTGTATGTTTCTGTTGCATACATGTGGATGTAATTTCCAATCACTTTTCTATCTATCTGATTCCAACAGATTGGAGGCTTTTTCAGTTTTGCTTTTGTATTTAAATTGGATCCTATATTTACTCCTATACTGGATCCTATATTTGAAGAATAGTCAGAAACCTCCTGCTCGCCATAGGGCTTCACTTCTCCCTTTCCTATCCTCACCATGGATAGAAAGTGAGGCTGCCAGACCCCAAGTAGCTATTGGGAGAAGATTCTATGGGTGAATACAGAGGCCTTTTCTCTTAGAGCAACTGGCTATGAGAGGGTTGTTCAAATGCAGCTCTGAAACACTGAAATTCTTGCTCTTCTCAAAAAAATAATGGCACCTCAATATATGGATATTTCCTTAGAAGTCCCTGAGAATAAGGGTGCTGGATCAATTATAATAATAATAGCTTGACAAAAGTTGAAGAGACTGATTAGAAAAATAGGTAGCTTTATAACCGCATCGTAATTTGTTCTTTAATTCCTTTTATATCTACAGAGAGTCAGAAGGAGGAGACGAAGAGGAAGACGAAGACGAAGAGGAAGAAGACTAATCCTACTTATATAAAATACTGCTTGTTGCTATATATTTTACTATTAAATACATTTCTCCATACATCTTTTTATTGTTATCCTTATCCTGAAGCTTTAAAACATTTCAGAATAGCTATTCTCCCATCTGGAGCAACTGGAAATGGGTTGAGCTAAGGGTCTTATTCCTCATGGCCCTGCTGGCTACCAATGATAAAATCTATATAGGTTTCCTGATGCCAGAATGATGTGTTACAAATGTGTAGATTATTCACATGACATTTCTGCAGCAGTCACAAAGTTTAAGGGAGAATTTTTATAAAATGTTTTATAGATGGTATTTGGATCCTAAGAAATTATCATGTATGTATCCTAATTTTCAACCTAAATGCTGGAGATGCGGGTGTTTAGATGCTACTTTCTTCCATGTATGGTGGACTTGCAATAAGGTCAAAGCTTTTTGGATAAAAATATGGTGGGTTATGCAAAACGTATTTAAGAAAAGATTAGAATTTACCCCGCAAATGTTTCTATTGGGCATAACTAAGGATTTTCGTAAAGGGGAAACAAAATTGTTTTTGTATATGGTTACAGCAGCTAGGTTGTTGATTGCTCAACATTGGAAGAAAGATTTTGTACCGACAATTGCTCAATGGATTCAAAAAGTGGCGGGGTTTGCGGAAATGGCAAAACTTTCAGCTTTCCTAAAAGACCAGAAGCAGGAGAGCTACACGCAGGAATGGGCAAAATGGATTAATTATATACAGAATAAATATCAGACTGGGAAATACCATGTAGCTTTTAGGTAGGAATGTTTGGATTGATAGGTGAATAGATTAAACAATATCTGGGATGTTTGGAATGTTTAAAGTGGTGTACAGCGGAACTCAGGGGGGGTGGGATTGACTGGGAGGTGGGGGTGGGTTAGGGTGGAGGGTGGGGAAATATAAGTGGATAAGCAATATAGAGATGGGTATAATGGGATATGGTCATGTTATGATGCTGAATTAACTTAGAAAGGGTGTCAGGGAGAGATTGATGTATTTTATACTAAATTTATATCATGTTGGTCGGGGGTATAATACTCAATATTTGAATGAGAACTTTATTTTAAGATGGGGGGAGGTGAGGCGTATACTTTTTGTATGTGATTTTATATTATATGTCGGGGGGGGTAAAAGGGGGGAAAACCTGTCTGAATAAAACTTTTGCAATTAAAAAAAAAAGAATTTTTGAAGTGATTCAGAATGTATTATGGGATATTTAATGTGTAAAACACCTCATAATCTCTGTTAGATCAGATAAAGGAAGGACACACTCAGTGATTTTCAGCTCTTCATTGCAAGATATAGCTCAAATAAAAAACAGCTGGCTGCAGCCCCTTTTTAAAGGTAGCCGCTGGTACGAACGGGCCAATCACAGCCGGCTCTGGTCCCAGCCAATCAGGTCACTCCATTACATGTGGACTGGAGTAGAAACCTCTATTGTGAGGACACAACAATCTCGTCATTTTATTTCACTGTTCAACAGTAGAAAGAAAAAGTTCTAGAAGGAAATAAGAAAAGGAAGGAGCAAAATTAGAAAAGAGCAACAACTTTTTATCTTTTCCCGTTCTGGAGTACCAAACCCCTATTATGAAAGGGAGCAGATGCTCCTTTCGGTGTCTATTCATTGTATGTTTCTGTTGCATACATGTGGATGTAATTTCCAATCACTTTTCTATCTATCTGATTCCAACAGATTGGAGGCTTTTTCAGTTTTGCTTTTGTATTTAAATTGGATCCTATATTTACTCCTATACTGGATCCTATATTTGAAGAATAGTCAGAAACCCCCTGCTCGCCTTAGGGCTTCACTTCTCCCTTTCCTATCCTCACCATGGATAGAAAGTGAGGCTGCCAGACCCAAAGTAGCTATTGGGAGAAGATTCTATGGGTGAATGCAGAGGCCTTTTCTCTTAGAGCAACTGGCTGTGAGAGGGTTGTTGAAATGCAGCTCTGAAACACTGAAATTCTTGCTCTTCTCAAAAAAATAATGGCACCTCAATATATGGATATTTCCTTAGAAGTCCCTGAGAATAAGGGTGCTGGATCAATTATAATAATAATAGCTTGACAAAAGTTGAAGAGACTGATTAGAAAAATAGGTAGCTTTATAACCACATCATAATATCATCTTTTATTCCTTTTATATCTACAGAGAGTCAGAAGGAGGAGACGAAGACGAAGACGAAGATGAAGAGGAAGAAGACTAATCCTACTTATATAAAATACTGCTTGTTGCTATATATTTTACTATTAAATACATTTCTCCATACATCTTTTTATTGTTATCCTTATCCAGAAGCTTTAAAACATTTCAGAATAGCTATTCTCCCATCTGGAGCAACTGGAAATGGGTTGGGCTAAGGGCCTTATTCCTCATGGCCCTGCTGGGTGCCAATGATAAAATCTATATAGGTTTCCTGATGTCAGAATGATGTGTTACAAATGTGTAGATTATTCACATGACATTTCTGCAGCAGCAGGATTACTCGTATGTATGTATTCGTTTATTTATTGCTTCTCTATAAAATGTTCAATAATGTTTCTACGTTGACAAAGGCTGAATAAGTATCAGTTCTTTTTACACACACATACTCACACACACACACACACTAGCAGGAAGTGAAATAAGACTCACAGAGTGACTAAAAATCCACAACACTTACAATACAAAAGGAAAATGTGACAGATATTAAAAAGACTGAGGAATAAAGCAATATTCACTTGACGGCAAAATAACAAAATTAGCTGTATAAGAATGTTCTCCTTTGCAAAGAAAACATTCAATTTTCCTCACTTCACTTTGTTAGGAGCAAAAAAATAAAAAAATAAAACAGCTTTTGAAAAAAGCTTTCATGGTTCAAATTGAGAGATGTGAGAATATAAACTCTTTCTAAAATCTTTGTCCCAAGTCAAAGGAGCTCTAGATGTTGAGCCCAGAAACAGCCTGTGCAGCTAATAAGTAATTGGAATAGCATGGGAAATTTCCCAGTCTTAAAAAATCTTGCAGCATTATTTGGCCCACTGAAATTTTAAGACTCTTTGAAGACAATGCACTGTGGAAGATGACCACAGCAGGAAGAAGGGGAGACTGGTTGTCAACTGCAGGAAAAGTGACAACCAGCTTATCAGCCAAAACTGATGAAGAATCTTTATTTCTTGTTATAAACTGCTTAAGTTTTTAGGGGCCACATTGGATCAGGAAGCTCTCCGAAAACCACATTCAGAACTGCATGAATACTTTAAACACATGCACACCAATATTCCCTTCTTGTATGCTTAGCTTCAAATTTCCTAATAATTAATCTATCTACATCATTCTTTATGTTCATTGAGGGGGAAAAAACAACTTAAATTCATCTACCCTTTGTGGTATTTCTGGATCCTTCTCATCTAGAAATTGATTGAAACATCAAAGTTAACATGAAAAAAGAAGGAAATCCTTAATGGGCCTCTTACTACTACCACTATTAGAAACTAGCCATTCAAGCGAGAATATGACTACTTTAAGCCTCACCTCCAGCATAGAATAATAGAAGGGTTGGTAGTATCAAAAGCTCCAATGAAATCAAAGTGGAACCTTATTTGTTCCTGAGATATTGCTGTTCTTTGTTTAAAAATAGAGCTATTGATCGAAAGTCACATGGCAAAGCACGGTGTCTGCCTTGCTATATGGGTTTATAATATGATAAACAAGCATTCTTGCAGCTATGGGAAAATTATTGTATTTATAGCAGAAGCCACAAAGTGAAGCCATCTTGTTATTTTTACACTCTCAAGTGGTAGACAAAGAAAATAAAAATGCTTGAGAGATTATCAACTACAATTATAATAAATGAAACATATTAAAAAGAAAGGAGGAAAGGCAATATTTACATAGTAAAGGTTTTGCAGAAGTGGCAAGTGTCCAGTAGATGTCTAAGAACCACATCCATAGATGCCTGAGAGATATCAGGAGAGGCACCATTTCAGTTGAGGTAGAAGTGGAAGGTTGCAGACAGGAAATCCTAGGAATCTGATTTGATGGCAACTGTTGGGGAAGCTTGGCAAGTCCTTGTCTGAGTAACTGGGGTTATTTCTATTGCTGGGCCAAAAAGTTGTGCTTTAGGGTTGCGAAAAAGATGAAATACTTAGGGTTATGTTGACAAATACAAATATAAAACTGCTTCAAAATAGTTATGTTCCTCTTTGGAGGGATGAATATTTTACCAAAGATGCTTTTTTTAAATTCCAGACCTTACCAACACTTGCAAATGACCATCCATTTAAACAATGTCAGGAGGATATTTGTAAGTTTATGCGGCAAGGGAAAAAAGAATTAGACAAAAGCTACTGCAAGATGTTAAGGAAAGAGGGGAGTTTGGGTCTACCAGACTTGAAACTGTATTTTGATGATTAAAATAATGGGTGAACCTCCAGAACAAGAGGCTACTTGAACTAGAGGGCCATGAATTAAAGTTTGGATAACAAAGCTATCTATGGTATGATGAAATTAAAGTTAATGTTGATTTTAATAATCACTTTGTTAGATGTTCCACACTAAGAGTTTGGAATAAATATAAAACAAGGCTCTCTAGGAAGTTGCCTCTTTGGATGTCACCCTAGGAAGCTTTTTTTAAAGAAAAGAAATGGTGGCAAAGCCAGACTGGTTTATCTTTCAACTCTGGTTGACCCAAAACTAAAGCCGAGGGAAGAACTGGAATCACAGGTTATGTTTGCCATTGTTTTACTTGTCAACAACTGAAAGAAAGATTAAAAGATAAAAAGTGTTATGGGTTTGACTTTTAAAAAAAGGAATTGGAAATTTTACTGTGTGGAAATGATGAACATATTATTGCTAAGATTAATAAACTGTTAGTGAAATTGAATTTGAAAAATGAACATATGAAACATTGCATATTTCAGTGGACAAGGAATTTTAAATATGTGATGCTTGAAGAATGGGAAAATATGTGGATGAAGAGTTTAAAATGTACATTGTAATTCAAAATAAACTTTTTATAAGATGATCAGAGGTAGGTTCCTACAAGTTCGGCCCGGTTCACCCAAATAGGTAGTAAAAATCTGGGATACCTTTCCAAACCAGTAGTAATGGCAGCCTGGCCACGCCCCCAAACTGGTTCCCCAGTCACTGGTCGCTCACCCTGCCCAGTCTCTGCTCTGCAGCTTGTCTGCTTGAAACACTGCACCCCTGATCTGTCTGCTAGGTAGGCCTGCGGGTAACAACTTAGCTAGCTGCCCCAACCCCCTTCCCAGCCTTCATTTTTGGGCACCCTGCTTTTTGCACTGTCCCCGCCCCGTCCCAGCTGTGGCTGCAACACTGGCTGCTTTGGGAGACAGTAGCCCAGTGTGGAGGGGGATAGCCAGCAAACTTTGCAGCCACATCGCTATGAAGTTTGCTGAGCTGAGCAGCCCCCTCCCCACCAGGCTAGCTACTCCCAAAGCTACTGCTGTTGCAGCCACAGCAGGACAGGACTGGGGCAGCTTGGCAAGCTGGGCACCTGAAAACAGTACAGAGGCACAGGCATAGGCTGGGTGGGGATGCAATATGTGGGGGGGGCTCCCCGCAGCCTTGGTTTATCTGGGTTGCAGCTGAGCCTGCTGTCCCAGGCCAGCAGACAGAGGCACCACAGGGCACTGCTGGGAGAATACTAATCTTGCTCTCCCCAAGTGCCAGGCTCCATCATTGCCATTGCCCCTGCCCAGCTTGCCCCCTGACTGGCTCCCAAGCTAGGAGGCAGAAGCTGGTTCCCCCTGCCTTATGGATCACCAATATGAGCGTGGCTCTCCAGGAGCTGCAACAGCGGCAGCTTCATCCAGGCAGGGAGGGGGCGACCTGAACCAGCAACCTTGCCGGGCTACCCCGCCCCCACCGTGGCTGCAACAATGGGGGCTTCGGAAGATGTTAGCCAGTGGGGAGTGGTGGTAGGCTAGTGTGAATACTTACTTGTTCATAGGCAGCTACACTGGCTTTGCCATTAAAGGCTACTACTTTGATCCTTTTGATTTTTCTAGGGCATGCAGAAAAGTGACCCTGTCTAGGGACCAACCCTGCTGCTGTACTTAGAAGGTGGGAGGCCTCTTTTCCACCCAGCTGCTGGCACAGGGCAACAAAAAGACCTAATAATAATAATAATAATAATTTTATTTATAACCCGCTCTCTCTCCCCGAAGGGACTCGAGGTGGGGCACAGGGAATTAAAAACAGTTAAAACAGACAGAAATACAAAATTAAAAACAAATTTAAAAACAAAATTAAAAACAAATCTTCGAGCATGCACAGCTTTCTTTTCACTGGCACAGGACTTTTCGGTGACTTGCAGCCAGCACCTGGGTAGAAAAGAAGCCTCCAATCCTCTGGCACTTAAAGAGATGGCTGAGAAGCTTCTTTGCCAGCCAGCCGATTCCCGGCTCCGGTCAGCTTGCCATCCAACAGATGTGGATGGGTCAGCGAGCGGAGATGGAGGAATCGGTTAGGGGGTGTTGCCAGCCTGCCGGTACTACCAGTTTGGAGAGCCAGTACCGATTTTTACTATCCGTTCGGCTGAACCGGTCTGAACCAGTAAGAACCCACCTCTGATCTGGACCTCTTTCAGTCAGGATTCTGGACCGATTATGGGATGGAAATGGCATTGGTGATACTTGTCGATGATCTCTGGTGAGAGCAAGATAGGGGTAGTGCAGCCACCTTCACTCTCCTTGACCACTTAGTGGCTTTTGATACTATTGGGCCAGTTTCAGGGACTGTTCTGTTCTGGCTCAGTTCCTTTGTCCATGGCTGGTCCCAATCAGTACTGATGAGAGTGAGAAGTCCAGCTCTCAACACTATTTTGTGGTGTGCTGCATGGCTCAATACTCTTTCCATTCTTTTTCAACATCTATGTGAAACCACAGGCTGAGATCATCCACCACCACAGATTGAGGTAGGTACAATATGCTGATGACAACAAACTCTATATTTCCACTCTTAGAGACCCAGATGATGACCTGGCTACTCTCTCATGGTACTCACAGGCTGTGGGGGCCTGGATGGGGGACAAAGGCTTTGACTGAGCCCTGGGAAGAGCAAATGGCTTCAGATACATGGTGCTGACCAGATTTGACCTTGTATCTGAGTCCTGCTGATTCACCTGCTCATGTAGAGGGAAGCCCCGCTATCCCTGAGCTGCGCCTTCTGGGGAATTTGGCTGCAACCATCTGGAATGGAGATGCAGCAGGGGGTGGGGGCCTGAAAGACAGAAGACTGCCAGGGAAGGAACCACAGTCTCAGGGGCTCCATCTAAAGGAGCTGCATTGATCGGGCAGTGCCCTGAAAGCATTCTGGAGCTGCTGCCTTGCAGGGCAGGGCAGAGCTCAGCTTTTCTTGCCGAGTAGCCCCAGTGAAAGAGGTCCGTCATCGGAGATCTCTACCCCTCTATTCAGTAGACCCACCCAGCCCAAAGGAGACAAAGTGGCCAGCTGGAAATGCACATTTCCCTCCTGCACCCGATGCACTTTGGCTCCACTGAGACCACAGGTCAAGTAGGCCACTGCCATTGCTGCCCAGAGCACCTGGTCTACCCATCCCGAAGGAGGGAAAGCGGCCCGCTAGAAAGGCTGAGTAGAGGTGGTGAAGCATGCCCAGGCCCAGCAGGCAGAAAACGGCCAGCATGAGTGGGGAAAGGCAGATCCCCATTGGAGTCCTGGCTGCCCAGTAAATATGGGGTGGAAGGGAGGCATGTGATCCCAGCTGGGCTTGGCCATAGCGCAGATGCGGATGAAGCTTTCCCCATTCGTGGTGGCTGTCTTTTGCCTTCTGGGAATGGGGATTGCTTTTACCACTTCTACTCGTCCTTTCTGGCTGGCCACTTTGCCTTCTTCAGGATGGGTGGACCTGGTGCTCCGAGCGGTAACAGCAGCAGCCTAAAGAACCTGCGTGAGTTGCTCATGGCCTCCGTAGAACATGACTTCTTAGAACTTCATTGTCTTCCATTGGGTCATTTTATACCGATTTAATATATTAAAAATTACTCAATATACTTTTAATATTCCAGTATCACAATATCTAATAATTCCAAAGAAGTCCATTATTAATAGAATTTAGTCAATCCCAGAATTATTCCTACAAGTCCCCTAAATTTATAATCCTTAAAAGCTATAAATTGAAATGTTACCATCTTTATAATTTTCCAGTTTACACCTTTCCATTTGTTCAAATTTTAAAGTATTATTTATCTTTTCTTATTTCTTTCCGCCCCCCTTCTATCACCTTTACTCTTTTGCCTCATAGAATGTTCAATTAAGAAGCATTATTAATCCAAATCTAAATTGGCCCACCAAGTTCCCTCAAGTCTTTCAAATCCACCTACCAGTAAACAATTGCAATAGTGTTGTGTTACCATGACCACCACCGGCAAGTCAGTCAAGTCCAAAGTGAGCGCGGATTGGTTCTGACGCAGCCGCAGTCTGGCGGGAGTTTTAGAGGCTTGTCATTGGCTAAAGTGTTTTAACAGCTGAGTATAAAAGGGCTGTCAGTTCGTTCGTTTGTTGTTCGTGTTAATGTTAAATAAACCGTAGTTGCAGTAACCTTGTCTCCTCGTTTACCTCAGGGCTTAGTTTACAATAAATAGGGTTATTTGCAATTCCATTTGTCTAAAAGCTCACAAGATATTTCCAAACATCCAAGTGCCTACTGAAATAGAATCCAGGTCAAGTGGCCTTCCAGATTGACTTTCAGTCCTTTTCTTTGTGTATCTCAAACAATTATCACTTTCCCAGGCTGCAGTAATCTTCTTCCTCCAGTAGATGGCTCTCCTGCTCCAAATCCATTAAACAGCGTGTGGCTTGTCAACCAATCAGGGGTGGTTAGAAATAAAAATAATTAAAAAAACATCAGTTTCTCCCACTAATCCCTTTTCAAAGTATTGTTAAATATTTTCTAGGCTTTCTATGCTTTGAAGTTTCTATTAGATATTTCTTTCACATCTAGGTCTCTAATCTTTCCCCATGCATCCAATTGCCGCTTTCTTAACCTTTGGAGATTATTTTTTTAATATTCTTTTACTTGGGTTAGGTCTCTAGAATAAAAGTTGGAAGTTGTCTCACCCAGTTTCAATGCTCTGTCCATGAACCTTATTGTCCCAGTTGTCACAGCTTGTGATTTGCCAAAAATGGCCGCCATCCTTGCTCCTCTCTCCATGTTTGTTATTGCCCATGTGTCTTGTACCCTTCCTGTCTGTGTTATACACACAAATTATTTCCAAATTATTTGAAGAACAAGAATCAAGATGATTGGGCTTGTTTCCTGGCAGATGTCTCATTGCCAGACTAGGTGACACCATCAGTGCTGTGAAGGAGGAAGATTTGTTCCCCGGTTGACTTCTGGGGTCTTTCCTGACCAGAGCTGGTCTTGGGGATTCCTGTTGTGGACTGTCAGTGGCTGCCCCCTCCAGCAGCCGAATTGGAGGAGGAGGAGGTGTGGGAGTCAGGGTCAGCATCAGGACAACCTAGGAGCTCCAAGGGGGAAGAGGGAATGGATCTGGCAGAGAGGGAGAAAGAAGTGGAGCCTGGGACTTTCTTTTTTTTAGAGCATATGGATGGTGAAGCTACCAATAGAAAGTAGCACTCTTCCAAGAAAAGACCAATTCCCTATTTATAATTAACTAGCCATTCCCAGCCACGCGTTGCTGTGGCCCAGTCTGGTTAAATGGCCAACCAATCTGTGTGTAGATCTACACCTGCACACCTGCACACATACACACAACCATTGTATAACCCACAACCTACCTACCTATTGTATTTCTCCCTCTCCATCCCTCTACCTACCTACCTACCTACCTACCTACCTACTGTATTTCTCCCTCTCCCTCTCTACCTACCTACCTACCTACCTACCCACCTACTATATTTCTCCCTCCCTCTCTCTATCTCTATGGACAGAGTATTTTATGTCATAAAGGATGACATAATACCTGTGGCCCACTGCTCTCTCTGTATCCATCTACCTACCTTTTAAACAATTTTTTACATTTCTATTGCATGTACCTGGCACAGGTGTGATATCTACGCAATCTATATATATATTCATTGGTACTGTATTTCAAAGGAACATTGTGTGAAAATTTGAAAGCGATCGGTGCAGTACTTTTGAAGATTAGCGGTTTTGAACAAACTCTTGTTACATTTTTATTAATATAGATGATGATTGAAAAGACAGTATTATTTTTATAGTTGTCTAATAAATGACTTACTAATAAAAATAGAAATATACTTGGTCCCATATATATTTTTTCCACAGGGAGCAAATATTTTCAATAAAAGAGATAACAGCTTTTAAAATAGTGATTATTTCCCAACCATCTTACCCAGATCACTTCGAATTGAGTGGAATAGGCTGGTAAGATTAGTGGAAAATATTGAACAGAAAGGAAGGAGCAAGAGATGTAAATGATGCTATTGAAAAGTATGGATGCCCTTGAGATTAGGCTTGGTAAAGTCAACTGGGCTGAAATCCTCTCTTTTGTAACATCTTTGCTTCCTTTCCACTTACTTTTTCCTTTCTTTCTCCAGGTTTTCCCTCGCCTTTCTCTCCAGCCTAGCTGCTCTTTTGTCCTCTATTGTCCTCTTTTTCTTGTCAGGACTAAGAAAGAATTGTATGGGGGTACCAGGGTCTGTATACTTGCGTTTGTGTGTGACAGAGAAGTTTCTCTATATAAGATTTGTCAGGGGGTATATAGAGACCAGTCAATGTTTAAAAGGAGGAAAGTAATTTAAATTAGTCATGAAATTAAGTTCTTAGGTATTTATTTTTTGGTTGAATCTTCCTTTTCATCAAAGGTAGATTCTGGGGAGGGTATGTGTGTCAACAGCAGTTATAGCAAAATGATGAGCATGTGGTGATTTAATCACCCAAAAGCCACCAGCGATCAATTTATTAGTTAGGACATTTGATACAAGGATGTTTCTGTTTGCCATGGGACTTAAATGCAGATACCATCATCATGTTCCCCTCTCCCCACAAATATCCCTAGTCTTTATCATCCCCAAGTGTGGCAAATGTGAAGGCAGGAAGGATTGCTTTACAATCTTTTTTAAACTCTTCCTTTGGAAATCAGGCGAATGCCCCAGATTGTACTCAGAGATTTAATTACTGTGGGTCACTCTTCCTGTTACTGCTTTTTCCCCTCCTTGAATTGTCATTTTTAATATTCTCAAGTTTAATTTTGTTTTTTTAGATTTACCATATTGTAAATTGTCCCACAGATGAAAATGAAAGGACATATTGACACAAATCAATCTAGCCTTTGATCTTTGCTTTCTGTTAAAGAAGTTGCTTGTACTATTTTGCTATGGTTAGGAATCATTGGTTAGGAATTCATTTTGTAAGAGAATTGTACTCTTTTCTATCTGGTTCCTTGCTTCTGTAATTTGCTTCAGAGCTGGGCACATCCTTGGAGACAGTTCCCAGGAACATAGAGGGCTGCCTAGGAGCATGTACACACAAAGACAAGGGATACTTTGTAAGATTGCACAGCATGGACAGAGACAGGGGCCTGAACAAAGAACGCTTTAAAGATCATGTTGGTGAAGAACTTTTGTCTGATTGGATAAACATTGTTTCTATCGGCATAAAATGTATATAATACTCTGAGCCACTCTAACAGTGTGTAACTATTCCTTACATGCTTTTGTCTGTATTTTGCTTTGGCAAAAGAAATAAAAAAGCTGTTATTTTTGCAAGCCTCGTCTTGAGTCTCACTCTCTTTGGCTTCTTAGTGGCTCTGGGAAACTTCTAGTACTCATGATATAAACTCCCAGGATTTGAGTTGCTTGCAATGTGACACAGATACAATGAATACACCTTGGGTGAAGTAAGAGAGCTGTGTGTTTCACAGGAATTTCTGATCATTTCTCTGCTCTTTCCTCTGTGGATGATTATCTTGCGTGCACTATAGCAGGCTAACTTTGCTCACAGTTGGAATTTAATCGTGAACGGCTCAGGTCTGCCTCGGCTTTCCATCCTTTCAAGGTTGCTAAAATGAGGGCCTAAATGTTAGGGGAAATATGCTGACATTCTAAACTGCTCAGAGAAGGCATATAGGTAAGTCCTATTACTTTCCTTCTTCAACTGCTGACCCCTCTGTTTTCTAGATATAATATTGTGTAGTAATTTGTTTTAGGAACTGGAAAATGATAGCCAGGTCTTATAATCTGATTTTCCAGTGGAAGCAGATGATTCCCTACTGTGACTCTGACCCAAAAACATTAATCACAAATATCTGAGTGATAAAATCAACTCATTATCAATAAAAGAGGCCACTATTATATTGTTGCCATATTTTTTTGCAATTCTATGATGTCAGGAATCACGGTAAACTGATGTCACAGCAGTGGCATTATCCTGCAGCCTCCATAGGGAATAATATGTGGTTGCTTAGTAACCGCATAGAATCACCTCAATTGTTGGCTGCAATATTCCAAGCATCCTTCATTTGGGTAAAAGGAGCAAGAGGGGATAGTCATCATGAGATGCGTTGCCCCCGTTGAGAGACAAATGGTCCTGGTTGGAATGCTGATACTTTTTGAAAGGTTGGATGTATTCGTACTTCCATGCCCAGCCTCAGGAGAAGACTTATTTCTTACATTCCTAACAAAAAGGCGGCAATTTGCAGAAAGTGTAGGAAAACTTCAAGTAGAGCAAGTAAAATCTGCTTCATACAGAATGCCTCAACAATGGTGGAAGCCTGCACGACAACAAGCAGTTCTGAAGGGTAAGAAGTGGCCACAAGTCACTCCCAAAGCAAAATTAACAGAAAACAAAGAGAAAATTCATGAATTGCATATTCAAAAGGAACTGAATACAAAAATTGCACAAGCTCTGAAGGTTAACACAGGACTGAAGGTGCCTTTGAAAGAAAAAATAAGACGAAACAAAGACAAAACTCAAGAGCTGGAGATTCAAAAGAAAGTGCCTAAAGAAAGCTCTGAAGCTCTGAAGGTTAAGAGATGGCCGAAGGTGACTCTCAAAAAAAAAATAAAAGGAAACAAACGGAAAACTCATGAGTTGGACATGCAGAAGGAAGCAACTAGGGAAATGTCAGAAGCTCTGAAGGTTAAAAGGTGGCCACAAGTCACCCCCAAAGCAAAAATAAAAGGAAAAAGAGAGAAATATTATCAGTTGGAGATCCAAAAGGAAGTGGCTACTGAAATTTCAGAAGCTTATGGAGACATCAGCCTGAGGGTTAAAAACCCAGTGGAAAAGTTAAAGATCCATCGGACAATGGTACAGAAAGTTCATGAGCTTAGAAACAAATCAAGTGAAGATTATTTATTTGCTAGGGTCCCAACCAAAAGAAGAGGAATTGCAAAAACTCCTAGAAGACTTTCAGCAGAGCGAAGAGAACGTGCTTCACATTCCATGGCTGAAAACACAGGGAAGCCTGCAGTGCTACTACATCCTCAGCAGTTTTCTCCCCTTAAGAGGCCTCCTCAAGCATCCATTCACTCTTTACGCAAGCGCTCAATTTTACACCTGCCAACTGAGCTGCCACCCTTGACTACCTCTACTGTAGTGGATGATGATAGTAAGGAAGAGCCAGGTAAAGTGGTATTTATTCTGAAATCTGGCAACACATCAGCAAGGCCCCACCATGGAAAACATCTTTTAGTCGACCAGGAGCTGAAAGAGAAAAATCCTCAGAATGAAGAAATAGTGGAGAAACCTTTGGAAAAAGAACTTGAATCTCAGGAATCAAGAGAGGAAAACCTTCTAAGGCACTTAATGATTGGAGGAAACAACTCAGGAACTACCACCAAGGAGTCTGAAACTTTGAACGAACCATTGCCTGATGAAACATTCTCCAATGAAGCAGATAGGGAGTATCAGGAAGAATCCACATCTGTTCCCCCTTCATCTGACATTTTGCCAAGCACTGACAACTATTTTCTTCAGGCCGATGTCTTTGAAGCTGAGGTGAAAAAACAGTTGGCACACCTGATCGTTAATGAGCCTCTGAGGAACCTAATTGCCCAGTTGATCCGTATCATAAAAGTGAACTGCAGAGAACTGACTACCCAGACGTCTTGTGGTTTTCTCATCTCTAGAATAGGACTTGAAATGAGACTCTTCAACAAGAGAAAACCCATCCAGGAACCATCTGCTCGATTGAAACCCTACTTGTTGCTGACTAAAAATGAAACCAATATGACTACAGCAAGCTCCAGAACAATGGAGAAACCTTCTGAAGGGGTAAAAGCAACCTAGATAAATAATGCTAACAGTTGTACTAATAGCAGTATTACAAAATTTGGTTATGTAGATGTCTCCCTTTTCCCCCCCATAAGGCCCAATTGATGCAAATTGTGCATTCAAATCTGTAAAGACAGTTACTGTTTTTAAGAAAAGCCTTGTTAGATTGTTTATTGTAATGTGCATGTGCCAAGATGCTTCTCTGCCTGATTCCCATCTCTATATACAAGGATAAGAGACATATAAGGGTCTTACAAATTGTGATCAGCATCTGGGGAGAGCTGTGTATAGCACAAAGCTAAAGTAACTAAAACATGAAAACAGGGAAAACCGAATGAATTTTATTAGAATTAAATCAGAAATTTCAGATATGATTACTTTAATAAAACTGGATTGGTAAAACTATTGTTGCTTTTAAAGAGTAGGTGGACCCGAATATACTGTTCTTCTGGGGAAAAGAGTTCTTATGTTAAAATATGCAAAGGTCCACCTTTCACTTCGCTTTGCTTAACCTTGCAGATACCAAAGCAAGGAATTCAACAATATGGAAATGGCTTCAATTGGAGGTTGGCTGTTTCAGTGACAACAGCGATGGTGGTTATTATTGTAGTAATTTGTTTGATTGAGGTAAGCTAAAATATTTTTCAAGAGATCCTTATGTTAGTTTATTTACCCACAATATTTCAAAGTCTAATAATGAAAAGATAAACTTCTTCAAATTCCCAATATACTTCTTTATTGAAGAGCCAGCATTTCCTTAAACACTGTAACTCGGAAACAAGATTACTGCAATCAGGATTTAATATAATATATTCAACCTCAAAAAAAGGGTGGATTGGTTTTTATAAAATTATTGGTGAGTGGAACAAATCATGACTAAATAAGTATATTAAGGTTGGATTCATTCCATCTTCAGTTCTGAGAGGGACTGTCTGACTGGAAGGCTTGATTTGCTCCATAATACCTTCTTATGTGGTTTACCAAGACCACATTGGAGACCCGAAGCCTTTTTATAAGTAAAAGATAGAGAAAAAGAAAAGTGTCTTATTGAGAAGCAGAGAAAAAACACCATCATTCTCTGTAACTATCATTGATTCTTTTTTCTCATGTGAAAAATATTTACATTTATCCCTCACAACTGCATCTCTCTGTTTGGATTCAACAGATCTGTTGTCATCAAACTGCCAAAGGAACAGAAGGAAGCCCTCCTGTAAAACGGTAACTCTTGCCTGGAGATTCTTAATTATTTACAACTCTCTACTGTGCAAATCCTGCTTATGAGGAACAGTCTCAAGATTAGGTGGCAATGAATTCACTTATAAGTTTCACTCTTAAAAAGAAAATTTTAGTTCACAAGATGCTGCATTTAAAAGTTGAAAACACTGAAAACATCACCAAATAATTTTTTGCTGGATGAATTTATATGTTTAGCATTGGCTTCCTGCTATATTCCTCAATTGGCCTCATATCCTTTTTTCCTCCTGATTGGTAACTTTCAATTATTTTCAGTGCTAAACAAATACATTAAAGTTCAGATTTCCGGGACGACATGCATGCTAGCAAAGCCTGCAGTGTGCACTCTTAAAACTTTGAAGAAAATTGCAAGTGTGTGTTTCAGCATAAGAGGCAATTAATTCTGCTGCTTGGTTATAGTTTGTACATGCATGGAAGAGTCTTGTGACTGAAAAGCCTTTTAAATCCATTTTGAGAAACATAAATTTATACGTACATCTTTCATTACATGATAAGAGTTTGTATACTCCTCCAGTACAGAAATGTATGCCATATTTGGTTTGAACATTGTCATAATGTTCATCCAGTCTAAGATCTCACTATTTTTCTTTTTAATTGTTTGTTTAAGGTCATTTCTGGGTAGAAAGGAGGATGATACACCTGAAAAACAGGTATGTAAATGTAGAAGCAACCACTGGTGATCTAGCTATATTCAATTTTGTTATTGGATCTGAAATATATGGTTCCACATTCCCATAGATATTACATATGTGGTTTAGTCAAGCCTGAATTACATCATCATCATAATCATCATCACATAGCACAGCCACCATTGTAACTGCAGAGGTGGGTTATAAAATGCCAAAAAAGAAACCCACTTGAATACCAAAGTGGGAATATTTGACTTGAAAATAAAATCAAGAAACTACAAGGGGATGCCAACAATTTGAAGTACTTGGGAGAAGGAAAAGTAAAAAACAAGAAGCTGAAAAATAGTTTATACAAAAATACAAACTGGAAGAAAAAACTATAACAGAAATCATGGGAGAACTAAAACAACATTTGATAGCAACAGCAAGGAAATAGAAAGATACGAAGGATGAATAAAACAATATTGTGAAAATGTCCAATTCAGAAGAAACCAGCCCCTTTTCTACCGGTCACTTGATGAAAATCGAATCCAAACTAATGTTCACATATGTAAAGAAAAAACTTTGAACTTTTGGAAAGAACTGTGAGGAAATCCAGTGGAATACAACAAAACTGCCTCCTGGATCAAAGATATTCAAAAACAAACAACATGAAACAAAATAGAAAATATTGTAATAACAATTGATATGGTTGCAAAACAAGCAAAGAAGTTGAAGAACTGGAGTGCACCTGACCTGGACAAACTGCATAGATCCTGGCTAAAACACTTGACCAGCCTCCATCACTGCACGGCCACTCAATTTGATGAAATAGATCACAAAACTTGAAGGGAAAAACTGAATGTGTGAAGTGTATTGAGTCAAAAATGGAAACCATATCTTAAAGTTTTATGTATTTTGTGTATTTATCATTATTCCTAATACATATTTTCAGGAGAAAAGTTTTGCTACAACCATTTTTGACTTATTAAATATAACAAAGATGAACAAACATAGCTTTGAAAGATTTTGCAAGCATCTTTTCCAACTCTGTCAAACCCTGTAATGTTGGAGATAGCATGCATGAAGCAAGATTGGTCGTTTGAAAAGATCCTATAAGAATATAATTCACTAAAATCAGAGTTGTAATGACCAGATGAATTGATAAAAGCCTTATTTCCATACAAGGTTAAAGCATATATTTATTTCATACATCATAGTTAAGCTCAAATCAAATAACATATATTAAGCATTACAACACTTACAATGTTTAAGAATGCTAATAGTGAAAGAAATTTTTAACTGCAGCTACTTATATTACTGGCTACTAACACTAATTAGCAGAAGTACAAAATACATTCTAGAATTCTCTATCATAGATAAAGAGGGAGCTAAAACTTGTGACCTAATTAGGAGTTCCCAGTTAAGTTTTCTTTAATTTGATAGCCACACATTCCTTCTGTAATAACCTCCATTTCAAGATCTGGAATTTGAATCTGAGACAGAAATAAAATGTTAATGCAACGCAAACATTAAAATCTCAGACTGAGATTTCATTATCATTTTTTCACATTCTTTCCTCATGCTCAGACTTCAGCAACTTCTTTTGGCAAACCTCTTTGGCTTAAGGATATTTATCAATCTCTTGATAAAGTATTCAAAAAAGAGACCAGTGATGAATCTCATAATGAAGAATCCTCAGAAGAGGAAGTGATATTCAGTCGTGAAAGCGCAAGGTATTTTTCTTTACTTCCCCTCCTCCCCTTCCTATATTACAAGAAAGAAATTCACAAATCAGGAGGAGGAGGAAAAGGAGGAAGCATTTAATCAACTCTTGGGAATTTTATGGACCAGGTCTTGCCACATCTTCTTATCTTGCACTAGTTCCTTGAGTTTTTGTCTGTTCTGGTTGATGTCAGGCTTTGATGGTGTCCAGCCACCATGTTCTTTGGCAGCCTGGCTTCCTTTTACCACTGACTCTTCCAAATGTAATTGCATTCTCCAGTGAACTCCCCTGTGCGACATGGCCAAAATAAAACTAGAGAGAGAATCATCCCATTCTGCAACTTATAAAATATCTTTACATTTTTAATTACAAAATTCTTGGAACGTATTTGGATTTGTCCAACTGAGATCACTGCAATGCATTTTACATCAGGTAACTAAGAAGCTACAACTGGCCACAAAGCCAGTGGCACATGCAACCCTAGGTTTGCCAATCTTACACCTCTGTTGTATGAGCTGTACTGGGTTCGTTTTCTTTTGGGTGTAATTCAAGCTCCTAGTTGTCACCTTTAAAAGCCTACATGGCAGGGATCACGATACTTGCAGGATTGCTTCTGCCTGACATTATCTGCCCTTCCTACCAGATCGGATAGGGTAGGTTCACTCCAGGTCCTAGTGAGAGCTCGGAGGTGTGCCTTTTTGTGTGGCTGGCCCTACGTTATTTATTTCTTTATTTTAATCATCAAGAATAATTTTTTGAACTATGAAGTCTGATTGAAGATGGCAAAGTTCTCAATTGTCTAAGCCCAAAATTTCAAGTCTGGAGTGGAGGACTCTTCATGTGCAATATTTCTGGACTCATTTGGCTGTATTTATATCTGATATGTAGTTTAGGTTCCAGACAGGTGAGCTGTATTCAAACATTGGTCTATACCAGGGGTCTGCAAGGTTGGTTCTTTTAAGGCTGGTGGACTTCAACTCCCAGAGTTCCCCAGCCAGCTATGCTGACTGGGGAACTCTGGGAGTTGAAGTCCACCAGTCTTAAAAGAGCCGACTTTGCAGATCCCTGGTCTATACAAACTGTATTCCCTAGTTTGTAATTCAATATTACGGGAGAAGAAGATGCACAAGATTAGGTTAACAACTCTTAAAGCTTTTTGGGCAATGCTGTTACAGTGAACTCTGGCACTTAGATCATTTGCGATGAGTACTCCAAGGTCCCCGACAGTGTGGGGATCATCTATGAGGTCATATCTGCCCAGCTTGTATTTTTTGTTCAGATTTTTTTTGTGCCAATGTGTAAGACAGAGCATTTGTTGATTGACATGTGGAGTTGCCAATGGTTTGACCATTATGTCACATAGTCACGGTTTTATTTTTAGGTTAGCAGCTTTGTCAGTGGTGTATAGTTTTATGTCATCAGTGAAGAGAATGCAGTTGCTTATAATATGATCCCAAAGGTCATTTATGTAAACTGACCTTTGGTCATTTTATGGAACACTCCCCCCCCCCCCCCAAGTTTGAGCAAACCCAGGTGCAGGAATGGAAGAAGAATATTTGGATCCGATGGTGAAACATCCCAAAGGAATGACTGGAGAGCCTGGTTTTAGTTTTCATTTTGCGGTTTAATAGTTTCATTTTATGGTTTATTAATTGTATTGTTATTACTACTCAGAATTTTGTTTAAGGTGGGTAGCCATACAAATATGTCTTATCGATGTAAAGTCTGGCATTTAACAGAAATGCTGATTTTTTCTTCCATTGAAAAAAACCACCACATATCTGCAAAAATAGAAAATGTATGCAGTTGCAGATGTTGCCCCTGCTGACTGCAAAACTTGGATGTTCTCTTCATATCCTGCTTCTGTAGTTTGGGGAGGACACCAGTTGGCTTTTCCGGCAATGGCTGGTTTCTCTAAACATGTTTTCTCTAAGCTATAAAGTCCATGTGTGTAATATCATTTTGAAAATAGGTTTGTTTACAAACATCGTGTACAAAAGCTGTGCATGAAGAACAAGCCATGCAAGTTGCAAAAAAATAAAATCTTAGATCTTACTGTTGAAAAACAAACCTTGTAATTTCTGCTCTTTATCAGGCCTACTGAAACACCTGAGCCTAGTCCTGCGGAAATAATGTGAGTTACTACATATACTACAAAACTATTGCTAATCTTGTTCTTCTGTTTAAAATTTAGACCAGCACAGCAATTCTTCTGCATTTGTTGAAATGAAATTATTAGAAAACTTTAGAGTGCTGTCCAACACAATTGAGTAACTGAGCAGAGTTCAAAGCATTGGAATAATACTTATGGTATTTTATTGAATATATATATATATATATATTCCCTAATTAAGGGAGGAAGCATACTGCTTTCCTCTTCTGTCTTTCGGCTCATCACCAGAGACCATCTAGACAGAAAGCCATGAGTTCCGTTGTATGATTTTTTAAATATGTGTGTTAGTTTTATGAGCAGATCAATAAATGAGCTGATCTATACTAGTCTCCCTGATTTATTTATTGATCAGCTCATAAAACTAACACACACACACACACATATGTGTGAGTTTTATGAGCTGATCAATAAATAAATCAGGGAGACTAGTATAGTATAGATCAGCTCATTTATTGATCTGCTCATAAAACTAACACACATATATTTATAACACACACACACACACATATATTTATTGACCAGCTCATAAAATTAACACACACACATACACACACACACACGTGTGTGTGTGTGTGTGTGTGTGTGTTGTGATACAAGCATATACTTATTCCCCTGTCTCATGTGATTAGGGGGAGAACCTGGCAGCTTAGTGGCTAAAACATCTGCCTAACATGTAATACAGCCCTGGTTCAAATCCCAATAAGAGTATGGCTAGCTGATGAGAATTAAATAGCTCGAAATAGATCTACCCTAGTCTCCCTCATTTATTTATTTATCAGCTCAAAACACACATGTATGTATGTATGTATGTATAGTGTATGTGTGTATGTATCCTCATATTTTAGCAATCCAAAAGTGGAGATATAATCCAATTATTATTTTAGAAACAGGTACAATGGATACAGACCCACTTGTTGCAGTGGTTTAGGTAACATGCTAGAAGCCAGGAGGTGGTGAGTTCTAGTCTCACCTTGGGCATTAAGCCAGGAGGGTGACCTTGGGTCAGTCATTCTCTCAGCCCTAGGAAGGAGGCAATGGCAAAACACTTCCGAAATCTTTCCTAGAAAACTGTAGGGAGAGTCCAGACATTTGCCAAAAGTCAACATTGATGTAAAGGCATGCACACAAACAGTGATTGTTAAATAAATAAATCCAACAAAAACCTTTATGTAAATGCCTCAAAACTGGTTAACTTAGAGCAAGAATGTCATCTGGGTGCAGAACCAATTAAACAAATGTGTCTTTAAGATGTGCCTTTTAAATGTGCCTTTAAAGCCGTAGAGTTTTAAGGCTTTAAAAGCACTGCAAAAGAAGTCCTTTATATTGGGATCAGATTCTATTTTCTTCAAGGACACATACACATTTTACATTGGATAAAACAAATTTGTTATTCTATTGCATCTGTTCTGTTGTTTCTCGAGGCATAGAAGAGACATGAACCACTGGTGCTTCCAGAAAGCTAATCCACTTTTAGTACCAAAGTTAGAGACATATTTGTTTATGTTCTTTTTTGTTGGATATGTGTTTTACCATTTCTTTTTGTGTCGACTCAAGATAGCATATAGGGGAGTCCCCACTTATTTTAAACCCAACAGCAACAAACCTGTGGGGTAGACTTATCTTAGGAAGTGACTGTCTCCAAATTACTCAGAGGGCTCCATGACATTTGTGGAGATTTGAACCTGGATCTCGCCACACCTGGTCCAACAATTTAACCCAGCTACCCTTTAAGTCAGGGGTCTCCAACCTTTGCAACTTTAAGTCTGAAGGACTTCAGCTCCCAGAATTCTCTAGCCAGCAAAGCTTCAAATTCAACAGAGCTGAGACCCTGGATTTTGCAGCAAAGTCATTTTAGGATTTTTATGAGCAAACACACAAGTTTCTGCCTTTAGAGAAATTGTGAAATTCTGGGAAACGAAATAAAAGATCACAACTTTGTTCTTCATTAACCATTCAAACTTGGATTAATCTCTGTTTCTGCTTTATCTTCCTAGGGAAATAATGCCACCACCCCCACCAGCACCAATTGAACCTCCAGCTCCCGCTCCTGCTCCAGCTCCTGCTCCTGCTCCAGCTCCTGCTCCAGCTCCACCTCCACCTGCACCTCCAGCTCCAGCACCTGTTAAAAAGGCCAGTTCAAAGAAACTGTGAGTGTCTATAGAGTTATATGTGTGGGATAGAATTCCTTTACTTGAAGGTAGATCCACCTATAGATTCTAATTCATTCAGTTTATGAAAGGGCCAAGGTGGCACAGTGGTTAGAATGCGGTATTGAAGGGTAACTCAATTGCTCATTGCTAGGAGTTCAATCCTGACTGGCTCAAGATTGATTCAGCCTTCCATCTTTTCAGTGTCATTAAAATGAGGATTCAGATTGTTGGGTGCAATATGATGACTCTGTAAAGCACAATAAAGATATATATAAGTCTTAGTGCTATTGCTATTCTTAATTATATTTATATAAACTGTGTTTTAGAGTTGCTATATTAAGAGAAACTGCACGCAATTCCTAGCCTTATCTATAGACAAGTAAATTGGGATGGAGCAATATTTGCTCAGGAGAAAAAACAAAATTCTCCAGTAGAATGGAGAGGGCCATTTATCTACAGCATGTTTCTCAATCACAGAACCTTTAAGATGAGTGGATGTCATCTCCCAAAATTCCCAAGCCACCCATGCTTAATATTACCATCTTAAAGTCCCTGAGGTTGAGAAAATCCAGTCTAAACTTCCTTTCATTTTAAGACGTTTGAAAAGAAATGAGCCATTATCCTTCCTGGGATAATGTGTCCATAGGAAGGACTCAATCTCAGTTGTAGCAGAGTTCTTTTTAACTTCTCTTCTGTTAAAACACTTTTCTCTTCTTTGTCAGGTCTGAAAAAGAAACACCCACTACTGAAACCACACCAACAACTGAGTGAGTAGTTGAGTCTCTCTCAAGGATTGTTATTGAGCTTATATCCTTTTTCCTCCAAGATATTTCCTGGGAATTTTACAATTTTAAATTGACAATTTTAGATGCATCAGAATTCTTTTTAACTTCTATTCAGTTAAAATGTTTTTCTGTTCTTTGTCAGGTCAGAGAAAGAGACACCCACTAGTGAAACTGCACCGACGTCTGAGTGAGTAGTAGAGTCCCTCAAGGATTGTCCTTTAACTTATAACCTTTTTCCTCCAAGATATTTTCTGGGAAGGGAAGGAGACAATCTTAGTTGCAGCAGAATTCTTTTTCACTTCTTTTTTGTTTGTTCTTTCTCAGGTCAGAAAAAGAGACGGCTGCTAGTGAAGCCAGTCCAAAGACTGAGTGAGTACTACAGTCTGTCAAGGGCTGTTCTTTCACTTAGAACATTTTTCCTCCAAGTTATTTCTAAGTAATGTGATTGTTTAAAACAACATCTGATTTTACTGTTGCTATTGCAGCATCGTTGTTAAAATCAACAACTTTGCACACCTAAAAGCCTTTGCATGTATAAACTAAATATAAAATACACTGCAGCAGAATTGTAACACCCTGGGAGTTAGATAAAAGAAGGCTTAAATATGGGGTTGACTGTCCTCTAGGCCCAACAGAAGAGACCACAATGCAAGATGAAAGAGAACCTTCTTACTAATAAAATAACATAAAATCCTCATGACCGTATTTGAGAGACAAAGAAAAGCAAGTCATAAGCAGTAGTATTTGGAAGTAAAGGACTAAAATAGTAGCTCTAGTGTGTGAGGAACCCATCCAAAAAGCAAGCTTACATACAAGTGATAACTGACACAGAGAACTGCTACAACACAGGCAGTTCTTAAGGCTCCTAGAGTGGCCCATGTTACATCACTGCTCTAAGAGCTTCCCTGGCTGCTGGCTTGCTTCTGGGTGCAATTCGGAGAGTTGGTTATTGCCCTTAAAGCCCTGCATGGCATAGGTCCAGGCTATTTGAGGAACAGTCTCGCCCCATTGAGGCAAGCCCACTCCACTCACGTCAGCAGAGGAGGTGAGCTTCAGGCTCCGTCAGTCCAGGAATTGCGGCTGCTGGGGTCCAGGAGAAGGACCTTCTCTGCTGGGGCTCCTGCCCATCGGAACAACTTACCCTTGAGGTGAGATCGTCTCCCCCCCTTCTGACCTTCCATAAGGTTAGAACTGAAGACCTGACTCTGCCAGGTGGCTTGGGTTATATTTATCTGTTTATTTATAAACAGATAAATGAGGAGGGCAAGCTGACAGGTGAAGATAAAATATTCAACTGCAGCCAAAACAATATTTTAATTCTGCTTTTAATTTTTCTTTTAACCAGGGCTTCAGAAGAAGGAGGAGGAACCGAAGGTGGTTCTGCAAAAGCGTAAGTAGCTTCAGTGGGCAAGTCAGGAGGATTTCTCTTTAAGAATTTTTGAAGGGATTCAGAATGCATTATGGGATATTTAATGTGTAAAACACCTCATAAATCTCATCATTTTATTTCACTGTTCAACAGTAGAAAGAAAAAGTTCTAGAAGGAAATAGGAAAAGGATGGAGCAAAATTAGAAAAGAGCAACAACTTTTTACCTTTTCCCGTTCTGGAGTACCAAACCCCTATTCTGAAAGGGAGGAGATGCTCCTTTCGGTGTCTATTCATTGTATGTTTCTGTTGCATACATGTGGATGTAATCTCCAATCACTTTTCTATCTATCTGATTCCAACAGATTGGAGGCTTTTTCAGTTTTGCTTTTGTATTTAAATTGGATCCTATATTTACTCCTATACTGGATCCTATATTTGAAGAATAGTGAGACACCTCCTGCTCGCCTTAGGGCTTCACTTCTCCCTTTCCTATCCTCACCATGGATAGAAAGTGAGGCTGCCAGACCCAAAGTAGCTATTGGGAGAAGATTCTATGGGTGAATGCAGAGGCCTTTTCTCTTAGAGCAACTGGCTATGAGAGGGTTGTTGAAATGCAGCTCTGAAACACTGAAATTCTTGCTCTTCTCAAAAAAAATAAATGGCACCTCAATATATGGATATTTCCCTAGAAGCCCCTGAGAATAAGGGTACTGGATCAATTATAATAATAATAGCTCGACAAAAGTTGAAGAGACTGATTAGAAAAATAGGTAGTTTTATAACCACATGGTAATTTGTTCTTTTATTCCTTTTATATCTACAGAAGTTCAGAAGGAGGAGACGAAGACGAAGACGAAGAGGAAGAAGACTAATCCTACTTATATAAAATACTGCTTGTTGCTATATATTTTACTATTAAATACATTTCTCCATACATCTGTTTATTGTTATCCTTATCCCGAAGCTTTAAAACATTTCAGAATAGCTATTCTCCCATCTGGAGCAACTGGAAATGGGTTGGGCTAAGGGTCTTATTCCTCATGGCCCTGCTGGGTGCCAATGATAAAATCTATATAGGTTTCCTGATGCCAGAATGATGTGTTACAAATGTGTAGATTATTCACATGACATTTCTGCAGCAGAAGGATTACTCGTATGTATGTATTCGTTTATTTATTGCTTCTCTATAAAATGTTCAATAACATTTCTAAGTTGACAAAGGCTGAATAAGTATCAGTTCTTTTTACACAAACGCATGCGCACGCACGCACACACCCAAACACACAATTGCGGGGAGTGAAATAAGATGGTGTGACTAAGAATCCGCAACACTTATAATCCAAAATGAAATGGCGCAAAGGGGGGGGGGCTTTGAAATATCAAGACAAAGACATTATCATTCTGAAGCAAATCCCCCCCAAAATTAGAGAAATAAGAAGGAAGTATTCCTTTTTATCCCAAAAATTGTTTAAAAAAGGGATCTGGTTCAAATGGTTAATGCCTGAAGGAATGTTGGTTTTCTGGGAGGGGGGCAGAGTCAGAGTTAAAACGGTAGAAGAGGCCTTTCTTAAGAAACATTCCCTACTCCTAGGAGACGAAGAAGAGGGAACGGGAGGGGCCATGGCCCCGCCCATTGGCGGGAAAGAGAAAGAAGAAACAATTTGCAAAGAGACTCAGATCTCAGAAATGAAGAGATTTTGAAACCATTACTGTAACCTGTGAAAAGGGATGGCAGGAAAAAAACAAATGATTGAATGTATGCATGTTGAAATGTGATATATATGTATCTTTTGCCAATTATTTTTCTTTTCTAATATTTAATTTGTACGGTATCGGCGGTGACCACCACCCTCAATATGGAAGTCACTAAAATGTTTATTTTCCCATATACATTGTAAAACCCAATAAAATTGCTTTAAAAAAAAAAACGAAAATGTGACAGATATTAAAAAGACTGAGGAGTAAAACAATATTCACTTGATGGCAAAATAACAAAATTAGCTGTATAAGAATGTTCCCCTTTGCAAAGAAAACATTCAATTTTCCTCACTTCACTTTGTTAGGAACAAAAAAATAATAAAAATAAAAGATTTTGAAAAAAGCTTTCATGGTTCAAATTGAGAGATGTGAGAATATAAACTCTTTCTAAAATCTTTGTCCCAAGTCAAAGGAACTCTAGATGTTGAACCAGAAACATCTTGTGCAGCTAATAAATCATTGGAGTAGCATGAAAAATTTCCCAGTCTTAAAAAATCTTTCAGCATTATTTGGCCCATTGAAATTTTAAGACTCTTTGAAGACAATGCACTGTGGAAGATGACCACAGCAGGAAGAAGGGTAGACAGTTTGTCAACTGCAGGAGAAGTGACAACTAGCTTATCAACCAAAACTGATGAAGAATCTTTATTTCTTGTTATAGAGACCGCTCAAGTTTTTAGGGGCCACATTGGATCAGGAAGCTCTCCGAAAACCCCACTCAGAACTGGATGAATACTTTAAACACATATGCACACCACTATTCCATTCTTGTATTCTTAGTTTCAAGTTTCCTAATCATTATTCTATCCATAACCACATCATTCTTTATGTTCATTGAGAAAAAAACAACCAACTCAAATTCATCTACCCTTTGTAATATTTCTGGATCTCTCTCATCCAGAGGTTGATTGAAACATCAAAGTTAACCTGGAAAAAAGAAGGAAATCCATAATGGGCCTCTTACTACTACCACTATTAGAAACTAGCCATTCAAGTGACAATATAACTAGTTTAAGCCCCACCTCCAGCATACAATTGTTTAGTTTGTCCAGAATAATAGAAAGGTTGGTGGTATTAAAAGCTCCAATGAAATCAAAGTGGAACCTTATTTGTTCCTGAGATATTGCTGTTCTTCTTTTAAAAATAGAGCTATTGATCGAAGGTCACATAGCAAAGCACAGTGTCTGCCTTGCTATCTGTGTTTATAGTATGATAAACAAGCATTCTTGCAGCTATGGGGAAATTATTGTATTTATAGCAGAAGCCACAAAGTGAAGCCATCTTGTTATTTTTACACTCTCAAGTGGTAGACGAAGAAAATAAAAATGCTTGAGAGATTATCAACTACAATTATAATAAATAAAACATGTTAAAAAGAAAGGAGGAAAGACAATATTTACATAGTAAATGTTTTGGGGAAGTTGCAAGTGTCCAGTATATGTCTAAGAACCACATCCGTAGATGCCTGAGAGATATCAGGAGTGGCACCATTTCAGGTTTGTTTGTTTGTTTGTTTGTTTTTCCAAATTTATACCCCGCCCTTCTCCTTGCAAGGACCCAGGGCCAGTTGAGGTAGAAGTGGAAGGTTGCAGACAGGAAATCCTAGGAATCTGATTTGATGGCAACTATTGGGGAAGCTTGGCAAGTCCTTGTCAGAGTACTTGGGGTTATTTCTATTGCTGTGCTAAAACGTTGTTCTTTAGGGTTGAGAAAAAGATGAAATACTTAGGGGTTATGTTGACAAATACAAATATAAAACTGTTTCAAAATAGTTATGTTCCTCTTTGGAGGGATATTAAGTCAGACCTACAAAGATGGGACACACCGCACCTATTACTATTGAATAGAATCTCTGTAATCAAGATGAATATTTTACCAAAGATGCTTTTTTTAAATTTCAGACCTTACCAATACTTGCAACTGACCATCCATTTAAACAATGTCAGGAGGATATTCGTAAGTTTATGCGGCAAGGGAAAAAAGAATTAGACAAAAGCTACTGCAAGACGCTAAGGAAAGAGGGAAGTTTGGGTCTACCAGACTTGAAACTGTATTTTGGTGCATACTGTCTGCCCTGATTAAAATAATGGGTGAACCTCCAGAACAAGAGGCTACTTGAACTAGAGGGCCATGAATTAAGATTTGGATAACAAAGCTATCTATGGTATGATAAAATTAAAGTTAATGTTGATTTTAATAATCACTTTGTTAGATGTTCCACACTAAGAGTTTGGAATAAATATAAAACAAGGCTCCCTATGAAGCTGCCTCTTTGGATGTCACCCCAGGAAGCTTTTTTTTAAAGAAAAGAAATGGTGGCAAAGCCAGACTGGTTTATCTTTCAACTCTGGTGACCCAAAACTAAAGCCGAGAGAAGAGCTTGAATTAGAAAGTTATGTTTGCCATTGGTTTGCCTGTCAACTACTGAAAGAAAGGTTTAAATGGGATAAAAAGAATTATGGGTTTGACTTTGTTAAAAATGAATTGGAAATCTTACTGTATAGAAATGATGAACATATTATTGTTAAGATTAATAAACTTAGTGAAATTGAAATGTGAAACATTGCATGATTCAGTGGACAAGGAATTTTAGATATGTGATGCTTGAAAAATAGGAAAATATGTGGATGAAGGGTTTTAAATTCACATTAAATGATAACCTAAATGAAACTTTTTATAAGATGGTGTATCACTGGTATCTAACACCAGACAAGTCATCTAAGATGTATAAAGGTGTGTCAAATGAGTGTTGGAAGTGTAAAAGTAAAGAAGGGATTTTCTATCATTAATGGTGGACATGTGATAAAGCAAAAAAAAAAAAAAAATTGGAGCGTGATTCATATTTTAATACAGAAAAAATTGAAAATAAAGATAAAGATAAAACCAGAAAGTTTCCTTTTCTGTCTAATGGAAAAAGACTTGGAGAAATCTTTTTGGAACTTTGACACTACATATCAGTGGTAGTCAGGTAGTCGCCCCCAAACCTGTTCTCCCATCAGAAGCTTTTTTAAAAAGTTTTTTCTTAAAAAAAAAATTGTGGAACCGGTGGGCGGTTAGAACATTTTGCTACTAATAGAGATACAAAAGTGGGTGGTAGGTATAAAAAGGTTGACTACCCCTGTCCTAGAACATCAAGTCATTAACATTATTATATATTTTTTTAAAAAGTATGATAAACCAGATTTTAAATCAGCACAAGGAGAGAAAATAATTTGAATCATGGGTGGGCTACTTAAATTGCCAATTCCAACCTTCTCTTCAACCGAGGAGTACAAATTAAAGCATCCCAGATAAACTGGGATGTTTATCCCAGATAAACACCTGTTTAGTTCATCTCTCACCTCCAATGAGAAGGTTCCCATCATTTCTTTAGTTATTTGATTGGACTGCTGAGTTGCTTGTATGGTTAGGAAGGTTTTTTTTTTAATCAATCTGTCTTAAATACATAATTCTTCCTGTCTCTATTTCTTTTGGTAAAGACTGATGTTTTTATTTCATCAAGACAAATGTTTTTCATGAGCAACATGTGCTTCACAGCACAAGCTATCCTTTAAAAAAAAAGTATAATAATCATCTCAGACTTCAGCTACTCCTAAAAGGACCGCAGTAATTTTGCTGTGTATAGGGAAATGAATGCTTCCCTACAGGAATCTAGAGCACCTTTTTTATGACTTTAAATATCAGAGGAAGGTCTATGTGTGCATGTTAATGTTTCCACTCTGAAACATTACTTACCTTTAAGGGTTTTGAATAGTAATAGAAAGATGAATGAGCAAATGTCAGCAATAAGGCTTTCTGGAGCAAGAAGAGCCACAAAATAATATCCAAGGAGCAACAAACTTCTCAGCGGAACCTTGGAAATCGGCACCTAAGATTGCAAAACAAATACTAAACACTCCCCCCCCCCCATCCACCAAGATATTGTACTTCTAGAATTAGGAGTTATAGGCTGTTCAGGTGAGATCCAAAGCTGTGAACTCCTGAAAAGCATCTATTTTCCTCCAGACTGACAGTATCTTAAGTTGGTCTTACCTCCCTGCCCTCCATTCAGTAGTATTCAGTCTGGAGCTGATCAATCAGGCATTCACATTTCTCAAGAATTAGAAGGGCTTCTACTGCATGATCTTTCCACAAATTCCATGGCTGTAAGCCAGGGATGTCCAAACTTGGGAACTTTAAGACTTGTAGACTTCAACTCCCAGAATTCTGGGAGTTGAAGTCCACAAGTCTTCAAGTTCCCAAGTTTGGACATCCCTGCTGTAAGCAAACTCCTACACGGAAGAGAGGCTGGGTTTTTGTTTCTTTTGTTTTTGTTATCCATCACTTTGAACTGTCACTAAACAAACTGTTGTAAGTCAAGGACTTTCATTCTATAGATTCTCATGTAGTTTTCCAGTTTTCAGGATCTTATTCTGGGAATTATTAAGAAATTGGAAAGTATTAAGTTATTTTGCAGCTCAAGAAATGGCTTGTCCCAGTCTTGCGTTAAACTATAGGTGGATGCATATAGTCCTGTCATAGTATGGGAGCCTGCTTTGCAATTATATCGATATGCCATTCTCCTGATTTGTCTTCCTAAGGGGAGAGGAAAATCTGCCTAGCAGCTTTATCTTACCTTGCATTATTATATACTTAATCCTAACAAGACTCAGGGGCCAATTATGGCTAGCTAAGATCAACCAAGTTTGGAATTTTTTCCATGCCTAGCACTGTAAGTTTACTTTTTAAAAATCTGTTTGAACTTTAAAATTGAACAATTTACAGGAACTTTACCAACAAGGTAATGTGGAATTGTGACAAAAGGAAGGTGGACACTTCAAGTCCTGGGGTGCTGTGGCATGCACTCACTGAACCCGTGACTCCTCTGGAACCTGTGGCAACAGGCTGATATTCAGGTGTTCTAACAGATTCAGAGGCTGGGAAAGGGCGTTGGTAACTTACCTGATACGCCTCTTCTAATAAGTGGGAGATAGCATCCATGCATGGGTTGACACTGTCCGTGCTCTAATTGGACTGAGTCTGATTACTAATTAATTAACCACTATATAATCTGCCTCCATGAGTGGTACCACCCAGTTTCCGGCGAAGAAAAAGAAAGACAGACTCAACGTGTTATCCAACAAAAAACAAATTTGAGTGATTTACAGAAGTAGCATAAAAAAATTCATCACCACATGTCAGATACAAACCACTAGAAATACAGAAGTAACAAACAGTTTGGAATAGATAAGGAACAGTCAAAAAATTTCAGGGGGGTGGGTGGATGCTATTTCCCCCTTATTAGAAGAGACGTATCAGGTAAGTTACCAACGCCCTTTCTCAATAAGGGTGGAGATAGCATCCATGCATGGGACATACCCAAGCCGTATAACCCTCAAGGGCGGGCAGGAGACTGTTCCGAGTATGACCCCTCTAACCGAACCGCCTGCAGGACTCTCCTGCCAAATGCAACATCTGCTGATGCAAATTTGTCAAGTTTGTAATTATGTATGAAAGGGGTCAGAGAGGCCCATGCAGCTGCCCTGCATATCTCATCCAGGGATGCTCGCGTTGCCCATGCCTTCGTGGTGGCAGCACTTCTGGTAGAGTGGGCAGTCACTCCTACTGGCCTTGACTCCTGGCATAAGTCATATGCTATTGCTATGCAACGCCTGACCCAGCGGCCAATAGTTGCCACAGAAACCTTCTGCCCTATGGAAGAGGATTGGAATGAAACGAACAGCGCTTCTGACCATCTGTGATTTGCCATGTGATCAATATAAATCTTAACCGCCCATCGTACATGCAGCATGTGCCATCAACGTTCCAGGTCTTGCTGGGGTAAGGGACAAAAATCTGGCAACACCACCTCCTGAGATTGCTGGAACCAGGATCCTACCTTTGGCACAAAGGAGGGATCCAGCATCAGGACCACCCTGTCCTCATGGAACCTGCAGAGATCATCTCTCACTGACAAGGCGTGCAGCTCGGAAATGCGCCTAGTTGATGTCACGGCCACCAGGAAAACCACCTTCCAGGTAAGCCATTGTAAAGAAATCTCCTGAAGTGGTTCAAATTTTGGATCTATCAGGGCTTCCAGGACCTTAGTCAGATCCCAGGTCGGATATCTATGTACTGCTGGCGGTCTTAGATTAACTGCCCCTTTCAAGAATCCCGAGATGTTGGAATGATGTGTTAACGATTGCCCTCCACTCCAGGTGAGTATGGCCCTAAGAGCAGCTACCTGCCTCCTAAGAGTGTTGGGTGATAACCCCTTCTCCAAACCATCCTGGAGGAATTCCAGGACCTGGGAAATAGTAGAATTAACCAGTGAAATATATTTGAGCACACACGATTGGGCAAAAATCTTCCAGGTGGCATTGTAAATTCAGACCGTCAATGGTCTCCTGAAGGCCTGGATAGTGGAAATGACCCTGCCTGAGATATCATCTTCCCTCAGTGCTAGCCACTCAGCTGCCAGGCTGTCGGCTGCAGCCCCTGAGGGTCTGGATGTTCCAGAGTTCCCTGTGTAAGTGCAACCTTGTCCGATGGAATCCTCCAAGGTGTCTCCACCGACAGTGCCTGCAGGTCTTCAAACCGGGGGTGTCCCGGCCAATAAGGTGCCAGGATGATGATCTCTGCTTTGACTTGAATGACCTTGCAGATGACCCTGGGGAGGAGAGGGAGGGAAGGCATAGAATAGGCTTCTGGGCCAGGGGCACCGAAGGGCGTCCACTCCCTCCGCTCCAGGCGTGCTGAACCATGTGAACCATGTGAAGAATCTCAGAAGCTGGGTGTTGACCGCGGTGGCAAATAAGTCTACAATCAGGAGGCCAAAGCACTGCATGATTTCCTGAAAAAGACAAGGATGCAAATGCCATACAGCATGGTCAACCCTGGTCCTGCTAAGCCAATCAGCAGTGACGTTTGTGACACCTGAGATAGGCTCTGCTGAGATGGATCCAAGATTCTCCTCTGCCCAGAAAAAAAGGTTATTAGCTTCAGCCATAAGATCATAGGATCGAGTTCCCCCCTGTTTATTAATATGTGCTTTGGCCGCCATATTATCAGTCAGAACAAGTACATGCTGCCCGGAGATGGAATCTTGGAAGTTCAGTAGTGCCAACCATATGGCCTGGAACTCCAGCCAGTTAATACTCTTACAATACAATAGCAGAGTTGGAAGGGACCTTGTAGGTCTTCTAGTCCAACCCCCTGCATGGGCAGGAATCTTATACCATTTCAGACAAATGGCTGTCTAACATCTTTTTAAAGACTTCCAGGGTTGGGGCATTCACAACTGCTGGAGGCAAGCTGTTCCAGAGGTTAATTGTTCTTACTGTTAGGAAATTTCTCCTTAGTTCTAAGTTGCTTCTCTCCTTGGTTAGTTTCCACCCATTGCTCCTTGTCCTGCCCCCAGGTGTCTTGGAGAAAAGTTTGACTCCCTCTTCTTTGTGGCACCCTCTGAGATATCGGAACACTGCTATCATGTCTCCCCTGGTCCTTCTCTTCATCAAACTAGACATACCCAGTTCCTGCAGCCGTTCTTCATATGTCTTAGTCTCCAGTCCTCTAATCATCTTGGTTGCTCTTCTTTGCACTCTTTCCAGAGTCTCCACGTCTTTTCTACATCGTGGCGACCAAAACTGTATGCAGTATTCCAAGTGTGGCCTTACCAAGGCACTATACAGTGGCATTAACACTTCACGCGATCTAGGTTCTATCCCTCTGTTGATGCAGCCTAGAACTGTGTTGGCTTTTTTGGCAGCTGCTGCACACTGCTGGCTCATATTTAAATGGTTGTCCACTAGGATTCCGAGATCCCTCTCACAGTTGCTACTATTGAGCAAGGTACCACCTATACTGTACTTGTGCATTTGGTTTTTCTTGCCTATATGTAGGACCTTACTTTTTTCACAATTGAATTTCATTTTATTAGACAGTGCCCAATGTTCAAGTTTGTCTAGATCCTTCTGTATCTTAAGCCTATCTTCTGGAGTGTTGGCTATTCCTGCCAGTTTGGTGTCGTCTGCGAATTTGATGAGTTCCCCATTTATCCCCTCATCCAAATCGTTGATGAAGATGTTAAAGAGTACTGGGCCTAAAACAGAGCCTTGGGGGACTCCACTGCATACTTCCTTCCATGTAGATGCAGTTCCATTGAGGACTACACGTTGAGTGCGGTTGGTCAGCCAGTTACGAATCCATTTGGTGGTGGTGCTGTCTAACCCACAATTTTCTACTTTATCTAATAGTAGGTTATGGTCTACTTTATCAAATGCCTTACTGAAGTCCAGGTAAATTATATCAACAGCATTCCTCTGGTCCACTGATTTTGTTACTTTGTCAAAGAATGCAATTAGATTCGTCTGGCATGATCTGTTTTTGACAAACTCATGTTGGCTTTTGGCTATTACTTTGTTTGCTTCTAGGTGTTCACTTATTTGTTGTTTAATTATCTTTTCCAGAATCTTTCCTGGTATTGAGGTCAGGCTGATGGGTCTATAGTTTCCTGGATCTGTTTTTTTTCCTTTTTTGAAGATGGGAACCACATCTGCTCTTTTCCAGTCTTCTGGCAGTTCCCCGGTGCTCCAGGATCTCTGAAAGATATAGTTCAGTGGTTCTGAGATCTCGTCTGCCAGTTCCTTCAGAACCCTGGGGTGTAATCCATCCGGTCCTGGTGATTTGAACTCGTCCAGGGCAGACAGGTGCTCACTTACCATTTTCTTCTCTATTTCAACTTGTGTTCCTAATCTGATATTTGTGGTGCTGTTTTTGATTGATTGGACTGTTTTATCCCTTTGTGTAAAGACAGATGCAAAGAAAGAGTTAAATAGTTCTGCTTTCTCCCTGTTGCTTATCATCTTCTTGCCATTTTCTCCCAGCAGTGGACCAATTGTTTCCTTAACTTTTTTCTTATTTTTAACATGTTGGAAGAAGCTTTTTTTGTTATTTTTTACTTTTTTGGCAAGCCTTTCTTCATTGTGAGCCTTAGCTTTCCTCACTTCATCTTTACAGGCTCGGGCTATTTGCTGATATTTTGCCTTGGTTATGTCCCCCTTTTTCCACTTTTTATATTTATCCTTTTTGTCTTTCAATTTGTCAGAGAGTTCTTTATGCAGCCATGCTGGTTTCTTTTGGGAACTGTTATTTTTCTTCTTCATTGGTATTGCGCTGGACTGGGCTTTTATAATCTCATTTTTCAAAATTTCCCAAGCTTCTTGAGTTGTTTTCCCCTTGAGGATTCTCATCCATGGAATCCTTCCCAAGCTCTCTCTGAGTTTGTTGAAATTAGCTCTCTTGAAGTCTAAGACTCTAGTTTGACTTTGTTCAACTACTTTTGTTTGCATAATGTTGAATTCCAGTATTTCATGATCGCTTGCCCCCAAAGTTCCTGTAGCTTCTACACCTTCTATCATTTCCTCTCTGTTAGTGAGAATTAAGTCCAATATTGCTGATCCCCTTGTTCCCTTCTCTACCTTTTGGGAAACAAAGTTGTCTGCTAGGTTTGTTAGGAACCTGTTGGATCTTCCACTTGGTGCAGAGTTTGTTTCCCAATTGATGTCAGGGTAGTTAAAATCTCCCATTACTATTGCAGTGTGCTTCCTACATACCTTAGTTAGCTGGTTAGCAAAAAGTACATCCACTTCCTCTGCTTGGTTGGGTGGCCTGTAGTATAGACCTATGACAATATCATTCCCCCCCCAACCTTTAATATTGACCCAAATACATTCAAGATAGTTCTCATCATTGTTGTGCTCTATTTCTGTAGAGATGTAATTATTTCTTATATATAGTGCAACTCCACCTCCTCTTTTATTTGGTCTATTTCTTTTAAATAATTTAAATCCTTCTAGCTGTATGTTCCATTTGTGGGTTTCATCCCACCAAGTTTCTGTAATGGCAACAATATCGTATCTGCCCTCATTTACTTGAATTTCTAATTCACCCTGTTTATTCCTCATACTCTGTGCATTGGTGTATAGACATTTGAGTCCATTTTGATTGACCCTGTGTTTTCTGTCTACGAAACCTGTGTTATGCCTGACTATGGTTCTCTTTGCCCCTATTTCTTTGCCACTTGTATGGTTCATGTACATGGTATGGCACCCACTGTTAATTGTTTGGTTTTGCTTGACAGCAGTGTTGATAATATTACCTGCACAATTATCTATGTTACACGCACTGATAACCCTATGAATTTTAGTTTGCTGGGGACAGAAATATTCTTTATCTATTGATTCTCTGTCCCCACTATTCAGTTTAAATGTTTAGCCAGGAAATCTGTGAATTTAGTGCCAAGTAACTCAGTCCCTTTCTTGGATGGGTGCAAACCATCTCTTTTGTACAGTTTATCATTGGACCAGCTGCAGGCATCATGACTAATAAGACCAAAGCCTTCCTTTTTACACCACTCCTTTAGCCACACATTAAACTCTGCTATGCGCTGGCCCTTTCCTTTTTGTTCCTTGTATACTGGTATAACCTCTGAGAAGATAAGCCTACAACCTGTACTACTAAGTTCGTACCCCAAACTCTGGAAATCATTCTGCACAGAAGCTACATCTTTTTGGGACAGATCATTTGTGCCAAGATGTATAATAGCATCAACTTCACAGTCCTTACTTGCATTCGTGACTATCTTAAGAATACGCCTCTTGTCTCTGCTGGCTGTAGCACCCGGTAAACATCTGACATCTTTCAAAACCTCCATATCCTTACCTAAGTTTACATCTCTTACGATTGAGTCACCAATCAGGAGGTGACTTCTCTTTTTGGGTACCTTGCTCTTGTTGTGTGACTGATGCATGATCCCTGGTTCACACTTTTGCATTTCTGAAGTAGGTTCTTCACTTTGGACCACAATCCGCTGCTTATTTGAGTCGTCATTATTACCTTGACCTGTCACTTTAGTGTCCCCATTAAGATCAGCAAGGGCGCTATATCTGTTATGCTGGGACACAGCGAAAGTTTTGTGTTTGTGGGTCACAGCTCTCACCCTGCCAGATCCCACAGTTGTCCAGGCTGCTCTTCTTCTGTGGGATCTTTGCGGTAGGGGAGGCTGGTAGTGTGGCATCTCCACAGGGTGGAGTGGCCGAATTGGACACTTAATTTCTGCCTGGAGATCACAAATTACAGATTCAAGATATGTTATGTGTCTATGTAATCTATTAATTTGTCTGCAAGGGGGACAGTATCCAAATTTGAAAAGAGTACTGCGGAAGACAGGTGCAAAACAGTTATTACATTGAACTAAGCCAGTCATTTTGAAATAAAATACAATCACAGTCTTAAGCGCACAAATCTAGAATGTATTATTTCTTTTACCTTTCTCTTTCCCCCCTCCACACAGCCAGAAACTCCTCCCTTTAGCCACAAGTAGTTCAAAATGGGGAAGTCTTTACCTTTCTTCCCCCCTGCACACAGCCAGAAACTCCTCCCTTTAGCCTCAAGTGGTTCAAAATGGGGAAATCTTTACCTTTCTTTCCCCCTGCACACAGCCAGAAATCAGCTCCAGGAAAAGTTCAAATGAAACAGCCACTACTTACTGCTCCTTTTTGTGTCTTTAAATCCCCCCTCCAAAAGAGCCTCCAATCAGTTCCAGGAAAGTTCAAATGAAACAGCCACTACTTACTGTTCCTTTTTGTGTCTTTAAATCCCCCCTCCAAAAGAGCCTCCAATCAGTTCCAGGAAAGTTCAAATGAAACAGCCACTACTTACTGCTCCTTTTTGTGTCTTTAAATCCCCCCTCCAAAAGAGCCTCCAATCAGTTCCAGGAAAGTTCAAATGAAACAGCCACTACTTACTGCTCCTTTTTGTGTCTTTAAATCCCCCCTCCAAAAGAGCCTCCAATCAGCTCCAGGAAAAGTTCAAATGAAACAGCCACTACTTACTGTTCCTTTTTGTGTCTTTAAATCCCCCCTCCAAAAGAGCCTCCAATCAGCTCTAGGAAAGTTCAAATGAAACAGCCACTACTTACTGTTCCTTTTTGTGTCTTTAAATCCCCCCTCCAAAAGAGCCTCCAATCAGTTCCAGGAAAGTTCAAATGAAACAGCCACTACTTACTGCTCCTTTTTGTGTCTTTAAATCCCCCCTCCAAAAGAGCCTCCAATCAGCTCCAGGAAAGTTCAAATGAAACAGCCACTACTTACTGTTCCTCTTCTCCACCTCCACACATGTTCATTGGCCTTGTGCCATCAGGGTCCCCATGTGGGCCTCCCAACCATGCAGGCTAATATCCGTAGTCACTCTGACTCTATTGAAAACTCTAAAATGGCACCCCTTCTCTATAGCTGACAACCTCAGCTATATGGATTGGCAGACTTCTTTGGGTAACTGCACCTTGTTTAGGGATACACTGCAATTAGACTTCTGATATGGGGGAAGAAGCCATTGTAACTCCCTAGTATATAACCTAGCCCAGGGCACAATGGAAATGGTGGAAACCATCTTCCCCAATAACTTGGAAAGCATAGCGAGGGACACCCTGCGGCTGTGCAACACCTCTGTCACAAGTTGCCTGAGGCTGTGAAGGTGATCTTCAGAAAGAAAGACCTGACCTGCCACTATATCTATCCAAGCCCCCAAATGTAGAATATGAGCGGTGGGAGTAAAGTGACTTTTAGTTTCATTGATGGAAAATCCATGCTCCCTCAACACATTTATCGTGAGACACAGGTCATCTACAGCCCTGTCCCTAGAGGTTGATTGTACCAATATGTCATCCAGGTAAAATTGTACTCTGACAGGGATGGCATGCAAATGGGCTGCCAAAACCACCATTACCTTGGTGAGAACCCGGTGCGCAGAAGAAAGGCCAAAGGGTAACTGTTGTGTCCTCGACCTGCGACCGGTCTCGACTTGCGACCGGCCGCAGGTCTTCCAGGCTGCCGCCTGAAGCCATGGAGACAGGCTGTAGCAAGCCGGCTAAACCACCAGTCGCGCCTGATTGGCTAAGGCGCGGCTGGCGGGAAGCCGGCTCTTGCCGCGGCCTGATTGGCTCCCCATTTGACAGCTCCGTATAAATAGCTGTCAAACGCGGGAGCCCCTGTCTACCGCGCTTTTTGTTCCTGTATATAGTTTGACACTTACTCTTGCCTAGCTAATAAACGGCTACTGTTTTAGGAGCAAACCTGGTCTGGACTCCCTCTTTCCAAGAATCTAACACTGGCGACGAGGGCTGGGGCCAGGCAGAGCTCAGATTGTCGTAGGAAAATAATTTCCTCACGAAAATTTCTTTTCTCCTCTCTTTTTGTTCGCGGTACCATCAACCATGGGATCGGTCCCTCCCTTCGCTCCTTTTGATTCCACGAAGGAGACCTGGGCCTCGTTTATGGCACGTTTTGAGTGTTTTCTCCTGGCCAACAACTATGGGGTGCTGCCTCCGGCCAGGAAACTGGGACATTTTCTGGGCTGCCGTGGCCCCGACCTCTTCGCAACCGCCCGCACTGTGGCCGCGCCTGCAGCTGTGTACGACGTCCTGTGGGACACCCTGATCGAGCGGCTCCGGGCCCACTACGCCCCGGTGCCGTCGCAGATGACTCATAGGTTCGCCTTCCGGAGGTGCCTTCAAAAGCCAACCCAGTCGGTGGCCGACTTCCTTCAGGCACTTCGGACAGCAGCCATCCCCTGCGAATTCGCCGCCGCCTTCCTGGGCGAATCGCTGCTAGAACAGTTTATCTGGGGACTTAAAGAAGTCTGCCTCAGGAGGCGTCTACTGGCCCAAACGGAGCTGACGCTGGAACAGGCTGTGGACGAGGCCAGGGCGTTTGAAATGTCCGAGTCCTCGGTCTTCGACCGGGACCTGGACCGCCAGCCGGCTGCTCGCACCTGCCTGGTGGAGGACTGTGACGACCTGGACGACGAGGACCAGGTCGCCTACGTGCGGTCGGCCGGCCGCAGGCCTCCCTCCCAACCATCCTCCAACAAGTGCTTGGGCTGCGGGGGAAAGCACCCCCGAACTGATTGCCCGTTCCGGGCTGCCACCTGCCGCCGCTGCGGCCGAAACGGCCACCTAGCTGCCGATTGCCGCGCCGCGATGCCAGCCGACTTGCCACCCTCCCAAGACGCCCAGCGACGTGCCGGGGATGACTGGCAGGGACAAGCGACCCACCAGCCAAACCAGCGACGCCAGGGCCGACGCCAACAGCCGCAACCGTCCGGCTGCTTCGCCCTCACAGACGCCCCTGCCCCGCCGGATACCATGCCTGAATGTACGAGGCTCAGAACGACCGTGCAGCTGGAGGGGGTGGGGGTCCTCATGGAGGGGGACTCGGGATCTTCACGATCCCTTATTTCCTGGGCCCAACTGGCAAGATTACGCCCCGGCCTCGCCTCGGGCGACCCGTCCCCGACACTGGAGCAACCCTGCCCAGTCGCCCCCATTGGGCCACTTGAAAGCCCGTCCACACATCCGCAGCAACCGTTTGGGGCCTTCTCCAACTCAGGCCCCTCTGACTTGGACGCCGCCTTCCGGCAAACTTTACAGTTCCTGGCTCAAGCCGATGGGGACATGCGGGCCTTTGCGCCTAAAGGCCCGCCCTACACCGCCGAAACCAACTGGCACTCTCCGTTGGACTATGCCCCGGTCGCCATGCCCCCTCGCCCCGACTTACCGGTCCATCCGTCGCCGCCTCTTCTGATAGGCCCCTCTGACGCTGCGGCCTGGAGCTCCACTCCCCGAAGGGAGGAGCTTCCACAGGACCAACTCACCTCATCGGGCTCGCCGCAGCGAATGAGACATTCTGGGCGGTCCCGGCGCCGCCCCGCCTACTTAACGGACTACGCATGCTCCACCTACCAGATTGACAACCGAGCCGCGCATGCGTGGACCGAGGGGGGAGAGGGGTGTTGTGTCCTCAACCTGCGACCGGTCTCAACTTGCGACCGGCCGCAGGTCTTCCAGGCTGCCGCTTGAAGCCATGGAGACAGGCTGTAGCAAGCCGGCTAAACCACCAGTCGCGCCTGATTGGCTAAGGCACGGCTGGCGGGAAGCCGGCTCTTGCCGCGGCCTGATTGGCTCCCCGTTTGACAGCTCCATATAAATAGCTGTCAAATGCGGGAGCCCCTGTCTACCGCGCTTTTTGTTCCTGTATATAGTTTGACGCTTACTCTTGCCTAGCTAATAAACGGCTACTGTTTTAGGAGCAAACCTGGTCTGGACTCCCTCTTTCCGAGAATCTAACACTGGCGACGAGGGCTGGGGCCAGGCAGAGCTCAGATTGTTGTAGGAAAATAATTTCCTCACGAAAATTTCTTTTCTCCTCTCTTTTTGTTCGCGGTACGATCAACCATGGGATCGGTCCCTCCCTTCGCTCCTTTTGATTCCGCGAAGGAGACCTGGGCCTCGTTCATGGCACGTTTTGAGTGTTTTCTCCTGGCCAACGACTATGGGGTGCTGCCTCCGGCCAGGAAACTGGGACATTTTCTGGGCTGCCGCGGCCCTGACCTCTTCGCAACCGCTCGCACTGTGGCCGCGCCTGCAGCTGTGTACGACGTCCCGTGGGACACCCTGCTCGAGCGGCTCCGGGCCCACTACGCCCCGGTGCCGTCGCGGATGACCCATAGGTTCGCCTTCCGGAGGTGCCTTCAAAAGCCGACCCAGTCGGTGGCCGACTTCCTTCAGGCACTTCGGACAGCAGCCATCCCCTGCGAATTTGCCGCCGCCTTCCTGGGCGAATCGCTGCTAGAACAGTTTATCTGGGGACTTAAAGAAGTCTGCCTCAGGAGGCGCCTACTGGCCCGAACGGAGCTGACGCTGGAACAGGCTGTGGACGAGGCCAGGGCGTTTGAAATGTCCGAGTCCTCGGTCTTCGACCGGGACCTGGACCGCCAGCCGGCTGCTCGCACCTGCCTGGTGGAGGACTGTGACGACCTGGACGACGAGGACCAGGTCGCCTACGTGCGGTCGGCCGGCCGCAGGCCTCCCTCCCAACCATCCTCCAACAAGTGCTTGGGCTGTGGGGGAAAGCTCCCCCGAACCGATTGCCCGTTCCGGGCCGCCACCTGTCGCCGCTGCGGCCGAAAAGGCCACCTGGCTGCCATTTGCCACGCCGCGATGCCGGCCAAGTCGTCACCCTCCCAAGACGCCCAGCGACGTGCCGGGGATGACCGGCAGCGACAAGCGACCCACCAGCCAAGCCAGCGACGCCAGGGCTGACGCCAACAGCCACAACCGTCCGGCTGCTTCGCCCTCACGGACGCCCCTGCCCCGCCGGATACCATGCCTGAACGTACGAGGCTCAGAACGACCGTGCAGCTGGAGGGGGTGGGGGTCCTCATGGAGGTGGACTCGGGATATTCACGATCCATTATTTCCTGGGCCCAACTGGCAAGATTACACCCCGGCCTCGCCTCGGGCGACCCGTCCCCGACACCGGAGCAACCCTGCCCAGTCGCCCCCGTTGGGCCACTTGAAAGCCCGTCCACACATCCGCAGCAACCGTTTGGGGCCTTCTCCAACTCAGGCCCCCCTGACTCGGACGCCGCCTTCCGGCAAACTTTACAGTTCCTGGCTCAAGCCGATGGGGACATGTGGGCCTTTGCGCCTAAAGGCCCGCCCTACACCGCCGCAACCAACTGGCACTCTCCGTCAGACTCTGCCCCGGTCGCCACGCCCCCTCGCCCCGACTTATCGGTCCATCCGTCGCCGCCTCTTCTGGTAGGCCCCTCTGACGCTGCGGCCTGGAGCTCCACTCCCCGAAGGGAGGAGCTTCCACAGGACCAACTCACCTTGTCGGGACCCGGTGCCGCCCCGCCTACTTAACGGACTACGCATGCTCCACCTACCGGATTGACAACCGAGCCGCGCATGCGCGGACCGAGGGGGGAAAGGGGTGTTGTGTCCTCGACCTGCGACCGGTCTCGACTTGCGACCGGCCGCAGGTCTTCCAGGCTGCCGCTTGAAGCCATGGAGACAGGCTGTAGCAAGCCGGCTAAACCACCAGTCGTGCCTGATTGGCTAAGGCGCGGCTGGCGGGAAGCCGGCTCTTGCCGCAGCCTGATTGGCTCCCCGTTTGACAGCTCCGTATAAATAGCTGTCAAACGCGGGAGCCCCTGTCTACCACGCTTTTTGTTCCTGTATATAGTTTGACGCTTACTTTTGCCTAGCTAATAAACGGCTACTGTTTTAGGAGCAAACCTGGTCTGGACTCCCTCTTTCCGAGAATCTAACAATAACGCTCTGTATTGCTAACAGAAATGCAAGAACCGGCGATACTCTCTCTGGATGGGCACATGCAGGTACGCTTTTATGAGATCAATTGAAGTTAAAAAGTCATCACGAATACTTCTAGAATGGTGATTAAGGAATGCATTTTAAAACGTCTGTACTTAACAAACTTGTTTAATTGTTTCAAATCAAGAATGGCCCTCCATCCCCCCCTGAGGCCTTAGGTATTACAAACAGAACAGAGTAAAAACCACAGCTGGCTTGGTCAACTGGTACCTCCTGTTTGGCCCTGATCTCGAGCAGGTGTTGTATAGCAGACTGCATAAGGAGTTGCCTCTGGAGGTTGTTAGAAACAGTGCAATGAAGGAAGAACTTAGGAGATATGGAAACAAACTCCAAGGCCAGACTGAACCTGACCTTAGCTCTAACCTAGGCATCAATAGTTGTTGTCTACCATTGGTCAGTGAAAAAACATAACCTGCCTCCAATGGAAAATTGTTCCTGCTGCTCTGAAAGGGGCGTTTAGATTGATTCCCCCTCTGTGGCTGAAATTGTTGTTGCCTGGACCACTGAAAGAAGGAGAGTACTCCGACTGTCGGGCCGACCTCCCATATTCCTGACCCCGAAAGGGCTGTCTCCTGGGGTACTTACTTACTTTATTAGATTTATAGACCGCTCCCTTTCCCAGTAGGGAGCAGAGCGTGCAAACCCTTTCTTGGTGGAGGGAAGGATTTTGCTCTTGTCCTTACCTTCAATCAATAGGGGAGTAAGGGACTCCCCAAAGAGGGTACACCCGCATAAGGCTCTGAGGCCAGGTGCCATTTATGTTTGACATCTGTCTGCCAATGTCACAGCCATAAAAGTATGTGCGAGGCTACTGAAGACACCATAGCCCTGGAGGCCAATTGAGTAGCACTCAAATTGGCATCAGTGGTGAATTGTACAGCAACTACAATTTTGTTCAAGTCTTGATGGGCTCTTGAATCTCCAGCCAGGATTCGCCCCTGCAGTTGCTGTAGCCAGCTAAGACTCAAGCGAGAGAAGAAGGAGGCCGCTGTCGAGTCTCACACCACCCAGGCCGCACCTTGCATTGCATTGCACCCTAGTGGCCAACTCGTGAACTGTGCCTGCATCTCCAAAGCCCTGCCATGCCCTCTAGTGGCTGACCAGTGAACTGTGTCTGCGTCTACAAGTTATGCAATGCACTCTAGTGTCTAACACGTGAACTGCACCTGCATCTCTAAAGCCTTGCAATGCACCCTAGTGGTTGAAAAGTGAATTGAACTCAAAGAATTCATAATACAATCAAGAACTCCTAGTCATAGAATCATAGCATCCATCTGCCCACCTTTGTATCCCTGTTAGTATTAAAAATTTCTAACCACTCACCTGTTCTACAGTAATGGTGATTTACAAGGTAGGGAAATCAATTTAAAAAAAAGTGCTTCAGTATTGGTCAAAACCCCTACCACCCACCATGAAAGCTGGAACGCCCACTTGTGGCCGGCAGGGACCAGGTTGACTACCACTGATCAAAAGCATGAGATTTGCTGGAAGAAGTTGAGCATTTTTGCAAAAAACTCGAAGACGATCTACCAGTCGTACACCTCCACTCAGCGGACGAGGACATGGACAAATTCTTCACGCAATGACATCCAGTCACAACTAAATGATGATGTAGGACTTCGGAAGGAAATGCTGCACATTCAGATGTTAAATAAAGACCGAAACAACAAACTTCAAGCAGCAAAGACCAGTCCGAAGAGGGAGACTGCACTGTACAGAAGTCTGACTCCGAAGTGTCTCATTGTTCATACCTCATGAAGGTCCTTTCCCTCAGCTCCTTTTTGGTGCAAATCACCCTCTTGAGGAGAGTTCAAGCTGTGCTTCAAACGGGTGGCTGCCAGCAGCAGCCCAGACATGGGAAGGAGCCAGTCCCTCTCACCTCTGAGGGGGCGGAATGTAACCAGTCCAAAAGAAGTTCAAGATGCCCCCACAGCTGCATCAGGCCCCTTGCCAAATGTTTTCCCTAAGGGGAGTGGGGGTGGAATGCCCATGGCAAACCAAAGCAAAAACCTACAAGCCAGAAATATATTTGAATGACAGAAGCAATTTTTCAACAAGGCAGCAAAAACCTCTGCTCCAGTTTCTGATAAAAGGCTTCTCTGGGACAATGTTTAGGGCTTCCCTCCCCTGGGGGAGGGGCAGAGGAGGATTCCTTGCTCCTCCTGAGGACCTCCCTGGCGCTTCAGGGCTTGGAACTCTGGCCAAGGGTAGCAGTTTCCCCTGCACAGCCCATTAATGGCAACTAGCCCTAGTCCCAGCTTTGCAGGGATGGTGATACCACCATCCCTGCAAAGGATGCCCGTTATTGCCACTTTTATTCATCTTGACATTGGAACCCCTTCTAAATAAAGTCAGACAAGAGAAAAGTATTAGAGGCCTGCAAACTAGAGGGGAAGAATACAAGATACAGGCATTTGCAGATGACCTGGTCTTTGTGATGGAAGAACCTCTGATCTCAGGACCAACATTAATTACAACAATAGAAGAATACGGAGAGGTGGCCGGTTTAAAAATTAATAAACAAAAAACTAAAATGTTGATAAAAAATATGACAGGGCAGCAAAAAGAACAGATACAGAAACTATTGGGAATTGAAATTGTTAAAAAAGTTAAATATTTGGGAATTTGGTTAACCAATAGATGCTCCGCGATTAAAGAATTAAATTATAATAAACTAATAGGTGAAATGACCAAAGAACTGGAAAAATGGAACAAAATTCCATTATCACTGTTAGGGAGGATAGCTGCTATAAAAGCATACATCCTCCCAAAATGGATATATTTGTTCCAAACAGCACCCACAAAGTTAAACAAAGAATTCTTCCAAAAGCTAGACCATATCACACTGAAATTTGTATGGCAGGGGAAAAAAGCACGCATAAAAAAGCAAATGCTTCAGGAATACAAACTGAGAGGAGGCTTGGGACTCCCAAATTGGGAACTTTACTATCATGCCTCAATCCTGATCTGGGTCAAAGATTGGGTCACCCTAACGAGAGGACGAATACTGTCAATTGAAGGATACGATTTGCTTCAGGGCTGGCATTCATCACTCTGGCCCAGGAATAACAGACAGCCCAAAAGTTTTACTACTCACCACACGAGGGCGACCCTTTCTAAGACTTGGCAAAAGATCAAACAACAATTTTACACCCAAGTGACAGCCGTGGCCAGGAGGGCGTTTTACCAGGTTCGCCTGGTTCGCCAATTGCGCCCCCTATTGGATCGGGACGCCCTTCGCACAGTCACTCATGCCCTCGTGACATCCCGACTGGACTATTGTAACTCTCTCTACATGGAGCTTCCCTTGAGGTGCACCCGGAGGCTTCAGTTAGTTCAGAATGCAGCCGCGCGAGCAATTATGGGGACCACTAGGTTCACCCACGTTACACCGCTCTTGCGCGAGCTGCACTGGCTGCCTGTCGTCTTCCGGGTGCGCTTCAAGGTGCTAATTATCATCTTCAAGGCGCTCCATGGCTCGGGACCTAGCTATCTGCGGGATCGGATCCTGCCCCATACATCCTCACGGCCGATTCGCTCCCACAGAGAGGGACTTCTCCGGGTGCCGTCCACTAGACTTTGTCAGCAGGCGACGCCCAGGGGAAGGGCTCTCTCTGTGGCGGGCCCGGCCCTCTGGAACGACCTTCCCCCCGATATCAGAACGACCACTGACCTCCGCTCCTTCCGTACGAAATTGAAGACCCATTTCTTTTGACTGGCCGGCCTTGGATAGTCTCTCTGTCTATAGATTTCAAACGTATTTTAATGGGTTTTTAATTATTTTTAGCACGGGATAATATTGTTTAATTGTGTTTTAAAGTATGTATTTTTGTATTTATTGTTTATATTGTTTTTAGTTCCTCCTGTGCACCGCCCCGGGTCCCTGTGGGGAGAGGGAGCGGTTAATAAATCCGAATTTATTATTATTATTATTATTAAATCCCAAGATGGCTAGCCCCAATTGAAGCTGTAACCTACCCAACCGTCCACAATACTAAGAGAAACATAACCTACGAAGATTTGATAGACAAAGGAGGCAATATCAGAACAAGGACAGATCTACAGCTAAGGGGTTGGGAGATAGACTGGTGGCCATATAATCAGGCAGTATCTAAATTTAATAAAGACAAACAGGAATTTGGAATATACCCAATAAATCAAGACATAGATAAGGTTTTGTGGCACTCACTATCTAAATTAATTTCTAAGGTTTATATTACTGTACTATTACAAAGGTACATAGGCGAAGAAATAATTAAAGGCACTATGATCGCTTGGGGAAGGAATATAGGAAAGAACATCAATCTTGAAAAATGGCAAACTATTTGGAACAAATCTATGAAAATGACCCTGTCCTCCTCCTTTAAGGAGAGTCTATATAAAATGCTTTATAGATGGTTTTTACCACCAACCCGAATTGCCCACATGTTCCCGAACGCATCGGACAGATGCTGGAAGTGCAAAACAGCTAGGGGTACATTTTTCCACCAATGGTGGACCTGCCCAATTTCCACACTGCTCTGGAAAAAAAATACAAACTTGGCTAATGGAAATAATAGGTATTAATTTTCCCCTTAAACCGGAACTATACTTGCTTGGTATTAAGCCACAAAAAATCCAAAACCAAGACTGGTACCTCTTCACACATATCACAACAGCGACCAGGATGGCCTAATTATATCAAAAAAATTTAGCTGTGCAGAAACCGATAAATTAACGTATATCTTAAAGGACAAGTCAAGCCTCAATTTATGCCCAATCCTGAGAGAAATGGTACAGATGGTATAACAAGAGAACGACGGATATCAAAGAAAATAAATAGACACAAGGAGTCATAAGATAATATTATATCTAAGACAATGTTATAGTATATATGTAAGCATCTAAATATAACTCTAAGCAATAATAGACGTTAGACTGGGACAAATATATTTCTTAAATTAGGGGAGTAGATATATCCCCGGTTTGCCCCCCCTACCCTTATCCTCCCCTCTTCACAACTACCCCCACCCTATAATTGTTAAATGTTCAATTTTATAATTTTATTAATAAAGATTATTTAAAAAAAATATTAAAAAAAATAAAAAAAAATCCTCAACTTGTGACCTGTCCTAAAGTCACTTATGATCGGCCACAAGTCCTGACGACTCCCTAGTGGAGCAATTTTTTTGCAGTGTGAAAGACCTCTGCCTGAAGAGACACTTCCTCGACCAGGCAGACATCACACTCCAGTAAGCCGTGAAGGAAGCCCGAGCCGCGGAGCTGTCAGATCAGTCTACTGATGAGATGACTCGCTTTCAGCAGCACCTTACCTTGCCGCAGCAAGCATGCTTGATAGACGAGCTAGTGCCGCTAGATGACTTCGAGGAAGACCAGGTGGACCACCTCAGAGCCCAATCTCGAAGGGGTCCTCAGCAAGCTGCCAGCCATTCCGGTGCTGCTGCTTGCCTGGGCTGCGGTGGTAGCCATGCCCGGGCCACCTGCCCTTTCAAGGCTGCCATCTGCCAGTGTTGCTCCAAGAAGGGCCACCTGGCTCAGGTCTGCTGCGGCTCCCTGCCTGTGCCTTTCCAACTGACGTCCAGGCTGCACCTCCGCCAGCTCCTGCCTGGCCTGCACCACCGTGCCAACAACAACAGCAATCCCAGCTGACCAGAGACGCTGACAGCTACATCTTCCAAGGCAACCCTCTGGACAGCCCTATGGTGTCAGTCAGCAAGGCGATGGCTGATTCAAAGTGGGTCACGGTGTCGCTGCTCCTCAAGGGCTCCCCATTTACTATGGAGATTGACTTGGACTTGTCCCGGTCCCTTATATCATGGGCCAAACTTTCTGTATTGAAAAAGTTTTGAGTTTTACAATTTTTCCAAGTAGGGTAAGGTATAGTGTGAAAAAGAAATATTTTGAGAACTTTCACATCGAGGTCGTAAATACCAAAGATTGTAATACTTCTTCCATAGCTGTTAATCTTGCATCCGTGTCTGGTTTTTCTGGCTGCTTTTTTGAAGCCATGGTGAGTGGTTTAGATCAGTGACAATAAAATGGCGTTTTTTGGGTGCGGCCGGTGAAGCAAGTCCAAAAACAAAGTCCAGTTCAAAGTTGTAGAATCCAGAGAGAAAGACAAATTTTCCACTCAATTATAAAGAGAAAGAAGGCACTCCAGGGAAGGAATCAATCAATCAATCAATTATCACAAATCATCCATTAATAGAGAGAGGCAGTCCAGGTCACAAGGGAATGTCGGAAATTTTCCATGAAAAATAAATCACTTAAGAACAAAGGGACACCATCTTCCCCCGCCCAATCTGGAAGCCAGCGGGAGAGAGCAGCAAAAGAAATTGTTTCATTGTAGCAAGACTTCGATACTATGTATCTAGAAACAAACCGCAAAGACTTTCACTTCTTTAGCAAAGTTCGGATGAGAAATATCCGCTTCCTCAAATTTGAGGAGCCATTTCAGAACACCGCTGCTGTTAAATCCGAGGGTTTTTTTAACAAACTCCCCCCTCCATCATTTCTTAAAGTCAAAGCTGCCAGCAAAAATAGACAAAGTCACTTACAATCCACATCGCAGCCAGAGTCCCGGAGTTGCCATCCGACTCGAACGATCCAGCTCTCTCCAAATTAATTATCTGCTCCCGTCTTCCATTGGCAAAGGGAACCAAGCCCCCCGCAGCATGTCTTCTCACTCCTAGGTCGAAGACAAGGACCCCCCCCCCGACCGCCGCTGGGCTAGGAAAGGTACAGGCAAGCCGACCTTACGGGGGGGTTCCTTAAAAGGCACACCCCGCCCCGTTTGGGGCCGCGAAAATGACAAAACGGCGGACGAGTCTTAGGACTTGACCGTCGCCGCCGGCAGACCGGAAGGAAGTCATGGGCCAAACTTTCTAAGTTGTGCCCCTCTCTATCCAGCAGCCAGCTGACCCCACAGGACACTAACCTGAAAGACTATCAAGGGTCTCCCATCCCCACCGTGAGTAGTTACTCCCTGAGGGTTGACTCTCATGGGTCCCTGCCTGTCCCGGTTGTGGGGAAGCCCCTACCAGCATTTCTGGGGCTTGACTGGTTCCAGGCTCTTGGCCTGTCCATCTTGGGGGTGCACCAGGTGCCTACTGGATAGCTTACTGGTGAGGACGTCCTGGCTGAATATGCCGACGTCTTCGACGGTGAGTTGGGGGCTTACAAGGGTTCCCTTATCTCCCTTAAATTAGACCCCCTGGTTGCACCTATTTGCCTCAAGGCTCACAGGCTACCGTTTGCCTTGAGGCCGAAGGTTGATGCTAAATTGGACAAGTTGTTGGCACAGGGAGTCCTGGAGCCCGTCGACCATTCTAAATGGGAGACCCCTATCGTGGTCCCCATTAAGGCCGACGAGTCTATAAGAATCTGCGCTGACTACAAGTCGACCATCAACCTCGGCCTCCAGGCAAACCCATATCCTGTCCCTGGTGCAGCACCTACTCCACTCTTTGGGGCAGGGCTGCATATTCGCAAAGCTGGAAATGGCACAAGCCTATCAGCAGCTCCCGGTGGATGATGAGGCCGCCGAGGCTCAGACCATCATCACCCACCATGGGGCTTTCCGCTGCCACCGCTTACAATTTGATGTTTCTGTCACCCAGGGGATCTTCCAGAGCCTCATGGAGCAGTTGCTCCATGGGCTTCCTGGCATGGTTCCCTACTTTGATGACATCCTGATAGCTGCTAGCAGCCTATCAGGGCTCATCAAAATTCTAAGGAAGGTCCTTGAGATTTTCAGGGGCGCAGGCTTAAAATTAAAGTGCAGCAAATGCTCATTTGCTGTGCCACGGGTAGAATTCCTGGGCTTCTTAACAGATACCCAGGGCACCCACTTCACCCCTGCTAAAGTTGTGACCATCAGGGAGGCCCCCACCCCCGCCTCTAAGGCAGAGCTGCAGGCGTTCCTTGGCCACCTGAACATTTACGCGCCATTCCTATCTCACAAGGTGTCACTAGCCGAGCTGCTGCATCAGTTGCTAGACCGATCTGCAGCCTGATGCTGGGGCAGCTGTGAAGCGCATGTGTTCACGGCTGTCAAAGCCATGCTGACGTCAGCGGCTCTCTTAGTGCAATATAGTGACAAGCTGCCACTGATGTTAGCCTGTGACTCCTCCCCATATGGTCTAGGGGTAGTTCTTAGCCATTTACTCCCCAATGGCTCTGAAGCCCCCATAGCTTTCTATTCCCAGACACTCTCATCTACTGAGAGGAACTACAGCCAGATTGACAAGGAGGTGCTGGCTGTTGTGTCCGGGATTAGAAAGTTCCATGACTATCTATACGGATGGCATTTCACCCTTTTCACTGACCACAAGCCTCTCCTTGGGCTTCTGGCTGGTGACCATCCTACCCCTCCCATCCTCTCCTCAGGTGTGAAGCTCCCAAGAGAAAACCCCAATTAATTCACGGCCTCAAGATAAAGTTCAAAAACACATCCATTTATTAGGATTAACATCTTGCCTGAGCTTCTGTGTAGCCAAGAATGAAAGTTATTTGATGGCTTCTGAGCGTTAACCCCCTTTCTGCCTGTCATAAATCATGTTCCCCAATTAGCATCAAAAGTAAATCTATGCATGCGCAGTCACATGTCATTCTGAGATTCCTTTTCCGACCACAGGAATGTCAAGAATTTTCACTTTGTTAGGGCAGTCTGATAATCATCATGCCAATGCTGGAACGTTGACATCAGGATGACCCAGTGGACAGAGTTCCTGGCAGCGTATTCATATACGCTTCTATACCATTCTGGCAAGTAGCTAGGGCACGCAGATGCCCTCAGTCACTGCCTCCTATCCGAGACAGACCCAGAGCCTGTCCCATCATCATCAGTCCTCTCTATAGCCTCCCTAGATCTGCCCCTGATGTCCTCAGATGTAGCTGCCCACTCATGGGCATATGGGTGCAGAGGGGGTGGCCTCTGGGTAAGGTATCCGAGGAGTTTAGGTCCTACAAGACCCACCAGATGGAGCTCTTGCTCCACAGTGGGTGCTTGTTACGGGGTGACCGGGTCATCATTCCCCCTCCCCTTCGCCAACAGATGCTACAGCGCCTCCATAGGGACCACCCAGGTATAGCTTGCATGAAGGCCCTAGCCCACAGCTATGTCTGGTGGCCCCGGAAGGATGAGAATATAGTCACTTGGGTGGGCACCTGCTCTACTTGTCAACTGTCCTGTCCTACACAGCCCTCCGTTCCTTCTCGGGATTGGGACCTTCTTAGGGGGCCTTGGTCTCAATTACATATCGACTTTGGGGCCCCTTCCATGGACAGGCATTCCTGGTGGTGGTGGATGCTTATTCACACTGGGTGGAATTAGTTCTAATGTCTTCCACCACAGTAGAATCCAATGTAAGGGCCTTGTGGCGCCTTTTTGCAACTCACGGGTTGCCAGACAGCATAGTGTCCAACAACAGGCAGCAATTCCAGTCTACCATCTTCCAGAAGTTTCTGTCCATTCAGGGGATCCGCCACATGCCCACCGCCCTCTACCATCCTGCTTGCAATGGCTGGGTGGAATGCGCTGTCCGTCCAGCCAAAGAGCAACAGCAGCCATGTCTGATTGGCTAAGACATGACTGGCTGAAAGCAGGTTGCCAAAGCTTCCCTATTGGCTCCCTGCCTGACAGCTCCTGTATAACTAGCTGTCAGGCAGGGAGGGTCCTGTCTACTGATGATAGTTATGATAGTTATTTGTGTGGTGTTATACTAAAATAAACGTTTGTGTTCAGCCTACCTCAGCTGCCTCACATCTTCTTTAAGTCCAATCTTAACACTGGACTTTCTCCATCAGGATACAGATATCTGCAATCTCGTCGGTGCTTCTGTGAGGTAGGTTTCAGACACAGACTCACCACCCCATGGTCATGCGGATCCTCAAGGGGGTCTTGAACCTTAAACTACCCACGGTAAACAGGTACCCTTCCTGGGACTTGCACAGGGTGGTGGATGTCCTAACAGGTTCTCCATTTGAACCGCTTCGTACAGTATCCCCCAAGTTCCTGACACTCAAGGTGGCCTTCTTGGTGGCCATTACCTCAGCCAGGCAGATATCTGAGCTACAGGCATTGTCCACCAGGGAAGATCTATGTGTGTTCCACCAGGACAGAGTGGTCCTTTGGATGGACCCCTCCTCATACCTGGGGTGTGCTCCTATTTCCATCGGTCACAAGAATTGATACTACCGAACAGGAAGTGGTATACTTTGGATGTGAGGAGGGTTCTGAGGGTCTATCAAGTAGACTCGACCAAGCAGGAAGTCAGAAGCCCTGTTTGTTCTGTTCTAGCCTTGGTCCTTGGGGAGCAGGGTGACGGCTACCATCATAGGCAGATGACTACGAGCCTGCATTTCTATGGCCTACCAAGCACGAAGGTTGCAGACACCGGGGCCGATTACTGCACATTCCGCATGAAGCACGGCCACTTCTGCGGCCTGGGCAATGCAGGCTTCCTTGATGCAGATCTGCAGAGCAGCTACTTGGACTTCCCTCTCATCATTTGTGAGGAACTATAAACTGGATTCCTTCACCTCAGAGGAGGCGTCATTCAGATGTGAGGTATTACAGACTGTTCACAAGGTGGGAGAAACAGCTCACCTAACATAAGTTCGTGCATTTACACCATGTGGGAACCCTCCCTAGGGACCTTGAGCATTGGTACATCCCATCCTGGGTACTCCTCCCCTCACTATGGAGAAAGGGCATTGGTACTTACCTGATATGCCTCTTCTCATAGTAGGGGAGGGGTATCCAGCCCCTCCCTGATATTGTCTTGTTGCTGAGAGAATTTGCGGTGGGGAACCAGTTCTGTTACTGTTTAAATAAAGTTTTTTGTTAGAATTATGGCAAGGCCTGAGTGGATGACACATTGAATCTGATAGAGTTCTTTGTCGAAACTGGAGAATACCTGGTGATAAGGGTGTGTCTTAAAGAGCTTATCGGACTCAGTTCAACCAATGAGAGAGCGAGGTCAACCCATCCTGTATACTCCTCCCCTACTATGAGAAGAGGCATATCAGGTAAGTACCAACTCCCTTTTTATTATTAGAGAAGAGAACATCCAAAAAGACCTAAATTAAAATAAAAATTGAAGACAGAAGAGAGTAAGTGGCAAATTAAGCCTGAATTAAATTTAGTGTGTTATCTTTAATTTTTTTTATAGAAGGAATTTTTACAAATGCCTCTTACTTTTTAAATTGGACTGGTCTCTTTTTTCCTTCTTATATTTTTCCTTTTTTTCATACTTGTGGATTAAGAATTTCTTTCTTTTTCCAACGCTCAATTGGATTGTTTCTTTTTAAGAATTTTTTTTCTTAAGTTTGGAATATAAAGAAAGGGGTAAAAGCAGAGGAAAAAGAGTATGGATTGTTTATGCAGGTGCTCTTCTGGAGTACTATCAGTAGCTGGACTGGAGTGAAGAGAAAGCATTTACTTGAAATATTATAGTGAATTTGTTTGAAACGTCATAAAAAAGCCTTGGATGTTTTAGTGGCAGTGTTTACAACTTGGAAGGAATGGTGCAACATGAAGAAGAAAAGGAGTTACAATTGCAAATGATTATGCTAGAAATTCAAAAAGTACTAATAAGAACAGAGAACATTGAAAAGAGAATTTAGAATTTAGAACAAAGAACAGGGAAAAATAGATGGAAGAGTTGAGAAAACCTACAAAATGATGATGAAATTTGAGGATAGAGTTCAAAAAATTGAAGAAAAAAGTGAACAAAGTGATAAGAAAATTTTTGATATTGACAGTAAATCGAGCGTAGTTGGAGACAACAGGAGTGGAATGTTGAAAGGGGAGATTGACGAACTGGAACCCTATCTCAGACTTCAAAACATAGAAGAAGAAAAGGGAGAAAATCTAGCAGAAGTAAGAAGAGAAATTTTGGCAGAAGCATTGGTGATAACCAAAGGCAAGCTGATGGAAGGAACAGATGGAGGGTTTCGACTCCTTACAAGATATGCAATGAACAACAAGTTGCCAAGAGAAGTCCATATAAGATTTACCAAGAAAAAAATTAGAACACAAATACTACAATTGGCAAGAGATATAGGGTTGCACTACTACTGGAAGGATATAGGATGCTGAAAGGAAATGTCATAATAAAGATTAAGTTAAACTTAAACAGAGTATTATGTATAAAATAAAGTAATAATAGTTATAGTCAAATAAATGATTAACAATGATAATAATGCATATATATATATAAACTAGATTGATAATATGAAATTTTATAAAAATTGTAAATGAGGACTATAGAGAAGATGCTGAAAAACTTTGTTATAAAAGATAAACAATTCTATATAGAATATAATATAAAGATATAATATTATTGGATGATTTCAGGATGATGTAAAAAATTCAAACAGGGGAGAGGACTGCTATACAATTAACAACGATAGCCCCCCCCCCCTTAAACAGTAATTGGCAATGCAATTAGTGATAGGAAAAAGAAAACATTTATTGCTATCGAATTGGAAGGGTCTCCATGTAAAATACACAGGGTCCTCCATGTCTCTGATGTCCTGGCAGACCATTAAGAAATTGGTCCCTAAACTTTCAAAAAACAAACTTCAACCTGCCCTTACTAAATTAAGAGATTACTAAGGCAAGCTCATCTCCATTCTAGGTACGTGCCCATTCCATATTCAGTATGAAGACTTCTCCGGACTTCTTCCACTCATTATAGTGGAAGACCCACGTCCTAGTCTTTTAGGCTTGGAATGATTCCATTCACTCGGCCTTTCCATATCAGGAATCCACCACATCCAAGAACCACTTCTGTCTGTTCTCATCCAAGAGTTCAACACTGTCTTCACCTCAGGTCTGCGACCTTAGCATTTGACAGCCAGCAACAGCCAATCACATCTGCTTGGCTGAGACGCGACTGGCTAGACCTGGGTTGCTAGGCTGTCTGATTGGCTCCCTGTTTGACAGCTCTGTTATAAATAGCTGTCAAACAGGGAGGACCCTGTCTACCGCACGTTGAGTTGTATTTATTACTACTGTTTTTGTTGCCAGTAAACGGCTGGTATTTTTATTGCCTACCAGTGTCTGACTCCCTCTGTGTTCAATACCTAACACTAGCGACGAGGGCTGGGGACCCGGTCAGTCACCTCTTCTTGTGATTCTTCCTCCTGCGAAGACAATTTTTTTTTGTTATTTCCATTTTTTTTTATTATGGTACGGCCATGGCGATGCTGCCTCCATTCGCGCCCTTCGACACTTCCCGTGAACAATGGGCTTCGTTCCTAGCACGTTTCGAGTGTTTTTTGATTGCCAATGACTTTGGCGAGCTTTCCCCTGCTAGGAAGCTCAGCTACTTCCTCGGCTGTGGTGGTCCAGAGCTGTTCGCTACGGCCAGGAACATTGCTGCCCCTGCGGCTGTTTACGGAGTGCCCTGGGACATCCTCCTGGCTTGTCTGCAGAGCCATTATGCTCCTACACCTTCCCGCATAGTTAGGTGCTATCCGTTCTGGTAGTGCCTTCAACAACCATCTCAATTGGTTGCCAATTTTCTCCAGTCCTTGCAAGCCGCCGCGATCCTGTGCGAGTTTCCTGCCACGTTCCTGGAGGACTCGCTGGTAGAAAGATTTGTTTGCGGCATTCAGGACATCCGCCTAAAGTGGCGCCTCCTGGCCAAAGTGGAGGTCACCCTTAAACAGGCCATGGAGGAAGCCCGTGCTGCTGAGCTCTCCGAGCTGTCAGCGGCCAAGTTGGTCTACTGCCAACCACCGCTGGCACCATCACCCTGCGCCTGTATTATCAATGAGCTGGCGCTGCTCGAGGATCTGGACCTGGAGGACCATGTGGACAGTCTGCGGGTCACTGCCTGCAGGGCTGTCCGTCCTCCGGTTTTCTGTCCGGCCGCAGCTCTGTGCTTGGGCTGTGGGGGCGACCACCCGCGGGCCGATTACCCCTTCAGGGCTGCCATTTGCCGCTGCTGTTCCCGTAAGGGCCATCTTGCCCAGGTCTGCCGCGCCTCCCTGCCGATGCCCGCACCACCCGTGGCTTCAACCGCTCCACCTCAAGCCATCAGGCCAGCCCAGCTGTGCCAGGCTGCACCGCAACACCGCCAAGCCCACCGCCTGCTGACACCTTCCGCCTGCTACACCGTCAGCGAGGTCCAGGAGTCGGTCAGCAAGGCTACTGCTGACAGTACGCGCCTCACTGCTTCTGTCTGGATTGAAGGGGTGTCCTACTCCATGGAGGTCGACTCGGGCTCATCCCGGTCCCTCATTTCCTGGGCTCAGCTGTCCCAGCTGTGTCCTGCCCTTACTAAGGACCATTTGACCCCTTCAGCTACTGTCCTGAGGGACTATCAGGGGTCCCCCATTCCCACCCTGGGCTTTTTTTCCCTGCGGGTGGACTACGTCCCTTTCCACGGCTCCCTGCCTATCTTGGTGATGGAGTAGCCCCTCCCTGCCCTTATAGGCCTAGATTGGCTCTCTGCCCTGTGGCTCTCCATCCAGGGGGTGCACCTGGTGCTCTCCAACTCGTCCATCAAAGGGGTGTTGGCCGAATTCACTGACGTCTTCGACGGACAGTTGGGGACATACAAGGGGACCCCCATTTCTTTAAATCTTGACCCCCAGGTTGCTCCTATTCGCTTCAATGCTCGCAGGCTGCCGTTTGCCCTGAAACTCAAGGTTGAAGCGGAGCCGACTTAAGTCCACTATCAACTTCGGACTTCAGGCAAACCCATATCCAGTCCCGGTAGTGCAGCACCTGCTCCACTCTTTGGGACAGGGCTGCATCTTCGTGAAGCTGGATATGGCACAAGCCTATCAGCAGCTCCTGGTGGATGATGATGCGGCTGAAGCACAGATCATCGTCACCCACCGAGGGGCTTTTCATTGCCGCCGTCTCCATTGCCCCGGGGATCTTCCGGAGCCTCATGCAGCGCTTTCTCCATTGCTCCCTGGCATGGTTCCTTACTTCAGCGATGTTCTGATAGCTGCCAACAGCCTATCAGGGCTCGCCGAGGTATTAAGGAAGGTCCTCACTATTTTCAGGGGCGTGGGACTTAAATTGAAGTGCAGAAAATGCAAATTTGCTGTGCCTTGGGTTGAATTCCTGGGCTTCATGATTGATGCCCAGGGTATTCACCCCACCCCTGCTAAGGTCGAGGCCATTAGAAACGTCCCCACGCCTGCCTCTAAGGCAGAGTTGTAGGTGTTCCTCAGTCTTTTAAATTTTGACACGCCTTTCATCCCTGACAAGGCATCGCTAGCTGAGCCACTTCATCGGTTGCTCGACCGATCTGCAGCCTGGCGCTGGGGCAGTTGCGAAGTGCATGCGTTTGCGGCTGTCAAAGCTATGCTTACGTCAGAGGCAGTCTTAGTCCAGTATAGTGATAAGCTGCCCCTGACATTAGCATGCAATGCCTCCCCCTATGGATTGGGGGCAGTTCTGAGCCATGTCCTCCCAAATGACTCAGAGGCCCCCATTGCTTTTTACTCCCGGACTATGTCCCCTACGGAACACAACTACAGCCAGATCGACAAGGAGGCTCTGGCTGAGTGTCCGGGGTTAAAAAGTTTCATGAATATCTGTATGGATGGCCTTTTTCTGTTTTCACTGACCACAAGCCGCTCCTTGGACTTCTGACCGGTGACCGTCCTACCCCTGCCATCCTGTCTCCTAGGATGACCCGGTGGACAGAATTCCTGACAGCATATGATTATACGGCGTTTAACCATCCAGGGAAGCAGCTGGGGCATGCTGATGCCCTCAGCCGCTGCCCCCTTCCCGAGACGGACCCGGAGCCAGTTCCAGCTCTGTCCATCTTGGCCATCGCAGAGTCAGACTTGCCTCTGATCTCCTCGGACGTGGCGGCTCTCTCTAGGGCTGACCCTGTCATGTCCCAGGTCTCCACCTGGGTGCTGTGGGGGTGGCCCTTGGACAGCATGTCCGAGGAGTTCTGGCCATACAAAACTCGCCAGATGGAGCTTTCGCTCCACTGCGGGTGTTTGTTGTGGGGGGACCGGATCATTATTCCACCCCCTCCGACGCCAGGTGCTGCAGTCGCTCCATGAGAAACACCCAGGCATAGCGAGAATGAAGGCCCTCGGCCGCAGCTATGTCTGGTGGCCGCACATGGACGACGATGTGGCTGCCTGAATGGGAGCTTGTCCCTCTTGCCAAAGTTCCCGCCCCCCTCCTTCCCCAGGAGTCCCTGGTCCCGCATCCACATTGATTTTGTGGGTCCCTTCCATGGCCAGACCTTCCTGGTGGTGGTGGATGCTTACTCCCGCTGGGTGGAGGTCATGCCCATGTCCTCCACCATGGCAGAGAGCACTGTGAGGGTCCTGCGGTGCCTATTTGCCAGGCACGAGTTGCCGGACACTGTGGTGTCCGACAACGGGCTCCAGTTCCACTCCACCACCTTCCAGGAATTCCTGGCCTCCCAGGGGATCCGCCACGTGCCCACCACCCCTTACTGCTGCTAATGGCAGGGCGGAACGGGCCGTCCGCTCAGCCAAGGAAGCCCTCAGCAGGATGGACAGGGCAATTGGCCTGCAAGGGTGGTTGCTTACCTACTAGGTCAGCATTCCACTCCTTGCCCAGTGTCAGGGAAAAGCCCTGCTGAGCTCCTGATGGGCTGCCGCCTGCGGACCGCCTTGGACAGGCTGCACCCCCTCTACAATGAGGTGCAGCCCAGCAACCTGGGGGGTCCCCCTCCCTGCCTATTCCAGGCGGGGGACTCTGTTTACACCCGAATTTTTTCGGGGGATTCCAAGTGGGATCTCTAACTGGCCCCGGTTCCTACAGGGTCGGGCTGCCCGATGGCAGTGAATGGCGGTGTCACCTGGACCAGTTGAGGTGCTGTCTTCCATCACAGGCCTTCCCACAATCAGGCCTGACCTACCCGGTTGCCCCTGAAGGGCCTTCAGTTCCTCAAGCCGTATGTCCACCCCTTCCGCACGAGGCCTTCCTTGATTCAGACCTTCCCTGCCTGGATGCCTCCTCCCAACAGGGTTTCAGCGCTGGTCACCCACCCTAGCCCACTGCCACCACTGCAGTTGGAGTTGAGCCGGGGCCCATTTAGCCCCATGTTGCCCATTGACATGTCCGGGCTTTGGGGAAGCACCACTTTGCAGCCACAGAGTGGGCCTGCGGAGGCCACCTTCACACCCACCGCAACCAGATTTCAGCCAGAGGCACAATTGCCTTCTATGCCAGTGGCATATCCAATACCAGACATACCCTCCGTGGCATCTGTCTTCCAAGACATCATAGCCGAAGCCATCAAACAAGGCATTGCAGCAGGACTCCAGGAGAGGGCCCAAGGGGTACCATGAGCAGTTCCCTGGTCTACCACCAGGGTAGGGGCAGCTCCAGAGATGGTAATCCACTTGTCCCCAGCTGAGCCCATCCATAGTCCCTCTCCTGCCTCCGAGGAGGGGGGCATCAGAGGCGCCGACCTATCTGAGGAGGGCCTCTTTCCTCCTACTCTGTTTAAGCCTTTGTTGAGTAAGGCCAAAATTTCTTCCGAATTCAGGAACCAGACAGAGGCTTCCAATGTCCTGGTGCAACCCCCATTGGCCAGCATCCTCTTCACTGAGTACAACATGGAAGCAAATACCATTCCAGTATCTCAACTGTTCATTGACATGGTGAAAAGGCAGTGGTCAACACTGACATCTGGCCCGGCCCCCTCGACCAATGACAGGCATTTTTACAAAGTTGCTGAACAGCTTGACAAGACCCTTCTCTGGTTTACTGGCAATCCCCACATCATCACACTGCAAACCATGCTGCCTGGTGCACAGGCGGACATCCTCAAGTTGGAGGATAGACAAGCTGGCCAATTTCTTCAGCGCAGATACCAGACGTTGGCCTTGGCTGTGCAGGCCTCAACTGCCACTTCCTTTTTTTTTACGTTCAAGCCTCTTTTGGCTACAACAGCTATGGGAACACATTCCTGCAGGTGACTGTAGGGCCCACCAGAACCTAAATAAAATTATTGCCGCAATACAGCTTACCACAGAGGTGGTATCCATGGTAAACTGTACTGCGGTGACAATTACTGTACTGCGGTGACAATTTTATTTAGGTTGAGTGCTATCCAGTTCGCATCCAGGGTCATGGCCTCATTGGTGGCTTCATGCAGGCTTCTGTGGCTATGGCAGTGACATAAATGGTGCCTGGTGTCTGAGCCGTACCAAGGGGGGGGGGGCTCTTCAGACACTCACTAACGCCATTGTTAATCGAGGACAAGGATATGCGTAAGATCCTGACCTCTAATCCGAAGAAGGCGTTTGCCAGAGCTGCCCCCTACCCTAGAAGGTAACCATTCAGGGCACAGGAGTATGTGGGGGGGGGGGAGTTCCTTTAGGAACTCACCATCAGGATTTCACCAGCAGGGAGAGTTCGGGCAATGTTCAAGGCAGCAGAGAGGGGATCAGTCTAAGCCCCCCTTTCGCAGGGATGGTAACCGATACTACTGCAAATCCTAACCTGTCGCAGGACCAGGCCCCCATTGGTGGGTGGCTATGGCACTTTGCCGATCAGTGGGAGGCCACAACATCTGATGCATGGGTTAGAGCCACGGTCAGATTTGATCTGACCTTGGAATTCATCTCCCACCCCCCTAGGTCCTTCCTCCAGTATCCCGTTTCCAGTAATCCTCAGATTACTGGATGCATTTGGCCATTCAGCATCTCCTGGACATTGAAGCTATTCAGGAGGTGCCTGCTGACCAAATCCATCAGGGATTATATTCCTTGTTGTTTGTCATCCCCAAGGCCTCAGAGAGGGGGGGGGGGAGTGGAGGGCCAGCCTTGATTTAAAATCACTTCTTTCAACTAGCCGGCCTTGCGTAACCCCAGCACCGCCAATTATAAACGAGGGTTTTAAAAACGGTTACAACACAGGCATCTAATATCTATGTATTTGTATTTTGTATTTATTGATTTAATTCTATGTTCGCCGCCCCGAGTCCCTTGTTGTGAGATGGGAGCGGGTTATAAATATGAAAAATAAATAAATAAATAAATAAAAATGAAGGTTCATTAGATATAGACATTTCAAAATGCATTTGTTACATACTATTTTGAAAGGAGTGCACGAGGGTGATTTCCTTATATTGGTCGACTGTTGTGGCCCAGCCGGCTTTGGATGGGCTGGTGATGGACTCTTCTAGTGAAGAGTCCTATGAGTCTGCCCTGGAGGAGGAGGGAGACCTTGAGGAAGTAGAGAGTCTGGTTGGCCACCAGAAAACACCTGGATCATGGAGCAGTGGGAAGGATCAGGGGCAGTTTGTCCCTGATGCTAGATTACGCAGGGCTAAGAAAAGGAGGCAACAGTTACATAAGAGGTAAGCTCGTAAGCCCTGATGAGCACAAGCTGGTTGCTGAGTGGCTCCTCCCAAGAGAGCTTATAAGGAAGGCTTTGGGGAGGGGTCATTGCAGGAAACAATAGTGGCAACTCCTCATTGGAAATTCTGGTCTTTTGAGTCTGCAATTCTCTGTCTGTCTTTGTTACGTGAGTTAGGGCTCGCAGCCAAGAAGAGTGGCAAGCAGCCAAGGAGATAGTGGCAAGCATCCAAGGAGATAGTGGAAAACAGCCAAGGAGATAGTGGCAAACAGCTTGGGTGTGCTCGTCTGTGGGGCAGAGCAGTCGACCTTATGGAGGCGAACTTGCACGTACCCATCCTGCAGGAGCACCGTCAATTTCTCTGTTTTTGTTATAATTCTCATCATTACCAATATACAGCTTTGCCTTTTGGCTTTTCTTCCACACCCAGAGTCTTTACTAAGGTTTTGGCCACCCTAGCAGCCCATTTACATGCTGTGCCTGTCAGAGTACACCTCTATCTCAATGACATTTTGGTTCAGTTGGCCTCAGGGGACAAGGTCAGGGAGAATTTCCACACCACATGTACTCCAATCCCGTGGGTTCTCCATCAATGAGACTAAGAGCCATTTCACTCCTACCACCAAGATCCTACACCTAGGAGCCTGGATTGACTCGGTGGCGGGGCATATCTTTCTATCCAAAGAGTGTGTTAGTAGCCTAAGACAGCTGGTGGCAGAGGTAGAGGGGGACCATAGGACAACACTGGCTACTCTGTCTAGACTGCTGGGGAAGATGGTGTCTGCCATTGCTACAGTTCCCTGGGCCAGACTACACACAAAGAACCTCCAATGGTTCCTGCTTCCCTGTCAGAAGAGGAAAAGCACTTCTCTGATGTGGATTATTTTGCCCAGGGAGGTCTGTCGGTCCCTCAGCTGGTGGAGGTCTTTAGTCATAGAGGGGAATGCCATTTTAGAGTGATTGGTAGGGCCACCATCACCACAGACACCAGTTTGTATGACTGGGGAGCCCAGATGGAGTCACTTAAAGGTCAGTAGATCCAGGAAGAGGCTGTTAAGAGCATCAACTGGCTGGAGCTCAGGGCCATAAGACTGGCTCTGCTGAGCTTCCAATACTCTATCATTGGGCAATACGTGCTGATCCTGATGGATAACATCACAGCCAAGGCCCATGTGAATAGGCATGGGGCACCAGGTCTAGGGATCTTATGCAGGAGGCCAGTACCCTGGGAACCTGGGCAGAAAGCAACCTTCTTTCTATCACAGCTGAGCATATCTCGGAGGTAATGCTAGAGCTGACTGGCTCAGTAGAACAGGATAGACTAAGCTGAATGGCGACTTCACCCTTCTCTTTTTCAGGAGATTACGCAGCCCTTCGAGTTCCTGGTCATGGATCTGTTTGCCCCCCAGCCAATGCTCAACTCCCCAGGTTCTTCATGAGGTTCCACACGCCGGAAGCAGAGAGCGTGGATACCCTTCACAAGCCCCTGGCCCAGGGGTCTTCTCTATGCCTTTCCCCCAATGTCTCTTCTCCCCAGGGTTATCTGCCAGGTCATCAGCATCCGGGCAGAGATCGTCCTACTGGCCCCTTACTGTCCATGACAGCCATTGTTTGCCGACCTTTGGACAGGATCACCTTCAGCCAGGGGGTACTGGAGAACCTGGAGCACCAGTGGCTTCAGTTGACCACCTGGCGATTGAGCAGCTAGTTCTAAGTGGGGTCAATTACTCGGCCATGGTCATAGATATAACACAGGCCTCTAGGAGGCCCTCGACAGTCTGCATCTATAATGCCAGTTGGAAAATCTTTTGTAATTGGTGTTGCACCCTACAGTCAGGAGATTCCTGAAGGAATGTTATTATGACTATATATCAACTATGCTCCATACAGTTCCCTCAGTTTCCAGGTCCGTGGGTCACCCAGACAAAGCTCCGCAAGCCACTCCACCTGCAGGGACCATTCCTCGAAGGCACTGGGTCCCAAGGGTCTCTGTGACCCAAATTATTATACTAGGAATACCAATTCTCCCAGTTATATAAATGTTCATATTAGAGGAGACACTTAGTAATTAGAGCTTGGAGCCCTTCTTCAGGTTTCTACAGAAGCTGCCCTGTGTAAGTGGAGGAAGAGAAGACTACGTGGGAGAGAGTGTACTTGGACCCCTTCCCGGGGTTTTTTGCAGAAGCTGCCCTGCCTAAATGGGGCAGGAGAAGAACGTGTGGGAGAGGAAACTGGAAGTCACCATTCCCAAACTTCTGGATTCCCCGTAGGTTCATTTTTCACCCTCCAGAGGCTTCAGGGAAGCACTGGTTGCACGTGCATGCATGCACAGGGGGGGGTCATGCACACAGCATTATGGGTGTGGCACGCACATGCACAACCCCTCTGTGCTTCCCCCACTTTTGGCACGGCAGCCAAAAAAGGGTAGCCATCACTGCTCTAAATGTTGAGAGGTAGCCTAAGGTGACTCGCGAAGAAAAGATAAGAGGAAACAAAAACAAAAATCCATGTGTTGGAGATTCAAAAGGAAGTAAATACAAAGATTTCAGAAGCCCCGAGCTTAATACGGAGCCGAAGGTGATTCTCAAAGAAAGAATAAAGAGAAAATAAGGAGGAAACTCATGAGTTGGTGATTCAAAAGGAAGTGGCTACAGGAATTTCAAAAGCTTCTGGTCACATCCTCCTCAGGATTAAAGCCTTCCTGGAATGTTTAAAGCTCCATGAGACACTGGTACACAATGATCATCAGCTTGGAAAAGATCCAAAGGAAGAAGAATTTTTTTTATGGAGTTGCTAACAAAAAGCTAAAGATGTGGAAAAATAATTGGAAAACCTGTAGGTGAGCAAGGGAAACCTCAAGCATCTCTTCACTCCTTACAGAAGCGCTCCATTTTATACCTTCCAACAGAGCTGCCTCCTTTGACTTCTTCTATTATAGTGGATGGTGGTGGTGAGGAACAACCTGGTAAAGTAGTCTTCATTCTGAAATATGGCAACAGATCAGCAGGGCCCCGTCAAGTAAAGCGCCTTGTAATCAGTGAGCAATCTAAATGAAGTTGCAAAGGGTACTGTTTGCAGAGGTGAAATCCTCCCAATTCAGCCTAGTTTGCACAAACCAGTAGCAAAGATAGGCAATGGTTCTCTGAACCAGGTGTAAAAATCCCTGGTGCCCCCGTCCTCGCCTAGTTGCCTGATCGCCTGCTTGCCCGCCACTTCTGGCCAAATGGCGCTTCGCTTCCAGCCACTTGGTGCTTCTCTACGTGCCCCCCCCCCACACACACACATAAGGTCCCTTTGCCATGCAGTCTAGCTACTCAATTCGCCAATCCCTGCTCGATAAGAAGCCTTGATCAGAAACCTCTCCTAGAACTTCTACGAAGCCTCGACGACAACCATCCACTCAAAAAGGTAAGCATTGTCAGTTGTAACCTAGTGTGGTTCCACCACCACCCCCGGGGTCTGCGGACTCCCTTGCCTGGCCTGGCTAAGCCACCCGGCTAACTACCAACTTTCCCCCTAGCTTCCAGCTTGCTCACCTTCACTCTTCGGATCGAATCACTATCTGCATTGCTATTTGAAGAATGCCTGCCTTGCAGTTTGCCTGCTCAGCTCCTTTTGAAATCTCTGGCATTATGTGTGAGTTGCACAATATTGCATTGTGTGCTGCACAATGTTGTGAGTCAGTTGTTTTGTTTTTGTGTAAAGTGTGAAAGTTGCTTTTTGAGCTCTTTGTGGCTCTGTGAGTTTCCTGCTTGTGTCAGGGGCTCTTTTGTGTGAAATGCAGCTGCTTCTGTGTTATGTATGAGCCAGTTGTGTTGCTTTTGCTTTGTTTTTGTGTTAAAACTAGTTTCTTGTGTTTTTGTGTTTTGTGTGCTTTTCTATTGCTCCCATTACTGGTTCTCAGCTAACAAAGCTATTTTTCTTCCTTTTGCAGTAGCAGCCTTTACCAGCAGGGATGAAAAGGCAACAAACTTTGGTCGATTTCCTGGCCAAGAAACCAAAACTGTCACAACAACCATCAGAATTGACTTTGGAAGATCAGTGGAAGCATCTCAACTGCCAAAAAGATGGCGGCGCATCTTTGAGCTCGATGCGGACCGCGGGGGCCTTTTTGGCCGAAAAAGATCTAGCCTGGCCAAATTCCATCTACTGAGGCCAGGCTCAGCAAGGCTGTCATCCTGCCGTCCCGCAAGGATCTTTATGGCCTCGGTGGTCCGCTAGAAGGCAGCAGGAGAGAGTGCAGAGTGCGGAGCCCCGGAGCGCAGCGGAGGAATCATGGGAGGCTGAGATTCCGGGTCGCACTGGGGGCTTGGGAGGCCGACATGTCTGGGATCGGAGACAGAGACGCTGAGGCGATGCGAGCCCGAGGCATCGGAGGCACGATGGGGGTCAGGAATGCCTGCAGCCGAATGCGGCTCGATGCTGGACGCTGGAGGCTCAAACCGGCTAGAAAAAGAGTTGCAAAACACCAGCGAGAGGCTAAAACACCGAAGGCTCCAACGGAAGATCTCGAGACCCGAGACGTTAACATTCAAACTGGCAAGTACAAAGATCCTGGAGGCCCTTGGATGACCTGGAATGTGGACCATACCATTTAGGGCATCGGGGGAAGTAGGATGGGAGAGACAGAAGAGGTCAATTAATTGGGAGAGAGCTTCCTGGGCCACCAGGCTTTAAATCTTAACTTCATCAGATCTAAGTTTCCCAGCCTTGTTGAATCATTGACTGTGTGATATTTTTTCCACATATACCATCTGATAGACAACTCACCAACGTGGAAAAGGACATACCATCTACCAGGATAATTATCTCTCCCTACTTGTGACTTTTAACTTTTTGTACCTCGATTCTCCACCGTCCCCTACCCATCTTTATCCCATCCTCTTCATTTAACATCATTACCCAGGACATATGTAAAGCTATATCTATATTTATATTTCAGCTGAAAACATCTATTTATATATCCTATATTCTATGCATGCCTTGCTAAAAAAAACATCTGACAGTGGTCATATGGCCCCGCAAACGACCATTCTCCATAATATACTCGAGGGCAGACCTCATCTCGCTGCGAGAGTCCCCAATCTCGCAGGGCTGGCCCTCCACTATTCGAGGGCCCACTTCAAGGAAGGACTGATCAGTCACGAGGTGGACGATACGTAGATTGAGAGGTTTTTTAACAAATCATTTGATTCGGCTTTTAGGGGGTACCAGGGAGGAGGGAGGGATTAGGCAATCTATGACTGGGAGTATGGCCAGGCCGGCTGGCAGAGACAGGAAGGAGACGGGTGGGTCCAATATGGGGGGGGGAACACGGGTTGATTCAAGAGGGTTTTTTAATCAGAACGGTCGCGGGGAGGGGGAGGGACGATGGGAGACAGAAACATCACCACCGGATGGAGGCGCGCGGCCGCTGGCTACAGGCGGTAGCACGCCCCAACCATCTGTTCTCCCCCCGCAATCTAGGAGGTCAAGGCACACAAGCCAGGGCCCTAGGCTGATGCTATGTAACGCCAGGTCCGTGGTCAACAAAGGCCCCTTCATTAATGACCTTGTGTCAGAGGGGGAGTCGGACCTGGTGGGGATTACGGAGACCTGGTTGGGCCATGAGGGGGGGTTACCTCTTGTGGAAATGTGCCCACTAGGTTACCGTGCATTTCATCAGCCACAGGCCCTAGGCAGGGGTGGAGGGGTGGCGGTCATTGTTAAGGAAAGTCTTGAGCCGAAAGAGACCACTGTGCCTCAGACTACCGGTTGTGAGTTCCTCTATGTGAGATAGGGCCTGGGGAGGCAGTTGGGCATGCTGATTGTGTACCTGGCTCCCCGCTATGTATCAGCAGCCCTGCCCGAGTTCCTCGAGATGGTCGCCTGACTCTTATAGTCTTGGGGGACTTCAACCTGCCATCGGCAGGTGATTCATCCGAGATAGCCCGGGAGTTCATGGCCTCCATGACAGCCATGAACCTGACCCAGGTAATTCAGGGCCCCACACATGTAGGGGGACACACGCTGGATTTAATTTTTGTCTCTGACCAGTGGATGAGGAATCTGGGTGTAGGGGATTTAGCCATCATACCCCTGTCATGGTCAGATCACTCACTTCTCCGACTCGACTTTCCCACCGCTATACCCCACCGCGGGGAGGCGGAACCAGAATCTCCTAGATGGTTCCGCCCCAGGCGCCTAATGGAACCTGAAAAGTTCCAGACGGAGCTTGGGCCAATACCTGTGACCTTGTCCCGCGCCCCGACAGAGGACCTAGTGGCCGCATGGAATACTTCGGCCGCTGGGGCCTTGGATCGGGTCGCGCCCTTGCGGCCTCTCTTGCGGCGCTGAGTCACCCAGTCCCCTTGGTTTACCAAGGAGCTGAGGGAGATGAAACGCTGCAAGAGACGCCTAGAGAGTAGATGGAGATCCACACGGTCTGAATCTGACCGAACACAGGTAAGAGCCCATTTGAAGACTTACCTTGTGGCGATAAGAGTGGCCAAACGTCATTACTGTGCCACTCTTATAGCATCCGCAGAGAACCACTCTGCCGCCCTGTTTGGGGTGACCCACTCCCTCCTTCAACAGAGGCCTTGGGAAGCCCCTCTGCAGGGCAGAGCTGAGGAATTTGGAGAATATCTGCAGGATAAAATCGCTCAGATCCAGAACGAGATGGTCTCCATGGAAAGTAGTCTAGGGGGAATTCCGGAAACAAGTCTTGAGACTCCTTTTTGGGAGGAGTTTGACTCTGTTACTTCCAATGATATGGACAGGTTACGTAGGCGACTGAGAGCCACCACATGTTTATTGGACCCGTGTCCCTCCTGGCTTGTACTGGCATCCTGGGAGGTCTCACGAGACTGGCTCCAGGAAGTAGTAAATGCTTCTTTGAGTGAGGGGTTCTTGCCCGCTGTCTTGAAACAGGCAGTGGTGAGGCCCCTCCTCAAGAAGCCTTCTCTGGACCCAGGATTATTAGTCAATTATTGTCCTGTCTCCAACCTTCGCTTTGTGGCGAAGGTTGTAGAGAGTGTGGTGGCACAACAGTTTCCCCATCACCTGGAGGAAATTGACTATCTAGACCCGCGCCAGTCCGGCTTCTGGCCCGGTCACAGCACTGAGACGGCATTGGTCGCGTTGGTAGATGATCTCTGGAGGGCCAAAGATGGGGGTTGTTCCTCCATCCTGGTCCTATTAGACCTCTCGGCGGCTTTCGATACCATCGGCCATAGTATCCTATTGCATCGACTGGAAGGGTTGGGGGTGAGGGGCACCGTTTTACAGTGGTTCTCCTCCTACCTCTCCGATCGATTGCAATTTGTGTTGGCAGGGGGGCAGAGGTCAACCTCGAGACCCCTCACATGCGGGGTTCCTCAGGGGTTGGTCCTCTCACCACTCCTGTTCAACATATATATGAAACCGCTGGGTGAGATCATCCGTGGCTTTGGAGTGGAGTACCATCTGTACGCTGATAATACTCAGTTGTACGTATCTACCCCAAACCACCCCAACAATGCCGTTGAAGTGATGTCCCGATGTTTGGAAGCCGTGCGGAGCTGGATGGGAAGGAACAGACTCAGACTCAACCCATCCAAGACCGAGTGGCTGTGGTTTCCGGCCCCCCGGTACAACCAGTTGATCCCATCACTGGTCATAGGGGGTGAACTTCTAGCCCCCGTGGATCGGGCACGCAACTTAGGCGTCCTCCTAGATACTCAGCTGTCTATGGAAGATCATGTGACGGCCGTGGCCAAGGGGGCATTCTGCCAGGTTCGCCTAGTACGTCAGTTGCGGCCCCTATTGGACCGGGACGCCCTTCGCACAGTCACTCATGCGCTCGTGACTTCCTGACTAGACTACTGTAATGCTCTCTACATGGGGCTCCCCTTGAGGTGCACCCGACGACTACAGCTAGTCCAGAATACGGCCGCGCGGGTAATTATGGGTACCTCCAGGTACTCCCACGTAACACCGCTCCTGCGCGAGCTGCACTGGCTACCTGTGTCCTTTCGGATGCGCTTCAAGGTGTTGATTACCATCTTTAAAGCGCTCCATGGCATGGGTCCTAGCTATCTGCATGATCGTATCCTACCCCACACATCCCTTCGACCGATTCGCTCTCACAGAGAGGGACTTCTCCAGGTGCCGTCCTCCTGGCAATGCCAACAGGCAGCTCCCAGGGGAAGGTCCCCGAGCTTAGATCTACTACGGACCTCCGCTCCTTCCGTCAACAATTAAAGACCCATCTTTTCCAGCAGGCCGGCCTGGCCTAACCTAATCTACCGTACCAGCCTAGTTGTAGTAAATATTACCTAATCGGGTTTTTACGTTATAAATTTAAATGAGATATTTTAACACAGGGTAAAACATTTAATTTAGTTTTATTATTTATATTATTTATATATTATTGATCTCTGGAGGGCCAGAGACAGAGGTCATTCCTCTGTCCTGGTTCGGTTAGACCTCTCAACGGCTTTCGATACCATCGATCACGATATCCTATTGCACCAACTGGAGGGATTGGGACTGGGGGGCACTGTACTGCAGTGGTTCTCCTCCTACCTCTCTGGTCGATCGCAGTTTGTGTTGACGGGGGGAGAGAGGTCGACATCGTGGCCCCTAATATGTGGGGTGCCTCAGGGGTCGGTCCTCTCGCCCCTCCTGTTCAATATCTACATGAAGCCGCTGGGTGAGATCATCCATGGTTGTGGGGTAGAATACCACCAGTACACTGATGATACTCAGTTGTACATATCTACCCCCAACCACCTCAGCGATGCTGTCGAAGTGATGTTCCAGTGTTTGGAAGCCGTGCGGCTCTGGATGGGAAGTAACAAAGTTCGGCTCAACCCATCCAAGACCGAGTGGCTTTGGTTCCCAGCGTCCCGACATAGCCAGCTGATTCCATCGCTGGTTATCGGGGGCGAGTCACTAGCCCCCGTTGAGAAAGCCCGTAACTTAGGCATCCTCTTGGATTCACGGCTGTCCTTAGATAGCCATATAGCAGCCGTGACCAAGGGGGCTTTTTACCAGGTACGTCTGATATGCCAGTTACGTCCCTTTCTTAACCGGGATGCCCTCCACACTGTCACTCAAGCACTCGTGACATCCCGCCTAGACTATTGCAACGCTCTCTACATGGGGCTCCCCTTGAGGTGCATCCGGAGGCTCCAGTTGGTACAGAGTGCGGCCCCATGAGGAATCATGGGAGCCTCTCGATGCTCCCATATAACACCTCTCCTACGTGAGCTGCATTGGCTACCGGTGGCCTTCCGGGTTCACTTCAAGGTGCTTGTCACGATCTTTAAATCGCTCCATGGCTCAGGGCCTAGTTACTTGCAGAACTGTCTCGTATCACATACCTCCCACCAACCGATTCGCTCCCAGGGGGAGGGCCTCCTCAGGGTGCCGACTGCCGGTCAATGCCGGCTGTCAGCGTCCAGGGGTAGGGCCTTCTCTGTGGCAGGGCCCACCCTCTGGAATGACCTGGCCCCTCACCTTCGCACTATCATGGACCTTCCCCTATTTTGCCGCTCACTCAAGACTCATTTCTTCCAGCAAGCTGGACTAGCCTAGAATTTTAGACCTCATATACGCAAAAACTCCAACCAAACTAGTAAATGGTTAATAGGTTAATGGGAATTTTAGTACAAGTTAATTTAATTAATTTTAATTCTTTTATTGTATATGTTATTATTTATTATGATAGATTTATCTGTACACCGCCCTGAGTCCATTTTGATGGAGATAGGCGCGATTTACAAATCGAAATAAATAAATAAAATAAATAAACATCACAACTACAGTGATTTTTTGGAGAATGTGTTAAAAGATTTGAAGAATTATGCAATTCCTGACAATATTAAAAAAGCAAAAGAGATTGTCAGAATAATTGCTGTCAGTTCTTCAGAAGTAGAAAGTGGTTCCTCAAAAATGAACTTCATATGTTCAGAGAGTAGAAGTCTCCTTACTGTTTCTAATTTAACCCACCTCATGACAATCAATATCACTGGCCTATGTCTTCCAAAATGGGAACCGATTCTTCCAGTGAGAAAGTGACTATGAGCACACCATTGCTCAGCCGATGATCCGAGACTCAAGATCAAGAAAAGGAGAGTGCCAATGTGAAATCGATGTGGAAACATCTTAAACTGAAATACCACTAACCCTTTTATGTAAGTATTTGTGTACCTTTGTATTGTTTTGTGTTATTCTTTTATTCTTATTTAAGTATTAAATGGTTAAATTTGTATATCATGGTATATCTTCTTTTTGTATATTATTATCACTGGTGCCTCGAAGACAACACTTTGATTGCTCTTATGTAAGTATTCTTACATAAGTATTCTTCGTTATTTTTGTTTAAGTATTAAATGCACAAAATAATTGGCATATTTTCTTTTTGAAGATCATAAGAAAGAAGATCATAAGAAAGAAGTGATGGTGACTTGGCCATGCCCACCCAGTTACATGACCATCAAGCCATACCAGCCACACCATGCCCACCAAACCGGTAGAGAAAGTTTTTAGATTTCACCACTGACCGTTTGCCTCACGTTCAAAGATTGATGAGCAACTTGACAAGCTCATCAGCCAAGGAAACCTGGAGCCTGTCAACCATGCAAAATGGGAGTCTCCAATTGTGACCCCTGTGAAGCCAGACTGTTCTGTCCACATTGTGCAGTCTCAGGTGTAGGCCCCTATTTTGATGATGTCTTAGTGTCCGCAGCCAACAACGTCGAACTCCTCAACCATCTGCGAGCCGTTCCCAGAAAGTTGGCCTCAAAGTTAAAAAAGAGAAGTGCAAAATCACTGTTCCACAAGTAGAGTTCCTCGGCTAACTTATTGATGCCTCTCAGTTACACCCTACACAGTAAAAGTTCCAAGCCATCCAGGAAGCTCTCACACCCAAAAACAAGACTGAACTCCAGGCATTCTTGGGACTCCTAAATGTTTACAGCATCTTCTTGCCACACAAAGGTTTCATAGCTGAACCTCTCCATTGCTTGCTCGATAAGAAGTCTTGGCCCTAGGGCCAAAAAGACACTACTGCCTTCTCCACTGTCAAGGAGCTACGATCTTCAAACAGTGTTCTGGTGCAGTACAACAAGAATCTTCCCTTGGAAGCCAGCTGTTCCCAACTGTTGTGGAGGATCTGGCTCCAGCATCATCTGTCTTATGAATTGAAGATCTGTCGTCCAGTCCCATTACTGTGTTGGAGATCGCTGCACACTTCCACAAGGACCAAGTCGTCATCCAAATGCTCAACTGTGTGTGGAACAGGTGGCCAAGGGGGTCAGTCAGAACAGAATTCCTTCCCTTCCCTACCCTGCAACCTGCGCTGTCCACTCAATAGGGCGGCCTACTCTGGGGGAGTCATGTGGTAGAACCCCAGAGGTGGCGATAGCCAGTTTTGGCAGCTCTTCATGTAGGCCACCCAAACATCATGCAGATGAAGGCACTTGCCTGCAGTTAAGTCTGGTGGCCTAAATTAGACAAGGCCATTGCTGATTGGCTTGCATCTTATGAGGCCAGCCCCACCATCTGCTCCAGCACGTTAGTGGGAAGCACCCAAGACACCTAGGTTGAGGGTGCATATCGACTTTGCAGGGCCTTTCCATGGACAGACTTTTGTGATGCTTGTGGATACCTACTCAAAATGGCTTAAGGTGGTACTCATGACATCAACCAACTCGGACACTGACCAAGGCCTTTAAAATGCATTTTGTCGCCCATGGACTGCCAGATGTCCTCATTTTGAACAATAGGCTACAGTTCACAAAGAGAAAACAAAGAAATTCAGAAGCTCTGAAGGTAAGAGGTGGCCAAAAGCGACTCTCAAAGAAACATTAAGCGAAAATGTCAGAGAATTCATGACAGGCAGAGACATGGTAACAAGGTCAGCCAATGAATAGGGCTTAGTAAAAAGGTCAGCCAATGGGAGATGAAACAGCTTGGAGCCTTAATGTGATTTACCCATACAGCTCTGAATGCTGTGCTGAGAATTGAAACTTAAATTTATTTGTCTGTATTAAGCTCTGTGATGGAAATGAAACTAGTCAGGACTTGCTAGTCTGATCTGAAATTGAAGAAACATTCTTGGTATTGTACTGTTAAAAGGAATGTCCTGGGGTCAGCTCCAAGTGGGGAAGAAGACACTGGAGACATGGAAGCTGCTTGGAAAGATGGTTTAATGGTGGACAGGACCACATGGCTGGAGTCCTGAACAGAAAAGGTGCTCACATGCTTCAATGTTGGTGGACAGGAAGAGAAGGGGTGAGCAAGAGGCTTGCAGGGCTTTTTACCGCCCTGAGTCCATTTCGATGGAGAAGGCGCGGTATATAAATCGAATAAAATCAAAATCAATTATCAACTGTTCGGCCCCACCTATCTGTTTCTTATTCCTGTGTAAGAACCGTACTCTGATTGGTTGCCAGGCTCCCATGGGCTGAGTCCAGGTTTGGTAAGGCCAGTCCTACCTTGATCCCATGACTCTGGAGCTGAAGGGGAGAACTCTTTATTATGTAAAGTGGACTAGCTCAGGCTTCTTAATGGCCCATTGACAAAGGGGGTGGGGGCAGGAGGCTGCAGGAGACAAAACATGTTTCTTCCTTTTCACATCTAGGGGAATGTAATATTCTGCCTTTTCAATATTTCCTAGGGTATTTCATTTTTCTGGGAGAGGGATGGGTGATAACTTTCCACAGTACATTTACCCATGTGTTATTATCTATATAAATAAGTTAATGAATCCTGCTGAATCAGTTATCTGTGTGTGCTTTCTGGATTTGATTTTTGCAACAAACTCTGACAGGTTATGGGCCAAAAACACACAGAAAGACTGATTTTGTTACTTAAGCTGAGAGACTGCCTGTATTAAAAGAGAAATAAGGCAGAGAAAGATTGCAGAATGGCTGCTGCTGAAATTAAGGAGAGCTCTGTGCCTCATTTGGGGCAGAAGAATTATATAAATTAGCCTGCAAAGATGGAATGTTTCCTGAAGGCTAAGGAGCTTTAAGATATTGTTGTTAATCCAATCCAGGCACCATTAGCAGCTGCAGATCAAAGGCAGCATGATAAAGCAATGAACTACATCATCTTAAGTTTAGAAGATGAACAATTTATTAATGTTGCTGATTTAAAGACTGTGAATGAAGTCTGGCTGTAGTTGAGAAGTGTGCATGTAAGTGTTTCTGTATGCATTGTTCAATTATCAAGAAAATGATGCAGAGCCTGTTTGCAACCAGGAGAATCTGGAACAGCATTTTGTACACATGCAAACCTAATTTGTGGAATTAGAACAGCATGGAATGAATATTCCTGAATCTCAAAAAGTGCCGTTGGTGTTAAACAAGCTAGATTAAATGTGGGACATTGTTTCTGCAGCATTTGAATGCAAACCAGAGCAGGAGTTGCATTTGGAGGCCTTAAAGGTCTTAAAGGTCTTGTTTGATGGCTGAAGAGAACAAGCGCCATTTTAGGCAAAGCCACAAGGAGAAATTCCTGAGGTGGTCCAAGTAGCAGAGAGAGAAGAGCAATGGAAAGTTCCACAGACTGGCTGTCTGCAAAGTAGAGGGAAGCAACAAAAGATATCAGATTACAGCCCAGCAAAGTCTTTTTAAGCAGGAACAGCAACAACGGAGGTGTTTCCTTTGTGGTGAAAAAACACATTTAAAGAAGGACTGTTTGCAAAGAAAAACTATTTGCAAGGAAGAAATTATTTGCAAGACAGAAACAATTTGCATAAAAGAAAATGAGCTGATGGACAAGTTGCTGTGGCAAGTCAGTTATTGTAATAGCAGAGACAAATGGTTGATAGTCAGTGGGGCAAGTCAAACAATTGTTAATAATCCTAAATTGTTTTACACAATGCATCCAGCTGTGGAAGATGCAGCCTATTGCATCGGCTGGGGGGGTTGGGGGTGGGAGGCACCGTTTTACGGTGGTTCTCCTCCTACCTCTCTGGCCGATCGCAATTTGTGCGGGCAGGAGAGCAGAGGTCGACCCCGAGACCCCTCACATGCGGGGTGCCTCAGGGGTCGGTCCTCTCGCCTCTCCTGTTTAACGCATACATGAAGCCGCTGGGCGAGATCATCCGTGGTTTTGGGGTAGAGTACCACCTGTACGCTGATGACACCCAGCTGTACATATCTACCCCAAACCACCCCAACGATGCCGTAGCGGTGATGTGCCAGTGCCTGGAAGCCGTGCGGATCTGGATGGGAAGTAACGGACTTGGGCTCAACCCGACCAAGACCGAGTGGCTGTGGTTTCCGGCTGCCCGATTCAACCAGCTCTCTCCAACGCTGGCCATAGGGGGCGAACATCTTGCCCCTGTGGATGGGGCGCGCAACTTGGGTGTCCTCCTGGATACCCGGCTGTCCATGGAAGATCAAGTGACAGCCGTGGCCAGGAGGGCGTTTTACCAGGTTCGCCTGGTACGCCAGTTGCGCCCCCTATTGGATCGGGACGCCCTTCGCACAGTCACTCATGCTCTCGTGACATCCCGACTGGATTATTGCAACTCTCTCTACATGGGGCTCCCCTTGAGGTGTACCCGGAGGCTTCAGTTGGTCCAGAATGCAGCCGCGCGAGCAATTATGGGCACCTCTAGGTTTGCCCATGTAACACCGCTGTTGCGTGAGCTGCACTGGCTACCTGTCGTCTTCCGGGTGCGCTTCAAGGTGTTAGTTACCATCTTCAAAGCGCTCCATGGCTCGGGACCTAGCTACCTGCGGGATCGGATCCTGCCCCATACATCCTCACGGCCGATTCGCTCCCACAGAGAGGGACTTCTCCGGGTGCCGTCCACTAGACTTTGTCAGCGGGCGACGCCCAGGGGAAGGGCCTTCTCTGTGGCGGGCCCAGCCCTCTGGAATGACCTTCCCCCCGATATCAGGACAACCACGGACCTCCGCTCCTTCCGCTTAAAATTAAAGACGCACTTTTTTCGTCTGGCCGGCCTTGGGTAGTCTCTTTTTAGGTCAGGGTTTTTTAGGGGTAATTTTTAGTTTAGTTATGGGTTTTAGCGCAGGATCTATTTAATCTATTTTTAACTTTGTATTTTGTATTTGTTTGTGGTTTATTTGTATTTTTAATTGCCTGTGCCCCGCCTCGAGTCCCCTTGGGGAGAGAGAGCGGGATATAAATTAAAATTATTATTATTATTATTAGTTGCCTTGGCAAATTGTCAGAAAGCTGAAGTCATTGGAAGAGGCTGTTGCAGAAAATCAGGAGACTCAGAGAACGAGATTGAGATAAGCCTTTTATTTTTGGCCAAAGGTCCGAGCAGAAATAAGTTTTGCTAACACCCGGACAAAGATAGAAAAAGCAGGTTCTTATATATCTTTCAAAGAGCAGTTTTGAACATGAAAATACTTAAACCATTTCTATTGGTTACCTTGAGGACCAAGCCTTGTAAGGAGTTGGGGTCTTTACTTGTCCTTTTGTCTTAAGCCATACGTGTCTCTAACTGAACTTTAGCCAAACCTTGTGGTTTTGTAAGAATATTGAACTCTGTGGTTAGGCACTTACTTTCCTGTTCTTTTGCAAGGAGCAACCGTCTATGTCGCCTTTTTAACATGGAAGTAAAAGGGGACCTAAGAGGCTGTCTAGCCTGACCCAGTAGGTTTCACATTTAATGTCCAAATCTCACTTTATGTCCTGCCTTATTCCCCCCTTCTAGACTCTATTTTAGCTACAATTGAGTCTAGCCTCTTATTGGGTCTTATTATGAGATTTGGCATTGCATATGGCAAGGTTAATACCTCAGAAGTACATATTAGGTAATGCACACATAATACAATCAGGTTATGATAATGTTACATCTCAGTAAGCAGAAAAAGACAAATACATCATATATCAAACTTAAATCTGTTAAGGCAACTTTTCTAGTTCCCAGGGTGTAAGTTGTACATTCCTGTATCTGAATTTTCATCTTCTTCGAAGGGGTCAGAGAGAATCTTATGGTCAATGAGGCTTTCCATCAAGACCAACTCCTTCTCAACCCTTATCTCCTTTACTGATCTCATAACAGGCTGCCTGAGCAAGGGGATTTCATAAGGGACGAAGTCTAGTCCACATATCAGCAGAAATAACATCTGTTTGATCCAACTGGTACCAAGTAACCAAGAAAACCACATATTCATTCCTTGTAACCTCTGTCCAATCTTGGATGCCCAGTCCTGCAATTTTTTTGACAACATGACTTATTCATGCAAAAGCAACAGTCTTCTCCCAGGAATAGACACAAACCACCTTTCTCAGCTGTTAGGAGGTCTATGGCACACAGGTTTTGCAAAACCACTGCTGCCAAGGAATCTATCTGGTCTTTCGACTTCACCCAGCAATTCAATTCAGGCTTTCTTGAAATCCCTCAGATAATGGCTTAAACTGTATTAACTGTGTACTAACTCACCTACACCTGTCACAACTGCTGTTCCTATTCCCAGGAGTACTAACAGTGGGATTATTAGTGGCACTCTTTTTTGAACATGTCCTATGAGAAGAACAGAGAGAGTTTGTTCCCCACTGACAACATTCATCTTGGAGAAGAGGTGTTTCCCCCACATTAGAAAAAGATCTCATTTTCTCCTAGACACACAACTACGTTCATGGAAAAGCATGGGTTCATTGGTTCTTCTCATTAGTCCAGACCCCCAAAGTTCCTTCCATTGACATGCCAGTTAGCGGCTGAAATGGAACTTCTAGTGCAGGGTCCTTTTGCTTATCTCTGAGGACTCAACCTTCAAAAAGATAATGGGAGCTTATATTTCCAAGGGAAATAGACCACTGGTTAGTTTTACATCCATAAGTGTCTTGCTAGGAGCAAGGTACATTTCAGATGGGCACTGTTCTTTTGTCAGTGACCCTACAGGAATGCCTAGTTCCTGATACCACTTTGCACACAAGGAGGGTGACCCTAGGATTTCTACACCAACAGCTCTAGGGCCAACAATGGGAAGGCGGCTCATCCCCAGCCTTTTGAATGCATTATACAGGACACTTTGCAGCTGGGCTTCTGCCACTTTGGTTCCCCATCTACCACCCTTTTCAAGGACTATTGTGGCCCTGGTCTTTTCCCAAAGATCAGACTCAACTGGAACAGCGTTGTAAGATGAAGGGCCAGCAGACAAACACAACCAACATTTTTGACCTAGGGCAGGGTCAGATTGATTAATTACACTTTGACCCATCTCCAGTATTCTTAACATATAGTTCCCTTTTCTCAATTGTTACAGAGATGGTCAAATGCTTGACCTTAGGTCTTGGGTTTGGCCTACGGTTCCATTCCCATGCACAGACGATGCACCTTTGGTGGGAGCAGACCTGTCCCAAAGCATCTATACCCTGTGACCTGATCCTGCCCTGTTCCGTGGGGTTCTCAACATCCCCGGATCCTCCTTCAAGAGCAAGAGGGTTACTCAGGCATTCTCACAACATTGGAAAATAATATTCAGGACGTTATCACTTAGCAGGTCCTTTGCCAATAACAGCCAAAGCCACAACAAGCTCATAATTGTACTTCAGCAGAACTTCTCCAAACACAATTCTCTTAACCTATATAATCACCATGTTAGGGAGAAGACGGGGGTTATATATGATTTGAGGAAGGGCAATATCAGTCTTAGGTGTTCCACAAAACCACCTTTTGTTTGTAACATACAATGTCCACAGTCCTAGGACTAACACAGCACTACAGAGAGCCCACTCCCTGGTTCCGCAAACATGTCTCCATGGGTTTCGTAATGCTCTCTGTCACAATCAATGAGTTTAGGTACAGCACCTGCCTTTCTGAAGAAGAGGCAGTTCCAAAAGAATGAATATCCAATACAGCAAATTAAAATAAGGGTAAGCACATTCACTAAAGCAAGAGATAGTGCAGTTATGACTGAATACTTGCTTGCCATTCCCTGACAGGTGCTCAAACTTTCTAATACATATTATATCTAATAAATAGAATGTTGTCTTCCTCCTCCAAATCTTCGGCCGTACGTTGAGAAATCAGCTTCCAGGGGTTATTTCAGTAGGGCCTCTTCTGCCCCGTATGTAGCCTGCCCTGTTGCCGGTAGGACAGTTATAGGGGGCACTTCTTCAAGCACTAGATGTCGGGCCTCAACCTGGTCTGCCTCCCAATATTCATTAGCAGTTGGCTTAACTCGAGTCCAGTGAATCTAGGACTTGGATTCCAGCACTCTTATTGCAAGTGGAGAACACATGACCACAGTATATGGGACCTTCCACCTAGGTTTCAATTTCTCTCCTTTCCAGTGTTTTACCCATACTCTGTCTGCCACCTGAATATTATGACTAGAGGTGCTCAGAAATGGTGGACTGAGGGACACATAATATTTTTCTGGGATTTATTTGCTTGTTTAATTATCTCACCATTTGGTTCACCCATGAGGCCTCTATTTGACTAGGTGCCACATATGATTTTTCAATTTAGCACTTATAACTGGTGGCCTCCCAAACATCATTTCAAAAGGAGATAACCCAATTCCCTTTCGTGTAGTGCATCACACAGAGCAAAGTGCCAGTGGCAATGCATTCACCCATTCAAGGTGAGTTTAAAGACAAACTTTGTCCTTGAATACGAGTCTAGTCACTTCAAATCTAGTTGCCTGGAGTTCCCCCGCTTTAGAATATCCGGGACTCAGTCCCCTTCTCATTTCCAATGCTGCATAAGCTGTCATGTCAGGATGGCTCTAATCACCTCAGGTTGCTGACAACTTCCCTTTTCTGCTGGATCCGACCATCCAGTTTGGAGATTGTGCAGATTCCCTCATATGGAATCTTTAATTCCCTTGAGCAAGCATACTAGTTGCTTTTCCTTAAGAGGGTCCTCTTTCAGCATGGACTTGTAATGTGAGGCTTGCATATTTAGAATCTGTCCAAATGTTTATACTTTCATTTTATTACAATGACAATAAAGATGATGATGATGTGCCCTTTTTAGTGCTCGTATTAAAGCCCACAACTTTTGCTACTTGAACACTAATGCTCTTTGTTTCTAATACTCCATGAATTGCATGACTGGTAAATACAGTAATTGGCTGCCTAAAAGTCAATTTATCAGCTTCCTTGATCAGAAGAGCGATTGCATCAAGGATTTTAAGGGAATGTGCCCCCACCTTTTGCTAACCTGTGGGTTGTTGCCACTTCCCCTTTTCTTGAGTCCGGACTTCCTGAGCTGTGTTGCCTTTTCTGTCCACTTACAAATTGAAAAGTTTTCTCAAAGTTGGTAAGTTAATCTTACTTTAAATTTTAAAATGCCTGTTTTTGTTCCTGTGTCCAACCAAAGGGATCCTTTTGTTTTTCCACCCCCCTTTGTGGATTGCATATTTATGGGCAGTTCATAGCACGCCCATGAATTACCTCTGCTTTATGAACTGCACTGTTTATCGGTAGACTTCCAATAAAATTCAAGTTGCTGGTTATGTTGCTCTTTTCTAGGCATAGGGCTTGGTTATTTGAGGGACCACCTATCTCCTATAGTTCCAATCCAACCATAATGTCTGAAAGCGTTGGTATCTTCCAGGTCTCATCAATTAAACAATAGTGGGACCCCAAGAAATGGATTTTCTTTTTCACGGTGTTACACTAGGATGAAATTCACAGGCACACAGCTTGTTGCAGTAGCTAGTCTTCAGGCATATTCTCCAGGGTATCCCTTCTTTTCACTAATCATCTCAGTATGTGAACTTATCAATTCCTGGATGTGGGAATGCATGCTGTGGTTCTCAGCCTGGATCTTGCCTATTGTGAAGACAGCCTCTGCTGATACTTTTCTTTTTATTTATTTATTTGAACTAGTCCACTAATAGATGAAGATTACTTAAAAGGTTATGGTAGGACTGTTCTATTTTGGCTGCTACAATCAACAATAAAATGCTTAAAATGATTACTAAATATTTAAAGGGGCATTCCTCTCTCAGCTAGTTTAATGTGCAAACCAATGCTATAATCTATTTTTCAGCATCTGCACTCCATGCCACATACATTTATAGATTTTTAGAGGTCTAATTATGAAGTTTTCGTTCTTGTTCTACCTTCAGGTGCCTTGGAAAATAGTTTGACTCCCTCTTCTTTGTGGCAACCCCTGAGATATTGGAACACTGCTATCATGTCTCCCCTACTCCTTCTTTCTTATTAAACTAGACATTCCCAGACAAAACATGACATTTGTTTTTTTAATCAATACCCCCAGTATGCTAATGACATAACTTTTTGAAGCTAACAAATGTTCCTAAAGTTTAATGCTTGTAGTAGAAAATATGACTGCCTGTTCATGCAGATTTCTACCTCATTGATGTTTATGTCCTAATGTTTATTTCCCTACATCTTTTCTCTTCTCTTATCTATGTCTCTTTTGTGGATTCATACAGTGATTTGGCTATCAGGGCAAAATTCGGTTTCCATATTCTACAATACCCTGCTACAACCAAAACCCCTCATAATTGTCTCCTATTAGTTGGTTTTGTCATTAAATCTAATCTTTAAATTTTTCAACACCACTACGCTGTGGGGAATAGACAGCATGAAGTTTCCACTTAATTCCAAGAGTTTAGGAAACAATATGTGTCACCTGAGATGTGAAGTATGGACCACAATCTGAGGCCATATACAAAGGCACCCCAAATCTTGGCACAATGTCTTTCAGTACGCACAAAACCAAGAGATCTCTAAATACTAATTTCTGGGAAAATTTCTGGGAAATCTATTTGCCACTCAGCCCTGTAGAAGGACTCCAAAGGAAGTTTCCATCCTGTCTTTGGGTTGTTTTGTCACCACGGAGACAGGCTACAGTAACCTGATTCTAACTACCGATCCCCGCAAAAAACCCTCCTCATACAATTCTTCCGGCAGGTCCCCTGGCCTCCCACCTTTCTGTCTAAGAGCTTTGGCAAGGAAAAAATGTTTCCTTTTGAAGTTCCTTCTTCTCTGAAGTTTTGAGCCCAATTAATATATGCTTTGTATGTTCATTCCACAAGTTCAGAGGTGCCTTTCTTGCCCCCCCCTTCTCGTCTTCTGTAATTTTTGCCCTAATGTCATCTGCAGAGTGACCAATGAAGATCATATTGACCATTCTCTTATTTTCTTCAACATCAGGATCTAATTTTGTATTTTGCCTAAAGGTCTGATAAATGCGTTCTAGGAATTCCCCTGGATTTTCATCCTGTTTCTGTTGAACTTGATAGACCTTCCTTAAGTTCTTAACTTTTGTTTGAGTCCTAACAAAACTAAGCTCCAATAGTTTTGCAGCTGAATGGACTAAGGTTCCCAATCTGCTTCTTTCAGTAACCATGTCCAGTCCGGATCTTTTGCATGATCCTTTTGCAAAGGCTTATTCATGGTTCCTTTCACCAGCCTTCTTTTCTCTGGGGTTTATGAAATTTCTATCAGACTTTGAATGTCTGCCTTAGTAGACTGGTGAGTTCAGAAAAATGGATGCAGAAAGGACATGCATCTCGTCTGGATTTTCTCTATAATTAGGAGTTTGATTTTTCCAATTATATAAATCAACCATTGAGAATGGAGCATACACTCACATTTTATGCTGCTCCCCCTCAGCTCCTGACAATAAAAATTTCTGTTAGGGGCAATTTGAGTTTTTGTCTCAACTGCTCCTTTGGACCGGGTTTGTGGTCCACTTGATCTGTCCCTTCAGCAACCTTTTTTGGTTTCCTTCCTCCTGGCCCCACCTAATGGGACTGTTTGTTCTTTGTAACCAATATCTGATTCCATCTTTTGTCTCCCTGGGTCTCCTACCCCTTCAGTGTCAACAATTTCATGTCAAGGTTACACATGTGGAGGGCACTGATGTCAGAGACACTCTCTCTCTTTCTCTTTTTAAACACTTAAACACATCAACAAAGACAAACATGCATGCTAAAACAGCACAGGAACTAAATGTTTTTTGTTGAGACCTTTCTTTTCTCTCTTTCTCTCCCTCTTTCTTTCTTTCTCTTTCTGGAGGCTTGTTACTCATCCTGGTAACTGACTAACTATACCTCAGAGTTCTTCTAAGAGTGTTGTATTCTGTCCACTCAGGACTACACACCTTACAACTCTTTTTTTCTGGGGTGTTCAGTGTCTTCTCTGTTGTAATTAATTTTTTTGAACCTCCCAGCAAACGCTGGCCTATTTTTAAAGGTCCAAAGTCCATAAATGTTGCAGAAAAATCAGGAGACTCAGAGAACGAGATTGAGATAAGCCTTTTATTTTTGGCCAAAGGTCCGAGCAGAAATAAGTTTTGCTAACACTCGGACAAAGATCCATAGAAAAAGCAGGTTCTTATATATCTTTCAAAGAGCAGTTTTGAACATGAAAATACTTAAACCATTTCTATTGGTTACCTTGAGGACCAAGCCTTGTAAGGAGTTGGGGTCTTTACTTCTCCTTTTGTCTTAAGCCATACGTGTCTCTAACTGAACTTTAGCCAAACCTTGTGGTTTTGTAAGAACTATTGAACTCTGTGGTTAGGCACTTACTTTCCTGTTCTTTTGCAAGGAGCAACCGTCTATGTCGCCTTTTTAACATGGAAGTAAAAGGGGACCTAAGAGGCTGTCTAGTCTGACTCAGTAGGTTTCACATTTAATGTCCAAATCTCACTTTACGTCCTGTCTTAATGCAGTGTGCAAATTCCATATCTGGAAATGAGGTTTAATGATATATTATGTGTGCCCGAAATGGAGCATAATTTGCTAAGTGTCTCTAGTTTAGACAAGCCAGGATTTGTTATTGGGAGGTGTCTCATAAAGAACAATGGCAATGTATGTGCACAGAGCATAAAATAGGAAGATAATCTTTATGTGTTGCATGGACAAAAGACATTTGGGAATATGGCACGCCATGACTCATGTGTTCATCTCTTGCACAGAAAGCTTGGCCATGCTAGCTTCAGAGTTTTGCAAAGGATGCAACAATTTGCAGAAGGTATAAACTTAAAGGGGTGTAAGGCATACTTGGGCTGTGCAGTACGTAAATCATCAAAGTCCAAGGCATTCCCAGTAAGAAGAGTGGCACAAGGCAGACAGCAAGAGCTCTAGAGCTGGTACATGAAGATTTGGTGGGCCAATGCAAGCCAGTTTGGGGGAGCAAAGTATGCACTAGTCATTATAGATGACTACAGCAAGTTTGGGTTCTGCTATTTACTTAAGAGTAAAATAGAGGTGCTACAGAAATTTAAGTAAGGGGTAAGCTTCATTGAAAGGAGATATAAGCAATAGGTATGTCCGTTATAAACTAACAGAGGTTCAGAATTTATGCCAGCAAGTTTTCAACAATGGTTGGGACAGTTAGGAATAAAACACAGACACACAAATCTGTACACAGCAGCTGAGAATGGTGTAGCTGAGAGGCGAAATGAAGTCTTGCAAACCATGAAGGACTCACTGTTGGAGGATTCTGGTCTGAGAAGTCATATTGGGGTGAAGACATGTTGACTGCTAATTATTTAATCAATAGGCAGTGGAGTTCATCTATTAATAATAATAATAATAATAATCTTTATTGTCATTGTAAAAATTACAATGAAATTGGTTTTAACTTCACTGGTGCAAAATTATAACAGAAACAAAAAAGAGAGAAAAGAAAAAAGAAAAAACTAGCATGTGCATGGAGTGATTGCGGTTGAATTTAAAAGTCTCACAGCCCATGGATAGAAGCTACCTTTAAACCTGTTCGTTCGGCTGGCTATACTTTGATATCTTCTGCCTGATGGTAGAAGGGCAAAGAGATACCAACCAGGGTGTGAATCATCTTTGAGAATCTTCCTTGCTCTGCTAAAGCAGCGAGATCTGGCGATGTTATCCAGCGATGTCAGAGGGCAACCGATGGTTTCTTGTGCCGAATTGATCACTCTCTGTAGTGCCTTCCTCTCCGCAACTGTTAAACCAGCATACCACACTGTGATACAATATGTGAGGACACTTTCTATGATGGACCGATAGAAAGAGGTCATCAGCCGTTGTTCCACCTGATTTTTCCGCAGGACTCTAAGGAAATGAAGTCTCTGTTGAGCTTTTCCAATCACCAGAGATGTGTTGTTTTTCCAGGTGAGATCTTGGCTAATAAGCACTCCTAAGAATTTAAAAGAGGAAACCCTCTCCACACAGCCCCCCTCGATATACAGTGGGGCAGGTTCCTCTCTGTGCCTCCGGAAATCTAGCACCATCTCCTTTGTCTTGCTAGTATTTAGATGTAAGTTGTTTCTTGAGCACCATGCGGATACCTTCTGGACTTCTTCTCTGTATGCTGATTCGTCCCCTCCAGTTATGAGACCCACCACCGTTGTGTCATCTGCAAACTTTATTATGATGTTGGATGGATCAGAGGATATGCAGTCATATGTATACAGTGAGTAGAGGTAGGGGCTGAGCACACAGCCCTGAGGGGAGCCTGTGCTGAGCTTCAGTGTGGAAGATGTAAAGGACCCAACTCTTACTGTTTGTGGACGATCGGTCAGGAAGTCTTTGATCCATTCACAAGTAAGGGGAGGGAAATTCAGGTCAGTCAACTTTTCAATGAGAATGCCTGGTAGGATGGTGTTAAAGGCCGAGCTATAATCTATAAAAAGCATTCTGAGATAATTCCCAGATTTCTCAAGGTGGCTCAGTGCGATATGGAGAGCAGTGGTGATGGCATCCCCTGTCGACCTGTTGTTTCTATATGCAAACTGGTGTTGATCAAAACTTGGTGGAAGACAGGACCTGAGGTGTTGTAGGACCAGTCTCTCAAAGCACTTCATCACAATAGACGTCAGTGCAATGGGTCTATAGTCATTCAAGCTTTTTATGGCTGCTGTCTTTGGAACTGGGATAATGGTGGCTGCTTTCAAGCATGATGGGACTCTAGCCTGTTTCAGGGAGAGGTTAAAAATCCTTGTCAGAACCCCTGCTAATTGGTCAGCACAGGTTTTTACCACTTTCCCCAACACCCCGTCTGGACCTGCAGCTTTATTGGGATTTACAGCCTTCAGCTCAGCTCTCACTTGATGTTCATCCAGGGTGAGTGGCTGGATGTTAGAGGGCCTTTGGGATAAAGCCACAGAGACTGGTCTTTTAACCTCAAAGCGGGCGAAGAAGCTATTTAGCTCCTCTACTAGCAGGGCATCAGCATTGGCTATTTTTTTTGTATCGCCCTTATAGTTGGTTAGGTGTTGTAGTCCCTGCCACACCTGTCTTGAGTTGTTATCTTCCAGATACTGATGCTCCATATGCAGTGCTATATAGGAGAAAACCATCTCTGGCACATTTAAGGGTTTTGGAAGAAATGCGTGGATGCATATTCCAAAGGCAATTAGGAGAAAAGGACAACCAAAGGCTAGAAAGCTCAGGTTTATGGGCTATTAGCCAGGCTCAAAGAGTTTTCGCTTTAGCGATGGGAGCGAAAGAATAGTGATTCCCAGGTTTGCCAGTTAGTGACTCTCAAAGAAAAAAAAAAGAAAACAAAGGAGAAACTCATGAGTTGGTGATTCAAAAGGAAGTGGCTACAGGAATCTCAAAAGCTTCTGGTTATATCCTCCTGGGGATTAATGGCCTTCTGGAATGTTTAAAGATCTATGACACAATGATCATCAGCTTGGAAAAAAAATCTTCCTTGGAAGAGGAATTTTTTGTGCAGTTGCTAACAAAAAGCTGAAGATGTGCGAAAATCATTGGAAAACCTGTAGGTGAGCGAGGAAAAGCATCCGTTCACTCCTTACAGAAGTGCTCCATCTTACACCTTCCAACTGAGCTACCTCTTTTGATTTCTCCTATTGCAGTGTCAATATACTATTTTAGTGAAAAGCTAGCATTTCCTTGAAAACTGTAACTCACTTGTATTTTTACATGCTTTCGAAATACTAGGTTAGAAGAAGCTGGTACAAGTAACGGAAGCTCACTCCGTTATGCAGTACTAGGGATTCGAACCGCTGAACTGCTGACACTTCTGATCGACAAGCTCAGTGTCTTAGCCACTGAGCCACCGCGCCCCTTGTTTAATATAATATAATATATTCAACCTCAAAAAAAGGGTGGATTGATTTTTGTAAAATTATTGGTGAGGGGGGATAAATCATGACTAAATAGGTGTATTAACGTGGATTCATTCCATCTTCAATTTTGAGAGAGAACGTCTGGCTGGTAGGCTTGATATGCTCCATATGATATGAGGTTTACCAAGACCATGTTGGAGACCCCACACCTTGTTCTCTGTGACAGTCATTGATTCTTTTTCCTCAGTGTGAAAAATATTTTCATTTATCCCTCACAACTACGCCTCTCTTTTTGGATTCAACAGATCTGTTGTCATCAAACTACCAAAAGAAATGAAGGAATCCCTCCTTTAAATGGTAATTCTTGCCTGGAGATACTTAGTTATTTGCAACTCTACTGTGAAAATCCTGTTTATGAGGAACAGTCTCAAGATCATGGTAGTTGGCAATGCACTTATAAGTTTCACTCTTAAAAACCAAATTTTAATTCACAAGATGCTGCATCTAAGAGTTGAAAACCCTGTTCAAATTTCCAGGATGACATGCATGATAATGGAGCCAAAAATAAGTAAAACCCCAAACAGCTACATGGTTTCTTACAACATTCACTCTTAAAACTTTGGAGACTATTGCAGGTATGTTTCAGCAAAAGAGGCAATTAAGGGCCTCTGCTGCCTGGCTGTTGCTTGTACATACACAGAAGAATATTGAAAAGTCTTTTAAGTCCATTTTGAGAAACAGAAATATATATATCTTTCATTAAATGATAAGAGTTTGTATACTCCTCCAGTACAGAAATGGATGCCATATTTGGTTTGAACATTGTCAAAAGAGCTTGTCCAATCTAAGATCTCACTATTTTTCTTTTTGCTTTCTTTAAGGATGTTTCTGGATAGACAGAAGGAAGATATACCTGAAAAACGGGTATGTAAATGCAGAAGTAACCACTGGTGACCTGGCTATATTCAATTTTTGATTGGATCTGAAAAATGTGGTTCCATATTCCCATATGTATTACATATGTGGCTCAGGCAAGCCTGAATTTAACCATCATCATCATACAAATTAAAGTGTCACTGAATGATGGATTTTAAAAAAATTTTGCAAGCTGCTAGGAATCACTCATGTGTGAGTTGGCAGTTACTTAAATTTGTTTAAATAAATAAAAATATATAATCCTGTCATTATGGGAGTATATTAAACTAAATGAGGTTTTCTTCTAAGTAAGCTTCAGTTTAACATAGGTTGGCTAATACTTGGTAACTGAAATCTGTAGCAATCTCTGTAAATGTAGCTTTCCTGTTTTAAAGTCATTCATTAAGTTTTTCATTTAAGCCAGGCAGGATAATCGTTCCATATGGACAGTATTATGGATAAAGATGGCAGATTCCCAACCAATCTTCCTGAATTTGCTGATTTCCCAAGCTTCTCACCATTCCTTCTGGATCCAATGTTGCCTTCAGGAACAGGAGGCATCTCTATTTTCTGCTCGAGTAGAAGTAATTCAGAACCACTCTAGCTTATCTTTATAGATTGATAAAATGGTCATTGTAACAGTCCAGACTTTCCAACACCTGTGATTTCTAGATAACTGACATTTTGAAATGTCCAAACATAGGCTATATATTTAAGAAAATAACAATATTATGAACTATTTTGAAAACTTTTTATGACATAGTTCCCACATTGTGCCAAACTGTGGATGACCAGAAAATTATTTATGGAATAGATCACAATGACTGGATTCAGAAAATGTGAAGGAAAAATCTGAATGTGTGAAGTACATTGAGTCAAATGTGGAAACCATATCTTACCGTTTTATGTATTTTGTGTACTTATCATTATTCCTAATACATATTTTCAGGAGAAAGGTTTTGCTACCACCATTTGTGATGTATTAAATATATCAAAGATTAACAAACATGGCTTTGAAAGATTTTGCAAGCATCTTTTCCAGTTCTGTCAAACCCATTAATGTGGAAGATAACGTGCATGAAGCAAGATTGGCCTTTTAAAAAGATTCTATAAGAATAATAGTGACAATTCACTTAAATCAGAGTGGTATCTACCAGATGAATTGATAATAACCTTATTTCCATGCAACATTAAGGCATACATTTATTTTATACATCGTAATCAAACCAAAATTAAATAACATATATTAAGCATAACAACACTTGCAAAGTTTAGGCATTCTAATACTTTTTAACTGCAACTAACTACTAATGTTACTGGCTACTAAAACTAAATATTACAAAGGTACATTTTTAACAAATAGACTAAGAATGGTGCAATGAAATGTTGTTATAAATATAAATATTCCAGTACCTAGAATATTTTGTTCAAAATGAAGGAATAATAATTGTAGCTGAACAAATGATGTATAATGATAATAATGTATTTATATATATTTGATGGATAATTTGTGGTTTTATATACAATTGAAAGTGATGACTATGGAAAGGATGCACAAAAGCCATGTAACCAAACAACACACTATATGTAATTGAAGAAGGTTTTGTTTTATGTCTTGTTTGTGTTTGGCTGTCCAAAACTAAAAAACGTTTAAAAAAAAAAGAATCCTCCCAATACTGGTTTACTAGGAATAAGAGGTACCCGTTCTTTTTAGTTCCACCCATTGTATCCCTCCTATTGAAATATTTTACTTAGTACAGATGCTTGTTTACAGGGAGATAGAGTCATGCATTTCATTTATTTATTAAACAAATGTATATAACAGCCCAACTCACATATAGGTAATTCCAGGTGGGTTATAACAGTTATTGATTTATTTCATTAAAACATGTCAAAAAAGAGAAGCCGGAACACAGTAGTTCTTTCCTCAGTCTTGTTGGAAGGGCCATTCGAGGCCTCTGGAAACCTCTTGCTCACCACTTAGAGCTTCACTTCTCCCTTTCCTATCCTCACCATGGATAGAAAGTGAGGCTGCCAGACCCAAAGTAGCGATTGGGAGAAGATTCTATGGGTGAATGCAGAGGCCTTTTCTCTTAGAGCAACTGGCTATGAGAGGGTTGTTGAAATGCAGCTCTGAAACACTGAGATTCTTGCTCTTCTCAAAAAAAATAATGGCACCTCAATATATGGATATTTCCCTAGAAGCCCCTGAGAATAAGGGTACTGGATCAATTATAATAATAATAGCTTGACAAAAGTTGAAGAGACTGATTAGAAAATATGTAGTTTTATAACCACATCATAATTTCACCTTTTATTCCTTTTATATGTACAGAAGTTCAGAAGAGGAAGAAGACTAATCCTACTGATATAGAACACTGTATTGCTATGTATTTTTTAATATATCCTATAAAAAAAGTAGCAAAGATGAATTAATATATTTAATATACAGGTGCACATGAGAAGGGCCTAGATCAAAACACAAATCCAGTTTTTATACCCCTCTCCCAGCATGCAGCACTGTTCTGTTTTCCCATTGGCTGGATAGTAACAAGCTCACAACCTATCCGGAGCACTCATTAACAAACATTTCCTAGCTGCAGGGCAAAGTCTAAAATCTCTCTAGTTACAGGGCAAAGTCTCCCTAACTACAGCTCAGAAAGCACTCCCCCCCTCCCTTATCTGTTTTTGGAGCCATTTTGTTAACTGTAATAATACTAATTTTTCAAAAACTTCTTTAACTATAATTAAAACTTTAGGACCAATACTTTATATTTCACAATGGTAATTGTTGGGGAAGCTGGCAAGTCCTTATTTGGTGTTACCCTGGAGACTGCCTGGAGAAGTCCCTGCACTTTTTTGGAAATATTTGTGAAATGATCTACCATTGTGTCCTTCCTGAGGCCGGGAGAGAGTGACTGGGCCAAGGTCACTCAGCTAGCAGGCTCCTGGATTCTAGTCTGTTGCCTTAGGCATTGCACTCCACTGGGTCCCTTTCCATGTGCTACGTGCAATTCCCTTTTTAGGAAATACCCTGGAGGCAACCTGTGAACCTGTGAGGAGGCTTCTATTCTTCGCTTTAAATGGAATTGCAGGGGGCATCGTTGGGGGTAAGGGAGGGTCAAAAAGAAAATCCATGGTAAAATCAATAGGATCATTTTTCTATTTTTTTTCTCATTGATGGTGTAATAAACAGTTTATGTCTGCATATGGAACTACCCGAGACAATAACTTGAAAGTAGCAAATGCGGGCACAGCAAAGGTGAAGCATGTCAAGGCACATGTCAACTCTTTTATTGCACAAACTCATTTCCTCCTCTTACTTCTCTCTCTAAAGCCCCTCTTTAAAAGCATCCATTTTTAGCATTGCATCCTGTTGTAGAACAAAGGGGGGGGGGGAACTCATGAGTTGAAGATTCAAAAGAAAGTACTGAAATTTCGGAAGCTTCTGGTGAAATCAGCCCTATGGAAAGGTTAAAGAGCCATTCATTCCCAATGGTACAGAAAGATCATGAGCTTGGAAACAAACCAAGTGAAAAAGGGGGCTGTTTTTTGGTTAGGTTGCTGACAAAAGGGAAACAATTTACAAAAATTATGAGAAAACATGCAGAAGAGCAAGTAACAGCTGCTTCATGTACTAGGCCTCAACAATGGTGGAAGCCTGCAGTCCTAAAATAGCTCTAAAGGTTAAGAAGTGGCCACAAGTCACCCCCAAAGCAAAAATGAAAGGAAGAAGAGAAATGTCATCAGTTGGAGATCCAAATGGAAGTAGCTACTGAAATTTCAAAAACTTCTGGAGACATCAGCCTGAGTGTTAAAAACCCTATGGAATAGTTAAAGAGCCATCAGACAATGGTACAGAAAGTTCATGAGCTTGGAAACAAACCAAGTAAAGAATATTTATTTGCTAGGTTCCTAACCAAAAGATGAAGATTTGCAAAAAACAAACAAACAAAAAACCTGTTAGACTTTAAGCAGAGTAAGGAAAACTTGTTTCACATTCCATGGCTGAAAAAACATTGAAGCCTGCAGTGCTACTAGATCAGGGGTAGTCAACCATTATTATACTGGATATCTGGCTCAATTTTTGTAAGGACCAAACGAAGGTCTCCTCTTTCGGAAATATTCAGGCAGTTTCTTCCTTTGGTCATAATATGATTAACAGCACTAAAGCCTGATTCCACAAGGTATGAGGTAGGGAAAAGGTATCAATTAACTGAATATCATTTTCCACATATTTGGATATAAGACAGGCATTTTTTTTAATTTTGCCATAAGTTTTCATATCCGCCACAATCAAATTTATGTTTACTTTCTTCATCATATCTAATTTCCAACGGTTCTTCTTGGCAAGTGGTATCAGCCTCTTCAACATTTGCGGTAAAAGGATTTTTCATCCAGTCATACACCTTCAATTTCAAAATATCTTCAAATCGTTTTTTCATGTCCAATTTAAGTTTGTTAAGTGGCTACTGAATCTATCAATATCCTCTGGAGTTACATCATCTTTTATAGATGATAATTCAGAAAACTGATGAAATTATCTCTCCAATAAATTATAATGAAATAGTTCAAGTTTGTCAATAAACAATGACATAATACTTTGGCAACCTATTAGAGTTTTATTAGCTCCTTGAAGCTGCACATTGACATCATTAAATCTCTTGAAAATATCTGCCAAATAAAAGGTATCATTCTTTACTGTTTTTAACTGTTGACACAAATTGGTCTCATTATTACTTTCAAAAAATTGTATGACATCATATAATGCTACAACTGCCCTTTGACAGCCACCGAACTTCTGTGTGCAAAAGTAATGTAATAAAATCTTCATTATTGTCCTGACAAAGCTGTCGAAATATTCAATCATTTTTTGCATTGGATTTGATCTTGTTTACGGCTCGAATTATTATAGTTGATGATGCATGGAGACTTGTACTTATAGGTTTTCCTACAAGATGTTGTCTGTGCATCACACAATGAATATTTGACACTTCTTCCTTCAAGTAAGCAACAAATCTATGATAGCGACCTACCATTGATGGTGTGCCATCAGTAGCGCATGCAACAATATTATACAAAGGAAAATTATTTTATGAAGTATGATTTTACAGTATTAAATATAGATAACCCTCTTGTATCTGTAATGAGATTTATTGCTAATAATATTTCTTCTCGTAATGCATTGTTTTCATCAAAATAATGTATATATGCTATCAATAAAGCATTATTATCTGCAATGGTAGACTTGTCCAATTGCATGGAAAATGAAGAGTTTTGGATAATACTTGTACGGTTTTTTTTTTCAACATTAACTGCCATTTCTTCAATTCGTCCCTTTACTGTGCTATTGCTTAGGAGAAATGTTTTTTAAATTTCAGGTATATCCTGATGCATTACTGTTGAGATAAATTCTTTGATAGAGGGCACTATTACAGTTTCTCCAATATTATAGCTTTTCCCACTTTTTGCAATTAATTGTGAAATGCAATGTGCCAATTAATCCATCTTCATTCACTGCATGTTGTTTCTTTTTTTTTTTTTTATAATTATTATTTTTATTATAACTTTCAACAAATTATACATCTACACATAAAATTTAGTTTTGTTTTTTTTTAACAATAATCAATAATCCACCCGGTGCTATACAAAACGAAAGGAAGAGTTGGTTCTTTGGATATCTTCAATTGTCTTTAAGATCTCCAAAATCCGCGTTCCCTGGGTACAGGTGTCGAGGCATCCAAAGTTCCAAGTGCATAGTCCACAAATGGGTTCCAAGTCTTCCAGAAAATGTCTTTTTTATAGACCCCCTCTCTGAATTTAATATCACACGTCATTTTATCATTTAAGGCTAATTTCCACATTTCACAGAACCATTCTTCTATTTTAATATTTACCTCTATTTTCCAATATCTTGCTATTACAATCCTACCCATTATAATCATAATTCTAATCAATTCTTTCTCCTGTTTTGTTAACTCAGGTTCATTAATTATCAATAACAATATATTTTCTGATCTCAATATTATTATTCTTTTCATCATTTCACCCATCATTTTTTCTAATTGCTGCCAAAACTTTTTAATTTTCACACATTTATACCACATATGTTCATAAGTTCCCACTTCCATATTACATCTCCAACATTTATCGCTCATTTTTTTATCTATCAATGATAATCTTAATGGGGTCCAATACCATTTCCAAACAACCTTAAAATTATGCTCTTTAATCCTTATAGACAAAGTTCTCATGATTCGACTCTTCCAGTTCTCATTCCAATCCAAATCCAATATTTTAATCTTAAGGTCTTCCTCCCAGTTCCTTTTCATTACCATTTGTGGATTTCCATCAAAATTTATAATCTTATATATCTTACTAACGAGTCCTTTTAACCCAATTTCATCTTTAATAATTTGAGATACTAAACTTTCAAATTTAGTTTTATTTCTATCTATTTTACATATTCCCTTTACTTTCATAGTCCATTTTTCTACCTGTATTTTTTCGAACTAATTCAACTCCAATCTTTGGATTACTTTTTTTTTCCTACTCTCAATTCCTAGAGCTCTTAACCAATTTACTATATTTCCTATATTTTCATCCTCAATTACTTTATCCCGACTTATATTAGTTTTAATCGGCCAACTTTCAGTTGTCTTCCCCAGGAAAGCTATATCCGGGATCAATTTTTTAACAAATTTATTCCAAATTTTGCTCAGCCCCTTTAACCAATAACTATTAATTGCCTTTGTTTTTGCTCTATCTAGAAACCATATAGACCCAAATCTCTTAATATCTTTTAGCTCCAGATCACCCCAATGACCATCTCCACCTTTAAGTATTTTTATCACGGTTCGAATATTATACGCCCGATAATAATTAAGTAGATTGGGAATTCCCAATCCACCCTCTTTTTGATTTTGATACCACATTTTCTTCATTATTCTTGGTTTTTTCCCACCATTACAAAATTTATCCAATTTCTTCTGATATTCTTCTATATCTTTCTCTAACAAATTTAGTGGTAGCATCTCAAACAAAAAATTGAACTTTGGTAACAACATCATTTTACACATTGCAATTCTACCAAACCAAGACAGCTTTATCTCTTTATATTTATCTATCTTTCTCTCTACTTCCTTCAACATCACCTCATAATTAATTTTTTTCAATTCTCTAAGTGAAAGTGTTATCCCCAAATATTTCAATGTATTCTTAACTCTTAGCCCAAATTGTTCTTGCATATTTTCCCACTCCTTACCATCTTTATTCATTAGTAGTTCAGATTTTGACCAATTTACCTTTAATCCTGTCATTTCTTCAAATTCTATCAAATGTTTATTTATCCTCTTTAAATCTTTCTCTATATCTTTCAAAATAATCAAGGTATCATCCGCATACAAATTTATCTTATATCCCTTGTACCCTTCCAATCCTTCATCTTCTTCTATCAATTTAGTCAAAACCTCCATAACTAACAGGAATAATGTTGGGGACAAGGGACATCCCTGTCTCGTACCTGCTTCCAATTTAATCTCTCCCGTCATTGTTCCATTCACCTTTACTTTTGCACTACTTTTTTGATACAATTTTGAAATAACATGTATAAATTTATTACCAAAGCCTAATGCCTCAATAATTACCTTAATAGTTTCCCATTGTACAGAATCAAAGGCTTTGAAAATATCTAACGATATTATACCTATTTCATCACCATTATTTTCAGCAACGTCTATAATGTTCAATACTCTTCTAATTATATCACTCATATATCTACCTTTAACAAAACCTACTTGATTATAACTTATATATTTATCTATAAAACTATTTAATCTATTACTTATAATAGCTGTAAATATTTTTGCATCCTGGTTGATTAAAGAAATGGGTCGGTAGGACTCGATCCTCTCAAGATCTTTATCAGGTTTAGGAATTATAGATATTACTGTCTTATTCCATGACATCGGGACTTCTCCACCATGTAAAATTCCATTAAATAATTTTTGCAGTCTTGGTATTATTAGTTCTTTAAATTCTTTATAGAATTCAGCAGGTAATCCATCTTCTCCTGGGGTCTTCCCTAGTTTTAACTCTTGTATTATTTCGTTGATCTCCTCCTGTGTTATATCTTTTTCCATCAAATCTTTATATATTGGATCTATTTTTATAGCATATTTTCCAAGATGATTCTTCAATTTTTCTAAATCGATTGGTTTCTTTAAATATAATTTTTGAAAAAAATTCCTAGCTATTTCACATTTCTCCAACCTCTTATAGCACCTTGTACCTTTTTCATCTATCAGAGAACCAATTTCTCTCTTTTGAGTTTTATTTTTCGCCATCTTTGCCAATAACCTAGAATTTTTATTACTAAATTCAAAAAAATCCCTATTTAAATATCTTAAATTTTTTTTAACTAATTCAATATCTTCTTCTATCAATTTAGTTTTTAATAAGTTCAATTCCTCCAAACATTTTTTATCTTTCGTAAGTGAGAATTGGTTCTCCAATATCTTAATTTGTCTTGTATCCTGTTCTATTTTAGTTTTATATTCCCTATATTTTCTACTTGACAATTTAATACTTTCTCCCCTAAATATTGCTTTCATCGTATCCCAAACAATTTCAAATTTGACCTCCCCATTATCATTCAATCCCCAACTTTCTTCCCATTTTTTGAATATCCATATTTTGTCTTCTTCCTTTTTATACAATTTTTCATCATATCTCCAACCTCTCTCCTTTTTCTCAAAGTTAAAATCTATTTCCATCGTAACTTCTGCATGGTCAGAATCCTTAAAAATTCCCACATCTACTTTATCTACATTATTCAACAAATCTTTAGAAACAAAAATATAATCAATTCTTGAATAAGTATTATATACCTTAGAACAAAAGGTATACACCCTTTCAGAACCTTTCAACTCCCTCCAAACATCAACCACACTATTTCGAAGCATCCATTTGTTTAAAATTTCCCCTTTATTTGTTTGTCTAAAGCGGGTAGGATTATTACTATCAATTCTATCCCTAATTAAATTAAAATCCCCCGCCACAATTACTTTCCCTACACTTTCTATTTCCAAAATCTTAGTAATTTTTATCAAGAAATCCCTTTTGTTTTTCATTCGGTAAATATAAGTTAACCAATGTCACTTTTTGCTCATTAATATTCCCTATAATTATTAAGTATCTTCCCTCTTCATCTCTAATTACTTTTTCTCTCTCAAAGTATACCCTATTTGATATCAATATCGCAACTCCTCTAGCTTTAGAGGTCCCAAAAGATTTTTCATAGATCTGCATACCTTTAATATTCATTCTATTAAAATCCTCCGATTTTTGATGAGTTTCCTGCAAAAATAATATGTCAGGTGAGTCCCTTTTAATTTTAAGCTCCAATCTTTTCCTTTTTATATGATTGCCTGTACCCTTCACGTTCCATGTCATTATTTTTATAAACCGCATTTAAGCAGTAACTTTTTTAATCCTGACCCCTCCTCTTCCTTTATGTGCACACCCAACACCAGACAAAAAAGACATACAAAAAACACAACAAAAACAAACTTAAGACACAACCACAACAAATAACAATTAATCTTCACCCCCCACATCCTCGTTCGAGTTACGCCTCCATATAAAGAGTGTGGGGGGGGGGGAACGTGCCCATGGTCGGGTCATTTCTTTCGGGTTATTCTTATTTTCCACTTTCAAAAAAAGAAGATAACACTGGCTTGTCCCCGCACTCAGCTTCCTGCTTTCTTCTAAGATCCTCCTCCTCAGCTGACGCTCTCTTAGATTCTTCACGGGTTTTCTTATGTTCGGACATTGCCGGAGAGATTTCTTTCCGTTTTAAGCTTTTAGGATCACCACCGACTGCTCCTTTTTCCTCCAATGTTGGAGATCCCACTTGTATTCCACCCATCTTAAGCATATGATCTTTAATTTCTTCTAAATCCTCGTCTTTCTCAACCAGCCCGAGCTTCCGTATCAATGTTATAGCATCCGTTTCCAAAGTAATAGTTTGCATTTTCCCTTTGTAAAAGAATTTCAATTGTTGTAACGGTCTCCAATTATACTTAATATCATTGTCTCTGAGGACTTTTGTAATTGGCTTTAAGAAAAATCTCCATTCCCTGTCTTCCCTAGAAATGTCTTGAAACACTTGAATTTCCTTCCCCTCAAATTTAGGGGGTTCTCCCAGTTCCCTTATTTTTCCCATAACTTCTAATTTATCTCCAAGGTTTGCAAATCTCACAAGGACATTTCTATTGGCTCCACCTTGTCTCTTATAACCAATTCTAAAAACACTTACTAAGTCCGCTGCCGTGTATACAATTGACGCACCAAGTTCATTCAGCCATTTTAACATTCTTTGCTTCAAGTTATCCGCCCTCTCCTCCGGAATCCCGCGAATAACAATATTATATTTTCTTGCTTCTTCTTCCAAAAGACTGATTTTCCTGTCTTGTTGCTGATTTTTCAAAAAAATCCCTTCAAACTTACGATCAGATTGTTCCTCATGAGCAAAAATCTGTTTAATATCATCCTTTATAAAGTTAATTTCGATATTTTGCTTTGCAAAATTAACATTCATGTTATTGACCACTTCTTTAATATTTTGAACCTCCAATGTCAAATTATCTAAACGATCAGTTACAACAGTCAGTTTTTCTCCAATCGTATTCAATGCACCTATAATCCGTTCAAACCGTTCAAATTCAGAAGGCTGTTGAGTCATCGTATCAAATCAGTAATCTCTTTTTAAAAAAAATTTTTTTTTAATTTAAACCTGCCAAGAGGGTCTTTAATGAGAAAAAAAAACAGAAACCCAATGGAAAATAGCTGAGACGGCTTTTAAAAACACCAAGAAGCCATAACAAAAGTAAAAAAGGCTGGAATCCAAACTCATAAAATGCAAAGCCTGTATATATATATATATATATATTTTAGCTTGCCAGAAGCTCTCGCTACATCCAGCATAAACAACTCACTTAAGTTCAACAGTTTGCAGTCCACATAACTCTTTCGTTTATGTCTTGTCTTGTAGCAGATAAGGGAAACTTACAAATCACTCTTGTCAAAACAGAGGCAAGCTGCCGACGCCGCTTCGATCAAACCTTTGTTCTTTGTTCTCCACGGAGAAACGAAACTTTGAAATTCAAACAGTCCGGTTTGATCTATCGGTGCAGAAATCAGTCAACACAGTCCTCTGCCTTTCCGACCCCGTTGTAAACAATCTCGGCTTCTAACGGTGCATTTAATCACTTTTAATCCACAGTTTATTAAAAAAAAACAACCCTACGAAATGGAGGAATGCCCTCAGCTACTCGGCCATAAGCCCCGCCCCGCTGCATGTTGTTTCTTAAATGATGCAACGATTGTTGAAAATATTTAATGGGCTTGTGCTTATCATTTGGATACTTTGTAGAAAGATGTTCTCACAATCGACTTGGCTTCATTGCCTCATTGGATAATGTTTTATGACACAATAAACACATTGGATGTTGTTTATTTACAACAGATTCTATGAAACCCATCTTTAGATACTCTGGCAAATAGCCACAAGTATATTTCTTTTTTTGAGACATGGCCTCACAATATTTCACAATATTTTGTTTAAAGCTGTAGGCACATACTCACTCTCACAAATCTAACTGTGTACTGACCAGTGCGACCGCAAACAAAAGAGCCTGTGCCATGTATCATCGTCCGTGCATGCCTCTTGCGCATCATGGATTGAGTTGGGGGGCCGCCGGCTACCAGATTTGCTTGTCAGTTACAGCTGGGTGATGTGGAGGGAAAGGTGTGAGCTATTCTGGGACAAGGCTCTTTTGTTTGCAGTCGCACTATAGCTATGAATTTTTTTTAAAAAGTCAATTACATTTTTAAAAAGTGCTTCAGTATCAGACAAAACCCTTACGGCCCACCATGAAAGCTGGAACGCCCATTAGTGGGTGGTAGGGACCAGGTTGACTACAACTGTACTAGATCCTCAGCAGTTTTCTTCCCTTAAGAGGTTTCCTCAAGCATCCATTCACTCTTCCAACTGAGCTGCCTCCTTTGACTTATTCTATTGTAATGGATGATGGTGGTGAGGAACAGCCAGGTAAAGTGGTCTTTATTCTGAAATCTGGCAACAGATGAACAAGGCCCAGCCATGCAAAACACCTTGTAATTAGTGAGCAGGTGAAAAAGAAAAATCCTCAGAAAGAACAAATTGCAGAGAAACATTTGGAGGAGAAACTTGTGTTTCAGGAATCAAGAGAGGAAAACCTTCTCAGGCACTTAATAATTGGAGGAAACAACTCCAGAATTACTACTGAGGTCTGAAACTTTGAACAAACTGTTGCCTGATAAAACATTGTCCAATGAAGGAGTATCAAGAACAAGCCACGTCTGCTCTCCCTTCATCTCACTTTTTGCCAAGCACTGATAACTATTTTCTTCAGACCAATGTTTTTGAAATTGAGGTGAAAAAACAGCTGGCACACCTGATCCTTAATGAGGCTCTGAGGAACCAAATTGCCCAGTTGATCCGTATCATAAAAGTGAACTGCAGAGAACTGAATACCCAGATGTCTTGTGATGTTCTCATCTCTAGAATAGGGTTTGCAATGAAACTCTTTGATAAGAGAAAACCCATCCAGAACTATCTGCTCGGTTGAAGCCCTACTTGTTGCTGACTAAAAATGAAATCAATATGAATACAGCAAGCTCCAGAAAAATGGAGAAACCTTCTTAAGGAGTAAAAGCAACCTACACAAATAATTCTAATAGGTGCATTAAAAGGAGTGTTACAAGATTTGTTTACCTAGATGGGTGTCTTTTTTCCCCCAGAAGGCCCAATTGATGTAAATTGCACATTCATTCCTTTAAAGACAGTTACTGTTTTTAGGAAAAGCCTTGTTAGATTGTTTATTGTAATGTGCATGTGCCAAGACCGCTTCTCTGCCTGATTCCCATCTCTACATACAAGGATAAGCAACACGTAAGGTTCTTACAAACTGTGATCAGCATCAAGAGAGAGCGGCATATAGCACAACGCTAAAGTAACTGAAAGATGAATACAAGGAAAAAATGATTGATATTTTCATTAGAATTAAATCAGAAATTTCAGATATGATTATTTTAATAAAATTGAATTGGTAAAACTGTGGTTGCTTTTAAAGGATCTGGATAGACCTTTCTTCTGGGGGAAAATGGTTTTATGTTAACCCTAACCCTAACCTCAAAAATAGCGCGGGATTGATTTTTTAAAATTATTGGTGAGGGGAATGAATAGGGGTAAGTAAAAGGGTGTATTAAGCTTGGATTCATTCCATCTTCAATTCTGGGAGGGATCGTCTGCCTGGTAGGCTTGATTTGCTCCATAAGACCTTCTTATGAGGCCCAAAGGGATGCTGGTATTCTGGGAGGGAGGAAGAGTTAGAATGAAAACAGTGGAAGAGGCGGAGAATTTTCTTAAAAAACATTCCTCAATCCTGGATGATGATGATATGGGAATGGGAGGGGCCACGGCTCCGCCTTCTGGAGGGGTGGAGGAGAAAGAAACAATAGCAAAGAGGCTCAGATCACAAAAATAACTTTTTTTTCCTTTTTTTAAAAATTTTTTTATATAACCGCACCCTCTCCCCGAAGGGACCCGGGGCGGTGCACAGGAAGTTAAAACAAACAATGCAAAATATAAATAATTAAAATTTATATAGGTTATCCCTGTGCTAAAATTTAGAAAGTTAAAACATAATCCATTTAAAACCCAATTAAAACAATTTATAATACAGACTGAAGGCTAGGTAAATAACTTAGGCCAAACCGGCCTGATGGAACAAAAGTGTCTTTAATTTCTGGCGGAAGGTGCGGAGGTCCGTGGTTGTTCTGAGGTCGGGGGGTAGGTCGTTCCAGAGGGTTGGGCCCACCACAGAGAAGGCCCTTCCCCTGGGCGTCGCCCGCTGGCATTGCCTGGTGGACGGCACCCGGAGAAGTCCCTCTCTGTGGGAGCGAATCGACCTGCTTCCGACAAACCCTCTAGGCCACTCTCGGTGAAGATCAGCTCGCTCCGAATCTGAGCGATTTTATCCTGCAGATAAACACCAAATTCCTCTGCTCGACGCTGCAGAGGGGCTTCCCGCGGCCTCTGTTGAAGGAGGGAGCGGGTCACCCCAAACAGGGCGGCAGGGCGGTTCTCTGCGGATGCGATAAGAGTGGCACAGTATTGATGCTTGGCCACTCTCATCGCCACAATGTAAGTCCATAAATGGGCTCTCACCTGTGTTCGGTCAGATTCAGAGCGTGTAGATCTCCATCTACTCTCTAGGCGTCTCTTGTGGCGTTTCATCTCCCTCAGCTCCTCGGTAAACCAAGGAGCCCAGGTGACTCTTCGTCGCAAGAGAGGCCGCAAGGGCGCAACCCAATCCAAGGCTCCAGTGGCCACGGTGTTCCATGCAGCCACTAGGTCCTCGATCGGGGCGCGGGTCAGGGTCACAGGTAATGGCCCAAGCTCCGTCTGGAACCTCTCTGGGTCCATCAGGCGCCTGGGGCGGAACCATCTAGGGATATCCGGTTCCACCTCCCCGCGGTGAGGTGCAGCGGTAGGAAAGTCGAGCCGGAGAAGTGAGTGATCTGACCATGACAAGGGTGTAATGACTAAATCCCCTATATCAAGATCACTTTTCCACTGGCCTGAGACGAAGATCAAATCCAGCGTATGTCCTCCCTCATGTGTGGGACCCTCAATTACCTGGGTCAGGTCCATGGCCGTCAGGGAGGCCATGAACTCCCGGGCTACCTCGGTTGATCCGCCGAGTGATGGCAGGTTGAAGTCCCCCAAGACTACAAGTCTGGGAGACTCAACCGCCACCTCAGCTATCACCTCGAGGAGCTCGGGCAGGGCTGCTGATACGTAGCGGGGAGCCAGGTACACAAGCAGCAAGCCCAGCTGCCTCCCAGGGCCCCACCTCACGTAGAGGGACTCACAGCCGGTGGTCTGTGGCACAGTGGTCTCTCTCGGCTCCAGACTTTTCCTAATAATAACCGCCATGCCCCCACCCCTGCCTAGGGCCCGCGGCTGATGAAATACACGGTATCCTGGTGGGCACATTTCCACGAGGGGTAAGCCCCCTTCGTGGCCCAACCAGGTTTCCGTAATCCCCACCAGATCCGGGTCCCCCTCCGACACAAGGTCGTTGATGAGGGGGGCTTTGTTAACCACGGATCTGGCGTTACATAACATCAACCTAAGACCCTGGCTCTGTAAACCCTGGCCACCAAGCTCACCAAGGGGGGGGGGCGGGAGTTGGGGCAAGCGACCGCCTTAAGCCAGCAGCCACGTCTCCTCTCCCGGTGATGGAATACCCCCCCACCGCCCCTACCCCTCCCTATGACCGTGTTGATCAAAAGACCCTCCATGGTCTTTTTTATGTATGGTAATTCCTGTATGGATGTTAATAGAAACAAAGTAATTGAATGTATGAAATTTTACTTTTGATTATGAAATTTATGATTTAAAATGTATGTACCCCTTCCTATTTTTATTATTTCCTAATGGAACTTACTCAAGAAGACTCGGAGGCGGTCACCAACCCCGATGTGGAAGCTCTAAAATATTGTTAAAATACCTTACCTACCCCTTTCCTTTTATAAAATGTTAAAACCAATAAAAATTATTTTTAAAAAAAGACCTTCTTATGAGGTTTACAAGACCATGTTGGAGACCCCACACCTTTTTATAAGCAGAAGATGGAGAAAAGAAAAGTTTCTTATTGAGAAGCAGAGAAAAAACATTGTTCTCTGTGACAGTCATTGATTCTTTTTCCTCATGTGAAAAATATTTACGTTTATCCCTCGCAACTACACCTCTCTTTTTGAATTAAACGGATCAGTTGTCATCAAACTACGAAAGGAAATGAAGGAATCCCTCTTGTAAAATGGTAATTGTTGTGTTACCATGGCCACAGCCGGCAAGTCAGTCAAGTCCAAAGCGAGCGCGGATTGGTTCTGATGCAGCCGCAGTCTGGCGGGAGTTTTAGAGGGATGTCATTGGCTAAAGTGTTTTAACAGCCGAGTATAAAAGGGCTGTCAGTTCGTTCGTTTGTTGTTCATGTTAATGTTAAATAAACCGTAGTTGCAGCAACCTTGTCTCCTCGTTTACCTCAGGGCTTAGTTTACAATACTGGCGACGAGGATGGGAGCCGCGTTCCGCTAATTCCCTCACCCATCTCGCATTCGTCTAACTTAAAGAAAAAAAATGGCTAAAATATCAGCAATGCCGCCTTTCGCTGCCTTTGCCCCTGAGGCAGAGTCTTGGAAAGCATTCATGCTACGATTTGAATGTTTTATCATTGCCCATGATTTCAGTGAAGTTTTCCCAGAGAGGAAGAAGGGATTCTTTTTGAGCTTGTGTGGACCGGAGACATTTGCTTTGGCTCGATCATTAGTCGCTCCAGCCTCTCTTCATGCAGTGTCTTTAGAGGCTATTTTGGCCAAATTAAAGGGGCACTACGCCCCTGCTCCCTCGCGATTTGCGAGGAGATATGCTTTCCGCCTTAGCATGCAGAAAGAGACAGAAACAGTTAGCCAATATATGGTGATGCTTCAAAGCATGGCTATTTATTGTGCTTTTCCTGATTTGGAGGAAGCCTCATTGGAACAACTGATCTGTGGCACCCGCGATCTATGGTTCCAGTGCCGTTTATTGGCAAAGCTGGACCTCACGCTGGCTGTAGCCTTGGATGAGGCACAGGCAGCGGAGCAATCTGAGCTGTCTGTGGCTGAAATCCAAAAATTCCAAACCGCCCAAAATGTGTCCTCAGCCGCTGCTACCATTCACTATCAAATAGCTGAAAGTGAGGACGAAGATTGGGCAGCCGGCGTGGTTAACCGTTTAAAATCAGCTGGGAGGAGCCGCGGAAAGCCGCCCACCAAATTACCTCAGAGTGGCTGCTGCAGAGGCAATCACTTGAGGTCAAATTGCCGTTTCAAGTCTTCTGTTTGCCGGCACTGTGGCAAAATGGAGCACCTAGCTTATGTTTGCCGCGCAATTTTTCCAGAAACAAAAAAGGTGCTGAATCGCCCTGCCAGCCGACCAAGGGACAAACGCCTGACCAAGACCCGAGGTGAATGCCATCAAGTAGACCATGAGGAAGACGACGAAGCGTCATCCGTGAACACCGCATCTTGCCGAAGCCTCCTCAACAAGAAAATGTTTATTAATGTGCAAATCAATGGGGCTCCATGTAGCATGGAGTTGGACACGGGGTGTGTTAGATCAATTATAGCCTGGGAAATGCTTAAAAAGCTTTTGCCAAATGTTAAAAAATCTAGTTTAGTTCCTGGTAACTGCTCACTTAAGGATTACCAACATAAACCAATTCCTGTAATTGGGACTGGGATGTTTGAGGTTGAATATGGCCAATTTAAAGGGACCCTGCCCTTGGTGGTAGTTGACGGCCAGTTAGCTACATTAATGGGGTTAGATTGGTTTGGGGCTCTGGGTTTCTCCATTGCAGCTACCCATTCCGTGGAGTGCACAGCTGATTTTGAAGACTTGGCCAAGGAATTTGAAGACGTCTTTAGTGACGATCTTGGTAATTATAAGGGTTCTCCAATTTCTTTCAATCTGGATCCCAACAATCTTTCAATCTGGATCCCAACATTACCCCCATCAGATTAAAAGCTAGGAGGGTTCCATTCGCACTGCAACGTAAAGTTGACGCTGAACTAGATAAATTGCTACAATTATGCAATTGTAGCAATTGATTATGCAAAGTGGGAGACTCCTATAGTAATCCCTATGAAATCGGATCCATCAGGATCTGTGGAGATTACAAATCCACTTTGAATAAAGCTCTCCAAGTGCACCCCTACCCGGTACCAGTGGTGCAACACCTGTTGCATTCACTGGGCACTAGTCACATCTTTGCTAAGCTTGACCTCGCGCAAGGTTATCAGCAATTGACAGTAGATGATGCCACTGCTGATGCACAAACGATTGTGACCCATTGTGGGGCATACTGATGCCGCAGGCTCCAATTTGGGCTCTGTGTGGCACCAGGCATTTTTCAAAGCATGGAGTGTCTCCTGCAGGGATTGTCAGAAGTCACTCCATACTTTGATGATGTGCTGATTGCAGCACGCAGTAAGCACGCTCTCCTAAACAAACTTAAAGGCAGGTCTTAAGTTAAAGAAATCTAAGTGCCACATTGGAGTGGACTCAGTAGATTTCCTGGGATTCCATATAGACGCCAAGGGCATCCATCCTACACCTGCAAAGATAGAGGCCAATAAGAACGCTCCAGCTCCCTGTAATAAAACAGAGCTGCAAGCTTTTTTGGGGCTCCTTAACTTTTATGCCATGTTTGTACCCCACAAGGCTTCTGTGGCGGAACCCTTGCATAGGCTCTTGGACTCTTCTGCTGTCTGGAGATGGGGCAGCCGTGAAGCGAATGCTTTTGCCGCTGTCAAATCTTTATTGACATCATCAGCAGTCCTGACACAATACTGTAAGTCCCTTCCTCTGTTATTGGCCACCGATGCTTCCCCTTATGGAGTGGGCGCTGTATTAAGCCATCGCTATCTGGATGGCAGTGAAGCCCCCACTGCCTATTTTTCTCGTTCTATGTCTAAAGCAGAACGTATCTATAGTTGGACAAAGAGGCTTTAGCGGTCATGGCTGGAATCAAGTGATTCCACCACTACCTCTATGGCCGTTCTTTTGTCCTACAGACAGATCACAAATCCTTACTAGGCATCATAGCGGGAGATCAACCCACCCTCTATATTATCTCCATGGATGACTTGGTGAGTTTCTAGCTGCATATTGTTACCACCTGGAGTTTTGGCCTGGCAAACATATGGATCATGCAGACGCTTTAAGCCGCTGCCCACTACCTTTGGGCAATGCTGACCTACGTCCGAATCATCCGTCCTATTGATTGATGACTTGGAATTACCCTTGTCATCTTCTGATATAGCAGGGTGACCCTACCATATCTCAAGTCCTTGATTGGGTGCCCAGAAGTTGGCCGAGACAGGTGTCCGATCAATTTTTGCCCTACTATAGGCGATGCCTGGAACTTTCAGAGCTTAGAGGTTGTTTGCTTTAGGGGACACGGGTTGTAGTGCCACCCCCTCTCTGAGAGTCTATTTTGCAGCGTCTCCATGATGGCCATCCAGGCATAGCTAGGATGAAATCTTTGAGTCATAGCTATGTCTGGTGGCCTAAGATGGATGCTGCTGTTACCGAGTGGGTTGCTAACTGCCAGCCGTGTCAACTTTCTCGGCCCAAACCTCCTGTTGCTCCATCTAGGATTTGGGAATTGCCTAAGAGTCCTTGGAGCCGTTTACATGTAGATTTCGCTGGACCTGTACATGGCCATAATTTTTTGATTGTGGTAGATGCTTTTTCTAAGTGGGTGGAGATCTCAACCATGCACTCTACCACTTCCGAATCTACTATTAAAGTTTTATGGTGTTTGTTTGTCACACACGGATTGCCGGACATGCTTGTGTCTGACAATGGTCCCCAGTTTACTTCAGCATCTTTTTTGTCCAGTTTAGGGATTAGACATGCTCTGGTTTCTCCTTATCAGTAATGGCCTTGCTGAACGGGCCATCCAGTCTGCCAAAGATGCCCTAGCCCGTATGGGTCCTGGTAATTGGGATGTTGCCATTAACTGGTATTTGTTGGTACAGCACACCACCTGTTGCCCTTCCACTGGTAAAAGCCCCGCAGAGCTTTTAATGGGCCGTCGCCTTCGCATTCTTCTTGACCGCCTCCACCCATCTTACCATGCCCTGTCACCTCCAGACCCTGTGTTTTGCGATCGTGTTTTTAAACCAGGGGAAAGGGTATTTGCTAGAAACTTTGTTGCTGACCCAAAGTGGGTCGAGGGACAAATAATCCAAGTAACTGGATCTTGTTCCTACAGGGTCCAATTATCGGATGGACGCCAGTGGCGCCGACACGTGGACCAGTTGCAGCGCAGGGATTCACAATTCACCCTGCTAGCTCAACCCGTTCTGCCTAACAGGGAGCCATTGACAAGCCTACCTAGCAACACTGCCTGCCGGATAGACTGCATTCCACTAGAACTCAATCTCTCTACTACGCCCGCCTCGCTCTCGTCAGCCAACATACCTGCAAGCCCTAGTGGACTGGCAAGGGTGGAGTCGACGGAAGGCCTGGTCCAACCATCGTCCCCGGCGGAGGGGGAGTCAGCGCGACTCGCTTCTGGAGCGACCATTCCAGAACTTAGACGGTCGGTAAGAGCGCGGCAAAGACCCGCCTACCTTGAAGACTACGTCTGCGTAAACCAGGGGGAAGGAGTGTTGTGTTACCATGACCACGGCCGTCAAGTGATCAAGTCAAGTACAAAGCGAGCGCGGATTGCTTCTGACGCAGCCGCAGTCTGGCGGGAGTTTTAGAGGCTTGTCATTCGCTAAAGTGTTTTAACAGCCGAGTATAAAAGGGCTGTCAGTTCATTTGTTTATTGTTTGTGTTAATGTTAAATAAACCGTAGTTGCAGCAACCTTCTCTCCTCGTTTACCTCAGGGCTTAGTTTACAATAGTAATGCTTGCCTGGAGATACTTAATTATTTGCAATTCCACTGTGAAAATCCTGTTTATGAGGAACAGTCTCAAGATTAGGTGGCCATGCACTTACAAGTTTCACTCTTAAAAAGCAAAATTTAGTTCACAAGCTGCTGCATCTAAAAGTTGAAAACACTAAAAACATCGCCAAATATTTTGATTTTTTTTTTTGCTGGATGAATTTGTATGTTTAGCATTAACTTCCTGCTACATTCCTCAATTGGCCTCATATCCTTTTTTTCCTTTTTCTCTTGGCAACTTTCAATTATTTTCAGTGCTAAAGAAATATTAAAGTTTGGATTACCAGGACAACATGCATGCTAACGAAGCCAAAAATAAGTAAAACCCCAAACAGCTATGTGATTACCTGCAACATTCACTCTTAAAACTTTGGAGACAATTGCAGGTGTTTGTTTCAGCATAAGAGACAATTAAGGCTTCTGCTGCTTGGTTATAGTTTGTACATGCACAAAAGAGTCTTGTGACTAAAAAGCCTTTTAAGTCCATTTTGATAAACAGAAATTTATACTCCTCCAGTAGAGAAACAGATGCCATATTTGATTTGAACATTGTCAAAATGTTCCAGTCTAAGATCCCACTATTTTTATCTTTAATTGTTTTATTTAAGGACGTTTCTGGATAGACAGAAACCTGAAAAACAGGCATGTAAATGCAGAAGCAACCACTGGTGATGTTCAATTTTCTTATTCAGTCTGAAAAACTTGGATCAACATTCCCATAAGTATTTCAGATGTGGCTCAGGCAAGCCTGAATTTAATCATCATCATTATTATCACCACCATCATCATCATTAATAATTATACAAAATAAAGTGTCACTGAATGGTGGATTTTTAAATTTTTTGCATGCTGCCAGGAATCATGTGTGAGTTGTATGGTTACTTACATTTGTTTAAATGAATAAATATAATCCTGTCATTTTGGGAGTATATTTAACTAAATGAGAGTTACTTCTGAGTAAGTCATATTGACAGTACTATGGATAAAGATAAGAAAACTTTTTATGACATAGTTCCCACATTGTGCCAAACTGTGGATGACCAGAAAATTGTTTATGGAATAAATCACAATGCTTTATACTTAGGGAAAAACAATATTTTGAACTATTTTGAAGACTTTTAATAACATAGTTCCCACATTGCGCCTAACTGTGGATGACAAAAAAATCATTTATGGAGTAAAACCCAATGGCTGGATTCACAAAACCTGAAGGAAAAATATGAATGTGTGAAGTGTATTGAGTCAAAAATGGAAACCATATCTTACAGTTTTATGTATTTTGTATATTTATCATTATTCCTAATGCATCTTTTCAGGGGAAAAGTTTTGCTACAACCATTTGTGACTTATTAAATATGCCAAAGATGAACAAACATGGCTTTGGAAGATTTTGCAAGCATCTTTTCCAGCTCTGTCAAACCATTTAATGTTGTAGATAGCATGCATGAAGCAAGATTGTTCTTTTGAAAAGATCCTATAAGAATATAATTCACTAAAATCCACTGAGCCACTCCCACAAAACAGGCCACACCTTTTGCCTCTCAAAAGAAATTTCAATCGTGGTACTGTTGATATTTGACTCTCTTGACTAATAAGTTTGCCCACCACTGCTTTAAACACATATACACATCACTATTCCCTTCTTGTATGCTTAGTTTCAAGTTTCCTAATCATTATTCTATCCATAACCACATCATTCCTTGTTCATTGAGGGGAAAAAATAAACTCAAATTCATCTGCCCTTTGTGGTATTACTGAATCTGTCTCATAGCCTGTTCAGAATAATAAAAGGGTTGGTGGTATCAAAAGCTCCAATGAAATCAAAGTGGAACCTTATTTGTTCCTGAGGTATTGATGTTCTTCTTTTAAAAATAGAGCTATTGATCGGAAGTCACATGGAAAAGCACGGTGTCTGGCTTGCTATATGGGTTTATAGTATGATAAACAAGCCACAAAGTGAAGCCATCTTGTTATTTTTACACTCTCAAGTGGTAGACAAAAAAAAATAAAAATGCTTGAGAGATTATCAACTACAATAATAATAAATAAAACATATTAAAAAGAAACAGGGAAAGGCAATATTTACATAGTAAAGGTTTTGGGGAAGTGGCAAGTGTCCATTAGCTGTCTAAGAACCAGATTACTCCAACTCTGGCCATTGGGGGCGAAACACTGGCCCCCGTGGAGAGGGTGCGCAATTTGGGTGTCCTCCTGGATTCCCGGCTGTCCTTGGAGGACCATGTGACGGCCGTGGCCAGGGAGGCGTTTCATCAGGTACGCCTGATGCGCCAATTGCGCCCCTTACTGGACCGGGCTGCCCTTCGCACAGTCACTCAAGCTCTCATGACGTCCCGTCTCGACTACTGTAATGCTCTCTACATGGGGCTTCCCTTGAGGTGCACTCGAAAGCTACAGCTAGTCCAAAATGCAGCCGCGCGGGTAATTACGGGAGCCACCAGAAGCTCCCATATAACACCAATCCTGCGCGAGCTGCATTGGCTTCCTGTGGTCTTTCGGGTGCGCTTCAAGGTTCTGACGACCATCTTTAAAGCGCTCCATGGCTCGGGGCCTAGTTATATGCGAGACCGTCTCCTGCCCCATACATCCCTTCGGCCGATCCGCTCCCACAGAGAGGGCCTTCTCAGGGTGCCGTCGGCCGCACAATGCCGACTGGCGACACCCAGGGGAAGAGCCTTCTCTGTGGCGGGCCCTGCCCTTTGGAACGACCTACCCCCTGAACTCCGGACCATCACCGACCTCCGCCTCTTCCGCCAATGTCTAAAGACATACTTTTTTCATCAAGCCGGCCTAGCCTAACCTTCCATGGGGACTTTTAGAAAAGTTTTAAATTGGGTTTTTAATAATTGGTTTTAGCATAGGACTGGGATTATTTAATATGTATTTTAAATTATTTATCTATTTTCTATTTTGTATATTTTTAAATCTCCTGTGCGCGCCCTGGGTCCTCTGCGGAGAAGGGCGGGATATAAATGTAATAAAATAAATAAATAAATAAAAAACCACGTCCGTAGATGCCTGAGAGATACAAGGAGAGGCACCATTTCAGTTGAGGTAGAAGTGGAAGGTTGCAGACAGGAAATCCTAGGAATCTGATTTGATGGCAACTGTTGGGGAAGCTTGGCAAGTCCTTGTCTGAGTACCTGGGGTTATTTCTATTGCTGGGCCAAGCAACCTTTCCAAGGAGACAGCAGAGCCTGTAAACTCCAGTTTTAAGAAATGAAATTTCGAGACAATAAATGTAATTGAAGGTGAAAGATTGAAGTTTGGTGCCTTCTAATCAGCGTTGACCTCTGGAGACTGTCCCTGCACTTTTCTTGGAAAGATTTGTGAAATGAGTTTGAGCCTTTGACAAACTGAAAACGACAATGTTGATTAAGAATACGTCTTCTCAGGTCAGTGATATATTGACCACAATGTTAGGTTTTAGGGTTGAGAAAAAGATGAAATACTTAGGATTATGTTGACATGTACAAATATAAATCTGTTTTAAATATTTACGTTTCTCTTTGGAGAGTTATTAAGCCAGACCTACAAAGATGGGACAAACTACACATATCATTATTGAGTAGAATCTATAATCAAGATGAATATTTTACCAAAGATGCTTTTTTTAAAATTCCAGACGTTATTTATTTATTTTTATTAAATTTATACCCCACCCTTCTCCTAAAAAAAGGACCCAGGGCGGCGCACAGGCATCATTAAAATCATACAAAAATACAAAAATACAAAATTGTTAAAAACTAATTAAATATTCCCTGTGCTAAAATTAATAAGACTCTAAAATTTAAAAATTATTCCTATAAAAGTCAGAAACGGGGGTTATGCTAGGCCAGCTTGTTGAAATAAATAGGTTTTAAGACGTTGGCGGAAAAGGCGGAGGTCCACGATGGTGCATAGATCGGGGAGAAGGTCGTTCCAGAGGGCAGGGCCCGCCACAGAGAAGGCTCTTCCCCTGGGCACCGCCAACCGGCATTGCCCGGCCGACGGTACTCTGAGAAGGCCCTCTGTGGGAGCGGATCGGTCAAAGGGATGTATGGGGCAGGAGGCGGTCGCGAATATAGCTAGGCCCCGAGCCATGGAGTGCTTTGAAGATGGTCGTCAGCACCTTGAAGCGCACCCGAAAGGCCACAGGTAGCCTGGGTCCTCTGTGGAGAAGGGCGGGATATAAATTTAATAAAATAAATAAATAAAAATAAAGTGCAGCTCGCGCAGGAGAAATTTTATGTGGTATTGCCTTGTGGCACCCATAATTACCCGCGTGGCTGCATTCTGGACCAACTGCAACCTTCGAGTGCACCTCAAGGGGAGCTCCATGTAGAGAGCGTTGCAGTAGTCCAGCCGGGATGTCACCAATGCCTGAGTGACTGTGCGAAGGGCTCCCCGGTCCAGTAAGGGGCGCAACTGGCGTATCAGGCGTACCTGATAGAATGCCCCCCTGGCCACGGCCGACACATGGTCCTCCATGGTCAGCCGGGAATCCAGGAGGACACCCAAGTTGTGCGCCCTCTCCACGGGGGCTAGTTGTACGCCCCCAATGGCCAGTGTTGGACTAATCTAGCTGTACCGGGGTGCTGGGAACCACAGCCACTCGGTCTTGGACGGGTTGAGCCTGAGTTTGTTGCTACCCATCCAGCCCCGTACGGCCTCCAGACACAGGGACAGCACCTCGACGGCATCGTTGGGGTGGTTTGGGGTGGATATGTACAGCTGAGTATCGTCAGCGTACAGATGGTATTCCACCCCAAAACAACGGATGATCTTGCCCAGCGGCTTCATATAGGTGTTAAACAGAAGTGGCAAGAGGACCGACCTTTGCAGAACCCCACATGTGAGGGACCTCGGGGCCGACCTCTGCCCTCCTGCCAACACCCATTGCGACCGACCAGAGAGGTAGGACGAGAACCACCGCAAAACGGTGCCTCCCACCCCCAACCCCCCCAGTTGGTGCAATAAGATACCATGGTCGATGGTATCGAAAGCCGCTGAGCGGTCTAATAGGACTAGGATAGAGGAGCAACCTCTATCCTGAGCCCTCCAGAGATCATCCACCAACGCGACCAATGCAGTCTCGGTACTGTGACCGGGCCGGAAGCCGGACTGGCGCAGGTCTAGATAATCAACTTCCTCCAGGTGTCAAGGAAACTGTTGGGCCACCACACTCTCGACAACCTTCGCTAAAAAGGGAAGGTTGGAGACTGGACGATAGTTTTCTAATAATGCAGGGTCCAGGGATGGCTTCTTGAGGAGGAGCCTCACTACCGCCTCTTTCAAGACGGTAGGCAAGGACCCCTCACTCAAAGATGCGTTCACAATGCCCTGGAGCCAGCCTCATGTCACCTCCCAGGATGCCAGTACAAGCCAGGAGGGACACGGGTCCACTAAACATGTGGTAGCCCTAAGGTTCCTCAACCACCTGTCCATATCCTCGGTAGCAACAAAGTCAAACTCCTCCCAAGATGTTGTCACAAGACCGGCATCAGACAGGTCGACTGCACCACTTTCAGTGGAGGGCAACTCGTTCCGAATCTGAGTGATTTTGTCCTGCAGATAAGCTCCAAATTCCTCTGCTCGCCCTTGCAAAGGGGCTTCCCCTCTGGTGAAGGAGGGAGCGGGTCACCCCGAATAGGGCGGCAAGGCGGTTATCTGCGGACGTGATAAGGGTGGCACAATACTCCCGTTTGGCCACTTTTATCGCCACTAAGTAAGCCCTAATATGGTCTCTCACTATTGTTCGGTCAGCTTTGGATCGAGAGGATCTCCACCTACTCTCTAGGCGTCTCTTGCGGCGTTTCATCTCCCGCAGCCCCTCGGTAAACCAGGGGGCCTGGGTGAGTCGACGCCGCGTGAGAGGCCGCAAGGGCACAACTCGGTCCAAGGCCCCCGCGGCCGCACTATACCATGCGGCCACTAGGTCCTCAGTCGAGTTGCGGGGCAAGGACACAGGTATTGGCCCAAGCTCCCTCTGGAACCTGTCTGGGTCCATCAGGCACCTGGGGCGGAACCATCTAGATGTTTCTGGTTCCGCCTCTTACGTTACTAATATTTGAAACTAATAATCCTTTTAAACAGTGTCAGGAGGATATTTCTAAGTTTATATGGCAAGGGAAAAAGAATTAGATAAAAGCTACTGCAAGATGCTAAGGAAAGAGGGGGTTTGGGTCTACCAGACTTGAAACTATTGTGATGCATGCTATCTGCCCTGGTTAAAAGAATATAATACAATACAATACAATAGCAGAGTTGGAAGGGACCTTGAAGGTCTTCTAGTCCAACCCCCTGCCTAGACAGGAAGCCTTATACGGGTGATGGCAAACCTATGGCACGCATGCCACAGGTGGCACGTGGAGCCATTTGTCAGGGCACGCGAGGTGTTGCCCCCAGGCTTATATTCATGGGAGATTTCAATCTGCCATCTGTTGGCGAAGCATTGGAGTGGCTCGGGAGTTCATGACAGCCATGGACCTGACCCAATTAGTTCAGGCCCTACGCACATCGGGGAACACACTCTGGACCTGATTTTTGTCTCTGGTCAGTGGCTGAAGGATCTGGGAAGAGGGGATATAGCTATTGAACCCTTGTCATGGTCAGATCACTCGCTCCTTCAGGTGGACTTCCAATCCGCTACCACCATCACCCCGCAGAGAGGCAGAACCAACTAGGTGGTTCCGCCCGAGGTGTGATGGACCCTGATAGGTTCCTGATGGAGCTTGGGCCATTCCCTGAGGCTCTGGCTCATGACTCAGCTGGGGAACTGGTGGCTGCATGGGACAGGACGGCTGCTGGGGCTTTGGACAACGTCGCGCCTTTGCTGCCTCTGATCTAGTACCGAACCCGGTTGGCTCCTTGGTTCTCTGAGGAGCTGAGGGAGATGAAGCACCGGAAAAGATGCCTAGAGAGCGGTTGGAGGGCCAGCCGTTCCGAATCGGATCGGACACTGGTGAGGTCTTATATCAAGACCTACCTAGTGGCGATAAAAGTGGCAAAGTCAAATTATTTTCTGCTCTTATTGCGTTTGCAGATAATCACCCAGCTGCCCTGTTTAGGGTGACCCACTTCCTCTTACATATGGAAGCACAGGAGGACCCCTTTTAGGGTAAAGTTGAGAATTTTGTACAATACCTGCAAGACAAAATCACTCAGATTCGAGAAGGACTGGACTCTGACTGGGTGGGGCTAGATGGGGTGATGGAGGCAGGTCTTGAGAACATTATCTGGGAGGAGTTTGACCCTGTGACTCCTGAGGACGTAGACAGAATTTTGGGTAGGCTTAGCACTGCCACATGTTTATTGGACCCATATCCCTCCTGGTTGGTGCTGGCTACCTGGGAAGTTACACGAGGCTGTCTCCAGGGTATTATCAACGCTTTTTTGAGATAGGGTTTCTTTCCCACCACTTTGAAAGAGGCGGTGGTGAGGTCCCTTCTCAAATAGCCCTCCCTGGACCCGGCGCTTTTGGCAAACTATCATCCAGTCTCCAACCTTCGCTTTGTGGTGAAGGTTGTTGAGAGTGTGGTGGCGCGACAGCTTCCCAAGTACCTGGATGAAGCTGTCTATCTTGATCCGTACCAGTTGGGTTTCAGGCCTGGGTACAGCAAGACCTGAAACGGCATTGGTCACATTGGTTGATGATCTCTGGAGGGCTCGGGACAGGGGTTGTTCCTCTGTCCTGGTCCTATTAGGCCTCTCAGCGGCTTTTGATACCATCAATCATGGTATCATGTTGCAGCGGTTGGAGGGGTTAGGGGTGGGGGGCACTGTACTTTTGTGGTTCTCCTCCTTCCTCTCTGACCATTCGCAGTTTGTGTTAGGGGGGGGCAGAGGATGTCCTCAAGGTGCCTCACTTATGTAGTACCCCAGGGGTCGGTCCTCTTGCCCCTTCTGTTCAACATCTATGTGAAGCCACTGGGCAAGATCATCGGGGTTTTGGAGTAAAGTTCCATCAGTACGCTGATGATACACAGCATCTGGATGGGGAAGAACAGGCTCAGGCTCAACACGTCCAAGACCAAATCGCTTTGCCTGATCTACCAGTTGCGTCCCTTCCTGGATCGGGATGCCTTGCGCACAGTCACTCACGCCCTTGTCTCTTCCTGTCTGGACTACTGTAATGCTCTCTACATGGGGCTCCCCTTGAAGAGCACCTGGAGGCTCCAACTGGTCCAGAATATGGCCGCGTGGGTAATTATGGGGGCGATGCTCCCATGTAACATCCCTCCTGCACAAACTACACTGGCTTCCCGTGGTTTTTTTGGGTGCGATTCAAGGTGTTGGTTACTATCTTTAAAGCGCTCCATGGCTTAGGACCTGGGTACCTACGAGATCGCCACCAAGAGCCTCCCACCAGTCAGTACGCTCCCATTGAGAGGTTCTCCTCATGGTGCTGTTGGCTAAACAATGTCGACTGGTGACACCCAAGGAGAGAGTCTTCTCCGTGGGAGCACCTGTCCTCTGGAATGAATTGCCCCAGGAGTTATGAATTATCCCTGACTATGCACGTTCCGCTGTGCTCTTAAAACTTTTCTTTTTCAACAAGCCGGGCTGGCGTAAATACGAATTTTATTATTTATTAATTTTAATTGGGTGTGTTGGTTTTTAATCTTAACATGGGCCAAATTATATAATATGTTTTTAAATTGTTTTAACTTTTATATATCTGTGTTTTATTTTGGCTGTACATCACCCTGAGTCCTTCGGGAGTAGGGTGGTATAAAAAATTAAATAAATCTAAATCTAAATCTGTGAGCTGTCCAGTGCGCATGCATGTGCTAGCCAGCTGACTTTGGCCTTTTGTTGAGGCCATTTTTTGTCCTCTGGAGACTTCAAGAGCTTACCTTAAGCCTCTGGAGCACAAAAAAAAAGGCCCTACAAGCAAAGTGGAAGTCCGTTCCTGAACGTATAAAGCCTCTGGAGTCTCTAGGAAGGCAAAAAAGCATGCTAAAAATGGGGGGAGCACTCTGCCCATGACCCCCCTGTGCTCCCCCCATTTTTGGCATGCAAGCCAAAAAAGGTTCGCCATCACTGCCCTATACTGTTTCAGACAAATGGCTATCCAACATCTTCCTAAAGACTTGCAGTGTTGGGGCATTCACAACTTCTGGAGGCAACTTCTGTTCCACTGATTAATTGTTGTAACTGTCAGGAAATTTCTCCTCAGTTCTAAGTTGCTTCTCTCCTTGATTAGTTTCCACCCATTGCTTCTTATTCTCAGGTGCCTTGGAGAATAGTTTGACTCCCTCTTCTTTGTGACAATCCCTAAAATATTGGAACACTGGTGTCATGTCTTCCCTAGTCTTTCTTTTCATTAGATATACCCAGTTCCTACAACTGTTCTTCATATGTTCTAGTCTCCAGTCCCTAATCATCTTTGTTGCTCTTCTCTGCACTCTTTCTAGAGTCTCCACATCTTTTCCAACCAAAACCAAAACTGAATGCAGTATTCCAAGTGTGGCCTTACCAAGGCATTATAAAGTTGTAACACTTCATGTGATCTTTATTCTATCCCTCTATTTTTGCAGCCTAGAGCTGTGTTGGCTTTTTTGGCAGCTGCTGCACACTACTGGCTCATATTTAAATGGTTGTCCACTAGGACTCCAAGATCCCTTTCACAGTTACTACTATTGAGCAAGGTACCACCTATACTGTACCTGTGCATTTCATTTTTGCTGAAATGAACCTTACTCTTTTCACCATTGAATTTCATTTTATTAGATAGTGCCCAATGTTCATTTTTCCACCTTTCTGATTCTAACAGATTGGAGGCTTTTTTGCTTTTGTATTTAAATTGGATCCTATATTTATTCTTTGAAGAATAGTCAGAAAATCTGCAATAGCCTATGGACAAATGGCTCTTTTTAGAAATGGAAATGCTTGGTGAATTAGTAAGTCCCTCTGCTAGAGCAATATATAATTACAATAATAAATGAAATCTAAAATAATAATAATAAAAAACTGTGAGTGAATGTTTGCAAACCAGTAGGGAAGGTAATTGAAAACCATCCCTGAAGAATATGCTTCCCGATCTGTATAACCAATTCACAGATGAATCCCAGAGAATATAGTGTGACTTACTCCTAAGTACATCAACATTTGGATGCCACAATAAGAATCCTCCCAAACGTTGGTTTACTAGGAATAAGCAGTACCCTGTTTTATTAGTTGCACCCATTGTATCCCTCCTATTGAAATATTTTACTTAACCCAGATGCTTGTTTACAGGGAGATAGAAAAAGTCATGCATTTCATTTATTTATTAAACAAATATATATAACAGCCCAACTCACATATAGGTAATTCCAGGTGGATTATAACAGTTATTGATTTTATAGTCAATAACTGTTATAACCCACCTGGAATTACCTATTAATTTACCTGATTAATTTCATTCAAACAGGTCAAAAAAGAGAAGCCAAAACACAGTAATTCTTTCCTGTAGTTCTTGTTGGGAGGGCCATACGAGGCCTCTGGAAACCTACTGCTCACCTTAGTTAGGGCTTCACTTCTCCCTTTCCTATCCTCACCATGGATAGAAAGTGAGGCTGCCAGACCCAAAGTAGCTATTGGGAGAAGATTCTATGGGTGAATACAGAGGCCTTTTCTCTTAGAGCAACTGGCTATGAGAGGGTTGTTCAAATGCAGCTCTGAAACACTGAGATTCTTGCTCTTCATAAAAAATAAATGGCACCTCAATATATGGATATTTCCTTAGAAGCACCTGAGAATAAGGATACTGGATCAAATATAATAATAATAGCTTGACAAAAGTTGAAGACTTATTAGAAAAATATGTAGTTTTTTAACTACATCATAATATCATCTTTCAATCCTTTTATATTGGGCTAAGGTTCTTATTACTCATGGCCTAGTGCAGACGTGTCAAACTTGATTTCATTGAGAGCTGCATCAGAGTTGGAGTTGGCCTCAGGAGGCCGGTTGGGTATGGCCAGCTCAACATCACTCATGGGGGGGGGGCACCAGTTGTGACCCAGGCCATTGTCTCCAGTGGAACCTCTGCCAGTTTGTTTTTTTTAAACCTTTTTTTTTTGTCTACCCTCCTTGCATTGCCTCTATTCCTGAACTGATTCTACACATGATGCCAAAAGGGCAGTTCTGCTTCCATGCCCCCACAATGCCAAAAGCTGACTCCGGGGGATAGTAGAGGACAGGAAACCCTGGAGGAACATTGTCCGTGGGGTTGCAATGTGTTTGACACAATGTCATTGCTGTGTCACCATGGTCACGACCAGGAAAGTCAATCAAAACATAAACTAGCGCTGATTGGTTCTGGCGTTGTTGAGGTGGAACGGACAGCCCGTCAGGGGCAACCAGGTAGGCCCGGAGATGGAAGGCGGTGCCTTAGCTGGTCCAGGTGGTGCTGCTATTCACTGCCATCAGGCAGCCCAACCCTGTAGGAACAGGGGCCAGTTAAGTCCATAATAGTAGCAGGGACCCACTTAGGAACTTCAGCAAAGTTTTTGGCATAGACCGGGTTCCCACCTGGAAGAGGCAAGGAGGGGGAGCTCCCAGGTTGCTGGGCTGTACCTCGTTATAGAGGGGGTGCAGCCTGTACAAGGCGGTCCGCAGGCGGCTTCCCATCAGAAGCTCGGCGGAGCTTTTCCCTGATGCCGGGCAATGCTGACCTAGAAGGTAAGCCACCCTTGCATGCCAATCGCCCCTGTCCATCCTGCCAAGGGCCTCTTTGGCCGAGCAGACAGCACGTTCCGCCCGGCCATTGGCAGCAGCATGGTAAGGGGCGGTGGGTGTGTGGCAGATCCCCTGAGAAGCCAGGAATTCCTGGAAGGTGATGGAGTAGAATTGGGGCCCGTTGTCGGACATCAACGTGTCCGGCAACCCGTGCGTCGCGAAAAGGCAGCACAGGGCCCAGACCGTGCTCCCCGCCGTGGTGGAGGACATGAGGATGACCTCCGCCCAGTGGAAGTAAGTGTCCACCACCACTAGGAATGTCTGGCCATGGAAGGGGCCCGCAAAATCAATGTGGACACGGGACCAGGGACTCCTAGGAATGTCCCAGTCACTGGAAGGGGCTGAAGGTGGGGCATGGCATGAGCCTTGACAGACGGGGCAGGCTCCCATCCAGGCTGCTACATCCGCATCCATGCGAGGCCACCAGACATAGCTGCGGTCCAGGGCCTTCATTCTGTCTATGCCTAGGTGGTTCGCATGGAGCGACTGCAGCATCTGGCATCGGAGGGGAGGGGGAATGATGACCTGGTCCCCCCAACACAAGCACCCACAGTGGAGTGACAGCTCCATCTGGCGGGCCTTGTAAGGCCTGAACTCTTCCTCCACGCTGCCTGAGGGCCACCCCCTCAGCACCCAGGTGAAGACCTGGGAGAGGACTGGGTCGGCCCTAGAGAGAGCAGTAACATCAGTGGAGGTCAGAGGCATAGTGGATTTGGCAATAGCCAAGACGGACAGAGCCAGAAACGGCTCTGGGTCCGCCTCTGAGAGGGGGCAGTGGCTGAGAGCATCAGCATGCCCCAGATACTTGCCCGGATGGTAGAACAACGTATAGTCATACGCTGTTAGGAACTCCGTCCACCGGGTCATCCTGGGTGACAGGATGGGGGGGGGGGTTGGACGGTCACCGGCCAAAAGCCCAAGGAGCAGCTTGTGGTCAGTGACAACAGAAAAGGGCCGACCATAGACGTAGTTATGGAACTTTTTAATCCCAGACACTACAGCCAGAGCCTCCTTGTCGATCTCGCTGTAGTTGCGCCCCATCGGAGTCATCGTCTGGGAATAAAAAGCAATGGGGGCCTCTGAGCCATTTGGGAGGACATGGCTCAGAACCGCCCCCAGGCCGTAAGGGGAGGCATTGCATGCTAACGTCAGGGGCAGCCTGTCACTATACTGGACTAGGACAGCCTCTGACGTCAGCATGGCTTTGACAGCCGTGAACGCATGTGTTTCACGGCTGCCCCAGTGCCAGGCCGCGGATCGGTCGAGCAACAGATGCAGCAGCTCAGCTAGTGATGCCTTGTGAGGGATGAATGGCACGTAAAAGTTTAAAAGGCCAAGGAACGCCTGCAACTCCGCCTTAGAGGCAGGCATGGGGGCATTCCTAATAGCCTTGACCTTTGAGGGGGTGGGGTGAATTCCCTGGGTGTCAATCAAGAAGCCCAGGAATTCGACCCGTTGCACAGCAAATTTGCATTTGCTGCACTTGAGTTTTAAACCCGCGCCCCTAAAAACGGTGAGAACCTTCCGCAGTACTTCGGCGAGCCCTGATAGACTGGTAGCAGCTATCAGGACATCGTCGAAGTAAAGGACCATGCCTGGGAGCCCATGGAGCAAGCGCTCCATGAGGTTCTGGAAGATCCCAGGGGCCACAGAGACACCGAATTGGAGGCGGCGGCAACGAAAAGCCCCTCGGTGGGTGACGATGGTCTGCGCCTCCGCAGCATCGTCATCCACCGGGAGCTGCTGCTGGCTTGGGCCATATCCAGCTTTGCAAAGATGCAGCCCTGCCCCAAAGAGTGGAGCAGGTGCTGCACCACGGGAACCGGATATGGGTTTGCCTGAAGTCCGAGGTTGATCGTCGACTTATAGTCGGCGCAGATGCGAATGGACCCATCAGGCTTGATGGGGACCACTATTGGGGTCTCCCACGTAGCCTGATCAACGGGTTCCAGGTATGCCCTGCGCCACCAAGCAGTCCAACTCTGCCTCAACCTTGGGCTTCAGGGCAAACGGCAGCCTGCGGGCCTTGAGACGGATAGGCGCAACCTGGGGGTCTAGGTTTAAAGAGACGGGGTCCCCTTGTATGCCCCCAACTGCCCGTCGAAGACGTTGGCAAAGTCAGCCAGCACATCCTCGACGGGCAAGCCGGAGGGCCCCTGGATTGAGAGACCCAAGGAAGGGAACCAGTCCAACCCAGTTAAGGCAGAGAGAGGCTGTAGTATGACCAAAATGGGAAGAGAGCCGTGGAAAGGGCCGTAGTCGACCCTTATGGAAAACTGACCCAGGGTGGGGATAGGGGCACCCTGGTAATCCCTCAAAATAGTAAGGGAGGGGGCAAGATGTCCCCCCCACAGGGAAGGGCACAGCTGGGACAGCTGAGCCCAGGAGATGAGGGACCGGGACGAGCCCGAGTCAACCTCCATCTCCACGGCCACCCCCTCAAGCTGAACAAAGGTCGTAAGTCACGTACGGTCAGCCATGGCCTTGCTGACTGACTCCGGAATCTCGGTGAGGGCGTAGCAGTCAGCAGGTGAGGGCTGGTGGCGGGCCGGACGGCAGGGCGGTGCAGTCTGGTGAGGCTGGGCAGGCAGAGTGTCTTGAGGCGGCAGTGCGGTGGCTGGAGCAGGCAGAGGCAGGGTGGCACGGCAAACCCGGGTGAGGTGGCCCTTCCGAGACCAACGGCAGCACATTGCAGCTCTAAAGGAGCAGTCAGGGCGCAGGTGGTCACCTCCGCAGCCGAGGCAGGGAGCGGCGGGCAGTCGAGAAGCAGGAGGACGGACAGCTCTGTGGGCAGTGACCTGCAGACTGTCGAAGTGATCCTCGAGGTCGAGATCCTCCAGGGGAGCCAGCTCCTCGATGAGGCAACCCTGGGGCAAATGGGGGGGTGTTGGCTGACCGCAGAACATCTCAGCTGTGGAAAGTTCTGAGAGCTCAGCTGCTTGGGCCTCTTCCACGGCCTGTTCCAGCGTTACCTCAGGCTTGGCGAGAAGGTGCCGCCTGAGGCGAATGTCCCGCACCCCGCAGACAAATTGCTCGACCAGCGAGTCTTCCAGGAAGGCCGCTGGAAATTTGCAGGGTATGGCTGTGGCACAAAGAGATTGTAAGAAATCTGCGACAGTCTGCGAGGGCAGCTCCTGGCACTGCCTGAAAGCATATCGTCGAGCAATCCGGGATGGCGTTGGTACATAGTGGCTCTGGAGCCGAGCGAGGAGGGTGTCCCACGGCACCTCGTAGACAGCTGCCAGGGCTGCGATGTTTCGTGCAGCCGCAAACAATTCAGGTCCCCCACAGCCGAGGAAGTAGCTCAGCTTCCGCACTGGGGAGAGTTCGCCAAAATTGTTGGCAATGAGAAGACATTCAAATTGCGCCAGAAACGATGCCCACAGCTCCCTGGCTGCGTTGAAGGGCGCAAACGGGGGTATCGATGTCATCATGGCCGTACCGCAAATAAAAACAAAAAGGAACAAAAACTATCCTGTCTTTGCAGGAGGAAGATGCAGATGAAAAGAACCAGACCTGGTCCCCAGCCCTCATCGCCAGTGTTGTAGATTGAGGGAGAGAAGGAGTCCGAGTCAGGTAGGTTCAACAAAAGCCGTTTATTGGCAAAACTCACACAGAAAAGATCAACAGTAATAGTAAGTCAAAAGGTGCGGTAGACAGGGACCTCCCCGCTTGACAGCTATTTATACAAGAGCTGTCAAGCGGGGAACCAATCAGGCAGCCTGGTAACCCAAGCCCAGCCAGTCGCGTCTTAGCCAATCAGACGCAACTGGCTGTTGCCTAGCCTACAAGGTGGAAGTCGAAGACTTGCAGCGGACTTGAGGCCGCACATGCGTGCTCGCTTGGAGGGAAGAGGTGTTGAGGTCCTTGACTTACGACCGGCCGCAAGTCTTTGACCACCACCTTGTAGGCTTAAGATACAGAAGGATCTTGACAAACTTGAACATTGGGCACTATCTAATAAAATGAAATTCAATGGTGAAAAATGTCATGTTCTACATTTAGGCAACAAAAATGAAATGCACAGGTACAGTATAGGTGGTACCTTGCTCAGTAGTAGTAACTGTGAAAGCGATCTTGGAGTCCTAGTGGACAACCATTTAAATATGAGCCAGCAGTATGCAGCAGCTGCCAAAAAAGCCAACACAGTTCTAGGCTGCATAAATAGAGGGATAAAATCAAGATCACGTGAAGTGTTAATACCACTTTATAATGCCTTAGTAAGGTCACGCTTGGAATAATGCATTCAGTTTTGGTCGCCACGATGTGAAAAAGATGTGGAGACTCTAGAAGGAGTGCAGAGAAAAGCAACAAAGATGATTAGGAAACTGGACTTCCGATTCCGGCTCCAGCGGCGACGAGCGAGCCTAGCGCTCGCTCGCCGTTTTGTTGCTTTTTCTGCCCCCCCACGGGGGCGAGACACCCCTTTTTGGGGGGTCTCCTGTAGGGCCGGCTCGGCAGGGACGCCCCCCCTCACGGCGGTGGGGGAGGCGACCCTTTTGCCGCGGCCTAGGTGAAGGAGAACATGCTGCGGGGGGTTCTCCCTTCGCCTAAGGACGTCGGCGCCATTCACATCTATGTAGAGGGCTGAACGTCGATGTCGGAAGGCTTCCCGAGGCTTCAGCTGCAAGGGGAGAGTGAGTGTTCAAAAACTTTTTTTTTCTACTGTCAGCCGGGCTGAAAGGACTGGGAGGGGGGTGTTTGTTTTTTTAAAAAAAACCCTCGGATCTAAGCGGCACTTGGAAATGGTTCCTTGTGGCGAGGAGCGGAAATTTCCAATCCTGACTGTTTGCGTTAAGGGAAAGTGGATTGCGGCTTGCTTGCAACAATGTTTCTAGGTCTGGCTGATACAATTTCTCTCACTACTCTCTCCTGCGGGCTCTGAGCTGGGCGGTGGAAAATGGCCTCTCTTTGTTCCTGATTGACTATTTTGTTTATGGAAAATTTCCAGTGTCTCTTTGCAATTTGGACTATCTCTGGTTTTTAATGAAGAAATTTTTTCTTTTGGATTTGTGATTTCTTTTCTGGAGTACCTTCGTTATTACATCTCTTGGTTCCTGTATTTTACAACGTTACAACCTTGATCAGAACTTTTGGCTCCCGGTTAGTCTCACCAACCCCACCCTGAAAACGCCATTTTGGTGGCATTGATTTTAACAGTTAATCATGGCTCAAGAAACAGCACTGACAAGTTTAGAACAACGGATGGCTTCTCTTGAAACTGTTTGGTACAAGAGATTCAAGCCCAGAGGGCAGAAAACATCAATTTCAAGAAGGAGCTATTGGACACACGGAAGCAAGTGCTGGAAAACACACAGAAGACTGAAGAATTGGAAGGGGGGTTGGCGGGGGTTAAGGGAGAGATTTAAAATGTTACTAAAGAGGTTGGGGAAACAAATGGGCATGTGTCTAGGATAGATATGGAAAGAATGACATATTTTTTGAGATTTCAGAACGTTCTTGAGGAATCTGGTGAATGCCTCCCTGATCTTATGAGCACAATTTTAGCAGACTATTTACAAAAACCTAAAGATGAGATCAGGGGGGACATTGACCTAGCCTACAGAATTAACTCAGCATATGCCAGGATAAATGAAGTGCCTAGAGAGATACATGTGAAATTTGTTAGAAGGTCAACCAGAGAGGAAATCCTGAAAGTGCAGAGAGGTAGTCCATTAATCTACCAACAAAAAGAGGTTGCTATCTTGAAGCAGATCCCTAGAAAGATTCGAGAAGCAAGGAGGAAATTTTCCTTCTTGTCTAAAATTTTATTTGATCATGGGATTTGGTTCAAGTGGGTGACACCCGAAGGGATGCTGGTGTTCTGGGAAGGAGGAAGAGTGAGGATTAAAACAGTTGCTGAGGCGGAAGCCTTTCTTAAAAAACATTCCTCTATCCTGGGGGAAGATCCAGGGGGGACGGAGGGGGCCACGGCCCCGCCTACTGGGGGCCTGGAAGGAGAAAAAGAAGATTCAATTGCCAAGAGACATAGATCAAAAAAATAACTTTGCCTTGACTTTTCTTTTTGAATAATTTTGCATAATATTTGTATTTGGATTTTTTGTAAAGGACTGACAGTATTGAATTGAGAATTTAGATATATGTACACGCTTTCACTTTGTAGTTTGATGAAAAATGTTTTTCTTTTTATTGTTATTAATGTATTTTGAGGTCCCGGAAGAGCCGACGACCTCGACGTGAATGCTTTCAAAATTTCTTTGTATCCCTTACCCTATCCTACAGAAAAAATGTAAAACCAATAAAACTTTTTCAATATAAAAAGATGATTAGGAAACTGGAGATTAAAACTTATGAAGAACGGTTGCAGGAATTGGGTATGTTTAGTTTAATAGAAAGAAGGACTAGGGAAAACATGATAGCAGTGTTCCAATATCTCTGGGGTTGCCACAAAGAAGAGGGAGTCTCCAAAGCATCTGAGGGTAGAACAAGAAGCAATGGGTGGAAACTAATGAAGGAGAGAAGCTGTTGTGTTCTGAGTATGCATGTTTAATGTGTACTGGTGGAAGACAGCCGACAGCCGACGGCCAGTTGTTCACCACCTACTTCATATGTTGGGCGAAGGATATATCTTCGCGGGGGGCGTGGTTATGGCCGGATGAGGTGAGGACGTTTTCTCCACTTCGTAGGGCGTTTTCACGGAAGAAAATGTGGATTAAAAGTGTTTAAAATGCATCGTTAGAAGCCGAAATTATCTACAGCTGTATCGGAAGGGCTGTTGAGTCAGCAGAATGACTTTTTGAATTGGTAGGTCACCCTGGACTGCTTGAATTTCAAAGCTGTGTTTACTGTGTGGGAAAGACAGAGGGGTTGACCGAAATGGCAGTCGCTGGTGGAAAGTGAAAGTTGCTTTTGTTTTTGTTAAGTACCGCGATCTGCAATTCTTGCTGTGAGGCGAGGCACAGGTTACAAAGAAATAGGTGGAAGACCGGTTGGATGGCATGTGGATTATATGCGGATTGTAAACTCTTTGAAATTCCGAACCTTTTGTGTGAGGTGCCTCAGCTGAATGCAGTGAGTTTAACTCTCTGGACAAAGCCCATTAACGGGTGTTGAGGAGACTGATCTTAAGTTAAATTGAACTGGGGAGTACAATTTTCTTTCTTTTTGGCCTCTTCGGATGCAATAAAACGCCGTCTCAGCTTCATTGGGGAGGTTGCCCTTCAATCTTCCTTAAAAAGACCCTCTTGGCAAAAAAGAATTAATTTTCCTTGTAAAGATATGGCGGCTCAATTGTCTCAACAGCCCTCAGAATTACAACAAGTTATTTTGGGTTTGAATATAATTGGTGAAAAATTATCTGGATTGACAGACAGATTGGATAACATGACATTGGAAATTAAAAAGACAAAAGAGGAAATAAGTGAAATGAATGTGAATTTTGCAAAGCAAGCCATGGAGATAAAACTTGTTAATGATGAAATTAAGCAAATTCATGTACATGATGCTCAGATAGATCGTCAGATTGAAGGGATTCTTTTTAAAAATCAGCAGCAAGACAGGAGAATTAATCTTTTGGAAGAGGATGCAAGAAAATATAATGTTGTTATTCGTGGAATTCAGGAAGAGAGAGTGGATAATTTGAAACAAAGGGTTTTAAAATGGCTGAATGACCTAGATGCATCAATTACATATACGGCTGCAGACTTAGTAAGTGTTTTTAGAGTTGGTTATAAAAGGCAAAATGGAGCAAATAGAAATGTGTTGGTGAGATTTGCAAATCTTGGTGATAAATTAGAGGTAATGACGAGAATAAGAGAGTTAGGAGGAGTTCCAAAGTTTGAGGAGAAAGATATTCAAGTTTTTTCGGATATTTCAAGAGATGAAAGAGCATGGAGATATTTTCTGAAGCCAATTACAAAGGTTCTGAGAGACAAAGAGATTAAATACAACTGGAGGCCACCACAGCAGCTGAAATTTTTTTACAAGGGTAAAATGCAGACAATTACTCCGCAAGTGGATCCAATAGGATATGTACGAGAACTTGGGCTGATTGAGAAAGATGAGGAATTAACAGAAATTGGAAATCAAATGCTTAAGATGGGTGGAATGCAAGTTGGATCTCCAACATTAGAAGAAAAAGGGGCTGTGGCAGGAGATCCAAGAAGTTTAAAGTGGAAAGAAATTTCTCCGGCAATGTCTGAGCAGAAGAAAAGTCGTGATGATACAATGCAAGCAGCGGATAAAGAGAAGGATCTTAAAAAGCAAGAAGCTGAGTGCGGGGAAAAGTTGACATTGTCTTCCTTTTTTGAGAGTGGAACTAAAAAAGATAGCCCGTGAGAAGTGATCCGACCATCAGCACGTCCCCTCCCCCACAATCTCTATGCAGAGGCGGTGCCGGTTGAGGAGGTGGGGGATGAAGAAAGTTTGTTATATGTTGTTTGTAGTGTCTTATGTTTTTTTTGTATGTTATCTTCGTTTGGTGTTGGGTGGGCACGTAAAGGAAGAGGAGGGGCTAGGATTAAAAAAGTTACCGCGTAAATGCGGTTTATAAAAATAATGACATGGAACGTGAAGGGCACAGGGAACCAAATAAAGAGGAGGAGATTGGAGCTTAAAATTAAAAGGGACTTACCAGACATATTATTTTTGCAGGAAACTCATCAAAAATCTGAGGATTTCAATAGAATGAATATAAAGGGTATGCAAGTTTATGAAAAATCTTTCGGAACCTCCAAAGCCAGAGGTGTGGCAATATTGATATCAAATAGGGTATATTTTGAAAAAAAACAAGTAATTAGGGACAATGAAGGAAGATATTTAATAATTATAGGGAATATTAACGAGCAAAAAGTGACACTGGTGAATTTATATCTACCGAATGAAAAACAAAAGGGATTCCTTGATAAAATAACTAAGATTTTGGAAACTGAAAGTGTAGGGAAAGTGATTGTGGCTGGGGACTTTAATATGATTAGAGATAAAATAGACAGTACTAACCCCACCCGCTTTAGAGAAACAAATAAAGGGGAAATTTTAAATAAATGGATGTTCCGAAATAGTGTGGTAGATGTTTGGAGGGAGTTGAAAGGTACTGAAAGGGTGTATACTTTTTGCTCTAAGGTACATAATACATATTCAAGAATTGATTATATTTTTGTCTCTAAAGACCTGTTGAATAATATAGATAGAATAGATGTGGGAGTTTTCAAGGACTCCGACCATGCAGAAGTTACGATGGAAATAGATTTTAATTTTAGAAAAAAAGAAAGAGGTTGGAGATATGATGGAAAATTGTTTAAAAAGGAGGAAGATAAAACATGGATACTTAAAAAATGGGAGGAAAGTTGGAGATTCAACGATAATGGAGAGGTTAAATTTGAAACTGTTTGGGACACGATGAAAGCAGTATTTAGAGGAGAAAGCATTAAGTTGTCAAGCAGGAAATATAGAGAATATAGAAGTAAAATGGAACAGGATACAAGACAGATTAAGGTATTGGAGAACCAATTTTTACTTACAAAAGATAAAAAATGCTTGGAGGAATTGAATTTACTAAAAACTAAATTGATAGAAGAAGATATAGAAGTGGTTAAAAAAATATAAGATATTTAAATAGGGATTTCTTTGAATTTAGTAACAAAAACTCTAGGTTACTAGCAAGGATGGCGAAAAATAAAAGTGAAAAGAGAGAAATTGGTTCTCTGATAGATGAAAAAGGTACAAGATGTTATAAGAGACTGGAGAAATGTGAAGTAATTAGGAACTTTTTTCAAAAATTATATTCAAAGAAATCAATTGATTTGGAAAAATTGAAAAATCATCTTGAAAAATATGCTGTGAAAATAGATCAAACATATAAGGACTTGATGGAAGGAGATATTACACATGATGAGATTAACGAAATAATACAAGAGATAAAATTAGGGAAGACTCCAGGTGAAGATGGATTACCTGCTGAATTTTATAAAGACTTTAAAGAAATAATAATACCAAAATTGCAAAAATTATTTAATGGAATTTTACATGGTGGAGAAGTCCCGATGTCATGGAACAGAACGGTAATAACTATAATTCCTAAACCTGATAAAGATTTGGAAAGGATCGAGTCCTATCGACCCATTTCTTTAATTAACCAAGATGCAAAAATATTTACTGCCATTATAAGTAATAGGTTAAATAGATTTATAGACAAGTATATAAGCTATAATCAAGTAGGTTTTGTTAAAGGCAGATATATGAGTGATATAATTAGAAGAGTATTAAATATTATAGATGTAGCTGAGAGTAATGGTAATAAAATAGGCATAGTATCACTAGACATCTTTAATGCCTTTGATTCTGTACAATGGGAAACTGTCAGTCTCGCTATTTCTGGCTTCGCTGCCATGGAAACGGGGAGGGTGGGGGGTTTGGGGTGAATGTGTTCTGCTGGTGGACAATGTTGATGTTTCGTGTTATCTCCTGCTAACGGACCTGCATTCCAGGATGGTGAAGACCTGCCCACCTGATGTTGGAGATGGCTGCATATTGGACAATGCACAGGGGGAGTTTGGGGATTGGGATGGGCTTAAGCTTAATACTTTCTGTTCGCGCCTAAACTATTCATTCTCAGCTTTACTTGGTCTGTACGCTCTCGTAACTTAGTAAAAGTAGTCTTAACATTTCAAAATAATGTCTAAGTGTGATCTTTCCTGAGTCAACGAAGAAACAGGCCTGACATTAAGCTGAGAATCAACAAAGCCAAAAACCTGCCCTGATGACGGACCCTTCACAAGAGGAGCCTCCGTTGGTGGAGGTCCTGCCTGAAACCATTTTGTGAGCTGAGGCATCGCATCCTCCTGCTCAATCTGAAGGGATCAGGTCAGTGATGGAAGGTTTGGCTGGCCTAGATCTAAATCTGCCTGCTGAAGAATCAGTCAAACCTAAACGTTGGTCTGAAGGGGTTGGAATGAGTGGGGTAAACGTCTCCAGGCGTCGAATTTCCCCAAAGAGAATCATTCCGGAGCTCCTAAGAGAGGAACGGGAACTAAGGGAGATGGCTCAGGACCTACTCCGCCAGGCAGATGAGAAAAATTTAGCCCTGGAAAAACTCCGGGGGAGGGAGGCGGATCGCCCACAGCCAAGAGGTTCACAGGCAGCTCCGGGCAGACGAAGCAGGGTTTCAACACCATCCCCCCCTCCTCAGGCCGGCAGGGAATTGCGAAGAGAGGCAGCTTCTGCCAGGCAAAGCAGGAGAGCAACTCCCTCCCCCACCCCTCAGGCTGGAAGGGAAGCCAACCCCATTAACCCCCGCCGACTTGCAAAACTGCCTCCTTTGGGTGTGAAATACAACGGAAGTGCCGACAAACTGCCGTTTTTTCTAATTCACGTTGATAATTACATGCAGTTTTACGCAGCTGATTTGGACGATGAAATCAAAATCAGAATTGTATCTATGACCCTAGAAGATCAAGCTTCTAATTGGCTAGTTTCATTACATAATTGTCGTTCACCGGCACTACACGATTTCGATCGTTTCATGAATGCTCTTAGAAGGCGTTTTGAAGACCCCCGTGTTGAGAGGAAAGCAAAAATGAAACTAAAAAGTTTGCAGCAGGGGGACATGTCTATTCAGGCTTACACGCAAATTTTCCAGGAGCTATCAGTGTTTATGGTGGGTTATAGTGAACAAGCCCTAATGGACATTTATATTGAAGGGCTCAATAAAGATATTTATCAAACATGTGTGAACAGATTTCGCCCCGAAACTTTGAATGACTGGATAGATCTAGCTTCGGATGTCGAGTTGGATCATGCCCACTTGCAGGATCCGGTCCGCTTGGAGAAAAAAGCACAGGAAGATAGCCCCAAATCTCACCCCCCTGCGAGGGAGAAACGCATGCAAAAGGGGGAGGGGAGAACAACCCAGCCTCGTTCAGGCAGCTGTTATCGCTGTGGGAAGGAGGGGCACTGGGCAGACAAATGCCGATCAAAACCACCTCCACGCCCATTTTCTTCCTTGGACCGGAAACAACCTAGAACGCCAACTGTGCGCGCCAAACCGGCTATGAGTGGGGTGGAGCCCACCAACCTCTCTGCTGACCAGCCAGCTGCTGGCCCTGACGATTGGGAGGCGTCTTCAGACTCTTCTGACGACAATCTGGTGAGTCATCGCTCCGGGCCCCTTTATATTAATTTAAAGCTTTTAGCACCATCTACTGGTCGTACATGCGATGTGCAGGCTCTCATTGATTCTGGGTGTTCAAAATGCCTCATAAGCCAAGACATCGTGTCTTCGATGGGGTTTCACCTTAAGACCCTGAAAACTCCCATAGCCTTTTGCCAAATGGATGGTTCTGTAGCTGGGGGAACCCCAGCATCTTTTATCACCGAACCAATTCATGTTTCTATAGGCACAGGCCATACTGAGACCATCAACTTTATTGTAACTGCCATTGCCGATAATGCTGTAATTTTGGGGGTCAATTGGCTTCGAAAATGGAATCCTCTGATAAACTGGAAGGAAGGTTGGGTGCGCATTCCTTTATCCCTCCCGGAAGATACCTCTCTTCCATCAGAAACTGATCAACCCCCGCGCCATCAGCCACCCCCCCATATTGAATCTGCTGCGCATTTATTGGATTTCCCAACACCCGAGGTCATACCAGGTGAAGAGAAAATTCCCAAAGAATATTGGGACCTAAAGGATGCTTTCAGTGAAAGATCTTGTGATTCCCTTCCTCCTCATAGAGCTACTGACTGTTCAATTGATTTTCTTCCTGGGGTTCAATTACCCAAACCTCGTATGTATTCAATGACCCCACGGGAGATGGAGGAATTACGTAAATTCATCGATAAAAACCTTCAAAGGGGTTTCATTGAACCAGCTAGGCCCCGTGTAGCTGCACCAGTTATGTTTAGAGAAAAGAAAGATGGCACTCTAAGATTAATACAGGACTATTCATATCTCAACACCATTTGTGAACACAATATTTACCCCCTTCCGCTCATGAAGGACATGCTTGCTCACCTGGCTACCGGTAGGATTTTTACGAAGCTAGACTTACGTGAAGCATATTACAGGGTCAGGATCAAAGAGGGGGACGAATGGAAAACAGCTTTTAACTGTCCACTCGGATGTTTCCAGTTCAAAGTCCTCCCTTTCGGTCTTCAAGGTGCCCCTTCAGTGTTTATGCAACTGATCAATGAGGTTCTCCACGAGCACCTTTACAAGGGAGTAATTGTTTACATTGATGACATCGTCGTCTACTCACAAACCCATGACGAGCACGTTAAACTGGTGCGCTCCGTATTAAATAAGTTGCGTTCCGCTGAACTTTATGCCAAACTCTCTAAGTGTGAATTTCACCAGGAAAGAATTGACTATTTGGGTTACCGTATCTCCTCTGAGGGAGTTGAAATGGATCCTGCTAAAGTCAAGGCAGTGACGGAGTGGGCCCCTCCCCGTACCCGTAAACAATTGCAAAGTTTTTTAGGATTTGCGAATTTTTACCGCCAATTTATTCCGTCATTCGCTGATATTGCCTTGCCCATTACAAACCTTCTGAAAACAAAAGGCGAAGGCAAATCTCGTCCTGGAACCCCTCTCAAATGGACGATGGAATGTCAGGCCGCTTTCGAAAAGCTTAAACGATTGTTTGCGGCTGAACCTGTTCTTAAACACCCAGATGTGAATTCCCCATTTGTGATTCAGGCGGATGCTAGTGATGTCGCGGTAGGCGCAGTCCTGTTACAACTCAATCAACATGGCCAATTACAACCCTGTGCTTACACATCTCGGAAACTCACTGCGTCCGAACGCGGTTGGGCGATTTGGGAAAAGGAGGCTTTTGCTGTTCGGTGGGCTCTCATGACTTGGCGACATTTTCTTGAGGGTGCCCCACATCCTTTCGAGGTCTGGACGGACCATAAAAATTTGGAAGCTCTTACCTCTTCTCGGAAATTGTCCCCAAGGCAACTTCGTTGGTCTCATTATTTCCATCGTTTCAATTTCCACCTCAAATACATTCCTGGGGGGAAAAATTTTATGGCTGATGCACTTTCCAGATTGCCTCAATATGATGTATCTAAGCTCACCATTGTACAACCGATAATGCCACTCACTTTACCTACTACTCCAGTATCTAATGTAGCCCAATCTACTGTCCAGACTACTCCACCTGCTGACCTAATTGCTCGTATTAAGGATGAATTACTTACTGATGATTGGTATTCGGCTCATTCTGGTGATTGTACTACCAGAGACGATCTTCCCTGGATTGGTTCTAAAATATATGTTCCTGCTACATTACGTCCTTTTGTCTTGCAACGAGCACACGACTCACGTTTAGCTGGTCATTTCGGCTTCGTTAAAACTATTCATCTTGTCAAGAGACAGTTCTGGTGGCCATCAATGAAGAAGGATGTTGAATCGTATATTGCCAGTTGCCCTGTATGTGCGGCCTCGAAACGTGCGCCGGGTAAGCCACAGGGTCTTCTCCAGTCTGTGGCTACCCCGGAAAGGCCTTGGAAGGAAATTTCAATGGACTTTATAGTTGATCTTCCACCCAGTCAGGGTTATACCGTTATCTGGGTAGTTACCGATCTGTTTTCTAAACAAGTTCATTTTGTCCCCTGTACTAAGATTCCTTCTTCCAAATCTCTGGCTAGACTTTTCGTTTCCCATATCTATCGTTTTCATGGGGTCCCGCAACACATCATCTCCGATAGAGGAACCCAGTTTACTTCCCATTTTTGGAAGGAGTTTCTGAGACTAATTGGCTCCGCCCAAAGCTTAAGCTCCGCCTACCACCCTCAGACGAATGGATCTTGTGAGAGGGTTAATTCCGTCCTCGAACAGTACTTACGCTGTTTTATTAATTTCCAGCAAGATGATTGGGCTAATCTTCTCATACACGCCGAAGTTGCGTATAATAACTCTGTTCACTCCAGTACGAATATGACCCCCTTTAAAATCATCTACGGACAGGACTTTGTACCCATACCCGAACTGCCTCACGTCTCGGTGACAGTTCCCTCTCTGTCTGAATGGTCCTCTCGATTATCTTCTGTTTGGCCGCTTCTCCGGAAAACTTTAAACGATGCCCATGACTCGCACAAATTGTACGCTGATAAGAAACGGGCAGTACCTCCCTCCTACAAAGTTGGTGATCAGGTTTATGTATCTACCAAAAATTTGGATAGCCCCCAAAAATGCAAGAAGCTGGGTCCCAAATTTATTGGGCCTTTCACGATCACCAAAATTATCAGCTCTGTGTCGGTCCGTTTGGATCTCCCCAAGACCTATCGGCGGCTGTACCCTGTATTCCATGTTCACTTACTGAAACCTGCTCGTACCTCTCATCTCCGCAAAAGATTGCCTGATGCTCCTACGCCTACCTTGGTGGATGGTCATCATCATTACGAGGTGCGGGACATTTTGGACTCCAGGATTCGCAGAAATAAAACTCAGTTCCTAGTCATGTGGAAAGATTTCCCCCCTTCTCACAACGAATGGGTGGATAGGGAGCATCTCAAAGCTCCTAAACTGGTACGCCAGTTTTATGCCAAGTATCCACACAAACCTTGACTCTTTTTCTTTCTCCTCTCCGTTGTTTTGTCTCTCCCTTCTTCTCTTTCAGGTGTAGCCCCTCGTCTGCCTATTGCTGCCCTTGATTTCCCGCTGTTCCTGGAGGAGGTCCGGATGTCAGTCTCGCTATTTCTGGCTTCGCTGCCATGGAAACGGGGAGGGTGGGGGGTTTGGGGTGAATGTGTTCTGCTGGTGGACAATGTTGATGTTTCGTGTTATCTCCTGCTAACGGACCTGCATTCCAGGATGGTGAAGACCTGCCCACCTGATGTTGGAGATGGCTGCATATTGGACAATGCACAGGGGGGGTTTGGGGATTGGGATGGGCTTAAGCTTAATACTTTCTGTTCGCGCCTAAACTATTCATTCTCAGCTTTACTTGGTCTGTACGCTCTCGTAACTTAGTAAAAGTAGTCTTAACATTTCAAAATAATGTCTAAGTGTGATCTTTCCTGAGTCAACGAAGAAACAGGCCTGACAACTACTATTACTATTAAAGTAATTATCGAGGCATTAGGCTTCGGTAATAGGTTCATACATGTTATTTCAAAACTGTATCAAAAAAGTAGTGCAAAAGTGAAAGTGAATGGAATAATGACGGGAGAGATTAAATTGGAAGCAGGTACGAGACAGGGATGTCCCTTGTCCCCAACATTATTTTTATTAATTATGGAAGTTTTGACTAAATTGATAGAAAAAGATGAAGAATTGGAAGGGTACAGGGGATATAAGATAAATTTGTACGCGGATGATACCTTGATTATTTTGAAAGATATAGAGAATGATTTGAAGAGGATAAATAAACATTTGAAAGAATTTGAAGAAATGACAGGTTTAAAGGTAAATTGGTCAAAATCTGAATTATTAATGAACAAAAATGATAAGGAGTGGGAGAGTATGCAAGAACAATTTGGGATAAGAATTAAAAATACATTGAAATATTTGGGAATAACACTTTCACTTAAAGTTAGAGAATTGAAAAAAATTAATTATGATGTGATGTTGAATGAAGTAGAGAAGAAGATAGATAAATATAAAGAGATAAAGTTGTCTTGGTTTGGCAGAATTTCAATGTGTAAGATGATGCTGTTACCAAAGTTTAATTTTTTATTTGAGATGCTACCATTAAATTTGACAGAGAAGGATATGGAAGGATATCAGAAGAAATTAGATAAATTTTGCAATGGTGGGAAAAGACCTAGATTAATAAAGAAAATGTGGTATCAAAATCAAAAGGAAGGTGGATTGGGAATTCCCAATCTACTTAATTATTATTGGGCCTATAATATTCAAACTGTAATAAAAATACTTAAAGGAGGAGACGGTCATTGGGGAGATCTAGAGTTAAAGAATATTAAGAGATTTGGCCCTACATGGTTTTTAGATAAAATAAAAACAAAAAAGGCAATTAATAGTTATTGGTTAAAGGGATTGAGCAAAATTTGGAATAAATTTGTTAAAATATTGATTCCGGATATATCCTTCTTGGGGAAGACACTTGGAAGTTGGCCGATTAAAACAAATATAAGTCGAGAGAAAGTAATTGAAGATGAAAATATAGGAAGTATAGTAAATTGGTTAAGAGCATTAGAAATTGAGAGCAGAAAAAAAAAGAAATAATTGAAAAATTGGAGCTGAATTGGTTTGAGAAAATACAGGTAGAAAAATGGTCTACGGAAGTAAGGGGAACATGTAAAATAGGCAGAAGTAAAACTGAATTTGAAAGTTTAGTATCTCAAATTATTAAGGATGAAATTGGGTTAAAGGGACTCGTTAGTAAGATATATAAGATTATAAACTTTGATGGAAATCCATAAATGGTAATGAAGACGAATTGGGAGGAAGAATTTAAGATTAAAATATTAGACTTGGATTGGAATGTGAATTGGAAAAGTCGAATTATGAGGATTATGTCTATAAGGATTAAAGAGCACAACTTTAAGGTTGTTTGGAAATGGTATTGGACTCCATTAAGGTTATCATTGATGGACAAAAAAATTAGTAATAAATGTTGGAGATGTAATATGGAAGTGGGAACTTATGAACACATGTGGTATAAATGTGGAAAAATTAAAAAGTTTTGGCATGATGATGTTTGAAATGATGAAGAAAAGAATAACTTTGAGATCAGAATCTATATTATTACTGATAATTAAGGAATTAGAATTATCAAAATATGAGAAAGAACTGATTAGAATTATGATTATAATGGGTAGAATTATAATAGCAAGATACTGGAAAATTGAGGTAAATATTAAAATGGAAGAGTGGTATTGTGAAATGTGGAAATTAGCTTTAAATGATAAAATGACATGTGATATTAAATTTAGAGAGGGGGTCTATAAAAAAGACATTTTCTGGAAGACTTGGAAGCCATTTGTGGACTATGCACTTGGAACTTTGGATGCCTCGATACCTGTACCCAGAGAACGTGGATTTTGGAGATCTTAAAGATAATTGAAGATATCCGAAGAACCAACTCTTCCTTTCGTTTTGTATAGCACTGGGTGGAATATTGTAAAAAAAAAAAAAAAAAAGTAAATTTTATGTTCATATGTATAACTTGTGGGAAATTATAATAAAAATATTTTTTTTAAAAAGGATATATCTTCGCGAAGCTTGACTTAGCCCAGGCCTACCAGCAACTGCTGGTAAATGATGAGGCTGCTGAAGCCCAGACAATCATAACTCATTGCGGGGCTTTCAAATGTCAGCAATTACAATTTGGGGTAAGCATTGCCCCTGGCTTATTTCAGAGCCTGATGGAGCACCTGCTCCATGGGCTTAAGGGAGTCGTTCCCTACTTTGACAACGTCCTCTTCTCCGCCAGCAGTCAGGCCAAACTGATGTCAAGGCTGCGTGAAGTATTACAGAGATTCCAAGAAGCGGGACTGAAAGTCAAACACAAGAAGTGCAAGATTGCAGTTCCTCAGGTCGAATTTCTGGAGTTCCTTGTAGATGCTGCTTGTCTACATCCAACTACGGCAAAGACCAAAGCTATCATTGAAGCTCCATCACCAACATCCAAATCAGAACTCCAAACATTCTTGGGGTTGCTAAATTTTTATGCCTTATTCCTGCCTCACAAGGCTTCTGTGGCAGAACCATTACATCGCCTCCTCGACCAGAGAGCCCCCTGGATCTGGGGCAGAAGAGAAGCTGCTGCATTTGCCGCCGTAAAACAACTCCTAGTTTCCAATGCCATGCTCACGCAATACAACAAACATTTACCTATAGTGCTGGCATGCGATGCTTCACCTTATGGCGTTGGCGCCGTCCTATGCCACCAAGTGCCCAATGGCGCTGAAGTGCCCATTGCATTCTTCTCCCACACTATGTCGCCGGCCGAAAGAAACTACATGCAGCTGGACAAAGAAGTCCTCGCTATCGTAGCCGGCGTGAAGCGTTTCCACTATTACATCTATGGTTGCCATGTCCAGATCATAACAGACCACAAACCGCTTCTAGGATTAATCGCGGGAGACAAGCCAGCACTGCAGGTTCTCTCCCCCCACATGACCCGATGGACTGTGTTCCTTGCAGCCTACGACTACACCTTATCATACCGCCCCGGCAAGCAAATTGCCTGTGCAGATGCTTTAAGCAGATGTCCCTTGCCGGCAGTTGTAGAAGACCCTGCTCCAGCCTCGTCAGTTTTCCTAATTGATGATCTAGATCTTCCAGTCACAGCTGCTGACATCGCCTGGCATTCCACAAAGGATAAGGTAATCTTCTAAGTTGTAGATTGGGTTAAACGGGGTTGGCCACGGGATGCTGTAGACCCAATATTCCTTCCGTACAAAACTCGCCTGCAAGAGTTATCAGTGCAAAGGGACTGCCTGCTTTGGGGACACATGAGAAACCCTATATTAGATAAACTTAACTGCGGACACCCAGGAATAGTCCGTATGAAGTGTTTAGCCCGAAGTTACCTCTGGTGGCCTAAGTTAGATCAGGATAGGTGCCCACAATGCCAAAATGCAAAAGCGCTGCCTCCCAAATTGCCTCTGCGCGAATGGGAGCACCCCAGCATGCCTTAGTTCCAAATTCATATTGATTTTGCAGGACCTCTGCAAGGACAAATGTCCTTATAGTGGTGGATGCGTTCTCTAACTGGCTTGAAATTATACAAATGTCATCCACCACGTCTGATGCACTTGTAACCGCTCTCAGGAAATTATTTGCTACCCACGGCATTCCGGATGTGCTTGTGTCCGATAATGGCCCTCAACTGATGTCCACTTTGTTTGAAGGTTTCCTAGCATCACAAGGAATTCGTCATGCTCTAGTGGCTCCGTTTCACCTGGCCACCAATGGCCTGGCAGAACGCATGGTGCGGTCATCCAAAGAAGCTCTCACGAAGATGGATTCACCTAATTGGCAGGAGCACATAGATGCCTTCCTGCTGGCACACCATGCTACCCCGTGCCCAGTGACCAACCTCAGTCCTGCTGAGTTACTCATGGGATGGTGCCTCCGCACCTGCCTGGATAGGCTCCACCCCAACTATACAACTGATAAGCCTGGGGATTCCATGGGGGGTGTCCGTTAATTTTACCTGGGGGAGGCTGTCTATGCTAGGAACTATGTAGATGTAGAACTTTGCAGTTGCTGGGTGTTGTGGTTGACCAGATTGGGCCCTGCTCTTATAGGGTGAAATTGGACAATGGCAGGGAGTGGAGAAGACACTGCAACCAACTGCGGGCCAAGCGAGTTCAACCGGAGAAACAGCGAGATGTGGAGCAGCTGAGTACATCGGGAACTAGCGAACTCGAAGCCCCCCAGTCCAAGTTGTTGGGAGCTGCCTTATTGTTAGAGTCGGTCCAACTTTTGTTGTTGCAACGTCCAGCACTATTGTCATCCTGCGAGTCCAAGTCCTCAACGAGTCGACCATCCAGTCCTGACATGGGGGCCGAGCTTCGACAATTGAGCAGACCTAGAAGGCGCCCGAATTCCTTGCAGGATTACGCATGCTCAAATGTGGTGGAAAAGGGTGTTCTGAGTATGCGTTTTTAATATGTATTGGTGGAAGACAGCCGACAGTTGATTGGCTAGCCGTCTGATAGCTCGGAATATATATAGCGCATGAGGGACAGCCTTCGGGGTGGCTGCTGGGTTTGGCGCGCAGTTGCTGGGTCTGGCAGCGGCGCAGGAGGTGCCGGCCGAGCAGCGCGATCGCTCCGAGCGCGGAAGGCAAGAGTGATATGTTGGGACGCGGGACCCGCAAGGGGTTGCCCGGTGCAGGGAAGGGCACTTAGGTGAGCGGGCCAAGCCCTTGCGAGCCCCGCATCCCAGCGTATCACTCTTGCCTTCCGCACTCGGAGCCATTGCGCTGCTTGCCCAACACCTCCTGCGCTGCTGCCAGACCCAGCAGCCATGCGCCTGACCATTGGGCCAAAGGCTGTCCCTCACACACTGAGAGCCACCGCCGCTGCCTTTAAAGAGTGCCCGGCGGGGGTGGGTGGGAGCGTGCCCCAACATTCTCTGCAGGCGCGTGACGTGCCGGAGTGCACATGCCCCCCCCTCCAAGGCCCTCCCTGCCCGAGCCGGCGCTCAGAGGCGCCCGCTTCTGAGCGCGTACAGAACGCCCGAAGCGGGACATTTTGAAGAAAAGGCGGGTGGCGGGATATCTAATGGAGAAGCGGGTCTGTTCCGCCAAATTCGGGACGTCTGGTCACCTTAGCCTAGGAGAAAAATTTCTGGTTTGAACAAAATTTGATCTCCTACCATTTGTTCCAATCATGATTATATCAATTTCCAGTATCTTTTTGCCTCATTGCATTTCCATCACATACGACAAAAGGTGCCTGGTGTTTTTTTGCACTTCCAACAATTTGGGGCCAAATTTTTAAACATTTTGGAGAGCTGTGCTGGAGAAAGGTGCCATCTGTAGAACATTTTATACAGATTTTTTTTTCAGAAAAAATATTTTATTTTTAGACAGACATAGATAGACAACACATAAAACATAAAACCTTCTTCAATTACATACAGTGTGTCGATTGGTTACAAAACTTTTGTGCACTTTTTCCATAGTCCTCATTTACAATTTATATAAAATCACATATAATCAATCATATATGTGTGTGTGTGTGTGTGTGAGAGAGAGAGAGAGAGAGAGCGAGAGAGAGAGAGAGAGAGGTTTTTTACATCATTTTCCTGACTATAACTATTATTTCTTCATTTTATACGAGATGTTCTAGGTTTTAAATTCATTTATGTTATAACAATTCATTACATCATTCGGGATCTATCCAATTATAGTGCAGCACTCATCATATAAAGTCCCAGGATTTGAATTGCTTGCAATGTGACACAAATATAATCAATAAACTTTGGGTGAAGGAAGACAGCTGTGTGTTTCACAGGAATTTCTGTTTATCATATCTCTGCTCTTTCTTCTGTGGATGATTATCTTGTGTGCACAGGCTAACTCTGCCCACAGTTGAAATTTGATCATGAACGGCTGAGAGTTGCCTCAGCTTTCCATCTGTTCAAGGTTGGTAAAATGAGGACACAGACTGATAGGAGCAGTATGCTGTCTAGAGAATGCTGTGAAGCACTATGGGGAGGTATATGTTAGTCTTACTACTTTCCTTCCTAAACTGATTATCCCTCTGTTTTCCTAACTGTAATAATATTCAGTAATTTGTTTTAGTGGCTGGAAAATGATAGCCAGGCCTTACAATCTGATTTTCCAGGGGAAACAGATGGTATTCCCTACTGTGACTCTGACCCAAAAACATTATTCACAAACATCTGAGCGATCTCATACAATCAATTCATATCTATAAAAGAGGCCACTACCTATATTGTTGCCATGGTTTTTGGCAATTCTATGATGTCAGGAATCATGGTAAACTGATGTCACAGCAGTGGCATTATCCTGCAGCCTCCATATGGAATATCATGTAGTTGCTTAGTAACCGCATAGAGTCACCTCAATTGTTGGCTGCAATATTCCAAGCAGCCTTCATTTGGGTAAAAGGAACAAGTGGGGATAGACATCATGAGATGTGTTGCCCCCTTTGCAACCCAAATTTTCCTGGTTGGAATGCTGGTATTTTTTGAAAAGTTGGATGGATTCATACTCCCATGCCCAGCCTCAAACATTTATTGCAAAAGGAGTGCCAATTCTCCCAGTTATTACAATCCTCATATTCGGGAGACAATTAGTAATTCCATTGAATTTCTTAGGTCATTAATTTTAAAATTATGGAGTAGATTAACTAAATCAAATCCTCATGAATATTTGGATGAAATTCATGAAAATCTGCTGAAAAAGCTATACAAATCATCCAATGTCCTACAAGTGGAACCCAAAGCAAAAATATCCAAAAAGGAAGAGACTCAAGAATTGGGACTCCAAAAGGATTTAACTACAGAAATTTTGGATGTTTCTAGTGACATAAGCTTGAGGTCTAAAAGCTATCTAGACGGGCTAAAGAACTATCAGAATATGGTAGAGAGAAATCATAGGATTCAAAGAAATCAAAGAAAAAAAGACTTAACTGTTAGTTTACCAACAAAAAGGCAAGGATTAGAAACAACCATAGGAAAACTTGCAGAAGATCAAGTAAAACATAATTCACATGCAATGGCTGAAAAACGGTGGAAGCTTGCAGGGTGGCAAGTGCCTCTGGCTACCAAAGCAAAAATCACAGAAAATAAAGAGAAATCTCATGAGCTGGAGATCCAAAAGGAAGTGGGCACAGAAATTTCAGAACATTCTGGTGACATCAACATGAGATCTAAAAGCCATCTGGAATGGTTAAAGAGACATCCAAAAATAGTACGAGACCACGAACCTGGAAAAAAGCAAACAGGAGAAGATTTATTTCTTATGTTCCTAACTAAAAGGCGACTATTTGCAGAAAGCATAGGAAAACGTCAAGCAGAGCAACTAAAACTTGCTTCACACACAATGCCTCAACAATGGTGGAAGCCTGCAAAAAAACAAGTAACTATGAAGGTTAAGAAGTGGCCACAAGTCACTCCCAAAGCAAAAAGAAAAGGAAAAAAAGAGAAAACTCATGAGGTGGAGATCAAAACGGAAATGGCCAAAGAAATTTCAGAAGCTTCTGGTGAAATCACTGTCAGGACTACAAGCTTGGAATACTTAAAAAGCCATCAAAAAATAGTACAAGACGTTCACATGGCTGGGAAAAATACAAAAGAAGATGACTTCTTTCTTCATTTGGTAACAAAAAGGCAAAGGCTTGAAAGAATTAAAAAAACACGTACAGGGAAGCAAGCAAAACCAGCTTCACATAAAATGGATGAAAAATGGAGGAAGGATAAAAGACAACTACTCCTTCTGAAGAATAACGAGTGGCCACAGGTTGCTACCAAAGAAAAATTAACAGAAAACAAAGAGAAAACTCATGAATTGGATATCCAAAAGGAAATGGACGCAAAAATTTCAGAACATTCAGGTGACATCATCATGAGATCTAAAAGACAACTGGAATGGTTAAAGAGCCATCAAAAAATAGTACAAGGAGATCATGAGCTTGGAAAAAAGCAAACAGGTGAAGATTTATTTCTTACATTCCTAAGTAAAAGGCGACAATTTGCCCAAAGCATAGTAAAACTTCAAGCAGTGCAACTAAAATGTGCTTCACACAAAATGCCTCAACAATGGTGGAAGCCTATAAGACGACAAGCAACTCTAAAGGTTAAGAAGTGGCCACAAGTCACTCCCAAAGAAAAAATAACAGAAAAAAAAGAGAAAACTCTTGAGCTGGATATCAAAAATGAAATGGCCAAAGAAATTTCAGATGCTTCCCCCAGGACTATAAGCCTGGAATGCTTAAATAGCCATCAAAAAATAATACAAGATGTTCATGAGAAAAATACAAGAGAAGAAGACTTCTTTCTTCAGTTGGTAACAAAAAAGCAAAGACTTAAAACACCTAAAGGAACACGTAGAGGAAAGCAAGTAAAACCAGCTTCACATAAAATGAAGGAAAAATGGAGGAAGGTGGCAAGGCGACTACTTCCTCTGAAGAATAACAAGAAGTTTGTTTCAGACATTTCAGAAGCTCTGAAGATTAAGAGGTGGCCAAAGGTGACTCTCAAAGAAAAAAGAAGAGGAAACAAAGATAAAACTCATGAGCTGGATATTCCACAGGAAGGGCCTACAGAACTTTCTGAGGCTCTGAAGGTTAAGAAGTGGCCAAGGGTGACTCTCAAAGAAAAAATAAGAGAAAACAAAGAGAAAACTTATGAGTTGGAGATTCAAGAGAACGTAAATATAGAGATTTCAGAAGCTCTGAAGATTAATACCAGGCCAAAGGTGACTCTCACGGAAAAAATAAGTGAAAACAAGAAGGGAACTAATAAGTTGGAGATTCCAAGCAATGTGCCTACTGAAATTTCAGAAGCTCAGAAGGTTAAGAGGTGGCCGAAAGTGACTCTCAAAGAGAAACCTCAAGCATCTGTTCATGCTTTACAGAAACGCTCAATTTTGCATCTTCCAACTCAACCACCTGTTTTAACTTCTTCTTTTTTAGTGGATGATAATAGTAAGGAAAAACCTGGTAAAGCAGCCTATGTCCTGAAATCAGGCAACAAAGCAACAAGGCCTGGCCATGGAAAACATATTCTAATCAAAGCACAGATAAAAAAGAAAAATCGTCACAACAAAGAGAAAGAGGAAAAACTTCTCAGACACTTAATTGGAGGAAGCAACTCCAGAATTAGTACTTTGGAGTCTCAAACTTTGAACACACCATTCCCTGATAAAACATTATCCAATGAAGCGCTTTGGGAACAAACCTCCAGCGCTAATAACCATTTAGCCTTTGAAGTTGAGTTGAAAAAACAGTTGGAACACCTGATTCTTAATAAGTCTAGGAGGAAACTAATTGCCCAGTTGATCCGTATGATAAAAGTGAACTGCAGAGAACGAACTATCCAGAGGCCTTGTTCTTTTCTCATTTCTAGACTAGGGCTTATAATGAAAAACCTTTATAAGAAAAAAACCATCGAGGAAGCATCTGATGTGTTTGAACCCTACTTGGTGTTGCCTAAAATTAATCAACCCAATATGAAAACAACAAGCTCCAGAAAAATGAAGAAACCTTCTGATGAGGTAAAAGCAACCTACATAATGGAGCATGAATAGGAGTATTACAATACAATAATACAATAATACAATACAATAACAGAGTTGGAAGGGACCTTGGAGGTTTCCTAGTTCAATCCCCTGCCTAGGCAGAAACCTTATACCATTTCAGACAAATGGCTATCCAACATCTTCTTAAAGACTTGCAGTGTTGGAGCACTCACAACTTCTAGAAGCAAGCTGTTCCACTGACTAATTGTTCTAACTGTCAGGAAATTTCTCCTCAGTTCTAAGTTGCTTCTCTCCTTGATTAGTTTCCACCCATTGTTTCTTGTTCTACTCTCAGGTGCCTTGGAGAATAGTTTGACTCCCTCTTCTTTGTGGCAACTCCTGAGATATTGGAACACCTCTATCATGTCTCCCCTAGTCCTTCTTTTCATTAAACTAGACATACCCAATTCCTGCAACCATTCTTCATATGTTTTAGTCCCCAGTCCTCTAATCATCTTTGTTGCTCTTCTCTGCACTCTTTCTAGAGTTTCCACATCTTTTCTACATCGCGGCGACCAAAACTGAATGCAGTATTCCAAGTGTGGCCTTACCAAGGCATTATAAAGTGGTAATAACACCTCACGATCTTGATTCTATCCCTCTGTTTATGTAGCCTAGAACTGTGTTGGCTTTTTTGGCAGCTGCTGCACACTGCTGGCTCATATTTAAATGGTTGTCCACTTGGACTCCAAGATCCCTCTCACAGTTACTACTATTGAACAAGGTATCACCTATATTGTACCTGTGCATTTTGTTTTTGTTGCCTAAATGTAGAACCTTACTCTTTTCATTATTGAATTTCATTTTGTTAGATAGTGCCCAATGTTCAAGTCTGTCAAGATGGTTCTGTATCTTAAGCCTATCTTCTGGAGTGTTGGCTATTTCTGCCAGCTTGGTGTTTTCTGCAAATTTGATGAGTTCCCCATTTATTCTCTCATCCAAATCATTGATAAAGATGTTGAAGAGTACTGAGCCTGAAACAGAGCCTTGGGATACTCCACTGCATACTTCCCTCCATGTAGATGCAGTTCCATTGAAGACTACATGTTGAGTGCGGTTGGTCAGCCAGTTACGAATCCATCTGGTGGTGATGCTGTCTAACCCACATTCTTCTACTTTATCTAGTAGTAGGTTATAGTCTATCTTGTCAAATGCTTTGCTGAAGTCCAACTAAACTATATTGATGGCATTCCTCTGGTCCACTAATTTGGTCACCTTGTCAAAGAATGCAATAAAATTAGTCTGGCATGATCTGCTTTTGACGAACCCATGCTGGCTTTTGGCTATTATTTTGTTTACTTCTAGGTATTCTCTAATTCGTTTCTTGATTATCTTTTCCAGAATCTTTCCTGGTATTGAGGTCAGGCTGATAGGTCTGAGGTTTCTTGGATCTATTTTTTTTACCTTTTTTGAAGATGGGGACCACATCAGCTCTTTTCCAGTCCTCTGGGAGTTACAAGATTTGGTTACCTAGATATCTCCCTTGTTTTCCCCAGAAGGCCCAATTGATGCAAATTGTGCATTCATTTCTGTAAAGACAATTACTCTTTTTGAGTAAAAGCCGTGTTAGATTGTTTATTGTAATGTGCTTGTGTCAAAACTGCTTCTCTGCCTGATTTCGATCTTTAAGCGACATGTAAGTTTCTTACAAATTGTGATCAGCATCTGGGGAGAGCCACATATAGCACAAAGCTAAAGTAACTGAAACGTGAAAACAAGGGAAAGCCAAATGAGGTTTATTAGAGTTAAATCAATAATTTCAGGTAGGATTACTTTAATAACCTGGATTGGTAAAACTGTTGTTGCTTTTAAAGAGTAGGTATTGTGTATTTCTTATGTTAAAATGCACAAAGGCCCATCTTTCACTTTACTTCTCTTTACAGATACCAAAGCATGGAGTTCGAAAATATGGGACTGGTCTCAAATGGTGGTTGGCTGTTTCTGTGACAACATTGATGGTGCTTGTTATTTTATTAATTTGTTTGGTTGAGGTAAGTTAAAATATTTTTCTAGAGATCCTTATATTATTTTATTTACCTACTATATAGTCCAATAAGTTCTTCAAACTCTCAATATGCTGCTTTTGTGAAGAGCCAGCATTTGCTTGAACACCACAAGTCAGAAACGGCATTACTTCAACCAGGATTTAATATAATATATTATCATCTCAAAGAAAGGGTGGGATTGATTTTTGTAAAATTATTGGTGAGGGGAATGAATAAGGGTAACTAAATGAGTGTATTAAGCTTGGATTCATTCCATCTTCAATTCTGAGAGGGACTGTCTGACTGGAAGGCTTGATTTGCTCATAAGACCTTCTTATGAGGTATAAACAAGAGCATGTTGGAGACCTCACACCTTTTTATAAGCAGAAGATGGAGAAAAAGAAAGGTTTCTTATTGAGAAGCAGAGGAAAAAAACATCGTTCTCTGTGACAGTCATTGATTCTTTTTCCTCACTTTGAAAAATATTTACATTTATTCCTCACAACTGCATATCTCTTTTTGGATTTAACAGATCTCTTGTCATCGAACTACCAAAGGAACAGAAGGAAGCCCTCCTGTAAAACGGTAACTCTTGCCTGGAGATACTTAGTTATTTGCAAGTCTCTACTGTGAAAATCCTGTGTATAAGGAACAGTCTCAAGATTAGGTGGCAATGCACTTATAAGTTTCACTCTTAAAAAGCAGGTTTTAGTTCACAAGATGCTGCATCTAAAACTTAAAAACACTGAAAACATCACCAAAGAATCTGATTTTTTGAATGTGTATGTTTAGCATTTCTGCTACATTCCTCACTTGGGCGTCATATCCTTCTTTCCCTTTTCCTCTTGACAACTTTCAATTATTTTCAGTGCTAAACAAACATTAAAGTTCACATTTATAAGACCCAAGCCTATGCCGATGACTTAGTATTTGTTCTAGAGGATCTATAAGAATCCAGCCTGAAATTAATTCAAAAATTAGAAGAATATGAAAATGACAGGATTAAAAATCAATAAAATCAATAAAAGTAAAACAAAAATAACCAAGAATATGACAAAAAAGCAAGAATACTTGGGGATCTGGGTGTCGGCAAAATGTTCTACAATTAAAGATGATAATCATAATAAACTAGTGACACAAATAAAGATTTAGAAAGCTGGAGAAATATTCAGTTATCTCTAATGGGACGCATAGCCTAATTAAAATGAATATTTTACCAAGAATCTTATTTTTGTTGCACGCCGCACCTATTAATCCAGGTAAAACTTTCTAGAATTAAATAAAATAACTGCTAGGTTTATTTGGCAAGGATGAAAACCGAGGATGAAACTAAAGTAAATGCAAGACAGCAAGGAGAGAGAAGGTTTAGCATTACCAAATTGGGAATTATACACATTAGCAGTAACATTAACATGGGTGAAGGATTGGATAGAGCTAAAGAATAAAATAATTCTAACCTTAGAAGGCCATGATTTGCAAGCAGGTTGGCATACATTACTATGGGATGATAAAAATAAAATGCACAAATACTTTCAAAAACATCTAATTAGAAAAGCGTTATTGCAGAACTGGCTCAAAATTTTCAAAAAATCCACTATGTGAAAATCCCAAACTGGCTATCCCTGATGATCCATCCAAAATTTATAGATATGAATAAAATGCTAGGATACAGAGAGTTAATTATTGGACAGGGAAATTTAAAAACAATTGAAGAGTTGGCAAAACAAAACATGAAAGTTGACTGGCTATCCTACTTGCAAATCAAAACTAAATACAATAACGATACTAAATTATATGACATTGAAATGGAACCACACAAATTGGATAAAATAATTCTAAGCACGGATAGAAAGATGATAGGGAGAATATATAAATTTCTCCTGAAGTTTAAAATGGAAGAAGAAATCGTGATAGAACAAATGATAAAATGGGCACAGAACTTTGGCTATAGTATTGAATTAGATAAATGGGAAAAAATTTGGGGAACAAACTTAAAAATGACACTATCAGTTGCATACAAGGAAAACCAGTACAAAATGTTTTACAGATGGCACCTGGCACCAACAGTTAGCTAAAATCTCAGCAAATACCTCCCCAAAACATTGGAAACGTGAATCAATACATGGAACATATTACCACTTATTAATAATAATAATAATCTTTATTGTCATTGTAAAAATTATTATTGTGAGGAGGCTAAAAAGTTTTGGAAAAGAATCAAAAATTGGCTGTCGGCAATAAAAGGAATTAAAATAGATTGGAAACGCGAAGTTTTTTCTACTAGGAATAATGATCGTAAAATATTAAAAAGGAATCCAGTATTTAATTTTACATATAATTAGCCTTTTAAGTCCATTTTGAGAAACAAATATATACATTTTTCATTACATGATAAGAGTGTTTATACTCCTCGAGTACAGAAATGTATGCCATATTTGATTTGAACATTTGTTGAAAGGGTTTATCTAGTCTAAGACCTCACTATTGTTTTCTTTTTAATTGTTTCTTTAAGGTCATTTCTGGGTAAAAAGAAGAAAGATACAACTGAAAAACAGGTATATAAATGCGGAGGCCATCACTGGTGACCTTCAATTTTCTTATTGGATCTGGAAAACATGTACTCTAGGCGCGACCTCCTTGGCCTGCGGGAGTCTCCCCTCTCGCAGGCCTGGCCCTCCTGTCTAACACGGGCCCACCTCGAAGACGGATTGATTATTCCTGAGAGGTGGGCGAAGCGCAGGTTGAGGGGGTTTTTAGGGAGGTTTTTAATTCGGATTTTAGGGGGTTCCAGGGAGGAGGGGGGAGGGTATAAACAGTTAGAGAGAGAGGGCCAGGCCAGCAGGCGACGGAGGGAAGCGGAAGGATCCGTGGGGGGGGGGGGGAACATGAGTCGTTCCGACGGAGGGCATTCCCATTCAGAAGGTCGTGGGGAGAGGCAGGTCCGAGGGGAGGCAAGTTCCATCCTCCCGGTTGGGGACATGTAGCCGTTGGTTACAAACGGTCAGGTGTCACAACCCCCGCAGGCTAGGTGGTCAGGGAATACAGAGCCAGAGCCTGAGGCTGATGTTTTGCAACGCCAGGTCCATTGTCAACAAAGCCCCCCTCATCCATGACCTTGTGTCAGAGGGGGAGCCGGACCTGGCAGGAATAGCGGAGACCTGGTTGGGCCACGAGGGTGGACTCCCCCTCGTTGAAATGTGCCCACCAGGCTACCGCGCTTTTCATCAGCCCCGGGCCCTAGGTAGGGGTGGTGGGGTGGCGGTCATAGTAAAGGAAGGTCTTGAGCCGAGAGAGATCATTGTGCCACAGACCACCGGTTGTGAGTCCCTCTGCGTGAAGTGGGGCCTAGGGAGGCAGTTGGGCTTGCTGGTTGTATACCTGGCTCCCCGCTATGTAGCAGCAGCCCTGCCCGAGCTCCTGGAGGTGATCGCTACGGTGGCAGTTGAGACCCCCAGACTTCTAGTCATGGGGGACTTTAACCTGCCATCGGTGGGCGAATCATCTGTGGTAGCTCGGGAGTTCATGGCTTCCATGACGGCCATGGACCTGACCCAATTAGTTCAAGGCCCCACCCACGAGGGTGGACACACACCGGATCTCATCTTTGTCTCTGGCCAATGGAAGAGTGATCTGGGTATAGGGGATATAGTCATCACGCCCTTGTCATGGTCAGACCACTCACTTCTCCGGCTCGACTTTCCGACCGCTACTCCCCTCCGCGGGGAGGCGGAACCAGAGTCACCGATCTGGTTCTGCCCCAGGCGCCTTATGGACCCTGATGGGTTCCAGACGGCGCTTGGGCCACTTCCTGTACCCCTGACCCGCGCCCCGATGGAGGACCTCGTGGCCGCATGGAATACTGCGACCACGGGAGCCTTGGATCGGGTCGCACCCTTGCGGCCTCTCTTGCGGCGGCGAGCCACCCCGGCTCCTTGGTTTACCGAGGAGCTGAGGGTGATGAAACGCCACAAGAGATGCCTAGAGAGAAGATGGAGGTCTAGCCGTTCTGAATCTGACCGGACACAAGTAAGAGCCCATTTACGGACTTACATTGTGGCGCTGAGAGTGGCCAAACGTCATCATTGTGCCACTCTCATAGCATCCGCAGACAACCGCCCTGCCTCCCTGTTTAGGGTGACCCGCTCCCTCCTTCAACAGAGGGTGCGGGAAGCCCTGTTACAGGGTAGAGCAGAGGAATTTGTGACTTTTCTGCAGGAGAAAATCGCTCAGATACAGAACGAGTTAGCCCCCATTGATGGCCCAGTGGGATGCCACGAGACAGATCTTGTTTGGGAGAAGTTTGACTCCGTTACTTCCGAGGATATGGACAGGCTACGTGGACGACTGCGAGCCACCACATGTTTATTGGACCCGTGTCCCTCCTGGCTTGTACTGGCATCCTGGGAGGTGACACGAGGCTGGCTCCAAGAGGTTGTCAATGCATCCTTAAGTGAGGGTTCCTTGCCTGCTTCCCTAAAAGAGGCTATGGTGAGGCCCCTCCTTAAGAAGCCCTCTTTGGATCCAGCTTTATTAACCAACTATCGTCCAGTCTCCAACCATCCCTTCTTGGCGAAGGTTGTTGAGAGTGTGGTGGCACAACAGTTTCCCCGTCACCTGGAGGAAGTTGATTATCTAGACCCGCGCCAGTCCGGCTTTCGGCCCGGGCATAGCACCGAGACGGCATTGGTCGCGTTGGTCGATGATCTCTGGAGAGCCAGAGATGGGGGTTGTTCCTCCATCCTGGTCCTATTAGACCTCTCGGCGACTTTCGATACCATCGACCATGGTATCCTATTGCATCGGCTGGGGGGGTTGGGGGTGGGAGGCACCATTTTACGCTGGTTCTCCTCCTACCTCTCTGGCCGATCGCAATTTGTGTTGACAGGAGAGCAGAGGTCGACCTCGACACCCCTCACATGTGTGGTGCCTCAGGGGTCGGTCCTCTCGCCTCTCCTGTTCAACACATATATGAAGCCGCTGGGTGAGATCATCCGTGGTTTCGGGGTAGAGTATCACCTCTACGCTGATGATACTCAGCTGTATATATCTACCCCAAACCACCCCAACGATGCCGTAGCGGTGATGTGCCAGTGCCTGGAAGCCGTGCGGATCTGGATGGGAAGTAACGGACTCAGGCTCAACCCGACCAAGACCGAGTGGCTGTGGTTTCCGGCTGCCCGATTCAACCAGCTGACTCCATCGCTGGCCATAGGGGGTGAACATCTTGCCCCTGTGGATGGGGCGCGCAACTTGGGTGTCCTCCTGGATGCCCGGCTATCATGGAAGATCAAGTGGCAGCCGTGGCCAGGAGGGCGTTTTACCAGGTTCGCCTGGTTCGCCAGTTGCGCCCCCTATTGGATCGGGACGCCCTTCGCACAGTCACTCATGCTCTCGTGACATCCCAACTGGACTATTGTAACTCTCTCTACATGGGGCTTCCCTTGAGGTGCACCCGGAGACTTCAGATGGTCCAGAACGCAGCCGCGCGGGCAATTTTGGGAACCTCCAGGTTTGCCCACATAACACCGCTCTTGCGCGAGCTGCACTGGCTGCCTGTCGTCTTCCGGGTGCACGTCAAGGTATTAGTCATCATTTTTAAAGCGCTCCATGGCTCGGGACCTAGCTATCTGCGGGATCGGATCCTGCCTCATACATCCTCACAGCCGATTCGCTCCCACAGAGCGGGACTTCTCCGGGTGCCGTCCACTAGACTTTGTCAGCGGGCGACACCCAGGGGAAGGGCTCTCTCTGTGGCGGGCCCAGCCCTCTGGAACGACCTTCCCCCCGACATTAGAACGACCACGGACTTCCGCTCCTTCCGTCTAAAACTAAAAACACATCTTTTCTGCTTGGCCGGCCTAGGGTAGTCTCTCTCTATGGGGTTTTAGTTGTTTTAACTGGGAATTTTAGTATTTTAATGGGGTATTTTAGCACAGGCATATGTTTAATTTGTTTTTAATGTGTCTGTATATTTATGGTTTTAGTTTTCCCTGTGCACCGCTCCGAGTCCCTGTGGGGAGAGGAGCGGTCAACAAATTAAATTATTGATTGATATTGATGTCTCCACATTCCCATAAGTATTACTGATGTGATTCAGGCAAGCCTGAATTTAATCATCATCTTCCCAGCTGTTCCTCTGGAATTCGCCAATTTCCCCTGCTTCTCACCATTTCTTTTGAATCCTGTAAGATAATCAGTTGCCTTCAGGAACAGGAGGCACCCTTATTTTCTGCTCATGCAGAAGTAATTCAGAACCCCTCTAGCTTCTCTCTGTAGAATGAGAAGAAGGCTATTGTAACAGCCAATATTCTGGAGCCAAGCCTGTGATTTCTAGATTTCTAGACTCATAATTTGAAATGTCCAAATATATGTTATATATTTAGGAAAAAACAATATTTTGAACTATTTCTGAAGACTTTTTATGACATTGCACCAAACTCTGGATGTTAAAATATTCATGACTGGAGAGACATGGGAACAAGGTCAGCCAATGAATAGGCATAGCAACTAAGTCAGCTAGTGGGAGCTTAAACAGATCTGAGTCTGTGCAAAGCATTGAAACAGAAACTTAAGAAGTCTGGGCGTGGCTTACCTGTAATAAGCAGTCTGCTGCTCTGAGAAGTAAGAAAGAAGTCTGTCCGGGCTTTTCTGCTGATATGCTTAATTGCTTGGGTTTGCCTGTAATTTTCCTGCCTTGTTTTTACTTGGAAGAACCACCTGTTGCTATTGTATATTAAATCATCTATTACTATGTATATAAAGAAGTTAATGAATCCAGCTGTGTGTGCTTTCTGGAAATGATTTTTGCAACACATTCTGACAGTGGATGACCAAAAAACTATTTATGGAATAAATCACAATAGCTGGATTCACAAAACTTGAAGCAAAAATCTGACTTAATGTGTGAGGTGTATTGAGTCAGATGTATAAACCATATCTTATAGTTCTATGTATTTTGTCTATCACTATTACTATGGCATTTTTTCAGGAGAAAATTTTGCTACAACCATTTGTGACTTATTAAATATACCAAGATGGATAATATCGCTTTTGGAGATTTTGCAACTACTGAATCTTTTCCAGTTCTGTGGGAGATAGCATGTATGAAGCAAGATTAATCTTTTGAAAAGATCCTATGAGAATAATATTAAAACCAGAGTTGTAATGACCAGATGAATTTATGAAAGCCTTATTTCCACACAATGTTAAGGCATACATTTATTTCATATACCATAATTAAGCTCAAATCAAATAACATATTAAGCATTAAAATCTCAGACTGAAGGTTTTTTAATCATTTTTTCACATCCTTTCCTCATGCTTAGACTTCAACTTCTTCAGACAAACCTCTTTGGCTTAAGGAAATATATGACTCTCTTAATAAAGAACGCAAACCATACAGCACCGATGGATCTCATTATGAAGGATCCTCAGAAGAGGAAGTGATATTCAGGCGTGAAAGTGCAAGGTATTTTATTTTTCCCCCTTTGGCACATAATACAAGAAAGAAATTCACAAAGCATGATTATGATGATGATGATTGCTTCTCCCTGACAGTATCTGCCCTTCCTACCAGATCAGATAGGGTAGGTACTCTCCAGTTCCTTTCCTGAAGTGTTGCCATCTAGTGGGAGCTCAGAAGTATGCCTTTTTCTGTGGCTAATGGAACACCCCCCCCCCCCCAAAGGATTCGGCAAACCCAGATGCAGGGATGGAAAAAGAATATCTGAAGCTGGTGGTGAAACATCCAAAGACTCTGAAGGCTGTGTTGTTGTTTTTTCATTGTATGGTCTAATAGTTTCATTTTATGTTGTATTAATTTTATTATTATTACCACTCAGAATTTTGTTTAAGATGGGCAGCCATACAAATATTCCTTATAGAGGTAAAGTCTGGCATTCCACAGAAATGCTTACTTTTTTTTTTTTTTTTTATTGAAAAAGTTTTATTGGTTTTACAGTTTTTCAATAGGATAGGGTAAGGGATACAAAGAAATTTTGAGAGCATTCACGTCAAAGTCGTCGGCCCTACCGGGACATCAAAATAGATCATTAATAAAAAACATTTTCCATACACTAAAAAGTAAAAGCAAGTACATATTTCTAAGTTCTCTCTATGCTGTCAGTCATTTACAAAAATCCAGATGCACATGTTATATTATACAATATTATTCAAAAAATCAAGGCAAAGTTATTTTTTAGATCTAAGTCTCTTGGCAATTGTATCTTCTATCTCTCCTTCCAGGCCTCCAGCGGGCGGGGCCGTGGCCCCCCCTGCCCTCCCTGGATCTTCCCCCAGGACAGAGGAATGTTTTTTTAAAAAGGCTTCCGCCTCAGCAACTGTTTTAATCCTCACTCTTCCTCCTTCCCAGAACACCAGCATCCCTTCGGGCATCACCCACCTAAACCAGATCCCGTGGTCAAACAATTTTTTGGACAAGAAGGAAACTTTCCTTCTTGCTTCTCTAATCTTTCTTGGGATCTGCTTTAGGATAGCAACCTCCTTTTGTTGGTAAATTAACGGACCTCCTCTTTGCACTTTCAAGATTTCCTCTCTGGTTGACCTTCTAACAAATTTAACATGTATCTCTCTGGGTACTTCATTTATCCTGGCATATGCAGAGTTAATTCTGTAGGCTAGGTCAATGTCCCCCCTGATCTCATCCTTAGGTTTATGTAAATAGTCTGCTATAATTGTGCTCATGAGTTCAGGGAGACATTCACCAGTTTCCTCAGAAACATTCTGAAATCTCAAAAAATATGTCATCCTTTCCATATCAATCCTAGACACATGCCCATTTATTTCCACAACCTCATTAGTAACATTTTTAATCTCTCCCTTAGCCCCCGCCAGCCCCCCTTCCAGTTCTTCATTCTTCTGTGTGTTCTCCAGCACTTGTTTCCGTGTGTCCAATAATTCCTTTTTAAAGTTGATATTTTCTGCCCTCTGGGCCTTGATTTCTTGTACCAAAGTTTGTATAACAGATTCAAGAGAGGCCATCCTTAGTTCTAAGCTTGCCAGTGCTGATTCTTGTGCCATGGTTAGCTGTTAAAGTCAGTGCCACTAAAATGGCGTTTTTGGGTGGGGCTTTTGAGGCAAGTCAGGAGCCAAAAGTTCAGTTCAGAGTTGTAAAGTTCAGGAACCAAGAGAGAAACAATTTTCCAAGTCAATAAGTATAATAACGAAGGCACTCCAGAAAAGAGATCACAAATCCCCAAAAAAAATTCTTCTTTAGTAACCAGAGGGAGTCCAAATCACAAAGAGACGCTGGAAATTTTCCATAAGTAAAATAGTCATTCAGGGACAAAGAGAAGCCATTTCCACCGCCCAGACTCAGAGCCAGAAGAAGAGAGTGGTAAAAAAAAAATGTTTCAAATCAGCCAGACCTAGATACATTGTTTCAAAGACAAACCGCAGACCACTTTCCTTTGTTTCAAACAGTCCAGATTAAAGGTATCCGCTTCCTGCTTCTCTGGAAGAGAAAGCGGAAATCTTAAATCCGGACTGTCTCTAACAAGGGAAAGTGGTATGCGGCTACTTGCAACATTGTGTCTAGGTCTGGCTGGTTAAAAAAAAATTATTTTTCTACTCTCTCCTCTGGGCTCTGAGATGGGCGGTGGAAAGTGGCTTTTCTTTGTCCCTGCCTGACTATTTTAATTATGGAAAATTTCCAGCGTCTCTTTACAAGTGGGACTCTCTCTGGATATTAATGAAGAATTTTTTTCTTGTTGGATTTGTGGTTCCTTTCTGGATTACCTTCGTTATTATAACTATTGAGTTGGAAAATTGTCTCTCTCTTGGTTCCTGAATTTTACAACGTTCCAACCTTGATCTGAACTTTTGGCTCCCGGTTAGTCTCACCAGCCCCACCCTGAAAACGCCATTTTGGTGGCACTAACTCTAACAGTTAAGATGGCTCAAGAAACAGCACTGACAAGTTTAGAACAATGGATGGCTTCTCTTGAAACTGTTATACAAACTTTGGTTCAAGAAATTCAGGCCCAGCGGGCAGAAAACATCATTTTCAAGAAGGAGCTATTGGACACACGGAAGCAAACGCTGGAAATCACACAGAAGACTGAAGAATTGGAAGGGGGGCTGGTGGGGGTTAAGGGAGAGATTAAAAATGTTACTAAAGAGGTTGAGGAAACAAGTGGGCATGTGTCTAGGATTGATATGGAAAGAATGACATATTTTTTGAGATTTCAGAATGTTTTTGAGCAACCTGGTGAATGCCTCCCTGATCTTATGAGCACAATTTTAGCAGACTATTTACAAAAACCTAAGGATGAGATCAGGGGGGACATTGACCTAGCCTATAGAATTAACTCAGCATATGCCAGGATAAATGAAGTGCCTAGAGAGATACATGTGAAATTTGTTAGAAGGTCAACCAGAGAGGAAATCTTGAAGGCGCAGAGAGGGAACCCTTTAATTTACCAACAAAAAGGTCACTATCTTGAAGCAGATTCCTAGAAAGATTCGAGAAGCAAGGAGGAAATTTTCCTTCTTGTCTAAAATTTTATTTGATCATGGGATTTGGTTCAAGTGGGTGACACCCGAAGGGATGCTGGTGTTCTGGGAAGGAGGAAGAGTGAGGATTAAAACAGTTGCTGAGGCGGAAGCCTTTCTTAAAAAACATTCCTCTGCCCTGGGGGAAGATCCAGGGGGGACGGAGGGGGCCACGGCCCCGCCCGCTGGGGGCCAGGGAGGAGAAAAAGAAGATACAATAGCCAAGAGACTTAGATCGAAAAAATAACTTTGCCTTGATTTTCCTGAACAATTTTGCATAATATTTTCTGGATTTTTTGTAAATGTCTGACAGCATGGAATTGAGAATTTAGGTATATGTACTTGCTTTTACATTGTAGTGTTATGAAAAATGTTTTTTTGTTATTTTTTTATTGTGTATTTTGAGGTCTCGGAAGGGCCGACGACTCTGACGTGAATGCTCTCAAAATTTCTTTGTATCCCTTACCCTACCCTATAGAAAAAATGTAAAACCAATAAAACTTTTTCAATATAAAAAAGATATCCGCTTCCTCACAGCGAGGAGCCATTCTTAAGTGCCGCTTTAGTCCGAGGGGGGGTTTAACAAGCAGACACCCCCCTCCAAGTTCTTTCAGCCCAGGCTGACAGCAGGAAAAAAAATGTTTAAAACCACTCACTTTCACCCTCGCAGCCGAAGCCCCGGGAAGCCTTCCGACTCAGATGGCCAGCTCTCTTCATATTTTCAGAACGATGCCGCCCGCCATTGGCGAAGGAAAACCCCCCCGCAGCATGTCCTCCTCCACCTAAGCCGAAGACAAGGGTCGCTTCCCAGCTGCCGCTGGGGGAGGACGACCCAGGCAAGCCGGCTTTACGGGAGACCCCCAAAAACGGGGCGTCTCGCCCCCGTGGGGGGGCAGGAAAAGAAACAAAGCGGCGAGCGAGCCATAGGCTCGCCCGTCGCCGCTGGAGCCGGAACCGGAAGTCCAGAAATGCTTACTTTCTTCTTCCATTGAAAAAGCCACAACATATCTGCAAAAATGGAAAATGTATGCAATTGCAGATGTTGCCCTTTTTGACTGCAAAATTCAGATGTTCTCTTCATATCCTACTTCTGTAGTTTGCTGGGGACACCAGTTAGCTTTTCTGGCATTGGCTGTTTTCTCTAAACATAAGTTCTCTAAACTGCAGAACCCTTGTGTGTAATATCGTTTTGAAAATAGGCTTGTTTACAACCGTCATGTACAAAATCTTTTTTTTTTAATTGAAAAAGTTTTATTGAGTTTTACAATTTTTTCAAATAGGATAGGGTAAGGTGTGATAAGGAAATATTTTGAGAACTTTCACGTCGAGATCGTGGGCCCCCTCCGGGGCTTCTTGACAAAACATAGATAATACATATTTCAATAGTACTACAAAGTGAAGAGAAGTGCATACATCATTGTAAATTCTGTGCTAGCAATCATATACAAACATCCAAACAAAAGTTATACTATATTAAAAAAGTCATTTTTTAGATCTAAGTCTCTTAGCAATTGTATCTTCTTGTTCTCCTCCCTGGCCCCCAGTGGGCAAGGCCGTGGCCCCCTCTGCTCCTCCATTTTCATCCTCCAGGATTGAGGAATATTTTTTAAGAAAGGCATCCACCTCAGCAACTGTTTTAATCCTTACTCTTCCTCCTTCCCAGAACACCAACATCCCTTCTGGCATCACCCACTTGAACCAAATCCCCTGTTTAAACAATTTTTTAGATAAGAAGGAATATTTCCTCCTCTCTGAAGCAGACCTCTCTAATCTTTTTCGGGATCTGCTTCAAGATAGCGACTTCCTTTTGTTGGTAAATTAACGGACCCTCTCTCTGCGCCCTCAATATTCCCTCCCTAGTCCAGGGGTCCCCAACCTTTTTTGCACCAGGGACCGGTTTCATTTTAAAGAAAATTCTGCGGACCGGCTGGCCTAGAGGGGGAGGGGGAACAGGCGGCGCATGCGCACATGGGGGGGGAGTCGGCTCACTTGGCCCTCTAGGGCAGTGGTGGGCAAACTTATTAGTCAATAGAGTCAAATATCAACAGCACCACTACTGAAATTTCTTTTGAGAGCCAGAAGGTGTGGCCTTTTTTGTGGGAGTGGCTCAGTTGTCATGTGACCCGTGAAACTCACTTAACGGTCTTGCTTAGCAACCAAAATTTTGGGCTCAATAGTGGTCATAAGTTCTTCCTTCCTTCCTTCCTTCCTTCCTTCCTTCCTTCCTTCCTTCCTTCCTTCCTTCCATTTCTGGCTGGTCTTTGGTCTTCTGAAGATGGTAAAAATGGATTTATGGGCACTCGTTATATATAAAGGCAGACCATGACTCTTTGGGATGCTGGTTTGAATCCAGGAAATGGAATCCAGGATGTGATTCCTTTGAAATGACCGCTGGGAGAAAAATAGATCTTTAACCTGGTTAACTAAACAGGTAACTTGAGGTGGAAGGAAATAGGAAAATAGATTTCTTCCTTTCCTTTCCATTCCATTCCTTTCCATTCCTTTCCATTCCATTCCATTCCTTTCCATTCCATTCCATTCCTTTCCATTCCATTCCATTCCATTCCTTTCCTTTCCTTTGCATTCCATTCCATTCCTTTCCATTCCTTTCCATTCCATTCCTTTCCATTCCATTCCTTTCCATTCCTTTCCATTCCATTCCTTTCCATTCCTTTCCATTCCATTCCATTCCAATCCATTCCTTTCCATTCCTTTCCATTCCATTCCTTTCCATTCCATTCCTTTCCATTCCTTTCCATTCCTTTCCTTTCCATTCCATTCCTTTCCATTCCATTCCATTCCTTCCCATTCCTTTCCATTCCATTCCTTTCCATTCCATTCCATTCCTTCCCATTCCATTCCTTTCCATTCCTTTCCTTTCCATTCCTTTCCATTCCATTCCTTTCCATTCCATTCCTTTCCATTCCTTTCCTTCCTTCCATTGCCTCCCTCCCTCCCCCTCCCTCCCTTCTTTCCTTCCTTCCCTCCTACCTTCTCCATCCCTCTTTCTTTTTCTTTCTTTCTTTCCTTCCTTCTTTCACTCCTCCCTTCCTCCTCCCCCTTCTTTCTTTCACTCCCTCCCTCCCTCCCACCCTCCATTCATCTTTTTTTCCTATTTTTCTTTCTTTCTCCTCTGTTTTTGTCTCTCTCTCTCTCTCCCCCCACCCACCCATCTGTCACTCTGTGTGTGTGTGTGTGTGTGTGTCTGTTTCCCTCTCTCTCTCTTTCTGTCTCTCTAAGTCTGCCTCTCTGTGCGTCTGCCATTCTCTCCCTCCCTCCACCCGGGGAAGCAGCAGAGAGGTCAGCATGTCGGTTGCGGAGGTTATCCCACAGCGGGCGGGTGAAGGACCCAAGCTGCGTGCTGCCGAAGCCGTCCGGGGCTGGGCGTGCGGCGCCCGGATGGCTTTGGTGGCACGCAGCTTGGGTCCTTCGCCCGCCCGCTGCGGGATAACCTCCCCAGTCGAGATGCTGGCCCCTCCAGGAAGCCCCGGAAAGTGCAGGGCGCTGAGGTGGCCGTCGGAAGGAGGTGTGGAGGCGCGCTCGCCCATCCTCTGCCCAGGGCGCTGCTCCCTCCTCCTCGCCGGCCCTGCGGCCCGGTTCCTATGAAGCCACGGACCGGCACCGGTCCGCGGACCGGGGATTGGGGACCCTTGCCCTAGTCGACCTTCTAACAAATTTAATAGGTATTTCTCTGAGTACTTCATTTATCCTGGCATATGCTGAATTTATTCTATAAACCAGGTCAATGTCCCCCCTGATCTCTTCCTTAGGTTTGTGTAAATAGTGCTAAAATTGTGCTCATAAGATCAGGAAGGCATTCACCAGATTCTTCAGGAATATTCTGAAATCTTAAAAAATATGACATCCTTTCAAAATCCATCCTAGACATATGACCAGTTAAATCTCCAATTTCAGTATTAACATTTTTGAGCTCCCCCCTTGCCCCAGCCAGCCCCAGTTCTAACTCTTCAGTCTTCTGTGTGTTCTGCATCAATTTCTTCTGTGTCTCCAAAAGTTCTAATTTGGAACTGCAGTGGTCTTTTCTAAGCTCTTTAATTTCCAATACCAAAGAATGTAATACTTCTTCCATAGCTGTTAATCTTGCATCTGTGTCTGGTTTTTCTGGCTGTTTTTTTGAAGCCATGGTGAGTGGTTTAGATCAGTGGCAATAAAATGGCGTTTTTTGGGCGCGGCCGGTGAAGCAAGTCCAAAAGCAAAGTCCAATTCAAAGTTGTAAAAGTTGTAAAATCCAGAGAGAAAAGCAAGTTTTTCACTCAATTATAAAGAAAAAGAAGGCACTCCAGGGAAGGAATCAGTTAATCATTTAACACAAATCATCCTTTGATAGAGAGAGGCAGTCCAGGTCACAAGGGAATGTTGGAAATTTTTCATAAAGAATAGTCACTTAGGAACAAAGGAGAGCCATTTCCCCCCGCCCAGTCTGGAAGCCAGCAGGAGAAAGCAGCAAAGGAAATTGTTTCACTTCGATACTATGTATCTAGAAACAAACCGCAAAGACTTTTACTCTTTAGCAAAGTTCGGATGAGAAATATCCGCTTCCTCAAACTCGAGGAGCCATTTCAAAACGCTGCTGCTGTAAATCCGAGGGGGGGTTTAACAAACACCCCCCTCCATCGTTTCTTATAGTCAAAGCTGCCAGCAGAAAAAGACAAAATCACTTACAATCCACCTCGCAGCCAGAGTCCCGGCATAGCCATCCGACTCGAATGATCCAGCTCTCGTCAAATTAGTTATTTGCTCCCGTCCTCCGTTGGCAAAGGGAACCAAGCCCCCCGCAGCATGTCTTCTCACTCCTAGGTCGAAGACAAGGACCCCCCCCCCCGGCCGCCGCCGGGCTAGGAAAGGTCCAGGCAAGCCGACCTTACGGGGGGGGGTCCCTTAAAAGGCACACCCCGCCCCGTTTGGGGTCGCGAAAATGACAAAACGGCGGACGAGTCCCAGGACTCGACCGCCGCCGCCGGCAGACCAGAAGGAAGTCATCATGTACAAAATCTTATTGTTGAACAACAAACCTTGTAATTTCTGTTCTTTATCAGGCCTCCAGAAACACCTCAGCCTCGTCCTATGGAAATAATGTAAGTTACTACATATACTACAAAACTATTGCTAATGTTTCCTGTTTAAAATTTAGAGCACAAAATTTATTTTATTTATTTTATCGAATTTGTATACCACCCTATCTCCCCGAGGGGACTCAGGGCGGTGCACAGAAATATAAAAAACATATGCAAAACAATACAATATATAACAATTTAAAATTGAATTAAATGAGGGTCTGTGCTAAAAATTTGGATTAGAAAAGGTTAAAATCAATTAAAACTTTACCCATTAAAATTAAGCCAGGCCGGCTTCTTGAAATAGATGTGTCTTTAATGCCCGGCGGAAGAGGCGTAGGTCCGTAATGGTACGAAGGTCGGGGGGTAGGTCGTTCCAGAGGGCAGGCCCCGCCACAGAGAAAGCTCTCACCCTGGGGGCCACTCGTCAGCATTGTCCGGCGGATGGCACCCTGAGGAGGCCCACTCTGTGGGAGCGGACAGGTCTAAGGGAGGTATGGGGTAGGAGGCGGTCCCGCAATAGCCAGGTCCCGTGCCATGGAGCGCTTTAAAGATGGTCACTAGCACCTTGAAGCGCACCCGGAAGGCCACCGGCAGCCAGTGCAGCTCGCGCAGGAGAGGTATTACGTGGGAGTATCGAAAAACTCCCAGAATCCCCCGTGCGGCCGCATTCTGGACTAGCTGGAGTCTCCGGGTGCATCTCCAGGGGGAGCCCCTTGTAGAGAGCATTGTAGTAGTCCAGGCGGGAGGTGACGAGCGCTTGAGTGACTGTGCGTAAGGCGTCACGATCTAGATAGGGGTGCAACTGGCGGATCAGGTGAACCTGATAAAAGGCCCCCCGGTCATGGTTGTCACATGGTCATCCAATGACAGCCGAGAATCCAGGAGGACACCCAGATTGCGAGCCCTATCCGCGGGGGCCAGTGACTCGCCCCCGATAGCCAGAGATAGAGCCAGCTGACTATATCATGACGCCGGAAACCACAGCCACTTGGTCTTGGACGGGTTGAGTCGGAGTTTGTTCCTCCCCATCCAGACTCGCACGGCCTCCAGACACTGGGACATCACTTCGACGGCATCGTTGGGGTGATTAGGGGTAGAGAAGTACAGCTGAGTATCATCAGCGTACTGATGGAACTCTACCCCAAAACCATGGATGATCTTGCCCAGCGGCTTCATGTAGATGTTGAACAGGAGGGGCGAGAGGACCGACCCCTGAGGCACCCCACACGTGAGGGGCCTCGACGTCGACCTCTGCCCTCCTGCCAACACAAATTGCAACTGGTCGGAGAGGAAGGAAGAGAACCACCGTAGAACGGTGCCTCTCACCCCCAGCCCCTCCAGCCGGTGCAATAGGATACCATGTACGATGGTATCGAAAGCTGCTGAGAGATCTAATAGGATCAGGATAGAGGAATGACCTCTATCCTGAGCCCTCCAGAGATCATCCACCAACGCGACCAATTCCGTCTCCGTGCTGTTAGAGTTAGAGATATATTTTTTATGTTCTTATTTATTGGATATGTATTTTACCATTTCTTTTCCTGTGGACTCAAGATAGAATATAGGAGAGTCCACACTTTTTTTTTACCCCAACAGCAAATAGCCTGTGAGGTAGACTTATTTCAGGAAGTGACTGGCTCCAAATTACTCGGAGGGCTCCATGACATTTGTGGAGATTTGAACCTGGGTCTCCCCACACCTGGTCCAACAGTTTAACCCAGTTTAAATCACACTCTCAAGTATGAATCAACAAGCTGAAACAGAATGAGAATACATAAAATAAATACATGTATATAAGAATCAACGGCTTGAAAAAAGCTAGCAGAGTCTGCTTAGACGTTTTGGAAAAGCTAGACTTCAAATTCAACAGAGCTGAGACCCTGGATTTTGCAGCAAAGCCATTTTAGGATTCTTATGAGCAAACACACAAGTTGCTACCTTTAGAGAAATTGTGAAATTCTGGGTTCACATAAGGAAATAAAAGATCACAACTTTGTTCTTTATTAACCATTTAAATTTGGATTACTGTTTTTGCTTTATCTTCCTAGTGAAATAATGCCACCACCCCCACCAGCAGCAACTGAACCTCCACCTCCACCACCTCCACCTCCACCACCTCCACCTCCAGCCCCAGAACCAGCCCCAGAACCAGCCCCAGAACCAGCCCCAGAACCAGCCCCAGAACCAGCCCCAGAACCAGCCCCAGAACCAGCCCCAGCCCCAGCTCCAGAGCCTGTTAAAAAGGCCAGTTCAAAGAAACTGTAAGTATCTGTAGAGTTGTATGTGTGGGATAGTATTCCTTTACTTGAATGTAGATCCACCTATAGATTATAATTCATTCAGTTTATGAAAGAGCCAAGGTGGCACAGTGGTTAGAATGCAGTATTGAAGGGTAACTCAATTGCTCATTGCCAGGAGATCAATCCTGACTGGCTGAAGATTGACTCAGCCTTCCATCCTTTCAGTGTCATTAAAATGAGAGATTGTTGGGTACAATATGATGACTCTGTAAACCTGACTCTCTAAAGCACAATGAAGATGTACAGAAGTCTCAGTGTTGTTGCTATTCTTAATCATATTTATATAAACTGTGTTTTAGAGTTGCTATATTAAGAGAAACCGCATGCAATTCCTAGCCTTATCTATAGGCAAGCAAATTGGGATGGAGTGATATTTGCTCAGGAGGAAGAACAAAATTCTCCAATAGAATGGAGAGGACCATTTATCTACAGCATGTTTCTCAATCACAGAACCTTTAAGATGAGAGGATGTCATCTCCCAAAATTCCCTAGCCACCCATGCTTAATATTACCATCTTAAAGTCCCTGAGGTTGAGAAAATCCAGTCTAAACTTCCTTTCATTTTAAGACGTTTGAAAAGAAATGAGCCATTATCCTTCCTGGGATAATGTGTCCATAGGAAGGATGCAATCTCAGTTGTAGCAGAGTTCTTTTTAACTTCTCTTCTGTTAAAACACTTTTCTCTTCTTTGTCAGGTCTGAAAAAGAAACACCCACTACTGAAACCACACCAACAACTGAGTGAGTAGTTGAGTCTCTCTCAAGGATTGTTATTTAGCTTATATCCTTTTTCCTCCAAGATATTTTCTGGGAAGGGAAGAAGACAATCTTAGTTGCAGCAGAATTTTTTTTAACTTCTATGTTTATTTTTTCTTTGTCAGGCCACAAAAAGAAATGCCCGCTAGTGAAACTGCACCAACTGAGTGAGTAGCAGAGCCTCTCAAGGATTGTTAATTAAATTATATCCTTTTTTCTCCAAGATATTTCCTGGGAATTTTACATCTTTAAATTTTAAATTGACAATTTTAGATGCATCAGAATTCTTTTTAAATTCTATTCCCTTAAAATGTTTTTCTGTTCTTTGTCGGGTCAGAGAAAGAGACGCCCAATGAAGGGAAGGAGACAATCTTAGTTGCAGCAGAATTTTTTTTAACTTCTATGTTTATTTTTTCTTTGTCAGGCCACAAAAAGAAACGCCCGCTAGTGAAACTGCAGCGACTGAGTGAGTAGTAAAGTCCCTCAAGGATTGTCCTTTAACTTATAACCTTTTTCCTCCAAGATATTTTCTGGGAAGGGAAGGAGACAATCTTAGTTGCTGCAGAATTCTTTTTCACTTCTTTTTTGTTTGTTCTTTGTCAGGTCAGAAAAAGAGACGGCTGCTAGTGAAGCCAGTCCAAAGACTGAGTGAGTACTACAGTCTGTCATGGGCTGTTCTTTCACTTAGAACTTTTTTCCTCCAAGTTATTTCTAAGTAATGTGTTTGTTTAAAACAACATCTGATTTGTACTGTTGCTATTGCAGCTTCATCGTTGTTAGAATCAACAGCTTTACACACCTTAAAAGCCTTTGAATGTATAAACTAAATATAAAATACGCTACATGCAGAATTGTAACACCCTAATTCCTCCTCTACTGTAATTGGATGAAATAATCTGGAAAAATAAAAGGTCCATTTTTAGTAGCTGAACACAATTCAGATTCTAAGAGCATCCTGAATTAAAATTTTAAATTGGGGGAAACAGAACTAGGAAGCAGAAAATGCCTCCTAGTTCTAGCACTCACTAACCTGGTTAAAATTACGAGGCAAAAAGCAGCATTGTTTTCCCCAAACCCAAATGAGAGTTTCTAGCTGAGTGCAAGAAACTGCCCAAAATAATTTGCTCCCCAAATTTGAGCAGCAGAGAGCCTCCCTCCCAGGGAGACTTACTTTATTTTGGTACACATTAAGGAAGGTTTTAAGAAATCTTCTAACTCTCTTTAGAGTAAATAAATGAAGTTAATGATGCTACAAAAGTGATTTGTTTGCTGGTATAATAGGGATGGAGAAGTGCCTTGCACAATGCTTTTTTGGATTGACCTCTTCTGCCAAAAATCCATTTATCTGCAAACTCTGTTCCAGCCTGACTGGGATTTAGATAAAAGAAGGCTTAAATATGGGGTTGACTGCCCTCTAGGCCCAACAGAAGAGACCACAATGCCAGATGAAAGAGAACCTTCTTACTAATAAAATAACATAAAATCCTCATGACCGTATTTGGAGCGTCAAAGAAAAGCAAGTCATATTTGGAAGGAAAGGACTAAAATGGTAGCTCTACTGCGTGAGGAACCCATCCAAAAAGCAAGCTTACATACAAGCGATAACTGACAGAGAGAACTGCTACAACACAGGCAGTTCTTGACGCTCCTAGAGAGGCCCATGTTACATCACTGCTCTAAGAGCTTCCCTGGCTACTGGCTTGCTTTTGGGTGCAATTCAAAGAGTTGGTTATTGCGCTTAAAGCCCTGCATGGCATAGATGCAGGCTATTTGAGGAACAGTCTCATCCCATTGAGGCTGGCCCACTCCACTCACGTCAGCAGAGGAGGCAAGCTTCAGGCCCTATCAGTCCAGGAATTGTGGCTGCTGGGGTCCAGGAGAAGGACCTTCTCTGCTGGGGCTCCTGCCCATCGGAACAACTTACCCTTGAGGTGAGATCATCTCCCACCCTTCTGACCTTCCATAAGGTTAGAACTGAAGACCTGACCCTGCCAGATGGCTTGGGTTAGGGTTAGAGTTAGGGTTAGGGAGGTGGGTGGTGAATGAAGGGGCAATCCCACCTCTTCCCCCCCCCCCCCAAGCATCCTGCTCCCTCCTTCCCCATCTTTTATCTTTCAATTATCTTTCATTTATTAACTTTGTATTTGATTATAGTCATTTTTATAACCTTAGAAATATTTATCTTTTAAGCTGTAAGCCTCCCAGGGTGACTTAGGAAGGAGATGGGTGGCAATTAAATCAAATAAATATACAGATATATGAGGAGGGCAAGCTGACCAAGTGAAGATAAAATATTCAACTGCAGCCAGAATACTTAAATTCTGCTTTTAATTTTTCTTTTAACCAGGGCTTCAGAAGAAGGAGGAGGAACTGAAGCTGATTCTGCAAAAGCGTAAGTAGCTTCAGTGGGCAAGTCAGGAGGATTTCTCTTTAAGAATTTTTGAAGGGATTCAGAATGCATTATGGGATATTTAATGTGTAAAACATCTCATAAATCTCATTGTTTTATTTCACTGTTCAACAGTAGAAAGAAAAAGTTCTAGAAGGAAATAGGAAAAGGAAGGAGAAAAATTAGAAAAGAGCAACAACTTTTTACCTTTTCCCGTTCTGGAGTACCAAACCCCTATTATGAAAGGGAGCAGATGCTCCTTTCGGTGTCTATTCATTGTATGTTTCTGTTGCATACATGTGGATGTAATTTCCAATCACTTTTCTATCTATCTGATTCCAACAGATTGGAGGCTTTTTCAGTTTTGCTTTTGTATTTAAATTGGATCCTATATTTACTCCTATACTGGATCCTATATTTGAAGAATAGTCAGAAACCCCCTGCTCGCCTTAGGGCTTCACTTCTCCCTTTCCTATTCTCACCATGGATAGAAAGTGAGGCTGCCATACCCAAAGTAGCTATTGGGAGAAGATTCTATGGGTGAATGCAGAGGCCTTTTCTCTTAGAGCAACTGGCTATGAGAGGGTTGTTGAAATGCAGCTCTGAAACACTGACATTCTTGCTCTTCATAAAAAATAAATGGCACCTCAATATATGGATATTTCCTTAGAAGCACCTGAGAATAAGGGTACTGGATCAATTATAATAATAATAGCTTGACAAAAGTTGAAGACTTATTAGAAAAATATGTAGTTTTTTAACTACATCAATGATATCATCTTTTATTCCTTTTATATCTACAGAGAGTCAGAAGGAGAGGAAGAGGAAGAAGACTAATCCTACTTATACAGAACATTGTTTATTGCAATATATTTTACTATTAAATATGTTATTTTATTGTTATTCGTATCTTGAGGCTTTAAAACATTTCAGAATAGCTATTCTCCCATCTGGAGCAACTGCAATTGGGTTGGGCCAAGGTTCTTATTACTGACAGCCCTGTTGGCTACCATTGATAAAATCTATATAGGTTCCGGGTGCCAGAATGATGTGTTACAAATGTGTACATGACATTTGTGTAGCGGCAGGATTACTCTCGTATGTATGTATGCATTCATTTATTTATTGCATCTCTATAAAATGTTAAGTAATGTTTTCTAGGTTACCAAATGCAGAATAAGTTCTTTTTATATCTGTAACTAAAATTATGACTATAAACTGTAACATGCACACACACACAAACACACACAAGCAGAGAGTGAAATAAGACTCACGGTGTGACTGAGAATCCACAACACTTACAATACAAAATGAAAATGTAACAGATATTAAAAAGACTGAGGAATAAAACAATATTCACTTGATCGCAAAATAACAAAATTAGCTGCATAAGACTGTTCTCCTTTGCAAACTTGTCAGGAGCAAAAATAAATAAATAAATAAATAAATAAAACAGCTTTTGAAAAAAGCTTTCAGGGTTCAAATTGAGAGATGTGAGAATTTCACATCTCTCAATTTGAACCCTGAAAGCTTTTTCAGATCTTTGTGGTATTTCTGGATCTCTCTAATCCAGAGATTGATTGAAATATCAAAGTTAACATGGAAAAAAGAAGGAAATCCTTAATGGGACTCTGCTACTACCACTATTAGAAACTAGCCATTCAAGCAATTATATAATTAGACCAAGCTTCACCTTCAGCGAGTGGTGGGATTTAAATGATTTAACAATCGGTTCTCTGCCCTAATGAACAGCTGGGTGGGCGGGACTTGTTGGTCTGGGTGGGCATGGCAAAATCAATATCACTCACGTTGATGGGTGCTTCACCTTAGCTGTTATAATGTAATAACGGTTAACCAGAGAGACGATTTTTGTAAGCAGGGCAATAAAGATTAGGCTAGAAACAACACCAGAATGCTTCCTTCCTGCCTTCTTACAAGATTAGCCCTGTAAATTGGGAAAAAAACAAAATGGGATTTCTTCCAATAACTGGTTCTCCCGAATAGGTGTGAACTGGCTGAATCCTACCACTGTCTCCAGCTTACAATTAATATTGCCTGTCCAGATTAATAGAAGGGTTGATGGTATCAAAAGCTCCAATAAAATCAAAGTGGAACCTTATTTGTTCCTGAGGTATTGCTGTTCTTCTTTTAAAAATAGAGCTATTAATCGAAAGTCACATGGCAAAGCACGGTGTCTGCCTTGCTATCTGGGTTTACAGTATGATAAACAAGCATTCTTGTAGCTATGGAAAAATTATTGTAATAGCAGAAGCCACAAATTGAAGCCATCTTGTTATTTTTACACTCTCAAGTGGTAGACAAAGTAAAATAAACATGATTGAGAGATTATCAACTACAACAATAATAAATAAAACATATTAAAAAGAAACAGGGAAAGGCAATATTTACATAGTAAAGGTTTTGGGGAAGTGGCAAGTGTCCATTAGCTGTCTAAGAACCACGTCCGTAGATGCCTGAGAGATACAAGGAGAGGCACCATTTCAGTTGAGGTAGAAGTGGAAGGTTGCAGACAGGAAATCCTAGGAATCTGATTTGATGGCAACTGTTGGGGAAGCTTCGCAAGTCCTTGTCTGAGTACCTGGGGTTATTTCTATTGCTGGGCCAAGCAACCTTTTCAAGGAGACAGCAGAGTCTGGAAACTCCAGTTTTAAGAAATGGAACCTCTAGACAATAAGTGTAATTGAAGGTGAAAGATTGAAGTTTGGTGCCTTCTGATCAGTGTTGACCTCTGGAGACTGTCTGGAGAAATTCCTGCACTTTTCTTGGAAAGATTTGTGAAATGAGTTTGGGGCATTGACAGGTTTTAAAATAAACAAAAAACAACAATGTTGATTAAGAATATATCAATTCTGGTTGATATTGTGATGATATCAGACATAGGGAATGGGTCTCTGCATTCCCTATGCTGACCTCCCACTGCTGGTGGGCTCCAAGAGGAGCCATAACCCTCCTGCAGAGGTGGTGAAGCAAAGATGGGTGCCCTGTGAGGTTGAGGAAAAGCACAGTTCTCCTGTATGGCCTGGAGCTCTTTTTTTAAAAAACCTAATAAACCTTAAACCTTAAACCTTTTTTCTCTCAGCCATGGCAAGGAGAAGATGGCTGCCACAAAGCTTGGACAACTAAAGAATAAAAACTAAGACTGGTGCTGGAGCCAAGTACCATGCACCTCTTTCCTCCTTAAAAGGTGGTGAAAATTTGGATGCATCTTATATACTCACGAACTATCCCCCCACTCTTTGGCCTCTCCCAGGGGTGAAATCCAACAGGTTATGACAGGTTCTGGAGAACCGGTAGCGGAAACATTGAGTAGTTTGAAGACCTGGCAAATGCTACCGTTGGCTGGCCCCAGAGTGGGGTGGGAATGGAGATTTTGCAGTATCCTTCATCTGCCACACCAACCAAGCCATGCCCACCAAGCCACACCATGCCCACCAAACCACGCCCACAGAATCGGTAGTATTTCAACATTGCCTCTGCCTCCTCGTAATTTACCTTCTTGCAGCAAACAGGGAAAATGGGTTTTGTGGAGGCTGCAATAGGCTATAGCAGTGGTGGGCAAACTTATTAGTCAAGAGAGCCAAATATCAACAGTACCACGGTTTAAATTTCTTTTGAGAGCCAAAAGGCGTGGCCTGTTTTGTGGGAGTGGCTCAGTGGTCATGTGACCAGGTGGGCGTGGCCAACTTGAAAAATGTGGTGAAACTCACTTAATGACGGTCCTGCTTAGCAACCAAAATTCTTTTTCTTTCTTCTTTCTTTCTTTCTTTCTTTCTTTCTTTCTTTCTTTCTTTCTTTCTTTCTTTCTCTCTCTCCTACTTTCTTTTTCTTTCTATTTTTCTTTCTCTTTTTGTCTCTCTCTGTGTCTCTCTCTTTATCTGTCTCTCTCCTCCCTCCACCCATCTGTCATTCTGCGTGTGTGTGTGTGTGTGTGATTCCCTCTCTCCCTCCCTCTCTCTCTGTATCTCTCTCTTTATCTGTCTCTCTCTCCTCCCTCCACCCATCTGTCATTCTGCGTGTGTGTGTGTGTGTGTGATTCCCTCTCTCCCTCCCTCTCTCTCTGTGTCTCTCTCTCTTTATCTGTCTCTCTCTCCTCCCTCCACCCATCTGTCATTGTGTGTGTGTGTGTGTGTGTGTGATTCCCTCTCTCCCTCCCTCTCTCTCTGTGTCTCTCTCTCTTTATCTGTCTCTCTCTCCTCCCTCCACCCATCTGTCATTCTGTGTGTGTGTGTGTGTGTGATTCCCTCTCTCCCTCCCTCTCTCTCTGTCTCTCTCTTTATGTCTCTCTCTCCTCCCTCCACCCATCTGTCATTCTGTGTGTGTGTGTGTGTGTGTGATTCCCTCTCTCCCTCCCTCTCTCTCTGTGTCTCTCTCTTTATCTGTCTCTCTCTCCTCCCTCCACCCATCTGTCATTCTGTGTGTGTGTGTGTGTGTGATTCCCTCTCTCCCTCCCTCTCTCTCTGTCTCTCTCTTTATCTGTCTCTCTCTCCTCCCTCCACCCATCTGTCATTCTGTGTGTGTGTGTGTGTGTGTGTGATTCCCTCTCTCCCTCCCTCTCTCTCTGTGTCTCTCTCTTTATCTGTCTCTCTCTCCTCCCTCCACCCATCTGTCATTCTGTGTGTGTGTGTGTGTGTGATTCCCTCTCTCCCTCCCTCTCTCTCTGTCTCTCTCTTTATCTGTCTCTCTCTCCTCCCTCCACCCATCTGTCATTCTGTGTGTGTGTGTGTGTGTGTGTGTGATTCCCTCTCTCCCTCCCTCTCTCTCTGTGTCTCTCTCTCTTTATCTGTCTCTCTCTCCTCCCTCCACCCATCTGTCATTCTGTGTGTGTGTGTGTGTGTGTGTGTGATTCCCTCTCTCCCTCCCTCTCTCTCTGTCTCTCTCTTTATCTGTCTCTCTCTCCTCCCTCCACCCATCTGTCATTCTGTGTGTGTGTGTGTGTGTGATTCCCTCTCTCCCTCCCTCTCTCTCTGTGTCTCTCTCTTTATCTGTCTCTCTCTCCTCCCTCCACCCATCTGTCATTCTGTGTGTGTGTGTGTGTGTGTGATTCCCTCTCTCCCTCCCTCTCTCTCTGTCTCTTTATCTGTCTCTCTCTCCTCCCTCCACCCATCTGTCATTCTGTGTGTGTGTGTGTGTGTGTGATTCCCTCTCTCCCTCCCTCTCTCTCTGTGTCTCTCTCTTTATCTGTCTCTCTCTCCTCCCTCCACCCATCTGTCATTCTGTGTGTGTGTGTGTGTGTGATTCCCTCTCTCCCTCCCTCTCTCTCTGTGTCTCTCTCTTTATTTGTCTCTCTCTCCTCCCTCCACCCATCTGTCATTCTGTGTGTGTGTGTGTGTGTGTGTGTGTGTGTGATTCCCTCTCTCCCTCCCTCTCTCCCTCCCTTCCCCCCCCCAAGCAGTGGAAAGCCTGGCACGCCGGCCGGGGATGCTGCCTTTCCCCTCAGCGAGCGGGCAGGGGGAGCACCCGAGGCCGCGGCCACCCAAGCACCGCGGAGGCTGTCAGGGCACCGCACGCACACCTCCGTCCAGCTGCCTGCGGCGGCCAGCCCCGGAAAGCACGGCTCGGCGGCCTCTGCAGGCGGCTGTTGCTGCTGCTGCCCCCCGAGCCCTGCGACATGCAGCTCCTGCAGTCCGAGCGCATCGGGCAGGACAGCCGGCCAAGTTTCCACAAGGTCCCTCTTTGCCCCGTCGGGGGCGGCTCTTCCTCTCTCCCTCCCCCCCCTCCCCCGCCCGGAGGCAGCAGAGAGCCCTGCACGTTGGCTGCTGGTGCTTCGGCTGCCTCCCCCTGTAGCGGGCGGGTGGAGCCACGCTCGCCTGCGCTGGGATGGCTCCCTGGGTCTCCCGCCAGCGAGCCACGCTCGCCTGCGCTGGGACGACTCCCTGGGTCTCTCGCCTGCGCTGGGACGGCTCCCTGGATCTCTCGCCTGCGCTGGGACGGCTCCCTGGGTGTCTCGCCAGCGAGCCACGCTCGCCTGCGCTGGGACGGCTCCCTGGGTCTCTCGCCTGCGCTGGGACGGCTCCCTGGGTCTCTCGCCTGCGCTGGGACGGCTCCCTGGGTCTCTCCCTGCGCTGGGATGGCTCCCTGGGTCTCTCGCCTGCGCTGGGACGGCTCCCTGGGTCTCCCGCCCGGGAGGCGGGAGCACGACGCCCAGACGGCTCCAGTGAAGCCGCAGCCCCGGGCGTTTCCCCCCCCCGCCCGTTCGCTCGCGGGGGGGGGAGGGAGAGAGGAAGAGCCACACCCGAGGGGCCAAAGAGCCGCTCGTGGCTCGCGAGCCGCGGTTTGCCGACCACTGGGCTATAGTAATCCCTGCAGCCTGAAACAGCTGATGATCGGGAAGCGCACTTAAACTGAAAGTGAAACTTGCTGTTTGTTCCACGAGGTAAATTGCTGGTAGGCAGAAGCAGATTTTTTTTTCTTGTGCTAATCAGGCTTCTTGCTGTTTGCTGAAAGTCAATAATTATAAATGCCTATAGAATGTTCAAATTATTAGACTTACTTTTAAAGACTGCTTTATTATTGTTCTAGAAAGCTTAACAAAATGAAGAAGATTTTTAAAATAAATGCTTGATCTGAAGAGGCTCAGTGCTATGGTATCTTCTTTTAAATAGCAGTGAATAACTATACTTCCAGAAAGCACATCAATTTTAACAGCATCTGTACAAGTATAGTTTGAAATGTAACGCTACAAACAGTGTATATTGTCTGTACTGTTCGTTGTTTGTTGCAAGGAAGCAAATGTCTGTCCCCAGCAATCTAAAATTCATAGGGTTATCAATGCATGTAACATAGATGTTTGTGCGGGTAAGATTATCACTCCTGCTGTCAAGCAAAACCAAGAATTCAATAGTGAGTGCCATACCAAGTGCATGAATCATACAAATGGCAAGAAAATAGGGGCAGTCAGGCATAATACAGGTTATGTAGACAGTAAACACAGGTTCAATAAAAATGGGCTCAAATGTCTATACACCAATGCACAGAGTATGAGGAATAAACAGGGTGAATTAGAAATTCAAGTAAAAGAGGGCAGATACGATATTGTTGCCATTACAGAAACTTGGTGGGATGAAACCGACAAATGGAACATACAGCTAGAAGGATTTAAATTATTTAAAAGAAATAGACCAAATAAAAGAGGAAGTGGAGTTGCACTATATATAAGAAATAACTACATCTCTACAGAAATAGAGCACAACAAAGATGAGAACAATCTTGAATACATTTGGGTCAATATTATGGGTGGGGGGGGGATGACATTGCCATAGGTCTATACTACATGTCACCCAACCAAGCAGAGGAAGTAGATGAACTTTTTGTTAGTCAGCTAACCAAGGTATGAAAGAAGCACACCACAATAGTAGTGGGGGATTTTAACTACCCTGACATCAACTGGGAAACAAACTCTGCACCAAGTCGAAGATCCAACAGATTTCTAACAAACCTAGCAGACAACTTTGTTTCCCAAATGTAGAGAAGGGAACAAGGGGATCCGACATATTGGACTTAACCGGAATCCTTGGGGCAAGTGACCATGCAATATTGGAATTCAACATTATGCAAATGCAAGCAGTAGAACAAAGTAAAACTGGTTATAATATCAAAATATTCTCTACATGGTGCTTCCCTTGAGGTGCACCCGAAGACTGCAGTTAGTCCAGAACGCAGCTGCGCGGGCAATTATGGGAGCTCCTAGACGCTCCCATGTAACACCGCTCCTGCGCGAGATGCACTGGCTGCCTGTGGTCTTTCGGGTGTGCTTTAAGGTGTTGATTATCATCTTCAAAGCGCTCCATGGCACGGGACCTAGTTATCTTCGGGATCGCATCCTGCCCCATACATCCCTTCGGCCGATTCGCTCCCACAGAGAGGGACTTCTCCGGGTGCCGTCCACTATGCAATGCCAGCGGGCGACGCCCAGGGGAAGGGCCTTCTCTGTGGAGGGCCCAACTCTCTGGAACAACTTACCCCCCGAACTGAGAACGATCACGGATCTCCGCTCCTTCCGCCAGAACCTTAAAACTTATTTTTTCCAACAGGCCGGCCTGGCCTAACTTACATCACCTAGCCCACAGTCTGCAGTTAAATTGTTTTAAATTGGTTTTAGGGATATTGCTTTAATGTATTTAAATTTTTAGCACAGGGATATTAATTTAATTCGGTTTTATATTTTGTATATTGTTGCTTATATATGTTTTTTAAATTGCCTGTGCACCGCCCCGAGTCCCTTTTGGGAAAGGGTGTGGTATATATAAATCAAATAAACTAAACTAAACCAAACCAAACTAACAAAATAATGCCACCAACAATATAGCAGAAATAACAACCTTGGAAGGGGAAAAGGGGGAAAAAAAATATCTTATAGATAAAATAATATTGTGTTCTTCCTGTTATAATTATGGTTTTGATACAAGACTGTGCATCCTGATCTGTATAACCAATTCACAGATGAACCCCAGAGAATATAGTGTGTCTTACTCCTAAGTATGTTTCCATTTGAATGCCACAATAAGAATCCTCCCAAACACTGGTTTACTAGGAATAAGTGGTACTGTTTTTTTAGTTGCACCCATTGTATTCCTCCTATTGAAATATTTTACTTAGAACAAATGCTTGTTTACAGGAAGATAGAAATAGTCATACATTTAATTTAATAATTATTTATTAAACAAATGTATGACACCAAGCTGGCAGGAATAGCCAACACTCCAGAAGATAGGCTTAAGACACAAAAGGATCTTGACAAACTTGAACATTGGGCACTATCTAATAAAATGAAATTCAATAATGAAAAGAGTAAGGTTCTACATTTAGGCAACAAAAACGAAATGCACAGGTACAGTATAGGTGGTACCTTGCTCAGCTGTAGTAACTGTGAAAGGGATCTTGGAGTCCTAGTGGACAACCATTTAGATATGAATGGTTGCAGCGTGCAGCAGCTGCCAAAAAAGCCAACACAGTTCTAGGCTGCATAAATAGAGGGATAGAATCAAGATCATGTGAGGTGTTAATACCACTTTATAATGCCTTGGTAAGGCCACACTTGGAATACTGCATTCAGTTTTGGTCGCCACGATGTAAAGACGTGGAGACTCTAGAAAGAGTGCAGAGAAGAGCAACAAAGATGATTAGGGGACTAGAGACTAGAACATGTGAAGGACGGTTGCAGGAACTGGGTATGTCTAGTTTAATGAAAAGAAGGACTAGGGGAGACATGATAGCAGTGTTCCAATATCTCAGGGGTTGCCACAAAAAAGAGGGAATCAAACTATTTTCCAAGGCACCTGAGGGAAGGACAAGAAGCAATGGGTGGAAACTAATCAAGCAGAGAAGCAACTTAGAACTGAGGAGAAATTTCCTGACAGTTAGAACAATTAATCAGTGGAACAGCTTGCCTCCAGAAGTTCTGAATGCCCCAACACTGCAAGTCTTTAAGAAGATGTTGGATATCCATTTGTCTGGAATGGTATAGAGTTTCCTGCCTAGGCAGGGGGTTGGACTAGAAGACCTCCAAGGTCCCTTCAAACTCTGCTATTATTGTATGGTATTGTATTGTATTGTATTGCATTGCATTGCATTGCATTGCATTGCATTGCATTGCATTGCATTGCATTGCATTGCATTGCATTGCATTGCATTGTATATAACAGCCCAACTCACATATAGGTAATTCCAGGTGGGTTATAACAATTATTAATTTCATTCAAACATGTCAAAAAAGAGAAGCCGGAACACAGTAGTTCTTTCCTTAGTCTTCTTGGAAAGGCCATACGAGGCCTCTGGAAACCTCCTGCCCGCCTTAGGGCTTCACTTTTCCATTTCCTATTCTCACCATGGATAGAAAGTGATGCTGCCAGACCCAAAGTAGCTATTGGGAGAAGATTCTATGGGTGAATACAGAGGCCTTTTCTCTTAGAGCAACTGGCTAGGAGAGGGTTGTTGAAATGCAGCTCTGAAACACTGAAATTCTTGCTCTTCATAAAAAATAAATGGCACCTCAATATATGGATATTTCCTTAGAAACACCTGAGAATAAGGATACTGAATCAATTATAATAATAATAATAATAGCTTGACAAAAGTTGAACAGACTGATTAGAAAAATACGTAGTTTTATAATCACATCGTAATTTCATCTTTTATTCCTTTTATATCTACAGAAGTTCAGAAGAGAATCCTACTGATATAGAACACTGTTTATTGCTATGTATTTTTTAATATATCCTATACAAAAAAGTAGCAAATATGTGTTAATATATTTAATATACAGGTGCACATGAGAAGGGCCTAGATCAAAACACAAGGCCGGTTTTTATACCCCTCTCCCAGCATGCAGCACTGTTCTGTTTTCCCATTGGCTGGATAGTAACAAGCTCACAACCTATCCGGAGCACTCATTAACAAACATTTCCTAGCTGCAGGGCAAAGTCTAAAATCTCTCTAGTTACAGGGCAAAGTCTCCCTAACTACAGCTCAGAAAGCACTCCCCCCCTCCCTTAACTGTTTTTGGAGCCATTTTGTTAGCTGTAATAATACTAATTTTTCAAAAAGTTTTTTAACTATAATTAAAACTTTAGGACCAATACTTTATATTTCACAATGGTAATTGTTGAGGAAGCTGGCAAGTCCTTATCTGACTTATCTGGAGACTGCCTGGAGAAGTCCCTGCACTTTTTTGGAAATATTTGTGAAACGATCTATCATTGTGTCCTTCCTAAGGCCGGGAGAGAGTGACTGGGCCAAGGTCACTCAGCTAGCAGGCTCCTGGATTCTAGTCTGTTGCCTTAGGCATTGCACTCCACTGCGCCCCTTTCCATGTGCTAGGTGCAATTCCCTTTTTAGGAACTACCCTTGGCTTCTTTGCTTTAAGTGGAATTGCAGGGGGCATCGTTGGGGGTAAGGGAGGGTCAAAAAGAAAATCCAAGGTAAACTGACGTCAAAATCAATAGGATCATTTTTCTATTTTTTTTTCCTCATTGATGGCATGATAAACAGTTCATATTCGCATATGGAACTACCCGAGACAATAACTTGAAAGTAGCAAATACGGGCCCAGCAAAGGTGAAGCATGTCAATTCTTTTATCCCCTTGCATAAACTCATTTCCTCCCCCTCCCCTTTTTCTGTTTGAAACATGCAGTTTACTTCATTCTCTAAAGCCCCTCCTTAAAAGCATCCATTTTTAGCATTGCATCCTGTTGTAAAACAAAGAAAAAAGAAGATTCAAAAGAAAGTAACTAGTGAAATTTCGGAAGCTTCTGGTGAAATCAGCCCTATGGAAAGGTTAATGAGCCATTGGCAATGGTACAGAAAGATCATGAGCTTAGAAACAAACCAAGCTAGTTAGGTTGTTGACAAAAGGGGAACAATTTGCAAAAACTATGAGAAAACATGCAGGAGAGCAAGTAACAGCTAGTAGTGTAGGGAATGTTCAAATTCAAAAATAAAAGCTTCTGACCGTTGGAGATTAGCTGGGGATTAAAATTGCAACTGTATGTGGGCTGGGTGGGGGAAGGGTTAATGTATTCTTAATAGGCGCCTCGGATTAGTTGTAACCCCTGAGGACCTATCCAATGGGACCAAAGGGGAGGGAAAGAGGGACTGGTTATAAAAACCCTTATTTTGGAATCTAGGGCTGTTGTATACTCAAGTGACGAGCGGCCGCTGTCACTCAACCAAGAAGCGGATTCTCATTGGAGCGAATCGGGGAGGCGTTCAGGCGGGAGAATGCCAGAGTGTTTATTGGTTAAAAGGGGTTTGACAGCGACTATAATAGAGCTGTCAAGCCAAAGTTTTGTGTGTTCTTGTTCTGGTGTTAAGTACTTGAAGAGTTAATAAAGCAGTTGTCAATTGACCCCCTCAGGTGACCCCCTCAGGTGTGAATAATTAGAGAACAAAACACTGGCAACAAGGTACGGAGCCTAATCCACATTTAGCGGCAAACAGTTTGACTATTTACAATCGCAACAATGTCTACCATTCCGAACTTCGCTCCCTTCAGCATGGAGAAGGAATCGTGGGAAGCATTTTTTGAATGTTTTTTACTGGACCATGATCTCGCTGAGGTGCCTGCTGATAGGAAGAAGGGCTTCTTTTTAAGTGCTTGTGGGCCCGAGATGTTTAGTATGGCCAGAGCGCTTGCAGCCCCCACACCTATTATTTCAGGGACATACTGAAGTATACAACAAGGAATGTGTCTTGTGAACTAGAACTTAAAGTCTTGCTCAAGCTCACCGCACTTTGCAAACTGCCTTTTTTTTTTGGTAATAAAATTCTTTTTTTACCGATCCAAGTTTTTGTAAGGATTTATTTCCAACAAATTGGCGCCCAACGTGGGGCTCGAGGCTTCTGTTCTGCAGCCCCTGCACAGCTGAATTGATTGAGGAAAGCATGCTCCATTGATTTCAATGGTCCACAGTTGTTTCTGCAGTTCAAGAATATGGAGGGGATCGAAATAGAGGTCTGTGAGAACAGAAGGGGAAAGGGATCTGGAAGGAATTGCTGGGAATAGACCGGGCAACTTTGTGCACAAACCTAGGTGAAGTAAGAATACACCTAGGCAGTTGGAGGTTGGGTAGGACTGTGAGAATCTGAGACTTGTGTGAGAAGTGTGTGAGGTGTCCCTAGCAGTTCATAGGATTGTGGTAAAAGACAGGGTGAAGGAGGAGCGTGTATCTGCATTTTAAATGCCCTTGAGGGAATTGGCTGGAAACATGTGTCTGAGTGGATAATAGAAGGTATCTGGAGATCAAGTTGGGAAGGATAACTCAGGTCTGGTAACCAATCATGGGCAATTAAAAGGGATCCCAAGGGAAATGTGTTACAAAAATTCGTAAAAACCCCAAATTAAAAATTGAACCCCAGAGTCCACTAGGTAAATTGCTAGAAGGATGGGAGAGCCCACCATATAACAAGTTAGTTACTGAACTCAATCTGACTAAAGAAGCCATGGTGAATCTTTGCTGTTTTGTCTGGTGGGAGGATGAAAAATTTAATTGGCCCCGGTTAGGAACTAATGAGTATTTTGCCTGCAAAAACGTATATGACTATGTTAAAGGAAAGGCTTGTAAAATCTCTGGATAATGAGCTAGAGTATGCCCTAATATGGAACCCATCCAAGTGGGCCAGTAGATTGGAAGCAAAACCTCCCAAACTCTCCTTGGTAAGTGATGAAGAAGAGACAGAGAGGAGAAAATATCTCCCCCCCCCCCCCGCCCGCCATATAATGCAATTCCAGTAAATATGCCACAGGCCCCACCACAGGAGCTAAACATGCCAGAAAGCCCTCAAGTCAGGCAGAGAGTAAATCAATATAAAGCTCTAAGGAAAGAATTGGAGCAATATAAAAAGGACATAGAGGATTTTACATTTAAACAATACCCTGTGATGAATAAAAAGGAATCAGCCATGTTCCCCTTAAGGGAAGTTCCAAATGGAATCAACCCATTTGTATATAAAGTGTATAATATGATGGGGGCAACCAATAATCAGCTTTGTTCAAGATCCTCTTCGAGCCTCCGAAGCAAGATCTTTTAAAAAGGAAATGAGGAACATGATAGAAGGTCCCCTGGGGGCAGCAGAGCAATTAGATGCTTTGTTAGGACCTAATATCTACACTTGGGATGAATTAACTGCCATTCAGAGTATGCTTTTCTCTGCAGAAGAGAGGCAGTTAATTCGGAATGTTGCCATGAGGATCCGGGAAAGAGATCACCCTCCTGCAAATAATAACAATATCACAGGAGCTGATAAATTTCCCCTCGCTAGGCCTGATTGCGATAATAACAATCCAGCACACAGAGCTAATATGGAAGATTTAAGAAACATGATAATAAGGGGAAATAAAGAGGCAGTTCCCAGAGCACAGAATATGAGTAAAGCTTTAAGCGTAGAGCAGGAAAGGAAGGAATCTCCAGCTACCTTCCTCCAAAGACTAAAAGACAACATGAGAAGGTATTCTGGAATGGACCCTGATGATTTGGCAAATGTGCCACTTATAAGAGTCCAGTTTGTGACAAATTCCTGGCCAGATATTTCTAAGAAGCTTCAGAAACTAGATGGGTGGACAGATAAGCCCATAAATGATTTATTGAAGGAGGCTCAGAAAGTGTATGTACAAAGGGAGGAAGAGAAGATGAAACACAAGGAAGAATGATGGTAGCTACAGTAAAGGAAGTAGTAAAACAACAAGCATCCCCAAATCCTAGACCGATTCCAAAAGAATTGAGTAGAGGAAGAGGAAAGGGGAATGTAGGAGGAATGGGATGGGAAGAAAGAGTAAGAAGGTGTTTTGGGTGTGGCCAGCCTGGACACTTTAAGAAAGATTGTCCTGTCCAAAGGAGGGATGCGCAAGTGTATAATATGATGGAGGAAAATGAAAGTCAATATTAGGGGTGTCAGGGGCGCTTTATTTTTTTGTCCCACAGGGAGCCCTTGATAAATTTGGTAGTGGGACCCAGGGAGGAAGAGATAGTGTTTTTAGTGGATACAGGCACGGCTCGAACCTCAGTCTCAGTATTAACATCAGAAATGAAGCTGAGTGGCCAGACAATTAAAGTATCTGGGCTAAAGGGAGAAGGATTTGAAGTGCCCAAGATAATGCCTCTGGAAATAGGTAGTAAAAATGAGGGGGAAAGAATAAAAATAGAAATGCTATATATCCCAGGAGCAGGAGTAAACCTGTTGGGGAGGAATGCCTTGGGAGCATTACAAATGAGGTTAGAATTTGGGCAAGATATTTTTATGAGAATACTAACACTAATACTAAGAGGAGGAAGAGAAAATAAACCCCTCTGTGTGGGTAAAAGAGGGGAACAGAGGAGGCCTCCAAATCCCCCCCTTGAAAATTAATCTCAAGCAGCCAAATGAAATTGTGAGGCGGAAGCAATATTCCATATCAATGGAAGGGAAAAAAGGGTTGCAAACTGTAATAGAAGGCCTAATAAAGGACAGCCTCCTGGAACCTTCTATGTCACCTTATAATACTCACATTCTGTCAGTAAAGAAACCTGATGGCACCTTCAGAATGCTACAGGATTTGAGACTCCTGAATAGCATTGTCCAAACAAGGCATCCAGTGGTGCCCAATCCATACACTTTGATGGGCCGGATACCCCCAGGACATCAATGGTTCAATGTAGTGGACCTAAAGGATGCTTTCTGGGCATGTCCACTAGACCCAGAATCAAGACCATTGTTTGCATTTGAATGGGAGAATCCATTCACTGGGAGAAAACAACAATACCAATGGACTGTACTACCACAATGATTCACAGAATCCCCTAATTTGTTTGGACAAGTATTAGAACAAGTCCTGGAGTGTTTGGTTTTGCCAAAAGGAACCAGTCTGATACAGTATGTAGACGACCTATTAGTCTCAGGGAAAAAGAAAGTAGAAGTCACCCAGGCTGCTAATGTATTACTAAATTTCTTGGGTGACCAAGGATTAAGGGTATCAAAAGCCAAGTTACAATATGTAGAGAGGGAGATAAAATATTTGGGTCATTTAATAAGTAAAGGGAGTAGACGAATAACTCCCAACAGAATAGAAGTGGTGGCCTTGCAACCCTACCCAAGAATAAAAAGGAACTCAGAAAGTTTGTGGGACTGGTAGGATATTGCAGGTTATGGATTGATAATTATGCAGATTTGACCAAACCAGTCTACTCCAAACTAATAGATACAGAGCCTTGGAACCTGAAATGGGAAGAACATGAGAGAGGGACCTTTGAAAATTTAAAGCAAGCTTTAGTGAAGGCTCCAGTGTTGAGCCTCCCAAATTTAGAGAAGTCCTTCCATATTTTTGTAAATACTGAGGATGGACTAGCACAAGGAGTGTTGACCCAAAATTGGGCAGGACAGCGAAAACCTGTAACTCTCCTATCAAAAATAAGGGATCCAATAATTAAAGGGTGGCCCATTTGCATACAGGCAATAACGGCTACTGCTATCTTGTTGCAAGAGAGTAGGAAGTTGACCTTTGGAGGAGCCCTTATAGACAGCACCCCACACCAAGTAAGGGCCATCTTTGAGCAAAAAGCTAGAAGATTGCTTACCAACTCCAGAATTTTAAAATATGAAACGATATTGATGCAGCAGACCGACTTGGTACTAACAATTGATTATAATTGATTATAGCACATCAAAAAGGGAGCTCTTTTGAGATGATTGGAAATAGAATAGCGGATGAGGAAGCTAAAAAAGCATCCTATGTTGGAAGCATGCATGTGTTAATACCAACTGTGGAACAAATAGATGAGATCCCGGTATTTTCAGAGAAGGAGGGAAAGGAGTTGGCCCAATTAGAGGGACAGCAGGGAGAGAAAGGAAAATGGTTTCTTCCAGATGGAAGAAAGTAATCAGTAAGCCTCTAGCTCAAGGTTTGCTGGAAAGATTATATGAGGAAAATCATTGGGGAATCCAGGCATTAGCAGATGAAGTATTGAAGCATTATGGATGCATAGGAATTTACACATTAGCTAAGCAAATCATTGATAAATGTCTAATATGTAAAAAGGTAAACAGACAAGCCATAAGAAGGCAACAGGCTGGGGGAAGGCCCCCTGCTTTCAAACCTTTTCAATGTATCCAGATGGATTTTACTAAGTTATCTAAAGTAGGGAGGGTAAAATACCTGTTAGTAATTATTGATCATCTAACTGGATGGGTGGAGGCTTATCCTTGTAATAAAGCAACTGTAAACGTGGTGTCTAGGGTACTGCTGGACTAAATAGTACCTAGATATGGATTGATCACTCAAATTGATAGTGACCAGGGAAGTCACTTCACTTTCAAGGTATTAAAAATATATAGTGGAGGCTTTGGGAATAGATTGGAAATTTCACACCCCTTGGCATCCTGAGAGCGGTGGTAAATCTGAACGTGCCAATGGCAAAATAAAAGAATCTTTGACCAAATTAATATTGGAGACCCATTTGCCATGGACCAAATGTCTACCTCTGGCTCTCTTGAGAATAAGAACCCAACCAAGGAAAGATATTGGGTTATCACCATATGAACTAATGCTTGGGATTGCATTTACTCCAGGGGAAATTTGCATAGAATCATTGCAAACTAGAGAAAGAGTGCTGAGGCAATATGTGTATAAACTGTCCAGATATTTTGATGTTCTCAGGAAACAAGGATTGTTGGCACAAACACCTCCATTAGAGTTTCCAGTCCACAAATTCCAAATTGGTGATTGGGTGCTGATCTGAAGCTGGAGAGAGGAGAAACTTACACTCAAGTGGGAAGGACCTTTCCAGGTGCTGCTGAAGTCAGAAACAGCTGTCTAAACAGCAGAGAAAAACTGGACTCACTATACCAGAGTGAAAGGACCGGTGGAGGCCCCGATAGCGTGGAAAAGCATTCCTCAAGCCGACCCACTGAAACTAACCCTAAGAAGGCAATAGAGTATAAATAGCCACTGTGGATGTGTTGGTTCTGTAAGTGCTGGTGAGAGTGCTGCTGTTGCACCCATTGTCCACATTGTGCCCCAGTACCCAGAGACTGTAAGGAAGAGTGTGACGTTGCCATTATTGAGGATCTAATCCCAGAATGACGAGCCTTTTCCAAACGTGGGTGTTACTGGGACTTTTTGGAACTTTACAGGGGCTGTGTATTTTAGATGGCCAAAGCCATTGGACAATAAATAACCAGGCTCTATACTATCGGGAGTCTGAGGCCCCTCAGAACTTGAGCTGTTATAACTTATCATCTTTATACTGCAATCAGTTAAAGGAAATTAGGCGAGCACTGTACCAGAGTTGTAAGGACCAGCAGAACTTGTGTAACAACATCCAAGGGGTAAAATGTAAGCGAGGAAGCCCCAAGAGAAGTCAGAAAAGTGCCTTAAAAACAGTGGGATGTGAGGAATGTATCAGCACCACAAAGACTGGTAATAGAGTTACTAAAACCCTGAAATATCATACTGCTCGAGAATGCGGAGGAACCAGTACTCCATGCAGTTACAATGGGACTCAGTACTCGATGTGTAGACATGGAATTGAAACTCTCTGTCATGATCCAAGGAAAGACGCCCGGCAAAGGGCAGTATAAATCCCATACCCAAAATTTCCCCCCCTAGTTATCATAATTTCTTTCACTTGTTCTTCCTGAAGCTTAAACTCTAATAAGTAAGCATAAAGTTTTTAAATTACTTTTTCATCAACGCCTGTTAAAATTAGATAAAATTATCTAATTCCGTCATTTTATCATAGACATCTTCCTTTTTTTTTTGATCTTCCTTATGTCTAGAACGTATTTCCGTATATGTATACCAATTCATTTCTATTCCTTCTTGTTTTAGTCCCTGGATAGATTTAAGATCGCCCTCTGTATTTAATAACTCAGAGTATGCAATTGTTTGTTCCTTTTTATATATTATTGCATATGAAAACGCTTCAATAGTTGATATCCAGACTGGTATTTTAAGATAGTGCAGGCTTTTAACCTTTTCCCAATTTAAAATCAAAGACTCTTACATAATGTCTTCTAAAATAACCATGCTCCTTGGGGCCCTTATACCACAGAAATGGGTGCCCCTTATCTCCGTTATTATTCATTTTAACACTTGAACCATTATTGGATGTGATTAGAAGAAATCAAGGAATTAAAGGACCAAGGTTTAGAAAGGAGGAGTATAAATTGCAAGCCTTTGCTGATGACCTGATATTTGTGTTGGAAGATCCATTGGAATCGGGACCGATTTTACTGCAAGAGCTGGAGGCATATGGGAAGGTAGCAGGGCTAAAAATAAATAAGGAAAAAACTAAGATCTTAGCTAAAAATTTGTTGTTGACTAAAAGGATGCAGTTGGAAGAAACATTAGAAATTCAGATAGCCAAAAAAGTGAAATACTTAGGTATTTGGCTCTCCCCTAAGCGTTCCACTATTAAAGAAGACAATTACTCAAAACTCCTCACACAAACTAGAGAGAGGCTAGAAAATTGGAAGGGACTACAATTATCGTTATTAGGCAGGATGGCAGCAGTCAAGACATATATTCTACCTAAATGGGTCTTTCTCTTCCAGACCGCTCCAGCCCCATTAGATACCAAGTTTTTTTCAGTCTCTGGACCACTGCGTACGCAGATTTATTTGGCAGAATAAGAAACCTAGGATAAAACTGAAAATGCTCCAGGAATCTTCAGCTAGGGGAGGTTTTGGTCTACCAAAGTGGGATCTTTATTATCAAGCAGCCATTCTATCCTGGGTTAGAGATTGGGCTTTGTTAAGAAGGAGGAGAATCCTCATACTTGAGGGCCATAATTTGCAACGGGGGTGGCATTTCTTTTTGAGTCAGGAGAACCCCAAAAAATATAAACATTTTATGGATCACTACCTCCGTAGAATTTTGATGAGTACTTGGGAACGAGTCAGAAATGCATTTTATTTGATGGCCCCGAGGTGGCTATCGCCTCTAGAGGCGATGATGTACCCAACTCTTTATAACAGAACTACACCCCTAACTTACCAAGAACTATTGGATTCTGCAGGGAGATTGAAATCCCGAAGTGAATTGACAGCCTTAGGCTGTGACCTAGACTGGTGGTCTTACAATTTGATTCAATCTAGAGTAGATAAGGATAGAAATAAGGGGGGAATCTATAACTCTCTGCAAGAATTAGACAAAATATTGACAGGGAACGATGAGAAGCTCTTGTCCAAATTTTATAAATTCCTATTAGAGCGCTGGATCGGAGAGGAAGTGATTAAGGACTCAATGATTGCCTGGGGGAGAAATTTGGAACACTCAATTGATCTCGAGAAATGGGAAGAAATTTGGAAAAAAACTCTAAAATTAACAATGTCAATTGCATATAAGGAAAACATATACAAAATGTTATATAGGTGGCATCTTCCTCCGGCTAGATTATCGAAGATGTTCCCAGAGACCTCTCCGATCTGTTGGAAATGTAAGGTAGCTCTGGGAACTTATTTCCATACTTGGTGGACTTGCCCTCGAGCAGGAATATATTGGACCAGAATCCGAAATTGGCTTTTCGAAATTACTGGCTGTAGAATTAAGTTGATTCCGGAAACGTTCTTACCAGGCATGAAACCAGATAATTTAAACAAATCTAATTGGTATTTAACTCTCCACATCATTATTGCAGCTAGAATTGCTTTTGCCCAAAAATGGAAATCCAGTGACATTCCATCAGAGTCAATATTAATCGCTAAAATTATGGACTGTGCAGAAGCAGACAAGCTTACCAGCCTATTGAGAGATAAACAAGATTCGCTATTCTATGTGTGCTTGGATCGCTGGTACGCTTGGCTACAAAGGAATTTAAAGAAGCGGACTTAACATTGCTGATTTAGAATCTCTATATGCTTTGATTACACTCCTTCACTTTGTCCTGGTTTCTTTCATATATATTTTTTTCTTCCACCTTTTTTATCAGAGATATGTATCAAATTAATAAGTGGTAAATGCTAGTTATAGTGCTATAACTCTAGTTATATTGTAATACTCTCTGCAATCACTTTGTATCATTTAATGTCTTATTCTGTAAGCGTTTGCTTTTTAATGATTCAATAAAAATTAAAAAAAGAAAAAAAAAGAAATGCGTGCCAGCCCAACAATAAATCATGTCCTTCTAGGTCTAAAAGCCTAGTGTTTCTTAACATCATCCAATCTTTAATCCACATCAGGTTTGTTGCTTGATAATATAATTCCCAATCAGGTACTCCCATATCTCCCCTCATTTTGGCATCTTGTAAGATTTTGAGCTTTATTCTTCCTCTTTTTCCCTGCCATATGAACTTTGAGACCATTTTGTTCAGATCTTCAAAATAAATAAAAAGATACCAGTCTTTCCTCCTTATGTCACCGGGGTTTATCCCCAGTAAATAAACCTCTGGTTTTAGTTGAAAAGTAACTCCCATGATCTCCATAAGCCAATCCTTTATCTTATACCAATATCTTTGGGCTTGTGGACATGTCCACCATTGATGATAGAATGTGCCCCTGGCTGACTCGCATTTCCAACATTCTTCAGGGGTTCCAGGAAACATCTTCGCGATTCTTGCTGGTGGTATATGCCATCTATAGATCATTTTAAATATGTTTTCTTTAAAAGACACTGCCATCATTAGTTTTACTGTCTTATTCGATTTTTCTTGCCATTTTTCAAGATCCAGTGAATACCCGAAGTTTCTCCCCCAGGCTATCATCGAGTCTTTGACAATTTCGTCAGCTATATTTTTAGTTAGCAAGAGGTTATATACTTTAGTAATACATTTTTTATTAGTTTCCAAAAGGGCCTTGTCAAACTCTTGTGGGGAGGTAAAGATCCCCCACTTAGCTTTGTCTTTTTAGTATCTTGATTGCATTTGCGTATATACCCACCAGTCCAGATTAATTCCCCGTGATTGTAAAACTGTTTTGGATCTAAGATTATCTCCACCATCCAGCAGTTCCCTATACGTCACAAGTTTGTCCAAATTGTATAGAGTTGGGTACATACTCGCTTCAAGAGTCACCATCCAGTATGGAGTCTTACTGTACATCAATCCTTTAATCTTATCCCATGTCTTGATCAAACATCCCCTTACATAATGATTCATAAAGTATTTATAGTGACCTTCTTTGGTTGGCCAAAAAAGTAGTGCCATCCCTGCTGTAAATTGTATCCTTCAATTTTTAATATGTTTCCTCTCCAGTGTTATCCAATCCTTTATCCAAACCAGGCAAGAGGCTTGATAATGCCACTCCCAATTTGGGAGCCCCAAATCTCCCCTTGTTTTGTGCTCCTGCATCATTTTTCTTTTAATATGCGTTTTTTTCCCTTGCCAAATAAACTTGCCAGTTATGTGGTCCATTTTATTTAAAAAAATTCTCTCTAATCTTGCAGGAGCCATTTGGAAAAGGTGTATCCATTGTGGCAGCACATGTGCCTTTATCACTGCCACTCTTCCTAGCAGGGATAGCTGCATATTCCTCCACTGGTCTAAGTCCTGTTCCATTTGCAAGAGGAGTTTGTCATAATTGTTTCTCCTTATTGCAGAACATTTTGAAGTCAACTATATACCCAAGTAATTTTTTTTTTACAATTTGTATTCCAAATATATTCTCTACCTCCAGTTTCTGTGTCCCCTTAATATTTTTTGCAAGGAATTTCGTTTTACCCCTGTTGATTTGCAAATCTGCTACAGCACCGACTTCCTCAATATTTGTTAACAAATTTGGCCCTGATATCGTTGGCTCTTCTAATATAAAAACAAGATCATCTGCGAACTATTCTCCAAGGCACCTGAGGGTAGAACAAGAAGCAATGGGTGGAAACTAATCAAGGAGAGAAGCAACTTAGAACTGAAGAGAAATTTCCTGACAGTTAGAACAATTAATCAGTGGAACAGCTTGCTTCCAGAAGTTGTAAATGCCCCAACTTTGCAAGTCCTTAAGAAGATGTTGGATAGTCATTTGTCTGAAATGGTATAGGGCTTCCTGCCCAGGCAGGGGGTTGGACTAGAAACCTCCAAGGTCCCTTCCAACTCTGCTATTGTATTGTATTGTATTGCTTTCATCAAAGTAATGTACATATGCCATCAATAAAGCATTATTAACTGCAATGGTAGACTCGTCCAATTGCATGGAAAATGAAGAGTTTTGGAGAATACTTATAAACAATTTTTCAACATTAACTGCCATTTCTTCAATTCGTTGCTTTACTGTGCTATCGCTTAGGGGCAATGTTTTAAAATTTTCAGGTATATACTAATGCATTACTGTTGAGATAAATTCTTTTATAGAGGGTATTACAGTTTCTCCAATATTATAGCTTTTTCCACTTTTTGCAATTATTTGTGAAATGCCAATTAATCCACTTCATTCGCTGCATGTTGTTTCTTAAATGCTGCAATGATTGTTGAACGATTTTGAATTTTTTTATATATTTCCAGAAAATATTCAATGGGCTTGTCCTTATCATTTGGATGCTTTGTAGAAAGATGTTTTCGCAATCGACCTGGCTTCATTGTATCATTGGATAATATTTTATGACACAATAAACACATTGGATGTTGTTTATTTACAACAGATTCTATGAAACCCATCTTCAGATACTCTGGCAAATAGCCACGAGTATATTTCTTTTTTTGACACACTTGAGCCAAAGGAGACCACGATCCCTCAGACGACCGGGTGCGAGTCCCTCCTTGTGAAGTGGGGCCTTGGGAGGCAGTTGGGCGTGTTAGTTGTATACCTGGCTCCTCGCTATGCAACAACAGCCCTGCCCGAGCTCCTAGAGGTGATAGCCGAGGCGGCGGTTGAGACCCCCAGACTTTTAGTCATGGGGGACTTTAACCTGCCGTCGGCAGGCGAAACCTCTGGTGCAGCTCGGGAGTTCATGGCTTCCATGACAGCCATTCAGATACTCTGGCAAATAGCCACGAGTATATTTCTTTTTTTGACACATGGGCTCACAATATTTCACAATATTTTGTTTGAAGCTGTAGGGATGTACTCACTCTCACAAATCTAACTGCATACTGACAAGTGCGACTGCAAACAAAAGAGCCTGTGCCATGTATCATTGTCTGTGCATGCCTTTTGCACATCATGGATTGGGTTGGGGGGGCCGCCGGCTACCAGCTCTGCTTGTCAGTTACAGCTGGGTGGTGTGGGGGGAGATGTGCGAGCTATTTTTTAAGTCGATTAAATTTAAAGAAAGGGAAGTGCTTCAGTATCGGACAAAACCCTTACCGCCCACCATGAAAGCTGGAACGCCCACTAGTGGGTGGTAGGGACCAGGCTGACTACCACTGTACTAGATTCTCAGCAGTTTTCTTTCCTTAAGAGGCTTCCTCAAGCATCCATTCACTCTTTACACAAGTGTTCCACCTTACAACTGAGCTGCCTCCTTTGACTTATTCTATTGTAGTGGATGATGGTGGTTAGGAACAGCCAGGTAAAGTGGTCTTTATTCTGAAATCTGGCAACAGATTAACAAGGCCCAGCCATGTAAAACAACTTGTAATTAGCAGGTGAAAAAGAAAAATCCTCAGAAAGAACAAATCATTTGGAGGAGAAACTTGAGTCTCAGGAATCAAGATAGGAAAACCTTCGCGGGCACTTAATAATTGGAGGAAACAACTCCAGAATTACTACTGAGGTCTGAAACTTTGAACAAACTGTTGCCTGATAAAACATTGTCCAATGAAGGAGTATCAAGAACAAGCCACGTCTGCTCTCCCTTCATCTCACTTTTTGCCAAGCACTGATAACTATTTTCTTCAGGCCAATGTCTTTGAAATTAAGGTGAAAAAACAGTTGGCACACTTGATCCTTAATGAGGCTCTGAGGAACCAAATTGCCCAGTTGATCCCTATCATAAAAGTGAACTGCAGAGAACTGACTATCCATACATCTTGTGATGTTCTCATCTCTAGAATAGGGTTTGCAATGAAACTCTTTGATAAGAGAAAACCCATCCAGAACCATCTGCTCGGTTGAAACCCTACTTGTTGCTGACTAAAAATGAAACCAATATGACTACAGCAAGTTCCAGAACAATGGAGAAACCTTCTGAAGTGGTAAAAGCAACCTACACAAATAATTCTAACAGGTGCATTAAAAGGAGTGTTACAAGATTTGGTTACCTAGATGGGTGTCTTTTTCCCCCCAGAAGGCCCAATTGATGTACATTTCACATTCATTCCTTTAATAGTTTAAAGGACATAATTTAATAGTTTTTTAAATAATATTTTTGTATTTTGCATGGTTTTTAATATTGCCTGTGCGCCGCCCTGGGTCCTTGCAAGGAGAAGGGCGGGGTATAAATTTAATAAAATAAAATAAATAAATAAAGACAGTTACTGTTTTTAGGAAAAGCCTTGTTAGATTGTTTATTGTAATGAGCATGTGCCAAGACCGCTTCTCTGCCTGATGCCCATCTCTACATACAAGGATAAGCAACATGTAACGTTCTTACAAACTGTGATCAGTATCAGGAGAGAACGGCATATAGCACAAAGCTAAAGTAACTGAAAGATGAATACAAGGAAAAAATGATTATTTTCATTAGAATTAAATCAGAAATTTCAGATAAGATTATTTTAATAAAATTGAATTTGGTAAAACTGTGGTTGCTTTTAAAGGATCTGGATAGACCTTTCTTCTGGGGAAAAAGGGTTTTATGTTAACCCTAACCCTAACCTCAAAAATAGGGCGGGATTGATTTTTTAAAATTATTGGTGAGGGGAATGAATAGGGGTAAGTAAAAGGGTGTATTAAGCTTGGATTCATTCCATCTTCAATTCTGAGAGGGATCGTCTGCCTGGTAGGCTTGATTTGCTCCATAAGACCTTCTTATGAGGTTTACCAAGACCATGTTGGAGACCCCACACCTTTTTATAAGCAAAAGATGGAGAAAAAGAAAAATTTCTTATTGAGAAGCAGAGAAAAAACGTTATTCTCTGTGACATCATTGATTCTTTTTCCTCATGTGAAAAATATTTATGTGTATCCCTCATAACTACATCTCTCTTTTTGGATTCAACAGATCAGTTTTCATCAAACTACCAAAGGAAATGAAGGAATCCCTCTTGTAAAATGGTAATTCTTGCCTGGAGATACTTAATTATTTGCAACTCCACTGTGAAAATCCTGATTATTAGGAACAGTCTCAAGATTAGGTGGCAAGGCGCTTACAAGTTTCACTCTTAAAATGCAAATTTTAATTCACAAACTGCTGCATCTAAAAGATGAAAACACTGAAAACATCGCCAAATAATTTGATTTTTTTTGCTGGATGAATTTGTATGTTTAGCATTGGCTTCCTGCTACATTCCTCAATTGGCCTCATATCCTTTTTTCCCTTTTTCTCTTGGCAACTGTCAATTATTTTCAGTGCTAAACAAATATTAAAGTTTGGATTACCAGGACAACATGCATGCTAACGAAGCCAAAAATAAGTAAAACCCCAAACAGCTATGTGATTACCTGCAACATTCACTCTTAAAACTTTGGAGAAAATTGCAGGTGTTTGTTTCAGCATAAGAGACAATTAAGGCTTCTGCTGCTTGGTTATAGTTTGTACATGCACAAAAGAGTCTTGTGACTAAAAAGCCTTTTAAGTCCATTTTGATAAACAGAAATTTATACTCCTTCAGTAGAGAAACGGATGCCATATTTGATTTGAACATTGTCAAAATGTTCCAGTCTAAAATCCCACTATTTTTATCTTTAATTGTTTTCTTTAAGGACATTTCTGGATAGACAGAAACCTGAAAAACAGGCATGTAAATGCAGAAGCAACCACTGGTGATGTTCAATTTTCTTATTCGGTCTGAAAAACTTGGATCAACATTTCCAAAATATTTCAGATATGGCTCAGGCAAGCCTGAATTTAATCATCATCATTATCACCACCATCATCATCATTAATAATTATACAAAATAAAGTATCACTGAATGGTGGATTTTTTAAATTTTTGCAAGCTGCCAGGAATTGTTTAAATAAATATAATCCTGTCATTTTGGGAGTATGTTAAACTAAATGAGACTTACTTCTGAGTAAATATGCTTCAGGATTGGGTGCAGTGTTTAACATAGGTTGGATTTTACGGTAACTGAAATCTCTAGCCATCTCCCTAATGTAGCTGTTCCTGTTTTAAAGTCATTCATTGAGTTTTAATGCCATTTAAGCTAGGCAGGATAATCACGCCATATTGACAGTACTATAGATGAAGATAAAAAAACATTTTATGACATAGTTCCCACATTGTGCCAAACTGTGGATGACCAGAGAATTATTTATGGAATAAATCACGATGGTTGGATTCACAAAACGTGAAGGGAAAATCTGAACGTGTGAAATGTATTGAGTCAAATGTGGAAATCATATCTTACAGTTTTATGTATTTTGTGTATTTATCATTATTCATAATCCATCTTTTCAGGAGAAGCATTTTGCTTCAACCATTTGTGATTTATTAAATATATCAAAGATGAACAAACATGGCTTTGAAAGATTTTGCAAGCATCTTTTCCAGCTCTGTCGAACCCATTAATGTGGAAGATAACATGCATGAAGCAAGATTAGCCTTTTGAAAAGATTCCATAAGAATAATAGTGACAATTCACTTAAACCAGAGTGGTATCTACCAGATGAATTGATAATAACTTTATTTCCATGCAACATTAAGGCATACATTTATTTTATACATCATAATCAAACCAAAATTAAATAGCATATATTAAGCATAACAACACTTGCAAAGTTTAGGAATGCTAATACTTTTTTAACTGCAACTAACTACTAATGTTACTGGCTACTAACACTAAATTAGCAGAAATGCAAAATATATTCCAGAATTCTCTAACATAGATAAAGAGGGAGCTAAAACTCGTGACTTAATAGGAGTTCACAGTTAAGTTTGCTCTAATTTGCTAACCACATATTCCTACAGGAAGAACCTCCATTCCAGGATCTGGAACTTGAATCTGGGATATATATAAAATGTTAATGCAACACGAACATTAAAATCTTAGCCTGAAGTTTTATTATCATTATTTTACATCCTTTCCTGATGCTTAGACTTCAGCATCTTCTTTGGACAAACCTCTTTGGCTTAAGGATATTTATCAATCTCTTGATAAAATATGATAAATATACAGCAGTGATAACTCTCATAATGAAGAATCCTCCAAAGAGGAAGAGATGTTCCATCTTGAAAGTGCAAGGTAGTTTTCTTTTCTTTTTCCCCCTTTTCCTATATTTGAGGAGGAGGAGGAGGAGGTATTTAATCATGTCTAACTCTTGGCAATTCTATGGACCAGATCCTGCCACATCTTTCTATCGTGCACTACTTCCTTGCTCTTTACATGGGGCTGTTCTTGAAGATCACTTCAACTGCCCTTGAAGATAACTCAGAAGCTACAACTGGTCCAAAAAGCACATGCAGCCCTAGGTTTGCCAATCTTACACCTCTGTGGTATGAGCTGTACTGGCTCCCAGTTTTCTTCTGGATAACAGGGATCAGGATGTTTGCAGGATCATTTCTGCCTGACAGTATCTGCCCTTCCTACCAGATAGGGTAGGATAGGATAGGTACGCTCCAGGTCCTTTCCTGAAGTCTTGCCATCTGGTGGGAGCTCGGAGGTATGCCTCTTTCTGCGGCTGTCCCTACCTTATGAAACACTCTCTCCTCAAAAGATTTGGCAAATTCAGGTGCAAAGATGGAAAAAGAATATATGAAACTGGTGGTGAAACATCCCAAATGAATGACTGTGGACCCTGGTTTTTGTTTTAATTTTATTGTTTAACTCCACTGAGCCATCTCAAATAAGGAAAGCTCTGAGTCCCTCTAACCAAACAGTGCTTATCGATAGAAGAGAATATTTGTAGTACAGGGTTGAACTGTGTGGTCCTTGGTGCTCTCTGAGCTTGATGGTTTTCTTGCAGATGTTTCATTACTGTAGGAAGTAAGCACCCATCCTGTTAGATTGGCGTAAAAACAGCAGGCACAAGGCGCAAGTGAGTTTCAGCACTTTTTTATTAGCAGGCTAGGTAATACACTCTGCCTGCTGGGCTGCTGAAGCTCATTCTTTAAGGAGCTCCGGCAGATCAGCCAGCCAATGACAGCGATTAAAACTTCCCGCAGTTTGGGCAAACAAATCTGCAGTGAGCATGAAATTTAACAATGTATGTCCGTACATATCACCCCTCCCCTCCCAGAATGAGCAATGTCCAATCCCTGGCCTATGTATGTGACGTAGTCCTTTGGTAGACGGGGCGTGCCGGGTTTCTACAGGACCTGCGCCACTCACTTGTTCTGGGACCTCGGCCAAGATGGTCGAACCTGTTGCTCCTCCGGCTGCCTGGGAGTGAACCTTCTGGAGTTCATCAGCCCGTGAGTCGAGTTCCGGCCTGGTTCCCTCAGCTCCGTGACTCCGTTTCTCCACCTCTGGCCTCAGATAGATGATTTCAGCATGGGTTGGGACACAGGTCACCTTGATGCCCACTAGATTGGGCCGGCTCCTGCTCGTCTGTTTCTTGGCTGGTGGTTGAGCTTGCTCCTCAGGGCAGAGACCTTGGTTGTTCAGGGGGTTGTTCCGAGCTGGCAAGTGTGGCTCAATTGCTCTGTCTCCTTAGGTTGGATACCCGGCATACTTGGTTGGATACCCGGCACCTGGTCATTTGTGTTGAAGGCTTGGGTTGGCTGAGAAGCCAGGGGAGTCTCTGGGAGGTGGTTCGGGTGATACCGGTTGAGCCAGGACTTTAGTTTTCTTCCCATCAATAGTTCGGCTAGGCCCTTGTGGGTGGTTGCATGGGGTATGGTGTGTTGGTTGAGGAGGAACAGGTTCTTCTGCCAGTTGCCGGCCCCCATCCTGGTGAAGGTTTCCTTGGTTAGTGTCACCATCCACTCGGCCTGTTCATTGCTTGCTGGGTTGAATGGTGCAATGAGTGCATGCTGGATCCCTTGTTCTGTAAGGAATGTCTCTATGGTCTTGGCTGTCAGTTGTGGCCTGTTGTCGGAGACCAGGATGTCTGGTAGGCCAAGTTATTTCTAAGTAATTCTTTTGTTTAAAACAACATCTAATGTATATGTTTACTACTGCAGCTTTACTGTTATTAAAATTAACAACTCTACCACTAATGAATCTTTGTCTCTGATTGGGTAAACTTTGTTTCTGTCGGTGTACAATGTATATAATACTCTGAGCCACTCTCGCAGAGATGTGGCTATTCCTTACATGCATTTTGTTTGTATGTTTTGGATATAGTTTTGTCACCCAGCCTATTTACTTTGGCCATAAATAAAACAGCTATTGTTTTTTTGCAAGCCTCACTATCTTTGGCATCTCAGTGGCTTGTATTAGATTCTAAGATAGAGGGAGTCCAGACACAGGCTAGTCAGGAACAACAGCCGTTTATTGGCAATTCAAACAGCAAAGAGATAGAACGTATTTACAGGCAGGCAAAGTGCAGTAGACAGGGGCTTCCCCGCTTTACAGCTATCTATATATGAGCTGTCAAGCAGGGAACCAATCAGGGTGCCCATTAACCTAATTCCCGCCAGTCGCATCTGAGCCAATCAGGCGCGACTGTCTGTTACCACGGCTACAGGGGGAAGAGGTGGAAGACTTGCGGCCGGTCGTAAGTCGAGGACCAGTCGCAAGTCGAGGACCTCAACACCCCTTTCCCCCCAGATAAGTCGTATGCGCGGTTGCGCATGCGTATTCGGCCAGGTAGGCGGGATAGCGTCGGATCCGCCCAGAACGCCTCAGTTGCGCCGGAGAGCCCGACGGGGTAAGTTGGTCCTGTAGAAGCTCCTCCCTTCAGGGAGTGTAGCTCCAGGCTGCATCACTGGGGCCTTCCTGATGAGGCGGAGTCGGCGGAGCAGGTAAGTCCGGGCGAGGGGGCATGGCGGCCGGGATGGAGATGTGTTGTGGCTGCCGGTAGGCGGTGGCTTGGCAGGGTGGGCCTTCTAGTGGTAAGGCCCGCAAGTCCAAGGCGGATTGAGCTGGGTCTATAAGAGTTTGCCGGAAAGCGGCGTCAGTCATAGGAAGGCCTGAATAGGGGAAGGGCTCTTGGAAGGTTGGTGGTAACTCGGGTTGAGACGTCAAACACAGCCCAATAGGGGCCAACGGGTAGGCCGGTCCTGGCGAGGTGGAGGACGGCGGCGGTAGGCAGTGCCTCAGTTGATCCAAGTAGCGCTGCCATTCAGATCCATCAGGGAGGCTGACCCTGTAAGAACAGGGGCCAGTTAGGTCACTTATTGTGGTGGGGACCCACCTTGGTTCCCCCGAAAAGTTCCGCGCAAAGACCAAGTCCCCCACTTGGAAAAGGTGGGGAGGGGGAACCCCCAGGTTGCAAGGTTGCACCTCATTGTAGAGGGGGTGCAGCCTGCCCAAGGTTGTCCGCAGGCGGCGGCCCATCAAGAGCTCAGCAGGGCTCTTCCCTGTGGCCAGGCAAGGGATGGAATGCTGACCCAAGAGGTAAGCAGCCACCCTTGCAGGCCAGTCGCCCCTATCCATCTGACCCAAGGCCTCCTTGGCCGAGCGGACAGCCCGTTCCGCAGAGCCGTTGGAGGGCGGATGGTAAGGAGCCACTGGCGCGTGGCAGATCCCTTGCGAGGCCAGGTATTCCTGGAAGGTGGAGGAATGGAATTGAGGCCTGTTGTCGGACACCAAGGTATCCGGCAACCCATGCGTCGCAAAGAGGCAATGGAAGGCCCTGACCGTACTCTCCGCTGTGGTGGAAGCCATGAGAATGACCTCCACTCAACAGGAGTAGGCATCCACCACCACCAGGAAGGACTGACCATGGAAGGGACCCGCAAAGTCTATATGGATTCGGGATCAGGGACTCCTAGGGATGTCCCAATCCCTTGGGGAAGACACGGGAGGGGCGGGGCGGGAAGACTGACATGTGTCACAGGTAGCGACCCAGGCGGCTACGTCAGCATCCATGCACGGCCACCAGACATAGCTCCGGGCCAAAGCCTTCATCCGAGCTATGCCGGGGTGGTTTGCATGGAGTGACTGCAGTACCTGGCGTCGCAGGGGAGGTGGGATAATGACCCGGTCCACCCAGCACAAGCACCCACAATGGAGCGAGAGCTCCAATTGGCGTGTCTTGTAAGGCCGAAACTCTTCGGCCACGCTGCCCGAGGGCCACCCTCGCAGCACCCAGGTGGAGACCTGGGACAGGACAGGGTCGGCCCGAGACAGGGCAGCGACGTCTGAAAACGACAAAGGCAGATCTGATTCTGCCACAGCCAAGACGGACAGGGCCGGAACCGGCTCCGTCTCGGGGAGGGGGCAACGGCTCAGCGCATCAGCATGCCCCAGCTGTTTGCCTGGATGGTAAAACAGCGTATAATCATACGCTGCTAAGAATTCCGTCCACTGGGTCATCCTGGGAGACAGGATAGAGGGGGTCAGACGGTCACCGGCCAGCAGCCCAAAGAGCGGCTTGTGGTCTGTGACAACCGAAAATGTTCGACCATACAGGTAGGGGTGAAACATTTTGATTCTGGACACTACAGCCAGAGCCTCCTTGTCTATCTGGCTGTAGTTACGCTCCGTAGGAGACATAGTCCGCAAATAAAAAGCTATGGGGGCTTCTGAGCCATTGGGGAGGACATGGCTCAGGACAGCCCCCAGGCCAAATGGGGAGGCATCGCATGCCAACACCAGGGGGAGCCTGTCATTGTACTGTACTAGGACAGCCTCTGACGTCAGCATGGCTTTGACAGCCGCGAACGCATGCGCTTCGCGTCTGCCCCAGAGCCAGGCCACAGATCGGCCGAGCAACCGATGCAGCGGCTCGGCTAGCGATGCCTTATGTGGAATAAACAGCGCGTAAAAATTCAAAAGGCCAAGGAACGCCTGCAACTCCGCCTTAGAGGCAGGCGTGGGGGTGTTCCTAATAGCCTCGACCTTAGTTCTAGTATTTTTTTTATTTATTCTTATAAAAATAAAATCATACAAACATAATTTTAAACATATTGCCGTCACAGCGTGAGAAAGTGATAACATTTAAATAACCAAACTTAACATTACCGTCCTAATAATAGGCCTAATATTTAACACCAACATTTACACTATATATAGCCCATCTAGTTAACCTACCTACATCAATTCTTATTCGTCCTTTAATTTCTGATTGATATTATTTACCAATATCTGATTTAAACATATATTATTGCTTCAGTTGTTATTATTCGGTCGTTCCCGTATCCAGTTATACCACCTCTTCCACGAGTTATAGAATTCTGAGTCCTTTTTTCCTTTAATTAATTTTGTTAATCTATCCGATTCTGCGCACTCATTAATTTTGTTTATTACTGCCCTATCCATCGGTATTTGATCACTCTTCCATTCCTGGGCAAATGCCAATCTTGCCGCAATAATTATGTGCAACACCAAAAACCATATCTCCATATTGATATCTGGGGGTTTAAGTCCTAACAGGAAGGTTTCAGGTTTCAAATCTAATCGATGTTGGGTGATTTCTATTAACCACTGCCTGATTTTTTCCCCAGTATTTAATCGCTATTGGGCAGGTCCACCACTGATGGAAATAGGTCCCCACTCTGTGACCACATTTCCAACAATTAGGCATGGTCCCGGGGAACATTCTGGCAAGTCTTGCCGGGGGTAGATGCCACCGATATATCATTTTATATGTATTTTACTGGACTATTGTAACTCTCTCTACATGGGGCTTCCCTTGAGGTGCACCCGGAGACTTCAGATGGTTCAGAATGCAGCCGCGCGGGCAATCTTGGGTACCTCCAGATTTGCCCACATAACTCCACTTCTGCGCGAGCTGCACTGGCTGCCTGTCGTCTTCCGGGTGCGCTTCAAGGTATTAGTCATCATTTTTAAAGCGCTCCATGGCTCGGGACCTAGCTATCTGCGGGATCGGATCCTGCCTCATACATCCTCACGGCTGATTCGCTCCCACAGAGAGGGACTTCTCCGGGTGCCGTCCACTAGACTCTGTCAGCGGGCGACACCCAGGGGAAGGGCTCTCTCTGTGGCGGGCCCAGCCCTCTGGAACGACCTTCCCCCCGACATCAGAACAACCACGGACTTCCACTCCTTCCGTCTGAAATTAAAAACTCATCTTTTTTGTTTGGCCGGCCTTGGGTAGCCTCTCTCTATAGGGTCTAGCTGTTTTAATTGGGTATTTTAGCATGTTAAGGGGATTTTAGCACAGGCCCAGATTTAATTTGTTCTTAATTATATTTGTATATTGATTGTATTGTGGTTTTAGTTTTCCCTGTGCACCGCTCCGAGTCCCTACGGGGAGAGGAGCGGTCTATAAATTAAATTATTGATTGATTGATTGATTGATTGATTGATTATTGATTGATTGATTTTCCTTATACGAGGCTGCCATAGTCAATTTCATATTTTTGAACCAGATTTCTTCCCAACTTTGAAAGTCCAGTGTGCTTCCTATATTCCGTCCCCAAGCAATCATGCAGTCCTTGACCACTTCTTCCCCTACGTCTAATAACAATAGATGTCCGTAACACTTGGAGAGCATCCCTTTCTCTTTTCCAAAAAGAACCATGTCCAGTTCTTGTTTATAGGGATATATCCCTTCAGTCTTCTGATCTTTTTTGTATCTTGAGAATATCTGGGAATATGGCCACCAGTCGATATGGTATCCTTGCGAGGCTAATGTTTCCCTGGTCTTCAAATTCCCCTGTGGATCTAAGATCTCCTCATATGTCAAGATCTTCTCCCCTCTATATCGTGTTGGGTAGACAAGGGCTTCCTGAGTAGAGATCCAGCATGGCACCTTCAAATATAACTTCCTCCTCAACTTCTCCCAAGAATAACCCAAGGTCCTACGCACAAGATGGTCATTGAAGTGTTTGGATCGCTCTGAACCGGGCCAAATATAATAGTGCCAACCATACTATAGGAACCAGCCTTCAATAGTCAGGAGCCGTGTTCTTCTCAGGGTCATCCATTCTTTAATCCAAATTAATAAAGCCATCTGATAATAAAGCTGCCAATTGGGGAGGCCAAATCCCCCTCTAATTCTAGGTTCCTGCATCATTTTCAATTTAATTCTGGGTTTTTTACTTTGCCAAATGAATTTTGAGACGGCTCTATTCATTTCATTAAAAAATTTCTTTTCCAATCTTACAGGGGCTGATTGAAATAGAAATAACCATTTGGAGAGGATATACATTTTAATAACTGCTATTCTCCCCATGAGGGAGAGTTGCAGGTTCTTCCACCTGCCGAAATCTTGGACCATCTGTTTGTAAAGATGAACATAGTTATCTTCCTTTATGGAGCTACATCTCCCTGTCAGCCATATTCCTAAATATTTGATTTTATTTACGATTTTCAAACCCACTAGTTCTTCAAGTTGGTGTTTCTGTCTTAGGGTCATATTTTTGACAAGCATTTTGGTCTTATCTTCGTTAAGAAGTAGACCTGCAACACTCCCAAATACCCTAATTAGTTCTAACAAATGCGGTCCTGATTCCCTTGGTTCCTCTAGAATGAAGGAACCATCAGCATAGGCTTGCACCTTAACCTCCTCCTGTCTAATCCTCAGTCCCTTTATCTCGTTTTTCCGTCTTACTTCTCTCAGTAGAGGTTCCAAAGTCAAGACAAATAAGAGCAGAGATAAGGGGCAACCCTCTCTTGTACCTCTATGTATCTCGATCTTCCCTGTTTGGTCTCCCTCAATCAATGCCCTTGCTGTTTGCTTTTGATATATGGCCTGAATTGCCGCTACGAATTTTGTGCCAAAATCTATATAATCCATCTGAAGTCCCAGGAGACCCGATCAAATGCCTTTTGGGCATCAACAAAAACTACGGCCATCTATTTATCCGGGCAGGCCTCAAAATATTCCAGGGTATTCATAATTATCCTCAAATTATCCCGTAGGTGTCGGTTGGGGAGGAAGCCATTCTGATCTGAGTGTATAAAGGTATTAAGAAAGCAGGTAAGTCTTGCTGCTAACACTGCCACAAAAATTTTATAATCAGAGTTTAGCAGCGAAATTGGCCTATAATTTATAATAAGTGACAAGTCAGTCCCTTCCTTGGGAATAATGGAAATAAACGCTTCAGACCAGGATGCTGGAATCTGGGTATCCCTGTTATACAACTCTGTCATATATTTACCCAGTACCCCAAACATCGCCTTATATAGTTCAACCGGTAGCCCATCTGTACCCGGGGTCTTCACATTGGCTTGTTTCATCATGACTGCTTCTACTTCCCCTTCCATTATATCAGCATTAAGAAATTGCTTCATAGATTCAGGGACTTGTGGTAGGTCAGATTTAATCAAAAACTGTCTGATTCCTTGTATCTCTTCTCCCCCTTTCTCATACAGTTTGGTAAAAAATTCTTGTGCCACTTTCTTTTTCAAATTCAAGTCAAATTCAAATTTAATTTGTAGAACCGCTCCCTCTCCCCATAGGGACTCGGGGCGGTGCACAGGGAAAGTAAAAACAATAAATATACAAATATAAATACATAATATAAAAACAGATTAAATCTATTCCTGTGCTAAAACCCGTTAAACTAAAATACCCAGCAGCTATAAATAAGTTTAAAACCCCATAGAAAGAGAGACTAGCCTAGGCCGGCCAAGCGGAAAAAGTGTGTTTTTAATTTCAGACGGAAGGAGCGGAGGTCCGTAGTCGTTCTAATATCGGGGGGAAGGTCGTTCCAGAGGGCCGGGCCCGCCACAGAGAGAGCCCTTCCCCTGGGCGTCGCCCGCTGGCACAGTCTAGTGGATGGCACCCGGAGAAGTCACTCTCTGTGGGAGCGAATCGGCCATGAGGATGTATGAGGCAGGATCCGATCCCGCAGGTAGCTAGGTCCCGAGCAATGGAGCGCTTTAAAGATGATGACTAACACCTTGAAGCGCACCCGGAAGACGACAGGCAGCCAGTGCAGCTCGCGCAAGAGCAGTGTAACGTGGGCAAACCTAACGGTTCCCATAATTGCTCGCGCGGCTGCATTCTGGACCAACTGAAGTCTCCGGGTGCACCTCAAGGGGAGCCCCATGTAGAGAGAGCCTTTTTCCCTTCCTTAGTAGTATGGAAGTTTCCATCCAAATCCTTCAATCCCTCTATCCTACGTTGTTCGCCTTCCTTCCTTAGGCGGTATGAGAGCCATCTGCCTGGCTTATTGGCATTCTCAAAATAATGTTGTTTAGACCATTTAATCTTAGAGGCTAACTCTTCTTTATCTAGCAAGCTAATCTGGTGTTGCCAGAACGTCCTTTCCTCGACCAGGTGTTCCTGCTCTTGCCCTTCCTGCATTCTCCGCTCAACTCTACTCAGATTATTCAGGAGTTCTTTCCGTTGTGCTCTTTTAATTTTGCGACAGTTAGTGCTGTATTTAATCAGTAAACCCCTCATAACTGCCTTAGCAGTGTCCCAAGTATTATAAATGGATGTGTCTTTGGTTTTATTCTCTTGGATAAAAAAACGCATCTCTTTTTTAAAAGACCCCATAAAGTCTTCATCTTGCAAAGCCCCCACCCACATTCTCCATCTAGTTTGCCTGTATCCAGGGATCTTCCATGTCAGCCTTATAGGACTATGGTCCGCCCATTCATTAGTACCAATTTCTATTCCGGATACCATTCCCCTCAGTTCTGGAGACATCCAGACCATGTCTAAAAGTGTCCAGGAATGGTGTCTGGGGGAGAAATAGGTTTATTGCCTTTTAATAATAATAATAATAATAATAATAATCTTTATTGTCATTGTAAAAATTTTCCCAGGGTTGTGTAATCTCCACACATCTTATATGCCAAATTCCTCCCTTATCTTATGACATATCCTTGGTAGGTTTTTTTTATTTCTTTCAAACCTCCTTGATTTCTCCCCCCCCCCCCCCGAATATAATCCTGAGTTTTATCCACCACTGCATTAAAATCTGCAAAGTTTTTGGTCATCGAGTCTTGTATAGCCTGCATCATCCCCTGGAGGGCTTGCATAGATGGGGGTTTGCCAGAAGTCGACATGTCTTCCAATGATCTAGTAGCTATCCCCTTGGGGCTTGGGATTGCAGAGGAGGGAAGGATTTTCGTTGTTGACTTAGCGGCGATGGAAGTTGTAGACATAACCGTATTACCGAAAGAGACCACTAGATGGTGATATAGCTCTTCGAATCTCCTCGATTCTGAGTCCACAGCATTTACCGCTTAGCCGGAAGAGACTTTTAATTAATAGATCATCACCCCCGTATGTTTAAGTTTCTTAATTCAAATTCAGTGAAACTCAGCAGGCAGTCCAATCTACTCCACTGCAATCCAGTTATAGGGGAGGTCCAGAATATTAGAACTCCCAGCAGGAGGAGAGAGAAGTAAATTAACTAAGAGAATTCCGTCACAAATCAGACACCTCCGGTATGGCAGTCGAAAACCCAGCAACAAGTAAAAATGGGGTAGTGGCCTCTTTTATAGATAATGAGTTGATTTTATGAGATCACTCAGATACTTGTGATTAATGTTTTTGGTCAGAGTCATAGTAGGGAATACCATCTGCTTTCACTATCATTCTCTTCTTTCTTTCTCTCCATCCCTCCACCTCTCCTTCCCTTCCCCTTTCTTTATTTCTCTTTCTTTCTCTCTCTATCTTTCTCCCTCCCTCCCTCCCTCCGAGTGGAAAGGGAAAGAAGCAGCACACAGAAAAAGAATGTGTGAGCATTCAAAATATATTATTTAATATACTATTGATAAACTAGTAATCAAATGGGTAAATAGGTAAATCAGAGTCTCAATAAAGATCAGGTGTGCCATCCGTTTTTTCACCTCAATTTCAAAGACATCACCCTGAAGAAAGTAGTTATCAATGCTTGACAAAAAGTCAGATGAAGGGGGAACAGATGTGGTTTGTTCCTGATACTCCCAATCCACTTCATTGGAGAATGTTTTATCAGGCGATGGTTTGTTCAAAGTTTCAGAGTCCTCCGTATTAATTCTGCGGTAGTTTCCGCCAAATATTAAGCGCCTGAGAAGATTATCCTTTCTTGATTTCTGAGACTCAAGTTCCTTCTCCAAAGGTTTCTCTGCTCTTTGTTCATTTTGAGGATTTTTCTCTTTCAGCTGCTGGTCGACTACAAGGTGTTTCCCATGGTTGGACCTTGTTGATCTGTTGCCAGATTCCAGAATGAGGTTGACTTTACCAGGCTCTTCCATACTATCATCATTCACCACAGTAGAGGTAGTCAAAGGTGGCAGCTCAGTTGGCAGGTGTAAAGAGTGAATGGATGCTTGAGGAAGCCTCTTAAGGGAAGAAAAGTGCTGAGGATGTAGTAGCACTGCAGGCTTCCCTGTGTTTTCAGCCATGGAATGTAAAGCACATTCTCCTCGCTCTGCTGAAAGTCTAACAGGAGCGTTTGCAAATCCTCTTCTTTTGGTTAGGAACAAAGCAAATAAATATTCTTCACTTGGTTTGTTTCCAAACTCATGAACTTTCTGTACCATTGTCCGATTGATCTTTAATTTTTCCACAGGAGTTTTAACATTCAGGCTGATATCTCCAGAAGCTTCTGACATTTGGGTAACCACATCATTTTGAATCTCCAGCTCATGAGTTTTCTCTTTGTTTTCTGTTAATTTTGCTTTTGTAACAACCAGTGGCTTCTTGTTATTCTTCAGAGGGAATAGCCGCCTTGCCACCTTCGTCCATTTTTCATCCATTTTATGTGAAGCTGGTTTTATTTGCTCTCCTGTACATGTTCCTTTAGTTGTTTTAAGTCTTTTGGTTACCAACTGAGGAAAGAAGTCTTTTGTATTTTTCTCATGACCATCTTGTACTATTTTTTGACGGCTTTTTGAGTATCCCACCCTGAGTGTGATTTTACCAGAAGCTTCTGAAATTTCTGTGGCCATTTTCTTTTGGGTCTCCAGCTCATGAATTTTCTCTTTTTTTTCTGTTATTTTTGGTTTGGGAGTGACTTGTGGCCACTTCTTAACCCTCAGAACTACTTGTTGTCTTGCAGGCTTCCACCATTGTTGAGGCATTGTGTGTGAAGAAAGTTTTAGTTGCTCTGCTTGAAGTTTTCCTACGCTTTCTGCAAATTGTTGCCTTTTAGTTAGGAACTTAAGAAATAAATCTTCTCCTCTTTGCTTTTTTCCAAGCTCATGATCTCCTTTTACTAATTTTTGATGGCTCTTTAACCATTCCAGATGGCTTTTAGATCTCATGTTGATATCACCGGAATGTTCTGAAATTTCTGCGGCCCCTTCCTTTTGGATATCCAACTCATGAGATTTCTCTTTGTTTTCTGTTAATATTGCCTTTGTAACAACCAGTGGCTTCTTGTTATTCTTCAGAAGGAGTAGTCGGCTTGCCACTTTCTCGTCGTTCTTTAACCCTGCTAAATAACTTTTAGATCTCAAGCTGATGTCCCGAGAAACATCCAAAATTTCTGTAGTTAAATCCTTTTGGAGTTCCAACTCTTGATTCTCTTCCTTTTTGGTTATTTTTGCTTTGGGTTCCACTTGTAGGACATTGGATGATTTGTACAGTTTTTTCAGCAGATTTTCATGAGTTTCATCCAAATATTCACGAGGATTTGATTTAGTTAATCCACTCCATAATTTTAAAATTGATGACCTAAGAAATTCAATGGAATTACCAATTGTCTCCTGTATATGAGGATTGTAATAACTGGGAGAATTGGCACTCCTTTTGCAATAAATGTTTGAGGCTGGGCATGGAAGTACAAATCCATTCAACCTTTCAAAAAATACCAGCATTCCAACCAGGAAAATTTGGGTGGCAAAGGGGGCAACACATCTCATGATGCCTATCCCCTCTCGCTCCTTTTACCCAAATGAAGGCTGCTTGGAATGTTGCAGCCAACAGTTGAGGTGATTCTATGCGGTTACCAAGCAACCAAATGTGATTTCATATGGAGGCTACAGGATAATGCCACTGCTGTGACATTATTCCTGACATCATAGAATTGCCCAAAACCATGACGACAATGTAGGTACTAGCCTCTTTTATAGATAATGAGTTGATTTTATGAGATCACTCAGATACTTCTGATTAATGTTTTTGGTCAGAGTCATAGTAGGGAATACCATCTGCTTTCACTATCATTCTTCAGCTCCTATAACAAATTACTGCACATTATTATATGTAGAAAACAGAGGGATCAGCAGTTGAAGAAGGAAAGTAATAGGACTATTACACACACACAAACATGGCGTCTTCTGAAGCCTAGGGCCAGAGTTTGTTGTGCTTCCTTTCTCTTCTTTCTTTCTCTCCGTCCCTCCTCCTCCCCCTCCCTTCCCCTTTCTTTATTTCTCTTTCTTTCTCTCTCTCTCTCTCCCTCCCTCCCTCCCTCCCTCAGAGTGGAAAGGGAAAGAAGCAGCACACAGAAAAAGAATGTGTGAGCATTCAAAATATACTATTTAATATACTATTGATATACTAGTAATCAAATGGGCAAATAGGTTAATCAGAGGCTCATTAAAGATCAAGTGTGCCATCCGTTTTCTCACCTCAATTTCAAAGCCATCACCCTGAAAAAAGTAGTTATCAATGCTTGACAAAAAGTCAGATGAAGGGGGAACAGATGTGGTTTGTTCCTGATCCTCCCAATCCACTTCATTGGAGAATGTTTTATCAGGCGATGGTTTGTCAAAGTTTCAGAGTCCTCTGTAATAATTCTGGGGTAGTTTCCTCCAAATATTAAGCGCCTGAGAAGATTATCCTTTCTTGATTTCTGAGACTCAAGTTCCTTCTCCAAAGGTTTCTCTGCTCTTTGTTCATTTTGAGGATTTTTCTCTTTCAGCTGCTGGTTGACTACAAGGTGTTTTCCATGGTTGGACCTTGTTGATCTGTTGCCAGATTCCAGAATGAGGTTGACTTCACCAGGCTCTTCCTTACTATCATCATTCACCAAAGTAGAGGTAGTCAAAGGTGGCAGCTCAGTTGGCAGGTGTAAAATAGGACCCAGGAGTCCTCTGTGGTCAGCTCCCATTGAGGGGCAATGGGACTGTTGATGGTTACTTAGAGCAATGGAAGGGGCGGTTGGCAGCGGACTGTTGATGGTTACTTAGAGCGATCGAAGGGGTGGTTGGCAGCGCCTCCGTGATTGTACTTGCGGGAGTGGAACTGCTGCCAGTCCCTGTCCCGAAAGGACTGCCTGTCCTGGGATCGGTCAGCCGACTGATTGGAGGACCTACTAGTGGAAGGTTGGTTGAGGGAGGAGTCATTGGATCGAAAGGACTGGCATCTCGAGTAAGGGGTAGACTTCCGGTCCTGTTTCTTAGACATGTTGGGAAGGACTTTCCTCTTGTCCTTGGACTCAATATGGAATGAGTCAAGGATGTCGCCAAACAAGTTTGCCCCCTTGAAGGGAGCGGAAGCAAGTTTCCATTTATGTTTCTGGTCCGCTTGCCAATGGCGGAGCCAGACCAAGCGATGGGAGGTGACATTCGATGCCAGCGCCCTAGAGGCAAATTTAGCCGCAGACAAGGAAGCATCAGCGGAGTATTGGGATGCAGCAATAATCTTGGGCACATCCTGGTGAAGATGAATGTCACAGGAAGCTTAGCCTGAAGTTCCCTCAGCCATATGATAGACGCCCTACTGAAGAAGGACGTGGAGGAGGAGGCCTTAATGGCCCAGGCAGCTGCCAAATGAGTTTTGTAGCAGGCCTTCTCTGCCCATCTATCCTCGGCCTTAAGCCCTTCCATTTGTTCCGCTGGAAGGAGCAAATTAGTGGTGAGGGCCGCCACAGGGGGGTCCATCTCTGGAAGGACCAGGATGTCCTCCAAGGAGGGCTCCACAGAGTAGAGCTTTTTGTCACCGCCACTGGGCGCTGAGAGGGACCCAGGTTGAACCCATTGACGTTGAACCACGTCCAAGAATAGTTCAGGAACAGGGACTAGTTCCTGAGCATCGGGAGGAACTTTGAACATACTAGCATTAGGATTGACCTGTTGGGCCTCAGGGGCACCTTGGGCAGGTGGAGGTTTGACTCCCTCAAGACTAGTGTTCTTTGCCTTATGAAGGATTGACTTAAAAAGAGTGGGCTTGAAAAGGCCCTTGTACGCCGGGGCTTCAGGAGGGAGACCCTCATCTTCCGAAAGATCCGCATCCTCCTGATCAGCTTCCCCCAGGAGAGAAGCCTCGCTGACCACGGAAGATTCTAGAGAGGGATGGCAGACCCTACTGCTAGAGACAGGGGCGGCAGGAACAGTCACAGCTGGAGTGGTAGGTGTGACTACCTGGGGAACAACAGGAGGGAGCACTGGTTAAAGTTTCTCTTTCCAATGAAAGAGAATGATCCCCTGCGAAATGGCCCTTGCAATCACTGCCTGCATGTGTGGGGAGAGGTCAGGATCCTGGGTGACAGAGGAAGCAGGCACCACCTGACCCTGCATGGCAGGAACCAGGTGGGAAGGAGCAAGATCCTCCAGAGGTGGCACCTCTGAAGTGAAGGATGGAGCAGGCGAAGAGGGACAGGATAAGGACCTGTCAGGGGACAGGTCCTGGGATGCCACCTCCTCCTCAATTATGTTCAGGGGGTATCCTTCAGGGAGATGCCCCCCAGAGACGTGTGATTACGTGACAGTGTGGTGTCTGCGGGACCCCAAACCTAGTTGGAGACTAGGCGGGCTCCGAGGAAGAAGGCAACGACACGCTATATGGTTTACACGAGAGCGCAGGTGGTGAAGAGCTCTACGATTCACGAGGAACCTCAGGAAGCCTCGAGCCCCACCCGACGGTCTCTTTTATTAACTACATACAAGGAAGTAACATACATGGCCCAATAATATGCATTGTTACCTTATATGGGCATAACTTTTGTTCTTAGTCCCAAGTGGCATGGCCTATGTCACATGGGGGTGTTGCCATTGCAGGGAAATAGAAACTTAAGCAACTCTTTACAGTGAATGGAAAATCATGGACGCCATTATCACAACATCTCCTCTGTTTTTGTTTTCTGTTTTTTATTGGAACTGGAAACATGGAGCTCTTACGTCCATGGTATGAAGTGCTATTTCAGGTTGCAAGTTGTCCTTCGACCCCAAGCTTCCTCTGTCCACACTTGTTACTCCCAGCTCTTCTCCTGACTCATTATCTGAGGAGAACTGAAGTAAAGGAGCTTTGTTTTCATCTGTTGGTACCAAGGCATAGGCGCTCTTATTGAGCAACATGTTAATGTGCAATTCAGTTTTTGCTTCAGCAATCGCATTCAGGCTTTTCTTAATCATAGATATGAAAATAGGTAATAAACATGGTAATACAATACATCCCATAGCAATCATGGCAACAAGTATAAAAAGAGCTTTCAATCCAGGGAATTTGGGAAGGATACCGTTGAATATATCCCCCAAATTGAGGCCTGTCCATTTCTGTACTGGTACATGTGCAATCTTTACCATTTCTGCAGTTAATTGCCCGACAACCTCTCCACTATTGTCTATCTGGATACAACAGTTGGAAAGGTTAAACTTCCCACAGACACCCCCTTCTTTGGCTAAAAGATAGTCCAGGGCTAGCCTATTTTGCATAATGTATGTTCTAGAAAGGGCACTTTCTTTGGCAAGTTTTTTCAATGCTTGAGCTGTCTTATTGGTGATGATCTCTACTACTGCTTGGAGTCGAATTATTCTGTTAAGCATATAAATGGGGGTCCTATACCCCCAGGGGCCGTCCAGTGCCCAAGAAGCGGGGTCATAATAGGCAATAATACGCTCAGGGGGCCATTCATCATCCTTCCAGTGCCCTATTTTCACATTACCCTGTACATTGCTTAAATCCCTTGTATTCCTTATTTCTTCATATACCGGCAAACCCAGTAGTTGTTTGCGAGGAAGCGGTAGCAGGAAGAAGGAAGGTTGAATAACACCTAGGACACAGCTACCCGACCATCCAGGGGGAAGGACGTTATACGCATAAGCGCCGCAAATCCAGTATAACCCATCAGGAGTGCGCCAAGGGATGGTATCGTTTTCTGGGTCATTCAAAAAGGACATTTTTGATATATTTTGTAATACCTTAACAGGGTCAGAGGAGTGAGTGGGCCACCATTGATTATTAGTCCATTGGCCTAAACATAACAAATTGCCAACTGGCGGCCTGGCGTTACTTGCATTTGGGTGAAAACACACCTTCCCCACCTGGGAGGTTGACAGCAGCCATGTTTCATTAAACTTGGTGGATGTAAAGGTAAGATTCTTCTCATTAATGAGAAGGTCTGTATAATTGGCTTCTTGTGCTGTCCAAGGCCAAGCGTCTCCCATTTTTGTGCCTCCACAAACGAAACAGTTCTTTACGACTAATTCTTTTGCTATAGTCTCTGCCAATTGCACAAACATGTTGTGAACTGTAGGAGGAACAGGTAAATCGTTTAATTTAGCAATTTCCTCCTCGTATTCCCAATATGCCCTAAGAGGCTTAAGTGTTACCTTTTTTGTTTCAACCTTAATAATCAAATATCCATATGGATCTTTACCTTTTCCATTAATACCCAGTCCCAAGCCGTAATATGTCGTTTTCGGATATTGAGAGGATTCGGCTGAAATACAAACATTGTTACATTTTTCGCTCATACAGGAAGTAACAGACGATCCTAAGGTAAGGTTCAGGTTTGCAGGGCCTGGTGAGGCCGGAAAAAGTCCAGGCTCGGCAGGGGAGTACCAGTAATTGTATGGGTCCCTGAAGGAGATCTGTCCTGTTGATTGTACCTTTGCTCGAGTAAACAGGTATTTGCTGTTTTGTAAATAGGTCCGTTCCCAGGACTGTCCCCCCATCTCCGTTCCCTTGACCAATTCTAATAGCGGTGCAGGCATCAAAGCATACAGTCATAATTTGTGTGTGGCCTTGTACTGGAATATCCCGGGAGTGCATATGTGCGATATATCCTTGTCGGGATTGGGCTGTCGTAAACAGTGAGGACGGGATGACAAAATTGTCTGATGCAGGGGCCCAATCGCCTCCTCTGTAGCCATATACGTAAATGGTGCCGTATATGGGGCCCAGGGCTTCAGGTGTGTAGCAGTGATGTTGGTTGCTGTGATCTAGGCATTGATGGTAATGGGTGTTATTATGGATGCATGGAGGCAGCTGGTGGGCGCATTGTGGTTTTTGAGAGTGGTATATCAACGTGTGCTGAATCTTATTGCCAGATTTCGTGGTTTGGGTGCAGTTGGTGCAGTTGTTAGTGGAAACAGCACGCCGAACCCGTATACCCTTGTGTCCTTTTTGTACGCCAAGTGATAATGTCAATCTGGTGGATGTAGCAAGACCTTTTACACTCTTTACGATTTCGCACTGGTACAGGCCAAGGTCTATTGGCTGTGGAGTTTTAATGGTCAGTTGGGTAGACCGATAGTGAAATGTTTGCAAATAATGTTGTGAATCAGTGGGAAGCCATGTGTTGTTAAAAAACCAGCGCCATAAGGTACCTTTCTTTTTGATCGGAGATCTCTGCAGGCAAGACATCGTCGGGGAATAAGGAGGTCCAAACGAGGTGGTAAAATGGACTTGATGTGCTCTGATGAGGGTGTTGAATTTTGGGAGAGGTGTAAGGTGATCATTCCGGTGGTGTGGCAGTTGAAGATTGACCAGCTGCGGTAGGAGGAGACACATCATCATGCTTAAGGGGAGCATGATATGGGCGGACATTGCGAGCCGGGACGCACAGGACACGGTCTTCCAGTTGCACTGCTGCGTAGCCTTTGCCCCAAGTGATTAATTCAGCAGGTCCTTTCCAGGCGGGGTCCGGCAGTTGCCTATAATACACAAAGGGTCTGGAGGTGGGAACAGAAGGTTTAGAAAAATGGCGAGATGCCGCAGAACAGGCAGGAGTGCCAGAAAGATTGAGAAAATTCAAAGTGTAAAGACATGTATTTAAAACATTCTGCAATGCTGGGAGGCTAGGGGGACTGAGTCCTTTTGACCCTGTGAATCGGTTTAATGCATTTTTAAGTGTTTGGTTAGCCCTTTCCACAATAGCCTGCCCTTGGCTATTGAAGGGGATTCCAAATTTGTGAGCAATAGACCAGCGGTGACAAAACTCCGCAAAGGGGGAGCTAGTGTATGCTGGACCATTGTCTGTTTTTAAAACTTTTGGGCATCCCAGCGTTGTGAAGGTCCGAATGCAATGATTGATCACTAGTTTTGTAGTTTCTCCTTTCTGAGGAGTGGCCATGATGAACCCTGAAAAGGTATCAATTGACACGTGTAAAAACTTCCATGGTGCAAATGGAACGTACTGTGTGACGTCCATTTGCCATGTGTCACATGCCTCAATTCCTCTGGGATTAACTCCCTGAGGGAGACTGTTGGCCTGAAGACTACAGGTTGGGCATTGTTGTACAATAGCTGTAACTTCGGCCATTGTAATTCCAAATTGTTTCATCAGTGCTTTTTTGTTCTGGTGAAAGTATGTGTGGCTCTCCCCTGCAGTTAAGGGGGAGGGCATAGGTGTTTGTATGGTGACCGGCATAGCACTGCAGGCGGTATCGGCTTGCTGATTGCCTTCAGAGATTATGCCTGGTAAATTCTGATGACTACGTATGTGTGCCACGAACAAGGGATGAAGCCTTGCTTGCAACAAGGATTGTAATCGTAAAAACAACTGCATAAGTGTTTGTGGTGTGGATAGGGAAATATAAGCGTCGAAAATGTGCACCATGAGTTGTGACACATATAGGCTGTCCGTAACAACATTAAGAGGTTGTAAAGAAAATTGTTGCAAAGCCAAAACAAAGGCAGCCAACTCAGCTTGTTGTGCCGAGGTTTGAGGTTGTGTTAATAATTTGTGCCATTCATCAGCAGCCTGCCATACGCAGGCGCCGTGTGTCTTTGAGCCATCGGTGAAGACGGTCAGGGCGTCTGGGATAGGGGTTGTGACAATGGGTGTTTGCATGGACACGGGAAGTGTGCGGACCAATTGGAGTCTTGGATACGCAGGAAGGTGGCAAGAAATTGTTCCTACCCAACCTTCCAGAGCAAATTGTAGATCATCCGACTGTTGGTACAAGGGTTCCCAGGTTGAATTCTTAAATGGGATGTAAACGGTATGTGGCTCTACAGCCATTAAGTGGCGGGCGCGTTTACGGCCTTTGTCAATGAGTTGCGCAATTTGTTGTGCCCTCGTGGTTAATGTATTGCGAGATGTATGCGGCAAATGTATCCATTCCAAAATCAAAAGAGTGTTTTTTGTGGGAGTTTGTGTCAAAAATGCCGTGAGCAGTGCAGGAGTGGAGAGGATAGCTAGTGAAAGAGGAGTGTTTACAATGGCACGGTCAACCCAACGTTGTTGTATGAGGGTATTGATTGTGTGAATGGCTTCCTTTTGAGCTGGGGACAAAAAAATTGTGTTAGCAGGATGTTTCGAGCCCGTTAGTCCATGGAATAAAGGGGTCAAGGTTGAGGTTGGAATGCCCAAATAGGGGCGAGCCCAGTTAAGGGTGCCCAGATATTGTTGCAACTGCACCAGTGTCATAGTGGACGGAATATCGATTGTGGGAATGACTGGTGAGGCCGTTGCCTGTAACAGTTTGTGACCCAAGTATTGCATTGGATATTGGGTCTGGATTTTTTCAGGGGCGATATGGAGTCCTGCAGAGGTTAATAAAAGGGTTAGTCGTGGTAGGGTACGCAAGACAGTTCCCTTAGGACCTGGTGCAGCCACAAGGATATCGTCCATGTAATGATACACCAGAAAGGTGGGAAATTCCTGGCGATATTGGGATAAAATGGAGTCCACATAATATTGGCACATGGTTGGAGAATTTAACATGCCTTTGGGGAAGTGTTTTCCATTGATAGCGTTCCGTTGGTTTGGAATTGTTGAGTTCCGGAACGGTAAAGGCAAACAAAATTCTATCTGCTTTATCCAAAGGGATGCAGAAGAAACAATCTTTCAAATCGATCACAATTAAATCATAATCCTGTGGGATTAAATTAGGATTAGGCAATCCGCATTGCAAGGGGCCCATAGGTTGAATAATTAAATTGATGGCGCGTAAATCCTGTAGGAGGCGCCACTTGCCGGATTTCTTTTTCAATACGAAAACCGGAGTATTGTAGGGGCTGGAAGATGATTCAATATGCCCCAAGGAGAGTTGTTCGTCGACTAGTTGGTGGAGAGCGGAAAGTTTTTCCAATGGCAAGGGCCATTGGTCCACCCACACAGGTTGGGAGGTGGAGAGAGTGAGTTTCATGGTTAGGGAATGTGTAGGGTGGCGTGAAGTTGAGAAAGAAGGTCACGACCCCAAAGATTAAAGGGGAGAGGCAAGATGTAGGGTTTAAGGAAAGCGGTGACAGAGGAGCAAGAAGTAATAGCGGAGAGCCACTGGGAGCTGACCTTGGCCGCCTGGGCGCCGCCCACGCCAAGGACGGAAGGAGAATCAGTGGACTGCCAGGTTGAGGGCCATTCCAAAGCCCGGATTACTGAGGCATCGGCACCAGTGTCCACAAGGCCTGAAAAAGAAAGGCCGTTGAGAATAACGGTAAGAGAGGGTTTGGAGGCAGTGATAGGTTGTGAAAGGGCGAAAACAGAGTCTGAGGAGGGGGTTAACAAGATGAGAGTGGCTACGATGCAGCCTTTGGAAAGAGTAAAGCAACGATCGCCAATAACGGCGAGGGAGAGGTGGTGCAGGGAGGAGGAGTCGTAGAGGAAAGGAGCGGCAACCACGCCCTCGACAGTGAGGGTGGAGTTAGGCATCAACAATACCGGAAGAGAAGGAGGGAGGGGGGAAAAAAGAGTGACAGTCAAGGGGAGCGTAAAAACAGAGCCAGGGTCGTCATAAGAGATGTCTTCCGACAAGGAAACAGGAAAAAGGGTGGGCGAAAGCGGAGGGGTAGAGAGGTAAAGGTCAGGCTTTGGAGTGGGGCTACCTGAAGGCCCCGAAATTAGTTTTCCGAGGAGGGGTTGGAGGGAGGCGGGTTAGAGCGACATTGCGAAGCCCAGTGAAAGCCTTTGCGGCAACGTGGGCAAACAGTTTTTGGCTTGGCTTGCGGGGCGGAGCCGCGAGAAAACCCGCGGGGCTGCCCACCGCCCCCAGGTTGACGACATTGATTTTTAAAATGGCCGGGTTTACCGCAGTTAAAGCAATTACCAGAGGGACGGGAAGCAACGAAAAGGGAATCGTGGTTATCGGGTTGGGGGTTAGAGGGCTGGAGGTGAGAAGCAAGGGCAGCGGCAAGAGCGTTTGCCGTGTGTGAGGTAGAGCCCACAGCTTGGCAAGCACGGAGATAGTCAGCAAGGGTGGCGTGCGGGACAGACTGTAAGGGACGAAGAATCGCCTTACATTCATTATTAGCGTTAGTGACAGAAAGATTGGAAAGAAGTGCAGCCTGAGCGTCAGGATTATCAATTTGTTTGTTAATGGCTTCAGACAAGCGATCGATAAAGGAAGAGTAAGGTTCAGTGGCCCCTTGAAGAATAGAGGAAAAGGCCTGAGTAGACTTAGCAGGGTCAGAAACGCGACGGAAAGCATTTAAGGCAGCATTGCGCATGATGTCGTAACCACCCCCGCCCATGGTAATTTCTTGGCGCGGGGTTTGGACAGTGCCTTCACACAAGAGATGGTCAAGAGTCACATTGGGAGGTAACCCGCGAGCAGCGGCAGCAGTAACAGACATACGGTAGTCACTCATCCAGGTGGAAAGGGGAGCAGAGGACAGAAGCATGCCGGCCATGGAACGCCATTCCGAGAAAAGAATATTATGTTGGGCCGAGACATTTTCCATAAGAGTGCGAACATAGGGAGAGGAAAGTCCATACTTAACAGTGGCAGATTTAAGTTCTTTTAAAATGTCCCAGTCCATGGGTTGGTAATGGGGCGTAGGGACGTTAGCGCCTTGAGGAGTGTGAAGAACCATTGGAAAACAGGAAAGGTCATCGGCGCTAACACGGCCAGAGGCAAGAGCGTGTTGAAAGGAGTTGAGAATAGGCGGAGGATTATCCAGGGGTGCAGGAGGTGAAGGATGAGGAACGGGGGAAATGGAAGGTGGGGGAGCATAGGGCGGAGGGTGAGAGTGAAGGTGAGCGTCGGAGGGTTCTTGAAGAGGAGGTTCGGAAGTAACGGGATATAAGGATTTATCGTGGGGGACATCTGGAGTGTCAGACGGAGAGGTAGAAGAGGGAAAAAGAGTATTGAGAGCGGCCATAAGGGCGCGCCAAGAGGACAGAATGTGAGGAGGAGCGTGAGGGTGTTGGTGAAGATATTTACCCATGCGCTGCCAAGTGGAGAGGCGAAGAGAGCCTTCGAGAGGGTAAGCAGGACAGTGAAGATTAACGTATTGAAGGAAAGTGGAAAGGTCCTTTTTAGAAATAGGATAAACGGTGGTGCCGTTAACTTTTTGCAGACAATTAGCCTTCTTGACTAAGGAAAGGAACTCGTCCCTGTGAACTGACGAGACTCGAGAGAGTGAGGAGCCCATACTTACGAAAAGGGGCCTACTCCGAGGCGCGTAAGATGAGAGTCAAGGCAACGTGATCCTAGACATGGTCCACGTCGTGGGTCACCAGATGTGATTACGTGACAGTGTGGTGTCTGCGGGACCCCAAACCGGGGTGCACCTAGTTGGAGACTAGGCGGGCTCCGAGGAAGAAGGCAACGACACGCTATATGGTTTACACGAGAGCGCAGGTGGTGAAGAGCTCTGCGATTCACGAGGAACCTCAGGAAGCCTCGAGCCCCACCCGACGGTCTCTTTTATTAACTACATACAAGGAAGTAACATATGGCCCAATAATATGCATTGTTACCTTATATGGGCATAACTTTTGTTCTTAGTCCCACGTGGCATGGCCTACGTCACATGGGGGTGTTGCCATTGCAGGGAAATAGAAACTTAAGCAACTCTTTACAGTGAATGGAAAATCATGGACGCCATTATCGCAACAGAGACGCCCCTTCCCTGGATTGGGGAGAGAGGAAACTCCAGCCGCTAGGCGTTGGGCCTTCTCAAATTGTTTATCAAGGGCCCTCTGCCTGCATGCAGCATCCTTGTCAGCAGCCCTGGAAGGGGGAAGATATGGGTGGCTGGATGGACTGACCCCAACCCCTTTCCTAGGCCTCTTACCTTTCCCTTGAATGGGTGTCTGCCCAGCATCTAGGGGAGGGACTGGTCTACTCTCAGAGAAAGGCCCGGGCTGCTCCATGGTACAGATGGTCTGACCTTAGTCACACTTGAGAGCGAAGGAGACTCAGGAGGTGAAGGGCACGAAGTGCAGACACTGGCAAAAAAATAAAGGAAATTAACAAATTAATATCACATGGAAAAAAACACAAGGAATAAACAGAATATAAAACTGTTGCAAAAATACCAGGAACTGCCACATCAATAGAGGTAATTAAAAAGACCACCCAACCTTGAAGTTGTGAGGCCTAGCAGATAAGGGAGGGAGGACAGCAAGGCCTTGCAGGCCCCTCCCTGTGCTGGAAAATGGGAGCGATGCCTCCAAGAACCAGCACCGCCCACCAGTAAGGTCAGAGTGGGGGCAGCTCCTCCAGACACCCAAAAGGGACTGCAAGCAACTAGGCGGCTATCTGCAGGAGCAGGGGTACGAATTTGGCACCTTGTACAAAAAGGCACGAAATTTGAGTCTCCAAAATGGCTGCTGCCAGGAAAACAAGCAAGAAGAAGGCTTCAAAATGGCGGCCGCCATGCATTTGGCATGTAAAGATCCTCAAAATGGCCACCGCCAGTCACTGACTGGAAAGGGAGCCTCCAAAAATGGCCACCACCATAAAGGCAAGGCACGTGGCTCGGAATGTGGCCAGTGCGCCGGGGAATGAAGCAAAGCGGCGGCAGCCGCACTTGCCTTTTAAAAGTGCTCCACTGCCCAGCTGAGAGATTAAGGCTGCAGGGCTGCACTGCCGCCCCAAGCGGTGCGGACAGCAAGAAAATGCCCCCCCCTCCACGATCGCTCCTACCTCTGAGTCTCAGGGAATGCAGAAAAAAGGTAAAAAATCGCCGAAAGGAGAAAGGAAGAACAAAAGGGTAAAGTGAAGGCCAGGAAATAAAAGCAAAAGAATTTAAGGTAGAGAGTCCAAGCTAATGGTTAAAACAACTGGAACTCTCAGAAAACACGTCCGACATTGGGCAACTGAGGAAAAATTCTGGGGTGCACAACCATAAGGAGGAGTGGCCAGGACGAAAAAGATTCCTCAGTTCCCAGGGCAACCAGACTGAGTTAACCCATCACTTGGACTCTCCAAGCAGTGTGCTGGAAAAGCAAACATTTAAATAATTGTATTGATACCATAGTTGGATGTGTTCCTTGATCATTGGCAGCACATACTTGATGTTGAAAAGTATTTTTAATATATCTTTTAATAAAATCTTTTTTAATATATATTTTTATATATATTTTTAATATATCTTTTAGGAGAAAGCTATGTTAACATTTCTCTGTTTTTGGCAAGAAAGCAACAAGGATATTTTCATTTGGGGTTGGAAGGTTGAGAAAGTGCTCAAAAATTTTTCATTTTGAAAAGCAAGCATGCAGACTGTCCAAATGTCTACAGTGGTTTACTGTCTCTAGGTGGAAGGCACTCTACCTTTCATAAGTCCATCCATTATCTCTCACAGAGTACTAGCTGTCTTAAGGAGCGGGTGATGATTCTAGGCCCCTATCTGTCCTCTGTTGCTTAGGATTTGCAGACGGATCTCTACTAGCTTGTAGAAAACCCTTGTGTTTTGCAAACCTTCACCCTTTCTTTTTTCTTTTTTCCCTGTCACTCCCTCTCGGGTGAGGTTTTCTTCTCCTTTGCTTGCTGCCTACGATCTCAACAGAGACTGTTTGCTTGCCAAGGTGAGCTATTTTATTCAATTGAATTGTTGCTTTATTAATAGTTTATAAAAGAGAATGATAGACAGAGAAAGAAAGAAAGAAAGAAAGAAAGAAAGAAAGAAAGAAAGAAAGAAAGAAAGAAAGAAAGAAAGAAAGAAAGAAAGAAAGAAAATTAAGAATTAACTGTGGAATATACTAAGAATGCTCCCGACTTCAGACCTGCTGGGTTGAAAAGTAATTTGGCCTTGATGTTTGGATGCCTAGTACAGCTGTTTAATTGCAGCAAAAAAGGGATTGGATTGGATTATTGTCACAAATATCAGATCTGAGCCTGGTGCTGAGACCAATAAAGAACACAAGGCAGGCTTTGTTTCCTTTAATTGAAAATGCAAAGGAATCTTGAACAATAATCTAAGAAAGCTTTATACATTTTCCCTAAAGCAGAAGGTGGGATAAGGTGAGATATATAAGAAAAACCATCAAATACAGGTAGTCCTTCAGTTACAATTGTAATGGAGCTTCCCCATTCCATTCATAACCCGAGGATTTGTGGGAATAAATCTCGTACCTTGAACAGGATCATTCCCTCCTTTCGCTCATGCATTTGAAAATGAGGCTTGTTAAGTGGACATGAGGTATTTCAGGATGGAGAAGGCCATAGAAGGCCTACTGATGGAACAGGCCACCTGCCTAAGACCAAAGACGGCCTCCCCAACCCACTGAAATACCTCATGCTCCCCACAATTTCTTTCCCCACCCAACCTACCACACCAAAGGTTACTTCCTTTGTAAAGATCTAGCAAGCAATCTCATCTCCAACTTCTCGGCCGTGCGCGCCCCTCTGCAGTTCTGTCTGGGCCTCTGCAGGCCTCACTCAGCAGGTTGCCAGCTGAAATGGAATTTCTGAGGGGCGAATCTGGCCCTCCAATACTCCATTCAGATCTCCATGGGCCTCCCCTGACCCTCCAGGCCGAAATGGACTTCCAGGGATTGGATCCGGCCCTCTGAGGCTCCATTCAGCCCTCCATGGGCCTCACCCAAAATGGAGAAAATGGAGATCCCGAGAGAAAGGAAGTTCTGAGGGGCAGATTTATCTCTCAGAAGCTCCATTTCAGCTGACAATGTGCCAGGCAAGGCCTCTGGATGCCTGAACGGAACTTCAGAGTTCCTTGCGAACAAACATTCTTTGTTCTTGCAAGACAGATTCCACAATTACAGCCTTCTCAGTCTCCTTTCAAGTGTATGCACTAACTTTGCTTTATTTTATCAAACAGGCCATCATTCCTCCCCCCTTTTGAATCTGAAAATAATTTAATTTTCCAAGATTTAACTAACATCAATATCCGTGTACAGAGAGACCGTGTAGTCTGCTTACAGGCAGAAAGGCAAAGCAGAAGGCATTGTAATCCTTCACAGTGATTATGCACCTAATCAAAAACAAGATGAATTTTACAAAGAACTCCACGAGAAAATTATGGAGTTAGAATATACTGATATTTGCATGATGGGAGATTTTAACGGAATTACAAAGCAGAATATAGACTATAAAACATGTAAGACAGCAAAAACTTACATGTCCCAAAATCCTTTTTTAGAATGATAGAGGAAGTGAACTTAAAAGATATCTGGAGAGAGAAAAAACCCACCAAAAAACAATACACCTACTACTCCAATAGGCATTTATCACTCTCAAGAATTGATATGATTTGGCTCTCCTCGGATTTAAGTGGCCTAGCAATAGAAGAAAATAGAAATAGAAACCAGTACCTGGGCAGACCACAACCCAATGACAATTAAGTGGAGTGGGCAAAGAATTAGATCTAGTTGGACGTTAAACAATACAATATTGAAAGAAAAGGACTTTGTATTCAAAATGAAAAAAGAATTGGATTTTTTTTTAAAGAAAATAAAAGAGGAGATACATCTATCCAGAACCTATGGGACGCAATGAAGGCAGTTGCCAGAGGTTTGATAATAGACTATACAAGAAAAAGAAATATAAAGAAACAATACATAGGTAAAGGTCTAGAAAATGAATACAAGACAATGGAAAAAGAACTACAGAAATTCCCACAAAGAAAAGATATTAGAATGAAAATGGACACAATTAAACACAAAATGGACTTACTGGAAAAGGAGGAACTGGCACGAAAGATTAGAGCTGCAAAACAGAACTATTTTGAAAATGCAAATAAGCCAGGCAGATGCTTGGTGTACAAACTGAGGAAGGAGAAAGAAATGAGGAAGATTCAACACTTAAAAGATGAACAAGGACAAATACACTACGTAAATAAAGAAAAGAAGCTATTAAAAGACAAAATAACAGGAAGGCTCCGGGGCCAGATGGTCTACCAGTGGAGTTTTATAAAACCTTGGAAGAAATATTATCCCTCTCTTTACTTAAAGTGATGAATGAAATTATGGCTGGAAATAAAATGCAAAACTCCTGGTCAGAAGCATATATTTCATTGATACCAAAGGAAGAAATGGACCTTACTCTAATTAATCAAGGTTCACACAATTATTGCACAACCTTAGCTGTGAATTATGGCTCACAATCAAATGGGGTACTATTTGGCAGCCCAAACCTAGGAATACTTTCTTTCAGTAGAACTTTTACTACTTCATAGGCTTTATTAGTTCTGCAAGCAAAAGCCTCAGGCCATCCTGTAAAGGTATATATCAGTACCAAAACATAATTAATTCAGTGAAGTCTATTTCCCAAATGTCCCCTGGATATTTATTTTAAGTTTGGCATCACTGCGGGACAGTCGTGTATGGTGGATTGAGAGGAAGAAAGAAGGGTGCCTTGCAGGTCATGGAGAGCAGTGGCTCTTCTGCTTGATCCAAGGCTGCCTCCCATCCAACAACGAAGAGGAAAGACGGCCATTGTGGCTACCATGAAGCTGGGACAATTGAAGAAAGAAATGTGCTGGAGTGGTTCGTAAACAGTGGACTGGAAGTGGGTGAGGTGATTTTCAACTTTTATACTAGAGATTTAATCTTAAAGAAAAGGGGAGACATGATAGCAGTGTTCCGATGTCTCAGAGGGTGCCAGGGGAGACATGATAGCAGGGGAGACATGATAGCAGTGTTCCGATGTCTCAGAGGGTGCCACAAAGAAGAGGGAGCCAAACTATTCTCCAAGGCACTTGGGGGCAGGACAAGAAGCAATGGGTGAAAACTAATCAAGGAGAGAAGCAACTTAGAACTAAGGAGAAATTTCCTGACAGTAAGAACAATTAACCTCTGGAACAGCTTGCCTCCAGAAGTTGTGAATGCCCCAACCCTGGAAGTCTTTAAGAAGATGTTAGATAGCCATTTGTCTGAAATGGTATAAGGTTCCTGCCCACGCAGGGGGTTGGACTAGAAGACCTACAAGGTCCCTTCCAACTCTGCTATTGTATTGTAAAAGAAATTCCAGAAGAAAGACTCTCTAAAGTAGTGAAAAAGCTGTGAATAAACACTCAAAGAAACATCATAGACCCAAAAGAAAGTGAAACCTAAATTGAGTACACAATATGATATGTAGAAAGACTGGACTCGAATATTATATTGGCAATATTTTGAAAAGGCAATTTAAAATGCTGGGGATATTTGGTTGATTATTAGAAGAAATTGCTTGAAGAAAATCAGAACAGCAATCAGCTGTTTGATTTTGTGTAATGTTGAAATTTTAGGAGAAGGTGCCATCTACTGGTGAAATAATATTTATTATATTCTATTATTATATTATAAAATATATTTTTACAAGGCTGGGAATAACCCTGGAATAATCTGAGAAGTGATAAAATAGAAAAGAGGGTGGAGACAAAAAACACCTGGAAGACTCTCTTTTTGCATATTGTTTTATGCCTATTTGCTTCATGGCTGAGGAGGAACAAATTGTGAGACTTGAAAATTTCTAAATAGAATGGATTACCATTACCTGAAATTATCATTGAAATTGAAGAGTTGACTGTGGCTTAAGGCTGTGAGAAATCTGATGGATCACTTAGGGTTCTAAAAGTTGTCTGATAACTGCTTAAGAGGTGAAAGAAGAAAAATTTAAAAAAGACTTTTTGGAGAACTTGGAAGGAGTAAACTGACCTGTTGAGGACTATAAAGAACTATAAATATTGTGCATTTTGAGGAATAATTTTGGGACTGAGTAAACAGATCTGTTCCCATTGCTCTTCAAAAGTTATGGAAGGAACCCCTCAGGAAAAACTCTTCCCTGGAGATGCTTAGTTATTTACAACTTGTTACTCTGAAAATCCTGTTTATGAGGATCAGTCTCAAGATTTATTGGCAACACTCTTATGAGCTTCACTTTTGAAAAGCAAATTTTAGTTCATATCATGTTGCATATAAAAATTATAAAAACTGAAAACATTGCTCACTAATCTGCATTTTTGCCAGCTGAATTTATATGTATAGCATTGGCTTCCTGCTACATTCCCACAGTCCCATATCCTTGATTCTCCATTCTTCTTGGCAAATTCAAACAATTTTCAGTGCTGAAAAACACTAAACTTGAGATTGTCAGGTGGGCATGCATGTTACTAAAGCCAAAAAGAAGTAAAAGCCCAAACAGCTAAGTGGTTACCTGCAACATGCACTCTTAAAGCTATGGAGAGAAATGCAGGCATGTGTTTCAGCATAAGAGGCAATTAAGGCTTCTGCTGCTTAGTTATTGCTTGTACATGCACAGAAAAGTCTTGTGACTAAAAAGGCCGTTTGAGTCCATTTTGAGAAACGGAAATATATACTGTACATTATTTACTTATGATAGTAAATGATAGGAGTTTGTGTACTCCTCCAATACAGAAATATATGCCATATACTGTATCAGGGATGTTAAACTTGCTGCTCACAGGCCAGATGCCTCACGCACTGGCCACACCCACCACAGTTTAGCGAAGGAGATAAAAATCCTGATATGTCATTTGATAACAACATGACACTGCAAGTTTGACACCGCTGGCATATTTGATTTCAACATTGTCAAAAGTGTTTTATCCAGTGTATCATCTCACTATTTTTTCTCTTTAATTGTTTCTTTAAGGATATTTAAAGGCCGATTCGCTCCCATAGAGATGGACTTCTCCGGGTGCCGTCCACTAGACTGTGCCAGCGGGCGGCGCCCAGGGGAAGGGCCTTCTCTGTGGCGGGCCCGACCCTCTGGAATGACCTTCGCCCCGAAATTAGAACAACTACGGACCTCCGCTCCTTCCGTCAAAAATTAAAAACGCACTTTTTCCGCTTGGCCGGCCTGTTATTGTTTTAATTGGTTTTTAAGGGGTTAATTTTTACCATTTTGGGTTTTTAGCGCAGGGATAACTTGTTTAATTTGATTTTTATATATTTATGATGTATTTATGGTTGTATGTTTTTTAATTCCTCTGTGCACCGCCCCGAGTCCCTTTGGGGAGAGGGAGCGGTCTATAAATTAAATTTATTATTATTATTATTATTAAATATTCTTTAGGATTGGTTGCGTGTATAATATAGATTGGCTTTTACTCGGTAATTGAAATCTCTGTTGTACTCTCTCTAAATGTAGCTGTAACTGTTTTAAAGACACTCACTGAGTTTTAAAGTCATTTAAGCCAGGCAGGATAATCACTCCATATTGACAGTACTATGGATAAAGATGGCAGCTTCCTAGCAGTTCCTCCAGAATGACCATTGGTCTTACCTGTGAATGGTCCTTCTCTAGACGCTGCAGAGTGTCCAAGCACGGGTTATCCTCAGCTTGCTGCCCATTGGACTGAGTTTAACTTTGATGTGTAGCCACGCCTCTTGCCTCTGCATAGGGCCAGTTCTAAAAACGAAGGTAGACCAGAAAAAACACAGAACAAACTGGAAACAACACTAGTCTTAACCCTCGAACCAAACATGGGACCAGTTCCCACCACGTCCAGGGTGGGGTTTGGACACTCCGCAGCGTCTAGAGAAGGACCATTCACAGGTAAGACCAATGGTCATTCTCCTAGACGCTGCTTGGAGTGTCCAAGCACGGGACATGCCAACGCTATGCAGTCCCTGGGAGGGGAGAGTCGCCTGAGTGGGAACTGGGAGCATCAAGGACCCTCTGGAGAACACGTCTGCCGAAAGAGGCCTCCGAGGATGCAAATACGTCCAACTTGTAGTGTCTGATAAACGGCACAGGTGAAGACCACGTAGCGGCCCTGCAAATCTCATCGATGGGGGCCTGGGTGGCCCAGGCAGCCGTGGTTGCAGCGCTCCTGGTGGAGTGAGCGGTAATGCGTGGAGGTACGGCTCTGGATCGGTGCTCATATGCCAGTGTAATGCAGGCACGCAGCCAGCGCCCTATCGTGGCGGACGTGACCTTGCGACCCATGGACACCGGCTGAAAGAAAACAAAGAAGGATTCTGACTTGCGGAATTCTGCCGTTCTCTTCTTGTACACCCGCACCGCCCTGCGCATGTCCAACTTGTGCCACTCCCGTTCCCTGGGGTGAGAAGGGCGCGGGCAAAAGTCAGGTAGGACGAGTTCCTGAGTCCTGTGGAACAAGGAGTTGACCTTGGGCACAAAGGTCGGGTCCAGTCTGAGGACAACTCTGTTGGCCTGGATCACACACAAGTCCTCCCGAACGGAGAGGGCTGAGAGTTCTGAAATTCGCCTTGCTGATGTAACAGCTATGAGGAAGACCGTCTTCAAAGTCAGGTGGCGCAGAGTGACGGAGCGTAACGGTTTGAAGGGCACCGCAGTTAGGGCCTGAAGGACGAATGGTAAGTCCCAGGTTGGATATCTATGGACCGTTTGGGGCCGAATGTTCAAGGCCCCTTTCAGGAAGCTACGAACCCTGGGATGCTTGCTGAGTGGCATAGAACCACCAGGTGACAGGATGGTAGCGAGGGCAGCCACCTGCCTCCTCAAGGTATTGGAGGCAAGCCCTTTGTCCAAGCCCTCCTGTAAGAAGTCCAACACTTGAGGGGTAGAAGCCGCAGCCGCAGAAATGTGCCTGGCACGGCACCAAGCAGAGAAGGTAGCCCAGGTGGCTTCGTAGATACGAACGGTAGCAGGTCGCCGGGAAGCCTGGATCGTACTAATCACCTTGTCTGAATAGCCGCCTCAGGATGTCCCCCTCAAGTGCCAGACGGCTAGTTGGAAGCACTGAGGGTCCGGGTGGCGAATGGCTCCTTGAATGAGCGAGACTTGGTTCGGAGGAATGCGCCAGGCCTTCTCCACTGACAGGCCCACCAGGTCGGCGAACCAGGACCGTCTGGGCCAATGGGGGGCGACCAGGATGACCTCCGCCCCCTCCGAGATGATTTTCCGGACCACTTGAGGGAGCAGTGGAAGGGGAGGGAAGGCGTATAGCAGGCCTGCAGGCCAACGACACCGGAGGGCGTTTGTCCCTTCTGCTTGCGGGCACTGGAAACGGGTGAAGAACCTTGGCAGGTGAGTGTTCTGCGGGCTGGCGAACAGGTCCAGGATGGGCAGACCGAACCTCTGGGAGATCTGGTGGAAGAGATCCGGGTGCAGCTGCCACTCCAAGGTGTTGATGGTGGTCCTGCTCAACCAGTCCGCCGTCACGTTCTCTTCCCCCGCAATGTGGTCCGCTCTCAGGGACAGGAGATGCCTCTCCGCCCACCTGCCCAGAGCCTCCGCCTCCGTCATGAGCGCCCTTGACTGTGTGCCTCCCTGGTGGTTCATGTATGCTCGGGTGGCGATGTTGTCCGTCAGCAGAAGGACATGGGACCCTTCTACGAGATTGCCGAAATGCCGCAGGGCCAGTCTGGCCGCCCGGAGCTCCAGCCAGTTGATGTTGTGGGCGAGCTCCCGTTGGGACCATCTGCCCTGGGCCACATGGTGCTGTAGATGAGCCCCCCAGCCGTAAAGGCTGGCATCCGTCGTGATGGTGACGCGGTTGGGCTCCTTGAAGGGCGACCCCTCTCATAGGGCGGGCGACCTCCACCATCTGAGGGATCGAATCACTGAGGGTTGAACAGCTACCTGCCGCCTGGAGTTGCTGATCTTGCGTCGCTGGAACGGAAGCAGGAACCATTGTAGTTCCCGTGCATGCAGGCGGGCCCAGGGAACTATGGCTATGCACGAGATCAGCTTCCCCAAGAGCTGGGAGAGGGTCACGAGCGGGACCAGTCTGGAGCTCTGGACCAAACCCACCAACTTCACAATGCTGCAGATGCGCTCCTGTGAAAGGAAGACCTTGCAGACCCTCGACTTGATGATGGCACCCAGATGAAGGATGGAGAGGGTGCATGTGACTCTTCTCCCGATTCACCGAAAACCCGTGATCCTCCAGGGTGCGGATGGTGCAGTCCAAGTCCCGCTGGGCCTGGTCCCTGGAGGGTGACATCAGCAGGATGTCATCCAAGTAGCAAACCAACCTCACAGGCCTGGATCGAAGGTGTGCCGCCACCACAGACAGGACTTTCGTAAAGGTTCTGGGGGCCGATGACAGGCCGAAGGGCAGGGTCTTGTACTGGAAGTGCTGGTCGGCAAACTGAAACCTCAGGTACCTGCGATGCGCCGGGTGGATGGGAATGTGCAGATACGCCTCCTTCAGGTCTATTGAGGTCAGGAAGTCGTTCTGCCGGATGCAGCCCAAGATCATCTGGAGGGACTGCATCTTGAAGCGCTTGTATTGCAGGTACCGGTTCAGCTTCTTCAAGTCCAGAATGGCCCTGACCCCCCCCCCTCCGATGACTTTGGGACTAGGAAGAGGATGGAGTAAAACCCCTTGCCCTCCTGCCCCCCCGGCACCAGTTCTATGGCCGCAATCTCCAATAGGTGGCTGATCTCCGCCCTCATGAGCTGTTGTTTGAGCGGGGATCTGGGAAGGGGGCAGCGGATGAACCTCCGTGGGGGAGGGGACAGGAAGTCGAGGGTGAGGCCGTGGCGGACCACATTCCGAACCCAAGCATCCGTCGTGGTCTCTTCCCATCTGGACGCATACTGTTGCAGGCGTCCCCCGATGGGAGGGATCCCCCAATGGTCACTTGCTCTTCTTGAAGGGACGGTTGGCCGGACCACCTTTGAAGGGCCTACGCTGACCTTGGAACCTAGACCTGTCTCTGTAGGATGACCTGTCCTGGGGGCGATCCTGGTTCTGGGGGTAGGTCCTGGAGGTCCCACCCGAGGTTGAGGGGGCCTCCGCAGACCGAAAGGGCTGTCTACGGTAGGAAGACTGATTCTTCCGGTCCTGCTTCTTGGTGACAGCCGGCAGAATCTTCCACTTATCCTTGGACCCGATTAAGAAGGAGTCCAAGGCCTCGCCGAAGAGTTTGCCATCCTTGAAGGGGGTCGACGCCAGCTTCCACTTCGCCTTCATGTCCGCCTGCCAATGACGGAGCCACAGCAGGCGGCGCGAAGTGACATTGGAAGCCAGGGCCCTGGACGAAAACTTGGTGGAATTGAGCGATGCATCACAAGAATATTCCACCGTGGCAATGATCTTATTGACATTTTGCCGTGACCTAACTTGGCTCTCGGGCAAGGAGGCCAGCAGCTTCCTGAGCCAGAATAGGGCTGCCCTACTAAAATAGGACGCAGAGGACGAGGCCTTCATGGCCCAGGCAGTGGCCTGGTGCGTCTTGTGGCAAGATTTTTCCATCCGCCTGTCCTCCGCCTTAAGTCCCTCACCAGTTGGGCCGGGAGCAAGGAGGTGGAGGTCAAGGAAACAATAGGGTCATCGACCTACGGGAGCGCGAGAATAGTCTCCATAGCGTCCTCAACAGCGTACAGTTTTTTATCAATGTCGCTGGGGTGCGCCATGGTAGCGGGCTGAACCCACTGGCGCTGAATAATGTCGAGGAACAGCTGGGGGGCCGGCACTAATTCCTGGGGGGGCATAGGTTCCCTAAAGAGACCCGCCCCAGGATGCCCAGGACCGATGACGATGGCATTGTCCTGATCAGAGGCCTTCTTATCAGATTGGGCCGGTAGACCCATCTGCACGGCCGAATCCCTAGTCTTGGTCAAGATTGCCTTGAACATGACGGGATTAAACAGCCCCTTTGAGGTGGGAGCCTCCAGGGTGGAGCTCTCATCCCCCAATAGATCGGGAGCCCCTTGAGTAGCCACCTCCTCCTCATCCTCCCCTTCGGATGCCTCGCTAACTGCAGAAGAGGCAGAAGGGGAGACTCCTCCCCCCTGGGCAGGAACCACCTTCTTAGGAGCCCTGGGCTTGGGAGTGGAAAGGAGGGGCAGAGAGGCCACTAATTGCTTCATGCCATCCATGATGCCCTGCGCAATGGCTTTGGACACCACCTCCTGCATAGCCGCGGGCAAGGCGGACTCTGGAGGATGGGATGTGGGAGCTGAAATGGGAGTGGCTGGTGCCACCTCTTCCTCATCCACGGACTCCTCCCCCTCCCCCACCATAGAGGACTCCTCCTCCTCTGGGGCTTCCTCCTCTAATTCTTCCTCCATTGAGGGGACTGGAGAGGCAATGGAGGCCCTTGAGTGATTGGGGGAAAAACCAAAGTCCCCATCACCAGCCGGGGTGGGGTGGATCTGTCTACGAGGCTGCAGGGCAGGGGGGGTCTTATCTGTCACAGTCTTGTCACGGGCAGAAAGAGCCTTCTGGAATTGTTGCTCCAGAATCCTCAGCCTTCTATCCGCCAGTCTCTCATCAGCCTTGGTGGCTTTGCGGGCAGCAGGCCTCTTCCCCTTGTCAGGACAGGGTGCAGAATCGCCCTTGGCAGCAGGGTTGGTCTTGCTACGCTTGGAGGCAGGTTCTCCTGTTTGCTCACTGGGATCAACCATGGAGTGGCTGAAAAAACAAGAACAAACAATTAAATCCAGTCAAAACACCCCAATCCCTCCAAGGAATAACACCAGGAACAATATAACGCTCTTAAATAAGAAAACTGGAACCTGGTTTTGGCGCCAAATTCAAGACACAAAAGTCTCAGGCGTTGCAGATCTGCGCTGGAGTAGACCAGGGAATGGCAACCGAATCTGCCAATCTCCCTGCAGCCGCTGGAGGAAGGTCTCTTCTGCAGCCCCAGGGGATCCTGTCCGGGAATCCCAGAACAAGAACCACCCCAGGAACGAAGCAGCGGCGATCTGCGAAGAGGAGTCGGGCTGCGGCTGAAAAATGGCGGCAATTTTAAAATGCGCACCTTTTTTTTTCTTTCGCGAATGGCCGCCTAAGCTCAAACTGGCACCGGAGCAACAACGGGCTGGGAAGCTTCAGTAGAGGCTTCCCTAGGGAGGAAAAACCCCGATGGCAACGTTGGGGTGTCCTATCTACCTACCTAGCCCCCCTAAAAGCTTGCCAGCAGCCGCTGGCAAGCCCTCCCAGTGCCAAGCCGCTCCGCAGAAAACGCGGGAAACAGCCGCGGTTTGAGCAGCCCGCTCTGCGCAACGAAGAAACAACGAAGACAGGAACGAAAATAACAAATCTCCTATCTAACACAACTACACAAAAATAACAACAAAGGCTACACTAACTCACTGCTGGGGAGGTCAGATTGCTGGCAAAGGATTGCAGACTCCCCAGACGCGTCCGATAAGGGCGACTGAGTTTTTAGAACTGACCCTATGCAGAGGCAAGAGGCGTGGCTACACATCAAAGTTAAACTCAGTCCAATGGGCAGCAAGCTGAGGATAACCCGTGCTTGGACACTCCAAGCAGCGTCTAGGAGAATTTGCCAGTTTTGGGTTTTTAGCGCAGGGATAACTTGTTTAATTTGATTTTTATATATTTATATATTTATGATGTATTTATGGTTGTATGTTTTTTAATTCCCCTGTGCACCGCCCCGAGTCCCTTTGGGGAGAGGGAGCGGTCTATAAATTAAAGTTATTATTATTATTATTATTAAATATTCTTTAGGATTGGTTGCGTGTATAATATAGATTGGCTTTTACTCGGTAATTGAAATCTCTGTTGTACTCTCTCTAAATGTAGCTGTACCTGTTTTAAAGACACTCACTGAGTTTTAAAGTCATTTACGCCAGGCAGGATAATCACTCCATATTGACAGTACTATGGATAAAGATGGCAGCTTCCTAGCAGTTCCTCCAGAATTTGCCAATTTCCCCCACTTCTCACCGTTTCTTCTGGCTCCTGTAAGCCAATCAGCTGCCTTCAGGAACAGGAGGTATCTCTAATTTCTGCTCAAGTAGAAGTAATTCAAAACCACTTTAGTGTCTCTCTGTAGAATGAGAAGAAGGCCATTGTAACCCCCAATGGTCTGAAGTCCAGCCCATCCAACACCTGTGATTTCTAGATGACTGACAATTTAAAATGTCCAAATATATGCTGTAATATTTAGGAAAAAAGCAGTATTTTGAACTATTTTGATAGGCATTTTTATGACATAGTTCCCACATTGTGGCAAACTGTGGATGACCAGAACATTATTTATAGAGTAAATCACAATGGCTGATTCATAAAGTTTGAAGGGAAAATCCAATTCATTTGCAATTAAATGTGTAATGTATATTGAACCAATTGCGTAAAGCATGTCTTACAGTTATATGTATTTTGTGTATTTGTCTATTATTCTATTCAGCTTCATGTTGGAAAAGGCTGCTTGAAGGTCACAACAATCCAAGTCACCTGTTTTATCCTCATATCCAGAAATGTGCTTAAAAATCTAACTGCATCTTTGGAGAGTGATGTTTGGAATCAAAGCCTAACACTTCTGGATGTCCCACTGAAAGCAGGTCCCATCTAAGTCACTGCTGGTTACTCTCTACCATAAATTAATGATCGTGGTTTTTTTAACTACTTTTAAACTAATTCCTAGATATGAGAAAGGGCATTGTGGTGGGCTATCTCTGATTTCATTTTTTAAAAACCCAAAATAGTACCAGTAAGCAGTAAGGTAAAGTACAAAGCAGCCTTGGTGAATAGAGCATATGCAGGCAAAAGTTTTAAGCTCCCCATCTTAGCTGGATGCTGCATTCCTTTTAAAACAAGCAATGTGAGATCTCTTTCCATGACCGTTTGATGATGTCCTTTGTTTTCTATTTTCAATTCTTTTGCTAATATGTCCATGATGTAATATTTCCCTTATTTGTGGGAACGGTGTGTCCCTGTTGAACATTAATTCTGAATGTCCAAGAAGTGTCCGGTGAGAACAAAGAGTGCAGAAAACAGAGCAAGAGGGAGGATCCATACAGTTTATCATCTGATACAATGCCTGTTTTTATTGGCACCAAGAAGTTAACATGAAACCTGATTTGGTGACGAGGAGGAATGGATGATGAAGGGGCTGATAAATGAACATTCTATCTGTGGGGGCAGTTGTGCCTCCATGTCAAGCTGACCCTTTAGCAGGCAGCCCTGATCAGCATCAGGTATGGAGAAGAGTTGCCTTGCAGGGACCGGTTTACCTCTCCCTAGTAAAATGCAGAGGCACAGCTACCATTATGGGATGGCCATAGGAACTGCCAGAAGGGAGGGAAATTCCCACTGTGAGTTTTATGCAGGAAGGAAGAAGCCACACATCTGGAGTCTTTGGAAAGGAACAACATGGTATAAATAAAAATAATAAAATAAAATAAAATAAAAAATAAATAAAAAATAAATATAAAATATAAAATATAAAATATAAAATAATATAAAATATAAAATATAAAATAATATAAAATATAAAAAATATAAAAAATAAAATAAAACAATTCAAAGCACAATATCCACAAGAGAAAAGGTGGTGAACCAGAATAACTTCCTCCACTTTAAATGTGAGACCTAGTCACTGTGCAGTTCTTGCCAATAAAACCACCCAAGGAACTGACCCATGACAACTTAATTTACATGAACGGGAAACAAGAGCTCAGCCCAGGAGCCTCAGCTCTTTATCAAAAGAAAGAAGAAAGTGAGGGCTGAAGGTGTTTTTGCAAACCTCCAATTGAATTCAACCCAAGATACATTCCTTCCATCTCCACTTTTGCTCAGCTATGGCAGCTTCTTCCTTCCAGATTTGCAGAGACTTTGGAACCACCCTGGGGCTCTTGCTTGTAGTCACAGGTATGATTTCTTCCATCTCCTTTGGCCAAATCCATTGATTGACCATTTAAAGTCCTAGGTAGCTTAATGTTAGTTGACTTTTTTAATGTGTTTCCCCCTCTCTTATGAGGCTAATCTTTTGGACTGAACAATAGGGCCTAAATCAGCAAATAAATGGCTAAAAACTATGTTCATTGGCTTTTCTAAATTGATGCCATTCAGATGGTAGCACTAGAATTTCCATACTGCAAGTTGACTTATGATTGGTATTGTTGATGCAGAAAGAGAATACCTTGTTGAGAAGTCTGATCCAAATTCATAATAGGCTGACAGTTGGATCCCAGGTGAAGATTTGATTTGTAAATAAACAAGGTAGACAACTTAAAACCCACCTGGAAAAGGCAGGGGTTGGTTTTCCAGTTATTCTACGACATTGGAGGAAAAAGTAGCAAAAGAGAGAATCTTTTCTCAGGGATCTGCAGAAAATTCTGAGAATTCAATAAAAGCAATACTGTACCAAATAAGAGATAATGACATCTTCTAAATTACTGAGCATGTTTTATTTTAGAAAATGAAATTTTAGAAAACTGTAACTAAATACCTGAAGCCACGTTTTACAAAGAGAGTATGGTTTTTTTGTGTGATGGTGGAGATATTACTTGGGGATTTTGGTGGGAGATGGAAATGTCTAAAAAAGAGGCTTCTTCATCCCCCTCCAACCTCCCCCACCCTCCCAGAATAGTTTAGGGGAAATTTCACAGAAGCAAGAAAGAACTGTGTTCATTGGACTGTGTTAACAGAACTGCAACACTTCCTGTTCAGCTGCTTTGAATGTGGACAGAAGCTGACAGATATCATGTTTGCTACCTAAAATGAGAAACTTTCTTTCTGAAGCTCTCCAGAGAAAGGCAAAGCAATGAAAATGGGCGTTTGTAAATTATTTGGGCTGAATAAAAGGATAGAAGGACTAAAACTTCTATATCCATCTTGAATAATAGGATGCAGCGTAAAAGAGCTCCTTTCAGCAAATCTGGGTGTAAAATAGAATCATTTGAGTTTTTTATTTAATAATTAATATATGGGGCCCTGTCCTTTTTTTCAAACTTCTCCCTGATCTAAATAGGGCTTTTATCAAATTAAGATCAGCAATACTGTAGAAAACATGCCTGTTGTGAATCATACATTTCTCTCATTTTATTTCTAAAGAGTTTAAGATGGTGCACATAATGCAATCCTAGCTGTGACTTCTCAGAAGTAAGTTTTTTTCTTAAGTACCAAGGAGCTTCCTTCCAAGTAAGCCTTACATTTCAGTCTAATAATGATATTGGACTTAAGCTACCTGGCATTAAACATTTTACCTTTCAGTAAATGCACAAATAGAATTGACCAGATTTCATCTTCCAAGGCAGAGATAAAGATGGGATCTTTAACCCCCAACTTGTACTGAAAAAGCATGCCTAAAGCATGATCCAACAACAAGAAGTGAAAGTGAACATTATTATATTATTTCTTGTAATAATTTAAAAAATAGTTAGCCCATGGAAAGAATACAGTGTTTTAGAAAGATTGTTATGAAATAAAATTCACACATTACACTAGCTCATGTTCTATGTAATCATGGATTATTGAACAAACCATAGTTGTGTTCATTCAGTACACTAAGGCAAAAATCAAATAACATTATTTAGCATGAACCTAGTCAATGATTAGGATTACATAGCATACTAAACCATAATATAATTAATTGGATATTTGCTTAACATAGTCAATGAATCCAGTCAATTGTAGTTTATCAGTAAATCATGGCTAAGAAAATACAATTTGCAAATATACCATTGTGGGAAATAGACAGTGAGTCTTGAAAACATAGAAAGTCAGAAGTGTGAAGGGATAGATTATTTATTTATTTATTTATTTATTTGGATTTATTGACCGCCCCCTCTCTCCGAAGAGACTCGGGGCGGTGTACAGGAATTTAAGAACATATACATAAACAAATTATAAACGATTAAAACTAAATTAAATGTTTTACCCTGTAAAATTAGATTAGAGCAGGGGTCCCCAACCCCCGGGCCATGGACCGGTGCTGGTCTGTGGCTTGATAGGAACCGGGCCGCAGTGAGCGGTGCAACTTTTAGAAAGGGCCGGAGAAGAGGAGGAGGGGGCAGCCCCCTGGGCAGAGCGCCCACCGGGGGGTGGCCGAGCGCAGGCGCAGCCGCTCGCACCATTGGGGGGCCGAGAGGGGCGAGTGAGCCGACTCATCCCCCCCACGCATGCAGGCGCCACCTGTTCCCCCTCCTCCCCGCTCCCCCTCTATGCCAGCCGAGCCATGGCCATCGGTCCGTATAATTTTTTTAACATGAAACCGGTCTCTGGTGCCAAAAAGGTTGGGGACCCCTGGATTAGAGGCTCTCTTCAAAAGTAGAAATACTCTAGTCTTCAAAGCTTCCTTGCAAGTCCTCAGTTTTGGATTCAGATCTCACTTAATCTCTGCCACTTGCTTTTCTCAGAGCAGCATATCCAGAAAGCTACTTTAATATACTGTCCTCTGCCCATGAGGTAGTACAACTATCTCAGGATGCAATCCACTTCAGGAACAAGAGGGGAGAAAGTGCAGTGCAAGGCAAGTTAAGAGACTGGGGAATTTTCTCTTCCATGAGAAAAAACATCTAAAAGGCCGATGCAGGTTCAGACAAATGAATTAGACGAGGACTTAGCTGTCTGTCAGAAGCTGATTGGGCATTATTCAAATGAATAAGAGAGACTCTCCTCTCCAGCTTTCCTTAAATCCTCTAGATATAACTTGGACTGTCACCTGATCCCATGTATTAGATGATGCAAGTGTCCATGGAATGGGTAAAGGTTGATGTGAGTTTTGTTGAAAATAAAATTGCCCCTTGGAGTTCTTTTGCTATTGTGCACTGCCCATCAGTGGGGACCTAAGTTAATTACCTAGCCTTCAGTCTGTATCATAAATTGTTTTAATTGGGTTTTAAATGAATTATGTTTTAACTTTTTAAATTTTAGCACAGGGATAACTTATTTAATTTGATATTAATTATTTATATTTTATATTGTGTGTTTTAACTTTCTGTGCACCACCCCGGGTCCCTTCGGGGAGAGGGTGCAGTTATATAAATTCGACTATAAATAAATAAATAAAGACCAAGAGGCAGGCCATTCAGTATAGTGCTTTTGCTGCTGAAACCTACGTGGGTGGCCAAGGTTCATAAGAAATACTGTTCAGTTCTACTGAGCCCTGCCTCTCTTCAGCACCTGCCAATTTTCAGGGTTGCCTGCAGTATCTGAGCTACAAGGAGGACATCTCCCATATCCCTGAAACACCTGCTGTCAGCCCTGCAGACTTGCTGACCCAGTTTCCCTCTTCATGACAAGGAAGGTTGAGGTAGCAAGACTGAAATGGAAAGATTAGAGGAATGTCAGCCAGCACACTGTTGTATTTGACCTGCTGACGGTTGATCTCCCATTTTAGCACCCACCATATGTGATCTGTTAACTGGGTTGCCAGCACACCATGCAGGGAACCTGGGATGGAAGAACTATTATTTCAAGCACTCTCTCCTCACCATATGACACACACACCACACCAGCCACTTCAGAGAATGTGCCCAGATAGACCTCCAACCTTCACCCCCATTTTTGAACCATCAGCTTAATTGCCCCTAAGGTACTTAGGGAATCTGGAAAATTCCACTTCAGCTTTGGTGGTTCAGAAAAACCTAAGGTCACTTATCCATGACTATGAACTGGTATTAGAGAAAGGCCATGATGAGTAGAGAAGTCCCAAATAGCCAGGCAGGCAGCCACCTGCAGAATTTAGGTAGATATCAAATAGGTCCCTGTGGTTTTTATCAGAAATCCATGGCCCATCTTAGTCTTGGTCTACATAGTGCACTAAGTCATATTGGCTTACAGAACTCAGTAAAAAATGTGTTTGGTTGAAGGTTAATCCTCATATTCCCCCTGATGGCAGCTTTTATATGAGTACCTTCATGAGGTTTGTCTTCTTATAATTATGCAGCTCACAGAGGAGGCAACATGGTGTTTTCAGCAGTTCTAATTTTGAAGTGGGACTTCTCCCAGCACAATATTACCCATGAATCTGATCCTAGATGCAGCTGGTGATATGGTCAGGAGGTTGGTGGCATACCTAGAATTGCTTAGCCCCATTAGAGAGCTACAGAGGGCATTCCCCACTTCTGATGGTTGGTCCTTCCAGGGCCTCCATGACCATTTTGGGTGGCAGACCCTTGGCTTCCAAAGACACATCTGCAAACATAAGGCCTGGCCATCACTTTCCAAACCACTTGTCAGGCCTACACAGGCTCCTCATTTATACAATTCTTCTCATTAAACCACAGTATAAAAACAAGACTGATGTTTTCTTAGAAGAATTTCAATCCCATGCTCCAGAGAAGTTGGATTCAAATCAGGAAAGACTCTGCCAGGGTCAGAGGGGAAGAATATAAAATTCAAGCATTTGCTGATAATTTAGTTTTTGTGATAGAAGACCTTATGACCTCAGGACTTAAACTAATTACAGCAATAGAAGAATAAGGAGAGGTAGCCGGCTTAAAAATCAATAAGCAAAAAACTAAAATGTTAGTTAAAAACATGATGGGACAACAAAAGCAACAGATACAAAAACTGATGGAAATTGAGTGCGCTAAAAAAGTGAAATATTTGGGAATTTGGTTAACCAACAAATGCTCTGTGATTAAGGAACTAAATTATAATAAATTGGTGGGAGAAATGGCTAAGGAGCTCGAAAGATGGAGTAAAATCCCAATCTTACTTTTAGGGAGGGTAGCTGCTATAAAAACATATATTCTTCCGAAATGGACCTTCCTGTTTCAGACAGCCCCTGTAAGACTAAATAAAGAATTCTTCCAGAATTTGGATCGTATCACTATAAAGTTCATTTGGCAGGGGAAAAAATTACACATAAAAAAGAAAATGTTACAAGAACATAAACTGAGAGGAGGCTTGGGGCTCCCAAACTGGGAGCTTTATTACCATGCCTCCACTCTAGTCTGGATCAAGGATTGGGTTACTTTAGCAAGAAGACAGATCTTGACAATTGAAGGCCATAACCTATCTCAAGGTTGGTATTCGTTTTTATAGCCCAAAAAAGATAGGCAACCTAAAAGTTTTGTCAACCACCACATTAGAGGAACTCTGTACAAGACCTGGGGGGAAATCAAGCAAAAGTTGTATACCCAAATCTCAAGGTGGTTAGCCCCAATTGAAGCAGTAACCTACCTGACTGTCCATAATCCAAGGAGAAACTTAACATATGAGGACCTGATGGATGAAATGGGTAATATTAGGACAAAGGTCGATCTACAAACTAGGGGGTGGAAGGTGGACTGGTGGTCATATGCCCAGGCGCAATCTAAATTTAATAAAGACAAACAGGAATTTGGGATATACTGAACAAACCAAGGTATAGATAAAATTCTTTGGGGAACACCAACAAAATTCATTTCTAAGGCCTACAACCTGCTGCTGCAGCGACACATTGGAGAGGAAATAATCAAGAACACCATGATTGTCTGGGGGAGGAACATAGGGAGGAATATTCAATTAGAGGAATGGCAAACGATCTGGAGTAAAACTATGAAAATGACCCTGGCTTTCTCATTTAAAGAAAACATATATAAAATGTTATACAGGTGATATCTAGCACCTGCCTGAATTGCAAACATGTTTCCGAATTCCTCAGACAGATGTTGGAAGTGCAAGGCGGCCAGGGGTACGTTCTTTCACCAATGGTGGACTTGCCCAATAATTATTCAACTTTGGGAAAAAAATAAAAATTTGGCTTTTGGAAATAACAGGCATGAACTTTCCACTCAAACCCGACCTGTATTTGCTGGGCATAAAACCAAACGAAATTAAAAATCGAGATTGGTATCTTTTCTCCCATATAGCAACAGTGACCAGGATAGCCATTGCACAATACTGATAAGATGCCAACTTACCGCCAGATCAGTTAATTATAGCAAAACATTTTAACTGTGTAGAATCTGACAAATTAACCTACATCCTAAAAGATAGACAACATTCGGTTTTCTTTAAAAGCTGGAATAGATGGTACTCATGGTATAGTACAGGGGTGGGCAAACTTTGCAACTTTAAGTCTGAAGGACTTCAGCTCCCAGAATTCTCCAGCCAGCAAAGCTTTGCTGGCTTTGCTGGCTGGAGAATTCTGGGAGCTGAAGTCCTTCAGACTTAAAGTTCCAAAGTTTGCCCACCCCTGGTATAGTAGGAGACTAATGGATACCAAGGGAACTAATTAGACAGATTACTTAAGGAACCAATGTAAGGAATAAACAAGATAAGATTATAGTAAATTTGAGATAGAAATCTCTGTATAGTTATAAGCAATAATTGGTAAGTTAGAGTAGGATGAATTAATTTTCAACTTAGGGTACTAGATATTTCCCCGGTATATTTCTTTATGTTTCCCCAGCTACCCTTATCCTATTTTTGTTGATTGTATGGCTTTACTTTATAAATACTAATAAAGATTTAATTTCTTTAAAAAAAAACGGAAAGACTCTGCCAGCTGTGTCTGATGATTCTATCACCAGTGAGTTCATTGCAGGCTTTCCATTGTTTTGCTGACAAGCAATTTCAAATACCTGCCCAGGCATCTGTGGCTTGGTGTGGCCCCACAGCTCTGGCCCTATTGCACATGCATACAAATCACAATGTGTGTACAAAAGAAGTTGGTTTTCCTAGTAATTCTGCTTTCACCATTCTGCCCCCCGCCTCCCCCACTGTTGCCTCCTCACTGATATCACTCTGGAACTATACTTTCTATTGTGTTTATTACTTGGGAACATAATTTTCCCTTCTCCACAGGCTGTCTCTGCACTCCTATCACAGGCATGGCCATTCTTTTGCAGCGTAGGTGAATTTCCTCATTATCGGGGAGGACATCTCCTCTAGTCTATTTGAGTGGCTATTTTGGACACAGGCTTCATGCCTGACTTGGGCAACTTAAGAAGAGTGTGCCTAAGACCCTCAAATGCCCAGATTACTGATATTAAAGACAGCAACGGGAGATTGTTTTTTTTTAAAAAAACAATAATAATGCTCAATGATGTTGATGGAAATGAAACTAGGAGAATCCACGTATCAACGTTTTATCTTGTTCCACACTGAAACTATAAAGAGAACATTTGCCATCCTAGTTTCTGAATTAGAATAGGGCATCAGTTGAAGCAGGGCAATTGATGCTAGTGTACTTCTCTGACAGCTCAAGGGCTAAAGGAAAGCATGTTAACATGGCTGTCTATTTATCTCCCTTGGGATCTTTTTGTTATATCTTGCCAAAGATCAATTTCTATACACTCTTATACCCTTTGTCAGATTACAGTGAACACTGTTTGGAACTGGTGAATCTTTGGATGTAATATTCAAAATATCCTTCCTCACCAATCACTTCCACACCTAAAGAGTACTGAAAGCATATCCAGCATCAAAATTTATTGAATTTGGTGGAGGAAAATGTTGCTTCATTTTTTAATTCATTTGTTTGGATCATTCTGCTTGAAGGCTCAGGAGACAGGGGGAAAAAATCAAAGAGCACCAATTTCAATTTTAGTTGAATGGGTATACTGGCTGTTTTTCAGAGCATTTTTTCTTCTTTCCCCAGGTATGACAATCGCCAAAGCTTCTGTTGAAAGAAATAATGTTTATCAAAAACAAGGTATATGTATACTTTCAAGATTATATTGTCTTCCAATTCCTAATTCTGAAATTTCCTTGCAACATCTTTTGTGTTATTTGTTACTTGTAAAATGATTGCCTGATTTTGAGCATTATTAGAACTGTATGGCTGCAATTTTTGGAATACTTTAGGTCGTGTAAAAGAACCCAATGTTCACATTTATGTCAGGTCACTGGGTGCCTTATGGACCTTTGACTCTTTGTCAGTGAACCAAACTAATGTTTGTGTTTCCACCTGTATTGTGTTTGATTACAAAGCCCTACCAATATCTCCCCTCCCCCATCTGGCTACCTTTTCATCCAAATAGACTTGGACTCTGTAAGAGGATGAGCCCTTCAAATCCAAAAAAGCCAGGCTGAACTGAGAAAGGACCAACCACTGCCTGACTCTATCCAGTTACCTGCTCCATCTGTCAGTTTCACCCCAAGGGTAAAGGAAAAGCCAAATAGGTTAGAAGTCTCAATCTACTGTGCTCTGTAGCTGAATGAAGACACAAGGAAAATATGTATCCCAATCAAAACTAGCCCTCCCCATCCTGGAACTCTCCAAGGGTTTGGGAAGTCCTCGCCTATTGCATAAAAGCTTTTAAGGATACAAGGTCTTTCTTAGACAAGAACAGCTCCACATCTCCAGTGAAGAAGAATTGACAAACTCATTCCTCAAGTCAGGAATTAGCTGGAACTTGATACATGCTTCAATAGCTTATTTAGAGCCACCTGTCTTCCCAGTCTAGCACGATCCAGATACTGACTGCATGCAATGAACCCAGTAATGCAGCATTTCTAGAGATAAACTGGCTGGAAAAGATTGTCAGAAAGTCCAATAAATATATTTACCCTTCTTTTCCATCCTGCTCTCCACATTTCTCTCTTTACTGTGGATTTTTCTTATTTTATACAGATATAACCACTTTCATGAATGTGATAAATACACGTTTCATTGCTGCAAGAGGGGGTGCCCGAATTTCGCTTAGCTGTTCTTTTGGTCCTCTGGCAAGTTGGCATAAAGAGACTGATCAGGGCAAATCCCAGGAGATTATGAACAGCTCCAGAGTCCATGTGACCAGAAATACTTCAAGGGTAATGATACAGATCAACAAACTCCAGTACACCGACAATGGTATCTACCACTGTAAGATCAAGGACACACCGAAGCCATCATGTGGTACTGAACTCAAAGTCATGGGTAAATCTTTAATCTTCTAAATGCTGTCCTCTCTGATGCTACATGCTTGGGTATCACTATGTATGGACAATACTTCTTGACACAAGGCCATACATTCTGTTCCCAGAGGAAAATATACCAGCTAATTTCTGGGACACTGTCTGTTCATACTGGCAGCCTGTCTTAGCTAGACAGGTAAAGAATAGAATAGAATAGAATAGAATAGAATAGAATAGAATAATACAATACAAATACAAATACAAATACAAATACAAATACAATACAATACAATACAATACAATACAATACAATACAATACAATACAATACAATACAATAGTTAGAAGGGACCTTAGGGGTCTTCAAATCCAACCTCTGCTTAGGCAGGAAACCCTATACCATTTCAGACAAATAGTTGTCCAATCTCTTCTTAAAAACTTCGAGTGTTTTAAGACATTCCCAGTTCCAGGAACCATTATTTATATGTTTTAGCCTCCAGTCCCCTAATCATATTTGTTGCTCTTTCTAGAGTCTCAACATCTTTTTTCATTGTGGGGACAAAAATTGGATACATTATTCCAAGTGTGACCTTACCAAGGCATTATAAAGTGGTATTAACACTTCACGTGATCCTGATTCCATCCCTCTGTCAATGCAGTCAAAAACTGTGTTGGCTTTTTTGGCAGCTGCAGCATGTTGCTAGCTCATAATTAAATGGTTGTCTACTAGGACTCCAAGATCCCTCTCATAGTTACTCCTGTTGAGTGAAGTACCACATACTTGTGCATTGTGTTTTTCTTGCCTAAATGTAGAACCCTACTTTTTTCACCATTGAATTTCATTTTGGTAGATAGCACCCAATGTTGAAATTTGTCAAGATTCTTCTGTATCTTAAGCCTATCTTCTCGAGAGTTGGCTATTCCTGCCAGCTTGGTGTCATCCTTCCCAGGCTCTCGCTAAGTTTATTGAAATTAGCTCTCTTAAAATCCAAGACTCTGGTTTGACTCTGTCCTATTGCTCGTGCTTGCATAATGCTGAATTCCAATACTGCATTATCACTCCCCCTCAAGGTTCCTATAGCTTCAACATCTTATATCATTTTTTTTCATCTCTGTTACTGAGAATTAAATTGGCTGATCCCCTTTTTCCCTTCTCTGCTTTTTGGGAAACAAAGTTGTCTGCTAGGTTTGTCAGGAATTTGATTAATCTACCACTTAGTGCAGAGTTTGTCTCCCAGTTGATGTGCTTCCTATATATCTTAGTTTACTGACTAGCAAAAATTTCATCTATTTCCTATGTTTCAACCCACCAAGTTTCTGTAATGGCAACAATATCATATCTGCCCTCACTTACTTGAATTTCTAATTCCCCCTATGTATTCCCTATACTCTGGGCCTTGGGGTATAGACATTTGAGTTCTTTTTGGCTGACCCTGTGTTTACTTTCTACATAACCTGTTTTATGCCTGAATTCCACTACTTCCTTACCAACTGTTTGATTAGTGCACATGGTATGGTACTCACTATTAAATGTTTGATTTTGCTTGACAGCAATGTTCCAAGGTGTGTGTACCCACACCCATAATGCAATGTGCTCATGACTCCTGCTCCCCCTGCAGCCCTGCCCATGAGTGTGTGACACACACACACCCTGCAGCCCATTTTGGACCTAGTAGATCTTTCTGAAGTCTCCTGCGACCAACAACAGGGCATGGGGGGCACCGCGTTCCCTGTGCTCCCTGCGTGTGCATGTGCGGCAGAAACCCAAAAATCAGCTGGCCAGTGAGAGGCATGTCCGCATGTGTGGTGAAGTTGAGCTGGGGTGACGGCTCGTATGCGTACCATAGGTTCTCCATCTTGGCCCTATTAGTTCTAGATTGCTGGGGATAGAAATGTTCTGTATCAATGAATTCTATGTCCTTGTTGTTTAGTTTAAATGTTTCTCCAGAAAATCTGTGAATTCAATGCCAAGGAACTGAGTTCCTTTCTTTGATGGATGCAAACAATTTCTTTTATTCAGTTTTTTTTTGGACTAGCTGCAGACTAGTCCAAGTCTTCCCTTTTACACCACTCCTTTAGCCACACATATGCTGGCCTTTTCCTTTTTGTTTCCTTATATGTTTCCTTATATATTGTTTCCTTATATATATTTTTATATATTGGAAAACCTCTGAAAAGATAAGCCTATAGCCTATCCTACTAAGTTCTTGCCCCAAGCTCTGGAAATCATTCTGCACAGAAAGTACATCTTTTGGGGACAGATTATTTGTGCCAAGAGGTACAATAGCATCAGCATCACAGTCCTTACTAGCATTCTTGACTATTAAAAACACGCCCCTCATCTCTGCTAGTAATAGCATCTGGCAGATATCTACCCTCTTTCAAAACCTCTGTATCCTTTCCTAAATTTACAAGATTTAAAGGATATTTAGCTATACACATGCGTTACCTAAACTTCATCGCAGGATCTCAATTATGTCCTGGATATAGTACAGACTATTTTCACTTCAAAGATGAAAATGAAAACAGTGGTCAAAACTGGTTATTTCTGTCAATGTAGTCCTAGGATAGAATGTTACACAATCACGTTATGATAAGCAAAGCACAGAAGTGAAGTGAGTCATCTTGTTTTGAAGGTATCAGCACCTATGAGCAAGTGCAGAGTCGGCACAACGTGAAAGATGCTATCATCTTAATCCAGACAATTCTTCTTGTCCTTTTTGTGAGCATACCAGTGTTGCTAACCCAAGGGAAGGTGAGCAAATGGAATATTCATAATCGTTCAGTTGACTGACCACTAGACTATAATCAAACCTGTGATTATAATGGGGATTTTTAAAATATGAATGCATTTGGGTGGCTTCTTCATGAATAAGGGAAGGTCTTTGGGGCATTTTGAGAGCAGAGGTGGTGTAGTGTTTAGAGTGGAGTACTGCAGGCTACTTCAGCTGACTGCTAGCTGCAGTTCAACAGTTCAAATCTCACTGGGTCAAGGTTGACTCAGCCTTCCATCCTTCTGAGCAGATGTGGCATTCAGCCACTTCTCTCCAGTTCGGACGAACCGATAGCAGCAGTTGCGGGAGGCTCTGCCCACCCACCCTGACATAATATGCAAGCACTGTGCATGCGCAGAAGGCGATGTGCATGCGCAGATGTGATGCATGCACTCACATTTGCGAACTGGTAGGGAAGGTAAGTGAATCTCACCACTGCTTCTGAGGTGGGTAAAATGAGGAGATTGTTGGGGGCAAACTAGGGGGCAATATGCTGACTCTGTAAACTGCTTAGAGAGGACTGTAAAAGCACTATGAAACTGTATATAAGTCTAAGTGCTATTGCTATTGTTATTTTGAAGCATTGCAGGAGTGCAGTTGCAAGTGTCTGAGGGTGCACCTTCTTATTCTCAGTCCCTTTCCTCTAGAACAGTTGACTTCAGATTAGTGGTGGGTTGTGACCGGTATGCCCCAGTACAGGCGTACTGCTGCTTGCCGGGAGCACCAGGTACCGTTCCGGTAGGGTGCTCTGGAGGGCCCACCTGCCCACCTGCACTCCTTTCCAGTATTTGAGGTTTTCAGAGCTTCTGCGCACATGCACAGAGTGTACAGCACCTGTGCAATGCTCTACCAAGCAACTGGAACATCATGGAGGAGTCGCGGAGCATCGTGGGTGGTAAATGCATGTGTGTGCACTGCGACATGTGTGCGCACGCACTGTGCGCATTCATGAAGTGGACACCCAGCCCTGTTGCACAGTCCCAGTTGCAACAGGATCCAGAACCCACCACTGTTCCAGATACAAAGGTGGGTTCTTCCTTATTTTCATTCTGGAGAGCTACTACGACCTGGCTTTTCTGGAGGACATTTGGGGATATTTCACTGGTACATAATAATAATATACTGTATCTGGCATGATTATGATTCTTGTTTCATGTTCTACTGTATTTATAAATGAACAAATGTAAAATATGGACAAATACATCAGAAAACACTTGAAGTATTTCAATAACATTCACACTGGCAAATGATTATTTGAAGATTGTTGCTTCCTGAAGCAACAAATTGAGCCAACTCAAATCTGTTTAAATCAATGAAGGCTGAGAAAACTCCTGCTTTTAAACTTGATTCTGAGCCATGGATTCCCTCCAACTCATCTCTCCCAATGGATGCCATAGCCCAGTGATGACTAACCTTTTTTGGCTCGCGTGCCAAAAGCGGGAGGAGCACAGGGGGGGTTGTGTGTGGGTGTGCTACACACATAATGCTATGTGCGTGACCCCCTGCTTTTGGTGCACTTTTTTCACCCTCCCCAGGCTCCAGAGGCTTTCTAGGAGCCTGGGGAGGGTGAAAACAGCCTCCCCTCCACCTCCAGATGCTTCAGGAGCTTCCCTGAAGCCTCCAGAGGGTGAAAAATGGCCTCAAAAGAAGGCCTAAATCAGCTGGCCAGTGCACACAAGCATGCTGGAGCTGACAGGGCAATACCTCGCGTGCGCTAAGAAATGGTTCCACATGCCACTTGTGGCACCCATGCCATAGGTTCACCATCACGGCCATAGCCTAATCCCTTCCATCCTCCAGATTTATTGGACTACAGTTCCCCTCATGAGCAGACGCTGAAATAAATCATCAAAGCAGAAACTGGAATAATGGGCTGAGGCAAAGTCAAGTGCTTTTCTTAGGATGAAGCATATATTCTGTGAAAAATATGAACACAAAGCCCAAATCAATGGCAAGAGAACCTTACAAACAAGATAGTGAACAGAGTGTTTTTTTGGTTATGCCCATAATCAAATGGACTTTGGAAACAACTTCAAATATTTCAAAACCAGACCAGGAAGCAACTTCTCTTTCAAATCATCACATTTCATCTCAAAGGGCCTTCTCCAATTAGTTAGGCTTTACTTTTGTCCATTAACAAAGATTTTCTAAATATGATATTTTTGATAAAACATTAAGATTACTGGTAAATAAGTTCAGCAAAAATTATAAAGGAAAAGGATCAGGAATGCTTAGCCAATGGGTCTCAAGTGATTATCAAAAGAAATATCAAACTATCTGAAGTTTGATTATATCTCTCTCTACCACTTTAGGGTGACAGAAAAGATGCCTCTGGGGAGGAACATACTTACGAGGTAAGCAACAGAGTGAGATATTCTTAATCTTAACCACATAAAACAATTTTAATTCGGCTTTTTGGGGGTTCCAGTGTGGAGGGTGGGGTCAGTCAGTCGGGTGGGGGACAAGCTATAGGGCCGGCCGGCGGAAGTAGGGAAATGGAGGGGGGGCGGAGGTCGATCCTACAGAGGGATTTCCCATCAGATCGGTCCTGGGGAGGGGCAGGGGTGGTGGGAGACGGGGTGTGCATTATCTGTTGGAGTATCGTGGCCGCTGGCTACAGGCAGTCACGCGCGCCAACCCCCTAAGCCCCCTTCGCAGGCTAGGAGGTCAAGGATCACAGACTGATGTTATGCAACGCCAGGTCTGTGGTGCACAAAGCCCCCCTCATCAATGACCTTGTGTCAGAGGGGGACCCAGACCTGGTGGGTATAACGGAAACCTGGTTGGGCCACAAGGGAGGATTACCCCTCGTAGAAATGTGCCCACCAGGCTACCGTGCCTTTCATCAGCCTAGGGCCCTAGGTAGGGTGGGGGGGTGGTGTTTATGGTTAAGGAAGGTCTTGAGCCGAGGGAAACCACGATCCCTCAGATGACCGGGTGTGAGTCCCTCTACGTGAAATGGGGCCTGGGGAGGCAGATGGGCGTGCTAGTTGTATACCTGGCTCCCCGCTATGTAACAGCAGCCCTGCCCGAGCTCATGGAGGTGGTAGCCAAGATGGCGGTTGAGACCCCCAGACTGTTGGTCATGGGGACTTTAACCTGCTGTTGGTAGGCGAGGCCTCCGGGGTAGCTCGAGAGTTCATGGCCTCCATGACGGACATGGACCTGGCCCAAGTAGTTCTTGGCCCACTCACGAAGGAGGACACACACTGGATTTAATCTTCGTCTTGGGACAGTGGAGGAGTGATCTGAGAATAGGGGACTTAGTCATCTCACCCTTGTCATGGACGGATCACGGTCTCCTTCAGCTGGACTTTCCAATCATCACACCCCACTGCGGGGAGGCGGAACCAGATATTCCTAGATGGTTCTGCCCCAGGTGCCTGATGAACCCAGAAAAGTTCCAGAGGGAGCTTGGGCCAATACCTGTGGCCTTGCCCCACAACTCGACTGAGGACCTAGGGCCGCATGGTACAGTGCAGCCGCGGGGGCCTTAGACCGAGTCGTGCCCTTGCGGCCTCTCTTGCGGTGCCAAATCACCCAGGCTCCCTGGTTCACCGAGGAGCTGAGGGAGATGAAACGCCGCAAGAGACGCCTATATATTTATATTTATATTTATTCAATTTATACCCCGCCCTTCTCCAAACGGACCCAGGGCGGCGCACAGGAAAATTAAAATACATACAAAACATCATATAAAATTTAAAAAACTAATTCAATAGAACCTGTGCTAAAACCAGATTAAAATCCCCAAATTTAAAAACTATCTAAAAGTCAGTATAGGGGGCTACGCTAGGCCGGCTAGATGGAACAAATGTGTCTTAAGACACTTGCGGAAGAGGCGGAGGTCAGAGATGGTGCGAAGTTCAGGGGGTAAGTCGTTCCAAAGGGCTGGACCTGCCACAGAGAAGGCTCTCCCCCTGGGTGTCGCCAGTCGGCATTGTCCGGCCGACGGCACCCTGAGGAGGCCCTCTCTGTGGGAGCATATTGGTCTGAGGGATGTATGGGGCAGGAGGCGGTCTCGCATATAATTAGGCCCCGAGCAGATAGAGATCCTCTCTGTCCGAATCCGACCGAACACTAGTAAGAGTCCATATTAGGACTTACTTAGTGGCAATAAGAGTGGCCAAACGTGAGTATTGTGCCGCTCTTATCGCATCCGCAGATAACCGTCCTGCTGCCCTGTTCGGGGTGACCCGCTCCCTCCTTCACCAGAGGCCGCGGGAAGCCCCTCTACAGGGTCGAGCAGAGGAATTTGGTGAATATCTGCAGGATAAAATCACTCGGATTCGGAAGGAATTGCCCTCCATTGAAAATGGTCCAGTCGGATTGTCCGAGGCTGTTCTTGAGACACCATCTTGGGAGGAGTTTGACTTTGTTACTACCGAGGATATGGACAGGCTGTCGAGGAGATTCAAGACCACCACATTTTTATTGGACCCGTGTCCCTCCTGGCTTGTACTGGCATCCTGGGAGGTTACACGAGGCTGGCTCCAGGATATCGTGAACGCTTCCTTGAGTGAGGGGTACTTGCCTACCACCTTGAAAGAGGCGGTGGTGAGGCCCCTCCTCAAGAAGCCTTCCCTGGACCCAGCATTGTTGGAAAAATACCGTCTGGTCTCCAACCTTCACTTTCTAGGGAAGGTTGTAGAGAGTGTGGTGGCTCAACAGTTTCCTCGGCACCTGAAGGAAATTGATTATCTAGACCCGCGCCAGTCCAGTTTCCGACCCGGTCACAGTACCGAGACAGCATTGGTCGCGTTGGTGGATGATCTCTGAAGGGCGCGGGATAGGGGATGTTCCTCTATCCTAGTCATATTAGACCTCTCAGCGGCTTTTGATACCGTCGACCATGGTATCCTATTGCACCAACTGGGGGGTTTGGGGGTGGTTCTCGTCCTACCTCTCTGGTCGGTCGCAATGGGTGTTGGCAGGGGGGCAGAGGTCGGCCTCGAGGCCCCTCTCATGTGGGGTTCCTCAGGGGTCGGTCCTCTCGCCTCTCCTGTTCAACACCTATATGAAGCCGCTGGGTGAGATCATCCATGGTTTTGGGGTGGGATACCATCTGTACACTGATGATACTCAGTTGTACATATCCACCCCAGACCACCCCAACGATGCCGCCGAGGTGCTGTCCCGGTGTTTGGAGGCCGTACGGGTTTGGATGGGTAGTAACAAACTCAAGCTCAACCCATCCAAGACTGAGTGGCTGTGGTTTCCGGCACCCCGGTTCAGCCAGGTAAGTCCAACACTGGCCATTGGGGGTGAACTACTGGCCCCCGTGGAGAGGGCGTGCAATTTGGGTGTCCTCCTGGACTCCTGGCTGTCCATGGAGGATCATGTGACAGCCGTGGCCAGGGGGGCGTTTTATCAGGTATGCTTGATACGCCAATTGCGCCCCTTACTGGACCGGGCTGCCCTCCGCACAGTCACTCAAGCACTCGTGACGTCCCGGCTTGACTACTGTAACACTCTCTACATGGGGCTCTCCTTGAGGCGCACTCGAAGGTTACAGTTAGTCCAGAATGCAGCCGCGCAGGTGATCATGGGAGCCTCAAGGCATTCCCATATAACACCTCCCCTGCGTGAGCTGCACTGGCTACCTGTGGCCTTTCGGGTGCGCTTCAAGGTGTCGACAACCATCTTCAAAGTGCTCCATGGCTCGGGGCCTAGCTATATGCGAGACCGTCTTCTGCCCCATACATCCCTTCGACCGATCTGCTCCCACAGAGGGCCTTCTCAGGGTGCCGTCGGCTGGGCAATGCCGGTTGGCGACACCCAGGGGAAGGGCCTTCTCTGTGGCAGGCCCTGCCCTCTGGAACGACCTGCCCCCCGAACTACGCACCATCTCAGACCTCTGCCTTTTCAGCCAGCGTCTTAAAACACACCTATTTCAACAAGCCGGCCTAGCATAACCAGCAGTTCCTGACTGTTATTAGCTATATTTTTAATTAAGGGGATTTTACATTATTTTAGCACAGGGTATGGGTTTAATAGGTTTTTAAAATATGGTATTTTTGTATATTTGTATTGTTTTTAAAACTTTTCCTGTGCGCCGCCCTGGGTCCTTTTCTAGGAGAAGGTGCGGGTTATAAATTCGAATAAATTAAATTAAATTAATAAAAATATATGCATTTTTCTTCATATTCCATGTTTGCCTTTTGTCTTCAGGCCAGAGAGTTGTAGCCAGCCATGGAGAACTCTTTCATTCATATGCAGAAATGTTCAATTCCCCTCTTCTCCAAGAGGGGCTTGGAAAAACCCTATCTGGAACTCAGAGGAGCCATTGCCAGCTTAAACAAACAATTCTGTCCTGAATGGATTATGGATCTAGTTCAATACTGTACAAGTCGGCTTTTTTCATTCTTGACTTCTGGCTGAACATTCCGCCAGTCAAGAACTGGACTAGATGAGCCTTTTGTCTCATTGGGGAGGATTCCTTTTATGTCCCCATAGGACATCTTTTGGGCAGTTCTTTTACTGGCATGCAGAAAGAACAAAATTGAGTTGGGCAGCATGTTTCTACCCCCTTCCCCGACCCAAAAAAACACATAGCATTTTGTTGCCCTGGCTGACATACTTTCCATTCATTGACTGGTTCCATTTTCCTTCTTCAACAGGGACTGACGGTTGAACTAGCTGATACGTATGAAGACATTGGTGTTTACCAAGACAGACCAGAGAAGTGGGATTTGGGGGAACATCCCTGTGAAGAATAAAAAGGCTAGCAGCTTAGTCAGCCACAGCTGACTTAACCAAAGGATCGCCAATTCCTGGGGAAACCAGGATCCCCTGTAAAAATTCCACTCTAGAGAAGCTTTAAAAGGTGCTTATCTCTTGCTTGCAGCCGTTCTGCTAGAAACTACTAAAGAGCAGTATCCACAATCTCCAGATTTCCTGGGACTGTTGAATCAAAGACATTTAAATAGGGGGAAGGGAGAAGGCAGGCAGAGATAATTTGAGGCACACCATAAAAATGAAAGCAAAAATTGCTGAGAAGAATTTGTAAGTAGATGGGCTTTCTGGCCTGAGTTTGCTCAACATTCCCTTCCCCAAATGGTATTTTTTAAATTGAACATTTCCTGCTCTTGTTCCCAACTGGCTAGGCAACAGGGTTGAATCCGATAAACTAGTATCTAGCATCACATCGCTTCCGTTTCTTTAACCCAAGACCTTCCAAATGGTCTGGGATCAATGCTAACTGAATTCCTTACCAAGATGTCTATGGTGAAAATATCTGGAATATATTAGCTATATAGGACATAATATTTCCTACTGAGATTTAGAGTTTTGCAGTTAGGATTTTCCTTCTTTAGGCTCATGTTTAAAAAAAATATCTAGCATCCTTATGAAAGAATTTCAAACATATATCCTATACTTTTCAAAATAATAAAAAAACATTTAATACTACTGGGTTGTTTTCCCCCCAAATTTTGACTTAGCATATTACTTCTTTGTTTCAGGAGCATGGGAAAAAAGTGTGTTTTCAAATTTCTACAGTCAGAAATCTGAAGATGTAACATTTTTAGCTTAATATGCATAACCAACTTCTTAGGAATAGTCTTTTAACCAAGTAGTTTTCAGAACTACTTGTAAATAATTATGTTTTGGGTGTATGGCAGCTCCAAGTGCCCTCCAGATGGGTTGATCATTAGTTGCCAAAGCCGGGTGAAGATTACAAGAGTTTAATTCAAACACATCTCGAAAACACCAGATTGGAAGAATGATATATTATGGTAAAGACTGCAGAGATTTTTATTCCCTGGTGAACACATCTGTCACAGAGATTGCATTTTGAAAACCAAAGTATTTTTTAAAAATCCTTTTTGAAGTAGAGATCTAGTCACTGTTGGCAAGCACAGACGCTTTGGTAAAAACCAACCTGGTGAGAGATATTTTGCTGCCCAAAATTGAAAAACTGTTTGCGTAGACATCTATTTCCAAAACAAAAATAATGAAAGGCTTGCTGTGAAGTGATAACACAAGCTTTAATGTTCCACACAGGAATATCTAAGAGCAACAGTTGTGTTGCGAAGTTTTGCAAATTTAGCACTTCTTCCAAAACACCTACGTGTCTCTTGTTCAGATCAAGTGTTTCCAGTGAACGCTTTAGGCAGAAGATACTGCCAGCGATTTTTCCATTGCTTGACCAGAAAAAGTCCATAAGAAAACAATGACTAATCATGTATTATCCTTTCATACTTGCTAAGGTTAACCTGCCGCTAAACACTCTTCACATCAAGAAAGTGGCAATTCAAAGCCATGTTACACATATAAAACACATATACAGTTATTATCGAGACACCGCTCCAAATATCCTTCTAACTGTTTCAGGGATGCTCAATTTCATACTGTTTGGGCATGTTTTTCTGCAAATTACTGACTGGAACCATTTACTTCCTGTTTTTTTCACAAAGCATAGCTAAATACCTCCTCTTCTCAGAAAATATAATTGATGTAGGAAGCTGGGAGAAATAGCTTCATGGGCAGACAAAACCAGAGTGTCAAAAAGTTAATTTTCATAATTAAGTTTCAGTTCTGCCTACTGTGCCTTTCATAGTCTGCTTCTACCTCTGTGCAATTTTCAATTTATAATGAATCTCAAAGCTGGGATTCAAATTCAGCTGCATTTAAAAGTCAATGTCCCACTTTTTCTTTCCAGTCTGTAAGAACTTAAGTTGCCCTGAGCCAACTGGACCAAAAGCCTGTTTTATGTCAACTGAAAGACAGATAAGGGAGCAAAAGGCTATCAATGACCATCAGTCACAGTAATCCCTGCAGAAGAAGGATCCTGGGGATCTCAGATAGGAAAATGCTATTTCCCCCCCCCCTTATTTTTATTTATTTTATTTATTTTTATTTTATTAAATTTATACCCCGCCCTTCTCCTACAAAAGGACCCATGGCGGCGCACAGGTAAATTAAAACACAACGTACATAAATAGATAAATTATTAAAATCCAATTAAATTAAATTACCCCGTGCTAAAACATTTTAAAATTCTCTAATTTAAAATTTATAACTAAAAAGTCCAGATCGGGTGTTTATCCTAGGCCAGCTTGTTGGAATAAATGCGTTTTCAGACGCCGGCGGAAAAGGCGGAGGTCTGTGGTGGTATGGAGTTCAGGGGGCAGGTCGTTTCAGAGGGTTGGGCCCACCACAGAGAAGGCCCTTCTCCTGGATGTTGCCAACCGGCATTGCCCGGCAATGCCGATTGGCGATTTTACCATCATCTGTAATCCTTAATTAACTCCAGGAGGAACAAGAGATTGGCCAATTGTCATAGCTCTTATGGAGAAATAGTAACAACCAGAGTCACCTCTTCCATCATGACACAAGTAGGTAACAACAGTAGTCCCTCAGCAACTATTTTGCTTCTGACTTTCTGCTTTGAAAATTAAAGAGGAAAACAAATGGAAATTAAATTGTACAACAACAAATTGGAAAAAGATCTGTAAAGAAGACCCTCCAAATCATCAAAGCCCTACTACAGCCTTCAAGCCAAACCACGAGTATAAAGGAAACATATAATGAATATATTCAGTGACAGACTTGTGTTATGTCCCACATGATACCCTCGAGCTAGCTTCTGAAGTAAGGGACATGACTGACTCCTGCTTAATCCAAATCCTTAATTTAGTTATTTAATAATATTTTGGAAAGGAATAATAAATTATTTAAGAATTAAACACAAAAAATGAATTAGATATTGGCTTAGTCATACTTAGAGCAGACTTATAAATATGAATATTTTTAATATAGTGAATACAGATAAATATAACCCATACAAACAAAAGACTTCCATAATATTTTTAAAGTAGGAACAGGTCGTGAAACAAAACTAGAGAGACCTTTGCCACCTTATTTCTATACTGGGACTGAAACCAAAAAAAAAAAGGGAAATATTTAATCCATAATATTATTAAACACAGCATGGTTCTGAGAGAACCTCTTAAGAAGAGGTGCATTGCAACCTCCTTCAAGACTGTTTGCATAACCTCTCCTAAAGTCAGGCAGTATCAATGAGATTTAAATTAGTAATTATGATTCTGTCTGATTAATCAAACTAGGTCTATTACAGGATTGTTGTTACAGGGAAAATAGGAGGAGGAAGGTGTTGCAGAATTAAATAGGCGGAATCTTGGACTTCACAGGTAGAAAAAGTTTTATTGGCCAAGCCCAGAGATGTCAGCCCTCAGACTGCTCAAAGATCTCTGAACCCAGAGAAACGGTTTTAATTCAATTTTATAATACAGAAAGAAACATACTTTGTTACATGGGAAGACGTCAGGCAGGAAACCCACAAGCTTCGCGTGTCCCCTCCCCCATACACCTTGCACCCCCTTATCTGGGTTTGCAGGCACAGGGATTTATTGCTTTTAGCATTCGATTGTGGGTAAGCGAGGTGTCAAAATCATTAGCTGGCCCCCTCTCTGCGGTTTTAACAACTCAGACATCCTGTCGCAGCCAAGCTTTCCTGTTGCAGCTCAGCTAATTCTAAGAATTATTCTTTCTTTTTTTTTATATTGAAAATTTTTTATTGGTTTTACATTTTTCTATAAGGGTAGGGTAAGGGATACAAAGAAATTTTGAAAGCATTCACGTCAGAGTCGTCGGCCCTTCCGAGACCTCAAAATACACAATAAAAAGATAACAAAAAAAAAACATTTTCCATAACACTACAAGGTAAAAGCAAGTACATATACCTAAATTCTCAGTTCCATGCTGTCAGACATTTACAAAAAATCCAGATACAAATGTTATGCAAGATTGTTCAAAAAAAAAAAAATCAAGGCAAAGTTATTTTTTCGATCTAAGTCTCATGGCTATTGTATCTTCTTTTTCTCCTCCCTGGCCCCCAGCGGGCGGGGCCGTGGCCCCCTCCGTCCCCCCTGGATCTTCCCCCAGGGCAGAGGAATGTTTTTTAAGAAAGGCTTCCGCCTCAGCAACTGTTTTAATCCTCACTCTTCCTCCTTCCCAGAACACCAGCATCCCTTCGGGGGTCACCCACTTGAACCAAATCCCATGATCAAACAATGTTTTAGACAAGAAGGAAAATTTCCTCCTTACTTCTCGAATCTTTCTAGGAATCTGCTTCAAGATAGTGACCGTTTTGTGTTGGTAAATTAAAGGGTTCTCTCTCTGCGCCCTCAGGATTTCCTCTCTGGTTGACCTTCTAACAAATTTCACATGTATCTCTCTAGGCACTTCATTTATCCTGGCATATGCTGAGTTAATTCTATAGGCTAGGTCAATGTCCCCCCTGATCTCATCTTTAGGTTTTTGTAAATAGTCTGCTAAAATTGTGCTCATAAGATCAGGGAGGCATTCACCAGATTCCTCAAGAACGTTCTGAAATCTCAAAAAATATGTCATTCTTTCCATATCAATCCTAGACACATGCCCATCTATTTCCCCAACCTCTTTAGTAACATTTTTAATCTCTCCCTTAACCCCCACCAACCCCCCTTCCAATTCTTCAGTCTTCTGTGTGTTTTCCAGCATCTGCTTCCTGGTGTCCAATAGCTCCTTCTTGAAATTGATGTTTTCAGCCCTCTGGGCCTGAATTTCATTTACCAAAGTTTGTATAACAGTTTCAAGAGAAGCCATCCGTTGTTCTAAACTTGCCAATGCTGTTTCTTGAGCCATGATTAACTGTTAAAGTCAGTGCCAGCCAAAATGGCGTTTTCAGGGTGGGGCTGGTGAGACTAGCCGGGAGCCAAAAGTTCAGATCAAGGTTGAAACGTTGTAAAATTCAGAAACCAAGAGAGAGACAATTTTCCAGCTCAATAGTTATAATAACGAAGGTAATCCAGAAAGGAATCACAAATCCAACAAGAAAAAAATTCATTAATATCCAGAGAGAGTCCCACTTGTAAAGAGACGCTGGGAATTTTCCATAATTAAAATAGTCAGGCAGGGACAAAGAAAAGCCACTTTCCACCGCCCATCTCAGAGCCCAGAGGAGAGAGTAGAAAAATAAAAAAAAATTTAACCAGCCAGACCTAGAAACAATGTTGCAAGTAGCCGCATACCACTTTCCCTTGTTAGAGACAGTCCGGATTTAAGATTTCCGCTTTCTCTTCCAGAGAAGCCATTTTTAAGTGCCGCTTAAGTCCGAGGGGGGGGGTTTGGAAACAAACACCCCCCTCCCAGTCCGTTCAGCCTGGCTGGCAGCAAGGGAAAAAAAAAGTCTTTTTAAAACTCACTCTCCCTCGCAGCTGAAGCCTCGGCAGACCTTCCGATCTCTTCCGCTCAGCCCTCTACATTAAAGTGAATGGCGCCGACAGCCGTTGGCGAAGGGAGAACCCCCCGCAGCATGTTCCTCCTCACCTAGGTCGCGGAGGGGATCGCTCTCCCCACCGCCGTGAGGAGAAACGTCCCCTCCAAGCCGACCCTACGGGAGACCTCCGGTAACCGGATGTCTCGCCCCGTGGGGGGGCAGAAAAGGCAACAAAGCGGCGAGCGAGCCCCAGGCTCGCCCGTCGCCGCTGGAGCCGGAACCGGAACTAAGAATTATTCTTTCAAAGCTGCTCTGACTGGGACACCGCGTAATCATCCAAACGTGCCCCAGACTCATGTCACACTTAACAACTAAGTCTCACTTTATGCCAATACCCTGCCTCATTTTCCCCCCTTCTAGACTCTATTTTCAGCTACAATTGAGTCTAGCCTATTACAAAACTTTTAAGACAACAATGCAAGGTTAATTTTCTCAGGAATACATGTTAGCAATGCAAACATATCAGTGAGAAGAAAGAGACAAGTTATACATATGAAATAACCTTAGGGCTTATTCTCTGAAGGTACCTTCTCCAATCTCCAGAGTGCACGTTCCAGTAAATTTTACATTTTTCCCACATAAGAAGAAAACTTCATTTCCTCCTACACACACCTATGTTTATGGAAAATGCATGAGTCCGTTTGTTCTGTTCATTAGTCCAGACCCCCAGTGTGCCTGCTATTGTCATGCCTGCCAAGGGCTGCAAAGGAATTTGGAGTGCAGGGTTTTTCTTCTTATCTCTGAGAATTTGTCCCTCAAGAAGGTACCAGGAGCTCATGTTCCCTGGGGGAAAGGAAAGACAAGAACCTGTAGGGTATCTAATAGTGAGTCCCATTGGGAGTCGTGGGGGCTGGAAGGGTCGTGGGTACCTTTCCCAGGTTTCATTCCACCCTCCCCATTTTGTTCGTAAGACATTGGTGGGTAACGAGAAAGTGATCTTCTGTTGGAACAGACGGTAGGCAGTGGGAGAAATAACACCTGTTAGTTTTACATCCAGAACTCTCTTAGTTGGGGTGAGGTAAATTTCTGAGGGACATTGCTCATCTGTTAATGAGCCCACAGGCACATTGAAACCTTGGTGTCTCTTGACACAGATGGAAGCTGGACCTATAAGTTCCACACCAACAGCTATGGGACCAACAATGGGAAGGCGACTTATTCCCAGTCTTTTAATTGCTTGATGAAAGTCATTTTGCAGCTTAAGTTCTGCAGCCTTGGGCTTCCCTTTACCACCTTTCTCCAGGACTAAGGTGGCTCTAGTCTTTTCCCAAAGCTGAGGCTTAACTGGAATTGCATTATAGGATGAAGGACCAGCAGACAAACACAACCAACACTTTTGTCCCAACACTGGATCAGTCTGGTTAATGAGGCTCTGACCCAACTCTAGGATTCTTAACAGATAACCCCCCTTTTTCAACTGTTGCAAGGGTCCGTTTTCTCTTTGACCCCCCCCCCCTTGCTTTTTACTGGGACAGCCAAACGCCTGACTGGGGTTGTGGGCATTGGCTTAGGTCCAGGGATTCGACCCACCGGCCAATAATACGCCTTTTGCGGGAACGGATTTCTTCAATGGTTTTAAACCTTATGCATTGATCCTTTCCTGTTCCCTGAGTTTTTCAACATCCCCAGATCCTTCCTCAAGAGCAAAGGGGGTTACTTGGGCATTTTCACAACACTGGGAATTATCATTCAGGATGTAATCATTCAGCAGACTTATTGTCAACAGCAGCCAAAGCCACAACAAGCTCAAAATTGTCTCTCAGTAGAACGTCTCCAAATACAATTCTCTTAAACTACAGAATCAATACGTTAGGGAGAAGGCAGGGATTATATGTGATTTGGGAAAAACAATATCAATCTTAGGTGTTCCACAAAACCACTCCTTGTTTGTAACATACAATGTCCACAGACCTAGGATCCCCTCACAGCATCACAGAGAACCCACTCCCTGATTTCCTCAAACATATTTCCAGAGGTTTCACAATGCTTTCTGTCACAATCAATGATTTTAGGTACAGCACCTGTCTTTCGGGGAGGGGGAGATTCCAAAAGAATAAATATCCAAGACAGTAATTCACAATAAGTCAAGAGATAATGCAGTTATGACTACAAATACTTGGCTTGCCATTTCCTCTAATACATCTTATATCTAACAAATAGAACGTTGTCTTCCTCCTCCAAATATTCGGCCGTACGTTGAGAAATCAGCTTCCAGGGGTGATTTCAGTAACGCCTCTTCTGCCCCGTATGTAGCCTGCCCATTGCCGGTAGGACAGTAATAGGGGGCGCTTCTTCAAGCGGACCACTAAAGGATGGGTTTCATCCTGGTTTGCTCCCTAAGGCTCAGCAACAGCTGGCTTAACTCAAGTTCAGTGGATCCAAATATTGGATTCCAACCCTCTTACTGCAAGTGGAGAACACCTGACTACAGTACATGAAACCCTTCCCCTTGGGTTTCAGATTCTTCTCCTTTTTAGAGTTTTACCTATACTTGTCTTCCACCTAGATATTATTACTAGAGGTGCTCAGAAATGGTGGGCAGAGGGACACACAATATTGTAGGATTTCTTTCGCTTGTTTAATTATCCCACCATTTGATTCACCCATGAGGCTCCTATTTGATTTAGGTGCTATATATGATTTTTTTTCTCAAGTTAGCACTTATAACTGGGGGGGTGTCTCCCAATCATTTCAAAAGGGGATATTAATTCCTTTCTGTGGAGTACATTTCACAGACCAAAGTGCCAAAGGTAAGGCATTCACCCATTTAAGGTGAGTTTCAAGACACCCTTTGTCCTTGAATAGGATTCTAGTCATTTCAATTCTCCAGTTGCCTGGAGTTCCCCTGCTTTAGAATATCTGGGGCTCAGTCCTCTTCGCATTTCCAATGCTGCATAAGTTATCATTCTAGTAACTAGTAACTCAGATCATCTCGGGTTGCTGACAGCCTTTCTTCTCTGTCAGCTGTTTTTCCCTCTCCTGCTGGATCCGACCATCCAGATTGCGCAGATTCCCTCATATGGAATCTTTAATTCCTCTGAGCAAAGCAACCATTAGTTGCTTTTCCTTTTCTTTACTATTAAGAATTTTCCTTGAGCACAGACCTATTTAGAATCAGTCCAAATATGTATTCTTTCATTATGTGCCCCCTTTTTAGTGCTCGTATTAAAGCCCACAATGTTTGTTTGATACTTGAACATTAATGCTCTTAGTCCCTTGATCAGAAGAGCAATTGCATTAAAGACTTTAAAGCAATGTGGGTTGTTGCCACTTCCCTTTGCTGGAGCCCCGACTTTCAGAGCTGTGCTGCCTTTTCTGTCCGCTTACAAATAGAAAGGTTTTCTCAAAGTTGGTAAGTTATTCTTACTTCAAATTTTAAATGCCTGTTCTTGTTCCTTTGTCCAAACAAAGGGCTCCTTTTTCACCCCCCTTTGTGGATTCGTAAATAGTTTAACTAGAAGGGCAAAATTATGCATCCATTCCATCCTGTCTTTAGGTTATTTTATGCAAAATAGATACAGGCACTTTCTTTTCCAAATAGCCTCATGAGCATGTAAAACTGTATATTATCTGTCTGTATAGACATTAACCATCTTCCCTTCTGATGGTCTTCTAACCAGGCATGGGATACTAACTACCGTTCCCTCCTCGTACAATTCTTCCGGCAAGTCCCCTGGCCTCCCACTCTATCTAAGAGCTTCGGCGAGGAAAAAAAATGTGTTTCCTCTTGCCTTTTTGAAGTTCCCTCATCTTTGAGGTTTTGAGCCCAATTAATATATCTCGTATGTTAATTCCACAAGTTCAGAGTAGCTGTTCGTGGGCACCCCCCTTCTCGTCTTCTGTAAATCTTTTTGCCCTACTGTCATCTGCAGAGTGACCAATGAAGATCAAATTGACCTTTCACTTATTTTCTTCTAGCAATTCCCTTGGATCTTCATCTTGTTTCTGTTGATTTTGATAGACCTTCCCTAAGTTCTTAACCTTTGTTTGAGTTCTGACAAAACTAAGGTCCAATAGTTTTGCAGCTGAATGGACTAAGGTTCCCACTCTGGTTCCTTCAGAAACCATGTCCAGTCTGGATTTTTCTGCAAAGGCTTATTCCTGGTTCCCTTCACCAGGCTTATTTTCTCTGGGATTTATGAAATTTCCATCAGACAAAAATGACATGCATCTCATCTGGATTTCTTCTATAATTAGGAATTTGATTTTTCCAATTATATAAATTAGCCATTGAGAATAGAGCATACACTCATATCTTACGCTGCTCTCCCTCAACTCCTGGCAATAAAAATTCCTTTAGGGGCAATTTGAGTTTTTGTCTCAAGTGCTCCTTTGGACCGGGTTTGTGGTCCACTTGATCTGTCCCTTCGGTAACCCTTTTCTTGGCTTCCTTCCTCCTGGCCCCACCTAATCGGACCGTTCATCTTCTCTAACCAATATTTGATTTTTCCTTTTGTCTCCTACTTCTTCAGTGTCAACCATTTCATATCAAAGATACATACGTGGAGGGCACTGATGTCAGAGACTCTCTCTCTTTCCTTTTTTGTAAGACAAAAACAAAAAACACTTACACACATCAACAAAGACAAACACACGAGTTAAAACAGCACAGGAACTAAACGTTTCATCGAGACTCTCGGTTTCTTTTTCTCTTATTGTTCATTTTTTCCTCTTTCCTCTTTCCTCGAGGTTTGTTACCCCCCTTGGTAACTGACTATGTCTTAGGGTTTTTTTCTTCTTCTAAGAGTGTTGTATTCTGTCCACCTTGGACTACACTCCTTACAACCCTTTTTCTTCTTCTTCTTCTTTGTTCTGGGGGGGGGAGGGTTCAAGAGTTCTGGGGTTCTGGGGTGTTCAGTGTCTTCTCTTTTGTATTTTTTTTCTTCTTCTTCTTCTTCTTCTTCTGCTTGGATCTCCCAGCACCTTACTGGGCTATTTTTAAAGATCCAAACCTATAGAGGAACATGTATTGAAGAGGCGTTTGCCAAACGCTTCTTTCACCACCCATGTTCTAAGACACTATCACCGACCTAGGGTGCCAGAACTCACGGTCGCCCGTAGGAACTGCGATGATAAACCGCCCACACAATTCTGGAGCCTCGTTAGGATACACCGGTTCCGTTAGGAACTGGGTGCTATCCCGGGCTCAGGGGGGAGATCAGGCCCCCTCTTCCACTATCACAAATCCCTCTATACTTGCCTGATCGTCTTGTCTCTTTCTTTCTGTCTTATTTCCTCTCAGCCGGCGTGTTTGGTTGACTTTTCCTTTCCCTGGTCCGGTCTTGGATCGGTCGTGTCCGCCAGATGACCGAGAGGGGTCATCCACAACCTCCCAGAGAAATGCTCTGTGGCGCCTGGAGGCTGGGCTGGATGGCCTCAATCGGCACCGGTCGGTCGTGCCGTCCTCAGCGAAATATCGCTCCAATTCCCGGCCAATGCACCATTAAATGTTGCAGAATTAAATAGGCGGAATCTTGGACTTCACAGGTAGAAAAAGTTTTATTGGCCAAGCCCAGAGATGTCAGCCCTCAGACTGCTCAAAGATCTCTGAACCCAGAGAAACGGTTTTAATTCAATTTTATAATACAGAAAGAAACATACTTTGTTACATGGGAAGACGTCAGGCAGGAAACCCACAAGCTTCGCGTCCCCCCCCCCATACACCTTGCACCCCCTTATCTGGGTTTGCAGGCACAGGGATTTATTGCTTTTAGCATTCGATTGTGGGTAAGCGAGGTGTCAAAATCATTAGCTGGCCCCCTCTCTGCGGTTTTAACAACTCAGACATCCTGTCGCAGCCAAGCTTTCCTGTTGCAGCTCAGCTAATTCTAAGAATTATTCTTTCAAAGCTGCTCTGACTGGGACACCGCGTAATCATCCAAACGTGCCCCAGACTCATGTCACACTTAACAACTAAGTCTCACTTTATGCCAATACCCTGCCTCAAAGGTATACTGGATATGTTCACTGTCTTGAGTTATTTGTAGAAATAAAGAAGTATAGAATAGAATAACTTTGTCACTTTGAATGTACACTAATTAACATACATTAAAATGAAATTTTATTGCATACAGCTTTCAAAGGGTCACCACCTCCAATATACATTACATAAACATTACAAAATAAATAAATAAATATAAGATTATGCATACGTCCACATATATTATATGACACAGGATAAAACATAATCTAGTTCAGACGTATATATGTACATGGTCAGAAAAATGAATCGTGCAAATTTACCAGACGGATGGTATAGGGTTACAGAATCTGGTAGTCCTGCTAGAAATACTTTGAAACCTCCTCCCAGAGGGGAAAAACAGAAACAGACTGTAAAGTTGGTGTGTGGAATCTCTAAAAATGCTTTGAGCTCTAAGCACATAGTGCTTATAAGCAATATCCTGAATAACAGGAAGCGAGCTTTCTATAATCTTTTTGGTTGTGCTTACCACTCTCCGTATGGACCTTCTATCTGAGGCATTCTGCCATTGAACCAAATAGTAATGCAGTTTGTTAAAACGCTCTCCATCATACCTCTGTAAAAAGTGTCCAGGACAGAAGGAGAAAGATATGCTCTCCTTATCCAATGCAGGAAATGCAGATACTGGTTTGCATGCTTCACCAAGGATGATGTGTAGAGACCAATTCAGAGTGTTAGTTATCTGCACCCCCAGATGCTTAATACTGTTTACCACAATGACCTCTTGTGTTTTATTAACATTTAGGACCAGGTTACTTTAATTGCACCAATCCGCCAGTCTTTGTCTCTTCCTTATAAGGAATACAAATTAAAAAATAAATACATTTTCAAGATAACTTAATAGTACATGGTAATTTTAAATTGTCTTTTAAAAATGTTTCCTTTCTAGCCTGTGTACTTTCTAGTCTGGGTTATTGTCCATTGAAACCTTAAAATCAACCTAACCACATAGAACAAGTGTTGAAATCAGATAACTCACGCATACATACACACACACACACCAGCTGATGGGAATACAATTAAATATTATTTTTTATTAATTGCTTAAAATATCAGAAACTTAAGTATACTTAGCAATCAGAAAATGTTTTTGTGTATGTACCATAATTAGTTTATCAATTAGTGCTTAAATTATGCAAATATAATATCCAAAGATATTATTAGTAAGCTAAGCATGACAGGGCATTCACACAATCAAATCACTAAGATATTTTTTTCCCATAATTTGCAAATATGCTTAACTGAACCATATGCAGGATTTATCTGAATATATGGACTCAGCTGTTCATTCTGGTTAGCCAAAATGGTTTCAGCATAAATTTCCCTTTTATACTCTTCTTAGTCTAATGATTTAAAATATATCTCATTTTCTTTATCATTTTAAAGCACACACGTTTTGGAAACGACTGCGTTTTAGGGCACGTTCACAGAATGCATTATCTCTCACACTGGCTCTACCACAAAGGCTTTCGGGGAGGTGATAATCCGGGCAGTTCGATTTTAGGTTATCGGGAGTTTAAATATTTAGAGCTTTCGGTTTTATAGCTTTTCTCAAGTTTACGTCCAACGCGCCATCTGCAGAGTCTGTATAAAGGGAGCGTTCCGGGTCACCTTATTCCGTCCCGCCTTTTCCCTCACCAGCTGGGCACTCTCAGGCTTTGCCGCTAAACTTCAGAAGACGTGAGCGAACCAGCACCTGTGCCAGCCCTACCATCGCCTGGCGGCTGCCCTTCGAGAAGGGTTTGTGTTGTAAGGTAAGTGCTGGAAGATGGGGGAGATTAGGAAAGGAATCTGTTAGGCTCCCGTTTTGCTAGATTCTAAATGCAACCACTCATCTCAAGAGTCCCGATACTTTTTTCCGATGTCCCCAAAAGGAGGTGAGTGTGCTGATCTATTATCTGTCTACCTGTTATGGTTAGAATACAGGATAACCGAGTTGAAAAGGACTTTGGAAGACCTCCAGTAATTCAATCCTCTCTGTCTGAAGGACCATGAATTGGCTCCCTTTTTAAAAAGTTCAGCCTGGGTAGATTAGATCTGGCCTGTGGGGCCACCCTGGAAACAGCAAAGGACCAGTCTGAAGTGCCTCTGCCAGGGAAAAAGGAGCAAAGGGTTGCAGGAGGTCTTTGCAGCAAAAAATGGAGCTCAGGAGCCCATTTTTAATGTCAGAGCACTCAGGCTACTACAGTTGCCTCTGACATGAGTTACTTTGAGCTAGCCATACCTTCCGCCGCCGCCGCCCCCCCCCCCCCCTGAAACACAACCCTGATGCGGCTCTCAATGAAATAGAATTTGACACTCTCCTGTTTAAGCAGGGGGTTGGACTTCAAGGTCCCTTTCAACTCTATTAATCTATTATTACTTCACTTCCAATTCCTTTCTAGTGTGAGTGCAGTGCATATTTTATTTATTTTAAATAAATAAAGTGCGCAAAACAAAGCCAGTCATTTTAAATGTCACTGTGAACCAGAGAAGCAACGCCTGCCTCCTCTCAACATGTAAGCCAATTCATCATCTCTTTACACCACATGATGGGAGAGATTATGGAAAGTCAGAAGTATCTTAACACCGAACTGTAAATTTTGCTATTAAGAATGCCTGATAATAAACTTGATCTGAATGAGATTCCTTTCCGTGGCATTAACTGCATGCCCGAGCTAGCCTAGAGCACTCAAGACAGAGCAAATGGGATCTAGAGCTTAAAGCAAAAAAGGAAGATTAGGAAAATTAATAGGTTGTTATATATTGTGGACATATCATAAATGTAAAAATATTGAAACCTATGTGGCAATTGTTAAAATTTTTCAACAACAAATCGTGCCAGGTTATTTAAAATTTTTTAAATTATTTTGTTACTAAACGCTACAAATGCTGGAGACATTCTGGAGTATTTCAAATGAGCATTCCATGAAATCTGATAACCAATCCAATAAATTGTGGCCGGGATGATATAAATAATAAGTCCACAGCTGGTTTTAAAATGGTACTTAATTCATAAAGCAACTGCCATTTGTCAAAAATGGTGTGTAGGGTCTCCTGCTTGAGTGGGGGAGTTGGACTAGATAACCTACAAGTCCCTTCCAACTCTGTGAATCTAATCTAAAGGATATATTGGGCAAGTGCTATACGGAGTTCAAGCCTGGGCTGACTTTGTGTCATGTGACACTATCCTTCAGGTGTAGAATCAATCAGAAGTGTACAACCAGAGGGCTCTGAGCTTCAGGTGATCTACAAAAGTATTTTTTAGAGTCTTCCAGATTTACTGCCTAATTGTATTTTTAATGTGATTAAATAATAATAATTTAATAATAATAATAATTTTAATACTTATAAACCGCTCCCTCTCCCCATGTGGACTCGGGGCGGTGCACAGGTAGAATAAAAACAATAAAAAATATACAAACAGTTCTAAAACCAAATTAAACTAACCTGTGCTAAAATTCCTATAAAACCAACTATACTAAAAACTACCCAATAAAACTACCCAATAAAATAGAAGTTCTGAATATTAAAGAGTAGTGTTAACTTTATTTAAGTAAGCTATATACATAGACTAAATAAAATTTAGCCTTATCTAATATTTATAAGAGTGCTACATCAGTCAAATACTTTGAAAAAGTTGTGCATACTAGATGAACTTGAGGTCAATTAACTGTTAGCACTGACAGCTTTATTCTCTTTGCCCCATCCCTCAAATTCCTCTCCAGGTCTGTCTACACAATACCATATAGAATCTTAAGAAACATGGCAGAAGATAATGGAGAATTCATATTGAAAATCCTTGAAGACCTGGAAGCAGCTGAAATGAAGAGACTCAAATCAATGCTGAGCGGAAAAAAAATACCAAAAATTAAGCTAGAAAATCTTGATGCAAATCTGGCAGCATCACTATTTATGACTTATTTTGACAAACCTCTAGAAACACTTAAGTGTTGCCTGGATGAAATTCCCAGAAAAGATCTTATTCCAAAGATCACTGCTAAAATTGAAGCTGGTAAGTTGAATGATGTTTGTATATTTCCAAATGAGATATAATTGATTTATTGAATGTTTACACTTCCTGATTCTTTAGGAATTCTATACATATCAAACCTTACAGAAGAATAAAACAATGCAATGTACAGTGATAAAAAGATAATGATCAAAAGATGGCACAAACTATACAACAACTAAGGCAAACCCACATTATCTAGAAAGGACCTCGGCCTGGGTAAAGAGTCAGGTCTTCAAATACCAGCAAGATAGGAGCCATCCATATTTTGGGGGAATTTCATTCCAGAAGGCAGATACTAAAGCAGACCAAGTGCAGTTCTGTGATCTTTCCAGATAGTATTGTTTAACTGAATGAAGAAAGCCAGTATACACCAATCCTACCAGTTCAAATTGGCTGGGTAGATACTATGGAAAATAGAGGATTCCACAAATAACTTACTCTATGTCTTGCAGTCCTCTAGAGGTAACAACCAGCAGCTTGAATCACATTCAGAGGCAAATGCAACCAGTGCTCCAGCAACCAGTCCAAACAGTACTCCACAAACTGTAATCATTGCAGCTTATGGAACAGAAATACTAAATGAGTGTAGTGAGGCATGCCCATTCCTACCTTCAATTCTGCATTCTGGACCAGTCAAAGATCCCAGATGGCCTTCAAGAGAAGCCCTATATAGAGTGTATTGTAGTAGTTAAGCCACAAGGTGACCAAGACATGACTGTCTAAATGGCCTCGCAAAGAGGGTGCAACTAGCCCACCAGTTGAAACTGTGCATAGGCCTTTCTGTTCACCATTGCTATCTACTGATTGAGTACAAATTGTGAATTCAGAATATTCCCCAGGCTGCACACCATTCTTGAATGGAATAATGCTATCCCATCCAAGATTAAAGATGGAAAATTTCCATATCTAGGTGGCCCACATACCCATAGTTGCATATTAAGTTAGAAGCAATTCTTCCGGCACAGCCTCCAGGCTCTGGGGCAGAACTTTGACAACCTTATTTGACTGGCTTAAGGCTAAAACATATATTTGGGTATCACCAATCTACTGAGGATATTCAGCTCCAAACCAACAGATAAGCTCACCCAACTATTTTGAAAGTGTTGACTAGGAGGGAAAGAGGATAGAACCCTAAGGTATCCTACAAAAGAGGAGCCTAGGAAACCATCTCTCCCAGCCCACCAATCAGCAACTGAACCAGGCCCAAGAAAGGAAGAAAACCACACACAATGGTGACTTCTATCCTCAGCCCATGTTCTTTCTTAGTTCAAAAAAAAAAATACCATTGATTAGCAGCAATTATGCCTCCGCTGAATTACCACCCAATCCTTAGGAAAACCCAAGGGACAGTGACATCAGTAAGCCGAAAGACAGTCAGTGTGATTCGTCTTTGGCAGTCCACTGCCAGATCACATCTCCAATCCAGTTATGGGGAAGGAAGCCTCTGAAAGTTTGCAACAGTTCACAGGTGATAACAGGCACTCTTCCTTCTTGCCCTCTCCCCAAAGAAGGGATACATACATGCACATCCTTGCCAAGCCCAACTAAGTTTCAGTATGACATGGAGGGCAGCTTTGTTACAGATAAAATCAGCAGCCAAAGCCCAGGGCCACTGAGGATCCAATAGCTATGCACTGAGGATGGACACTTTCTGTAGCAGGCCCCCAGCTTCTTAGTGAGATGGATACAAAATGCATAGTTTAGAAAAATCATATGCCTTCTTTCCCCCAAAATAAGATAGGGTCTTATTTTCTTTTGACCCTTGAAATAAGCGCTTGGCCTTATTTTCGGTGAGGTCTTATCAATTTTGAGCTGCAGGAGGCGGTCAGCATGATCATCTTATGGCTGCTGCTGTGATGCAGTATTTGGGGGGGAGCATTTATTTTCGGGGAAGGGCTTATTTTAGTGCCTGCGCTCAAAAGCCAGATTGGGTTTATTATCCGGGGAGGTCTTATTTTCAGGGAAACAGGGTAGTCATAGATTTGTACCACGTTTCTACTTACTATGTAAGTGATCAGATAAGAGACCTGTGCATTATTTCTGTGGTGTCTTCATTTATTTAATGTCCATGCTCTATTTTTCAGGCAGAAAGACAGAGTAATTTATAGAATAATGTTTTATAGAAAACATAGGAAAAAGTCTCTCTTTTCACAGTCATAAAGATTTTGTAGTCATCTGCATTCATAAGGGAAAGAAAGGTGATTGATAGCATGCATTGATACACGCATCACAACAATTAGCATCCCCTAAAACACATTTTTCCTGGGATCACGTGTAAATATTCTAGGGAATTACAATCCATAAACCCCCACCCATGCCTTGAACCATTGCATTCAGAGTGTTGCATAGGCCTAATGCCTACTATTTAAAATGATAACACAGTGAAGGAATGATGATGGGAAGAGATCATGAGTAGGCACCAATTATTAATGTTTTATTACTTTTATAATGATTAGCTATAGTGAAAATGATGCGTAGTGCATAGAAGATAGTAGATGAAGCGTCTAAAGGCATGGGATACTCCATAATTAGTTTTTTTCTAAATCTCTATAAAAATTTATGATACTGAAAGTAGAATTTATTATATTATTATCCAAACCAAACATTTTTACCTTACAAAAATGTATCTAAGATGCAGTTATTCTGCAAGATGAGTTTCTTTTCCAGTCCACCTGGAGCAGAAGTCAAACAGTTAAATGCTCTCAATTGTTACAGAGAAGATTTCAGTCACCCATTTTTAGAAATACCTTTCCACAAATACACACAGTCAGGGCAGCAACTGCAATACTGAAGGCATTGTTGTTCAACCTTGGTACAGTGAAGTCCTAGTCAGGGAAGGCGAGGTAGTTTAATATTAACTTACAAAGGAGTCTCAGGTTAATTGCATTATTATCATTTAAACGGAAGCTTTTTGCAACAGATAAAATGGAAGCTTGCCAGCAGAAATAAACCAAAGATGAGAATCAGCTTTGTTATTTGCTAGAAAGAACTGAAGGCAGAAACCACTTAGAGGAAGTTTGATGACAGGATGCTGTCTGAAAACAATTCTGTTGCAAAGGGGGCAATCCTTCAAGGTAATTTAATGTGACTTTAATTTACAGGATAGGGGGCCAGAAATGAACAAAGATTCATCATTAATATACTAAAAACTCAATCCTTGTACTTAAATGGGCAACATAGAGATCATGCTAAACATACTAAGAGTATTTTGGAGCATTTGTGAATGCGTGTACAATCTGTACGCCCAGGACATGTTAGATAACCAACGAGTGAGATTGAAGCTTGCAAAAACTGTCAGCAGAAATAAAGTGTTTGAATTCCACTATCCTCTACTCTGCTTACTGCAGGATGAATGAACAAAAAAATAATTATGTTCATTTTGGCCAGCAGTGCCAATAAATCATGGAAAGTTACACAATTAGGGAAGGATCTATAGCAGGGGTCTCAAACTCAATTTACCTGGGAGCCACTGGAGGCAGAGGCTGGGTGAGGCTGGACCGCATAAGGGATTCCTTATATTAATATTAATACTAATATTAATACTAATATTATACTTTCATATCACGGTGGGGGCCACAAGATACCGTCCTGCGAACTGCAATTGGTCCGCGGGCCACGAGAATGAGACCTCTGGTCTATAGGAACCTTTGGTATCACTGATGTTTGTAGCTAAGCACTCAAGGGCTGAATATTGCCAAGGACTATTAAGTTACATGGTTCAATTTAACAAAGATTATATAGATACTGAAAGGCAGATTGATATAATGGTTTATGGCATCAGGACACCGTGAACCTCCAGCAAAAGGCCAGCTGAGTGACTTTGGGCCAGTGGCTCTTGTTCTAGGAACAAGGAAATGGCAAACAACTTCTGAAAATCTTCATGGACTTCACAAGTTAGCAACAAAATAGCTGACTATTCCAGCTGACTTTGCACTATTTGTCTGTCAAAATATGAGATTGAATAATTCCAAAACTTGCATAACAAAATTTTAAATCAGTAAATGCTTGTGGCAATTCACATTCATAAAAAACATTAAAACAAAAATAATTTTGATGTCACAATTTTAGTATAGACAAATAAAAATAAAGAGCAATAAGTATAACATAATTAACAGCTCTAAACCAGCTACTGTGCATAATTACAAATACTTATTTTTGTATGCATTAGAGTCATAAAGTCATTGAAGCATTATATCACACACACACATGCACACACATTTGGCAGACGGTTTGATTAACCAAAAGTGTAGACCTCAATGGGACTGCATCTACATGGAGGGAAGTATGCAATGGAGTACCCCAAGGCTCTGTTTTAGGCCCAGTACTTTTCAACATCTTCATCAATGAGGAAATAAATGGGGAACTCATCAAATTTGCAGATGATACCAAAAAGGCAGGAATAGCCAACACTCCAGAAGATAGGCTTAAGATACAGAAGGATCTTGACAAACCTGAACATTGGGCACTATCTAACAAAAGGAAATTCAATGGTGAAAAGAGTAAGGTTCTACATTTAGGCAACAAAAACACTTTCACTTTTCACTTTTATTAGATTTCTATCCCGCCCTATCTCCCAAAATGGGACTCAGGGCGGCGCACAGGAATTTTAAAATCTAAAAATACAGACAATACAAAATTCTACAAAAGTTAAAACTAAAGTTAAATAATTTAGCCCCTGCTAAAAAGAAAACAATTAAATTAAAACCCAACTCTAAAAATAGCAGAGCTGTAGCAGTTATGCCAGGCCGGCCATATGGAAGAAATATGTTTTTAGTGTCCGGCGGAAGAGGCGAAGGTCGGTGATAGTACGAAGGTCTGGGGGGAGGTCATTCCAGAGGGCGGGACCTGCCACAGAGAAGGCTCTTCCCCTGGGCGTCGCCAGCCGGCATTGTCCGGCGGATGGCACCCTAAGGAGGCCCTCCCTGTGGGAGCGGACAGGTCAAATGGAGGTATGTGGTAGTAGGCGGTCCTGCAAATAACCAGGTTCTACATTTAGGCAACAAAAACAAAATGCAAGGTACAGTATAGGTCAGTGGTGGGCAAACTCATTAGTCAAAAGAGCCAAATATTAACAATACAATGATTGAAATTTATTTGGAGAGCCAGAAGGTGTGGCCTATTTTGTGGGAGTGGCTCAATGGTCATGTGACTGGGTGGGTGTGGCCAACTTGGAAAATGTGGTGAAACTCACTTAACAATGGTCTTGCTTAGCAACCAAAATTTTGGGCTCAATTGTGGTCATAAGTTCTCTTTCTTTCATCTCTCTCCCACATTCTTTTTCTTTCTTTTCTTTCTTCCCTTCTTTTTCTTTCTCTCTCTTTCTGTTTCTCTCTGTCTCTCTCTCTGAGTCTGTCTGTCTGTCTGTCTGTCTGTCTGTCTCTCTCTCTCTCTCTCTCTCTCTCTCTCTCTCTCTCTCTCTCTCTCTCTCTCTCTCTCTGTGGCTCTTTATCTCTCTCTCTCTCCCTCCCTCTCTGTCTCTGTCATTCTCTCGCTGTGTCTGTCTCTCTGTATCTCTGTGTCTCTCTCTCCTCCCTCCCTCTCTATCTCCGTGTCTCTCTCCCCTCCCTCCCTCTCTGCCTCTTTCTGTCATTCTCTCTCTGTGTCTGCTTCTCTGTATCTCTCTCTCCTCCCTCCCTCTTATCTCTGTGTCTCTTCCCTCCCTTCCTGTCTCTCTCTGTCATTATCTCTGTATGTCTGTGTGTCTGTCTGTGTGTGTGTGTGTGTCCCTGTCTCTGTCTCCCTCCCTCCCTATCTCTGTCTCTCCCCACCCTTCCTCTCTGTCTGTGTGTCTGTCTGTCTCGCATTCACTCACTCACTCAATCACACTCTCTCTCCCCTCTCTCTGTCTCTCCCTCCCTCCCTCTCTCTCGCTGTCTCTGTGTGTCTGTCAGTCTCCGATTCCCTCCCTCCCCGTCTCTCTCTGTCTCTCCCTCCCTCCTTCCCTTCTGTCTCTCTCTCTGTGTGTCTGTCAGACTCTGATTCCCTCCCTCCATCTCTCTCTCGCTCTGTGCCTCTCTCTGTCTGTCTGTCACTGTCTCTGTCCACAAAATACTGCGTGGAGGAGCGCGGGCTCTGTGGTGACGGCGAGGCCATCCATGGGGGGGGGGTCCCCTTCACGTTCCTTGTCTTCCCCGATGGCATCTGGAGTGATCAGCGGCCATGCAGAAACTCGCCGCTTTTCTCGCCGTGGAAAAGATAGGCCCGTGCACGTCCCGCAGAATTACAGCCCAAGTTCCCACTGTTACGAAGTCTCCGAGACTGTAATTGGATGGGGAATGCCTGCGCCTATCTTCCATGACGTGGAAAAGCGGCAAGTCTCTGCGCGGCTGCTGATGGTTCCAGACGGCATCCGGGGAGACGAGGAACGCGAGGGGGACATTGCCCCCTGCGAATGGCCTCACCGGCAGCGCAGAGACTCGCCGCTGCTTCACGCGGTATTCTGTGGACAAAGACAGTGACCGACAGACAGAGAGAGGCACAGAGAGAGAGAAAGACAGAGGGAGAAGGGAGGGAATCAGAGAGACTGAAGAGCCACATTCAAGGAGCCAAAGAGCTGCATGCGGCTCGCGAGCCGCAGTTTGCTGACCACTGGTATAGGTGGTACCTTGCTTAATAGTAGTAACTGTGAAAGGGATCTTGGAGTCCTAGACCCCCCATTTTTTGCTTACATTTTTTGCTTTCCCCAGACTCCAGAGGCTTTATAGGAGCCTGGGGAGGGTGAAAACAGCCTCCCCTCCCTCAGAGGCCCTCTGGAGACTTCAGGGACCTTCAGGATGCTTCCCTGAAGCCTCCAGAGGACAAAAAAAGAACCTCCGAGCAAACCGGAACTGACTTCCGGTTTGCTTGGAGGGCCATTTTAGTCCTCTGGAGCCTTCAGGGAATCTCTTGAAGCCTCCAGAGGGCCTCTGGGGGGCAGGGAGGGATATTTTTGCCCTCCTGAGGCTCCTATAAAGCCTGGGAAGTGCGAAAAATGGCTTTAAAAATGACTGAACTTAACTGGCTCCAGAGGCTTTATAGAAACCTGGGGAGGGTGAAAATAGCCTTCCCCCCCTCCAGAGGCTCCAGAAAACAGCCTTCCCTCCCCCAGAGGCCCTCCGGATGCTTCAGGGACCTTCAGGATGCTTCCCTAAAGCCTCCAGAGGGCAAAAAAAGACCCTCAGAGTAAACCGGAACTGACTTCCAGTTTGCTCGGAGGGCCATTTTAGTCCTCGGAACCTTCAAGGAAGCTCTTGAAGTCTCCAGAGGGCCTCTAGGCAGCAGGAGGCCCCTGTTTTTGCCCTCCTGCGGCTCCTATAAAGCCTGGAATGGGCGAAAAATGGTTTTAAAAATGACTGAACTCAGCTGGCCAGCATGCGCATGCATGCTAGCCATCTGACAGGGCAACGCCTCGCGTGCCCTGACAAATGGCTCTGTGTGCCACCTATGGCATGACTGCCATAGATTCGCCATCCCAGACCTAGATAATTAAGATCCAACATTTAGTTATAGCCAATGTTATTTGTTTGATATTTTACATTAATGAAAATATTTATATTGAAGCATTATACTTTGTTGTGAAACATAGACATGAAGAATAAAGATGAAGCTCAAAATAATGAAAAGTTTGCATTAATGAAATCCTTTCCAGGAAGCAGTGACCGCCCACCATATACTGGTATGTAATTGTTAATTCAAAATGGCCAATGATATGTTTGGTTTAATGTTATTTTGAGTAAGCATGCAGCTGTCTCTAGAACTATGTTTCCACATGTTGACATGATAATGTGCCATGGATTTTGTTTCCTTAAAATTATCTCAGTGTCACTAAATTACAGCTTCATAGCTAAGCAAATGAAGATGACTTACTATAAAATATGTCCAGAGAGGTAAGTGGTGCAACTGAGATTAAGCTGTACACCTTTTTAAAATAACTGAGATTTATGGGCATCTTATTTTTGCTTTAGAATTGTTGTTTTGCTGACATATTGAACAATTCTCATTGTGGACCTGCCAGACAATTAGAAGTTATGTTTGTTCAAAAATTTGTTTGTATTTGGACTTCCGGTTCCGGCTCCAGCGGCGACGAGCGAGCCTAGCGCTCGCTCGCCGTTTTGTTGCTTTTTCTGCCCCCCCACGGGGGCGAGACGCCCCTTTTTTGGGGGTCTCCCGTAGGGCCGGCTCGGCGCGAGTGGATCTCCAAATGCTCTCCAGGCATCTCTTGCGGTGCTTCAATGCCCTCAGCTCCTCAGAGAACCAAGGAGCCGAGGTAGTTCAGCGCCACATGAGAGGCCGCAAGGGCACGACCCGGTCCAGGGCCCCAGTGGCCGCATTATTCCAGGCAGCCACCAGGTCCTCAGTCGAGTCATGGGTCAGGGTCCCCGGTATTGGCCCAAGCTCCGTCTGGAACCTCTCTGGGTCCATCAGGAGCCTGGGACGGAACTATCGTGGAATTTCCGGTTCCGCCTCCCCGCAGTGGGGTGAAGCGGTTGGAAAGTCTAGTCGAAGGAGAGAGTGATCTCTCCATGACAGGGGGGTAACCGCTAAATCCCCTAATCCCAGATCACTCCTCCACTGGCCGGAGATAAAAACAAGATCCAGCTTGTTGTGCAAAGATGACCTTATGCATACCTTTATTTTTCAGTGATCCTTCCAGTTTGTTTTTTGCTTTTGTCTCACTCTTTCCCAAGCATTTTTAACATTTTTGTTATAATAGTTAACAGCAATACAATACATTAGCAGAGTTAGAAGGGACCTTGGGGGTCTTCTAGTCCAACCCCCTGCCCAGGCAGGAAACCCTATACCATCTCAGACAAATGGCTAGCCAACATCTTCTTAAAGACTTCCAGGGTTGGGACATTCACAACTTCTGGAGGCAAGCTGTTCCACTGGTTAATTGTTCTCACTGTCAGGAAATTTCTCCTCAGTTCTAAGTTGCTTCTCGATTAGTTTCCAATTAGCAATGCACGGTATGTATAAAAATGCAAGGTTAATAATATAAAAGAATTATTCAATAAAATGTATTTAAAACCTAGAAGATGCCAAGATCTATGTTTGTTTAATTGTTAGAACTGACTGAGGCCAATGCCGTGCACATAATTCCAGATCATGAAAATCTAATGCAAATATGTGTATATTCTATTATTTCTTTATATTAGTATATAAAATCATTCATACCAATAATTTTATAATAGGTTATAATTCTTATAATGCCTAGCTGGTATAGACTAGTATGCAAATATAGATAAAAGTTTACTAATGGAGAATAAAAATACTTTCAATTAATTATTAGCACTATTTTAAACAATAATATGTGTTAAAAATTAAACTAGCAACCTAATTATGCTCAGTGCTGAAAAACATTGACTGAAGGATCTTAATTGGACAATTCTTTTGAACTGTAAAAAAATAAATTATTATTTTTTAAATCTGCAATAAATTTACAGTGTAAACTTCTATATTTACTATTTCTACCTGTGAGTGAAACAGTATTTTTTGTTCACTGTTTATGCAATAAGGGGTTAATTGGCCACTTTTCAGGAGGCAAAGATGTAGGATAAGCGAGAGAAAAGTTGACAGGTTCAGAAAAAAAGAGGAAAAGTTTTATACATATAGACACACAAAAATATATACATCAGTGGTGGGTTTCAAATTTTTTTAGAACCTACCCTGTAGGTGTGGCCTATTTTGTGGCCATGGCTTGGCAGTCATGTGACAGGGTGAGAGTGGCCAACTTGTAAAATGTGGTGAAACTTATTTAACAACGCTCTTGCTTAGCAACCAAAATTTTGGGCTCAATTGTAATGATAAATTATCTCTCTCTCTCTCTCTTTCTTTCTTTCCTTTCTTTCCTTTCTTACTTTCTGCCTTCCTTTCCTTTCCTTCCCATTGGGTTACCAGCAGTGGCAGGCCAGACTTACTTTTGGTCCGCCGGTGGAACCCCCTCTCACCAGCTCTCTAAATTTCACCATCCGGCTCTTGCGAGTAGGTGCGAGCCTGCAGAAACCCACCACTGATATACATGTATATGCATATACATAGGTACTATAAAACAAACACAAAACAATATTCTGGTACCTATTGCTAATCAAATATGAATAAGCATGGAAGATAGTTGTGTTATGCACTTCCTTAAACAGAAACAAAGTATATTTTCTATTCATGCAATGTTGCTGCTGATTACTAACTCAGTAATTTTAATAAAGAATAATTTCACATTATCAACCTGCCTCTAAAAACATGAAATAAACCTTGATTTTTAACACATTAGCCAATCTGTAAGACTTGATTTTCATGACAACTAGAATTTTATTGCAACACTTTAAAGCTGTCATTCATTTATGTTTTCCCCACCTGCAGGTAAATACACACTTTTTGATCTGGAAGACTATGCAACAAAGAATCAAGACCAACTAATAATGCACCTAGAAAACATTATTGAACCTGATGAATTTAACAGACTGAAAAAAAACCTGTTGCTTCATGAGCTGAATAAGTTTTTTCCAATTACTGCTCAGAAATATTATGAATTGTTTATAAACATTGAACTGAAAGATTTTTTAAAAAAAAGTAGTGATAAACCCCAAAAAATACCTATGAAACTTTTTAACGTTCTGTTCTCTAAGAAAAAAACCAACCATAAAAGAAAGTTCCAGGAACCAATGCAGAGAGAAGGCAATATTAATTTGAAAAAGAAGCAATTTGTTACTATTGATGATAATGATGTGCCAGATAAAGGTACACTTAAAATTGAAAAAATTAACCAGATTCATCCAATTGAACATAAACCTGGTAATGAAGATAGTGTTGTGATAGAAGAGCATTTGTCGGATAAAGATTCAAGAATGGCCATTGAACATAAACCTGGTAATGAAGATAGTGTTGTGATAGAAAAGCATTTGTCGGATAAAGATTCAAGAATGGCCATTGAACATAAACCTGGTAATGAAGATAGTGGTGTGATAGAAGAACATTTGTTGGATAAAGATTCAAGAATGGCCATTGAACATAAACCTGGTAATGAAGATAGTGTTGTGATAGAAGAGCATTGGCCGGATGAAGATTCAAGAATGGCCATTGAACATAAACCTGGTAATGAAGATAGTGTTGTGATAGAAGAGCATTGGCCGGATGAAGATTCAAGAATGGCCATTGAACATAAACCTGGTAATGAAGATAGTGTTGTGATAGAAGAGCATTGGCCGGATGAAGATTCAACGTTAAAGATTTTTAACGTTCTGTTCTCTAAGAAAAAAACCAACCATAAAAGAAAGTTCCAGGAACCAATGCAGAGAGAAGGCAATATTAATTTGAAAAAGAAGCAATTTGTTACTATTGATGATAATGATGTGCCAGATAAAGGTACACTTAAAATTGAAAAAATTAACCAGATTCATCCAATTGAACATAAACCTGGTAATGAAGATAGTGTTGTGATAGAAGAGCATTGGCCGGATAAAGATTCAAGAACGGCCATTGAACATAAACCTGGTAATGAAGATAGTGTTGTGATAGAAGAACATTTGTCGGATAAAGATTCAAGAATGGCCATTGAACATAAACCTGGTAATGAAGATAGTGGTGTGATAGAAGAACATTTGTTGGATAAAGATTCAAGAATGGCCATTGAACATAAACCTGGTAATGAAGATAGTGGTGTGATAGAACATTTGTTGGATAAAGATTCAAGAATGGCCATTGAACATAAACCTGGTAATGAAGATAGTGTTGTGATAGAAGAGCATTGGCCGGATGAAGATTCAAGAATGGCCATTGAACATAAACCTGGTAATGAAGATAGTGTTGTGATAGAAGAGCATTTGTCGGATAAAGATTCAAGAATGGCCATTGAACATAAACCTGGTAATGAAGATAGTGGTGTGATAGAAGAACATTTGTTGGATAAAGATTCAAGAATGGCCATTGAACATAAACCTGGTAATGAAGATAGTGGTGTGATAGAACATTTGTTGGATAAAGATTCAAGAATGGCCATTGAACATAAACCTGGTAATGAAGATAGTGATGGGATAGAAGGGCATTGGCCGGATGAAGATTCAAGAATGGCCATTGAACATAAACCTGGCAATGAAGATAGTGTTGTGATAGAAGAGCATTTGTCGGATAAAGATTCAAGAATGGCCATTGAACATAAACCTGGTAATGAAGATAGTGTTGTGATAGAAGAGCATTTGTCGGATAAAGATTCAAGAATGGCCATTGAACATAAACCTGGTAATGAAGATATTGTTGTGATAGAAGAACATTTGTTGGATAAAGATTCAAGAACGGCCATTGAACATAAACCTGGTAATGAAGATAGTGATGGGATAGAAGGGCATTGGCCGGATGAAGATTCAAGAATGGCCATTGAACATAAACCTGGTAATGAAGATAGTGTTGTGATAGAAGAGCATTTGTCGGATAAAGATTCAAGAATGGCCATTGAACATAAACCTGGTAATGAAGATAGTGTTGTGATAGAAGAGCATTTGTTGGATAAAGATTCAAGAATGGCCATTGAACATAAACCTGGTAATGAAGATAGTGTTGTGATAGAAGAGCATTTGTTGGATAAAGATTCAAGAATGGCCATTGAACATAAACCTGGTAATGAAGATAGTGTTGTGATAGAAGAACATTTGTTGGATAAAGATTCAAGAATGGCCATTGAACATAAACCTGGTAATGAAGATAGTGGTGTGATAGAAGAACATTTGTTGGATAAAGATTCAAGAATGGCCATTGAACATAAACCTGGTAATGAAGATAGTGGTGTGATAGAAGAACATTTGTCGGATAAAGATTCAAGAACGGCCATTGAACATAAACCTGGTAATGAAGATAGTAGTGTGATAGAAGAACATTTGTTGGATAAAGATTCAAGAATGGCCATTGAACATAAACCTGGTAATGAAGATAGTGGTGTGATAGAACATTTGTTGGATAAAGATTCAAGAATGGCCATTGAACATAAACCTGGTAATGAAGATAGTGATGGGATAGAAGGGCATTGGCCGGATGAAGATTCAAGAATGGCCATTGAACATAAACCTGGTAATGAAGATAGTGATGGGATAGAAGGGCATTGGCCGGATGAAGATTCAAGAATGGCCATTGAGAAATGGTATGAAGGAAAAAAGAAAAAGTACAGGGAAAGAATACCTTTAAATTACATTTGCATTTGTGAGCACCAAGCGTACTCCTGCTTCATAGCTGAGGAGGTATTACAGTTCAAATTGCCAGATGACCCAGATTATCGTATTCTAGCAATTCAGGATAAAAGAGATTTTACTAATTCACAAAAGCTAAAAAAGAAGGTGGAATATGCCTTGCAATTTAACATGGCTGTTCTAGGTGTTCAAACTTCTGAAGTTATCTCCTCTAAAGGATTTTTTTGTGAGATACGAGCTAATGGCTCCTTTGCTGAATCTGAAATTTTTTTAAAAAATATTGTGTTTGAAATTCTGTTGCCTGTTCTAGCATTGTATAAATGGGTAAAGTTAAATGCTTTCGAGAATGCTGTATATCCTAAAGAAAGAAAGCAAATCTTTCAGTGAGAAGTTGCAAGTGTAGCTCCAGTATTCCACTGAAAATGTCCATTCATTGCTTGATTAAATTGCAAATAATAATTCAAGATTTGTGTGTAAAGAAAAGGCAATCAAAGTAGTGTTTCTTTTGCATATAGAAATAGAATGACTGTAGGAAGGAAAATGTTTATAAACGTGGTCTCAGGGGTTTTTTAGTCAGACATTTGTTACGTATTTTAGGGGGTACCAGGGAGGGGGAAGGGTATAGACAGGTTGAGGAGAAGGGAACGGGCCGAGCCAGCAGACCGAGGAAGGAAGCGGATGGATCCATTAAGAGGGGGGATACACAAGCCGTTTCCATTGAGGGTCTATCTATCGAGACGGTCATAGGGAGGGGTAGATCCGATGGGAGACAGATTTCTTCTATCCGGTTGGGGCACAAGGCCGGTGGTTGCAAACGGTCAGGTGCCACAACCCCCGCAGGCTAGGTGGTCAAGGATTACAGAGCCAGGGCCCGAGGCTGATGTTTTGCAATGCCAGGTCTGTGGTCAACAAAGCCCCCCTCATCCACAACCTTGTGTCGGAGGGGGAGCCGGACCTGGTGGGAATAGCGGAGACCTGGCTGGGCCACGAGGGAGGACTCCCCCTCGTAGAAATGTGTCCGCCAGGTTACCGTGCTTTTCATCAGCCACGGGCCCTAGGCAGGGGTGGAGGGGTTGCGGTTATTATTAGGGAAAGTGTTGAGCCGAGAGAGACCACTGTACCACAGACCACTGGCTGTGAGTCTCTCTGTGTGAAGTGGGGCCTAAGGAGGCAGTTGGGCGTGCTGATTGTATACCTGGCTCCCCGCTATGTAACAGCAGCCCTGGCCGAGCTCCTTGAGGTGATCGCCGAGATGGCGGTTGAGACCCCCAGACTGGTTGTCATGGGGGACTTCAACCTGCCATCGGTAGGCGAATCATCAGAGGCAGCTCGGGAGTTCATGGCCTCCATGACAGCCATGGACCTGACCCAAGTAATTCGGGTCCCCACGCACGAAGGAGGACACATGCTGGACTTAATTTTTGTCTCTGGTCAGTGGAAGAGTGATCTGGGTATAGGGGACATAGCCACAATAAGCCCTGTCATGGTCAGACCACTCACTTCTCCGGCTCGACTTTCCAATCGCTACACCCCACCGCGGGGAGGCAGAACCGGATTCACCTATATGGTTCCGCCCCAAGCACCTGATGGACCCGGATAGGTTCCAGATGGTGCTTGGCCCATTACCTGTGTCCTTGACCCGCGCCCCGACGGAGGACCTGGTGGCCGCATGGAATACTGCGGCCACGGGGGCCTTGTATCGGGTCGCACCCTTGCGGCCTTTCCTGCGGCGACGAGTCACCCAGGCTCCCTGGTTTACTGAGGAGCTGAGGGGGATGAAGCGCCACAAGAGACGCCTAGAGAGGAGATAGAGATCCACACGGTCTGAATCTGACCGAACACAGGTGAGACCCCATTTACGGACTTACCTTGTGGCGCTGAGAGTGGCTAAACATCATCATTGTGCCACTCTCATTGCATCCGCAGATAACCGCCCTGCCACCCTGTTTAGGGTGACCCGCTCTCTCCTTCAACAGAGGGCGCGGGAAGCCCCTTTACAGGGTAGAGCAGAGGAATTTGGGGATTATCTGCAGGATAAAATTGCTCAGATTCGGAGCGAGTTAGCCTCCATCGAAAGTGGCCCGGTGGGATGCCCCGAGGCGGGTCTTGAGACAGTTTTGTGACTCTGTTACTTCCGAAGATATGGACAGGTTACGTGTGCGACTGCGAACTACCACATGTTTATTGGACCCGTGTCCCTCCTGGCTTGTACTGGCATCCTGGGAGGTTACACGAGGCTGGCTCCAGGAGGTGGTCAACGCTTCCTTGAGTGAGGGGTTCTTGCCGGCCTTCCTTAAAGAGGCGGTGGTGAGACCCCTCCTCAAGAAGCCCTCTCTGGACCCAGCATTGTTGGTAAATTACCGTCCGGTCTCCAACCTTCACTTTCTGGCAAAGGTTGTAGAGAGTGTGGTGGCACAACAGTTCCCCCGTCATCTGGAGAAAGTTTATTATCTGGACCCGCGCCAGTCTGGCTTCCAGCCCGGGCACAGCACCGAAACAGCATTGGTTGCGTTGGTGGATGATCTCTGGAGGGCCAGAGATGGGGGTTGTTCCTCCATCCTGGTCCTATTAGACATCTCAGCGGCTTTTGATACCATCGACCATGGTATCCTATTGCATCGACTGGAGGGGTTGGGGGTGAGGGGCACCGTGTTACGGTGGTTCTCCTCCTACCTCTCCGGTCGATCGCAATTTGTGTTGGCAGGAGAGCAGAGGTCGACCTCGAGACCCCTCACTTGTAGGGTGCCTCAGGGGTCGGTCCTCTCGCCTCTCCTGTTCAACACATATATGAAGCCACTGGGTGAGATCATCCCTGGTTTTGGGGTAGAGTACCACCTCTACGCTGACGATACGCAGCTGTATGTATCTACCCCAAACCACCCCAACGATGCCATAGAGGTGATGTGCCAGTGCCTGGAAGCCGTGCAGGCCTGGATGGGAAGGAACAGACTCAGACTCAACCCGTCCAAGGGGTTGGACGCTGTGGTTTCCGGCATCCCGGTACAATCAGTTGACTCCATCACTGGCCATAGGGGGTGAGCATCTAACCCCTGTGGATGGGGCACGCAACTTGGGCGTCCTCCTTGATGCACGGCTGTCCATGGAAGATCAAGTGACAGCTGTGGCCAGGAGGGCGTTTTACCAGGTTCGCCTGGTCCGCCAGTTGCGTCCCCTGTTGGATCGGGGTGCCCTCTGCACAGTCACTCATGCCCTCGTGACATCCCGACTGGACTACTGCAATGGTCTCTACATGGGGCTCCCCTTGAGGTGCACCCGAAGGCTTCAGTTTGTCCAGAATGCAGCCTCGTGGGCAGTTATGGGAACTTCTAGGATTTCCCATGTAACACCGCTCCTGCGCGAGCTGCATTGGCTGCGTGTCTTTCAGGTGCGCTTCAAGGTGTTGGTTATCATCTTTAAAGCGCCCCATGGCACGGGACCTAGCTATCTGCAGGATCGCATCCTGCCCCATAATCTCTGCGGCCGATTCGCTCCCACAGAGAGGGACTTCTCTGGGTGCCGTCCACTAGGCTGTGCCAGCGGGCGGCGCCCAGGGGAAAGGCCTTCTCTGTGGCAGGCCCGACCCTCTGGAACAACCTTCCCCCCGATATTAGAACAATTACGGACCTCCGCTCCTTCCATCAAAAATTAAAAACACACTTTTTCTGCTTGGCCGGCCTAGGATAATCAACTGTTTTTAGGGTTTTTAATGATTAATTTGTAGCTTTATATGGAATTTTAGCGCAGGGTTAGTTTAATTTTATTTTATATTGTACTATGTTTGTATTTTTTATATGTATTTTAAATTCCCTGTGCCCCGCCTCGAGTTCCTTCGGGGAGAGAGAGCGGGTTATAAATTAAAATTTATTATTATTATTATTATTATTATTATTATTATTATTATTATTATTATTATTATTATTATTATTATTATTATTATTATTATAAACCAATTTAAAATTTGATAATATTAGTTCTTAGAGATTCAAAGTTTCTTTTTCTAAGAATATATTTATATATATTCCGAAATATCAAGTTTTTCATTACAAAACCTTCCTTTTTCTGAATTTCATATTTGTCAACATGTTCAAAATAATAATAACATAATAAAATATTCCATGAAAAATATATTTGAGAAACATTGCTGTAGAAGAAATTGACAATCCTTTATGCATTTATACAGAATTTAGTCCCAATGAACTTAGTGAAGCTTACTGTTGACTAAATAGCTATAGATGTATGACTGTGGGGTTCTTGGTGCTCTCTCAACTTACTTGCTTGCTTTTTTGCAGACATTTCATTATCCAACTAGGTAACATCATCATGCTAGAGGGGAATGGGATTTGATCTTTTTATATACAAATAGTTTACCCTTTCAGTGTTAGTGGGAGTGTTCTTGGTGCTTCTTTGTTTAGGCTGTTGTTTACTGTTTGATTGATTGTCTAAGCAGTAATTCTTTCATTGGGATATTGTTTACTGCTTGATTGTTGATCTATTATTAATCTGGATATTAATCTGGATGTTAATTGCTGGCAAGGAGGCATTGTGGTCTTTTAGTTTGTTCATTGTCTCTTTTGAATATAAAATATTAGATTATTACCCGCCATTTCTTTCTTTTCATATTTTCTTCCCTAAAATATAATTCTGTTTTTTCTTCATAAACAAGAATGTGGACATTTCATGTACTTTCAAAGAATGACATGTGAACCACTTCTACAAAATCTATTTGCAATGCCTATAATTGCAACATTTTAAAAATACTTATTATGAACCACGGTGGTGCAGTGGTTAAAATGCAGTACTACTTCTGCCAACTGCCTGCAATTTGGTGGATCGAATCTCACCAGGCTCAAGGTTGACTCAGCCTTCCATCCTTCCAAGGTTAGTAAAATTAGAACATAATTGTTTGGGGCAATATGCTTGTCAGCCCTGGAAACCATCTTTTTCTTTGGAGCTTCAGGGCTGCCACATTTAGTCCCTGGGAAAAAGAGAGGGGGAATTTCAAGGAGTTGGTGGAGAATTAGCCATAACAACATTCCTTTCTCTGGGAGTCAAAGGCATTCAGCCTGCACCTGGATGGGAGTGACTGGAGGCTGTTACCAGTTGGGACAATGAAATCATGTCATCACCATGTGATGATCTGGTGGGTGCAGGGGATGGATCTTTGGCTTTCTTTTGGGTGGGGAAAACCCGGAGCTCTCAGATTTGAGAGAGTTTTCCCATATGTGCCAATATGACATCTCTAATAAAATGGAACTTCGAGGAATCACTAGCCTTGGGGTCATCTTTTGTTGGGGGGTGTTACTTGGAACCTTGACAATGCTGACATTGTAAACTGCTTAGAGAAGGCTGTAAAGCACTGTGAAAGAGTGTTGGTACTTACCTGATACGCCTCTTCTAATAAGGGGGGGGGGAGATAGCATCCATGTATGGGTTGAACCTATCCACACTCTGATTGGACTGAGTCTGAATAATAATTAATTAAGCATGGTATATAACCCCCATACGAGTAGACACGCCCAGTTTTTCGACGAAGGAAATAACGACAGACTCACCAGTATCTTCCAACTCTTTTAGTGAAAAACAGCATAGGAAAAAACGAAACCAAGATTAAACACTGCAAACACCAAAACTCACTCCCGAAGCCATATACCGGCTGGGATGAACGAGACAAGGGATGGGCCGGATGCTATCTCCCCCCTTATTAGAAGAGGCGTATCAGGTAAGTACCAATGCTCTTTCTCAATAAGGGTGGAGATAGCATTCATGTATGGGACATACCCAAGCCCAACAAACGCCCTAAAAGGGAGGGGTCGAGAGAAGCCTAGCCCCTAGTGACCTGAACGAACAGCCTGTAACATTCTGCAGCCGAAGTCAGCCCTGGCTGAAGCAAATTTGTCCATCTTATACACCCTGATGAAAGGGGAAGGAGAAGACCAGGCTGCAGCCCGACAAATCTCCTCAAGCGAAGCTTGCGTGGACCATGCCGATGTTGTAGCCGTGCTCCGCATTGAATGTGCTGTAATGCCCTCCAGAATGCCGTCCTGAGAGATCTCATAAGCCTTGCCAATACACTTCCTGACCCAATGACCAATGCAAGGAACAGACACCTTGTGACCTAGGGAGGAAGGCAGAAAAGAAACAGAGTCTCTGAACGACGGAAAGCCGCCATATGTCTAATATATATTTCCAGAGCTCTTCACACATCCAGCATGTGCCAGAGCTGCTCTTGAGGTTGTACAGTATAAGGGTAAAAGTTTGGTAAGACAATCTCCTGGGACCGGTGGAACCAGGAGCCCACCTTTTGCATAAACGAGGGATCTGGTCTGAGAACAACTCTGTCAGGGTAGAATGTACACAAGTCATCCCTAACAGAAAGCGCATGCAGCTCTGAGATCTGTCTGGCCAATGCAATCATGACCAGGAAGGTCCAGGAGAGGAGCTGTAGCGACACCTCTTCCAAAGGTTCGAAGGGAGCGGGAGCTGTGAGAGCGACCAGGACCTTAGAAAGATCCCAAGTAGGGTGCCTGTGGACCGCCGCTGGACGCAGGTTGGATGCCCCCTTGAGGAACCGACATACGGTGGGATGCTGGGAGAGTGACAGCCCGCCGCCCCCCCATGTTAGGACTGACCCCAGGGCAGCCACCTGACGCCGGATGGTGTTGGGGGACAGACCCTTATCAAGACCCTCCTACAGGAATTCCAGCACCTGAGGGATCGTAGCCTTCTCGGGAGAGATCTGAGATTTCAGGCACCAGCTGCAAAAAGTTCTCCACGTCGCGTTATAAATACGGATCGTGGAGGGGCGCCGAGAGGCCTGGATGGTGGAGATGACCCTGGAGGAGTACTCCCCACCACTCAGAGCGACCCACTCAACCTCCACACGGTCAGTTGAAGCCACTTGGCCTCCGGGTGCTCCAATGACCCCTGAAGGAGGACTATCTGGTCCTGTGGAATCCGCCACAGCCTCCCCAGAGACAAGGACTGCAGGTCGGCGAACCAAGGTCGCCGGGGCCAATAAGGTGCTACCAGGAGGATCTCTGCTCGCATAGTGATGACCTTCCGTATGACCCTGGGCAGGAGGGAGGTGGGGGGAACCGTAGAGCAGCCGCCTCGGCCAGGGTGACCGCAGGGCATCCACTCTCTCCGCCCCTGGAGCTGGAAACTGGGTGAAGAATCTGGGGAGCGGGGCATTCGCAGGGGGGGCGAACAGGTCCTCGGCCGGTGTCCTGAAGCACCGGACGATCTCCTGAAAAACAGAAGGATGCAAGCTCTATTCAGCCTGATCCACCTGCACCCTGCTAAGCCAATCTGCCTGCCCATTGTCCACCCCTGAGATGTGTTCAGCAACCATCGATAAGAGATGACATTCGGCCCAAACTCCCAACTCCTGTGCCTCCTGCATAAGTAACCTGGACCTGGTGCCCCCCTGGTGGTTGACATGCGCCTTGGCTGTAATGTTATCTGTCAGCACCAGGATGTGTTGGCCCGAAATCAGGCTGCTGAACTCTAAAAGGGCCAGCCTGATAGCCCGTAGCTCCAACAGATTAATGCTCTGCTCCGATTTGGCCGGCGACCACAGCCCCTGGGCGATATGGTCATCCAGGTGAGCCCCCCCAGCCGGACAGACTAGCGTCGGTGGTAATGACGATTCGGTCCACCACCCGAAATTGGCAACCCCTCAAGACTGCGGTCGACCTCCACCAACGCAGGGACCCCCATACTTCGCCTGGGAGGGAGACCCACATCAGAGAGTGACTGACCCTCTGGCGTTGGTATGGGAAAAGGAACCACTGCAGGCTCCTAGAGTGGAGCCTCACCCAGGCGACAATGGAGAAAGCAGAAACCATTTTACCCATGAGTTTCGAGAGCACTGCCAGTGAGGGCCTGCTCGCGGTTTCCACCTCTCTCACCAGCTGTATAATGATGTTGGACCTCTCCTCCAAGAGGAAAACCTGGCCCAGTGAGGAGTCGATCCAGGCCACCAAGTGAAGAATCCTGGTAGAAGGGCAAAATTGGCTGTTGGATTCATTGATGGAAAATCCATGTGCCTGTAGGACCTCTAACGTGGTGTGAAGGTCTCTAACAGCCGCCTCCCGGGATGACGCCTGAACCAAAATGTCATCCAAATAAAACTGTGCCCATATAGGAATGGAATGTAAGTGAGCCGCCAAAGCAGCCATAACCTAGGTGAAGACACTGGGCGCAGAGGAAAGGCCAAAAGGCAATGCAGTATATTGAAAGTGAAAGGAACGGTAACAGAAACGTAAGAAACGACGGTGAGCAGGCAAAATAGGGACATGTAAATATGCTTCCATCAAATCAACTGAAACCATATAGTCGTCAACTCTGACACCCTCCAAAATGGTAAGAAGTGAGTGCATTTTAAAACGGCGATACTTGATATACAAATTGAGGCGCTTCAAGTCGAGTATTGTGCACCTTGGGTACAATTCTCGACGCCTTGGGTATCACAAAAAGGAGGGAGTAAAATCCCTGGTGAACCTCCCCAGGGGGCACCATCTGAACTACACCAATATCAAGGAGGTGCTGTATTGCCTCCTCCATCAGCGACCACCTGGCCGGGTTGCTGGGGAGTGGGCAAGGGGTGAAGGAGTCAGGGGGCTGGGCCACAAACTCCAAGGCCAGACCATACCTGACCGTGGCTAGGACCCAGTTGTCAGTGGTCGTAGTCTCCCATTGGTCCGCAAACAGCTGCAAGCGGCCACCAATGGGAGGCTCGGCCACGATCAGTTTACTGTCTGCGGTAGTAGCGGTTACCGCCACCTCGAAAGGGCTGCTTAGATTGACTCCCTCGAGGTGACCGGAACTGCTGGCCCTGATTATACAGCTGGCCGAAACCCCCTTGCTGTCGATAGTTGGGACAGGAAAAGTCCTGCCTGGAGGAACCCCCATAATCATGACCCCTGAATTGTTGTCTCCTGGGGTAAGGCCCAGGGTGGATGGAACTCCTCTTGGGGTTGGAAGGAAGGGTTTTTCGCTTACCCCTGGCCTCGACCAAGAGAGGGGAAAGTGCATCACCGAATAAAGTCTCTCCAATGTAAGGGGCAGACGCCAACTTCCACTTGTGTTTTATGTCCGACTGCCATTGCCTTAGCCACAGCAGTCATCTGGAAGCCGCGCTGCAGGACATGGCACGGGAGGAGAATCGAGCGGCACTCAGCGTAGCGTCCCCCATAAATTGCACTGCCGCCACTATCTTGTTAAGGGCCTGGTGAGCACGTGAGTCGCTCGCCAGTGAATCCTTCCCTGCAATTGCTGCAGCCAAAAAAGGCTGGAGCGCGCAAAGAAGGAAGCCGCCGTGGAGGCACGCACGGAACAGGCCGAGGCCTGATGTCCCCTCTGGAGGACTTGATCTGCCCGCCTGTCCTCCGCCTTCAACAAGTCCTCCTGACCCCCTGGGAGGGTCGTAGGCGAGTAAAGGGTGGCGATGGGTTGGTCCACCATGCGCCAAAAAAATCTCCAACACAAAACGAGGTTCCAACCTCAAATTGCTGTGTTGCACAGTTACAGGACAGCCACAGTAGCTAGGAACTGATTCAGCAAGAATCAAAGGGGATGGTGCATATTGAAATCCAAATATCAAGGGAAAGAGGAAGTTAGATTTGCATTCAGGCCATTACCACATCAGAAGGCTGTGGAAATTGGTAGAATTTCTAAAGAAATATAGAAGAATCAATAGAGATTCTAATCAAACAATGCTAGAAAATCTGAAGAATCATACACTAGTCAACAATATCAAAGAAAAAGGACTATTGCACAATATTTTTAATATTAAAGGTAAAGGTTCCCCCACACATGCGTGCTGGTCCTTTCTAGCTCTAGGGGTGATCCTCATCTCCACTTCTAAGCCAAAGAGCCAGCACTGTCCGAAGAAGTCCTCCATGGTCATGGGGCCAGCATGACTAAACACTGAATACTAAAATAATATTTAGGACTGTTCATTGCAGATTAGAGTTGTGTATGGAAAGATAAATTCCAGATGTTTAAGATGGCTTTTTTTAAAAAAGCCAAGGAACAAGAGATACAGTATGTGTCTGGAGAAAGCCCGGAATACTAAGAAGTTAAGTCCATGTTTGTTTCATTGGCTACAGAAAGGCCTTTGTATAGAAAAGCCCCAATAAAACTGGGGTCTGTGCCTAACAAAATGGGAATCCCATAATATTTCACTGTCCACATGCAAAACCTATAGAGTCAGGAAGCCACAGACAGAATAGAACAGGGGTGTGCAAAGTCGGCTCTTTTAAGACTGGTGGACTTCAACTCCCAGAGTTCCCCAGCCAGCATAGAAAGATAAGTAAAAGATTAACATGGTTTTCAAAATGTAGGGGGGAAATCATCACTTTGTGCTATGCTGATGACATTACTTAATACTGAGAATGCAAATCTACAACTAATCTACAACTTTTAAAGCATAGTGCATTAGAATAGGAATGAATCCATCAGAGTAAACTAAAAAATTAGGTTGAGGTCCATTCAGAGAAAGTTGAAGAACTCACCAAAAATTGAAAACAAGCTGACAGCACTTAATCTGTGTTTATATACCTTCTTTGTGTCTGTCTCTGGTTTATTATTAGAAAAATGAATATTTGTGTTTAAGAAACTAGGTGCTTTCCTGTATATATCTCTCTTTCTCCTGTCCTGTTCTCTTCCTATTTTTGTGCTTTTAAATAAATCTACTTTTTATCTCATATATAATGTTAACATTCCTTGATAGCTGAGCTAATTATGTAATTTGCATCCAAGACAAGTATACTGTACCAGCAACATTTTGTCCTCGAGTAAAACTTGATGCTACTTAATTATTCCATACAGTATTCTTTTTAACTTTAACAATTCCTTTACTTAGATTTTATTCCACCATTATCCTGAAGAATATCAAGAACAAGAATCCAATTATCTATATAAATAAAAATGTAAAATAGTTTGTACGAATCCACTAATCTCAAAAACTACTGGGCCGATTTACACCAAACTTTCACACAATGTAGACAAGGACTTCCGATAATAGAATAGCTAATCATTATGTGCCTAGCACGCGTGTGTTGTGTACAAATTACACACAAAAAAATGTACCCACTGAAATGTGTGTTAACATCCCTGTAGCCACGCCCATCAAACTGCTTTTCAACTGTCAGTGTTGGAAGAGGCCTCATACGGCGGCCTTTGGGGCCAAAAAGGCACAGAGGATAGCAAACTCCCAGGTGGCCCATAGAGGGGGGGGAAAATTCTGCTCAGGACTGTTCTCTGAGGTAAAAAAAACGGAGGCAGGCAGCTGCTTAATACGAACGGAACCAAACTGTAACAAAGAATCACCCATCTGACAGCAAATACAGTTTAATGAAAAGAAGGACTAGGGAAGACATGATAGCAGCCTTCCAATATCTCAGGGGTTGCCCCAAAGAAGAGGGAGTCAAGCTATTCACCAAGGCACCTGAGGGCAGAACAAGATGCAATGGGTGGAAACTAATCAAGGAGAGAAGCAACCTAGAACTGAGGGCAAATTTCCTGGCAGTGAGAACTATTAACCAGTGGAACATCTTGCCACCAGAAGTTATGGATGCCCCAACACTGAAGAGAGAAGAGACTGGAAAACCATTTGTCTGAAACGGCATAGGGTCTCCTGCTTGAGCAGCAGGGTTGGACTAGATGACCTCCAAGGTCCCTTCCAACTCTGCTATTGTATTATTGTATTATAGTAGGTAGGTAGATAGGGGAATAGAGAGACAGGGAGAAATACAGTTTAATAAAAGAGGGACTAGGGGAGACAGGATAGCAGCCTTCCAATATCTCAGGGGTTGCCACAAAGAAGAGGGAGTCAAGCTATTCTCCAAAGCACCTGAGGGCAGGACAAGAAGCAACTAATCAAGGAGAGAAGCAACTTAGAACTGAGGAGAAATTTCCTGACAGTTAGAACAATTAATCAGTGGAACAACTTGCCTCCAGAAGTTGTGAATGCCCCAACACTGGAAGTCTTCAAGAAGATGTTGGATAGCCATTAGTCTGAAATGGTATAGGGCAGTGATGGCTAACCTTTTTTGGCTCATGTGCCAATAGCAGGGGGAGTGCAGGGGCGATGTGCACAGGTGTGCCACATCCATAATGCTATGTGCATGACCCCCTGCATTTGGCATGCTTTTTACGTCATCCCCAGGCTCCAGAGGGTTTATAGGAGCCTGGGGAGGGTGAAAACAGCCTTCCCCCACCTCCAGAAGGCAAAAGATGGCCTCAAAAGAAGGCCTAAATCAGCTGGCCAGGGCACACATACAAACTGAAGCTGACAGGGCAATGCCTCGCGTGGCCTAAGAAATGGTTCCGTGTGCCACCTGTGGCACCCGTGCCATAGGTTCACCATTATGGGTATAGGGCTTCCTGCCTAGCAGGGAGTTGGACTAGATGACCCCCAAGGGATAGCTAGAGAGGCAGAAATAAGGTAGGTATGTAGATAGGTAGGTAGGTAGGTAGGTAGGTAGGTAGGTAGGTGGATAGATAGATAGATAGATAGATAGATAGATAGATAGATAGATAGATAGATAGATAGATAGATAGATAGATAGATAGATAGATGGATACAAAGAAAGAAAGAAAGAAAGAAAGAAAGGAAGGAAGGAAGGAAGGAAGGAAGGAAGGAAGGAAGGAAGGAAGGAAAGAAAGAAAGAAAGAAAGAAAGAAAGAAAGAAAGAAACAGTAGGTAGGTAGGTAGGTAGGTAGGTAGGTAGGTAGGTAGGTAGGTAGAGGGAGAAAGGAAGAAATATAGTAGTAGGTAGGTAGGTACATAGGTAGGGGGATGGATAGATAGATAGGGAGAAATACAGTAGATAGGCAGGTAGGGGGATAGGGGGATAGATAGAGAGGGAGAAATACAGTAGGTAGGTAGGTAGGTAGGTGGAGGGAGAAAGCAAGAAATACAATAGGTAGGTAAGTAGAGGGATAGACAGAGGGAGAAATACCGTAGGTAGGTAGGTAGGTGTATAGATAGCGAGAAATACAGTAGGTAGGTAGGTAGAGGGATAGAGGGGGGGAAATACAGTAGGTAGGTAGGTAGGTAGGTAGGTAGGTAGGTAGGTAGGTAGAGGGAAAAAGAAAGAAATACAGTAGGTAGGTAGGTAGACAGAGAGGGAGAAATACAGTAGGTAGGTAGGTAGGTAGATAAAGGGAAAAAGAAAGAAATACAGTAGGTAGGTAGAGGGATAGACAGAGAGGGAGAAATACAGTAGATAGGCAGGTAGGTAGATAGGGGGATAGATAGAGAGGGAGAAATATAGTAGGTAGGTAGGTAGGTAGGTAGGTAGGTAGGTAGGTAGGTAGGTAGGTAGGTAGGTAGAGGGATAGAGAGGGGGAAATACAATAGGTAGGTAGGTAGGTAGAGGGAGAAAGAAAGAAATACAGTAGGTAGGTAGGTAGAGGGATAGACAGAGAGGGAGAAATGCAGTAGGTAGGCAGGTAGGTAGATAGGGGGATAGATAGAGAGGGAGAAATATAGTAGGTAGGTATGTAGGTAGGTAGAGGGATAGAGAGGGGGAAATACAATAGGTAGGTAGGTAGGTAGGTAGGTAGGTAGGTAGGTAGGTAGGTAGAGGGAGAAAGAAAGAAATACAGTAGGTAGGTAGGTAGAGGGATAGATAGATAGAGAGAGAGAAAAAAATACAGTAGGTAGGTAGGTTGGGGCTTATATGGTGGTTGGGTGTATGTGTGCAGGTGTAGATCTACACACAGATTGGTTGGCCATTTAACCAGACAGGGCCACAGCAACGCGTGGCCGGGTATAGCTAGTTTCTCAATAAATTCCATTACATTTAGGCTAAAATGCTTATTTTTACATTCATTGGAAATAATCAAATTAAAGGGGCATTCAGTAATTCCTGTAAAGCAGGGGTCTTCATCCTTTGCAACTTTAAGTCTGAAGGACTTCAGCTCCCAGACTTTTCCCAGACTTCTGGCTGGAGAAGTCTGGGAGCTGAAGTCCTTCAGACTTAAAGTTGCAAAGGTTGGAGACCCCTGCTGTAAAGGACACCTACAAAGGAAAGGAAAGGAAAGGAAAGGAAAGCGTATTCTTCTCCTGTGCATTTTATTTTTCTCCTGCATATTTTTAAAATGTATTTTCAAAGTTATACAGGAGAAGCAGATTAAAAGGTAGTGATAATGGGAGTTAGAGGAGGGAAAAGTCATATTTTCATTCCTGATAAATCTAAAATCACTGACACAATGCTGTTTCCTAATTATATCAGAATAAGAAATGGTGTTAAACAGGAGAGTGTAGGATAAGAAGCCAGTGCAAAGCTGGAAAGACTTAAAATCAATCTTGGCATCAGCCCCAGTTAGTCTTTCAAAAGCTATTATCAACGATGTTACCTAGTTTGGGTAACAAAATGTCTGCAAGAACCAACCAAGATCAGAGAGCGCCAAGGACACCTCAAAAGCCAATGCCCAATCTTTGCATTATGATTAGGGATCAAAAGGCAAACAAAACATTGCAACATTATATTTTTGTTTCCCAGGCCTGTAAAAAGCCCATAAGTCAAGATGAGGAGTGTCTGCAAAGATGGGGGAATTTTTTGTTTGGGCCCAGTTGGGTTTTAGGATGAGAATAGGGGGAAAACATTGAGGGGGCAATCCCCTAGTCCCTAACTATAGGCTTGATACCTCCTTATGACTGAAAAGGAAAAGTTCCTGAGTATCTGGGAAAAGTCCCAGAGATAGCAGGAATAGTGGAGGTTTTATTACCATAACTTTACAAAGCAAAAATTGCTTAATTTGGGAGTTTACAGCCAACTATTTCAAGGGTAAATCTAGTAAGGTGTAAGGTATTCACTTCATCTTTTCTCAAGTGATAGGTTGTGAGATCAAAGCTTAGCAATAGTGATTAAAAAAATAACAGATATCCAAACTACAACACACATCATTAATTGGGAAGATGATTTCATTTTCCTAACAAGAAGTTTTACTGACTTGAGATAAGAGTGCTTTGTTGACATTAGAGCTCAGCTTATCAACAGTCAACTAAGGAATTGAATAGTTTTACTTTGAGTTAACATCAGTCCCAATTAATTTTTGATGATTTTTGGTTAGCAATTGCATGCACATGTCCATGATGTCACCAAGAACTGAGTGCCAATTAAGAGGGGTTTGTCTTCATTTCCAAAAAAAAGAGCTAACTTTTCAATCCCAACTGTTAAAAGACATAGAATCAAATAGAAAGTGTACAAACGAATGAATGTATCTTGCATGACTTAGACTTTGGTGTTTTTCCTTTGAAGATTGTATTTAATCTAATCCATCTATATACGTTCCTGGGGTTTCTGTTTCAAGATGAGGATTCTGACACGATGGAGCAGTTTCCCTTCTGCCAGTTGCTTTTTTCCAGGAGTCCCCCAAGGAGCAAATTATAATCAGATGTCCATCAGTCTGATTGTCTCTGGTGTCCTAGCTTTTTCTATCCCAAGAGGCAACTGGAAAGGAAAGCCAATGATTCTTTTTTTCAGCCCAGCTTCCTTGGTCAGAATACAAATATGTCATTGCCCAACACAAAGAATAAGTCATGCAAATATATAGTCCTATATATGGGGAAAAGCATAAATAATGCAGATATATGAAAAGAACAGAAGTATATAGATATACAGAAAGAAAAAGGAAGCCACCAACTGTACAGAGTTCCAGGATTATCTTTCATTTTGAAAGAAGGCCTCTCATTTGGCATAAACACGATTAACTCATATGAGGTTTGGTTTCAGACTTCAGCTGATTTCTGCCACTCTTTCTCTCTTCTGTCTCAAAGTTGCTTTTATTATTTCTCACAAGCAGGTGGGCTACATTTGCATAACATACTAGCATATAGTTAACATGTGTTAACTGAACCATGATTCATCAGCTAAATTGCCTGGGTTTTGCATAATGCACCAGATTATTAATGAACAAGTAACCCATCATATTTTATCCCAGCAAATGGCTAAGCACTTAATGGTACAAATTCCCTTTGTAAGCACTATATCTGCCACATGCTTAAAATCTTGTTGAACCACCCTTCCTATAGCTATCAGCCTAAAGTTATCTTTAGCCACTCCAGTTGTAACATTTTCCGTCTTCCATTGGCACCGTCTTTTTCCATGAAAACAATCTAGCAATCAATTATACGGCCAGAGGTCCATTCAAGGTGGATCTTAAGATTTTCTCTTCTCACGTTCGTAATTATTTTGCCTTGAATTATAAGAAAGACATTTCATCAAATTTTATGCAGGACATTTCTAAACTATCTTAATCCTTTTTTCAAACAGTATTAGATCTCTGTAAAACAGTACTAGCCCTCTCTTTACAAGTAGTCCTCAACTTATAACAGTTTATTTAGTGACTATTCAAAATTAAATGGCACTGAAAAAACTGACTTATGTGGACCACCATGATCATATGAAGAAAGTTCAGATGCTTGGCATCTAGTTTACATTTATGACCATGGCTACATCCCAAGATCATAGACCCTCTTTGCAACCTCTGACAAGCAAAGTCAATGGAGAAGTCGGATTCACTTAATAACTATTACTAACTTATCAATTGTAATGATTCACTTAACTGTGGCAAGAAAGGTCATAAAATGGGCAAAACCTAACTGAGATATTAACAAATATCTCACTTAACAACAGAAATTTTGGGCTCAATTGTGGTGGTAAGTTGGGGACTACCTGTATTATTCTCTCAGTTTTATTTTTTGTACCTTTACCATGCCTGTCATATATTTCAAAAATAGCAGATTTTGTGGTGTTTTAGAAGAGAATTTAGACCCATGTTCAGAGATACCTAAATTGAGAGATTACAGGTATGCAATATTTTCTTACTCCATAATCAAGGCCTGGTTAGAAGGGAAACTACCGTATTTTCAGAGTATAAAACACAGCGGAGTATAAAATGCACCAAGATTTTGAAGAGGCAAATTTAAAAAAAAGTTTTTGCACTCTGCACACCTCCCCAAAACAGCCCATTTTTTTCAAAACCGGGCCCATTTCTTGTAAAAAAAAAAAAAAAAAAAGGCATGCAAAGCCTTTAGGAGGCTTATTGGGTACTCTTGGGGGTTGGGGAGGGGGGCAAAAATGAACAAAAAATGGTCCGTTTTTTGCTCATTTTTGCCCTCCCCAGCCCCCAGTAGCACCTCCTAAAGGCTATGCATGGCCAGTTTTGCAAAGGGGGTGGGGTTTCGGGAGGCCAAAAATGGTGTATTCGGTGTATAAGACACACCCAGATTTTCACCCTCTTTTTTGAGGGGAAAAAGGTACGTCTTATACGCTGAAAAATATGGTAAATTGGGTAACTAAACAATCTATTAATTGCTTTTCTTAAATTGCCCCTTATTAAAACAGCAAAGGCCAGCCTCATTAATATAGCAGGATAGAATTTGTTAATTGATGCCACAAGTTTTATTCTACCATATTTTCCCGCCAACCCAAGGACTGGTGGATACTACGTCAACCTGACTTGTGCCCAAAAGTCATTATATGATCTCCTAAAGGGAGAACGCTAATAGCTTTCACGTGTCAGCAATCATCTCCATAAATATCTTGATACATAAGCTTTCTGGAATACATGCAGGCTCCTTAATAAAAGCAAAGCAGTTATTTCAGCATCATTTCACTATATTAATTTTACCTCATCAATAATTTTATCTTTATTATTCCCTTCCCCTCTTTTTTCAGAGGCATGCAAAATGAGCTTTTTTTTTTTAAGTACATTTTAATTAAAGTTAAATTAATTGAAAATAACTGTATTGGAAAGAAATCAAGTTTTCCATCTTATGTTAGGGCAGTCATTTCCTGATATTTGTCAAGTTGGAGCATTACAACTTTAAATTGCTTTCATACTTGTAGTCTGTTGGGTGATGACTCAGTCATCTATCTTGTGTTCCAATTACTTTTCTGAACTAGAATTAATGCAGTTTCTTTGTGATACATTCCAGATAATATCTTTATAAATATTTTTTTTTTAAACCCAAACATAAATGAATTCTAGAAAGGCTAAAAAGACATCCAAATGAGCTAATGACAAATATATACTGGAATGTATTTTTCTTAAATAAGTTTTTAATTACTAAGGAAAGTTTTTTACTAATAGTTTGTCTGTTACCAAAGCCTCCAGCATACATAGAATACAGGATGCAATTTCAAAATACTTCCTAGTAAGTAGGTCCATTGAATATGGTTTACATTGAGCTGGTAATTAAAATGACTGCAGCATATATTGGTGCAGACCAGAAACTTTTTATTTAAATGTGTAATTTATTTAATTATTTTAGATATTTTATTTTACAGAATATAATTATATATTTC